>CM076260.1:43569842-48569842 GCA_038380795.1 Pyrocephalus nanus
GGCATATCTGCTTTTGTGATATCCTTTCCTACCTCCTGCTGCTCTGTTTCTCCATTTCTTTTCTTGACTTTCTTTTCCTCTTCTTCATCCCAGCAAAGGGTCTGCCCCTTTAAAGTATTTGGAAGACTGAACTGGGTCTTCATCCGACTGTGCTTTGTTGCTACTAAAGAAATAAATAAATCATCACTCATGAAAATGATAAGGTAAGCTGGTCAACTTTCAACAGTCCTACTGTGAACACACTGATGCTTAGCACAGACATCAGCTCTCCACCTCCTTTCTCGCACTGTCTTATAAATTCCTCTTGTTCTCCTCACAGTGCAAAGGATTTTGTTCAGGTGAACAAACTCGTGTCTAATTGTCTATGCTTGGAATCTCATTACCCTGACAAATCCTTCAAAAGAGTGTAGAAAAGCCCACGGTTCACATGTTTTGTGAACTGTTTAGCCCAAGAAAAAGCCTCTCTCTTAGCTGATATAAAAAGACTTCAGAAGGATTTCTCCAAGTTAGACATCCTGAACAGGGTTCAGCTGCACAAACATATTAGTCAAGAATAATTTTATACATTGCAGGGGATCCTGCTTATTCTCCAGCCAGGGTAATATTCCTTAATTGCATGCTTTAGACAGCTGTCTTATGGGGAGGTCTCAGAGACCCTATAGTGTCTGACATTTATATGTAGATGTCAGGCAAACCTATTCATTGTGTCTATGCAAGTGCATGTGTGTATAAATATGCTTGATTTCAGTGCCAAACCTTGAGTCGGCTCAGGCTATGGTTCAACAGAGAAACCCTGAAGTCCTGGTTCTCTTGGAGAAATGTGACTGGAATTTTCTGTCTTTCCTCTGGCTCACATGTTCAGGTTTTTCATCTGTAAAAAAGAGTTAATATGTGTTACTGGTCTTGTCCTTATGTGGCTTTGGGTGGCAAACCCAGAGCAGATGAAATTGTCACACCAGCTAGCAGTCTAATGCCTATTCCCATTCTGCTTTTGGTACAACCAGCACAGCTTATGTTCATTCAGCTACCACAGTGGAAAACTTGACATGAGAGTCAGAGCCTCATCACTTTGCAGTGATTCAGTCTGAAAATGCTCAGTGTTTTGTAGCAACCTAAAGAAAGCATTGTCATTGCTATCTTAGTTCACTAGGGAAAAATATTGCCCACACTATAGAGTTATGCTCTATAAATTAAAAGGGCATTCATGACAGAAATAAATGAAGTACTGGTACTTTAATTAACTTGAGAATTATATGCTAGAAAAGCATGGCTTTTAACTTTTTAGATAAAATATGGGGAAACTTTCTACTCTGCTTTCATTGCAATTTTTTTTCAAAGTCCCACTATACAATGTTGTTTATGCCTGCCAATAGGACATGATTTCACAGAGACACTAAATTTCACGTCTCAATTATAAAACACATGCATATAAAATAACATAGCTTTACATTTATTATAGTTCTGAAACATAACTTGCCAAAGCCCTTCAGTCCTGTGGGAGTACAGAACTAAAACAAGTCTCCTTTTGTTTTGAAAAGACAATATGTAAATTCTGTCTCTATTGAAATTAGTAGTGTTTTTGTCAATGGATTCAAAAGGTTAGGGCCTGGTTGTAGGATAGTATGATCTATCCTCTACAGTGCACAGGTTATTTACTTAAGCTATGTATAGAATGAAATTATCTTAAGTTTGGTGTTCTCTAAAGCAATAACCTTCATAACAGAATATAGAGCATAATTTAAAGGTATTTTCTGCATTATCTTCCCAGTGATTACAGGACCATGTGTCAAGAGCATTTGACTGGCTCCAGTCCACAGGGCTTATGAGATCTGATTCTGTGCCTTGCTGTAGTGCTTAACAGTATTTAACCTGAACTCACTCTGGAAACATGCCACTTGGTTTGCATTAATTAGCTCTGGCAGCCCAAATCTGTACCAACATTTATTATCCTTCTTTTTATATCATGCCTCTTCACCTTTGGGTTTCCCACTTTTCCTAATCACTTCCCTTACCCCTATGCCACCTCCTTTACCTCCCTACTTTTCCATAATATTATCCCTAATCAGTCTTGGAAGCAAAAGGACAGCCAGTCACTCTCGCTCTCTCTGTTGCAGACACCTCAGTTGCTGTCACTGGGCCACAGAAAATAACCCATGAGGTCAGGCATTTGGCTCTGTGCTTCCCAAAAGCAGAGTGGAAGGGCCATTTGAATTATCTGCAGTGTTATCCATCCCTTTCCTCTCTTCTTTCTTTTCTGCCTTTTCCCTTTAATCCTGCAAGAAAGCAGACAGTGTAGTCACACCAGAGTGACTGGTGAAAACCATAGGCATGGAAGAGTAAATAAGACATCCTTTTGGATGGTGCCAGTGTTAGCTCCACTAGATTGCAACTGGATGGTTGACACCCTTCTTGCATTTCTTCTGCCTTTCCCAATATCCTAGTACTGTTAAAAATGTTTCAGGTGATAATCAGTTTGCATAGCCTTGAAATTCAGCAAGTCTTATTCTATCCTTGCTCTGAAGAGTTTTGCATTGTCATAAATGTTGGATTTTCCTTAAAAGAGCACTAAAAGTAAACTCCAGAGAGATCAGGTTACAGCATTTCACAAGTTCCAAGGATTTTTCTGAATGCATAATATAAGGTTGTAATGTCACAGGAATTATTTTTCAACAGATTGCAAACTGATCAGGGAGTTGTTCTTGAAATAAAATTAAAAAAAAAAATAAAAAAGAAAGGGACATAACATGGCTAAAACTGGTTAGTTTGAGGTTAAGAATTCTTGGCAATAATGCAATGGATCTTAAAAATAATATTACATAATCTATGCATTTCATTATGTTGTATGAGATCTACAAACAGATTAATTCTCACTAGCTGTGCATCTGTAATTGAGATGGTTTGGGGATTGGATATGAAAGCAAACAGTTCAAATGAATTTCAGTTTCACAGCTTAGAATCATGTATAGTGCTGCTTCTCTTCGCAAAGCTCATCTTGGTACCAAATAGTTTCAATTTTCTGTCTCAGCACAAGGATTTCTGACTTCTAAACTTTAATGGAGCCCTGAAAACCTTGATATTAGCACCAATTTTGTAAAAGTATCTCCTGTAATTACATCACAGCCTGGAACCTGCTCAGAAGTGCAAAACAGGTCAGAAGTTCCACATTACTGTGCAACACTTTCCACCCATAAGCCAGCAAATCAAATAACAAAAGGTCATCACAATTTAAACTTGTGTTGTTACCACTTGTTCAGATGCTGGGACTTTGTTCAGCTACATGCTGGTGAGCACCAGTGGTGTCCTCCTTACTTAGTGGTGCTTTAAATCCAGTGTGTATTTACTATTCAAATGTGTAAGCAGTGATGCAAAACACAAAACAGTAGCGGTTCAGAGCCTCTGCCACAAATTCATGATGACTAATTTCTTCATAAGAAAACAGTCACAAACTAGATGCCCAAACAGTGTTTTATATGAGATGAGACATAATTCTTAGTGTGATGAAAGATCATTTTTCCAGAGGATTTTTTTTTTAATTCTTTGGAGATATTTCATATGCGACTCATAAAGACAAAACTACATGAACTCCATTTCTTAGCTTGCTTTACCCCACCCCATCAATAAAAAAATCCTTTTATGTAAATAGTTTTGGTACTGTTTCGTGTTTCAAAAACCAATGCAATTTCGAAACTAATTATGACATTTGCTCTTTCAGGCTTGTCTCTTTTCCCTGAAAAGCTGATCTTTGAAATCACTTGGCAATTAGCCAAAAAAATTAGGAGCATTATGGATCTGTATGCGTTTCAGAAGCCTTTAAGTATATTTTTGAGGTTTGCTGTTAAGCTAATCTCTGAGTAAGATGCTGTGGAATATTAATGGAAGCATTTTGGAATTGTAAATAAACGTGTTTGGAGCAATCTAGAGGAAGAGTAGAACGATAAAAATGGTTATAAAAATCTAATTAACATTTTAATGGCATAAAGCTTGCTGATACAAAAGAATAGTCTCAGACAATAGATAAAGTTAAATATTCCCATGTGGGTTTCCAGCAGATGAAACACTGCTATCAATATTTAATGGAATGTGTCAGAATTTACTATCATTTGAAAGAATGCAAATGGAGGTTACCATAGAAATCACCTTGGCAGATTACCACACAAAATGCAACAAAAACTACCCCTGAAGCATCCTTGAAGGAGTTAGCAAAATCTTTGTCTGCTACCCTTTCATGTCATCTCTTGAAAAGAAAGAGAAAAGGCCTATGTGAGAGAGTGTGTGTAAATATACACTATGAAAAGTTATTAATTAGTGATGTTAAATAAGAGAAATAAGAAACCAAACCTATTCCAAACACTTTAACATTGCAGATACCTGCACTCAGTTATGCAGCAGAATATATAACAGCAGTGAATGGGTTGGTAAAATGTCTCCAAATAATGAAGAAACACCTAATTCTGTAAGCCACATAATAAAATTCTCACATCAATTTTGATACCACTCTTTTCCAAACTTTTTCTCCCAGGAATTCCCCATTATCAACTTTTAGCTTATCTTTACACTGTCTACATACATGTATGCGCCCAGAATAAAAAGGCAGATAGTTCACAGGATAAATTTTGTTGTTTTCATGTTTTTCCTCTACAAAAAGAATATGTATGTTCTTAAATGTCTATGTCCACAAAAAACTTGCCAGTTCAAGAAGCAGCTATATGCCTAACTCTTCTATCAGTTTTACAATGGCTGTAAACTAGAAGATAGAATCCTTCCCAAACTAATCTTTTTTTTTTTTTTTGAGACCTTAACCTCATAGCTCTTGCCGGGTATCCTGAACCACCACATTTCCACTCAGCTTCTAAGAAATAGCAACATGTTGAAAGGTGCTGAGTGATCCTGAACTGCTGAAGATTAAAAGTTGAACAAATCTTCATGGTGAGAAAAAACACATACATATAACTTACTGTCCATGTAAGTGAGTGAGAAAGCTTCAAGCTGATTTGTGATTATAAAAAACTGCCTCTTCTGTAAGTTATTCCAAAATAGTTTAGAAAACATTAGTGTCAAATGCAACTGGAAATGTAGCTGCTATCACACCTCAGAACCTCATCATCTTGTACCCAGTCATATTTGAAGCAGACAGTGTATGTTACTACTTAGTAACGTTAGATACACAGATTTTTTGCAATGTGCAATATTCTTATACTAAAAAATGTCTGAATTCTGATGTTCTCTGCTTGCCTTTTTTGGAGGTTATATGTGCATTTACGTGACACAGTAAAGTGCATTGCATTACAGCTTGGGGGGTGGGGGGTTAATTAATTAATATATAAAAGTAAACCATACATAAAATGACATAATTTCCCCTCTATAAAAATATCTTTAACAATATGTTATTCACCCTTTTGTGGTACCTCAGCCAAAAGAGAAAAGTGTTCAAAACTTGATATTGATACCTTGAAGGATGTGCTTACCACTAGGCTACACACTTGACTAAAGCAATGATCATCCTCCTACTGCAATTGGATCATTGTGTAGCAAGGTCTGGAAATGCACGAGTCTGAGAAGAAAGGCAAGAAAGGGCCTGCTTCTAGGAGGTAGAAACCATTGAGAAGAGTCCCACTGTTTGAATCTCTGGTGTTTCAAAAAGTGCTCCAAGGGACAGATTATAGTCCTTTCAATTTCAGTTGTGACAAACATCATGCAAGTATCTAGGCAGGCAATTTTTCCTTATGAGTTTTCTAAAAATATTCTATATTTGTTCCTTAAAGACACTGGATGTCAATAAAGCCTAGTTAGGCTTTCTGTCTGAATAACTTCAGTGCTTTCTCCCCGTATTTTGCCTCATTGCATGTCACACACTGCAACAGGAGCTAAACAACTGCTTCTTACTTTCCTCCTGGAGGACCATGCACAGTGTGACCTCTACAACAGTATATGGCAATAACAGCAAATCCTGGATTGTCACACATGTAAGCTAAAGTACCTAATTGCTACTTCTCTTCTTCATGGCTCTGCTCTGTAGTATTTGAGGGAAAGGAATGTCTTGTCTAACTTAACTAACATTTCACTATATAAACTCTTATAAAATCCTTGTGACTGATTAGGGAGCATCCTGTAACTGCTACTGCAAACCACTGAGCTACTGGATGATCCTGCTGACACAATGTTATCCAAAAATGCTGATGTTCTTTCAGAAATGTGAGTGCCGTTAAGCACCTGACCAACACTACAATTTCATGTTGCTAAGTTAAATGGAATAACTTGAATCTTTATGTAGTCATGAAACAAGAAACCTTTCACATACTGCTCCTCTGGTCACACTTGGTACTCAACCTGGCTCAAAGAGCAGAATTGACATGTAGAACAAAACACCTTTCTTAGTGTCATTGCCCTAAGCAGGAAGAACTTGACAATTCACAGGAAAGGTTAGTCACAGGAAATCTGACTAATTTTGTACAATTCTGGGTGATTCAAAGACATTTCCGAATCTATTTTTTTTATGTGCGTAAAATGTCTCCAGATTGCAACAAACTATTTTATGCCAACACATTGTGGATTGACTGCTTGATATGCATTCTAAGATGCCAAATGGATGAAAACACGTAGATAGAAACTCTTATATCTGCTTTCAACTGGCATGCACAACATATCTTCATACCAACCTCTTTATACATTATGAAAATAAAACATTTTCTTAAGTATTCTGAAATATTTTACCCATTGTTTTCTTTGTCTCGCTTAGGTAAATATCACCATTTAGTAGTATTGCTGCTTTCTTCTAGCTGGAAGGAAGGACAAAAGGCTCCAATCTAGTTCTGCAATCAAGGCTAATGCTGCTCTTTAGACAATTTGAAATAAAACCAGTCTGCTCCTCTGGAGTCAAAGATCCTGGAGTCATAACACTAACATCTCCTAGTACACATCATTCTGCTTTCATAGCTAAACTTTTAGACTTTTAGAAAAAACCTTGCGTTCTTTTGGATAATTATACTTTCAGATCCAATTACTTTCAAAGAAAAACAATTCAGCTATAGCATGCTACCTAACAGGTTATACGTATAGGATGTCAAGCAATTTATCTTGTGATTTAAGGAAGAAAGTGTTTGATTTTACTTTTCATGAAAATAAAAAACACCAGTAAGCCTAGGTTTTGTCTCAAGTGTCTGTTGCAGCTGAAGCAAAGCTGCAAACTCATCTAAACAGGTCCAATCTGAAAGACATCTGGGGAGATGGAAATGCATTAATACTCTCCTCCCGTTATAAACCCTACCAGCATATAGAACTAATGCAGACTAAGGGCTAAATGCAAAGCATGAGGGAGTCAGAGTTCTCTTCAGCTCTCTTCTCAAGAATACATTTATCTTCCAGCATAGAACATAAACATATTACATACAGCTACAGACCAAAGAAAACCTTTCCTAGCAAATATATATATATCAAATGCATAGCAAATATAGTAACTGGTAATAATTTTATATTAATATTTCATCAAAACAAGGTTGACAGAGTGACACAGGTTCCACAGGTGACTGCTTATGTAGCACAACCTGGAGAACAACAGGAGTTCTCATAAGGTGTTGAACATCTAGTTCTAGGTAACTGAATCAGCTGGCTGTGACAGGTGCTCAGACACCTAACTCAAATGAGTAAACCCATATTCTAAATACCTAAGTTCAGGTGTCTCACTGTATCTGGGACTGACCCTCATGTCTGTGTAGCATTTTGTTCAAACAGAAGCTTCCTTCCCAAAGTAGGGAACAGATGTCAGGTGCTGGGCATCCTGCCAGTTCTTAAAGAACCAGAGCTTGGAGCCGAGCAGGTGCTTTCCTAATAGTAGCGTGGTGGAAGAGTGAATGCCTGTAAGCTGGGTAAGGTTTCTGTCTGTCATAGTAAGTTGAGGACAGTCACAAAAATAAATTTGGGCACCTTTATTGGTGATTGCCGACATTCAGCTTTTATTGCTTCGTCCAGTATATTACTACTTGTTCTCACACATCTGCACTCACACTGTGTAAAGAACCTTACATACCTTACTATTCTTAGTTCTCTATCTATAATTTATTACTAGCCTTCACATATAATTGGATGTTCATTCCTTATTTACATTCTTTCCTTACTGGTCAGCACTGGCACCTTTTCAAGTCTTTCACAGTCCCTGCTTTTCCCCAGGGAAATGGCCTCAAAATGTCTAAGTCAAAATCCTTCACCCCTGCATCCTTCATCAGGGGTTCCACGGGCTTCCTGCTCACCTCAACATCTGTCTTTGCTCTATGTCCATGTTTTTAAATTTGTATATTAATTTGGTTTGGAAAGAACCACTAGTTCAAACAGCAGTCCCAAAACCATCTATTCCAACTATAGTGCCAAAACTATTTTTATAGCAGGTACATCAGGGCAACAAGTTTCAGTCAAGCTCTGAACACTTCCAAGAATGCAGATCCCAAAATCTCTCTGGGCAGCCCATTCCAGTGCTTGAGCACACAAATGGTAATCATGTTTTATTTCCATATCATAGAATCGTGGAATTAACTGGGTTGGAAGAGATCTCTGAGATCATCAAGTTCAACCCTTGATCCAACCCCACTGTGATTACTAGACCATGGCACTCAGTGCCACATCCAGCCTAGTCTTAAAAACCTCCAGGGACAGTGAATCCACCACCTCTCTGGGCAGGCCATTCTAATGCCTGATCACTCTCAGGTGAGACTCTGGTCGACATATAGGGCCCTCAGTTCCCCTCAAAAGGGAGTCACCTACTGCAACTACCCTTCTTTTTTTTCTGATAGCTGTAGTTGTAACCCGTCTGGTAGACAGGGTGCAACCTGTAGACAGATCTTCCTCTTGCCTGACCTCTACTTGACTTTCTGAGTCTAGGGCCTCATATCTGTTCTTCAAGGGCACCTGGGGAGGTGATGGGGGTCAAGAGGGTGTTCTTTTACCTCTCTGAACAGGGACCTGTTTCCATTCCCCCCATCCACTCGGTTTGCTCCATCTGCCTGATGTCAGGAGGGGCAGGGCATCACTGTCTCCTGTTGAACTTCCTTGGGGGTCAAAAGGGTGCGACTCCACTGGTTTATTTCCCTTTCACTTTCCCGAATGCTTCTCAGCCTCTCTACCTCTTCCTTGAGCTCTGCTACCATTCAGAGTAAATCATGAGTGCTCGCATCGCACACAGGTGCCTCTCACAATGTCCTCTGGCACCGCTGCCAGGGTCAAAGGGTCTGTGCAGCCAGAGACCTGAATGGCTGCATCCTTCTTGGAGAGTTCTGTCTGTATCAACACACTCCTAGTGGTAACAGTAGCGATGGCTTTCATTTTTTTTTTTTTTTTTTTTGAAACCATTACTGGCTTTAGTTGAAATATGGGGGGAAAAAAAAACAAACCAACAAACAAACAAACAAACAAATAGGAGATGGCTGTGCCCTGTTCGCCCTGCCTGTGTGAACTGCCATGCAAACTGCCGTGCTAATTGCCATGCCACGCCCTCACTACCATGCCACACCCCTATTTACCTGCTCCTGTTCGCTGCACTCCAGGCAGCTCACGCTCCCTGGAGGTGTTTATATAGCCCTCTCAAGTGCTAGCTAACAAGCCTGTCCCACCCCTCTCTCACCTGAGTCGGTTCCCGAGGAGCAGCCAAGCCCAGGCAAGAATCCTATCTACTTGGAATTTCCTTTGCTGCAGCTTGTGACTGTTGCCTCTTGCCCTTTTGCTGTACGAAAGAATACTGATTCTGTGCTCTGATCCTTTTTAGGTAGCTGAAGACAATAACTAGTTTCTCCATTAGCCTTCTCTGTTTTAAACAGTTGTGTCAACTTCCCCTTAGACAGCAGGAGTTTTCATATCATAAGAAACTTGTACTTAAACCTCTTCCCCTTCCTACCTCCTTCTATTGGACTGCTGCTGAACCTGAACAGAAGTCACCCATACATATGAAAATGTATGTGCAGTGACACATAAAATAAGTCAAAGAGCAGAATGTGTGACATTCTTTCCTCAAGTAACAATGACCAGGATTTTCTGGGAGTCTTCATTTTTCATGTTGCAAAGTAAAACATTTTCATTTTTATTTTATTAGAATCTGTAAAATTAAAGCCTCTTCAAACTTCATAAGGTTTTGTATTTTAATAGTAAAACTTATCATAGCAAAAGCATTATTAAATGCATGTGCAGCAAAACAGCACTGCTATTTGTATGGAGTCCAACCCAATAACAGAGCTTCCCATATCTGCCGAATGATTTTTTTCAGGCTCATTTACCCTTGGACTGATATAAAAGCTTCACAGAATTCTCTGCCTAAAACAGCTTTGGAATATAAATGTAGACTCAAGGGAGTGAAGAAAGCAGAGCAAAAACAGGGCTGAACTAAACCTTCACTTGAGTAGGAGCAGACATCTGAATTAATCTCCTGCTGCTAAGCAAGAACATAAACTAAACTAATCAAGAAAGGATAAAAGGGTTGGGTTTGAAGTTAAACCTTAAATTCAGATGTAATCCAAACACTCTAAAGCCAAAGCAAAACTGATTGCTTGAAATTAAACATAGTGTTCTATGTGCACGAATTATGAATTGTAGCTGGAAAGAGGAGAAATTGACCCCAAAACATCACAAGAGAGGAGAAAAAAAGAGAAAAATGTACTTAAACTTAAAAGGCAGCAAACAAAGATATCCTGAGTCACCTCATAATAAATGTCCTATACCTAATCAATGTAATGAAGGAGATATTTACAAAAATTTGTACAATATTTACAAATATTTTTGTAAAACTCTGACAGGTTTAATATTCAAGCTCTTCCAAAGAGCACTACATTTGTGTAATTTTGGAGAAAGTTGTAGTGATTTTAGTTATGATCAGAAGCACATGCCATTCTGCCTTGAGATTTGAGCAGCTTCTGCTTTGTCACACAAACTGAACACAGACTACAGCCAAATAATAGAAATTCCGAAAGCTAGACTATGTGGCAGGTTTCATCCATGTCTGGTTAAGGATGTGAAGAGACAGAAAGCTGCCTATTTGCCATAACTTTTGCAGTGCAACTGACTTCTGGATCACTGAATGGCCTACTACCTTTGCTGGAAGAAGAAGTATTTAATTTCATCCATATGGACACTGAGTTAGCTACTGGCTAACTTAGCTACTGGCTACTACTTAGCTACACTGAGTTAGCTACTGGCTACTTAGCTACTGGCTAACTCAGTTGTTAAAACTTGTATTAGGAACTGTTTCTGCAAAAACAAGCTCATGTTGGACACAAATAATGGAAGTGGATGTATAAATCATTGCTTTGATTTCCCATTGGCTATGTCTACCATATTGGCTCCACCTGCCTGTTTTTCATGATCTTTACTAAAACTCTGCTCTGCTTGGCAAGAACTGAGGTAGCATTGCCATAAGAAAGGACAGTGCTTACATACAAAGAAGCAGCTCCTTGACCCTGCTACAATGGCTTTCCATCACTGCCAAACTAAGAAGCAGGGTGAGAAGTCCCAGTACCTAGAAATGGCTTTGTCAGCATGCATGTCACCATGGCCCCCTTTTAACTTGAGGAGCAGAGCCTGACCTCAACTCCACGCTCTTGAGAATTTCAGCTTGCTTCATCAGCTCCTTTGCACTCATATATATTGGGTCTGATTGAGAGAGAGTGGTTGTAAAACTACTCTGTAGGGCACAACTGAAGATTTCTTTCTTCCCCATAGCTGCCCTCACAGTGCTGTGCTTCTCACTGTTAGCTAGAAAGGTGTTGATAACACCCCAGGGTTTTGGCTACTGCTGAAAAGCACTGGCACAGCACCAGCACTGTCCCTCCCTGCCCCTCCTTGACAGTAGACTGAGGGTGGGGAAAATCTTGAGAGGACCCCAGCCAGGACAGTGGAGCCAAACTGACCAAAGGCTGATTGCTTGCTAATAGGAAGTAAACAATAAAATTTCCATGCACGCGTGCAACCCTTCATTTTTACTTTATTAAACTGCATGATCTTGACCTGCAAGGATTTTATTTCTGTTTTATTTTCTTCTCCCATCTTGTTGAGGAGGATAGAGCAGAAGTGATAGAACAGCTTGGTGGGCACCTGGCATCCAGCACAGGACAACACATTCCATCATAATTACGGCACACCTGAAGCTTCCTAGTCTTCAGATAAGCCACCTTAATGCAAATGCATAATAGTGCCTTTAAATCCCTTAGAGCAAAAGAGAAGTGCCACAGAGATTTTTCTCTCCTGTGTTCTCTCCTCTAGGGTCTCTTTCTCTTATGCATTTTCTGATTGATGAGATTAGCTTGTTGCATTCTACAGGAAAGTTTCAGGGTTATCCTATCTGAAATATTATTGCTAGAACAGTAGGGAATCCACTTTCACAAGATTGCTATGATGAAAAATGGGTTTGATTGCTTCTGTTTTCCCAGGCACGCATCATGAATGGAAACAAAATTTAATTTTCTAATGCTAGAGGAAAATTATATTGAGTGTCATATGAGAAGATTGCCTTTATGACACTAAAACAGAAAGAGAGTATGAATCAGAAAATTAATACTACTGAGCACGGCCCATACTTAGTGTAAGTCCTTGTGCCATGTGGGGAGTACAGAAGCTGGGTTTACAGACCTTGGCTTTGTCTCTACCTGGCATAGGCCAGTATTGCTGGTGCAAGGAGGGTAGAAATAACAAAAAAAAACACACAAAAAAATTAGGAAGATGTCAGCTCTATAGTCATAACTTAGTGTCTGGCTCATCCTGTGTTATGACAGATATGTCACATTTCTTCCCAAGGGTTGTTGTCAAATAACCAAAAAGAGAGTGAACTGCTTGGGCTTCAGAGGGGTTGGGTTTGATATGCAAACAAGAAAGGTCCCCCAAAAAATTCAAGTGATTAGGTCAGAAACTCTAAGGCTTCAGGCCAGCATTCAAGTCTGGCTAAAAAGGAACTCTTTGCTATAATTCTGTCTTTACGCAGTATCACTGAATGCTTATAAAAAATCTTTTGTAGAACTGCAGTCTACATGTCTGCCAGAATGTGCTTTGGGAGCTGTACTCTTCAAAACAGTAACTTCATGTGTTTTGACTGTTCCTGGAATACAAATATTTTGTAATGAGAACATTCATAGAACTTCTACATATCAATTTTTATTCTAAAATAGGCTAGAGGCCACTGATTAGCAATACAGTAAAAAAATGTGGACTATAGACATCACAATTCTGCTCCCATCTCCCCTTAGAACCTGTGGAAACAACCATCTAGCTGACTTGAACATAAATAATGCGTGGAGGGGACTGGTCAACAACACTCCAGAATATTATTTTAGAAGTTTGTATGCTATACATTTGCTCAATGACTAACTGCATAATGACTTACAAATTTTTGCAGATAAGAGAGTAAATAGTTCCAGCTTGTAGAGCGAGTGTCCTGAGAAAGTATCATTAACAGTGATTTGTATGATTTAACAAAGTTCAGGCAAAACTTCCAAAAACCCTGAGTTCCAATTAACAATAATTAAATAAACAGATGCACAGAGTGAGTAGAAAGCCTCCATCTCATTAGGTAGAGTTTTCTCTAGCGTGGTATCACAAAAAAAATTACTTCTTGACAAAAACTATTATAAAAATCCCATTCTCAGGGATTCAGCAAGATGAAATACATTTCAGGATTCAGTTCTTACTACTAGACAAATATAATAAAAAATGCATGAGTTTATTTAAACACTAAGTAATCCATGAAGAGGTCTGGGTTTTTGTTCTAGCCAGTACAGAAAGCTTTTAAACCCATTTTTGCTCCATCCACAGTCTGAATAAAAACATTTTTCTTCATAAAAGTGGGCATTGGAAAAAAAAATAAGGGTTTTTTTCCTCTTCCTCTGCTTAGGAAGGAATAAGAAAGCTGTTTGATGTGAAAAGTGCAATTTTTCATTGCAAAGATGAAGCATTTGCTTTAAGAAAGTTTTGAACTTTTCAAATTAACTGTCTTGATGTTAGATGCCCAGAAATGCTGATATACTCTAAACATCATGATAACAAGCCCATCATGTGTTAGCTTTTCCCAGTTATGAACTTTTACCCATTTGGAGATAAGGGTTTGATAGTTTTCCATTCCTGGATGGAATCGCTCCAGAAATCCTTTTAATACTAGTAGAGCTGAATGTAAATTTTTACATGGCAGCTGGCAATGGTAAAAGCAAAACCGTTCCTATAATTATTTATCATGAAAAAATTTAGTCTTTTAATGAAAACTATATTCAGTCATGTACTAACTAGAAACCCAAACCATTTCCAGTCTTTTGCAAAAAATACACTTCTAACAATATTCATTTTTCAGGATTCTTTTTTCTACTCAGTTATGGAAGGAGAGAAAGAAGAAAAAAATTCCAGTGAGTTTTGAGTACCTACATTTTTTATCTTTCTAGTTTCCCAGAAAATTTATACATATGTTATGATGAGTCCTTGAATGAAAATTATTTAAGACCACATGGAACATGAGTGGTATAGCAATTTTATGGCAAGAGAGTCAGGGAAATAAATAAAGTATTAAATAAAACGGAAGCATTGTGGGGAAAAGAGTCAACATTGGTGACTGCTTCTTCATTTTTGACAATTAATTGTTATTTGTATGTAAAGCTTTATAAACTCCTAGTCTTCTCCAACCCCAGCATAAAAACTAACCCAGGAGTAGATAATCTGACACTTACTGAAAGACAGTTCAAACAAACTAAACATTTTTTTTACCCTCAATGTTTAAGACATTATTTTCTCACTTCTGCAGACAATAGGTAAGTGTACAAAGCTGCTCACTGAAACAGCTTGGCTCCATCACCTGGTCCACGTGAGAGGCTACTGCAGAGAGGTCACTCTGTATGGCTGGAAGCAGCACTAGTGGGAGAGCTATAATGGTAGTCCAGACAACTGTCTGAAGTAAACCATTTTAGAGGACAGCAGATTCCAGTTATTTTACTGCCAAGAGTTAACAGTGGGGTATTATTTTCAATGTCTTATGGAAGAGATCTGTATCACTCAAGAGCACAGACTCTAAATTTCAGTGAGAATTAGTACAATAACATCGTCTGAGCACATTTGAAAAAAGAACCTCTAAAATACAAGGAAATGGAAGCAGCTCCACTCTTGGGAATTATCTGCAATTAAAAAACACTAATGCAAGAGAAAAAGTCTAAGGACATTTACAAATTTCTTCAGAAGCAAAAGACCATTGTGGCTCTAGAAAACAGGTCTCAAGCTTCAACATGCATAAATCATTATAAATGGAATTGCAGCTGTGAATATGGGTCTGGTCTGCCAGTGAAGTATTAAGATAATTCTTACTTTGCTGATTTTCTTCCTCTTCTATGCAAAAGAATACATCTTTGAACTCTGAGTTCAATAAAATATCAAATTACTTTCAGAAAATATTACACATTTCTGAAACAGTTATGATTAGACAGATTTAAAATAAAGCAATTAAAAAAAACCCCGACATAAGATCTTTTCCCTGACTGGAGAATTACTTTAATACTTCCAGAAGACAATAAAAGAAAGTCAGCTGAAGTCAGTGGGTTTCTTTCTGGGTGATTACAATGGGCTTTGTATCCTGCATTTTGTTCAAATATTCATATGCAGAAAATTAGGATTGGAGACTGACATATGATTTCAATGAACGCTTATTGCCAGCAAATTGGATGCATGACTGTTCATAGAAATTGAAGTCATGTAAGTCACAAATGTATTTATTCAGAAGTTCAAATGCATATCAAAACTATTTGACCTTCTGATCAGCTGCTGAAGGATAGAAAAGCTAAGTTCTACAGAAAGTTCTAAAGAAAGTAACTTTCCTTACTCAAACCAGAGATTACTGTATGTTTGCACTTATATTTCCTTACACTGAGGTTAGACCAGATGAGCTCCAGAAGTTCTTTTCAACCTAAGCTTTTTTTATGATTTTTAAGTAAATTTAGAATTCTCACTTATGAAAAATATATATAAATTTTTGATTTACACAGACATGATTGTAGGTCTGGAAGCAGCCTTTCAAATTACAATATTGAAGCATCAGTAAGATATGAGCAAGAAAACATCCCAGATAAATGAGGATGCATGCAATTATTTTAAAATAAGTCTTAATTATAATTCAACAGATAAGAGCCATTACATTTATCAAATCAATGATTATTAAGGACAAGCATAACATAATCAAGTATTTAGATAAACTATTTAGAGATTACAAGAGATACTTGCAGATGTATCATAAAATGGACACTAGTGAGTGCTTCTTTTAATCAGTACTATAAGTATGGCCCCTGAAGGAATTATAAATAGCATGTAGAGAGATTTTTGTCCAACTAAATCTACCAGAAATAGAGGTATATATTCGAATTTGTAATGTTTCTGTAGGTCTGTACAGTATTAAGACTTTAGCTCTTATTTCTTATCGCAGAGTTGTGGAATTATTGACAGAGGTACAACACTTTGGTGTCCTGAAAGAAGAAATTCTTGAAATCTTGGCTAAAAGAGTGGGCACAGTGTCGTAGGGTGCATCTTTCCAGATGCATTCACTTTGGGAGCTTCTAATCAGTCATTTAATCTCAAGGGAAGGGTGGCATTAAGAGCACACCCTCCCAAGTGGAAAATGTCTATTCAATAGTGATGACATTGTTTTTCATAAAGGGACAGGAGAATACATCTGGCATTCAGAGAGCCATTAAATCAAATACAATTTGTCTATTAAGTCATTATAGAAAAGACAGCTAGCAGAAATGACTATTGCATAAAGTTATTGTTTTGGTGCATAAATCAATGACTTTTTGGAAAACCACTTGGAATTATCTTGGTGGCCTGATAACTCAATGTAGAGAGAAGATCCTAGCTGCTAGTTAGTTAAGTACAGGAATCATT
The DNA here is from genome assembly GCA_038380795.1 of Pyrocephalus nanus. Classification (NCBI taxonomy): domain Eukaryota; kingdom Metazoa; phylum Chordata; class Aves; order Passeriformes; family Tyrannidae; genus Pyrocephalus; species Pyrocephalus nanus. The sequence goes on from CM076260.1 coordinate 43,586,709, forward strand.
CTAACTCTAGTGCCAATTTCTGTGTAACAGAGACAGCTATTGAGCAGGATTGGTTAACAAAATGTGGCAACAAAGCTCAGGATAGGCTTTGATAATGTTTGATATGGTAATTTGCTGCCAAGAACTATAGACAAAAAATAATTATACATATATTTAGGTTTTAAAATATTAGTTTAGTGGGAGCTTTTTTCAAATAAAATGTAGTTTTTGCTGCTTTAGTATCAAACATTTACTAGACACAACTGGAACTGAAAAGTCTACAACTCATCAGAGAAAAAATAAGAATAAAAATCTACTAGGATGTCAGATAGGACAACCAAGGCACTGTAACATATCTATATGATTGGTTACAATTTGCAGATTAGAAATCTTTTTGTTTTGAAGAGCCAGTAAAGAATTTGCAACAAGGATGCTAGAAGCTGTCTTGCTGATACATTTTCCCCTTTGAATATTTTATTACTGTAGCATTTTTAGGAGGCATATAAAATGATTTTTAACTGAACTTCACAAAATGTGTTTTTCACTGAGGATGTATCATAAATGTGTGGCATAAAAAACCACAGATCTCTCTACCTATAAGCTTCAGCTACTAGACCATGCTCTCCATAGTGAGTTCAGTTCCAGCACTGTGATATCCCCCACAACCACAAAGTGTTCCCTATTATTTTGAGTCTGTTAAAACTTACTTGAGAAGCCAAATTAGTATCACATGCAAACTGCCCCAGCCAAGACAGAAAGAGCCAACATAAAGTGCATACTCCTAATATATATGACACTGTCTGGTAATCATATCAGCATTCAGATTCATGGCTCTAAAGCCTCCTGGATTTAGTGCAGCAAGACTAGTCAAGAATTAAGCAATGTGTTACTAAGGGAATAGCCTTCATATCCTGGAAGAACCACTGAGAATCAGTGCAAGCAGCTTGTGGAAGAACTGGAAAGATAAATGAAAAGATCTGAAGCATAAGCTGTATGTAGAAAAACTGCCTGAATACTAAAACCACAAATGGAAAATATTCTGATGCAACAACAATGCACATTAAAGATCTGAACATATAACTCTGCAATATTTACTACAATGTTCTGCTTTGCCCCTGAGCACTAAAAAAAGAATCTTGAATTAAGTAATTGAAACATAATACTAAGTCAAAGGCTAGACTAGCAAATTTTAAGGGAAATCAACCCATTTAGAATAAGAACAAAGACAAGTTTTCCTTGAAAATTTTAAACACGTGGAAGCAGTTCATACTCTGCTATGAACAAAACCTTCAGATTAATAACTTCAGTCTTTTTTCCTCTTAACCTTGTGCCAAAATTGTCTAGAAGTAGAAATGCTGTGACACTCCAAGAAATGGGCGTCATATCTCCAGGACCAGGAAGCCATCAAAGTGTCAAATAGGACACCTTGGAAGTTTCAGATCAGTTCTGAAGTCCTGAGTACTAAAAAAAATTATTTGTATGAAAAGAACAGAAATAGGTATTCATATTTTGGGTATTACAGAATCACAGAATCATTTTGGTTGGAAAAGACCTCTAAGATTGTAAAGTCCAACCTTTGACTGATCACCACCTTGTCACCTAGACCACGGCACTAAGTGCTACATCCACTCATTTTCTGAACACTTACAGAGATGGCGAGTTGACCAGCTACCTGGGCAGTCCATTCCACCAATGTTTAGAAATCCTTTTGATGAAGAAATTGCTCCTGATGTCCAACCTGAACCTCCTCTGGTGCAGTTTAAGGCTATGTCTTCTTCTCCTGTCACTAATGGCCTTGGAGAAGATGCCAACATCCACCTTGCTACCACCGCCTTTCTGGTAGTTTTGGAGAGAAAGAGGTCACCCCTGAGCCTGTTCTTCTCCAGGCTAAACAACCCTAACTCCCTCAGCTGCTCCTCACAGAAAGCCAGAAACCTTCTTGGCCACCTGGGCACACTACTGGCTCATGTTCTGTCAGCTTTGACCAGCACTCCCAGGTCCCTCTCCTCTGGGACGCTTCCCAGCCATTCTTCCCCCAGTCTGTAGTACTGCATGGGGTTGTCGAGGCCAAAGTGTAGGGCCAAGTACTTGGCCTTGATGAATTTCTCACCACTGGCCTCAGCTAATCAATCCAATCTGTCCAGATCCCTCTTCAGAGCCCTCTTATCCTTCAGCAGATCAACACTCCCACCCAACCTAGTGTCAACCAGATCGTAAATAAAGATATCAAATAGAATTAGTTTAAAAAATTCTACTACTCTTTATACCCCACTAAATTAGCAGATGGCTAAAGTGATTTCAAATGGAATGCAAAAATTTTAAAATCACCTAACAGCTACCAAGTGTCAGGTTTATAAGTGACAACTACCAAGCCAACTTGTCCAGGATCTAATAAAATGGACTGTGATCTTTTTTGCTTCCTGAGCCTTTGAAATACTCCTTACATGAAGGAGTGAATGGGAGTAAGTCATCTTTATTCCTGTATCTCAGAAATCCTCAGCTGTGCCCTTCGGAGTAGTTTTACAGCCACTTCATGCTGTAGAAAACGTATGACCACTCTTTCTGATTTCTAAATTGTTTACTGGCAAACATTTCATAAATTTTATTTAAAAGAAAGTTACTTCATTCTTACTGAAAACTCTATCCTCTTCAAAGGGTGGAGGATGATGAGCATTCCATTTCATGAGCAAGTGGTAGTATAAACCGTTGGCTTTAGCAGAAAGAAACTAGTTCACCTGTAAGGGAAATGTAGACAAGCCCACTTGACACAAACCAGTGGATGTGAAATTTACTGATCAGATGTTCCTTGAGGACATTTTGTCTCAGTTGGGTTTGTCTTGATGTATTTAATATTACAGCTGTTACAATCCATGTGCTGGCACATTCTAACATAGAAAAGCACAGAAAGTATTTACACCAATTCAAAGAAAAGCATACTTCAGTTAAGATTTCAGGTAGAAAAGTATGCAATAAAACTTTAAAAAAGTTAGCTTCTCATGGAAAATACTGGTTTCTTTCAGCCTAAAAGAACTCATTTACAATGCTAGAAAACCCTATCTTTTTTTTTTTTTTTTTTTTTTTTTTGCTTCAGCTTTATCTTGCCTTTCTCTCTTCTCTACATTCTTCTTAAGGCACTCCTCAGATTTTACATTTGATGTGTGGTTCAGAAACTTTCCATATTTCCACAATGTGAGCTACTGCTTTTAGGACCATCCTTAAATGCCTCTATGCTAATGCACACAGCATTTGAACTAGATGATCTTTGAAGTCTCTTCCAGCTCAAACTTCCAGCTCTTCCAACTCATTCCGTGATCCTGTGAAGAAGAATCCCATCTACATTCTATATATTCCCAAAATAAAATATGATAAAAGCAAGCAATAGGTTTAAGAGTTGCCAGCACAGAAATCTCTAAAGGTTTTTATGCAAAAGACTACAATTTCACACTTGACTACTGTAGTCAGATAAGACAAATCCCCATAATCACAGAATGGTTTGGGCTGAAAGAGACCTCAGAGATCATCTTATGCCAACCCCCTTGTCACAGGCTCAGGTTGCTCAAAGTCTGTCCAAGTTGGCTGGGAACACTTCCAGGGACAGCACATCCACCACTTCTCTCAGCAACATGTTCCAGTGCCTCACCACCTGCACAGTAAAGAATTTCTTCCTAACATCTATTCTAAATCTACCTTCTTTCAGTTTAAAGCTATTCTCCCTTGTCACATCAGTACGTGATGTGACTTTTTTAAAAAGTCCCTCTCCAGCTCTCTTGTAGGCCTCCTCAGGTACTGGAAGGCTGCTGGAGCTTTCCCTTCTCCAGGCTGAGCAACCCAAATCCTCTCAACCTTTCCTCACAGGAGAGGTGCTCCATCCCTCTGATCATCTCTAAACAAATGTTGGGCTACAATGTATTTTACTTTTGATCCGTGGCTAGATCTCAATGACTGTACTTACAAATTTTTGCAGAGAAGTGAAATGACTCATTGTTTCAGTAGCAGCTTGGTATAGAGCTACTCTGCTGCTTACTGGAGAAGTAGAAAAGAGGTTCTGTGTTCTAGACCTCTGCTTGCTGGCTGGTGTTACCTGAGAGCTGGAATAGTAGTTTTCAGTAAGTAAAAAAGTAGTAGTGGGGAAATTCTGACTTGAGTCCACATCAGAATTCCTGGTTTTTCACCCAGGGTAAGCTGTCTGATATACTCTCCCCTAGAGCAGGCCTACAGTGATAACTTAGAGGTACAAACTATTGTCCCTATGAATGAAAAAAAACACAACTTCCACATGACCTTGATGGCTGTGAATTTCTAAATAATTTTCTCAGGTTTGGAGTTGATTTTTTTCAGTTTCTGCATGCCTGGAAGCAAACATACCTTGAGTTTTAATACTTCAACCGCTGTTAAGAGAAAGGGAAAACAGAATTTTTTCCAGCCTACAAAGAACAGTTTTGCAGCTTTTCTTTATACAGGACTGCCAAGAACCACAGGTAAAGCTGCAATTTACTCACTTTTTTTTTTTTTCATTTATATTTCAATAATATCTTTAAAGTGAGGATAATTTTGACTATCTATCCTTTTTAAGGTATTGACTATTTTTTTACAGAGAACAAAAATAAAATAGAAGCAAAGCAAACCATTGAAAGTCATTATTTCTTTGCTATGTATTTTGGGTTTACCTAGCAAGGCTTTGGTAGCAAAGAGACAGAAGGGATGAATTCTGTTGAGATGACACCAGGATCTGGCCCCGTGTTGGGCAGAGAAAGATTTAGCCAGCTCCCAAATGGAAATGCCAAGCACTTTTCATTCATCTCATGGGCCCTGTTGTAGTTAGGGTCCAAAGCATTGATTAAGTGTTTTAAACATCTACTCATGGTTCAAGATGCATGTTGGGCACCTCAGCCAGCTCTGCTGTGCTCAGACAGAGCAAGAGCTGAGAGCTGGTGCTAGTGGGCTGAGCAAGCTTGTCTTCCTCATGCCTTTATGGGGAGCTGGCCCTAATCTTCTTGTGGGAGAATGTTTGCTCATGATTACTGTGCCTGGCAGACATGTTTGAGTTTGAGGGTGAACTCAGCTCTTCACAAATAGAAGAGTGTACATATATTTGTTGACAATACCCCTGTGGTTCACGAGATAATGCCACTTTTTGGTGTACACAGTCATGTTTTACTCTGGTAGTAAAACAAGGCTTGCTGTATATTGGAGACTGTATCTAAGATGCTTAATTTTTTTTTTTCCCTTTTGTATTAAAAGAGTGCATTGGGATATTCTTAGCCGGAAGTTATTTGTTTTTTCCTGGTGATGATCTCTACTGAATGAGTACAATGTTACTTTTGAAAACTGTTCCTTTATCATAGAATCATAGAATCAACTAGGTTGGAAAGGACCTCCGAGATAATCAAGTGCAACCCTTGATCCAGCACCACCAGCGTTACTAGATCATGGCACTTAGTGGCACATCCAGTCTTATCTTAAAAACCTGCAGGGACAGGGAATCCATAAGATTAAGATCGTATCTGATGCATAATTACAATTATCTGTCTTGAAAGATAATAAGTGACATAAAAACTTAACGAAATTATCACTTAACAGGTAGGGTTGTTCAAACTATCTCTGCCTAAATGTCAGGGAAAAGACAGTTCTTCTGAGGACAAATGTGCCTTTAGAAGGCACATTTCCTAAATCAAACTGTACAAGAATTTTCAGTATTTTACAGAAGTCTAAATAAATGTGTTTTAATCAAATCAGGCCATTTTCAGAACACTGGCCTGCTTTTTTTCTACTGTGGGAAGGAAATTCAGGTCAGGATTTGTCTTGGAATAATTTATGTAGGTATAGTTGCCCTATGTGTATATAAATAACTCAGTTACACACCCTTTCAGAAATATCTAGATCTATTTTTGTTTAAGGTTGGTGGAGGCAAGATATGAAAAATTGTGGAGAACATTTGCTCTTCAACATAGCCACACCTGGATGGACCCAGATTCAGATGGAGTCTGTGCTCTGAACATAGAAGATTTTGGAGAGAAGTGGACTTCATACCAATGTCTGAAGCAGTTCATGGGTATAAAGATTGAACCTGAACCTATCTGCATTTCTCCTTCAATTTAGGACACTGTGCAGGCAAAAATAACGGGGGAATTGAGGTAGAAAAGCAACCTGACACCTGATAGTTAGAGATTGCATTTAAATATGGAGATGCATGGACTCTGCCATGATTTTTGTCAGCAAATACCTTCAGTTCAGGTGTGCCTTTCAGTGCCAGAGAAAAATTCTCTTACTGGCAAACTTGTGTTTTTAAATAAAACAAAAACATGTAAACAATTTATTGAAATATTAAAAAAAAAATAAATCCTTAGGAACAGAGTAAAATGAAACCATTTTCATAAGAAAAAGCATAAAAGTCCATCATAGAATGCTGTTTGCAAAGTAATGTGATTAGATCAGAAAAATTAAGTACTAGCTGCATATAGTATCACCAATATTTTTGCAATTACTGGAGAAACAAATAAGTAAAGAAACAGGACAGATTAATTATATAATTGATCTAATGCAACCTTCCAAGGAATAATTGATATGCTCTCATTACCATAACAAATAATTCACATGACAAAACTGATACACGACACCTTCTCAGAAGCCAGTAAAAAATCATTACTAATCATGTCATTCTGCATTATGGCAAACAGACGAATAAAAGCCCATTTGTAAAGCATTTAGTATCATCATTTTTCATAGTTCCCTGAATGAAATACTAATGGTCATGTCTCCAAAAAGAAGAAAGAACTACGCTCATAACATAGTACAGGATTCATAACTGTGAAAAATATAGAGTCTACAGATACATCAACATGATAGATAATTTTTTTTTTCTAAACTGGAAAGTAATTAATAATTTTTATAGAAACAAGATGACAACAGGACTTCCATGCCATAGACAGACATTAGCCAGCTTTAAATGGAAATTTGAATAATTCTATTTTCAGTGCTTTGCATTTTCATATTTTGAGGTGATTAAAAGCACTAAATGAATTACATAACAATGACTCTAAGTGGGACAAAATTATCATTCACTTCCCAGGAGGGAAGCTGCTTTTGCAATACATTTTTTTCCTTTTCACAGTCATCCCGAGAAGTTCCTACAGGCATGGAAAGGGCAGCAGCTTTTAAGAAGTCAAGAGAGGGGAAAAATGCATTAGTTAGTTATCCTTAAGAGGGAGTAAAAAATGACATTTTAAAAGGTTAAATTGGGCAAATTATTTGGCACCACGAAATGGAAAAATCAGTCCTATTGAACAAATATCACTTTTTCTTGCAGTTCCAATGCATTTTGTAACATTTTTTGGTGGGCTGTGGTAGGTGTTCCCAGACTCAGAAGCCTCTTTTCCATCAGGTGAGGAAAAGAGACACTATTTATTCAAACTAAATGTGTCAAAATTGTATCAGCTTCTTAGTTTGTAGGAATGCCTGAAGGAATAAGGATGAGGACAAGACAACTTTTTTGAATAGAAATTATAAGAGCTTTACGATATTCAGAAAAAAGTGTTGTGGGTTTTCATAAGATGACAGAAACAATTTTAAAATCTAATTTTGGCACAGCATGACTCAGTGATATGCCTTCTGGGTTTTACACCATCATTTCCACTAAGCCCATTTTCTCTGCTTCTTATGTCATATTTTTCTCGAGCAATTTCTTAGCCCTCTTTTTCCCTGGATGAAAATTAACAAGGGGTAAAAGTCTTATCCTCATATGTCAGAATATACATATGTAATAGATTTAGTTTCTAAATAACCATATTTGAGCCTGAGACTCTGAACATACAACTCATTTATTTTAAGGGAAATGTTCCTATAATGATACTCTATGTTGTTTATGCAACTACCATTCTCCCAACTTCAAAGGAATTTGTTTAGGATAAAAATGAAAAGTCTACCCCTAACGCCAAGAAGAAAGCATTTTTCCCCTTTGAACAGCTTTATATGACAAATGCAAAAAAAAAAAAAGTTACCATGTACTCATATTCATATTCAGTATTAAGTGATGTTCAGTTCAACAGTTTTCCAGAGAAAAGAAAAAAAAGTCCTTACAAACAACACACAAAATAGTAATTAAATATGCTATCACTGGAGTCATCCAGAAAAAAAAATGCAATTTTTGGGAAAACGTAGATAGCTGCAGGAAATGTCTTTAGTAATCCAGTCTTTCTCTGGGAGCCCATACTTACACATTCCATGACCTGGTGCTTCTCATAATTGAAGCCTTCCTGTCATAAGGATGATATGGCACAAGGAATTGCTCTGCTGGAATATTACATGAGTAAAAAAGGATGGTATCCACTCATATGTGACTGCCACTGCTGGCTTGTACATAAATGGCTGAAAGATTTCTCTGATGGTTTTGGATAAGAAAAGTATATCAGTCATTATAAGATCTCTGTAGAGATTAGAGCTGATACCCACCCTCAGCAGACTTCATTGCTCTGAGTCCAGGCCCTTACCCCTCAGTGACAGCAAAACCCCCCACCATGCTGCAGTCAAACAGGGTCAGCCGCAGTCCAGCGAGTTTGATTTATACACACAGTCAAAAAATCAAAAATTTTGTTCACATTTTTAAATTATCAAAGGCCTAGGGGATGAAAAGCTGTCTGAAGCTTTTATACTGCCAAGTTTCAATACTCAAGCAGAAAGGTTCAGCCAAGAGAGAGACGGAAAAAAAATCCAGGGGAAAAAAATAGTATGCTCTTTTAGAAAGAGGGTCCACAGACAGGCTATTGTTTTCAGTGTTAAATAATTTTGATTTATGATGCTAGAGGGAGATACCACCCTGAAGTCTAATGATCCCCCCTCCTTGTACTTTGTCTGCACGCCAAGAATCTGTACTAAAACATGTGTGGCTTTCATTTATTTGGAATGAGCAGAAGACACAGGTAAAGCAAAGCTACAAAGAGGCAGAAGTGCTGTTCTGCTCACCTTGCTGAAGCTGATGGAAAGGTAGGGGTGCCAACAGCCCTGAGTGCTACTGGCCTGCTGAAGCCTCCAGAGAGCAACCTGGAATCCAGTTGGCTTCTTTTCCATGATCCATTTCCAAACGGAAAAATGCCTTCCCACCCATCTTTTGAATGGCTGAGTGAGCTATGGGGAACTAATCAGAAATTTTACTTCAGTTGGAGCTGAATGACAATGTCGTACAGTTTCAACAAACAACTTTCTTTTTGAATGCCCTAGCAAAGTGAACCTCTCATTCATCAGCAGTAAACTGAGGCTGAGACCAAAGCCAAGTCTAACCAACAACATGCTGGAACACCACATTTCTCAGTTCCATTAGTACCTGAGAGACATAATAGGGCATCTACAGGCAAATGGAGTTTGGAGAGGGATGTTTGAAGTTACCCCAAGTATGAAGTTACCCCAGCATTCTCAGACAGCTTTGGCATTTGCTCAAAGTGCTTTGTCCATGACTCAGTCTTTACTGGCATGTCTTGACAGATTTATATTCCTAGATTGGATAGAAAACACCCTTTGTTTGTCTTTTAAGACAAGAACTAGCAAAATCAAGTCCTACCAGAATTCAGTCATGCATGCCTTAGGGGGCCTTTTCTAGATTTCAGCTTTCACCTAAAAAATATGGAAAGTGGTAGGTTCAGCTAATACTCTGAGCTATCTGGAGATTTTCAAACCTCCTTAAACTAAAATAGCCTTTGTGACTATATCACTATACTTTACTATATCATTATGTTACAATTAGAATATGGCTATACAGAAATAGAGATTTGTCCTTTAGAATACAAACACAGATCCAAGGACTGCATAACCAAACAATTAATTTACAGTAATCTTGACTATGTGCTTCCCCTTAGAAGATAACTAATAAGATGCTGTGTTAACATTTCCACTTAACCTATTGTATTCCTTTTAAAATATACATTGTCTTGGAATTAGCCTCAAGCTGTGAATACTTTCCAAAGGAAATAATCAGTGGAGAACACCAACAGTGTTAAAATGAGCCTAGCCAAAGAAGCAGCTGGGCAAAATCAAGGATAGTAAATTAGGTGACCTTATGCTCCATTTCCACCTCTCTGTCTTTGACCTCCAGTCCTTGAGCCCAGCTGTGACACAGACAACTTATGACCTAAGAAAAAAGAATCACTATATTGCCAAATGTTGCTATTTCAAATTACGATGAAATCATGTTTGTCAAAATTAAGCAAAAGTTATTTGCTTTTGTGATCCCACAGTTATTACTATTCTAAGGAATTGTTCCCTTTGCCTCTCACGAATGGCATGACGAACTGGCAATTTTCTGTCATGAAGGAGATTAAAAGTAGAGGTTCACCTTGAAGCAGAGTTTGCAAAAATCCTCTAAATGTCTTTGAGACATTCAGTAACCATCCACACTCTGCGAGGGAGCCCAATGGTCAGAGGTGTAGGTTTGCACACCGTAGGTAAGAGATGAGAAACTCTGGAAGCTATTGAACAGTAAATTTTCACAGCAGACCAGCACAAACATATTTAGCACAGGGCTTTCTGCCACCATGAAGTGTCAAAAGAAATTTGAGAATGTTCAGCAAACTGCTCTGCGGTTTGCTTGTGCTGCTTTCTTCCCCTCAGTTTCTCTTTCCTGAATTCTGATGAGCCGCATGGCATGAAAAGTATCCTTACATTGCACTACAAAGGGTTATCTAAAAGTACTTGACCAAACAAAATTTTGCTGACCTTAGTCTTTTACTCTTGTAGCCTCATATAAAAAGTCATTCAGAATAGCAGCACAAAAGAAATACTGAATAAAATTTCCACTTAGGTAGCTAATCCCCTGTAGATCAATGTGTCAGACTATAATGTATAGAGGGGTCATTGACCTATATCTTCAGCTGTGTTCCTCAGGATGATAAACACTACAGGAGAGTCAAAATAACAAAGCATAATTAAACAAAATGCCTCATAACAAGCTGTTTTCTGAAGAGTCAGAACATATATGCCATTGAAAGTTCGGCGTCATACAAAAATTACAGCCCAGTGGCACATAGCATATGGGTGCAATTTATTTTCTGGGTTAAGGGAAAAGCTTGAAAACACCTGTGATAACAGGTAGCAAATGTTGGCTTTTCTATGATGTCCACTAAAGTTCTCATCATTTCTTTCTTAGGATTCAGTAATAGTTGCTATGTATTCATCCCTAGAAATATCAGCTATTGGGGAAGTCAATAAAATATCCAAAATAAATTAAATTTGGAACTGCTTTCATGTAAAATTTTCTTATTATATATAGCAGATAAACACTGAAACACTAGTCTTGCAAACACACATCTGCATAAAACCTGATCACCAAAAAAAAAAAAAAAAGGAAATATTGCATTTTTCTCCACAAATGTTGCATAAACTGCTATCCTTTGAACATCAAACAATAGGGTTTAGTCTTGCACCACTGGTGTCAGTGGGACTATTGACAGAAGGAAATTTATGAAGAACACTCATATAAAATGCAGGTGACTATATCAAAAACACTCTAAGAATGCTGCTAATTAAGCAAGAGTGAAAAATGTTGGTTTGGAAATCAAAAAGAAACAAATGCAATTTAAAAAAAAATCCACTCTTGAGCTTTTAAAATTGCGTTGCAAATATTTGACAGTGTTTCTTTTTTTCTTATTAAAAGTATCACAGAGAGCTGTCTGTGGTAAAGGCACACAAAGATAGTAGTCATATTTTTGTCGATGTTAATATGAAAGACCAGGGATAATGAAAGAGTTGAGCCTTTCTTGACTAGCGCTGGATCTGGCTAGCTCTTGTTAATTTTGGAAGCTTTGTTTCTATTTTTGTTTTGCTTTGTTTTCCCCATTTTCAAATTATTCATTGTGTTATTCCTCAAGTGCTTAGAGCATGCCTAGACCATTCCCAAACCAGCATTTAATAAAAGCAGGTTATTCTGATTGAAGGATGGTAGCTGCTGCATACTGTGGTTTGGGGTCTGCCTCTCTGACAGCCACATTAAGGCATCTGTTTTTGCCCTTTCATGAGGCCTTCAACATTATTCAGTATGGACTGAGAATCACATCTTCTTCAGGGTAAGGAACTGCAAAAGGGGAATATCAGAAAAGCTGGAGCAGATGTAGGAGGCATGATTTATTCTGCCTCAGTGTGAAACTACTACAAAAGAATGTATATTTTATAATGTGTCACAACTAGGTTTGTAACAACATAAACAAAATACACAGCAGCCGTGCCAGCAGTGATCATAAATACATGTTTAGCATAGCAGCTATAATAACTTCCATATCATCATACAAGAGCAAATTCTTGTCACACTCTTGTAGGTGGAAAAAATATGCTCTCTAAAATGTTTCACATGAAAATTCAATGCTCCCATTACCAGAGAGTGCAGTTCTCACAGGACAAATAAGACTGCAGTCTGAAAACTATTTTAATAAATCAAAAATAAATACACTGCTGTCTATATTCTTTTTAAAGGCTTATTTTGACTCTGGCTCAGGGTTTTGTAGAGCAGATGTGGCAGTGAACATGTGCACACGTTCTTTTTTCTTTCTCTGCCTCTTTTTAAACACCACAGAGAGAAAACAAGTAGCAATTGCTCACAGCAGTTCCCAACCCCAGAGGATCCTCAAAGCACTTTCAAATCCCTACTTTTGCTAATAAATTTAATATGAAGAACAACCAAGTTGAAAACCCATCGAATAAAACAAGACGTGGATGTAATATGCGTTGGGGGTCCATTTCTTTTTCTGCCCCAATGTCTTTTGGGACTACAAGCACAGAAGTAACCTCTTAGCCTCCTTTCTCTTGTGTGTTTTATCCTCTCATTTTAGACCGTAAGATCTACAACACAGTGAGCTTTGTACTATCAAGGTAACTTTAGGAAAGTCAAATTGATGGAATCATACCTGTTCCAAATAATTGCCCTTTTACCTCATTACATAAAATCAGACAGCTGTGCTTTTACCCTCAGGTTTTATTTTTGCATACCTACACCTCTTGTGCTTAAGACCACCACTTTTCACTCCTCACCTGCCAAGAAATAGTGAGTAAGAGCAGTTATTTTAGTTGCAGCCTCTGAATTTGGGATACTTAAAAAATATATACCACTCCAACTATAAAAATGTGATCCAAAAATGGCTGTTCTAATAGCCCATATGCTTCATCATTTGATAATGTTTTGAAGTATCCATGGCCGAGACCTGTCAGATCCCCTATTGCTGCCTTTGAGGCTGGAGCCTTGAATTTAGGCCTGCTGGGGGAAATGCAACTCTCATTCTCCACAGTTTCTCCCTAGTATTCTTAATCAGTAATTACTTGCCATGGAAAAACAAGTTTAAGATCTTCCCAGCTGCATGTCCTTATTACTCCTATACTACTTTCACATCTCACTTGTACTGAGTATATGTCTTACTTTTATAAAACTGTCTTAAGGAATATTACTTTCCTAATGTGGTTGTAATCAAGCAGAGAAAAGTACTGCTCTTCTGTTCTTTTCAACGTCAACACTTCAAATATTAAGCATTTATTCAACCTTGTATTTCTGATTGTTCACTCCATGTATTTAGTCCTTCCCTTTTCTCACTATCCAGGGAGTCAGGGCTACTGGCTTCTGAAGTCAGTTCAGATGGTTATCTGCAATTTTTCTTTACAGTGCTCTTCGAGGTCAAATCCATTACAGCTTGTGCTCAGACCGACTTTCCACACTTAACTCTGCTGGGCTTACTGTGACACACTCAGCAGTTCACCTCAGAACCTGTTATCCATAGATACAGTAGATGTTAAATTTGATACAGAAAAAGAACCTGTTTCCTGTCTCCTTTTCACCTTAAAAAGTCTTGTGAACAGAGTGACATTTTAGATGGAAAAAAAAAAAAACAACCAAACCATGGTACCAGATGCTAATTAGTATCACCACATCCAAAATTAAAGACATCCAGAAAAAATACATAATATACAGCACAGCTGCAGTCATGAAGTTTAATCACACTGGCCATCCCAAAGAGCTTAGAGATTGTGTTTTCTTTGTGTCATGTCATATCATATCAACTGGGAAAGAAATGTACATCAGCAAATAAAGCTCCTTAAATATTTGCAGCTGATTTGTAATGGAAATTACAGAGCCAAGATAAGGTTATTTTCTTATGCTTCAAAATCTCGGGTAAACTGGTGTATATAAGTCTTTAAAAAAAAAAAAATACAGGAATAGATTTAAGATCCATCACAGGCATATACCAATGAAACAGCCAATCTTGGGTACCTGCAATTTACATTCCAGTTGTAGATTAATACATCCACCTTTGCATCTGGAGGTAGGGGATTCTCTTTCCTCAATTTTCAGAGGGTTTTTTTCCCTAATTTGATTAAGATGGATATGATCATCGTTGTTAGGGAAAAGGCACCAATATGAAAGGAGTGAAGGAATTTCAGTCTTTCAAGCGATGTTAATATTCTGAATTTGGTTGGCATTTTCAGGTTCCCCAGCCTCACAGTGACCAGGATGGCAAAGCAGCCCTGATAAACAGATTGAAAATGGCTCATCCTCAGCTAAACTATTCCAATACTTATCTGTCCCCTCCATCCACAACAAACATTTAAAAAAAAAAAAAAAAAAAAGGAAAGCAGGATGAGGTGGAGAGGCTAAGACTAATACTCTTTGTACCAAGGAAGGTTATCACGACATGACTGTGACATCTATATCTTAGAAACAGTAGTGGCTACCTATGACTTCCAAGTACAGTCATAGGACCACTTATCCTAAAGACACCCTGTCTCTCCCTACTTTTCATCACCCACAATTGGTATGAATTTTGACACCCTCTGAGCATTCATCGGCTTCTTCTTCTAGAGCTTGGTGATCCCTTTGCTCTTAAAATGGAGATTCGCTATCATTAATCCAACAGACACTTTTGTAGCAGTAAGAATGGATGGAAAAAATGGAGAGTTAGGGTTTAAAGATAATCTCACTTCTATCTTTTTCATTCATTTCATAGTGCAAGCTTATCATTCGGAGCTGAGGTGCTCTAAAGTGCCTTAGTTAGGCATGCTAAAAGTTTCCATGCTAACTCTGTAGCTACTTTGCCAAAACCCAGCAAAAACACATGAGAGTGTTTCATGACAAAAAAAAGAGTAAAAACTCAGCCCTAAGTGTTAGGAAAGGAAAAGGAAAAATATGTAGCCATCTCATCAAAGAACCATAAAGTTCTTTTCTTAACTATTCAGAAAAGTGCCTTTGATTTGCAGTAAAAGGAGCTTTATATCTCAGAGGTACAGTACAGTAGTTTGATTACTATCATGTAATGTGACATTTGCTCAGATAACGACTTTTTTGTGAATGGTTGAGTCAATAAGCACATAAAATCCCTGTATTTTGTCAGTGTCTGTGTTATTGCTGCCCTTTGGCTGAAGTAATTATATCTTTTTTCTTTTCTGAAAACTTACGTAGTGTTTTCTTTCTCTTTATTAAGTCTGTTCTACTTATATTTAATTACTCGAGGTTTGGCAGTCTTCTTATTGTTTACACTCTTGTGCTAGGAAATGAGTTGCACTAGGCTGGTTAATGTGCTGGGTTAAAAATACTGTATTGGGTAAAATTATTTGGATGAATAAGCAAAAAAAAATTCACTTTCCCTTTGAAATTCAAATCTTATTATTCAAAAATACATATTTTAGAAGTATATCATACTCGAGTTTCTGAATAAGTGCTATATATTACCTGATCCCCAATAGATGAAGTATTAGCTAACTAACTGTATGGTCCCTTCCACCATACTCAAGTGTTAGTAGAAGGTCCAGAGGAGGAGATAAGAAGGTTGAAATTTCTATTGGATATACATCAGAGGATTAAAACAGAGAGAGCAGAATCTGGAAGACTTGTATCTCTTTCCTGGTTTTGCCATATACTGCTTTTGTGGCTCTAAATAAACCATTAGATCCTTATGCCTCACACTGATAAATGGGAGTAGTATTTTGCACACACAAAAAAAGTGTTTTGCACTCTTCTAGGCACCGTGTTTGCAAACTGCATTGAGGCTACAATTCTATACTCTAAAAATGAATTTAAAAAAAATCAAATTTACTTCATCTCATAAGAGAAAGTCCCAACTGAGCAAACTGCTGATACATATATGACTGAAGTCAATTCAGTCACTTAAAGTTGGGGATATTCTTAAAGAGTTTACTGATTCAGGGCCTTAACCACTCAGGAACACATTGATTCATAGCTTGTGGTAGTGTTTTTTTGCTGTTTCTTTCAATGCATGCTTATTTATAAAGATTTCCCTGTCTGAGTAGACCTTATGGCCTTCACTGTGCTGGGCTTCTTCTCAGTAATCCAAACAGTTTATAAAGATTTCTAAATATGTAATTAAAATCTTTTACATCTAGCAATTGGATCTGTCAAGGGATTGAAATGGGAGGAACACAAAGTTTTTTTGCTGAGAGTTTAATGGCCTGAAGTACAGCTGCAATATTTAGAAAAATCCATTTGAAAATTGTTTATGGATTCCATAATGAATGTGAAGAATTACGGTTTTTTTCCTGATCTTTCGCTTCCACAATCAGATAAGAATACTGAGAAAGGGAAGAAGAGAAGGTTTCAGGTGGCACTGAAGAAACAGAGCAGAAGGAACAGAACCTCTTTAAATAGAGCATCATGGACAAGGAGATACCTCAAGTAAAGCAGGTTTTTAGCTCTGCTGAAAGCACTGAAGAACAAGGCATTTTGTATGATGTTCTACCAGTATGGCAGGCCTGATGAGATACTTAATTCAAAAAGAGCTGGGATGCTTTTAAAGATATGAATATCTCCTTGCCTGTACTGAAGTGAGAAGAGAGAAGACCAGGAGCAGAAACAGGAAACACACTGCATTGTATGGAGGGAAGAGACTCTTCAGTTGGGAGTGAAGATCAGAAACAGATTAAAGAATTCCAGCACTGCACACACACATGGGCTGGTTTGCTGTTTCAGAGAGATGTGCATTCTTCTTGCATGAGGCACGGCACATTTATATCTCTCAACCTGAGGCAGCCTTGCATGTCTCTCCTGTTCCTAATTACCATGTTTGCTTCAAGAGGGGAGCTGAAACCTCAAAATCCTCAGATGCAGGAGTCATATGGGGCTAAATCTGGTCTGGGCTGCCTTGGAGACCAAGGATGGTGGGCTGTAGGATGCTATGTCTCTGAACAAGGAATGGGGTTGGCAAGAGGAGGTGGGAGCACACAGAAATTGGAGAGTGCTGTGACCTACTCACATGGAGCAAAGCATTTGGACGAGTTGAGCTGCAACCCAAGCATACAGGATCCAGGGTGCCCAGCAAACAGGCAGCCAACAGGATGCCAGGGCTCCACAGCACAGGCCCCTCGTCCCTCTTTGGCAATCACCTGGCATTTTCTCATGAGACGAGAGCATTAACACCTTTGCAATATCCTTGCTGAGGAGAATGGAAATGGATCCCGAGGAACATGTTGTTCTGGCTTCCATCTAATGAGAGCTGAGAAATACCTGTGTGGATGTTGTGACCTTTGCCAGTACCCACACTATGCGAATTCCACAGGAAAGCAAAGGACTTAAGTTTCCATTAGTCTCAAGCTGGCTTCTTTTACAAGCATAAAAGTCCTGTTTTGAAACAATGTTCAGTCATCTGTTTTCAAAGAGTGCCAAACAGACACATTGCAAAGGAGAGACACTGCATGACTTTCCAAATTAAACTCCTACCATCTGGGAGCAGAGTAATGGTTTTCAGCTTAGCAGGCCGGAGGGTTCATAAAGCAGCCAGAGAGTTCATAAAGCAGCCCAAGAGTATAACAGGGCATTTCTCCCTTCAGGAGCAACAGAATTTTGTTGGTCAGCTTTGAATGATCTTCTGCTGCACTGTAACACACCTGTCAAGAGGTTTGACCAATATTATGCTTTCTGAGCATACTTGCATTGACTTCTCTGATAAGCTTTACCTACAAAATCATGCATGAAAACTCACCAAACATATGCTAAACCTTTTTTCAAATAGCTGTTCTGCTCCCTTTCCTGTATCATACACACTGATGTTTGTTGCATATTTAGCAAAAATCTATATAGCTGCACCACAGATTTTGAAAAATGCCCAATGTCAGCATGAAACATGAGTAAGAAAAGACATAGCGTGAGAGTTACTTCTAGGCTGAGGTACACGATAATAGTTTACAAAGTTAAAAAGTTGTGCATCAATCTGAGGCATTCATTTGTGTGCACACCTTCCACATGACCATACATGAGATGGTGAGGATGAGATGGGCACAGGGACATTAAGAGCTGCTCAATAGACATGCAGAAGCATGTTAAGCTGCCAAAGCATGATTTTGTGTCTGAGCCTGACTACATAACCTGTGCTGTGTTAATGCAGAGGTTTCCCATCACCATCTGTTTATATCAGTATAAGGTGATGTTATCAGGTATAAAAAAATCAGTCAGCAGCTTTAAGAGTCTTTTTATCCACTCTTTGTATTACAGCTGCATGTTGGAGCTCCATCTGCAATGATGACTTTGCCATGTTAGACATACAGCAAAGCCCATGGTGGGAGATGACAGTCCCTGGATTAAGGACTGAAAATTTTAATTAAAGACACAGATGCAGCAGGCAGAATTGCCTCACCTAACTTTAGGCATTTAAAAACCAGCTTGGAGCCTGAGCTAGTTACTTAGGCTACCTTCAAAGAAAAAGTCATGTACATAGAGGAGGCATTTTTCTCAGCTGTCTTAGACACTGTTTTGACCTGAGATGAATCCCTGCTTCTGTAAATATAGGAAGAACCCAGACAATGAGATTGACACCCAGCTGTTGTAGGACTGAGAGTTAGGAAAGATATCTCTCCCAATAAGAACATGAAACAGGAACATTACACCCATGCAGCTAACAGAGAGCTGGGGCACAGGGAAAATACTATCAGTTGCCCAGGAGCTGTGCACTAGTCCCAGATCTGAGCCCAAATCCTTTCAGCACCAAAGCTACAAGTCCTCCTTCTAGCCCTTAGAGCACGGGAAAAGGCAGCTTCAAAGAGCTGCAGGACTCAGGGCTCCCTGTTGACATGGTATTTCGTCTGCTCAGTCCCAAAGTGGAGTCGCAAGAGTCCCCACTGTGCCTGCAGTTCTCCGTGAAGGATGTCCTATTTCACACACCAAATGCGTGGTTGGTTCCCCACGAAGCAGAATAATTCATCATGTTTAGTAAACCAGGAGCTCAGATGCATAATGCTAACCACTATTAACCACGGATCAGTTGCTAAAACACAAGACAGTTGATTTCAAGGAAAGGGAAGAATAATGAGTGACTGCAACATTACCCACAATTAATTATCGTGGTTGTCTGTTTCAAACAATTACAAGCCATTTTTTTGGTTTTAATGCCGGTGTTGATGCCCACCTTCTGGCTAGCTGTGCTGAGATCTCCCTGAGGTGTGTGCTGCTTCTTCCGTTGCTTTCTGGACTCACATTCAGAGAGCCATTGGCCTGTAAACTTGCTAGATTGTCTATAAACACGGTGAAAGAAGGCAGTTACTGCATGAAACCAGGGAGCACACCTGCATGCTAATGAGTTAAATGTCAGGATGGAAAAGCAAGACCAACACTCCATGCTGCCCTTCAGAAAAAAAAGATTTACTTCTGTCACGTTTCAAACAGAAAAATACAGTGCAAGTTCTTGTGTCAATACCTAATTTATTTTGCAACCAATAACTAAATGCATATTACTTGAACTTCTATTTTAATACACTGCTGTGCTTTTTATATGTTCTCCCTGCCCTGTACTGTCCAGATTGGTTGCAATATTTGCTGTCTGAGGCTGCTGTACTCTTAAGACTATAATGATGAAAGCATTTGGGCCATGAAACAGCTTTCATTCCCCTCCAAATGCCCCCCAAGTTATTTATTTTCCTATTTTAGTTTTATTTTACCTTAAACTGAAGGGATTTCTGGTACCAGTAAAGAACAAACTGAAGACAGCATGAACTATAATGCATTAGCTTTTTTTTTCCTCTTTTAATCTGCATTGCACCTGTGATAAAAATCAACAATGTCATTAAAGTCAGGGCTAAGGCTGCAGTCAAACTTTGATACTCCTACAACAGCTAGGAATTACAGCAGCACAGAGCACACAGGACACACATCAGGATAAATGGAGCTGTTGATTACAGCATGTGACAATGCAGTGTATTTGCAAGCTGATTTCAGATTTCTGCAATGCAGACCCTAAGAAGCAGAAGAGAAACTTTCTTTTACTCCTATAATGCTTTTGAGGCTGATTCACTTTGGCAGTGATTGAGAGTTATCATAAGATGGCTGTTTGACCATCCATGTAAAATGAGATGGATTTACTTTATTTACGTGGTGGGCCTATCCTTCGTAACTGATGAGTGCCCGAAGCACAGAATAACTTCTCACAGATGATATAAACTGGCAGTGATGGGTGAATTTCTACGTTCTAGTTTTTAGTTTTTATAACACTGTAAAAGACAGTACTATTCTCCTCAAGCTCCATTCATGCATAGGCTCAGAGAACTTCAGTTATGTCTCACCAGCAAATGCCATGGAAGCATTACTGTGCCCGTGAGATTAGCCTATCGCACCAAGGCCACACACAAAAGGAGGAGGGCAGAGCTGGGAAGAGAAACTGCCTAATCTCCCATCCACCTTTGTGCTTAAGCTACCGAGCCATTCTTCAAACACAACAGTGAAAGTAAATTCTTACCATAAATTATGCAGTTAAATTTCAGGCATTGGTGCTGTTGAGAAACCACCTCCAGAACTAGGTGATGCCAAAAAGAGTATTCCATTTTAATTTAAATACTATGACACTTGTGCCCCGTCCCTATGTGGCAGCTGTCTCCTAATGCAAGTTTCAGAAGGGCGCATCCAAGCCAGACCTGATGGAGGCAGCAGAATTAAGGCAGCTGAGCGGGTTTTTTTGTCTGCTCTTCAATTATCTTTTGTCATTTCCAGCTCACCATTTGCCCTCCAGGACCATACCAAGCCCTGGATCTTACACAGAAGTGCAGATTTGCTAAACAGCTAAAGGGTCTTTATCCCAGCCCCTCTCCTTATTTCATAGTCAAGGGACCCAGCAAGACTCCTTGCATTCCTATAGAGGCCGTGACTCTGAAGTGCTGTCCAGGCAGAGACGGAGCAAACTGTCCACCAAATCCATGCAGGCACCATTACAGAGGGCTATGCAGGGTTCCTGGAAACCCTGTAGGCTGCCCTGCTCTCAAGACTTTTGTGGGCAAAGGAGGCTTATGAGCACTGGCACCACATTGACTGTTCCACAAGAGGTAGAGCCAGGTCAGATCAGGTCACTGTGCCTTCGCTGTGCAGACACAACTGCACTGCTTCCCCTTCTCTCCTGGCAGAATAGGGGAAGGAATGATGGGGTTTGTAAATCTGAAAGTATTTTTCCTAAGTATTTTCACAGCACCATCCATATGACTAACACAAGGCACCCCTATCTATCCTGTGCTTCCACGCTGTCTGAAGCACTGCTCTCCTGGAAGGAGATAAGAAGGGGAGGAACTTCTCCAGTATTTCTGAGGTGCAGAGATAACTTGTGGCAGCAGCTCTTTCTGCTGCAGTCAGTTTCAGGGGAGAGAGTATTTCCAGCACACGGAGTCCCACTTTTGCTCCCATTGCAGAAGGGGAAACTGTTGAAGGAAGAAAAACCTCATCCCTGTTCCTGGGAGGGCACTGACCTCCTCTCCACGGGAAGCACGCAATTATTTACAGGCCCTTTACAATGCAAACTCTGGTAATAAACGCACACTGAAGGCTTTTAAGAGTAAGTGTTATTGAACCACTGGGCTGACAACGGCAGTGATAGTCTGTTGTGTAAATACATACACAGGGACTGTTCCAGGTCCTCCTTCAGCAGTCTCAGCATGCAAACAGAGTGCTTCAACACCCAGTGTGAGATGATCATTTCTGATTCTTCCATTTAGAGAATTCCCCAAAGGT
The DNA here is from genome assembly GCA_038380795.1 of Pyrocephalus nanus. Classification (NCBI taxonomy): domain Eukaryota; kingdom Metazoa; phylum Chordata; class Aves; order Passeriformes; family Tyrannidae; genus Pyrocephalus; species Pyrocephalus nanus. The sequence continues at coordinate 43,608,637 of CM076260.1, forward strand.
GGCCCTGGGCCATCTATTTTTTGGAACGATGTCAGCATTATGCACACTCAGCCCAGAAGGAGACAAAACTATTTTTACCATCCAGAAATAAATCTCAAACACCGCAGCCTTATATATCTACTGAAAATACAGACATTGTCTCTGATATGTAATAGCTGTGCAGATGGAGAAATCTCCTTAGTGGTTTTTACTGCTTCTGTGGAAAATGGGGCATGACTGTCCCTCGGCTGGGTTTGCTTACAGGCAGCCCCTGCCTCCCTTCTCTCCCTCCCCTTGTTCTCTGTAGTGGCTGGCAGTGCTCCCAGGAGGCACACGTCCTGCCACTTCACTGCATTACCTAAACAATGCCTGGTACAAAAGCCCTGCAAGCAGCTGAGAACCTCGATATTTCTTCTCTTTGCCTCTGCCTCCCAAAACCAAACCTGCTAATTAGGCTTTGGGATTAATGCAAGCTGCACAAGATTGTGGCCCTAGACAGCTTCTCCACTCCTGCCTCCTTGCTGCATAAAAGGGCAGCCTAATTAATTGGCTTTATTGAGTCTCTTTTTGGGTGCAGGGTGTTGATGCATCAGCTAATAAAAACAGAAGAGAAGCTAGCACTTACAGAAAATGACAATATCAGGAGTAGGCAGGGTGCTTTGTGTTATGTGTCACAGCTCATAACGGAGAGCAGTGGTTGATATCTTTATTAGCTCCTGACTATTAGCTCCTGTGTGTGCACATGTGTGTGCATCTGCCTGTGCCCTGAGGAAAAAAAAAGACCAGATGTGTAGAAGGTAACTTGAACACTTTAATATACCTTAATATACTTCTGCGTCCTATTGATTGGAAAACTATTGTAAAATAAACATTGAGAGTTTTAAAACATATTGCTGTATGTGGAAAGCAGTGCATAAACAGCCTTGAAAAGAATTATATTTTAATGCTGTTTCACTGAAATTCTTTTTAAAATTACATATTTATAAGTGTTTGGCTTAAAAAAATCTTTTGCAGATTCTGATAATATAATGAGGTCAAGCTGCAGTCTTGCAGATGAGTACAGTATAAATGAATTTATGAAAACTAATTTCAACCATTTCCTGAAGAGCATAACTGGGAGAATATACCACCTCCAAATGCAAAAAGAAAATGATCAGGAGAGACTTTATTCATTTAAGAACCACCACAGAGCTAAAGTAAAGGGTACATGCAGCTTTTTTAAAATGTCAGAAATCCATTTCTCGGTGTTAAGGATCTCTCAATGCCCACTTCATAATTAATCAGTGAGCTACTAACATTTACTCAAAAAACTAACCTGTCTTTTATTTATATCTTATCCATATGTTGTTCAATCGGGTGAATCAAGTCTAAATGAGAACATTTTGAAAATCTTAACAATGTGACTATTGAAAGCTAAGCATAAACAGAACTGTTCAGTGAGGTCAAAGAAAAACTGAGTATTCACTCCAGGGAGCATCTAGCTGTGTCATCTGTTCTGCTGCCATTTTAGCCTGTTATACTGCAAAAATCTTCCACACATGTATCTCCTCCCATTCTGAATTAGCTTACTAAGAACCTTGGTCCCAACCTTCACTGATTCCCACAGGAGCAAATTCTCTACTTCTCAAAGGTTTTTCGTTCACTTTTATTAATCAATTTGTTTCTGCAAGTGAATTACTGCAAACCTAGACTAAAACCACACCTGCTTCGGTAGACACTGTGCAAGCAGCTTCTTACAGCTCTGTAAATTTATTTCCATATTGACCTAATTAACATTTCTTCTATTTAACTTTTAAGTGCCCGTGCAGTAAGATGAAGCACCCATGGTATTTAGGCCAATACCAGCCAACTCACTTAACCAAGCAGGCACAGATCTCATATTTTGAAATAGAAAGGCTTAAGGAATTTATGCTCTGCTTTTTTAAAGTATGTGAATTTACTTAACAGAAAACATTTCAAGAATTAGATAAGACAGTCTTATAAAACCAATGGTTTTAATAAACAGTCTTATTCATACTCTGTTCCCAGAAACACAGTAGCACTGATACTGTAAGTTTTAATAGCAGTTCAGGATGTGCTTTTTTCTCCCCTTCTTTTTTAAAAAAATATTTGGAGCCTGTTTCAAGAGCTTAAGATTTAATCTGTAAATTATTTTTAAAGAGAACTGTGGTGATTGATGCAGTATCAGAGACTGCATATTTTTTAGGGTTCTTCTTTTGTTAGACGCTGTCTTAGAGCAACACCTAGTGGTGTACTAGCTCTGCACCCTCCCTCAAAATAACTTGTGATGCGAGAGAAATTCCTACGATAATTACCTATGACAGGTTTACACACACACACACACACACACTCTCTGTCACTCTGTAGGAGGCATTCCCAGCCAGTCTGGGGTACCACTTACAGACCTTTATAGTATTTTCATTGTATTCAGAGTGTAATCATTAAAAAGTCTGAACTTAGACCCTCAAAGTGGCAAGAATTGTTGATTACCTTACCTTGCTTTCCTCAGCTGCACCCATGTTAAAACTCTACTTCTTTTGTCTTAGTTCATCCAGAAGTTTATTTTTTGTATAAATTCCTACATTCAGAAGGAAAAATATACATTAACATTCTTTCCTGATACAGTACTCAGTTTCTGTATTTGTACTAGAAAGTAAGGATTTGTCACCCTGACTCAGGCAGTCAATTTTTACTATTTTCTGTGATCTCCTTGATTTCCTTAGGAATCAATCTTGTTCAACTAATTTCACATTAAATCAATTTCAATTACACACTTAGGAAGCTGTAGTTGTACCTGAGACTCTGGTGGCAAAAATGGCTTTTGTGTCTTCGAGATGCTTTTCAAACGTCCTCAACCCACCCTGTAAGTTATTCAGGTTGAGCCTATACTCTCAAAAGAAGAAGAAAATTATTCTGGGTTTAGACACATTCAAGTACCAGTCGGGAACTAATATCTAAGAGAATGTTATTTAAACAAAAGGATTGAAATAATTTTTAAAAAATCAAGATTTTCAAAGTTAAGTTTGCAATAATAGTTAAGCTTAGTTCTCCTAAAATGTCATAAAAACATTTTTAAATAGTTGAAATCATCATTCAAGTAGTACAATTTTGTAACCAAGTTTTTGCAATAGGTAAAACTTGGAAACTGATGGGAAGCATCAGGTGAGATCACGTGTAAAACTCTGACTGGAGTGTTTAGCTGTTTTAGCAGCAATTTTTCAAATGCTGAAAGATTTTTCCCCTTTTATTGTGGTTAAACATTTTGTACAATATTTGATTCACTGAAAGTATGAATCTGAGTGGGATTGAAAGGTAATACTTTGTCCTCCACATCCAATCTACAAACAAAAACAATCTGAATATAATGAAAGAGTTAAAGCTAATTATTTAAAAGTCTTGGGGAAAATGTAACCACAAGAAACTAGTTTAATACACTAATTACAATGAGTACTTTCTCATTAATAAATCAATTAGTTCAAACCACAAAGTGTTTTAATTTAAAAATATGCCACCAGTTACTAAAAGTAATTTTATTTAATTAACAAATAGAAAAAAGAGATGCATTTTCTGCAATTAAATAAAATTCCAATTGAATAATATTTCCTTTTCCATTTACAGTAGTTTGACACAAAGAAAAAATAAAAGCACATGACAATAAACAAGAAATATCACCTAACATTATAATAATAAAATTGTAAATTAAGGAGCAGCAATGTGTAGATTTAATGTGTCATTTACATTTAGTAACAAATCAACATCTATAATTAACAACAAATAATGATCAAGTATTTCTGAAGAAAATAATTTGAAGAGAAAATCAACAATAAAAGACTAAAACCAGTAATTAGTTCAATCGAAATTTTTTGCGTCGTGTTGGAAATCGTGGCTGAAAACATTTTGTGTATAAATTTTTGACAGCATGTGCTATCTAGACTATTTTTAAGCAACAATATTACTTTTTTTGTTGCTTTTCAAGTTTCTTCAGCTCAAATTGAGCCCAACAGACAAATTTTTAACAGCGTGTCTATGTGCTTGACACAAACTAAACAATCCATGACAAACATCGCACTAACTCAATGGGTGAGAAACACTGGATGGTGCCTAAAGTCAAAAAAGGGGTGAAAGGGTACCAAAGCCACAGAAACCCTCAAAATAAAGAGAAGGCTAGAGTGAGTAATTCAACCATAGGCAATATGCTGAGTGAAGGAGAGCTGAGCTCATTTGCTTCACTGGTAAGCCCAGCTTTGATGGGCGCTCCTCAGGAATAAACAAGACACGCTTTCTTTGTAAAGGTAGCAGAACAACATTTTAAAACCACAATACATTTTTGAATCCAGCACAGTCTAAATTATAAGCTCTGGGTTCTCCACATCATTCTGGCACGCTTCATGATTTCTGTGAAACCTCAGAAAAAGATGACCAGGTCCACTTCAGCCACATCTTAGGACACTTTTTTAAAGACTGGCAATAACTCTGTCCTGTGATGAAGAGGTTATTCATACCACACATCTTTAGCCACATAATTTAAACATGTATTCTCTCTAGGTTCTGGCCAGTAGCCAGAGGAGAGAGAAACTGTTTTCTTCCTGGAGGTGATTCAGACTATGCAAATCAGAGCTCTCTGAAGAGCTTGACAATAGGAAGAGTTTGGATAATAGGGTGATAGTATCTGCTGCCTAAGACTGGATCATATGAACACTTCCTTAAAATTTTTTTTCATACTGATTCAGATGCTCATTATGAGCTATTGTACAATTTGCAGAGTAAAACTTGGTTTGGTTTGAAACATTTCCTTTTCCTCCTGTCTGGACAAAAAAGTTGGATTTATTTCATATATTTAAACAGGATTCTTTTATAACCCAAAGTCAGCTGAAGGGATTCTACTGAATTCAAATAGCCTCTCAAGCATGGAAAGCTATGTCATAAAGGTCACTGTTACAGGATTTAATGAAAGTACAATAACAGAATTTTTGTAACAGAAATTGATCTGAAACCTCCTGATGACTTTTCTGTAAAGCATTAGGTTGAAGACCTTTCCAGATATAACTTTATTTAAATACATATTGAGTGTAAGCATCTTTGGAAGTTGAATTATTGGGTCTGACAAATCTGTAGATTATAAGCATATGCATTAAGACAGCTTGAGAACATGTAACTGCTACAGCTAAGTGCATTCAGAAGTCTTTGTGCCAAGTATTATATTACAATTCCTTCACCTTTTCAATAACTTATTGTAAGAGGAAAGAGTATTTAATGATTTTCAGTGCTAAGTGTCTGAGAGAATTCACTAAATTGCAACCTTAACATTATAAATTTAGTATTGCATCGTTCTTCTTAAGATCACTGCCATTAGCTTAGTTTTGTTTGTGTTTTTTTTGGTCCTCAAGTCAGTACCACAGGAAAGAGATTTAAAAAGTCTGAAGTCCCCTGGACTATGTGGAAGAAGAACTGCTTCCTTATCTTTTCCTTTGTTACAAAGCTTAGTAACCTGACAATACTATTTTCCAACAGACATGTTTTGTTAGATTTTGAGCTAATGAAATAAATTATAAAAATTGTGTATTATTGATTTTAAGTGTAGGATTCTGATGGTTCTCAGAATAACTATATTAAATCAAAGCCATTAATAATCTAGGAATATTATTATGTATTTAGTGACAATTATTATGTAGCAGACACCAGCCAGTAAACATGAAAAAAGGGAGGATAAGAAATCAACCAAAAATACCAAAACCAAATAAAAAATCTCAAGCAGTTGTTATGATAAACAATACAGATGAAGAACAGTGGAAAGGATCACTGGTGGGTATGGGGAAGGGGGGTGTGGGTACATATTTGTATGTGTGGATAATTTGTGCTAAAATTTAATATCCTCTAATCCAAAACGACTAAAATTTCTCAAACCCCACCGTGTTTCAATCCAGATTCATTTAAAAAAAAGTTCAGAAGGTTTAGAACAGCTTTTCCAAATTCACAGGTCTTCTCAAAGAAGCACTTCCAGAGCTCAGGGGCTCATTTCTGCTGCATATCATACACTCAGTAGCTCCTAAGTCCACAGCTGATGGTAATGTTTGGCCAACTGTGTGCAGAAAGAGAACTGTGTCTTCCCTCAGAGTTCAGTTTTGGAAATAACTGACACACAGGGCAATTTAGGGCACAGCTTGAGACGCCTTAAAAATGTCTAATTTTGAAAAAGTACTATTTTTCTGCTTTATTGGATGCCCCACAACGACATCTAAAATCATGAAGCAAAATTGATATCTTGATCTGCATAGTCCCACTCAAACAGGTCATAATAAGCTTGCATCGCATCCCACATCTTGAAGTTTAGGCAAGCATCCACCACAAATTATGGAGTCTTCCTGAACCAAAATTTCACTCAGCACTTTATCAGGAGAGAGAGAATCTCAGGGATGAGTACTGAAAAAAAGAAATAGTTACAATCTTTGTAAGACGTGATCATAAGTTGCTTTACTAAGCATAGAGGTTTTACTACTAATGACAGACAGCTGATGAAATTCTCATGCACTAAGAAAAAGTTATAAATTTATATCACCATCTAATGCTATTTGGAAAAATCTACTAAAATAATATGGGCCAATTAACTGTGAATATTTATCATGTGATCTCATTTAAAATTGCACACTATATAAAATCTACTGGTTAGCCCAGTAGAGTACATAAATATACTCAGCTGAAAGCTCTTAAATGAAAGTCTGTTTGCATGCATATATATACACTTAGAAGTGTGAGAGAGAAGCTATAAAAAATATGTCACACGTCCATTTTATTAAAAAAAGGATGTTTTATTATTCGGCTTGATTGGATTATTTGGGTTGAACAGACTCAGTCGGGCTAGTATTCTGCATCTGTAGAAATCCTAGCAGTGTAAAGTGGCACTTAATAGGTCTGAAAGCCGTCTACTCAGTTCCTACTGTCATGGCAATGCTTTATAAAATGTTGAGTTTCATCAGCTCCTGAATTGAAAAGATTGATTTGCTCGTTGTGTTGAACAAAGTCTAAAAGAAGTTTAAGGACCCTGAGCAGAGCTGCAGCAAAGTCTTCTAGGCATCAAGCAGAAGGCAGTTCAAGATTTCCAAGATAATTCCATTTGTCTGAGTTATGAAAAACATCAACATAACTAACTGTGGACTGACTTAAGAGGACTTTTCATAATTAAGACTTAGAGAAAAGCTTCTTTAAAAACTGTATTTGCATAAATACAGTAAAATCTCCACTTGCATATGCTCAGCAGAAAAAAAAAATCAATATAGGTTTGGTTTTGTATTACATTTTCATTCTTATTTTCACTTTTAAATACAGTTGTTCAGCTTAATTCACACTGGGATTCTTGCTGAATGAAGGAAAAGAAAAATTGAATTCATGTTGGCATCCCAGGGCAGATGTGCCTGGTGGCCGTTCACCCCTGCCAGCACTTAATGATGCACAGTCACACATCTCAGGTTGGCAGGGGTGGGAGCAGGGTGTCCCTAAGGGATGCAGTTAGAGCCTACAACACTCAGAAGAATTAAGCTTCTGCTGCCTGCTTGCACCTCTCTGACCATGAACATCTATAAATCACAAGTCTAGAACAACTTTCTCCCAAAAAAAGAAATCCTCAGTTAAGTCAGTACCTAAACATGATAGCAGGTTTAAAAGTCTTTTTCTGACAACCCACTTTTCAGTGGTCTGAAGCAGTCTCAACTTATTAATTCCTGGGCACAGGAATTAATCTAATTCTATCTATGTGAGCTGAATTTACTCAGATGTCATCTCAGACATTTACAAAGTTTTTTAAAAGCAATTAAGGCTAGGAAAAAAACTCACAGCTCACGTATAATCCTCACTCCTCTGTAATGTACTTCTTTCATGGGTCTTGGCTAGGGATCCCTGAAAGAATTACAGCTGGATTTTTGTGCACTTGGATTGGGGTGAGCTGAATTATTTTTTTTTTCAGATAAAAATACATAGTTAAACTGAAATTTGTGGACATGTCCATTTCTCTGAGATTTTCATGAGGAGTAAAGTCAAATGAAAGTTGCATCAATGTCGTTGAAACTGGTGCAGTTAGGTTTGCTCATTATAAAACACTTATTATATACTGCATGAATATATATAAATACATATAAAAATAGTCATGTAATATGCATTCTGTTTATGTTCATGTAGATTATACATTTATGTGACTCAATTTTTTTTATTTTAATAATTTCATAATGTGCTATCATATCAACGTACTTCATGTTATACAACAAAGCATGCCAGTGACCTCAGTCCAAAGTTTTCTTTTTCACATGAAGGGCAAAATATTCTTGAAACCAGCTGAATTGCCTATAGACTTGAAATTCCAGCTTCTGATGATTTTAGGCCAGGGAGAAATCCGATAGCTAAAGAAATGCCATTTGATTACTATTGTATTTATTGCATCTCAAAAGGGAGAGGGTTGTTTAGATCTGATGGCTCAGTAAAATAGAGCAAGCTGAAGAGCACTGCCTGAGCTATAAAAGGCAGCAGCTCCTGCAGGCCAGGCTCTGCTGCACAGGGGTCACTATGAAGCAGTCTTTGCCAGCTGCAGCTGTTGACTGACATTGCAGATGCCCATTGCAGACTGCGTAAAACACGTTAGCTGCTTGTTAAATCCATTAAACTCTGGAGGTGATGTGGCAGTTATAGGTATAACTGCCACAGTCATGCAGCAGCAGTGTAAATGCAACACGCAAGTCACATCCTTCTATTTTCAGGCCGTTATTTCAAATTTGGCTAATGAAGAACGAGTGTTTTTACATCAACAGATTCCAAGGTTGAGCTGCATTACAGCATGCAAATCCAATCACCTCTACTGGCTGTGTTCCCACTGGCAAGACGAAAAGCTGGCCATTAAATTGCTATATAAAGTGATAGTGTGACTATTGGCAATGTTCAAGATAAGGTTGTATCAGCAATAGCCTTTTCATTACAAACTCACATTTTTCAGGGGTTTTATGCCTTGAGGTAAAATCCAGTTGTAATTCTTCATTCAGTGCCTCAATTCGGCTGTGAGGGTTTTGCATCCATCATGTTGCAGCCATGGTATTTTTGTCTCATTGATTCATTTTCAGCACTAAACACAAAATATTACAAAATGGGTGCATATAAGAAATTATAGCAAAGGGGAATGAGCAGATCCTCTGCCATTTTTCTGAAAAAAGAAACAGGAAAGAGGCTTCCAACTCCCAGCCCACAAAACTTTCCTTTTCACCTCAGGGTATCATCTAGCATGCATCAGGTATTCCAAGCTAAAATCACAGCGGAGGTAAAATCTGCACCCTTGTGCACAGTTGCCTTGTGCATTGCTTTCGCTTGTATTTTTACCTCAGGCTACCTGAAATACATAGTACCCTGAGGTAAAACATAGCTATTGTGGTAATAAAGGCAAGCCCTAGCAAGGATCCCAATCCTGCCAACAGTTAAAGATAGGTTTATTCTCAAAGAGGCATTCATAGCCCAACATCAGGAGCGGCACATGCAGAAAATATCACGCTCCCTAGGATGAATGGATCTACTGTGGCATTTTTCCTTATAGCCAGTGTTAGAGATGCCAGATACCTCCTTGCATTCAAAGCAGCCACTTGTGAAAAGCTGGCTGGTGTGAAGGGCACCTGAAACAGCACCATTTTGGTTTCTTGTTTCAACTTAGATGATTCTTAATCTGGTCTGAGCAGGCATTGTAATGTTCTTAGATGACGGTTAATTAGACATCAGTTCTAAAGTTGATAAATAAGACGTCTTTTATATAAGAATATGTAAACTGAACAAAAAAAATAAAACAAACAAACAAACAAACAAACCACACATTCGTTGAAAAAGACTGATGAGAGAAGAGAAGAGAAAAATCTATCTTCTCTCCCCTTGCCTGCCATTTCCCATCTGTCTAACCAGCTTCACTGCAGCACCTATGGCGCTTCCTTAGCTGTCACACTTCAACACAAAGCTGACAGGGTCAGGTAAAAAAAGCCACATGGGTTGTCTTTGTCACCTTGTACCTATAGCTGAGGTAATCAGTCTGTTCTGCCCCTAAAGAGAGTCATCCAAACACAGGATTCTTGTGTGGTGTGGTGAGTGCATGGTGTGGTGTACACAGTGCTCCCCATGGACACAAACATAAATGGTTATGCAGGCAGGAGGTCAACAATATCAAAGGCATCACTTTGAGTCTGAAGTTACAGTCCTTTCAAGAGTTTATGCTTTACCTAGTCAAACCACTTTTTCAAAGTTATAGAAAGAAATACTGAAGAAATTTATTGTCTGCATTTTTTTAACAAGAAATTGTGGTCAGTGAACATTTCCTGTAAGTGATATTTTAAATTTGACAACATTGTTTGCTTTTTTCTTTTTTAATAAAAAAATAATTTTTTCTTTGTGTTGAAATCACTTCAGTAAAAACACTTCATTTCTCTTCTGAAGCTGAGGCTCGGCACGTAAATATAGCTTCACACAGCCAAGTTCTACCACAGCTTATGTACTGGTGCAAGTCTCAGTTTTCTTGTTAAAATCTTTTCATTTTCTAGAAATAAATGTTTCTGGAACAAAGACTTGAAAGTCTGGCCCAGTGAGTGTAAAGAATTTATTCAGAGAGAAACAAGTCTAACAGACAAGAAAGAGACTGAATCTGTAGCTGAGAGGTCTGCGCTGAGAAGGAATTGAAAAGAAGAAAGCAGAGCCTGAGCAGATCAGTTCAATATTTTCTGTGCAGACTGTTGCTGAACTTTGACAGCAGAGTTAGCATTGCCCACTGTGAGAAGAAGGACACCCTGAAGTCACTTATAAATTAAAGACTTGACCCTTCCAGCATGTATTCTTGTATTCTCTGTATACCCATTGCCTTAAGTCTTTAAGAGCTACAGTGGCATTCTTTGCCATTCTGAAAGATGTTATGCTGTGCTGCTTCCTGCCTTAATTACTTCAATTATTTAAGGGTAGCATCAGCAACATTCAAGACGTGTTTAAATAAGAATTCTCATTGTGAACAGAACTAAGTATTTAATAGAAACGCCATCAGCACAACAAACAAATACTCTGACCTTGAAAATTTTTAAAGCCCACGGATACAAGACCAAATACAAATATTTATTTAGATGAAAATTTGCTGCATTTGGCTTTATCATTCTGAGCTGCCCCCATTTCAATTTTCCTAAATATGTTCAGAAACCACGGTTTGTGACAGAAAGGAGACGAGAGGATATTGTCACCATGGAAACAAAAACATTTTTCTTCTGCTCTTAAAATTTTGTCTATTAGGAACCAGAGAGGGAAAAAATAATATGTGTGTATAATTATTTTACTCTCTGTCATGTTTTTCAGATTGTCAAAGATTGTTTCTATTACAGTTTTCAGAAACAGAGATACTCAACAACAGTAGGAATCTTTACAGGCAATGGGACGTTCCTTCATTAATGTAGTGAAGCAAAGGTGCATTTCTCCTTGCTACCCCCATGCTTCCATCGGAATTTTATTTCCTCACTTGCTATTCGATTGGATAGGACATTCAGACAGAAGTTAGATCTGCATTTTATGATTGCGACTTGGAGCTATTGCTTCTTGATGTATTGCTGTTAACAGGCTAAATAAAAATGAGCGATATTTTTTATGAGCTGACAGTTTGTTAAAATGTGAGTGATCATTGTTTATTACACAAAAGCTTTTGCCAGCTTATTCTTTCTCAGACTGAGCTTTGTTCTACATACAGATGGACCCTGGACTTTAATCCCAGTAGTAAAGCCCTAATTTACTCCAAAACTGTTGTGAATTCTGGCATTCAACAAGATTAGTGTTTTGCCCTTAGTCTGGTCACAACTACAATCCCCCTTACATATTTCTACAGGCAAAAAGCACTTAAGCACCATCTCCACTTAGATGCCATTTTGGTCAGCTTGACTTGTGCACAAGAAAAGAATTAATTTGGGGTTTTTTTATTAACAAATATACATATTCTCATGAAACTTTCAACTCTGTCTTCACATCCATGTAAAAGATACACGTCTTTTCATGGGGAAGTGCACTGGAACACTCAAAAAAATTCCACTGTTTCAGTTCCCTCTGTTTTGGAAGTAGTAAATACTTTGTACTCCTCTTGTCTTTCAAGAGTACATTGTAGAGAATTATGTGATTACTTCTTAGCTTTTTGTTGATTTGAGCTTATTTGGTGCAGTCACTTGTGATTCTGCAACACACTCTCCATTATCTCTTTGATTTTTTCCTAATTAATTGAAGGATTTGATCACCCACTTCCAACTAGTTTTTAAGCACCCTCAATTATTTTTTGTTTGGGAATTGATTTCGAGTTGAAACATGTCTCAACCTAATTGCAAGACATTATACCACAAATCTGTATGAATTAACAAATATTAATGTGTACTTAACATCTATCCTGGATACCAATATTTATACACACACTCAGAGGATGCTGCCACAGGCTGAAATGAGAAGACAACAACAGTGTAGCTTATCCAAGGTCTGTATTTCTCTAGTAAAATTTAAATCAGCATGAGGAACATAACCTATTCAGACTAGATGTTCAGCATTTTATGCAATAACAGGACATTCTAGATGACCCTTATGCCAGCAGAGGTTGTGCTTCTAGCTGGTATTACTCAATTAGTATTCAGCATAAGGTATTTCTCCAAATGCTTTGACTGTTGTTTCCATGAAAAAAAAAAATCTCCTGTTTGTCACTAAAATGATGCATTATAAATGTGGTAAGTTGTGTGAACCAGTACTATTTCATATTCTGGGAAAACTGTAAATTTTCACAGGAAGACAAGTGTTTAGAATTAGTAGAGTTGTTTGAACATTATTTGGTGTTATTTTGAAGTACGTTCCATGCATGAAATTTAGCCTCCTCATAGTAACAAAAATCCAGCTGTACAGGCATAAGGAAACAAACAAAAAGATGGGAGTGCAGAAGTGGAGGGAAGAAATCCATGTGTAACCTTTGGTGGTTTCAAGACCTACTCAGAATATTGTACCTTCATCAATGATTACAAGTCTCTCCCTTTTAAAATGTATCAAACTTTCATTTTCATATGGATGGTTATTACCATAGTAGAAAATCAACCTCTCACTGAGGAAAAGGTTGATCATAAGGATGGGAAGGCCATTTAAACAAGCAAAACCGGTGCACGTGCAAATGTTTTGACAACTGCTTGAAAGAGATTGACAATCTGAAGAAGTGTAAACACATGGGGCCTACATTTCCCAAAATAACAAGTGCTGGCAGATGCTCAGCTGGCGCTGACACGTCAGGTAACCATCACTCTGGGAGGCCAGGTGCTTTCTGAAAACTGGGCACTTTTTAAAAATTGTTGCAAAGAAATCATTCAAACACCAAGATGCCCAAAAAGTTTAATTTGGTTTGCAAATAGAGATTTTACCTCTTTCTCAAGTCTTTCATTCTTTCTTCTTTTTGTGTTTCTTCTCTTCTTTGCTTTATCTGAAAAAAGAAAATGGGGTATGAAACAAAATGGGACCAGAATAATGGGTATATATACACAGATAAATTGTATACTACCATATTAGTCAACAGGTTAATTTTTAGATGCTATTTAGATGCTATCTTTCCTTTTTCTGATTTTTTTCATTAAGGATCTTCAAGAGGTTCTCAGCATATACAATTACACAAAGCAGAGACACTGCAAATGGAAAATGTAACTTTGATTCTTTCCTACTTGAATGAGATCTGGCCACATTCCAACAGGCTTCATTTTAGTCTAGTGAGGAGAGATAGGACCGAAATGAAGGGCAAACATGCTTTTAAATGGAGAAATCCATGACTATTTCTGGTCCACATGTTTAAACATCAGGCTGCAGGAAGGCTGCAAGATGAGTGTAGGAAGCCTGTGAGCTTTGGGTCGCTGGAGGGGTATTAACAAAGGCCAAGAACAGCCTGGATGAGGAAAAGAGAGGATTTTATACCACAGTTTTTACAACTTTTACCTTGTTCTGTTCTTTCCAGCAGCAGAGAAGGAGTCATGCAGACAGCTGATTGAAAAGCCTGTGATGATTTGCCTTAACTGTCATAGTCTCCGAAAACTCAAACCCTAAATGAGATAGAAAGTAGAATGCAACTAAGGTATAAGAGCTTCTATGGGCCTGTCAGAAGGCACGTTAAAGCAGCTGGGTCTCACATTGCATACAGGGATCTTTGACAACATTTTCATACTCTACAAAAGCTGCATCAGTGAGTCATTTAGAGCAGTCTAAGGCCATTTTGAGCCTGCTCATACCGAATGGGTTGCTGGGCTCCCAAGGCTTTACTGATGTGTCAGGCTGGTGCCTGACACAGGCAGGGCACTTAGCTCACACTGCCAGCAGGATTGCTGTTGCCACAGCTTAGCTCTGGTTTCACTGAAAATGACATTGGAGAGCATTATTTACTTTATGTAGAAACACTTTGCATAGAAACACATAAGATCTCAGGTTGATTGTTTCTAAGCCATGACTACAAGGACTGCAGGAAGCTGTGAAAACAGGGAAAGTTACTCACTGGGGGAGCTGATGATACTAACCATGTGCATGCTTTATTTCTGTGTATGGTTGAGGCATCTTCAAATGTTACTGTAATGAAGAGCAGGGATTGCATGTAGTTTTATTCACGGGGACAATATTGTCAGTCTATTGGAAAACACTACAGACCGAAAAATACACTAGGCTGTAGAAATTTCTGATCTAACTTTAAACAAGCAACTTGGGTATCAGAAGCAGCTGGTGTGGCAGCACAGAGCTCAGTGCAGCCTAATTTAATCTGTTTAATTGTGTGTAGCTGGCAAAAAAAGCAAAACTAGATTTTATCAGATATATCTAAATGCTTCTTAATAACCTGTGCTTTCATCAGTGTTTTCTCTATGCCTTGTTCTTTGTGAGAAGCACTTAGCAGTTATATAGTCCTTCAGAGAGAGGCTGGCAGCAGCTAAGTAATCCTAGAGAGCAGTGGCACAGATACCTTTCACTTTAGATATTCAGGGCCAAATGCCACACATTCATGAAAGAATATACTTATACCAAGGTACAACATTACAGGAAAAATCAGTCTAATTTTTGTATTTTAAAAAATAAAAGGAAAATTGTCCATCTTGTCAACAACTGCATCTGTGTTTCACTGTGGTGTGTGCAGGAAAGGTCAGCCTGCTTGGCTTACTTGGCTTGCAGCTCACAAACACAGCTGTAACCAGATTGGCTCCTTCACACCCAAACGTGCATACTGCTTGCAGTAGCCATTTACTTGGATGTATGTTTTTTGGGAAGCATCTGGTGGCAAAAGGCTGCAGAGGGCAGGGTAGAAGTGAACTTCCCGAAGTGGTGGTGATGTCACATGGAATGTTTTCCTGTAAGCTGTTGGCAGACAGGGCTGGGAGCCAGGCACTGCTCCCAGCGCCTGGGGACCTCCCTCATCCTGCAAGCAGAGTGGCCAACAGGAAAGCTGCAGAGGGACTTCTTACAAGGGCAAGTAGTGATAGGGTAAGGATAAATGGCTTTAAACTGAAAGAGGGTAGGTTGAGAATAGATATTAGGAAGAAATTCTTGATTTGAGGGTGGTGAGACACTGGCACAAGTTGCCCAGAGCAGCTGTGTATGCCTTATCCCTGAATGTGTTACCAGCTTGGACAGAGATTTGAGTAACAGGGGTTGGAACTAGATGATCTTTAAGTCCCTTCCAGCCCAAACCATTCTGTAGTTCTATGAATCTATGGTATTCCTCACACTCATCATCGCTGTGCTACTCACCCCTTCTCAGAGGCCAAAGTGCCTGGGACCCAGAACCAGCCCCTTTCTGACATCAGCCCTGGTGGCCTGGCACTCTCCCCAAAGTCAGACAGAAGGGACATAGCAGCACTCCAATACCTCTCCAGAGGCAAAGTCAAGCCTCAGACAGGGGAGAAGACCTGGAACAAGCTGCTGGGTGCTCATTCTTTTCTGTGCTCACAGCTCAAAAGACAAAGCAATGTCATGTACGGGGCCAAGATCCACCTTATCCGTGTCCAGCCCTGCAACAGAAGCCAGTGCTTGGTCAGAGAGGAGTGCTCCGAGCCACCATGGGATGGAGAAGACTTACACATTGAGGTTAGGAAGAGGATAGGAAGAAACAATGCCACTTGCAGACACCTAGAAGGGTATGCATCAAGGCACACAAACCAGTGATTAGGGCCTGGCATAAGCCTTAGCTAAAGGAACAGACCTGGGAAACTCCTGAGCATAACAAGCGAAATTGCAGACTGTCACAGAGAGAATGAGAAGCTGACAGGAGTCTCAGGGCCCTGAGGCAGAGAAATATTTCATTGGTAGCAAAGGGGGATTGATGTGCAAGGTGGTCACGCTTCATAGATATTCAAGGGAAGAGCTGGGATCATTTTAGGGAGAAGAACCTGATAGGAACAACAGGACCCAGAAATCCACACCAGTAATGCCTGAAAGACCAAGGTGAACTAGCTAAGAGGACCTGCAACACCAAGGTTGTTCACAACTGGGGCAAACCTGGGAGTCAGGCAGAAAAAATATGAGGTTGGCCTCTTGTCTGGGAGGAGACAAGGGTGGAGAAAGGGAGGAGTCAAGGAAGATGAGGGTGATATATAGCATGGCAGATGGAGAGAAGGGGGGAATCAAGGAACCAAACAGACACTAACTGCTAGTTGGCTTGCTTCTTTGAATGAGCCCTACACCTAAATATCACAGGATAGGAAAGAAACTTCTTTGCCCTAAGTTTTGTTCAGCAGAGTCTCAGATGTCCAGTTCCCAGAGAACAGCGTGGAGAATGGCACGTAGAGCTGAGAGCGGGAGCATTCTTCTCTGTCTACAGCTTCCAATGGCTGCACATCCCTGGCCACACACACCAGGTGCCACAGCTCCCCGTTGTCAGTGTGGGCCCAGAACACCAACATAACTCAGACAGAAAGGACAGAGACCTTCCAGAGGCTGTGTCTGACATGGCTGGTGTGGACTGTGCTACATCTGCATTTTCCTGTGCTTTGTGCAGGAAGGATGATCCTGCCGGGGTATTACATATATATATATTATATATCCTGCTTGGCTTACTTGGCTTGCAGTTCACTGCTTGCCCACTGTGGCTGTAACCAGATTGGCTCCCCCACACCCAAATACACACATACTGCCTGCAGTAGCCACGTTCTCAGGTGAACTCTTTCTGGTAAGCAGCTGGTGGGAAAAGTAATATTGCTGACAGTCACACAGGGAGTGAGAATCTGTGGGAGTCGAGGGTAAGGTTGCCTTCATCTTATCAAGATCCTGAAGGCATGCAAGATTGAGTGGCTTGAGATAATTATCAGATCTGTAACTTTACCACAGAGACTGTGCCAGTACTGCTTCTGGGTGCCTATAGCAAGCCTGCCATGGGTCTAACAGCATCATCACCTGTTAGGAAGACTGTACTCTGCACCTTTCCAAAGGGTTTACTTGAGGCTATGCACATAGGTTCCCTGAGAGCACCAGGGAAGAACTGAGGTCAGAGGGGACCTGGAGGCACACTGGGAACAAACACTTCAGAGGAAGCAGAAGGTTCATTGTGTTTTCTGCATGAGTATTACTGGTGTCAAAAAAAAAGGCTTTATACCTTTCCCTACTCCCTATCCAGCACCAATACAAAGTTAATAGAGCTTTGTCCTTCATTTACATCTGCCAGCCTCCTTTCTCTGTATAGAAGTTCCCCTTTACCCTGAAGACATAGGGGCATATAACTGGAACCAGCCTGCCCAGAAATTAAAAAGCATGTAAAATATATCAAAGAAAAAATGGAGCAGGAAAGGATATATGCAGACATGCCCTGCTCAGCCTCCTCTGTAAAGAAGAATCACATATCCTTCAGGAGACAGAACAAATCTGGAATAAATCGCTGGGATAATTTCTCAGGTGTAGGTCCAAGAACAGAAAAGAAAATGGTATTTATAGTCAAATAGAGGAGAAAAAAAAATTCTTAAATATATGTGTTAGCCAAAGATAATGTGACTATGCACTGCGGACAAAAAAAACCCCTTGGACATCCATAACAAAAATCCAGCTTTTATGGGACCTGTCTCAGCAAGGGTGTAATGGCAATAACTGAGTTATATCCCCAGCTGGCACACCTGGAAACAAACCTGGGAAAACACTGAGACATGCACGAAACAGCATAAAGCCTTCCTAACCTCCTTCCTAGTTCCTGTGTTTGATCATGTTATTACAACCCCTCTTTTCTGCTAATGTACAGCTTGATCTAGACACAGAAATCCTTCATTCGCTATTGCAAATTGCAGAGTACTAATGGTTGAAGAGACCGTGTTATTCTGTCTGTAATTACTATATAATTTGCAGCATTACAAGAAGATTGTAGTGTAGAAGACAGAAATGAGTGTCGCGTGGTTATTCTGTTGTAACATGGAAGTTACCGTGTAGAGTCTCGGTCAAATTTTGGCCTACAATTACACAGCATTTTACATAGCAGCTTGTCTGCACTCAGCAACATAAAGAAAAAATGATAGCAAGTACTGATACAGGTATATTTGGAGCACAAGCTTCTCAAAATCTCTTCTCTTGCTTTCTGGTAAATTTCTAATACTTTTGAAACTGTTTGTTGCATTTTGCATATTTTAAAAATAATCACATAATGTCTGAAGATTTAGAGGGGATTGACCTAGATGGGCCTCAGCCTCTCTCTGTTCTAAAGTTTCTTAAAAGGATAATAGTGCTATTCTGAGAGTCAGAAAATGTATCAGTCTCACAGCCTGTGAAGAAAAATGCCTGAACTAAGTATCTTGTCTACTTTTATTTCCTTGTTTTCTCAATACATCTTATCAGAAAGACTGCTTCAAAACAGGTATTGTAAATTCTGTGGATGCCAGAATAAAATACTTGGGGTCCATAGTTCACTCTCGGAAGATGAAAGAGCCCAAAGAATGGAAAGTCCATGCTGCATTTTCGATAGCACCTCGGGAACAAAAGCAGCTCCGTTCTGAAACTTGACAACCCTGCCCACGCACTGTGGATTTGTGGTTTTGTTTGCACAGTGAAGTTTACTGATCATGAATATCTGAAACCCTCAGCTCAAGGCACTCGATGGACCCGAGTGCCATGAAGGTGGCAAGCAAAATTGTCTCGGAGGGCACAGGCGTTTGGAGGGGGTGGAAGAGAAGTGATGAAATGAGAGAAAACCATTCAGTAGAGAGCAGCCGTGAGATGGCAAACAACAGAGGGTCAATCTTCATCCTACACTGAATTTAAAGCATCACTTCCATGGGTTCTGTGCCCCAGTATGGGTGGGACCTTGGGCTCAGAAGTGATATCCAAATCTCCCAGAGGACAGGGGACATCTTGATGCAACTCAAACTGCAAATAAGGCAACATGCTGCAGCCACAGAAGTAACCTCTACCATTACCAGTAGAGGGGGAAGAGTCAAGTATCAATAATAATCAGAGATTTGTGTCAGTTTCTACCACAAAGACTTTCTAACAAACGTCATTTGTTTGATAACCACACTTAAAATATTACTGTCTCTCCATAAACTCTTGCAAAGGTTTGTCTTTAAAAAAAAAAAAAAAAAAAAAAAAAGCAAATATATTTGTCAAAAAAAAAAAAAGTCTTACTATAATTTCAGAGCAATGTAAAATGGTATTGATCTGCTGCAAAGCCCTGTCCCAGCAGATCACAATACATCTTAAAAAGGGAATGAGTACCACTGTAGTTTTACGTTTTACTCTAAGATATTTGAGTTGAAGTGAAACAAGGCTTTCCACTCTATTTTCTCCACATCAAAAAAAAAAAAAAAAAAAAATAGAAATAGAACCCAGCAGCAGTAAATTATTCTTCCAACAGCCTGAAGCTAGGTGAATACAATAAGTAAGGATTACCAGATGTGCTTCAGTCTCATACTGTCCCTCAGTTGCCTGCTAGTGGTTTCTATGCAACCAGCAGACTGGATTCAGATTCTCATGGGTTTTATAGCATGCTTATTCCCTGTTTGAGAGCTAAGAAATGAGGTGGCACCTCCCAGAGAGCAAGGTGTAGAGCCTCACAGGGCTGTACACAGAGGTTTTACCACATCAAGCCATAAAGGATAGACAGAACTGAATGATACAGCTGCCATGTTCCATTCCAGATCCTTTGCCAGTGAGAGAGATGAGCTGTTTCTTTGCTGTTCCTAGGCAGATAGCCTGTTGTAACAAATGCACTGTGCTATTTGTCTGGTATTTGCAGATCGTGCCATGGTTATAGGAAAGCCTATAGGATATCCCAGCTCCCAGGTACCTGCAGCAGTGCCAAAATTCCAGTACAACTGTAGCCTCTTCTAATATGCATCTCTAAAGGGCCAAATTTTCCCTCCCAAGGTGAAGGTGGGAGAGGTGCAATCTAACTGAATCTTTGGTCTTTTGCCTTCATGGAGCAATAGGGATTTTGCATTTCTAATGTTCTTCCAGCTACTCAGACAAGATACTAAATCCGAGTGTTAAGTGCTGTGGCTGACACAAACTTACTTAGAAATTTTGTTTTCCTCATGAAGAGGATTTAGCTCTGATGTGTTACCAGAGTCAACTTAGAAAAATGCTGTATCCTAATCATACAGGAAATCTATATGAAAAGCATGAAAACAACGTGACCTGGAAAGTTTTCAGTTGCTTGTAAGTTTAATTTGTGTTTCAAGTGCTCATGTGAGTGTTTTATAGCATAAATGAACAAGGAAGTTCTTTGCATGCATGGAGGTAGGACACCAGTGGAGCAGGGAGCAATGATATTGTCTGTGTTCCTGCTAGGAGGTTATCCAACCCAGTGCTGCGTCTGACACCACATCAATCCCAGAGCCAATGCACAAATCACAGACACTTGTACCAGCTCAGGAAGATAAGTCCTGCACATCCCATTTATGCATGTGCTACCTCAGCCTTGAGCTCTAACTCTCTTCGGAAAGAAATCTACATGAAGCTTAGGAGACAGTTCTTTCTGGGGACTCATTTCTGTAAGGTATGCACACAACTGCACCTCATGCTGCCTCCCAGCTCTGTCATATACTGTTTTCCACACTCCCCTTATACCACAGCTGAGGGTGTGCAACGCGTCTGGGAAATCACACTATAGAAAAAATACTAATGCTGCAACACAGCCTTCTCACCAGTTACTTGCAACTGAAAACAACAACAAAAAAAACCACTAATCATTATTTTTACTTATTAACTAGTAATTAATTTTATTAATTACAGTTAATGGTTACTATCACAACTTCTCAAAGCCCAGGGGGCTGCATGACCAGAGCCCAAATGCGAGGCAGCGTTGAGGTGCCCCATTCGTTGCAGAGGAGAATAGTTTTGACCAATGTGTACATGAACCTTTCAGTATCACTTGGCATGAGAGTGGTCATTAAAATGGATGCCATCAACACAATGACACTTACAATATAGATATGTCCATAGTCTTCACTTTGTGTTCCTCTAATCCTTTCCATGAACAAGCACTACCTCAGAGAGATGGACTAGCCTGACAACGGATGTAATCTCAATCCCAATGTTGTTCATCTGAGCAGGAGATGAAATGATAGCATACTGAGTCAGTATGCAGGATGTCAGAGACTTTCTGACATCATTTCCCATAGGAAACTCAGCCATGCAGCCACATTACAGGTTGACCTGATTACAGTCTGGTTTTGGTATGAAAAGAAGGAACTAGCAATAGACAACATGGGGGGCAGCATTTCCTCAAGGCAAATTTATGGCAATGCCATGAAGTGAATGACGGGGCAAAGGAAGGGTAATTGCTTCTTCAAAGACAGCCATCAGCCTGGTTTTCACACCATTCCAGTGTTTCTCCGTAGCCACAGTGTCTGATGGGGAGAGCAGAAAGAAGCTCTTGAGATAGACTAGATATACAAAAATAAATGCCATGTGTGCAAATAAATATAAAACTGGCTGAAGGCTCAAAGGAATGACCTGAGGTCAAATTAGCAGAATTCTGAAGGTCATTTAATTTTGTTAACTCATATACAGCAGCTTCAAGTAATTTTTAAGTGTGTTTTGCCTATAAAATGTATGTTTTCATTAAACGCATCATTACTTTTATGGCCTCTGCAATCAATCTCCCTTTTCTTCCTTTTTAAACATGAGAAACCAATCAGACATAGACACAAACATTTATATTGATGAGTTTCTTTCTAAGTGTGTGTGATAGCTTAGAGGCAAGAGAATGAGCTATCATTTCATGACATATGATAAAAGAGATGTTTTTGACTACTAGAAGAGAAACAGACTTCTGAAAACAAGGCCTGACACCAGAGATGGGGAACACATCCATAGCAGGTAGAAGAATACAAAACTATTTTTCTTAATCATATTTTTTTCAGTACATATCACTCAGTATAAGGCTGAGTACCCTCAAATGCTTCTCCTTTTCCATAGTACTTACACAAAATACACAGCCTTATATACAGTGCACAGACCCCACATTTCAATTTCTCTCTCTGCTTCTACCGAAAATCATGAAACACACCCTCCTTTTATCTCTAACCATGTAATCATCATTTCATCAAACTTCTTCAATCACTGCCAACATTCTAAGTACTTTTTACAAAGAAATGCAATCAGGAAAGTGCTTGGTATCGATGTAAGATGCCATTTACTCCTAACCTTACTCCGTGAAAAAGAGAAATAATTTTTGGTAAACTTATCAAAAAATTCAATTTATGATACAGAAGTAGCAGGGAAATTTTTCACAGAATGGAAAAACTATTTACTATTCAGACCTGTAGCATACGCTACATTATCAGAAAGGACAGATGGTTGGAATATTGTGGGAAAGGGAGGAAAAGGTAGAAATCATATGTTCAAGGGAAGCTCTGAAGAATACAGTTCAGCAACAGCTCAGGGTCTCTCAAGTCCAGCAGAATTTATTAGCAGCAACCCAGTCCCAGCTGATTTCTTCTTCTTATGCTGACAGCCTCTGTAGTTTATCTGTATAAAGTGTTTCCAGGGTTGTGAGGTATGGGAATGATTCAGCAGCCTGTGTGCTATCCAGGCGAGCTTGCTCGGCACAGACAGTGCAGCAGCTTGGCAGGTGAGCTGGGGAAGGGACTGCTGCCACAGCCAGCACGGGGGGGAGCCCACGGTCACATTAGGAGCCCATCAGCCGCCTGTACCTGCAGCCCTGGCACAGGGACCTCAGCCAGCCCTGTACGCAGCACGGCCACGTTCTTTGAAACACGGCCACCCCACTTGGAAACAGAAATCCCTGGGCTATGGCTGGCTCTGCACTCAGCTAGTCAGCATGTTGCCCCATGTGTGACACTGTAAATCCACCAATAAAATAGATCCTGTATGGATAATTGGGTTGACTGTATTTGTAATGAAAAGAGGAAATCAGCAGCTTGCAATGTAAACTTTTAATAGAAACTGTAACCAAGAAAAAAAAAAAAGAAAACGTGTCAAGTACAATTATGTGAGGGTAGTGCATACATGTACGATTTTCTGCAGAGAATACATTTTAACTTTGCCATTACTGAACTGTGTAGAAGCTAAACTGCAGCAACTGTCTCTCTCTTATTATACGCTAGCAGTATCTGACACAGTGGGGCTCTGCTTTCAACATTCTAAATAACAATAATTAAATGGATTACTGAAATCACTGCCCTCATCACTACATTCCTTTTTTTCCCCCTTTCTCATCCCTGTGATAAAATCTGTATACTTCACATCAAGCTTAAAGATAAATTATTCAGAACCAGCTTATCACAAACAAACACTATCTCCTTGCTTACAGTGGAAATATTTGCTTGTGCATTTTTGTCTAGACACCCTATACTTCAGGAATTCGATGTTCTTCTGGCCTCTGAGTGACTCATTAAACAGCAGATCTGTACACCATAAGCAACCAAGGGGAGGCAATGAAAATAATTAGCCAGTCCTGTGGTTCTAGAAAGCTCAAATAGTAATTAAAGTAGATGGCTCTGCAGAATAAATCATTTTTTGAAGAGTGAATTAGCAAGTGAATTCCTGCTGTTTTGGAAAGTAAATGCACTAGTTAGTGCAGTGGTGGATGCTTGGAATGGATTTTTCACTCTCCTGAGAGGTGAAGAAGGGAGAGGAAACTTTGACCATTCATGAACCATCACAGTTGTACACTGGGCCTACAAAATGCTTTAAGGGTACTTGCTTTAAGGGTTAGGGAGAGTACCTGAGAGTGTTTCATACCTCAGATGGAGATTAAACCACCTGAATCCAAGCCTCTTTCTCATGCCAGCTTTCTTAGTCCTTGGATTTGTGTTTTTTCAATGGAATAAGGAAAACAATATTGAATTTATTTGTAGAGGACATTGTTCTGCTTCTGCAACCTGTAAATTCTAAAAATGCCTTTTCTTTTCTAAGTTGTTCAGAATAGAGTGCTTGAATCTTTAAAATTCCAGCTCCTAGTATTTTCTCAGTGCAAGTCTGCTATTTTCTGTTTTAAAAGGAATCAGGAACATGGAGGTAATTGCTGAACATGGGGGGCAGGAGGAGCCTTAAAATCTTATGAATTTTGCAACAGCACCTTGCAATCCACATTTGGAAGTCAAAAGATGATTCAAAACACCAAAATCACATCTGTGGCTGTCTCCAGCTCATCAGGGCATCAAAATCAATTAAGGATTTAAACCAACATTTTAGTAGTAAATCAGAAATGTGAGAGACATGAGAAAAGGTCTTGAAAATACAGACAAGTCACTCATGTTTGAGAGAGAAGAGATGGCAGCTGAGGAACCAAAAGAGACAGCTGATTTCAAATTAGTAGAGAAATTATCTTTGCTTCAACATTTTGAGTGGATGTGAGCAAGGCGAGACGGCAGGTGTCAAAGGAGGAAAGTCCAGGAATAAAGACGTGAAGAAAACCTGCACTAGCAGTGTACGTGCATGGATGGATGGGAGAGCCTGTCAGAGGCTTTGTATGTAACAAATCCCTAAGAAGAAAACATAACTGAAAAGGGAGGACTTAAAGAAAAACCTCAAGAGGTTATAGAAAAAGTCAGTGATAGCTGCTGATCAGCAAAAGCACTCAAAGGGGGAGACAGTGGGTAAGAATGAATCCTGCCCACGCACACAGCCCGTGTATTTTCCTTTCCACACCCACTGCCACTGACAAGAACTGTGTTTGTCTCCTCTGCTGCTGGAACTCACAAGGTACTTGTACCCAGACAGACAGCATTGTGTGATGCTTAGTCCAATCTGTATCAGATTAAGCACGTACATCTTTAATAAATGAAGACCTGAGCTGGAACTTACTAATGCGTATACACGAAAGTAGTGTTTAATTAAGTTACAAATAAGCTATGAAATTAGGCATCATCCATGTGATGACAGCTTGAATCTTTCAGATGACTTTTGTATATAATCAAATTAAGAACATCTTAAACCAGAATTGTCCTTGTTATGTTCATGTAAATATCCTGAGATGGTAATTAAATGGTCTTTCTTCAAAGCCAAGAGCAATACTAGAATTTCGACTTGCACTAACACAGTTGCCCTGTGAAGTCGGTGAGTTTGAATGTCAGCTTAGTAACCAAAAATAGCTGAGATTTCATTAACACTCCTCCTAAAAAAATCATTGCTGAATTTGTGTCTAATACTTTATTTTGTTTAATTGAATTGATTTTATTTTTTTTTGCTACAGTTGAGCTTCAAGTCTTTGTGATAATCTGTTAAAGAAATTAATATAGATTGGAGCTTTCCATGACAAATTTTAGCTTTAAAATTCCTGTCATTTCATCTCAAGGGTGAGTGGGAGATGGGAAAATATTACTTTTAATTAAAGAAGTGTGGTTGTTTTGATTCCCTTGCAGAACACTTTTTCTTCAAACTGGAGACCAAAGCAGGAATATTTTTACACAAAATAAATTCCCTTTTACTTGAAAAGAGGAACTACATCAGAAATCAGTATATAGTGTCATTTATTGCAATAACCAAACAGGAGTGTTAGAATACTCAACTGAAAGTTTCATAGTAGTCTTTCACTATTGTTAATACAGTAAAACATCAACTGCAAGAAGATTTTATAAAATAATTTTAACCAAGGTTTTTCTCCCTAACAAATCAGTGTGAAAGAATTTTAGGGGGGTTTTTGATATTCCATTTTAATTCCATGGAAATATAAAGACTAGTGAAAAAAACCTGTTTTAGGGCAATCCATGTCATGCTTTTAGAGCAACCAAAGGAATAAAAATAGCATGTATGCATATACCTTTAAGTTATATAAAATACCAAATGGAGAAATTGAACTTTATCAGGGCCAGCTCAAAACCATATTTCAAAATCTGTGAATTTTGGTCTAACTCTAGGATTTCTCATTAAGGAAGGGGCTTTTAATTTTGGCACACCATTTCTGCCCGCAGAGCCTGTGATCAAGCCTCCACCAAAAGCAGCCATTCAGCTGCCCCGTGAAAGACACTCAGCAGCATCAGCATCAGTTCCATCAGCCTTCCATGACACAAAACAGACCATCTACACTAAGCCATCCCAAAAAAAACAGCTTTTCAGTAATTAAAATATTTCAGAGGCAGAGAACAGTGAACAATCTGAAACCTCACTCTGCCAGCAAACAGCTTCACCATCGGTGAATGAGAAAAATGTCAAAGATCTTAGGCTGGCCCTGACAGCAAAGCAGTCTCCCCAATACTATCTATGTCCAAGTGAGGGGGACCAGTCAAATACTGATGTGAAGTTATGTTCCTACCTGGCCTCTGAAATGCAAAAGATCACATTTGCTTGGCTTTCAGATTAATTGTTGCAAGTTAGTTTGGTTTTTTTTAAAAAAAAACAATGGAAATTAATTATTTAGGAGTAATTACAAGGACTATTTCTGGATCTCTGCAGCATTCTCTGGGTGACCCAGCCTTAGCAGCCAAGGGCAGTTGTAATCTCTCATGCCAACAGGAATGAGAAGTCATTGTCTCTGAGGCAGATGAAGCTCCTAACAGGACACAAACTGATAGAGAAAGAGCATCTCTATTCTTATTCCTTTTAACACCATACAATTCTTTGCATGAGCTCAAAAAGAGTTACACAGTTCGCTGGGAAGCATTTGCTGTTCATATAGCCCCTGGTGGTAGTTCAGAGATGGGAAAACATCTCATTACCTTGGAGAAACAAGCAATATAGCCATGATGCAAGCCAGCATCCTCCCTGGCTTCCTCAACTCTACTTCTAGTACTAACGTTACAGTTCTGATAGACTTTACTAAAAGTGTTACAAGCAGGAGATCCCAGAAGAGTAGGGCAGATCAGCATCTTCCAAGCAGATTCTCCTACAGCTCCTCCACGGCCTGGAGTGTTGCTTTAACAAAGCAAAAAAAAAGAAAAGTTATTCCAACTTATTCATTTGAATATAGCAAAAAATAATATTCAGGAAAACAAATGTGCTACTCAAAATCCAGATCCGGATTCCCTAAGGCTAGCTACAAGAGCACAACACTGTAAAGCCTGAGGTTACCTCTTTGTCCAGTTTACAGCAAAAAGGGTGTCTTTAGCTACACCCACTCAGGCTTCCCATCTGTTGTTATCTCCATGTCAATCCTTAGCAGCCCCAATGGAGAGCAAGGCAGAAAGAGCTGTATTATCAAACATACATTTTCCACCTCGCCCTTGCATGTGACCACAAAAGGATGGGTACCTGAAATAAGTGAAATATTCTTCATGTTCCCATTTCTCCATACTACTATGCATGTTCTAAAAGTTCAGATCTGCTGAACAAAATGTCTTAGGCATCGCCTGAGAAATCTGAATGGTTTTGTGTCCTCTAAAATCTCAGCAGACATTTATGAAAGGAAAAGCTTGACACAAAGCGAGTGTTGCTGGAACAAATCTAAACCTAATTGAAGCAAACTGCACGGTATTGCTGTGACACCAGAAATTTCCTCTAAACAAGCCACAAACACCTTCAGTGTCTTACTCAGAGGACAGCTCTCTGCAATTTACAGTCAGCTAGAACAAAATCTATCCCAGAGCTCCTCTACCTGCTTCAGCTGTTGATGATGAAAAAAGAGATTTTTGGAGGTCAGTTTAGGATAAGAAAAATACTACACGAACCCTCCTTTTTATCTCCACTCTCCAGGGAGAAGCTGGTGAGGCGCTGGAAAGCAGCACTAAGCAAAAGGAACAAAAAAAAAAAAAACCCACAACCATAGTTTCTGGGCATTTGTTCTGGAGCACTGTTTCAATTTTAAGTGCTTTTGGCAAAACACAAAAATTCGTGAGCAAGCTAGCCAAGTATTTTATTGTTCACAGCGATTGCAGAACTCCCACTAAGCTTTGCAAAGGTGTAAATGGAGTTTACAAAACACGTTAGTAGAGCTATCCAAGCCCTAATATTTGCTTTTAAAAGTGTGAATATTAACCTACAATCAAATTAGCTTCTAAAAACTGCTAAAAGCCAAGCACAGAGCAGAGCTGTTTCCCCTGCTGAGATCCAAGGCTCCTACCCCAGGTTCTGATCCAGCAAAGTGCCTACATGCAGGCAAAAAGCCCAGTGCACTTAGCTGGAGCCACCAGCTGATTTCCCAGACTTTGATTCACTGCCTTGTTTGTGTGACCCTCTGTATGTCTGACCACAGGCTAGAGAAGAAAATTCAATTAGCCAGCTGAAGACTTCACTCACTGCTACACTTCTTGGGTGAAGCTGTTAGCAAAACAAACGAAATATAGTGAAGACTTAAGGAAACCTATTTTGATTTGCAATGTGCTGCTGCAGAGAATTGTTAATGATCTTCTCTCAAAAAACCCCCAGCACATATTGTCATCCCAGACTTTGAAGTCATCCTAGAGAAGTTGTACATGGGTGTGACCAGCCATTCCATGATCTCCATACAGAATATGATAAACCTTTTGCTCCAGTGGTGATGTGGGAAAGAGTGGATCTTGCATGCTGTGGCATTCCAGAAACTGGACAATCTTGAACATGAGGGTGTATGCAGAGAAGCCATGACTACTGCAGAAGTAAGGATAGTACTGCCCTGTGATGATGATCAACAAGAAGCTGCATTACCTGGCTTAACCTGCATGAACCTGAGACTGGTTGATGCAAAGAAAAAGCCTAATTTATAACTTAATGTTAAGACAAAGGTGCCATGCCTCTCACACGTCAACATAAAAGAGGAAAGAACCAAGAATGTAAGCAGAGATAAAACTGAAATGCATATAGAACACAAACATGTGATTAACTGTGATGGAGAGAGGCTACTTCTGTTCACATTCATGCTATTACTGCACAAATGGGGAAATTGATTTTTTTTCAGCTCTCCTTTGAAGAAAGAGTACACACACAGTGCACAGTAGTTCATGAGCCTGTAAAGCCATTTAAAAAGAGCATTAAAAAGCAGAGATTCTCTACACATAAGAATCAACAAAAGAAAAATATATTTTGTTGACATTCTCATTTGTAGGAATAGTAATGTAGTATGCATTCCAACTACAGTAACAATGTAAATGTTAAGGAAACTTTCCTATCTAACCCTACAGGAACTGCTCTGGCAGTCCCTAGGAACCACTCTGGCAGCCACACGCTCACATGCCCTGAGCTGGGACCAAAGCCCCTTTGCAGTGGGAGGCTCCAGTGAGCTGATGGATGCCCTTCCTGATTATCTACACATCTCACACTCTCACAGACAAGGTTCCCTTACCAACCCGACCCTCAGTTTCCCATAGCAGAGTCTCAGACATCTGGATCCTTGAAAGAACTTAATCATGGTGCAACAGAATAACAGCTCAAGCTGGTGCTTCGAAGAAGGGACTGTGAACCAAGGAATCCCTGGGCTTTTATACCCTCACAGTCTATGTATGCAATAGTCTGGGGTCATCAGCTCCTGCTGTTGTCTCCAAGTGTCCTGTCACCTGGCCAGTGCCACAGGTCCCCATGCCCTTTGTTATGCAAAGGGTGAGCACCAGTTCCAAGCCTCTTGCCCGGGGCTCCTGCCACTTCCTTCCACGAAGAGCTCAACCTGCAGCTGCACCCCAAGCTACTGGCACTAATTGTATCACCCAACATAATTTTATATTGACTCCAAAGCTATTCAAAAATATTCAAGGGATCCAACAGAGTTGGATCCAATGTTAAGTGCTAGAGAGATGCAAATGCATTTTGTCCATAGTAACAAAAACTTCATTGAAGAAAACAAAAAACAAACTAAAGCAACCAAGCCAACCAGTAATTGCTTCAGTCAAGGAAACTGCTGTAAAACATTCAAAAATGTTTGAAAAAAAGAAGTCTGCCTTGTGGACAGACAGACTTCAACTGGATCCTCTCAGTTCTGGGCTCTGCAAGAATATTTCCTCGACTGGCTGTATACAGTTCATTTCAATTGTCATCTCCGTTCACCTCAAGTCTCCCATTTCTGTCTGATCTTCTGGTATCTTATGATATCACTTTTTCCATATCCTTGCTCATTTTGCCCGAAACTCATCCTCTATTTTTCTTTTCATTCTCTCTCCAAAAGTCTGCATTCCAGCTGCACTTCTTTCCCTTTCCCTCTTTTTCCCCTGAGGGCAGTAGTAGGAGCACCTAAGAGCAACAGCAGATTCCTGACTTTACCACCCAGCCAGTGTACCAGTCACTGAAGTATTCCAGTGATTCCAAGAGAAACAATTTCAGGAAAGGTCTTTCTCACTGCTTCCCAACAAGTGTTGGCTATGCCACAGTTAACAGTAGGACAGAATAGGCCATGATCAATCTTTGAAAAATTTCAGCTTATGAAATTAACAAACTTCCACTTCTTTTTTTTCTTTCTTTCTCTCTCTCTTTCTTTCTTTCTCTCTTTCTTTCTTTCTCTCTTTCTTTCTTTCTTTATGTGTGTGTGTGTATGTGTATGTTCGACTGTTCAGATTTAGAATTTTGATTCAAAGGATTACCAAAAAAATATTTTAGGTTATTTCTCCTCCTCATTACCTAATGTCACATTCCTAAATGCTGAAGCATATAGAATTTTTCAAATTTTCTATAATGGACAGAATAGTATGTTTCTCTAATTTTATATTCTGAAAGAGGAAAATTCATGACATGAATACCTCTCATGAAAAGATTGAGCCCAAGTGCCTGTGATGAGGTCTAAGTTATTCAGATCAGTATCTTCTAGTAGTATCTGTTGAACTAAGCGAAGGGCTCACCACTGCTCTGTCTGTAATAAATAGAAAAAGATATGAAAATCAGCAAGAGATAAGCTAAAAGTCTATTTGAAAATAATAAGACTCATTGGCCAATTAATTTCATAAAGACAGTTCAAGAATTTCAATCTTAAAAGCAGCCATCTTGGCCAGATAGGAAAATGCTAGAGGTATTTTGTGTATTTGAAGAAAACTGAAGGAAGTTTGAGGAGACTATGATGTACTTTCTATAATTAATACACATTTTACAAGCTTATGCACAGCCTTTCACAAGACCTTTAAGCACTGGGGGTTTTATCTGGCACTGTTCAGAGAATGGCAGGAAGCTGATAAAACACTCAGTGGAATTTGCCATTCATTTATCTGTCCTTCTGTGGCCTTCAGAATTTACAATTTTCATTTTTGGGGGGCTTTCAACAATATAATTATATATGAAAAGGCTTCTCATACCACACAAGCTTCCATTATGGCATATTAGAATTAAATGAGAGGAAAAACTTTTCATTATACTGTTTTCATTGTTATTCATTCATGCATTCATGTAACAATACTGACTCAGACTTCTGTGGTGTACTCTTAAGCTTCAACAAATAGTTTATCTCTTAGTGCTTCACCCACCAGCCAATGCTAATTAAAAGGAAAGAATAGTCCTTATTCCTGTTATTCTAAATAGCAATTGATGAACTTCAAAGGTTCTGATTTTTATCATAGCCCTTGCCAAACTTTCACATGCACTCTTAAAAGCTTTTGCTCTCCGTACAAGCTTGGAAAAGCAGCTTAGTCTTAATACAAGTTCTGTTACATTAGAAAGGAATAAGCTTAGTTGCTTATGTAAGATCATACATATTCTACAAGTGGACTACAGGACAGTAGATTCTGCACTGATGTTAAGAACTGAAAATTAAACGCTATCACCTCAAAGTAAATCCCTTTATAAGCACACATGGTATAGAACCATATGTGATATCATCTAGATGACATGCAGAATCCGTTGTTTACAAGCTTATTCATACAGCCTGTGAGCACCAGTGAACTGGAACAGTCTCATCCTAGTTTTCCATATCTGACTTGAGGAATAAAAACCAAATCTGAAGACCTTTGCAAAAAATGGGACTTTTTTCTATTTTTGAATCAAAACAACAGAGCCTCAAAATAAGGCTTCAAAGTAATGAACACTGCAGCTGTCTAAAATGATGATAAAACTTTGGTGGTCAATTTTTAGTTTAACCACACATATATACGTATGTATGTATTTACACCCATTTATTTACTGCTATTTAGGCAAATAACTTTCTTCATTCATTTGCAAGCTATGGCTCTGATAAGACCAGAATTCACATCTCAATTCCTGTAATACATATACAGGTCTATGCTTCAAAGCTAGTGCTGGTCTAAGAAAACCATACCACGGAAAGAAAAATCAGCCAAAAGAAGTTTGTTGCTAAAAATATTAAGGAATGGTGTGTAACAGAATTCAAGAGGATAGGACATTTTTCAGTGAAGCAATCCAGTCTCCAGTGGTAGCCTTACGTTGTAAAGATTTGTGGCCGTCCTTGTAAAAAGTTTCATTGGTCATTTTCCCTTATGATAGGAATTACTCTTACCTTTCTAATTTCCTGTTTCTTTTACAGATATTTCTGATCACAGCACATTTTTCCAAAAAGCATATTGAATAACGACTGCATTCCAAAAATACAACAGCTTGCCAGATTTAGGAGAAGCTGAGTTACACAGTTACAAGTGGTAGAAACACCTACCTCAGCACCATCAGTAGATGACCCAAGATGTAAACAATATTAGGAATCAGGATAGAAACCTTATTTGTCAATAAACAAAGTAATCAGGGAAAATATTGGAAAAAAATAACTTTGGTCCAGACTCAGGACATTGACATTGCTACCTGACCTGTGTTTGCTGAATCCATGGAAACCGGAGAGAACAAGACATTCTTACCACTTTGTTCATGATACTGTGGATTGTCATCCACGCTAAGCCGTTCTGGAAAAATTTTATCTTAAAATTCGGTAACATTATTTGCGAGGACATGATCTTATAAATCTTTTTTTGGATTATGTCGAGATCCCTTTTTACGGAAGACAAGGTTGATGCCTGTTCTGACATTTTACTTTTTTAGATTTATCTACTGACCTTACATTATCTGAAAGGACAGCACGAAACACCCTAGAAATTATAGATCTAACTTGATTATGCTGTGAGTTATTTCTTCTCCAGGGTATATATTACCCAGAGAAAGCAAAGGCCAGCACAGGTCTCCACTTACTGTAGTTTTTGACAGTCTTTTTATGAAGGGGTCATTTGAACATCATGCTGTGCTGGAATCCAATTTAAGGGTAAGATAGTAGCTCAGATATGTTGATGAGATTTTGTCAGAGTTTCTTTGCTTTCTCCCATTCTTCCAGCATCTCTGTATTTGATGTTGGACATTAAATTTATTGATATGATCAGAATTCAAAGAAAGGAGAGCAGTTCTGGTATTCTAGCTGCTGCTCCAAGCTTTCATTTTTTGAAAAAGCTTTTACTTTTTCAGCGGCTTGGTCATGGTCCTTTGGATTTTTACTGGTGCTTCCCTTCAGAATTTTAAGCAGAACTCTACCTGGACCCACTGTATCTTCTTAAGCAAAATATTTTTATAATTCTTGTTAGTCTGAACAACATGCTTCAAATGTGAAATTCTGATTTTGTTATTAATTTACCATGATAGCAGACAAGAGGTCCTCTTGTGAATCGTCTCCCATCATGCTAGTCACCACTCAAATGTGCACAAAGTCCCTCTCTTAAAGTTTATGGGCAGCACACAAAGGAGGGTAGCGTCCTCTGAGGCGAACTTCCGTATAATTTACCTTAACCTGACTCAGCAATAGGGTTACCCACACACTTCATGTGAGCTGCATGCCAAAGTCGCTCACATGTTTACAGGCCTACTTTAACTTACTTCAGCTTAGATCTTCAAGTTTAAAGCAAAGATAATAATCTCATTTTCCTCTCTATCACCTCTTCAGTGATAGAACCATTTATAGTATAGTCACATTGCATCTTACCTGGAAACACACTTCCTCCCTCTCCAAAAATCCACTTCACTGCTTGGCAGAGCAGCTATTCCCATGAATCTTTTGCAAACAGTATTATTTCTTGAGCCAGATTAAAAATAACTATTAAAAGAGCATGGGAAGTCTCTTTGGTTTAGTTTCTGCTCAGAACATGGCAGTGACTCAATTTGGAAATGGTTGTCCTGTCAAAACTGAAGAGGGCCTAGCTAGAAGGCAGGAGTACAGAGCAACAGCTGACAAACAAGTCTACTTCAACATTGAAAACATGAAAGACAACTAGAATTTAGGACAATAAATCACTTCCTGGTGGAAGAAAAGGGGATATTTGGTGATCCAAATATTTATATTATTAATATAAAATAATACAAATCCAGATATTCACTTTCACATATTCCAATAGGTATTTTTCAAAATGTTCATGCTTCAAAATTTCATTCCTTAAACATTGTTTATCCCTAAACATTGTTTAGATTCATTTAGTCCTACATGAAATAGCTAAATTCGGGTAAAACAGATGGCATTCAAAGGATTTTTTTTTCAGCTTTTGAAATAACCTTATTTTGGTTTAGTTTGTTTGGTTTATTTATTTATTTATTTACTTACTTACTTATTTTCTCTTGACTTAAAATAAGATTCTTGAATTTTGAGAAATCAATCAAAAATTTAAAAAATATTCTTTACCAAACTCTGATTAGGCTTTCTGAATGCTATAGCGATATAAGTAGACAACCATCCTCCTAGTTCATCATGATCTTTTGCTACTGGCATTCTTTTTCTGTTACCTAAAACCTTAGTATGTGTAGAAGTTAGAGGAATTAGACACTATTTAATTTTTCATATAATTTATTTCATAAGTCTCCTATAATTTCAGGTATCATCAAAATATTTGAAGAGGAATATAAAAACAGACATTATATTATAAATGTACTACATAGCTGTCATAAGACAGTCATTTATGTTTCAAGGCTGACGTCAATTTTCCAGTGTACTTGAGCCCAGTACAAGCTCATTTCCTGGAGATTTAAGGGGAAAAAAGGAAACCCACAAAACTATCTTTCTTTTCTAAAAAGCTTTGCCTTTGCAAGCTAAGCAAAGCATAACTGCCTGTTCCCAGTTCCTAAAAAGATATCTCCAATCTTACAGCATTGCTCCTTAGTTCGAGAGGCTGCAGAGTTTCTTTTATGTTTCTGAAACTTTTCACTAAGTCTTCTTAGCAGGTTTTGCCATGTCAAGAGCTGCAAAGAGGGAACATATCCACTTGCTCTGGAGATCATGTAAAAATCAAAACCAACCCCAGAAAAGGATTGAGAGGAATGTGAATACACAGCACTAAGCATCCAATCTTCTTGAACAAGTGGGTAAACAAGCTCAGGGAATTAGCAAGCTTGGCAACAGTGTTTGTTGCGCTGTTAGAATTAACCTGTTATGAATAACAATGATTAGTACCACCAAAGCAGTTTGGTTTAACAGAAAATTTTTCCAGCCTCTTGTCATTAATCTTACCTGGGTTTATTAGTAGCTATGTCACCTGCAGCTTGGGTAGCTAAACTCCTTACTATGCAATCTGCATGGGCAGCTTATGGTTCGTTTCCCACAGCTGAACGCATGGACGAGAATGATATATCTCGTGTGGGTTTGTTTAAAGAGAAAGAAGGAGAGATTGTGAACTGTAAGTGTCCTGGACAGTAACCTCAGATTTAATATTCCC
Source organism: Pyrocephalus nanus (assembly GCA_038380795.1). Lineage (NCBI taxonomy): Eukaryota > Metazoa > Chordata > Aves > Passeriformes > Tyrannidae > Pyrocephalus > Pyrocephalus nanus. The sequence continues at coordinate 43,644,510 of CM076260.1, forward strand.
CGAGGAAAGTGTTTTCTAACCACTGCACATGTAACAGGGCTGCTCTGTCGAGTACCTCTGTAGAAATAGGAATAGTCTCAGGTACCAGTATAAACAATTGCTTTGAAGCATTATACTGCTGTAATAACTGTTTACAATCACATATTTTATTTGTATGTGCAAAAATAATTCTATAAAGCCCTTTGCATATTATTCTGAAATTATTTCCATACTGTTTTTCACAGACTTCATAACCATTAAATATCCTATAAGACAAAAGCAAACAAGGGGTTTTGTCTCTAAGGTGAAAAAGCTTTTCTTTTCACTTTGCAGGCAGCACTCCTTAGCTCAAAGGAAAACAGACTTTTTTTTTCTCTCTGCAACCTCAAAGGAAGAGAGCAACATGCCTGATCAATAGTAATAACTAAGAAAATAAATTATCTTTTTCATAGTATTAGGCCCCAGGAAGAACAGAGACGAGCACTAGGAGGGTCTCCAATGGTGAGAAGCAGATGTGAGACGCACAGCATCAGGGTCTGCCCATGGGGCTGTTCACTCTACTTCCCCTTTGAGTTCAGTGAAGGGTTATGGATCATTCCGCTCTAATACAGGCAGTTAAAATACCTTTAATTAATTGCATCTTTAAGTGATGATAATTTAAAAGAGTGTGTAATAAGACTGGGACAGCTAACAATATAAACATCTTTGAGATTTACATTTGGTAGAGTCCTTTTTCTTCATCTCCCTGCCCTAGTTATGGGCACTGAGAGTTCTTGTACCCACCTGTGGGAAGCACTGGTCTCCCAAATGAAAATGTGTATGCACAGTATGTTCAAAAGGGTTATACTGTCTATTCATCTCAGTTCTCTCCCTGCCCTTGCATACACATGCACACACAAACACAAGCAGATGAGTCATGGTAATAAAAAAGAAACAGAAAACAAAGAAAAAATCCCACAAGATACCTGCCATTAATACATACACGGATAAACATGATTTTACCTATATCTATATATAGATATAGATATAAATATATATATACCTATTTTCTTGGCTGGCAAATGACTTTTTTTGTTGTCTTTAAAGGCAGAGAAACCAAAGTCTAAGAGACCAACGTGAAAATAGTGTAATGCTCTCTCAGTCTGAAGAGTGAGCAATAAGCCAGCAACTTGTCCAAAATATCAACATGTATAAAAGCAATATAGTCACTCTGGTAAAAAGTATAATAAGCAGAAACATAGACTTTTTATTTGAGACATTACAAGACCTAAAATATTCAAATTCAGTTTTTCTTTCAAAATAGGTAATAAAACCCATGACTTCAAAAGGAGTTTGGATTATGTCAATTAATTTATGTTTTAATATCAACTATAAAGTTTTTTATTTAGGTGGTCATTTGTTATACTGATTTATAAATTGAACTTTCAAACACAGTGAAATTGATGTGGGTTTTTTGTACATTAAAATGGAGGCAAACAAATCTTGATGAAATAATTAAGAAGTTTTCCTTTTTAAGGCACATTTGCCAATCACCTTGAGGTACAGGTTCCCACAGGGCTGGAAAGGCAAAGCTAACCTCCTCCTTTTCCCCACCTGAGAGGTCAACTACAGAGGGATTGGCTAGAGTTCTCCACTCATTTATGACTTCTGTGTTAAGGTAACTTTCCTGTCGGACCATCCAGGAGCCACTCTGGTGCTCACACAATCACAACACCTGAGCTGGGACCAAGGCCCCTTCACAATGGGCAGCTCCAACGAGCCGATGGGTGCCCCCTTGACTCCCTACACACCCCACTATGTATGCCCTGTGCAATAAAATGACAGCTGGTTATGCTCAGTGGTGGTGGCTAATTTTGTCATATGCATTATTCTCTGTGAGCTACTACCAATTTATTTGTTTATGTCAACAGTAATTAAGTTCTGTTATAGACAAACTTTAAACAAGGTTTTCCTAGAACCAGTTCCCTTTGCAATTGGATTGGGAAGAATACCTGATAGATAGAAGTACAGTAGCTGTCACGATCAGTTAAGGCACTGGCCCATCTGGGTCAGGGTCCTGATGGTAACTATTCCCCCAGGGCAGAGATTTATATCCATCATCATAAATAAGTTTGGTTTAAGTTACACAGTTTAAATGTCTAAGACAGCAAGACTTCAGGTTGCCTTAAGAGCATGAATCAGAATCTCTGCAGAGGCAAGCTTGTCAGCCAGCCTGCATCACATCACTAACATGAAGTCCCCAGGGGCTTTAAGCTTTAGCAGTGCTTTTCCACGGTATTGTTATTAGCAATACACTAACTCCAGCAGATCTCAAATAGGGCTAAATCTTATTGCCCTAACATTGTACAAAATTGTTTAAAAGGCACTGTACACCCAGAAGCTCTTATGCCATAAATTGGTTAGAAAGACAATGAAGAGGGAGGTGGCAGTATTCCAGATGCTTATCTGAAAGCACTTCCATTTTCACAAGAAAAAAAAATCACAGTAAAACAAAACTCACTTGGTGCAGGGCCTGAGACTGAGTGTTCATACACATAGTCCAGACCAAAGGGCAATATTTCACACTACCCATTTTTACTGGGCTTTTTTAAAACTTTTTTACCTCAAGGTCCTACTGTAACAATAAAACAAAACCAAAACTAATTCTTTAAAATGCATAAATCAAATAGCCTTGGATAATATTATTGTTTTAACAGAATAAATTGGTTTTAATAAACACAAAGCATCTTTAAATTTGCTGAGCGATACCTCGGTGGAGGTAAGAACTTTTTCCGGTGCATCATAGTGGAATAATTTTTTCACTTCTAATGAGTAATTTTCACAAGCATACGTGATTCAAAACCAACAGGAACTTTTGCCCTGCCATAAGTTGAATGATGGCAAAGCATGGCAGCAGAAAAGGAGCAATTCATCCTTACACCCTCCTTGATGCAAGGTGAAAGAGTTGAAGGAAGAATGGCAGACCTAATGTCTGCCATGGATGACCAAAGCCACCCTATGGAGATTCTGAAGATATAAATGTACATCAGAGAGAGCATTAAATAACATTTTATTGCATTTAGAGAGCAGATTTGAGCTTCAAGGCATTGGTGATAAAAGCCAGGGTTTTATAGTGCAGTTCCAAGTTTAAAAAAAAAACAAAACAAACAAGAAATGGATAATGATTGTTGTCCCCACTAAGGTTTTGAATGGCAATTGGCAAGGATCTCAATTTGATTGCAATGGTAACAGTTAAAACACACAGAAAACTTTGTTTACCACGTACCAAAGAAGGTTATTATGAGATGAGATATTCCTCCAGGTTCAGACTATTTTGTGCCAAAGTGACACCAGCATGATTTCTCTCTGGGAATGTTCCCATTCTTGAATGTTCCCATAACAAATACTTCACAAAAATGATTTCCCTTCAGTTTGGGATACCTCACTAAGATGCCAGTTATGTTTTCCATTATGCCACCAAGCAGTGTTCCCTCTGTGAAATGAAGAGTGGCGAGTGCTCCTATAGAACAATTATTTCCATCGATGTCATGTAGACTTACTTAGGATACAACAAATCATCTTCAGGTGTTGTCTCTCTCCACTACTGTGGAGGGAGACTGGATGACCTAAGACTAAAGAGGATCATAGAATGGTTTGGGTTGAAAGTATCTCTAAAGATCAGCTAGTCCACTCTCCCTTCCAGGGACAGGGACAATTTTCACTAGACTGGGGTCCAGGTTATGAGAGTGGCTGAATATAAAATTATTATTCATTAAAAAAAAAAAAAATAGACTCCAAAAATGCATTCTTCCCATGATATTTCTTTATGACAGTCCAAAGCACTAAATTGACTCTTAAACATTGCCTATTGTTTGTTTGACTTTGGAAAATAATTATTATGCCTATACATGCATGCACTTTTTTACCAGCTTTCTTGAGGAATGGGTGGCAACATAGAAATCAAATGTGCAAAACAATCCAGGATATACCCCATGTCTCATAAAAGAATGCCGCATGAGATTACAAATTCTGCCACAGTTAAATGGTAACAGTGAAGGAGTTTATCTGCATTTCTAAATGCTCTCCCCATTTTCAAGATCCTGAAAAAGAAGGAACAGATGCTGAATATGTACACGCCAATGCAAAAAAAAAAAAAAAAAAAAAAAAAAAAAAAAAAGCCAAAAAATGAAGTACCAAAAAAAATTCTGTGAAGCAGAACTGTAGCAACACAAGGATAAGGAAAATTACCACCTATAGAAGGGCTCCTGAAAAATCTGTTATACTAGGTGCTGTGCAAAGGCACAGTCTTAAATATTCTTTGTTCAGGCAACAAAAGTACAGAGCTGCAACATTCACAGAATAAAATTCATACCCTGCTTGCTACTTTCTCTCCCTCCAGCTGATCAGGGCAGTTCTTTTTCAAACATTCAGATAGACATTCATGAGGTCCTATCTTGATTTATTCAAATATGTCTAGGGGTATGGCAGATGCATAAACAAATAAGCTGTGCACATTCAAAGAATGCCACTGAAGAGAGCAGTCTTTTTAACCTGAGTTATGCATTGATGGAAAGAACTGAACCAGCTCAAAATGCTGGAGATAAAATGCTCAAAAATAAAGATTCAGCTCACACAAAAAAGCTACAATACTTTCAGATTTGCCATTTCATGAGAAAGAGTAAGATTTCCTTTCTTGTTTTGCCACAGCGAGACATTAGTGACATTTAGAAAAAATGATCATTCTTGAACAGGGCAGTTATGTTGCAATAGAGTTTACAACATTGAGATTTATTTTGGCTTGAGGCGAAGTTAAGATTAAAGAGATGGTGCCGCTCAGAATACTAAGGCTCATAAAACACTAAGCCATTATCTTGACCTTAATATAGAATTTGGGATTCAAGACATCAGTAGTCATAATAGTCTTATACTAATTTAAAATTCAGCTACATTTTGTCACAGTCCCCTTTTAGTTTAGATCTAAACTACCCTGAACTTAAGCTGCACAAAGTATTTATTATTTCTTTATTAGCTACAAAATTCACGAGGTCCAAAGGTGGGAAGCACCAGGTCTCTGAGAAATCCAAGAAGCAACTGCAGCATTATCCAGGCTCTCCTCTTGTGCTGCCTTTTTATTGTAGAAGGTCAATTTACAACATAATAGAAAACAGTATTACTACAATTTCAGGCTTGTCATGCAGGAATATATTTGCAGTGTGTTGAAGACTGAGACAAATTTTCACACCACAACCTTGTAGTCATTAATAAAGAAGATTGTGGTCTCTGTTTGTCAATATGTGTTGCTCTCACAAAGTATCAAATCAGCTTTTCCTTGAGGATGGAGGGAGCAAAATGAGTTTTGCCTATGAATGCTTTTTGCTTCAAGTCTGTAAAAGACTTGTTAGAAAACTGAAACTTTTGCACCTTCTTTTTGAAGGTTACCCTCAGCCTGGCAATTTTTAAATTGCAGTGATTTGAATGTTCCAGTCAGAACCCTCAGTTCACCTGTTGTAAAACTCCAGCCCCAGGAGGTGCCGGCTCATGGGATTGGCTACAAGTTTTACTTTAATATAGATATAGGGTTCTTTAATACCTCGATATAGCATCAAGAGAATAAGCCACAGGCTTGTTCCCAAGGAAATTCTTTATTAATTTGGGGGACTAAAGAAGGGGACTTGACCAAAATTCAAAAGGACACCACACAAGCTAGACAATACATTCCACCACAATACTGACTCAGCATATACTATTAACCCACAACACCTAAGTCAAAATCCAGTAAACCAACGCTTAAGGCAAAATCCAACCAATTCCACGACATTAAATCAAAATCCAATCCCTCCAGCTCCAAACCACCCCAAGCATCAAGAAAGGAGCAGGGACAGAGAAACAGAGGGATCAAGAAGAGAGAAGGAGAGAGAGGGAGAGACAGATTATACAGCTACCATCGAAACCTCGCGGAAGACCAGCTCTCACCCATCCAAGTGGCAGGGCTGCAACACAAGGCAAACACATGCCTATGGTTTTATCAGCTCTGGTCCCTATGGCCAACCCCTCCAGGCAGGGTCTCTGTCCCACCAGCCACTCTGGGGTTCCAGGCCAGGGTGAGGGGCTGTGTTCCCACCATCCCTGCCAACCTGACCCTGGCTTAGGGGCTCCAGGAGGTGTGGTGTGTTATAGTTTTCCCAGGCTATTTGTGACTGACAGCTACTCTGGAGCTTTCCCATGTGGGTTCCAGGGGTCTTCCATGAGGGATATGAAGCCACCCCACCTCTGTGAAGTTCAACCTATCCCTTTCCTCTCCACACACGCACTTCCCCCCACAAGTTGGTTCTAACCCAATAATATAACTGGTCTAGTGTCTAACACCCGTAGTCCCACAAAAGTAAGGATTGGGGTTTGTGGAGCAAAACCGCACAGGCAAAAGATAGGCCAGGTTTCTGAAAGAAGGAAAGATAAAAGATAGAAAAAATTATGTAAAGTTTCAGTAATGCAAATATAATCAACAACAAAAGCTTGGTGAAAAAAACAAACACTCACTGACCCCTGGGCAGTAACTCTGTTGGAGGGAAGGGACAGGGGTACATCAACTTGGAAAATCTGAGGCATCAGGATCCACAAATATTTATTCTTTTTCCTTTTGCTCTGGCAGGCCAACAGTGTAAGCATTAGCACATATCTGAAATATAGACCATAGGTAACAAGCAAAAAACCTTCATAATGCAACTCTCATGTCATGAGATTTGGGTTTCTAAGCATAGTTATGAGTAATAGGAATTTTTGCTTCTTCAAGAGGAATTATGAAATTATGAAACAGAATCCTATCCACTGTTGAAAGATGCCCCTATTTCTACCCTTATTCTAACAGATACAAAGCAGATGTTTCCAATAGGAATAGGAGACATTATCAGAAAGGTTTCCCAGAAGTATGCTACTGAGAAAAAGGAGGCTAATGGATCCAGTAGCACCCAACACCTGGTCCCTCTGGCTATGATTTCCTGATAACAATACTAATTTTCTATTACTTTCTCCCTTATCAGATTGCTAGCATGATTTTGCTTTGTTGTGGCCTCATAATGTGCTACCCCCTCACAATCATTTCAGGATAATGGAGTGGATCCTCAGCTTAAGGGTAACTTCTTCATCCTAAACGAAACCTTCTCCAAATATAGCCAGTGCATGTTTGTGGGGTCCAGCAGCCACAGCTTCCAGGGGCCAAAAAGTCAAGTCTCCCACAGGAAGAAGAAACAGATTTGGACCATACTTTTTATTCAGCTTTAAAAACCAGCAAGATTTCAAATGCAGGAGGATATAGTTCAGCCTGTTTTTCAACAGATGCATTTGCCAAATATGAGTTAGAGCAAAAGGTGTTTCTTCACTCAAGTGGTCATCCAGTTCTACCTTTTACTGGTTTTCCCTTTTTATTTATGCCAATTTTTATTCCCTTCACTGCCTCTCCCACTCTATTTGCTGCAGTGCATACTTACAGGAGTGAAAAATTGAAGTAATCAAAGGGTCATCCAAGGATCAAAAACCCTAAGCTGCTGTTTTCAAGTTTTATTTATGTTTATTAAACTTTCTCAACTCATTTCATTATTCTTTTGCTTACCCACCCTGCCAAACACTTCTTAGATGAATAATGAAATAATTCAAATAAAACAAAACCAGACATCTGATCCAATTTCTCTTGGCAGGCAAGTAAGAGAGAGAAATACTAGTTAATTATGAGGGAGAAAAAAAAAAAAAACCTATTAAACATCCACAAGTATTTTGTAAACCTAAAGACGTCACTATCTAATGACCTCTATTTCCTTCTAGATGTTCCAAGTCTTCGGGAAACTACATGATGTATATGTATCAGGGCATAAAATCTTATGCTCCATGTGCCTTTGAGTACCTGTTCACGTAAGCCTACTACAATTGATCAAATTTTAAAGACTTTGTTTTTAAATGGCCTATAAAGAACAAAGATGGAAAGTGTCAAAACTGATAACAGTAAATATTCTTCACAAAGGAAGGGAGGGAGAGTCACTATGCCTGGTTATGATGCTATTAATAAGAGATGAATACAGGAATTTCGGTATCTTTTCACAGCTTATTAGCAGACTGGTATCTGGGACAATGTTCAGTCATATTTGCTTCACTGTTTCATCCAAACAAACATCAGTTTTAATAAAAATGAATCTGTCTGATCTCGAGTCACCTTGCCATATTTGTAGTACATAATTTTCCACACTCACCTTACAGTGCTGTATCTCTTTCCTGGCAGAAATGGGTGTTGTTTTAGCACAAAGAGTAACAACATGTTTAGAGAGCTGGACTTTGGCCACTGAAAGGAGACAAGTATTTGGTAAATCAGCTGTCTCCTGCCAGATTAGAGTTGCATCTCATGACCTAGGCTATGGTCTGTAAATCATAATTAGGCTAATGAGACTGAACACACCATTTTTATTCTCTAACAATTGGATAGCCCATGGGAGGGAATATCAGGCTGTGTAGCTTGAGTCAGGTAACTTGAGACAGGTTCCTTTACCTCTATTCAAAGGCACGTGACAAAGGAGACTTCACAGATGTGTTTTTTTCTATTTTTCCCCCTTATACCCCACCAGAGCACAGCCCTATGGGCAATAGAGATGGTTGCACAGAGGTTCCCAGACACAGCCTCTTGCAGAGTAAATCCTTTGCACCCTGCTCAAAGGAGCAGTATTGCTGGAATCTTTCAGGCACATCTGCTAATTCTGTTGGCCTCTAATTAACATCTCCATCACCATTCACCCAAATCACTCTGTTACCAGCAAACTGAGAAATATATTGGAGGGAAATGTACATTCCTGCTTGGGTAGATCAGAGTCACAGAATCACAGAATGGGCAGGGCTGGAAGGGACCACAGTGGGTCATCTGCTCCAGCCTCCCTACTCAAGAGGGCTCATCCTAGAGCACATTGCACATGATTGTATCCAGACAGAGTTAGTGGAATATTGGGAAAAAAATCCCCCTTTATCTGCCTGTCTGAGTAATGAAGTCACTGTAGAGCTTGTGAGATAAAAACTGTTCTTTCTTCTCTCAGTAACTCTTTCAGACATGATTTTTTTTCAATGCCCAAGTATAATACAGCTTTTGAGTTGATAATGCCACATTTACATCCAAGAAGGGTTGGTTTTAGTGCATTGTATTAGGATTGGGGAAAAATAAAACACGTTGAAACATACACAGTCATGTTAAATTATTGCACTATCATGAACTGTGAAGTGTATTTTTGGCATTTTACTGACATAAACAGCTGGGCTTTGGCTATATGTATATCTTTAATCTCCAGTCTTTTAACCACCATTAAAATTATCTGTGCAAAAATTGTGGGCTTTCACACATTAGCACTTTCAAAAGCCTTATAGTCATTCTATAGGTTGAAATTTGGATAAACAGATTGGCTTTGAATTTTGAAGCATCCCAGCTGCACGAGACAAACATGACTTTTGCTTCAGCTGAAACAATGGAAAACTGCCTGTGGGTTAGATCACAAGCAAACCTTGACCATGCAGGGTTTGTGACAAATGCAAGGGCATTCAATCAACTCTTCCCTTGCAGTTAAAGAATGGGATTTTACCTCCAATTGGCCTGAACAGAGGGAGGCTAACACGAGCAGCAGCCTTCAAGCAGCCAATGCAAGTTTTGTTCTTTGTCGTTCTAGTAGTATAGGCTATATAATCTAAAGGCTTACAAGCTCCTTAAGTGGAGTGTGTAAGACAAAGAACAGGCAGGTGGCTGGACAATAAGCAAAAAGGAACAATCTTCTGCCAGCTCTAAACAGAGAAGCTCAACTTTCACTAAGAGGTTCTGTAAGTACATGGGTTTCTGAGTATTTCTTGTCATCACCATTGATATTTCAACTCCTAAGAAAGTCAACTTCAAACCTCTGACTATGATAGCAATGATAAAATATTATTCAGAGTTCTATATCACAAGGAGCTGAGCAAAATTTTCATGATCTTGCAAAACCTCCTATTTCCACTATCACCATGTAAATACTCAGGCCTGGGGGATTTGGTTTGCACCATGAGGTTTCTGTTTCTCTCATCCCTCCAAGCACTGACAGCTGAGAGGCAAAAGAAATAAGCTATCTACTTTAGAATGGGTTCTTAAGCAGAGTATATCACCAAGTTTATATTTTCCCATTCAGAAATTTCCTATCCCAGCATAAGGTTTGTCAGTATTTCAGAAACTATGGTATGGTTGCTCTGTGATTACAGTTATTGAGGGAATAGAATAAAGCAATGCAGGTATGTGTCAGCTGCGAAACGAAAAATGTTAAACAAAGAGTTTTCGACTTTGAAATTATCCCAGAAAAAGTGTCATGGGCTATGATATTCAATTTGGTTTTTTAAAAAGTACAAAAAACAGAGGCCAGCCAAACTAATCATTGACAAATCCTCTGGAAATTCAGCCATCTAATATATTCTTAAAAGTAAAAAAGGTTTATGCAACAGAGAGAAGACAAATTTTGGTGGATGTTCCTCCTAGAAAGGACCATGGGGGTTTTGCTGACATAATCTTGGTCTTTCATCCACCAGCAATATAAAAAATATCTCCAAGAACACTGTAATTATTTTCTAATAATTGATATTTCTGGAGAATAAACCTTGGACTTGTAAGCTGATTTTTTCCATCCTAATGGAAAGGTTAGGGTGCTCATTCACTATATTTAGCCATTTTACAAAACTCCAGGACAGCATCATTCCTCTGAAGCTACAGTGTGTAAGTTCTGTGCAGGGGTGTAATTACAGGTAATGATTATTCTGGAAGCAGTCAATTAACTGTTCATGTGCTCTAACTTAAAACTACACATCAGTAACTAGGCATCGGAGGTGATTCTTGAGAATCAAGGGAACTCAAGGAAAACACTATCTGAGAACAAGGCTGCAACACAGACCTCCACCACAGCTCTTAGCAACATGATTTGAACCTAAATGAGTAAGCAGTGAAAGTCCTGATTATACACATACTTATATCTGGAATGAGGTAACTTTAGCCAGGCAAGTCATCGAGGGGCTTTTGAAAATCTGCTCACTCTCAAAGTTCACCATTATTTGGATTTCAAGCTCAATATTTTTCATGTATTGGTATATCTCAGAAATATTGAGAAGCTTCACAGCTCTCTAATCAAATGAATTCAGTATAAAAATCAGTCACAATAAGAGTCTTGTGCAATTCTCAGTATGCAAAACTTCTCAATGGATACCAATAACAGAAGCAAATAACACAATGATAAATGTATTTCTAAATATACTAAAACTTTGCAGTTCAGCTATAAGACTTGCTGTCATTTTACATTGATACCCAACTTTCAAGAAGCATTTTTGAAAAGGAATTGCAGCTCTGCCAGCATGGTTGGCAAAGTGACAAATCAGACCAGTGAAACCATCACTGACAGAGGCACTTTATTTAAAATATATATACTTGTGCAAAAATAAGCTTTGTAGACTGCTTTAACAAGATGTCATCAGTCTTTTGGCCTCATATATGGGGAGTCTTGGGAATCTGAAAACCCTATAGGTAAGAAATCCATGCGGATTCAGTTTCTTTAAATTCTAAATGATCACAAGGTCTTTGTTGCTGTAACCTTTTACAGTATTTTTATTTTTGAGTCTGGTAACACTTGCATTTACCTAAGTTGTTTTTTCTACCTCAGTTGAACATTCTTGCTGTTATCTTTCCAAAGACACTTTTCTTGGCTTCATTTATCTCCTCCTGTTCTGCTTCGGGAGTTTTAAATCACACAGCGGCAGCTATTCTTTGTATTACTTTTTATGGTTCTGTCATTGGTTCCTCGTGCAAATGTGCTGCCAGTGACAGACTACTTGGCCTAAAATCCTCTCTCTAATGGCCTTCTTAGAATAAAAGTGATTTGCAGACCATCCAAGTCAAGGTCTGGCATGGGAAGTGCCTTTACCACTCAGCACCTCCAGGGATTTAGCCAATAACAGAGCTAAAAGTCCTATCTGGCACGTGCCCTTGATCAGCACAAGAAAAAGCCACACAGTCTTAGTACTTTAGACAGGTCATCAGGTTGGCACTTTTCATCATTCAGCCAGCAGTGACGTCATGAGTCAATGACATGATGTTTTCCCCATTTGCCTTAACAATGTCACTACCCAACTGGACATTTCAGAAGGAAGAACATTCCCTGGGAATTGTTTCTTGGCTAGTACAGCCTGATGGAAATGCACATTTAGAGACTTCAGCTAACTGGATCATCTTACAGAAAAGCCAGGAACATTTTGATGAATTGATGCTTTAGGACCTTTTTTATTTATTATTTTGTTTTTTTAAGAACTAAAGCTTTTTGGAATGAGCCCTTGGAAAAAATAGTTCTGACAACACTCATCCCACTTCAGCCTGTTCACTCAGTTACTCAAATTATGAATCAGTGCTTACACTTTCTCATTCATTCTCCTGAGGAATAAACTAAGAAAATATTAGTAAGCATCACTCATGAAAATATGACTCTACTGGAAATGGTCTGAGAGCAAGTGCTGTTGTATAAACACTACAGTTATTTTAATGTTCCCTAAACAATAGCTGACATGAACAATAAAAATAAATGTTCCTATTGATTTCCTATCTGGTATTATTTTTCACTCCCCAAGTATATTACTCAGACTACATCAGCACAGATACTCTGTGAAGAAAGAGACAATGATTCATATCAAAATATTAATCACTAATGGAAAGAGGATTTAACCTTATGAAATCATGTTATCATGTTTTTCTTCATTCACTGCTTCAATATGTATAACTCAGTTCTCCTCAAAAACCAACTAATATATTTATTATTGTCATATTTTGTCAGACACTAAGCATTTCTTAGACATTTTAGACATCCATAATGCCCTGTATGAAAGAATATTTTTTCTTTGTACATCAAAGAATATTTTTTTCTTACATACCCTCTGAAGAATGGCTTTCCACTAAGCAAACAGCATGTTACCAGCTTTTGACATGCAACTCATACTGTGTGAATTCAGTAACTGCTGTATCTTCTCTTTTTGCTATCTCCTGCTTCCCAGAGGGAGCAGCAGCAAAGCCCCACAAGGGCAGACAGAAGCAAGGAACTCCCAAGGGGCTGGGGTCAGCACACAAGTGGAACAGGGGCAACTGTAGACCCAGCATTGCCTGCCATCATCCAGAGTGACAACTAGAAAGCGAAAGGGGGCCAATATATGACAAAATTTTAACTACTCTGTCTGCAGAGTGAAGGAATAAAATGGAATAAATGTTAAAAGGCAACAATCCAAGACAGATGTCTAGAATTCTATATCAAGATCCATTTTTAAAGGTATCAAAATGAAGTGCTTCAGTATCACAGATGAGGTACAATACATCAAAGATTTACCATCTTCTTCTGCATCCCAAAATACATCATGTAACTCAGGAGGTTTCCCATTTCCTTCAGGAGCATACTGGTTGCTTTCCAGATCTATAAGATTTTATGCTCCCAAATGAGAACAACTGCTGCTCAGCTACAGCAACCTAGCACTGCACTATTCCATCTATGCCATCTTTCATTTCCTTGAGAATTACCTTGGTACCAAACTAAATGGTGCATTCTAACCCCACGGCTTGGGCAAGAACGATATAAGAGGCAAAGTAAGGAACTTAATGTTTCACATTTGAATGCTTTGCTACAGTTAAAATTCTTCTTGTGAATGAAATCTGACTACTGGTCATGACTTCTTCTCTGAATCAGAAGAGAATAGAATCACAGAATGGTTTGGGTTGGCAGGAGCCTTTAAAGGTTATATAGTCCTGCAAGGAGCAGGGACATTTTCAATTAGATTAGGTTTCTCAGAGCTCTATCCCATCTGACTTTAAATATTCCCATAGATGGGGCATCTGTAGCTTCTCTGAGCTACCTGGTCCAGTGTTCCACCAGTCTCACTTAAAAAAATTCCTTTCTCATATACAGTCTGGATTTACCCTCTTTTAGGATAAAACCCTTTACCTGCTGTACTATTACGTACTGGAAGTCTGCTCTAAGGTCTCCCCAGAGCCTTCTCTTCAGGGCAAACAACCCCAGCTCTCTCAGCCTGTCTTCATGGGAGAGATGCTCCAGCCTTCTTATCATCTTAATTTCCCTCCTCTGGACTTCTATTGGATCCATGCCTTTCCTGATCCATGTCATCCAGATCAGGATGCAGTACTCTACACTCCGGTTCTCGTTGCCTTTAGCCATCTAAGAATTAAAAATACCATTTAAAAATGATTGTATCACATTATAAATAATTTTAGCATATACTAGTCATGAATCTAATTTTACTTTACAACTACAACCACCATGAAACACTAAAATTAATATATTTAATATCTGACTACAAAATTCTGATTCATTAATATAATTTTATCTGATTAAAATCTTTTTTAAAACTGTTGAAATTATAGTTGATTAACTTAACATATCCCTCTTGCCACTAACATGTAAATTCCTCATCCAGAGGAGGCAAAACCTTAACTCCTTTATCAACAAACCCACCCTTTTCTGCCAAGCCTTGACACCAAGGATGAACAATTAGAAAAACTAAGACCTGTGAAGCCCCTTTAAGATTCTATCTAGTCCAAGTAGCCCCAAATCCAGTGATTCACTTCTGAGCCTTCCATTTTCTGAAACCCTGACTGACATTAGAATAAAGGAGTTTTTTCTCTGCTTACTTTTTACTAGTATCAGTTGGTTTAAAGAAAGCTCTTATCTCTTGCTATAAACCTTGGGCTTTTTCCACCCTTAAACTATAACAGCTATACCATTATCACAACCTTTTCCCTTTGCCAGGGCACTCCAGCCCCTCAGCTACGCAGCAGGGATGACCAGATTTTAGTATGGCTGTATCCAACATTCCAAGGTCGCCAAATGATGCACTAGGTATCAAGACAAGAAGGCCTCTCTCACTGCCTAATAATCATGTACACCAATATGTGCTTATCCTCCTATCAACAGCAGCCCCCAGAACTGTTTTTCTAAAGATGTGGATTCTGCCCTAGCTAAAGTAGTGAGCTTGCACACTAAACTAAAAAAGCTTTTAGAAAGCTTTTCATTTCCAGTGTATGAATATATGTGTGGCATTCTTCTGCACTGATTGATTTTATTTTAAAGCCCAGTTTCTGACAGATGGAAGCCTTAAGCAGCTACATTCTTCTTTTTTATGTACAAAGATCCTCTGTGGAGATAGACAAAGATTCATTTGTACTCCTGGAAAAAAAAAAAAATAGTCTTCTAAATAAGGAGTAGGAATGCATTGCATACATTCAACCTTTTCCAAGTTTAATTCATCTACTCATTATCTTGAAGATCTTCTCAAGGTTTTGATAAAGACATAGCACTTTCGTTTACTAGCACTTCATTTCCAGGAAGCATTTTATGGCTATTACATGTGCAATAAACTGCTCCATTTTGCAGAGTTCAGCGTGAATTCCCCAAAACACCCAAGTGATTTAAAGTGCCTTGACTTTAAATTTCCAAAAGCAACCAAGTCTAGGTGATTGGGGGTCCTTAATCTTAACAGCACCTGTCTGCTATTTTCTCATGTGCAGTAGAAGCCTGTCCACATCTACTGCTCCCATGTGCGCTCACCACTTCATACATCTCTCCTAAGCTCTAGGTCAGGTAGAGAAAACCAGAGGACCCCATTTGTACTTTGCTTTGTAAACATGGGCTCAGAGACTTGTTCATGCACAGGCAGTGGGGTTCAAAGCAGGATGAACAACACAATTGAAGGAGCTCTTGTTTAAATCCATAAACCATGCAGCCAACACTCAGTTGAATGAAGCTTAACTGAGGTCATGGTAATGAGTTTTAAGTGAGGGAAGCTATTCTTACACTTACTGGACCTTTTTCTGATTTGAGTAAGTTTAACAATAAAATACCTTTCATCTTTGTCATATATTTTTCCATGAGATATAGTGCCTGCTTTCAAGTTTTATCATTAAACTTATGCTGATGGTAATTTAAAAATTCCTAAAACTCAGTCTTTCCAGCCATAGTTGCTATGGTTACATATATGCCAATATATACCTGAGTAAAAGGAGGAAAAACATCTGACTGTTTGCCTTTTAAAAGGAGAGCATTATGTTCCACAGCTAAAAACATGACTGAAGATCCTTTCACCTGCTCTGCTTTGTCACTGGATGCAGAGCTGAGCTCCATGTCACCTTCTCTCCATCTCCCATGGACCTCTGACCGATGTGAAGATTGACTACCCTGCCTGGAAAAGCAGCACTGCTACCTCTGCATGAGCCAGCATACCCAGCAGGGAGGCAAGATTCTCCAGGTACATGGGATGGATGCCATGCCTCAGGGTGGAGCACTCCTTCCTCACACAAAGAACCTCAGCCATCGTTCCCCTTTTGCTCCCTATCACACTATCACCTCATAGTCTTCTGGTCTAAGGTGTATGCCCACTGTGTTATCTCTGGTTTTTCTTTATTTTGCAAATGAAGAAGAGGTTATTTCCCCTCCTTTCCTCACACTGCATTACCTTTGTAATTGCGATTTGTCTTCTGGTTATTGACTCAGACAGGTTTCAGCTTTCAGAAACACCCAAGCCAGGTCAAACAAGCTATTATTCAGTCCCAGGATCACCAGTGAATAGACAGGACCGGTCACGTAGGCCATAATTTGGAGCAAGCAAGGAAAAAATTTCTAAAGGGATTTGTGACATTGTTTCTTTACAGTTGTTGTGGTTTAACCCCAGTAGTCGGCTAAGCCACTCATTCAGTCCTCCACGGTGAGAATCAAAAGAGCAAAGGGTAGAAAACTCATGGGCTGAGATAGACAGTTTAATAAGGAAAAGGAAGAAAGTGGGGGCGGTGGGGAGAGGGGTAGGACGTGATAGGAAAAAAAACAAAAAAACAATTGCTTGCCACCAGCCAAGCCTAGACAGTTCCTGAGCAACAGGAGCCCTGAAAAACTTCTCCTGGAGATTTCATAGCTGAACAGAATGCTGTATGGTATGGAATGTCCCTCTGGTCAGTTGTGTTCAGCTATCTCAGCTGTGTCCCCTCCCAGCATCTTGTGTGTCCTCAGCTCCCTCAGTGGTGGGGTGAGAGGCAGAAAAGGCCCTGACTGCACAAGCACTGCTCAGCAATAGTGAAAACATCCTTGTTGTTATCAACTTTGTTTCCGGCACAAAACCAGAACACAGCCCCAAACAGCTACTCTATCCTAGTCCAAACCAACACAACAGCAATTTGCCATTTCTGTGTTCCTGAATATCACAATAATTCAAGTCAGCAGTCATTATTTAAAGATTAATACTTTTTTTAGTATGGAGGAAAAGCAGTTACTCCTCAATTCCATCTATGTTGCAAGATCAAATTCTGTAGCGTTAATACAAGGCATTGATCCTGGGACAAAGAGCTTAAGTGCACATGAATTGGCTTCAAATCTCCCAAGAGAGAATGTGATTCCTCTGCTTGTCTTGCAAAATTATAGGACTTTTTTTCATAAATGAGCATAGCTTAGCACAAATCAATTGTAAGTAGACTCTAACTTGAGTGGTTTCAGAGAAAAACATTACAGTACTTTGTCCATCAAAACTATTGAAGCTGCTCCCTATTGCATACACAGATGTAGCCCTGGACAAGCCTCAGAGTAGAGAGGCTCCACAAATAAACTATTTCTCTCCATGAACCAGAATCCATGGCAAGCACATAAACAGAGCCTTAAAGCTGGTCTGATCAGACAGAGCAAGAAAAACGGCTTCTTACTAACAATTACAGTAAAGGTAATTTATGAATATGCATGTCCTACCTCTTATCACCAACTGGAGTGAAACAGTAACAGGAACTAAATTTTGAAAATCCCTGTCCTTTGGGAAATCTCCACTCTACTTGTGTTTATGCACTATCGAAGTGTCATGAAAATTAGTATTAAGATTACACTGTATTAACATGTTTTCACAAAGCCTGAACAAGAATGAGATAGTCATTACTGATATTAAGCTGCTGATATTTAAGTAATTGCTTTTCTTTATCAGCGTTATTATCAAATGATCTTGTTACAGCTATAGAATTACCTATAATCACTTGCACAGAGAGGATTTTAAGCCTGATCAGAAAAGAATCATTAAACATTAATTAAAATACTGCATGTGCACTCTGTATTTGGCTTGACAGTTTGCAGGAGCAGCCTGTTAAACAACCCCTGCTAAGCACAGAGATAAAGCAAGGTGTGTCTGCACTGAGTGCACCACTGGGAGCTGGAAACATGACTTTAGTCCATTTATAAAGTTTTCTCATTAGGTTTCAATTCAGGAGCAATGCCACAATGGTATTTAAAGGATATTCAATCACTCATGACAGAAAAGCTAGACTGACATTGCACAAATGGTGTTTGATTATTACCAATCTATCATGTCAGTTAGCAGGAGGAAAAGATACATTTCAATTGATTTCAAAAGACTGCTGTGACAAATGCGTTCCGGGAAGATGAGCAGCAACAGATTTCAGGTCCTGATTAATCTGGTATACACAAAACTGTATACCCTCGTCTTTTTTAAGCACACAATACACTCTTCAACTGAAAATTTGAGCAACTATATGGCCAAACACTGGATTATTTTCTTTCCAGTCTTTTATTTGGTTAGTCTCTTCAGCTCTCCAAGAGGAAGTCTTTGCAACATTCATGGAAAAATCTGGACTTCTACTCATTTGTTATATTGTCACCACAAAGAAGCAAAACAGTATCTTTGAGAAAATGAACTAAAATATCTGAGGATCATGTCAGTTGGATTATAAAGGAGGAAGAAACTACATCAGCCAGGCTATGCTACAGACGTGGTGAAAGGGAATGTTCTCCACTGCCAATACATAGCACAATCTGCTACCTCAAACTGCTCTGAGTGGTGCCAGGGTCTATGGAGGGATCTCCCTTTAATAAGCAGGCCCATTTGTCAGAGAAATATCTCCAGTGAGTTTACTTTTTTTCCTTGCTGTGGACACTGATAGTGACACCTGGTGTGTAGTGCTTTCCAGAAGCATATGCAGCTTTGCCCATGTCTCTATGTTCCCAGAATTTTTTTGTCAAATAAACAGAGAAGAGCTACTGACCTTCCAAACATGAAAGAAACATTAAGTAAAAACAGTATGTTCAATTTCAACACTTCCCAAGCAGAGAGTACTTATACCAGTATATGTGATTTCTGATAAATGGTTCCATTACAAGAGAGAAACCCAGGGAAGTAGGTTTATTAGTTAGATTATCTGTTGATTGAGACAAAGAATTGTCCTTGGAGGAATTCCCTTTCCCTTCCATATTTGTAGGATAGCCAGGCATTTTTCCGGGTCTTCTACACTCAGGATATCACAGAGAAAGAGAATCTAATTTATTAAAAAAAAAAAAAAAAAAATAGTCCTTTAAAAATGCATTCTCAAGGGTGTGGAAAGAAGGAGAGAAGGGAGAATTTCTTCCATGCCTAGCTAGTTAGAACCCTGTGACTGGGGAATATTACTGTATGTCATGGAAGACTAAGCACAAGAACTTGTGAAATACATGAGCTCTTTCATCACGCTCCTTTCACGTTAACTCTGATGGACTGAGCAATCAACAGAAAGAGAAGTGTTACCCCTTTTGCTAATGTGACCAGTGATTAACTAAGACTGTTTAGCACTGAGGGAAATATTCCAAAAATTAATGGGGAAAGTGTGAAATGTAATTTGCTGGCTTCTTCGCTAGCTGAGGAACTTGAGAAAAGAATTAAGTCTAAGAGTAATTGATGTGGTTTGATGTAGTGAAAAAACAGGAGAATTAATCCTATGGTTCAAAGTCATGTTCTCTGATGCACCAGTGCAATTATAGAAAAACAACTTATACCTACATGCTGGGAAAATAAACCTGAATGTGAATCAATGCAAGTCTGTCTTTCATTGGAATGACTGTACATAGAGACCTTTTTGGCATTTTTACCACATTTCCTCCTTCTGGCGACTGGCAAGAAGCATAACACTGTTGGATGACTCCAAATAAACTAAAGGCTTTGGAAAACATCCTGAATTCCAGATAGGGCTTCTTAATTCTCTATTTTAAAGCAAAAAGGAAAGCAGGCAACCAGGTTCCTTCCATATATGTCTATAGTTGGTGCTTTCTTACTGAGATTACAGCTATGTCTGAATGTTTGAAAGTCTGATTTCAGACTATTCTCAAGGTCAGCTTCTTGGTACAAACATCTTCATTTCCAGCTGTAATGGCAACAACTTCCAAAAAAAAGAAATCACAATTTTGCCTCGCAGTGACACTGAGCCACAAGGTCTAATCATGATTAGCTAACAGGATGCTGAACACAGTTTCTCTTGCTGTAGTAAGGCTATAAAATCACAATCAGAAGCACAGCAGCCATTTATTCTTCAGAACAAATTTTGCACTTCAATAAGCTTTTACTGATATTTTCAGTTACACTGTTCATAAAGTGAAGGGCTGCTCAGTGAGAGTAAAGGAAGCAGAAATGAGATTTGTGATTGGCACTGTCATTGCATTCATATCAATCACAGAAAAGCATCTCTCTGGTCAGGTCCTATGGGGTGTTCTGTAAAAATATGTTCATGTAAAACCAAAACTGCTGGACTAATTATAAGAACAAAAATCAAATCTACTCTTGGGTCTGAAGTCTTGTGTGACAAGTTCCAGTCTATTTACTAAAAACCCTTGTTATATGGAATTCATAACCACTGTGACAGCTTTAGTTAAAAGCATGCCATTATAATCTGCCACACAACATAACTATTACCCCAAAATTAGGTTCCTGTATATTCACTTTGTGAAACACAGGCAGGGAGGGAAAGAGGGAGGGAACTGGCATAGGGCAGCACAGCACCTGAAGTGGGCTTTGCTGTCTCAGACCATTTGTTGAAAAATGCACTTTGAAGTTAATCACATTGCTTTCACCTCAATAACCAGTGTAGACCCTGAATGTTTAATTATGCTACTGGTTTTATACCTAATCAATCTTTTTCATTAAAATCCAGTGAAGCAGACAACTGAGATAATTACTGAAGAATCATCTTAATTAAAAATTTTAGCTTCTAATTAAAAGTCATTGTTTACCTCATCAGAAAGCCATTAGGATTCAGGACAAGGTTGCCCTGTTCATTATGTTTGCTTTTTTCTTTTTTTTTTTTTTTTTTAAGCTTTGAGAAAGAGAATGATATGGGATTTTATGTTAAAAAAGGAATTATTACAGTTGTCGCATGAAATGGGAGAATATATACAAGCCAGGGTCACCGTTTATCAGAAGCCCCATAGCATATTTCCATCCTGAGTAATTGCAGAATACGTTTGCATATAAATTGACAATGCCTTGGTTCTTGAAGATAAAGCAATGTCTATACTTAAGATGGATATGACCTCCTAAATTATTTCCTTTTTGCTTTCCAGCTACAAGGAAATCCCTCAGTACTCCTATCTTGCAATCAGAAACTTCTTTCTGCTTCTCACCGTTGTTTTCACAAATGCCTGACACTGATTGAAGTCTGCTTCAATATCAGAAAAGTCCAATCGGACACTTCAGCTAGGGAAGTAGAACTGCATAGCAGTTAAATGCCACTGAGGATATGAAGCTTCACCATGCTTGCACTCACTGCAAGGCACCAGCACCAGCTGTACTGAGGCAATGATGCTTCAACTGACAAAATTAATCGGTAAAAATTATTCTCATTCCTAACACTTGCAGTCTTCCTCTCTATATATGTTCCAATACAGAAGGAAAATAACTAAAGACATCTCCATATGGGAGGCTTTTTTCCACCTTCACCCTAGCAAGGAAATTTGTAAAAATCTTAGTCATGTCAGACTAAGAGAGTGAGATCAGACATATGAAACACAAAGCTAAACATGTATAGCTGAAATGGTTGCTAATAAGCACTGACCATCTGCTATAGACAAAGGAAAGTATGTTAGGATCAGCACTAAACCAAAACCAAACCCATTTTATGGAAACATCTTGTTTGTATGTATTTATTTATTTACTTACTTGTAGTGGCATCCTGCGGGACAATATATATAATATATATATAAGGACCAATACAAATCTCCAGTTACCAGTATTTCTCACACTTTGGAAAACTACTGACCCACACTTCCCACAAGGAATTGAGAAGATATTATTAAGAATCTTTTTTCATGCAAGTTCTTTGTAACAATTTAAGTAGGTAAGAGTAGAATGAATAGCCATCAGGAAATTCGTATAAAATTTCCAGATACCACTGGGATGTTATTAACTTAAGTAACAATTGCCTATACCAGTAGGAATGGCATTTACCAATAATAGAAGGCAACCAACTATGGTTCCAAAGAAAGTATCAGATTAGAGGTTTGTTTAAAGGGAGGGAGAGAGAGAAAATAGAAGGCATTTATAAGAAACCATACAGAAGAATAAATAACAGCAATTCCAGGCTGGTTTCAGACAAGAACTCAGTTGTTCTAGCTAGTGCCAGCACTTCTCTAAGCAGACATACTTGCTCTAACCTTATAACAAAGTCTGATTCCAGAGGCTGAAACAGTTCACACTCCACTCAACAGGTAATTTGAGCCTGCACACCTGAGTGGTAGGCAGCACTACTGGCACACCAAGACAGAGAGACTTTAGGGGTCTGAAATGCCAGTAGGCATACATTTACCTGGGAAACAGTCATACAGAGAAGAGGCAAGATAAGAAGTTAAGTCTACAGAGGCAACTGGATGACCTCACTGAAGTTTCAGATGACCTAATCTAAAACTTAGATCTTCAACTTATTGTCAGATGCTGACTGTACAATTTCCAGTACACAGATTACACTGTCAATGAAATCACCAAAATCTCTTGTCCAGTAGTCTCAAGCCTTCAGGGAAGACCCATCTTGTAAGAGTGTTCAGACACTGGTGATCAAGTTCAAAACATCACTCCCTCTGACTCAGACAAATAAGCAAGAGAAGACCTACATCACTGCCTAGCCATTAGGGAATTCAGATTAAACACAACAGTTCACATTTCTGCTCCCAAGTAAATATGGGATCTCATCACTGGGATCTTGGATGTAGGGGAAGAAGAACAAAGAGTGAGAACAAATTAGTCATTTCAAGAATCAGTCAAATGCCCTAACTAAGGAAACAAGTTTTTGACCTCTCACCCGAAAGGAAGAGCAAAGCATTTCTTTCCAGTCAAGTTTTGGGTGCTTGCCTGCCCATGCTAAGAACAGGAAGCTTTTCAGTACCATCTCTGTGGGAGAGGAGACACCTCTTCACTCGACTCTTTGAATGTTCAGTTGCCTGCAGTTCTGCCTCCCTGTGCACTACAGGGGAGCCTGCCTAGCCTGATTTTACTACAGAAACTCTCTAGTTACTAAGTTAACAAGACTAATCCTTGTAAAGCTAAGCCCAATCACCATTATGGAATTGCCTGTGAGTTCCCTTTACTGGTCACTTTAATATTGTGCTGCTATAAAGCCTTTACTGTAGTTACTAATGGAAAATACATGCCAAACTAGTTACTTATTACAGCTGTAGGAAAGTGACATAAAACAGTCACAGCGTCTTGCCACTGATCTCTTATCAAATATCAGGACATCATTTTAACTGGTGGAAGTAAATTAATTTATCGTTTAATTATGTGTCAATTTATGAAGAAAAGATATTTTTTATTTGTTACTGATCAGGGTTATAGCAGCTAGAAAGTCAGAGATTTAAATATAAAAACTCCTGTCTTTGCTGTATCCACCCACTGTAACAAGAGCTGTAAAAAAAAGGATTATAGGTTTACCCAAGGAACCAAATTTCAGAGGTTCTGAAATGCAACAGTAGCAAAGAGAAGTTGTAAGTAGTCATAAGGTAAACGTGAAGATTTTCTAGGCTGGGGAAATATATTTACAGTTAGGGTAGATGAGCAAACATTCTCCATGTCAGTCTTTTGCTATTTGGGAAACCCTGAGACAAACAGCAGAATCAAAAACTCAGTGTTTTAAGTATTGAACCTACTTGGGCATATGTAGCTGCAGTTCCTCATGTCCACCCACAGCAAGTAGTCTGAACTTGCAGTGGAATTTTAGGAACTCCAAATAGCACTTAAAATTATATCTATGTGATACATGGGAACTGAAAATGCCCATGTTTGCTCTGTTCCTTGGGCTAATTCACCTGGTTAGTGATAAGCCCTTGTCTCTGGGACAGTGATGGCAGTGCCCACAGCACAAATAGGCAGTTTTTCTTATAGGAACACAAGGCCTGGCAGAATAAGCAGAATAAGAATAGGAACTGCTAGCCAGCAGCTGTTTCTGCTGCTATGTGAATAAAAAGTTACTAGTAAAGCAACATCTCCTCAAAGGGAACCTAGTACAAGTCAATGTGCCCTTGAGACCATTGTAAGAGCAGTGCCCACTTAGTTTGAGGAAGGGGAAGTAGAGAGAGTCCTCTGACTACAGAAAATGCGCTGTAGTTATCCTTTCTGGGGACAGCTGGTGGACTTCCCATGCAAGGGGCAGTATCACCTGCCTGCAACACTGATGGCAGCCTGGGGATGGGCAGTGCATCAAAACCAGTCTGTGCATGACCACCCTTGCCTTCAAAGCTGAATGGCTGCAAAGCCACGAAACAGAGTAAGAAAAGAGATAATAAAGAGCTACGGCTAAATGAGCATTTTAATGGGTGCAGGAAAGCTGCTACCAACACTCAAAACTTCCAGAAAGGCATTAGTAAACTGTATCCTGGAAAGGGAATGAAAAAAGAGATGTCTTAAGCTCTAGACCCGAGCACTGCATGGCAACAGCCATGTGAATGGCAAGAGCAGGGTACAGGAGGCATTTGCTATACACGAAGTGTGGGAATACAGTGTTAAAGGAAAACTGTCAAATGTCTAGATTTTACTCAGATTAGCACAACAGGAAAAAGAGAAACAAAAAAACCCAAACAATGACAAAAAAACCCAAACAACAACAAAAAAAATTAGCAGGAGGATTGAAAGCTGCAAAAATCAATAATCTTGGCAATACACAGTGTGGAATCCACATAAGGACAGCTCAAGGCAGAGGAAATTAAGAGATTTACTGACATGTTGGAAGGCATGGGACATTTGCTAAGGCAATGAAGAACTCAAGCTATCACTGAACGCAGAGTTAGTGGTGCATGCACAGCAGCTCATGTCAGTAGTATTATGGCCAAAGTGGGAGAGCAGCTCCAGCACACAGCATAATTAAGTGTAATTGGAAAGGTGGAGAAATCCTCAGAATGGGTTAGCTTGATTGCTACAAGTAATAAAAACCCAAACACACGCTGGGCCAATCTGAATGTGCAAAAGCTTTTGGGACCCACACACAGCTAAAATGGGGAAAATTGTACCATAGCCACCCTCCCAGATGTAACTTGCAAGAATTCCACAAAGGCTGGGTTCAGTGCACAGGAACAGGTATTGTCTACTCTCATCTGCTGAGGGAAGAAGAGAGCTCATTACTTCCGTCATTGCATTAGGAGGAAAGCATTTCTATACATTAGAAGCACTTTGTGTCTTAGAAAAGGTGATGAGATTAGGAATGGGGGAGTGTTTTGATCTAATCACCTGAGGAGAAAATATGCAAGGATTTAAAGCACCAACATCCACAAAAGAACTGAACCACACTGAGACTGTGGAACCCCCGTTAGTATTTACACAAAGATAAACATCAGCACTTTCTTGAGGTCTGAGGAATAGAAGAGAGCAATTGGTAGTGAAGGAGATGGACAAGAGTATCCAAAATACAAAGGATGACAATCATACCCAAATGACTTAAATGAATTAAAAGCCAAAGAAAGAGAAAAAAAATCCTGTAGCAGCTGTCCTCTCATGCAGCAGAATGATGGCATACAAAAAGAAGGGACAGATGTTCACTCATACATGATCTGCCAACAGAAATGGGGAAATGGGAAAATGGGAAGAGAAGCACAGTGTGAAGATGCCATTGATTTCTTTTTAATACAACTATCGAGGCCTGGATATCAGGCATCAGAGATGTTTGGATTTAAAAAAAAAAAAAATCAGAGTCTGCATTGGGATATGAAAAAGTGGTTTAAAGAAAAAAAAAAAAATAAAGGGATTCTACAGGATATTTCCTCCAAACATTTGGAAGAAAGACTTTGAGGGATGCTAAGCTGTGGCACTGTTCAAAATGCAAAGAAGTGAGCAAGAACTTTCCAGAAACACATCACAGGTAACATAAATTCTCCTAGACTGTTTTATTTATGTAAAGTATCTGGGAAAAAAACCAGCAAGGAAGCACTGATAGTCCATGATGCACCTAATAGAGGCTTGGCAGCAATTGGTGTCTGATTTATATAAGCATAGGCAGAACCACTGCCTGCTGACACTTGATTATTACAGTCGTTTTGTCAAAGTAACTCAACTTAGAAACACATTATACAGCACTGCAATGAGTCAGGCCACAGCAACATTCACCAGGCATAGTATTTACAGCAAGCTAATTTGGAATAATGGCTTGCAATAGATACCCAAGGAATTCTGAAAATTTGCAAAGGACAGTATTTCATACACACAACAAGCAGTTTGTATTAGCTGCAGTCCAATAGAATGGCTGAAAACACATATTACTCAACAGTAACTGAGTTGATGTTACTCAAGACAAATAAAGAGGGATTGAAATTCATACTTCAGTTTAGTACACTACCCAAAACACTTTGTGGAGTTTTATCGGTAATTATGCTAAAAGTGCAAGAAGCACCCTATCTAAGAGAAGGTGTAACACCCAGAGGTGCAAATTGCTGGATACAAAAGAGCATGGTGGACAAAAGATAGTGGAAATTTCACAGTGAAATGTCAGACTGCTAAAAAACATCACAAGAAAAATCAGTGTCATAATATCACATCCAGGCAACAAGGTGCAGTAACAGGAAGATAAGACTATTTCAGGTTCTTCTGCAATATAAAATACTGTAATAGATATAGATATAGATATATACTATAACGTAGAATACTACCTCATCTGCAGTAAATAGCAGCTCTTAGGCAGATGCACCCCGCAAAGAATCTACCAAAGCCACTGACGAGGTTGATCAGTGGGAAATTGTCACTCTCACTAATGCATCTGCACAGTTTCCTCAGGTTACATATTTCGCACTTGTAACTGAGGGGCCTTCTGTTATCTGACCAGATCTGCTTTGCAAAGCCTGCTGATATCCCCAGACAAATGCCACACTCTTAACATATAGTGACCAGACTGATATAAAATTAAATATAAAATAACACAGCAGTGAATATTAAGAGCCATCAATTTTCAAGTATTGTAGTTAAGAGAATACCAAGACAATGTTAATTCATGCATTCTTCATTCTGTCCTGGCAGGTACAACCACCTTGAAAAATTTAAAAGTGTTTCTTTTGTTCTATAAAATAGTGGTAAAACCAGGGCTGCAGAAAGGGATTGGACCCAGACGTGCTGTACAAACCACACAGTTGTAAGGCACTATCAAAGATTTAAAGTGGCCAAACAAACAAGAACAGAAGGTAAAACAAAGGCAGAAGAAATTTACTTGTGGTCATGCACCATGTCAGTATTCAAATTGGGACCAACACTAGTCCTCCTGAACACCAGTTGAGAGTTTATTCTTTAGGTGTTGCATCCCAAGAAAAGTCAACCATTGACCAACAGCTTGGGTACACCACAGGATGCCATGAAACCACTGATGGGGTTCTGAGTTCGACTGCAAGAACACCAGCACATTCATAAACAATAAAAACTTCCTTCCAAAGTCACAAGTCTTGCAAACTTAGTGGTAAAGCAAACTGGACCCGCTGGGAACAAACAGGCCTTGGGCGTATAGCTATTTAACAGAAATATAAGCATTATTCAAATCTTGAAATAATAAGGACTTAGTTTTTAATATCTAAATAATGCAAAGACTAGAAGATGATGCCTCTCCCTGGATAGTTATGAGCAATGACATATTTCCCATAATGCCCTAACAGCAGACTGAATATGTAATAGATTAAAAGTACACTGAAAGAGATGATTAACACACAGTCCATTATGGGCTCCCTGAAGTAACATTTTCTGAAATATTAATATTTAATTAAGGAGGTGGTAGCAGGCTGCAGGGTTTCCCTTCTTTCTTTTCAATGTTGTCCTTATCTGTCTCTAAAATATTAGATATAATGAGAAATCATGTACCTGTGTAAACCCTAATAGGAGTAATATGGCAAAGCAGAACAGAAAAAGAAAAAAAAAGAGGCCTCAGGCTGTTCATGGGGTCTCTGGTAATTGGAAGAGTCAATGGCTATATGATTCAAGAAAATACCTTCCCTGGAGAAGGAGACTGATCGTCCCGCATTTATACAGCAGCTAACCAACACTAAGCAGGCTTTCCTTTGCATACTATTGGTGCCAGCCCAATGAGGCAGAAAATTGCATCGTGTCATTTAATTTCCCAATCTTTGTTTTCATTGTATTAATCTTTTGGCTTTACTTCACTTTATAATTTGAAGGCTCAGCAAGAAGCAAACCAAATGGAAATTCAGCTTACTTTCATGTCTAGCTGAATGTTCATTGCAGTTTTGGAAAGTTTAATTCTGCGTAATCTCATCCATGAATAATAATCATCTGGTTTTGTATGCAGACATATTAGTGGTTATTAAAGACTGCCTTAAAAATTCCTGGGATTGTGCCCAAAAGTCAATCACCAAAACATGATTAACAAATAGGTTACAGGAAGAGAGCAGATAGGTTTTTTCAGCAGAACCTTTTCCCCTCAGTGCTATAGAAGGAAGTAAAGAAGTTGGCAGACTTCATGAACTTGACTAATGATTTTTAAGTTTACAAATCCCAAACTGAAAAATCAAATAGTGAGGATTTTAAGACAGAGAGGTTATCTTAGAAAAAACACAGGACATAAATATGGAGGTTTCTCTTCAATAAATGGAAGTGGAAGGAAGAAAAAAGAAAAAAACCTCTGACTCTCTTCTTGTGCTTCTAGTTTGTTGGCTTGCCAAGGGCTGGGCTGTTCTGGGCACCGCTAGGACAGGAGGGCTTAACTGAGATCTGTTCAGAAGTAGGAACAGATTAGCAGAATCATCTCCACCCCATCTTCCATGCCAGGACAAAGTAAGGAATAAATCCCAAATCCAGGCCTTCACTTGACTCTTGTCCCCTCCAGAAGCATGTTGAATTGTTGTAAAATGTCTGAAGACTGACCCAATTGCTACTGGGTGTCTTATGTGCATTAATCTTGTTGTCATTTATTTTACTATGATGAAGACACACTGGAAATTTATGCAACATGTCTAATATATATTTCATGCTGTGGTTATATGATTCCCAGTTCATGCGAATAGGATTCATGAGCCATGTCTGATGAATAAAGCTATTTTTCAAAAGAGATGTCTTTTTCATGATTCTGTCTCTGTTTTGTCAGACAAGGGATATTTTTCTTTCAACCAGAATCACTTGTAACCATGATGAGGAGTTTAAGACTTCTCCTGCTCAGATCTCCAAGGACATGCCTTACCCATAAAAGTTTAGGGGTTTGCCTATTGTCTCTCTGTTGTGGGAATTTGCCACCCCTGCATGCACTTTAGTCACATTAAAAGAACATATAGCAAATAATGCTTTCACTGCCACAAGACCAAAATTATGAACACTTAAATAAAATGAAGCTTATGTATTAAAAAAAAAAAGAAAAAAAAAGAGGGTATCCTTTAAACATTCATGACCCAGAAGAAAAGGGAAGAGCACCATCAACCAGACCTTGCATTTCAGTGCAGCTCTTCATTTCTTAAAAAGGGACAGAAAACATCTGACCTGTTGCTGACTAACTAATGATGAGTAAAAGGCCCTGAAAGAAACCACTATCTAACTCATGAGAGCCAAGCTTTGTTACAGAAGTTTAGCCAAGGTATTTCATGCCTGTCAGGGTGAGTAGCCGTGCCCAGCCACTTTTCTCTGTTTCCCAAAAAGAAAGCTGTCTTTGCGGAACCCTTCAGAAAGTGAATTGCAGTTAAAAGAGTTAAAAGACTCCAAACTTGCTCTGCTGCTGTAACTTGGTCTATTTGTGTCCCTTGAATGCACAAATCAAGTAGGGGTGCACTTGCCTCCTGCTACGACTAAACGTGCTGAAGTACTCGATTATCATCAGGAAACAGACAAGAAGTTTTAATGCCTCTTGCGAGATGGTCATCAGTCAGAGACGTGTTCTGTAGTTTAAAATTAGATTCTTAGGCTTAGATTTCGAAATAGACTTTTGAAAAGATTAGGAAAACTTAGCTAGAGTCACCCATGCCCCAAATGCACCAGATGTTACTGGACTGTAGCATAAAATCTGTCATGAAATTCTGTATCTGTAGTATTGTAGCTGTGCAATCAGATAGTCATAATGTTCCCTGTAGCTCCCAAATTTTCACAGGAAAAGATGAGCATCAACTCAGAGCTCCATTAGTCTTATTGAAATCCTAGAAATACCATCCCCTTTCATCTGAACTAATCTAGCCTCAAGCAAACTCAGCATACAGGGCTGTTTCAGTTTGCACATTGAAATAATCATTCTCCTTCCATTGCAGACTCTCTGTGAGCTCATTTAAAACAGACCAGAGGTACCCAAAATAGTTTCACAGACCTCAAAACTCCCTGCCATAACTTCAAATACTCCACTGATTAAGCTCAGTGAAGTTTTCAAAGATCATTAGCACTAAGAATTTGATTTACTTGCATATATCTAGAACAAAACAACTTCCGGTAACAAAAGAATATTTTTTTTTTTTTTTACATTCTGTCTCAAATTGTCAAGAAATGTAACCTACTTCACCAAATTGTAATTGAAGCAATAGATGGACAATTTTCAAAGACTATGATATGGAATAGATTAAAGGAGTCTTTCTGCATAAAGGTGGCTGTGTCTGTAAAAGTCAATTACCAGTATTTTGTGCAAACTGTCATGCAGTTTTCATAGCCAGGACCTGACATGAATATATTGTTGATATTTAATTGCAGAACTAAGAGAAGATAATACATGTATCAAGACAATCAAATTATAAAAGACAGTTACAAATTCTGAAGTTTGTAATTTATGGGGGGGGTCCTACATTTGATGTTACTTTTTAGTGGACTTCATGAGTTCTATAAGAACATTTTTCTGTTTAACTTGTTTTTTCCAAACACGTGTTTCTCCTTCTTGATGCAGAAAGGATGAACCTTTTGCAAATCTTGGGCACAGAAGTAGCATGGGTATACTGGACCTGCACTACTGTAAGAGGATAAATAATGCACATCACCTCCTTTTCTTCCCACTACACTTGAGAAGACCTCAGAAAAAAAAACTGATGAATCTGATGAGGATAAGGCAGATGGCCCAGGGCCTTGCAAGCAGCCAAGGAGAGAGGGCAGAAATGTAGGGCTGCAGCACAAGCATGTCTGTAGGATAAAACAAAGAGGGTAAAGACTATGAAGATTTTAATTTGGGATGGAGAGGGGGGGAGAGTGCGTACCTTCTGTGTGAGCCACAAGAAACAGTTGTTACAGCTAACAGCAATGAAAATAGTATTTTATAGTTTCTTGTGTTTTCAGAGCTTTATGTGGGAACATCAGGGACAGCAGGCTGCTTCATTTTAAGTTTCCCCAGACTGCAGAATATTTCTGTACTTTCCCATCACTATAATACTCTGTTGTAACTAGCATGGCAAAATACCTTTAAGCTTAAGATATTGAAGAAACTTAAAGAACAGTTTCAGATTCCTCAACACTATGCTCTTGAGACTACTGTGGCCTGCTAGTGCCAATAGAAATGGCCTTTTGACTTTTCTGGGCTTTCATAGGACCTAAAAAATACAGTTTCAGTTCCAAATAATTGGCTCAGATGAAAAGAAATGGTGACAATGATTGCCTCAAGCACTGGACATTGCCATATACACTTCCATGAGGTCTAGAAATCTGTGCAGAAAACCTATACTCCCTGTGTCTCTGGCCTCTGACACCACTTTTTCGGACAACTATCACATTCAACAGCACTGGCAAAGTCTAAACAACAGGGAATTTCTGATGGGAGTGAGGAGAAGAGATACTGAAGCTATGGCTACAGGCAAGCACTATTTTATTACTCCTCAAATACCTGAATTTTGGAGCCTCAGTCTGCAGCCAATATCCTTCCAGAGATTCTGTCCTTACTTGTCTGTCATACCTTGCAGGTGACTACTGCTGTATTTACACTGGTGCCTCCTGCGGCCTTTCAGTGTCCCACAACCATCCTGGGACTTGTAGCTTCTTAGTTCTGCTCTATTTGGGAACAATGCATCTCTTAAAATGTGAATAAAAGACTAACAACAACAACAAAAAGAAAAAAAGAGAAGTTCTGCTAATAAGCAGAATTATAGGCTCCATTTCACACAAGGGGAAACTAGGGCAGAGAGATTGGTTTGCCTGAAACTGTGGAAAAAATCGATGCTGGAACTAAAAACTGGAACCAGGCTCTGTGCTTTGACCACTACCAGCCTATCCTCACTTAGGTGTTATTTGCATCCTGTGGGATGCTTTCAGTCACTAACCAAATTAACTCTGATACCAGCACCAGGAGCAGTGATGGCACCATGTGAAAATCCTCAATCCAGCACCATCAGGGTGGGTTTCATTTTCTCTGGAAGATAAACATCACCCTGTGGCAGTTTTGGAGGGCAGACACTAGGACAATATGCTCACCCCAGCACTGGGGGGGACCTGTGTGGGAATAAGGAGGTGTGCACTTTCAGGGAGACGAGCATGTCAGTAGGAATAAGAGGCAGCCCTGCCCTGTCAAGCACCCCAGACAGGGAGGAAAGGAGGAGCTATAGGAAATTGCTAGAGCTAGAAGGAATTTAATAGAAAAAGTACAATTGGAAAAGGTAATCTCTGAACTAGAAAGAATTTGGTCGTTGGGAAATGGGAACAGGTCCACACTCAATGGTTTATGCAAAGAATTTTGACAACCACTTGGAACAAATATTTTGAGTTTGCATTTAAAGTTAAATTGGGAAAGACAGCAAATAATAAGAAACAATGCAGACAGATAAAGAAGGTCTTAGAATAGATATTTTAAATACCAACACAGCTAATAAATGCAAATGAAGTTCAGTGCAGATAAGCACAGAATTATGAGACTGAAAGCAAAGAATAAAAAGGAGGAACTATCTGCTTAGAGGCAATCAGCTGCACTGTAATGGCCAAGAATGAGATCTAGGGAATTATTGTAAAAGAAATCCCTAAAGCTTTCAGCCCAGTGAGAAAATGATTGAAATAAACAAGATGATAGGCTTTATTAAACCACCAGAGTATAATGTTTAGCTTCCACACCCTGCAAAGGGTAGGAGTGAAATGCACCAAAGCAAAAGAATTAAAACCAAAAAGGCAGCACTAACCTCATAGAGTAAGATGGATTTTGTCCTTGGCTTTTGTCTAGAGTCTGAATCTTCTCGATTGAGATGCTCCTTTGTTACTATAATGTCCTTTTTTATTATTTCTCTTCCTTTTATTATTTTTTAACCTGCCACATAAAACTTTATGAGAACTTACCCAGGAAAGGACAATATCTCCTTCACAATCGCTGTAATCTATTGTTCAGGTCAGGCAGATTTTTTAAGCATAAATCCAAATCCTACATCGGGTGCCTGCCTGGGTTACCAAATTACCTCAGAACCATGTGCAGGAACAAAATTAAAAGCAGTATTATTGCAGTATAGCAATGTTCAGAGAGAGTGTCAGTAGAGCCTGGGATGTGGCAAAGAAAAGGCAGGTTGGACAGGAGAGAATTTGCACTACAAAAGGTCTAGTGTGGACTTCATATGAGAGCTATATTCAGAGGAAATTTATCACTTCATCAGGTCAGTTTGCCCAGCTGTCTCTCACCACAGGTCCTTTAGAACTGACTGGGTAGCTCCTGGCAGCCATTAACATCTTCAGGTATAACCTTCAACCACTGCAGACTCCAAGAACACAGCAGAACAAAAGAGTGAACATAGTATGGCAACATGGAAGGTCATTTCGCTCAGACCTGCTGAAGGTTTAAGCACAGAGCAAACACATAGCAATATTTTTTGAGGATTTACTCAAGACCCCAAATAAAATGCTGCTTTTTGAATAGGAAGTAATGTTAACATTTAGTTCGTCAGGTTATGTTTCAAACTCACGTAAACTTTTATTACCCACACAATCATTTGGCAAGAAATTTCATGGGTGCACTCAAAATAAAACCAATATTTTAGCTGATGTCTTTCTAGTGATGAGCAGAACAGGGGATAAAGGTTTCTGCCTTTTTTTCCAACTCCCTATCTTGCCTAAAGTACATTCAGCTTGTGATCCACAAGAGCCTTAGATTTTTTTCACAGAACTGATTCCCAGCCAGTTATTCCTAATCCTGGTTTTGGCAGCAGTAAACAACTGCACTAAATGTGGAGTCCTGCCTTTGCCATTTTTGTTTTCTTTAAACTGTTTCTGTGGGTTGTCAACACCATTTAACCTGTCCTTCACCTTGTGGCTGCTCTCCCCTCCTCATTTTGTTTTGACTTGAAATTTAATAGGATATTTCCTATCCCTCGCATAGAACATTAATAACAGCATTGACTTGCACCTGAACAAAAACAGACCCCTGCAGATACACCTCCATTCTGTCAGTGAAATATTGTCTGATTACTTTTTTAAGGTGTTTTGCCTCTACCTTGCATGATTCTCAGTGTGCTTCCACAAATGCTGTAAAGACAGACACGGAAGCCTCAAAAACTTCAAGGGCTTTTTTTGTTTGATTTGTTCTTTTTCCTGTAGGTACTTGTACGTAGTTCATCTGCTCCTGTGTTTTCCTACAGTTGAATTCAGACTGGTCTTCAGTAGTTCTTCCATTCATTTCATCCTTCATGAAAAGAGACTACCTGCCCTTCTCCCAGAACCTCACCTACACTCTCTGAGCTTGCAGAGATAAAATCCTATGGCTCAAGGATCATTTTGGGCTCTAAACATCACAGTGCTAAACTTCCTACTGCCCAGCAGGAGCAACGAATTCAAAAGCTTGAACTTCAGGTACCTATTCTCCACCTTCCCAAACTTAATTAGGATACACCTGAACCTACAAAAGAAATGAAAATGTAAAAATCTTTAGGCATTTTTTCAATGACATTTTTGGTCCACATTTTTCCTGCTCTGTTGAGCAACAAATCAACCCTTTCCTTGGCCATCATCTCCTTCAGAAAGTATGGCTGAAGAATGATTTCTTGCTGTTCCTTGTGTCTCCTGATAGTCAAGTTGATTCCTTTCAGAAGAGTAACGAGCAACTAAAACGACAGTGACAAGGGTGCTGATGTGATCACGGTTCAAACTGCTGAGCCACAGGTGCAGCTCCCCCATTTCCTGGTGATATATTAAAAATGCCTCCTCTGGTCTATTCCTGCAGATGGCTGTTTTCAGATGGATTTCCGCATAATTGCACTTTCCAGGGCACATTGCTTCTCGTTCTGCTCTAATCCTTCTATTTTGGTCAGTCCAGTGTACGAAAGCTTAAATCAAACCTTTTCAGGCTGTCACAAAGGTTAAAAAGCCTATTTACCACAAAATTAGACTCTCACTTGCAGGAGATGCCAAACTCCTCTGAATTTAGCAAGACTCTAGTCCTTATTAGAATCTCTGAAAGCATCCATGCTCCTACTAAGGACCACTCAAGAATGGATCTTTCTGTCTCAGCAAGGCTACTTTAGACTCCTCTGCTGTTACAGCAGAGCATAAAACCTGGGGTAAGCAGCGACTGGACCTTTCCAGAGGGCACAGAGTCTCCATAAACAACTCTGGCACTTTGCCTAGACATTGCCGAGCTGCTTTCTTTATCCCTTTGACTCCTTGTGTATTTAGAGGCAGCTCCCAAAGGGCCTTTGCTACCAAACCACCCAAACATCTGTAAAATGTGCCTGGCTCAGGGTCAGCTGTGGCTCAGCAGCCCCAAGGGGAGCTGACACATGTCAGAGCAAAGCCAGTGGTGGAGGGGGGTGACTGTTGGAGGAGGAGGAGCCTAATATCCAATCTTTAGCATATTTTGAGCATCGCTCTCACTTTGGGTCATTGACTTTGTGACTTTCTTTGCACTGAAAGTTAAAAAAAAAATAGAAGAAGGACATGGTAAAACATATGCATTTGAAAAGTACACCTTTAATAGCCTCTCCTGGGCAGAATCAACTCAGCTCAGATGCAAAACTGCTTTTTGCCAAACTGTGTGAAAGCATCATAAGATCTCATTTTATCTCTGTTCTCTAGATTTATTAAAGTTGTGCCCTCTCACACTTCCACTCCAAAAAGCATTCCCATTATAAACCTCCTCTCTTTTACAAAGATTTTAACTCATGTCTGTATGTGCATGATGCTGAACCTTGGCACACAAAGTCCTTAGTCCGGATGTGGATGTTTTTTTAAAGAGGTTAAAATGTGTTCTGCTGTTTTTGATTTACAGACACATAAAAACTCTAAGGTTTACACTTTTAAGAGCTAGGAAGGGTACCTGAAAAACAGGAATGATTGAAACTAGGGGAAAAACGAACTATTCCAGATTTTAATCCTAGAATCATTTATTTGAAAGGTAAAATATTTTTTCTCAGACTTCATCTCCTGGGCATCTACCTTTTTTAAATACAGCAAGGGCTCAATCTATTCCAACTGCAATCAAGGTATAATATAGGAGGAACAGAGAATTTTGCCCGTGACATGTGGTATCAGGGAACAATTTTGGTATTTGTAGTTATGACTCAAGGGCTTAAAAGGCATGACCAAAGAAACCAGTGTTGTGTGGTCAGACACAGACAACAGTGAAATGGGATGCTAGCAAAGCTGGCACTTTAGCAAAAGGTAACAACTTCTGAGAACCAAAGGACATGGCGGCTGATTCCTTAGAAATACAGCTGCTAAAAAATTTTCCACACACCCCCATAGAGCAGCTTTCTGCACGTGTTCTGAGCCTACTGCAGTGTTACAGGTAGCCCGAAAAAAAATCAGTTCAATTTTGCTGAGAAGTAAAATCTGCCACACACCAATAGCCAAGACACTCCAAAAGTGGCTGTAGGTGTCACAAAGCAAAGACCAGCCCACTCCTGCTTTCCTGCATTATTGCCTGAGTCCATACTTGTTACTGTTGAAACAAAGAGGCATAAAAATGTTAAAAAGCTATGTTACAGCAAAAAAGAACAAGACTCTGATGTCAAAGGACCTAACAAAAACATATTCCTACATTAGCTGTTGGAAATCTCTTGCATAATTTTATAACCCACATGATGCCTTCAGTATTCAGAAAAGGAAACCACCAGCAGTATATACATCTTTTCAACCATCCTGCTGATAAGTCAGAGAGTGTAACACAGGAGATCTGCTGGGCAGATGTTCAAGACCAGAACAAATCACTGGTCTCATTTATTGTCTCAAACAGGTGAGTATATATCGCTTAGGGGATTTGGGGGATCCCCTGGCGAATGGACCCTGGGGGCACACTTTGCATTGGGGTACGAGTCACACACACACGCGATATGTGTCTCACAAAATGGCCGTTTATTACAAGAAGAAGTTAGCTTTTATACAGTGGGATACAGAGAATTCAGGAACAGGGGAGGGTCTTTTGCTTGAAGCATCAAATCCAGGGTTTTACAGATAAGGGGGTTTGAAAGGATAGGCCAGGGGGGTATATTTGGCCATATATGGTAAAGGGAATGCAAGGGAAGAAGTGGTGAGAGGCACAAACAGGGGGGTCTGTGGGGGTCTTGCGAGCTGCTCTTATCGCTGGACTTCAGGCATATCCTGTAGCTGCAGTGATCAGGGTAGATGGATCTCTTCCTCGGAGGCCTCTTCCTTGCAGCCCTCCTGCATTCTTCTCCATTGTTTGTACACCACTGTAGGCCCACTTCCCACAAGTATACAACGCTGCACTCCATATCTCAGCTCAGCAAAAGCAAGCAGAGCCTAAACTCTGGAGTGGGCTGAGTGCGTCTTTCATTTGCTGGTCAGCATCATTGCACCTCTCCACATTGCCACAACCCAGTCTGGCTGCTGCTCTCCCCATGCAATAGCCCACATAATGTGTGGTCCAGGCAGCCATAATGTTAGGAGGCTGAGCCAACAGTTCAAAACGTTGCATTAGCTCCTTGGTAGGTAATTGGCTAACATAATTAACTAGGGTTGGTGCTGCCTCACAACAGAGGGTGGCCCTTTGCATGTGCTTAGCCTCCATGTATTTGAAAGACATCCCAAGTGCTGAGACAAAAGGTGAAACTGAGGCTGTGTCACACCTGGCGTCACATTCTTTGAATTCCTTTGGCTTTGCTCTTCTTTGCTCTCACCATAACACAAGCTTTGAAACAGTCTTTCAGCTATTTCAAGAGCTATGGTTAAAAAAAAATTGGTATTTTACTAAGTCTGCGTGCTGTAATATTGCAACTACAGATTTTGCCTCACGTACTTGGAAGTGAAACAAACAAGTAAGAACTTGTCTTAACACAATAAAATTACAGAAGTTCAGAAGTAAGATCACTGAAGGTATTTCACTAGCAAACCAAA
This sequence comes from Pyrocephalus nanus, assembly GCA_038380795.1. Lineage (NCBI taxonomy): Eukaryota > Metazoa > Chordata > Aves > Passeriformes > Tyrannidae > Pyrocephalus > Pyrocephalus nanus. The sequence continues at coordinate 43,682,985 of CM076260.1, forward strand.
AATAGGTCAAGACACTTTTTATGGCCTTATTGTTTCTTGTAAATTGAGTAATAGAAGAGAAAAAATAATAACTGTTTCATTGTGTTCCTTTTTGATACATTGCCTGAAAAACCCGACATATTTTTAAAAGACACCAATTGAACATTTTAGATTTCCCATGGTATTATTTTACTATATATTCTAGAAAATATTTAGCTTATTGAGACATAAAAGAAGTGAACAAGGAGGTAGGAAAATGGAAGTGACATCATAATTTTCTTTTTAAAGTGATTCATGAACCAAGGTCTTTGTAACTGCTGACTAAGATGTTTCATTACGGATTTCAGAGGATTCAGTATGAAATTTCCCCAGTGTGTTCTGCAATGAGCAAGGAACATTGGAAGAGGTTATTAACAAAGCTGTAGCTTTCTAATAATCCATTAAACCAATAACTGGAACATCTCTTTTTTTTTTTTTTTAAAAAAAAAGGAGAAAAACAAAACAAAACAAACAAACAAAAACAAACAAACAAAAAAAAAAACAAAACAAAACCAAAACCATTTGCTCTCATGTTCTGATTACATTTTCTCTTTAAAGTTACTTGTAAATGCCTTTTAGATTTGACAGTATCACTACCTATCTCCTGCAGCTGTGAAGGTTTTGTTTTTCTTGATGGTGAGTAAAATGATCCCATAATATATGTCCTAATGGAAAGACATGAGATTTAAGTTGGTTTCCTTTAAGAAAACTCTAGAAAAGAAAGTGTCGTGGCATTGCAGTGCAAAACAATAGCCTTGGTTTTGCAGTTTCCCTTTTCAAAAAATAAAACTCAAACTATTTGAAAAAAGAATAATCTAAAATTAAGGCAGTGACTTCAGTAATTTTGGTTGTGCTTGTTCCACCAAACAAGCTCAGTTGTGAGCAGAGGCATTTCCTCCAGAGCAACTAATCCTGCAATAACACACAAGCATAAAGCATTTACATTCCCTCATAAATTGTCACACTTGAAAACATAAAAAAAATGTTTCTGTATTCTCTTTAATCAAAATCAGTTCTATAAAAGCAGAATACAGGTTTAAAGAAGGCCTCAAATAATACATTACCATGGCACTATAAAGAATGGTGTGTGTGAGGTATGCTATGCTGGTGTTGTTACCGAGCTGGAGAGACCTGCAATGCAGTAAATGTTTGATAGGAAATGAAAGGCTCGGAAGGTTTACATTTCCTTTACATGTACTCAAAGCACTTAACATTTCAACATACTTATATAAACAGGGCCTTGCTTCAGGCTTTTAGGGGAAAAAAACAAGCACAGTTTACTACTAAATGACTACTATCTGCAAGTGGCAATTCCAGTTAGCAGCCTGTAATTTGTCAAGGACAGATAACAGAACACTGTTATGCTGCACCTGGTTAATCCCAGCCCAGTTTATCCTCTGAGTGTGTCTGCACATCCCAGCGATGTCACTGGTAACAAATCTCACGGCATAGGCACAGATCCTGTTGCCTTGTTCATCAGATTTTATTGCCTTTTTTTTTTTTTTTTTTTTTTTTAAGCTGCCTGTAAAATATTCTTCTAAGGTTTGCTAACTATGGAATGTACATTTGAACTCCAGGACAACTGAAACTTTATCGGAACCTCATCTCTCATTCAGCTGTTTTGAGTGGGGTAATGAGAGAGGGAGAGAGTTTTTTCTAAACAAATGAGTTTTCACATTGGAAATAGTCTACTTTATGTTTTAATGCGCCATGGCAGAACATTAGTGTGATGTGCAGGCTTTTAAAAGAGAGAATATTACTGTTTGTGGTTAGTCACCATCCATAGCCCATTATTTGAAGGAAAATATTATCCACTAATGGCAGCACACAGAAAATTGCTTCCTTGATAGAAATGGTTTACAGCAAGTAGGAAACAACTTTGGAATGGAGATTTGCTAATAGCTTTACCTTGTCTTTGCAATGTTTTTTGTTCTTCTTTGCCTTTACTGCAAAGTTGACTCCTTAATAGGATAGAGCCTTTATCAGAGAATATTAGTTATTTATTTAGCTTCTGTGAGCAGTAGAGACAAATCATTTTGAGTTAAAAATGTTTATCAAAGACCCTAAAGAGAACCCCTTTTAAGTTGCTCAATTAGGGACAAATATTTTATTTATTTCCAGCTTATTTCCCAGTTAATATCTTGTTCACTTGTCCGAGGGATAGGTTGTAATTTGTCTTATCAAAAGCACCCAGCCCAGTCTGAGGTAGATTTAACTTGGAAAGCAACTGGTAATCATATAGCTCTTCTTTAGTAAATATAAGTGAAGGCAAATACTACGCAGAATAATACAGATCCAACTTAAAATCTGGATGTTGCATCTTCCATTCCACCAGCAGACATTGCAAAACGCAGAAGTTTCAGAAAAGCCATTTTTCAGAGTAAGATTTAACAGTGCAGCTCTCTTACACACTACAGAATGTGCATTAATACCTTTTCTCTTTATAGTCTTTCATCTGACCATCTCAAGTGGCTTTTGAGGTATTAAGGTATTAACCAAAAATGGTTAACATGCTATCAAATGAGATTTTTTTCTCTGATCTTAATCCATTTGAGCTTCTATTCTCTGTATGGCTGGAATCCAAACATGGGGTTTTTTTCTACACCAGCTATAGAAGTCTGTTCAAAGGAGTGTTCCCCCAACTTGTTTTGAGATGCTAACAAACATAATGACCTTCATGATCTGTTGATATTTAGAGAAAGTGAAGCCCTTTCTGATTGCCACCCCCAGACCTTTTCCTAGGGAGTTTGGAGGGGCTGGAGAAAAACTTCTAGCAAAAGTACCTGACAGTTGGTTACATCTCAAGCCTCTGACTTCTGTCTGTCAGAGAGCAAGTGGTCAGCCCGGGAAATGGAGGTCATCTGCTTACCTGTAAAACTCATGGTAGCTGATGTGGGAATCTGATCAAGCAGCAAGCTTCCTTGCCCCAAGGAAAGGAGCACTATTGCTATTTACCCAGTAAGATGAACAATATGTTTACTAGACACTCAGTTCATGGTCATTTAGATTAGAGCATCCAACAGTTTGGGCAGATACCTATTGTCCTCGGGAGGCTGAGTTAGCATCTTACATTCCAGCCTAGTACCCTCTTGAGTATTCAGAGAGAGGTTTGCAGGTTCAAGCCTCAGAAATATCAGACAATGCTTATATAAATTGACTCATATTCTGCCAAGTCTCTTCGCATATTAGCCAACAGCAGAAACAAAAAGCAAGCCAACTCACTTGAGCATCCTTCCTGAACAGCCACAACCCTCCTCTCATATTGCAAGCCTGTCTCTCCCGAAGGCAGTACTTGTGGTCAGCTCAAGACTGAACCCAAACAGATCAGCTCTGCAGGGGAAAGAACAAGCTAATAACCCACCAGTGACAGGAGGAGCAAGAACCTGAGCCCTTCCAATAAATTCTCCCCACCTAGTAAGAACAGGCTGTTATCTGTCTGCATAAGTTATCCCACAATCTGTAAAATAAGTAGATTCTACCTCTCCAGGCTTCTCTCCCTGAATATACTGTAAGAGTGGGACATAAGTCAGCTGCTGAAGATTAAAACTGTAATTCAGATGCCCAAGTACTTTATAGGTGAATTAAACCTGTGTTTGAATTTTGTCTATTAAGCATTTCAGCAGAAAGGGAACGAGAAAGTTGCATAATTTATTATTTAATGTTTTCAATAGACCTCACTATCATACTCAAAAGCAAATAGTTTGCATGAAATGCATATGCAGACAGGAGTTATAAAAAGGCTATGCCAAAATGTTTTATGGTGATGCAGATGCAATAAGAAGATTGCTTTATAAACGCGCTTTCCATGCAGTAGCTCATTTAAAGACTGGAGAATTCTTTGTTCATTATCACAATAATGTACGAGACAAATTCAGGTTTTTTAATGACTGTGGAGAACATGACTCACTCGGGCTTCCAAATTTTGATTCTGCTCTTTCCTCACCTCTCTTCACAACATGACACTTGCCTATTTTCTATGTAAAAGTTAATTTATTTCACCTCCCTCACAAAACATGACTCAAACCAACACATTCCATTACATTTTTCCTTGGAACATCATCATTGCAAGCTACCAGTCCTCCCAGTTCTCGTTTTCTGTTAGCCAGGTTGTTTAGTACCACCACATTAGGTTCCACTAGGGGATGTGCAATTTTGAGATGGTGTTTAAAAATACTAAAATCACAGAGCCCAGCTGCTGTCACTACCCAAAAACACGAGCAGCTGTTTCAATTGTTAGAAATCAGGTATTACACACCAGTATTACAGCCCAGTAACATTTCTACCTGCCTTTCCAAGTGGAACAGGCATCATTCTCTGCTCAAGGTGTGATTACTGTCTCTCATCCTGCCAAACCCTTTAAGGAGACAGAACCATTATAGGAGCCAGCTCAAGGCAACGTGCTAATAGAAAACGAAGCACATATTTGGTTTCACAAAGCCATGCAACAATAAAAGCTTTTTTTTTTGTTTGTTTCAGTTATTTGACCCAAGCATTTTAACTACAAAACACACTCATCCATAGCCCAAGATTCTGACAAGGTCTCCTATTTCAAGGACAAAAGGCAGAAGCTTAGTATCATCAGAACTGAATTTTTAGATAGCTTCAAGAGTTTCTTTGTCATCAGGCCTATAACTTTACACATCAGATGTTGTCATCCCAGTTGTTGGCGGCCAGCTTGCTCAGTGTCTAGAAACAACTGCAATGGCATGGCAGCTGTTTGAGAGAGAAAGGAGATCAGCAATCCTAGCCTCAAGGGCCCAGTTCTGTACAGGGGCATCAGATGACTGGGAAGCAGCAGGGAACTAGATACAGAATTCTGTAGATTGAAGTTCAGTTGAGGGACACTGTGGGATACCAGTGGTTAAGTGACAGAAGGAATCATCAGATGGGATGGGGAAAATGCACAGATAATTGATTGGAGCAACATTTGGGCCCAGATAACCCTCCAATTCTCAACTGAAACTTATAGGAGATGTCACATGAGCAATTGAGCTACCAATAATGATTATATCACTTTTCAACACATAAGATTTTTGGATGCTTTTCAGACTGCAGGATTGCTCCTCCGCTGACAAATTATAGCTGACTACAACAGCCATTTTGCAGCACTATGCAATGGCTTTTATAGAGGAAATTAGGAATAAACTTCTTCTATTGATGCAGAAATGGGAATCTTCAATAGACAGAATGCTCTTTCCTGAGCTAAAGTAGAGGAAGGTTGCAAAATGGAAGTAACCATGAGTATTAACAAAGCACAAACAAAGTTAGCCTCAAAGAAGACAACAAATCTCTGTGAGAAGTTACAGAGGACACAGGGGGCACTCAACAGCAAACTTTAATGTAGCATCTGGGAGCAAGGGAAAAGGGAATCTCAGCTCCGCCCAATTATCCAACCCTCCTTCCCACACAGAGCATCCTTTCCAGCCAAAACCATCACTCCCTACGGTCTTGTCACAGGAGTAAACAGTGACTGTATATGCAAATATAATTAACTTGCTCTTAAAAAACAGAGTGGGAAAGGAAGATAAATAAGGAATCTTTCCAAAACAGTCTCCTTCACGCTGCCTGCAGGGAATTAGGCTACTTACAGCCTTTTTGGGTGGCAGTCCTTCCTCATTCTCTGGCTCCAACAGAGACATCGGTTTTGCTTACAGAACAAATACGCATTTGAGGAACAACCAAACAATTAATTCTGCATCTCCTGCCACCATGATTGGCATTTTGCAGTGTTTGTCTTGTTACAAAACAAAGGAACTGAAAGTAAGTCATGGAGACTCTCATGCTACAGTTTGAGGGTCCACAAAACAAAAACAAAAAAAAAAAAAAAAAAACAAGCACGGTATACTCAGACATTTCCTGCCCATATTCTGCAGTACACCTTTCTTATCTCTAGTTGCCAACTCCTGCAGAGGGCAGTTACTTTCTCCTGGACCAAGATTTTAATATTTTCCCACAAAATATGGCTGCTTCAAGGCACTAAGGAGAAGGGGATCAGCAAATCTAACCCTCCACATAAACATCATCATTTCCTGAAATCACATGTTACCCATCCAAAATTACAGTTTTCTGTATCAAGGACTGCCTGACACATACAGAAGAAGAGCAAGTGTGGATGTAAAATTTGCCTATAAAACTACTGAGCTCAAGACTCTGTCTTCTTTGAGAGCAACTCCCTTCTCCTCAGCACCTCAGATCTTCCCCTCCTCTCTGATGTCTTCTCTCTCTGTCATCAAACTACCCTTAGGATTATTTTTCCAGCAATGTGTTGAATTTTTTCATTAATTCAGAACTTAAACACAAAGGACATGGGACTTGAAGGAGCTGACTTGATTTACTTTTAATGATCATCCAAAACATCTTCGGCTTCATACAAGTCAGGCATGTACCTTTTCACCCAACAGTCATATATCTGCAGAAGAAACAAAGACCACACAATACCAGCTCTTGGTAGCTGAGACCACATTTTAATTTGAGCCTTAGGCATTTGAAGGCAGCATATTCTTTTGAATTGCAAAATCTTGAGAAATGTGAAAAGAAATTTAAAGTAATTACAAATTACAAAGCTCAGAAAGTTCATAAAAACCACGCCATGACAAGGTGCAACAGTTTACAGACCACTCAGGGATGGGCAGTAGAATGAACAGGAACATGCATACCGTCTTCCACTGGTGTGGAGGAGAGGGGGTTGTTAGTCACTGGAGTTCTTTATAGCCTCCAGCATTTATCCAACAAAATCCATCTATATAGAAAAGTCCATTTTGAAGAGACTTGTTGGACTGCCTGCTGCAATGAATATTACTGCCTGAAAATTGGCATTTTCTGCAGTTTGCAGCAAGTTAGATCAGCAGAGTCAATCTAAAAGAAAGAAGGAAAAAGCTTTCATCTTCTATTTGTCAGGAAACTGGCTGTGTCTCAGGTACATTTAATCCATATTTTATAGACTTTGTAATATTCTGCAACCATTCCACTAAATGTTAATTGTCGTGCTGTGGCATGATGCATTTATAGGACCTGATGACTTCATTGATTTAAATGGCCTTTGGATAAGATCCAGGCTTGCATCCTTGCTTAGTCTCATATTTGCCAAAACACAATTTAAAAACCATTAAGTCCTGTGAGAAGGAGATTATCATTAAGAAATTATTTTAATTCAATACCATTTAAGCCTAAAGTAATAGCTAATAACAGCAGTCAATGCTTAAATGAATGTCTGTAATGCTTTGATGATGGAAAGTATTCTTTAGTATTTATGCCAAATAAAAGAGCTGGTTTTGAGGAAACAGTATTTCTTTTTAGGGGAGGAAGAAGGAATAAAGCAAGCTACTATGTGTCAGTCTGTAAATAAATAGCTTTTTACTACTTGAAAAGGCTCAGATAGATAATAAGATTGACATCTGAACAAGAAGATTTCAAGTGTTTTGGTGCTATTAGGTACTAATCTGGTTTTCTGAACACTTTCCTGAAAATGGCCATCTTCATCAGACAAGTAAAGTGGTAAAAATCATGTCTCAGCAAGACAGATTCTTGAGACCTTACCAAATTACAGAAAAGGATACACAATTAATTATGGCTTTGATTAAACTACAAACTAGCTGGTTTAGTTTTCTTTTTTTCCTCGTAATTATTTTCAGAGTTGCCATGCTTCAGTGATCAGAGATGGATGAATCTCTCAGGTGAACAGTTCTCCCATCCAAGAGTTAAAGCCATAAATGTGTTGATTCATATCCACCCTGGAAAGTGGAGTTTGCTGGGAGCTCAGAAGGTTAGAGGAAAACCAGCCTGAGTATATCATCAGTGTGAAATTGCAGTATCTAAACCAAAAAGTTATTTTAGCACATATTAACAAGGATTTAGTTTGCTAGATAGCAAATGGGTTTTTCAAGAAAGTTGGAGACTGCCGCCTTAATGAAACAAACTTCCAGGATCCTTGGTTCAGTGCTCTGCTTTCCACACTGAGAGCAAGATTGAGCATCAAACCCAGAGTGTGCCCAGCTGTACCCCTAAGGAGTGGATGACCAATTCTCATTTAGGATGTGAGGCTTAGCATCTGCAGATTTAGTGATGTTGGTGCTAAAATCTCACAGGACAAAAAGGGTATAACCCATTAGCATCACCAAATAAGAGCACAGCAATCCTCCTGTGAACCCGTTAGTTTTGTTTGGTCTTTAATAGAGTGTCAGGTCTGTGATCAGCCTGAGTTTGACTTACAGTTGTCAAGTGTCACTGTAAAGTTTTCTTCCCTGAGGGCCACCTTCTGGCTTTGCTACATGGCAAGGACATGAATACCGAATTGCCTGCCTGTCAGGGCCAGAGACGAGTGGGTGTGAGGCTGAGACAAGGCAAGGGTGACTCATGACTCAGTGTGCCCACACACTGGAGCAGTGGAAATGCTCCACTGCTGTTCATGTCCTGAGTTGTTCTCTAGCAGCAGTACTATGCTGAAAGACACAGTCTGAAGTTAATTCTGATTAGCTTTAAGTAGTTATCTTCTTCTAACCTCAGCTATGCCAGAAAAAAGGGTAACCATCCTATCTGTTGATCATCCTTCTCTCTTGCTGGAGTCTATTGTCCCTGCCAGTCTCATCACCTGTGCAAGCACTCTCATCATGTTCCAAGCCAAGCCACGTGAATTAGCTCACATAACAGCACAGGTGGTTTCTGAGGAGGCTCAGGGGCGACCTCATCACTCTCTACAAGTACCTGAAAGGAGGTTGTAGCCAGGTGGAGGTCGGTCTCTTCTTCCAGGCAATAGGACAAGAGGGCACGGGCTTAAGCTCTGTTAGAGGAGGTTTAGGTTGGATATTAGAAAGAAGTTCTTTACAGAGAGAGTGATCAGGCATTGGAATGGCCTGCCCAGAGAGGTGGTGGATTCACCGTCCCTGGAGGTTTTTAAGACTAGGCTGGATGTGGCACTGAGTGCCATGATCTAGTAATCACAGTGGGGTTGGATCAAGGGTTGGACTTGATCTCAGAGGTCTCTTCCAACCCAGTTAATTCTGTGATTCTGTGATTCCTGTGGAAGCAAGAGCAAAAGCTTGCACAGAAGTCCCCATAGTCTGACTAACAAGACAAGTAATCTTCCATGAGCTCAGCTAGAAGATATCTATGCACAGCCTACACTGCAGGTTTCTTCTGTTCCCAACTTTTTGTTTCAATGAACAGATCCTCCAGGTCTCTACCACATGAGGCCACAAGATAGTTTGTACAAACAGGTTACCTGCCTCTAGGTAATCTGGCCAGTTCTGCTCAAATTTCACCGTGTTTCAGAAGTGCAGTAGAAAGTTTCAGCTAAAGAGGAAGAAGAATAGCATCAACAAGATGACACCTCTGTCAGTCTTCCTGAAGCCAGCAGGAACAGGCTAAGACAGAGGGACCTCAGGACTTCAACAAAAGGCTGTTTGTCAGATGCTGTTACGAAGCTCTCAGTTCTGCCGAGAAGCGTCTCTTGGAAGAAGTGTTTGCTTCTTGGGAAGCAAAGAAAGGAGGGAGATCTCCCTCAGAAACTAAGAAAAAAGGACATCCCTTATTTTGTACACTGCTGTGGTTTGCATAAATCTGCTGCAGGTTCTGCTCTTCACCCCGTGGGAGCCTGCCTGCCTATGCTAAATGCTGTCTGAAGGCATGTTTGCTTTCAGGCACATGTTTGCTCAGGGTGACTTTCAGCAAATAAGTGCTATGAAAAATCCTCTTACCTGGGCTAATAGCAAATGCCTTTCTGGATCATGAAATGAAATCAGGACAGGTAAAATGACATTGAAATTGCAAAGAAAATTATAGTAATGAATCAGGAGGAAGACACAGTACTTCTGCAATTACATGTGGTACACCAAAAGCTCTCTGTCAACAACTGATCTCTTCAAGTTGTCATGCATGATATCTGGTTGTACCATTCACCATCTATAACACTGAAGGGAGTCAGTTGTCAAGCATCATTTCTTTATTATTATCATTTTCCATAGATTCAAATGCTCTTTCAAGAGATTGGACATTAATAAATAGAAATAATTGGTCTGTTCCATCATTCTGCAAAGATTAACACAATCGTGTCCTTGGTGAAACCTTGTCATACAAACCTAACATGAATGTAGCAGTAAGAAGATGTTTAAAGGACTTTTCCAGATCTTGAAGCAATCTACAACTGCATCCTCCGAGTGTCAAAACAAGAGCACAAGAGCAGGCCTTCTCCCATAAAAGTTGAGCCTTTTTCAGTATATTTCAGGAAACGTTATGAAAGCACCTAATCTTGGCAGTGTATCAAAAAAATAGAGGAAAAAATAATAGAGTAGGCTCCAATCTTTCTTTTGATATCTTCTTGCTGTGATCAGTGATCACCTCAGAGGCCATATCCACAACATTTTCATGAGCTGTAAAGTGAGGCTAAAAGACATGCCCAAGCTTCATTAGGAAGTCTGCTGCAGAGAAAAAAAAAAAAAAAAATCCAACTTGATCATCTAAATCCCAGGCTAGTCTCCCAGGCACTGGAGCATCTTTCCTCTGCCAACTATTTATCAGACCACTTTACGATTCATTGCCTTTCCAAATAGCTTTTCACTGAGGAACAGTAAGTTGCAAAAGGCTTTGTAGATTGAGCTAGAAAGGTCCTCAGAAGGTGAGCCAGGAATGATTTCAGATACAGACAGCAAAATGCTGTCTTGAAAGAGGTCAGAGAAACAGATCTGCATCACTTCACTGATGCTGCAAAGCTGATATGCTGAACATTTAGCCTCAAACATGAGCGGAGGAGCCTCTATTCCCCCTCTCTGCCCCTGCAGCCTATTATTTAGGTGCCATTTGGGAATTTTTCAGCTCTTTCACCTCTTGAAACAGTTTCTCAGAGCTCTTCTATAGTTCCAGGGCAGACTGTTATAAAAATAGAGCTATGCCAGATACAGATGTGACTATTGATTAATTATCAGCATAACCCTTTATGCAGACACCAACTGCTTCCTGATGGTATTGTATATGAACATGATTTCTTTTCATTCTTATCCAATTAGACAAACAGCCTTACTGACCCTGTAACCAGCTTGCAAAACCCCTATGACCAAGGGCCATTAAAAACATTTTTTATGTCAGAAATCCAAGGGGAGAGTAGAGGGCAAGTGACAAGAAAGGGTATAGGATAACAGCAGCTCAGACCCTAGGGCTCCATGGCAGGATGGGACTCAGCAAAATATCCAGCCACATCCAAGGTCACCCAGCAACATTCAGCCAAACATCATCTCGCAACGGCATCATGTAGTGACAGGCTGCACATGGCTCAGGAGTCATAGGCTGGCTACATAAAAGACACGGGAACCACTATCAAAAACTTTTATAGTAGTACTCACAGGTCTGCCCTGGATGAGATAAAGGAACTTTGTACCATTATCCCAGCACAATTAGAGCAGAACAGCTTTCACACTCTAGCAGGATTTCATTTCACTTATCTGACAAAAAAGCAAGACAGAAAAAAACACCTCAGGGCCAAACCTTCTCAAGTGGATTTTAACCAAAAAAACCCCACAAACAAACAAACAACAAAACTACTTGCAGCACAGTCGCTCCAGACAATCATGATCTTTCTGCCAGAAACTCTCAGCGGTCTCCTGCTTGGCAGAACATTGACTCCTATGCCACAGGGTCCGGGGGCTGCAGGGAGGAAGAAAGCAGATTTTAAATAAGTCCCATCAATAACGTCTTACAGGGTAAAGTGCAAGAGGTTGTTAGACCCAGTATCTTTCAACAAGCCTTTCAGTTTTCTTCTTCTGAAATCCTGCAAACTGGGTTTTCAGATTCATTGAATATTTTCCCCAGTCTGAACATATAAAATATGATTGAGTGATAAACAGAGACCTGGACACTTCACCCGAATACCTGTTTTCAAACAGCATATCCAGTGGTGTTCAGAAGGCAATGCCACATGAAGCTCTCCCCCACATTTTGCTTCAAGCTCTCTGCAGCCTACCAGCATTTCTCAAAAACATGACAGCAGGTCTGTAAAGAGACAGAAACTAAAAAGAGCTGTCAGTTTAGGGTCTTGAAGTCTAGTTACTGCTGTGCTAGAGGAAGAAGACTGCAAGCAAGGGCTCTAGTATCAGCAGAAGAATAAGGAGGAATAATTACACAGGTCCTTTATTCATCCACTGTGCTCACCTCAACTTGCCTTGGGGAGGGAGGGAGGAAGGGAAGGCACCTGGTACAGGGGATGAGCAACTGTTCAGTCATTCTGAAAACAAAAAAGTTTAAAGTTCTCCTAGTTCTGGGAAACTGTTACTGACTTCTTTCACTGAGTTGATAAGGGTTTGGGGTATGAGGTGTTTTGTTTGGTTCTATTTTTTTTACTTTTAAGCTGTCATGATGTCAATTTCCAGACTACCTTAGGTCTGCCAGAAACCCAGCTGCAACTTCTTCAACTTACTGTTATCATTAGCAGCAGTTTGGTTTTAAAAAGTACATTTACAATTCCAAAGATTTTAATCTAGTTTGGGTTTTGGTTTTGATTTTGGTTTTTAAAGGTGAACAGATTTGAGCTCTTACAGACAAGAGAACGAAGCTTAACACAATAAAGCATCTGGTTTCTAACTACCATTATCAACCCCAGTTATCTGAACTATGGTTTAATTTTTTTGATATAGCAGAACTATCTTTAAACCACAGCAGGGTTAGAAAGGCACCAGGCGTACCCTGTGTCTGTTGTAAAATTGTCTGAGAGATGAAACCGACAAAAACTGAGGTGCCAGCAAATTTGGAGAAGGGTGTAATCGTTGTCACACCCAGTGAGAGAGTCAGACTGACAGAAAAGCACATAAGCATTTGGGAAAATAACAAGTGTAGAGAAGACATTTATTGCCTGGATATCAAAGACTGAAATGTCATTTGCTGTTAGAAAATATTTTTTTAAAAAATCCTAAAAAGAGAAATAAAAGACATCCACTTTTACATAAAACACCTTGTAAAACAATCTGATAGAAGCTGGGGAGGTATTCATAGTTCATTTCTTGATATATCTATTTGGAATCTCTGTGACACTATTAAGAGACATCCTAGTTTGATGCTGTTTACTTCTGATCACCATTTTTAGAGAGAGTTTTGGGGGTTGTGAATTTACTTGCACCGTAACCCAGAGACCTTCTTCTTGTTTCCTTGCTTCAGTATCTCATGATTGGTTTTAGCAATTTATTCTGACAAAAAACAAATACATTCCTCTTAAGATAATAAATACACATGCACTCTCCCAGGGAATTTCAATCTCGGTTATCACAAATACATCTTTCATTTCTAATTTTCCTATTCCATGGCAGTAACCAGATGAGCCTTTGCTTGTTCATTTGCATCCAATCCTGTCTCCCTTTCAGGAAGCTTAAAATATACTGCCAGCTAGATGCACCGTATTTAATGATTACCTGAAAGTTCCCAAACATTTGGAGCTATACAGATAATACTTTTGCCTTACCTCATTAGCAATCAGTAAGTTAGGGCAGTGCTCCCCTCAGATCCCAACTCACTTGTTCCACATGGATCTCTAAGCACTTCTCTGGTACAAGGTACCACTATTTGCCATAATCATCTGCACCTTTTGCACAGATAGTATGTCTTGGTGAGAAGCATCAAAGCAGCACTGTATTCTGTTGAGATCAGCGGTGCATGGAGTTCAGTGCCAAAGGGCAGTGGAAGACTCCCCATGTAAAGCATGAAGGTGGAATGTGTTATATCAAAACAAAGAGAGGGAAAAAACCTCTAACAAGTCATTTTTCAGTTCAGTTAAATGGTCTGTTTTGTCTTACATCTGCTTTTCAGTCTATCAAAACAATGTTAAATTTGGAGTAAATTCTAGAAACTGAAAAGGGAGTCCATGTGATGGTAAGCAGGCATCTGTCTGCACATTTGCCCTGTGTAAAAACTAGGGTCTAGAAAAAAAGCTCTGTGGATAGGAAGGCATTTCATTTAAAATACAAAAGCCAGTAGAGCTGTATTCCCAAATTAAACACCTCTGACTTTCTTTTGTTCAAAATGGATGTATCTCATGTCATTATCCTAACTTGCGAGAAAAGCAATTGCTGAAATGATCCTCCCAAGCTCACTTCTCATGGGATGGAAGGGTTAGACTTTTCGTGGAGCACTTCTATAGGCTTTAAGAAATTGCTGTTATTGAACTCTCCATATGTTAGAACTACACAAGGAATTTATCAGTTCCTCCATGCCCATTCAATAATTGCATGGTTTACTGGCCTATTGACAACAACCTTCCGATAAGGTCTTGCTGTGGCAGAGCTGACAGCTAGGGTTGGCTTGTTTAACAACAACTTAACACAAAAAATTATCTCTCTGAATCTTACAGAAACACTGTAGTGTCCTAGCACAAGCTCAGTGAACTGTGACACTGACTGAATTTCCTTGAATTGTTCTGGGAAAAATTTCTTTATTAAATATTTATTCAGAATGAAATTAAAACAAAAATGAAGCAGCTTTTGCGGGAAGCTGCTCTGTGTTCTTCATCAGAAATCAACCATGATTAGCAGCCCACTGGCACTTGCCAAAATCAGGGTACCCAACAAGAACTGAGGTGTCACCTTCATTTTCAGTCCTTGAAATATATTTTAACCTGTATTTTCCCCTTTATTTTAGAATTTTTTTAATCACTTGCTACAGAGCAGCTTTTAAAACATGCTTTCTAATTGCTGAGTTGTAGAGGATCATTCCTAGAGGTCCATCTTTGCATCATAGTGCCATAAATAATGACCTTCATCTACAGCATTATTATCTTTCCTGTTCTCTCAAAGTGACACTTTCCTGGGTGCTCCTGTGCCTGAGATGGATTAGTAATACTCACAGGTACTGAACCACACTTACTAGAGGAACACTGCCCAGGTTATTGACTTACACTCTATCATGTTTCTCTCTTACATGCCTTGCAAAGCCCAGGAAAAACTAAGCACTCCTTGCAAAACTAATTATTTTGCATGAGATTTCACAGCAGAGCAGTATAGCTTCTCACAAACTTTCCTTTCCACTTGGAGGCAAGCACTTGCATTAGCAAGTTACACTCATGTTTTACTGCTCATAGATTGAATTACATTTATCACTCTGCAAGCAGCAGAAGCATGACTGCCCTTCCACATGTGAAACATGCAATTCATTGATTTCTGGAGCTGTAACCACAGCTTTACATTTATCATATGTCAGTTCTGGTTTACTTAGCAGTCCCCTGTGTGGGACAATGTAGTTTAAAATGCTGCTATTAAAGAGGGGGAAAAAAGAAACATTTCACATACAATGGTAACATTCATCAACTGCTTTTTGAAGAGTGATGTAGCACTATTCATCACCTCCAGTTTCCAATTTCTCTGGCAATAACTTTCTTACTCTTATAGATGGATCAAAGATGTAAGTAGAAAATGACAAAAAACGTAGTTGAAATGCAACTCGCATAAACCTGCTCCTTGTGCTGAACTACAGCACCTTTTTTACAATAGGAAGAAGCAATTTTGATCCCTGAACTTTTGTCTGAAGGTATAGATGAGCTCCATGACCCCTAAGGAAATTACTTTGCCCCCAAAATTAAGAACTTCACTCCGAATTTTGAATACCACCATTTGAGTGAGCAAGTCCACATTGAGCCATCCTGTTTCTGAGGTCTCTAAATCCCTCAAGCACATGGCTTCATGTCTGCTGACCTCATGGATGCATTACAAACCCAAACAAACCTTGGCATCTGCCCTTTGGCTTTCAGATTAAATAGCAACGAGAGTAAGTGACAAAAAACTCATCCCTATTTCAACTCTAAGTTAGTATCTCAAAATATGAAACAACTCTACCTACTTCTGAACTATTCCACTCTTTTTTTTTTCTTTTTTAGCCACCTTTAAAAATTTTTGGCTGTGAGGAGCATGAAGTCTCTGACAACTGGTTGGATGGCCAGGGACAGTGCCTCTAGTCCCCAGTCAACTAAGATTTTAATACAGTGTGTCAGCTGACAGTGTTTACAAAACATATTTGTAAAGAAAAAGGCAGAATCTCCAGATGTTCAATTATCTTTGCTGGCAGTCTTTCTGGAAAATGTATTTTAATAGGTCAGAAACAGTTAACTCCTGAAAAATCCCATATCTTGTGGCCTCTCATACAAAAGCTCAGATCAGAACATATGCACATACCTGTATGTTCAGATTGAAACCAGCACAAAGCACGTAGTTTATTGATTCCACACACACTGCAAACAAATTACTCAGTGAGCACCACAGCAAGTCAGAGGCGTCCCCAACAGCATCAGAGCCAGTGTTACTGCTAAGGCGCTTTCTGCTAGAAAATATTCTTTTTAATTTTACTCATATTAATAAATTCCAACAAAGTTTAGGCACAGTGGTATGAATACACCGGTAATGCAGTAGGGCAACAGCCTGTTTATATTCCTGTAGAATGACATTTGTTGCGACGATGAACTTTAGAAACACTTTGGACCAGATGGCAACCTGTCTCCTTGATGGCACTCAGGGGAAGGGAAGCCCCTCAAAACTGAGCACCGAGGAAACCTCAGGAGTTCACACTGACTGTAACTTTCCCAAGGTAATAGAGCTTTTTCTGTTTGCCCTTTACATGGAGGTAAAGCCTGGCTGGGTGTGAGCTCGTCAAGAGAAACAGACGTGGCAACCTTGTGAAGATGGACACAGCTGTCACCTGCCCCTTGCAATCTTCAGACTGTGGCCTGCTTCAACTGAGCTTATGAAGGTAGCTCAAGCCTATGATGAAATGTATCAGAAATTTTGGAGAAATCCTAAAGCAAGAACAAACAAGGACAGTATTTTGCAGGTACCTGTCCTTTATTGTTCAGGTCTCTGATCATTTGCTCACATTCAGCAATCCATTTTTAGCTTTCTTCTTTTGCTACCTGAGTCAGCCCCTTTTAAGCAGCTTATTGTCCTGAACCCCAAACAAGCTTTGGTACTTCACTGTGAGGAGCAGAACTTAGGATGGTGTGTGATGAGCATGCTGCAGGCATGGGGCACAGCCCAGCCGCTCCGGCCAGGGACACCTGAAAGCAGAAAGGCCTGTCCCCTTCCCTCTTCCCTAAGAGGACTCCCATGTCCTGTTGAGTCTCACAAACAGGCTCTAAAATGTTTGCATATAAATGCTGGTCTCCTATCCACAGGTGCACGCTTCTGTCTGCACACAGCACATACACTCTTTTCGATTTATGAAATGCAGGTAATTCACACCAGCAAAATCTACACACCTTACTAGGTTTCTTAATTCTTGTTTGAGATACCCAAGGAAGGCGCTCTTTAAGCATTTGTCACTGCATACACAGTGCATGCAAAATGCTGCTATTTGCATTTACCTCTGCAGTGCAGCATTTCAGAGTGTACCTTCACAATACCTTATTATGGACAGCAAACACAAGCTCAGTGTTAAAATCGTATCATTTTTACAATCATCCAATCTATACGTGAAAAGGTAAATTCTGCAGACTTGTTTGCATAGTCAGCATAGCAAAAATATTTATAAGAAACATTTAAAAATAAGCCCCTGGATGCTACATATCTAGGATAAATGAAAAGTAAAAGTTACAAAGTCATGCAGACTTCATTTTGGACTAGCTGAACTTACAAGTACAGCTGCTTCAGGCATTATCCCAAGAGAATTGAAAGCTATCAGAGGAAAAAGCATTTGTGTGCATGCACACAGGCACATACACTATATTTATTCATGCACATGGTGTGATTTCTCTTTTACTCCAAATAAAGCATACAGGATCCTAAGGATTAACAGTTAATTTGATGTCTGTATCTTCAGATGTAGAGCAGAGTTTCCAAATGACAGAAATGGAATGATTGCCATAGACTTTTTTTTTCTTTTTCTTTTTTGATGCTGATATAATTGATATCAGAAGCAGAGCTGGAATGCCAGCCTGGACCAGTGGTCATCTGTGGCCCCAGCACATTAGCTCCCAGCTTCCTCTCTTAGTTGTGTACATGTGTATATCTATCAACCTGTCCAGCTTCTGAACAGCTTTAATGTGCATCAAAGATAAATACTTCCATATTTAGGACAGCAAATGAGGCTTCTTTTGCCAATAAAGATATGATTTACAACAAGTGTTGGGATAGAACCTTTCCAATTAAAAACACCACCTAAGTCTTTTTTTTCGTCCTCAATATCAATGAAATCAGAACATCACTGTAATTCTGTTTGTTAATTTTAGCATATTTTATTAGGAATAATCCCCCTGAGCCAATTGCTGACCTCCAAAGCATTCTAGCTTCCTATGGGATAACAAGGAATATGAAATGCACTACTGCAAAATAAGCATGGATGGTATGAAGTTTGTTACTGTGTTGTCAGATACACAGGCCTGTAGCAAGTACTCAGCAGTGATCAAATAAATATCGAGAGACCTTTTTCTAACAGACAACTCAGCAACTTCAAACAGATTTCTTGAGCTAATTCACTCGTGGTATGGGCCAATAAAGCAGTGTTAATCTCCTGCTTTAAATCAAGTCTCTGTCATAAGGCTCTATTAATCTCTCCCAAGTTATCAAGTGTCTTAGTGGTAGGAAATTATATTTCTAAATTGAATCTTGTTCTCTTTCAGTGTAGCAAGAAATATTTTCCAAACTTATAATAGGAAGTGCAAAACCTATGATGCTGACAATACATTTGAATAAATAAAAGCTATGATTTTAAGCCAATTTCCTCCAAGCCCTAACATTAGAGCACAATAAAAAATTGGTTACCTACAAAGAAGAAATTAAACACAAGATTTGAAATGAAAGTGAAGCAACAGATGGTTAACTTTTTTATCTTTTTATAGCAATTGGATTAAAAAAAAAAAATCCTTTAAAGTCAAACAATCTCCAGGCACTAATAAAATGCTTATTGATTCTTAGTATATACACTTACTCTACAAGACGTCCTAACCTGAAGGCTCCACTATTTTTAACAGAAACAGATACCCTTTATGTAAGTCTGCTAAGTTAGTGCCCCTTTGTTTCATGGGAGACAAATTTGCAGTAAGTAAATGTCTCTGCATTAAATTTACTATGGTAAAGTTAAAATTAATACCAACAGGTGACAAAATAACAATTTTATGGCCTGCAATAGAGCTGTAGGGTGAGTAGTGGTAGGAGGCAGCAGAATCTAACTGCAGCACTGATAAATTTTATGGCCTTTGCTTTCCAAGAAGAATCTCACAATCTCAGTAATGTTCAGATAAACTTGTCCCAGAGGCTTATTTGAATTTACCACAAAGCCTTTTCTTTGGGAGAGGCTGTGGGGTGGGAAGGTTGGTGCTGCCTTTCAGTTCAGCTGGGAAACACGGTGTAATGACTGAATACAACCAAGACCACAGTAAGATTGGACCAAGAAGCATTATAAACAACTGCTGCCTCAAGTTTAATTTTAGCTGACCTTCATTAACTGTTCAGAACAGACTTGCATTAAGTTTTGTGCAGAAGGAAAATTTATTGTAAACATTTCTCAAGGCTGATCCAGGCATGTGTGTGATATATATGGAGGGAGAGCAGTCTCATACAGACACAAAACACGCCATAGGAGCCAGCTGAGGAAGCAATGATGAAGTACATCTCTCAGACTACTGGTTACTTCTGGTGGAAGGAACTAAATAAGATTTGATGCAGAGCAAAAAATATAACTGAAGTGTTTCCAAAAAACAGAGCTCTTTTTTGACCTGCTTTTTTTGTGACTAATAGAAGGATCATTCTCTCATTCAATAGAAAAATGAAAAGATGAGAGCAGGGGGAGGAGAGAGAGTAAAGAAAAAGAAACAGAGAGAAAGGCGGCTGCAGCCACTGAGGGAGAAAGGGAGAGCATATCCCAGAGCTGGCAAGCCTCAGGACAGCATCGCAGCAGCTCTCCTGCAGCTTCTGCAAACAATTGAAAAAAAAGGAGCCTGTTCCTGTCAATGCATCTAAAGGGGCCTCAACAGTTTTTAGAGTCCCTTTGTTTGCCCCTCAAGCTACTCCCTCAAGACACTAATTTTATCCCCTTTTAAGTAAAGCTGTTTTGCTGACACATTGGAGAGATGTCTGCAGCCCCAGCTCTGAAGCAAACAGCTGGTGCATCCAGCAGCGTGCACCCACCCCATTTCTGTGGAAAGTTCTTCCACAGTTTGCCCTAGGTACCTCTGATAAGTAGGAGAAGAAATGTCTTTTTAAAACACTGATGTTTTCCCTGGAGACTGCTGATCAGAGTCTTTTCCTACCATTAGTGAGATAAAGTGATAAAGAGGAAATATGGTCTTAGGACAACACAAGGAGAAACACATGCTCCTCTAAAATTCAGGATTTTAAGAACTCCTCAAGACTACATGAGAAAATATGTAACGTAGGGCAGATGTTGACTCTCATATTTCAAGGTGCTCTTATACATGGAAAAAGAGAATCTAAAGAGAGTAAAAGGCTTCTTGAAGATAAGTGTCCTCATTTGTATTACCTGAATACAGCAAAGGTTTATGTAAGTCACTGCTCAAAACATAAATATAGCAGTTCGCCAAAAAAAAGTAAAGCCAGTAATCAAAAATGGGAGAAAATGACAAAGCACATTTTTCAATGTTCAAACTCACACCTCCCATAGACGACTGTCTATGAAAAAAAGACTAACATACAAACACGAAATTCATGAGAGGAAAGAGAAGTCAGATTAATTATCTCTGTATTAAATACTGTCTAGTAGAGGCATATTGCCACAATACACCATAAATCCTCCAATTCCAGCAACTTATATCAATATTCAAGCAAGAGACCATTTTCTTAAACCAGTCATTGATAAAAATTATGCTTTTTCACAAAAGTTAAAAGTCAAGCACCTTTGGAAGATCAGCAAAGGCTTCTGAATAAAGATCTCCCCTTACCCACCAAGTTACATGAGTCTGATGAACAGGATGGCCCACATTTAGTTTGGCCTTTCACAGCTATAAAGCCAAGTACCCTACAAAGATAGGAACCAGATAAAAATGTCATAATAATTAAGTTCCCTTACTTAAGCAGGTTCAGACATACTGAACAAGCACAGCTTTATGGTCCAGGATCAGAGTAAATAGCTATCCTAAGGCAGCAAAATCAATGAAAACATTTTAGATACTTGGCGCTCCTTTTTTAGGGATGGTAGAAGCTGATGTTTGGCATAAATCACCACATAACTTCAACCTTCAAAATTAGAGACCTTCAGACCCTGCAGATCCTTTGCCCATTTACTGCTTTTTATCCTGCCTTCTATCCTGCTCAGAAGCCTTCCTGATGCTGTGAGGCTTGATTTGTCTGAAGGGGAGGATGGCATGAAATTTAAAGATCTGATATTTCACAGTCACAGAAAAAACAGGCATGTTTAAAAAAGCAGCATCTCTGTAGAGCTGCAGGATAGCACCTTGCATGAAGAGATCAGCACATTTCTGGAAAATCAAGGAACTCTCCACTCTTGTTCCCCAAAATATTTCAATTTTTCTTTAAGTGCTTGCCTACACCAAGAACAGACTTAAAATCTTTTCATGTACATAACTGTTCATATTACAAAGATACAAATGCAGAATATAATAGCTGTCCAGACATTGCTTTCCAACTCACTTTTCTCCTCCATGAAAATGTTTACAGAAGCAGAAGGCATGTATCTACACCAACCACACTAACAGTGAGCTTTTAAAGCATGACACCAATGTATTACTGGAGAAAAACAGCTGAGGAGTTTGACAAAACCTACTAAAATACAGCTATTGGGCTTTACTTTATTAAACTAAAAATCATATTCATAGCAAATATATATTGAAGGAACAGACTAGATTTAGAGTCAGAGTCTACGTAATAGGAAAAAAATGCAGGCTTTAAGTATAAATTGTACTAGTGAGAGTTTGTACATATACAAAAAAGGTAGGATCAACACAAGATGGACTCTTGGGACGTGTTGAATTTCAGGTGGTTAGTCTTGGTACAGAAGTTGCCAGGTGATGTTGAATAGATACACAAAAAGACCCAAGCAAGAGGAGCATGACACTTGCCATCAAGGTTTCTGAAAATGAAACTCACTTCTGCTCCAAGAAGGAAGTACAATTTGCCATCTTCTTAAAAGCAGCTTTCCAATTTTGTCCAAAGTTGGAAAGCAATAACTACTTCCTCATTTATCTGATAGTTAAAGAATCAGCATTAAACTTTATCAAAAGCACCTCTCCATTCAAACCATTAGTTTCTGGATGGTAAAAGCCTCCAGTGACAGGGCATCGAAAGCTCTTGAGAAGATGACAATCCTAGTGCAAGTTAAAGCACCTCAGTCACACTCATACGGAGCATCCCCACAGATCACTGTTATCCAACATGACTGCTTTCCAGACAGACCACAGGAATGAACCTATTGCTCCACACTTTACCGAGCATATAGTCAATGTGACAGGGTACAACAAGACACTGAAGAAGGAACAAGCCTTGCAGAGCGTTTGGTTGATCCCAAGTCTTTCTGTTACCATTTTCAAAATTTGCGACCAGCGAGCACTCAATAGTATTTCCAAGATACAGAGATTCCCTAACCACATGTTTATGACAGCCATCTGCTCCAGTTTGGCCCAGCTGCCAGAAGGGCTCAACAGGATGGGCGAGACAGAAGAGCAAGCAGACCCTTGAGGCCCACTCCAGGACTGTCTCCAAGGATCAGAATTAAACCCTGGGTAAAAATACAGACACTACATCTGGACACTTCCACATACCCCTACTACACTCATCTGCTCTGTGAGGCAATACAGAGATGCACAAAGACTGTCTCCCTCCTTCAGAAGTTTACAGTCTAACTATAATAGCATGGGCCTATGTACAGACACATGAAGAGATTTACTAAGGTTACAAAGGGGGTCACGGCAGACACAGACATCAAATGTGAGCTTCGGCAGTCTGTGTGTCATCTGCCTCTCCATTGAACTTCGCTGTCTGTTAAGCACAAAGATACATGACAGAGCAAAAGCCCCTGGTGAACTCACATCAAACCAGTCAAGACTGAGTAACAGAGAAGCTTGGTACTGGAGATTAGACAGATGCAGAAGTGGAAACAAAACGTACAGTCCAACAGTGCAAGACACAGCCAAAGGTGGTTTTTTTCTAAAAGACAGTAAGGAAAAGCTTTTCTTCAGGCATTTACACACACACACACACACACACACACACACACACACACACGAAGTGCACATAGCTATGAGCTCTAATTACACACAGCTAGACTCTTGGTTAGTTTTAATGAAAGTATTATTGCACCTTATAGAAAGCATAGCTTTACACTGAAGTTTATCGCAGTTATTCACTCACACATTTCCATTATTTCAGTCCATTTCTCCAGTAACATTCCTGGTGAAGACAAAGGAAATTGTCACCAAATACACAGCAAGAAACTGCAATGAATAGCAAAGGCTGTAAGTATGTTTGCCTGGTCTTTCTAACACAGTTCTCAAATTGCCACAATTCAGTCAAGACTAGAGGGGAAGATTCTGAATATGCTAAAACAAAACCACTTCCACAACAACCCTCAGCCTAAACAAAGAAAGGAACATCTATCTAAGTTTAAGCCAACTGAATTTTCAACCTTTATGTATTAAGTACTTCCAAGTTGGGAGAATGATTATAGAAAGGAAAGCCAGGAAAACAATACTTACACTCTGAACCTTCTTTTTTTTTTTTTTTTTAATGCACACAGAGGCACACACAGACTATTTTCAAAACAAACAGGCAACACAAATAAGTTGCATTTCAAAATGATGTCAAGGAGCTAAGGACCAAAAGCACTGATATGGCTATTTAACCTCCATGTGTCCTGACCATGGAGTTCATATTTGGAGTTTTCCTAAATTAGAGACACATTTCAGCAGTTATGCATGTCACTGCGCTTAATGGGGAGAATCTTTCCTGCACAGAAGGGAGCCCCTTCTCACATAAAATCTGAAATGGTGGCCTTTCAGCAGAAGCTTAACTGCTTTTAGCATGCCAAGAAAATCTACCTTAAGGCATTGGGGGGGGGATGGGAGGGGGAGAGATATATCAAGATGACAAGTCACCAGAAGGCTCATTCTGAGCTAGCGTTAAACATGAAAAAGAAAATTCCCCATCTTGCAGCAACCCTCCTGGCAGAGTCCCACCAGCCTTCCCAGTCTCAGTGGCAGCAGACTGCAGCCTTCAGACCAGGTGAGGAAGCAAAAAGGATCGCATCTCTAAGAGGCCTAGGCACTTCTCCCACCTGCCAGCTGAATGACATATCTGTTGTTAAAACACCCCTCTTATTTCACATTTATACTCGGGACACGACTCATCTCTTCCCTGAAGATACTCTTCACTTTCAGGGGTGTGTGTCTACCATTTATTTTCTCTTTTCTCTCGTTTATGGTCTTACACCTAAGAGCATTACTAATATGTGCCACAAATCAGGGCTAAAGCACAGTAGTTGTCTCCAGGCCACCTCACCAGGTCTAATCTATTACGGAATTTAGATTCCCTACAGTACAATCCCATCCTTTAGCTGACATACACCTAAAAGCCACACTGCCGTTAACATCCACAGGCATCCAAATACCGATCAATAGCTGCACCACTTTATTTCCACAAAGACAACAATTTGAAGAATTAATTTAAAATAGCGCCTATAGATTTACCTGAATACATTAGAATAAACTTACTAGCACAGACAACTTGTGTATTAGATACCTGTAAAATCTTTGCCTGTGTGCACGTAAACTAGTACCACTCTTCAAGTATTCAGCTTTCTTTCCAATCCATGTAATTTGTAGACCAAGGTGTTTTTATATACTGGACAGCACTAGGGTTCAGTTTCCTTTTACCAGAGGTTATAAATTTGACTAGACAGCAACAATTGCTTTATAATCTAAGCAAACTGATCTGTCAGATGCAATCAGTACGGTGAACCTATCCCGTGAGAATCCTAATAATCCCGATGAATCACTTGGCGTTGTATGAAACTGAATAGTTGAACTCTTGGCACAGAATGTCACAAGCACTTAATGCACCAAGTATATACAGCTGCAAACAGCATGCTCAGGGACACGTGCCTTCATAGTGTTTGCACTTCTGCTCAATTTCTACACCTTTCAGCATTAACCAGTTTCTAATCATATTAGCTTTTTTTTTTTTTAAACAATTTCCCATGGAAAAAAACTGACACATATTTAGGGATATTATTTGCTGTTCCTACCAATGGTAATACATTACATTCAGAGAAAAAGATCGGGAAAAATCTGGGTGAGAAACTGGGAGGGTTCTGTTTTAAGAGAAAATTTATCAATATACTGTAGTCAATACAGTAGTCAAAACATTTCTCATGACTTTTTAACACTGACTGACACACAAATGACACTGACTTGAGAAGAAATATTTCAGTAGACCACTGCAGCCCTTCTCATTGGTGTTTTGAGCCTATCTGTAGCATTTCAAACATATTAAGTGAGCATTTTAAAGAATAACATGCTCTGACTAAATTATATGCCATGTATGTAAAGACATACAATAATGCCACATTTAAATCAAAACCAAAGGTGTGTTCTATCTTAATTCACTTGTTATTAATATCTTAGTTCAAATTACATGCAGATTTTTAAATCTGAAACTAGAAATACTGCTTTATACACATAACTAGAAATGTTTCAATCTACCTAACTGTATAGAACCGGTAACCTTAGGTTAACCTTGGAGTTAACTTCAGAGTAAGCCAGTAACCTTACACTAGGTTTCCTCACACAGTTTGATTCCTAATGCCTCTAAACAACATCTAGTCCCACAGAAGTACATTAACTCTGTTATTGCCCTTAGAGTGTAAAAAAGTTGTTGAATTGACAAGTGTGTCTATAAAGCATATATCACAGTCTCTAGTCTATTGGCTGTACGATTATCTATAGTAAGTCTGGATAAAAACAGATGTTCTGACTTGGAAAGCACTTATCTTTACAACTCAAGAATCCCCAAGGAGTTTTAATCTAGTTGATTTAAAGCTTTGGTCCTTCGCATCAGTTCAGTAGTTGACTGATTTTACTTCTTAACTGGACAAATGCTCTTCTGTGGACATGCTAAAAATTCTCAGTAACAACAGCTGCATATACAAACTACTGATTAGTCCATAATTTCAACAGCCTAAGTGAAAACCTATCCAGTCTCTCAGAAGGAAGGTAAGAAAAACACAAACATACATGCAAATTCCCCAACTACAGGGCTAAAATTGAAAGTCTTTTATTTAATTTATAAAAACCATAATAATCCAGTTACTAGCATTAATAAAGGGAAACAAAATCTCCACAGCCTAAAACACTCTAGTATGTAGCATTTTACTGTGGTAGTACTGATAAATTTTATATATGTATACATATATATATATATATAAAGTGTTTTGGATTTATGTAATCTATGTATTTAATAAATATTGTTGTTTCATATTCATTTAAATATTGTTCTATATTTTATAAAATACAGCATGGAAGCTATAGAGAAAAAGAAACTAGACTTCAAAATCTGAAAAACTGAAAATGCCTCCTTGTTCTTCCCTCTTCAACAGCTGCGTCACATTCCAAAAGCTTGTGGTAGTGAGTGTAGAAGCCTGGGCAGTAAGGAGTTAATGCATTGCTGTGCCTCAAACACCAATGGTCATTCAAGCAGGCAAGTTAGAACAGGATGTGGCTGGAAAAGAAGGCCTTATGGAGATAGGGCAGCACCTCTCTGGGCCAACTTCCCTGTTGTAGTCCACGGAGACTGTGCGACATAAAAGAGCACAAGGGGTCAAGAAGTGGGCAAGACCAGTAGAGAGGGATCAATATCACCAAAAGACCCTCAAAGCCCCTCAACCCATTTCCAGAAAGGTCCAGAAGAAAGGACTGTGCAAGCTGCTCACTTATTTAAATGAAGAGCAAGAAACCTAATCCCAGGGTGGGGAAGAATTACCCTTACAGAAGACTGCTTTCTTAAACTACCAGCATTACCATAGTTGATCTGACCTTTCTCCTCCGCTTCCCTCATCACCAGGCCAGGAAGCACTTTCCTTCCCCCAGATGAAAACCACCCCCCAGAAGCTAAGACATAGAAGCAAAATAGCAACTTGAGACAACACCCTTATTTTTACAGACTATAAACTATTTAAATATTGTCTCCTCTCTGGAGACTGTGGTGATGTTACAACAGAACAAGCTATTAACATAAGGATTCCTTGATTCACTCTCACAGCTGTCTTCCTTCTTCATGAAGGTGCCTAAAACCAAAAAATTTCCAGTGTAAATTCACTGGACTTCTTGAAATTATCAAGATGTAAGTTGTATTAAAAAGTGAGATATGCTAGAGTATTTTTTCAGTATCTTTTAGTTTTTTAATAACTGCTTGAAACATGTATTTAATAGAATGCTTTATAATAAAGTTATTTACTAGCTCTTTGGAATGGTTACTTGATGCTCTTGTGTCCAGGGAGCAGAACTGCAAAAACTACTTTCCTTCAGAGTCAAAGGTCAACCCACAATTACAGAAAGAATGACAAGTCAATTGGTTCAATTTCTACACCTGGTTCCTGTGCAATACCACAGACGTGTTACTGGAAAACCACCTACACATTAAGACTTGGAAGAACACTTACAGAGCATTGCATGTCTGCATTTTGTGAGTGACAAATAAGGGGGGTTTATTTATTTTTCAAAAGGTTTAGAAAAGCACTCTGAGCAATATTCTCCCCCTTCCTTGGTCTACACCCCACACATTCAGGTTGGACACCATGAAGAGAGCTTCTGCTCCTGCTCAGGTCTGGAAGAGGAAGGCTTCTGAGACACTACTTGAGCTGTAGTTACAGAGGGGAATAAACTAAATTAGTTTATTTAGTGCAGATAAGCTAAAATTAGAAATTTGAGTTTATATTCCTAAATAAAGAGTTAACATGTTTCCAAAGCAGAGGTGATCCTAATATTTTTCTCTACTATACATGTGGAAGTCTCCAAGCCAACCACCTTCTCCCTCTCATTCCATTTTCAATTTTATGTGATGATGGAACATACAGTAAAAGTCATTAAGCTACATTTTACAGTTTATGGTTTTAATGGTTTTGCAACATTAGATGCACAAGACATTTTCAAGCATCAGAAACTAGGCTTTGCTATCTAACATTTCATAAAGATAATAAAAGTTAATGAGCACTCATGATCTATGATCTGACAAGACATCTGTTCTGTTCTTTCCGAGATAAAACATTCACCCTGACTTGTTCTGGCACAGTGGGAGAGAACAAATATAAACTAATTAATCATTCTAAACTATAAGCTATATTAAGTTATAGTTTCTCAACAGGCTTTTCATACCCTGTTGCTAATAGGGCACAGGTGTCTCAAAAACAGTCTTTCAATGCAGTAATTAAATCCTGTCATTTTCACATGGTCAGCTGCAGACACCAGCACTGTTCAGAGTTTCAGCAGGGAAAAAACACTATTCAAACAAGCAATAACGAGGTTGATGTTATACCAAGATTCCAGCATCAAGACCTCTATTCCCACTTTCTACAGAATTTCATCATGCTTTCTTGTTAAAGGAGGGTCTTAAAAGAATTTCATTCTGACCCGTTATGGGGGTAAATAGTACTAACATTACAAGAAATACTGCAAGATACTTCATAGACGACTTGACTAGCATTGGCACGGAGGAAGGAGGAGTAATCTTGTGTCACCATTTGTGAGGCTGTAACAGGGAGATCTGTCACAGGAAACTTGAGAACAATGAAACTCTACACTCCATGACATTTCAAAACCAGCTTCCGACCATTTTAGATGTACTGTTTGAGACCAAATTCAGCCTGTTGATACTTATGTCACTGACAGGATAACAAACAAGAGAAAAAAAACCCTCAAATTATTCTTTTTTCCCTTAATTCATCCTTATAGTATGACATGTTTTGAACACTATGCAGGAGTATGAAAGGGCCTGGCTTCCCCCAAACTGCTGTACGTTACTGTAAAAAGAACATGTGAAATGGAAAAAAAAAATTAAAAAATCACAGATTGCACAGCAGTTAATGAACAACAATGTTTACAGTAAAACCCTAAGATAAAGACAAAAATCCCAGTTTTACATACAGAAAACAAATACCTAATACTTGGCAAATACCTTGTGCTGCTCAAAACACTGTCCTGCTATCCATCTACCTTGCAAAGGCACATAATAAAATAAACTATGGAACCAGGGAACCAAGCACGGCCCAGCTGCGCAGAAAAGCAAAGTACTTTTGTTAACTGAGGGATCCAAGACAGCTGGTATTAAACACTAAAACCCCACACAGCCTCAAACACCTAACCTATCTAAAGAGCCAAAGCTTCCTAGAGCATGCCAGAGAGGAACAGCATTTCTCCACTGACTGAAGCAACAGGCAACCAGCTTTCACTGGACTGCCCTGCTGGAAGAGTCTGCTCTTTGCACTAACTAAAACCAGTATTGTCTTTAAGTTGCAGTCACAGGCTCGACCTAAGAATTTAAACCAATATTTATGCAACATGTGCACAAACAGAACCAGAAAGGCTTAGCCCAAAGGAATATTACTGTGGCAAGACTGAGTCAGATGGTCCATGGATTTCTCTCTCACACCTCCAGAGGGATTATGTATGCTTTAGATTAAAATAAATAAAATCTGAAAAAACCCAGCACTAAGTAAGCAGCCTAGACAGATCAGCTGGGGAACTCAGGCTACACATGTAATAGCACTTAGGGCAGGAAAACATGAATGGATCAGTAGGAACCAGTTTCTGCTGTGGAGCTGAAACTTAAAATTTACGCGTTTGGGGAGTTTGCTATGCCTGAATTAATTTATGAACTCTTCAGATCACCTCTTCAGATCATTTACGTCTTGCAGACACAAATTTGATGTTCACCCATTAGCATTTGGTACAGTTTTGGGTCATGCTTTTCAGTTTAGTTATATCTTAGCAGACTTCAGTTTGCATTCTCTGAAGCAGAAGCATGACAAGCAGGGATGACCTGATTCATTTAAAAAGAAAAAATACACCCTCCACTGAAAAAACACACCAACAACCAAAAAAACAGTTCTAGCCTAAATCAAAACAATAATGTAGACCTATCCCAGGGTCCCTGGAAAAGTAATTATGCAATAGCATCATCAACCCCAACACGTGCAGCTACTTAGCAAAAACACATGTTGATAAGCCCTTGCTGTGTATTTTTGTATATTATTTGAGTAATATATTTTAATTCTACACAAATTGTGACATGAGCTTCTAATAATTATATTCTTGTCAGTTAACCTCATTTCCTTCCTTGTGCATCTCTTTATGTCCATCCATACACTCTAACTATGACTTCTCAAATGCTGCTTCCAAAACAATTTAAATTATATAAAGATTAATAACATCCAGGGGAAAAAAAAAAAAAAGAATAATCCACCCAGAGACACACAGACTTGTCAAATTCAGATTCTGGTTAAAATATCAAAATTTAATAATACCTTTCAAAGATACAGTTATATCAAGGAAAGAGTACAGGCATTCAAACAGTGGATATAGATCTTAAATAATATTTACAAATTCTAAACTGCAAGTTGACTATAAAGTCACAAATACTTTAAATATTTAGTAGAATATAGTGTAAATTCTAATATAAATCAGATAAACTCAATCTGTTATTTTTTACAGTCATAACAGTCTAATCTTTACATATTATACATTAAAATACTAAAAAGTTATAAAATTTTCTCTCTGTTACTATGCAAAGAAATGGAAAATACATCAGCTCTGTCTTACTGTACAATATCCCAATTGAACTTTCTGTAGTGGTCTCTGCAAAAATAAATGGCACTTTCACATGCAACAAGGCATTAAGTACAACTCTGTCCATTAGCAGTATTCCATCTGAGTGCAAAGTAAACTACAATGCAAATGTCATTCAACCACATAGTTGGAAATCGAAAGTAAACTGGGGAAAGAGATTCTGACAAACTTTCTCATACTGAAGTAATAATGAAAAGCATGTAAACTGATTTCCATACAGATCTGTAATTTAAAGAAATGAAAATACAGCATACTGAGAAGTTTGTTGTGATGGTATCAAAGCTACCTTGACAACACAATAATGGAAGGAAAGCTGATGATCCTGTGCGAATTCTGAAGCCCAGCGCTGTCAATGGGCTGCAGCATCTAAGCTGCTTCTCTACTGACACTTTCCAAAATTACTTCTGCCACTCAAAATTGCACATTAGCAGTCAGATAAGTTTCCTAGACTTCATTATGCCATTGTGTAACCATAGCTTCCACAGTGCAATGCCACAAGAAGCCTGTCTTTCAGGATTTCTTTACTTGGGTATTCGGGTAACTTGAGCATGTTGATACTGAAAAGAAAGGAAAAAAAAAGCCACATCACAGTTCAGCAAGAAACTCAACAGTAAAGATTTCTGATCAAAAACCCTGAAAAGACCACATTTATGGAAGAAAACAAACCTGTGTGCCTTATAGTACCACTGAGAACTTGAATATATTGCAGGAAATTGGTTTTCACTTCAGTAAGTTGTAAAACAATAATTTAACTTTAAAATTCCTTTAGTAATTTCATTACTTTCAATTAGGCAAAATCAAGTAATAAACAATGAGCAAACACAATGTAACGTCATCAGGGTTAAAACCCATCGCTTTCTTGTTGGATAGTGAATACTCCAAAAACTGTCTAAATTTCTTTGGGACCTCTTAATATTGAAAAGAACTGTACTTTTGACTGTGACTGACATGAAAAAGTTCTGGTTTTAAGATACTTCAATAAGCCTAGTTAACTTACCATGTGCTTGATGTTGGTAAAAGATTTTCAGTATATGGTACAGCAGCAATTGTAAAATTTTGCAATCCACTGCCACCCATTATATGGGCAAAGCCACCATGAGGCACCCTGGAACTGAGAAAATTCACAGAAATTAGACCATTGCAATCATGCTATAAAGCAAAAAATATAATCTTTACACTGAAAATATCTCCTATTTAGAGTAATTTAACAGTTACTAATACTTTTATAAAGGTTCCCCTTCTCTTATCAATATCAAAATTCTCTTTGTCTAAATGCTTTTAATTACAAGACTGAATAATATATTAGTCCACTTACATTAGGCACCAAATTGTTTGAACGATATTTAAGATAACTCTGCTTTTAAGGAGGACTCATTTCTACACCCTGTTTTTGTAACAAAATGTTCATAGAATCATAGAATATCCTGAGTTGGAGGGGACCCACAAGGATCATCGAAGTCCAACCTCTGGCCCTGCAGGGATCACATCATGTTCCTGAGAGTATGCCCAAACACTTCTTGAACTCTGTCAGGCTTGGTGCGCTTCTCCATATCCCTGGGGAACCTGTTCCAAGTGCCCGACTACCCTCTGGGTGAAGACCCTGTGCCTAATATGCGACCTAACCCTCATGGACACAGCTTCATGTCACTCCCTTGGGTCCTCTCACTGGTCACCAGAGAGAAGAGATCAGTGTCTGTCCCTCCCCTTCTGCTTATGAGAAACCTGTAGACTGCAATGAGGTCTCCCCTCAGTCTCCTCTTCTCCAGACTGAACAAATCAAGTGACCTCTTATCGCTTCCCGTCAAAGCCCTTCACCATCTTCAAAGCCCTCCCCTAGGTACTTTCTAACAGCTTTATACCTTGCTTATATTGTGGTATTATCTGAGTTAAGATAAACATGGCTATTTATTTTTACAGTTTAAGAAATACAACATCATACAAGAGTTTATTCTCTGATTACTATCTATGGGACAAACGACCAAAGTGTCCTTGATATACCTATTCATTTACCACTTCAGACCAAATATTACAAATTTAAGTTGTAATTAAGTTTACAAATAAAACCATTACATCAGTCACGCTATCACCCAATGACAAACTATGGCAAAACCAGAGCACACTAAAAAAAAAAAAATCACTAGCATCTTCAGGAATATATTCTCACTTAATCATATTACTAAATTCTTTTCCATTTATCAATATATTATTCAAAGATTACTCAAGGTGTAAATGGGCAATAGCCTGGAGTGTCCAGAGTCCCTTCCTATAATTTTAAACTAACAAATAGAACCCAATTCAGATATTCATATATTTTCATAACGTCAATTTAAGTTGGTATGCACTACAAGATAACATGTTGTTAGTATAGTCCACACACCCAATAAAACCTCCCAAACCAAAAAAAAAACCTCAACCCCCCCAAAACCCCACTATTTTGAAAGGATAAGGACTACAGAAGTTGAATGCATTAAGAACAATGTCACTAGCAGGGTGAGGGGTGGTGATCCTTTCCCTGTTCTCAGGGAGAAATATTTGGAGTGAAGCTTCAAGCTCTCCACTACAGTAGAGACAGGGACATAATGCAGCAAACTGAGCAAAGCACCATGAAGACTGTAAAGGATTGGAGTATCCCAGCAAGCTGGGACTTTTCAGCCTGGAGAAGAGAAGGCTCGGGGGAATTTGATCAATGTGTATAAATACGTTAAGGAAGGAATAAATAAGATGAAGCATTCAGTGGTCCCCAGCTACAGCGGCAATGGGCAAAAATTGAAGTCCTGGAAATTTCCATTTAAACATGAGAAAAACTTTTTTACTGCAAGGTGGTCAAACACTGGTACAAGTTGTCTGGAGAAACTGAGAGGTCAGCACTCCTGGAGACAGTCAAAACCTGTCTGGACAAAATCTTGAGTATCCAGCTCACCTGACTTTGTTCTGAATATGGTGTTGGACTTGACAATCTGAGATTAGCTCAGGTAGTTAAAGAATGCTGCTAATAACAGCAAGGTCATGGGTTTGGTCCCCACATGGGCCATTCCCTTAAGAGCTAGACTTGGTGATCCTTGTGGGTCTCTTCCAAGAGAAAATCTTAATCTCTAGATTAATCTCCCTGTCAATCTCAGCTCATCTGCGATTTTATTGCTAGCAAAGAAAGAAACAAAATAAACCTTCCACAAAATATATAACAGCAGTTACAATTCTGGATTACAGGGACCTATATTCAAAACACTGTTCCCGTATTCACCAAATCAAGTGACTGCAAAAACAGGAGCAAGAAAAGAAGTAATGTTTTCACTCACAATAAAACTACTTGGCAAAAATGCAAAAGAGTAAAGGTTGCTACTGCTAAACGTGGAGGAGCTAGGACACAACTCGCTGTAATACTTTCTAAACACACCTTTAAGAACTAGCTATAGTATCCAACACATAAATCTGTATCACCTAGCTTAATAAGAGCAATGTCGGGCATATAGTTCTAACACTGGTATACAAGGCAACCACTGTAGAGGGAAGTGCTGATTATTGGCAGCATATTATTTCTGACACAAATGGAATTGTGCTCACAGCAACAGTTCAGAAGAGTTGTAAAGATTTTACAGCCATACTGTTATACTGTAGTTTTGGCTCATATTCCAGTACAGTTCTGCTGCTCCTACAGTGATTTTTTTTCTCCCCTCTAGCATTCCACATTCAAATCAGTGATAAAGTACAAACCTAACTACTGAAAATTTCTCCTTCAGTCCACTATTAGCTAAAAGTTTTTGCAATGTAACTTATTATAATTTTTTTTCCATACAACAGGTTAAAATTGTATAGTATGGTCATGGCTTTGAACACTTTAAAGTAACAGATTGCTGCCAATTTATGCTTTCAAGAAATGAGTTTTCACTCCAAGGAAAAGACTGCCAATATAGGAAAGAAAACCTTCCAAATATATGCAAAAAATATCACAATATCTTACCTCTTCTACTGCATGTGCAAATAGCTTTGAGCACGAGCAACGATGCAATTTCATAGCTTTGGAAATTTGGAAATTTCAACATTTAAGTTTATATCTGAATTCTACCTGTTTTTCTACTGACAGGTTTTGCATACATTTACTTGAAATGAAAACACTGCAGAAAGGATAATTTTAGCTGGTTCTCTTCTGTTTTTTATACTTCTATAGTATAGGCAAATATATGCTTCTTATATAGGCAAATATATGTTTCACATGTAACAACTATGCTGAATTTTCCTTAAAACAGCAGAAGCATATTGCTTATAGCTCAACAAAAACTACAGTCCCCAAAGAAATTAAACAGCAATCTTTATACTTGCAGAACACCAATAAAGTAGAATTTATCATATAGAATTTATCAAGCTGACATTTGCCTACAACTATTTACTAAAAACCTAATCAAACGTTGCCAATAGATAATTAACAATAATTTACCAAAATACTATGATAAATACTAAACAGATCAAGAAGGAGAAAAAAAATAAGTAAAAGCACAAGGAATTGACAATACTATCTCATGCAGCTGTCAGCTGAGAAAGAGTAAGTAGTGCATAAGTAAACTTTCAGATCCCCATCACGAGGCACAAAAATATTTAGCTTTTTTCCTGAGTGTGCTAAGGCTGCCAAGCACATTCAAACTTTGCTCGCAACAATTACTTTACTGTAAAAAGTTTTCTCAAAATTGGTATTAATGACAAATGCAGTGGCATCTCCACTGAAATTACAAAAGCAAGACTTCATTACATTGAAGAGAAAAAGATGTAAGAATAGGGAAAAAAGGCGTAAGAGAAAGTTTAAGACATATTTAGAGATGTCAGAGAAACACTGAAGACATAATCATAATTTTTTATTTAGTTCACTAGATTAATTTCATAGTCTTTGGAAACAAAGAACAGTTGCATTTCACTAGGGAAATGCAAAGCTAGAAAAGTTCATAGTGGGAAATCAGGTATACTTTTAGTGAATAATTTTACTTAAGATACCAGCCTGTACTAGACTAACTTGTGTTTTAGCTCACAGATAAGTCAGCATCTAGATCTTCCCTGCCCAGAAACCAGGACTGTCTGGGGATTTATGAGCAAAAATGCCAGCTGCATATCACTATTAGAGGTAACTTTAAAAAGTTACATTTTTATGGAAAGATATATGTTCTGCATTTCAATCAGTGAAGAAAAAACATAAAGGGTTCCTTCTAGCTGATAGAGAAAAAAAAAAAAAAAAGAAGGAAAGAAAGGCAAATTGTTTTTCAATTCTAGCCCAAAGTTCCCAAAAGCCAAAGCAAAAATTTTTTTCCTACTAACAAAATGGGTAAGAACAAGGCAGTAGGTGATTTGTGACCAAAACTAATGGTACTGAAGCACGGATTAATCAGACAACATAATTGTTTACTTGATAGAAGTGTCCCTTAGAATCCAGCAGATTATCACAAATGCCATGGAAATAGTGAATGCCACTTCAGTACCATTTGGAACGTTTTAAAAAGCATTTGAAACATGACCTTACATCTTAAAGATGCTTATTTGCTGTCTAGATTTAGAAATGGACTAGTCCACTAAAAATGAAAGACCAGTTGGCATGCAACACAATATGCAGTTAGAACTGCAGGAATCATTTCTTCAGAGGACAAAAAGATCAGTGTGCACAGAGCTAGCTTCTTAAATAGTCAGTGATTCCTAAAAACAAGTAAATTCATATTAAACGAAGCGAAACTAATAGAATTTGAAGGCCATGCCATTTGATGATGCATCCATAACTGTGAAATTCCTTAATATAAAAGGCAAGTTGTGATGATCTTTCATTTGTATTTTATCATTGCTTAACCACAAAACTTATACACAAAAGGTCAGCTAATAGTCCTAGAATAAGAAGGGAACATCAAAGTAATGGTGGAATCTCTGCCTGACATCAGAAAAAGACTGGACTG
Source organism: Pyrocephalus nanus (assembly GCA_038380795.1). Lineage (NCBI taxonomy): Eukaryota > Metazoa > Chordata > Aves > Passeriformes > Tyrannidae > Pyrocephalus > Pyrocephalus nanus. The sequence goes on from CM076260.1 coordinate 43,719,678, forward strand.
AACAGCTCAGGTGCCACATAAATGTCTTCAGATCCACTTGGTGAGATGTCTGTACACACAAGCTCGGTAACTCAAGGGGCGTTTATTGCTCAAAACCTTCCCCCACTGCCCCCAAACCATAAGGGAAATAAAAATGGCTTTCCCTAGAGAACAAATAGAATTTAGGACAGAAAACCTATATAAAGCAGTCAGTCGTGCATAAGGTTACATCTTCACTTACCTTGACGTACTGCACTAATGTTAAATTCAACTCAGCTTTAGGAGAAGAATGTTCTGTTTACACGAACTGAAGTGATACCTGGTTATCTCATATATTACAGCCTCTATTGATTACTGGAGAAGCCAACAGTCACATAAATATGCAACAAGAAGAATATAAAGCGCAGTTAAATTCGCTATAGCCTTGTTAAAAATTGCCTGGACAGCAACAAAGGCCTCTTGCAAAGTAGTCAAGTATAACAAATACATAATCAATCATTTTGCTGGCAACACAGGCAGCAAAAGTATTAACACACACTTTGTCTACTTTGATCAACATATAAAACACCCAAGTATGCAAAACAGTTTCCAGCTAGATGATCTTTTATGGCAATCTCAAGTTTCTTGACTTATTTCAGAGTATCTAGACAATATATTTGTAATTACAAAAGAGTCTCTCACCTGCCAGTAACAAACTGTAATAGCAATACTCTCTCTTCCTGAGTTAGTTCTTCCACCACATCCCAGAACCACTAGATGAAAAATAAGTTAGTTTGTATTTTCTATTAAATACTTGTAATACATGAAAATATACTGGTAAAACAATAAATGGAATATTTGCCAGTCTGCTACTTAAATTATGGAAATTTGCATATGAAATTCATACATAATTAGTTTACTTAATGGAGGAATATAAAATTTTAAGAAATCCACAAATTTCAGCCAAAATAAACTTCCATAAACACACACAGATAATGACAACAACAAAATCATCTTTCTTGGATTAAAATGAAATAATCTACATTATTAAAAAAAAGAAATTTTACCTGAATAACTTGGTCTCCTCTCTCATAGCCACTTGTGTATTCTGTATTTTTTAACCAGTCATTCACATCAATTTCTGGCATACCAGACAACAAAAGCTCCTTCAAAAGAAGCACACAGGTTGTGATTAGTCCTCCTGATTAACCATCAGTTTCAAGAGTTTATGCTATTCTAAAAAGCATTGCTTTAAGAAGCAGAAAAATTACAGTGCTTTTTCTGTTTAGTTGCAACCTTATAGAACTTATGACTAAATTTTCATTCAAGATTTTTGAATTCAGGTAACTTCACATGATCTGTTCAGTTTCAGGATGCAGTATCAGTAGAGAAAAACTATTGCCAAAGAACCTGAAAAAAGAAAGCTCTGAGTTTTGGCATGACTTGAGACAAAACCTGTTAAATGCTGGATACAGAAGATCAAATCACCAACAAAAACGAAGTGAAATTTGATACTGCAACTCAGAAAAATTAAAGACAATTGAAAGCATCTCCTTACTTTTAGAGAACTGTCCTCCTCAAGGAAAATATAAAAGGGCTTAAAGGCCACAACATCCTGATTCATATTGAAATTACAATTCAAGGCATTTATCATTGCCATGTGAAGCTACTGTACAAAGTATTTGAAAATATATAGGCATTTCTACTTACCAGTTCATATTCATCAAAAAGCTGGATCAACGATGGTGGAATGAACATATGGAAGCCTTGTAAAAAGGCATTTATCTGAGGCTGAATGGCTCTGGTCATTCTGAGCTCTGTTACAAGCTGGACATACTCAGCCTGCAATGTGGAAAATGACATTAAGATGTACCACAGCAAAACCACAGAGCTTGTACAAACACATACACACAAATGCTGTCCTTCATATATTACAGATGTCATCCACTGCAAGATAATAAGAGTTCCTATGCACTTTTCACATTGAAGAAACCTAAAATAATTAAGTAGGCCCCTCCAAGTTCTGAGCCCCTTCTGGTCTTCCTTCTTCCTTCCTTCCAGAGACAATTCCAAAACAGAACAGTTTAAATTGCTACATAACCCAGTCAAAAAACAAGAGTTCGTACAAGATAAAGGAAGTGAATAAAACTTAATTTGTCACGCCTGCCATCTAATACAACCATCCATTGTGCTCAACTAAGGACATAAACACATCAAGGTTTGTAAACAAAAATATTCTACTAAGCAATCTGACATAATTCAGGAAAAAAGGTAAACTTCTGAAGGAATGTTTGCAAGCCAAAAAGCTTCCTAGATTTCCTCCTATCTCTGGAAGTCTAACAGAATACACTACTTACCTCTGCAAGCTTTGTTGTCTTAATAAGAATTTCAGTTTTTTAAAGAAAGTCTTGAAAATCTCCTTAGTTTATAAAAAAGAAAAACACCACAAAATAATTTCTACCATCACCATGGGAATAGACACTATATCACACTTTAGGGATTTGGGGGCTCTGTTCCCTCTAAAAGACGTCAGCTAGAAAAGGTATCCACCAGAATTTCCCTTTTGTTGAGAACACAAAAGCCTAGGAGGCGTTAATGGAGGAAAGCTTTTAGGAGGCAGGCAAAGATAAAGCTCTATAAACGTTTCATTTACTCTGACAAAAGTACACAAATTTAATGAAGTTTCTCTGCTTAAGAAAAAGGTTTCCTACTTGAAAACAAAATGTATTCCTAGATGATTTATGGTACTCAGTTTCAAAGAAATGCTTTGACTTCCTAATAATGACTTTTAATAAGAAAATCATGAAATGTATCTCCCAATTAAACTATCAGCTTCCTTCAAGACAATAATCTTACAAAAATACTTTGATTTTTAATTTTAAAAAACTTTAACCTAAACTTTTAGGTTCTGAACCTGTACAAAAGCAACCAAGCATTTTTTTTTCCTCCCTTTCAGTAAACCAGAATGAAGTATGAAATATTTCAAAACATAAGGATATTTTTCAAAGGCAGCTCCTTACATTCACAGAGGTACAAAGGGACTGGCACTTGCTTTGCAGCTGGAAGGTATTTTTACATGCATTACCACCATTTTACCAGAGTGAAAAGACAATTATTTTGTGAAGTGCTCTGAAAAACATAACCTACTCATATTTTTAACTGCAGAACTGTTCCAAAAAATCTAGTTTCAATCTAGAAATCTCCTCGGGTTGCTTCTACAATCAGTGGAGATCAAGACACCTCCTTTCTCTAAGGACTGAGGGGTAGCCAAAGGAGATTAACTGCATTAGACAAAAGTCAGCCTCTGCGTATACAGAAGAAATCAGAAGCTTTCGCTTTACCAGTATTTGAAATAATGTTAACACCAGTTTTCTTCAATGATCAGAAATGCTTGTTTTACTTCTCTTAAACTGCTGTTACATATACTAGGCTATTCAGAAAACAGCAGAAAGGAAAATTCACAACCTTAGTTTTAAAAAATCCATTTAAGAAAAAGAATATGGCTTATTTTCTGTGTTTCAAAAATACTACATTGAAGACTTTAATTATGAGAGAAAGCAGTTGCTGCGCTTTAGGTGCAACAAGAAATGTTTTAAATAGCCTGGAACAGCTGAGCATCCAGACTATCAGCACTGGCACATGATGAAAGACCTGGAGCACAGAATTTACATAATATATGTCAGTAAAAAAATGGTCAATTTGTTTTCCTCTCTGTTCACTTCATTTACATTTTATTCTCTCTCAGAAGCCTTAGGAGCACATTAAAAAACAGAAACACCCATATAATTTCAGATCTACATATTCATCCCCACATAGTGCACAAAAGGTACAATCCAGACTTCTTTTAAGAAGGGAGATTTAACACAGATTAGATGGGTATCACAAATACGATGATAAAGTCTAGTTTGGGTGAGGGTTGTTCTGTATTTTCCTTTGAGGTAAATAAAGCAGAGATCAGACTTCCTCGACTTCACAGTCCCATATACTGTGAGACAAGGATCACTGTTTATGGTGTTCAGATTCAGAAAGCAGCTCCATTCCAAAGCTGCCTGGAAAAAAAACCCACAATTTTTTACTGCCAAACAGCACAGCCAGCTCAAACAGACTAGTCCTGCAAGGACAGAGAAAGCCATATGATTGTGAAGATTTGCACCATTCTTTAATAAAACATACTTATACTTTGACTAGCTCTAATTTTATTTTTTTTCTGGAAAGTAGAAAGCTGCAAAAAAACACACAGCAAAGAACAAAGATAAATGTATATTACCAACACTGGACACAGCCTGACTTTTCCCTTTGAAGTCTCTCCTTTACTATGACAAAAGGCAGTTGAACCACAGCTATAACTGATACTTCAGCTGCCTGCTACATGGATATCGCAAGGCATGAATATTTGAATCAAATGGTCCCGCAACCATTCACCTATTACACAGTCGATGTTAAAAAAAAGAACATTCCTTCGTTCAAAGAAAATAACTTTTTACAAATAGCTCTTACTACTGGTGCATTTACTCTGTTTCAGTTTTCAATGTAGGAAATGGACGGTTTGGGTGATATCTGCAGGGGTGGGGGGGAGCAGTGTGTGTTTTGGTTTGGTTTCAGGCTGGGGTTTTTTTGTGGGTTTATTGTTTGGGGTTTTTTTAAGGAATAAGGATTCACTCAATTTCATTTTATAAAAAAAAAAAGCTATCCTTCGAATAGGTAATCAGCTAGTGTGCATACACAGCACATTCTTCTAGAAGCTGAATTTTCTTCTCCCAGAGGCATAGCAAACACAATGAGTTTTAAACAGTGATCTTTATTCCTTGGGTAAAGGCAGAAAAAAAAAAGAAGATATCTCTTGCAGGAAAAAAGATTTTTTTTTTTTTTAATAAAGGAAAGTAGACACATTCCTATTTAAAATGAGAGAACAGCTAAGCTAAAACATACTGCAAAACCATGTCACATGAAAGAAACTGGAAAAAATGCCCCCACACCATTAAAACACAGATCTACAATTTTCAATCAGTTCGCTGCTACCAACAACTTTGCCAGTGAATAAAAGACGGTGCCAATTTACAGATGGTTTTTGACTTCACATTTCTCAACTTCAAATACAAAAAAATCAATTAATAGTTTTAAACCTACCACCAGAGTCATCTATTTCTTACCAACTTTCAAATAAATGCTGCACAAACTCAGATCCCCTCCTGCCACAGCTGGGGTATATGGCTCCACTGAATATGGAGGCATCTGCTCTACACAATTTAAACCACCCTTTGTAGTCTGTGCCCTGACTCCAAAGTTAACAGAGCAGTTTAAGCTACTAGTGAGTAGTACCCTCATGTGGGCAAACTTCTAATTTCATGCTAAATGAGAACAGGTTTTAAATAGTTGTTATGAAACTACAATTTATGTCAAATACATTTTTTTTATATACTGAGAAGCTAAGACTGACCAGAAACAAGAATAATTATCCTTGCTTTCTCCAACAGATAATAAAGAAATTAAACACCCCCTGCCTTCACAATTAGACTTATTTTACCATCTGTTTTCTTTCATGAATGACTGTACTACAGGAAACATTGCAGAATCAGGCTAATAACATGTATTCCTGTTACTGGAATGACACTCTGCTTTAATGAAAATGAGGATTAAGGATACAAGGATCCAGCGGCAATCGCTCCGACACAAACCTTGTCCTTGCGACACACTGACACCAAGCGGCCGTTTCCCAGCGCAGCAGCTGCTGACACCGCTGGTGCAGCCGAGCCCTCACTGAGCACACAGAACGGGCCAGGCCCGTCACTACACAAATTAAATTCAAAACAGAAAGCAGACAGCAGCATACAGCAGCACATTTTGTCAATGTGACAAAAAAATTGAAGGTCTACCCGTGACACTCCTGCAGTTCGTTGAAGCTGTTCAGTCAGTAACTACAATCAGACTGATGTTGATTTTAATTTCTAGATTATTTTCAAAATCCAGCTGTGTTTTTCAATATTTCTCTCTTTGAACTAATGCTGCAGAGAACTGGGGCCTTCCTAACCTGTTACTATTACAGTAAATTAAAAAGGTACATTATTTCCATATGCACCAAGTGACTTGCAAATGGCTGAAAAAGCTTTCTGCAGCCTTTTACTCCATCCATTATCTGCATGTTAATGCAGAGCAATCCAGTGCCACAGACTGCCTCAGAAGGCAGCACATTTTGCAACATTAACTACAATTTTACTTTCAGCAATTGCAACTGTTCTACTTCTCTGGTATATATACCCATGACTTAACTTTAGGATTATTTATAACCTTTAAAATAAACCCTTCATTTGAAGCTTCCCTTCCACAGCTCTGTCAGAAAGAAGAACCCCAAGCCTGAACTCTTTTTATAGATTTCAAAAAGCACTATTTCTGTATAACACACTAAGCTAGAAAAAGGGGCAAGAGTGCTGGTAATTTTTTAACTTTTTTGTATTTCCTTCAAAAGGGGTATACCATTTATCCTTCCAGTTATTCAGAAAGTCAGTCCAGTCACTTGTCTTATAATATCAACTCCTGAATAAACCTGTATACTCACCTTGTTTTCCTGTGTAACAAGTATACTTGCACCCCCCGGCTTCAGTGGCACTTCTTCCATTGCTCCAAACACATCAGTCTCAACAGAGAAGGTCAGCTCTAAACCCAGATCACTGATATCATTATCTAAAATCCACTGCAAGTTCTTTGCATACTCTGGATCAATAGATGCTACATCCTGATAATTTACAGGTATACCTGGGGGAAAACAAAAACAAAAAACAAAGAGACAAAACTGCTCAAATAAACAGGATAAAGCTAAAAGATTTCTAACAATATATGGCAGAAGACTGCCCCCTAGAGAGAAACCAGAAAAATGCAGTAACAGAAAAAGGGAATAAGGAATCCGTAGTTAAAAACTACATCAGAACTGCACTTATTAAATTTTTAAAATATTACAGAATCAAGTTTCCTCTGTGAGTTTTTCCCCCCAGTGAGGCAAATGACACACCACTCAGGCAAAAACAATTTGCACAATTTTTACTCGCTAATGGATTTAAGTTACAGCATCTAACCGTACTGAACATGCGATGTTAAATGTTTCCTACAAAGTCTTAAAATTTTCTACACAACTTTTAAAAACCCAAATACCATACTTTTCTACAATAATATCCTTGCCCCCAGAACATTACTTGGAGAGGAAAGAACCTTCCTGGAGTCAGAAAACCCTTTTGCTCTTGAGTTTTCTCATTAACCATAGTTAAAATGAAATCTATTATACAGTTGAAAAAAATTATTTATAGGAGTTCTACATTTTCAACCCGAACTTTCAAGTCATTTAAAAGCCTTAAAAGGAGAGTTGCTAAAAGTTTGACTTTTATCCAAGTACAGGAACTGCTATTTACAGCCCCTTCACAAACATGGCACTCAAACACATTTGAGCAAATGTGCCTAGAACAAGGTGACCCCGAGTTTATGCAAGAGAACTACCCTCTTCACTACACAAGAAAGCAAACCCCCAACTACCTTAACTCTGCCATGATAGATATTCTAACTCTACCAAGACAAATACATCTCTGGGAAAAGGGGCAGGGGAAAACAGGAAAACTGTGTTGTGCCCCAGAGTAACACAAAATCCAAAGGTTAGCAGCCTCTCAGACATCTAGCAGTGCAAAAACTGTTAGAGTATTTCCATGGAAGAGCTGACTAGTGCTGAAATGGTGTGTACCAAAGCTATAAGGCATTGTTTTTCTAATAAAATCAAGCAACACTCCAAATTAAGAGAGGGGTAGGTAACCTACTAATTAAATATCACTGTCATCTGTCCCTCAAAAAAAAAAATAAATCTAACAGCTGCCTGGTAGTTACTAGAGGACATTCACTTTTGCCAACCAGCAAGCATATGCGCATTTTACATATGAAATGTGGAAATAATGATGTCTCTGAGGGATATAACCAAAATGTGGGAAAAGAAGACTGAAAAGTAGGAATCAGAGACTCCAACTTTAGGGAAGAAACTTAACTGGAGCATTATGATAAGAGTACACTCATAGTCAGCATATTGTGAGACCAAAGCGCTAAGCTCACTCATTTGCATGACAGATATTTTACCAATCAACAGACTCAAGTGGGTGGTTATAAAGAAACTCCATCAGATTTATCAGGAAAAAACTTGAATCCCATGAAATACTATGTATCTTTCTTTTGTATACTCTTAAAGCACCTGTAGTTTGAAAAGGAAGAGAAATCTGAGCATAATTGTGATTAGCAGGCATTTCTGTGAAACACAGAACTTCAGAAAGATACTACAGGTAAGCTCTGAGACAACTTCATTTAATATTCAAGGATTTAAGGCCTCCAGTTCAAAACAGACTGACCCAGAAATTAATTTTCACTTCTGTTTATGCCATTTCAAGGACTACTTTCTACTATACTGTTCAACAATGGACTGTAGTCTAACAGCAAACAGTGCAGTAAAGAATCTATCTGCTACCTGTCTTTGTGGGCTGGAGGTAGAACTTTTATAAACAGAAAAGTAATCAGTTCCTTAAAAAAATACAAGGTGGAAAAGAGCACTAGAGAAACTATCATCTCCTCCCCAGTTTAAGCAGAAGGCAGACAGATATAGTGTAACAAAAACAAACCAAAGAGGTCTTCTTAATTTCTGACCGTATTTTTGCCCATGCTACTCCTGTAATAAGTGCAGCCTTAATAAACAGGCAGACCGACAGAACAATGTTTGATTTCACAGCACAGACACACACAAAATTATGCATGCTACATATCTAACACCTTATAAAGCACGTTAGTTGGGTTTTAGCTGGGTCTTCACCTAAGTTGGTGATCTTTCCTTGCCTACCAGATATTATTGCAGAAAGATCTCAGTTCACCACAATGGAAAAAGGTGATGCACCCACCCGAGTCTCAAAAAAGAAGCCACATTTGTTCATCCAGGTTTTGGCTTCTAATTAAGGCATTTCCACATCATGTGTGTTGACTAAAAAGAAGAGTTCCTTCGAAAAAGGTTCACACTGTTCCTCAGAGACAGAAGGTCTTACCTCACAACCGGTGGTTTTAGTGCCATCAACAGATGGATATACTTTAACTACGGGAAAACAAGGAGCTCAGTGCAAGGTGAAAAACCAAAGGAATGGAAACAGTTTCAGGCTGCAAAAGATTTCACACTCCTTCACTTAAGGCCTGACAAGTAGTTGAAGGAAATTCATATTTCTGTAACCTGATAACTTGTATTTGGTATGAATAACAGTTAGTATAACTCAGAGCTGAACCTGAAACAAAAATTAAACGAAAACCCCTCAGGAGAATCTGCTGCTGCACAACTCTGATTCCTTAAGCAAGAAAATAGGACATGCACAAAGCTGATAGAAAAGGCCTTGGAACGGTGAGGCAGAAAAAGCAACTACTCTGGGAAGTGGAGGGTGTAATTTTTCCAGTTCTCTGTGTCTGATAAGTAAGAAGAAGTGATAAACAATTGTGAATACTTAAGTTAAATGTGTCTAAACATTTAGAAAGTTCCAGAATGCCTGTTCAAGAGAATGACAAGATCTTAATAAGACTGGGGAGAGTTTATTAACAGAGACTACTGACTGCTGTTTCTTGGTTTGCAACAGTTACTCTAGCAAAATGAAAAAGGAAAAAAGTAAGGTCATCTTGTCAATTTAGAAACCAAAAAACAGCCATATCATCACTAATCAAACTACTAAGGAACCCAAATTCATTAGTAGTCAATTCCAGAAGAGGTGACGAGCAACAAGCAGAAAAGTAAGTTTTTCTTTCGTGTGAATACATCACATGGAGATTAGCCTGTGAGCATTAACTCATAAACACATCCTGGGCTGCAACAAATGAAGCATGACCAAGGTCAAGGGAGGTGATTCTGTCCCTCTACCCTGCTCTCATGAGACCAGCTCTGGGGCCCTCAACACAGGAAGGACACTGATGTGTTGGAAAAAGTCCAGAGCAGGAGCACAAGAATGATCAGAGGGCTGGAGCCACTTTCCTATAAAGACAGGCTGTGAAATGCTTGAGGTTGTTCAGCCTGGAAAACAGAAAGCTCCAGGGAGACCTTAGAGCACCTTCTAGTACCAGAAGCGGGCTACAAGAGAGCTGGAGAGGGACTTTTTACCAGAGCAAGTAGTGATAGGACAAGTGGGAATGGCTTTAAACTGAAAGAGAACAGGTTTAGATAGGAAGAAATTCTTCACTGTTACGGTGGTGAGGCACTGAACAGGCTGTCCAGAGAAGCTGTGAATGCCCGATTTCTGGAAGTGTTCAAGGCCAGGTTGGATGGGGCTTTGAGCAACTTGGTCTGGTGGAAGGTGTCCCTGCCCAAGGTATCTTTAAGATCCCTTCCAACTCAAATCATTCACTATTCTTCTGCTCATTCAGAGGAATCTCTTGATGTCAGAGGCCAAGCCTTAAAAGTCAGTACCAAATTGTGCCACACAACGATACTTTAGAACCACTTTCCTATGTGAAGATCAAGGAGTAGGGAAGCATTGCCTACATGGTGCTGCTTCAGGCTGGATATCCTTCACTGCCTCTTGTCCAGAACAAGGTCACTCCCCTGCAGCAAAAAGGCAGAGAAGTAAAACTCCTCTGTGAAGATCTTGACAAAGATGATTGAGCCTGCACCACCAACAAACTGTAACAGTGTCCCCTGAACACTTTCAGAGTTGATCTGTCCTCAGCAAACACCACAGGAAGACCACAGGTAGACAATTATCAAGCTAACTTCCAAAGAAGATCAAAGAATAGTGCTATAACACAAAGTAAATTCTGCACGCAGCAGCAAATAAATTTATGTACTTAGAGGAGTAATAAGAATGCCCAGGGAATTTACCCTTCCACACATTTTCATGCAAGAAGAAAAGTTCTTTCATGGCATTGCAGAGGCACAATCAAAAGGCACAAAGGTTCTCAAAGAAGAGCCCTAGACAACAGATACCACACTTAACAGAGGTTGTCCTCTACTAAAAAAAAAAAAAAAAGAAGTTACATTTCTATAAAGACTTCTGACCAATCCCCTTGAATGCTACAGCATAAGCATACGAATTAACTTTCCTTGTTAAGGAGACAGGATGAACCTGCATTAGTTCCAAAACACTATTTCAGAAAATAAGTTTGCAACAGCATGGATCCAGCTTCTGAAAACATTACACAACTGATGAACTTCGGGCATAGTAAAGAAAGCCTGATAGAGTTTTTCCAGAGTTCACAAACATTCTCAACTTCGTAAGTCTGTCGCAAGTTAACTAGGGAACAATTCCTTTCATTTCTCAAGAATGACACTACACAGCAGGATAGATGAATTTCACAACTGTGATGCAAAGAACTGCATATACCACAAAAGCAATTGGTCGCACTAGTCTGCCTTTAAGGCATTCCTAGTCAGCAATAGTAAAGACAACTAAATTACATGATTAGGCTTTAGACAGAGTAATGATGCCTTCCTTGTTTTTAAGATTCATATTCAAATATAAAGATTCACTATTTTTAAAAAAGTTGCTAACTGTATAACATTCCCTCACTGTTTTGCTCATGTATTTCTATATTTTGCAACCACAACAGCTCCTAAGTGAGGCACAGACTGGAATAGCAATTACTGCCATATTATGTTGTGACTCTGATGTACATAAAAGACTAGCAAGACATTAATTTCCAAGACCTTTTCACTTTTAACACACACACAAAAGTAAAAGAGGAAAAGGTTTAGTGTTCAAACAACTATTACAAGTAATGAACAGGGTTTTAATAAAACCATACCAAGAATATGTTTGTAGAATGACCTCGTGAAGTAGATGTTCACCAACTGCCTGTGATTCAGAGCTAGTCCCAGGATCTGGCCTGCGAAACGGAAGTAGTTCAAATGATCTGGATTTACAGAAGAGTTGCTGTTGGGCTGGAAAGTTGTTCCTATAAAATAAAAATATTATCATATTTCAGTACACTTTTTTTTAAGTGAGGTGTTTATTTTTCAAATACACTCAACATCTGAAACTACTGCAAGAGTTTTCTTTTAGGGTTCTGGAAGTGTGGGGCTTTTTGTTTACACAAAAAATACTTCAGACAGAAATATATTAGAATGTAACGGCACCCTACTACTACAATGATACTGCTTACTCACTTTCCAAAGCACCACTCTGAAATAATTATCATCAGCAAAGGGAGAATTATAAACTGGTAAACTTGGCCCTCCATCTTAGTATAGTGCTATGGGCATTTTTTGCTCACTCTTATGGGCTGTGCTTCTATCAACTTGTGACCATGCTCAAAGGAAGGATCAGCATGTATCTACTTCCTTTCACCTGTTTCTAGCCAGATGCAGGCAGGACACAGTCCAATCCTGGTCTTTTTGGAAAAGACTACCTCAAATAGACATCCCTGATCTTTTCCTTTTAGCTTTCATGAAATAATCTACTGTTGACTGAATCCCTTGCCACTTTCCAAGACTTTGTACGGTAGAAAACAAAACACTTAGCACTGACAATGATGATGATGTGAAATCTTTTATTGATAAAGACTTGCTTTATATGAAAAACCTAAAAGACAAAAAGTCAAATGCAAGGGAGACCTGTGGAGATCAACATCTGGTTTTACAACAAAAAGTAGTTGATTGAATTTATGGATTTCTGAAAGGAAATAGAGGAATACTTCCACAGCTCTCTTGCAGATGCAGAAGAAAGGAAAACTCTGAAAGTGTTATGTCCTCCTACAACCAGGCAGAGATAGCGTGGACCCATTAAAACCAACAACGCACTCTCCTCTTACAGAAGAGAACGAAACTTCAAATGAAGAAAAATATTTCATACGTTCTTGCAAAAACAAACAATCCATAAATCATTTCTCTATATACAAGATCAATTCTGTCAGTGCTGCTTTTAAGAAGTAATAATCTTATATTCTGAAATTATGCTTTTATAAAAGACAATACCCTAAAATTAGGAAGAAAAAAAGGCAGAAACATACCATCAGCTGACTGGGTAAATAAGGCATAATCTGGGTTAACTATTTCACTGGACAAGATATCAAACCATTCACGCACCACACCCTGTCCCTGCATGTCAAAAGAATAAAACGTATTAGTACAAAGAACTTTCACTGCTCCAACAGTTACACTGAGTAACTACATATTTCTTTTAAAGTAATTTTAAAATCGGATTTAGTTCAAAACAATACTCCTGAAAGAGAATTAATGTTTCCATATGAAAATACAATAAAAAACAGTGTACTTTTACCCACCATGCCTTCTTCTCCATGAAATCTCACAGCAATCCCCTGCTTCAGTTTCGCACTATTTGCTTTAGACACAACTTCACAGCTACTCCTAAAAATAGAATCTAAATACAAAGCGTCAATTAATTTTTTTCATCTTGTTATATTTCATTGTATTTCAAAGATATACTAATTTCACTTATAACACAATACCTCTGTGAACCAAAAGAATGTCATTTTCATTGACAGGCCTGTGCACCATGTCCGAATCTGGCTGCCCAGCATGCAGATGTTCATAGAACCACTCACAGCGATCTTTAAATGGCTACAAAACAAAGTGTAAACTGTATTATATAGATGCGTTCCACTGAATTCATCATCTCTCAAAAGCATGACTGGAAAACAGTTATGCAGACTTCTCAAGTAATTTTTGAGATGTGCCGAGTTACCTCAATAAGCTACACAGTATTTTGGGAAAAGACCAGGTGTGCCCTTAAGTGCTTGCTGAAGTTTGGTATGCTAAAGCTGCATTTGCAGGAAGATTGGACCACCGGTTATGCAGAAATTGCTATCAAAGTTCTCCACTCGAGAAAAACAGCACAAAACTTCTTACAGGGAAGGGGTGGGTGTGAAGGACTCCAGATAAGAAATAAATCACTGGCTTCTGTAACTGATAATCAACCACAGCTGAGCACAGAAGCACAAGGGATATAAACAAGTCCTACTTGTAGTAAAGTCCTCCGGCAGTATAAAACAACTCAAAGGCACCAGAAACCTTCCAAAGGAACTCCTAGGTGAGAAGGTTCTAGCTTGTTTGACTCAGGATTGAGACTGACATTTTGCAGCTGACATTTTTCCATCAGAGGCCATCCTCGTGTCATATCTTTCTCATCCATCACAATTCACAGCACGTACATTTAACTGACCTGACAAACAGGGCTTCAGTTCTCAGGGTCTCTTCATTATTCACAGGTAATGAATTTCAAAAACAAATGAATTTCAACCAAAGAATGATTAAACAATACACCTACACCCTTGTCCCACAAATGGAACTAGATTACTAAAAACAATGTACCTTTAAAAATAAAACATTGTACTGTTCACAGCTAAGGGAATAAAGCTTTTGGAACAGACTTTCCATAATTACTGGGGGAAGGGGGTGTTTTGGTTGGGTAGAGGAACTTTACCTTTGTTTTCAGAAAATCTGGTATTTGACCAAAATAGTTGACCAAAACTCCTTTAGTATAAAGAATCAAAAGTAACCCAGTGTGTGCTAAATGAAGGAGTTCCAAACAGCTCATTATCAGCCAAACACCATCTTCATTTATAATAGAACAAACGCACAGCACAGTAATGAAAACATAGCAGATGCCTAAGACTACAGAGTTATGTATAGGAGCCAAATTCCACACAGGAGTTTGTGCACTAAGTTTTCAATGTAACTACACTGGTACTCCCCTAGAGTAACTCTTTAATATTGAATTCATGTCCCATGTCAAACTGAGGAGTTTATAATTTTACTTGAATAAGAAAAGAGACAAAACAAAGAAACAAAAAAAAATGGTAGGAAACTGAGCAAAGTGTAACAAGACAACATGATGTTTCACTAAAGAAGCTGTCACTAATTAACTATGTCCAAATCAACTAATAGTGGTGTATTTATCCTCTGGTTTGTCTCAAAATGTAAGTCAATTAGGGGAAAAGTACAGCATTTTAAAGCCCAATCTATTAGATGTGCACAAATAGATTTAAAAATAGAAATTTAGCTTTGTTTAACTCAAAGTTGGACTTGTAAGACATATCTAACATCGGTTATTTCAAATGGACTCACGTATTTCACAGAACTACAAGTACAGAAATCAGGCTGCCATGCCCGTTTAATCTGATCTTCCAACATCCAAGATTCAGAAGCACTAGAGGCTAAACTTAGTTCTTCCATCCTCCCCAAATAGAATTTCTTTAAATATTATTTTTAAACCAAACACCTTTTGTATATTTGCAGAAGTTGTAACTAAGCATCTCCTGACACTTACCTGAGCTTTTATGATGTGCATAAATCTGGACATCAGTTCAGGACACTCAAGAAGAAAATGAAAGTGATCAAAAATTATTTTGGGGTTTCTGGAAGAAAAACAGGTTAGAAGCCTGTTAAGAGATTTAATAATAATGCTTCGTGATACAAAAATTCTACAAAAAGAAACAATGCAATTAGCCATATAAGAAGATTTTAACAGACTCTTCTACTTGGTCAGTTTTTCTCTTGTTTTCAAATACCTCATCTGCAAAACATGGGAGGATACAGAAGCAGTCCCAGAGAAACTCTGGGAACAGCCAACTGTAAAAAGATGGTTTAGACTCCTTTAAGAAGTCACATACTGGAGGAAGAACGAAAGTTGTCATCTGCCTCAAAAATGAAGCCTTTATTTGGAATAAATATGAGGAAAGGATCCATTAAGGAAATTATTCTGTTGCTCTGTGAAACAGATTTTGTTCACGAAATCCCACAGAATCTCACAAATAGATCATTTAAATATGCAAAAGAGTTCATTTAAGTCTGAGCACTGAATCATTAATCTATACTCCCTTGAATTTGGCAGGGCCATTAAAGTGAATATAGTACATAGATTACAACAAAAGCCTAAAAATACAACTCAGTAAGAAGAAAAAAATCAGTTTGATTTATTGGGGAGGAGCATGGCTGGGCAGAGGGGTGGATTACAAAACCCATACTTGTTGAAGCTTACCTGTTAACAAAACACTTAAGGACATCATCGTGTTTACAAACAAATTCTATAAAACGAGGTGACGTCATCCTGTTCAAAAATCATATGATGCTTTCGGTTAGTGAAATTGAAAATAATTTGAATTACACAAATTGTCTTTTTTTTTAAATAAAATACTACACAACTAGAAACTGATATTGTTTAACAAGTCATCATGAAACTAAATACTCAACAGCATTAAGATCTCATAATAAACTAACAGAAAAGGCAAAAATGCCAGTAACCAAGAGGGTCAAGCAACATTACCTCCAACTGTTACTATCTATATGAACAAGAAAAGCTCGAAGTAAGGGAGATACATATTTTTCTATTGAATCCTTCCAGCTTTCAATGGAAGCACATATATGCAAGGGCTGATATTACATGTACAATGCATATGATATGCAGGCTGTTCTATATTCTTGTTTATTGTATGAAACTCCCACCATGCATCTTGTAAATTGTGGTATGCCATAAAGAGAGCCAGGAAGAAATAAAATTCAAACTCAGCAAACTTAATAATGGGGACAACAGGTTGCTTAATGGCAAAATACACATAACAAAAAAGCATGACAAAAAAACATAACAAAATTACTTGCCAGGCAAGAGTCTCATAGTAGCATGATTTTATTTTTTTTCTCCTATACATATATATATGGAGAGCAAAGGAAAGATTAAAATGGGTACAAATTTCACTACATTTATTAACATCTGTCCTACAAAAACAGAAAACCAAACCCATACTTCATTGTATCCTTCAGTAAAAGCTAATGAATAGTTGCAAACATGAGTAAAATCCTCTCATCAAGTTTCTTTGAAGTTTGTGAAAAACAGTACTTTACTTAGTACAGGACAACTCTTCCTGCTCCCCACACCAGTTTAGGTAAGAGTTGCTAATTTTATACAAAACTGAGGTGTTTTCCTTATTCTGTTCTGAAGAAACAAGTCTCATTATATCCTTTCACTCATCTGCATAAAAAACAAACAAGCAAGCAAAATCTCCCAGAGACCAAATAAGAACTCTTTAAACACACTCCTGATCTGGGAGATGATTTGAAAACAATAAACAACTAAGAGAGTCTTCCCTAAAAGGAAATTAACTCTATTTGTAAATTGCCACACAAGCTGTAAGATGCAATAAATGGGGAACAGAATAAAAAGCAAACACTTGTCATTTTTGATGCTGAAAAGTTGGAACATTTTATTTCAGTATATTAATAAACAATGCGTAGATTCAACGTCAGCATCTGCACAAGAAAAGTAATTGTGGCAAGTAAAATAAAATAACCTAAATATTTCAGATGTTCACCAACATGAAATGCCATCCTTGTAGGAATATCAAGAACAATGGAAAGCTATGAGCTTTGCTTACTCTCTTCCATTATAGAGACACTCAAATCTAAATTTAGAGCTGTTTTAAAACATTTTGTCTGAAAACAGTTTGTTATCATTTCAAACATTATTTGAAGATGGCAGCAGTATTGATTTACAAAATTTACTCCTATTGATGCCTATGGATTTTTTTGATTTTTAGCTTTTTGTAGATTTTAGGAGTAGCTGTAGTTAGCTCACATTTTAGCACAGTAATTTGCACATTTACCCAACCCTATTACCCCATTTCATATCTAACTTTCTAAACTCCTGTAGCTTGTTTAGACTTCTCTTAAGGTAGGCCTTCTTTCTGTTTAAGAACATTTGCACCCTGGCTTGAACAGCAAGACACATCCTAGTCAAAGCATCCTTCAAAACCCCAGAACAGTGGAGGAGCTCCAAGGACTGGACATGCTGTGACAAAGAAGAAGACGAGGAAGAGGTGGTCTTAGAAAACCCTAACCTAATTTCCAGAGGAGCGTGCCGAGGGGCAGAACTGGGAGGATCTGAGGGGCAGATAGATCTGGGACTGGATGGGCTAATACCTTAAATTGTGGAACCCCCTGGACACGGGGACGTGCATCTCTGTATGCCCGTGGGGGCTGAAGGCCTTCTATTAAAACTGCTCTTTACCTTATCTCTATAATAATTGCATGGTGACTAAGTTTTTGGCTCCTGATCTAAGGCAACACTATTAACAAAAAAACTTCAGAGCAAGTCTCAGATCTTTGTACTCTCCACACAGTTCTGCAAAGCCCTAAAGCAACATGCAATTCAGCCTTCTCTCCCACATCTCAGGGAGTTCTCTCAGTTGTTACTGAAACAGTCCTTACACTCCTGACAGTAGTCTCAAACTTATGTAGTATCTGTGGGGGTTCTCCTTAACACGAAGCATAAATTATGCTTCGGGACAGACCTACAGGACAAGTCATATCAGCAAGTCACCTGGACACAGGGAGACAGTCACCTTGATGACAATTTTGGTACAAAGAGATGGATGGTGGCAAGGGGACTGTACTTTATCACTTCTGTAAACATTTCTGCTCTACATTTGGCTGCTGTCAACAATACCGAATTAAATTTTATCTTATATCAATGGAAATGGCTAAACAGCAGTTCCTTTTTCAGTGTGATTGATCCCCATATCATCTTCCAGAATGTCCACAGAGGAGTATGCCCCAGACAAACATTACTGGCCAACTTGAATGCTTTTATTCCGCTCAATTCGTCAGAGAAAGAAAAACCTTCAAAGTGGCCAGGAATAAGCAAGAGTTGTCATGTAGTATGAACCTTGCTTCTTGATTCCTCAGAGAACTTGTAATACCACCATACTTATGGTATGTGGTATTATATGCATACTTATGCATATAATATGTGTACTAATGCACTCACGAGGACCAAAGGATCCCTTCCTTGGAAGTTCACAAATATATCCATAACCATCTTGGCCTGACTAAGACCTCAGTTACAGTGGACACATTTGTTTTCTGTTTAAATCAGACACTAAATTTACCTAAGTTGCAGTGCCTGTTCCACACAAAACTATATGTTTGCCAAGCTGGGACTGGATTCCATGTGACTGTTATTTTTGAGATTGAACTCTCCTTGTTATAAACTTCTGCAATATGGTCAAACAAGTTTTGCCCCAGCGATCATTTTCATACACAATGATCACTTTTTTTTTTTTTTTTCTGAGCTTACAGCTGTTCTTGTTGGATAACCATATTAAATTCAGGGATAACTTCACATTAAGAACCAACAGCAAATACAGCTAAGTTTCTAGAGATCAAAATTCTATTATCTCCAAGTATACTAGATGATTACAAAAAGCCATTAGACATTTAATACAAAATTTGTCCCACTGCAGCTACACTCACAGGCAGCAGCATTATGGAAAATTTGCAGTGCTTTTTGGTGTCATTAGAGCCAGGAAAAAAAAAAAAAAAGGCATTCAAATAACTGAAATAGAGAAAGCATTAAAAAACATACCCTTGACTGTCATTAATATAATGTGGTCAGCACCAACATTCTTCCAAGAAAGCATGTGTGATTTTAAAATGGTAATAGTTTGAATAACAAAAATGAATCCTGTTCTTACCCCTGAGGCATCTGACAGGAGCAGCACATATAGAAGGCTTGAATGACAGCACTTAGCCTGTTTGCTGTCATGGAGATAACATCCTGGCAATCAGCACAAGCTTCCTGCTTCCCAGCAACATCATATGCTTTTAACTCGACAGCATCAGTGGACAGGTCTTTTCTTCCCTCAGCTCCTGCAGCGGCAAAGGAAGGTGCAGGAGCAGCATCCTGGTGATCTGGTCCTTTTTGCTTCAGTAAAATAGAAGTAATGTTGGCAGAGTCCTTTTTGTTTTTCATAAGCTCTGTGGCTATAAGAACGAGCCATTCATCTAGAGAATGCCAGAGCAGTTCCAGTGGCTGCAACAAACACACGAGAAAACAGACAGAAAAGGAACACGTTGACATTAGATAATATTAATAATGTGATAATGCTGTTTGAGCAAAGAGACATCAGGCACATTTTAAAGCTTGAAGAGATCTTTTAGAGGTCATGTTAGAGGTAAGAGTCAAATACTCATAAAAAATTCTGTACTTGTAGCCAAAGAGCACAAAGAAAATTCCATATAGAAGGAAAATAATCAAGCAGCAGATGGAAGAAAGATAAAGTAATTTAGAAAGAAGTATAGAAGAACTATAGAATTGAACTGTGTAACAGAGTTTGGCCTCAGGGTTGTTACCCAGCACAGTACTGCCTGACTGCTGCAGTCAAGCAGAGAAACAATAATACACAGGTTGAGTTGCCAGAGTAAGAGAGTTCTTTTTTAAAGACCTGGTCAAAGAAGCTCCCTCTAACCAAGAAGATGCAGTGAACTCCAGACAACACCACAGAGATTCAGACCAATGCATGTATCTAATAAGAACATGTTTTATGTAGAGTGTGAGCTCGTAACAGCTCATTTTGATAGTACCCCAGATGTCTCAGAGTAAGGGTCACTAACATCTAGATTTATGAAAGAGAAACAAGTATCATCAAAATCACGAATCAATTTTTAAAACTGTACATTTCATTTTAACAAAGACACTCTTTATTCACTACACACTGCTCAAAATTAATAACATTAAAAGCTGGTACAATTCTATCACTACACTTTTGCTCCAAGGTGTATGGAGAAGAAGGCCTGAGCATACAAAAAGACCACAAGGGGTGTAAGGGCTTGTTTCACAAGCCTACAGTCTAGTGAGCATTGGGATATGAATCCTCCAGGGAGATAATCCAACTCAAGAAACTAGGTAGCTATTTACTAGAATACTAAAATCTAGTTTTGTTCTCCCAAATTTTTCAATGCTTATCTTGCCAGACACCATTTTCCACTGATATCTTGTGTTTTATCTCTTATTTCCCACAGACTTAGCACATCTTCTGGAAGTTTTCCACCTGATTTGTTTTTCCAAAGCTAGTTTTTCTCACTTTCTGATTACAACGTCATTCAAAAGCGTAGTCAAGCATAGCAGCTTCAACATTTCCTTTCTTTCTAGCCCAACTTCAGGATATAAAGCACTTCTAAATATTGCCCATCACCTCCATATCCATGACAGTCAGCATTTTACATTAGCATCCGTGATCAGACCGTTTCAGGTGTCATGTGGACATACTCAAACAAACCATCAGCAATGTTTTTTTCAAAACTACAAGTCAGCACACAACTGAGTCTGACTGAGTACCCAGCTTTTCCAGCTGCACACCTTACCCCCCAAATGCAAGAATTTAGTTATGCAATGCCTCTCTCTTTACCCATCCAGAAAGCAAGACACCAGCAATCAAACCCACATTCAAACCGCTACATTGGAGCAAAATCTTCTGCAAGATGACAGATAGCCTTTTAGGACAGAGGGCACAGGAGATCACTGATCCATGAAGTGACTGTCATAGCAGAGAAGTTACCTCAACTCTAGAAAAGAATAGTATCTGAAACAAGGGAAAAATGTTAACAACTTCCCAACCTTGTTCAACTACAGAAGTTTTGCAGCAAGTTTCCCTAATATCAGATCACACTCAACAGCAACTGGAAGAGCAATAGATGAAAAAGTAATGAATGTAAACTTAGTCAAAATTACTATTCATAAAGTTTCTCAATTCTAAGATCTTTTTTGAGTTAGCAGTAGCTTATTTCAAGGTTGGGAGACAAAATTCAATTATTCTTTTGTATCTTACGGGATCAGTACAAGAATGTGTATCATTAGATAGTGCTTCCACTTTTAAAACATTTGGATAGGTCTGAATCACATATAGGGAATTTCAGTAAAGCACAGAGAGCCCTGTGATTTTCTTGACCTTGTCAAACAATAACATTCCTCAGTAGTCTCAGATCAAGCTGTATTCACATTTTCAATCCCTTATCAGCTAGATTACAGTGAAAACTTTTCAAAATATGTTCAATCAGTATATCAATACAGAAAACCAAGCTTTAAGAAAGAAGTTAAAAGAGAGTTTTTCTTCATTTCTTATACTGGATAAAACATGGTTTTGCACCAGCTTTTTAAAAGAAATTATGAAGTACATCTTCGAAAGTCATCAGGTAGATCTATTTGGACCTAACAGGAGTGTATTTAAAAGGAATGGAAACAACCCCTTGTAACATGCAATAAGCCTGATAATGTTCCTCCACATACCCAACCACAAGACAGAATTCCTGCCACTGCTGCTCTCAGTCCTCCTTGGGTAAAAGTCTACTATTGAAAGAAGACAGTATTGAACAACCAATCAACTTCTTATATTGCAAAGAAAGACTGTATCTAGAGGCCCTCACTCACTCAAACAGCATTCAAAGAAGTGGGTGGAGAACTGTATCACTTTCTTATGCTCTGGAAAGTACTCAGCACCTTACATGGAACATGAACTATCAATCTGATGGTTTATGTCAGAAATCTGTATTAAAATTCAAGTTACCTGCAACATTTATACCCACAACTAAATTTTAACATCAG
Organism: Pyrocephalus nanus; assembly: GCA_038380795.1. Classification (NCBI taxonomy): domain Eukaryota; kingdom Metazoa; phylum Chordata; class Aves; order Passeriformes; family Tyrannidae; genus Pyrocephalus; species Pyrocephalus nanus. The sequence continues at coordinate 43,742,000 of CM076260.1, forward strand.
CAACAAACTCCAATTTAAAGCTATCAACTTCTGAAATTTTTAATATGGATCTCAAATTTAAAATCTTGAAGTTCCATGTTGACTTCTTTAACACAGATTCAACATCCATTTTGTAGCAACAACCTCTGTGGTTTCCTTAACAGTCCATACTAACCAGTTAGACTATCTATATTCAAGAAAATGTAAATAAAATAAAAACTAGAAAAGGAGTTCTTTGTCACTAACCTGCACGTCACACATGCAAGGACTGGTACCAATGAAGACATACAACTGTCAGGTCTTCAAGTAGCTTGCAAACCATTGCAATAATCTAGACATGTAGTGGGGGGTTTTTCCCTCCTCCCAAAAGGCAGAAGAGACAATCACAACCATGTTTTCAAGGAAAGGACAAAAAAGGAAAAGAAAAGGCAGGAATAAGAGAGAACTGGAAGTCACCCAACTCACTCAGCACTATGTGTAATCTCCCACTTCCCAGTCACCATAAATTCAGGGAAGAACAGACTAATCCAGACACAGTTACTGATTACCTTAGTATTGCCAGACCTGCGTGCCCAAACAAGAATAAGTTCTCATCAGCAGTTTTATATTTTTGAGTTTGAAATTGAAATGAATCGTTTAAATATCATGGAGACAACAGTGGTCCTTATGAAGGTTTTAACACTTCTAAATAAATAAATTACAATAATTGCAATAATAACTTTTAAATAATTCGGAAATGTTAGCTAAAGCAACAGTAGGATAGCTTTTGTTTATTTATTAAAAACCTAAAAGTGGTTTTCACACTCTTAAGAGTTACTGATATTTTCTGGGACAACTGTGGCAGTTCTGTAATATAAGTTTACTGCACAAGAACTCCACATTAAATTGGGAAACAATTCTTTCAGCATACAAAGTAGTTTGGGCACACAGATTAGTGATTCTGCTGAAATACCATTTCTTTTGCAAATTGCAATTGAATGGGTTTGTTTTATACTGAGTTCTGAAATTATGTGGAATTGAAAAGTCATGTTAACCATGTGAACCATCAGATCTTATTGGTAACTCTTTTTTCTCTCTCTCTCTTCTCCTGCTGCCTGCACCATGTGACCATTTTTCTTTCCCCTCTCTACTTCCCTCTTTCTTTACTCTTTCAATCTGTTTTCTTCTTTTACTTTTTTTTTCTTCTCTTATGGGTAACTTAAAACCAATGAATTGTGTTTTATTAAAGTTACTGATTGTTTTTAGTGGGTGTTTCCTGTGGAATGGGTCTTTGTGCTGAATGTTTCAGTGAAATGCTTTTTCCTGGTTGTATTTTACTCTTGTAACAACCTTTTGTCAAACTTTCTTATTTTCCTCGCTAAATTAAAAAGAATTTCTCTTAGAGAAAAGTGTGTGACTCTTCCTCCAGACACTAATTAGATGTTATAACGAACCAAAAGGCTTTTAAAAAGTCTTAAATAAAAATGTAACCGCTTTGGCATCTTATAGCTTAAATCCAGAGTGTAACACCAACAAACATAAAAAAACCAGACACCTTCAGAAATTAAACAACTAAATGGCAAGCACCTAAAGCATGTGTTTGAAAACAGCTATAAATCAATAACCTTGCAAGGGCAGTAGTGAGCTGATATGTCTCAAAGCATGTAGTAATAAAATCCAAGAACAACTTGCAAAAAGACTTCATGGTCACGGTGAAAACACACATAGATCAAGATTTCAATTGTATCCATTTTTCTTGTGAAGCTGGATAAAACTAAATGATCAGAACTCGCACTGAATCTCCCAATTATCATTCTGAAAGTAAATTAATATAGTCTACTATATTAATATTACCACATTTAGAGATTACTACACTCCTAAATTACAGAAATAAAAACAAAGTTTACCAAAATCAGCTGGGTAACTAAACTTTCAACATCTAATAAACAATCTATTAAATAAGAAGTAAACATAGATCATGAGATGTGCATCAGTGGTTAAATGAATGCAGTGGGCAAAAAATAATAAAAGAGAAGAAAAGAGGTAGGTTTAACTTAAGAAGGGATAGGAACATTAACCAAACTTACTTCCTGTTCATGAGATGTCTGATTAATGAATGCATGCTTTGTGAAATTCATCTCTTTAACGTCTATCTTCCTAACAACATCATATACTTTTCTGACCTTGAACACCTGACTTCTTGGAGTTTTATTTCCATTGTAGCCCATGTCATTTCCATTACTGGGAGAGGATGGGCCAATGCGAAAGACATGGCAAAATATCCTCACGATCCTTAAGAGACTCTTCATTTGAGCTTCATAATTACTTGACAAGCTGGGGGAAAAAAATTGAATGTTTAAGTTTCTTTTCCTAGATGAAATAATTTAGTATATTAAGGAATAAGCAATCTAATGGTAGGGTCTGAAACACATGTTGAAGAAAACCCCTAAACTTTAAACCCTAGTGAATTTTAATTTCCATTTCCTGCACCAGTCCCAAAAGTCAAATACAAGCACTATAATTTTACTAACATGTACACACAATTTGAATTAGGAGTTAGAACAGCAAATTCCACATCTTGCAAAACACTTCATTTGCTTTTACACACACATACACTTCTTATGAACTGCCAATAGGAAATTCAACTTACTACAGTAAAGATCTAAGCGCATGAAACAAGTTGGGATATTCAGATGAAAATGTTTTCAATTCAAGAAAGAGAGCATCCAATAATAAAAGCATAGTGACTAATCAGATATGCTGCCACAGCCCATCCTCACCAGCTGTTACTCTAAATGCCCATTAACTACCTCAATCCACCAAGGGATTAGGATGGTAAAGATGCCTCTATTTCTACTCAAGAAAAACATTTACCTAAAAGACATTAAACAAAAGCACCACTATGTTATTTATCTATCCAATAAACACACTAAAAGTTTTATGTCTGCAATAAATTATTTTTCTACCAAAATCTACTAACTTATAAATATTATAGAAGTGAGCATATATTCAAATCTAACCTTAAAAGTGTTTGCAACTTTAAAGCATGCTTTCTAACCATAAAATCAGTAAGCACCAGAAAACTGACATCTTAGAGGATGCTGTAAACCTCTGATGCAACTAGTAATCTGTCAATTCTGAAACATAGCTAGTTGTAACATTACAGTACCTTTATCATGACCTCATTTACCCTACGTCACAGGTAAAAGCAAGAGACCTATTTGTTTTCAGCACTACATTTCAGTGACTGCCAGTAAGCTGTTAATTTTTAAAAGCAATACACTAAGAATTTTACTAAACTAACAAAGTATGTCTTTGATGTCACAATCTATACTTTAACCAACAAAGTCTTCAGTAAATCAGCATAAGAAAGGAGCACAAAGAGTAAGGAGTGCAACAGTGGGAATGTTAAGTTTCTAACTAGGTAAAGAAAATCCTCTGACCAGAGATCTGTAATCGTATTACCAGAAGCTCTGGTCACAGCCACAAATTAGCATTTATGAAACCTTTGCTTATATACCAAAAGAATATGGGAATACAACAACCTAACTCAAGAAGATTGAAAAAAAAAAAAAAAAACAAAACCAAAAAAACCCACCAACCAAAAAAACAACCAACTAATGTTTCAGTTGAGGTTCATCATCTCTCAGCAGCAGTGTTTTCCTGGTGAAACTTCCACTGAAGTCTGGTCTCCAGGAAAAGGACCCACATATATATAAAAACCTTGAAGTGTTTTAATAGCTTACTGATGCTTTTACTGGCATATTTGTAAACGTTCAGCTAGGCCTAACCTGCACCAGCAAGACCCAATAATGTCACACTGAAATCATTTCTTGGAAAGAGGAAATACATGACGAAGGTAATTCTAAGTGAACAGGGTCCTTGCTGGTACTCAGGGTCGAAGTCCTCAAGAAAAAGCTTGGTGGCACCCCTGGCTAGTTGCTAGAAGCATTACAAAAAACAACTTTAGACACTTTTGAACTAAACAAAGACAAATCCAAAAGCAACAGGCTGCAGGTTAGAATCCAGGAAACAAACAGTAATGAGATTAGTTCAGCCATGCAAAAATATCATTATCAGAGGTTTTCAGGTACAGAGTACATTTTACATACTTTTGCTGGAAGAAGGAGAGAGAGGAAAGAGGCCCAAGCTCAGAGCACCTATATGCACCAAGTACTACCTTAATCCTCGTTCTGTATAACAAAGTAACTGAGAAATACTTAGAGTAGAAATTCACTGCTTCTGACAGGAAACAGAACTGGAGAGAACAGAGACACAGTTTTCGTGAAACTGTGTCTTGGAATTATTTTCTTTTTATATTCCAATTCTGTTGTGACATATTACAAAGTACAATAGATAAGTGGGCCACTAAAAGTCCACAGGACACTGTACAGGCATCTCAAGAAATGACTCCTCATCCAATGCCATGCAACACTTCCATCTTGTTTTCAGCCACTGCTAGGCCACCCACATGCAGAAATACAGTAATGCACAGCAGCTTAAAGTGAGGGACAGTACAAGCACATAAGTTCTGTTTCTACAGCCATACTGAGGGAGCTCAATAGAGAGGAGCAGTAACAGTAATAAATCAAATCTAGACAACAATCAGTTCAATTTACCTCTGAAGACACTGAAACAGAAACAAATACTGTCTCATATGATCTAATCCACCTACCACAACTTCTGACAATGTACCTATAGAGAAAAAGTTTGAAGCCCATTCCTGCATAATGGTTTTACACTTTATCCCAAATTATTTGTGGGAGATCTATTGGCTCTGCAGACAAAAAGGAATATGTTACAAGTTAAGCTGATACACACTGAAGCTCAACAACAGCTGAAGTATTTGAAAAAGTCATCTTTGCAGAAACAAAATGTCATTAATATGTCTAGGCACTTTAATCCCAAACATTTAAAGTGTTTAAGACTTTCGCACTAATTCATCAAAGTGAACACCCATCAGAATAAGACTTTGATTAATGATGTCATGAACTTTCAGCGCCATTTAGGACCTGCTGTCTACAAGCTCCATCCAAATGTAACATGACTGATGGCGAAGAAAGGGCATCTAGAATAAGAATATATTATTTATTCTCCATCTAACTGATGGGCTTCTCACTCCCTGGCCCCAGTTAAAGAGAAACTTTCAGTCATATTTGTCTACAACCTAAGCTGACAGGCTTCTTTGGTTACAGAACACTCTTAAACCTCTTTCTAAGAAGTCATCCAGAACATGTTAGTAAGGAACTTCCACTCATGCTTTCAAACTCGACCTCTTTCAGTAAAGATTCTCTTAGTTTCTAGTAAAGCATTTAGGTTAGACCAAAATCTGTTAGCTTTTGAAAACAGTAAAACGTTACTGGTGTTTCAACAAATTACAGATCAAGTGTTTCCCTCTAACAGATGGCCAGAAAAGCTAGGATAGCATTCTAGATAAATATGCTTACCTATTCTATGTGCCTCCCCAAGTAACCACTGCTTGTGCTGCTGAGACAGCACACAGGTAGATGAAATTTTTGGTCTCATATATATTAGTAGCCATGGAAGGCAATCAAAGCCAGAAAACATGAGGAAGTGTCTGAAGTAACAAAACTCTCCTCAAGCATACTAAGAAAGCATGCAGAAAATTAAAAATGTGGAAGGGAAAAAAAAGGAGAGTGAGGGGAAAAAAAATTATTTGATGCTTACATCTAAAAAGATTCCCTGCACAGAGCTGACACAGCCAAACCAATCAAACAAAAAAATACACTTCTCTGCAACTCAAGCTTCTGAGTGCCAGCAGCTATACAAGGACATTAACTTTCTTTCTTGAAGACTTTGTGAAGACAGTGATCTAAACAGGTACTGGCCTACAAATCAGATTTGGGATCCACCTACTCCAGCACGTGCTGAGCACCAGATAGTTTAGATTATTAAAACTACTAAGTGGCACTAAATACCAGGTAGTTTATCAACCTACTTTTGATCTTCTCACACTTACCTAAGCAGTTTGTGACCATTTGTTGTAGCAACTTCAGCAAGACTTGTTAGGATTTTAAGATAATGGTTTTCGCTCTGCTGAGACAAGTGTTCTAGAACTTGGCGCAACTGAGGGATTAAAACAAAAGGAATTGTTCAGATCAACAATAATTTATCAATTATTTATAACATTATCACCCATGCGTTAATATCTAGCAATAATAATGTAATAATGTACATTGTCCAACATCTAATCTAACCTCAGTTAACGTTTCATTATGATTTACAAAGATCACTGAAAAGGTAATTCTAGCGTCAATGCATGTACTGCAGGATATTTAACATTACAGAATCTATGAACACTGAATGCTTAACCATGTATTATTAATTCATAAGAACAACTTATGACATTTAAAATGTGACTCCTGACTTCAACATATACCCTGTCTCCTCATGTCATCACTTTCAGATAATATGAACTGGTCATTACCCAAGACTTTGAGCAGAACAGCTCAGACTTGGCCGCAGAAAACCATTTTCAAAACACAATTACATTTTGGCAGTGACACACAACTGTGCTATATACATAGAGCATGGTGATAGTAACACCATGGCTACTAATATATATGAGTTCAATCCCCATATGGGCCATTCACTTAAGAGCTGGACTCAGTGATCCTTGAGGGTCCCTTCCAACCAAGAATATTCTGTGAAATTTGTGAAATATGTGGATGTTTTGTATACCCTCTCATTAAGATCTTGTTTTTGCACACACCTCCACCATTACTCAGATAGATGAAAAATTCATTTTCTTGCTGTCTTCACTTTTACAATATTGAGGGTTTTTTGTTCCATTCTTTTATTTCTTTTACTTTGTCTTTTAATTTAAATAATCTTTATAATTTCCCCTCGCATCTAACATATACTTTGAGAATTCTCACCTCTGTTGTTTCACTCTGTAAAATTCAACCCTGTCTCAGAAAATTGAACATTGTTTCTATATATAAATCCTCAGGCTTGTAATGGAAGTAATGGAGTTAGAAAGAAAATTAAAACATCAAAAATCTAGCAAACCAAGTTCAGCAAAGTGGCAGACAATACCTTACTAAATCAATTCTTTTTTTTTTTTTTTTAATTTGCAGTCTGTAAAATTGTTTGCAGTCATTTTCAAACAAATAATGTGTTAACCCCCCCCTGCAGCTACCTAGATTTGGAAGGGGAAAAAGCATCCCATGCTTCCTTCCCACTACACAAACAAGAAACAAAATTTTTTCCTTGCTTTAGATTGTAGTACCCCACAATACCAAAAAAAACCCAAGGTATAGAACCATTAAAAAAGAAACAGAGTAGTTTCATCTACAGAAATAATAATCAAATGAAATTTCAGCTGCAATCTTTTACACTCTACTTGTACAAGGCAACTTCATACAGATAATGCATGAATACTTATACCACGAATGTTTAAGTTCGTTCGAGATGATTCAAGCCTCAAGACACATCCTAGAATAGATGTCTGCAGATAATGACTAAGTGAAGGTAAATAGGCCCCATTACACAAAATAATTGGATCTATAGAACGCTCTACCAGCATCTTTGTATTGAAGCTAGCAACAAGTCTCCTCTTTCAATTGTCTATAACACTTTGCCAAATATGCAAAGTGTTAACTGAAAACAGCTCCTAGTTTTAATCCCAAATTCTTGTGTTTAAAGACTTTCCATGGGGAACGAAAAGTAGATAGTGGTCAACTACTGTGGCACTGACAGTCAGTTGCTGGTAGAGTCTTCCAACCACGACACTCATATGAAGCAATCAGACCTCCACAATACAGACAGATCCCTCAGCCATAAAACATGCAATTCTGTATTACCATGTTTTCACGCAGATCTTCATTCTGCGTCATTTGAATTATTGTCTGGAAAAGTCGAGGATGGTACTGTATCAAGACTTCACAAGTCTCTCCATAACCACCCTAAAAAAGCAATTGTTCAAAAAATATTTTAATTAAAAGAAACATTTTTTTTTTTAATGCTGAATGGAGAAATTCTATTCTGAATTTCTAAACTGAACTTCAATAATCAATAATCAAAGTTAGGCATCACAAAGCTTTTGGGAAAAGATAGAATCAAACTTTTTTCAATATATTGGCTCACATATATCCACTCCCTTTTCTGTGTTTTTTGAAACATTTTCCTACTTATCAAGCCAAAGTTGCAGTTGAACAACACTTCACCTAACAATGACCAAAGATTAAAAACAGTGCAATATTTCTCTTCTCTTCCCCTTGCTGAATTATACCCAGAGTCTAACCCTTCAGAATAAATGTTTTCTAAAGATTCATAAGGCACATATCTGACTTGTTATAGGAAGAAATAGGATAAACCCATGAAAGGATTATTTAACTTTAAAATCAATATACAAATATGATCCACTTGTGCCTTAAACTAACTTCACACCCTTCTGAGAAAAAAAATGTTTTCTAGAAAAAATAGAATTTGTGGTTTATATGCATGAACTCTTATTTAAAACAGCTGCATTTTTAAGCAGACACCTGAATACGTATCAACTTCTACACTGGAAAGATGACCATATAATGCATTAAATGCTGCAACTTCAGGGACTCCTCCTCTTTGAATGACAGTTGACAACTTACCTCAGTGATAACAGATTCATTAAACGGATTAATTTGATTGTTTCTGGTACCAAGAACTCAAGTATTAAAAAATAAAACCATCCAGAATCCAAAGAACTAATGAAAGTCAAATCTTCAAGATCAAGGTAACATTGGCAAGAAGTACATGAATCTTTAACTTCAGTCGTCTAAAAACATGTATCTACTCTGAAAAACAAACCTGTAAGCACAGAATAAAACCCTCGATGTAAAAGGAAAGAAAACAGTGTTTTCTCCCTTCTTACTTGGCATCAAGAACTTATAAACCACATGATCTCCGAGTAAGATCATCACTATAAAACAGCAAACACCAGGTGTCACTACTAACACCTAAATGTAGTTAACAGAACTTTTATGTATAAAGTGGTGCCACAAGGATTGCAAAACTGCAGACTGAAGCAAAAATTAAAAACACTAATCACAAAAAATAAGAACAGTACCATTAAGTACCATTGGTATAGAATCATAGAATTGTTTAGGTTGGAAAATACCCTTAAGATCAAGTCCAGCCATCAACTTAGCACCACCAACATGTGCCACTAAACCATGTCTTCAAGTGCCATATTCACACATATTTTGAACAATTTCAGGATGGTGACTCCACCACATCCCTGGGCAGTCTTCTCCAATGCCTTACAACCCTTTCCTTGAAGAAAATTTTCCTAATATCTAATCTAAACCTGCCCTGCCATATGTCATCTTACAGGTCTGTGGCTGCAGACAGCCTCAAAACTAACGAGACTTCATGTGCTTTTATGGTAATGGTAAGTCATTTTGCCAAAACGACAAATGCCAAAGAGAAAAAAAAATCTGAGCTTCACAATCAAGTCAGCTGTGAAACAGAATAGTGATCAGGCACTTCTGAGTGACCAGAGCTGAGGACTTATTAGGATTTCTTATATCTAAAAAGAAATGCTGTAAGTAGCCTAACTTGATCAAGGCCTTCCACAGATAGTTTATGAAATAAATCTTCCAACATTAAATAATCCAAAAATGTTCCACTGGTACTGGAGACAGCACTCTAGCACATACACACAACTACTTCAACTGCAAGTCTTAGGCACATAAGCAATCTTCAGAAATTATAAAACTTGAAATAATCTGAAAATACAGAAAAAAAAAACAAACCAGGAAACTTGAGCTTTATCCTGACAAACTAATAACATACACCAAGGTAGTGTGATGTCCACTAAGCCCAGAGATTTTTTCAGCCTTCAGTTCAGTATTCTAGTCTGCTGATTACTAGCAAAGGTTCAAAAGCTTCCATTCATTTGTGTTATTTACATACTGATCTTCAACTAATTCTACAGAAAAACATGCAAGTGCAAGGAAAGACACTTTAGCAGGCAGTACAAACAGTATTTGGTATCAAACAAGAAAGACTGAGTTTTGCAGTTGAAAATGCTGTGTTAGCTGAAAATGCTAAGACTTTTGTTCCTTGTCCAGATCTAGTCATACCTTTGAAAAGTAATAGTTTTGTTTGTCTTTATTAGAAATGTCTATTCAAAAGAAAAGAAAATCTATTAGTTGATATTAAAAAAAAAACTTCAGTCCTTTCTGCATGCTTTTACCTCTTACTTATTAACATTTAAGCACTTAAACAGTCTATTACCATTATACCAAGGACTCCCAAGCTTTCTAGCCAAATGGAGTTCTGTAAACTCTTTCTCATGAGGTCAATCTTGCATTACACTTATGCAAAGGGTAAAAATTATGAACCTGCTAGTAAGATCAATTTAGTGACAGAAAAAAATGGTTTTTGCATGTGGTTTGGCAAAGGACAACCATCTTTCAGAGGCCTTAAAAACTGAAATGGTAACACTGATCAGGTGACACCTAGTAAGTCATAGAAGTTCACAGAAGGAGTGTTGCTAACTTCATACCTGTACACAGAGATCCAGTGGAGTAACACCATTCTTGTCTGGTAAATATTTGGCTCCTCTCATCAAAAGAATTTGTGCAGTGTCTCTCTGACCATGGCTATTCAAAAAAAGAGAACACAGTTAATACAGTATTTATGCCCCATTATCAGTCATAAATCTGTCTTTATTGCACCTAACAAATAAAACCAACATAAGCTAGAAGAAAACAAATAGTTATGAAACTGATCAGAACACAGGATGGAAAATAATGCCTCAGATTCATCTACTATCTGTCAAGGCCACTACAAAAGAACAGTGCAAAATTAGGTAAGGCCCATTTATCAAGCAAGACTCACTCTCATCATTCAGAAATGATTCATCTTAGCCTACCCTCATAAATATCTATGAGCTGCATTTCCTGCAAAAAGAGAGCTCTTCCTCAATTTATACCCTCATTTACTTCACAGAGAAAGTTCTCTTCGCTGAATTCTTTGTTCAGTTCTACCAGATTTGGGGAAAAATTAATCTAATTGTGCTTTAACCATCAATAAAACATCAGTAACATTTTTTTACTGATAAGAAAGTTTGGTTTTTTTTCTTGCACAAGAATTCAATATATCACTCTAATGGCGCTGATTTCTTTTAATCAATACCTATAAATGTTTTGCCTGCCTTTAAATGGGATGAGTTTTACTTCTGCATTCAAAGTCTATTTCACAGTCTCACTCATCTATTTATAGGTTGTATAGGACACTTAGTTTCCTTGAGTCAAGAATTTCACAAACAACTATTCCAACATGCCACCACTAGAAAAAAGTAAGACCAAAGACTATTTATATCTCTCAACAGTTTCCCAAACCTTTTCTTCCAATGAAAATGAGAAACTGGGTAGCAATGATCAGATGTTTACTTCATTAAAAACACACTGAAACACTAGTTGACTGTTGCCTTCACCAGTGTTCAGTGCATATACTGCCAAATGTAATACAGAAGCATCTAAGGCGTGAAACGAAAGACTGATACAAAAGACATAGCAATTAAGGTTACAGATGCAAGTTTTTTCTGTGAAGTTTTATATCTCAAGCTAGTTTGCAGTACATTCTTTATACAAATGTACAAGTATTTGCCATCCTGGAACGCACTGGGGCTGCCTGCACTATTAGTTCAGAAAGGGCACAAGAAAAGTGACAATCAACAGCTGAGGGACAAGAGGCAGTTTCACTGATCTCTCAACAGCTCCCAGATGAGTTATTATTCCTGTCCTTCCGGCCCAGGATACCAACAGGTTAACCTAAAGTACCAGACTTTGTCCCAGTGCAAACACGCATTTAGAGTCAGAAAGGAGCTAAGAGTAATGGCCTCCCTTTCTCCAGCTGTCACAAGCCACTGCTATCCACATCCCCACATCCTGCTCTCTCTGTCATCAGGGGTCTACAACCTTTCTTCCAAGGCTCACTGTAGTACACACACTGTTTGCTGTACCCTGCCAGCTGCTCCAACTGTTAACTTCTAAAAGAACATCCCTGCTGTACTTTCAACACATTCCCTTCTTACCAAAAACCTTCAAGCTGAGGCAAGCTGCTTACTTCTTTTAAAGCAGGTGCCAATACCAGGCCCTAAACCAAGCACCAAGGACAGCAGCCATTTATTTTCTCCTTCTTCTCAACTGCCAAGGATCAAAATACACTATCTCCAGAGACCACAGCTCCTAGAACATAAGTCTTGGCAGGCTATCAGGTCAGTCCATTTCTCCTTTTGTTTTTATTAACATTTAATCTTAGGCAAACTATTTAACCTGTAACTAAAGCATGGGTATTATAAAAATTGTAAATGTTCTACCAAACACCAGAAATGCTTTCATTAGAACATCATATGTGATTAGTTTTGAAATTAAACTGTGAATAAAACAGAACTGATCAAAGCCACAATATAATTTTAATTCAAGATTGTAACTTTAAGGCATATAAGCCCATTTTGTGTACACTGCAATACCGTAATATACATTAAAGCATAGAAAAACTTGCCTTATAAAGACTGTGTTTTTAGTGTACTTAAAATAAGCTAAGTTGGTACAACTCATTTTTCAGAAAATAGTTCAAAAGTCATTGATTTATAACTCATGCTAGAACATGCACAGGTGTGTGTTTAACATGTCTGATAGAAAGAGGTATATAAGCCTGCAGTACTAAGATAAGTAGACAAGACACCAAATTACATTCAGACATGAGGCAAGATTAAATACCAGTTAGTTTTTATGTTTCTTAAATTTTGTGCCTTCTAATGACTGTTATTGCAAAAGGGGAAAAAAATTATTTCACCTTTAGCACAGTATTCAAAAGTTAAGAATATACAACCTGCAAGCAAAATAAAGCGGAGTTGCCCCAGAGACATTTGGCCTGTTTATATCTGCACCGCTGTCCAGCAAACACTGCACTGTCTAGAAGAGAAAATACCAGCATTAGAAAAAGAGCAATGGAATAGTCTATCAGCTTGCAACTATTTAGTACCAAGGATGTTAATTACACTGAAGGATTTAATTTTCAGTAATGAACCTCAAGACCAAAATTCCTAAACATTAATTGGAAAATCGTGGCTATCAGAGCTCATAAAGCTTCCTTTGAACTGCCTACATTAATAACAATATCTTTTATTCAATTTCAGCTAATATCAAAGATACCTGGATCTACAAGCCATTTAAAAATAAAAATGACACTTTTTAGAGAAGTAAACCATACACAGCCTTATCACTAGCTGAAGTTTCAAACTCAAACTAGGCTAGAAGAAATATGTAAGCAAATTCTAAAATACGAAAACAATGAGCAGACTGTCAAACATACTTTCGTTATATTCCAGTCACATAAATTAGGTAAGTCTATAGACAACAGTTTCTCAGAATTTGGTCTTCTGTAATTGAGCACTGAAAATGGCAACAGAAAGGATCTGAGTTGAACTTTTTTTTTTGAAGTAAATAGTTCTGGAGACAACCTGTATAACTCTATACGGCTCTATATGGCAGTTCAAGCAAAGCATCCAGAACTGTACTCTGAATATAAATAGTCAGCCCTAATGCAAGGCCAGGTATAAAAATGGTTCACACGTATCAATAATAGAAGAGTTTATTTGAACTTGTGTACTTCAAATGTTAAATATTTAACTGACCCAACTCTTTGTTCATTTTCCACTCACAATACATTACGATCATTTTAGATTTCAAAAGCACATAATTGCTGGCACAATTATGTATTAAACACATTTGAAAAGTAAGGAAGAACATTTTCAAACATTTAACATTACAGAAAAACTGACTATCAACAAGCCAATAAGAGTACACAACAGCTGAATAGTATAGAGTAAGTCACCTAAACTCCCATAAACACTGAGATTCATCACCTCCACAAGAATAAGTAAGTTGTTCCCATGGAAGTGTATGGAGTTGATACTGCGAAAAACAACAGCATTCTTCACCCTTCTAACCATTATCATGTGCATTACTAGTCTGAAGTTTATAAAAAAAACACAACAACTTTGAGGCATTACCAAGTTCTTAAAAAATCCATTGTGCTCATACAATTTAGAAACTTACTGTCTTGTGTCCGTTTTGACAAGCTACATGAAGGGCTGTTTGTCCCATTGCATCTTCAACATCTACATTACTGACATGTTGAACAAGATCATGAAGCAATTCTGTTCGTCCATTGACAGCCAACCAATGAATCTAAGTACAAAATGATGATATACATGTTTTCTTCAGCAATCATACAGGTATTTCATAATTATGATTTTTAAACCCAACTGTATTATTGTTAACACTTTCACAAGGAAAAGCTTTGAACAATACTATCAGATGCTTAGGTATTTTGATCACATCATTTGATCCCCGAGGGCACTGGACACACAGAAGTTTTGTTTTACATGTAAGATGGCAAACACTTAAAAAATTAGCATCTTCGAACTCTTCACTCTTTTAAAGAGCATCATGATAATCAATTGCACTTACTGCAGTCAGGCCTTCATTATTACAAATGTTGACATCTGCACTGTACTCCAGCAGCTTGCTCATACATTTCTTCTGGCTATAAACAAAAGAATACATTAAAACCCAGCCAGGGAAAATCACTTACAAAGACTCAATACCTTCTTAGAACTCTGCTCACTCTAATTCATCATTGTGCAAAGTGCAGGAGCTAAGTTTCACTTTATAAGGAGTAGAATACTAAGCATGTCAAGAAGAAAAGTGGATCATCATGGCAGAGACTCCTACAGTCCAGGAGTAGCATACAACAGCACAGGACTACAACCATAGTTGCTTTTGTGGAAAGACCTGAAGTACTTAACCACTACTTTAACAGTTTCAGCTCTGCACTTTCAAGACAAGCCAGAGTTTACCCAAGAGAAGTCCTCGAAGTTCACCACCATCTGTACACTTCAGTGAAAGTGTTTACAGTACACCACTAAATCATTATTTAATGAGACAGTCATTGTAACACTACGCAAGTCTTTGGCAAGTGCAATTACTGTCTTAATGAAAGTAGATGTATGTTTTCCTAATTCATGTTTTCTTTAGTCTTTTAACATTCTTTAATGTTTTAAGTGCTTTACCCTTAAGAATTCTTACTTTTCCTTTTTATTTGGTACCTCTCATAGCTTTCTTATACCTCATTTCCACATAACTGTATCCTGTATGTAATTCTGCATTTCATCAGGTACCACTTCACTGCTTCCTTCTTCTCCTACAAATTGTCTTCCCACATACCTAGAAGCCACTAAACATTCTCCTCCTCATTTGAAGTACCAGCTGTGATACAATTCAGTTATTGTAACACATACATGTTCTATAAAGAAAGGCAACATTACAGCTGCATGTTCTCATACTACAATTCAAGAAATAGGATCTTAAAAAGGTTCTTGTTCACTGGTTTGGGAGGGTTTTTTTCACCCTCTCCTAATATCGTGCAAGCCAACTTTATATTCCTTTCCTTGGAGTAAAACTTCCTTTAGAAACATCTGAGAAAAATCTGAAGTCCCTGATTCCCAAGCCCTCCAAAATCTTTTCTTCTCAGCTAACTGGAAGGAGAACACATCCCTTGTTCGATCACTGCTGTAAGAATCATTATGCCCCTGCTTAACAGAAATCACTAAAATGTCTAGCACTGAAATTAGTATTTCAGACATGACCTGTCATTTATAAAAAAATATTTTCTGAATACTCAAAGTATGGATTTAAACCTCCATGTTCTCTATAAGTGATCCCTTTTTTCCAAAGTGAAAACCACAGTATTTTGTTTGAACTATGCAAAAATATTACAGAACATGCCAGCTTAAATGCATTATGCACAAAATCTTCTAAGAGTTTTAAAAGCTTTTTTCTTACCCATTCCTTGCTGCTAAATGGAGAGGAGTACATCCTGAAATGTCCTGATAGTTTGGATTTGCTCCCTTTTTTAATAATAGAACAAGGCATTCAACTGATCCACAGCTAAGAATAAAATAAGAAAGGGAAAAACTGTAATAAATATATTTACAAACCAAATCTGTATTGACATAAACACAACAGCAATATCATGTACAGATTACACTCAGTGGAAAATCTTTACATAAAATTGTTTTACACTCTCATAGTTCAAATTACACAAAGCTAAAGGGAAGTCACTTAAATGGAGTGAGAACTGATTATAACTTGTTGTAATTAATAAATGCTAGTTCCGTGTGATTTTAATGCCTTTAAAAACCAACAGTCAATCTTTAAGACTGGTAACTCTTTAAACTGTTTAAAAAGTTTTGCTTACTATCCCTCGTCTTTAATCAATTAATATTTTCCATTAAATAACAATTCTAGTATTTTGGGTTTTGCTACACTTTTAGATGTAACTTCCAGACACTAAAGTTTAAATATCTGAAACTTGTACAAATATTTCTTTGCTACTAACATTGAACCTGTAACTGCCTTTTACTTTTCATAATATAACAGCTCTTCAGAATAACCAAGGCCATCAAGAAGACAGAAACTTGGAATTATTTGTTCATTTGGCTTCTGAATTCTTCAAGAGGAAGAGCTGACTGAAAAGATAAGCCTGTTTTTGTATCCATCACAACCAGCTTATCCATTGTAACAAATCTCCCCAATGTCAGAACTGCTACACAACAAGACAAAGAAACCCAAGACTAGTTGTACAATATGTTGCAAAACCAGCAGCTTGATGACTGTTGTGTGACCCAATGACTAGTCAAGATAAAAGCCAATCCAGAAATTAGGTGTAACACAATTTGTGCCTTAGAATCAATAAATACAGTATATTTTCAAATCCACTTCTAAGGTGTATGCTAAACATTTGCTTGCATTTTTAAGTACTTCTTTAAGTAAATTTTATATAAGCAGTTTGTAATTCTGAGATGAAATGTTTGGGAAAAGATATTTTTAAAACAGTCTGCTGAGGAAGCTGGAATTTCTGCCTTTATTGTGACCCAATACCAGCTATTTATATGCAATACTACTATTATTTCTTTTATTTTTGCCTTCTTTTTTTTCAACAATTTAAATGTAAGAATTTTCAGGATATTTAAAAGGGGATCCAAATATAGAGCATTTCTTCATTAGTGTAAGGTTTAGTTTCCCGAAAGGTAAATCAAAAACTATCCGGTTCATTTCTACTTAGGTTGTTAACCTGTTTCTTAGCAATACAGAGTTATCCCCACTGAAGATCTACATTAATAATAAATAACCTAAGTCAAGGTTATTTGCACTTAAACCCACTATCCAGGATACAAAAACTTATTAGAAGTGAGTACCCAAGCTGTATTCCCTTCAGTTATGGTCAAAAGAAGTACTTTGGAATGGCTGCTTTGCAATGAACATCCAAGTGCTCCCCACTGTTTGAAAATACTTCAAAACCAATCAGCATCTGCAGACAAGATTTCCCTAACCCTACAAAGGCAAGATTAACCCAGGTACATAGGATGCGCATCATGGCTGTATTCCTTCACAGACTTGAGACTTCACAGAAAGGCAAAAAAGTATCTAGCACGACTTCCTTCACTAGAATTTGGAAGGCCATTTGGTATCATACGTAAAATCTGTCCTCTCAATGAGGCAGGCATATTGCTAGAAGAACAAACAAAATACAAAAGGAAGTATGAAAAGAAAACGTTAACTGATACTAAAGTGTTTTCCAGCTTACATTGGTGTCTAGATTTGTGGTAATATTTTCATTGTTAACTTCTGGACTGGACTCAAGTAAGTCTTACTTTGCTGCAATATGAAGCAAACTTCTCTTCACACGTCCAAAGGCATAATTCACATCAAATTTTGAATTTGACAGCAGCTCTGAGACAGACCTTCAAACAGAAACATACTTTTAATTTAAAAAATAGTTCACAGTATCCAAAAAGCTTATACTGTAAGTTGTACACAAGTACTCTGTTTCTTACTTGATCATTATTTCTTTTCCCTTCAACTAATTTCTGACAAAGAGATCAAACAGTTTTCAAGCTCTTGCTGATTAACAACACCTTTTCACTTCCTCCTTGTACATAAAAAAAAAAAACCCAAACCAAAACAAACAAACAAACAAACAAAAACTGTGATAGTGGGCAACTGTTTCAAATGTAAACTAGTAAGAATTACACCAGACAACAAAATCACTTCTTTACGAATACAGAAAACACTCATTTTAATAGCTTCATTTGAAAAAAATAAATTCCCATTTTCCTCCTTATCTCATCCCAGACACCCCAACCAGATATCCAGCAGCTGGGTAAACTTAAAGAAGCTCTTACCTGTGCTGGTCAGCCATAACCATCGGCATCAATGTATAGACAGCAGTTTCATTATCTGAGAAGAAATTAAATTACTCCATTACCATAAAGAAATCTTTTACATAAAAAAAATTTATCTAGCAACACTTATTTACCTTTTCCAGTGTCCACTGTTCAACAGATCATTCTTTTTATACATCAACAACAGATCATTCACACGTGAAGTTTAGTTATAAAGGAAAAGCCATCATACTTAGATAAAAGAGACAATTAACAGAATATCAATGCATGAAATTTCAGTGTGGCTTTTTTTCTTTTACAGAGTAAAAATTACAGAATTTTCAATAGTGCATCAATGTCTTTGAATTGACAAATCTGTTAATTAAATCAAAGTTTTTAAGAAATGTGCATTAACAAAAAAACAAAAACAAAACAAAAAAAAACCTGTAACACTTAAATAGTTAATTTTTTAAAATAAAGAAATTTCCTGTGTTCCAAAGTGACTTCCACAGTCCTAACACTATGAGTTTGTAATAATGATTTATTTGAATTACTTCATAACCAGTCACTTTTGTCTCTATCCTTGAACACCTGAATGCTGCACACCTGAATTACTTTAATTTCTAATCTCTAATCAGTTTCACATTTCATATTTGAAGGCAATAAAGAAAGGCCAGAACATCTCAGTGGTGGGAACAGACTGACATTCAGCTATACAGTCTCTGCCATTACTACTGCTGCACATACTCACCGCATGGGTGTGATGAGCCTCTTTGGTCGCTTACAGACTTGCGGAAGTAAAATACTACCTTTAAATAATTAATTTGACATAATTTAAAAGGTTTTAATGTATAAAAATGTGTATTATTTAATAATTTTATTTGTATAATTATTTTTTTTTCCCTTCAAGCAAACTACCCATTGTTGGGAGTACAGTCTCCACAGACTGTTCACACAGATGCCAACTTATGACAGGAGGGGCTATGCTTTCTGAGAACCCAGGTATATGGATCCAGGATACAGAAGACTGTTCTCAGAAAACTTTTATTTTGAGGTTTTTCCTCATCACCTTCATTAATCCAAATGCCAAAGTTACTAAGCAATCGGAACAGGAAGAATGAAACAAGTATGGCATCTCATGCCTTTTACATACCATGCCTTTGTACATGCACTACTTCCATTAGATAGGTAAGGTGAAATTTACTGAATATTAAACACAGATTCTTCGGAGTTATCAAGTGGAATCAAATAAACTTATGATGCTGCAGCTGTGCTATTCACTATTATCGTTCTACAATGCTCCAAGATTAGTGCTGCTATCTGCTGTTGGAAGCAGTCTGTCCATAACTAACAAAAGAAAGGAGCAATGCTAATCTATTATTGCCTTTGAACACTGAACACAGCCAAGTCATACTCAGATTTAAATTACATGCCGTCTGTTATAAAAATTTAAAAATAAATTTTAAAAAGTCAATGACACAAACCTCTCAAAACACCAAATCACAATTAAAAGCTGTAGAGAGTTATTCTAACCATTACCAAGTTCAAGACTTGTAACTCTCTACAGATTGTTCCTTATGGCAGAATTCTGTGAGCATTAGATAACTCCATCCTCACCACACACCACTAGAATTTGACTGCTGGGGGAAGAACAGGCTGGGAGGGAGGGAGTCCTGAAATAAAATTAGACAGATGCTACATAAAGATATCAATTGTGAAAAATATTTGATGACTTTTTAAAAATGTATCCATGTATCCATGATACATAAAAATGTATCCCAGTATACACAAATTTAAAAAAAAAAATCTTCTTTGAGCTGTTTCACAGATCTCTTGGCAGAAAGATAAAAGGTTTGAAATGAAACAAAAAAACAGAACTCATCTAAATTTAAGCATGTCATCCTTACATATATTTGCACAATCATGCCCTATTAAAGAGGAAAAAAAAAATCAAAACTTAAAAATACCAGCACACTTAAATGAAATGCTTAATAGTTGATCCTAATTAAATTTAACTGTAATTTGGGTATAGTGTTCTAGAAAAAGACAGTAGTTAAATATGAGTGTACCTGGGCCATAAAAGGTGTTTACTGTACGGTTCCAAAACTAAGCCATTTACTATTCTATTAACAGAAATTACACTGTGGAGCACATACAGATTTTCCCAGAGTTATTCTGTGCAGAAATAATTAAAAGGGTGTGGGACTAAGAAGCTTTTGTGGCTATTTTTGGTAAATATTGTCCCTACTAATAAACAAACTCCTATTGACTTAAGCTACGTGACAGCAGGTAGAGAAAAAGCATTATACACCTCATGCACTTGCAGAACTTATTTGCTATCTAACTTGCTTGCATTTCAAGTTTTGAGTATCTAAAGACAAAAAAAAAAAAGACACACAATATGCAGTCATAGCTTTGGGCTGTAAGACCTAGTTTTCAGGCACTGAGCCTTAACAGTAAAATCCAGAAATCTGTGTCAAGCTCTAAAGTGTCCAGAAGACAGCTGCTGAAGGATACTTCAGAAGAGTGATTAAAAAGCTATACTATTTTCTATTTGCAAGGTCAGCTCAGGGTATTCACTGGCACCGGACTCAGGTGTTAAGACTTGCTTTAAACAAAAGAGAAAAGAAATCACTTGAAATTCATCATCTAGAATCCTGCTGACAAGATACTCATTCTTTCATTTTATCAGAGATATTGTCATGAATTTGGCAGAGATCACAACCTAAAGAAGTGTCAGCACTGTCCATATAACACCCTAATGGCTACAGCACACACAAAGGAAGTTCAGTACCTAGATTTAGTGCCTTCTTCAGCACAAGGAAGTTCAAACATACATCTCCATTTCCTAAGAGACTACCATGACTCTTTAAGGATGGAAGCATAAATTATATATCTTTTAAATTAAAGCTATTCAAATGTAGCAGAGTCTGGGGGCAAATCATAGTACAAGAGTCCAGACACACCACACAAAAAGCCACCAAACTACATACCATACTAGACTGGTGTGAAATATTCTAAGATGATCCTGTCAGTACATGCTTGGAGCAAAACACTACAACCCAAAGCTGCTTCTCAAGAAGAGTTTGGGCAGACCTGCGTGAGCCTAAGGAACACCAAAGTCAGGAAAGAAGATACAAAATGAACTATGACCAACCCAAAGTTTGATGGCCATTGAACAGAGACCTTTGGAATGCAATTTGAAACTTCAGTATCTTAAACCCATTTATGTCCTTCTATCAGTCCAACTGCAATTCTTAGAGAACACACAGAATTGACATTCCTTCCACAGTACAAGGCAACAGAAGTACTGGTTTCAAAGGTCTCAGGGCTCGCATTTACACTGCCAGTACCATAGGCATAATTCCCTCTGAATTGTAAGATAATAATGTCCAAGACAGGAAGAAAACAGATTAAAATCAGAATCAATTCGCCTACATTAGTACTGGAGTAAATTTAAAGCAGCTCCAACTGACATAGATTGTACATAATATTAGTTGTATTACCATCTTCTATTAGTTAAACTGGTGCTACTCCACTACTTCTCTAAGTCTGAGCTTAAGTTAAGAGTATTACATCAGTTTTCACTGCTGCCATTCAAAGGCTTGTAAGCAGCAGCAAAATCCATCTAAAGCTTGCCTGTCAATTTTGTGAAATTTATGAGCAACTGCACTGGCAAACACTGAAACTATGACAGGTGAAAATAAGTGAAGGGTGTAGCAGCTCAGGGCAGGAGGACACCAGGAAGTCCAAACAGGGAACACACAGAGAGAACATAATAATATGCCTTCTCCTCTACCACCAGAGCTGAAAGCTGGAAAACAGGCAGCCAAAGACCCCTCCATAAAACTAAACTCTGAAGGAAGTACAATGACAGAACATGACTCCAAAGAAAATGGAATTTTGCATATCTGTCAGTCAGAAATTCTGCACAATCCAAAAGTTTTACAAAGCCCTCCCAAAAAGCTGGGCCTGCCTCGAACACTAAACCACTTCCCATATGAGCCTGAAGCCGTATTTTCAAATCCATCCCGATACCGCGGACTAGCACCCATGGTAAGCAGTCTAGAGCCAAAAATTAGGCTCTGGATAGGTGACACCTACAATTTCTTTTCAAACATCAAATTCATCACTATTAAAAAACAAAGGTTTGTCATCGCTAGTCTGCCACGGAGGAAACGCCTAAAGAAGGATTTAAAACCAGATGAAAAGGGTGGCGAGTACCCCCGAGCACCCGCTCGCCCGGGCCCGGGGGCGGCAGCAGCCGGCAGGGACCCTCTGCACCGGCAGAGGGAAGAGGGGAAGGAAGGAAGGGGACGGGGAAGCCGCTGTTGTTGTCACCACCACGAATAAAAACAGCCTCTCAGAGGCGATGGGAGGGAGCCCATTCCCACTCTCCCCAGTGGCCTCAGCTCACCCCGGCCGGGCCGGGCGCGGAGGCCGCCGCGGAGCCGGGACGAGCCGCCACGTCAGGGCCCCGCTCCTACCGTCCGGCAGCTCCACGGTGCGGGCGCGGCGCAGGGACCTCGTCAGCCGGTTGAGCTGCTCCATGGCTCTCTCCATCCTCGGAGCGCCCAGCCTGGAGCCGCCGCCGCCGCCACCCCCCGCTGCTGCCGCCGCCGCCCGCCCTCAGCCCATCGCGGCCGGGGCAGCGCCGGGGCAGCCCAGGCCGCCGCCACCACGGGCGGCTCCGCGCGTGCGCGGGGGCGGGGGCGGGGCCGGGGCCGGGCCGCGCTCCTCGGTGTGGCCGCTTGCTGAGGGAGCGAGAGGACGGGGGAGTTAGCAAAACCCGGGGGAAAAGGCGTCTCTAATCGTCTGCTTGTTACGGGTTTCGGGGGAAAGAAAAAAAAAAAAAAAAAAAAAAAGCCGCCCTTGCCGGGTGATCCCGCCCACGCGGGCTCGTTTCCCGATCAGTGCGTCCCAGACAGGACGCATTGACAAGCATTTGCAGCTTTATAGCCGTATTCATTAGCAAGCGTGGGTAGAGCCCTTCTCAAATCTTCGTTCGCGAAGCCTAGCCATTCCGCTGCAGCACTAAGTCTTCAAGGAAAAAAAAAAAAAATTCTCCTGACACTCAGCCGCTCCCTTAAATGATGACTATAAAAAAATTCAAGGAAAGAAAATCCAGTGCAGGCCAAAAAGCAATCCAGGTAGGGTTGACATGATCTCAGTGGTCAGTGTCGATGGTCACAAAGTTCAGTGTCACTTTCAGGGGCTGGCTTGAACTCAAGATCCACCCAGCTGGTTTGAGGAGTGCATAAATAGTTAGAGATTTTTCTTTTCAGTAGACTATAGTAGGCTTCATCATCTGAAAAAAATCTCAGCTTAACCCTATGAGCTTTTAGTATATCCTGGGAAATTCCTAGTTGAACAATGTGCTTTTCCAGTTGTATTGCTACTGTCCATGCCTATACTGACTGACACAGAGAATAAGCACCTCTGGACGGTAATTAATTCCATCTAGTTTAGAAATGGGTATTACACTAGGATGAAACACCTGAGGTGTCTGTAAGACACCTGCAATAAGACTAGGTCTCAAATGAAAAGCTTTAAAGTGAGTAAAATTAGCTGCAAGTAGTAAAATAAGCTCCATGATGACTGGTATCATCAATGCTTTCAAATGTTATTAATTTCCTTGGTGTCAAGGAAAAAACAGGCATCTCAAGAAAAGGCTAAGATTCCCAGTTTAACATTTACAGCTTTTAAGTCATTTGTTCACTGAATGCAGTCAGCAGAGTTCCCTTCACAAGATAAGGAAACCCTAGTATATCTGTCTGATGCACTTACATGTCTAAAAATGCCATGTTCAACTGCCTACGAGCGATTGGTCAAACTTGTCTTTTGCAGTGAATTAAGTCAAGTCAATTATCAGTCCTGTGAAAGAAACCCTGTCTTTGGCTCATACAGGGACTTCACTGGCATGAGCATTCTCATGGAAGATAGGCTGTGTTTCTTTTCAGAGAAGATAATACCATCAAAACAGTTAAAACCATGGAGCTCATGGCATTTGTTTTGCTACAAGAAAATTCTTCTTTTGAGATAAAAAATATTTTGTTTTCGAGATTGGGAAAAACACAGGTTGTTGTCAGAAATGGAATGGAGTACTAAGTAAAACTACAAACATTCAACTCTTTCACTCAGTTTTTTCACTTTCAGTTTTTTCCCTTTGTACATTCTTCATACAAGCATAGAAAATTATAAGAACTTTGTGCTAGGCAGCCTACAGTGTAGAAGAAAGAGAGAAATTGATATTGATTTATCCACTTTTAAATCCCTAAGGAAATTTGTGGCATCAAGACTTCAGTAAACTTTGAATCTTGTTTTTTGTTGCATTTTGTTTATCATTAGATTGGTAGGTATTCACAAAACGTGTTCTCTGACCAGTGCTGAGCCCAAGCATCCAGTCCTAAATAGGACCTTTGATCATCACTGGACACCAAAATGGAGGAACAAATTCAATGTGTGGCAAAGTGCATTTCGTCTGTAATCTGTTGTCTCCTTTTACCCCCCCCCCAAAAAAAAAAAAAAAAATTGAGATTCAGTTTAAGTTCAGGATCAGTTTAACATTTCCTATTCAGTTACAGGAAAACTATGAGGACTCCTTTAAGAACAGATCAAATCTGTGCAGGAAGGAAAATATCATTAAATATTTACAAATAGATAAAAGAGTATCTTTTTTTTTTTTGTCTGCAAAGACTTCTAAGATCATCAAGTCCAACCATTAACGCAGCACTGCTTAGTCCCCCACTAAACTATGTCCCTAAACACCACTACTGCACGTCTTTTAAATGCTTCCAGGAATGGTGACTCAACCACATCTTTGGCCAACCTGTTCTAGTGATTTACAACCCTTCTGCTGAAGAAGTTTTTTGTAATATCCAGTCTAAACTTCTCCTGATTTCACTTGAGTCTGTTTGCTCATGTCCTATCACTTGTTATTTGGGAGATGAGACCAACTCCCACCTCACTACAATCTCCTTTCAGGTAGTTGTAGAAAGCAGTAAGGTCACCCCAAGCCTCCTTTTCTCCAGGGTAAACAACCCCAGCTCCCTCAGCCATTCCTTGTAAGACTTGTGCTCCAGACCCTTCACCAGCTTCAGTGCCCGTCTCTGGACACGCTTCAGTACCTCAGTGTCCTTCTTGTAGTGAGGGGCCCAAAACTAAAAGGATTTGAGGTGCAGCCTCACCAGGGCTGAGTACAGAGGGGTGATCATTTCCCTAGTCCTGCTGGCCCCACTGTTTCTGACACAAGCCAAGATAGTGTGGTAGTCCATTTTTTATCAAGAAATGAACTAAAAATATGAAAAAAGTATGATATTCTTATGGGAAACTCCAGACAGGCAGGCATGATCCAATGTGCTTCCCCTTGCAATTCCATTTGCCTTGATTCCCTTCCCTGGCAGTGAACTCAAAGTGCAACTTGAGTTCTTCCTGGAAGCAGCTCTGCAGCAGAGATTTTCTTCTCCACTGCATTGCAGTGCTAAGAGTCAGCACATCTTCAGAATATGGCTTGGAACCATTTTTTCCAATAGCCATGTGCTCCCTGTGGGCTGAATCAGCTTCTTTTGGATATGCCAGCAGACTAAGGTTGGAAACTGCCTACGTATTCTGTGCAGGGACTTGCCTGTGATGAAGATGATGCTACGTAAAAGAGGACCTTTGCAGAATTATAGTAGAAATCAACCTAATGCACAGAGACCTACTTCAGCTACCTTCTTCCTCCCCATGTTACCAACAAAGCACATAAGACATTCACAGAAAACAACTGCTTTTCCTCAGCTCTTTGGGGGACTAGTCTTCATAGAATCATAGAATGGTTTGGATTGAAAGGGATCATAAAGATGATCTAGTGCCACCCCCCTCCCCTGCCATGGACAGGGACACCTGCCACTAGACCAACCATGTTACTCAGAGCTCCATCCACCCTGCTTGTGAACGCCTCCAGGCACGGGGCTGGGCAACTTGTGCCACTCTCTCAGTCAAGAATTTCTTGCTAATATCTAATCTAAACCTGCTCTCTTTCAGCTTTAGGCCATTCCCTCTTGTCAAATCACTACATGCTCATGTGAAAAGTCCCTCTCCAGCCTTCTTGCAAGCCCACTGCTGATACTGGAAGGCCACAGAAGGTCTCCCTGGAGCCCTCTCTTGTCCAAGCTGAATAGCCTGTCTTCACAGGAGAAGTGTTCCAGCCCTGTGATCCATTCAATGATCCCATAAGTGATCCAGTCTTATTGCTGGATATATGCTCTTAGGAACTGAGGAGATCAGATCAAGGCACTGCAGTAAGAAAACTGTGCATAATCCAGTGAAAACAATAATAAAGGATCTCTGTATATCTCAGAGAATTCCACTGCTCATGAAGCTGCATGTCTGTCCTAGACACTAATTCATAAAGCTGTATCTTAGTATTTCTAACTATGTAAAATGCTACCACAGCAAAACTTACCGTAAGGTTTTCATCATTGGATAGATAGGCTTTATACATGTATACATGAATCCTTGTTTTTCCAGATGGTTTTTGGATTCCAAAATCTATCTTTAACCTTGTTTTCTATAGTATTGAGGGTAAGAAAACGTAGCATTAAGCTGTTTCAGTTTTATGTGTTATTTGGACTGGAAATCAATTATTGAATTTGCATATCTATCTTAAAAAATCAATGCAACCTCATTTTTTTGCCAACGGGGTTTATAAGACAATAATAATAATAATATGGATTATCTCTACATTTATTTCTACTGCCAAATGAAATGTGAACCTGGCTGATTTCAGATTTGAGTTCTGAGTCTTATTTTTTGTGCTATAGGTGCCAAAGCAATGCTAATAGAGGCTGTAATAGTAATAATAATAATAATAGTTCATATTGTTGCTACTACAAATAAGGAATATTAATAACAAAACTCACAAAGATCTCTTATTTCTATGCCTTGTCTTATTTTTGAGTAATATTATCCTATGTAAAAAGATGCTGGTTTTGTAATCACTTAATGGGATTTCTTAAAACCATTTTATTATCTTCTTTCAACGGACAAACTTAGTTCCCTAGATAACACTGAACACCATGCTCTAGAAAAGTACAAACTGTGTATACTTTGAATGGGTTTCTTTTCATTTTACAGTAAAGAAATTTCATCAAGGCGGGAAAGGCCCTGAAAGCACTGCAGTTACTTTGATTCTGCCAACTGACAGGTAAGGAGCCGTGGGTTAGGACATTAGAGAAACTCCCCATCACTTTTTCTATTTTTATTTTATCTGCTTTGTTGAACTATCTTGACTTACATTTTTTCCTGCTCTGCTATGTGAACTATACTTAAACCTGGTTTCTCTTCATGAGTTTATGGCAGTGCTGAAAAAGAGGTACAGATCTTTTTTTTATTTCTTTTAATTCTAAAAAAAAATGTAACATAAGGTTTAAAATGTTATTGTCTATTTTTATGACCCACATGATATACACTGACTCTCAGCGTTTCTAAACTAAAGGACCATCAATTACAGTTTTGTGCAGCATCTGTTTCTATTCTCTGTAGAGCAGTTAATGCTGCTTGACGCCTACCTACATTTCCTTAAAGCTGAGTTGCTGAAATTACTCAAAAATAATGTGTCCAGGCTTGAAGATGTATTTTTAAACTTTCTCCTTGTCTAATTCTTCCATGCTCCTGTTCTGAAGCAACTCTTGCCAGTTCCATTATATTTCTGCTATATTTGTGCTACATTTCTCTCATATAATTTTTCAAAAGGAAGCTTTACTGTGTTTCAAAACAAATCCACAGGGCTCAAGGATTAGAGTGAAGATACTTTGAACTATTTTTGTAGTCTCATAGCCCCTACATTTGCATTGTCTTTACCAGAGCTTGAAAAGCTGACAGCTATGTCTCGTATTTAAAAAACATCGTCACTCTTCTTTTAGTAAAATCTATCTTCTGCACAAAGTATTTTTAAGGGAAAAAATACCAAAGGGTGTGTAAGGCATAAACACAAGCCTTTGTTCTGCTAATCATTGTGCTCATCTCAGTATTAGTCTAGGTGGAGTCAGGGAAGAGCCAACCATTTAAACACATACGTGGCCAGTAAGAAGTCTGTCCTGGTCTGTCTGATGTTGGTAATGCCATTCTTGCAAGATTCTTTCTGACTGTCATGTTTTCCCTACCACTTCTCTGGTTAGTTGTGTTTGCAATTTATTCCGTGCAGCAACAGTTCTCTACAGATGTTAGGGGTCTTTTTTTCTCCAGATCATTATGGCAATTTCTTTATATACTATCATGTTTCTAGAACGTGCAAATTTGCAATTCTGCAACAGTAATAATGACTTAAGGTCCTGTAAGTCACCAACCCTACACTCATACAGCACAGTGAGGAAACCTGGAAGGTCAAAAATGCTAAAATACTATGTTACATTCTGAACAACAACCTGAACATGTTGAATGAACAGTAGAACCAGTTATTTTGTTGCATTTGATGTAAATTTAGAGTTTGTGATATGCTAAGATTTTCATTCTCTCTCCCCATTTCCTCTGTAAAAATTGCATTCAGGCTGACACTATTTGCTTTCATTCTAAAACTGATTCTCTTTTGAAGGACAAGCAAAATCTACTAATTTGGTCCCAAGCAACTAATTTCCATCCTGGAAGTGTATAAAAATTAGGCTATTTTTAGTTGCTGGGAGACAAGGAAGCATTCTGTCACTCGGAAAACTTCAAAGGAAAGCAATTTCCTTTTTTTTCTTAAGGAAATAAATGAGCAAATTAATTATGCACATGAGAAAATACAGGGTTGTTCTATCCTTACTTGATAAAATACCTGGAGGTGTTTTTTCTACTGTTTCTCTGCTACTTGCTGCTGATGCTACACAGGTGGACTCCCCTTGATATCCCAGACCTTGTGTAAAGCATTGCTGCAGGAGTTGTAGACGCCTGTAAACAGCTAATCAAGTACTAATAGAAGATTGGAATTTTTCAGATAAATGTCCAAATTACTTTTCAGCTTTTTATCAACACATTGCCAGTTGCAAATCGCTGTCTAAGAAAGAAAATTCCACTTTTAAATTCAGAAGAATTCAAAGAAGCCCTGGGATTAAAAGAATGATGTGGCAATTGCTATACTCTCTGGTCTGGCAATAATAGTATTCTCTGAAACGGATCCTATTTTGCAGGCATAAGAGGTGCATCTTTTACACTTGCACCACATTAAAATACATGATGAACTTCGGGGAGCACAGCTGTGTGCCCAGTAACTGTCTTGATTAAATACAAGCAAAAGGCGGGTGTCACTAAACACATTCTTGCTGGATGCTGTAACTTTTAACTCACAAAAAAAACCAGAACATTACTAGAGAGATTTTCAAACTAGACTCCCTTGTTACTCTAACCAATGCCTAAAGTTTTTTTAGTGTTCTAGGATAAGATTACTACCAGTTTTAAAAATATTTAAACTGAGAAGTATTAGCATGTAAACAGAGACACATTAAAGAGGGCTGTGATTGCAGTGGTAAAGTGCTTTTGTACATTCAACACCATGAAGCTCCGGAGGAAAAGAGAAAAAAGAAAGGATAATTAAATTTTTATATCAGCATTAATTCTTTTCTCAGCTCCCTGTTGGGGTTACTGAATAATTTTCAGAATCATGTAGCTAATACACCCTCAGTAACATAAAGAGGATGTACAATAGTTTTTTAAGAAAAGGGAGAACTTCAGTCTTTCCTAAGAAACTCGAGCAGAAGGCGGCATACAGAAAGCAACCACAAGATGTCAGTCTTAATGAATTACACTAGATTATTCTGATTGGCTCCTTTCTGATAAGTAACTAGGTAGGGGAAAACTATTCATCATGTTGAAATATCTGTAGAGAAAGTAATCTAAGAATAATATTCCTGGTCATAAGCATATTCAGAAATATGAACGATCACATCCAAATACAGCCCCCGTGAATATTTGGTTTTGCTAGAAAAAAACCTGAACATTTAACCCTTCTGCTAGAGACTCACAGGAAGGACATAGCAGGGATTTGTCACTCCACACTTGCCCTTTTTTCCCACTGTTTCTCTGAGCATCATCTGTCAGAGCTTGAATATCAGACTACATGGACTTTGGGCTTTTTTCTGTAAAGCTATTTTTGTTTTCCTGATATTCTTGACCATGTTCTCCTGCTTGTAAGATGGTAAGAAAGTCCAGTTTCCATTTCCAGTCCAGATTTGGAGACATCCAAGTGACAGATATTGATCATTGTTCCTGGAACACTTTGCAATCCATTTCCTCATAGTTCACCATTTGAAAGCTGACAAATGAGTTGTACTTGCCATTGCTGCTTTTTTTTTTTTTTTTTCTTTTCTTTTCTTTTTTTTTTTTTTTTTTTTTTGAGGGAAGCTCCAGCACTGTTTTTGTGTTTCTTACCAGTTTGCTCACCAGGTTTACTATTAGCTACTGCCATCAAGACACAGCCTCCTATTCTTCTTTCTGCTAGTTGTTCATGCTGTGCTGCTTTGCTCTGCTCTGTTCTGAAGCAAAATGCTGACTGCTTCTGTGCCTCTGCTGAGCCCTTTATTTCTGCAGTCCATATAGTCTTTCAGTTGTGCTTAAGAAGCTGAAGTGATACCCAGGATTTGCATGGAGACCTTGCCAAAATGGACAATTTCCCATCAGGATCTTAGCCACACTCTGAAAAAGAAACAGACAAAACGCCAGAAGATGCTTTGACCTAGATTTGCTTTTGGTTCTTATACTGTGAGATGCAATTGCAAGCTGCAGCATTTGCTTCCTCGGCAATCACAGGTAGGTTGCCCAAAACACAATCAAGACCCTTAGAAATCATTTTGTAGTTGAAATATCCCAAGGTACCACAACACTTACCAGGAAACTAAACCCTAAATCTTTGGTTCCTTCACTGGCTCGCTGCAGACAGGCCATCTTACAGGGTTCTCACACAGGCTGTCAGCCACCCTTGCACCTCACACCTCCAGCCTTACAAACCGCTTAACTGAAGTTGACCGACTCTTGGCATTCAGCTATTAAGTGAAAGCACTTTTACTAAAGTTACTTTGTTAAAATTTAATTCACCTTCTGTGTCTTCAGGTTTCATAATGCACTGTTTGATGGTTGCCAGTCTCCCTTGGGGCATTTGCTTCTATCTGAAGAGAGCAGGCATCCTAATATGCAGATTAAAGGTGCTGTTGGGCTTGGCTCTGGTCTTTCCAGTGGTAAGAAGAGGACAGAGAGCAGAGAGACCACCCTGCAACTGCCTAATACTGATCCCAAAACAGGGACACACAGAATGCACCCATACAGGGCAAGAAGGAGATGATGCACTCATGTGGAACCTCTGGTAGCCTAAATCTGCATCCCATGGCTGAAAGTCACCTGCCATCTGGGACAACCGTGCCTGCAAATGTAAATTATTTTTGTGCCCTGCTGAAAGATGACTCGTGTTCTGCTGAGATATGTTCTGTGCTTTACAAAATGAATGTGTTATGGTAGGATGTTTCAAAATTTAGGAGGGAAAATGTTTGGGAATGTTAAAGTTTTTTCCTGATACATCATTTATTAGACCAGTATCCTATACTTACAATAATCCTTTGCAGATATTAAAAGCAAAAAGGTAAAGGATAAAAATCTATTTTTTCTTGTTTGTCTCAACTTCTATCTTGTAATTTACCTGGAATCTGTCTGGGTTTTTGGTACATAATCAATTCATTCCAGTGTACTTTCTCCTCTGGAAAGCAACTTGACATATTGGCCACTACCACAGTCATGAGGGATTTAGAATCATAGACTCAGCAGTTAAGGTACACTGATTTAGTATTCATCAGTTATTTTATAATGAGTACCACTGGAGCAATGCAAAATGTCAGCAAGACATGAAATACCAGAACTTACCTAAAAATTTATCTGACATAGATACTTTCTACAGAAAGTCCAATGCTCCAACGTAAAAAAAAAAAATAATAAATTTTTCAGACTGGTGAGTTAATTATATTTATATTTTTCAACATTCATAAGCACAATTTATTAGAATTTGCCATTTAAAGAGCTTGTTCATGTCACAAAATCAAGTAGTGTAGCACCCCAGCTCTGAAAGCTTCTGAAACACTTGGTTTTGTAGGTATCTTTACATTAGTCAGTACAATCCGAGCTCAAGTTTCCTTGAAGACAGCTAATAGAGA
This sequence comes from Pyrocephalus nanus, assembly GCA_038380795.1. NCBI lineage: Eukaryota > Metazoa > Chordata > Aves > Passeriformes > Tyrannidae > Pyrocephalus > Pyrocephalus nanus. Next base: position 43,774,349 of record CM076260.1, read on the forward strand.
TACTGTATTGCACTAAAAGTTTTCTTTCCTTGCCTGATGCTTAATCAGCTTCTTAAATGTTATTCACTTGCTCACCTGTTCTCAGTATGTGATTTTCTAGTTTTACTAATTTAAGGCAAAGTTATAGATCAATGTTTCTTTCAGCATCAGTTTTAACCATTGACAGCGACCATGATAGATGATGTATACCTTTCCCCATGGCAAGACACTAATTCACAATGCATTTCCTGCCCTGCATTCCTAAGATTACCCATCACATTCCTTATCTTCCCATCCTGCCACTTTTATTTTAAAAACTTGCCCACCAATAACCTCTACCCTCATCTTTCTACTCTGCATCAGCTTCCAGTATCTCTTGAGTCCTTCCAAACACGAGTTTAGAGGCAGAAAACAAACAACCCACACCTGATGAGCTATGCAGTGTTACCAGTTTTCCTCCTAGCACCAGCGTGTTTCCCAGAGGGCAGGGTGTGGCTTAGCAGTGTGCCTTAAGAGCTAGCCAGGCAAATGGGGATGGTTTCTTTTTAACTGGAAGGATAGGATTCTGGGTGTTATCCCGGTTTTAGCTTCCAAAAGAAACCATAAAAAAGTTGTTTTTCCGGATTTATTTTTTTTTATATTTTCCTGTACTGCACGAAACCCATACATGGATTTTGAAATTTTCAGGCCTCTCAACATCTTCATCAGCTGCTTTTTTTATCCCTGAATTTGGACACATGTCAGGGCTCCTGTGCAACAAGGGATCTGGTGAGGGGCAAAACTGTAGCTCAGGAGTCTGTTTTACAGCATGTACTTCTGGATGCTCCTCAGGTTTGTGGTCTCCCTTGTCCTCCCTGTTCCACATAGCTGAATGGTTGGGTTTTCAGCTGCACCTGGCCTGTGGGATTCTGGAGCCATTAAACACATGCAGGTTAGTTTGGGGATACAACCTGTTTGTTTGGTACCATGGCTTCGGAACATGGGCCAAGGGAATAGTTGAACAAGCATCAGTTTTCAAGGTTGATTTGACATATCTAGATATGGGAGGAAAGGTCATTCCTGCTCTGTTACTCTCAAAACACCTGACAAACCTTGAGCACTAGAACACAACTATATAATAATAATAATAATAATAAATGGCACCATTATTATTTTTTATTTTTATAGTATTTTTTTCTTTCTTATAATAGCTATTATTCTTCAGAGAAATTTGTTATTGCGTTGTGCCTGTTGCCAAATATTCAGCTCTATGATTGAAAGCAACTTTGTAAATGAAGAGTTAATCATCTAAAGCGTATACATGGTTGGGAGAAATAACTGCGTAGAATACTGAGTCTTGTCACAGTTGCTTATGTCATCATCTCAATAACTTCCTCAGAGCAAGGAGAGGGTGTGAAACCTGGGAAGAAAGGAAGGGATTTGCATGACAAGAAGCAGAATTGTTTACATCACTCTGAGTTATTATTTTAGGCTCTTTCTCATTTTCCTCTCTGAGCTCTTTGGGTCCATGTAAGGGAAATCAGTGAGATGAATGGTCTGTTTCATACGCTTTGGACAAACCCTCCCTATTTATAGCTCAGCTTTTCTGAAGACAACATAGGTATAAAAAGATTAACTCATGAAAATGAAGCCATGATAAAAACAGCTATTGTGAAGTGCCAGAAAACGTAGCCATAGCCAAAGAGTGGCACACAGCCACTGACCATTTGGCAAAGTCTTCTCGTAGGTTGGTTATTTGTAACTTGAGTTACAGAAGCGAGGAAAAGTGACACTCTCCAGTGAGCTGCTGCCTGTAATATACATGGGGTGCCAGAGAAGGCACCTGACAGCACAGAGCAAGGGCATGGTACACCCATGGTGGTAGGTGGCCATGTGGGACAAACAGGCAGAGATACACAGGAAACAACAGAAGGCTACAGGGAGATAAGTAATACAGAAGAGTTTAATTTATTGCCTACCACTGTCTTGCAGGGACTGGAAAGAGTTTCCCATGAACAAAACACTACCAGCAGAGCCCCATTCTCAGGCCACAAATCCTGTCTGAATTGCAGGGCTACATGGAGCACCAGGACCGTGCTCCGCGAAGCTCACACAGAGGTACAAAGCAGAAACCTAGAGTTTTAAAACTTTCATGTTCATATGCAAGGAGGTTTAGGGCGTGAGGTCAGGAGACTTCTGAGCTGTCACATAAAAATTGCTAAGGCAGCCTAGCACCCACAGATTGTGCTTGGCTTTTACTTCCCTTGGCAAGTTTCACAGCTGACACAATTTAAATTAGAGTGTGCTAGAATAAGACATGCCAGATCTCACATTAACAATATACTGTATTATCTACACATAAAAATATAGAACATGACAGTCCTATGACAGACCACTGGGATGTTTCCAGTTCTTGCAATGACCTAGTTTTTGACTATTCATAAAAACAGACAATAGCTATTTTAATCAGAAACTTTGATTTTCATATTGCACCTAAATAATTAATCAAGAACCAACAATTATCATCTAAACATATTAATCTACAAAGTTACATGCAGCTATATTTACATGAGAGAAATGTTATTTTTTTTGTCCCTGTCCTTAAAAGCAATCTCCTTGATAAAATTGAAATAGATATTGAATAATAATTTTGGTCAGTTTTCCATTTATAGCAAGGGCATTAGATTCATTGTGAATCCAGCCATAAAGGAATTAATATTGATCTATTTACTTACAAATTATGCCCTTAAATAAATATTTGCATAGAGCTTTGCAGAGGTATCTATCCCCATGCAAGACCAGATTTGTATATGAGTAGATATGTTAAAAATTCTTTAACATTTTATTAAGCAAAGCTGATTTCTGGTTATGCTAACTCTGCAGAACTTGTGTCCTCCAAAGGTTTAATGTCTGTATCTAATCCTGATTATTCCTAATCTTAAATCAGAGAAAATCCTCTGCTCCCCTCTGCAACACCTGATCTTGATTCCTGGATTACCTTATAAATACTTAATTGTTTATTAACATGAATCATCTCCTTTTTCAAATATATATTTTATATAAATAGGACCTGGGTTTCACTTTCTCACTCTTAAGCATTGCTCTCTTATGCTGTCTCCTAAGTATTCTAGGTATACTGCAGAAGAAAAGAGCTGGGCTCATCTAATTTCTGAACATTTTTCTTCCACTCCAAATACAGAGCAAAAACACATGGAGGCAACGTCAGAGATTTGAGAGGACTTGCACCCACTGAGCACGTACACTGCAGTGCTGATCTTACTCACCTCTGAGCTTCTTTCTGTACAAGTAAATCTGTGCCTAGGACTGTTGCTGGGCATTGGAACTGAAGTGTCTGTATTGCTAAACTGTTGAAGGAGTCCTTGGAAAAGTTTTGCACAGGCACACATCTCTCAAGCAATTCCCAGTCATAGCTAAGGAACTGTCCAAAACCAGGAACCATTTTCAACAGGGCATGCATATGGCCACCCTCATTTAGAAACAAGGGCCAATACTGGCTGTTGTGTCAGCCCCAGAGAACTACTAGTTTGTTAATTAATTGACTAGTAAGCCCATCTTTTCATGGATTAAATGTGAGTTCATTTTATTTTGAAGAGCTGATGATGGCTCAAAACAGATGTTCCATGCTAGGTATGGTAGAAGGAATGCCAAGCCTCCCACAAGGTGCGGAGGCACCACCGTGGTATTCAAATGGGAGAATGATCCTTTTTCTGGGGTAAATCAATGGAGAAGAAAGAACAAATAGAAAATATTGTGGGCCGTTCTGCCTCCTCACCCAGCTAGAAAGAGTAAAAAAGTACATCAGGGATAGCTGAAGTTATGAAACTGCTCCCATCCCAGAAGTTTCTAAATACTCAGAGACAGAGCTGGGGGTGAGGAGGAAAGTATAATAGATCTCTGTAAAGTCAGGAATACCACAGAAAAGGTGCATACCAAGTGATTATGGAGCATCAAATGAAAATCCTACAGCATTCTGAATATGAACAAAAGGAAGGATTATTTCAGGCAGCATATAGGAAATTGGAACTCATTGCCACAGGACACTGTGGTAGCCCAAAGTAAAGATGGGTTCAAAGAGCAGCTAGAGAAGTTCCTAGAAAAAAAAGTTCATCAAAGACTCTTATACACAAAGTCCTGGATACAACTCTGTCTCTAAAATGCCAGTGAACAAGATCAGGAGAATATTCCAAGCATTACTATATGTTTTACGTTAGTGGATAATGCTGATCATTGCTTGAGATTAGAATACTGGGCTTTACATTTAAATTTAAATTTTTAATGCAATTACAGATTATAGTGCAAATACTATTTACATATTTGTCCCATGACTCAAGTATTTGCTCCTTAAACATGACTAATTAAAAAGGTATGTGTCCAGTCTATAATATAATCATCCTAGTTAATTAATGTTCATTAACTAGAGCTTAAGCACTAATGAAAACTCAAATTTGCCTTATCCAAAAAAAATCTTTGATTTGGATCTTTGTCGTATTTAAAGTGAAATAACTTTGAGGAAGAATGGTAGCTTTTCATCAGATACTGGTCTGTCAGATATCCAAGATGTGCAATTGAATACATGCTACGGATAGAACAGAGTAAAGTTTCCACGCCTGTTGTTAAAGGGATATATTATCATTACTGTAGCTCAGAGCTGGATTAACTTTGGATATACAAAAATAGCTTCAGCATCTGTGCAAGGTGAGTTTTGACTCTAGAGATTAGTGTCTCACAGGAAGAAGAGATACTCCAACAAAGTCTCTACTCACAACCACATCTCAGGAATTAATGAAGTCAGGCCAACTAAGATCATGATTCACTTCAGTAACTACACTGAAAAATCTTGACATTATGTAGCTCTGGACATAATTTAGCTCTGCTAAATGAGACTCTTAATAAGTGAATAACAGAAGAATGGTCATCAATATAGCAAGTTCTGGGTACATAGAGTCACACAAAGTTAATTTAATAGCTTGGCATATATTTAAGCTGAGCTGTGAGAAAAAAATTTTCCTTATTTCTTTACATCTGTTCATCATCAGATTTTTTTCATATTTTTCCTCCCTTCCTTCAAACCCTGGCAGAGCTTATATGTTTCTTAGCCTGACAAGAAAAACACTACACTATGTTAAACTATATGTGGCAATGGACTAGTTTTTAACTTAACCTCCTGAGAATTTGGCCAATGAGCTTGTGCAGATTCATACTTTTTAAGTATTTTCCCCTCTGTAGGATGAAAATTTAAAGTAATATTGCTGTCAGTATAATCATAGACTTAGTGATAGGTCTACACCAGCTCTTAGTCAGCTAGGATTTATGGCCTCAACTTTCTTTTGAACAAATCCATGCAATTACTGAGCCCTTAGCCCAAAATACAATACCCTGGGATACTGTATCACAATGTGTGTTAGTGGAACATACCTTGGTGGAAACAGTAATCTTATTAAAGAGAAAAAGAGCATCTTAAATGTAGTCCTATGAAATTTTGGGTTTCAAATATGGCAGTAAACCTTTCCTTAGTAATGCTAGTAGTCCTGCAGTTTATTCCATCCTTGAGCTCATTTGCATATTATTACCTTAAAGAATCGTATCAGAAAATTATGTATGTGCCAAGTTATGTGCCCACTGGTGCTGAGGGCAATGCAATTTACTGTCAGTGAGGTGAAAATACTGGCTAATTCAGAGATCAGGGGAAAACAGTGCAATTGGCATCACTGCCTGAGAGAAGCAGTAACACAGAGTTGCAAGAGGGCAGCAAGACGAGCACTGTCTTGCAAACGTTTGTAGACCTCCCAAGCATATTGCCTTGACATCTTAAAGGCAATAAAGTTTCAATTCCCTTGCATCTCCCTCAAGCACATGCTATTTTCTCCTCCCTTTGTGGTTCATGATGTGTAAATCAGTAGCCATTGATATGTTCTAGTGTGCACATTTGCTGGTGGTGAGCTCAACAGCACAACTGAATCATCTCAAACATGTGGTCAGGGAAGACCTGTCTGTGAATAGTTTTTCACATCCTTTTTATACCTCAAAGACCAAAGTAAGAAGCTTTCCAAGTGGTGTCTTATGGATACATGAGTTTCTTGGAGGCAGATTGAGGTGAGACACAAGTCAGCTGAGGAAGAACTCATCCTATACTTGGTGTGTAAGTTACATGTTTTTCAACACTTTCCCATATAAGTCCAGCTAATTGACAGGTTTAAGTGAAGAGATAACAGTACATGTCAATTTTTTTTTCTTTCCTGGCTGATTTTTTTTAACTTACTTTTCAGCCAGGTCCATTAATGAAAGTTTCACTGACCAACTGCGCAAGCATAAATTATGGTGTAATGCAGGGAAAGATGTAAGCAGAAAACTCAGGAGTTTTGCTGGTGTGAATTTAAAAGTGACCTTCAAAAAAAAAAAAAATCAGTAAATTTCACCACATCTCCAACCTTCTCTTCTAAAGTTCAAAAAAATTTTGAGGAGGGATTTTCTGGTTTGTTTTTAATGAAGGAGAGATGATGACCAGTTTCAAGAGTATGCAAAAATCTGATGCTACAGAAAGGACAAGAAAGCAATTTCACAGTTATGAAACAGATTACTGGTCACAAAGTCCATTTCTGTTAAAAATATCAATTTAGTAGCTGGGAAACCTGTATGGATAAGTAAAACAGTTATCAGGCAACAGCTGAACAAAAAAATTCTTTAACGCTCCCTTTGAAGAAAAAAATAATTGAAGTTCACGTTGATCAGTGTCATAAATGATGGAAAGTTGCCTTTAGAGAGAAGGACTGGTGGAATTTTATACTCCTAATCATTCTCTTCTCTAGAAGTTTGCTCTATCTCTGTCTTTCTTTGACTGAGAAAGTTTTGCCTCCAGCCCTTCCTTTCTTCAGTCAGAGCTCCAAATTGTCCAAAAGGAGTGCAGCTGTAGTGGTACTTCAAAAGTCAGGACATAATCTGCAGTGTAGGTCACATTTGACACAAGTTGGTTCAGAGGGCAGCAGAACAGTGGTAGTCCACGAAAGTTTGCATCTAACTACTCTGCTGTCTTTCATATACATAGTAAATGTGTATGTCCCAACTTTCATTTACTTCGTGCTCTGTTGTGGTTTTGTTAGAGGTTCAAAAAGGACAGAAAAGTTTGTCTCCTGCTAGATCCCTCATGGAGAGGTAGAGTTTTTTGGACAAAAAATAATTAATTAGCAGCCTCTAAGTAGTTTGCACATCACTTACATGGTTTTTCAAAGAACAGACATATCTCGGTAGTACCAGTGAAATTGGTAGAAAGAGTGTTCAACTTCACTGAACACAAAATGTAAGAAGGAAATGGATAAAAGATTATTTAGTTTCTTCAAAGCATATTGAAAGAAGGCTCTTCATTTGCCTTGCTAAATCCTGGGGTAGACATATTGGAAGGCAGAGAGAATAGCACCATTGTTCAATGGAGTCTCTGGACAGACGGGACAATGAGCTTTACACGAAATTTGGAGGATGTCAGAAGTGCCTTGGAATGGGGGAGAAAGGGGTAATGAGAGAGCAGCTTCATTTCCAAGATTTTGATTTGCTCCCAGTCTACTTTCTTCTGTCAACAGGGATTCAGCAGGAGCATTCATGCAGGAGAGAGCAGGTGACAGGACAGCCAGCTCTGGGAGGGGGCAGTGCTGTCACGTCCCTGACCGCCATTCCACATACCATTCCTCACTGAACTCATTTTGTGGTGATGAAGTCATTTGTTAGTAAGATGTCAGTTCTTGTCTCAAATCAGGCTCTACACTGTCTATTTTTTTAAATAATTTAAACAAAACCAAACCACAAAACTTTGTGATTCTTCCTGTGCTGTTCCTTGCATTTATTGGAAGTTCTTAACCACCAGGCTATTTCATTATCCTTTTTCAGATAGGTCCTTTATATTTATTCCATAATGCCTGCAGAAAATATGATAACAGATTACTGGTATGCTGTAATCACTGTTAATTCACTGATTCCTAATACATTTCTATCAATCTTCATTCTTATTTTGAATTGGAAATTTTTTATTGAAGATACTTTTCCCCTCTCTCTATTTGCATGAACCCTTATACAAATATATGACAACTAGGAAAAAGGACAAGCAAGAAATAGAATCCACCCCACAGAATCTAATTCACCTGTTCTCTGCCTGCTCTAGGTCCCTTTCAATCAACAAAAGTTGTAGAAGACTCGCATGGCTACAGTTCAGCTTTCACAAGCGGAGCCTGAAGGGTGAATCAGTGCAGTAGGATGCAGGTTCAGTTGAAAAGCTCTTCTATTTTTAATAGACTCCTTTTTTTTTCTGACCATGAGATAATGAAGAGATAATGCCTTATCTCCTCCTTTCCTTACTTTGCTATTTGCTCCGTCATAGTTGCTGACTATTATTTAAACAAAAGAAAAGAAAAAAAAAAAAAGAATCCTTTTTTCTTCAGACTTCCAGCTGTGTTAGCATATCTGTTTATTTACACATTCCCAGCTCTGGTGAAGCACAATAGGATGGCTCTAAAGAGCTGAATGAGACTTGTCTCCCCTTATTAAGCGTCAGTTTATGGTTGAATGGCAGAGGAATTTATAAGCAAAGTTAGATACCCAGACCCAGGAAGAGTTATAATAAAGGGTAGGGAGTGTTCTATATATCTATATCCATATCTATCATCTATCTATATCATCTATATCTGGCTATAGCTATATCATCTGTATCTATCTATATATCTATTAAGGAGTTAGAGAAAACTCCTTGTTGTAATTTGGTTTCCATTTAATTTTCCTCTGAGGGTTCTACTATTAACTGTTAAGCAGTACATACAGCATGTCACCAAGCTGAAGCGTGTGAATTCCTGTATTTGTCACTTATACTAAGAAAATGGCATGGTGAGGGAGACAGATCTCTAGCCTTTCTGACTCTTCCTCAGATTGGCAGTTATTTTTTTAGAAAGGCAGTGAGAGTTGTGGTGAACAAACTTTGTGAAAAATTCTTTTCTCTAAAGTCTTTGATTAAGAGATGTTTTTATTCCTGTTCTGTAAAAAGAGAAAATGATGGAAACATATTCCCATCAGGGAGAGAATTTTTAACAGGCAGAACAGATTCCCCAAATTTCGCAGTACAATTTACTCTTAATTTCTGTATCCCTAGAGTGAGGTTAATGTTTTTGTAAGTACCAAAAGCAACTCACTTTAGGAAGGATGCTAAGTGACAAGTAGCACTGCTACATAGTATAGCATGTACAATTAGGAGAACACTGATTTTATCCAATTATCATATTAGAGCAGTAGCCAACGAATAGAACTTCTTATGCCATCAAAAAATTGTTCAGTCATTCAAAGATACTTGAAACACTCCAAATGAATGTTTATTTGTGATGAACTTAGGGCACTGAATTTACTTACTTCTAGTAAGTAAACGTATATGTATCTATTATATTTCACCTAATCTATACCTTTGGGATACCTTCCTTTTGTAAAACTGACATTTTTCTTAAAAACTGGTTGAATATTTAGGCTGATTTACTTGATGTAGGGTATTTATTTCTTGCAATTACAGTGTTGTTCACTCCTGTTCAATTAAGACATCTTGTGTTTCATACATTTGTGTTTAATGCATTGTAAACTTTACAATTCTTTTTAAGTTATATCATACTGTTAGGGGGTTTACCTCAAATCAGATCATAATCTGATCTGTCTCTACATCTATATCCCTAGAGAGAACCTCAAATAGCTACCATGTGATGACTTAGCAAATTAGTGGTGAAGAAGTTATAACAAAATACGTAAGCATGTGTCGACATATTTTTTTTAACTGAAAAGTGATGAAAGCTGCAGAAAAGTTTGCTTATTTTATCAGGTCAGATCTTGACTTAATTCAAAGCTGAACACTTCCTTAAATGTAAAATTCTACACACGATGTGCTCAGATGTTTTCTCAGAGCAGCATTCAAGGATGATGTTTTATGTAGTCAGATCTCTATGATCTATAGTAAATCTTTAAAACTTCAGTTGTTATGGCTTTGCTAATGACCTAATTAACCTCTATATTTATATAATCAAGTTTAATTTACTTGACTTCTTCAGGTTTTACTTTATAGGAAAATAAGTCTAATGAATAGGCTACTAAGCTAAAACTAAAGCGATAGCAGTTTGTTTTTTAGCTCAGGCATATAGCCATCAGCAATAACAGGAAAATAATTTTTTTTAGTCTACGTTGCCTATCTGTAAAATCAGAAGAATATTTCTCTTTCTTTTGTGGCTGTCATAAGAAATAAAATTCATTAATGGCTATGAGGCATTCAGATACCAGGATGAGAAACATATGGATGCACATACAGGAGTAAACTCAACAGTGACAGAAGATGGGTCTGAACATAGGAGCTTACTCATCTGCATGAACACTGAAACAATTAGTTCTTTTCTCAGCAATTTAAGAGACAGCTCACAAGTTAGAAAGAGAGGAGTACCATTTCCAATTATGAAGTTGTACCTCGTCACTATTTGAAATACAGTGAGTTTAATAATACAGACCTTGGCTTAGCTACCTGAAGTCAAATGGACAAGAGACAGAGAAAGACGTGAAGCCTATTAGTCCTGAGATGCACTGTTTTCTCTGTGCCAGTAGGACTTAGCAGATGAGTATATTTCCCAGTGATAAAACCAGATTTGCATACCACAATATATGGTGATCACTGTTTTATGTGAGCAGACTTGAGGAAGGAAACAGTTCGCACTCCATGATAATAATTTTTTGGAAAGCTCTCTGCTCTGCACTGTGCAGATGCACAGAAAACAAAGGACTTTCCAATTTTCCTTTATTTTTCAACTGAAAGATAAAGAACAAGACGCCATACTGGCTGCCTCTGCTCTCAAAAATGTGTTTGAGAGACCCACTTAAAACCATTGTTTGAATTCAGCAGGCAAATTATATCTTAGTTTATCAGCTCCTGCTAGCACAATGCACTTTAATTGCACTCACTCTATATCATATTCCATTATAAGGAACTCTGCTTGGACAGAATGGAGTTACCCAAGTTCTTGGCCAGATGAGTTCTTATCCTAGGTTAAGAACTAAAGTTTTTTCAATTTTCTCAATTTTGCCATGGCCTCACCTGAACACTGATCTTGCAAGTTGTTCCACCCAAGTGAGCCCATGCAGCTACATGTAGCTCCATCTGAGCTGCAGATAGCTGCCCCTATGGCAGAGTTCGGGTTTATGTTTAATTTTCAATTTTAAAAGATTTGTACTGTTTATGCTGGTTCTGACTATGTTTGTGCCTAACTCCACTTTCTAGATTGCAATTCACTTTTTGCTTATGCATTATTTCCAGAGCTAAAACCTGTCTGTGACAGAGCTTCCCTTGGCAAAATGCTCTGTTTCTGTGTCAAGCTTCTTCCCTCCCAGCTGTGTGCTTATGCTTTGGTTTTGTTTCTGTGAAAGTGCCTAAAGGCACATGGAAGAAAGGCACCATCTGATTAAGTAATAATCTTGTCATTATTAAACTCTTTCATTGATGATTATATATTTCTGGTTTTGTAACATATGTTCTCCTGCTGTCCATCCTCTGCAGGGCTCCTTTATTTAGTGTTTATTACACCCCATGTTTATTACAGAACAATCTTGTTTCGAATACATTGCCTTGATGGATATTTTAACCTTGATACATTTCCTTCTTTCCCTCTATTTGTTAACATTTTCCTTTCCTTTCTCTTTAATGTTAAATTAACAATGTGTGATGTTAAACTAATGTGTGAATCTTTTCAGAGACAAAACATTTCTTTTAATATCGTCTTTCACTTAGGTGAGCATTTTTTACTATAACTACTGTGATATTTTTTACACAGCTTGCCTCACTTCACAGATCACAGAGTAACTGACAAAGGATCACCCAATCCTCCAGTGCTCAAAATAATGTCACCTACAGCAGGGTGTTCAGGGCTGGGTCCAGTCAGAATTTGATGATCTTTAAGGGCAGAGACTCCCTAACCTCTCCGGGCAACCTCTGTGAGCATCTGATCATCTTCAAAGTGTGTGGAAATGGAATTTCCAATATTTCTGATTGTGCCCCTTGCTTCCCATGCTTTTGCTAAGCACCACTGAGAAGAGTGTGGCTGTCTTGTCTCCTCCCCATCAGGTGTTTATTATACTCCTTGATCAGATTCCCCCTGAGCCTTCTCCAGGCTAAACAGTTCCAGCTCTCTCAGCCTCTTCGTATATAGCAGATGCTCTAATCCCTTAATCATCTATATAGCCCATTGCTGAACTAACTTCAGCATGTCTCTCTTGTGCTGGAAACCCCAGAACTGGATCCATTACTCCAGAACCTCTTCCCAGTGCAGCTCAAGATACTGTTGCCCCTCTTTGTCACAAGGGCATATCGACTCATGTTCAGTTTGATGTTCACCAGGGCTCTCATCTCATTCACTGCCAAGGTGGTTTCCAGCTAGGCAGCCCCCAGCATGTGCTGGTGCATGGAATTTTTCCTTCCCAGGTGCAGAACTTGTTGCTTCTCTTTGTTCAACTTAGAGTATGCCTCTCAGCTCATTGCTCCAACCCATCCAGGTCCCACTGAATGGCAATGTAACTATCTGATCTATAAATCACTTCTCACAGTTTTGCACTTGAGCAAAGAAAATGCTTTTATAACATTTTCTTCTCTGAAATTAGTCTTTACAAAGCCTCTCGTTTCTCTCAGACACTTTTTAGTCTTTGTGCAGGCTCTTTCTGGGGTTTGTCTCATAGAAAGTATAGAGGAACCCAGGTCTCTCCCTGCAAAAACCCATATCAAAGCTACCATGACTTTTAAGGAGAAAAGGGATAGATATTTGTGTTGTTTTTTTCTTTATGTCGCTCCTCTCTTTTAGAATTCATCTCAAGTTTACAACTCCCATTAATCCTGGGATACAATCCTAGAATGATCTGTTCTTCAAACAAGACTGTTGCAAGCTACATATCTGCCTTCAAGGGTCTTTCGTTGCCCAGGGGAGCTAAATGACGGAAGGAAACTCTCCTTTCAAAAGTAAAACTGAATCTTTAATAAAATCCTGCACATTCAAAGGAACCTGGGAGAGATCAAGATTTTGGAAGAGGTATTTGCAGTGTTTTTTAGGTTTTTCTAGAAACAACTGATGTTTGAAGAGAATCTGGAAAAGGCAATATCCTTAAATTCTCTATATGGCAGGTTCTGAAGCAGTGAAGGGTATCAGCATGTTTGAAAGGGTAAGAAGACCACTGCAAGCTGCTAAATTAGGTCACATATTTGAAATATGCAGTTAGACCAGGTGATTGTCACCTGGGAAAAGCATATGTTTCTAAAACGTACTTGTCAGCTCTGACTATTTACTGTGAAATTATAGTCCTGTATACCTATACAATAAGTTAAGCATGTCCAGCAAAGGGTCACAGAGGTAAATAGGGGATTGCAGCACCTACCATACAGGGAGAGGCTGAGAGCTGGGATTGTTTCGCTTGGAGAAGGCCTTTCTCAGTGGTATTCAGTGACAGGACAAGAAGCAACAAGCACAGATTGAAATATAACAAATTACATTTGGACATAAAAATTATCTAACTGTGAGGGTGGTTAAATGCTGACACAGATTGCCTGGTGATTCTGTGGAGTTTTTGTTCTTGGAGAAATCAAAACCTGACTGGACATAGCCCTCAGCACGCTGCTGTAAGTGACCCTGCTTTGAACAGAGGAGCTGAATTAGGCCATCTCCAGAAGTCACTTCCAAACTCAACCATTCTGTAAACTTGTTTAGGGACTGTTATATTTATTGAATGAGAACTGAAGAACAGTTTTAAGGCATCCTAAAGACCTCTTTAAGCTACTCAGCTACACTGTCTTACTTCTCATGGAAACTGAGTGGCAGGTGTACCATGACAGAATGAAGTAACAGATTTTTGACACTCTCTCACCCAAGTCTTTGTCTCATCATGCCACAGCTTAGAGTCTGCCATGTTCACAGCAGCCTTCAACACAGAAAGTCAGGGACTAAATAGGACTTGACAGGTGGGGTTGTTTTTCCCCTCTTCCCACCCAACTCACTCTCATTCACTTGCACAGGGAACCACAGATTATCTAGCAGAAAAACCCCCTCATTTCTCTGTAAAAAGTATCTAGCTAAAAAAAATGTACTTCAGCCATGCCCATTCCCCAGGCCAGTTCCCAGTAAGGGAAGGCACCATTTGTCCCAGAACTGGCTTGAGGCAGAATACTTTTTTTCAGTGGTCCTTTCAGTGAATGGCTCAAATTTTGATGAATGAGAAGCTGTCCCTACAAAAAGAGACTAGATATGGGAAAAAACCAAACATCTACCTCTGAGACAGGCATCATGTCATCTTGACTACACCCTCTTCCAAACTGTACTCTTGTTTGTGAAAACAGATTCTCTAGGTCAGGACCAAGAGAGGTTGGTCTCTTGCAAGAACCCATCTACTTCTCATGTTGCAACTATTGTATAACTGGTTCTTAATTTCAGAGGACTGTCAGTTTATAGTCTTTTATTGGTGTAACCCTTGATTATGCAAGGATAAAAAACAAAGCAAGTACAAACCATGTGTATATCAGCAAACATCTTCTGTTTTTTCCAAGAAGTCTTACCCACAACTTGCTTTGCATGTCATCACTGTTCAAGTCTCAAGAGAGTTCAGTTTTCATCTCTCTCATGACTGCTTTATTCCATTGCTTCTTTCCAGGCTTGTTTCTTAGCTTTTCCTCTTTCTTCTGAAGAAAGCCAGCTTGATAGGTTTTTGCTAATGATCATGCCCTCTACACTAACTATAACACATGTATAATTAACGATGGAAGCAAAAGGTTAAGTAAACGAAAGGTCATGACAATTGAGGCTGATTTCATTAGACAGCATGGGTATGTTATTGTTCCCAATGCAGAAATCTAGGTTTAAAGGAAAATAATGCATTCATTAAACTGGGCCACAGGAAATGATCATTCTTCCGTTTCTGTTGGGTCACCTGCAACTATTACTTTAATTAGGGTCACAAGCAGCCACTGCTAACAAATAGCCTGAAAAATATATAAGAATGTGATTTCATTGAAATGATTCACGAACATTTTGATTCTTACACACTTACTCACTGGGTAAAATTTCCCAGTATGAATAATCAGTCTTATGTGTAAGGGCAGAAAAGTTTCTCCACTTATTATTAAAGCTAGAAGTTACAGACTTGGCTACTTAATCATGCATTGGTCTGTATAAATTGCAGTACTGGAGGTCCAGAATAATTTCTTTGATACTTCCATTGCCTGCAGTGGAGTTTTTCTACCAATGGAATTAGTTCTACATTATAGTAGCCTATATTACTAAGCCTGATAATTTCAGTCAGGTTATGTCAATGTTCTCTTGAGAGAAAATTGCCAAACACCTAGATGTTTTTTATATATTCACAGTTCATCACTGAGCTCTCCATATGCTGAGTGTCAGCCTTGCCTCCCTTCTTCCCCCATGTCTTCTTGGCTCTGGCATGGAGTCTTCTCGGCTCTGGCATGGAGTCTTCTCTTCAGTGGCTTCATTAACCAGCCAAATATTTCTGCTAATCACACTACTTGGTCCTTCAGTGATTGTCAGATTTTTGACGCTCCAGTTTCTCTGCCCTCTTTTTCACTACCAGCATTTCTTCCTTGACTGCATCTTTGCCTTCATTGCCCTTCTGTAGCTAACCAGTTTGTTCCCTTTATTTTGAGTCTCAGACATGCCCTTGTTATTTATACTCCAAAATCCGTTGGAAAAAGTCGCAAGACCTTTCTGTTTCCACAGCAAACTGATTCTCCACTTCTTAGCTCATCTTTTACTTTGGCCAAGGAGCACCTCTTTTTCTCATTCTGTCATTTTTATCTCTGTCCGTTATCTGTCACTTTTTTTTTTTTTTTTTTTTGCATATCTACAAGATTAAATAAGTAGGATTGGTGAAGATCTCCATTCCATGTTTCCTTCCCTACTCACATTTTAACTTGGACTCTCTTTTGCCTAATTGTTTTCCACGGTTGTTCTGATAGCAAGTACAATGGGACTTAAACTACATTGATTTTAGTTAGAAAACAACTCAAAATTTATTAAAATGCCACGTTTCTGTTGTATTTATTTATTTATTTTAAGTGGTATGAGAAATATGAAGGGAGACTCTCCTGTATAAAAGCAGTCTCCATTTGAATCAGTGTCACTTTCAATCAGTTCACCTTTTAGCAATGTGGTTTACTTTGCAATTAACCTATGAGTGAATTCTGATTGACTCAAACTGAAGTGGCAGAGGTAAGCCAGCAGTGAAACAAAATCTTTTGAGGCAATATTTTTGAATATTTTAAGCCTTGCTTATCAATTAAGGTTTCATTCTTAAAATTCTTGATTTACAATAAAAGTGATGCTGAAAATGAATGCTTGGGAATTATTATTCTAGTTGCATATTATTCTAGTCCAATAGAGATGCAGAGAAGCTCCTTCTAAATCATGTTAACTTCTCTACTTGGTTTTTCAATATTCAACAGAATAGAGAAGCGCTGACCTAAATGACTGTAATTAGTTCTTGTGATCGGAGTAATGGTAGATAAAGAAACAAAACAAATGTATAAGGCAACTGTGCCTTTCCACCCACAGATGCATGAGGCAGGCACTTTCTCACTCTACACCCCCATCTCCAAGTAATCATTTCCTTTCTTCACCACTGTACACTTTGAAAAATGTTCTGTAATTTTTTTCTACCAACTAACAATTCTTTTTTTTTTGAGCCTGCAGTTCCCCAAGCAAACTAGTTCAAACTCCTTAAATCAAGCTGGTATAAGGAGCCAGACAGTTTCAGCTGATGAAACTACATACACTGTAATGCAATAAAACCCACAGACCAGTCTCGGTTATAACAACATAAAATTTATTCCTAGTATTAAGCTAACATTTTCTGATGGTCATTACTCTTTAAGGCTACACATATTGAATTAAAAAGCATTAAATGTTAATGGTTAACCAAGTATATGTTGTTGAATTCCTAAAAAATTATTTGAACATGATTGTGGTCCTTTTGAAGTAATTGTGTAAGTATGAATATCTTATGCTTTAATTAATTTTTACCATAAATCCCTCATCCTGCACCAGACTCTGCTGTTGCCATTGCTTTTGATGAGCATTAGATGAAAAGCTCCATATTATTTTTCCTTTTTAAAAAATGCCATAATCACCACTCTGTTAATTAATCTGTAAAGAAGCACGCTGAAACCTTTCTATTTGAACTGGACCAAACAGGAGTCAGAATCCTGGGATCAGAAATAGAACAAATATTTAAAAACTTGGCCACAAACTACTACTTTGGGTAATCAGCTGGACACAAGGAGACTTGAGCCCTTATTCCCTCCCTACTATCATTTTTCTTTAATGGTGGTATCATGTAAAATATAGAAGCAATTCAGACCAGCAAACAAACAATTATTAATCTGATTTTTAGAGCTGGTCCTTAAAAAAGGGTTCTCAAAGTAAAGACCCCCTTGCTGCCCCCCTTCTTCCCTTCCCCTCCTCCCACCAACCTCATTGTGGGGTCAAGACCCAAGGGTGATGTCTATTCAGATGAATAAAACAGTACAGGACTCATTTTCAGTTACCCTGTCACTAACTAGCCTGGTATATCTCACAACCACACAAGGATTTAAACAAGTTATTCCTGCAACCAGGCCAATAGCAATCTACACATTAGGGCTTGGCTGTTGCCCATGCTAGTTCCTCAACCATAGCCCGACACCTATTGTTGCCCAGTTGGCACTAAACCACTTCATGGACTGTGCACAACCAGCGCTCTGAGATTTGCCCTGGCCCTGTTCATTTTGCTAATTCAGATATGGCCAGAGAGTCTCCATATCCCTGAACAAGCAAACCAGCAGTGAGGACCTGGACACAGGACTTTCTGTCCATGAAAGAAAACATGATGGGGGGATCAGACAAATCAAGAACAATAGTCCCGTCTACTCTGTTTTGGCAGGAGCAAAATATTTGTCTTCTTCCTTTGATGTAAAAACAATACCTATGAGAGACATCCATGGCATACTCATTCCCATTAATAGGAAAGCCCAAGCCAACACTCTTCTGGGATTGCATGTGTAGCCTTGGTCTAAAAAGCAAAAAGCAGGATCTGCATTGATTGAGAGGGCGTTCACAGTTCCCTCTTCGGTTTGTTCTTCCTAATCAACCCTTCACTAGCTAATGTCGTGGCAAGTTTTTGGACAGACACAGCTCAATGTCTGCACCAGTTTAAATAAGAAGCATAACAACAACTGTCAAATTAGTGTATCTGAGCCCCTGGACAAAGACAGAAATTATCAAGAACTTCAAGAAGGCAAAGTATCTACTGGTTTGAAATTAAGTGTAATCTTGTAAAGACGGTAAATACTGGTTTAGAAAAGGTGTGGAGAAGTAACAGTTGAGGCTTGGCAGAGTGCTGTGAGTGTACCTGTAATAAAGACTTGACTCAAATGGAATTGACTTTGCTGCAACTAAATAAATGCCTAAAAAGCCATTTGCGATAAAATAATTTTCTCTGATTATCACATTGAATATTCATGTGCTTAGATATCTGTCTAGATTTGCAAATGGAACATTCTTGAGAATCTTACATTAAAATTTAAAGCTTCATAAAATGCTGCATGATTTTCACAAGCTCACAAAATAAAGTGGAACAGCATATTTTGGCACAGCTTTTCCAAACAAACTACTAAAAAAGTCACTCCCTTTCTTTGGCCCCACTGGCAAAAGCAAATAAAATAGGAGGAAGACACATGAAAAATAGTAAACTTCTCTGTTACTTACATTTTCATGGGTTAATTAAAAAATTAGAACAATCCAAAAGGCAAAGAAGGAGACTAATGGCTAAAAGGAGAAAAGAGAATGTTCTGCATACAGCCATTGCCATTGCCAGCTGAGAAACAAGAGCCTAGTTTGGACCATCAGGACGCATGAGCATTTCTAGGGGAAAGAAAACAGGAATTAGAAAACAAGATCCTCACCAGGGTCTTCCTATAGCACATTTCATATAAGTTTTGCTGCCGGTGTGCAGGGAACACTTAGCTTTACAACTACAGTAATTTCTTTTGATTGAGTTTTATAGTAGACTTGATGATGTGTTTAAAAAAAGAAAAAAAGAAAAAGAGGGGTAAATGGGATTCATGGTACGTATTGTTATCATCAGGTTTGAGATCATTGGGGTATATACCTGGTATACACTTTCCAAAGCTAAAGGAACAATTTTACTGCAGTCTTACTATGCTACTGCCCCTGAGACCACCGGTGGAACACAGAGCCTTAGGAAAAGGTCCACTATGAGTCTGCAGTGCTGGGGACAGCAAGAGGAGGCTGATCTACTGGGGAAGGGGAGCCAGAAGCCACAGGTGATGGCAGAACCTGTGGGACAGGGGCCTCCCTGACAAGGATGCAGAGCAGGTCTGTTGGTGGCAACCAAGGCCAGACAAGGGTCCAGATAGCCATACAAGCCCATGGGGATGAGGCAGGACAGAGGTCAAGTCTGTCACCTGTCAGGGTGCAGATCAACAGGCACAGCTATGGCTGCAGCACAGCTGCGATGGAGCTTGAGCCACAATGGTGACAGCCCCAGCTTTAAACCAGCTCCTGGGTAAAGGAACAATAGGCTCTCCCTGGGATGATGCTTTTAGCATTTTCTTTAAGGCTTCAAGGTATACCATCGATATGCTGGCCCTGAGCCCAGGCAGCTGTACACCCAAAGGGGGGATGCACTCAGGACCTCCCCAGAACTGGATCCATTACTCCAGAACCTCTTCCCAGTGCAGCTCAAGATACTGTTGCCCCTCTTTGTCACAAGGGCATATCGACTCATGTTCAGTTTGATGTTCACCAGGGCTCTCATCTCATTCACTGCCAAGGTGGTTTCCAGCTAGGCAGCCCCCAGCATGTGCTGGTGCATGGAATTTTTCCTTCCCAGGTGCAGAACTTGTTGCTTCTCTTTGTTCAACTTAGAGTATGCCTCTCAGCTCATTGCTCCAACCCATCCAGGTCCCACTGAATGGCAATGTAACTATCTGATCTATAAATCACTTCTCACAGTTTTGCACTTGAGCAAAGAAAATGCTTTTATAACATTTTCTTCTCTGAAATTAGTCTTTACAAAGCCTCTCGTTTCTCTCAGACACTTTTTAGTCTTTGTGCAGGCTCTTTCTGGGGTTTGTCTCATAGAAAGTATAGAGGAACCCAGGTCTCTCCCTGCAAAAACCCATATCAAAGCTACCATGACTTTTAAGGAGAAAAGGGATAGATATTTGTGTTGTTTTTTTCTTTATGTCGCTCCTCTCTTTTAGAATTCATCTCAAGTTTACAACTCCCATTAATCCTGGGATACAATCCTAGAATGATCTGTTCTTCAAACAAGACTGTTGCAAGCTACATATCTGCCTTCAAGGGTCTTTCGTTGCCCAGGGGAGCTAAATGACGGAAGGAAACTCTCCTTTCAAAAGTAAAACTGAATCTTTAATAAAATCCTGCACATTCAAAGGAACCTGGGAGAGATCAAGATTTTGGAAGAGGTATTTGCAGTGTTTTTTAGGTTTTTCTAGAAACAACTGATGTTTGAAGAGAATCTGGAAAAGGCAATATCCTTAAATTCTCTATATGGCAGGTTCTGAAGCAGTGAAGGGTATCAGCATGTTTGAAAGGGTAAGAAGACCACTGCAAGCTGCTAAATTAGGTCACATATTTGAAATATGCAGTTAGACCAGGTGATTGTCACCTGGGAAAAGCATATGTTTCTAAAACGTACTTGTCAGCTCTGACTATTTACTGTGAAATTATAGTCCTGTATACCTATACAATAAGTTAAGCATGTCCAGCAAAGGGTCACAGAGGTAAATAGGGGATTGCAGCACCTACCATACAGGGAGAGGCTGAGAGCTGGGATTGTTTCGCTTGGAGAAGGCCTTTCTCAGTGGTATTCAGTGACAGGACAAGAAGCAACAAGCACAGATTGAAATATAACAAATTACATTTGGACATAAAAATTATCTAACTGTGAGGGTGGTTAAATGCTGACACAGATTGCCTGGTGATTCTGTGGAGTTTTTGTTCTTGGAGAAATCAAAACCTGACTGGACATAGCCCTCAGCACGCTGCTGTAAGTGACCCTGCTTTGAACAGAGGAGCTGAATTAGGCCATCTCCAGAAGTCACTTCCAAACTCAACCATTCTGTAAACTTGTTTAGGGACTGTTATATTTATTGAATGAGAACTGAAGAACAGTTTTAAGGCATCCTAAAGACCTCTTTAAGCTACTCAGCTACACTGTCTTACTTCTCATGGAAACTGAGTGGCAGGTGTACCATGACAGAATGAAGTAACAGATTTTTGACACTCTCTCACCCAAGTCTTTGTCTCATCATGCCACAGCTTAGAGTCTGCCATGTTCACAGCAGCCTTCAACACAGAAAGTCAGGGACTAAATAGGACTTGACAGGTGGGGTTGTTTTTCCCCTCTTCCCACCCAACTCACTCTCATTCACTTGCACAGGGAACCACAGATTATCTAGCAGAAAAACCCCCTCATTTCTCTGTAAAAAGTATCTAGCTAAAAAAAATGTACTTCAGCCATGCCCATTCCCCAGGCCAGTTCCCAGTAAGGGAAGGCACCATTTGTCCCAGAACTGGCTTGAGGCAGAATACTTTTTTTCAGTGGTCCTTTCAGTGAATGGCTCAAATTTTGATGAATGAGAAGCTGTCCCTACAAAAAGAGACTAGATATGGGAAAAAACCAAACATCTACCTCTGAGACAGGCATCATGTCATCTTGACTACACCCTCTTCCAAACTGTACTCTTGTTTGTGAAAACAGATTCTCTAGGTCAGGACCAAGAGAGGTTGGTCTCTTGCAAGAACCCATCTACTTCTCATGTTGCAACTATTGTATAACTGGTTCTTAATTTCAGAGGACTGTCAGTTTATAGTCTTTTATTGGTGTAACCCTTGATTATGCAAGGATAAAAAACAAAGCAAGTACAAACCATGTGTATATCAGCAAACATCTTCTGTTTTTTCCAAGAAGTCTTACCCACAACTTGCTTTGCATGTCATCACTGTTCAAGTCTCAAGAGAGTTCAGTTTTCATCTCTCTCATGACTGCTTTATTCCATTGCTTCTTTCCAGGCTTGTTTCTTAGCTTTTCCTCTTTCTTCTGAAGAAAGCCAGCTTGATAGGTTTTTGCTAATGATCATGCCCTCTACACTAACTATAACACATGTATAATTAACGATGGAAGCAAAAGGTTAAGTAAACGAAAGGTCATGACAATTGAGGCTGATTTCATTAGACAGCATGGGTATGTTATTGTTCCCAATGCAGAAATCTAGGTTTAAAGGAAAATAATGCATTCATTAAACTGGGCCACAGGAAATGATCATTCTTCCGTTTCTGTTGGGTCACCTGCAACTATTACTTTAATTAGGGTCACAAGCAGCCACTGCTAACAAATAGCCTGAAAAATATATAAGAATGTGATTTCATTGAAATGATTCACGAACATTTTGATTCTTACACACTTACTCACTGGGTAAAATTTCCCAGTATGAATAATCAGTCTTATGTGTAAGGGCAGAAAAGTTTCTCCACTTATTATTAAAGCTAGAAGTTACAGACTTGGCTACTTAATCATGCATTGGTCTGTATAAATTGCAGTACTGGAGGTCCAGAATAATTTCTTTGATACTTCCATTGCCTGCAGTGGAGTTTTTCTACCAATGGAATTAGTTCTACATTATAGTAGCCTATATTACTAAGCCTGATAATTTCAGTCAGGTTATGTCAATGTTCTCTTGAGAGAAAATTGCCAAACACCTAGATGTTTTTTATATATTCACAGTTCATCACTGAGCTCTCCATATGCTGAGTGTCAGCCTTGCCTCCCTTCTTCCCCCATGTCTTCTTGGCTCTGGCATGGAGTCTTCTCGGCTCTGGCATGGAGTCTTCTCTTCAGTGGCTTCATTAACCAGCCAAATATTTCTGCTAATCACACTACTTGGTCCTTCAGTGATTGTCAGATTTTTGACGCTCCAGTTTCTCTGCCCTCTTTTTCACTACCAGCATTTCTTCCTTGACTGCATCTTTGCCTTCATTGCCCTTCTGTAGCTAACCAGTTTGTTCCCTTTATTTTGAGTCTCAGACATGCCCTTGTTATTTATACTCCAAAATCCGTTGGAAAAAGTCGCAAGACCTTTCTGTTTCCACAGCAAACTGATTCTCCACTTCTTAGCTCATCTTTTACTTTGGCCAAGGAGCACCTCTTTTTCTCATTCTGTCATTTTTATCTCTGTCCGTTATCTGTCACTTTTTTTTTTTTTTTTTTTTGCATATCTACAAGATTAAATAAGTAGGATTGGTGAAGATCTCCATTCCATGTTTCCTTCCCTACTCACATTTTAACTTGGACTCTCTTTTGCCTAATTGTTTTCCACGGTTGTTCTGATAGCAAGTACAATGGGACTTAAACTACATTGATTTTAGTTAGAAAACAACTCAAAATTTATTAAAATGCCACGTTTCTGTTGTATTTATTTATTTATTTTAAGTGGTATGAGAAATATGAAGGGAGACTCTCCTGTATAAAAGCAGTCTCCATTTGAATCAGTGTCACTTTCAATCAGTTCACCTTTTAGCAATGTGGTTTACTTTGCAATTAACCTATGAGTGAATTCTGATTGACTCAAACTGAAGTGGCAGAGGTAAGCCAGCAGTGAAACAAAATCTTTTGAGGCAATATTTTTGAATATTTTAAGCCTTGCTTATCAATTAAGGTTTCATTCTTAAAATTCTTGATTTACAATAAAAGTGATGCTGAAAATGAATGCTTGGGAATTATTATTCTAGTTGCATATTATTCTAGTCCAATAGAGATGCAGAGAAGCTCCTTCTAAATCATGTTAACTTCTCTACTTGGTTTTTCAATATTCAACAGAATAGAGAAGCGCTGACCTAAATGACTGTAATTAGTTCTTGTGATCGGAGTAATGGTAGATAAAGAAACAAAACAAATGTATAAGGCAACTGTGCCTTTCCACCCACAGATGCATGAGGCAGGCACTTTCTCACTCTACACCCCCATCTCCAAGTAATCATTTCCTTTCTTCACCACTGTACACTTTGAAAAATGTTCTGTAATTTTTTTCTACCAACTAACAATTCTTTTTTTTTTGAGCCTGCAGTTCCCCAAGCAAACTAGTTCAAACTCCTTAAATCAAGCTGGTATAAGGAGCCAGACAGTTTCAGCTGATGAAACTAC
This sequence comes from Pyrocephalus nanus, assembly GCA_038380795.1. Lineage (NCBI taxonomy): Eukaryota > Metazoa > Chordata > Aves > Passeriformes > Tyrannidae > Pyrocephalus > Pyrocephalus nanus. The sequence goes on from CM076260.1 coordinate 43,798,586, forward strand.
ATACACTGTAATGCAATAAAACCCACAGACCAGTCTCGGTTATAACAACATAAAATTTATTCCTAGTATTAAGCTAACATTTTCTGATGGTCATTACTCTTTAAGGCTACACATATTGAATTAAAAAGCATTAAATGTTAATGGTTAACCAAGTATATGTTGTTGAATTCCTAAAAAATTATTTGAACATGATTGTGGTCCTTTTGAAGTAATTGTGTAAGTATGAATATCTTATGCTTTAATTAATTTTTACCATAAATCCCTCATCCTGCACCAGACTCTGCTGTTGCCATTGCTTTTGATGAGCATTAGATGAAAAGCTCCATATTATTTTTCCTTTTTAAAAAATGCCATAATCACCACTCTGTTAATTAATCTGTAAAGAAGCACGCTGAAACCTTTCTATTTGAACTGGACCAAACAGGAGTCAGAATCCTGGGATCAGAAATAGAACAAATATTTAAAAACTTGGCCACAAACTACTACTTTGGGTAATCAGCTGGACACAAGGAGACTTGAGCCCTTATTCCCTCCCTACTATCATTTTTCTTTAATGGTGGTATCATGTAAAATATAGAAGCAATTCAGACCAGCAAACAAACAATTATTAATCTGATTTTTAGAGCTGGTCCTTAAAAAAGGGTTCTCAAAGTAAAGACCCCCTTGCTGCCCCCCTTCTTCCCTTCCCCTCCTCCCACCAACCTCATTGTGGGGTCAAGACCCAAGGGTGATGTCTATTCAGATGAATAAAACAGTACAGGACTCATTTTCAGTTACCCTGTCACTAACTAGCCTGGTATATCTCACAACCACACAAGGATTTAAACAAGTTATTCCTGCAACCAGGCCAATAGCAATCTACACATTAGGGCTTGGCTGTTGCCCATGCTAGTTCCTCAACCATAGCCCGACACCTATTGTTGCCCAGTTGGCACTAAACCACTTCATGGACTGTGCACAACCAGCGCTCTGAGATTTGCCCTGGCCCTGTTCATTTTGCTAATTCAGATATGGCCAGAGAGTCTCCATATCCCTGAACAAGCAAACCAGCAGTGAGGACCTGGACACAGGACTTTCTGTCCATGAAAGAAAACATGATGGGGGGATCAGACAAATCAAGAACAATAGTCCCGTCTACTCTGTTTTGGCAGGAGCAAAATATTTGTCTTCTTCCTTTGATGTAAAAACAATACCTATGAGAGACATCCATGGCATACTCATTCCCATTAATAGGAAAGCCCAAGCCAACACTCTTCTGGGATTGCATGTGTAGCCTTGGTCTAAAAAGCAAAAAGCAGGATCTGCATTGATTGAGAGGGCGTTCACAGTTCCCTCTTCGGTTTGTTCTTCCTAATCAACCCTTCACTAGCTAATGTCGTGGCAAGTTTTTGGACAGACACAGCTCAATGTCTGCACCAGTTTAAATAAGAAGCATAACAACAACTGTCAAATTAGTGTATCTGAGCCCCTGGACAAAGACAGAAATTATCAAGAACTTCAAGAAGGCAAAGTATCTACTGGTTTGAAATTAAGTGTAATCTTGTAAAGACGGTAAATACTGGTTTAGAAAAGGTGTGGAGAAGTAACAGTTGAGGCTTGGCAGAGTGCTGTGAGTGTACCTGTAATAAAGACTTGACTCAAATGGAATTGACTTTGCTGCAACTAAATAAATGCCTAAAAAGCCATTTGCGATAAAATAATTTTCTCTGATTATCACATTGAATATTCATGTGCTTAGATATCTGTCTAGATTTGCAAATGGAACATTCTTGAGAATCTTACATTAAAATTTAAAGCTTCATAAAATGCTGCATGATTTTCACAAGCTCACAAAATAAAGTGGAACAGCATATTTTGGCACAGCTTTTCCAAACAAACTACTAAAAAAGTCACTCCCTTTCTTTGGCCCCACTGGCAAAAGCAAATAAAATAGGAGGAAGACACATGAAAAATAGTAAACTTCTCTGTTACTTACATTTTCATGGGTTAATTAAAAAATTAGAACAATCCAAAAGGCAAAGAAGGAGACTAATGGCTAAAAGGAGAAAAGAGAATGTTCTGCATACAGCCATTGCCATTGCCAGCTGAGAAACAAGAGCCTAGTTTGGACCATCAGGACGCATGAGCATTTCTAGGGGAAAGAAAACAGGAATTAGAAAACAAGATCCTCACCAGGGTCTTCCTATAGCACATTTCATATAAGTTTTGCTGCCGGTGTGCAGGGAACACTTAGCTTTACAACTACAGTAATTTCTTTTGATTGAGTTTTATAGTAGACTTGATGATGTGTTTAAAAAAAGAAAAAAGAAAAAGAGGGGTAAATGGGATTCATGGTACGTATTGTTATCATCAGGTTTGAGATCATTGGGGTATATACCTGGTATACACTTTCCAAAGCTAAAGGAACAATTTTACTGCAGTCTTACTATGCTACTGCCCCTGAGACCACCGGTGGAACACAGAGCCTTAGGAAAAGGTCCACTATGAGTCTGCAGTGCTGGGGACAGCAAGAGGAGGCTGATCTACTGGGGAAGGGGAGCCAGAAGCCACAGGTGATGGCAGAACCTGTGGGACAGGGGCCTCCCTGACAAGGATGCAGAGCAGGTCTGTTGGTGGCAACCAAGGCCAGACAAGGGTCCAGATAGCCATACAAGCCCATGGGGATGAGGCAGGACAGAGGTCAAGTCTGTCACCTGTCAGGGTGCAGATCAACAGGCACAGCTATGGCTGCAGCACAGCTGCGATGGAGCTTGAGCCACAATGGTGACAGCCCCAGCTTTAAACCAGCTCCTGGGTAAAGGAATAATAGGCTCTCCCTGGGATGATGCTTTTAGCATTTTCTTTAAGGCTTCAAGGTATACCATCGATATGCTGGCCCTGAGCCCAGGCAGCTGTACACCCAAAGGGGGGATGCACTCAGGACCTCCACACCAGCTGTGTATACTGTTTCCACTCTGAAGTTTTTCCCAAGTTCCTGTCCTGCATTCATCTGCAACAGCTCCTTATCAAATCTATTTCAATACTCTTGTAATCCCCATTTTACAGACAAGCCTCTAAATACTTTTTTCCTTCTCCACTGCATTCCCAGATACTTTTACCTCTTTCTTCTTTTAGTGTATTCTGTTCACCCATTAACTTCCCACGCTTCCCTCATGGTTTTCTAATCAGTCTCCCTGGTCCCTGCCCCTCACAACTAGTAGCAGAGACTGCTACTTCCTGCAGATACATATGACAGCTCTTCCAGCCAACAGTAACACTAGTCTTCATTAGTTCGTCTTTACATATTGTGGATTTCACTATGCTGGCAAATACATACGCTGATATGAGGTGAAATGCTTTTGGCAGAGAATCTCTGCCTCTGCTCCCCAGTTTCTAGACTTAGCTTTTTGCCCCTTGAACAGTCCTAATCTCAGAAGACTCTTCCTTTTAATCTGTTTCTTTTCCTCATCCTGGTCTTGCATTTGTCTTTTTTCCATTTGACTCATACAGTATCTTTCTTCATGCTTCCAGGGTGTTAGCAGTAGCGTCACTAAAAGAGAGAGAAATTCCTTGTTCTTAGTTCTCAAACAAGAACCATTTTGGGAAAAGGTACAGCTAAAAGCATCCATGGAAAGTTTTCCCTCAGATTATGTAGCCTCGACAAGGAGAAGGATGTGAACTACCCATTCACTGTAGAAGACCCAGAGCACATCGGCTGGTTGGTGTTCAGTGTTGGAAGTGACTTGGGTTTTTGTTGGATCCAAGGCTTTGTAGATTTTAGCAGTTAGGAAAGTAATTCAAACTGTAGTTTGGCAAGGGGTTACAGCTCAGCCAGGTCTGGACAGAGTACTCACACAATCAACAAAAGGCATTCTCCTACCATTACACCAGATTTTAAGTGCCTTCTCTAAATGTTCAGACTGCTAGATCATTTTGAATATAATATCTAAACGTGGACCGAATACATATTTTTTTAATCTTCTTCTTGGAAATGACTGGGGAAAAGTGTAAACAGGCTATAAGTGGATACCTGAAAAATTTCATAATAAAGTGCTAGCTTGCCAAAGATACAAGCAACTGGAAGGCTGTGTTATACTGGGAAACTTTTAAACAATTTTAGTAATAGCCAACAAAACCACACCCACCTATAACAAACAGCAGTTCATGGAAGTATTCCAGAGAAACCTATACACAGTCTCCAGAAGTGCCTACTCAGACCCTGACGAAGCTGGCATAAAGCAGGAGTAATGATGGGTCTGGCAAATGATCTCATCAGGAAAGAAAACATAGCATAATCGAAGCAGAACAAAGAGAGGATAAATGTGGAAGGACAGGAAACCTGAATGAACAGAAGACTCTCTGCGGGACAAAATGAGCTCTACTCTGCTCTGAGTAGAGGGGCAGGTGGAATAGGAGAAACTGTTCTCAGTCTAACACATCTGGCTTTAAAATGGTGTTCAAAACCTGGGAATGTGCTGGAGAAGATGTTACCTAGAGCCTGAGAAATTCTCTCCCCAAGATCAATATTTCAGCTCCTTCTTTTCAAATGTTCGATGAATATTTCCCGTAGTTGGAGTCATCATTACAGAACAGAAAATAGTACTATTTATGGATTGGGGTTTTTTTTACCAAAGTGAAATATCTTTAATAGACTCACTAGAAAAATACTATATACAATTATTTTATGACATATTATCATGAGCTATTGCAGAAATTATTTTTATAGTGGCACAACACAAATAGACTAAATGTTTTGTTTTGCTTTGAGAGAAACATGTAGCATGAAAAATTAAAAGTGCTTTTCCAAGAACTAATTTTTTTTGCAAAACATCTTCAGTGGTTTTTTCACCAGGGATGGAAGGTCACTTTAACAGGTTACCTTAAGAAAAAAAATCCCATACCTCGTTAAACTGCTTAGAACTGTTTAATCTGCATAGGGAAAAACAAATGTTTCCCCAAGTTCTCGAGGGAAACCCTATAAGCAGACCAGTGGAAAAAAGCTGAGAAAATTAAAGTAATAGTAAAAAATGTGCCATGTTTTCACAGCCTATATGCAGTTCAGTTATTTATTGAAAGAGTTCAGTTCTGCTTATGTTCTGTATATAACTCATTTCATATAAGCTTGCTATAAGATTAGGTTATATCATGTGCTGAGGGCACAAAAACAAAGCAGGTGGGGAAGTTTCTTCTTCTGCAAAAATAAATACCTCAGCAGAAATAGCAGTGACCAGGAAGGAACTCTTCCTCATCTATTAGAAATAAATAAAAATTAAGTGAGAAATCAAGTTCTGAACATGGTTTGGGCTTGTTTGTTTGTTTGTTTTTCAGAAGTCTCATGCAGTCTCAAACTATTAGCAAAATACAGCTAGAGCTGTGTTAAGGTAATATAGTTATATATTTGGCTAGATTTATATATAAACACAGAGTGTGCACAGAATTCTAAGTAACAGAGTCAAGCATTAGGAGCTCTAGATAAATGTGGGTACTTAAATCTCATCTGTGAAACATGAATGAAATTGCTTTCTAGGACTATGCCTAGAGAAGTCTAAGTGGAACAGTGTCATTTAGTCATTGGCAGGCTCTCTCCTGAGCCTTGGAAATATGTCTCTGTCCAACACAAAGCCTTTCTGAGCTAAGTAAAGCACAGTATTTGAAAGCATGAGAGGCTCCATAGCTGCTTTAATCACAGGCTAAGATCACACAGAAAAATTCTGTGTAAAGCTTTTTTTGTAAAAAAGAAATTAGAAAGCTACATACACTAAGCATTTTAGCAATGACTTGGCCCTTAGACTCAAAGTGCTGATAAATTCTTGAAAGTCTTACTGTACCCTCAAAAATTAAATCCACAAAGGAAAGCCCAAGGGCAAGTTCAAGGCAAGCATAGTAATGCCTAATGATAGAAAATTGTATGTGAACTGGGCACACTAAAGTGTAGGAAATGAGCACTTCAGAAGTCACCCTTACCACATGATGCATTTTTATGTTGTTCTCTTCAGAAAATGCAATTCTGTTTGCTATCCATCTCTTTGCTCTCAAAGAACTTTTGAACCCTTTTCACAATTTCTGCCAAATTCAAAATAAAGGAACCAAATAAACTAAGTGTCATGAAAACAAGCAGTCAGGAAAATAAGGCTGCTAATCAGTATTCCCATAAAATGGAAGATCATTGACTTACCAGTTGGCTAATACTCAGCACACGGTCCTGGATGAGGAACCACACTGCTGGAAACCACCTCCATTTTTGCTAGTGCATGTAGGAAGTGGTGACTACTGGAGCCTATGTAGAGCAGATAGGGGAAAACAGTATGAAACACTGACCCATAAGTAGCCAACCTTTGTTAACCCTGCTATTTTTAGAACTATGACCTATATACACTTGGGTGAACTGTGTTCATGACCATACGTAAAACACTGTTGGGGTATTATATGGGTAACTCAGAATTAGCTGGAAAAATGAAACCCTGGGATTAATAAGTCTCATACGCCGCAAAAGGAAACCAATCATGGTGCAAGACAACCGAGAACCACCAAGCTCTGGACGAGCCAGTTTCACAGCTGATTTCCTGCCTGATTTGTGGATGTGGACTACACATTGTGAGACCCACCACAAGCAGGTCATGCGAGATGGGCATGATCTTCCACACACATGGACTGATGCCCCACCTGCCATCAGCAGATTTGGACTGAGCAGCGACACACACGCAGCTACAGCTGGGGAATCCAGCCATCGGAGCGGCGGAGGCGGGCGCAATCACAGGTGCCGAACGGCCTCCGCGAGCCGCAGCCACGGAGGTGCCTGAGGGAGAAGGCGGCTGGCTGGATGTGATGAACGGGGCCGCCGGGGCTGGCTCCCAGAGGAACAGCACCTCGACCCCCGCGGGTGGCGGCCCCCGGTGGGGCGGTCGGGCGGGTCCCGGGGGCGCGGCCGCCCCGCCCCGCCCGCCGGCTCCCGCTGCCCTGGAGCGCCCCCGCGCGCAGCCGCCGGTGCCGCCCGCCCGCCCGCGGGGAGGGCGGCGGGGCAGGTGCGCGGCGGCTGCGGCGGCGTGAGCCAGCGCCGGGGCCGTGTCTGCCCGCCGCCGCCCCTCCTCGCTCGCTGCTGCTGCTGCCGCCGCCGCCTTCCCGCCGGGAGCACCGGTTGCCTGTGCCGCCTCAGCTCGCTTTCTCCTCCTTCTCCTCCGTTCCGTCCTCCCAGTGGCTCGGGAAGGCAAAGCCCCCCGCCGGGGGCACCCGTCGGTGGGTGCGTGTCCCTCCAGCCCCCGCGCTCGCCTCCCCATCGCGGCAGCCGCCGGCGCAGTCCCGCTCAGCCCGGCCACCATGGCGTGCGGGAGGTAAGCGAGCTCCCTTCACCTCCTCCTTCGCGGGTCTCCCCCTCCCACCGGCGCCGCACCGACCGCGGGGAGGGGGCGGCCGGCAGGTTCCTCCGGTGCTGGAGGAAAAGTTGGGCTGGGCGGAGGCGGAGCGGCGCCGCATTGTTGTGTGTGCGGGCGCGGGTGCTCCCTGCGGGCGGCGGCGGGGCGGGTGTACTTCCGGGTTCGCACCTTTCTCCCTTCGCCGCCGCGCCCCCTCCTCCGCCGGCCGCGCTGCCCCCTAGCCCGCCCGGCCCGCCCCCGGCAGGCAGCGCCCAAGCCGCCGGGACGGGGGAAAGGGGGCGTCGGGCCGCGTCGCACCTTAGACGCGAGCGACGACGGCAGCCGCGGTAGAGGAACGGGGAAGGGACGAAGCCGCCCCCCGCGCCCAACGGGGCGCGGGGCGCAGCGCCCCGCTGATAAGCGGTGGCGGCCGGGGCCGAGGGACCGGCTGCGGGGACGGTGCGGCAGCCCGACGCCAGGGGGCGGCCCGCTCCCCGCCGACAGCCGCCGCCGGATGGCGGTGACCGCCCGGCGAGCCGCCGCGGCCGGGCGGGGCGGGCGAGGAGCGGCGCGGGGCGCCCGCGGCCCGGCAGAAGGGAAGGCCGGGCGAGGAGAGCGGACGGACGGCGGGACAGGAGCCGCCGGGCGGCGCGTCCGCCCCGAGGCGGCCGGGGAGCGGAGGATGGGGCGGCGACGGCGCGGCCCGGCTGGCGCGGGGCTCGGCCGCCCGGCGGTAACACCGGCGGGGCGGGCGGGGGCCGCGTGTCACGCGCGGCGCCGTGTGCGCGGTGCGGGGGGTTTAACGCGAGTGGCGGCGGGGCCGCCATCTTGGATGGCTCCCGCCGCGCCGCGGGGTCGCGGCCGGGCGCTGCCCGCCCCCGCCGGGGCTGCGGGGACAGCGCCGGGGACCCGCGCGGGAGCGGCCGGGCCGTGCGGAGGGCGGGCGGGCTCTCCGGGGGACTGTGGCACGGAGCCCCGCGGCTGGTTCTGAGGTGTCGGGCACGGTGCGGGACGCAGCGCGGGGGAGAACAAATAAAGTGCCGACGTGCCTCCATCACGCTTCGTTCCTCCGTGTCCGGTTGCGCGCCCGCGGGGAGCGGCGGCGGGGTCCGTTCGGGCACTCGCCGCCCCAGTGGGGGCAAGGCAGTGGCATCCCCCGGCTCCGCGCTCTGAGGGGAGCGACCATATCTGACCGCCGGCAGCTCCATGTGGCTGTGGTGGTACTGCGTAAACCATACAGAGGGTCAGATAACCACCTAGCGAATGGCTAAATTAATCTAAAAATAAGCAAGCAGCAGTAATGCACGCAAAATGTTTTGCCCAAGCTGCCACAAAAAATATGAAACTGGCACATCTAAATAAATTTGAAAACTCTAGGTTTTCCTTTAGCTTTAACGCGAGGGAATTACCCTTTATAACATATTACCTTAAGAGATTAGATTCATTTACTTGTTCCTCTCTTACTAGTTCTTAGCTTGTAAGCGATGGTGAGTAAATGGTGTGTGATGATCTTGTAGTGATGGGACAAAACAGTAGTGCACGCTGCAACAATTTGTTTACAGACTTGACACCTTTTCCTTATGTAACTGGTATTGGTGTTCTTTTTAAATAGGCCATACACAGGGCTGAGGTTTTTTTACCCCATTTAATAACCTGTTTTAGAATTTCATGTCTTGCATGGAAACAGTATTAATAATTGCAAGTACAGAGAAGTGTCCTGACATGAATATGCCATCAGATACTAAGAAAATAATTATAGCTAAATTTGGTCATAGTTCATTTAAATATAGTTATGATATAGTTGGATATAACATTGTACTGAAATGCAATAGTGCATGGTTACTGTTAGATTGATACTTGTATGCTTTGCTTTACAAAACTACAGATTATTTATTTATTGAAACACACAAAAAAAACCCTTAATGGTTCAGAGGAGATAATAACCGAAACATTTGTTTGGAAAATTACTTATAAGGTATGCAGCTAAGCTATACTTGTTTAGAGGATGATGATTTCTTTTTTTTCTCCTTGGTATAGAGTAGTAAGAATCAATATTGAATTAAATTATGACCTTAATTATTAATATGCCAGGAAGTCATGTTTCCTATGCCGTAGTCAAATGAATCATGTATGTAACGGCAAAAATAGTGATTATGGGTGATGTTTGTCCCATGCAGTAGTTACAAAAATGCAGTGGTACTAGAAAGTCTGCCTGTGTGTTTATGACAAAAATAACCCTCTTCTACTCTGATTATTTTAAAATATAATCTGTAAAGGGCATATGCTGCTGTCTCAGTTTTATCAAAACTTTTTATTTTTTTAATCTCAAAATGTATGAGCTGTTGTGTGCTCAGAATTTTATGAGAGGGAAAATGGTGATAAGTAAATGAAGAAGGAAACCCCAAACGCTTCCCCTCTTAGGCCTGAACATCTGTAGTCTAGGCCATTCACAGGATGCAATTGTAGGTCACACACAGCGTTTCACGTTGCATCCCCAAGCACAGAAGCGAATTTTGAAGCCCAAGCCATTAAACCATTTGTTCCTCTTCCTTCCCTGTTTTGTACCTCCGTGGCAGCGTTTTGTTTGACCTGCAGCCGAAGCCCGCGGTGCGCAGCGCGATCCTGGGGCGGACGGGCGAGGCACCGCGCGTCGCTCCGAGCAGGGGCTGGGGCGGGAGGCAGTTTCCAAAGGAACCATTTTCCCCTGGGCGGGGAGCCGAGCGCCTCGCGTCGCTGGGCGAAGCTCTGCAGGGTGGCCGTGCGGCCCGAGGGGTCCCGGCCCTGCAGCGCCGTGACCTGCGGAGCGCCCGGGACGGCGGGCACGGCCCCTGCTCCGGCGGCGCGGCGCTGTCCGCGGTGCTGAACCCCGCGGCCATGTTATTACCGACGGAGCCCCGACCGCCGTCCTGTCCCATCCTGTGTCCGCCTGGGCGGCTCCCGGCTGCTTCAGCGCAGGGAGGTCACGGCAGGGTAGTGCTCTCACCCACAGCCTTTATGTAATACACTGTATCGCTCTGGTATCGAATGCAGGCAGCAAAATCAATGACAAATACTACAGTGCTTTCTCCTTCAGAACACGAGCCCTTCCACCAACACAGATTTTTTTTGCAGCGAACTTGGGAAGTATAATGTTACCTATATGAAATGGAAGTGCAACTGAAACCAGCAACTAGACAGGAACTTGGCATTTGCTGTTTTTGAGCACAGGTTCAGTTTATGGAAGGACATTCTGAAAGCGAGTGTCAAAGCAGTGTCATCAGTTAGAATGAAATAATAACCACTCGCGGTACAGGAAAAGTTCAGGAAAAAAGTGGATATCCATTAGCACCAATGCAAACACAGGCATGAGGTTTTCTCCTTTCTTTTTCTCTTTAAGAATAAACAGTTAAATTTACAAAGGTGTGCAATTTAGTTGATTATTTTTTCAAAATTCACATTAATGTGCTTCAGCCTCCCTAGTATATAAAAAAGTTAAAAGAATTTTTTTCATTGGAGAGAAAAATGTTCATTTTCTGTAATTGCACACTGGGTGTTTTGGATGCAGTTGCACAGTAAAAAGCAAATATGGTCCTCTGGTGTGATGAGTAGAGGCTAAAAAAATATAAAGGCAAAACCAACATGATGTGTTTTGTATGGGAGGATAACAATTTTAAAAATATACATTCTGCTTCTAAAAATAGAATGAATTGATATGCAGGGTCTTCAAATTAAAGGTCAGAGGTGACAAACCAGGACAAAGGTCATGCAGCTCATTTTCAAGCAGTTTCTAGTTTTTTTCATCGTTGAACAAAAGCTTAATTATACAGAAAAGTGAGGACTGTAATATTTAACTAGCCAATTTTAACAGAGAGAGAGAGGTAGTTTTACAAAATTCCCTATTTTCTTGAATGTAGCTCAATTATGGAATTATTTTTGCTACTGTTACTGATACAAAAATGAGTCTGTCTTAAATTTAAGCATTAAAATATGTTTCTTAAATTAACATTTAAAAATCCGCAATCTGTATTTAATGCTAGTACTTGAGAAATAAGAGGAGTGTGTAACCATTTTCTGCTTTGTCAGTGATTTTAGTAAAAAAAAAAAAAATCTATCCTGATCATCCCTACTGTTACTTCAATAAAGTTAAACTGCAGGTCCATTCATTTTGGCATTTGTGCACATACTTATTATTTCTAGCAAACCACTTCCCCCAAATTTCATTTCCAGTCTGCAGCATTATGTGTGTCAATAGCAGTAATTATACAGACCTAAAACCTGACCAGAGCTAGTGTGTGTATGTGATTATCATTTTATTATGTGCAATGTCTAAAATTCAGGGGTTTTAACAATTTGAAGAAATCGGTTCAATGTTTATATTGATAATATCACATTTAGACTAAACCAGGCTTTCATAAATATTCTAAAGATATGTAACAAATATTCTATAAGTAACATTTGATACATAATTAGACCACATGCAGTAATGCAACATGCAAGGCTAACTCCAGAAATTCAACTGTTAAAATTTGTGCACTCACTAATAATTTTGTATCACACGTTACATTTCTGCTTTTCTTTCAGATACTGTATCTCCTGTACCTAATTCAGCTACTGATGAATGCATTGATTTTGAAGGTTTTCATCTTTTATTTTAGAGATTGTGAAATTTTAATGAATCAGTGCTGTTAACTTTTTTTTTCCTAGTTTAAATTAATGACCTATCTGCACTAAAGTTTATAAAAAATGACCATTGCATTACTTTGTTTGGTTGTTTTAAACAGTGACTGTCAGAAGGCATGACATTCGGGACTGATGTCCACTCCAGTTGAAATGAGAAAGGTGTGCCCCGTACTATCCATACTTCTAGGAAAGTGAATATTGGTGTTTAAAATACAGACACTTAACCTGCTGTTTAACTTCTGTAATGTTTATTTTAATAGACAATATCCATATCAGTATTTGATAAGCATGTTAGAAACTACAAATGATAAAAAACCTCCATCTTTATTAGTGTTCTCAAGTAATAATTCAGTGACAAAAAAAACCCAACCAAAATGAAGAAAGAAGATTCTGTGTTTTGCAGGTAAATAGCACATGCAAATAAAATAAAAATTCTGTGCAAAGGAAAAGATATGTGAAACGTGTGTAAATTCCATCAAAACAAGTATTAATGTAAAACATCTCAGAAAGGAGGTCTGAACAAACCAGTTCGGCAAATAAATAAAAGCAAATTGAAATTATATAATAATATATTTTTAAAAATAAAACTTGTAGTGCCATCACTTTTGAGGGGATGATGTAACGTCTCTATATTGCATGTGAACACTACAAATTTGATTTTGTGTAACCAGGATGCCTGGAAAAAAACACACGTTTTTCTTTGAAGATTTAACTATTTAATTCAACTTAATGTTGATAATGTCTCCTTGATTTGGCCTTTGACATGTATCTTTTCAGCGCTTCATTTGGCATTGTTTTGTTTGCAAGTACTTATCAAGGGGGGAAATAAAATCTTATTCTCTGTAGTTTCTCACAGGAATATGCAATTACAAAATAATCAATGATCAAGCTCTGAAAAATATTTTGATCTATCTATGATTTGAGAATTGTGGCTTTTAAAGTTTTTTCCTCACAAGATACTGATACTAAATTGTATAAAAATACAAAGAAAAATCCATCTGAAAACATATAACAAGATTACAAGGTAGTTTTTTGTTCCATTTGCTCTATAGCAAATTAGAGTGTGGCAATTTCAACAAGCACCTGCTAACAGTAAACTGGGAACAAAATATTTTAAATATGAAAGTAGAAGAACAATAGTTGAGGATAACATGTTTCATTTTAAATTGTGTATTTAAAAGTTCATCTTTGAATCACAAAATATTGTTTGAAATGTTTTTCATTTCTTTAATTAAAGAGTTATGATAGTTTAATATATATATATTCAAATACAGACTGTAAGAAATTGCAGATTTTACTAAATCAAATACACTAAATATGAGAATTATATAGTAATTTCAGTCCTTAAAACAAAAATATTCTTGTTCAACATTTTCCTTTAGTATGTATTATTAAAGTTTTAAACTACATAGATCCTAATTAGTTTGTAATGCTAAAGCAATTGTCAATATAATAGTAGCATTTAATTTTGAGGAAAAACTCTGACCTTATAGTTGTCGGGCTTTCATTAGCTCACATTTGGATATGGTGGAGTTTATTACTCCTTTTCATTGGCCAAAAGAATCAGATTCCTAACAGTGGTGGAAGCGCATTTTACCTTTCTTTGTTATCTTCTCACTATAGTCAAATGGCATTTTACACATAGTTAAAAGGTGTACATAACTGGATGTTTGGTCTACAAAAATGTGTACTTCATTTCTTAAAAACTAAGATATGCATAGACTCTTTTTTATAGGGAAAAAAATCATACCTGGGCTATTGCCTAGCTGTTTTATTTACTTGAAGCTGTAATTACCTTCCTTCAATTCAGTGACAAAAGTGGGTAAACCTAGCAAAGAAAGACTAAATTTTAATTTGCTAGTTGTTCAATTAATTTTCTTAAGTCAGCATTATTTAAATATTTTGTCATCTAGTAGACACTTGCTTTCATCTTCACTTGCTAGAAAAATAATGATATAAAAACAGAAGTATGGAAGAACAGCAAAGTAAATTATAGCTAGACTAAGAAGAAAATTGTGAGAACTTTCATCTTTTTCCCCCCTGTAATTTTACAAGGACATTGATACTTGAGTATACATTTTCAGGAAATCCTAAGTTTTCTTATTTATGCATTTAAAACTAACTATATTTTACTGAATTAAATGAAAAGGGGAAAAAAGAGTTGATACAATAAAACCATTTCAGGAAGACATCCATTATTCAGAAATGCACACTGAGGAAGATGTGTAAAACAAGTTAATTTAGAGTGTAAGACTACACTCAGTTGTGGTGTTTTAAATCAAAATACTGTGTGCATAGTGCTTCAACCAGCAGTTAACAACTGTAAATCAGAGTAAGATTAATTTTATCTGTGTGTATATATTTTAAAAGCTGATGTTTTATGCTCTATACTTGGGTTCTGTACACATAGTTTTAAAATTTTGTGTATATGCTTTGCAACATTCATCCATTTAAGTCTTCACTCCTATTGAGTTAACTAAAAGAGATCCTTTTAACATTGGAATGTTTTCCCCTATTCCTTTGCATCATTATCTTACTCTTTTGGTATACAATAAAGTTTTGGTGGGGTTTGTTTTCTAGTTTTCCTGCACTCTGATCCTACTTACATTATCTAGCATTCCTTAAAAAAAATACTGTTGCCTTTACTCTGTGAAAGAAATCACTCCCTTGGTACTCCTGACTGTGAAAGAAACAGGTTTAACAGCTGAATTTTTTTTTCAACTTACTTTTAGAGGAAAGAATATAACTTAAAAGGAGTAACTATATGTGGCTGCTTTACTTTCTTCCAAGCAAATTGTATTTCTAAATCCTTTGGCAGCAAACTTACTTAAGCTAATGAATTCAAAACTATCCATAGCTAAGATAATTCTTTTAAAATATATACAAGCTTGCTGTTATTTTTTACTGACCAATAAGTTGTCAAAAAATACACTACATAAGCTGTTAAGTAAGCTGAATTACAGAATGTGCCACCTGTAATGGAAGGTTATTACCTTTGTTGGGTGTTTGTCAGTGTGCCTTTAACAGATACTACACTTTTCACTGTATTTTCTATCCAGCAATATTTCCATATGGTGTTCTATTGCATTATATTTGTGCCTACTGTTACAGTATCCTTCCACATGCTGTGAATGCCTAGTTAAAATAAGGGTTGCTTTCAGAGGAAGGGACTTTTTCTCTAAAAACACCTTGCTGTCTAATGCAAAATTCCTAAACAGCATTTATTTACTTATTTGTAGTTACAAAGTACATGTAAATGCCAAGATAGTTTCAGAACTAAAATGCCAGAATATTTTTGTGGTTTGTACAGCATAAGGAGGCACAGGAGAGAGTTCACAATGAGCTATTTCAGAGTCCAAACCTGATTCCATTTAAATGGAATTTACCTCTTTCAGTAGGATGCAGCAAAATACATGCCAAAATAGTTTTTTGTTTAAATTATCTGTTTAAATGAGTTCCCAGAATTGAAATGCCCAGGCTTTTCTACACTAATATCCTTAAAGCCAAGTTTTGGGTACCGTGTCAGGAAGCTTTTTGTAATAACTATTAAAAAAATACATTTTTTCTGCTTAATAATCTGTTATACTTGTTTGACCCTCTAAAACAAGCGATGCTTACAAATGTGTTATGAAATGACACTACTGGAAACAAGAATTATTTGAACTTGTGCTGTTTTCTGCTACATTTTTTAAGAACTGTACTTCCCTGCTTTTAGTCCCGACACTACACTCCAAATACTTTTTTTTAATCCCTTCATAAACTGAAGCAGGCTACGTGCCAAAGCCAAGAACGGATCCTTTACTCTATGCTTGCATATTTCATTATGTTGCATAAATAATGCAAGTAAATCTGAAAGACACAAAAGCCACATAGCCACAGGTTGGCAGAACAAAGAAACAGATACAAGAGATTGGGCTTCAGAGCTTGAAAGTGTAAAAGCAGAGCTAGGTTTAAAACGTGGCAGAAGTCCACACAATTCCAATGGAAAACTTATTACAAAAAAAAGAGGAACAAAATCAGCTTGCTAGTGTTGTTGCATTGAGAAGAAAGATTCTACTACCCTGTTTTCTGATTTCTGGTGTTGGAAAGGATTGAGGATAACTGACTGTAGGGGAAGTTAAAAGAGAAATTTGGCTTTCATTTGACTTTGGTCGTTCTTGTTCTTACTTTGTTCACTCCTAGTAGGTTATCTGATTTTTTTTTTTTTTTTTTTTTTTCTTAGTAAGAGAGCAGGGTAACTGGATGTGCTCTTAAATTGGAAAGAAGACAAAACTCAGATTTCTCAGAGAACTGGGATTATATCTAAACAGGTTGATAACTGGTTTTGGTGGGGTTTAATTAAGATAGATTATTCAAAAAGACAGTAGAGGGTGACAAGAGGACAGGCTTGTGGCAGGTGAGTTTTTGCATGCTCTTATCTACCCATCTTTCATTTGGTAAACAAACTGGGCAGCATAAGTAACAAACTTACTGCAAAACCAAGGTATTTTTCTTCATGCTTCCTGCCATCTGCAATGCTTTTTTTCTGCATTATATTTTTATTAGCATTCTGTGAAATTAACTAGGCCTTTCTCAAGTAGACCAAAGGTACATCTTCCATGAAGTTTCAGTCGAGTCACACATCTGTATTTGTATGACTGACTGGTTTTGTTCAGATTAAGACCTAGAATTTAATACCATTACATACTATGAAGTTTTATCACTGACATAATTGAAAGCATTTTTCTGTTGATATTCATAAATTGGCAGAGTTACAATTTAGACCATGAAAGAATCCTTAGAATTACTTTATTGTTGTTTTTTTTTCCTTAATCATACACAAGGTATGACTTCATTGCATGGTATGTACAATTTAAGCATAGTAAAGACAAGTCACTAGTTCTTAGGTTACCTATTGCAATTAATTATTGATGAAGAAAACAAAACACCTTCAAATATTCTGCAAATCTGTGTTTTTTCCCTCTGTTGTCATCAACTGCATAGCCTTCATAAGAGACCAGTGAAAGGGGCAATGCCTTTACTGGTGCTAGGAAGAAAAAAAACAACAGTGGCTGATTTTTTATCTTATGCCTTGGTTATCTCACTGTGGTTTTGATGAGCTAGGTAAGTCTCAAAGAGTAAGTTTATAGGTCACTTCATAGAGTCAATGCCCTGGCATTCCTAATGAGCTGTTAAACTGGAGAAGAGGTAATTAAATATGGTACTCTGGTACAGTGTACACAGTACTGACTCCAGCTCTCTGATTTTAGGTTCCTCAGAAGACGATGAGGTCATTCAAGAAGGTCTCCTCATGCTCAGGTCAGTCTTCTCTGTAGCATCTTACATGGCTGACTGTGTATCTGTAAAACTGAGGTACTGCAGCACCTCTGTCCCGCTGACTGATGAACATAAGTATTGGGTGGGAGGGGGAAGACTCGTTAATTTCGTGCACAGGCTCCAGAGTTCTTCTTTGATGCAGTTTGAGTGTTCTTCTTCTGCAAGACAAATAAACAATTACGTAAGGAAAGTTTATTTGCAGTAACCCTACCTCAGATACCTGTCGCAAGCTGTGGGAGCCCACAGGTTTGCACGAGCGCTGCAGGACCACCACCGCAACAGACGTGCCAGTGGGCGCACACATCTCAGTCGCCAACATACCTACTCCTCGCGTTACTGTCGTGCCGCTGTCACGTTACCGCCACGCAGCCTCCTCCCATCGCGACATCTCAGCATTCCCGCCCACCCGCCCTTTCAGCCCCACTGCGTTTCCAGCCCGCCTGTCCAGCCCCCAGCCCTGGCACTCTCCGTGCCCGCCCGGGCCGGCGCATGCTGGGGCGGGGGCTTCCCGCGGAGGGCGCTGCGCGCCCGAGGGATCCGCGCGTCCCGGCTCCCGCACGTCGCCGGGAGACAGATAGCCGGGGCGGGCGATGGCAGAGGCCGGGTGTTGCCTGTGTGGTGCGGTGAGGAGAGCCCCCGTCACCGCCGGGCGGGCGCAGGCGAGAGCGCCTGGGCAGTTGCCTGTCGGGGAGGATGCGCTCCCCCCTGGGGTTCGCACACCAAGCGAAGGGGGCTGTCACAGGGGAGGAGAGGGGCTGGAGCGAAAGCGCCCGAGGCACAAATCCGTCCGCTCGTCGCTCTGCGCCTACCTGGCGGGAGGCGAAGCGGTGAGAGCGGGCCGTGCGACCGGTTCCGCCGCGAGGGCCGGTCCTCCCTGCGGGGCGTTAGCCCTGTCAGACGGTCTTCCGCGACGACTGGCCAGAGCCTCCTTAAATCCGCCGGGAAAGCGGCCGCTATCAGTTGCAAATCCGCAGCTGAGAGACGGTTAATGTACGTGAGACCACATCCTGTATCCGAGCGCTCCGACTGAGTCCCTGCCGCGTCCTCCTGCCCGCGGATCATGCGCGGGATCACAGCAATTCCCAATATTTTGTAAGTCTCCCCAGCAGACCGCTGGGATTGCCAGCAGAGATCCACGGACGGCAGGGCGGACCTGCGAGACGCTTACAACCGCCGCTGTTTCGTTTCAACCAAAAATGCTCGTAAAGCTCGTGTTTGAAACCGCGCTCCAGCCGTCAGTTCGAGCAGCGCCGCCTGCGAACGGCGGCGAGATCCCTTGGCGAGGGCTGCCCCGTTCCCGTAAAGGAGCAGAGGCGCTCGCGCCCGTCTTAGGTGTGACGGGACAAGGGCGCCTGGACAGCCAAAGAACTGCGGGCGAAGGGAGAGAGGCGCCTGCTGCGCTCTGAAACGGCATTTCCCTAAAACAGCTGAGCGGTGCGAAGGGCGCCGCTATAAAACCCGTAACTTCACATCCCGCGGTCGCACGTCGAGCAAATCCCGTCCCTGGTAGACCTGAGCCGTGAGCAGCGCGCAGTTGAGACGGCGCTGTCCTTTGTTAAAAAAAAAAACAGACCCCCTTCCCCCCCAAAAAAAAAAATCAAAACCCCTCACGTTTTCTAATAATAATCCTCGAGATTAATACAGAGGGCAATAAACCTGGTCAGGGCAAGGCGGGAAGCTGGGGGTGTTTATCGCACGTCCTACCCTGCTCTCCCAAAGGCGCGGGAAGGCACTCCGCGACGGCCCCGTTGGAAAAGAGCCGCATTTTCTGGAAGCGTTAAGCAAAAGCCCAGGTGCAAAGCCCGGCGCTATGGGAGGCTTACGGGGACAGACCCGCCGCTTCTCGGGCGCTGACGGAGGGCGGCCGCCGGACACCCGAGCCCCCGCGCCAGTGGGCGCCCGACTTTCACCCTCCAGGGCGCCCCGTCGGGCGAGGAGCGGGGGAAGCGGCTTGCCCTCCCTGCCCTCCCCCCCGAGCGGCCCGCCGGGCCCCTGGCAACCCCCGCCCTCGCCCGGGCGCTGCACGTCGGCGGAAAGGGAAGGCGGCTTTGGCGCCCACACTGTAGGTGAGAGCGTTTTGGCGGGAACTGCTCAGCGCCGGCACGGAGTCCTGGACATGGGGAGTGGCGGGAAAGGCACCCCTCGGCCCCCGCGCCAGGAAGAGCCGGTGTCGATAGAAACCGTGTAAGAAAAACTCCGTCCAACATCGGCGGGGCGGCGCCGAGCAGCCAAGCCCGGGCAGTGGAGGAGAGGGGGCAGGGGCGCCCCGGCGCCGTCCCTGCTCCTCCTGCCTGCCCGTCGGCGAGGAGCGCTGGCCGCGCTTTGAAATGGGAAGTGGTGGCAGCATCCCGAGTTTTTCTTTCAAGTGTAAATCACGCGTTTCGTTTCAAATGCTCGCAGCTCCATGATCTGTTTGGATTTTTGTAGGGGTTTTTTCTCTTCCCCCCCCCCATTTTATTTTGGGGTTTCCCCCCCCCCTTTTTTTTTTTTTTTTTTTTGAGGTGAAGGTTTTTCTTTCTTTGGGGGGTGGTGGTGGTTAGGGTTAGAAAGACAATTATTCCAGCTTCCTATAATTGTTTTTATCAAACTTGGCATATATTTAGCGAAATGTAAGGATAGAAATATTTTTTAATAGTTCAACTGTTATCATTAGACTAATTTTTCCTCAAGCTTTTTCCCTATTTGTCCTCTTTCCTTCTCTTTTTTGGGAATGAATTTTGGAAGGGTATTAGTGGGTTGTGGGGGAATTTTTTTTGCCTTTTTTTTTTTTCTCTTTCTTTTTTCTTTTCTTTTTTTTTTTTTCTTCCTTTTTTTTTCTTCTGTCTTTTTCCCGGAGAGTTCTCAGCTGGCAACAGCTCTCTACCTTCCACAAAACTTGAAAGGCTGATGTCCCTTGCAGGAAATGAATGAGTCGATAACATCTGACACCAGTGACCAGTCCAGTGACCCCAACCTTAATTCCACTAATACTGGAGGCCTGAAAATCTCAGTAAAGACCTATTGCAAATCCCACCCCCCTCCAGTTTACAAAATCTGCACTTATTTTGCAACGTAAGAAATTATTTGCAAATAATTTGCAACCAGTATATTTACATTCTTTTATTTATGTAGTTTTGTAGTCTTTATTCATCGAAGAACACATACTGATTTTTTTTCTCACTGAAACTTGCTAACAAGACACTTTGTCCATTTAATGAACTCCATCAACTCGTTTGTGTCTGTTTAACCAATATTCTAGACTCTAAAGATTTTTTTTTATACCAAATGTGGTTAAAATAAATCAGGCTTTTAAAATAAATACTTTTAAAACGGTATTAAAGAGGATATTTTCTGTCTTTTCGAAGGGAAGGGCAGAGAGAACTCGTATTTTATAAACGTGCCCTTGTGCCACAAGAAATGTACTCTTGGGCATTTCAAATAAGTGGTGTAAACATTGTTTTCTTCCGGTAACCTTAATTTCACGTTCATAGCTGGGGTTTCACGTGTGTTAAAATCTCGTACATGTATATACTGCATACCGTCCAGGTCATAAGATCCAAGCATATAAAATTACTGATATAATATTGTAAAATAATCGCTATTCTAAGGGGGGAAGGGAGGTTACGAGCCAAAAGCAGCGGTATGTTGCACGAATGCGTAAGGCAGGTCAGTGTAGGAAGTCGACCTCACTGTTGAAATAACCTATAGGAAATTTACGGTTGACGACTGCAAAGGAATTTCAGGATTTAAAGCTTCTGCTCCATTTGCCAGGCTGCTTGTATTTGTACACTCTTGCCCACCCTCACTTCTTTCTTGCAAACGATCACACGGAGCCTCCACCTTGGTGTTTCACACAGAAATGAGGCGCTGGGGGGGAATTGACGCTTTCCTGAAAGGCAACAAAAGGAGTAAACAGGCCCACGGGGGCAAAGGCGTTCCCCTTAATTGGGCAGACTGATCGACGCCACTTCCCAAACAACAGCAAGTGCTTTGCAAATGCATAAGCCCCTCGCATTCAGGTTCTGCACAGATCGGTTTGTTGCTTTGGCTTTTGTTTGTGCGTCCTTGGGATAAGACAGAATGCTGGGGGGGGGGGGGGGGGGGGAGGGAGCGGGCTAATAAGAAAGTCATTGAGCTCAGGTTTTAAATAGGTATGGGCAACGTTTTTAACGTATATATAATGCTGGATGTAATGGGAGGTTATATGCGAGTAGGTGGTGATGAGGACAGAATACTTTCATCTCTACCTTTACACTAACGAGGATTAACAGATGGAAAATAAAACGAATTTTCACCTAATTAGTCTGTTTGTTTATTCTGACGTCTATAAAAATATTTTAAGAGCATTAGGGGGTGAATACAGCAACGGGAGAAGCTACAGGACAGGGCGATTGCTGTGTACCTGTGAGCACGGAAGGGGAGTGCCTTTGCAAAGGGGCTGTGACCAAGCCTTTCACACATCACACAATTCTTTTCCGAATTGGATCCCCTCTCCCGCTGGCAGTGAAGACTTAAAACAGCAGTCCCTGGTCAGCGTTATTTCTCCCTGCTTCGTCTTCTTCTTCCAAGGGTTTTTTTGGGGTGTGGTTTTTTTTTTCGCCCTCCTCTTCTCTAGTAAATCCTTTTCTCTGACAGTCCTCTCCCAACTGCTGATTGAGGTTCACTCCAATTCTCGGCTTGAAAACTGGTCTCTTATTTAGGAAGTCATTAATCACATCCCCTCCCCCGGAAAGAGATGGCGGAGAAACCTGTGAAGTACAATTCCTCGCCCCATCCCCCCTTCAGAAATGTTTTGAAACGCTAAACCTCCGCACATTCTGGGCCATATTAAGGTGATACCGCGTTTCCGGCGCGCTTTTAATTTGAATGCGAAATTAGTAACGATCCGGTTATGCATCTGCCCACGTTTTGTGCAGAGGGTGACACAGATGCCTCCCGGCGTACCCCGTCCGCGTCTGTACACACGTGTGTCCCTCATCCGTGAACATCTCGCCTTCGTGTGCGTACGCGGACCCCGCCTGCAGCGGGCACAGATACCCCCATAATCTCCTCTGCACGGCCGCCCCTGCGTGTAGCTGCTGTTCAGTGGGCTGTATCTGGAAACACACAGATCTTCCTATGGATTTGTGCATGCACGGGGGGGGTGGGTGGGGGCAGAACCCCCAGAATAATACGTCATCTCTATTTCCCGTAAAGAAGCGTGCAGATTAGCTGTCCGAAAAGGAAGGAGGGAAAAAAAAAAAAAAAAAAAAAGCGCCGTGTTGAAAATTTCTTGTTCATTCATAAATTATTTTGGTGTGTCAAGCTGTTTGAAATGGCGATTGGCTGCTCCTGCCTCCTGCCAACCCCTTAAGGATCCGATGTGAAATTAGTAGCAAGAAAGCATGTAATTGACCGAGTCACGTGTGCGCAGGGGGCCAGAAACAGAGCGAGAGAGACGGGGAAAAATCAAAAGAGGGAAAGCACATTAGACCATGCGAGCTAAATTTGCGATCGTTCAAAATCAGGATGTTAGATTAATGAAGAAGACCACTTCGATCCACAGGGAAAGTTTTCATCTCACGAGTTTGGAGCAGAGGGCCCGTGGGGCAACATGGCCGAAGGTTAATTTTCTTTTTCTATTGTTTTACTATGAATTTCGCTCGCTCGCTCTCCCCCCTCTCCCCCCTCCCCTCCCCCCACCCGCTTTTAACCCAACTATGCATTACCCTTTTTTAGCAGCTCGCGCAAGGGGGCTTTCTCCAAACCCATTGTTACCCAGCTCAGAAACTGTTCCGTACCGCCCACACCGATTCACAACTTGAAAAGCTTTCAGGGGGCTATTGTTTGAATTGTTCCTGTTTGATTAAGCACAGTTGCAGTGGTGGGATGAGAAAACGGCCGTACACCTGTCCCAACTTTAATCGAAAGTTTATTCCAAGGAGGGATGGATACACGTTGGAAAATAGTGGTTTCGGCGCTGCATGTGCAATAACCAATTGTGCAATCTACCCAATTTTGCTTATTCTCTCTCCTCCACCCCTCCTCGGCCGGCCTCCCCCCTCGCCCCCCCGGTCCTGCGCCTTGCGAGGAGAGACTAATTGGGCTGAGAAATTCTGTTGAGAAATGGGATCGGTCTTAAACCAGCAATATTCAAGTAAAGTATCGCGTTCCGTGCTGTAATGTGGCTGAAAGATGGAGTTAAATGGAAAAATACACGTATGTACAGAAACGTGGGCTGCCTTGGGCACAGAGAGAGCGAGAGCCTCCGTGCGCAGTGTTTCCTCTCTGTAACCTCCGGTGATTTTATTTTTTTTACGTGTTTTGGGGAGAAGGGTTTTTATTTTAGGATTTAGGATAAAATATGCACTTTTCGTCGTTGGCTTTTTGATTTTGTTTTGTTCTCCCGGTTTTTTTACCCCCTGTTCCGTTTGTAGTAACTCCTTTATACAGCGGCAAAAGGATGTTACCAGAATTTAACTCTTTGCTTTGCATCTTGTCCCATTCTTCCTTCTTTTTTACCCCCCCTTCCCCCCACCCTTTACACACACACACCTCCGCCTTTCCCTCTTCCTCAGCAGGGGCGAGTAAAGGTGGAGACGAGCCCGGGAAGTTGCCGGAGCAGGAAGAAGAGGAGGAATCCCAGGTTTTGCACGGAACCGGCCATTGCAAATGGTTCAATGTGAGAATGGGATTCGGGTTCATCTCCATGAGCAACCGAGAGGGAAGCCCCTTGGAGTCTCCAGTTGATGTCTTTGTACACCAAGTAAGACCCATTTTTGTCTTCCATCTCAGCCTGCCACATTTGGTTGAGTTCAGTGGGGCTCTGGTTTCATGTGAAGTAACCTATTTTTTTCTAGGTATTTAGGAACATCTGTAATTAAAAAGTTGCCTTAGATAGTTGGTTTGCTGGCAGCGTTACAGTTTGAGTAAATAAGGTCGTTAGATTGTACTTAGTCTCTGTGGCTGGAGATTTGTGTAAAGAGATAATGTTTCCTCGTATCTTTCTCCTTAGTTAGAAACGTCTCCTGTGGTTTTTATTTATTTTCAAATGTCACACTTTTTAAGGTTTATCATTTGTCACCAGACTGATCAGAAGCAGATAAGCCTTTCCTTGGAAACTGTTTAAAATTAAGCTGGGAAAAGGATAAATAAATGTCGGGATTCATTCAAATAACATTTGAGTAGTTCTAAAGGCTTTACTTGTAAACCCCGAATTACTTTTTAAAAGCTCATCTGAGATTAGTTAGTGAAATTAAGACATAATTATAGCGTTATTTTGTAGTAATTCAGACCTGAGAGCATCCCCGTGGTGATACTCTGAAGCGTGGATGTGGTTTGGTTGGTTGATTTTTAATTATTCCTTTCTGGGAAAAAAAAAAAAGGTAGCGATTAAGAATTCGGACCAAAAGCAGCGTCTCTGTAAGGCTGAAGGGAAAAGAAGGGGTGGTCCTTGGTTTTATTTTTAAACACAACAGCGTGGATGGTTTTGTGTTCAGTACGTGGAAACTGGTATGAATGTCTTCACGCAAAGGAGTTTCAGATGCAAAATAGGTACAAAATGATAAAGGAACTTTTCCCGAGGTCTGTACCATGGCTTGTGAAGAAGGAGTATGTGTAGACCTCTCCTGGTCCTTCTGTAAGTCCAATTTATTTTGAATTTCACCCATCTTCTCTGTGATCAGAGAACAGAAGAGAGGTATCAGGTAAAGAGACCATTTTGGGTTTGGCTAGGGCCATGTTAGAGAGGCAAAAATGCATCTTTTTACGTGGTTGTCCATTTTCTATGACGTTTGCAATGACGGGGCAGGGCGGTGTTCCATGATTATGTAGTGACTCCCTTTTAATGTTGCATTTGGTGGCCTGGCTTTATTTTATGGTAACTTTCCACCAAGGTTTTTTGAAGCATACACCCTTGATTAGGTTAATAAAAGGGTGGCAGAATCTTCTAAAGAAACTATTGCTGGGGCATGATTCCTTGTGGTGGGTGGTGGGGTGAATTTCTGATCTTGCCTTACATGTGCCCTGCACCTAAGGGCCTGCACTTCTATATAGCTGCTTGCATTTGGAATTATGTACACAGTGCAGAATCCAATAGTGAACTTACTGAATTCCTGTACTTCCTGCTTTGTACTGACATATGAGGTGCCCCCTGTTTGCTGCTGCTTTTTCTCTTTAAAACTGAATGCATGAAGTACTTCTCAAAGAAATATCAGCCTTTCTCCTTTTCCCCTTCTTCCCTTCTTTGTATCTCTTTAAGTTGTGAAATTTCTCTTTAGAGTTTTATAAATATACTTTAAAGATAACTCCCCTTTTCTTAATGCAAATTTGTGTTAATGTATGTAATTTTTTTGCTTCTCAAATAGTAGGAAAACATTTGAAGCATAGCAGTGTTGTTAATAAAAAACACATTTGGAAACAAAGATATTCTTAGAGCTCTGGAAATAGAGAAGTGTTGAACTGCATGATAACCTGATACATTTAAGTAATACTAGACAAGGTGTGCGGTTTCATAATGGAAAATAGTCGTAGAAAATAATAAAGTAAGAGTAAATTTGGAAGTTGCTATTCAGTTGTGTCCCCTAAAGGAGGGGACAAGAAGGAAATGTCAGACAAGTTTGATTATTACAGTTTAATAATTACAAATTATCCAAACCCCTGGTTTTCTAAGACATATCACAGTGTAAAATGCAGTGAAAACTATCACGTTTCATTACACATAAACCGTGTGCTTCAGTCATTTTGAGTTTACTTAGAGATATGTCTTGCAGAGTGAAGTTATTAGTATTCTGCAGTTGATTGCCCTTACAACAAAGAAAATACATTTTTCACCTTTTTCTTTCTGATTAAATCTAAGATATATATATATATGAACTTCATGGTGACATGAATCTTCTTTCCATCAATCAAAAGCAGTTTTCTGTTTAATGTAATGGGAAGAAATGCTGTCTGTTGTGTTTGAGAGTACATTTTAGATAACTGATATTGTTATATAGAATGCTTTGTGTTAGCTGAGTAGTGGTAACAGTAGCAGCCTGAGCATAAAAATGTCTTCA
This sequence comes from Pyrocephalus nanus, assembly GCA_038380795.1. Lineage (NCBI taxonomy): Eukaryota > Metazoa > Chordata > Aves > Passeriformes > Tyrannidae > Pyrocephalus > Pyrocephalus nanus. Next base: position 43,824,903 of record CM076260.1, read on the forward strand.
AATCTGTAATGTTATTTAACAGTGCTGGTTGTACAAGGCAGTCTGCTGCCTGAACAGTTATTGGACCCTATTCCTACTAGTTTCATTAATTTGAAAAATTTAGTCCTGTGATAGGGCCTTTTCAAGGCAATTATGTTAGTTGATTAATCTATTGAAGTACAATATTGCTGTTCAAAACTGCTTTGAAATCACTTCATCATTTATTTGTGTGTGTTGAGTGTTGTATGCGTTCACTCATTCTGCAGTGTTTGTAGCTACTAGTATCATTTTATAGAATCGGGCAGTCTAAGCAGGGAAAAGAAGCTTCTGGTTTACTTGGTCAAGTCCTGTCAAAGCTAGCTTGAGCCCTGCTACAGTATTTTTACTTTTTTATCTTACCTTTTCTTGGTGAGGCTACGCCCAGTTTATGAGATCTTGCTATGAGCAAAAACTTACTGTATTTTAATAAAGCTAAAATTCCTGTAATAGTTTAAGCTCACTATACCTGGACTTTTGAGCTTGTAATAAATAATTGTGCTCTCTTCTTGTAGTTCCTTGTCGGTTGTGAGCAGATTATAGCTATGTTTTTCTAAAGTCAGTGCTTTGCTAATTGTATATATTAATGTATTTTTAGAGGACAGTGCTTTTGTTCAGACTTCTCTCCCCTTTCACCCAGCAAAAGTACCGTTCATGAAACAGCTTCAGTATTGAGTTTTTAACTCTGCCTTTTAAGTCCCTCCATTGGCGTTAATCATTTGGATTGATCTTTTCTGAACTACCTTCAGATTGTTGTTACCCTTCTGGTAATGAGCTAGATGTGTTATTTAAGGTAGAAACACGTCAGCCATTATATATGTGCATCTGTGTGTCTACAGTGTAATTGCATACACTTACAAACGTCTACATTCTTGTCCTTTTTAGCTTTATTCTGATACAGCTTAAATCTTAAAGTCCTGTGTTTGAGTCGTTCAGGGTCATATAAAAATTACAAGTCCTAAAAAAACATTTAATTTTTCAAACACAAGCCATGACCAATGTAGCAATGTGCCTAGTCCATTGTTCCTGTCTTTTTATTTTTCTATCTTTCTCTGTCTGTCTTCTTCTGTCCTTTTCTGGTCCTCTGTTTGTTTTGCAAAGAAAAGAAAAGAAAAAAAGAAGAGTAGCAGTGTTAGTCCTTTGTAACACTGTTAATTCCAAGGAATGTGCACCTTACTGAATTTGGCTCAGTACTGTCATTTGTACTCTTAGTAGGTTACCATGGAATGAATAATATAGCTTAGTTTCTCTTTTTGATGTGAATTCTGGACATAGTTATGTGTGAGGGGGTCTTGTTAAATTTTAGAAAAAGATTTATTTCTCGAAGGGTATAACAGACTGGAGAGGTGAAGTGAGTGAAACATTTTGTGGTGCACGTGGAAAAAGTCTTCAATGCAAAGAACTAAGAAGAGCTGAAGCTCTCATAAAATCAGAAAAGGATGATCTTTGTTGTAATTTTTTTGCATTTTCGATGTTGTACACACAGCTTGGATATGTACAACTTCTTTGGATGCTGACAGTAAGGCAAAAATGCTGTGTATTCTTTTTTGCACACACTTTGTACAGACTAAGTTAGAAACATGTCCCTTTTCCTTTGCTTAGTGTGAAGCCCAGATGTTAGAGATGATAATGAAGGGTAGGGTGCTGAGTGTAAACAGATGCAATTAAATACATATATGTGAATATCAATGGTTGTAAATTTCTGTTTCTCAGTAATTCTCTTTCAGGCTGGGATGGATTGTTCGGTTTAGATTATGTTTATTGGGACCTGGCTCTTTAGTTCAAAATTCTTACCATATTAAGGGATTTCTGAACTGGAACCTTAAACAGAATCCTTCTTTGGGATCCTCTTTTATGAGATGGGGAGAGGAAGGAAGGGAGGAGCAGCATTTAGGAGCTGGTGTATTTTGTTTTCTCATTAAAAGGAACATAGTTGGCTTGAAATTTTTGACTTTCATCTGAACTTTATTACTGTTGCTACAAGTTACCGTTCCTACAAGATGTGATAAAAATGCATGAGTCTTTTTTCTTTCATTGAGTTCTTCTGCACTGTACTATCATTGTATATTATAAATTTTGCTCTTATTATTTCAAGTACCTTCAACAAACGAAAGAGGAAAAAGTAGTGAGACTAGTATGACTGTAAACAGAAGAATAAATGGAAAATAAGACATATATAAGGTGCATCTGAAAAGTCTTTTCCTTTACTTGACCAACCATCCCTTTTGATGATGAATCAGATGCCTGTTCTTTGAATCTCTAGTATTTTAGGCACAGTTGAACTACTTTTTCTAGGACACAGTTGGCCATGGCATGTTACACTCAATGTTGAATTGTGAGCACATGTAATCCCATGCTTTTGCAAGGATGCATTCATTCATCTAGCATACCTTTTCCATTTCTATATTATTGGGAGCATGTAAAAAGCTAATTGTTCAGGATAACTGGAAATTCTAGGCAAGCAAGAGGGATCAGTATGGCATTGTTCCTTATTGTTAAAACATGACATAGCAATACCTGTTTTGGACTATAGAAGTCTTTATGCAGAGTATGCTATTAAAGCCTTGCCGTCTTTGACTTCTGCTGGGGACCAGGCAAGCCCAGTTCTAATCAAAACAAAAGTGGCTAGCAGGATTTAGAGAGGGAAGCTGAGGAAGGAAGCGAATGGGAGTAAACGTGTGTCTGCAGTGAGCATGTGTACGAGAGATCCGGCAGAGATCAAACGTGGGTGTCAAAGTCTGCTCAGCAGCCTCTACGCGTGTAGGTGCCATCTGTAATGGGTACCTGCAGGGGACCCGGAGTCAGGCTTTGGCACTCACCAGCTGTGTTGCAGCATGGATTTGCAGTGTGGAGCAGTACAGCATTTTTTTGGGGGTTGGGTTTTTTTGTGTGTGTGTGTGTTTTTGTTTGGTTTTTGTTTGTTTGTTTGTTTTATTTTGTTTGTTTTTCTTAATTTATTTTGGCTACTAATTATGTCATTCCTACATTTCAAATCCTACCTATGGACACATAGATGGCAAAATATACTTCACTGACAGCTTGATAATTTAAGATGGTTGTCTTCAGAAACCTGTAATTTGGTTTTTTAAGTTATGGAGCCGCCATGTTCTGAACCTTCCAGATTTCATCTGTTTACATCTAAACCCAACATTACAGTACACTTTTATTGCTAGACCTATGTAGCATTTAAGTGAATAGCAACACTGTTAAACCTAAGTGGTGTCAAATCAGATCATATTTTGCTGACGGATTTTAAACATTGAATGTTGACAAGCAAAAATCATAAGTAGCTCAAAGGCAGAGGCCTGCAGTGGAACTACTTTGTCTTAAGGGGTATTACCTCTTCCGCAGAGCAGTAAGTACACCCTTTCCAGAGCATGCTATCCTCCTTTTCTCCAAGACTGAGGAAGTTGTGCACAGGGGTTGGGATACTGGAAGGAAGAGGATATTTTGTCTGAGGCACAAACATAAGATATCAAAGCATGATACATACAAAACATGAACTGAAGCTAAAAGGAAATGAATTGTCAGATTGGGGAAAATGTTGTTATTGTTGCTTGTCCTGGTTTGCAACTACATTACTTGGGTAAATCTAGAGCTACCCAGAGTTTTGTTTCAGACTCTTTAAAAAGTATACTCCCATGTAAAAATTATTTAATTTATCTTTCTTATATAACCTATCGCAGTAAAGGCCTGTCATTTTTCTCCACTGATTATCAACAGAAGCAAAATTAGGCCCACCAGTTTCTACAGAGTTGTATAAAAGTAACTGTAAAGGTATAATTTAAGAAAAATCCTAGGAACATAGAAGCCAGAGGGTAAAGATTGTTTATGATGTTTCTTAAAACGAACACAAATAAATAAGGACGTAATGTTTACATTTTTAATCCCTCTATGTACGAGTGCTTTTTTTTCACCTTTTGTTAAATCAGCTGAAAGTTACCAGGACTGTTAGGAAGGTATTATGTGATACTTAGCTCTTTTAAGGGACATTACTCGGGACAGGTTTGGACTGGCTTTTGCTTCCTGGGTATCTCTGGTGAAAGCAGTGAATCCTTAAATTGCTTTTACATCAGCAGAGTATCAGTAAACACCTCTGTATGGAAAGTGGGGAAGTGCTTCTGATTGCTGGAGCCCATTTAGTTGGAGAAACTGGTGTCCAGGCTTTTCCTCAGATTATTCTGGCTGTTCCTGACTTAAAATGGAGGGGGGAGTTAACTCCTTGGGAGATGGCTAGGAGAGAATTCCAGATCCTTACTCCAGAGATGTCTCAGCTGCTTGCAGAGCAGCTGTGGAACTTGCTGCAAGTTTCACAATCTGTTGCATTATGGAAAACTGGCACTGAATTTGATTTTTTCATAACATGCAAAGCTGTAACATAGAGCAGGTCAGCAGCTGCTCTGCAAGCAGCTGAGTAAGGCTTTGCAGTAGCAGTGTGGGTTAATAGGTGGAGGTTGAAACTGGCTACAGTCCCCCTTCTTGGTGGGAATCCTAGGGCCATGACTTTACTTTTACATTTGGCAGCAGCGCTGCTGCCTCAGTAAGGTCCAACAGCTTTGATATCACTCTTCCTGTTGGGCTAGCATGTGTGCTGCATGGCAGACTCAGCTGGGGACATATTTGGGTTTGTGTCTGATTTTTATCCATTTTACATATCAGAGAAACCCCATGATCCCCATAAGTAAGGGTGGCCAGTGTTGGCACCATGGAAGGGTGGCCAAGGATGTAAGCAAGTAGCTGCCAGGGTGAGGTGAAGGTATTGGAGGAAAGAGCTGGAAGCTACTGGCAGAGAAATGCGAATGAAACTGCAGTCTCCTCTGGTGCAAAGTAGCAGAATACTGGTGTTCCTGCCTTCAGCTGGGGATGGAGAGACAATGCAAGTGTTAGTGACTTTTCAAGAAAAAGGGCACTGAGGGTCTTGGGATGAGTACAAGCATCTGAGCTCTCCTTGGAAGTGGAATGTTTCAGGAATCTTTGGGTCACACTTCAGTATTATAGGTTTCTCTTTTTCGTGTTAAGTGGTTACAGTTCAGTGGTGGCACTGAAATACATTGATTGCAGTTTTTAAAAAGCACTATTTATAAATAAAAAAAAATCAGAGAATTTTTGGTTGTATGTGTGGAATTTCAACTTTGAAAATTAAATACATCAACATTGAGGTGATTTGTCTGTGAACGTGTAGACTATTCTTGTTCTATTATCAGTGCAGGAGCCAAGAAAATCACACAAATAGTTTCTATTCCAACATTTTGATCTGGTGCTAGAATTACATTTTTTGGAAGGAAGGAGGCTGAAATGTTTGGGTTCATTTTGTTAGCACAATAGGTTAGTATTTTCACCTCTTCAAATTGTTTAACAGTTAAAATCTGAGTGAATGCATGTTTAATCAGTATTTGGAGCGTATGAATTTATCTACAAAATCAAAGTAATATTCCATGACTACTGTAGATCTTAAACTCTGTTAGAAAACACTAATGATGTTATTACATTCATAAATGTGTAATTTTCATGATTTTAGCTGATACTGGCTTTCCCATCAAAGATAATCTGTTCCCAGAGAGGCCTTCTTTTAATTAGTCATGATAATTTATAGGCATGCAGCGTTGAGGGATTTTTTTTTCCTCGACTGCTTTTATTTCAGTGCCACTTGAGGCTACTTTAACATTTGTGTTATAACTTTCTCTGTTTATGGTCATATAAATATATGCACCAAAATATTCCCTGGGCTGAAATTGAGACTAAAAATGATAGCCATTGGGTACTTTAAGGAGACTAGAATAACATCAGTATGTATTTTTTTTCAAAGTACAGATGTCTTTAAAATCTCTTAATAGTGAACATGTGCTATGATTTAAAAAATGTTTTATTTCATTTTACAACTGTGTTTTGCAAGGTAATAATCAAAATCATGGTTGGTTTTATGGGCTATGTGTAATAATTCAATTGTAGGGGAAATACGGGATTTTAAAAAGCCTCTGCTGATGATGTGTAGTAATTTCTGAATCTTCTTAGACTATTTATATTGGAAATACTAGAAATATGTAAAAGTAGGAGTATAGAATGTACCTAATAGACCCAAGCTTACTTCTGTAGACTCTGGATTAGATCCCCAACTACTCCCTGTATTTAACATATAATATATTGTTATTTCACAGTTTAATTACCTGGCCTAAAACATACAGATTACACATTTCGAGAATTAGCCATTTTGAACACTAAATTGGAATAAGATTCAAGAATCATTCAAAAACCTGCTTGCTACTCTCTTCCCTGTATACTAAATTCAGTAGTGTATCAGGTGAACGGAAATTTGAGGATTGGTTCAAAAGCGAACAAAACCTCATCCTTAATGTAATGAAACTATTCCATCCCTTCTCGTGGATATTACAGACCTGATGGGCCAAATTTTGCTCAGTCTTCTGTGAAGTGATCCCACTGACCTGTAAAACTTGTTCAATAAAATGGGCAGTATTAGAAGTGGATTTTAAGTCTCCTGTATGAATGCTTTTACTGGAAGTACGTAGTTTACAGCCTTTTGTTTTTGTAAGGCTGTCTGTGCATTTTGTGCTCAAAAACATGCATGCTGTATTGTGATCTGAGCTGTTCCCTGTACAGTGCCTAAAATGTAGAGTAGTAAACGGGGTTTGGGTCTCTGCTGCATAATTGAAAGTTGGCGAAAAGTGGTACAACTTGTCAAGTTCATGCATACACATTATATGTGCAACTTGGATATCTTTTTCATAATGTGCTACTTTTTTTTTGTACTGTGAATGCCTAATATTTATCATCTTACCTAAATTCACCTGACCACTCATCTGCCAGAGTGCTTTGATTGAAAGGTCTCAGGCTGATAATGTTCTGGGGTTTTTTCATCTTTCTGTTGAAAAATTGCTCAGTCTCAAATAATTTCCTCACATTAGGAAAGAGAAGAAGTATGGTAATTGCTCCCGGTGTGAAAAACACTCCTCACTGTGCATGCAGGCAGGTTCTGTTGAAGGTGAATGAAGTTCACCTTTGCAGTCGAAGAACCTTGGGATCTTGAACAGCTTTTCAGTTCTGTGCAGGGCCTTTGATTTCTGGCAGGGGTGATGGGATGCAGTAGGTTGTTTTAAAAAAATGAAATTAAAAAAAAAGAAAAAAATAAAAACTTTGTAACTGCAGTATTGCATACCTGTGTTTGCAAAGGAAAGGATGGGAATCTCCCTGGTAGGATCCTTCAGGATCTGTCTTTTTCCCAGGCCTTTATATTAGGGATGTACACATACTACTCAGATACAAGGGAGAGTATTGACTGGTGGGGAGGAGGAAGTAGCTGAACCTTCTGCTTAGGCAGGAGAGGGTAAACAGGTCACAGATTTAGAGGCATAATATAGTCCTCACATATTTGTGAATGCAGTTAGCCAAAAAATGTCCATTTCACCACAGTGCTTAACAGCTCTTGATGATAGTGAATAAAATTCTTATGTGACTGTGCCAAATCTGCTTTGTTTGCCTGCTTCATTGTTTTGGACATTTGTGTGTCTGCATGGTATGTGTTAATTAAAGAAAGCACATTACATTTGTAATAGCTGTTTTATACCAGTCAAAATCACATTTGTTTAATGTTTTCACTTAGCATGTTTTGCAGAAACTTGTTTAATGGGTGGGAAATGTAGGGTAGAAGTTAACCCTGTAAGGAATGCATAGTTCCTTGTCTAGGGGTCTCGGTGGCTCCAGCAGGCAGGCTAATTTTAACAGAGCATCCTGTTCATTCTGTGTGATTCTGATTTGGAAACTATTGCAACCTGGAAAAAAAGATAAAATAATTTTTAGAAGTGTTTTTAACTGGCTTCAGGAAATAGTTAAAGATAGATATTACTTGAGGGTGATTGATCTGGATGTGAAGCAAGATGCATTAAGAAACAATGAAACTTAGTTTTTGATACTGTAGAGATCTTTGCATGTCACCAGTGACTTTACAGGACTAGTCACAAAGAGAGGACTGTGGGATTGAACTGTAGATGATAAGAGAGCAAAAGATTTTAAACGTGCATTAAATCATTAAGATGAAATGAATATTAAAGATTTTCAGGTGGAAATATAGTACATCTGAAGATAAAATTTTTACTTAGACCTACTGGAATAGGATTTTATTAGTATTAATTCATGCTTTTGTGAACACTTAATGGAACAGTAAATACCACATTTTTCACTAAAGTAGTGCTTAATTCTCCTGGACTATAGTCCATTATCTACACTAAGAAAGTAAGCTATCAGATTCTCCTCTTAGCAATGCCTTCTCTTCATCAATAATTAAAATTAAAAAAAATCTACTAAACATTCCAAAATATGATCAGTCAGATTTGAAGATGTTTAAAATTATGTGAATTCAAAATACTGATTGAAAAGGTTTCTTTAAATACGATCTCTACATACACTGCCTTCAGTAGAAATTATCAAAGACTTTTGTAAAAAATAAAAATGCATATTCCACTTTATAGGTCTTTTCTTTTAGTGACTACTTAACATTTTTCAGGAATGCAAATGCTCTTAAAATTAATCTGCAGTCTTCTTTGAGCAACAATGTCTCTTCATGTTTAATAATGTAAGTGATACAATCAGTTTCCTCAAAGAACTTTTACATTAATCTGCATTAATTTTTAATTGAGCAATTACATATTTTTAATGGCAGAATAATTATTTTTGTAATATATTATCTTTTTTACTGACAATAATCATCAGTAGTTTATTGGAAGATGATAGCATTATGTGGGTTTAGTGTTAATCTTCACACAGATAGTACTTTTTCCTTGGATGATCATTGTTTAACTGGTGACAGCTGTACATGGACAAGATTAGACTGTTGAAGTGGCTACAGTTGAAGCATTTGGCCAAAGATTAATTATTTTTAGTATTCATTATTTTGTAGTATAATCAGTGTTTAAGATTTTCTGTGATCTTCTGCATATTAATTTTTTTTTCATATGGGAATCAGTATATTTTTTAAAATTACAGATAAAACAATGCTATGTTTTTATAGTTTGATTTCCTTTTATCCAGATGTCCCGTACAAGGGATCTAAACTGGCACTGACCACAACAGATGTCATGAAATGCACCTATAGTATATTATATTCTAATGAGTGAGGTAATATCATAAAATTATTTATTTTGTTGTAGTATTTTTGGTTGTAGGATGATGAATGTAATCTAATTGTTAAATTCTTAAAAACTGGTAAACCTTAGTTTAGTTTCTGTTTTCTCCCTCCATCTGATGTGCATTTTGAAAATACAGTATGTTTTAGCTACACTTCAAGGACCAAATCTTACTAAGGCATGAAATGTTGAGCCAGGTAAAATCAGTGAAATAGTTTCAAGAAATTTCAATATATATGCACAGTTTCCCTCAAGGATTTTTTTCCTGATCGTTTCAATTGGGAGCTTAGATACTTAAACCAGAAAAGCATGATTAAGTAAATGAAAGGGGGGGCTGGGTGTATAGACTATCATTCGATGTTCTTGTTTTAACTGTCTTTGTGAGTGCTTTGCAATCTTTAAAATTTCCCCAAAACTAATTATATAACAGTATTATTTGTATGAGCTTATCATACATGAATGTTCATCTAAATTTCTTGAAGCACATTCAGCAGGGTCTTCATTAGTTTAAGCGTGGCTTTGCCATTTTGTGGACAAGTTTGAAATTCCTGGCATTTCAGGTCAAAAAGAGGACTTGGCAGATAATTATTTATTGATGGTATGTAAGAAAATAAAAATGGGTACTGATATATGACTTTCTCCACTTAAGTGCACATGTAAAAAGTTTAGTACTGTTTTTTTTGTTACTGTTTGAATCCAGCTGTTTAACAAAGTTAATCTGAATTTATCTCTTACAAGAATGTTGTTCTGGGCACACTCACACCTCATTGCCAAATTTTTAAAGATGATGGACAAAACCCCAAATTGTTTCCTCTTATTAAATCTGTATGGAAGTAAATTATCAAACAATAAGGGACATGCTAAATACAGAAGAAAGAGATCAATCCTTGCTTCCTTTAAAAATTGGTTTGTTGAAAAATACTGGTTACATTATTGTAAAGTATTTTTTAAACATTTACTAAACAAAATACTTTTGTATCAAAAGCAGATGTTCAGATTTTGAAGTGTCAGGTTTCCATGAATTTGACAAATTTTATAAAGAGCTTTGTGGTAACAATGTCGCTATTAAAATTTTATTGTTAAAAAGCCACATTCAAACATTAACAAAATTAATTTAGAAAAATTATTTAGATATTATGCAAAAGACCCCACAATGAAATATTCATTATGAATATATGATAGTATAGAAATAAAAGGTCTTTCAAATATTTGCATACAAGCCTTCTACAGCATTCACGCCTGTTTCAGGAAACAGGTTTAACAGTGTAGATCACTTTGGATCCTGCTGCATAAGGGATGGCAGAGAGTGATGCTGACTGGAGCTGTGGTTTTTGTATTTGCCAGTCCCCTTCTGGATCAGTGCAGTGCAAATCAACCCATGTAACTGTAATCTAGAACGTGCCAAAAGCAAAGATTCTGGGCCTTAATTTTTCTTAATTTTTCTGCTTGCTGATGAGATTTGCCAGTCGGCTGTTGTCTTCTCTGCTGTGCTAGCGCTGGCGCAGTTGGAGGAAAACCTCTGGTCTGGCGAGGAATGCACTATGCTTTTTTTTCTTGTGCGGATGTTGCATTTTATTGTGCGTTCAGTTGGTAATACTGAAGCAGGGCAGGTTGCTTCTGAAACAGAAGCTGTCTAGGTGATGTGCTCTGGCGATGATGGGACTGCAGGATGGTGCTGAGGGTTTGGGTGGGCAGAGGGGTGTTCGGGGGGTGGTGTGGGGTGTTTCCCGCTGCCGGGGGCGCGGGTGCCGCGGCTGCACTGCGAAGGGTCCGGGGCCTCCTGAACGGCGCCCTCCGCTCCCCTCCCCTGCCCGGCTTGGAGCGGGAGTGGGAGGAATTTGCCCCCTCCCGGCTCAGGTTGCAGGCCTCGACCGAACCGGGGAAGCGAGGGTCAGGGCTATTCATTGCCTATCGCTTCCTCAGGCCATTTATAACCCGGTCCTTCCCGGGCAGCTGACTGTGGCCCAAGGAAGTGATTGATATGAGAGATTCAAAGATCTTTTTATTGCTCTCAATACAGCTTAAATGTTTTGGTTTGGTTTGTTTTTTTCTTTTTTTCCAAAGAAAAAGCTAATTTGGCACACAGTGCAGAACTGGAAATGCTGGTGTTTTAGTATCTTTGAGGATGGAAATAATGATAGATCGAAACCAGCCATCTGAGGGGCAGCACTGCTGGAACTGATGCGTTTAGTGCTGCGTGCGTCCCGTGTACCCCTCAGAAATGCCCATCTGTGCCCTCTGCTGGGGCATTGGTGTGGGGCAGCAGGGACACGATCCCCACTCCCCAGCCTGGGGGACCAGAATCACAGAATATTCTGAGTTGGAAGGGACTCAGAAGGATCTTCAAATCCAACTCTTAGCCTTGCAAAGGACATCTCCAAGAGACACACCATCCACCCAAGAGCATTGTCCAAATGCTTCTTTGAACTCTGTCAGACTTGGTGACCACTTTCTGGAGGAGCCTGTTCCAGTGCCCAGCCACCCTCTGGGTGAAGAACTTTTTTCTAATATCCAGCCTAAACCTCCCCTGGCACAGCTTCATACCATTTCCTTGGGTCCTGTCACTGGTCAACAGAGAGAACAGATCAGTGCCTGCCATCACCCACAGATGGGAGGCACTGGTCTCTGGATCAGAGGTGGATATTACATCAGCTGTGACCAATTCACCGTCAGCCGCAGGGCACACTGATATACAATAATGTGAATTAAAGAATTGGGAAGCAAACACTTTTCCCTGGAGCTTTGCTGCTGCTTATGCCGTGGCAGCACCCATCTGTATGGAGGTGGTGAAGAGGCCGAGCGGGGGTTCCCCCCAGCCTTGCGCTTCTCTCCCTGGCTTGCAGAAGGCACTGCCTATCAAGATGGCAGTGGGGCGGCCCTCAGTATTAAAATAACCTTGAAAAGAAATGCATGTGAATCCCAAGCTAAGCCAATTTTTTGCTTTGTTGATGTTTAGAGGAAGAAGAATAGTGGATAGAGAATTACATGGGAGTATGATAGGAAGTTGGACATTTAGTGATTTTCTTAGACTTCTTGGGTAAATAGGTGGGCTCATCCTCTTAATGATCAAGGTAATCATGTTACTAAATAAAACACCATGTTGGAACAGTCATATTTACAGAAATATTTGAAATTTGAAAATTTTTCCTAACAACAAATTATTTTTCTTCAACTTCTTAGAACTTTTCAGTGGTGTTTTACCTCACAGCTTAGAATTTCTTTTTAACTTCTGAGTGCTGTAATGTGACAACACAAAACTTTTGAAAAATATTCAGTAGAATTATCTGCTTTTGTTTATTTGCAAGGACAGGATAGTCCATCATGCTAAAAAGTCTTTCAGGAAGATTAATGGTTGTAGGATTCCAATCTTGCAAACACTTGTTCTTTAAAGTAAGACCTGTTCATGTAAATAAAGGTTTCGAGATTAGGACCTTAAATATGCAGCTTTTATAACTATTCGCCTCTTAAAAATGGGTCTTCTGCTTTTATCTGTCCTTAGGTGAAGTTCCGTATGGACTTGATGGGATTTTTGTAACTAGTGTTAGAACTATACCTTTAGTACTTCAGATACTTCTTTGAGAAAAGAATTGATGGTCTATTAGAATTCTTTTCTTAAAAAAGCCACAAGAAGTAGTAAATATATATACACTTTATATACTCTAGATGGAATATATATATTTTCTTCGCAACAGTTCTGCTGTAAAAGAAATCAAGCAATCTTTCCCAACGCAGGTCACAACGTGTTGATTTTTCCATCTCTCTGAGTGAGTTGTGTGAAACTTTTACAAGTTTTCTGACTGTGGTTTATAATAGTATAATTAAAACCAGTGCTTTTTACATTTCTAAATATAAATACACTTCTAGACTGTGAACGGTGTGTAATGATTCATCCTTCTGGGACAGTATCTCCTGTGGGATGTGTTTGGTGTAATGCCATTAACTATGATACATTTGCTTCAGTTGCTCCTTCCTTCCCCATCAGCATACAGCTTGCTGGAATCTCATGTTTTTTTCTGATAGCATTTTTACTTGCAAACTATTTTTTTAGATGCATATGTTATGAAAGGAATTTTTACAGACAGAACCCTAAGGTTACTTTGGTTGTTTCAAAAGAGTGTGGGGGTGTTAAAGGCTGCATTACTTTTATTGCTAGCTTCAAATAGGTGGCGCGTGCTTTTTGGAAGTTTTTTTCAAGCAGAAGTATTTCACGTTTCAACTACAAAGACCATTATTTTTCTGTAGTTTTAATTAATTAACGTGTGCCACGTATTCACATACTTTTTTGTTAAACATGGTTGTTTTACAAAATGCACAGTTTTTTTACTATACATGCCAGATAATTGGAATATTTAGGTAATGTTTCCTTTGGGGTTGGCTACTTATTTTAACCTTTCTGTGTAAAATTCTTTACCTGTTTTTAAGGTTAATGTTAAATGTTTCTTTATCCCAATCGAAATTGGGAGAAGTGCTTTTCACAAATCATAAGTCTTGGAGAGCCCAATAATTGTCATTCCATACACCTGTGCACAGTTACATTTGGTTGATATGCATTAAACCTTTCGTACTGTTTTTCTGAGAATGAGAATTACTCTCCATGTTTATTTTTAAATTAAGTAAGCATCTCTATTACTCTGGAAGAAAAAACTATTTGCCGAAGATGCGATCTGTGCTAGGCTTTTGGAGTTGGTTTGGTATCTTTTTTGTTGTTGGTTTTGGTTTTGTGTTGGCTTGTTTGGTTTTGTTTTCTTCTCTTGGATAAGTCCTTACTTGTTACCTTAGCAGTTTCCTTATTGCCTTAAGCCACTTGACTGTAGCCTTCTGCTACAAGAGGCAATCCTTCTCACCCCTTCCTCTACCCTGGCCTCATGTTCCCACCCAGACTCCCATGTCAGGCTGCAGAAGGTGTTACAATAGTTCGCTCTTTGAGCTGAAAACTAGTAATTCATTTTGCGTGTTTGAGTTTCATTTATATCATCAAACTCATAGGACTCTGCAAAATTGAGCTAACTTGAGGAAAACAGTAGAAGCGTGCAGCCTGAGGAAATGTCCTGGTGTCAAGAGAGTGGTGGAGTGTAATTTTTGAGGAACTGAGCCAAAATAAAATGGGAGGTCTTGTTCCCTGAACTTCTCATTGCTCTCATAGATTTACTTGTTAGCTAGGGGAAAAATGGCAGAGCGACACTTGGCGTAACTGCATCTCACAGAACCTCCCATCTTCGTTGGCATATGCTCATCATGACTGCGCCTTGTATCAGTGCTGGGCTTGGTCTGGCATTCATTTCCTCAGAAAGAGATGTTAATGGTTAAACAGTGGAGTGAGTTTTCATTGGCAGAATTTGATTTTTGACTGCCTTTCCAGTGTGTAATTAGCAGGTATAACTGTGCTGTCTCCTTTACTTTTTCCTTAATAGTACAAGAGGATCAAGTTAAGCTCCCTGGAAAAGTCTCCATGATTTTAACTGTCTTAATAGATTCAACGTAATGTCTATTAGCTGATCACAGTGGCTTCTTTAACTAAGGTTCAGGGTCAACTAGTGCCGCACCAAATAAGCCATAAACAGCTTCTCTCCTAGTGCCCAAACTGCCTCAAAGCATGCTGTAGCAGTAATTTTTATTTTTCTTTGAAGGACGTTTGAAAAATATTTTCACAGAAATAAGCCACTAAACTGTCCTGAATGAAATGAAAAATGTTTTTAAAGAAATACTTTCTGCGAGCAGGCACATGTTTGTCACTCATGGTATTAGTTCAGTGCTACAAAGCACTGGTTACCTCTGCCATACCTGCAAAGTCACTTGGATTTCATTGGATTTGGCTGATGATGTGTGAAGTCTGGAAGTGAGCTCTGTGCAGTACTCCTTTGTGTGGCAAATTGCAGGACGAGCTCTCAATTTGTCTGTGAGCAAGTAGGACTGAATTCTGTCTGTGCAGCGACAATGAAATTATGCTGGGTGCTGCATACACATAACCCGGGCAAATTTAGTAGATACAGTAAAATGTTGAGGTCTGGTTGCTGCTAATTTAACATGAAGTCAGAAGGATGCTGTATTTAATAAATAGCAAGAGTGATTATCTTCAGGTCGTTTATTGACACAAGTTGTGCTGTGACCGGCTACGGTGCACTGTACTACAGATTGGGTGCAGTGCTGCTCACTGTATGTTACCGTTCACCCCTCCTCCCAAGGGCTGTTTAGTGAGAAGATAATACATATGTAAAAAAAAAAATCAAAGGAGTCTTTATTTATATACATATATTTCCTATTAGATATGTGTAAATACGTAGAATTTTTGCCGGGGTGAGTGGCCTCAGGCAGCAGGGATGGGCAGAGTAGGAGTGCTGGTTTTGATTGAGCAAAATGTATGTCCTGAAATGTTGGGAAATATTTCTCTTATACAGAGAGATTGCCACTGATGAATGGGGCCTGTCCAGTAGCAAATCTGTTTTTAATAGCATTGGATCAGGATATAAATAAAATATATAAAATATATATAAATATATAAATAAAATTATAACTGGTTTGAATTTGTAGCTACTTTTCTTATAAATGCTTCTAGGTATTAATTTTAGAAAGAAAAACTGATAAACTAAGAAAAATCTGTTCAAGTGCAACATGTAACTGAAAAGATCATTACACTTTCCAGTAACCATTTTTTTGCATGGATTAATAGTTAATTAAAGTAATTTGGCACTTTTTCTTGCAGACAATAATTTGTGTGCCTTGTGCACTGATAATACATGCGCAGTCTACAAGGATCACAACTGTACACAGCTGCCTTAATATAAGGCTGACCAAAGCACGTATGGATGTTTCTGGCACACAGATAAGAATAAGGAGGATATCAATATTGGGTATATTGTAACAAACTGAATTATTTGGCACATTATTCTAGCAGAGACTCAGTTAAATGAATAAGATACCATTTATCTTTATTTGTAGGTTGCTCTTTGGGTCATTATTGATTTCCAAATTTCAGATAGCTATAAATAAGTTACCACGGTGATATGAACAGTAAGCAATTTGTCTTTTCTTTTCAGGGCTTGGGGGAGGGTATGTTGCAAACAAATAGAAAATTTAATGTAAGGAAGACTAATCTGCATGTGAGAAAACGTTTTTAAAGGGAGTATCAGTTGTGAAAGTAATTTTTGAAAAACTACTATAAAATGCGAATTTAATTTCTGTTTAAAGATATTTGCATAGCACAGGGGTTTCTTTATTTTACAAAATGAAACAATGTTTACCTTTTTTGAGCAAAAATATATAAATCACTAATTTCAAGAGGAAACATTATAAACTTCTTTTCTATCCCATTAGCTTATAATTTGAGTCAGCATTTTACAATAAACTCGATTTCTTTAGAAATAGGATATAACTCACAATAAATAAATAATTTCAGAATTGCCCCAGGAAATTTTCAGATTGGCAAGGGAAGAGGGTTTTTTTTAATATCTTTTTTTTTTTTTTAACTTCTCAGGTAGTGGTAAGGAAATGCTATTTCATGAGAGCTGAAAAAATGCAGTTGTACACTGCTGGCTTTCCTTCATCTTCTGCGGGTGCCCCTCCTCCATTTTGTTTTCCTTTTTCACAAGTTTTCTGCTTGTGCTCTCTCTTGACCTCACTGTGTGAGCTTGTAGCCACGCAGGACATTGGTAAGATCAGAAAACAATCTTGTTGGATTAAAACAAGAGTGCACAAGTTAGAAAAAAGACTGCAGAGGCAGCAAAAGGAAAGTGAAAGTCTGTTGGGTTTTTTTTATAAAATAATGCGGTAGTCTTAAACCAGACCTTGAGGTTTTGTACAGATTGTTTGACATTTAATATTGAAAGATAGCACAGCTATTTGTAAAGAATCTCTAAACAGATTTCGTTATGATCTGTTTTTTCTACTCTGATTTGTTATTACAATTCAGTAAAGAACAGAGAAATAAGAATAAGCACTCTCAATCTAAGAAGGGGAGCAAATGTCAAGTAGAATGATTATTTTCTTTCTGGTTTTCTGCATTTCGAATAAGTTTCCTTTATATAAACCCTTGAAAACCATGTGACACAATTTAAATATTAATTTGTCCTTGCAAATTAATGATCTTTATTTATTCCTAAGAAATTACATCTCTGATCTGTGCATAAATATACTTTTTTTATTCAGGAGTTTGCCTTAGCTTAGTATTTTGTAAAAATTATCTTTAAAAACTTTATATTAACATACCTAATCTATTTCTTGGCATTAGTATTCTAAGTTCTGTGTTTTGTATAATAGTGTATTCAAATACAGAATGTAAGCAGAAAATACTTGTATTTTCTGATAAAGTATGCTTATTCTTGTCTTGTGAGTACATGATTAAGCTCTTTGTAAGTGTTATAGAAAGTGCCTCTTTAGACAAGCGTAAGAAACCTACATTCCTCTTGTCCTTATGCTTCCAAAGTCATATCCATCTTTAGTTTGATTTTCATCTTTCCTTTGATAGGATTTTAAAACTACCATTTTTTAACCTTGTCATATACCTGAACGCCAGGGAATGTGTTCTGGAGTTGGTATTTCATTTCCATGTTTATCAGTTTACACATTCAACAAGGGGAGGCATTCACAAGTTTTGGGAATTAGGTATTCTGATATTCTGATATATTCTGATAACAGAATCTCCTGAATATGGTGTTCAGTGACTTCAGACAAGCCTTTTAAGAGAAAATACATTTTGCATTAGTTTATTTTGCTGTACCTGTGGGTCTGATTTTTACACATCTGACTATGGACTTAGTTTCTTGGCAACTGATTGTTGATTACATTAAGAAGTAGTGCTGATATTTCTCTGAGGATCCAGAGATGAGCGAGGAGCACTGCTGAGCTGTGCTCACAGGTACCAGCATACAGATTCTTGCTTAAATTACGGCATGGGCCAGCTATACATGATTCATGCAAACACCTGCCTGCCTAATAGCAGAAACTCTGCCAGTTAATGAACCAGTATTGCTCACTTCGTGGGCTTTAAGACTGCAACTAGTGATAAATAACCACAGGTCAGGAGATGACTGAGGCAGTGGAGTGTGATCCTCCATGACCCAAGAGGTTGCATGTTGTTCCCCCTTTTTTTATCCCTGCCCACAGCAGCTGCTACAGCGTTTGGCACATCTGGCAGAAGAGTGCGTGCCTGGTGGCATCACTCCGGTCAGCAGTCAGAGCACAGCTACCCTGTCTTTTGGGAATGGGGCAGAAGTGGAGAGGGAAAGAATTTTGCCAGAATGTATGTTAACTTATGCTGTGCCACATTGCTTCAGAGACAAGGAATGATGCCCAGGCTGTTTAATTAGCAGCATATATGTAGCCTGAGACATAAAAGGAGACAGCAGAGACTTGAAATGGGTGCATTATGTGTCTGCCAGCAGATGTAGTCAAGGGCCAATGAATCATGATGTTTGTTGTAACAGTAAAATGTTTGTTTCTCACACAGTTTTGTTGATTTTTTAAAAAAATTATTTATTGCTATTCATTTTCTCCTCACCCTTACATTTAATAATAACAGATTGCAAAGATGGGTATGTTTGTTCCATTTCCAAAAGGATTAGGACATGGTAAATTTTAGAAGATCAGAGATCCTACAGTGGGTAGGTAAGCCCACACAGAAGTTAATTTGTACCTGGTTAAGGGCAGCTTTGCAGTAGATCTCCCCTGTGCAGGTGGGACAGAGGCATTTGACATGACAACAGTGATGGCTTGAACTGCAGGTGAAGGTGTCCTGAGCTGTGTACTGTTTAATGTGATTGAGAGAAGTACTTGTGGCATGTGGGAGGTAACAGCAGTACGCTCAGCACACGTGCAAATGCCATGTGTGGATGCACTGACTCATGTTAATGTAATTACCTCACTGTAATTGAGTTAAGTACAATTGATTTAACAGTAGTGAAGATGAGCCCACAGTTACAGTCTAATATGTGAGCACGTATTTGATTGTCAGGGTTACTGTTTCTTGCAGGAGGCTGGAATTTTTCTTCACAATACAGTGAATGAAGAATATGCGTAACTTTAGCACCACCCACAGTCTGAGTGGAACTTAGGATGGTAGTTTTTGTTCCCATGCATATATATTTCCCAAATCTTGTGTAAATTCTCGATAATACACCTTTTGCAGAGCCTTTTGTTGTGCTCAACCTTTTTGTTGTGCACATCACCATTTTATTTGGTCAACTGTTCTGTAGGCTGAATTCTGTTACTGAGGTAGAAATATCTTTTCTTGTCACTTAATTGCTTTTGAGGGGATCTCATGGCAATAATTTTTAAAGCCCTGTGGTTCACTGCTGTGCAAGCTTTATCTTTTCTCAGAAATATTTTTCATTCGTGCTTTATATTAGTTCCCAGTTACTAAGAACTCAGACCTACTCCAGCAGTAATTGCCATCTCTAGTTCAGTATGTTAGCATTTACTAACCCCTGATTTAGGAGTCAGTGAGAGTGTGAAGATGACAGGAGAAAGGATTTGAAAAAAATTAGTGTCTTGATTGGCTCATCAGTTAATGAGCTCATGAGATATGAATTGTATAGCTTTGGTATATTATGCTAATACAAACAGACTTTCTTCCCAGTGAAGTGGGAAGTAAACTTTGAAAAAAAAATTTTTTTTTGAGGTCTGCACCAATCTTTGTAGTTATTAATAGAAAAGCTTTGTGACAAATTCCTAATTTTCCATGAAGAGTTCATCTGTGTCTCTCTCAGTTCTAACCACAGAGTATGACTATCTTAATGACCATCCCACAAAGAAAAATATTTTGAAATTACTATTAATTACTAAATTTCAGTTATCTTCTAAAGATTTATTTAACTGGTACTCTTAGGGTCTGATTTGACATAGTTTAGCACATTTAGATTAACTGCATCAGAAGGAGCAGTCTTACCTGCTTTGCTTTTTCTGTGCTGGCACAGGGTATAGCATCAGGCAGTTCAGAAAGCTAAACCTGTTTTAGAAACAAAATACACAACCCCACCATTTTTTTTTTTTTTTAAGAATTAAATTTTTTGTGGACATTGCTACCTCAATTAGTGATGACTCAGATGAATGCCAAACCTGGTACGCTGGATGGGGGAAAGAATCTGCAGCTGGGAAGAGCAGCAGGGAGCTGCTCGGTTTTCCTGAAAAGGCCATCGCTTAAATTAAAAATTATGTTAATGAGTTTACATGAGTAATTCTAACATTTTAGTTGTGTTGTCGTTTCAGAAATATTCAGTTCTGAAAATAGGATACTTTGTGTTCATCTACATAGAGATATCCATATCCCTATCTTTATCCACACATATTCATAGGAATTGAGTAAGATATTGTAGATTCAAGCTGCTGTTTAAAGAGCCAGGTATTTTTATTTTATGAACAGTTCATTTACAATGGATTAGTGGGTTTAGTTCATTTTTAAGAACCAAATTTCATATTTTCCAAAAAACTTGCCAGGATAGCTTCTCATGTTAACTTCTCATGTTAACTCAAATGGAACAGAAAGTATCAGAGACAAAACCAAAATATTCCATGCAATTGTGATTACAAGTTTTAACGGCATAAAATACAGTTAGTATATGTTATAAATCTAAGCATATTATTAAGCATATTATCATTTCTTTATTAGAAATTTGAGTTAAAGCCCTGAAGTTGAAGCACCTTAAGGAAGCTAAAAATAGTCCTGATGTTTAGATAGCATGACTGAGTCAGAACATTTTCAAGAGTTGGGAGTAGGCTGTACCAGAAGTGGTGTGGTGTTACTATCTGACTTAGAAAAAGGAACACAAAACAGATGGAGCAAATGTTTTTATATATAACAGGTCACTAATAATGCATGGCGGTGGGTGAGATTTTTCAGATTTCAGAAAAACACCATTGATGGCCATCTAGTAGTGATAGTTTAAACTCTGAGTGAAGTTGGTGAGTAAAGTCCTGTTGGCTCTTCTTTTATTCTGGTTTGAAGCATGGAGGCACTTTGACCAGCAAAAAAAAATAGCTTTTTCTATGAAGTCAAGGGCTCGAACAATTGTTTGAACATCATCAACTGTAACTGAGACCAAGCCTTGCATGAATCTTTATATAAACAAAGCCAGTGTTTCTGCCTTTATATCTTACTTGGGGCAGGGTGGCAGAAAACCAAAGGCAGCAGTGCAAGAGAGGGACTCTGTTGAAATTAAACTATTGACATTTTTAGTGCAGGTAATCCAGACCTTCAGCAGGCAAGCTCTGGGCTCTGTATTTACAGAAACTTTCAACAATATTCAAAAGCCTGCCCCCTCACCAAAATTTTTGCTCCTAAAAGAGGGAAGCATCGTGTGTTAACATGCACTGAGGCAGGCTGCCTCAGTAACCTGGGCCAGCCTCTCCCAGGCTGAATCCATGACCCAGCTGCTTCCTGGCAGCTTCCTGAGTCATCCTGTCTTGTAAAAGGATCCTGCGATGTTACCGCTCAGTGTGAATCCCATCAAGTGCAACTGGGCTTATAAGATGCCATTTTATTCTCTTAAGATCAGCGATGTGGTAATCAGTGACCAGAAATGACCTTCAAACAGAAGTATAATTTTTGTAGAACTGAAAGCAACAGAGAGAAAAGCATCTTAAAATCCACAAGCCAGAGAACATGTGGCTGAAGGGCTATGCTATGTAACTTCCTGGGCTAAGTAATGCCCAGCTTCTCTAAATGTCTGTGTTGGAGTCTCTTTGGGGCAGTCCACCTTTGGAGTTTCTGAATAGCGACCCTGCTCTTTACATTGAGATGAGCCTTTCTAACTTTTCACTGTTAGCTTTTAATTTCCAAGTAGAATATCCATGTTACTTCATCTCGGATCCTAGCATTTGTCCAAGTTGTTGTGTGTTGCTTTGCTGGGCTGTTCTTATGGGAACACTGCTGGAGAGACTTCTGTCCTGGCTGTGTGCTTACTTGACTGATAATACATAACCAGTTCTGTGTCCCTTTCACCAGACAACAAATGACTCTGTTACTTGTTTTGATTTTATATGTGATAGGCCTTCATTCTATACCATATTAGGCAATGAAAAATGGATTAGTTAAAGGTGTTATTTCCCAGGAGAGATACCTGTGACCTAAGTTATCTGTGAGTACATTCACAATATGTTTTCTTTGATGAGTAAGAAAAGTTTTTAGATGCCCTTTTTTTTCCTGCAGTCTTTGGAAGACAGAACAGAAAGATTTTTAGTTTTTAAAAGCTACATTGACAGGAAAGCAGTTAATTCCCATTTTTACTCTCTAAGAAAGTTTCTTATTGACTTTAGGTTATATCATTTCAGGAAAAAAAACACAGGTCTTAAGCTATGCTGTGGTATCCATTTGAGGGTTAATACTTCTTAGACTCTGTTCTAAATCAACAGCTGAATTTAAAATACAAAGATTTTACTGATACAAAACTAATTCTTGCATCTTGAGCTATTCCTAGGTTTAGTTGCTTACAGGAGGGAAACCTGAGATCTTGAGTCTGTGGAGAATCAAGTATCTTCCAGCCCTACATATATTTTTATGGTGCCTCTTCCGTCTGTGTTTAAGTGTCCTAATTTCCAGGAGCTGCCCCCTCTGTCACTTATAAGCTTCTCATACTTGCTATTAGCTTCAGGGGCTTAATTCTCTGGAAACACTTCAGTGCAGTTAATCAAGTTAATATGTGTTAACTTTTAAAAAACCAAACAACAGCAATCAAGACTTTAATTTTTTTGTAGTCTTGACTTTCTGTTTTCTTGTCAATGTTTTTTTGCAATTTATCTTGAAAATATTTTGCCTGTCTACATAACAGACGTTTATGCACCTGGTTACTCTGAGGAATATTTACGTGTTTACAGAACAAAGCCGTCGGTAAAAAATCCCACATGATATATGAACTACAGAAACTTGACAGGTGACTAATCAGGAACATAATCTTATAATTTTCTTGCATTCTTAAAATAACTATTCACATGACATAGTGGTCATATCTAAGTGGTCTTGGAGGTGCAAAAGTTCTGTGTAGCTATAAAGAAAAAAGATGCTTTACTAATTTGTCCTTAAGATTCATTGAATTAAAGGGGTATCTGTTAAAGAAAGTCAGATAAATTATGTTGGATTTGTCTCAAAATTATTCACTATCCTAGGTTTTGCATTGGTTTGTTTGTTTGGTTTGTTTTTTTCTCCTATGTCTCTGTCCATGAGCACATTTAGCTCATGAGCAGAATGTTTACCAAGCCTACACAGTCCCGTAGACCACATTATTTACCTGTATCTCGGAAGAGGTCACTGTTTGTCTGTGGTAACTTTTCTGTGCAAGTTTTTCCCCAGGGTGTGGAAGTGCACACTCCAAGCACACTTAAAGACCACAATGTCCAGTGTCCTGACCAGCTGTGCTTGTGTTGCGGTGCCTGCTGGGCACGTTGCTGCTCAGCCTGCCGGGTCTTCACGCAGTGCTTCGTGCAGCCTCATATCCACTCTTGGATAACCGTTGTGTTCTCTGATACTGAAAAGGTAGCACAAAAGCTTTTTCATCTTCCTACTATGTAAGGTCATGGTCAGCTTCTGGAATTAGTACGCTACTTCTTAGTGGATACAGGCATTAGTAGTGTGGGGTTTTTAATCTTTAAAACACCAAAAAAGCAGATTTATCTGGTTCAATTTGTCAGCATAGTGAATAGAAATGCAAGAGCTCTAGCACAGAATATTTTCTTAAGACTCTGCCTGTCTAATTAGACTTATTTATTGCATTATCCAAAATTGCTGGAATTTTTTCTGGAGGACATGATAGCCTCACTTGACTACTGATATCTTTGTTGTCCTTCTGTCAATTAAATTCTTATCTGTCTATTCATCTATTTATGCCTTTTATCCTATATGTATTTTGT
Source organism: Pyrocephalus nanus (assembly GCA_038380795.1). Classification (NCBI taxonomy): domain Eukaryota; kingdom Metazoa; phylum Chordata; class Aves; order Passeriformes; family Tyrannidae; genus Pyrocephalus; species Pyrocephalus nanus. Next base: position 43,848,884 of record CM076260.1, read on the forward strand.
AACACAAAATGAGAGTCTGCATCGCTTGTGTTCTCATATGACCAAGGCAGGCACGTCTGCTCACCATCTCATCCCTGTGCACCCCCTGTACAACCCCATGGCTCTCAGGCCTCCTCTGGCACAGCGGGAAGGGCAGGTCCAGTCCCTGGACCTGCAGTCCAAAAATCTGTATTTCCTCCCTATCTTTGTATGGAGCCTGGATGATTCAACAACTATTAGATCCTGAGCCTCCCCTTTCTGATCTGTAGCGGTTTTGGGTCCCTGCCTGGTATTTATATCTTCTCTAAGTCTATGTTACTGTACTCTCAGGGATCTAATTAAGGTGGAACAGGAATGGCCTTTCAGAGGGAACCACCACTCATGTTGATGATAGTCTGCTTGCTACAACTATATTTTTGGCAAGTGCCATGTTTATTTTTGGGATTGCAGGGTACAAAGATAACAGATCTTCCCTGAGGATTCACCGTGTTCCTACTCAGTGTTTTCAAGTTATTTCACATAACAATTTCGTCTGCCATTTTCCAAAAATATTTTTACCAAAACCTGAGTCATTCTCACACATAGATAGTTTCTCCTAGTAAGTTTAGTTCACTGAATCTCCACAGCTATAACTGACAAAGACAGTCAAAAACTGGATGTTGACCAATGCTTAGGTGAATCTACTGAGAATTATTAATTTAACCAGCACTTGAGCGATTGCTCAGAAGTCTTCCTTCTGTGCGTCTTCTCCTGATCCTGCTCACTTCCTGTCCCAGTGGGATGCCTCTTGGAACCTGCTGTTGCAGGAACTGCTCGGCACATGCATCTAGTGTAGGTACTGCCTGGATTAAAAAAAGCCTTTATGATTAAATGCTCCAAAATACCTGTTCTGCCATATGTACAAGAAACATTTGCAGAGATCAAGTTCCTGGCAAGTAATGTTTTCTGCCAGCCAGAGCTTTTTAGCTAACCTTTTATTATACTTTGCAATGGACACTTTGCATGGCCTAGTGTTTAATATGGCCACTGTTTGATTTATCAATTTGATCAAGCTGGGTTATGGAGTTGGCTTTAAATTACATGTATGTTTTCGTATGCACATACTCGTATATAAACTGTGATAAGGGAATACTGAGTTTGTACAGTCAAGGAGGAATACATAGACAATATTGATGGTGAAGTCACACATACAGCTGCAAGTCTAACTTTAATTTGTACTTACTTGATTTTCTGATCACCTACTACTTGTCCTCCTCCCTCCCTCCCTTAATGTGTTGTGCTTTCAGCTACGAATGGCTGCGTCTTACGGAACAGCCAGAAAATAAATGCTGTGAATATGATCATATGTCACTGAAAGGAGTCTAGAAAAAGAATTAATGCACTGAATTTATTGTTTCCCACAACTCAGCTGCATTTCTTGCATTATAGTTACCATATGATGTAGCTCTGATTTTAGCCTTTGGAGCTTTCTCTTTGAAACAGTCCAATAAAAATGGAGCCTGGAGTTTGTTTACTTCTGGTATTAAAAGCAAACAGCTCAGAAAGCAGGCCACTTTTATTGGACTTGTAAAGGAGTAGTATAGATGGTAGAGATTTCAGGCTGTATTTTGTCTTTCGTGGATTTCAGTTTTGGGGGGGATACTGAGCTGTTGGTGCGGGGAGGGAAGGTGGAGGGTTGGCAGCTTTCATTGATGTTGTGGCTGCTGTGAGACCAGACCACTACATTAATGCTGTGAAAAGGCTGAGTGGAAACATTCATATGTTGTAATGAAAAAAATGCAATTTTTATGTAGTTCTAGCTTTTTCTCCCATATGAAGTGTAATATTAAGAGGGAAAAAAGTCTTCAGCCAGCACTAGGAGAAATAATATCATTATGTAGAGGGCTGATTAAATGTTATTACAGATAGGTACAATAGAAATAAACTTCTTTTTCTTGGAAGTAAAACTACTGCAAAACGAGTGTCCCTGGTCTTGTGAGCCCTTGGCTTGGAAAGGGTATTTGGAAGAGGATATCCTTAATCATTGTTTGTGCTCCCTTTGTCAGCCAGGATCTGTGCCCCCAGCAGGCAGGGCAAACCTGAGCTTGCCATATATGCCACCAGTACCCTGTGAAACAATGGGCTTTTAGTATGGAAAGAAGGATGGGAGAGTCTACAGCTCAAATCATTATGTTGAAAGGAGGTTACTAGGTGAGGCAAGTAAACCACAAATGTGTGTTTGGAAGGATTTCTCCTGTGGATTGTTTGCCTTACAGCTGCATCAGAACTAGTCACCTGCCTGGGTTTCATAATGAGGTGTGTCTGGTGTATCTGAGGTGTAATCAACCCACAAAAGCAAACACATTCAGAATTAGCAGGCTGATACTTCTGGGTGTGCTCTTCCCGAAGTGTTGATGGGAGCTGTGTCAGCAGACTGCAAGAGGAAGGACTTGTCCTTAAGGAACCCCTTTGTGTCTTCCTGCTTCTGCTGGTCTGACCCTCTTTCATGAGGCCTTGAAAAACATTTACATTCTTTGTCAGAGCGTACTAAAATGAGGACATAAAAATGACAGATTCAATATTGGAGTCTTAAATAATATTTAAGCAGTCTTCTGTTGAGAAATCTGAGCAGAAGCCAGTCACTGTCATTTGATTAATGCAGTTGCATACATGATGTTCTGATTTCACAGTTACCTTCTAAATAAATAGAATCATAATCATAGTAATAAAATACTATTTTAAAAGTAAAGTTTTTCAAGTATTTGAGTACCTCTCCAGCACCTATGCGAATAATTTTAAATAGTTTACCTTTTATAATTCAAATCTTTTGTCTTCTTCCATAAAAATTACTTTTATCTGCCTCCCATTTACTTGAGAAGGCTTAACTGCTGTTTTCTCATTTTTATCATTGTGAATTCAGAGGTGTTTCACTGAAACAGAGGTTGTGTCTTTTGTACTAGAATATAGCTTATGCTTTGATAACAGAAGTGGCTCTGAACCAACCATTTCTGTCAGGTTTTAAAATGCAGCTTTTTAGAGAACTACTTCACAGTAAAGTTACAAATTAAATACTCTCCCAGATACTAATTTTAAAGTGCTGCTAAGTTCAAGTTACTTTTTGAATCATCAATGCTATCTCCTTCTACCTCTCTGTATTTCTAAAAAATAGTTTATTTTGAAGTCACCCACTGATTTTCTGTTACGTCCAGTTAGACATCTATTACTAGCTTCATTGCTCTCTAGTACCTTAACTAAGTATTTAGATCATCTACTACTCCTGTTCCTCAAAAAAAAAAAAAAGTGATGAAGGTTTAAAATATAAAATAACCTTGTGCTCATTCTTCATCCAAAAAAAGTGTGGTTTTTTATTCAAATATCTAATACCTAAGATATATATTCATAACTTTGATTAAATTGTATCAAATGAAAATATAGCTGCCTATAAGTTGGTAGGACTGATGGCATACTAGCTTATCTATTACTAAAACAAAAAAAGTTTAAAATTGAGTAAACGTGTATAATCTGCTATACAAGCATAGCTAAGGAAGATTAGCCACAATTAAAGGAATATAGAGACCTTGAATCATAAGTCAGGAATTGTTAATGTAACAGTAAATGTTGCTATTAATTTTGCTTTTATTGTAATGGAAAAGGTGTTTTGGTTTTGCAGTAGGTAATGTTGTGAGAAGAACTAGCCAGTCCCAATAGAAATTTCAGCCTATTTATTGCTTCTTTGCTTTATGAACAACATTTGAACCCCACCGATTTTGACAGATATCCTTGTTTTACTTTTGTGTGCATGGCAACTGTGATTTTAGCAAACAAATATTCTAACCAAAATCTTATTTTTGTGTTTCGCTTATATATTGACATATGAAATGAACAGAATTTAAAAATGAATGATAAGTATAGTTTCTGACCTCTAAATGATTTAGTAGTGTTGGTGTATTGCCTGTTGATGGCTTCTTGTGTAATTTCTGTAGGACCCCTTGCACGGTGCAATGTGAGTCCTCGGTGGGAACCAAGGACACCTGTACCATAAAGCAATATTTGCGCAAAAGCTGGAGAGTGGTTCAAGAGAGGTGTCTGTTTACAAGATAATGGATTTTTATCTTGAGATTGCTTAGGGCATAGTTACTCTCAGCTGGCTAAAATACTAGCCATGTTCACTTACTCCCTCACTCCCCAGCTCACAATAGCTTTCAAGCAGAAAGCGTTCTTCTCTGAAGAATTAGAAGAGGTTGTTAAAGCATGGAGGGGCTTTGCACTAATGCGGCTGATGGCAGTTTTCAGAGAGCATTCTCTGCAGCATGATCTCGGATTTCTGAGGTGAGGACCTGGGAGGTTGCAGCTGTGGCACTGTACTGGGCTGGAAGGCTCCAGTTCTCAGCCCAGGGCCTGGGAGAGGGCAGAGGTGACATAAGGACAGTCTTTCAGGGTTTAGCCTATAGGTAGCCGGGACCAACGAGTGGAGAAGGAGATAAAAAGGAGGTAGGAGCAAGGGTGGACCGCTAGCACAGCCCAAGTCAGGATTTGGCTATAAACCCTCATTCTACTTCCACTTCTTGAGCCACTCATGTATCTACATGGCCTGGGGAGAGTTGGCTCATTTGCAGCTTTGAGAACTGGCAGCTGCTGTAATTGTAGGCAGCTTCTTTTTCACAGATCGGTTCATCATCATCAAATCATCAGCCAGCCCATTGCCCCAGCCCATTCCTCATAGGCTACCATCCCTAGTCTTTTGGCAGGACCCAGCCCTTCCACCACCTTGACCCCTCCCCCTTGAGAAAGTCAAATTGCTGAGTTCCAGCACAATCCAAAAACCATCATCTTACCTCCATCCTTCCCACCCCACAGTCCTAACTCATTACTGCTCACAAGTAAGATTCTTTTTGTCCTGGTTTTGTATTAGCCTGTATCTACCAACACAACCCAGCAACAATCACCCCAACCTTCTGTTCCCCCTTTGGACTGCAGAATTGTTGGTGGCTACCTGTTACACTGCGATTCAGGAAGAAAGAGGCAGGCAGATATAATCCGCATATATTTTGCCATGAGAATAAGGCGAGATAATAGGTTCAGGGTTCCTTATGTATTGCTAATTTGCTGACTCTTACATTTGAAACGTGTTTTTTTTTAGTGTCAGCCTGTGGCTCCTGTAGCTGCCCACAGTGTTAGCCATTCTTCTGTTTACCAGTGAGATGTGAAATGCTTAATTTTCTCCCGTAAAGGCTTGCACAAAGGTGGGTGAACTGCTTTCTCAGTATTTTGCTGGTACTATTTTGCTACTGGTATACAATTTAAAGTTTAAGAACAGCTCCCCCAGAGATGGATATTAAGGGTCTGAAGTAAGAAAACATGACTCTTGGGCCACATTTATCCAGAGGAAGGGAAAGCTGCATGTGCAGAGAGACATTCTGCTACATCTGAATTAGCTGATCACAATCTGGGCCTAATTTATTTTTAATTATATGCGGTCTCTTGGGATGGTGGGAGGTGATGAGGGAGGTGGATAAGAAACCTTTATATAGCTTAAACATCTCCTGGCACGGAGGATTGTCTTTCCCATGCATGGGGGTGTATAGAAGAGCATAGAAATGAAGCTCATAGACATTATAGGGCAGGCATGGAAAATAGAGGTGCTGCAGTTTTTTCTGAAAATATGGTTAACGAAACCAGAAAGGTGTAGTAAATCTGGAGGAAACTGTGGTTTAGGTGAGATAACTCTACCACTGAGTCTGTGCTTTCTACCACAGTACACTTTCAGCACTTGAGAAATGCAGCAAACTGTGGGTTGTACATTACTCTTTCCTGTGCTTTTGCATTTCCACCTCTGTTTATGGGATGATCTACATTGAAATTGGTTAATTTTTATATCTGCTAGAGGAGAACTGTGTTTCAGTATATTCAGCATGTTTTTTTTTTTTTAAAATGAGTGAATTATAGCTATGCTGTTTTCTGTCCTCACCATTAAACTTGCAGGAGAGATGCCTGACAGGAGACATCTTAGCCAAATACATCTTGCAGATTTTGTTGTATTTGTATCCCATGTGAAAGAAATGAGAGAACAAGACTTGGTAGTATTCATGGATTTTCTGGTGGCCCACTCCATTTTTCTTTGTGGGTTTTGGTTTTTTCCTTTTTTTTTTGGGTTTGGCTTTTTTTTCCCCCATAAAGGGAGAAAAAAGGTCTAGGACTCTGTATGGTACCTCCTTTCTTCACTTAATAGAAGATGCGCTGCAGGAATGGCTTGTTTTGATCTCTGCCTTGGAAGTTTATGTTTTAACATAAAGAGGAGGTTTGAAAAATACTATGGCTAGGTGGACTCTACGAAAGTTTGTAGATCACTGTTGTCATGAATTTTTCAGTGTATGGCATGTTGTCAGCAGAGGAGTACACCTAACAGTTATGCTAGTTTTCTTCCCCCTTGGTAAGTTTTCCACTTGAAGCTTCACTAAAATGGATTGAATATCAGGATGTCTTGGAGAGTCTGTTCAGCTCAACATCAGACTCTTGTATCGTAACTAAAAATGGGGCGGGGGGAGCGTGTCCTCCTAATGAAAACAAAAAGGGGATAATCTACCCTATTTATCAGTTGCATAAAGGGTTATGTTCATCCTTTCCTAACCTTTGTAAAAAGAGCCTTCAGGTTTCTGCAAAACTGCCTTACAGCAGATGAGTATTTGCAACAGAGAATGAGGTGGTTTCAGTTGCATGAAGTGACTGCACTTGCCTGAGGGCAGAATAGCTCAAGTGGCTAGCAAAGGGAGGGAAGGGCCTCCATCCTGGGGAATCTGTGGGGCTCTCAAAGGCAGTTTGGTCAGCTGGTAGCAAGGGAACACTTTTGAGGAGGGAGCTTGGAGGTATTTGACCATTGGGAGACATTAAGAGAAGAAGATGCTTCTCTGTGGGTGAACTTCAGAAGGTATAACCTGTCTGATTAATGGTATGGTTTTGGGAGATCACTGAGGCACTGTAGTTGGTAAGTTGGCAAGGTGCTGCATAGGACAGCCTTATGTGCCATGGCTGCACACTTGCAAGGCTTCTTTTGAGGTGTGCTGGTGTTTTTTTTGACTGCATAGAACTGATTCGGGGAGCAGAAACATAGCAGAAATCTGATATTACCTAGAAGAGGTAAACGGTTTTCTTCCTGAGTTAACGTGAGACTTTGGTAAGGCCTTTAAACTGACTAGAGTGAGTCAATTCTCTCTTGCTTTGTACCCAACATGACTGATGGGAAAATACAAACTAAGAAATGAGAGAAGAGACTGGTTTGATTTTCATGCCTGATATTAAAGCACAGAAAAAGGAAAATTGGGTGAGAATTGCATATGCAGTAAAAAAAATGGTTTATGCAAGGGAGATAAGGATGAAAGTTGCAGAACTCTAGTTATGTAGGTGCTACACTAACAAAAAATACACTTACTGCAGCAGGAAAAGAGGGGTGAGGTCAGGGAGAAAAAGCAAAATATATGCATATTGTCCAGGCTCTTTTTATTAGTATACAAAATTAGAACAGCTGGTGCTGAATCTGTAACCAGATCTAGAGGCAGCAGAAACATGATCAAATAACATTCATGGCCTGCATGTAAATATTGAAAATTATGCAGAAAATTAGTAAGGTGTCATGAATGGAGCTGGCACTGAGTAAAAAAGCAAACAGTAGTGTGGACACTGTTTGGCCAAAATCACTTCGGGAAGGAATTATGAAGTACTTGTTGTAGGTCTTGAGCTTAGATTTATATACAGACAATGTAATAACAATGTTATGAGAGAGGAATACTAGTAGGTATAGTAACATTATAAATAGGCTATGTAATAGGCCAGATCTATATCTAAAAACAAATGATGATATAATGATTTTATATCTCTGTTCACAACAATCAATAGTTTTCTTACCAGAAGAGCAATTCGGAATAGAAGTTGTGTTGTTTTGGACTTGGTAGGAATTGCTGACCTTACAAAAAATATGATTGTTTAAAAAAATGAAGATAAGACATGAACTGTGTTTATTTGGTTTAGGTTAAATGGGATAACAAAAAGTCAGTAACAATTTCAGACAAACGTGTTAAGTTAGGTGAACATAGGTGAGCTGAAGTACTGGAGGTGTAAACAAAGAAAAGGTTCAACTTGAATTATAAAGGATAAGGAGAACTGTGGGAAGTTACCTTATCCTTCTAGCAGAGAAAAGGTAATGCAGAAAGAAGGAGCAGATTATCAAAAGAAGTCACTTCTTGGAAGTTGTGGTGAAACAAGAATTGAAAGTATTAACCTAAGTTAGAATTAATTTAAACTTCCTAAGAGTTAAAGCAGTTAGTGAAAGTTCCTTTAGACACATAAATTGCAAAAGAAGAAATCCTTCTGTTGTATAGGGAGAGCGGTTTTGAGTTAGAGAGAGCCTTTTTGTTCAAAAGCTAAATAAATACCTCTGCACACTTCTCAGTAAGAAGAATAACAGTGTGGCAACAGCGACAGGATGATGAATGGAAACAAGGTTATGAACATGACTATGGTCATGGTGGAAATTCAAGACAGAAACAAATTCCAAGAAATAAAGATGTGAAATTGCAGTGTAGCAGCTGCATTGTGGTTACTGCCTACGTAACAGTTCTTTATCTACTGTAAAGTTACTTGCAGTAGCTCACCCTTTCTCATAAACATTGTAGATGTAGTGTACCTGGTTCTTCATTGTCTAAGAGCTGAAGTGCAGATCGTTGAGAAGTTGCATTTCGTAGCTTGATTTTAGAGTCAATTTGTGTTACGCTGAACTTCAAAAGAAATTGTAGTTCTGTAGAGTTTTCTTTTTTACTTAGAATATTAAGGAACACACTCTCATCTCAAAAGTTGCCATTTCCACTGTGTATGCCCAGGAGCTCATTGAACCTTTCTGTGAATAGATTTAGCTCACTGGAAAAACAGAAATCTATCTCTGTTTCCTCTTCCTCTTATCCTCCCCCCTTCTTTTTAAACTGAGTTTGTTTCCTGTCAGTTTAGTGAGTTAAACTGGCTTATGGGGAGGACTGAAAGAAGTGCCAGATTTGGTGCAAGATAAGCCTCCAGGAGCAGGAACAAGGCCTTGAGGTCAGTAGGAGCAGTGGTGAGGTGTTTTGCAAGTGCCCAGTCTTCAGATTCTGTGTTAGTGCAGCAGAGCAGCATGCTGCTCTCAGAGGGGGTGTTGTTCAGAGTAGTGGATTTTTTGTTTATTTCAGCATTCTGCCTGCAAAAATACATGGTCTTCACAAACCTGGTGAAATAGAATTTTGATGGACAGCAAAAGTCCTTGTAGTAGAACTTGTATCATGTAACTAATAGTATTTTGCGGTAGTTTTGACCTATTGCAGGTAAGAGCATTAGTATACATCCAGTGTAAATTGGTTTACTTCTGTGTCTTTTTACTGTGTACTCTTGCTTTACTCAAAGGTTGCTGGCTCTTGATGGAACTGTCTGAGGTTGTTTTGGAGATATTTTCTTAACAATTGTTATTGTGGTTGGGCTTCAGGATATGCTTTCCTTCATGTCTGGATTTAATTGTAGATAATTTTGGAGGAAAAACAGTTTTCTTACTTTTGGAAACCTTGCATACTAGTGGCGTCTGGTCATTCTACTAAGCAATCAATCAATCACTAGATAAAAAGGGGTAGAAGTGAGAGACAGAAAATAAATGATGTAAGCAGAATGCCACCAAATAACTTTCCCCTTCCTCCTCTAAGGAATTTAAAGTCTGCAACAGAAGTCCTTCACAGTTCTGACTAGAAATGGCAAAGTTGTTGTGAGTAGGCACTTACTCTCCACACATTATTACAAGTAATGCACACATATCTGATGCAATTGGGCCCCTATAATGATCCTTAATTCCAAACTTCCTTTCTTTTGTAGAGCCTGGTGAGAGCTGTAAGCACTCACTGACACTGACCAGGAAGTGTACTTTCTTGTGGACCATCTTGCTAATCCTATTTATATTTGTTAAGTTTTGATTTTTGTTTTGTAGTAGGAAATGCTTTCCCTAAACTTGGAATCATGGATGTTTCTATTGCTAGTTGTTGCTATTACTACTACAAAATTGCAAGTGTTTTGGACCAAGCCATTACTTGTGACAGAGATGTGTGATATTTTACATTATAGGCTAAAATACCAAGAAATAATAGGATATCTATTAAAAAGAAAGAAAGAAAAAAAAACCCCACACAAAACCCCACCAGAAATGGCCCTGTCAAATTAAAAAAAGAGAAAGAAAAAAGCTCTAGTCTGAAATCGCTGTATTGACTGCTAGTAAAAATAACAGTAAAGTCTCTGACAGCTGAAAGAGGGAGAAGCGAGGAAAAGCATGTTGCTTTTAAGTTTTTCCCTTTGTTCGTTGGCGGTGTGCCCATACACCCCATTCAGGGCTCTAGAAATGGTTCACTGACTTGAAACTCTGGCTGGTTTTAATTGTGTTGGTTTTGTTTAAGTAATGTGAGGAAAATACTGAGCTAGATCTCTCAACATTAAATTATCAGCTTTACAGACATTTTTTGTCCAACTCTTTAGACAAGTTAAGAGCGATTCAGGTTTTAGATTTGTTTTGCTGGTTTCCAAATGCCATTTTTCACAATGGCTTTGAATTGTTATTGCACCCTCAGAGAATCTCACCAGGAGCTATACATTTGCACAGTAAGTCAGACAGTACCAAATCCGTGTCTACAATTGAAAAGCTGTTGAGGTGTATTCAAGGAGAGTACTGCGCAAGTAATTTGAAGTGGTTTTTTTCAACATTTTTTGTTGTTAAAAGTGCTTTAAAAAAACAAACATGCAAAAAATACACACCCACATAACATGTGATTCATGAAAGCGTAATTATTCCTTTACTTAGGCTTTTAAATATGTTTAAAAATCTCACTTACAAATACAGTGCTTCATTAGGAAATAGAAGTTCTGTTGCTAAAAGTAAAATCAGAAAATAAAAGCATTTTAGAGTACTAATAATGCCCTGGTATAAGTTCCATTTTAAGCAAGTACTTACTTATTTTGAAGTAGAAGACAATGTTATGTGCATATCCAATGTCAACCTTTTGGCATTTTTTTTAATAACAGTGAAACTCAGAAAGGGAAAACTCATGTAACTCTTCCTGAGACTTAACTGTATCTTCATTAAATTGCAATTAAACAAAAAGACCAAAGCATCCATGCTGTGTTCAGTATTACAGGAAAATAAGGGCTTATGCCTTTGAGGTTCCCTTGTGATTAGCACCCATCTGTGTTGTCATGATTGTCTAGTTTTGGAACATTCCACTATATGCTTAGTTTGGGACAGAATACACATTGTTCTGTTCTTTTCTTTTAAAAAGATTTTCTGAGGTGTGGAGGGACCTAGAGATGGATTCATGCCACAGGCAGTATTTGCTGTTTCAGTTGATGAGGGGTGGTGTCTTCTTTGGGCAAATGCTGAATTTGGATGTTTCTTCATTATGTGACAAAGATCCCCTTATTGCTATACAGACATTTCAAAGTGGAGAGTTGCTTGAAGTAATGCGGCCTTCCTGGGTGGTTTGCTTCATTTGTTTATGTAGAATTACTGTCTTCTAGTTGCATTAGTAAGAATACTTGAATATTTCTATTTTTGTACCTTATGTATTCATTTTTTTTAAAAAGCCAAGCTTATGATTAAGAGATATATTTATTCCTTCTTTCATGTGTCTTGCAGCTCCCCCATGCTATTTCCCCCTCCCACTCCCCTTTTTAAACAGTGCTCAACCTCTAGCCTCTAAAATCAACTAATTGTCTCATGCTTCACACTGTTACAACATGTGGTAGAAGAGCCTCGAGTACTAGATCTGCACAACTGGATAAGCAGAATAGGACTTTGTTCCAAGCAATGGAGCTGTGTTCTTGCTTACTTTCTGCTGGAATTATAAGCACCTGAGCTACTTGGTCAGACCAGTGTTGGTAATGTCTTGTTGTGCTGGGTAGCACATCAGTGTGCTATGAGAACTCAGCAAGTCAGGTACTTGGGTTTTTGGGAAGCTAAGGAATGTGTGCTTTCACACATGTTTCATTAAAATAAATATTCCCAATTATTTTATAATTTGTAACTTAGCTGTTAGTGCTGTGGGAAACAGACTTTGCAAGGGTGCGTCTCTTCTGAAAGACGGGGAGAAGTTAAGTGACACAGGTCCCCCAAGGTAACTGCTGCAGAACCAGGAAATGGAGTTGTGTATTTCGGTCTTACTGGGTGTGATTCAGCACTGGGTCAGTCACAGAAAAGCCTAAGTTGGAAGGCACCTCTTGCTCTCATCTCATTCAACCTTTGGCTGAAAACAGGACCTTTGGATTAGGTTATTCACTGCCCTGGTAAACTGAGTCTTAACTATTTCCAGCAAAGAGATCTATGCTACTAGTTTGGGCTTCTCTATTTAATTCTTTTTATAGTGAGCAACTTCTCAGTGGATGGAGTTTCCACTGAAGAAGCTCAAGGGGAGCTCTGTTGTTTTTTGTCCTATTCTCTGTGCATCCTTGTGAAGAGACCAGCTCCCTCTTTGTGTGTGAACTGTGTCAGTTTGTGTGCTCTGCTAAAGTAGTGTGTTGGTGCTGCAGACCTCCCATAATATCATTACAGGAAGTCCATGTCAGGGATTGGCATTCGATTTGTACATGTTCCCTAGTTGCACTTGTCAGGTAACAGATGCAATTTAGAGTCAAGTGTCATTCGACTTTTTTGACATGTGACTGGGTTGGATGGCACCTGCAGAGAAGATTCCCTTCTTGACATGTTTTATAATTCTCCTGGAAAACCTCTAAGTGAGTGGAAATTAATGGATTTTGTAAAATTATCCATGAGTCCAACTGATCTAATTCATGTGCTGTATAATTTCTAAAATTAAAGTGTAGTGCAACCAGAGTCTATCACTTTATCTCCGACCCCCCTCACCTAAAAAAAGCTCCAATGCTGTCTCATTTAACTTGATGATGATTTTATTTAAGAGTTTGATTCATCAGATTTGTCCTGGAATGTAGACTTATTATTGTAAGTCTGCTTACTGTTGTACATAATCTATTTGGAGTTGTGATGAAAATTTTCATTGTATTAGAATCATTGGTGAGCTCCTGTTGACTTCAGCTTGTCCAAGATTTTGCTGCTGCAGTGTAATAGCAAAAGATCTATCACTATTTATTTCACTTGCCCTGATGCTGATAATTTCCTTTTCTGTGATTGAAAATACAAATCCATACATAAATCATGCTAAGTAGATAATATTTTTGCTGTAGTGAACAGAAATTTAGCAGCTCACTAGGGATATTTGAATTGCCTATCTCAGTGGACTTTGTTCTGAGTGCCTTCCTCCTGCTTCTTGTACTTGCTCTAACTTTGATTCATTTTCAGAGCAGCAGAGCCACGTGCCAGATATAAAGAATACAAATTATTAAAATTTTGACCATAAATTAATTAACTCTAAAGTGAGTATTTGCTCTCTTTCCAGGCCTTTTCAATTCCCAACATCTGTTAGGTGTTTTAAGATTACAGCATTCTCTCTGCTTCTTACATCTACAACACTCATCACAGAAAAGGAAAATGTGATTTCAGTTTTACTGATACTGAAAATAACTTCTTGCTACTTGTTTAGTGTTGAGCAGTGTTTTCAGTGTATCCAGGACTATAATTTGTAGTATTGTCTGCTGTAGCTCACACAGAGGAAGCTGTTACTCAGGTTCGATGTATTGGAGGATGTTAGACGGGGTAATTTGTCCTGTTGATTTTAAATGTAAATACTGTTTTTAAGGCAACGATAACCAAGAGTATTTTTCCTATTTACAGAGCAAGCTTTACATGGAAGGATTTAGAAGCCTAAAAGAAGGAGAACCAGTGGAATTTACTTTTAAGAAATCTTCCAAAGGCCTTGAATCAATACGGGTAACAGGCCCTGGTGGGAGCCCCTGTTTAGGAAGTGAAAGACGACCCAAAGGGAAGACAGTACAAAAAAGAAAACCAAAGGGAGATAGGTAATTACCTTACTTTGCTATTCCCCCTTTTTTTTCTTTGCAAGTTTTTCTTGAAATTATGTTTTCAGCATTTATTTGTTCATGAAAGGAAACCCTTCTATGCAAATTTGGCTTTTACACATAGCTTAGTATCTTGATTAAAGCTATATCTATCTAAAATTACATCGGTCACCCACTGATTAGCTTTACTTGAGAAGGTTTTGTTAAGTTAGAGGGAGCCTGCAAAGGAATGTAATATTATTTGGAAAATATTGCTATTAGACTGAAAAGAGAGGTCAGCCTGAATACAAGTGAAATAATGTCATGTTTAGGTGAGATGTCGTGCTAAAGAGGCTATTGTGTGCAGTGGAGTTTTAAACTATGCATCAGTAGTTTTATACAAAAAAAGTGTAGGTGCTGCAGTAAGGGTTAAGATGTATATAATTTATTATATTTTTATTTAGTGAGCAGAGTGTAAGGTGTTTCCAAAGGTTTTAATGCCTGGTGGTCTGAAGAACTGTTGTAATGTTTTACAAATTTAAGGTAATTTTGAATGTTGCACTTCTTTCTAAATATATGCAGCAGTCTAACTTGCACTGCACTGTTACACTTTTCTTCCTGCCTCTGATGGCTTGAAGAAGTTCTTCAATCCTCTTCACTACAAAGCTACCTGTACCTAATTCATCACCTTTCTACCCAAGAGATCTTTATTTAGGTGAATTGACCTCTTTTTTTCATGATATTGCCCAGCCCAGTAGCTGTAATGACTGAGACTAAGAAGGATATATAGTTTGTGAAGGATCCTAGTAAGAACATCCAAACAGCCAAGATTTGCCTGCAGTATTTAATGTACTGACTGACTGAGAGGTGGTGGCTCTCTTCTGTTGCAAATTATGAAGCAAAGAGTAGCTTAGGAAAGATGGGGTCACCTGGAAAGGCAGTGTAGCCCAGCTTCGAGAAATTTGGGATCAGGAACCTTTATTAACTACAGATGAGCTCCACTTGTCCTCACCTCTGTTCAAAGGCACTTTTTTCCTTGCTCCTCTTTTTTTTTTTTTTTTTTTTTTTTTTTTTTTTTTTCCTTTTTTTTTTTTTTCCTTTTAGTTAAAGATTGGAGACAACATGAGATTTGTCCCTCTTTCACCCTCTTTGTAAAAGCTAAAGGCCATAAACAAAATTTATTGCTGCTGTAACAGATCAGAGTCCATAACCACAACAAGGAGAGACTTTGTAAGCAGGACAAAGCTTTCTTTTTGGTTGCTCCCCATATCTGGCCTTTCAGAGTTGTGTTGCATGCAATGGCTGTGAATTTTTTTTTTTATTTTGATCTAGGCTTCCAGTACTGTTGTTATTTAAACCATTGGTTATTCCATGGTCTGTAACTACTTATCTGTTTAGGGTATTAGCATTGCCATTGTTCTTGATGTTTCATACTTTAGCAGCAAATGAAAGCCAGTAATACAGTCCTGATACTGTTGACCTGCTTGTTGCATATGTAGATGAAGGAAGACAGTCCTTGTCTCAAAAACCTTGACATTTAAATGGACAAATGGCATGTAGACAGGAAAAACTACATACTGAAAGAGACAGGGATTTGAACAAATGTAGATATTTATACTGCACAGTATAGTCAATGCAGAGGAATCAGTACTTTCCAAGTGCAATTCACCTCATCCTAGGGAAGCATCTAAAGTGTTGAGGATGAATCTTGCCTTATCACTTTTCCTCTTAGGGGCTACAAAGGGACTCTTCTTCCAATGCTGTAGATGCTTCCCTTACAAGTCTCTAAGGTGAAGTGAGTTGAATTCTCCTTTCAGTCATGTTTTTTCATATCTGAAGCATAGAAGAAAATTGAACCTGAAAAACAGTGCGGAGGGGTGATCTATGAGACAGTGTACTCTCTAATGTTCACTTGCCTTTAAAAAAAGAAAACTTCAAAATTAATTTGAATTAATTTGAATGTGAAAATGTGAGCAAAAACATCTACCCACTTCTGTCTCAGAATTCTTACAGTTAAGTCATAAGACACCAAAAAAGTCTGAAATTTGAAATGTTTGAAGTAGCATTGACATTATCGTTCGGTGAGAAGCAGTCTTTGCTCAAAGGAAAAGTAGTTTTGAATACCTAGCCAATAAAAAAGTTGCATTTCCAATATGTATAGTGAAAAGTTTCTTGAAGATTGCTGTTGTACTGTGAGAACTGCCTCCATTTATGAAAGCTAATTCCAACTTCCTATGTTCATCTCCCTTTATGTTATCAATGTAACAGTGTGAGGGCCCAGTCTCAGTGGATCTTTTTATATGAATCCTATTTTGAATGGATCCTGTTATTCTACTTACTGAGAGGAATTAGAGATAGAAAATATGGTGGGGAGAGGGGTGGAAATGAAAAGCAGATAGGGAAGGAAAAAAGTCATGACACTGAGGCTACCAATATTGGTAGATTTTGTGGGGCTTCCATGATAGATTCAGGGTCTCTGTAATTTGCAGTGTTCTTGCTGTGGGGACCTTGCTGTGATAATATTTCCGCTTTGGCATTACTGTGGGCTACATTGGTTTTATAACATAGATGGGAAGTCTTTGCAGTTGTCACCAGTGGTATCAGCCACTTGGTCATTCTATCTCAGTCAGTACAAGGAAGGGAAAGTTTTTGTGGGCCACGTGGAATGAAGCTGTGGCTGTGGGCACTCTTGAGGCTTTAGGTTTTCAGACTTTACTTTAAGCTATTGTAATGCACATGTGTCTTACATATATACTTTTTCACAGTATCTACAGTAATCTGGGATAGAGGGGAGACTGAGCTGGGATTTGCATCTGACAGGTTCTGGGTTCAGAAGGGGTGTCCTATGGCAGAGATGCACAGTGGAGGGCCTGGTCTCTTCCTACTCGAGTAAACCAGGGGACAAATTTTCACCAAGTTACATTGTGACAGGTTGCAGCTTCTTTTTAACAAACACCAAACAACCTGTGTTTTGCTTCATTTTGTCAGCCAGCTGACACAAAGGCATGCTGTGTTGCTCTCTAGGAATGACCATCTGATGTAGGAAAGATAAAGTACTCTGAATTCACACTTTAATCTGTGATTTAGAGTAGAATAAGTTAAATCAGAACCTAGCCCACCATCTCAGAGTTAAGTTTAAAGGAGGGAAAAGAAAGAAAAAATTATACTACCTTTTTTTTTCTTCTCCCCCCCCCCCCCAACAAGCATTCCTAGTGTTTCTGTGTCAGCTAAAATGACACTGGGTAAACAACCATTTTATGGGTTGTAATTATTTTTTCTTTAGTGCAATGTACATTTAAATAAATTTGACTCACAGACCTTTGGCACAATATTAACAAAGGTGCACGATACTCACAGGACTAGAAGTTAGAGTTATCTTTGGGATCTAGAGGTATTATTCAGGATTTGTAAACAGTCCTAGTAGGAGCTCAAAGTTGGATACTTTTTCAGCAGAGTGTCTGTAGTGCTGTATCTGCTTGGGTTGGCCCTTACTCCATGTGGAATGTTTCGGGGGAGACGGGAAGGATGACAGTAGTTGTTTTTCTCTTTTTTGATTTTGAAGTCTTTACACCAAAATGGAAGCAATAAAATAAAACAAGAAGGGAGGGAAAAGGAAGAAATAATTAAGGGTATAGCTCCGTCTCGCAGTTTTAATATGTGACGTTTCAGTCCTCTGTTATCCTTTGCTAACATCACACTGTTATCCTTTGCTAACATCACACTCATGGCAGGGAAACTTTCTAGCATGAGTGACCTGTATCAGAAGTGGTTTAGATTTAAATACATAATACGTAATAATAATAAATAAGCAGTACATTGTGAGATTTGGGTTTGATTTCACTGTTTTGGTTTATAGTGCAGCCTCACAAGTAAACAATGAGGGAGAGATTTGTGAGTTTGATGAACCATTGCCACTGGATAAACGATGATGCTGAATTATGTCATGGGAATATGGCTTGTGTATTTCTAGCTCAGTTGGTTAAACAGTAATTAGCACTGCAGCATCAATGTAACACCTCAAAAACCTTTTTTCAATGCAGATATCTACGAAGGAGGAACAATTAGAAAAGAAATAATTTTGTGTTTGCCAGTAACTCTTGGGCATGACCAAAAGCATAACTTTCAAATGAAGAAAAACATAGTTCTAAACCACTGACTGGAGGGGAAATACAGTCACTTAGGGAAGGGGAGGGAGCTATAATTAAATAGTATATTTCTTCCCTGATGAACTGTCACATAAAATTTGTTTGTGTCTGAAAGACACAAACTGCAGACATTCTGTGGATGATCTGAAGTCAGACTATAATAAGAAAATCTTAAAAGTCTTCTTTAAAAGCTTGTGATCTCCACAAACAGCCACTAAACTGATATGATGCAGGCAGAGATGACAGCATGGTCAAGTGCTGTGGGGGAATTAAAGTTAGCAGGACTAGGAGAGCCACTTTAGGACAGCAGAGTTACATGATACTAAGTTACTTCAAACTTGATATTATATCAAATCCATCTCTACTGAGTGAATCACGCTCAAGTGTATAATCTAATTTTCATAGAAAAGCCTCCTATGCCTTGTACTGAGCAGATTTTTGTGAAGGAGATGAGAATAATGGACTGGGAAGGAGAGACCTGAACTAGTACCAAAATAGGAGAAGCACATAAAACCCATGCTTATCAGATGGATTGGGCTGACATGGATGGGGAAAAGGGAAAGCCTGTCAGTCCCTTCTCCTAGGAGCTAGGAAGCAAGGCCAGGCTTGTGGTCACTGCACGTTACTATGACAAAGGGAGGCACATCCACTATTGCCCTTGACCAGCCCCAGGGACCCGGTTTAGGCAGGTCCTGAACAGCACTGGGGTGAAATGGGGAGCAGACAAAGTGAGTCGGGTGTCCAGAGAAATGGATGAAAGCTTCAGGGAGTTGTAGGCTTTGTCACAAAATGGTGTCAGCATGTCACTGACAAAGGATGGAATCTTCCTACTCCTCTTCAAGGTAGCTCGCATTCACAGTTCTTCTGTTCTGCTCTGAAGAGGAAGCTGACAGAGAAGGAATGCAAAAGGAGCATGGCTTTTACACCAATTTCTTAGAAATACAGCCCTGCAAAAGGAGCTTACTCAAGGGTGGTGTTTCAGCAGTTAGAACATGAACACCTCGTCCCTGACTCTCCTTCACATAGTATTAGATGGCAAGACTTTCCTCATTCCAGTTTTAATTCTTGCTTTTCCATTTTTCAAGCGTATGGCATTTTCTTGACTGTTTACTCTTTTCCTGCTTCATAGTGGTTTTGTTGGGTATCTAGTTCCTCTTTCCAGTGATGTCTGAGACCCCCCCTTAGGCTTAGAATGCAAAGACTGCCATCAGTTTGTTCTGTTTCATAAAATTGCCACGTGAAATGAGGCCCTTATGGCCTACTATCTTTTTTTCCAACAAGGGCATATATTTAAGGAGGGGACTGTAATAATAGGGAGGCATTGGCTTTCATCTCTGGCAATTTCTGTTTTAAGCATTTCTTCAATACCAACAACTAATCTGCAAAAGACAGATGAAGTACCTGAGTTTGCTGAATGCAGCTTTCCTTTGGATCCTCATGCAAAGCTTGATATTATTTGTGCAGAGTTTTATATAGTTAACAATTTGCACATTTAGACAATAGGCTGGAATGGGGATAAATGCCAGTCTGAGTTGTGCTTTTTTACATGATCCTAGGATTTATATTTGCTGACTGTGCCACAATAAGCCACTAAACTGGTATGAACTGCTTGTAACAGGAGCAGCAGAACACTGCTAGACAAACAAAACAAGCAAACAAAAACCCCCCAAACAAAACCAAACGAACAAATAAAAGAGCCTGAGAGCTTTGCACTACTCCAGTACTTTAAGAAGGTTATATCTTTGCTGGACTGCAACCATTAGGGACAAAGTTTTCCATCTTTGCTCTTTTTCTCAGGGTGACAACTTCTTGGAAGGCTTAGCAACATTTTGTGTTTTTCCAAGAGTGAGATAAAACCAGAAAAACAGAGGGCCTTGTTAATAATGTTAATAAGTAGGTAACTTTTAAAAATAGCTGCCACTTGGTGCTGTGGATTGGAGATTTGAAAGCTGGCTTGGAGATGGATCAGAGTCTAGGGCAGGAGGTTAATCTTTGCTCGTCTTTGTGCAGACCCATCTAAGTCTCAAGTTAGAAGCCTCTGAAAAGTGTTACTGCATATATTCATTAGACAGCCCTTGTTAAAATCTACATCATCCATCTGTGTTTAAAGGGAGCTCAGCAGTCACAGCCTTCCTGCATAATAAACACACAGTGTGCTTCCAGGACTTGGTCTGTCCAGTCTGATGAGAATAGAATCAGATCTCCAAGACCGTGTGTTTTCTGCATGAAAAAATGAAAGGAAGGTGGCTTAAGGGACGAAAGAGAAAGCAACTGCCACTGCCTGGTATGTATAGCACCCAGTATCTATGGAGCATGCGCTATTTGGCAGAAAACAGCAAACCACATCTAGCTTCTACCCCCCAGATCCAGCATACAGCACTGGGAGTTGCCTTCTTCAAGAGATAATGGATTTTCCTTCCTGCCTAATTTTGTAGCTCAAACAGGGGGGAGCCAGGAGGCAGAGCTGAAAGATCAGTGCTTGCATCTTTGAGCAAAGTGTAGAAATGGTTACAGTTGTGTGTAACAATACAATATCACTGCAAGCTTGTATTAAGAACAGAGTAGAGCCTGAAGAAAGTTGTCTTTGATATCTGTTTGTATGCATGTAAGTTAAGATGAGAGAGGCCCCAAATTTTTCATAGTGTTTATAATAAGGAATCCAAATCTGATGCTAAAGTAAGGAGATACAATTCTGAAAACATACAAGGAACAGATGAAGTGAGTAGGAAGGTGTCATTTTTATGCAGGCTCATGTAGAGTAAAGCTGTCCCTGCACAGCAGATGGGTTTCTTAAGTACATACTCTGTTCTGGAATACAGAATATTTTTCTTTAATTGGATGTCTTTTTTAGGCCTCGTGTTTTCTGACTCTTCCACTCTCTTTCATCAAGGGATGAGCTCTATCTCATTTAGAGTAAAGTATCAGCATATATTCAGACTTTTGCCTGTACTGATATACCTAATGATCCCTCTTCATTCTTACCCACAGTAATGATTCCCATATCTAAAGGAATTTAAAAGCATGAAAGAATTGAGAACTTTACTCAGTTTAACAGAGATTACGCACAAAGTCAATAGGTTGTATGTTAAAAGTATTTCTGTAAATAATTTTCAAAACATCGTTTCTGTTTCTGAAAAATCTCACTAATATGATTTCTTCCTAATATAAAGAAAAATCTTCCTAATATAACATCTTCTTCCTTAATTCAAATTTCTTTCTCACTGTTCATTTTCTTACTAATATATTACTTTCAAGTAGACAAGAATAAACAAAAAAGTGCATACATTTTCAGGGTCCAACTCAGTGAATACCTAACCTTGTGCTTTGAAAGTAGTAGGGAAGAGAGCACTATTTGAAAAGATTTCCCTTATTGTGGAAATGTCTGTGTAAGTTGATACTGATCCTGACTACAGACTGTGCTGGTTTCTGATCATGTGACATGAATGAACTGGGAACAGACCTGCTCCCAAGATGAACTATCTTTTTAAAAGATGCCCGCTGTTCATGCTGTATTTTACTACAAAAATATTTAGTGTAAATAATTAAACGCCAAGTCTTCTGTTTTAGAAAAGCAGTTGCTTTTTTTTGCTCTTTTTTGGATATGTTGCACTCCATCATCACCTAACAATCATACTCAAACATATAATAGGTATATAACACTGAGGAAAGATTATAATGGTGATTCCAGAAGTTGGGAAAATTTGCCATATCGTTTAGGCTGTTGAAAAAGATACCAAAAACTCAAAAGCTGGAGAAAAATGAACTATAGCATAGCTGCTAAATCAGATATTCCTGAAACGTTGCCTTTGATTTAATGCTGTTGATGAATTTGAAGCTCTTCAGAAGGAATAAAAGTTCTGGAGCCCTTTAACTTCAAATTAATAAAGTCTGTGCAATAATATAATTCGAAATCACTACAGCTGTTTCTTTTATTAGCTGTGGCTTCGTGTTTCTGTCCTTGACACTTAAAGATCAAACCTACTTAAATATGAATCATTTAAAATATGAACTTACTTCAATATCTTATTTTGCCAAGAAGCTCAGCAGCTCATTATATAAGAGAAATGTGTCACGGAGGTAGTCATCTCCATAGTGGTGGTGCAGGAACGCTGATGCTGCTCCCACTGTGCACCCCCCCATTCCCAAAGGTGCACCTACAACGTGCTAGAGCACTTTTCAAGCAGGTAATAAGACAAAGACTATGTCCTGAAAGAAATCGTGGGCATAAGGGAATATTTACACCAGGAGAGGTAGATTTATTTCAGGGAAAAAGTATTAGCTTAAGCCACCCCTGCACAGCAATGTGGCATCCTCCATCCAGAAGCAGCAGGACTGAGTGGGACTTTGCAGTTGCTTCTTCTGGCTATGGCAAGCTGTTCAGTGAAGAGATAGTGGAGCTCAAATAGAAATGCTTCAAGAACGAAAGGTAGGGAGAAGATTAGGAAGGAGCAGGAATATGAAAACGCAAACACAGGGGATATGAGGAAGGAGATGAATGAGAAAGGACATGGGTTAGGGAGGACAGACCATTGAAAATGGTGTCAATATGAGAAAGAGTTTTTTCAGGCTCCAAATGGTTAGCTCAAAGCTGAAAGTTCGGGCAGCCTTCGGGGACTGCAGAGAAGCCTGAATCCCCTTGGACACAATCAGGGATTGAATTGAATTTTCCTCCATTTTGAAAGATTGCTGCAAGTCAAGAGCTAATGCACAGGGAGCTGAGGGGTAGGTGGGATGGAACCTCCTGCTCTGCAGTCTTGCCATGACTGTGGTGATTCCAGCGGATCTGGGACGGACCTTTTCCAGTAGTTGCTTATTGCATGTTCCTCATTTATCAGGTGACAAACGTGACACATCTGGAGTTGCTGAGTTTGAGCTTTGCCCTAAATGTATTGGGTGCTATAAAATAGTAAGTGGTCTGTGTGCTCTAGTATTTCAAATTGGGCATCTAGAATAAGGCTCCCTTGGAAAATTTTTTTTGGCTTTTTTTCTTATGCTCCAGAATACTGTGCATTTCATTGAGACGATTAAACCACACAATTTCATAGAGACATCTCAAAGTAATTAATATTTGTAACGTGTTAAGAGATCTTAGTGAAAGCCCCAAATGCAATAGTTCTTGTGTTCAAGATTTAGCTGGATTTAGTGGTGAGTTCAAGCATTGAATTGAGTAGCCAAAGAAGAATAATACAGTAACTTATATTTCATGCAGCAAATGAGAAAAGATTGTATAGAACTCAAGTGTTAGTTCACAGGCTATTACTACAGTGTAAATAGTTTCCTTCTCTTTTGAATGCTGAACTTGTAGATAACAGGATTTGTAGAAATTAGCATTTACTCTTCTCTCAATAGCTAGGGGATTTGGACTAGTTCTTGTTTGAAACTGTAATGTGACACTGTAGGACACGGATGAAGAGATTGGTTTCAAGGAAGAAGTGTGTGTATGCGAGCAAGAGAGAGCAAAGGTGTCTGTGGCCGAGCTGGAGGAATAGTGAGCTGAGCTTGACATGTAAGAGGGAGCTGGGTTTGCTCAGTAACAGACTCATGGAATGGTTAAGGAAGGAAGAGTTGTGAAAGTTCCCTATGAAATATGGGAGTGAGCCAAACAATTTCTTTTCTTTGATCTCCATTCATTTATAATCTTACTGGGTGTTGAGTCTTCTGCCACTAGAGCTTTTACAATGAATTGGTTAAAGTACAAAAATTGATTTAAATTGCGCTGGTCTTATGCTGAATGTCTTTCTTTAGACTAGAAGTCACTTGGAGTTTTACTCTTTTAACTGCTAGACAATTTAAATGCTAAACATTTAATTTACTTCAGACAGCTCTGAAAACAATAGCAAACTACAGACTGCTCAATTAATGTTGCAACAGCCTTTGCATCAAAGTTTAACAAGAAGGCTTTGATTTTTTTTCAGTGATAAATGGATATATTTTCACCAGTAGAGAAAGCTGAAATAGTTGTGTTTCAAATTCAGTTTCAGATTTGCTAGTGTTTAAAATTAGTTTCTCTGCCTTTTTGGTGTGCTAAACTAGTAATGTAAAACAATAGAGACTATGTGTAAGGCTGTGTCTGCATAATGAATTGTACTAGGGAATTATGCAGTGTTACTTCTTCCATCAATGAGAAGGGATCATCAATAGTTGCAATAGGATTAGAAGTTGTATGTAGCTCAGATGTAAGCCTATTAATTTACCTTTTTAAGGGTTTCATAAGGTTTGATTTTATTTACATTCTTTTCTCGAGTTAGTTTTGATAAATCACTTCTTTCTAGTTATTACATGAAAAATCTTTCATTTCCTGTTGTTCAGACTCATTTTTTCAAATTTTTGTGCTTCAATATATTTTTGGAGAATCATGGCTAGCTACTCAAATAATAATTACTAGAAATATGTGCCTATATCTCCTTCTAATAATTGCTTAAAATGTGATAAGCATTTTAGTTTTCTAAGTAAAAAAAGAATTCTCAGAGTGTTTTAATTTACTTGTTATTAATTAGTTCAATTTGATTTTATGTTACTAGATGTAGGAGTATCACTTCACTTCTGGAATTTTTCCCCTTGTGTGCATTGTGTAACATACAGGTTTTATTTGGAGCTCAGAAATAATTTTATCAAATGTTTTTGTTCTTGTTATCCTTGTATTTCCAACTCCCTGGAGCCTCCTGAAGTTATCTTTCTGCTTTACAATTTTATATATTTCTTTTACACATAGAAAAGAAACAGCTGGCATTTTTTTAATGAGAGCTGTATGCTCACTGACCAAACAAGCAGCAAGGAATCTGTTGTATGGCTGATTATTGCAAGAAAATGAGGTAGAAGTCTCACTAATAATCAGTAAAATTTGTATAAACTGGTGCTGTTTCATTTTCTGAGTTAGTTACTCTCATACTTTCACCCTCACAAGAAAACGAATTGTGTTTAAAAATGCCTGGTGTGGAAAAATGGTACTTTCAAATGTAGAGATTAGAAACATTTAAAACATACATATCTGTGGTTAAAGATGCCGACTCTTAATTCTCCCCTGTGTGGAGCTTTCCTTTTTTATCTTTGAAGTTCAGTCATTATTCCATGTCAATGCCATTGGTTTATTTTTGTATCCTGCAGAAATTAATTCAGACTGTTTAGATCCAATCTTTTTAGAACATTTATGAATGTAACTTATCAACAAGTTTACATTTTATGCAGCCGGTGGAGCTGGATTTTGGAATTTGCTTTTTTAGTGGTTCTTTTGTGGAAGAGAAATCTCTCAGGCATGAATTGATAGTCCAGATCTTTTGAGGTCTGCCTGTGCTAACCTATGACCTCTGTTCTTAGGAGGTCAACATCTGAGGGCAGGAGATTAAGGCAGTTAAAAGATTGGAATGGGAACTGGAATGGAAAAATTAGCCAGCACATTTTGGGTGGAAAACATCAAAGTCATCAAACAATTTGCTTATTTTAAACTCAGTTTAAGGGTAACAAGCTAATTGTACTGTGTTTGTTGACGCAAGCAATTTATATTATTTGAGAACATTAACACTGAAGAATTTTTTTTTATTGGAGAAATATAATGATTCTTCAGTATAAATGCACTGTGTGTTTTGTTTACTAAATGCTTTTGTGCTACATTTTAAAGATGATAACTCAGGATCTGATCATACAGTCTGTATGCACTTAATTAGCTGTATTTCTTACAAGCAGCAGTAGTAAGTGCTGTGGAACCTGAATCTTGCTTGTGGTCTGCTGAAGACCCCTTGCTGTCATTGGAGAATACAGGTGTTCTCAGTACAATGGAAAAATTATTCCCATATTAAATTTTCCAACTCCAATGCTTAAAATCATTTGTAAGCATCTCTTTTTGTTTCAGCTTTCAAATGTAAATACCTTTCCAATACAAATTTTTGACCAATAAATGTTCTTTTATAGATTATAAATTGACTTAGAAGAAAAAACAGCATTGTCTGTTTGTTCTTGTCTGACATAGTTCAAAATTCATTAGTGTGTGTTTTTAGAAGAGTGACAACTTCATCTTTCATCTGTACATTGATTTCAAAGACATTATTATCTAGAAAAAGACACCTTCCCACATCTGAACAATTATGCAAGTTCAAGGATCTGTGTAAGCAATCACGTTTTTGTCTTGGTCGTTTAAAGTGCAAATCGGTATCACTGGCAAAAGCCAAACTGGCGTTTCAGGGTGCAAACCCACCTAGCAGGAAAGGAATTGAAAGCTGCAGATACCTCTCAGCTCAGGTTCTCATTAACAGTGTATGGATTATGGTACTTCTCCTATAGGTATGGCTACTAATTAAATTAAAGTACTATAATACAGCTGAAGTCAAGCAGCCAGCCATCTGTAACCCTCAGTCTAACCTCCACATGTTATTATTGTTCTTTTGATAGTGAAGGATCTGAGATTTAAACCCTTTTGCAAGCTTACAAATTTCCAAACTATTCCTCTGAAGGTTAAAACCTTCTTTTTACAACTTTCAGCCCTGATTTGCACCCGAGGGAAAATTGAGCAACATTATCACCATAATTTCTTCCTCTGTCATGGAAGGAAAAGAAGGGAAAGCAGGAGCTGTTGTGAACTGCAGCAGCCCATGGATTGTTCCCACGGATGCAGCCACTGCTTTGTTTCCTTCCTGCCATTTCATTGGCTTGGCTGGAGAAGCTCTACCAGCGGCAGGGGTGGCCATAACTGGCTGTGCTCCACAATCCTGGTTGTGTCCTGCATCCTCGGTGGTACTGGCACAACTAGCTAGCACAACTAGCTCTGCATCCCTAGGAGTACCACAGGCATAGGGAAGCAGCATGTGCAGGGGCAGGACCAAGCCTGACAGCTATTGTATCTTGGAGATCTGTTCCCTGTTTTAATTTTTGGGTTAAAATGGGGTAGCTTCTGATCAGCCATTTTGGGATTCTTGCTTGTCAGCACTCTCTGTGGTTAAATAATTGATGGCTGGAGAGCTAGTTCTGCTTTACAGAATGTTTTTGGTTACCCACTTTTTAGAACACGTGAATCCTTGTGAAAAAACAGAAAACATGTTAATTAAAACAGAAAAAAAGTTAGGCAACTACAAAAACATGTCAGTGTGCCTGAGATGACTTTAGACAACTTTCTTGTTTGCCTAAGCCATTTCTATACCTTTCCTCTGTTCTGTGTGTTTAGATAGTAAACTCTTCAATGCAGTCCTTCTTAATACATGTAATACTTAAAATCACTGTCATTTTTAATTACAGTAGTGATTGTAATTGTAATTGAATTGGCTATTTGAATTATTAGAGAGCAGTGGTAAACACAAATTTTTTAATCCAGGATTTTTGCTGGGGGCGTGTATCCTCTTGTTTCATGATGTTTGATGGTTCAAGCATCCTGTCCGCAAGCCTGCTTTTCTTAATATCTTTTGCTTATACTTTAAAAGTAGTCTAGAGATACCTGAGATGGTACAGGTAGGTCTAGTGGAGAGCAGGGTGCTGGAGGTTTTTCATCCCTTAGTTACTGTTACATTAGTTCTAAATGTACTAAGAACCGCCTCCAAGTTTTATGTGCAGTAGCTTGCAGGGCAGAGTAGACTGCTTGCTGAGTTTGCAGAAGGGGTAATTCAAAACTCAAAGAATTACAATGCAATGTTTGAATGACTTAGAAATTACATTTGACTTCTTATGATGAAACCCTGCTTTGTTTTTGCTTGATCTTTGTGAGAAATAGCTAGAGAATATTTCCTCAGTTCCCTCTCATGTTCTTTTCACAACAAAAAAACACTACAGAGCTAGACAAAACTGATTAGAATTACTGCAAATAGTATTTTCAGGCTTATGTGTTTGTGAAGGTTGACATTTCTGGCAGTGCAGCTGCACCAGATTCCTGACTGCAAGCCCCCAGAGCTCTTGGAATGAGTGTCTCCAAATGTGCTCTAATTTGCCTCAGCTGAGTCACTTCCTTACCATGAACTGCCGTAAAGAGATTATTACTTCTGCTTTGCTTTCTAGGGTTTAGCCTGCACTGCCCCCCTCCTTTTCAAAATAAGAACTCATCAGAAAATACCTTTTGTAGTGATGCAGCTGAGTTCAGAGGGTTTCAGAAATCTGGATTATTGGTGGCCTTTTTTGTTTAAGGGACTATTGGGGTTTGTGTTCCTCATGTGTTTCTAGCTGCCAATTTGAATGAGAAGCCAGCAAAAAAAGCACGTTGGTTTTCTTTGTATGTAGTAGTTGTAGTTGTTTCCAGTTGTTGCCTGGTGAATGTGAATGTCTGTGAGATCCTTCAGGTGATAGCTATCCATAAAATCTTTAGAAGTATATAGTGATATATCTAAGTTGTTATATGTAATTTTTCTTAATGTCCCATATTTCTTGCTTAATTCTTGCATAAAGTATGAATGAGTCAAATTTGAAAGCTTTTGAATTTGTCAGAATAATGAGTCTTTACACCAGTATAACATTAAAATGATTTTATAGAAAATTGACCTTAACTGTAGGAGAAAAAAAAAATTAAATCTATTGTATATAGCTATAGTATATGCATAAATGTGTATGCAATAGATTTATGAAAGATTGCCTCAGCTGCCTTGGAAGAAAGTGGGTACCAAAAGGAAGATGACTTAATTAGAGATTGGTTCGGAACATGTTGGTGACCTCCTCAATTACAGAAAACCCCCCACTAAACACCATTTATAGTTGCAGGGTAAAATTAACAGGAACTATTAGTGCTTCTTCCATATGGTGACAGTGATACTCTCTTTCTGTTCACAACTTCAGCCAGGTGAGTTTGGTACATGTAGTCATGTAATAAAGTGACACTGTGGAATGTGAAGAATCCTGGCTTTGTAACCCAGTTTAGTTTGTTGCAGTTGCTGGTAGCTAAGATGCTGTGTTGACTGGCTTCTTCTAAAAGATGCTGCGTGCTCTGCATTGATAGGATATTTCCTAACTAGCCAACAGTCCCCTGTCTGTGTCTGTGTAGTCAGCGTGGCCACAGCACGTGCTCCTTTTCACCTGGTTGTCTTTGATGGCACATCCTAGAGTGCATTGTTTTACATATTCCCCTTTTGCAGTATGAGGTATTAGACAAAACGAAGCTGTACCACTGTAGCTGTGTTAGCTTGCTCTCATTAGGCCAAGCAACAACAGAATACCCATGTCACGATACGCCCTTTTATCATCTACAGTTTGCCCATGTAAGAAGGTCAGTTGAGAGTTTTCGTAACCCTGCAAAAAATTTCTTGAATTACAGATTCTTGTTGAGACTGTAAGTGAATAAGTATATGAAGGTGGTATTAAGACTGGAAATTAATTGTGACACTGTATGCATATGCACACGAATCACTGCAGTGAAACATCCGGCTGCTATAATGAGATGCTGTGTTGTGAACGGGATGCCACCATGTTCCCTTTCTATGGTAGCAGGTGGTAAATTTGCTTAAGCTTGCATATTTTGTTACGTTGTAGAGCACTGCAGTTTGTGTGTGGCATATAAATCCATTTTCGTGTAACTTGGAAATGTTTTCTTAAAGCGAATTCTCATTCAGTTAAAAAAAACCACAACCAACATTCCACAGAGACAGGCTTATATGTCTTCTTTATTACTATTATTTAAAACAAATCTGTTTTTTGTTGTTGTTTTTGTTTGTTTGTTTGTTTGTTTTTAAAAAGGCACTGCTTTATTAACAATAGTTCAAGTTTGTCAGTTTAAAAATCCTTATTTCCTTGAAGTAGCCAGTTGTATCCTCTGAAATGGTTCATTCCTACCGGTGTGTAAAAGCTAAATGTGACGAATAGAAGCAGAATCAAGATCGAAGTGAAGGTGGGGGTGAGACGGGAAGGAACTTTGGTGAAAGGGATTGCTGGTTGTGAACTGAGTAGTTTGTGGGAACGGAGCTAAATGAATAGAAAAGTGGCTGGTGAGCAGCGTTCACCTCTTCACAGCAGATGGAGGCAGGGCTGCTTCTGACCTGATGCTTTCTGTGGACTGATGATTACTAATGCCTGTAGACAGGTCTTCAGGCAAACTTCTGCCCTGAATCAGGCAGGCTGTAGCGCTCACTTTCCTTTTGACCCTATTTTCCCCCCAAGAAAAGATGCGTAATAGTTAGAGAAGCTTTAAAGTGCATATATCATGAGATTCAGAGGAAGTGGAGTACCAAACACGGATCAGCTGCAAGCTGATCAAGAGACAGAGAACAGCATAGGCTGTAGCTGAATGCTTTGCGCTTGTGGTCCAGGATGCATGGCTGGGCAGGGCTCTCCTTGGCTGGGGTACAGCTCTTTGCCAGGGCAAGTTGGGTGTTCACCCCGTTGTAGCTGCCCAGGGGCCCCAGGCACTCTGTTCCTGGGATGTGTATTGTCTGCTAAAGCCAGCACAAATGAAGGCAGGTGCCACAGCTTCATTCCAGCTGCACTGGAATGTGGTGGGACAATGGCTTAGCACTGATAGCCAGGCTCCCTGTGGGTATGCTGTGGCTGGAGTCCAGAGTGGCCCATCCTGGGAGTGGATGGGCTGCACGGTGCTCTCTGAGAAAAGACAGACACTTGTAAAATTTCCCCTCTTGGTTTTCAGACAGGCAGCACTCACGACACTGCCAAACACACCCACAAGCTGAGACTGCTGCAATCAAGCAACATGGCCAGGAGTATTCTCCTGAGGATGGTGTAATAGACACAGCCCTAGAGACTTGTTTGGCAGAATGTGCCAGTAAGATAATTCTGCATATGCTGCAGTCTTGTTCTTCAAGGGAAAAAAGCCTCTCTGGAAGAAAATCAAGCATGGGGAAGCTGCAGATATGGCCTTGGCCCAACCCCTGGCCTTACTCATTCTCAAGAGGGATTCAAGACAGATTCCTTCATATTTGCAGGTTAACTTAAAATGCGTACATCTAGGTTATTGTCAATGTAGGCATTGAACATACTGAGATTTTTTTTCCTTTGTATGTGTTTGTAAATCACAGATAGAGAATATCTAGAATATAAACTTCCAGCGACTGGTTCTGTATCTCTTGCCTGTGTCCATTAATGCATAGATCGGTTTTGGGGCTCTCCTTGTTACATGCTGAAACTCTTTGGGGACGCACAGCTGGTGTTTAACTATGTCTGGATACCAAAACTCTCCCTGCCAGTTGCAGCAAAATTCTTGAGCCAAAACTGTGTTTCACAATCCAACAGATATTTTTGTGTGTGTGTGGCTGACAAATGATGCCTTTCAGCATGTTAGAGAGGTACCGTTAAGTTGAAAAGAATTCATATTTCAGAAAGCAACGCTGCACTAGTTTGAAGTTGAAGCATATGAGGTTTTTTAGCTGTTGTTGATTTTTCTGCACTGTGCTATACAAGCAGAAGAAATGGCAATCTCCTAGGTTCTGGACAGCATTAACTGACTGAATCCCTATTTATTATTTTTTTCTGCAGGGAAACTGTGACTTTAAAAGAAATGGATGCTGCTACCTGACTCTGAAATCAAGTCTCTGTCAGGGTACAGTTTCAAATGATGGGGGGCTGTGGCCCCCCTGCACTCCCAACCAGCATTGTGGTCCTTCCCCTGCAGGGTCACTGGTGATGATCTAATTCCACAGAGAACCAGTTCAGGGAGTTTAACTGAGAAAAAAACTAATCCTGCAGAAAAAAAGGGTAATGAGAAGCAAATGGATAGAGAGGTGACAGATTGGGGGATGACTCTTGGTACCAGCTCCGCATTTGGTGGGTTTGTCTGGAGTAAGAAACCCTACGGGCAGCTCTACATGAAACATGTTGTGCTCTCTGCTCAGTGTGGCAGAGGCATTCCCTGCAACGTGGCGGCAGCTTTTTAGACCCTGTAGTAAGGGTGATACAAAGTCTGCCCTCACTGGTGGCAGGTGGTGATTTAAGAGCCAGCGGGGTTCGCGGGAGGAAAGTGTCAGGAACACAAAACCCAGCAGGGAGTTGGGTTTGGCCTCCAAAAGGCCAGAGGTGTAATTAGGCATCAGCAAGACCTCGCAGAGAGTTTGGGGAATGTGCCAGGCAAGGTCTTTTCTATTTGAGCTTCCGCTGTCGGACTGCCAGGCAGATCTGAAGTATCAGATCCCACTGCATGCAGTTCCGCACAAGAACGATGGTCTGTGGTTTTTGCAGGGCTGTAGCTTGTGATTTTCCTGGCCAGGGAAAGAAAACAGGATGCAAAAAGCAATCCTACCTATTTTAGATGCTTTGGTGCCCTGACACCATTAACTTGTCTGTGAAACTGTACAGTATCAGGAAGTTGGTGACTGACTGGGAAGGTAAGCAGCATTCCTCGGCTCTGTGCCTGACATCCCTGTGGGGTTGGAAAGCAGCCTTTAAAAGATGCAGTGATTAGGCTCAATTCAGTGTTAACTTGTAGTTTGGCATTTTAGTATGGAAGTGCAGCATGAATGCAGTGGTCATTTCTCAGTTCCCTTCCTGCCATTCCACAGCTGCTCCTCAAAACTTGCAAAATGCAAGCAATAGGCTTGGAGGAGTCAGCCTGTGGTGTCATCACAGCTCTCTTCCTTCCCTGCCAGCTTCTGCTAAGCAATCTGTTTAATTTTTTTCCTGCTTCTATTGCATTAGTTTGAAGTGCTGTGAATGATGTGAAGACAATTGGAGGTATGTACTAAAACTAGCATTTCCTGTTGTAGTGTTTTGCTATTTCACATCAATCATATTATCTTAAGTGTGTTACAGTCTCAGAGTTTTACTTTGGAACTTAAATGCACTAAAATTATACCCTGCCTTCTCCATGACAAGCTAAAGACTAACACAAATTTCACGTACAGTAGCAGAAACCATATTCTTTCCATCTGATTTTACCACATGCATCAATTATAGAGTGTTTTCATGTCATACACAAGAAGTTACTGTTTCATGTTTCTTAATGACAGTTCTTCCCAGGAAATTTTCTCACTAAATGGGATGGATTATATAAAATCAGCACTTAAAGTTAGTAGTACTGTAATGCTGAAAGGTAGACCTAAGTGTCAGTAACTTTGTGAAAGTCAGTATACAAACCACTCAATGTTATGTTTTCCAGGCTTCCAAAAAAAGGTAAACATATATTCCCTGATATTTCCAGATATGCATATTTTCCTAGTCTTTTCTAGGAATCAGTGAATCTTCAAAGTATTCGTAAATGCTGATCAAGTATAAAAAGAAGTTATAAAATTATGTTATAATGTTCAGATAGCAAACTAGTTTTATTGCAAATCATTCAATCACCGTCAGTAACCAAGAAGGTTAAATAGGTGTCTTTAAAAAAACCCAAATAAACAACCAGTTCATTTTTAAGAATTTATGGTAAAGCTCTACAGTGATATTAATGTTATTCAGAGTTCCTTTTGTACACAGTGTGGTTCTGGCAACTAAAGTCCTGGTTTACTGATGACTTCCCTTTATATAAGATGACTCATGGTTTTCTTCTTGTCATCATCATTGGAGGAAAGTTACTAGCTGAACTAATTAATTCTACAAGGCTTCATAGGAAAAATAATTTTGCAGCTATTTTTTCTAGCTGATGCGCATGTGATTTAAACTCTGGTGGCAAGAGGCAGGGTAAGGGATGGAAATGCAGACAGCTGCCTCTGAAAGAAACAAAGCTTCAAGGAAGCTTAACATGCTGAAATCAAGGGGGGCATATAATCTCCATCCTAGGATGCTAAAGTACTGAGCGTCACATCAGTCCAGGGTTATTAACAGCTTTTACTTTGGGATATGGACTTAGGACTAAAGAATGCTCATGAAAAAAGGACATAAGAACTGCAGGCAATGGCAATCAATCCAGTCCAATCTCAAAGTATGTATGACAGCCTTGTATCCTGGGAAGACATGGGAGAACTGTAAAAAGTAGATAAAAAAGTGCAGTGTTATCTTATCAGTTGCAAATTGTGCTTTATTTTTATTATTGTGCCTTTTCTAGTATTTTATTAATTAGATTATTTTATTAGATGATAGGAATGTACTGAAAGTAGTCTCACCTTCAAAAAGGATCTGTTACAATGTGCTAGGAAAAATTATCAGTTAAAAAAAGAAGGTCTACCACATGAACTCTGAAACTGGTAAAAAATAGTTGACTGAGCCCAAGAGCTTGACTTGGTTTTAACCTCCCCATGCTGCCCTGTAATTTATTATTTGGAATTAGAAATGTTTGTAACGACACAGTGAGTGTAAAAGTGCTGTGCCTTGTGCCAGTGTCTCACACTGAGTCACCTCATACCATCTAGGCAGCCTTGAAGGACAACCATATTAAGGAAATATTCAAGTTCAAAATAATTTTCCTAAGTTGCACCCTACTATTTATGTAGAAGATAAAGGGGTGATGGGCAGAATTTAAACTTGACATATGTGAGGGACAGCAGAGATTATCATATCCTGCCTTTCCTGTTGATGTGTCTGTTGTGGTTCCCCTTGGTCATTGGGAAACATCTGGATTGATTGGTCTTCCCCTTTTGCAGCCAGCCATGGTTGCCCCAAAGCTTTTGTGTCAGGCTATAGGAACCCCAGGAAGGAGTTTGACTGGCACTTTTCTGAGTTTGGGGAGCATGTAGGATGGTGGAAGCTGATCTGCCTGACAGTACCTAGAACAGTTTGGGGAAAGAAGATAACAGAAAGTATCAGGTCCTTGACTCCTTACTCCAGTTTGTGCTAGAGCAGGCTCAGTGCTGCTCAGCTTCAGGTGCTTGATGACCTCTTCCTAAAGGCACACAGACCAGCTGGGAACGGCTGGGATATAATATATTTCAATAAGTAGCGTATCAGATCTGGTAGTGGGATTTTCTTCCCTTCCTCACTCTGCCAGTGTAGTGCTAAAGCAACTCACTTTGAACAGATCAGGGAAATTGCTCTAAAGTATTGATTATGGCTTCTGAGCTCTTTTAATAGCCTGATCAGCCTCACTGTTGCAAAAGCCTCTGTGTAATTTCAGTAACAAGTAATTGTTTATAGCACCCCTCTAATATCATTACAGGTTACACAATTCCACTGTTTTCAGGAGCCAGTATGTCAAAATCCTCTGGCAAAGAGGGAGACACATTGTTTGATACTTGGTATTACAATCCAGTAATTTCTGGCTGCAGCCTCCTTTTTTTGAGGTGCAGTTCAGTTTCCTGATGGCAGGCCCACTGGAGAGGAAGGGCTGAAGGGATGGCTTTGTGCTTTTCTAATCCTGTTCAGGACAGCACATACCACAACCGGAGTAGACTGGGAGAAGAGTACTCTCCCAAAATTACAATATCTCACACCACAACTTGAACAATGCTGCATCATGGCGCAGGCATTGTGGAGTGTCATCTGCTACATCACAGGCACTGTACAAATGGTGTGTAACAGCTTGCAAGCATCCCCTTATTTCTCAGTCTGAGTCATCTCCTGTAGGCTGTCTTTACTGAAATTCCTCTTGCTTCCATTTTCATCCTAAGGGCACTAAA
Organism: Pyrocephalus nanus; assembly: GCA_038380795.1. Lineage (NCBI taxonomy): Eukaryota > Metazoa > Chordata > Aves > Passeriformes > Tyrannidae > Pyrocephalus > Pyrocephalus nanus. Next base: position 43,884,327 of record CM076260.1, read on the forward strand.
GAGGTCAAGACAGGGAAATTTTGATCAAATTTTCAGAAGGCAATGATCATGAACAAAAATTAGGCAGTCCTGTGTTACCTGGTTTTGGTAGGAAAGACATTATAACCTGAGTGTTGATGAAGTCAGTGATGATTATATGTGTGACTAAGAACTGCTGGGCAGGGTCTGAGGCTGTAAGGGAGGGAGAATCTGAGGCTTTTGGAGAATATTTGGGGCAGTGAACCTGAGGTAATGTATGATCTGCTACATAGGTCAGAGTTAGGGTTTGGTTTCCCTCAAGAACCGACAGATCAGGATTTTAAGAAGGGCACGGGGAGAATAGGGGAGTAGAATGGACCTGCTGCTGCTGCTAACAACCATTAAAAAAATACAAAGCCAGCTGCTCTCAGAGCAGAGCTTGATCCTTTCAGTGCCTTCAACGGCACAGTATATATTCAGAGGAGAGGAATTCATGAGGCCCTATGGACCTACACCATGGCATTACACAAAAATGCAAACCCGAACAATGGGTGGCCTCAGCAGTTCCATCTGGCTCGCCATTAACAAGGTTAAAGTAAAGTGGGTTTCCTTGGCTGTGTCACACACAATTTACACTTCAGATGCTTTAACTTTGGAGCCAGACTGAAGGGAGCACACGGCAAGGGTTGCCTAAGATGTGTGGTAAGCACATTTGGTATTGATGTTTTTTGAAAGAGACAGAGGAGTAGCATTTCGATATTTTTGGCTAAATAATTCAGAAAAAAAATAACTCCTACTGACAAATTAGAATTGCAGTCAAATATTGTTTACTCGAAATAATTTAAGGACACAGTAATATTAGCAACTTGAAGCAGCTAACAGCAGAAATTATTGGAGGCCTGAGAAATGTTGCCACCAGCATGGTAACCTCAAAACTCCAATACACTTTTAAGCTAAAGGGGATACTGATACATGTAAATGTATTCTGTTTTAAAACATTCTGCTTTCAGAGCCACCAAAATACTTAAATAGTAGCATAGTTAACCATGGCAAATAATGACCTTTAAAAAACTGCTGTAGAGAGGCAGTGGTGTATCAGCAGGTATGTTGGCCTGTTAATTTCTGTGCCATTGAGTAAAATAAGGCATTGGAATTATCACAGCATTTTGCAGAAATCATGTTCTTTGTCTTGGCTTTGAGATATTTCAGGGGAACCCAAGAGTCCTACAGGGTGTCCCATTCTTGAAGAAAAATGAAATTGTTACTGAATGAGTATCAAAGTTGATAATTCAATTGCGAAGCTGCTTTATGATCTATAAGACACACATTTGAGCAATTAAATCTGTGCTAAAGATCTAAGGTGATGTACAGAGAGAGGATATACCTGTTGTTGCTGTAGAGGTGTGTTCAAGGCATTCCTTGGAACAGGACAAGTGTTGCCCTGGATGACAAATCCTACAAGAAACCTAGCCATCGTGGTTGCCTTCGACCATAAATTGTGAGTTCAGTAGCAGAGCAGAACTTTATGCTTCTCCTAAAGTTAAAGAATTAAACTTGCATGCCATAAAACCAGCAGACACTGTTGACTCGCAGTTATCCTAGCAACGTCAGTAGTCTTGTGTAGGGAAGGCCTTTAGCAAGCATTGTGCCATGCTGAGCTTCCTCCTTGGTGCTGCTGTGATGTACACACGTCCTCTTCAGCATGCTCTCCAAAGGTTAGCATCAGCCTCACCAGTGTTGAACAGCCCTGCAGTTGCTTTGTGCCTCCCAGGGTTTTCTGGCAGGTGAGCCAGTGTCTCTGATGATGGCCTCTGTTACATGCCATTAATATTGGAGTTGATGTGGATGGCTCTGTGCTTGTTTATGCCTCTTCTTACTCTGTTGTCCAGCTCTCTATACCGCCCTCACGGCCCCTCTGTTCTGCCCTTTCATTTCTCTGACAAAGACAGAAATATCCTTAAACATGACACTTTGGTTTCTGACTATATGCAGCAATCCTGTAATCATAACCGTGATTACTATAAGATGCCATCTGACAGGCATGTCAGATTTGCTGAGCTCCTCTCAAAGGCTTTCTGCCCACTGCATTTGAGGTAACTACAGACAAAATAAATGGAGCTGAGAAGATATCTCATGACTAATTGGTGACAAGCCATTGACTTTCCCTACTCCTCTTTATTTTTAGCTATCAGTCTGCTCTCCTGTGAGCAGCAGCTTTTGACTCAAGCCTTACCTTAACAATAGCCTCAGATAAGCCAGAGAGCTGTTCTTGCTGAGCCCTGACAGGTGTAACGCTTCCACACCAAGCATTGCAGTGATAGGAAGATGAAGTAAGAATAATGCAGCAAGGCAAAACCCATGAAGGAGGTGGAAGGGAAATTGTCCAGCTGCATGTATGAGCATATGTCCAACTGCAACTTGCATGAGCATAAACTGTGAAATGCCCCCGCTATGCTATGTGTGAGTGGAGGGAAAGTTCACAAAAAAGCGCATTAGTTAACTTGAAATAGAGATGGTTTATTTATGGGAAATATGTGAAAGAATGGTGTAAAAACGTATTTCTTTAGAGTAGGGATATTATGCATCTCATGTGCTATATTTAGCATGTATTCAACTCAAAACACACAACTCAGCTACTTTTTGTCAGTTAAGTTCTTTTCCAGCTCATTGTCTTGAAAGGGAATTCAGCCACAGCGACACAAAACTAAGTTCAACATCTGCATCTTGTGCCTGGACTTGGAATGCTTGATTCTTTCATCCCCCCTTCACATATACACACCTACTGGTGCAGATCAGGCAAATGGAGTATTATGACTGACAGGTAGAAATCCAGCAAAGATCTGCGTGAAGGCCACGTATATGCTATGACCAGGGGTACGTCCCAGACACAGTGTGCCCCTCCACACTGTAGTTCCTCTGGTAAGAGCATTTGAGGACAATGGGAATTTCACTGCTTAATCTACTCCCTCCCACCTCCTGACAGTGTTTATCACACCCACAGTTGTGCCAATGCAATGGTTTATGATTTTGCCTCAAAACTGGAGGTGTGATGTGAACCAAGCTAAACAAATGCTACAAATTGGAAAAAAAAAAAAAAGTAAATTAATTAACTGAAATATTTTCCTTTGAGAATTAGCTAGCATTTTACTTACTGCATGGATCATCACACGGATCATCCTTAGGAGTTTATGAAGGCAGATCATATGCCTTTTGAAGTATTGTCCTTGGAAAGGGGGCTGTTTAATTCGTAATTATCTTCCATTTATTTTTACGTTACCCAAGGAAAAGCTTTGAATGCAGTGTAAAATAGTTGAGCTGGAGTCCTGGTCACTGCTTAGAGTTCTGGATGGGTTCCAGCATTCAAGCTGGATCCCTGACAGTTCACTGCATTCTGCCTGGCACAGCACACTGTTGCTGGCTTGTTTCGCAGTACGGAGTATGAAAACAGAAGGGCACCCCGGGAGCTGTCTCTGATGCTGCCAAGACAGCAAGCAGCTGTGGTGCTCACTGTGCAAAGTTCTTCAGGAAACTGGAGTGAAAGCTAAGCACGATAGTCTGTTGAGTACATTCTAGTTCAGATTTTTGCATCATGTAGAAAGTGTATGTTTTCTTCATCTCATTCTCAGATTTGTGCTTCCTGCCAACAGGAAATTAAAAGTACACGGGGAGGGCTTTTTGGCATTTATGTGAAGTCCAATTAAGCTCATGACAGCCCTCATTTTCTGTGTAATGTTTGGATTGTGGATGTAATTGAAATTACTTTTTTTTTTCACAACTTGTCTATGACTTTTCGTGACAATAGTTGGACAGCGGTGAAAGAGCCGTAACAAAGAAATCAGTTTCAAAATCAGGTATTTTGTGCGTTGTTCAGGATGTGCTTGATTCCTACACTGTTTCAGTGAATGAAGTTTGTGGCCTGATCACCATACACTTATACTCTATTGTAAACTGTTTTTTCTTTCCTTGGTTTACCAGATATAATCCCAAGTGGCACAGACTCGGATCCTCAGAGTTATGAGGACCTTGCTTGCCTCTGAAGTCAGTGGGAATTAAGTATTTAAATACCTGTAAACCTTTGATTATACCTAACAGAGCTACATGGGCTGCATGTGACAGAGAGAGAGAAGGTAATGCCACACTCTGCATCACCAGCTTCTGAGCCTGGGAAGGCTGAGACTTTTTGTGAGGGAAATTTGGGTCTCCTGGGTGGGGGACACAGTCTCCCTCTGCTCTGTGGTTATGTGGAATCGTGTATTTCCAGGTGTTTTGCATATTTAGAATAGAAGGTTTGTAAGGAGGAGGGCCAAAGGGATCTTGATTTTAGGAGCAAAGCTTTCTGTCCTTTCAGGTTTTCAAGAGTGAGGTTCATTTTATAAACAAACAATTGATTTGTTCCTGAAAGTATACAGGAATAGTTTAGGAAGTGACAGACTTCTAAAGGTCTAGTCCCTTGTCTGCTATGGCTAAAACTGTTCAGGTATGACTATTTACCTCTCAGAAGGCATTTGGTTCCTAGATTTGATGTTTAAGGTGCTGCCAACAACCTCAAACCCCAAATTTTACTTGCTGTCTGTGTCTTCTGTCAACTGAGAACTTCTACTGGACAGCCAGCATTCAGTGCTCTTAACTTACAGCTGAGCTTCTCAAGTATTACCAGGTTGGCTCCTGCGTTCATCACTCCTCTACCCTCGCCATCATTCTTTGGTTTTCTTTTTTAAACTTTGTGATTTATGCTGTGTTCTGCTTTCAAATGTTACATCAACCAGCAAACGCAGATTTACAGGTGGAACTGAGGAGCTTCAGCCTGCATTGCTGCGTTGCCTCACAGCTCGTATCAGCCTGACCTCTGCAACCAGCCTTGGCTACTGCAGTGTGACTTTTCTGTATTCACCCATAGTGGTAAATTCTTTTCTCTGTTACACCATTAAAGTTAACAGAAAATAAGCTCAGTGAAGTCATCAAAATTGCTCTGGATGTATACCCATGTGATGGGATCAGAACCAAGACCATTCAGATGCTCTGTTTCTGGGAACATGTAATATTTTAAAAAACTTCTATTAACCTCACTGGTATAATTTTACTGTAGTGATATCATTTAATCTACATAATCCCAGCCAAGAGGGATAAAGTGATCTAGTTAAGCACACGTAAGGAAACTTTTTCAGTTATGTTCCATTATTTGTAACTCTACACAGAATTAACAGAATTCAGAGAAATAAGTATTAAATCCGTGCATAAGATTTGCCATCCTGAGGCCAAACTAAGAAAAAGGAAATGCCAGATTTTGAATTAACAGTGTTTTTATGTGCACAAATGCGCTTTTAATTTTTATGTACACATTTATAGCAAAAATTAATAATGAGGATAAAGCTGGTGGTGAGATAGGGCAGAATAGTAGGAAATGGCATTAATTCTCTTATAATTCGCAGAGATCAGGCAGAGTAGGACAACAGGAATACCTACCTCAGGTGGGAATTAAAAGCTTTAACATTTAAGGCTTAATCCTGTTGCAGCCGAAATCCTCTTTTCCCGCTTTACTGTTGCTTCTGCATGTTGATATGAAAAGTTTCAAAATAATGGTTTTCTTTAAGATGTTGAAGGCCTCTTAAACATGTGTTACAGAAAATGCTTAGCACAGTAATAATGTCAATATATGAAGCTAGTCCATTTTAGACATCTTCAGATGCCAATTCAGAAAAGTGAAATAGGAAGTGACTGCTTTCTTTCTCAGTCAATACATTGGAGTGATGCAGATTTTCCTTACCAGTAAAATGTGGCTATAGAGCATCTGAATGATTTAATTGTTCGTGCGGATATTGAATGTGTGAACTTATAGGTGCTGTTTCAAGGGAAACCAACCACCACATTTGTTGTCCTTTTGTTACACAGTTGGAAAAGGAAGCCCTCCGTGTAATTCATGTGACATGACTTTATCAATGTCGTGAGCTCTGGAAGGAACCCCTATAGGGATAGCTGGCATGGCCTCCTCATAGAGAGTGTGTCAGACAGTAACCATCCCTTTATTTCCGAAGAATTAAATGAAAATGTGAGCTGCTGGTCAAATCCTGCAGTCCTTAACACTTGTGAAGCCTACATTCATGCATGTCATCTAATTCAGTGAATGTAATGGGAGAATCCATTTCAAGGCTAGGATCTAAGTCACTCCACACTCCTGTCAGCAGATATTTCTGAGACTTTGTGCATGATACTGATTTATATGTGATATCTAAAGTCATATAACTCTCAGCTGGTATTTGCAGAAGAAGAATATTTTGAACTTTCAGAGTAGCCTTCCTCCTCCTTCTCCCCTTTATCACTACTTGCTTCAGTGCTCCAGCCTACTGCCAGGATGCCATTTGCTGTTTCCTGCTCTTGAGAGGAGTTGACATTCCTTGTATTTGTTGCTAATGTTAGTGATAAAATTAGGAACAAAAAGGAAATGGCAATTTTTAACAACTGATTCGAAGTTACCTACTGCCCTTTTATCTCATCCGTGGATTAACTGATCATGGACGTAGCAACCCTGGAGCCAGCTCTGCTGAGAGGCAGATAAGGTCAGGCGTGCCTCTTAGCTCATGAACAGCACCTCACTGACCCAGAAAGAGTTGAGCCGGTTTTATGCAGCGTGCATCCTTATCCACATGGCCAGGAGGCTCAAGCCACCTCTGTGAAGGCTTCTAGTGTTACTGAACTATGCTTCTGTAAACAGGGGCACCAGGCAGTGCTTTCAGACACAGGTAGCCAAGGTCTGCTTAGTGCTGGCCACCCCCACACCTGCCCAGCGCTGCACCCCAGCTGACTCTGGCAATAGGCTGCAGATGTGGGTACACACCGGAGCAGCACCCAAAGCACAGCCTTGGGCAGCCTTTCCACCAACATGAAATATGGAAAATACTTACTTTTAAAAAAATTATTGCATACAGAGCTGTTTTACTTCAAAAAACATTTTCCATTGTTATTCCCACAGAAATTGAGGCTTACAAGGGAAATTTGTAGTTGAGAGTATTTGTGTGTGTGGTTTTGTTGTTGCAAAAAGATTACAGTAGTAGACTCACTCGAAATCGTGGTATAGCCTTTCATGTTGGAAATGCGTGATATATGACTGTTTAAAACATAACTTCCTTAACCCGTCGCTGATCTTTATCTGGATGGGTTAAAGCCATTAAAATATACACATTCTTTCTGTGCTTTATTGATACTATTGGAGCAAAATCGTCTTTCATGTTATTTAGGAAAAAAAGACTTCACTTTGTAAATTGTTAATTCAGGAGGTTTTAGCTCTTAATACAGAGAAAACCCTTTTGTTTTAATAAATAAAAGTACATCCAAAGCATTCCTCTATGAGGATGCATTTCCCAATTTGTGAAAAATAATTTTCCTCCCTGCCTGTAAAGAGGGCTGAGTGGATAGTAGAGGTAAGTTTTGTGGAAAGGAAGAAAGAATGGAAATTACATCATTGAAATTATTTTTTAAGAGGTGCTGTCTCTTATGCTCCTTTACATTTTTGGTGAGAAAAAGACTGCATTTTGCGCATTTTGAACCACCTTTCTGTTTCATTGTTGTTCTTGGTTCTAAAAAAAGAAAAAAAAAAAAACAAGAACCCCCCCCACACCTTCCAGTAAAATTGTATTAGCAGACTTTAAACAATTTTATTTCCTCACAAACTGAAGCTAAATTGCATCCTGACAGGCCTGATTTATCAGGCAAATGCCCCATGTTGTTTGTCAGCTTCTTTGTTGGGGGGGAGGGGGAGGGGAAACCCAAGCAACAAAAGACCGTAACCTATTGATATTACTTCTGCGATACACTGGGGAAAATAGATTGATTTAGAACTAACCACAGAAAACTAGTCGATCTGATGAGTTTACAACAGAGCATTTTTATTTATTTATTTGTAACAAGAGTAAACATCATCAATATTCCACCGCGTGTCATTGGAAGCCTTGCAGACCGTGAGTTTGTGTCAGCGTGCCGGGGCTATCTGTAAGATGAAAGAAGGCAAGCTTAAAAAATGGAGGGACCTTGTTTTTCTCACAAAATTGAGAGTCTTGGATCTCTGGTACGTTACCGTGAGTTGTAAGATTTGCAGGATACATAGGTGAGCATTTTTATTTTAGTTCATCTTTAATTCTTTAGGAGATCAACATTTTTTAAAAATTATATTTCTGTTATATATCTCAAAAAGCTAGTAAAGCACAGGAAATTTTCTAACTGAATTTCACTGAAGAACACCAGCCTGCAATTAACTTTCCCAGCATGTCGCCTCTGCACAGTGTTTTGCGTGACGGAGGGGTTCAGAGTAGCAACTATTCACAGGACCAGCACAAATATAAATGTGGCACCAAAGTACCGTTTTCTGAATTGGTAATACACCGTTTACAAGGTTCTTGGATAAAAAAAATTGCAGTTTTAAAATCAAACTGATTTTTTTGTCCCACATGGAATGGTAAATGTGAGGGTATTAGTGAAGTCTTCTGCCTTGATGTGAGCCTGCTTGGTGGACACACCATAAATGCTCTGATGAAGATGATAAATGTTGCATTCTCTAGTTTATTGAACAAGATAATTTCACTTAACCTTAAGTGATTTTTTCAGTAGTATTTCTGTATTCACTGTTTTGACTACTAATACCTTATTAAAGTGTTTTCAAAGTTACTTGTATTCTCTCCTGCATTCAGCTACAGCTTAAGAATTAAAGGTTGATAAACAGAATGGTGTAAACCCCAGCTGTGTGCATGTAAGCAGGGCGTGAATCTCCCAAAACAATACCTGTAAGAGAATCCCCCAGTAAAAGTGGGGGATGAAAGAGTGAAGTGTCAGCAGTGCCCAGTGTAGGGGTCGCAACATCTCCCCCGTTCAACCCCTGCTAGTGGCTTCTGCTCCTGCAGCTTACTGCTCTGGCAACTGACCAAACCTTTTTTATTTCCCGGGGGCAGTTGTTGCTTGATTTTAAGTTGCAGCGTCTGCAGCTGCATATTTAGTTTCAGCATTTTTTGCTCTAAAAGGATGAAGTCTGTGTGTACTGTTTTAAGGCCTAAGGGTAGTGGCCTTTCTTAAAAAATACTCAAACTGTTTGTTTTTGGTTTTTTTTCATTTTCAAGTGTAGGCTTCTCAGCAAGGAGGATTTTCATATTATAACTGTATTGAGTAAAAGTCCTTAGTCTTTTTATAATACAGTAATATACATGAGGTGCCTATTTATTAGCAATCACCTGTGATCCTGTCAGTCTTTGGGTGCTGCTGCAATAGATTTGATATCCAAGATATGGTTACTGGAATATTTAAGTAATCCATTAAAATGTATTCGTCAGAGAATCATAGAATAGTTTGGGTTGGAAGAAACCTTAAAGACCCTCTAGTTCCACCTCCCCTGCCATAGGCAGGGACACCTTCCATTAGACCAGGTTGCTCAGAGGTTCCATCCGACCTTGCCTTTCAAGTTGTCTCAAAGCCAACTTGAAGTCAGCAGATCCTCAGAGTGCCAAAGACCCCTTCAGTCCTGCTGAGGTGTTGGATGTCTTTCTCACTCATCCTAAGTGGTGACTGAGCAGGCACTCACCACCATGAGCCTTTCTAAGTGTTCACATCCAGTAGCAAGAAACGTCCCCTTGCACTTCCTCAAGCCTGATTTTTGAAACAAGTCACTGAAGCCCTTGAAGAGTGAAATCCCTTAGTTATGTCTAAGAGTCATATTTCTGTTAGATCATGGATATTTTAACCTACAGCCCTTTAGAGGACTTGAAGTGATCTGCTGCATTTTCCATCTGCCTTTCTTTAATTATGTTGTGAAAGTAGTGGCTAAAAAAGACAGCTCGTATTAATACAAGTTTAAAAGTTTCCTTTATGCTTTAACTGCATAGTCAGCATTCAGTGTCTTGTAACAGCATCTCACATGCACATGTGCCATTTTCCAAGGCATTAATGTTGCTAGATGGAGTATTGTTAGCTGAGAAGCATTCTTTTTTGTTGTCCGATAACATTCAGAAAGGAAAAACAGAAGAGGAATTGGTGTGGGGTATATCCTGATGATTTATTTTAGTCTTCCTCTGAGTATACCCCCTTTCCTCCCTTTCTTATCCCTGTTAGGTGTTAACCCTTCATTCCCCATTCCCCCACCCCCAAAATGAGTCATCTGGGTAATTTTAAAGCTTTTTTGTCTCAACAGATAATAGTGTGGAGCCACACATATTATTCTCTACTTGTCATATGTATTGGTTTATAATCTAAATTATATTATAATTATATTTATTGTAATAATAATTGTAGTATAAAACAGGGCAAAGAAGCAAGTAGTTGTGTTTGACCTACCTACTGCTTAGCTCAGCTGAGCTGATAAGTTAATATGGTGAACGTATTTGCGAGGTGGGGCAATTGTTGCTTAAAAAAGTCTGGGGCTGGGCTTTGCTTCCTAGGCAGGAGTTGAGTGCTAGGACACGGAAAAAAGCTGAAAATTAGTATTTTATTTTGCATTTGCATGTGAAATTGAGTACTTCTAATGAATTTCCATCATCAGCTATTGCAATTAATACAACATAGCTTATGTTGAAATCTATACCTTTTTGTTTGATAATGTTTCCTTTAATATATATAATTCTAAGCGATCACAAATCCAAGAATTTAGAAAGAGAATTTAGGAGTGTTTTTTTAACCTTGCTACATGCTCTCTTTTTTCTTTTTTAGTAGATATTAATGTTACAGGTTTTTTGAGAGTAGTGAAATACATTGCTAGACAGGTTGCTCAACGTGTTCCTTTATTGAAATGTTCATCTTTTTTATATAAAAAAATCATCGTGATTCACCTTTCTGTCAGTGCTGTAGTGAAGAAAGGATTCCCCGTTAGGATAATTGCCATCTCATTATTTTTTTGAGCCTGAAGCTACCTAGTAAATCATGGCAGCCTACTGTGAGAAAGACAGTCCTATTTAAACAAATCCTTCTTGCTTTTGCTTCTTTGTAAGTGTTGCTTCTATTATACTTGCTCTTTTAAGGGCTTTTTTTTTGTTTAATTAATCTCCTGATGTAATTTACATATAAACTTTAGTATTTAAGCTAACATACATTATTTCTATGGTGCTTCTGAAGTGAAGAAATACTTGCTATGATTGTACTAGTCTAGAGTTTCTAAGAACACAGTCAAATGAAAATTCACCAGTTTTCTTAGCAGAAGTCAGTTTGTATATTGTTCTGTATATTCATGTATATAGAGATGTGAATGTATAAGCTGCTGTGTGCATATCACGTGGTATCAGGTTTCATTAGGTTGTAACATAAGCACACGCAGCAGAGAGGAGCAAAGAGCTGAAGTGTTTGGGACAAAAGGGTTAATACCGTACCTTAATGCGTGTGGATGATGCCATGTGGTATCATTTGTGAGCCCTGAGGTGTCTGACCACTTCCATTTTGGTGTAAATCCCTTGAAAGGGAAGGCATTTCAGAGCGAGGTGTGATCTGTTCTCCTGGTAAGAGTGATTGACAAGGAATGAATAAACAGTTAAAAGAACTGAATAAATACCACCCTCCTGTTTTAAGTCCAGGCACACCCTGGCTGGCACATATATATTCTAATGCAACACTTTAGCCAGATGCTTTTAGTTGTTTGGTAGCAAAAAACATTCCCAAAAAGCCAAATCATAGTTCAATCACATCTCCCGATAGAATTGTCCTTTATAGTAGCATTTTAGGGATGATTTGAATGAATACAGGGAATTACAGTATTTTGCAAATAGAATGTATTGAGATATATATATATATATGCAAGGTGATGGAGGCCTCTTGAGTTAAAGCAGGGGCTCTGACATCAGGTTCTTGGTCAATTGGTGAGGCGAAATGGTTCACTGAATTGGATAACACAGTGCATACCATAGTGACTGATTAAATTGATTTGTACATAGGTACTGCCTACCCTGCTACTGAGGCCCTTCAACCTATTTTCAAACTTTTCCTTTTTTAAACTGTTCTAAATACATGTGATATTAAGGGGGAAAAGAAAGTGCAAATGCATTCACAGCTATAAAATTCTGAATTAAGGTAAAATACACCATTTCCAGAATGTGTGCACACTCCCATGTTATACCATATTATACTAGACTTGTCCCAGGAACAAGTATGCTGCAAGACAGCAATGAAAAAAATAATTATAAATATCATTCTATAATATCACCTAAATTACAATCAGTACTACATTTGTGAATTCTTAGATGTATTTATTGAAAGAGGAGAAAGTAAAATACTTAAGGGGTTTTTGTTGGTGGTTTTCTTTTGTTTCTCTAATGGCAAGTTTTACTTCCTTATTATTTTGTCCAGAAGGTGTTTAGAAAGCTTGTGGTGAAAATGGCAGAATGCTGTTTAAGAAGGCTGAATGCTACTGTTAAGTGTGGGGTACCTAACTGAAAATACCTGCAATGATTTGGGGAAAAGTAGTCAGATGGATATTGTTTAATAACTTGCAAATTACTTTTTTTAACTATAGGAGAGAAAAGCTTGGTGTTTTGGTCTTAGATCCGTATGCTTGAATTTTACAACATATTTAGCATGCCATTTCCCTTCCTATGCTAGGGAAATCATTACTAAGTGATAATGGGGCTTGTACATGCTATTTTCTTTGTGATTCAAGGGGAGCTTTTTATTGTCTCTTTGTGGGTTAGTCTGTAGTATATGCAGACAGACATTCCATTGAAAAATCACATCAAACTTCAGTGCAATGGAGACATGGTACCAGTTGACCTAAAATAATGTTATTCCAGTTGTAGAAGTGCAGAGTTCTTTGTACTGGATTTGGTTTCTTGTTTCATGTTTCTTAGTGTTTTTCTAGGGAAGATACAGCAATGTAATTACAATAATTTCTGAAAGGATAAAGAAGTTCTATTTATCATTTAACCTGTTTAAATTATAGATAAGTCTTGTAGGACATGACAGCATACAGCATGCTGTGAGCAACTTGTGCTGTATTTTCATTCATCTGTGGAAATACAGATACAGTTATTATCTTGCTACTAGTGATGAAGAGATATGAAGAGGGAGGTGCGAGGGATTGTTTCTTGGAGTGGATTTGCAAACGTTAACAACCATTTTGCAGTCTTTTTTAAAATCATGCAGGTTTTATCAGTAGCATTCTTTGCAAGGTAAAGTTCAGTAGGTGAGATTCTGGCTGTACAGCTTTGCATGGACTAAATTTCTTGATTTTGGATAACCTAGTAGTGACCATTACATACTAGGTGAAATCGTGAAACAGTGCCCTGTAACTTCCCAGGAATCTGAAAATTTGAAATATTTTTATGTGGAGCTAGAATATGTTGCATTATTTTGTACATATAGTAAGTTACAGTTACAGTCTTTTTTTAATCCTTAAATTGACTCCACAGCCTAAATATATGTGCAGTCAGGGGTTTTTTAAATTAGTTGATGGCTAAGGGAAAACAAAACAAAAAAAGTATTGGTTTTGTTCTTTCCTGTAGCATGTTAGATTATTATAAATCAAATGTCTATGCATCCAGTGCAAGTTTTATAAAACAAAGAAACAGAAACCATACAAAAATAGCCAAAATAGAAAGCTCAGTGGTGCACATAAGGTCACCATGCCAAAGGCGTGTAATTATTTCTTTGTATCTTGTGTTAGAATAATGTAATCCAATAACTGGCGTTCCTGGTGCGTGTTACAAGGGATTCAATAAGGAATTGCAGCGCGGCGGCTCTCGGTGCTGCGGAGACAGGGCCGGCGATGGCTGGAGGTCTGGTGCCCTCTAGCGGGGGCCGGGGGCCGCGCCCGTACAAAACCTTCCCACTTGACTCTGCATTGCATAACTAACACTCTTTCTTTCTCTCTCTCCCTCCCTCTCTTTGATTTTAGATGCTACAACTGTGGTGGCCTCGACCACCACGCTAAAGAATGTAGTCTACCTCCGCAGCCAAAGAAGTGCCATTACTGTCAGAGCATCATGCACATGGTGGCTAACTGCCCCCATAAAACTGTCTCGCAGCAGCCCACTAGTTCTCAGGGAAGACACGAAGCTGAACCGCAGCCTTCCACTTCTGCCTTCCTGAGAGAAGGAGGAGGAATGCACGGCTGCTCGTCTCCGTCGTACTCTCAGGAAGGCAGGCTGGAGGTCTTGGAGCGCTCGGGCAGGTCACCACAGGAAGCTTCGTCAAGTAAGTTGTCTGCATCGCCTGAAGAACCAAACAGAAAGGGGCCTTCTGTTCAGAAAAGAAAAAAAACTTAATGCATTTGTCATAATGTTCCATTTTCTTTACCCTCTTGGGATGTCTACCTCATGCAAGTACAGGGGAAATAATTACATTATTGGTAGCTGACCTGGAATTTTAACTACTGTTGAGGAACTGTGAATATTTTTTTTTTCTTTAATAGACAAATCACTCCAAGCAAAATACATTTGAGCAGGGTGCATTATGTTTTACCGTCTGTGTGTGTGTATGAGTGTGCATGTGTGTATGTGTACATACCTATAAATATATATTTTTCCATTAGACCATTCTCCAACTCCCACAAGACATTACTGTGAAGCAATAGGCACAGTATCCACAAACGTTCCTGAACTCATTCCTAGAACCTGTTTCCAAACATGTTCAAAAAGCAAACAAGAAAACCCCAAAAATCTCAGAAATAAACCAAACCTGATAAACCACACCCAGAACTGAGATCGAGACTTCTCTTGTGAATGAAAGGATACTTTCATATTTTAAAGTTGCCATATGGTACTAAAGATACTAAGACATCCCCCGTGCCATCAATTTGAGTTATTTTCTGTTTATCTCCACAAAGCATCAAAACCCCTCCCCACGCCAGTGCAGGGCAGTGTCATGACTCAACATAGCTCTTGTTGCCACCACCCTTTGTTGGTGAGGGGTTTAAAGCTCCAAAAGAGACAATGAATGTGTCGTTTCTGTGCTGGTTTCTCAAAATGTTTTGTTAAATTAATATGGTTGTAACTGTAATGTAGATGTCTGTTGTGTAGGGGAGAATGTATAAGTTGTTACCAAACAGACCCTTTTGAGTGGTATCAGGATACCATCCTGTTTAGCCCTTTGTATTCTGTGAACATTTAGGGGACCTTGGTGGCAGTAGTAGCAGCAGCAGCAGCAATTTCTCTTGGTACCCCTCAATTTGAAGGGTTCCTTCCCCCTTGTTTTCTGTTGAAATGCCATGGAGAGAACTCCCTAGGGATTTTTGTTGTTGTTACCTGTTTGGGTTTTAAAGAAAACAAAATGCAAAGTTAATGAGATCCTGGGCTAATTAGTTTCTTAAGAAGTAAGGTTGATGGGTACTTATATCAGGATGCTTGGGGTTGCTCGGTCAGCCACACCTTGCTGATGATACAGCATGTGTGCAGACCGGCCTGAGTGAAGGGACCTGCAAATTTTCCAGAAACCCTGGACATCATCTGCTTCTTGTGAACTGGAGGTTTGTTGACCAAAGGCTGGTTGTTGACCAGCCTTTGTCCCCAGTGCACTAGGACCACACGCTTCTGTGTTAAAGAGGAGAAAGATTGGTGGCCTCAGAGTGAGACTCCCTGGGCTGCAGGCCTTGCTCAGGGTTAATAGAGTTGGAGCCTATCAAAACTTCAAGTCGCTTTCCATTTGTAACTTCTGAATTACCAAGTCATACGTAAGATAACGTACTCTGACAAATCCCATTGTGGATGTAAGTTAATTAGAGAAACCTGTATAATCCTTAACATTGGCAATAAACACAGGCTGTTAAAGCTTGAAAGTGTCGGGTAGGTTTAAGCTCGGATAATCAAACTAAAGAAACAGCCTGCATGAAAGGCTACAGTGAGCCAAAGTCCCACCCGTGGTAACTCTTTTGCAGCCGATAGTTACAACAGGTATGCAGCTGGCTCATTACGTGGCCTTTCCCCTTCCCACTTGTCCTGCCAGATGAGACTTTTACTGGTGCTGCTGCTGCTGCTTCAGTAAAGAGGTAGTAATCAAATGCCTCAGTGAAGGGCACAATTTCAAGAGAATTATTTTGTGTGAATTCCTTGCCAGTGTTTGCGAGAATCTTGAGGTTTATACTGAAGTTCTCAGTATGCTAATGCAAAGCTTACCTTTGACGATATTGAATGTGATATATCTATAGAGAACTTCCTTGCCTTACGTAAGGATTGTAAACTTATTTAAATTATGTAGACAAATCAAAGTGGCATTGCTTAACCTTCTAGTTGGTGTAAAAACCAGGTTAAACAGCAAAGATGCAAAACTTAGGTCACTTTGAAATTCTAAACCAAAGTTCCTTATAGAAATAGGCAGTTGTGGATTTGAAAACTGGTCATTCCCTGTTTATATGTAAGAAGTTCAGAGCTGAGATAAGGAAATATTTTCAACATGCAGGTTGTTATTGGTGCTGTTTAAAATCACTGTGCGCACCAAAGTCAGACTGAACTGCTAAGAGCACATACCAAACCCTATCTTATTGTTGAAAGCTTGAGGTTTTATTTTTATATATTAGAATGTTATCACTGTTACATAACATACTCAGGACAAAGAACTTTGCTCAGGGAATATACCATGTAACGTTGTTTTTTCTTTACAGAATAGTCTACAGACCTGCTTACTCAGAACAAACCAAATAGTCTTATACTTTTTTATCTCTTATATAAGTATTATGTACTGATATTAGTAACTACCTCTGAGTTGACATAGACCTACGTTTCTGATAATCAGATCTCAGCATTTTGTATTATAAGTTCCTTTGAAATGATAAAGTGATATTCTGTACTGTTTGTTTGAGTGAGATCTGTGTCTTTACATTCACAGGGTCTGAGTTTTCAGATACGCTGGGCAACCACAGCTCCCACTGACTTCCAGTTGGAGTTACTGGTGCTTAGCTTTTCTAGGAGGGGAGTGATGTAGGACGGAGGGGTGGAGGGAGAAGAATAAAAACACAGAAACATCAAACCTACTTTATTTACATAGGTGACAATAAAAATATTTTTCTGTTTACAGCAAAAGGCTACCTCATATTTACTGCATAAACACACCTTTGTGCTGCTCTAGCCTTAAAGGTGGCTGTTGATCTATGGTACATACTTTTTATCTGTACTAAATATGTAACTGTTAGTTCACCACTGCAGACATTATGGCAAATACTTGTTTAAGATGAAGCATCCATTTGAAATTATGAGACGTTTCCAAACATTTCTTTGACGGTTTTTATTTTCCTATCTAGAGGATTATGGGCACTGTTCACAAAAATAAATATAGCTCCAGAAGAGACAAAAATGTACATGCTTAAGTTAAACATATACCAGCAGAAGCTGCAGCAGGGAACTACTTAGCACTGGGCTGCAGTAGGAAAAAATCTAGTTATACTCCTTCAGTAGGCTACTCCAAATAAGCAAAGAACCTTTTAAAGGAGGAGGAACAGACTGAATTTGGGATTCTTCCTTCATGTCTAAGGACAAAATTAATATTCTGCAGCATTTGCTCAGGCTAGATTTCCCCCTATTCACCAGCTTGTCCTTGCCAGAATGCTTCACAATAAAACTCGTTAGAGTAGAAATAGTTCAAATATCTGCCTAGAGAGATGTATTTTTCTCCTAACAATAGTGGAGATAAGGTTAAACCCAGAGCAAGAATCTCTCTCCCTCCCATTTCCCCACCCCGAAATACTTGATTTAATCGTAAGAGACACTGTGAGGTATTTTACTCTTCCCCAAGGAGAGGTCACGGTATTTTATTACATGCTACAAAAGTTAGGCCATGAAGAAGACTTGTATTTGGAGGAGGAGCCAAATCACTTTTTGCTGCAGTTAACGGTAAATCTGGCATTGTAATACCATTTGCAATATTTTGCTTTTAGCCAGCTTTCAGGGAGTGCCAAACACCACATTTGGATCCTACAGCTTCCCTTTGCAGGCCACCTTTTTCAGCCATTTTATTCTGCACCAGTGTTATCCTGGAGTTCCTTATTGGTCATACTTAGTTTTGTTAATAGAGCCCCATTAAAAAAAAAAAGTGCTTATAGATCTTGTAACATTCTTTGTAAGAAGAATTATAAAAGAACATGGGAAATCTCATCGAGTCTTTAATTTAATTAATTTATCTGTAAGAAATGTTTATCATAAAAAAATATATATGTATTCCCCGGTGTTAGATATAAAAGTAATTGGGAAGATATGTACATGTGCAGATGCACTGATTTTAATTTTCTAGAAGTCGTAATGAGATTGGAGTATTGCTTTGGGAACAAGCAGAGCCTTGTTAAATGCAATGGTCTTATTTTGCTTAGTATATCAACAGCCTCTTCTTTAAGATCCGGTGGTTGTGTTACCCCCGTTACAACTGTAGAGGTTGATCCATGAACACATGCTTCTTTTTTTTCTGTATAAACCGGAGCTGTATATTAGCAGCTGTGGCAGTGTTTTTCTGAGAATGTTGGAGAGTAGCAAGGTATTTGCTACCATTGTCGTTGAACGAAATGCATGAGCAACTATCTTTACAAAGGATAATGGTTTTGACTACCTCTTGAATTACTAAATTAAGCAACAACTGTCTGACAAACATCACCAGACTGGCTTAAACTAGTATGTGTTGCTTGTGGTAATAATAACAATAACCATACTAGAGACCAAAGTGAACACTGATTTCTATATGTCTTTAATACTGTGTCTTATCTAGTGTTTTTAAATTATCTTCTGTAGTATAGATTACCTCATTGTCCATTTTTGACTTGTATGTTGTTTACAAGGTGAAATTAAAGAAAAATCACTTGAATTTTGTGTTTTGAGAAAAAGACCACAAGTTAAAGTTTTGAAGGTCATTTCACCTGTTTACTGTCTTGAGGGACTAAAGCACTGATTGCCTTTCTACATATCATGTATTTTATATTCTCATTTCATGCCTAATGTCTTTTTTTTCCTGTCAGTCATGGATATTGTGAGGTTTAAAAGATTTACTTGATTAAAAATAAAACATATAACGTTGGCATTTACAATGAGCCTTTGAGATTTGCTTTATTTGCACAGTAAAAACGCACTGCACAGTCACTGGGGAGTTTTCATGTGCACCTGTGCTCACTTACCTTTTCTGAAGGTAATATCCCAAAACTAATTTTAGTTATATAAGCTATTGTTGGGAGGAGGGAGGAATAAATGATCAATTCATACCTGGATCATACTAACAATGCTGCAGCAATTGCACCCCAGACACTATTCAGCTATCAAAATTAAACTGCAAAACTACAGATTTTTGGTACTGTGAGAATACACTGGTCATTGAAGTTATCAGACATTTGGGTTATTCTCTGGGATGAAAAGCTTTTGGTGTTCTAAGCCTCATCCCATCTTATATGCTTCTTCCACGATTTGTAAGCTTGTACATACCTATTTCATGCTAATTTAAAATGAATTGATGTTTCTTTTTTAGAAAGGAAAGTGCTGTCATTTTTCACTACCTGGAAATTCCTTCTCTAAGTTACATAAATTGTATTAGTGAGTTGGATAGCAATAGCTCATCATTCTGTATTAAAATATTTAAGGGCTTGTTTATGCCAACTCTAGTGCTTCTGTTTCTACACATGTAGGTGATTAATAGCAAAATTTAACAGTCTCTGCGAAACACAGGGCAGAAAATATTTTTTTTTCTATTTGTACAAACACCTGCACAAAAGAGTTACTATCTAATACTCTTCTAGTCATGAAACACTTCCATTTACTCACCTCACCCCTCTAATTCATGGTCTCGTAAAAGAGTGAGCTGTGAAGATGTGTCCAGTCACATCCAGTCGTGTTTGCACCCCCCTCCCAACCTGTAGCCAGATGGTTTCGTCACTCTCCTGGAATGTGGAAGAGATAACTCAATCCTCTTGGCTAAGATCCCCCATGTGTCCCACTTCTTGGGTCGGTCACGAGCAGCGAGGCTTTCTTTAAAACATCTGAACACAGTTCACACCATGTTGTTACATGTCCTCCTGGCTGGCATAACCCCGGTGCTTCAGGGAATGAGAAGGGACACCTTATGTGTGCCACCATCCCACTGCTGGAGCACCCTACAGGATGGCACAGGCAGGAGCAAGCCACCTCGGGAAGCAGTGAGCAGCTCTGGCCATGCTCACATGTAAGAAGCCCTTGGTACAAGTGAAAACCTCCTCTCCAGCAATGTCTAATGCTGACTGAAACCGAAGCACCTGGAAGAGCAGCAACTAGTTCTTCCCACCTGGTCTCCCAGATATGCAGGCCTCCCTCCCAGAGCCGCTAGAAGTCAGCAGTCTTTACCCTTTCAGCAGCTCCCCCAGGACAGTTCAGAAAACTGTCTTCATGTTATAGCCGGGAAGTATTGTCTTGTGCATTAGGCAAAGGCAGATCAGCAGCAGTACCTAAATCCACTGCTGCAAGCCAAGGCCTCCCTTCCTAACCTTGCAGGGAAGTTGTCACTGCCATGTGGCATTAACAACGGCATTGATTCATGCCAACAAGAAGAAATCTTTGGGTTGAAACTTCCAAATGAGTCAACAGAGTAACATTAAAATCACAGCAGCCTTTTGAAATAACAACAAAAACAGCATGTTCATTTTCAGGGTCTTGGGATGCATGCTGCCAAGCTATTTCTAGCCTTTCTGTAACCCTAAGTGCCAAAACAAATGCAGCCATTTTTGAAAGAATTTGTTTTGGGGTTTTTTTGCAATCTATTGGGACCAGGAGGTATTTACACAAACCAATCATTCCAAAATTACTCGTAGTTTATGAAGGACTTCGTACCCATCTCTTTCCCTCCACACCAGTCCACTTTTCCCTGATAATAAAAATATCCCAGATGCAAATAATTTTGCATACTTTGAAGTTGTTTACATAATTAGCACTCTCATTCCCTGTGTAGTTGCATAGGAAGACACTCTGTGTTGGAGAGGTTGGAGTTCATTCTGTGGATGTCCTCCTCTTGTTTACTAGTATAATCTAGGTGATGCCCTCATTAATTAGTGTAAGCACCTTTTCAGCAAAGCACTTTGCTGTTGCCACTGTCATCTACTGCCTGCAATGCTGTTGACCTCCAGGACAACCAGTCCCCTCAAGAGCAGGTTACTCTGCACCAGTTATTATTTTTCTACAAGCATTGCCCACTGTATGATTGCAGAAGAGTTGCCATCAAGCCCCAGGCACCTTTTCAGGCTGCTGATGCTCAGTTAACATGCAGCTGGTCGATTTTTGTTTGCTGGCTGTTCAGTATTTGGCCCCAGGCATTACTTGCTGCGCAACACTTAGCCTAGATACTTGGAGCTGGAGCAGCCAAACAGTTCAAAAAACAACAAAGATGGACTTGTGGTGTTACTCCTGCTGTACCAGCCAGGAGAAGGTGGACTAGGCAGAAAGAATAACAAGCACTGAGCTTAGACATCCAGCCAGGTTTAGATGCTTACAAGTCATGTATTTCCAAACAATCCAGAATTCAAAGTGAGAAAGTACCAGTTGTTTATTTAGTTTGACCTGCTGCATGGCACAGGCTATTAAATTCAGTGCAGTTACTATGGCATTGAATTTTAGCACTCAGCTTTAACTGGAGCCATGTTTGCTTGGGTACTTTAAAGCATATTTTCCACTTGGGCTTCAGATCAGGCCTGACTGCTTTTGAGAAAATAAGAGATGCTCTGCTCCGTGACAGCTGGTTTTAATCACCTGCTGCTAACAAGTAGTGCCTCATTTCCAGTTCCACTGGCCTCAGCTTCCAGCTCTTTGTCCTCTATAGTAAAAAGCTCTACGTGCAGCAGTAAGAAAATTCAACCTTCTTTTTTCCTTTTTAAAATGATGGACAAGACCTATTTTTTTGGAGGGGGAGCTGAGGGTTTTGGGTTTTTGGTTTTTGTCCTCATCCTAATTTTGAGAAACTCGCTACTTGCCTCCTTCAGAATTCTTTTTTATTCTGGAATAGCATATCAGCACTGGCTTTAAAATCAGCCTTGTTGCACTGCCACAGTCTTGGTCTTCAGTATCCTATATCCTAGAAAACTAGTTCTTTTATCTTCTTTCCCTTTTAGAAACGTGCTGGATTATCATGCACTAGGTTCTTTAAAGCAATTAGCCAAAAACGCCCCACCAAAACCAAACTAAACAAAATAATAATTAAAAAAAACCCCAACAACCAAACCCACTTCACTTTGAGCATCCAAAATGTTCCAGGCAACTAGAAAAATGTATAGAATACTAGAATAATGTATAAGTAAAATTTGGAAGTATTTTGGGAGAAATACTTTTTGAAAGAAAGCAGAAATGCCATTTCTCCCCCAAGGCAGCACAGCAAGGGTGGGGGCTTGAAGCACAGCAAGTTCCTTTCCATTCAGTCCCCATTTCTTTCATCTCTCCTTGACCTACACTGACAGCTGTGACAAAAAGTCACAGTCAAGCCTGCTGAACCATAACTTCTTTGGAGTTTCA
This sequence comes from Pyrocephalus nanus, assembly GCA_038380795.1. NCBI lineage: Eukaryota > Metazoa > Chordata > Aves > Passeriformes > Tyrannidae > Pyrocephalus > Pyrocephalus nanus. The sequence continues at coordinate 43,906,664 of CM076260.1, forward strand.
AGCCTGAGAGTTTCTGAAAAGCAGCTGTCTTGTACAAAGCTGCACAGAGAGGAGCAGAGGCTGCCCCCACAGAGACTCTCTGCTCGGCAGCCACAGCATGGGAGGGTGAAGGGGGACAGGCACAAGCACCACACCAGTGGTCCCCAAACCCTACAATCTCTGTCAGTGAAAGCCAAGGGGAATTAAAGTAAAAAGAACTGCAGGAACAGACATATGGTTTCAGCACCAGGTGATTAAAAAAAAAAAAAAAAAAAAAAAAAAGTAAAGAAAGAAAAAAAGAGGGCAAGGTTTTCTAGCCCCTCTGACCCAAGAATATGGAAAATACAGGATTACTGGCAGTTCCTGGAGTTTGAGGATAGCCTATCAGGAGGCTTCAAGGAGTAGCAATAGGCTCAAGTCCCCTTCCATCTGTTTCAGTAATGCTCCATTTTCAGACCAGGGACTGCAATTGCTTCTCCAAATGGCTCATGAAGAAGTAACAGCCCTGAGTTGACCTAAATACTAAAAGCTACAGCCTTTTTCCCCTGCTGTTTTTGGGTTTATGTGGAAAGGTTTAGGTTGGGAGTGGTGAGGGGGCAGTTTACAGGGGTGGCTTCTGTGAGGAGCTGCTTCCCCCATGACTGACAGAGCCAATGCCAGCCAGCTCCGAGACAGACCTGCCACTAGCCAAGGCTGAGTTCATCCACAATTATGGTTGCACCTCTGGGATAACAGATTTAAGAAGGGGAAAATATCCTTCACAATTACAGTTGGAGAGAGAATATGAGAGAAGCAGCCCTGCAGACACCAAGGTCAGTGAAGAAAGAGAGGGAGGAGGTGCTCGAGGCACTGAAGATTCACCTGCAGCCCATGATGAAGACCATGGAAGGTGAAACCTTGTTCCTAAAACCTCACACAGATTCCAGAGAACAGCAAGGGAGGAGCTGAAAATCCAGCTGCTAGACCAGATAGCAGCATCTGTACAGGTAGTGATGTAAAACCTCTCTTACTTTGTCTGCTCACAATTTCCTGCTGTTCAGGTTGACCAAGTAGCAAAGGTAGGCTTAGGGATCTTTGCAATTTGGCTGCAAGATCACATTTTCTGAGCATTCTGGCAGCTGGTAAGTTTTGGGGGCTGGGAATGACAATAGGCTGACCTGTCTCTGAGGCTTAAATAGGTATTTTTCTCTACAAACAAGAAGTTTTTCAATTTGACGTCGTTAACAGGACTTTCCACAGCAGGAATTAAAACTAATTTCCAGGTAAAATTTTTCGGAGAAAAAAGCCTATCTGCCTCTTTTTTCATGGTTACATGGATTTGAAGCACTACAGCAAGGCATAGACACAACAGGAACAGGGAAGGTAATGAAAGAAAACACTCCAATCAGCACAGATCTTGAGCCCTTAAGTAGCAAAAGGCATTTATTAGCTTGCAGCTAAGAGCTATGAGCACTTGCTAGAAAAACCTTGTCACCCTCATGAGTCACACAGGGACATGCTATACTCACTTGAAATCAAAACAAAATCATCCATTTCCTGGAACACTACCAGCACAAAGCGTAAGTGAAGTGACAGGATACAAGAAGAAAGGGCTGATGGAAGAATAAAGAAGGTCAAGAGTCTCTTTCAATTGGTTTCCTCTGGCTGCAGAGAGATTGTGGCAGGTCCCAGGAGCCACAGGGCTTCTGGGGTCACCCAGAGCCCACAGCAGAGCTTCCAAGGCCCGTGCCGGCACCGCCAGATTCCACCCTCACTCATCACCCGGCATCTCTTAAGTGTCCATCTAACCTATTGCTTCGGAGCCTGGCTTTGTCCCCACTGAGTCAAAGGGGGAAGGATTTGGGTCACTGGGAGCTTTTGTTAGAAAGGTTCCCTAAATTAGCTCCTCTGTTTGAGATAAAAGAAAGAAAGAGGTCCATCTTTATTTTCCCCATTCACCCACCATAATTACTCCATCTCATCCCTGTCTGCTATTCACTAGCTCTCAGCAAGGGCCCAGCAGCCAGGTCACAGGTCAGCATGGAGGACAAGTCCCTGCTTCCCTGAAAAGGATTGAAATGTCTTAAGCGCAGCTTCAGCAGCTTCCAGAATGTGCCAGTTCCTTCTGAAAAAGCGGCCTTGGTGAACCACACCAGCAGTGACATGGTGAGGAGACCACAGGTCTGGAAATCACTGCTCCTGCACTTCATTCTCTGGTGGTCATTTGGTTTGCTCAGGGTCTCAGAAGAACGGTTAATATACCCCTGGTGTCTTTTCAGTGCATTGCTTTATTTCTCCAGATTATATAGCAGGCACTTGCCTTGTGAATTTTCAGATCTACTCATCTGCCTTGTTTGTATCTTTATTTTTACTTCAATACCTAGTTTTGCTGTTGCTGTTAATAATGTTCAAAGGGCAATTTTTCAATTTTCTCTAAGGCCTGGGAGAAGATCTTACCTGTACATTTCGTTTTAGAGATAGTACTTGACAATACACAGATGTCTAACAGCCACTCTAACTTCTTATGACACAAGTTTTTCTACTTTAAGTCTTTAACACAGAAAGGATTTCCTGAAAAAATTAACTTTAACAATTGTCAAAACACTTCATCTTGAGTTCCTATAAAGCAGTAGCTGCACCAGAAGCCAAATCCCCAGATTACACTCAGCCGGCCAAAAGAAACATGATTTATTATTCCTGCATTCAGTCACCACCTATGCATTTGGATACCTGCTACGAAGAACTAGGAAAACCAAATTAGCCATAGAAAGTATTTGTAACAAACTGCTGCCAATAGCCCACAAGTTTGGACACATTGGGCTCTGCTCTCCACCCCTGTGTTTGCTGAGACACCACAGAGTCGTGGCTAATGTCCCTGTAGGGTAAGCTCGCTCTTTTTACTCCCACACTTCACTTATAGTCCAACACAAGCACTGTGCTAGTTTTCTCTTCTTTCTACCATGCTGTCAGCTTTATCCCTGCTGGAAATTGGCAATGGATAAAGCAGGATAACTGGTGTTGTCACTCATGATTTCATGCAACTACTTATATTACAAGACCCCCTATATTTTTGTATCACTCTTCCAGACAGCTCCTCTCCTGAACCACGTCCAGATAGATATTCTCCACTGCAGTAGAAGCTCAGGATGGGATTTGCATTCAACAGTGAAAATGCTCTAATGAGGCTGAATCTCACCTGTGTTGCTAACATCAGTGACCTTCCTCCTCTGAAAGGGAGTCTAAAGCCCCAGTCATGGGGCCAGCCCTGTTCCCCACTCTCAGTACTGATGGGGGGGTGGATGGAAAGTGCCCTCAGATGGCATGAAGCTAAAAGGGATGGCTGCAGGCACTTTAGAGGATAGAATTAGAGGAAGAACATATGCATTTAGCAGGGTGGATTTCAATAGTGCCAAGCAGGGTTCAGTACCTTTCCAGAGGACACAGTGTACCTACAGATAATTTGGCAGCATTGAGATAAAAAAATAGGAAAATTGTGATGGGTCAGCTACTGCATGTGTATTAGCAACACGTAATTGTTGCTGAAAGAAGTTTGTTTGAGAAGATACACATCAAAACATCATAGAAGAGAATCTGAGGGAATTCTGGCATCAGCGCCAAGAACCCAGCTGCAGCAGCTTTTCTAGCTGAAGGTACTACACCATAAGGGAAAGCCTCTGGTACAAGCACTAAATGCAAAAAAAATGCAGCTGTGGGGGTAGGCTGAAAAAGCAGATGTTGTTGTCTGTTAACAGTTTGCTTTTGCAGGGAGGGCTGGCTCAAAGGGACTAACAAACAGTTGTTCTCCAAGTCCAAAGACAAGTGAAAAAACCCCAAACACTAAACCCAGTTTCCTTTAGCAGCACTTTTAAATGGGTAAGCACTGAACACCCACCTCTCTGACCTTATGAGGGGGGATTCCTAGGTTGGGCCAGAGAAGCCCAGGAGAAGAGGATTCATCTTTCTCTGGCCCATTCTGAAGGGATAGGGGCCATTGGGGAAGAGAAGAGCTAGATGGAATCTTGAATGTCTCAGAACTGCCACAGCATTCATTACCGGCCAGAATGAATCTGCTGCCTCCCTGCTATGCTGCACAGTGTACTAAAATCCTAACAAGACAGGTTTTGATGAGAAATATCTCATTTACCTGGCCATTAGGGTCACACTCTGCAAGAGCTGTGCTGCAGATGCTGAAAATTTCTTTATTAACAGCTTAGTGGATATTATCTTTTCCTCTTCACAGTACAAGCCAGAGCTGGGCTTTGATATTAGTGCATTGCAGCTAATATACATAGCATTCAGTCAACAGAGCTGGTAAGAAAAACAAAGAGACTGTGAGAAAACACATAAGAAGATAGGTGCATAAGAGGCCTTGATTTTTCAAACTGAAGCTTAGTTTAGTTTAGTGCTGGAAAGTTCCAGATGACAATGTAAGTTCTCCAGAAACATTTCTCCCTTTGGAAAAGAAGAATCAGGGTTTTTTCTCACTGCAAGAGCCATTAAAGCATTTCCCATACTGTTTGCATACATCATCTCCTCTTTTTTTCAGATTGACTCTGTTGGGAATTTCCATTAATTTCACCAGTCAGCACTTTTTAGTACTTCTAAACGCACTGTATAACACGATAAATTCGATGCCAGACGAGAGCAGAACTCAGATGAGCTGCTTCAAGACAAAAATAGCTGAGTGATCATTCTTTCCATGACATGATTAAGTTACTGCACAATTGATTTTTTTCCCTTGCCTTTCCTCAGTAGGCACCTATCTCAGAGAGCCAGAGAAAGCCTCTCCAAGAGGAAGACAAGAGCTGAGAAGAGAGATGGGAAATTTAAGTTGTGCTGTTGATCGTGGTACACTGTTGTAGCTACGGGCTTCTTTAATGGGAAGATCTGCCTGGGGAAGTTGAGCAGGGGCAGCTTACAGATCTACCACATAACAGCACAGTTTTGTTCACTTTAGTAGTTTTCCCCAAAAGTCTGTGATTATAACTATACTTAGGCACCACAGCCTAGAGCACTGTTGCCTTAATTGCTTACTTTGGGCACCAGGAGACACATCCTAAGCTTGCATGCACTTCTGCAGTCCTTGCCATATAAACGTCTTTCCATCTGTTTGTTTGTTTGTTTTTTTCTTTTTTGCTTCCCCACTGATGTCAACAGCATTTACAAAAAGCATGGGAGGTTTCTCCCCAGCAGAGGCTGCTGTTTGTCTGCATTATTTAATATGAGCAGTTTTTAAGATTTTTTTCCTCTGATGAGCAAAACAGCACAAATTCCAGGGTGCTCTCACACATAACTTGTTTCTGTTATAATGACCAACAGTCAATCAGAGCTCATCTGTATTCACACCATCGGGCTGCACTGGAAGAAACACTTGTGCTGGCTGAGTGTACTCTGGAAGCAGTTTAGGGACAGACTTGGCCTTAATGCAACCTCCCAGGTTTACCTTCCCTGACCCTGACAAGGTACCTGCAGCAGAGAAAAGCTACCAATTCAATTCTCTTTGTTGCTTCCGCTTTTAGGGCAACATTCAGAAAGCAATCAGTTTTCTGAGAGGTTTATGATGAGTGGAGATACAATTTAAAAGCAGTCTCCATCCACTAAGATAGGCAGTGTAAAAAGAAATTGGTTTGAGCTGGATGCAACGTAAACAACTTGTGGACAAACTGTAATTAGCTCCAAGTGACTGATCTAAATGATTATAACAGAAAAATAGGAAAATGTCCACACAACAATAATGCTGTGATCTTAATATTTACTAGTGTCTAAAAAAACCTCTCCAAAGTCCTGCCTCTGAGCAGTACAAAGGATTTCTACCTTGCTCCCCTGAAAGTGACTGCATGCCTCATGCCTCCGCACTCATCCCAAGGCCCTTAGGGGTCAGGATAATACCCCCTTCAGCTCCAATTTATCCAGGAGCAGGTATGCTACCTGCCCTTTCTAAGGCTTAAGCCAGAAACCGAGCCAAAGACCAGTGTCACCTGCCAGCTCCCCTGAGTATGCCGGCATGGAGAAGCAGCCTAAAGGACCAGGATGTGAACTTGACTGGAAAATTAAATTTGCAGCCCGTTGAAAGGGATTCTCTCCTCCCTTATCTCTTTGTGGACCTGTGACAGCTTTTGAAAAATTAAACAAGGAGGAAATGGAGAGAAAAACATAGATCATTATTTGGTTCTCTAAGTAAGCCGTAAAGTGTTCCTTGAAAGCCTAACTAAGTACTTGCAGACATAACTGATGAAACCCTGGAAATTTTCAGCCATAAAAAGTTTTTATAAAAAAAGCTTTTCATAAAGATTTGGAGAGAAGCCTAAGTACACTGAAAGACAAAAAAAGCATAAAGTAAAACTCCAGAGGGTAGTGTGATCAGGGAAATAATTAAAAAAAAAAAAAAAAACTGCAGGAGAACATGCTTTCTTCAGCATTTAAAGGCTTGGAAGATTCATATTTCTTTGCAGTATTTTGGCAGACAACATCTTTACTATTAATAAATGCCTTAGTGTTCTATGCTTTTCCAGTAAACTGAGTGACAGCAAACACAACAGTATTGATGGAATAGCATACAAGTGGATGCATGTGAAGAGGCATTGCCTTTGATCTGTTCTTTGCTACAGGGGATGACAGGGAGTTGTTATCCCAAAAGCACTTTGCACAGGAAATAGGATGTGGCTGCAACAGATATTAATCTCCCAGGAGAAAGCTAAGGAGGAATTCAAGCATGGTAAATTGCAGTGACTGAGCAGTATTCAGCTACAGTAGGTGTCTGGAGATGGTAATACTACTTACACTCATCCCCATGCAAAGCCCTAATTTTTACTTTACCTCTGACTTAGGGGTCTTAAAGAGGTTCCTGGAAAAGAAAGCTCTCAAGGCTTCTAGGGGTATTTAGTAAACACATAGACATAGCATGGCACAGCTGTATTTTAGATTTGTAACTTATTTTATGTGCATTAAGTGCTAAGGAAAAATTCTTGTGACCTAAAATGCAACTAATATTTAAGCTCACTGAAAATGCTTTGTTTTACCTGTAGCCATAATAACTTTATAAACTGAAAAGCAGTTTGTTATGTTAAATGGCCCAGCAAGAGCCCATCAACTTTTGCAGTGTTGTGGAGCCACTCCATAGCGCTCTCCTTATGGAAAAAAAAGTATGGACCATATTGCAATCAATATCAAGTGATTCCACAACTTTTGCCTTTGTACTGCATCTCTGCACTCGCTAATGACTTTCATATTATCATCAGCATGCTCTCAGGAAGTTTACATGTCAGGGCTAATTAACTAGGATGGTTTGTCTTCTCTTATTAATCCCCTAAGTACTGAAAACCCATTCCCCTTTAAGCAGAAGCAGCTGTGACCAACATAGCATTTGTTTTTGCAAACCAAACATTTTACTGGGAAGCACTTGCTACCACATTTCTGAAAGAATTATTAAAGTAACTGTTGCTGTAATTCCAGTAATAAGCTTCAGATATGTTGCTACAAATTCTCTTCCCGAAACTCCATTCAAATGATTTGTGAATGTATCTGTGATAACCTGTCGTGCCCAGTGTTACTCTAGAAATTGCTGTCTTCCACATGCAAAGATACTTTCCAAGTCTGTAATTTGCAATAGGCTCTACCTAGATGCCAAAAATTTACTGAAGAACCAAGCCGTTGGCTTCTAACTGTATAACTGTATCATTATTGCTGTTCCTTTTTTTTTAGTTTATTGAAACATTTCTTTTGTTAGATCTTTGCTTTGCTTACTAAAGCAAACATCAAGTAAAGTAGCTTATTTTCCATAAGGAGATTTTAATTCAGTTGCTCTTTTTTTTTGAAGGGAAATAGTATAGGAAAAAAAACAAAACAAAACAAACAAAGCAAAACAAAGAGGCATTTAGTATCTGCATTCAACTTCAACACTTCTTTTTTTTTAAATTTGTAATTTTGGCTTGTTTGTAAAATGATCATTTCAAAACCAGGGTTATCTAAATGACATTCATATCACTGAAATAGTTTGATTGTTGAATTAACCTGAATTAAACTTGCTGTTTACTACAAATATCCCTCATGGACTAGAACTGAGAGCTGGTTTTCAACTTGTAGAAACATCATGTGGGTCATGACTAGTGGGTTTCTTCACATTAATTGAGGTCTAGTTGTTCACCAGCTACATCACTGCAGCATTTTTCTATACACGACTTCCTGAGCCCTGGGCTACAGCTGATTTTCTGAATCCTCTCTAAATGCCCAAATTAATCTTTTGAAGCTTTGGCCAATTTCTTCGAAGCGGATTTACCTCCTGGGGTAGGAGCACACAAGCTCTTGTGGGTGTGAGTTACAGCTCAGACAGCTCCACATGAGGTTCATTCCACACAATTTAAGACTGAGGCAAACAGTGCTTTGCTATGAGAGTGGGACAGAGCCTTAAGTGTATCTCTAACACAATTCTTGATAGAGCTAATTGATATAATTTAGTTCAGTCCCTCTGACAAACATGGTACTCAAGATGTGTTTTTATATATATAAATTCACTGACATCTCAGAATTCTTTAAGAACGAAACAAAACATTTTGTTGAAGTACTTTCCACTTCTTTCCCACAGGCATTCTGGTTAGCAAAAGCAACTATTTGCTAGTATAATTCACATCTGCAGCATAGTTACAGTTATGACCCACAGAACATGAAGTTCTGATTTAAAACTGTATGTTGTTTTATGTTTGGTTTACTAATCAGACTTTGAAATGAGCTAACAGTTGGTTGACAGCCCATCCTATACCCCTGCACACAAACATTCCTCTTTTAAGTCTGAATAATCACAGGGTGTTTTTCCTTAACTTCTGCAACAGCAACTCATTCAATACAGAAAATCAGTCTACAGTCCATTCTAATTCTGTTGTCTGAGAAAAACTCTTTTTGAAAATAAACAGCTGGGATAGAGGTAAACAGACTCTGCAAGTTGTGTTTATCAAGTGAACTTACTTTCTATTAATTTTACCCATTTATCAGGAATTTTTCAATTTCCATTTATGTATTTTCAGGTAATAAAATGTATCACTTCTGGTAAGCTAACACAGTTATTTATCATACTTTGCAGTGTTACTGCTGTAGCAATCCTTAGCATGTGTGATGCTTTGAGGGCATAAAGATAACTTGGGTCTTGTTCCCAGGCAGTGGCAAAGGTTCCTGGTCCTGAGCCTGGGAGACAAAATGGGTACACACAGCTCAGCTCCTGCAGGGCCTCTCTTATTATTCAGATGAATTCTCTTCAGGAGATGCAGTCTCTATAGGCACTGTATTGACTGAATTGTTAACAATGCATGAGCAATGGTTCTGGTGGAGAAGGAAGAAGTTGGAACTGCTATTTTTACTTCACTCAGTTTTCTGGTTATTGCTAAACTGCACGAGCTCTATTCTACCAGCTTGGTTTTCCTCTTTAAAGGAGTTTCACAACCAGCAGAAGTTTGGGAAAATTACATCAGGACAAGGACATGGCTCCCTGCATCTCCTCATAAGTAAAATAATTCCCATTTCCTTTCTTACTCTCCCAATTGCCAATAGGCAACCTCGGAGATATGGCCACTGTCCCTGAGATACTGAACTAACAATGCTCTTTACTACAGCACCTCCAACAGAAGTCAGCCTGCTGTCTTTTGCAAATGTGTGGTCTAAAGATATTTTACATATATTTTCAAGAATTAGTAAATATGTCTCAGCTCCGTGTGCCACGTTTAATAACGTAAAAACTGACAGAACTACAAGACATAATGAGGTAATAATAAACACTAGATTTAAATTCACAGAAGCAGGAATGGTGACAACACAGGTCAAACTTCCAATTGCTTAATGTGCATTTTGATATTGAATGAGCTTTTAAGGACGGAGTAAGTGGGTTATATATCTTGGATGCAGGCTGACTCAAGGATGTTCTGTCAGGATGAATTTTAGAACTAAAATGGAATGACACAAGCCAGAAAACCCCAGACTGACATTTCTAATTGCTTGAGAGTTTACACCAAACTTCTATTATTCTAATTATCAGATTTGTCAATTCAGTAAATGGAACAGTATTTTCTGTTATATTTAGTTAAAATATACTATTTGTTGCACAACAATTTTCAAGAATTGTCAAAGCAAAGTAGTACAGTTATCATCTACATGTCTTCACCTATCACAGACAGGACTGCTAGAAGTGCCTCTTATAAAAACTTCCCAATGCCTCCCTTTATGAAACTGTGTTTTACTTTACTTGCAGCTACCCAGTTTTGAGGTTTGAATGGAATTTCCTACATCATTTGTGTGTCACTTTGTGGGAAGGTTAATCCAGAATAGCTCAATCAGTCCATGGATAAGAATAAGAGAAAGCATGGATTTCAGTGTAATATAGTTGCCTAAAGAAGAAAAACTTAAGTTTGAAAAGGCAACATTACATTTAAATCTTTGGCCAAGAAAAACTAAAATTGAAGTCATAATTACAATTATTACAATTTTAAAGTCAATTGTAAAGTTAATTGTAGAGACAAGCAGTCAGGCTGGGAAGCACTAGAATTAGAGGCTAATATCTACCAAACAATTTAGAGGCAGAAGACAGTGTGTACTTTTCACATGAGACTGTCACAACAATGATGACAGGTAACAGCAACACGGCTTTGTAAACAGAGTTTCAAAATCTCTCACTGAAAACAGTAAGATACAGGCTTCTAAGAAACTCAAGGAAATGAAACTGGGGATATTCTCCACTAAAGAAGTCTAGAATTTTCAGTCTATTCAGCAACTTAACAATAAATTTATAATGGCAAGAGTCAAAGTAGGAATAAAGCAAAACCCATGTCAAGAAAACAAAAAACACATACAAGTTTTATTTATTTTATTTAGAAGTAAAATAAAACGTGACATTTCCATCTAGAAGCCACTGGCATATGCTGTGGTAAATTCAAACATGGAGAGTGGGTTTAGCTTTCAGATTCCCCCCAAACTCAACTTCTTCCTTTTGCACAGGAGCTTTGTGCAAGCTCTGATACACCTGAGGACACATCTGTTTTAAGGCAGCCGCTGGAGTTCAAACTTATCAGCAGATGGTGCTTCAAAGACATCATCTTCAACACTTTCTTCTATTGGCTTCATCTTTGCTGAAGTTCTCAGGTAGGGAGATGTCCGGCCTGGGCCTGTCACAGTTACAAAGAAATTACCGATTAGTTGAACAACACACACTTTGCTAGGTACACCTCCTTATGACAAATTGTACACAATCTGATGATCCCAACCTAGTTGCCTAACGAGAGGATTTTATAAGCGAAGGTTTTCTTGTTACCTGGCCACAGGTACCAGGAAATTTTAGACATGGGACAGCCAAGCTGCTATGAACCAGCAATACCTCTAAGGTTCAAACCCTGTTGTTAACCACAGACACGGTATTCTCCCCAAATTCACTGCAAACCCTGACTGAGCAAGGTGCCCACTGCTTGTGTCCTTGGTGGTCATTTTCTCACCATGACACTCACCCACTAACTCCACTCAATTACAGCAGCATGGATGGCTGCCCTAAGCACAAAAGGTGTGGACATTTGCACACTTCCTCAGCGTACTGGGCAAACCTCAGGTGGGCACATGGTCAAATCCCTAACTTTGCTGTTAAAGCATAAAATCATAGAACACCCTGAGTTGGAAGGGACCCAATAGGATCAAAGTCCAGCTCCTGGCCCTGCATAGGACACCCCCAAGAATCCCACCATGTGCCTGAGAGCATTGTTTAAATACTTCTCGAGCTCTGCCAGGTTTGGTGCTGTGACCACTTCTCTGGGAGCCTGTTAGAGTGCCCAAACACCCTCTGGGTACAGAACCTTTACCTACTATCCAACCTAAACCTCCCCTGACTTCGTAAGTTTTACACAGCATATTAATATAAAACTTATAGAAGATACATGCCCCCATAAACAAACACAGAGAAAACATAAAACTTTTGACTAACTTTTGATTTCACTGCAACAAAACAATCTTTTAGAAAAGTAGCAGTTTGTCTGCCAGAGCAGAGTGCACACCGCACCTATTTGTGACAAGACATTAAATGGAGTTTTTGTGCAAGTTACCACTGCAAACTACCTCTATTGCAGTCAAATTTTCAGCATGAGGGTCAAACCAAAGAAACTCTTTGACATCTGCTGAACAGTTTTGTTTTCCATTGCTCACTCTGAAACTGCATCTGCACTTGGACATGTTTTCCTCTCAGTACCCTCCTCTAGAGTTAGACCAGTACAATGCTACAAGGTTGTAAACAGCTAGGATACGATGATCAAAAAGATTATGGAAAACTTCAAAGTACCATTTGAGAAGAAAAGAGCTTAAGACAGTCTGTCAGCAGGATCATTGTTCGCACAGAAACTAAAATTTCAAATATTCTTGAAAAAAATACTGAGCGCCATAGCACAGTCTTATTTTAAAATAAGTTTATCAAACATACAGTAAAGTGCTGTGTTAAGGCAGCCTATTTATGAGGAAGGACTCATTAGCAATGTATGTGTTACACACAGAGAACAAAATACAGCTACAGGCAAGACCAGCAGGTTATCGTATAACTGCATTTTTAAGTCACATTCACAAAGACACTGTTTAGAATTAGCTTTTTGGAACTCTTTATGTTAAAAATTCATTAGCATTTTCTTTTGACATTTAAAAATTACTTAAACTACCATGATACAGAGTTACTCAAGCACATTTTTAAGTACCGGAATTGTTAAACACTTCTCACACAGATGGGTTTTATGGGCTAAGCAAAGGATAACTAAACCCAAAGTTTGTGGGTACACTTGGAAATGAAATAGACTTTTCTAGGAGACACCAACAAATTACACTCAAAGGTGAAAGTCTGTCTGAAAATGCTGAGTTAGCTTCAGCTTCTTTTTGCCTTTTTTTTTTTTTATTGGTTTTTATTCAGAGGTACTTAAGTTTTCTCCAGAAGTCTAAGAAGCCATAAGTCTGTTTAATAGGATATAAGGTCTAATTCTCTCATCCTCTCATCCTCATTCTCTCATCCATTGTTTCAAATACATGCTGTTATTTGCTCTAAATACAAAATTGTCTACTGATGCCTCTATCCAGTGTTGGATCTCTATCCAGATGTTCAAGTGACTGACTCAGACCTTCCATCCACTACATTCTGTTGCCCTTTCTTGAGGGCCTAAGCCAAAATACATATTAGAACTTAAATGAATCCCAGTCCTGCTTTTAACCACAAGCTGGGTATAAACATAAGGATTCTATAATTTGATAATACCACTAAAAGCACTGCCAAACCTAAACTTTTTTACGTTCTGGTTTAGCTTAGAAGTTAGCAAATACAGATTTGTAGACCAGTAGATCTGAACTATTTAAACTAAGTACCCCAGAAAGAGACGGTATCACTAGTAAGTATGTGAATGACTATCCAGCAGTAGAATCATGGAATAGAAACTAATACCAAAACATTTTCAAAGGACTAAAAGTTAAGTGAAGTTACGCTTGTGATCAGGTTGAACTATTTTTGTTCAACTCAAATTTTGGAAAAAGAGATTCACCTATTTCACTTACTAATGGATTACATAGAGATGGATCATGGATGTCAAGCACAAGTGTCACATGATAAACAAACCCCACTTTAATACCTTTTTGAGGATGCCTGCTGAGTTAATGTGATGTTATCAACAGAAAACATCATGCTGCAAACGACTCACTCCGTAAGCATTATAGAACTCTTGTTGGTTATTTCCTTAATATAAAAGCAAACAGTTAGTTGGGTTTCTTAGTTAATTAAATTCAAAACACAGTTTCGTTAGTAATCATAGTTTGGGACCTACTAATTAGTATTTTTAACCCTTTCCCTATGAAACATTTTGAGAATAGCTTTATATCAATTTCCTTAGAAAATGAGTCAAAGCTTATTGTTTGTAGCACTGATAAAAGCATGACTTTAAAAGTTGGGATTATACAAAAATATAAATGCTCGTTTTTTCAATAATATGGAAATAAGGAGAAGAAAACTTATTTGTACTGCACTAGTAAAACATCATATTTGTAATGGGAAGCTTTTGTCCACACAACAATCACCTAGCAATGACTAAACAATATTCCTGTAGAGCTCCCGTACAAAAAAAACCCAAACCAAACCAAACCAAAAAACAACCAGGTTTGTAATTTCCAAATGTTTCTCACAAAATCTTCTGAGGATTTTAGATTGTGTTTGTTTTAAATAAACAAATGTATGATTCCACAAGGGGGACCCAGGGAACAGCACTAGGACTGTAAGCCTCAGCATGTGCCTTATATTGAATCTTAAAAAAAGAAAAAAATGAGACAAAAAACCCCCTGACTGCTGCATTGAGAGTACTCAGGAAAAGTTTTCTGAGAATACAGTGCTAAGGTAAATGACAGGTTTTTTGTTTGGTTTTCCCTGTGATCTGAGAAAATGTGCACACATGGCCCACAATCCACACTGAACACAAATCTTTAAGCAGAGCTCACCTTGGTAGCAAGCCCATCACTGGCAGTGACAGTGCCCAGCAATAACTAACAAGCTATCTTGGCAAAAAAAAAAAGATTGAAGCATTACAGTTCAAGGAGATAAATAAACTTGCATCACGAATTTTTATCAACCTTTTACAGAAGTCAGAAATTTAAAATCAAAATGTAGAGAGAAGATATAAATGACAATATTTCCTGAGGTGTATACTGCACTGCTGTATGGGAAACCCCTTTGCCTCCCCAAAAGTAAGGGAAAGTATTGGACTCAGGAGGCTGCTGCCTCAGTTGGACCGAGTGAGTTCAGAATACAAAAGACATTTAAACCCCTCTTTTGGGGGAAGTATATCCTATACACCAAAAAAAAAAAAAGGTACACAAACCAAGGAAAATACAACAGAGAAAACTGTATTTATCAAGTATGTGCTAAGCACTAATGCATCTCGAGGATTTACCTAATTACAGCTGAACATGTCATACATTTCAACTACTTTCTCCCAAAGCTGAAACAATGATGTTTTGCTGTTAAGCCTGAAAAAGACATTTTAATTCTAACTAATTGCACAAACACAGTTTTACAATTTCTTTCAGGCTTCTGAGTGCACAAATTCTTCCTAGGGCTCTCTACACAAAGGAGTGGCTTCAGTTTCATGGAACTTTGCTGTGTGTGGAACAGGTGAAAAGCCACTCAAGAGTGTGTGGGTAAAGAACAGACCAACACAGGAGACTCCATGGCAGGTAGCTGCTAAAGGCTGACTGATCCAGAAGAGCAAGTAGATGGAAGCCTTCTCTCGACAACTGGATCACAGGCCTTGGTACTTGTGGGGAACTTTAACCACCTCAGTATCTGGTGGGAAGGCAACAGGGCTGGGAGCAAGCAGTCCAGGTGATTTCTGGAACGCAGCAGAAAATTTCTTCACACAAGTGATCGTTGAGCCAACTAGGGAAGGCACTCTGCTGGACCTGTCACTGATGAACAAGGAAGAACTCATCAGGGAGCTGAAGGCTGATGGTAATCTTGGCTGCAGTGCCCAGAGTTTAAGATACTGAGTGGTGTGCAAGACAAAGGGTAGAAGTACAACCCTACAGGTAAGGGAACTCTGGCTCGCTCAGGGTTCAACTTGGCAGGAACACATGGGACATGGCCCACAGAGGTAAAGGGAGCCAAGGACAGATGGCTGATCTTCAAGGACACCTTCCTCAATACATAAGAACAGTCTGTTCTGGTGCACAGAAGGTTGAGCAAGTGTGGTAGAAGGCTGGCATAGATGAACAGCAAAGTCCTGACAGAGCTCAAGCATACACACTAAGTGAAAGCAGGCATGAGCTCCTTGGGAACCATGACCCAAACATGCAGTGATGAAATTAGGAAAGCCAAAGATCAGCTAGACCTGGATCTTGTCAACAGCAACAAGAAAGGCTTCTACAAATACACCAGCAACAAATGAAAGACCAGTGAAACTGCAAGGCCACAGCTCAGTGATGCACAAGACTCAGGGACATGGAAAATTCTAAGATATTCAATTTTGAGGGGGGGGGGTGTTTTGGTGTGGTTTTTGTTTGTTCTCTTTTTTGTTTGTTTGTTTTGGTTTTTTGTTTGTTTGTTTGTTTTCTTTTTACTTCACAGGTTTGTCCCGAGGCCACCCAGGTCTCTAAGTCCAGTGGTAGAGACTGGGAGAGCAATGCTTGACTTACAAAAAAGCTGGAGTGAGTTAGGGACTATTTAAGTCAACAGGACAAACACAGGATGGTGGAACCACGTGGGCTGCATCCAAAGGTGCTAAGTGTTGGCTGATGCAACTGCAAGACCATCTTGGAAAGATGGCAGTCAGGGGAAGAAGAAAAAGGCAAACATCACAGCCATTTTAATGAAGGGCAAGGAGGAGCACCCAGGCAACAACTGGCCTATGAGTCTAACCTCAGTTTCCAGGAAGATTATGGAGCTTGTCTTCCTGGAAGCCACGTCCAAGAACATGAAGGATGGGAGGGTGACTGGGAACAGCCAGCATGGGTGTACCATGGGCGGATCGCATCTGACCACCCTGAGGTGGTGAGATGACTAGCTCTGTGGAGAAATGGAGTACAGTGGATGTTGTTTACCAGGATGGTAGCAGGGCCCTTCCCAGTATGCCACAGAATCCTTCCAGACAAATGGGTAAGAACCAGACTGGATACATGGACTATAGCTTGGGTGAATAATTTGCTGGACTGCTGAGTTCACAGGGTGGTGAACAGCAGCACAAAATCCAGCTGTCAGGTAGTTACCCCTCAAGGGCCAGTGCCAAGGCCTATAATATTCAATATATTAATGACCTGGGTGATGGGATGGAATGCACTCCCACCAAGTTCACAGCCAAGTAGTGAGGGAAAGTGCGAGCCAGAGGGTAGGGCAGCAAGTCAGAACAGACCATCAAAGACTGGGGAAAAAAAAGACTGACAGAAACTACAAGAAGTTCAAGAAAGGCAAATCCCTGCACCTGGGACACAAGAAACCTACATAGCATTACAGCCTAGGCACGAAGTGGTTGGAAAAGCAGCTTTGCAGAAACAGACCTGAGGGTCCTGGCAGACACAAAATCAAATACGAGTCAGCAGAGTGCCCCTGCAGTCATGAATGCCATCCATATATTGGACCATATTAGCAGCATATATCGAGCCATATAAGCAAGAGCATTAGCCAGCAGATCAAGGAAAGATATTATTCCTTTCCATTTGGCACTTGTGAGACAGGATCTGGAGTGCTGTGTCCAGTTTTGAGCCTCCCTGTACAGGAAAGACATGGACGAGTGCAGTGGAGAGCAATCGAGATGGTCAGAGGCTGAAGCAGGTGATGTACATGGAGAGACTGCAAGAGCAGGGTGTGTTCAGCCTTAGGAACAGAAGACTCTCAGGAGATCTGACTGCTGTCCTCGGCCACTTAGTGGAAAGGTATAAAGAAGAGAGAGCCAGACTCTTCTCGGAGGCATGCACTAAAGAACAAAGTACAACAACTATAAGCTGCAATAAGGGAAATTTTTTTCACCATGAGGGTGGTAAAGCCCTGGAATTGGTTGCCCTGGGAGGCTGAGAAATCTTCCACCTTGGAAATATTCAAAGCTTGACTGGACATAGCCCTGCTCTAGCTGATCTTGCTTTGAACATGAGGTTGGACAAGATGATCTCCAGAGGTTCCTTACAACCTCAACTGTTCTGTGACTCTAAATATCCTTGCACAGAACAGAGGAGAAAAGGGAAAAAAACCCACTGGAATTTTCATCAAACTATATGCCAGGTGTCACCCTTGATGTTCTAGTAGGGTGAAACACTCGCAGGGCTTTTGCTTCCTTCTATCTGGGCATGCAGACTATACCAATGTTAAGGAGTAAAAACAGATAGGCCCTCCAAGTCTGAAGGAGTTCCTGGATGAGAACTGCGAGGAACACAATGGAAAACAGAAAATTAAATAGAAAAGTGCCAATATTTGAAAACATTTCCTCTTCTTAGCAGAGACTTTAACCATAATAAATAACAGTTGTTGGCAGTGATTTTTCCCTCTCATAAATTCCAATTCTAGTCACTAAACAATAAAACTTCCCAAATCAAAAGAAAAAATCTTATATGATCCTTTTAAATTCTGTTAAACTAATAGTTTATGCCAAATGAGAAAACTGAACATCCTCTGTATTTTTTTTAAAAGCTACTTTCAGAGTTCAGGTTAGTGCTGAAGTTTAGGTTCAGAGGAACTGAAAATAAACAACAGCAAAAGCCTAGAAAGAATTTAGAATGTTTCTATAAAGGAATAAATTCCAAGAGTAGAAGCAAAAAGGTCAGATATGATTTCTTCCCTCACTTCATCTGTTCTCTACTACTCCTGTCATACAAAGCACAGGAGAGGAGAGCCTGACAGGATATTTGGAGGTTTCCCAGGTCACATCAAAATGCTGGTTGTACACCACATTTCTCAAGACCCTGCCAATACAAACTTATCTCAGGAGAAAATGTAGAACACCAAGTTGCTGAGGGGTAATGTTTTGTTACGGTTTTTAATTTCTACAAGCACCAGTCACAGAATAAAGAACATACTACTGTGACAGGCACTGTACGTTCAGTTTTGCCCCATTACTACAAACATTCTATATTATGTCTACCCATAAACACTACGTCAGAAATTATTACCATACGTGCTGGGGTTTTTGCCAGTACCTACATGAGGTATCCTCAGTTAGCACACAAAGCCTCATGCATCTTATGACTGCCCTGCAGTTAGGTCCTTTCATTTAGCTGATGCACAGCAGCATCCAAAAAGCTGCTGTCTGCTCCCACAGAGTTCTACAACAATCTCTAATGGTCAACCAAGCTGCGCTCAAAACTGGCACGAGCTACTCCGAGCACTCACGAAGAGAGGATGCAGAGGAAGTCCCACGAAGAAACATCTGCAAGCCATCCTCACTGTCACTGGTACTGGCCATACTGTTTCTCATCTGCATCACGGAGAGCTGAGAGCAGAGACTAGGCTGGCGATCAATCTTTTTTGAAGCCTAAAGAAGGGGGGAAAAAAAAATTATTTTTAAAAAGGTCAGGTAAATTAAAATAAAATGGAAAATAAGTATTTCCCTTGTAGTAGATGCTCCGGTCTCAGCTACGCTTATCCAAGAAACTTGATAGAGCAGAAGAGTCTATGCAGTGTACGTCGACTGGAATGAAAACAGAAAATGCCAGTAATATATTGGAATTGGAACACTGACTAGTATGAAACCTCATATTAATTATTCAATTTCAATTTAATTTTTCACTGGAAGTTTCATGTGTTTTCTTACAGAAAGAAGAAAAAGGAAAGATGGAGGGGAAAAAGGAAAAAAGGCAGGGCGAGAAGGAGTGTGCAGAGCAGCAGTCTCCAGGAGAGAGCAGTCTCCCAATACAATTCTTAGCACACATAGGAGGCACATTGCTATATATTCTTTCAAGGTGTCATACTCCAGAAATTACTTTCTGTCTACATAGATATGAGTTTTATTATAGAAAATTACCCTGTAAGTCTTTTTTATTGGGAAAAAAAAAAAAAAAGAGCAAGTTTAACACATGCTTTATAAGATGTCTTTTACAGGTGGTATATTCCTGCTAGATCACCTTGACCTGACTGCATTAGTAAAGTAAAGCAGTGATCTGAAATAGTTTTGAGTATTTGACTGCAAGACAGTGTAATCTATTTGATTAATCAAAAAGCAAATTAAGCAGTGCTTTATTGCTATTAAATTGTTTCCCCTGCAATTCTTTCTTTTCTCTTTTTATACCCAGTATAAAATTGAGAAAACTTAACAGAGTCTAATTAGGCATAAAGACATGACAAGTTAAGCCTGCTGAAGTCTGTAGTAGTGGCAGTCATTCCCCTAGGATAATTTTCGATCAAATTGACAACTTTGCAGAAGTAACTGTTTAACTTACATACAAGTTACCTACAGGTAATCTGATGAGAAGGATTTTTGCTCTAAATTAATCAATTTATTAATCAAGAATATAAAAGTACTGTATTATAAAATTATAAAGCTTTCCATAAATGATGGTGAAGGTTCTTCAAATAAATTATATACGAGAACCTTACAACCAGTATATGAATAATAAACAAGCAAACAACAAAAAAAACCCCACCCAAACTGAAAAACCACCAGCAAACAAGTTACTGTCCAAATCTTGTGAAGCCACATAACTAAGTAAGGAGACAAAATAAAACTAAACCAAGATAATTAATATAACCATGACTATACCCAGACCACTTACCCGGACACCTAAAACACACTCCCCCTACAGGCAAAGAATGAATCAGAACACTTAATGTTCCAAATGTATTCATATTTATTTATATTTTATACATATTTCATGATTCCTTCCATTAACTGAATCATATCCACATAACATTTGCCCTTTTTTTTTTTCTTTTTTTTTTGATTTTCAACCCTCAAAGATGTTGAAATTATTCTTCCTGGAAGTCAGTATCACATAGCTGTTTCCCCCAGTAAAAATTTTTTTTAAGAAAAAACTCCAAAGCTTTTTTGTACAAAGGCACTCATTTGTTAATGAGAAAGGATATCCAGGGAGAAGCACCTTTTTAGCTACTGGCCATCATGTCTAATAGATGGCTAGAAATATCTGCACTAGCCAAACAGTTTTGAATCTCATCTTTCATATACCTGACTGTGCAAACTTTAACAAATATTGCTTCTGACAGAAACACTGCCCTGACTCACATCTTGGCACTAAAAGGCCATGAGAGTGCATTCAGCAGCTGATAGCAGCAGGTTAAAAAAAAGTGCTTTAAGAGCATTTAAAATTGAAGTAAAAACACATTTGTGTGTGGGAGAAAAATTCCTGAACAAAACTTAAATTGCTTACCTTGTCATTTAAGGTTGGGTCATTCAATGAATAGAGTTTATTTGTAATATCTTTGCCAATAAGATACTTAAAGATCTCATAAAGAAATGGCTCAGACTCCAGAAAATAAGTCAGCCTTTCCCTGGACCAGCACAGGAACTTGCAGTTATCATCTGCGACAATGGTGACCTGAAAAAAAATCCATGCTCAAAATTAGCACATTTTAAAATGTTTTAAGACTAGCACATCTAAACATGCTTTAAAATAAGTGATACCATTTTATTTGTGCTTCCAGTTAAAATAATTGTTAAAGCCATAAAACTTTCTAGTATGCCTTAGAATGTTGTGATTGCAAATATAAAAAAAATCTCAGGTATCTATTATCACTGTATTTTTAACTGCAGCCAGTTTGTTTTTCAGAAAACCTGCGGGGAGGTAACAGGAGAAAATCTCTCACGAGTTCCCAAACTGTAAAAGCATTTATGTAAGAGGAAATTTACATATGACATCAGTCCTGTGGTGATGACACTACTTGAATCCCAACAGGCCTACATGTTGCTTGGGTTTATTTTATGTCACCAAGAAGGAGCAACTTGTCTCATCCAAAGGCCTCCATCAAAGAATTTTTAGTGATTAAAAATAAGTATTTCCATCTTTCTCTCTTCACTGTCAGCCCTTCTGATCCCACAAGTACCACTTTCTAACAGTTAAGTAAGGCTCTGTTTGCTCAGTTACTGATAATTCAGTTCTGGGTAGCTACAGGGGAGTTTGCACCCTCTCATGGGAGGCTGGACCTGCCAGGTTTGTCCCCCGGTGCCGGCAGAGGGCAATGGCACACTGAAACCCACACTGCTTGGTGATACCCAAAAGGCACGTTTTGAAGGGGGAAGTCAGTCAGCCTATGAAGAAATCAGGTGCTCTCTTCTATTACAGGATAGCATGACCTCCTGAAAAAATTAAAAACCTATAAATTCCAAGAAATAATGGGAAACTGTCATGTATCTGTGGACTTTTTACTTCACAGTGTGTAATATAAGCCCACAGGCCGAGGAAGAATTCGCCAGCATTGCCAGCAGATGGGGTCCTTAAGACTGAATCTGTGTACTCTTGAAACGGCTGCCACTGCTGCCAGTATGAATATGGCAGTAACAAGAAGAACTCACGAGTGAAGGATGTGCATTGCACTAGATTGCAATAACTTGTAAGGAAGACAGAAGTTGAGGCACGAACCTTTTCCCTTGAGAGGGACAAGCTTGTATCCAGTCCCTTACAGGGAAAACGGGCTGTGCCAAGAGGGCAGCCATGCTGTGGGACACCTCGCTGCTGCAAAATGAATGCATCCCCTGGCATTAAGCCTCACATCTGACTGGAACATATGACCTCAATCACTGATTTTAGAGCCAAGTTGCTCTCCCTCCCTCCCCTTCTGCCAGGGTATCAGTGTGGGTGTACCCGGTCGGCCACTGTCCAGTCATTATTACACACATCTAACTAAAGAACATCAAGTAAGACATTAAAAAATTAGCCATTTTTATGGGAAAAATAACTTCCCTAACAGTATTTCCACACCCCTCCCACAAGGCTATAATAAAATATATCCTTTAATGTACTAGCATAATTACACTGCTAGAGACATATACCCTTATTGTCCCTCATATAAATATTTTTATTCAAAATACTGAGATTATGCTGTTTTAAAAACTTGCAAAATGGCAGAAGCATTAATACGCTTTGACAAGTACCAATTTCCAATTACTAATGCCTGAACTTTTTGTCTTTCATTATTACAATAATTTTTTTTCTTTTCTGTTTTTGAACCAGTGACGAGACCTGCTCATATCATCTCTTTTTTCAGCAAAGCCACCTCTTAGAAGTATTTGTCCTGAACAATCTCTTAACACAAAATGAACTTGGAAATAGTAAAAGGGAGCAGAACAGCAATAGTCAGACTGCTCAGTCACTAACTAATGACGCATTAAATCACGATCATAATATTGTTTTGGGGCATTTGTTATTCTTGATATGGTCCACCTTCAAATACCAGTACTAGGAAGTCAGCAAAATTGTGCAAGTCAAATAGATCACCACTGATCAAATTTATAATCTGGTTTTTTTAAATGATCTCCTCAGCTCATATCCAGTGACATTTAAAATAAAGTGTACCTGGAATTTCTCACCCCGGTTCATCTGTGTTGATCGAAATTCAGGAGAATCTATAAAGGCACAGGGGTAAATATTATGCAGAAAATGCCCTCGATAAGACACCTTCATTCTGGAAAAAAAAAATTCATGAAACAACATTTTAAAATCATGGAAGCTTGATTAATTTATTCTAAATTTGGATATGATTGTTGACAATAGTAAAGCAGTATGCAACAGAAAAAAAAAATATATTCATCTTCTGGAATATCACACCCAGAGCTACCCTGTTTTCTGCCTAAACGTCCACTGATCCCAAGCAGAACAGGCTGCCAGCCAAATAGAGATTTGACAAAAATGGTGTGTATCCTCAAAAAAGTGTTATCCAATATGAGAAAGGCGTTTTGCAGAGTTATGTTATACAGCCAGAACAGAATTAGGCTTCTTCTAGATAGCTTGGTGGTAACGAGTAAGAAAAACAATGAAGCCTGACATCACTGTTGCTGTCAAGAGAAACTGGTTAAAATATTGGCCAGAATTCAACATGACTTTCAAGATTACAGCTTGGCCATGGGCATATATTTTATCCTTTCTCACTTGGGTTCTGTCAGCCTCTGGGCAGTGCACCTGCCCCTTCCTACTTGCATGTACAAGTGCAATGAATCAATTCTAATATGCCTGCTGTTTTAAAGTCTGCTGGAGGGATACTCTTCCTTTCCTCATGCACAATATTTTTTAACCTTAAAAACTGAGAATGCACTGAGAATATAACTTAGGTACCTAAAACTCAGACAAAACTCTTGCTTGTTCTGCAAAACATTGATTTTATACAAACCTAATTCCCACTAAAATCCATGCAGTTGCATATATAGGTGGATACATAATATGTTCCCCGTAAGAGACATCAACTGTCATCTCAAAAGAGTGTCACAAAGTATTCTATACCTATAGATAATTTTGCTATAGACTCTTAGTTATAGACCATAACATGCTGCAAAGAATAACAACAAAAAAGCTAACAAAAACCTCACAATTTTCTAATCTATTCCATGGTCACACGAAGCATAAGACTGTTCCCAAGCTTTTATAGAACCTACTTTCCCTTCAGCAGGATGCTTAGCCTATCATCAACCGATGTTTTATCTTCTGCTGCATAGGCTTGCCCTGTCTTTAAAGTCTGAATGTTGCAGAACTGTCCAGTTAGTCTTTGGAAGAGCTCTGGAGGCACATGGAGAGGTTCAAACATTCTCTTGTAGAGGCTGCTAAGTTCTTTCTCTATCTTGATCTAGATTGGATAAACAAGAGACATCAATAAACACAGATGCACTAGTTAAAAAAGGGTAAGATGCACATATTCTTTAGTTGCTATGCTTGAGAAACAGCTTTGGCTTAAGTAAGGAAAGAAGTAGCAAATGTGTGACATCTATCACAAACACTGCCTATAACAGGGTAACCAAAACCCTATCTAAAATTAGCCAGGCTGGCAATGCAGGTGCTTTAGAATGGTGTCCCACCCAAGTGGCACATTAAATCAGACACAAGGAGTCTTTTGAGACTTCTGTTGATGTAACAGTGAATAGGACTTGGGCAAGAATTACACAGATAGCCTTTCACACTACATGTATGCATCACTCGGGCTGTCTCTCAGGCTCTCCCCTTTCATCCCTGAGCTTCTTGGCTTACTTGCAGCAGAAAAGCAAGTCCTGAAAAACAAACCCACCATATTGAAACCACATGTGATGAGGGAAGAAAAAAGAAAAAACCAAAACATTGCCAGCTGAACATCCCACATCTAGGAGCCCACCCAAACTCTGGCAGCAGCAATGAGGGAAAGGAAGTTGGCTGAAATCCCAAGCCTGGAAGTCTTTCCTGAATGAAGGCAGCAAGGAATGAAACAGTATCCTGGCTTTTCTGAAAGCTGAGGCAGTCTGAACAAAGCCCGCATATTTGCAGTGAGGAAAACAAATTAGAACAATAAGCATCAGATAATGAAGAAATAAAATATGCAGAGAACAAGGAAAAGCAACCAAGAAAAAACGGCAGAAGAGAGGGAGGCACACTTCTAGCTCATGTTCGACTTTTCCTTCAGGACACACAGGTCCTTTTCTACAAAGCTGCTTTCTAGCTGGCTGGTCCATGGCATATGCTGATGCACATGGTTATTCCCCCCCCAGTTGCAGGGCTCCACACTTTTTGCTGAATTCCATGAGGTTTCTGTTGGCCCATTTCACCAGTCTGGTGAGGTCCCTCCAAATGGTTTCCCAACCTTCTGGCCTATCAGTCACTCCTTCCAGTTTTGGTCATCAGGGCAGACATCTGCCCCATCATCCAGATCATTAATGAAGATGTCAAACAGGACCTAGCACTGGCCCTGAGAGATTACACTGCTAGTGCACACACCACACACTAGTATGTATAATATGCACCTCCAACTAGACTTCTTACCCCTGATTACAACACTCACCCCAGCCATTCAGCCATTTTCAATCCAGCTCACTGTGTCCTCATCCTGCACACACTTCAGATTCTCTACCAGGATTTTACAGGAGATAGTGTTGAAAACTCTACTGAAATTAAGGTAGCCAATATTCACTATTCTCATCTATCTGGTCAGTCATTTCATTGTAGAAGGCTATCACAGAATGGCTTGTCTTGGAAAGAACCCTAAAGATCACCTAGTTCCAATCCCACTGCCACATGTAGGGTTTCATGCCTTTCACTAGACCACGTAGCTCAGAGCTCCATCCAACCACTGAACACTTCCAGGGATAAAGCATCTACAGGTTCTGTGGGCAACCTCTTTCAGTGCCTCACTACCCTCACAGTAAAGAATTTCTTCCTAATATTTAATCTAAGCCTACTCTCAGTTTGAAGCCATTCCTCCTTGTAATGTCACAACATGTCCTTGTAAATACTCTCCATCTTTCTTGTAGGCTCCCTTCAGGTACTGTAAGGCCATAATTATCCCCCCTCCCCCCAACCTTCTCCGTTCCATGCTGAACAATCCCAGTTCTCCCAGCCTTTCCTCACAGGAGAAGTGCTCCATCTCTCTCATCAGAATGCTAGAAATCCTCCTCTGTACTGGAGACCCCAGAGCCAGATGCAGTGCTCCAGGTGGAGTCTCACAAGAGTGGTGAAGAGGGGCAGAATCACTTCCCTGAACCTGCTGGCCACACTGCTTTTGATGCAGCCCAGGATAAAGGCTTTCCAGGCTGCAAGTGCACATTGCCAGCTCATGTCCAGCCTCTCATCTGCCAACACCCCAAAGTCCTTCTCACCAGGGCTGCTCTGGATCTGTTCACCCTTGAGCCTGTACTGGGATACCGCACTGACCAAAGTGCAGCACCCTGCACTTGTTCTTAAACCTCATGAGATTCCCATGGGTCCACTTCTTAAGCTTGTCCAAGTCCCTCTGGATGGCATCCAATCTTCAGATGTGTCTAACAACTCAATTTCATGTCATCTGTAAACTTGCTGAGGGTGCAATCAATCCTTCTGTCTATGTCATTAATTAAGATATTAAATAGTACTGGTCCCAGTGACCACTGCCCTCAGGATGCAACCATTCAACCCATTTCTTATCCATCTAGTATCAGGTTAGTGAAGCATGACTTCCCTTTGGTGAATCCATACTCATGACTACTGATCACCTTCTTGTGCTTCATGTGCATAGAAATGATTGCCAGGATTATCTATTCCTTCTCAGAGATCCAGGTGAGGCTGACCAGCCTACAGGTCCCTGGGTTCATCATGCCTGTTTCTGAGGAAAGGAGTGGAACTTGCTTTCCTCCACTCCTCCTGCACTTCTCTTGGTTACTATGATTATTCCAAGACTATCAAGAATAGCCTCACAGTGACATCAGCTCTTGTGGGTGTGTCATCAAGGCTCATGGACTTACAGTGTCCAGTATGTCACTTGACCTAAAGTTTCATTGGTTTACACTGAATCAATTGCTAGTTAAATCTCACACCAGCAACTACCTTTATATAAAATCCAGGTTAGGAATTTCCTGTACATTTCTTATGCCACAGTCTTTAATATCTCAGCAGACATCTACATGGACAAAACAAGGAATAAAAATTAACCAGCAAGAGAAACTGTATTCTGTTGGGGATTATCCTGAACTATTAGATTTCAAAATATGTTCCATATAACTGTGAAGTCAGATGACTATTTGTTTTTTTGGCATGTTCTCCAGGAACTCTTTCATTTTTAACAGCTATACCAATTTAATTTGCACCTCATTCTATACATGACCACTGCAACTCAGAAATATATATCTTCATCTCAAAAATGAATTTGAGTAGCTTCCAAGTCTCCTGAACTCAAAACCATGCAAACAGACATGAGGGCAAATTTTGGCCCTGGAGTGCTAATGCAATCCCTTAACTAGTACATAATTCACGTTTTGTGATCTTCCTGTAGTGAATAATGCTTAGAGAAAGCAGGTGTAACTACTTTCTTACAGACTGATCAGGCTGGAGACTGTAGCTATACTTTAGATGGTCTCCCTTGTATCAGATTATTCACCTCTCACAGGCACAGCTGACTGCTCCTCCAGTCATGCTTGTGGGTCATGTTCCAAATAAGCCATATGGGTAGGTGCAGCGTTTTGTTCAGCAGTGGTTGAAATATTCTGGGGTGATGCCAGATCTCCAAGTCAGGCACTGATTAGACTCGGCTTCCACTCAGACTACAAAAGCCAAATTTGTAAAGCTCCAAGGAAACAAAACCACAGAAATAGTCTTCTGGTCAGAAAAGAAACCCACTGGGATTTTGCATGCTCCATTTAATAAAATAAATATTTAACAACTGAGCATATCAATTATTCATTTTGTAACACGACTAACTTGTAATTATTCCTCCATTCCTTTCTTTCCTTAAAAAGAGGGGATGTGAGGATGACCAAAACTGACTG
Source organism: Pyrocephalus nanus (assembly GCA_038380795.1). Classification (NCBI taxonomy): domain Eukaryota; kingdom Metazoa; phylum Chordata; class Aves; order Passeriformes; family Tyrannidae; genus Pyrocephalus; species Pyrocephalus nanus. Next base: position 43,934,491 of record CM076260.1, read on the forward strand.
AGATGGGCAATAAAATAGCTGCAGAGAGCCTCCTTCAAAAATGAGTTCCTAAGAATTTTTAATTTTTTCCCCATTCTTTATCTTCCTATAGGAAAAACACTTAAAATCAGCCTTTGTGTTCGTAGTAAACATGTAAGACAGCTAAAAAGTCATACGTGACTACTAGGCATCACTTCAAGTAAGCTTGTTGATCATAGTCTATAACAAAGATTCGTATGATTTTTTAAATAATTACTGAAATATCACCTATTACACCAATTAAAACAGTACAATATTTTTCATGCAGTGTTCATAAATACTGTGATTTCTTAATGGAAAGATTATTGAAATTAAGTCTTAATATACAAAAAAACAGCACTACATGGCCAGTCTATCAGAACTAATTCTTGACTAAGCTTTTAAGTTGTACATGTCATGTAGCTCTGTTGATGGTAACATTCAGATGAATCTGTGCTCCATACTGGAGGAACAGCACTGTAGGTAAAGCCTTTGTCAACACATGTACTCAAGTAAATATACTCAATTATCTTGTTGCAGACATGCAATTTAACCCTCATCCTCTTTTTATATGCTGTGGTTGCCTACTGGAGTTTGTCCTGCAGTTCTTAGTCATGCCGGTAAAGATTTCAGCCTTTCTACCATCTCTTTCATTTCCTTTAAATTCTTCCTTTGGCAGCTTGCTCTGTCTCTACTTAAGCTGAAATCTTCAACACGCACAGCATTTTAGAACAAGTCCACCAAAGTCTGTTTTCCTACATTTCATTTTCTGCTGGGAATTCTAGTTTATTCTGTGTAAGAAGAGCTGCGATTTTGCACCACATGCATATGGCACACAGTTTATGGGAGTGCCAAGCACCTCAATTCTGCTGTGGTTACATTGCTAATGGGCAAGGGCTACACAAATACAAAGAAAAGTTAAAGGCAGGTCCTCCAATTCTTTCTCTCTTAGATGTAATTTTATTTTTTTACAAACTTTGATGACTGAGTTTATCAGTCAAGTTTCGTGTTCTTACCCAATTCCTTCTTTTTAAATTCATCTATAGAGTAGGACTTGTACCACTTAACCTAGCTCCTACAAATAATTCTGTTAATAATTTTACTAGAGGATTTAGTGAAAACAGCTGTCTCTTCATTAGGATGAAGTCTATACCATAATGCACAAAATACCCCAGCCTATGCAAACATAGCTTTTAGTAGACAACTATAATTACAGAAGAATGTTTTTCTTTCTTCATTCAGTATTGACTTACACATTGTAAGGTAATATTTTTTTATTTTTTTTACTCAAGCACAAACCAAGACATCATTCTCCCAAGATGCTTCTTCACTCTCTGACAGACTTTTATTTAGATTTTTTGAAAGGGCTGGATGGGTACAAACCCAAGGACCATTACCTACGTTTGAAGACGCATGCCACAACTCACTTTGAAAAAAATACAATTAAGTTTTAAGGCTTGGTTTTCTTCAGAAGTTGATTTCTATCAGCTGTTCACTCCTGCCATTTACAATAATTTCTGACATTGTTGGCCAGTTCCCGTCCCACCTGACAAAATACTAGAGGTGTCAAGATGATACTAAAAGGCTCAGTTGGTGGGTGGGTTGGAGGGGAGCAGGACATGCTAACTTGGTTGGGGGAAAAGACGGCAACATGAGCTCGTCTCGTATTAAAAACCAGAGTACCTGCATGGGATATTTAACTGCAGACACAAACACAGTCTGGCCTCACTGGTTCTGCATTATCTGCTATTTTGTGTGTGCATTAGACAGCATGGCCACGGCTGACTAGCAGAAATACAGTGCAGTTTCATCATATGCTGTATCTTAGTGATGACATAAATAATTGAATAGGCTAAAATAATAGCATTAGGAACACAAACTCAGGAGGAACTTCCCCTTTAACTGGTAAGATTACTATCTGAGAGCAATTTAAACTAGAAACATTTACTACACAGCTTAAAACTAGCTAGAAATTTGTAGATATCTCCCAGGCAAGACAGAAGGCAAGCTTCATGCTGCTGTGCCAGGAAAGGAGTAAGGTGGCTATTCCTTAGCTGCTTTCTGGCACAGGCTGTGCTGATTTGGTGAAGAGGTTATTTGCAAACAGGTTGGTTTGGGTTTTTTTTGGTACTAGCTGTTACATGCTTCCAGAGTGTGTCTCTGGAATACAAAAGCATTCTGCTGAAAATGAGTACCAAGCTATTGGTTTGCCCAGCAAGCATGGGCAAAATCTCCTTTTCTTGCATCTTACCAGACTGCTTGTGAAATTTAGCTGTTATACATACCGGCCTTCTTTTATACACTAGGTATATGAAATGTAAAAGGTTGACAACCAAAAACACAGAATTCCAGATCATTATGTCCAACGCACAGCGATAGAGTGTAGCCCAAATGATGAACAATGCACATCCTGTAAAAATTAAAAAAAAAAAAAAACAAACGTTAGATTCCACCAAGCAATAAACATTCCTACAAAGCCATCAAGAATGCATCCACTGACAACAATTACAATGAAAAACATTATATTCTACAAGCTATACTACACTTAGGCTCTCGGGATCATCACATGCGATAGCAGCTAATCAGCACAAGGCTGCAAACAGGCACTGAGAGCAGGTTGACAGCATGGGACTGCAATACTGAAGCGACAGTAGCTCAGATCAGGGCTGGGGAAAGCAGAAAGGTACAGCCCACGATGATCCATTACGAAAATGAACTAGAAAAGAGATGTGGAAAATTCTACCCTAAATAAATAAATTTGAAAAAAATAAATTTAGAAACTTTATCCCTAGTATTGAATTAATTAGACAAATAATAGCCTACAAATGAATGCTTATTGTTCATATCACTAACCTTCATATCTAATTAGAGAGCAAAAGTTGCATAAAAACTTCCTAAAATCATATGCAGATATTTTTGAAAATTAAAAGGAACTATCATTGCAGCACTTTGACAAGGTCACAGCAGGAACCTGTATAACTGAACTGAACCTGTATAAAATCAAAGAGAAAATTTCCAAATGCTTATTACCTTTTTTAACTGCCTTACTTTGAATAATGAAAATTGCTTTAAAAGATAAGGCATGCTGTAGGATTAGGGATTCCATTTTTAGCCTACAAAGACAATATTTATCAAATGATAGATTATGCAACAGTCTCTCCCAGATACTGTAAGCCTACCATCCACTAGAGAGATCAGAGATACATGTACCTTTAAGTTTCATGTGAAGACAAAAAGAAGACAGTGCCAAGTTGAGTGTTCCTGTCCCCTTTCTCCCTGAAGATGACACTGAATTAATGAACTCAGTATTATCTAATCTGTCTGCATTGTTACCTGATGAGGCAGCACTTATACATGGATCCGAAAAATCAAAATATAGTGGCTTTTGATCTGCTTATTAATTAGACTGTAAGCAATAGGAGAATACGATGTCTGGAAGTATTGAAGAGGAGCAATATTTCAAAGAAGCACATGGGAGGGGCAGGGTCAAAGCAAAGGGGACAGATACCTAGGAACTCATGCTGCCTACCAAGTAGATTTGCATCCTGCTTCCACCACAGCTTGCAAAACTCTGATTCCAGATCTACTCAAAATACTACAAGAACTACAGATCAAAGCAGCAGGCTCAGCAAGCGCAGAGCTCCCTTTGCTTTTAAGGCCAAGCACTACACAGATTAAAGGTCCTGCAATGCTCAGACCCACTGTCATCAATGCAGTTTGTTTTAAGAAGTTACCCTATAACAACTATAAAATAGAAAAGGCAAGATCATTGTAAATTCAGCAATAAAAGTTCAATCATAAAAATTGGCCCGCACTATTATACCAATAAGCACTCACTTTAAAAATACTTAAGCATGCTCTTGTTGGATTGGGTGTATCTTTCTTGCACTGTAATGACTCACTACTACTCCTTTGATCACAAGGATCTTGTCCTACACAAGCTGGACGGGCTTTGAAATAGCTGTGGGACTGCAAGTGTTACAAATGAAACTACACTTGCTCAGTCTCAAGCATGCCAAATTTAGGTTTCCCTCTCAAGTCAAATTCTGGTATCACAAGATTCCTACAGAGGTAGAAGTGCTACTGACTTCAGAACACAGACTGCACTCCCTATCGAAAGGCTATGGTAAATTTGCAACAAAAATAACTCTGGTGACCCACAAGTGCCACATGTTTGAATGTAAGATAAGAGAACATGCGGGCTGACAGCAAGCTTCCCAAGGAAAAGCTCACCTAGTGCAGACATACTAAGTCAGTGCATCAGCTAATATATAATCCCACTACTTCCTTGAAACCTAAAATAAAGGTTTTAGAGATCCATAGACAACTCTGATTTGAAATTTAGTGAATTTTAAGCAGTCAGTCGCATCTGAAGTTAACAGTGTCCACTTTGTTTCCAAGTTGATGTATTCATAGGTTTGAAATTGTAAGTTACAATTCTGCCAAGTTTTAGGAGTCAAGGGTTATATCACCTCTCTAAAAAAGGTATGTTGGGGTCAAAACAGGCCCCCAGTTAAACCAAAACCATCTTCAGAGTACAACCACCATTAATACAGGCAGTAATTTCACCATAAACTGCAGGGACCAGCTCCGTAATGGTCAAGAACAGGCATTTCTGTCACAGGAAGGTTGCAAATCTCTCAAGAATAATTCTCCTACCTATGGTGAGCAGGCCTCGCAGAAAAATCATATGAAGATTCAAAGTAGTTGGAATAACCAGTCCAACTGCAAAGCAAATATTTGCCACGTGGAAAACAAGATGATGAATCTCTTTCCAGTTTTCACATGCAGTCTCATTAAAAGGCTCAAGGGTGGCATTTTTAAACTCTGGAACAAAACTTAGTGGAGTAACAGTGAGTGGGCTCATTGCTGTAGTATTCATCCTGGAAACTCCTGCAAGGAGAGGAAAAAAAAATTCACCATGCATTAAACTGAAATATAGTAGACATACTCACGGATTTTAGGGCTATTTTCTCTCTTCCGAGGATGTATTTTCCATTATCATTCACAGGGGAAAAAAAAAAAATCTACAAATGCTTTAAAAGGGTAAGCTAAATCTAGAGTTCAGTAATGCTTTGCTATCTCTTTCACTTAAGAGCTAGGCTTGAAGAACGGAACTTTTCAAAATGTGGACTATATGCACACAATCAACAGTAGCTACTACGACTGTCATTGCTCAGGAAACATCCTATGTGCCCTTCCTAGCCCTACACAAATGAAAACCACAATTTGGTATTGCATTTAGAGAACTTTACCTAGATGAGAATTGGGGAAAAAAAAAAAAAAAAAAAAAAAAAAGGAGAGACTTATGTAGCATAAGTCTCTTTTACTAACTCTCCTTTATGGCATAGAAAGTCATTCTTCCAAATAAGGAATGTAAGATCTTAGAGGAGGAACATGTGCTGTTTGATTGATTTAAAAAAAAGCCAAATAGCCATATAAAAATAAAAACCAAAGAACCTCAACTTTTGGCTTTCTTGCACTAAATCTGGAGTTCTAAGCCATGCATCATCTTGCACATGTTAACCAGAGCCCACAAAACACCCCCAAAGCACTTTGAGGACAGTAAATTAAAAAAATACCATTTCTCTTCCCAGATGATCAGATGCTACTAAACAGAAAGGGAGATGGCCAGACTGCTACATCTCTTAGGGAAATAGCTTGGTTTACGTAGTATGAGCAAGCTTACAAGACCTTTGTCTGTCTGTGGAACTCCTGAAGAAAAAGAGACAGCTAAAAACTATTTCTAATCTAAATATACATAGGGGGTTTTGTTGTGGTTGTAATAATAAAATATAGCATATATTCCTTTCACACCAATTAAAAGAAAAAAACATCTGTGGGCAGGCAAATACCTTGCCAATACAAAATAAAAAATTATGACTAAAAACAAACTACAGGGAGAAATTGGAAGATTTCAAGACACTACCTTTAGAATTTTAAAAGCTGCTCACTTTAGGGAACCACAGTCAATGTTACAAGCATTCCAGGAGGTCTTAACCCACAGCAGTTCCCAGCTGGAGGAACACGACTGATCCTAGACAGTCAGTCAGAAACATAGGAGAACCCTTCTTCCAGCAAGGCACCTATGGTGTCTCACTGCCACAGCAGTAGAGATTATATGGAGCTGGGCTTGAGTCTCATTAATGAAATACATGCACTTCATCACTGAGGAACACGGTGGGATTTGCATTCAACTAAATTCTGCAGAGTCAGTGCACATTCCTGCTGTGTTACTAAATGTCTTGTAATTAATCTGCTCAGCAGACAACTCTGAGTTGCTGTTAACAGAGCCAATACTTCCTCTAGACTTGAATATACACTACAGTGTCTCTGCTACTTGAGAGTGCTTCTTGGGGCTGTGAAGCAATTTTGAGCTGCTTTTCTTTTATTGTCTCCCAATCAACCTGTGTACAAGGGATAAGCAAGCTGGACAGTTTCTGAAATTAATCAGTGTTTAAAACCCCTTTTAAAGTAGCGGGAAGCAAAAAAAATCCTTAACCCTCTCTGATAGTATCTTTTTGATGACCACAGGCTGTCACAGCTAAAGTGCGCTCCAGAATATGCAGAGGCATCTTCCAGGATAGAACACTGGCATGGACACAGTGTATCCATATGTAGATTTAAATTGTTTTCAAAGACAATTAGATAACTCTTTACCAAAATACATAGTTCACATTTCTTAAAAGATCACTTTCCTCTTTTCATTCCTACACTAGTTATTCACAAAGGTTAATTAAAGTGGGGGACTTTGTCAGACAAACTCTACACTTAACTGTTACCAAACATCAGGTCCATCCAAACACAATCCTACTGTCTTTCAGCTCTTTCAAATGAAATCATTGACAGATTCATGAGAGCAGTTTCACTGTCCTGACAAAGGCACTCTCATAGGGAGCCAAAGTGTGAGCCCGTGCGAGGCTGCAGGACTGGCATTTTAACAAGCTCATAAACAGAAGGCAATTGCTAACTGGATAACTATGTCTGTGCTCATCTTACACACATCTCATCATGGTGCTCCTGTTGTTTTCAAACAATATAAACTCCCTACACTGGAACAGCAGGATCTCTAGATCTTTTAAAAAAAGTCTTCTGCTGAATTTCTACCAATAATCAGCCTTTCACTGCCCAGTCATCTGCCAGTAAAGGCACTACTTAATATGCCAACAGAACAAGTAAAGACAACCAAGCTCAACTCAAGATCAAAGCAGGCTTCGAAAGCAACTTCAGCTGCATCTGATGACAAATCAAAAGAAGCCTTCGAGATGTTTGATTTTTTAATAACAAAGTTTTGTACTGCATCACTGTGAGAATAGAGGCTACCTTACTCTTTTAAGGCTTGGCTGTAAAGCATCACACATTTGAAGACTGGAAACCAAATGAGCTGAATTAAATATACAGCACAGGACAATCTCATTCTCCTCCCAGTCCAGCAAAACTACTGCTCCCCTTGCTCTTCACATGTAGTGATGCCACAAACCATTAGCCATAAAATGCTGTTATGGGAAGGTGTTTCTACAACAAACACAGACCAAGTTGTTTAAAGCACTTGCAGTTGTAAGAGGATGTTCAATGCTTCTGAAAGTCTGAGCTACCTACTTAATTACCTAATTTACAACTCAGGAACCTAAATCTACCCTATTCCACTTTTTTAATAAGCTGTCTTTAATACCTCAAAGCTTTTATCTGAATACATTCAAACTTCTCTTACTACTCACAATGACTGCAGCTCCCCTAATGTACTGGAAAACAACAGAAACCTGCAGAACTTCTCTGTCACAATGGTATTTTAAAGCTGACAGAAACAGATTGCAAAGTTACACAAGGACGGATTTTGACACTGGCTCTGAATTTCAACTACAGAGCCTGCTTGAGAATGAACAAAAAAAGGCAGACAGGCAGAGTTACGAGCTGTAACCTTAAGTGTTTATCTATAGGTAACACCAGAAAGGCAAATATCCAAAGTGTCATAAACAACATTGCTATAACTTCTAGATCAATTCTTTACTCCTACCATCTACTCTTGTCAAATAATACTGAAGAGTGAGGAGAAGAAGCTGCAGACCAACAAACAAACAAGCAAGTATAATTTCTTATCTTCTGCTATTTCAGAGAGCCAAAAATTAATTTTGAAAGTACAGAATTAGACCTCTAAAACTTTAACTTAGGGTTATAGCTATTAAGAATTAATATAGCACAAGACTATATAGTCATGCTTAAGTCTTCAGTGCAAAGACATGTATTATATCAGGAGTTAGAAAAAAACCCCACATAGTCAAATAATTTTGGAAAATTTGGGTAAATACCATCCACTGAAATTAAAGCTTTATGGAACATAAGACAAATAATTAAAAGAGTATTTTTTAATATCCAGTAATTTGTCCATCATATGGATTTAGATTCACCAAACCAAGAATTTGAAAACTCAGCTGATTGAGAACTCAAGCCAATTTGTTGTCCAAAGGAGGGGAGGGGGGGCCAGAGGAAACTAAAAAAATCCAAAAAGCCACAAAAACAGACTAAAAAACCCGCCAGTGACACTTCAACATTACATCTATCTCAAATTAGTATTGTTAACAACAAAGCCTGTTAATTTGTTTGTTTGTGAACTTGATAGAAAGTTAAGATAAAACGTTTTGGGTTTAGGTAAGAATATACAAATTCTCAGAACATAAATGAGGCAGCTTACTCTAAGATTTTGCTATGCTCACAACAGCTTTATACAAACAGCCAGACTTCTGAAAGTCATTACCAAAAGATTTAGTGTCCAAATATTCAGACACAGAGATGACTTTAAAAGAAATGGTGATTTTATGGATACCCACATAACATTCACAGAAGACAGACATGACAGAAAAGTTTAAAGCAGTTGGCTCTAATATGAGAACCAGTCAGCCAACCTGACACAGGACAGCGCTGAGTGTCCCACTCACATCATTATCCACTTCATTGAGATTATTCCCACAGATTTACTGGTCAACATTATTCAAGTGAGCTTCTTAAATCTTTGCCTGAGTATGTTTGTATAACTTTACAGTCAATGCAATTTTACAGTCCATCATTTATGTAGATGGATTTTGTGAGTCTAAAGGGAAAAAAAAATTCAGCTCAACCTTTTTTTTTTTTTTTTTTAATTATACCTGCAGAATTTTTAACTACTTTTTATGGTCTTGTAGTACAGGAGCTGCATAGACAATTTTGGCAATCAATAATTCTTTGGCTTTTGTCAGCTGAAGACAAAATACTAGAGCTAACATAGCCGAGTTCATTACAGTTTAAGTTACCAACTTCCTTTTTTGCAATGCCGCGAACGGGAAGATGGCATAAGAAAAGACGTATATCAATATGCTCCTTGTAGCAAGTATAATTTAACTGTATTGACTACCGAAATTTGTTATTCGCTTTAGTCACTTTCCGCAGACTGAAAACATTCCATTTTTCCTAGAACAGTCAACAAAGTGTTCACACAGTGAGAAACGCTCCCAGGTACGCTCGACTTGATAGCAGCGGGGCTGCGCTGCGGCGATGGAACTTCAGCTGCGTTTGGGCTCGCTGCCCCTCTGGTCACATCGCTCACAGGTGCGCCCAGAGCTGAAACTGAAGGGGGCAACCGCAGCTGCCACCCCGCAGCCCTGCTCTGCGCTCCGAAGCTTCATTTTAGCCCATTAGCTTCATTTAGCGTGCGAACACCAAACCCATAATTCGTACGAAATAATTGTGAAAAAAAAAAAAAATTGAAAAGTATCGACCAAACCCTCCTCCTTCCCCCCTCCCCTCCCCAGAGGGCCATTTCCAAAGCTGCAACCCCACCAAGGACCATCGCCCGGCCGTGCTTTCCCGGGCTGTGAGCGAGCGGGCAGGACTGCCCGGCACGGCGGGAGCCGAGTGCCCGGCAGGGGAACGCCGACACCGGGGCAGGACGGCGCCTTCTCCCCGGTCGGCGGGCAGGTCCACAGCGGAGCCCGGCGCCCGCCCCTCCCGCAGCCAGTGGAGAAGCACCCCTGGGGGCGGAGGGACCCCACAGCGCTGCTCCCCGCCGCGTTCCCCGCACTCCCGCTGCTGCCGGCGCAGGGAGGAGGCGGGAGCGCCCCTTACCTGCCTCGCGTCCTGGGAAAAGTTTCCCGGCCGCCCGCGGTACGGGACGGGGACAAGACAGGAACAGCGTGGAGCTGCCGCTCCTCGGCGCTGCCGGCAGCGCGTCCCGCGGCGGGCACGGAGCCGCGGCCGTGACTAAAATAGGCAGCGGCGGCGGCGGGAGCTGCGGGCGGCGCCAGCGCCGGGCGGGCACCCACACCGAGACCGAGCGGCCGCAGCGCGCAGGCGCCACCGCCCGCCCCGGGGGGCTGCGGGCGGGGCGGGGGCAGCTCCGAGCCCCGGGAGGCTGCGAGGCTCAACCCGGCGACCCCCGCCAGCTTCGGGGCCTGCGGGTAGCGGGCAGTGCCTGAGCAAGGCGCCTAAACCAGGTGGGGAGAGCCGGCCCCGCAGAGGTCGAGCCCCTTTGCCCGGGCAGCCTGCCCGGCCGCTGAGTGGTTAAAATTAGAAGGGCTGAATTCTCCCCTAAACGTGCGGCAAGCGGTGTTGCCCCTACATGGAGCCACAACGGCCCTTACAGAACCGCTCTTCTCAACTTGGCACCTGCGGTGGTTCTTTGTCACGAGCGTGATGCTTAAGAGATGTCACCAAGTTTGCTCGTGTGGCTGTTTGGCAGCTCCCAGACACGACGTGCCTCCAAAGCGGGACGCTTGTGTCCCTGCACGTCGGCAGACGGCTCTGCCGATGTCCTGTCTTACCCCCTCCTGGACCACCAAGTCTTGCAGGGCAGGCAAAGTAGTCACCGAGCCTGCCCTCACCCCCAGGAGGTTGATGAGTAGCATCCAGTGATAAAAGACAGTCCAGATAACAGCCTATGGGCAGCCCATCCCATCCCAAAACCTGTCAATGATAAATTAGGACTGCAAAGGCAGAAAAACCCTTTTGGTACATTCTGATGAGCTAGCTACAAGGTGGGGTTATTTTTTCAGCAGCCAAGAACATATGGTCAGCATTATACCTAAATATTTTTTGGAAAGTAGACAGAATCCCGATAAATTTTTGAAGTAACTGTTTGTGTCTCAGGAGGCTCTGCCTTTGCTATGGTTGTTCTTGGCTTTACACCTTGGAGAAGAGATCTGGATCTTTCCAGGGATATGTGCCGTGTGAACGGGGTTTTTTTTTAAATCTTGCTGCCTGGTATAAGATCTGATTTTCAAAAATATATTATGAAATAATTATGAAGGACCTTATTTGGGACTATGTTTCCTCTGACTGGGCAGCCACTTTTATGGATGTACTTGCTCTTTCCCAAGATATGCAGAAGAGTAAGAGAGCTGGAAAAAGGGTAGGAAGAGTGAATCAGGATAGCATGGCTACAGGAATGGTCACAAGTGGTTGCATCTGGCATGTGTTTGAGATTGACAGTATTCAGCTTTGCTTGCTGGAGCAAAGCCAAGTAGCTTCCAAAAGCAGCACAAAGCAGAGCTCCTATCCCAATCTAAACTGACGTGTAAGCATTTTCTAGCACATTACTGAATGTTATATGCTGGAGAAGCACGGTTTGTTGTATCTTCCATAAAGTCTTTGTACTTCTCTGATTACCTTCCAGGTCTTCTCTAATTTTGGGCAAAGCCTTGGTGGTAAACAGCATCTGCTTAGCTCAATGCAAAAAACGTTACTTGGGAAAGCTTGGCAATGAACTGGTATTTGCAGCCATGTGAGGGTGTAGAACTTTGTCCTGACCGCAGCTAGTCTCTTGGAATCTTTATATTTCAGTATAGTTATGATTAAATGCCATTTCTGCTGCATAGCAGAGAGGTAAGAACCAAGACTACATGGGTAATGTAAATGGTGGTATCTTGTACAGCTGTCAGCAGAAAGAGAAAAATGAGCAAAGATCTGAGAACTGCCCCTATATGCTGTCTCTCCAGGAGGAGCATAAGCAGATGGAGCATGTAGACATGGCTTTGATGGACTCTACCCAATTGTAGAAAAAAAACTTTAATAGAATCACTGGCATTATTTCATATAGGTAATAACACGTAGTCCTAGGCAGATATTAATGGCCATAATTTTAATACAACCTTTAGTTGTACAGATAATATTAGATAACAGTATCTATAGTTATACAAATAACAAACATTCTCTAAGTAAAATATATTAAGTAGAGTTTATCCTCTAAAAACAAGGTCTCATGTACCATGGGAGAATAGTCCGGCTTAATTAAATTTATGTCCTACTGTTAAACCACTATAAAGACTGGCTTAACCTCCTATCTTTGTCAATAAAGTTCAAGTTCATTGAAGTGTGCTAATATAAATTATTCTGTCAGAGGAAAGAAATAAAAACTGTTTGCATTTACATGGAATTGGCTTCAGAAAGATCAGTTTTTAGAGATTTGTGTTGAATTGATGCATTTTGTTAGCGGAGACAGGTTTAATGGCTTTACAGCTGTTCATTGATGCAGGCTTGCTCTCTGCCGCATCTCTTTCTTCTGCTATTAAAGTCTTGATAGCTTAAGTACTTTTTCAAATTATTTAGTTATTTTCCACACTAATAGTCCACAATAGAAAATGTCACATGGGTGTTACAGATTTCTCAGTCTTGCTCCTTATCTCTAGCAACCGGCTTCATGATCCTCAGCAGTATACCCTGACCTCTTGGAGCCTGCCTGTTCTCCAGTATTTCAAGGAAAATATCATCCTGTTGATGATGCAGGGAGGTGCTGGACCTCAGCAAAGGTCAGGCAGGAGAACTTCCCTCTCCTTCTTCTCAGTTTAGCATAGCCGAGCATCAGAAGACTTTATTAAGTGGATGATAAAGTAACTTTTTGTAAAATTGCAAGCACTCTGCCTCTTCCAAATGGCAGCCTGATTCCGTAGCCTTTTTTAGGCAAAGTTTTCATTAAAGAGAAAAAATACTTTGTATTCAGGATCCCAGATGTGCCAGGATGACAGGGCTATTTTCAGACAATGGCAAGATCTATGAAACATTTCCATTTATAGTTTCAGGAAGCATACTCAGCATCTACTCTAAACTAGTCTTTTAAACTCCCTCTATAGACAATGTAAGGGGGCTCCTTTAGAAAGTAATTAATCCTGTGTGTATTTGACAACTGTCTGGAGTGGGATAAAATACACTGGCAAATCCCATCCCAGTTGCTGAAATTATGTGTCATATAACTGAAAAATTACGTATATTTTCCACAGAAAATTTATTTATATGGGTTTTGCTTGAAAGCATCCTCAAGAATTATGTTTTCTTAGAAGGAAATTTGTATGGCAGAGATTATGAATGAAAAATACTCTCTTGGCTTTTTAATATTCTGGAGGTTTATTTAAAAGGAATATGTGCATTCCATGCATTTTTTGACTCAAGCCTCCAACAGACACTTTCTGATGTATAGTCAGGCAATTCTTCCAATGCGACACCTGCAGGGAGGGTGTCTCCTATTAATACAAGACAGGCTGTCTTCTTGTTTGAATCCAAGGTATAAAACACCATATCCCAGGGCTTCCAGGTATTTGATTGATAGCATAGTAAATGAGTATTGCAAACTTAGAGCCAGGAGACAACTTTCTTCTAAAATAATCTGTCTAAGCATCTGAGTCTTAACAAAAGCACTGGTTATTGTAGATGTTTATCCAACAGGCACATGATCCTGAGGTATAAGGACAGAGTAAAATTGTTTGCTATTAAAATTATCTAAACTGTACAGAGTAAACAATTTATTCAATCACACTGAACAATTATCCCTGTTCCCAAATTATGCACGAGCAGTTCCCTGCTGACACTTTATTTTGTATGTTCATTATTTGAAATTGCTCAGTGAACGATTTCTATGAACTGCTTACAAGTGATTTTTCTGGGACTTGATGGAACGGCCTGCTCGCTTGCTCTAGCTCTACTTAGATCACATGATTCCCCCAAAAAATAGGAGAGCTGATATAAAACAGGTTGGATTTCCTAAAGCAGGATCATGACAGGCTTGTCACTGCCCTGCCAGGGCAGCTTGCTAACCGCACTGGGGGAATAGCAGGAAGCCTGTCCCCTGGGGCTTGGCTTCTTTCTGGGAATACAGGAATATCAGAGATGCAGTTTGACTACATCGCTTGCTGGAACTGAAACCGCTATCAACATGTTGCTCTCTGTTAATATAAAGCAGCTCTTGCTTCACACAAAACTGAAAGACAAGTAACAGAGCCATGCTTTTGCACTGCATCTGTCCCCTCGTCGGGTGACAGCCCATTTTTTAGGGGTCCCTGCTACAGCAGATTTGGCAGCACTGGGTGAACTGGCTATGATTTTTCTGTTCCCTTTTTGGACAACTTCCACGCACAAAGAAAGTTCAAAACGATCATGCAGAGATGTCTATGCTAATCCTGAAATAAATCCATTTCAACTGCAGCTCTCAAAGTTCTCTCTGCAGAGATCCCTGTGAATTTATGTGAGTCTGTGTGACTGTCTTTATAAACCAAAGGAATTGCAAATGTTGTCAGAGTACAAATGTACACCTGCTTTTGGTGGTTGGTACAATGACAATTAATGTTCTGTTGCAGTATTAGTCCTTTTTGGCTCTACATTTCAATATTCACTGGTGGCTGTTTTTGAGAAGCAAAGGCTAGGATTGAATCTCCAGGATGTTGTATATTAGCACCATTATCAACAATTTTGTAGGAAATTTTAAAATTATTGATAAGGATTTAGAATTTTATTTAAAGATTATAAAAGGAACAATATTAGAAATTAGAAAAAATTATTAGAAATTAGAAAAAATTAGAAAAAATAACAAGTGTTTAACTCATTCAAAAAGATAGACAGAACTGAAAAAATAACAATCTAACTTATAAACTTGAAGAAGGAGGAGAAAAAGAAGTAGGGGGAGACAGAAGATGAGTCTAAGGAATTACTGAAACAAGCGACAGAGAAAGCATGTAGGATTTGAGAGTGAAAACACTCCACTCTCTGCGGGGGAAGAAAAGGTAAATAGAGTAGCTCAGAAGAACTTTGCATAGGCATGAGGTATCTTTTATAGATACAATTTTTGCTTTGCAAAAATACACAGAGAGCAAGACGGGAGAAAACTGATAATCCCATCAGGGAACACACTGGGGAAGAAAGTAAGGGAAAAGAATTGTTAGGAACAAAAGTTCGAGAGCAAAAAGCAAACCAGGAATGCACAAGTTTGATCCAAATGCACAGAAATGGGTTGATCTAGGCCAAACACCAAGCAGGAGCATTTTATGCACTTGATTAGATTAGCAGTCTTAAATAAGAGACTTTGAAATACTCCCTGTTTTGAGCATAAACCTCAAGGTGAAAATGAGAACCGAATTTTTTAATTCGTTGCCTACTCTACCGTTTCAGAAGTGTCAGCACCAAGCAATTGCAATGGAGTGTCTGGTCTGCTTTCAGTGTGCACCCCATCCATGCTGCCTGATGCCAGACTTCAACTGAGGATATCATGAAGCACTATCAACACGTGTGCTGAGTTACAGCATGCCACAACTGCTTCTTCCTACCCTGATCTTTGAGAGTAAAGGTAAACACAAAATTAAAAAAAAAAAAAAAGAATTTGGAATCTTTCTAATTTCAATGAATAAATAAGACCAGTCTTCTGAGTAAAGTTTATTATACTTTTTCGTTCTGTAAAGAAAAAAGCAACAAACAAAACCCTGTTATTTAGGGTTAAGAACAGGGATACCGACTGCAATAAACATACATATATTTAATATTATTGCTTTTGCACGTAGCATAAGTACATATACCACTGTATAAAGCAGTTTCAGATGTAAAATGGCAACAAAAGTGGTAAACATAAAGGTACTAATAATTTGTAAAATAAAACCCAATATAAAGTTTTTTATGTATCAGTATTTATTGTACTTTTTTCTACTAGTACTTACTCATGAATTCTTTAAATAATGAACATATATACTGAAAGGACACTTTGTTTTTGAAAAGCTGTAACCGGACAAGAAAACGGAGATCCAGTGACAAACAAAGCATAGTGCTGAATGTATGATTCCTTTTTAAGAAGTACTCCATTCCCCTCAGTAGGGAGATTTGCTTCAAAATATTATCTGAGAGGACATGACCTTTCCGTAAATGAAAACAGGATAGTTTTTCTTCATACTCAAAATATTTTATCTAAGCTAAAATTCTTAGTAAAATAGAATAGCTACAGCAACAGAATTCAGTAAAAGTTTTAAAGATTTTAATGTGAGAGAGTTTTAATGTGAGAGTTTTAATATGAGAGAGTTTTAAAGATTTTAATGTGAGAGAGTAAGATGAATGAAACACAATAAGGATTTCCAGCACAACAGCTGTTTTATAGGAACTGCTGATACTCATGCCTGGGTATCCTGGCAAACGTGAACTGGCTTGCCTCACTTTTGTTACGGAGTCAGTTATTTTTCATTTACCCCAGTGCGAGAGAATGCCTATGGGAAGATACAGGGTCACACCTCCTGTGTTTTAAACTCATCCCATATCTTACCTGCCAGTACCCCACGCTTGTAGACATGTCCTACAGTTGGGCTCTGGAAGTCCAAGCCCAGCCCTTAGTATCTACATTGTCCTGTACTCTTACTAGGAGTCCCTAAAACCTACAGATGGGAAACAGTAAACAGACACGTGTGCTTCGTCTCCACTGAGCCCAGACTCCAGCAGGCTGCTTGGGATCATCCTGCCAGAATCCCTGCCTGGGGACCTCTTTCACAGATCTGAGATGCTTTAATGTTTGCCTATGATGTGCAGTTTCTATAGAAGATAATGGTGGTGCCCACTTCTATAAAATTACATAGTTACAGCATTTATCCATTAAATGGGATTTTTGACTTCAGAGTCTTTCTTATCCTAATGCACCTTACTCCCAGAAAATTATTATATCCCCCTATATACTATATTATATAGTTTCAGACAAGTTTGGGTGGAAAGTAACTATTAGATACAATGAAAACGATGGGATTCACTGCTGAAATAGTTATTTACCACCATTATTTTCTTGCAATTGTTTATTTATATGACTTTGATGTCCTAGTTCTTGATCATCTATCTTTTATCATCCTTTGTCTTCAAAACCCCATTCAGGTAGTGAAATAGTCCTGCCCCCACAATATACCTCGTCTAATTAGGAGCTGCCGTGGAACTGACAGCTAAAAAAAAAATTGCCTGTGAATCCACAGCTGAAGAATAACTGCTATAAAATCCTTCTGCTCTCACAAGCTTTTGAGAATGTCCCATCTTTTTTTCCAGTCCAGAATAACATTTTAGCAACATTTGCTGCTTGCAGAGTGATGATTTGGTTCCAAACCCTCTGCTGGCAGAACCCCCTGCAAAGCTACCCTTTAGAAGGGGATTGCTAGCCATGGTTTGGGACATGACCCAAAATCCAGAGCTCAAGGATGACACGCTTGCGCTGCCTTTCTCCTACACGCTCCTGCTGATGAAGCTCAACCTACATGGTTTGATTCATCAGCATGAGGTGGCTTAATTTACATGTCAAGTTCAATTAACTCGTTTGATTCCCAGAGAAGCAGAATTACAGTAAGCAGAAAGTGAAGGGACACAAAAATGTACAAGAAAGGAAAGTTAATGGGAATTAGGCAAGCATAAAAAAGGGGTGTTCTCCCTTGGGAGCCCTGAACCTATTATATTTTAATGTATATTAATGTAAAAAAAGTAAGTATTTCAAGAGGCATTAACAAATTCGCTTAGATATGGTATTTACTTTGTTGTATTGTAAAAAATATCTGTCATACAGCAACAGTCTAGGGAGGAAAAATATGCATTCAATTATTACAGGAATAGAAAGAAAAATATTTAATCTGTTTATGTCTGAATTCACCAAATAGATACTATTTTTTTTTCATTTTCTATTTAAACACTTTTCTTCTATATAAATAGCTGCAGATTTGTTTCAGTTTTAACACATGGCTTGCAAGACCTGTTTATATGAGCAATACAATACTGTATTTTAATTTTTCATATACACTGAGACCAAATATGTCTTACATTTATCATTTACAATAAGCAAAATCTGTTAAACATTTTTTTTTCCTGAAAATGTAGCATCAACATATTATTTAATTACTACAAGCATATGCCTTTTTTGTAGTATGGCAAAACTATGCAATTTCATCCAAGCATGTATGCAGCTTTACCCTAGCACAGATCATATCTCTGTACGTATAGTTTGCCATAATTATTTCCGTCACTGAGTTTCCTTTGAACACTGTCATACTTGCTGGTTTGTTGCAGGGCAATTAATTCTTGAAAATACAGAACCTGGGTGGCCCACTTCGGTCACCAAGTCCAGCCTCCGTTATCACAGGCAAGTGAATAAAATAATCTTTTTCATTAAGCACTTAAAATTTGCCTTGCAAAAATTATTAACTATAACAGTACACTGGGGTACGTCCTCTCTGGTTATTCTGTAGTTTCTGCAGTTTTGAGTGGAGTTGCATTATGAAAAATGTAAGCTGTACTTACACTACTCGTAGTTAAGAAACTACTACATAATGAAAGAACTGCAGGGTCAGTCCCATGCCCCTAAATAGGCAAGACTTGCTTTGAAGCACTCACAGTGAAGCTCTCATTGCTTCATCCAAAAAATTAATTTGCTGATTTAAAATAAACCTCTCTTGAATAAAACCTGTATGAAGTTGAAAGCTCTCTTCCTGTCCCCTCCCTCCTCACCCTGTTTTGGACTGTCCTAGGCCATATATTTTCCTGGTTTGTGCAGTAAATTTGAACCCTTCTGAAGGCTGTAAAAGCCGTTCCAACACGATGTCCGTAATTATAAGAACTCTGTAAGATAAACTGATGCTGATGAATGAGTAAATCATCACGTGCACCAGATTCTGCCACTCTTACCTATAGTAGCATACAAATCTAAACATAACCCCACAGAAGGTTATGGAACTGATAAAAATGTAAAATGTGAATAAAGGGGAATCACTGCATAACAAGAAAAGGATTCACTGATAGCAACATGGACTCAAGTGTCCATTTGCTTAAACGAATTATGAAGGAGGCTGATCATCTCATTGATAATTATTCCTGAGTATTAACAGGGGCATAAATTGGATGATGGTCAAGTCAGAACTCCATCCTAGATCCAAATGTTTACTAACCTATAAATAATCATAGAATCACAGAACAGTCTGGGTTGGAATGGACCTTTAAAGGCCATCTAGTCCAAACCCTTGAATAAGCAGGGATCCCTTCAAATAGACCAGGTTGCTCAGATTTTGAATTTGAATGTTCCCAGGGACAAGGCATCCACCACTTCTCTGGGCAGTCTGTTTCAACACAGTCATCATAATATAGTCTATATTTAGTCTGAATCTACTCTCTTTGAGTTTAAAGCCATTACTTCTTGTCCTATTGCAATAAGCCCTGCTATAAAAATTCTGTCCTCATGTCTCCTTATAAGCCCCCTTAAGTTAGTGAAAGGCTGCAATAAGGTCTTCCTGGAGCCTTCACTTCTCCAGCCTGAACAACCCCAACTCCCTAATGACTGGATGTATATGATATCATAAAAGCCTGCCTGATTTCACTGACATCAGTCTTGAGTCTTCATTCAGGTAGATTACACAGCCCTCCCAAAATACTGGTTTATGAGATGTATAGCAGAGCATATTTTACAGTATGTTTTAGAAGTGCTGTCCAGATTAAAAAAACCCAAACAAACAAACCACAGAGGTAGAGCAGGCTTGATGTCTTGTTTCCAGTCCTTTTGTGTGTTATATATTATATTATTGTAGATATATATGCCCTGAATTCTACAGCTGACATGTTCTGCTAGTCATGACTCAAACAGATGCTGGAAAACTAGAAACAATTTTTAAAAAGTGACTCAAAGCCCAAAAAGCACATTAGCAACAGCTAAACAAGATTAGCTAAGAGTATGTTCAGATATTGAGTCAGACATGTCCTAGTAGAGATTTCTGACAGTAACTGATTCCAGCAGAGAAAAGCATCACAGAGGATTGTGTATGGAAACCAAGGCACACACCAGTCACAAAGAAGAAAAAATTACTAAAGTATGTCACAAAGCACCTATCACTCCAGAGCAGGCATCTTTCTATGCTGTATGCTATAGTTTAAATAGAATATATAAGCGTGATATAAAAATTGGATAAGCAAGACTCCTTGGTCTTGTTTTAAAGGTGAAGATGATCAAACTAGTTAACTTTAGTAGGGTCAAAATTTAGTAAAGACAAATGGTCTTGAATATGTGGACCAAATCTATATATTCAAGAAAACTGAGAATTTATCAATTATTTATATTACATTTAAGTCTAGAATAACATCTCTTTTGTGTATCTAAAATATTTTTATTTTTGTAGATTTTTAACACATAAAACATTGAGTGTAAACTTCATATTGGTCCAGCACATTATAGCAGGATAAATTTACATATTCTTGTTATTTTATCAGAATGAGGGGTGGGGGGTTATTTTTAAATGGCCCGTTAAAGCACAGTGTAAGGATTTTAGAGCAACTCAGCCAACTAAAGCAGAGAGGGATTGCGAGAAACAGCCCAAGTGACAACACCCATGAGAGATGATGCACTTCTTACCCACCTCAGGCACCATCGACAAATAGGACATGACAGGACAATCACAGCACTGAAGTTACACGAGAATACCCATGCTGAGTCATACCAAGGGGTCAGGTAGCCTGCTATCCTGTCCCTTAACCGTGAAAAGTATAGGAAGAGGGCACACACAGCTATACATCCTTCCTGCACACTGCCAGCCTATGGCACTGTGTTATCACCTTAACAGGTCTTTAAAGCTGTCAATGAACTCTCTGTTTGCATTTTTTAAAATTCTGTTTTGACCAGGACAAAGGAGATCTGTGACTCAGGAACTTCACGGACTAAGTAGTACACACAGAATAAATTGCATGGAAGGGTCATTATGAGAATGATTTGGGTATTATCACATTGCCCGCTGTGGTATTTATGTTTGTCAGATTTTCCTCTCTGAGAAAGTAACATGAAGCTAAAAGCAAAACTTGTACAATGTTATCTGCTCTACACTGAAGGTCCTTCCAAACAGGAAGTGCTTCATATCACTTCTAATAGCTTTCTTATACATATTGCATGATTCTCTTTCAGCACAAGATTGTATCATCATTTTAAGCCCTCCAGCAACAACTCACAAGTTCTAAACTCATATGTATACCCACATATGAGAAAAACACACAGTGGTTATCCTACCAAACAGGCCAGCAGTTTTAAAATATTAAAAATATGATCTACTTCCAGATACATCGAGCAGCAATCCATTCTCATTAAATAGTAATAGTTCTTATTTTTTGATTACTGGCTGGCATCAGGCATAGCAGCAGGAAGGTGAGTTAGCAAAGACATTCAGACGCTTCTTTCCAAAGGCACAGTGACCTCAAGGGTCAAAACCAACTCTCTCCTACTAAGCGTGAGCTGGGGCTCCCTTATGCCATTAAAACACCACAGAATGAGGGAGAGAATATCTTTTCAATCAAAACTTTCATAGGCACAGAAAAGTGACTCTGGAAGCTAAACAAGAATGTTTCAGTTAAAAATCGTATTTATTGCTGCAGCTGTTTCAGTCTCTTCCAACAAATGTAGCTAAAAAGAATATTGTACAACAAACTCCAATGGTTTGGCAGTTGATTGAGTAACATTATTTACTGTACATGTCATGAAGGGCACTGGCACTGCAGAAGCCTAAGTCCTGTAGCATCACATTCTATCAGAAACACTACACAATTGTTTCTCTAAGCTACAGTTGCAGCAGCTACAGCTGTTTTATTTTTGTAAAGCTAGCAATGACATTTATGTTTGTTTTCACATAATACCTCTTTAGGACAGTCAGAGAGAAGCCAATCACTCATGGAATAGAATTTGTTGTTTTCTTTTTTTGGTTTCTTTAAGAATCTTGTTGTGCATTTCAGAATCTTTCACTTCTTTAAGAAACAAACCCAATACAGTTGGTCCGTGGTCTTTTTCTGCAATATTATTCATGTTAATTGAAACAATGTTCATGTGGCAAAATATGAACGTTATAGGCAAGTTGCTATATTTTGAAGACAACTTCTTTTCATTGACTATTCTGACTATACTTCATTATGGCAAAAATTTCGAGAACATATAATTACAAATACCATGGGCTTGGTTTCTTTTAAAAAACCCAAACAATAAAACACAGAGGCCACCACAATTGCAATAAAACCTCAGCCTGTTATGATTTGGTTTCCTCCAAAAGTAAGAAGATGAAGATCAACAGGAGAATCAAGAGAAGGTAAACATATTGCACAGACAGTAAAAATGCAGAAGCCAACCTGCTGGCTTGAGAGGGAGAGAATTCAAGCTACTCCAATAAACATAAATGGCACTTGTCAGTCAAATCTGGCTTGACTGCGTCTTGATCTGCTTCTGCTCTTCTGCTTTGCCACTTTGCATTTTCTTTCATCGCTTTGAGGAATGGCTGCAGCAGAATGTTCCTTCCTAGGGCGGTGAGAGGAAGGAGCCGCAGTTTGTAACCCCCGAGGGCTTGCGCCGTGGGGAGCCTCGCTGTAGGTGGTGGTGGGAGAGCTGCACTGGAGGGGTCTCCGGCAGTGCAACGTGGTAGAAGTTTGGCAACCGAATGTCGTACCTAAAGCCTTCCCCCACGTGCACCCTGTCGTTCAAGGCATACAGTTTTTCAGCAATGTCGCTCCCAATTAAAATTGAGAACAGGCGGGAGATGAAACGGTGTTTAGCAAACAGCAGGTAGAGCTTCTTTCTCCTCCAGGCCACATACCGACAGTCTGTCTCTGCTGTGAGTGTTACCTATAGAAGAGAAAATTGAAGAGCTAGGTGACAAGGCAGTGATGTTGCCACTTCTGCCCTTGCTCAGAAGGCACTCTCCTCTCTCAGCAGAATCTGCCTACTGCAAGTAGAGCCTTTTAATCCAGGCAGAGAGCTCTGGAAGGTCTGCTGCATGCAAAAGACAAGTGAGAAGGGTGAATGGGGGTGGACTGAATGATCTCATCTGGTCGCCCTCGGTGACAGTATGCCTGTGCCCACCTTATCAGGATGCCCTGGCTCAGCCCTGCACTCCCTGCTCCACTCTTGGCAGCCTCAGCTGGAAAGGCAGGTCTACAGAAAGCTCTCAACAAATGCCATTTGCCCTTGTGACAGGAGACATCAGATCCTACCCAGGGAGGAGGCAGCGTGTAGGTCAAGTGACAGCAGTGGGAGGGCTCACAGATTAGAAGGGGCAGCCCTGACTGACACAATGTCCCGTGCTGTAACCTCTGCCAAGCTGTGTCACAGGCACGTCTTTCCCTGGCTCATCTCCCATTGGGAAGCCTCTTCAGCACCAGTTTCTACCCATCTCATGCAAACCTGGCTTCTCAGGGCTGGATATTGGCACAGCCAAAGAATGGTAACAGAGCCTACCTCCCAGATTAGCTTTAAGAAAAACCTTGTTTGTTGTAACAAGATACAAACAGCAAAACCAGTCCAGCAGGTAAAGAGGACTTCCCCCTCCAAAATTATTAGAATGTCAATTGTTTGTATAGCATCCCAAAAACCCACAACTGAATAAATTTATTTCTAAACCAAACAGTACTTGAACAGTTTTTCTGTAGTACTAAAAAAACCCATAAAACAAAAATCCTCAACTTTTACCTGGAAAATTCCCTCTTCTGTGGGCCTCAGTGAATCCCATTCAGGAGAATCCAGAAATTGGAGAGGAAAAATATAATGCAGAAACTCCCCATCAACTGTTACTCTGATCCTACCAAGATAAGATGTGTTAATTTGTTAGCACTACCTGTACACCAGGAAGGACTGCAACAAAAATGTGCTGTTTCTACTGTATGAGGAATTTAAATATAGCTTTCAGAGCACGAAAAAGCAATCCCTGGCCAACAGTATCCTAATTGTATTATTAAACCCAACTTGATCAGGCCAGTTGAAAGCAAACACAAGACAATCATGCAACTGAAATGGGAATCTTTGAAGGCTTTATTCAAGTCATATTATTCTCTCTGTGGCAGGTCTGTGCAGTGATGCACAAGCTTTGTCGTTAAAAGGCCAGCATGCACTCAAGTGGTGAAAGACCAATGCCTGTAACACCATTTGCCTCCTTCCCCTGAAAACCACGGATTTACTTCTAGGTTGGCAAATAAGCACTTTAGAGGAAACAAAGTGGCAAAAGCAGGGAGTGGGAAGCAGGAGTTTCCTACGGCATGTAGTAGAGAGGGCTCTCCCCATGTTTAGCAGGAATTACAGGGCCACAGGTCTGTGTCTGGAGCCAGAAGAACAGCCTGGAGGTATGGGATCTTTGTGTGAATGTTGTGGCCTTCTGTAGACGCCAAAGAAAAATTTCCTTTCTACTTTTTAAATAATATTTAGGTTTGAAGGCACACAACAAGCCCTGTACCGGGTGAAAAAGGGCAGCAGGAACTCTCTGTCGGTTGATTACTAACTGGCTGGGCATGTAGAAGGGTAGGATACCTCTCCTGTAGTACACCTATGACCAAAAGCAACCTCCATGAGGTACTCCCAGGAATGCTCTGAACCAGGGTGTCACTATGGACATCTGCCTACAATCCATATTGTCCATTGCAAGTAGTCCTAAATCAGCTGAGTGTCAGACTGCCTACAAATTCCATCTGTCCATGCAGCAGGCTATCAAAATGCACCCACAAAGTGTCCCATCAAAGACAGTCCATGGCCATCATCCCTGAGTATCCCACCTACTCTTGTGGTGGTCTGGTACTGCATACTGCTTTTTATACAGTACGAAAGCTAGTATTCCCCTTCAGTAAAGCATCAGCAGAGTTGCCAGAAGGTTCCCCTGTAATCAGGGAATACAAGCAGGTGGATTTATTGCCTCAGGGTTCAACAAAGGGCCACAGTATACAGTAACTGTAAACAAAGTTCTGCAAATTTTGATAGGGCTCAATTATGCCCCCTTGTAATGAAAAGGTGCTTTTAAGCCTTTTGCTCTCCATTACTCTTTCTCTTCTTCCACCCTCTTGAAAGCAACTAAATACAATCTGTATCAATGTCAAGATCTCTATTACACAGGGTTTATCTCAGTATATTCAGTTTCATAACTAATTTTTAGTCCCATTTCACATTATATAAGTAATGAAGAATAAGACAGATGCTGTGCTCATCAGCTAGGCAGTAGAGAGATAGCAAACCACAGCCCAAAGACTGAAGTACATATTTGTTCCCTTTATCTGCCTAACCTGTTAAGGGCTATGATACAGTGGTCTGGAAAAGAATGACTTCAAATCCTTTTCTTTATGCCATTACAGATTTCGTGCTATGATTCTATGATTCTATGATCCTAGACAAGTGTGTTTAGCCTATTAATATTTATATTACTTGCATTAATATTTGATCTATTGTATTGGAAAATAAACAAACAATACACAAATTAGGCCTTTTTTCTTTTTGTTCTCATTTTCAAGGAGTTAAAAATAAAGATATTTGCAGTAAACCTGAACAAACTAATACCAACCTGCCTGACACAAGCAAGGACAGTTTATCAATAGGTGTTTTGCCCTGCATGGCATAACAGTGTTCCTTCTCCAGGGTAATCACTTCTGCATCACAGCACAGGACGATCTTCCTGTACACAGTTAAGGAAATTCCCAGAGGCTGGAATAGAGCACTGTAGAGTTCCTGGAATTCTCTGTCAAAGGCAACACTCCGAACTTGGTAGGTAACATAAATGAATTGGACGAAGCATATGGCAAACAGTATAAAATTCCAGGAGAATATATCAGCAGCACAGACATCCAGCCAAGCCCAAACAGAAGAGCAGAGAAAGCCCAATCCAAGCAGGCTGAAGACATAGAGAAGCCCAAAAAATCCACTTCCACCCATGAAGCCCACAACAAAGAGAATACTGGCTAGGTGGTAGATAGATCCCTCTGCCTCTTGCTTCCAGCTGGTACACGTAGGATGTGCATATATCAAACTTTCCCAGAAACTTGTATTTTCTCCCATGGCTGGAATAATTTGTCGATTCAGCTAGATCTTGGAAATTTTTATTTATGAGATGCAGCTAGTGAGTTCCTTTGCCTTTCCATTCTTGCAAACTGTGTTCCATGATCACATAACGTCAGGGTCTCGTTTGGTGGTGAGGTCACACTTAGGATATCCAGCAACTAAGCAGTTAATGTTCTCAATGCTGCTCCTCATCAGTTCACACATTGTTTTGACTTTGGTCATGTCATCTGTAGCTTCGTCTGATCTGGACAAGTGAAGAAAAGATTAATTACTTATAAAATTATTTTTATCAAGTAAACTCTATCAAAGCTTTTACTGTCTAGAACCACAGACTACATTACAATCTTACAATTCTCCTTGTAGCTCTGTGATTCCAGGATCAAACCTTAATATTCATTCAACTGAAGATCGTATTCCTGTATCTATGAACCCTGTCACAAGCATTGCCCTGAATCCATGTAAACCTGTACTTGTATTCACAATATCCTGTGGCAAGCCTTTGCACAGCCTCAATGTTGAGAAGGTAGTTGCATTTGTTGGTCCTGAAACTGCTCCCTGAGAGCCTTATTTAACATTCTACCAAGCTCTTTAACAAGAAGAGACAGTGAACTCTTGTTCCTTGTTCACCTCTTCCATCTCACTCTGGATTTCAGTCAAACCACTCTCACTAATGCGTTGAGCAAGGCTACTCTCTGTTCTTGAAGACAACAAACTACATCCCCAAACACTACAAAAACCCAAGTATCACAGGTTTTTCTACTCCAAGGTTTTTGTCCGAAAAACCTGTCATATATAAGAAAGACTATAAAGGCTTAAAAGCATCTTTACACAGATCATGTTATTAGAAGTAATGTAGTAAGTAGTCCTGCAACATGCATCTCAAATGACATTTCCAAAGCAATTTTATAACAATCAAAGTTCTATCTCATATAATTTCATGCCATGGACCACATAAATTTTTTGTTCAACGGGTTATTTGTTTTCATATGATAATATATTGCTAAGAATTTTAAAAAGAAAACACACAACCAAAAAGCATGAAAAGAAACTAAGTTTAAAAAAAATCAAAACCAGCTTTCTCTGTCTTTTAAAAATAAAAATGCATGCTTCAATATAAGATTAAACATGGTAGAAATTGCAAAGCCAGAATCTGTCAGTGGTTCAGTCAGGATTGAAATCCTCCACAGTCTTTAGGTGTCTGGTTCTTTTCCTGGTAAATGAGCAGGGAAGCTAAGAAATATCTTGCTACCTAAATTATTACATTCTCAAGAATATCAAAGTTCAGGGGTTTTTTTATTATTATTTTTCCCCAGGAGTCACATTACAGGCCTGTATCTCTTCTGTAGAGGAACTGGCTGAAGACCTCCAGAATCCAACTGAGGAAGTAAAAAGTGACCACAAAAAACTCAGAGAAGATATCAGGGAGAGCATTGTCCATGTCTTGCCAGTGCAGACTGGAGACCCTGCTATTCAGAACAGGCTATGGAGAGAGGATACACCACATGGGGCAACCCGTGGTTCTTTTTACACAAATATGGGGAAGACATGAGGAGATGGGATGGAAAACCCACCTCTGCTTTATCAGCACAGGTATAGGAGTTAAAGGGGAAAATTACCATCAGAGGCAATTTCTAGAGGATGGATGTAGCTCGTTTCCTGTGGGCAAGCCCCTAGACAGAATCAGATCCTCTGGAAGGGGCCTCCCATATGTATTCAAGGGAGAAAGCTGAGGCTACCAAGACCAGCATTAGAGGGGGCTCTGCCTCTAGCCAGGTAGAGGCACGGGATAACCATGTTATTGGACTGTGAGGATCTGATGGGCTGGCACATCAGACCCCCAGGAATACAAAGCTATGAACTCTTAAGGCATTTTTCCCTCACTAGGTCCTCTTTGCATTATCTTTTATTTCTCTCTGAATTTGGGGGGAGGGAATGTTTAAAAGAAAGGAAGAGGGTTCATCACATTAGAGAACCCACCACCTGGAATATATATTGTCATTAAACCAAGACAGCGCCTCTTCTTAATCAAGAAATTATTCTAATATTTGTGAGCTGAAAATTGGTGGTAATTTTTATGATGAGGTATTATGTAGAGCATAGACGATAATAGGTATGGGCTTAAGGACAGTAAAATTTCTAATTTTGATGGGTATTTAGTGCTAGATAAGGCCTCTCACATTTTTCTTTATAGTTACTACAAGTCCAAAATTTAAATTTTTGAGGGCTTTGGAACAGTCACTCTAATTAAGCTGTTCATCTACTGCAAGTAAGGTTATGGGGGGAGAAGAGTCCCCCAGATCATAAAAAACAAAGAGCTGTGATACTGACTGAGTTATCCTCCATAGTAGCACAACACTGCCAAGTTTGTAAGCACCTGAAGGGGACACCATCCTTTCACTGAGATGCTTTGGCATCCTTAGCTGCCAGGACAGGGAACATGCCAACAGGCATGGCTTTGTTGGATGTCTTGTTTCAGTTGTCCTGGCTGTGGCGAACAGTTATTGCTACAAGTTCATTTGATGGTGATGATCAAACGAGCAGGAAACTGCATTTAAAGCAGGTTATCTGGATTATAAACCTGAAGAACTGTATCTTCCCAAGTAAACATTGAGTACTTTCTACTCTGTCCCCTGCCTATGGAGAAGAAGGAGCACCATGCACGGAACAGTCTCTATCATATTCAGGATAACACACACTGACATTTGTAGGCTGCCAAAACCATAGGTTCATTCAAGATGAGTCCTCACAGCTCAGGAAAGAGCTGTGCTCTGCCAAAAAAGGTTGAATTACTGAGATGCTTCAGAGTGTTTTGCCCTATCACACATCCCACCTTCTTCAGCAGGAGCAGATGAAGTGATGCAAAAAATCAGCCCAGGCTAGAGATGTGAGAGATGTACAGTGGCATGGACTTCTTTTAAATAAACAACAGCTGGAAGGACTAAGCTGTCATCAGAAAGTATTAAACTCAACGAGTTTGCTGGAACTTCAAAGCAGTAAATGGAGTATTTAACTTATATTCTCCCAAAACTTCATATAAGCAATATACTGAACCAGTCAAAACACAATGAATTTATATTGTAATTTAAATGCACATAGTACAACCTTCTCCTCCTCAAATGAGTATTTCCCTCACAGACTGTAGTATTCCCACAAAGAATTACCAATTATGTACATTTTTTTATTTGCTTGAGAACTGTGTACTTTACCCCATTTTTGTCACTGATGACCTAAATTCAACTCTGTGAAGCTTTGAGTGTTAGTTACTGTGTCTGGATCACAATAATTCCTGTGAAAAATAAACCCCAAAAGCCCTGAGGCCACCAGCAATTCTCTCTTTGGTCTTTTTAATTAAGTCAAAAGTAAAGCTATTCAGAGTTTGAATACTCTATTCTTCAGTTGCCTTATCCCAAGTATTCAGAAAGAAAGCCCTCAGCACTTTCACACTGTACATGTTGACAGGCTATAGAGCCGTACATGCTAATTGTGTAACCAGCCCTACATGAATTGTTTGCTACAGGCTGGGAAGCAAAGACAGATTTTCCTTTACAGCATATACATTTTCATGCACAAAATGAGATTATGCTGGATTTAGCAGGATTTGTCTTACTGGTTTTAGCCACTACAGTGTGTATGTTTATACATGAGCTAGTGGACACAGCCTGGCTCAACAGCTCAGCAACTCCACCAGGAACAACGTAGCCCCTCCAGCTAAGGGAGGGCCCTCCTGGCCTTGACACCCCTAACTTCCAGAGGGTTGAGCTCTGAGCACCCCCAGTAGGCTGGCAAATTACATCTGGTCTAGCAATCTTTTAGATTATAAAAAGGAACTGCTGCTTAATTTTAGCAAGTAGTTTTACATGCAATGTAAACACAAATATCAATTAACAAACCCTTTCCTTCCATTGCTACTACATCTCTGAAATCCCCTCTGTGGTCCCTACTGACACCTACTGCTCTTGAGGCTTCTTTATGAATCATGCTTTCTCCAAGTTACTTTCCTTCTGCAGTTGTCACTTGGGGTTAGACACCCAAATGGACCAAGATAACCAAACTCTTCATTGCAATGCAGTGTCTAACTCAGCGCACTGAGGAGCTCTGCACCTATAGACAGCTATGGCTATGCATCTGTAGCCGAGTATGGGCAGATAAATAAGGTATAATAATGCACTGATAATCTGTCTTTGAATCCACATCAGGCTCAAAACATGCACACAACAATCAGGACAGTAACTAATAACACAAGCTAGCTTACCTTAAAACTTTTTGACACTATATGCTAGAGAAAGCTGTAATTATAATACTGAAAACCACAAGGTTTTCCCAAGAAAATGCAGCCTGCGCAATATAGGGAAGGGTATAGTAACCTCATCACAATCCATAAGATCTATTCAGGAAGATGGAAGGAGGATGAGGAAGAAAAGGACTACCCAATCCAAAAGATAAAGGTATCAAGAGAATCAACCACTATAAAAGTATATATATTCAGAGACACACAAGCATTCATAGCAAAGGTAATTAATTAGTAGGATGGTTTTAAAGATTTCCTTTGCTGGGAATTAAGGAAGTCAGGATGCTGTCTGGACTCTAAAATAAATCTGTGTATGTTATTATTAAAAAAATAATTGATTTACTACAATTCTATTTTTTATTCTCCAGGAAGTCACATTAGATGTTTGCAACAATGTCTCCTGGACATTTGTCTTAAGTTACTTTATATAAAAAAGTTGTATATATCTAGAAAGTTATGTAGCTTGTCTTTGCAGTGAAATCCAGAGGCCTATCTTGGATACAAACTAAGACATATTTAAGACGAGAAAACACTGAAGACAGGTATATCTCTGAAATTATTCCTCCTATAGACCTTATAGACGAAACCTTCACCCAAGTGGAGCCAGCACCCCTCCTGCGAATGTTTTTCGAAGGAAGGGATGTGTTATCAATGAATGCTTTACCGTGAAACATGTCTGCAAGCCCAGCAACCAAGCCCCAGGATCCCACTCCCTGGGTGAGTGTCCTCGTTGCAGAATGAAGAGGAACTGCAGTGCAGTTCTGGCTGCCTTCTGCACAACATCATAGCTTTAATGAAAAGGGCAGCAAATGACCCATTCATACAAGTCAAAGTGAATCATTGGGAGCGTGCTCATGGAAGGAGGGAAGACAGATTTCCCCTTCTCTCGGATTGAGGAAGGCATCCTGTGTCTCACTCATGTCTCATTGCTATGTCCCACCCACTGGATCAGTGCTCCCTAGTGGAGGTTGTCACATGGAAGGTAAAGTATCTCAGGCCTTAGGAAAAGTGGTCAAACCACACTCTTTCTTGTCCTTCCAGTACCCCCCTGGCTGCAATTGCCAAACTGTCCCATCCCCAGATCATCCATGTGAAGTGATGCCTTCCTTGAGAGCAATATTTCTGGGAATGCTCAGAGCTACAAAACGAGAAGCTGGGGCATGTCCAGCCATCAGTGGTGCTTCACCGCCTTCAGGGCAGCTCTGAAAAACAACTACCAGCCAAGCAGGACTTTCCAGGGCCAAAACCCTGCTTTGATCAGGCAGAATTCAGGCTACCATGTTCAAGGTTGTTCAGTAAAGCAGCCCCTTCAGTCTGTTCAAGGTTGTTCAATAAAGCTGCCCAACCCTGGAGACACCCCAATGTCATCTCTGCATTGAAGTCAATGGTCCACATGAACGACCCACCAAAGGCACGAGGCTGGTGACTGCCTGTCCTCCTCACCAAGCTGGGCCTGACTCCCAGTCTCCCTGCTGCAGCAGATGCAGAACTGCTACCTCGAAAGCAGAGCTCTTCAGCAGGACTTTGCACTTATTGAGCTTGCAGCTGGGAAGGCCTGTTTCTGCCTACAATTTGCTCAAAGTCCTCCTTATCTTTTTAAGAAGCCCGCTGGGCTGTGGGGAGGCCTCGAAAGAAAAAGAAAACCCACAGTAATACAGAACAGTTTAATGTTCATTAGAAGCACTGCATACAGTGAAGCTGGTATTATTTAGTCTTTAAATATTTAAAGACCAGGCAACTGTACAGACCTTACAGTACTTCAAAGATTCCTCATTTATCACTGTAAAATATACAACGCAACTCTCTGTAGTTGCAAAGCCAATACTGGAGATGCTGTCTATTTTATCATCTGTAAAGTATCTGAAATGAAATAAAAAATTACATATTTTCTTCCAATTTGAATCAGAATTGATGAACCATAAGTACATGTGGTATTCATGCCAAACTAAGAAGTATAATCCCCTCTCTCCTTTTTTTAAGGTCTTTTGCTCCTAGGAAACATGAATATGGAATGACAGTCATGAATTTTTTAAACTAACTATACATCGCTAGCACTTTGATAAATTTGAGCAAGGCTCTTGTAAATTGTGCAGCATTGGCCAACAAAAATAATCCAGGGGGTCTGTTTTATTGTGTTTTATTATAAAACTTCAGAGTCAAGTACAAGTTCGAGCTTCTCTCCAGTTCAACTTTTAAATTATAGTAGAGAAAGCAGCCACAACATAAATTTCACATGTACTTTAAAATTGTGTTAATAAGCTGTGTTAATGTATTCTGCAGAGCACAGCTTAATGAGTTTGTATGGTGCAGCAGTGCCTCTGGATGGGAATATATTCTCATGAAATCAACCACCTGATGTGAACTTAATTTCCAAAAAAAGAAAGAAACACAGAGGCTTGGTTCATCACACTCTCCCTGCATGTACAACTGCATTAGAGAGTTGTGCTATGACCCCTGTGTTCAAATGCATAAATGGCACACTGAGCCACAAAACACCATATTCATGTGCCCTGGGAGCTCTAAACCAGAGTGAAATGCAGTGAAAGGTAGCAAGTGTGCCCTAATGGAGCTGCTGAAATTATTTATCATTACCAGAGGGTACAGTCTGGGTACAGTTCTACTCTCTGTTTTACAGGAACAAATGTCATACAGCTTTACATACAAAGCAGAAATAGGCAGAAGCATGGACATGGCACTGGTTTAGCATCACTCTCATTAGTTTTCCATAAGAGCCAGAAAATTCGTAGATTCATCACATAACATAATCACAAATAGCAGCTTTGTTCATTATGTAATATCTGACTTTTGTTTGGGCAACAGTGGCATGCCCAACAACAGGTACTTTATCATCATCTGGAGACACTGACCAGAGCTCTTTTTCGCGAACTGGGGGAACACACTAAAATGATGAAATAAAATCTCTTCTCTGAAGAGACACATACACTTACTAGAGAAGCCCACACACTTACTAAAATGATCAAACCTAGCTTCAGCTAATAACCCATTTATTGAATCCTTAATAAACTTTCTGTTCTCAAAAACTTTCATCATAAAAACTGTGGTTCAGTTGCAGTTCCTGACACAAACCTTACAGGCAACTGTCAAGGCAAAGTTTGTGCCAGGAACCGCAACTGAACCACAGTTACAATTTTCTTCTGTTTCATTATCTATACCCCTCACTGGAGGACTTGAAGTGTACTTACTATTTTGCAGGCAAGGCATTTCTTTAAAAACTGACATTTTAAGCTATTTTATTATTTGACAACACAAAGACCTTTGTGTAAAGCCTGAACAGCACCAGTTCTGCAGATGTAGAAACCATTTCTTGTTTTGCTGTGGTCAGTGAAGACATTTGAACGTGTACATTTACAGTTAAATTCCCATTAAACAATAAAGTAGCAAGAAGCCCTAATTTTGGAACCCAGATTTCATTATTGACTTCTTTATAATACTACCAGGTGGTACATGATTCAATATTATAAGAGATCAGCTACATAAAGTATTTGCCCATAAAGTTATTGACAGCCTAAATGCACACAAACCTTTACAGAACAGATGAAGGAAAATGTGCTAAAATATTACAGTTTGAGAGAATATGTTTGGAAAAAATATTATAGCTTGGGGAAAAGAAGTGGTTTGTATTGCTCGTTCTGTCTTTAGAAAGAAGCAACTGCAAACGCAAAACCAGAGCTTAATTTCAGGGTTCATCTGTTCTTACCATTTGTTGATTGAGAGAGGGAAGAATCAAATAATGTCCGCCCACGAGGCAAACCCCCAGCCGGAGAAAGAAATCCCCGGATCCCGAGTTGCTTTTGTGACAGTAGAGATACTCTCCGAGCCAGCTCTTGTGAGAGCGGCAGCAGCTGCATACGGGCAGAACCAGAAGTCCCCGACGTCCTAAGGGACAAATCCTAAACCCGAGACACACAACGAAGAGCCTCACTCCAGACACAGCCCTGGCGAGGGGCAGCGCAGGGCAGCGTGTCGCGCTGTTCTGCCAAGGGGACGCGGCACAGCTCCAGCCAGGGCTGCCTCGGGCACTCCGGTGACCGGGGTGCACAGGGGAGGGAGGGAGTGCTCCCCTCCCAGGGCAGGACCTGTCGCACCCTCCCGGGACGCCACCGAGCCCTGGGGGTGGGCAGCGCTCCCCCGACTGCCGCTCCCATCGCCACCCCGGCCCCGCCGCGGGTGTCCCGGAGCGCAGCGGGGCCGGCGGCGCCCCCAGCTCCGCTCGCCCCCGGCCCGAGCAGCGCGGGCGGCGCTCCGAGCGCTGCCGGACTGGACAGCGCCGGCGGGGGTGGGCGGAGGCAGCGCCAGGAGTTCAGCCCGCCCCGGCTTGGCTCGGCTTGGCTCGGCCCCCGCCCTGCCCGCGCCCCTTACCTGCCCCGTACCGCGGCCCAAGGAAAAGTTTCCCGGCCGCCAGGACGGGACGGGACGCGAGGGGACCGGACCGGATTCGCGCTGCCGCTCCTCGGCGCTGCCGGCAGCGCGTCCCGCGGCGGGCACGGAGCCGCGGCCGTGACTAAAATAGGCAGCGGCGGCAGCGGGAGCTGCGGGCGGCGCCAGCGCCGGGCGGGCACCCACACCGACACCGACACCGAGACCGAGCGGCCGCAGCGCGCAGGCGCCACCGCCCGCCCCGGGGGGCTGCGGGCAGCGGGAGCCCCGGGCGGGCCGGGCCGGGCAGGGCCGGGACAGCGGGGGCGGCGGGAGGTGCCGCCCGTCCCGCCGCGGGGCTCCTGCACGGCCGGTGGGCGTCGAGGGGGCGGCGGTGCCCGCCGGCTGCGGGGAGCCCTCGGGGACAGCGGAGCCCTGAGCTTGGGCACCTTGAAACCCGGGTGCCGATCTGGGATGGGCGCGCAAAACCTGCCGCTCCTGAGGCAGACGGGGAGTGGCGTCTGCTTTGGCACGGCTGCCTGCTGTTAAACTGTCTGCAGCTGCTGGTTTGGAATAAATGAAATCACGATTTTCTTCTCTTTCACCTACTCACCCCAGCAAAGTGTCTCTTCGGAAGGGAGATGCACGCCTTCGGGGTCGCCTTAGTTACACTGCTTTCGCACCCATTCGTACGCGCTCTTCAGTTACTTTGTTTCCGAACAAGGAAATGCCTACCGAGAACACAGCTAGAGGTGTCAGTGCAGAAGCGTTTCAGTACTAGCCTCGCATTCGTTCTGGTGATCACTTTGTGTCTCGGGGAGACAGCATTTGGTGATGGAGCAGGAAGAGGCCGCAGATTTACAAGTTATTAACATAGAAAAAAAAAATCACAGCGTATTGAATGTTCAGCTCCTGTTACCATTTCTCAGTAACTGGGGCATAAGCAATAATACATTTCAAGTGGTAAGTGTGGAGAACCCAGTGTGTGTTCTGGGGGCCAGCTCTAAGGTCCCACGGTAAGCTGTCGCCCAGCAAGGCAATGCAGGGCAGTGTGCTGATCTGACCTTCTCCAGAAGTAAAAGGACAGAGTAACCTGTCCTGCTCTAGATAGAGGGATTAACACTTCCGTGAACTTGCTTTCCTAAGGGAGTTCTTTACTTTTAAAGATTTTTAGCTCCATATTTGCCAGGGAAGAAAATATATACGTTTTTTGAATAATACATTTTGATCCTCCTAATACTTGAGAAAGCAAAGAGCCAGACCACTTTAACTATGCTGAGTAACATATATTCAAATCTATATTATCTGATTTCAGTACTTATTTTTATATTTATTATTTTTGAGAGAGAGAAAAATATTTTTATTTATCTATTCAAGTATGTATTAAAGTTCTTGTAGTTAATTAAATATTTTAAGGACTTTGCAGTGTAGCTCTAATATGTACCTTTCAGGCATGCTTTGCATATGCTGTTTTACAACTTGTTTAATTTTAGCAGTATCATTTGAGAGATGTCTATACTGGCAAAACCAAGACAGTACTGATTCATATTTTTTCCCTTCTTGTTCTTTATACTTGGGTGGAGTTGAAAGCACTTACTCAGGTTTATCCCTAGTTGCATTAGGCATAAATTTACCCATTATATTTATTTTTCATTGGAATGCTAGCAAAGGGATGGGGAAATACATAATAAAAGAAGAGCCCTGAAGTTTGTTGTTTGGTCTATATATCTACGGATATTACATTATTCTAATAAACACTGTTATATCATTTAAACATGTTCCTTCTAATCATCATAAAAGAAGCAAGAAAATGTTGATGGCATATCTGTAACACACTTTTTGAGATGTATTTAGTTGGAAGCAATGGTCAGCATCATTCTCCACAGATATAGAAATCCCCAAGGAACAGATCTACTGTTATAGTTTTGATTTTAATTTAGTCAATTATCTGATAATACACATCTATATTCTCTAATGCTATAAGACTGAGATTACAAATTACCTTCTCAGTCTAGCCTTTAAAATCAAACCTGGGTGAGGTATTCAAGGGAGGCAGTAATAAAATGGCAAAGTCACCATGTGGTATGAAGAAACTAGCACTACCCAATGTGCTTTGAACCAGCCACTTGAGTCATTGGACTACTCTGATGTTTTTAGAACTGCTTGTTGCACTTATATAAAATGGCTATTTTCAAAAGGTCAAATAATATAATAAATGTAAACCCAAATTATAACCAATGTTATTCTTTGCAGCAGTATGGCAAGATATAAAGGTCATACTTAAAGGTAGCTTACAAGGGAGCCTGTGGTGAGAATTAGAAACCCAATAGCCAACTTGAGAAGCTGTAGGAGACTTTGTGGCCCTGGGTCAAGAGAGAGGCTTAGCTGTGGCAAGCACTCTGCACAGAGGGTGGGAAGGCAGCTGATCAAGGGGCCACAAAGGCCAGCTGGAAAGGGGTAGCATAAAGGGCAGTTTAGTTCCAGATGGGCTGGACAGGAACCTGAGCTCTTGAACAGGCATCTTTGGGCCAGTCCCACTGCTTAGCTGTGAAACTGGACACCACGAGCTTCTGCCTGGTTGTAAACAGCTCTCTTCTCATATCTACAATTAGATTTATGGGAACACCTTAGATGCACCTATATCTGGACATGATTCATCCTATGAGAAGCCTGACAGCTCTATAAAACATGCAGATTGCCTTGCTGTTGGCTTCTCTTCCACAGCCCTGTCTTTAGATGCCTCCTGTAGTGTTGCTGCAGCCAAGGCAGAGTTACCTAAGCAGGCACCCAAAAGTGCCCCTGTAGTGCTGGCACCAGACTTTTCCTTGGGTGTGTCAACACACAATCTTGCCCAGAGAGAGGAAGAAGAAAGTTCAGTGTATGATTTCACCATCTAGAAAACAGCCCCATCTATTCCCTCAGTAACTGCTTAAGGAGGGACTAACTTACAACACCAAATGACTGCCTTCTGCATTATCTCTGAAGTAAAGTAATGGAGTTCCTTACATCATGCTGTACTCTATGGGGAGAAGTTATCAATAACTGTTTAATGGGAAGATTTTTTTATATTTTCTTAGACTTTTTAAATGTTTAATGGATCTCTACTGCATTTTTCTTCCCTGCATTGTCCTTGGTCAATAAAAGTAAGTTATGAAACAGGGGGACATGGTAGCAGGTGATATGATGAATTACCTCTTTTAAAAAGCGATGTTCTCTTCCACTGTGGATGTAATGTTTTTCCCAGGTAGTTGTAAGAGCACTCTTCTGTAGGAGCTCTTAGTCATTTCTGAAAGAGAATTAAATTCTTTGTGCACTTTGAAAAGGTTTTAGCAGACTTTTGTATAGTCCAGTTCTGATGAAACCCCTCCCTTTATTTATCGGTGCAACTGAAGTAGACAGAATCTGGATTGTATTTGTGTAGTAAACTAGTTTTTATTGCTCACTCTTACAAGCAAGACAAATCTTGTCATAACACAATACAATACTGTAATTCAGATCATATCCAGCCTGCAGAACTGAGAAAAATTCAAACCTTTGTTTTTAAAATGTTATTCGATTAACAGCATTCCCTGCCAGGTGCAGATAAAACAGTTTTAATTTATAGTTTTAATGTAGGCAAAAGCATTCTTTTTTTACACATCAGTAAAATAAAATTCTAAATAGTACATTTATATTTTTATCTTTCCACATGTAAAGGCTTTCAGCTAGTAGACTTGGAACTGAGTATCTTCATACCCTCAGCTGTAGTTAAGGTAGCGAGTCCTGGCTTCTTCACCACCCAGGTTTCCATAGGGAAGGGTGTGGGAATTACAGCTCCCTGACCAAGTGACCTCACACCCTGAAGCCACCTGACCACAGAGAAGAAGATTTCTCCTTCTGGAAGCTGTCTCTTTCCCAGTCTAACCACTCTTCAGACAATAGCATCTAGAAGAGGTAGGAGAAATACCCAGTGTAGGATTTAGCTGTTACAAAAATACGTGAATCCCAGTCAGTGGCTGCTGCTGGAGATGTTTAACTTCACTCAGTGAGTGCTGTTCTGGCTTTAGATTTGTAGAGGACCCTCCTCTGTGGTTTCTGCATGTGACCAGAGCCACTCTGCTCAGGGCACTTCAAACAGCCCTTTCTGATTCAATTGCTGTGCTGGAATACAGCAGAGCCAGGATGAGGCTCAGAGCCTGATTCTCTCACCCTCAAAGGTTAGAGCCCTGCACAAATGTCATCTGTTCTCAGATGCAGGAACCAGACAAGGCTCTAAGATTTCTACCGCCAAAAAGAGAGGTGCAAAAAGAATGTGTGTTGAAAGTCCAGTGTTCAGAGAACTCCGTGTGGGAGTGGAAAGACCTGCATTTTCTCAGGACTGTTTCCACTTTGCAGCTAAATACAGTTTAATGACAAGTACAAATCAAATCTGGAAACCAGCAGTAAAGCTGGACTGTATGTCAAAACCACTGCCCTATAGCATTGCTTCCTCATTCAGGTACATCCCACAGATGCTGCTTGGATGGGTGCTTTCACCAGGAGACTGTTAGGTGAAGAGTAGTTGGGCTACCTGCACAGGGGAGGGATGTGGCTGAATCTGTGAGATTCACAGCTTCACTGGACTGATGTTTGTTGGCATCACCGCACAGCTGTAGTTTACTTCATCCCTCGAGCAAGGTGTCTGCTCAGGAGTGAGAATATGAAGTTAAAAATACAGAGTGTAAATCT
Organism: Pyrocephalus nanus; assembly: GCA_038380795.1. NCBI lineage: Eukaryota > Metazoa > Chordata > Aves > Passeriformes > Tyrannidae > Pyrocephalus > Pyrocephalus nanus. The sequence continues at coordinate 43,973,904 of CM076260.1, forward strand.
AAAAGCTCCTCAAAGCATTATGTAACCATGGAAAGTATCAATTGTGAAAGTGAAAATGTTATATTATAGTCAGGAAAATAAAGCAGATATTTTCTCTCAGGAATGTTTAAAGACTTCAGGAATGGAGATGGTTTCTGTTACCAGTACCTGATACTCTCTCTTGCTGAAGTTTTGAGCTTCAACCTTCTACTGGATATTGTTAGAAAAAGGAAGGAAACCTCTAATTCCCAGCCTAAGCTTGCATGCCAAATATCTTAGTAGTTACATACAGTTTTCAATAGCTGTTAGATTTACACTTTTTATTTTTAACTCTATACTCTCACCACTCATTTTCCTTTTTCACCTTCTTCCAGCTCACCCTGCATCTATTCCCAGAAACTTTCTGTCTCAGTCCTTACCAATCAAGCTACTTTTACAAGCATTGTCATTAAGAATAGATAAAGATCTTTTAAATAAATTATTATATTTTCTTATTAAGATCCATATGACCAGATGTGCTATTGCAAGAGATCTGTGTGCCTGGGGGAGCCCATCTTCTTATTAAAACCAAGTTTGGACTAGTTCAGGGTCACATTAATTTCAGTTGACACACACACAATGTCATTTACCTCTTGTTTCATCCACTGTAGCTCTCATTCTTGGTGTTAGGAATATGCATCTACAAAAATGTGTCAGATTAACTGCAGGTGGAAACCATGGGTAATATATGTCATGGAGCTCTATCAGTGAACAGAACCAAGGTGAGCCCTAGTGGGCAGACTTGCCATGAAGTCTTATGTAGTTGAAGAAATACTACTAAAATATTTGTCAAAAAAGCCTCCTCTTCAAACAAAACTTTTTATCTTGAAGTATTCAAAGAGAGAGAAATCATGTAGCATACTAAGCTGCTGTAGTATAGCCCTAGCTCCATGTAGGTGCAGGAGGGTGGCATGGCATGTGGAGAATTCTGCCCATATTCTGCACCCGTTGAAGTGCAGCTAGAGTATGGAAAGGTCACTGCAAACATCTGTTCTTGCATATCGTTCCGCTAGGTTAGTTCTAGACTTACTTGTCAAGGTATTATCAGTAATACTGAGTTGTGGGACTGAATTTCACCACACATACCATATTTCTAGTGTGAACAGCTGGATTTGATAACCTTAAATGTCTTCTCCAACCTAAACGTTTCTAGGATTCTTTGAATCATGATCATCAATAAAAAAAGGGACTCCAACCCTGTAAATACAGGTTCCTTGTATTACTAACTACATTAATCATAATCACTGTTCTTGCATTTTGCTTCAAACACAAAGCTTTGCAGAGAGCCACAGATAGGAAGGATGCAGTTATATTTAATTCAAAGTTATAAAAATATGAAATGACCATTCTCTTTATTGTGTTGCTAATGAATTATAAAATGTATATCATCAAAATAAATATTCTTGAAATTGCTTCCTAATGAATCACTTTCACAATGTGCCTACTCAGTTGTGTCAATGATTAATTATATTCTTGCCTCCTTCCTGGAATACAAATGCTTTTATTAAAGCAATCCAAAGACAGTAAGACAACAGATTCATTCTTATGGTCATTCATTCGGTTGTGGATTGATAGAGTATTCCTTTCAGCGTCTTTAGAGTGTATCTGAACAGCTGCAAGTGGCTGTGACATAAATGAAAGTTCATGTCACCTTAAGCAGATTGAGATGAGAGACAGTCTATTCATCCAGTTTCAGCTTATCAGTGCACAGTCATTAAATACTAATATTATCTGGAGCACTGTGATAAATACAGAGCGTACTGTGCCAGCTGCAGGCGTCATCAGATGGGAGCCTTTTTACAACATTCTGATGCACGGAGGTGAATTATTCCAGAATATTAAACATTTCATTAGTTCTCAGCTTCAAGATACAGCTTTAAAAGTGGCCAGCCTCACAGAAAAAAGTCATTATAACCTAATGCAATACTTACAAATCAGTTCAGCGACTGCCATTGTGAAAGAACCTCAGAAACCTTTGCATATGTGTCATCGTTCTGCAAGGCTGAAAAGCAGTTGCTTATTTGCATAATGGCATTCACATCATTGTTGAAAGATTAGGATTGATTTAATGAAAGTGATCACGGGCAGAGAAAAATGCTTTTCCACTGAATTCAAATAAGCAAATCCTGAGCTTAGGTATTCCTCTTTGGCTTCCTAGCACAAGGCACATGGAAAACCTTGACCGCCAGCTGTCCTTGGCACCAACTTGCTTCATGTCAGTGAAGACAATTAATAATGTTGTTTCTTTTGCCCAACTACTTAGATGTCAGTAAGCAGATTGTTTTAATCTAGTTAATCAGCATATGCATTTACATGGAAAGAAAGGAGCACAGGAGAATTAGTTTAGTATGGTTTGTCTTGCATTCTGCAAAGTGACCAATTTACAAAGACAGGAAATGAGGAGGGGCAGTAGTAAATAGGAATGTACCACGTGTATCTGTTGGATGCAATGCCTTCAGGGTATACGATTTAGCTAAAATCAATGAAAGTTAAAGGAAAAACCAAAATACAATCACCCTATTATGAAGAATATCCAGACATAAAGTATTTGTATTAAAAATATTTGATTCAAGTGGAAGTTTAGTAAAAAGAAATACTCAGAGTTACCTTGTACGTAGGCTGTGGCAAAACAAAATCAGTAACTTACAGAAGAAGAAAGTAAAGGTTTTTAGTATTTTGTAAATGTTTTGGATGACAAAGAGAAGGCAGAGTGCCTGAACCATAGCTGACTGCATTGATAGTGCTCTTTTTCTTCAAAGTGCAATATTTGCATGTGGGGAAAATGACATTTAAAAAAAAGCAGCACAGGAAAGAAAAACATAGTTTCCTTCACTTATTAAAATGCTTCTTTTTCGGTTCAATCCTGCATTTCTTTTTGCACATGCAGCTCGCTGAATTGAGTCAGTGGCCCTCTGGACAAGCCCTATTTGAGTCCATTATGGAAAAAAGAGACTCTTCCTGAGTTCAAGGGAGTTTAGGTGTAGCTCTGTATGAGGAAAGATTTGGTGTAGGTCCTGCTATTGAAAATCCTCACATGGGACAAAACCCACATCCTGTCTACTTGCACTGTGTCCCTTTCAGCAGTGAGGTCCCATAGCCTGGCCAGCTGGGACAAGGCAGGCACTCACTATGAATGGCAGGGGGATGCAGGACAGGACGATGGGTGTCTCCCAGTCCTGTGACGATGTGAGGGGGAAGCAGGTCCTGCAGGGTGTGTGACAGGGAGGGAGGGAAAACCTCAGTAAAGGCCCCCTCCTCACAGTCTGCTTGGGTCAGCCTGTCTGGGCAGAGCTGTGTATGGTTCCTCCATAAGCTGATGCAGGGAAGGGCAGAGGTGCTGACTGCAAGGGAGCAGCCATCTCCTCCTGGTGCTAGGGCCTGACTTGGCACCATCTCCGTGGTTTGTTTGGGCAGAGAAGCCCGTGCAAGAGCTACTTGTCCACTTTTGGCAAAAATCTGTTTTTCCCTGATACTGCAAGAAGCCCCTGGCTAGCTGTGCTCATTAGCCTGAAGCAGCAGCTGTGACCAGCTTCTTGATTCATGAATTCACTTGTGTGTTCCTCATTCATTCAGGTACAGATGAAAAAAGACAAAAGCATTGAAGGGCTAGTGCACTGTCTGTGTGGTGTGGCAACAGGACAGCTGCCGTTTCCTCAGTAAAACTCACCTGGGACTTCCATGGCACTGAAAAACATCTGGATTTTGAACCATTCCCACAGATCACTCCATCCTCCTCACCTCCAGATGCTCAGCCAGACTTTGCCCATATCTAGGACCAGACCAACCATGGGAAACAGCCATTGAAGGAGCAATTACTGGGTTAGTGATCTCTGTTGTGACTACAGAAACATATTTCTGTGCCATGGAAATCAGCAAGAAGGTGCAAGTACAAGAGAATATGAAAGATTAGTGAGTATTGGTAAGTCAGGGCTTGGGACTTCTTTTCCCAAAACAGGAATGTAGTGCTGTTCTCACTGAGCAGCATTTACGTGAAGCACCTCTGCTGTGTATTAGCAGAACAAATATATTACTGAGCCAGCCCAGTGGGAGGGAAAATCAATACATTAAAGGAGGTTGGAGTTCAGAACACATATACTCATACCAGGTACACATATACAAACTTAGATAAGAAAATGGATAACAATTGAAATTCAATTTAGTGACTTCATGACTTATTCTTTATGTAAAGTGTCATCCACTTCAACACGTTCCTTTATCACATTCTCCCTTAATAAGGATATTGTCTTGCAATTGAGTTAACTCTCCTTGTTGCTTGATTACTTTAAAAGAGGATCTCAATTACTCTTTTCATAATCCATTGTCAGGCATGTTTGCCTGCACTTATTTATAGCAACTGAGAATTCTTTTTCTTAGTCTTTCTGGCATTATCTTTACAATTTGCAGTTTTCCATAGATGCATTCAGCCAAAAGAGTAACACAGACAGATCTAATTGCAGATATATAGGCTAAAATGTACCTTCAATGGGATTGCTCTCAAAAAAGAAGTTCAGGAGTATTTATGAAAGTCGTAACTGAATTGTGTTCTTGAAGGCTGGAAATTTGGGAAGGTCATTAATGTGGATTGTCTGCCATAATGCCAATAGGCGAGGTATTACTGCACATAGAAAGTTAATAAATGCTAACAAAAATTGCACTGCTTTTGCATTTATTACGTGCACAGAAAATTATGTCTCTAGAGTATCTGATCATGTTGTCCACTACAGTGATTGCCTGCATATGGAAATCAAAGGGGAGTAAACAAAAATACTGTGTGCCATTTGTTTTCCTGCTCCACTGCTTTACTTTCTGAAGTAAACATGTGTGGGCAGATATGTATCAGAGAGCTATCCAAGCTAATTTTCAAGTCACAGCCCTCTGAGCACGCTGATTTACTGTGCTAGGCTATTTCTGTGCAACAGTTGTGAAGCTGACATACCTAGCTGAGTACGACGCTAACTCAGAGCTGTATGTGCTTGCTCAGTCCTGCAGGCACAGAGATACACTAGAAATCATGTCCGAAAGTAAGATGGCACCTAGAGGGTTAATATTTTACTTTTTGGTTATTATTTGCACTGGTTACAAAGCATTATACAGGGGAAAAAGAAAAAAAAAAGTGGAAACATAATTTACCATACTACATTTTACCAAAAGGTCTGTGGGTTAAAGCAACAACAACAACAACAACGACGACAACAACAACAACAAAACCCAAGGGAATGTTATGGCTGCAAAGCTCAAAAATAATTCCCAATGTGCTGATCAGCTCATGTTTATCATTAAGAAATATTGTAGCACTAGCTGTAACACACTGAATAACACAAGATTCAACTTGAACAGTGTGAGAATCTCATCCTGCTGCAAATTGAAGGGAAGGGAAGAGAAGGGAAGGGCAAACGAATGTGAAAAACATGCAAAGCACATAGCTGGATTTAGAGAGCTGTAAGTTATTTTACAAGCGTTATAAATGAGATATTTTTAATTCAAATTAAGATTTTGAGAACTCAGCTAGCTTACATTATAACCCAAGCATCAGCATTAAAATAAAGATCCGTAAGTGGTTGAAAAGATTTGCAGATAATTTTATTTCAGTCTTTATCCTCACATGCAGGCCAAGTAAGCAGTGCTGTATCCTGGTGATTAGCAGGAAGGCAGTTCCTCTGTCCGGCTCTGTAGCCTGTAGCTCCGTAGCCTGTAGCTCTGTGCCTAATGAGTGGTTCATTCTTGTGCTAATGCATCCTGTAAGTTTTATGCTTCTTTTGGTCAGATGAGGCTCAGATGAAGGAGTATTCAGAAATAAAGCGATCATCTACTACATTTCATTAGATTTTATCCTGATTTTTTATATTGAGAAAATGATTTAGTGCCTGATTCATGAATTTCGATATTCCTTCCTGCACTAGTGAAAAACAAGCAGGAGAACAACTCTGATTGCAGTTGCCAAACCTTCTTTTGAATCCTACTGACTTCTTGATCTAGGTGATTTCCTCTGGAAATGATTGCTGGGTAATAAGTAATTTGGAAAATCACCCATTTTATCAGTGATAGATGTCCTGCATTGTCATTTCATCAAGACAATTTTCTTGGCCGGAGTAACAGCAATGCCTTTTGCTACAGAATAATTATTATAGCTGTTATAGATGAACATCACCTTCTCAGACCTTCTCAGACCTTCAGTTCTTTGAAAATGTCAACAACAATTGAATAAGAAAAAGCTGGGTATGCTGTCTACTGTAATTTCCAAAAGGCTTTCAGCAAGGTCCTTCACCAGAAGCTTTTAAGGAAGCAAAGCAGCTATGTGGCAAAAGGGAAAGTTCATGTGTGGATAAATAATTTATTAAAAGAAAGGAACCAAAGGGTGGGGGCAAATGGTCATTCTTCATGGTAAAGTGAGATTGTAAGGGAGATCCTGCAAGAAATTGCTACTGAGACTTGTGCTTTTCAACACTGTCATGTGGAAATAGGGTGAGGAGAGAGGTTTGCTGATGATGTGAGGCTAATAATTTATTCTGGATAGCAAAGATGATTGTGCAGACTTGCAGAAGAAGCCTGCTAGATTGAGGAGGCAATAAAGCGACAGATGAAATTTGATGTAGACAAATATGAAGGTGGGGAAAACCCAATCCTAATTTCATATATAAAAAGATGGGTTGATTGCTTCCCTCAGCAGCAAAAGCCCTGGGCTATGACAGATAGTGCCATGAAAACTATCCATGCTTGCTATCAGTATGCAGTTTAAGGTGAAGCAAGTATTAACAGTTGCCAGGAAAGAAAAAGAAAAGAAAAGAAAAGAAAAGAAAAGAAAAGAAAAGAAAAGAAAAGAAAAGAAAAGAAAAGAAAAGAAAAGAAAAGAAAGAAAGAAAGAAAGAAAGAAAGAAAGAAAGAAAGAAAGAAAGAAAGAAAGAAAGAAAGAAAGAAAGAAAGAAAGAAAGAAAGAAAGAAAAAGAAAGAAAACTAGGTATCATCATGACACTGTGTGTCTATGATTTCTCATTCTTTGTATTCTGCATACAGTTCCAGTTTCTCTTCCTCAAAAAGGCATGGAGAGATTGAAAAAGGTTCAGAAAAGTGTAACAAGAATGAACAAAGGTATGAAACTGCTTTGGTATTAGGAACAACAAGAAAGAGAGAGAACAAAACAGCCTGAAAAAGAGACAATGAAATGGCAGGGAGGGAGACTGCACCTATATTTATGAAGTCATGGAAGGCATTGAAAGAGGGGATCAACAGCACACTCCTTCTGGTAGGGGAATGGGGCACTGGCAGATGGAAATAGTAAGAAGCAGGTTCAGCTGACAGCACAGGAGGTTGTTTCACCCTCAGGGTGTCCCTGGGCTGTGAATTCCTGCTCACAGACATCATGGATGTCTAAAGTTTGCGTGGAATCGGGGGGCACAGGAAAAGCTCATGGAAAAGAGCTTTTTTGAGGATTACAGGGTGCTGTTAGTCACTTGCAGTCACTGCTGGTGACAAGGCTTAAGAATTACCTTAAGAACCTTTCTGGTCTTATGTTGTAAACAGCAGCTCTAAAACACAAAACCAAACCAAACCAAACCAAAAAACACCAAACAAACAAAAAAACCCCAAACAAACAAAAAAAAATTTTTTTTTTTTTGTAGGATAAGTGGTTCCTGATCTGGAGTTTGGAAACAGAAACCTACCATGAAAAGGCAAACATTCTGTTTTACCCTTTGCATTTGAGCTTGGTGTTGCACTCTTCGAACTCACCTTCCTTCCTTGTTTGTACCAGCTGAGAGCACTCATGGGGATCCCCTTGTTTGAGTAAAACCCTATGTTTGTGGCCACTGTGATCCCTGAACATGTTTCCACCACTCAACTATTGTACAATACAATGCTATTAAAAACATTCGTTTTTTCAATAAAGGTGGGACTCCTTTGGCCCAAACCACATTAAACACATGACTGATCAGCTTGGGAGCTATCAAAATGTCCTGATCACTTTTATCACTCCTACTCAGCTCAGCTCACAGTGCTATCTATCCTTTTGAAATGATCAAAGAAAATACAATTGTTTAAAAAATGCTGAGCATAATTTCAAGCTGCACAGGAAAACTGATAACACTATGAACTGGAGTAAAGCCAAGCTCCTACTTAGAACTAAAAGCAACCCAAGGCTAACTCAGTTGGTTACGCTAAGTGCTAGGCTGTGCTTAACACTGTGTTTTAGCTGCCATTTGTTAGCCCACTGCATTTCCTTTGCAAAGGAGAAGCTTTGGTCTGATCAATTCCATTGCTTCTAAGAATGGGCAAGGGATTTTAGAAAGCATCCACAGGGTACAGAGAGCACTGCTAGGCTCTTTGCCTTCCTCCTAGAGTTTTCCTGTGGAAGGGTACAACATAATTCTTTGGTTTTAGCAGTTAATTTGCATCAGTTGCTTTCTCTCATCTGTTATTCCCTATGCCTGAGACTGTCATACTTTGTCCTTGGCATAATGGGTTTCAGTGAGCGTGAGTGATGTCATGAAGAGGATTATTAGCTTCTAAATTATGACAAGCAAGAGCAGATGAAGTCTTAAAGCAAAAGATCTTATTTCCCTGAAACAGTACTAAAATGAAATTGAATCAGAGAAGAAATTAGAGAAATATGGAATAGGAGGTATAGAAAAAATTGTTTATAATTAGCTTGAGGTTTTTTCTGTATAGACCAGATGCTCTTTGCATTGTTTGTTAAATAGGCCAATCATTCCTCTGTGAAATATCTTAGAAAATAGTCAGAAAGCCTTTTTTGGGATTGTTGTTGCATATACCAGCAGAAGAACAATTACATAGGGCAGCAATCTCAAATAGTAAACCACTGAGTTTCTTTTAGGAACTTTCTGGTATTGGAATTGATTCTGTGGGTTCCCACTGTACTACAGACACAAGAGAAAACCACTGGTAAAGCCTGGCATACTGCCTGGACAGCTGCCTTCACCCATGCTACACCTGGGACTGGGCAGGTGTGTGCTCTGGTAGCCTGACCCAGGTGGGTTTTCATACAAGGTATTGAGTGTCTGGCTTGCAGGACCCAGCGAAGTTTAAATATGGGCTAGATAGCTTATTCCTAAACTCAGTCAGAACACGCGTTTTCGTGTCTGAAAGGTGGCATTTAATAGATTTATGCACTTTAATCTAAATGATTCTATGATAGAAATGGAAATTATTAAAGATTTCCTAAATTTATGTCTAGGCATTGCCCCAGGAGGGCTGCAGATAACTTGGTGCCCAAATGCTTTTTGTGGCTCTCTGGGGCACATCAGAGCAGGTATGGAGTGAGTGCAGGAAACTTTTAACCAGGTGTAGGATGAGATCTCTACTTTTTCTGAACCAGTGGAAAATATTCTCATGCAGAAAACAGGAATTCAAAAAATCAAACTGGCATCACTTGAAAGCCAATAAACAGCAACTTCACTTTTCAGGTCTTCAAAGCATTCATAAATGGTTTGTACTGAAAAATGAGTATATGAAATAAACTCTGACAGCAAAGAGGTATCATCTGAAGAGGTGAACTAAGCTGCCAATCTTTAAAGGAACTCCTAAATCACCCTGAAGTCCCTACTCACACCAGTAACCAGAAAGCTTTGCACTACAAAGCTTCAGCTGCTGAGACCTTGCCCTCGAAGAGTTAACTTGGTATCCAACATTTATTTGTTGTTGTTTCAGGAAAAAAAAAAAAAGAAAATTACAAAATGCCACTTGATAAAGACTGTATTTATATTTGTAGTTGTTGGACAGCTTCTATTTTTGAAGCCAAAGAAGTGAATAGAGTATAAATTCCGTATTTGTGGCAGTGGGGTAGTACTAAAACATATTTAAACACTTGGATTGTAAAGTTATGACTAATCTCCTCAGAAAAGGGATATTGGTGTCAGAGCTGTGACTGGGCATCCACTTTCAAGCCCTGCTCTGGCAAAGGTAAAAATAACGAAGCTTCTTTTTTTTTTTTTTTTTTTGGTCAGCTAATACTTGAGTGACTCAAGACTTTCTTTGCAGAAGTCTTTCAGCCTTACTGTCCATGTTGTGGATATAAAGTGCACTTATATGAGCTTAGATCAGGCTCCCATTTTGGTCAGTGGAGATTTGGGGCTGCATCCAAGTGCCCAAACATGAGCACCCAAGGCCACATGAAGTGCCTGGGAGTATCCTGGCCAACTCCTGCTGCCTCTTCAGTGCACTGTGGGTCTCCTGCCTGATTTGTATCCACCACTGCTGTGTGGACCCACAGATAGCCCCAGGCATCTCAAATGGCTTACCTGTCATGCTCGCTTTTGATGAGATAGTTGATTTTCTTTATGGTGGCTGGTATGGGGCTGCGGTTTCAATTTATGCTGGAAATGGTGTTGGTAGCAAAGGGACATTTCAGCTACTGCTGAGTGGTGCTTGCAGAGAGGCAAGCAAGGACTTTTCTGCCTTTCACACCACACCTCCAGAGAGGAGGCTGGGGGTGCACAGGGAGTTGTGAGGGGACACAGCTGGGACAGGTGACCTCGACTGCCCACAGTGATATTCCATATCATAGGGCACCATGCTCAGCAAATAAAGCTGGGAGGGAGAAGGAGAAAGCAGGGACATTCAGAGAGATGGTGTTTGTCTTCCTAAGACACCATTGATGGACCCCTGCTCTCCTGGGGATGGCTGAATACCTGCATGCCCATGAGAAGTAGTGAATGGATTCCTTGGCTTGCTTGGTTCTGTACACAGTTTTTGCTTTACCTGTAAACTGTCTTCATCTCAACCCAGGCTTTCTCACTTTTATCCATCTGGGTCTCTCCCCCACTCCCCCAGGGGAGGAGTGAGAACGTGGCTGTGGGAGGCTGAGTTGCCAGCTGGGGTTAAACCATGACACGTACACATGTAGGCATCTAAATTTAGGCCTTCTGCAAGGAGAAAGTTTCAGATGCCCAGATTGTTCAGTCTGAGATGCCCAAGGGTGTCTGTGATGTCTGTGCAGGGCTGGCACATACCTCCCAAGACCTGCACTCTTTGGGGGAGCGTTTGGAGGCCGAGGCAATGCCTGAAAGCATCTCAGATGTTGCTTGACATCTATGTGTGGGAAACTGAACTGGTCTCCTAATGACACACCATTGAACTGGCATTTTTAGTAATCACAGAAGAGCTCATCTGACATAAGGGCTACGCAGGGCATAATGGGTTACTTTTCTAAAGATCTTTTGAAAACACGTCCTTTTTTTTCTTTGTGTGAGTGTGCGTGTGTGTGTGTGCACCGCAGGACTATAAAGCACACACACTTGCTAGCTGAATTATATTTGAGCGGGGAGCCTTAGCAGGCTTCATGCAGTATCCATTCTCTGTTTTTTTTTTAATCCGTAATCCTACTTTTTCCTAGTCCCATTTCCCCCCTCTTTTACAAAAGAAACTGTGCTGAAAACACTCTGGGGAAGTGTAAATCATTGTAGCTAGCTTGAATTTGATGAAGTTAGAAGAATTTGTGTTAGGAAAGGATTTTGCCTTTTCATCTTCAGCTGTCATGGATTCCTCCAGCTCTCTTTGCTATAACGCCCCAGAGGTGCAAACTTATGTGCTGAAACAGTATTGTGTAGTTTATTCAGATGGTTAAGATTTATCTGTTTATTATAAATGACAGATTTCTGTTCAGAATTTATTAGGCTTAAAGATTCTGAGAAAAAATATTTTCTTTGTGATATTTTGATTAATTCTGATGCGATATGAAAGTCATCGTGTGTCTTTCACAGAAGACACATGCTGCCATATTAGATGAAATAAAGACTTGGAGAGGAATAATGGATGTGTCGCCTAAGAGCAACTGCACTGATGTGGAAAAATATTCTTTGTGGAACAGAGGCATCACAGCCTTCAAGACATAACTTTTTGGGTACGTAAAATACCAGACCACTTTTTCCTTTTCCCTATAATGGAATCTTGTCAGGAATTATGAGGCGCAATTCTTCTTTTCCAGGTTTTAGCACATTGCTAAAGAAATGGAATTTTTTGTCCATGACAGTGGTAATTGCTAATACTTCACTATGTGTGAAAATAACACTAAGACTGGACAAATCTGCACAAGGTATTGCTAACAGAGCTGACAACAGCAGTTAATCTTAACATTTGTTTTGCAGCTGGCAAACTAAAAGATATTTTCCATTTCCCTCTGAAGATGTGTCAATGAGATTCATTGTAGTACTGTGGGAAATGGGAAAGAATGAACTAAAAGTGGGATGGTATAACCTGAATTGTCTGAAAGGCTCAGGAGAAACCTTCTGGTAGACTCCTCATAACTTTGTCCTCCAGCATCTTTAAACTGAGCTCGGTGCACACGTGTCTCCCAGTAATGTTACTGGGAAACACAGCACGGTGGTAACAGCGTCCCAATGTCCATTTTGCTACTGGAATCATTCCTGCCTTTCCCTGCACATCTGTGGCACCTGCAGCATCACCACTCTTTCTGATAGGAAAGGCAGCCCTTCACTGATGAGGTCGGGTGACCACTGGTGGGAAGTGTCGCTGGGGGTTGGTGAGGTATCCCAGCCCTGGACATGATGCCTGAGCACGACAGGGCTCAGCTGCCATGGAGGGACCCCAGAACCCTGGGAGGCTGAGGGCTCCTGTGCCACTGCCACTGTGTTGCTGTGGGTCAGGTTTTGTTTTCTGAAAAATGGAAATGATGAAGGAGGTTGAAACCCACAGTTTCTCACTACTATTTCAGATCATCCGTGAAGATTGGAGTTTTCCCTGGTGGGTCTGTCTGAGGCTGTAAGAGAAAGGGAAACCAAAGCATACAGACTGGGGGAAAAAAGAAAACATGTTTCCCTGTGGTGCTGATCCACTGTATATGTAGTAGTTGCAGGTGGGGTCAAAGTCAGTTTTAATCCACTGAGCAGACAGAAGATGAGACAACAGGGCAAATATGAACTTAGGAAGACTAAAATGTAACTTCTGCAAATCCAGCACAGGACACGTGGGGAAGTCTCTCAATTCAGAAAAATTGTCATTGCAGTGAAAATAATAAGCAAGAGATCACTGACTATGAGTGGAGGCTGAGAAATAATCCCCCAAGTGCTGTTCTGAACTTGCAAGAATTTGGCAGGAGGCACTGATTAATGCTATTGTGCACTAGCTGCTGTAGAGACCTTTTATGTTTTTAGCAGCAATATGATGTGAAAAACCAGAGGGCCAGAAGCAGACCTATTCTTTGAGGAAGCCTTATAAGAGTAAAGGTGGAACCACTCCAAAAATCTCTCACAGGTTTACAATGCTTTTGGAAAAGCTTGAGAGTCTTATGGTACCGTAGGATTATTTACAGCATGAAAGACATTGAAGGGCAATGATATGCAGAAACAGGACTCCATATTTTAGGACCACATGTTTGAAAACAGTCTCACAAAATGCTAGCAAAGTCAAGTCATTTCAAATTGCCTCCCTTTTGTGATAAATGTGCTTAATTTTTTTTTTTCCCTGGACAAATGACAGGTTTACTTCACTTGAATATGAATTTTAGGACATGCATTTCAATGAGGAAAAAAAAAAAAGACATTGAACCCATTGTATCTGAGTTTGACCAAAAAACTGAAACCCAGGTTTTGCACAAATAGCAGGGATGAAAAATGGGAGTGAAAAGGCAGAGACCACTGGCATCAATGTTACCATCTACAGTGAAGTCAGTTAAGTCAGCAGAGAGAAGGAAAAAGAATGAAAGGAAACCAGGTTAATTGTCAGTTGTCAAACCTGCCCATAATTAAGTGTGTAGATATGTAGGCATTTAAAGGCATTTCTAGTAATAAGATGGCATCAAAAGCTTAGTTTTGTTTTGATCAGAAAGCAAAGAGCTCAGGAAACTCCATTGCATGAATCCAAGTGGTAAAGGAGCGGCAATGCACAGTTATGTACATGGCCCTTTGCACAAAACCATCTTTGAGCATTTCACCTCTTTCTCTTTCAAAACGCTGTGCTGCTCAACCTTCCCACAGGCTAGAAAACCATCTCAGATCATAACTGGGGATGAAGACATGCAAGGATTGAGTACAGAAGTGCATTCCTTTGGTTGAAAAATCCCATCAGTGGTGGGGTGTCACATTCAAAGAAAACACGATCTCACTCCTCATAATCTTATTTCTTTTTAAATGTTAAATGGCCTCAGTCACTTTCTGCTATGGCTCTTTTATCTTGCAGAGGGTGCAAGGGCTGAAAAGGGTTTTAAGAATGAAAGAAAATGTTTCCTTTTTACAACCACTTCCTCACTTTTCTCCCACCATCTCTCTACCCTGGTTGCATCATGGAGTCATGGAGACTTGAGAATGATCATGCCTTTTTTTTTTTTTTTTTTTTTTTTTTTCCTATGTCAACAGTAAATTGTACATGAAAACGTTCGGCTCCAGTTCAAAGAGGATTTTCCACACTTTTGTGATAAGGTTCAGATTTCCCAGGACTTGAAATGAGGAGGTGCAGCGGGGTGTCAGGATGCCACTTTTCTAATGCTGAGCTTCCCCCAGGGGCAGGGCTGAGAGCGAGATCCTAAGTCAGGAAAGCCTGCAGGGCTCCCTAGGGTGAGCTGCTGGCATTGGGCCAGCTGGGGAGCATCCTGAGGACAGGGCACAGCTCCTGGTCCCTTCGTTGTGGCACAGAGCCTCCACCGGCCATCCCCTAACATGTGCTCTCCCCTGACCCTCACTGAGGGTAGCTGTGATAATTAATGACCTGCAGTTCCCGGATTGTTCAAGGACTTGGTTAAATACAGGCACAAAAATATCAGTGGCAGAACTGCCCTTGTAAGGTATACTGAAATGATGGGTATTTGAGGGTCCTTTTGTACCATCTATGCTGCAACTTCAAAATTACACTAGTATGAAAATTTCCCTGCCGTTGTGGGGTCTGATCTGATCTGATTTGGCAATTTTCATTGCCAAAATGGGAAGATTTGCACTTTGTTGTGCTTTGGATGAAGACTGTCTTCTGCTGCCAGTCATTTTTCATCTTCCAGTGCTGAAAACCCTGGGCTGGGGAGATGGGGGGTTACTTCAAAGGATCCCTAAACTCCTCCATTCTGTTGGATTTTGTTTGATTTAGACCTTGATGTCTGTGTTTTCCTGAAATGAGAATAGGGAAATGTAGTGCCAGACATACTATTTATGTTTCCACAAAAGATGCAGTAATGAAAACAGCATGGATTTTGCAGGAGGAGAAGCCCACATCACATCAGGGGGCCTGTGTCTCTAAGACAATCACTGGGACAAGTGGCTGCTGCAGAGGCAAAATCACCATCCAGGCTGAAAGCTCTGCAAGCCACACATCTTCCAAAGTGGAAAGCAGACTTAGACAAAATGTTTTCATTGGCAGCTCCAAGGAACAAGATGAAGGAGATGCACAAGAGGTGGCAGAAGTCTGTGAGGACAGCTTGCCCTGGTGAAATAACAAAGGAAAGGAAAAAACAACAGAAGCTGAACCACAGCTAGTTCCAGCTAGAGGAGCTAATTAAACAGACCAGGAGGAAGTTCAGAGCAGCAGTATGTTTCAGGCACTCACTATTTTTTAACTAGCGACATCCAATTCTCACAGAAGCACCTGGAGAGGTGGTTTTCCAGAGCCGTAGCTAATGTTCCAAAAGTGTTTCTTTAGAAGCCGACAGCTGGAGTTAGCAACAGATGGTGAAAGCGTAGAGAAAGCAGAAATTAAAACCAGAGGGCAAAATGGGAATTGTAATGCTAGTACCAAACATTCCTGACGGGTGAGATTCAGTCATCCGTGGATAATAAGCATGCTGTTGCAAGTCCCCGTTGCATCCCAGAACTAAAGTTTGAGTGAAACATAGTCCTTTGGAGGGCCATGTATGTGGGAACCATATGTCACCCAAGGAGAACAGCTAGTCTTAAGAAACTGGCTCAAGGGATTTCTGAATTTCTGATAAGTGATTTGGAACAAAGCAGAGAGAAAATGAAGCAAGATCCCAAGGAAAGGTCTCCCTCTGCATATGTGTGTGTGTGTTAGCCTGCAGCTTGTTTGTTTTGCCATAAGCTTTGTAGTGATTTCCACATGCTGAAGCTCCAGGTAATTCAAAGAGTAGACAAGGTTAAAAACAAGAAGGTCAAAGAGTGAAAAATGAGCAGATGTAGTGTGATTAGGAAAGATGAGAACACCTTTTGGAGCTCAAAACAGGTAAAGAAAGTAAGGTATTCCTTAACATGCAACACAGAGTAGAGAGAATGGGATGGGAGAATGAGAAGAGTGAAGCTGCTGCTGTTAAGATATGGGCTCAGAGTCAATAGGAGAATCTATGTCAGAAAGGCTTTAGGTTCCTAAGCCTGCAACTATGATTCAGAAAACCCTGTCAGCTCAGGGTTCCTGCCAGCTTTATGCTTTACAGAACAGCGAAGCTAAACTGGAATTGCCATCAAAATTTGTGCTAGAGACAAGGACTAAGAGTTCTCTCAAAGGGCTTGCAAAGCCTTCTAGGGCTTGGCAGAAGAGCAATTAGCTTCCACAGACATCTATTGTCATCCTGAACAGTGGAGAAAACACACAAATGAGATGAGTAGGCTAATAAACTTGAAAAAAATAGCTTTGAGTGCAGGAGATGTTTATACCTAAAGTAAGAGAAAGGTAGCCCTCCCTTTGCTGAGGCAGGGCAGGTGATCCTCAAGACCTCATGCTCCAAATATATTTCCTGAGTTCTCATGTAAGCCTGTTTTTCTCTGCAGCAGAGACCCACATCACAGAATCAATCACACAGAATCACACAGAATCATTTATGTTGGAAAAGACCTCCAAAACCGCTAGGTCCAATCTTTGACCAATCACAACCTTGTCAACTAGACCATAGCACTAAGTGCTATTCCAGTTGTTTCCTGAACATCTCCAGGCATGGTGACTCCACCACTTCCCTGGGCAGTCTGTACCAATGCTCAGCAATCCTTTCCATGAAGAAATGCTTCCTGATGTACAATCTGAACCTCCCCTGGTGCAGTTTGAGGTAAGACCCTCTGAATTTTACCATGGCAGCCAGGCAAAAATGATTAATGCCAGACTTCTGCTTTGGGGTGAGTGTCAGCTGGGAGAATATAAAATCTGGGGACAAAGGAGAAGCAGAAAAGAAATTTTTTTTCCCAGAATGATTTATCATCAGCTATTTGAGTCTGACCAGATGTCTTGAATGTTGGAAGCTGTCTTGAGGAAGGGGAATTTATTTATTTAAAGAGGTGCAAAACCTTTCACACTGGGCCATATTTGTTAAAGACAAGACTGACTCAGGAGCTGCCAGGCACAGCCTTTAGCTGCTTGGCTCAGCTCAGTGCTCACCTACTTGTGTGTGCAGCCTGAGCAGACCCCCTCTTCTTGCCTGTTACTCAAACAAGCAGTTGCCTTTGGTCTGGGACAAGTGGAGGATTTTAAGACCCAGAAGGATTAAAGAAACAAAAAAAAAAAAAGAAGAGTGATCCCAACCCTGTAGTTTAGTATTTACTAGTAAATGGGAGAGCCCCAGAATTTGCTTAGCCCATATAGGCATTTTACATGGGATGAAACAGGGTAAAATTTTGGATGCTGGTGCCAGAGCTGACGACATCCCTACGGAGAGTAAATGGCTGGTGTGTGCTGTCTGCAGTGCAACTCTTGTGTTCATCACTGCAGTCTGTGTCACACAGCCAGGGAGGGCTACAGGGTCATTCAATCCCAAACTCCTCTCCATGGGGAGGGTCCCAGCCATAAGGTTGCTGCATTTGGAAAGGCAAAAAGGGGAAAGCTGTGATTTACAGAGAGCTCTGCCCTGGAAGACTCTTTCTGAAAACATGCTCTGAAAATGCCTGTTGAATCACATTCCCAAAGTAGTAAACCAGAGCAAACAGCTAGTACCCAGCCTGAAGTGAGGTACTGAGTTGTCTGAATGGAGTCTGCACCATGGCCTTCAAAGCAGGGTGAAGTGGCTGAGGAGTTAAGTGATTCAGTCAATCACATCCCTCCTCAAATCACTGGTACATCATCCTCAGCTCCCTAAGTAAGAGCCAAATAGAGAACTTGCATGGTTCAGTGACTACAGCTAAGCATCAGCCTGATGGCTGTTGTATGACCTTGGGATGAGCTACCGCTCTCAAAAAACAGCCTCTGACAGCTGGGGGGAACAGCTCTTCCTTGGACTTCATAAGCAGGAGCTCTGTCAGCCTGTGCCTCTGAAAGCAAAGGTACACAGTTCTTATCCTCATCATCTCCTGAGACGTGACACGTCTGTATTTGCCTGGTGACTGCTCCCTGTGTTTCTGACAGGCCCTGCTACAGTGGGTGTATTGCCCTCCCCCCTAGGCACTCTGAGGGACTGAAGAGGCCACAACATCCCTCTGCAGTTAATGCTTGGATGGATAACTCCCTTGCACCTAATGAGATCAGTAAAGCAGAAACCAGTGCACACTGTTGTTAAACCCCGATGGACAGAAAGCATGCTTTGACAGAAAGTATGCCTCTTCCAGGATGTCCACCATCAGGTGGCGATTCTTTCTCTGACCCAGAATTGCTGTCCCTGGTTGGCAGAACAAGCTGCCCAATTCTCACCAAAGGGAATGTTAGCAGTCAAAGAGGATGGTTACTTGTCTCAAACACTTTTTAGGCCACAGAAGGGAGGAATTTCTGATGGGAAGGTGCTGTTGTGGGACAGACGGCATCTGGGACCACAAACAGCAATGGAAACCCCCTGAATATGTCTCTGTGGATACCCAAAACTTGGACTGTGTAAAAGTGATGCTGTTTTCCCAGTGTTAGGAAGATAAATTCCATGATCTCAGACCCGGGGGGGTTAACAAAGCTTGGGAGAAAGCATGCATCACTGTCAGTAGATACAAAGAATACAGCATTGAGGGGCCACAAGGATATCTGGTGGAACTTCCAAGATAAGGAAGAAACTAATAAAATCAACTCAACAACTGTGCTGAAATCAGGTTTGATTGGGTAAAAGATAATTCCGGCAGGGGCAGATGGCAACCACTGACTCATGGCCACTGACTCAAAAGAAGAGAGAGACCGAGCATGCAGACTAATTAGCATCAGAAGCAAGAGAATCATTGAACCAATAGAAGATAGAATACTAATTAATATGAGAACTATGTAACTTGTAGCCAATAAGGATTAATTCCTTTGTTTGCTAAAATGTAATCAACAGTGAAAAGATTTGATAATTGGCAGTGGGCATTGTGGACTTGCTACTCAGCACCCCTTTCTGTGCAGAATTACAAACTGGGCCCTTTGCCCCACCACTGGGGGGGACCCCTCCAGGGAAGGACCAGATTCTGCTGTGGATTCCACTGGATCCACAGGCAATGACTATCTTTCTCTCTCTCCCCTCCCTCTTCCATATGCAATTTCTACTTCTATCTCTCTACATCACATTTAATGTTAAATAAAATCCGTGTTGTTGACTTTCATGTATGGTCTTGTGTGCACCTCAATTCGGGCAGAGCCATCATCTCTCATTAATTAGATCTTAACAGGGAAAACCCAAAAATAATGAAAGCAGTCCAAAATCTAATGAAATGATCACAACAACTGTAGAAATCATCAGCTGGAAGCGATTTTATAACTTTGATACCCCTCCCCCTCAATCGACTTCCTCTGGCAAGAGCAGCAGCCCTGGGAGGCTCCACCAGGCAGGCAGAATGGGCAGCAGGCCCATGGCAGCAAACTGTTTAATGACTGGGTTGTTGTGCAAGTGACTGTCATCTGTGAGAGGAGGATGTTTTCCAGTTTGTCCTTGGCAGCCGAAGCTTTGCTGGAGGATAACCACATCGCAAATACGAGGAATTTGAAGAATTTCTGCTTTTGTGCATTTTGAGTAATGGGTGCTCTTGTGAAGATCAGATTTGGATTTGCATTTCCTTGAAGCTCAAGGAGGGCTAAGCATCCCTAATAAGGAAAAGTAATCCCTTTAATTTAAAAATACAGCTGGAGGTTTGTTTACATACAGTCAAAAATAGAGGTTTCCCAAGCTCTTCAATTTATAGGCAGTGATCATGAATGGTTATTTCACTTTTTTACTATAATGCAAAGCTTTCCTAGTACCTGTGTCTACCTGGTGAAACACAAAATGAAATACAAAATTCAAGTGCTGAAGCTTGGGGTCCTTGTGAATGGTCTTAGGTCTCAGCTTTATGCCATTCATGATGAAAACACAGTTCTCATCCTAATAAGCTTAAAACTAAACCAAGAAGCAGTTTCAGCAGCAGAATGGTAATTATCAACACTAAATATATGAAGTAGGAAGTATTTAACAGCTTGGCCCAGGCACTGAAAGAGATACCTGCACATACCTACATTAAAAAGCTTGTTCTACTACAGCAGAGCTTCCTCTGAAATACAGCACTACCAAAACTCAGCATATTCTGTTGAGCAGTGACACTGTTCCATTTGAAACAATCAGAAGAAAATAAGTTTGAAACAATCAGAAGACAATTGTTTATCTGCTCCTGTTACTGCTCCAAATGACTCCAAACAGTGAAATGCCTGAGCCTTTCTCAGGAAGGAAACAACAGTCCATGTTACAGCACTCCGACACTTGCTGTCACAATGACATTCTGTTGTTGCACACCAGAAGTGGCCTAAAAGCATAAAGCATCACAGAGAACAGTTTTTCACTAGCTAAGCATTCTCATCCAAACTTCTAAAAAATTTGCATTAACTGGTGCATAACTAACTAATGAATAAATTCCTCTGTTAAGTAGTATGTTCACGGTTGTTCAATGACTACTAGGTGGCAAAGAAAACATTAATTTTTTTTTCTGTTGCTCTTGTCTTCTGACACTCTTGACGTCCCACAGGAGAAGAGAATATATTATAGATGGCATCATGGAAATGCAATGTATCATCATGTTTATCTCTTCTTCTGCTGAGGAGACGTCAGAAGTTAAGTGCAGCTCTTAGCAGGGAAAGAGAAGCAGTGTGAAAATTTTGGTGCTACGAACCAAATGGAATTGCCACCTATGAGTTCAGGTGACCCGCTGAACTAAGGCATTTCATGCAGCTCAACCTACAGCTGGTCTGTAGCTTCACTGTGTGAAATCTTACACTGAAACACAATCTTGTTTCCTAAACCCAGGAAATTCCACCCCCCACGATGTCTGGGGAAATGCTTAGTTTGGAACCCACACAGTGAACATTCACAGAGTCTCCTGAAGTACGGAAAGGGTCAAGTCAATACAAATGCTACAAAATCGAGACCTTTCTATTGCTTTTATTCTGATTATTTCCCTAGGATTTTGACAGTGAGGATAAGATTAAAATTATAGATAATATTTTGGGCCTAATAATGCCCTGTGTAGGTTATACATAAATACCTAATTTAGTGCTTAGTTAGTCCTATCAGATACCTAATTAATATGTGTATTGTTTAAAACAGCATGCATTTCCATACTTTAGGGGCTTCAAGAATAATATCTGCATCCTTTTTTTCCACACAGAAGGCACGAGAGGCATCGGAAGTAATGCATACACACAAATTGTAGTCTTCTGAGCTGCACGTGGCAGCTGGTAATATCACAATGGCAGGGACATCATCCATACACTGACTCCAGCTGTGGAAGGTGGAAATGTTTAGTGATATCACCACATGACTCTTGCTTTTCAGACTTTCAGCATTAAGCTTACCCTGCGTTGGTTTAAGGGCATGAGCACCAAGTTTGTTCCTTGTCCCTGGTACTCTAGCTAGAGGGATGTCCCAGAGATTCTCACTGACATGTTACTGCTTTGCTTCGGTTTTAAATGTTCAATTTGATTTTTAAATTTTCAGTTGCTGTTACAGAAAATTAAGAGAAAGAGCCAAATTACAGTCCTCCTAGTCCAGAATTTCAATTCATTTCTGTGAGTGACAGTAGCTAGTCTAGCTTCCACTGAGGGACTCTGCCACAAGGATTTCTCTGCCATGAATAAACTGAATACAGGAGCTTATTCAGAAATGCCTATTCAGAAATAATGTTATCTTGAGGACACACTGTAGTTATCTTCAGGGACATGAGAACAGGAAGGCTACCCCACCTCCCCCTGCTGCCAGGGCAAGGTCAAAAAAACTCCCGAGGAATGCTTTTTCTTTTCCTGGCATGCAGTATAGGAAGGTAGAAGTAATTAAAAGAACATATGGAAAAATGTATAGTTGCCAAACCTGGCTGTTTAAACAGCATGGCCTATCCAAATCCTGAAAGGTCTGCACAGGGAGACAATTGCACAAAAGCTGTCTACTGAATATTTTCAAAGTAGAAGAGCTTGGCAGAAGCTTGTTTATTAGCTTGACTTCCAAGTCCCTCCCTTGGCCCTTCCCCCTAAATCCTACTCAGCTTGGAAAACCCCTTTCATAGGAGAGGCTGTCAGGAAGAGTCTCTAAGCAGACCTTTAGGCAATCCTAAGGGGCAACCTCAGGCTAAAAATAAATAAATGACCTGACAACACAGACGTCTGAAAGCTGCTGCTTGCCATATTGAATCCAAAAGTACCGCTGCTCATGTTACTGCCTTCCTACAGACAGATGGCAAAGTAGAGCCAAGTCGAGAAAATCGTGGTGAAAGAGGAGAAACCCTAGGTGCCAGGAACAGGTGCCTCCAAACTCCATCTTGAGCGTCCTTTATACTTACATACCCGCAGACCAGCTGCCCTTCTTCCACCCCTAGACATAAAATGCAGCAGCCAGCTGAAGTCAGTACATATATATTTTTTTGCAGCTACCAAAATGTAAATTAACTCTGTTGCAAAGGAATTCAAATCTCTCTCTCTGCAAAGAATATGAAGACTCTCAGGTTTTAAAAATACTTCTGACCTTTTTCACATAAATCAACTCTGATGCAAATATATACTCATGGGAGCAAAGACAACTAAGATATTTTTACATCAGTTCTGAAGGAGCAATATGTAAAAAGTTAATTTATTTCCACTTAAAACCAGATTTGACTTCATGTGGCATAAGTGTCTTACAGGACTTCTTTTCTTGTTTTGATCTTGGTGCAAAACATTAGTATCTATTTTCCTAAGAAACATGATTTTGAAAAAGCAGATAGTTGTAAGGAGGTTACCTTGCCCAGCTTCATGTACTGGAAATAAAAGCCACAAAATACAGAGCATCTTCATAAAATAGTATTTCCACCACAGAGAGAAGAACTTAACCTTGAAGCTAGACTAACAGAAATTTCATTAAGTTTTATACAGCAGGAATGGTTTGGCTGCAGATCTATTTAATCCAAGCCCTGAAGGTTTAAATCCCACTATATTACAAGAGCATTACTAGCTCAGACTTAATTACAGATTCCAGCTGGAGCATGACCCTTTCTGCCCCAAAAGCAGCAACTCAGCTAATAAGACAGCTCTGCAACATCACTCTTTTGGCACCTGAATCTTGAACTTGGCATACCTGATTAATATCAAATAAATGGCAACATTAACACCTTATTACGGAAATGCCTTCCCAGTACTGATACCAGCATTCTACAAGGGATACTCTTGAACACCTATTTTGTGAGTGGTCCTCCAGCAAGCCAGCTCCACCTTCAATACTACTGATTGTCTCTCAACAAGAAATTCTGGTTCCAAACTCTCCAGATTATGGGTCATCTGTCCTGACACTGAGTCATTCAGTGCAGAAGGCTTCAGGAGGAAAAGGAGTTATTTTTAACCTGTGCCAGAAGTTTGGTGTTTGGACAACTGGAGAACGAGGAAAAGCATTTTTAGGAACAAAGACATGGACAGATGACTGAGGTGGCTGTGCCCAAAACACACATTGACCCACTTATGTGTCTATTTCTTGAATATCTGAGGACCATTTTTTCCACACATTTTATCCTGCAAAGCTCTGTATCAGAGGTGAAGTTCTGCCCTCTTGATGATAACTATAAATTTAATAGAAGGCCACATGCTGCAACTGTGAGGTGTTACAAGTGGGCATGGCACTGCTTTATGGGCTGTTCTTGCCACGTGGTTAAGCTGCTGAAAAGTTCGAGATGACCACAAAGAGCAGTTCACATACCTCTGGGAAATGGAGGGTGCTGAACCTGAACCCTGTTTTCAGAGCCTGGAGGTGAAAAAAACACCCCTCCCCCAACTCCCTATTCTGATTGTTTAATGCAATGCTGTGATCAGAAGGCATCAGTCCACAGAGAATCTTGTAAACAACTGTAATGCCAACAGATCACAAATAAACCCCAGATCACATACAGGTTTTAGTGTGGTATTTCACAAGAAAGCAGAAAGCCTCTATTATTTTCCTCCTAAAATCAAATTACATATAATAAGGGCCTGAAGGGGATGATTCTTCCTGGATTGCAGAGGGAATCAAAGAAGACCAGATCACGAGAGAAACACAGAGTGAATATGATATAAATTTATTTTTATTTTTGATGCTGTTTAGACCAGCCCCCTCCTCTTTTAAATACCACTCCCTCCTCCTTCTGCACCGAGACACTGTTTGCTTAGAGATGAAACTCCTGAGAGATGAGCCCAGAGTTAAAACACAGGCTTAGGGTCTAAGTATGAATACAATGACAATCATGATTCTGGAAGAATATATCAGTTCATCCAAAACTGAGAAGCAGTGATGTCTTCTGGAAGGGCAACAATAATAATAATAATAATAATCATTGGTAGAATACTTTTTTCTCTGCAACATCAAATTTTAATTGCTGCAGTGCATCAGGGTTTAGACAGTTAGTAGGCAAATACTCACATCTACTTTATAGCTCTACAACCTGGATGGGAAAAATGGCAGTTCAAACACTGTATCTGTGTCAAATCATTAGGGAGTCTGACTACAAGCTCTTGTCGTTTTGCAGCCGAAACTAGGCTATGTATGTATGTTCAGATTTTGGCTTGTTAGAGAACCTTCTGTCAAAGGCATCAGGAAGAAGTAAACTTAAATCCAGACAAAGTTGTGGGTTTGAGGTGTTTATTTTTGTTTTGTTTTGTGTTATTGTTTGTTTGTTTGTTTAAATCAGTGTCTGGTCTACTCTTCAGAAACAGTTAAAGAGATAACTTCCTATGAGTTGTTGAAGAGTATCTGTATAGCTTGACTGAGATTACAATGAGAATCTAAGAATTCTTCAAGTTTTCCAGCCTCCAATTTTCTTTTCTGTGTGGAAATAAATGGCAGAAGAGAAAACTGGTGACATTTTGAAGTCTCTTTGGAAAGAAAGAAAAATTTAGCAACATCATTATTATAGATTGTAACATGTTTATGAACAGCATATAACAGGATGTTTTTAATAATACTTTACTTAACCAGATTACTGTCTCTTCAGTATTTCACGGTTATCACTGAACACCTTCAATTTACATTCTAAAATAAATTACTGTGTAAATAAAGTATGCTCACAGTTCTTGTATGTAGACAGTACTTACATTTAATTACAAATGATCTGGATATGTTTATAGGTGTGAAATACATTAAAATTGTTTACAGGAAATAAGCTCAACTAGCACTAAGTTTGGAATCTAAATTTTCACAACAGTAACTGAGAGTAGCTCAGTTATTTATTTGAACATGCTTTTCAAAATGTATTTTGGAATGCAGTAGAAAAGAAATTCAAAGAAATGCCAAAAAAAAGGGAAGCACAGAAGATCAAAACTCCATAGCAGGTCAGATCAATAAAATATCAAACTGCACTTCTTAAATGTAAGTACTACACCAAGTAGTAGCGTGGCTGATCTTAAATGGTGTTAAAGCCCTTGTTTTCTGAAGGAGACAGTAATACGCATTTTGCCTATTCAATCCAATCAAGATTTAGACACCGTGCTATAAAAGCAAACATATCTGACACTTCTTCTATAACTTTAGCAGTTGGCTTTCCTGCCCCGTGCCCGGCCTTGGTGTCAACATGGATGAGAAGTGGATTGGTTTGTTTCTTGCTTCGGCCCACGACATATTGCAGGGTAGCGATAAACTTCAGTGAATGCAGAGGGACCACACGATCGTCGTGGTCCGCCGTGAGCAGCAGCATAGAGGGATACTGGATGCCATCTTCTTCTGGTAGCTTGACATTGTGGAGTGGAGAGTACCTGAGAAAAGCACACAAATGTTTACAGATTTTTTTCCTCAACATCCAACAAGAAGGATCTCTGGCTCTCAAATGTGAAGCAAGTGTATTTCTTTAATTTCAGAAGGCATATGTGTATGTCTCACAGGAATGTCCAAAAAAGCGGGAACAGCCAACAGGAAAACTGCAGCAAAAGCTATCAAGTCCATAGCAGAATCCATCCTGCTGGAAATAGGGAAACTGAGACTTTTCCCCAGCATATGTATCCCCAGCAGTCTGTGTCTGCATGTGGATGGCTTCATCCCACACAGATTTGGAAACAGACTCCAATAGTAAGCCACAAGTGCTATACAGTTATTAAATTTGCTCTCTCTACAATATTTAGGCCACCTTTGAACATGCACATATGCTGAGGAAACACCAGGCAGGAAACGGAAAGTACTGTAAGGTTTTTCTGCTTTCTATAGATGACTTTGATGCCTAGTTTTTGAGCAATGAATAATCTAAATTTCAAAATCTGCCTTCTTTTCAGGAGAATTTGCACCTTCTGGCTACTGTAACATAACATAAAAGGTGTATCTACGTATGTCAACACAAAGTACTCTCTAACATTAGAAATTAAATGTAATAATAAGTTTTAAAAAAATTCCATCTAACCATTTCATTCTTTTTTTTAGAGAAAGCTACACCTAGGAAGAACATTAAATTTCTTAAATCATGAGTAGGATATTGTTTTCCCACCTATTTCATAACAGAAAATACAGAAGGAAATTTTGCTTTTTAAGAATACATGAAAATATTTGAGTGTCTAACCTAACAGATTCCTTGTTTCCTCACTTTCATCTAAGAAACAATGTAAGCATATGTAAAGGCAACATCTAAGCAACATTACATATATATCTTAATTGAAAAAAAATTGCCAGCTCTTGTAAAGGACACAAAGGTATATTTTAGGTCATCATATAAGATGTTTCTAAAACTGTGCACTTAAATTTTGTGAGTAAGCATGTGGGTAAATAGGTATGGATTGTGCACGTGGCACATGTTTTTTTTAGTATCTGTACATTTTGTATCTTTATATTTAGATTTATTTTATATCTAAATATCTATTTAATATCTAAAGACTAGTCAAATTGTTTAGTATGTATGAAGTATTTTCCTGGAATGTCGATCTTCATTATTAAAGAAATACGAATGCAGCAACAGAAGATGAGGTTCCACAAAAAATATTTTAAAATGATGGCACTTACTCTAAAACATCATGTAAGCCACAGCCAATGTGTAGATAATTTCTGTTCCCGCACAGCTGCCTGTCTCATATATTTTTAATTTTTCTTAAAATAATCTTTCCAGACCTCTCAGCAAGGAGTTAAGAAATTAAATATCCTGCTATGGTCTACTGCCATTCAATTCCTACAAATACATCCCATCCACATTGTATAACACTGTTCACAGTGGTGACTCTCTCTAGCTCACGATAAAAAACACAATTTATGTACTGGTTCACTTGAGAATATTCTGTTGTGACAGCCTAAAGGAGTCATTATCCAGAAAGGAAACCTTATGAGTTGCTAAAAGCTGCTAGGAGAACATATGAAAATATGACCAGTTGACTCAACAGGACTTTTAAGATAGTCTTTAAGTCAAAACCGACTTGTAAATGCAGAACTCCCCAAATTCAGTGCAGGATGGGGTGAAATAATTATTCAAATAGATATTGTTCGTGACAACCTGAAACTCTTGAGCAGACTATGCTTTTTAACAACCACAGAAGTATTTAAAGGCACTTACTTGTACAGCCATTCAAACTGCTCTTTATAGTCAGAGCAACCATAGTCACTGGTCCAAGCATGGCCAATGGTGTACTTGTGGAACTTGAGCATGTCCATCACTCCCACTTGGGCAATAACACAACCAAATAGGTCAGGGCGCTGATTGGCACAGGCAGCTTCAACAGGAAAACAATTCTATTAGTGTTCATATCTTAAACAATCAAGCTCAGCTGCAAAAGGTCCCCCGCCAAGTTTGTGAAAGACCAACTTCCAAAAAGCTTTCATAAACTCAAAAGTTTATAAAAAAAAAAGGAAGTAAAACTGTTAAAACAACGGGAAAAATATAATACCTGGAGCAAAAAAACCTTAAGTATAAAATATCTGATATAAACCAAATCACACTGAGAGAAGACTGCCAGTGAATATGAAGTCAAATAAGACTTTCAAGCAAAACTGAAAGCAAATACACAAATGGATAAAAAAATATAACTTCCAAAGATGGTATGTTCAAAAGAGCTTCAAAGCTATTTCCCAGTTCTTCAGGCACCAAACATGCTGTTCTTTGAAAACTGCCTTTCAAACTAGCAAACTGGGTTTGAAGGAGAAGTGAAATTTAAAAATATGTGAGATTCTGGACTATGGAACTGAAGGTTCCTAAACCCTTCCTTGTTTAAGCTTTTAATATTAGTATCAAGAAAGAAAAGGATCAACAATCCTCCATTTACTGATGAAAGTTTTCTTCCATAATTGTTATTATAAATCCATATGGAGAAAGTTTTGATAAAAGCAGACTGCTACAAAATCAGAGGAATAACTTAAATTGTATTTTCTTGTTGTATGATTTCCATCTTCTTACAAATGGAAGGGACAAGTTCTTTAAGAATAACTCTTGCCTCATACATTTTAAAAATAACTGCAGTAGGCCCATCTAGCTCAGTGTTCAATTTATAAGAGTGGCAACTGGCAGATGCTCTGGGAAAAGCCATTAAACAAATACGGAAAGATCTCTCCTGTAAACTATCAGCTTATAAACTCAAGCTTTCTCTGAGTTAGAGTTATCTCTAGCCACCCTGTTAAACAGCCATCAAAACACTCATTGTCTGTAAATACATTTATTTCCTTTCTTAATGTTTATTCAACTAGTGTTCGTCATATTGTGTAGCAGTAAGTTCTTCAATTCCAGTTTCTGTTCCTAGATTTAAACCTGTTTCTTCATGATTTTACAAACTCCTTTGCTTTTTTTTTTTTTTTTAATTTTAGAAATAAGAGCACTGAAACTTGCACAAAACTACTGCAGTGGGTCCCAGAATCCGTTTTGTAATTCAGAATTATTCACTGTGCATTCACATGTAGGTATACTCTTTCCCAAATTCTTGTATCTCCTAATTTTTGTCCATTTTGAAAATAGATTGATTATTCCCATTCTTTGCCTCTTGGAAACCAGGATATTGCTATGACATGACCTTGCTTCCAGCTCAGCAAGAACTTTCTTTCATAGCCTTAAGTGAGGGCCCTTGTAAAAAGCATTTCAAAATCCAAGAATAACTTCACCTAGATCACTGTTACAAGCACCATATGCAGCCTGGCTCCTTCAAAATAGCTCAAATAGATTGGAAAGATGCAGCTTCAGCCCGCAAAATTCTTCCTTTTGTGTCAGCTGTTATTTACTGGTTCTAACTAGTTCGCCCATTAGAGAAGTCAGATTTACTCATCTGCAGCTTGCGGATCACCATGAACCATTTAAAACTTGGCATTACACTTGCCCCCTTCTGTTTCTCAGATATTTAGGCTTAGTAGCCTGCAATTTCATATTAGAGTTCACTTAGGATCTTGCATGTGCACCATCTGGTCCTGGCAACAAGCTACTTTTCATTGGATTGATTAATTCCAAAATCTCTTCTGCTGCGCTCCAGCTGGAGTCAGCTCCTCAGAATATCCCCCATGAAAATGCACTGGTGCAGGGAACCCCCCACACTCCTTAGGAGGGAACATCAATACAAACAGCCCATTTAGCTGTTCTGCTTTGCCATTATATTTCTTTAATGCTCCTTTTACATCTCCCTAAACCTGCAAGTCCCACAGATCCTCCAGCCAGTTTCCTGCCTCTGATGAGCATAGAAAGATTTCATTGCTAATCTTTACATTGGAAGCAATTTGTTCATCAGTCTCCTGTGGTCTCTCAGTCCCTGCCAAGAATTTACACTTTGCCCCATTTTCTTTATTTGAACATGATTTCTATTTTCTGGAAGATGAGATTTTACTTCTGGTCATCTCTGATATGCAACTATGCTAACTCTTTCTGGTTTGTTCCTGTCTCATTTTTGTGAGGTATATATAGTGCCTTAAACAGATGCTATGTAAAAGACCTTTATGTTTTTAACTGAAGCTTTTGATCAGATCCCTCCCCTTCATGTTAATTTCCTTTTATGAACATAAATTATATTCTAGTAGGAAAAAAAGCCAAAACAACTATCACTGCGTTTCATTTTAATACTCTCTATTTTAGAGTGTCTCTTGAAGCACTGTCTGTTGCTCAGGATTTTGTAAGATTTTTTGCTGCTTCCTACTTCCTTAAGTATTTACTTCAGAAAGAAATCACGGAGATACTCATGCATTTCCACTGCACCCCTCTAATTAGCACAATACTTAATTATATGCATTAATAAAGTGTAATCCAGAACAACAATTTATTCATGAATTTTACCCCTCTACATACACAGTGAGCTATAAAATACAGTATACGAAAGTAAGCCTTCAAAACATCAGAACTGGTTTTGACTAAGCAAACATGAGAGGCCAAACACGGCGTTTGCATGAAGGAGGTTTTCAGCTTACAGCTGTGCTGCTTTGCTCAGCTTGGGGATCGCACTGCAGGACAAAAAAGTCTTGTTTTGCGGTTGAATGAGGCAAGAGCTCAGGGCTCTGCAGCCCTTAGAGTCACCTCCTGCTAGTCTGACTGAAAGGAAACAGTATCTTGGAAGAGTGACAATACTCTTCCTTGTCAGCTTTTTCTTCAATAAATAAGAACTGAGAAAGTCTGGCAGTGGGCCCTTGCTCCTAAAAGATGAGTTATGATCTCTAGTGTTGCATGAACAACTATTGCAAAATTTCTTCCTGCTTTGATGAAAAAGCACTTACAAGAATTTCCTAAATTGACCTAATTGCATCCAGTCAAAGAGAATCCCTATCTGGCTCATTAGGAGCATGAAATCCTGCTGGATTTTAAGTGCAAAGGAAGGTTTCTAACAAGATTTTTCAGAGCAGGGAGGTTTAGATGCCTAATACCTGTCTCCTACCGGAATGATGTACGCCCTGCAGATGTGACTTGCTTCCCCTAACCAAAACAAAGAGCCCAGCCGACTCGTTCAGCCAGAAAAAAAGGGTATTTTATTACTAAAGCTGGGTAGGATGAATCTCATCCTGACTGAAACCGAAGTCTGTATAACCACATATATATAACAGTATTTTCAGAAGCTATGTAATATGATGAAAGTTTAACTGCATTTCCAAATATGTATTTACACTCACATAAAACAGACTTGTGCAATGCATGCACTCTCAAATGGAGTGCAAACCCTTTAATCCTTTACTATATTCATCCATTTCTATTTTCAATGCACAAATACCTCCTGCCACCTGTTATCGAGAAGCATATAAGCAGAAAGTAAAAATACAACTTTAGATGTACTTCTTACTTTATCTTTAAAACAACTGCTTTCTAAAAATAATAATACTACTGCAGGAATAGCCAAGATGGCTTAGACAAAAGATCTATATAATGCCAAATCCTGTTGTCTTATGCTGGATGCTAATATACAGAAAAATAAAATAAAATCAATAGGGCCAGTATTCATAAGCAGGTAAATAGGAAGGAGTACAAAAAGAAGAACAAGCGAAGAGTGACTCTAATAAATCTGCTCATTTTCTATATATCAGTGGTTTATGAATTTGAAGTGTCTTTTTTCCCCTTCTCGCATAAGTAGCTCAAATCTGTCATACTGTCACATGCCTTTCATGCTATTTAAAAAAAAAGAAAGACAACCCCAAATTTCTCATCAGAGACATTCATTATTTAATTTGTGGTCATATTTTAACTACACAATGAAAGCAGAGTCAACTTGTTATACTCCTCTGTACAAAAGGTTTATTTGCAGAACTGCCGTGCTTTCACTCGTTCTCTAAGAACAAGAATGCACGACTACAGAAGGAGTGAATGAGAAACTCAGATGGAGGATTGCAGGACGTGGGCTCCTGGCTTACACTACAGACCACATACAGTTTCCCCAATGCAACATAACAGAATTTTGGTTCAGTAGTTATTTTGTAGTGGTTAGCCTCAAGAACTAAAAAAAATGCAAATGTTTCTTAAACCACTTTTACTTACTGTGTGATCCTACTGCAAGATTACCTCTTGCCACACAAGACTAAGCACGGCTCTCATCCTTTGCTAGAGACTGCAGAATCCCAATGTCCCATGCAAACAGCAAATTAAGTACATTTGTATATATTTAACAGCTGTATATACTAATGCATTGACATTCTGGCAACTTTGGAAAAGCAGATCTCATAAATTTTTGTCTGGTTACTTTAGTAAACCCAGAACCAAACCCAGGAAATATATGAGCAGTTCTTACCAACTAAGAGGCCCCCATTTGAGCCTCCATTAATAGTCAACTTCTTTGGGGATGTGTAGCCTTCCTTGATGAGGTATTTGGCAGCACACTGAAAGTCATCAAAGCAATTTTGTTTGTTGGCCAAGATACCACCTAGCACAGAAACAAAACAAATCAGTTGATGCCATAAAATCCATTTGATACCATTTCTTCAGAAAAACATGCGTGCAAAAATACCTGGGAACAATTCCAGTTTCATGAACATTTTAATAATTGATGAAGCTCAGAAAGACAGCAAATATAAAAGATTCTTTAAACACAGAGAGGGTATAAGATGGTTCTGTCAATAACCCTGATGCTTTAAGAAATTCTGAATAATAAATACCTATATTGGGGAGTGAGAGCCAGGTAATGTTCCTAATCACTGAAATGAAAGCTAAAAGCTTTGCATAGCAAAATATATACAAAATAACCAGATACAATCCACTTGAGGCTTGATCTAATGGGGCTCTGATATCATTAAACTCAGTGACAATTTCTTAAGGCAATAAAGCTTCAGCTTATAAAATATGCACTTCTAATTTCCTGGACATATAATATGTGTATTCTGGTAATCTACCCTTTTTTTTTTCTATTAGTTGTTTTCAAATCAGATGATACATAGCTATGGTCAAAGAGGAACTTAAGAGTTGCATTCTTGGTTTGAATTTTATTTTTAATTTTATTAATTAACTTTCAATATGGAAATGCTTAAGATACTTCCATCCCGTCAAACAGAATTCCAAACGTCCTCAGATGTATGAGGGAATAAATCATGACTGAAAATATAGGTCCAGATGACATCACTGATAAGACTTCCAGTTCTGAAAACAAAAAATTTTGCAGGGTGGGATAGGGAAAGAGGATGGCTTTCCCTACAATTTTCTATCATTTTAGTAGAAGAATATCAACCTTGAGAACTCAAAGTTGCCCAAATCTCATAATCTTCCCACTTGTTTGGTGAGAGACTAGCTCTTCCTCAAAGATTACCCCACCTTAAGACCATGCTAATCTCAGGCAATTAAATGCTAGTAAGAAATGGGAACTAGGAAGAAAATGCTTGTATTCCTGTAGCAAAGGCTGTGGCCCAGCCAGATAAAAGGGACTCAAAGGATACAGAAATGTAACTCCAGTTACTTCTACTTTGTTTAAAGGCTGGATGTTTATTCTAAGCTGATTGCCTAAGATTCCCACTACGGTCTAGGAACCTCCAGGACAATTAATTTTACCCTAAAATAAGTGAGATGAGCTACATCTCTTTAACTGGCGGTGTCTCTTTCACTCCATTGTCCATCCAGTGATCCTAGACACCCAGTTTACAACGGTTGCTTTATTTCTGTGTTGCAGAAGTTTGGCAAGATAACTCTGACATTTAGTCATACAGATCTTGTAGATCTGGAGCCAGTGCATTTTTAATTTTTTAATTTTTTTTTTAACAAATACACATCATTATCACATTATTTAATCAACATCATTGAAGAGAGATATACTGGGACAATGGAAAAGTCTTCAAATATGTGGCAATAAAGGAGAAATAAATCTTACTCTTTGCTCAAAGTCCTGGGCTGGTCTAAGGTCAGAATCCTATCTAGGTAATTAAACCTAAGTAAAAAGACTTTTGTAATTGGTTCTGGAAGCAACAAAGAAGAGATACATATCTTTTTTGCAACTGCAATAAAAGACTTGGGTCAAAATCAAGCAGGAAATAGGTGGACCAAAGAAGCATTATCATATTAAGATAAATTTTATTAAAATCTACTACAAATCAATCAGCAAATTAAAATTAATGAAGGATACTTCATCTTTAGCAATAATATCCTGTATCTGCAAGCACATACAGCTTCTATTTATGAAGCTATTACATAATTAACTCAATTGTGAGGAAATGACCCAGACAAATAGTTACCACAGATGAAACAGTAAAATCAAGATGCAATGATCTGGAAGTACCATTTTGTTTGATAAAAAGTTATTATGGATTACTGCCACAGCAAATTGCTACATCATAAACACCACTGTTGGTACATTTGCCTTGCTGACAAAATCTCCAGCAACATGGCTTACAAATTCTTAGGATATGAGTAAAGTGTCACTATTAAGTAGTGATGGGTATGTTATAGAGGTAAGTAGGACTTTTTCAAGCTTTTTCCTCTGATGAAGGGATGCAGACAATTGTCAACAATAAGGCAAGTGGACAAAGACAATCAAAGGACTAAGACAAGGACTGGATGGGAAAAACATAGACAGAAATAAAGCAGAAGTATTAAGAAAAGAGGCAAAGAGATTTACAGAGTTTTGCAGTGAGTGACTTGGTTTCCCTATAGCACAACAGTCGGCTCAAAAAAACTAAAATGTCAAATCATTGCTTACTAAAAGTTGGATCCCCTATGAGTGTGGAGGGGATGACATGTCACTGCACTTCCAGAGCTGACTGTTTTCATATGAACTTCACTCACAGAATCATAGAATCATTTAGACTGGAAAAGATCTTCAAGCTCAGCTGTTAACCCAGCACTGCCATGTCCCTAATGACACAACTATATGTCTTTTAAGTACCTCCTGGGATGGTGACTCAACCACTTACTTCCCTGGGTAGACTGTTCCAGTGACAACCCTTTTCGTGAAGAAGTTTTTCTATCACATTCACAAAATATAGAAAAAAAGGTCTATTCATAAATTATGCAAAAACAGTCTGGAAGAGTTACATTCTGAATTCAAGCGTTCACATCTTCAGTAAGGTTCTGCAAATGATTTTTTTTTTTGGGTGTGATACTAAGAGAGTCTAAATAGTCAGTGTTGTTGTCTTGGGGATTTAGAATTGTAGGGCCATGTGCACCTGCAAATAGTGAAAGAGGTATGTGAAATCTAGCCAGGTCTTCTGCAATACAGAAAAATTTCTGAAAGTCTAGGGAACTTGATCTTGCCTAAAAAAAATATTTTCTTGGAAAATACTGTCTTTGTGCAAAGCTACTTTAAAGAAGTTGCAAAAAAAGTCTCTACAAAAATTATCAGATTAACA
Source organism: Pyrocephalus nanus (assembly GCA_038380795.1). Classification (NCBI taxonomy): domain Eukaryota; kingdom Metazoa; phylum Chordata; class Aves; order Passeriformes; family Tyrannidae; genus Pyrocephalus; species Pyrocephalus nanus. The sequence continues at coordinate 44,009,314 of CM076260.1, forward strand.
CCAGATAATGTACAGATCTAACATGTAAGTAAGGAAAAAAAAATTGCTTTTCTACAAAATAAGCAAAATGCAAAAGGAGATCTGAGCATGAAAGAAGGAGTGAAGAGAAAATGTTGCAATTTTCATTGCTAAGCCTTCAGTTTTGTTTCTCTGCTTTGAGTGACTTACCTTTGTGCCATGTCTCTCCATATTCACCACCTCCCCTAATGTTTGCCACTGCTAGAACACCTCCTAGGTGCCGCACAAATATAAGTCTTGACACACTGAAAAAGCAAACAGATACAAACCAGTCATTATTTTTAATTTCCAATTTTTATACACCTGCCACTTCTGCAAAAATACTTTGAGGGAAAGATCTCTCCCAAAATCAGTGACAAAACTGTGAATGAAGTCCCCCCTTGATGGCAAACCTGTGTAATCAGGCTTTTTTCAATGGTTATCCATCAAAATGAAACCCTCTGCAGCCTTGGGAGAGGAAGGAACCAGTACTGGTCAATTTTTCCTCCTTTAGTTCTTCACTTCCAAGGAGAGTGGCCAGTGGTTTGGCCTAACAGACAACCACTCAGTACATGTCACCATTTTTTAAAATTATCTTCAAAGCCGTTCATGTGAGGACTAGAGTTATGCCGTACCACGGGACCATTATAACTTTCTGAACTGTTCCTCTTCCACGGGACCTCCACTTCTTCAGAGAATAAAGGAAGGCTTAGCCCAAAGGAAGAGCGCAAAGAATTAAGACTTAAGATCAGCACTTGATCTTTGTTTATGAGCAGGTATTTTCAACTTAATTTCTGCCTGATGTACAATTTTTGGACCTTTATCATAATGTGTTTGCGAACAAAAATTCTGTATCTATCGTTCTTTTGTGCCAGGGTCAGCAGTCAAGATGGCCAATCCCATTCTTATTTATTTTCCTCTTGCATTGCTAAATACAAAACAAATAGCATAACATAAAATTACAGGTTCTACCTTTCCTATTATCTCCAGAATCTGGCCGAAAACTAAAATAACTTTTTTTTTTTTTTTTAAATACCAAATTGAATAAGTATCAAAGCTATTACTATCTTTTTTTTTCTTTAATAATGGGCTAAAGTAATTTAAATTATATTTAACAGTTAAGAATCTCTGATCTGTAGAGGCAGTAGCTTAACACAGCAGAAGCTACAGAAGACCAACTGCACATATGCCAAGGAGATAGGTAAAATATTAAAATTTAACAAGTCTTTTTTTTTTCCCTCCCCTCTGGTAGGTTTAAATTTCTTATTTACTTTAAATTTTTGCTCAGGCAAGAAACCATTGTTTGCAGAAATTATTTTTGTTCAACCACAATAAAAAAGATTGGGTCTTTTTACCTTTAAGTCCTACTACTGCTTATCAGAAATGGCTTGAAAGATGGTAGTACTACAATGTATCTCAAGTGGATGTAGTAACAGAACAGGTACAATTTTCATACCTCCCAAAGCAATGACCTATGTAGTAGCACATGTTCTTAAAATTATATACCAAGGAAACAAAATAAAAGCAGAAGGATAACTGATAAGAGATTTCTGTATTTTCATAATCCATCAAAGGAAAAACTTTCTACCTGGGCTGGTTATCTGGCCATCAGATTGCTCGGAACACAGGAATTACCTTTGCTTCAGTAAAATCAGTTCTTAAGTCCATCACTGTGCATTGCATTTCCCTTAGATTGCTGTGACATGCTGATCAGATGCAAGATTGATATTCTACAAGCACGTTGTGCAAACATCGGAGGGCATTATTCTGTCTAACTCCAGGATGCCTAATTTCAACAGGTTGCTGCACAGCTAATGTGGAGTAGCCTGACAGGACATTGCCTCATGAGATTGTGGCTTCTTAATTTTTGGTATGTCAGAGTCACAAAACCTCCCAGAATAATCTGCCCTTGTATTCCCTGTCTCTGTAACTTTGGGCCTCTTGGTCCAAAGTTACTTGATTCCCAGTAATCAAAGGTAGCAAGTATAAGAAAGTATTACGGGTAAGGCAAGAGCTTGCTACCCAAATATATTGCCAGAAAATATTTTAAAAATAAAAAATTCTGGAACAGAGTCCATCTTCTTTTACCTGCTGACATAAACTGTGCCCATCTAAGGGATCAGCATGTTTAAGAAGTGAAGAACCCGTGAGCAATGCAAAACCAAAGTGTATCCTATACTGTCTGTGGACTCCGCTAAGAGAGATAGTACTTTGATAATGACAATTTTCAGAGGGGTCTAAGTAATTTAGGATCTCAAAGGATAAGCAGTACTCTTATTATAGGTAGCTAGTCTCCATTTCCACAAGAAAAAATTTTCCTGATGCACAGGTCCTCAACAGGATAAAGTCCAGAGTTTGGTAACAACTATTATACTGCCCAAATTATAAGCAAGGTTCAGTCTATGTATGCTCACTCTCAGCAATACTACTGGAATTCAGGCACTTCGGAACACCTTACTCCATAAGCCCCAACATAAACAACTAATGTCACTGCCCATGATGATTAATTAATACCTACCCCGGTATGGTCAGTAGTAAGGTGAGTCAGGACACTTACTTAGAATCACAGAATCAGATGGGTTGGAAAGGACCTCTGAGATCATCAAGTCCAACCCTTGATCCACAACCACCACAGTTACTAGACTGTAGCACTAAGTGCCACATCCAGTCTCTTCTTAAACACGTCCAGGGATGGAGAATCCACCACCTCCCTGGGCAGCCCATTCTAATGCTGATACTTGACCAATTTTTCAAGGCAAATGTGCCTCAAGCTTGAAACAAGCTTTCCTAAAGGGACTTTAAAGTTCAAGGAACCAGGTTTTCTAAGTATAGAATCAGAATTACCTTTCCCCGATCTTGCCTGCCAACTTTTGGAACATGCTTCCTTACCAAGTACTCAATTCTCAAGTTATTAACCATAAAGATGCATTTGAAGGTTTCTGCTATCCTTATTTTTCTTTTAGAAAGAGAAAGCTGAGAAAGGATGTGTTGATACTACAGGGAAAGAATACAGAGGGAAGTATGGCCAATCATGTTTTATTTACAATTTCAGTGGGATAATAATGTATTTTCATCTGGAGGCCAGTGGTAGTTCTCTGTGCACTTAATTTTAAAGGATTGTTTGTTACAGATTCATGTTCTTATTTTATGAACTGTATAATAAGGGTTTCATAGGGTTCAGGAAAACATAGGTCACTGCTCACACCTCCCATCTTCAGCTCTTCTGACTGTCAGCTGCACCCTCTTGCTGCTGTTTGCTGGACTCCCACAAGAATCAATTTTGAACTTGCCAAAATGGCAGAAAACCACCCACTCCATTTTGCTGGGATAGTGTTATGTCATTCTTGCAATATAAATCAGCTTAGCAAAGGTTCCAGCAAGCACCAGGGCCAATGGATGGGAAGTGGAAGTAGGCACTGAGAAATATCTTCTCCTTTTGCTAACAGCCTGCTCGTGTCAGCTCTGCAGCACGTGAAATTTTACCTTAAATCAATAGATATATGATATTTATTTTACATTCTTTAAAAAAGAAAACATGGTAAGTTTTATCGCAGTTTTCAGCATTTACAATAAACATTGTAATAAGTCCATGGTTGAACCTAACTAAAAAGGAATTAAAAAACTATTTGGATTATATAATCGCATCTCTCAAAAACCACAGGAAATTAAAAATGTAGCTTTATGGGGCAGATAAAAAGCTTACAAATAATCACAGAACACAAGATGGGAGGTCCATTGTTTGAAAAAGTATTTGCTAGAAAGGATGAGAAACTGTAAATGCTATTCAGAAATACAGTCACTGTGACCTGGAAAAATGAGCACTGCAAAGGATTTCTTGCAATGTGCTGACTCTAAAGCAAGACTAGTAGTACCTTAACTTAATAGGATTGTTTCATAATAGATTATTTTTCTGTTGGAGAGCTCTCTTCTGCTATCTAAAAAACTGCTCTCAATTCAACCCTTTCCATTTCTGTTTTCCTCTGCCTCACCTAGGAACATTTCTTAGGTATTCAGAAAATGACTGCCTCTTGGCAAGTCTATTCAAATTCCCCTGCTGAAGAAATAAGCCTTTTCTCTAAACAGATAATCTATTCAATGAAGCTTATGGCTTTTGAGGGCTACAAATCCCATTCTGCACACAGTATTTTTGGTTTACAATGTGTTGCTTTGCATTTGCAGAGATCACATCATTTGTGTTTCAAGACAGAATCATCTTTTGTCTTTCCTGATCCTTTGGGACACAGTAGGAATTTGCTTCTGATGTAATCTCCTCTAAACTATAATATGAAAACGCTGTGAAATTTTAATTATTTACACTAATTTAGACAAACATTTCATTTTCTATAATATATAGACATAGGCAATTGTTTAACTTGGAAAAAAGAAAACTTCCAATGACATTAGTTCAGCAAAGGGCTCAAATACTTGCTTAATATATGTCCATATGCTTCTCTGTTGAGCTCAGTGATAGACCAGGAAGAGGTTGAGGTGTAATCATAAGGGTAGGGTGCCTGCTGTAAACCTCAGAAGAGCAGAGCACTTCTCTGTTCTGACATAAATTTCTTCTGTGAGCCTGGGCAAAACCCTTGAATTCAGAACTAACAAAGCAGACAAATGGTGCCTGGGCACTGAAGTGCAGTCCTTATGGTCCCCATCTTGCTTCTCAGGGACCTGAAATGCATCCTGTCAGATCCATCATCCACCCTGCCTTCAGTCTGTGACAGCTGTTAATACCAGGTACTTCAGAAGAAGGTATGAAATACTCAGCTTACCTGTAGCTTGGTGTAATTGATATGTTGAATCCTCCATATCCATACAAGAAGGCAGGATGAGAACCATCTAATTTAATTCCTTTCTTGTGAATAATAAACATAGGGATCTTAGTACCATCTTTGCTAGGATAGAAAACCTAAGACAAGAAAAAGAAACCCGTAATGATCTTAGTGCTGTAACTCTCCACAGCTGCTGTTGACAAGAATCAGAGGTGATCCCTCCTGTGGTGTCTGAGGGGTGAAACTTTCCAGGCAATCTGTGCCAATTGCCCAGGTCACGCTCAGTAATGGCCATCACTCAACTGGTTGCTTAACAGCTCTGGAAAATGTATAAAAATGAGACAGTACAAACGTTTATGTATCTTATACATCAATTCTACATACAAGAGGGTTTAAGAAAATGTTACAAAAAGAATACAATTCTCTGCAAGGGAAGACTGGTGGTGTGAAAACAAAAGGGCTGCATGGTCCATCAGTGTAAGCAGCAAAGATTTGAGCTGACATAGAGAACAAAGAGAACTAAAACCAGATTTCCAATCTAAATTTATAATTTCCAAAATTTCTCCTTTTTAAACATTCAAACTTCAGACACTAGACAACAGTGGACAGAGAAGAAAGAAACTCATGGTAAGGTGGTGACTTAGTGAGAACCCACTAAACATTGCACTGTTTTAGACAAGAGAGAGCTGTTAGTACAAATATATAGGTAAAAATCTCTGAAGATCTGGTCTTGTGCTTCTAAAAATCACTGAAAACTCCTTCATATCAGTTGATGCAGCAGTCTTTGCTTGTAAAAACATAAATTTCACCACAAATAGAAGGCCACAGATATTTAAAAAGTCAGAGTATTTTGGTTTTCTTAGTAATACATTAGCATTAATATATTAGCATTAACATTTCTCAATGGAGTCACTCCACACACCGAATTCAAGTGCAAAGAGAAAACTTTTAATAGCTGAAGACACTGTTTTTTCAGCCTTGTGGAAACAGCAAAAAGCTGATTAAACTCTTGCACATGCAGCACGAATTCGCTAAAGCAAGTCTGTATCCAGCAGAAGTGGACTCAGCATTACCCAGTATTTCAGACTGTCTGAATGACCACTCCAACTCATCAGGGTGGTAACATAAGACGTATGACAGAAACTTTTGTAGTGCTTGGTGCATTCCAGACATTACCAGGCAACTAGAACCAGGAGCCCCAATGCTGCAGAATCTCCAATTCAACCTCCAAGACTCCTGAACTGCCCACTGGCTTTCAGGAAACCAGCTCCCAAAACACCAAGTATCCACATAGCACATGCTTTCATATGTCCTTCTATTACTGCCACAGCACTGTGGGAAGTTAAAAGCTGAACTTCACGTACACAAACATAGACTATAGTTGCTTAACACAGTTACTTCTTGTATCTTGTTTTGATGTATGTATCTGCCTGCATACTCTAATTTAGTATCCAGCCTGTTATATTTTGCCAGTCAAGCAAAACACGTGGGTATGAATGGAGTTCACTGCATGTCCTAAAGTTCTGGTTGATTACTTTTCTTTGTCTTGTTTTAGCATCATTAGTTGCAGCTTCAACTCTAATTACAACAAAAAAGTAGTAAATGAAAAATGACACATTCTTATAATTTTGTTTTGTGTTTATAATCTCTGTGCTTTTAAAGGAAATAGTCCTACCATGCTTTATAAAGCACAGAATCAACAGGATCTATTTTTATAACACATGAACCTCAACAGTAATATGAAGCTGGGCAACACATTTATTCTGAGCATTGCCTGTAATGTGAAACATGTAAATCCACATGGCATGTTGAAAACAAAATAATCACATTTAATTTTAGTTTAATCATTGCTAATGAAATGTGAGAAATTTCAAATGAAACCACATCTACCTCTGAAGGCTTCACTAAAACCTGTAGATATATTACAGATACAAATTCAGTATTTCAGTATTCTGCAGATGGAAAAAAAAAATCAAAACAAAAGCCTAAGGGCATTTTTACTCAGATTAAATCACTGTTTCCAACTACGGCCATAACTTATCTTTACTGATGAAGTGCTTGTCAGAATAGTAGAATGCAAAGAATTTCCACTTTAAGTAATTAGTTGAACATTATAAACAAATAAAGTAAATGATGAACAGGAGAACTGCTGAGGCTGGTAATGAGGAGTTCCACAGACTCTTCCTTAAAATGCCATCCATCAACTCTAGTTGTTGCTGGTAATTCACGCAAAGTGAGCACCTGGCCTTTCTACACTTCCAGAAGCTTACTGCCATTGGCCAGTCCTTTCTTGATGATTAAAGGATGCCACTAAATTTACTTCTTCTTTCTGAAAAAGGGCCTTTTTTTTTTTTTCTAAACAGCTCTCTGAAAACTCACTTCAGTAGGGATTTTACTGTCATCAGTTTAGATAAAATAACAGCATTAAATGAAAACTCAACAAAAATAAAAGATGCATGTCAAGGTGACATTTGCAATTTAAGAGTTTTCACTCCTATCTTTGCTAAAATTATGATTACCTCTCCCACCAAGACAAACACACAAAAGTGGGATGGAAATCAATTCAGTGGGACACTAAGATATGTGAAGCTATTTAGGCTTCTCCAAATAGACTATTTTCAACAACTGATTCAATCTCATCTTTAAATTAGGTGTTATCTTTGAAGCAAGTCCAATGGTTTATTCACATAACCGATAAATGGATGTGCTTCTATCTCAAAGATTAGGGTAAACCACAAAGGGCAAGCCCTAAAAAGAAGAATTTCCCAAGATGGTGTTTCACGCCTAATTTTAGAAGCCCTCAGCTTTTACAGCAGTAAATGCTCATAAAAGGGTACTACTGTTTACTGCTTTATCACAGACAGAAGTGATCCACTTGTGCCAGCTACATTATATTACTTCTTGCTCATATATTTTCAAATAAGGACTCATGTCACTATAGTCAGCATATATAAGAAGAGGACAAGTGAGCAAAGGGATTTTGGAGGGAAAAGGATGGAGAAGAACACTTTAGAAACATTATTACGAACGCTGAAACTCATCATTCAAGGGAGGAGATGCCAAAAATAAGTATCTTCAGCCTTTAGGAATGTGCCAGCAATGCTGTGTGGTTGACAGGGCACTCCTGCTGCATGCAACCCTTGGTGCTATTCTCGGAGCTGGATCAGTTCAACAGCCCCGAAATAGTTGTAGCTCACTTTGTCTCTCACTGAAGTTCCTATCTGTCACATGCCAGAGGGGTCTCAGTGCCAGAAGGAATAACTTTCAATTCAGATGCTGGAACCTGAGGCATAAATTTATAGCCTCCAGTGGACTTACTGTGACTCAGGGAGAAAGCAACACTGTTTGCACAGTTAGTCATTACCACAAACTATATGAAGATTAGGCTATATAAGCTACATAAAAACCAATCTCAATCATTCTTCTTTCATGCATGGATATATATGCATATATATGCAAGCATAGATTGTTGAGTGGTGTGTTACTTTGTTTTGTTTTTTAAACTTAGCATTTGAAAGCAATTTACATTCCATTTTCATGGACTAAAAAAGTCAATGGAAGTTTACCTCCAAGACAGTTTACAGAGTAAGTTTTACAAGTAAATACAGTTAATGGCTGTGTGATTGGTCTTGTAAATTTTCTCAGGAGTTAAACAGGATTAAAAAGTTCTATAAATTCAGTCCTGGGAAGGTCTTTGTCCTCCTAATTATTATTTGCCTTAAATGTGCAGTATTTATGTTAGATGAACCTGTACTTAAGGAAGATAGGAACAATCAGCTGGCACTGTAGACAGAGACCTAAATTCAGAAAGACTCTATCCACCTCTGCCTCTGCAGTAACAAGAAGCATCCTCTCCATCTCAGGTCACAAGGAGGCAAAACTATGTATTTTTAAAAAGCTAAGAGAATTTCAAAATAAAAGGCTGAAGACAAAGTTTTTCTTTCATTTATCTATAGAGATAATACAGACAGACATTGATACTTACACACAGAACTAAAAATAATTTTGGCAATCATCCATTATGCACTTCTTTTGTGAGTAAATGTGAAATCAGTATCTATGAATATTAAATGAAATGACACAATCATCACAACAGATAAATAAAACTAATCTGCCTGAATACTCACATTATGCCACATAATTAAAAATACTTAAGACTACTGACATTGAATCAAAACTTTCATTTTTAAAAATTAAAACCCTCAGCAACTTGTGAGTAGTTTCATTTTTTCTCGCTTTCAGAAATATTTTTGCTGTTTATATAATGGAGAGACTAAAGGATGTAATTAATTATAACTGTTTTGTGAAGAAAACTGAATGTACACCTGAAATCATCTTGCTTTTACAAAACCTAAAATCCTTCTATGCAAAAAACCCCAAAATTGTACACATTTAAAATTAACCTTCTAAGGTAAGATTCAACACAGGTTTTGAAATACTGCTGTAAAACACAAATCCAAGACAATATTATCCATATGGGTCTAATGCATATATTTTTAAGCTGTTAACAACACCAGAATGTTTAGAAATATTTTATCATTTTTCTGACTTGCTCATTAATGGCAGAGAATTAAAATCCAGTTAAGAATTGTTAGTTTTGCTTTTCAGAAAGAAATATTTCCTGCATATAAAACACAAAATTTACACATGAAAAGAAACTTTGATTTCTGGGACTCGAAAACACTCTGTAAGTTTCAGTAAGCTAATTATTCTTAGAAAGCCAGTAGTGATTCTAATAATGTCTCTCCTAAACTCTCTTTCAAGATTAGATATTACATACCAGAAATAGCAATTCTTTCCATGTCTTTGTGTGCTTGATCAAAACCAGGTAAGAGTTACACTTGTCATTAGATTGACATTCATTGTGTAAAATCCCAAACAATTCTACAAAGAGCAACTAAAGAGGCATATAAATCAAGCCTGAATACTCCTTATTAAAAATGCCTGTTCAATAATTTAGGTTTAATAACAGCACAACAATGTCTTTAAAATTAGTTTTGTTCCAAAGTTCCCTTTATACTTTTCTTGAGAGAACTCCTTTTCATTTGAAACAAACACAGGATTTAGCAGTTTTGGTGAAATGTAGCAATTGTTTTCTGCCCCCACACACTGCTGTGGCCATCACAAAGTCACAGACAGTGCTGGGGATGCAAAACACCCTGTTCAGTCCCAGCAGCCACAGGCACGGCTGTGCTGAGCAGCCGACTATAGGGAGTGACTACTTTAGTTTTTACTCCTTGGAACTGCATTTCAAGCTTCCAGTTTCCCACAAAGCATTTCCTTCATTACATGAGAGATGAAGACTTCTCATCACACTTCGGTTTTTGTATTCCTGTATACAGGAAGAGCCAGAAGTCAGGAGAAATAACAGAGAACTATTACTACTACAGAGCAAATCCACAGGATCTGAGGATTCCCTTCTTCAGAGGGAAATCCTCATCAATCTTTAAGCCTCTTAAATTAGCTTCAAAGCAATTCTGTGTGGGTTGCAAAGCTTGCTTAACACAGAGCTGGACATGGGCCAAGGTAAGTTGGCACAGTAAAAATTCATGCAGGTAAAACCCAGAAAGAAGAACACCCCCCACAGACATTCACAAAAGCACTATGAAAATGATCAAGGAACCTTTTAGAAGAAATTGTTTCACCACCAGGTTTTTCAGCACAAAAAGCAGACATGCTGACAGAGGCAAAGTGCCAGGAGATGGTCTTTTGGAAGAAATGCCTTGCTAATAAGTTCAGCTGGCTAGCTGCAATTGACTGCAGGGAGGTATCTCAGGATGGGGGGGATGAAGACAAGAGAAAAATACAAGTGAAAAATCAGAAATCCTGTAAGACTGGCATGGCAGATACACTTTTCTATATTAGTTAAAAGGCAACATTTCCCTTCACATAAAGCCTTAGTGGTAAATGGGATCCAATAAGACCCCCACATTCTACTTAAAAGACTTCTTGCCTCTTTTCTAAATGTTTATCCTTTGCCCCATTCAGTGGGATCTCCAAGCTTACTGCAGCAGAATAATTAGCATCTGCCACACAGTTATTCCTTTTCTTTCATAAATTTGCCTTGAAAATTACTTGATGTACAGTGTAGATACAGACAGATATCAGATAGATAATTTTTACCTTTTCATTAAAATGTACATTGTAGTCATGTTGAACAGAAAAACATCTCAGGTGCCTTTTTAAGTTACAGCCTATTTTCTGAATTGCTTATGCATTCAAGAAATCAAGAAATCTATGAAGTAGCATAACATGAGATAAACAAAGGGATATCTTGATGAAAGTAGCACACCTTTTTGAATAAAAACATAAATAACAGCTGCTGGGTAGTCCAATTTCTGTCATTAAATCAAGCTTTACTTCACTGAGTAAACTGCTCTAACAGGAGACAACTCATTGTACTAGTATGTAGGCATTAGAAAGTAAACACTACTTATTTTTACCATGCTGGAAATCAGTTCAAGCTGTAATGAGAAACACTATAAGAATAAAAATGTAGAGGCAAATTACATGAGGTAAGCAAGGGTCTTATTGTCTCCAAACTACTGCACAATAACTATTTTTATTTATAGTTTTATGCTGTGGTAGGGGCACACATCTAATCCAGTGTGCTGAGAAAGAGGCACATTCACTCAAACAGTAATTAGCTAATTCAGGTTTTCTGTTTCTGACTCCATGTTGCTAAAAACTTGCTTGGTTATTTCCACACGGCCCCACTTTTGAGTGTTTACAAGCTCCAAAAAGATGACACAACCACTGTTGGATTTTCTCCCTAACAAAGAGGGAGTTCAGGGTGCTCAAATATCAGCTGTAAACCTGTATCCAAAAATTCCTGCACAGAAAAAACTCAGTCTTGACACTGTTGATGTCAAGTACCTAGCTTGTGTCAAAAGCCCCAAGAGGACCAATGTATTCCCCTTACATTGCCAAGAAGTTTTGTTTGTGACTTTCAACAGCCAGGCAATTTCAGAGGGCTATGCTCTCTCTTCCTTAGAGAATCATGTTTGTAGATGTCAAGTTGGTTACGCAAAATCAGAGGTGCTATAAATCATTAAACACCTACAACAATTCTGCATGTGGTTAGTACAATGATGAAAAAATAGCTGATAATCTTCATTCCTGCTTTTTTGTTTGAGAGGAAACAGAAATCATCTGCACTGGGCAGGGCATGTTTCAAAATCAGTTCCAAATCACTTTCCAAATATCCTGTGAATATTTTTTCTGAAGTACTTACTGACATAAAGAGGTCAATACAAGTATTGTGAAGCACTTCCATGTGTGTTTTCTCTCTCAAATTATAGCTACACATAACTTACTTTCTCAAACTTAAGCCTGAATTTAAAGCTACCCCTTTGTGCCACCACATGATTAAAAAAACCCATAGCAAAGGGAAAAACTCCACTGAGAATGGTCAAGAAAAAACTAAAGCCCTAGAAAATATCCGTGGTGTTATCTTGGACAAAATAATTCTAAGGATCAGATGCTACTGATTTCAACAGTTCTGTCTTGGTGACTACCTCCTTGCCTTGGAGACAGTACTGTTGTTTCCAGATTTTCAAAACTCATTTGTACAGTGAAGAAAAATCACTCAGTGAGTAGGAAGAAGCAAGAAGAGAATTATGCAGATGAGTTTTCATTCACTGTTGTAACAATACTTCGGGAAAAAAATCAATCCAAATCCAGTATAAAGCAAGCCAGCAAAAAGTTCAATTGGTGGTGTAATTTTCAGACAGATGTCAAAACAAAAGCTTTGAAGACACCTCATAACAGGAACACCAAGGAGTGTGCTGATGCACCCTTGTAATACTGTTAGAACAGGGCAGAGATAAACAAGTAACAAAAAAGGAATATTTTTGGTGTTTTAGTGGGTTTTTTTTTAAGCTATAAGACTAAGGACAGTTTGCAGCAATCTTTTCTTTCTTGGGCAAAATGTGAACAAGACAGCAAAATTCAACAAACTTGTATCAGACATAAGGAAATCCAGAACTATTAATCAACCACCAATAAATTAACAGATCAAGTGTCTAATGTTGTCAATTCAACTCAAGTGAGTGTAACCATCAACCAGTAAGCAGAAAGAAAAAGTCACAGATGTTATTGCTGATAAAAGATCTCATTTCAGGCATTCTATCATTATGCTTTGAAGCTTTTCTGCATCTTGTCTATTTTTAGCTGTTAGTATGGATAACTGTGCACTATTACTTTCAAAAATAATTGACAAATTGGCTGAAAAGCAAGCAGTTCAGGGAGTCGTCAAGGAGAATTTATGGATCAATTTTTCCCTGTCTGTGAGAATGGAAGCCAGAACTAAGGAAATCATCTATTTCTTTATATCATTCATCTATACAGTTGAAAAACTAGTTACTGTGAGAATAACAATGATAGTTCTTAGAAGCTTCCCTTGTCCCATAAATCTCCTGGGAGATGTCTCAAGGACAGAGCAGAAATTATTAATCTAAGAAAAGATAATATTCTATCAGTACCTCTGAGCAGTGTTGATAAAATCAAATCAACAGTTAAATGAAGATGCTAACTAGATTACCCTTAATAAAACTGCACACTGATGAATTTGTGCTGCATCATAAGTAGATAAAAGCCAAGAGAAAAAAGCTCACATAATTAGTGACTGAACTGTTTCTGAGTAGAAAGTGAAGTGCTATCTTCCTTTCTTTTCCTTTGAAAAACTGTTCTTTCAGAATGCTCCAAGATTTTGTGATTTCTAATTTTTTACTACTTCAGTTCTTATACTGAGGGCGAACATGGAGGTCTCCTGAACAATCCCACTCACATATGTTCCATTTACACAAGTTTACAACTGCATCTCTGGATACTTATCAAAGCACTTTTCGTTTAACTTGTCCTCTCTCTTCAGCAGTGAATGCCAATTAAGAGAAAACAACCCACAAAATCTGTTGACACGGCTATTGACTAAGAAGATTTTTTAGCTCTTCCGTACCTGTTATTAGTGCAGGTTTTTTTCTGTGTGGTATAAATGGTGACTATGTCTTTGAAAGTGGCCAGCGACACCAGTGTATTATTAAGTGATGAGATTATGCCATAGAAAACAGGTAGGAGAGGTTCTCCAAAACCTCCTCATTACTATTTAGTGAAAACTATTTTCTCAGTACAAACTGAACTGCTCATAACTATTATATGATCATCTTGGTCAATATGCATCCTTTTCTAGGGTAATCATGTTCACACTGAATGCAAGAGTCGTAACTTGAGGTTATAAAATATGCTACAGTTTGCTTCCTTTTTTCCCTGCTCCCAGTAGTGGCCACACAGACTCATTTACTTTGCAGAGGCTCTCATCTTACATATGTCTATGTAAGATCTCACCAACATTTGAAATTGCTGTTTTCCACTCTCTACTCTATTAATCTGTTTTCCACCATGATGATAAATGTTAATTAACAACAACAAAAATCCTAATCCACCAAGCAGTTTTGATCCTAAGTGAAGACAGTAAGTATAATTTTATTGGGCTGCAGTGATTACGAGTATAATTATATCTCAGAATATCTCTGAGTTATACATATCTCAGAAGTTAATCTGCATTTTTAATTAGCTTTAAATATTAGCAATTCTAATTTGTTTTTGTCTCCTTTATGTAGTTAATGCATAGCAATCTTTATTAATCTTCCAAACATAATTTATCTGTCTGTTCTGCTTCAAGCTGTGGTTGGTAAGAACCCTGTGATGGTCTTAATTCTATGCTATCCAGCACACTGTTGAATGTGGTCCATAACTAAGACTCCAAAGAGCTGCAATAATGCAAGCAAATAAGGGAGCAACAACCTTCTAATTTGTTCTCTGCAGGCTGCTCTACCTTAAACCTCTTTGTAAGAGTTGTTTGCAAAGCATAATAAATAACTGCATAAAACAGTTATCAACTCGTGTGTGTTTGGAGGCTTGTAGCTCTGAAACATAAACCTCCCAGCTCTGCCAGAGCCACCTCTATTCTGAAAGCACTTCAGTTCGCTGGTAGCCTACGGGGACACCAGTGAGAATGAGAGAGACATCCACTGTAAAATATTTAAACAGAGTATGGAGCTGAGGTGAAGCTTAATTGCTAACAGGAAACATTGAGCCGCTGCAGAAAAGAGGGAGTGCTTTTTTGAAAGAGTAACAAACAGAAGACAAAACTACCTGAAAAAGTAAAACTCAATCCAGCAAGCTAGAAATGCAACATACTGTACTCTGACAAGTACAGTCACATACAGAATAGTGAACAATTGACTAAAAAGTAATTTAGAAAAATATTTTGGAATTGTAGTGCACTTCAAACTGAACTTGAATGAACAATGAATTGTTAGAGAAAAGGCGAACTCTACATGAGGACATATAAAACAGTCTCAGCCACAAAACATATGAAATAATCCCTTCTGCTGCATTCAACATTTGCAAAGCCTCAGCTAGAGTGTCATGTTTAGTCAAAACCATGGTACACCATATGCTGAGCATTTAAATAGAGAAAGAAGTGTGACAGGAGGCCCAGGAAGTAGAATCCACTAGAAAAACCCAACAGAGTTCAGATTTTTCTTTTGTTTCGTTTGGTTTTAGTCTAAAGAAAAATAAAATTGAAGGACACACGGTGACAGTCTCTAAATATGCAGAAGCTTGCTGTAACTAGAAGAGAACTACTTGTTTCCCATGTCAGTGAGAGACATAAAGAAATGCATTTCAATTTAGGTGAGACCTTGTGGCATACACCCTGCTCTCTCCAAAAGCTTTTTAACAGTAAGTTCAATGAGAACCTGGGACAGATTGCCTAGGGAGTCTGAAGGCTTTTAAGAATAAGGCAGACAAATAAACCAGTCATGAATGGTACAGGCAGAAGCGGCCTGTCAGAGTGCCCAGGTCAGATCAGCACGCTCCAGCCTTGGTAGCCACAATGGCCAACTTTGGTACATGGGTACAACACCATCTCCAACCACATTCAGGCACTGCAGTTTTTTCCCTTTCCCAAACTTTTTGTTCCTTGGTTATTACAGCAGCTCTGCTACAGGTTTTTCTGTTCACAACTGCAACCACCTGTTGGGCAGTAGAAGCTGTTTCCTCTCTTCTTGCAAAAAAAGCCAGTATTCTACCTCTTGAGACTGCAATGGATTAATTGAGCTTTTGAGATTGTTTTCATACAGGTTTTATATGATATCAAGAAGAGAAGCTTCAAAAGCAGAATTGGAGAACAAGTGCCTCTATTCTCACTGCCTTTTGCCTTTCAAAAATCCATTTGAATTTAAAAACCATCCTCTGGCAGAGACAGATACATACCTCTATAATTAACCTTACTAAATGTAAATCCCCTTCTTCAGAAACCCAATGACTATTAAATGGACTTACATGACGCTGCTAGCATAGTACTGAAAAATACAACCAGAAAAGTGGTTATCTTGGTGACCTGGTAAAAGAATTCAATGTGTCTCCCTGCTAGACCAGTGGCTTGAATGCTGGCCCACACTAGTGATGACTGACAACTGCAATCATTTAATGATCTTTTGCCAGCTGTGTGAACAAAACCAATGCTTTTTGTCCCAGAGCAATCTGTCCTCAATGCAGCATTATCATCACAATTTAACAACCCCCCGGCCAGACTCCATGAGGCAAAGTTAAGGGTAGGCAGATGGATAGAAAGATTCCCACACTGCTGAGGAGCATTCTCATTCTGAACAATGCTGGCATGCCAAAGTTTGACATTTAGTCTCAAAAAAGTGATCACGAAAAGAAAAGGAGCAGCTACCACTTCTTACTTTCAGCAAAGGACTATGCAGACAGTCCTTAGTGTGCCAAAATTTCCCATTTTTATGACTACTTAGTCTAAGCAAGAATTAAACAGCCACAAAGAAGCTTCAGAGCATTTTGCCTGTAGAAGCATTCTGTATGTTTGATCCTCCACCAATAATGGTATTGGCCATTCAGTCTGCACTACACAAGACACACAAACACCATAGTGATCAAAAGACAGTGTTTTGTCAGCATTTATGACTATTAGAGGTATCAAAAGGGTGGGTTTTTATTGCTGCTGAAGTTATATGAACTGCCACTTGTGTAAGATTTTAATAAGTCTTTTGCTTAGGTTTTCAAACCACATCTGAAGACTCAATTCTGAGGATTAGCAAACCACTGCCATTAGAAGAGCAAAGCATATCCCCTGTGCAACAACTCATCAGTGTGCAGCCACGGACACATTTCATTCTTAATGTTTCTATTCCTATAGAATGAAGCTAATAATACTCATTACCTTTGAGAAATAACACTGATAAGCCTATACAAATGGGAGAAGAAAAGTTGAAAGTAGATTCCCACTGAGAAACAATAAATAGAATTCTTGTGATTAAGAAAGTTAATTAAAACAGTAATGTGTTCATGCTTAATTACTGGAGGTGCATTCAATCACAGGAGTGAATATGAAAGCTGGAGGAAAAATAGAAGGGAAGATAGTCTTCACTGACATATTCAGAAAAAGGACAAACCCTAAGCATTTTCACTACAAAAACATTATCATTTTAATATCTCTATATCAGCAAAGAATCTACCCTCTGAGATTCCTGAAGGCTTAAGCACACATGCTCATTTCAGGTGTCTGAGAGAACAACTTTTTAAATAATTTTCTTGATGGCAAAATATATTTCGTCGTTTATTGTAGAAATCCAAACTATTTTTTATTTACAATTAACAGTGCAATCATTTAAGACATGGGAGGCAATCCTTTCAGCTCCACTACAATTGCTTTAGCTCTTGTTTGAAACTCCTGCATTTAAAAAGGGGTTCTCTACACTATGTTCAATGGTTACAGGTCTGTTTTAGGCCATGCTATTTCACCTTGTGTTTTAAGGAATTATGACAAGGAAATGGAGCTTGGAATGCAGCTTGGTTGATTAAGTAAACCAACTAACATCTCTATTCACTAGAAAAGTAAAAAACAAACTACTACAAGTTCAAACAAAAGTTGTACTGAGAAAGGTAAAAGAATAATATTTCATAGTGAGTTTTAGTTAAACTAAACTTAAACTAGTGAGTTTAGTTAAACTACACTTAAACTAAGCAATTGCTTCTCTCGAAGGCTTAAAATGAATGTTTTTATAAAATGAATGTTTTTATAAAGTTTAAGAGCATGCAGGTTCTACAGACTCTTACATTTTAAGAAGCTCTCCCATTCCTTGTACACTTAGCACAAAAAATAAACTATCTACTATTAAAAGCTTGGAACAAGTGAATCACAAAGCCTGTATGATGATCCAAATGAACACAGAGAGTATTATTTTAGTATTTTAGCATTACTCTCTACACTGTGTGGCTTGGCATTGTGTTAATTCTTCCTAAGAGCAGTTTTGTACTCCTCCGTCCCAAACCACATTTCCATGGTGCATTCTGCTAAACAAAAGCTCCCAGCTTCCTAAACTCTGCATCAATCCCCTGTGGTATAAAAGAAGAGGATAAAGCAAATCCAGACATTTAGACCTTAAACCAGGATTTGAACTGGATTGGTGAAAAAAGCAATGCAAATTCTATCCCTTCATCCTCTTACTTGAAATAGAGAGATCTTGGTCCTACTCCAGATACTTAAGGAATATCTGAATTGCATTGGAAGGTGCTGTTCAAATATGGGTGTAGAACCAACTTAAATGGGTATAGAGACAACAGCTACTCTGCTGCTCCAGCATACGGATTTCAAAGTTCAAGAGCATGTAAGGTCATCATAAGAAATCTTTTACTTGATACTCTTTCTAGACATAAACTCCTTGATTCTGACAATTTCGACCCTTAAAAAAGAGTGTACTGTGATTGCAGTATGGGGGCCTTAAAACTAGAGTGCTACATTTTCAGTTGGTGTTTTTTCACTGACCACCAATTAGAAGAGGCAGATTAAAGTGGTGTTTGTAACAACCACATGCCAAGGGTGTAAGATGCTAAATTCACATAGGCCAACTGCCAATGCTGTCAGAGTTGTCACTATCATTTTGTTGATGTCTTCCAGAGTCAGACTGGTGCCTTGGTGCCAAAACCACAGTCATTGCCAAAACATTAGGTGAGATCAGAGCTGAAAACTTCTGCCCTCTTCTTGGGAGCTCTGAAAGAAGTGGCTCAAAGCTTATTTTACCCCTGCAAAAGGGCAAGTGTCTACCACACTGTGGTGAACACTAAAACTGTGGTGTTTGTCACATTCCTTCTTCCTCCCAATATTTCTTCATTTTCTTCCTTACTGCAATATGAAATCCCAAAGAAAATAAAAGCAATAAACCAGAAACAAATAACAATATGCAACCTGTTTCCCTCACGTATTGATTCTATCCTCTCATCCCATGAGATCAGGGAAGGATTCAAAAACCCCAAATACTGCTGGAAGAAAGAAAGTCCAACTCTTCAAAAATCAATCCCTTTTTTGCTTGTGATGGACTCTTAGGAGAGGGATGAAAATAATGCCAAAATAACTTACTCTCCTGAAGAAAAGGGGAGAATTATTTGTCTCTGCTGCTGAGAATCATTGTAAAAAGTACATGCCTTTATTCTCTGGTATGAGAGTGCTTTCTCTCAACAGAGAGATTCAAAGCTAATGAATGTTTCTCCAACTTCTAGTGACCTATCCGTAGGATATCCGTATCCTATATGGATAGTCACACTCAGAGTTGTGGTCGGTGCCTTGATGTCCAAGTGGAGACCAGTGATGAGTGGAGTTTCTCAGCAGTTGGCATTTGGGCCGGTGCTGCGTAACATCTTTGTCAGCAATACAGACAGGGGGATTGAGTGCACCCTCAGCAAGCTTGCCTATGACACCAAGCTCTGTGGTGCAGTTGATGTGCTGGAGGGAAGGGATGACACTCAGTGGGACCTTGACAGGAAGATCAACATGGCTGAGTGCAAGGTCCTGCACATAGGTCAGGAAAATGTCAAGCACAAATATGGGTGGGCTGGGTGGAGAATGAACTGAGAGAAGCCCTGAGGAGAAAGGCTTGAGGGTGTTGGTTGATAAGAAGGTCAGCATGACCCAGCAATGTGCACTCACAGCTCAGAAAGCCAACTGTGTCCTGAGCTGCACCAAAAGAAGTGTGGCCAGCAGGTCTCCACTCTGGTGATACTCCACCTGGAGTGCTGCATCCAGCTCTGGGGCCCCGAACATATGCAGGACACAGACCTCTTGGAGTGGGTGCAGAGTAGAGACATGAAGATGATCAGAGGGCTGGAGCACCTCTCCTATGAAGACAGGCTGAGAGAGCTAGGATTGTTCAGCCTGGAGAAGAGATGGCTCTGGGGTGACCTAATTGCAGCCTTCTGGTACCTAAGGAGGGTCTGTAAGAGAGCTGAAGAGGTACTTTTTACAACGGCATGTTCTAATAGAACAAGGTGGAATGGCTTTAAACTGAAAGAGGGCAGGTTTAAATTAGATGTTAGGAAGAAATCCTTTACTATGAGGTTGTTGAGGCACTGCAACAGGTTGCCCCAGAGAAGTTGTGGATGTGACATCCCTGAAAGTGTTCAAGGCCAGGCTTGATGGGGCTTTGAGCAGACTGGTCTAGTGGAAAATGTCTCTGCCCATGGCAGCAGGGTTGGAACTAGATGATCTTTGAAGTCCCTTCCAACTGAAACCATTCTTTAATTCTATGATATATATGTGCATAAGGGAAAGAAACAACATTAAGACCATCTCTATAACCATAATGAAAAAACAAGAGCTGGTTATTTCATTAGCTCTTGCATTACTTAGCAGGTTGAACTTACTACAGTTTTCAGAGGACACTGCTTTCCTCTGCTTCCCTCTGTTATTTTTTATACTAATGAGGGGAATCTAAAGCTCATGGAATGACACCATTAGCAATGGTAAGATCCAGGAATAGCATGGGCAGGTGCTGTACACAAGTTTCTCCCACAACTCTGCCAATCAACCCCAAGCCTGACTCATCTTCTCTCAGTGTTGTATTTTCCTGAAGCAGAGAATAATCACTGTGCCAAACCATATGGTGTAAAGTTCCACTTGGAATGAGAATGACTATAGACAAATTTTCCTTATCAATGCCACCTAACTTGAAATCAGTGCTGTAAGGGCTTGAAGATGGGAATGGACTGAACAAGAAAATAAACTTAGGAAAATTACTTCATCTAAAAAAATTTTTGCAAAAGAAATTTGAGGAAATTCATCCCAGACCCAAGAAGAGAAATACCCTTTTAAAGACTTGTCCTTGTTTCATTTCTGCAGCAATACCTAAACAACAGCTGCTTTTAAATCCAACTAAGTTGTAAAATCAAGTTGCGTTACGAAATTTCACCTTTCTTCTGCAAGAGCTAATCCAAAGTGCATCTGTCAATAGCAACATCTATTTTTGGTTCATCTCAAACTATTTTAAGGACAGCACTGGAAGGTATTCAAAGAATGGCAAAGGGAGCCAAACAACAATTTTGTTGTTGCAATTTTAACACTTACAAGCCTACACATCAGCCTAGAAGTAGGTGAGCTGTGAGCCAAACCCTAAGACTCTTTATCCATGATTAAGTGTCACTGTGAGGTGCTAATATGGAGAGGCATATAAGAACTTAGTTGACACTTTCGTAAAGATAAAATAAAGGCTTTTTATTCAAAACAACAGTTGAGTTATTAAGGAAGTAAACACCTTAGGGCAAGTGCTGTTTTTAAGTCCCTGTAGAAGTATTTCTTCCTTCTGTAAAACTCACTCCAGGCTATTTCCTGAGAAAATCTGTCATTGTGATAGATGGACTTAAGCAGGGAAGCAAAAACAAATTTAAAGAAGTGCTTGGCAGCAGAAAAGTTATTAATGCAACTTAATGTATCATTCAACAAGACTAGCCAGGAAAAATTTTTGATGTGTGGCAAGCATTTTAAACGTTTGACTTTTTCATGAAGGTCACAGTCTTTCGAGGTAAGGGCATATGCACAAGCTACAGCCACAGTAAGTTAGACTGTCTACTTGCAGGGAGTAATACAGAGCCAACAACTTACAGGCATGCTCTTACCCTCGTGTGTCAGGTATATTGAAACAGCTCTCCCTTCAGTGCAAGATAAGGTGGGCTGTCAAAGTGTAAGATCTTAAACTTAGGTACAACACTGCAGCTGCTCTACCACAAATTTTCTTAGTGTAGTAATCTCCGTCACTGGTCTACCCTTGCACTGTACAACATCCATGAAATAAATCTTTGAAAGAGCAAAAGACAGGCACTGTGGCGTTTTCCAACAGCCATTAATTCGGGTTTCATAAACATGACACCTTACATTTCAGTTCAAATCTTGTCTCAGTTATATTCGAAGATTACTATAGAACAACAACTCATTAAAGTTCTGTCTATGTTACACAGCAAAGCTAGGAAGATTGCTAGTATTAGTAGGTATTTCTTCAGGTATATGAGAATACCTTGGCAGGAGACCTGTCTTTCATTAAGGACATGGATCAGGACAGAGTCAACAAAATTTTTCTTTACTTCTTGAATTCTGACAGAAATTAAAATTATTAAATAAATTTTGCAGCACTCTTCATTCTCCTATAGTCATCATGTTTTGCCTATTCTCAGTATACTTCTTGCATTCTTAATTTTGAGATTTTTTCATAATTCCCTGCAATGTTGCCTAGATTTTGGAATAGCTGTGCAGGGCTTTCATCTAGGCTGATAGCCATTTACACACTGCTTTGATAAGCTTCCATCTCCCTTTCCCTCCTCCAAGCAGAAGCACCATCAAGGCTCTAAGTGGGACCTCACAAATGGAAATGAGGATTGAAGTCTGGCTGAAGTGTGTAGCACTGACAGGCTGAGTTACCACAACAGTGGCCAGGCAGTCCCAGCCCTGGCTCTTACAAACAGCCTTTTTCACAGCTCAGCTGAGACTTCTCCACGTATTTGAATGAAAGCTATCAGAAATTAATTTCTAAGATGTTGCCATACTGAGATCATTTGTTGGTAAAAGGTAAAACTGGATGATTGGTGAGCCAAGAGTACTCTTTAGAAGCACTGATCCCAGTGTAACTATATGGGTCACGATTCCCTAGACCTGGAACTGGGCTGGAGTGAGTAAGGAGAAAACCAGCATCAGTGATACTGACTTCCAAGCCATTACAGCCTAGTGTTGAAGCTCTGCCAGTGCTTTGCAAACTGAAGTTTTCCAAGGCCATAGCAACAGCATGCTTCTTCTTTGAAATTATTTGTATTACTGTTCTCTTTTACGTTAATTTAGCATGTAATTTATTTAAATGTAAAACGAGATTTTGTTTTTCCGGACATTTATTTTACAAAATTATATTTACTAGAAAAATACATTATTTCTAATTCATGGCAACTTCTTCTATACCCTTTTTAATTACATGGGTATTTGTGTTCCATTATTATCCTTCTGGGTTTGATGGCAGTATTATAATTGTAGCAAGTTCTTTCCTAAAGAGAATGCAGTCTTCTTTCTTTTATTCAGCTCACTATGCCCTGAAGTTATCCTGCAAAATCCATTTATGAATTTGAGTGAAGCACTAAAAACACACTTTCTGTAAGAACACTTACAGCAAGCTGTCCTCTACCACACTGGTGTTTCTGTCTGGAGATGCAGAGATGAACAGATGGGGTTGTTTACAACCACCTCATGCACACACACTACTGTCTTTACGCTCTTAGAGAACCTGCCCTGTGCATGTGCCAGAGGTAAAATTAAAAATAAGATATTAAGAAAAATATCTAATTTACTTTCAAAGACTCCAAGCCATGCCATCCCACTGTTGCTCATCTATGTAATTTCACTTTTTTCCAGGCTAAGTTTATTTAAATTCCACTTTTGGCACTTGATCCTATTACACCTTTGCCTATAGAAAGAAAAAGCTTCTATTCTACTCTTACACTTCAGATGAAAAATCCTCCATAGAAAATAATGAATCCACCCTCCAGTATTTCTTCTATAAATTGCAGATATTAAATATGCTAAGCATCACAATATAATGACTGTTTTTCTAGATCCCTAATTATTTTGGTTGATTCACCAACCCTGGAGGGTTTTAAAAGACAAGTAGATGTGACACTTAGGGGCACAATTTAGTGATGGACGTGGCAATATTAGGTTTACGGTTGGACTCGATGATCTTAAAAGGTCTTTTTCAACCTATTCTATGATTTTGACAAATTTCTATGAACTCTCCAGAAGTTTCAGATCTGTTTTAAAGTCCTGACCAGGGCATAGTATTTTATCAGGGCCTTACCTAAGCTGTGTTTAGTGGAAAGATCACTTACTACTTTAAATGCATATTTTGAATAATTTTTTAGTGACAATACTTGTAATGAGGTCATAGCAGTTATCTAGGAAGAACCCTGTATCATCCTGAACTTACTCCATATAATCTGTAGCTCACATTGTTTTCCACAGAAGTAACTTCTCTTAACTTCATAAGCCTTAAATTTAACAAGCAGTCCCCACTATTATGAATGAGTAACATACTGTCCTTCTTATTTATCTGCCAGTCTTGACTCCAAATACTTTATCAGCAAAGACTTTATTCTCTAGATTCCTGAGGTATTTACAGAACATTAGACTTGCAAGGAAAGCCCTCACTTATTTCTCTTTGTGTTCATGTCTCATAGAAACACTTTGTAGATCATTTATGTCTGTAATTTTAACTCCACTTAAGCAAACTTTTACATCCAGGGCCCTTTGTCTTTTCAAGGCAGAAACACACTTAGGAAATCTGAGTCTTCGATGTTTTTACAAATCATTTGTGCAATTCTGTTATCCCAAAAGGAGCAGGCATGTTTTTCATGAAACCATGCTATATAGGATAGTTTGTCTTTTAATTTTTTATTTCTGGATTTCCAATGAATCATTAGAACCTTGGGAAATAGCTAAAACAGAGTATTAATGCAGTGCTTACCTACTATTTATTAAGTACTGAAGCAATATCCCATGGACTCACATCCCATGGTACTATGTTGTGTACAGATGGAATGGAAGGGTCCCTGTCCTAAATAATTAAAACATAATTTAAACATAGAATCACAGAATCATAGAATCATTAAAATTGGAAAAGACCTCCAGGATCATCAAGTCCAGTCTTTGATCGATCATCACCTTGTCAATTAGACCATAGCACTAAGGGCCACGGTCAGTCATTTCTTGAACACTTTCAGGGACGCTGAACTCTCCCACGTCCCTGGGGAGCCTGCTCCAATGCTTGACAATCCTTCCCATGAAGAAATTCTTCCTGAATAACACTAAAAATTGTTAGACTTTTGTAATAACTGCTTCATGGGGTTATATATTAGAAATGATAATTACACACATGTATGTATTTTAAACTCCTTTCATCTTTTGCTCCTTGTTCTAGTCCTCCCAGCACTGCAAACGAAGGGTCTAGTCCTGTTCTTAGGATAACCGAAGTGAGTTGCTCCGTGTCTAACTGCACCGATGCATTAATGAACACCGTGCTACAGCACTCCTTGGTAAGGTGGACAGAATGGGAAATTCTTACATAACATGAATGAATATGATTTTTGTTCACATCACTAGATATTTTCCTACTTTCTGTCCTAGTAAGGCCTTTCATAGTTCTGTGGCAGATTTTATATTTGATACAAGTAAAAAATGAATCAATGCATTTCCTTCTTCCTTCCCAGTTTCTTCTTGAGATCTTAATAGAGATCCACAGCATGAACTTGAAGTAAAAATTATCACTATCTTTATACAAGAGCGGTGAAGACTGAAGTGTTTTATCTATTGTTGCCACTTGCCATGATGGGCCACGGAATACTGTGGAAGTGCAGGGAAGACAACAAGCTGTTTTCCAAGTTTCCTCTATTTCTCCACTGCCTTTTAAGATTTGCCCTATCACTTGCCTATGGGAGCCATATCAAGTTGCCCTGATGGAAAAAATACATAAATATGAAAAGGCAGCAGCCTGATGTTAAAACAAATATAAAAGAATACCATAACATGCAAAACAAAAAACCAAAACCAAAACAAAGTAAAAATCAAAGAACATATTGCCTCCTAATATAAGTTGATGGGAGTACTGAGCCTTCCCTGGTTACTTGCAGTGGCATCTTTCAGTTTCTCTAACAGCTTGGTGGAATTCCTTCAGCATGCACATAGACCTGAATTCAGGAGCTAATCAAAGCCCTCTCACTCACATCCATGCACAATTTTAAATTCTTGCATAAGTGATTAGAGCAAGACAGCAGGGTTCATGTTTATTACCTGAACAGTCTGATAAACCGAAGGATCAAATCCTTTCACTGTCACCTCTCGAAAAACTGTTGGCTCCAGTTCCTCTTTGGTTAGATCACAGTGATATATAATACCTAAAATACAGAAGACAGCGCGAGTTTATCAACTTATCCATCATGAAAAGGATGCCAGTTTACATACTGTGATGGAGAAATGAATGAATGGTAGAGGTAACTCGGCAGGGTGAAAAACAGCAGCTCCAGACAAGTTTTCATTTATTATATAATGTAGCACATTTGAGTATGTGCCATACAGCGTGACTATCATGTTTGCACACTGGCTAACATACTACAATACCCTAATATTCATGGCTACACTAGAGATACATATGATACATAAACAAACTTGATTGTTAATTATTCTTTGTTTTTCTCCTTTACAGCAAGCTGGTCCCTGCAAAATTTGAAACAAATATCAGGGAAAAGAACACTAAAAGTTAAGGTAACAAGTACTCTACTAGGACCCTCACTAAAATTGGTAATAAAATTAACCAATGTGGCCAGGACTTGATTGAAATAATGCCATATTGTATTGTGTGCATTTTCGATACTTTCAGGAAACCAGATATAATTAATACAGAGGTTACAGTTATAAAAATTTATACTGCAACATTAAATGATGAGGAAACATATCTGATACAAGGGAATTGCCTCATTAAATCACTTTTATAGACTGTGAAAGATGAGGAAGTTACAGATTGGCAAAGAATACAGATATAAATCAACATTTCTAATAACTGATAAAGCCTTTTTCCATACTGGTGAATTAATAGGGGACTAAAAGTAGGACTATCCTAATCTGCTGGGATTTTTTTTCTTCATTTATCACAAAATGGCTAGCAAACCTAATCAGGGTGACAGATGCAAACAAGCACTAAAGCAGTGTTTCCCTTAAAGATTAGGATGCAGAAAATTATGTGAAAGCACAATGTAAAGCACTGGAGGCAGTTAACAGGCAGAGCAGCCAACTGACACATATGCAGCTGCCCAAGCTGGATAATATGCTGGCAAATATTACACACAGAGCAGGCAGAATAGCTGCATCTTAGCAAACCACATGATGAAGTATAAGCACAGTCACAGATTGCATTTCAGGAGCCAATCAGCCAAACGTTACAGCAACATGCAATTCAGCCCCTTGTACTGAATCTTTTCTTCTGTTATATTTTTAGTGTCACAGCAGTTATATCAAGAAACATTGTAATGTTGGGGCTTGCATTCTTTTGCTGGGTGCTAAATAAGTGCAAATACCAGAGTGGTCACCTAAATGTCTGATTGGAGTGGACAGCAGGGATAACCATATTTTTCAGGGAATAATGAAAATTATTTTTGTGGTATCAACATCTACAGTTTTAGAGCTGCTTTATTCATTATTTCATATATATGTTTACTATTACTTTTTTTGTAGGTATTAAACACCAGTATGTTAATTTGTTTCTCATTAGGAAAAAAAATAGTACAAGTGCAATTTGTATTTATTTCTAATAGTAAAGTAGAAAGATCTAGGTTAATCAAGGATCAGTCCCATACTCTTTGTCTGACTATTCCAATGATTGGGTGAATGGAGGTTGCATGCAAAGTCAAAAACATCCACACACCTTTCTAAAAATTACCTCTCTGGTCTGCTTTCCTCACCTGTTCCTTATTCCCATAAAGCCTACCTCCATTTCTTGCTTTCCATTTTAATTCTAGATTCCAGGTCACTCTGCCCCAGTTAACAGAGATATGCCATGGCAAATTCTTTGTAGATGCTAAGGAAATGAATCAAAAGGAGAAGAAAATTCTGCCTAAGCAACCAGCAGGCAGTGAGAGCTGCCATTCCTGACTGGTTGGCAAGCCACGGGCTCAGACAGATCTACGGGCTCTTCCCCTACGCATTTTGCAGCCACAGAGACTCTACTGGCTCAGCTGAAAGGAGGCTTGTAAGACCAGCAACTTCTGGCCCATGAGGCAGGACAAGAGCAAATGAACTACCTGAACCTTCAAGCTGGACGAAGTCAGAGTGTCAAGCTACTATCCAGCTGCAGTGATCTGAATGTTGTTTAAAAGACAAACTGAAAACATAATGTATCTTATTCTTGGTTATGTAAACAGTAAGATAATAGGAAATTCATCACACTTCTTATCTGCTAAGCTTGAAACATAATTTTCATAATTTCATAAAATCCTTTCTAGCAAAACCAGCAAACCTCTCAAAACTGTTATATGGCCATTTTGCAATGTGATGTTGCTGTGCTCTACCTGAAACAGCAAAAATATATGTCAGATACTATAAGAACATTTTTGATCATCTTATGATTCACAACCTTGGAAGAAGATAAAGATCCTGAAGCCTATCTCCCCCTCCAAATTTGAATCTTGTCTTTTATTAGCTACTGAAGAAGAGGAATTAAAAAGAGAGTGAACAGCACTTTCTTGTCGTATACTAGCTAGACTATTGTGTAGAAACTCCCTTCCTATGCAAAATTCTAGAATATTTATTGGTGTGCCACACATGCATTACATAATGCTTTGGACACCTCTGGCTTTGCAGGACTATAGAAAAAAGATTTCTACAGCAATTCAACAACAGCAAGTGCTGTAAGAACACATAGTAAGGATGCTCTAATGAGCTATGCATAAATGAATCACTGAACTTTTAGAGAAAGAATTTCTAAGACTTTTATTAATGTTCTTTAAAATGGTGATAAAAATCACACTAAATACAATTGCCTTCAACAGAATTTGTCAACTTATATCTTGCTGTATGAAGCAAGAGTTATGAGAATGCTATAATTTCATCTCCAGTACAAGTCTGTCTTGAGTAATTTCTTAATGCAGGCCTCTAAAATACTAGTAGGCATATTATTTAGGCTTGATAGATGAAGGACTCATACATTTTGAAATGCACAACCACTGCTTACTACATGGGGAAGGGTGAAGCAGTTTTATCTGCACCTTAGACATATTGAATAACAACCACAGAAAGAGACAGACATGGTTCACAGGAAAAGGAATAATAACACGAAAGAAAAAATCTTACCTGGAGACAAAAAGGAGGTAAACTGATAGAATATTTCAGTGTCCTTCTTTCGGCCACTATATCCCACAATACTGCCAACCTCTAGGGGGAAAGTCTTGAGATGTGCACCTGTGACGAGGTCATGAAGTTGCAGGATATTCTTCACGTCGTGCAGATAGCACAAAACTAGGAGGTTGGACCTCACACAATCAACCCATTCTGCACAGCATGGAAAAGAAAAGCAAAGTCACTTAAAATACAATTAAAAAATGTAAGAAAGGAAACAATCAGACATAATCTGATCCTAAAATTCTTTGGCATACCTAAATAGATGCAGGAAAATATCTGACATGCACTGCCCTTAACTCTTAAATCTTTGTAAGTCACCTGCCTTCTGAAACAAAAAAGAAGCATGTCAATATTGACTGAATTTCAGTTTTACGCTATTTTATGTTATTCACATTTTAACAGCTCTTTCCAGTTTCCTCAAAGTCCTATAAACACAAATAATTTGAATTCAAAGAGTTGTACTGAAGACAGTCTTATAAATGCATCTTTGCATATTCAGGTTCCAGAACAAAAGTTCAAAGTTGTACAATGTTGTGCCACTTCCGTTAGGGCTAACAAGTCGGGTTTTTTTCTGAATTGAAGGTCAAAATTCATTATTCTGTCACAAGTATCTTTCAATAGAGTTCAGGTCTGTCATGGCCCCCTAGAGCTCAGGGACCTTCAAATTCTAATAGCTCGACAGCCTACTTTCTTTTTATCTTGTTTCTGAAAGGACCAGTGAAATTTAATACTTGTCTAACTTTTTAGACATACGAATTTATGTTTCATAAATACCTAAATAAAGCTTTACTACTCCTCTCTTCCCATACACCACTACTGATATTTTTTTACCCTTAAGCTTTCTAACTCCCTCATGAGCTTCTAGGCTAAATTTTGCAATTTTCTAACCAAAGCCCCAGAGAACAACACTAATTGAAATTTCAACCATGAAGCCATGGCCTGAAATAATAAGATACGGCATACCATAACACTGTTTATAAATTAGTAATTGAGGTGTAATTTTAGCCCTAGATGGCTAAAATTCCTTAAGTGAGGCTAGAGAACATAATAAACTTAGTAAGTTAATAGTTATATTCAATTACATATTTTGAAATACTGAATCATTCTTGGCTGTATGAAGGAGAATACACAGTAACTTAAAATATTTGTTACATTGTCACTGCACAAATCTGCCAAAATTTATATGTATAAGTGGTTTATTAGCACAAAATATGGATTGAAAAGCTAGCATCCCAACAGTAACATACATTTTTTGCCTGCAGAATTAATGGCTCTACAATAAGTATGAGATCCCATGAACTCCATTGGTATTTCTTGACAAAATTTTCACAAACTGGATTATAGATACTCTCAGATCGACTTCAAATGTACATAATATATATTATATATGACTTCTTAATTCCTTACTAGTCATTTGATAGAGCATTTCAGCTTAATGGACGTTTTCTTTAAAAGCTGAGTTACATTATTACTTCAACTTACATATTATGAAGAGATATTACTCTTTTTATTAAAAACTTTCAATTGCCCAGGAGTAAGGCTGCTGGCTTATGTGGAGATTCCTGTCACTGAAGAACTTGCCTAGGAATCAGCAATATTAACTCTCCATCACCTTTTTGGTTTACAAATTATATGCTTTCAGCAAGATGAAGATAACAAATGAGACAACAACGTAAAATGTTTTTAAAACATTCCTTGAGATTTAAGAACACAGCTTCTGTGTCTCGTACCTGTATTATATAACTGGTTTTAATGTATTGCTAACTGCCTCCAAAACTTACAGTCATGGAAGATACAAAGAAATGCAAAAAATCAAAACAGAGCAAAACATCGAAACAGACTTGAAGGACCAGAAAAGAAGAAGACACTAAGAATCAACACCTATGTACATAGCAAGTTAAACCAATGCTGAATTATTAATGAGAGCTATTTTTTGACTGCAAGCTTCAAGCTGAGTCTCTGTTATTCCCCTGCTTGGCACTGAGAACCACATGCACTGTCAAGCTCGTTGCATTTGCAGTCAGCCTCCTTGGTTTTGCTCACACATTGCAGGATGCATCCTGCAGGCCTCTGTGTGCTATCAAACTTCCTACATCTAAAAGCTGAGCTCCAAACCATTGCTGCAGGCTCCCTTTATAGACAATGAGCAAAAAGAAGAACCTTTAGAATGCAGTTCAACCACCATCCAGTGGGATATTATGAATTACTGACTGAGCAGTTTCACTCACACAAGTAACTTTTTTAAAAAAAATTAACCATCTGAGATCTTTCCAGTCAGTTTATTTTCAGTTCATACCAACTAATAGTGCAGTTATTCTCCTGGTTACACCTAAATTTATCAAACCACCTAGCTACAATACCCATGTGGCACAGTAATTATATTGCTAAACAATAAACACATAGGGGTTGTCTTTTCTAACCTAGGCCTCTTGGATCAGGCATCTGTCAAAGCATGTTTGTACATTTGGATGCTTAACATGTTGTATCTGCAATGTTGCCATGAACAACTTTTTTAAATAGCTTCAGGAAAAAGAAGGGTTGAATCCTCACACCAAACATCTGCGCCTCTAACACTGATAACTTAACAACAGTTCTGACCTTTCTGCAGCAGTTGCTACAGCATGTTAAGCATCCAAAGGTACAAATATGCTTTGACAGATGCAGGATAAAACGCTGATTGGAGAAGAACATACTAAGCTAGAAGAGCTAGGTAGCCACAGAGCTTCAGCAGGAATAGCTGAGTTACTTGCTGTACACTGTGCTTATGCGTCCACTCAACAAATAATTTATGTATTTCAATGGACTGTCAAATCTCTAAGACAGGCCTGGAAGGTCATTTTGGTTTCTGTGGTCATTACAGACAGTGACCATAAACTTCAGTGTCTCTGCAGATTAACAGGTATCTATGCTGATCTCAATTAAAATGATCTGTAATCACCACTCAAGGCTACTTATAAGTAGACTTGAAGGCAAAGCATGACCAGTTTACAGAATAAAACATGAATAACTGTGAAACATGTAATTAAATGCTGACAAGCCCTCACAATATAAAGCATATGTCTTCTCTCTGAGACACCATCCTCAGGGACAGCCTGCCATGTTAAAGTTCATGGAAAAGCTTAACCAATTTCAGCAAGTCAAAGATTTTATACCCTATATACTCTCAGAACGAGACACACAAACATATGATGGAGTGGGGAGAGGCAAAGCTCTTCTGAAGCTGAAACATCTGCTCCCCTCCCCACCTCTTAATCATTTATGAATTAGCTAGCAGGAATGAAGGTTAAAGGTATGAGGAAAAATACTATTTTTCACTTGGGAGTGCACATTCTAGCTGAGGGAAGAGAAGCATTTTACATGCACTGAGTTTAGGTGTGCAGATGTTTGGGGGTACAGTGAGCAATTGATAGCTTTGCCTCTGCTTGTTAAGTGGTGAATTGAGATTCAAGAAACTATTCAAAATCACTCTCACATCTACGACATGGTCATGAACTTGTCTTATTTCTCAGCCCTACTTACTCAGGAGATCTATTCTGCTTTTCTTTACATTGTCACAAGTATAGGCTGGCTACTAACTGCTACTTTCAAGTTGCCTTGCTCTACCAGTACTGGGCACTTTGCAGGGGCAGGGGGATGGGGGCTGTCACAGTTCTCAAAATTAATCCTTTAACCTTCTAAAAACAGCAGGTTTATCCTATGCCTTAGGTTGCAGTGTCTGTAATGATCAGTCTGCATTTACTGTTTCATAGCTGCTTTTCAACCAATTCAGCATGCCTACTTGCAGCTGTGTGGTCATTTAAAGCATAAGTTCAGTGCTAGATGTGAATCTCTCCTATGGTTTTATTTTAGACTCCCTGAAAATTAAAAGTAATTCTTTAAAAACAAACTCCAAAGGGGAGGAAATGAGTCTCATTACACTACAATATGTTCTGAGACAGCCTCTTAAATTTCATTTTAAAATAGCTGTCATTTATTTCTTCCCCTCAGCTTACGAAGTTGAGATCTAAATTTACCTCAACTCTGTGTGAAATCCCTGCTGACAGTTGTAAAATGAGGTGTGTGTACAACCTCATTGTGGGAATGTGCTTGTTTTTTTCCCAGTATTTCCCAAATTATCTCATTTATAAACAGTTCTTGACAAAAAAAGGCCAAATCTTAAGGAGTATTTTGAAGTAACTAAATGGCATTCACACCACCTTGTAGGCATGTGTATTTCTTGGTTACATTATATCAGCTATAGAATCATCCTAAGAATGCATTATGATTCTTTGTAGAACATTTCTTTATGCCATTCATGGACATTGGCATACATTCTTAATTCTTAATCCTGAACTTATTATCTGTAGATAAACCTACTTCTATATGTGCAAGTACAGCCTTTATGAAACTGAATCTAAGTTGATACATAGAAATGAAGTAGGTTATAGCTTCCAGGCAGATCACACCAGAGGAGGAAACTTAAACCAAGGATCTATAAATTCCAGTAAAACACATTTTTAGTGAGCTATGGCATCACTAACTATAATGTTTACAATTAAATACTGATATAGCTAAATTACATCTTGTTAAGGAGTCACTCTCACACATATGTACAACTGGATAAGCAGCACTACTCATTTACCCTTTGAATCACTGCTGCCCTAGCTTTTGCAGAAGGCGTTCATCACATCTCTGGATCACGCAAAATCAAATTCACTTGACTACAAGGTTTTCAAGACAATGAATTATTAACTGTCTTTGCTATAATTATGTCTTCCTTAACAAATCTCAGAGTGATTAAAAAAGAATGACATGGAGACTGGCTTGCTGGCTGGCTTCATCAAGTGAAGGAGTGGGGTTTTTTTATTTATTCAGGACTACAGCTCCCACATCTTGGTGCTAAGGATACAACACTAATTCTTTGTCTGCCACAAAGAAGCAACTGAACAATTTAAACTTACTTGCCCGTAAGATCTACTATAAACCTACTAAGATCTACTTTAAACTCATCTTCTTATGAAGCTACTTTTATTTGTTAGTTAATCCAATTCCTTTATATACCACTCCGAAAAGCTAGAGAGAAGTGGACATATGACTGCCTACTCTGGCTTCACATTCAAATACAGTAGAAGATTAATGACACACAACAGACTCCTGAAAGTCACTCTGATGGTTTTATATGATAGATTATGCTTGCTTTCAAGTGTTTAAGAGCTGAATGCCTGTTGACTTCTCTTAGTGAGGAAAGACAGATGTTACTGTATATACACATATCAAATCATATACACAAAGAGAGTTCGACTCATTCTACAAAGCAGCTCTTCACTAGAAAAGTAGCAAACTAGAAGGAATTTGTATAAAAATATTAATAAAAAAGCAGTGTATTTTTTAATAACTAATGTTGGTCAGATAAATCATAATTGTATCTTGTACTGTATGGACAGCAAACTACATAAATGTACACTAAGCATCTGTCAAAAAACAGCTCAGGGGAGGTTTTTCTGTATTATCTGAAACTAATTCTAGCTTTCATAGAACTTTCTGCAAAATTATGGGATTAAAAAAATACACCATTATTTTAATTGTATCAAAACCAAAGACTTATGCTTCGAACTTGCTTTTATACTTAAGAGACCTCCATGCCCTTCAACTTTCCTGAGGCTTTTTTTTCCAAGTATTGTTTACTCCTTTTATTCCAGGAACAACAAAAAATCCCATCTCAAATTCTGAACAATTCTGTTCAAAGTGTGCAACACTACTACCAGATTTGCTCTTTTCCTTCTTTCTGCTTACAAAGCCCCTCTTGTTGTAATCCCTGACTGTCTAGTAAACATTTATTACACTGACATAAAGCAGGAAAATACTTTCCTCTCATTTCCTACAAACCCAGAATTAAACCAAGGACAGATGAAGCAACTTCACTATGGCCACACAGGATGTAAGAGAGAAAGAAAGATTGATTGATTGTAGCAGCCAGGAGGGCCAACCGTGTCCTGGGGGTGATCAGGCAAAGCATCATCAGTTGGTTGAGGGAGAGGATTGTCCCACCTTGCTCTGCACTGGTGTGGCCTCACCTTGAATATTGTGTGTAGTTTTGGACACCACAATATAAGAAATATATTAAGCTCTTAGAGAGTGTCCAAAGGAGGGCAACAAAGACGGTGAAGGGCCTTGAGGGGAAGATGTATGAGGAGTGGCTGAAGGCACTTGGTCTGTTCAGCCTGGGGAAGAGGAGATTGAGGTGAGACCTCATTGCAGTCTACAACTTCCTTGTGAGGGGAAGAGGAGGTGCAGGTACATATCTTTTCACTCTCATATCAGTGACAGGATTCGAGGGAATGCCCTGAAGCTGTGTCAGGGGAGGTTTAGGTTGGATATTAGAAAAAGGTTCTTCACTCAGAGGGTGGTTGGGTATTTGAACAGGCTTCCCAGGGAAGTGGTTACTGCACCAAGCCTGACAGAGTTCAAGATGCATTTGAATGATACTCTCAGGGACATGGTGTGACTCCTGGGATGCTCCTATGCAGAGCTAAGGACTGGACTCGATGATCCTTGTGGGTCCCTTCCAACTCCGCATATTCTGTCATTCTAAACGTCTCTTATCTTGTCAAGTTTTTTAATTGCAAATCCTATACAAAGTTTAAACACAGGAAAAAATTATGAAAGTCTGTAAAAGATCATTCAATAGACTAATTACTGAATTAATTTGAAAAAAGCAGAACAGGAAGACTTTAACTTGACATGAACTCTTACCTAGAACATCTTTTTCATGTTCAGGGACGAGAACTTTCCATTTGGATTCCTCTGGATCACTGAAGTCAATGTTGATTAACTTGTAATTTGGAGAATGGCGGTTTGTCTTGAAAGTGAACACTGTTCCTTCATTGGTGACATACTCATACTCAGCCTCAAAGTTATCTATCAGTTTCACCCAGTGAAGAATTCCTGAAAGATGAAACAGAATATAAATTCTTCACCTCCTGAAACAAAACATTTTAACACCTGAGGGCAAGGCCTTCCTGATAATTGTTGTAAGCTCTTTCTTGAACAACAGCAGTGAACAGAAGCAGTACAGCTACAGAAAGGCCAAAAAGTCTACTAAGTTTTAAGAACTTACCAAGAATTCTCCAGATTGATAGGCTGCAGTGGAAAAATGTCCGTTCATGGACATGTTAACATAACTGGTTTTGAGAAATTTCTAGTGAAATAATGCAGAATACTGACAGGATTATGGCTAGTGTTTTACCAGCTTTCCTAAGGGGCTGCTGGAGAGCTCAGGTGTTTGCTACAGAAGTGCTTCTACCATACTGACTGCTGTGAAGCCAATGCCTGTGAGCACATCAGGTTCTTGTCAGTGGTGCTCAGAAGTCCCCACTTCTACAGACGTCTTGGAATGAAGAGTCACAGCTGAGTCAAAAGACTGCACTAAGCTTTCAAGCTCAATTTTATTCCAAATAGCTTTTTTAAAATTACTATAGAATTATAAAGAAATGTTGCCTTTTTTTTCTTTCTGAAAAAAATCCAACACTTTGAATGGAAATTTTTCCATTCTTCTTAAAAGCCCAGAACTTCCCACAGAATAGAAATTATGCTATTTGAATGAGTACAATAAACTTCAACATGAGGAATTTCCCTTTCAACTCAAGAAAGAACATTCCTGAAATGATGTCCTGCAGAAGCTTGTCACCACCTATAAGAACAACTACAGTTAGCTAAAATGTTAACATCAGGCTTTTGCAAGAATGAAACTGCATTCCCTCTATCAATTTTCTCAAATATCACACTCAGTAACAGAAGTGGTGTTCTCTCAAACATTGATTGCTTTAGTTTCAGACTGTGATACAGACTGAATAGTATTGATTCAACCAGGAGTTGGGATTTTAAGACTTCACTGCTTTTTATTCACATTTTACTGTTTTGTAATAGCTCAAGAGGCTAATAGAAAGAAAAATCAGCAGTTAGATAAGATATGCAATATACTTGTTTTATCCACAACACAGTCTATCATCACATCCAAACTTACTATTATAAGGATCAGAAATTAGCTGTGCAGAAAAGTCAAAACCCTTACTGATATATCTTAAATTGATCAATTCTTGTTGATATGTATTTATATCTTAAAATAACATTTGGTGTACTCTCTGCCTCTTTACCAAAACTAAGGTTGGGTCTTTGCTTCTAAGTATAAACAAATAAACTTCATAAATCTGTTTCTGAAACTCTATAATGCAATGTTTGCATCAATAAAAAAGCATTTCAGCTTATTTTATAATATTAAAAACTGAGCAGAATACTGAAAGTAGATCACAGCTGAGCTGTAATTACTGTAAGTTTAAAAAAAGAAAAGAATAATTGAGGAAGCAGTGAGATGACTAAGGTAATTTTAAACCCATTAGATGTAATAACAGAGTATAGTCAGGCCTGGTACATTCATAAAATTCATATCTCTTAATTGCCATTTTGGGTTAAGAAAAACTTCCCTGTCTCTTCATGCAAAGTGATAGATTAGCCAATTAAATTCTACTTTGTATACCGCTGTAATACAAACAGTATCCTGTCTCTGAGTGAGTACATTGCCTGTTAAACCTTGATTTTTGCTGAGGTCCAAAGTTTTGCCCTTCTCAAGAGACTAGATCTTGAAGAAAAATCCTGTTAAGTCACTCCAATTCCTGTGAGTTTTACAGAGAAAACCTGCTTTGATGCCTAGTAAAACAAAGAAAATCCAGCCTACAGTGAACTCTGATAAACACCAGCAAAACTGTTTTAAGATCCCAAGTCCCATGAACAAACATTTTAGTAAATAAAAACGCTAACTGTGGTGTGACACCATAACAATATTGGAACATTTGTACTTTAGTATCTGACAGAAAGACACCATTCTACTAAAAAACAAGACTTCATAAAAAGGAATCACCAGACTGTTGAAAAAACTTCTTAAATGCTAAATGTTCACAATAGTTGCAGTATCCTTAAGTGCAACAAGACTTGGATTGCATGAAGAAAAAGGACAATAATGTGATATTAGGGATTTACATTGCTTCCTTGCAAACTCATTCATCCACTCCCAAATGAACAGCTAATAAAAAAGTGAGAGGGTTGATGTTCTACAGGAGTACACTTCGTTGTTATTATACAAAAATAAAAGCATTCATCTTCTTAAATGGATGCGATCTAGTCCTTAGAAGACAAATATTGCAGATGAATTACCTCTAAACCACTGTCTCACTGAAGTGGTTAAATAAGCCAGTACCTAATCTAAGATCAGAGGCAGTAAAGAGGCAGCTACGGGGAGCTGAAAGAGACAATTGCATCGTGTACATTACTGTACAGAGTATGTGTTGTAGTTTTCCAGTGAGAGGAAGAAATCTTTTGCAATGACACAGATACCAGATGTAAGAGGATGCTTCTTTATGGCCACTTCAAGGTGACCTAGTTGTGGCTGCGACTGAAAGGGATGTTCTAGCATTGCCTTGGATTCTCTTGCTTAGCTCTCCCTTTTGGGCTAGGAATAACAACCTGGTGACAAACACAGCTAGTTCACTGGTCACTAATATGGCTGAAAACTGATGGGGACACACACATCATTCATCCCCAGGTTATTCCGGTGGCAGCACAAGGAATGGGCAGGCCCATGCAGCTCACTAGCATGGCTCTGCCCCCCCTGTAAAGCACTCTGGCCTTGCCTCTCAGTAACAAAAAGAACACTTTAAGTTATGACTTCAAGAAGTACTCAAAAAACAGGATGAAGGATGGGCAATCAGTTCATTCTTTGTTAAAAGAAAGGAGGGGAGGGAGGAATTGATGAACTAGATCTTAATAAGACATTTACAGTTTTAACCGGCAGCACTCTGGGAACACGAACCTTTGAGGAGAGTCACTGAGAAGTGGCATTTGTAGCCCAGGCTATTCTTAACACCTGAACCACTGAAGTTTAATCCACATAAGGTTATAATGAGACAGATTTATTATATATAGGAAAAGCACGACCATTTACTGTATGGTGCTGCTATACCCTAATCCTTTCCCCTGCCAGCCCTTACATTAAAACACATTGCTGAAAACATACAAATGGCTTTGCCTCTATACCTTATACCAGCCAGTTATCCATCATCGAATAATTGCAGTAGAAGAGGAACTACAGGTAGAAGACCTATAACCCTTATTCAGTGGACAATAAAGCCATACCACACAACAGAAAATCATAATCTTACAGAGCTAACCCTTCTGCAAAGGACAAAAGAAACATTCAGTGAACAGACAGAATTTTTTTAAAAAAATTTTGGATCCACAAAAGATCAAAAGGGAAATTGTATCAGTAAGCATCACAGAATAAGCCCTCAATCTTGTACTGATCTCTGACCATAGTAAAACATTCACTGGTTTGCTGAGAGCTCTGCGTGATGAAGCAGGTCTGTAGCTGAATGATGATAGCTAGAGGAAAAGGAAAAGCTAATGTGAACAAGCTGATAACAGCATGAATGATCACAAAGTCTGTTACCAACGGTCTTTAGACAGAAAGGATAAAGCGGCTGAGAGTCACTGATCATCAGTTCACAAAATGTTCCCAATACTTCCATATTTCATGTTTCATGGAAAGGCCAAACAATCAATTCATGGCAAATAACCTCTTGACTGTGCTTGCTGGAGAGACAGGGCTTAGTAATCAAGTAGGGTTTTCTGATGTTGTGAAAAAAAGTTTTTAAAAGGCAAACACTGGCA
The DNA here is from genome assembly GCA_038380795.1 of Pyrocephalus nanus. Taxonomy (NCBI): domain Eukaryota; kingdom Metazoa; phylum Chordata; class Aves; order Passeriformes; family Tyrannidae; genus Pyrocephalus; species Pyrocephalus nanus. The sequence continues at coordinate 44,049,049 of CM076260.1, forward strand.
TTTGGGGTTTTTTCACATATTCTAGCAGTCAAAATTATCAGGTGAAGATATAAATGTTCATCTCCATACATTTATATTCTGACTTGTCAGTTATATTTTTTGCAAAACAGTTTTTCTGGAAATCAGCCTGTGCTGAGAATGCTCAGAAAATGAATGAAGAGATTTGGCTCAAAAATTGGAAGGCTTTCTAACTAAAAAAGCCATACCACATTTCATTGCGGTACGTACATTAAGCAGATAAACTTCTACTCAAGGACAGATCCTGATTTTTCAACTCTTAGATTTTCATAGAATCATAAAGTGATTTGAGTTGGAAGGAATCTTAAAGGTTGTCTGGTTCCAACCTTCCTGCCATGGACAGGGATACCTTCTACCAGATTAAGTTGCTCAAAGCCCCATCCAATCTAGACTCAAACACCTCCAGGGATGGGGCATCTACAATCTCTCTAGGCAACCTATTAGAGTGTTTCACCACCCTCACAGTAAAAAATTTCTTCCTAATATCTAATCCAAACCTGCCTTCTTTCAGTTTAAGGCCATTTCCCCTTGTCCCACCACACATGCCCTTGTATAAAGTCCCTCTCCATCTCTCTTGCAGGCCCCCTTTAGGTACTGGAAGGCCACAACTAGGTCACCCTGGAGTTGTCTCTTCTCTAGATTGAACAGCCCCAGCTCCCACTCCAGTTGTGCAAGTCATCCCTGCTGGTGGATTATTATTTTTTTCCCAGTCTCAGGAAAGCAGATGAAAGCCACTCATTTTCTCATAATTTCTGCTTTTTATGTTTCTCACTAAAGAGACAGCTCTTAACCACCAAATTTTATTTTCTTAAAGAATCCTCTGCATCCTTTAGAGATTCCATTTTCCAATATTAACTAATCGACATAGCCTATAGTATATTTAAAAAGGCTTTAAATTTATAATACATATGTGTGTATACATATATCCACACATGTAAAGTTTGCTATAGCAGAGAAATATCTTTTGCACTTGGATTGTCAATTACTAACTGAAAAATTCTTTCCCTTGCCAGAGGTACCTGGAAACTTCTATTCCATCTCTGCAAACCTTAATCACAGGATACATAAAGCCTTCCATCACAGGGGAAAAAATCCCCAGCACAAATCTCATGGTGTAATTTAGGTTTTGTCTAGTAGTCACATCTCCTTTTAGTATTCTCCCATTTGCATTTTCTCTTTTCCTTTCCTGGATTTATCCTATACAGCTTAACAGGCAATGTTCAACTGCTGCATGTCAACGGGCCACAATTCACTCTCACTGTATTTCTCATCACATCAGAGACCTGCATATTTTCATTGCTGAATACTGTCTCCATAAAGTAAGTCAGATCTATCAGACTTATTTAGGATATGTACACTCAAAGGCTTCCAAATTTCAAGTATTCTCTACAAGAGGAGATTCTGAAAACTGGGCATTTACTTCGGAGTTTGTCACAGTACTAATCTGAACTAGTTTTTATGTTCAATAGAAGACAGATAATATCATGGTACATAGCATGCTTCAAATTGAAAGAGAATGTTTCAGGGCCCTCATGGTACATTGATAACATATACTAGGAACTGAATGGCAAAGCAAAGCCCTTCACTCAGACATCTACTTCCACGTCAGAATCTAACTTCTTTTTAAATCATGCAATATTCAGCTTGCTCTCAAGCTTTTGGTCTAAGCCAGGCAGGTATGTGAAAAAACTCAAGGTTTTTTCCCCTCTTTCTTCTTCAAGGCCACAAATGTTTAATTAAGTGTCTCACTCTGGTCTCCAAAGGGCAAGAGAGATTTTCAAAGAATTTGGACTCTCTTTCAAAGCCAGACCACTTTATCTCTTGGGACCTGACTTCACCTACGAAGGTCTGAAGGGGGGAAGACTGGAGAGGAGATATTAAGATGTCCCTGAAAGGAACGCAAATTCATTGTGTATGTATTGAAAGGGCTCTCAGTACCACTCAAGTTGCAGATGATGGATGACAGCTACTTAATAAGCATGGAAAGTCAATGTATTTGCCATCTAAAAAATAAATAAATGGAAGGAGGCAATATTTATTCCTTTGAGTTAAAAAAGTTCAGACATGTCAATCCAAGATTAATCCAGAAGAAACAAATCAAGCACTTTTATGGGCAGGCACTTCTCAATCAGTTTCAAGGCTCCTATTTTACCTCCATTGGGATAATCACTCAAAAGACAGGACAAGAGAATATGCTTTGTTTTGAGAGAGTTATAGCTTATGTTCTCAGGTAGAAGAACATAACAAAAGAACAGGCATCAAAGGTAATCTTTCTCTTACACTATACTTCTCTAACATACACAAAGAAAAGCACAAATACATAATCTAAAAAATAACTTCATTGTGAATACTATTTATAAATGTAATGTCCAGTCAGATAGTGGCAGCACGAAGATCTCCTTACTCAAATTAATAGCAAGCTATTTAATTTCACAGAATCACAGAATAGTTTGGGTTGAAAGGACCTTTGAAGGTCACCCAGTTCGACCTCCTTGCAATAAGCAGGGACATCTTCAACTAGATCAGGTTGCTCAAAGCCCCATGTAACCTGAACTTGAACGATTCCAGGGATAGGGCATCCACTATCTCTTTGGGCTACCTGTTATAAGTGTTTTATCACACTCATAGTAAAAAACTTCTTCCTTATATCTAATCTAAACTTCTCTTTTTTAGTGTAAAACCATTACTGCTGGTAACTGGCCCTGCTAAAAAGTTTGTCCCCATCTTTCCTATAAGCTTCCTTTAAGTACTGACAGTCAGCAGTATCCCTGAAGCCTTCTCCTCTCCAGGCATGTCTAGTTCTGGGCTCCTCAGTACAAGAAACACATGGAGCTACTGGAGAGGGTCCAGAGGAGGGCCACAAAGATGATGAGGGGTCTGGAGCCAATCCCTTAACCATGGAACAGTCCACCCATCAAATCCGTATCTCTCCAATTTAGAGAGAAGGATGTTGCAGGGGACCATGTCAAACGTCTTACAGAGATGACATGCGTAGCTCTTTTTTTGTTGCTAATTTTATTTTTTTTATTACTAATAATTTGCTTCTAATTAAAAAAATACACTGAAATCAAAGCTCTATTGTTGAGGCTTCCACATGTTTCAAGACAACGGATTTTTTTTTTCCCCATTTGTTAGGGAACTAGGATATAACAGCCCTGTTTTGATGTTGACTTTTGAAACGTTTTTTTAAAAAGTTACTTAAATCATGGAAAGTCTTTCATAAAAGGGAAGAGTTTTCTCCCAGCACATTCCACTTTATAGCTGATGTCTACTGTTTCCTCACTATCTCTTGTTTATTTTCATTACAAAGATTTTGATCCACTTTTTCAGGCTACCCAGCACATAGTGACTCATCCCTTTGATGTTACCGTATATAGCACTGTTCATTGCTTACTTATTCATTTTTAAGAGAGCCTGATAAATTGCAAGGGAAAACTAAGACACAAAAGGCCAAAGAATACTATTTTCAACAGGAATTGGACAAACATTACCTTTTTTTTCCCAACTGCCCCCAAGTCATGTACATGCTTTCTTCAGGGAGGGGAAAAAAGAGAACAACCTTCTAAACAAAGAAGCAAAACAAAAATTCTTAAGGCTGACAGGGCTGCTCTTAAATTCCTTCTTGCAACCTCTCTCTACCAGTCTAGTACAAAGCAGTTCCAGCTGACAATGACTAAGCAACGAGCAAGCTGTGAACTTCTGTGTTTGCTCAATTTTTATCTCATCTTTCGAAGCCAGTGGTTCTCATATACTCTACACTAGCTTCTGTGTGTCCTCCTACTACCTCACACTGTTCCCACCACACACAAACTACCAATCTCCAAGCAGCCCAGTACCCAAGCATAAAACCTCCTAGCACTGTCCTCTCCACAAAGCCCTTAAACTTCCTGCTTAGACTAACCTGCATTTAGCCGCCCTTTCACGTCTGCAACTCAGACTGTGCTTTCCAATTAAGCCAATCTTTTCAACTTTTTGCATTCCAGGAGTCACAGCAGCCTTTGACAGTTTCTATGTGCCCAGAGGTTAAAATGAGAGCTATCTCTTTTGCTCCTCACACTGCCTTATATCCCTTCTTCTTTTTTCCCCTCTATTCTCATGCTCCAGAGAGAGGAAAGCAGGGCTCTGCTCAGGGCTCTGCTCAGTGAACTCATGAAACAGTTCTGTGGTGCTCACTAGACGATCCTGATTTCTTTATTAGGTTTCATAGAGGCTACCACAATACAAAATAAAGAAAAAGGTCAATATTAAGGACAACTTCAACAAGACCAACAGGCTATGTTATGCTGGTTTAAGTTCATAGCCAAGGGTGATTAAACAGCTTTCATTTGTTTCTTGTTCCACACCAACAAATTGGTGCTAAATTCTTTTTTCACTGCACCAAACCACATATTCAAAAGAATAAACAGTAAAGCCTGACAATGTAAAAGAAAAGAAATGAACTTATTTCTCAGGAAAAGGGAAAACCAGAATTATTATCAGGCACAGAAACAGGAAGAGACATGCTACAGAGAAAAACCACTGCTTTTGGGTTTTTTTAAAGTCATTGTTTGGTTGGGGGCTTTTGTGGGATTTTTTTTTAACAAGGTTGCTTATATATAATTGCTTGAGGCATTTTCAGATATCCCAAAAACAGCTAGGCAAAGTGATTACTTAAATTTCTTGTTTGACTGGTTCAACATACAAGCAAACCTGAGTGCTGTCTGTATTCTGGAAGACAAGTTTGATAAAATATTTACTAAAAGTCGTGCCTTATAATGCTCAGCTACTGGGTAAATATGTGTTTTTTTGAAGAAATAACATTTGATCATTTTTAAATATTTGTTACACGAGTAAAGGATTGAAAAGCCTAACAGCAGTTTGGCAAGACAAGTAGGGAAATCTGGAGTCTTGAATGAAGGATAACCTTCTGTACATGAACCTACAGTGCTGTCCTTCCTGGCCCAACACACAGCTGTTGCATTCCTGCTACTGAAATTTCATAAAGCAAAACTAAACTGTGTGAGTTGGTTCACGGGCTGACGAAGAGCGGTCAAATCCTGACAAGAATTTTAATTTTGCCTGATCTTTCTAAAGCTCACCCCACAAGCAATCAAAGAAGCAAGCATGAAGGGAAGAACTCCCATATCCATGGCTACCTGAAGCAGATACAGCAAGGGAGTTACCCCAAGAGCAGCCCACTTGTCTTCTCCCAGTGATGTCCCCTTGGAGCATTGCCTTGCCACAATACTTTGAATTATGACCACAGATATCCAGTCTTGAGAAATGGAGTATTTGTAAAGCACCAATATGAGATAATAACTTTTTTAAAAAGTGGGTTTGGTTAAGTTAGTTGTAAACACAAAATTCCAATTGGTAAACCTGCTCACTCTAACACAAAGAGTTTTGCCTTAGAAATTAAGCCACAAACTGGGTTAACCTGGTGGGATTCACAAGAGGCCCAGGGTAGTAGAGGAGCAGGGGAAAAATATCCCCCAAACCTCTTACCTTTTCAGACTAATTTAAAATTCCCATGAAAAAAAAAAAGCGCTATTATGTATTTGTCATAGGTTACTTATCACAGCGATTTTCTATTCTAAAAAGGAGCATTCTTGGCACAAATAGCTCACAATGGCCCACTTAAAAACCTAGCAAATAACCTGAACATTTGAAGAGGAAAATGACCCAGTCTGTATACAGTAGAAACACTATGAAAGGGGGAAGGGAAGCATTTTAGCTACTCTGGGAAGCAGAAAAGATGTTCAGATGTTCTCTGTACTGTTCATGGAAAGAAACAGAAACACTACTGCATAGATTACCTTCTGAGGAAAATAATCTGACAAGAATTATTACAGAAGATTGAACTGCAAGTTCAATTAATCTATAGCTATTGACAAAAATATCGTGAGTAATCACATACAGTAAAGGGGAAGTCCTATCTGACACACTTAATTTTTCAAATGTAGAAATAAACAGGTCAAATTCTTTTAAGTTTCCTAAACATTTAGAAATGGCCTACTCTCATTTATTGGATGTGATTTCCAGAGAAATAGGTAATTTCCTGCTCAACATAAGGCAAGTTAACTACTACTGGTCCACAGTCTGAGAAATACATCAAGAATCAATGAATGCATAGAACAAAACTCCCCTCAGAAGAGCAGATCTAGCCAAATGTCATGCTTGCATAAAGTCTTTAATGACATCATTATCACCTCACTTATTTAAAGGGAGTATATAAAAAAAAAGGCAACAATTCACGCAGTGCAGGAAGTTAATGACTAAAGCAAAAATGAAGTGGCAAATATTGGGTAAACCATGTTTCAAAAAAAGATAACTTGTGGGAAAGTTAAGTCAGAGGTTTCCTCTACATCAAAGCAATTTACTTTGGATTGGTTGGCATCTAGAACACTGTCCTGAAACGCACAGAAGGGACAGAGGTAGCAGCAGATGATTTTCACAAAGAACAGATTTTCCATGAGTACTTAAATATATGTAATATCCAAGCTAAGAAGCTTAGGGCAAAGTATGGAGTGAATACAGAGTGTCATCCCAAGAGACAACATCCATAGTCAAAGCAAAGACACAGTATGTGTTCTCCACACTATGCCATTACAGGAAAAACACCAACCCCTTGTATATTTTGTGATATCTCAGAAAGGTAGTTACCTATTAAACATGGAGTATCTACACCCCATGTAGTTTGAACTTGGCCCCTCACCCCTCAACACTGCCTATCTCCCCATTTCAATACCTCCACAGGTAGGTTTTCCTGCATCCTTTCCTGTGCTCCCTGTCTCTTTGAATTTTATAGAATGGAAATGTAGCTTAGGGCTGAATGAACCATGGAGTAGCAGAGAATCTGAAAGATAAATATTGAAATATTTCAGAGTTGCAATGTCCGGATCATGTTACAGATCTATCCAATATGGGACAAATGAAGAAAATATACTTTATATTCCTTATTTGTAAGGCCCATTATTCTTCCTTCATTAGCAAGATGACTTGCCTTCTTGCAGGGGAAAGAAACATGTTCTCTGAAAAAAATGAAAATTATTTAAAAAAAAAAAACAACTAACGGTAACTCAATTAGAACCTACATCAGACACCTCAAAACAACAAGACATTTTGATTTAGCATCACTGCCTAACTCTCGGTCAGAAAACAAGACCAGTGTGGTAAAGAAAAGCTTCAAGGAACTGCAAAACACCCCAGCAACATCTGGGATGAGAAACAGAGGAAGAGCTACAATATTATCCAGTTGCTTTGGAAAGGAAGGTATTATTCTCACTACCTACAGATTGTTAGCAAAATCATTCTGTTCCATTTCTTGATGATTCTTGTGGAACAATCTGGATCTTCCCTTTTAGCCTCTCAGATTGAAAACTTACTGCAAATTTACTTTTTTATTTGTATTGTCTAGACAGCCAGTAAAAATGGGAGAGGCATGTAATGGAGCATAAATATCAGAAAGTTCACAAATTAAGAAGGCAAAAAAAGGTTTTACAGCATTGTTTTTTCAACTGGGTGTGCTTATTCTGTTGGATTAATCTTTTCAAAGCAGCTAGAAACTGTTGAGTTTATTTTGAAATTTAAAAAGGAAATATTTTTCTTACTATGAAATCATGTCATATATAATTAAGAGTAAAAAGTAAAGACTACACGTTCCTTTCACCTGCTGGGGAAAGAAATATTTGAGCTCCTGTAAGCCTATTATGGGCTATATTGTGTTGCTTAATGATTCCCACAGTAGCTGACTCATCCCTGAATTCACAGTTACCTTCCAAGTTCTATCAGGCAGATACTTGTTAAGTGTTTTCCATTTCCACACATGAAACATACTGTTTCATTTTGCACTCCTGTTTCTCCTTTCTCTTTTCCCAAGATGGATCCCCCCTTTTCACCCCACTTCTCCATTCTAGCCTGCAAAATTAAGCACAATAGTTCAACCAGATACTGTGCTCTTAGAGGGAAAACTATTTTTTCCGTCTTTCAGACAAACAAAATAAAACTTTACTCTGAGCAAGCAGGTCTCTTAATATATAGGTAAAAATGTTTTAAATAAAATTGTACCATGTCTTTCATCTACAGTAAGTTAGAATCAAAGCCCACAAATGAGCTAGCCAACCTCAATTCTAACAACCCCATATTTACTCTATTGCTATTTATCTTTCTAAGCTATGACTTTACAAAATAAGTAAGTTCAGAAATATGAGAAATTTGTTGACATCAGACTTGAAATATTTCATAAGAATATAACCCACTCCCATATGTCCATCTGTGCACTGAAGTTCACTAGTTCAGCTAAATCAAAAAAGCCCCCAAAGATGAATATAATGAAAAACTGTATCAATAATCTCTGTACATGACAGAGAAGACGTAAAGTTGTATGTGATTATATGAAATCTGCCACCTCCCAACCTCTGTATATCCAGTGCAATATTACCAGATTGCATGACATTTTCTGAATTTTTTTCTTAAGGCCTTAGTGAAATGAGAAAAGTTATAAAATCAATCACTACTTCTAAAGAAGCTATATAATATACTATCAAAGGGATCCAAACTATGAATCATTTCATAGAAACACAAATGGTTTTCATTTAATACAAGGGCCTCAACCTAGAAATCAGAATATTACTATCCAGCACAAAGAGAGCTAGCAACATGTAACATGCCTGTAAAATGTCTGTCATAGGAACAGTTCAGTGCCCTGATCCCTCTGTAGGTAAGAGAAGTCCTAACCTGTTTTGCTCCATCTAGACAAAAGAAGTCAGATGAAGGACACACTCAATACATGGAGCGCAGGAGCTTCTACAACCGCGTGGTGGCTTTAGTCCATAAATACACACACGTGCGCTTATTATTGTGATCTACCTGTCAAAGGACAGGTCCAAACAGTGGAAGTGTTATAAGGAACAAGGGTCCAAGGGGTCTACAGAAGGAGTAAAAAAAAAAAAAAAAAAAAAAAAAAAAAAAGTCCTGTCTCTGGCACATGTAACAGAAGCTTTCTTTGGTCAATCAATTTCAACAATCCAGTAAGTAGGTTAGTCAATATCACCTTAGTAAGGTGTTAAAAATATAAATAAGAATACAATGTTTTTTTCCACAGCTTCCAGTTGCAAACTCAGACTATTTGCATGTCTGTCTTCAGCGAGCATCTCCAGATTGTAAAGGCATTTTCACTGAAACAATCAGAGCCTCTCCGATTTTACTTCACATCATCTTTACAGTCACCAAATTGGAGTTTTACTGTCAAATCACTCTGTGCTTAAAACAGCATCTATATCAGATGTGTTATCTGCTAGATTCGAGGCTACCTATAATATATTGTACATTTTCTTTCATTTTTCAATTTTCCTCATTCCCTCTTTGCCAGTCAGGACAATTTCTGAAATAACTAATATTCATTCAAATAGTCCTGCAACTAGATATCTTTTTTTCACAAACACCTGTGTCTTAATCAGATCATTTTCTTTCTCACCTCTGCTTTGTACCTTTTTCAGATGCCATGGGAGAAATGTTCCTGCTTTAATTTTCGTAAATGGCTTTCAGTTTTCTGGTATTTCTCTTTTCTTTTCGTCCCTTTAATCTTAGGAGCATATGAGCTACAGCCATAGGCACCCCTTGCAATCAGCACAGAGGTCCAAAACTGCCCAGAGAGATACTTGTATTCCACATCTTGAGGGAGCACAGGAAAGCAGGTGCAGCTAATGGTCTAAACAGATACATTCAGTGCATCATCTTAACATATGTGGAGTCTGAAGGTGATTCTTACTTTACCTCCAATGCAGAATTTAGCAGTGACCAAAGTCCTGCAGTACAGCATAATGTAAAAAAATTCCTCTTATCCACACTTTAGATCCCACAGCAGTCGATGATGTAACTGCCTACTGGATAAACTCAGTGAACACGCATCTTAGAGCAACTTAGCCTTGTTACCACACACCCAACTGACACTCCAGCTAACAGCCAATTCAAGTAAATCGGCTTACAAATTCAAAACCAAACAGAATTACCCTATTTGTCCACCCTATAGATCCTTTTAATCATACACCTCCATATCAGCTGATATTAATTCACTAGGATATTTTCCCATTTCAGCAGTCAAACTTTATTTCAACTCTGAGAACACTCTTGTCTAACACACTACAAATTGATTTATGACTTACAGTTGTCAATTCTGGGAAAAGTCAGAATAGAAAACAGGTTGTTTAAGGAGCTCTCTAGAAACATATCTGTGCTTATTATTCATAAATTATTCTGAGTTGGAAGGGACCCACAAGGATCATCAAGTCATAGAATCATCACAGAATCAGACGGGTTGGAAAGGACCTCTGAGATCATCAAGTCCAACCCTTGATCCACTACCTCCACAGTTACTAGACTATGGCACTAAGTGTCACATCCAGTCTCTTCCTAAATACCTCCAGGGACGGAGAATCCAACACTTCCCTGGGCAGCCCATTCTGATTACCCTCTCTGTAAAGAATTTATTCCTAATATCTAACCTGAATCTCCCCTGGCACAGCTTGAGACCATGCCCTCTTGTCTTACTGACAGCTGCCTGGGAGAAGAGACCGACCCCCATCTGGCAACAACCTCCTCTCAGGTAGTTGTAGAGAATGATGAGGTCTCCCCTGAGCCTCCTCTTCTCCAGGCTAAACAACCCCAGCTCCCTCAGCCTCTCCTCATAAGACTTGTGCTCAAGTCCCTTCACCAGACTGGTTGCTCCTCTCTGGAGCCGCTCCAGCACCTCAATATCCTTCCTGAACTGAGGGGCACAGAGCTGGACAAGGCATTCGAGGTTTGAGTGGCCTCACCAGCGCTGAGTACAGGGGAAGGATCCCTTCCCTGCTCCTGCTGGCCACACTGTTCCTGATCCAGGCCAGGATGCCATTGGCCTTCTTGGCCACCTGGGCACACTGCTGGCTCATGTTCAGCTTCCTGTCAATCCAAACTCCCAGGTCCCTTTCTGCCTGGCTGCTCTCCAGCCACTCTGTGCCCAGCCTGTAGCTCTGCAGGGGGTTGTTGTGGCCAAACTGCAGGACCCGGCACTTGGCCTTGTTGAACTTCATCCTGTTGGAATCAGCCCAACTCTCCAGCCTATCCAGGTCCCTCTGCAGAACCCTCCTGCCTTCCAGTAGATCAACACGCCCCTCCCAACTTGTTGTGATCCACAAATTTACTAATGGTGGACTCAATTCCCTCATCCAGATCATCAATAAAGATGTTAAACAGAACTGGGCCCAGCACTGATCCCTGGGGGACACCACTGGTGACCGGCCACCAGCTGGATACAGCCCCATTCACCAGCACTCTCTGGGCCCAGCCATCCAGCCAGATCCTAACCTAGCACAGAGTGCCCCATCCAATCCGTGGGCTGCCAGCTTTTTCTGCATTATGCCATGGGAGACGGTGTCAAAGGCTTTGCTGAAGTCCAGGTAGACACATCCACAGCCTTTCCCTCATCCACAGCCTTTCCCTCATTCCCTCCTGGTCACCTGATCATAAAAGGAGATCAGGTTGGTCAGACAGGACCTGCCCCTCTTAAATCCGTGCTGGCTGAACACATGCTTCTAATCACCATCATCTGAAAGGCTTGGGAATTCCAGCACAAGGACAGTATTGAGAACACCACAAATACAGCTATGGCTACACTGCTCCATCCACACTTCTGTTTGCGAATCCTGTGCCAGGTCTCTGTTTCAGCAACAGCAATAGGGAGCAGAGGCTATGTTGACAGGGACATTTGCAGAGGGGTGCCAAGTATCCCAGACTTATCTTCTCCTTTTCAGGAAATACAATATAAAAGGTACAAATTATAAACTCATGTAAGGATTGGAGTTGACTTTTTGCTGCCTTCAATTAATTTTTTTAACTATAAGTACAGCAATAATTATGCTGCTTGTTCATAAGACTTTATCAAGATAATCAGTTCACTAATTGCATTTGGAAGTGTTCTTAGGATAAGTGGAACCTAATGGCCCTAGAAATTGGATTTTTGTCAGATTTGGAGATCACTACTGATTAAGAGGCACACTATGAAAATATGCCACATTATTCTTTGAAGAGGCCAAACATATTTTCCTCTGTTCTCTCACAGTTCCCTAGTATGGTGGGTTTCAGTTTGTATTTTAATTCTCCACAAAACAAGAATGAAAACACTGCAATTAGACAAGATCAAATCATTTAGACAAATTATTCAAAATTACTTTTCTTAAGTCACTAAATATAGATATATTTCCAGCAAAAATACAAGTTTATCTTGGAAATGAACTATTGATCTATATCCCTAAGGAACTGCATTTCAAGAGACATTCCTGTACTTTTCCTGCAGATGACCACCTGGCATTTTGGCATTCAATACTAACACTGCCATACTGAACTTCTTGAGTTCTTTAAAGTCATTTGTTTGCAAAGTGGCCAAATGAGAAGCTTTTATCATTGTAACCATCATCTCTAAGAAACAGTAACAGAACTAGAGTTAATTCCACAAGGCCTCAGTGTATTAGAAGGAAAACAAATTCACTTTTCTGTGGATGGTTCTATTGACTATGAGAACATATTCTTTTTAATGAAAATTCTTTAAATGATGAAGATATTTGATTTCCTCCTGTCAAAGGAAAACAAAGCACTACTAGCAATCAAAAATCAAGAAAGGTGTCCCTGATTGAGTTAACATGGCACTTTGAAACAGGTCTTTTAGTTAATAAGTCACAGATGAGAATCAGTTCTTTGCATTTTTGTGAAAGTCTAAGTAACACAAGATTTCTTCACTTCTGGCTTTATATGTAGCATTTCAAACCACCCAGTGATATGTTTACCTTGGGACACAAAATATTTTTAAAAAGATAAATCCACAACTACATGATTGAACCATTATTTTGTAAACAATATATGCTACAGAGGAGCACTGAAAACAATCTGTGGAAGCATGTCATTCTATAATTAGGGTTTTGCCACAAACTTCATAAGAATTAGAATCTCATCCATTAGCTTTTGCTTAACAGTTGCTTTTACTTCCTTACAAAGAAACATGTGGTATAACTAATGGATTCTATGTAAAATATTACTGCCTGTTACCTTTCAAAAAGACCTCACTGCCTTTTGTGTTTGATTGTCTCTGTATAAGTCTAAAGAGGTTTCAGACTGAAAATATCTAAAGCATAAGGAGAAAATTTTCTAAAGAACTAGAGTATTCTTGGACAACTTGGATTAAAAGAGCAAGTAGGGAAAAAAAAATGTGCTTGAAAATCTAATTATTTATCTATATCAAGTACCACCTGGAACACTAGGTGGAAAAGCACTTGGCATCCTATTTTTTTCTTCCTTTGTAATTTTTTTTTCAAAACTAAGATATGGTATTCTGAACACTAGAATGGCTTCCTGAACAAACACATAATTGTTAACAGTTCAAGTAAATAGTCTCAGAATAAACATTCGATAATTATGAAGGCCAAAACTATCTTGGATGTCACCAAAGGTATGAGATCTACTCATAAATAAAGTCTGTTCCAAAAGACAGAAGGACCGTGTAACATGTTTTAAAAGTAGAGATAAATTTCATAACAAAGTATAATTTGATACTTACATAGACCCTTGTACTAACACTGCATTCCAAAGACAGCATAACAGGGGTCAGTATTTTTGTATCTCATGGTTTTGTTAAGAATGTGCTTCTGTTATACATAATTCTCTAAGCATCACTTAATCTGAACATATCTTGATATATTACTGAGCACGCTGTACAACTGGCAGTTAAATGCAAGTGTTAAGAAACAGATCTGCCATTTAACTGCACTGCTCCAAAGCTGCTTATTTTACTTGTCTAAAACAGCTTAAATGAAATTTGGCATTAATTTCTTCTAACTTCACAAGCAATCTCTTCTACACTTGCTGTCTCAGAAAATTAAAAGTTGAACTGAAATTACACCTCTTGTGGGCTAGATTGATAGAGCCAAGAATTCATCATCATCATGGCTAGGCTTCGTGAACTACGATTTGAGAAGCCAAAAATTAAGCTTATATATATTAGTGCTTGCTCAACTTATTGCCTCTGGCCACCAAAAGCTGAAGGACCAGTGGTTCAGCATAATTACACTTGCATGGAAGATAAACCTTCGGAAGTATCCCAGATATTTACTGTTAGGCCTGTGCTCACTAACATGGAGGTAAAAAGATATGGGTAAAGAAGAGTCTTTGTACTGAAAGTGCACTTGGCAACTTAGTGAGACAGATCTGGAGAGTTCCTAACTTTATAAAATAGGGAATTGGTGCAAGCAAATGATTACAGCTAGATCTTTCCTTTTATAGGCAAAAAGGGAGAATTTGGAAGGACTGCATACCTCCTACCAATGACAAACAAATAGCAAGGCAAATCAAAGACTGGTTCAGAGAAAACACCTTTTTTAAAAAGCATTTTCAAGCCTGGAAAAGGTTAAACTGTAGGTTTACCTTATACCAGGTAGTACAAAATAGATGCCTCATTATCTCATCCATGGTCATTTCAAGGCTTCATGATAGTATTCTCTTCAAGGCTGTCCAGTGTCTCTATAAATGGGAGGGTGAATATGGGAGGAGAGCTATGCTTTTTAAGTATTCTGTCTCCTCCTGGAGAGTGTCAACTTGAATGACAAGGCGATTTATCATTTATAAAAATGCTTCACTATACTAAACAGTTTATCTATACAGTTTTATGTTTGAAATAAAGTTGCATAGAAAGCATGTAACGACTTTGATTAGGCCTATGACTTCCTGCATTCAAGAGGGCATTAAACAATTACAGTTGTTCAGGACAAGTCTAGAAATAATTAAGAAATATCCTTTATAAAATGAGTGTGTGACATGCCCCAAACCAAAATTACTCCCAGAAAGCAGTAGAAGACTGTTAGCTATCATCAATAACACCAAACTCACCAAAATGCAAAATATTGTACTAAGATTTGTTGATGAACTAAGGGAAGAAGACAACAATTACTTAGTGCAATAAAGGCAGGGAGAAATAGAACCATACACTCCATATTGCAAAGCTGCTATCAGTCCTAATCACACTCTTAAACCTAGAATATTCTGTTAATAAACAAAAGAAGAAGTTTCTTGAGATCCAATATTTAACAAAAACAAAGTTGCAAAGAATCAAAAAACAGCTGAGTTGTGTTGTATGCACAGCATATATTGAAGATGACATTTCAATAATCCAATATTCTGGAAATACAAAACCACCAATCAATAAAACAGCAAACTATGCCAACCGTCAACAACAGCCATATGGAGTAAGGTGCCATACTTTCATCCCATACCATTGAGGCTAAAAAGCCAAACACACAAAAGCCAAACACTAATCCAACTAGAAGGCAAGGAAGGAACATTTCATGAAAGTGTATTCAAAGTATGAGTAGATAACAATGTTATTATACTGTAATGTTGTAATGTTATAATGTTATTATAAGGTAATAACAATGTTGCTACAAAACAAAATCAGAGGACTTTGTTTATTTCCTAGTACTATAGGGAGAAAAAATGTTATCTATAAAGCAGTTACATTTTTCAAGAAAAGGCTATTAGTGCTTGAAGGAAGACATGAATTTTTAAAATACAAAAAAAAAAATTTAAACATGGAAAAGTACTAGTGGGGTAGAATGAAATGAAACATACACTGGGTAAGGTTGCTTATATTACATTGATTTTTCATTTAGACCTTTTAAACAAACTACAGAACTAAGAATGGAGTTTTCCATCTACTGATTTAAAACAGAAAATGGAATGCTAGCAGAAGGAAGCAGTGCTTATTTGCTCATAATCTCTGCATTAAGGAGGCTAAGCAATACACATATTGAAATACATATATATTTAAACAAAGTAATTCAAGTCTTACATTGTCTTAAAATGAAGCAAAACTTAGAAAGCAAGAAAACACATACCTGATATACCCTGAGACTCTCTTTGTAGATCACAGTACCACAGTCTGTTCACTGGATCACAGCCTTCTCTAATAGACAGCAAGACATAGCGACCATCATCTGACACCTGTAAGAAGTTACAGGAAAATCAAAGACAATTCATCCTCTGAAGAAAAAATATCTCACTTGAGAAGATACTACCTAAACCTAGAGGAAAAAATGAATTGATGCTATAGTTAGTTGAGTGTATGGAATATAGGAACTCACCAAGAACCCACAATCACCACTTAAATCAATAAATAACGTAAGTACAGTCTGATAACGTTTCAGAAGATCAAAACCAAACAGCTTTATCTATTTTCACCATGAATTAAAAAAAAAAAAAGTTTATTATTATTAAATGTATTCCAGCTAAATAGGTGTCCAAATAAGTCACAATGGATATCTCCTCCTCAGTGGACCTCCATAGGCTGCAGGGGCACAGCCTGCTTCACTGTGGTCTTCAGCACAGTCTGCAGGGCAATCTCTGCTCCAGCACCTCGTGCACCTCCTCCCCCTCGGTTTGCCTCCTGAGGCAAACTAAATGACACTCAGAAGTTTGATTTTTGATCTTTTCATTATGTTTACATACACAAAAATCCAGTGCTGCTGTTAAATGAACATTAAGCTATAAATTTTCTGAAGCTTCTTGGTTCACTTTTGCACATGCATGACGCGCGATCAACTTTTCGAAATAAATCCTTCTTGCTACTTGGGCTTTGCAAACATACTCTGCTTCCTGGCAAACCTTTTGAAAGTGCAAGCCCAACAAGGAAAGGCAGGAACTAAAAACAAGTCATCAACCTAAAGTTTCCCTCTCCTGACTGAGCTGTTTTGAGCATATTCCAAAATTACCATACTTAAATATTATAATTAATAGAGCTGACACAAGCCGTTTCCTGTCCATATTGTCCTTACATGACAATATCTAATGGAAATTTAAACCCCTAATCACAAAATATGAATCTGGGTTCTGGAAACTTTCCACTTGGCCCTAAACACATCTTCAAAGGATTCTTATTCATACACTGTCATTACTTCTTAGACATATTGCAACATTAGTTGTGCAAAATATCTGTAGAATGAGTTAAGCAAAATAAATTTCAGAAGAATTAGGTTCTAAAGATACTGCTATTCAAACAAATCCACAGTTCTGAAAACACAAGAAGGGGACCTAGTAGAATAGAAACAAATCTCAGTGTATGAAAGCTAACAAAAAAGCCCCAACAAACAAAGAGTCCTCAAAACAAAAACAAACCCCAAATGAGTGTTACCAAGTTGCATATTTTATAGGCATTTTGTTAACAGCTAATTATACAAATAAAAAATGTCCATAGAGCTGAAATCTCACAACACAAATAGAAAAGAACACTCAAGATTCCTACCGGACCAAAAGAAAAGTCCCATTATATGAAACAGCAAAGATAGCTTTAATAGGGCAATCTGCAAAATTTGTTTCTTCCTTCCTAGAAGCGAGTCTATCCAGAAAAGGAAGCCAAGATTAGATGATCTTTCTTGAAAGAAGCATCTTCAGTGTTTTATTAGAGAAACAATAACTGCAGGTGTCAGTTGCAATTAAGAAAATTATTGCAATACACTGCTTAAACATCTGTCCATACCTGTAAAAGCACCAAGCTTCCTCCTATTCCTCACAAAGTCATAAAACGCACCAAGTAATTGTAAGGGGTATATAGAAATATAAATTTCAGTTAAACTCAAGAGTATGACACACAAAATTCTTTCAGTCATAGTCAGAACCCATGCAAATTTGTTCTTTGATACTGTGAGTTGAGCAGTTAAGAGAAGACTGATTACTTTCCCTAAGAAAGAACACAGACTTGCAAATTTCTGATGTTGTTACAAAGGCAATTCGGAACCTCTGATGACAGCAAATCTGAGCACATCTAATGAGTTTTTCCCTTCATTATTCCCAGCTGGACTAGTTAAGAGCTGATAGCAGTTTATGTTTAATTTGAAGTAGGAACTCCCAATGCATCTTGCTGGTGGGATACCAATTAGGTCTGTCTCTATCACTAAAGCTATTCTTACATCAGTGAGTTCTATAACCCAAAGGAATTTGACAGAAATAGGACAAGATACAGTTGACTGCAGCATGCTAAAATGTTTAGCATTATACTGCAGATTTAGATATCCACATTGCAAAGTTACAGTTTGGTGAGCAAATCTTGGCAGCAGAATCAGCTTAGGAGGTCTCCACCTCTAGCTCTTCCTACTGCTATAATTGCTTGTATGCATGCAAGTTCATTCTCCATGTCATGTCAGTACAAGCATCAGCCATTTGTGAAGTAAACCAGTCTGGCGAACTGTTCCAGCTTAAAAAAATAGTATGTTAAAAAAAAAAAAGTCCCAAAATAAACAAAACAAAGAATCCAGGAGGGGAAAATGAAAATAAAAAGACAAAACACAATAAAAAAAGAAAAATAATGAAATAAACCCTCTGCCATATTACTGTCTCAGTCCATTCACCATGCAGTTGCACAAATGGCTGAGCTAACACACTGCACCGAGCAGCTGGAAACATGAATAACAGGGGCAGAGATTGCTTAAGGCAGCTCAGATTGCAGCACTGACGAATGTGGAATCACAGCCTGAATGCCACTGACTCTATACTATAAACACACAGTATCCTGGGTTTCAGGATGGCAAAAGGAAATCGGATTTACCAACTATCATTTGGGTTATTCTTATACTGTTACATCATCTTCATGAGCTGAATTGCAATCCCTGTTCTTGGCTCACAAATTTATGAACTGAAATTTCATACTAGCATCATCTTGGAATGCCTTCATGGTTCATCATAAGGGAGACAGCTGTAATGTCAGACCTGGTTTCCTCCATCTAAGCTGAAAAGGAAACACGTCTCAAGAATTTCTGAAAGAGATCTGGAATGCCAGCCAGTGCACATTCCTCTCATTAAAATAATTACTATAATTTCAAACAACACCCACTGGTAAAAGTAAGGAGCTTATAAAGCAATTGCAACTCTTAAAACAACATTTAGGATCTGTCAAAGCAGGACAGAAGAGATCCAGTACTCTTCAACCAGAGCTTTGAAAAACCTTCAGGATAACAACAATTTTACCGGCTTAACAGAGCACTAATCCCTAACTCAGCACTAGTAAAGGAACAATTATTTCGAAGAGTTGACACTGGTATATAGTTTTTACTTTCACAACTGCCATTCAGTCATCTGGCAATTTTGAATTTGTTATATCTATTATTTCTTACGCGTTTGTTGTGACCATCATTACACCATACCAACATACACAGCAGTATCATTACAATAGCTGTGCTCCCAAGTACTATTTTATTTAATCTTTCAAGCATCAAACTCTTCAAAGTAAAACCTTTATAGAGGAGTTTTGGTTTACAGTGGAGTATTTTTTCTGAATTGTTTTTTTTTTTCCCCATAGCAATTTTGTTTCAATGTTACCCATTTTTCTTCATTTTGATGAAAAGTAACCACTGCTTAGGAAAATATTAAGAGATGAAGTAGTTTACCTGTAACTTCAATAAATCAATGAGTATCAATATAATAAAAATTATTTAAAGTCCAATTAGTAAAAAGAATCTTGTAATCACCTAAATATTTCCTTTCATTACAAAATCCAATTGATTCATCATACAGGCCATATAAGGAATGCCAGAGCTTTATTAGGATCCACAGCAAAAATGAAGTTAAATATTTTGTCTGGTAGCAGCATATTTCAGACCAAAAATTCATACATAATTAAACAAACAACAACAACAACAAAAAGAATGAACAGGAGAAGGCTGGCAGTTTTCAGACTTCCTGGCTTTATATATCATTCCTCAACTAAAATGTCAATAGGAGAGACATTAGAATGCTCTACTTCCAAGTAATGTGCATGCCAGCAACCCCAGTGACTATTAACGCAGGTTCTTTGAACACTACCTGGATAGTCATCACTGCCAGACTAAGGACAAAGAAGAGCTCTTTATATTTAGTTCACAAATAGGGGCCCTTTGAGTGCATAGTATCACATTAAGGCAACTATATACACACATCATTCCTTTTTAAGATAATAAATTAGAAGTTTTACTACCGTTGCCCCTTTTTACTTTCAAGGTGGAAAAAACCCCTCATTACTGCATTATTTGTTTCTGCATAACAAGATACTAAAATTAAATAAGTAAAATTCAGTTATTAGATAATATGCCTGTACTGAGGAAAAGATAAACTGTCTTTAACTGCAGACATTAACACCGTGATAATCTACAACCTGATTTTCATCTGTGGTTATTTTACAAACTATGTTCTTCATGCACTAGTGCCCTTTACATTGCTATCTAATGCATTTCCAATGAAATACATCAAATCAATCACATGGAAATAAACATCGAAGTTCACAAAAATCACAGACATAGTCAAAGTTTTCAAACAGAACCAAGAAGCTAAATTACTAACCGACTTCACATATCCAGCCATGGAAGACTAAAGCATCCAGAGAAAGAAAAATGGGTGGCAAGAGAGATACAACTGTGCACTGCATGGCATTAATAACTAGGAACTAAAAACTCGTATCAATAAGCTGCATTTTAACATTACTACAATTTTCATTATATGTGATGGATGTAACAGCTTAAAAACACAGAGCGACTGACTGTAAAAATCTGTATTTTTTTCAATTTACATTTAGGGATGCACCTAGTCACCACAATAAAACAGATTCATGATACCTGTTACTTCCTTAATGTTACATATATGCTGCACTTTTGCATAACACTGACCCTGAATATGACTCAACTAAGAAGAATTCACATGCTGGAAACATTTCACTTGATGCAGAAATTACCTATCCTTTGTTATTTATGAGTATTTTAAAGCTTTCTATCATATGAACAAAGGAAAAAACCAAAAAGCACATGGCTTCTACAGAGGAAAAAGAAAAACCTTCCATAGAATTTGCTGAAACATTTTATCAGTGAAGAGCAATTATGCTGTCTGAACAGCCTCAAGTGTTCTAATATCAGAGATGTGCACATGTTCCCATGCCACAAAGATCTGCCTGCATGATCACAAAGAACCCCCACCGTAATCTCCCAGCCTTTCAAACTCCACTTTTATTATCTCAGTTTTTTCATTAGATAAAATGATTGTGAAGGGTTGGAGATTTCTTTGTTGTTTTTACTGGGGGGGGTTAGTTTGGTTTTTTTAAATGAAAGGAACATAAAGCTATGTTCTGACCTTATCTTTGCAGTGGTGCCTGTAAGTCACTGAAGCCTGCATTTATCTCCTGTCACATTTTATGTTCTAGCAGTTTTTTGAGACACTGAGGACTGGGGCAAGAACTCCTTTCCAAAAAGCAACCTCTTGGGACCGTCTGCACAACCCAAGCCACCCGAGGCTGGTTCTCTCAGGCTGCAAAGGCTTTGTTTTGTCTTCTATTTGCAGAGTACTGGCTTAATCAATTAGATTTCAGAAGCCCTAATGATGGGTGATCACAGAATTGCATAATTTCAGGATCAGGTCCAACAGAAACTACTTACTACATTCTGAGGAGCAGACCTGACATACTTTATGCAGGGCATGGATATGGTTATACGTAAATGACAGTCTGATATGTTCTATACACACACTTCCCTGGTTAGAAAACTTGCCTTGGGCATTAATTTAAATTCCTTATTCCAGACAGAAGAAAATCAGTAATCTTCTGATGTGAGAAACATCACATGCAAATTTTACCATGGCCTTTAGCTTATGGTAAAATAAATAAATAATAAAACTATTACCTGGCTGTTTCTTGATAGTAAAATTCTGCAGACCTATAGCCAGGGCTGCAGGAAGCTAGTGATAGTCAGCTTCTCTTCCAGATTCAGGCTTGACAAAGACAGTGTAAGGCTTTAGAAAAATTCCCACAGCCCTGTTTTAACCATCAGTGTGTCTCACTTGAGCAAGCTGACAATGTTTTCAGCCCTTCTCCTCCATGCCACTCGCTCTTCCCCTGAGCATGCTGCACTCCAATTTTCCTGCAGTGAAAACAGACCACAGCCAGCATACTTTCTCCTAGCACAGCTTACTCCTGTGCTCTGAATTTCATTCGCAAGATCACCTCTCTGGTTAAGTGCCACCGATGTTAACTGACAACTCTAAATATAAAATAAAAAATTATATATTAAAAAAGTCAATTCAGAGGCAATGCTTGTTAAAAAACAACATGAAAAATTGTACCTGTTTTACTGCTGGCAGAATTGGGCTAGGAAGGTTCCCCTCGCCCCCTCCTTTCTCTCCTGTTTACTTTCCTGCCAGTACCATAGGGACTTTTAACACTACCAGCCATGAAAGACTCTTATATAACTTATTGTTTAACTTTGAGAATAACAGCCTGTCTGTGAAAGACAGATATGCTCAGTCAGTCTGGAGAAGAAGCAAGAACATGCCACTTAAACAGAGAAGCATGGCATGTTCTCTTTTCCCAGAGTAGCTAAGACATTGCAAAGGTTTTAAAAATCTTCATAGCAGGCTGCCCTCTACTGGGATGTTTATTCAGTTAAACTTCATCCCTGCTCTTCCCAACTCCCCCACCATCCCAGAATCTTTACCAGAAATGCATATGCTTTCTCTAAACTAATAAAAAGGTTTCATAGGCTCTTTTTCAAAATATATGACTAAAAACAAACAGATTTTTCTCCTCACACGCAATCCCTTCCAGTGAAGAGCTGGAAATACATCTATATTTCTCTGCCAACACCATTTTCAGCACCACAGATTTTGTTTAAATCAAGCATATTTGGGACTGGTGTTGAATGTGTAATGAGGAAAAAACCCCTGAAGCTAATTTTTTCCATATTGTCTTGTACATATATTAAGCTGACAGAATTTTATACAGCCCTCTTTTGTCCTCACCAGTGACCTAGTTTCTTCTCTCCACTGAGAATATACACCACTCTGACTTGCTACAGTGCACCTGAGATTACTCATTTTTTTCTGAAGCATCATGGCAACGTTATTACTGTTGCAGTCTGTGAAGGATCTCCTTCTCAGTGCTTTTCACTTGCAGGCATGGAATTTCTGTTTCTCTTTCTTGGCCCAGTGGTTGTGAGACCTGCAAATTCTGCTCTGAGTATGCAAGTTTCGGCTCTGCCACCACCACAGAGAAAGATCTGGTAGGTGAGATTAGAACACCTACACCATAATCCAACTGTTTTCACTGAAGCTTGTGTAAAACATAAAAAGAATCCAATTTATACAGGCCTCTGCCTATTTGGACCAGCGAGGCTGCTAAAACTAAAACATTTGTTTATTTATCTGATAGGAATGCATGAAAGCTTTAATTTCACAGCATGCTGAGCTGTGTATTTTAATATCTATGGCAGCATATTAGCACCAAGGAAGTACCAAAAAGCCATACAATTTGATTTTTACTAACAATACTTTATTTTCCCCCCATTACTTTGTGGTTTTCCATGTTCTCAAACACTTCAAAAACTCCACCAGAAAACTCGTTGGAATGTCCTGAAAAGAAGATTTTTTGACCTACTGCACAAGGACGAAACCACATTTTGCAACTGCACTCTTTAATTTGGTTTTTGTTTTTTTAATTGCAGAATATTTTTTCTCATGGCCATTAAAACCCATTTTTTTCATTAATATCACTATAACAGAGCTGTATTTTACAACTGGAGCTCACAGCATAACCCCAGAATATCAGCTGTTTCAAAGTACTCTCACTTAGATAAGTTCATGATTATTTACTGAGGTGGATCTCTGTTTTACCACTCCTTAAAATAGCATTTATGGAACATCTCTGGACATTTATGCCTCTAAAGGTGAAGAAAACAATCATAAGCAGCCATACCATTCTATGATATAAATTTATTAAACAAGAACCCACAGGAGGGAGGTGTTTTCTCTCTTCACTGCCCTCCCCACCTTCCCAATAATTATGGGGCTGTTTCAACTCCAGTGGTTTCAGAACTCATGGCTGCACCATATTCTTTTATCTTCCTGTTCTACAGCAAGAGTCTAATGAATCACACTGCAACAGTCCTCCCTCACGGAAAATGAATTTGCCTTCATAACAACATGTGGAGTTTAGCTCATGACATTGGAAAGAAATAATAATAATAATAATAATAATAATAATGAACATCACTCATGTGAATCAGTGGATACATCACTACATGACATCTGTCACCAACAGAAAGCCCATTTATTTATGGAACTAGGGAAAAATAAGGATAATGATTTCTAAATTCCATTTTACTGCCAGTTAAACTTAACAGAACTGACTAATTTTTGAAAATCAAAGCCCCATTTGCAAGTTTAGGCTGATATTCAGGTTAGTTGTTAAAGGCATGTTTCATGAATACATCAGATTGTGTAAAAAAGGTTCTTGTTATTCACAGTACCTACAGTTAAATCTGATTTGTATAGAAGAAGCTCAGTGTCATCACTTTGCTGGGAAGCCCTTCATGTTCTCACTCACTGTCTTATTTTAAATCTCACTGTTCAAATTCTCTGAAAGGACCTGTTTACTTGCAGCCCACAGAAAAGACTCGCACCAACATTTTCATGGGTTAATGCGTTGAAAAGTGACACAGACTGATGATCAAATTTTTTAAGAGAGACACTGTCAGGGAAAAGTACTCTATCACCCAAACCAGAGTAAAAACACTTCATATTTATCAAAAGCATCAGACCAAAAAAGACCCTATACAGAAACAAAATGTATTGATTTAACATAGTAGCTAGGAGAATACAAAGTATTACAGTGGGTATTCATCCACTGGAGAAACATCAGTTCCCTGATAAACAGAATGACCAACACTACATTCCAACAGCACTTAGTACACTCAATTGAGCCCTGTGAAACCTTTTAAGAATAAACCACATATTACCTACAAAACTTTTGCAATATATAGTAGTAGTTCAACAAAATAAGTTTAAGAATTCAATTCCAGCAGCAGTCCCTGGTTCCATTTCCAGTAACAGTCTGTACCAAATCTGTGCTGACAGAACTTGTTGCAGGGAAATCTAGAATTCTCCAATTGTGCACACAGTAGTAACAGATTTTGACCTGTGTGTCTCCATTCTTCAATTAGGCAGAACAGACATATTTATTTTTCAGGAAAGACATAACAAAAATACACAAAATAAATATATGGCAGGGAATATCCAGATATGCTGGTTATTGGAATGAGCTTTTTGTACAGGAAGTGAAAGCTGGGGCTAAACACCGACCAAGAAGAAACAAGAACAGTGACACATTATCTATCAAAAGATCCTTCTCTGTCTTGGAATGTGCGTCAGGCAGAATGACCTCAATGAAGAAAAAGCATATGAGATTGTGTCATTACAGGCTGGAGGAGTGATTTAAAGCAAACTAGGCAGTCTTATTTTCGGGAATTCTTAATCAATGATTCTTAGTTCAACTATCACCTCTACAACACTAATAAAACATGTTTTTTTAATAAAATGTTTTCTATTTAATACCTACTATCAGTTGTTAGAATCTGAAAAACAGAACATGGCAATGACATGCTGCAGGATGTTTACCATACCTCAGCTCCACCCATCCATTTTGGTTCATCAGGAAATTCAGCACATAGGATGTCTTCTGACTGGTTAGTTCCCAATACGTGATAATACAACTTTTGGTGCAGATTAGTGGAGGTCTCAGTGCCTAGTGAAATGCAGATATTTAAACCAATTAGTTCTCATAGAAATACAACAACAACCATACGAAACCCTTACAAAAGTCTGTATCCCTTTGCATATGAAAGAGAAATTCAGCAGAGAGAACTAGGAATGGTTCCAAACTACAACCATTCACCTCCAAACAAAAACCCTCCTCCAAAACAAAATAAAACTTCACACTGCAAACCTCTTCAAACAAACCTCTACCCTTTTCTTTTATTGCTGATAATATGTTCTTCACATTTAAGATAAGCATTTCAAGCTTTGGTTTCTAGAAATACAAGCAAGCTAAGCAAAGAAAAACAATCTCTCTAATGATGTTTTCACTCCTATTTTACCCTGAGGAACTAAGGGGAGATTTACTGCTAATTAACATTCCTAAAAAACATCATATTTCCATTTGCTGAAAATATAGAAGTGATGTATTTTAAAGCACTGCAGGAGTTACCACTTTTTTAAAAATTTTTTTCTTGCAATGTTTTCCAACACTCCAGTTTCTGAACTACAAATATGAGGTAAAAAAACCCCAACAAAAAACAGGTGGGTATCTATCCAGCAAGTCTGGCAAAATGATAGGCTTCAAAAGCAAATACAGAGCTAAAATTCAGGTTCTCTCCAGTTTAACACAGAGCACAGCTCCAGAAAACTTTCCAGTAGTTCTGCCTTATAATAAGAGCTGCTAAATTCCTTCCCTGCTGATGCTTCTCAGCAATTTATTCCTCTTTGTGTGCTGGTCCTTGAATTTTGCTAGCATAAACATTTTGTGTTGCTGTATTGTGAACCACAGATGAATTCATCTGGTTGAATAACAAAAACTTTATGCCACAGATTGCTCTTCATCAGGTCAGCATCCCAAACCAGGTCATCTATGCCCCCATAAGGGGAAAGATCTAAGTAAGCTGTCACAAGGCATCAAATTCTACCCAACAGCACCCTGTATGAAAGCTAAGTAAATCATTCCACACAAAAGAAAAGGAATATCAAACTTTTAAAAGAAAAACCAGGGCAGATGAGAAGATACTCACAGTAACTGAGCATAGGCTTTGGCCATACAAGGTGTAATTTGATCTCTAACTGTATAAACTAGTACAGCTAATTATTTCAGTATAAACTGAAACATTTGTTGCACCAATGTACTGCAAAGATCATTTTGCTTCCATATAGCATGCAATTAGCACACTCATACTTACCATCACTTTTCCCATCTTGTTTTGGATAGCAGTTATAGAATATGCCTTTTCCATCATGGGTCCATACCATGCAACTGAATTTAACTCTCTCCAGTGTATCCGGAAGATCCTCAGGACCTTCTACTTTCATAAACTTGATAGTAACCCAATCAGAGCCACTCGAACTCAGGCCATATGCAAAGTATTCACCGTCTTCACTGAATGCATAACCTAGGAGATTGGAAAGAAACAAGATGAAGCGAAAATCAGCACAAGAAAACAGTATTTTAATAAAAGTGCTTGTTATTTTGCCACACATCTTTTTATCATCTACTATGTGCTAGTCAAATCCCAATGGAAGACAGATGAAACTGGGATATTAGTTAAAAGAACTGTGTTCACCAAACACTGAGAGAAGGTGGTTTATTTTCTTAAAGACAGTGCAAGCAACTACATCTGCTATGAGTTGGGATTCACAGCATTTTTCTCAATTAGTTCACAGACTCAAGCTTAGGCAAGGGTATTCAGTAAGTATTCCTGTTCAGTAACATAACTTATGCTCAACATCTGAATTATAATTTGAGTCATATTTCTTCTACTTTTCTGAGTCTGTGGGAAAGAGTTGGAAAATGAAAATAGACACAGGTAGAGAACTTAAAAGTGGTATTTTCAGAGAGAAGCAGTACCAAAAAAGCCCACAGAAACTGAATGCAAGCAATGTATCCTCAAATTATATAAATACCACTTAAAAAATGGAGTCACTGAAAACTAGATACTGCAAACCCACAAAAACTGAAGTAACTGGAAAACTTTGCCACTAGCACGCAAATGTATTAATTGCCAGTATTCTCAGATAAGACCTCTGATACATCCTCATTTTATCCAAACTGTGAGGAAAGCACTATTCTGAAAAAAATTCAGAAGAGCTTCCGTCATAGTTAATAAGGACAGAATTCACTATTGCAAACCGATCCAAGTGAAGCGACTGAATTATCATAGGCCTGTACGGACCTGAAAGTATTCACCAAAAAATGACCCAAAAAAAGTCACATTTCATAGACATCATAGGTTTGAGAAGTCCTACTGTGCACTCACTATTCTCCCTATAAGAACATAAGAGTGACGATTGATTCAGAGCAAAATTCCACCTAGCTGTCTTCAGTAGTAATCACAATGTGATGCCAACAAGAATAAGAACAATCTTATAATCATAAAATGGTTTGGGTTGGAAGAAACCTTAATGATAATCTAGTTCCTAGCCCCATGCTGTAGACAGGGGCACCTTACACTAGAAGAAGGTTGCTCAAAGCCCTGTAGATTTTGGTCTTGAACACTCCCAGGGATAGGGAATCCACAACTTTTCTGGGCAATGCCTCACCACCCTCATAGGAAAGAATTTCTTTCTAATATTCAATCTAAACCTAATCTCGGTTTTAAAGTCACTTTCTTCTGTTTGCTTTGGACTCAACTACCACTGCCTTCATTTGATATTCCCTCATTCTTATAACAGAAAAACCAAAATCAACTCCTATTTCTTCTGTCCATGCTCCATGCCACAAATTATTCTGTAGATCTCTACTATATCCTCGCTAAATTTTCCCTTTTCCAAGATGATTGATCCAAGCATACTCAGTTTTTTCCGACCTTTGCTCCATACCATTGATCGTTTCTACTGCTCTCCTCCAAACTGTATTTCAGAGCCCATGTTGAGTTGAGGGGACTGGAACCATATTTAGTATTCCACGCTATCGTATAAACTTGTGGGTTGCTAATGAGATGATGTCTTCTTTTTGTACTCTATTTCATAGAATCATAGAATCACTAAGGTTGGAAAACACTTCCAAGATCACCAAGTTCAACCAAACACCACCTCATCGACTGAACCATAGCACTAAGTGCCACATCCGGTTGTTCCTTGAACGCTTCCAGGGATTGATTTCTCCATGATATATAAATTGGTATTTGATGTGCTTGTTTGGCTTCTACTGAGAACCAGGCTGACATTTCCACGGAACTATGTATTCCAATCTAAGCATTGGTGGTCATGTGGTCATGACAGCTTGAAAGTTCATTCTATCCATTCCTCTACAAATGAGATTAAGATTGTTTGCGCTCTGTGCATCACTTAATTATTTCCACACAGACTTTTACCTGAAATTTACTGCCCATTCACTATTATTAAAGTTTTCCTGCAGCTCTTCAGCCATTCCTTAGCCTTTACCTGAAATAACTTCGTATTGCCATCAAACTCTGCAACCTCAAGCCTCACTCCTTTTTCTAATATGTACTTAATGCTGCAAATCCTAGTATAGTCCCCAACAGAACTTTACTGGTGATTTCCACTTTGACAGCCCATCAGTAATCCCTTTCCCTGCCCTTAAATTAATTATTTATCCACACCATGAGTTTTCCCTCTGGTTACACAACTGTTGGTTTTCTAAATGCATTTGGAAGAAGACTTTGTCATAAGACTTTTAGAAACATATGAACCCAATTCTTTATATCTATAGCTCAAGTCAGGACTTCTCACTAAAAAAAACCTATTGATTGTTTTCAACTAGGTCACACTCAGAGACACATTCACTATTTCTGTCCTCTGTTTTTATTAACTGGCCTTGCTTTTACATTAAGCCACTAGGAAGTGAGAAAAGGGACAGCTAACAGAAGTTACAGCCTTTGTGAAAACAAGAAATTTTGTGATTCTCATAAAACTTAATGCTATGTTCCTTCATAGCCTCTTATTTTTTTAACTTGCTGGCTTGTGTTAAAGATGAAAAATACCATTTTAAGAGAACTTGTCAATACATAAACTTTTTGTCCTTGCTATGGAAAGCCTCAAGACCTGTTCATATTTCAGTGGAAAACTGCTACAGAGTTGCGAAAAAAAGCACCGAGAACCTGCACTGAACCAATCTAATTGTGGATACAGTGTAGATTTAGAAGTGTTCTTCTGAAACACTATATAAATCCCCATATGGTTACTGCGATAACTTTGATTAAATTTCCAACTTCTGCTGAAGACTGAGAACCGCGGTCTCACTAACCTCTTAAAGCCACTGTGCCATCATCAGAAAGCTTATTTGGATCAAGAAAAACTTTGGCATCAGCATCCAAGGAGTCCTGTACATACAAAACTCGCTGGTTCTGCAGTCCTGTATTGTAGAAGTGAAAATACCTAAGAGAACAGAAAAGATAAAAAATAAGTAGGAACACTCTTGATTTTCAGTTAGGCAAGCACAAAAAAACTTGTATGAGATTGTCATGAAGCAAATAAGACAAGGTAAAGCTTCACAAATTTCACAGTAGAGTAGGAATCATGGCTAGACACCATAGGATGCACCCAAACCATCTTTTAAAAATAAGAGCTGCATTTGCCACGGTGCATTTCAAAGAACGCCTAGTATACTATAAATTCTGCATAACTGTCTATGTTAAACATCTCTGGCAGTCACAGCATTTCCCTGTTACAAGAACTGGCACGGGTTCCCATCCCTTATGTTCTCAACTTTGTCATTTATATAGCTGCTTTCAATCCATACTGGGTGGTAGACTTATGTTCAAATGAAACAGAACCAAAACTACTTCATCTGTATTTACCAATGTCCCTAAAACTGCCTATGTTTGAAAGAGCTGTAAGAACTACAGAACTGTCTTTAGTGAATGATACTCTTCACATCACAAAACACTACAGAGCTCAAAGAAATTAATACCCATATTCTACACAAGACAGAGGTACTACACTTTTCTTCCTTCTCAGAACTTAACTACACAAACACATGACTTAGCAAACCAAATAGCAGCCTCACCTGGGGGAACAGGGGAATTTAAGGGGCAATGTTCAAATA
Organism: Pyrocephalus nanus; assembly: GCA_038380795.1. Classification (NCBI taxonomy): domain Eukaryota; kingdom Metazoa; phylum Chordata; class Aves; order Passeriformes; family Tyrannidae; genus Pyrocephalus; species Pyrocephalus nanus. The sequence goes on from CM076260.1 coordinate 44,079,674, forward strand.
TAAAAATAAGTTAATTTATCCGATAAGACCAACCAGTACTTGGATACAAGCATGGGAACCTGGTAAAGCCAGAAGGGGAAACTCTACTCACAAAGGCCTGGCTAACAGTCTGAGCTAGTAATATGCTCAAATATTAACAATAATGTTCAGCAAGTGCAAAACTGAAAGATTAAAAAAAAAATAGAAGGGAAAGTAATTTTCCATTTGATCAGATATTTTCTTGTCTATTTCACTTCTGCAATGCTGGGCAATAATATAGGAAGCAAACCTCAAACAATGTGACAGGCACAGCACCTCCCTGGGTACTTGTTCTGTCCACAGATTCTGCAGAACTCTTCAGACACTTTGCTTTATCAGCTGTTCTTCAGCACAAAAAACTAGGTAATTAAATTTAAGAATTATTAAGTGTCATGGGAAGTTTGGATAGTTCTTCAAACAGAACAGTTCCTTCCCTCACCCCTTACTTAATGTTACTTAACTTGGTAAAGTCCTCTTGATTGCTCAAACACAGTAACATGAGGGGGTGGGGTGTTTATTATTTTTAAATTGCTGTGATTTAACTTCAGCACATGCCAGGAAATAGAGTATCACTCAGAAAGACTAAAAAGACATCTATTACAATCAGAGTAAAGTGTCATAAATCATAAGCACATTAAGCTCCTGGCACAAATGTTCTTCCTGGAGGACAGTCAGCTGCATCAATTTAAGACTTTGTATCTTGTAGGGAAAACTACTGCCATGAGCACTTCTGCAACATCAAGCCTTAACAGCATTGAAGGTAATCACATCCAGGCATGTTTGCACTGCAGAGAATCCAGACCAGTCACTGACCAGGCCTGCTCTAGAATCTGTTTCAGCATAGCTACATCTGCATAGCTACATCTGCATGAGCATCACATACAAACCAATAAGCTTTGCCTGACTCTCTCAATAAGGCATACTTCCCTGGATGCAGCACTGTCCTAAACATCTCCACTGATTCTGGGCTTAAACCTGACACCTCTATACACTGACATACTGAGCCACATCTGTGACAACTGAAATCAACATCAGCTTGGGTTCACTGCCCACATTATCCTTTCACAAAACTCGATATACTACCAAATTTCCCTCCCTCTATCTATACCTACACCTTCCTCACAGCACAGACAACTAAAGCAAATTTCCCTCAATATCTGTGCAGAAATCTTAAGCCAATGAGACCTCTCATGATTCATGGATGATGGTGAAAACATACGTGGCATACCACTCAACCAGGATCAAACAAACTGAAAATATTGAAAAACCTAATTTGTGTTTCCCATGATCAAGAATGGCTGCTTGTTCCCACTCTACCTCTTTTCAATTCCTAAAACAATCTTTAGATGTTACTAAGTTAACAATTAGTTTCATCCGTTTACTCCCTTTCTCTAAAAGCTTGATACTGTTTCTATTAGAAGTCACGCAGAATTCAGTAGCAGCTACAGTAAGTAAGCCACAGAAGCACCATCTCTCCACAGAATTAAACAGTGATACAAGTAGACTAAGCATTGGAGTATAGCAGTATCTGCTTGTTTCTTAAAAAACCAGATCTTTTTGCATCAGTACTCTTAAATTCTCCAAATTATTTTTCCCTTATCACCATGCAAATAAAGAAAAAGTTTTTCCCAAGGGAATTCCCACTGCTTTTCACTGGCAATGACTAAACAATAAAAGCTTACTAGCTGCTAAAAGAATAATCAATATGAGAGCAGTATTTTAGCAGATATTTGGAACAACATGCATATGAGAGACTTATGCTGTTTTCAGGATGACTAAGCCTGAAAGGAACTCCTCAAAGCTTTACTTTTACTACAATTATTCTACAAAGTTGTCTGAGTTCCGACAAATTCACAATTCTTCCTAAAGAAAAGACAACAAAAGAACAAGGGATAATATGACTGGGAACTGGAGACAGTCAAACATCTTGTGCTCGGCATCATGCAACCACATGTTAACATTGGCTTACTTTTCTTACATCTGAACTATAAAAGAATAAATACAAATATAATTTATAATTTGTTTTCCTAATTAGTAGTTGCTTCTGACTTGCTTCACGTTCATCACAAGGGCATTCCTCACATACCTTTTTCCTCTCTTGAAGTGGCAACCGTACTTAGGATAATCATAGAGTTCAGTCATTCGTTCTTTGAACAATCCTCTGACAGGACACTTTTCGAGAAAGGGTACTGTAAGCTTGTTCTGAGCATCCACAAATGCCTGAAAGAAAACAATTCCCCCCCACTCAAAAGTGTGAACTCAAGTAGAAATGCACATTTTCTACAGGGAACATTTTCAGAAGCGATGCATCACAGACATCTTTCCACCCATACAGGTTGTGCGGTGCCACACCTGAAGAATCCTACATGCTTATTTGCATTATACCACAATTCTGTAATAAGACTGAACTTATATCTTGAATAATACCTCTCCAGGGCATGTACTGGGGTAACCAGCCAAAGGACAAGACATTCCTGCCATTCCCCTTAAAAGAAAAAAAAACCAAAACCACAACAACCAAAGAAACCCCAAAAAAATAAAAACAAGCAAACAAAATAAAACCAAACAAAAACCACAAGGAAAACAAAAAAATCCAAAAACACAATCCAAAAAACACTCCATGCTTTTAAAAACTCTCTTTATATTTGCCTAAGTAGTAAATATTGCCCACAGACTGCACTGTCATTTCAGGAGCTAGAAGATAATATAAAATCTCACATGCATCATCTGTTCATATTATTAACATAACACACAGAATTAGTCCCGGCCAGTGTTTCCTGAGAAGGCCAAAGTGCTGTACACAGATCAATTCTTAGTTACAAAAGGCAAAAATATGCAATCTCTGAAAACTTTGAGAAGTCTGGTTTCTTTAAAACACTCCAGCTCCCTGTCACAAACACTTAAGGCCCGTGGTCAAAATCATTACCGCTCCAGCTGTTTGTTAGAGGTTGACACTCCCACGGCATGCATGGAAAACACTGGTGTTTCGCCATCTTTATTTATAGCATGGTACATTAACATTAAATGAATACCTAAGCGTCTTAAGGTGAATCACAGCTGCTAACAAGCAGACATGCAGGTCTTGCTGTCTACTTCTAACATGAAGTAGGCAGGACAGGACACTGTGCATGGCTGTAAGACGCAGCCAAATGTCACAGTGACAGCACCAGTATCGCTCTTGGACTCCAGCCTCTTGCCTAGAGCATGAAACCCTGTCCGTTCATCTCTTGCATACACAGGTCTCTTTCTCAGTTGCTTTGAAAGAAGCTATTGTTTCTACCTGTCCCGAATCTGTCACACAGCAATCAGATCAATGCATTGTAACATCTGAGCTACAAGGCAGGAAACACAGGACAGCAGGGCTACAAATGTGTTTCACAGTTCTTCAGAAAACCCAGGTGCTGTCAGAGAAAGTACCTGGCACACATATACCAACTGCTATCAACGTTTAGTCATTCATTAATTCTTCACCTGAAGAATTAATATGTGCACAGCACATCCCAGTGGTAAGTCAAAACAGCATGCAGCCTCCACATTGTACTGCTATAACTGTTCTCCTCATCAGATGATGAAAGAATTTAATCAAATCTACCCAAGAATTATGTGTCTCTGAATTTGTTTTCTCTAAATGGAAACACATGAATTTCAAGGACTACATACACAAAAAAATCTAGACAGTGGACTCTACACAAATAAACTAACTTCTCCAAGTGCTGTGACATTTTCAGAGAAATGATGACTTATAAAACATGTATAAACCCATCCATTGTACTGGATGGGCAAAAGCACTTTTAGTTGCATTCAGTGGACAGAAACTGTCACATTTTTTTTTTTTTATCTATCAATAACACAACTGAAATCGTAACACCACTGCAAGGATATACTGGAACTGTGCATTACTCACTTAGCTGCAGACACACTTTCCCACATCTGCTTTCATTACTGGTGTTCAAGGAGGAGACACAAACTTCTCCTTACAAGTCTTCACTGCACAACAGCATGGTTGCATACTAATTATTGCACTCACAACTGAATCCCAAGTAATTCTGCTTTTACGGGAACTTGACGTATTTTTCTCATTTCCACTTAATATGCACCAAAGATTCCAAGATTATATGAAAAATGGAATGTCACTGTTGTCTGAAAATGGAGGACAGAATTACAGGTTCCACTGAGAGTTCCACTGAGAAGAATCACATCCAGTTTGGCAACTTTCTGTTCTTACACCTTTGAGCATGAGGTTGCACTCATGTTCAAAAAGCAATACCTAACTGAAATATTGCTCTAGGTGAAGTACAGGAACATATGTCACCAGAAACTCTCACAGTAAACAACTCCATCCACCACGGTGAGCTAAACATGTGCCACTCATGCCACAGGGCTAACAGTAACTGTACATCCTCATGAACCTAAAGAGGAAGATTTTTATTGTATCTGTAGATATCTGCATCTGACAATCTGTCATAAGCTTTGAACCAGGACAGAATTTGCTAGCAGAAGGAAGGACAGAGTAAGGGTCCAAGTAAGGCAAATCCTTATGGGATAATAATGTAATTTGAAAAGCAAAACAATTTCTGAAGCATTGTACTAAGAAGAGAGATGGTCTACTTGAAGCTGAAATGTTTGGCCATTGCTTGAGCAGGCCAATAGTTATTAAAAAAAAAAAATTATAATTAAATTTCACCTAAGAAACACATAGCACAAGCTTTTTTTAAAAAGACCATATGTCTTTTTAAAACATATCAGCTTTCTACATTCCACTAAGCTAGTCTCTCAAGATAATGATTTACACTCATAGCATACTTTATAAAGAAAAGTCTCAGATACAAACTCTTTCAACATTACCAGTCTTCGTTATTCGTCTGCAAAGTTTTTTTTTATTTACAGTTCATATACACATTCTCAGTAAAAGGTAGTTCAGCGCAACTCCTACAAGAGGACACATACCTTTGTTAAGTATTACAAATTAAAACTAATCAGACTTCTTGTGGCTAACCTCTTAGAATTTACTTTTTTAGTATTCAACAGAGAAAAATTAAGTGCAACATGGAAATGTATCAAAATGTGAACTAAACACTGGTCTATAGTAACTAAAAATCTATTTAATTGTATTTTTGAGAGTTTTGATTCTAGTCATAATCCAAACATACATGTGTTCATAATAGCACAGCCTGACCCTACATGATCCCTGCTTTCTCATCCTTTGTCCATCCCTTCTCTCTGGAACTACCTAAGAATTGCTGCCTACACCATCAGTGAGTTAGAGTGCTCTACATGACTGACAGTAGCAAACGACTGTGCTGTAGTCTAAAAAAGAGCTTATTTCCCACAAAGTGTTAAAACAAACTAAGAAGTTGAAAAGTCCAACCAAGCCAAACCCAAAACAACAGTGAAAGCGTGGTTTTGTAGCTGTGGCCTATGTCATTACCAGAAGCTTTCTATCAGTGTAGCAGATTTTAACTATGCCATAGATGTTTCCTCAGTCTGTCTTAAAAGTCAGTGGCCAAACAGTAGCAGAACATGAACCCACATTCTACACTTCCTTTCTCCAAAGTGTGATAGGAACTTCCCCATCTGTCCAGGGGTTAATTTTCACTTGCAAATCTGGAGAAGGGAGTTTTGTTTGCTTATAGCTCCCCTTGGTTGCTCCAACCAAGCTCACACAAGGGAAAAAAAGGGATATAGAAAAGAACATAGATTGTTAATATGGAAGTCCATACTTATGAATAACAGCTCTTCCACCAAACACTGAGGATCTGACTTGATGATTGGCTTAATCAACTCTTAAGACTGCGCATTTGACAAGAAACAGTCCTGCTTACCCACCAGCAGATTTCAATAACCTCCTTTTTGCAGCGGATAAATGCACCACATACAGAATAATATCATCCTGGTAACCTGGCTGAAAAATTTCTACATTTATTTGACTTTCACCTAATTAAAAGTAGAGTGTGGGCAGCTAGAAAAGGAAAGATCCCATTCTTGAACCATCTTAGATCCAACTACCATGTGGCCTTGGGATGACCTATATGAACCATGTATGTCAATAGAAAACGAGTCCACTAAAGTCTTGCCTCTCAAAACATCACCTTGTGATGGCTGTACCCACGCAAGGGAGGAACAGAAGCATTCATGTCAGCACAAGACAGAGAGGGAGGGCAACTACACAGCTACTTGGCTTAATGGAAACCTTCAAACTACAATGGATCAGGTACAGCAGAGTCTGCACTCTACTCTCGCTACAAAAATACCTGATTAAGGCAATTACAAAAAAATTCTACCCTTCTATGTTCACTTGTTTGTAAACTGCTAACTATCAGGGTCCACAAGATTATTTGGACTAACTGAAGCAATTAGAACTCGTAACTGTTCTAATTTCCTTCCGTCTTAGCTACAGTGGACATCAGGTGAAACTACCATGAACATTTCAGAATTAAAACCAATCTCACCTGCTTGTGCTTCTTTCATCATGCTTCAGGGAACAGCAAAGTTTATGTTTCACTGACTCAACACAGACACTAAGTGAAGCCTACTCATTTATTTTCCGCGAGCACACCAATGGTTGACACAACTATTTCTGCTACATGTAGAAAAGCAGAATTCCAACATATTTTTGTATCTGTTTGACAGCATGCCTCTAAATAATTTTGACTGTTCACATATGAGAAAAGATTGTTAACTTAATAAATGAATGGCATTCATTCTTCCCTCTTGGCATAAATCGAGTTACACCTACTCAAATCAAGCAAGCATGTTGTGAACAGGAACTGAATAGAGGCTCTTTCACTACAGATGAGCATAAATGCCCAAGGAATTCTTCTAGTTCAGCACTTAGTACGTAGAAAATTAAAAGTAGCCTAATGTTGGAGGTGTGCACATGGTATTTTTGCTTTTCCAAAAAACAAATGCAGATTTGGGATATAAAGGAACTATATATGGAGAGAGAGAGAGTGACTTGGAGGAAGAATGAGAAGGACAAATCATAGAATCAGCCAGGTTGGAAAGGACCTCTGAGATCATCAAGTCCAACCCTTGATCCACTACCTCTGCAGTTACTAGACTATGGCTCTAAGTGCCACATCCAGTCTCTTCCTAAATACCTCCAGGGACTGAGAATCCAACACTTCCCTGGGCAGCCCATTCCAATCCCTGATTACCCTCTCTGTAAAGAATTTATTCCTAATATCTAACCTGAATCTCCCCTGGCACAGCTTGAGACCATGCCCTCTTGTCTTACTGACAGCTGCCTGGGAAAAGAGACCAACCCCTACCTGGCTACAACCTCCTGTCAAGTCCCTTCACCAGACTGGTTGCTCTTCCCTGGACCTGCTCCAGCACCTCAATATCCTTCCTGAACTGAGGGGCACAGAGCTGGACAAGGCATTCGAGGTTTGTGTGGCCTCACCAGCGCTGAGTACAGGGGAAGAATCACTTCCCTGCTCCTGCTGGTCACGCTGTTCTTGATCCAGGCCAGGATGCCATTTGCCTTCTTGGCCACCTGGGCACACCGCTGGCTCATGTTCAGCTTCCTGTTGATCCAAACTCCCAGGTCCCTTTCTGCCTGGCTGCTCTCCAACCACTCTGTGCCCAGCCTGTAGCGCTGCAGGGGGTTATTGTGGCCAAAGTGCAGGACCCGGCACTTGGCCTTGTTGAACTTCATCCCGTTGGAATCAGCCAAACTCTCCAGCCTATCCAGGTCCCTCTGCAGAACCCTCCTGCCTTCCAGTAGATCAACACTTCCCCCCAACTTAGTGTCATCCACAAATTTGCTAATGATGGCCTCAATCCCCTCTTCTAAATCATCAATAAAGATATTAAACAGGACTGGGCCCAGCACTGATCCCTGGGGACACCACTGGTGACCGGCCGCCAACTGGATGCAGCCCCATTCACCAGCACTCTCTGGGCCCAGCCATCCAGCCGGTTCCTAACCTAGCACAGAGTGCCCCATCCAAGCCGTTGGCCGCCAGCTTTTTCTGCATTATGCCGTGGGAGACGGTGTCAAAGGCTTTGCTGAAGTCCAGGTAGACACATCCTCAGCCTTCCCCTCATTCACCAGGTGGGTCACCTGATCATGTTGGTCAGACAGGACCTGCCCCTCCTAAACCGCGCTGGCTGGGTCTGATCCCTTGTCCATCCTGTAGGTGCTGTGTGATTGCACTCAGGATGATCTGCTCCATAACCTTGCCAGGCACTGAGGTCAGGCCTGTAGTTTCTCGGGTCCTCCTTCCAGCCCCTTTTGTGGATTGGCGTGACATTCGCCAACTTCCAATCATCTGGGACCTCCCCAGAGAGGTCTCAAGGTCAGTGACATGAAGGTCTGAAAAGCCTACAAAGCATGCTCTATATTCTCTCTGAAGCCCATACAGTCGTCCAACTGTCTCTATGGCAGTATCTGGTTCTTTTTTGATCTGGTAGGTGCAGAATGGCTATTCTGCAGGAGTCCAGCAAACTATCTCAAGAACCTGGAGATAAAACTACTAAAAGCCAGCAAGAAAGAGTGGTCATCAGCAACCTCTGCTGCAGAGCACAAAGAAGTGAGTCATAAAGCAGATTCAAAGAGTTTAGCACTTCAAAACCATTTTTTTCTGTCCTCTTCTAAGAAAGAAGTAAAACAGCAAAATACTTTTACTCCCTTTTGTTCCATAACTTCTGAAACTTTGGAATAAGATGATATCCTTGCATACTTACACACACAGGAACTCTCTCCACTCTGTGTCACACTATTACTGCACTGCCAAATTCTGCCAAGGTGTGCGATTTTTAGTGTAGGCAAGTAAGATAAAACAAGATCTTCATTCCACCAATATTTTATCTTGTGTCTGGGTTGCTGCACTGTTGTGAGCATGTTCTAATCCCTCATTCCTTATTTTGTCTCCTATATAAACTACAGCCTCTGGAGAATGTGGTTCACCGTCCTTGAACTGTTCTCACCCAATGTGTTGCACAGTACATGGCTACAGTATTGAACTTAGGGACACTAAAAGTCAGGTCCTGGCATTTTCTCAATCACAACCCTTTCACAAGATCCCAGAAAACACTTCAGTAAGTATCTGCAAGGCACATATAAAAAAAAGATGTAACCATACCCCCCACACATATATTCCCCCCAATTTGGCACAAGACTATCCCACGTCTACTGTTTCTTAAAGATACTAGAATTACAAAATCAAAATTCCCCCAACTTTCTAAATATATAATTTTCAGTGTTAGCGTCCATGGCAGAGTTTTTCACTAAAACCTGATCCCAAACCAAGCTTTCTATTCCCCATGACTCTTCAAATATGCTGACAGATTTATAAGTAGGGAATGAGTTCCTAACTGTACACATTTTATCTTTTTCTTGACAGTTACAATAAGTTCAATTTGACCAACCTCAGGCTCATCACAAAACATCACAAAGATGTATTAAGTAAGCACATACATGAGAGAACCTAGAAGGAATCTCACCAATGGAAAGCTACACTATGAGATATTTTTGAAAGGAGATCCTTACCTCCACCATCTTCCTGACAAAATCATGCATACTGGATAGACACTAGTGTTTTAGATCTGGAACTAACTACAATTATCACCAAGTTATTAGCCATTATAAGGGAAACCTCCTCCACAAGGTCACTTCCTACTTTCAGGCCATCACCCCTGTCCCTATGCCATTATTATCAGAGGAACTGGCTCATAGTCATTCTTATCACTTTTCAGGATTTTCTCTAAGTGAAAACCAATTCCAACAGTACATTCTAACTATACCAAACTGCAGGCTGAAAACACCACAACATCTGCAATCTCTAATAGCAGACACTAATAATGCCTAACTTCAGGAGGAAAATGGTTTTGATTTTATTTTGCTTTTAAAAAGGATTAAACAAAAAAATGTACTCACACACTTGGTCACTGTATAAAAGGCAAGCCAAAGAAATTTACTTTCTAACCTTTCCTAATTATTTATTATGGCAATTTTAGATGTACTTAGGACAGTGGATAAAGTGCTCTGAAATCTGAGTGCCAGTGTGACAACGCCACCTTGAGCATTGAAATTGTCTAAGAAAAATGAGTGCAAGACAAACAAGGCCTTAATTTTGCCAGTTCTGTGATGTAGGTTATACAAAGTGTTCCAGTCTTTCATAGAATCACAGAATGGTTTAGGTTAGAAAGAACCTTAAAAATCATCTAGTTCCAAGCCCCCTGCCAGGGGCAGAGACACTTTCCAGTAGTCCAGGTTGCTCCAAGCCCCATCCAGCCATTCCCCCCTAAAACACAGGGACAAAATAACAGCATTGCTCTTGGCACTATGAGCTATCACATGAACTACACTTCCATTCACTAAGATTCACTGTGTAACTTTCCAAAAAGTACTGGCACATTCTTCAAAACAGAGTACCTACGCACCTAGTCTATAAAGGAGAATCACGTGAAAAAAGTTATTCCCCTAAAAAGAAAGGTTACCTTTGTCTGTTCACTATCGGGATCTTCAAGCCAACAGTACGGGTCGCTTACTTTACATCCATGGTAATCCTGCACCTGAATTCATAAAAGACAATCATTTTAAAAGAGACATACACGCAAGCAAATTCTATCCATCAAGGAATGATAGTCATCATGATGAAGGGTATTCGGAATTTCACATAAACATACAGTGCTAAGGAGCAAAGCAAGAGAAAAGCAACACATTGCTCCCAAGTGAGTTGCTAATATAACCATTCTTTGGTGATGGTACTAAGGCAGCAGAGCAGCCCTCAGAAAAAACACAGAGCACCAGAAAAGGGGTGAAATGAACACACACCCCACAAAACCAACACTCCTAAAAAAATCAAACAACCTAAAACTTCCTCCATATCCAGGTTTTTGAGCCAAATTATCAAACCTGATTACTGGATGTACCCCAAATGTGGTTCTTGGTCACATGAACTGTCTCTAATTTAGCCCTCCCTACTATTGTTGCCCACAAACATGTGCATAATGTACATATATAAATAATAATTAAAAAACCTCTAACCAAAAACCAACCCCCAAAACAACAAGCAAGCAAAAAAACCCCACAAAAGACTAATCCACGTGGCTGAATTTACCTGCTTCCTTCCGTCAGTATACAAAACAGGACTAGATACCTGTTGTTAGGACTTGCACAGTTTAGCCTTTTAGCCAACTACGAATATAAAGTCTTTAGTTTTTCCAGCTTTGGCTCATGTCGGCAAACATTTTGGTTTAAACGCGATGTTAGTTCCGTAAATAATTACCGGGCCGGTGCCCAAAGCACAGAGCTTTGTGGAAGCGAAAAAAAACCCGGACCCATTGTACCCAAACTAACACCGTAATCCTTGTGTATCCAGTTATGGTCGGACCACAAGGAGATAGGACTATGTTACAGATGTGCCTTCCTACATAAAGAGACTATTTGTTTCTCTGCTGACGCTGCTCCAGCCTCGGCGGAGGCCTGGGCTCTCCCTGCCACACACGGTGGTGCCGAAGCCCCGGCATCCGCCGTGGGCTCGGCTGCCCCTGCGGCCCCGGCCGGCCCCGCACACGCGGGACGTGCCCGGGGACAGCGGTGCCAGGCCCCGAGTCCCGCCCCAACCAGCCCCCGGCAGCCGCCACGGCCCACCGGCGTGACAAGCCCGAGACCCTCCGCACGGAGCACGCCGGAGCCGAACAAAGCCCCGAGAGCCGGGGCGGCAGCTCCCGCCCCCAGGCGGCCCCGCCAGCCGGGAGCGCCGCGCCCGGGCCCGGCGGGTGCCGCACGCCGGGGGCTGCCCCGGCCAGTGCCGTACTCACGGCGGTCTCGTCGCGGTACACCTCGGGGTACTGGAAGGCCTGCATGGCGAGCGGCGGCGGCGGCGAGCGGCGAGAAGAGGAGGATGATGATGAGGAGGAGAGGGCGCAGGAGGCGGAGAAGGAGAAGGAGGAGGCGGAGGGGCGCGGCGGCGGGGCCGAGGCTGGGGCCGGGTGTCGGGCCGTGGCGGTAGGAGCCGGCAGCAGGCGCGCAGCGCGGCACAGGCGGAGCGCCGCCGCCATACAGTGCGCCCTCTGCCGGCCGAGCGCCGCGCCGCAGGCACAGGAGGGGCCTGGCCCAGAGGCCGTCCCGCCCTCATTGCCTACCATGGGCGCGGCTGGCACCGCCCGCTCACCGCGCCCTGTTGGAAAAGACCTCTGGGATCATCGAGTCTAACTTATGACCGAGCACCACCATCTCAACTAGACCATTGCACTAAGTGCCACATCCAGTCTTTTCTTAAATACTGCCAGGGACAGCGACTCCACCACCAACTGGGGCAGCCCGTTGCAATGTCTAATCACCCTTTCTGTGTAGAAATTCTTCCTAATGCCCAATCTAAACCTCTCCTGGCACAGTTTAAGACTATGTTCTCTTGTTCTACCACTGGTAGAAGAGCCCGACTGTCACCTGGTTACAGCTTCCTTTCCTAAAACTATCAATTGTAGCGAGTGGTAAGGTCACCCCTGAGCCTCCTCCAGGAGAAACCTGGTTTGGTCCACCCAAACCTTTAGCATGTTTCCATCCAGCAAGCTGCCAGAGACTCTCCTTCACCCTAAAAGCAAAGGACAAGTTGGCCACCTGATCCCAGTGACAGTGGCCACTCCAAGTGTGCAGCCTGGCTGGCTGGCTCTCACCCCTCTCACCCACGCTGTCAGGGGCTACGCTCCGGCACCACTGCAGGCTCTGGCCTGTGCAGCAGGTCTGGATGAATGTGCACCCAGTAAAGGCATTCCAAGTGGGTGACCTCAGACTCATCCACAAGGTGGTTATTTTACAATAGGGTTTCCTAGGTCAGAAAACTTGCAAGCATTTTACATCCAGTGCACTCCTCCCGTACACCGGAAACATGCAGGGGGCAGATGATGGTTTGGCCAGTAACATTTCTGAACTTGCTTTTCTTCCAAACGAAGTTGCTGCCTTTGCCATGCTGTCCTGTCAACCTGGGGAGGACTTCAGGCCAGTTTCTCATCCAGGATAAACTGGTGTGTACATGTGGTGCATGGCACCAGCTGGAAACATTGAGGTTTGTGTGTGGTGGTGTTCAAAGTCCGATCAGCCCAAAGAACGGTCATGATTGCAAATGAAGTAACTGCCTGAAATGACAATGACCTAAAGCATTTCAGAAATGGCATAAAACCTTTATAGTTACCAGCTTAGAACCGTGCCTTGCTTGTCTACTCTTAATGAAAAGAGTTACTTCTCTAATGGGGCATCCTGTGGGGAGGCTGAGGGTTGCGTAAATATGAGGAAATATGCCAGGAAATAATGATCACTGTTACTAAGTGACATAACTGTGTTCATCAGCTCCACTTACACCCTAAACAACACCTTTGTGGCTTCTTGTTTCTCATCCCTTCGTTTTTGGCCATTTCTCCTTCTGAACTTTATCATCTTCTCCCTTTGTAAGGCAGCAGGACAGCTGCCGACTACACCTTTTGTTCCAGAGCTCAAGAACATGCCACTAGCAAGGTGGTTACTGGCAATGCCTTGATGCACCCAGTGCTGATAAAGGCTTGGTAATTTTTTGAGCAACTTGCTCAGGAAAATACTGGCAGGCAAAGGCTGTCTCTGTCTAAAGCTTCCCAGACAGAATTATATATCACAAAAATTTGCATCATATGGAGAATTATTCTCTCAATACCTCTGTCAAGCATTCAACTTGCCTGTGGGCTACACAAACAAGCTGTATGTGTGATAAAGGGTGATCAAAATATAAAGTAATAACACAAGATTGTAGCCTTAGTTGCTTATCTGCTAATTTTTAGATAGCATTAGGATAGGGCCTTGCTTGCTTATGTGAACTCACAGACATAGGATATAGTTAATTTTATAATGAAAAATTTAGCGGGAACAGAAAACCTTAGAGTTTAGATAAGGGGTTTGAAGCTCATGAGAAAGAGACCTTGAAAACTGATAAAGAGAAGTTCCTGGAGAAGATACCAGTTTTGAGTTAATTGGACAGTGCCAAATCAGCAGTTCTTAGCAAAGGTAGAAAGTTCAAGCTGAGGAAGACTTCTTACTTCATCCAAAAGACCCTCAAAGACCCCCAAAAGAAAACCCCAAGGGGGCGTTCTGAGGCGGAGTTATAGGAGCGGTGTATGTTAATGATTCCCCTCCCACTTTTCTGGAATTTGCTGACACGGCTAATGCATATGTAACACAACTAATGTATATGTAATACTACTAATGCATATGTAATATTATACTGCATAAAAAGAGCTGAACAAAGGCAATGGGCGTGCGTGATTGGAGGAATTTTCCTCCGTGCACCCAGTGCCATGAATAAACATACCTGCTTCAATACTCTTTGAGAGTTTTGGGGTTTGTCTCCTCAAGTCGTGCACAGTATGTCTGGGAGTTTTGAGCAGTCTCGACTGCAACTTTGCAGACAGCGAAGGCTTTGTGTCTGATTCAGACCTGCAGTTTGCCTGATGAAAATGTTTTTTTCAGCCTGAAGGTGTTGTCCTGGATGAATGTATTTTACGTTTGTCCAGAACTTCTGGATGTTTAGCAACTCGGTCAAGCCTTGTGAGTAACTCTGACTGAGCAACTGTACATCCCAATATCCTGGGCATTCCTGCAACATCAGCACAGATGAGCGTTGTGCCGTAAAGGCAGCCAGTCTGAGGTGTACTGGAAGTTTTGGGCAGCTGTGCTTCACACAGCTGGAGAGCCCCGAGCTGGCAGGAGAGGGCAGCCTGGTTGCACGCTGCTGCACAGCTGGCAGCTGGCACAAGGCAGCGCCCATGGTTTTTCAGGCTTCAGCAGCCCTTTCAGTGCAGAGCAGGGTAATTCCTGAATGGGCTGGCAAGTATCCAGTAAGCATAGCAATTATCCATTATGATACCTTCCAATTCATGCCGGATACAGAGAAGGAGGGAATGTACAAAGAAACCCAAGTACACAGTTGTCCAAGATAAGATCTTTGGACTTCTATTTCACAAGCAGTAATTTTCTTCTAAAGGTGAGCACCAGGGACAGAAAGTGAATTTTCTCTTTCCTTCAAATTTCTCCTTTGTTTCTTGTGGGGAGAGGAGGGGGGATTAAATGGGCCTTGAGAAGTAAAGAAGGATCACATATGAACAACAGCAAAAGGAGCAAATCTACACTGTCTGATCCTTTATCAGAAAAGCAGTTAATACAGATTTACATAGTGTCTAAAACACTGCCCAAAACATGTTTTTCTTACCTGACACCATGCACTTTCTATTTAGATGAAAAGGAGTGCACTCTGCAGTCTGGTAACAAAAATCCTTATAATGAAAGCTATAGCAATCTTCTCCCTTTTATAGTATGTTTGCTTAAAGCTAGTTAAAATTGATTCATGTTAGGACTGTGCTGTAACTGAAAATTTGAAGTCTATCTTAATTGTTCAATGTTGTAGCAAAAAGTAAGTTTTTACTAAATTTTTCCCTTTTTTGGGGCCTAACCAGAACCAGCAGGGCTCAGATATGATATTTACTGAGTTTTGAGGATAAGCTGCTGAGTAAGCAAAAAATAATCTTCCTATATTTAAAACAGAAAGTTTGAAAATCTCTCAATAGTCTATGCCATTGCACTCCCATCTTATCATGATTCTTATCATTTGAAAAACAGATACTGGTCTTTGCTGATATTAATTATACTTCTGCTGATCATCCAGTCATTAGCAAATCTCTTTCAGCTTAGTCACCCTCTCCACAATGACTAACTGCAAGTAGTATATTGACTCAGTAGGAAGTGACCTCATCATCCTGTCAGATCTGACAGAAAATCTAGCAGCAAATTTTGGTTTTACCTTTCCTTTTCGTCCTTTCCCCAACCTCACTTCCACTATGACTTAGCAATGACTGGAAACTTTTCTGTTACGGAATGAAGACAGATCTGTACCTTTACTACTGTTTTCTTACATGTTTTTTATTTCATTTACCTAATTGTAAGACAGCAGTTCTGCTGTTCAGACATTTATCAACAGGTGTCAGCAGAACCTCAGTCTTGTGCTACAATGACCATGTGCTGAGGTGTGCAAATAACTCGAGTTTCAGAGGAATGTGACTCAAAATATCTGTCCTGATGGGTTTCTGTTTTGGAAGCACTGACTCAAAAGCCTAAGCCCTGTTGATTTTCAGTGAATCTTTGATTCCTAAATTATGTTAATCTTCTGCACATATTAATTATGATCATTGTATATTGTTTATGGATAATTAAAGGGCTGCTTGTTTTTTGAGATGAATTACAAAGTGGCTTACATGACAAAATGAGGTTTTATTATCTTGGCTACAGAAACTGATACATAGATTTGGCCAATATTTGAACGTACGATCAAGCAAAGCAATATTTCATTGTGGTAAACTGCTCTACACACCATGGAACAGGATGGGTGCATTGAAGTCAGCGTCAGGCTGCAGAATCATATTCTAGCTTGCCCTGGGGTTGTGCATTGGTGTGCTTACACTGAGGGTACTGTGAAGTCAGTTAAGTGATGTAGTGATGTCTGTGAAGTGTTAGTATGGAATAGCAATTGCAAAGTAGTATTAAATAGTATTTCATCAGCCAGGCAATCTAAACCGTATTTATGGTATAATAAACTTACCTAAATTGATGTATGAGGATGAACACACAGATCAGAGTATCAGTAGACCCAATTAAAAATAACTTTCCTTTAAAGTAGTTTTTATGGTGTTTTAGGCTCATCTTTTCCTTCTGCAGTGACCGTTCTTGTGAGGTGAAGAATGAACAAAATTCTAATCATAGAAGAGACTGAAGAACAAATTTTTTTAGTTACACCTAGGTTTATTTAATCCTTAAATTTGTATCAGATCATTTGCCATTAAAATAAGCATTTGCCAAAAACCAGAGATCACATAGTAAAACCTGTGCTCTTGTGGTCCTGGGTAGATACCAAGTCTCAGCTCTCACTGAATTTGGTGAGCTTGGGTCATTTAATAAGTTATTACAGAGATCTCCAGTGTTTGCAAGGTTTGTAGGTCTGGTGCCTACTTATGCACCAAATCACTGTGTATTGTTGACACCTATATTATACTTACTTAAGTAATCTGGAAATTTTGTCCTAATCTTATACAACTCAGATGGGACTTCATGGCTCATGCATTTTGCTGTCCTTCTTAAGAAGGCTCTTCCAGGAAAGTTAGAAGGATTTGAACTTCTATTCCGACACAGTATTTAACAGGGGAGAAGGGTGTGACATAAAGTCCAACAAAGTCAATAGAAGTTTTCATGTCTACTTTTTTCCCTTATTTCATTGATCCTTGAATCAGCCCTTCCTTCACCTCCTCCTACCACTCATCAGTCTGCAGAAAGGACTATCTTTATAAGTATAATTTTCTATATAAAGAAATTATATTGATTCTTTTGTGTGGAAAAGTAGCAGATCCATATTAATAAAGTGCATAGATATGTGTTTACTTTTCTGCATTTGCTTTTGCCTTTATGAAGTATCTTTTGTTGTTGTTGTATGCTGTAAAATACTTTATAAGCTGATTCCCATCTTCAGGAACCAAAATCAACTAAGATAAAATTTCTATTGAAAAGGATGATGGTATAAATAATTCTTGCAGGGCAGTATCTGAAAATGGAGATAAGTATCAATTGGAAGGAGGCTTTTCATTCTTTTCAGTTCTGAAAACATAAGGATACTCATTTCCTTACTTTGGATGAAATCTTTTGCCTATTGAAGTCAAAGGAAGTTTTGGCTTTGATTTCAACAGGGTAGAAATGTCACCCCTAATCTTGGCAGTGAGAAGAACAGAAGGCAGCTTCCTGTTAGCAGCTTATAACTTGTTGACAGAATTTGAAATATACTAAACATAGGGAAACTGATATATTTTTCTTGGAAAGAAAAACAATTTTAGCTCCTTTTAAAAGACTCCACATCTAGAAATAACTTCTTCTGCAGTCATCAACTACCCATGTTTAATACATTTTGAATATATGCGTTCAAATGGCTTAGAAATAGGGCTTTCTGTTATGCCTCAGAAAACATTTTGTTTGGATTATAACGCTATAGCAACTATAGATCCCTCCAGAAATGTGCTTCCAAGAGAGACTTGTACGTGTCTTTGAGAAGAACATTTCAATACATGGGAAAAGAAAAAGCAAGAAAAGTGAATGCAATTCAGTGACCAGCAAATTTGAAATTCAAACTACATTGGAGAGTGCGCAAGGTTATCACACACAGTAGTGCTTTAGTCACTCAGGATAATCATTCATTTAAATATTGCTACAATTCTACAATGAAGACAAAACTAAGAATTAAAGAAAATTCAATATCAGAAGTGCCTTTAAGAAAGGCATCTGATTTTGGTAGACACAAAATAGTTATATTTGTAAATAATTCATGGGGGCTTTTTAACATTTAGTGGTAACTTTAGCCTCTTCTCTAAAGGAGGATGACTCGAACCTAGTCCTGAAATTGAATAACTCATTTCAAAGATCTGTGAAGCTGCATATGAAATCTTTGTATTTTTAGTACTGCAGTCTGGGTAATTCAGATGTGGATCAGGGCTTCACTGTGCCATTTTCCACACATGCCCAAGTGGTGGAGGCACTCCAGGCATTTATGATCTAATGCTTTCAATCAAAAAAACAACAGGTAGCTACATTCAGAGACAAGAAGGAAAATAATATGATGTTACTGGTCATTTTGCATGTAATACTTGCAGAATGCCAGCAACCAGTTTTTTGCAGACTGTGAGAAAGGAAAGGTCACGGGGAAATGTGGAGGGTGCATAGTGGCAGAGTGCTGTATATTTTTACTGAGAGCTTCTCCCTGATTGTCAGAGCAGTGTAGGAAGAGGACATTACTGATGTGATGAGGTTTACAAATGTGTGATGACAACTGGTGCCATGGGTTGTCTGAGATGGGCTGCAATCTACACAGAGGAGAATTAGGCTGTAGTTGATGACAGGGGAGCTGATGGGAAGATGGGAGGAGAGAGTAAACTGCTTACAGCTGTGGGCATGGAGGAATGAGCAGGAAATGGACTCTGTCAAAACCAAGGAGCAGCATCTTGTGGTGGAAGGGTGAAAGGTGGGTGGATAATTTTAGGCGTGTGGAAGTATGAGGAAGGCCAAAGCTTTAAATTTTTGTGTGTCTCAATTTACACAGAGCCTTCATATGAGAAGGTGATGTGGAGAAAATCCTGGACTGAAGGTATTGGGCAAATTCAAGGCTCAGGCAACAGATGAGCCAATGATGTTAGCCACAGACTGGAAAAAGCAGTAGCAAAGAGAGCTTAGAAGACAGATTAAGAGCTCTAGTGAGCCATACTGAGCTTGAGCCGATGGCGAGACATTCAGAAAGAAGCAAGCTGATCTTTGGACTTGGACAGAAGGGAGCAGACGGGTGGATTTGAGTCCTCAGCAGTTGAGCTTGTGTTTACAGACTACCTTCCCCAGAGAGGAGGTGCCCTCTCCAGAGGGAGGAGGGAAGGTGGCCAAGGACAGAGCCCTTTGGAGCTCACAGAAATCTGGAGAAAAACGAGGGCATGTTATTCTCCTGTTCCAACTTGTTGATAATAAATGCTCTGAATAACTAATTTTAAACTGTGCTACAAAAACTTTTAGAGAAAGATTCTAATGTAGTGTGGGGTGGTACAGAAGCTTTGCATGGTTTACTCAGTAAATAGTCACTTTTGTAGATTAATTTTAAATTTGTCAAGTTACAAAAATATTAGTGGAGTGCCTGTTATGAGTTTTGTTATTTCCTTTTCCTGCAGGAATTTCAAAGATCCAATATATATTAGAACAAGTTAAACATTTTTCTTTATCTGGAAATTTTAATTGACTTTTTATAATTTTTTTTTCATATTTTCTATCCACAGGGTTTTAAATTCTGACAGAAAATGTGGGGAAGGAGAAATGGAGACAAATTTCTTGAAAATAAATTCGTCTTCTGAATAGTTTTATTAGATATTCTCCCTTTGCCTTCAGTCTAGACAAAAGAGGAATCCTTTTCAGTGACTGGAACAGGTTCTTGAGTGCAGACAGGAAACATGGAGCAAGTCAGAGAAATTGCAGAAGTAAGTATGACACATTTGGGTGGAAGAAAATTCTTCCACGCATAAAAAAAAAATCCTCAAAAACTTCCCTCTAATTCATTGCATCTAATTAATCTAATTAATTTTTTACTCTTGGCAGGTTTCCTATTCTAAACTCTTCACATGCCCGAGAGTCATCAAAAGGCACGGGACAAGGCCAAGGTAGAACAAGGCCTCTGCCCTACAACTTCATAGACCAACCATTTCAAAGCACTGCTGAAATTACACAGGTCAGAAGGACCCTTTATGCATCCTGAGAAAAAAATTTAAATAAGCATTTGTGCTAAATAACAGTAATGTTATTTAGCTCCCCCTTGCCCTGTTGCTCTCATATTTAGCGGGATTGTGAAGTCAGTATTCTTCAGCCATTTCTGATGTTTAGCTTCTGTAGAACCAACAGGCAACTGGTGCATGTTATTTGATCCCTTACAAGAATTATTTAATTACCTATGGTTAAATATTCTGGAGGAAATAAAAGTGCTTGGGAAAAGCAAGAATTAAGTACTAGGAGACCACAACTACTTCTGCAAGAAGGGTCTTGCTTGCCTGGTAGCCTTTCTTTGATCTCTAATTATGTTAGATTTTTTTGTTGTTGGTGTTAGTGCTGTAAATACTCCCTCTCTGAATTCACTAATTAAATCTTTTAATACTATCCATTCCCTCCTACCAAAACTTACTTCAGTAATTAAAAATATCATGATAATTTATTCTGGCCATATGACTATTTTGTCAGATATTTATTTAAATAATTGTATTTTATTACTACCTCACAAAAATTCATCCTCCTCACTTAATTAGAGATATACGTGAAAAGCCAAGAGGTATTTGGAGTTAGGCTGTGTTTGTTCACTTTATTTATGCGCTTACTCTTGTGAATTCTAGGGTATTTACAAAGGTATAAAGGGTAACAGTTGTTACCACACCAAGTAAAACTTGCAAAATATCTCCGTTTGCTTCATGATAAGCATGTTATCTACATCTTGTAAGCACTAAAGAGATCAGAGAAAGAAATGTACCTTTCTCTTGTGTAATGCTACCTGGATTTTCTTTTTGTCTTGTAGGAAACTGGCACGTTGCTGTAAACTAGCCTCCTTAATCACTTGTGCACTCACTGCCCTGAACTGATACCACTGCTGTGCTCACATGGAGATAAACGAAGCTCTTAGGATTTCTCTTTCACCAGAGCCAGCTGAGGGTGGCTGTCTATGCAAGGTCTGCTCATGGTGGCAGGTCACGATTTGAACTGGCAGGTTTCAGCCAAAGACACATTTGGGCATCAGGTAGTTACTGGAAATGACAGACTTGCTCCAAGGCTCAAACCTTTTGACAGAGCAGAGTAAATTTAGTTACTATGTCCCTACATCTACTAAAGAAACTGAAATTGTCTTCTCGCTTCAGGAAAATAAACCTAACAGCCTCATTTCCTTGAGGGTGCTGAAAATAAATTAAGCTAGACCCCTTGTTCCAGGGAGTGGAAAAGTTGGCAATCAGTCAGGAAATCAAACAGAATTAGTCCCTTGGTCCCAAACACAGGACAGCCTTCATTTTTCTCTTTGCTGAACACAGAGCTGAAACCACGGCTGTGTGAGTTAAAATAACCCTTTTTTTCTTCCCTTGAGCCTGCCTGATATGCAAGAAAGATGCTGTGCCAACCACCAGTCTGGAACAGGTGGTTTGTCTGCTGAGCCATTCACTTCCCACAGCCCACCACAGCCAATTAACTCCTTTTAACTTCTTTTCAGGAGGTTTTGCTCACCAGCGGAGAGAGAGACCCAGTAATCACAGGATCTGAGCCTGACACTTAACAGGTCACATAAAGAAAGATTTATCCATGTCTTCCCAGTAACATTCAACCACTCCAATCCCTCTCATAATCTGTCCCTGAATGAGCAAGATCAAGTTTGGAAGGACAGTGATGAAATGAGGAGAGCCTCAATTCCCCAGCTCCCTGGGAGTCTGCCTTAGAAACCACTCAAATAGTTCATGAGTCTCATGGCTGCACTAGTCCAGCTGGTGGGCTCATGCCTTCTGTGGTACCTCATGGTTCAGTCCCTGAAGCAGTTGCTCACCTTTCCTCAAGTACATCAAAGGACATCTTCACCATATGTGACAAGAAACCTCATGTTACCTTATGCTGTGTTGAGTAAACTACTGGAAGATCCTTCTCCAGTGACTCAGGGAGGACTCAACCTCAAACACAAAACCAGGGAATTCTGGAATGGCATCACTGGAGGGCCATCAGCAAGTCTGTTACCCAGTCTACACCTACAAAGCAGGTGATGAGTTACTAGCAGGAGTGAACACATAACCAAGTTTCCAGCCATATGCCTAAACTTTTCTGCCAACATCAAACTTAACTGTGCAGTGAAGACATCTCACATTGTTTTACTACAAATCTTGCAGAATCTCATACTGCCCAAAATGCATGCTCTGAAAATTCATTTACCAGTATGTACTATGCTGCCCAGTATGGTAAAAAATGCCCAGTCCCATGGACTCAGGTCCCCTCCTCCTTTCCTCTGCCCTTGCATACTGCACGCTCAGCACTTCCCTCATATAAAGCATGATCGTCCTCTAGGCTTGCTTATCATGGTCTCAAGAGTTAGTACTACTCAAAGTTAAACTCTGTTGAGCACAAGGGCATCTGACCCTGACCATAACCTGCTGATCCTTTAACAAACAATTAAGACATTCCATGTGTGACTAAATTTGAAAGCAAACTCAAGAATTAATCTGCTTGTTTTAAATAGGGATATAAATAAGAACCAGCCCAGCCATTGCCCAAGAGATAAGCCAATACTTTGAGGTTCAATAAAAGTTCAGTTGCTTCCGTAAGTTTGGTCTTTAGGGAACAAGGTCTTAATTTAGGGAAAAAGACTTTAATTAGGGTTTTTAGGGAACACAGTGTTCCCCTGAAACTTGGAGTATATGTCTCATCTCTATTTGAGTAACAGTTTCCTCTGGGTATGGATGGTACTAAAGGAAAATAATGAAGCCAAATCCATTCTTGCCTAGCACAAATATTTCTGTGGGACTTCTAGTTCTATTGTGCAGTATCAACAAACAACATAGTTATAAAGGTATTTGCATAGCTCTGCACTGTGTGTCTATCCCATGGCTTGTGAGGAGAAGAGAATGTGGTAAAAACAATCTCAGCATTTAAATCAGGCTTGACATAGAAACTAGTCTGGTATAATATAGATTAGCTTTCTAAAAGATAGTAACAAAAAAACCCTCAAATTCCAAAGTTAGTGGCACCTTGCTTGATCGATTTTGTTAAATGGTAAGCATCTTATATAAGATGGAGTATTAGACTCTTGAATAAGCTATGTGAAATACGTCTTCTAGATGTTCATATATTAATGTGTTACAGTTTTGAATCATATAATATAGGAAAATGTAAAATAGTTTAACTCTCTATCTGGGTAAAAAATGCTACAACAAAACTGCATGTATCAGGAGAACTATTAAAGTAGCTTTTTAACATCAAAACTTTCTGTTTGGTGGGAAAAATAAATGTAAGGAGAACTTCTGCTCAACTTAATAGCTTGAAGTTAACAAAATCAGTAATAAAGTTATGAGATCATGGAAAGTGACTATACCCTCACATTTTTGAGGCGATATGGAGTGCAGAGAGTTCGTTTTTCAGGGTTTATAGATTGAAGATTACATATTAACCACTAACCTAACTGATAACTCTATGGACAGAGTTCGTTCTTCTATGTAATATGGCCTCACTTGTTGCATGTATAATGTTTTATGAGAGCTCTAAAATTTATGCTTGAAGTGTTTTCTTGCAAATTATTTTCCATGTAGGTCAATAGAGCCTTTCCTAAAGGATTCAGAAAATATCTGAGGATTTTCATGTAGATAAAATGAAACCTTACATGAAAACTGCTCTAAAGAGGAGTTTTACTTCAGAATACCAAAGTGATCAAGTATTCCCATTAGGATTGACTTGAATTTGGAAGAGCACTGTTTACCTAAAAATTTCACAGTACAGCCTATCACTGCAGTGTAAAGCTTAAATGCTTCAAGGTATTTAAGTGCCTAAGAAGTATAATGATTTCAAAGAGACTGGGTGCATGAGCATCTTAGTGGCCTCTACATAAAATTAAGGGCAGTAGCAAGGTCAAGGAGTTTTCATGATGTTTCTGACACTTCTGCTTTTTGTGAGAGACTTTCTCTGAGCAGCAGACAAATTGCACATTGTTACAGCAATTCTTAAAATGGTAAGATTTTTTTCTGTAACGAAGGAAGTTCTCCCAAAATACTTTAAAGAGATGTTTCATGGTAGTATCAGGGCTATGCAGTGAAAGACAGAAGATCCATTTGTTCTGTAAAACACAGGAAAAAAAAGAGCATATGATGGTATAATTTTCCTTCTAATTAAAATCTTTATTGTCTCATGCTACAAGTGATATAAAATCATGTAGCCATTACAGTAAGTTAACACTCAAATGCAACACAGTGGTATAAATATTGAATTCTACTGCAGTGTAGGTCCTTTGAGATAGTTTTTTTGCAACCTTATGTAAATTGAATGAGCACATACTATTCACTAACAAGTACAAAATTTTTTTTCTGCATTTGTAACATTAACAAAACATTAATTTTCAACTTCAAAATTTTTTATGTCTCTTTTTTCACAGACATGTTACAAAAGTGTTTCAAGAACCATGATGCTGAGGTTCTCTACTATGGTTAAAAAATAATTATAAGTCTTTTGTTGAAATCAAAAGGATTCAGAGCATTTCAATGACTGTATTTGCAAGATATATGTTACACTGAATCTTTTGACTTACCCATTTGTTCCCACTTCTCCATCCTAATCAGTTTTCATTACATGACATATTTTATTAGTGATACATTTTATATGTGCTTACTATTAAAAAATCTATTAATACTGTGATATTTCACCAGTATTTTGAAAACAAATTAGCCCCAAGATTTTGATTGCTTCCCTAAAAACTTCTATTTTTCCAAGAAATTTCAAATTGACAGTTTTTCCACAATAAAAACCAAATGTCAAAATGTAAAAAAAATTGCCAGAAAAGAAGTGTTGCTTTATAACTAGTGAAGCTAATTTTCCTTTGGAGTCATTTAAAAAATATATTTCTTCTTTGTAAGGTGTAATAAATTAGGTTTTCACTCAACCAAGGCAAGAGTTGCTTTTTGAAAGGCTTCAAATCCAAAAATACTTGGAATGTTTTAATTAACTTCAGAGAAATCATATATTTTTGATTTCCTGAAGACCCACTTAAAAAGGTAGATAGTACTTTCTTGTTTGATTTTTGCCTCTTCTTGGGAGCTTCTTAAAGATAAGAAAGTTTAGAGGTCAACAAGATGATCTGACCCCTAGTAAGTGACCCCCTAATTATTCCAAGCAACGGAGGCACTGGGAATCTGGGATATTCATTATTCTCTGAAGTGCAGTGTTTCTACTGAGCTCTGCTGAGAGATCTCTTTCCTCAAACAGCTCTTTGCCTGCCGAGCAATTTTATGCTTTACATTCTTGTCTTACAGACAACATAAAATCTGTCAAATGAAATACAAACTTGATCTTTGCTATCATTTTGTTTTGCCTCAAATGATGCAGTGCATGTTATACAATTTTAAAATAGCTCTAGAAACTATTATATTCTGCTTCCAAAAATGAGACTGTCTGAAGCCCTCACACACTGCCAATGTCTTTTGAAAACCTTCAGGAGCTTGATCCAAAGCCAGCTCAAGCTAATGAGACATTTTCTACTGACTTAAGAACATCGTTCCTCAGTGTGCAATTAATGTTGCATGTTATGAAGAAATAGGTGCTTTTCACTTTCAGGCTTTTCAGGGAGCTGTGGTGTGGAGGTTTTTTTAATCAATCAGTGTAATGGCTAATTCCGAAGTCCACTGGTCTCAGAAGGCTGAACCAGCTGAAAATTCTGTTCTGTGAGTGTTAAATATTTCACCAAGGTAAAATTCAGCTCATAAATACATCCATCACTTACCCAGCTGACAAGTTACTTCCTCATCCTCCTTTGCCCCTCTCTTGAATATAAACTGAGTGGTGCCCATGTTTGCAAAGAAAGACCCTTGAACTGAGACAAATTGTTTATAGTTAGATTTAAGGACTGGGACCTATACTCCTAAACTGTAATGATTAATGTTACAATTACACAAAGGTTTCAAGCTCTAGACCCACATTTCTTTGGGTCTTATATGAAAAAAAAAAAGGACAAAATATTTTCTGACCCATACTCTGAGAGATGCCCATCATTTTAAGGTGTTTTATGAACACACATAAACCCAGCTAAAAACGAGTTAGAGATGGGGAATTCAGTAAAAATAGAGACTGACCGGGAATGAGCTCTGGTCAGAAGCTCTGCTTGAGTGAAGTATGGTATTATTTTACTTCTGTGCTGCTATACAACTCAGTGAAATGGGTTAGCCTTATAAAGAAACAGACAGGTTTTTGTCTTTCACCCGTTTTAATTGCAGGTTCCTGTCTTTTAACTTCAATTTGTATGGCTGCACTGTCTGCTGTGTGCTGGTGTCCCCACAGGACCCTTTGTTTCCTACCTTTGAAAACATTCAAAACAAACAAGACCCTTTCTCTTCCCATAGACAGCACACGTAATATTAATGGTTATCTACCTGTGATAAGCAGAGCAGTATCATTTTACATGACTTGAAAGGGTCATCCATATCGTCAAGCACAATTAACTTGTCTTACTCTCACAAAATGGGCTGGGGGAGGTAACTAAGAGGCCAAACTTCTTCACATACCTCAGAAAACAGTTCCAGGACAAGGGTACAACCAAAAGAGACAAAAAGCTTCTAAATAACAAGCACAACAGGATTTTTATTGAGAAAAGAAGATGCACTGCACCTTCTTGATGAGATATCTTCTGCAGTGCCTGTGTGTGTATTCACAGGAGATGATCAATTGCATACAAGTTTGAACAAGTCTAGCTGCAGAATTTAATTTCGTATTTATCCCACTTTTAAAGAAAGCAAACTACCTAAAACATTTCTGGAAAACAGTGAAAGTTGTTTTGAGGCTATATCCAGACTTCAATAAGAAGTGTGCTGAAATCTCACAGAACTTGCACTGTTTTGCTATTTTCAGTTTTGTTTTGCAGTTTACCTAGATCAGAAGAACAACTAAGAATGAAGAGTAACTCCAGTTCTCTGAAGGAGACTTTCACACCCTACGTACTAGCCTTTCTGTTTTCAAAACTAATAAGTTTAACAAAAACCCTGCTTTGAGGAGAAAATTTCCAAGTAACCACTGCGTTGAGAATAATTTTTGTAATTTACATGTTAATGTAAAAAGTTTACATTTTATATGTAAATTATGTTATATGTAATTTGCATATCCCCTTTGAGTCAGCACTGAATCTATGTCCCAGCTGATGTTTAGGGTAGTTCTGTACTGTTGAAGGCCATCATTCAAATAAAATGCTGCTGACCACTTGGGCTGTTTAGAATTGCATAGCATTTGTCACAATAACTCAGCTATTAAATGTGTGACGTGATCAGATTCCATATCAAAGTACTGCTCTAGCCACACACATTATTCCTGTAATTAAATGAAATACATTTCACTTCCTTTCTTAAATAACTGAGTAGTATTGTTGCCAAGAAGAGGCTGAGTTTCAACAGAAGAATGACTGACTATTAATAGCACATCCTTTCTCCTTCAGAGTTATTTTCTAAAATGCTTTAGGACCCTTTCAGAGGAAGTACTTTGGTTAACATAAATTTTTTCGTTATTAATAAAATTACAACTTTGAATCTGCTATTTTCTTTTCATTACTAATGCAAAAATCTTTACATTGCCAATCATTTTGTGTCTTTTCCTGGTTTAATATGCATATATATGCAGAGATGGCCAGAAGAAAGTTAATCTTTCTTACTCAGAAAAAACTTAAAATGGAGAAATAATGGAGCAATGCCTATTTTCGATAATTTTGCAAAAAAAAAAAAAAAGTATGAAATACTTGGACTTCAGTTAAAAAAAAGTCTTGAAAGGAAAGTGAAAGTCTTTCCAAATAATTTCTCTCCATTTTAAGTTATTTCCTGATGATGGGTTCATTTCTATGTGCATTTTCACCTTGATAAGAAAAGGGAAATGCTTCAGACTCCCATTTTTACTTCTTTGACAATGATTAAGCTGGTATGTTTTGGTAAAGAAATCAAACCATCCTTTCCTCCTCTTATCCTGTGGTGTGAAATTCCTGCCAGGCCTATGCTGAGTGAACACAGCCTGCATGATTAATTGGGAGGTTCACAGGGGCTTAAAATAAAATAAGCTGTAGGGGGCAAATTTTGTCCTTAAGGGAGAGAGGAGTCAAGGCAAGGCAGCGAGGAGCTGTCTCGGGGTACAGCTGAGGATGGACCAGCTCTGTAGGTGCTTGCAGTTGACGGTTGGGTAACATGAAGCTCGTGAAAGGTCAGCGGCAGTGCTCTGTAGTCTGCTCTCTGCCTATCTATGCCATCTCTTGAAATAACAGCAACTTCCAGGACTCCTTCACCTTCTTCCCTCTCAGGCCCGGGCATTCCCTCCCAGTTCTTCTCTGTCACACATCCTTCAGCGCCACTCTCTTTTCTTCCTTGAGCTCTTCCTGTTGTCAGCACAAAGACCTCTATGTCCTTTATTGTACTGTGTCCTCTTGTTACCTGGCTCAAAGTCTTTCTCTGGCTCCAGAGATAAAGTCTCTGCTAAGAAAAAGATGGAGATTTCATTTAGAAAAAAATCCAACATCATAAAGGGTTAAGAAAAAGAAACATGCTGGTGCACTGTTTGGGGGCCTCTGTAACTGCCTCTAACTCAGTCAGATAGGTAAATTCAGAATTTGCCTTTAATTATCTACTCTCTCATTATCATACCCAAACTTTGTGAATTTCCTGGACAATCTATTTATGACCTGTACCCTTGAAACTTGGAAGGAGTTCATTTGAGAGAAGCTTCCATATTACTCTGCCAAGAGAATTACCAAAATAGACCTGCAGCATTGTTATTTTTGAGGATTCGTGACCCTTCATTTGTTTGTTTATTTTAAAAGGATTTTTTTGTTTGAAGCCATTTTGCCCTCATGACAATGAAAATTGAAAGGGGTGTTTTAGGTAATAATAAAGTAATTGCGTAAGTTTGCAATGCAAATTATTTCGGAGTGACCTGTGTATCTAATAGAAAGAGATTGCTGCTATAACATGTCATATTATGTGGTAGATCAGGTACTAAAAAATATGCACTGTGCTAAGAAATGTCATTAACCTGGAACTGGAACTTGGAGTAGAAGGATAAATTCTTACATTCTTTTAGGACATAAAGCCTCAACCATGAGTACCTGTAGCCTATTTCAGGACCAATCATTTACAGAGTGCTCTAAACACATATATGAGCATATTTCTAAAAAATGCTGTAGACATACATGTTGCCTTCTCAAACATCATGGTACCTATTAATCAATGGTTCATTTGCATTTCTCGTTCTTTACTTTAGTTTAGTAGCTTTTAACACCCAAGGCAAATCTCAGCTCAGGACTTACAGGCATGGTGGATCCTTCCTGATTTGTGAACAAAAGTTACACTGGGAGATCTCTGGCCTGAAATTGCCAATATTTCACTCAGAGAACATGTATTCTTTGCCCTTGATAAATATATAGACATCTGACTATATCATTGTCAAATACCATTAGATAAACACCCCACTCGTACAACTGGTGGAATTATATGCCATTTACAAGAACATCTACTTAAAAGTAATATTTTAGATCCATTAAAAACTACTTTTTCAAATGGTAATTTGCTAAAATTATTCCATAATTTCAATGAATAAGGATACTTATAGGAATATGCATGCATTTCTGTCTCTCAAACCCGGTATTTATCTTTTAAAAATGATGAACAAGACATTTTTGTCTCCATTGAGATAGGTAGTAGGATTTCAGGTCAATGAATTAAACTGATATGTAACTGGAGGAAGTCCTAATCTTTACACCTCTTATACCTTTCTTTCATACTATTGCTACCAAATTAGCCTATTTATTTGACAGGTAGAATTATGTTAAAGAGTGACTGATCTGAAATGAAGTCATAACAGAGACTGTGTGAGTGCATGGTAGTAAGTATTTGGTAACTTTGTAGCCATAATGAATAATTCTCTTGGCTTTGATAGGTTCATTTGGACTGCAATCAAGAAATACTGTTATAAGTCCCCCTCATCCTACATGGCATCATAGTGTCCACTTTTCTGTGTTCTCTGGCCTTTGAAGAGTTTTCATCTAATCGCAGTAAATGATAACCTGGCTTTCCTCATTTCTATGATTTCTATGTCCTTTCGCTGGGGTGCAGCAATGTGATGTAGATAGGCTTTCCAAGCTGAAGAAACTTCAAAAGGCACAGGACACTACACCACATAGGTGGTGTTTAGATAGGTTATCTAAAGCTGTTGAAAAGTTTTTCTTTTTCACCTTCTAAAAATCATCATGAGTGCAAAACAAGAGCTCCTCAAGCTCTTGGGTGAAGACCATGGCCAGCAAAAGCCTTCCTTTGCTGTAATGAAACTTAGTGTAATAAGGATGATGATCTTTGCAGAAAACAAATAGTCAGTCTCATGATTTAACTCTTGTCTAAAGAATAATATAAATTTCATCAAGCGCCTTGCACATTGGGGCCCATTTCTTGGACCTTGCTTGCCTTACAGTAATAATATTTAGAAGAGAAATTAGAAAACATTTTTCAGCCATTGAAACAGTGGGTTCTGAAATAGCTAAGAGAGTTGTGGGAGAAAGAATACAAAATTACTTCTAAGATAAATTCACAGATGGGATTAAATGGCGATATACAATGAACCCAGCATAAAGTTTAACATTTGAGCCATCAGTCTTTGATAGTTTCATGTTTGGACCTTCTGATCAGCACTAAAAGTAGATGTGATCCCAGTTCATGAGTTGTGTCACATTAACAAAAGGCTTCATGTTTCTGCTAGCCACTTGCAGAGATGAAAGATTTTTTCTCTGTTCTTTGATATCAAACTTGACTTCCAATTTGTTTTGTTGGGGGTTTTGTTTGTTTGTTTGTTTTTGTTTGTTTTGTTTTTAAGATAATTTCTTCTTTCTCCCTTCTGCAGCAATAAATTGTCTAGAGTAAGAACAAAGGTATCACATAGGATTTGCTGGAGGTCCTCACTGCTACCTTGGGTGCATAATCACCAGATTTGGGAGCAGGAACACATTTTTTCTTATGCCTGTTTTGGTGAGGCCTTCTTTACAGAGATACAAATAAATCCTTCCCTGCAACCCTGCGAGCAAGCAACATAAACAGGACATTGCCAGGGGTCTTTATTTCTGTTGCTCTCTTCTTGTGCCCACTACACAGTCCCACAAGAGTCTTCACATATCTTTTTTTCTGGTGGTATGCTGGGAATTATATGGCTTGCCGTAGATGGAGGCATGTGGAATACATGTGCTTAACATCCTTTTAGGAATGTTGTCTGTATCCCAATCTGTGTGAAAGTCTTAGATTCCATAGTATATTAAAAAAGAAAAAAAAGGAATTAAGAGAAAAAATCCAGAACTCTGTATCAAACCAAAGCAATTAACCGCATGCTTCTCCTCTTGGGAAGAAGACAAGAAAACAAACATTTTATGTGTATGATAGACACGAACAGTGCTACTTCATTCATTAATGACAATTATTTGCAAACTTCCAGTGATTGAGCTGTAAGACTCTAATAGACTGGAATAATGTAAGGGAAACTAATACGGGTAGGTAGAGATTTCACTGTGTAACACCATAAATATTTTTAGTATGCTAAGCATAAATTTCCTTCAGTTACATAGATGGGGAACACAAAGGTAAATGTAACTGTTAATATTCAGTGTGTGTACCTAAAATATGTTATTTATTGAACATTTATGTTATGAGTAAGTGTACTTGAAGACACTTTAGAGTAAAGTGTTACTGTCTGTTAAAGATCTCTTCACCTAATGTTTGTAGAGTCCTGAGTGGTTTGCAAGTCAATTAAATCGCTGATGGAACACAGATAAACACTTCCTATTGAGAAATGTCACATCAGTCTTTCTGCTTCATTTCATTGTGTCATTTAATGCACTGAATGGCATTCAAGTGACACAGCACCAGCTATGATATCATGGCATAGGCTATAGAGCATGTTGAGCCACGTGCAGATTGGTAAACAGTGTTGTAGTTGTACCAACTGGCACAGAGAGTAGAGAGAAGCTGTCATGTATTTGCTTTCAGGGCACACTAACCTGCAACTGGAGTCTTGATAAACGGGTTTTCTCCCATGCATTACTCTCTAAGCAGCAGCATGCAAGCATATGCTATTTAACACCCTCTAGCTCTCTCTTCCTTGAGAACTAAGAAATATGGCAACCAGTGTTGTCAGGATTTTTTTAGGATTAGGTTCCCTCTTGCTTTCTACAAATGAGAATGTCAGCACGCACTGTCACTCTGGTCTACTTGCTACATTGCTCACATTGTTCAGCGTGGTAGATAAAGCATCAGAGTTTCAGGAGTGCTAATGAGTTGCAGTTCAGTTAGTGCTTGCAATTTTTCAAACAGATGAAATATCTACCTATTATAAACTGTCTTTATGAAGAGCTGAAGAAGCCTTGATTTCTTTATAGCTGTATAGTTACGATGAAGGTAGAAGCATGACTGGTGAGCATGGAAACCATATGTCCCTATTTTAATATGAAGCCTCGTGAATTTGGTTTTAAAATACTTGAAAGTTTCCAGATTTTTATTTCATTGTTGAGATGCTCTGCTATTGTTTCTATCACAGTGTTTAATAACAGCAAAATATATGTTCAGAGTTGACTTCGAATTCATTGCTATGTGGAGCACTGTGTTTCCTTCAAGTCTAAGTAGTGGAAAAAGTATTAAGTAGTACTTGTATTTTGTGAATACAGAAAAAAAAAAAAAAAAAAAAAGAAGATAGCTCAATGCATTTGGGAATTAGATTTGGTCTTGTACTTTAAGTAAATGTTGGTGATGCTTGATGATAAATTAATGCAGGACTGAAATAGAAACAAATAAAGCTCTAGTTCACAGAAATGTGCTTGCATTACTATTGAATCAGAGCTTGGCATCAATACCAATGGAACACATGAAGGAAGTGTCCTTGTTTCTTCTACAGGAATATTTTTGGAACTGTGTTCTGAAAATACTGTAGAGCTTGTAGCTACAGCAAACTAAAGAGTGCTAGATAGCCAATATAGCCATGAATGAAACTTGCTGCATTTCATAATCAGAGCAGTGACCCAATATTTTCTCTGTTCCTCTTGACAGGTAATGGTGCTAAGCCTCCTTTCCATTGCCAGTGAACCATGATTCCAGTGTGTTAGATGGAAGAGAGACATGGGTCCCACTTTTCCATCCATGCCTTTGCTCACTGAGAGCACCTCAATTTAACCTTGATTATTTTTATATATTCATAGTGTTTTTTTCTGATGCCTTTTAAAATCAAAATGAGAAATTAAATTAGAATCAGGGAAATGTCATTGAAAAAAACTGGAGACTTCTGTTCACTTTCTGGTTTTGGGAAAGCAACAAGACATGAAACCATAAAAAGAGAAATATGTATAGAAAACCTAAGTCAAGGGTTTGTGTATATTTCTTGTCACCCTACTGTATACAAAAGGAAAGCCATTAAGGTTACGACTCATGACAGTTCTTCTTGACGATAAAATTGCTTTGTCAACAAAAGGACTAAGTATATAAATGTATAATGCATCATCTCCTGCTCTTTCTGTCTCTATATTATGTGCTTGTTCATTTGAGTATAATAAACCCCTAAAATTTACAGTTTCTACAATTTTTATGTAAAGTTAACTGAAAACAGATTTTACTTGGAAAAAGAAAACAAAACCCACTACAATGTTTGCAACTGAAACGCTTCTGCTTTGGAGTTAATTCTCTGAACAGAAAAGGAGGGTTGTCAGTGAAGCACTGCTGCTGTGTGTCTCTGCTACGGGACCTTGTACCGAAGACTCTTTGGCAGATAGGAACACCCCGTCTCCCCTGCTGCATGTCCTCCTCAGGAGAGCACAGCATCAGGTGTTTGCTTATTTGCTCTCCTTTTGGCTTGACCTGTCATAGCTCACCCTGACTTCATGCCAGCAGGAAGGGTGAAGTCTTATACCCCCCACAAGAACCAATCTGGTGTAGAGTTCTTCTGTGTTGTGGGAATTTTGGAGTCAAACTCTCTGAGGCTGAGGATACAAGCCAGATTTCCTGCTTCCTGGATGAAGGGACTAGGGCATCATGCACAACATGAGCACAGGTACTTTCTTTTTCATCCAAGCTTAAGAAAATACAGGGCATAACACTGCTTCCCTGAGCACAGAAAACCATTTAAAGCTCTGAAGCCCAGTTTCACAAGGGTGCCAAATCCAAGCAAGAGAAAAATATTTGTGAGTCCTCTTTTTTCAGTGTTTATTGTAGTTTGATTTGAAAGTCCTGTCATACTGAACAGAGCACTCAGACAGGAATTCATTCTTGGGTGCTCTCCTCTCTCCATTCAGCCTCCTAGATAACTCATGCAGCATCATGAAGTTCTCCTCCACAGCTCCAGCCTGTGATGTGGGTTATTGCAAAGCTGAAATTCCCTCTGGTGCCTTGGCCTTAACAAGGTTCTTCTTCTGTAATAGACACTTAGCACTGGTGTGAGCCAGCTTCTTCAGTACATTCTCATTCTGTTGTGAACCACACGTGCTGTCAAGTGCTGAAGGTCACCAGGAGGTCACCTAGGAGGGCATTTGGGTATGAATGAGTCCAGCTGTGGATGCAGATGGCCACAGAACTCTAGCAAGAGACTTAGATCTGCAGTAACTGGGATCCAACCCAAAGCCTATAGGATAGACACTGTGATATTGATGTCTTTCAACTTTAAGGAGCCACTCCATTAGCTGCATGAAAAAAATGAGCTCTTCTTTCCAGCACAGGCCAGCTGTTCAAAGGCAACATTAAGCCACTTCACTGTTAAAACTTTGGAAGAGACTAACATGAAAATTGTTGGGAAATCAGATTAAATTATTTAGAAATGGTTTAAAGTGGAGACACTGCACTACACTAAACATAGAGATAAGAACACACTTAAAAAAAAATATCAGAGAGCTTGGATAAAATATGAAGTATTATTACACCTTGTAATAGGCAGCATCTGCCAAGAATTTCACCAGGAACTTGGATTTTTTGTCTGGGGGGAAAAAGGAAGTGTGAAATAAAACCAGAGTAAACTGATAAATCTGTAATATAATGCTGCAGCAAGCCAGTCCTTGGGCAGCATCTCAAACTGCAGCTAGTGAGCCCAGATGCACAGTGTGTAACACACATCACACGTGATGAGCTGCCCTTTCATACTTTAAATTTTGCCCATCTTAAGCTTCTAAATTGGGACAGTGGTCATATCACTTTATGTTTACTTAATGTATCTTTCCCAGTTCCTTATATCTATTGCCCTGAGAGTTACTCTTAAGGCTGGTGGAAGGCAGGAAGTTAGGTGCTGTTATTTTTTTCCATGTGTATGTAAAGCTTAATAGACTAAACTAGAAGGATCAACAATAGGCAAAATTAAAACAGTTCTAAAAATGAACTAGACAAGAGGAAACAATTATAGGGCTGTTATTTGGAGGAAACAAGCACTGGGTGGATCAGTCGCTAACACAATGAAGGAGACAGCCCATGATGGTGCTTCTAAACCCTTCCTGGTCTGATATTCCCAAACTGTCCAGTGTTGTTTACTTGCCTGGAACACTGCCACAGACACATCCTCCTAGGTCAGGAGCAATCCTCAGCAATTGCTGTGAGAAATAGGAAGTGGGCAAAGAGGGCAGCAGCAAGTGACGTTTGCTCCTTTGAGGAGCAGAGAGCACTTTCCTCTCCCTGGGTTGTCTGAGGCAACGCCTTTGGTCAAAAAAATAACTCCAGGAGGTATCATGGACTGCGGAAACAATCTTCAGATAATTTTCAGGATTGCTTAGGTCTGCTTTTAGGACGTCAAAGTGTTTGGCAGAATTCTTGCTGCCATGCCCCAAATCATTAAAACAACATTTATTGGTGGGGAACAAAAAAACCCACGACCTTAAGCCAAATGCGCTGACTGGGAACTTAGAGGACTTGTCCCGGTCTTTGTGTTGACACAGACTTACACTGCATCCTTGGATGTCTCAGCTTTCCTCCTGTGACTAGTGTTGCTTCCTTTCTCCTTGTCCTTTCAATGAAACGTTCAGCTGCACAGCGTCTGTGGCAGGTACTGTCTCACATTGGCTGTAGTTACTGAGAGTAGCACAGCAATGGCAGGTTTCAGGCTGCCATAAAAATAACAGAGAGAGACTCCTGAGTCCATTTGTCTTACTGATAATTAATGAATTTATCCATCAAGCTATAGATCTGTAGAATAATCATTTCTGTTTTGGTGACGGACATTTGCTCTCTGATTTCTAGGTGAAAGTCAATGATTAAAAAAAAAAAAAAAGGCCTTAATGGAAGGCACAGAAATGTCAGAAATGGAAAGCACCAAGAGCCCAATAGATATACTATGCAAATATCCACTGATCAAGCAGCACAAAGATAAGAGAAATTTTCTTCGGAGTGTTATTTTTTTTACGTCCCTCCTAAAATGCTCCTAGTAAGTGAAGGTGATCTAAAAACTTTCATTCAAGAGGCTAAATAGAAAAAAAACAATTAAGTGCTTTCAAACCTCTGCTCTGGAGAATATGTGGAAGGCATTGTACATAGATGCTCTTGTCTACCAGGTTTTACAATGTGAGGTGAGAGTGGTGGGGTTTTTTAAATCCTGAAAGAAATGCAGACTGCAACTGTATCGTCAGAAACTTACCACACAGTTATTCCTTTTTTTTTGCAAACAATTTAATTGCAGCTGCAATAGACTTGAAAAATCCTGCCTGTTAAGTGTGCTTTTCTGCTTTAAAAATACAATAGAAAGCCAGCAAGCATACACAAAAGCTCATTAAATTAAATGCTAGGGATTATCTCTGGATGTAAGTGAATATAGAAGGCAGGTGGATATAATGAAAGTAGGACATTATCCCATTAACATTTGTTCTGTTACTGCACCCACTTTGCTGTAGGTTCTCATTAGCATCCTACCAGAAAGCTACAGACTAGCTGATAACTCCAGCACCTCTGTGTAGCCAGCCACTCCTTCAGAACAAAGAAAGGTGCCGACGACTCCATGTCAGGCAGTCATAGGTCAAGGAAAAGTGCAAGCTGCAGGTGAGGCTGTAGAGACGTGCCTGATCCGCCCTCCTCAGCAAAGCCAAATGCTGTCAGGTCCTGCCTAAGTTCTTTCAATGTTTCATTGCCTCACACCACCCGTTCAGCTGCTAATGGTACTCCTATTGAAAAGTGATTTAGCACAATGCATATGTCCCAGAGCACACACAGCACATCCAGACCTTTCTTTAATAGCTAGGAACTCAATGTACTCTATAAATACAGGGTGACAACATGGGTGATGTAGAGCTCCAGTGGCCCTGGGGCAGCTCAGGGACGGGAGACAGGAGAGGTGAGGATCCTCCCACAAATCCCGGGCTGGAAGAGGAGACAAAAGGGCCAGCAGTAGGGGCTGCAGCTCTGTCGCTTTACTCCAGCTGCACTGGTCTTCCCAAGCAGGAAAGTCAAAGGGGAAGATGACAATAGGACGGCTCTGCAATCTCCCTGGCTCTGCTTTCCAGAGTTCCCTAGGAATAGGAGAAAGATATTCGCTGCTCTTTGAGGGGTTCTTTCTGGAGAATCCAGGTCATGGTGAAAGGAGAACAAGAGCCACAGGAGCCAGTTCTTGGGGCTTTCTCAGGAGACTGAGTTAGAGGTCTCCTTTTCTAGAATTTAAAACCACATTCCTGCAAGATTTGATTGACCTTGTTTGTTCATCTGGTTAAAAATAAACCTTCATTCCCCCTGCAGATGATGAGAAGATCTCGAGGAAAAAGCTTTCACAGAAGAGGCCTTAGGATGTCCCCAAGCTGGCAACACTTATTACATGACAGTAGAATTTGCAGGAGAAATTAGGACACTGTAATAGACTGGCAGGCAATTCACTGCATCTTCTTCCAGCCAGTAACCTCACTACTTTTACCTCCTTCTTCCCTATTCTTTCCCTTGCTGTTGGAGTTTCTCCTCTGATTCCTCTCCCTTCTGTGTCCTTCCATGTAACTTATCTCCTTCTAATTAAACTCTATCCCAAGAACTAAACTTCTAAATCAATTAATCACTACTCTCTCTGCTTTTATGTTTTAACTTTCCCTTAATCCATCTCTAGTTTGTTTACATACATTTAAAAAACCCTTAACTATTGAGGTGGGGAAAGCCCATTATTCCCTGTTTCTATGAAATCTCTTCCACCTCTTTTCTATCCCTCTCTCATCCCCTAACTGTCCCTAAGGCCCTGAGTCTTATAAACATAAATATAAATACAATTGCATTTGGCTTTGAAGTATCATAGAATAAGATCAGCCCCATAAAACAAGATGTCCTACAGAGCATACCTATAGGCCATGCTTCATTTCTTAAACTATTTTCCTTCCTCATTTCTGCTCCTGTTTTCATCATATCTCTGTTTTTGTTTGTCTTCTCTGCCCCATTTTTAATCCCAGACCTCTCTCTTCTTCACCCCACCCTCATAGCCTCACCTTGGAGGAATGCAAATCAAATAACCATTCAAGACTGGTGAACTTTAAAACCCATTACATTTAAGTGGGTTGGAAATCAGACAAAACAATTTCACCCATCCTTTGTTTAGGACCCTGATGAACAGCTTGCTGTAGCTCTTGGGTTAGTGTGCAGAAGGATGTGCAGCTGCATGTCTCCCTTTCATAAGGGAAACACTGGAATGTGGCCAGGTACCAAAAAGCCTGTTGTAACATGGTTTGTTAGAAGGACACCCTGGGTTCCCCACACACATCTCATATTCGAGGTTGTTCAGCTCACCTTCTTTGATAGTGAGCACATGGAAATGGCAGGATGAGTCTTGTTGATTGCTTAAGTGGAGTAATTTTTTACGGTACAGAGCAGACAAGTTGGCAAATCTGCTTAGGCCCAGTTGAAAATATATCACAAACAACCAAACAGAGCTTTGTTATCTTGAATGAGAAAACAAAACTCTAAAAGAGTCCCTAGTTTTTGTTTTCTTGCTTTTTATAAACTATTTCTCGAGGCTGCCTAGGAAAGCCATGTGCAATCCCTTTATTGTTCCAAATATCACTTCCAAGCTGGGTCAAAAATGTATTTTATTTACTCAGTAAGCCATTTAAATATGCAAGTGTAAGTAAGAGCAAACTCAGTGTGCTGGGGTCTGAGGCATCAGGAGAAGATACTTTGCCCTGTGCCTCCAGGGTGGCAGGGCTGCAGGCATCAGTGAGGGGGGCTCCCATGCAGTGGGAAGCAGCAATGTGTTCCCAGACTGGAGGGGCTCCTGTCCATGGCACAGCAAGGCCCCACAGGGAGGGGACAGGGGTTCAGGCACAGGCGCCAGAAGGGCCAATGCTATACCACTGCACTCAAGAGCAGCAAAAGCCTACCCCTGTCCATTGTTTACTCAGCTCTCTCCCTCTCTTCACACGAAAACCAAGCTTGCAATTATCACAATAACAAAGCTGGAATTGAATTTCTTTTCCGTAAAACCTTGAATATCAGTTCTGGGTTTGGCTCTTATAGGATGAAACTATTCTTTTTACAGGAAGGGGTGGAGACAATATCTTGGAAATGAGCTAACAAAGTGAAAATGAAATATTTTAAAGTACAAGAGAAAGAAAGTGCTTGAATCCAGATTCAAGCACTAATAGATCTCTAAGGGGCATAAATCTCATTTTACATGCAATTAGTTTCAAATCATGATAAAGTAACAGATGCTTTTGTTTATTTGGCTGAATAGTGACAGCATTCTTTTCTCTTTTTCTTCTTTTTTTTTTTCTATAGCCCTCAAAGTCTTATCCAAAATCTGCTAAAACCAATGGAAAGACTCCCACTGTCTTCCAATGGGCTTTGGATCAGGCCCTAATTAGTCTTGGGCAAACCAATAAACTCACATACTCAAATTGTTGTATGTTGAATCTCAAACCACTCTTTGTTTTCATTCTAGGTTTACTAGAAAAGCTATGAATAACTTACAGACCTTGATTTAGGAAAATTTAACTGAATTAGTTAATATGAAAAGCCCCCAACAAGTTAAAAATCTACCCTGGGAATACCATACCTGTATCCTATTAGGAAAGAATAGGAAAAGTGTAAAATCTTTCCATAGGCACAATGCACATTTCAAACATGGCAAAAAACATACCCAGAAATCTTCCCTCAGCAGGGTTTTTGTGTTCACTCTGATAGTCTGCTCTATGTCTACCTGTACCACAGCAGCTGATATATGTATGATATATAAAAGTGTGTGTACACAAGGATGCATGTTAAATATAGCTATAAGCAACTGTGAGTTTTATTAACTTAAATAAAATACACTTGCTGAAGGATATTTTTTTGCTGATATATCTACACTGGAGTTCTTTTGGCATGACTATGTGCTTCAGGTGAATTTTTCACACATCATAGCAAAGCTGGCAAGACTTTTTACACTTATTAAGTCGTAGGTTGGATAAGATTTTAGTTGGCAAGGCGTAGGTTTCTTGACTTGCTCTGCACTAATGTGATACAGTAGAATTTGCCTAATGAGCACACTGGAGAAGGCATTTTGTTCAGATGCTTAAATCAAAATCCTGAATCCGCAACAGATCCAGTGCCAATCACAGGTTTTTATAAAGACTAAACAATGCCGAAAAGGTACACAAACAAGTGCAGACAGCTGGCTTTTCACTCTGTTTATAATTAGAGCAGAGAGTACCCTACCTAGCTTACTTTGTTCCAGAAGTCAGATAGCCACTTTATTATTGCCACATACACTTTCAGCAATGTGGTTAATTAGCCTGGGCTTCCTGCCATGATAGCACAGCCACATGATTTTCAAAGTAAACCTGATGTTTGTCTGACTAGCTTGGAACAGAGTCATGTAGGAATCTGCTGTGTTGCTATATTGGCTGGGCCTTCTGGTCCAAAATAATATGTCTACCAAGTAGATGTCTATATTTGAGTTAGTTCTCAAGGCTCTTTTTAGAATCAGTGAAGAGAAATGGGCACAGTTGGGATTCAGTTCCTTTCATTTGGAGATGTGTGTCTAAAATAAGCCAGAGGAATTATATGTGCAGGTTAGCAAACTTAGGTGGAGTGATCTCCAACCACCTTAATAAATGGCTGCAGCTTGGGCTTGATAACACATGAAAGCTTTGTGATTTAAGTAAAAGAGAGATGCTATAGCCACATAGAGCCATGGCCATGGTAAGAAGTGGAGATGTGTGCCTATGGATAGTAAAGCCTAGTATTTTCAAGGACATTACTGCAAAATTCAGTTTTGGAGACAGATCAAATCATTATGTTGTTTAGTATTTGCTATATGCATCTCCTGCTCT
Source organism: Pyrocephalus nanus (assembly GCA_038380795.1). Taxonomy (NCBI): domain Eukaryota; kingdom Metazoa; phylum Chordata; class Aves; order Passeriformes; family Tyrannidae; genus Pyrocephalus; species Pyrocephalus nanus. The sequence goes on from CM076260.1 coordinate 44,121,214, forward strand.
AATTTATTGGGGGCTGCTGGAAGAACAACCAGGAAGGTAGTGCAATGCTGTCCCAGATAAGAGCATCCCCAAACAAATTTGAAAAACAATGAGAGAGTTTAAGTGAGCTAAGTGGCCTTTAAAAGACACTGTCTGTGAAACCGGAGAAGAAGATGAATTTTTAGTTTTGAGAAGTGACCATGGGATGAAATTTACTGATCTGGGTGGGAAAACACAATCCATGAAGATTGTCATGAGGAAGGTGACTAGACAGCCAGTAAGCTTGAAGATAGTTGTCTGTTGTGGTTTAGGAATGGTACTCTCTCATTTATTTCTCCCATTGAGATTCCTAAACCACGATGCCGCTCACTTGCTCCCCTTCCTCCTTGCCCTGTGGTTGGCTGGAGAGGAGAATTGGAGGCACAAAAGGCAGAGATTAGGGGCTTAAAAAAAAAAAAAAAAAGAAAAATTTACTGGAAACAACAATGAGATAAGAAAGCAAACAGTAACAGCAACAGTATTAATAACAAAAGTGTACAAAAGAGAGAGTGATTCACATGCAAAATGCTCACCAAGCCTGACCCCACCTGACCTGAGCCAAGCCACCCCACCACTCCCTCCAGCTTGGGACTGGTGCCACCCAGCCACTCCCTCTGGCTCAGGACTAGTGCTATGCTTACTCAAGCAAAAGGAACCCATACTCCTAGGAGGAGAGTCCCTTTCTCCCGCCTCGGCAATGGTGTGAAGTGGTATAGAATAAACTCTCTGTCCTAGCCATGCTACCTCCTGGCTACTGCAAAAATTAACTTTGTCCTGACAGGGACGAGGACATTGTCTAATTTGATGTGGTGGGGTTTTCTTTTCTATATTGCCTTTGTTCTAAATAAATCCTTAACTTTAGTGCTGCTTCTCTTGTGTCTGTACAGAAGTAAGTAGGTTAGCAGTGGTAGTGGCTGGTTTGATGACTGCTTTCACATGATGAAACTATATGCTTACAATCCTGTGTCAACCTACGGACTCTCAAGCTATCTGCAGTCAAACAGGTACTTCTGCAGATGGCAGGGCAGTACAGTGCCAGTCTTGCTTCTCAGTGGCAGTGATGAGCCCAGCCACTGTGCCCTGAGCACAGCCCTCTGCTCCTAGAGAGGCTTCATGGATCACCAGCTCAGCAGTTGTCACCCTGGGGCTGCAAATACAACTCCAGAGACCTTCAGAGGCCAGAAGGGCCAATCCTGAAATTCCCTAGCCTAAGCTCAATTTACACTTGTTTGCCTTATGTTTATATACCATAAGGGACAGACTAAAGCAGCATACACAAGTATGACATTAACAAGCCAATGGTGCTCATTTCCTCCTAAATCATAGAATTTCAGAATCATAGAATATGCTGAGATGGAAGGGACCCATCGGGATCATGGAGTCCAACTTTTGGCCCTGCACAGAACACCCCAAGAATCACACCATGTGCTTGAGGGCATTGTCCAAATGGTTCTTGAACTTAGACAGGCTTGGTACTATGAGCACTTCCCTGGGGAGCCTGTTCCAGTGCTCAACCACTCTCTGAGCAATCTGGGTTTTTCACCCTCTGAGTGAAAAACCTTTTCCTGATATCTAAATTAAACCTCCTCTGACTCAGCTTCATGCTGTTTCTTCGAGTCCTGTCACTGGTCCCAAGAGTAATGAATGAGAGTAACGGCAAAGGAAAATAATGCTCTTAGGGATGAAGAGGTCCTAGATACTGAGGTCTCCTCTCTTCTTGGAGCTCCAATGACATGGTGGATGGCTGTGTCAGATCATGTGCAGGAAAATGGCCAGCACAACCTTAGGTTAGAAAATGTTTGCAGGCTTTCAGCAGCTATCCAGCATGAGATTTAAACCTTCCACATGAATAAACTGATTGTGGTCCGTCAGACACTTCTCACCCAATTTGAAAGAATAATATTTTAAAAACCTGTTCACACTGCATAGTTCCATATGTCTGACCTAGTAATTAGCACATCTCTTCTGTGAAACATCCTATTATGTAAATTTATTTGATCTACAGCAGTTCTTGACAATGGTTCAGACAAGTTAACCTAGTGCATCCTTGAGGACTAAATTAGCTGAAAGATGGGTTTATTTTATTCTGAGGGAATACTTTTAGCAGATCTCAGCTGCATGGAAGTGAACAAATGGGTGGCTTTAGATGCCAGCACCAGCCATACAGCCCTTGGTCTCTATTTGATTTTTATACAAATCTACATTTGTAAAGGCACCTTCTATTTCCCTTTACATGGACAACAGAGTTTTCATGTGGAATCCTTCATGCTGACTGATGACCAGATAATCCTAACACCCGACATATTTTAAATTTGGGGGTTTTTATCTGTCAGTGTTAATGTCTGCTTAACAAAACTCTCTTATTACAAATATAAAGGGTCAAAGAAGGTTATTCAAATACATTAGAAAAAGGTGTGTTATTCGATGGTCTCTCTTGCCTTCTTTGGCTTCCTGGATAATCACCATCAGAGTATGTGCTCATAAAAGTAATCGAATCTGAACCAGCAGCCTGCCTCTATCTATGATTTATTTCATTCACCTGTGGAAGGACTTTTCAAAACTCTTACAATTCAGCCCTTTAATGGAAACAGCAGATTATTTTCCTGGTGAAGAGGGATAATGTTAATATAAACACCCTAGGTTTTTCAGACTGGCAGTTCATAGCTAGAAGCACTCTAAGCATAAGATGCAACATCTACACTTTCACCAAAGGCTATTTATCACAAACAATTTCCTCTTCTGTGTAGGAGACATTTTTTCCCTTCATTGATTCTCCCTCCTAAGGCCACTTTACGTATGTCCCTGGATATACCCAACCTTTTCGTATCAGTCTTGCAGTTTCTGAACAACCTTTCATCAGTGCAGCAAGTAAATGCCGCAGAGATCACTGAAAGTAGGGTTACATAAGTCAAAAAGTACAATTTCATGTCATTTAAGATGGTGTAACTCTCCACGTTGTTCTTCTTCAGGGTCTCTCTAACGTCCAAGTTCAGATCCATATGGATAATTTCTTGCCTTCAGACATTTGTTCCTCCTGTTCCGAAAGAACAGCTAGAAACTTAGCCCTGGGAGCAAAACCAACAAATCGTTGACCCAGCAACATACAAATAAGCTAGTGTTTACACTTTATTTGACAGCTTGGCAACAAATTTCACCCCTGATTTCCCCAAATCCTTCAGAAGAAGTTGCATTTATTTTGACAGCCCTTGTTTAGCCAGGTATAGTATGTCCTAGCAGATCAAAATGAAGCTTCTTCAAGTAAAAGAATGCTGGAAGGTGAGACACAGGTCAGGGGATGATTAAAGGCTGTATGTCTGGCCCTGGAATGCCAGGGTGTGGGTGTCACGCAGTGCCATGTTGTTGTCAGGGCAGCTCAACATCCAGGCACCCGGCCCTCCCCAGAGGACCTGACTGCCTATGACATGTGCTTTTCCATCGTGGAGCATGCTCTGGCTGGCTTTTCCAAGCAGGGCTGTTTGATAGTGCTGTAAGACACTCTGGGACTGGAGGTAGAAACCCACGCTGAACCTGCTTGGCCTCTTTTGTGCTGCAAATGCAGTGGCTGTGAGGGAGAAATGTGGGGCCCAGCCTCCTCTTCCTACTGGAGCAGGTTAGCTCAGGGGTCTCACAGGAACCCCCTGTTGCCATCAAAATGCTTGGGACACTGTTCAAAAGTGTCCTTATAAATGCTCAAATCAGGGCAAGGTCAACATGAAGCATTATCAGCCAATTGTTTTGTGACTTTGGCTTTACATTTTTTTGTCTAGAATACTTGAAACCATTTGCTCGACCTTTAATCAAAGGCCAGGCTGGACTCAGCTGTCACCAAGAGGGGTAGTGGGGAACTCTGATCAATGTACAGTGTCTTTCTTGACTTTAATATATCCACGTGAAAATGAAACAGTGCTGTTAATGCTTGGACCTATTTTTTTCCAGAATTTGATCTCAGTGGGCAATTAGTCACTGGAAAATGAAAAAAATACTTGCCTGGAAAAGGGACCTCAGGAGATGAGTCAGCACATTAGCTTCTGCTCTCTCCCCTAACAGGCAAATCCTTACTCAAAAGCTAGTCATCAGAGCAATTAGAGTATTCTATAAACTGGTAATCCAGGCAGAAGTTTTGTAATGGTGTGTAGTAAGAAGAAGGGATATTCTTAAATATTTTACCCATCCACTCATCACTAGTGTGAGGACCTAAGTTCCAGCTCTCCAACAGATGTATGCCAAAGTTCACATAATGCTTTGTTAGTGTTCAACAGTTGTATTCATAAACTAAACTTATGGCACATTTATTATTAGAATTTGAAAGAATGAGTGAAGCAATGTTTTCCCCATGGAAATTTCTTGACACAAGTTCTTGGATACTTTCAAACATGATTTTTGAAATATCTTTCTAAAAAGCAGAAAGTCACTGCATATTTACTCAGCCTTGGCTATAGATACATTTTAATCCTCTGTCTGAAAACAAAAGAGCTTCTCCCTTGAGTGAAAGGAGATTTATTTGTTATAAATTCATGGCCAAGATGCTATTTAGCTCGTGTCTACCACTGGCTATTTTCATCTGTACAGACATTGTCCCTGTTGTTCTGTTACAGGGTCCCTGTCAGAACCCCGGAAACCACTGTCACCCTGACAGCCCCCTTTATTTCTTGCACCCCCCGTCTCATCCCAGAGGCAATCTGTGTTTAGGGGTAGGACTCTTCTCACCCTCACTGCCATTCAGCTGCACAGCTACAGAGCCTACTCTTCTCCTGGACCCTGGTTTGCAGAGATACCCTGACACCCTACTGCGGCAGTCCCAGGTTTTCAACGTTTGATGAGCCATTGGCCACAGGATGGAGATGAGGATGACTCTCTTGGGGTCCCTGTGCATTGGTGTAGCTACACTAGCATGGGCTGGTCAGGAGCACTCCTCCATCCCCTGCTCACACCCAGCAGAAGCTGGTCCCATCAGCCCTGTGTTCTGAATGGGCACTGTCTGCAGCCACTGTGTGCAAACAGGCAGACAGCAAACAAAAAGCATAAAAAGGTGTGGTCTTTCTTTGGATGCAAAATACCTGCACTGAGGTAAGGATTTTGGGACATGTGGTGTCCAGACTTGCTGGTTCCCTTCCCTCAAGCTCATTCCCAGAACAGCAGCAAGAATGGTATAGATAGAGAGGGGTGAGACATCTTTTGTCCACACTTGTGTGTTCCAGCCTGATTGTCCAGCTTCTGGGGGTCAATAATTTGTCATAAATACATGCCAGAACACCCTGACCTGACACTATCACTCCTTGCCAGACAGCATAGGACCTTTGCACTCCTTTTCCCCCAGGTCTGGCCAAACACGCCTTAGTAGCGTTCCCATTTTCTGCCTCCTGCATTCTCAGTCAGCTAGCCAAGGCCATCTGTCTTGGCTCAGATGGATTCTACCACTTCAGGAGAAGCAGGCTGTAAAGCTGTCTGTGCTGCAGAGAGACAGAGAGCTGGTCAAGAGAACAACTTCCAGGGAGTAGGGCAGGGTGCTACAGATGGCTCCTGGCTTGCAGTGCTTGCATCTGGGTAATCATAGTGTAGGCATCAGCCTTGCCAAGGCCGGCAGGTAATGAAAAGCAAAAGTGATGCTAATGTTTCAAGACCCTGCTGGGGCTGAAGTAGGTTTGAGGCTCATCTCAAGAGAGATGAACTACAAGCCAGCTGGCCTCCTGCTGCCAGCATGAGGAGGCTGGTCTCAGCTCCTTCTAAAACTCATAGCATGCTGGGACACATATCTGGTGATCAGAGGGTGGGAAGGGTCTAAAAAGACTAAGAAATATGCTCCAGAATTGCTGTAACCTTTGTTAGCAGTTGGTCTGGACCTATTTTTTTGCTCCCTTGCTGGCCTTACCTTTCTCCCCACTTCTTCCACTTCTTAAAATTACAAACAGAACAATCTGAGTGCATGGAACACCCTGGGAGTTTCATCCCTTCCACCACTGTTTCTATTTGCAACAAATGTGACCCAGAGCGTCCCGGGAATAATTTAGACGATTACTGATTTTGTGCTGCAGTGTTTCTGATTTGTTCCCAGAGCTGCCTCAGACCACCTTCAAAGAGAGTTTCTTTGTGTGCCTAGTTCTTTGATGGGCTAGGAGCTTGAGCTAGTTAGGAGACCAGGTCCAATAACATAAGCCATAGAGAGGGCTTGGAGGTATTATTTTCTGAAGAAGGTTTTTGTATTCAAAGATGCATTGCCTAATGACTTTTTTCCAGATCTGTTGACTAAATTGCCAGTCCTGATTTGAAGACTGGCCTGAGCTAGTGCTGGACTAAATGCTGTTGGTGCAGTTGGCACATTACAGCATGGAAGAACAATTTCTCTTGCCTGTCCTCTGCAGCACTCTCCTGTGAAGGTCCTGGAAGTTGAAGGCAATTTCCCCCTTTCTGAGTATTTCTGTGAATCCTGAAGGACTGCAAAGCATCACTCTCAAATGTCCTGACCCATGGGGACAGGCTACAAAGCCAGTTCATTGCTCCCAGCCTGTGTTTTAAGAGGCTTTGCCTCTGCATTGTGAAGCTATCACATTACTGACCTGCATCTCATCTCCCAACTTGGTGAGGTGGGAAAGGATGAGTCACAATTCCTCTCATGCCAAGGTGTGTGCAGTCCCAGTGAGGGCTACCACCACTGATCAGTGATGAGAAAAGGGAGTCCACACTCGTGCATCGTGGCTCTGAAGTCTGGAGGGAAGAAAAGGGAGAAGCCTTCTCAGTGCATGTAGGCAATGAGATGGGCCAACTGTGTGTAGGTGGAATCTGGCTGCCGTGTCCTCTGTGGGCTGCTGGGCAGAGGCACAGACAGCCCTGGGGAAAGGGCGCAAAGGCGACTGGCCCAGAACTCTCTTGTCTGGACAGCATTTTTTCCCTATCCCCTGCTTTTGCTAGAAGGTACTGGTGGATAATGTTGTGACTCAGGCAGTGCTTATGTGGTCTGTTGCATTTCTCCTGCAGACTATAGGTGTTTTGATTTTGTGGTTGTGGTTTTATTCTTTTGGTTTTTTTTTTTTTTCCCTCTGTCAGTAACTGAAGTGAAAGGTCAGGACGAATAACCAGTAAGAAGGGGAATAGGAATACTTAGAGAGTGAATGAGGCTCTGGCTGGGAATCTTGGCTGACATACATGATTTACACAAAATGCTCTGGTAGCCTTTACTGTCAGAGATGGTCAGCACAGTGCAAGTTTCAGCAGAAGAGCCAATTCTAACCCCAACCTAGCCCATGATGTAGGTGCATATGGGGAACAATGACATGAGCCAAATTTACAGTAGCTACAGGTTCTCCTTGAAAATCTCCCACCCGGTGACAGATGACTCAAATGCCAAAACCAAGGCAGGGTTGAACTTCGTTCATTCACCAGATTGAGAGCCAGGCTCTGGAGAGCATAATGACAACTGGTGATTTCCATAAGTGTTTTAGTAGACATAGTCCAAGTCCACGTTTTGAGTTCAGCATGCCCAATGAATAGTTTATTTGCATTTCAGCTTCACAACTGAGGCTTAATTGAAATGATACAGAACTCTCACTAACTTAAAAAGCTTACTAACTCAAGGCAGTGCCAGTTTTAGCCTGCTGCATGAGGCAGGTCAGCATCAGTTTTGCCTACTTCTCCATCAGCTTTCTAGCACCCTGATAGCACATCTGATACCTCTCTTGCCAATTTGAACAGGAACCAGTAATTTCCAGGTAGCATTAAGTAAACTTTTCATACTTAGAAATAAGCTTTTCAAGTCCCCATTTGCTTTTTAATGTACCATTTTTTGGCCAGCTCTTACGGACAAAACATTAGACATGATTTTTCAAGAACAGTCATAAGAAAGGACCAACTCAAGTTATGGCTACAGGGAACAGACATGTTATTGAAATAATTCCTTTCTCTGCTAAGCAAAACCATATACTGCAATAGGATTAAACTACAGGAGAAATGATGTGGAGGCTGAAAGGATTAATTTATGAGAGAATATTTAGATAAGAGGTGTTAAATGTATTTTTAAAGGAGGGTCATTTCTAATAACTGAAAGCTTCATATAGTGCAGATTTGTATATCAAAAAAGGGGAAGAATTATGCAGGAAAATCTCTTTGCAGTGGGATCCACAATTCCATGTGGAATTGTCTCTCAGAGTAGCTGGTGAAAAAAACAGTCATATTTATTAGATCTGAACAAATACCAGGTCCCAGGTCAACCCTGCATTTTCATAATATTTATCATTTATTTCTTTTGTGAGTTTCCTCCCATAAAGAGCTATTTTGTTTTCCAAGTGAAGCGGGGAACTAGCATTGTAAATCTGACACAGACAGGTTAGAAACTGGTGAAAATGAAGGCAGGAGGTGCTATCAGGACCTTTCCTAAACTACTGGAGTGGCAGTCTGACCACTAGGTTATCCGTGCTGACATCTCTGAAGGAATTACTGGGCTTTGTTACTCAAGAGCAGAAAATGCTCTGATCACCTGGTTCATTTTTGCTCATTCGCTGCACAGAGGTTAGACTGCAGTGAACCACCAGGTCTTATCATAGAGCAAAATTCAATGAGTAGGCCTGAGAATAGCAGAGCCAATGCAGCCTGATCTGTGTGAAATTGTATCTTATGGTTTGGTTCCATGATGCCTAATAAGGTGTGAGTTTTGCTTGAAGCTTTACACACAAGAGGACCACTCATTTGCCATTGCTGTCTCTCACGTGAATTCTCTGAACCCAGGCCACACTGATTTTTTTGGAACTGGATTTCTTGGAAAAAGGTTTTCCTTTCTTTAATCTCTCCTCCCGACCCTTTGAGACCTCTCTACAGCTAACAAATTTGGTTTAAATTGGTTGTGTGTATGCCCCAATCATTCCTTCCCACCCCCTACTTTCCGCTTCCTGGAGGCTTTTGTGGGACCAGAGCAGACAGCTGAGCTGTCCAGAAAAGAACAGTTAAAAATTCCAGTGGGTCAGATCAACTGAGTGGGCCAGATCAACTGTGATGTGATCTGGGTCTCTCAACCAGGTCCCCCAAAAATGCTCATGCTGACAGAAGGCAGGGGACAGCCCAGGGCATGAATGGTGGTCTGGGGCAGGATGGCAGCTCAGCAGCTTTCTCCAGCAGCTGCCTTCTGGCAGCTGGTGATGAGTCTGCAGTATAAAAGCACACACTTGGAAAAGTTCAACTGTAGTCCCCTAACAAAGTTCACTGGCTGAGTCTAGACAGTGTGTGTTCACATGTACTCATGGGCAAGCCTGTGGCAACCTGTCAGGTACAAGGACTGGGCTGGAGCAAGGTTTGTTTTCCTGAAAGAAGGCATGTCCTTGCCAGAGCTGGAATATAACAAGCACAGAGGATCCTCTCTTATGGACATTGCTTTCTTCTCAGATAAAAGCACCTTTAAGCAAATGGAAATCTAGATGGCAAGAGATGCAAAAAGGAGGGTAAGAGTTGAAAGGGAGCTGTTGGGCCTTCTAGCAGCTGCTGCTCCCACTTTCCACTCAGTTCCATAAAATTTGTCCCCAGGGAAGGCTGTAAAGCCTGGCAGTTGCAAGAACTTGATGGGAACTGGGAGAGTTCCAGGCCATAATCCCACCTAAAATACAGAGTTGCCTAAGTTGTTGAACTTCTTTGTGCTCAAGATCTGAGGAAGACAGGAAGATGAAAAAGAAACAAAAGTTCATTCCTGTCTGTCTGACTCTGTATGGCAAAAATAGATATCTCTTGGTGAAGATATGTTTTTGTGGATTAAATCTGACCCCATAAGATGTTCTGGTCAGAAATGATATGACCACCACAGCAAAATTAAACAGTGTAAAACTCTGGCAAGCTGAGGAAACCCATAGTAAACATCTATTTAGATGAGTATCATTCGTATACACAGCAGCTGTTTCTGTTCACATGGCTTCTGGTAAACCCAAATGCTGTTTATAGTAAATCCCATTGCTTTTAAATGTTTCATTTTCACTGCTGACTCCTATGGACATCTTATCAAGAATCATTTTAATCGATTCTATTATTTTTTACTTGGTAGAGTGAGTGCATTTATTTTTGTTACTCTCTGTACTGATGCCCAGTTTTAAAGCTCCTCCACTCTTCTTCCTTTGCTGTCGTAGATGTGGCAAGCATGCCCTGACTGATTTAGATTTGTCTGCCTGTCTAGTCATTGAGCACTGGAAAATATACATTCACACAGAAACACTGAGTTAATAATGATGAGGTGCTGAAAAAGTTTTGGGCCACTTCCAAGTCTGTGTTTCTGAAAATGGGACACAATAAAAGAACTACAGATTCAGAAATATATGAAATTCAGATTCACTTTTTAACCTTAGAGGAAGTTTTGTCTTTATTTCAAAGGAAATTCTATTCAGTTGGGCACATGAAACTTCAACAATTTGAGGATGTAATCCTGTAATTCTTTGTCAGGCAAGTCTCCCATTGACTCAGTGATTTCAAAGGCATTGGTGCCTGTGTATGAATGGCAGGATATGGTGCAAATTTATGATCATGAAGAGCTCTACTCTGTACTTTCACATTATTTTTTAAAATTGACTTTATGGGAACACGATGGGAAAAAGGTCCTTGTTTCAATTCATACCACTGGAGCTCCACCACCCCCTTCCGTGAAGCTGGGCTTCCACCTGTTCTGGATTTTACTAGATAAGCTGTGGTACCTCTGAGAACAGCATCTCTGGAGTGAGCCTTGAAACCTCAAAATATTACCAGAGAGCAGGTGAAGCAAATACACAAATCATTTTTCCAGGACAAGGTGAATCAAGGGTGTGTGGCATAATGACACTGTGACAAGAAAGTTCACTCTGCAGAAGAGATCTCACTGTGCAGTAACTGCAGCTTTCAACAGGGACAGCTTATGGTAAATGACCTAACTTCCTTATCTTTCCAACCTCCCTTCTTAATATGAACTGTCTTGATAGAAGGTAAAGGATAAGATGAATTTATAAAATGGCTTTTCTCCACACCTAAATCATGTATGGAGTATGATTCGTGGTGCAGTTGGTGTCATAAAATAGAGATGTGATATCATTGCCTTGACATTATCTCCCTTTCTACCCTTGAACTCCAGAGACTGAATGGCCTTCAAATAAATGGTATTTAAACAAACCACTTTTCCAATGATCCTATGGGACCTATTTAATCATTACCAAGAATAAGTGGTCATTGCTAAGAACTGGATTTTCCTGGCTGCACAAGCAGCAGCCAGTGTGCTCAACCCCTAGGGAGCAAAAGTTGGTTTAACTACTTTTTTGAGTACAACTGCATCATTTAACCAATTCGAAAAATGATACCACAGATTTAGCAGCCGCCAATCACAGTTTTATTATCATGAACGTTCTGCAAACTGCTGATCTCAGAATATGAGCTCCTACAAGTTAAATGTATATCTTCATATATCTTTCTTTATCTCCATGTAAAATATATGGACATATGTCTTCTTAACCTTAAATTTCAGCATTTGTGCATAGGGGCCAAGGAGAGCATAACTTAATCCAGGATTGGAACTGAGTTCAATGAAGGCTAATCACCATGCTTCATATGCTGGAAATAAAATTCCCCATTGTTTATCCAAATAAGCAATTAGTTATAGTAGTTACTGTAAAAACAGAGTGAATATGAGAAGATGCATCTGCTTAGACTGAAAAAAAAAATAAAGTCCCAAGGAGTTACTTTTTTTCTCATGTAATTTCACTAGTGTAACAACAAGGAAGCTCTCTGAGCATGATTTTCTCTCTTTAACCATATCCATGCAGTGCAGCAGTGTGTGAGTGCATGTGCTATATATCAACTCCTTGACTAGCATAGTGATAGTTTCCATCCATACTCATTTTCCTACTCTGTGTTTCAGCCTATTTCAGGTTTATGTCTCACACTAATCATAGTGTGAGAGCTGTGGATCTTAAACACTGGCATTTATGCGTGAGATGTAGCAAACTGAGAAGTTAGATGGATCATTGCAGGCAAAAAGAAAAAAAGCTGTTATCTAACAAAATCCAGTGCTCCATATGTTGTCTTGCAGGTGTCCCTTTATATTCTTGAGCTGAGCACTTAAGCGTTCTACTTTTTTCATAAGCACTGTCAGATTTTCTTTACCTGTTTATATCGTCACGTCCAAAACTCCACAAAAGTATTTCCTGTGAGCAAAGTGCTCCTCATACCAGTGAGAGGAGAGATTTTTCTCAGCAAAGCCATACTTTTGAAGTATGAAATCCTCTCCCATCCTGAAACATTTTTCAAAAAGCTGAGAGAAAAGATATTAATCTTCATAGAATCATAGAATAGTTTGGGTTGGAAGGAATCATTCAAAGTGATTGATCCAGTCAAACCTCACTGCAGTGAACAGGGACATCTTCAAAGAGATCAGGTTGCTCAGAGCCCAGTCCAACCTGAATATTCCCATGGATGTGGTATCCACCACCTCTCTGGACAACCCGTTCCTGGGTTTTGCCATCCTAATTACAAAAAAACTTCTTCCTAATATCTAGTCTAAATCTCTGCTCTTTCAGTTTAACCATTATCCCTTGTCCTATCACTACAGAGCCTGCTAAAAAGTCTGTCCCCATCTTTCTTATAAGCCCCCTTTAGGCTGGAAGGCTGCTCTAAGATCTCCCCAGAACCTTCTCTTCTCTGGGCTGAACAACCCCAACTCTCTCAGCCCATCTTTATAGGGCAGGTGCTCCAGCCCTCTGATCATCTTCTTGTCTCTCCCCTGGACCCACTCCAGCAGGTCCACATCCTTCTTGTGCTGGGGGTCCCCAGGGCTGGGCGCAGCACTCCAGGTAAAGGCTCACCGGAATGGAGCAAGGGGGCAGAATCACCTCCCTCGCCCTGCTGGCCACGCTGCTTCCGAGCAGCCCAGGACGCGGCTGGCTCTCTGGGCTGCGAACGTACACTGGCAGGCAAGTTCAATGTCACAGACATTTTCAGGCCAGTGTTCAAGGGACCAAGTCAAGCTTTTCAAGCTTTTTTTTCCCCACCGCAGGTGACTTCTCTGAAGAAACAGGGCGCTGACGGCTGCCGTTCCCCGGCCGGTCGCTAGTTGGGGCTCACGGCAAAGGGACGAGCCCGGCCGAGGGCTCCTCTCCCGGGAATGCGCTCGTTGTCCCGGCCCCTTCCCGGCGGGACAGCCGGGGGTGGCTGGTGCGGCACCTCCCGCCACGGCAGCAGGGCCTGCCGCTCCTGGAAGGGTTTTCCCTCGGGAAGCTTCACGGCTCTGTGCGCCTCCCACTAAAAAGCCCACACAGGAGGTAGCTACTCGCTGCCGTCCCGGCTTTGCAGGTAGGGAAAAGGAAAATGCTCCTAAATTAAGCAGCTTTCTCAAGGGCAGGAAATAAGACTATTAGGGTTTCCAGAACAGGATCTAGACAGGCCATCTGCCAATCCTTTGCTTCAGAAACAAATAATTCGTCATCTTAAAAAGGTCCTAAAATCTGTGTGCAGTTTAAAGGACGTAAGTGATACCTGTGACTTCACTGGGATGGCTCATGCTGCAGCATCTTCTGAAATCTGCTGCCCTGATTTGGTTTTCTGAATGTCTTGGTTGTTTCACGTCCAGGGAAATGGCTTTGCCATCCCTGAAGAGGAAACCTAAAATAGAATATATTTCAGTATCTAAGGTTCTGGGCAAAGTTTCAGTTGTAATCCTAAATAGTCCTAAATCCACTGTTAGTAAGATGTGAATCATCATGTTTATAGTCAGAGCTAGAGAGATAAAACTCAGCACAGCCTGTAAAAACAATTCTGTTAAAATGTGAAACTGCAGTTCCTCTTCAAGCCCTAAAACCTGATAGCTGATACTAAAAAGTTATCCCGCTCTTAACACAAGTGCCTGTTGTCTTCAGATAGAAAAACCTGCAACAAGGCTAGTCTTCCTTTCCCAGTCTCTGCAAAAAGGAAAAACAAAAAACCCCCAATGTGTCATGGTCAAAAGCATTCAATCTACAGGCTAATAAAGGAGTTTTTTCCGGGTTTGTTTGTTCTGTCCTGTCCTTACAATCCATGTTCCTCCAGCACAACTGATAAACAATGTCTTTTATTGCTATAGGCAGACAGTCCTGCCTAATACAATAGGAGGCAAGGCTTGGCAGGACTGCAAATTGCAGGTGTTTGGAGTATTGTGGTCATCCAAACCAGATGCTGAGAAGATGGAGCACCTGTTTCCCTTCTTTGCTGCACTGGAGAATACAGCACTATGTAGGCTACAGAAACAGCCTGACATTAATAGCTCTGCTGCTGCAGTTTTCCCTTGACAGGGTAACAGAGATGTACCATCTACAGCTTTTGCAAGCTCTCCTCTGAGTGCTCAGACATGTGCTGGATTTTATTTTTTCCCAGACCAACAGAATGCAGCCAGAGGTAGGTCTATGACTTAATTTCTTCCCAGATTATTTTATTTCTGATTAACCATGCCCTGGCATGGAAAAAAAAAGTTGTCTTTTAAAGCCTTGACAGCAGTAAAATGAAACAAAAAAATTAATGTATATTTTATAACTATTTTTACAATCTCTACAACTGTCTCTGTTGAATGCAGAAATGGCTGTCAAATGTGCTCAGGACAGTTGTCTCAGGGCTACCACCTCTGCAGGTGATGGAAAGCCCTGTACCAATGTGAAAGGAGTTGAGACCCTGCCTATACTGAAATCCAGTAGTAATCCTTCAAGAAACAGTCCCCAGAATGATAACCCTAAATAAGTTCTCCTACATTTCACAGTCCCTGTGGTTCGCATGGCTCCTAGTCAGGAGATCAGCTGGCAGCTCCAGACTCCAGCATGATGGCATGTGATGAGCCCTCCCTGGCCTCAGCCCACCTTTATCTGCTCCTTCCCACCTCCCACTCTCCAAAAGCAGCACTCTTCAGAGAGGGAAGAAGAGCACATCTTCAGCTGCAGCTTTTTTGGGTTCAGGTGGGTGTCAAACCATACGGAAGGGACCAGCCTTTCACAGTGTGGAGGACTGTGTCTGATACAGCAGCTGTAACCCCCATTTGTGCTGTGCTGTGGACTGTCTTTAAATGAAGAAATGAAACATGTTTAAAGCAATAGAGAACATAAAACACTAACCGCTTTATAGACCTTTTTTCTTTTTTTTTAATTTAGGGAAATTTGGGTGTGTAGCAACATTTTCCTGTTTCTGGTAATAGAAATATTTGTGCTAAGAAAATATAAGTACTTGAAAAAAACTACCAGAAAAGTAAAATTTGAGAAACTTTTCAGAATTTTATTTTAGGCCATGTCACTTTTAAATGGAGCTCTAGGTCCCACCTCTAAAAAAAATACATCTACCTGAAAAAAAAAAAAAGGAACCAGAATAAGACACTGCTCCCTTAATTTTACCACCATGTAAATCCCAATTAGTTTCAGCTTCTACAAGGAAAAGAGGCTCAAGATGCTACAGTAATATCCCAGTAAAATGAAGACACCTTGCTTTCACCATGATTTTAGCTCATCAGGGCTCACAACCATTGACTATCTCCAGGTAGAAGATGCAATCATTTTTATGGAGAAAAGATTATTGTGCCAATACTACCTTCCCTGTCTTTTCTCTCTCAAGCAGCACACATGCTCATTCATGAAACAAATAAATATGCAAGCAGGGCTCTTGATGGAAACAAAAACTGCTCCAGGTCTTCAGCAATTCAAACATCTCTTCCAACATTTCCATTTTACAAGAATTTGACTGAGAGCATGCAAGCAACACAAAAGCAACAGTGCAGTTGCATTTTTACATGTGTGTCCAGCTCAGAGCTGGGTTGAAGTTGTTACTGTGCTCAGCCAAAGCCACCCACAAGGCCCAGTTGGAGTGGATGGGGATTTTTTTCTTGTCTCCTTGCAATTCATTGTGCTGACAGACTTTAAATGAGAGCTCATCACTACTACCACTTAACATTCATGAAACTCTTTTTCTCATGTCTCCATGGACAAGGTACACTGGTTTGGCCATTTAGGTCCTTCATTTTTATGGCTTCTGATGAATCCCTCTGTTCAGCCCCCAACAGTCCCCATACTGCAGCACTGATAAGCCCTGCCTGAGCTAAGAGCAACTGTATTCAATCCTCTCTCTTCTTCCTGCTCTCCTTCCCTGCCCTAAAGAGACAGTGTTAATGAGCCAGAAGCCGTTTTTAATCAGGAAAAAGGGAATTTTGGCAACCAGAGTCCTATTCCTGTAAGGAACCAAAATTACAAGAGAAAGGGAAATTACCCATGCTGGGAGACAGGCAAAAGAAGGGCAAGTTGGGAGAGATAGGCCGGGCAGACTTCAAGGTCTACAAAAGATTGGTTGTCTCTTCTGGGGTTTACACTCTCTTTGTCTAATTAGACTAATAGAGGTAGAATAGAACTGGGAAAGATTAAAATCTGTGATAAACAAGGCATCTTTTATTTGATATTATTGGAACTGGTTTCACTTATCTTCAGAAATCTTTCTTTTTGTGCTCCTTAATTTGTCCTTGAAGTCCTGTATCTAATCATTAGTTGAGCAACCAATAATCCTTCTCCAGCCCCTCCACCCCTTTTTATGGCCAACTTTAATCTTTCAACTCAGTGAAAAACATGTTTCCCCTATCATAACTAGTTTAACAAAAATTCCCTTTCAAGTTTAGATTGCACAGATACAATGGCTTTCCTGCAGCTTCATGCTGGAGAGAGGAATTTACATTAGAAAAAATAGAGATTTATGATAGCATTGTATTTCCATTTGAATATGGAGAGTTAATAACATGCATATGGGGTTTTTTTATTATTATTATTATTTTAAGGTTTAAGCTATGCCATAAGCAAAAGGAAACCTGGAAACCATGGGACTGGCAGGGCTCAATGAATAACCTAATCTGGATTTCATTCACAAACAGCAGCTCATACACAGGGAAAGAACTGGTGTGTTTTGCCAAATCGGAACTGGAGTAAGTGCCAGGATTTCCTGATTTGTTTACATTTCTCAAAAAAACTTTTTTTCCCCCTGGATGAGGCTAGAATTAGACTTCCTTTTCCACTTTTGGCCCTTTCCAAACTATTCTTGCTTGACATATTCTCTCCCTTTCCCTGTATTCTCCTTTGTTCCAGTCTCAGCTGGCTCTTTTGTCTTGGAAAACAGAAAAGGCAATGAAAGATGTCGGTCTATGATAATAACGGTAAGGTAGCCAGGTTTGCATGACAGCAAAACAATGCCGCAGGCTTTTCCATCACCCAGTGGATCCACCAGTCTTACAATGGAGGAATGAGTGGGATCTCTCTCCGGGGCTGCAGACTGGAGCAACAGTGTCATAACGTAAAAGAGAGAAACAGATCAAAATGAAACAGGCTAGCCCAAACTCTCTTAATGAGGCATGTCGCTGACTTAATCAGAGATCAGAAGGGGCTGGTTACACCAGTAACTAAATCACCTTTGCATTAGCTGACTGGCTTCTGTCAGCCTCTGAAAATGGTCGTTTTCCCTGCCAGTCCTTTTTCACTTTCACTGACTTTACTGTACTTTGCCCATTGCCTGCAACCTCAGTGCAATCACTGCAGAAACTTGTTTGGGAGACCTTTTCTGAGCCTTTGTTTAGAGCCCTTTGATCATCCCACAGAAAGAAAAACACTGTAGCTTGGACCTAAGCCATTGTTTTCTTAAGATGACGAGACTGCCAGCCGGCAAGCAGTGTTTGATGCGCATGCATAAAAAAGGGCTGCTAGGACTTCAGAAATTATGGGAATACTAGCACCAATATTGAGAACTTGGGCATCTTGCTGAGCAGAGATTTAAGTCCCTGATATAGCCACTCTGCCACTGCAGAACGGCAGCCTGAGTCATCGTTATTCCTTAGGAGCATTATTACAGAAACACAAACTTATTCTTGTGGGGATGTCAGGTCCTTCTTGCCCCAGCACCTTACACCTTGCCATCAGATATCGCCTAGTGAATGGTTCACAGGATTTTTACAGGATCTTTAACAGGATGAGGTGGCAAGGAGGGGCTGTGCCAGGCACAGACATTCAGCACAGAGCCAGAGCATTCACAGCAAGAGGAAGGGGTGCAAGATTGAATTTCTGCATTTCAAACAACTATTGTCAGCCATGTTTTTAGCTGACATCGCTCTCATTGACACAAAAGCACCAATGCTGATTTACACCCACTGTGAATATGCATCTGGAAGAAGAGAGGGATAGGGTAATTGTGCAGAAGAGTTAGATGAAAAAGGAAGTGAGGGGGAGAAAAATGGAGATAAAAGGGGAAGGGAAGGAGAGACACGATCGTGGGACTCAGGAAACATGAACTGCAATGTACAACTGTGGGAAAATGATTAGAAGAGATTGCATCAGACTGGACAATAATTTTGCAACTTCTGCAGCACCTTTTTAAGATTCTGTACTGAGATACTGTGCAGAATGTGTGTGGCTGTACGTCTGGAACAAGCCCAAGCAAAAGGCCAAGTGCAATCAGTCATCTGTGTTTGCTGGAGCTGTGTACTGATGTTTCCTGTGCAGTCATTGCAATATATGTCTACTTTGTATGTTTTAAATTCTGGTTTTCACCTTCAAGTATTTGTGTCATGTTTAGTGACTTACACTGTGTATGAGCACCTGTTTTTAGCACATTGCTTAGTTTGAGGGGCCAGAAATCACTGTTCCACTCGTACTCAGCAGACAGATGGGTGAGAGTGAGATGGGGAATGCTACGAGAAGGGGAAACAACAGACTTCTAAAAACAGGAGTAAGATGCTATAGCGGTGGTAGAAAGCACCTTTGCACATGAAATCATCAGCCAGCTTCTTTTAAGTTTAGAAGATCTCTGCAGAGAAGCAAGAGGTCCAAAAGCTCTTTTGCTTACACAATTGATTTAGCTGTTCTCATTAGTGCTTCTCATGTCAGTAAGGTGAGCAGGAAACGGATTGATGTCAGCAGGCAGCCTGTGCTAGAAACTCACACCCACCCTTTCTGCTTCATCAGTTGTCTGAGCCCGCAGTTTCACTATTAGGTTTCGGTGGTGCATTTTTAGATTTCCAGTTACAGCTTGCATGACAACTGCTGACAGTCTGCACCTGACCAGTTACTGCCATTTAACTTGGTAAGAACTATAAAGGAAGCGTTTTTCCAGGAGAAAGAGTAGAGGAAGGGACAAGTAAATTTCTAGCGCTTTCCAATAATTATGATGCAAGACTTGTGTCAGCAAGAGTTCAGTTCTCATGGACAAGTGTCTGTGTCAACAAGGTGTCAGTAAGAAAGTCTTTTGTAGCAAGCATGGGTAAAGCCCTTCTCAAATCTTCGTTTGTGAAGCCTAGCCATGATGATGATGAAGAAAGTCTTACTTTAGAAAAACACTTCTGCTTTTTTTTTTTTTTTTTTTTTTAATTACTGATAGCTAATACAAATGAAACCACAAACCTGAAGAGTTCAGACTTCACCAAAGGCCATCACTTGGACTAACTGAATACTTGACAGTAATTGGTATTTAATTTGGATGTTCCTTTTTCTTTTTCTCACAAACCCAAATACATTTTCATTTTCATTTTTCGTTACTACTCTTTATGTGGTAAAGATCACCTGATTATTTGAGCATAAATTAAGGCCATATTTTCTAATGTGGTAACTCATAGGAGAGGTCATACCAAGGAGCCTGAAGAGTTGACCTAACACACCCCTTTGGCCTGTACAAATTTCTAGTGACACTTTATAAGGCAAGATATGTTTGAGTTATTCACTTTCATTTAAAAAGTTGTTTTCTGTGTTTCCACATCATATCTCCAGGAAAAAAGAAGCTGAAAACTATATATGCCAGGGTGGTGCCATTCCTTTTCTGTCTCTGACCAAGGATGCGAGCTGATGATCTCCATGCTATTCTGCTGTGGCTCTGTCACTCCTGACCTGACCTTCAGGATGCACTGAGAGTATTGTGAGTCCTTCCAGCAGTGTCACACACTAGCACTGCAGGCCTTTACCTCCCTCAGACAAGGCTCATCCTCTATCAGTGGGATATCTCTGGAAGCTCATGAATTCCAACTGGTGGAAAAATGATAGTAGCCAAATGGTGTAGGATACTTCCAGTGATCCCTTTCCTCTGGGGCAGTGAACTGTTGGCAAAGAGCAAGATTAAGTTTATAGTCAGCAGGATATGGCTGCTAAACTCAATATGTTATTTGCTATCAGCTGGCCATGGCTATAATGCAGCCTGCAGGCCCGTGGAATGGCGACACAGTAGGTGAGCGGAGATGGATGTTCCTGGGCATGGTGGTAGGGAAGGTGATACTGAGGATTGGCTAGAAATTTTTGGTAGAGATCAACCAAGAACTCAGACTCTGAATCTAGAAAACCCCCTTCAAACTGGAACTAAAACCATACTTGAAAGTGCAAGTTAAAATTTATTGTCTTCACACTATGGTATAAGAAACATGTTTGACTTAAAAGGAATCTCTATATTCCTCACAGAGACAGGGAATTCCCTTTCTGATACAGCTGCAAGAAACAACACAATATTTTTTATTTTCAGTTACAATTAACATTTTTTATTTTTTTTTAAAGGAAAAATGTAACATTTTTCAAAGAACATTTGTAATAATTCCTGATCAGGGCATAGTTCTTCTGGTTCCGCTGATGGTATTCCTATTTCTTTGTTGTGAAAGTACATAGTCTGTGCAAAATGAGAGAATAACAGCCTTTTTCCCAGCAAGATTTCACTACCCATTCCAGATCCTTAAGTTTTTCTTTGTTTCTTTGTGATTACAATAGGACACACTTGACAGAGGTGAGATATATGGCATTTTTGCAAAACTCTGGTTTTTTATTATCTCCCTTTTCAAATAGAAATACCATTATAGGGACAGCCTACTCCATCTAACTCAGTAGCCTTTCTTTGAGACTAACCAGCTGAGGTTGACTAAGCAAAGAACAGAGAATGATCCTTCCTTGGGCAAGGCCAAATAACTGCCAACAATCAAGAGGTCAGAGAATTTCTGAGCCAGACATTGCATCTGGGCTATTGTTTCTGATGTTCATCAATGGGCCTATTCTTTGTAAAATTCTTTATTGCCATTTTGAATCCATTTATATCTCTTGGCTTCCACAACATCCTGTGACAGTGAGTTAACTATGCTTTGAGTAAAAAAAATTGCTTGCTTCCTTTATTTTAAACACCATGCCTCAAAATTTCAAATAGTGTACCCTCTTACAAGGGTACAAGAAATAGTGAATAAATGGTGCCTATCACCTATATTGGGCCTATTCACCTTCCTTATATCAGTCAACAGAGGAGATTTGCTGCATTAATTATCTCTTTTACCAGCGGAAGAGTTATAATTTGTTTACTGATCCCATACCTCTCACCATCTTTAAAAACATTTTGTCTACGTATTTTTTACTCTACTGTATCTTCTGGAAATGGAGTCACCAGAACTGCAGGGGACTGCAACAGCTATGGGAACAGTCCTGGAACACATAAGGTTAAACCACATACTTACACTGTAAATTTTGCTAAATGCCAGGCTAAGCTCCAGTTGTTGGAATGGACCGGAGAAAATTTTAAAATCTGAAGTATATCTGTTTCTACCAGTTTCAGGGCCATCTCTGGATTTTGCTTTTGTTTAGTTGTTTTTATTAGGGAGAGTGATTCATGATTTTAGGGTTAGCAATACTTTATGTATGTGCTTCCTAGCACTGTCTTTGGTTTCTGGATCCTCTCTCTTTCTCACACTTAGAGCAACATGATATCCAAGTGAAATCAATCATAAACATAACATATCCAAATTTTGGGTGTTATACTTCATTAACCTCTAAGGAAAGCTCTCTCTATTTACAATTTTATAGCATGTTTAGGTTTTTGATCTGAGCAGACATAACCCATTCAAAAATAAAAACATCAATTAATTAAGCAGTTGTTGAGATCAGAAATCTGACACCCATATGGTGTCAAATTAGTGCCTGAAAGCAGTTAACTGCCAAGAGAAGCCCATGCATCTGTTGCAAGAGATTAAAATGAAGTATCTATTAATTACTGAGACTTTCTTGATTCAAAATTATATTGCTGAACTGATTCTCTTTGTGTTATTCATCTTTAATGTCATCACTTGTAAATAAAGACTTGCTTCAAAACTATCAAGTTCCAAGCAAATGCTAAGTACCCTCTAAAAAGCAAGCAGGAAACTCAGCTGTGAAGAGATGCCACAAAGCATGCACTGTGTTTTTGTTCCATTGCTAGGATCTACATAAAACCAGATGTATGCACGAGAGAAATGTTGCCTGATATAACAATGAGTAATAAAGAGTATCTCACAATCATAGGATGCATGACACAATAATGAATTGTATATTACATGCTTAAAAAACACAATTAAAACTGTCAGTTTCTTTCCAGTGGAAGTTCATTGGCAGAATTGTGATACAGCAAAAATTCCGCTTCAGGTCTTTCATACCATTTTCCTGTTTTCATGTGCTCACAAATAAGAAAAAGTGCAGATGTCAGAAGAATATACACTGTGTGTCTCCGTATCCAAGGAAGTAATTGTTTCAAAATACACAGTTATCCAGTTATCACCAGCTTATTTTTAATATCTTCAAGTCAAAACTACATCTGCTTGGATAACACTGAACCCCAAGTCAGACGTGTCTGCCTCAGTCAGGCCTCTTGATGCAGAAGGAAATATTTCATGCTAATTCAAGTGGTGACATTCTTTCTTCTGAAGCAATAACTTGATATTATTTTTATGAGGATATATGTTCTGTTTCTTTAAACACGTAGCAGGAAACCAGGCAGGATGGGGATGGGGAAAGAGTCTATAGCAGCAAACCTAGAGTAAGGAGAAAGAGACCATGCACACATGTTTTTTAAGGAAAACACTCTTCTTATTTTTATAAGTGTCTGTGTACAGGTGTTCAGAGGGAAAAAAAAAAAAAAAAAAAAGACCAGGAAGCCCCACTCTGCCAAGACTGGATTTTGTGACTGCAGTGTAAGTGGGGCATACACTCATGAACACAAAAGTCTTCTCTCACTTACCTAAGGCTCACTCTAAATAACTCTTGCCCAATCTACCTGCTTTATAACTGCTGCCTCACCAGATAAATTATGTAGAAAAAATTATTCGGAGGTTATCAGCAAAATGGCTACTTTAGAAAATATATCTTCTCCTTACTTGCTCTTGTGGTAATTGTCTGCACATGAAGTGTAAGAAAGCTGAAAAACAGATGCCTGAAGTAATCTGCCTCGGGGACAAAACTGTGAGTTTTCTGGTCATTGCCTTGGAGAAAATGGGAACTAAGCTATTTAACACCAATGAAATTCTTCTCTTTCAGAGTGGGGAAATTAATATATATTCAAAACACTAGATATCAAAGACTAGAACAAATTCAAAGATGATAACTGATGACACTTTTGCTTGATAGTCAAGCTCATAAGCTAAATCAACAATTTTAAGGAAATCAATATTTTGGAGGCTTAACTATCCTGCCACAGTCTTCCCATCGGCTTTCCTCCAAAAAGGAAACTGAAAAAACCAGCAAGATTAGCAGGCACATAATTTTAAAAGTCTCTTTTGGGGGCAAAATATTTTAAGGTTTTCTGGTTTGTTTCTGAAGAATAAATCTCTCACACAACCACTCCTCTGTAGTTTTTCTTATTTAACTCTTTAATAAAAGCCAGTCTCTTCTCATATAGGGAAGAACTCATAGAGTCACCAAATAAGACAGATATTTTAGGTATAACATGGAATGGTACCCTGCTGTTTTGTCTTCATTATGTATTTCCAGGAACATGTCATTTGGGCTCAAAGATGAAAGAAAAAAATGCACAAATAATGCCTTGATTAAGATATGTACCAACATCAGGCTGGTAACAAATAAAAGTCTTGCTAAAAAAGACTTTATAATTTTTATTAATCAGCACTTTTCTATCAACACTGGAAATTTACTCTTTCTCAGTTTAAAAATAAACAGAATTACTCTGATTGTAAATTCCTTTTTATGTGATGCCAATAATAACTATGTTTTTGTTAATGTTTAAGGTGAGTTTGATCACTCTTACCATCTTGTGAAGTGTCATAGCTCCTCCATGGTCAGTTGGAAGCTGGAGGAGTAAGACAAAGTCTCCTTCTTAAAATTGTGTCATTGACATGAAGAAAATCTGGGGATGAGCTCTTTTCATCTGATGGTTCCCAAATACAGCCATCTCCTTGCAGTGTTCCTTGGAAATTCCTCTCCCTGTGACACCATAAACCAGATAAAATAAACTTAGTTAAAAAGTGCAAATCCAGCTTCTGAGTGGTAAATCCCAAGACTGAGTTCTCTCCCCGCCTTGGTCCCATATACATCTTCTGGTAAGTCCTCCACACCAGCTGAGGTCACACTGGAGAGCCCCAGCTCAGGCCCTTGGCAGAGAGGTTCTTTTAGGGGTCACAGAGCAGTCCAGCAGCACCCCAGGAAGCACTGGAAGTCCTCAAGAGGCTGGAGAAGGATCTCACATCTTTGGTTGCTCTCTCAATTATCTGTGCCAGGAGGACCTGGAACAGCTCTTGGTTGGAATGTTACCGTGGTGCTTCAAATGATGGGAACATTATCTCCTCCTTAGCATTCAAGTTTGGATCTGCATTTCTCAAAAAGTGTTGTGTGGTATTTCTCCCTAACTCTGCTTCACTTTGAAGACTCATGTAAATTGTTGTTTAACTGAGAGCTTGTTTACTCTGTTCAGAATGGGGAAAAAAGCAAAATGTTCACAACACAATGGGAAAACTTTAGGAAGTGCTGCAGGCTTTGGTGTATAAATTCTCTGTATCTATAGGTAGGTAGAATGATGGAACAATCCACATTATGGAGTAATTTTTGGTAATAAATACCTGTTCTATCCAGATGATGCAACTATTTGTCATCTTAGTTGGCATCTAGTAGCTTCAAATGCTCCTGAAAGTATTGAGCTGCATTCATCTGATTTTATGAACAGACAAATAGCCACCTTACACAGTCTTCTAACATCTTTAACTACCTATGAAGAACACAGCAGGTTCTCCTCAAGCACTTCTAAAATGTCCCACTTACTCCCTTATGCCTGGTTTTAATATTTACAACAGTCATCATCTGAACTATGGCAGAAATAAATCTTGAACAGTGTTTGCCTGCAGATTTAAGGCAATAGTACATGTGTCTTGCTTTATTAGCATAAATATGGTCTAAATGGCAGACACTTTTGTCTTGACAATGTTAGAAATGCTGCTCAAGAAGTCTAGACCAGACTGACCATGTGGTTTAAGATCCATATTTGTATGCATATTGGCATCCTGCAAATGTGTTGATAGCCTGCAGAAAAAAAGAGACAAGATGGTTTTCATGGCTGGGGAATTATTTACAAACATAAGCATTAACTGCATAAAAATCATCAGTATGAAGCATCACAATTTCCCAGAATCACAGATTATTTTTGCTGGACTCATAATCGCCTACAGGATTCACAGAAGATGAGGGCATTCATTGAGACCCAATCTGAAACCATCCTCTATTGCAGTTCACTGAGATTTGAATTAGATTATAAGAAAACCCAATACATTTAACCTTTTCATTTTCAGTTTGAGTATAGCTACAAATCCCAGTTCCATGTTGAAGCTAGGACAGGCATCAGGTCCCCAGGGCTATGCAGAGCTTTTAGCAGCCTCAGTGGGGATCCTGTGCACAGCTTGTTGCCAGCCTGCAGTGAAAGGATTTTGATATAAAAAATATTGCCAGCTGTAGGCGGAAATGTGTGACAACCGGAAATTCCGTCTGCATCTATGCAACGAACCAAGGTCATGAGTGACTTGCATTCTCTGGGAAACTTGGAAATTTTGTCAGCTCTATTTGAACTCAGCAACAACTCTGTTTAAATTTCTGTGAAGACATAATGGTATATTTAATCAGGTCCTAAAAGAGTAGGTTGTTCTAAATTTACATGACATCTTATATTCACACACAAAGAGGTTTAATTATGTTTCCCATTTATATAAGACCACAAAGACTAACAAAAAGTACAGGAAAAACCTTCAGTTTTTTTGTCTCCACCCTAGGTTGTCCTAACACAGTCCAAGAGGCAGCCATTTTTCTCTCTGAAGAGAGGATACTGAACATCAGAGCATACTTCAGTATCATCTAGCTTGTTTTGACCCTCAGAAATCTTAATGGAGACTAAAGCCTTCTTGAATTCATGGATCCAGGCATTCAAATTCATTTATCTATTTATAGTTATTTGGCTTAAACATTACCTTCATGAGTTTCCAATGAAAAGCAGATTCTATAGAGCTGGACCCTGCACAAAGAAAAGGAAAGTCACCAATAAAAAAAGCTAAAAATTTAAATGGAATTAATGAAGGAATGACAATTGCCATTTTATAGTATTACCACATGTCCACTGCCCACTGGATGGGCTTAATAAGCACATAACATTTCTCTCCACTGATTCCAGAAAGAAGACAGTGTTTGACCTCTTTACCCAATTTGCCAAAGCAACAGCATCATCTTTGGGTCAACACCTACAGCCAGGATTCCCAGCAAAGCAGCATCCAATCCAACTTCGACTTAAAATACATAACAAAAGTAGGAGCACCTTTGAGACCTAGGAATGATTTTGTCTGAACTCTATTCTTTTGTGGATTTGGACATTTCTGCTTTGTTTGTATTCCAATTTGTGTTATTCAGACAAATTGGAAAAGTTGTGTGTCAGTATCTTCCATATTAGGATGAGGTGAGCATGTTTAAGCTGAGATTCTTCTAATCATTTTCCATGTGTTTCTTAATTAGCTTGGTTTCTTTTTTCTGGCTTTGTTCTCCTACACTGGTTCATTCATTTCCTGAAGTTTCACTTCACCTTGTCTGGTTTTTCCGTCTGCAGCATGTTGTTATGTGCATTTGGTGATGAGAATTAGCTTAAAATAATCTGTACCATAATTACTGACTTCAGACTTGTTTGTGTCTATAGGGAGATATCCACGACAAAACAAAATAACAACAAAGAGGGAAAGCGACTTCTTTAGTTCTTCCATATTTGGACAGCCCAGATGTTATTTACAGCATTGTTTATGAAGCTTTTTCTTTGCCTTGCTGGCTTTGATCCAAACACGTTGTCAGTTTTGAGCACACACGTCCTGTCACATGGTGACTGTGTGCCCCTGATGAGTAAACATGCGGGAATGCAATTTATAAAGACAGGCTAGAGCAGCAATTAAGGAGAAAAAACCCTACAAATAAGACAAAGGAAATTAGGCAGGAAGATGAGCTAAATCTGGTCAGAATACAGGATATCAAGGCAACAGCACTGCATATAATTTATTCTTTAGTCACTAGCAAGTGTCAACATCAGTATGTGATGTCTGTGCTTGTGAAACTTTTATCATTAGTCTGCAAGAGGATCTCTCAGAGGGACTAGTTGCTACAGAATCCCCCAAGTGTGCAATCTTTGAAGGGTGAAGAAGTTCATTATCACATTTGGCACTTAGTCAAGTGATGAAGTTCTTCAAGAACATTTGGACAATGAACAAACAGAAGACTGTAAAATCTCCTTTTCCTATAAAGTTGAAGAGGCAGCAGTTGCCAGTAAGGGTCCACAGAATATGTAGGAAGAGGAAAATATCTGACATGCATTACATTTTCATGCTAAAGAACAGTAATGCCACAAATGTTTCAGGCAATAAAATTCAGTCACACGAATATTTGGGTGACAGCAGCAAAATGTTATGTACCAGAAGTCATGGGGCCTGGGAAGGGAGCATGAAGTATTGCTTATTTCCTTGTTTACAAACAAATCAACCTCAGGCAAATGCTGGGATTTGGGAAGTTCATCTAAGAGACTGTGGGCTGAGCAGCTGAATCATGGGTCTGTTGTAGGAAGAGATTGCTGCTATGTAAGAGGTGTACTTCATTATAAAGGCCATCATATCTGCTAGGGGAACTTGTAGTTCATTATCCCTATGTCTGATGGGACAGTATTCCAGTAGGAATCTTTGTTTTAGCTTTACCTACTCAAGTCTATAGGAGAGGATACCAGGGGCAACTCCTTCTCCTCGGGGATTAATTTAACTCTATAACTGCTCTTTTCCTATCAGCCATCTACTGTCTTATCTTCTTGAGCATTGTCCGAAGAGTTGTTGTCCTCATAGAGCAGACTTTTGGGGTTTTTTGACAAACCTTGCAGTGTATGGAAGAGAACTTTGCTACTAATCTCATTTAGGGAGGCATTGAAGCTGAACAGACTCGCATGGGAACTTGGTGTGTAGCTTTAAACCTTCAGTTATTTGCCATACAGTTCTTGGAGCAAACATCACAGTGTGATTGGATCTTTGATGTAAAAGCACTTGTATTTTCTGTAATGGCATCGTGGCTTCTATATGTGCATAATCAAGATGCTAAACCAGCACATGATTTATACGGTCGCTTTGAAATGCCTGTCCAAAGGTTTCTTGCTTTATGTTTAGATCATCAACTGGCAATGTTTTCTGCTAATGAATCTTTGTTAATATTTAAGAATACATATCCTGTAATTATATTTTCCTATGGAAAGGTACCCTGCTGTTCAAATTAAGTGTTAAGATAGTCTGAAATTAAGGATACATCTGAAGTGCTGGATCCAGTCCTAGCCTTGCTATTACAAGAAAATTGAAGCAAGTGCAGCAATGGGCAACAAGCATGAATAAGGGACTGTAAGACCTGCCCTATGAGGAGAGGCTGAGAGAGCTGAGACTCTTCAACCTGGAGATGAGAATGTTCAGGGGAATTCTATCAATATGCTTAAATACCTGATTGTCAGGAGTAAAGAACAGGAAACCAGGCTTTGCTTTGTCGAATCCAGTGACAGGACAAGAGACAACAAGCACAAATTAAAATACAGGGCATTCCATTTAAATATAAGGAAAATGGTTTTGTACTCCATTTTTTTTTTTTTACTGGAACAAGTTGACTAGAGATGTTTTAGAGTTTCCATTCTTGGAGATACTTAAATAATGACAATGTGTCCCTGAGCAACCTGCTCTTGATGCTTCTCTGAGCAGAAAGTTTAGACTAGGCCATCTCTAGAGGTGCCTTTCAAGTTCAGCTGGTCTGTGATTCTGTAAAGGATACTATAAAACAGATGCATGTCCAGAGCGTGTGTCCAGATACATGTCCAAACAAAAATTATGCATTTCAAAGCTCATCAACTCAACCAAAATGTCATTTGCAGGACAAGACAGAATACAAAAGGAAACAAGAATGAGACTGATAGAAGAACCGCATATACCTGGAGCCAGTAAGACATGAAGAGAAGAGCTTTGATTAATTTTTTCTAGCAAACACTGAAGAGAATGTGTGGTAAGTTTAAAACAGTTCTTATCTGTATGCTAATATTCCTATCCACATGCAGAGCTAAAGAAGACAGATAAGCCAGCAATGCAAAATACAGATCTGTCAAAAGGCAGCAGCAGCTAAAGTTACATCTAGCACAAAAATGGCTAAACTAAGGTTGATGTAAAATAGGGGGAAAAATGCCTGTTTTTTCTTTCCTAAGACTTTGAGATCATAAGGTGAGGATGCCACAGAAGCTACTGTTATTATAGCTAAGAAGAATGGCTGAAATTAGCTGCCTTAAACCAAATAAACAAATTTCCCATCTCCAAATGAGGTGAGAATAACAGAGAGCTATTGAGGAATGTGTGAGCAGGCATGTTCAGATACACTGGGGAGAGTTACAGGTGACAAAGGCACCATGACCTTACTCAGCCCATCCATCTTCTCACTCTTAAAGGATTTCATTCTCTTCACAGCCTTTTTTCCCTGGAACCTATTTGCTCGGATGAACCAGGAATTTGAAGAACTAATTTGAAAATGAGAGTGTAACTAGCTTACACTTGTTTTCAGCTGATTTCTAATTGACAGCAGAGTAACCCCAAGGATGAGGTGGGCTTTAACTTCCTGCTACTAGTAAGTGTCACTGGATCAGGTACCTCCCAAAAGTGACAGAAGCACTTGCGAGTACAGATCTGGAGGGCCATGGAAAAGGAAAATTAAAACCTCAAGCAATGGAAGTTTTACTGCTACAAGCAAGTCCAGAACCAGATCTGGGCTCTTGCAGCTGAAAATAAGATTAAAAGTTTTAGTGCCAGGAAACTCTAAAAAAGATTGTGGTATATGGATTTCATATTGCTAGAAAGCTAAATATTAAGACAATGTTGAAATATATATAGTCACTTAATTTTTTCAGACTGTTCACCTTCCCCACCACTTTCAATCCCATTTTTTGTTGACTTTTCCACTTAAAAAGGAAAAAAAATACCCATGATTACATGAGCAAAGGTTTTTTTCTACCATTCTTCAGAGAACTGATTTATTTGTATGTTAATATTCTTATCCGTATACAAAAATGTGCACCATGAATAGATTTAAAAGGGAAAACCAGCCAACTGGAAATCCTTCCTTTATTTTAAAGATAATAGCTCCATTTGTTTATTGCTTCTGCTGTTGATTTTTTCCAAGGAGAACAGCAAATCTGCTCTCAGAGGAACACAACCCTTCTGTGGCCAGAGTTCAGTACATATCCAGGGTACCTTTCTGCAGTGAAACACCCTGCCTACTTCAGTGAAGCTGCTCACAGTTAACTCTTCTGGATGTGGAGACCCAAGTAACATAGCCTCTTCTTTATTGCCCAAAGGGCTACGTTCATATGGCCTGAATTCCACCAAACTCCTCCAGTGCTTTGTCCACAGGGTGGGTTGCTGCAATTGGAGGGGAGCCTGGGGCATGCAGCCGGTGGGAAACATTGTCCATGGGGGTTCTGGTGGAACATTTGAACATCCCGTGAACAAAGACAGAGGCCAGCCACTGCTGTGTGATTGAGCCTGGGTTTATTTCAGCTGCACAAGCAAGATTTTTTTTTCCTGGTAAGTGATATTTATAAAAGGTAATTTTTTTTTTTTTTTTTAAAACGTCTTACTTTTCCCATATGTTTGTGAATAGGGTGAAGGAGAAGTCCAGAGAGATCAGCATCAGCAATTGTTTTCCTTTCATAATTATGTTTGACAACTGTTAAAACATGGAGTATAGTGAAATCATCGCCACCCCTTTATTATGGTAAACTACTCCGTTTTTTTCAGTGGTTTGACAGAAACACTCCAAACATCTGTAACAATTGGTTGGAATAGGACATACACTGAAATCAATATAACAAGCACACTCGGGGCTGTATGCTGCTGCAGGGGAAACTAATGCCAAAGAGCTGTAGCACTAATGACTTAATTGTTGCCTTGGTGGTTGTCAGGATGACAAAAAAGCATGAGACAAACTGAATCTTTCTCCCCAGATGCATTAATGTCTCTTTCAGTTTCCTGGTCAGGTCATCATTTCTCTCACAGAAGTTTTTGGTCTGTGTTTTTATGAATTGACATCAGAGTACTGCCTCATGGCCTGAGCTGTTGTTCTCAAAGTTTTTTGTATTGTACTGTAGCATCCTGAATCCTTTTTCCGAATGTGTTTTTGTTTTAGAGTTGGATAGTCAGAGAGACTCATCTTCCATATTTCAGCAAGGAAACTCTGGGATGTATTCAGGATTGTGAGCTGGGAAAAAGAAAGGATACTAGAGAGGTTTTATCCCTCAGCTGTCACCAAGGAGGGGAACATGGCCTTGCAGACCTTGTGAACTGGAGTGTTTCATTGAAAACATGTGACTTAGTCAGCAAACCCAGAATTTTAGTAAAACAGGCCTTAACAAAGGTCTAGTTCTCGCCAGTTTTCCTTCTGAGCCCTGGCACTGTCATGCCCTCCCTCCTGTAGCCATGTGCTACAGGACCTAAGTCTCAACCATGAAAGGCTCAGACTTTTCCAGAAAAATATTGCTTAGCTGAAGCTAGTCATTACAGCTTCCTCCTCATTATGGAGCTTACAGGAATGAGATCAAGCAAACACAGTCAAAAGCATGACCGCTCAAATATAAGATATGAGAGTCTATTTAACTAATGTATAGCCAGAAAGCAATCTTGTCAAGAGTTTAATATGATTCAGAAAGTTTTTAGTTTTCCTTGTAAAACAGCCTTCTTGAAAAATGGAGTGGTTTTAACAGGATTTTTGCTCCTCAGCATGTGGACACAAGTTGAGAGTGCCAGGTGATTACAGGGAAATTATTCATCCGGTTGACTTGGGGAAGGACATTCATTCTTTTTTTCATAGTTTATTTGATGTAACCTTATCATACATTTTAAAGCTGATCTAAAATACCTAAGCAAGTTGTTTCACGTACTTTCCAAATAGTTTCCTTCTGAGAAGGTGTTGATCAGAGATACATGAATATCAAAAATAAAATGCTTCAGTCAGGATAAGGCCCCTTCTCCAAAGATCAGAGGCTTATCCAGACCTGAGACACATAAGCCAGACTGCTTAGGCCTCCTATAATGCCTAGAAGCCCTAGGGTCAGAAAACAAATGAAAGTTAACAGAACTGGCCAAAAGAGGATAGTAAATCAATTACTAATACATCCCTAATACAAAGGTTCAGGCTTTCCTGAAGTCTGGGTTTTCCCTCATTTCCTCTGGGGATTTTTGAGCAGCTGGATGAGTAGGATAATTTGGCTTAAAGATGCTTTTCCTGTACTGGCTCCTATGTTTGCAATCAGAAAGGACTCAAGATCACAAAGAGTGTTCCGGTCTGAAGAACAATGATCTCCCTCAGGTATCAAGAAATACGACGTAATCAGTGGGCCACATTCACCGGTAGGCTTGGGATGCTTTGCATTGTCTTGGTGATACAAAACATTCATAAACCTGGACTGTCTGCAGAGCCATATAAGGCAGCCAAGAAGAGGTCTGATCCACAGTCATCAGCATCATACACTGCATGCACTGGAAGTCCCCAAAGAACTGTTCTTTCGTTTAGGTCTCTGGACCTTAGTGAAACACTGCCTGATACCACAACTTTTTTCATCATAATCACAGAAATCGATACAAAACGGAGCATCTTCGAGCCAAGTTATTCAGCTGATCCAGCTGTGAAACTCCCCAGAGGAAACTAGGGAAGATTCAGAATATAACAACAAAAAACACTAAAAAATTATAAATCTCCATGCTTTAAAAGTAAGGCTGCAGCAGTGTGAGCGACGCTGTACTGCCAGGACAGGATGAGGCTGCAGAAGCTGGCTCAGAATCAAAGTCAGAGAATGCAGCTTGTTCAGGCAGAAGTCACCAAGGGGGTGAGCAGAGCAGCCAGCGGCGGCACCACAGCCCCTCTATCAGCCTTTGAGATCTTTGCCACTAGCTGGGCTAGGTCAGAAGAGAGTCTTGCAAATGTACTACCTATTCCCTCGAGATACTTGTGGTTCAGGCTCTAATCCACTGTACTACTGTCTGCCAAAGAAACTTCCCTAGATTATGTTAGGTATTGGAAGAGATTACATGCACACAGACTCTGGGTTTTAGATCCCTAAGCCACATCACGCAGCTCAGTGCAGGAGCAGTTCAGTCCTATATATGTGAGCAAATAAAATTAAAAATATTTCCAAGCACTGAAAATTGAACCTCTCTTAAATTATTTGAATGGCCCATGCTATATGGTGATGCCAAATAATTCCCAGGCACAACCTGAATGTTAGTGCAGCCAGAGACCACACTCAATGGGCAGTTATCATGCAGCTGTCTTGCTTTGGAGAGGAACAGATTCTTGCTGTGCTGGTGGCCTTTCCGGCAGAGAACAAAGCAGGTCATGCTTAATTTGCTGGTGACAACTTACCTGTTGGGACTAGCAGCTCTACTGGGCATGCAAGAGACTGCCAGTAGTTCTGGTTTTAAAGATTACTGTGTCCGTATGAAGGAAATGTGTTACTTGTTAGCTTATTCAGGGTCGCCTTTAGCAGAAGATTTAGGTATGGAAGAATGGGTTTATTTGAAGCATATACTTTCAGAATAATAAAGTCAAGTCTCTAAAACTAAACCAAAACCACATTATTAAGGCTAAACTTAACAGCAAGAAGTCTCCACGGCTTTTCCAGTCCCCTAGGTAGATTGCTAGGAATGTTAGGCAAGCAAGTGTCCTTTCTTGCTTTAACTATTCAGGACATCTCCTGAAGCCACTCTGAGCAGTTTCTTATGGTGCTCCTTTCCCACTGCCCTGGGGAATGACCTACTTCTTCTTCTCCTTTCTTGTTTATCTGCTTCATTCCCTGTGATTGGTTGCTGAGACATTGCACGACAACGTGGGGAATGAAGTAATTTCCTCTTTTCATTCCTTCAGTCTCTGAAGTCATTTCCTTCCCCCACCCACTCAGCATTTCTCAATGTTTCTGAAGTGTATCCTATTTACCACTTTCTCGGCTTGATTCTGCTTTCTTCTCCTACAGCCAAAGATGGACATATTGGTAAAATATTGTACATCAGATCATGAGAAATGTGGCTCCAGAAAAGAATACTGTATGTGTCAAAATTATTCTTTCTCTGAAACTAACATAAGGAGAAAACATAGCATAGCAGCAGGTACCTGCATTACTGAAGTATCCCCCCACCTATATTGCTGGCTGGAAAGGGGACAAGGATGAGTGGAGCAGGAAGGGAAAGTAGCCTTAGATGGTTTACAGCTGTAATGGACATCTATACACCTAGAGTTTTAGAAGCCCAGTCTTGTATAAAATCACTCATAGAGCGTAGCATCACCAAATGTCTTTCTTCCATGGCAGGAGTCAATCTATCAACAGCAAAGAACAGCTGAAAAACGAAATCAAATAAAAATAGCCTACGTAACTGACAAGAACCCTATCCTGCAGAAGGCAAGTTTCCAGTGGGAGCTAATTTCAGAGATAGGGAACCCTGGGAACTGCAGTCCTAGCACCAGCATACATCCCTAAAGGCACAGAGTAAGAGATTTCTACTTGGTCCATGTATCTCAAAAGCCTTCAGGTAAGCTGTGGTGATCTGTCCTGTTGTGAGACCCTGCAGCCTATAACTGCGACTGTTTGCAACCAGGAACAATTTAAAGTGAAGTTCATGTATTTGGATCACAGCAGTACTACATTTCCTCACAGCCATGTCTGCCATTTCCATTCCAATTTTGGGGCATACTGGAAAAATCATAGATAGGGTCAAGAATTCACACAGTGTCTGTGCCCAGGACAAACAGTGCAAGATACGCTTGAGAGTACAGCTTGCTGCCTGATTGACTTCACTTGGGAATTTAAGAATTCCATTTCAGACAAAAAAACATAGCCAGAACTAATTCAAACCACAAGGGAATAAAGCAAAGAAATCAAATCAAACTAATAAATCAAGATTACAGCTCTCTCAAGAAAGATATGTTCTAATTCAGCCACAGGTTATGAGAGTTGATGCAGGAATTACTGGAGGTAACTCTATAGTCTGTGATTGCTGTTGGTTGTATGAAATGATCCTGTTAGTTTCTTTTGTCTTTTTGCACTGTAAACAGTGCAAATGTAGTTGTGTAATTGATGACAAGGCCTCCTTCTGCCCACAGTGACTGCCAGCTATCAATTACACTTGGGGTATTGGCAGTGAAACAGCTGAGGAGTCTCTACAGATAAAAAGAGAAGCATCCCACTTGACAAAAGCACCTTCTTGAGCCACAGCTGGAGTTCATAGCCCAGGAGTCACACTCCACAAGTTTATTTGCATTTCCAGTTACAAATTGCTGCTTAGCAAGAAAGAATTCAATGAAAAATGAGTGCTGCGAAATACAGTCTTCAAATTGACAGAAAAAATATTTCTTTTTGAAATTTAGGTTCTAGTGTTAAGAAAGGATATTGGTGGGGAGGGATAGAGGGTGATTTCCTCTGTTCCCTTTGTAATCCATAATTTGGTGCTCATGTATTTATCCACAGCACATAATTTTCCAGGGAAAGATTTTGAAAATTTCAGTAAAACAGTGCATCTGATATTCTGTCATTGTTGCATTTTACAAACAGCAAAAGACCCCAGAAGATTCATGCCCTTTTTTAGTCAATGTAGTCCAAAAATAAATTCATTCTCTTTCTTTTTTGCAGTCACAGTGTCTTTTCATGGGAATTTGCATTTTGAGTACATTCGCATCTTTGCTACCACCAAAGATAAAAGTTTTAGTTGCTCCAACCAAAGCAGTGTGGAGGAAACATTAAATGATTTTTGAACTATCAAAACAATTCAACAGAGGCTGAAAACATAATGTATTTTTGTTCATATATGAATACTTAGCTGAGAAAACAAGTCATACCCATGTCTCAGCCCACAGTAAATGCCTGCAATTCAAAACAATGATTCAGCACAGAGTATGTGAAGTTTTGAACATTTTAACGATTTTTTTTTTTTTCCACTAAACTTTTGGCAGTTCAGCCTCAGACACTGTTTGTATGGAGCAGAAGTTCAGGCAAGTTTTTCAAACTAAAAAAAAACCCCAAGGGTTTTTGATTCATGCTTAAATGCTTGAAGAGCAGTTACAAGGCTATCAATT
Source organism: Pyrocephalus nanus (assembly GCA_038380795.1). Classification (NCBI taxonomy): domain Eukaryota; kingdom Metazoa; phylum Chordata; class Aves; order Passeriformes; family Tyrannidae; genus Pyrocephalus; species Pyrocephalus nanus. Next base: position 44,157,582 of record CM076260.1, read on the forward strand.
AAAAGGCTTTACATCTCAAGCCCATTTGGATGTCTCTGAGGATGTTTTCCAGAACATGTATGTTCAAATGCAATGTGAGAAGGAAGCTCAAAAGACTGCTTTCTGTTTCTTTCTCTGATGAGTGGTCATTGCTTCTGTACCTACCCTCTCACCCTCTTGGCCAGGCTTGCATCTCTGCACAGTCCTTTACTGCAAAGGATTTTCCCATTCATATTCCCTCGGGTGACAGAATGGTTGCAGCAGACTGGGTTATACAATCTGGGTTACAGTACGTCTCTAGACAGACAGACAGATGGTCTGTAAGGCTCTGACCCCAGTTGTAGGATGCCATGACTCATACATGCCCTTGGGAAGGCTGCAGGGAGTTTCCTCTCATCACCTTCCTGGAAAACCAGCAGGAATGAGTGTGGTGCCAGACACTCATGAGATTCCAGGTAAGAATTACCTGGCATCCAGACAAGCGGAGAGACCGGAGAGACCGTCTCACCTGCTGGAAGGTGATTTCCAGATGGTCAGCTGCCCATCACTTCCGTCCTAGGCTATTATCAGCAATTTTCAAGCTTCAGCAGTGTGATCACAGCCAAATCTCCCCGTGGAGGCACACTCTTTGAGGGCCAACTTAAACTTACTGGTATTTTGTTTTCCCAAGAATTTGCAAAAGAGAACCATGGATCAAAGATTTAAAAATCTAAGAGATAGAGGGCACTCAAACTAAACCCCTGTGAGGTATTGAAGACACATTTTCAAATAAAAATACTACATTTCATATTTGCACCAGGAAAAAAATGAGAAGTCAAATTATTTTGCATTTGTTTTAGTTTTAGTTTGTGTTGTTCTGTTGTTCTTTTCAAAGAGAAAACATCCATTTACAGCCAGATCAGTGGAGCATCACATGAGAGGGAACTAAGAGTTTCCTCAACAACTTTTGGATTAACACAAAAGAGGAAATTTTTTTTCAGGAAGAATTTTAACTGTCAGAATACATGGTAGCATTTAAATATATGCCGGGTGTAAGTCAAACAGGGAAAGTCCAAAGTTGTTAAGTAGGTAATGGTGATACTAAAAAAAGAAACACTAAATACAAAAGAAGTTAATTCTTAACTAATAAACAAAGATAAAGTGAGATGTAGTAACTGCTGACATACTTGTTCCTCATTATTAAAGAGTTGAGCAGGCTTATGAAGTACAGATCTTGCAAAACAAAAGGAGATATTTTTAAACAAACTTAGAAAATCCAGGAATGCTAAATTATAAATATCTAGACTGATTCACTACGCTGACTCTAATTGTGAGTCACTGCAACAACACTTTTTAGTTAGTGGAGTAATTAGAATATAAATTTAATATGCATTGAAATTGAAATAATGCTGTAATCATATAGTATATACATTTTTTAAAAACATTAAAAATGTATTGTGAAATCTAGTACTCGACAGCCTCGTTTTGGGCACAAAAGGAAAACATTAAGGATGGAAGTTATTTTTATTTTCTCATAAACCATTTTTATCCCCGGAAAAAACCCCATGTTTTTGTATCTGAAAAAAGTCAGTGAAAATTTTTGAGTAAAAATGAAATATTGAGACTCGATGCTTGAGAGAACAATGCTCTTAAGAACAGTTGCAATCTCCCAGTTCAATGCTTTTGAAAAACAAATAAAGTTTTATATTTCCTTTTAATTGGATACCTTAGATTTATTTTAATCCTTGGAATACTTGAAGCAAAATCTAGTTGCTGTGAGTACTACTATTTCCTTTCCTGAAGTGCTGACCAGGGAAAACAGTACAAAGTTTATTATATGTGTTTATAAATAAATTTTAAAAAATATTCACTATGAAAGATCTTACTTTTCTTTTTTCAGGTTCTTGACCTTACATTCAGCTGTTTATGCTTCTAAGAAGACAGGTTACAGAAAAACCTTTTGATTAGAATTCTGTTTAAAAAAATTGTAATCTGGGAATCATGGAAGCACATTATCTCAGAAAGTTATCTCAGCCTTGGATCAGTTTTCTTTTACGTCAGTAGACAAATTTCCTTTTTACTCTTCTTTTTAAAACTGTTTTGTGATTTTGGGGGGGAGTTGGGTTTTTTTGGTTCAGAAGTTTTAGTCAGAGAGTGAAAGACTGTTTACATCTAGCTCATATTCTGCGTGAGGAATCTGCATTTGTTTCCTCTGAACAAGTATGGATTTTCCACTTATAACAACCCTGAAATAATGGCATCATGTCAGCAGCTTTGCAAGAGACTGCATGTTTTTTCCAAGATCTGCTGATGGAAAGTCTGGAAAGCAATATTTCATATCTCTCAGAAGGCTGTTTATTCTCAAAAATACTCAGTTATTTAGTCTCTTAGTAATTACCCATTCCTAATCCGAAGACCATTTGTCCAGAAGGTAAAGCATTGAGCTGTAATGAATCATTTGTTTCTTTTATGGGGATTAATTGCATTGCTAAACAAAGAAAAAGTTGCTTACTTTATTTATTTATTTATTTACTTATTAGCAAAAATAGGAAAGCAACAACAGAACAAGGAATATGTATGTATTTTGTAGTCTGTGTTTGGAGTTTCCTTTTTTAGAGGCTCCATTTCAGGCACTGACAGTGCTACCAGCAGAGCCCGCTATGGGACCACTCAAATTTGGAGGAGAAAGGTGGACATTCACAGACAGATTTCCCAAGTTTCACTGTTTTCATAAATCAGCGGAATTAAAGTCCACGAAGAGCCACCATCCATCAGGCCCAAGCACCTACTTAACCATGGAAGAGGAGACACCGAGTTTTACCCAGCGGATGTTACCCTCTGCAGATCAGCAGTAATCTCAGAGGTAGCATCAGGTCCACCTAAGCTCATCCTTCCTGACTTTTTTGCAATGATTTGCCTAAGTATAGAGTTAATTAAACTTCCCAGCTGCTCTAGGAGACAAAGCGTCGGATGGGTGTAATGTATTTAGCAGTGAAGGGACAAGGAGTATTTAGGTTGATTGTTAAGCAACACTACGTGCTGTGGGCAAGAAGGACACAATGCCAGCTCTGGAAATTTCGCAACTGTTGGGTTTTTGTCCTCAAGACTATGTATTTGAGGTCTGTGGGGTTAATAAACAACAACTACCACCAAGAGTAACACGACAGGAGAGAAGAAAAGGATGAGAAGAACACTTTGGACTGCTTACAGTTGTTATTCAGCTAATACTCCACTAAGAAAACGAGAGGTGTTTTGTGTATTTTTTAGTCCAACAGCACATCTCTAAATAAATCCCAGAGGGGACACATATTTGAACGCCAAGATGAAAGTGGAGGCTAAAGCAGGCAGAGGGAAAGGTGGTTTTGGCTAGACGCAAGCAGCTGTGTTTTGCATGTCCAAAACCAAAACCACACTTTGACTTTGTACGTTAGGCCTCACCGGGCTGGGAGGGATGGTGTGCAGGACGGGGCTATGCGTGGTTCAGTCCAGCCCTGCGCAAGCAACCCGAGGAAGGGCACAGCTTTCCCATGTGGAAGAGAGGAGGGTGAGTAAGGGAAAGCATAAAATCAGAGCTTGGAACTAGCTGGAGCCACAGGGAAGAGAGGTGATAGCAGAGGAGTGGTTCCTGCTGCCCTTGGTGAGCAGTGCCCAGAGTGCACCTTGGGTGTTGTGGGCTAAAACCAAGGTAGCAGTGAGCTCAAACTCTGGTCTACAGCTGTAGACCCCCCTTCCTCACTAAGGATGCGCAGATAAATCTCAAGAGATTTATCTATGAGGTAGGTGGACATTTTAATTATCTTCATGTAGAGTCCTGGATTGAACCACTTGCCTTATCTAAAAGACCAAAGGGAAAACAAGAGAAAGTCTTCTATGTTTGCTGCTAGCCTTGGCAACTGCAGCAGTAGATACATGCTGAGACAAACCTACCCCAGCCAGGCTCACACATGCACAAATAGTAGTCCAGGCTGTGGTCGCTTAATATCCCAAATGAGTGGCTAATTACTTCATGAGCTAATTCACAGTACGTAGGCACTGCCTATGCAGCCCAGTAAAAATAGGTCTTGTGCATTCAAAACCAGGTCAAACACAAAGCAATGCAAAAGAAATGGTCTGTAGAAGGGTAAGTGACACGTGTTTCAGGCTCTGCCATTTGCCCACAGGCAGCCACTCTCAAAAGGGCACAGCATGGCTAAAACTGAGCATGCAAACACTCAAGCAGTGGTGAAGCTGGGTATTAGTGTTAAAGAAACTGAGTTTAAAAATCAGAGCAGTGCTGAGCTTAGATACTGCCCTGCGCTCCTGACAAATCCCCTTCTAAATAATGCTGAAAGTCCAGCCAGACTAGGCTTTTGTGTAGGCAAAGCGTTTCTTACCACTATATAGAGAGCATAAACCACAGCCAGACAGTAAAATTATACTTTCTTGTGTCCAAAAACTGGAGTCATGTCCACAGGAGGGATCTGTATGCTGAAGTTTAGTGTCAATTGCTAAAATTAAAACAAGTTTTTTGGGCCACTGGAAATTGAAGTATTCTTTTCCTGTAGAAAGAACCACTTCTTCTTGTGAGGCTCCTCAGATATGCCTCTGGAAGACACGGGCAGCATGGCACAGCCACAGAAAGGCCACTGAAAACAAGAGGCAGAAGGGAAACAGAGGAAGAGGGATTATTTGAGAGGGGGCAACTTGGAGTATACTTTTCGTAGTATGCCCAGTTCACTGCTGCTGAATGATGTGGAGAATGATGATGGCCTTAATTCGTTGGGTTTTTTTTAAGGTGAATCATTGTGTTAGCCTACATGCATGCACATATAAATTGAATATTACTACTATAATACAATTTTAATATGCTGCATATGCTGTGTCTGTCTGTTTTTTTTTGACCGTTCAACTCTCTGTAAATTGGCTGCAAGACACTAACAAAATGCTTCTGTGGTTGCAAATTAAAATTTTTTGAATTTTTGCTTTGCAGGAAATGTGACTTTTTATTCCACCCAAGACCTCCCAAAAAATCCAATTTTGAAATATATCTCTCCCACAAATCCGTAGGGATTTTGGTTCAACAGAGGAGCAATGGGGAAGATTCACCATTATAAGATTTTTGCAATGAATTGGAGTTTGAAGCTGTCCCAAAATAGCAGATCATCTGAGAGCTGGACTTATGTTCTGGCTTTAGACGCACTTCTACTGACTTTTATCACTCTCTTAGTTGCCTTTGGATTATTGTTTTTTACTTTCCTGGTAATAGACTGTCTTGGGTTAATTTCAGACAAAGACCTGGCCAACACTGTGAGTGAATCTCAGGAACCACAGTTCTGAAAGGAGTAAAATGTTATGGAATGGACCAAGAGATAGGGAGGCAAAATGTTAGTAGCTAAACACTTGTTTAATGTGACGGCATGTACAAATGTGTGCTATAATTTCAGATGATAATTCTATCTGATGAGAGTAAGGATGAGAGCTTTTGTTAAGACCACAACCTTTCATCTGAACCTCTGCATCTTTCAAAAATAAACTCTTTTTCTGGTTAAAGATCACTTTCCTTCTCAACTCTTCTGATCTGGAGTTAGACAAATACCACTTGCCTATGGTCTGGAAGTGAATCTGCAGCTCAGATAACTAGTGCAAAGTGCTTCTTGCAACAAGACTTGCTTGTTCCCCAGTGACTCTCTCCTCCTTATGCACACACGTATACATTTTCTTTGGGTGAAAAGGACTGGTGCAGGGTTGGAGGAGGAGAGTGGAAAGAGAAAGCAAGCAGCAGAGCACAAGGATAGTGTAGGGAAAGGCTACAGCTCCCAACTTGTCCTTTCTTTTCTTTCAGGTAAAAGGACACTTGGTTGTTGGAACCATTTTCTGACAAGAGGTCACCACCACTTTTAGTTTGCAGAAGGTGTTACTATCACCAGTCTCTGTATTTTCCACTTTCCTATGCATGTTTTATTCTAATGGCTGGTGGGTTGCTTGTCAGCTGTGAGAGTCCCTCCAGAAACACTGAGTTTCCTTGACATGCTCCATGTAGTTACCACAATTCCCCAGGCACTAAGCATGGAAACTACGCCAGTGTGTGCACACTGGGTCAGGAGAAAAATAATGGAAAAGCCTCCAGAGCAGCTGCACAAGATGGTCATAAACAGGAGACATTTTTGTTTCATCTTGCTTGCCAAATGCAGCCCTTGCAGTGCTCCTTGCTGGAGTATGGCCCTGCCTTGCCAGAACAGATACCCATTTGGCATTGCAAAGCCCAGAAGAGGTTACCCGGTCAAGGTGGCTGTCTGGAATAGGAACAGTCTAAACAAATTCTGTATTTCTGGGAATTATCACTCCGTTGGTCAGAGTACTGGTCGTGTGGCTGCTGGCATACCAGCTCTACAAACAGAGAAAAAAAGTGTCAGGACTATTTTAATAAAGGATTCCAATGGTAGTCAAAAGCATGTTGATGATTTCTTTCATGTGTTAATGCCATTAGCTACCTCAGGCATTAAGCGTGGGGAGTACCAGTAACTGACAGTGCACTGAGTGGGGAATGAATCATTTTATTTTTATTTAAGTAACTTTGTTGTTCTCATGAAATTTGGCCTCAGCAACATTGTCAGGTTTCAATTAGTGTTGGTAATTCCAGTTTAGGAAAAAAAAAAATTAAACTTGATCCATGATGTGTTACTAGAAATTTGACAAAGAGTGCCTTCCAGCCCCCTTTAAAGTGGTCTGCATCATGAAGGGCATTAAGAAAAAACAGGCCTATGGCAGAGGGACCGCTGTTGTGTCCTGTTTTTTTCATGGAGGATGTAAATAGAGAAAGTTTCCCTATGTTTCTCCATGGCCAGACCATCAAACTTACAGGGTTCTCTTAGATCAAAATGCATCCGTTTTGTACAAATGAAGGTTTTGTGCCACTTCCTTAACAAAGACCACTGAGAATTGTCGGATTTATAGCATAAAGCACATCACAGTTGGAGCTGGGGACTTCTGAAAGCAAGAGGAGCAAACATATGAGCAGCTTTGCCACCAGAGTAACATTTTCTTCTGTGCTGAACCTGACCATGCTACTTTTCTATTTGAACTGTAGAGCAGAAACCAGAGCAACACCCAGGAGAAAGAATGGCAAAACTCTCTGCTCTAAAAATAAGATCTTCAAAACCATATTTAATGGTATCCTCCCCTTCCCAAATCTTCATGTGTCTGAAAGTCCAGATCCAGAGGGAAGTTGGTCCTAACGAGGACCTACAAGTCTCCTACCTCAGCAGTGTGTTTCTGCTCCCTCTCCACCACAAGCCTGGCTAAGAAGCCAAGCTGGCTCGAAATTCACTGTTTTCTTTGCAGGGTAAGCTTTTACCTAGTTCAGCCCTGGGAGCTGGCTCCCTGCCCAGACGAGCTAGGGAAGGGAAGAACGGCAGCAGCCCTGACTAAGCTTGGCTTTGACTTCCAGGGAACTGATCTTTTCCCTCCATCAGAAATGTGGCAGCCGTCATGGCACTGAGCTCTGCATTGCCTAACTTATTTTGCTGAGCAGACCTAGAAGTATCAATCAGTTCTATGAAGAGTGAAATGCACTTCAAAAGTAATTAATAGGAAATCTCCCTGAATAAATTTTAATGGCCTGCCTCTTGATACAAACCAATTACTGAGGCATTTAGTAAACAAAGGAGTAATGCCATCAGTTAAGCATGTAGAGTTGACCCTCTTCAATCTCTATAAAGAGTCTGGGGACTTGTATCAGAGCTTTAGAGCCTGCAGAGCATCATACACCTGAAAATGAGCAAAAGCAAATTTATAAAGGTTAACCCCAAAGTCTCCAAGCTATGCATGAGAGGAAGAAAGACAATAGTACTTAGAGATGTGCTCAAGCAGAGCAGTCCATGTGCTTAAGTCAGTCAAGCCTGGAGGAACCTTCCTGGGAAGTCAGAGGATATTTTATTACTCCTAGACTTCTTTGTTGAGGCTGCCAGTGAGTGTGTCAATTAATTCCAATACTGAGTGAGTTTTAGCAAGTGGCCACTGAAACAGTTAGGTAATGATCACCAAATAACTACATATATTTCTTCCACTGCAGACAACAATGTATAAGCTGTCAATTAAATGAAACCTTTTTTAGCATGCAAAGACTGACATGAATAACACGTGTGTGTGTGTGTCTGTGTATGCATCTTCGACTTTTTTTGTCCGGAATGGTGAATTACTGTAAAATCTTCTGAAAAATCCATCACATATGATGAAATTGTCATTAGAGGTGGATTTGAAATTCTTAGAACTGGGTGTATACATGCTACACATCTTTGAAGAGTTAGGTGCACTTTTTGTGGCTGACAGCCACAATCTCACCTTTCCTGGGTACTATAGTTTCAATAGTGAATTCTCAGCTGATGTAAGAAGAACAAGACAGCTAATCAGAAGTATTAAAAAGTTCTTAATATGCACAAGGAGAAGAGAAAAATGGACTACTGAACCTGTCTGACCTGGTGTGACAGTGTGTTGTGCCTTTAAATTACTAAATCTAGTTCCCACTCCTCCTCACTTCTCACTCATGTCTAGACCAAACTCTGAATTTAAGGTGCTTTTACCACAGCATCTCTTTGCTTGGGAACTTTGCTGACCGTGTTGATCACTGTGACTTTTTATGTCTGAAATGTGGTCACTGGGTCAGCTGCTGCAGCTCTCAGTTTGCCTGTCTGCACTATGTTTTCTCTTGACTCATAAAAATCCTGGCTCATTAAGCGAGCTTCTGACAGTTCAACTACAGTGTCTTACCCATTGCATACATATGTTTAAATCCATTTTCATCTACATTCACATCCAACTAGCGCACAGCATTTGCTTTGTAGTTCTGGCATAATAGCCACAAACCCTCTGATGCATTATGAAATCATATGTTTGTAGCCCTTTCTTTTCCTTGATGAATTACAGCGTGATCAGACCTCTCTCAGCATCAGAAAAAAAAATGAACCACTCAAAAAGCAAAGATGAGATACTTAGAAGTCAGGACACATTTAATCTGAAATAAAATCCCATGAGTGGCAGTGTTGGCATCAGTGGTTTGTGGTTATCTGTTTCACACACACATACACACAAATTGATACGATTCACTTTGAACACTCGTCCTTTTTTTCTTCTTGCACAAAACAATTCTATTTGAATTCAGATTGAGGAATTAAGGAATTGAGCCATTGGAAGAGAATGAATACTGTAATCAGGTTAGAAACATTAGGACTTATAATATTATAAGTTAACTAATGATGAGTAACTAGTGGGGCAGGAAAAGATCAAAAAAAACCCAGATCAGGTTCTCCCTTCCCCTGATGTAATCAATATATATCAGTTTTTAAAACTAATTATATAAAGGTACTTTTGGGATATTGGTACTTTTCTTTCTGTCTCTATTCATAACCGTGCTGATACGAAGAAGATGTCAGGGCTCTCAGGACAAGAGGAAGTTGGCTGCTCGCTGCCAGATAGCTGGGGGTGTGAGGGGGAAGGCTGACTCTGCCAGACAGGTCTCTTCCCAAGAAAAAAACCCAGACAGGATGAGCCATCAAAGTTTTCTTTTTATCTAGAGAGAAGATCATTGGAAAACTCTTGAGACCAGGTTGGTCAGGGAGAGCCTGCCAGCCCACACACTTCAGAGGAATTCTTAGGAAGGAACTGAATTTCAAATTTCAGGCTTCATTGTCTTCAACAAACTTCCACAAAGTAAGAGGTTAACAGAATTTCATGTAAAGCCACTTGTCTGAGTAAAACATTTCACTTTTATTGAGGTGGGGTTTTTCTCCCCATTCTGGTAGATAAGAGAATGAATCACTGGAATTTTCATACTCTCCATTTCTTAAGAGTGGGGAAGGAGGGCTGGTTATTTCTGGTAGGATCAGCAGTTGTAGTGGTTTCACTCTGCATATTTCCCTTCTACAAAATCAGCTGCTCTTTGCCAGAGTTCAGAAAACACAACTGTCTCACCTAAAGGAGGACAGGCACACTTCTTAGAAGTCTTGGACCTCCTCTACAAGCTACTGTTTAGCCTACTGGGATCAAGGAGACAAAATGAAGCCCACTTTCTATGCTACTTCCCAGCAAATAATAGAGTCTGCCACTCAGATCCCCTATGCAGTGAAAAACAAGAGCTCCACACACTTGTCTTTCAGATAATTGTTCTTTCTTGTTCTCGGGAAAAATCAGTCAGCTTAGGCTTTGATTTTACCACCAAGGCCACTGACTTGAGTGAAAAGCCAGCTTGTGGTATGCAGAGTATCAATGTGACTGCTATAGCTTTTCCAAATAGTGTTCCAGTGCTTAAGCAGCATGAATTGCTTGGGGTTTTTTTATGTTTTTGACTAGGTGACAGAGGGATGTTTTTGTGTCAGAGATTAAGTGAAAAGATTTTGAAGTACTAGTTACCAGTACACAACCCTGCTTGAGGTATGATCCAAGGCAGAAGCAAAGTCTGCTGTGTGATTGCAGTGGCTTCAAATCAGAGCCTTGCTCTTTCTTCTCCTTCTGTTCCCTAAGTAGAAACACAAGGAAACATGTAGAAATGGAATAAAATCTGAAGACATGGAAATAAAATAGAAACATAAGTCAAAAGCAATGAAATGCAATACAATAAAATAATCTGAGTATTCCACTAATACAGTGCTGTTTATATTGTAAGAGTGAAGGGCAAAATCATGAATTTAACTCTGTCTGTATTTGAATATGCCCTTCCTTCGCAAGCTACTCTATCACATTGAGAATAATGGGAGCGTACTCTCTTAAAATAATGATGAAATGACATGCCTGACACTATTGGCTACTGCAAAGTCTAACCACTCAAACTGCACTTAATTTCATTCTGCTCTGTTAAAATGAATCCTGTTCCCACTGAAATCAAGAATCTCATTGCCATTAGCCTCTGGAAGAGTGGCTTCAGATCGCTTTTCAGATGTTCAGAGTAAATATTTTGGGTTTTTTCATCTATAAACTGTTGTGGTTCCCTGTATGCTGTGAATAGATGGGGCAAGATCTCAGGACCTTCTGAGATGGGGTGACAGAATTACACTCTCATTGCCAAGAGCTTTGTCCTCAACCATGCAGAAAGCCTCTAGACCAGAAAGGAAAATGTACATCCATCATAAAGGTGGGATGATGGTTTAGCCTCTAGGGAGATCCATAGTTCTAAAGAAAAATTAAAAATCTAGTATTTTTTGCTGGATTCATGTGTATCTACTGAAAGAACAACCATAAAAACCACAGTAAAAGCCTAGTGTTAACATGGTTGTCCCACAGGGGCTGTATAAGGCCTTTTTCGTAGAATCATCCTGTGACTGCCTAAGATTTTGCCAGTAACAGGGATTTTCCTCTGTTTCTTTGGACTACTACACATTTGTCAAGTGCAGTAGGAATTTACCTAGTGAGGCAGGAAGGGGATGAAATTTACTTAGAAGCTGACACATGAGCTCTGCAAAAACCACTTTACCACTGCCAGAGAAAGCATCAGTGTTATTTCCTTATTTTGAGCTATAGGAATTCACATCCTCATTTTATCTGTAGACACTTTCAGATCTCTCACACACAGAACATACCATCCTCCCATTATTCTTTTGAGTTTATAGTCCACAGATTCACTTCTGTTGCTAGGCCTCTTAGGGGTTTAGAATTGGCACATTTTTATTCAAAGCTGAGGAGAGGTATCCCAAGGAGAGGAAAAAGGCAGTAATCAGATGTTGCCTCTGTCACAAACTCAAGAGTTTGATAACCTCGAGAAAATTACTTTTGATCTTTGCCTCCTTTACTTATAAAGAGAATATTACTTCTTTTCTCCCATCTTGCTTATGTAAACTGAAGAAGTCTGGAGTTTAGGCACCTTCTTGTATATACCTCAGTGCTACAAGACTGTTAGCACTCTCTTTGGAGCCAGAGGTCTTCTACAACCTCCCTTGACCATCCATATCACAGCTGCTTAGATTTTTATGCCCAGGGCGATTGGTATAGTCTGTAGTTGCCCTGAATGTCCTCATTACTGCTTATAGGTAATTCTCTAACTGCATCTTCTAATTGAAAACAGAAGGCTTGGCTCAAGCTGGTAATGACTCAGGTCAGTCTGTTATGTCAGAGCATAGCACTAGCCTCAAAACTTGTCTTGTTCTCTAGATGCAGCTGTGCTCAAGCCTGGCAGTGTGTTGCTTAAAAAATGTCTCTTGTTCTTTATGACTCAGAGGTGAGCAGCTCAGGCCATTTCTATGGATCTTACCCACTATTTCAGATGACTTTCATCATCAGTGGTAAATCCTTTCAGTATGGCTAGGGACATTTTCCATTGGTCAAATTGAAGCTGTGCCACACTGCCAACAGGAGCTAACAGGGCCAAAGCAGGACAGATGCAGAGGCATAACTTTGTAGCCCAGTGGCTGTAGCAGTCAGGTGGAACAAAGCTGGCTTGGTTTCTGGTCCCTGTTTCCAGGCTTTTGTAGATTACCCAGTACTTACAATTCACTCAGCCCAGTAGAATAAAAAAAGTCACATCAATCCCATACCTAAGAATACTGAGACTTGCCTGTGGTGGAGCTGCTGTGGAGTGGAAACCTCTTCTCCTACTTCTTCCTGCAAGTCTGATATTGTAGTATACCCTTCCTGCCATGTATTTATGAAAACAGAGCTCCTTCACTACTTGGATTGTTGTGTAAGATAAGGGTAATAATTACCTACTGCATGCTTGTAGCCCTTTTTGTTGACAGCTTACAAAACTCCTTAAAATCATCCATTATCACAATGTCCCTGGGAGCTGCATAAGGTTTATTATGTATATAAGCCATCATTTATTGTGAACTAGAGACTGGTACACCAAAGATAAACAACTTGCCCAGGCAGAGCCTGGAAGGGAACTTTCAGGTTGCTCCAAACCATGAGTTTCAATCCTTAGGCCAAAGCAGTGTTTTCAAAGTAATTTAACCTGGCAGAAGTTGAAGCAGTGGGTTCTGCCACTGTGATAAATCTTGGACTCCTGGTTTACCAAGGTGGGGATGAACACAGCAGAGGAGCCACAAGACGGGCTGATAAGGCTGGCAGCGCTCTCTCAGCCGCTCTCCAGTGCACATGCGTGGTTCGGCTCCCACCCTCCTGGGGGTGAGCACTGCTTGTAGACTGCATGATGAGTCAAGGTATTGTGGCTGAGACTGCAAGCATTGGCTCTGTCACCAAGCAGACAGACAGACAGACATTCAAAGAAACCACAGCCCTCTGGTTTCTTTGCTCTTGTTTGCTTAATCAAATTCGGGTTGTGTGTGCGCGTACACATTTTTTCACCCACAGCACAAACAAATACTGCTCAACACCTGAGGGTGACTGGCTCTCAGAAGTGCCTCTGGAAAGATGACTCAGAGGAGGAGTAGTGGGAGGCTCCTATGGCATTCGTCCTAACGCGGGAAAGAGCATTCCCTCTTACTGTAAGTGATCTAATTATATTACTGTAAATCTCACTCTCACATTTTCAGCTACTTCCGCATCAGCTCTCAGGCTGCACTTATGTAATTGTGGAAAACTTTCTGTCAAACAGAAGATTCCTGCTGCATGCCACATTGTTTGCAGAGGACTTGTATGTGAAAGTGAGCAGGGAAGGAAGACTACAGTGCAGAAGACTGAAAGTGATATATTTTATAAAGGTCATGAATTTCTGTTCTGAGTTGCACCATGGGCTTATAACAATTGCAAGGAAAATGAACAGGAGTTCTGTTTTCTTCAGTGGGATGATTTAGATAAAGAGGTCAATTTTTTTATTCCTAGTGTTCTAATTGGACATAATATTCCTTCTACTTCTTGTCCACAGTCTCACCTAATGCTAATGATCCTATCATTAGGCAGCTGATGGAGTCCTGCCTACATTTTAGTGTTCCTCTACCTGTATCCTCTAAAGGTGCTCCCAACAGCCAGGTCATCTCACACAGACCTCTGTTAACAGGGCAAGAGGACCCAGGACTAGGGCCAGGAGCATCTGATAAAGGAGGATTGAGATGATGAGCTGGGAGCAGCAAGCACTGGGGGAATAAAAGGTACTTCATAGCTATGCCAATGATTATTGCTATGGCAAGCTGGCCAGGCCTCCTTAAGTGAATGGGTGTGGAAGCAACTCTACCATTGGGGCCTACTGAGGGAGAGGGTAGTCATAGAACCATATAATGGTTTGGGTTGGAAGGGATCTTAAAGATCATCTAGTTCAAACCCCTCTGCCTTGGGCAGGGACACCTTCCACTAGACCAGACTGTTCAAATCCCTGTCCAACCTGGCTGGGAACACTTCCAGGGATGGGACATCTGCAGCTGCTCTGGGCAAGTGCCAGTGCCTCACCATCTCACAGTGAAGAATTTCTATCCTCTAATCTAAATATCTCTTTTTTATAGTTTAAAACCATTCTCTCTTTTCCTACTACTATCTGCCCATGCAAAAAGTCTCTCCATTTTTTTTATAAGCCCCCTTAAAGTACTGAAAGTCTGCTATAAGTTCTCCCTGGAACTGCCTCTTCTCCAGGCTAAACAACCACAACTCTCTCAGCCTGTCTTAATAAGGAAAGGTGCTCCAGCCTTCTCAACGTCTCCCTCTGCACTTGTGGCAGCAGGTCTCATGTCTGTCTTGTGCTGGGGATGCAAGAGCTGGATGCAGTACTGCAGGTGGGGTCTCACGAGAGCAGAGCAGGGGGGCAGGGACAGAATTCTCTGCCTTGATCTGCTGGTCACACTTCTTTTGACTCAGCCCAGGATGTGGCTGGCTTTCTGGCTTCCTAATACACATTAACAGGCCATGTCCAGCCTCTCATCCACAAGAAGCCACAAATCCTTCTCCACAGGGCTGCTCTCCCAGTCTATACTCTTGTCTGGGATTGCTGTGACCCTGGTGCAACACTTCGCACTTGGACTTGCATGAGGCTCTTGTGGGCTTACTTCTCACATTTGTCCAGTTTCCCCTGGATGGCATGCCATCCTTCAGGGGTGTCAACTGCACCACTCAGCTTTGTGTCATCTGCAAATTTGCTGAGGGTACACTCAATCTCACCATGTCATTGATAAAGATATTAAAGAACACTGGTCTCAAGACATAGCCCTAGGGGACACCACTCAGCACCGACCTCCACGTGGACATAGAGCCATTGACCATGACTTTCTGGCTGCATTTGGAAACAGAGGGAAGGGAGGAGCACAGCCTGCAAGCCCTGCTCTCACTGCAGCTCAGAGGCATCTCTGGAAAATGAAGCAGAGGCGTGAATGGCAGGTCTATGTGCCAGTGCTTCCCAGAGCAGCAAATAGTTCCAGAGAGATAGAAGTACCAAGCACACAGTCAGAGCAGCCCCCTGAGCATGTCCTGAGAAAATCTGAGAGAGTGCTTGGGACAAATGTGGACTGGAAGAGAAACCTGAATGTCAGAAGACTCTCAGGATGTCTATGCAGCCTGGTGCCTCTGGCTGGTGCCATTCTATCAGCATGCGGAGCCAGCCTGGGAGGAGAGCCTGAGCTTTTCTGTGCCACCCCTCAGAAGATGCTATTGCTCCCAGCTGGCTGGGGTCCAGCCACCTCCAAGCCCATGCTGAGCAGCCTGTCCACATCTGATCAAAGGCACATCTACACAGCCTCTGAGATAATTTTTACTTTAACCCCTGCTCTGTTCAAAAAAACCAAAAAACACAAAACAACAACAACAACGAAAACACACACACACACAAAATCCCAAACAAACAAACAACAAAAACCAAACAGAAAAAACAGACATCAAAACACATATTACTTGTAAATTATCTAGAACATATCTAGCAATTGACACCACCATCTTCTTCTTTTAACTGCAAGGACTGTGCATTTGACATAGATGACTGAGTCAGAACAGAAAACATTATTTAGAAAATATGATTTCTGAAAGAGCCCAGAACCTGATCAATTGTCTAGGAATCCAAATGGCAGTAGGCCATATATAAAAGGGAGGGAAAGAGTGATTTTAGATCATTCTTCTAAATCAAAAACAAGCAAAGAAAGAAAAAAAATGGCCCCAGGTCAACCAAGGAACTAACACCAGAGTGCAGGAAATTGTCAGACAAAGTAACTGCAATTTATACAGACCGCTTGCTGTTTGCTAGGTTTACATATCTACACTTGCACCTCTGCACAATGTCCACATCCCATCTGAGGAGGGGTGAAGAAGCGGTTTTCTAAGGTAGGCACAAAATGGAAGTATAAACAGGGAATTTGTGCCAGTGCCCTGCCACAGGAAGAGGGAATATAAGGGCGTAGCAACAGCGTGAGCAACAAGATGCTGAAAGCAAACTGAAAGAGCCAAGGAGTGTGTGTTTAAGTTCTCTGAGCAAAACTTTTTTCCTGTAGTTGTTATTGTGTCTATAAATGTGTGATAAAGACAGAACCTCACATTATGTCCTTTAAAAACCATAACACATACTGTGAAGAAGTGAGTTTTCTGTAACTATGATTGTCGATTACTTCATCCTGTGAATACTTCCAAAAGGCACAGACACATATAAACTTTCTGTAAGTGCGCTGTAAACATGGATATTCCAATTCATCCATCAATACACATACTTGGATTTGATCTGTTTTCTTACTATTTATTGCACACACATGAAAATGAAAGGCCAAATAATGTAGATGTATTTAAGATCCCATCCTTCTTCAGTTGAGTTGAATTGGATATCTTTGATGTTTTCCAATGTTCTTTCTTCCCACATCAAAATCCCATCTGTTGGCATCAGGTGAGTAACAGGAAATCTCAATATGTCTTTAAGAATCAAGTTTCTGAGCTTTAAGGCTGCACATATGTTTAAAGAACATGAAACCAAAACATTCAAAGATCCAAAGGCAATACAAAAAGGACTTGACATTCACCATTTATTAGGACTCTGAAGTTTTTAAGCCACTCCCATGATCTTGGGATCTTAAGCCACTCCATGAACTTGGCAGGCCTGGAACTTGTTGACTTATACTAGGCAAGCCATTCCCCATGATGTTGGCACCTCCTCTCCCGGAGGGTTGGATGTGTCTCTTCTGCCCACAAGGTGCTGGTGATACGTCTCTACCGAGGCCAATTTTCTAGATTTCCATGAGTCACTGCACTCTTATTAAAGAGAAAAATATTTTTAGAAATTTAACAGGATCAAACAAATAGTGTTACTCTTTGTTTTAGATCCACAATATGCTCTAACATCTTTGATCCCCTAGTTTTACAGCACCCTGTTTAAATGTGCAAATGTGGTGTAAGGTAGCACACAGTTCTGGATTATTTATCTTGCCAAGGTAAGCAGTATAACTCGAGAAGTCTAAATGCAAGAAGATATCTGTAAGGTGTCATTTCAGAGCTAAGCACAGATAACAAACTGAGTGTCTGATCCTTTTATTCAGTTGTGACAGACCTATGTGATGTGTGTCTGATTTCCCAGAATTAGTACCTCAAATGGTTAAAGTAAAATGAATGCACTAAGGAAATACAAGTAATACAAAATATTTAATTATCACCTAAGAAAAATTATACCTGGTTTAATTAAGCACATTTTAATTGAACTGGGATGAACTTGGAGATAAGTTTAACTTTCTAGCTAAGGCAGGGCCACATTTAAAAGCATTACTCAAAATATTAAGATCTACTCCTTATCTTCATTTCAGAGTTAACAAGCATGAAATCTAACTGGTTAAAAATCTGTGCAAGAATACTACAACAAGTCACAATCAGCTGTCACATTTTCCTGTTTTATGTCTTCATTGTTCATTATCTGCGAACATTTATTTGAGCCAGTTGTTGTTTATATGAATGTTAGTTTTCATTTAACTGAGAAAATCACTAGGATCATATGACTATCTAAGCACTTGTTGCAAAGATTGGTATATGAAATGGATCTCCAGTATATTCACAAATATAATATAACCCTAACTAATATTGTGAAAGCACAAGCAATTTCCATTTCCAAGGGACTCCTAGGAAATTAACATTTACTTTTCTCTGAAACAGATTGATAAAGGAACTGCCATGACTGAAAAAAAAAATCCTTGTATTGCGATATTTTTCTTTCTGTGATAGAAAGCAAATTACAGTTTGAAACTAAAAGTAGCTTTGGAAAAATACCTCCTCCCCTTAGCTTCCATTCCAAAGATGTTGAAATGGAATATTTTGACCTTCTCATAATACTTCTTTCTAATTTTTTTCCCCCAAAACAAAAGGTTGTGAAAATCAACATGCCTCAGAGAGCAGTTTTGGTTATACAAAATGGCATTTTCTGATGGAAAAAAAAGCATTCCATTGAAAAAAAATTTAACCAGCTCTAGCAACAACTCTGCATTTCACACTTCAGGCTAAATTCACAACCCTTTGCCCTCTGAAATGAACTGGAACACTTGAGAAGTAAGGAATTAATCAGGGGAAAGAAGCACCCTCCCAGTATAGCTTGGAGACTATGGGATGGGGGGTGGCGGGGTGGTACTGGAATGGATCCGCACAAGCAGTCTGCTCTACGGTTCCCATGGTGTTTGCTCCCACTAGCCCAATTACAGGATGAGAGACAGATTTGTAAGAGTTGAATTTTTTTTTTTTTTTTCCTGAGGAAATAGCTTCATTTTGTTTTGTTTCTTGCTGTTCCTGGCATGAAATTCATGTTTTATTGGTATGAAATACAAGTCTGTTTTGACACTTGCAGAGACAACACAGACAGAGAGAAACATCTTTCTAGCTATAAACTGAAGTTTGTATGCCTTGTAAATAGTTTTTTATTGCTTATCTAATATAAAAGAAAAAAAGAAAATTTGTTACAAACACAGATAAGTTATCTATGTCTTGCTGTGTGCTTTCCTATTTCTTTCAAAACAGGAACCTGGTTCACCAAGAGCATCTGATCCTTTAACATACTTCAGCACATGAAGCAATAAACAAATCCCTGAAATATCAGTACATCTTCAGTGCACAGATGTGAAAAGTCACCCATAGGCTAGGTAGGAAGTTGCAAGCTGTAGGGACAAGATGGTCTTGATGTCTCCTTGGTTTGAAGTGGCTCAGAAATGTTTGACTAATAAAAGGAGTCTGGAGGTTTGGTCTGTGCTGTTGGAAAGCCATTGGCCCTACTTTATGTTGCTTTTGATCTACCATAAAAGCTTAAGTGTACAGGACTGAAGCCAGCATATTTGTGTCTCGCAAGAGGCACAGATCTCTTATCTGTGTGTTGCTCCCATATCTAGCACAGCATAAATGCGACTTTCCTCCTATAAGGACTTGAGGCTAAAGCAGGCAGGAAACAATGTTTTCTCTCTCTCAAAACTTTTAAAAAATTTTTCTAATAAATCTGTACCTCATTAAGATGAATCAAAAGACTTTAAGCCCTTTTTCTCCCAGAGGGAGTGAAGACTTTGCACCCAAGACACAGGAGACGTAAAGGCCTCAAGAAGGACCAAATTACTGCATCTGTACCCGAGAGTGGAGCAGTGCTGGGGTACTGTCTGGATCTGTAGCACCTTCTTGACCCTGTTGCATGTCCTATCCCTTGGAGCAGGGGCTGAGGCACTTGGGCTATGATCCATGCTGACTCCTGAGCCATGCTAGTAGTGGGACTAAAATTGTGCCAGGAAACTTTCTAGCATTTTGATGTCATGACCATGTCCCAGCATCCAAGCCTGTGGATGCTGGAATGCTTCTATAATTTACCAGTATAGTTGTGCTGGATCAGACTAAGGAGTTGCTCTAAAATCCTCACCCAAGTACTCTGTCCTCAGACTATTAGTGTTTCTGCTTTAAGTCGTATTTTAGGACTGTTGATAGCATTGCCTGCTCCAGAGTTACAACTGGATGACACTTTGTGCTGTGTCATGTTGAGGACTCCATATACAACAAGCTATCATTGTTTAGGATAATGAGAGGCAGAATTTTACCTGGGCAATGGAAAACCTTGTATCAGTAACGTGGGATGGAGTGGAAAACCAACTGGCTATGTGTAATCAGCTCAGGACAGCCAGGTCCTCTCCAGCCCTGCTCAATCCAGAACGCTTACTGTAATGTAATTAAAGTATCACTGCAGTGCATTCACTTGTCCTTTAGGATATGGGGAGAACTTTTTAACTTGATATATAATTGCTCTATGTATTTGTTACAAGTAGTCATTAGATACAAGCTTTTAGGAGCATTTTTTCAAAGTTGGAAATCTGGAAATGTTCATTTTAGTCAAGAAACTCAAATGGAAGGTTGCAGAACTTCAAACTTAACCCACATATCATGGATTTACCTTCTTTTTCATCAAAAGGGTATGGGAGAGTTGTCTTGTCTTCCCAGAAAATTGTAGCACAGTTTTGTCTCCTATCCCACATGCAAAATAATGAACCTTATCTTTGCCTATGACAGGGAGTACTTCTGGAAGTGCCATCTGGTGTTCTTGACCTTTTTTGTTCTTATTCGGATTTATCCTGATGAAATTTTCTGGTATCTTCCTGAGGCTCTTCTGCTTCCCTGCCAAATGTTAATTGGTACCTGTTCCTGTACATTTCATTACTCTCTCCCACAGCTGCAGTGATGCCTCTAGCATCTTTCTCTAAGACTTTGACATACCTTCAGAAACATGACTGGGATCTTCTTCTGAGGCTGTGTGACCTGACTGGCTTCCTTACTGCTAAATATTTAATTTATGAGGGTATGCATTGCTATATGGTCCTGCAGGTCTAGAGTTGAGCTCACTGAGAGCTCAGTGTTCATCTATCTTTCTGTTTTTCGTAAATGCTGTCCTTCTCTTGTCTATGGAAAGAGACCCTGGGTGATCTATAAGAATTTGTCCCATGCAAAATGGTCCGTGACCAAATCTGTGTACTTGTTCCCCAGCCTCTAGGAGGCATATAACCACATCATTGGTCATTTCTGCCTCTCCAATAGCATGTAGAGAAATCTGAAGGTTTATCAATCTGAAAATTGATGACGAGGAGGTTACCAAACTGTTTGTTGCCCTTCCAAAGCACAGTCTCTCCCTAGCATGTTGGGCTGCAGCCTTAAACAAAAACACATAGTCTGCAGTAATGAGAGTGTGTATACATGTTATTTATCCATATTTTAACACATTTTATTTGCACGAGTTATCAGATTATTGTCTGATGAGTTTAGAGTCTGAGCACCATCTCTTAGAAGACTATTTGTGCCTGCTCAAGCATGTGGACCTGATACCACAATCTGAGGTTCAGGCAATGCTAGTAGAAATTGTACTTTGTTGGATGTCAGTGATTAACTCCCAAAATATGAAGCATGATAAACTGAGAGGAAAATTAAGCCAAACATTTCTCAAGGGGAATCCGCACTTAAGAAGAGACAGCTCGGCACCAGCTTTAAATATTTGTTATACAGAAGTCAGGCAAAGTGGTATCTCAGACACCCGTGCTGCATTTAGCCCTTTCAGTGGAACAGAAGCCTTTATTGCATGGCCATTTCCCAGAATTTCAGTGGAATATCACGTCTCTCCAGGCCCTTGAGTGACACAACTTAGCCTCCAACTGCAACCTCAGCTTCATGGATTATTCCTCCAGTACCAAGGCAGGCTCGTGTACTGACTCAGGAGTGAGGAGCTCCTTACTGCTGTAGTGGTGCTCAGTAACGTAACTGAGAAGGACATTCACTACTGTCATCACCAAGGACTTGCTTGTCCTTAAAAAATCGTAGAGGTATAATTAGATTTATTTAAAGCCAGTCTACCTATGTTGATGTATATTTGTTTAAACAGAATAGAATAGCTGAAACCTCAGTTACATCGATTTATTCTAATTGTCATTACATTATAAGTGAGGTTGAAAACTGATTCAGCTATTACTGTTATTTCTATTTTGTGGTACCCTGGCATAAAAGTACTCCATCTAGTGTATCTACTTCCTGCCTCAGAAAATTGTATGTCCTAGGTCGCTTATGTTTTCTACCTCAAAAATAATTCTTCTCTTACATTAATATGAGACATATTTATAGCCTGTTCTTTGGAGATTTTACCACTGTATCAAGATGCAAAAAAGGGACACAACATTTCAGTTAAGAAAGTGTGATAGATGAATAAGGTGAGTATTTTACAAGCCTTAGTATAGCTAATAAAGACTTCCAGAAACAGGAGGTTTTATTTCAGTAGCAAGTCAAGCAACAAGGATCCCTTGTGCTGAACTTTTTACAGGCATGATCTAGTTATGCTTCATTTGATGGATTTCACAATTCCTCAGTTCTGTTTTGTAGAAAGTTTCCTTAATATATGTTATCTTTAAATTGCAGGTATGTGGAACAAATATTTCAGTCTTGTGAAGAAGTGTCATTGGATTCATTCATGAGACTGTACTGGCATTTGTGGTCTGTAAATATAGTATTTACTTTACAGGCGCATTGGTCAAAAATTAAGCATAGGAAATCACAGCTACTGGGCCTGTTTTGCTTGTTGTTCTTTTAACTTTTCTAGGAACGGGCGTCTATGTAAGATATAGCTCCAAGCCCCAGCAATCTGGGATACAAAGCTTCTGATGTAAAATAAGAGATGAGAACATGAGATGGGGGATTTCCTGAGCTGTTCTTGATGCATCCTTGATGTTAAGCAATCTTGGTCTTACTTCACCTCGCTCTCTCTTTCATATACACATTCCCACTATATGGTTTTGCTCTCTTTTCCCAGTCCACAAGAGGGAAAGGCCCAGGCCTCACGCGCAAAATCACAAGGGCAACATTATTTGAGTTTTTAAAAAATCTGACCTTTATAACTAGATTGGATTTTGTTATCAGAGGAATAGGTCTAACTTGTTTGAAACCTAATAGGAAAGGTGACATGCAAGACAGATACAAGGCTTTCTGTTATGCTGCAACAACCCCACTGTATTCTGAGTTACAGAGTAGACAAGGGTGCATGCCCTCCTCCGACACCCAAAGCTACATGTCTGAAAGTGAATTATATTTGCTTACCATTCATGTATGATTGTGTTCTTTTTCAGTGGACAGGTTCTAGCTTCCTGGAAAGCACTTTTTTTCAGGGATCTACAAGAATCATTGTTCTTTCCCCAGGCAATGCTGACATCCAAACAGTCTTTCATCCAATTGCTCTGGGCATGATTCTGTGTGTTTTTCCCAAGTGCACCATAAGAGCCAAACCCTATATTCCCAGACACCCAAACTACAACTGACTCACTGATGTTCTAGATATTCAAAGTATGTAAGATGGGACCCAAGACAAGAAGTCAGTCTCTACTAAACTCTTTCCCTATTTTTTGGATTTTAGTACAGTCTAAGCCTATACAAAAATATTTTTAACACCTTATTTCTGCATTCCCTCGTTTTTCTAGTCTTCAGTGTCTTGGATCTTCTGGCTTACTCCCTTTGGTGCTTCCTCTTCACTCTGTTTTTCTGATTTTGAGGGTTTGCCCTGATGATTTTTCTATTTTTTCTGCTATTTTTGTCTTTTGTTTCTTCAGTTTGTCTAACTCATGCTTCCATTTTAGTTCCTCTACCTCTCTTTTTTTTTTTTTTAAACTCAGAACAGTTTTTCATTCTCCTTTGTTTACAGTCATCTTGTTACATTCACCATCTTATTTGTTTCTTAATTTTGCTATGTCTACTGTGGTTGCTAGAGTTCCCTCGTGCTGATGCTGTGATGAATATCCAGTTAGAGATATTCACAGTTTAAAGAAGTTTCCAATCTAAATAAAAAACAAACAAGAAAAAAGTTAGAGGGAGAGGAAATCTTGTTATCTCCATTTTACTGAGGGAAATCTGTGGCAATAAAAAAATCAATAATGTTTTTTAGGTCACACAGAAAGCCTGTGGCTGAACCAGGAGGAAATGCCAAGCCTCCCAGATTTCATTCAGTGTCTTACTCATAATTTCTTGCTGATTTTTGCAAGTGTCTGCAGTGTAATGATTTGCAGTGTGATAATAATGGCACTGTCCACAAAGGAGCAGACTTCCTGCACTACTATGGGTTTTCAAGCTTACCATAAAACTTGCTGATTACTTGGCGTACACAGCCAAGAAAAGAAGAAACTAAGAATTATTTCAGGAAAAACAGGATGTTTTTTCCAGGACCAATTCACATTGTATTGCGAAAGCCCACCAGAAAACCAACCCTATAAGTTCTGACATCTGTATTTAACCAGTGAATTCTTTAAAGAAAACTGGAGTTTTTCCAGGATTCCTAAGTTTAAGTAAGCTCCATTAATATGAACACTGGTCCACATTCTAATATATTCACAAAATTCACCTCAGTCTGTGTTCAAGATCTTAATTTGAAATAAGTGTCACTATTTACAACTACTAATTGCTTCTATGATCAGTGTTTGAGGCTAAATGCAGTATCAACTGACACTTATAATGTTGCTTCTCATGAAGAAGGAGTTGTGAGTACCCATTTGGGTCTCTCAGGCTAGCTGAATGTCCATCAGCAGTTATTGCCTGCTTTTAAGCTGTGCCAGGCAGGCAATTTCTCTCTGCATCCACTCATTTTAGGGAGAATTTGCATAAATATGTCATAGGGAGAAGGATGGAAAGAGTGCAGAACTTCTGAATGCCTCCATGTTTTTTTTGTACGAATAATGCCTGGGGAGATGCCAGTATGGAGCTACAGAAAATCTGGGGGCACTCACCTACCTGGATCCTATGATTATATGGTTGCCTCTCCAACAGCCAGGAGAGTCAAATGGACATCAACAGTATGGCAGTACTCATCTTTCTTCCTTTAAAAGCTGAGGATTCAAGCTGTGAGTTGGTGATTGCTGGTTGAACTCAGAGTCTCTCCAGTCACCCACTCCCAGCCTTCAGAGCTGATGGTGCATGGCAAACCAGCCTTGCCTTCACACAGACCAACTGCCTGGCAGAAGGACATTCCTGTGACAGAGCAAACCCCTCTGGGGCTGGCGGCTTCACCACATACAGAGGCAAGCCTTCCTAACCAGCAACATGGCCTTGGCCTTTCATAGGCCCTAACCACTGTGGGGCAAATGTGGTTTTGATCCAAATCTGTTGGCTCAGTTGAGCCTGTAGCAGGGGTATGTGTGCACATGAAGCTACATCTGACTTCAGTTGTGCTTAAATTTCCCTCCTTCCCCTAGTGTATCTGTTGCTCCTGTGGGTGGACTGGGAGAATTAAACAGACAATGTAAATATAGCCATGTAGCACAGCATAAGTGCACTTTGAACATATTTATGCCACTGAGGGAATTTCAGGATTAGTGTAATTGCTGTGTAATTGCCTCAGTAAATGTGATGCAGTGAATTCATATAATTGGCTTGGTGCTACATTGAAGCATGAGGATGGGAAGCAAGAGCAAAGTACAGAGCCTGCCGAGGCTTTCCCCACTGATGGAGAAGCTTCTCAGATATCTCAGAGAAGCCAATTCTCACATCCATTCAAACTGAAAACTAGCAAATTAATGCACCAACACTAAAACAAAATCCAAACCCACCATCAACCTCCTGATGAACACCAAGAGGTGCTAGAGTGAAGATGAGAACTATGTCAAATTCTGATATTGCAAACAGTGATGTAATACAGAGTAACTCCAGTGAAATCTGTTAAATGGGTTTGAAATGGGCCTAGAGGGGATTATTTGCAGCACATAAGTTTAGTTTCAAATTCATGAGCCTAAAGGCTTCATCTAGAACTTGGAGGTACCACAAAGAGGTTCAGAAATACCCAAGGTAAACTTGTGCTCTAAACTGTTCTAGAACCTGTCTGTCTCTGTGTTGATGGTAAAGACAGTCTGAAGAAATAGAACTGTCATGCTGGTAACTAAATTAAGTATGCAAAACTTGGCAGAGTGAAGATGCCTTGAAGGTGCGGATACAAAAAATATTGGGGGCCACTGTTACCTTCTGGATTCTTCCAGGCCTTTACTATCATTAAGACTATCTTCTCTTTCAGTATAAGATTTCATCCCTCCCATATTCTTGATCCCTTCCCTGAAACTCTAGAGCATGCTTCCTGTGGGAAAACACTTGCTGTAGATCCCATGCTTAGAATATTTGAGGCATCCTACCTGGCTCCAAATGGATGTCTGTGCTGAATGCTGTGCTGTTTAGCACTCTGTGGTTTTACTGAGATTACAATGCTGCACCTGCAAAGGCAGACTTTTTTTAATTCTCCAGCTCATATCGGGCTTCTGACTCATACTCTCACATGCAAAGCCAAAGATGAGTGCCTTTATAGCAGCATGGTCAATAGAGTGGAGCAGGACACTAGTCCTATGACTGAGCACATTCCTCCATACCACTTAGACAGCCATCCATTGACATACCAGCTATAAATACCTCTAGCTTCCTCAAGGCAAAGTTAAGCAGTTAAAGTGAAAGTGACTCACCTAAACATCTAGCCTCTCCCGAAATGGCTGAGTTGGGTGATGGCAAATATCAGTGGAGCAATGACAGCTTCTTTTCTTGGCTCCCAACTTCAGTGACTGACTAGAGAGGATCATTTAGGAAACTTGTTCCCTGTGAACACTTCGGGATTAGTTACCAGCCCCTTTCTGAGAGAGAAACCTGACTGAAGCCATGTAGATGGGCTCTCTCGTGCTCAGTTTGGTGTAGGGCCAGGTGTGCCATCATTCCTTAGAGGCAACAGCACAGTTACTTCACCATCTGGACACACACCCAAGGTGCTGGTTTCAAGTCAGGGCCAGGCTCACAGACAGCACTGGGCACTTACCAAGTGCCTGCACCATTCCATGTTGAAGACAGTGCCCTCATGACCATCATTTCTGCAAGTGTTTCCGCTGACTGGAGAGCAGCAAGAAGAGGCCTTTACTGCTGCACTATTGTCGGCCACACACTGGTCTTTTATTCATCAGAGAAAAAGAGATAGGAATTCCCAAGGATCTTGGTGTCACATTTGCAGACCAACTGGTCACAATGTTAGTGTTTCTACCAAAGCAGAAAACACACTGCAATGCAAAGGGCAGATATCTCTTGGTATGCTTTCACCCTGGTGGCTCCTCAGGTGACCTACCCAAGCTGACCTGGTTATCAGAAGGCAGGATAGTGATTGCTGCATGATTTTTAAGAGATAAGAGAGTTTTTGTATTACTGTACTGCCTCTTCTGCATTACCTTTGCAGCTTGGTGATGTGCTTCCTGCAGGTTTCCTGGAAGATGGCTTTTGTCATCCTGGCCTTCTGCAGTGATGGTTCGTCATCTTGCAACTGGAACACAATGTTTTGCCACCAACTGAGGTTTCTTTCCTCCACCCAGAGTGCACCTTTGCCAATTCAGCAAGCTATGTTTTTAAAGCTCATGTGAAGTTCCTATTTGAAGCAGCTTCTCAAACTCTCAAACTACTTGTCTTCCTCAGCCTTGTTTATCTCCTTATTCTCTGTAGGGCAAAGCTGGGGTGACAGCAGCTGCTGGAAACCCGCAACCACAGCTGCTTGGGTGATATTGGGGCAAAACTTGCTGTTTGAAGCCAATACCTCCATCAGCTCCTCACCACCCCCTCTGCAGCCCTGGAGATGAGCCTCATGGTGCAGAAACCTGTCAGCTCATGACAGTCCAAGGTATTGGAGTCAGCTATTCTAAAGGAACTTGATCATGGCACAGGAAAAGAAGAAAATTGTGATTTTGGCCTCGGCCTGTGAAAGGTAGCGATTTGGAGTTAAATTCTTCTCACCGTCCACCTGTGCATAGCAGAATCTGTCTCAGAGTGCACGGGGCCTGGCATGAATACACAGGGGCATAGAGATCCCACAGTTATGAGTACCCAGTTTCAGTGAATATTGCACCATATGGAAAAAAGCATTAAAGTAGAAGTTGTCTGTCTTCTTAAACAAGGCTAGGACAGCAAGCCTGAGTAGTCTTTCAGTTCCTTCACACCCAGCCACTGACTCTCTGTGGTCTTGGCCTTGTCTTCTTGGCCTGTGACTTTTGTAACTGGGAGCTTCAACCACTCTCCCAGCCAAGGACCAGTTTTTTTCCAATCAATCACCCACTTTCTTCATGATGACACAGGTCTTCTGCAAAGCCTGCTTCTCCTTAGGCTGAAGTCTCAAACACATCCATTTTGGGGAATGACACTTCCTTTAGAAGGTCAAGAATGACCTTCTTTGGGATAGGCACTGGTTGCTGAACCTTTAATATTCTGCATGTCCTGTGCATCATCTTTATTGCAGAGGGAGAATATAAAGCCCTTTAAAAGATGACTTCATTCTCTCAGTTCAAAAGCCTTCGGCTTCCTCCAGCTTTATACCCCTCAATGCTCCAACACATACAGCATGATGGTGTCATGCTTGTCACCAGTGCAATGGCTAAAAACATGGCAAAACAAATTCAGTTCTCAAGCAGAAACTCCTGATAGCTGATGATGGACTTGCAGTGGCGTAATGAGGCATAGAATTTGCTCCAATGTGTTTTTAATACAACTAGAAAGACTCAGACTATTTATTATGGGAATCATATAAACAAGTCATTCAAACAAAATCCTCTTAATTTTACAGCAGTCTAGACATGTAGCATATTGCAAAGCCATGTCTAAAGGACAGTGTCATTGAAGTTTTTATCCTTATTTCCAGTTCAGAGGAGAACTGAGGATAAATGTGGCAGTCTGACACCTTACGTATTATCCCACAGTACCTAAAAAAAGTGTCAGAGTCATCTGGAGAGCCCCTTGATTATTACAAGATAAGAAACATTTATTTCATGTTTGCTGTGCTGGGATAACATTGGATTCACTGTGTTTTGCCAAGTTTGCACACTTTCTGTGGGAACTCTCCTCCTTCCAATGAAATGGGATGATAGGAAGCATTTTATTAGAGCTTACTGGAAAAATGTGCCATAGGTGCCAAGGAGCCCAAACTGTTGTCCAGCTGGCTGCAGACAGACAATGTGTAAGTTACAAAAAGTCACAGGATTGTAGGGCTGTATGGAAATTCTGATCTCAGCTGGTGCCTGGTTTCCCAAACTCACACACCTTCAATGAAACATATGCAAACCTTCTGTGTCAACCTTAAAAAATATCTAGGAAATATATTGTGAAGGTTGCCTTAAGGTCAGCAGGATTTTGAAGAAATGGGTGTGGGCAGAGCTGACCATACCCCTTGAAGCCCCTGAGTCTGGAAGCCCCCTATGGTCCCGGGGGCATAATGGCAGCATGACACAGCATGACATTCCTGTGCACCTTCAGGGTACACAGCACATTGCCTCCTGTGTCCCCTCTTCAGGCTTCACATGTGCCCCTCCCTCTTTTATTTTTGGTGGGACTGAGGCTCATCTTGAAACATAAAGCTTAGCCCAGAGCTCTCTCAGTAAAGTCAATGACATCTGGAAGTAGAAAATGCCTCCCAAATGTTTATGAGATATGTCATCATTTTCCGGATTACTATTTTTCCCTAGCATCTAACCTGATACTTTCCTACTACATTTTTAACTCATTGTTTTTTGTTTATTCATGGAGACATTTCAGTAATTAAAGTTTATGAGTAATATTCCAAATGAGGGCATAAAATTAAGTTCAAGAGACAGCAGACCAAAAAACAAAAGCAGTCCTGTGGAGAGATTTTAAAGAGGAGACTGGATCTGATGTGTCCTTTTCTGGCTCAGGAAATGCCATAGGGGGATGGAAGACAGAAATTGTTTGTGGGAGGAGGCAATAGACACTGCTGTCACTAGTGGATGAGTGACAGGAGTGAGAAACATAACAGAAGTCTCATGCTATGTCTGAGATGCATGGTTGAGATGCATTATAGGGCAAAGCATTGATGTAAAGATAAACTGAGATAGAGGAGGACATGGCTTCTAAAGCTACCAGGAAGACATTTTGGTTGATTGCCAGGACATAAATATTTTAAAAGAAGTTCAGGCTCCACTAAAGTCTGTGAGAGTTTAACCATCAACTGGTGAAATTTGTTCTCTTTGTGGGGGTTTTTGTTTGTTTGTTTGGTTGGTTGGTTGGTTTGGTTTGGTTTGGTTTGTTTTCTTTCATAGTGGCTGTGGTAGTTTCAGAAAATGTCAAAATACAGATAGGTTGGTATTAAATCTGTGAATCTGAATTCAGAGCTACATTCCTACTTTACCTGACTCAAAGAACTGATGCAAAACACGGAGTGGCAATGAATTGAACAAAGACACAGTCAGATATAATATTAAAAACCTTCAGTTAGAAATAATCTAGCTCCTTAGTCCTGGAGTTGTGGTCTAGCCTGAGACTGAGGTATGAGACACAGATCATCACTCTAAGTGTGGATCAGATTTTACTAAAGAATAGAGGAGGTAAAAAAACTTCTCACCAAATGTAGCAAGAAAAATTAGCAGCTGTTTTTGCTTTATCTGATTTCTTTGTGTCTGGTCACTCCTAATTTCATATCAATACACTGCAATGATACATTATTGGCTACCACATATATTTCAGTTTGAACTTTCAAATGTTATGTTCCCCTATGTATTGTCGGATATATATATATATATAAATAACATTGACAAATTTAAGTTAAAATTCAGCAAAGCCCCTAAGTGTTTCCTCTCCCATGAGTCAGTGAGATACAGTTGTGTAAATGATAAAGGTTTCAGGCCATGACTGAGCTAGAAAAAAAATGAGTGATGGCATTTTGGGGAGGGAGAGAAAAATAGAAAACATAGAATATTTTGTTTTTCTTTGATCTGAAATGTTTTATTTGAAATAAAACATTTAGTGTTGACCTTATTTAATTTTTCCCAAAACAATATTAGGTTAATACTGGAACGTAAGAACTCTTTCAGAATGAAGCATTGACCTTTCTGTACAATTGTCCTCTCTATTTTGTTTCTTAACACAGTTGCAGTTTTTCAACAAACTGTAAAATAGCCTAGTTGTCACATAATGACCTCATGCTACTCGTATGATCAAAAGTTAGGTGGCATTAATGTGTTTCACAAGATTAAAGTGAAATAAAAGCCAAAGAACTTCTGCATTGAGATAGGAAGATACATATTGGTAATACAGATCAATGTGTGCAAAGAACCCATTCTAGCATGTAAACTGTCTGCAAAAGTTTAGCTAGTGTACAAACAGTCTTACAACGTGTTTGCATTTTGCAGGCCAAAAAACACTCATCATTAAATCAGTGAGGCCAGTCAAGATGTCTGTAACACAGCAAGAGGCACAGCACAAGCAGCAACAGCAGCAGCAACCAACTCCCCTCTCACTGCAAACATCGCGAACTTTTATAGTGTTCATTCCTAGCAGGCTGTTGGGAAGCACGCTATCTTCTGACCTTAATGTCTTCAGCCTAGCAGAGAGAAATCATCTTCTCAAAAGCTGGTACTTTGATCACCCTCAGAAACAAAGATCAGAAGATGACTAAGGGTCTCAGGAATTGAGTTCCTGCTCTCTTTCTCACTCATGCAGGCATGAAAAAATGCACACAAAGGCACATTTTCAGGTATTTGTTATGGACACAGACACACTTCAAGGAGAGATCCTTACAGCACACGTACTTAACTGACACATTACACAAATGTTTGCTGTGTACAGAATAATCAAGGAAACAGACTCATGTTTATTATAACTGAATCAGCAACAGTCTAATGGATTAAAAACATCCTCTTTTTTTTTTTTTTTTTTTCCTCTCTCTCATGTTGTGAAAGTGCCAGTGTTGTAAATGCTCCCTGCAAGAGAAGTGGGTGGAGATGAAGCAACTCATGACCTCCATGATTTTTGAGCTCCCAATCTCTCAGGTTAGGTCTTCTGGCCACAGCCCAAAATCCCAGAACATCAGCTACAGATACTTGGAGCCAACTGGGTTGAGAAAGAATACAGTAAATGTCTGTTTCCGGTTCACAAGCCCCTTAGCGTCACCACATATTTTGGAAGTCTGTCTGGCTTCCTGACTTTAAGAGTCTCTTTCTTGATTTAGACTTCAGGGAGCAGCAGTGAAAGGGGGGGAAACAAAGGTTATCTAAAACCTCATGAACGATTGGAACATTTTCTTTTCTTTGACTTTTAATGCTTTTAAAGACTTAATTTATTGGATTAATTTTTTTAGAGATATTTATAGTAACTCCTGTTCCCATAATGAATTGTGATTCTTCACATGCATACTCTTCAGATTGGAAGAGATGCCCTAAAGTACATCTGAACTCTTCTTTATCTATCCAATTTTCCACTGATTTCACTGATATTGGGGCTGGACATCGAGGCCACTGTAAACCCGAAAAGAAGTTTCGGTCTACACTGAAACAGTATTTTCTTAAATCTGAAAATATTGCCTGTCCTACAAAAACTCAAACTTAAGTCAGAACTTGTGAAGCTTTTATACCTCTAAATTAACTCAATAAATTTGCTCAATCTGATTCAGTCTGTCTGAGCATCTGCTTTTAATGTGGGAAGAACAGGATTTAGCAACACTTTGCATATTGTTATAAAACTATTTTTAATCTTGCTGTGATAAGCAACACAGCACAGAGTTTTGGCTACCACTCAGAGTGGGGAAGTGTTGTGTAATTATGAGTGACCAAACCTGTTCTGGTCCATTAAAATAGCTCGGTTTGCTGAGCAGCTCATAAAAGAAGCTCTAATATGTGAGAACAAAAACTGGGTTACTACAGTGATCTGAAGGGGGAAAAAGATGTGAAGCATGCAGAAAGCTGGCATTACCAGTGCTGGAAGCAGTTGTTGGAAAAGAAGGAGAAAAAATGAAAGCAAGGGGACAAGGAAAACACATAGGGCCCTTTTACCGTTCTAATGGTCATTCCTGGCATGGGCATTCCTGTCACTCTTTGCCAAGTTCTGTGTTGCTGGAGGGGGCTAAGTTGTGGGATTTGGATCGGGCTACGTTCATGTAATGAGGCTGTAACTTCTGAAACCTCAGCTACATGCTCAGTGCTGGTTCTTTCTGTTATTGTTTTTATCAGGGTACAGACTGTTCCTTCAGGGGCAAGGACAGCATTCCTCATAGGCTCCTCATCAACTTAACACTATTACCCCACCTCAGGAACAAAATCCTACCCACATTTCCATACGTTTTCTCATTCTTGCAAAAGTGTCTCTGGAAGGGTCACATTTCCGGGACCAAGCCTACAGACACATTTAACTTTCTCTTAATCAGGGCTGACCTGCATACTCCTGGCAGCGTGCCTGGGCAAGCACACAAAGCACAGCCTTCCCTTTTCATCCTGGGCATTTATCAAAGGACACAGATGTTGTTCTTGCCTCTCCCCAGGCCAGTGTTCCTCCCATGCTAACCACCTCTTCCAAGCCCAGTGTGACTCTGCCTTGCTGGTGCAGCAGGCAGTGTTGGTGCAGCAGGCAGGACAAGAAAACCTGCCAGTGGCAAAGTCAGAGAAACACAACCTAAACCAAATAGACTGCTACCTGTAATGCTGAAGAAAAAGTCTTGTAACCGTTAAGGACTGGGGTTTTTGATCATCTTGCAGTGATGGCCCCTGCCCAGACACCGGGTCTTGCACTTCATCACCCCATGAAGGACAAGGGTTGTATACATGGCAAAACCAGCCCTAGCAAACAAGATTTCCTCAGAAGTGCAAGGTGGAAATGTCTTGTCATACTCCTTCTTGTGTAATTTCAGGTCTACCTGCCACAGAAATATGTCTGCTCTTTGTTCATCTAAGAGTGATGTTGCCAGATAGAAAGTGCAGAGGGTGTTACGTGGGGCACTAAACACTCCTCCAGACAAACTCTGTCACCACAGGTGTATTCAGGCCAAGCCATTACTTGACACTGGCCATTCCCCAGAGGCAGAACCTGTTGTGCATGTTTGTAGGGTTTAGTTTGACTCACTGCAGTGTACATCTAATAGCCATAGGAGGAGGGAAATACTTAGGTTCATGACCTTCAGCACCTCCATTAAAAATCCTTAGGGAAAGGTAAGGCAAGTAATGAAAAAAGTTCCCACTGCCACAGGCAGTTCATTCCCTAAAGGTGCTTGTGAAACCTTTTGCTACTTCAACAACTGGGATGCTAATCTCTGTAAATGGAGCTGCTGTAACTTTTGTAATTCTATATCATCAAAGAAAATTCTAGCAAGTGAAAAATTTTCCTTTTTTTTTTTTTTTTTTTTTTTTTTTTTTTCCAACTGAAGCTCTTTTGTGTGAAGAACATTTGCTTGCCACAGAAAATCATTCTTTGTCCCTGAAAAGCAAAATCCCTGGTCTTGTGGCTATACATGGAGATCCTGCTCAGTCTTCCTGGCTGCTTCTCCCTTTATTCTACACTGAAAATACTGACAACAATTAAATATCTTGTAGCCCACTTTATCAAGGTTTTGAAATTCTTATTATTCTTATTTATTTTAGTGTGAGTCTGTGTTTATTAGTGGAGGTAAGATCCAAGAGGTTTAGGGGACTCACTCCAGTTCAGGTGCCTTGCTGTCCGTTGACATCATCTAACAAGGAGCCCAGAGATGAAACAACTTGTGGATCTGGGCTCCCCTCCAGATTTACAGGGGGATAACAGAAATTGCCTTTTGTAGCTCAGTCGTTTATTTTAGAGGCCTGTGTTGCATGTTTGCTCCTTGGCAGGATGAGAGCTACGAAGTGAATAAATATACTTCAACCACAAATGAGCAAGCAAATGGAAGGAAGTGCTGTTAAAAAAAAATGCTTTCAGTGACTTATTCAAGTTACAAGAACAGCAAAAGGCATTTTCTAGGAAGGAAGAGAGTTTCTAAATTGTTTTATGCAAGATGGTCTATTTTATGACTTCATTCTGAAAAAAAGTTAAGAGGTAACCACTGTGAACAGAATAGCTCTGGCAGAACACAAGCACTGCAGGGCTTGCTTGCTTTCAGAAAGAACATGTCATATCAACATGATCATCATCTGTTGCAACATTACAAAATATAATACTGAGATTATAATGTTGTTGTCTGTAAGTCCACTTAGTCTCCTCTTTCCCCCCACCCCCAAGCCTGACCTCATTCTACTGAGGGACAGCCAACTACTTTTCCCTAGCTCTGTGGCCAACAACTAGCTTCATGTATGACTTGTTTCCTCATTAGTCTTACACGTGTTGGACATCTCTCTAGTTAGTGAAATACTATGTCTGATGCCAGAAGAGGAGCTGAATACAGATCTTTTACTATGAACTAACAAGTCACTTATAGCCATTAGTCACTGAGTACCTTCTTCTGGATTAAATAATACAGAAAATGACCTAATCAACTTATCCATATTGTCTCAGTGCAACAGCAAAAGTGGGCCTAATTTTGAACTTGGGATTCCAACTCCAGTTTTGGATTTACATACTAAACAGGTCTTAAACTTAATTAAAAAGCACAACTCAATGTACTCTAGATTTTGAATCACACATTAAAGAATACTAAAAATTTAAGCTTTCTATTTTTTAATGACCACATTTGGATTCGGATTCAGACTTCTGTCTCATCTCTCTAAATCACCTAATGTACACATTTCCTTTATAGACACCAACTTTTGCTGAATGAAAACCACTACTGAAGAGCTGAGTTTGACTATTATCACACATAATAATTAAATCTCTTTATCATACTCACTGCTTTAGGCTAGTTAAACTAACTAGGAAACTTCTCTTGCTTTAAAGTCTCATCTAGAGATGATCCAGCTTACTACCAGTAATAACTGTATGTAAAGGAATGAGCCATGCCATGAAGGATAGTTCCTGACAATTTGGGACTCATTGGCAAAGTAGGTAGGTCGGTAAATTTGACTAACAGTGGCTTTTCTATCCCTTGCACAATAGCACTGGCCCTGCTTTCTCCAACAGCAATGAGAAGACACTTAAAATGAAATGCTAATGCTGTCGTGTGCTATCTAGAGGCACAAAATCAGGTAAGTAATCTTTTTTAATGTTTTTGACTGCTGACACTTTTGATTACATCCATAGGATGGGCTACACTCACCAACAGTGTATAAGAGTGCGCCACCCTATTCTTAGTCAGAAACACATTTGCTCTGTGTCCCATTCTTGCAGAGGGTTTTGTAATGTTGCCCGGTCACTGCCTCCTTGTCTACAAAGCAAATATTCAGGGTGGAGAGGAAGAGTTTTCGTTTGTGAAAGCAAAAAGGTGAGAAAAAGAAAACAGCTTCCAATGAAAGCTGAAACACATCATGCAAATATACAGCAAATATACTCAGTATTTTTCTACTAGCAATATCTATGTGTTGCTTATGGACAGGCATGTAGTCTCCAATGCTGTGCTACTCTCTGATAGCATGTGTCAGAAAGTATTCTTTTAAAAATACTCACCCATTATTATGGAGGCTCAAGTCTCTGTGAGGAGACAATTCATCCTTAGTTTTGGATTCACAGAGGGAACAAAAAATGAAGACAGAAAAAAATCAGAAGTGAAGTGTTTAAAGCTGAACAAATACATAAAGATCATTATTAAGTTAAGGTAGGAATGTTATTACAGGAGCTTTGGGGAGTAACAAAGTGCCTCATGTCAGCAATGAGCTCTTGGAGGATAGACCCCTGTTTCCCCAATAGAGCAATTAACTGCTCTTGGGTCAGGGAGGAGTGCTGGAGCTTCTTCCCACTTCTTCACACGAACACTGCACTTTCTCTGTCTGTGCAAAATGTTTCAGATGCCTTTTTTTTTTTTTTTTTTCTGTTTCTAATCTTTTCCTGGATTACTGAATGTACAGTAAAACTTCTTATCTCATGCGGGAATTATGTTTATAGCAGAAAAGGAACTTAAAACTGAATGCCTCAGGGACTTGGATGATGGGATGTAGAGACTTTTATCTGAGGTTTCTTTCTTGAATCAGGCCCAAGTTGGTAGTGACCTAAAATTGCCTCAGTCTGATGACTGTTTGGTCTCCACTGTGAAATGTGTTTGGTGGTCTCAGTTTAATTCCTGGTAAATACTTGTTTGCGCACTAAATTACTTCCATAACTGGTATCCATGTTGGCAGTCTCACAGAGGTCAAGGGTTTGATGGGAACCGGGACTGAGCTATTCTTTCATGCTGTGAGTTGGTCCCTTCTAGACATGCGAACTGAAGAAGCAGGGCAATTACAGAGGGTCGAGGTCTGCTTGCTTTTTACTCTGCTTCCTTTTAAGACCATAAACTGCAATATGCTAACTCTGAAAAATTGTTTTAACTCAAAATAAAGCTTCATTCATCCAAGGTTCTTCTAACATGCTGAAGACCAAGGTGCCTCCAGAAACTTCAGAGGATAAAGGATAAACCCATGTCAGGACATAGTCAATCTGACTAGCAAGGTTGATGATATAAATCTGGATGTCAATACAGTGCACAAACAGCTTAATTCACATAAATAATGTCTGTCATCCCTTCACACTTTCCCTTCTCCCTCCTGCTCATTTCTGGTCTCTCAATTTTACTGGCGGTGGTATTCATGTGAATACAAGAAGTATCAGATCAGGGTGATCTATAGGTTACAGAAAATGAGCCATCAAAAATAAGTACATGGTGGAGTAAACTAAATAAGATTGTTTGCTCTCCTTAGACAGTGCAAAGAAGATATTTTTTTCTTAATTTAAAAGCCTTCTGTTATTCCACACATCTAAAAATTTAAGATTATGCAGAGTGCTGTGAATAGTAGCCAAAGTGAAAAGAAAATTAGTATTTATCAATTATTTTCACACATTTTCAAAAGTATGTTGAGGACATGTTTCTACAAGTGTGCATTTGAAACTGATATGAACCAGAGGTCAGTAAAAAATTCACCCCTGAGATGGCAATTTGTCAGTCACAGATTCACACAAAAATTCATTAGGACCCTCCTGTCAGATTGCACTTGCATAACTTACAATAAACCTTATGCTATCTATTAAAAGGGCACAATAAAATTCAACCATGGGCATTTTCAATCTGCATGCCGTGTAAGCCCAAAAATGAGCTTAAGCACTGAAAATAACATCTGCTACATGCATGGTCTTAGAGTGTGATAAGATATAAAGCGCAGAAAGAAATACAGATTGTTTGCTGTCACGCAGCAGATACAGACAGTTAAGCTCCAGACCTTAAAGTGAGGTTTGATCGCAGCTTCAGCCTATGCATGCAAGCTCTTCAACAATTATTAGCGTAAATTGTATTAAATCCACTCCGTCCAGCTGTTTAGGATTTCCAAGACAAGTCTCTTACTGTGTAGTTATAGCATTTACCATTGTAATTTTTAATTACAGGCTCTCATATTAACTGGAGCCACATGATTTTATCATGGTTGAAGTGAATAACAGCAGTGCAGTTGGAAATCTGTAAGACTGTATGCCATCATCTGAAAATACTGAACCATAATATATTTTACAGTGGGGTAGGTAGAATAAGTATTTTCCTATAGTATATGCTTTCATATTTGTACATATAATGTGTTTAAATGTTTTACAAAATACATGTAAGTTATCTGGAATTATTTTCCAAGCACACTATCTTTCTGAATTTTAAAGATATAATTTGCAGTAGATTTTCCAAGTAAGTTAGAAGCCACAATGTGTATTGTCAGTATATGTGTACATGTGATAAAAGGGCAACATTTGCAACACTATGTTCCTTTTTTTCTTAATGGATGAACTAGAAATTAATAGTTGGTTTGTGAGCCTTTCATTTTTCTTTTCCTGAGGTGAGTTCTGGAGTAATTTCCTTTAAAATGTAAAATTGAAAACGGTGCAGAATGTGTTGGTTCATGTGTGTTGAAAAAGATCATAAAATTGGCATCACTGCAGGCATTCAGATGCACAGAAAGTGCTAGTGGAAAAAATGAAACAGAGAAAACACCAACGTAGTCAGACATATGATAAAACAGATTTTATGAATGTGCTTGTTTGTATCTAAGGAAGAGCTGGTCTGCCTTGAAGTTTGTCCGGTTTTCCCCAATTTGTGTAACAAAAGATATTACCGTTCCGCACTTTATTTCTGAAAGCACATTCCATTATTGAAATGTCCAGAATGACCTAAAAAAAAAAAAAAAAACAAACCAACAAACAAATCTCTTTCAAGTCTATGTGATCTTGGTATGTAAAGTCTTCTTAGCTGGACTTTTGCAGAACGGATTCTTCACCAGTCCTCTGCTTTTCAGAAAAAGCCCATAGGTGTAAAGCCAAGCAGATGGCACAGCTGCACCTAGAAACACAGCACAGCTGTCAGTTGGGGAAGAAGGGAGATTTTCAACTTGCAAAGGTAAAAGCATGATTTCCTGTCCCTTCACTTCTGAGAAAGTGTAAGGGTGATCCTACACTGCCCTCATTTCTTCCAGGCAGATCCACATGAATTGGATGAAAGCTATATATGTGAGCTACAAGGACCACATGGCTCAACATGGCAATTATCTTTTTAATTTACAAGAGTAACTGCCAAGAAACTGGTAGTGATTACACATTTCCCCACTCCATGCATGCAGCTGCACTGGAAAGAAAGAGCATAACAACTCTGTCTTCAGTTTGCACATGGGCAGTCTGAACCTTCTAAGCCTCCAAAGCTTAGTTGTACCAATCAACCGTGTACTGACTTACAACTTGCAGTGGGAAAAGAATCGGGTCCCAGGTCATCAGAATTTTAGGAGGTAATTTTCAAGCTGCTGCCAGAGCTAGATGACATGTCTTAATAAAAGTTTCATCTATGTGTTGTAGCTGAGAACAAAACAGATCTGTTTCCCAGCATTGTTTTGCTTTTCTGCAGTACTCACATAATGCAAACCCATCAGTACCGCTCTGCTGGCAGTTTCCATGAAGCGGATTTTCTATAAATCTGAGTATACACTGTGCTAAATTGTTCCTTCTCCTGCATCGCCTTGCAGAACAGTATTACTCAACACAGTATAAAATTCTTAGTCATCACGATCACTGGCCTTTCTGTGGCACAGACCCAGTTTTCTGTGCTGCATTCCTCATTTTATAGAACAAACTGGAGCTTGTTGTTGTTTGAAGAGTATTGACCAACATCCTGAACATTGCCCATTAGGGTCAAGCATGGAGCATTTCACCACCTCCCATTTCTCTGGGCTGCACGGTGTAGTGTCATTAAGTTTGTACTTGCAGGAAACTGAGTCATCCACTCTTCTCTACTTTGATACACCACAGTTGATGTCCATTCAAAGACAGGAGTGGGCTTAGCATTCTGCTCTCCAGCAGGGTGATTTTCAGGCTCAAGTTTACTATGGCATTGAATTTCTACCCTCGGCTTAAATAAAGTTGTACAGTTCTCCTTTCTGATCTGACTGATCCTCAATGCCCAACAAATAAAGCACATTCTATCACAATAATTTAAAGTATGCACTGGAAATTAGGGGAAGAAGATAAGAGAGTAGGAAAACCAGCCAAGATTTCACTGATATATGCGAAGCAAGAATGTCTCAGCACTCTCATCCAAATGCCCAAAGACCACCAGGTGGAACAGCCCAGATAGCTATTGTAAAGCCTAGTAAAGGCAGGGTGATGACAAGAAGGGTAGGAGGGTGAAAGGTCCTTCGTAAATATGCAGAGGGCCAATGCCAGTCACTGCTTAGGCCATTTCCTGGAGATAACGATTTGACAGTATTTGAATATCCCAACAAATATATACCTCAGAGAAGGAGGTGGAGGGCGCTTGTACATTTGCTGTGTGTGCACTATGACACCAGCTGCCAGCACACAACCAGAAATAGCAGGGCATTACATTCATCTAGCTCTTCCATGAGGCTCCGAGAGGAGTGTGCCCCTTGTGGCAGGAGTGCCAGGAGTACTCCAGAGGTACCTTACCTCCTCTTTTT
Organism: Pyrocephalus nanus; assembly: GCA_038380795.1. Lineage (NCBI taxonomy): Eukaryota > Metazoa > Chordata > Aves > Passeriformes > Tyrannidae > Pyrocephalus > Pyrocephalus nanus. The sequence goes on from CM076260.1 coordinate 44,198,117, forward strand.
TCCCATGAGGTCAGGCTTCCATGTGTACTTCATGCAGTACAGATACACTCCAGATTGTCCTTCCTACTGGATGAATCTGTGACTTAATTAAGCACGGCAAAGTTGTTAAAGCAGAGTACCTGAAATAGTTCACGCTCTCATCATGATTTACTGGGCTTGGCACATCTACACCACCCACGCCAAAAACATGCTATTGATGACAAAACCTGAAAGTCACCACAAGCCTTTCATAATCTAAATTACAGAGACAGTGTCTGAGTAGCAATCACATGGCAATGATTCTCTCTGCATGTTCAAAACCAGCTAGCCTGTGCAATCAAGCAGAAAGGTCAGGAGATGGACAGGGTTTTATCACCTGCAAATCCTCTGGGTTTTAGTCCTCTCGTTAACATGGGCTGAGAAGATAGCACTCCATAACATCTGAAATAGCTGTAGTCATACAATCACAAACATGTAAAGTTTTCCCCTCCAAACTACAAGTTTGTCTTCCTTTGTATAGCATCGTAGGCTGAGATTTGCATTGTATTATCACGTTGGTATCCACCAATAGTGGCCATGGTTGGACTTGATCTCAAAGATCTTTTCTAACTTAATGATTTTATGGTTCTAGGGCAAACTCAACTGATCATTCTGAACCAGATATGCCTATTAACATCAAAGCAAGACCTCCCCATGACTCTTTTAATTCTTGGACTATCTTGTGAGTCTGACTCCATCTCAAACCTAATTTCCTACATGTCAAAGCCTTTTCATTTGCTTCTTGCCTGGTTGGTTGAAAATTACAGGCTGTTTCTCCTCTTGATTTCCTGGCAACTGGGCGAAAAAAAATTAAAGCTCCAAGGGGCTCTGTTAGTACTCTGTATATTTCCTTATGCCACTGCTGATGTATGCACAAGCGTGTATGTGTGTCCACAAGGTTCATCTCACTCTGTTTCCAGGGTGGAGTCTGTATGCCTCTTGTGATGAACACTGTACTCATTCTGCCTGACATCAGACCTGAGATGTGATTGCCCTGTAAAAGATCTAGTTGAGGGTAATCTCAAAAAAACAAATACAGTAAGAGTTGCTTACAGGACCCCAAAGTTATGCAATCAGCTGAAGAACCAGAGACGGGGTTACTTAGTCACTAAGTGAAATGCAGGCAGGTATTGTCATTTTCTTTAGATAAGGCGCTAGGATCAAAAGAGTCTAGACTTACTTCCATTGAGCACATAGCAATAAATGTGGCAGCTTCTGAAAAGTGTTTGAGAAGGCAGAATTTTGAGAAGGCAATATTTTTTGTATCTTGCAGGTGGGGTTAATGGGTCAGGTTTCCTTAGCTGGTTTAAATGATTCAGCATGATGAACAATTCTGTCTTGATTCAAAAGGAAGCTCCTGAATATTCACGTCTACAAATATTTAGAACACTCAGCCAAACATCCAAACTCCACATCTGGTCTCTACAAAACCAAAGATTCAGAGTAACTATGCATATCTATTTACTAGAAATGTGGCTAGAAGTCAGTTTCTTAAAATTGTGACTTGGAGTTGTCTCAAATAGAAATATTTACTCTGGCTATTTAATGTTGACTGCTTTGTAATTATAGAATATCCTGATTTAAAAGTAGGAGAAAAGCAGTTATTCTCTAGTGGTGAAATTTTCTTTTTATTCTCTGCCTTTCTTTTAATGGGCAAGACAGAAAAGAAGGCAGTGATGACAATTATTGAGGGACTTGAGTGAGGAAAATCTGAAGCAGCAGTAGAAGAATTTTAATAATTATCTGTATTATCTGTAAACTTTGAATCTTTAGAATAATAAATTATTGTGTGAAAACATCAGAGTTGTGCAGATTTATATAACAAACATTTGATTTTTTTAGTTCATTAGCTTTCATTTGTTAGCATTTCTCATTGATTTCTCACAAAACTGAAACTCAGAATATTTGTTCTGCTGTTTTGATAGAAAATTGGGGAAATTTAAAAATAGTAAGTTTAATTATATTTAGACAAGTTTTTTTCTTATTCACTTAATATTCACTGGATTTTTATTAAGAGAACTACCTTCCTCAATGTTTACGTCTACCTTATTCACATATTTATATCTTTAGCAGAAACCCCGGATTCAAAACTAGTTTAAATATAAAGATATCTCATAGCTTTTTAAACTTGTAAAGTTGTAGGTTACCTTAATGTTTAGTTTAAAGCCTTTGGGCTCTTTGGTATGAACCAAAACAGAATCTTCCACAAAATGAAAAATATCTCTTTATTTAGCTGAGTTGTAAAAATTCTTCAGACCACAGAGCTGATAAATCTACCTTGGTTATATCCCTGAACATGAAAACATTGATACTTATAATTACTTGGAAAAAATACTCTAGTAAACTTTTTTTCACCTAGTTTATCTATTGTCTTCTCTCATACATCTCCCATCTTAAAACAAGTCAGACACAGACAAGCAGGAATGCCACAAAAATCATGGGCGGGCTGTGCGTGTGAGTACATGGTGCAGGTGGACGCCAGCTGACTTACAGCACTGTCCCTGGACAAAACCTCCTCTTTGTGGAGAATGGAAACAGCTCCTGAGGAACCTGGGGCTGTGATCGCAGACACTCTGGTTTGTACCAGCAGTAACAGGTCATTGCTCTCAACAGAGTGATGACGTGTGCATGGCTATGGCCAGTTTCACTTTGAGTTTTCAAGTTCACAAAATACTGAAACTCAAAGCACAAACAGTGGAGGGGATGTCCCAAAGTGAGCGCGCCAGCTCCAGTTTCCAAAACCTATGCAAATTGTAGTTGGTGCTTTTAGCACAGCCTTACCTGACAGTTCATACTACAAAGCCAGCTAGCACATTTTACAGTTATGAGCTCAGACTTCCCACACGGTTGCAACAAGTGCCTCAAAAACTCCACCTTACGCTCCTCTAATTCAGGAGGCAGCTCTAGCAGTATCTTCCATAAACATTACAGAGAGCCCAATGCAGAAGCTGTCTGTGTGCCCTGCATAAGTCATTGAAATACAGTGGGATTTAGGTGACATAGAATTTTTGTATTGGTTAAAGACATGGGATGAATTTTAGGGCAAAGCAATCTAAAAGGACAATACATCTGTCTTGAATTACAGTGGTGTGTAAATTATGACCCTGCACAGACAGCAGTGCCACCAGCCTGATCTAGATGTCAGCATCTTTTGTGAGGCTGGTTTAATTGTGTCATGGCCATTATTTGCAAATGCAGCAGTCAAAATATTCAAGTGAAAAGATTTCCTGAAAAAATCTGAAGTTCTAAAATATGTTGCCAAAATGTTATTCTTTTTTTTTAGTGCTTTCAAAGAACAAATATAAAACTTCATGCTAGTGCAGGTCAAGACTGAGAAACACAGGAGATGTCCCACTTGTGATACTGTCACTTAAAAAATTGAGTTCTGTTTCAATTACAAATATTGACATTTTCCACACTGGAAAGAACTGTTACTTGGAAATTTTGAGAAAGGGGAAGCTGTTGGACTTAACATAAACTTGAATTATCACTTGAAAAAGGAAACTTATGAAGATACCATTTAATGGAGAATCATCTCTCTATCCATTTATGAGCATAAGATAGAACGAGATTTAGTGAATCACTGTCGTGGGATTCTATTCCACTAAAAATTGTCTATTTTCCTTCCTCTTCTCCTCATTTCAGGGAAAGAACAAAAAGTCATGTGAGGTTTTTCAACTGCATGGAGAATATGATTTTGACCTTTGTAGGTTTGCAGGTCAGTAGTATATTACTGGCCAGCGTTCACTGTTGAGTTACATTACAGCAGCTACATTAAGTAGTGCTAAATCAGTAATCTGAAGTAAATTAACAATTGTTACTAAGGGGTGTTTCATTCTAATCCATAAGTAATTCACCTGCCTTTGATGTTAATAAAGTGGCTTAGAAAAGTAGCATTTGATGGAAAAAAACCACAGATGCCAGCAATAACATGAAAAGCTCTTGCTTAAAGCAGTTAACGGCTGCAAAGCTAAGTGTAACAATAAAATGTATTAGTTAAAGACATGTATATATAGTTAAGAGTACTTAGATTTTATTACTAAAATGTATAATGTGATAAAGTGCAAAATTTAAGCTTTTTATTACCTCTCAAGTGTTCAGAAAGAACACAGCAGAGAATGCATTTTTGTGGGCAACAACCACATGTTCACATTTCCCAATCTTTTTTTCTTTATGGGAAAAAAAGAATGCACTGGGCAACAACTTGGTTTTTTCCCACGTAAAAATCATATGCCAGTGATTCAGTAATTCCTATTTTTTTCTTATGCTTATAAACAGGCAGAGTAATGACTGTCAATAAAACTATTAAAGGATGGAGAATACCTCAGAGAGTCAACATTACATGATATATTTAAGATAAGACAGATTCGAACAGGTCACTGGTTTGCAGTTGCACAACTGTCTGAATTTTTTTGGATGTAGTTCATTTCATTACAGTCTCCTGAAATTCTGACTTACGCATTGTTAGGAGCAAAACAGCTTGATGAGCTGACATTGCAGTCACTCCCAAATGTTAAAAAAACATGAGTCAGGGAAATCTAGGGAATGGCTTTAAGACAACCTTACTCTCTTTTATTTGTTTTCTGATTTCTGAGCAATTAGTGTGCACTCCCTCCAGACTTTCTGGCTTTCCTCTGCACCAATGAAGGCTAGAAATGCAAACTGATGATTCAAAGCACAGACTGAGAGTCCCATACAAAGAATTGCCTCCAGGATTTGGATTCACATTAAAATAGCAGTGTGTCCTGTATAACCGTATGGAAAAATCCAATCCCTCTACCTGTATTCTTATGTCTTATCTTCACTTGCCTTTAAACACTTGAGTGGTCAAGTTTTATTTGTTTGTGTCTTCATAGCAAGTCAGTGATAAGTTTATACCCTAGGATATGATCACTGAAAATTATAGATTCATGGTCTCAGAGAGAAGGAGGACTGCTAGGTATTTTAAGAGATAACCAAGGTCATGCTCTGCACTAAAGTAACAGCAAAATCAGAACTATGAATTATGTAGGTACTCAGTCAACATTTCTTCCAAAACCAACTTTCCTTTTCTAATTTCTAATCCAGGTGGTAAAAAAATGTCAGGATGGAAAAGAAGTGAAAAAATTACTTTCATTTTCCACCTAAAAATATAACCTTTTCTCATGTCGTAAAATTATCAGAAATTTCCTTAGGGCTAATTATAAAGATTGTTTTCTGGTTTTTTTGTGGGTTCATTTTTGTTTGTTTGTTTTGTTTTGTTTTGTTTTTGTTGTTGTTGTTGTTGTGTTGTTTTGGGTTTTTTTAATAGCAGTAGTGCTAAAACTATGTGGGAACAGAAATGAATCCTTGTGATTTATATAACTAGTTCCAGCTAAGCCAGGTAGAACTTCAAATATAGATATTGAGTGGTATGCTTTTCTATCCCTCCACCCAAGAGAACCTACTTGAAAAACTAACAAAGGAAGAAAGGAAAAGACAAAACTGAAATTATGAATTTCACAATTCTGTTTAAATTGGACGCACAATCCTCAAACAAAAAGCAGTCAAGGTTACTCACTTTATTAAGGCAGTCAACAGGTTGTTTCCTATGGCTAATGCCCTGTATAGAAACAACTCACATGAGAAATAGTTGAACCTCATAGCAGGTTCTACTGCATCAGCTCAGTTCTGCATCTGTATTTCTGACCTGGTAAAGGTTTACTCATGGAGGCTTGGAGCATCTTCCCCTCTAGATGATGTTTAAGAATAGCCGTATTTACTGGGAAGCTCCTACCTTTACAGTCCTTACTCTTTCCTGTGCAGCTCTTTAGGCAACCCACTAACTAAAGTTACATTAACTTCTGACTTCTGTGTGATGCAGATGGAATCTATAACATTTTTCAAAAGGCTAATTTAATTCAATAATCAGTTCAAGAGAGTGTTGATACTGAGTGGCAGTGCTCTGCTGTTTTCTACTAGCAATTTGCTGTGGGAAAACAGTAGAAAATGAAGGAGCAAAACTTTATGAAGTGATCCAATAAGAATCAATCAAAATTGCAGAAAATCTGAACCACAAGGATTGATTAGAACAGAACCCTTCAGGGACTGTAAGAGGTGTGAACACCCTTCAGTGATCTACTTACTTCTTACACATGCAGAACAACTTGGTAAGGAAAAAACTTGTGTGAAATGGGATTTATTAAAGAACAGCTGTTATGATATCTGGGAGGGTGCTTGGAAGCAGAGAAAGAAATGGTACAGTGAGTTAAATGAGAACATGCTGTGATGGAAGGAGAAACACAGAAATTTAACAAGAGAACAAGAATGGATGTTGTGATGACTATGGTTAGGCTCTTATGGTTTCCCACCAGTCAAGAAATCAAGCACTTAGCTTTCTCCTGGGCCTGTCACAGATATACTCCATGAACTTGTGAGGGCCAGATAACCTCTCCATCTTTCTCATTCCTTGGAGGTGTTCAATTACCATGATGTTGATAATCCTGCCTCTATCAATAGATAAAAATATTATGTAAGACAAAATGTAGGTTAGAAAAACTCAAAATATGTTTTGAAAGTTTTCAGGCTTCATATTCTATTTTCATATGGTACCCATCACTGTGGTATCAGACCAACTTCTAATAGTTCTGTGAGCAAGGTGACTAATATCTGCCATCCTAAATTCCTTCTCCTCCCAGAGAAAAATTGTGGGGGTTTGAAATACATATTTATATCTTCTTTACTGTGGGATTTTATTATTAAAAGCTGAGTCAAAGGACATTGCTTACTCTAAGAGCAGAGCTACAAGCACCTTGGGGAGTCAAAATTCTGCAGCAGGTGATCCCGCAAGCTTGAACTAAGGCACTGTGAAAGACTTGTCTCATCACAGCCTTTTGTCATAATCAGGATTTACATTTGTTTATGCAGCCAGCCTTTCTTTTTCAGCTTCCATAGATCTCTACTCATTACATGCTCTAGCATGAATGAAGATGAAGTTTTCTGTGTTACATGAAATCTGCTGCTATGGAGGGGTATTTCCAGGCAGTGTTACAGGTACTGACCTTAGTCCAAGGACTACCATCTTTATCTAGGATTTAGACAAGACAAAACTCATGGATACAGTATGAGCATTTAATAATCATCACTTCTGGGAGAGAAATAAAAGGAAAGCCACAAGAACATAGGCAGAGATTTTTTCATGGAATTGTTCAATTTTGATTTGGTTTGGCTGGATCAAGTGCTATTATAAATCACTATAGGTTTGGCATTAGAAAAGCTTGGCCCAAAATGTGAACCAAAGAGCATTTGAAAGGTTTAACAATTAGCTCTGGGCATAAGGATGCTGTATCCCACCAAGACACTATCAAAAATACATTATCTGAAAAGATAACATAATTGAGTGGCTTTCTGGTTTTGTGACAATTTGGAGGTAGCTAAAGTATCCAGGATGAAAGGGAAGGAGGCAGGCAGAAAAGGAGGTGCTCAGAGGGCAAAGTCGACTGCTACTCTCCCATCTCTGCATTCTGTTTCTAATGTGATCCAGTCCCCAATTAAAATGTTGTGCTTGTTCCAAGTAAGTTTTTATTAAGAAAATAAAAACACCAAAGAGGAGGTTGTGCAAACTATCTGGAGCTCCAGAAGAGCAATGACTTATACACATACGTTGTGGACAAGTGCAGAGGTTTTACTCACCCATCTTCTGCCATGTCCCAGTGCACGCTAACTTTGCACTGGGGAATCATCATTTCCCACTGGCATTTCCCATTGCTTGAGAAGGCAAAACAACATTTACAGAAATAGACATAGCTTCAACAAGTCGTTGTCACTGATTAAGATGTTTTATTGTTTTTGTAGCCTGGTTTAATGAATGTTCAAACTCTTTTGAGTTTGTGAATTGAGTAGTGAATGTTCAAACTCCTTTACCTCTTCTTGCTATTGTTTCTACTGAATTTAATATGTTGATCTTCTAAAAAGTACTACATTGCACACGCTGGATTCAGACCTCACTAATACTGTAATGTTCCTAAATGAAATGAAGGTAGATTTTTTTTTCTTTTATTCTTCAGAGCAAAATCTATCCTAGGCTGTTGCAGATAAAAGAAATCTTAACAGCCAAGTATTAGGTATTCTGTCCAAAAGTGAGCTACCTACTCACTTCAGTGAACAACACTTACTTCTTTCTCAGACTGAAAAGTGAGAAATATAATTATCTCTCACAGTCTCCCATGTCAAACATTTCCACTTGACTTTTTATGTATGAGCTGTACATAAACTCTATTCATTTCAGAGCTGGTTGCTCAAATTCACCACAGAATATAGCTTCTAAAGTGACTGTCCTCCACGCCCAGTTATGTTCTAAGTTTATGTAGGGTACATCAGTATTTCCTTACTCAAGCAGTTTCTACAGATGCAGTCCCCTGTGTTGCATAGACCAGTAAGATCTATTTTTACATGATGAAGAAGAAAACAATTGTTCAGCAGTGATTTACTATCCAATCCTAGAAATCTGTTCTGAAACCAGTAAAACAACAAATGCTACAGCATGGATTTATGAGATACTCCAAATACTCCTTTGCTCTTGACCATTCAGGTCACCTACCTCATGCAACCATTGAGTTTTTTCATAATAAATCATTAATATTTTTTTACTGTACTTTCTCTACTTCCTACTGAGTGCTAATCAGCCTGGTTAACAATACAAGGCATGCCACATATATGAGTTCTTATCATAGAACCAAGCCACATTTACTCCAAGGAGATTCTGTTAACATCACATGTACACTTGCAGGCTTGTAATGAGTAAACAAAGAGTCTTTAGTGGCTTGTTTTAGACAGTGGAGGTTATTTCTTATTAAAAAGATGGTGTCGCTGTATAGCGTTAGTTTTATGATTTAATAGCTTCTAAAGCTCAAGAGTATTAAGCTGTCCAGTAACTACTGTCCATGGAAAACCTTCCTCCACTGGCCCTGTGTGTGGGATAATTAATATACTTTGTATCACAGTTTCAGAAGAGAAAAGCAAAACTACCAGTGAGAAATCTGTTTAGTCAGTATGGAAATGGGGGTTGGATTAGATGATCTTTGCAGGTCACTTCCAACCCAAATCTTACCATTCAATGACTGCTGCTCAATGTAGCCAACACCCTTTTTTTTTTTTTATGGAAAGACATTATTTTAATGGATGATGAATAGATACTCCATCCTGATATTATGACGAGATTCCATTTAACTTCAGGGAAATAATAACAATAATAAAAAGGCAACTTTTCCCTTTTTTTTTTTTTTTTTTTTAAGTTCAGAAATCTTATTTGAAACAATTTTCTTGCCTTATAAATTTCCAAGGAACTGAAACGTGTTACAGGTGATGACAAGATCTGCCGCAAACACCATTCTTATTCTGGTTCACCCTGTTTTGCTCCTCTATAATATTATCTAAAAGAAACTGCGTTAATAGCTGCAAAATCTAGGGTAAGGAATACATAACTTCCCCCCAGATCCATTTAGATTTGCACAGAGGTTTAGCAAGCTATAGAACTTGCTTAAAAATAAAGGCAGCAAAAAGTTTAAATAAAACATGGAAAGTTCAAGCAAATTAGAAGAAGCAGTAATAATTATAGTGGACTGAACTGTCATACATCAGTGACATACATCGTTGTAACTTCTCTGAAGACCATGGGATCCTGGCTTTAAAATACAGGATGGAATACAGCTGCAAATTAAGGAAGATTAGTAGGTTTTCCTCCTTTTCTTGCTTGCTTCCTTGCCTTGAGAAAAACACATGCTATTAATTTTGCCTTCCATTTGTACAAGAAGGCACCAAATAGGCAGGCCATATTCCTGGACAGAAGTAAGAGAATACTGGGATCAGTTGATTTTTCAGTGGAAAAACACAGAGCAAGTGGCTACTCTTTATGAAATGGCCACCCAGGTGTGAATCTGTTTGTGTGATTTAAAGGGTCAGCAACAAAAAGACAGACAAGTCCTTATAGGAGTTCATCCTACTGGCAGCTAGGAGAAGGAAAGACAGTTTTTGTGCTGTATTTCTGGCTGTTGTATCAAAGGGGAAGAGCCCCTCTGCAAGCTTGCCACTATGGATTTACAGCCAAATTAGGAAAAGTACTGTACTTGCCCAATGATGACTGCCATCACTGGGGGCTTAAAAGCACTCAGCAGCATGCAGAATGCATTTAGTCATCTTTCGAGTTGTATACTGTCCTGGAATGTCTTTTGAGAAGCTGATGCACCAAATAACAGAACAAAATAAACGTGTATAACTGTTTCCCCTGACAGCATGACTCATGCTGATCATCCTACTTTTCAGTTAATTTTCTAACACCATAGTGTGATTGTCATCTTTATCAGGTGTGGTTCATTGTTACAGAAAGTCCCAGACTCTTGCCACAGTCACAACCCATTTCAAACTACAATAATATGAAGGAAGGATAATCCTGTGGCTTTATTTCTCATAACGTTTGCCTGTGACATCCAGAAACTCACATAAAATTGTCAGATGGTAGTTCACCTAACCCCCTAGAAACCAACCCAGCACACTGCAACCATCTCAGTGACAGTAAATAAATGGCAAATAAATAATCATCAGCGCTGATAAAATAAGTGGGTACTTAGATGGTGGTGCAGTTATAGAGGGAAATAGGTATAAATATATGCATAGTTTCATAAGCATGAGCAAATGCCATTCAAGTCAGAGAAAAAGACAGCTAGAATCACCCATGCTGCCTGGATGCTCTGTGAAGTTCTATTTTTAGATGATCTTAGAGAGTTTGAAGTGACTGAAGTAATTTCATAGGCTCTTCCTGCTACCATCTAGACACCTACCTGACACCTGCTCTCACCTAGACACCTAGGCACAAAGATGAGATAGAAAATCCCATCAAGGAATTATATGTTATTTGTTGGTCAGAAACATCATTCTCTGAAATATCAGAGATCAGGTCATCCATATGTTTGTCTCTCCAAGTCTTGAACATCCTGTGAAAGGATGGAGTTTCTATAATGAAAAAAAAAAAAATTTATTTTTTTTTTCTAATATCCCATCTGAATTTAGCAACTTGGGACTGTTGCCTTTTGTTTATGACAGAGGCTACAAGATGAGTTTGCTCCGTTGCACCACCCTTTAGGCAACTGTAGTCTATTACTGGCTTGCCCTTTAGCCTTCTCTTCCCCGAGGATAAGATGCTTCTTCCATCTTCAGCATTTCCCTGAATTGCAATAATCATGAGAAGACCATTTATCTTGTAGGCTGTAGAGGCAGAGGAACACAAAATCTAATGCAAAAGCTTCCTCCCAGCTCTCAAAACATTTGTACTTAGCTATCCAGTTTCGTAGTAAGAGAGAGAGAGAATGCAAAGGAAAGACTCCAGAGCTGGTTGACTGTGGTGCTGAGTATGTGGGAGAAGCATGTTCAGATGCCTGATATAGAATGGAAAATCCGTGTCCTAAATCAGGCAGGAAGCTGCACCTGGATCTGCCACATACCTCCCTTGTCCCTTCACCACTCAGCTATAAAGTGACACGTTAATCCCACCAGTAGTAGACATAACTGATAGAACATTTCTGATTTGATTTCAATATGGAACAAACCCAAATACTTAAACCTCAAAGTAGTCATGTAGCATAATTGTTGTCCCTTAGTCAGTTAATGTTTACTGGCATCTTTCCTGGTCTCGGTTCCTTTAGGTACTCTTTGCCATAATTGTCCCTTGCCCACTACATATTAGGAAAGGTAAAAGGTAAAAGGAAAAACTATTCTAAGGGGTGTTCCCTTCCAGCAGCAAGTGCATGCTTGTAAGCAAGTCTTTGGTCTCACATAGCATGAGGTGATTTTCTGTTAAGTTCTTGATGAGTTTCTGATAAGACTACACTGAAAAAGGTTCTCTATCAAAATACTGCTGGAATCTATTTAACGATTGTTTCTGAAGGCAAGCTTTGTGAAACTTTTTGCTCCTTGGTCTTCATTAGAACTCCCAGGCTAGCAACATCTTGCTATATTGTCTCATTTTATTAGCCCATGGCCATGCCTATATGTTGTGGTTTAACCCTAGTAGGTACAGTTGCTTGCTCCCCTCCACCCCCAGCAGCATGGGGGAGAGAATCAGAAAGGTAGAAGTGAGGAAACTTGTGGGTTGACAGAAAGACTGCTTAACAGGCAAATCAAAAGCCACATGCATAAGCAAAACAAAATATGGAATCCATTCAATACTTCCCATCAACAGCCAGTTGTTCAACCTGCAATAGGTTTCAATCATTACCCAGGAGAAAGGGATTTACATGTATTATCTGTACAGAGAATGAACATTTCACTCCACTTAACAGCACTGGTTTTCAAAATTATAAAAATTGATGTGGGGGCTTGGAAGGATATGGAATTAGGGTTTGCAAACTTTAATCGGTTTTAATTGAGGATCATAACCCTGGTTTTCAATTACATGTGACTCAATTTGTTTATTTTTTCCTGTTTATCAAGGACATGCCTCTGACCCTCAGGAAAGAAATTCTGTGGATACTTAAATGTGAATCATGATGAGGGAGAACCTCTGAAATTTTTCCTCTGTCAACAAGCAGGAAAAGAAATACGTGACTTTTCTCTTGTTCTTTGTATCATGTGGTATGATCACGCAAATCATAAATAGGAAAAAAGAAGTGATTTTTGGTAAACAAGTAAGAATTAATTCCTTCCACATCAGCAATTATTGTGTCAAATTCTACAGTTTACTTGAGACTAAGTAATAGCTTGTGGTGTGACTGAATCTGCCAGTAAATTTTATGGCTACGTGGTTTTAGTCATAAGTATACTTATTAGAATGTGAAGAAGACAGGTATCGCTTGAATAACTGTCTCCACATCTGCACAGTGACATGAGTCAAATTAGTTGCACACATTTAGTATTAGAAAATACGAAAGTTCCAATAATATTTACCGTTTCGTGTAATTATCAGTAAATAATATTTGTCACATAGTTGGCCCAGTAAGGAACTAAGCTCTACTAGGGCTGTCATAATAAAGCCAGAAAGAGAGCATAAGTGTGATAAAACAGCAGAATGTCTTCAGTTTCTCACCTCATTCCCTGGGTTACATAGTAGAGCACACAAAAGCCCAGCTGCATCTTTTCTTGTATGCCAGACGAGGTTATCCAGTTGCGTGTGACTTCAGACTCAAAAATCTTACTATAATGCTTGTGAATCTTTAATTCAGAGGAAGCTTTGTCTGACCATCTGCAGATGTCTGCAATATAGGCTTCTACATGTGAACTACTTGTCCAGGCATCCTTATCAGTCAAAGGAGAGGCAGGCTTACAGTGGCGCTCCTCTCATCCTGTACTAAGTAGCTAAAACAGATCGGATAAAGAGTGCTCATCTGTGAGTGAAGGTACTTTTTTCAGAGTCCCCATATTTGCCCTCTGGAGGTAAAATCTGAAGGCCCTTCTCTCTGGGGAAGCTCTGTGAATAATCCAGCTAAGGCAAGAGTATAATCAGGAAGATTGTAAACTATGGTAGAATGTCTGTTCCCTTACAGACAAATTTTAAGGCATATATTTTTCAAATCTGGGCTGTAGTGAAGACCTACTGCAGTTCTGTGAAAAAAGGATTGTAATGAACTCCAGAATTATGAAAGTAAAAGACAATAACTTATTATTTTGGAAAATAACCCTTCCTCTGGTCTAGCTGTTTAGTATTTTTTTTATATTGGTAATATATTGTGAGTCTTATGGATAAAAGGACTAATGTCTGAAACCAACAAAAGATGAGATGTTAAGTTATGACTTAAACATCAAATGAGTGCTTATGCAGCATAACATAATATTGTGAAAGGCAGTGTCAAAATATATTTTCCTTTGTATTTTTTTTTTTTACAAAAAAACGTATGTAGTGGTTTGAACAATTGTGTATGGTTTGCCACAATGATTGCCTTATAATTAGACAAGTGGTTTGGTTACTTACAGAACACATCTTTATATGCATTCACACACGGCTTTGTAACCTGGCTAAGTGACTAATTGCCTAAGATGCTCACCTCATATATACCTGATTTGAATATTCACTTAGAATAAAATCAAAACCTTATCTAGGTAAAAAAGTATTATTAATTAGAAAGTGGGCTTACCAAGAGGTAGTGTCCTTTCTACAATGACATGGAATCTAGATGATTCATGACTACCGGTAATCCATGTTTTAAGATAAAAATCTTCCTACTATGCAAATCTCACATAATGGATGGTGGGTCACTTTCACTTGAACATACTTCACTGCTTTATTTTTATCTCTATTCAAGAATGCCACATCTGTGTCAAATTTCTGAAGAAAAAAAGATGAAACGCAAGACATTCTCTGTAAAAACAATAGATGCAAGGAGAGCAAACATACAGATCTTAAAATATGCAAGAAAGCAAATGAAAACTATGAGACAAAATGGTTCTAAATCATCTATCACTTCTATTAAAGTTAAACTAGTGGAAGAGTGTTTAGCATGCCACAGCAAAGAGGAGGAAAAGTATACATCAACCTGTCTATAATTCTTATTACCCTTTAGCTACTCTCATCAAAAGGCAGCTTTCTGTGACAGCTCAGCAGGTATATTGTCAATTTCTTACCCTGCTGTCAGGCAGATTTGCCTAGCTCTGTAATTTTGCATATATAGATAGGTTTCTGCTTGATCCACTACAACAAAAATCTCAGCTACTATATCTATTCTGCATGTCTACCTTTCTGAGTGAGTTTTTGTAGCTAACCTTAGACAGATTAGGAGTATACTCCTGGAAATATGCATTAATAGAACAGATACTGAAATACATCAGCTTGAAAGTAAACATGTCTATATGAGCAAACCCAAGAGACGAGGTTTCTAGACGGCCTCACCTCCACAACTGCTGCCATAATGGAAAGTCTTAACAGTTTTTTAGTTCTTTTAAGTCACTGCTGCTGTTTCTGTTACAGTCCTCCCACAGATAAAGAATTATTTGCAGGTACAGGAGTTGTTGAACTCATTTGCTCTTTAGTATTTTTTATTGCATTGAGATATCAGTAAAGCAGCTGTAGAAGCTGAAAATATTCATGAAACTATTGAGTCATTGGTGAAAATGCTTGCAGAAATATTTTAAGGATATAATTTATATGTGATTATTTTGTTAGAGGCAGAAGGTGCTTGTGAGCGATATGTCTTCTTTCTTGAGAGTTGTGGGCTGTGCTCTGGAAGACAATGTTGACAAAGAAAATAATGGTAATTGAATTTTTTCAAAAGAGAGGTTGGATTGAGTTTTGGCTTGAGTTTAGGATATGTTCTTAGTTTAGAAGAGCTACTTCAAACATCGCTAATTAGAGAAGCATTAGCATAAGAACAACATTTCAAATTCATTGATGTCATCTTGCTAACAGATTTGGATACACAGGCCATAATACCACTGAAAACCAAGAGCTCTTTTTTTCCAAAACGGGGAATGCCCACATATCCAGATCTGTTTTCATGATTGGAGGAAGTGGGGGAGATGGGAGGGGTAGGATCAATTCTTAATGGCCATTTTTCTTCACATGAGTCATCAGCAATTATGAACTACACAGAACATGTTTGGATCTAGCATCAGACTGGTTACGGTTTGTGACTCACTTGTTGGTCAGAAATAGAGCTTAATATAAAGTCTCACTAGTTTTCATATGCCATATGACACTGATATTACTGATAAATATTGTCCCAGCAAGAGTGGCTATATTGACCCACAGGAAACGTAAGCCCCTCTATTGCATTTAGAAGGTTTTAGGGATACCTCTCCATTTTCTGACCAGGAATCAATTTTACTATGTGCTACATTTTTCTCATATGAATACACATCAAAATGCATCTTTTCTTCTTAAGTCAGTGGCCTCGATATTAATTTGCCCAGACCAGTAAGAGTGTTTCAGGATCGATAGGGTCTTTTCACTTGCTTTACTTCAGATGAATAACATTCCTAGTGCCTGCACAGCAAATGTCACATTGGCAAGACTGAAAGAACATGATGTATCAAGATGGTTTATTACCAACTCATATGATCCCAGCCCTCCAGCAATCCAGTACCTAGTAAAATTATTAATACCTAATAAAAAACCTTATTGCAGCTCTGAAGCTAGTGATTGCTTTTTAATTACATATTTCTTTTGATTTAATAAGGTAGTAAATATTTTCTTCATCTCTCCTAAAGAGAAATATGCATTTTATGTATTGGTATCCTTTTATAAGTTATTTATATTCCACACATAATCAGCACCATGTTTACCCTGGGTCACATCAACCTTTTAGCCACCTTTTCCATTATTTTTTTTATCTTTACAGAACATCAGTTATTCTACAAGTTGGAAAAAGGAATTCCTTAAAGGATAAAAGATACATAACTTTTTCCTTCGTGTGAATATACTGCAGAGTAAGGAGGACCCTTACAGAAGTCACAACACACTTGTGTTCATGCCAGCCCATCTCCCTGAAAAGGAAGTGATGGTGTCTGAGGCTGCACGCACACTCAGATTTAAGATATGACTGTAGCTTGCACAGGTTAATGGCATGCTTGAAGATAAACAGCAGTGAATTGTTCATAGCATGGGATTCAAGAGACTGAACCACACAGGTTCACTATTTTCTCTATTACACACCTTCACTACAGTTGGCTTGCCTTTCACAGAGTCACAGAATATGCTGAGTTGAAAGGGACTCACAAAAGTCATCGAGTTCAACCCTGAGCTCTGCACAGCACAATCTGCAAGATGTCCATGTGCCTGAGAGTATGATCCAAAAGCTTCTTGAGCTCTGTCAGGCTTGGTGCTGCGACCACTTCCCTGGGGAGCCTGTTCCAGTGCCTGACCACCTTCTGGACGAAGAATCTTTTTCTAATCTCTTACCTAAGCCTCCCTTGACACAGCTTTAGCTAGATGACTTTTTAAGCCAGGCATATTCAGGCATATGTAGCCTCACACTCTCAGTCTAGTCACAGCACTACTCAAGAAAGTCTCCATGCCCATGCTGGCCCAAGAAATTGCTTTATCCTTCAAGCTTTCTTCTCTTCCCTGCATATCCAATGTTAAATCTACACAGCAAAATTAATAGTTTTCTGAAATGTAAAGTTGAGAGAGTGGCTGATCGGAAACTTTTGTGATCCCCAGTGACATTAACTGGCTGAATGCCAGGATGAGGTCAAATGAATAGTGTTTACTTCATGACTATGCAGAAACAAATTCAGCATCTCAAAATGTGCTATTGGTTGTGCTCGCCTCTCATCCATCTTAATGCTATCATGAAGAACATGAACCTCTACTAGAATTTTGTCTCATTTAGGCTCTTTATATCTACAGGTACCTTTAGTTTGGACTGCACACGCTCCCGAGAACACAGTGCACAGAGGGTCATTGCTAGGATTCATTATAAAGCATAGGCCCCCAGAAAGTTGCACCAGCACTTTCATTACCAGTTAGCACCAAGAAGACAACCAAGAGCAGCACGGAGACATGGACAAACAGGTGGGATAGGAGAAAACTGTGGGAACTTCTAGTGCTGAACAGAATGCTGAAGAAACTCTTCATGCAACTACAACCTGAAAATAGTCAAGAATGACTGGTGGGTCTTGATTTGACACCAGTTAGTATTTGCTTTTTGCTCACAAAATCCAAGAATTTACTATAAGCCATTCTGTCTTGGCTAAATCTGCAGCTTTGAATTCAACCTGTCCAGTTACAAACTTCCTTAAAAGAAAGAAACCTGTTAAGCAACAAACTGTGCAGTGTGTTACTGCAAAGAAAGAGCTGTAATTGCAGCCTGTCCCTAGGGGTCATTTGAAAAGCCTAGCATGCAGTAAGTAGACAGTCTGCTGTGCTATAGACTGTAAACATAGCCCTTGTGTTATCCTCCTTGCATTTTTCTTAGGAGACCAAAAGTTGCATGGCAGAACTGCTTATTTAATTGTGGCACACATGGTGTGGTAGGTTGACCCTGGCTGAATGCCAGGTGCCTGCCCAAGCCACTCTATGACTTTCCTCCTCAGATGGGCAGGGGAGAGAGAATATAACTAAAGGCTTGTGAGGAGGGATAAAAACAGGGAGAGATCAGTAACCAATTATTGTCATGGGCAAAATAGACTCAAAATTAATTTAATTTCTTACTAATCAAATCAGAGCAGGGTAATGAGAAGTAAAACCAAATCTTAAAATACCCCCTCATCCCTCCCTGCTTCACTGGCTCAAATTGCTCCCAAATTCTCTATTTCCTCCTGCACAGTAATGCAGGGAGATGGGGAGGGGGGGAGGAGCTGAGGAGGGAGGGAAGAGTGGGGCGGCTGCAGTCACAATGTGTAATCCCACACTGCCTCTGCTGCTCCTTCCTCCTGAGGGGGAGGACTCCTCACACTCTTCCCCCACTCCAAGATGTGGTCCCTCCAATAGGACACAATCCTCCATGAAATTCTCCAGCAGGAGTCTTTCCTAGGGGCTGCAGTTCTTCATGAACTGCTCCAGTGTGGGTCCTTTCCATTGGGCGCAGTCCTTCAGGAACAGGCTGCTCCAGTGTGGGTCCCCCACGGGGTCACAAGTCCTGCCAGCAAACCTGCTCCAACGTGGGCTTCCCTCTCCACAGGGCAACAGGCCCTGCCAGGAGCCTACTCCAACACAGGGTCTCAGGCATGGGGTCCTCCACAGGCTGCAGGTGGATCTCTGCTCCAGAGTTGACCTCTGTGGGCTGGAGGGTGGCAGCCTGTCCCACCATGGTCTTCACCATAGGCTGCAGGGGAGCATTTTCACCAGCTCCTAAGCACCTCCTCCTCTTCCTTCTTCACTGACCTTGGTGTTTGTAGAGCAGCTGTTCTCATGTATTCTCACTCCTCTTACTGTCTGCAGTTAGGCAGGCTTTTTGACCTTTTTTAAGACTGTTATCACAGTGGTGATATCACCATTGCTTGATGGGTTTGGCCTGAGCCAGCAGCAGGTCCATCTTTGGAACCGGCTGGAGTTGGCTTTATCAGACATAGGGGAAGCTGTAGGTTCACACAAAAGCCACCCCTGTAGTATCTCCCCGCTACCAAAACCTTCCCACAAGAACCCAATAAGCACTGATATGTAGCAGGGCATCAAATACATTAACAACAGCAAAAAATACATAGTTGGAACAACATCTAACTTTGCTTCTGCTAGCATATAATCTCTTTGTTTGTATTCTGCTTCAATACTCAACTTCATGAGTGACATTAGTGGTTGTATTTTCTGAGGTGTAATGACTTTAGAAGGGATTAATTTTGCATATGTCTAAGGCCACCTCGAAACTGAGGGCTGCAAGCTCAGAAGCTCATCCTGCCTGCAAATGTCATTTCCAGCCTAAAGTTCCAGGTCTCTGGTGCTTCCTTCCCATTGCCCCATGAAACTCATCAAAGTTGCTATCAGCTTTACACAGAGTTTGTTTTTCCTCTAGGCCTGCACAGATGAAATGTTTAGCATCACAGAAAGTAAAGTCTCTTTCTCCCCACTTTTCCTTCACGAAGCTGTGTGGCTGGAGAGTGGGGAGACTAATAGATCATGGTGAAGTGATGCAGGGCACTGTGCCCAGTTCCTGCTTGCTGAGGAACCAAATAATAGCCTTTAGTCTTTATTTGAAAGCAGAAAAGAAAACTCTGCCTTATTGAAGTTTATGGGGTATTGCCTCAATAAACTTACAGGATTTAATCCTAAATTAAAGGGAGAAAAGAATATATGCACAGTGGAAGACAATCGGTAATGAAGATACATATGACATTTTTCATAATTCTTTATATAAATGCAAAAATATTCTCTGGTGATCCGTGTCCAGAGGAAAAACATACCTCTGGTCTGAAGGGCAGTCCTTGGCTGTGTCACAGAGCAGTGCAACTCTCTAAGCTACAGTGACATAAGGCATACCACAGACTTTGCTCCATCCCTTAGGAAGTCTGTTTCCCCTCTGCTCTTTGATCCAGATACCGCATATGAAGGAACACCCTGATGTTTTGGGCACAGCTGTGGCCATCAACAGTGCTGGGTCTTCTTCATGGTCAGCTGCATATCTGCTGCCTATGTTGAGTTGTATCACTGCAATCTCTGCCTTTTTCTGCTAACTGCCTGAATTGTACAAACCCCTCTCTCAGTGACAGTTCTGAAGCCATGTTACTAAGGGGAGGTAAAGAATTTTAAATATCACTCTGTTAAAATTCCTAACTAGTGCCAATGCATTATAAGAAGAGGCTTTCTCCAGGCCACTCTTTTACTGTCATTTGGTCAATTAGGGTAAATGAAAAGACAATGCCTGTGATTTTCCACTCCATCCTTTTAGTTTCACATTAATGTAATAGAGCAATTAACACTTGAGGCTTCAGCCCCTACACCTGCTAAGCTGGAGTGAGCAGTTGCGTCTGGGCCCAACGGGAAGTCTGAGCTGAGCCAACCTCAGTTAGCGAAGGAGGCAGAGCTGTGAGCCAACCACCTGGCTGCACATTCTGTGCTGGAAGTCTTTTTGATGTACACCTAGATGCAAACAAGAGGTTGAACCTCATAATAAATAGCAACACTACATAATAATAGCTGGGAATTACTAAGTGCTTTACTCTTACATAATGCCAGTTGTTTTGCAAATGCTAACCTCTGCTGCTAAGTGTGCATACTGTAAGCTTATTAATTAGTTTATTTTTTCTGGTTTTTGTTTGTTTTTTCTTTTTTAACCTGGAGCAGTTCCTTGGTCTAGCTCACAACATAGCCCCACACTTAGTTACATAAATATTAGTACCTAGATATTGATGGTGCTGATAACAGAGAAAGGAGAAGGGAGATCTTTGCACCAGTGTAGTCCTTGAAGCCTTCATATTGCTAAACCACAGGTTTAGGCAAAATTATGTTTAAATCCTCACTCCTATATTTAATTCACATCTCCAGCAAGATTTTACTGCCTTTCATTACAGTCTCATTCCCCACAGTTGTAAGAACAATTAAAAGGCCTTTTTCCGTGCCCTTGATATGACCCTTTCAAAAGTAGGTTAAGGCTCACCTTTCGCCTTCTCCTGCCTCACTGCTATTAAAGACAGGATTGAATTTTACAGCCACTAGATCTACTTGGAGTTACATTATGATTCATAAATTCCCTGAGGCAGAGATTGGAGCCAGATCTGTTGCTGGTATAAACTGGCACAGCTCCACTGATTTTGACAGTAATTTGCACCACCTCACCTGTGCATGTATTTCAGGGCACCATGTTACCATTCAAGCAGTAATAAAATGAATGGGTCATTATCCTGAGCACTGTACTTGTCTTGGCTACAGCAAAGATACATGAGGCATGAATTTGATTCAGTATTTCTTTGGCTGATGGGGAAATCATGGTCCTACAGATAAACAATATGTTTTCTGTTTGTTCTTTTATCAATATCTGGATAGAACATATGGAGGAGGTTTTGAAAGCTTTCTTCCGAGCAAGGTTGTTTTCCACTTCTGAACTGCCAATTTACCATGAGAAATCCGTTCACTGGAATGACAGAATGAGCAAGATGTACAGCAGGAATAGTATGGTCTGTTGCAATAAATTACAGGTTTCTTTTTCATGTGCAGCAGTAGAGGCGGCACTGATGCAATTAGCTACAGCTGGTTATAGAAAGAAAACATGCATCTGTAGATGGCTCAGACTGGAGGGAACCAAGATGTATTCTCTGGAATTTATCACTGTAGAGAGAGCAGGGGGAAAAAACACCAGCAATTTTCATTCCTAGCTACAACAAACTTTAATAACCTTTATTTCCCCCCTGTTAAACTAGCTTAACCTAATAAACACATTTAGTCCATTACACAGCAATTAGCAAATGCATCTAGGTCATCACAGATGCTCTGGAGGAAGGATATGAAAGGTCCATTTTCTGGAATAAAGGATTTGAAATAATTGTTTGCTGAAGTAAAGAACTGAAGTGTGCCATATGCTGTATGCCCTTTTACTGCTAGGTTTCAAATATCCCATTTAATTCTGTTGTAAGAAAGGCTTGGGACTAATTCGTCAGCAAAGCCCTTGTTGAAGGCTGTTCAGAGTTTCCCCATTCCCAGGTATCACAGTTCCATGTGTTTGAGTTGTAAAATGCATTTCATGGCTTCTGCATCATAAAAGCAGCTACTTAGCTATTTTTGCTATTGCTCTGGGTCAAAATAACATGACAGTGGCTAATTTGTCCTTTCTTAGAGTAAACTCAGAACTCGGGTAGAAAGTATCACAGGGTGGGAATGGAGAGGTGACCTTGAGCATTGGTATTCAAGCCCAAAATTCAAAGGAGACTTCTGGACTTTTATTCAATGTTTAATCTATGTCTAAGCTGACAGCCCAGAAGAAAACCACAAACAAAATTACACCAATGCAGCATGATCACTGATTTGCCACTTATTTTCAAAGCTGTGTTTAAAAGTAAAATGCCACTTCTTAAGACTTCCTCCCTTGTTACACAGGCTGCTTTAATGTTCCATCAAAACAAAGAAAACAACTGTTTCCACATTAGGCATACATTAGTTATGGGGAAAAAAAGGAAAAACAATTCATTATTACATGCTTTGGAAAAGGAAAGGAGCTAGGGTGTGTGCCCAGACAACAAATTTCTATTATCTCCACACCTATAATTTACTTCAGAAATGTGTGGTTACCTTGAAGAAGAGAGGGATCTTCCTGGCTTGCCAGTATAATGAATGATTCAGGTGTGAATGGAAACACATGAAGGGAAAAAACGAAGATCTAAGGAAGACTGAGCTTAAAAATTGTAAGGCTAAACAATGTCTGCTCAGACCTCACCCACTCAAATTCCTGCCCCATAACTCAGCAAAAGGAGACAAGCTGTCTTGATACTGGCACCCTACTGCAGTCAAATACTAAAAAAAGCACAAATATTAAAATCCACGGGACAGATGTCAAAGGAGGCATTTGAAGCTCTCAGATCATCCTGTGACTTGAAAACAGATCTTGACAAGCTTCAAGTTATTGAAAACGAATCCAAGGGAGAGTTGAGGCTGCTTCCAATTACTCTCTCCTTAATTACAATCAATTTGTGTTGTGTGCTCACCAGAAGGTAAAAGAGAAAAAAAAATACCCCAGTGTTTATATTGGAGATGGGAAGTACAACCTGTGCTCATATATTTTGTTCATGATGCTGAATGCAGAGGATGTTCAGAACACAGGGAACAGTGGCTACCTAATTTGCTCATGAACAGAATAATTTATGCCAACTGCTTCCACAAAGGATAACTGCAAAGTCTATTTTCCTCATTACTCACTTTGGAAACAATCTTTACAAATTCCACCAGTAATGGAAGACTAAAATGAGTCCAAAAACATCACTTAAAGTGAACAAAAAGAAAACCGTCTTCTGTATCAGAAGTCAGGAAATGCATGCTGATGTACTCTGTTTGCATGTGCTTGTCCAAGAATCTGGTAACAAGAATAAACCCAAGTATAAAGCCAGGTATAAAGAATGCCCATCAGTGTGATGCATTTGTTTAGCTTTCTGGGGGACCCCACTTTAGCCAGCTTCAGCTGTCTGAGAGCTGGTTGTCTCAGGCTGAGTTAATAACCTGAATCTTCATCAATAGCAGCACATTCAGGAAGTGGTTTGGGTCCCCATTCTAAGATATCATTTAGGATGAAAACAGCTTTCCAGAAATCCATGTGTCTCTCCCCTGAATGTTGAGGCAGCTTGGGCTGACAAGGTTAGACTGAGGCTACAGTTCAGCTGTACAGCAAGTACTGCTTTGGGACTGCACCCTAAATATGGTCACATTTCGTCATGGCTCAAGTTTTCATCAGTGTCTTGCTCCACACCTGGCATTATCCATGCTCTCACAGCCAGAGAATGCCAGCATAAAATAGCATACATGTATAGCATGTGCTCTGGCTCATCTGATGGAAATGCGGAGGTGCACCTGCCTGAGATGAGGCTCAGGTTTGAGCACTCCATGAGGATTAGGGATGGTGAAACACAGCCTGAGGCAGCTGGCCTTTCAGTGGTCAGAGAGCCAAAGACCCTTGGGGAGTAACATGGAGGACCTCAGGGGAAGTGGGTCTGTGGCCTCCCTGTCCCTCCAGGCTTGGGTAGCTATAGAGAGCCACTCTGTGCACCTTTTGAGAGAGGGAGGCAGCAGCAGAGAGGTACTCGGGCTGAACTGTCACCAGTGGGAGGCAGCCACTGCCTCACCAGCTTGTAATGCTGGGACTCCCCTCTCTGCTTCCAGTGCTGGGTTCACACCTGCATTTCTGCCTTCTCCACATGAGAGCAGGGGGAAAAAAAAGGAGCAATCAGCTCTGTAAGAGTTTGGACCCACAAGCAATTGACTCATGTCAGCCATCCCTTTGAAGTACGGAGGCTGTTTGTGGAAGCAGAGGATCACAGCTCAGCCCTGGACAAGCTGATTGTTTCAATCAAAGATTTAAATGAGTGCCACATGCAAATACATGGACAAAAAAGCTGAGCTCCAGAGCAGGCTCAATTGTCCTGGGACCCCTTGGGGACCCAGTGGCATGGAGGTATTGCAAGGTATAGCAAGGCTCTCCAGCCATTGGGGGCAATTTCTTATTGCAGCTCAGACTGTCCATCTGCCCTGAAAACAGTCCACACCTTTAAGAATTTCAGAATCTCAGGGCTGATGCTTTAAAGCAAATTTCACAAGTTTCTGTGGCAGCTTGGGGCCCATCTTCTGCAGAATGCTGCTAGGGTAGAGTTACAGACTCACCCTGTGCCCAAGTGTTTCCTATGGGGCAGCTCTGAGGTGGTCCGTTTTTTGGTGTGCAGGTGGGTTTCAAACTCACTGTGAGGCATCCTTACCTGCCTCTTGTTTGGTGCCTGAGCATCTGGATCATACATCATGTAGCCTCTCAACTTCAGTCTTGTAGGTCTCAGTTCCTCACTGGTAGGTTCTTGAGAATCTGCAGCAGTGTGAGTCATGAAAACACTTGCAAGGGACAGTAATAATGTCCTTAGAGTAAGGCATCTGTGGAAGAATTGTGAGATAGATTGGTAGTGCAAAGAAGAAGTGCCAGTTGTACATCCAGGAGTCTTGTTAACCGACCAATTGCAATGCAATAATGTGTTCACTCATTTTACATGACTGCATAACTCAGAAGTGCAGATTTTGTTCCACAACACATCAGTTCTAGGAGAAGTTTGATGGTATTTGCACATAATTGGTTTTTGTGTCCTTCCTACTGACCCAAAGTATTTCAGATCTATTTGAATGTCATGTCAGAGTCCAAATAACAAATATAAGGAAAATTCAAAACAGGCTGGCTGTTTGTCCACAAGTAGCTCTGCCTGGTGAGAGTTTGTCTCTTGTGCCTCCAATAAATTAAACAGGCTTGAGAGCTATCTGTGTTACTACCAAGTTGTTACTCCTCACCTGAGCTGTCCAGAGGTGATTCATCTTTTAAAACATGTTTTTTTTATGTTCATGATATCCAAAGAGGAGTTGCCAGCTAATTTGGGTGGAAAGTTTTGCACTGCTTTTAGGAATGTGAAGCTAAGTCTTTTAATCCTGGTCTGGCCTTCATAAATGTGGAGAAGGAAAAAACACACATGGCAAGAACAGCATTATACAAATCCCATTCTAACTTATTCCAGTATTTGCTAAACATCAGGCATTCCTTCTGTAGAAAATAGGAAGGACCAGAGGCACAGGAATAGGTGGAGGTAGAGGAAAAGGTGTGGGAGACTTCACTCATACAAATATGAAGACATGCAAATTTTAATGTACTATAGCAAGGATATGACTGATTTTATGTGAAGGGGAAACTAGTTCTGAATTTAAGCAAGCTAGTCTTGTTTAGGGCTCAAGTTTTGGAACCACCTAATTACATCAGACTCAGGGTTGTGTCTGAGTGCTTTTCTACCTTTTACTACTCAATAAAACACTTTGGAGATGTGAACAGGCTATGTTGTAGATGTAGATGTAGAGACATTTCTGAGTCAGCAGATAGCCTAAAACAATCACTTCAGAGCTGCAGCTCTTTTCCTCTGTCTCCAGGAGATATTTACTACAAGTTCTACTGTCTTGAAATGCTGATGACACAACCTACCCTGGGAACACTGTGCAGGACAGAAGAAGAAAGACATTACAAAGTCCAGCCTTCTGAAGCAAGGCAAGGGATGCTGCCAGATTAATATTTTTGAGAGGAGACATAATTATGATGAAGTTTCTGGTGTAAGAGGAGTATCCGACACCACAGCTTCCGTTTCTCAAAAAAAAAAAGCCCAGCCACTATCACACCATCTAGTTGGAGTCCTGCTGTGTTGTTCCAAGGATTGCTAAACACAGCTTTCTGGATCAGAGAACAACAAACAAACATTTGTGAAATCACAATCAGAAATATAAGCTTATCCTTGCTGTGCCACTTGTGTAAGACTTTCAGCCTGAATCATGGGTTGCAGGGTCTGCTCATCTTGAGGAGACTGCAGAGTTGTGGCCTGCTTATGACAATTGTATTTGGTAAATTATGTTCCACAGTTTCTCCAGCACTTCTGCTCCTAATGGAACAAATTCGCAACAGTATGCATGTAAGCAAACATCAGAGCCAGTTTGGGCTGTCTGAGCAAATCTCCAGCCAGAAACATCACACTTTATTGAAGGGAGCCACTTAGGTTGTCATACTAATGTTACAAAAACAAACATTGTATTATGAGCCTTAATACTGGTGAGCACTTGCTTTCACTCTGCTGAAAGTGGGTGGGTCTCATATGAAAAAACTATAAAGGATTATTTATAATCATATTTCCTTCCTTTTTTTTCCCTTCCTCACTCCAGCTTTACCCTCCTCACACCTGAAAATTAATATTGAAACATTTGCATGGTGTAATTTCTTTTACTCCATCTTCTCTGACTTCTTGGTGCATAAACCACTTGGTTCAGGAACTGTAGGTGTACAAATTTCATACTCTTTAGAAATACCTTGTGAAAACAATAAATGTCCTGGCTCCTGAGGGAGTTCATGGTCCCGGTGGAGTAAAGCAAGGGGTGCAAAATACAAGTGCTCTACATAGAAGGGTGGCATAAGCAGCATGCTAATGCTTAAAGCTACAATCCTGGGAGCTGTGAATTGAAGTGAGACAGGAGAGGAACTTATGAGTACAATCTCATGGCCTGTGGAGGGGTAGTAATTAGATCCAAAGGTTGTATGCACACATGTGACTGAGCTTTAAAGCTATGGCAGCAGCAGAGGAAATGCTCCATCTTTCTGCTCTGCAAAAGCTCAGCTACATGGAGATCCACATCCATAGCAATAGCATCTCAAGTCTCCAGGGAGGATGAGTTCCAGGCTTCATGCCTGAATAGAAACCCACGATGTTAATGTGCATCTTTTGAGCTTCACAGTGTTATAAGGTTGTAGTATTTGTAGGAAGCATAGGCAGATAATAGCACGGGATTTCTCAAAATATTTGGTCTTTGTACGAAGAGGAGGATTCACTGCATTCAGCTTCAGATATTTGCAGTGCAGCAAGTTCTTCACAGACAATGAAGTGTAAATAGATACTTCTGGGGCATGGTTAATCTTGTCCTCACGTAGATATCTAAAATAGGTCAGATGAATCATCTCCTGTGAGTATTTCTTTCCACTGACTATAAAGGGAGCTCGTCTCAGATGTAGACTTCTGTATTACAAATGTCTGGAGTGAGGTGTACAGAGTTCTTCAGGAAGGTATTCACACCGGATGAATGTGCAGAAGCAGCCTCTAAGTTTAAACTTCAATATTTAATGAACAGCAAAGAAGTGTAAATATGTCCTCAAAGTTGAACAATGGATATTAATAACTTTTGATCACAATCTCTGAAATAGCAAACACTTAGAAAATTAGCAGTGTGTTTCCTTATCCTTAGGTCAGTGGCCTTGCAGGAAGTTGCTGCACTTTCCAGCTGAGTGGCAAAGGAAGCAGAGGAAAGCTTTATGACTTGGTCGTGTCCCTCTCCAGAGCTATGGCTCTCAGAGACAGGAGAACCAGCAGTGGAAGGATCCCCTTCTCTTGCTCAGGAACAACCTCTGTTTCCAGGTTTCCCCCAGCTTGCACCAAAGACTGGGTGTGTCACCAACTACCAACATTTTACCTGCTGTGACGTGGCAACAACATCATCAGGGCTAATGCCATGAGTTGGTGGCTGCTTGTCATGATATGACCATGGCATAGCCAGGGCTGTTCCATCCCTGTGACGTGGCTATTTCACCATTCCAGCAAAAAGAAATAAACAAGCAAGCAAAACCCTAATGACTGATAATGCAGAAGAGGGGAATTAAGCAGCAATATAAAGAACTTCAGTTTAGCAAAGTTAAAAAAGAATCAAAGCAGCAGGTCCAACCTGCTGCCCAATTTTAAAGATTTGTGTGGTACTTGCTGCTGATATTTGTGTGTTTGAAGGCTCAGTTCTGGAAGAAAAATGCTTGTCAAACTTACTGAAGATAATATTTCATGCCTTTGGGATTAAAGGCATGTCCAGTACTAGATTCTGCACCCAGGAGTGGCTGACACCATTGAGGAGTAGCAGTGAACAGCAAGACTCGTGTCTTTCTTTCCCTGAAAGAGTCGAAGTTGCAAAGTGGATCTTATTTGCTTACTTAGAGAGAGGCAACTAGAGGCCATCCTCCCTGAAGAAATACAACCAGATGTTTTATGAAATGAACTCAAAACTGTGAATCTCCAGGAGAGATAGAGTGTTAATCCTTTTGACTTCATCAGGTCCTCCACTAGTTCCTCCTTGTTTGGGCTTATGTCTGCCACCTCCTAGTCCTTCCCAGCCACCGCCAATGCCTCTGAGTGGTATGACCACATTTTTCTGCTATGAAAATCCCAGAGCCTGGCTCCCAAGGGATCTTGCTATTGAAACTGTGGTGTTGGTCTTCTTGAGTTTGGGTTTCTCGTTGTTTGCCTCTGTGAGCTGTTTATTAAGTAATCAAATAACAGCATAGTAAATAAATAATGTCTTGCCTCATAAGGGCTGAAATATGCAAGAAGTAAGTAAGCTTTCACAGATTTTACCAATATTTAATAAGTCAAAAGTAAGACCAAATACATGGCAACTAAGCCCTTGGGTGAAAATACTTCAGGATGAAGCACACTAGAAATTGGAATGGTGTGCTTCCTGTTATGTACAAAATGGCTGCAAAGGAGCTATTAAAGTTTCCCAAATACAGTTCTTTGTGTGTTTGTTTGTTTCTAGTTAGAGGTATACAGTCATTCAAAAGACCATGTGCTGTATAGCCTCCGCAGGGTTTGCTTTGTAGTACAGATAGTGCCTAACCACTACTTTCCTCTCTCTTGATCACTAACGAAAACAGACCATATAGAGATGAAAGTGTTCTAAATCAGTGCTCTGTGTCATTTCCCACTTACTTTGCACTTTTCTGACAGCTGAAGGGCTGCAATAAATTGAGTGCATGCACACCCACAGAGAATGACAGTACAACCATAACCTAGTCTCTCAGGACGTGTATTTTCTCCCCCAAGGGACTATATTGAAAAATTATCAAAGTGGGGGGTATTTCGGTGTTTTCTACTGTGATTTCTGTGATTTTAACATTTTTGATCAGTGTTATTTCTTTGAGAGTTGAATTTTTTTACTACTCTTTTTAAAAATCATAAAAGCGTTTTAAACTGAAGTAACTGAAAATAAATCTGATACTATAGCTAAATAACTGTTTTATACTAGCAGACATAAAATTAAAAATCAGTCATGTAATACAGATTTTTTTCTCTTTTTCTTCCTTTATTTCCTTCTCTCTTTTATTCCCATTTTCTTTTTTCCTTTCCTTTCCTTTCCTTTCCTTTCCTTTCCTTTCCTTTCCTTTCCTTTCCTTTCCTTTCCTTTCCTTTCCTTTCCTTTCCTTTCCTTTCCTTTCCTTTCCTTTCCTTTCCTTTCCTTTCCTTTCCTTTCCTTTCCTTTCCTTTCCTTTCCTTTCCTCTCCTCTCCTCTCCTTTCCTCTCCTTTCCTCTCCTTTCCTCTCCTTTCCCGTCCTTTCCTCTCTCCCTCCTTCTCCTTCCTTCTGTTGTTCTGTCTCCCTTCTACCCTCATGCCCTCCTTCCTTCCCTTCCTGCTCCTCTTTCTCCTGTTCTTTCTGCCTTTCCTTCCTCCTCCACTTCTAATTTTGTTTTGTAGGTAGTTGGAGATCTGTTTTATTTTAAAACAATGAAGGAGGCAGAATCCCCTGAGGTAAATTCATTGAGTACTGGGAGGTCTTGGTAACACAATTGAACTGGCACCAAATCAATAAAAACAGAACAGAAGAAAAAACAATAATTAAAACATTCTGTCAAAAAAATGGAGCAGTAATTAAAAGATGCAAACTATTGTTTTGCTACACTAATTACATTTTAATTTTCAATAGCTTGCTGAATAGTATAAAAGCCCATGCCTATAAAATGTCCCAGTGACAGTGCTCTTTCTGCAACTAGCGTGATAACAGTGTTTATATGCTGTAACAGAGTGGTATGTGCTTTCAACTCTGTGTGGGTGAAACTAGCTTCCTTGTAAGATAGCATGACAACAAAGTTTTAACTTTTTTTTTTTTTTCTGCTGTGGAAAAATATTACTCAACACACACACACACGCGCGCACACACACACACACACACACACAGAGACGCGCACGCACATATACATGCACACAAAACCAGACTCAGTCCAAAAAGCACTCTGTTCAGGGCACTTCCATTGACCTCAATGGGAATTTTGTGTGTGGCGCAATAGTGGGTTGCTGGCCAGCGTGAATACTGTACTTAGGTTTAGACCATGTTGTTTTTTTCACGTGTTATTGAAGGATGAAGAGAAAAACAAATTGAATTTTCCTATTAATATACACCATTCGCAAACCTAACACATGCAACTTTTTAGGCAGGGTCCTGAGGACTTTTCTCACAGAACAGTCCTCATAGATTTCACTGGTAGATACCAATACATAAAAGCAATGTAATAAAGCCCATATTCTGTACCGTTATGAATCATAGTTGTCCTGAAAAAATTACATAATTTATTTAGCTGCTTTAAAGAAGAGCTTGCTTTTGAGAAATTTCCATAGGCACATTTAAGAAACACTCTACATCAAGCATACTTGTAAAGAAGTTTATAGTTGTTGTTGTTTGTAGCAGCTCAAGACAAAGTCAAGTTATCCAGATGAGTCCTGGCAAAATCTGGACCCATTAGCTACAATCTGTTTCTCCACAGCTGTAGTTTACACACTCTGCCTTTCATATCATCTCATTTGAATGATAGAGTTCTTCCAGAAACAACATCACATGTGTTCAGGCATGCCCCAAAAACAATAGATCCCTTCCATCAAAGTGGGAGCAGTGGGGAAATAATTTCTCAGTAACTAATCCCTGCATTTCAGATGTATGAAATCAATGAAATGCCTCAGTCTGAGAAAATGGTCAGCACTTCCAAACAATATTTGACAACTGCATAACTTTTCTTTTTTTAGTATTTTAAAATAATATAAATATATTATTAGATAAGATAAAATAAAAAATAAAGACTGCACCAAATGTTGGAATAACACCGAAATCTTTTGTATTACAGCAGCCAAGAGCACAAATAGAGAGGGTAATGTATTTTAAAGAGAAAACACTGAGCAAACATTACATATGTTTTCACCAGTTTACAGTCCTCATCATGTTCTCCTAAAATAACCTCTCAGTTGTGTGTATTCATTTCCATTCAGCTGGGAAGGGTTAACAAGGTATAAATCTGGACAGTGTCAGCCTACTGTCTAGAAATACATAAAAACTAAATTCAAAAGGGAAGCCAGAGTGACAATATTACCAAAGCCAGAACAATTTACATTGTATGCAAGATCTGTATTTTTTTCTAGGGAGTGATAATGTGGCATTGATCACACCAACAGTATTGGTACCTTTTGAAGCTGGAAGCTAACCTGGAGGTTAGGACAGCTAACTACTATAGATAGTACCATTTCCATCCAATGGAAAACTGCAATTACATATTTCACACATCAAAGTTGCAAAACCAAAACAAAGCCCAAAACAAAATCTGGAAAAAAAAAATTAAAATAAAAATTAAAATCCTCTAACCTTGAAAACTAGTCCCTTATCTTCTGGGAACAGCCCAAATTGAAAGGGGTTTTACGCTGATGCAAGAATAAATTGCTTCAAGAATTATTGCATGGACACAGAGTATTCCCCAAATCCCTATTATTATGATTTTAGTGAAATGTCCCGATTTACTGAAATTAAACAAAGACAGATATTTATTTAGAATTCCTGTAACTCCTACAACCAGTAAATGTGTTTCATCACTGCGATTGCAAAAACAAATACCTACCAGAGAAATGCGGTTCACAACAACACAGAACTGAATGGAAATAGACACTTTGTTAATGTCACACTAATGCTTATGGCAGAAGTATTTCACTGAAGGGA
Source organism: Pyrocephalus nanus (assembly GCA_038380795.1). Taxonomy (NCBI): domain Eukaryota; kingdom Metazoa; phylum Chordata; class Aves; order Passeriformes; family Tyrannidae; genus Pyrocephalus; species Pyrocephalus nanus. The sequence continues at coordinate 44,230,486 of CM076260.1, forward strand.
CAATAAATCAAAACTGCTGACTGAGGCTGAGCCGTGGATGATTCTCCAGGAGCAGTGAGCTGGGCAGCCCCTGTGCAGCAGCATTACCACCAGAGCAGCTGCCAGGGCCCAGGGAGGTGCTGACCAGCTCAGCAGGGGAAGGTAGGATTAGTGTGGGACACTAACAGTGTGACTATAGGTCTGGGGCCACAGTGAGGGAGACGGCAAGGATATCTTTATGGCCCTTTTTAGCATGCAAAAGACTCAGGGTGCCAGATTCAGGCCACCTCCTTTACACCACCTGGAAGGAGCTACCAGCATATCCTTCAACTATTTTGCCTGGCTCACCCTACCAAGCTCTGGAAATCTCTGACTATTGTAGATACAGCCTTTTTTCTTAGCGTACAATATACACCTGTTCCAAGGCAGAATGTTGCAGCAGCACCAAAGTCGTTATTCTCTCTCCACTCCTACATGCTGGAGTTGCTGCTGGACGAGGGAAAACAAGAGATTTCCTCATAGCAGACAGAGCATGTGTGGTCAATTTGATATGGATGAGAGTGGAAATCATGCTCTGTTTTTTTGGTACTTGTGGTAAACTGCTCCCACTGCCAGTAGCACTGCCTGTTCTGGATAGATCATTGGGTGCACCCTTTCATGAATCCTTGGATACTCATTTCACTTCCTGAGAAGACAGGAGCAAAGCAACATTAAGACACAGAGTCTGTATTTTCTTATTCTTCTAACACTTGATTTTTTTGAGCACACAAAGGCTGTGGTTTCACAGCTTGGCAGAGTAGGGGTATAACTATTATAACTTGGCAATCCATAGAGGCAGAGACAGGTTGCTCTGTAACTGAAGCCTGGTTCTAACCAGATGAACTTCTCTACATTATCAATAAATCTCTGTTTCAGATATTGTCCTCTCAGCTGGGATGGAAATGCCATTGGCAGCAGGAGAGGACAGGGACATGCTGATGAGCCAAGGTAGGATTGTTCTCCTGTTAAGCATGATTCAGCTGCTTCAGTTGTGTGGTCAAGGGTCCATGTGTTTTAAAATTAATTTTCTTTCAGATCCTCTGAGTGACTTTTTGATTTGGGTATGATGATGTGACATAACCACAAACAGCTACTCACAGTATTTTTGGAGTGTATTTCCTCCTGCTGCAGTTCTTTCTGTTAAAGAAGATCCAGGCAACAGTAAATACATGAATGAAACTCAGACATTATTACAACTTGGAAGCGTAGTAATGGTACTCCTCTGCACTCATTCAGTTAGTTGTCTAATGCTAAAGCCATGAGTTGGGTTTTATACAGCAAGTACACAGTTGTGGCAGTTCTGAGGTGGTTGTAACTAATACTGGCTGATGGAATTGGTCTTTTCCTATTGAAAATCTAACATTTTGAATGTACAGTACAATACTAATTAGGCTATGTCTAAAGGTAAACAAGTACATCTCTTTTTGTCTCTGAAAAGATGCTAAACAAAAGACTAGAGTTCCCACACATTTGTAGTATCCTCCCTAAGCATACCTATCTTTTAATAATTTCTTACTTTTACCACATAGTCCTGTGACAACTCAGGAGGACTTCTTTAAAGAATAAGACAGTGTAGCATGCATAACATTACACTGTAACACAGATTAATTTTTCCATAGAGCCCAAGGGACTAAAAAATCCTCTCTTCAGCGTCAGTAGTAGAGTTATTATATATATCTATAACAAACGTAAGTCTGTATTCAGCAAAATGATTTCTTGAAGAAATAATTTTTTTCTGAGGTGTTGCTTGCCTCCAGCAGAGGACAAGAAAGAGCAATATCCAAAGATCCTTGTGATCCTAGCAAACAACCTATGCCTAGGAAAAAAAATAACCTGGCACCCCTTACCCCTCTGATAAGGGAGAAGAACTTCCTCTCTACCTCCAAACAATGAGAAACATCAACCAGCCTGCTATCCCGGTTACTACCAGCAGCAAGTAATTGATGCTACAGTGAAGACTAGGCTTCTCTTTCCTCTTCTCTAAGCATCCAAAGACATCCAAACAATCTTTACGCTGAGGAAAATGTTTTTATCCTGACCTCGTCCCCTATAAGCTCAGAAGTCTGTGATTTGAGCATCAATATCAATATAAAATCAGATATTGAGACTATTCCTGATAATTTTCTTCCCTCTCTGGCTCATAAGCGCAGAGAGGTGAACCAAGGGACTGATCAATTGAGAAATTGATGGATTTCTATTCTGTGCAGGACAGCAACACTAAGATCCTTGTATCAGCATGGAAATTAAATGAAAATTCAATGTTCTGGTTTTATTATCTTGCTTAGACAGCTACAAAGCAGGTGGGAGGTGGAGAGTACTCTAATTCTTCCCTTATTTTTATCTTACCATATTTTTGAGTCTTTCCTTTAAATTATTGCAAAAGCAAAACTAACCATGAAGTCCAACATTTAGCAATATCGAGATCATACAGTAGGCAGCTTCTTATAGGGCATTGCATTTTTTTCTGAGCACCACATTTGAAGGAAGTGAGTTCAGTCTAATTGGAAAGGATTCTGAGAAGATCAGTAAAAATAAACCTATGGTACAAGGACTATGATCAGCAGAGAATAAAATGAGGCAGAGGAGCTGTCTGCTGACACATGAGGTCATACTCAAGTGTAGAGCTCACATAAGAGATTTCAGTATTTGCAATGAAACTCTTAGGTGAAATAAATATTAGGAACATTACGGAGGATAAATTCCACAATACTGTGGATAAATTCATATTCAATCAATCCATAATTGCTTTCAAAGTGAAAGCCCCACAAAAGTTATTAGGCACTACAAATATTTAGGGAGGAAGTAAGGGGTGTAACAATGGCCTTGGGCTAGTAGAAGGTCTTAACAGAGCTCCATAATACATGCAGCTCTCTTTTACTGACGCACTAATATTTTTAGCACCTGTTTGTTTCCGGGACTATGTGCAGGTGCTCAGGTAGCACTCATGTTTGCATGGAGGCTCCGGTGCTCGTGTTTGACGTGAGCATTTCAGACCCTGCTTGTACACCCGCTTTCCTCTGAGTGCACTGACAGTGGAAGTTACTAGTAGTAACAGACATGTAAGGAGAGGAATTGAGGCTTTGCTGAAGCTCTTTTCTCTACTGTATAGTCAAAGGCATTAGAAAATGACTCGTCTTTTGGCTTTATGAAGTGAACACAGTGTTCCCCATTGAAGAATTACCAGCCTGACCAGGAATAATAGAAATACTTAGAAAAGATTATGTTTTCTTTGAAAGAGTAAGGCAATTTTTTTCCTGAAGAAGATTTAAAATATTAATTTGGACTGCGGTTAACATTTATCACCTCTGTGACAACAATAACAACATCCTTGTTTGCACTTTTACAGCCTTACAATCAAAAGCTCTTTGAATAGTAACCTAGTATCTTCTGAGTTTTTCAAATGGCAGAACACAGCAAAAATAGGTGGGGTCATGGATTTATAGAAAGGGGCTACACTATTATGCAGAAAGTGCAGGCTGTCAGTTTTGCCAGCAGTCCGTGTCGATTCCCACAGTTCAACAATAACGAGCATTGAGACTCATTTAACAACAAAAGAAATGAACTCTGCACGGGGGATCCTCCTGTGGCATTCTCTGCAATTAATAACATTAGAGACACTCTATTATTTTATCTTCATCATTTGTGAAGTTATAATTGTTACATACTCACAGGCACTGCTCTGCATCCACTGCCGAGTCAAACTACCCCAGGGCTCTACCACAGTAAGTATAAGAATAATAAGACAAAGCAGTGAATTCTTGTGTTTTATATTCTCTATACCTCTAGACTAGAAACATACTTAGCAAGTCACATTTAAATATGTTTAAATGTCATTCTTGGTGCACTTTTGAGTATTCAAAAGTGCCAACTCCTGCTTTATGTAGCAAAAAGGCACAGCAGAGGGAAAAGGCCCTTTTCCCTCTCTGGGATGTTTCATATCTGTCCAAGAGAAAAAAAACTCACAATTTTTCAGTCCATTTTCCAGCCTTTCTCTAGACAGGAATTATTATTAAGATTTAGTTTAAAAATATTGACTTTTCTAAGATTTTTTTCCCATTAAAAAAATGGAATGAAAACAGCGAGCAGCCTACAGGTAGCAATGACCTTCAGTGACTACAAAGTAAATCATCCACAGAGAAGAAATAATGTGCTTTGTTTTTCAGTTTCTGTTACAAGTTCTGTCTTGCCCTTTTTTTTTCTGGGTTTTTTTTTGTGGACAACAAACCCATCTTTCCTATGTAGTATTACTGATTGACACTGACACAAATCTTGAAAACACATATTATGTTTTGCAGAAGGTAAGGTAGCCTAAGGTGGGTAAGATAACCTGTAATTATTATGAATTTCTTATTTAAAATACAAAGGGAAGCGGGATAGGTGTTTTTATTCCTTCTCATTAAAAAAGCTTCACAAGCTCTGTCTGCTTTAGGATTAAGATTCTGAGATCTGCCTTTTAAAATACTAAGTATCATAAATTATGTAAATAATGCAGAATAAAAACCAGGTATTTCTTTTTTCAGTGTAAACATTACTTGTGTAAACACATACCCTGTAGAAACTTGAGGCCAGAACGTGGACAGTAATGATGAAACAGTAGCCCTATGTGCCAGTTACCAGATCAAATAGATTACGATATTTCTTATTCCATCATTAAAAGGTGATCTGGATTCCACCCAAACTTTATTCTGGGGTCCTCTTCAGAAGCTCTTATGTTCACTCCTTAAAACGTTTCAGTGAAAACAACCTTGATTGACAAAAAATTGCTGTTCAAGATAACATACTTCACTATTCTTGATATCCATAGGGATGTCTTCACATCTGCAGCTGGATTGTACATTTTGGGAAGGCAGCAATGTTTACTGGCAGTGGGAAAGGTGCTGCAGAGTTCTTAAGTGAATCACAGCATAGTTGATGTTGGAAGACATATCTAGAGCTCATTTGGTCCAACCCCTTGATCAAGCAGGGTCATCTAGAACAAGGTTGCCCAGGACCACGTCAAGGTGGCTCTCAAATGTTGCCGAAGAGGGATACGCCACAGACTCTCTGGACCACTTGGGCCAGTAGTCAGTTACCCCAACAAGAAAAAAGTGCTTCCTGATGTTCAGACAGAACCTTCTGTGTTTCTATTTGTGCCTGTTGCTTGTGCCTTATCACTGAAATGAGCCTGACTCTGTCTTCTTTGCACCCTCGCTTCAGGTATTTATATGCCTTGATAAGATCCTCCTAAGCCTTCTCTTCTCCAGCCTGAACAGTTACAGGTGTCTCAGCCTTTCCTTGCAGCAGAGCTGCTCTAGTGCCCACTTTTGCTTAGAGAAGTCTTTAGCAGCAGCAAAGTTGTGCTGTTTGTGTCTTTGCCATTTCTTGCTTCAGACCCTTAATCATCTTAGTGGCTCTTTGCTGGCCTCTCTCTAGTATGTCCTTCTCTCTTTGGTACTGAGGATGCCAGAACTGGAGACAGTACTCTGGGTGTAGCCTCAGCAGTGCTGAATGGAGGGAAGGATCACCTCCCTCAACCTTCTGGACACTTCTCCTAGTGCAGCCCAGGAGAGAGTTCACCTTCTTTTCTGCAGTGTGACATTGCTGGCTCATTTTCAACTTGGTGTCCATCAGGACCTCCAGGTCCCGCTCTGCAAAGCTGTTTTCCAGCTTGCCAGCTCCCAGCATGTACTGGTGCATGAGGAAAAACCCGGACCATTCCTTTCCTGGTGTAGGACTTCACAATTCCCCTTGTTCAACTTCATGAGATTCCTGCCAGCCCATTTCTCCAGCCTATTGGAGTGTCTCTGGATGGCAGCAGGACCCACTGGCACATTAGACATTCAAGGCAGTCATTTCTTTGGCTGGCACTGCTGGAGCCAGAAGACATGCATCTGCAATCTGCAATGTGCAACCCCAGTGCCATTCCTAGTGTTGTCATTTATTCTCTGGGTGTCCTCAGGTGGGTCAGTTAATTCTGCAGCCTTTGCCTGGTCTGTCCTCTCTGTGCTACACACTCTGTAATGGAGTCTAACTAGTATTTAAATGCACCCTGGTTAGTATGAGACATTCTGGCACTTAGTCATGATTTTTTTATACCAAATAATATAACTGGCACATTATTAAAGCAGATAGAGGTGAAAATATTTTTTTTTTCCTCATCAATTAAATTTTTTGCTGGTTGATGAGACAAGGTCTTGGAGAAAGACTTAGGAGGTTGAAATGAATCAAAGGAATCTTGGTGACCTGAACCAGGCCTGCCACTCTACAGTCTTGCCAAATATCATCAGTGGCACAAACTACAGCTTCTTGCACAGGTTTAATAGGCTGTAAAGCCTGGCACTTGCAGCCAGAGAGGTGCAGAGAGTTTCAGTAATCTCCATGCCCACTCCTCTGAGCACAACTCAGGCAGCACAGAGAGCTGTGCTCCCAGGATATAAAATAAAGCCATGCCACTTCTTGTGGCACTGCCCTGAACCAATCCTTCATGCAGTGACTTTTACATTTTCCTTCCAGGCCACCAGCTGTCAGATGGTAACAATTTCCATCCACTTGCTGACGTGAGCTGGTTTTGAACTTTAATCCAGTCCATGTCTTAACTGTGGTGGCAAACACTTTTTAACTAAAAAGAGCCTTCAAAACAATTAGAAAAAAAAAAAAAAAAAAAGAAAGAAAAAAAAAACCAACAGTCTGAAAACAGCCCTTGCTTTTATAAAAGGCTTGACAGATGTAAACAGGCTGAGCAATCACATGAAGGAAGGAAGCAGCCATTGCGTGACTGCAGAAGCTCGTGGTGGCTGTGGGTGAGGCACCTGGCTGCTGCTCTGCGTGACCACCATGCCCAAGGCCAGCACTTGCCCCAGAGAGCTTGCAGTCCACACTCACCATGGGACACAAGATAGTTGCCAACTGATGAGGGAACACAGGGAAACAATGAAACAATGATAGTCAGCATGAGAAGCAGTAGTCTCATCATTAAATCATCTCCATTTACTTTCCTAATATGCTAACATTTTCTGCCACACACAGCTCTCTTCCTCTCAGGCAGTATTGAGGGCCTTCAACTCCCAGGGAAGTCTATAAGTATGGAGAGACGTCAGCATCATGCATGAGGTGCTTAGCATTGTGCATGGCAAAGCCTGGAGAGCCAAATCTTGGCTACTTTATGTACTCTGGCTTGGAGCTACAGTCACCTCTGTAATGGAAAATTATTATAATACAATAATACAGCTGGGAAGAATTTGCCATGTTTCTTGGACGCAAACAATAGTAGTTTCTTAGTCAAATATATATGGCTAATACTTGAAATGTTGCTCATGCTGCACTTCTGAAGATAATTCCTTTCTTAAGAATTAGACATTCACAGTAGAAAGAAAAATACTTCCATTTTTGTATGAATTTTTCCTGCTTAGGAGGTGGACAAGTCACTGCAATCTCTGGGTATTTGGGTTTGCTCTTTGCATGTCTTCCATACAACTAGTTCCTTAAATTTTCTTTTCCTGAGTGGTGCTCACCGTGGGGACTCAATTGGTCAGTCAATTTTCTGTGTTCTCTTTGCTGCCTGGTGGTACCCTCACATTGCAGATGTGCTGGCTTCATCTTCTACCCACGATCTGGATAGTCTTATTTCCTTGCTGGATAAATTTGGAGTGTTGAACTGTCTGTCAAATCTCAGAATTCATGATAAATTGATTCTACTTAATACCTAGTCTTTTTCTATAGTTGTTGCCATTGTCTGTGCCTTTGGTGGATTTATTAATAGTACGGCTTAATCAACCATATTAAATGGTTGCTAATTAATTTGAATTAGAAAGATTAGCCTTAGGAAGGAAAAATGTGGCAAACACCACCGTTTTCCCGAGCTAACCACACCTTTTGGAAATTCCCAGAGTAGCTGATTCACTGGTATGACAATTACCCTCCCTGCTTCTCCCCGCTCCTCCACCCCCCCCCCCCCAACACATTGTTTTACAGGAAACTTAATAAAACTCAGTTTGTTAACAACAGTCATTAGAACTTTATTGAGATTGCTCACACTGATGATAATCTTTGTAAAGTATTTTTTTTTCATTCCAACAGGATTTCTCTGCTTATTCACACCTGCCGATTGCAATGGGAACCTACCCTGAATAAGGGCTGCGAACCCATTTGTTCATCACTGATGTCACTGGGAATTCTCCTGTTGGGTTCAATAGAAGCAAAGTTTATAATATCCTGAAAAGTAATCGTAACAGATTAGACACCCATTCTCTCGTTCCTTGCGCATTCAATTTCTAGCAACAACAATAGTTTTAATTCCAAGTTGCTTGGATTTATTTTTTTTTAATTACATATATTATGAGTCAAAGGATGTTGGATCCAACACCCTGAGGAAACAATGGGGACAGATACTTCATCTTGGCTAAGTGCCTTTTGTGTCCTTCTTTGTGGCTACTTTAATTTGTACCAGAGGCTAGCCATACACATGTGTACACGAGACCCAGCAAGCATGAAAATCAAGGGGAAAAGTAAAAATGTTTCACATACTCTTTTAGCTTCCACTACCTACCTAGCTGGAGTTTAAACATGGACACATAGGAAAAATGTTAAGAGCTAAACAGAAAAGGAAAACCACCACTATTTAATTATTGGAGTGGTAGGTAGCTTGGGGATACTACAAAGAAAGTAGAACTCAAAAAAGTATTTACAATGGCAACAGAGAATGGTCAACACTGTAACGCTTTGCCTGATCAATTTAATCAATCAGAATTCACTCACATTTTTTACTGTAATGACCCTTTCCTTTTCATTAATTTCCACTCTTGAGCTGCTTTCTTTCCTGTGTTTATATTCTGGCTCTGTTAAACTGATTAGTTTTCCTGGTTGTAAAGCTACGATACAGTAACTTGTAGCTTAATACTATACCATATATATTTGCCACAAATATGCAAAATATGGTAGGAAAGTAATATTTTCTGCAGGGAATAAATGTAGCATTTTTAGCTCTCTCATAAAATCATATTTACATACATCAGACAGTCACAGTTTATCATTGGTGTTAGTTGAATGCCCTTTCTATCTTTCAATTAGGAAAGCAAAGACATTTGTCCATTTCAGGGAGAAGGACGTTTTTAAAACTGGGAAAGGCTGGCAGAAACCAGAGCTCAACTCAAATCACTTTTGGGAAATTCCTAGAATGCTGAATCACTGGGGTGGGCAATTGCCACCTTCAGATGAACAGTCAGAGATTCTAAAGAGAAGTGTATGCATGTTTAAAGAAAGGAAATGCAGCTTTACTATGGCTGTTTCTTTTGAGAGGAATTCCTGAGAAATCATTTTGTTTCATAATGGCGTTTCTTTTCCTTTTAACCTCACACTCACCAGGAACAGAACTAACCCCAGAGACTTCTAAAAGTTTATCATTGACCCCATACTCTCCCACACCAAAACACTTTCTACAAGACTTTTCAACCCTGAGACCCAGCTGCTGGGCAGGTTCTTTTGTGTGATCTAATTTCCCTATCATGCAATCCCTTAAGCATATGCATTATTGCACTACCCGAGGAGACATAGTAAATCCAGACATAGCAATGAAGCCAACTGCTTGAAAGCCAGAGATTTTGGGGCCCCATCTTCTGGAATTATTCAAAACTATATCATGCTGTAAATCTAATATATTTTTCATATACATCTACTACACTCCTTAAATAGGCAAAAATGGGCAGTGATTCCTTTGAAAGGATGGTTTCCCATTACAGTGTTCCTCCAGTGAAGTCCTCAATAGGGGGAGCAACTCACACCTTTAGTTTGATTTCAACAGTCCTGTCCCATGAGACAGCAACTGCACATTGCTAATACAGTAGCAAATGGCTAGATTTTTGACATTTTTCTCAGCCTCAGAAGTCCTAAGAATACTCCCCTTTCACTGATCTGTCAGAGGTTATAATTTTTAATCTTCCTGCAGTCCTCCAAACCCAAGTGATCAGGCCAAAGCGGCAAGAAGGATCTGCCCAGAGGACATGCCCAATCTTTCGATACTGCCCCTGCTAAAGGATCCTTTCCTAGAGAGTGAGCCTTTCTGCAGAATTAGTGCTTTAGTGAGAAGTGTTTTGCTGTTTCTCAATTCACAGCTGTTACTTTGATGGAGGCATAATAAATCCCTCCCGTCTCCATCCTTCCACACATTTGCAACTTCATTAAAATGGAGAGGAGCACAGGGGAAGGTATTGGACAAGACAAAGTAGAAAGAAAAATTTTGGAGAATTTCACCTCTTACACTTTCCAAACAAAACCAGTCCAAGCACAGAAGATTAGGAAATTAAAGCAATATTATTTAGCCATTAACATTTGTTTGTGTCTTACTCGGCCAGTTTCTTTCATAGCCTTCATTGTAAATTCCTTACTCCATTCTCCTCTAATCTCCACACCTTGATTAGAGACTATGTGCTGAGCACCCTATGAAGCCCTTCCCACATGCCACTTGCTGGGCATTAGAACAATGTCAGCAGCAAGCTTCTCACCAAGTACCTGTGAGTGAGCTGTATTCCCAGGAAGGTGTCTGCACAGCATGTTGGACCAGGGCACTTGCTTTCCTGCTGACCAAACAGAGAAAATCAAAGCCAGTTCTCACAGGACCCCTGTTATTCATTGGTGCTTAGAAGCTGTCAAGAGGTGTGTCTCACAGACATGGTCTCTGTCCTAAGGGGTTGAGAGAGTTGCATCTGCTGATTGGCATAAGAGTGGTGACCTGTAGTCCCTGTCTATGACCAAGCACTTAGCCAGAAAGCAAACCAGGCCCTGTTTCTGTCACCAAGTGTGAGGTACAGTTACAAAAACTTCAGCTAACTGAAAGGATCCAGTGCAGAGCCTCTTACCCTTCAGCTGAGGGAGACATTCCAGTACCTTCACAGCACAGTCCACCTTATCCTGCCTCAGACAGGTGTCTCATCCAGGAAGAATCAATCTTTCTCCAGAGGTACTCATTTCCTGCCTTTTACTGGAGATGGAGCCTGGACAACCTGTATAGAAAGGTCCCACCTTTTTGGACTCACACTGCAGCTATATTAGCATCAGAGTGTGTGTGCAGCTTGTAATGAAAACAGAGGTAATGGTGATGTGTTTTTTTTTTTTTTTCTGGGCAGTCTAGTTTTGTTTTGCTTTGAAAGAACTGGTATTGCAGTAAGACACTTCAGCGTTTGGTAATACAGTGAGATAGCCCCACGCCTAGTCGACTGAAAGTACTTGGCATTTAGCCAAATGACTGGCAACATCCCTTAGGTGTGGTAATATCTCTCAGTATCGCCCCGCCCTGACTTGTCCAGCATTTCATTAACAGAAGCATTAAGGTCCAGTTCTACTACCCTCACAATGAGTAAGGGTGGTAGGATCTAGGTCTAAGTGAATGAATATTGACATAATTGCAGCAGTATTTGTAACCTTATTATGCCAGTGAAAACTCCACAATCAGAGCTTTGAGAAAAGGGAGCTAATTGGCTTGAAACAGTTTCAGTCTAATGACCTCTTACCAGAAGATCAATAGTGCATTAAGGTTTATACTCAGGGTTGGTTGGATTAGTTTCAATTTCAGGTAGTGGGTATCTATCCAATTACTCTTCTCCACGCTCCGGGTAGAGCACATGGCATTCCTTCTGTTACTTGATATGCTAAGCAGCATGTGAGTTGGCAACTGGGGCTGAAAAGCAAATTAGCATTATGCAAACTGCAGGATTCTGGCACTCACATTAGAATCAGTGATCTAGCAAGAAATCCTGCCAAGCTACCAAGCTTTCCTGAGCCCAGAGAGAGAGCTGCAAACTCTAATCCAAGAGACCAGCTGACAGTAACAAAACAAAACAAAAAGAGATTGTGGGGGAGGGGGAACAAATTCTTAATTGTCTGGGAGGGAGCTTGGAGGTGGATTTCCTATTGAGACCTAACTCTTGTATTGCAGTGAAGAAAGACAGAAAGGTGAGATAGAGAAAAATGAAAGGAAGGAAGGAAGGATCCACAGCTGGCAATATTGGTACCCCAGTTGTTTGTGCTTGCCTGTCTGCTGGCATTGCTGCCTGGCAATGGGCCAGCAGAGCAAAAAGCGGTAAACCCATTTTGCACCAAAGATATGCTCTGTTAATGTGTTCACCCCTGTGTTGGACCAGCCAGTGCATTGGTCCTCATTCCCTTTTGCCAACTCTCTGAAGACACAGGCAGCTGCTGCAAGAGTGGCAGACGACAGCAGGGCAGTAATACCTTAAAGCACTTCAGCCGGATTCATCAGAATTCATCTGTCTTTCCTTAGGTTTTTTTAAGGTGTTCACTAGTAAAGATTATTTTTTTCAGGTGTTGGAATAAGCTGTTCCTGGTGGTTTTGTTTGGTCTATGAAAGCAGAACAAAGTCAGTAATCCTGGCATCTTTGTTTGTATGGAAGGCAGAAGGAAACTGGAAGAAAGCGTAGAGTAGCACTTAAGCCTCAACGAAAATCAAAGGGAATTGTGCACCCATCTGTGAATGTGCGCCTTAGAAATAATTTCTGTATTTCAGCTTCAATAGGTATGTTTCTGTACAGCCTTAACCACAGACAGCAGCCACCTCTGTCTATACTAACCCTGTACACATAGAGCAAAAATGCTATGTGTGGACCCTCAAAGCCTTTTGCAGTTCTTAGATGGGAAAATATGCCTAACCACTTGAGTGTCAGATAGGGTTTAGTTATAACTTTATGCTTTCAGTTACAAGAGATTGTGCTCTAATTACACAAATGCATGTTGCATTATGAAAGAATTTCTATATTCTTTTAATAAAGATAGCTTTTTTATTTGATGGCAAGAGACATGATCTAGCAGTATAAGTAGTTCTAAAGCATTTGGTAATGATTCTTCACATTAATGAGGGAAAATAGAGTAGAATTTGTAGCTTTGCTGGGAATTAGACATAGCCTGAGAAAGACGTTCCTAAATCACAAGGTGATAAAATACAGCCAAGTAGCAGAAATAGAGGCCTCTTTAGTGGAGTTTTTTATCAGGCTAGTGCACTGTAGGATTTTATATACCTGACCTTTAAGAATTGTTGGCTTTCACCTTGCTTATGGTTTTTACCTGTGTAAAGACTGTAGAGGAAATGCAATGGGTTGAGACCTCTGACCCCCTACCTCTCAATGGCCATCAAAGTTCAGTGTAGTTATCTCTACACTGAACTCTATAAACTGTGCTTTTACCTCTTGACCAGTCCAAAGTTCTTTCATTTTCAGTATCTGTTTCTGCAAACGTTTCAGTTCAGTGCATTAACTGAGAACATGAGACACAGCTTTTCAGCCTGTTAGTATTACGAGAACCTGGCCCAGTGCTGTGAACCCAGTGGGCAGAATGTACCAACCCCTTTAGGGATTTGTGTGGAAGTCATTAAACCAAGGCAGTGGGATTGTTTCATTTACTTCATTAAATTTGTAGTAGGTTTCATTAATTTCCTTTGGACTTTCATTACAATAAGAAGAAACTGAGTCAAGTTCTGGATTTGCATTTCTTATGAAACAACTGTGCTTGCTTTTATTTCAGCTGGATACACAAATCTGCATCTGCTACTCCAGATTCTTTCAAGCAAACTGACAGAGAAGCTCTAGTTTTAGACAGACTTTTCTGCTATTTCCTTTTCTCTCGTGTTAGGGCTGCCCAAATAACATGCAGGCAACAGGGACTAGCCTTTGATTTCTGTGCTTTCAGTTTTCTGGTCAGAACCCTAAATTGGGATCACAGGAAATGAGGTGCACCATTTCACAGCTGCATGGCTGCAGCAATACCACTGGAAGAAAGTTGAAGGTACCTGTATATAGGTCATAAGGTCAAAACTAATATGATTATGCTAAGAGGGGAGGTAACCCTAGTGCCTCTGGATAATATGATTTCATGATGGCAGGCAATCTTCCAGACTGCATTTAGTTTCTTAAGAAAACTTGGTTGGCAATCAGGTATATGTTTCCACATCTCCTCCTTACAGCAGAGCAAGTTGTATTATAAGCTTGTGAAAAAAATCTAATCCTTCTCATCAGGTGAAACAACATAACGCCTTCATTTGGCTTCCTCCATTACTAAAAAGGAGGCAACTACAAGATAGGCAACACAAGTCAGGGTTTCAACCACCTCTGCCTCTGAGGAGACTACAGGCAAGCTGATCCTATACTCTGTTTCCTCTGCCACACACTGGTTTCTCTATTTACATCATAACTTCTTTGTGCAGCATAATTGTCTAGCACAATGGGGCCCTCAGTGGGAACCTCAAGGTATTTCCATCATGAAAATAACAAACAACAGAAAGGAAGAACAAAAGAAGAAACACTATGAATACAAGAATATGTCCAAACCTCAACACACTGAAGAATTTCAGAGTTTGGGACTTTTCAAAACTGAGAACAGCAACAAATGAGAGTGTCCAGCACTGGCTTTTATCTAGAGTTGTGATGTGTACCTCCAAAGAATCGTGGCATGTATTGCGTGCATTACTTCTATTGTTAGAACATATCAAGTGACAGTACAGTCAAATTCTAGAAACTGTAGCATGTCTACCATCATCACAACCACACGTTACGTTTTGCCTTGCAGTCTTCTTCCCAATATTAATGTTTTAAAAATCCAGTTAGGAGCTTTTACTCCTTTCCTACAAATGATTTATTTTGTTTTCTTGGAACAATAGGTCACATTGTTTTTCTGGTTTAGAGCTTTCACTTTGATGTGTTGGCTTTGACTGCTAGAGGAAATGTTGTGGACCAGAAAAGGAGCCTTGCTGTGGTCCAACTTCAATGTAAACAGCAGGTGCAACAGCTGCTGCAGGAAAGCCACTCGCTTTCCTGCTCTTTTTTGGGGATGAAAGAGGGGGATGTAGCAACTTATTCTTCTGGAAAATCTGAGACATAGGAAACAAAAATAAAGACACAGTTTGAAGTGTTTCCTTTATTTGTCAAAAGTCTCTACATGCAAAATAAAGAACATGTAAATACTGTACTTTAATATGTAAATGCTGCATGCAAGTATGCAAAAACCCTCACCTGGATATGATAGGCTTGGTGGTATCTAAATCTGAGTACACCATGCCAAACATTCAGCTGAGCTATAATTTGAATTGCCTCTCCAGCAGAGCTAAACTAATTTCACCAGCAGTTATGTGGCAACCTCTTACAGTGATGTGCAGAAGTATAACCCTAATTGCTCTTCTATACAATCTTAAAGGGAAGGATGAAGAAGAAACTGTGCTTCACATGTTCAGAACGTACTGTTAAATAATAAGCACTTAATTTTATGTGCTTTGCATAAAGATGCCTGGGGCAACCTGTAAAGTGTTTATGCAATTCCCCATGTGTTCACGCTGACCCTTGCTCTAGAGCTCCAGGAAACAATTCTCCTAGCCCTCTGGACAAGATGCCCTATGACTTGCTATGCTTCTCACAAGACCACAGCACACCAGTTTCAAAGAGGATCTACTTAAAACACAAGGTTTTCCAGTGCTTGTAAGGCAATATCAAACTTCTATTCTGTCTCATAATTTCCAACAGCTGAGTTTGTCAGTACACTTGGTCTTTAAGAAATCAGTCAGTCACTGTCAGCAGAGGTACTTTGAGTAAAGGACATTCGAATTTTTTACCCTTAACTATGAAAAACAGGAGAAAATTTTGTGTACAAAGTCATCCATGAGTTCTGCTACAATTCTGTTCCCAATAAATCATGTTATTTTTTTCATGAAAATAGTTTCATAGGCAATGCAACTGGGATTTAGATGCATCTGTGCTGAATATAGTCTTTCTCACCTAAGCTAGAGGAAGCACAGCAATGTTTCCATAAATAACTCCATCCCTTTCTGATAAGTGCTGTCACTTGCAGAATCAGTCTGTAGGAAAGAGGAGATAGGCAGTCACCTTTACAGTAGCTAATGAGCATTTGGCTGGGCTGCCAAAGTTATGGTGCTTCATTTCATCAGGTTAAGCACTGAAGCCACAAAGAGCAAAGTGGGGAAGGAAACAGTTTGTGAGAATCACGCAGGCCCTGCTTCTTGCACTCATTCCCTCTGCTCTGGACAGCCAAAATCCTGGCACCACCAGACATACCAAGAGTACGTTTTAAACAGGGATGTTAATCCTGCTCAGAGCAGGATTAGCTGCCCCTGAAGCCTCTGAATGCCAACCAGATGTTGCCGTGCAGCTGGAAACATGCCAAAGCAGCTTTGAAATTCCTTTTTCTCTTTTAAGATGGAGGTCTCTTTTACCCGTAAGCAATATGCTCTGGGAATCTCAAAGGATTATAGATCCATCACAGTAGATGGCTCATTTTCACCCACTTGTACTCTATTGATGCCAATCAAAAGATCCTCAGACTGTATCTGTATTAATAAACTGTTACAAGACTACCCCACTTTGAAGCATGCTTCAAAGTCTGGTTCTGGCTCTCTCTGACACTGTCCAGGCAGCATCCAGGGATCAGACCCATGGATTGTCATTCCCAGAGGCAATTTTGTTCTGGTCACTGTATTTCTGGAAGAAGAAGAAAGCTGAGAAATATGGACATAAACTGTAGCATCAGAGCTTGATATGCAAGCCAGAGAATAATCCTTGATTATCTTATTTACTATAGTAGATGTAGCCCCATTGCTTTCAGTGAGCACTGGATTGTACATAGAAAATTAAGTACTTTAGAGATGAAATGTTAAAGACATTCAGCCCAGAAAATTGGTTAAACTCAAGCTAATTAGATACCAACAAAAGCATGCTGTGCTCCATGTCCATGCCATGATTCATACATCATGTCTTGAAAACTTTTACTTCCAGAAGGATGCCTGCAGCAGAACTGAGCAAAGATTTTTAAGTTACAGACTGAGTTTCTCTACCTTCCAGACCTCTTCTTGTGGGTAAACAATTGCATCTCAAAAGCAGATTTTGAAGTGGAACTTGGTGGTAGACATTTTCTTACCAGGTAGTTTTTCTTGTCAAATGTTTTAGACAGGGTCTTGTAGTCATCTCAGTACTCCAGCCTCTTCTAAACAGTTTTACACCACTTTTCTGGCTGAACTTATGCCATCTAAGCACAGGTTATATGTGCATGTTTCCCCCACTTAATCACATAAACAAAGAGCCATATTTCTGAACTGATTACCACAGACCTCACCTTACTTTCCCAAGCTAACTCAATCACTCACCATGCCCTCTTCTATCTTCTTTTATTCTCCACCAATCACTCATTCATCCATGACTCGTAGTCTTTTCCATCCTTTCCAAATTGCTGCTTTTTGCTGACACAGCAGCCTACTTAGATAATGAAAATCAAATTGCTGTAATAAGATAATGCCATGCTTTTCACTAAGAACAAATAGAAGCAGAACTTAGAAGAAATCTGGAGGATTAGGAGCAGGGATGTTATTATTGGTTAACTCCAAATGCCTGAGCCAATCTGCCAAATCTTCTGAGTGTGCCTCACGTGGTTAAATTACCCTGAGATACTTTGTGCTCCAAGAAGTTAGCAGAGTAGCCTCAGGTAAAGAAGTGTCTTTCAGCACACATAGAAAAAACCCTGAAGAGCCCTTGATGTGAGGAGAGAGTGTTGAAACACGTAGCTGGAGCCAAAGAATGTATCTGTAAAACAGAAACAAATCTAATAATAATTCTATTACAAAGATACTTGGAGACGTTTTTACAGCATTATTTTTGGGTATCTTTAAACCACTGATTTGTAGTGAAGGATCATAAATATTTGGAGTAGGTATCTGAAGTCCTGCAGTAATCAAGTGCAGACCTTTAGAAATCCTTAGCAATTGCTCAAATTCCTTTGTAGGGCTGGATAGCAGCTCTTGATACGAAGTTGTGTTATCTTTGACTGCTTATGTACCTCTTGTCTATACTTAGTGTGTTCAAGGCTGAAGATGATCCTCCCTCTCAGACATGTTAAGAACCCTGGCGATATCCAGGCTCTTGCAGGACTTTCAAAGCTTTCAATTTTCCTGCCATTCGCAAAAGTAAATCCATGCTGCTGAATTGCAGAGGTGATTTCCCATTATGGCCGGTCACAGGCAAGACCGATTAGAAATGTCTGTCCAAGGTCACACTTCAATGCTCTCACTGATTTTGCACACATTATTCAAACTTGCACTGTTCTCTGCATTGCTGATGGTTTTGTGTCAGGTAATGAAAATATGGTTGCTGAGTAAAATGCAATACTCTACATACAATTCCATTACACAGCAGATTTTCTCTTTTCTAGACATGCAGACTTGTTCTTAGATCATGTGCCATGCTGAATAAAATGGAGCAATGTGGCACTTAAATCCAAGAAAGTAAAGGCATTTCTAGAGTAGAGTCGATTCTTCTTCATTCTAAAGGCATGCAACACAGTCCACAGAATTAAGACAGGGCTATACTCAGACTGCTTACTGAAGGGGTGTTATCTCAACTCAGTTTAAATATCTCAAAGTGAGTTCCTTACTCCAACACTAGTCATGGATAAATCCATAGAAAGAGAGGAGCCTCCAGGGGGCAATTCACCCCAATTATTTGAGATACTGATCTTAGGGTGGGATTATAAAGGTAGTCTGGATAATCACCTCTGATTTAGACAACTAGAGATGTCTGAAGTTGGACAGGTGACTCCCATTCTAAGTAGATAACTAGGAGATAGCAAAAATGACTCATCCTCCAGGTGGAAGGATTGACTCTGTGATGACTTTTCTCTGTTGACTGAACTGGAGAGGCATGCATATTATTTGTCTCTTAAACTTTGACTCCATGGAGGCATGGCTGATACAGGACTTTAGGATAAATCATATTCTCACCTTCAGCCACCATGGTTGGCATCATCTACAGTAAAGAAATATAGTCTGGAAAGATAGGATAAGAAACTGTCCAAGCCTTCCTCAACAACCCAGCAAACAGGGGGGCTTTCAATGCTGTCTACACAAATATAGTTTGCAAGGTGAGAAACAGGTCAGAGTTCGAGCAAGGGCATTTTGCTGTTAAAGAAACACATAAGCTATTGTCACAGAAAACAGATAGAGGAATCTGGTGAGCAATTATTACCTCCCAAATTTTGATCTGGGAAACCCTTCTCCAGCAATTTCCATAGGAAGCCCTGTAGCTCTGCCCACCTACTCTAATATATCTATTATTCCAAGAATATGTTCCTTGCCTAAATGGAATCCTAACATGTCCAAAAGCATAATCATCTCTCTGCTTCAGATGTGAGTATATCTGCAAACAGGAGGTAGACACTGTTAATTTTGTACAGTATACTTTTTCTATTTCAAATAGTTTCATCAATGTGGGGTCTGGTTTTCACTTTCTAATACAAATTTCTAGTATGTTACAAACCTCAGGGAAGTCTCTCCTTTCCCTCTACCCAATAAAAGGGTTGACTGCATCAAATACACCTAATATTACTAACTCTGTTAACTCATGCTTATGGGATGAAAAACAAATTAGAACCACAGAGAAACATATCTGGGGACTCCACAATATCTCAATTCCTGTAAAAATAGGGAAGTTTTGTAGTTTTGTCACAGGGCTTCCCAAATACTGGGAATGGAACACAGGCCACAGGACCTTTTAGGTTTGCAGGGGAGCAATGTCAACTGGTAAAACTACAAGCGTATGGGGAAAAATGCTCACAGAATTGAGAAGGAACTGCTGGAACAAAACAAAACCTCTCCTCTGACTCTCAGGTTGGCTCTCTTGGGTCTCCTTCCTCTGGATGACTCTGTTTCTTTTCACCAACAGAAAATTCTGGCTATTCACTTTGCATGTGCTGATCTAAGTGTATTACAAGGCAATAGAAATCAGAAGAGGTCCCCATGGTACATCATGGATTTCAAAATTCTCACAGCTGTCACTAGCCAAAGACTGCTTTACAGATTAAGAAAGAAAAGAAAGCTATTCAAAAAAATTTTTTTTTGGCTAGGGTCAAAAGTATGAAAAGGGTCTCACCCACCTCTGTGACCCTGGCCCCATGCAGATGTATGCACATGCTTCATTTCTCATGCTGTGGATGCTCTCGATCACTGCCATGCTTATGAATCAGTGTTTGCAGGGGTCACGGTCAATTGTTTGAAAAATAAAAGCTCTAGTGAAGTTTGGTTAAAAAATTTATGACTCAACTAAGATATTCACTAAACAAATATTATATAAAATGTAGTCAGTATTGGAGGCTGATACCATGACCTGAGCCCTTGCATACATTTTTCCAGCCTGTGGCTGCCTCTTGAAGCCTCTATACCCCCATCTGGAGTCCTTTTTCCAAGCCAGAGTGTCAGCAATGGTTGCCTGCTAAAAATATAGTCCAGTGGAAACTAGGTATTCACAGAAAAATTAAAAATTCATCTTGTTTTAATTATTTTTCCCCATGCAAAAATAGAAACTAAGTTTTAAAAACTGATATTTGTTGTGAAGCAATGCACTGAAGTTTTAGACATATCATGTTTACTTAAATAAAATCCACCAAAAATAGACATTTACAGGTCAAATGTAACAAATCAGAATTAAAGAGGGAAGAGGGACTGGCATGCCCCAGGTTAGCTCCACTGAGGGTTAAAACTATATGTTTGAATGCATATGTATATAAGTATAAGCAGCTCTGTTCTGGTTAGAGTCTTTGTGGGTGTCTTATATTATCACACTGATGCCACCATCGACTTCAGACAAATGTCAACAATGAGTAAGAATTCAAATTGAAACCTAAGAACACACTTGAAACTCAAATCCATTTTTCTTTTGCTTAATAATACAATCACTACATTATTACTCTCTAAATACAAAAGCAATCATTAATTTATAAAGGTTTGCCTCTTGAAAAGCTGATTAGTAAGACCACTATACATATAAGCAAGCTTTATGGTAGGCATTTTTGTAAATTAGATTTAAAAATGTCTCTTTTGTTTCAGAATAAGGAGACTAAAACACTCTGGGTAAAATTCTGTCCTTTCAAAGCCACAAGTAAAGTTCCCATTTATCACAGCATGTACAGGATTTCATTTTACACGTACTTTGTGTATGCCCAGATTTTAATACAATTTTTTCATTTTACCAGTAAGGAAAAGACACAGAGGTTTCATATCAAAGGCCTGGTCCACCATGCTAAAATGGTACCAAGCCACCAGAGCTGCAATCAAGAAGCTTTCAAACTGCAGTGTCTGCTGGAATATTCTAGTGACTATTTGACAGCTTCACCTATCTGTAACCTGTCTAGTTTGGTGTGATCTAGTGCTCCCAGCTCTGCTTCTCATCATCAACTGGTATTTTTCCTCACAGTAAGTTCAGAACACTCATGGCATTAAAATTTGAACAAATATCCCATGGTAAGTATCGAATTTATGAAATCGTGTCTTACTGTAATGAAGTCAACTGTTCACATCATAAAATCATTACCTACCTTTGAGAAAGAGATAGGCTTTACAAACACATATATACATATATATTTGTCATAAGTATATATTGACTTATTTATTTGCCCTAATTTTTGCACATCCGGGATTCTGTCATGGTTTTTTTGCACTTATAAAGCATATTTCTTTTTGTCATGCTTTCTTTTAGAAAAGTTCAGTCTCTGTCCAGTTTTTTTTTTGCTGGTGAGAATGCCAGCTGTTTTAGAAAAAGTTTTGAAACACAAAGAATTGGAGTTTTGCTGCTCCCAATCCAAGAAAGCCCAAACTAAGACTTGAGTAAGATTAAAAGTACAACTTATAGCACTATAATAACATTAACAGCAAGGCATACACTTTTTCTAAATGAAACAAACATTATCTATATCAAGCCATTCATGATTATTTAATTTAGTAACAGATGATATACAGTAAGTCCATGGAGAAAAATCATACAAATAATATTCACTGAGTAGATCATAAAATTACCAATGCAATAAAGGACGGTTGGAAATTGTAAGTGATATTGAAAGCTATGCTTGCACTGAAGGTGCAATTACAATGCCTGTTAAACAGTGGAGTGGAGAAACTCAAAAGGGAAGGAGGCAGAAGATATAGCCATTTCATACATGAGGAACAGAAGAACCATCCCACAAACAGGGACATGGGAGGAAACTAAGACCTCTGAATCCTCTCTTATAGAAGCATAAAGCTATTCCTCTTCAGACCTCTCTAGCACTTTCCTGAGAAAGTAGTTTACCAGCATGAAGGGCAGCTGCAGGGAATTAGAGAGGAGAGGCAGCCTGGGCTTCCCAAGCTGTAGTGGTGCATTTCCCAATACTTTGCTAGAACTGTGTGCTGCAGCTTGCTCTGCGGAATGGGGCCAGGGGGACTGGCTTAGTGTCTTGTCTGAAGTTGCTTCAGAACAACTAATTTACTAGTAATCATGATAATAGTATATCTGAACAGGACAGAGGTTAATTTAATTCTGTGAAGAGGCATACAGCTTAGCGTAATGAAACCATTATTAGAACAATTTTTTGCCCAAATCAAGATAAGGGCAGATTGGAATGAGAATCTTGCAGCCACATGGGCAGGGAAAACAGTCCACTAAAAATGTAGGAACGGAAGGTAATGTGGTCCTTTCATCTCCCACTTGCTAATTATGAATATAGGCCCAGGACAGTTTTCGCTGCTGGCCTTGTAGCAAAACTCTTGGAACAAAGTAATCCACATGACAGCTTGAATCTATTGGTGACTCTACCATTTACTAGGGTGAGGTTCAATGTTTTGAACCTGAATTTGAGACAAAGGTTTTCAGTCAGAGAGAGAGGAAAGGAGGTAGACTGAAATTTTTGCAGTTGTAAGCTATTCCTCACATACAGAAGCAGTAAAAAGTGTAATAAAAGAGCCATGAAGGAAGGAGACAAAAGATTCAGATATTATATACTTGAATTGTGATTGCTTTGTGCTGGAAACCTTTTTAACATGTTGCACAGTGTTTTAAGGGTGCAGAGATGTGATAAAACAGATGCAGCAGATGCAGGAAATATAGCACTTCTCGCAGGACAGAGTTTTGGGGGTAATTCAGTTTATTAATGGCATGTATTATGGAATAATAAGTTGCAGATGATCATTAAAACTTATCCTTAACAGACATTCCTTGTGTGTTCATCTTTTGTTGTTTCCATAGGAGGGATGAGAGAAATTGTGTAGCCTGAGACTTTTGAGTTCCCAGGGCTCACATTTGCATTTTTGACTTGTGATTTAAAAGCAAGGATTATTTTTAAGAATGGTTTAATTAAAAAATAATAATGAAATAATTCTGTCACAAGAAAAGCTTTTGATGTGATATATTCCAAGGACAGATTTGGCTCCAGGAATCTCATCCTCTTGTCTCCCTTATTTTCCTAACAATTTTAGAAAAACTACAAATTTCCTCTCCTGTTAGAGACTTCATTACTCTCCTAGAGCAAACATTGTGGCTTTTAATCTTTGCCTTCTAGTCCATACAACCTCAGTACTGGTGATTTAGGAGGTGATCCAGTGGCTCTGCTGATGATTTCATCAAGAAGTTAGGTACTACTTGCAATCAAAGACAGCCAAAGTGCAGATAAATGCCTACCAGGAGAGCAACAGTAGCTTCAATGTGGTATAAAAATGCAATACTTTATTCCCAATCTGTGTGCAAAGCAGTCAGAATCATGACCATGACCAATGAAAGGACAAACATGAAAGTATGAGTATAAAAGGAGGGATAAGGGCTGTGGATTTGCAAGCAGAAGAAAAATCCTGGCCACGTTCTGGAGCAAAGACAGAAATAACCACAAGGTGAGCATGTCTATATCAGTTAAACTTTGTGACTCTAAACCCTGGAATACAGGATGATGGCCTTTGGTGATGTCTAAGCAAAATTCCATGTTGGAGCCTAAAATGACAGGGATATTAGCAAATAAGTGAAGAATTAATTTGGGAAAGAGGGAGACAGGTTGGTCATTATATTTTCTTTTCTGACAGACTTCTCAGCAGCTGAATCTGAAGTCACATGCTACATCTCAAAGTTGCATTTCCAACAAAAGTATACACAAAACATTAACATGGATAGAAGGAAAAATATTGCCGTGGGGGATTTTGGATTTGCTGTAACTGAGAGCTTTTGAGAGTAGCTTAGACTTTTTAAAGACTAGATTAGACAAATGTCTGTCCAGACTAGCTTATGTTGTGGGTGTACTTTGAACAGGGAGTAAATTAAGCCATTAATGTGGTCTTCAGACCACTTGGGGTCTCTTGCAGGCCTGTCTTTCAATTATCCTATTCCAAGCAAGTGCTATGCAGGACAAGATGATGTAGGTCCAGGAAGAACTGGGGAGGTAGCATTCGTAAAGACAATACAAATGATGTGGGTTGATACACCAGCTGAATGCCATGTTGTCAATGCCGTGTGTGTGTCACCAAGTACGCTGCTGGTAACAAGCAGTGCCAGGCACCCCTGATGCTAACAAATGAAACGTGTGCGGCCAAGGAGGTGGCTTTGCAGACAGAGTAAACAACAACAACAAATGTGATTGAGGCAAAATGTAAATATAACGGTAACCACTGTCAGTGCCATATTGCGTATGTGACAGATGTGAAACACTATAAGCGCTAAATGTACCCAAAATAAAAAGACACAGATGTCCTGACAGCAGGCAATCTGTGTGTTTCTTCTCTGTGCCAATTCCATATAGCACTTTGTAGTCCCCAGCTGTGAGCCCACACAGATAGCTCCAGACTCAAAAGTTAAAACTTAATCAGCCCCAAGCTTCTGTGCCCAACAGGCAGCAGTGACGTTGCTCCAAGTGTCAGTGCTTGCTGGCATGCCATTTATGAGTTGCTGTGACTCGGGGCTGTTTGACCCCCAAGAAAGGAAAGGACTAAAATATGGAGCAATCTCAATAAGCAATCAAAGGACATGTTGCTGATCATGCTACAATATGTGTTGGACAGCATATCTATCAGGTATGATGAGAGGAGGCCAGGCACTACAGCAATGTGCAGAATTTCTTATCTGCTCAGTCATCACCTGTCAAAACACCAGAGTAGAGATGGATAGAGCACAATCTATTCATTAGTGCTGTCAGGACCCTTCTCACTGTGCTGGGTACCTTTGTCACAGAGGTTCTTACCAGTATGGACCACGTACTACAGCATCTGGCCTGGTTAAGTGGAAGCAGGATTCTAAACCTCATTTTCAATACCAACTAGAAGTAAATATTTGCCTTTACAGATAAGAAGAAATAAAGCAGGGAAAACAGCATAAACAGGGTGTGCCACGACAAACAATTATCTGCTTACAAAGAAACAATCCAGCATATCAGAGCCATCAACACTTCTACATAACCAAGAGGGAAGGAAACCAAATTAAATATGGGGTGGCTACGGGTTTCCTCAGGTTTAACTAAAGGTATCTCAGCACAAAAGTGTAGCAGACAGGTTTTTGAGTTAAAGAAGGTCCCAACTGCAGGAAAGTCCTCAGCCACCATGAGACCATTTGATCTCCAAAGATGCAGTGGGGTGCTGCATATCCCATATTTACAACATGGTGTTTCCAAATGTAGTTGATTAGTATTACAGGCCGCAGCACCATGTGTAATAAAAAAAGGAGTTTGAAGCCTTCTGTGCCTTCAAAGGCAGAGAGGGCACAATCCAATTAATACCAGGTGACGAAGGCCTACACATAAACAGCATAAACATCCTGACAGACATTGGAAATGAACCATTGTCCTACAGAGCTTGAACTGTTGGTACCCAGAGCCAGAAAAGCCCTGGCAAGGAAAAGTTGGTTTCCAAATGTAAAAGTGCTTTTGGTGAAGTCCACTGCCCAGCACACACATGGAAACAGCCAGGGCCCCAAGGAATACTCAAAAATGGACAGCTGATAAAGAGATATGAGAAAAAGCTGTGTGAATATGGTGTTACTGTCACCCAATACAGCATGTAACCACTCTGGTATGTGGTTTATATAGCACTCACGCATAGTACTCATGTAATATTCCAAGTCCTATGCGTGCTGCTCCAGCAGTACCACACATGCACACAATACCACAATCAAAAACACATCTTCCTGGCAAATTTTGACAACCTATATACCATGTATTGCAACCACCCGCACACATATGACGTGATGATAACAGCTGCCATTGCATCACTAGCAAATACTTCAATGGACCAGCACACATTTTCTCAGAGAGAGAGAATCTTCACACAGTCTCTGAAGCAGATGGCAAACCGTGCTCATGAGGAAAAGCTTGATGAAGTACCCAACACAAAGGCAGTACTAGCAAATATGCTGAGGATGAATCTAGCTAATTGAATGTTTCATGAAGTAAACACACTGGTAAAAGTTATCCCACCCATTAAAAAGAGGCTGCATGTCAAAGAGATTCAGAGCACTTCATGGTTGGTGGGCTGCCACTTGTGAACATTGCTGGTGGGCAGTCCAGTCAAGGACATGCTGTAAATATTGCCACTAGTAGAAAACCATGGCCCAGCATAACACATAGCGTATAGCATTCTTCCCTCCTTCTTTCCAGGCTTCTTGGATGTGACAGGGGCAAGAAAAACTTGCCATATCACTAACAGATGTAGATCAGAGGAAATCCTGATATTCTGAAAATGGGTTCCACTACTGTGGCAAATATGTTAGTCCTAGGTGCGATGATTTTGGTCATACAATGTACAGGACTAAGGTTTCAGGGGATTTTTTTACCCAGAAACCAAACAAGTGACTGACACAAACCTAGAATATTTAACACAGAGAAGTGAGATGTTTATGGGAGTTAAAATAATTGCCTTATGACAGAGAGGCTGAGCTAGAAGCCAGAGGTGACTGCAAAGGAATTGATGTAGATACATGAATTTCCATGTAGTTTGACAGCTGCCCTTTGGTCTGTGTTTTGCTGTATGGCACTGTGTATGTGCAGTCGCAACCATGCTGCCACGGGCCAACCTGTGCTCACAGCAAGGCTTTCATCTCATCCCACAATCATTTCTGTTCTTACATGCCAGGCAGCAGAGCTGCACACCTGTCTTTACTTAGCTGGCTGCATTCTTTTTCATTTCTCCAGAACATGTCCTAATCTACAGAAGATTTAGCTTGTGAGTGTTTCCTGGACAGGAATGCTCTGAGCATTTTCATGTTGTGCTTAGCATAGTAATTCCAGGAATCTGGCATTTCTGTGCCAGGTTGTGCTGCATTGCACACTGTGAGCAGCGGTGCCTTACAGGGCCAACATCCCACTGGTGGGACCCCTGGAGTCTGTAAGCTCCATTTCTCCTCCACCTCCCTTGGCATGGGCTTTCTCACAAGCCTGAGTGAGTCTGGCCACTGGCACCACTCTCAGCAGCAGTGTGCAGGGCTGCAGTGAGCTGGCTGGAGTGCAAAGCCATCCCCACCAGCTCTGCCCTATGAGCATGGTCAGGAGGGGCTGGGTTCCCACAGGCGGCAGTGTGCGGATGGATGGTGCGGAGTGTTAATGAGCCTGGCTGTGCCCTGTGTGCAGCTCCTCTGGAATTCTGTTCAGAAACACCATGAGAAACTCAGAGCATGTACTATTTACGCTGGTTATTAGAAGCAGATGCTAATGTTTCTTTGCTGCGATCTCCCAAGTATCCTGTCCTTTTATGATGTGTGGCATGTGTTTGCAGTGTGTATGTCTCTATATCACATGCAAATAAAAGGTTACTTTCACCATTTGTGTTGTGTTCATTGATAATGAGGACCTTACAACCTCTTTCCATGGGCTTGCCCCTGCAGATGTTGACTGTGGAGCTGAGGTAAGCATCTGTAGTAATCTGTAGGGCTGCTGTATAGTGTACATGTGTGGATGTCTGGCATGAGCAATGATAAGTCAGGGCAACAACAGTGCTCTGATCTGGCTGCTGGCACTGGGTAGCACAAGGGCAACCAGGATGTCCCACCTTTGGGTTCAGGCCCAAAACAATGCAGCATTCACATTTGCTGTCTCTTTCTCCTGTATCTTTGTATATACGTATGTACATATACATTCATATACATAGAGTTCTTTCCCATCAAATGCTTCCTACAAATAAGAGTCTAAAAATAGTACTCTCTATGGAAAAGTTTCTCAGGAAAATTTTATACATATATATAAAGAAAATATTGTTTACCTGGGTATTTTCTCAGTATAATTTAACTAGCAGCATAGTTCACTGAGTTAATTATTCAATAATTAGAAGATTTGTTCACATAACTCTTGTCCTTTAGTAGCAGAATAGCAATAATTAAATATCTGTATCAGACAGAAGAGGCCAAAAGTGATACTGCCATAAATTCAAGTTTTCTCAAGCTTTCTTAATCCTGTTCTCCTGGGGTGACTAGAAATTTCTATTTTTAATTTCATGTTTTCAAGCCTTACTTTTTACATTAGGAAACAGGGTATGCTTAGAAGATTTCTGAGGCTTCTTAGGCACACAACAACCATTGACATCTCTTACTAAATTTATGTAACTTTTTCTCCCCCTTTATACAGTAGAGAGTCAGATATTCTGGTCTGTAGGACTGTACTTCTCTCCTGACCATCTGTGCTGGAAATGACTGAAGCCTTGGCTTTAACAGAAACTAAAAGAGCCAACCACATAATGTAGGGTGAATGTCCATAATAGCAATGCCTTCCTTCAAAGCCCTGCCTACCCTTTATTTGCCAAACAAAGGCCATTCATTGCACCTTAAGCCAGGGTGGAGTAATTAGGGAGAGGGAATGGCAATTATGGTCTAAGCTGATGGGGAAAAATACAGAGGACAAGCAAGGTGCAACTTGTAATAATCATTGTTTATAGTATGAAGCAGGACACGAAATGAAGAATGAGGCAGGCGCTTTCCTGTGATTTGACTATTAGAGCTAAGAGGCATTTCTTTTCCCTTTTACCAGAAAAAAAAAAAAAAAAAAAAAAAAAAAAAAAAAAAAAAAAAAAAAAGCTTCTTTAACACTCTTTAACACCAGTACAGTCAGGGACACCATGGCACTATGGATCAAGTGAAGCCTGCTTTCCATGACCTTGTTGAGCTGTGACCACAAAACAAGAAATCAAACACATTCTCTCCGTCCAGTATGAAGTCCTGCACAATTTTGGAGGCTGAGGGAATCTTTTGGCATGAATGCAGCCTGGTCCATGTCAGCTTGCCACCGTGCCCAGGAATGTGCTTCTGCTGATATGTCATCTGTGCTGTTACTGCAGCCTCTGTCAGTATGACTCGGACACCCAGCTTTCTGAATCTGCTGGGAAAACCACCCAAGGACTCACAGTGAAGCCAAAGGCAGTCACACTGGGAGGAAGGCAACAGGGCTTCTGATTTCTACTGTCCACTGGTTCAGAGGGCAGTGTACATGAGGTATTATCATTACCTGAATGGATAGTGAGCTCCTGGCCAGAAGGAAAGCCCTCGCCCATGGGGCCAGGTCACAGTGCAGGAGCCTATCTGGCCTGACACAGCCACCTGCCCTCCTGGCGGGGTGCTCTCTTCAGAGGCTGGAAAGGACAAAACAACAACAACAAAACTACTTTCATTCAGGTGCCTGTGACTCAGGTTGCGGTCAGCGGCCAGGGGCTGTTGACAAGTGGGCGCGGGCACTCCTAATGACACCCTGCTCCTGCACAGGGTGGAGCTGCTCTTCCCCAACTCACTCCGTGCCGTCAGAATTTCCCTCCAAGGCCGCAGTGTCAAAAGGGTCCTGACCACAGGCAGGGTGGTGGGGAAGGCAGCAGGGCTGGGACTGGGTTTATCCACTGACAAACGACGTCCTTGCAACCGGAGGCACCGTGACATCCTTGGTCCATTCATGCAGAGCTGGAGAGGAGAGTTCACAGCAGAGCTCAGGAAGAGGCAGATTGGGTGTCATCCAACAGCGCACTCACTCTGTTACTGGGTTGTGTAATGCACTATTTAATCACCAGACGAGTATCTGGATGTAAATGTGACCCTTATGCAATGCATGAGTAAGATTCTATGCTGCCTGCAGCCTCTTTTCCAGGCGGTGTGTCTGCCTTCTCTGCATGATGAACTTGAATGTCAAATATTAATAACAAAACAAATTATCTCCACCCTATCATCAAGGTGTGTCATGGCTGATTCCTGTTTAACATCAAGGTTTCTACTGCTCAGGAATCCTTCTGCAATTCTGGGCTCTGGCTCTATCAGTTCTGTGAATGATTAAGGAATGACAAAAATCCTGAAAAACTTCCTGGTGTCTGAGCTCATCTTGATCCTCTTCCGTGGTTTGCTGAGATAGGAGGAAAAAAATGGAGCTCCAAAGATAGAATGGATGGACTAATTCTTGCAAAACTAGCCTAACCCAACCATCAAAGCACTTCCTTCAGGTAAGAATTCAACCCCACCAAGCTCACAATGCATACATGAAACTGTTTTTCAAAACAAAAACATTGTCTCATACAATAGGATTTCTTATAGATCATAAATGACACTCCCATTGTTCTAGTCACAAGCTCTTTTGTGCATTCAAGTATTTAGTCTGATCAAAAAAATCACAAGAGTTTTCTAGAATGTAGATAATTCAGAGAGTCATATAGCAGCTGAAAAGCCATTCATTAACAATGGTTAATTCTGAGACTTTTTATTCTGTTGAGGTTACAACTGACTTTTGGCCAATTTTTTGATTCCATCAAGTCGTGACTGCTCAGTAGTACCAAAGCACCACACATCTTTTTTAACTGCTCTCCTTAGAAGGGCCTGAACAATGGATATACTGGTGGATATACTGTCTTGCTTACAATAAAGGCCATAGTTAATTTCAGGTTTCTAGAGTGATCTAAATAGGCCTGTTGAATGAGGCTGAGGGAAGTGGTTATCAAGCTTTAGAAGAAAGAACAGCAAGATCTTAAAGTACTGTGTTCAACTCTTTAGGAAATGTAGAGAGAAGAGAAAGCCAGAGCTCTTTCCGGATGTGCACAGGAGAAGGACAAGAGGCAACATGTACAAACTGCAACAAGGAAAATTGGATTAGATATAAGGAAAAACATTTCACAATGCAGGATTCAAAGGCTGGACCAGACTGTCTGGAGCTGTTGTGTCTCCTTCAACATACTCAGCAGGACATGACCCTCAACAACCTGACCTAACTTCAGAGATGTCCCTCTCCCAGATAGGTGTGGAGCAGACCAGGTGCCCTCCAGAGACGCCTTCCATACTGCATTATTTAATTAATCTATGATTCTATGGGAAGGGCTGGTAGTTATGGATGTCTGTTCTCTCATCGCTATATATTCAAATACTCAACAAAAAGAAGAAATGCAATGACAATGAGAAGATGCAATTTTATAAAAGATAGAAAAATGTGTGAAAAAGAAAGGAGAAGGAAAGAATAAAAACTAAATGAGGAAAAAAATCAACATGAAGGTGCACAGAAATAAATAAAATAAATAAGGGTAGATTCTCATTCCTACTAGGACACATTCAAAGCACTGGCCATACAAAGAAGAGGAAAATGATAGGTGCGCCCTCTTCAAAACACATCTCTTCATGTTACTCTGAAAAGACAGAAAGTCTGTCTTACTCTAAATGTAAATTCAGTCTACTGTTGCTAAGGATTGAGGTCCCTCTCAAAAAAGTATCCTCACTTTCATTTGACTAACATTTACATGTAAAAAGTAGCCTTTTGAAAATATTCCAGTAATGGAAATAGTAATTAGTACACTAGCAGTAATAATTCCTGAACACTTCAGAAGTTTAATCATAGGTTGTGTAGTGGTTCATCTTACCACCAGTTCGCAATGCAGCCTTAAGAGATAATTAAAAAATACAGTAAGTGGTCTCTCTTTTTCTGCAAATTATCCACATGTAGATCATATTCTCTTTCCAGCATTTGAGGATTCCTGAGCTCTTTATGAACTGCCGACAGGCAAGTGTTTCTCTGAGCAATCAGGCTTGAGGACTTATGTGCCAGATTCATGTGCTTGGTTACCTGGCCACTCCATGTCAATTTTTCCTCCTGATGGTGAGGTGAACAAGGTATCTGCAGGAAATGTCACATAGAAATGTCATAAACCAAACGAAAAACAACCGTTTCAAAAGGTAAGCTAATTACTGAATGAAATGGGAAGCCACTAAGCATTTTCCCTCTGTTCTCCTATCCTTAATGATAAGTATGAGTAGAAGCTCTGCCATCCAATGCTTTTATGATGCCCTCTTTGAAATGGGTTGAATCATATCCACATTACAAAAAAATACCACAAGAACTGTAAATAATTGGTACCTCATACCATATGCAGATCCTGTGTGGAACACAATGTGTCAGAGCAGTCTTTGATGTTCCTCAGTTATATAACCCCCAGGGAAAGAGGATGTTATTATTTGCAGAGCACATTCTCCCTACTTTCTGTATTAAGATAAAATAATAATAAAATCCTTGAGATCTTCACTAAAAGAACACCTAGAAATCAAACAGTTCTGTGATGACTCCTCTGTTATCTTGTTCACTTCCCAGATTAGAAAATAGAGCTGAGTAAATTTGAATCCAGCTGTTCCGTTGCTCCTAGAAGATTAATCAGTTACATTCACAGAAGTCAGTGAAAACTCATGCCTGAAGAATAGGTGGGGATTCTTACTATTTCACATGCAGAAAGATTAGAGCCACCACAAAGTGAAATGGGATGTCCTGGTGGTTAATGAGAGATTTTTTTTCTTGGAAAAACTCCACACTAGAGATGCTTTTAATTATGAGTTTCTTTACCTCCAGACCACAGTACGATGGTCAGGAGAGAAATGGCACTAATTATTAAAAGAGGGAAAAGTGCAGAGGGCTTTGGTTACACACACAGTTTGTCCGACGAAGCCCAAAGCGGAAGTGACGGGTTTATAACTTTTTCTCCACTGTCTCGTAAGGAGGGAGCGCGTTCATACCTTGTGACTCTGGTTAACCAGCACAAAAGTACTACAATAGATTAAATGTATTTGCAAAAGTGAAACCAGCAACTAATCATCTTGCTCATACACGTTGATTTTTCCCCCTGACTAATTTCTCTTGTAGTGGGAGTAATTAACTTTATTAGTAACACTGACTACTCTGGTACCTTCAGGCAAGCACTGGTGGAGCTGCTTATTAGCAATCACATAGTTTCACTTATACTGTTACCCTGAGCATTTCCTATAGAGTGAAGTGCCTGTTGAATGTAAAGGGGGACAGATGAACCTCCTACTTAAAAATAAATGATGATATATAATGTTGGGTATATGTAACGGGCGATGGGAAGAGGCAGAAATCCTAAATTTTTTGCTTGCTCTGATTCATTATCACTTTCAGTTCACCTTCTGGCTTTGCAAAGGGAGGGCAAACAGAGTTACAGTCCACATCTCCCACTTGTATCTCTTCAGGTGGGCTCTCAGTGACATGTGTGTTCAGACTGGCCTCAGCCCAGGAGACTCCCTGTGTGACTGGAAATCTACTACACAGCATTACCAAGAGACCACAGACAAGATTTCCATCCAGAGGTGCAGAGGTGGCAGTGAGTTACTCAAGCAGCAAGCAAATCTGTGACACTTGCAGCATGGATGAGCTGGCAGTTTGCTGGAGGACAGGAGCCAGCTGTGTGCAATTCTCTGGAAACACTTGCTGTTGCCAGCTTTCCTGCTTGGAATAGACCACATGGCAAGGTGAAGAACACTCTACCTGTTCTGCCTTGCTGTTCCCAGGAATACTTTCTCCGAAAACGACAGGCTACCTGGCAGGGAGCAGTGTTGCTCAGGGATTGTGAAACAGCTCTAGCTCTGAAAAGAAAGAAGGCCATGTACCCACTCATTAACTGGGCATTGCGGTATGGAGCAAGCAAAGAGGCACTGGCAGCCAGTCTGAGTGCTGTTTTAGAGGTGGGGCAAGTGGTAGCAAACTGTGTTCAAATAAATCTGAATAGTCAGAAGGCAAGGTCACAGGAAGAAAAACATCCAAGGAGAAGGAGAAGAAAGACTCCTCCTACTTTGACAGATCATTCATTGATACTTTTTTTACTATGACCTCATCTGTCTATTTCTATAATGCATAGGCTACCCTTACAATGACTTACCGGGATTAGGATATAGGCCTTTTTCCCCATACAAGACATAGTCCCTTAAGGTTCCCTTTATGTCTAAGAGGAAAGTCAACAAACCACTTCTGGTTTACCTGTTTGAATCCATTCTGTTCCTAGTACATGGATATTTCAGGAGACATTGATTAGAACAGTTTCGCTCACAGACATATATACCATCACTAGAAATCACAAACCGCAGTGTGCTAAACACAGTGGTGTGCCACAGAAATTGGAAACTGTTGAAGTCCATATTATATAGACCAGATAAGCTGGTCTTTTTTATTATCATTACTTACTGAAGGAAAGGAAGAAATTCTGAGGAAGGCTGCTGCACTTGCTGGCCCAGCTCCTCGTCCCCACTGTGTTTGAATGTTGTTGTGAACATCTGCACTCAGGCCCTGGTGCAGTAGCAGCAGGGAGGTGTATGGAGAGAGCGTGGCTGAACCATCCCTACAGTCTGCAACTTCCAGCCCTGGGCTGGCAGACTAACCTGGACACTGTGGATGGTTGGCAGCAGCAGCAGCAGAGCTGGGATGTCATTCATGGGCTCTGGCTGGCCCCAGGGCCATAGCAGCTCTGGCAAAGGCATGTTTTCAATACGCTCTGTGCCAAACACAAGTAAAACAGCACTTCTGTGCAGGTCAAAAAAGGAGAAAAGAAGGGGTGGAATTGTGTGAATGAAGTTTCTATCACGTGAATAGTGGGGAAATTAGGAATTTACATTACTGAATTCTTTGACTCACCAACCTATTATTTTACGGGTAAAACTCATGTACACGCAGACAGACAATCCCACCTATCAGATAAAAATTGTTTGCATGCTGAACATGCTGGCTCTGGCTCTTTCTCTAGCACACTTCATTCACTAGCACACAGAATGCCCAAGAGATGTAAAAAATAACCCTGGCTCCATGAAGCTTAAGAAAATAGGAACAAATTTTTTTAAAAAAATGTTGGTATTTCCCAAACAGATCCCTTTCTAATCTGTCCTTCTGTGCCATGTCCATAAAACTCAGCGTACATTTCTGTCCTGCTTCAAACCAGGATGGTGTTAATTTTTGCAGCAGGAGGGGCACAGCCAGGACCCTGTGGTTATTCTACTCACAGCCACTTGCAGGGGGGATAGAGAGTGTTGGGATTCTTTCAGGTTTGTCAGGGTTGGACACATATGGGGTCAGGTGGGACCGATATCTCAGGGTGAGCACTCACATGTGCATCATTCGCCCATCTTGTACACTCTGTTATTAGTAGTGTTGTTACTGTTCATTTTTCTTATTTCATTGCTGTTTCTAGCAAACTGTTCTTATCTCAGCCTGTGATCTTTACCTGTTTATGCCCCCAGTTCTCCTCTCCAGCCCACGAAAGGGGGAGCGGGGAGGAAGTGAGCGAGCGTCGTGTGGTCTGGAGTGTTTTGGTGAGAACACTAAATTGGGTATGCCATTCCAAAACCACAACGATTTCTCGGAGAAAGAGATTAAGCTGCTACTTACACTAACCAAGTATATCCAGAGAGATGCTAGTGCACTTGTATGTAAGAGATGATACACAGAAACCAAAGAACATAGGCACTTCACTGGAGATGCCTGGGTCTCTGTGTTGATCTTAGAAAACCTACTTCTTCAGCTGTATTTACTCTCATCTATAATAACAGAGAGCGATCACACCCTCTGTCAGTCTTTAGTGTAAAGGAGCTGAGGTCTGGCTCGGGTACAGGTGTGCCTGTAACCCATCATTCAGTGGTTAATAAAGATCCAGTCCACCTACATTCACTTAGTGCGTTTACAGAAGATGGAGTGAATAGGTATTTTCACCCTATAAAATTTTAATTATGAAACTAAAAGTACAAGCTATATAATCAGCTTTCAACATCATCTGACATTCCGGTTTGGCTAACATTAGTGTTCAGCTTCCAGTCATTAAAGGACTGATTTGGTCTCTAGTAAACAGAACAAACAATGTTGCAAATTAAAATTATATCTGACCTGCCCTCAAGTATGTTTAAAGTGGGACAGATGTAATAGGATGTTCTCACTACTGTCTCACTGAAACACATTTGATCTTGGCATTTAGAGCAAACTCTTCCTGCAGTGACTAAATATACACTTCAATCAGAGAAAGAACTTGTGTCTTGAATTCAGAAACTAGTCTCAAGCCCAACCAAAGTCACTAGCACAGCCATTCCACTCAGGAGACAATTGTGTGCAGCTAAATCTCATTTACTGTCTCCGGGAGTAAATCCCACTAGCGTCAGCGATAACATCATCTCAAAACAGAGAACAAACCTCAGGGCCACTCTGGCAGGTGTTTTTCTTTGACTCTGGCAGTTGCTCTTTCTGTCACACAATAGAAATCTGGCAAGAAGACCCCATAGTTAGGACCCGACAGCCAAAGCAGATGCCAAGATGGGCTTTGCTATTTGTGCTGCTAACAGCTCCTTTCCCTCCACCCTGCTCCCCTCAAAGCCTCCACAGACAATGCTCCTCTGGGATTTGTCCTACTATGAAGGTGACAGTTGGCAGTTTAAGCCAGAAATCCCTCTCCATCATATCTTCAGAATCCAAAATGCTGAAAAGAAAATATTTTACTCCCAGAAATAAGGAAAATATTCAGTTTCACGGCCTTCAGTCATTTTCCTATAACATTTGCAACATGAGCCAATAAGTTCAAGCATCAAAAATTCTAGGAATGAGCAACTTTTGACCTAAGACTATACACCAAGTCATTGCCTCTCATCCTGCTCTAGCTGACAGAAGGACAGGATGAAAGTGTCGTGGCATAATACATCATTCAGTTGATTTTCCTGGTCCCACCCATTGAGGTTTTCCAGTTTCAGTCTCTAAGGCTCTCTGATTTCCTGAAGAAGATGCATTAAAAAAATATCTTACTTCCTCTTGCTGCCTATACACACAAAAAAATCTAGTGTAAGTGGGAAGGAATCAGGAAAAGAATCGGCAATTTGTTGCATGCAATGTTGTAAAAATGACCCCTTGCTCTTTGATAGAGTTGTCCACTCTAAAGCTGATGAAAACCAGAATTTTTCAAAGTATTGCAAAAATATGCTGAGGCTTTTATTTTCCTAGCTGTCACAAACACTACTGTTTCTTTTTGTAATGGTTGACAGAACCAGAGATTGCATAAATTGTCCCTTAAATGAAAATTTCTGCTTTCCTATGGAGCTAGTTAGGATATGCAATATTTCAATGAAAGCATTTCTCCAACTGGTGGGGGGGAAAGAAAAATTTAATTTTGACCAAAACAGTATCAAGTTACTCTGATAAAACGCCCCTTTCAATTCAGAAAAGACAGTTGTCTATTATCATCAAATACTTATTAAAACGAGGTATATCAGAACTATTTCTCTAACATATATAACCAAAAATAATTCAGTCATTCATATCAAAGAGCTCCCTCAGTGCACTTCATATTCTAATGCCTCTGGTATGTGAGCCCTAGATTTACCCCACCTTAGCATAGGAGGGAACACTCGTGGAGGCACTTAGGAGCCATAGAGCTCTGCTTAGGTCTTGCCCAATTTTATACCTCCCCTGTACACTCCCTCTAGCAACTGTGAGT
Organism: Pyrocephalus nanus; assembly: GCA_038380795.1. NCBI lineage: Eukaryota > Metazoa > Chordata > Aves > Passeriformes > Tyrannidae > Pyrocephalus > Pyrocephalus nanus. The sequence continues at coordinate 44,267,984 of CM076260.1, forward strand.
TGCTTCAATGGATAGGTGATGCGATATTGTCATCCAGCTCACCTGACATCAGACCTCCCAGACTATTCCCTTACTATATTAACTACAGAGCAGGCTTTGAATCTTGCCCAGGCCTCCCCAAGATCCCCAAAACATGACACACACTATAATCATGCAGGAACTCTTAGGAGCAACCCTCTTCTCTCAGAGAGTTGTAGATGTGGGGCCAGCATACTGATTTCTGATGAGCAGGGCTTTGTTGTATACTATTAAACAAATTAAAATTAGCCAGGCAAGCTTAGGAAAAAGATCTATTGAGAAGTCATGCTGTAGAGACAGTTAGGGTACATTCCTCCCTGTTTCTGGTACCTTAGTTCAGAGCCCAAATTTAGGATTGGAAGTAAGTAATGCTGGTGCCTGCTATGTAAAATAAATGCATTTGCATCAATGTGGAACCCCTGCTTCTCTTTTTTTCTGACATGGCAGTATGCTTTTTAAGTATATACAAGCACTAACCTCTCATTAGATCTTTACTCTATGTATGCAAACCTAGAACTTTGACTTCAAGTAAAAGAGATCAGTTTAGGTGCATCTTATAGTCAAAATATAGTAGTAAGGTTTGTCTACAAAGAGAACAGCCTGAAATAATTATTCTGCAATAACTATTCCACACACAGCATTCCACCACTGCTATTTTATAATAGTACCCCTAGGGACACATGGCTGAGTTAAGCCACAAAAAGGCACTCTTCAGGCAGAGTAAAACTGTCCCCCCCATAGCGAGTGTGGACTTGCTAACTCTGGAGAGCTCTTGGGTCACTCCCTAGTATACTTCCCACTGGAATCCACAGCTGGCTGTTTTTTATTGCCTTCTGGATTTTTAATCTGAAAAAGTTGATATCTAATGGAACCCTAGACATTAGAATAAACTTTCAGTAGCTGGCCATTTCAATCATGTTGCTTCCAATTATTCTCTGTCATACATGAACTTAAGTGTTTTGCGCAGTTGAATTTTTATGCTTGTAAAACAGAAAGTTCTGATCCTGACTTCCGTAGTCTAATCTGCAAGACAATAGACATCATTATTAAGAAATTTTCTTGATAATCTATCATAATTTGCTTCTGTTTGGTTTTGTCCCACTCTTTGCACTCCTTTTCCCTTAGGGAAGGACCCTTTTGCTATTTTTGCAGAATGCTGTTGACAATAAGGGCTTTGTGGCTACACCTTTGGAAAAAAAAGAAGAAAATGGTCATAGTGGTGCCAAGGAGTTCTGTCGCCAGCAAGAGCTCATGAGAGATGGTTTGGATGTCTGAAAGAAGAATCCACTGGAACCACTCGGAGAATGACAGCCCCTCAGCTGGAACCCTAAATTAGATGTGTTCATTATTTTAAGACAAGTGAAGCCAAGTTACCCAAACTGCCCTGTTGCTAAACCTGTGACACATAAATAGCCTGTTGTATCCTTGCCAATACAATATACTAACTCCTCCCCCACCTCTCCTTACATAACCTTGTTAAATGAAGACTGAAGAACCCTGAACAGCACATGTAAAAACAGGTCATGGATTTAAAAGAGGGGTGTGTGAATTGCTTCTGACAAACAGGTCTTCCTTTGCTGGAAGGGGACTCAGGGATTTTCATTAAGGAAAAAAAAAACAACACTTTTGGTCCTGAGTGTTTCAGAACAATGTTGCTGTAACAAGCACTTTCATCTGTAAGTGGAAAAATCCCCAATAGAGAGAGTAAATTAAAAAGCTAACAACAGTCAAACAAGACATCCTGCAGTGTTTTTCAATATGAGATTTATTCTCTTTGGTTCCGAGAATATTGCATAACCCTTGTAACACTATAGCTTATTGCATTGCATCGTCATACTGCGTGAACTTGTGCTGTGACACGTCCACATTCAGATGCATCAGACACACTGGCAACACCTATGACACAATAAACCTGAAGTATGTTAATTCCAGCTTGATGGGACATGCGGCATTCCCACCTACAGGACTGGTGCCCTTCCGCTGTACATACACATTGGCCAGGCAGCCTCGGACCGCCCTGTGTTATGCACTGTGGACCTTTGTGCCAGTAAAAGGGGCTAATCCCACTGAGAGGAAGCATGGGCAAGCAGGCACTGGCCAGGGGTACCTGTTCAGCCACTGTTTTTGAGCAGACCATGAAAAGATGAACTCCGAGAGAAGTCTCTGTTATTTGATTCCAGGCTGAGGGAAGTGTGTAAGGTCTGGGTTCCAGTTTCTAAACTATGTTATTTTTAGCCTTTGTATTGCATAGCAGAACCCAAACTACACAAAGCCCCAACTGTGTCCTCAAAAACTCATTCATTTTTGCACTCTTAGTCACCTGTTTATGAACAGGCTTTTACATCTGCAGGATGTTAAAATATCCTGCAACATTTGTGAGCAATGCAACAAAGTGAAGAAAAGCTCAGGACAGTTATCTTGGGGCTGAGAAAGGATTTCATGGTCATAATCAGCTCTAAAGTGCCAATGTGAGTGAAGCTGCAAAATGCCCAGAGAGGCAAAACAGGTCTCTCTGCCTTTTCAGTCATCCTGGTTTTCCTGTTCTTGCCAGCGCTGTCACTTTCTCAGCTACAGCCCTTCTTGTTTTGCCATTTTTTTTGTGCCCTTCACTCCTACTCCATTGATAGGATCTAACACATTTTAATAGGGTTCAAAGCACAGCTACATTAATTCTGTAAATGACCCTAATAGTTTTCAAATGTTTCTATCAATGCTTTTACGTCTTTAGTAATAAGAATATGGAAGTATTTGTAGTCTGTAAAATAACAAGGAAAATTGGCTTCAGACATAAGTTTTACTGCCAATAAAATTGTATATAACCATTTGCCTATCTTTTAATGCAGATGAATAAGTAATACACATTCTAAAAATAGTCTGCGTAACAGCTTAGTTTTGCCCTTTTGCCACCTTTGTCTCCTGTCACAAATAGGTGAGGCTGAGAAATACAATATCTTCTAGTCCTCCCAATCTCACTTTTCTGCCGTGCCTCCCTAACAGGGTAGAATCACGTTCTTCCATTCTTTTCACCACTGCTTCTCAACAGATCAGTTCCAAACCATCTAGCATGATTATAAAAGCAGGAGAGCAATGGCTTTGAACTTACTTTTCTTTCTAATTTTAGGAAGTAATAAGGTTATTTAGGATCAGATTCAAATTTTTCATCATGACACTGCAACCTGATGGATTTTATTTCTCTTCTGGTCTCAGAATTCTATACCCAAACACCGATGGTAATGATTCAGCAGTGCTCATTCAAAGCTCTCTCACTGCATGTGTTTTAAAATAGGGGATGAAAAAAAGCCCAGCCTGAATACTTGGTTTGTTTGAGTCAGAGTTGCTGTTATTGTGAATGGTCAAATAAATCACTTCGAATTGTTTCTGTTGTCTGATAGGAGAAGACAAATACTTCCAGCACAAGCTTTGTTGTGTACAAACATTGCAATTTGATTTTAAGATAATCCTTACAACTAACTTTTGGCAGATATCAGTCCCTGCAGTCAATTGTCTCAGTGTAGGTATCAGACTGACTAAAAAAATCTTTTAGAAATGAATGTATATCTCTAGAAATCTCTCATGGGCATTTTTACTGGAGATTAAGAGGATATATCAACCTAGAATAAGTTAATAGAAACAAAAATGTAAATAATCAAAAGCTTCACCTCTTCAAAGTGAAATGAGGTGGCCTCCAAAGGGATAAAAGGTCCTTTCACCAATTTAATAAATTCTACTAAGTTGGTACTCTACATGCCTGTATAAATTCCAACCCCAGAATGTAAGTGCTACCCACTGATTCAATACAATAGAAGCTCAGCATTGCTGAATTGAATCCACGCAAACATCTAAATAAATATATAGGAAATGATTTTATGATTCTTTTCATTCAGTTCTTATTTAGAAATGTGGAAATTTCATGCTTCTCTTTGAAAATAAGATAGCACCAAGGGTAGACCCAAATGCCTATTTATGAGTCTCAATCTAAATCTAATTTTTCCCAAGCAAGTTTACTTTGGCTCCAATACATTGAATAAGGTTGTTCCAGATGAATTTTTAAAAAGAGTTGTTTCACAATAAGCTAACTGAAACAGGAATTTAAGGCACTATTTTCTCATTTATCTGGTCATGGAAAATGTTAATGTTGGTACTGATTACCTCTAGCCAAGAACCACTCAAGGATTTCAGCCTTTAGAAAAGCTCGTCTTATTAGTGACACTTCTTTTAAGAAGCTGAGATCTCCTGGTTTCAAAAGGAGAGTCCAGGACTCTTTTAGGAAACAAAAAACTCTTTTTTACTAAATTCTAACTAAATCTCCTTGGCATATGGATTTCTTCATATGTTTTTCTTATTTGCCAGATCAGAAAATCCACAGTAATTACTTTTCACTGAGATTAAACAAAATCCAAATGACAGTTGTAACCCATTTTATGTAAATAATATGTAAACATCAATATTAGCATGAAGTAAAACCACTCATGGGACATGGATACTAGTAGCATGAACACAAGCAACATCTGCTTCCAGAGGTTAGAGCCAGATCCTCTGCACGATCCTGTATTATACAAATTGAGGCATAATAACAAAGAATGGAAACCCAGTTCTGTCTGTTAAAAGATTGAAGAGTTTTTATATGTTTAGACTAGGTTTTGTCTATATATTTTCTATTGTTTATTTATTTTTTTAAAAAGGTGAGAGCTACAATGTCCTTTCTTCCTCATCTTAGAAAAAAACCCACTTTTTTCTCCTTTAAACAAGAAAATTCACCATTGTTCCTCTAGCAGTATACCAGGAAATAGTCCTCTGTTTGTGGGAGGGCTGCACAAGCAATGAAAGCATCAGGGAAAGGCAGAAGGGGAGATTCACAACAGGAGTTTCTATTTTGTTTCCTCTAATCAAGGCAAGTAAACCTGTTAATGTCTTTCATTGCAAAAGATAAAAATCTCCCCTAACCCTAAAATATCTCACCTGGCAGTAGATCTGCTTTGCTGTGTCCCTTTCATTCTTATTTATTCAAGAAAAAAACTTCCCAAATTAGGGCAGGCCATCTTCAACTGCAGTCAAATCAGGTTGGGAGAGCAAAGTGTCTGCTACCAATCACAGCAAAGAATAAATATCTGCTCTGGAAAATGGATGGTGTAAGATATAGCCTATTTTGCTGTACACAAAGCAGTTCTACCAAAAGATTTTACCAGAGAACTGCATTGTCAGATCCTCTGTTCTTTCATGTGAAATCTCAGGGTTGGTTTTGTTTTCCCCTAAGGACTGTGTATGTTAAATGCGAACTTTATCTTAAACCTCCTTGTACATGCACACAAACCTGAGAATCTTACTGTTCTCCAAAGTCTGATTTGTTTAAAATTAATTGTAAGACAATAGTATTTCTCTCTTGACATTTGTTTTCCTGTTAAAGATAATGTTGGAACCCGTGACATGACCACATCCAGCTGCACCAGACACATCAAAATCAGTGACAGGATGAAACCAAATTACTAGGCCTTTTTGTGGCTGGGGCACCATGTGATGCATCACAATGCAAGATGACAATTGAAACATTTTAAACTGTACTTCAAACCACAGCAAAGAAAACCTCAGGACTCAAGATCAGAGAGAGAGAGAAAGAGTGAGGTGTTTGCAAACTGTGAAAGAGGAAGGGATTTAGCTCTTTGCTCCTTCACAGGTTCACCATCTCTGACTTGCTGCCAATTGCCCAAAGGGCCTTGACATCTGAAGGACATTACACAAATCTACAGTACTCAGGAACAGTGGAGGAAGGAGGGAAGCATTTGGGTAATATGTGCAAGAGATCTAAGCATTCCTATCTCTCTCTCCACTGCCTCCATGGGCAGAAATAATCAAGCACTGAATGGGCCATAAGGCTGGCAGGACCAGGAGAGGATGAGGCAACTATCACAGATGTAAGAGTGAGAGAAGTTGGCCAAATACTTATCACATCAGTCACCCATAAAGCAACTAAAAGAGCAAACTTTCAGCATAGGCTGGCTCTTTAAAGTAGACATATGTAGAATATCAGAGATAGAAATTGTTCTGTGCTGTTGGGGTAGTAAATTCAATACAACTGTAGACAAAATTGTCAAATAGCAAATGGTTTGCTACAATATGGTTTTCTGATTAGCTATCCAGTGTAATGAGGGAATCCCTTTCTCAGGCTGTAACTTGTCCTTTTTTAAAATATAATTAAATAGTTTTCTTTTTAATGCGCAGGTCTAAAATGTTAATTCTTTAGAGAGAAGTGACCCAGTCAGAAAAATGCTGTTGTGCTTTTTGCACCTCTTTGACCCCCAAGAATAGCCACAGTCAACTCATATTTACAAAGGTGGGGATTTTTAAGCCTCAATGCTGCAAAAAGTCTCAGTGCTCAGAAAGTCAAAGCTGTGTTATTTCAAGCTGGAGAATTATTGCCACCACCAAAGACTCCATGGGTAGATTCTGTGCAGACTTTATGACAAGTTCAAATTTTTTGTTCTTGTTTTCAAAATATGCCATTGCTTAGCTGAATATTACCCTTGCCTTAATCTTCTTCTACAAAATGCTTCTTTCCCATGTTAGTTCAGTGGTGTCGTCTTGATATAGAATAGCATCACTAAATATCCCTCAGGTTTCCCCTCTTACATCACATATATTCTCTCACAATTTTTTTGCTTGTCCATGCAAAGAAAATGCCTAGAAATGTGCTCCATCTTTGAGCTCTACAAAGTATTCAATCCTCATTTTCCCACTCTGCCTTCAGTTACCGTTACTCAGATATTTTATATTTAGGGCAGAGCCAAAATTTCATTTCAGTCAGTTTATTGTAACTATGGTAAGTTTGAGTCCTGGATTCAAAAGTTAGGCCTAGATTGGGTAGAGCTATTCCAGTGCTGTAAAAGCCAGGGTATCTTTCATACCAATCATCTGTGGTTGTGCAGGCCAAATGAAGGTGATGGAAATAAAAGATGTTCATTGTTTTATCTAGCGGAGTTCACTCAAGAGTGAAGAATGTCTGTCAAGTATAGAGGTAGAAAAATACTTTTTTCTTGTAGTGGCATTTCAGCCATCATTTTAAAATTTAATTTTTAATTTTGCAACCACCTGTTTTAAGTATTCAGATCTCTATGAACTGTTATACAATCACTCCGGAAAGAAACATCCATTCAACAGGTTTGTTTCAGAGTGTTGCTGGCACAGGACTTTGCTTCATTCCACCTCTGAGACAGCAGTGAATGATTGGTCCCATATGTAAACAGCATACATAGGTCTGGGAGCTCTGTGCATACAAGATTTGCTGTGTAAAGGCATTATTTTTCCCCTTTTGCTCATCCTTAAAATGCACATCAGAAGTATTACCTCTTCCTGCAAGAGGATTGCAAGTAGTTTAGGCTGAAGAGGAGAAAGTGAGTCTTCCCACTCATTATGTGTAATTTTCTTTTGATTTGTTTTGATTCGTCTTAATGGGGATGCAACACCATGTAGGTGTGGGCGTAGATGATGGGGTGGGTAAATTTCATGAGGAATGAGCTGAGTAAGCAAGTTTGAAACGACCTCTTGAAATGACTCTTCATACAAGCCTTGGGGAGGCAATCAGACACTTGTTTTAGCATTCTTTAGCAAATCCCCATGCTCAGTTTAACAAAATTGTGAAAGCAAAGGATTATGCAGCCAAACTAAACGGTCATGTCAACTCCTTCTGCATAGGAATTGGCTTTGTTACTATGAAGTCTATTGTCAATAAAGCCAGAAGACCACATATATCATGTGTTTCTGCTAACATCTAAGGCTATTGACTCACTCCCATGAGGCAGCCACCTCACAGGAATATCAAGGTTTCCCTAGGCTGGCCTAGAGCTTTTGAGACTGAGGGATCAGTAGAGAAAGGAAGGATAGAAATCATAGAGCAATTCTTTGGGTGAAAGAGGGCTCTCATCCATCCCATCTATCCATGGTACCATAAGAAACTCAGATAAATGTCAACTCTAAATTGTCCACAGTGTGATAACCCAGAAGAGAAAAGGGGTTCAGAAGAGGAGTTATAGGTAAATACCTCAGCAAAATGTCTGTATTGAAATCACATGGCCACAAAGCTGAAGGGATTGGAGAACTGAAAGGAGGGGGGAAAATTTCTCATACATAAGAAGATGTCTGAAAATTCCTGAGTGTATCAACAGATTGTCACAAGTCCTACAAAGCCCACCCAATCAGCAGAAGAAACCTATGAAAATTCTGCAGGGGGAACTCAAGAGCTGCTTTCAGTGGAAGGAAACAATCTGACCTATAGTTAAGTTTTCATCTCCTATTATTTATCCAACAGCATAGCATCTCATCCAACATCTACCTTGCCGACGCTGTTTATTTAGTTAGTTCATTATATTTCTCTATAATTTGTAGCAGTTGAGATGAACACAATGGCTTAGAAAAACACCATTCCAAACACTTTCATCATCACAACTTTCTAAATGACCCAACCCTGCTTGTTGCCAAGTAGGGAAAGAAGCACTGCTGTTTTTATCAGACTTGACTGCAGTCCTTTGCCCCTAAAAATCCACCCACACCTGCTCTGGGACCTGCTATTCATTCATCCTCCATCAGCCTTCAGACGTGATGAATGTGGAGGGCAAAGGAAGACCTAAGGAGATGTATAAATGCAAAATGTAAAAGAGAAAGAAATGAGTGACAGAAAGATAGTGACCTGCATTTGACACACCCTGCTTTTCTAGATTGTAATTTCACATTATAAGCTGTATTGGGACTGGGACCATGTTTATGTGATGTGGTAATAAAGCTTCAGTTTCAACAAGTATGGGACCATTATGCAGGGTTGCAAAGGATCTCTGATCAATTACAATCAACAAAACCTGAATGAGTCTTAATTTACTGTGGATGAAACCGTGCCAGGATCTGCATCATGTATGTGCATCAGTTAGACATGCACAGACCTGTGACAAGCTTCTATACAGCAGTAAATACCACCTATAAGAAATGAAGACAGGGAGACCTGGTAGTTCAGGTCCTGTGTGCCATGTAGATGATTGGAGACAGCCATCTTAGTATGAAAAACAACAAAATAATGAGGATCAGCAGGTCTGATTCTGATTTCAATTATATTTATGTAACCCAGGAGTGACTCCACCAAGATGTGGAGCAGTAATGGTGGATATGCGGTGGCAGGCCAAGATTCTGTCTTAGGTAAATAGGTTTCATCCACAACGCTGCCAAGGCATTGTAGACAGTTCAGTAATCGGAGCTGTGACAGCAGCGCGGTCATGTCCTAGCTAGCTTCGACAGCGTGGCAGGGAATCTGCAGCTGCGCAGGCTGTGGAAGGAGCTCCATATGTGTTTTAGAAGGAAGGACCAAGAGCTTAAAACACCATATCTTCCCGGCTATTGCTGATGCGCTAGATGACAGCTGGTTTCAGTACATCTTACGTGCTGCAGTCGCAGCTCTGAGCGCAGCGTAGGCATGGTGTAGGAGGCTGGAAGATATAAGCTGCTCTTGGAAAATCTGGAAATCTTAGCAAAGAAATGCACTTTTTTAAGGTACACTCCAGGTAATTCCCAAGAAGTCTAAAGTATTGCAGATGAGAAATCTCTTCACAGACAAAGAAGTACTTTTTTCTTCTTCTTTTTCCCCTTTTCTCTGGCAATGAGATGAACCAAGGGATGGTTTTGATTCAGAATCTGGAGCAGATATGGGGAGGATTGATTCATGATCCTTTTTTTTTTTTCACTTTTAATGGGCTGACAGATAGTGCTTCAGGCCTGTGTTCCAAAGGCTTGATCCAAAATCCACTGAAGTCAATTCTTGTAGAGTGCACTGTGCTGTGAATTTGGCTGTAAAGTAGTACTCAACTACAACTCTGTAAAGAAACATGGAATATAATTTTTTTTTAATTACCACAACTATTAAACAATCCCTAAAAAAATCTACCATGGCTTCCTCCTGCCAAAGCTTCCTGTCCCCTGTTCTGTACCTTACTTTTCAGCAGTTTGGCACTCCCCTCTCACAGATCTGGCACCTGTCCTTGCCCCATGGCAGGAATACTTGCCTGGTCCCATGCTGTCTCCTTTGTTCCCTTACCAGTATTCCCAGACAACCTCGTGTGAACCACTGAAATGAAAAGGTTGCACTGTGTAACAGAAAAGCGTAAGTGATCAAGATGTGCCTGTAGCAGGAACATTTTCTCTCATCTTTTCCTGTTGCAAAAATCCTTGGCATTTATACACACACACAGAGATGCACACACACACACTCCCCCTGCCCATCCTTTACTGTCCTCTTTGTTATAATGACTGCATAAGATTGCAGACTCCTCAGGGAAGGGTTCTGGTGCATGGCTTGCTCTCAAAAGCGTCCTGCATGCCTGGGCTGTCATTTTAATGATCGAGGTAAGGCTACCAGTCAACATACCACACTGAATAGGCATCTGGTCTGTAAAGTCAGAGCTTCAGAAAGCTCTTTTGAACGTACCACTTCAGCAGAGCAGTAGAGGTGTTCGCATTTAAGCTTGTAGCACTGTGACTGTGCAAATAATGAGCTTTATCAGTCGAGCTGCTGGACTGAAAAATCATGAGGTTGAAGCATCTCAGTTTGGATAAAAAAGGAATTAGATGAATCTAACTGATCTTGCAGAAATGAAAACCTGTAAAGTATCATTTCATTCAGCAGGAAACATTGCATTTGACTGAAAATTCTATGATTCACTTTGGGAAATTTTGAAAGATTCAAAGGAACTGAGGAGGCCGGATTACAGAACTCCAGAATGATAGGGGTTGGAAAGGCCCTCTGGAGATCATCTTGGTTCACTCCACCCCTGCTCAGGCAGTTGCTCAAGACCGTGTTCAGGCAGCTTTTGAGTATCTCAAAGGATGGAGATTCAGCAAGTTCTTTGGGTGACCTGTGCCAGTGCTTAGTCACCCTCACATTAAGAATGTATTTCCTTATGTTCAGATGCATAAACACTTTACCTCTGGAGGTGTTGGTATCCTTCTCACTGAAAACACCAGGACAAAAGCTGGAAGGCAGGTTTGAATGTCCATCTCTCTCTCTCCCAGCGAGAATTAACCAAGCACTCTATGAGGATATTCTGAGATGGGATACTACAGTCATTTTTGTAACTTTCACAGTAACTTGGCCTTCACTACTGAGCAACACTGAAGGCCATCCTCCTTTTCTGAGCACTCTGGCCTCACTGAGAGTCATGACTGATGCCATTTCACTCCCCCCTGCTACATGACTGCGTAAGTACTTTAACAGAAACAGAACAGCTTGTACAGGAGAGACACACCTCAATGTATTTATAAACTCCTGGATAACAGTGACTTGAGAGGTGGAATGTGTTAATGCAGGTCTAACATCTCCACTGGTTCAAGGCAGAGGTTTGCATGTGAGGACTTTAACCTAGGAGGTTTTTTGTAGGTATTTTGCAGAAGAGGTTGCTCTGTCTCCTCTTCTTGGAGCTGTCCGATTTCTTATAAAACATCCATATAGTCATGGAGGAAGAGTGTGAAGAATGACTCCTGGCATGCTAGGTGTGACATGCAGGACACTCAACCCTGCTCCAATTAATGCTTAATTATTTACAAAAAGAAGACAGTGTAAACAGAACACAGTGTAAACAGGAGCAAAATCCTGGCCCTCAGCCCCTGTCTCCTGGGATTAACTGAAAGGTAGAAGGCGCAGAGAAGGCAGGGGTGGAAGATCTGCTCCCCCAGCCCACATCACCATCTCCTATAGGTTACATTCCTTCCTGCAAAATGTTGGCTTATGGGGCAATTCTTCCCCCACCATCTCCGTGACCCCCAGCCCTCTATTCCTGACACTATTCATGGCAGATAACCTCAACCCACAAATAGTTTCACACTGACAAAAAAATTGCCCAATGCATTGAGTCTTTACCAGAAAAAAATTTACCAGCTCTGCAGGACCATTTGCAGATGGTGTAAAAGCCACCCATGCATCTCCATTTTTCAGAGTTTCCGTCAGACTTCTGGAGCAGGCTAGGAAGCCTTATCTCCACACTCCTTTAAGGTGCTGCTGTCAGATCGCCAGGCATCTTAAGGTGCTTTGACTGCAGTGTCTAATTTACCTGCTAAGTGTTTGCACAATGCCAAGTACAATGGGGTCCTGACTCTGGCAGTGGTGCCCAGACACTGCTATCATTAACTATAATTACAGCTGATTACACAAATCACAGTTCACGTCATGGGGCAGGCTCTTCTCGGTTCTCAGAGGCCACAGGGCTCCACCTGAGCAGCCAGCCAGGGCACCGCACCCCTGGGCCACCAGCTCTGCATCCTGGGGAGCAGCAGGGGCAGGGGCAGCCAGACACTGGTGAGCCTCTGAGAAGGTGGCTTCTGCAGCCAAGGGAGGAGGAGGCAGAGGCTCATGTGTTATCCTCTGCTTGGCACCCTTGTGCGTCTAATGGCAGCTCTGGCAAAACATTCTTGCAGTCTTTCCCTCAGGGCTTGTTGGTAGCCAGCCGAAGTAGAATTGTTTGCCAGGGCCTGTGCAGCTGCACTTTGGCAACCTAAAGGCTGTCTGCTGCACACTTTTCCCCGTGTTCAGTGGGCATCAGGGACTCCAGGGCTGTATATAAGTCAGCTCTCAGGACAGTCTTGTTAAAACAAAAGGAGAACTAAAAAATACTGGCTGCTTCCATCTACGAGGCCTTAATTTTGACATATGCAAATTAGTAAGTGCTGCCTGTTGGAGAAAGTATACAGGAGAAAATGATAGCTGCTCATTTTCACATACTTAATTAGACTCTGGTAATTACTACTCTGTGCATTTTAACTCTGTAAGAGCAACATACAGCCTGGGCACATATGGCAGCAAATATTTCAGAGACTGAGTCAGTAGGTGTACACCAAGCTGCTCTACATACATTTATCTGGATTCCAAAATATGATATTTTTCAAGGCACTCCGTACTCCTCACTGGTATCTACTTTTCCAATGTCATACTCCTGCCAGTGCTGGCCTTCCCTTTTCCACTGCACTAATGAGAAATAAAGTCAAATAAAACACATTGCCTAAAGTGAAGTCTAGGCTAGCAGATATAACTCTCAAAGTCAGAGCTGTTTTAGGCTGGTATGATTCTCAAAATGTCACTCAAATGAATTTATAAAGAAAGTCAAATTTTATCTTCTCACTGGAGTGGCAGATGGCAGAGCTGGTAGCAGGACATGGGCTCTGCAAGGCTTAGCCTGGCAGACAAGATTTTTCATGAGAGAATCAGGCTCACAGTAAGGTCTCACCTACGCCTATGAAGATTCACCACCCAAATTCTACTGTATCATTGCTATTACTTTCATCTGTCAAGTGCAGGTATTTCAAAATCCACTAGTGATATTTTCATTGAGTTGTCTAAGACTGCCAACGTTTTTGGTTTTGATTTTTGTTTTTATTTTTTTGGTCTTTGGAAATTTATATAAAATGATGCTGCATAATATTTGGGGCAGCAAACTCTGAAACCAAAGCTGCAAGTCTGTGATTTCAGTTCTCGTAGTGGGATAATGTTTTTTGCCCTTGGACAAGGCCTGATTAGCTATGGTTGCTGTGGCACCGGGATGTACCCAGCACTTCTTCCAACTGAGACTGGAAGTGCTTTTAAAGTAAACATTGCAGAAGTAGCACAATAGCACCAAAAGTTTGAAATTTTAGAGTTCAGCAAAAACATTTTGACCTCCTTCCAGGAGATTTTTCCATCTCATTTTTCAAATCTAAAATATTTTGCTGATACTGTGAATCTAGAATAATTTGTTTCCAAATTTATGCCATGAAACTTTTTTGCACTTGCCTTCCAGACATTCAGCTCACCACAAAACCAGGTCATTGGACTCTTTTTGTTTTGTGTATCCAGCTAAGCAACTTTTAAAGTCATACCAAGGATGTTCACAAATACTTGCAAGATTTCATATCCTTATTTTGTATGAAGGTAACAACGAACAGACAATTTCCTTTTGAATGGTTTTGCATAATTTTTTAATAAGACAAATGTTTATCTTAAAACTCTTTGAGTAAAAGAATTTACCTACTGAACAACTAGACTTTTTTCCAAAGCCTCCCATTTTAACATGTATATAAAGAGGCATTTATTTTCCACTTAGAAATTGCTCTCAGTGTAGAATTTAGCACTAAAAAATAAAGTTTAAAGTAGAAAAATTTGAAGTCCTCTTTTCAAATTAATTATAGTGAGATGTCTATCTTGCTTGATTAAATATCTTGCTTTGATGCATATTTTCCTGATTATTCTCCTGAGTTTCCATCCAATACGACGTCTTTTTTGTCATGGGTTAGGCAAGGAAAAAATGTTGAAATTTCAAAAACTCTCTGGAGACAGGAAAGCAATTTCTCATCCTCCTCAGCTGCTGAATACTTTGTTAGCCTTGGAGGGAGAAGTGATACACATAGGTGGCATTCCTGTGGTGGACTCAAGAGAACAGCTGACTTTTGCTGGCTTTGCTGTATGGAGGCAGACCTGAAACCTCCACCGGGCTCAGCCCCTCCATGCAATGGGTTGGGGTTAGCCACGGCAAGCAGAGACTGTGCAGAAGGGGGGACTGTGATCCTTGGGTACTACCCTGGGTGCTACCCAGGGATGTGGCTCACGGTGTGTAAATCACTCAAACCTTTCTTCCAGTCCTACAGTAAGCAGCCTTTAGGCCAAAAAGGTGGAGTTCTCCTGAACGTGACAAAATGTTGACAAATGAAATGTAGATTTCTTGATAGAATTTATTCATCTCCCAAACTTTACCATTCAGTGGAGAGACCAGAATATGAAATGCAGAACACCAAAAACCACCCTGAATCTATACCTACTGTGATACAGAGGAAGCTTCATCTACATCCTTCCCAGTTTCATGAACGAAGTATGCACATCTTCTACATAAAGAGAGAAGCAGCAGATGGGTTATGTTGTCAGCCTCTTTGCCCTCAGCATGTAACATTAAGGTCAGTTTTTGTTAGGTAACTCTTATTCATAGCAGAAGATATCATATCCCAACTTTTCTCTGAACAAGAAGAAAGCAATTGTCTCTCCTAAAGTACTAATGCTCTTGGTAAATGCATTGCGTAATACTTTCAATATGCTTATATCCTTTCTAATGGCAAAAAAATAAAATAAATTAAAATGAAAATTTAAAAATTACACCATGCTGTCAAGAGCCATAAAATGACCTAACTTGATGGCGTAGCTTTGCTCTCTGTTTTGATTTTCAAAGCCATGTTTTCTCAGTAAAGCCTTCAAACGGCAAAAACATCCAGCATTACAGATGTTTACAATTATAGGCAACTGAATGAGAAAAGCAGGATTTATTTATCAATCAGTATTTTTGCTCACCCTACATCCCATCAGGTATTGCTGGACATACAGCACTGGCATCACTCCCTTTCGAGGAGGGCAGGACGCATCTAGGATGCAGTTAGGCACATGCCAGCACCACACACTCTCAGACACTGTCCCAGGGCAGGCAACACTTACTGGCACAAGGCAGCCCAGACTCCCTCCTTGCAGGCTGACTGAGCAAAGCTGGGGTGCTCTGTGCAGAGATTGGGCCCACCTGGAAATTTTGACTGAGAGGAAGAAGAAATTTTGCCTTTTCTGCAGTAATGCCACAGCAGCCAAGCAACCCCTGCTTCCCTCTTGTTGTCTGGAAGGCTCAGAGCTCATCGACACATCAATTCGCAAGGAGCCCGACCCTTCTCAGAGGGATCCTCCTCAGAGGGATCCTCCTCAGAGATCTACAGCACACACATTCTCAGTGGATCACCTGATACACAGGAGACCTGATGAACTTGCTAAGCATGTGTCAGCCATCTGTGTGGTACATGTGAAACTCATCCAGTGCATCCCAGCTGTGTCAGACTTGTGTGCGTATGTTATAGAGTACTCAAACCCTTATTTCTCCATGAGATTTTCCAGGAAGAGCTTTGAGTGCCCTACAACTGAAAACTCACTCCGAGTAGAAAATAGTCTAAACTTGAAGAAGGTTTAGAAGAAGTCAGAGCATGTTGGAACAATGATGTTTTGATGTATTGTCTTTCTGCTGGATACGTGCCCCAAGAACACATGTGCAGAAACTGACAGTCTTCCTTCATGAGAAGCTGAAGTTGTTTCAGCACTTGAAAATAGGATTGCATTCAGAACAGCAGCCATGCTTATCTTCCCTCTGTAGGAAGACTATTTGTCCTTTTCTGGACTATAAACCACCTCCTTTGAGCCATTCAAATTTTGGTGAGATAAATCTCCTTCCTTCCCTGTAAACCAAGCACTCCCATTGTCAACCTCAGTGGCTTGTGTAAATAATGCAGGGCTGGGTGACATGGGAAGAAGAGAGAGGAGAAATCAACCTGTGCCTTCTTTTAAATGTCCAGAAGTGATGTGTAAAGACCTGGCTGATTTAATGAAATGTACCTTACTATGGCCCAAAAGAGGAAGCATGTGAAAGTACCGCCCTTATATTCTACCGACTATGTGAAACATCTGTTACGAAAAAAGTACATTTGGAAAAGAGCAGCTTCAGCTGACTTCAGCTGGGTAAAAGCTAAGCACACAGTCCAGACCAGGCATGTTGGCTCACAATATTTCTAGCAGGGACATTTCCAGAGGGCAATTCCTCTCAACGATGCTTCATCCTCTAGATTCTTCCTATATGTGGAAAGAAAAATAATCTTCCACTATCTTGCTTCTTCTGATCAGATACTGAAATTACATCATCATCTCTTTGCCTGAACAAGATTGCTCTCCTCTTTCTCTGCCTCTTTATAAATATTCAGGACTGTTAAACAGAAATCTCTGGGCTATGACCAATCAAATTAGCTTAAGGAGGTACATGGTATAATTTTGGTCTAACCTCTATGGTCACGTACCCAGCACAGTGGCACATATGCCGTTTGAGCACCTTTCTTAATCCCGCTTATCCAAGCAAGGCAGTGTTGGTAGCACATTTACTTGTGGTATTACTGAGAGGCAGGGGAAGGACAGCTTTCCCAGAGAACTGCTGAAGAGAGATGCGAAAAGGGAATGGAATTGGGTTGAGACTGCACAGCTCTGGGTGTGTTGATGAACAAACTCATAAACAGAAAACTGACTGACACAAATCCTCCTTTGCGCAGAACCTGTAATTACTAATCTTATTACATAGTGGGGGCACATTTTAACTTCTAAAAAGTGGAGATTTAAAGCCTAGGGTTTTCAGAAAATCACATTGTATCCTACCTTTTTCTTTAAAAAAGAAACAAACACATTGAAGAGGAAAGATGGGGCTAGGACAGACTTTCTATGCAAAACAAGGCCAGAAGAAGTCCACCTCATGAATTGTAGCTTTTCAATTTCCTATTTTCTTTACATTAAATTAACAATGGTTTTCTTGAATTTATTCCACTCAGTTTAAATAAATTAAATTAACAAACAAACAAACAAAAAACCAAACCTGCTTGCATTTCTCTTCCAGGCACAGATCCAACATTAGGCTGTGATGAAAGCAAGCACCACTGTTAGACTGCATGGTCCATCATAGCCAGGCTCTCAAGATGCTCATAAAAATCTGGGAGTCACTTTTATTATGATCAAGTGTGTGGATACATGCAAAGCACATTTGCATCACAAGGAGCAGTGAATGGTAGGCAAGTAATAACATGTGAAGAAGATATACCCCACTGTAGCAAGAAACAGAATTACTTAATGAAGAGGCTGACCATCCTCTACTTGACATCTGATTCTTTCTGCCTTGGCAAAAGTGACTTAGAGTTTTCTTTTTTATCTGTCATTGAATTTTGAATTTGTGTATGTGCAGACCTCCAGTAGTTACACAATGGACACATCAGTAGTGGAATAAAGAGAAAGGCAATTAGTTTTGATTAAAAGATCCTAGTTTCTTTTAATGTCATTGGTAGGACATATGTCAACATCCAGCAACTATTTTTTTATTTCCTTTTATTCTTTTTTTTTTTTTCCAGAGAAGTGGATTTACCATGCCAGATTACATCATTTTCACATACATTCTACATATGGCTCTTCCAAAAATTATAAACACAGATGCAGAACCGTAACTTGTTTGGCTCCTGCCCCTCAGAGTGACACCCATTCATCCACTAGCTGCAGAAGAGCTGTGCTGCAAAACTGACGTAATGTGTGTGCCAAGAGGAATTATTCCTACAGGGAAGCAGAACTGAAGTGATTCCAGAGTTCTTGTTTCTTCTTGTCTACTAAGGACTGCAGAAGGTCAGTGTAGATAGTACCCTTCTGAACAAGTACCTCTGGCCTAAGTAGCCATTGGTTTTGAAGATCCTTATGGAGACTGCTGTGTGTCTCATTAAGAAATGTGGACAATTACAACGCTCCTGTAAGCACGTGAAACAGAATCTATTTTCCTACTTTCTTATCCAATGGGTGTTTGAGATACTCAAAATGTTTCAAAATCAAATAATGGCTTCAGTCTTTTCACAGAATGCCAGAATGGCTGAGGTTGGAAGGGACATGGATATCATCTGGTCCACCTCCTTGCTCATGCAGCGTTACCTAGCACAGATTACCCACAGTTGTGTCCAGACAGCTTTTGAATATCTCCAAAGATAGTGACTACACACCTCTGGGCAACCTGTGCCAGTGCTTGGTTACTCTCACAGTTACAGTATTTCCTGATGTTCAGAAGGAGCTTTCCGAGTTTTAGTTCCTGCCCATTGGCTCTGGTCCTGTGTCTGGGCATCACTGAAAAGAGCCTGGCTCCTTCTTTGCACCTCCCCTTCAGGTATTTATATGCACTGATAGGAACCTTATCTTTTCCAGACTGAACAATCCCAGCATTCTCAGCCTTTTGTGATTGGAGAAATGCTTCAATCCCTGCTTTTGCAGATGTCTTTAGCAGCAACAAAGGTGTGCTCTTTGAGCTTTTACAATTTCTTGTGTATTTACATGTCTATTTATGACATGTAAAACTCCAGAAACCAACTTTCTATTTCTACTAACTACTCAGTTATGGTTGGTTCTCATGCAGCACATGACATGCATGCACACCTTTCTCATAGAGAATTTTTTTCTAATACACTGCCTCTTCTTATCAAATATAAGATGTTTGAAGGCACATATTTCATTACTTTGTTTACAGAGTTTTAAAAATATCCTGCATTGATGAAGAAGAAAAGGTGACAGACTCCTGTAGTCAGTTGATTTATCATCACTGCAACAGACTGCTGTGTTTTGCCTGGTGGAGATTTTTTGGGTGGCTTCTTTTAACTTCATATTCCAAGTAACATATTATTGCAAGGAACAAATGGGCATATTTTTTAAATTATTTAGGAACCTACCTAATGACAAGGGCAGTTAGGTGTCTTAAATGTACTTAAATATCTGGGCCAGGAGAAGAGCAAAGCCAGCTAAACCAGCTAGTAGGGCTATCACAGGGAATAGGTGGTGTCTCTGAGGAGTCTAGAATTAGCATAGACTAAACAAGATTGAAAGAAGGGCCTGTCTTTTTAATAAGTGTTTGTCTAGTGACTCACATCATCAGGGCCCCCACCTCTAACTGGAGCTTTTCACACTGAAGCTGTTGGGATGCTATTACTAATAATAGTATCAGGAGCCATACCACAGAGGGGTAGATACATACCTGGCAGCTGCTGTAGCATAATAGGGTGTAGCCCACTCCAAAGGGGCTCTGGACAAGTTCCATCTCGATGATAGAGCTTGGGCTGCTCTCCACGGCTCTTTCAGATTGCATCTAAACACTCCTCCCTGGAACAAAGTCCTCAGGCACTTCTCTGCTTCAAAGCCCGCATGGGATAATAAGAATGAACAAATGCTTTGTCGTACATGTTGGAAGAAAGAAGGAAGACACATTTCTGGAGTATGAGGCCCCTTGTAAACACAAGATCTTCTCGGAATCTTTCAGCTGTGCCCACTCTTCCTGCAGTTATTGCTTGGCTATTCTTTGCAGCAGATGTCCTTGGTCGTATTGGTGTTAACTTACTGTAGACCCACAGTGCAATTCCACCTGCAAAGCAACTAGATCTGCCTATGTCGTCTTCCTAGCGTTGTTCTGTCACTGCACAGAGCAGGATAGGAACTCAAAAGCAGCATTAAAACTGCGTGGAGTGCCCTGTAACCCGAGAGTAGGCACAGTTCTGACAGCTCACAAGCTGCCCTATAATGTGATAGAGAGATTTCTTTCTCCCAGGGTGTTGGGATTCTCTTTGGACACCTCTTCCTCCTTTTTTCCCCCCTTCCCCTGAGCAAGTGCAGACTGCAGTCAGAGGTGCAATGGTAGCTGGTAAGTGAAACAAAGTGAAGAGAGTTTGCTTTATCAGCTTTTATGCACTCTTGGTCAGATCCCTATTAGAGGGCAACAAAATGTACCCCATTGCTTTTGTACCCTCCTGCAGCTATTTAGGCAGTCCTGAGAGAAAAGGAGAATAGGTCCCCCTTGTTTTCTCACTTATATTCATTTCTCCATTGTCACAAAGCAGCTTAAGAAAAACGTTTGCCACCAAAAGCGGCAGCTCGTAAGAGGGAAGTGAGAAGACTTGGGATATTGTCATCGCAAGCAAAACCGTTGCCCTTTCTGGCTGTAGCTGGGCTGCAGCGGGCAACACAGAAGGGGGAGAGAAAAGGAATAACAATGCAAGGAGGCTTTATGGAGTAGAAAACAAACAGACAATGAAAGGGTGTGTTCCTGAAATCCTTCAAAGGGTGTTAACTCCTTCATAACAAGACTAATGACTCCCCCTTAAGCTGGTAGTTTTCTCTACACCTCATTAAGGATAATTCAGTGGGCCAGGAGTCCTTTCATTGAAGTCACTGGAGTGATACCACTAATAACAACAGCAAAACAATGAGCCAATCACTGTGTATATGAGGAAAATAGTTGTGCTGAAACTTTTTGTAAAACTTGGTTATAGCCCTGCCAAGCTCTTCTGCAACTTTTACTTGTTTGCGTGAATGGAACATGTCAAAAAGAATTGAATAAACTGCACTCTAGCCTAATATCAGCTTTGCAGTGTAGTTTAACAAAACCAGCCCGGTCAAAGAGCTCATATCTCTGAGAATGGTTCAAACTCAGCTTGTGAAAGGACTGGAATATGAGACACCTCAACTGGAGCCTCACAAGGTTGCAGGCTGCTTCCTAAATATTTTCTTTCCAATAAATAAACTGCACAAGCTTCCTTTTGCAGCTGTGCCCCTTCACCAGGACTCAGGACACATCCCTTCCTCTGCTCCAGCGATGGTCTGATAGCCAGGCAGATTCACTCTTGTGCAATCTCCATCCCTTCTCAAGACCAAGCAGGCCACAGGAGCTCCCTCTTGCCAGGGTGATGCCTTACCCACTAAGACACATGGAAGGTGTGTGTAACAGCTGTAGTAATTTTCTTCTCAAGGCTGTGTTTTGAAGGCTATGCCTTGATGGCTATTTCACAGGAGCCCAGCTAGACTGCAGGTGGACAGCATACTTCCCTAGCAAACCTAACTCATACACCACTGCTCTGCAGTGCAGGCTTCTCTAGAACCTCACCACCACCACTGCTGCCGGTTGACCAGCTCTGGTGGCTTTCTGCCATGCAGGATCTTCACATCATCCTGCTGAGGTGCCCAAGGTTGCTGCAGTGCCCTGGGATGCAGTCCTCCATCTACTTTTCTTTGGCAGCAAAACATGCTTGCAAGAGTCCTGTTCTCTCTCACACACTTTATTTCTGCCCTCCCAGTTGTAGCTTGCCACCCCCTCAGTTGTGCCTACACAACTGCTTTCAAATCCTCACCACTCAGCCAGGTTGCTGAAATACCCTGCAGTGAGCTGGGCCACAAGAAAGGAAAGGCACTGGAGGAAATGGGCTGAGTGGAGCACATGGGAATAGCTGCAGCTGAACAAAATGACCTTGGAGTTGTACCCCAGAGGTCTACATGGACAAAAAAGGGGCTTTGGCCACTCAGTCCTCTGTGTTTCCATGCCACAGATCAGAGGTCTGGAGCAGAAGGGTTGCAGCACTCACATTTCAGTGCCTTCACCTTCTACAGTGAGCCTTGCTTTTCTTTCCTGTCTCCAAACCTGATTTACTGCTTTTTGAAGCAAGGAGAGGGTCAAGCAGGACAGGACAGCAGGAATGAAACACTGTCTGGCTGAGAGTTACAGCTGAGGCAAAGACAAAACCCTGGAGGTATGTTATTGTCCATGAGGTTTAACAGGGCATTTGTATCCACCTCCAAGTCACCGCCATCTGCCTTCCCTGAGAAAGAGACAAACAAGCAGGCAGAAGGCAAGGAAGGAAGAAAAGAAGGGTTTGTGTTTTGGGAGCTGCCTCCTGATTTCAGGGCTGTTTTTCAGATAAGAACAAATCTCTCATTCTCTCAGGAGGTCATCCAAATGTTGCCAAGCACCAATTGTTTGAAGTGGCAAGTTATTTTGAGATTTAAATTTGCTTGATGCTGATCTGCTTCTGATAGGGTTTTTACTGATTTTTCTTTAACACTTTTCTTCCCCCTAAGCAAAAGCTCAGGTTCAGCTGTCCTGTGAATGAATGTCTGTAAAGGAGGAGTGGTTGGGAAGTATCAAGAAAATACTTCAGTTGTGTCTCTGATTTCCAGAGGTTTTTGCACTCTGAGGACTGAGAGTTGCCTTAAGTTTTTCCATCTGTCTGCTGACTCATGTCCTCTCCTGCAAGGAAGAGACAGTGAGGGAAAGACTATTCTCTGAGCTTGAGCTTCTTTATCAATGGCTTCTAAAATCTGGAGTCCATCAAGTTTTCTTATTTCTTCACAAACTTCCTGATATGTCAGTGTTTTCTGGGTTGATTATATAGGACACTTGTGTTTCCCAGTACCACTTAACCACTGAGAACGTGTATAAAAGCAGCATTATTTTTTCACTTGAAAACCCAAACAGAATCTTAGCAATAATTTCTCATTAATTTGAAAGATGTGCAAAAAGGGCTAGATAAAACATGTATTGCATATCACGAAACACCATGAAGTGTGACATGTAATAGTGGAATGAGTAGGATTTTATTTCCCCTAACTTTTAGCTACCTTTCAGTTTCTCCAGAGTCCATCTGTGCCCAGAGGTGGTGTTGATGCAGCTTGTTGCAAGGGAAATATTCACTGCCCATAAACTTGGATAAACACATTCCACCCTCATGAATTTCTTAGTCTAAAATTGGCATTTATTCTTCAAGCCTGGGGAAAACACAAAGACTTTGACAAATATCCCAGTTGAATTTATTATTTATTGAAAAATATCTCCCAGGTTTGGGATGGGGGATGTGGAAAGAAAATTAGTCTTATTATTGAAAAAATAATCTACGTTGTAAGCAATCATTCCAGAATAAAGTTTTTTTGCTTCAGAACCAAGTGACCATGGAGGGATCTGATTTGGAAACATCACAAAACAGCTTAACCCGCACTTACTGTGTCAGCCAGCTTCTCTTTGGAGGCATTTCTTACTGGTCTTGTTTGGCTTAGGAAAATGAAATATGCCTAGCAAATGCATGACGTAAGACACAGTGATTACTCTATTTTCAAGTCACATGAGCAAAGAAGATTTCAACGTTTTTTAATGAATATGTCTGGAAATACTTTGACATCTCCAAAAAAGTTTGATTCATTACAAGGAACTCAAAAGTCTTCTGAGGTTTGGTCATTGGCAACTAACATACTTTCCCTGGCCACTTCTTGTCAATAGTTGTTTAAAATCTTGTTAGCCACTATATTGCCCAAACACCCTTTCTCTTAATGTAGAGTACACTTCAAAGCAACAGGTCACATATTTCTGTCTTTGCTAGACAGCAATCAGTTACAAGCAACTTTAAGAAGTATGCAATAATGCGACACTTCTTGAGACCAGACTCCATGTGCTAAGGGGGTTTTGTTTGATTTTTTAGTCCGTGGCTACAATGAGAAAAAAAATTACATGGGCGTTTTGTGATTTTACCATCAATAATTCCAGCCTTTTACACACTGCTTTGTAGTCATTTTAGACTGTGCAAAGTGAGTTAAAAGTGAATGTACCAATCAGACCGATAGTGTTTTACTCCCACTCTACAGGGACGATAGTGACTATGCATGGTTGCAGGTAATGTAGAATCACCTCTTTTTCCACAAAAGGGACTAGATTCTACTACTTCTACTCAGGGCTGAAGTTCTAGTTTTACTTTACAGGGACTTAAGCAGAAACACCGGTGGAAGGGGTTCATGTTTGCCACCCCCACCTTCTACCACATCTTTCCAGATGTCAGCACACCACCTCTACATTAGCAAACTCAACTGGGTTTCAAAACAACCCCCATTTCCGACAGTTGTTTTTCCCTTCAGTAGTTCACAGAAGAGGCGACGTGTACTCTGGGGGTGGGAGCGGGCACGCTGAGGCAGGCATGAGCACCTTCCAGGGACAGCACTGGCCCTGGTGCCTGGGCAGCCCACCATGGCAGCCAAATGCATTTCATCCCTACCTAAACCATAGGCAGCTCACAGTTCTTGGGGTCTCTCTGTGCACAGTCCTGCCTTCTCCCACCAGGGCAATGAAATGCTATTAAAGAATGTTTCCCTTTTGCATTCCTATCTGACCTGTGCGTCGTTTGGCATCAGGGCCAAAAGGCTCCCTTTTCTTCTTCTAATCCCGACAGTGTGTCACCATTGCACCTTCTTAAAGGTCGTGTCCTTTCTCAGTAACTGTCCTGGGCCTAGACTACACCAGCACACAATAGAGGGGCAACTGCAGCAAGAAAGGAAGAATTTAGTATGCAGAAAACTAAACTAGATGATTCACCAGTTTTCAAGGTCCTTATTAAAAATCTATGCGTTTGGTATCAGAAATCGCAAGTAAAGAATTAATCCTCAAAACACCTCCTCAAGTGAGGCCACTTGCTGGTGCCAGCAGTAGAACCTGTGTACAAGAGCTTCATGCATGAGAAGACCTAGACAGAGCGATGTGTTTGCACCTAGAGAGTGGGTAGGATGGTGCTGTTATTTTCTATAAATTATTCTTCCATTCTTCCTGAAAAGTTCAAAACAATGATTCAAATTTTCACTCAGACGCAGTCAAAATAAGCCAGGACTTCCAATGTACAAAGCACTTCTCAGACATCCATTAATCCTCAAAACAGCCTGTGAGGTACGAAATTGTAAGTGTTATTATCCCCACTTCACAGGTGGGGACTCTGAGGCAGGAAGATTATGTGATTTGCCACAGGCTACACAGCAAATCCGTGCCAGACCCAGGATTAAAATTCAGCAGCACCTGACATCTGGGCAAATACACATGCCCTGGACTCTGCTGCCTCTGCAATATGTGTTTACTTGTGCACATGCCTGTCTTAAGCAGGTGTCCTGATGAGCATTCATAATCAAGCACTGTATGTCCCTGTGTAGTACAAGGGTGTACACATATATCAAGAATGTACAAATCTAAGCAAAGCACAGGTTAAAACATGTTGACTTGAAGAAATCTCTCCAGAAGTCTAAAGGAAGATCTGCACAGCCAGCTTTTGAAAGTTGTATATTGCTGGGTAATTTCAAACAAAGAAGTAAAGTCTGGGACATGGAGTGTTTTGTGTTATGCCAACAGACAAAAAGGATATTATTTAAATCAGTGTTTTCCTGTCCATTTTCTTTCTGAAGAAAATGCACAGACAGGCCTGTGTTCATGAGCAGACAAGAATTCTGGTTTCCTTGTGCTGGGAAACACAGATTGGTTCCTTGAATTTAAAAGAAACACCATAAACTTTCATGTAAGGAGTGAATCTTCCTGATAAGGTTTTTCTACTTTGAAATATATACCATTCATTGCTCTAGTAGCATGCAAGATATTTTTGTCTCTTGTCATACTACTAAGTTCTCCTAATCATTTCATTATGCAAAACCCTAATCACTGAAGTTAAGTGATTTTACTTGTCCACAGTGGAAAGTACTTTGCGTCATTGTTCATTTTCCATCTCAAAGACTGTTATGAAAAGATTAATTTCTAACCTCAAGAGAAAGTTTGTTTTCTTCAGTTTGTGTGCAAGTTATTTCCAATGAACACTGCAAAAGGCAGAATAATAAAAAATTGGCAACGAATGGAAAGGTTTGGGATCAGATTTCTTCTCTGGCACTGGCAAATCCTGCCTTTATATGTCTTCATCACACTCTGCACCAAAAACTTGTGAGTTTGCATAATAACACCCCACCAGACCTTTCTCCCCTAACCTGAATCAATACAGAACAGCTACTCTTTCATCCCTGTCTTTATGTCACTTTCCCTGGTTCATCCAAGATCATCTTTCTAACCACAGCTATGTCTTCTTCAGTCTTGCCCACTCACTTCCCACTCTTCTACTTCCTTTCACTGAAACTTTAGAGATATCCAGAAGATATTAGAATCTGAGTGACTGATGAAGAGAGAGGGGAAAGCTGAGAAAAAATGTTAAGAGGTTCTTTCATAGGGGAAAAAAAGATTTAGAATAATAACAATTTTCTGCATTTTAGAAGCTTTAAAGTTATAACAAAATATTCCTACAAAACAATTTATTTGCTTAAATAATCTTGCACTGCTAGGTGCATTCTGTACAAAATAAAAAAATACAGTATGATAGTCAAGTTTAATGGCATTCAGATATTTCCTTGCAAAGCACATTGCAACACTGATAGGAAAAAATTTTGGAACCCTGCATTGCTAAAGGAAGCATACCAAAAAACCAACCACAGCTCATCTGTTCCCATTAAAGCAGATTATCTGTGCTATTAACAAGTGTATCCTTCCGAGAATACACTTAGGAGATATACCACTTGCTCTCTTCTAAATACACTTACATGTTTTTTTAATTGTTCTGCCCAGTTCCTTAAGACATACTGCAGTATGACCATT
The DNA here is from genome assembly GCA_038380795.1 of Pyrocephalus nanus. NCBI lineage: Eukaryota > Metazoa > Chordata > Aves > Passeriformes > Tyrannidae > Pyrocephalus > Pyrocephalus nanus. The sequence goes on from CM076260.1 coordinate 44,294,815, forward strand.
CCAGTCACTTTGACTTGTTCTTACATTTTCTTTTCTCTTTTCTCTGTTTGGTTTATTTCTTTTCACGTTTGGGCTTTTTGTCCTTCTTTCCTTCACAGCAGCAAATTACTGCCACTGGAGATCTTGGTGAAGACACATCACACCACTCATAACTGTAATGAAATTATCCTTCTTCTGCAAAGGTATTCATTGAGTGGCTGCCTATCTCATACTTGGGTTTGGCTTTAAATGTAGTATTTAAAACTGCTTTTTGAGCTTATGTCACTCAACAGTGCAGTTAAAGTCTAGCTCAGATATGAATTCTGTATAAACAGATACATAGTCCTTGTCGAAGACCAGCCAAGAGCAGGAGACCAGTAAAAATACAGTTCAGGTTGCTCCACCTGAGCATGGGGTTTCTAACCATATGCTTGAGAGCCAGGTAAGAGCTACTTGGCTCCTCAAAGTCCAGTTCCCTCAAGAGCTGTATCAGCCCTTGACAACTGCTATGATAACACATAGTAAGGGTCATTTTAGAGATAAGCAATGCTCATCCTTAGTTAGACAGCAAGGACCAGGCATTAAAATGCAACAGGAGTTCCTGCCAGGACTCCTCTGTCTGGTCTTAGTCATACTAAAATAACAATGATAATATTAGAAATGTTGCTTAAAGTTTATTTTCTTTGCCCTCTTCATTTGAAGATAAGAGTGGCCATGATTTTAAATCATTCATCTGCTTTGGATAAATGTTACAGTTTGTGGGTGTGCCAATTAAAGTTAATTATTACTTGACTGATCTGACTTAGCATTAAAATGTCTGGTAAAACTGGCTCTGATCTTGCAAAGGGGACTTTTTCTTCTGTATTCCTGCATGATTAGGAAGCTTGTTATCTTGGGATCTGAATTTCCTGATCATCCATGCAAAAAACAAGATGTCTAATGAATGCCAAAATCATTCCTTTTAATACAATTCAGCTGCATTGGGCCAGACCTTCATTTCTTTATAAAGACATAATTGGTGCAATTCACCCCATTCAACTTAGTGTGTGTTGTACAAATTTAGGCAGTGCCACTGGTCACTTTTTACCGCCAAAGGAAAGAAATAAGAACTTCTGATCCATACATTCCTAAAAAGGTACTGGAGAGAACTGATGTGATACATGTTCCAAAAGCTGTTTATTTCATGCCATCGGCTAAAAAAGACCCTTTCAGGGACTAGTTCAGGTTTAGACAGAAAAACCTTAGCTGCTGAACTTAAGTGAAATAAATCCTACTCATTTTCATCCAATAGCTGACCACTTCTGTTGGATTGGTGGTTGATAGATTATCTGCATCAGAATGTATCTTTCCCTTTCCAACTTACTTGTGTGGTTTCAATTACAGCTTTCAAAAGTTCAGTTTTTAGTTATTTCAAGAAAAAAATTATTTTTCATTTGTTTTGGTTTAGTCTGAAACTACATTTTTTACTAGGCAACAATAACAAGACAACAAAATTGTTTACTATTGACTGGAACTATCATTCAACTCCGAAAGGGATGTTTTGGTTTAAACTTGGTGATTTTTATCTGTTCCTTGAATTTTCTTATCCCTTTAAAATTTAGGATTAAATGTAAACAAACTTTGAAATTAGCTATTTCCTTAAAAAAAAAAATAAACCCAGAAAACTTATTTCAGAAAATGTTAAGAGAAGATGATGCAAAAGTCAAATAAAACTATGCATGAAATCATGTCGAATTCTGTTTCTTCTGCAATTACATGTTTTGGAAAAATAAATTACTTATAAGAAAAATGTTGCTCAGTTCTAATTTTCTTACAAGTTATTTCAAATCAGCAACCCTAAACAAAGCAGCTCTCTCATTAATGTGTCTCTAAGTGCATAAAAGTAGACATTAAGGCTATATGTATGTGGAAGAGAAAATTAATCAATTTAATAATCTAAGTGAGAATAAGAATGGAAAAAATAGAAGTGGAAGCAGAAAGGAAATTTTACCTCATTTCTATAGCAATTTAAGCATGTACTCTGCTGCAATGTAGTCTTCTAAAGGTTTTGCTGAATTGCAGCTCTGATCTTGGCAAATAAGAGATGTGGAAACATATATTAGAGCTTATATTTCTAGTGAGGTAAAAAAATAAACAACGAGCAGGCCAAATGCATGCTGCCTGTTCTTGAGACAGTGTTGTCACTGTCTGGTAGGTATATGATGAAATAAAAAGGTGGGATCTAGTACAAGTAGGATGCTGCTTGTACTAAAGAGCTGTTATTGCACGGGGGAACATGTAAAACAAACACTCACTCATTCTTTCTTTTGCTGTATTGTGATGTACCCACCTTACTATTCTGTTTTTTTCTGTCAGAAGGCTAAGGGGAGGTCGCCCAAGTACCTTTTCCTCTTTGTTTAATTCCCAAATGAAAAGAAAGAAGAGGACTCCGGGTTCCTTTTAAGTACTACTCATACATCTCTAAAGGTGCTGAGATCCAGATTCATCTTCAGGTTAGGCTCCATTAATTGCACAAAGTTCCTGGGGAAGACACTGATTTTTGCATCTTATCATCATGTGTGAAATTAAACAAATAAAGAAGATAAACAGAAATTCAAGTCAGTAAACAGAGTTATAGCATCTCTTTGAATGATCTGGGTATTTTTATGACATATATTTTTTTAAAAAATTACTCCTGCTCTATCTCACTACTACTTAATACTCTACTTTGTACATATAAAAAAAAAAAAAAAAAAAAAAAAGATAAATTAATGTATTTCTTATAAGTGGTCATGCTTCCAGAGAGAGAACAGAGAAGTGTAGGCCTGGGGGAATCTATAAGAAGAAAACATACCTCTTAGATCCCTTATATTGTCAAATATTGCCGTATAGTTCTTACATAGCAGGTGGAATAAAGGTATGAACAAGTGCTGAATGAATTACTCCCACTGAGGCTCAGACACATGGTGTGCAGGACCAGACACTAAAGAAGGATCCAGGTGTTCCCTTGGTTTTTACTTACCCACTCAAGAAATTTTACAACCGTTTGAGATCATGTTAAACTGTGCATACATATGTCATTGTAGCCAGGGCTAAGAGGTAAAGCAATAGTTCTTGAGCACACTCTGCAGTTCTGTGCCAAGAGATATTGTCACATGCCCTCCGTATCGTAATCAGAGCTGTGCCTCTTTCCCTTGTCCTTGGCATGGTTTACTGACCATGAGATAATGGCAGGTGGGAGTCTGGACATGATCATGCACTTGTTAAGAACTGAAGCCGCTGTTGGTAGTGGCATTAATTTTTTTTTTAAAGAATCCTCAAAGCCAACCTCAAAAACTCCCTCATCTCATCTTACTTTGATTGTTAGCAGTGTTATAAACATGACATTGCTGAGAGATTATGGAGGCTATGCTAGAAATGAACCCAGAGCAGAGTCATCTCACTGGAGCAACACAAAGGAATAGAATGTAGTGCAGGAATAACAATAAATATTTGTCTGGAAACACACTAGGTTTAGTGGGAAAATCTCAGTAAAAGCAAGAAGAGTGTATGACCCAATTACACAGCTGCCCTGCAGACTTCTGGAATGGCAGGAAAATGTTTAAAATCCATCAGTTGATACAATCTTACTGATCTAGTCCTGCCTGCCAGTTGTTGAAACTTGATAGCCGGCATCAGTTAGGTCATCAGAGAAATTAATTTCAGTGATGCATTTTGAGGAAGCCAGTACAATGTAAGAGAATCATAGAATCATAGAATCAGCCGGGTTGGAAAGGACCTCTGAGATCATCAAGTCCAACCTTGATCCACTACCACTGTGGTCACTAGACCATGGCACTAAGTGTCACATCCAGTCTCACCTTAAAAACCTCCAGGGACAGAGAATCCACCACCTCCCTGAGCAGCCCATTCCAGTGCCTGATTACCCTCTCTGTAAAGAATTTCTTCCTTTTATCCAACCTAAACCTCCCCTGGCAGAGCTTAAGACCATGCCCTCTTGTCTTACTGATAGTTGCCTGGTAGAAGAGACCAACCCCCACCTGGCTACAACCTCCCATCAGGGAGTTGTAGAGAGTGATGAGGTCTCCCCTGAGCCTTCTCTTCTTGAAACTAAACAACCCCAGCTCCCTCAGCCTCTCCTCACAGGACTTGTGTTTGAGTCCCTTCACCAGCCTGGTTGCTCCTCTCTGGACCTATTCCAGCACCTAAATATCCTTCCTGAACTGACAATTGGACACAGTACTTCAGGTGTGGCCTCACCAGCACTGAGGACAGAGGTATATACATCTTTTTTTTCTTTTTTTTTTCCTCAGAAGAGTAACCTGCTCAGAAAACAATTACTGAATTACTGTCAAAACACTGTAGGAGGGAATATTACATCAGCAGGGAGCATTAATGCAACCATTTACACTAGCTCACATTCTGACTTCTCTTCCACTTATTGTCAAGTACAAAGGTATGGTCAGGAACTGTGTGGAATAAGAAGCAACCAAAGAGTATGCTAACAAAAGAAGGAAATGGTGTAGATGAAGTCTGTCATTCACTCTTCCTGCCCCAGTATCTCTTCCCTACTACCCAGTTGTAAGAACATACAGCTTTCTTGGTTGAAGCCACCTTGCCCCATGGCTGGAGTGTATAGAAAAGGATAGCAGGTCAGTACCACCATTAAGAGATGTTTTATCATGTGCTCTGTCTGTATTTCATGGTGCTGTTCCCTATTAGACAGCATCCAAAGGAGGGCAGTGAAGATGGTGAAAGACCTCAAGGGGAAGCCTTATGAAGAGCAGCTGAGGTCACTTGGTCTGTTCAGCCTGGAGGAGACTGAGGGGAGACCTTGTTGCAGTCTAGATCTTACTCGTGAAGGGGAGAGGCAGGCACTGATCTAGAGATCAGTGGTGACCAGTGACAGGACCAGAGGGAATGGCCTGAAGTTGTGTCAGAAGAGGTTTATGTTGGATATTAGAAGAAGGTTCGTCTCCCAGGGGGTGTTTGGGCACTGGAAGAACAGGCTCCACAGGGAAGTTGTCACAGCACCCAGCCTGACAGAGTTCAAGAAACATTTGGATGATACTCTCAGGCACCTAGTGTGACTCTTGGAGATGGTCCTGTGATTCTGTTATTTTGCCTTTTTATTTCCTTCTGAAAACTATTTTCCCATTTCCTTCCCGAGCTCACATATCTATTGACATACTGAGGGCTGATTTTGCAGAATTTAATTCCCCACTTCCCACTGGGCATTATCTAATTTATGTCAGCATTATTTCTCCATCTAGGATTGCAAGGTAAAAACAGAGTCCAGCTCTGTCTACCTAATCCCCAGGCAGGCTCACATGGATACAGGGTGTAAGGTATGACAGAAGGAGAGAAATGGAATAGATGGAGTGACAATCTGGCCTAAAGCTTGGGGAGCTAGTAAAGACATGATGTTCCAGTTACTACCTATAGAAATAATATTCAAATAATATTCCTTTGATCTAGTCCACTGTCAGTGGAGTTGTATCTCTGAAAACATGGGAAAGACATTAATGCTTGCTCTTAATCAAAAAAGTGTCTTTTCTTGTTATCTACAAGATGAGACTTGTTATCTAAAAGATAAGCTGAAGAAGCTGGTGGAAGAAGCAGAACTATTAATAATGTTACACTACAGAAATACACATAGGATATAAAATGTGTGGTATGAAACAGTTTTGTTGGAATCAAAGGTTCAAATCATTTCCTCAAAGGAGCTTTTAATGGGTAATGATCAGAAATGAGTGCTTCCGTGCTGGCCAGGATGTGTGATAAGGTTTGGCTTCAAGGAAACTCTTTGTAATTTCATGGAAAGATAAAGTAAAAAGACCTTGCTTTCTTGAAATAACAGGAAAATATCCCTTATGACACACTGCCAGATCTATCCATCCAAGGACTGAATGAGTTGGAATTCAATCACACTACTGAAGGATTTGTAAAAGCCAGATCTGGGTGAGGTCATCCTTGTACATCCTTAAAGCACATTGTTTGAAACTATAATGAGGGCTTTTTGTACATATCAGTGCTGTATGCACCAATGGAACTGCTTTTAAAACACTTCTGTAAAGTACAGCTGTATTGTATGCCTGGGTACATGGTGACTTGCGTGGTGACTCAGCTAGCTCACGTTGATAGTTAAGATGTTTTTGTAAGGTATATTAGGAGAGTTTCCAAATTTGTTTTCTCACCCTCAAAGAGAACTAAGAAATAAAAAATTATTTTGTAAACAAAGAGATTTCCAATATAGCAATGATGTGGCTGCATTGCATAATTAAGAGAAGTGTTTAGGAATAACAGACTTGAACACCAAAGGACTCAAGACTAAGGCTCTCTGCCTGTAATTTTTCATAGATCCTTCTCCTCTGAGAGATAGCCACAAGTGACTGCACAACAGATCAAGTAAGGCCACCATCTGCTAGTCACTGAACATTAGGTATCCCTTCACAGAATTTACTATACAGAGGGTACTGGTTCATTGCAGACTGTAGTCTTTTGAACAGGAACTGTAATAGCTTGTGCTTTCAGCTGCAGAGATCTTTGTTTGGTTCTCAAGTGCTGTCTGAGATGTGATACCAACACAGTAACTAGGGGAAGGTAATCGTGAAGATATGGCAGTAAGGCTTCATCTTCTTGAGTAAGAACATGGAACTTCCAGCCATCACAAACACATCTAGAAGCTCAGGCCACACTCGTCAGTAGCTCTGTTACCCAACCTGGTTCTGGAAGCAGAGCAAATGTGCAAGCTTCACAGCAAAAGTAAGTGTGCACGTTTGGCTCTGGAGACTCTCCTATTCCTGATAGAAACAACAACAGAGCATCTGAATCCTGAGCTAGCATGGAGACCAAGAGCACATAAGCCTTTCTATTCCCCTCCAACCAGGTGGTGTGGTAAACATTCAGTGTGTGCTGAAGTGCTCTACTCTCCTGCAGCCCAAGCATGAAACAAGCCTTGAATCAAGTTCAATCCTTACTTGGAGAATGAAGGTACTTCTGCTTGTCAAAGTACAGTGAGCCCTAGAGGTTGAACATCTGCCTCTTTTCCTGAAGGCTTCAGACTTTTTCCCGATCTGTATTGCCTCATGTAATGGTAGCTTGCCAAACAAATTACAGAAATTTCAGTCTTAATAAATACCACAAGAGCCACAAGTTCAAGTTTGATTCTGTTTTAGTTTTGCATGCTACAACATGAAATTAATCTACTAGTGTATCTTCATGTGCTTTCCAAGTAGCTCTACTGTTTGTTGCACGCTTCCCTGTGTCTACAAAAATAAATTAAAAAAAATTATTTCTCTAGGTGCTCCTCTTTCTGTTGCCCTAAGTTATTGTTTTATAGTGGGTTTTGAAACTGTGAGAAACAATTTGCATTAACTTCACAGCTATAATTTATAAGGAACATAATGAGTCATTGTCACAGGCTGTCCGCCTTTGTTCTCTTCTACTTCCTTCTCTCTAAAGGGAAATTTCTTAGGAAAAAAAATACTCATTTTGATAGATATCTTCAGGACTCTTAAAAAAAAAATAGGAACATTTCTGGAAAGTAGTGTGAGTCAAAGACAAAGTGTGACCAAAGAACAAATAGATGAGAGAATTTGTTCTATTCAGTGCTGAAACTTAAAAGAAGATTTTAAGAACTTAAAGGAAGAAGAGTATTAAACATTCTTTACAAACACAGCCACCCATATACTCATGCACTCATACCTATTGCCTAACAATAGCTTGGCGATTGCAGCAGTGAAAGTAGCAGAAAACTCTAGCTCACAGAAATGTTTGCAGTTTGCAACACTTAGGGTTTGGTCAGGCAGTGGGATTTAAGGGCAGATTTAATAAGCAATTTAACCTCACCGAAATAAAACTCTCTTTCATTTGAAGATTTCTACTCTCATTTCCAAACATAAACATTACAGAGTGTGGAGGAATAGTATGTTCTTTATGGTTTTGAACCTTTCTGAAAAACAAAAAGGTAAAAAAAAAAGTAGACAAGTAGTGCCATCATGTTTGTAACCCAGGAATTATTTAGATTGCTTAGAGCCCTTAAAAGTAACATGTCAAACACACCCAGCACAAATATCTTTTGCTCCTAATTTCACATCAGGACAAATTATTTTATTTACCTCTCTCCCCAGGCTTTCATAAATCTCTGCTCTTTCCCTCACAGCAGATGTGAATGATGGATGGAGAAGTCTCTCAGGGACCCTTAGCAGCTCGTATTTTCACCAGTCTGACCAGAGGAGCAGAAGGGCCTGGTTTGGTTTCATTGTGTAGAAAGTGGGACTTCTCACAAGAACCCTTAATGGACAAATTTCTCAAACTCAAAAGTTTCACAAACTCCTTCCGAACAAGGGGTTCCCATTGGCTGTAGCTTACAGTCACCTTCTGCCGAAAACTCTGTTTATGTTTCCATATTGAATACAGCTTTTCTCTTTCAAGGGTTTAAAGAAAACCTTGGGCTTCCCTAGATGTAGACAGAGGTGAAGCTCTTGAGTGAGGCTGAGTCAGCAGCACTGAACTGGTCTTTCAACAGATTTCAATATGGGTAGAAATAAGTTCTTGCAACTCGGTTCAGAAAAGCATGTAAGTGGTGTTAGACATGCAGCATCTTAGAATTACTAATGTGTTTTACAGATCTTCCCTGGAAGGGGTCTTACAGACTAATTTGTGCTCTGTGTGAGAGTTGCTGCATTTATCTCTAGTTCCAATATGAATGATCATAAGCAAATATGTATATTTATATAAATACACTCACACATATATACAATAATCATGGGGTTATGATTAGCTGAGGCTGACTACCTAAGTAAGATGATACTAGGATGAATCATTGCCACACCAAATCTGTTCAAGGTCAGACTTGTTTTCTGTTTTCTTTTTCCTTCATAAGATAGCTTTTTTTCAAGGTGATCCCTTTAAAAAAGGAAAAAACCCCACAAGAAATGTCTTTGAAAATGTGGCTTATTTGCATAAGTAAATCTTTTGCAGGAAAAGAATACATATATTATACTTATCTGGTGGTATCTTTTTATCCCTTTACTTTTTTTTTCCACCCACATTTAGGATTCAACTTTCTCATGTGAAACCACTGAGGTCTTTTTTCTGCTGTAGACATAACACAAATGTCCTGCTAGACACTCACTGTGTGACTCATGTGCCATAATGTGGAGAGATCTAGAATACACAGTCTGGAAAAAGTGGCAGAAGAAGTCAGGAGTTCCTCATGTAAGTCAGGAGAAGCTCTGAAAATAAGCAGTTAGGTACATGTGAAACAGCATCAGGTCTTTCATTTGGCAGCTGCGAGGTTATGACATACACACCATGAAGATTAAGTGAACTAAGTTTTGAATTAGGAATAAAAAGAGCAAATGTAAATACTCTGTTCCAACCAGGCAATTTGAGAAACACCCTAAAAAAAAAAAAAAAAAAAAAGATATCTAGTATGTCTGTCTCTGAAGTAAAACCAGCACATCCCTGTCACATAAGCCTGAGATCAGAATCACGTTCAGAAAACTCAGAAAAATTGTCTCTCAAATTGCATTACTAAAAGTTTTCCAGAGAGCTGATGCCATTTACTGATACATTTCTGATAGTCTCCTCAAAAGCATATCATTCATCAGTTGCACAGAGACCCTGAATGACCTAGGATTAAGCTAGCCCTGCACTCATAGCTGAAATGAGGACATTTGACAAGATACCAGATGAGTTTCCTGCCACCTTCTCAAAACTCCCACCTCTCATTTGAAAAACTGAGGGGTTTTCCATGGCAGTCACTTGCCAGTTTGTTTTTTTATACATGAAGATGACCTCAAAATGGAGCTGAAGCATGGGTGAAGTTGGTTCAGGAGGTGCAGTGGAGACAAAGGAGATGTAACAAATGACAAGGGGCAGAGGCTGCCTTGTCCTGTTGCCTGGAACTAGTCTAGGCATTTGCAGACTCTTTACAGCTCTACCACTGCCCCATTTTTTGGTCCACAGCAAAGTCTGTCACCTCTCTGCCTTCCCCACATCCACATCTTACCCAGTTGTATTATGAGGCACTTGAGCCACGCAGGGACCATATCAAGACCCTGAGAGCTCTGCCCTAGCTGATACCTGCTAGAGAGGACAGGTGGCCTCCACAGCAGGCAGATATGGGGAGAGGCACCAAGCCTCTCCATCTGGTGCACATCAACCTAGGATTCTCAGTCCTCTGTCCTGCACCAAGGCTGATGTATGCCCAGGCAAGTCAAATGGCTGGAGCACAGCCCTGACTCTGCCCACAGGGAAGGAAATGATGATTAGATGAGTGTACTGCACACAGCCACCTCATCAATCCTCTGTTCAGTGATTTCCAGATGAAAGAGGTGGACCTGGAGTAGAGACATGCTGCAGTCTGGCAGTTCTGGGGACTGGCTCTCATCCATCACAAGGTACTATTGCATCCTGGCAAAACTCATTCCTATCTTGCTGGAGTACCTCCAGCAATTAATGTGCTTCACTGCAGGATTTCCGCCCATAAGGAGGAGAAACACTGAATTTGTCATCTCTGACTACAAGACAATCTGTTGTCATGCTTGAAATTATATCACTTCGCAAAATACAATGACCTAGCTGGTGATATTCCAGTACCATGACTTCAAAATACATGATACCAGGTTGTAACACATGGACACTGCTGTGATATTGAGGTATCTGCAATATTAATCTTGTATCATGCATGTCTGTACCTCCACCATGGATCTATCTCCTTCTCCTTCTGCAGACGTGTGCTGGTGCTGCTGGCAGGACTACATGTCCTAGCTGGGACAGATTAGTAATGTTCTCCCTTCCCTGCTGGCAGTGCCATTCCCACTCCAGGGCAGTGATAGCACCAGGCAGATTGCCCAATTTTGGGGGTCTACAGGACCCAGGAATGGGGCTGTGCTGAGCTAGCGGGTTCCTTATGTTAGTACGGGTTAATCTCTAAGATGAATCCCTGTTAGCAAGTCCTGGACGAAGCAGCAGTTTTCAAAAAGATGCAGAAAAGGAGATTAGTGAGGAGGGAAAGAAAAAGATCAGTACTTTAACCACCCACCAATGTCCTACCTGTCCAAGGGTTCACAGTGTCATGGAATTCAGTGATATTGTGACTCCTTCTGGATTAACAACACTAAGCATTAAAATCGCACTGTCTAAACCTTGCCTGAACCAAACAGAACCAGGCAAGTTTAAGGGGCAGGATCCTTTGACCTTTTAAATAGTATGTACAGCTCATGAAAAATTTCTTTTTGGAATGTATTCTTCTGAAAACTTGTTTCCTTGGACCCTTTCCTTGTTTTCTTGGACCTGAAATTGAATTCCTTCTATGATCAGAGAGAAAATGAAACTAGCAAACAGCCTGCATTCTGTGAATTTTGTCACAATCTGGAGAACACTAACATGTCCAACATGTCCCATGCAGGACAGGAAATTTGAAAATCACAGTCTCTCTCATCTCCTGGGAATGCAATGACATCCAGTGTCATTACTATTCCATGCACTTTTGGTCTGCTCCCTCTCTCAAGGATGAATTTCAATGGTGTAATCCCAAGATCAGGAAATTCTAGGAAAATGCAAGAACAATTACTTTTTTCAAATAACAAAATTATACCCATGCTTATTAATATTCCTTAATTTTCAGAACAGGTACAGGTTTGTGTGGCTGCAAGTTTGACAATAAAAAGAAAATGAAGCAAATGCAACTGTAATAGTGCCAGCACAAACATTCTGAGTTTACTTTTATATCAATGCAGAAGTTTTCAAGTCAAAAAAGAGGTAGACAAGCAAATTAAAGAAAATTAAGCCCTTTTTCTTCTCAGCCATCTCTAATTGTTTATTCTGGCCCCTGCACACCATATTTTCCTACTCTTTTAACACAGCTTCATTTAAGCAGGCTGGTCCCATGCCGACAAGCTACATTTCTGTGATACTGCAAGGTGCTGAGCATTCTTCCTTTGATCAAAGAGAGATCAGAAACATTAAACATTACTTTCAGGTCTTTGGGACTATTTCTGAATGGGAGCACACAGTTTAGCTCCTTGTGGGATTGGGGCCAGCAAGAGAGTGCTTTGTGAGGCTCTGAGCATTTCTGTACCTCGGTTCTCAGCATGGAGAGCTTGCAGGACATTATTTACTCCAAAGTATAAAATGGTTGTAATTCGTACTGTCTACCCAAAGGAGCTGTACACCAGTGTGAAGAAAAAGACTGTGTTAAAGTCTACCTGATAGGAAATACTTCTGCTTGGCTGAGTTTTGATTAGATGGAAATGCAGTGGAATGCATTTTTATGCCTGAGGATTTAACTTGTAAATGTACATGGTCTTCAATGAGCTCTCTCTTAGTTATAAAAAACCATTTTATAACTGCAGAACTCTTTTTCAACTGAAACTATGCCTACAATAACAAAAGGATAATCACTGATGACAGATTTTTAAGGCTGACTTTGCTTCCAAATTTTTATTTAATTTGTTGAAGCTGCTAAAAATGTATTTCTGCTTAAGACTCCTGAGACAAAACAAAACATGCAAGGGTAAGGAGAGTGCTTATCTCAGACTGATATTGATTTTGAATTACATACGCTCCATATTGCAGTAAGGCTGTAAAACCTTATGCAAATGAGTAATTTTGCAGTGCTGAATCAGCCTTGCTGAGCTAATTTTTATCAATTACACACAATCCAACAGACCAGTGGACTATCTAAGGCTTATTCATGTCCATAAATCTTCATAACTGTAGGGCTTTGTTTTCTTCCAAACAAACACAAAACTGCAAAACATGATGAAAAATACTAGTATGAGGAGAAAGCAAGAGAAGATAAGTGAAGGGAGGGGAAAAAAAATCTCATATTTATCCAGGTAAGACCAAAAAGAGATAGAAAGACAACTATAGAATTGACATAAATAGAATATCAGGCTGAATTTCAGTAACTCTGGCAGTCACGGAACATGTCAGCCAAATCCTGAACTCAGATGTTACTCAGGAGACTATTCTCTAGTAAAACTATAATAGCATTAGACCTAGAAATCTCAAATACTGTAAAAGTAACAGAATTCCAGAGTAGTAAATAGAGAGGGAATTCCAGACAGTAGGACTAGCAGCCTAGGGATAAAAAAGGATTTTGCCAGATTCTGGTCTTAACTATGCATATCTCCAGTACTTTGCTCACTTCACAGTTAGCCTGGCAAAAATGAGATCAGATTAATATCTATGAATTTTCTTGTAAAATTACTGTAGACTACAATGCAAAGATAATCCTCCATTCCAAATCTTAATGTAATTTCCATTCTTGAGGGAACCATAAAAGTGTAAAAGGTATCAGGGCTTTTAACTTTTTTAACATGGCAAAATAACAGCTCGGTAAATGCAGTTTGTCCCACTGGGAAAAGGAATAAAAAGGGCTTTTGCTTAAATTTGTTAGGACATGAGGTCAGTCTAGCTAATTAGAATTCCAGAAAAATTATTATGTGATTCTTAGCCATAACCAATCCTGTCTGAAAGTCAAAATGCACAATGAAAAGGGGCTTCATAATTATTTAAGGCATTTAGAAAATGGAATACATGTTCTATTTCATTGACCATTTAACAGTCATGGAAAAATAAAACTCCAACTCACTGTCTGTTTGCAGATGCAGGTCCAGCTTCAGAGAGGAGCACTTTAGGGTTCATCAACCTGCAGCAAAGTCATGAACAGCTTTCTGTAAGTCAGTAACAGCAGTTAGCACCTTCACATGCTTAGGGAAATCCTACACTTCCACAAGAGATTATATAAAAATACTTAGTGACCAACCAAACCATAACCCCTTTGAAGAATTTGTTGAAAGCTTTGCTCTGTACCAGATTAGGTGTTAGGAGCTTGGTGAGTGATGGTAAATGGTGTCTTATTATTATTTGGGGAATAGGTTTCGTTCCAACTGCCTCAAAGAATCTGACAGTTTCTCCCACACTGATTCACTAGCTGCTAACTCTTTATAAAACCTTAAGGACTCCTAAAGGTCAAGGGATTACAATTATATTGGAGGTCCATAGAGTCAGTTGGAGTGATTGTTTAACATAAAGAAAAAGAGACCATTTGAAAAAAGAACTGGAGATGGCCAAAATCCTTCTTTCTGAGATATTTTTAAAAGCAGTATTAAGAGGAAGGATGTTTAATATAATATCAGCAAGAATTAACTGGAAATGGGTTCTCCTTTGTTCTAAATGCCATACAAAGAGAAAGTGAAAGATAGTCACTGTACTGAACAACTTGAATCTAGACAGCTAAAATGGACACAGAATGAGTACAAGAGAATGACGTAAAAATAATAGTGGGTTTTGAGAAATATGGGGAACCATACCACCCCCATACCCAAAAGTGCCTTCTGCCTTGTTCCTGTGCTGTGCTCAGTTTCCAGGAATTCTCGGGGCCAAACAGGATCATGGTGTTCATGGAAAGGTTACATGGCATATGTTTCTTATCACACAAGACTTATAAAACTTTGTAACTACAAACTACAGAGGTTGTCTACAACAATTTAAATGTACTTGCTTTACTAGCTGATCAACAACTTGGACTGTGACAGTCAAGTCAGATCTGTGGCAACAAAGGAATAAACCCCGGTTTTTTCCCTTTATAATAGAGGAGTGAGGCAGAAGTCTAGTGAAAAACTGCTGAGTCATCCAATGAATGGATCTAGGATACAGGTCCATTTCACCTGCTGAAGTCTCCAAGTTCCTCTCTCATCTCCTTGTGGACAGATGCTGAGTTTGCAGGAAATTACTGTGCTGTTTCTCACAACTCCATGATGTTGGGGCAGAGAGGACAGGACCATGGCTGGGAGGCATATTTATTCCTTTCCTTGAAGTACCTGCTGTCCCTGCTGCAGAGGCTCACCATTACAGTGGCTTTGATGTAGTCTCACAGGCAACTTGGGAGAAACGTTTTAGACTACTTTGACTGACTTCAAGGAAAAATGTCATAAAAATGGCTTTACCATGTATAACAGCAGCATCAGCTTCAGGTCTGCTTTGTTTGTCACCAGCACCAGCAGCAATTCTCCAGGACTCACAACTCCAGGGTTTCCAGGATCAAGGAAGCTTTTTCCAGGAAGCTTCCACTAACAATTTTGCTAGCCAATCTGATCATCAACTCCCTCACCTTCCCAGTCTTTAATTACACATCAGGGACTGGAAATGTGAAACTATGTCAAGCGAAACTGTTAGAAAAGACTTTCTTTTCAAGGGTACAAACCAAGCCCCTGAAATGCAGAAGATCAGCTCATTTCACACTGAGTCCACAAACTACAGGAAAATAAAATGTGATTTGGGATACATAGCCCTCCTGTGAAGACTGACATATTGAACTGTGTGGGTGCTCTCCAGGAACCTCCTACTTCCAGATCTTCTTCTTGGCAGAGCCTGGGTGTGACTATTCCCCTGACTTGAGCTGCCTGCAGGGGTGATGCTGGGGGAGCTTCATACTCTCCTGGCCTCCCTAGACTGGTCTCAAGAAGCTCTAGATTTCAATAAGGACTGCAGATGCAGCTGCAAAGTACTGATCTGAATCCAAATTTCCCAAAGCAGTGCTCAGATGATTTAGTTCCTTGTTGAAAGGAGCCAGTACTGAATTTTAAAACTGAAATCAGAGCCAAACTTCCTCAAAGTCTGGGAATGTTCTGATCTAGTGGGTTTGGTTCGAGCCCATCTCTAATATGAACCATATAGAAACAGGGTCCAAACCTGCTTTTATTTCCATTCATTTGACATGAGAACAGGTTGGAAAACTTTCTTGCAATGTAAGTTTGTCAGAAGAGGCCAATAGAGTGAACCAGTGATTCTGATATTCTATAAATTGCAAGGAAAATTTCTCCATGAACATATTTTAAAAGCTAGATAATTCTCATCCCAAAAAGATGTTTCCAATAGTTGGCATTTTTATTGTTCCTATACAGATTTATGCTTTCACCTTTTTCACAATGCATGATTTTTTCATGACATAGCGACAACTTTGACATAATGTGCAATTCTGCATATTATTATTGAGGACATATCATCAAAACATGGAGTCCACTTCTTTTATTTTACATGTGGCAACACTGCTTAATAGGAACTGATACATATCTCATCTTTTTCTCCAGCTCAATATGCAGCTTGTGGGAAAATTTGGCACAATATACAGATACACTGTGAAATTTTATATTATTCTAAAAAAGATATGTGGGTGAAATTTTATTAAAAAAATTAAATCTCAATATGATATATGAAAATTCTGTCATGAAAAAATGTCTTAAAAAGGAATTCTTTCTGAAATCTCCCTTCAAGATAACTTCTGGAAATGCTTGGTTTGACTTGATTTGGAAGAAAAATGAACAGTGAACAGAGAGATGGAAAAGTAAAATATTACCAGTTCAACTTTACCTGTATCTGCACGGAGTGTAAAGGATTAGATCTCAGTTTGTCTTAGAAATGAGAAACATGTCTATGGAAGTGAAACGGCCTTTGCACAGAAAACCGCAAAAGTGCAAACAAAAATGAAATCCCTTTCTAAAATGCCTCTGGATGACAGACCAAATGTAGCTGTGATGCAGATGATGTACCCATCCTAACATGGACCTGGCCTGCAGGGCAACCAGCACAGCATGACAGAGAGGAGGGGAAGCCATGCCCCTGGACAGGCCTCAGAGCAGCCCCAGTGACTAGAAGCCTCCTTCACTCTTGGCAAAGCCAGTTATGTTTCCCAGTTTAATTGCTTAACCTGCAAGGTCAGAGCAGCCTCAGGCCTAGGACAGCTTGCAGCACCTAAGACAAGCCCTCCAGCAGTGAGATGTGCCTGGTGGCCCATGCAGCCCCCTGTCCCAGCCAGCTTTTGGTACTGGGGCTTGCAGGAGAGATGGTGCTTAGGTAGGCTACACGGTCACTAATCATGCTGTCATGTCTCCCAGCTGTGAGGGAATGCACTATGTGCTAATTCAATGGCTTCTGAGTTTTTAATGACTATTTGGTATTAGGACACAATGCATGGAAAATTGCAGCCATAAATAAGTCCGCAAATGTATGAGCCCAGGAACCCCCACCTTGGCAACTAACTCACTGCATAATGCAGGACACAAATTTTCCTCAAACATAAACATTTCTGGCACATTGGCACACACAGAGATCACAAACCAAACCTAGGGGAAATGACATGTGCAATAGTAATTTTAAATGTTGCTGTTCAGGGATATTGGTACCAAACAGGTTTAGAATATCTGCTTTAGGTTTTCGTTTGCTTTGTTTTGTTCATTTTTTAGGCCATTCTACACAGGAACATCCTGATTTGAGTTGTTAGATAATATTTTCATCCACTTACTTTTGCACTTGACATATTTTCTATGCCCAGAACTTTGCTACTACCATCAAATAGCAGGTTTACTTGTAGGAAATCATATTTCAGTCACCAACTATTCATTTATTGTGGTTAATGCTTTAATTTGTATTCTTGTTAGATTAAAATCATTACTGGGATTGTCTTAAATATTCATCAGACACAAGATTCCTCACCTTGAGGAACCATCCATCTTTCAATTGGACAATCCAGGAACAGTAATGTTCAACACTAATTGAAGAAATAGATATGACGTGGCTTACGTTCATAATACAGGCATAAGCAGCATTAGAAGTTTGTGCTTAATTTACATTAAAATTATGGCGTAAGAAATAAGCCTCTTCACTCCATCTGCCTAAGCAAGTCAGGTGCTTCCAAACCTCTGCATTTTGCTCAGAATTCCCTATGTAGATCAACATACCCCTGTATTTTACAGCACCTATTGAGCAAGTATTGTGACCATGCTCCTCACACTATGGACAATTATATCATGCAGTAAATCAAGGACTTCTGGAGCACACCAGACTTACAGCACATGCAACAGACCATCTGGGCAGGGCATGTATATGAATTCCTCAAAATCTGCATTGACAAAGTTTCTGGAGTGAAAAAGGAGGATATGTCCACAAAACCCCAGATGTATGATAACTTGAACTGAGTCTAATCATAAGAGGAATTATGACGGGGCAGATTAGGTTACAGATGACCATAATTCTCAGAAAAATGCCTCACAAAACTCTAACAATCAGCTACGGCATGCAAAATTCAATCTCCTTTTCACTGGAAATGGAGAAAACACACTCCAGACATAAAAAATTATCCTGCCCTGACAAGTTTCAAATCCTAGTGCGAATGCATGGAATTGCTAGCACTTCTTAAAAGTAAAGGGAGAAAAGAACACTAAAATAAACTTTTTTTGCCAATGTATTTTTCCTTAATGCCATCTTTAAAACAGCTGAATAGAGGTTGTTAGCTTCTGCAAAAGCATCTAAGTGAGATGTACACCTAGGAAGTTTTTAGCCAGAAATGTCAGATAATTAATCCAGAATTGCAAACCTTGGCACTATTAGAAGTAACTGCTTAGACAAACCCTTATACAGAAACTTAGCAAACCCTTATACTAGAAACTTAGCAATGCTGATGGTCTGTCCATGGCAAAATGGATTTAATTCGATTTAAGAGTCTTCACAGATGATTGTATCTTTTTAATTAAATTAATTTAAAAGCCTATTATATTTTTAACTGGTGAAAATTTCATGCATAAACCCAAGAATAAACAAACAAATAGAACGATGCTACAGAAGCAGGACAATAATATGCCTTAATGTCTAAGACAACTTGATTCATTAGAGTAGTGAGGCAGAAGCAAACTTTTAAAAGGGACTTAAATGTGGTCAGCCTAATCCAGATTCAAATCTAGTCTGGTTACTTCATTGTAATTGAGATCAGATTGTGATGCCACCAGCAAAAGTTGCAAATACTCTTCTGAATACCATTAGTTCACCCTCACATTTGTTGGCAGAGCTTCAGCAATACATTTTGGCACCTGGGATGCCTCCTTCCCTGGATTGCTTCAGGCTGCTCCTGCTGGCAAGGGTGCACTGCTGGCCAGATGATGTTTAAGGCAAAAGCAAATGCTGTCTTGCTGGGGCTCTGCCTGTGGGGACACTGGACAAGATTCAGTTAAGGAACAAAGTGATCAGAAGAAAAAGGTGTCTGCAGTAGGCCAGAGAGTAGTAACACAACTGGGAGTAAATTCACAGTTTGAAGGAGGAGAGGTGTGACTATGCTTTCATAATTCTGTCCAGGACTCAGAAGGAGAGAGCCAGAAAAAAATAGCACTGGGGGAGTTATTTTCTCATGGTATCTCCAGCCAAAAGCAAGTTGTTACCAGAAGTCTTTTGAGACATATTGAGTCAGGAACAGAAAAAAAAAAAAAAAAAGGGCTCTGGGACTTAAGGCAAGATGTAGATGACTTGAGGCACCCGCTTCCTGAGCTGTCTTCCAGAAAAACTCCACCCAGCAGCCTCACAGCCCTGGAAGTGCCAGCATCCTCAGGGCTCCGTGGGGTGTGACACGGGCCTCTCAAACCCCACGCCGAGCCACGCGGTGTGGGCAAGCTTGGGCACAGGGACAAAACCCTGGCCAGAGACTATTAAACCTCCAAGAGAGCAGGAAATATGAACCGGGAGGGTTTTGTCCACAGGCATCTGTGCTCTGAACAAAGCTACATCTCTGCAGGCTGCTTCACTCCTTTGCCAGCACAAGTCCCGTTTGCCCCACTGGGGCTTGTGTCACATTTTGTGGGCAAAACAGAATGACTGAGATAGAGTCAGACCAGGAAAGGGGATGGCTCAGCTCCCCTCCAGTCTCGAGTATTCTCGGGTCTTATGCAGAGATGGACAGGTTGCTCACATCAGAGAGAGAGCAACTTATGGAACAAAGGAACCCATGTTAGTACACCTGAGTCCTTAAAATAGCATGTAAGCAGTAATCAGTACTTCTGCACAAGTAAGCATGGCACCCTAAAATAGTTGTACTTTCTCTGTGCCACATCCATGTTTGGGCTGCTCTCAGGGTAAGGGTGGTGAAACAGTAATATGGAGAAGGCCTTGTTGTACACACATTTACACAAGTTCAGGCAGTACTTTTCCTGACATTCACACAATCACAATTTTCTGGATATATATTGCATGTATATAAATGCATTTGTAGATGTAAGCATTTGTACATATGCATTATAAATGTATAGATATACTGGGTATTTATTTAGATTGTGAAAGGAGTATCTCATCCCACATTAGCAGCACTGCAAAACCACAAGCAGTGCTATTGTGAGGCTGGAAGCCTGCCTGTTTATGCACAGTATTGTAAAATATAATTCTTCTGTTAATTCAGACCCTTGCTTTTCATATAATGCTGTAATATCCAATCAAGGCACATCATTGGTGGGCAAGCACTGTGTGTGTGTGCAAGCAGGTGTCCTGTCCATCTCTGCTATTGATACTAACATCAACCCATGCAAGACTTGAAAACAGCAGTAAATAAGTTTGACACAGCTTTAGCAACATTTTGAGTTGTTTTGTTTTGTTTTAAGAAGGGAATTGAAAGCAGTACTAAATAAAATGAGAGGGGTCACAAGTCTGTGGCCAAAATGGAACAATAACCATAGTAAACTGTTGGGCAATAAGAAACAAGAAGAGTTTTTCTTGAAACTTTTTTGTTTATTTGTTTGTTTATTTGTTTTCTACCCTCCTTGAATGTTTTCCACTTCATGTCACCCACTGGATTGTGAAAATTGATTCCTTCTGGATCTTTCCCAGTTATGTGTGCTGAGACACTGGCAGTCTGCAAGCTGGGCAGAGCAGTTGCCTCTGATTCAGGTTTCTCATTACTTCTGTGGGAATGTTACTCCGTCCCTCTGTGAAGGGCTGAATTTTTCCTGTGAGAATTGGAGCTGCTAAAGGGTGAAGAGCTCCAGCATCCATCCAGTAGCGTCCAGTGGCTTCTGACCCATTGGAAGTAAATTGCATAGCAGTCTCTACACTGCAGCTGTTACAAACCATCCCTCACAGCAGAAAAGGTGATGGCATGCTGCTACTTCACTTTTCCTCCAAAATGTTAGTGCCTGGTTTGTAGACTGGCTGAGCTGCCAAATGCCAGCCATTTTTGCCACCCTGTCAGGCGACAAAGTCCAGACCTACCTGATGGTCATCTCAGTGCTGAGGAACAACACAACCAACCACTGAGCACAGCAAGATTTTTAAAAAGTGCATTGAAGTATCAAAACCAGGGTAAGGATCTCATTATTTCAAACAGACTTTTGATCTCTCACCCCCATGAAATCTCAGACTTTACTCAGGTAATTTTGCTTTAGTACAGGCAGCTAATAAAGGCTTCGGACCACTGTAGGGTCAGCAAGCAGGAGTCCAGGGAGATCAGGAACCTGGAACCTGGGCAGGGGAAGTCACAAGGCAAAACCTTCTCCTACGTCCTTGTCCTAGAGAGGTAGGGATTTCCTCTGACCATCTGGAATGAATGCAAGGATCTTCAATTTGTCATAAAGCCATATACTCATCAAGAAGAAACTACTGTTGGTTAGATGAGGTTGATGAGCATTCCTCCTTAATGGAAGAAATCTCAATATGTGCATGACCTTTAGCAGAGTTACTCAAATGACTGTGAACTGTGAAGGTTTAAATAAAAGTAGAATTTTGCTCCAAATAATCGATAGCTTAAGAATACCAGTCTCAGTGGGTTAAGTGAAAAATACATTACAGGTGGCTTTCTAATTGACCAGAGAAAATTTTGGAAATCTAATCAACACATTTAGTCTGCACATGAACAATTAATTTCACAGTTGTTTTGTTAAGAGGCCCATGGACCTTATGTTGAGGAAAAACTCCATTCAGCAATCTCTATTTTTACTCAAATTGTTGAGTGGAGAGAAAATAGATGCTGAAGTTTACAGTCAAGGGCCATTTTGCCACACATGGTCTACATGGGAAGCAGCCACAGTCCAAGCAAGAATACTTACGCAGTGTGCACATAATGCAAGAACAGGTGCCTGAAAGAAACAGAAGGAACACAAGATAATAGGAAAACCATTAAGATCCATATGATAAAATCGCCACTCAGAGCCCTTCTCAGATCTTTGGTAGATCTTCTCAGATAATAAATCTTTATGAATCTTCTCAGATTCATAAAGCTCAGCGAGTCCAAAGTTCCCTGTGACGGTGTGAGACACACAGTGTTTACTCCTTGATGCTTTGTCTCTTTCTCAAAACAAACAAACAAACAAAACAATAAACAAACAAACAAAACCCCCACAATTCTGTTATTTAATTTTTGGTGCAGCATTCCATTAAATGTTACAAAAGAAAAGAAACACTGCAAAGTAAAAAGAAAAAGCAGCATTTCTGAATACGAAGTATCCATGTGAGATGGTTTTGTTTGTTCCTACAGTGCAAGCCAAATCTTAATCTGCTCATTTTTATTAGTGTTATTGATGCATCAGGAAAAAAAGTAAGCAACCAGAGAGTGTTCTTTAAACAGATAATAAAATCCTTCAATCTCAAAATTGAAAACAGATTGCTTCATGCCTGAAAAAAAATTGTCTCATCAGAGGCATTGTTTTACAAGGCAAAAAGACTATACTCATTTGTAAAATGAGGAACTTTCACAAACAGTGAAAACCAAAAGTGCTGACACAAGAGAGGAAGAATGTTACCACAGTGCAATGTGAAGAAAAGAGACCAAAAAAATCCAAACCTATACATTTTCAATTCTATGCATATATGTTCTCACTTCTTGATATGATTCAAACATTTCAAGGGAAAAACAATAGAAACCTCTGCCAGTCAAAGTGGCTTAAACCAGTATCACTTGGCAATATGTGTGTATGCCCTGAAGGATTTCTGACACCTTCTCCTTTGTATGTTTAAATCTGATTATTTCTTCCATTAAGGAAAAATAACCCCACTTTGTAACTGCAAAATGCATAACAGTAGAACAGGCAGAAGCATTCTCATTATTGATGGCCTTTCTTCTGTCCCCTTCCTTGTTGTTTCACTAATTGGAAAGATTTTGGGTTTAAATTACCCAAGGACTATGCAGTGACTAGAAAATTGGTTCCCTTTCTTCAGTGGGAATTATTAGCATTAGTGTAACATCTATGCATAATAACAATATAAAGAAGAGTTTACTCCTAAAAAATGTCCTATGCCTTCCCTGCTGACAGGAAATGACAAAAAACAAAACAAAAAAACCCAAAGTCATTATTACTTTATTCTGTCTTTTTTAGTCAAGAAAAAAAGAAATGATGAGTCTAAAAATCCTCAAAACATGGGTAGCACAACTGAGCAATTTTGTCCAAGCTGTAATATTCCCATAACTATTTTAGAACTAGGTGGGGAAAATTCATCCAGTTTTTCTACTTTGATTTCTACTTAGGAAAGTAATAAATTTCTTCCTAGGAAAATAAGCAACTCTCTTCTTCCTGACCACTGTCTTGTCTTTTGAAGAACATCTTTTAAACACCCTGTTTCTTCATTGTATCTTTGTTGCAAACCAAGACTGTGATTTAACACTTAGTCAAGAAGGGATCTTCCTGGTCCGGGACCTTCTGACGGGTATCACACAAAGGCTTGGATGAGCAAAGTCTCACATGTTTTTTCAGACTGTGATGACCACCTTAAATTGACACCAGAAGAGATGTTTCCTTCTCCAAACAACAAACTGTTGACACACCAAACTTTTAATGAAACCAGAAGGCTTGAAGAACATACTGCCAGCAAGATATGTTTCTTCAACCACGTATTGTAGGCGAAGAAGACAGAAAACTCAGCAGTGAGTCAGGAAGGATGGTTATTTCAGATTTTAATAGTAGTAGTAATCTCTATACTCATCTTTAGGGGAAAGGACCTCTGTCTAGAAGGTAAATATAGAAAGAAAATCTCTTTTACAGGGTTTTTCACGCAATGACAATAATAAAATGTACTTTAAGTAGCAGTAATAATAACAAATATGTGAAGGGTTAGCTAACTCATCTAAACAAACAAATAGGATGAAGAACTGGTGCAGTTTCTTAAATAGCAAGTACTGTAATTTTCATTTAATAGAGAAAAAAAATAGCAGTAGAGATGTAGAAGAGTTCTCACAGCTCTTCATAGGATAGACCACAGTTGTAGAGGATGCTGTAGGTATTATGACAAGAGAGGAGAGCCAAAGGAAAATATAACAGAAATCATCAGAATTCTGGTGATTTGGGAAGGATTTTGGGAGAAAGCAACAGGGATATTTAAGAGAAAGATGTAGAACTGTCTTTGAGCTAAAGGGAGAGCCACAAAATGGTCATAAAGATGTGCTGACATTGAGTTGTGAAGAGTCTTCAAGATAAAGAGATAAAACACTTATTTAGAACAGAGCTCAACTGGGACAGTGTTTCTACAAAAATACGTCTTTTTAGATCTTTTGTTCTTTACAGTTTCTTTCATATTGCGTGATTCCTGTTTTTTCCAGTCACTGTCTAGCTGCCTTTCTGTTACTCTATTTTATTTTAGCTAATGACTTAAAATTAGAACTGCTAATTGGGGAGAATGGAGATGACTGGAACTCAGATGATTTTAGGTACAAACAAAGCTTCAGTGGAAAATGCAGGTATTTTCCAAATATGTGAAAAATAAGTGTGGCTTCTCAGGCACTGAGATATGAAAAGATACCTGCTCACACAAGTTCAAGAAGCATTTTCTATGTTTGCTAGTGACTTTATTTATTCATTATTATCTGACAGATATTTAGTTAATTGTACACTGAAATATTTTCTATTGAGTTTGATAATGAGGATAATAATATTCAGTGTTTTCTTTCTTCTCACTGAATTAAGATTTGCTTTCCATCTGAGGCTTTAAAATATTGGAAGCAGTGGAGTGGAAAGGTCTATGGGCAGTCTGGCTAGACCTTAATAAAAAAATGAATCTGTCTGCCTATTTTCATTGAATCATAGAACCAGAGAATGGCCTGAGTTGGAAGGGGCCTTAAAGATAATCTAGTCCCAACCCCTCTGCCATGGGCAGAGGCCTTCTACTAGACAAGGTTGCTCTAGGCCCCATCCAACCTGGCCTTAAGCACTTCTAGGCATGAGGCATCCACAATTTCTCTGGGCAACCTGTTCCAGTGCCTCACCACCCCTACAGTAAAGAATTTCTTTCTGATACCTTAATCTAGATCTACTCTCTTTCAGTTTGAAGCTGTTCCCCCCTTGTCCTGTCACTATATGCCCTTGGAAAAGTCTCTTCCAATCTTTCGTGCAGGCTCCCTTCAGCTACTGTAAAGCCACAATTAGGTCATCCTGGAGCCTTCTCTTCTCCAGGCTGAAAAATCCCAATAATTCTCCCAGCCATTCCTCATAGGAGGGGTGTTTCACCCCTGTAATAATTTTCTGTGACTCTGTCAGCTAATATCTTCTACCAGCTATGCAACAACAGTGGAAATGTGGAGTTGAAATTTCAGTTACACATGGGTTATGATGCACTTGGAAATTCCAAGTGTGGTTGAGATGTCCCTATGTATACTTATGAACATGTGACACTTGTCAGGACATTCCTCTGATGCAAGATTCCTATTAAAACTTCTGTGAGTACAGGTACAGCTGCAATCCTTGATGAGTCTAGGAATTGGACTTCTCATAGCAATCTACTTAAATAAATATGCTGTGCTTTGTGGAAGAAGACTGAATCAACAGCAACTTTCAAGAGAACTGGGATGCACTGAGACATTATATAAGGATAGTGGCAGCAATTTGAGAAGCCTGGAGAAGCCTGTAAGGAATTACAACAGACATTTTCCTTTTGCAAGGTGTTATATTATCAGACAGACCCAGTTTTTCCTTCCCTCATCCAACACATGTAACACAAGGATGATGAACAGAAGTTAAATTTGCTATATGAATGTGCCTTGATCTGTAGACATCATGTTAGTGTACAGCAATGGCTAGTAATGTATTGCATCCTACTGAAAAATGCCTCTAATGTTTCTGTTTTAAGAACTGTTGTGAGACACAGCTCAAACACAGAGCTGCCACATGTAAGAAATAGGCTTTCCTTTAGTGTATACTTCACTTGATACATTTAGGTTTAGCAATCACAACATCCTGAAACTAAATAATAGGCTAATTAGGAGCTGGAATGAACTTCCCGAGTCACTGGGTTCATCACGTCCTGGCTTTACTGGCAGCATTATATAATGTCCCTATAAAGCAATGGGGCTTCAGCTGAAAGTTACTCAGTTTTTGCTGTTCCTCCCACGCAAAGGCTGTTCCACACCCTCCCTGCCTTGATGGTCAAGACTTTTCTTCTCCTTTCCTGCACAATTTCAGATCCCCTTTATACCCATTTGTTTCTGTGCCAGCAGTGGACTTTGATATATATAGCTCTTTTCCCTCTCCACTTTTTACTTCTTTGATTTATTTCTGGAAAGCAACTATATCCCTTTATAGCCTTCATTTTGTTCGGCTAAGAGAGAGACTTTTCTAATCTCCTCTCCTGGAAGGCAGTCTTCTCTTCCCCTAATCCTCTCTGTACCTTTTTTTTACCTGTTTCCCTTTGAATTCCCCACTTCCTGATTATGTTTGACCAGAACAATACATAGTAATCCAGATAATTTTGCTCTATTTTTTTATTAGGATGAAAATACTTCCCTCTCCTTCCTAGGTGTCTTCTTTAAGGCCATGTCATGCTGGTAGCTCACAGTAACTATGATTACATATTCTTACTCTTAACACATTTCCAAATTATGATTTCCAGTGTGTAGAGAAATTATTGGCATTAATCCCTAACAGTGTGATGATTTTGCACTTAACATTATTAAATTTCTATTCCTATTATGCCAGTCTTCAGGATCATCCCAATTATTCTAGTATTGCTGAATCACCTCAGTTCTCCTTGGCACTAAAAACACCCCAACAAGTCACTAGAGAGAGTCTGACAAGCAATCAAGCCACAGCACCAAGTACCTCAGGAACTGCCCTTGTCTATGTCCATCTAAAAGTACCATTTTCTTTGCAATACCAAATATGGTTGCCTCCTTCTTTCACTAGCCACCCTACCATTCTTGTATGCATTCCCATCTCTATGAACCATGCTGCAGGATTCATCGATTTGATGAAGTCCAGAGACATTATACCTGTTGTAGTTCTTTTCTTTGTAAAGTCAATATTGCATCACAGGCAACTATGTATGGGATAATATAGCAATGCAACATTTGTATATTGTCTCCTTTTAAGCATCCTTGATTATTCCTAGTGCTCAACTCTCTGTCCTTCAGATTAAGACATATAGAAGTACTCACCATAATAAATTTCAGTGGCTACACCTGTTTTGCAAAACTAATTAGAGAGGTGGGCAAGAATTACACTGGTTCAAAAATTTGGATTGCTTTAATAAGTTGAAGAAAAAAGAAGGCTTCCCGAAAACTCTCTATTTTTTTAATTCATAACAGATTTCACATTTACAGGAAACCACTTCTAAAATGCACCAGATTGCAATATTTTCCGTGTCAGCTATTTAAAGTGTTCCCAAGAGCTTTCCTTTTGCCTACCCTCCAAGCTTCCTTCTCCCAGTTCAGCCTGGAATTCCATAATAGCTGAACTGATCCAGTTTTTGCTCAAACCACTTTCACCACTGACAGTCACTAGCCTCATATGAAATAACTTTGTGAAGTTAACAAAATCTGTAATTTGATCTCCAATGCAGGTCCGTGCTTTCCAAACACATTCTGGTAAAACTAGGAAGAGATTGCATCATTAAAGCCTGCAGTCAATTCAAAACTTTTCTCAGCTCCACATCACACTTTGTGACTTTGCAAAGAAGAATTCAGAAATTTCGCACACAGCACAGATCACGGTTGCCCATTTTCTTCATCATCATAGGATGGAATTATAAATTTTTGGCCAAGCTGCCTAATAGGCAGCTGCTTGCAATTAGATGGAGCATTATTTCTTAACAAACTTCACAACCGGATAACTACAGTATGAGCAATATACCGTGAAAATTAGCCAGCGTGCTTAACTTAACTTCTCTGCATTTCTGGTGGTTTCTGTACCTTGCCCTCATTTTTCCAGCCTTCTCACATGCTGTCTGACTCTTAGCTTTCCCACCCTGTCGCAATATGGGTGCTCAAAGATTTAAGCAAGGGTTTTGTCAGTCTTTACGTAGATGTGCAGCTCTGTGGCAGGACGTAAGTTGCAAAATAAATGCATTTGATCTTCCTAAAAATAGTATTAGCGCCTGCCTAAACAGAAAGCCAGTGATAGCGTGTTTTTTATATACTGCACTTTCATTTCCCCTGCTAAACTGAGGTTAAGTACCACTCATCTTGCTCACACGAATAGTCTTACTGACATGGCTTTGTGCAGAAAATAAATGGTACTTCTGAAGGAGCAACTGCATTTGCTACTCCTTAAAAAAAGATGTCTCAAATTAAGAGACAGAATATGTCTTTTGTCAAAGCCTGTGTACCAGAAAACACATCTAAGTTCAAACGCTATAAATTTTGCAGATGTATGGATACTAAAAAATAAATTAATAGAATTCCTATTAGTTCCCATAATTTATTCTGCTCTCTGGAAGGCTCCAATATCCACAGATATATATCAATAACCATAATATTAATGTAACTGGCCTGAAGGCAAATTCTAAGAGCAATAAGATGTATGGGAATCTATTGTGCTCAACCTGTACAAATCCATCTGCTGAATTTTCTCTTTCCCTGCCTAAGAAAACTAACAGTTTTGGCTGATGAGCAGATGATTTTACTGTCTGGAGAAGAGTAAAGTGGGACAAATGTAGCACACACACCAAGGGTGAATGGTGGCAAAGATCTCATTCCTTCTGTGGACTCATGGGAGGCACTGTCATTTAAGAAACACTAAGAATACCAGTTTGATATGACAGTCAAGGAAATGAGAAGGCAGAAGGAAAACGTAAGAGTGGTATAAACTGGGATAGAACAAGGAGATAAAAGGAAGAGTAGATTACTGTAAGATGCCAGGAAATAAACCCTAGATCGGCAATGTGTACTGTAGGTTCCTGCCATAGATTCTTGCTTTACAGGGAAAATTTTTGGAAAACAGCCCTGCTGAGGTGATGACCATGAGTGCTTCTTCTCACCCTACCGGATCCATCCAAGTGACCAAATGAAGGACAAGCTTCCAGGATTTGTTGTCTAATGACAGGCAGCAGCTCCCCCAGTGATGTGGGCTGGGACAAGCACAGGAGAAAGAGATAGGACACAGTGGATTCTGTACCTCTCCCAGTGTCAGGGGAAAAAATCTGAAGTTTTCAATAGGGATTAACAAAGGAAGCATAGTTAATGTGGTGCAGGGACAGGAAAGCACACATATAAAAATAAGCTGATGCTCCTTATATTAACAACGTCTAATATTTTATTAACATTTCTCAAACTACTCAAAATCTGAAATTTAAGCCTACTTTGCAGTTCACCTTCTGGCCAAACTCACAAGCTGCTAAACACAGCTGGTACATTCAGAGTGCAAAATATATTTGTGGGCCTATGTGTAAAAAAGAGGAAGAGGGAGATAACCAAAGCTATGAGCATTTACTGGTCTCTCATTCTTAATTTTGTAGCTTACAGAACTATATTTTCAAAGATGGACTTCCTAAAACCCATATGTTTGAATTATATCTTCAACCAAGGACCTGAAATATGGGTTCAAAATTTCATAAACTGGATAGTTTCCATATTTCAAAGAATTTGCTCTCTGGTATCCCAACTGTCATCTTATTTAAGTCACTGATAAGCTTGCGCTGACATCAATGGGAACAGGAATTACTTTTTCTAAGAAAAGTGGGACAAAGAAACTATCTTAAAAGAGCTAACTTCAAAGGAAGAAGGTCAAATAACCTGCTGTCACATAACACATCATTACATTGGCATTCTCCTTGGCTCTTGAATTTAACTTTGTAGAGAGGATAAGGATACTAAAAAATAATGCCTGGAGTTTCCACTTCCTATTAGTAACTGTGCTTTACTAGAAGTAATTGATATCTATAAATGTGTCATGGGATACAATATTACTGACAATTTTAGCTGGAAAGAACCACCACATGTTTTTCCTTTCTTCCATCTCTATACATACATTCTACAACACAAGGTTTTCTTTCCTTTCCTGTATTCAAGAGCTTGTGCAATCCAACTTTCAAAGCCTAACTGTTCGCACAGAAAAGCCCAGTGTTCAGACAGTCAGTGCAGAGAAATGTTTGAAAATCGTACTATATCAAAAAGCTTTCAAATGAACATTCAAAGTCATTAACCAACACAGAGAACAGAGGAAGCTTCCTTCAGACAGCCCATCATGCCAGCTCCGTCTGAAAGTCTTAATTGTCTTGACTTAGGCAAGCAAAATCAGTATCAGAGCTGATCTCAAAGGTGATTTTATGTAGACAAAATGAAAGTATATCCATGTGAAAATACTTCTGTGCCACAGAAGGTCTGTATTTTTAGCATTTTATTCTCCCCTATCACACTGCATCTCCCACAGTCTGCCACATGGCCATACTGCATCTCAAAGAGAAGTACTATGACTTTCCAGCAACATCAAATTTTCCTGTAAAGTAGCATAAGACTTGATGATCTCAGAGGTCCTTTCCAACCCATCTGATTCTATGATTTTATAGGACACATAAGGTTAGAGCCACAAGAGAGATTTAGGCCTGTCAGATGCCCAAGTTTGGTACGACTAATTGCCCAAGACACGTACATGATCTGCAACATGCTCCCTTGATTTCCTAAGTTTGATGTCTGACTTGCCTGTTGCCACCAAATACCTGGTGGCTCAGAGAAGTTCTTTGCAGCCCATACATACAAAGTATCATAACCAGTGCCCAGGCACACTCCCATCACCTACACAAAATGCTGAAAGATGGAAAGAAACTATTTGTTATGCTCATTCCCACCTTTTTAATATCACAGGCTTGTGCTTAGATCACAGATGTAAAGGGATTGGGACACCATGTTGCATTCCTTCTACTTCCTACAGGGACTTCAGCATGTTCAAAGTGCTTAAACAGTGTTTGCAGGGTCGTTCTCACATCATGGTCTGATGAGCATGTATTCATTCAGATGAAAGTGGAATAGATGACACAGGAAAAATAAAAATATTTCCAGTGCATAACTTTAGCCCTTTATTTTTGGTAATCTAATTGATTTTCTCACCTAACCTACTCTGTGTTATGGATCCCACTTGCAGGACATACCTGCAGCCTTTTTATCCAATGCCTTATTTCAATCTCATCCAGGGACTTTCTTGCTTTTTTTTCTTTTCCCTCCTTAAATACATGTTCTGATAGTAAATGTACTGTACTACTAGGACTGCTTCATTTTGGTGTGAAAATCATAAGTCTAAAACACACATTCTGCTAGTGAGCATCCACAGTTAATATGCCAGCCAGCTTTCTAGGTTTCAGAAAAGTTTCTCCCTGTATTGTGAAAAAGAAAACGTGCAAATCAGCTGTGAGAGAATGAAAGCCAAGGTCAAGGCAAATATGAAGGGAGCTTGCAAAAAGTTGGAATTAAGTTAATCTAAACAGAAATCAATGCAACTGAGACTGGAATCTGGCCCTGAACACACCTCTGTGGAAATATCATACTTCTATGTTAAATGTGAACAAAAAATCCTTTTATAATTATTATCTCATTGTTAAGCAGCAAATCTTACCACAGAACATTTGATGTTTGTCACTGACAAGAATGCTTTATCCTTCTCACATGATATGACACAATCTCTGGCCCCAGACTCAGAATATATAAGCCGATGTCAACACTTTCTCCTTCCATGTTCTAAATATTGCTGATCAGACCAAGTTTCATTTCACTGAAAAAGGCCACTTTCTTTCCTGGCTGGGTGGAACAGAGAAACTTGTTAGGATATATGATACCTGTGTCCCTGACAGTTTAGACTGCAACCTCTGCAATTTTCAGCCAAAAACTTCCTTAGATGGCAAGGATGCAAGGCAATGAAATGTGAATTTGTTGCTGGGTTACAGACTCCTGGGGTGCTCTTAACTGCACTGCCGCCTTTCCTCTGACTGCCCCTTGCTTGTGAGCCTGCTGCCAAAAGAGGTACTCCTGGAAAGAGCTGCAAGAGTGAAAGCAGAAATCTTCACAAGCATTTTGTTGAAATAAATAATGAATTTCAAGATGGCATGCCCACCCTCTTTGAGCCAACCTTGAAAAAGTGCTGAGTTAAAGCTTATGATAAACACATAATTAGGATAAACATTTTTTTGAGTTGCAGCCAAAACAGAGCTCTGCCATAGAGATTGTATTAGGTGATAATGATTCAAGAGTGTGTCTGAAAACCGCTGACTTCTTTCTTCTCTGGTCCTGTCTAACATACAAGGTGGTATCCACCTTGCAGCATTCAGGCCACGCTCATTTGGTTTTGTTCAGTGTCTTTCTACATACACATTCACACACATATTTTGCCCCATATCCATTTTTTATCAAGTAGTTTAAATCAAAACAAAATCAGCAAATACTTTCCATGAATATGAAGTTATCTATCACAGGCAGTTTTTCCACCTCAATTTCACTTTATTCATGTTGTCAGAGTTCTTCCTTTACATGTTCTCCTGCATCTGTCTCCCTTACCTTGCGCTTCATGTTCCTCCTCAGGAGTTACTAGCACTGTGCTAACAAAATATTATTTTTTTCACTTAGGATGTGAAAAATATTGTGCTCCTTCTCACTTCTTGAAAATACAGAATACTAGGTTGAGAGATTCAAAGGTGATGGCCCTGAGAAAGCACTGGCTGCACTGAAGAGTTAACATGGGTTTGGTTGCAGAAATGTTAGCCCATTCTGAGAATATCTCTGTCCAAATCTGAGTATTTACTAGGTAGGATCTGCAAGGTAAGAAAACTTCAAAACTCATTAAAACATTTGAAATAGCAAGATGTTTTAACAGTAAGTTCCTTTGGTAGATAGATGACATCCAATTCTAATTTCTTGTTCAATTAAGCTCTTTATTTTGGGCCAAACAGAAAATGTGATTTTACTCAGGAAATCTCAAGTTGGTCCCTTTGAGAGCTGTTCTGCTCTTGGCAAAAACGAACAAGAGGGAGGAAAAATCAGATAGTGCAAAATGTTGTGGGTTTTTTCCAGAATCAAAGCGGTTGGTCAGTTAGGCCAGATATATTGGGGTAGCAGGTGAGACACGGTTGCTATTGTTTTAGACCTCATGCTCATCTGGTACATTTTCTGGGTGTGACCAAATCCCTTTCCCTCACTGTGAATCCTGCATAACTCAGTAGGTCTCTAAAACTACAGGAAAAAGAGAAAAGAGAGACAGAGGGCTCAACAGGGAAAGAGCAGAGAGAAGGAGGGAGAAGGTGCAAGAAGGCAGACACGGGGTATGAGCACAGGAAGGAGCACTAGAAAGAGGCAAGCAGAGTGCTGTCCCAGACGCATAAGCTTGGTCTGGTCCCATGGGATGGGTGAAAGGACCTCCTGGCTGAGCTACTCTGGATAATACAGTGACTGAGGCTTACTAATAAAAGGGAAAAGTCTCCATGGCAAAGCAGGCCTTCCACTGGGGAATTCCCCAAACATATGCTCTGCCCAAAGCTTCCCTTTTCTCAAGATGCCAAAAAAAGCAGAGGGGGTGGGGGAAGGGAAACACAGACTTTAATTACTTCAGTCACCGTTTAAGACTGAAATGTAATATACAAATTTTGTTCTAGTTTCCAATTCCCACACCTCTTTTCTTTGCCAGATGGGAACCTTGGGCCTTAGTGCTACCACTAATCTTTCTCATCTGTACTAATTTCAGTTTTCCGAAGGTCCTTGTCTCTTTTTCATCCACTCTGGTATAATTCATTGCTTATAGATATTATAAAGCTTACAACTATGTCCTTCTTTCCTCCTCTGAGTTCACAGTTTGTCCAGACATGGAAGAACTTTGGACCGATGAGTCTGCAATGGCTCCTTTCACCTCACTGCCCGCTCAGCAGCCTGTGGCTGGTAAAACACATGCACCTAGGCTTGAAGTAAACTTTTTTCTCTGTGTAGGCATGCAAAAGAAGCAGACAAATCTACACAGAAAAGACAGCAAAAAGCATATTTATCTGGGTAGGCATTATTTCTGGTACAAAAGCACTAGTACAACTACCTCATGTAGTTGCAGTTTACCCTTGTTTAATAAAGAGAAGAGAAGAGAAAATCTCTTCTTTGGTGAATATTACCTGAACCTATGCTGTTATCCTCCCCATATATTCTCACTAACTCCTTCATAGCAGCACAGGTCAGCTCCATTCACACCCAAGTGCATTGCATTGGAAGACCTAAGTGCTTTCCTTTTGCTTGGTGTCAAAACCAGAAACTTCAGTCTGTGCGCATTCCCTGTATTGAAACACGGACTGTGGTTCTGGTGGATGTCCAGGATATTACAGACTAAAGCAATATGAACATTTATTTCCAGTAAATAGGTCTTCATTTAACAAAATTATATGAGTATTATAAACTTAAGAAAAGAAAGATCTGAATTATATACTGACTGAATCCTCTGGAGACAACAGTCTAACAATACACGTGTTCAATTTTATTATTCCTGTGTCCAGAAATTACAATACAAACCAATCACTTGAGGGAAAACTAAATCCCTGTTGGCAAATGGACAGCATTTGTTGACTAGCTAAGCAAGTTACAGATTTCATCAGCCAAAAATATCAGATGAGCCAAAAAAGGACTTTTTGAAGTCATTCAGCTTTGGAAAAGAAAAGTACTTAAAAAACAAAATTATTTTTGTGGAAAATATCAACTCCAAAATTTGAAACAGGTGAAGGATGTGCAGAAGTGATGCCATTTTTCATACTGTATTTTACTGCAGTTTCAGAGTTTTTTGTATGATCGATTTT
The DNA here is from genome assembly GCA_038380795.1 of Pyrocephalus nanus. Classification (NCBI taxonomy): domain Eukaryota; kingdom Metazoa; phylum Chordata; class Aves; order Passeriformes; family Tyrannidae; genus Pyrocephalus; species Pyrocephalus nanus. The sequence continues at coordinate 44,329,540 of CM076260.1, forward strand.
GAGGCACATCAGTTATGCTGCTGTGGCCCAGTTTTAGGTCAGCAGCTGATTCTTCCTTCACGCTCAGGACAGGTCTCCTCCCTTTTTGCCATAAGGCTCCAATGGAAATCCTGACCACCCACCAGGTCCTGCAGTAGCGTCCCTGCTCCCTTAAAGGGGAGTTTCCCATGTCCAAGCCCTGGATGGTGAATACTAGGAAACTCTGAGCTGGAAAGAACAGGCCTGGGACTTGTTACAGGTTTTTCTTGATCTCATTAGCAAATCCAAGGCCTGGGAAATACAAGGATAGGACCCTCTACAGAAAATATAGTCTGAAGCAACAGGAGTAAAACATGAGCCAGAAGATGCTCCCAACGCTGGGCACATAACACAGCATAGCTGGGCAGAAATTTGAGTATTTTTATTATTGGTATTTGATTGTCAAGGGGTAACTAAAAAGAGCCTTACAGATTTTTAGTTACTACTTTTAACTTTTTCAGAGAAATCTGAAGAAGCATCTTTAGGCCATGCTTTACCACTGAGAATATCTTTTTCTCAAATTACTGGTTTTGACCATTATTTTATATCCCTGTACTCCCAAGTGTCTCTCCTAGCCTTCAGGGGAATGGCAATATTGACCTACAAGAGGAATGAGAAGGGAACATGAAGAAATCTGAGCAATATTTTGCTTCTTGAATGGATGATTTATTTGCTAAAAAAAGAAATAATTTCATGTTGCTCAAAATAAACACGGACTTTTTTAGGTAAGAATTTTTAAATTAATTGTTTTATTGTCCCCTTAAAGCAAAATATTTTTATGTTCTCAATTTGAAAAGTTTGAAATGAAAGGGAATTTTTATTTCAAGCTACATCAAAGCTGGCTGACATAAAACCAAGGATGTCAAGGAGCGCTTCTGTTTTACTGGGAAAGTATCTGTAGTGGCACATAAACTCAAATTTCTTTTAAATTATGAGCTTCTACTGAATCACAAAAGAAAAAAAGTATGAATCTTGAGAGCACTATCATATTTTATATAGATTAATGAAGGTAGAATGCCAATGGAACATTAGGTTAGTCTGGTTCTTTTGGTGCAGACTATAGTTATACAAAATGTTTATTAATAATTTCAGCAGTGTGAAAAAAGAAAAAACAAAACAGGCAAAAAATACAGTCTTCTATACTTCCCCAATCTTCCCCTGGACATTAAAAGAACTGCTACACCACAACCTCTAAGTCAAAACCATACTTATTTATGGTCATTTTCCTATGCCATTTCCTATGACTGTAGATGCTAGGGTAGTCTATAAAAGAATATTTTCCTTTCAAAAAATGAGAACTAGGGGGCCTCTGCTAAACAAAACTCTCTTCCTAAAATACTGTCTAATGACATGGAGAAGGGGCTTTTTTTCAAGTGGCCACTTTGTAATACTTAAAATTTTGAGGGAACAGAAAACAAAACCCAATTCTAATTAGGGTCTAATGGCCCCTCGCTGGCTGTAGGAGAAATGGTTCAATTACACTGTGAACAGTGTCATTGCATATCAAGAGCTTGAACCTCTAATAATGCCAATACACTATTTCTTTTGTGTCCCTTGTTCAACTGTTTGGTTTGAAGCTATAAACTGGGAGCAACAGCACCAAGTGTCATCTTATGCCTGAGAAATCATTATGGGATGCAAAAGATATTGGGGTTTTAAACGTCCATTCGTAGAAGAGGTCACTCCACACAGTGGACTGGATCTCCTCATTTGCCTGTTGTTCTTGCTGTTCACAATCCAAGAAAGTGCAGAATTAAAAGATTACCAGGTTCATATCCAAGCAGAATATACTTCTTTTCTTCTGTCAGTCTGACCAAAAATAGTGCTTGGGTTTTAAACTGACCTTATACTGCAGTTGGTTCTTAAATAATCAGTTAATTAAAAGGTGACGTATCAAAAACACTAAAACTTTAAATAACTCTAGTGGCCTAAAAAAAGAACTGATAGCTTTTCCTCTGGGGAAAAGTACTAGTAGCTTACTGAGAAAGCTTAACCTCCAAGGCCAGTCTAGCTAACTATGGCCTTAGGGACTAATCCTTGTAAAGTCCATCTGGAGAATGTCCTAATTCCACTGCCTGGTCTTCACGATCATCCTCCTTCTTTTTTTCTCCACTCTTGCATCCGTTTAGTGTCCTCATTTGCTTTCTAATGACTTTCTAGCATGAACTCAGATCTGTTTTTTTTCCCAGATGACCTTTAGCTGGTTTTCCTTTCCATGCTTCCCTACATCATAGCAATATGATCTGTGATGCTCATATCCATATGAGCATGGTATCAATACCATATGTTACAGACACAGAGCAGGCAATTAGCAACCAAGCCAAAACACATCTGTAACTTCCCAGAAGAGTAGGATGAGCTGGGTAGACATCTGAGACAATTCTGCATTTTGAAACAAGTAAAGGTGCTGAAAGACTTAACCCTGGTAGCTAGGGCCAGTGCTCCCAGTGTAGTTTCCTGTGGAGCGTGACGTATTTCTGAACTTCCGATACTTCAACCTGGCATTGTTAAAGGTGAAGCAGTGACTCTGTTCTGGTCAAGGTCACGACTTGAAGCAATGGAGTTTCAAATATTTCTGCCAGCCTGATTCTCAAATACTGCAAGTACTACGAAACTCTTGCTCTTCTTGGAATCAGCCATCAGAGCTGTCATGCAATTACCGCAAAGCTACTTTCATTTGGAGAGAAATGTAGCAACAACAGCCTGATTTCTGGTATTGTGTTTATTGTTTTACCTTCAGAGTATGAGTTTAGTTTCTAAATTGCCACCTCTCATTCAGGGGTTTTCATCCTTTTATGTGCCCCTAAATTTTATTCCTAAGAAAGGCAATGGAGATGGGGCAGAGCGCGCCCCTGCATAGCACATGTAGAGTACACTCATCTTAGGCTATGTGCCTCATACCTCTCAGGAACTCCCACAAAAGAAGTCTGAGGATCTCTAGTGGTATGTGGGCCGACAGCTGAAAAGCAGGAAGCAAGAAGTCCTCACAGAAGGAAGTGAAAATACTGCTGTGTTGTAATCACTGTAACATTACACGTACCAGAACATAAAGGCAAATGAAATAGTTCATCCCTGCTGTAATTTCTTGTTACTTACATTCCAGTTTTCAAGTGCAAACTCTTTAAGCAATTAAGACTTGCAATTAAAAGAGCTTGTGGAAGGAGCCTTGTGGTAGCATTAATTCTCTCATGTCCTGACACACTGACCTGAAATGCTCAGTTCCTTTTATGGCATCAGGCTTCTTACTAACAGGGAAATCTTTGATAGTGAGGACTTGACAACCTGACAGTACCGCAGAAGTGAAAAACTCCTTGGGTAAAAATAAGTTAGGTTAAACAGATACACCTATGCTAACAGCTAAGTACCTGTTTACACTTATTAGTCACCTCATTAAAAGTATTACTCTAAATAACTTGCCATATATATTTGTTAAACCCACTTCACAGGAAGCTTAACTAAAAAGGAAAGAGGTTAAGGGCCAGATTTTAACCTCTGCATAAGTAGGTGGCTAATCACGGCTTCAGACATGCGTGGTGGAGGGGGAGGCCCTGAATCAGGGCAGATCTAAAAGGTATATGCATGCGTAATCGGTTGTACAACACTTGAGCTTGCGGCATGTTATGGAAGAAACAGGCACTAGCAGAACTGGGAATACCTTTTACTGCTTTGGGAATAATGTTTTTCTCTTTATGGGGAGGCTTTTAAATTATCTCTCTGTATAGCATATTAACAACCTCGGTTTTTTTCTGAGTGCTGGTCCACATATGTGGTGCGCCTGCAGATGCCGCGTGAGTTGTTCCAGCTCCCCTCAGCCCTGCCAGGTCTCTTCAGTCCTGACTTTCACACTGTCCTGCTCTGCTTCTTTCCACAGCAGAGGTTACCAGCTGTGGGACGTGCTCTTATATTCTAGGAACTATGATGTTATTACCAAATTTATTTTTCCATGTAACTTGAGAGAGGAATAAAAGGCAAATTCTCAGCTAGCATAGATCATCAAAACCCATTTGTGATGGGGAAGGTTCATCACACTGTGCAGAACAATGTTGATGGCTATCAGACAGGAATTTGACTTTCAAAACCCAGGCAGTGGTGGAGAGTCCACCAGCCCTCCCCAAGCCCTGGACCCCAGAAGGGCTAGACAGGAAGATAATTCCAGATTAAATGCCTCAGGTGCTATGTGAGTTGGACTCTCATTCCATTGTCAATGGGGTTTTTTTGGGGGGTGGGTAGGGGTGGGAGGGAAGAATTCTTGAACCACATTCAAAAAGGCCTTTAATGGGCACCAGGGGAAGGGAATGGGACTGAAGTGGCTTTTCTTGTCATTTCCCCAGCTGCAAGCCAAGCTGTCAGCCAACATCCTCACATGGGCCAAAGCTCAACATGCTCTCATACCTCTCTTCTTTCTCCTCTGGTAGGCTGTCTGCTCCTGGCCCATCCAGCTCTTTGTTTTTGCATTTGCAAGGTAAAATTTCAGTAGTCTATAAACTACACTGTTTCAGAAACTCTGACAAATGGCACAAAATAAGCTGAAGGAGCATACAGGTGGAGATGGGAAGCAGTGGGCATGAGGAGGGCCAAAGTGAGACTTTCCCTTTTATGTCAGCTCTCACCCCTCCTGTAGGCACATTCATGTCCACCACACTGAAAGCCCTTGCTCAGCTGCAGTCAAAACCCAGAAGGTCTTCACTGCTCAAAAGTTTATGCAGTGTTTAGTTCCAGGCCTGTGTGCAATGACAGGGTTGTCCTGAAAAAGAAAGCTGAGTAACCTCGTGCCTACCCCACAGACAAAGTGAGCCAAGTTGGTTTCCTGAATAGGAAGGAACACGGCGGGGTCAGGAAGCAAGAGCTCCAGGTTCTTGACCCTGGTCTCAGGACTACTTCATGCACACTGGTAGAGAAGTATATTAGGAAGACACTGGGGTGAGGGCCCTTAAAGTTACCCACAGCATTGAAGTGGGGAAGTTAATTCCTCCTGCAGAGTTTCAAAAGAGCAGTTCTTGGCCAGGTGCATGGGTCATGCATGGTAGGATGGTTTACACCCTGCACAGTGATAGATCCAGAGCAAGCAAAGCCAGACACCTCCAAGTTAGATGCTGGAGGACCAGAAACCATGATGTCCCCTTGACTAACTCCAGGGTAGTTAGGGGCAGGGCATCAGTACAAGGTGAAACCTACTCTGAGGTGCCAAATTCTCTCAAGGACTCAATAGGCATCACAGTCTGTTAGGGAATTCAGACATCAGCAAGTGTTGTGCCATTTAATCTGTAGGCAACCATGCTCTTTATTGGATTGGGCCTGTCAAATCAGACCTGGAAAGTTATTTCTGTTTGTGCCTCACTCACCAGCATGTACAAGAGAGCAGAAATGTAGAGTTATGTAGATATCCATCCTCTGTCAGTGCCTAAGCACAAAGTAATTACCGGATAGTGATGAAAGTGACCCATGAGAGAATCATAGAACTCTATCCAAACAAGCAAGATAAAATTATTGCCACAGAGGTAAAGGGGTAATAACAACAGACTTCTAATCTTCTGTACAGGGACTAGTTTCTCTTGCTGCAGATAATACCTGTAGGAATAGAAGAATCCTAATGTTCCCACGTTCCTTTCTAAAGCACTTTGAAATGTGTTATTGGAAACTTACTTTGAGTACATATCAAGACTACTCATAAGGAGTATGAATCACTCTGGTTTACCAGAACAAAGACGAGAGATTTATTTCTTTTTTATATATATAATTTTTTTAATGTTTCTACAGAATTTAGCTTATTTACCTCAGAGCTGGATTACAGACAGACTGAAAAAATTACTGAAGCCTTGATTTAAATTGAAAAATTCTTATTCAATAAAGAGTCCAAGTTAGTAATATAAGATCTAAATTGGTTTTTTAGAGGGAGAAAAGTATTCAAATAACTGTAAATTTACAGGTATACCGTACTATTTACAATCACCTGTTTAACTTCTGAAATATCTCAAGTGTATGTGAGATGAGATGGCGACTTCCTAATTTTCTGAGATATTTTTGTGTGACATTGCCTAGATGGAGTTCTGTGGATACTAGAAGACAGGTAGAGCCTGGCCAGCTCTGGGGGAAGAGGAGGTGATGCAAGCCACAGCTACAATGCAGTGTGTGTCCAGAGGATGTCAGATGAGTGAGTCCAGAGATTGCCTCTTCAGGAAACACAACAATACCTCTGTTTTTAAAAAGTCTTCTCACCAGAAAAAAATAACTTGGACCAGATACCTTCCCATATTCCATTAATCTGCCCTTACTTTCCAAAATATCAGAGGAGAAAACAGGAAAATTTACTAGTGAAGTCACGGGAAGATGAAAGCCACTTTGCATTTGACTCCAAAGAGGAAGAATTCAGCAGAGACTTCACCGCTGCTGCTGATTTTATGCAGAGCATACTCAGGTACTAACAAGATTGTAAAACCCAGATAGGTGTCTAGATAATCAGACAGACAGACTGAGATTATTTGTTTGCTTGGTTTTTTTCTTTTTGTTGATTTGAAGCCAAAGATCCTCACAAAGGCACAGCAGTCTGCAAATTTTCTCATACAAAGTTGTCTGAGATGCTGAGCAAGATGAAGAGAACTTAAACCAGTACTTTTAGTGCTTTTTTTATTAAAGGATCATTTGGAGTACATTCTCCACTCAATGTACATGCAGATCAGCCTTAATAATAACATATGTTATATTTATAAATTTCAAAGAGAAAATACTTCAGAGACAGGATTAGGTAAGTCTGAGGAGCCTTAAACAAACATTTTTACACCATCTCATTTTCTTCCAAAAGTTTCTTGGAGAAGACACTGAATTTTATCATTTAAATCACATTTATAGAAGTTGACAGATTTAAATTCCAATGTGGTTCTGTTTCTTAGTCCAGGGGCACATACACCCATGTGTCACACAAGCATCTGTTTAGTTACTGAATCTCAACTGTGCAGATTGGGTAAAGTTTCAGACTTTTGTCTAAATTTCCCTGTAAGAAATAGGTCAGTTCTAATCTTCACATTTTAATAATTTCTTTTTCAACTGAAATTTAAATTGCTGAGAGGCTTTGTAGGGGAGGGGAAAATTCCCATAATTGTCTCATTTAAATAACCTGAGAAAAACATCATGAGTATCACTAGGTGGAGGTAAGCAGGATGCAGATGAGCAGCCATACAGCTGAGTGAGTGGTCTCATGTCATCCCATCAGGCTAAATCTGACTTGTCTTGGACTTAAGATTAGAATGAGTAGGACTGTTTATACTGGGTAATTCAGATCATCCCTGTGCTAGGCATGGGCATGGACAGTGCACCCCAGTGAGGTATCTCCACTTGACAGAGAGAGACGGGTGGAGAGTTAGCTACCCCTGTGGCTCTGGGTACAAGTGCACTGCCTGTGCAAGAGACAGAGGGACAGAAGAATTCCCAAAAGAGGTATAGAAGATGCATTCTGATAATTACTGGGACCTGTAGCACAGGCTGTGAGGTATTCATTTCCTCAAGGAAAATGCTACATGAAAAGACACTGGCAACAGATGTGCAAGCAAGTAATATATGGTTCAGTGCAGGGATTTCAGTCTTACAGGATATCAGACTCCTCAGTCAGCCCAGTGTGGGGGATGGCAAGAGCAATGACGTCCCTCTTTCAAGGGGAGCTGTAGTTCAATTCCTCCAAAACTGGTTCTCTGAGATCTTTCTGAAGCAACAGAAGCTAAGCCCATTTAACTCTTATCTCACTGCAAGGAGCCATATACCCAGTGGGAAGCTGACAGCTGGACACAGCAGAGGACAGAAGAACAAGTGGAGAAGGGAGGAAGGTGGACTCATCCCCAACTTCAATCTAGCAGTGGCTTGCCATTAGGTTGGCAGTTCATGGTCTGTAACACCTGTAAAGAGCTTCAGAAAAATACTAAAAGGAGGGCTTCTGCCTGTATTAACTGTCCAAAGCAGCCTCTCATCCCAGCCATCACACTCTCCCGGCCTCCAGCAACTTGCAGGTCAGAGATGTAAGCAAACTTACTTCAGAAACATTGTTCACCAGAACTCTCCTTCTTTAGTAATCCACAGTGGAGTTTATTGTATTATCTCCCCTAAATAAATTAATATTAAAGGTTATGACTGGCTATGGCAAACGTCACTGGGTGAACAAGGCATGCTGCACCATGTCCGTAAATGAGAGACCCACGATGTCTTTGGAGAGAGAACAGAACTTTTATAAAGCCATGGAGTTTCTTGTAACAAGCTTCATTACAAATGCAGACCGTCTGCCCATAAACCAAATGTCAGTTCCTGCCAATTTCCTTGTACACTTCTATTTCCTGGTACCTTATGAACTGGGGCTGGGTTTCTTTTCAGTAATGAAATGGAAAATGAAAGAGCATGAAGGGGCAGCAATGACATGCTCTAACAGAGAGATACAGATGAAGAGTAAAAATCTTAACCTTCTTGAATTTAGCAGGATGTTAACACTGACTTCATGGAGCCAGAGTTTCACTCTGATCTGCAGAAGCTGCCAGGCAATCTCATCAGTCTTTGGAAAGTGCTGCTACGCTTGTTATTTGTAGTATTTTCAGCAATTTTAATGACATTAAGCCCTAGGGGGTGAAGCCCCAGGGAAGAGAAGGATGCAGACAGCCTGAGTGATAGTATCATGAGCCCTGCTAGCTCTTCTCACTTAAATCAATACCCTCAACTGCTCCATGCAGAGCTGCAATGAAAGGAACAACACAAAGCTAGCCTGAAAGGTTTTGAGGGAAAACAAGAGGAGATCAGCCACAAACAAAATGTTCTGACCAGGCAAATTTTTTTTCTCTATCTTGGGAAATGTTGAAAATTCACCACTGATCTTCTACTCATTCTCTGAATCAGTCATATGGCAATTTACGTTTTTACTGTTTTCATAATACGTACTCCAATCACAGCTTGTAAAGAATTGTGGGCACGCTATATGCAGGTGCCTAACTCCAGCATAAATATTTACAGCAGTGTTGCCACTTAAGAGTTTTCACATGTGGACTTTTTTAGGGAGTAATTTATGTGTGTTTTAACTCTTCTGATGAATTAGACCATGCAGGTGAAATTTCTCTTTAAAAGTGCAAACAGTGACATCAAGTATTGCCTAATAGCTAGAACATGCTTCATGTAATACTCATGCTGTTTTGGGATCTAATCCTTCAAGTATTCTACACCTTGCCTTAATAATGTCTTTTTTAGATTTCCATAGCCTAACACATGGGCTGATTTCTTTTACTGTCTATTTTTTTTAAAAGTCCTCCCACTTGTCCCACTTCAGTCATTGGCAAAAGACCCAACTGAAAAAAATGGCAAAGGAAGTAAGAGGAAGCCTGAAAGGAAAACTTATAAAAGCACTCTAATCTTTTAAAAAAACAGTTTCTAAAAATGCACACAGCATTTTTTATGTGAATAGAGGTTTGTGAAGGACCTTTATTAACCAAATTCAAGTAAGAATTCAACAAAAGCACTCCTGAAATTTAAAGAAGTGAAGCTGGTGATGACAGAGACTAATGTTCAGATTCTGGGAATCCACTTATTAATTTTGTCAGACTGAAAACAACGGTTAACAGTTTCCAAAATAGCTGAACAATGTCAGCAAACATTTGCTTTGACTGAACTGAGACCTTCCTTTGCCCTAAGATCAGCTCCAGGACATTTTCAGAAAGGCTTCCTTTATCTCTTGACAGTGTGAAAAAAACTTTACCTGCAAATTGACTTGTGTGTAGAAGGAAGCTATCATTCATGCTAATGGAGCCCATCAGCTTGCTTTCGCTGTACCATGATACCCCGGAGCAAAAAATGTGAAGCCTGTTAAGCCCTGGGCTTAGCAATAGGATTTAACAACTCTAAAATGCCTACCTTACTCTGAACACATATTGTGGACCACTATCCCACACATTTCTCTTTTTCTGTGACAGCTGGTCAATGTAAAGTAGCTCTTCAAAGATTCTATGTTGATTTTTATGCTCTGGAAGCTGTTTTCTTAAAATAAACCCTACAAATTTTAAAAAGCAAAGAGACAATGGGAAACTAAAGTAGAAAACAGAGCAGAAAATTGTACAGAAAATTGTTTACAAAGCTCCCAGTAATTTGGTAATGCAAAGCATCTTCCCTGCTTGCTGCACTCCTCAAATAAAAAGTTCAAGGGCACATTTTGAAAACATTAGAGATCATGACTCCTGCAAAACCCTCACTCTTCTAAAATGTGAAGGCATGAGAAGAGTTAATCCCAGACCACAAAGTCAGACAGTAAAAGCACAAAGAAGCTGGCCCCAACTGTGGAAGGGCTTTGCCTGGGACACTCGAGTAGGTTAAGATGCACCAGATGTGCCGAAGTGGTGGGCAGCAACTTTGTTAGACATAGTTTACCGGTTAATAGTATCAAAATGCTAACATGCAAAGAAGTGTTCAGTGTGGGGAAGAAATGGCTCTAAGCCATAATCAGCAAATGGGGAACATCAGACTATTCCCAGTCTGGCCTCCTGAGATCTGGAGTCATGCCAGCCCTGGGATCTGACACGCCCCATCTCAGGCAAAACAAGAAGGATTGAGACAAAGGGCTCATTGACAGTCCCTGCATCTCAGGTCTCTTCTCTTACCCATAAAAGTTGATCACAACCCTCCAGAACTGGTCCCATTGGCCCCTACCCTTCACTGGACCCTGTCCAAAACTGTGAAAGCACTGTACTCCTTGTAATCCAACCAACACTACGTACTGCTGGGCAAAAGTTTTTTTCTAAAAATTAAGTCATTGATGATGGGAAAAGAAAAAAGCTCTCAAGGATATTACAGAAGCCAAAAGAGAAGCAGCAAGACTAAAGAGAGCAAGGGCAAGGCAGAAGAGTATTCCTCACAGATGGCACCGAGCACATACCCTTCAACTGTTGCAACCCTACACTGTGGTTAGGTGGCAAAATGAGAGTGGTTAGGAGCAAACAAGGAAGCAAACCATCCTGAAAGAAAGGTTTTATGGAAGGCTGTAGTAAAATATAATGTTCAGTCTCTGAGGCACAAGACCAACCAAGAGTGCTGCCTGCTTGATGGAGGCATTCTTGGAGCCAACCTGACCACCAGGTCATGTGGTAATCTGGAAGAACAGCAGAGAGGGCTAAGAGTTCCCATTCCCTGCCTGTTTTAAGAAGATAAAAAGGGCTGAGGTGAAGAAGGACTCCTTCTCTGAAGGTATCTTAAAAAGTCCCAAAGATACACTAAGTTAAAGGGCAATGCTTGCAGACAGGTTAAAGAGGATGAATCAAGATTTTCGGTGAACAAACACTATTTGGTGTCTGTATGGGGCATGTATTCAATGTATTTTCAGCACTCTAGCCCAGGCCCATCTTGGCCAGTCCCACTGTGCTACTCTGTGCACATGTAGCCATGAACCAATTCATTTTGATCTCATAAAGTCTTTTTCCCTAATATTCAGTCCTGCCCCCTGAGTATAGCCAGGACTTCCATTCTCCATCAGGCAGCCTTAGAATCTTGGTCCACTGCTCATATCTCAGTGGGTATGGCACCAAAGGACTCTGAGGATAGACAGGAGTTTCAAAGGCAGATTCATAGTGCTTGATGAAGACTACAGAAGTCCTACCAGAAGGATAATAACTCTTTCCAAAAATTATTCCTTTGCATCCTGTCGTACTATAAAAATACATTACAGACCATAGATTGTCTGGACTTACAAATGAATTCCCAATGTTTAATCTATCTGAATGTCTTTCTTGTGGTTTTTTACTTCAGTGTAATCCTTCACTAAACATTTTTCAGCCATTAGCTCAGGACAATACATTTTTCATTATTAAACTGCTTCATGTTTTCATTATATCTGCAGGTCAGATTTTACTTAGTGATGTATCAGTGGGATCACCTCTCTTATTACTGAACTTAAATTTCTCTTCTGAGAAAAGTACAGTTACTTCAGATGAAAAGGGGTTCCTCAAATCTAAATGGCCATGAAGCATATTGTCACAGAAGCTACTCAGAGAAGAGAAGGCTTTGGGGTGACCTAATTGCTGCCTTCCAATACCTGAAGGGAGCCTACAAAAAAGACAGGGAGAGACTTTTTACAGGACAGGACAAGGGGGAATGGCTTTAAACTGGAAGAGATTAGGTCTAGATTAGGTATCAGAAAGAAATTCTTTACTGTGAGGGTCACCTGGAACAGGTTGCCCAGAGAAGCTGTGGATGCCCCAACCCTGGAAGTGTTCAAGGCTAAGTTTGAAGGGGCTCTGAGCAATCTGGTCTAGAGGAAGGTGTCCCTGCCCACAGCAGAGGGGTTGGAACTAGATGATCTTTAAGGTCCCTTGCAACCCAAACCATTCTATAATTCTATGATTATTCTTGCCAGATCCATGACAATTTGTATGAACTCCAGTAATAGCAAAGTAACATCATTTATGAGAAGGGAACCAAACTAAAAATTATCTCTTTGAGGAAAGGTGTTGTGTGTAGCTGGAGGAAATACCTGCCCCATGGAAGAGCTGCCCAAACAGACAAGACAGACAAAAGGTGTGAGAAAAGAAGTGTTGTTGCCCCATATTACAAACTGGGACTTGAGTCATAGGATGAATAAGTGATCCGGAGAAGGTCACACAGGAAATCTGTGTCATGGTTGGTTATTAAACCCAGATTTCCTGATTTGCCACTGAATCCCATAATTACAAGACCATCCTTCCTGTCCTTTCCAACTCCATCCATAAAGTACCTCATTAATTGGGCAATGCTGTACAAGAAGAAAAAGCCTTCCGTACATCCTGCAGCATGATCTCGGGTGACTCCCACCATTGGATTCGAATCCATGTCCCAAGAGCCTGGCTGAGAAATTGCATTTCCTCATCCACACCAGGCTGCCGCCCCCCCTTGTGCAGGCATCCTACCATGCAGCTTGTGACTTGACCCCCAGCTTTCTCCACTCCCTCACACCACCCTCCTCTGCTCCTTGGCCACTGCTTCCCTCACAGCCCTCCATCTGAACCAACCCTGCTGCTCCCTTCTGGTTTGGTGGGGTTTCCTCATTTCATTGGTTGGAGTCTGGCTAGTGGGGTCTGACTAGAGAGGAGGCCTTGGAGATCTTCAGGGCTGATGCTGTGGTGCATTTAGTGAACCTACCTAAAATAAATAAAATGAGGTCACAGCATGTACCCGTTAGATAAATCTAATTCATCGTACTTCAAACAAAGGGAGGAAAAAAGACTGAAGATGGCTGTATCAGGTGGGGAATGACCTATACAGAAGATTTCTACCAGCAGAGGGAGGAGCCCTGGGGCTCCAGGAATATCAGATATTCTGGGAATTTATGGAGCTTCTGGAAATCTGAAGACAAAGAAAATTGGGTTGGGACTCCTATGAATAAGAGATGTGAGGATATGAAGTGTACATAACTCAGCCCACCTAGGAAAGGAAACAACTGAAAGCAAACAGCAAATGCCTGAAATACCAAGTTAAGAAGATAATTATACAGTCTCACAGATTTCCATAATTTGCTGAGGAAGACTCATTAGATTTACAGATGAAAAAGAGAATTTGTGTCCCTTCTTATTGGTCTCCCTAGAGGTTTACAGTCTGTTTTTGGAAGTGTTGAAGAAGTCGATAGTGGAAATAACAAGAAGATAGAGACAGCCGGCCCTGCCTATGGAAGAGGCAGCAAACTCATTTTCAAGTTTAAAAAAACAGAGCCATATGGCTGGATGGTAATGCAGGGCTGAACCCTATTTAATATCAGCATTAACACTATAGAAGCTGTTGCTATAGTAGTGACATCTGGAAGAAACCTTCAAATAGATTATTCTCTAACCTGGATGAAGGATTCTGCCAGTCTGTCTGTCAAAGAAAGCCTTCAGAGCAAATCAATAACAAAGATCTTGTTACCTCAATGCAATGTAATTTAGCAGCTAATCAGTTTGACAACATTAGAAACACAAGGAGAGAAGAAAAGAATGGAAACCAGGAGATGTAATTAACAGCCAAGGCAGAGAAGTCTCCAGGAACTCAGGGAGAAACATCAAACTTTTATATGCCACTATCCAATGAACTTGATCAGTAAAATCACACCTTCAGTCTAAATTGTTCCCAGTCTAAGCTAATACTTGCTGTTCATAGGCTCCACTTAAAAAGCATTAACATTACCAATGTTATTGGTAATACAAAAGTATTATTAGTGAAGATGAGAGATGCATGCACAAAATATTACTAATTGCCAGAGCAGTGATAGATACAGTGTCCCATCTTTTTTTAATGTTGGTTTGAATACCTGTTGTGCTTCGGCCGAGTGAAAAGGTTCCTCTTGACTAATTAAAATAATTCTGCTGAGCACAGACATTTGGCAGCCTCTGGAAATTTAATTCTGCCTTGTAGCTGGCCTCTCTCACTGAAACAATATGTGAAATTGTTGCTAGAGAGAGGGGTTTCATGATCTGTTTGTTGGTTTTTATTAGGTTTACAACAAAAGCATTTTGGACCTGATTTACTTCTCCTGACACTGAAGAGATCAGCTGTAGCTGACAGGAGCAATTCTCAGCACCCCTTGCACATGATGTGGTCATTGAAATTGTAAGGTGTAAGAAAGTTAATAGTGCCATTTCCATTCGCTTGCACAATGTATAAAACAACTCCATGTCAAGCATTCTGATGTGAAAATATGATCATGACCATATGTCTTTTGGAAGGTAACAGACTGTATGTGGGGATACAGCATTAAACTCTACAGTTATTTTTGAAAAAATTTTTGAAACGGTAACTGACATTTTTTACACTTGTTTTCAAAAAGTACTGTCTTATACATTCCTTAATGTAATAAACCTATTTGTTTCCTGGAGAGATTAAACTATTTATTCATTGAATAGACATTGATATTCATTAGGGGTCTTACCCCAGTCCCTTCAAAGTCAGGTCCAACCCTCTATGTCTTAACCACTCAGTAGAGCAGATCTTACATAGAGCAAAGGCATGACAAAATTCCTGACTTGCAGCCTATGGGCTTCCCAGGTGGTCAAGTGAATCCTGCTTCTCAAGAACAGGCATGGGCCCACACTTAATAGGCTATGTGTATTTACCCCATGAAGGCAACAGAAATTTTGTCATAGAGCCCAGTGGGAGCAGATTCTTGCAGAATTCTCTTAACATCATCTAACATGCCACATGCAGACGTCTCAGAAAATGAGTGGTTTTAGAGTTCTCACTGTTCTGGTTGTTCACAGACATATGTGAGTGAGAACTTGATACACAATTCATATAATCCATAGCATTTAATGCCAATATTACCTAGATGTTAATACAAAATGTGCTATTTCAGTATGCTATATTTCTCACACCAACAGGAGTTCTGGACTTCCTTGTTCATGAAGGAGAGACAGAATGTACTAGGGTCAGCACTATTCAAAGGTGAAAATAGATGTAACCTCTAGGGCAAAAACCCATGCTCGTTACAAATTTTGTTTTATTTAGATATATAAAGGTGATTTAAATTATTTAATAACAGAACTCATACAGTCTAAGCAGGAGTAACTGTAAGAAAGGAAGAAAACTGGATGGAGCACTAGAAAAAAAAGTAGAGATTTTGTTCCAGTTCTGAGAAAGTGGTTAAGAAGTCCCTGGATGGCTATTCATGCAGTTCTTACTCTGGCAAAACTGCCACTGACTTTAATTGCAGTTCACTCAGTTGGATCAGCCTGCTAATCAACTAAGCACTTTTCATTTCATTACAGTGAGAAGGTGTGCTGAAAATGCCATCATATCTCTAAACATCTTCAAAGCCTAGAATGTCTTCACACCACTTCATGAGTTTCCCCTTTCCAGTACTAAAAAAGGATGCTATAAAAGTCATGATTTAAATGATATATTGCAATTTTATGGACTTGGAAGCTAATTTTGCTTAGAAGCATTTTTATGGACTTTGGAAGCTCAGAGTGGGGGGAAACAGAGCTACTAAGATCAAAAACTTTCCTTCTGTAGAAAAGGTTTCAGCAGGGAGCAATTTCTGCCTCCTCTGGATAGGAATCAATTGCTTCTTGAATTTTCAATATTGAAAGGTTGTTGCTGGAAAGTACGTGTAAAGAGGGAGTTCATTTTATCTGCCCTGCAAACAAAAGAGATTATTTTCAGTTTCTGTTATGAGAGTGAGAAGAGGAGGAGTTCTTTCCAGGGAAAAGCTATAAGATGTTTTCCTTAATTAGTTTAATTACAAAATGTACTAAGACTATTAGATAAACATTAGGCTGTTTTCGGGTTGAAAACAGACAGATGTTAGCAGGATTAAATCAAAATACTTTATATGCCTTTGAAGATTTTTTTTTCCTCAAAGACCTCAGCTCTTTTTTTTTTTCTTTTTAGGCTCTGTAACAGCTGATATTATTAGAACTTTTTTTCTTTTGATTAAAATTATGTTCATCTAACTCATGCAATTCAGCTTTCATTAGCAAAGCAAGCAGGATTTGTCCTATGGTATCACATTTCTGGAATCTGATGATTTCTTTTGTATTCATCCATTCTCCCTGCACTGATCAGATTCTAATTATAGCCAAATTACAGCTATTGTCTCAAAGACTGAGTAACATATTTGTGGTATTGGGGGGGGGGAGGGAAGGCAGAAGTTGGCTTATTTAAAAATAGGAATTAGACAAAGTAATAAGAATTGTTTATAATAATTTTTTAAGGGAAAATGGAAATGATGGAGAACGGGAAGAGGAAGGCATCTTTACATCCAAGTAGGAGAAAACTACACTTTGCTGAATTGAAACTGTCTTTCTACAGCTTCCCTCAATATTAGCCCTCTATCAGCTGCTATGAGGCACTGAGGAGCTAGGTAACTCCAGGGTAAGAGGTATGAAACATGATGCTTTAGGGCCTAATGGAGAGTTCATTGAATATATGAATAGTTAAAGTATCACTGGAGAAATAAATGTAGAACATATAGAGAAAGTTTCATAGTCATGAGCAAATCTGCCATAAACTTAAAATAATGTCACCTTTACATACATACTAAGAGAAGAAATAATACTGTATTAAGTAAATGTATAAAGAACTGAACTCAATGTTTGTGGATCCTTCAGAGCAGTAACAATGCTTCTCTGAAAACACCAAAATTATTTCTGAATTGAATTTCAGGCTAGGGTATCCTTAAATATTATCAATGAGTGACAATATGACAACAGTTTTTAAAGGCATGAATGTCATCAAACATAAATGAGAACTCAAAGTAAAAAAAGCAGTAAGCTATTTTGTTTACTGAAAGGCAGTTTTCAGTGTTAATATATTTACAAAGCATTTTTACTTTGTCACCTTTCAAATCTATTGCTAAAGATTACCTCTAAAATTGCTTATTATCCACCTGCAAATTACCCCAAGACACATGCAAAGTCAAATGAAAGGCTTCTCAAACATTCTTGCACATCAATAGAAGTTGTTTTACAAGAACAATGCAGCATATTTTATTGCCTTACCCTGCTGGTCACCTCAACAAGATGAAAATGTACAAAGCGTTTTTTTAGCATTTGGTTTTCAAAAGGCTCTTTGGATACTTGGCAGCCTTTCGTCTCCACAACTAAAAGTTTGAGTTTATAATTTTCTCAGAGACTATCTTCACCAGCATCTACCAGCTAGGCAATAACAACAAAACCCACCAGGGCAGGCTGATGATAAACAGACAGCTTCACCAATAAATCCATAAAACAGAGAAAACCAGTATGTGTACAATGCCACAAAGACAGTGATAAACTCAGTAAAAAGTGTGCATTGTGAATATTGCTCTTGCATGTCCATGCATAGCTCAGTGGCCTACCTTTCAAACTCGGTAATTCCTTCTAAAGCCTTTGGTGAAAAAATAGAAGCTAAAATCCCTGAAATGTTCTTCCTGCACACAAATTGAGATGTGCAGTTCCTCCTCAGAAAGAACTGTATAAATGTCATCAGGTGTTAGTGTAATGCAATGACCATCGGATTTTATTAAATTACTAAATCTATTAAATGATTAAATTCTTGGTCACACCAATTTAAGTCAAGTGTAAACATACGGTGAAACACTTTTAAATCAATTACCTGATGATAAAGGAATAATCTTCTTACTTAAATGAAAGCAATTAATGTATGTCAGGGCTATGGATTTAAGAGGTTTCCAGGATCAGAACCATCCATTTGATAGTACCTAAACTCACACTTTCAGAAGTTAAATTAAATATTGCTAGCAGATGCTGAGTGGTACTGAAGCACATGGAAAACTAAGTGTTTCTTTTTTTTCTTTTTCAGTGCATTTCATTCCACAGGATCTCACAACATTGTCCTTCACACAACACTGAAACGCAGCCACTGATATTTCTCCTGCCATTTGTTTCAGTATCTGTAAGCATGACACCAGGCGTGGAGCAAAAGTCTCATACTGCTGAAAGGTGGCATTGTGGGGTTCTTAATAGCAAGGGTGATATGAACAGCATGTGAAAGAGAAGAGGAGATGCAATAGGGCCAGATGATGTGCCCTGCAGCAGTGTCTCAGCTGCTCAAGGTGATTATGGCTGTAGGGCCAAGCACAGTATCTCTTTGCTGTAAAAGGTGCATAATCTGCTTGTTCTGGGACCCCTGGACCACAAAATCTGAGACTTTTGAGAGGCCACAACATACACCAGACCAACTGACAAAGAAGAACTACAACAACTAGTTAACTAAGAGCCTTTACAGAAATTGCATTCAGAACCTGCCACATTTTCATAGAATCATAGAATCATTTAAGTTGAAAAAGACCTTTAAGATCACCAAGTCCAACTGTTAACATAACATTGCCAAATTTTATTTGAGTCTGTCTTGCTAGCTGTCTCCTGTTCTTGGCAGAACTGTGGCTGTTGGTCTTGCTCTTGGTAATGTCATCCTAAGGATAAATGAAAAATTGTGACTGCCTCCCTTTTCACACTCTCTCTCAGTCTCCTTTACTCCTTTCAGGCAACTTTTTTTAAAGTATTATGGTGTTGATGGAGAAGTGGGTGCTACTGCCTCAGGTCCACATATCCTACCTCAACCCATGGTCCATTGACCTCAGCATGGGGCTCATCAACACCAGAGATACTATGCAGCACCATGGAGGCAGAACTAGGAGTCACCCTTTACATGTCACCACTGCGAGGTTTGTGTTCTAAGCAGAACAATGACAGTGAACGCCAAGCATGAGCCTCGGGGTCTGGCCATGGGCCCCAGCTGAAGAGGGGTTTTCAGTGTGTGCTATGCTGTATACTTTGAACATGCTGTAAAGGTCTCGTAGTGTTGTGCTGTGGATATGCTGAGTGATGTGCAGTGTTAAGTGATACTCACACGTAGCGTGACCATGGCCACATAATGCACAGTGAAACTGCATTACACATGGCTTGTGCGAGAAGTCCTGTCTTGATGAATATGCAGTATACAGTCGCTCTGTGGCAGGGCCTTAAGGCAGCCCAGTTAAGTGGCAGCAACAACTGTGGGCGTTGGTGGAGCGTGCTGACACCCACCCTGCTAAGAAATAGTAGCATGTTCCTGAAGCTGGCATAGTTCATCCAGCATGTTCTCCAACACTGCAGGGCATTTGTGTGGGCTAGATGTGCCCCAGGTTGCAGAAGGGTGGCTAACCTCTCCCTTCTCTGTGTCCCTTTCCATCTTTCACCCTAATTTTGTGCAGAAGGGAGGGAGCAGTTGCACTTCCCAGCATATGAGGAAGGCAGAAATTCCACCCTGCTGCCAGCCTAGGGCTCAGAAACTTAAGTTGATACATGCAGACTGAGTTACCCAGATAAGTAGATAGTTGTGCATAGAATACAGATAGAGATAGAGACATGTCACGAGACTTGGGACTCTCTTTTCCTTAAGCTGACTGGCCTTTGGCACCAGACCTTTCCTAAAGTTTTACTAGTTGCCTCCTTAATTCACTCAGTCAATCTACTGTGGAGGGTTCTGGTGATTTTCTTCTCCCTACCCTCTCCTTTGTTCCCTTCTCCCACATCTGTATTTCTGGTTTTAGGTAGGGTTTCACTCTGTCCTGATATGCAATCCGTCTAACACCTATGTCTATTTGGCAAACAAAAAATCAGAGGTGGGAGAAATATTTCTAGGATCACAATTATGTCCAGCTGTAAAATATTTGGACCTGTGTGTCTTTACTATGATCCCATTCTGAGAGACGTTCCCAGAGGTGATGCACAAGATCCTCAGACGTAGACAGGTCCTTGGATTATGGAGTCCCAGCTTTGGCTGACCACATCATGAATGATGGCAAAATTAATTTCCCTCCACAACTTATTACATTGCTTGGCTGGGTTTGTCACCACATCCTGCATCCCAGGTTTCACTGACAAATCTAACAGACTTCCCATCTATACAGGATAATACAGAACCTGATCCTTGGGAACATCATATACAGTATAGATGTATCACACTGAAGTATTTATCTCATCATAACTTTTCACTCACACTGCCCTTGTATCCCCAAATTGACTTCTGAAACTTTAGCTATGTTTTATCTACAGCGTATGGCTCATATACCACATATAACTGTCAGGAAAGACTCTGACCTCTCTCCCATTTCTGCTGAACTTGATCACAAATTCCCCTTAACCTTTAATGTGTAGATTCAAGTACTTTCTCAAATGACTGAAGATCACTCTTAAAAAACAGACCACTTCTAAGTATTAAAACCTGGTAAATAAATTTAAAATACCCTCTTCTACTGTTTCCAAACCCCCAAAATGTGACCAAATTGCCTAATTTCAAAATCTTGCATAGTGGAAACAAATGTCCTGTCTGAGACTCTCCATACCAAACTTAACCCACAAATACGTTTTTTGCTGTGACCATTTACAAGTGGGAAATGTGTGGTTTATAATGGAATGATTATAGAGCTTTAGCTTGGGATGTCACAGGCCTTCTGGTAAGGTAAGTGAGAATGGAGCCAGTTTGAACACTCATGTTAGACACAACTATTGTAATAAAGCAGCTCCCTGGCCCTCTGCACACAGTTTTACCAGTTCTGAGTTTTGTGGAGTTTTCTTTCTAATAAAGTATATGGTGTAAGGCCCAGCTTGAAACAAAAATGGTTGTTGCTTGCTGAGTTGTATGAACTTTGGAAATATGGCAACAAAATGGACACATATGTTCTATCATTATTATTGTTATTATTATGCTTAAGGGCTACAAAAATAAAACATTTATAAAGCTCACATGGACAAAATGAGCACTACCTTCTGTGAGGGTCTGTACTTACATATATCTGTTTACCTAGATGCATCTGTTCTTGATATCTCATGGAAAAATCAAATATTGTATCTTATGAAAAAATATTGCTGAAGCATTGTTCAGAAAATCAATCCTAAACCAGAAGTCCATTAAAAAAACCTGAATACCTGGGTCTCTTTGCTTGGAACTTGTTATTAATAGATCATTTATCTTCAATATGGTTGGAGATAAAAATTCCTTTTAAAAGTGTTGAAATGAAGAGATTTGCAAGTGCTGAAACCCCCTGATCTCCCCCTCTCCCTCATCACCTGCTACAGGCTTAAGGTTTCACAGTTTGTAAAAATCAATGGGAAGTTCTCCCCTTGTTAGCAGACCGGGCCAATTTAATAAGTACCTGAACAGAGACACGGCCTGTCGAAGGGCAGTCACCTTTCGCCTGGCAGCAGGAGCACAGAGGGCCAGGACACTGGAGTGCATTGTGTCCCCATGCAAAGGCCTTAACCAGCAGGAGGAAATTTCTTCTCTCTAGCTTTCCCTCACCAGCCTGACTGTAACCCAGAGGGGAACCTGCAAGGGGATGGCCAGCTTCCGCCACAGGAGGCAGTTCCCGGTGGTGGTGGTACTTTACATTTCTTGTAAAGGGCTTTCTCCTGTCTTACTAGGGCAAGCACATAGTAGGGAAACTCCAAGCAGCTGCCAGACAATTTCCTTTCAACTCTGTCCCAAAATCACTGTTTACAGTTTTATGAAGGCAGCTCTGACTGCCTCTTCTCCTCCTCTCCCTCCCACTTGTTCAAGTTTGTCGATACCCGATCCACGAACATTTGTTTCCTCCTTCCCTGGAGGAGTTTTGCGCTCCACTGACCTCAAGTTCAGCCCCAATGAGGCTGGCAGGAGGGCTCAGCTGGCTCTAGTTTTCCCACTTGCTGCAGTCCCTTTTGCTGGACTAGCAAAATCAGTGTAATTCAAGCAGGGGCAACCCTTCCCTTGCTAGCTCCTCACACTGCCCAGGGTTCTGCTGCTGCAGGGAGAAAGTTCACCAGCCCTGGTCCCAGCCTACGGAGGTGAACCCCCTACACTCCATCCATGGAGGCCATTGGTGCTGGGGACATACAGGCAGATCAAGACCCTCGCCTCTGCTCCGGCTGTCCTTAGCTCTTCTCCCCAGTCTGCACCGCTCCTCGCACTTCTGTACTGCACACCGTACACCTGTGGCTAAGCTGCACCATCTCCAGGTGGGTCCCCACTTCACAACACTGCTGTGGGTGCACAGGGGTGAAGCTGTGGGGAATGGCAATGGAATGGTTGGAGGGATGGATAGACGGACAGATGCGTGTTTAACTGCCCTCGCTGCTTGATGTCCAGGTGATTCTCCTCCCACCCTGTATCAATACTCCTAGGCATCAGACCTCTCTTTCCTTTCCCCCCTCCCCTCCCCACTTCTTCTCCCTCTTTTCAGCAGTGACAAAGCCTTTTTCTTTAACCCGTTTGGGCTGTCCGCTGCCTTCCCACAATGATGGATTGAGGAGGGATGGGGAGATCGAGGCTTTCTGTCTGTCGACAGCTGCGCGGCCCGTGCCTAATCCTCGTCGCCCCGCACCCCGGAGCGGGGAGCCGCGGGGGTGCGCGGAGCTGCAGGGGGGCCACTCGCGGCGGGGTCGGACGGGAGTCCCGCGGGGGAGAGAAAGGGTGCGCGGGCAGCGGAGCGGATCACCGCGAAACCCGGAGCACGGGAGGGGAGGGTTCCCCCGCGGATAAATCAGCGCGGCTCCCGCGGCGCTGCGCGCAGAGGGAGGCGGGCAGGGCTCGCTGCCCGCGTTGCGACTCGGCGCTCGGCTCCGCAGCCCGGCGGGGAGAGCCGCGCTAATTCCCGTCCCGCGGAGCCGTTTCGGCGCTGGTCCCACTGCCCTCGGAAACCGCCGCCCCTCCGGTGGCTCCTTCTGCGCCACCGGCCACCCAAATAATTATTAAATGCCGGCATTCGTTGCTTTCTAATTAGCGGCGCCCGAAATGCGTCTGCTTTGTCTTATTCGAGACGTTGCTGTTACGCGAGCAACATACATCAAACAAAGAAAGAAAAAAAACCTATATTTTAAGTAAATTTTCCCCGCCATCAGGGCGAGGTAAAAGAAACCAAAACGCAACACACATCCTGAGAGATAATCTCTACTTTTTGCTCTCCTCTGCCCGCTTTGCCCAGGGTTATTCATTCCGATTGCCGCGCTGTTATTTATTTCCGTGTATTTATGTTTCCCGAAAGTTACACAGTGAAGCTGTTTACGCAAATTGCAGTGAGGGAACCTTGGCAAAAATTTGGAGAAGGATGTGAAAATGAGCGTGGTTTGACAGTGCCAGGATTACGACGGAGTTCATATTTAAATCATGCTCTCCGTCCGAGCGCTTTGGGTGCGCGTGAACAAAACAAAAAACCCCCCTCCTCCCCAAAAGAGGGGGGGGAGAAGGAAGGAAAAAGGCACACTCTAGGATCAACGTAGTTTTCTCGGTGCTGCCGAGAGGCGGGTGGTGGAAAGCCGCCCGTGTTTGCTCCGCGCAGGCCCACGACGGGCATGCAGAGCCGGCTGCCGCTCAGGTGTGCCGAGCCGCAGGTGGACCAGACCGGTCCGGTCTCGTCCCCAGCGGGTCGGGGCCACGGAGAGGATTGCTGAAGGGAAAGCTGTGCGAAAGCCGAGAGGTCATTAACGCGGCGCTAATTGATCCTCCCCTCCGCGCCCATGCCCTGCCTCCGTCGCTGCGGCGCGGCAGCACCGGGGCACACCTCGCAGGTGGGGCGCGGGGACTTGGGGGGCGTCCACGCTCCCGCCCCAGCAATTCCCGTCTCCCGTGGCCGCTCCAGGCCCGCTGCCCACCGGCCGCCGCGGAGCCCTTGCCGGGCGCTGTAGCGAGTGGAGCCGTGGCCGGCTCAGTTTTGCCACCGCTATTTTTCTTTCCCCTTACACCAATGTGCGGCGGGATTACCGTGCGGCCAGCCGGCGCGGCCTTGGGCTTTGACCGCTCTGCAGCGCGCACGGCAGACAGGGAACTGCTCGGTGGTTCCTGTGCTGAAGGGGGAATCAGCCACCGGCGGGATAAGCCCTGATGCTCGGGAAACGCACTCGGGCGGGTGTCGGGAAGGAGAGTGGGCATCTTTTTTTTCTTCTTCTTCCCGAGGGTTTACGTGAAAGAAAAAAAGTCCCTTATTGTGAAGCGCACGATTTTATGATAAAACACGAAGTCCCCTCGGCACAGAGTTTAGGTTCTCTCCGAGGAGTTAACTCGTTCCTCAGCGTCGCGGTGCCGTAGGCGGGAGGGGCGGGAGGTGACTGAGCCGAGCCCTGCCACTTCTCACCGGCTCCGTGGCTCTGGGAGCCACTCGCCGGGGCTGCTTCAAGAGTGTCCCTTCGTACATGGTTTATAAAAAACCGATTCCCATCTGCAGGCAGCTCCGAAGCTAAAAGACTTTTTATCGGCTGAGTTTACCACTTGCCATCGGGGTAAAGCAAAGATAACTTTCTAACAATAAACTTACCGCCGGGGGTGGAAATGAGATTCTGAGAGGCTGAGGTCTTCCTTGGATTGTCCTAAATGTAACGTTTTGCATAGTCTCTAGTAGCTTCCTGGTCATTAAAACGCCACGTAATTATTTGTGGCTGTTCAAAGACAAGGGCTCCCATGCTTGCAGGAGGAGAGATATACGTGCTGGATTTTGAGAGTGGGAAATGGAGACTTTCCTTCAAGCAAGCATAACGTTCCTCCTAAATCACTTTTCAAACCCAGTTCACCTAATCTAGGTGCCTCTTCCTCACTATTACAAAAAAATTGTGTTGTTGGGGCTCTACGAGGGTTGGCAAGCTATTGGTTTCCTAGTTATTGGGAAGACAGACAATATAATTCAGCAGATGCAGACAGATTCTGGCTGAGAGATTGTTTTCCTCCAGAAAGCAACCTTGCAACATGCTGAGGTTATTGACTTTGGAGTGGGGAAGGAGGTGTCTGATAATCAGCTCACTTTCTATCTCCCTTAGATTTATAGACCAGGGCCTCCCTGTCACTCCTGAAAATATAATCATGCTGGCAATAAACCCTGAGGGAACAATGAGACAGCAAGTTGGTTTTTTTCTCAGAGGTAATGCAGTGACTTTTGAGTTACATATTTAAACAAGCCATGATAGCATAGCAAGCTTAGTGCTGGTCTACTTGATTGCCCTGTCTTGGTTAAGGTGCCATAGCTGTCCCAGCACACGCAGCACATCACACAGCCACAGCGCAGAGGGACCCAGGGCACAGTGCCCTGCTCTGGCTCTGAAACTGCTGCCACAAGGTACAGGGTTCGTTTTGAGATATGTAATTCAAGAGGGGGGAAATATCTGTCTCTCTGTCTCACTTTGTTTCTCCAGATGGGAAAACTGCACCAGAAGGACTGCTTTTTTTTTTTCTGCCTTTTTTTTTTTTTTTTTTTTACACAAACATTTCCTGTCTTCTTTGCAAAAATGTATTTTATGACCACTTTGCTGTGCAGATTTCTCCCTCTCTGGACATTGCACAGAGTAATGCAACACCTTCAATCTGTGGAGCAGATACCTCTTGGTTTCTTTATCTCAGAACATGTATTTGTCTCTCTTCAACCTGTTCTTGCTCTTCAACAAAAACTCACCTTTTTACAAGCTGTCAAACGTAACACTAACAGCTGAGCATTCCTTCGGAAAAAAAAAAAACCCACACATATTTACTTAAAAATCACTTAGTATTTATGGTTCCTTGATTTTTTATTAGCCTTTTAACCATGTCTCTCACTTTAACACTAATCCAGAGGGAAGGGGCTCTCTCCTGTGCCTGTAGCAGATATATCCAAACAGAGAAGGAGAAAAGAGTTGTTTAATCACTTCTAGTACTTCTGATATTTAAGGCTATTTTTGAACAAGTAAAAGACCACACTTCTGTGTACCTTCTGCTAAAAAAGTATTGTTTCCACATGCCATGGTCTATCTGGTGATAAGCAGGATTCAAACAAACAGCACAAAAGGCTGCAAATGCAACTGCTTCTACAATCCCATTCCGAAGGGCAGGCACTGTTTCCCAAGGGACCTTTGTTTAATGAGGAAGAACATAATCAGGAGATGAAAGTTTGGCCCTTTGACACAAAGATGGCCCAAGCATCGAAACTCTCCTTCACTTTCTTTCCTAAGCTCAGTTGAGTAACCCCAGCCTGCCCACAGTCTGGCAGGCAAAAGGAGGATAAGTGCAACTAAGTGGTATCCATCTTAAATGGCACAAGTGGTTACTTTGGCCAAAAGCTTGACAGACTGAGAGGAATTTCAAAGAGGCCCAAGGCAGCCACGAGAATGGGTAACAGCTTGGGAAATGTTAAACAACAGACATAAGATTTGAAAAACACATTCACTGATTTGCCTCTCAATTTGCTCTAGTGACTCAGGATGGAAATCTGGACATCACTGTGGATAACACAGTGAAAACCTCTGGTCAAAGGGCAGAGACAGTAAAGGAAGCTAATTAAATATTGGATAGCAAAGGAAAGGGGAGGCAGGCGTGGGAGAAAGATTTACATAAGCTTTGTCATCATGTAGATCAGCGGGAAGCCCCTGCCAGGACTAGGACCTCAAAAAGAAAAAAGTAGAAATAAAATGGCTCAAGGAAAAGCAACAGGAATTGTCAGTTATCTAGACGATGTTTAAAAAGACCACGGCTGCTTTGGGGAGTATGGGGGGTAAGATGAATAACACAGATGTGTAAAATAAAATGGGTGCAATAGAAGATAGATTAGGAACTTCTTGGCCCTCGTGACTTGTATGAGTAATACATAAACAAGACAAGAGGAAATGGAAAAGAGATCTTAGGAATTTTCTGTACAAGGGAGTGTTAACTTGTGGAACACTGTCATCAGATGCCATTAAAAGCAAGGTCTTGATGGAATTAAAAGAAAAATATAAATGGATAGTGAGAGTTACGTTCCAAATGAAAACAATAATATTTTTATATTATCGCATTTGGAAGCAAAGCAAATCTTCATCTCTAAGCCTAAGTAACCAAATGTTTAGGAAGAAACTTGATAAACCTAGAAATGTTATTTTTGGCATTTTTTGTGTCTTCCCCAGAAGTAGCCACTAGTAGTCATAACTTGAGGTTGAATACTGGATATACCTTGGACTGAGCTAGTATGATCATTCTCTCCTGGAGCAGCTTTCTTTCCTGGACAGCTTTTAGTCCTGATTGCTAGTAGCAAGCCTTGAACAAGACTTCACAGAATAGGGGTACTGAATATGACACTGAAATACTAAGTAGAACAAACCAAATAATTAATGTTCTACCCTTTACTCTATGTTATTACGGCATTTATGTGAATTAGGATGTCTCATTTGGTGTCAGAAAAATATTAAGTCTCCAGATTTTTGAAGATGGGACTGGGAAACTTTTGAAAATATTACCCACTGCCTAAATCATAATATGTAGTGTCTAAACTGTTACCTCTTTGACCTATTCAAAATAAGAATCAAAAACATTTGTCTGAGTCTTCATATGAGGCAGAGTCAGTTTAACTTTCACTTCCAATTCAAGTAATCTCTATCTTTATATTTGTGTTCTAATTTTTGGACTTAGATTTGTTTTTAGTGGAAGTAGAAAAGAGTGCAAGCATGAAACATAAAATTTCTTTAAAACTACAAAGAGAAAAGTTCCACCCTTATTTTTGTCCTCTGACTTTTACTAAGAATAATTTTAATTTACCACATCTGGGCTGCTTGCACACTATCAGATAGTACTTGCATATCCGGTGTTCTCTGGACAAATACAGTGACTTAATAAATTAAAAAAAAAAAAAAACAAAAAAAAAAACAACAAAACCAAAAACAAACTAATCTCAAATTAAATAAACACAAGAGCAACCACTGACACTCTTCAAGTGCCCTTATAGACCTGCAACACTATTTCTTTGCCCTTCCAAATAGCCACCTCTTCTAGGCAACCGGGAAGAAGAGTAGGGGTTTTGTACTCTGTAAGAAAATACTATCAGTAAATTCAAGCTATTTGAAGCTTAGAATTAAAAATAAGCAGCAAATTTCCAGGACTGTAATATCATAAATTCTCTGTCAATAGAGACTGACCTTCGATACCAATTTCTGTGTTAACTCGAATTTCTTAACTAAACTCTATCACTTTGAAACAAATACTTTCAATGTGGGATTGCTGAAACAGGTTATAAATTTGCAAGCAATCACACTTGCAATCACTGGGACACAGAGAAATATTATTTACCTTGTGCAGAAAAAGCAAGGCACAATATTGTGCCCAAGCTTATAGGAAGTCTGTCTGGTTCAGGAAGAGAAAGCTCTTTCCTAATTCCCATTGCGGAAGACCACCTTTCCACACTGTATTTAATCCAGCCTGCCCACCTCACACAGCACCACACTTTTGTCACGTTTCGTCCATATCAGTTGTCATTACAGCAGAAGGTAAAAAAGGGTGTAGACTGCCCCAAAGCACTTTTCCTTCAGCTTTTTTTTTTCCAAACAGGATGCCATTTAGACTCATGCATATCGTTAACATAAATAACCTCAGAACTATTTAAATCCCGAAGAGAGTTTTCAAGTGTTTGGAAACAAAGATGTGTGCCAGCTATACATTTTAATGTATCCCTTCCTCCTGTTTCTCACTTATAAACGTTGGTAAATTAGATTATTGTGAAAACTACACAAAAGGGATAGCTTTGAGTTTGATCATATCTCCTTTCACTGCTCAGCACCCTGGCAGACATGCGTCATGACAAACATTTGTACCTTGACATGTGAACACAGGTTGGTTGCCTCATATTATTCTACTATTGATTATTAAAATAATTTTTGTGTTAGGCAGCACTCCTCCCTGTAATTTTGAAGATGGAAAGCCATTTAGCCAGTTGATTTTAAAACTGTGTTTCACTTGTTTGAGACCACTTCTTTGATGTTAGAAAAAGCCAACAAACAAAGTCACCCAATTTATTTAAAACATCATGGACACTTGATGGACACTTAAACTGATATTCCTTTAGTTCTAGCCTTTTGTCAGTACAACTGATGTTCATTTAAGTGCACATACTTGAATTAAACAGTTCTGAGATGAAAATGTGCAAACAAATAAATAAATAAATGCCCCTTTTTAAACTAAAAAAGGAAAGAGTAAGGTTCTTTCCTCTCATTTTCTGTATTTCTGCTCCTTTGCTTTTGTTTTCCAAGCATCCAAAGGTAAAAGAGCTTGATAAAAATTTAGCGATGGGGGCAGGGAGCAGGGGAAGAGAGGTAAGATAACATTATTCCAGGCCCTTGCTCTGTTTTGTTAGGACAGATTTAATCTTTGGGCTGCATCAGGGGATAGGCCTGAATGACTGCCTGATCATCTCTTCACTCTCTCTTCTTTTATCTGGATTACTCTTGACTGTTTTCAGGGATGATATCTCCCTATTCTTATTTAGTAAATTAGGCTATTGTTTCCCTGTATTTCACTTATTGTAAAACATTTTCTTCCTTAACTTCAGACCATTGTTCCTGGGTTGTGAGCATGCTGTCACTGGAGAGGGGGTTAGAGGAGGGAACCATGTAACTGGGGACAGATTCTGCCATATTTTGCCAGTTAACAGTAGCTTGTTGTTGAGTGCTCTTGATTTCATGGCGGTTTCTAGTAGGAAAAAACATTTATAAAAGAGATCAAAATCGGCCTTGTAATTGAAGGGGAAAATGAGGAAAGATAATTAAGATTATGGAACATGAAATAGTCTCAAATGGCAATTTAATTTTCAAGTTAGCGAATACTCATAATAACAGGCCATGAACTGGGTGTTTTTTTTTGAGAGAAGCATTTATTCGAAGTCTGATTTATTACTACTTCTTGTTGCCTTATGATAAACACTAAAAAAATGAAGAAACACAAACACAAATGTCAC
The DNA here is from genome assembly GCA_038380795.1 of Pyrocephalus nanus. Taxonomy (NCBI): domain Eukaryota; kingdom Metazoa; phylum Chordata; class Aves; order Passeriformes; family Tyrannidae; genus Pyrocephalus; species Pyrocephalus nanus. Next base: position 44,359,676 of record CM076260.1, read on the forward strand.
AGTCATTTTTGTTCCATTTAATAGTGAGTTTTAAAGCCAACAGTTGTAGTTCAGAAACAGAAACATCAGGACAGAATACTAAAATGTGTGGTGCTGGGACTTTGTTTATTATCACTGAAACGTATACTGTGTGGTAAACTTTTATGTAGTAGTGCTTTAAAAAAAAAATTGTAATTATATTTTGCCTATTCATGCTGAGTAAAACACACCAGACATTTGGGGAGAGCAGGCTGAGATGTGGAGGAACCAAGCACGAGCATGTGGCAGTGCTTCACAGTGCGTGCAGCCTGATTGCTGTCACTGGCATCAGCCAAGCTTCGAGAAAACCCAAGGGATTGCTAGTGTGCTTGTGACAAGGGCTTGGGTGAAGGTGGTTACAGGCCAGCTCATTAAAGATGATGAACATGTGTTGTGCCATGCTTTGACCACTGTTGAGAGAAGGCCAGACTGAAAAAGCTTACATAAAAGCAAGGACAAAATGCCAGTTGACTCACTCAGCACGAGGTTGTCTCCACATGGAGCATGTGTAGCCGTAATTACTGAAATAAGTGCTGCCACGTCTTTCAGGAACTGTTGGGAGCTACAGGTTCCATTAGGTGGTTAATGACCACCTGCCCATAGGCCTCAAGAAGGTGATGGGTATTTCAGAGGATACACATGGAGAGCTTCTTTGGAGTAGGTTATTGCTCTTTTCTGGTTCTCTTCCCTCCAAGCTGAATGGCATCAACATTAAGACCAGAGGTACTCATAAAAAATCTCATACTTCATACAGAAGGGTCATGTCCATGAGAGTAGGGTGCTCACAACAGAGGAGGGGAGCAGGATAGAAGTAACTCCCTTTTCCTTTTTAATTGCTCTTTCAAAATGAAGCAGGAAGGCAATGGCATTTGATATACTTGTATCTAGCATGCCTCCAGCCCTGGAAGTGCTTATTCCAAGCTCAAAAATAATGCTGCTGGTTTAGATCCATCCCCGGTGTCATTGTGAGACACTGGATTTGCTGTTTGTCAGGTGTTGAGCAGTCTCTATGTGTGGTTGCAGAGTGTTTTGGTGGGAAGAGTGGAAAGGCCCAGCAGAGGCACCACCGTGTCCCTGCGCCAGACTCTGGCCATCGCATGAGGATACCCTCCTTGTGCAAGGCATGGTGCCGACTCTTCAGTGGGATTTGCACCAACCCTTTTAGATAAACTGGCAGAAGGGATCAAGTAGGTCGAGGGAGGGACGGGACGCACATGGGGCAAATCCCACAGGAAACCAGAGAAAGCGTCCCTCTCTGCTGCTCTCAAAAGTCCTACTCCTACCAGTCCCCCTGCCACAACCCTCTGCTGCGGTGCTGCATGCCCTTCCCCAGACCGGAGCTCACACGGACCCGACTGTATTCATATTATTACCCTTTTTTTTCCCTACTTAAAAGGCGAAAGGATAGCTGACACTAGCAGAGCCGCTCGTAACGACCCTGCTCCACAGGGAGATCAGGGACGGCCCCGCTCCCTGACAAGGGATGCGGAGGGGGCTCAGCTCTGCCCCTCTGCCCTCTCCGAAGCCGGGGCAGGCGCGGGGCAGCGAGTGAAGCACTCGCTGCAAGGCCTCCTGTCAGGCGCCGTGGGCCCCCCCGAGAGACCCTTGGCGAGGCCAAAGTGAAAGTGAAGAGACTCCCGAAACCCTTTGGGGGTGGCGGCAGGAGCCATGTGACAGCCGGGAAGCAGCCCGGCCGCACGGAGGGCGAATAACGGGAGGCGGGGGTGTGCGTGGATAATTTCTAAGGGCTGCGGTGCCCCCTCCCCGCCCGGCACGGCAGGGGCGCCCAGGGGCCCCGCGCCGCCTCCCCTCTCCGCTCCCTCCCCTCCCGCAGTCCCGCACCGCCAGCATCTCCCTCCGCGGCCGCACTCGCTCCCGTCCCTGGAGGCCGGGCCGGGCAGGACAGGGCGGGCAGCTCCCCCTCCCTTCCTCCCCTCCCCTCCGCCGCGTCCCCCTCAGGCAGGACAGGAGCGCACCCCGCAGCGCTGCCCCCAGGGAGGAGGGACTCCCCCTCCCCGGCATGGTCACGGTGGCTTATTAGGGTGGTCGTCTCTCCCTCTCTCCCTTTTTTTTTTTTTTTTCTTTTAACTATTATTTTCAATTTCCCCCCTCCTCGCCGCCTCTGTGGCTGTCACTGCTCTCACCGTTACTTTTACCCCCGCTCTTCCCGGGGCTCCCGGCGCGGCCCTGCCCCGCCGCCCCTTTGTGCCCGGCGCGATGCTGCGAGGGGCCGGCGGCCGGCGGGCGCGGCCGGCCCGTGGCGCCCGGGGGCAGCGGCAGGTAAGCGGGGAGGCGGCGGAGGCCGGGCGGGGGGGGGGCGGGACGGCTGCTGCCCGCACCAGGGCTGGCCGGGAGGGCGGGCGGGAGAGAGAGAGCGAGCGAGGTGCCGGCGCGGAGCAGCCCTCCCCCGCAGCAGCCCCGCTCCTCACCCACGCCGCCGCGGCCGGCCGGGTTTGTGCCTTCCTTTGTTTTATTTAGGCTGTCTGTAAAAACTTGTTGTCACCATCACCCGAAGCGACACCCGCTCCCTTCGCCCTGTCCCCAGTCGAGACCTCTGGGGTCTCAGATCCTTCCCTCATTGCCCCTTGCTTTGAGTCTTGCCGTTCCTGCCCAGTATTAAACCTGTCTCCCGCTGCGTATCATCCCTCTCTCCAGCCTGCTTACCCCGCTGCCTTCTGGAGTCCCCCATTCCAGCCTTTCTGCCTATTTTGGTTTTATTTCCTCCTCCCGCCTCTCCTTGGTTTCTAAGGGACTCCCCTCCAACCTGTCTGTAGGTATGTTTGTGTAACCAGACACTGAGAGTAGCTGTCTGCCGAGGAATTAACTCGGCAACCCCCAAAGCTTAGTTTGCATTCAATAGAGGTGTTTGTTTTTCAGGTTTAAACCTCCAGACGGGTTGAAGAAATCGCCCGAAAGGAACCACTTGGCAAATTTTGTTTCCTCCTTTGAAATCCCACTGGACGTGGAGCAGGTGGGGGATCGGGAGGGGAAAATTTTCGGGGGTGGGAGGGGGTGGTGGCATGAAGAGTGACCAGGGGCTGAGCGGTACGGAAAAGAGGTGAAAAGGGCTTTAAAGTTGGGAGAGCAGAGCCATGCTTTCACCCTTCCCCTCCTCTGAGGAGGATAGCTCAAGGCTCTCGCTCTCTTTCGTTAAAAATAAATACTACAGAAGTTGGCAAATTTTGTAGTTTTAGAGAAGTGAATTCTCTCCAGGATTAACGTAAAAAATGTTGATGTTTGAGGAACTGCTCTTGCTCAACCCGTAAATAAAGTGGAGATGTTGACAGTTTGTCTAGCCTCTGGTAAACGAGAACAAAAAAATATTTCATTTCTTGAAGGGCATCAATACTTGTGAGGGTGGGAGGGAGAGGAAGGAGTTTAACTATTAACCTTTATCTGGGATCGTAAATGAGTTTAAACGCATGTTTCTGAAGCTTCTTTTATGCATTTGTTTTTCTGCTTCCCCCCCTCTTCTTTCCTTCACTGGAGATGGTGAAAGGTAAATGAAAATGATGATGCTCTCGTTAATTGGACAAGCAGGCGATTTTATGGCTCACCAGTAAAAAATAAATGCCACGGGAAAGTTGCTGTTTGTAGTGCAAGCGGTGGGAAAGTGGTCTGGGGGGAAGGGGGGCGGGGGGGACGGGGACGGCAAAGCAGCGTGACTGGCTGCGGGTTGCGCTCTTAGTTTAGGGGCGTTTGAATTTGTGTTTCCAGATCATTCACTTGAAGACGCCGAAGGACAGTTTGTGGAAGGTAAGAGAGCCTCTTCCCCAACACTTATATCCTGCCCACGTGTGCTGTGCGTACCTGGGTATTTGCCTATCCCTCAGGCCCTCAGTGCCAGCACACTCGTGCTGGGAAGTGATAAATAGGAAATGCCGAGCTGTTGCCGGCCACGGTGTGGATATTGTAAAGCACAGCATTTTTTAGCAAACAGATAAGATGCTTTTACACACTGAGATGCTTGGTAAACTGATGAATTTCTCCCTTCCACAAAAGGGATGTCCTTTCTTTTCTTGATCAGGAATAGCATAGGAAAACAAGAGGCAAAAGGTATAATGAAAAAGTTTCTGTTCTGACTGTTTTCTACACTTGGAATTAATATGCCTAACTTGACACGTAGGTTGTTTCCAACAAAGATGTTAGTATTAATTTTGGTATGAACTGGGGAGAAAAATTATCCTTGTACCTTCTTAATTGTATCTTTACCAAAAGTGGCATTATGTTATTTTGGGGCATGGTTCTTGCCAGATGTGAAATAAAATTACTATTTTTGAAAATAAACCATCTCCAGCCATCAGAACTTTTATCCTTCCCACAGGTTTAAAAAGTGAAAGCAGGAGATCCTGGGGAGCAGGCGAGGGTGGAAGAGATATGGGATCATAAAATTTGGCAGAGCAAGTGATTGAGGGGGTTGTCTTTGTTAGTTTGTCAGCATCACAGTTACAAGTAAAATATGCTTGTAAAATGCATATTCAAGTAATTTCAAATGAAAATTAAAAAAATGCTTTCCCATTATTTTTTTTTTCCTTAGGAGTCTTTCACTTGTTTGTCATTATTTGTCATTCTCTTGTCTAGGAATCAAAAATACAAAGACTAATACTGCCTATTCTCATAAATTACTGTAAAAATCTGTACAGCACACTCAGTTTAGAGGGAGTTCCTCTTCTCCCCCTTGAAATGAGTCTCTGCCAGCAACAAGTGTGTTGATATACTGATCTGAAGGACTCAGGCACGATGCCAACTAAAGCAATTTAAATGACATGGTTAATAGTGTCTCTACTGTCCTTATCACACAGTAGTTGTCTTTATTAAACTCAGTGACTTCCAAGTGATAATCACAGATGACAAATTAACTGTAGTCCTAGCTCTCATGTTCAGATGAACTCCCTTTTGCACTGACTGATAAATATGAAATGCTAATTACAGATGGATTGTAAGAATTTGCAAAATATACTTCCCTTCTCTAAGCTTGTGATCTCTTTCAGACAAATAAGAACCAAATAGATTATCTGAAAAAAATTCTAAGTAAAAGTTTTCCCGTGGATTGCATTGCTCTCAGTGTAATTTTTTTAAAGTTTTTCTATAGTAATAATTGTATGTGGGATACTACATCCTTCAAATGAATACTTATCAAACACTTCAGAAGAGCCAGTATAGTATGTCTAACAAATCAAAACACTCTGCAAATCCTGTAAAGCATTTTTGATGGAAGTGAAAAAGATTGTTCCATCAATTTCAATTTGAAATAAATAACTTTTAAAAAGCAGCAAATACAATTTCAGAAGTATGCACAAGGGTAAACAGCTGTTTCACAGTGTGAGTTTTAAATTTCTTTGAGTACCTCTGGTACTCATACTGACTTTTTCCTTTGTCAAATTAAAGGATTACAACATAATATATAACTACAGAATAAGAGACAGAGTAGTACAATTGACAGGTGAACTGCAAATTGCATTTATGATTGCTTAGTTGTTTTTATTTTTTTTGAAAGGTTTGATCCTAAAATATCATTGCTAGATCTCATCTTCCTGATTTTCAAACCTGCTAAATTTTGCCAAAAGCTGTAGAAATGCTCATGTTCTCAGCAGCTGTTAAGAGCTTGCTAAAGCACCTAAGAATAATGTGTTTCATGTCTTGTGACTGTGATTGAAATACAATGCCGTGCGCTTAACTGATAAGTTTGGAAATGCTCTTCTTAATGGTCAATATTGTGTTTTTGAAAATGAATACATGAATGCAGATTGTTGTCACAGTTTTTTTACTTCTTGTGGCTTTGTTTTCAAAATTCATTCCTTTAAGACTAGTGAAAAATAACAACATTCTACCTATGCCTTAGAAGTAACAATAAATAAGAAGTAGTACTTTCCTGAAAGCTTTGTACAAATGAAGAAGTCTAATAGATTTTTTTTTTTTTTTTTACTTTATGTGTCACCAATCATATTATAGTCACAATGAAAGTTAAACCATATAAGTGTTAGGTTTTGTCAAAGTGAAAGACCCGACCTGAGATAGTACTGAAATGCTCCCATGAAATGCTTATGGCCCAGAAAATGGGGCAAAGAAGGGACTGTGGCCTTTATGTATATATTCATTGTATAATAGATATGTTAATTTCAGTCACTCCTTTGGCACTACGGATCTACCCCATTAATTAAAACTAAATCTTTGCTCGTTCCAACTAACATTGGAAAGCTATTTGATGATGTGAAAGCACAGTATTTCTAGAAATGCTTTTTAATAGTTAATGGGTCATTCCTTCTTGGATGTTCTGACATTACGATAGTGGCTTTGTGATATTCAGAATGTGAAGTTAAAAGTGATCTCACTGTTAAGCATTATAATTTATGACTTTTTATTTTCCTGCAGCCCTCCTCAAACCTGATAGCTTTTTCAGTTCCACAGTTGGCCTCATGTTGCACTTTTCTCTTTACTTTGAAGGCTGGGCGGAAGTCTTGTCAGGGTTTGCAGTTGTACTACTGTGCATAGGGCTGGGTGCCTGTGCTTAAAACCATATGAGTATTACTCTTCCAGAATTGTTGCCACCATGATTCCACTTTCTTATTAAACCCAATGCTAAGAATCACTTCATTAACAATGTATCACATTAAAATCCGCATGCTAAGCATCATATACTTGAAAAATTACATTTTGAAAGATAAGGCCTCAAAGGCTTGGGGTTTTCTGGGTGTTTTTTGTTTGTTTGCTTGTTTGGGGTTTTTTTGGGGGGGGAAGTTGTTGTTTTTGCTTGTGGGTTTTGGTTGGGGTTTTTTGATTATTCTTTTTTGGCTGTTTGTTTGTTTGCTTATTTGGGTTTTTTTGGTGAAAACTTGCACATTAAATACACAGAAAAGGTGTTCTGGTTCAGAAAGATTTACAAATGTAGTATGTCTGAACCATTTCTCTCTAAAATATCTTTCTTATTTATCCTTCCTTGTTTGCCACATTCATCACTTAAGACCTGAAATTGCTAACATGCATAATAAGCACCATAAGCACCATCTTACGACTGATGAATGCCACTGATGGAATAATTTTTAGTAAAGCAGTGCCCTGTGTGTGTGAAGGGACTAGTGTGCAGAATGGACTAGCCCTTGTCTTTTAAGCTCTGCAGGGCAGGAAATTGTCTTCGAAGTATTTTCTGTAAAGTGCCTGGCATGTCTGTGTGTGCCAAAAAATGATAAGTAATAACAAACAATAGTTGAAAATTAATACAGACATATTTTTTTAATTATTTAATTATTTGCATTATTTAATTATTTCGGAATTTGCCTATAGGGTGCTTTCTAGCAAAAAGAAAAATGCCAGAGTGGCTTCCAGCTGGGGCAAGATGTGCTCTGATGGCAAGAGAAAATTTTAATCAAAATAGAATGCACATTTAATCGATAATATCTTCTGTAAAGCCGTCGGGCCAAAACATCAACTGGCATAAATCAGTATTTCTCCACTGCAGTCTGCAGAGTGACTTATGCCAGATGATATGAGTGTCCTTTTTGGCTTAAACAGTTTTCCTTTAATCTTTCTGCTGCTTAAACTTTTACTATGATCTGCCCACATTCCAGAAGCGTAGAAGGACAATGGGATAACGTTTCCTTACTTTCCTGCTTCTTTTAAGCCTTTGGAAGGCTTCTCTTTTGCATGATGGTGTATGCCTTATTAGTTATATATGCTCTAGCCTGTGAAGGTAGCTGCCCTCCTCAAAATCACACCTGTCATTATGTTCAGAAGAACTCCAGTCTCATCTAGCTTGCCTGATGCAGGTGTATTGTAAATAGCTTCCTGATCATTGTGTATGTGTAGTTTAAGGTTTCTAAACACCGTTATTAGTAACACTCTTATTAACAATATCTGCCATGAAGCACTTTAGAAACATTGCCCCCCATGTTTATTTCCCAGAATAATTTTATTGTGACTGCCAAGGGTCCTAATATTTTAGTTACTTACTGCATAATTCATATGAAGTAATTGAAAATGCTGTGTGTGTATGTCTTGCGTGGTGCAATGACTCCAGTGATATTTTGGCCGTAGAGAATGGAGAAATAGAAATATTTTTTCTTTTTCTTCGAAGCCTCTGATAAACATCTTTGAAGGCAGTGTTAGTAAACTAGTTCCCGTAAGACATGGGAAAAACTATGTTTGAGTAGAGAGTCACTCATTTTCAAATATTCAAGCTAAATTTTGTTGTTTCTCACTGAACTATAGTGCAATTTTTAGAATTTCAGCATAAATATTTTTTACAAAACTTGCTTTGTTAAGTAATGTAGAAAAGTACTCAAGTTTCCCAGATGACTGCCCAAAATTGATGGTTTTGAAGAAAGATGGGATACTTATGAGTGTGTGTAAGATTTGAAAGCAACAGAGAAATCATAAATCCTAAAACACATAGGCACACAGGCACACTCTGAGGAGAATGGTATTAACTGCCTAATCATACATTTTTGCTCGAACTTCCTGATTTTTCTAAACTAATAATATCTTCACTGAAAAAGAAAGTAATAAGATGAAAATGTTGTGCCCAGATGCTGTCCTGCAGAAGGTCACATACAAATGTCTGTAGAGCCTGATAGAGAGTGGATTCTGCAAGTGGAAATGAATATACTCCATTTCCTTTGAATTGACTGGAAAGTTACTTTCCTCTTTCCAGCTTGCCAGTTCTTCCATAGCTATAAAGGATCATAGTAACCAAACCTTTCACCAACATTTTATTAAAGCAGGAAATATATGTAATTGCAACATTTCAAGTAACTCAATAAAGATAGAAAACCAATAAGGTATGCAATAATTTTTGTTTTTACAGGCGCTGGGATGTCTATTTCCTTTTCGTTTGTAGTTAGGAAAAATTTTGGATGGAAAAGAGCAAGAGTAGATGCCAAAAAAGTAAAGCACGTTTCAGAGCCTTTTATTTTGTATCGGTGATACTGTCTCTGCAGAAAGTGAAAATACTCTAAAACAAAACTCTAAACTAGACTGTAAGGCTGTAAGAGTGAGCCATTTTCAAAAATGTGTGTCTCTTCGTCTACTTCCATCTTGTACAAGAAGGCATGTTTTCACTCTTGTTTTTGTATCTATTTTATTGTCAGAAACACTTTGCAGGTCTTAAATTAGTCCTAGTGGGACATCAGCTCCAGTTGAGCTTTGACAGTTAATAGCAGCTGAGTATCTGATATAATACTGTCTTGAGAGCCTGGTCCTGCTAATGTAAGATGGTTAGATTTCACAGATAGCATGTTACAGTAAGGAAAATTGAACTTCTAGATATTCATCCAAAAATTTCTTAAAAGCATAAATTTATAAACTGCTTTCATATGAGGGGAGAAGTCCTGTTATTTCACTGGTTTTCTTAAACTTCTGTGTGGTATTTACAAACTGTAGCTAATGATGAAGAATTGAATGCCATAAACTTGCATCACAGATTGCTATGTCTAATGGTGTTTTTAGGGTTGCAAATACTTCACTGGAATTTCATTTATAGCTAAAATAAAATAATTTCCCTGTTCAGATTTCTGCTACATATTTTCAAGTTGTTTGTTGTTGGTTTTTGGTTTTTTTTTTAATCAAATTGCAGGAGTATACAAAAGACAAGAGGTGGATGCTGGGAACTGACTTAGAGAAAATAAAAAACCCTGAAAATTATTTTCTAAGTGAAGATCAGTAATGGTAAAGTTATTGGTTTTGTGTAAGCTTTGTTCCTAAAGAGCAAAACACACCCGAAAGTTTGTTGTCTTTTAAAGTTTTATAAATATTGTAAAATTGTGGAAGAAATTATATATTGTGTATTGCTTTTATCTTGTAGTGAGGATTTTTTAAGGCTAGATCTAAGAAAATTTTATATACCAACCTAAATGATTCTATAATTCTGTATTAACTACAGATCCCTCCAGGCAAGTCACAAAAACTCTGCATGATGCCGAATCGTGTAAGGTTTTTGTTTATAAGCAATTTGAGTAATATATTGGACACACTACACTGAATAGCAGAACACCAAAAAGTTTGGCGGATCGGGAGTTTTTATGCTTCCACCCTTGTTCTGCAGTGGTTTTGGGCAATTTAAGTGTCCAGTTAAATGAATCTGCAGAGGGAGGGGAACACATGGGACGGTTCAGACAGAAAGTTGTTTGCGTGGGAGCGTTTGCAAGATCAGAGCCTTGTACTGCAAGTTGACTTTCATGATTTCAAAATGAAAGCTTATTAACCTATAAGCTTAAAAATAGTTACTCTTAATTTAAATGTGCATTGAAGGGCTCCTAAAGTCTTCTAAGTGCTTTTCTGCTGTGACTTCCTATGCTGTTATCTATTCAAGAATGAGATAAATGTATCCCAGCAAAATTAAAAAAAAAAAAAAATCCGATCAAAGTAATTGTTAGAAATTACACTATTTGATAAGATCAGCTGCTGAAAATAAAGGGGGAAATGAGATCTGACAGAGGTAAAACCAGGTAAATAGCTTTCAGCTCTGCTTTTGTTATTCAAGAAGAAAGAGAAACAATAGGTGCTGTTTAGAGTCAGGAGCTGCCCTTATAACCTCTGCTGCTCTTAAAATGCCTGAAGGTTATTGCATGGTTCATGGTGGCTTTTATGCTTGCAGTTCAACTTTTAATTTTCTAACAAAAGGAGATGCAGTACCAGCCTGCTGATAAACACTTTGCAGAGCAATGAGAGAGAGAAATGGAAAAATTCCTCCCACTTTTTTCCTCCTTTCCACTTACTGAAGTATACGGCCATATTTTTAACAGAAGAGCACTTCCTCTTACATTAAGCTGCCAAAACTGGAGACTGATTTTTTAAAAGTAGGAACGTTGTTTCTATGAGGGTGGGATGTGCTTTTGCATTCAACAGGCCCAGCCCAAACAGATGATTTGTTGCATGCAGTTATGGGGAGTGATCCGAACATCCACAGGGGCTGTATCTATTTCAACAAGACTTTAATTCTTGCTTCACTGGCAAAACTGAGTTGACTTAGCCATAAAACCAGCCTTCTCAGCGTCAAAACTTCAGCTTCCTGGCCTAGAAGTGTCCCCACTGAGCGTGGGGGGACACTTTCTCTGCTAGCTGTAAAGCAATGCACACTGTAAGTAATACAGACGAACCTCATCCAGTACTTTGGCTCTGTCCTTAAATGTGCTGCTTGAATTTGTTGGAGTGATCATTGCCGGTGTTTGGAATACCGTGCTTGCTCTGATGCTTTGTACTTGGATACCAATGCGATCAGAGGAGAGAAGGGGTCAACTTCTGAAGGTATTGTTTTCAAGCACAGCTGAAAGTAATGGAATGTAACAGTTTTAGGAATGTACACCTGTGAGTATATAATAAGAGAGTATCTGTTTGTGTATTTTCACTGCTGACATTCAGATCAAAGGTCCCCTAGGCAGTGGTGGTGGTGTAAGAAAAAGGGAAAGGGGCCACATGTCTCACCAACTCTGACCTGTTGTGCTGCTTGTTGTTTGCAAGTTTTCACTAGAAAATCAGTCATGAACCTGTTTCAAACCTGCTTCGACTTACTTTTGGGGTTTCACTTACTATATATGAATATGCAGTTCAAAAAGTGGCAGTGCATAAAAGAAAGAATATTGCCAGCAAGTGCTGCCACTTAAATATCAAAACTGATGCCCAGTCTTGCATTGGATGGTGCTGGGATATTGTCACAAGCACATCAAAAAAACTTTGTGTTTTGAGGCAGAGAATGTCATCTCTGCATGAGGGATGCCAAAAAAAGCTGACAGGTAAACTGAGAAACATCTTCAAGCCTTTGCAAACACATACCAGCTTAAGCATCTTCCCCCTTTGCAACTACATGCCAGCTAAAACAAAAAACCGAGGAGGCATCTGTCTCTTGCCCTCCAGCCTGCTTAAAGCTAAAGGAAATGTATTCCAAATGGAGGAGGACCCCCCAGGCCCTGGAAGTTGTTTCATTAATCATCAGTTTCAGCCTTCTCATGAAACGGCTTTTATTTTCTCACATGGGCGAATTAAAAAGATGACTGCATGTGAGCAAAACAATGACACCTGTTAAATCTTCCTCTGTTGTTAAGCATGGTTAAAAAAAATATAATATTTAGATTTAATTTTAGATATGCAGAGTAAGTAGAGCTATACTTGCTTTCTTTTTATGCGGGTTGTGCAGAATGAGTGCTGGTACATATTTGTGTCATAATCATGTATGCTATTGCTCCCAGCAGTGATTCTCATCTCCTTTAACTAAATTTCCTGAAATCAGAAATACTAGCTGCTTTTTTTTTTTTTTTTTTTTTTTTTAATAATTAAGGCAGAGAGACTTTTACTGTCAATTTTTTACTTGCTTCCATGACACATCTGACTTGATTTCTCTGTAACAAAGGTGCTTTGGAGGAGAGTCACAACTGTAGATGTTATTTATCATGCTGGGGCTTTGTCAGCAACAGAGAATTTCAGGAAGAATTTTCCATTGACTCAAGGAAGCCAGCAGCAGCACTGTGACAATTTTACATAGAAATCTGAGTGTAGACATGGCCTAAGGGAAACTACTTATGATTCTGGGGGCATGTTTGGTAAGAAGTAATAAGCCATGAGTGTTGGGTAACTGTGGTCATCAAGAGCTCAGCTTGCTATCCATGTTTAGTGTGCCTAAGACTTCTTGCAATCTTTTTTCAACATGTTGTGGAAAGTTACTAGCACTTTGATGCTACACATTTTTCTCTTTCCCTGTGGGCTGTGCAGCTCCAGTTTGCTCTGGATGAATTCCTGGGACACATTGTTTGCTTTCTGTACTCAGGCCTGGGAAATCAGTACCTTACTAGGTGATAAAGACTGTTGTTTGGACAGTTTGACTTAAGATATTATTTCTGAGATAGTCAGATCAAGTCCTTATTTTGCTTTATCCAGATTTATTCCACAGAAAATCACAAGCTGGGTATAATTTGGAAATGTTTGCTTTAGTTGCACAGTTTTCTCAGTGTGTTCTCCCAGTCAAAGGGTGGGGAAAATATGCAATAAGGCCTGTGGCAGCATGTCACACAACCCTTGGCCACATGGTTTTGTTTTATTTTTTTTTCTGTTGGCAGGCACTAAAGGGGGTGTTAATTCATGGCCTGCTAATTTTGCTTAGGAGGTCTGTTCAGCCATCAGCGCAAAAAAAGGGTTACCAGCCTTGCTGTTGCCTATGGCAGCTGTGGTGCAACATCAGCACGTGCTGCTATGATCACAAGGCTGGAATATTGTAATTCCCTCACAATAAATCCTTCAGCCCAGTGTCTCCTTTGCTTGCCCATTGCATCTTTGGAAAGCAGCAGCGTGGTTGCTCATCAGCTGGTGGTACTGCATGTTCACTGTGTCACCCACCCCTCTGGGTTTTTTTGGGTTAGCAAGCTATGAAGTAGTGACTTGACTTTATGGAGGCAGTGCTACTATATGCATTTCAAAGCTACATGGTAGAACCTTGTTACCTTAAAGATTGCTTCCTGAAGCTTTGGCCTGAAGCATGTTTGCTTTCAGATGATAACCTGTCTAATTTTCCCACTGTTACATTGACTATGAGCAGTGGTGGTGAAATGTTTACCTACCAGTCCCTGCCCCAGGCCTTCAGCTTTACCTTCAGTCCATCTTTGGTCATTTGTCCATAGTGGCATTGTTCCAGAAGGTGCAAGTCCACAAGAGCTGAAGCTCCCTCTTTTCTTCCAGTTCCTGCCTTCTCCCTCACTCTAGAGCTGGCTCATAGCTGATCCTGTATGACCTACAAAACAGTCCACAACCTGCAGACTAAACCACAGAAAATCAAGAAGTTTTCTGCAGGGTTATCTCCCTAAAATGTCTCTTCACAGAAGACAGGTTCCACCACCAGCAGCAAAGATGTAATAGGAGCAGATAGTTTGAACAAGGAGGAATGCACAGCCCTAGCACCAACACAGTTCAGTTAGCTTTAAAGTGCTGTAAAAATGCAGCTCTTTCCTAGATCTGCAGTTATTGCACATATTTCTAAGGAGGAAAGCATTTTCATTATTTTATCACGTCTGGACACACGAGAGAACAAAACAAAAGCTAGAGAGATTGTTAGGCACCGCTGTTAAAGAGGCTGGGGAGTGGGGAAAGTGATTTTAATGTTATCAAAATCCTTGTGGTTGCCAGTGCTGGTCTGTATTGTCATATTATTTTTCTTCATATTTCAAAATAATTTATCAGCATGAGAATTTTCACAGCTGGGAAGCTATACCATTTTTACTTAAACCCAAGGAACAAGGGTGCAGTCTGCCCAGCTCTATGCCTTTCTAGTTCTTGCTTTCTGCAAAAAAACCCGTGGAAATACCATAGCAGGCATTTTTGGCTGACCCAAGGGGTCTATTTACTGTATTTATGTAAATGTTTTTTTCTGTACTTCATACTTAGCTGATTAGCCAGTGGGAGAAAATTAGTTTGTTGCTGCTTATCTTGCTAAAGATGATAAAACACCTTCTGCCTATGGTTTTGCCTTTCAAATATCAAAACTTTCTTCCCCCCCCCCCCCCAAAAAGGCTAAAGAACTAAAACAGGAGCTGTCGAAGTCTGAAATTGGGAAATGATAAATCTTATTAAATTTATTTTCATATTTTGGTAATAAGACAAAGTGTTAAAAAATCTGAACACCAAAATCTGGACGTGCAACATATGTAACTTAAAAATAAGAACAAGAGAAGTTTGATTAAAATACCTTGCCCTGCCAGTCGCTGAAGTTTTCATCTCTTGATGCACATGATGTTAAAAGTCAGCAGAAACACCTAGTGAGATGGAGAGTTCAAGGAGTTATAAAGGGAAAAAAAAACCAACTAAACGAGAGAAAGGTGGATTGTGATACAAAAATAAAGCAGCAACAAGTGTAATGCCTTCTGTCTTCAGGATAATGTTAAAATGAGTGTAAGTTTCATCCTCGGAGGGGCTTTGTGGTGTTATAATGATTCATAGGATAAAGTGATTTTTGTCTTTTTCGCTCATATTTCAGTGGGATTTCTCTCGGATAAACAAAGTAACACACATGCAAAGACTCTTTCTGCCTCATTTAAACACCCCACCTTATCAAAACTCCACTTCCCTGAGTGATGGATCTTGGCTCTGGATGGGAGAATGAAGTATTCAATTACCTTATTTTCATGTGCTAATGAAGCAGAATGTGGCTTTAGGGGTTTTCTTTTCAGCAAGGTAGCCTGTTTGGTTATGCACATGCCGCCTTCTTATGTTTCCTTCCCCGTCCCTGCCTGCACTCAAGCGGTGGTCTTAATGGGCAACAGGGGCTAATCTGTCTGCCTGACAGCAAGCCTTGGCCTTCTACAGCCCAGCGGGAGCAGCCCTGGCCTGTAATTAGCGGAGCCATCAAACCAAACTGTTAGGCTCAAAATGATTTCTTTTGGCAACTCTTGCAGCAACTCTATATGCTGAAAATCCGTGAAGGGTTTTTTGTTGGATTTTTTTTCCCCCTCATATCGCTGAGTAGCTGATGTCAGCTCAGAAATTCTCAGCCTGAAAGGCAGCAGGTTTGTACTCTGGTAACTCCGGCTGTCCTTGAATGGGGAATGTACAGCTTTTAAGTGTTCGACATCGTTTGTTCAGCTCAGTTTAAAAGTGCAGGTACATTTTTGATTGAGAGCCAGATAGTAAAGAGAAGTATTTTTTATAGTAAAGTCACACTGATGATGATGCAGCAAAGGCATGTATTCAGCTCACACACTTTTCGGTGCTGTCACACCCTCCTCATCCTCAGCTTTACTTCCATGGAGGGGTGCTTTTTAATGGGTGGCATCATTCATACCCATCGTGATAAGCTTTTACTTAGTGCTTGGCTGAAATAGGATGTAAGTGTTCAATGCTTTACATAATAGCTCTTCAGCCACAGTTGCATGTCCTTTCAGCACCCTATAATGAAAATTAACACATTTTGGGGGTTTTCCTAGCAACTGTATGCTAGGAATTACTGTGTCAGCTCCACCACTATGGACGACGGAGGGAAATAACCATCCAGGAGTTACTCATTGCCAGTTATGAAGCTGAGGAATTGGAAAAAAGCAACAAATTTCCCTTTTTTTTTTTTTTTTTTTTTTTTTCCTTCCCCCCAAGAATTAAATAAAAAAGCTTTACAAAGTACATTGAAACATACCCAAGTCTGGATTTTTTGTTTTGTTTTTATTGTGGAGAGTTCTGAAGGAAACAAAGAATTACTTAAGTGGCCATGATAGGTGTAAGAATAGTCACCTTCAATTCTCCTAATAAGTAAAGGGAGGAAGTGTAATAGACACTGAGCAGTAGCATGGATTTTGTAAAGTGCACCATGCTGCTGGGCATTCTGGTTTCTCTTGAAGGAAATGTAGAGGGAAAGAAATGTATGAAAACAAAACCTGGATATTCTTTTCGTACAATCTTTCACAAAAGTACTAAAGTTAGTGTAGTGGTGAAGTCCTGTCCTGAATTACAACAGGTGAAAAAGCTAGGAGATGAGGGACAATCATCCTCAGCTCTCGATTCCTATTTAAGGGAAGCTTTAAAAAATGGTATTCTGAGCAGGGTGAGGCAGAGAGACATCAAGAAGCAGCCCTGATCAGTGAGGTTACATGGCCAGTGGTTTGAAGTTATATATGTTAAGGCTGCTGTGGGAAGATGGCTCGAGAAGTATGCAAGAAAATTAGGTAACTTAATAACACACATTGTGTCTGAAGTACATAGCAAGGCAGATTGGATCAATGCACTGACATTATCAGTTACCTTTCATGGAAATAAGACTGATAGCATTTTCTGCTGTAGCTGTTGAATACGGCTTTTGTGCAGATATCCTAGCCTGTGTTTCTCCCAGGAAATTCACCTCGTGTAAAGGAAATTCCCGACATGCTTCCCCCCCTCCAGCCTTCCTCCACTTGGAGGGGAATTTCCATGCTTCTCCCTTATCTCTTGCCTATTCTATCTCCAAAGTGTGCTGAGGAAAAACAAGGTGTATTTGGGGCTCTGGTGAGCGCTCTCTGCCTTTGGCAACGAGAGAAGCATACTGTAATTGGAACAAAGTCACAGCACCTCTTTCATCCCTCAAATTTGGGGAAACAGCCCTGTGCTCTTCAGCTAGAGTTGTGTAAAGGAAGATTTCATGACTAATAACCTTGTCAATATGTGCTGTTGTGGAAAGCAAAGCAATTAACTTGGTTGGTTATGAATCTAGCTTGTTGTTCTGATTAAGAGTTGGAGAGTTTCCAGCTAAAACTTTAAAGCTTTTAATTTCTTTAATCATTCTCAAAGCACAGCATCTCAGAGCATCCCTTTCAAAATAAGACAAGTATTTTTTAAAATACTGAGACTTTCCTTGGGAACCCCTGAGACTTTTTTGTTTCACACTGCTTTTTGTTCATCCCAAAAAAAACCACAACTTTTTCACTGTCCAGAAAAAAACATCTCCTGCCTTCTTAACTGCTTTTAAGAAAATTCTCCTCCTCCTCCCTCCACTTCCTTTTCTATGTCCCTTTCTTGGATCTGAGTAAGTAGAGTGTCTGGTACCTCAGTGTGACTTGAATTTACTGAAGCAAACTTTCTAGAGTTTCGAAAATAAAATAAAATAAAGGGAAACAGTCTAGCAGAATGTTACTTGAAAAAGTAAACTTGTTAATAGTACTGTAATTGGCAAGAGCAGATACTTAACATGCAGTCAGAGCTAGTAGTAAATTAAAATTATTAATAAACTACATATCTCTTTTACAAACTGCATTTCTTACAATCAAAAGAAGATTCTTTAGTTATTTCGGGTTTTAGCTTATTTCCCATGTTTCTCAATAGAGAACATTTCACTAAAATTTCTCTTTTTTAGCACTAAAATTAATCTTTTTTTAGCTTCTGTCTCACTTTCTGGTTTTCACACACCAAGACCTTACTGCACCATTAACTTTGTAAACATTGCAGAGGTCTTTGTTTCCATGACCATGCTTACTGAAGTTTGTAAACTAGCATATTTCAGGAAAATTCCCCCCAAAAATCCTAAATTTTTCAGTGCTTTCTATTTTAGAATTATGATGATAGGAAACAGAAAAAAAAAAAAAAAAAAACAAAACCAACATTTTATGGTGTAGAGGTAATATCTTTTACATTATATTGGGGAAAAATGTAAAGGTCAGTTGTAGTGGGAGTGTCTTGTACTGAGATATAGCTTTGTATATTTAAATATGTATAATTCCTAGACATGGATTTTGTGTGAGAAGCAGTTATTGAATCTCATCTCACTCTAGAGGGAACTATGAAAGTTGTATGATCACACAGTATAACTTTCGTATATAATAGGTGTCTACAGCATACACATTCAGAGTGTTGAACTGCATTATTCAGTGCCTAACAGTTCATAAGAGTATGTGTATTATTACTTCAGAGATGCACAGACTAGCAGTCCTCCTCTTGTCTGGTTATATTTAGTATAAAATTTATCTCTACTAAGAAATATATAGCCAACTGTGTCAATAGCCAGGCAAAACCAGAAAGAACTGAGAGAATAGTAGAAAAAGAGCAAAAGTCATTCAAGAAGAGAAGACTCCTCAGTGAATTGATTACAAATCAAAGATTAGCAGTTAGATAATATTGCCTCTTGCATATCAACAAACATGCATATGTATAGTGCCATTGAGTTACATTGTGGCAGCATAAGCAGACACACATCTTGGGGAAACTGAAAGCATTTACAGTTAAACCTGTATCACTGCATTACATCCAATCTACTGTCATGCATAAGCAATCATAAAGCCACACTTGGGGCTGTAGTGTGTTGGATTTCACTTCAGTGTCTGCGTAATCTTAAGGACCTGAAAAAGTAAACCCGTGACAGTAGCCTGTTCTTGAGGGGACCAGAATATGGTAAATGTCAGAAATCCACATCTGAAATGAGAGGTCGCACACTCTTTACCAAGCACAGACACAGAAAAAAGGCTCTTTGATGTGGCTCTAGTGTAGTGTCAGCTTTGTGTGTAACAAGACCTTTGTGCTTCAAACTTGATTTGTGTATAAAAGGCTGTACTGTTGGGTGGAAGGGCTGATACAGGCTTATCCTTCCTGTCCTCTCCACCCCCACCCACCTTCTGCACCTCTTGGTGATCTCTGTTTTGGCTGGCTGGAGTCTCAGCACGCTAGTCCTCATCCCAGCCCAATCACCTAAAAACCCTGGATAATCCCATCCCAGTGCATAAACCAGAGCAGCCATAACAGCGATAAACAATTGCATAGCAGCTGCCTATTGCAGACATACCCCTCCTGGGGAGGCCAATGGACCTCAAATGCTGCTGCCTAGAGAGCAGCACCTCAGGTGGCAAGAGATGGCTTGGTGTATCCCTCAGGTTTCCAGCACACCTAGCAGTTTCTATACATATAGCAACTAATACTTTTGCTTAATGTATCCCCTTTTTTAATATTAGCATTGCCTTTCACCCCACTACCACTCACACCCATTTCTGTGCCTGGGACAAGACCCACATAATACATAAGGGGGTATTTACATTTAACGCTTTCCTCTTACGTGGTCCTCCTTCGACCTGGCATTTTGTCACTGTAAAGAAACTCGTTTTGATATACCTGATCTGATAGCATTTGACAGTGCCCCCCTTTGAAGCATAATTATTTACAAATTAGACTTCTATCCATGGGTATGTGAACACGTTAAACCTTCCAATATAGTATTGTAGACAACAAATGTGGTAGGAAAATGGTAAAGGATGAAATAACTAAGAGACTTTAGTGGGGCATCTTACCTGCGCCTCTGCTATACTCTCTTTACACTGCCATTGTCTTTTAAGTAGCTTTATGTCTTGTGAAAAATGGGTTAAGTATTCTGCTAGGTAAGAAATGTCATTCCAGTCACACTGCTGTAATTAAGCTGTTACATGGATCATTGGTCCTTATACTTCAGCCACGAAATGCTGTTGGCTCCTTTGAGAAGAAATCCTCAGCTCCTGTATAGGCAGTGCACATGTTAGGGGAGCCATTCAGGGATGCTCATGATGAGAGGGTTTTTACTTCCTTCAGAATTCAGGCTGTCCATGACTAAGGCAGAAGATGGGATTTAGCAGTTAGTTAAGGACATGTTCAACTTGATTATTCAAAGTTAAAGGGGTCACACACATTATCACAGCAGAATAGTCACTATTGTGGCACATGCATTGGCATGCATTCTCAGTGCACCGACTTGAGATGCTGCAGGAGAGAAGGGTTGCCCTGTGAGCCCTGCCTTCCCTGATCCCCGCTGCACCCAGAATCAGAACAGACCACAGTGGGTTATCAGATTTCCACTGGAAAAGCACTTTCAAGGTCTGGGCTTCTAGTTCAGTTGTAATGGTGTTTCAGCTGCCAAGTTACTAATGCGTGGCACAGCTGGTAATAGCTATTTCTGCTGTCCCACTTCTTCGCTCTCTGTCCCAGAAAGTACTGATATTTCCAGCTCTGCCAATACAGTGCTGGCTGCACTGGTGTATAACAGTGGTTAATGGCTGGCTATCCAGTGTAACTGCTAGCATGGCTGTGGTTGGGGGAAATGGATATATGTGGACTTCAAGAAAGAGCTTGAGCACAGAGTTGCCTGTTATGCTTTTGCCATGGGGAGTATGAGAGTGAGAAGTGATGGGTAAGATGTGTCCCTCCTCCCGTACCATGAACTCATGGGGCAGAGCTAGCATACCAGGTAGGGCACTCTGCTCCAGGGCTGGAATGTTGATAGTTTTTATTAACCTTCTCTTATGTTTCAAAACATAAGCAGAGTATTTACCAGTGTATTTACCATACACTATGAAGAGTTATCATATGTAATTGCAGCTGCCAGAATGAAAAAATTGTCTTTGTGAGGCTGTTGATAGTGCATTTAGAAGGGAGTGAGTTGGTTTGGGGTTTGACGTTTGATGTTTACATGCTACCTTACAAAACTCAGTGCAGTGCTTGAGCTCCCAGAGTAAGTTAATGAAAATTCAGCTCTCCTAGGAATGTCTTCATACAGGGATGTGTAAGTCAGAAATGACAACTTGCGATACTTGTGTTGCCCCGATTCCCATCACTTTGCTTGGCTGTGAGCAGAGTAACACAGGCCTCCCCTCTGCCATTTGCTCAGCAAATGGACAGGGAAGACAACAGTGGAAAAGGTGACCAGCATGGTTCCTGCATTAGCATGGGGCAGCAGGTGTGCTCCTAGTGACTGCCTGCCCACAGCTGGGCTTGTGAGCTGTTACAGATACCAAAACAGGACAGGGGGAGGGATTTCAGGAAGGAGTCTCCTGATTTGTGTCCCTCAGACTCCTATCCCTGATGAGGTCTGCATTAAGGAAAACAGGACTGTTTATCAGGTCTCAGGTTGTACTTGTCAGCTAAGCAGTTCATTTTTCACAAATATTCCTCAGAGAGCAATATGTAATATATGGTGAAGGAGTGTTTATTGCTTGTTTGTTTTTAAATAAGGCCATTAAGGCCATTAGTAATTGTAAAGAGGGTATTAATCAAAGCAGATTCATATCTCCTGGCAAAATAATCCACCCTGTAATCTATTACTTTTAGTTAGATGGTTTAATATCTTTTTGTGGCAGAACACTAGCTGCATCACATGTTCATGCCACAAATCAGTTTGACCAGTTCTAGATTTGTTGTATGGGCACTTCAGGTCACAGCTCACATGAATGACTGCTCCTTTAGGTATTGTCCTGGGAATTGCTCCTCCATGCATCAGAAATGTGGCTTTTCTCTTACCTAGGTAAGGAACAGAAGAACAGCAGATAGAATTTGCTCATCACTGTTAGCCATGAGACAGCCGTGACCTTGTTTGTTTTGAGCTAATTTTCGGATGTAGAAAGCACTGACATTTCTTTCCCCTTCTTTTAGATTGATGGGTGGAAGCAGTCCTTGGGATTTGGCTATTTTCAAAACAAAATATTTGACCTGAAAGGTAATATTTATAGCAGGCAGCTAATAGAAAACATACTTGCCCTCTCTCTGTGTCTCTTGTGTGTTATGTGTGTATGCGCATTTCGGGTTCCCTTCTGGGCCTGACCTCTGCTGCACACAGTGCAGCTTCACTGACTTCACCTTCCATTCCCTTCTCCTGATAAATGAATCACTGGAAACAGTGGGGCTCGGTATGTGGGGAAGCAGGGTGCAGGAAGTTCATGGCAGTCCCTTGCCATTCTGATCCTCTGCAAATGTCCCTTCCTGCTGGAGTGATGGATGGTGTGGGGCTTCTGCGTCGGTCACTTGTGAACTCTGAAGGTCACCCGGGACAGCGTATTCTCCCTTTGGAAAGAAACCTGCAGGGATGTTGATTTAGTGACATCTAGCAGGGACTGACCCTGTCAGTCAGTGCAGTAATGTTGGAAGTGGGGAATGGTGTTAACATTGGGTCACTGGATCTAAAGCAGGAGGAAACAATAGCTGGACTCCATAAAAGCCCTCCTCTGGGCTGCTGATTGGACCTGGCAGGTGGGAAGGGGCTATTTTGGAAGAGGTATCTGGCTGAAAGAGCAACTGCAGTCCCAGCTCTCTTGCTGCAGCAAGTGCTTTGCATTTAAGTGAGGATAGGGAGAGTCCTTCTCCTCTGCTTACAAACAGGCGCTCTTAATTTTTTTTTCCTCAAGGTAAAAATATCAGCAGGACAGTAGGTCTCTAGAGAGCTTCAAAATGCCCATGTAATTAGAAACGGTGCCTGTAGTTTTTTTGGACTCCAGATTCCCATGAAGTTTGGACTTGAGCAAATCTGATTTTCTCATGTTTGGACCCCTGTGCACGTCAATAAATATGTTATTGTTCAGTGAGGATCTGCTGTGGTGGTGGGTGGCTCACTGGAATTCAAGGTAGGCATAGAACAGGCAGGTGCCTGTGCCATTAAAACAAATACATACCAGCAGAAGCAAACTAGTTGCAAAAGCAGCATTTGGAGTGAGGTGGGAGGAATGTGGGCTGAAACAAATACAGGTGTAGTCTCCCTTGACAGCCTCTACCTGAGATGCAGTGCTGGTGGGCTTATGTATCATTCAGGCATTTGCTATTTTTTGCAGCCAAAACTACTGGTACACCAAACAGCAGTGACTTCTCAACAGTCCTAACACTGGAGACTCAACATGAAAATCCTGCATTCCACAATCGTCACTAAGTTCCAGATTTTGGTTCAGCCATTACGCTTTCAGAAATAGAGATCATACTCTAAGCAAGTTGGAATTTGAGTGAATTTAAGCTGAGTATTTATTAAAGCTCTATTTAGACTGGGCTGTGATGAGGCTGGATTGCAGAGCTACAGGCTGCAATCAACACTCAGCAGGAGGTTATTTAGATTAAATACCAACTGTCTTGGAATGGTGGGAAAAGTTTCAGACTAAAGTTTTATTTACTGGTTCTTGGACAAAGTTGTGGGCTTGCAGTAATATTTCAGGAATTCTGCTGGACACATAGTTTTCCTCCTTGTAGAAATGTCTTTTTTGCACTGTAGTTTTCTTGAATTCAGCTACTCCCTTACATATCCTCTGATGAATACGGTTCATATCCAATTTGCTCCCCTCCTTTATCTCCTTACTGTAAGACTGTAATCATCCTTTTGCTTTCTTTCAGTCTGCATTTTTTTTTCCAAGAGAAAAACAAGACAAGGAGGAATTATTTTTTGGGGGGTGGGGGTGGGAAGCTTCACAGATTTCTCATTTTTCTTGAGGTTTTTCTCCCTTTTCCCTCTTTTCCATTTTTCATGTTGACTTTCCTTCTCACCTTTCCTTTTCCTGTGTCCTATCTAAAGGGTGGGCTTGCTCCTCCCTTCTCATCTACTCTTTTATTTTTGAAAATAAGAAACAGGACCGGTTGTTTTTCCACCTCATCATTTATCTGCTTGTCCACACCTGTTTCTTTCACTTTGATTTCCTTCAAGTTTCAGCATGCATTTTCTCTTGTTCTGCCTTTTGCTTTTCATTTCTCCTCTGTCATTATGCCAGATCCCCTGGTCCCCACTCTCTTCCTTTCCAAGCTGCTGGCCCTGGGCTTGCTTTCTCCTGCCCAGCCCTGGCAGAGGACTTTGCAGCCTGGCTGAGGAGCCCCCACTGCTGTTACAGTGCCACAGGCGGACTCGTACCTTTGCATTTCTCCCAGCACAGCAGCATTCGGTTTCAGCGCTAATATGTTTTGCATCGTTATTTTTTGGGGTCGGCCCTTTCAATATCCAATGCACATAGAAGCACTGTAATGACTATGTCACAGTGTTAGGCTTGAACTGCATAAAACAAGGTCCACTGACTTACTTTCAGAATGAGTGCACAATGTATAAAAATCACAGAGAGGAAAAATGATACTCATGTAGTTAATGTCCCTGTAAACAGAATGAGTGATTCTGTAAACAAATGTGGCAAGCACCTCCCTGAAATTAACAAAAGCGCATGTTTCCTGTAATTCTGCTTCATGTTTATATGGGGTCTCTTGTCTTTTTTGACTCCATAAAGTGAGCAATACAAAATACTGGAAATTATAGTTGACTATTAAAGGTCTACAGCCTTTCTCACTTAGCCGAGTAAGTGAAATTTCCTGTTTCTCATTGTCACTTGACTGTCATGGTGGAGGTATTCAGTACAATTGCTAATTTTATCTAGAAGTCATTTCTCCTTTTTTTTATTATTATTTTTTTTCCTGAGGCATTGTCGACTGCCACAAAACTTTCCTGAAATTAGTTTTACTCACTGTGTATTTCTTTTGTCTCAGTTATTTTTTTTGTCTGTACTGAAGCTTGGAGTTTCCAGATGAGACTGTGCCTACCAAAGGAGTCAGTGGAGCTAAACAGCCCTTGTCACACAGTAATGGGAAATACATCACTGCACAAAGGGCCTTGGCCACGATGGACTAGAAGCAGCTGCCCTCCAAAAACCCCAGTCACAGTTGTGCACTGTACATCAGAGGGCAGCTAATTGGAAAGTGGAGGTCTTGGAGGCACTAGCTAATCAAAAAGAGTCAAATGCTAGAGCAAAATAAACTGGCCCCATGGCCCGTGCTTAGCAGATTGATTGAAGGGAGATACAAAGACCAAAGTATTTTGTCTGCAGAAGTGCAGTCTGAAAGGCTGGCATGTGAAGTGTGGTACTGCTCAGCATTAGCTGAGGAAGCCCAGGTGACCATCAGCTGCCAAGGGAACCAACCCTACATGGGAGCCGTGCAGGACAGGCTTGGCAGCTGGCACCCACTCACTGTGTTAGGCAAAGAAAGTGACACAGACTTTGTACAATAGAGACACTTTGCATTACTAATTTAAACAAAATTCAGCAATACAAAAATTATAAACTTTGTTAAAATAAAACTGAAAATACTGAGAGCCTTTGATCAGAATTTACTCAAGCTCAGACTGAAACTGCCTTGTTTGATTTTCCAGTGTCGCAGTCAAACCAAATACTCATTAAATCACTGTAATAGTATTTAACATCCTCATGTCTTTTAAGTAGTCTACAGAAGTTTTTGTTTTCAGCAAAATAATTTCACCGAAGTCACATTTGTTATTTAAACCTTGCTAAGTAGGTTAATCAAATTGTAATTTAGTATCTGAACCACAAACACTGTTACTCCATTCACATCCTGCCCAGCATAGAAACACTGTAATACTTCAAAGGTTATAGCTCTTTACCAGAAACCATAGGTGAAAAATCTCGAGACACACATAGCACACTTTTTAATAGTATCTCCTGCAGACCTTTGTAGTGCTTAAACAGGGACTACTTCTTCCTGCATCTATCTCACACAAGCTTTCGGGGAGGCTCCCGTATGTATGCATTTGCATCTTCATATCCTGTCAATGAAGAAACTGGTATTTGCTATTTAGTTTAAAAATATGTCAACAGACATTGGAAAATTTATATTATTAAAAGGGACGAAATATGAGTAAAAGCAAAGCTTTACAGGTCCTCAGCTCATACAGCACTCCAGTATCACAAGTAATGGAAGTGCAAAATAAATGTTAGTGAGCTTCTCATTAATTATTTTCTGCAGTTGAAAGTCACTGATCCTTGGCTGGTGTTCATTGACTTACACAGCTTCCTCTTTCCAAGGTGCTTCCTTGCAGAAGCTATGATCAAAATGGCAAACCATCTCAGACAGTGCTAGATTACAGTGATTTAGGAATGATGCTTAGTGTTGACCAAGCAGTAGCCACCACAGGAATGTGTACCAGGGAGCTCTGGCTTCCAAGGAATTTGGTACACATTTTCAGGAGATCCCCCTAGAAGCGCAGTTAGTGCACCTCTGTTTGAAAATGTTTAAATACAATTTTAAAGCAGTCTGGGATTTTGTGCCAGGGTCTGTGAGCACCCCTCCACATGCCCCATCAAAATTCCTGATGAGA
Source organism: Pyrocephalus nanus (assembly GCA_038380795.1). Taxonomy (NCBI): domain Eukaryota; kingdom Metazoa; phylum Chordata; class Aves; order Passeriformes; family Tyrannidae; genus Pyrocephalus; species Pyrocephalus nanus. The sequence goes on from CM076260.1 coordinate 44,385,969, forward strand.
AAGGTCACTTGAGGATGTATGCTCTTCTGCTGTTGTAAAATCTCGACTTTCCAGAGAGTTCAGCTTAAAACTATAATTAGTATGGTTATTAAAGCAGACAAGTAGCATCTCAGAATTCAAATACACAACTCAGTTACTAAAATTATTGCACATCAGCAATAAAAAAAAAAAAATCTTATCAGTGAATCTATTTCTCTTTTGTTAACCTAAAAAGAAACATTCTTGTTCTTCATATAAATAAGGCAACTATAGTTACCTTCCTATTTTGGATTTCATCAGTACGTTACACAGTTTATTTTCCAAAATCTAATAAAATGGTTGGGAAAAATTCTTTGAAACTCGTTAAATGAACCCTAATATATATAATTTAAAATGTGGTTTGTCTGATTCTACAAGCTGTTTGCATGCTATCCTATACTGATGGTCTGGCAACTCTTAGATGAGGAAAGAGTGACAAATAACAAAACTGCAGCTTTCTCCAGTGTAGGGGTGGCTGCCTGAGCAGAGATTTCTGCAGCACAAAGAGAATTCCTGTAAAGGCATAAGACATTATTGTGGTAGCCTGCAAGTTTAAATAATAACTCTTTAAGTTGAACATAGGGGTCCCAAATCACTGATTAATACCAATTTCCAGGAGGATATTTACATCTTCACTGAAAACAACACTCCAAAGTTTTCTGTGAGTTTCTGTAAATAGTGTATTCAGATTATGTTTGTTTACTCTCTTACAAATTTGGTCCCAGGTTCTGATTCTGAAGAAATGGCAAAATTGGAATTAGGAAGAGTACAGTTTTAACTTGGCCTTGTATTGAAACCAGGAATTTTATTTTCAGTCATGAAATTTCAAGGCAAGATCATGAATTAATGCAAATTTCTAAGCTGTCGACATTTCACAGCACGCACAAAAATCACGCAAAGGTGATTTATAGCTTATCACTTGCAGCATTGTCAGGAAAGTTTTATGTGGACCTGAATTTGTTTCATGCACTCACAGTAGCTAGCTCTGAACAGCACAGTCTCCAACTGTCATAAAAGTAAGAAAATACACATTTCTCTGTCACTGTTAATTTGATACTGAGCTGTGATAGATTTATGAAAGAAGCTATGTGTAAGAATCACTATTTCTATACAAGGTACTGCAGGAATTATCTGAGAAATGTTGTGGGGTTAACACACTTTGGATCAAAATATAGTTTCAATGTATTGCACATACAAAGCATTCTTTTTTCTTTTTTTTTTCCCCTCTAGATTAATATATTGTGTTTAGATGACAGGGGGAATATAAGTAAGGCAAATATAAGTACTGCAAACATTCAGTAGAATTGCCCATGGCAGCAAAGCAAAGTATACTCATTTGTCAGACAGGCAATTTAGAGAGATAGCAGGATTCATAACTAAGTGTTTTGTTTGCTTGCTCATAAATGGTTTATTTTGGGCAGATCTTAGGTTGGCTGTGTGCAAAGGGCATCAAGCCATGTTCTGAGGCAATTCTGCTTTGTTACATTTGGAAAAAAATGGTTTGGATTATGGTTTTCCCACAAATTATTAACAGGCACAAATGGTGTTTGATTTAACTTGCTTTTTATTTACATAATGATCAATGATAGGGCAATGCCTGAATTAGTTTGGAAATCATACAACTGTTTTTCTTTGACCTGGTTTCTGCATTTGGAAGAGATTCCTTTTCCTGCATATAAATATCCATAAAAACATGTTGAAAATTTCAGGTCTCATCTAGTTATACACTTTGTTGTGGCTACTGCTATCTTTATGAGTTTGATTCTCAAACACTTATGTACCAGTGTTCCACTTGATGGCTTGTTAACACACATTGTACAAATAAAACTCCCTCCGTTTCACCTGATTTAATGTAATATTCTTCTTGGAGAATCACAGAAATAAGAGATAGAAAGGTAAACTTGTGCAGATCTTCACTTGTGTAAGATTGTTCTCTAATTCCTGACTGTCGTCTAATGTTTATTACTTACCAGTTGTCTGTTAATAGATGGCCAGACATTACACGTTATTTGGGTAGAAGGCTTTCTTTGCCCCTGAAGCTCAAGCAGTTAGTCATGTTATTATTATCCACAGAACACTGTTTTTCCTATGGAAAGACTGGTAGCCACGCTGTTTATAAGCTGGCTACTAAGAAGGCGTAAAACCCCATACAGTTCTGACTGTTCCTCTATACATGGAAAGTACAAAATAATTTAAGAACTGTGTTTCTCTTTTTTACTCAGGCAATGTTCCGAGTAAGATTTCAGCAGAATTTCTTTTGTGATGCAGCAAAAAAAACCCAAACCTGTCCAAGGACTCCACTGTTTGTCCTCTTTCTCTTTTTTACATTTTGCAAACAGACATTGCCTTTACCCAAATTAACCTCTTCTGAGTTTTGCTTTTTTTCCCCTGGTATTTGGATCAAGCTTCTCTCTGGGTGGGGCGACAAGTGAACTCTCCCAACATACAGTACAAATTACATCTTCTTAAAAACAAAGACTTCTCTTAAGAATAGCTGTATTTTATTTCTGACAAAAGAAGGGAAAACACAAGTGTGCTCAGTAAATCAAGAAGTCAAATGTGTGTAATCTGATGCCAAGTGTAAACATGTATGGACTTTACAAGGCTTGCCGACACTAGATACTCTGATTTTCTTTCATTGGAAAAAGTGCTTTTGAGTATTCACAGTAGTGCTTGCAAGAGGCAGTCAAAATTGCAAAGTGAATAAGAGCAGGTCTATGCAACAGTTTGTGTTGAATCGAGACACATTTAGGTTTTTTATGAACACAGTATTTTCTGCTTGGAGTAGCTAATATAAATGTGGTAGATGTAGCTAACTCCATATGCACTGGGACTTTTTGGCCTGGCTTTTTGGCAGAAAGTTTGTTAAGTGAATACCATAAAAAGCTGCTAAAGAGTCAAAATATAGTCTCTCACATCCTAGCAAAACTGTTTGATTTCAATGGAGTTTAAACACATAACTACCTCAGGATATTGGCCATAAAGACCACCTGAATACCCTTCACCCAGCACTGAAGGGCCTGAACACCTTTCTGTGTCCACTGAAAGAAAAATGTGAGTGCAGGAGTTAGTGATTTAATTAATAAAGATCTTGTCTTGTCTTCACTGATACTCTGTCAGGCTGCTGCTGTAACAAATCATGGTATTATTCCATATGTGCAGAAGTACTGCTGTAAAACTGTAAATTTTCAGGCTGCTTAACATTTGTACTGAATAGTTCAAGCTGTGTTAATTATATATCTGTAAGCACTCTGGTACTAGTGTTGGTTGGGTAGATCCCAGAGGTCTGTCAAGAATTTTTTCACATAATTTTAATGTTAACAGTATTTTTGTAGCTGGGTATTTATTTTAAACATATCACATGGGTTTATAAGCACTAAAAAAATCATGTTTGCAGTTAGTGAGTGGGACTTCTGTTCTTCAGCCTTATCTCTAATTACACCCCGTGACTGTGGTGGCTGTGAGAACGGGTGTTTCATTTTTGCTTGTTCATGCTTTAGAGCAGTTACCAGATTGCTTTATGGGGAGGCAAATGTAATGACTTTAGCCTTTTACATTTCCTCCGAAATGATGGTGAGGCATGGGGTGGCCCTTATTTCTAGTAAAGAGAGAGAGATACTGATGAAAAGGCAGTTACAGGAGGTAAGAGACAGCGTGCCCCACAGTGGGTTCTCTGAGCCTCTAATGGTCCAGCAGGAAGGGAACATGAAAGCTCAGGGAGATGTTACATCACCTTTCTTCCTCCCTCCCTCACTTGGTGTTGTCTGAGAACTGGTTCAGCTACCATGTGAGCTACAGCAGCCATAGGACCAATCCAACCTAAACTTTTGGCCCTTCTGAAAAATTGGGCACCAGAAGCCAACTGGAAGAATGCATGACTTGCAGTTCTGGAGAAGTACAGTGCCCAAGGAACTGCAGTGGTAGTTCAGGATCACCCTACTAAGCCAATGCCCCAGTGCTGGACATTCTCTATATAGGCCTGTAGGCAGAAAGGACAGGAAGATGCTGAGTTCACACCACCCAGGAGACACCCTGTGGCAGGCAAACTCCCACCTGCCTCACTCTAGACATGTGAAGCAACTGTAGAGCCAGCCAAGCCCCCAGCTCTAAAAATCTCTAGGGAGCGTAGTAGGACTAATTCCCTGCCCATAACCACCCCTGGGCACATCTGCTTCAGTAAGTTGTGGTTGCTCCACAGGAAAGACTGACAGGAAGGGATGGCATGGACAGTGTGCTGCTGCCTGCTCTGCCTGTGACATAAAATCTGAGGGACACCTTTTGAAGAGTCTGGAAAAGCCTAGATGGACTCATACAGTGATTCTCTTTCCCTCCCATCCTCCCCCAAGCTTTTTTCCATGTAAAATAACAGAGAACTGCCTCCTCAAAGTCACTTGGATGAACATAAATGCTTGAAAGCGTCACGTAGCCCTTGGAATAATTCCAGATAAATCCCAGCTTATTTGGAAAAGTTGCTCCTTGAAAGAAATGCACAAACATTGGTCTGGATCCAAAGCTGTGAAATCAGCAGGGAGACTCTCATTACAGAGGGCTTTGGATACAGCCCATTGGTGGCTATGGCCAGAATGATGGTCTGTTACAATAAATAATTTTTAGATTCGTGTTTTATTGATGCCTGCAAAGTTTTGATGAGAGGAGAAAGGAAAGAACCTTCCAGTGAAATCTCCTTTTCTTTTCCAAAGTCTTTGAAACTATAATTTATGACTCTAATTATTCTACTTTGAATGCAGTACCTTTTCTCTCTTTTTACAAAGATTAGAGATATATGTAACCAATTAGAGTGAAGAGTGAATTAGCTGTGCCAAGGACTTGCTTTTAATTTCCTTTTTTGTTTGTTTTCTTAACAGCTCAGGTTTTTATATTATCCAAATCCATAGGTCATCCTAGGTAGTTTAAATACCCATGACACAGAGGAAGAGTCAGAATGAACAGCAGGGACTGAAAGAATAACTCAAAGCAGTCCTAATTATTGTGTTATATGTTGAGCTCTTCAATGTGCTTTTGCAGAACAGAAGCTTGAAACTGCATATTTGTTAGTATCATTTGCTTTGCATTCTTTTTTTTATCATTTGGGTTTGGTGTTTTTTCACTGAGAACAGCAGACAGTGCACTTGCTTTGTCAGAAAACCACAGGCTTCACTAGAAGCGAGTTGCTAAATGTAGTGAAGAGCAAAGCATTTGTCTAGTGGTGGAAGAAAAGGAGTTTATTATGACTTAGGGTATTAAGAAAATTTTTTACCTCCAGAAAAAGTGAAGAAAAAAATTTAAATCAGTTGAAACAATATGGATTTTTAGATTATCACTTGCAATACTATCAATCCTAGCTTTCAAGAACTGTAAGTCAGGTCATGAAGTGGCTTAAAAATCACAGGTTATGAACATAGTATTTTGAGTTCTGGGTTTGGTGCTAATAGATTTCGGTTTCAAGCTTCTCTCACTGAGATTAGACACCTAATTTCTTTCTTTCATGAAGGCTGAGATTCACACAAAATCCCATGTGTTTTTTAATACAAGGCTCTAAGATTCACAGTAGAATTCTTAAGAGCCCACAGCACTGGTCTTGCATAAAATATAAGGTGATAGTAGATAAGCAGGTTTTCCAAACTAACTTTAATAATCTGTTCCTCACCTCATCTGATAGATATCATCTTAATATCCTTAAATGTTGTACTTATAAACTCTTAAGGAGCACATGCTATGCTTAACTGGAGAAAGCAGGGGGCAAGAGGATGCCAAGGTAGCCCTGTCTTTCTAATCAGCAGCTTTAAATAGTTGCCTTTTCCCAGAAGCCATGCAGAGGGTGGAGGGGTGACAGAAGTAGTAGGTTTTCCAATTGTCAAGCCCAGAAATTGAATAGATATCAAATTTTTCACAGGCAATAGTGCATGTGAGAAATTGATGCACTGGCAGCGAAGCAGCACAGGATGCTCTAGTGGGTTTCATTGACTGGCCTGCTGGGATTAAAAGCACGGCTGTATAGTGTTTAAGTATTTCAGGGTGATTAATCAGATTGCACTCTTCTGTTAGCTCACAGCAAAGACAGTCATGTTCTGGAAACAGGACCAGATTTACAAATAAGCTCTACAGTCTTCTATCTTAGTCCAAATTGTGGGACTACAGGATCTCACAAATGGGCTCTGGTTGATCATTCTGGAGGAAGTAAGAAGGCAGAAGAGAAAACGTGATCCGTATTTCTGCCTTCAATTTTGAAAAGGGATAACTGTTTCAACTAGAAAATAGTTACAGCTGGGGTTGGGATACCTTGAATAGGATGAGGTTGTCTTGAGTCCCAAGTCAAGGAGGTTTGGCAGTCCTGAAGAAGACACAAAGAAGTGATCTGAATGGCTGAGCCTTGCACTTCCTCGTCCATCACTTTTTGTAGCTGATGCAGGAACATTGTGCAAAGGGGACATACTAATTCCTGATGTATGGGAAGTAAAAAGCCTCTTAGGTTGCCTCTGAGTGAGAAAATCCATACTTGGCCCCACTTGTGCAAGTTACTGCCTCTGGTTTGAAAAAAACGTTTGAAGCACTGTGCTTTGCTTGGGTTTGGCTTTTTTTTTTTTTTTTTTTTTTTTTTTTTGGTTGGTGTGTGTTTACACTTTTGAAAAGGCCCTTTTAATGCTGAATGCCCAGAGTCTACAGGCTGTCATATACAAACGTTTGTGTGGTTTCTTTAATACTCTCCATTTTCTGAAACAGAATTACTCACTTTCCAACTTCATAATGGAACAGTAGTATGTATATATATCCGTGTGTGTAGATGTGTTCATTTACAGTAAATATGGAAATAGGGGAGACCTGAGAAGGATAAAGGAAGAGTCAAAATGAATCTCAGAGAAGATAAGTGGTGAAAATGGATAAACAGAAAATTCCACTTCTGTGGGAAAACATGGAAGAACTAAACCACAAACAGGAGAGGACACAGCCAAATCTAAACAAGGAACTGCAGCAGCAAGCTGCAGAAAATGTGATTTTAAAGAACAGTGTTCACAACAGATATGTGTCACTGCTGAAGATGAAGCATGTGAGCCTCACTTTCCTGCTTCCCCATCCCCAGTACCTCCATGGAAAACTCAGCCTCTCCTGTCCACCTTATTTGTTCAGTAGTGGACTTCATAGGACTGATTCAGTTCTCATTAAACTGATTTACTGGGCTCACTGGCTCTGCTCAGCTTCAGTTTATTCCTACTTTGTTTAAAATTCGGGAAGTGCTGGGGGAGGGGACAGGACACTAATGGCTGTTCTCGTGTAAGTGGAGTGGTAGCTGATTTATTGCAAAGGTTATAAAGGAAAAGAATTAAGTGTGTTCCATTCTATTTGGCAAATCCATCCTGCACAATGTCCAACAAAACCCTGAGAGCACTGTTTTTTACTGAAAAAAAAAAAAAAAAAGAAAATAAAAAAGAAAAAAAAAGAAGGAGAGCTGTGCATGTGTTTGGAGGGGGGATGCTCCACCAAGATGTGCTCTTCTTCTTTTGAGCATTAATTAAGACTGTAAATCACAAGCAACATGAAACAACTGTATTTGACGGAACATGGACAGTTCTGGAGTTCTGCTGTGCTTGCGCCATCCGTTTGAATACCTACACTGAAACACTAATGGGAGAGCAAACTTCAAAGAGAAATTCTGGCATGAAGAAGCAGTCTGCAGGACCATTACATGGATAAAGTTGTAAAAGAGACTCCTCCGTGCAAACCGGGAAGGAGGTGGAATGAAAGTTTGAAAGGTTTATAGGTACCCAGGCTTGTTTTTCGTTCATGCACTGACTCAGTCTCACATTAATTTGGTCTCATCTTGAAATAGGCTTGTATATTTGTGTTTTGAATAAAAGAGGGGATAGTAGGGTGACGGCAAAAATTGCACCCGAATAATGAAAAGCTCAGTCAATAGTCTTTAAAATTAATTTTCCTTTTCTGACAAATAGTTGAGGGAGTTCTTTTGTTAACATCATAAGTAGTGGTGGGTCACCCTCCCCATGTTTATAAAATTTAAAGCCTAAGTCTGTTCCAATCACATAGTTTTATCTTCAGCAGTATATCAGTTATAGCAACTCACCCAGTAATTCCTGCACAGTTGTCACATCCTAAATGAATGTGCTAAAGCTTGTTTTTAGGAAGCTATCTAATCTTGTTTTAAAGGCATTAAGTAATGTGGGCAACCCCCATGTCAGGTTGTTCACTTTGTTATTATTTATTTAAAATAATACTTAATCTTTAAAATTCTGCTTTTATTTCTCTTTACTTCATCTAGTTACAGTTTCTTGATATTTCTTGATATCGTGTCTGTACTGGGCTGAAGTGGAGCTGCCCTAGTGTAGCTGAGAAGATGATTTTCATCCATTGTGGAATACAGTGTATTCATTTTTCATTTTCCTTTGGTGTAAAACGACTGGATGCAAGAAACATTTTGATGAAAAATGGTCTATTCTTAAGAGTTAATTCACAAGCAACTTATTTCCTAGCACAACATTTTTATGTAGCTATAAGTAGACTTCTGCCCAACTACTTGTCCAGGATTCCTCAAAGCGTTTTTGGTTTGCCAAATGTGGTTTGAGATGTAACTAATAACATGGGGGATTCCAGAGTTGCTGAAGAGGTTAATTTTCCTTCTTGTAGAATATGATATTGTAATAGACATACTCGCTTTAGACCCGTGAGATGGAAAAAATAATTTTAAGGAATAACTTCGAAACAGAAGATAGTCTGAAGTTATTTATATTTAGTGTACAGGAGTTGAGAGCCCTGTTTGCAGTAATAGTCCACATCCTTACCATAAAGCTGCTTCTTCCACTGACTATTAATTCTATGCCATAGAAGGATAACTATCTGATGTCATGATACTGCTCTGAAGAGTATTCATTAATATAAATACATTGTTGCTATATTTAAATATAGTATGAATGCCAATGCAATAATCAGGGAAAAGGAATTTGTTGTATTATAGGAATGTGCATGCTAGAGGGTTTATGGCATGAGAATTTGAGTGCCTTAAACTAAAGGTACAGGTCAGAGTAATTGGACTTGTCGTAACTTGAAGAAGGAGACAAATTATCTGTATGCTACTTATGCTGACAAGGAAAGTACTTGATGTAAAGCACAGTGTGTTTACTATGTTTGCCACTATGCTAGTACTTCAAAACAATACCTCTCCTTTCCTTAACGGCAGAAAAGAAACCACATTAACTGACCTTCTGTGACATTTAAGACAGCATCTTTTTTCTTAATTGGGAACAAGGATTGTGCTTCCTTAGCCTGCAGTGCCTTTCAGAGGTATTCAGATGGTCTTGAACAAGAATAAATCCATGTTGTTTGCTAAAAAGGGTTGCACCATAGCATTAGTCATGTGTGGCTTACACTTGCATGTAAGGCTTATGCTTGTATGTCCAGATGTAAATAAAGGGTGCAGAGTCTGCACAGTCTTGAACTGTACCTGTGTTGGAAAAAGAGTCTCGTCAGGAAGTCTGAGATAACAGTAGACACCTCTGTTACTTCCCCACTGTTCTCTCTCTACAAAAAAAAAAAAAAAAAAAAAAAAAAAAAAAGAAAAGGCATAAATGAACACTGTGTTAGTAATCCTATTTGAAGAAAGATATTTCAGTGTTATTACACAAGTTCATATAAAAGGCACATTCTCAACTTGCCACTGATTTTCATGGACCTAAATCAATGTTTCTTACACCCAGTTAGAGTGGCTGCATTCAGCTACTGAGGATATCATGTGCAGCCACCATAGAAAAGGATAGTCTCCTTATTCAGTTGTCTTTCTGGCAGTGCTGTGGCTGGTTTAGATTGGTTATGACTAAATAGGTTGTCCAAGGAAAACCATGCGTAAAAACTTCTGACCTGAAAAGAGTAGCAGATGCAAAGGATCTGTCCCAGACTCTTTAAAACAAGCATACTGTAACTTTGGTTCCCTAGTTGCCCTGGTGTATGAATTCCTGACAATTTTTGGATCATCTGAGAAGAATTTTTATCCACAGGAGAATACCTATCCACAGCCCAGGGTTTCATTTTAATTCACAGATAATTTCTGTATATGGAAAACAGTCAAACATTTCTGAATGAGAGGGAAAAAAAACCAAGGGAGCTTGTCCCTTTCTTACTGACTTCAGGTCAAGATCCAGTGTGTTCCTGGGAAATACACTCCATGCAAATTAAGTCCAAGGAGTTACCAGCCAAGTGAAACACATAGGCTAGTGTTGGTATGAATGGGGTTTCTGCCCATGCTGGCTGAATCTGTGATAGCAGAACAGCTGAGCAAATGCCCTTCAACACCATTTGTTACCAAAGTGGTTGGTGTTCCATAGTGATTGTCTGTACACCCAGGCAAATGTTCTTTGAGTCTCATCTTGAGGCAAGCCCATCGACTTGGAAGAGAGAACATCCAAATGGAATTTCCTGGCCTCCCTTTGTCTCCAGCATGGTTCTGGGCAGAGAGCTGGGGTGGTATATTTTTCACCCAGCTTCACATGCCTGCATTTGAGTCAGTTCTCTCAGAGCTTCCTTTACTGTACATGGAGAAAAAGAGCCAGCATTTACAACACACTTATCAATCTCTTTCAGACATCAGCAATGAGAAGTTTACATTTAGTCAGATGAAACTGACACTTGCACCAGACTTTAAAGTGTGTTAAGATGTCTGATGATGCAGACAGATACACATTCGATACCCGAAAATTAGGTGTAGATCACTCTAGGCTCTTCTCTTTTCTCAGAGGAGAAAAAATGGCTTTAACAATCAGTCTCTGAGCCTCTGGGCTAGTGACACTAGCCTACTGGGCATAGGTGCCTTAGGTGCTCGGTATCTGCACTTCTAACTGGTGTGGATGGTTGCTAGCAGTTTTGGCCTGACTCGACCAGCATTCTTTTGGACAATTCCTGGGCACAGTTGGGGTGTTAAAGATAGACCAGGGGTCGTTGCTGGTAGGTGACTTGGATGCAGTCCTGTAACAGAGGCACAGCGATGCTGGTACATGTGACACAGGCCCTGCCGGGTGAGAAGTCTGCAGTGCTGTAGAATGGTTGCAGCCATGTCTGTAGTCTGTGTGTGTCCCTGCTCCTTGTTTATTAAATCACGGCCACAGCGCTCCCTGCCTCGGGATTGTTTATAAGTGTAAGTTAAAGCTTGTGGAAGAGCTCCCAGCCAGGGCAGTTTGCAGCCTGAGCAGTTCCTTGGTCTGTTTTGCACACAGCTGTACAAATGATTGTGTCTTTATCACTGGGGAGGACTGGGGTGGGGGCAGGTGAATGTGTCAGCCGGTAGAAAGAGGGGCGTGGCAGCAACTGCTTTAAACCAGCCTTGCTGCCAGGAACTTGTTCTTCAAATGACCCCCTGTCGACTTCACCTGCCAATCCATGATCGTTTGCATAGGTTCAGTATATTGGCTTCAGGGAGCCCCGGAACAAAGGCTTCCCTTAAAAAAACTCAGACCTTACTCAGATAAAACTCCCACTCATGCCCCAGGGAGTTTTGCATGACGAAGGATTACAGGATGGTGTCTCAGCTTTGCAGTGTATACTGCCTGTAGCTGCTTCTTAGTTTTGTGGATGAGTAAAGGCTGTGCCCATTTAGAAGGAAACTTGGTTTCCGTTTGCTCACACTCACTTTGCTGAAGACATTTTTTATCATCCTCTTTGTAGGTTAGAGGTGGGGCTTTTGAGGAACCTACAGGTGAAGAGAAAGGGCACCCACCAGAAGGAGGTGCCTTGGGAGAATGTGGGGAAGGAGATGGCTTTGAAGATCTCAGAAGGCAACTAGTGGCATTTGGGATTCATATGTTGCACACGCTCCCCTCCACGTGAGCCCCAAGGTTTCAGAAGTGAGGAGTTGTTCAGCCCTGGCAGGACTGTTGTCAAGCCGGGGCTCACCTTGTGAGTCTGTTCAGTGTTTGGGGATCCTGAGGTGTTTTACCCCCCTCCTCCTGTGTGGCAGGTATGCTGTATCATGCCTTTAGTTTTCTCTGATTCTGCGATTACTCATTGTTATTTTGTGTGAGCAAAGCCGGCAGATGTTACAATACCTTCCCTGTCAGCGTGTTCTGCAGTTTCTGTTTCCTTGGATGAAGCAGTAAAGCAGTCACTTCAGGGCCAGAGAACTGGGTCTCATTTCGTCAGCTGGAAGGTGACTAGTTAAAATCTAACCAGCAGTCTCACACCCAGTGCTTGACAGGAACAGTCTTTGAAGACTATTAATAAAAATTCCCTGCTCTGTCATATAATGGAAATGAGTATACTTCAACAGCCATCCGCTCTAATCTGTTAGCCAGCCCTTAGCAGCTTACCAAGTCTGTATTTAACCTATTTCCCTAATGGCAATTAAGAAATGTTTTCATTTCCCAGGGAGAGGATTGCCAATGAAATCCCCCTCTTCCCCCCCAATCCCCATCCTGTGGCTCCGTTCTCTCCCTCCTCTTCCCCACACCCCCAGCTCCTTCTTCCTTAGCCCAAGGCATCCAAAGCATTCCTCGTGTGTTTGGGTAGCATGCAGTGAGGAAGAAATGATTAAGCAGCTGAATGTTTGAAATCCAGCTAAATGCACCGATTATTATCTGCTTAGGGCTTTCTTATCTTGAACTGTGTGGTGCTTAATGGTAGGCCCATTGTTTTCAGCTCAAAGGTATTAATGAAGGAATCAGGGCAGCAGGCTGATGTCATAGGTGGCTGAAAGGTGACTTGTGCACTGGTTTCCCTTACTCCACCCCTTCACAAGTCCCTTCCAACTAGTTCAGAAGAAGAGTTAGTATTTTTAGAGTGGAGGGAAAAAAAAAAAAAAAAAAAAAAAGAAGCAAGCAGCCAGGTTGCATTTATGTGTCTGGTAAAAGGATTGCAGAGGCTCCTAAATATCCTGCTTAAAAGATGTACTCTCTGAGCTTCTGCTCTACTTTCTCACTTCATAAAGACTCCAAAGTGTTGGCACAGGTCTCAGCGTGAAAGCGGTCAGCCGGCCCTTGTTCACACCTGCCCTAGGCACTGCCCAGCAGACTACACTTGATGTCCTGACCTATATCCAAGGTGAGGTTTCCACTTGGTGTTTTCGATTCGAAGAAAGAGCTGTGTGTAAGAAGCTGCCACCGAGGGTGGCTTCTTGAGGTGGGTGAGCCCCTAAGATGATGCAAGATTGAAGGAAGTGCTTTTCTAGTCAAGTTACCAGCTGTACTTTATGTCACTCTTCCGAGATAAATATTTTTTTCCCCCTCAAATGTACATAGTTATTAGATGCAAAGTGGTGTATGCTGTCTGAAGAGAGACTTCTCTCTCGGGGAGGGGGAGGGGGGATACTGGGAGTGTATTTGGTGTTCTATTACACAACACGAGGAGCAAAAGAGGTAGATTCAGAACAGATTTCACTGTCATTGCTTGTATTTTAATCGTACGCTGTTATTTCTGCAGTTCTTTTTGTGACAGATTTAATCTGACATTCCTCCCCTTTTTGTCACAGACATGAAAAACACGCTTCTTTCTTTGACTGAAAATGTGACTCTACACAGTAGAACTTTGGCAATACATTGCCTGCAAAAAATGGTTAACACAAATAATATTTTGTCAAGAGTGTTTTGTTTGTTTGGTTGGTTTGGTTTGGTTTGTTTTTTTTATTGGCCCAGACAAGAATTTGAAGAAAGATGTGTTACCAGGAACTGACTTGTGGAGCTTTTGTGATAATAAAAGAATAACAGCTTTTAACCAGTGGTATCATAAGGTAGCAGGTAAAGAGTTCCTATGTGCATACATATCCAAGCAGATCTCAGACAAGAGTAAAAAATAATGCCTTTTTATAAATTTTATTTGAATGAGGCAATATTTTTCTGTAATATGTAATTTAATCAGAGTCTTTGTGGCTACAGTTATAATGTCTTTGCTGATACGTGATTCGTAAGACAGGATGTCTGTCTTAACCTAACCAAATGAGTGAAGAGTTTACTCCTCTTTCTTATTTTTGATTGTTTATTTTTCTCAATTTTGGTTTAGTTTTGGTCTGATGAACATGTAATAGCTTTCACTGTTCAGTGGAGTATTTTGTGCCTGTTAAAGGAGCTGTCTAAATAGTCCACTAGCAAAGGCTTAAACCTCAGAATAGAAAACAGAGGCAGAAGAAGAGTGGCACTGAATACATGCATCACAGCCAGCTCCTGTCTTAAGATTTTCTTAACAGCAAATCATCAAACACAAAAATGCTCCCTTCAATTCTTTTTTCCTGAGGGAAAGAGAACAGCATAGCACTAGACTGATTTCTTATTTTGATGAGGGTTTTTTTTTTCTTTTTTTGATTTACTAGCTCATGGTTGGGGTTTTTTTGTTTTGTTTTGGGTTTTTTGCTAGTGGAAATTAAATCAGCTAGCGTTCTGATTGGAAAAAAAGGAGAACTTTTTAAAAATGTTAGTTGATGTGCACCAAAAGGGTTGAGCAAACTGACCAGCACTTCCAGTCCCGTCCTCTCCCATCCCTTTCCATCCCCCTTTCCGTTTCTGTAGGTTCAGCAGTAAAAACCTATTGAAATGTGAGATTACCAAACTGAAGCAATCAGTCTGAAATGATTAAAGAAGATGACTAATCTTTTCTTCAGATGACCAAAAGTCATCTTGTTCAGAGTTCCTTATCTTCGAGGTGCTATTTCACAACTGTTTCTTTCTAAGTGTGTATTTCCTGTTAAATCTGAGGGCTTTACATTTTAGGTAAGTTTGTATGTAGAAACCATCACGAGTTCCCTTTCCCTGTTCAGCCTGTGTCAGAAAAAAAGAATTGGGGTCTGTCTTCCTCTTAAAATTATGTTGAATTTTTTAAAGGAAAACGTGTTTGTTTATTTCTTTAGAAATTTAGCAGATTATGTGTCAGGGTGAAATTTTGTTTGCTGAACTTATCTTCAACCTCAGGAGGGGAGGAAGGTTTCATTTAAAGGTCAGAGCATTTCAGGATTTCAATTCAATATATTTTTTACCTTTAAAGTTTTCACTTACCCTAGCCAGAAACTCAGCCCTTAGAAACTTTTCAGATGCCTTACACGTGTTCATATTGTATTGAGAGTTTTGAAACAGCTCTACGTTAAATGGCAGAATAGTTAAATATTCAAGTACATATTGTTATCATCCACTGTGCACAAACACTTCTCTGGCAAGAAATTCAGTGTTTGAGGTTAGGGGAGAATGCTGGAGCTGACAAAATTCAGATGCTAATGATAATTAATTTATGTGGTGGCAAAGATAGGTGCACTGCCAGGTGCTTTACAGGCAGATAAGATCTGGTTTCTGCTTCAATGAGTTTACAATCTGAGGCCCCGGTTTTGCAAATAGTTATGCACATGAGTTATGCCACTGAGTGCAGTGACACTACTCATGCATGTGAAGTTACTCACCTGTAGTGAGCGTATCTGTGTACAGTTTCACCTGCATTAGCTTTTCAATTGATTGTGCCGTGAGTCAGTAATTGTTCAGGACGATAATTGAAGTTATTTAATAAGCCCTGCAAGTCAGAAGTGAAACAAAAAATACAGGAGTCACCTTTCCTTAAGGGAATGGAAACCCAAGATTTTTCTGTGAAGTTTTTCAAGATGCAAACAATCCACGTTAGATCTGGCACTTTTGTGTCACACTGGATTAAATTATGTTTATTTGCTTACAAATCACAGAGGAGAAATCACCCGATAATTGGAAGGGAAAAGTGTTATTCCCCTTCCTCATTTGTTCTGATGCTGATCTTGGGGCCATGTTAAGAGTGTTTCCAGTGAAATTACTTTCAAGTCTGGGAAAATGTAATCAGCAGAGGCCTTGGTAGCTGTAAATTTGTGGCAGCAGTCCCTAATTCATCTTGTAATTCTGTGACAGGCTCTGAATTGCCCGTATTTGGCCAGGGATCACCTCAGTGGACAGTTAATGAAAGAGCAGAGGGAACTTGAAGGTCAGTAGCACTGAATTCTTTTTTCTTCCTGGATGTGTCTTTTTTATTGCAACCTATCTTTCGTTGTATAATTTATTAAAGAAAACCCTTTTTTTGTTTCTGGCGAAGGGAAATCTGATGCTTCCTTCCTTGAAGCATCTATAAAATAGCCCAAAATGTCTCAAAATACATGTTGCTGTTGAAACTGCTACACACAATTACACTCTAGCCAATTTCTATTTGTTGTCTGAGTGTGGTCGTGAGAATAGAACAGCAACAGATGCTGCAACCAGGTATGTTTTTGAAAATGGAATTTGTAACTTGACATGTAAATCTAATCTCAGTACAATAAGACGACTTTAGTTATTGGCTCAAGCTCACAATAAATGAATTTGAACTTCAGAAAGCCATGAGACTCTAATCAAAATAACACTAGAAAATGCATTTGGGTCTGCTGGATTCAGACTAACCAGCAGATAAGCTGCAATAGCATTTGTTTGTTGAATACTGTAGTAAATGGGGCTGACTTGGCACAACCCAAGATTTTCTTATGACATGTATAACATGAGTAAACATATTGAAAGAAATCGAAAAAATATAAAAAAAGAGAGGTCATGATATAAAAATTATTTTTCTTTTTCTTCTTTCTTCCTTCTTATTTAGCAACATAAGTGCCCATTAACACTATTTTCTCTCTTTTTCAGAATCTTTTCTTTCTTTGAAGAACATCAGCTTTACCTCTTGTTCTGTCTCATTCAACCTGTCTCTCAGAGTACCTTGTGTCTGAATCTTCTCTCTCTAGCTTGCCTCCAAACTTTTTGCCTCCTTTTTCTGTCCTTTTAATATTTTGTATTATTTATATTTATTTTTATATTTATATTTTATATTATATATCCTTTTCTTCCCCCTCCCCTTTGTTTTGACTTCCATTACAAATGAACTATCTTGCCATCTCAGAATTCCCTTTCCCTGTTCAGCCTGTGTCAGAAAAAAAATTTATAGGACTCACCATAATTTGACACTTCAAAATCGAGTATTTTGAATGACCACTCTGGCTCCAGGCAAAAAAGAAGTATTGGGTTGATGAAGTAGTGTTTCTTCAGCACCTGAGCTCCTTTCAGTCACAACAAGATCACTGCTAATTCCTCTCAGGTTGAATTCAAAATCCTTTGCAACTCTTGGGAAGATTCATTTGCTATTAAATCAAGCTACAAAGTGGGGAGAAACAGGAGATAGGAAAAGTGGGTAGAGAAGTCCATTTTCTGTCTGGTATACAAGGGAAAATTAAAAAAATATTTAGAGGTGAGTTTATTTTTCAAAATGCATTTAATTTAAACTAGCTGTAAGAATTAACTGCACTTTCGTGGTTACCATCTACTCACGTAAGTCCTTACTATAAGTAGAGTACAATGAGCTTTTCTATTTGTGAACTTGGGATTCCATGTCACTTTTTAATAGGCTTCTAAAGCACATGTCCTTTTGACTAGCTGTGATACAGCAGTGGCCATCACTAGCTGCAGGACCTGCTGCTTAGCATGCACTACCTGTGCCTATCTTGGATGCTGGGACATCTCTTGTGGAGGTTGCGACTGTGACCACTTGATATTTACCAGCACCAAGGGATTTCCAGGTCCAGCTGGTGCTATGGAAAGCAAGGTGACGCCTTCTAACTCGGTTGTGCTGTTGTGTCTGTACAGACAAAAGGGGTGTTTGCCCATATAGAACTCTTTGAAAAGGATGGCAATACAATCTTAGTCAAGTGTCATGGAAAGCAGTGGTTATTGGTTCTTGCACAAACCAGTGTGGGGAACAATGTGACCTCTCTTACTGTTAGCAATACCACATTTCTACATGTGCTGAGTTTCCAGTATTTGTATAGAAGCCACTCTGAGAAGGTTAATTGGAAGTGATCAGGATTGGTTTGCATCTCAATTTCGCATATTTCTGTTGAAATCAGGATAAGTGGTCATATATTAAATGCTGGATTTGGCAGTAACAAAATTGCTTGAAGGAGGACATGAAAATCTTCTGTTTGTAGAAGACTATTGTTAATTTAATGTAATTGGGTGTCAAAAACCATCGTATGTCATATGTTTATGAAATATTTTTATCAATGGTGTAAAAAATCCAATAACAACCCAAGAAACTTCTCATTATGAGAGGAGAAAAATATTAGTGCTTTTCCTGAGAGTGTTTCTTTCCATGAGGGGTTCCTCTGTGGAACACTAATCAAGTCCATTCAGAAAGGTCTTAATCAATTTAATTAAAATCTGTCAGATCAAACTGATTAGCCTGACATCCAGCCTGGCGGGAGGAAGGAGGCTGGTACATGCATTGTAACTGTGTTGAGGTGGCCTTGACTGCAGTCAGAGATGTGTGGCTGCTGCGGTGATCAAAGCCATCTTTCACTGTCCTCAGAATAAACGTCAGGGCTCCCCCAGCCAAGTGAGCTGGTTTCTTTTTGTTAGAAAATATTTTATACCTCCACAGCCCTGGCAGCTCAGGTGGGGACAGCAGGTACCTGGCTCTGCGTGTGATTGAAGGGGAGTGCCAGGTGACCTTTTCTACCCTTCTGACAATGGGGAAACAGATTAAACATTTCTCATCCCTTTGCCATCCTCTGTTTTAGCTGTTGGCCATGACTACTTCTGCATGGGTAGGAGAGAGACAGAGGCTCTGCTGACAGGGTGACTGTGCATGTTGATGCTAAGGGTGTTGCAGAGCCTTCCAGGGAGTGGTGTGTCCACTGGGGCGTCTTCCTCTTGAGAACTGAACTGAGGTAGAAGATGAAAAACTGCACCCTCTGCTATCTGGCTGTGCTTATCCAAAACATGAGGAACTACCTCAACCACATAGTCTTCTTAATCCTGCAGCTGTGAATAATGATGTGTGGTTTCTATGGCAAACATCAGGGCAGCCAATGCAATCTGTGTCTCTCACCCTTTCCACTTCCCCTACCCCACACATGTACTTGCGGAGTACCTCTCATCTTCAAAGATTTTAATAAACATTTTTATCCATCGTTATAGTGGGATGGATTCATCAAAAGGGTAATAGCTAGTAAATACTCAGCTTTTTTGGGCCCCTATCCTGCAGACGCTTAGGCATATGTTTTAGCTTTATGTGCCATAATTCAGGCTTCAGTGGAACCATTCACAGTGCATGAAGCTAAGCGTATGTGTAAGATAGAAATTGCAAAGATTAAATAGCATTCCTGTTAGCTAGAAATCAAAAGGTAGATGAAAACAGTGACTCCAGCTACAGAGAAAACGCAGTTCCTGAAGGACGAGCAGCAGCAGCAGCTGACACGAAAGACTTGCCAACAGAAACCTGTCAGTGACACATGTTTAGTCTATATTTGTGAGAAGGACTCTTCTCCTGGCAAAATGTCAACAGGCCAGTTTCTCTGAGGGTGGAATTCATCTGGGACATCCAGTTCCACTTGCGTGGGCACACACCTAGTGAAAGCATCTTTCTACATCATCTGGAGATGCTTTTCCTAACTCGTACCTTCCCAATACTTTCTGGCCATGTCAGTTGAATTGATAACAATACCTCTGAAATGGGCAAGATAGTTTTAGTTTGAACAGTGAGCCTGCAGTAAAAAGGTTATGTTTTGTCAGTTTAGGATCTTAAAGTTGGAGAAAGATGTTTCAGAGAATGGTTCAGGGTGGTAAGGGTAGGTTATACAAATAGATAAGAAAATAAGCCACTGGCCAATATATTTGCCTTTTTTTTTTTCTGAAATAAAGTAATATTTTTCTTTTTCTGCTATCTAAGCCCAAGCTTAGATGTGTAGACACATTTTGCCCTACTTGCTAAGGACTTTTTTTGATTCTGATCTTGTGTTATCTCCACACTGGCCCAAGGAATCACCCATGATGAGACCTTTGCATGGTCTCATTTGTTGATGATGACCAAACTCAAGCAGTTCTTCCTTGTGGAGTACCAGAGCCCATCTTTTTTTTCCTCCATGCATTTATTAAGGAGTCCCTCCCCTGAAATCTTCCTAATTTCTCCATTAATTTTTTCTTAGGTAATACAAAACTGAATTATCTTACACTGTGGTCATTCTGCTTTAAATTCTTTTTCCTAATCATCAGGTACCTAGCTTGAAGAACTATAAGGCTCCAGTCATGGAACTCAGACCGAGCAATAGGTTCAACTCATTGCTATAATGCATGTTTGTAGATATAAACAGGCAATAAGAATGAATTTTTTAAAATGTATTTTTAGTAAGATATTGTAAAATTTGTCTCTTCCAACGAAACAACAGTACTAGGTGTACGTATTGCTTGAATCAAAGCGATCTTTATTTTTTACTTCATCTTTTGCATTCAACTAACCTAACATTTTCAAGGACTGGACATTATTGATCTATTTTTTTTCTTTTCTTCCTGGCTCCTAGGTCACAGTTTAGGCCCTAGTTCAGCAAAGTACTTAAGAAGAGGCTTATCTTTAAGCACATGTTCAAGTCTCAGCAGAGTAAATGAGAATTAAGCAAATACTTAAGTACTTTACTGAATAGGGATAGAATTAAGCATGTAGTTGAATGTTTTGCTGAATCAGGTCCTTAAAATTAAAAATTAATCTTATTTGTGCTACGAAGATTGAAAAGCTACGCACTAGATTTGGATCCTGAATTAATATAAACCAGGAAAAGGGTAGCACCAACTGTCACAAGAAGAGAGGTGTATAGGTGCAAAAATGGGGTAAAGCTGGAGTTGTTAAAATAGTGGGTAGGACTTGGGGAGATGTGCACTCGTTTCCTCTGTCTGGTTCAGGCTAAATTACTGGAGATAGACATTCCTTTGTGTTTTGGTGCTGACACTGGTGAGCCCTGGCATGCATAAAAAGTTCTATAATGTTAATAGCTGCCATGCTAAGTCTGAAGTTGCAGAAGAGTCTTAATCTTTCTAAGCCTCCACACATACACAATTTGTCCTGTGAAGTGAAGGTAATGCAACTCCCCATCTTTCACATTGTGTCTCCCCTCTCTATCTGACTGCAAATTCTTTGAGCTGGTGAGGTTTCTTTCTATGCACTTACATGATGCCTGGCACAGTGCTCTCACTTGTGGCTTCTAGATGGTTTTGTGATTAAAGTCCATAATAATAAATCTTGTGCTTTGGATTTGACCAAATAATTTGTGTGACATGACAAAGTATCATTGCAGCTGAAGTTTTTTTCAAGATTTAGGTTAACAGAAAAGAATGGCAGCACTAAGTAGTTTTCTGACCTGCATAAGTAACTTGTGAGACTCTAAAAAAAAAAAAGTTTTGAAAAGTATGGTAACTTTCCACTATTTTTTAGGAAGACAGCTGCTGTTTTCAGCCTCAAGAGTTGAGCAGCTTATGGATGGATGTATGGGAATGTTTGCATGGACTGGTTTTAGGGATGTCTGTTAAATCTACAAACATCTAGAATGAATTTTTAGTGCCTGTGAATTCTTTCTGAGCAGTTTTTGGTATCAGTAATAAACATTTGAGTTGTTTAAGTGAGGTATTTGACACCTATCTTTTCTACAAACATGGAGCTCTCGCCTAGGGCTGGCTCAGTGTGCATCGTGATGTTCTGTGTTGGGGCAGTTGGTGTCACCCTGCAGCGATGCTTAGAGGAGACTGACTGACCCAAGTGCTTCTCTTAAATTAAATTTCATATAAGGATACCTTAACAAGTGTGCAAAGGGAATGTAACACGATCTGTATGGGTGCTAGCTAATGGTTAACTGGCTCTGTTGAACCTGTGTTCCTTAAACAAATGCTATCAGTGTGGGATGAGTTGTCTTATTTCTGCAGACATGCTAGTTCAGGTTGGAGACTAAACCTTTCTTCTTAGAAGTAGAAGACAGCAGGAGGGCTTTCACTGCCTGCTCAAACATTGAAGGGAAGGAAGGAATCACGTTACTAGAGCTGCTGTTTTCAAATAAAGGCAGGAGGGATGAGGGTAGGGTCTCTGAGTATGTTATGAAGTTTGTAGGGTGGCTGACCTCAAATCAGCTGTTATTTTGACTTTTTTAACTGACTGTGGTCTGAACCAGGTGCTTGACACAGCGTAGAGCTTCTCAGGATAGTTGGCATAGCTTTGTTTTAACGCTTTGAGAAAGGAGAGAGAAATAGGCAAGATCATGCTTTCTGCAGGAGGTTACAGTATGGAGATACTCTGTATGGAGTATGAAGGGGCAAGATAGTGCTGAAACTTTGAGCTTTCTGTACAAGGCAAAAACCTAATAGATCAGGTGAGTCAAAACTGTGGAACGTGCTTGCATGCTGGGGGCTTTGAAAACTTTGTGGAAATTGCTTGTTGTAAGGCATATGGGATAACAGTCTTCTTTTCTGAACTTTTACCAAGGTAAAATTTTACATTTTCTGTATGTGAGAGACCTCTCACCCAAGCACAGTTCTTGCAGTGTTAGCATTGTGTGGTCATCTTCATTAGTCATCTTGATTTATAAAATGAGCTGAGTTAGTATCTTAAATCTGAGCAGTTACTGAACTGTTTAAAAAACACTGGTTCTGGATGAGTTGTAATAGGGGTGTTTTTTGGTTGGTTGGTTTGGTTTGCGTTTTTTTTTAATGGCAAACATAAATTCCCTCTATGCATTTATAACAAGAAAAGTAAGCTTCACTTGAGCATAAGTAAATTATTTATTCTACAGGTAGAAACCCAGAACTCAGCATTGAAGGCTTTAAAATCATATCTAGAGCAAAACCAGATTTTGCTTTTTCACAGTTATGGGCAGAGTAAGTTGGTATTTCATTTTTTTGATCCTGACTAGTAGGAGATACATTCATTACCTCAGAAATTGTCCTTTGTGGTTATTTTTTCAGACTAACTTTTCCTCCCTTGAGGAATGAAGTGATCCACTTCTACAAACAAATAAGATGGCTAGTTTTGAATAAAGTAATAGATTTTTAACTGCTCACGATAGAAACCTCTGTTCAGGACAGAAGTTTAGAACTTGATGCATTTAAAGTATTTTTATTGACCAGATAAAAATTATTTGTTAAGATATTGTTGGGCATTCAGTTCCTTCTTCATTTAGGTTATCCCTGAATTGGTGTAAGTATGTTTATTTCAACTGAGTTCTCTGCGACTTAGACTATTAAACACATGACAAGAAACAAATGATGAATTCAAAGATAACTCTCTTTTAGTTTTGTGTTGTTTATTAACAATGTAATTCATTGACTTTGGTTGCAAAAAAGCTCTGTCAAGTTAATAGTAAATGACACTGTCTAGTTAACACGACATGAAAGTCTTTGGAATTATTATTTTAAGAATCTTTCATTCATAAAATACATACCTCTATTTTTTTTGTTTAGTCTTTTAAAAATTACTATCAAAGAAAAAAACTTTAATTTGTAGCTTAAGTTATTTTCTTTAAATAATTTTCTCTTGACAGAGTATGGTTTCATGTGACAACTGAGTTGATTCACAATAGAGAATGAAAGAAAGGTTAATATATTTTAAACAGATCAGTGAAATAATGACAGACCTGGAACGCAGATTATATTGTTTTGTAAATTCTCCAGTAATTTTTTTCCTTAGGTAGAAAAATCACAATTGTGCCATTTCTGTGAATTATTCTATAAACTCAAAAAAGTTTATAAATCAAAAGTTTTGAAGCAAATCATTAATTAGGAATCTGGAATGAGAGGCTAGTTTTTTATTCCAGGTTTGTTAAATACCTTAGATATTTTTCTGGGAAACACTTATTTTAAGAACAGCAAAGTTATACATTTTTATCTCCTTAATACCTTTTTATATTAAAGTCTAAAATTATTTTATGAATGCAAGTATCAGGGGGGTTTTTTGTTTGTTTGGTTGGTTTTT
This sequence comes from Pyrocephalus nanus, assembly GCA_038380795.1. NCBI lineage: Eukaryota > Metazoa > Chordata > Aves > Passeriformes > Tyrannidae > Pyrocephalus > Pyrocephalus nanus. The sequence continues at coordinate 44,409,711 of CM076260.1, forward strand.
TGTTTGTTTTTTTGTTTGTTTTTCCACGAACATCCATTTCATGGAGACTTTATGAGGTCCAATGCATCTTCCAAATATTGACAGGGCCAGGGCCGGATGGAAAGTTCAGGCCAAATCTTGAACCTCCTCTTGTTGGTTCTACAGACTGTCTGGAGTCCAAAGGTTACGAACTGCTTGTAAACTATCTCCAGAATAAAAGCCTGTGTGCCAGGGCATCAGTGCTGGTATTGTGTCCTCTATTCTTTTCCTAATTTGCAGTTTCTCCCCACCCTGCCCCCGTGGATTGTCAATGGCCTGAATTGCTTCAGTCTGTTTAATTCAGTGAGGCCGTGCTAATCGGTGTCGCCTGAAAGCCTATCCTGAGACCCCGAGACTTCAGAGATGTTAATTCGCTTAGTACTACAAAATTAAAAGGAAAAAAAAAAAAAAAAAGAAAAGAAAAGAAAAAGAGAGTAGTTCTACATTGTCCCCTCCAGCGGATTCAGCAACAGACAACACAACAGTCAGTACACAGCTTTTAATGGTACCAATTTAACAGCACTATTTTCCTTAACATTGAGCACCACGCACAAACGTCAGCTAATTGATGGCATTTATTAGCCTAAAGGGTCTCTCTGCAGTATTTTTTTTCTGTGTGCGATCTGGCAACCTAAAGATTAAAATTTACGTTCGAATTGCTCTGTAGAAGACACAGTTATTAGAGTCAGCAGAAATCTTCCCGTGAACCCGATTTTAGAGAGTTTGCTTTGCTTAGCTGTGCAAGATATGCATGTTAAATCAAGTAAGACCATTTATATCCTTAAACCTGATTCAGTAACAGAACACTGAACATACAGGTTTCCCGTAGCGGATGTAGACCCGTCTGATACTTACCTGGAGGAGAATCTTCAAGCTCGAGTTAGGTGTGACGCTCTCCAGGTGGCTCAGTGGGAGAACACAGTACTCGGCAGAGGAATCCTAGCAGCCAGCAAGCTCAGCCAGGGGCATCCTGAATTTAGTTCAGTGATTTGCGCATTTTTGCAAAGTGGAGAATAGGGCATGGTCCAACACAATCCTTCCTCAATAAATGGAATTGCCTGTCTGTTCTTTGGATATCCTTTGAGGATCCAGGCTTGATCTCTTAGGCAAAAGTGCAAAATGGTAGATTTCTTCAATATTATTAAAAAAGTGGTTCTAAATGAAGATTTCTACCTAAAGCCCTTTTCCAAAGTAACACTTTTGCTAGAGAGACAGGGAGCTACCACTTACAGCTTTCCACAGGCAAACGAACTGTATGTATTTTATTCCCAACTGTGATAAATTTAGCTTAGTTTTAGTTCATTAAGAAAACTTCAGCATGGAAATGTAATTTCTCCTCTTTGTCTAAAGATAACAAATAGCACTTATCTCCTTTGACTACTTGGTTTTCATGCATGAAATTCTTGGTAAATGGATTTAATTAATATAGACATTTTTAAAACCCACGTATTTCCCCCCTGGATCAGTGTGTGGGTTTTAGTTAGTATCAGAATATGTAGTATCAGTGGTAAATCAAAGTCATTAAAGTTCCAATGAAGGCAACTTATGTGAGTCTTAAACTATTAATTGATCCTCATTGATCAAGTTAAACTTGTTGCTTTATTCAGGAGAAATAAGTGGTTGTGGTTTTTTGTTTGTTTGTTTTTTGTAAAATAGCTTTTACCAAAACTTTATTTTTATATCAGAATTTTTTAATGCTTTAGTGGAATATGCCTCATTACTATACTCTAAATACCCTTTGTAGCCAGCAGTAATCTTAATGATAAATCACTTTACAATGTTTCAAATGTTCTTAAGTATTGGTGAGATAATTCCAAATTTAGTGTATTAAATATTTTCAAGAAACTCGCTTACTGACTTTTAATCTGCAGGTCTGTTTTGTACAGCATGCAGTTTCCAGGTACTCGGTATCTCCTGTGCTACGTAACCCGTCTCATGTGCACGGCTATCTAATCTTGTGGTAGGTGAGAAGCTGTAATTTGTGGGGCTTCTTATCGAAATACAGAAAACTGATGTGGAAAGAATGGCGATTAAGCTGTATTTCGGCCGCACAATATTAATCCTGTTTTTAAAAATAGGTGGCACTGAAAGAATACTCTCCAGAGCTGTTAAAACATTGCAGGTTGCACGGCTCAAAGGGAAGCCCTGCGGAGGGGAGCTCCACGGGGCAGCAGCGCCCCTCACTCCCTGGGAGCCGAGTGTCCCTGCCGCGCTCACCAAGATCTGATTGTCCAGTGATGCAAGAGTTTGCTAATTAAACAGTTCACAGAGGTGTTTGGGGCAGAACCTGTGGACATTTAACCAATTGAACAATTTATTGCTGTAATTGAAGGGGTTAGCTGGTGTTTATTAACTAGCCTTCCTGTCACGTTCCAATGGCTGGACTAACCCTTGGTCCCTGACTTGTTTTCAAGTGTCCCACCGTGGTGTTGGCTCTGTAGTGTTACTCTTCAGGCTGCCACTTCAAGGCCAGAACTTCACTTATCTGTCTTTTGCAAATTCAGCAACATGATTGGGCATTTTTTTCCTTGCTGCAGCAAGAGTTTTTTTATTACAAATAAAATACTATGCCTTTAGAGCAAAAAGGAGATTTTATCTTTGACAAAAAAAAAGTTGGGATTATTAGGAAATTTCAGCATACTGCTTCTGGTTTGAAAAGGGTTTCTGGTTTTGTAATCTCGGCATAGGGATTGTTTTCCTTTTACGATCATGGTCCCTTCTGCTGTCTCTATCACCATTGAAGCGGGTTTGGGGCTGGGATAAAGGCATCATTTCTGTAGCGTGCAGCAAGACTTCCAGTCAAACCGCTGAGGCACGAGCAGTTTGGGACACAAACCTATTCAGAAAAACAATGAGTCCTGATGGTGATAACAGGCTGCTTCTCCCCCTTACCCATGAAAGCTTCTATAACTAGAACTAATTGGCCGTTCTTAAAGTGCAATTAGCAGGGATATTAATCTAGGCCTGACAGGTGTGAAAATGTGTTTCTTTGAGTCTATTCAAAAGACACTCTATCAGATTACCCGTAGGAGGAGCCTGAAGCAATTGTGTCTATAAACCTGCAAGGCTTTAGTTTGTTGGAACCGAACAGCCCACTTTTAATAATCGCATTTGAGTCAGACGACATTAACTCCACAGAAATGGATGGAAGGAAGTTCACCTAATACTGACATAATAGTTGGTATCACTTCCATCATCGGGAAGGGAAATGCCTGCTTCCGTCTTCATTTGGGTACATGAAGAAAAGGGAAGACTTTAAAAAAAAAAAAGATGTTTTAATGAGAAAGCTGTGACTGAATTATTTTGCATTAGGGATCATTAGTGTTCCCCCTCAGTTCCCCTCTAGTGCAGTTTGATAATCTCCATTTGTAATGTCTGTTGCTTTCCTCATTTGGTTGTTTTTCATCCCACTAGGCACGGCTTACAGCAGAGACTTTAAAAGGTGTTGCCAACAAGGGAGGCTCATTTCATCAGCTATGCAGATTTTAAACAGTGCTAATGTCACAATTGGTGATGGAGTTTCAGGACTCAGGACGGATACATCACTACTAATTCCGTTTTTTAACAGCTCGTGTAAACAGGCACAGCTCAGTGGAGCTGCACTGGTTTATACATGTCCAAAGACGCTTAATTTAGCCAGCAGACTTAGTGTGGGATGCTGAAAGGGTTCCAGCTGAACCTGCAGATGGCTGCTCATGCCAGTGGGCTTCAGGCTTGGAACTAAATGAGGAAATTTGTATTTCCCATTTTAATTAAAAGAGGCATTCACAATCTGAGACTAAACGATGAAGCCTAATGTGAGACGTGCATCTGTTTTACATAAGATAAATGCTTTATAAGAGTGAGAAATTGCTTGAAGATGGGTCTTGATACTGAAAATAGTGTGAGTTCATGGGCATGCATATACATGTATACTCCTCAGTCAGCTAGAATTATTTCCAAAGATGGAAAATTTTTTATATAGGTTGTGCTCTGAAAAAATGTCTGCATAACGCTTTACTACCTCACTGTTCTGGAAGTATTCGAGTGCCTAGACCACAGTGATATTTCTTAGAAATACCTTAGAAGGCTTCGAAAAGATGAGTCTAGAAGACATCTCCTCAGTTTCTCAGCCTAGTCTTCTGATGGGAAAGGCAATTTTGTAAAGCAAACGTTTTTCTACTACTTAGTGAGGCCTGTTTTACCAAGGCTGGGATTTTTTGCTTCATTGCTGTGATGGAAAAGCCCCTCCCGGGTTAAAGTACTTTTGGCCTGAACTTGCTTGAGGCAATTCTGTTGTTCTATGAAAATCTGCCTGAAAAAACCCTCAAGAAATAGCTCCTTGCTGTTTACCCCACAACACATCTATAGAGCACAACCATATCAGTTCCCAACCTTGGCAAAGCAGGAAAGCAAGAAGGATCATGCTTGCATAATGGAACAAGGTTCAGAGGCCTTCAAGAGTATGAGCAGTAGCTGAGGTAGCTTTAGAAAGAGTGGATGTCCCTGGACTTAAATTTGTGTGCTTTTCTGAGCTGTAGTTTGTTAACTTAGCTGCTAATGTATCCGCATTGCTCTGTTAAAACCGCAGTGCCCCTCAGGACACTACACTTTTCCACAGCCAGCAGGCTTGGAGCTGACTGCAGGCTTTGCAACAGAGTGTGCTGCATGGTGTAGACATGCTCTTTTGCATCTTTTTTAAGAACAGCTCTGCATTTTCTAACCTGATGCCATCAAAATTATCTTGATTCAACACAGATGACCAACATAGTAAGGTTTGTAGTTTCTTGGGAACCCATTGCCCTTTTATCATGACATCTGAATTTTCCAGGTGATATATGGGCTTAAGTATTCAATTCCTGGTTTAGAAGGGCAAGGCAGTCTTCTTCTTGATTACCCTAGATAGCGCAAAACATCCAAGAGGAAGGAGCATCTTGTGATTGAGACAAAAGGCTGTGATTCAGGACTTGTGGGTTCAGCTCCTATCCCTGCTCTCTGCTTTCAGTTAAACCTTGGGGAAGTCATTAGATCTCTTCCTCTTACAAGAAATCTCTGATTCTTTCTGTCTTTCCTATTGAGCTGAGAGGTTCTTGTCACCAGTTGACATTTGTTTGCCTTCCTCGCCATTGTTATCCACTAATGCAAGCTAGACAGCCAGCCTTCTCACATTTGGGGAGGAAGGTTAAGGTATTAGAGTTTTGGGGTCTGTTCTTAGAGTGGAGAACATGATCCCATGCCCAAATCTGCTACCAGGACTCCTGCTCCCTTTTTTATCTCCCCCCCCTAATTCTCTCCCCCCTAACAGCTTCGTTTCTCCCCATCTCTCCTGAACCCTCAGAAGCAGAGAGGAAGAGAAGGGCTAGCTTTCCCCCTCCCTACTGTGAAACTAAAATATATCAGTCCTCTCTTAACCACACGTGGGAACAAGATTACTCAAATTGATGTCAACTGAATATGAGTTATGCAGTTTTGCAAGTTGATGACTAAAATTGTTGGAATTACCCAGAGCTAAATGATTTGGTTTAGCTGGAAATTGGAGAACCTCTTGTTGTTTACACCACTGTTCGTAGTGGAAGGGGTAAGTCCTGTTGTTTCACATCTTCACCCTTTTTATAGACAAAACGGGTGCACAATGAGGAGGTTTGTTCATACTTGCTTAACCTCAAATGATTTGGACAATTACATTCTTCATACCTCAGTTATATTTCCATTCCTATTCAGAGTTTTCATTAGCAAGTTATTTTGTGGCTACCCAGAGTGACATTTAGTAATTGCATTGAGATGTTTCTCTTTTAGATTTCTAAACTATAATAATGCAGTAAACCCTGCTTTCACTCAAGAGATACCTGAGCAAAAAATGCAGCAATTAAAATAATGGCTAAATAAGCACTGATGTGGTATTTACTGATGGAAAATTGCAGCTCTTTGCTGCACAGCCAGTAAGAAACAAGAGAATGAATAATAGCTACCACTGTCCCAAGTCTGAAAAGTCAGAGGAAATGGCAGCAAGAAAAAGCAAATGAAGATGGATGAAATCCCAGGAGAGTGAAGGGAGACGTCCTCCATGCTGGGCAGGGCTGGGCGGCTGACTCCTGGGTCACCTCAGCTGTTGCTTTTCGGAGTGGTGTTTTGAAAGGGCGCTGTTTGGGAGAAGAGCTTCCTGGCTGCCACTGCCGCACACCACTTGCGGATGCTGCCTGTGGGTCAGTGAGAGGTCAGCACCAGTTAACTCAACACCTCCAGCAAGGAGAAAGCTCTTGGGGATAACTTTCTTACTATCACTGTCTAACCCGCACTGAGAGAACTTGCAGATGCTTAACTTGCCCCTTTGCTTTGTCCTGAAGTACGTTTTCATGGCATCACTGGCACTGCCAGCTACCATCTCTAGCCATGTCTAGTGCAGCAGGTTCAGCATTGGTTTCTACAGCCTGGTGGGTGGGTTTTCTCCTGGCAAATCCCTCTCCCTGTGCTGTGGCCAGGGCCAAGCTGCCCTTCACCAGCACTTTGGCAAAGCTGCCAAGGACCAAGAGAGACCTCAAGGTCTGCAGAGGCAGCAGCACCGCACGCAGGCTTGCATCCCCCCAGAGCATGCCTGGGTGCCTCCTGGGCTTGCCATGTGTTCGGGGCACACCTCATGGGCCAGCAAAACCTAAACCAAGGTCAGGCCCATTGCCATGGCACTCACAGCACCATGGTTCAATGCCAAAGGAAGCCCAAAGGCAGCTCTTAACACCTCTGCCTGTAGTCTGAATGTTGTCAGTAATGACATCAAGGGTGAACATCAAGAGAGGATAAAGTGAATGTGAAAGTGGATGGTGTTTGCTTATGAAATGTGAAGTCTGAATATGTTCACCAAACTGCCTCAGGTCTGTAGCTCCAGAAGCAGAGCAGTTGCATTTATATCATTGTGTTTTGAAAAAAGATCAAACATGTAAATAAATGGCACAAGTAGTGCAGGAGCCCATTTTTTATTATATACATAGAGGTACATGAGAAATCAATGTATTTTACATTGCTCCCATGTTTTTACTTCTGGCAGCAGTTACAGAGCCCTGCTCACAGGTGCAGGAGTGCCCTGGTTGTTACTTCCCTGGGGGGCTTTCTCAAGTATCCATGCAGATTTCAGGCAAAAGTCTGGAAAAGGTAAAATGCTGAGGGAAGAAGATAGAACTCTTCAAACCCTCTGCAGGTTTCAGGCTGTTCTGTTCTTGTCCATAAAAGAATTTAATAGGCATATATTTTATGTGTGTAGGTACATCAGTAAATGCATAAAAATACATAAGTCTGTTTTCAATAAAAGTGTTTCATGTTCTAAACATCTTCCAGATAAGATCTTAAAAATCTTAAACTTCACATTTTCTCGAACAGGCTTGTTCAGGGAAACGAAAGAGAGTGCTTGACAAGATTATGGTGTTGCTTCTATACGTTTCCTTTATTCTTGTGGCTAAAAGGAAATTACAATGTGTTGTTAAGTCAAAACGTGGTCTGTGGAGCTGAACCAAAAAACCTTTAAATGGTATAAAATTCCCTTTCTGATAAAAGGGAAAACTACACAGCAGAGAGACAGGATATCTTTAATTTAAATAGTGGGTTTAGGTATATTAATTTGAGTTCAAAGCATCTTTCAAAGGGTATGATGCCCACATTTTTAATTTTACCTAATACTGAGCATCTGGTGTGGACTGGTTTGTGGTACTGAGAACAAAAGGAAATACATTACTCATAGATGAAAGGAGTGAGGGGGAATCACTGTCCTAACTAAAAATAGCCTTTTTTCCACCAGTTAATATCAGCTGGAGGTTTGATTAAATAGTAATTGTCTAGAAAAAGACAATAATTGAGTGTGACTGTTTCCTTTCAGGGGCCAGGCCCAGGTGGTGAAAGTTAAGTATTGTCCTTCAGATAAGGTCCTGAAAGCAGTTTTCCTGAATGTCCACGGAGCCCTTCTGCAAAATGTCCTTTCTGGGTGCTGAGCTGCAGACAGACAAAATCCAGGCCTTTTCCCAGGACAGCAGCAGTTTTCAGGGATGTAGCACTGGAGGATTTTATGGCTGCATTGCAGATACAAGCTGGCTCACCTCTTTGGCTGGAACTCTAACCCAGAGGTGCAGAGATCACAAGAGACAAATGTCTTGAATCAAGAAATGGGGTTGACGTCTATAAACGTCAGAGCACATCTAGTAGGCAACATGTGTAAGAAGACTATAACATTATAACTAATAGGGAGATTGGAAAGCTGTCTGAAAAAAAATGCAGCTTCTGTTCAGATCTGCACATTCAAAAACAAAATATACCAGACTAATGTGTTTTTTTGTTCCTTCCCTCCCCCTTTATTTATTTATCTGAATCCCTGTGGTCTTTTCCTAAAAATCAGTCTGGGTTTTTTTTCAGTAAGGTTAGTAACATCTTTGGCTAGCTTGATTAGAGTACATTGTGAAGAAATGTGAGTTTAACAATATTTCCCTCTAGATTTCTAGAAGGTTATTCTCTCTGAATGACCCCTTTATGCTCAATAATGTTAACACCATTTGACTAGGACTTTATGTATCATGAATATCTAAGCATTATTTAATTAACCTTTGCAAATATCCAGTGAGCCAGAGAGCCATGAGATACAGCCAGACAGGAAATACTTTTTCTGCAGAACTTTTCAAATTGCTACTTATTCCAAGCTGAATGGACTTAAAACTTTGGTGGGCTTTTCACGGAGGAAAAGTGGAGGAGGAGAGAGAGTGAGAGACACAGTGGCTTGCTGCAAAATAGCCAAAAGTTACAGAGTGCTCCCTGGGGAAGGGAAAAGCTGTCATTTCAACCCTTTATCCTGCTTGGTGAGGTTTTGGGACTTCAGCCTTCTGCCTGCATATGCTGAATTAGGACCATAATGGCTGAGCCAGAGTCAGGCCAGCTCTGCTGGGTGGTCTGGGGACAAACACTTGGAGACAAGGCCAGCATGGCCTTCTAGTGAGAGTAGCTCCCAAAAGCTTTGCTGGCTGTAGCTCAGACTGTCTTTTCTTCTGCACTTCACATAAATGGTCTCACTGCAAGATGAGGCTGAACTCTCATCCAGACTGAAAAACCACTTGAAAAATAGCACATGTGTTCTACCAAGAAGCCTGGATTTCGGCCATGCGTCATTTTCCAGGGGAAGCTGACCCCTTGGGTCAGTAAGGGTAGTTGCTTCAAAGACACAGCAGAAATTGATAGTGTATTCAGTCTGAGAATTCAGATATCTTTATTCTATGGTTTAAACCACTAGACCACACTTCTTCTGAAATAGGTAGGGATATTTGCATTTTTAAATAGGGAAACAGAGGCACAGAAAAGGTACCAGGGGTGCCAGAAGCCACGTAAGAGGCCTGTGGAAAAGCTAAGAACAGAACCCAGGTTTCCTGATACCAGCACCTGTGATTCAGCCACAGCACACTGTGAGGGCAGGACAGAAAGGAGCAAAGAGATAAAAAATTAGTTTCTTCTGAAAGTGAAAACTCTTCTTGCTTCAGTTAGTGTTTTCTACTATATGCTAATCATTGCTGCATCCCTATAATCTAATTTTTCTTTACCAGTTGGGTTTAACAATGAATGTTGCATTGGCACGTACCCCTGGAAACTCTTGGCCTTCTGCTAACCACAGATTGGTAGGCTAAAATGAGACAGTGCCCACTGAGAATATAATCCTAGTCTGCAGGGGGCACAGAGGTTTCTTTCCCTCTGGGAAGCAGACAGTGGTTTACAGTAGCTGGAGCCTGAAACTCCACATTTAGTACTGCACACCATGCTGAAAGTTAAATGAACTTTAAAGAGGGGGAAAGTGGTCTTAAACCGAGGAGAAGAGTGACAAGTTTGCTTGTGGCGACTTTAAAATTTCAAATGTGTTTTCTACATGTTTAAAGAGTGTGTTAACTATGAGTTCAGGAAAGCAGGTGTTTTCCTGTCTTCCTTCCTTGCAAATATAGTGGAAAACCAATATAATTCTGTCCACATTTATTAATGTGTTTTAATAGGGAAAAAAAAAAAAGAGGTCAATAAGTCCTCTCAAAACAGGCTAAAATGAAGGAAGATGAGAGTTCATGGCTTCCATATTTTGAGCCTATGACTTCCAAAATCAAAAGCCCAGTAATCCTAATGGATTGACTTCCAAATTTCCTTGGATTTGTATTGCTGGACTTGTCTCTCTCTAGGGCTTAGCTGGATCCCTGCAGATAGATTTTTTTTTTTTATATGCTGTAATTCCACTTAGTCCAGCTGTAAACTTGTGGTGGCTGAATTAATATATTATAGGGTGAAAAAAAGAAAAAGAATATACCTACAAGCCCCCTAGCTTGTGTATCAAATCCTGAGGGGGAAAAACTGAGCATTTCAATTAGTTGGTTGTGTGGCCTGATTGAAGAACAGCCCCGTGGCTAACAAAGCTTTGTCTGTAGTATCAGCTTGCTCCTCATCCACCAGGACAAATAGAGTGGTTGGTCATTAACGGGCTAGCCATCGGGTAGGGGTTTTGTTCTTAAATGGGGGCTTTGTCTTATCCCTGCTGTTTAAGCCCTCTCCAAGCACTCCTCACCTGTCATATCTGTCATACATTTAATTCATCACGCTCTCTGGTCAAAAGCTACACTGATAGTATCAAAAGAAGAGGAGGGGGCTTCTTATAACTTTAGCGATCAAAGGAGATTACCAAGCAAATAAGATTTTAATGAAGACGGCAGGTTTGGAAAGGAGAATTTACTGCATTGCGAATCACTAACACATAAACGTTCATTTTATCTGTGTAGTATTTGAAAGTGGAATCCCAAACTATTACAGAAGGAAAGATGGATACATGTGTTGGTGCCTGGTTTTAATTAAAAACACAGGGGGAGGAAATATAGGGGGGAAAAAGAGCTCTTTTATTTCCCTTTAAAGGTCATATTTTTATTCTGTAAATATGATAAGCAGAGTGTGTTAAAACACAAGTTAGTTTTAATGATGACAAATACATCAAGCAATTTGCCACTGAACTGATATTGTCAGGCCAATGGTCTCTGTTATTTGACCTAAGTTTCAAAACATCAATCACAATACTGAAATACGCTTGGGTCTCACTGTATCTATTCAAGAGGCAAAGTAGGCAGGGAGTTCCAGTCACAGTCACTGAAACCCACATGTTCCTGGGATGTACATGATGGAGGCCAGAGCTAACAGAAATGCAACTTCTGTGTCACTGACTGTTTTACGGGAAGGCAGCCTTGTGCCAGGTGAGTGGAGAAAACTAAACACCTTCCCTTACACATTCACATGGAGAAGAATGTGCTGCCCTGTGGTGCTTTGTCATGGAATCCTAGCCTGCAGCATCCGCATCTTAATTCACTATTACCTTCTATTAAACCCGCAGTCTTTTCGCAGAGGAATTTTTCCTTTGGGATTTCAGTCCAGAACACTTACTCTGTTTTCTGATAACGTGGTAACAACTGAGAGGGAATTATTTATTGCAGTTCCTATTGCTAATGGTGCGCAGTACTCAAATGCTGCACGGGCAGTCATTTGGAGATTCATTTAGTAGCAGAGATGCTCCACTGGAAACAGAAAGGTTATAGAGCAGATCATTTTGAGTGCCATCACGTGACACGTACGAGAGAACTAGGGGATCAGGCCCACCCAGCATGGATTTATTGCTTGACTAATCTGGTCTCCTTATGGCAAGGTGACCTGCTTGGTGGATGAAGGAAAGACTCTGGATGTTGTCTACCTGGACTTCAGTAAAGCCTTTGATACTGTCTTCCACGGCAATCTCCTGGGGGAACTGGCTGCTTATGGCTTGGGCATGTGCACTCTTTTCTGGGTAAAAACCTGTCTGGATGGCCAGGCCCAGAAAGTGGTGGTGAAGGGAGTTCCATACATCTGGCAGCCAGTCAGTGGAGTTCCCCAGTTCAGTACTGGGGGCAGTTCTGTTTAAATTCTTTACTGACAACCTGGACAAGGGGTTCGAGTTCACCCTTTGTCAGTTCACAGACAACATCGAGTTGAGCAGGAGTTGATCTGCTGGAGAGTAGGAAGGCTCTGCAGAGAGATATGGACAGGACAGGTTGGGTCAAGGGACCAGGGCCAATTGTATGAGGTTTAACAAGGTGAAGTGCCTGGTCCTGCACATGGGTCACAACAACCCCCTGCAGCACTACAGGCTGGGGGGGAAGAATGACTGGAAAGATGCCTGGTAGAGAAGGACCTCAGAACGCCGGTCAGCAGTGGCTGAACATGAGCCAGCATTGTGCCCAGGTGGCCAAGAAGGCCAGTGGCATCCTGGCTTGTACAAGCAAGTGTGTTGCCAGCAGTGATCATCCCCCCATACTAGGTACTTGCGAGGCCAACCTCAAATCCTGTGTTTAGTTCTGGACACCTCACTGCAAGAAAGACATTGAGGTGCTGTAGCAAGTCCAGAGAAGAGCATCAAGCTGGTAAAGGGTCTGGAGCACAAGTCTTATGAGGAGGTGCTGAGGGAGCTGAGGTGGTTTAACCTGGAGAAAACGAGGCTCAGGGAGGACTTTACTGCTCTCTATGACTAGAGGAAACAGCCTCAAGTTGCACGAAGGGAGATTCTGATTAGATATTAGGAAAAAATTTCTTCACTAAAAGGGTTGTCAAGCAGTGGAACAGGCTGCCCAGGGAAGTGGTGGAGTGCCCATCTCTGGAGAAGGTATTTAAAAGCCATGTAGATGGTGGCACTTAGGAACATGGTTTAGTGATGGACTTGGTAATGCTGGGCCTAATGATCTTTAAGGCCTATGATCTTAAAGGTCTTTTCCAACTGAAACAATTCTGTGAATTTATAAAGCAGTGCTTCAGGCACTGGTGGGCATCTGCACAGTGTATAGAGCCAAATCTGCCCTGTTGGCAGCAGAACTAGGCAGCTCTATTTTTGCAGGTTTTCCTTGTGGTGGAAAGAAAGCCTTTGCAGTTTCTGAAGCCTTTGATAAAAGAAGGGGTAGTTTGTATTATTAGCACGGATGTTAGCATCTTTACTTCAGAGACATGGGGGAAGTGGCTGCCTAGCTTTCTTTAAATTGAATTAAAAATGTAGGGTCCAGGAAGGAGCTCACAAAACCATGTCTGAACTTGTCAGCCTCTATGGGTTTGGGTGGAAAACTCCGGTTCTCACTTTCCGCTGAGTAATACTGAGAGCTCATTATTTGTGTGGTTTTCAACCTGGCTATGAATTATGAATGATTTATTTAAGAAGTGATAAACTATCAGTCTGTCCTTAAGCTAAGAGGGGGTCCCTACAGCTTTGGTGTTTTACCTTCAGCAAGGAGAGGGTCCTCAGCACTCTTCTGACAGTGGTTAATATCTCCTATTTTCATTTGAGGGCCAGTATCCATCCCTTAAGTTGCTTTTCTGTAGCCTGCAGGATCTTCTGATAAGCAAGGCCCAATGAACTAGTTTGACTGAAAGAGAGATGAAAATGCCCATGAAGTCTGTCATCTGGTGGCATGAATTTAGCTAAACCAAAGTCAGACTTCGATTTATTTGCAAGCAAAGATGGGATAAAGACACAGCCAGGACTAGTTCAGAAACTCTGCTTGAATCTTGCTTTGAGTAAACATGTCAACAAGTAGCTTCTAAACTGATTTGCTTTAATCAATGATGATAAAAACTGCACATGAATAGGGCCTGTATTTATTTGATACTGCGATGAGATGGTATGGCAGAAGCAGCTGCAGCAGGGCTCTCCCAGTGCTCCCGCCAGCTCAGTGGATGGGTGTTAGTGGCAGTGCAAGTTGTTTTGCAAAACTCTGCCCTGCAAATAGGGTTCGCACATGTGCTAGACACAAACATTTGCATTTACTGTTGGTTTAAGTACCTCCATTATTTTATTCATCTGGAAACTGTGGGGATTTTGTCTTTTCTTTGTTTCTCTCTCCTTAAGGTGGCGGAGGCAAACTTAAAATATAGTCTTTCACAAATTAGAAATTCTGAGAAGGTGCTTGAGTTACTTGATGTATAGACCAATCATCTCCACTAACATGTTCTGGTTATAGATTTTAATAGGTAATTGCAAGACTAAAGTACTTAGGTAAAGAAATGTTTTTTAAAATAACATAACTCCACATGACAGCATATAAAAGTCAAAAGACAGAGCAATTCATGGGTTATTGTTACAAAACTAACCTTTCAAATGAGCTCCTAAAATACTCTGTGGCTGAAGTTTCACTTAAGGAATTTAAGCCACTTACTCCAAGTTGTTACAGAAAACTTCAAAAACTTTTTGTTGTTGTTGTCAGGAAAAGAAAGAAAAATAGCATGGGGATTTTTTTCTGTGTTAAAGCAAATGTTTTTAAAATGTATCAGCCTATACCTGGCTGGAATTAAAAAAAAAAATTACCTTCAGAAACTGAACATCAGTTTTCTTCGACAGCACAGAAGCCACCATGCTAACACTTAGAACTGCAACACATCAACTGGTCTTATAGCTCATACTTATTCTCTGCATCAAAGCTCTGGTGAGGGGGAGTAAAAACAGAGAGTGAGAGAGCAAAAGAGTCAAGCTCTTCAGAGCCTCTAATGACGCGTGCCAAACACGTGGAAGGTAAATCCCCTAATTCAGTCTATTCTTTCAGCATTCCCTGGCGGGCAGCCAAGCTAAATATTTCTGCTGGATAAAAAATGCACCCTCCTATGCGGCACTTTCTTAACAGGATGGCTCTCCAGCTTTAGCGGAGGGGGCTTCTCTGGGGGAAAGCCAACATGTGTGTTCTCTTATCTATTTATTTATTTTATTAAAAAGGGGCTTTATGGGCTGTGATTGGATTAACTTAGTGAACCCTGGAGGAAGAGGAAAAACAAATTGGGAATCTGGTTTAGCACCCCCACCTTTTTGTCATCTTCTTTTGGGATTTCCTGGCTGGCTGCCACCTTGAGCCTGTTGAATGTTCTTTAGATCAATCAATTAAAAAGGCTTTAATATTTGGGTGATTGGAACGCAACATATGGGCTGCTGGTGCGGATGTCATGTGGTGCGTGGAGTTAATTGAAATGATTAATAGAGGTGTTAGTTTCTTCAAGACTAATTGAAGAAAGAATATAATTGGAAGCATGGACTAACCATTATTGTTGACTTTTTTTAACATATTGCGTCCCTTAAACACTTGTACATGTTTATAAGCATGCAGATGGACTTGTTTAGATGTCTTCAATGTGGTGATTTGCAAAATCACATCAACTGTACAAAAGTCAAATCTATTTTTATGTAATTTAATTAGAAAAAAATAATTCCCTGTGTCTTGCGTGTTTTCAATAACCAGTACATACAGTGAATTTCTGGTACCTGTTTGCTTTACATCCTTGCTAGATTTAAACCAAGAGATCCATTCTCATTGTTATCTGTGGGGTTACAGCATCCATCCACAGAAACTGATCGTGAGCCTTTGAAGGTCTGTCAGTGCCTTCTTCTCACTGTGCAATGAGTTGTGATAGCACTCTGTGCATTTGTGCCAGGCATTTCAGAGAAATAGCATCTTGATCATACTGTCCCACTTGACCATATTTCAAAGGGATCCAGTTATCTATATAAAGCAGTGGCAGAAGCTTGGATTTGAGAATCAGAAAGAAATGTGAAATAAAAGAAGTTCTGAGGATTTAACTGAGACCAGCTCTTTTGGCCTCTCCACCTTCTTTAAGAATAATACATACTTCTTTCAGGACTAGTAGCCCGGGAGTTTTTATCAAAGTTGTTAAGCTATAGTGAAACACAAAAATGAAAGCCATGAACTAGCTGCAGAGGACATCTGGCAGCAAGGAGAGGGTATGAAGGATGTGTCCCTGAGTGTCATCCTGCTGCACAATGGGGCTCAGGTTAGAAATGGGGAAACAGAGAAAGCATGACAGTCTCTCATCTGCAGTCAGTACGGGCTGGCTGCCCGAACGCTGCAAGGGGAGAAGCAGTGTTGCGTCGTGCTTGCTGCTGGGCTGTGGTTATGAGTGCCGTAGCAAACTTTTAGCTGGGGATTTCTTAAAACTGAAGATCGTGACTTAAGTAACTTGTGAATCTGCTAGAGGGCAAATGGTGAGCTGTGGGAGAAGAAAATCAGGCAAGATGGCAATGAAGTGTTGATCCAAAAGGTAAGTCAGTTTGGATTTAGGATAGATAAGCTGCAATTTTACGTGCTTTTTTTTTTTTTTTTTTGACACCAGCCTTCTTTTTGTCTGCTTTTTGGTAATACAGGAAAAGTTTATGCATAATTTTAATGTTCTGGAAAAGAACTGTCTTCCTGGAAGGGACATCCACATTGTCTCTATTTGTTTTCCTTTGCACATGTGGTGTGCATATAGCTTATGCATTTGTGCATCTTTTTCAGTAGTCAGAAAGTATATTCTGCAGCCCAGAACAAACTGAACAGAGAAGTGCTAGATAAGTTTAGAGAGGGTTTGTTGTTGGCTTAGAAGAAAAGAGTATAGGATGGTTTTAATATTTTAGAGTCTTCCCACACAGATTTCCAGTGATGCTTTGAAGGCAACTGTGTGTCTGCAAAGACTTTGAGCCTCCCCGGAAGATGTGGCCTGACTTGTGTACAGATCTGAGCAAAGCGTTTGTAGAGAGGAAGTGGCTGTCCTGTACTGGGGGCTGAGAGGAAGGGAAGACATTAGGTCTGATTGCAAGCTTCCCTTACTCCCTGTTGCCTGATTTGTGTGCACATAGTGCTAATAGTTTTAGATGAGAGGGCTACGCTGGGACAGACTGGTGCGAATTAATATTTCAAAAAAAATTCTTTTATTATAATTATTTGGTGATGAGATTAGTCATTTCATGATTTGTTTTTATTACAGCAAGCTACTGCAATTACACAGTCACTTATTTATTTTTTTAATCTTAACAGTGATGAAAAATAGGAGTCTCAGCATTCCATTGTCTCCATCGCCCATTAGGATTTAGTATATTAAAAGGAGCAGATTATGTAAACTTGTTGGAACAGGAGCATCCTCTCTGTCTTTATCAAACCTTGCCATGTTGTATAATGAATATGATTCTAGTACATTGGTCTGGGTCACTGAAAGAGGAACAGCAGTCCAAGGAAAAAGAGTTTAAAGCTATGCACATGCATTGATGGTAATATTCTCATTCTCATACAAAGGAGAATGTTCAGTAAAGGAGAATGTTCATCCCCCTAAAATTAATCTCAGGAAACTGATACCTAGTATAAACAATGCTGGTATCATCACCTGTTGCTAAGACAGACAGATCATTTGCATTAGAAGATCCTACTTTTAGATGCTCATAAATCTACCAAATTCTAAACGTGTGGCTCAGGTCTTTCTTGCATTTTGCTTTCTTCTGGATAAATCTATTCTGTCATTTCCAAGAACTTGGCTATGACAAAAATTGTATTGCTAACATTAAGAGTGTGAAAACTTTTTTTTTGAAAAGTAATTCCCACCATGATAGCCCCCATTTTCTGGAGCAGAAGTTTGAATGACAGGTTCAGTGACTCAGTGAAGGACAGTATCTGTGATAGGGGAGGGTGGGGACTGTCATTGTCTGGGATGCTTAAATACCATTCCCTCTGCCAGGAGCACTTCCCAGTTCATGTATCTCCACCCCCGCTTCACTTGCATTGGGTCTCTGTCAGAGTCTCAACACACTCCAGACCTGTCCCCACCTCCATCTCTGACTCTCACACCCAAGAGAATTGCTTTTGAGCTAAAAGCCAAGATGGACTGGCAGAGTAGCCCTCCCAGGAGCTGTAGGAGGGCATCAAGGCTTGCTTCAATGAGTGAACGCTGTAGGGTTTGGAACGAAGCACCCGAACTGAGAGCAGAGGAGTGCGTGTTCAGTGTGTGGCTACTGCAAACCATCCTGAGGCCAGAGAGTTATCAAAAGGAACTCTCTGTAAAAGCATGTGGACAAGAGCTGAACCTGGAGGGGATTATGAAGGAGGAGAGGCTATGCCCAGAGATCAGCAGTGTCAGGGAAGAGGGAAACTGAGAGTAAGGTTGGTACAGGACCGAGGGATTTATCTTTATGGGTTACTGTAGACAAAGACGAGCAAGCTCAGTGTTAAAAGCGGGTGGGATGTAAGCCAGCTCTGATCCAAAAGCTGCCTGACTGCATTAGCACGGTGCTAAGCCCAAGCTAATATATCCGGCTTCTCACCAGGGCTTATTAGCTCGGGCTCAGTGCCACACTAACATAGTCACAGGAGTTCCAGTAGGCTTGACACCATGTCTTCTCTACCTCTGAACCGAGCTCACTGCTATGTGCCTGCAGAGGAGTACCAGGAGATGCCTGGAGACTTAACTACACCACACTGCTGTGCAGGCTGTGGAGGCCAAGCCTGCTGGTCAGCAGGAAAGGGCACATGGGGATGGAGAGCGTGCCATGTTTGCTTAGATCAGGACAGGAAAGAAGTGCAGTGCAGATGAGGAACCAGCAGGGACAGAAACTGGCTTGATGAGAAGACTTGGCACACAGGAGTCGGGGTGTGGGAGTGGAAGATGGGAGTGACTGGAAAGGGAAACTACAAGAGGGGTCAGGAGGAACAAGCTGAGGACTTGCTGGGTAAGGAAACCAATCAGAAGTCTGA
Source organism: Pyrocephalus nanus (assembly GCA_038380795.1). Lineage (NCBI taxonomy): Eukaryota > Metazoa > Chordata > Aves > Passeriformes > Tyrannidae > Pyrocephalus > Pyrocephalus nanus. The sequence goes on from CM076260.1 coordinate 44,428,256, forward strand.
GACAAGGTCTGTGAGAAGGAAGAACAAACTCCACACCAAACCTGGCATGAAATCAAGATGCCTGAAAGCAGTCATTCCTCTGCTTTCAGCAGGTCTCCTGGGGAAATTCACCAACAGAAGTGTCCTATCCCTTACAACGCTTGTGCTGACCTTGCCAAAAACAACCATATGGTTGCTCCGAGCCAGGTCTGCCAGCTTCTCTGTAGAAGTCTGCCTGTGGCAGATCATAATATCCTACTTCTGTTGCTGATCTGTTTGGGCATCAGTGTAGTGCCAGGTCATAACATCTCTGCTTTTTCTATTTCCAGTTTCAAAAATCAGCATACAAACTGTAGAAAAGCATTACTAAAATTGCAAATTCAAGTTCTCCAGACTTAAAGTTGTTTGCCTAACCCCAATTTGATCCTCTTATGCATTATGATACAGTCTTTAATTACTCCTTTAATTACTGTTAACTGGTTACTTGCCTCATTCAGGCATAAGACAAGCTTGCTAGGGGAGATGAATTGGGGTGGTGTAATAAAATGTTATCTTTAAGACACCTCTCCATCTCATTTGCTGCAGCATTAGGAAGTAAGATGACCATGGCAGAAAAAAATGCTGCTCTTCTCAGAGCAGGTGAGCTCTGCTCTGAAGAGCTAGGTATTATTTCTTCCATAATTCTGTATAATATTCATGCCAATTCACCTCAGCAAAGCCTTTTCCAGGTGGGCAATAATTTTGACATCTTCCTGGATGCCTGATGTGAAGCCCTGCAAAATACAGAGCCATCACAGATGCCAGGAAGAGAAATGCTTTGAACATAGAAAGTAGTGTGCTGTGCTAAGTAAATCGGCTGTTCTGCATCCCAAAATTAATGTATGCTTTTGATGTTAATGTCGTTGTGTCTCTATAGCCCTTCTGCAGAGAGAGAATAGCAATAATACCTTCATCAACATATGGGGGAGGTATTGTGAAAATCAGATTAGTCATTATTTGATGTTGTGAGGCGTTCTAGTGCTGCTGTTCTGATGAGCAAAGCGGAAAAATACAAGACAAAATTGGTTGTCTTCATTTGAATGGTCTATGGTTAAAGTAAGGTACTGGGCCTTTCAAGGAGAAAGGAGAGAAAAGGAAATCTGGAAAAATGACTCTTTTAGTCAGCACTCTTCTTTCTGAACACCGAATGAAGTGGGGAAAAAGATGGTGCATCATATGCCAGGAGTGCAGAACTGAGTTTCTTAATGCAATCCTAGATCTCCTGGCATCTCCTACCAATCGAAAGAGTGCCTGAGTTTGCACCATAATAGGTCTCCATTTACTGACATTTTGGAGCGTTTGTCTCACTGCAAAGGTTGGGGTTTTCTATGTGAAACTGTTGTCTTGCAAATCTGATGGTTAGCTGTAAGTTTTTACAGAACTTTGACTCAGTTTCAGGGAAGGAGGAATGAAGAAGCAGAAGAGTGAACTTCTGGAAGCTGAAACCCTCCTTTCCCTGGGTTTGAGCAATCTGTGCTCTTATGAAACCTTTTGAAATCTCATTTGCTGATGTCTTTCTGACCCCCAAAATTATTCTTGTGCAAATGTTGACACCCAGCAGAGATGAAATCATTGACTTGGGAAAACATATCAAGCTTATCAGAAACTGCAGGATTCCAACAATACAGTAGCAACATCAGCCTTTCCTTTTTTTTTTTCCTTGTATTTTTTAAAAATTGTTTGTGGTTGGCAGATGGTATTGTGAATCAGGTTGTACATAACTGAGGGAGCAGAATTTTTTTTCAGTTCATATGAACCCAGATCCATGCCACCTATCAAACTGGTTTTGTTTTCTAGTCTTCTGTGTACTTGATATGTTTACTAATTTTATGTTGACAGTTTTCATTACACACTCACAGAATGTACAAGCAGAACAAGAACTAGATATGTTTCCCAATTGAATTCAGGCTATCTGTAAATTTTCTCTATGTGTTTTACACACACTTCACGGAAATCAAAGGACATCAAAGTTTCTCCACTGACCACCTGAAATCGGTTAGTCCTCAGTTGTTTTTCTGATGATTCTGACAATAAATTTCTGTGATTTGATTGCTGAAGGAAAGTGATTTAAAAGTGGACGGACAAACTAACAGAAAAATGTTGAAGCTTTGGTCTCCTGTATCATGCCATTAGACATCAGGCAGGACAGAAGGAACAATTACAATCTGTTTATTCGTGGACATCTGTGGAGCCAAAAGGTGCATTAAAACTTGATTTTGTATCTTGAATGTTTAGGGTCACAAAATAATTCCACAAAGAAAACTGTTTCTAAGGAGTTTGCATAGGAGAAGGGAGCTGTCCTATAATAAACTTGGAAAAAATCAAAATAGTCTTGTTGGTTCAAAAACATCAATTTTTAGCTCTGCTGTTCAAAAGTGAATTTTGGTTTTTTATGTTTTAAATTAAAGGCGTGTCTGAATGTTCATTATCCCTACGATAAAACCAGTAGAAATAGGTACAAAATGACTCTTGTGCAATCTTGTAATTTACCTTTATTTTAAACTGGCTTACACATCTTAATACATTATGACAATCAGAATTATCAGGCCACCAGGAGGAGAGGAGTTTGTTTTGTTAATTGCTCTTGTTAAGCCTAATTACAGAACGGGGTGGAGTGGATGTGAGGGGAGGGAGGAATCTGCTAGCAAGAGGAAATTCTAAAATCCTCGGAGCAGTTCCAGACAGTGTGTGTTGAGGAGCGAGAGCGCGGGTGTGGTGTGGTGTGCGTGAGCATGCGTGTGTGTGTAAGGGTGTGAGAGTGAATGACAGACTTTCCATATGGACTAAAATCCTGAGATGCATAAGCTGGAGGTGGGGAACCTGTGCTGTGTGGACACATGAAGGTACAGCTGAACAAAGAACTGCGTTGTAATTTTCTTTATGAACTCTTTTTTTTTTTTTTTTTGGGGGGGGGAGGGTATCTGGGACATGATGCAGATTACTTACTTTGCTGTTAATTTTTGAGGCTTGTATTAGATTGTTAAAATGGTTTGCTGATGTGTTGCGCCATTCTTTGATATTACAGGTTGCCACATAGCTGTGGGTTGGTATCCTAAAGCCCTTTGAAACATTTTCCTTCTTCCCAGTGATCTTAGCAGAGATGTGCTGCTCGCAGACTGTGTTATTCTCTTATACTTTCCAATGGAAAGCAAAGAGCCCCTCTGCCCTGCAGTATTCCAGTTTGTTTATGTGCCCCACATAACGCTGTTGCGACTTACTGTGCCTGACCTGCATTGTCAGCCCCCTCCGTTGCCTCAGGAGCCTCCGGCACAGAAGTTTCTGATAAGGCAGTTTCAAACGAGCCAGACGCAAAGTGAATGATTCCATAACAAATCTGTGTTCTTCTGCGGGGTATGTTACCTGACTTGTTTGCTGCCAAGGTGGTTTTATTGTTTTGGCTACTGGGTGGAGGGAGGAGACTAGAACAGCAGACGAGTCACGCTTTTGTTTTGCTTAATTATAACGTACACTTTAAATAAAACCTTTTAGTGCCATGAATTAAATGGCATTGCAATCCTGCACAAGAAGAAAAATGCTACTGCTGTTGTAGCTGACAGCTGAGTGGTTAGATGGCCAGCGTGGGTCTGAGGCTCAGAAGCCTTTTCTTTGCTGGCTGGAGATACTGCTGGGTAAATGTGTTTACTTTTTCCTTAGTATTTATACTAGTTAATGTGTCGCACTAGATAAATCCACTTCCTGAGTCCATCTTTCAGCTTGCTCTCTTCCCTTCCAATTGACAAATGGTTTGAGTTTGACACCGTTTTATCAGTTGAGCCCCTGCTGGGTGCTGCATGCCTGCTTGTTTCTGCTTTATCATGAAAAGTGAATTATCTGCGATATTTTGCTACCATCTAACTAGCAGTTGGCAGGCTTTTCTATATGAACTGATTTAGCTTTCAGCAAGGGGAGGCTGTTGTCTTTCGCTGTAAAGCCGTGTTGTTGCTCTCCAGGAAAACAAAAGATCCCGGAGCTTTCTGCACCACAATCTGCTGCTGTCCCACTTTCAAGGAGGTGTTTTGTTTGTTGCGGCAGCTTCCTATCTTAAAATGATAAATTGAGCGGACATGTGTGCTGTTTTAAACCGCTGTCTCCAGGGCTTTGTGTTCACTTAGGATAAAATACATTATTTTGTGGTAGGCTCTGATTTAAACTTGATTTAAATTTGGTTTAAAGATTACAGAGCAAAAGGGAAAGCATCAGCATCTTCAGCAGTGGTAGTCTGAAGAGGAATAGCTGTCAGAAGAAGAACTCTACTGACTTAACCTCAAGTGGGTTGCAAATGCATTAGGGATTCATTAATATTAATAGTGGAATAGACATTTCCTGCTTTTGTTTGACATCTTCCACGCTCTGGGTTTTTTTTGTGTTTTTTTTTTTTTTTTTAAGAGCAACTTGAAGTGCAGTTTTAACACTTATTCAAGTTACTACAAGGATGATAAGCTAAAGTTAAACAGAAGGAGACCTCTGGATGTGAGGGTTTGGTCTCAGGGAGTCCTGGAATTTGGTGTTGGGCCTTAGAGAAAAAATGTGGTAAACTCTTGGGTGAGGCTTTCAGGGCAGTTTGCAAAATGGATCTGCTAGGTACTACTGCAACCAGAATAAACTATTGTCAAAACAAATTGTTCCATGGGGGTGACAGGAAGGTCACTATCAAAATGGCATGTAAAGGTTATTAGCTGTGTAGATTTCTAAGGTGGAGACTGTATTGGCTTGTTCACAAGTTCAGGGGTGAAAAAAGAAAATCCAGACCATCCTTGAGTCTCCTAATATTTTGTGATGTTGGCTGAACAGTTCAGTTTGAAAAGTAATAGATCCAAGGTCATTTTTACTTGTTTTCCATCTTCTAAATCCTGTGCTGCACATTTTTTCATGCTTCTGTTTTGTCATCAGCAGACTTCTAACATTTCTTCCAGGAAAATAAGACGGAAATTTGAGAAAAACAACAAATATATTTGAGACATAAAGTAAAACCAAGAACATTGTCAGCAGCAAGAGGAAGTGCAATGATCATTTTTCAGCATCACAGTTTCACCCACTGAACCCTTTAAATAAGAGAACTTGTGACAGTGAAATGAGGCAGGGTCTTGTTTTTTTACAGAAAACACAGTTAATAGTCTCAGTCCATAAAATGTTAAAAGAAAACAGGTAAGCCCCCACAAAGACCTAGTCTGGCAGGTCTAGTGATGCAACAGCTACAAATGCAGAACTGCACGTGAGTTTGGCAGCTCTTACTGATAGGGCAATTTGAATTGTCAGTGTGCGTCTGCTCTACTTGTTGAGCCTAATGAAAAGTACAGTTTAATCACTGGTGTGCCAAATTGACCATGATTAGCTGTTATTGCAGATTAGTGCATTGTCTGGGGCTCCAGAATTATTGATCCGGGTGCTGTGCTCTGGTGTTTTCTGTGCCCTCTATCGTAACCTCTTCTTAATGCTTAGGGGAGAGAAGCAGGAAAGGAGAGTAGGAGGGAAGAAGTCCAGATGGGAAGAAAACAGGTCCTGAAAAGACCACATAGGAACTAGGTCAGGTACTCTGGAGATTAAAGAAGCATGCTTCATCCCTGGACGCAGGAGGCAGGGACAAGTAGCATACAATTACGAGGAATTAGAACGGCAACAAGTAGTGCAGATTTATCAGCTTTAATTGTCTATTGTCAGGACAGAGCCCTTCTTGTAGATCAGGCGCTGCCAATGCTTTAATACCTCTAATGGACTCTCTATTGTGGGATTATCTCTCCTAAGGACAATGTATTTCTTAAAACTAGTTGTTTTGGGAAAGGGAGAAAAAAAAAAAAAAAAAGAAGAAGACAAAAGTATCTGCAGCCCTCTTTTTTTTTTTTTTTTTCCTTTTTCTTCTCTGGTTTGTCACATTCTGCAGGAAGTAGCTGAGAGCCCAGTGTTGCTCTTCTGTCAGCAGCGCTATTCCTTCAGGGGAACTGATAGATACCTATTGAACATTAACCCCCTTTGCTCCACCTTCCCCAACGAGCTCCTCCAGAAACAATAGCTGGTTGATAAAGAGCAGATAAGCAAGGACACCCGGCTTAAGAATCTCTCTGCTATCTTTATTTTAAAAGCTTTCCTGGGTTTTGCAAAGTAAACATTACAACATTTAAAGAAGGATAAGGTGTCAACTATTTAATGAGAAGTTGTGTTTAATAGCAGAGGAATTCTTCCCTCCCCCACCCAACACATAGGTATGAAAAGACTGTTATTTCACCACCCTGAGGTAGGAGAGGTGAAGAAATGACAACTGTACTCTTAGAAGATTAAAAAGTGGTCCTTCGGACCAACCCTACCAGATTCCCTAATCAGCTCTAAACATACAGTCACTGTATTTCGAATCCTTTGGTCCTAGATGCACAGTAGTCACATTGCTAGATCTGTGATAATCTGTGGGTAAATATTTTCATTTCCACCACATGCACTTTGTCATGGTGTGTAGCTGTTGTTTTTGTTAATCTGTTTTGAAACGCACTCTGTGGCCAGCTCTTTGTCTGAGAAAAGTGGCGTGGTTCCACCCATGGCTCTCACCCTCCTTCTGCTGCGTTCATCAGCTCCAGGAGACTGGTAAACCCAGAGAGCATCTGAAATGAAAACGGAATTGTGTAGGGGCAGAATCTGAAGTTTCACTATTGTTCATATCACGTCTTACCAGGCAGGTTTAACAGAGAACACCCCAAAAAGTGTCATGACTGCCATGCTGGGAAGAGACATGAAAGTTGAAATAATGCAGTTAATTCTGAGGTGGCTTCGTTATTTCAGCTTGTTGTGGGGTGATACACGAAATATTCACAGGACTGAGCCTTCTAATGTATTTATGCCATCTTATCCCTCTTCTCTGACAATCTAGAAATCAACCTATTTTAAATGAAAGTTTTCCAAACACACCAGTTTTTCATCCCCTTGTCACCAGTAAGGTTGAAAAGTGGTTGGAATGGTTTGGCCTGTTGTCATTTATTTTTCCTCAGACTCAGTTGCAATGGATAGAATATTCAAAAGTCCATGTTTGGGATGTGAAAGGTTGATTTTTGTGCTCAGGTTTTCTTGTCCAATATGAACTTAGGTTCATAGAAACACGCAATGACAATAAAAGTGTTGTTGTATGGGCTTCTGATTGTCATTCTTATCTTTCCCGAGACCACCACTGCTCAGAGGTGTGATGGGAAGGCTGATGGTAGACAAGAAAGGAACATCTGTGGTCTACTTTCTCACAGAGCCTTCTTGCCCTCCTATGCAGGCCCATACAGCCTTGTCTCCTTCTCAAACTCAAGCCTCAACAAGAGGAAATGGCTGAAGCTTAGTTCTTGCTTCTGTGTGCTGGAAGAATGTTTTTATTCCATTGGAGGATTGTTTTGGCTTATTTGTATGTCATCTGAGTAGTATTTTAATAAGGCCTAGCTGGAAACAAAAAGGGATATGGTATTTTAGTTTGACTCCTTTTTTCTCTTTTTAAGGAAAATTTCTTGAGAGGATAAAACAACAGAAACCAAAAGTGATGTTAAAGCTTGCACTAGGCAGTAGCTGAGAGTGCAGCCAGAAGATGGGCTCTTGGTAGTGCTCAGCTGGGACAAAAATAAACATTTGGCATTTGGAAGTGCTACAAGGCAATGACCAGGGTGCTCTGTAATTAAAAGCAGTCCCTGAAAGCTGCATGTGTTAATTCAAAAGCCTCCTTGTTACATCACATACCACCCCAAATGCCCTTGCAAAAATGTCCATGTAGATTCAAGTGCAATTTTAATTTCTCTCCTTATAGGCAATACCATGCTGAAGTTGTCTAGGGCATACAAAGCCTCTGAGATCATATCTGAAACTTATAGGCACTGTTTTACAAAGGTCAGGCCAGTTTGTGAGAAGATGGCTGTAACTTTTCCTGTTGCACAGTCACTAGAGTGTGCTGGGTCTCTCTTTCCCTTGAATCTGACAGCAACCACGTTTTCAAAAACGTGGCCCCATAACATGAATGTGTATCAGAACTTGAAAGCAAGTTCCTCTTAGAGTTTGATTTCTCAGTTGGCTTTTAAAAGATGTGCAGTCGTGCAACTACATGGTGTACCTTCATCAAGTAATGACCACAACTGGTCCCCAAATGTTTACCAGCACAAGGATGCCTACATGCAGGAAGTGGGAAATGGGGGTGGGTCTGGTAGTTACCCTTGATGTGGTCAATCTGCCACTGACCTTGTTTGGGGAAGGGGAAGGGGAGGATATGAAAATGAGACTCTTCTTTAATCTCTTGTGAGCATTTTATCTCCCCTCCAACTTTCTGAAGAAATTTCATCTATTAGAGCCAGCTCCCTTCCCTCCTTCTTCCCCTTACAGCAGGCAGGAATAACAGCAGCAGCGGCAGCTGAGGCTAAGTTGCGCAGGCTTGTTGTTGAGCTGAAGTGGTGATAGCATCAAAGGAAATGGATGGGGATTTCTGAGATCAGAGCTGTTAGGGCCATTCATGATTTGTTGCCAGGCTGAAAGCTGCTGGAGAGGAGAGCTGCCTGAGAAATGCTGATTAATACAGTAATTGAGGTTTTCTCTGAGCGAGAAGGGAAAAAATAAAATATGACTAAAAATGTTCTTTTTGAAATGAACAACATTTTGAGATTGCACATTCCAGACAATAGCAGCTACTGGTACAAACGATTTCTATAAAAGAGCAGAAAACTTCTGGTTGAACAGGGCGTCTTTTTATGTTTCTCTCTTAAGGAGGAAGGTCAGAAGGTCACTCTATATATTTCTTTAATGGCAGAGTTTCCTTTGTGTTTCTTACTTCAGTACACATTCTTAACAATTTGTTTCTGTCTCTTTTTCTTGATAAACTTGGTTTTATTCCAGATCAGGCACTGTTAGGCTAGACCTGCACAACGGTGAAACCCCTTCTGCACTATGATAGTTCTGGGCTCAGCTTCATTGAGGCACCTGGAGCTAATTTCAGGATAGCCTCGGAGTGTGCCTCAGAGTTATTTGAAGTCCATAGGTTTCATAGGCTGTACTTGCCTCCTCAGGCTCCAGGGAAAGAGCTGCACTGACCTGGGATGGTGGCATCCTCCTGTCCTGAGGAACATTTTACTTCATCTGATCTGATCTAATCTCTGATTCCTCTTGTTTTCCAGCCCAAAAGCATTCTCAGTTCCTTGAAAAGCAGATTTGCTTTTTTCCCCTGCTCTTCTTCACATAAAGAAGATCACTCCCTGATGGAAACACATCAACCCTTTCTTCTTGCCCCCTCCCTCCTCCCCTTTTTTGTTTTTCTTTCAAGCTAACAGGGAAGTGAAAAGCTCTGAAACAGCTGCCTCTCGGAGTGAGACTATTTTTTGGTAAAATAATCACCTTCAGTATGACTACATTGTTTTTCTGTTCTATGCAGTGTGACTCAGCATCAGTTAATTAACCCAATCAAGTAGGCCGGATTTCTCTCCTTTAATGAATGGTTCTTCCTACTTCAGAGCCTTCCTAGACCTCATTTTGGATGTGCCTCGGTTTTACTAGGTATATCCAATTACACTTACATCCTTCAGCCCAGTGCTCAGGCCACCTCTCTTGTGGAATTATGCTGTGGTGGCAGTTAAGCCAGGACACTGACTTGCCAGCAGTTGCCCTACTTATGTCTGCTGCCACGAGCCGTCCCATGCTAGTGCATACGGAAGGTCTTTACACAGATATGCTATTCTCAGCATCACAGGCCGAAAATGGCAAGTAATCCTTTCCACACGTCTTTTTATCAGTGGGAGGAGGATCAGGTTAAGGGAAAGGGGTTTGTGTATGCCTGTCAGAGAGACAGACAGGCACCTGATTGCATAAAACCTGCTTCCCTCCCCACCCCCCCCCGGCCGCCGCTTCTCCCTTTTTCCTGTGAAGAAATACATAACACCCAGATCACCCTAAAATATAAGTGATATATGTTTAGAAGAATGTGAAACTGGTTGCCATGTAAAGTGCCTGGAAAGTGATGAGAAATAAGCTTGCAGATGTGTGAGAAGAAGGAAAAGTAGTAGAGTTGCCTCACAGTGCAACAGCTAGTGTTCACACTGGGCTGTGGATGGCTATAAATGGAATTGTGCATCACTGTTCCTCTGAGCCTGAGGACGCCTCACTAAAGAGGCAGGACCACTGAAGGAAGTAAGGCATCTGGTTGTTTTGTAATGAGAAGCAGGAATGCTCTTAATAATAAACAAACAGGACATTGTATGCCATCATCACAGGATGTCCTTCCTTCAGCCAGCATGCTGACTTGGATCGGAGGAAAAAAAATTGGGTGCGGGGATCTGCTGATTGCTCTACCAATCCTCCTTCCATCACCAGCACGTTCCTGGATGGTCACTTACACATTGCCCTATGCAAGATCTGTGCTCATTTTCTTACCACACTGTGAAGGAGGCAACGGGTTTGGAAATACTGACTGCCGTACCCTGCTGTTGTGAGCTTCCCTGCTGTTAATCTAGGGAGAGGGGGAAGGTTTTCTTTAAGGGAAGAAACAGAAATGTTTTTCCCAGCTCCTTTTACAGGCATTGATTAGAAGGAGACTCAGGAAAGGGATAAAATCAAAACTCTGAAACTCCCAAATGTGACATCATCTCGAGTGAAGTAGTGTTATGATTGTTAAGGTTTGGGAGCAAGTACTTTGAATCGAGTTTTAAATCAATATTCTTTGGGAATTTAGGAGTAATTTTAATTGTTATTTTTTTATAACATTCTGTCAAGTCAAACTGCGGAAGAACGAAAGCGGGCATGTGTTGAACTCCGGAGCTTAAAAATAGCACGAGAAACAGATTTCTAGTAAAAGCTGCCTCAGGTGCGCTCTGCGCGAAGTGCTCGCCCGGCAGACCGAGGCGGCGGGGCAGCCCCGCGGCTCACCCTGCTGACGTCTGGGTCGAAAGGGAAGGGGGGGGAAAAAAAAAAAAAAAAAAAAAAAAAAGGTGATGTAAAAAAACCAACGCGGGTGGGCTGGGCGGGGGCCGGGGCCGCAGGTAGGGTCCCACCTCCCTCGCTGTGGGGAGAGGGGCCGAGGGAAGGAGGGAGGGAGGGGCCGGTGCGAGAGCGCGGGCGGGCGGGCAGGCGGGCAGGCGAGCGGCGGGCGGGCCGTGGCGAGCGGAGAGCGCGGCTGTGGCAGGCGGCCCCCCAGCGTTCCCCAGCGGCAAGAGCAGCAGCACCTGTCTGACAGCGGGGGAGGGAGGAGCGGGAGGGGAGCGGCGGCTGGAGGTGTGAGTCAGTCTCCCGGGGACCCGGCCGCTGGAAGGAAGGAGAAATGTTTACTCTGTAGAGATGAGCCAGGTTTGCCGCCGCCGGTGGGCTTCGGTGTGGAAACGCGCGCGGACTCTGCCCCGGTAAGGAGCGCGATGCCGTCCCCCCTTCACACCCGTTTCCACCTCCCCGGCTCCTGCTTCTCGCCCGCCCCGGCGCCCGCGGGACGGAGCAAAAGTTTCCTCGTCGCCTCTCCCGGATCGAGAGCGCTCTTCTGATCGGCATTAACCCTTTCGCTCCGCCGCGCAGCTGTCACCACCACCACCACCACCCCTTCCCCCCCGGCCTGAGTTTCGCTGTTAGCCCCCTCTCCCCATATCACGCCGAGGGTCCGTCGCTGTCGCACCGCTCGCCGCGACCGCACTCGGGACGGGGCGCGGGGCTGGTCCCGCGGCGGCCGCGGGGGGAAGCTGAGTGCCGCGACCCCTGCCCCAGCCTCTCCGGGCGGCCCGGCCGTGCCTCCCGGCAGGGGCGGTCCCAGGGGAGCTCTGGGGGTCTCCCCCGAGCGCAAGTCAGTCAGACCTGAACCTCTTTCTCGGAAGATCGTGCGCTTTCAGTCTTCGCGTTTCGTTTTTCCCGGAGGAGGGGTGTGAACTTCGTAGTAGTTGCGTATTCGAAAGGAAAAATGAAGGGATCTTACGCTGGATTGAGTGTCATTCCCAGCTATCGGCGTAGGCACAGATTTTGGTGAACCTTATGGAAAGAGCCTGACCCTAATACCTGTTCGAGGACAGCTTTGATAACAGCGCTTCTGTCCTGAACAGACCGAGGGGCTGAAGGACTTGCTGGAATTGTCCTGCTAGGCTCATATCTAGTGCTTTGAGATAGTAATTCTAGGAGGTACCATCAAAGTCAAAAGGGATGGAACGCTTTTTAAAAAAATATTTATTTGTTTCCCCTGCATCTGTTCTGTTTTGACCCCCAAAAATGTGTTGAAGAGCTTTGTGCAGGGCTACTGCTTCTACGGTGATGCTGGCAGGATGTCGGCTTTCTCAGCCTTCCATGCCAAAGGATAAGGGGACGTCAGGAGGAGGCGGGGGGGCCAGGTTGTTTTGAAAGTTGTTTGTGTGTTGAAAGCCGGTGGGAAAGTTCAGGCTTCCCCATTTGGAAGAGGCAAGGCTGGGTTCCGCTCTTCCAACATGCGCTTTCCATTTTTAGCTTCATTCAGACGCAGACAGCGGCTCCTTTCCTCTTCCTCTCCTTGTTTGTGACACTTTTCTGAGGCAGCTTTTCCACAGACGACTAAGTGGTCTCGCGGCCATGACCCCACGTTTTCTTCAGCACGGAATATTTTTTTCTCTGAAGCATTAAGGAAAGGGTCTGAAAGAGGTAAAGCAGTTGTCAGCCTAGGGATTTTTTCCTCTGATTTTGTTCCCTCATTATTACCAAGGCTGGCATTTTAAGGCGCTGCTCCAGTCACAGCAGCTTCGTTTACACTGCTTTTTGGCTATTACTCAACTGTACCAACTATCCTGCATACGCTTTTAAAGTGTCACAGACTACTGTATTAGTCACGCTGTATCAACGGAAACCACAACACTGAAGGACAATGAGGATTAAAGGCTGTTTTCTTTTTTTCCAGGCTGCTACACAGTGTAGCTCGAACACTGTGAGTTTCAAGAATCTGGTGAAAGGGAGAGAGTGGACAATGAAAATGGACATGGAGGATGCTGACATGACTCTGTGGACAGAAGCTGATTTTGAAGAGAAGTGCACATACATTGTAAATGATCACCCATTGGATCCCAGTGCCGATGGAGGCACCCTAACTCAGGCAGAGGCTTCCTTGCCAAGGAACTTGACTTTTAAATATGCATCTAACTGCAAAGAGGTAAGCGGCAACGCTCTGGGGAAGGTCGGAGTCAGACAAGGCAAATCACAGTGCTTTGGAAAGCGTGTGCCTGTCTTTGATTCTTTTACATAGACAAACACACGCCCTACCAACAACAACAAAAGCTGCCCACTAGCTTTTAATATGGGACCCTAATAACTTTTTTAAGAAACTGTGAGCTGGTCATCTGTTGTGTAATATTTTCATTGAAAATTGCAGCCAACCTATCCCTGACTGGTTCTGTACCAATTCGCAAACAGTTAAATTTTCACACAATTTGAACAGCATCTGAATAAGCATATTTAAACTGTGGGGTAGTTCTCTGTGCCAATTTCTAGACTGCTGTTTGCCAGGACCATTCATTGCCTCTGGCTCAGAGATTAAAGTGCCTCGGTTGTCCAATAAATAGCTTTAAAAAACATAGAGGGGGGAAAAAAAACCCAAATTCCTGGAAATGTGTTTAATTATTTCTTTTTGTTTTCCCTTTGGTTATGAAATTGCTTTATTCTTTTCGTAAGCTTGTTGTATTCCCGACTTCCTAAATTCTTAAAAACTCCAGCGCTCTGGTTAAGGAAGTAATGGTAGGACTGTAGCAAGCTTGTCAGAAGGGTGGCCGTAGCTTAAATTAACTTTTGTTTATCTGGGACAGTATCTTCACTGGTAGCTAGCTGCGTGAGTCTGTCCTATCCTTGTCCCTGGAGTGGGTACATTCTTTGTTGTTGTTTCAGAAGGGCTGGAAAGAAATGAGCCCAGATGAGCAATTTGGTTTTGTGTTTACTCCTTCATATAGAGTAGCTATTATAGCTAGGTGTGATGTTCGTAGGGTAATAACCCAAGGGACAACCCTTCATTTCTCCTTGTGCTGAGACTTGTGGTATAGCAACTATTACCTGTGCTTCTGCTTTGGCTAAACACACTGACCACAGAGCTGAAAAGAAGAGGTACACTCATCCGTGCCTATCAAATATTTCCTTCCAGAGCAGGTACTTGTTTAATCCTGTGTACAGAAATAGGGCCAGACTCCCAGCTGAAGGGTGTTGACACCGTGGAATTTAGCTTGGCAGTGCCTAATACAGTGCCTAGTAGGTTTGGTAAGAGGTAAAAGCTAAATTCTCCGTAAAATCACTCTTCTCTTCCCATCTGCCCTGCCCTGCCCTGCAGGACTTTGGCAGAGAAAGGTCATGCTCCAGAAAAAAAGTGTGAAACCTTGCTTTGTGTTATTGCATTGTTAGATAGCTCTTACTTTGGCAAGAGCGGGGAAATAAAGCTGTGACTGTTGTATGATATGAGAGGATTTCTTGGTTGAAGGATGAGCTTGCAGCACGACAGCTCGGGCCGATCCTTGGCAGCCAGCTGGTGACTGGTTACTGAGGCTGCTTGCTCTCTCTGCCCCTGTTGAGTCGTCCTGTTGCAGCTGGAGATATCTGAAGAGCTTTCAAAATTCCCAGCGCTGTGTTTGGAAACACCGAGGTGTAATTTCCTTACTCTCTAGCTTGGATCAGTGAATCAGGGTAGGAGGATTGCTGCCATCTCTGTATAAGAGACAGGGGGAGAGAGAAGTTGAAAGATTGTTAGTTCTTCCTTGTAAAATGTGACCTGTGCAGCTCCCTGCTAGTGGGAGTCTGAATATAGGACATCCTCCTTTTGTTCTCCTAAACTCCCCCCGGTCTTTTATTTGTGCTGAATTGCACCTACCGTAAGGAGTAATAGGAACTTTCAAACCCTGACTATCTCTAAGGTAGCTCTGGAAGAAAAGGCCGATATGATGGTTTTTTTGCCCACCTTCTGTGAAAGCTACTGTCCCTACTGCGTGTATGGACAGGTCACTCATTTGCTACTCATCTGAAGGGTGAAGTAGTTGTAACTGGCATAATCTGCTTGCATTCTAGCAACTTTTGACATGAAACATTTTTCTTTCTGTCTGCCTTCGAAGTTTGGTTTTGTTCCACGGGGTCAGGACCGGATGTGTGTATTGCTCCTGCACATCAGTGTTTATGGGGTCAGTGAGGGAGCCTGATTCTGGTTTTGACCTCATGGAAAACCACTGGAGTCCTGACAGCTCGATAGGGTGGGTTTTTTCACTTGCGAAAGGATGAAGTAAGACTTCAGGGGATGCGTGCATGCGTGTTTGGCAGTGGGTTTCAGATGTGAGCTGTCTTCGTTGTTAACTTTGGGGAGAGCTGTGGCTTCATCTGGCCTAGAGTTTTAAATGCTGAGTCAGTTTATTGTCAAAAAACATATATAATACATCGCTTGTGAAATACTAATACTGTCATGATTAGATCATGAAAATCCTAGTGTTGTGATGATTAGTATTGTGTCTCCGGTTGGATCAGGAAAAGTACTGCGTGCCTTCTTAGGAGGGAGGAAGTACAACTGCTGTTGTTTGGGGAGGGTTGCTTTTTCTGTTTCTTCTCTTTGAATGCTTTGTGGAGCGAGTAGCTCTTCTTTAAAGGTTTATGCAATTTGCAAGGGAGCCCATGACACGTCATCATACTCTTGTTTATTCTTGGATCTTGATCAGGGACTTTTCTGAAGGACACATTTTTTGTTGTGAGTTCACAGAATGTGTCAGCATTTTAAAAAATGAATTACTACTGCTCATAACATTTTAGGCTGTTAGATTTGCATGAAGTCATTTATTTATTTCTATGCATGAATTATTTATCCTTTCCTCCAGTTTTGGCAATTGTCAAAAAATGAAGAAATGCGGTGTTAGATTCATGTTCTAGAAGGCCATATGTGAATGATCTTTTCATGCAGACATTTAAAAACATTTTTTTTCAATATTTTTTCCTTTGGTCTCAGTGCTTAAAGCCCCAACAGCCCTTGATATAAAGTGCCAGTTACTCTGCTGTCTTGAGTATTACTAGTGCCTCATCCTGGTCTGTGAGCTTAGATAGAGCAAAACATATCTCAGCAAACCACCCATTGCATTTCTATTTCTCTAATAAAGCCATTTCTTAGAGACAGATCCTGAATCAGTGATTTTGGTGAAAGCAGTGATTTTGAGCTGTTACAAAGTGTGCCTCACTGACCTTAAACACTTGCTCCCCCCTATTGCTTTTATTCATTTTATATGTTGTCACTGAGGAAGCCATCTAAAAGCATTTTATTTCGTGGCATCACTTTTAGAAAACTGGTCACTGAACAAAGGGGTGAAAATTATGCAGTGTAGGACTAGTAGTTAAAAAAAAATTAAAATCAGTGTTGTTCTAGGACACATGATGGCCTGTCGTGTTTGCATGTGGAGAATACTGCTGTTCTAATGAAGCCAGTAATGAAGTAAGAATTTGTTCGGTGTTTTGGAATTTTTAAGCAGCTCAGTGGGTCCCACTGCAAAATACCCTCCACTTGCTGAGTTAGCAGGAGTCGTTGTTTACTTCAGTGCCCTCTCCCCAGACAAGGATGTAGGAGCGTTGATCTTCCGAAGCGCCCTCTCAGATCAGATTTGGAACCGGAGCCCGTCCGGCTCATGGCCGGGGGCCGCGGACAGGCCGGGATGCGCTGACTGGGCCGGGCGGGCCCCGGGCGTGCCCGGCCCCCGGCGCCGCATTAGGACCCTGGTCAGTTCCAGGGCCGCCGTCCCGGGCTCCCGCCGGCCCCGGGCTCCCCACGCCGGGCCTCCCCGCGGGCTGCCGCGCTGTCCCCGCCGGCCCCGCTCGCAGCCGGCCTCGCTCTCAGGCTGCTCCGCGGGCGCGCCCCGGCCCGCTCGGGCAGCGGCGAGCGCAGCTTGGCCGCAGCAGCACCGTGCGGGCTCGGGCTGCCGCCGGGCTGCGCCTTCCTGCTGGAAATGCTGCCGCACTGAGAGGAGGGATGCGGCGTGGTGCTGGGAGCTCTGAAGGGAGAGGGGCTGAGCGGCTCTGGAGAGGAACCTGTGGGCTCAGTCGCGCGTGTCTGCCGTGCGGCGCGGTCCGGGCCCCGCGGGCAGCGCCCGGGCTCTGCTTTTGGGGAGCGCCCGCGGCTCCCGGCAGGGGCTCCCCGCCGAGGGGACACCTGGCGGACAGAGCTCCGAAGTGCCGCTCTGGCACAGCCCTCTGGCAGCCCGGGAACGGTTCATCCCCGGCTCCAGACCTGGAGTTCCGCCGCTGTCCTGCCTCCTGGCCCTCGGCAGCTCCCTGCTTCCTGACCTCTTATTAAGCCGCTCCTGCGGCGGGGCAGGAGCCCCTGTTGGCTGCGGCAGGGGGCTTGCCGGCAGGCTGGAGCCAGCCTGCCTTGGCACTGCTGGCACCCTTCTTCTGGAGGGTGCCCCTCATCGACCTCCACAGCTGAGCTTGGGGGGGGGGGCATGGTGAAGGCCAAGAATCGCTAATCAGAAAGCTACCCTCAGTTAAATGTCATCTGGGCAGCTTTAGCCTGGGTTAGCAAAATTTCAGTGTTGGCACACACGGCTGTGCAAGAACATCCTCTGCCAAAACAACTTTCTAATTGGTACAGGGTGAGAACTCATCTTTGTGTTCAGCTACACCAGGGAAGAAGCAAACACTGTCTGTAAGGTGGATATCAAACAGTATCTGCTGTGTCAGAGACTGTTTCAAGTTGACTAGTTCAAGGAGTGATTTCTAGAGATTCTGAGAATTTCATTAAAGTCATTTTAATTAAGGCAAAGATATTTTTAAAACCATGAAAATAATCAAGCTATCATGTAGTAAAACTGGTGGAGTGTGCTGTAGCTTGGTTGTGAACTTTTCTTGAGAGGGCAGATGGATGTAAATGAAGATATATAGGGAAAATGAGAAGAACATCTGCCTTTTTCAGCTCTTTATGAGACAAGTACAAGCAAGACAAAAATAAAACTGAGCCACTGAGCTTGTTTCAGCATATGGTAGGTGTAGGAAAATTTCTGGAAGTCCTTCTTTTCTCCCTTCAGTCCAGATGCACAGATCAATGGAGCATTTAACTACCTCTAATGTTGATGTTTAAATTTTTTGGTAGTGTACTGAAACACATGTTGAAATGCAAATGAGTACAAACAGCCACAGCATACACCCAGCAATCTGTTTCCAGGTGATTACTTTATTTCATGGCTGTAATTTTCCCCCTTTATTTTGACATTTAACATGAAATTATGCTAGGTGTTAGTTGTCTACTGGGATTTTTACTCTTGACCAGTACACAGGCAAGGATTTCTCTATCTCTTTCTTATATGCTAAGGGTCATACAACAGAAGAAAATGTAGCATGAGAAAATCAGAAGGCTTAGCTAATTTATGAAGGGCTGTCTCCATACAGCCTGGGCTCTCTACCACCCTTTGCTGAGAAGGACTGTTAAAAAAAAAAAAAGCTCACTGAAATGAGCTATCTGTAGGGTCTGATGAGTGCTAATCTGATTTGGTGAGGACATCGATTCCTTGTGGGGTACAGACAGCAGTAATCACAACTCTCAGTGTTCATCAACCACTTCTGATGCTCTTGTCTTGTTCTGAAATTGTGGTGAGCAAAAAGACAAGTGGCAAGATGTGTGAAGGGGATATGTTTAATTCAATTTCATTAATGAACTTTTTATCTTCTTTTTTTTATACTATCTGAGCAGCAGGATCAATCTTGCAAAGGCTTAGGGGTCTTGGTTTACAAAATCACTCGGTTTTTAACATCATTTGGATACATTAAATTTAAGAAGATTAGTGAGAAACAGAGAGACAAAACCAGTAACTCAGCAGTGTTTTGCAAAGGGTTACTCCAAGGCACGTTCTTCTGAATAATGATGAATTGCTTCCTGATTTGTGGTCAGTGACTTTTTTTGGTATAATTACTGTCAAGAAGGAAGCTGAACAACCAGAGTACATTTCTTAGACCTACCATAGTGGAGCATTTTCTTCAAAACCCTTATGGCTTTTTGACCAAACTTCTTGATATATGTTACTGGAACTGCTGATTCCTTTTTATAAAAGAAGGTGACCTGTGAGTACATGTCCCAAATCCATTTCATATTCTGGTTTGTATGCCACTGTATGCTGGTAAGAGAACTGTAGGTTGTCTTTTTTTTTTTTATTTTGTTCATTTTGTTCTCTTTTTAGCTATCAGGGTGGGTGTAGAGTGAAGAATGGAGGAGGGTGGAGGGTGGTTTCATTTTGATCTGGAGGAGCAGTCATTCCAGTTCCTAACTTATTAGAAAAGTGAGTTCTGTAGCAGTGAAGTGATTGCTAGATATTGAATATTTTTGTTTGCTGGAACTAGACTTTTGGGGGTTGCCTCTGATAGGAGAAATAACTTCTGAAGATATTTGATAGTCTCTGCACATTTCACTTACTGTTTCTTCTTGTAAATATATTTCCACAAAATCAGTTTTTATGGTGATATTCATCATTGGCTTCCACATGTCTTGGTAAAATGCTAATATCTTACAAAGCCCTTTGTATCACATCCGATGTGACTGTTCATTTATTTCTGTTTTGCTGACCTGTCACTAAAAATTTCTTGTGTTGTCTGCTTTACTTTAAGGGGGACAGGGGAAAAGAGGAAGACTTCTCAGTTTCTGCTGGCAATGAACTGATCCTGTGTTGCTCTTCTTGTAGGTCACTGGAGTTATAAGCAAAGAGTACATCCCAAAAGGAACACGCTTTGGACCCCTGGTAGGAGAGATCTATACCAGCGATACGGTTCCCAAGAATGCGAACAGAAAATACTTTTGGCGGGTAAGCAGGAAAAAATAGCACCATATTGTTGCAGTAAGCAGATCACTAAATGAGTAGGGCTGAGAAGCTGGGTCACTTCCTGCTGCAGACCCGTGTGATGCAGGGGACAGCCTCTGAACGCTGCCAGGCATGAACAGAGCCAGTGGGTGAATTAAGCTGAGTAAAAGCCTGGCTGTCTTGGATGTAGGGACTGTGTGGGTGGAGAGAGCAGTGGAGATGCACAGCCCTTCTCTCTGTCACTTTGGCATTCTCTTCCAATACGGATCGGTGCTTGGTTCTGTAAAGAAATAGTTCCGCTGCTTGCTGTAAGGGTAGGCTATTTTGAATTTCTTCACAGTGGAAAGTCTGTCTAGTTTATGCAAGTATCACGTCCTTGATTTTTCCCTCTGTGGGGAAGAAGATGTGAAAGTAGTGCATTAACTTTTACTCTGGAATTATGATACATTTTGTGACATTTTTTCATAGGTTATGAAACTGCTAGGTTTTCATAGGTTAGAACTGCTATAACACAGTGGTGGTGGTGGTCTTCAGTGTATATCATTCAAGTAGTAAAGTTTTCTAGTCCACTTCAGAATTGTTAGAAGAGAAGCCCAAGGATTTTAGTGAGGGGAAAAGAGACAAACACTAAAGGTGGTGACTAAGTTGCACTCCACAGCATAAGCTGGAAGGGAGCACTAGCCAATTTGTTTTTGCTTGGGCAGTCTGTGCAAGGGAATATGCTTCCAGTTGTTCAGTTAATATAATTCTCAGTTTCTTTACAGACCCATTATTACTTGTTAGAGAACATTCCTTAGTCCCATATTCTTCCATGGATTTGTTTTGCTGCCTTCTAGCCACCTAGTTTGTGTCTAATCTGTGGATTTGGGACTGTGTCCAAGCCTTTGTGCTCAGGTGCCTGCCTGCCTTAGTAATATCCCAACCTCATATCCAGGTGAAACCCAGGCCAAGCCCCAGTGTTCCCCATAACCCTTTCTTCCTACCTAATTGAATCATTTTGGTTTTCTCAGATCATCTTTGTGCAATGTAATACAGCATTGCACGGGCAGTTATTTGCATGAGCATTTTTACAAAGCAGGGAACTCTTTTCACATTCATAAGGCCACAAAATGTTTCATTTTGATGAATTTTTTGGGAGCTTTTGTGCAGTATAGGAAGAATCTGGTACGCTGGCCCTAGTCCTGCCAGTTAATAAGACAAGCAGACACAGAGAAGAGGGACTGCTAAACATCTTGCAGGACTTCATTCGTATATTGCAGCAAGAAAGATGACATCATTCTCATGATGTGATTTTAAGCCTTAATGCAGAGGGATCCTCAGAAAAACTATCCTAGGAGCCATCTAAGCATCATTAAATTCCCTGTTATAATCTCTTGATTCGTTCAAGACAGACTGCTGCACTGAAAATTAATTCCTTCCTAGGGGTCTGACACAGGCTTGCATATGCAAAGGAAATTGTGGGAGATAACTTTCCACATGTTATTAAAGGCATCCTGGGCTTGCTGGCAGAAGCAGGAACATCTGCTCTGTGCACGGGGAATGCTTGCCTGTGCCTTGCCCGCGTGAGGGGAGCAGGGCCGCCCCGGGGCCCACGTCATTTCTGGGAACAGCACCGTGACTCAGCACATCTGGTCTCGCCTTCCCCAGAATAGGTGGGAGCCTGGTGGGTGCTTTTGCCAGGGGAGCCGGATCTGTGGCCCTGACGTGGGAGTGGTGGAGGGCTAGTTTGGGAAGTGGCAGCAGGCGTCAAGCGCCGGAGCCCCGCGTTCCTGGAAGTTTGCGAGCCTGGGTGAGCAGAGAAACCCAAAGGCTCCTCTTGATGCAGCATAACTCACCCAGCTCCCTTCCATTTTCTCATAACAAACACACCGCAAAATCTCTCGCAAGCTGCTTTGATGAGGCCACATGTATTTCCCCCTTCTCAGTTTACAGGAAGTTACTCTTAAAGAAAGTGATTCTGGTGTTTGCGGCCGGCGTTAAAGGGCCAGGCCGCCTCGCCCCTCTGTGGCTGTGGCTCTTGGGGA
Organism: Pyrocephalus nanus; assembly: GCA_038380795.1. Classification (NCBI taxonomy): domain Eukaryota; kingdom Metazoa; phylum Chordata; class Aves; order Passeriformes; family Tyrannidae; genus Pyrocephalus; species Pyrocephalus nanus. The sequence continues at coordinate 44,449,998 of CM076260.1, forward strand.
GCAGAGGAAGGGTCCTGTCCTGGCCGGCTGGTGGGCGCTCGCAGGACCAGGGCGCGCTGCCTGGCCAGGTAGGTGCAAAAAACAGTAATGTGAACACAAAGGCAGAAACACCCTGTGGAGTGTTTTCCCCCTGAGATAAGCGCTGTCTCCCTTTTGGAAAGGCATTTCCTGCTCAGCGAGGTGCATCTCTGGTACAGGCTGCTCTCACTTCAAGGTCTGGCTTTTGCCTGGTCATCTGTTTTGTGAAACCCAGGAACCCCATTTCATCCAGCACAGAGCTAGTTCCCTCCAAAAGTAAGCAATGTGTCTTTAACAAACATGTCTGCTGGATTTTCCTTGATTTTTTTTTTTTTAAACTAGTTCTCTTATTCTTACCATTTCAAGAAGCAGTAGCTTCTGTCAGTGATTGGGACTTCTTTCCCTTAAACCTGCTAAGCAGTTTTTAAATCCGTGTTTTCTTTCTCCTCTATGGACAAGTCAGAGCATGTTCCTTGATAAGAAAAGTGACTTCTCATGGGCTAACCCCTCTCCAGGTCTTCGTTAAGTTATGGCGTGAATCTTTGCCTCGCCCAGCCGTTCTACAAAAGGGTTGCAGTTCAATTATGAGCAAGTGTTACTTTAGGACTCTGGTGGGGGGTGGAGAATGTTTGCATAGTTTAAACCTTTGGGTGGAGGTGGTAGGAAACTGCAAGTACAGAGGCCATAGAAAAAGGCGAGAAAGACTGACGTAGCACAGCCAGTCTGTCTTATACACAGGTGACTCAAAGCATTAATGCAATATGCACTCAGGCCTGCAGTCATCAGCATCAGCCACTTGTTGATCGTAGCACCAGGAAAAGGACTCTAAGGTAGACTGTTCACAGGGAGAGTACTCTGCATTTCAGATTTTGTGTCTTATGTCTTGTTTTCTCATAATACCAGAGACATAGGCTAAGCTGAAATGGAAAAGGTGACTGTGTATTTATGTTTGAATACCTTTGTAACTCTCAGGATGTCATAGTTGGAAAGGCGGGAACTCAGAGCTTGGACTTTTATTCCAGTGACTTCTGCTCATTAAAAAAAAAAAAAAAAAAAAAAAAAAAAAAAAAAAAAAGGCAGCTTATTGTTTCCCCCCCCCCCGGATTCTGTACATACATGTTGCGTATAGTGCAGATATATATATATATATATTCATAAGCACTTCCTTTCTATTCCAGATCTATTCAGGTGGTGAGCTTCACCACTTCATTGATGGATTTAACGAGGACAAGAGCAACTGGATGCGTTATGTAAACCCTGGCTACTCTGTTCAGGAACAGAACTTGGCTGCTTGTCAGAATGGAATGAACATCTACTTCTATACCATCAAGCCCATCCCTGCCAACCAAGAGCTGCTTGTATGGTATTGCCGAGACTTTGCAGAAAGGCTGCACTATCCCTCCTCCAGAGAGCTGACAATGATGAACCTCAGTAAGTGGATTACAGTATGAGCAAAGAATGCTAGTAATGTCTCTTCTGCCTATACGACCTAATAATAAGTTGTATAATTACACAGCTGCATCACCTGTTGTGTCACAGTGGGCAGCTTGGAGTAGAAAAGGGGAATTAAAAAGCCCAGCACAACAAATTGAGTTCCCTGTGCCTGTTCAAATGTAAATACATTATAAAAAATCTGAGCAGTTGCTGGTTTATGGTCTGAGTCTGATCTGATGAAATTCTGGATGAACAACCTGAATATATCCTTTGCCTTCAGAATCATAGTTGTTGGTTCACTCTCAGACTTTTCAAGTCCAGATCTTACAGTGTGTTGAGCAAAAGTCTGTTTTGATAGCATATACTAAAGGCTGTCCAGTCATGCTGCCAAAGGGCTGCCCTCACTGTACCGGGAAGTGGCGATGTGCCATGACTCTGTCTGGGTGTCTGACATAATACTTGTTTACTGCATAATGCACTTTGAGCCTTGCATCTACACTTATTTATCTTATGGGAGCAAACCTCCTGTGGTCTTCTCATCGGGTTACTTGTTTTTTAAGCTTAGTGCACTTTGTCCCCATTTCTTGGCTTTATATCGCAGCTTTCGTTTTCTGTTCAAAAATAATACCACTGTTAGCAGAGGGAAGAGGTGTTTCCAGGAGTTTATCTCTGTGTTCCTCTGTGGTTTCTGACTATTTCCAGTCTTGATGCTTTAGTCATAGCTTAATCACTGCCTGGCACCTCACCCGGAGCCCCTTGAAGAGAGGGAAAGATCCTTTCTGACTTGTCAATGGACTCTTAGGCTGCCTGCCCCACTGCCAGCTGCTCTGAGGTAGAGCAAAGCATTCTTTTGTCCTTCTGCCAGTGCCTACACTGAAACCCGAAGGAAAAACAAGCAGGTTTTTGTTTGAGTTTTTTTTATAAAAAGAACTTCTTGCAGTTATTTGGAAACAAGGGTTTATAAAATATCAGTGTTGCTTTGGGGATCATTAGAGCTAAAATGTCTTCCCGTATCATAAAAATGGTGTCACACACTCAAATTAATCAAAAATACATCTGTCCCCTGTGGATGTCATCCTTTCATCAGTTTTTGTCTTTCCTTACGAGCGAATAGAAGAAAACTTCTTGTCTTCTAATGGCAGGGGGAAGAGAGGGAGGGAATGTCCTATGCAGCTGTATTCTTTATTCAAAAACTGTCCCAGTGATTCTGTCATCTTTGCACATATGTCATTTCACCACTCTCTATGCAGTTTTATTTCCTGATATGATGAACTGTTGGCTTTTCAGTGGGACCTGCAGGTGGGATGAGGCAACAGCATTTAGAGTTCCTGTGGATGAGGAGTTTGCAAAGATCTAGCTAGGAGGATACACAAATGCTGGATTAGTTTCCTGCGTCTGCTGGTACCTTAGGTTTCCTTGCAGAAGTAACAATGAATGTATTTGTAAAGTGTTAAAGTGTTTCTTACTGTGTCCAGTTACTCTTACTCATGTCAAAATGTGGTGTCTGTACACGGCAGAATAACCTTTTTAGTAAAAGTAGGCTCAATATGAGGATTTAAAGAAATGGGGTTGTGAGCCACAATTGTGTAGTTCAGCCTTAACATTTGCAGTATTTCTAGTTGCTGAAATTGAAATGACCATTATTCTCTTTTAAGATAACTACATTTAAACCATTTCAAAATTTTATGTTAGCTTTCTCTGCCTAAAGAAAACAGCAGTTCAGCAAAATAAGAAAAAGTTCTCACTTTTTTATGATTTTTTCCCTTCATTAGACATATATTAATATAGACATATTCAGGCCTAAAGCCTGCAGTTGGGCCAAAAACCCTGCAGGTACCATAAAGATTGAGGTTTTCTAAAGTTTTGGTGCCCTTTTTTGAAAAGGGCAGAAAAAAACCCTAGAAGCCTCCCAAAGATCCTTTTTTGCAGAAGGCCCTATAGCAACAGTGCAAGCAGGGATGGTTTTTCCAGCATTAGTACTAGAACTAGATGAGTTCAAAGTGAATGCCAGCACTGTTTAGTTTTCTTCTGCCCCATCTAGGGTGTGCAGAGCACATTGGAGGAGGCTTTGGAAGAGCCGTACCTTGGTTGGCTGCTCAGTCCAGGACAGGAGAGGCCACCTGGGACACACACCTACAAAGACCCTCAGGCAGCTGCTTTAAGTGCCTCAGGGGTTTGAGGATCACGATCTTGGAGTTCAGCATTTCAGTTCCTCTTTAAACACCAGAGCAGGATGGGCCTCTGGGGAAAAATGTATCAGGGAATTTCTCTGGCTTTATTTCCTGTAATTAGTGGCCTCAAAAATGAGAGAACTACCACTTTAGAGCATAAATATATTTACACATCCACATATAACATCTACTTGCCACTTGCCTCTGTAACAGCAAACTTTCAAATTAAAGGTAACTTCCCCAGCGTTAGTTCATTTGTGCCCTGTAGAAGGAAAGCATCCAGATTCAAGACAGCAATTAGGCATGTACTTAGTTGTGGGTTTAACCCTGTCCTCTGTGTTTTTTTGAACTGGGGCCTTTGACCCAGTCCTTCAGACGCTGGAGCACACACCTACCTTCACAGCCATGATTAGCTCTGAGTGGAGCTACGTAACTTCAAGTGGATGTTGAAGTGCCTGCAAGGAGTTGCACAATAGTGGTAGAGGGAAGACTCCACATTATCCCAGCGGTAGAAATTCAGTCTCATTTTAATCAATCCCCTTCCCCTTCTTTCCTGTTTTGAGGCCGCTCATGTTTTCTGTCAGGATTTGAGATGTTACCTTCAGATGGTGCCGTTGTCCAGGAAATAGCTTTAAGTATGGGGGCACATAGATTTCTACATTTTGCTGGCCAAAAAAATAAATTTTTAGTAATTTGTTAAATGGGCTTAAACTTCATTCAGCTGCTTCTTCAGATTGTCTTTTAGTCTGTGATATTTTATATTTGGACTATTTAGCAAACAGACTGAAGAAATTTGCTTCTGGGTTCCCACATAGTTTAGCATTTCATTCTTACCTTATCATGGGAGGATTATTTTGGATGGAGAGTGGAGAGAGTAACAGTTAAAAAACCCCAAAAACAAAACCAACAAAAAAACCCCAACAAAAACGCGACAAAATCCAAACAATTGCATTGACTCAGGACATGACTATTTGATAATAATGTTCATATATTGCAATCATATGATGCAACTTCCTGCTGCTCTGTCATGTTTGTCTCCTCAGTCAAGTGCGGGCAGGTGACATCTTTTGGTCAAGCTTCAGGAAAAAACGTTCATGTTGGGGAAAGACAATTTGCATATTTACAAAATAAATATTTGGCAATCTTTTTGTTTCATTAACAGGTTTAATGAGGCATTATTTTAAATGTTTCAGGTTCTATGAAGATTAACTTTTTAATGCTTTTTTCTGAAATGCAGTTTATTCTTTTCTTCTTCTTCCTGCCGGCCCTGACATGCTGGCCATTAGCTCAGCCCTGCCGCTCGCTTTCCCTTTTGTTTATGGGCAGTTTCACTTTCTGGTTTTGAAGCTTTTCTGTTTGGGTTGAGAGGAAACATCTGCACTTGCTTAAAAAAAATGCCTCCTGGAATGTTCAAAAGGGCTCAGGAAAAATTATTTCTAAATGATATGAAAGGTTTTCTTCACAAAACCATAATTTGGGGGCTAAAGTTGGACTTAATATGGAGGATTATTTGAAGGCTCCCTTTAAGAACTTCTCTGAGCAAAAAGTTTTCAAAGGCATGTCACCCTTCCTTGCACACATTCAGAAAACAGATGATCAAATCATGTACTTCTAAATGTTGGTCTCCATTCTCATTTTGAGTGGAAACAGTCTTTGTTTTGCCCGCTCCACAACTTCGAGGTTCTCTTACTACTAGCAAAAGAGGTGCTTAATTTAGATCGAAAATGTGAATCGGCATAATTAAGCTTCACCGCTCGAAGTGTTCAGTACCATCTCACTCCTGAAATCACTACTGAAATTACTGTCTGCCTACAACCGTTTTTCAAGTTTTTAGAAAAAACCAGATCATTGTTTTTATGAAATCTTTCTCAGGCTACAGCTCAGAGCACGAGAACCGAGAGCAAAGCCTACAGCTCTGCAGCAGTCTGTAGCTGGAACACCCACATTGGAGTGACTTCAGGCAGCCCCTCCACTCAAGTTTTATTGATGTTTAAAAGTAACAGTTTTGTCCTTTTTTCCCCTTGCACGCACTCACTAATCTCAGATCTAACCAAATAATTTAATCTGTTGACCTCAGTTAGAAGTGGATCGGGCTCCTCAAGAGGCAGTCTGAAGGTTTCTTCTTTCTTTTTTCCCCCTCTCCCCTCAGATCAGTAACTTAAAAATGCAGCTGCACTGTTCTTGTTTTGTCACGAATCTCTTTTCTGTGTTTCTCTGACCACAGAAACTAGACAGATCTTGGAAGAGTATGTGCCTATATTTAGTGTGTAGTGTGTATGTATGTATGTGTGTAGATGGGGGCGGGGGGGAGAAATGCCTTTCAAGAGTGAGAGGGAGACCTTCTGATTAGTAAAACTTAAATCTAAGATCACAAGTTAAAAAAAAATTGATTTTTAAAAAATATATCTCTTTAAATTTGAAATTTGGCTCCTGTAAGAGCAACAAGAAAGGTTGTAAACCTCTCAATCAGTTTCAGCTCTGGTTTAAATCCACCTTCAGTATTAAACTTGAGAACCTCTCCTTGGTCCACAACATTACCTTCTCTTATTTTACATAGTGCTGACACACTTGTTTATGTTTTGATCTCTCTGATGTTCCCAAGTGTCCCTTGTGCTCAGGTAATAAGGGAAAAAGCCAGGAGAGGATTTATGGACCAAAAATAGCTTTCAAACTAAAGAGAGCTGTCACAGTTAGATTTGAAAAACAATCTTTAACTATCACCACTTCTGTCTACACGTGGAAATTAGTAGGAAGGAAAGCTTTAATGGGAAAATTCAGAAGGGAAGGAAAGAGCAATTATCTTTAGTCAGTCAAGTGGGAGCATGGGCTTGTTACACAAAGAAAGTTTCACTCTCTGCCTGAGCTTCCTTTCTGTCACTCATGGGCTTGCTCCTGTGTGTAAGGCACGTATGTCCCCACCCTCGTGTTTAACCTTGTGACAGTAGGAGCTGTTCCTCCAGCTGAAGCGGCCCCAGTTTCTCTATCGCTTTTCCAGCAGCACCAGCACTTCTCCTTCCTCTTCCCCTCCCCCTGGACTTTTTTTCTTTAGAAGAAAAAAGTGTCAGTTTGAACTTCCTGCTTGACAGACCCCACTGAGAAACTGATATGGGCCTGATAAGGTGGTATTTATTTATTTTTCCTGCTGTGAGGCTTCACAAGTCCCTCTTCCCACCCCCCCCATGCAGCTTTCAATACTGCCCAGTCTTGATACTTCCCAATGCTGATAGTGTCACCGGCAGTGTTTGCTCTTGGACACTGGTGTGGTGAAAGGCAGCTGATAAGAAGATACAGATAATATCCCCACTGCCATTGTGGAGTTTGTTGAACCTAGTAGGACCTCAGTATTATGCCCAAAAATCTGATGGACCTTAAGAAAATCAGTTACCAGTCCACGAGTACAGACAAAATGATCAAAGAAAGTAGATAATTTTTAAAGCCATACAATGCAATGTGCTATTATTGAATTTTTGATACAGCTCTGCATTAAGCTTTCAACATTGAGAGGAGTAATCTGTGCATTTATGTGTGTATGTGCTTTCTGTACAACACCTCTGAGTTTTATCATAAATATTTTAATTGAATATTTGATTGCATTTCATCACAGCTTGAAAATACACAAACTGCTCACATATGTCAAACTAAATTTGCTTGCTAATGCCATTTGAGAAAGGATGCTACTGTAAAGTGGATTGCTGTGAGTAGGAGCATGCTTTGAGAGCAGCTGTTTTGTTGGATACGTTTAATAAATAGTTGTTTCTTTGCCTTATAGGGTAATGTTGCCAAATTATAGATTCCATCAGGGTAGTGAATAGTGAACCAAAGAATCCATGTTGAAAGCAGCGTGGTCATTGCCTGTTCTCATGTTACTTGCTGGGTTCAGATGATCCTCCAGAAATCAGAAATAACTCTTTCTCACCTCAGATAGTGAAGTAAGAGCAGTCAGTCATGGAAGGAGAAAAGTGTCTAAAGGACTGTAATATTTTTGAGTCACATACATACCGGTGTTGATTTGTACCTCCTGATGGAAAGCTGTGCACATAACTAAGCATGATTATGAAACCTTCTTGTAGTTTTTCCCCATAATAAAACATTTTACAAGTAATCAAGATTTTTTAATTATTAACTTAGATAAAAGCAGACTTCTTTTTCTACTGAAGACAACTTTCAGTGTACTATCTACATTTAGTATGTCCAGATAGCAATGTCTTTGAATACAAATAAATGGAGTATGTGCTGAACTGAGATGCTAGCTTCTATTTCCTTCTAAATGCATATTTCTTTTTCCTTTTTCTTTTTTCCTTTTTTTTTTTTTTTGCTAAAGTACATTTCAACTTAAGCTGGAGCCAACCAGTCTTGCTTTCTTTTGCTTTGCTTCAGCATTTTTTTTATAAAGTACAGCTGTAAGCAGAGGAGCTTTGCATAGACTGAATGCCACAGAAATCTGCAGTAAATAGTCTGCTTTGTTGTAGATGTTCCTAAGCAGTATATTTAATGAGTAATGATCTGTTTACTGATGGAGAATACCTTCGCTTTGAAGAAGGCTTTCATCCTAGCCAGCCATGGTTTTTTTGGTACTGTAAGTAATTGAACTGGCTGGTGAAGTGACTGCTGCGGTTTGGCAAAAGCTGATTTGTCATGCCTTGTTATTTTACTGAGGAGCATTTCTGGGAGCTTGTGTTCTGCAAAGTCCTGCTGTTAAACCTGTATTATGAACAAATGCTCATTACCACATTTATTAGAAATACTGCTTAAAGACACAATCAACAGCAAAGCTAGTAAAATTGAAGGGTAAAGAAAGGTGAAATCAGTTTGCAGAGTGGGGACTAGCACTCTGCAAATGCATCGTCATCCAGATCTGTATGTACTGTCTGGTATCCTTTAAATTAGCAATGCTCTTTATTAACACTTAATACCAGCAGGCATTTCTTCACAGAAAAATTAGTCTTTTGGCAAGTTAAATAATTGCTCATCTCTGAGAGTAGCCCTTCCTTCCCACTAAACTTGTAGGAGGTAGATTGTGTTTTGAAAAGAGATAATACCAGTGACATATCTAAGTAATCATTACCTTGTCTTTCTGTTTCAGCACAAACCCACATTAATCCAAAGCAGCACAGTGCTGATAAAGATGAGCTTTATCAGAAGAGCATCCCAAAGAAGGAGCACAGTGTGAAAGAAATACTGAAAATGGAATCCAATCCTCCAAAAGGAAAAGACTTCTTCCAGACCAACATTTCACCAGTTACTCCAGAAAAAGACTTGGATGATTTGCGTAAGAACTATAGCCCGGAGAGGTGTTTCTTCCCTCGAGTTGTCTACCCAATCCGACCTCACATTCCAGAAGACTATCTGAAAGCTTCCTTGGCATATGGGATGGACAGACCCAGCTACATTACTCACTCACCCATCCAGGCATCTACTACACCGAGTCCTTCTGGGAGGAGCAGCCCAGACCAAAGTTTAAAAAGTTCAAGCCCTCACAGCAGTCCAGGGGTCACGGTTTCACCTCTGGCACCTACTTCCCAAGAGCACAGAGAGCCATACTCTTACTTGAATGGATCATATGGCTCAGAAGGATTAGGGTCTTACCCTGGATATGCACCCCCTGGCCACCTCCCACCTACCTTTCTGCCATCCTATAACCCCCACTACCCCAAATTCCTGTTACCTCCATTCAATATGAGCTGTAATAACCTGAGTGCTTTGAACAATATCAATGGCATCAACAATTTCAATCTGTTCCCAAGGATGTATCCTCTTTATGGCAACCTGCTCAGTGGAGGTAGCCTTTCCCACCACATGCTGAACCCCACCACGCTCCCCAGTTCATTGCCCAGTGAAGGAGGCCGTCGATTGCTGCAGCCTGATCATCCGAGAGACTTCCTCATACCAGCACCTAACAGTGCCTTCTCTATCACGGGCGCTGCTGCCAGCATGAAGGACAAGCCATGCAGCCCTACCAGTGGGTCACCCACCGCTGGTACAGCAGCCAGTTCGGAACACATAATGCAACCTAAACCTACCTCAGTGGTGTTGGCTGCCACCGGCGGTGAAGAAGCCATGAATCTCATTAAAAGTAAGAGGAATGTGACCGGTTACAAAACCCTCCCCTACCCACTTAAGAAGCAAAATGGGAAGATCAAGTACGAATGCAATGTTTGCTCCAAGACCTTTGGCCAGCTCTCCAATTTGAAGGTAGGCAGTGGAGAATAAGACAGGAGTCTCCTGGGAAGGGCTCAGATTTCTCCCTGTAGTTTTCAAGGAAAGGTGGAGACAGGCCTCCCTTACTTGTTTGGCTGTTTACCTGTCTGGGCTTAATACAGCATCCCCCACTCCCCACAGGAAATCGTGTTTGTGTGTTTTAGTGCTGATGCCACCCAGATAACACTGTATTTTGGCAATGGGACTCTTCCCCTGACTCTAGGAAACATCTGAAAGTACTTTTGTTGAAGTACTGGAAACTGCAAATTGTTAATTGCTTTGTTTCTCCATAGGTGCACCTCAGAGTACACAGTGGAGAGAGACCATTTAAATGCCAGACTTGCAATAAAGGCTTCACACAGTTGGCTCACCTCCAGAAGCACTATCTGGTACACACGGGAGAAAAACCCCATGAGTGTCAGGTATGTAACACACACACAGAGACAACTTCCCTTGGAGGCCAAAGGGATGGCAGAGCTTGTGCACATCCTGTGTGGTGTGCAGGGAGGGCTGAGTGACAAACCCTTGGCTGCTCAGGGCTGGAGTCCACGCCACAGCCGTGCACAGCCCTGGTGCAGCAGCATCTGGGAGAGAGCAGGATTGCCTGTAGCCTGCTAGAGCAACATCTGCCTGATACAGTTTTGCCATCAGCCACACTCGAAATGCCATTCACTGTTATTTAAATAAAAAAGGTGGGGATTTTTTTTTCCCTTTGTGAGAAAGTGTGAAGATATAAAAAGCTGCTGCTTCATCCTGCTGTCTCCTCCTAGGTGTCTGTGATTTAAACCATAAAATCCCCTCCCACTCATTCACTGTTTCTCTACCACCCCCAACATTAGGTTTGTCACAAGCGGTTCAGCAGCACCAGCAATCTCAAAACCCACCTGCGGCTCCACTCTGGAGAGAAGCCTTACCAGTGCAAGCTCTGCCCAGCCAAATTCACCCAGTTTGTGCACCTGAAGCTGCACAAGCGTCTCCACACCCGGGAACGCCCCCATAAATGCATCCACTGCCACAAGAGCTACATTCACCTCTGCAGCCTCCAGGTCCACCTGAAGGGCAACTGCCCCGTTGCTCCTGCCTCCGGCCTCTCCATGGAGGACCTGAATAGAATCAATGAGGAGATCGAGAAGTTCGACATCAGTGACAATGCTGACAAGTTGGAAGAAGTGGAGGACAATATCGACTTAACATCGATCGTGGAGAAGGATATACTGACCCTGCTCAGGAGGGAAATGGAAGGAGCTAATCTGAAAGTATCTCTACAGAGGAACCTGGGAAATGGGCTTATCTCGTCAGGATGCAACCTTTACGAGTCGTCCGATCTGTCAATTATGAAGTTGCCTCACGGTCACCCACTACCTCTGTTACCTGTAAAGGTCAAGCAAGAAACAGTTGAACCAATGGACCCTTAAGACTTTTTGGCAAAGTGATTTTTTTTTTTTTAATTTATGACTTGGCAAGTCAGGGTGCCTGTAGCAGTTGCTTGTACATAGTTTCAATGCTGCAAAGCAATCTTGGCTTACAGTAGTTTCCCTACGCTCTCCAGCTGAAAGAAGGAACTCCAAAGTTACTGTTTTCTCAGGGCATAAAAAGGGGCAAAGGACTGTGCATTGCCTCGCCAGTTACTAAAAGACAATCATTTATCCATAACTATTTTTTCAATGATAGTACTTCATAATTTATTATGCAATTAATCATTCTAAAAGCAATAATTAGGAAAATGTTTACAATGACTGGAAAATTCATTGTAATTTTTACTTTAAATATTTTTATTTTTGTTTTATGGCCATTCTTTGTAGATATTTTTTTCTGCACATCTGTTTTGAGAACCTAAGATTGGGGTTTCAGTTAATGTGTTTTATGTACCAATGTCTTTTAAACAAATGCGGTTTTTCGTATTGCCAAAGTTGTGACATACAGAATCCTAGATCATGTTTGAAAAAAATGCCATGTACTTTTATGTGTAAATCACCCCACTGGGAATAGAAAAGGAAAAAAAATAACCAAATCAACAACCCAGAGTAGCAGCAAGCAGGGAAGAAACTGTTTCCCCTGTCTCTCTGAGGAGAGGAGAAAGATTCTTCTACCTGCAGCTCTACCCAGAACAGATGTGGTGCAGCAAACACTGAACTGCCATGGACAATACCACAGGTTTTAGAAAACACCTCTAGCCCCACACATTGTCATGTAACTTTAAGACCAAAGGAATGCATGAGCTTAATGTGGCTTTTCAAAAATCAAATCTCACTTACATTCTTTTGTTTCCAAAAGCAGTTTAAAAGCAAAGACACAAATATTCTTAATATTCTGCCTGAAATGATGTTTTTGGCAGATTTCTTTCTTCTGGTTTTTGTTTTGTTTTGTTTTGTTTTGTTTTTTTTGGCCAGAGCCTTCCAGGGATAAAAAAAAAAGATGGTCAGATTCCCTGAGAAAGAAGGGGTTCGGTTTTACTTGTATTTTCCTCTCCACTTTGCCTGGGTAGAAGTGGGGAAGAAAGTCCTTTCCTGGCACATAAATTTTTTTTCTTCCTTCCTGTACGACTCAGATTTTTCTCAGTATTTGTGTTTGTACATTTTGTGGTTAATTTAATTAAAGAAGAAAAGGGCATTGCAAAGTTGTTGAACAACAATTACCTCAGTGCTTGTGTCCAGTGGTGCAGACAATGCTGTTTTAACTAAATGCTTTGCTACTTTAGAGAAGAAACCAAAATGTGCACAGGGAAAGATAGAATGCACGTCCTTTTATCTTTTTGTTTTGCTAAGCCCAAAGATGATATGGTGACGTTTGAGGTGTAGCAAAGAATACATGTATATTTATAGATATATTTATACCACTATACTATATATGTATATGTATATATATTTATACCACTTAAGTTGTGAGCCAAACCATGTAATAAAACTTATTTTTCATCTAAGTGTGAAAATCAAATGTTACCCAGTTTTGCATATAACCAGTGACCTCAAAACCAGAAGGTTGTACCAAGGCATTTATCACTTGCAAGTACACATGAGCAGTTGCCCAGGTGGAGCTGGAACTTGCAAACACCTTACGTGAGTGACGTCACCCACGCTGGCGTCTCAGTGAATTCTATGGGAATGACCCTGTTTGCAGGACAGGGCTTGTCAGCCCCCTGCTCTCCCAGCAGTCTGCACTGGGGGGGGAAGGAGGCTGGTGGTCAGTTAACAGACAGCCAGAAAATGTAACTGAAAGAACTTTGAAAGAAGCCAAACACGACCCATGTTTGATGTGGTCACAAATCACAGTAAGGGCAGGAGGGAAGTTAGTTGGGACAAGCCCCTCGTCTTATTGTACCCTGCCATTAATGAGTTGAACTGTTAAACTCATATAAGTAGCATTATTACACAACTCCCCTCCATGTATCTTTTTTTGTCTGGTTATATTCTTACAAAATTTAAAATAGGCCACCTCAGCAATCCAAGATTCAGTGATCTTTTTCTCTTTTTTTTTCAGCAAACTTCATTTTAATGGCTTCTGTTAGAAAAACAAACAATCCTGAAATACAAGTCTCTCAACACAGCTTTTGAAGGACTACAGTTCATTACATTTCCACTTCTGCAAATTGTGAGGCTGACATCTTTTAAATGTAGCAATAGTTCATAAATATAGTACTTAATTGTAGGAAAAACCAAAGTATCACTACTCTGTCACTGGACACACACTTTTCTTATTATTGCCTGTAGTGCTTTCTTGTATTTGATACAAATTTTACAAGAATTTATATGCATCAGCTTTAAGAATTGTTACTTCTCTTTACTGTTTCCCCCTTCCCTTAGACGTTTTACATGTGAATGTAGCAACAATCAACAGTGTTCTGGGGGTTTTTTTTGTCTCTCTTGAGAAAGACTCTGACCAAAGTTAACAGGCTTTTTACTTTGCTAGAACAACAAACTATCATATGTTTACGTATTGGTTTACATCATTATTTATGTGCAAATTGTCAAATGTAAATTAAATATAAGTGTTCATTGCTTTACTGACGCTTCCCTTGTCTTCAGTGTCTCTGCACTGGGTGGGTGCACAGCCTAGTTGTGGGGCACTGTCCCCTCCCAGCCCCAAATGTGTGCTATGCCGGGGGCAATGGTATCTCCAGCATTGCTGACTTTTGCCTTTGTGGGTTCTGATTTTCCCTGATTGAAAGCTGCAAACAGCAATGCCAGAGCCTTAATACCCTCGCCTTTGTTACTTACAACTGTCTCCTTAGTTTCAGGCAGTACCTTTAAAAAACAAAAAGCCAAAAAACAAACACAACAAAACCAACAAAAAAACCCCATGAATTTTCAGTGTTTCAGTGGACATACTTGAATGCTATCTGCCTTGCAGATATGTGACTAGGGCTCTCATTTACATTTTTCCAAATGATTGTCATTTCTGGCCTGAAACCCTAACCACTGGGACCACAATAACACACTCAAAATGTCAGTGTGAGACCACTTAGTCCTGTCTCAGCATGGTGGGAACTGCATTCAAAACAAACGTGGATCTGTCATAAGTGCTCTCAAAGGAGATGTGAATACATACTAAATCCAGGAGAGGGTCAAGTGTCTGTCCCCTTCTTCACCTCAGCCCAAAAGTAACAGCAGGCCAGGATGCCCCAGAAAGCTAATTCAACATTTGCTACTTCCATCACTTACCGAGAGATCTAAACCAGAGAGGCCATGTGCTGCCCTGCCCTACCTGAATGTTAAAGAAATAATGTTCCTGCGCATATTGAGACACTCAGCGCCGTATGATGTTTTAAAAGTATTTCACTGTCCTCTTAAAAAAATTCATTTAAACATCTGTCTCAAGAATTTGAAATACTGCCAGCACTGAACTGTGGAGTTAAGAAAACCAGAGCACTATTGTCATAAACGTGCCAAATGCAGCATGTTATATTCACATATTCAACAGAGCTATTGCTGTAATAATTTAAAAAAAAAAAAACATAGGATAACCATTACCGCCATAAATCATACTTCATTACTTGGCAAAGCGTTACGTTGCACTGGAGAGTTATGTCCTGGGGACACTTGTAAGCTTTAGAAGATGTTTAATAAAACACATTACATAAAAAGACAATGCACGTTATAGATCACAGCCTCATGAGGCTGAGCCCGGCAGCTGCTGCCTTGGTTTCTGGCAGCCCCCAAGCCTCTTGGAAGCTGCTGAAGGCGTGTGCTCCGAACAGCAACACAGCAGCTTTCAACCACGGCAACACCACCACCACCAGGTCGGCAAACCGCAACAGTTTTAGGAAGGTGTAGGGGGGGAAAAGCTCAGTGACTCGGGTGCTGCCACAAAATGCAGTCCTGTGAGACCATGTGTCCCCAGCACAGAGCCATTGGCTGTCTGTGGGCAGGCAAGATTGAAGCCCATCTTGCTGCCGTCAGTGTGAAAATGTTGGGGGATCAAGCATGTTGGGCAACGTGGCCTTGCCAGCTGAGCTGCTTTGCCACAGGATAGGACGAATTACAGCTGAGACAGACCAAAGCACAGATGTAAGGAGGATCCTGTCCTTCTGGCTGGTTTATGAAGCCCAGCGTCTCTCAGCTGGGTACTGGGAGAGACACCGCAAATTCCCAGTGTGGGCAATTATGGCCTTGAGGTCGAAAATGAAAAACGTGACTCAGTGAGGGGGTATGACCCTTTGGGTTCAAATCAGTGGCTGCCAGTGCACGGTTGCGTCTCAACACGTGTGCGTGGGATGCGGCCCAAAAGCTTTGCTGTCATTCAGAGGTGTTACGTTTGACTGAGGGAAATAGTTGTGGCTGTAATTAAAGGCAGCCAGGAAACACTTGGCTAATTACTGCATGAGCTGGAGTTGAGTGGATGCTGTACGGCTAAGGACTGTGCCTGTCATGGGGCAGGTATCTGCAAAACACTGGCTGACATGGTGGCTTAAGGAAAACTCACTGACAACACCAAAGTAGCCACCCTGGCACTGAGATAGAGGTCTCCATCCTCTGTGTGGTGTGGTAGTAGACTAGCATGGAAAAGGCACCTGCCTAGCCTGGGAATTGGGGGGCACAGGTTGACATTTTGGCAACTTCAGCACAGACCAGTCCTGCTAGAACAGCAGAAAAACAAGACTTCTGGTCAAAGATGTGACACTTCGCAAAACCACGAGGGTTTAATTTTTTATTAGATGCTAAAACAGGCCCATCCTGCAACCAGTATGACTGCTGCCCTTCCCGTTCCCATGAGCAGCATGCGGAAGAGCTGGCAAAGAGCACACTTGCACACCGATCGAGGCCACCTTTGCA
Source organism: Pyrocephalus nanus (assembly GCA_038380795.1). Lineage (NCBI taxonomy): Eukaryota > Metazoa > Chordata > Aves > Passeriformes > Tyrannidae > Pyrocephalus > Pyrocephalus nanus. The sequence continues at coordinate 44,466,088 of CM076260.1, forward strand.
CTAACTGTCATCAATGACAGAAGGTTTGAGAGTTTCCAACACACTGCATGAACTTTTGATCATTTTTAAGAGGCTGGAGAACTATCCCCAGCAATTCATAGTGGTGGCCAAAGGGGAGAGGAGCTACTAAGCCTTGCCAAGCCCTGCTGCCTTGGTACCTACTTCTAATGCAAAGTTGTATTCTTGTCCCATGATAGAGGGGTCAGGTGTCTGCTTGGAGATGCATACACTGCCTTCTTCAATGCCAAAGTCTCCTTACCTCCACCGTGACAGCTTGCAACTTGCCATGAGTCAAATGGTGCTCTGTGCAGGAAAACCCAGCCAAGGAAAGATGAGATGCTTTTCCACCTCCAGGCAGCACAGGCTCTGCTGGCTCAAGCCATTCAGTTCTGCAAACTTCAACCTGCACAAGCTCACCCAGGAAAGGCCCCTGAGACACAGCCTGGGCTCCTGAAATGTCTTATCCTATGCTATTGTTGTCCCACTACTCAATATAAAATTACCCTCAATACCCTCTTTTAGAGCAGGGCAATGTGCCAGACAAAGTCTGGAGCCTGAACATCTGCCTCCTAGTACTTTAGAATCACCTGCCAGTCATCACATTTAGCCAAAAACTGCTTTCTGGAGCTGCGGGCTAAGCAGACTGGCTGTCACAATAGGCAAGCCAGGGAGCAGAAGCCCAGCAGTGGGGCAAGGAGCTGCAGTCACTGGGCAGGCAGCACACACCCCTGGGACCTGACCCTCCCTAGCAGGGATCAGCTGAGCTGGCAGGGGGGAACTCTGGTACAGGGCATGCATGAACTTCTGCTCCTTTTCGACACCAGGGCTTGGGGCAGAAATCTGTGCCTGAAGAATGGGGTCAGGCAGCACTGGTGTGGGCATTGGGCAGAGATCTCTAAAAAGAGATTCCCAGACTTCTGGGAAAGAGAGATGGTCGCTCAGAGCTCCCTCTGCCCAATGAGCTGGCAGCCAGGCACCTTAGTGACATTCACAGTGGCTCTTCCTTCCTCCTCCCCAGCTGCACGCAGAGAGATGGTTGGGATGCCAAACCACTCAGGTAGGTGTGACCAAATAGCCCTATTGAAGGGAGCAAAACCAGTATGACTTCCTTATTGTGCAATGATTAATAAAGGCTTTCAGCTCTTTTTCTCCATTAATTGTGAATAAGCAAGTCCTTGATCATTTCCTTATCCAGGGACCAGGTGAGATTCCTTACAGCATTCCTGCCCCAGTGTGGCCACACTGTACTGGGAAGAGAAGTGATTCCTGCAATATTGAAACCAGGCACAGTAAAATCAGAAGCTGAAAACCTCTTTCCCAGTTCACCTGTGCTGAGGACTTGGGTGTCACAATGTGGTACCGGTCTTGGTGTTAGGGAGACCCCAGTGTTCCTGCCTTTACCAGTTGAGTTTTACACTAAATCCTAGCTTAAATGAACAAAATGGAGAGCAGCTTTTGTGCAGAAAGAGAAGTGTGGCAGGCAGAATCACATGCATGATTTCTTGGATATTATAGTGCCCAGGTTCCCTACAGCTTTCCTATGGCAAAACTTTCTGTGTGAGGACTGTCCCTCTGTGAACCACAGGAGACATTTTTTTCCCTACTGCTTTCCTTAGTCTACCCTGTGCATTCAGATGGCCTTTTGTCTGTAAAGGACAGGTCTCGTGCATCTTCACAGACCAGATCTGCTCTTCTTGTCAGCCTCACAGCCCCATGCAGAAATTCTTTACTAAGAGGGGAAAGTTTGGTTTCTTCTGGCCATGCTGGAGCCATGTCCCTACATGGGGACAAAGTTAAGTAGGCTGGGTTGTGTCCCGGAGAGGTCTCACTTTACTCGCAACCAGTCATGAAAAAAACAGAAGTTAAAAATGTTGTAGAAACTGCAGCCAGGTGTGAAAGGGAACAAGGGTACATAAAAAGTGAAAATTTGCCTTTTTAATAAGCCATTACAAGTTAGTTGGGTGTTTAGGAGGGAACATGCGCTGGTGCTTATAAGTCATTCAGTGAAGATTCTGTGCGTGTGTGTGTGTTTTTAATGAGACCAGAGGGTGCAGAACAGTGCTCTTTTTCTAACCTGTATTGCAGCAATTTGTGCATGTCTGTAGCTGTGGGTGTTATGTGCTTTCTACTCTGAGTGGTAAGTTTCAGTTTGATTCTGCTCTTGAGAGCTGCGGGGACAGTTTGCACTTGCCTTATCAACACAGAATCCAAATTGCTTTACGGTGCAAACAGCCCCCTGACACTGCAAACTGAGAAAATATGCTTTAAGCACAGAGAAGCAAGAGAGGTGACAACCAGAGGGCTTTTTCTCAGCAGAGCATCCCAATCTGCCAAAACCCTTACAACCTGATCAGGAGAACAATAAACTACCTTGAAAGCCACAACCTTGGTGCCACCCTGAGAAGCCCTGGCCAGGACCCCAGAAAGCAAAACCAGGATCCCAGGGCTGGGGTTCTTTTCCCACATCCTACATCCCTACATTCCCTAAAACCCTGCACCACCTCCATCCTCTTGCACTGATGCCCCACCACTGGGGGCCCAGCCTGCCCACTGCAAACTGGGCAACTTCAGGAAGTGCTTGCCCACCCCCATCCCTCCTTGGGCTGGCCCTGAGCAAGTCTGGCTGCAAGCCACTGACCAAAATTGTTCCCATGATTAGAGACAGCAGTGAGGGAAGGGCAGGGCAGGTACGTCCATGGCCCTTGGGAAGCACAGCTCTAGTTTGGCTACAGAGGTTTGTGGTCTCAAGAGTAATCCCTGTGCCCAGCCATGCAGTTGATTTCCAAATGAGCATTTTTATCTTTACATCTGTTTGCTAAAAATGCCCGTCCTTTAGACTACACACCAATGTCCGTACTGGCTGTCCCACTGTCCCCACATGGGCTGTGACTGAGAGGTGCCCCACATCCTCCATCCTTGCTTCTCCAGCCTGGGGTCCTGTGTTACCACCAGCCTCACAACAGTAGTCCCTGTATTACATCACCCTCAATAAAAACCTGCTCCCTGTGGACAGGGACCCCACAGCAGCCTCAGCAGTTGCTGCTGAAATCTGAAGGAAAATGGCCCCCTAAATCTGGAGCCATTCAGGAGTTCAGCACAGCTCCCCTGTGATACCTTGGTTCCTCTCATCCTCCTTGGGTGCCATATGCCACAAATCACTGGGAACCTTGTTCATAAAATACTCAGATGAAGTTATGACCTACATAGCAGCTAAGAAGGATGTGCAGATTTCCTTCCTCCCTCAGATCTGCTTGAGTTTGTAATACTCTCCAGATACAACAGTCAGGAATGACTGTGCTGTTTGCTGCAATGTCATTTGTCTTGCTTGAGCACAAAAGAGAGCCCAGGAGATGGCTGTAGGTGCAAGTGGTTCAAGCTCCTCTGGGGCAGAAGCAATATGGCACAGGCCCTTCTGCTGTCTAGGGCAGGATTATCCTCATCCTGCTAGTGAGCACCTGACAGAGAGGTGGGCTGAGGATTGAAGGGTGCAGACCTTAATAGATGCACAGTGCTCCCCTATTTCCTTCAAAATCTCAGCTACTCATCCAAATTGAGGAGGCCAGAAAACAAGGGCCCTCCCTGACCATCGAACCCATTTACTGAACCAGCAGATACCCCTCCAAAACATTTTAAGTGTCTTGTTAGACATAGAAATACTAAATCTCAGTTCTTTGCTTCTGGTCTCCTGCCGGTCATCTCCCTCTCCACCCATTAGCCACAAGGGAACGCCTCAACCCCATGCAAGTCTGACTCCAAAAATACATACAGGGATGGACTCAGCCACCGAGTTCAGCTACAGGTTCTCATTTCTCCCAGATTTGAGATATTTAAGTCTGGGAATACCAGTTGATGCCATTCCTACTGCGCTTTTTTTATTTATTATTTTTTTTATTTATTATTTTTCAGTGTAAGTATTTAGATCAATCTAAACACTAAAGCAGTGATGAGTATCTACACAGGGGAATATATCCATTATTAAGCTTATCTAACAGTGGAGATTTAAATACAACCTTTTTATTTTTAACCTAGAAACTTCAATACCTCTAAGCCAGAGCTAAGTTTTGCAGTAAAGACAAGGACCCTGGAGCCAAGATGGTTGGGGTCTGGTTTTGGTACCTGCACTAACTAGTAGCGAGGTCTGGAACAAGTCAGTTGACCTTCCCATACAGGGCCCGACTCATTTGTAGAGTAGGTACAAGACTTGTGCAAGTTGTGGTGTAGGACTAATATTTGTACCTTGTTTTGAGATCCTCTGATCTGTAACAGCATGTATTTTGTTGTTCATGGAGAGAAAAAGTTGCTTACAGTACTATCTGCAATATTGTAATATTTAAAAATCCTCACTTACAGGCTGTGGCTACCCTGAACTCAACACAAACTCTCTCTGCCCCAAGGACCTTACAAATGAAGCACTATTAAAAAACCCAAGAAACCACAGTGACTAGGTGCACAGCTTAAATTTCCATTTTCTCTCAGCATTTTCCCACGAGGGGATTGCATGTGAGAGCACACAACAGAAAGTCAGATCACGCCCGGTTCGGTTGCTCTGGCATGCCATTTGGCAATACAAAAATGACATAAATTATAGTGAAACCTCTTCACCTCAGCCTAAGTGAAAATGTGAAGAGCAAGGGGGGTGAGGAGGAAGGGGGGATATTGATCCATATCTGCTCAACAGTCAGACCAGTGGTGTGGTGGCAACAAAAGACATGCCTTTGCTTTTTCAGTAATTAATAATCTATAGAGAACCATTTCCTTTTCTGCTGTTGAGATAACACATTTGCCACCTCAGCTGCATGCAAATAATTCATGCCTCTGCTTAACTAATTTACCTCTCCAGTGTAGATAGAAGGGCAGAAACCTCCCACCAGCCCTGACTGACACTCTGCACTGAAAAAGAAGCCAGCTCGCCCAGAACTTTCTGAAATGCTTAAATCATTAGAGGACAACTGCACCAAATGCTCACAGGAGAGACACGGCTTCATGAGATTAAATGGGTTATTTTTGCTGGTCTTCGGTCCTGCCTCTGACCCACATGTGGTTTGCAGGCTGGAACTGACATTATCCAAAGAAAAGCATTTGGTATCTCTGCACATAGACCACAGCTGGTCAACAACTCATCCCAGATTTAAACACAATGTATTAACTCTCATCTGTTGCCAGAAATTAATATTACATGCTTTTAAAAGCCTGGGCCCCCAGAAGTGTGCTGAACTGAGTGGGCCTTCACTTCACATCGCCTGGAAACAAACAGGTATCAGGTTGGACGTGTGTCCGTATCTAATGTAAACCTTTCTCTAAAGAAAATGCTGATGCTACTTTCACTCAGTTGCATACATACACCTCTCTCCTTGCGTTAACACACTGCAAGCAAGGTTGAAATGTCAAGCACCAAAAAAAAGTTATAAAAAGACAAAATTAACTAAGCTTGTCTGCATATAGCTTCAGGAGCAGCCCTTGCTCACAGGATAACACACTGGTTTTCCCACAGGACTTACACCTTGCTCAGGACACAGGGTGGGAAATGCTTGTCCTGCATAGGACAGGGCAGGGACACCCTCCTTCTCATCCCATCTTGATTGCTGGCCACACAACTCTGGCCTTCGTGCTCCTGCCCCGCTCTCCAGCTGGGGCCAGTTGCTGCTCAGTGCTTTCAGAGGACCCAGTGGGAAGATGGCTGAAGGCTTCACCTGTGTCAGTCAGTGTCCATGTGGGAGAGGAAGGTGGTATCCCTATGCACGACTGAAAAAGAAACAAAATACATGAGTTTCAAGTCAAATATTCTCTTTGGGTGCCCAGACTTTCCAGGGTAGTTTATTCCAAGTTTTATTTGACTACAGTATAGCTTGTCCTAACTTCAGGGGTCATGGGGAATCCTCAACACTTTCAAACCAAGGACATAACCAGAGATTACCATATGACACAGCCTATGAAAACTCAGGTTGAGTGACTTGCTCCATGCACAACTCTTTGGGTAACAGCCAATGGAAAACATTTGCCCTAGGGAGCACTCCACTCTCTGGCCAAGACAGCCCCTCCATCTACCCTTCCCCTTTCAACAGAGACCACCTCCAAGGTGACAGGTTTACACATTAGAGCCTTGTATTGGTTCCTGATTCCACAAGCCAAGGGGAAAGGTAGCATGCATCCTGTAAAGACCATGTCATTACACACATCCATATGGGCTTGACTGAGCCTTTATTCTGGCTTTTCTCCACCTCTCAGTGCTCAAGCTTGTTGCTTTGGTGCTGTTCTCACTGGCTGGCTGGGCAAGCTCTCAGAGTTTGGAAAGCACACGCACTAGCAGGAGTTGTCCCACTCTGTGGCTGTCCTATGGTATGTCAGCACAACACAGCAGGATTGTTGTTTTCCATGAATCAAGCAATGGTACTGCTGCCGGGAGAAGCCTGTCATCCATTATGCAGACCAGCATGGGAGGATGGTGGACCTTGCACTCTTTTTCTCCATCCCGGTTACTTTTCTCATCCTCCCCTTCCCTGTGCCCAGCCCTGTCCTTTTGCCTCCTGTGTGAGCATTCCTGGGGTTTCTGGATCTCTGCTGGTGCTGCTGGACCTGCAAGCACACCAGCCACAGGGGTACGTGGCCACCAGCTTCTTCAGTCTCCCCAGAAGGAGAATTTCTGGTGGAGGGAAGCGGTGAAACACCACCTTTCTTTGGAAAACCTGGTGCCTCCTAAGTGAGGGGACCCACACAACTAAGGGCAAGGGTGAGATGAAATACTAAGAGAGAGAAAAGGAAAAAAAAAAAAAAAAAGGAAGAACATCTTTTCATAGTCTGCAGATGCAAAGTGAAAGGCCCAGAGTTTCTCATCTCTGACTTTATTCTGAGGCATGAAATTTCACCCATGACTTGACAAACTATAACATCCACAGTGCTTTGCAGCTCCTCAGAAGCCTGCTGCCACCCCTGCCAAAGCTCACCTTCAGTATTTTGCTGGGTTGATATTACCAAATTATTCACTTCTTTAGGGTTTTCCTTATTTTGACACATATTACTTTGCTAATACTTCTCCCTGGAGCTGAAAATCCAGAGACAGGAAGCTGCTGCTCTTGTTAGCACACTGACATGTCCATGATTGGATATGGGCAACCAGGGAAGAAAATAACTGGGCCCACATTAGCAAAGTGCCCCCTTTACTGGCAAGTGATCACCTCCAGCTTTTCTGTGGATGCTGAGAAAATTGCTAAGCTGCTAATGTATGCAAAAGCCATTTGCCTTCAGCCTCTTCACAGAGATTCTCTCAGCTCAGCAGAGGGTAGATCCAGCTTGGCAGCCTGATTTTGAATGGTCTTCATCTACAGTTCGTGTAGTAGTGGACATTTAAATCAAGACTGGCTTCTGCAGAAGCATTTTAGATGAAGAGAACCGAGTCTAAGCCTGATCTTACAAAAGCTCAGCTGTGTGTTTGCCTCCTGAAGTTAGCCCAAAGGGATAATAACTCTATATACTGCCTTTGAAAAGATTCTTGTTTTGTTCTATTCTGTTTTCTTCTCTAGCCACAGAGATGAAGAATTGGTAAATGTTTTGGTCTGGACAGAATATCTTTCAAAAGGAAATGGTCTACCTCCATGAAGTTGCAGAAGGGTTCAAAGGAGTGGGTGACACTCTAGCTTATATCATACAAGGAAACAATCAAGGATTAAAAATCTATTATTCTGGGATTACTCCATGAATTTCCCTCCAAACATTATGAAATGTTTCTGTTTCCCTGTTGACAAATCATCTTCTACAATGTTGTCTAAATACGTCACTATTACCATTGTTGCACCCTTTGATTCAGGGCAGATAAGAAGACAGGTCAAAAAAGAGTTATTGGGTGACCGGTTGTACCACCTGTGAAATATTCATGCCTGATGTGTTGTTTGCTAGAGCTGACATTCAGATATTTTGGATATGTTTCCTGCTTACTTCTTCTCCCTTCATGACAATTTCTTATTTAATGTTTCTATATCATCTTGGTCAGTTTTGGCATTGACACATGTAGGAGCCCATGTATGCTCTGCCCTGCTTCAGGGATAACTAATGTACTCTAGAATGATTTTTAAAAGCCATGGGGTACAACACAAACTTGGTGCTTTGGAGGATTTTTTGTCTTGGTATACACAGAAATTAGGTTGTTGTCTGTGTCCTCCTCCTGCTCTAAGGACAGAAGTAGCATTAATAATGCAGAGCATATTGCTCTTAAGCTCTCTTGTAGCTTTTTAAACATAGAGAGCAAATGGCAAATTTACCTTTCATCTCCTCTTAAAACTTAAGTTAGGCCTTATTTGTGACAAGTGAAATTAAACTGGTTGTTGCTGTTTAACTTCTCTGTGCTGTTTCCTCACATGAATTAGTCATGATCAACTCTACCTGGCAGCTGCCCTTACAAAAAAACAGAACAGAGAGAAGGGTTAAGCACTCATATACAATTTACTCAATAAATTTGTCATACCCCTTATATAGAGTTGTCCCTCCAGTTCTGCCTGTTCTCTAACATATCTGGCAGTTTGAACAATGTTGGCAATATTTGAGCAATTAGGCATTCCAAGTGGAAAGGTTAATATACCTTACCCTCAAATGCAGGGTGTGTTAAAACCATTCTTGATGAGCCTTGATTGCACAACAGACATGAAGTAGGAAGGTCTTTCATTTTCAGTATGGCCTAGATTGTTTTGGTTTAGCAGAAGGCCAACAGTCCAATGCAAGGATAGGATAAACACACTTTGATTTGAGTGTTATTGAGGCAGATCAGAAGGAGGGAACTTCATTGCAGTTATCACTTTCTGAGTCTTAAATGCTTTGGTCATACTGGCACAGGTGCAAAACCAAGTATGAGATAACCCATAAAAGAAACCCCTCCGATGGAATAGGACTGATCAACGAGGTGTGAGATTTGTGGTTTTATTTCCCACTCTTTTGGTTGAGCAGCATTGGGACCTCAGTTTCTTTTTTGGCCAGTTCTCAGAGACAGCACTCTGTTTGTGATCCAAGCAGCAAGATCCAAGCAGGAATGGGCAAGACTGGAGAAACCTTGCAGCCTTTTGCCAGGTGGGACCTGCAAGGATCGCAGTCAACCAGGACAGGGATGAAACCACCTCCCATGTCAGCCAGCCCAGGAGCTGACATCCTCAGCCCAAACCACTACTGGGGTTGGAAAGCAAATGTGAATTGCAAACAACAGCCCTGCAGAGGAGCACCCCAGGTCACCAGGAGGCCAGGAACTGCTGGACCAGCTACCACAGTCCTCCTCTGCCAGCAGCAGGGCACACCCAGTGGCCAGCCTGCCTGCCCTGTCCAGCAGGAATGCTTGGATGCATAGTCAGGACCTAACTTAAGTAAGAAAAAAAAAAAAAACAAACCAAATTTAAGGAGCAGAGAAGGATGTTTTGCAGGTCACAGCCACCACCAGTTCTGTCTACCCACCCTGGGTCTTCACAGGAGGCCCAGAGCATTGGTGGATGAAGGAAGTTAGGTCTGAGATGTCCATCTCCCATGAGACTTGAAAGGGTCTCAATGACCCAACCTGTGCTTGGGTGCTCCTGCGAGGCCCCACATACCTCACCAGAGTCTCTCATGCAGTAGCCCTGTTCTGGTGAAAACTGCTGAGAATTGGGCACTCGGCCTCTCCACTTGCGGCTGGCGGTATTTCCCTGGCTGGGGTGATGTTGATGTTCATAATGAAGCTTTGGCAGAGAAAGAGAGACATGTTGTAACCATCAGCAGACTTAACATTCCGAATTTATCTCAGAAAAGGACGAAGGATAACTCAGCTTGATTGGGGGTTTGTGCAAGTTTGGGTCTACACTTTCTATTTGTAGTACTACTCCTGGTCTTCACCATCATCTTCCTCTGACCTAGAAAAACTTGATCGTGAAAATAATGTTAGTTAGAAAATAATGGAACTGATAAGTCATTGCAGGCACATGTGTGTCTCATTATACATCAGTTCAGTTTCACTATATATTTTACACAATGTAACATAAATTTCACTATGCGCCACAAGTATTTCAATATGTGATAGTCAGAAAGTGGCAGTTTACACTAAAAGTTTCAGTATGTGGTAGGAGATTTCAAATACTATAAATTCTCCTTTTAAATGAAATGCATTGTGTAGATTAGTGAGAAATGCAGTTGTTTTAGTTTATCCAATGTGTTTTTCTTTCAGAACAGTATTTAGTACTGTTTTGTTCAATTGCCATGTTTATTTTACTAATACATATTAATGGATGATTAAGTGAAAATTCATTAATACACACCACACACAACTCAAGCAACCCAAGATCTGTTTCTTAGATCTTTTATCTCAACTCATTTTATACCATATTAACAAACACTATATTTACAGAGATTATATTAATGAACAGACTAAACTTCCTGTTTGAGCCTTGTTATTGGCCTCATTTTTAAACTGAATTCTCTTTGAGCGAGTAAAATTTGAGGGATCTGAAATCCCCTGTGAGGGTGAATTGTTAAAGCAATGGGCAGGTATATCCAGGGTCTGGACTGAATTGCCATTTGTTGCAGATGATCTCAGTTTCAGCTGCAAGCAGCGACAGAGGAATCGGCACTGCCAGCACTGTGCTGCTAATCATAGCTTTGATCAGTTGATCTTAGAAGTATCAATGTTAATCAGGCCTTTTGCTAGCAAACCCCACCTCAGTTACTGAAAATGGGTATTCAACATGACACTTCTACACCAAGAAACTCTGTCATAGGGTTACCACATCATCATATTTTCACACGTGATGTACTTTAGCGACAAAGAGTACAGATTACCTTTGAGAGATACTTGCCATGAACTAAGAGCATATCAAAAACAATCATGTGGGTTAGTAAAGCCAAGGCACATCTGCAGCAAGGACCATCTCCTGTAACCTCGGTCAAAGCTACAGTGATGCTTCCAGACTGGAAGCAATTTCCCCACAGCCAGCACCTACCATCAGAAATACAGAAATAAGAAAAAAATTAGGCTGACCTTTGGTTATGAGTTCTCCCTCATTCTCATCTTCTCTAAACAGAAGCCACACCAAGAGCAGCTAAATGCAAAGTTCTATTTTATTCAAAAAACAGACTCAGCAGAGAGCCTGGGACAAAGCTGAACTCCAGCCCAAGAGAGAAACATCAGTCAGTTAACTCTGTTCTGCCTTCTGCCCCTCAAGATATAATCACACAGATAATTTTCTAGCACTTTTCTAAGGATAATTTCAAAATGTTAATGATCTATACTGTAGTTCAGTGCTCAGCAGAACTGGAAGCCTCATCTACCCTGTCTCACATTTGGAAGACAAAGGTGACCCTGCACTAATGTTACTTTGAACAAGCCACTCAGAGAGTTACAAAGGCCCCAGATTAATTTGAAACTGGGTCTTTTAACATAACTCCTTGCCCCACTGCAGACCTAGTAGACCTCACTGGCTCCCAGCCAAATAGTTCAAGCACCTATTAACCAAGGAAAAGGTAAAGAGCTTGGGTTGTAATGTGCTGGATTTCAGCCCAGCAGCTTCAAATCTCCTAACCCACAAGAGCAGCTTATCTATGTTTGGAGGTCAGAGACCTCAATGAAGTCCTGTTAACAGGTGCATGCTGGCACAAATCCAGAAGTTTGTCTCTCCAGATTGCAGCAATTTCTTGGTTTCTTACAAGTGTGGCAAAAGGAGACATCAAAGCAGCCAGTGACACATTCAGGGCTGGCTGATTCTGCTTATGCTAATTTATTTGGCAAAACATGTCACCGCTAGTGGTTCCTTAGCTCACAGGAACAGGAACTGAATGCATCCAGTATAAAGACTGGCTACCATACTCCTCCGAAGTTTAAAACCAAGACCCACGGTTCTCCTTTTTTGTAGTCTCCACCTGTCATAACAAACAAATTCTGCCCCAAACACACCACAAGTCAAGGCTCTTGAGCTGTGTCAGATGCATCCAAGCAACTGGACTAAAGGAAATATGAATGTTTCCCTCATATGCGAGGCAGGGGGACAGTCCAGATTTGCAGCAATTACTGCTTTTATCCCAGACAGGGACTAGATACAATGGGAGTTGCTTTCCCATGCCAAGCCTGAAGGCTTGAACCATGAGTTTCCACATCTGCCTCCTCTGTGGCAGCCTGAGAGCAGCCCCACTGCCTGCCTGAGAGTCATTGTGTTAGACCGGATAAAATGTGGGCTTATATCTCCATTCAATAAGATATTTGGGATGAAATAAAGGTAATGTTTTTAAGTGCATGTCTGCTTTCCAGCATGACCAAACCTGAGCTGTTCCTGTTCCTATTTAAAAGTAGGAGAAGCAACAACAGGGCAAACTTTCCCATATTCACTTGCTCCCGTGTTAGATCTGGGCTAAGATATATACAAAGCAATGTATATTTGCCCTAGATTCCAGTGCTGATACTGCCAGCAAAAGCCAAATTACAGTGATTTTCCTGTAGTCGGGTTGCTAGTCCAACAAGTTTTGGAAGGAGGCAAATGTATTACACACATCCTCCAAGTCCCCTCCTAAGCACTGTCAGGCTATAATTTTAGCTTACTCTTATTACTGATCATGTATAATTGATGTTGAGCCATCCTCTAGCCATCATGAAAGTTACATTAACTAAGCTGTTGCATTACTTTCACTAACTCATCTTGTCCAAAGTTTTTAGTATTTCTCAACTGAAAAGGCAAAACAGCAACAGAAGTTCACAAAACATACACCGAGTCATTTATCAAATCCAAACCTTTTCATTTGACCCAATTAAGTTTCACTTGTAGGCTAAACCACATGATTTCAGGAAAAGAAATTACAGCACAGCTTGCAGTATACACCATTGTGATTTCAGAAGCAGCTGGCATAGGCTTAAAGACCGCAGTTTCACGTGTACCAACAATATTTAACAAAGGACTTTTCCATCTCTGCTAACCGAAGAGGTAGGACCATTCATAGTCTATAATTAAGCTGTTGAGTTTCCGTTGTTTTGAACGTGACCTACCTTTTTTCCTCTTTACTCAGCTACGACTGAAGCTAATATCTGTTCATCAAAATCCTTCTGTTTTGAATCAATGTATCTCCATCTATGCAAATTTAAAAGGGAAGTGCTCACAACAGTTCATATTCCTGATAGCTGAAACATTTCTGTGGAACAACTCTGCCGCGTTCCTGTTTTACGAACATTTCGCTGTTTGAAGTCAACTTCTACAGCTTTTCACACAGAAAATTTTCATCAGTCTCATTTCCTTTGGCTTTAGCAGCAAAACTTTATCATCCGCATGCAACCTTGCAAAGTGACACCTTGAAGAAAAAAGCTTGATAAAAAAATGTTGTTTTGGCATGATATGAAAATTTTCCACATCAGCAGCTTCCTGCACTTTTCTGTTGATTTTCATCAAATCAACCTTTTTATCTTTAAAAAAAAATCCCAAATATTGGTACTTCAACAACACACTGCAACAAATAGTACTCTGCTGATCTTATGTGAGGAAAAAGACCAGTTAGACTAAACCTTCTCATTCATTGCTTCACAGCCCTGCCTCTAACTGATGTTCTCTTCAGGACAGGGGAAGCAGCTTTGCTTCACTGGTAAGATTGCTTGAGAGTTTTGGTGGGAAAACGGCCTTTCCTAAATGTTCATACTATGGCTTTTTATGCTGTGAGACATAAAACAACTGCAAAATTCAGCATCTGTTGAATTTTGCCTGTTTAGACAGGGAGGTGTTTCCCAGTTCTGGAACCAGAGTTAGAAATTTTGTTCAGAAGGACAGCAAACCTCCCAACTTTCATTTGCAAAATGCTCCACAAATAGAGATGAAAGCCATGAGAGAGACTTGGGGGGCACTTTGTATCTTAAGCAAGAAGGCCAAGTCAAAAGAAATAGCTTGTTATTTAAAGGAGCACTCTGAGGACTGCTCTGTGGTAGCACAATGCATTTTACTTTTTGGACAACTGCAGAAAATTAACAAATCACTTGTTTAATGCTGGACTTCTACACCTAGGTATCTGCTGGTTCCTATGTCCCTGTGTAAGCACAGGATAACACTGAGGATAACAGAAAATTTCTTTCTACTTCAGTAACAGAAAACAGTCGTCAAAAAGAGGATAGCACAGAAAATGTACTGTAATCAGCAGCTGTCCTCTGAAGTTGGCATATGGAATCATGCTTTATTTTTTGATTTTAAAACTTTAACATCCATTATTTTCACACAGCTGGCACATCCAAAGAGCTGGAGAGGAATAGACCAAATCCAAAAGACTTTTTATATGCAGGAGCATTATATTTATATACAATCCCAGACTGTGTTTAGGAAACTCAAGAAACAGGGAAGGTTTCTGCTGCACGGGAGTTGTGCCTGAGATTAGGCACTGATGCCTTCAGGAAGACACTGCTCAAAAGGCACAAATGCATAAAGCAGCCTCACTAGTCTTGACAAACCCCAAATCATCACAACCCATGCAAAAACCAAGCATTAAAAGGAAGACTACGCTGAATTAATTCTCATCAAGTGTTGTCACAGATCAGGTTCTCACCTTCCCCGGAGGTTGACATTTGGAATTTTCATTTATCCCTCAGCTGCTTCTGGGGAAATAATAAAGAACACCAAAACAAAACTCAGGAATCAATCCACATCCTCTTTGCACTCCAACTAGGCATATCCTAAACCCTGGGTGGTGGGAGAGGGAAGCCATGCTGTCTTTCTTGTTCAGGTAGCAATACCCCAAAGCATACCAAAAGTGATTATTTCCATCTGCCACCTACAATCTAGAAACCTGAAAATGGTTCTGCTAGTAGAAATCTAATATATCAGTGAGTAACCAGAAGCAACCTACCACTTTCTTTTGTGATGGGTCACAATGCTCTGGACATGCCATAAGTGCAGTTCACCGTTTGGCTATGCCTGGTAGGAAGAATGTCTAGTACAGCTCTCCAGACTGACCATCAAGCAACAAAACAGTAAAGAACAAAAGTGCAGAAAATGCCCAACCCACGGCAGAAATTACGGGTTTTTTTAAACATTTGAAAAGTATTAGACTAGTCAATTTTTCCTCTTCTTTTGAGAAAAAGCTGGTAATGACCCAATTATCTACTTGCAGAAAGATAACTGTTTTGAGATTATGAAGTTCTTTGTCCAAAGAGCCACCATTTCTAATAAAAAGTAATTTGAAGATAAATGTGTAAAACTCCAGTAGTTACAAATAAAAATTGAAGTACAGCAGTTAACATAGCTCAGCCCATAAAGTCCCCAGATATTTACATGATCACTGTTATTGAAATTATTGACCCCCATCAATGAGAGCAGAGATGTCACTCCATCAATGCATCAGCACTGCCCTTCATTCCTTTATATCTGACTTTTAAGCTGCTGCATCCATGTGTCTGCATCGTTCCAAATCTCCCTTTCCAACAAGAGCAGTGTGGTGGGTGGGAAGGAGGAGGGAAAGGGAAACTACTGAAGGCATCATTTCAGTAGCCGTTTAAGTCTAAACTATTTCATAAAACAAGGACAAGTTCAATTTTTTTATGAGACTTGTGCAAAAGATTCCAGGAGAAGCAAAGCATTGTTATCTGAAGATATAACCTTTGAATAGCATAACAATTTTCTTCTTAATCATAAATATAGGACTACATAGACCAGACCTATCTGCCTTCCACAGACTGGTGAATAGCTACGTGTGTTATGCCATGATCAAAAGGACAAGGACAAAAAAGCAGATTCCCAGTCATTATAAAATATTGAGAGGTAAGCATGCTAAAGAGGGAAACAGATGACATTTCTTCAAATGACATGGATGAATTCTGGTACCCGGCTCTCTATACCCAGGTTTAGACCCTGGACACACACAAATTGTCAGTCACCCAAGCTACATACAATGTCCAGGCAACCCTCAACAGTAAAGATTCGGTCCCATGCACACAAGATGAGCTCAGATTGAGTTACCTTGCAAACAGCAAGTTGCTGGTTTAGCAAGACTAGCAGAATTTTAAATAAAAGATGAGAACACACACCTAAGAAGAGTCTTAGGAGCAAATGCATAAAGCAAAGCTCTCATATTTGCTCGAAAAGAGATTTTAACTGAGTCTGCAGTTACTAAAGTTGTCACAGGATTCCCCATGAATTTCTCAATAACTGAGAAGTCGACTGGCTGGAAGCAGACAGGCTAAGGAGCCACTCTCCCATTGTTAAAATAATTGGGATGTCTCAAGATTCTCGGTTAAGATAACAAACTCTTGCGGTCTGATCTTGTTGAAATATTTTAGATATTCTCTGTTTCTGACCAAATTCAAGGAATTTTTTTCTTTTTTTTGGACAAAAGAGGCAAAAACAATAGATCTGCATGATAAAACCCCCAATAATCATCCCCCTAGTCAGACTGAACAGCTCTGTCTCAGACTGCAATATTCATCTCTTCCTTATTTACTGGGAGCTGTATTTGTCAGATGCAGTATTTTTTCAGAAGGGAAAGTAAGATCCAGAATCTAAAATACTAGGAATGCCACCTCCCCCTAACCATACACACTAACCTCAGCCTTATCAAAGCAGACAAGAAAAACTGAGGGTGCTGCACTGTGTTGGTTCAAATTAAACAAGCCAAGCAAAGGATTTTTTAGATTTTATTTATGAGATGTGAAAAAGTTGCCTTCGACTCTCCAAACCATAGTGCTAAATACCACAGACACTGTGAAAGGGGCGCCTCTATTATTCAAAAAATATTTGTATGCTTTTGGTGGATTAATTGCATTTAACATTTTGGTTAAACACACAAACAAGCACAGCTTTTTGTTGTTGCTTCAAATGAAGCCACAAAGAGAACAAAAGGCATCCAACTGAACCAATTTAGGTTTATAAACATATTAATTTTAAGAGCACTATGTGTACACTTAAAATGAATTTAAAGCAGTCAACCTTTGCAGTACAATGCCCATTTTCACTGTATCCAAATTATCCATAAATCCAGATGCAACTTGTCATAATCACTTCTTTGGAGAGCTTACAAAGTTAAAAGTCAATGTTTCCTATTAATTAATAATTGTTTTCAGCTGTTTTGGCAAGTGATTAAAACAAAGTGTCTGCCTTTAATGTTACAATATAAAAGTTTTCTTCCTCAGAGGCTTGAGTGCCAAGCAGGATTTGCCTCATTTGCAGGAAGGTGTCATACATGATTGCTTGGAACATTTGTAAGCAAATAAGATGACTGGCTATCGTACCTGCCAGTGCGGTGATTTCCATTCCCTTTTGCCCTGGTTCTGACCAAGACAGGGTTAATTTTTGCAGTAGCCAGGAGGGAGCACGGCCAGGACCCAAAGGTTATTCTATGCCACCTCATATCATTTTCCAGGGAGAGGGAAAGGACCCCCTTCCAGGTCAGTGTAGTGTGGCAAAGAGAGCAGCTGGGTATTGTTGAGGGTGTCTGTGTGTGAATTGTTCGCCTCTCTCTTGCACCCTCTGTCATTAGTATTGTTGCTGTTACTGTTGAATTTCTTATCTCATTGCTGTTTCCAGTAAATTATTCTTTCCAACCCGTGATCTTCACCCTTTGTGTCTCCAGTTCTCCTCTCCAGCCCACTGCAAGGAGAGGGGGAGTGAGAGGGGGAAGTGAGTGAGCAGAGTGTGGTTTGGAGTGGTTTCAGTGGGAACATTAAATTGGAGAATACCCCTCCTAAACCATGACATGCATCCGTTAAAATTACCCAAAAAGCAGTTTCAGAGGAACAACATCTGAGATAATTAAAACAATGCTTCTCATATTAATAGAGTGCCATGCCATGAAAAACCCAATCCATAATACAGACTGTACATCATCCACTAACATGTACCATCTTGTGAATTCAGTATCACATACTCCTTAACCTTTGCACTGCAAAGCATTATAATATCTGCCCCTTCTGAGTTTCAAACCATCACCCAGATATTACTGACAGGCTTGCTTGACATATCAGCAGATGCTTCAACACAATCCCAGAGTGCCTGCTCTACAGCAGGATTAAATATGGCTTTGAGAAGGATCTTCTGCCATAAGTAACCTTTTCAGCATCATCTTTTATTACCAAGCTTCTACCAATTCATTCCCCCAGTAAAATTAAAGTGACAGTTCTCCTGGAAGATGAATTTCCGCATCTGTGAAGGGAAAGGACAACGAATTCATGGCACAAGCTGATAAGCTCTGCTTGGAAAGTAGAAGGTACTGACATCAACATAATCAGCAGTAGCATCCCAATTATCTTCCCTATCTGAACACCAGACAACTTCTTTAGAAACCTTTCTCTTGGGCTGCATCAAGAAGCTTGTGAAAAGATGAAAAGTGCCAGATTTGAGTTTTCTCTCTTTCTGGTACATCAATGGAGTTGCTGCTAGCTCCTCCTAGCTTTTGGCTTCTCCCTCTAGTTTCAAAAACTTTTAAGACGTTCTTTATTTGTTAAGGTAGGATTTTTTAAGACTAAATAGCACACTTTATCTCTGCAAGGCAATAAATCCAGAACAAGCTGCAGACTGCGCTGAGCAGGCAATGATGCGGTTTGTGCATAGTGAGTGTATTAGTGTCAGAATTCAGAAGAGCCAGAATCAGGTTTAGGTCAGCTCTTATCTTGGGGAGGGAGGTATTTCCACCAGAAAACACCCTTACTACATGATCTGAATGGCAGAGGGATACTTCAGCACTCCAGGCAGTGATCTACCAAAACATTCAGCAGAAAGACAGTAATAGCAGGAGTGTTCTCTTGTTCCCATGATCCTCTTTGCCACTGCAAAATAAACTCAAATATTTCTCAAGAAATTTCCAGTCAAACCATTCACATTTAATCTTATCTCACCTCACTCCACAGTGAAGTTTAATAAAAATCTCAGTGACTGATTTGCTTCAAATAAATAGCACCAAGGCCCGTCAATGAAATTATCCCTGTCCTAAGGTTACTTCAAATCTCTGAAACTCTCTTTGATATAAGTAACTAAATCACTTGGAAAAATTAATGCAGGTAAAGATGAACACTCATATTCATTACTATCAGGTCAAGATTCACACGTGTGGTTACAGAGCATCTGGCAAATCCACCATAATTATTCATCCTCATGTTCTCCCTCCCTGGCCAATGCCAGAGAAAGCACTCCACTGCTCTCAGAGACACTTACCCTGGAACAACAGGAGGTAAAAGTTCCCTATCTTGGGGCAGCTCTGTAAAGCTTACGCCCTTGTTTATTATGTGGCAATGGCGGCACATGCCCATACATTAAGGTGTTAAGGATCTTCTCCTCTAGTGATGGTATCCACATTCATTTCAGCATAGTGCCTCACAGCACATTAGGATCAAAGTAGAACACATAAATATATCGAAGTTCATTTCAAGCGTGCATTACACTAAAGATGAAGCATTTTTATCCCATCCAGATCATAACTTGCAGCAAAGATCTACTTGTTGCTGCTGCACACTCAACGCCTTTTATTACTTCAGCATTTTCTAATGCTGAAGAATAAACTCCCTTTAAAAAACAAACGTATTTTTTTCTTGAACACTCAAGCCTCCCGATAGCATCAAATGGCATTTTGGAATAGGAGCCACATGTGGTTTTTAGCACTGTTAATTGCCTGCAGTGACATAAACAAGGGCTGACCTGGGTGCAGGCAGGGGGAGGGGAGTTGTGCAATAGGCTTCATCTTCCATTTGCCATCACACCATCTTGGTTAGGTTTGCTTTTTGAAAGTACACAGAAAACTGATTAGAGACAGCAAAATGAGCGTGAATGAAGGTTCTGGATACTTCCATTTACTTGAGTGCAAATATTTAAAGAGAATTTAATTTATACCTTGTGTTATCTTGTTGGAAGCTTGTGTGGTTACTCAAGAACAAGTCTCTGCTAGAGGTGTGGCTCAGAAACTTGAAAGAACTAAATTTCAGAGTCCTCAGAAATGATTGCTGGAGAATTAATTGTTATGCTCAGTAGCTATGGTTTACCTGCTTTGTTGTTCAAAGCATGGAACAAAACCAAAATGAAGGGCTGCATTATGGAAATTTGTGACATCTACTTAGAGGAAGGAGGGAGTGAAGAGTGCAAGCAGGTAGGATGCAGAGAACTGAATACTTTATCCCCCCGTACCCACAAGAGAACTGAACCCAGGGGGATTTATGGAGGCCAGAGGGGACATAACTCCTGCTGCATCTCCCCAAGGAAGCCAATTGCAGCAGAACCCTTGAATGCATTCAAATTTCAGTAAGAGTAAAATAAAGACCAAGTAGTTCCTGTTACTGACATATTAACTAATAACATACAATGCATTTCAAGGCAATTGGAAGCTGACCCATAAGGATTGTGCCCTCTTACCATCCAAATAATTGAATGTACAACCAGAAGTAGGACATCACTAATTGCACTGAAAACTTGCATCATGATTTCTTAATGAAGGACACTCGAGCAATAAATTTAACTTTTTTAAAATTTTTTAATTGCCATTATGGCTATTCTTCCAGTTATTTCCTCTACAGACATCAAGTATAAATTTATATACAATAAACCAAAACTGGATGGCTTTCATAGGGGAGCAGACCTCCCAAATTGGCAAAGAAATTGCCCATGTCGTTCAGCAAAACCATGCCTCAGCAGAAAGACAGGAGTCCTTGTGTGTCTTCATATTGAAAGGTGTTGAGATGTACAGCAGAAATGCTAATGATTAAAAATGACATGTCCTCTTTTTTCTGCCTATATAGCCTTGTAATGGATATTGACATCTTGTTGTACTACTGAACACCATGTAACAGAATTTTATTCTGACTGGAAAATGAAACAGAAAAGGCTTGTGACCAAAACTGGTTTTCGGTATTTATTACACACGTTGAAAATGTATTCTGCTGTTCTGTATGAAACATTCAGGACTGCATAAAGTAAAACTTCAGAGCCATGAAACTAATACAAAGGTCCTTGAGCAACTCCACCAGCCAGCCAGCCTGCCAGACAGCCAGCCCCTGAATAAAATAGTAATGCTAATGATTCAGTTTTCCAGAACACAGTGTATTAGAAAAGTAACCCAGAGTGCCGTGAAAGTTGGGCTGCCATTTTGTGCGCTGGAACCTCCCAGTTCTGACTCTTCACAGCTGAAGGAGGCCCAGGACCTGCTGCAGAGGAGGAAGCTCTGAAACAATTCTTGTAAATAAAGACCTCCTTCAGCAATGTGCTAAAACATCAAAGACACCCTCAGAGTGCACTGCTTGCTCCAAGGAGAAGCAGATTTAGCAGGTGGTGACACCAAATGTGCCAGACACTTTGCTCTGCAGGTGAAAGCCATTGCACTGTATTCATGGAAAGGATGGAGAGGAAAGCACACAGTGGGAGCTGTAAGATGATGAGTGAATGAGAAACGTGGGTGAGATCAAGAATCCAGCTCCGTCATTTCACTCCCCACAAAGTATTTTCTCTCAAGCCCCACCTTCACTGTTTTTTAATTCCTCTCGTTTCCCTCTCTCCTCCTCTGCACCCTTCTTTCACTGTTTTCTTACAGGGCCACCCAGTTCGTGGTAACAACCAGCAGAAATGAACTCACACCTCCCATGGTGAGGGAGGAGAGGTTTGAGCAGTGCCAGGGAGGGCTCCAAACACGGGGGTTTTAGTCCCGCAACAGGGCACAGTGACCAACACTAATCCTGCAAGGGAGCTGCAAAGCAAGGGGCAGGCACAACCTCAGTGCTAGTCAGCTGAGGTCAAGAATCATCTTAAGAGAAGCTGCAAATTAAAGAAGAACCTGCTCATAAGGGCCGGTATTCCCATGATAAAGTGGTTGCCAGAGAAATAGTGAAGAAGACGTATGATTTCCCAGGTCATGCCAGCACTTCAGGACTATAGGGTCACCCCCACAGCCCGATCTCCTGCTCCTGTTTGCCTTGTACAGACTTGGATAATCTTTAAAATGAAGGAAGACCAGCCTATTTTGCTAATTTTGAAGTGTGGAAAAAATACAGTGAGGGCGTGCATCCATATGACTGATGGAAATCAAACCTCTGAAGTGCAGATTATTTTAATTATAGCCATAAAACCATGTAAGGTGCAAGTTTCAGCTAGATAGTTTCCATTCTGATCTTCAATTCTGTAGTAATAAAAATACTTGAGTGCCTCTGTCTAGCTGAAAGAATAACAAAGTGCCTGGTTTTTATGTCAGTTGGGACACTAAGCAACAATATAGACAAGGGGAATTATACACATATCTGTGCAAAATAAGATATCACCAACTTTCACTCGTGACTCTCTCCACGTGCCTTTCACTGTAAGACAGTCACTGAAGGGACAGATTTAATGAACGCTATTGATTTCCAGGGCCCCTTGCCCCACTAAAGCCCAATTTTCTTTGAAAGGGAACCTAACTTCTAGATGTGCATGTGCACTTGCAAAACACATACTGGCCTTATCCTATTCACCATGTTGTACTCACAATTACTGCGACTGCTGAGAATGTAATGTGTATTAGTAACTAGACCACAGATTTGTTTCCACAACATATTCATTTTATTGTATCTGTTGACCTAGATTAGTGAAATGATGCAAGTATTAAGGCTTTAAACATCTTCAGTGGAAAGTGCTATTTTAAAATCACACAGATTTTGGCAGTTTCAAGTGCAGTCGAGATCCTCCAATCCCAACATAGTGTTTGACTGCTTCTCTTTCTACCTGAAGTGGTTTTTATACATATAAACACTATGAAACCCAAACCTTTAAACTCCATATAATACTAGCTATTTTATACATATAAAAACCTGACATACACCAAACTCTTCTTCATGTAGCTGTTTGCATAGCTCTTTTGTATTCCTTTGTGTTCTTCAATCTATTGTTTACAAAAACTGGTGTTTCATTTCACAGTTAAAAAAACTTAATTATTTGAATCATAGAGATATGAAAGGCAAAGGAAGGAAAGAAAACATGTCTCTCACTTTAAACTCATCTTCCCCCAGCTAATTTGATAGTGTAACTTGAAGTAAAGAAATCTGAAATCTAGTTTCTGAGCATTTGAAACTTAACATCTCAAGAGATATTACTAAGGTTTAGTGTGACATTTTGAAATGTCACCAAGCCTTGTCTCAAAACCAGAAGTTTTAACACAGAATAGATACCTACCTGCTTTAATTCAGAACCCATTCTATATGTGGTGACATTCTAGGAACCTCTGTGCATAACTTTCTCATTTTAAGGAAAGAAAAAAAAAATCACTTCAGGAACCTCTTTCCTGTCCAAATAAATAGCAACTGCTAAAATCAATGGCTGAAATCACTTTCCAAAAGCCTTTTTATTCTGATACAGCCACAAATGTTGAATGGAAAGTGTTTTTTCTGCTGAAATACACTTTCACTATGTCAAGAAAACAACATTATTTTATCAGTAAAGACATTTGGTTTTGCTGGAAGGCTGAAGTGGGAAAAAGTGGTAGTACTTGCCAGAGATGCACTCAATCTTCACCTTATATTAACTTGCAGCACCACAACCATGCCACCCACAGGACCCCTCGTGATTACTAACATGGTTCTCTTCCTGACACATTTTGATAATCATTAATATTAGACTAATAAACAACATAATCAGTTTTAACATCTACATATGGTAGCATATGAATAAATTCTGTGAACTACTGCTTAATTTGCAAGCAAATCAACATCTAGGTTCTTCAGAGTTTAAAATCATTACACGTAAAAATGTTAATGTTGGAAAGTATCTGTGAAAGGGATTAACCTATCCTTTTCTTGTCCAGTCCCTCAGTTTGATAAATTATCACTGGCAAGCTATGAAAGTTGCTTAAACCATTATCTCAAGTCAATAGTAATTTTTTCAGCCCTAGTAACCTTCTAAGAGTGTGCTAACTACACTTGCACAGCCAAGATGCAGACTCTTCTAAATATCAAAACTGAAAAAACTCCAGCTGTTGTCAGTACCACAAACACAGAGCTGTCACTCAGACTTCATTCACCATATAAGGTAATTAAAAAAAAAAATCATCATTATTATGCAGCGTATTTAATAGATAATACTGGAAGTGATGATCAAGTCTTCATCAGCCGATAGGTATGTGGCTGTCAGAGCAAAACATAAAAGAATACAGAACTGAAATTACTTTCCCAGCCACTGATTCCAAGGACTGCAATTTTATGCAAACAGCTCTTACCCTTTTTATAACTTATTCTTTGTCTTGACGTGCTCCACATTTCCCAAAATTCTTAGTGGAGAAGTAACCAGGTTTGAAATAGCTCAACAGTTTATTAATGGTAATTCATACTGCATGTTCCTGTGCTTGATCTGTCCTGAGATTTAATATTTCTTCACATTCCTGCAAGATTTCCTGTTCACAGCAATACACATATCCAGCATTTCTGCCACCAAAGTAGCACAGGTGCCTACACAAGCCCGAATCTCTTTTTTCCCTGGATGTTCAGAGTCCCTCCCCCTCAAAATTCCACATGAGAACTACTGTCCATGAAGACAAATCCCTCTCCCCCACCTTTTCTGAATTTTCTGTACCTAATGGGAACCCAGGATGACAAGTCTTTTAGCAGAATAATGCACCATTGCACAGGCTCTACTCACTTCCCTGCAGAGATCTTTCTAAGCTCCTCCTTAAATCCACTTCAATATTTTTCCTATTCTCTATTTTTCAACGCTACCAGGCCATCAGATGTCAAGTTCACGTTCTTCCTAGTAGTGGCAATGTTACCTGACTTTTTACCAGTACCACTGTGATTTATTTAGGATGCTCCTTCACTTCATTCCACTCTTCTCCCCCTGTCCCATCCAAGAGTTAACGGAAATTGATTTAAAACTAAAGCAAGTACTTAAGGAAAAGGCATCACCATGCCTGCTGAATGACAGTCAGTGGTATAAAAAAAATAATTAGAAAATTCACTCTTTCTTCTCTGAACATTCAAAAATCAAAAGTAGCCATTCTAAATATTGAGGAGTGTGCATGGATGTATTTGGCATTTTTCCTTATTACTGGAATTAATTTAGTGAGCACTATTTTAGATTCTGACCAATTCAGACCAGATCGTTTTCCAGAAGGCACAGCATTTCAAAGGGAAGTATTTAATTATACCACAACACACCTTCTATTGTTATTGGCACACTAAGTAAAAGAAAATACAAAAATGTGATTTAATTCAGGTAAAGCAAAGATGCCACTTCATTTTTATGATGATGTGCTTTTGTTTAGATACCTCACCCAACCAGCCCTTTGAGAAGTTCCTACTTATTAAGCATTAATTAAATATTTTTGTCACTCCATGACAAAGATCTTTATTTAGTTGGAAATAAAGACAGACT
Organism: Pyrocephalus nanus; assembly: GCA_038380795.1. Taxonomy (NCBI): domain Eukaryota; kingdom Metazoa; phylum Chordata; class Aves; order Passeriformes; family Tyrannidae; genus Pyrocephalus; species Pyrocephalus nanus. The sequence goes on from CM076260.1 coordinate 44,491,341, forward strand.
CAAACTTTGTTTTATTTTTTAATAAAGTTTAAATAGTTAAAGTAGGAGGAAAGAATATGTTTTAAAGCCAATATGTTTTTTGTTCCATGCTAGGCCCTAAAGTTGGATTTACCGGCAAATACAGACCATGAGAAGAGCTGTATACTTTAAATGCTGGTGTAGAACATATTAAAATAGCCAGTGACTCCCTCCAGTTTACCTTAAAACAAAGGAAACACAATCTCTACAGTTTTTTTGAATGTATTGCCTCTTATCCTGATTAAGGGAAAAATAACCCCTACAAAAGACACTTGTGTTAAATATGAAGACTCTACAAAATATTTGCCTTATCCATTGGCAGGACTTTGAAATTGCCCAAAATATTTAGATATGCCTGCCTAAGAGAGTTTATAAATGCCAATCCAACAATGAAACAAAAATTCCAAACAGAACTGAAAATTAGAATAACTCAACCAAATCATCCCTGTATAAGAATATTACATTTCAATTCTGCATAAACAGAGATCAGCATGGTTTGTTTTGTTTTAAAAATTCTTCATGTCCTGCAGAATACAGCATGGGTTTCTTTCATTAGTACCTTCTCCCTTCTATTCCCTCCATGCTATTTCCTCGTTAACATTTAAAACACTATCTAACCTGTCTACTGACTTTTTCTGCCCTTAGGGCTCTTCTTATCTTCAACTCTATTCTCACCCATGGAGATCCTTCCCCTCTTGCTTCATAAAGAGGTTTTTGTTCATTTGACTGATTTTTCGTTTTCTTCTTTTTCAGATACAAGTAAGTATCCTACCATAAAGGGAGCATGGAAACGAATGGGAACAGCACTGGCAGTTACCAGGACATTTACAAGCCAAGACTGTGAGTAGGAACTTCAACAGCCACTATTTTTGAAAGAAAAATGTCATGCTTTCTTTATATTTGATAATATTTGACATATTTAATAATATGTCTACTATAAACATTGTTTTGTGCCACAAACAGCCACAAACTGCAGACAAAGCAATAGAGCACAGTTTGATGAATTCAGCGTAACAAAACAATTGGTAGAGGTCTAGTAGCATCTGCAATGGTAACAAACATTTAGAAACCAAAATGATCCAATAACCTAAAAATACATCTGCTAAACTAAGGAAAAATCTGTGCAATGAGATTAGAAGCTTCCACATTTTGGACTGATTGCTCAGGGACCACAGATGTGAGGAAGTATTATCTTGGAAAAGCCTCAGCTTTCCAAAATTCAAAATCATTAAAAAACAATCTGTTCATCATTCTATGATTTAACTGTTTCCTAGTCTATGGGAATAAACAGCAGGATACAATCCTGTTTGCAACATCCATTAAGTTTTCTTTTAAAAAAAAAACAAACAAAAAAAAACCCCCAAAAACTTTTTAAAGTAAATTAAGAAAATATTCTCTGAGAAAAAAAAACGTATGAGCACAAAGAAATGCCATGACGAATCCTGAGACAAATTATCCTACATCATAGCTAGTTTATGAAAACTGGTTTGAATAATAAACACACTGGAGTATTCAGTGACAGCATACAAATCAAAAGTATTTGTAAATTATTAAGTTGTGCATGTTTTTAACTGACAAAACATGCTCATGGGCTTACTTTAAAATCTCTCACTGCTTGTTATCAAAGTTAAAAGATCATTTGCATACCAATACATATACTGTAAACATGAACTTCTCATTAAGGAAAGATGGATTTACAGTAATTTGATCTTTTACAAAAAGCTACTGGTAACCGAATCTCTCAGTGTCTAACTTTCTAGAAAATTAAACCAGTGTTTCCACCCTCAAAGCTGAAACACTACCACTTTAGGAAACAGCCCTGTTTATTTGTTAATCAGAAATACAATCAAGTGACATATTTCCGTTTGCTCTTCGGCTGACAGTTTTCAGCTTCATTATATTTTACAAGAAAACAGCAGACTTGCAGAAGTCCTGTAAATTCTTTCATATCGCAACTGATTTAATTATAGCGGTGAACAAACGCAGCAGTGATGCAAAATAAGATCAGCCCAATTGCCCTTATCTGATGATAGGATCTCTCTTCCTGTTTGGCTTACAGCAGTGAGGGCTTCTTGTTTTGTTTCGGCTTTTTGTTGGTTTCTTTTTTTCTGGTCAGGCTGCCTCTGTCAAGACCGACAGAAGCAAGAAGTTGACGTGCCCTTATAATTCCAGCTTGAGAAGGATCCTCATATGAATATAGTTGAGTTTCAATCAGTAGGTCGGGGAATGATACTAATGTGGAGAAAATTATCTGGATAGCTCATATGTTCGCTTAGCCACTGAATGGGTGTTTCCAGCATTGGCTCAATTCCATGAATCATCACTTGAGTCTTCTGCTCACCATCTAATTAGAAAAAAAAAAAAGAGAAACTACAGTATACCATTCAAAGTTCACAGAAAGATTAAAACATTTACTCAGACTTCATTTACAGTAAATTCAATTGGTGTTGCAGAATTTAACATTTAACAGAACAAAAAGTAGGAACTACCGGTGTGGAGAAAGCTGAGATTTCTATCACCTAAACCAGAAACTTCGAGTTAAAATTAATTCCAAGAAAAAAATGGGTTAAAATGAAACTTAATGAAAATGCCATTCTTCCTTACTAGTTGCAAGGGTTTTTTTCTTTCCCTACAGTGATCACAGCTTGGTGTCAACACAGCTAAGGCATATCCACCTCACCCAGCTGTAAGGCATATGAATTTTACACAGATCACATTAAAGATGTTGAGTTTCCTAAAACATACTGAGAAATTGTATCCTTAATACCGTGATCTCCTGAAAGAGCTGGACTATGTGTAATATGTCACACATACAATACCTCTAATATTCCCGAAGTAATTTTGTTTTGCTAAGAATAATTTATGCAGATCATTAGCAAAATTTCAGAGTTACTCCAAAGGCTGAGCTGGCACCAGCTCTTTCTCACTTAGTTTCATCTCTTGGAAAAGCTAAATTAGCAAATGATTCCCAGTATGACAAGAATATTTTCTGAGAATATTTCAATTCTTTTTATTTATACTTGTCCCAGAGGATGCAAGTACTTTGATCCTTTGATTCAAATTATGGGAACCAGCTAAAGCAACTGACATAACTGTCATGACATGAACTAAAACAACAAAAAATGAAAATTTATTTCAGAGTCTTGAGAAGAGCACACGAAATATGCTCCAAATAATGGCTGGGTGGGGGAAAGTAGGCAACAACCTTTTACTGATTTTATACTATACTATGGCATTCTCACATGGACCTACCACAGTGAAATCTCAGTGGTCAAAAATATCACTGCCTTTTGTAACTGGCATTTTATGCCCCCCTTCACTGCCTGTATTACAGAACAAACCACCATCCCCTCCCAGAGCTGCATGGAAAAGAGCAGAATTTAGAAGTGAATGTACCATTTCTACTCTTTCATTCAACCACCCCAGTTGTAGCATAATTTCTATCTTATAACTAGATAAAATCCTATTTGTTTGGTAACCAAAATGATTTGACAGCTGCCTGAAGAAGTTTGTAGTATAACTAGGTACCTGTGCCAGTGCACTAAGTTACACTGGGAAGAATCATCCTTAAATATGCAGTCGACTTCATGCTAATAATAATTCTTCCTGTGAGAGCTGACAGTTATGTTTGCTTAAAATAAGGCATTATACTTCTATTACTTGTTACTTACATACAGTATATTCTGTACAAATTCTTGATTCCCCGAATGGCATAATACATGCATTACCACACTAAATTAAGCATAAACAATTGCTGGTTTCTGGTTTTATTGCAGACAAATCTGAAGAACGAAGCACGTAATTTAAAAGCAAACTTCTGGTATTTCCAGCCAAAACAGGTATTTATTGGGCTGAAACATTACCAGTCAGATTGTCAAGAGTATAACTCCAAAAGAAAAGATCTTGGAAACCCAATTTTCCCATTCAGGAGTTAGGGAACACCTAAATATTCCTAATATCTAAGTAACCTCCAAATATACGTACTTAACACTTCTAAATGAAAACCTACCTATGATATTCCTTAAATTGGTCAGAATTAGTGACTTTTTTTTTTTTTTTTTTTACATTTTATAGTATTATTTAATTTTCAGAAAAAACTAATTTGCATTAAAACAGATGACAAAATGCTGTTTTGACATTAGCACTGTGCTAGCATCCTATGAATATCTAACTCTTCTTAGCAAGAACTTGTAAAAAATAGATTAAATGCTTTAGAACCTTAGTATCACTTTCTTGTCATTGGAGGAAAGGCTTACACATGACAACCATTTTATTTGGCTCTTATTTTACTGTGCGACAATGTTTTTTGATGTTTGTGCATGTACTTGATGCCTCTTGCTTAAAAATGAAATGCAGTTAATCTGCGTGTCCCATTCCCTGCTCCTTATCCAGCTTTGTCCCTTTCTCATACAAGTCTTTTATTTTGTTCCTCAGCAAACTGAGAAAGTCTCAGAGGTCAATGAAGAATTTACAGTTTAATTAAAGTCTAAATCTCTGCATTAGCATTGTTTGTGCTGTAGTATTATCTCTGACAAAGCATCACTTCTCCTTAATTCCTTTTACCCTTGAGGCTTGACTAAAAAGATCTTATCTACCAATTCTGTATTTACTATAGCCTTCTTTCAAAAAATCCATTGTTTTTACTTTAACATTCTTCCCTCCTTTTGTTACTAGGAGCCATAAACTCTCACTTAAGTCACATTTCCTCAAACTTTCCTCAACTTTCATGTTTCCAGTCATACACCCAATTTTAAATCACATACAGAGAGCCTCTCTTCTACAGATATCTGCTTGACTTTCTGTAGCAAAAAGTTGTTAACAGCAAATACACTAGTAACATTACTGATAAGTATGCTTGTTTTCTCAACAGCTGTCTAATTCTTTTCCATTTCCACTGTCATCTGGGTTCTGGATGATTTGCTAGCTATCATAAAAGCTTCATCCACCTGTTTTACAGACAGAATTACAAAATACACACCAACTGCTGTCCTCTTCTTCCCTGCCCCATATTCTATTCTTTTTGATGACAAAAACGAAAACTTCAACTGACAAAATGCATCCACCAAGTGTACGAGTTGCTAAACACAATATATTTTTAAAGGAGTGGTGCAAAATTTAAATTACCTGATTACAAAGATTAGTGCCACTCTATGTCATTGGACCAGACCTACAAAAATTAGGGCAAACAATTGTGCTCATCTATAGTTCACAGGGTCCAGACCTGATGATATCATTGCTGTCAATACCCATTTTACAATATTCAGTAATGTAGTTTAAAACCCCCATGATTTCCTCAAAACTAATATGTTCAAATTTTCCAGTAACCTCACTGAGTTTTTATTTCCTGTTAGAATCATGTCAGAATTGAGTTACGTTACCTATTGCATGACCTAAGATTGTTTCTTTTACTTTGTTGCAAATTAATATCAGAAATAAGATGAAGTGCAAATACAAGAAAAATAAAAGCATAGCAATAAATGTTTTGTAGGCAGATTGTGTGCCTATTTACTTAAAATCAAAATATTTGCATATTACTGAAGTGATGGACAAATAAAAAACACTGTTTTGGCATTTGAAAAAAAAGGGAAAAAAAAAGGCTGAAAACCAATTAAGTCATATATCAGAGTGGTTGTCCCAGGATTAAATGATTTTTCTTTTCTTTCCTTGTGGAACTCCACCAATAAAGAAGGTAGTATAGCCCCCAAAAGTCACTAGTGGCAAGTGATAAGCACAGACGGCAAAGTTTTTTGGTAAAACTTAAAAATATTCCATGTCCAGAAGGCAGATAATTATGCTTACACAATATGTACTAAGACATTTCAGACCACTTAAATTTAGACACTAAGTCAAGGCAGCAACACTTTAGGCAGGTATCCGAGCCAGGCTAATGAATCACACCATGTAAAGTCAGAAGAGTTTCCAGCTCTGTACAGAAAATGGAGAGAAACAAGCACCTCTAAAGCAAAGGGCTTAAGAAGAGATCTGCTTCTCTGTCATCTAAAAGGTGTCTCAGTGTTCCTGATCAGAAAACCACTGTGATCCAGTCGAAGTATTAGCAAAGGAGTCTCTTTTGCAGATAGGCATCTACTGGAAAGAAGCAAGAGAGAGTGGCCTGTTGCATCTCAACAGAGTCCTTGAGGCAGTGGCTCAAAGTCCTCCTCAGCCTGAGGCAGTTTGAGTCCACTCTCCCTTCTTTAAGGGGAATGCCCTAAGGACTACAATATTTGCTGTTGCGAATCCACAGCTTCCTTAAAAAGCCCTCAGTGTTCAGGGATCAGTGAGATACAGGAAGAGAACAAAAATGAAAATCTGTAGTCTTCAGAGAAGATGGAAAGATGTGCAGTGTCATGGTATCACACAGTAAGTTTTTCCATTTCCTTTAGCTATGTAAGTTATGGCTTGCAAAGCAAACCACTCAATATTAGGAAAATGAGCTTATTCAGCATCTGTTCAGACTGTTGCATTCTAAATACATTTTTTATATCTTACTATTAATTAACTTATTATTTAAAAAGAAAGAATTGAAGATGGAGGGAAAAGGTTGGTTTAGTTTTGAGACACAGTCAAATGCCTAAGAGCAGCATAGTGAGAAGGTACTACTTCTGCTGAAGGTACTTATTTCAGCAGTTTTTCCACACCGATTAGCACCTCAATGCTCACCAATGCTGCAGCGACATACTCCCTTTCACCTACACAAGATCAGCTCCTCTAGCCAGACTACATCTGTGATGTACCACTTAAAATTCTTTAGTGGGATGAAATACCTCCCTTCCTATTTGTGGCCTCAGGCAATCACCTCTCAGGACAATCTAGCAGGCTTAAACCCCTTCACTGATAGACAATACAAGATATTGAGGATTTAGCAAAGGTGTCCCTGGAGTACTCTGTTGGAATCCTCTGCATGCAAGTGCTCTGCATAGCAAGTCCCAGAACCCACCTGTAGTCAGGAGTAGCACCACTTATAACATTGGCTTTACAGCCCTAAATAGGGAAGTAGTGCTTCAAACTACAAGCAAACAATGCACTTCTTGCATGATACAAGGCCATGGAACTATATGGGACAAGGATACTTAAATGTGTAACGAGTAAAAACAACCAGGTGTCGTGCAGTAGCAGCATTTTAATTACATATCATAACTACATTCCAGCTTTTTCAGTTGTGAAGTGAGCCATAGATATTTGCTTGCTCATCTTCAGAATACATTGTATTTTCTGGATTAGATGATCTTAAAGGTATTCCTGGCAATAGCTATATGCTACTGTAGGAAAACTTCTCCTGGGTCAGCATTATAAGAAGCAGAGTTCTCCTTTTGTGCTTGAGGTGTGGCTGCTTTCCTTCCCACTTCTCCTGCTCCTCAGATTACCAGGCAGAAATGGCCCTTAGGCATAAATATCTTGAAACGCCAGAGCACTCCTTGACAGCATGTGCTTAGCACCTGGTGCCTGGGACATCTCTGAATCTGAAGACACACACCAACATCTCCACTGGGAAGATTTTAATCCAGCTCTTCAGGATCTCTTAGGAAATTACTTACAGACACATAGCTTTCAGTAATGTGCTTCGTGTGAGTAACGTGATGTGCAACCACTAAGTTTGTTACTGACAGATATGGCTGACCCAATTTTAAAAGCCTAAAGCCAAAGCTGGGCAGGGCTAAGTCTCCGGCAAGCAAAAGTGAAAATTTTCTTCTTGGAAGTAGGGCTTCTGATCTAGCACAGTGGATCACATACGTGATACATACATACATACATACTTGCAATTCTTTACAGAAGACTATTCTATATTAGCAAGCAAATTCAAAGACTGTGTTCTAACTGTAACCACAGGTGGTAAGAAAGCACTGAACAGCAGCTGGAGTTATCTTTCCCCTCTGTAGGCACCTCAGGTTGGATATTCTAGGATATACAGAGAGGAGACAGTCCCAAGCAAGCCTCATACTCTAAAGAAGTACTCCTCCAGTGACTTCTGCACTGGTAGTAGAATAGAAACAACAAGCACTTGATAAACATACTTCATTTTTTTGCAATTTTAAATAGGTAGCATCTCTAAAAACCCTCAAACCTCAATATTGTCATCAATGATACAGGAATCTTTCAACTGCTAGCCCTAAAACTGATGAATACTGAAAACAGCTTCAATGTCCAATATTAAAATTGACAATGAGTGAGTACCATTTACAACAAAACAAGCTTCATGATTATTTTGTTTGTGTGTGCTACAAAAAAAACCCAACTCGTGCTCATAAAATAAAAAAAGAAACTAGGCTAAGGGGTATTTGTGAACATTTCCACATTACTTTTGTAATATTTACTATAGCCAGGTACCATATATTTTTTAATTTATGGCAAAATATTGCTTTATTTAGTAAGCAAGCTTAGCTACAGAATGAATTAAACTATCTATAAATCAAGTACTAAAGCTTTGCTTTTCTTTAAAAATATTAGAAGTTAAAACATTATTTCAGTCTTTTTCATTCATAAACTCCAATCTAACTGGAATACCTCCAATCTGTTTCTGGCACGTGTAGGTGTAAAAGTGACCAAAGTACAGAAATATAGTGAGTTGTTCTGACTCCACAGTAATGACAACCTCAATATCAAGGTCTCAAATAGAAAAACAAACTTGTATTCTGAACAAATCTTACCTACCTAGCTGAGTACTAACAGGAGCTCAATACCTACATATGGGAACTGCATAAAAGAGTGGATTTTGGTCAAATCTCATAGCAAAGTGATCACTTGCTCTTTAATGAACTCAGCACAAGTACTTTAGACAGAGAACACTTACATTCTCTTTACTGATATAAAACATTTATCATTTAAGAAGTGATAGCTTCAAGGTCTAAGTTTACTACACATTCTACTGAGCAGGGTTTTTTTCAGTTAAAATTCTTTAAACTGGAATAAAATCTTAGTAGGAGTTTTCATAAGCTTCACAGTAGCCCCCAGGCTTTCCTTACTTTTTTGTGAATTCCATCCTGTGCAAAAATGACCCTGTTTGTCACAGTAGTAGGCTTTATTGCTAGAAGTGACTCATTTTCCTTAGCAATCTTAACATACTTTTAACCTCACTTTGACCACACAAACTACCAAAATCCTTATTCCCTTCCTCTCCCCTAATTTTGAGTAACTATGAGTTTACATGCAGATGACACACTGGATCGAATCAGCAGATACACCGTTCAGTATCCTCTGACCAAGAGCAAGAACACGCAAAAAATTCTGCAAAGCCAACTCTAAAATAGCCTAGCCACAACAAAAGGTTCCTCTGACCTCAAAAATTTTAGAAGCTGATATGTGACATGAAAGCACAGGACTGACTTTTCCTTCCTGCCTATATATCTCAACAGCCCTGGTGAAAGCCACTGAAGCTGATTTCAGGTGAAGAACTCATACACAGAAATACATGGTTAGAACGCGCCGTTCAGAACAAGTTAGAACAAGTCTCTCTCTTAAAATGACTCTGTATCAGGAATAAACATTACTCCAAATACAAGACAAAGTTTGGAGAATAAGAATTTCAGTTTCTGGATGTAATCTAACTGCCCAACATGAATACAAATAAACAACCACAAAGATCTGGCTAACTATCAGCAACAAGACAATATCACTTATTTTAATCATTGGTAGTAACATGAGTTCAATTGCTCAACCTGAAGGTCACCATTTTCCTAAATGTATGTTTTCAGCTTGGGATATTCTTGGTATCTGCTCAGATATCCCAGAGAGCTGTCAACTATGGCAAGTTCCTGCCCTCAAAGACAACTAATGACAAATAAAATCTACAACTTTTCTTTTAAAAGGAATGTAAATTTTTAATACCTTTACTGAACAGCTCACAGAAAACAGAGCAAGAGTGCTTAACCTATCTTTTTTAAATCATTATTTTGATCTTTTAAATTCTTCTTCAAAATAAACAGACACATCAGTCTCTCCACCTTGGAGTGTTTTGTCACTCATATTACATATCTCAATATAACCCTTACAGTGCCTTGATGTCATTTTACCAGAGCTCCTGCTTCTTGTCCAAAATGCTGCAATAGAACTAGATCTGTAGCAACCTCAGTGAACTCTGTTCTTGCAGAGTACTGGACTACAAAAGCCCAGCTCCAGGCAAGATATGAATATGGACTGCCATTAAGTCCATATTCACTGATTTAGCTTTAATTACTGCTCTGTTTCTTTGCACGGTTTTGACGCAGGCCAGTTGGCTGATCTCTAAATGATCTTCTTGTGGCATAAACATCTCAACCTGTGACTTAACAGAGAGGAAAAAAGCTTCTTTGTCACAGTTCTTAATATGATTTGATCCCCTGGATTATATTCCAGCACATGCCTAGCATTCTCTATCCCCAAAATGGAAGTACATGAATATGCAATATCATCGACATAAAATATCATTAAATACTGAGATGAAATCAAATATTTGATTCATAATTTTCTTCTCCATCCAATTTTTCCTCTCTTGTTATTTCCTGTCATCTTCTACCTCAAGTCTATCCTCAGGTTAGATAGTCACATTTCTGAAACACAACCAAAAAAAGGTATTAAAATAGTCACCACAAGCAAGTTTATTACCAAGTTTATTACACTTTGGAGCAGCTCACAAGAACTTGGCTTACACTTCTAATCTCATAGGAGCCAGAAAGCATGTAAATGAACTAGAAAACTTTTTTCTATTGAAAAAGTCAATTGAAAAAGTTTTTAGAGAAAGAGAATTTGGCCTCAAACACTGCTAAGCAGACTAATCTCGAGCAGACTATTTTTAACAATTCCCCAAATCAGTTACTGACAGTAATGCTGCCTAAGACAACCAAGGGAATTTTTCCTTCTGTAAAAGAGTTCATGCAGCTCAATGAAAAAGCAGATAGAGGATGGAAATGAAAGCTTTACTTAACTAAACATTGCAGTTGTTTTTTTTTTAGTTATTATTTTGATTCTTGTATATTTCATAGAAGTTTTTTAATAGGCTTGATGACAGAACACTAAAATATTTTTCTTAAACATCTGATGTTTTAGTATTTAAAAGGGTTCAGAAGACCTTACAAGACCGAGCCCTAGATGCTTCCCATCAAACACCTAGCTTCAAGGAGAATAAAAAAAAATATAAGATTAAACTCCCAGGAAACATTCTTATTACCCTTCTTCCTTAGCATCAATGCCTTAGCCTCAGCCTTGAACTGGCAATAAACCTGTGCTAGTTTAGAAAAGAGTGGGGTAAGCGACTGAGGTTTATAAAACAATTTTCTGCACTGCGTTAAGTTTGGCCACGCACATGTGGATGAAGTGACAAAGTTCAACGCAAATCGTCCTGCTGCTCCGTGTAACAAGCGAGCACACAACACATTTATATATACAAAGTACGGGCAGGGTGTGCATTAAAAGATAAACACTTGAATGTGTGACAAACTGAGGCCAACTCATCCATGATATGTTTTCCATTGCTGAGGGAGAGATAAATCACTTTTAGGGGTTTTGTAGCTTTTCTGAACAACAGGCATCTTGACTTAAAATAAGTTAACCCTTTCATGCACCATGCTCTTAATTAATTTAGATTTGAGGTTGCCCTTCCCTCTAAACTGTGTAGAGCTGACCTTCAGAAATTAGGGCTATCTCTGTATACAGCTAGGGAGCTAAATGAGATCAATGTGGTTCTAGAAAAAAACCCTACAAAACAAAAACAAACCCCATTTGATAAATATTTTTGTCTATGAAGTTTGGCCTAAAGCAAATCAATTTTCTGTAAAAGACCTTGCTGCTAATAGCTTGTGAGAACTTTTATAATGTCATTGTTTTCAAAATACTATTATGCCAAACAATTAAATAACAAATTCTCTATGCAATCATACTATATATTCCCTAAACATTTGCACATTCATACACTTTTGAAGGTTTTAATGGCATTCTTGAACTTTCAACCTCTAGTTTACTTCATTTTCAAGTTACTATAATTTACATCATGCCTGCAAATATTCTGTGGTTCTAATAGCTGTCCATCTTTTATAAAGAACTTTCCAGCTGACCAAATGATGACCTACTCCCAGCAAGGCAAAGAAGGATTACCGTTTCTGAAAAATCACTGTCAATACAGAAGAGAGCAGCACATATCCCTGTTTTCAAGCCATACTGCTAATTGTTAGTTTATCTGCTCAGTTTAATAAATGAAATTCAAACGTGGACATTTGGACATAATTACAGTTTAAAAACACTTGGCTGAAGAGTGATAAGCAACATACACAGATTGAAAGCTTAATTGCTGTTATTTCATGTTTTGCGCCTTCCCCCACTTAACTAGAGAAAAATAAACTGTTTTTTCCCTTTTAAAAAATGCTACTTCCAGGAATATTATTATGTTGTTTAACAAAGTAAACAACTTCACAAGCAAACAATACGTGAAAATGGAGATGAGCTGGTCAATTATGTCCAAACTATGGACAGTTTTGTTCCATGTCTGACAAATTCTTCAACCTCTGCTAAGCTGATCAGTAAAAACTCAGCTAATTGAATCCATCGATGTGAAAAACCACAGGCTGAAGTCTGTACTGCATACATCAAGCTGAAGGATTTCTGCTTCAGCCATGGCAGTAATAGTGAGTGGGGTCAGGTCAAAGAGGGTTAAAGCAAGTCAGGATATAGGCAAAGGAATACATCAAACACTGATTTTAAAAGGGCAATTAATCTTAGACAGAAATGCTTCCTGGGGAATGAGATCTCAATCTTAAGAGCACACTACATGATGTTGCAGTAAAAATGTACATATACAAGCTTAGAGAGCTTTCATCCTGTGATCACAAACAGAAGGGGAGTGCTGTTTATCAGAGAAATACAAACTCTTGCTAAAATACTTACATTAGCTTCTTCCGGGCCCTTGCTCATTGAAAAATAAATTCTGTAATGAGCAGGCAGTAGAGTTTGCACACATGAAATATCTTTTTTTTCTATACCTGTACTGTAAGTTCTTTTGAACAGCTATCAGACTAAAGTATTTAGAGATCTCTATCACAGTAAAATTAAACAATTTAGTATTGAAAAAAATCAGGAAAGGGTGGCTAAAGGAGTAAAGGAATACCTGCAGGGCTCTTTACACTGAACACTTAAGTTTTAAAAAAACAAACAAACTAACCAACCCTCCCCAAAACAGCTACCTGGCCACAGGAAAAACTGGAAATGAATTTTCATCAAAGTTCATTTTAGTTTTTCCATTCCAAAATATCAAGAGAGTTAGCTACAAAACTCATAATCATATAATCTCTATTTTTAATGAGAGCTTGACTCATAACCTAAGTATTTTTATCTTAGAGTTCAGAAAGTGTTTTTCCATTTTATAGTACAAAAACAGATCCATAAATCTTAGAAAACAGACATACAGCATTTGCAAACAAACTTTGCTAAGTTAGTATCATTAATTAGTTAGCAATGTTACTACAAATCATTAGCCATGTGGACAAAACACTGTGGGTACATAGCTTTGAAATGAGTTACACCTAATTTTGCTGCATTAGTTCATTAAAGAGAACTGGCTTTGCAACTAACCTTCCATCTGAGGATACCGATGCCCAACATCACAAGTGACAGAATGGCATCTGTTTGTGTATCTAGTCCATACATCTGCCTTCTTGGCTTAAATTGTTAGTAGCAGCTTGCACAAAGATACTAGACTTAGGGAAGTTTCCCAAAGTGTAGACACCCACTGCATTTTGTCATTGTAAATGTGGTGATGGTACCATCAGGAAAAAGGATAATGAGCACAAGAACCCTCAAATCTTCCCTGACTGTAGCACCTCTGTGCACATGCCAAGCCACTGCGTAAGGCTTTGGCTTTGACATAAGTTTAACCACGGTTTTCTTACAAATATTCTCCAAATGGCTACAGGTGCAAAATAAGATGTTAAAGTTATCCAGTGTTTATCCACTGAATGTGAAGTTAACAAAATCTCTGACTAAAATGAGGTATTCAAACAGGGCACAACTACTGTAAGCAAGTGCTGCGGAACCCTTAGAGAAAAGAGTAGGACACAGTACATATTATTAGTGGATTACTCTGCTATACATTATTGGTAAGACTGCTATTTTTCTCCTAATTATTTTTTGTAGGTCCTTTAGTTTTGCAGGTTCTGTTACTTCCAGCCCTGTAAGAGGTTTATCTCCTGGAAAAATCAGGTTATACCTGTATGCATCAAGGCAGAATAGAACCAGACTGCAAGAGAGGTGAAAGGAAGATGGGAATGATTTCCACCAAAGACACAGTACATATACCTGATTTAAAGGTATAGATGCAACTCATAAAATGGATCAGAACCCACTCTCTGAACCTCAGGGCAAGTGCCAGAAAACAGCTCATGCCTATCTCCCTCTCCATTATTGCATATTGATAATAGTCCCCAGACTGTTAATCCATGAACACTGCTCAAATTGTCTGGGAGAGTATTAATTGCACTTGAACAAAATTATGCCAGAGAACTGCTGATAGTCATACAGCACAAACCACATATGTTCTAGCCCTCTTCTGTTTACAAGTGTAAATAAAAACACTAAGACCACAACATCCAAATCTTGTTGTATGCTGCAGTGCCCTTGTTGAGAACTTCACGTTGTGGGTCTTCAGAAGGTTATTACTGTCTCCTGAAAGCTTTGGTAGACCCAGCTCTCCAGTTCCTCTCCACCAATTACAACACTAAAGGCATTGTCCCATTTTCTATGAAACTAACCATAAAAAAAAGATCATGTAAGTCTATTTTGTGTACTTTAGTTGTTGCTGACATGCTTGTTGCTGTCAACAAGGATATATGAGAAATTGGAAGAAAGGTTTGTTTTGCATTTCTTTTCTGTGACGTTTTTGATGGGTCAGTCACACTGAGTGACCTCTGTGGCCCCTTTGTAGTAAGATAGACTGATTTAGATCATGATTCAAAAAAATCTCTTAACTGTGCTACTGACCTCAGTGTGACCAGGTACAAGCCACATCACCCCCCGTGTCTCTTAATTTCTCCTTCCTCTTTGTCTCTCTTTACTCATCTCTTGTCTAAGTGATAAATTCCGTGGAAACACATCGCAACACGTGTACAGTGCATAAAGAACCTGAGGTCTCCTGCTAAAAATAAAAATACTCATTTTAAAACTGAAAATTCAACACAAGCAACATTTTGTCAAGATGCTTTGATTCCAACAGTTCTCCTAGAACTCATATACATGGTAGATTACTAGAAATTGGGAAGGGTTTCTGTCAGTAATTTTCTACAATCTTTTCTTGACTGCCTAGATTTTCAGATCTATAGATTCCATCAGGATATTGGTGATGGGACGCTGATGTTCCCAGGAAGAGAAGACCACTCTAGGATGAAAAACCCACCTCTCTTCTCCAGAGAATTTTAGAAGAGCTGGCTTGCAATTTTCCAACAGAATAAGCTACATTTCAAAAAGTCTATTTTACTCTGTGAAGGATTTTACTTTCTCTATTTTGTACTACTACAGTTAATGATAGACTTAAAAAACTTTGTTGTGCCCGAATGAATTCATTGGCCTTTTGACAAATTTAAAGAGAATAGTTTGGAGTCTGATACTAATAAAACTTATTGGGTGGCCGGCAGAACAAATGTAGCTGAAGCTGAACACATTTCCAAAGGCTTGTTCAGGAAACAGGATTATTTCCCTATTTGCTGTACCTCTTCCTACAGTGTGTCCTTCTGAATGTGCATGCTTGTGCACTCCCAGAAACCACTTCTAAGTCACAAAGAAAAAGCACATTACTCTTGTGATGTTAGGAAAGTTGCTGGATACAAGAGAAAAGACTAGACTAGAATAGACTACTGCAGTTGGAAGGGACCTATAATAATAATCTTGTCCAACTGCCTGAGCAACCCAGGGCTGACCAAAAGTTAAAGCGTGTTATTAATGGCACTGTACAAATGCCTCAAACACTGACAGGCTTGGGAATTGACCAGCTCTCTAGAAAACCTGTTCCAGTGTTCAACCATCTTCTCAGTAAAGAAATGCTTCCTAAGATTCAGTCTAAACCTCTGTGGGACAGCTTTGAGCCACTCCCAGATGTCCTATCACTGGATACCAGGGGGAAGAGTTCAGTACCTCCCTTTGTACTTCCCTCCTCATAAAGCTGTAGAGAGCAATTAGGTCACTCCCCAGCCTCCTTTTCTCTAAATCGACAGTCCTCATCTGCTCTTTACGAAACACACCTTCCAGCCCTGTCACCAGCTTTGTTGCTCTCCTCTGGATGCACTCAAGTACCTCAGCATCCTTAAACTGCGGGGCCCAGACTGCACAGAGCACTCCACGTGAGGCTGCACCAATACTGAATACAGTGGGATAATGGGGTCTTCTGACCATCTGTGTTTGATGAACCCCAGGATGTGGCTGCCAGGACACACTGCCAGGCCTGCTGCCAGCCAGCACCCCCAGGCACCTTTCTGCAGGGCTGCTCTCCAGCTGCTCCTCTCCCAGTTCATACCTATGCTCTGCATTACTCTGTCCTAGGTGCAGAGTCTGGCATTTGGACTTACTAAATTTCACCCCATTTGCCACTAGGAAAGGGGCAAAGGTCTCACAAGCTAACAAATGGATTGTAGAGTCCACTGAGGCAATGATGGAGAAATCCTTAAAACCAAGCTATGCTTGCTGTTTCCTGAGAACTTCCAAGCAGAAAGATCACAACTAGCCCCAGATACCCAATATGTTTCCTCTTTTCTTTTGAGAGCAAGCGAGACAGAACATTCTGCACACACAGAAGCCCTCTCTGACTTTGCAAAGAACCTGTTTAGAAATCAAGATGGCTAACAAGAAGACATATAAACAGCACAGCTGTTAACTGTCATTACTCTCAGATTATTTGCACCTTCCCATGTGGTCATGACAAATGAATTCCATATTAATTAGTTCTGTAGTAATGACTATTAATTCCAAAATCGCAAGGCAACCTCTGGACTTCCACCCCTTTTGATCAAAAAGGACTACTATATCAAAAGATATGCAATTTTAACATAGAAAAAAACCCCTTTCTACTCCAACTTTTTAAAAAAAGGCAACTGAGGCAAGCAGGTGTTTGTGGGTAATAAAAAAAAAAAAACAAAAAGAAACCAAAGCCAGCATTCAGTCAGATGAAAGTCAGATGCAGAAGGATAACCCAAGCAGATGGCCTAGTTAGGAAAGGATAACAGGCACAAAATAATGACTCACACCAGAAAGGACACGTACATGATGACCTCCTCCAACGCGGAAAGCACCACTGAGTCAAGGACACAAGGAGGGCGGAATAGCTTAAGTAGTGGTCTGAAGTTCAGTTGTGGCCTGCAAGATGACTCTTACAGTAGAGGAGACAGTAGACTAGAATTCATATCACTAGTGAGCTTTTAATCATCTTTTAATACACCTACACTCTACAAGACCTTCAACCCTTCACAATACTCTCATACCCATGTAAGATGAAAGTAGGGCTAATAAACTATCTTAAACTGACCAAGGCTTGTTATATTTCTAAATTTAGGTGGCTTGGGAAGGTATTTCAGCACTGTACCTCCAAAGCACCAAAAAGCAGAGAGCACAAGCAGTCAGACTTACTAGCTAGACATGGGGAGCAAAGGCTTCCTAAGTTTGCTCACCATGGGAACAGCAAGGACTGGGATGGTTTGGTGCTGCTACAGCTCCCACAGTAAGCCCCACATCAAGTTAATGCTAACCTCAGGCAGAGCAAGCCCTATCATATTTCATCTCTATCCAAAGACATTCACGCTGCATACATTTACCTCCTATTTGTCATTTGCATCAAAATTAGGAGCCTACATGGCAAATCTAATCTAAATTCAATTTTTTGTTTGACTAATTTACTGGAAGTCAGTGCTTAGAAAACTGAGGAAGAACAAACACAATTAATATGTAGTCTCTCTTACAATATACATTAAAAAAAGCTGAGAGCTAATTGAAAACAGTTGATCCTAATTTTACAAAATCATTCAGTACAGCAAGTCTTAAGAGAAAAATCCTGGAAGTCTTTTTGATCCTTGTTTTATTTCTGAAAGAACTAATGACACTGCTGTAGAAAGAGGTCAGTTCACACAGCTTTTCTGAATGAACAACAATGCTGTGAAAACTGGGATTGATTGATAGCCTACTGTTTGCGTCATTATGTCCAAATGTTTACCATTTGAGTCTTCAAGGAAGCATGAGACAAAAATCAAAACAAGTTTTGTGAAGACTTCAACAACACTGGCAAATTAAAATTGTATCCAGAATTGTTTAGACATGATAGCAGTGGAAGAAAACTGCTTCCTTCTGCATTATACAGTTTTTATCTTTGCATTATGCCCGATGTCTTTCTTAGGTTTCTGGTGTGGAAGAGGAAAGAAGTTCCTCGTTCCCTCCCCCAGAGCAATTCTGTTTTCTATCATTTTAACCCTTTGTATCTTAAAAGCACTCTGTTGAACTCAACACTGTTTCCTCTTGTAGTTGTTACTATGTAGTTATATAAGATCATACTGTATTTCTCCCCTTCTCCTACTAAGATGAGTCACTATTTCTAAATGAACTGTTTACAATATTAGGATGCTCTTTTACAGGAACTTCATAAATGTCTACTAAACATTTTTTTTCCCAATTGTTGTGAACTATTCACATTTTTTTTTCAAATTTGGTAAACCCTGAACTTCGGAACTGGTGTTACTTCCGGAAGCAAAGGTCCCTTAACTGGCAACAGGAACACTACCACGAGATGCAGAAAACCATGGGGAAATGCAGCATGACTTCCCCGAAGCAACAGATAGATAACTCTTGATTTTATTATCTGTCATAAATTACAGTCTTGCTGTAAGAAGGTGGCCTAATCTACCTAATCTCAGTTAGACAGAAGATCAGAGACATTAGGGGAAAACAGGCGCTATCTCCTTCAGGCACTGATGATTTTATTATTTGGCAGTTTGGGGAAGAATACCCATAAGTAACATGTTCTACAATATCAGATTTGTAGCCTTATACTATATTTACAGGCAACAACAGAGTCTTAACATCTTTTCTTCCTTACCTGCATAGAAACTATAACTATGCAGTCTAAGAGACCATGGGTAGGATCAAGCTTCATCTTAGCCTGTTCCTGCATCATCCACTAAATCTTCCCACAAATAGCAATAGCTCTGAAGTTATTTAAATGACTGCCTAATTTTCTGGAACTGGGAACTACTGCAGACAATTCCACTTTACCACACAAGAACTGTCCAATTAAAGAACCAACTTTTGTCTGTGCAAGCGGCATCCACAAGCACAGGAAAAAAGATCAGACAATGAGTTGACAAGCTGTAGCATGAATAATCAGAATAATCTGATTCTAACCCTGGAGTCCTTATGAATGGGTGTTTCATATTAAAATAAAAAAAAAAACCTCTGTCATGAGCTTAGATTCAAAACTACATGATGCACAGTCTATGAGAAGGAAAACTATAGGACTTTGGACTGTTGGCCAGAAAGGATCTTTGTACAATTTCAAGAGTGAAAAATGGTGAATGAACAGGGAGACACTGGACAATTTTATTCTGGACTTCACTGAGTAACCAGGACACTGGGCATCTCGAAGGACAACTGAATTCCAAGAGAAACTGAGAAATGGAAAATGCTGACAGAGAGGCACAGTCCCCAGGCGTCGAAATAGTTTAGATTTTCATATCCAGTCGTAAAAAAAATGTTGGAAAACACAAGGAAACTGAAGTAGAAGTATAGATAATAGAACATCACAGGACAAAAAGGTGGAAAACAAGAAGAAAAAAATTAAAGCAGATGTAACAATGACTACCTACTTCCTCAAAGAACTAGATCTGTTCCTGTTAGAAAATCAGCTAAGGTCTGAAAAACTACAAAATTAGTTATATAAATTACAGTGAGCTCAGTCAAAGAAGGAGAATAGCCAATTTTAAAGGATGTAAAAGCAGATACTAAAAGAGTAACAAAGGACCACAAGAGTTATCTATTGCTAGAATACATGTTGAACAACATGAGCAAGAAAAGAGACATTGACATGAAAGAAAATAAAATGGGTCAACACAAGTTGAAAAGAGAACTAAAAAATAAGTGCCCCTCTTCCCTAATGCTGTAATCAGGATCAGAACTAAGGAAACACTGCCCAGGATCTAAATTACTACCTTGCCATGGGTTTACATATGAACAACTAGGGAAAAGCAAGCATAAAAAACAAGCACACAGCACTCTCCCACTCCCTCAACAGAATATGATCACAACTGAGAACTAAACACAGTTTACTATGTTCAAAGTACAGAACTTGCAAGGTTTTACCTTATAAGACTGAAAACTGAAATGAAACTCTGCATCTTCCAGTAAGAATTTCCTGCAACTCTGGGAGGTCAGGAATAATAGTCCATGAATAGCAAGCTATGTATATGTATACAACCACAGAACTCCCAAATTGGATTTCAACTGTATGCAGCGTTTAGACGAACTGAAGTAAACAATAATTATGGAAATACAGTAAATAAAAAACGTACTAATATACAACATAGGTTTACCCACAGTAATATTTTGGGCTGAGGGATTTTTAATTTATGAACTGCTGTGTAACTGATAAAATACAATTTACTTTTAATGCAGTAACTAAAACCAAAAAATAACATGCCTTAAAGATTGATCACAGCAGGTTGCAATATAGAGGAAGTGATTACTAGATTAGTATGTGTTTGAAAATTATTTTAGTATTTATTAAACATGGTAAGGACTTCAGTGCTTCCCAAACTTCATGTCAACACAGGAGGATATCATCATCATGGCTAGGCTTTGCGAATGAAGATTTGAGAAGGGCTCTACCCAGATAAAAACAGAGAAAAAACTGAAGCAATGTATCAATATTAAATGCAAAGTGATGTCCTTTCTGTGATGACCTGGTCTTTCTATTTCTGTTGGCATATAATCAAAAGTGTCACCTGCGAAGCAGCTAAATAGGTACCATTTAAAAAGAAAAACTACTCAGCTAATGAAAAAACACCTGATTTAACACATTTGCTGTCTAAATACTCATTTAGACAGAAAATCAGAGAGTGTTATATTAGATCAGCTCTAACCAAGTCTTCCAGGGGGAAATACTGTACAGTACTGCAGTAGTAGTACTGTAAGGTCAAAAAAAGAGCATCTTCTTTGAAGGTTCTCTGACTGTTGTATTATTCTTAAAGATGTTTCCAGCACCTAAAGCAGGCCTACAGGAGAGCTGAAGAGAGACTTTATACAAGGACATGTCAAGTGACAGGACAAAGGGGAATCATTTTAAACTGAAAGAGGGCAGGTTGAGATCCAATATTAGGAGTAAATTCTTTACTCAGTAGGTGGTGAGACAGTGGCACAGGTCGCCCAGAGAAGCTGTGATGCCCCATCCCTGGAAGTGTTCAAAGCCAGGTTGGATGGGGCCTTGAACAACCTGGTCTAATGGAAGGTGTCGCTGCCCATCGCAGGGAGGTTGAACTAGATTATCTTTAAGGTCCCTTCCAACCCAAGCCATTCTCTGATTCTGTGTTTGCTACTAACAAAGGCAGACACATTCTCCTTGCAGCTTTAGAAAAACAGGGTATCCTCTACAGTTAATTAATGTAATTGCCAAAAGTTTTAAGAACTATACTGGCTTCTCAGTGCTTGCTCTATTCCAAGTACTGCTTTTCTTCACACTTTCTGACCATTACTACTACCGTATAAAATGCTTGATACACATTTTGGCAAATGGGTTCCAAACTTCTATATTCTCTGCTCCAACTCCACTGCGGTGATTAAGGACAGGAGAAGATAAAGCTAACACTCCTACTCTAAGTAGAAGCCACTCCTTCCTTTGGCATAACAATGCCCATGACAAAAAGCCTTAAACTTCTATTCATCAATTTTGCTCTGATCAACAGCTTAAGAAGATGAAACTATTTAGCAACCCAGAAAGGTGAACACTGTACAGCATTCGTTAAACAGAAAAAATATATATAATTGAATAAAGGATCAGTTTGAGGAGAGACAGGAAAGCAGGGGTTGGGATGACAGCTCAAGTTTTTATTTTTTACAGCACTTCAACAAACAATAAAAGCCTTGAATAAATAGTTTCATAAGCTAATTTAAAATAAAACACAGTATTCTAAACAGTTACCCACAGTCTGTAACAGTCCAAAATAATATTGACACAGTATTTTACAAATATCTTTTTCACTATCAATCTTTTAATGCCACTATTCCACCTGTTCTCCTTCTGAAAATGTTAACACCATGTTTTCAACAGTTGGTAATCAATGCATATATTCAATTCACATATATATAAATACATTTTTTCATTGAAATATTTTTCTCAGCACAGTTAAAAGGGAGACTTAATTATATCCATGTTTCTTAAAGCAAAGGCATATAGACACTGTGGGTGGTTCTTCAAAACCCTTCCCTCTCTCTTCTTGTGGTGGTCCCTAAGAATCTGGCAGCAGGAACAGCTTGCATATATGGCTACAAATGCTGAGTCTGAAAACCATATATCCTCTGTGTTCCCACGGCACAAAGCTCAGTTATGGATGCCACCATAGACAAACGACCACCACAATTACCATGAAGCTTCCAGTTGAATGAAAAGTCATCGGGAAAGAGAAAACCATAGAGGGAAAAGAAAAAAATAATTCAAGAGATGGAGAAAAACAGAAAGAAAGAAGCTCATACTGATTGCGTTGCACTGACAAAAAGATGCAGCTGATGTCACCAATTATCTCACTAAAGAGGGAGGTTAAAAACAGTTTGAAAAAAGATCTAAATGACTTTGCAAAGAAGAGTAGAAAGTCAGAAAACAACTTGCTTCTCCAGTACCTATTATGTCTTTAAGCATATCTTTGATAAGAGACTACATTTTTTCCCCTTTATTCAGAAAAATTGAGATCTAAACTTTGATAACACTGAATGAAGTCTGAAAATCCAGATGTGAAAAAGTTTTCCATCGTTTTCTAATATACCTTTCATAATGTATTCTGTTTTGTTTCAGTATTTTAATGCTTTGGTCAGAATAAAGTGAAGATTAAGATAAAACATTTAAGTTTACAAGAACAAAAATTAGAAAATAGCAGAAAAGGTCCAAAGAGGACTATTTTTAATTTCTGAACACAAACTGTTTTTCCTTCAGATACCATTTTAACAAGTTTTCTGTAGAAAGATTGTATTATCATAGATCACACATTGGAGTCAAAGAGGTACTATGGTGAGAAGTATTAATTTTTTAGAGGGTGGGACAGAACACTCATGTTGATCACTGGATTTTTCTGACGCTGCTCTATAAAATGGGTGATTTTGTAACACTCAGCTTGCCTACTATCACATATGAATGAATTCCCCAGGGCAAAAAGAACTGAATTCTATTCCTAAAGGTGCAGTATTCAGCTGCTGAAATTACAATAGCTCCTGAAGCACATTTATTCTCCATTCATCCTTTCAAGAATCAGGACTGTGATTTTTCACTACATAGACCTGACACTAAAATATGCCCAGCCTGGACAGGAAGACAAAAGTCTCGCAGAAGACAAAGGGAGATGAGAGGTAGAGAGTTATTATAAACTGAATAATGATCAGTGCGCATGTGTAAAGAAATTAAGATTGTCCAGGAAGTTTATAGCTCTGACACTTTCTAAATTTCAAGTACTCAACTTCAAATGGAGACAACTACTTTAGAAAGAAAACATCTACACATACTATCCCAGGTTTGAAAAAGTGCTTGCAAATTAAACTCTCCTACAGCCATATCTTCTCTGTATTTTGAACTGATGGAACATGTATCGACAGATGAAGGTTGTTAAACTCTGTGATCCAGTGTCAGAGAGAAAATGAGCTGACTGAATGGAGATTTAAGTAGCACAGATGTGCTGTGGTTCAGTAGTTCCAAGAGTTTAGTCCACTTGCTGGAAAAGGAAGAAGAATGTCCTCATTATGGCTGCCAACGTTTCTACAGGCCAAACATAAAAGTGGCACTATGTAGTCTGGTAGGTTAGTTGGTTTCTTAATAGCTCAAAGCTATATTAGAGCATGGACACTTAATATGGTGCATATTACATCTGAATAATGAATGAGTGGATTAAGCCAAGCAAGACAATAATCAAATTCACTTATTGGCTAAGCTGAATAATTAGTGAACAGAGTATGATGAACTCAGCCAGTCAAGTCACACCTTTTTGTACTGTCTTTGTGTGCATGTGCTCAGCAGTAAGAATCACTGCTGTCATGGACATCCATCTTTTCAGGTCACTTTCCACTAAGTCTGAATCTTTCCACATCATCCCTATCATTTTGTTCTAGTGCTGCTTCTCTTTTTGCTTTCCATGTTTGTGTTTTTTTCTTTTCATGTTGCCATTCTTAATTTTCTACTCTCTGTTCCTGTCTGCGGTACAGCAAACTCTGAAAAGGTTTTCCTCAATCCTTTATCTTACCATCTCCAGCTCCACCTGACCACCCTGCAGTGTCTCATTCTGCCAGCGCAAACTGTCTTTCTTTTTAACTTCTGATTCAACTTGTTCCTCCAAATCCCTTCTCCAAATCACTTGTCCAGCAGGATTTCTACTCCCTATCCTTTCACAGATGCCTTGCACAATCTCTATGTATGTTCCACAAGCATTGTTTCTTTTTCTCCCTCATCCTTTTATCATCTCCTATCCCACTTACTCTGTCCAGGTGTTCGCGTTTATTATGTCAGGTTTTGGCTTTTTCCCCAATCACTTTGATCCTGTCACATTGTTTATAGTCGCTCTCCCCATCACATTTAATGATTCCCAGATCTGTCATTTTCTTCCAAATTACTTGTCTCTGTGTATCAGTCTACCCCCATAACTCCTAAAGGGTCCCCGTTATTTTCTGTATTTAGCTCAGACAGCTTTCCTTCTGTTACATACCATGAGAACACTCAGAATACAAGAGAAACAACTGAACAACACTACAATACAAAGCTGGATTACAGATGAAAATCTGTGGAATTCTAGATAGCTCAGACTCGTGAGGGATCAAATTTATTAAACTCTTAAGTTCATAAGTTTCTCAGTAGAAACTGGGCAGGTGCATACAGGAACAGACAAGAATATTCCCATACAAAGAAATCCACTAAATTTCAAATTGCTCCTTTTAAGTTTTTCTAGCCTTTAACAAGGATGAAACAAGCAATTAGCACAGCATATTTCTGTTCTGATATTAAAGGCTGGCAGTTTTGTCAACTTCTGAAAAGAGGGCCTGCTGATGGAAAGCAAAATCACTGCTAGTCAGATAGAATTGCATTACATTCAGACTTTTAATAAAGGCAGTACCTAGCACATTTGCCACCTGCAGCTTTGGCAAACCCACTTTGTAGAAATTATCATCCACTATATACTGGAATAACTTTTGCATAAATGCGTTTTTAGTTTCTTTCATTTAATTTGCGCTTTTGACTGCATTCCAAAATAAAATGCATCCATCCTTCTCATTAATTATTTTAAACTCACTCTATAACTTTTCATTACTGTCTGTAGGATACTGACAGTTAAGTACTTGAAGATGGCTAACCTTGATTGTGCTAACATTCAAGTATCTATTTGTATCTTTGAGATTTCAGCCACTTCCTAAGATCGTGATACTTAGAGAAATCCATGACAACTGTTTGATTTTGAATTACACGATTTCTGTGTGCAACAAAATCTTGCAGATTTTTACTCTGGTTCCATATTTAGTGCTTCACTATCAAAAGACACTGATTCTACACCAGTAAATTCTGTGCCAAGATCTTCTCTAGAATATCATACATTTCTCAAAAGAAATTGTGATTTATTGACTGCAGGAAAAGTTATTAATTTACAGGTACTTGTAAGAAAATAGCAAGAACCAGATGAAAAACCTTTTGCATTAAAAAACTTTGATCTTAATTTGCAGAGTACATTACTTTTACATTTATCCCACCTAAAAAGTGTATTAGAATTCCAGTAGTTGTTATCTTTCAGGCTAAAATAACATTCAGAAATGCTTGTTTTCTGAATGTGCTGATCAACAAATGCTATTGTATTAAATGATATAATGCTACATGAACTAATTGTTATCTTGTCACACAATACTACTTAGTAATCATACATATAGTTTTATATGCTTGTAACAATCTCTTTCTGGTACATTTTAAAATGCTGGACTTCAACAGGGAAAAAGGCATTCTGAAAACATCTTCAATTTCTATCAATTTTGGAGTTTTACATATGAAAAGTTTTTGCAATACAAAATTAGAGGTATCAAAACTTCTGCTGATGCTTTAAGAAATTTTTTTTTTAAAGTGCAGAAAATAACGTGAGCATTTTTATTAAAAACAGCACAATGGCAAAGAAGTAGACAAATCTAAAAATGAAACTTCCAGAGATGAATTTTTCAGAGGCAGCTAAAGACTCAGTCTTATCCTCTCAAAACAGTGCAGATAAAGCAGGGCATAATAAAGAGCCAGGAAAGAGTGAAATCTGAAACTCTGGTACTGAGGATTAGTTCTACCTGCAAAATACCCATATTAAAAAATAAAACCACACCAAAAGAAACAATAAATCAACAGGAAAAAAAAAATCTTATTGGACAAAAGTTATTTCTGCAGTACCTTCAGGGGCGATAGCACTAGGACACACATCTTTTAGCAGGTCTCCCAAAGTATGCAACTGCCCTCCTGAAGCAATTGGTCGAAACAGCTTCTGTATAAAAGGTCTCTCTGTTGTTGCCTGTTTTAATAACAAAGTTAACAAAAACAACAATTTAAGGACAGTGCAAATATGTAGTATTACCATTTAAGACAGGTAGAAGATACAGGACAGAATGAAAGACTGCAGGAAAAGAAGCATCTGGAATTTCCCCATTCCCTTCCCTGCCTTGCATTTCATTTATATCATGAAATGCAGGGGAGTTTTTGTTTATTAACAATTGCAAGTAAGCTGTCATCCCAGAAAAAAGTGTGAAGATAATTTATAGACAGTGTCATGGATATAAAAGTGTTAATTTTTTTTTTTTTTTACATTAGAAAACCACCAAACCTTCTGTTATGGGAATATGATCTTCTTAAACAAAACATTTTAATAATTTCTTTATTTAGGTAAACAGGCAATAAGCACAAACTCAGGAGTTCAACATACACCTATGGTTTGCCAAGTCAAAGCAGTACTGTAACAAATATCCAATAGTTTTTGCAATAGTCTATCTTCCTCCATCTAGAAGAACATTAGGCACTTTCAGTAGCAAATAAGTATGCTTAGAGGCTAAGACAGGTGAACTTTTTTCCAGTAGATTTCAGGTAAAAAATTTCAAACTATTTCAGCTGCAAGAAACAGTACAATCAAAAAAAATAAAAAAGAAAGTATTGTGTTTTGACAGACAACCTGCCTAATTAAAAAATTAGTCATACATATAGAACATATATGCCCCACTTCTGCTGTAGATATACAAAGGAATTCAGAATGATTTCAGCTATGGATTCTTCGGTTTAAAACCACTCCCCCTTGTTCTATCACCACAGTCCTTGTAAAACATCCCTCTCCAGCTCTCTTGTAGGCCCCTTTGGTACTGTAAGGCTGCTGGGAGGTCTCTCCAGAGCCTTCTCTTCTCCAGGCTAAACAAGCCAAACCCCTTATTCCCCATATGCCTTAGCATAGTTTCCAGAAGGATCTGCTCCATGATCCTGCTGGGCACTGAGGTAAGACTGAGTGGACTGTAGTTCCCCAGGTCTTCCTTGTTTACCTTTTTAAAATTGGGGTGACGTTTCTCTACGTCCTCAGGGTAGCAAAATCTGGATACAAGCAATGCTAATGAAATGTCTGAACATTTGAAAAATGATGGCAAGCACACAGCCAAGCAGGATCCACCTCAGATAGATCCACACTTGAGCAGTGAACTCTGGCACATTATACTGAAGAAATGTACTTCCAAAACACTAAAAAAACCAACCCCAAAACCAAAAAACAAACAAACAAACCCACCACCACCACCACCAAAAAACAACACCCAAAAGAAACATAGAAAAAAAGACAACTCCTTTAAAACATTGTTATAGCCAAAACAATTGGGTATCAAGTTAATTTTTAAAAATAATGAGGTATTCACAGCAGTCTAGTCATAGCTCCTAAGTGCTTACCACCTGAAGTAGCAGAAGTGGAAATAAACACTAGAAGTATGCAGGCAAAGGTTGTTATCATTATCAGACTTTTAAGATAAAGATTTCACAACTGTGTACTGCAGTTTCTCACTTCTTATTAATAAATTATGATCAGTTTTTTCCCTAGTTATAATAGGGAGGGGAAAGCCAAAAAAAAGCCAAAGATGTATTTTCTCAGGTCTCCCACATAGTTGCTGACTGCTGTAAAACAATATCCTTAGCTGCTATCATGAAACATTACAGAAAATGAATTCAATTTTGCATTTAAGTGTTAAGCAACACAGATGTGGTAATGTAAATAAAAATCACTGGTCTTCATCAATGTTAAAATGATAAAAGTAACTGGATGTTGTTTATACAAAGACTGTTGTTCACAAATCTAATCCTACAGGCACAGTATTACCCCAACATGCTTACACTTCTTCCCTCACATGCAGCAGATGCCTTCTGCATTAAAACAGTCAAAAGAAAAGTCCCATCCTACAATCCACAATATTTGTAGGATAACTTTCCAAAGTAGCTTAGTCATACAGGAGCATAAATAATTTTAGAAAAATCTTACCATCACCCGTTTTCAAGTGTAAGAATATAAGCCCAACTTGACTACAGCTTTCTACTCTAATATTCCTATCCCTGGAAGTGTTCCTGGCCAGCCTGGATAGGGTTTTGCACAACCTGGTTTAGCGGAAGATGTTCCTGCCCATGGTAGGGGGTTGAATTAGATGACTTTTGAAAGGCTCCTTCCAACTCAAACTGTTCTATGATTCCATTTACTACAACACATGAAGGAATAGCCACCATGAATAACTGCTTACATAATGTGGTGTTTTCTCCAATATTTGCTTAACCAATAATGCAAAAAAGTACTACCTGTAATCTAACCCACAAAGACATCGCTGCATAACTAACAATGATTTTAAATAATCTACATCAGACCTAAAGCATGTATTCGTACAGTATCCATGGTTTTTCCTACTAAAATTATCACAGCTTCAACAGAATGTGGCGCTTTTTAAATGATTTTATTTTACAGGCTAATCTCCATGTAAGTGTGAGCTGTTCAAAACATTATGGATGCATTTGCAGGACACAACAGGTGAAAGGCAATCAGTAACTGCTGGCATCTACAAAGGAAATGGTTTCAAATATATGAGCATATGAAGACAATCACCTGACCCAAAAATTGCAGTGCATTTTTCACTGATCATATCCACAATTAAGTATCAAATTAATAAATTTATATGAAAGCAAATATTAATCTCTAAATTTTCTAGAAAGTTGGACTTTACTGCAGCTCCTCATTTTTCTACATTATTACATAGCACCACAAATCACATTCTTTGCAGAACAAATGAAAACTTTACTCTTTTTTTAAGTAAGTTTAAACTATAACAGTGATAGAAAAGTGACAGTGAAAACAAATTATACCACAGTGAGAAAAAAAACAGGCTAAAATTACCTATTCAGGTATAGTGGCATTGACAAGAGATATAGGTGAGGGTAAATTTTAAGTTGCCCTTTAAGGCAGTGTAAAGCCTCCCAGGATTAGAGACAAGCTATACAGTTACATACTGTGCTAACAATTTTAACTTTTTTCCCCTATCATCCTGACAAGAGAAGGGGGAAAAAAAAAAAAAAAAAAAAAGCTGTCAGTCTGCCTGGTCCTTTTCAGAATCAACAGAACATCAAATACTGCATGAAATCCACAATTCAATTAGTCAGATATTTTATACAGGATGCATCCTAAAATGAAAAGCATAACTCAGGAACTGCTAGACTTTAATCTGGAAAAATCACAGTTACCAGTATTTTCATCTAGAAGCAGCGATTTGGATTTTCTGCCTAAACACTCTGCTGCTATTAAGTATTCAAGCAAATAAAAGTCACTATACATATTGAACCCACAAAGTAAAAAAATAATTTCTTACAATTCCCCCATGTGCATAAGCTGGCAGCCTAAAACTGTAAAACTTGAGAGTTCCCTACATACTCCATTATATTTTCAGTAACTTGTCAAGTTCATAGTCTGTGCCGTTTTGTAATGAACCACTTTACACTGAAAAAAAACCCTCCTAACTTCATAGGACCATTTTGTTTAAACCAATTTAAATTCAACCAATAAGCTTTAAAAGTCATAATAAGAGTTTACATAATGATGTAAGTTATTTCATTAAAAAAAAAAAAGAAAAAACAGGACAATTAACTACTCCTTGAAAATAATTTTTTTTAAAAATATTTGCTCAAAAATTTTTTTTCATATTTTTAGAAGATGCATTCTACTTTGCAGAAATGTTTTCAATTAAAAATCTCAATGCACAATGTAAAAGTGACTAGCTGAAAAGATGATGAAATGCTGTAGTCATGGAACCATCAGAATGCCATGCCTGTCCAAAAACAAGATACTGCAAATCCCCTGAAATACTGCTCTTCCACTGGTGCTGAAATGCTGTTTTTCTGCTGGTGTTTCTGGGTGGGTACCTTCGACTTCTTTTTGCTTAATATTGGCCCAGAATCACCAAGTACTTAATTGTGAAGAAGGCACAAGCAATATTTCTGGGTAGGAGTTTTTTGGGGTTTGTTGTTGTTTTGTTTGGTTTTTGTTTTAGTCAACTCTGTCTCTTTCATAAGGGTAGTTTTTAGCTGAATGAGCTAAAGTACACACATAAAAATGATCTCGTTTTATCTACTTGAAATGTCATCTTTCAAATTTTATCAGTATTTTTCAAGCTTCTATTACAAGAGACATAAAACATGACAGTGTGATATTCCTTTTTCCTGTAATCATTGCTCCACTTCTCTTCTTCAAATCTTCCAAGCAATAGAGAGCTCCCAGACACCCCACTGCTTTTTTCTATACCTTTGATAAATTTTCTATTTCACTTTACTCTTCAAGATGTTAGGACTGGAACAACATTCCAAAAAAAGACTGTTTCTAGTATTTCTTTAATTAGCCTCTGCAAACTCCAAGTAGATGCTCTAGACATGATTTTGTGCACTTTGAATAAGCACTGCTTTTGTCATCATTCAAAATTTTGAACTGCTTATCTGCAACATCACTGTTCAGAGAATAAGGTACATCTCATTATAAAATAGAATCAATTACCTTTTTTTTTAAATAAAAGAACTAAGTAACACTTTATATGTCCAACATGTAACTAAAAACCGTAAGACAAAAAGGAGTATAAACATGCCCAACACATCTATCTAGGATTACCACAAAATCAAATCACTGACAGCATGTGCTCTGGGTTGCAGAACAAGTTGTAAAATCAACATATATAATAAATCAAATTACTTGGGTTTTCCATATTCCATTTTAAATTGCTCTAATAAATTATCTAGTTCAGTGGTTGTAAAAATTACAATAGATACCTGATTGTAACCTAGGTAAAAAAGGAATCCTTTAACTTTTTCTTGAGTTGGTACTAAAATTAGTATTAGAACTTCTTCATTTATGTTATAAGAAGGAAGCTTTGGTTTCCTTATGAAATTAGAAGTGTTTATGGTGATGGACAGGAATTTTATATTCTGTAGCATTTTTAAGAGGCTTGAAGCAACAACAGCAAAAGAAGATTAAACAAACAGGCTACACTTTATACATTTAATTACACTCACAGCAGTCACCTAAATTAGTAGTGCAGAAGTATATGGAAGCTTAAGATAATTCTATGCATACACACACACATATGCATATTAATGGTCATGACAAATGTGTACTTTTTAGTAAAGTACAAAAACTTTACTAATTACATTCTGGCTGTCACCTGGTGACATTAAAGTATAAAACTTCTTAGATGAGGAATCAATCATCCTATCAATCTCAGATGTCAAGGAATCACACTATCAAGTGAAAATTCTGTTATTCTTGAAAGCACTCCTAACAATATTACACAAAATGGAAATTCTTTGGTTTTTGAACATTAATGATCACTGTTCTAAAAGCAAGGACAATTATATGATGTGTTCTCTCAATGGAAGCTTTAACAGTCCATAACAACGGCCACCATAACATGTGGCAAATATTATGTCAAGAACTGATGCAAGTAATAATGCCAAAATTATCTAGTATCTTAGTCAAGACTGCAGTCAAATAATAGCCACAACTACAATTATAAACACATCTGGAATAAGGTTAAAATTTTACATTGTAGGGCTTATTACAGTTAAGTCTAGCCAATAATATTGAACCATTTTTGATCATGAATGGTTAAGGATTATCCTCCTAATCATGCGTGGGCAACAACTCATGTCTTCCTTGAAGCCTTTCTTTGAACAGAGCGCACTCTATGAAGCAACTGCAGTTCTATCCTAACTTTCTACACAACTAACAATAGTTTAGGGTTATTATAAACCTACAGAGAAGTATAGCAACTATTTCAGTTAATTCTCCTATACATTGCTGCGGGCCATTACTTGCTCATCTTTAAAAATATTAAAGAACCATTCAAAACATCACCCTTTTCCACATTATGTAAACTGGCAGAGAATGCTTTCTTACAATCTTTTAGAAAAAGCTTTCTGTAATAGCAATGAGTAACCAGAACCATGTAAAAGCTCTGAAAGTTAAAGTCCTACATGTTCTACTAACCTGAAAAAAAATGCCTAGTTAAAAAGCAACCATTAACAAATTTGAGATTTAAAATTTAATGGGATGAGTACATTGCAATAGTTCAGAATAGAAGACATTGCTTCAGTTTCTGTAACTGTTTCTAAAGATGCATCATGCTGTCCACACTGATTCTGTGTTTAAAGTATATCCTTAAGTTCAGACAGATATTTATACACATTGATGAAATACCCCTGAACCTTTTTGTCTCTAAACTGAACAGTCCCAAGCCTCTCAGACTTTTTGTCTTCTCAGATGCACCAGTCCCTTAATCACCCCAGTGGCCCTTTACTGGACTCTCTTCCTGTAGCTCCATGTCTCTCTTGCACTGGGGAGCCCAAAACTGGACTCCAGGTGTGGCCTCACCAGTGCTGAGTAGACTGTAAGGATCACTTCCCTCAACATGCCAGCAACTCTCATCCTAGAGCAGCTCAGGATACCACTTAGCTTTCCTTGTCATAGGTCTCACTGTAACTGTCTTGTTATACCTAGTGGGTCATTTTTAGCAAGAGTATGTATTGTTAAAAGTTCTGTTACCACCTCCATAAAAAAAGTTGCAGAAATACCACTCAAAATATCTAACCAGCATGGCTGAATCATATTCCGGCTGTCACCTGGTGACATTAAATCCATTAAATTTTCTTGTGCAGGTGAAGTAGCACTACATTCTCTGAACAACTGAATTTGCATTATTTAATCTCAGGTGAATTGTACAGCTCCTAGAAGCAGAAGGAGCAGTGAAGAGTACAATACTTCATACATCATTTTCAATCTACTTCAAACTATTAAATTCAATAATTATCCTTAGTTTTCTACAATAATGATTAACTAGAAGGAATTCCTATATTCAAGGACAGCTAAATTTACAGTATTTCTTTGTTAATTTGTATTGTATTCCTAGAATATGGTGTCATATCCCAATTCCTTATAGGTTTGTTCCATTCCATATTTACCTGTATAGAATTCACTTTCAGTCTTCTAAAAAGTGTAAATAGAAGTCTTGGCACTTTCCCAAATCATGAACACTGCCTGTATTTTCTAACACTCCATTTTATATCTATTTTACGTAAAAATAAGCAAAGGATAAATAAGATAGCATATTGATACTGACAAATCAAAACAGATACTTCTGTGACTTTCATCTATGCAGAGATTTGCATCATCATTATAGATCAGGCTTTGTTCTACTTTTATTCCTAAGCAATAGGCACTGCTTATGCTGCACAGCCACAGAAATAATCCTCAGAGATGACATTCCTCATTTCTCTGAAGAAAAAAATTCCATAGCTGCTTGTCCCCTTTTTCTGAAAGTAAAGCAGTTCACTAACTGGGGTATTAGGTGTTTTGGGTTTTTTTTTTTTTGATTTTGCTATTACAACAGAGAGCCAATATCAGAGAAATACAGTTCCAGGTTGTAATTGTCAGGTAGGCAAAGTCCTTTTGCTACCAAATAAGAACCTGACCACATTTCAAAGTATGTGGTGAAAGTGGCAAATCAGTTTGTGTTGACTAAACCAAGTGAAATGGAAGAGTCAAATTATCAGTTTTAATGATCAGAAGAAAGGCAGCAATATAATAAAGAGCACTGCATTGAAATGATAAGATCTAATAGTAGTTATACGCAGACCTAACTCAACTGAATTACTGCTTCATTCATTTTCTTCATCACACCCTCTCAATGTATTCATATTCTCAAAAATTAACATTCAAAGCTGAAGTAAAAAAAAATTCAATTTTTTTTCCTAACAAATTTAGGATGATATACAAATCTACAAGAGTACTATCTTGTAGATAAATAAAACAGGTTAAGGAAATAGAGCCACAAGAATTCAAACCCCACAATTTAAATTCAAACTTATAGCATGAACATTTACATAAACTTATTTATACCAAACTTTATTATCATAAGACAATTCAAAGAAAACACAACTAATGAAGAGTTTTATACAAAACCAATTTGCTAAAAAAGTAACTACCAATCTGCAATTAGGGAGTGCATATAACATTTGGTAAGATTAAGGCATTTGAAAATTAGGAATAGACAATTTTTTTATCAAAAAGTGTTCATTATTTCATTGCAACTCAAAATGTACTTTAACTTAAAAAAAAAAATTAAAAAATCTATAAAAGCACTTACACAAATTAATTTAGTAACTACTAGGATACTACAGGTTTTTTTACACACCTATATTCTTCTGAGATTTAAGAGTATCCTATGTATGGTAAGATAAAAAAGGATTTAAAAAGAAAATATCCCCCAGCTTTTCCCAATATGCAGAATACAGTATATCCTTAAAAAGTTTTAAACTAGTTATTATGTACTTCAGGACCTCAATAAACTATTTTCCATACAAGCAGAACTACTTTATTCATTGTATACAAGCTCCACCTACATTAGACTCAGAAGGCTCGCTGCAGCTTCTGTTGACAAGCCTGAGCTACCTTAAAAGTATTCTGCTTGGTAACAGCTCAATCATGGCTTAGAGAAGTGACCCAAATCGAGGTTTTACAGCCCCATCTCTTCTGCATCTCCTTCCCTGAGCACTGTGCAACTTGTACTATAGCTTTGAACTAGACAGATTGACAGTTTTACAGACAACTTGGGCATATTTATGGAAATTTTAGTCACACTTCTGACAACAAATACAGTTTATAACCTCGGAATTTTTCTTTTAAACTCTGACAGCTCCAGCTCTCATCCTGTACCAAGATTCTTAAAGGCACAAGGCTGATCTTCCACACAGCTTCCTTAAGTCTCTTAAGAGATCTGCATGGGCATTCCTTAACATAGAATATGTAAAAAAAGTCATCTTTAACAGGGCTGGTTTGAGCTAGCCATTTCACTGCGCACTTAGATGGATAAGAAAAGCTTATGCAATTCTGGAACCTCAACTGTGGTCACAGTGACCTTCAACTGAAGGTGACACCTAGTCAAATTGCTATTACTTTCAGCACAGAACAAAACAATTCAGTTCAGAAAACAAGAATTTACAGATCATGCTGCCCACGTGCAATATCTGACAGACAGATTTCTTCCCCCCCCCCCCCCCCCCCCCAGTTATGATACACTAGGAAAACAGATTTACCTA
This sequence comes from Pyrocephalus nanus, assembly GCA_038380795.1. NCBI lineage: Eukaryota > Metazoa > Chordata > Aves > Passeriformes > Tyrannidae > Pyrocephalus > Pyrocephalus nanus. The sequence goes on from CM076260.1 coordinate 44,527,174, forward strand.
ACCAGGCTTTTAAACTTTCTCATTCATAGAATTTTGAAGTAATTTAAAACTGGTAAAAGTGTGCTTCTGTTTCTTTAGTGTTGAACCATCAGTTATTAGAATAAATCATTCTGTATATTTAACTGATGATGAACCAAGTCCATTTGTTTCTCTTCAGCACAGAAGTTCATCTGAGCCCAGCTGTTACACAATATCAATCACCATTTCACACAATTTTCCTATCTACTCAAACTTCCTCCTTGTAAAAGGAAGTTTTTAATAAAGAAATTGATCTTTTAATAAATTTAATAAAGAAATTGTCTTCAGCAGGTCCTTCATAAAAAAAATTTTTGAATAAATAAGAAAAAAGTTAAATAAGGTATTGCACACAGGTTTGTTCAAGAGCATTTTACACTAGACAACAAAAGCTGAAACTTGCTGTGTTGTGTTGCCCTCTTCAGGTTGACAGGTCAACTAGATTTTCTAGTTCTTTTGCCTGAAGAAGCAAAAGAACTAGAGAGTCATTACATTTCAACTTCTTTCATAAAAGTTTTCAGATTTGAAGTTTCAAGTATTCCACCAGTGCTTGAACTACTTTTGGTCTAGTATCCTATCAACTACACATTTTGCCTTTATGTCTCCCCAACTTCAACACTAACCTTGAGAATTATCAAAACAGCTAGAGTTTGAAAAGATGACTAAAAATCCAACTTCAGCAGTGGTAAGCAAGAGGCTTAAAGAACTCAGTTGATTCTGCTTACCAAAGAAAACTGAAGCTCCTGAAATCATTCTGTAAGTGAACTTGGGAGGTCAGAAAGTCAGATGAGTTTAAAGTGGTATAGGGCAAAACAGAATCTAGAAACTCAAGTTAGACAAATTGAAATGCAATGGAGATTTTTAACAAAAAAATTTAATAACCTACTAACACAAAATTTGAAAACTTTATAGGTGGACCCAGTATCTTTCCAAACAATCTGTTTTGATCAGTTTTTTAATAGTTGTCATAACATGGGCCAAATTGTGCTGCTGATTCACATACTTTTAATGGGTTTTGCAATTGATTACCTGAGCTCTGCCAATTAGTGTGGGAATACAAATAAAACAACCTTCAATTGCTTGGAAGTGGCCATGCTGGAGCTTCTGATTCATTTATTGAGACAGATATTAATAATGTCTTAAAATATTTCATTTCCCACTCCCACTTTGCTATTTTTAGAGGACAGGTAACAGTAAACAATTAAGTCTATTTAGACATCTCCATACTGCAACTTTGACAGAAAGAGCAAAATGTTGCATTCAACTGACATATAAGTATGGAGAATTTCACTCATGTTACTCAGGAAGATAAATGTCATAACAATTCTTGACTGTACAACTTAATCATAACATCTTAAGGGACTTAGGATAGGAAAAACTGTTGAAAGTTAAGGCCTACTATGTAATTAGGCAATAAAATTAAGAAACTACTCAAAACCCTCCGAAAATAGAAGCAAAGGAAATGCTCATTCCAATACCATGGCATTTTCCAGTACCCAAAATAAAGGAACGAGCAAACAAACAATCCCAGATCATCCCCATTTGGGCTGGCAAACACACAACAGCCAACCTGCCTCAGGCCAATTGCAACTCTAGAAATCTAAACTCAAAACTTGCCATGGAGAGTTTTCATGCATTTTCTTTCACATACTTTTGTCATTTTATTCCCAAGAATGAAATGCTATATACAACTTTAAATCTGATATACTCATAGGGCAGACATCAGAGGAAAGGAGGAAGATTGACGGGGAAGAGTGAGCAAGTCATGGGCAGAGAGCAAGACACCAAAACTGAGGGATGAGTACAAACTAAGTGTATAACAACTGAGACTCGTATCTGCAGCGTAGGACGGCAGGCAGAGGTTCATCAGAGTAGTCACTATCAGCACGTAGAGACTCCTCTCCAGTGCCTGACTAATATGCCCTGTCACAGTGCCCGGAGACAAAGACTGATGAAAACTTCCTGCCATCTATCACTCATATAGTTTGATCAATTAGACTGTGCAACATCAGCTGGCCTTAAAAATATACGGGAAAATTCCACAAGTCAAACTAGCTCTAGTACTGGACATGAAAAATTCAGAATATACTCAAAACATTACTATTATTTTCTCTCTTGCTATTAAAGAACAAGTGCAAAAAGAAGTCTATTTGACAGTATTATCAGACAAAAAGGCAAAAAAGGTTTTGTGCACCTGTCAAGTGAAAACAAAGCAGCTTACACCTCTGAAGGGATGAAGTGAGGAACTTTTTTTTTTTCACATCAAAGTTAAGTGTCACAAAAATATAATCACTATTTTTAAACTGTCTCTGGTAGAAAAAGTTTCCACTTAAGTCAAAGTTTCTTCTGGTGCAAGTTCCATACGACACAGTTAACAGAATTTGACAGCTGGCAATAAAATCTCCAAGATTTCTTAGCTCACTTAAAATTGCAAACTATTTGATCCTTAGTGACACTCTGCCCTTTTCTTCATCATCTACAACAGATACCAGGATTCTGGTCCAATCTTAGCTGCTATACTTAGAAGAGGTGCTGGACAAGGGTTTTTAAAATTACCTGTGGTTAGTTTAGTTTTGACTTACCCAAGTACAATGCTCGTATTTTTGCCATCTCTTTCTCCCACACACTCCATCAGATTTGGTCACCACAGGAGGTATGATTCATATTACTCTTTAGAAATGTATTTTAATAGACAAGCTTTACAATTGAAAGAGCTTTTGAGTTTTTAAAATTATCAATCCTTCACTGAAAAACACATCAGATCACTTTATTAAATGCATTTTTTTTCTGCAGCAACTTTGCCGAGTTCACATTTAACTGCTACTAAGACTAATTTTCTTAGTTGATGTCATAATTTAATACATTTCTTTGTAGGAAAACAAATTGATCCACCTCATGTTGACAAAAAACAATCTAGACAGTTCCCTTCACAGAATTTTCTTCTAATAATTGGGAGTAATGGAAGGTATGGAGACTAAGAGAAGGAAGTCTACCCACTGGAGGCAATGCCTAGTCATTTCCTACCATCCACCTGTACATCCTTAAGTATCTACAAGAATACCATGTGACAACACACAGGGAATAAACATCCACTGCAATACAAACCCAGGTTAAATCAGGTGTTTACGTAGGGATATAAAAGCAACTGATTAGAATGCAAAGCTGGCTTCTACTAGCACTACTGGAAATTAAATGCATTCAGGGTAGGGGTTAAATACATCTTAAGAACATTTTAGAAGCAGTTACTTCTACATATGAAAGTCTGTCACTAAGTACTGTAAAAGTCCATTAAAACTACAGGAATTTAAATTATAATTTCACCCTTCCTAAGACTTTCTGAAAATTCCTTTATATACATAGAGCTGTAATCAGTACACAAACCAACAAACCAAACAAAAAAAGCTAGAAACACCTGCATCCACTTTTTTAAAAAGAGGAACAAGACTAAAAATATTTACAAATACTAAGAGCATCATTACTGAAAATAATATAAACTAACCTTCCCAAAAGCTGTCTCAGCATCATTTTTATTTGTCTTTGGTCTTCTATTCTTAGGTATCTTGGGTTTGAACTACAGCAACTAAGGGTTTCCAATTGAAAAGATAATGACAATCAAGACAAGTATTACTGGCTAAAGGAAAGATTTTACCAAATTAGATTTTTTTTTCTTTTTTTTTTTTTAAAAGCTTTACTATCATGAAATCATTTGATATCAATGAAAGCCTTCCTCATGCCATTCAGGCAGCAAAACCTCCATTTTGCAAAACCCATTTATGCAATTTCTATGAAAAGACGTAGAAAAAACCCACACCTATCAGAGAACAAGCAAACAACTTAGTCATAAACCAAACAAAATGCTGTGAGTACTACTTTTCCTGATACATGCTTTTTGATACTTATACAAACCTTGCCATCTGCTATGATCTCTGACAAAATAACTGACTTCCGTTCTCAATCTAAAGTTTCATTATGACAGTAAATGTCTTACATGTAACGTTAGAAGTTACTTCTGTCCCACTGCAAGACTGTGTAGGTTTCTATGGTCATTATAACCTGTCATCAAGTAGTATCAGACTATTTAGTACCATGAATAAAGGACCTTCTTTTAATAGTTACAGGTGTAAAACCTAAGTAGAAATAGATTAAAACATTCCACCAGAGCACAACTGTTTAATTTTGAGAGAGGCTACATGAGTTTTGTACAAGCTCTTAACCACACATAATTCTGAACTTCATTGTGACCTTAATGTTATAAAAACTAAAGGGATGTAAAAAAAATTGTAAAGATTCCAAGGAATGTCTCCAAATAAACTGCTGAGAAAAATTGAGTGCTGTTGTATTAAAACAGAAAAAAAACAACATTCAAAGCTATGGATTGGATTGTAAGGTATACAATTAGAAGACAAAGGTAAGAACTACATGCAAGACCTCTGCCATTACTTTCACCTTAAAATGATAACAAGAAAAGAGGCCTATACAGTGGCTGAAGGACAAGTGTTGCTCCTAAAGTGTTTGACTGTGATCTTTCAGACAGCATTTTGCATCCAAAGCACTCTTCATAGTTAGCAGTTATTTTTAATAACATAATTAGATTTTTGGATTGTTTTATTTAAAAAATAACCACAACAGACAAACATCATCTGTGCCAGCCTTAACGCATTCTCAAATGTTACACACTGAGAACATGATGAATGGTTATTACCTGTTAGAATAAACATAGTCTATTTTGTTTGTTAATTCATGAAACGTAAGGGTCCAGCAAAGATGAGCATACAAAGTTTCACCATAATGTCAGAAAAGGGAACATGTAATTCTACAAACAAATTATAACATATGACACCTCAGTGGAAGCCTTTTGTAAAAGTGTCTTTATTTCATTGTCTCCTACCTGATAAATTCTAAATGGGATGTATCGAAATCCATTATCTTCTGGAGGATACTCCATGAGTTTTCGATTTATTGCCCAAAACTGCTCAAATTTATCTGTGAAAGTAAAATTAGACTTTGTTAATATTAGTAAAATATATTCTTTTTCAGGTAAATGAGACATGACTGGAACAACATGCAAACTTTTCTTACAGAATTTCGACCTATCTTTGAATTTATTTTCCCCACATTTCTCTTCTCTATTTTGCCTGAAGCTAAAGCTAGATCATCTGCATTCTCCTATAAAAACAGTGATGTGGCGACTTACCAAACTGAAAGAGAAAGCAACTTGAATTCATATCTTATCTCCCACTGTTAAGGAAATATTGGGCCATAAATTATGGATTTCATTACCTCAATTAGAAGTGCCTGTTTCTCCACTCCCTACTGCTACTGGTCCACACTGTCTCACAATTTGTTAAAAATATCTAATTGTTCTTAACTACAGATAAACAACAGGTATAAAGTATAGAGAAACTAAAGCAGGAGAAAAACTTTTTGAGGCATTTACACTTGGATATGTAAATCTTAAAATAATCTGCAACAACATATGATGAAATCAGAAAATATACTGCCAGATTCATGAACACAACCTAAAAGTAAAAGTTTATGCTTAAACACTATTTTGTTATTACCCAAGTAACTAGGTTTAATAAAATAGCCTGAGGCAGCACACTGTTTCATCCTGTTCAGATATTAAAAGAACTGAATAGTTTATTGTGTTTCAAATGTATTGAGAACAGCATAGGTCTAAGAGTAACAAAGGCTTTTATACATGCAATTCAATTATTCAAATCAAGCAAAAAACTAATATCAGAAGTGATAGAAAGGAACACGAAGAGCTAAGATGAATAGAGCTGTTGCTAGTGTTCCTTGAGAAGGCAGCTTTATGCAAGGGGAAAAGCAAAAGATCAATTTCCTTATAGGCCCTAACTCTCCAAGACACCAAAGTGGTTGTTTCTTCAGGTGAAACACACAGTCTCCAATTTTCCCTCTTTGGCACAATGTTCAGCCAAGTCTCAAGAAGGTGGGCCATATACCCATGAAAGAATTCAGTCCCCCTGAAGCAAGGTGAAATTCAGAAACCTATTCACTCGACAAAAGTTCTGCCTGCTTCTGAAACTGCCAATAAAAATTGAAGCAACTGGACAAAACAAAAGGAGTTTGAGATTTGCTCCACTCCAGCATACAGCACAGATGTATAGTTTAATATATATTGCAGCGTTTATAACACATTGCTTTTCCCGACTGAATGTAACACAAGGTAAGAATTTCCAAGAAACTGTAAACAAACTACTGCCAGGTATTCTGTAGGAGCATTTCCTGATACTTATCTCAGAAAGCACTTCCACACCCTTGTTTCCTGATTAGCAGCAAGTGCCTCTTGACAGGCACTTCCCTGAGCTGCAGTCAGCACCACCATGCAGGCACCTGCCCTAGATGATGAGCTGCCTGGTCACAGGGTGTTCCCCCATAGCTTCCCTGGGCTGGGAAGTTTAGGAAGTGGCAGTGACAGTGACAACCCTGGAACAGAATGTACTCAAGCAATCCTGCATTTGGGAACCCCAGCCTACACAGTCAGAGGTTTAGCCTTACAATGTCCGGCACAAAGAATGACTGCCTCCTCCTCAGGAACTCTGTCAGCGTGAAGATTTAGCATAATTCCTTCATCCTTGGAGACAGCACTGAGAACAGCTTACACTATAAATGTGTGGACAGGCATCCTACAGTAGGCATTGATCAATTTATACTTCTGACTATACTCAGTTGATAAAACTGTTACTGTGATACATGAAACAAAACAACTGAGACCTACTTAAGCTAATGAGCTTTAGCAGACCTAAATAAGGAATCTACATATTTGAATACATCCTACTTTAAAAAAATAAAACAAACACAAAAAAATAAAGCACACAAGTAAGCCTCTGAAGGACAAAAATAGTTAAACAATGGTAATATGCAGTTAACTCACTTCCGTTCCTCAATCCAGCTTCCTTACCTCCCAGAAAGTATGTAGGTAATTTTATTTAAGGCAGGTAAATTTACAAATTTGTATTTCTCAGATTATTCTCTGAACACTCAGACAATGCTTAAGACAACGTATTGTTTAAATTTCTAATAGTTTCTGTAGTTTACAAATATAAGGGCAAAGAATCTGCAAGAGTTGAATTATGAACTTGCTGAATTTTGTAATCAAGTATGTTCTGTTAACCCACCCGATATCCCAAGAATCAAAACCTTACTACTAAATTAGCTAAACATAGTGGAGTCAGACATCTTAAGACAGATCTCCACTGTGTGTAAACCACTATCTGAAGACCTCTAAGTTAATTCATCCTCATAACCTTATATTGCTGTTCTCCAAACATCTCTCCAAGGATACAGCATTTTTACTACAGGAAACCGAGTTGGATGTAAGAAAACTAAGACAAATCTTCAAAGCAAGAAGCAGAAAAGGCTATGCAGTCTACATACTGATATATATGACCTGGCAAGAGCTTTAATCAGTAGAATTCTGAATGCTAGAGTCCTAAAACTCCAAAAATACAAAATCCAAAAATAACTGCTTTTCACAGAATCCTTAAGACTCAAAGCTTAAAATAAACACACAAATGCCCTAACACAAACACATAAAATCCCCCCAGCCCCCTTGAAAATATAAGTGAAAGGACTCATCATTCTCCCATTTTGTGTATCAGTACCCTCTGTTTATGCAAAACATACTTCAGGAAGCTATTAATGCTGATAAGCTGTAAGAACTAATCAGTTCATTGGCTAGACAGGGCAAAGACAGAAGGTGCTGGCCGGAACTCTGACAATCAAAACAAAACTGAGTTTTCATCAAGCCAGTAAACAAGGAAGAGTTCTCAACCTCTCAGCAAAAGCACTTTACACACTTGTCTCCCTCCCTCCTGCTCCCTTGTGAAAAGCTTATGCAGTCTGCATGATATCTAAACTACCATAGTAGTCAAAACTGATTACTTTTTGTTTTCCACAAACCATCTGTTTTTAAGAAAGTGCTTGATAGAAGCGTTAGAGAGTTTCTGTATTAGCAAAAAACAGTACTTGCAAAAGACAGATGTTCATATATGAATAACAATATTTAAAGTAAAACAATAAGATTCAAACAAACAAAAGTGAGATTACTGACAGTATAAAAGTTTCATGTAACTCCACTAATATTTCTTAACCAAGAGATGATGGTTGCTATATAACCTTGCCTAAAATGAAATATAAAAATTTTCTCTACGTATTTTATGTCAAAGATCAGGAAGTTAGTAATCGAATAACTGAGGAGAGATCCAGTTGAAAAATATATCAATCAAGTAACTTATACATATAAATATTCATTTATTAGAAATGCAGTCACTGAATGACCAAATGGCAGACAGACATTGGCCTTCAATACTACAGAGATGCACAGAATCTGAGAGCTTTGGAAATAATCTATTTACATATTTAGAAAAAGTATGAGTTGGCAAAACTACAATATCTAATCCATGAAAATAGTGTTGGTACACAAATTCTTTAAGCAACAAATTAAACCTCAAATATAAATTTACAAATACAGTATGCCACATCTTGCATGTAGGGTTCAGAGACATATCAGTGAAATTATTCATGTCTTTAAAGTGCCCAGTAAAATAGCTAAAAAAATTACTGTTACAGGGAAACATTTTGAGAATTGTTGTTTCCTCCATTAAGCAAGACTGGAGATCCTTTAGCAGTCACTGAAAGTAATCCAAATATACAACTGTTACATTAAAAAGTTCGTGGTAGTTCCATCATAGTTTAGTGTTAATAGACAGTAACTGCTGAACCTTTTACTACTGAGCGGTGTTAACAAAGGATTAGTATAGGCTGAAAGCTGGGTCTCTTTTGCCCCTGGGTCTGAGCCTGAAACACTCTTTAGAAAACCAGAAAAAATAGTTTCACTCATGCTAGCCTCTTACAGTCATTTTCTGAAACTTGAGTGCTGTCATGCTTCAAACAACTTGAAATTTCACATGGATCTTGATGTTAGACACATCTCTTTCACCCACCTGACTCCACAACAGGACGGATCACTGAGAGGGCAAAGAGCACTGCTCAAGTGCTTGCCATCAACATATGCACTGCGCTGCAGCATAGCTTAAAATCTGCATACACAATTATGGAATGGAAAATTACACCTACAAACAACTTGCAATGAGACACACCGGTAACAGCATATAGATAGTTAAAATGGAGACCCTACTGCACTGTACTGGGCAAAAGAAATCCCCCTCAACTTTAAACTCATCAACAAAAATACCTTAATTATTTTGTTTCTATATTTGAAAAAGATGCAACTGCTATTAGAGTACTGACTCCAGAATTAGATATACTTCAAGAAGGCTGTTGAGAGAATTTAAATAACAGAAGGAATTAATGTAAATACAAGATAAAGATTGCATAAATTTAGAAAATGTAATTCATAGCTTTTATATTCCACTATCTTTTTAGAAAAAAGTCAGAAAAATGAACAAAATGGCGTAGCTCTCAGGGTGGCACATATGCACAATTTTGTCTGGACTACTCAAGGTTTCTTCTTAAAACAAATTAGTGATATTAATTAAAAAAAAAAAAAAGCTTGGAATTAAATTGTATCTCTAGCTCTATACAAGCAATACCAATCTGCAGCTTGCATAAAAATGTGTCCAATCCTTAAGTTTAAAAATCACAACACTTGTCTGTTTTCAGTGGTTCACCACTGTCTAACAACCATAAGAACCACTGAAGTACTTGGGAAGAACCAACCATAGCATTAACTAAGAGATCAAAGACTCCCTAACTGACATATAAGAACCACAGAAAAAATTTAGTTTGGAAGTGCCTTTGGAGGTCAAGCTTTGGAATAATAGCTCCTCGCCTCACCCCAAAAGAACTGCCTCCACAAAGTTAAATGAGTTTGCTGAAGGCCTTGCCCAGTCAAGTTTTGACTGTTCCTGTGGGTCTCCACTCAAGCACTTTCAGTCCCCTGCCTGGCTCACCCCTTGCCCTCTTCCCCAGTGTCTCATCAGACTTCCTCCTGCTGCAGCTTGTAACTGTTCTTGGTAACTGCCTCCAGTGCCAGAGACACGTCTGAGATGTGTCCGACTCCATCTGCTCTACAAGCCTTTCTTTCAGGTGGTGGAAAGCAGCTATTAGATCTGCCTTCAGCCTCCTCACCTTCAGTCTGAACAAGGCAGCTCCCCCCAGTCTCTAATAGAGGATATGCTCCAGCCCATAAAAATCCTACAAGCACTCTGCTGGATTCTTTTCTGTTTGCCCAGATTTCTTTTGTCCTGGGGTCCCAAAGTGGACAGGGCAGCTTTACAAGTCCTGACCCAAGGGCAGGGCACAAGCACTAGAGCAGCTCCCTAGTTAATCTTCATTTATGCAACACCACACGACAGACTTTCCATTCAGCTTGCTGTTCACCATTACCCACTTCCATAGAGCTGCTTCCCAGTCAGTCCCTAGCCTGCCCTGACCAAGGCGATTTTTCCTGTCTCTGGAGCTCCAAGAGGCTCCTGCTGGCCTACTGCTCCAGCTCATCACAGTCCCTCTAAACAGCAGATCTGCCCTTCACTCTACTGAGTGTTCCCACCAACATTTTCCTTCAGTCACAGACAAACTCACTAATGCTTTAAGCCATCACACACATTATCAAATAAACTGTAGAGTACAGAGAGCTACAGCTGAAAGTCAAGGATACAAAGTGTATTTCCTTAACATTAAAGCAAGCATATTTTCTACTGGCTCATGCTCTAACAAGCATTGCTTTTAACTGCTACAGGCAAAAAAGAATCTTCTCAAAATTCATTATAAATTCTACTTCCACATTGTTTCCAAGAAGACTAAGACTCTGCATGCACACATAATTGTACTCACTGGTATTTGTAACAAATATTATAAAAAGTAAATTTTGTGTGGTATGCCTCAAGCATTGAAGAAGCTTTGTTGATGAAAGATAAATAGTTTAAATATTTTAAAGAAATTGCCATGCTATTCAGAAAAATTATTTACACCTGACTGCTATAATTTTTTAGCTATTTAAAGACCTATCTCTAAATTACTTAGTCCACCTGAACTCACCATACCTCTTCCTATACAATAAAAACACAGGTAGTTAGAATTACCAAGGACTTCATGAAGACTCACATACATATTTGACTCTTGCTGACTACTACAGTTCAGTGACAGCCCTTATAAGAAGACAATTTGAAATACTGATATAGAATCATTAAGGTATTTTTATTTTCCATTTTACATATTGGCATAGTTAAAACATTCTTGCTATTAAACACTTAAGTTACTTGGGTATTTTGAAAGATCATGGTATATAATACGAATCCACTACTGAAGAGGAAATACAAGTTTACTAAACTTCTCAGACTATCTTCATGAATAAGTAACTATCAGATATGGAGAGACAGGACCTTAGAACTGTTTTGACTTTATGTGGCAGAAGATACAGAAATATGTAAAAACATTCTTCACATTGCAGACAGCAAAGAAACAAAATTCAACATGAATGTACATATCTGAGGTAGTCATAATCTTGCCTACAGATTATGTAACAGTCATTATCTGAAATATCTGCACCGCATGATGTGCCCCTTAATCTCACATACCCTCCAAATTCACGTTCAGCTGGCAGGAAAGCAGCAGCAATTGTAAAATTTGAATGTAAAACACAAATAGGCTTTCTTTGACCCGTCCATGTTAAATCAGACATGGATTCCCTGCAAAAGTAAACTTCATGATAACCAGCTCAAGTACTAGTAATAGTCAAGTACAGTGGTATGGGCTTCAAGGTTGGCTACCTAGGTCTGTCACTCCCTTTTTAGTACTACTGTCACGTAAATAAATCAAGTAAATTCAACTCTGCTTGCCTATATGCACTATAACTTCCAACAGCAGTGTCTACAATCAGAGAACAATTAGGACAAATTTCTTTATGTCTAGTTAGCTGTAAACTATAGTTTAAAAAAAAAATAATTTATAAGCTGCACTATAAATTGAGTTACAGATGCAACCTGAGGAAAAAAGGGTGCATCCCTCTCCTAATACTATATGACTAGGTTGGAGATGAGTATATTTAATACATTTATGCTGCAATTTATCCAGTAGTTTTTATAGCAAAGTAGTGTTCTGAAGATAAAGAAATAGGAGCACATTGCTTAAGTTCTGTAGGTTAAGAGGGCATTTTGAAAATTGTATGAGATAGCTGCATTTCACTCTTCAGATTATTTATCGGATCCAAAAAGGCCTTTTCTCCCTGCTTTCTTCTAATATACACAAGGGACCTTTTCATTAGACACACAGACATCTAACATAAGATGGTGAAAACACTAGAAAGTATCTAGCTCTGGGTCTATCTATCTCTAAGCAACCTGCTCATGTCAGAGATTTCAGCATAAAGGAGGATTATGAATGCTGTATTATCTTTTGCTTTCCTCCCTTATCTGCCTTCATGCAGTTCATGTCCTCTTTTGACAGCCACAGCTTCTCAATGGCCTCGGAGAGAACAGCCCTGCTCTGCCCTCGTTTGAGAGCAGAGAAGAGAAAGCTGGAGGGAATGCAGGCTGACATCAATTCCCCACCTTTGCGCTGCAACAAAGGGAAGCTATGCAAGTAGGCACCAGGCCAGCACAGCAGGGTAACAAGACAAAAATCAGTTTCGGGGAGATGGTAGTTTAGACTCATGATACTGCACCCGTACCGGTGGAGCACTGGCTTAGTCATTTGTGCAGAAAGGATAACAAGCCAGTAAACACTGAAGAACGAACAGTGAAGTCTGGGTCACAATCTATTACCAGAAAAACCACCACAACCAACCAAACCCTAAACAAAACCCACTGCCATGAAAAAAAAAAAAAAAAAATCCACGTGAAGGCCCGTTCTGACATAGCTGTTCATTCTGCAGGTCCAGCCTGCCTGAACCCAGCCCCTCTTCAGAACCAAACCAGCATTGGGATGACTTTGTGCATGTGTGTACATCGCATGTGTGTGCAGGTATCTGCATGTGTGTACATCGCACCTCCTCAGTTCCACAACATCAGCAAACCAATGCCGGGTGTATACCATAATATTTTAACTCTAGAAAAAGCAGGCACTGAGGCTAATTATAAGGCGATTTGATGCATTTTGAGAAATTTTTAACTACCAGCCCAGGAAGGCAATAATTTTTTTTAAAAACCTCTTTTAACTAATACAACCACTTTCAAAGCTCAAAAGAATTGTTTAATCTTTCATCACCGTTAACTAAATCTCCACAGGTGGAACACAGAAGGAAAGTCCCATTTTGGTTGCAATACAGGGAAGAAGAAAAAAGATGGTCTTGTGTTTTAAAAACTAATGGCTTGTTCATTCATTCTCCTGATAAACTTCGAAGATTTTCTAAGCATATGGTGCTTAAATTAATTTTAAAATGATCAGCTGGGATTTGTTCAGCTACCAAAGCATGCTTCCACCAGTTCTCTCTGAAGAGGAGAAACACCTATCAAACCTGAGTGAGCCACATGTACACAGCACAAGAGATGCTGATATTGTAAGACACTTCCTTTTTCACAGTTCAAACATTTCTAAACAGGAACATGACAATCCAGAAGAAACACAACTTCTGCCTCCCAAAAACCCAAGAACAGTTTAGATAAAACTTAGAACTAAAATCAAGACAACACAGGACTGATTCTGCCAGTAAGACAAGAAAGAGATCTCATGCATTACAAGATAAAATACTCTACATTCTGAATGCTTGCAGGATTTTTCTCCTTTAGCAAGAGCAATTCAATATGGCCACTTAACTTTTGGTAAGCCCTACAGCATGAATGAGCATTACATTCTTTTTCTATAATATTTTCAGTAATGACTCCATTATATTTTATAATATATAAAAGAAGACTTGAAGTTGTTATGAATTTTTACTATTTCCCCCACTCACGTATCAGAAATACCAAGTCTAGTCTTCACTGGTTATAAAAGATGCCTGTGAAAATTTCAGACTATGGTTGCCTATGTCGCTCCACAACTGATAAAAAGCAGATGTGTCCAACCTAAACCCCCTCATTTATCAGTGCCATTATATACTGAAGTTATAGATACTAATTCTTTGAACCATGCAAAATAATACAGTTCTCCCCCTAAAAACAGTGGAGATTTCAGTTGTTTGATCCTGAGTCATCAGTAGGCCCACAGAGTCTTACTGTTTCAAAGCTGAAAGCCTTTATTTTTCCACACAAAAGGCAAGAAGAAAAGAAAACACTCACTTGAAAATCCTCTTTATCTATGATAAAAATGGCCATAACTCTTACTGAAGAAAAAACAGTAGAAACATTTTCCATGAATTCTGACCAAAGAATTTTAATAATTCTTACACAGGAACAAAGGTCAGTATAGCTACACAGTCTGCTTTTATCACTTCCCTACCACAGTCAGACATCCATGACATGGTCAAAGCATACCTATCCCAAAGAACTGTTGTTGCTAAGAAATATCGGGTTTATGGACAAAAATAGGCTAACTGAGGTCTGAAGAACAAGAAAAACCACAGCACAAGATAGAAGAGTATGTTTACTTTCTTGATTTGGTAGCAGATAAACAGAAAACCAGAAATGGTGGGAGGAGGGATGTAAAGGTTGTTATGAATAACTACCAGCTGTTACCAGCATAAGATTTCCCACAAATTCACTATTACAGCTCTTCCCTTAAAAGCCATCTAGAGGCAACTGTTAAGTTTCACATGCTACCTGTTCAAGTACTTGCTTCTCAGCAGAAACATTTATACCAAATTACACATTGATAGTTACATTTCTCCAAATAAGTTGGATATTTTTTCCCAAAAATGTAAGTTTAACGCATATTCTGTAAGTATTGCTATCACCCATTAAACAAATAACACTTCCTATTATTTAAGAGCTGAAGAAAATTGTTTCAAGTTTCACAGAAAAAACAGCCTGCAGATGTATCTTTACTTACACAGCAGTTATCACAAATGCTACTTTCTTTTCTTTTTTGTGGTCATTCAGTCTGTTTCACAAAGGAGTTTAAAATTGTTACATCTCAAACAAAAGCCTATAAAAACATATTGAAAGATACAACATACTTAAAAAGAGTTTTCTTGGTTTCACAAGCTTTTCTTGTTTCTCTTTTATGAAGAGTTGAGAAATTAAAATTAGCATTTGAAAGTATTCAAAACATTGCTTAAACTTCTCATTTAGGTGTCAGATTCCACAGGTGCAATTTCTTATTACGTACAGTGAAACCTTCTTGAAATTAACCTTGCTAGGCAACCTCTGTTCTTAACGTGATAGAGCAAAATAGAAAAATTCTGGTTTCCCTACAACTGAAGATATTCTTAGACAAATAATCAACTAAAACACAAAGCCTAAAATGAGTATGGAAAAAAACATGCTGTGTATCTGTCCTTTTACCTTACATATTGAGAGTATCAAGGTTCTGTAACTTCTGATTAAGAAAAGAATCTTAACTCATACTGTTTCATCACGTAGTCAACTCTTCAGTCATTATTATACTCATATTGTAACTCATTACACTCACAGTGTAACTCATGTTGGAGGTATTTTAGTTTTAATTTTAAAAAGTATTAATAAAAAGAGCACATAAAATGCACTGCCTGGAACAGCTGAGTACTGGGACAAAGTGACAGAATTTCTTTTTGCAAAAAAGCTAATAATTTTTAAAATAGCAAACAAAATTATGCTGGCACAGCAATTTGCACCTGGAACTAAACTGCTTGCAAGACAAATACAATTACAACAAAATATTTCTTTTCTACAGCATTATTAAAATCGCATTTTAAATTGACTTGAAATGATATGACTTTTAGGGAAATATCTATTTTTATACTGATTCTGGATTTCACTGGACCAGAACTCTCATTTACTGCTAATTCACAAAAGTGAACATATTATCAGTCAGTTGCTGACTAGTATTTATACAATATAGAATCTCTCAAGAAGTACTTGGAATTGAACCAGATAAAGTGTAATTTCTTACTTGCTAAGTTTTGCAGGTATGTATGGCCTCCCTCAAGATCTTATCATTCAAATGGCAAATAAAGACAATCCTGCAATTTCTAACTCCCACCCAATTAAACAAAAAAATAGAAACCAGAGTTTCTAATAAGCACTCATCTCCAAAATTATCACGGAACTACCTTTAATATGAAAGGCAATGCCACTAAACAACAGTAAAAAAAAACCAACCCCACACTCACTAAATACACACATTAAACCCAAACTACCTTAGAATTTCCTTGTCTAAAGCAAATGCATGGTTCAAGTCTTCTTGCATTCAAAGGTTCTCCTGTTTCATTTAATCTTCCTTATACACATATGGGAATATGTTAATTCTAAGCATTTAGTATTTTGTATCACAACACAGAATAAACAGCTTCACGTCTACAGTAAAATGCTCCCATTGAATAAATCTACTCGTGATAACAAATGACAGCTTCAGCAGATGAGAAAAATGCAGTGAAAGTGGCATGAGTACCTATTCTACAGAGCACTTTCTGAAATACTTACAAAAGCTTTTCAATTTAAAGGACTCTAAGAATCAAGATAAGGGAAGACACTACAAACAAAAGAAGTTTTATTTTGCACTGCAATACAGATTCATGCCATCTGTGCAAAATAAGAACACTATTTCATAAAATCCTCTAGGAGACAGTCTCTTTTCTTTATGGTCCAAGATCGCTAATACTGAGCACTTAACACACCAGCTGTCTCCCAAATGATCAGTCGCACAAAAGTATGTTAAACAGTATTCATCTATTTTGACTTTTTCCTAATTCTAGTTCATTAAAACAGAGTCACAACCCAATCTAGTTTGTTGAATAACTCAAGCTACATTTGAATTATCCCCAAAATGATGACCTTAGTTAAAAAACCCCCAAAACAAAAACTCACCAAAACCATCAATGCTTCCCATGACATTAGACAAAAATTCTGCAGAATGACATTTTATATCCCCTAGCACCACTCAAATTTGAAAAAATTATTTATTAGCTTGCTGGACCTAAACATAATTAATACTTGATGTGTCGTATTTACCATTCTGTAACCCCATCCACAGTTGCTTATGATCCTTTTTTTGCATCTCATTGATGACTTGACTTTTGTGCTTTAAAGCATCTGCTTCTTTTATACAAGCCATAAAATGAGCTTCAATCACATCCTTAGAATGGCAGTGCAGAAGATCCTTTTCTGGAAAATTCTACAAAGAGAAATGATAGATCAAGAGAAATAACTGCATCACATACCTTGAATGATGAAAATAAATGATAATTTAAAACAGGCATATATTTATCCAAAAGAAGCATACTGGAATCTTCTATTTTATGGAAGAACGTAACAACAATTCACTCCGCTGAAAAGAAACAGTTTGCAGTGAAAATGTTTCAGGAAAAAAAAGCTGAACAGTTTTCTGTAAACCTAGAATTTTAACGTGTTTTCAAGCAGATGTTCAACTCTCAGGCAATAAACAGGAGAAAACAGGGGGAAGTAAATGACAAGCATCTAATTCATACTGACTCTCAATGGTAGCTTATCATCCATTTCTATGCAGGCCCTTGAAAAATGTTTCCTCTAAGTAGTATCATCCACATTTATGAACTACAGCATATCTGCCACTTACTAACATTTTTCCTTAGAGATACTGGAAATACTTGTCAGCTCCAACTTTACCTAATCCATGTGACTATTGCTAGCCCTTGTGAGTTGATTCTATACCCATTTATTTAGTGAGGGCTGGTACACTGCATTCAGCTACCATTCCTCAGGTAACTCTTATCGCCTCAGTAAATGACAACTACTTCTCCTAATTAATTTATTAAGGAATTATAGTAGTAAATCTTGTTCAGGTACTAAAAATATTTCCTTGGAAATTAACTGCTCAGAAGTCCTGCACTGTAGAGTTATACACTTGTGGTCGTTCTTCCCCTAATTTTTCTTTTATCATCTCTTACTATCACTTCACATGTTATAATAACATAAATATTCATTACCACAACTTCATTACCTTTAGTTTTTAGAAGTTTTAAAACCCAGTTTATTTAATTCCTGCTTTATTAATCTTATTTTCACAGTTGCTTATTACCATCCTGAACTGAGCAAACCTCAGAGCCAAACCAGAGTGGTGGCATAATTAATACTCCCCTTCATAACAAGGGCTTGCCACATTTTTATACTTTAATTCTCATGCTATTCCACCTGAGGCCCTTTCCTCTTAACCCATTACAAATCAGTACTTTAAGAAGCTTTTGTGAGGGACTGTCAAAACCATTTTAGAAATATAAGTACATGTAAAAGGATATTTTTTTCAAAAGCCTTTACAATATAGTTAACACGTCGCAGTAGGAGCAATATAACTTCAAAACCCCCCATACCTTCACTCCTCCACATAAACCCAGGAAAAAATAGTGAAAACTGCTTCCAAATAGAGGAACTCAAAATATCAAAAACCCACTACCAGTAGGTAATGTGAAAGGGAGCTGGGGATTGCCTTACCTGAAGGAAATTCTGAGGACAACAGATTATTAGGTTATTGAAAAGAGTTGGAAATTAAATAATTGAATTTTACATTGGGATTTCTTCTTATGAACCCAAACTCTGGAAACTGTGCATCAAAAGGATATTTTCCAAAAACAGGGCCATAAAGCAAAGAGAAGACAGTCTCTTTTCTGCTAAAGTTTACATAGTTTGGTGTTGAATTAGCAAAGGGAGTGCTGTTTTTACTTAGGCCTCGTGTATGTTAAGCTGACTAGAAGTCTAAGGACAGAGGTAAATTTAGTTTCTCATATGATATGAGAATGGCCAAGCATAAAGACATTAAAGAGGACAGAACAATAAGGAAAGTTCTTCTGACCTCACTCCCATTTTACCATATAAAGCTGAATGTCTCAGCATAATTGGGCCCAAGATTACTAGAAAAAATTACTGGGATTGTTATTTGCCAATTGACATCTGCACAGGCCTGTAAAATACTTTCAGAAGTTCAATTTACTTGCTCAAATAAAAAAATGTAATGTCTGGTAACCAATCCAGAAGAAACAAACAGACAGAAACAGCATATTTAAAAGATCAAAAAAGTTCTTTACATGCAAGACTTCAAAATGAGACACTGGCATCTTTCAAAGAAACGGAAGAAACTTAATATACCTAATGCCAAGTAATATAGAAACCTAGAAAATTACTTTTATAGTTAAAAGCCGATGGTTTAGCTAAGTTTATGAAAACAACAGTTTTGTTACAAGGACTGTTTTGCTACACAGATGTCTAAATATTGAACTGCAGGGTATTTTTTTGGACACTTCTCCCTTTCTACAGGTAGACATCTTCCTGGTGACTTTCTTCCAATGAATTTCAAATTGCAGGAAATCTCACTCCCTGGGGGTGGGTTCCAGAAATCATACACAGTGTAGTCTGCAGAATAACCAGGATATATTTAAAACTGGTCAAAGCTAGCTAAGCTAAAGAATCTAGTCACGGGAGTAGAACTAGGTGTGGCTTGATCAATTTTCCCAGTTTCTAAGGAGTAACACTGTGAAAGGCTCGAAAACACTCCTAGAAAGAGTCTCAGTGCTGTCAACTCTTCTCCTTAGTAGGAAAGCAGTGACACATTTCTATGCAGTACTGTAAGTAGAAGCTGAAAAACCTAAATATGAAAGTGATAACTTAAAAAAAACCCAAAACCTGTTGCATCTACAAGAAGCACATGAAACAGCTTCATCTACGTGAGACTATCAACAAAAGATACAGCATCCCGACTGATTTATAAATCAGGGCACAGAATAATAAGTTTTATACTTATATACAGATCACGTGTGCTTGTGTTTTTATTTTTTTCTAAATTCTACTTGCCTTCTTTCAACTTGAGGAAATAGTGATCAATTTCAAACAACTGCATTCAGTTCCCTGAAGAAAGGGTCAATTGTAAACAAGCTGATAGCCACCTCTGGCTCTACAACTAGGAGATTTGCAAAAAGTTTTAAGAGATGCCATAAGCAGCTTTAATTCAAGTACTCTTATTGGTGATGTCTTACTCCCTCCATGTTCCATATCTTTGAAAGAAAAGTTACCAAGGGTTGACTTCAATTTTCTTTAAAAGCTCAAAGAGGACAGGCTTTTTATTTTCACATACCAGCAGACACTTGCACCATGAACTGGTCATAAAGAAATAGGTATCATTTGTACAGACAGGAGCACTAAATGACCTCTCACATAAAACAGTTCAAAAACGCCACAAGCAATTTCAACAGTCTGGTTTCATAACCCCATTCCACCCATATTTATCTATCAGTTCTAGTTAACAAAACATCTGTTTATACTGTGACAGTCTAGTTGCATTAGACCACATTTACAGAAAATAGGGCATTAAAAACCACAAGGAATGTATCCAGTGGCAGGGGGAGCATCCATGTATCTGTGTTCAGTTACCATCTGTGGTAACTAAACTGTCTTTCCTTTCAAAATTTATACATTTATGCTTCAATCTTCTGCAATATCTCCTAGCAGTTCCACAATTTATCCATATGCTACATGGAAAAGTACTTCCTCTTCACTCCGCCTGACCAAATTTTCATCTAAAAAACCCAAGACAATGGCTGTTATATAAGGACAGATGCAGTCTCTCCTCCCCTACATCAGGTCATGGGTGGAGAGACAGGCACCAGCAGATAAGGGCTTCAGCAGAGGGAGAACATCAGCCTTTCCCCTGGCACACCCAGTTTCCTCTTCTCCAGTAGTACTGCTATTTCCAGAACAGTTTACCACTTTTTATCTACTGCCCAAAATCTGGAGAGTTGGTTGCCACACTGAGAAGAACATGGATAGTGCTCAGCATGCTGCAGAGTAACAAGAGATGATTTTAACAGGAAGGGATAGAGTTTCCCACCTTCCCTAAAGGCACACCTGGGTAAAAAAAGCAACTTCCCATTCTATAGACTCTCTTGATTCTCAGACCTTAGTATGCTGTTCAAGCTCATCCTTCTGCAACTATTTAATGCGACTGTTTTTCAACTTTACAAGATATAAATGCATGTTATTTTATTGCATACTTGAAGAACAAAATAATAAACTGTTTCTTCAGGGCCAAGACTAAGTGTGTTTATTATTTGGTCTGCATACATAACACAGGAGGACAATTACAAGCATCTGTCAATTTCCAAACTTCTGCTGAAGGGAAAAAAACCTTTTTCACGTTTTGAACTTTAAACAAAGAAACCTGATAGGCTTGGGGTTTTTTTTAAGCTGAAAAACACTCTTTACAGATGTCTGAGTTATCTGTTGTTGACTGCATGCTTTGGTAGAAGAAAGGAGACAACCATGACAACAGAAGTTAAACCTCAGAAAAATTTAACACTGTGCAATTAAGCCAAATAAAAATTATGACTCTTTGAAGAACTACAAAGAAATTAAAAGAATAATCTAGGCAGAAATCCCACAGCTAAACTATTCAGCTGTTAGAAACTGTAACACATGTAAACCTTGTCAATATTTTGACGTGCTTTGATATATTTCAGTTACGTTTTGACTTCAGGGATTAAGAGGGGGTTATTTAAATAAACTTTCAGATTACATCAAAATGGGAAGAGAGATTATGCAGGTGCTAACTCCAAGGTATTATATTACTGAAATACATCAGCTTTTAAAATAATACTGCCTTAGTAGTAAATTATTTCTGCTGATCTTTCATGTACACCTTTGAGAAAAACTTAAAGTAGCTGATCCTTTGGCAAGCAGCAATGTAAGGACATTAAAATCAATTCACATTACTGCATGAAATTGAAAGCTGTGGTGCTGCAACTTAATTCTCTAGATGCCTCTACTTTGCAATGGCAACATCCACACACTGCCACTGTTAATACCCCAGAGCTCTCAGAATGTAACAATTAAATCATGATTTATGAAACTAGATGCCCTACATTTTCTTCAGAACACTCTGGAAGTTTCTTCATCCCAGGTCTCTGACATTTATCAGACAGAAGTGTAGCAATTACAATTGCTTTGAAAACATCCCTAACTTCAGATTCATTTAGTCAGTCAGTTCAAAAGTTTCAACACTGAGAAATACATATAATAAGAATGTATGATTTCAGTGTACACTTCCAAAAAGAATCAGACTGCAGCTAAAAAACCCTTTTCTAACACACCCTGAAGAGAATAACTGTTTGAATGAAAATGTCCAGCACAACTACTTCCCGGTACATTTTTCATTTCTTTCAAATCTCTCACACACTGAAGTCAAGCCTATTAACCTAGCACTTTCCTTCAGATCAGTTTTCCTACCGTATTGTTTCTTTTACAATGGAGAAATTAATATTTCAAAATTAAATATCCATGATTTTTAGTTGTGCTTTTGACTTCAAAACATACCTGGGATTACTGTCCCAATGCATTTCAGGGTATGCAAGAATCCTGCACCAAAGCTCACCCTGCTCAAGTACCTTTCTGAACAAAGATCAGCACTGCTATTAGGTCATATCCAATGGTTTTACAATGTACAATCAAAATACTGTGTCTCCTGTGACTAAGCTGCCACAAGAACAAAGTCATTTCACTCCGTTCTCTAAAAGGGACCAACATGCAGTACAGCAGCATTCCCTGACTTAAAGAATTTCTACACTATCTCAAATCCATGCTCATATATGCCTAAAAGGACGACCACTTCTCAATCTTCCCAATCTTCAGTCAACTCCAGATGATAGAACTAAAAACATTATAGAAAGTTCTCTTTTATCTACTTAATTACACTGACGGTGTCTCATAACATATTGTGAAAAACAATTATGGATTTTCATATAACAGGATAATTTTCTAAGGAAAGTCATGGGAAAGCACACATGATCTCATGGAAAACAACAGATTTACAGAAAGCTTTATACACTTCCAGAAGAACGAAGATTCACTTATTTTATAAAATAATTATGAAACCTTTTCCTAGCTTCCAAACTTCATGCAATCTTATGCTCACTTGTTCTTAACTAAGGGTGTATTTCAGTTTTACCTTGAAATGCACTGTGATGCTCCAAGGAAGGGCTGTATTTGATGCATGGAGGTCAAACAGCAAACCAATTGGGTAATGCCTAAAAATGACGAGATACTAGTTTAATATAGAAGCCGTGAATTTAATTCTACATATAACAGTTAACATACTTGCATTTACACAAAAAAAAAAAAAATTAGCTGTTTGAATCCCGCACTTAGCATTATTCATCACTTATTCAGAAAAAGCATATATGCAAGTGTAAGTGACTAACAGTTTCTGGCAGAATCGAGCCTGGAATTTATATGTCCAATATCTAAACCAGTGGTCTCCAAGATGTGCCCACAAAACACTGCTACTTTTGCAACAGCATTACATGGTCTACAGTTGCTCTGTGGAACCCTTCAAAACAGAACTTGTAGTTAAAAAGTGTAACAGTGGCAGGAATAGCTGGTCTGACAGAAAAGCCTAAATGCTTTCAGATATTTCAATGCTCTGGGTTTATACCACACTGTCCCTTAACATCCTCTTCCCCTCTCACATGCCTGATGTCATTGTAGAGAATAAATAGCAAAGTGAAAAAAGCTCTTCCTTCAGTTTTCTCACATGCAGACAAGGGCAAGATTTTTGATAATTTTTTTTTTTTTTTTTTGCTTTTAGCATATAAAGCTCCATTCTGTTATCTTTCAAAAATCATAACTAAAAGAGCCTTAATTAGCTTTTCATCCCACAAAGAGACAAGCACACACTTTAAAGTAAACTCAGTAGGTTCACTGAATTGAATGGGACTGGTCACAGGTTGCAGAGCTAAGCACATACGGAAGTTTTAAACTCTGGAGAGTAATAACCAAGAACGTTGCTCTAAAAGCACCTGTGCCAAGCCAGTTTCCTGACCTGTTAAACTCTTACACAGCAGTGCTTTAGCACCCTCTGTGGGTGAGGCACCCCAAAGCTAAGACAAATTCACCACAACAGCAAAATAAAAACCAAAAAATTACCACAATTCCTGAACTTACACGAGAGCAAAGAATAAAGAGAATGCATATCCAGATTTCTCTTGGTTCACTACTAATGCTCAAGTTAGTAGTAAAAACATAGATGTTTTACTACTAACTGCCAATCATATCCCTTAATAGGGACTCAGTAAGAGTTCCACGAAAGGGTGTTTTTTCAGACAAGTTAACAAACAAAAATCAGATTTCTTTTGATAATAAGATGAACATAAACTTTCACAAACAAGAACAATGACTTCCAATTACTTTCAATCTATACAATAGAACATATAACTACAAAAACAAAACCAAACCCCACGCTCACACAAAAATCCCTGCATCAGGTCTTGGCCTACCTCTGTTTTTTATCCAGTATAGATTACATAATGAAGTTCATGTAATCAAGATGTTTTCAGTAAAATCCCTGTGCTTTGCACAGTTGATAGATGCCTGATTAAATGGTGCTATGACCTTCTGTCTTCCACTGATTCATGAATAGGAAAGGTCAGTCATCCACCCATTTGGTACAAGAGAGACACCTATGGATCCAGGGCTAGAACCCAATCCACAGAAAGGGGACAAAAACTCCACTGAAGGGCATGTCCAAGTGCTCAAATAGGATGGAAACAAGCTATAGGGTGTCAACCTCTAGCATCTGCTGAAGAAACCATTCCAGCACATCCAGAGTGGCATCTGGCTCAGACACGGCTCCTGAGAAAGGATGCAGCTCTCCAGGTCTCAAGCTGCCACAAGAGGTTGGGACCTTTTCTGAGGGCTGAGGCAAGTAGAGGAAATGTCCTTGCCTAGAGGAGGTGCTTGTTAGTGAAGGAGCTATGTTACCAAATCACAGAGCTGCAGGAGGTCAGTGGGCTGCACACCATCAGGAAAAATAAAGAGATGGATGGCATCTTCACTGAGACCTTGCAGAGATGAGAACCTGGTGAGGAGGAGAGATGGCAGTCATTGGAGTGGTCAACGGAGGCTCAAAAGATGGGGAATACCAGAATCTTGTGACCTCTGGTATTGAGGAATACATTCGGTTCATCTAGCTCAGTGCACTGCTGCAGTGCCAGCTGCAGGTTGAGCTCTGGGTACAGGGAGCCCGAAGCAAAAGGCTGGGAACCGGCACCAACCCTTGGCATGACAAAGGACATGGGGACCTGTGGCTGCAGCCAGGGGACCAGACACTTGGAGACACAGCAGGAGTCAATGACCCAGCAGGAAAACCCCAGACTATCACACACATAGACTATGAGGGTATAAAAGCCCAGGATTTCCTTTGTTTGAGGTCCCTCTTCAGAGGCACCCAGCTCAAGCTGTTATTCTGTTGTTGGCACCATGATTAAACTATCGTCTCGGACTGCTTTGGGAAACCAAGGGTCAAGCCAGTAAGGAAACCTTGTCTGACTGTGTGCATGTGGGGTGTGTCACACAGGACACCCGTCAGGCCCCTGGAGCTGCCAGCTGCACAGGGGCCTCAGTCCCAGCTCAGGTGGTACGAGTATGTGACTGCCACACCATCCTGGATGGTCAGACAGTAAAAGTTTCCTTAACCTCTGGCAAGAGGGCAGGCTCCTTCTCCACCTGCTATCAGTTCCTCAATGGCAGATAAGCAGCTGGAAATTCTAAGGAAGCATCAGAGCTGTCTGAACAGCACATCCACAGCAAGAGGAAGCAGTGATAGTACTAGGAGACTATCCTACACAGCAATAGAGAGCTCTCCCCCATCTGCCAACCTCCTTTGTTAACCTGAAAAGGTATACTGCTTGTTAGGAAGTTGCAGACTAGCAAAGTTTGTCCTGTGCTTGGATTATTAGTCCTTGCTGTTCACCCACATGGGCACAAATCTTAAGTGCTGCAAGGGAACTCCTGAGTGTATCAAAGAGACTATACAGCTCTAGGGGCTGGGTGGCATCTCCACAATTCTGCCATGAAAGGACACCAGTTCAGTGAGGTGTGAGTAACTGGACCTGGCTGTTACATACACAGGACATTCTTTGGGGATAAAGGACTGCTGAAGAGAGACTGAATCCACCTAAGCGGGACAAAAGTATCTTTGCCTTCAGGTTGGCCAGCCTGGTGAGGAGAGCTTTAGATCGTAAACAAGAGGAGTGTGAATAAAAACCCACTGATAAACAGAAATTAATGGACACAGGTTGAAAGCAAGTGATGAAAGGTGACAGCTACAAGGGAAATGTCAAAGTGATATAAGAAGGTAGAAGAGAGCCTACCACAATTGTGTCTACGTAAGTGCACACAGCTTGGGAAACAAGCAGGAGAAACTAGAGTTCCACATGCAGCAACACAGCTGTGATAGAGCTGGTCTGCCTGAGATGCGGTGAGACAGCTTGCACAACTGGAATGCTGTTGTGGAAGGACAGACCTAAACTGCTTAGTAAAGACATGCAGGGCACATGAGGACAGAGGGTTGTCTTCCATGTGAGGGAGCAGCCAAGATCTGTGAAACTTAATGGGACAGACAACAGGTTGGTTGAGTCCTTGTGGTTCAGGATCAGAGGAGGTATTAGTGAGGGCAACAGATCATGAAGTCAGGTAAGGAAATAGATAGAAGTCTTCTTCAAAAAACTCAAGAAGTTCTGCATCACAGATCCTGTTTCATGTTAATCTCTGACATCTAGACAGAGGGACACAAGTAGTCAAGATTTCTTGATACAGACACTAGATGGACCAGACATGACCCACAGCTGAATTTGTTACTTATTAACAAGACAAAAGAGTTCTGGATGTGATAATCACTGGCAGCTTTAGCTGTAGTGACCGTGAAATGGCAGAGTTAAAAATCCTGGAGAAATGACAATAAGCAGAATACAGGCTTTGGACTTCTTTTTGTCATTTCCTCTTGGTGCCCCTGCACAGTTCAGGCTCAGCAACATCAGATGCACCACTGGACAAAAATTTCAGTCCTTCACCTGCAGCCAGAACTGAACCTACGCTGTACTTACATAAATGCAGGTATAGAAGGAACATTCCTCCCGCTGCCAGAACTCATAAGCTTCCTGCTCTTCCATGTCTTAGGAGACTGCTTTTAATCCAATAATCACAGACCTTGCCTGCATTTCCTTCAGTGTAGTTGTAGGTTTAGGCTCCTGTAGCTGCAGGATCTCTGAGATATGATCCATTTCCCTTTGTAGCCACAAATGCTGCACAGTCCGGTAACCTCTTCCTGCAGCTCCTTACCCTGGTGACACAGACCCTCCCCCGCCTCCTGCGGGCAAAGTGACCATCTTCCCCTGTCCCAAAAATCTCAGTGGGAAGCCCCAGGCCCCTGTAACTCCAGACCTGGAAAGCTTCATCCTCCTTCAGGAACTTGGCCCATGTGCTGCAGCCCATGAAGTTGAAACTATGTTTCAGACTTCCTCCAAAACTCTCACTGGAAAATAGAAGAGCTGCAGCTGAACAGAGATACACTTTATCCCAACCAGATATGAAACTGCACTGACTGTAAGCAATACGACCTCACAGTAAAAAGTAAATAATTAGAATAAGCAAGATTAGTAACAAGTTCTATTTGATTCTGAATGCAGAATCATAGCTAAAAATATTAAACATTAATACTCATTATTCTTTCTCTACAAACTACTAGCTCAATCTAATTCTCAGTTCTCGTATTTGGGTCTTTCCTGGAAGAAGCTTCAGCTATGTATGGCATTACCATTCTCCTAAAATAATGGTTTGCTAATAGCATTTTCCTTAGAAATGCAATTCCACTGAAATCAACGCTGTTCCTGGCAGAATATGCTGAGCTTTTCTCAAAGATCAGAGCCTTAATTAGCATATCATCATTACACTATTCATTTCCATTTCACTGTGCAATGAGTCTACTAACTCTTCACTTAATTTTAGAATTTTAATTTATATTTTACTGTATACCTATATTCTACAATTATTTTTTTTTAAATTCTAGTTTAACTATCATGGTATTTGAAAACTTATAGCAAATACAGTTGTATTTTTGTTGATATAAAAAGCCTCTCCTTCCTTTCTTGTTACAGTTTAAGTGAAAACTTACAGTTTCCTCCCATTATCAACCTGAGATTATGAACAAACCAGGAAAAGCTTGGTACCTTGCTGTTTATTTAGACAGTATCCAAGACTCAAAGTCACTATGGCACACAAGAAATTCTTGTTAAATCCCAGATAATTTAAATAGATCTCTAAGGCTGGTTTTGCCAAACAGTTATGAAAAAGTTTAAAGAGGTAGATTTTATCCTTTTTTCTAGTTACATATTTTCAAGGCTTACTAAGGTTGGTCTCAAAGAAACAAAAGACTAGAAGAGTATCACTAAGTCTATGGGGACTCCACAATGTAATGCTTGTCATAAGACAATCCAGGTTCAAGAATAAAAAGTCACTGGTAGTTTTCTTTCCTGTTATGATACAGGAAATAAAAAGAGAAAAAAATCTCTTCAGCATTCCAAATACTAGATACCTCCTGGAGAGCTGATGCTATCTATACAGAGACAGCAAACACTGCAGCTCTCAAAGTATTTTCTTTAAAACTCTTTAATAGCAGAAGAAGAAACAACACCTGATGAACAGTGTTTATTAGAATTAATTAAACAAAACAATGTCAATCTGATTCCCTAACCTCTCACAAAAAAAAAAAAACAACGCAAGACCCCAAAACCCCATAAGAAGATAGTTTTAACAGACTATAGGACAGAACAAAAATAAAGTTGAACTAATTGAATTCAACAAAAGCTTGCAGATCAGTATTAGACTGTTTTGCAGTGCAAACACATATCACACCAGTGAAAACAGTTACATGTTTTATTATCTTTAAGCATGTAACCTATTGGCACTCAGATTCCAGAAATAAACTACTTCCTATCTGTGTCATTAGACATATTTTAAGATTGTGGAATAAGTTAAAGCAAGATTTATTTGGCGATTCTCCTGCAAGAAACAGCAAGGCCAAAATCACAGGCATTTCATGTTACACTAACAGCTCAAACAAAAACAGTAAGCACAGAACCACCTCTGCCTTGAACATGTTTTTTTTATTCTGCTTGTATTTTTACTATATGGATAAAACTAAACCTTCTGTTGTTTTCCCCAAACAACATGCTTCTCTTACCCTTCTCCCCTTTTGCCATCTTTGAAACCCAAGGGAGTGATTACTTCAGAAGTACTGACACTGTGCTGAACCTGGGAACTCATTACATGACAAACTGTGTAAAGGTACAAAGTTAAATAAACTCACCATTTCAGTGGTGTACCTTCATATTCAAACCATATTTCACTAACTTCCTCTTGTCTCATAACTTTCTGAAAGTGTTTCTTCACTTTGTCTGTTACCAGTGTCAAGTAGCTTATTCTTGGCAAAAGCAACTGAAAGAAAATTATAGAAGCTTTGAGTATAAACAAAATACACTACATTAATAAAAATCTGTAACAAGTATGCATTTTTATAACAAAACTCTAGTCAGCATTCTCTTTTTCCCTTTTTCAAGGTAAAATGTCTTTTAGACATTTAAACATCTTTAGTTTACTAATTAATGGTCAATGAAAGGCTATAAAATTACGCACTCAAAGGATGAAGAGCATCAGTACCCAACAAACTAACACAAAAAATTGTAAAAGAATTAATAGCAAAAAATAGTATAAAATTAAGTTCTTGATTCTTTCAATGTGGTGGGAGGGTGAACAGTGGAATTCAATTTCTGCTTTTCTGTATTTAAGCAGGCTAAATAATGAAGTCTTAAACTTTTTTCATACAAACACAAAAGAAGAGATTCTAACTTCTTACTGAATAGAATAAGCAACCATTTATCAGCTATTATTTCAAAATGGAAACTCATACACAAGAAAGAAAAAAAAGATTGAAAACTATCTGCTTAAGGGTTTGATTTCCAAGTGTTTTATACTTCCAATAGCTGGCAATTTCCATTTTCTTTGCACTGGGTTTGCCAATTCAACATATTAGTCAAGGCTACTATGATTCTTCCTCTATTTAATCTTTGCCCTGCAACTAAAATCAGAAAGAAAACTGTAAATATTTTATAGGTTGAAACAAGACACCTTCTTACAGCATTTTCATATACTATCTTTTTTTCTCAAGTGTACCATTATACACTATTCAAATCAGAATGCTGTACTATTTTTATTTGCAATCTCCTTCCCTCCCTGTTTTTTTAAAAATCTCATGCCTAATAAGAGTGGTTAAGCAGACTTCATCAATCAGTGCACTAACTGATGACTGTGGGGCACATTTACTTCAGATAAATCAGTACGTAAGCATCAGAAAAAGATGCCTTTCAGTGTCCCAATGAGAAAAAATTAACCTCCCCGTAAAAGAGCCATTAGCTTTAGAACAGACATTTTAAATCCTTCATAATTATTAATAAAAATAGACAGACCTAAGGAACACATATTTTTTATTTTGCATTTTTAGAGAAACATTTGTTTTACAATGTTCCTCACAACCAGTGTTGCTTCTTAAAGCATTTTCTTTACAGTATATGAATAATGCTAGACCTAAGTGCATGTCTAGGGTACACACATCCCAAACCATGCAAGGATATATTTGCCTGATAGAAAATTTGATCTCTGCTGCAACATTCTTCCAGAATTTCTCCAAAAGTTAGACCACACATTGATATATAAATTAGATAATATTTTGGCCACGATACTATAATTTATAGATATCAGATTCATAAGGAAGTATGGAGAGTAAATCAAGTTCTTAAAAGAAGAGAACTGATTGTTTTTTTAGATAATGCTACATTAGGTTACATCTGTGACACAGCTAAATTTTACAATTATATAAAACTACATAAGATCAAGTCTCACCACTTCACAGTCAACATATACACTGATTGTTCCTGAGAGAATATAGTCCAGGCTATTCCAATCATATTTTTGGTAATAATTTTGTATTATTTCTGTGTGATAGTTACAATTAAATTAATGCTGGTGTGTTCTGATGAGACTTATTTGGGCTGTTACAAAAGCCAACTCTCAGCATGCTGCATGTGGCACAGCCATTGATAAATACATGAAAGCATTATTTATTGCAACAGTGTTTGACATAACCCTTTAAACTGTGTAACTTCCTCTGTAAAATACTTTACTTCAGCTGGTAGTGTGAAAGAACAATGCAGTTTCAATTTCAACACAATTAGAGATCACAGACAA
The DNA here is from genome assembly GCA_038380795.1 of Pyrocephalus nanus. NCBI lineage: Eukaryota > Metazoa > Chordata > Aves > Passeriformes > Tyrannidae > Pyrocephalus > Pyrocephalus nanus. The sequence continues at coordinate 44,558,280 of CM076260.1, forward strand.
TAACCAAACAGCATTTAGCTGAATTTAACAGAATGTGGCCAGCACTCCCAAAAGGAGTCTCTGAAGTACAAAACCCAACAGTTAATCAGATTAATGGGGACTACCTGTTTTTCAGAGATGCTGAGCATTTGTAGAATCCACTGAACTTTTTTTTTGGTCTTCCCACTTCTTTTACCTTGTTACAGTCTTCCCCTTCCATGGGAAAAATAAAAGGATCCAATTCTATCACTTTTCTAGCTTTAATTATCTTAGAGATTGACAAGTATACTAACCCCGTTAAGTGAGACCTTTTAAAGCATAGTTTAAAAACATGTTCATTTTGCTACCTTTTAATATCCCTTCTCCACTAGCAGAAAGAAAACAAATAAGATTAGAAGTGCTCCTCATTAAATTAAAAAACCAAAAGTAAATATCCAGATACATTAGCAGGCAGAATAAATCCTAGTAGGCTAGAACATGCCATCCCTAAATCCCATCCCATTACACAAATGGCAACAACAACTTCCTTTTGAATATTGTATATTGCTACAGTATTTTGTCACAATAACCAGGAATGTTTTCTCATGAACCGGGAGGTTAAATGAAATACAAAGAACTCCTAATGCCTGAGTAAATGTTTGCAACATATCATTGTGTAAAAAGAGCACCTCTCCAGATACCTCCACAGGTTTTGTGGCAGAGCAAAACAGTATTTTATGGGAAACACACTGTAAAATAGAAAAATTACAGATTTAACAGGAACTGGACTGATCTGATTGCCAAAGTGTCCAGGAAGATGAAACAAAGCATTCTAACGTGGAATAGCTTCACATTGCTCACTCTTACAGACACCTTAACAAAACAACACTTTTGACATCAAGAAGCTAAAAGAGTGGTCCTGTTAAAGACTAGATCCTTCAGCAGAACATCGTTCTAACACTGTCTTCTGCTGTAATTTTGTTCTTTATACACCTGACAATTCTCAGCCGATGAGTGCTCTGCTTCCTGCATACATTTTCTTTCTAACTGTTGTTTGCACAAGGAGGCAAACAGTATACAATTTTAAAATAAAATTCATAACAATTTTAGGACAAGGGAAAAATCAGACAGATCAGCAAGAAAAAGTAGTTCGACCTAACTATTCCTAAATATGCTTCTGCTCAAAACAAGCATCTGTAGGACACACTCCAAAGAAAATCAAAATATCCATTTCCAGTGTAACTCTGCAGAAACCTACCTGACTTGACTATAGCAACAGGACAGTGTTTTACCAGAGCTGCTTTGTCTTTATGTGATTACTCTTTCCAAAAGACAGGCAAGTTAATTTTAAATTACTTCTCCAACCCCCATGCAGTGCCATAAGGCAATGCATATATGCATCACTCTGGTGTTGTGCTAATCGATCTGACAGACAAGGGCCTCCTGTCACACCACTCACAACAAACTAAAATCCATCATGCAGATTCTGGGTTGTTTTTCTAACCCCTCACCCTCCAAGGCTATATCATCCTTCATCTTCATAAAGCAAATTCCTCCAAGGAGAATCCTTTATGCCCACTTAGCATAATGATGGCTGTATTTCCCTCCCATGCAACCTTCCCACTTATGAAAGGCAGTTTGGAATGCAAGTTTTGAGGTAAAGAAGTACATAAAGCTGAAGAGCTGACGTCATGGCCTAGGAATGTTAACTACATATACTTTTTTATTTTACCCATAATTTTAGGGGTTTGATGTTTTAGTTCAATTTAGCTCAAGTTTGACCCCATACACTAAATGTCCATTAGCAGCTGAAGTACATCTGCTGCTTCAGCTTCACGTGAAAATCATTCAGCTTGTGGGCTGTAAGACTGCTGTGTGATGCCAACCTGAGCACAGCAAGTGGAAAGGATGAATACTTGCTTCAAAACGCACTTCAGATCTGAACAACAACGTAAAAGTAGACATACTCTGAAACCACAAGAACTGAAGTATGATTTAAAACCTTGACTGATATTCTGCCTTTTACTATTATAAATCCTTTGTCCTTTCAAGAAGTAAAGCTATACTATTAACTCCAACGTGACCTGAAAAATGAAGAAACTAAAATTTTAGAATTGCCATGTGTGAATAATCATATTTTGCAGAAATAAACAATTAAGCACTGAGAATTTCTGCACATAGTTTAAGTGGAGTAAATAAAAGAAACCCTAGCAGCTTAAAACTATCTCCTTGGCCTAGAAAGATGGCCACATCATGAAGATAACATGGTTTCAGGGTTTCCATGCTAATGTTAAACAGATTTAGACTGCACATCTCTATATTTAAACTCAGACCTTTCAAGTAGCTCCTAAACAATATAAGTACATACATTTTAACTCACATATATATAATTTCAAGTGTGAGACTTCTAGGTAGCTCAGAAATAAAGTAGCTAGTTATGAAGCAGAATGCTTATCTTTTACCAGTGGTAAAACTAAAATATAGAAAGATGAGCACTATTATCATGGAACAAAAAGCAATTATGATTTATTAGGTTTCAAACCCCCATTAAATGCACATTTTTGACTCAGTAAATCAGAAACTGATGACACAAAGATGCTGCTGAACACAGAAAAAAGTTCTGTTCAGTGTATAATGGGATATTACAAGACTTAAGAATTTCAGAATCACATAAAAACTAGTAATTCAGGATTTTCCTTCCATGCACTTGTTACATTTCTAATTTAAGTTTCACTGAATCAGCCAACATTCTCTATGAATCAAATGTCTATTAGGTGCTGAAAGAATGAAAACTGATGAGTACACTATAAATAAACACCACGTGACTACAGAAGGCACTTCTAGCTTACAACTCAAATATATCCATCATCCTCATTTTTATTATCAGCTAGCAATCCAGTTCAGGCACTGCTCCGTTAAATCATTTCACTTGCTTTTCTTACTGTTGAGCTAGATCTCTCATGGCTGCTGGCATTTAAAGAAAACAAGCAGAAGTCATCCATGAGCAGAAATACTGGAGCCAGTGGTCATCAGTTTGCATTACACAGGTAACACAAATCCTGGTGTTTAGGATTTCATAAAGCTCTGACTGAGTATTTTTGTATTAAGGCAACATAAAAGTTCTCTCCCTTCTGGTCACTATCCAAGAACACACAAACTCATGTAGAGCCTCCTTTCACCTAATCACTTCTGGAATTTTTGTAAATTTTTAAAAAGGCTCTCAATGACCTGTGGTAAGTTTCCCTCACTAGTGAAACAAGACTGAAGTTTTCAATCTGCTGTGAAGAGAGACAAATCACACGGCATGGTTATATGTTTACTTCCAGAAAGTACCAGGAATAGGAAGAAAAACATTGTGTTTTTTCATAACATGCACTGGCACACACGATGAGAATGAAGGAAACAAACATTACCATGGCACTGGACTATTTGTGACTACCTCTGTCATACTCACATAGTAAGGTTCAGCTTCCCTCTCAGTTATCTCATCCTGATACAAAGTGAAACAGGTCGGTATTCGCCCAAACCACACATCTCGAAGCACATCTTTGTCATCTGTCATTCTTCCAATGGACAGTGAAGCACATGTAGACCAGTTTGTTTCTTCAGCTAAAACTGTAACCAATTCCCCCACCCCCCCAAAAAAAAAACCAAGTCAGCACGACTGTGAATAAAAAACAATCTTGTTAAAGGTTCTTCCATAACTACGCTCCTGCAGGAGCGACCAACGCTGTCACCGGGGCATTAAAACGCATCGCTTGGTACAAAGAATGGGATGAATTAAGTCCCCAGCTACAAACACATGGTGGATAAGGAGTAAATCAGCATTTCCTAAGGCTGCATCACATCCCAGCCGCAGAGCCAAAGGGACCCTTCCCGTTACCGCCCCGCAGTGACCCCGCAGCCCCCGCACCGCCGCGGCCCCGGTGCCCCGGGCAGGCGGCAGAGCCCGTGTCTGCAGACGGGGCGGGAACACCCAACGAGCCGGGCCCTCCCGCCGGCGGCGCCGGGACCAGCACCGGCCCGGGGGTCACCGAGGCCGCAAGACGGGCCCCAGCATCGCCCAGCGCCGACGGCGCCTCGACAGCAGCTCGGGGGGGCGGTCCGGCCGGGCCCCACGGGGTCTGTCGGTCTGTCTGTCTGTCTGTCCCTCCGCCTCCCTCCCTCCCTGCCGGCGGCCGCCCCAGGTGAATCAGCGGCACTCCCGCCGCGCGGGGCCGGACCGGGGAGCGCCGCGGCGGCGGCGCCGGGCGTGCTGTCCCCGGGCAGCGACGGGGCCGGGGGGCGGTCGCGGGCGGGCCCGGCCGTTACCTCTGTCGCGACCGGCGACACCCGCCGCCCGCGCGCGGGGCAGGAACCGATCCGCAACCACGCCCTCCCCACGCGGCCACGCCCCCCCGCGCACGCGCCGCCAGTCGCGCGACTTCCGCCCGACTCGCGGCCCTGCCCACGCCGGCGCCGGAAGCCGGAAGCGATGGGCCGGGGAGGGCGGGCCCGGCGGGAAGGGCCGTCCTAGAGTCGGTCCGGGAATCGGTCTGGGAGTCGGTCCCCCACCACCCCCAGTGCGTTGGTGATGCTGCAGCGCCAGCGCCGAACACAGGAGGTCTCCGGACTGCAGCTGTGCCGGTCCCGCTCCTGAGGCGCTCAGCCGATGAGCCGCGTCTCTGAGGATTCTGAGCACTCTCTGCTCTCTCTTACCCGATTGTTATCTTCTCCTGTTTCTCCAGGGGAGTGGTCACAGCACCAAGCCTGACAGAGTTCATGAAGCGTTTGGACAAGGCTCTCAGGCGTAGGGTGTGATCCTCAGGGCTGTCCTGTGCAGGGTCACAATCCTTGTGGGTCCCTTCCAACTCGGGATATTGTGTTACTCTTTGTATAGTAGCCTTATCCACCGTGATAGATGGAGCCACAAAGGGGAGTTTGTCCAGGGGAGGGCCACAAAGTTGATAAGAGGGCTAGCACACCTACCCTATGAAGACAGGCTGAGAAAGTTGGGGCTGTTCAGCCTGGAGAAGAGAAGGTTGTGTGAAGACCTCATGGCAGCCTTCCCGTATCTGAAGGGGGCCTACAGGGAAGCTGGAGAGGGACTCTTCGGCAGTAGCTGTAGTGACAGGATAAGAAGTAATGGGTACAAACTGAAAGAGGGGAAATTTAGGTTCGATATTAGAAAGAAATTTTTTACTGTGAGGGTAGTGAGACATTGGAACAGGTTGCCCAGGGAGGTTGTGGGTGCCCCAACCTTGGAGGTGTTCAAGGCCAGGTTGGATAAGGCCTTGAGCAACCTGGTCCAGTGGGAGGTGTCCCTGCCGATGGCAGGGAGGTTGGGATTAGATGATCTTTAAGGTCCTTTCCAACCCTTAATGTTCTGTGATTCTGTGATTCTATAGCACAATCACTGGAGGATGAGGAGTACCTGCTGCCACCAGTGACATCTGTTACATACCAAAGCATCATTCTGGAGTGGTTTTTATTGGCACAGTAGGGCCAAGTTCACAGTGAATCCCACCTCTGCATTTTAAAGGATATCTCCCACAGTTTTGTCACTCAGCAAATCCCCATCAGCTGTAGGAGTGCACAGGAAGGACAGCACTTTTCAAGTGGGAGGGAATGTCTTAGGTCCAAGGAAGATATGGATCCCAGTGTGCCACACACAGTAGAGGAGGCTGGGCTATTCCTGGCAAAACGCACGACTGCAGCAAACGTTAATACAGCGGGTGTTTGGCCCCTTTGGAGGAGAGCTGATACACTGGGGGTTTACCTGATGGGGGTGGCACACGCTGCAGTTTCAGTAGTGCCACGTTCTGGCCATGCCGCCTTCTGGCCACCAGATGTCATGCAGTGGCCACTGCTGCTGAAGGAGTCTTAAGGAATTCGGGAACTGACTGCAGTTAATACTGACTTTTCGTGGAGTTCAAAGACTGGCATTTTAGTAAATTTGTGCGTTTCTGACGCAACAGTATGACTTGTGTAGCTCTAGTATTTTTTTCAGTCATCTGAAGGATTAGAAAAGTCTGAAGAGCTTGTGTTTTTCCCCCCCTGATTTAAATAAGTTTGTCACAATGACCTATTTTTTATAAAACATAATATTCTGAACATGAGCCCTAATATAAAATAATCCTTTTCGGCTAGTGCTCTATAAGCAAAAAGTTAAGCTGTGGCAGTTTTGTGCTTGGGGCCATACACAGTGAAGCTTTCCTTACCTTTTCTCCGAGGGTTTTTGTGACATTAATTAAAGAAGCAGGTAAACTGCTGTAAACAGGGAGTAATCGTAATATTAGGTATGGTCTACCCAAAGCACAGGGAGAGAAGACACACAGCACTTGTGATACTGCAAGGGCTTTAGGCTCTGAAGGCCTTATGCTCCTAAATACAAGCAACCAATGCTCACCTTGGGTGCACATGTTGGGCATGATGGTGGAAGGGGAGAGGTTCCTCCAGAAGCATTGCCTGTGCACTCATCACAGTTCTAACTAGTATGTGAAAACGATTGTCTTGCAGACCTGGAATGGCAGGAAACCTGCACAGAACTGATCCCACAATTATAGAGGCATCCAGCCCACAAGCACTGCATGTTGCTAGAGGCTTCTCCCTCCGTGTGTTTCTGCAAGGAACCCCCTGATGCTGTCACAGCTCTGCTGAAGCCAGTCACATGTGGAGCTGCTGTGGGATGCCAGCACCACTGGAAGAAAACAGAAAACCCAAAATAAAAAACAACAAGATTTTTACAAGTAGTTTTCCCGGTTACAGGATTTACAAACTTTCAGAAAGCTTTGCACATATGGATTTCCCTACAGGAAACCAAGGAGAACCACAGGTTTAGTCCTTGCCTTTCCTCCTATGAGCTCCTCAGAGTTCTATAGAAAAGGCTTGTTTTGGTTGGGTTTGTAGGCTGAAGGGTTTGGCTGATTGTTGTAGCAGCATCACAGAGATAATGCCAGCTCATTTTTTCTCACAGGCAGGAAGGACTCTGCCAGCACTGCTATTACCAATAGTACTGTTAGTGTGACTGTACTGAGAATGTGTGTGGCCTCTTCTTGACACTGCCTGTGCTCACCTCTTAAGGTCTTAACCTCCGCTGCTGTAGCTCTTGAAGCATGGCACTGTCCAGCTAGACTGTGCAATCAGCATTCTCTTGATTACTAATGACAGCTACCAAACAGATTAAACACACATTTTTACATTATTCTCTCATGTATAGGATAAGGAACATAAGCACCTGACTCAGGCATATGGATTCCACTTCATAGGCTGAAAATTAAACACCATTGAGTGCCCAAGTCTTTTGCTGGATCTAGATACAGGATACTGAGTAGAGAATAAAACACAATTAAGTTATACAGTGAGATAACTTGCTATTTAGAGTATCTTTGTATTTAAATGTCCTGGCAAACCCCTGATGGAGTTACCAAACACAGATGCAGCAAGATACATTGTAAAAATTCGTTTGAGATTTTAAAGACAATAGTTCGATAGGCAAATGAGGCTCTGATATTGAGACAAAATTGGTTGTAGGTAAACACACAAGATACAGTGTGACTACTGAACAAATAAAGTAAACCTGGTGAATGACAACTTAGCTATTATTATGACTACAAATAATGAATACAAATCCAAACATTAAAATTAATTGCTAGGATGTAATGTCAAAATAGATACAATAAAAAAGGAATTACCTCCTTTGGCATGTTGTTTTCCACATTGTTATCTAATCCTTTAAGTTGCACCATCACTTGGCGGAATGGACCACTCTAAATTGGAAGGGGAGCTCAACAAACATATTTCCAGTTCCAAAGATCCTCAAGCAGTACTCCCCCATTTTAAACATCATCATCAGACAACACACAGTTAGTCATTGCCTAATGGCACTTGAATCAAAACACCTGTTATTGAGTACATATGCAATCTAAAGATGCTTGTAACGAACAAGATTATAATTAAAGATGCACTAATTCTAACAGAAATCAGAGAAATGGAACAGATGGTTTACATATTTGTGGGCAGTTATGTTTTGGTGTAATGATAGTGCAGATGAAGATTTGTAAACAGGATCAGTGTATAATTTAGGTTGGAAGGGACCCTTGGACTCCTCTCCTGAACTCTAGGCCAACACCCCTTCTCAAAGCAGGAGTAGCTACAAAGTTAGAACATGTTGGTAAAGGCAAATCACACCAACATTTGGTTGCTGAAAAGTTACCTGAGATAAAACATGAAAGAGTATCTTCCCCTGTATTTTGCTAGAACTTGAATCATTGCTTTGATCACACGGAAAGAATTTAATACTGCTTTCATAGAAAGCCATCTACATGTGTCACCTACACATACCACAAAATAAGGATACTTTGTAAGTATTTAATGTATATACATATATAAGTTATACATACATATGTATAAGAAAGAACCCTGGCTCCTCTCTGTGTAAAACCCTGACTTCATTAAATCATTGGCAAAACACATAGATATGTGAAACTTAACTTGTTCCAGCATTGTTTTACTAGAAACTGATCAGCAATCACTACTGATGTTTTCCCTTCGCTTCTCTAACAGTTTTCAATAGAAAACAAAATGTATTTTGTTTTAATTTCCTAGCCATTGTCTTTTGAGCGTGTAAACAAAACCAGATTGTGAGAATCATTACTGTACACCTTTTAACATGCAACAGTGAGTAAGAGTCAAATGAAACTCATAAAGCTGCTATTTATATCTAGCTAAATAGTTCATTGTTGCATACTCCCAGAGAAGAATTAATTTGATTAATTACATGAGAAGCTGATTCATTCATCTGAGAACTTCCTGTAAATATTACAAGATTCAAGTACCACGTCTGACGGCACTTAATGTTTCCATGATACATTTCTAATTTATAAGTTTGTGGAAGTAAAAAAAAAAATCACTCTTACCTGGATATAATTTTCCTTTTTTGCTCTTTTCATCTATTAATATTTGTATTCTCTAACAGCAAATATATTTGGAAATATCCTAGACTGTTTTTGAACTCTTTCTTGTCTAAATAAATGAGGTGTGCTGAGTTTTCCCTCACAGTTTGGGTTGGAAAGGGTCCTTGAAGATCATTTAGTCCCAATATTCATTTCCTATTTTAGTTCTAACTTAAAATTTCTAAGTCATATTTCAGAGTATCAGAAAAAAAAATAATTGCTATAACAAGTGACTGGACATTAGGAATCCTAGTTGTAGGTCTGCTGCTTATTATTTACCTTGAACAAAATTTCTTGATTATGCTACTTTGTCACAGACACGTTAAGATATCTTGGTCTCAGTGAGGAGGAGGGGAAATAACCATTTTTTTTTAAATTTCACATTATGTACATATGGAGATTTCTTAAGAACATAAGCCAAACCATAAGCTTTCTTTTTTAATATATTGACAGTGCCAACAATCAATTGTTCACTTAGGTACATTTTTACTCCTCTTCATGTCAATACTAAGTAATACTTATTCTGTCAGGTATTATCCAAGAAGAGTGCCTGGAGTTCAAAAGATAGTAGGATGATGATTCCCGATGTTTCTGTTTTTTCTGTGGGGAATGCTGACAGAAAGGTTAGTGACTTTGTCAGTACTGTCTTAGTATTGGCTCCATCTATGTTTGATACACAAATTTAGCCATTTATGACCAAGGATCACCACTAACTTAGTGCTGAATCACAGCGCAGCCAGAAAGTAAAATAAGAGCAGAAGGAAGATAATACAACAATCCTGTGCTGTTTGGCTATTGATACAGCCCTTAGGTTGTTTATCTTTCGGCAAGAAGATATTTCACTATTAATCTGAGCTATTAATACCATTGAAATGTCAGCATCTGAGACATGAGCAGTCCAGTCCTCAGTACAAGAAGACACTAAGCACCTGTGTGTCACCTGGCACTTGGGAACTCCCAGAACTGAAACCAGAATTAACTGCTGTTTGTCGACAAGTAATCCTTTATACCTTGGTAAGACGATTTCTTACTGTACAACTCTATATTAAAATAATTTCAAATAAGGATTTAATTCCTTTTTCTGTGTTACATTGCATAAGTCCAAGCATCTGAGTTAGACACAGTCATCCACAGCTACTTGTTACAACCTGGTCTCTTGGCTAAATTATGAAACTTGACAATATGGCAATAAAGTACCAAATATCACAGGGGTTGATGGATAAACACAGTGGCAAGTGTGAGGCAGGGACAGCAGGCTAGATTCCCTGCCCATCCAAGTGACCATGGCTTCAGAAAAGTAATTTTATATTCTCAGTAAACCTATGTGTCTATTACATCTGACGTGGGGCACAGTTTCATTCTTAGATTTCTGAAAAAAATAGTAATGATTTGTAATAAAACACATGATTCTCTATTCCAGACAAAATTGGATTTTTTGGTGTGACTGGGTGATGTTCAGTACTTTTACCCAGGGAAAGAATATTTCTCAGTGATTTCATATTCACTTTGATTATTTTGTAGTGCTAAAGTGTTGATAACTCAGTTCTGAATATATATATATATATCCTCTGATATATCTTTTTTTCCTCCATCAATGAAGTGTACTGTGGAGATTTAAATTTAAAAAGAATTTTTAGTGAATTTAAAATCAATATTGAATAAGAGTTCTTCTGGTTTCTTTTCTCTTGGTTGTATTTGTACATTTGTTATGTGAGATAATTATTAAATCACTCTGATTTGTCAGGGGAAAAAGTAAGCCCATAATGCACATAAAATAGGAGAATGGGTGTTAGAGTTGATGGTGAAAAAAGTAAAAATCTTGAAGTCAATCTTATTCCATAGGAAGTATAATTACCAGTAGCCTCACCAGTGCTGAGTGGGGAGGAAAAAAAATTACATATTCACACTCATCTCTCCACTACTGTTTCTGCAGCATTTTTTTTCCTTCTTAAATCTGTTATCCCAGAAGCACTACTGCTGTTGATGATGAGTTTGGCTTTGGCCAGCAGCAGGTCCACCTCGGAGCCAGCTGGCGTCGGCTCTGTCAGACACAAGGGCAGCTTCTAACAGCTTCCCATAGAAGAACCCTGTAGCACTCCTCCTACCAAAACCTTGACGCACAAACCCAATACCATGTTGAACTATTAACCACTACTCTCTGATCCCAGCAGTCCAGCCAGTTTTTCATCCACCTTGCACTCTACTCATCCAGTCCACATCTCCTCAGTTGAGCTACCAGTACACTATGAGAGACCGTGTTGAAAGTCTTGCTTCAGATAAGCTACATCTGTAACGCTCCTTTCATCCACAGAGCTAGCCATTTCATCATAGAAAACAATCAGGTTGGTCAAGATTGATTTAACCTTGATAAATCTCTGCTGCCTGATTCCAGTCCTTCATGTGTCTGAAATGTGGAGAACTCGTTCCTTCATATTCCCAGGAGATGACCATGTTGCAGATCTCCCTCACTGGCTTTCTAAAATACTGATGTAATACCAACAACTGCGAAGTTCCCCCAGTTGCCACAATCTTTCAAAAGATGACAAAGAGGAGCCTCACAAAGCCATCATCTGTCTCAACTCTTGTGGATGCATCTTGTCTGGTCCTATGTCTGCAAACACTTAAATTCTTCCTAACTTTATCCTCCTGTATGGTGGGTAGTGCCTCAGTCCCCATATTTTACTACTAGGCTCAGAGACCTTACTTTTTCAGTAAGCAACCAGGGCAAAGAAGGCATAAAGTACTTCAGACTTTTCTGCAGATACGTCACTACAACCTTTCTATTCTGCCTGCACTATTTGGCCACGAGTTTACATTTGTCTTCACCTTTCTTTCAAGGCTGTTTATCTGTAGAAGCCCTTTTTGTTGCCCTCTATGTTTCTCGGTGGTTTTGATCCCAGCTGCGTGACTTTCCTAATTCAACTCTTGCGTGCTTGGATTCCCTGGTAGCCTGACCCCGTTTCCACTTTTCTGCATATTTCCTTTCTATGTCTGAGCTCCCTCCTCAGCCAATCTTGCTTCCTGCTATATCTTCCCATCTTCTTGTGCAATCAAAATGGACTGTTCTAGTGCTTCAAGGAGGTTTTATTTGAAGATCAATACTTTTTTTTTTCCTTCTTGGCTCCTCAGGGATCCCTGCCTACCCTTTCCTTGGCCAGTTTAAAGTCCACTCTTATGAAGTCCAGGTCTTTGCTGTGTACCTTCCTTGCTTGCCTAAGCATCTTAAATTCAGCCTGTTTCTCTACTTCTTTTTAGGCTTTGATCTTTATACTCTGATGAACCTGCTCAGAAGCGTTTCTCAGTAGATTAGCAAGGCTGTTGGGAAAGATGCTCTTGCCTTTCTTCTGGTGCCATTAATTCCCACCAGTCCTTGCTCGCAGAAGCTGATCCATGGGCATAGAATCCAAAGGTTCTGTCTGTGACACCAGGCTTTGCTCTGCATAACATATCCTCTCCCATTGAGCCCATTTCCTTAATTGGTAGGGTGAAAAAGGAACATCACCTTGGCCCTTTACCACAGCTTAGAGCACAGTAGTTATCTTCAATCCGCTCACAGTCTCTTTTGACAGCAATACTTGTGGCCAGATGGGTAAGAAGTACACAGTAACAGGGAAAAGATAGTAATAGACAATAATAATCCAAAGGCCCAATTGGTCCTTCCATGGTGTCCCACACCAGGGCCCAGGACAAGCAGTTAGCTTCCTGACAGCAGGTATGACCTGCAGGTGGGTGCTCTGGTCCCTAAAGTGACCCAGCCTTGGCCACTTCATCCTTATGGTGTTGGTTCTAGCTACTTACGGATTTTAATTGGATACCCCTGGAACTCCCCATGAACTTCTCTAATTTTAGCTATCCCACAAAACTTTCTATCCCACATAAATTTCACTGTCTTGCTACATATTATAGCTCATCAAGAAATATTTTAAATAAGAACAATATTATTAGAGAAGTTTAAGGAAGTCCCTTCCTTGTTTCATTTCATATTCATTATTCTTACTCTTTCTGCTTGTCTTTTTTTCTCTTCACCTGTAATGATATAGTTTCCTTGATAACTTATTGGGAAGGGCTTGTTTGTAAGGACTTAATAAATTTCAGCTTACTCATTCTCCTTCACCTACTGTTCTGTGGAACAGCTGGTAGATAAGTCCCTAATTATTGTTTATTGATGGTAGAAATTCACTGACCCGCATTCTCACAGTCACTCTCCATGCTTGTTTTAAATATTACATCCTTATTCTCTGTGATCGCAGCTGATTATCTCGGGAAAAGCAAATGCTGGCAAACAGCTCTGCCACTTCATGCTTCTCCTCCCTGGGACTCCCAATAACTGGTTTACTTCATCAGGCTGCTGTTTCAACACCTCCTCTTTGGATAACTTTTCCCGGGACAGAGCAAGGTTTAGATTCCCCTGAGAAGAGGACAGGGCTGATGGCTGCACAGAGTGGTGCAGGCTGATGGTTTTCACAGGATCTATATTGTAGACCCTGTGTAACATACAGGAGGAAGGAGTGACTGGTAAACATAACTATGAACAGACAGTTTCAATTTCCTAGTAATGCTCCTTTATTATCTGCAGATATATAGGAACAGTTGTGCTTTTAATGACATCTGGCCAGCTTAATATTTACTTGAAGATACTTTAGCACCTAACTAGATTACAGAAGACTGGATAGGTCTTCGATTTGATGCAGGACGCTCATATCCTATAGCAATTTAATCAGCTATGCCTATTTTTCAGTCTTTAACATGTTGGCTTTAGACTGTAAATTGCTGAAGGCAGAGCAAGACCTGCCTTCCTGCATGGTTGTCCATTTCCCAGCTCATCTGCTAGTCAGTGTAACAAATAACTGGTAATTAAGTATTTAATTTTCAGGGCTATTGATTAAGTAATATATTCAGCATTTCTATAAAATAATTAATTTAAAATTTCCCGGTAGTTTCTGCCTTCTTTCTTAGAAGCTAAAAGAGAAAGATCTTATCCTAATTTAAGCCATGCTGATAGATCTCCATGAGCATATAATGAAAATATAATGAAAATATAACAGAATGGCATTGCTGATTTAGTCAAAGAAATTAAAAATTATTCTTTAAGGTGACAGGTTTGCAAAATAATTTCAACCTAGAGAATAATCAAAAATTTAGATCAGGATGCAAGAGAAGAATACAAGCTATAGCTTTGCTTTTGGGCAACGATAAAAATGTAGCAGTGCTATGCACACTAACCAGTGTTAGTGCAAAACTGGAAAGCAAGAGAAAGCCATAAAATATTAGCCTAGAAATATATATTTCAGCAAAGCTATATCTACTCAGGAAAATATAAGCACATCTTGATATTAAGCAGTAAATTAACAATTTGTCAGTATTATATTTCTAATGCCTCATTATTTTGTTAATTTAATTGAACTGATTAATTGAATTGATTTTAATTGAATTAATTTGTGGTCTTACCAGTATACCTTTAAGTTGTCACTAGAAGAAAACAGAGTGCTAGAATTCACTTAATTATTTTTATTTTAATCAAACCCCAGAGGAGGTTAGAGGCCCTGATGCACAGAGTAGCCCAATGCTGCCAATCAATGGCTTCCCACTCTCATGAGAAGCAGCAGATCCCACTTCCCACTCAGTTTCTATCAGTCTACACAACCACCAAGATGGCAAAGAGAGTTGCCACAACATGGAATGTTCTTTCCTTTGAGTAGCATCCACAGCATTTGTTTCAGAGTAGTTACATAGTCTGTTTTGTCATAGCTATTTTATCTTCCCCTGTTACAGCTTTGGAGAGAAAAAAAACCTACTTATTGAAAAAACTCAGACAGCAAATGAATGCCATAGTGAACCAATGTTGACATAGCACATATATAGTGTTTTACAAATATTAGTGTTCAGCTTGAGACTAGGCACAGAATCTTTATGTAAACTATTTATGCAAACTGGCAAGTACGAAGATTGAAAGCTTTGAAGAAACTATAAGTTGAAAAATGTACAGAGAGAACATTCATCTTTTATGGGGGGGCAGAAGAACACAATACTTGGATATTCAGAGCAAGAATGAAGTGAGTTGTAGGTGTTGTTTTGGCTTTGTGCTGAATGAAAGCTAGTTATTATTATGAGAAAAGTAAGATTGGATTGTCATTAACAGAATGAGAAAAGCACTTGGCAGTTAACGAGAAGGAAACCCTATAAAGAAATATTTTCTGTGAGATGGATTTTTTTTGTCCTGTGGACTGTTAGGAGAAGGAATGAAAATTACTGCCACAGATTTAATAGCGAGAATAAAAGTGATGTTCTACATTGGGAACTCCTGAACATTTCATAACTGGAAATCTATTTGGCTATCTGCCTGAACTTATGGGCTGCACCTCGTTGGCAACAAAATGAAACAGGGCACTCTCACTGTTAGCGTCACAATGGGAGTATTATGTGGAGCTAGAAACTGATGCAGAACTAGTTCACTTATACATTAAAAAAACCTACAATGGCTGTGGAAAGCACTAGAAATTTCCATGTTAAAGTTAAAGACCACATGTTACACCTTGGCCACATTGTGGGACACTTCTAATGGATAAGTGCTGAAGTTATACAACTCCATGGACTATATACATGACTTATTTTGTTTGCTTCCCTTGAGCTGTAGGATTCTAATGCAAAATCTTCTTTAAAGGCCCAAAGATGGGTTGTAGGACTCTGAGTAGCTGACAGGAGGTACGTGGGTAGCAGGGAGGTCTATATGACACTTTTTACCTGTGCATTCACGTGCAAATACATATGTGACTCAAGGGCTCAGATAAATCACTGGCATTCTACAACAAAAATAAGAATTCATGCTAATATTTAATTGATTAATTGAATATGCTAACTTCCAATTAAAAATTCTACCCACACCTATGCTGTGGAATACTTGGTCTAGGGAATAAAAATCTTGGAGTATCAATGGGTTTGGCAGAACTGGATTGTAAATTAAATTAAGGCTGTCAGAAGAATGAAGGCGAAATCTTGACCCTGATAAGGGTCACATGCATTTATGACTTGATCTGATCAATGACTAGCATCTAAGAGATGGGCATTGGATGCTTTCAACAGAGCTACCAGCTCACAGATGAAACTGAATACCAAGAATCCCAAATTGGACCATGACAGGAACCAGACAACTTGAAATGACACCAAAAGCATCCAACGTGCAAATCTGAATTACTGCCTGAAGTAATCAAGCAGTGTGTACAAGAAGAAATTCAGAGCATGAGGTTATGTAAATTCATCCCCACTCCAAAATGTCCCTCAGAGCCTGAGGTGCCTCCATTTACTTCAGCTGCAATGCCTGTGTGCTCACCTGTGTGCCTCCCTGGGCAATCCAGCCATACAGCCACCTGACAGACCAGGGTAAGTCATGGCAACTGGCATGCCAATAATGTTGACTAAGCGAAGGTTGCCCTTTGAGATTTGCCCCACCCACCATGTACATAAGGCAATACCAGAAATCCTTGACTTCCAAATTTACTTCTTGGTTGAAGCTGAAATCACTGTCTCTTGCTTCCAGATTCCTTAGCCTATTCTCATTCAATCTCTGCTTGCCGTCTTTCCAAAGTCCTCCCCTGTGACATGAACTTGCTTACCTTTATGGGGTTTGCCCTGCTATTTGTTTTAAGGGTCTCTTTGCTTCCCTGGTTTTGCACATATTGCTGTTGATGCAATTCTGGTTGGCATATTCCTGAACTAATGGAGTTCCTAGCCGTGGCTTTTCCTGGTCATAATATTTAGTTGCATTTTCCAGGCTGTCTTTAACCCCCAGGAGTTAAAGACCCACATCATGCCATGTCTGACAATTTTCTGAGGACATTAATTTAAGGGTTTTATTTCAAGGTGTGGAATTGGACTCTCTCCTCTTTTCAGGTGTAGCCAGGGAACCTCTGGTCTTGTTGAGGCAGAAAGAAAATATTCATGGTGATATGACTGTAAGATAGAAAACACCTTCATTTCCATAACTATTTTTGCCCCATACCTTGAACTCTTGGAAAAAATGGAAGCTAGTATGGCATTTTGTACAGAGCCTGCTATTACTGCATGAGTTAAACAAGACACAAATATGCAACCACAGGGAGTCCCAGCATAGATTTAGGCCAAGCAATACCTGGTTTTTAGCTCTTTGTCAGACTTAGGCAAGAAGCAGGCACTCAACACTCAGTACTGTGAAGACTGAGACAACTCTGTGTGTGGGGAGGTGAATCCCTAAGTACCTGGGGCACTTTCAAGACAAACAGGGAGGCAACCCTGGAATTTAGGTGCCCACAGGCTTAGGTGACGCATGTGGGATGTCAGGATCATAGTTTGGAACGTATGTCTTTTATGTAGGACACAGGCAGGATTTTGGCCCCCATGCACTTTATTGCTCTTTTATTGCCAACTCCAAATTGTGGGAATCCAAAGCACTCCTCATATATTCTGACAGTGAATTATCTGAATCTCAGATGTTTGCATGCATGCATGCACTGTCTATGGAGGAAATTTCAAACCTCTATTATATTAGAAAAGAGGACAAAATATTTGGTGACAAAGTTGATTATAATCCATTCCTATTTTTCTGTCATTTGCTTGTGGGCTTAAGATTGGGGGTTTTGCTTGTTTGTTTGTTTTCACAGATATTGTGCCATATACTGTAACAGTTTTATATTTAGAACAATAACTGTTTCTGTTTTGAAATAATAAAAAGAGAGAATCAATTATTTGTGATATCTCAGCTTGTGTGTTAGTTAATTTCTGTTACAACTTCAAAGATTTTGAGTCTGTATTTGTTAGATTCTCTTTGTAACCCCAAAATTAGTATGTTTCAGGGTTTGGGTTTTTTTTTAAATCTCACATACAGTGTGTAGTCAAGCTAGATGGATACTGAGTACAATAAAGCCTAATCTAGATACTCAATCATCTTCTTTTTCACCATGTTGGAATGATACCAAACAGGAGAAGGATAATTTGTTGCATAATACCTTTCTATGGTATGAAGTACTTCGAACTGTTGCAAAATTGTGTTGGTTCAGATAAAAGCTAGACTGACTTGTTCTGTTGCATATGCCTGGCTTAAACTGACATAAACTGACTGCTGACACAAACATGAGCATCATTTAAAGTTTCCTAAATGACTGGCTAATTCTAATTAATGTCTATCTTATGGCCTTAACTAATGGCCTTAAAAATGCCTTTCCTAAAAGAAAAGGTCGAAACCTTCTAAATAAGCCAGGTACAGCTAAAGTACTGGGCCTCCACAAATCTCTTTTGATTGAGATTGCACATTGTTCTGACATTGCCATAGTTAACAAGCAGACATTAATTTTGGCCAAAGTTTAAACAGATTTTAACAGCCAAACCCCTTCACTTACTTTTGTGTATCAGGATATTGTAGTGTATGTTAGCACTGAACCACAAATGCTGGGTACCTCAGGGCTGATGTGGAATGCATATTTCTTACATGTGTCTCTCCAGAGAGAAATGTAACTCTGCACATTTTCTAGGTACTCTGTGGTGCTAATGCTGATCCAAACCCTGCCAAGATAATTTAAGAGGATTTGAAAAGATGCATGCCTTGCGGTTCTCCTTTTTTTTTCTCTTCTGTCATTTAAAGCATGTTTTCAGGCCAAACATGTATCTTTTTTTTTGGTGTGGAATGAAGTAGAACAGGTATGTTGAACATAGCCTCATCTGCCTGATCTGCCAGGAACTGAGAGTACCTAGGGAGTAGAGTGGCAGAGAGAAGAGACACCACAGCTGCAGTAGTGCAGGCTCCTTTCTCCCCAGTGCTGTTTTGGTGAAGTGGTTCACCAACACCAATTAATTCACCTTTGCTCCATCACAACATAAGACTGATTATAACTGACAGCTAAGTGGAAATGCAGCATACATACATAGTAATATATTTATCTTCTTTTTTCAATGGTGAATGTCAGAAAAATGCCATGGTTATGTCAGTTGTGGTTCTCTGGTCAAGAAAAAAAAAAAAAAAAAAAGAAGGAATAATTTTAGGCTAGAATGAGGGAAGAGATGTAGCTATTTGAATCTTTACAGTGTCTAGCTAGTGTCCAAAAATCCTATCCAGATAGAGGAAACAGGACTTCCTGCTTTGTTTCTAGCCACCCATCAAGAACAGCATGCTACCTGCCATCACTTCTGCTGTTTCTGTCCTTGGAGATACTTGAAATCCAAACTGACACGGTCCTTAATAACTTGCTCTGGCTGACTGTGGTTTAACAGGAGGCTGCTTAAGACAACCTTCAGAGGTCCATTCCCACCTCAAGGGTTCTGTGATTCTACAATTGCCATGTTTATATAAATTGCTTTACTGAAACAGACCATTTTTCTCAATCCCTTATGCAGTTCCTGAGGGCACAACTGTCTTCGTTTTCAGTTCTGCCCAATTTTGGCATGGCATGTATTTAATTTTGGGAAAAATCACTTTCTTCATAGGTTATTCTGCTCAGTTAATCACTAACCAAGTAAATTCCTCACAACTCAGAAAAGAACTGAATTTCCCCCCCCCCCAAACAAGTGTATATATTGCTTTGGGTAAAACAGCATTCTAGGTAGGACTTGGCTACTCAGCCAACCCTTCTGTATTTTGTGTTTCCCTGCCTTGCTCACATCCTTGTCCCCCTGCCATAAAAAAACCAGCATTAATCTATTTCCATCAATTTATGTAGTGTTTGTCAATTATTGGCTGATTATGACCATTGCATACCAGTGGATTTGAACTTTTTCCACAATACAGACTTCCAACATTTTTATTATCGCATCGTAGCATTTTTAGCAGACAGTTACAACATCCATGTCCTGTCAGTAGTAAGCAAAATCAGAACCAAAACCGCAATCACCCTAAAAGCTCTTTATACAATACAAATGCATGCTTGTTAGATGCAATTTAAGGCAGTATCTGTCAGCTCACAATAGTAAGCCTCCCAAGGAAAGCCAGACCTCAGGGTCATTTAAGAGACGATTCCTAAAAGCACCGAGGAGAACATGGGACTGCCACGTCCTGGCAAGGGTTGGTCACGATACGACCTGACACGATCCGTCCGCTGCAAGGTGCCTCAGCCTGACCCATCCCGCGGGAACGGCTCTGCCACTGTACGGAATCCTTTCCTCGTCCTCCTCAGCGGCATAAAGAGCCAGCAGGGCGGTCGGAGCCAATTCATTCCCAGGGAGAGGGATAACCAGCTAATTAATTAATGTGGCGGGCACCGAGACAAAAAGCAGCGCTTCAAGGTGTGAGGTGCGCTCGCTCCTGAGGAGCCCCCTCGGCTGTACAGCTGACGTTCTTTATTCATGTTCTTCCATTTAAACTGAGAGGGGCCGGGGAGCGGTGGCGGGGCCGGGGGGGATGCGGGGCCGCCGGCGCTGCCCCCGCGCGGTGCGGGCGGGCGCGCAGCCTTTCTCCGCGCCTTGCACAAGTGTCCGGGGCACACCCCAAGGGTTAGCAGAAAACAACAACAAGATAATGGCCCCTAATGCGCACCCTGGGCACGGATCACAGTCGGGCCGCTCCCTTCCTGTGCACCGGCGGGGAGCCCGCCTGCCGCGGCGCGGATCGCTCCGTGGGGAGGGACCGACGCGGCCGGCGGTGGGCAGGGAGCGAAGGAGGGAGGGAATCGCCTTATTAAACGCATACACGGGGGAGGGCGGCTGCCACCGCCTCCCCGTCCATGCCCGCGGAGAGCCCGAGAGCGCAGCGCTCCCCGCGCTGCCGCTCCCATCCCAGCTGCCGGCGGGCGGACCCCGCGGCCGCGCACAGCCCCGCACAGCCCGGCATGGCGCGGCGCGGCCGGTTCCAGCGCCTCTTCGGCCGCAGCGAGTCGGAGGACTCGGAGCCCGAAGGGGCGGCCGCCGCTCCCCGCCGCCGCCCCTCCGCCGCCGCCGCCGCGCCCAAGCGGCGCCCCGCGTTCCCCCACTGGCGCCCGAAGAAGAAGGAGCAGCATCCCCGGAGGAGCAGCGATGCCGCGCCTGCCCCAACCCCGCCGCCCGCCTCGCCCCTCGAGCCCTCGGCACCGCGGTAAGCGCGACACCCGCGGCCCCTTGCTGCGCGGGGCGGCACGGCGGGGCGGGGGGGCACGGCTGGAGGGGAAGGGGTTCGTCTCCCGAGGAGGGAAGCGCGTGTCCCGCAGCCGCCGTCCCGTCCCGCGTCTGTCCCAGCCTGCTGTCAGAGCGGCGCCCGAGCCGTGTTGACAAACAGCAGCGCTCGTGTGAATAAGTAACAGTCACCCTTGTGCCCGGAGCACAGGGAAGCAGAGGGAGGCTTCCTGGCCCAAACCAGCCTTCTAAGGGCGACTGGTGTGCGTAACCGGCTTTTTCCTTCTGTATCGGTGGGCTAGCTCTGTGCTCGCTTTTCCTGGACGTAGTAAAGGAGGAAGATGAGAGGGAAGGGTTTGACACCACTGTTCTGCAGTACTTTCCATAGCTGTTGCTCCCCGATGTGGTTCTAAGTCTCCCGTGAGTAATGGCCATCTAGTGCACGTTGGCTTGTAAGTTCTTGAAGACACAGGCATTACCCCGGGGCTGTTTACAGCCTGTGGCTGCAGCATGGGGAACCTCAGTGAGAATGGGGTTGCCAAGCAGTAGAACCTTCTGACGTGAAGGTAATTCACAGTAGCGTATGGTGAACTTGGGGCTGTGTCAGGAATCGGTTTGGTTAATCCTGCTCAGATTTGAACAGCGCGACCTGCATGATGAGATGTCAGTGCTACCTGGATATCTGGATTAAGAGCTGTAAGGTGTTGGTCTCTCAGGTGATTGGTTCAGATTGAGAACTCTAAGTTTCAGAAGATGGTTGTCTATAAAAATATTAGTACTTGCCTAAAAATGGACATCATGGAAGTATGAACTTGACTAAAATATTGTCTAATGGTGTTTATATTTGGTATCAAAATGTATTATTGAAAATTTAATAAACACTAACATCTTTCACAAAAGGGAAAAAAGTACTTATGCTTACATGTTTATAGGAGAAAGAAAATGGCATCTGCTTTTTCAGAACTGTTAAACCAGGAAATTATGTATTTCACAACGCTCTTTAGTGGCCGCGCTCAGGGCAATGCTGCAGGTGACCTCAACCAGGAACAGCTCTGTCTTCTGCCTTCCAAAAGGCACATAAAAACAGAGGGGGATCACAGTGTAGTTCCAGAATCTTCCAAGAACAGATGGTGCACAGCAGCTCTGGGCAAGATGTGTTACTGCCTTGTGTGTGTCTCCCGGTAGAAAGCTGGAGCATTTTCCAATTTATAGCCTCTGCTGTGCCTGCCATGCATTACTGAAGAGCCCCATGGCTCTTGGTGACCCTCTCATGGCTGTTGGCAAACAGATGAAGGGTTCTCTCTGAGGTCACCTCTTCCCTGGGCTGAACCAGTCCCACTCCCCCAGCTGTTCCTCAGGGCAAGAACACCCTTGGCATCATGGGGCCCTGTGATCAACTCATCCCAGTTTATCAGCATCTCCTGCGTATTGAGGGGGCTCAAAACTGAATAGCGTATCCAGATGTGGGCAAATGAATGGTGGCATAAGTGACATAAGTCTTTACTCTTGGTGAGATTTCCTTTATCTTCCAGATACCTTGCTGGGTCTACACTGCCAAACCAAACCAGAAATGCTGTATGGGATTAGAGGTTCAGTTCTTATACCTTAAAAAAAAAAGAGGATATTTTTACTGTATAAATTTGTTATCAAGTTCTGTTCTTAAATTACAAGAGAAGTCTAATAACTACAAGGCTTCTGAAAGGACAGGGTTGTAACTCCTGTTACAAAATGCTAGGTTTTTTGGATTTTGGACAGAGAACCAATCCTTCTACTGTTTATAACGTGTTGGGTCTCTGCTTCAGCACATGGTAGTACATGTGTATGTCACCGTCATTAACTGCTTTCAGTTGTCTTCAGAGAGCACAAACTTCTTTTTTGTGTAGCCGTCTACCACCCTTGTTTTTCAAAAAAATTGAATAAACTAAGCCTTTGGTATACAGCCCAAACCATTCAATCATTTTTAAATTATGTTGAAGATTATGGAAACATTACTCAAAACACATTGTTTGAAGTCTTTTATTTGTGTTACATGAATGGTGGGCTGTAATATGTCGTCCCAAAAATCCCATATAGGCCAAGTAAAGTATATGTTTAACAGTGATGATTTTGAAAATATAAGATGCTTAATAAATGGCCATGGGTTTTGCTATGAGAGAGACATGGTTTAGCACATAACGAGCATGATGGCTGTCAGTTTGAAGACTAGAATTTATATGACACTCCAATTTAAAAATTATCTGATGAGCTGTTTTGCTACTTTTGTGTTATTTTTTCAGGTAGCCAGTACTTTTCCGTGCTGTTAGTGACTTACCTGGAAGAACAGTACCCAATATGGCATGTCAAAATCTTGGCATAAAAAAAAATCTTACCATAAAACCCAAAAAATCAGCCCAGCTCCTTTAGACTTAAGGCTAAAAGTGTGCAGTCTCCTGCTTTGATGAAGTTTGTGTAGTATTGCCTTTGTTCATGGGTGACAGGGATTAAATCAGGACAGCCAGGTCCTGGTTGCTTTTTCAAGCAAAAGCTTGTAGAATCCCTTTCCCATAGATAATAGCTACAAACTGGAGCCTCTGGACAGAAGAAGGTGCAGTAAAAAAGAATGAAAAAGAACTATAGTTGTCACATAGTTATCACCGTGCTGTAGATAACTGCAACATAACTCCTTTGCAGGTTGTGACTTACCGAGTTGTCACAGCTTGGACACTGAATGATCTCCACCCAAGGGCAACTTAAAAAATTGAGGTGATGACTTGGATTTGAACGTTAAAGCAGGAAGTTGACTGCAGGAGGACAAAGAAAACTGTATATCTTTGGGGTGTGTTTGTTTAGCAGTGTTTCTCTCAATGTATGCTACTCCATGAATCTGGAGCTTTTGGTATTTGATGGTCAAGACCAGACAAGTTCCTTTGGTCCAGTTATGTGTTGGCTAACATTTTAAATGACAGGAGCTAGATTCATGCCCAAATGTATCAATGTAATCAGCATGAAAAAGGAGGACATTTTTGCTCCTTATTACTTCCTTAGTTCCAAGAAACGTTTACAATTTGGTCTTGTGTGTGTTAAGAATGCTACCATAAACAGCACCCCTTGTTTTTATTACTTTCCTCTCTCCTGATTAAATTAACTCACCTTCATCATACTAAATATGTGAAGGCAAAGAAGCCTATATGACTGTTGTTCTACAATCATTTGGCAAGGAAACAAAAATTATTTAGTGTTCAGTAATAGCATAAGAATAAGGAAAACGAAACAGCATTAGGCTACATCCAAGGAAAATCAGATTGTGGAATGATTATACCTTATCTTGTGGAGGAACAGGAGATATGCTAAATGTGAAGAAATCTTATGTTATGAAGTGGAGAAAGTGGTGGTGAGACCAAGACTGATATCTCTTCCCCTACTTTCATATTCTTGAGTTACTCTTCTTTGGCTTCTGTGTTAGAAAAGCCCACACATAACATTACATTTTGCAAAAATATGAAGAACAAATGTTTCACCTTGTGAAAAGCAGAGGTTATAATAACAAAGAACATTGGTAGCTTAATTGATTGATAAGAAGAAAATGTTGAAAACTGTCATACAGTCAGCTATGTTGTGTAATAAAATACAAACTCTCAAATCAATGAATCAATGTACTTCATGTGTGTAGCTTTATATTTGTGCATCAAAAATGAAAACATGAGAACATTCACCAGTGTTCTGTGCAAGACTGTGGATTTCTGCAAGTGTTACTAGTTGCATTTATGTAATGGGAGGTGGAAATGAAAATAGGTTTGACGTATAATTCTTGGTAATCTGTGATGAAACCATAACACCTTAGGAATAAGGATACATTATTTTATTATTTTTTATATATATAGGAAAGAAGTTCTCTTAAACTATCATGATCAAATAATTGAAAGCAGAATTTTTTTCATTATTTTTTGGATACTGTAACGTAATGAGGAAATCAGTGCTTATTAAAAATATATGTTTCTAGAAAATACTAAGGTTAGAGGGATCACATGCTAAAACATTCACTTAATTTGATTGCATTCTGAAGAGGTTAAGAAATACTATCCTATGAAAACATGATGATATCTGTGCCATAAAAGTAATAGTCTGTCTTTCCTGCATGAGTTTAACATCAGTTGCTGTCTCTGAGTTGCTGATTTTGCAGATTGGTGGCTGTGAAAACACTAGTGTGAAGAACACTCTTCTTTTCAATTTGTCCTTTTAAAAATCAAATGACAGTCTAAAAAATCTGAACCAGTAAGACTGCTGGTTGCCTCCCTCGTAAGCCTGCTTGGGTGTCAGGGGAAGGGTAGATCCTGGTAGAGAAAGTGGCATCTCATTTCTTGTTGCTGTGGTGCATAGGAATTGCTGACTCTCTTTATTGTTTTTTCCCTGAAATTAGGAAAAAAGAATCTTAAAAAGAAAGTAAGTTAATGGACTCACACGATTCACAGTCAAGGAATTTTTCCTTACTTTTTTGTGTACTTCTGCCTTTATTGGATGTTTATTTTGGAGAGATGGTATACCCTACTGTATTCAGCTGAATCTGATCCATGGTAGTTCTGAGTACCACTGAGGTGATAGGAGTTCTGTATTGAACAGTTAAATGTCTATTGAAACAAGGACTGTAGGTAAAAAACAGGTTCTAGCCTACTCAAACTAGCTGCCAGTCTTGACACCTCTAGTTTTAGTGTGTCAGATCCACACTTGGAAATAGTGACAGATAAAAACAGAAAGGTGTTTTGAGAATTTACTATTGTAAACCACCATTTTAGAAACCACCCAGGAAGGTGAACAAACAAAAGGTTCATATTGAATACAGGTACATACAGTTGGCACTTAGTAATGCATGGAGTGTTAAAAACAATATTAAATACTGAATGCAATTCAGTATAAAATTCAGTGAGTACAGTTTATTTAAAAGAGAAAATAGTTGTTTTCACTCT
Source organism: Pyrocephalus nanus (assembly GCA_038380795.1). Lineage (NCBI taxonomy): Eukaryota > Metazoa > Chordata > Aves > Passeriformes > Tyrannidae > Pyrocephalus > Pyrocephalus nanus. The sequence goes on from CM076260.1 coordinate 44,584,156, forward strand.
CTACTCTTCCTCAACAATGCTTTCTCTTGTTTCTTCCTTTTCTCCTTGTCATGTTCCTTGTTCCTACAACTCTGTCCCATCTTTCCCTCCCTTTACATCCTCTCAAGATTTACGTCAAGCAGTTAATACTTCATACTCTAGTGGGTTCCTGCTTGCATGGAACAAACAGAAGAGTGATGTCTTATTGTACCTGTGGTGGTCTCAGGACATAGGCAGGACAATTATTTGTAGACAGAAATTAATATCTGTTATTGAAATGGTCAGTATAATTAATTTTACTTGCTTTGTATACAAGATAGGATCCATATCCTCTAATTTCAGATATCTACATCTGAAATAATTATTCACTTTATAATCAAGGAGGGCAAATAGGCATGTCTGGTGTGCAGTGCATCTCACCCTAAGGTGAGTGTCTAAACAAGGCTAAATGAATCGTGTCTTAGAAGTGCAAGGTTTTCCGCATTGACTTTAAAGCTGCCTGAAGGTGACACCTCCAACATCTGAATTTGGGCATCTGAATTCAATCCATGTTACCTGATAATGGGGGAGTCCACAGACTGATTCTTCCATGTAGGAGATGCTACAGTACAAAATCAAACAGTCACGAGCTGTTCTGGCTTTTCCTGTGCAACTTCAAGGCACCTTCTTTGTTCATGAGCAGCCTGCTTTTAGAGAATCATTTTCGACAGGATTGCTGTTACTCAGTATATTCTGTTATTCATTTGGTTGTGGTTAAGCGTTTTCAATTTTCTTTAGGGAAGTGAGGTTGAATCCTACTTCTGTGTTTCCTAGGGAAGACTAGGCAAGTCATGGAAAACTTGTGGTAAACAAATTTTTCCCAGGTGTTTACAGAGAGGAGAACAGGGGAAGCAGGAGAAAGAAAAGAGGAGGCTACTAGACACAGGGTCTGATTTGCAGAAGTTTAGCCAAAATGGTAATATTTAGGGAAGTTAAAGGTGGCTAGGAATGAAATCTTAGGAAGGATGGGGAACTGTTAACACTAGACAGTTCTTCCTTAAGGAGTTTGCATTTTAAAATAGAATAAAAACATGAAGACCAGTTCTGTAATCAGAGGTTCCTGCACAAGGGAAAAAGAATCCCTTCTTCAGCTTTCAAAACAGACAGAAAAGTCATCAGTGGTTTGCCTGCATTTAATGTATCTGATAGTGTATCTTTGTATATACTGTTATATTAGTCACTTCTTAAGCCTAGCAAACTTTCTGATGAACACTTTTATCTTCTCACATCTGTTTGTTCATGTGGCCACATACTATGAGCTAACACAATCTATCATCAAATATTTCATCATTTGGTGCTCCCTCAAGACAAGAAGGGAAAGATATGCAAAGACTGATAAGAGATTAAGAGAGAAGAGGTGAATGGTCTCCTTTAGTGTCCCCTTGGAAAAAAAAAAACCAAAAAAAAAAAAAAAACAACCAAAAAATAAAACCAAAAATGCCACCATGTTGTATTTAAACTAAAAAAAGATATCACTTTCTGTATTATTCCAGAACTGTACTTGGAAATTCTGAAATTAAAATTAAAAACATATTAGTTGGATAAAATATTTATTTTTGCTATATGAATCTTTTATTCATCTAGAATTTATAGTTATGTAAACTGTAAATCAACCAACCCAAAATTTAAAAGAATGTTCTGAACTATGAAAATTTCTAAAACAAACATGTTTGATGAATTCCCCAAATCCTGAGTTTCAGGTAGAACCTGACACCAGAAGCACAATTGCTATTTTTGTTGTCCCAAAATAGGTTTTTTCATCCAGTGTGAAAAAGGTCAATCCACATGCACGGTTGAGATATCTGAGTTTTTTATAGTTCTGCGCAGAAAGGGGTGCTGGGTGAAAAATCCACAAAGCCAGCCTGACTACCAAAACTTTTCACTATTTATACAAATATTTTACTGGTTAATAATTCTCTTCCTTCTGATGCAAATTAATCTGCATGCTCAGTCTTTCTCTTCTTTTGAGTCAGTGGGTTTCTGGGATCAGTGGTCTGTGAGTTGGTGGTCATGATCTCCCCCTGACAGAATTACCTTTTACTCATTCAGGGCTGATTTCAGCACAATTGCTGAGTTGGATTTACTAGATTTTTCCTTATCTTGAGGGTTCTGCCAAATGCCTTGTGGCCCATAAATTCTGCATTCTCTGTGTTCGCTATCAGTGGTACATCCTTATTCCCAAGCTTTGGTACCTCCCCTTAGGTCTGAGGTCATTGAAATATGTCAAGCCTTAAACATTAAAAAGGCAATTCTACCAATAAGTAATTTGTTTTTCTAACACCTGGACATTACTTAGGGCTTCCGTCTTAGCTGATATCTCTTTCATGGATTAAATCTCCTTGTTGATTAGGCTTTGAAGCCTGCGAAGATCAAACATCAAAGGACATCCTTCTTAAGAAAATTTTTAAATATTCCACATTTTGTAACATTTTGACAAAAGAAAATATAAAAATCTGGTTTTCCTTCCTAAGGATATGTTATGTTGATTACAGTGCTCCTTGTATTGTTTAAAGTCACTTCATAAGTATCTGCCTCTAAGAACTACAGGCAGGTAAGAGGGGCTCTAGTGCATTCTTTAACCAGCTTTTTATAGTTACTCTTTCATCTTTGTAAGCTACTTCTGTATTTTCTCCTATGTATCTTGAACTGTCACTGGTACCACAGCTGTGGTACTGCTGTTTTTTGGTCACAAGCTGTTTGGAAGCAATGCAGATGGGCTCATACTGCTAGCATAGACACAAAAAGCTTAACACTATCACATTCTGTAGAGAGCAGATGGATTGATTGGGCTGTTTGATTGTTTTTTTACAGCACTTAGAATAAGCTCACATATTCAGCCTGGAAGGACAAATGTGCCGACACAGCACCTAGATAACTTAGAACTGCATTTTACCTGTCTGATTTGAGCTTGGACACACTGAACACAGATGTCTGCCTCACCCCACTTTGTAGACATATCCTGTGTTAACTTCGTGAGATTCTTCTGATTTGGGTCTGGATTCCTTAACTTATTCATGGGAGGCAACCTTGTCTGTTTTCAGTTTAGACTGTAAGAAATTTTTTCTCACACATTTTGTCTTTGTTACTAGTTTACTGAGTAATCTCTCCCAGGCTGTGGTGGCTTGAATCCTGTGTTTATCAAATGTCTAGAATAATGGAGTCTGATTTTGACTATGCAAATAGTAAATAACAGCACAAAAGACCAAAAAAAAGTTGGCATCTTTCAAAGGCTCTGAATGAGTACATGTCATTTGCAATTTCAGAGCGGAACTTGTCAGGCTTTTTAGTCCTTGTGTAATTTAGAGGGTGTGTATGAGGTGAAGAATTAAAAAAGAGGCTGAGAGGCCTACAAACATTCCACAGGGGTGTATTTTAAATACAATATAGGTGACAGTCCTGCAGGTGATAAGTGTATTCACGTGAAGTTGGCTGCCTGGTTCCTGATGAACAGCTCAATGCCCATTCCTGTCATGTTTGTCAGAAATTCAGCATAGCCAGGGCTCCTGGGAGGCTTTTCTGTATTTGGGTTGGAACCTGCTGGTGGTTTCAGGAAAACAGTCACCTTTAAAGTTCTAACAAATCTGAATTGCAGAGGTTTCTGGCCTCTCTGTTCATAGAGAAGAAATCCAAAGGCAGCCAGAGCTATACTATTACTCACGTGAGTCTGTGTTAGCACTATCTTGGGCCACGGATCTGTGGCTTGGAGCGACTGGTAATTGAACTAACAAGTTCTTTAATAAGATCTAGATGATATCTTCCTCACTTGGGACAAATAAAAAATTTCACTATATACAGCCTTTGAGGTAAGGTAGAGATAATAATTTTAACATAGGATTTTCAGTGCTCTATATGAGATAAATTTATGGGTAAGCTAAATTGTGCGTGAGAGATTTCATGTTTTCACTATAGTTCACTACGAAAGGACAAAAATGACTACAGATACAACAGTACTGTCTACTGGCTCACTGCAGTTAATAAAATGAACAAAAATTTTAAAATTAAGAAAAAAAAATCAGAAGCCTAAGTGCCGCTTTTTCTGTTAAGAGACCCAACTTCTCATCTTGACTTTCAAAAACTATTTGTTAGAGAAAACATACTATGTTTGGATCCAAGTTTATAAAAATGAAAACATTTTCTAAACTTAAGTTAAAAGTAAATATGAGTCTTATGCCAAACAACTTTTACACGAGTGCCAGTGAGCTAAGAATATCTTACAAATACATAAAAAATCAGAAAATCAGGATATACTTCATAATGTAAATTTTTGGCAGAAATCTAGTCAGATGATAAACTAGTCTGTTCTGTTTTGTGAAAAGCCCCATTTTCCCCTGTAAATGCTAAACACGGCGTGGTAGTGGGACTTGCACAGGAAAACATGAGCACAGAGTGACCTCGATTATAAATGTTGTGAAAGTGTAGTAATTCAGTCTTGAGTATTTTTATGAATTGTCTGCATTCTAAATGAACCTGGTTTGAATGGGCTGTATCTCTTTTCTCCCCACTGTGGAGTGCAGTGCTCAGAAGCTGTGCATGAGCCTGGCAGGAGCCAGTGGGCTACTGGTGCTGGAGGAATGTCCCACTAGCTGCTAAACCAGTGGGGCAGCATTGGAAGCAGTAATAATAGTTCAGGGCTTACCTGGAGGTATTTGAGTGAGGATTACATGTTAAAGGGGTGCTTGCTGTGACGCTGAGGAGGAACTGAAGAGGAAGTATCTGAAAAAAACTTAGCACCTTTAAATTCTCAAATTCCGTGTCTACAAGTACTCTAGCAAGTTCAAATACTGAGCACTAGTGTTGTCTGTTGTAATCAGACTTTTGTGATGAGTGCTAATAGTCTGTCAAATTTCTTCCAAAACTACAAAATAAAATAAGTCCATGAGAGGTGTTTTATTACTGTTAGAAAGGTATCTGAATCACTTCTAACTGTTGGATTCCTGTTTTCTTTATCTGGCTTGTCTACAAAGGTTTATATAGCAGTTGTTTTCTTTGGAATTTTTTTTTGGTGTGTGTTTTTTGTTTGGTTTTTTGTTTGGGTTTGGGTTTGGGGTTTTTGTTTGTTTCTTTGCGGATTTTTTTTTTGTGATTTTGCTTAATATGATCAGGGCGATTCCTTAATATCACCACAGTTATGACTAACTTGCCACAACTCTGCAGTTTTGCTTCATTTTGTTTTGTTTTAAAAGAAAAGAAGGTTCTATATACTTGTTTGGACATATCTAATCTCTTCTGTCTGAGTTACTTGCCAACCTTTGGCATATTTCCTTGGAGTAATTCTGCTAAGCAGTGTTTCCCCCCTCCCTGCTGTTTTCTGCAGAAGTAGTGCATCTTCTGCCTCCTCCTTAAAGCAAATCTTTTATGCTCTGAAGATTCCACATTTTGACAATCTGTGTCTTTGGGGCTAAGGTTTATCAAAGTCCAGAAATTTCTGTGTTCTCACTGTTCTTTTGTTATGGTCCATGGAGTTCCTTTTCCCCCAGTGATGGACTGGATAGGCTTTTCCAGTTGCAGTTGTTCCTGGGACAGCTGCCAAAGCAATGTGCTATTATGTATTCATTTCTTCCCACAGTTCTGACTTTGTTTCACATCACATAAGAGTTGATAAAAGTTTAACAATTATTTCCTGGTCCTGACTCTGTAACTAAGATGGGCGGATTTCTCTCTCATCAGTAATAATGCATATTTTTAACAAACATGCAATTCCTTCAGTTCTTTTTCTGGATATAATATTCCCCAGGCTATCATAAGTCTGTAACATATTTTAATTTACTTCCAGAGTAATGATTTACAGCCTGTATTGTAGCATAGGTGTGTAGAGTAGATTTATTTGATATAAATTTAAAAAAATTAATTTTATATACAAGACATAATACTTGTTTTTCATTCTAACATGTCCGTTGGGTTTACTGACTGAGTTTTCTTACTAGCAGGATGTTCATTAGACATGAAGATGATTATAAATAAATTTTGCTGCTGATGACAAATTAGGTGTTCATTTAATGAAGCAGGTGTGACCCAGCCAGGTGTTGGCAGCAGCAGGCCATGGTGTGTGTGAGATACACGTGCTTCCTTCTTTTTACTTTCAAAAGCAGTTCTGAATCCTCTTCCAAGTTGCCTCTTACTCTGTGGGAAGAACAAATGCAGTTGCAGTTCCCTCTCCAATCACATTAAAAGTGTCAGGGAAAACAGATGTGAAATAAAGGATATTGAGAGTTAAGGTCATGAAAATAAATACTATCTAAGTGAATACTGAAATGAAAAGTGAGTACTGAAATGTGGACAGATTGATTTAGCATTTTTTATGTCTTCTATAGGTTGCCCTTGCTTGCCTCTTCTTTCTTTGTAATTTTAGCCTGTGAACACTGAAAATTTTGAGAATTTTTTTGATTATGCCATTTTCCAAACTTCAGGGTCAGGTTTTTACAGGAATTGTTAGAAATTGGTTGAAAATAGAGAAGTGATCACCATAAACAGCTCATCATAGAAAGCCTTTGGCAGAACCTTTTTCTCTGCATAGGTATTCTAAATAATCTGTTTTGCTTTTGAGCAGTGGTCCTCATTCATGTCCAGGTGCTCTTGTGTGTGTGGTTACTGGGCTCAAACATGAGGACTTCTAATATAGCAATGTGCACAGGTACCCATAGATTGGTTGCTGCCATTTGTGCTTCCTGTCAGAGGAACAAAGGGCTAGACTTCTACAAGTGTTCCAGTCACTCCTTAGCCTGAGTGCAAGTTTCTTATTCTTGGGGAGCTTTTAACTTCATTTTCCAAAACTTTTTATAAGCTGAGGTTCATTGGTTTAGGTCCTTTGTCACAGAGTTCAGAGAGCTGAAGAAGGACACATGAACAAACAAAGCAGTGATCAGGGCATTTGGAGGACTAGTGAGCACCTCCCAAAACTGTGAGCATGAATAGTTTCCACTGGTGCTCATGCAGCTTCTGATGTTGATGACCTGCTTCCAAAGTGCCTGAGTGAGGAACAGGTGCTGTGTTACTGCCTGTGCCTTCTGCATCTCTCCTAGGGTCAAATCCCAATCAAATGACAATAAGGAAACAATTTGGGTGCTGATCCTCCCTATGGTATCTTGTTATCTGATCCTTGTTACCCCTGTGGTGTTCAGTACCATTGCTGGCACAAACCAGGACGCCAGATTATATGTGACAGAGCACCCAGGGTATGTCAGGGCATCTGAGCAGCAGGTAGGGCTGACTAATGCTCCAGGACTTAAAATGGTGTTGCTGATGGCATTTGGCACTAAGGTTACCACTGTGGATGAAGGGTGTTGCCTTTCTCTATGACTCCTCACGATTTGCAGGACTCTAGGAGGATGTAATGTGTGTAAATATTCTCAGCCTTTGACAATATGAGTGGGTCTTGGAAAGAAAAGATGGTTTCTGAGACAGTCTAGGGATACAAGGCATTTGTGGTGGACAGGGTGGCCCAATTAGAGACTGTTCAGCCCCGCATCTACCCAGGAGCAGTCCCCATGGCAAGAAAGTATTTGGAAGGCAGTAATTGAGTTCATAGGGGTTGGAGATCTTGTTCCCAGCTCATACTTTCAAGATGAAGTGGTTGTAGATGAGCAGTCTACGGAAGATTTCAGAGAGTCAAGGTCTAAGATGTGATGGACTGGCAACATATAACCACATCAGAAAGCCTGACAGTATTGTTGGTAGTTCAGCAAAAAGCCTTGGGAACAGTGTCTGTGCCTATAAAAAAGTGTCCTCTGGGTGATGGATTTGCTAAACTGACCAAGGCTGCTGGGGAAGTAGCATCTCCAGCATGGTCAGAAACTATATTTGTCTTATTTAATAGGTCCAGAGGACACTTTTCAGAGATTCACATTCATAAAATACTACACAATTTCTGGGGGCATCCAAATTTGATGGTATATTCAGCAAAATACCTTGAAGTCTCCCTTCCACTTCCAAGTTAACTGATTATTCCTTTGTTATTATTCATGTGTGTGCCTGTGGACAACCACAAAAGGAAGAATAACATTAAGGTATGTATGAAAAACATCAGATGCAGATGTACTGCTAAGTACTGCTAAGTACTGCTACAAGAAGCTTATCAAGTATGTATAAGTCTGTTGGAGTATACATATGGCCAGTGCTGATCTAACTCCAGTAGCTTCCTTTTGTTCTCTGTTTAGAACAGTCACACAGAATTGAATCAAAACAATCTTTTTTGTTTTAACTGAAAGAAATAGAGCAAGATGCTGGCATAATAAAGTAAAAACAGATCAATGTACATTTTTGTACATAACACATTTTTGTACAATTATTTTTAAAATCATTTTACATAATACGTTTTTTGTACATTTTTGTGCATAACCAAAAAACGGTACACATTTCACAAATAGGTCTCTGAAGATGTGTAGTCTCCCTAGGACAGAATATTGTGAAGGAATACTTATTCCAGCCCCATGAGAAGGATTTCACTCTGTGATGGGTTGACCCTGGCCAGCAATTAAGCACCCACCACTCTTGCTCACTCCTCCCAGTCAGTGGGATGGGGGAGAGAATCGTAAGAGTAAAAATGAGAACAAATTCATGGGTCAAGATAAGGATAGATTAATAAGCAAGGAAAAAAAAAATCCCAAGTGATGCACAGTCACTCACTCACCAACTCACACCAGCAGACATGCGTCCAACCAGTGTCTGAGCAGCAGCTACTTCGGAAAGACACCCCCACATCACAAAAACAGAGTTTATATTGTTGAGCATGATGTTACATGCCGTGGAATATCCATCCCTTTGACCAGTTTGAGTCAGCTGTTCCCTCACAGCCTACTTGCTGGGGAGGCAGTATGAGAAATCGATAAAGCCTCGGTGCTGTACAAGCACTGCTCAGTAATGGCTGAAACTTTGATGTGTTTTCAGTTTTGATCATAGATCTAAAATACAGAATCATTTGGTTGCTATGAAGAAAATTAACTCCATTGCAGCTGGATCTATTGCATGCTATTAGGTGCTTATCCACAGTTAATGGTTTGTTTTTTATGTACATAAATACTTTGGAAGACTGAGCAAAAAAAAAGCAGTTGTGACTTGGAAGATCAGAAAAGTCACTATGAAATAGCCCAGGTTGCCAAAAAAAAGGTGAAAACTTAATATTTTCTTGTAGTGGTAAACAGTATTATTTTATATATGTTTTAAATGCATATAGAAGTTATTAGAGGAGATTTAAGGCTGACTTTTTTATTTTGAAAGGAAGAAAAAAATTACATTGTATTTTGAAAGCTCTTGAGATGAACTGCCTGGGGTGCACATGAGCAGCTTAGTTTTAGAAAAGTCCTTGATAATTTTTACAGATTAGAACATCTGTAGTTAGTAAGCTTAGAGAAAGAAAAAATAAGTTCTAGACTTTGGAACTTAATAAGGTCACCTAGGGAAGACAAGAAAGGCAATTTTTGCCTAGTATGCTTTATCACATAATTAGAGAAAAAATTGCTCTGCTTTATTTACAAAATTTATTTACAAAATAAATTGAATATGGTCTTTTTAAAGCTTTAATGAAATACAGGTTTGCATATCTAACATTATTTCATTCGCTTTTAACTTTTTGTTATGTAATTTTTCTCTCTTCCTTGTATACTCTGTAGATTTTTTTTTAATAGCTGTTGTTGAACTTACATGGATTAACAAATACAAACAGGTATGCATGACTTTGAACACAAATCCATGTCCAAGGGAAGAACTGAACATATCTTACTGTGGTGTGTCCCTTTTGTCCTGCATCAGTAGTCAGCTAGTAACGAAGTGATATTGTTGATACATTTGTTATCATGGAGGTAACCAGAAATGCCCTCAAATTTGTGTGACTGTCACTGTTGTTCCGTGATCTTGATTTGAAAGACCATAGAGGTACATATGTTTTGTATATCCTGGATGACTCCCAGGAGCTTGTTCACGTTGTATCAGTTGGCTTTGATGTTCACACCAGCTGTTATTTGGGGTTGATGTCTCCTGCCACAAGTCTTCCCTGTCAAATGTTGAGTCTTGTTAGTGATAAATCTGATGAAGGAGCTGCTGGTCTGAAACTGTTAGGATAATTGCAGATGTGTCAGCATAATTGTGTCTCCTCCCTTCCCACTTACTGGACATACCACAGTGAGACTCAGAGGATTCTCAGCATAATTGCAGTACAAATAGTACCAGATTTTACTTCTTACACCCTTTTTTTTTTTTTTTTTGCCTTTAATGTAGTTTATGTGTTGTTTACATTGTACTGCTTAATATTTGGGTCTGAGTTTTTATATGACGCCTACACGTAACATACGCAACAGAAAATAACAAATTGCAAAAGCTGGAATCAGTATAGACAATTTTTTCATGCTTATGCAAATTCATTTTTCCTAAAAGTAATTTCCATTTCCTCCAAGAGGAAGAAATATGTGGTTAAAAAAATGGCTTGAGGAAGCCCTCAGTCTTTCCTCCGTCATACTTTCAAAAGTGTTTTACTTCTTTTACTCTGATTTCTTTATGCCTCCTATGCTGAAACAGTCTCATTATTTTCATCTGCTCAGTAATCTGTCCCTTTATAAATGTGTTTATTTTGGTTAGTTTTGCTCCCTTCCTTTTATGCTGCTCCACTGTCCTTTAATCTAGCCCAAATTACAATTTAATAATGAAGATGAGGGTTGAGGAGCAGAGGCAGTTCTAGTTCAAAAAGTTAGCTGTAAAACAAAACCCTTCAGTCATCTTGCATCTTTTGGTATTGCAGTCCACAGTTCAGTCTGCCTAGGCTTTACAGAGCACTTCTTTGTTTTCTTGCACCTTGGTACAGAGTGAGTGAGGTGCAGAAATACCACTGTGTATGGCTTACAAAACCAAAGGGGAACTGAAGCTTTTCTTTAATGAAAACTGTGTGCCTTTTTACTGGGGATGAGAAAAGCCTTTTAACAGAAATAGTTTTCTAAGTGCCTGCCAAAGTTTCTGTAGAAAAACTGCTTTTTGAGCCAACTCCTTTAATATTTGCCTAGTAGGGCATTAAAAAAGAATGACTAAGGACATAGAATCCAGCAAAAAAATCAGTTTTGTTTGCCCCTTCCTATATTTGTTGAAGGTTTCCATCTTTTCTTTTGCATCACTGACCCTAACTGCTTTTATTAATTTGTATTATGCTAATTAACATAGGGAGGTGTTTGGCTATACTAGCTATACTTTGGCTGGAACTTTTATGTTAGGAGACTGACAATTCATTTTAGTCTATTTTGTGACTTTTGATCAATACTGGGAGGATAAAAAGGGATTTGGGGTAACACATATTATGCAGACTTTTGTGGTAAGAAAATAAACTTTTAATGAACAAGATGGTTTACATGCATGGTGAGATGGTGTGTAAAATGCAGGTTGTTAATTCTAGGTTTTTGTGCTGAAATTTGTAAAGTTTGGTTTGTGTTGATTTCCTCCATTTTCATTAGTCTTCTGACATGTCTTTAAGGGAGAGGAGTATGGGATGCTTGTGTAAGTTTTTTGTACAGCTGGACTTACCTCAGAGATCATTCTCTGGGAATGATATAGGGTCTTGCTTACAGGTCAAGCCATTGTTGTTCTAAAGTTCCTAAAAATGTTATTGCATGTGTGTTAATTAGTGAGACCTGAGTTATTAAATTTTTGCTGAACTTTCATTATGGAAGCTAAGACTTCAGTGTCCTGTACCTCCTGTGTTTTTTTTTTCCTGTTAATTAATGGAACCATTACTAGAAAATGGTATGTTTCATTTCCTTTTTTTATGTGAAAGATTTTAAATCAACAGACTTACTGATCAGGCTACAGTGCTGCCTTCTGATGGAAGCAGTTTAGCTGAAGTCTTTCAGTAAGGCCGTTGCTTTATGATGCTTCAGTGAAATCATGCCATTTTATTTTTACAGCTATCATTTAGCAATTTAAAACATTTAAACTAATAGAATAATCTGTATCAAAAATAAACATAAGATATTTAAAGATAGTCATCTTTAGTTACCTCTTCCTGATCCTTAAGTTCTTTGAAGTGAGTATTATTGCATATGAAGATATAAAAAAAATACAGTTCTGCATTATGGATAATGAATATCTCTTGACAGAGATTTCAAAGTCTGTATCTTTGCAGGAAGAAGGTTAACTTTGCAGGTTAACTGTGTCTTCAAATATGCATTTACTGTGCACAGCAGCCTCGAGGGGGCTTTTAGAATGCTTGAAGATCTGGGTTTGGAGATGGGTCCAAAGATTTTAAAATTGTCACTTGTTTAACTGTGTATGTAATACAATGAAAACATGACTGCTTGCTTTCTTTTCCCTTGCATAACTGATTCTAGTAAGAGAGTGTTGATTACTTCAGTTGTTTACTAGTGCTCTCTTTTGGAGATTGTAAAGGAATCTGTGGCTCTTTTAGCTGGGAAAAGGTTTTTAAGAAAGGAGGGATTTATATTATACATTGAAAAATCATCAAGACAAAATAGTCTGCTGTCTAAAACTGAGTACCAAAAATGTTTTACCCCCAGATCTTGAGGATTTATCTGTGGGAGATTCTAATTTCTTGTCCCTTATGAACAAGTTGGCCCATCTGGGTCACAAACGATGAGATAAATGCCTTGTTAAACTGGTTCTAGCCCTTAGAGGGTTGAAAGTAGGCAAATGCACAAATGAAAATAGAAGGTTTAGGAGGTAACTACAGAGTTGCTGGCAGATGACTTTGTAGTCAGCTATAGTAAATAGGACATCCTAGATGACTTAAGTCAGTCTTTGAACAGGCTCCAGAACGACTTGCGTTTAATGTGTAAAGTCCAAGACTCATAATACATTTGTGCCACATGATGCTTTAGGATAAAGTTTAATGTGTGAACTGTTTTAAAATTAAAATGCGATTGAAATGGTGGTAGAATTATTTTGTGTGATTCGAGGTGTTTACTTAATTACTCTTTGTACTCAACTGGCAATTAGACGTCTTGCATAAGGACCAGAGCCAGACCGAGCTACATAACCTGCTGAGACACTGGGATGGTACAAAACGCCTTTGGCTCTGAAGGAACACCAGAAAACTTTGTATGTGGTGCTTCTGTTTCTTTGTTGGTTTTTAAACAGTCATATGAACATTTTCAGACTTGAAGCCTTCAGCAGCTTACGCACTGAAAGCACATAAAGCAGCAGAATCACTGAGACAGTGTGCACGCACACTTGAACAATATAGTTTGTCACTTAGTGCTCTACCGAAATAATTCGTTTCTTGATGACGAAGAGCTGAAGCATGACATTTACTGCAATGAAAATTACTTCCTTCAGACAACACCGTGGAGGTTACTCCTGCTGGGTACAGACCAGGTCAGGTAGACATCAGAATATGCAGTGCTATATAGCTGTAGGCTAGTAAGAGCAAGTTCAGTCCCTAAAGTTTTTCGTCTTAAATCAGCTTCAAACACAACACAGTGATCTTATAATTTTATATATGGCATATTTAATCAAAGATAAGAAGGATGGTATTGAAATTTGTTTGTCACGTGTAGACTTAACCCAATCGGAAGAGTAGGTGTGGCCGAATGTTAACACTTACGGTGGACAAATCAAACTTGTTTTCACTCAGAAGAGCATGTGCATTGAGATTAGCCACATCTGCTCTGGCTGTTTGTTAAATCTAAGAGACAAGATAAACTTATTTCTTTTATAGAGATGTGACCACTGATCAGTGCAAGAGATAGAAGTAGTTTGTTTTAACCAGCTTCCTCGAAGTTAAAGTTAAAGCTAAGTTTTTTTTCTTTGCACATAATGATTCCATTATTGGGGCACATTATTTTAACTTGTCAAGAAGAGTCTCTGCCTGCTTTGCTGTGTTCAGGACTGCTTGACAGGCTCCATCCCAGACATTTATTATAATTAATGTGAAGGTGTTTCCTGCTCAGGAGGTATTTGAGCATCCTAGGATGATCAAGCATTGAGGCTGGAAAATGAGCTGTTCATAACCAATAGTTGAAGGCCTTGTAGATTAGTAATCCAGAAGAGACCTGTTAATGAGCAGAGTGGAAACAGCATTAAGTAAGTGTACTGAATTGTAACAAAATGCTCATCATTTTAAATAACAAAGCCTTACACAAAATTAACTGGGCTGTCAGTGTCCCAGTTAAAAAATATTCTCTCTAGTTTGTCTGCACCTCCTTTCCCAGGAGCCTCCCATTTTAATTTTTAATTTCCCCCTCTCTTCTGTTTTTCACGTCCTTTCTTTTATCTTCTCTCACTGCCTGCAAGATCACTTTTGGTAGCTGTGGAAAAGAGAAGGAGGTGAAAGAGGGGAGTGATAAATGGGTTTGACAAGAGGTAAAAGCACAGTCAGGAGACAACTACTCATTCCTCAAAAGGTGAAGCAAAACAAAGTCTGAGAGCGAAGCTTGAGATCTTCTGGCTCTGTAAAGATGCAGAGATGCAGGTAGGCTGCCTTCAGTGAGCTTGTATCCAGAAGGAATCCTGAGTTCTGCTGCTACTTACTTGGTAAGCTAGTCCTTCTGAGAAAGCCAGTATGACTTCAAAGAAGCACTTCATAGTGTAAATCCACGTTAAGATGTCTGTTTGAGCTGGCAGAAAGCCTGACCTCTGTGGAGGTATGTAGAAAACCCATCCACATCCATGTATTTATTTTGATGTATAACTTTTGACAATTTAAATAACTTTATTAATTGCTTTTAAAGGAATGTGAGAATGAAAGGTGCTGATGATAATCTGTAGGACTGTGGCATGTACTGTTAAATAGTATCTTACGTTGGTGCTGTGCTAGTGTTTGTGACAAAATTGCTTTTTATGGTGCATCTCTGACTGAAATTGATACATGTTTTTGAGTTGCCTTTTCGCCTTCTCTGTTGTTGTCCTGTTGAAAGGTGTAATAATTTTCAAGACTTCCCTAAACTACTACTTCTGCTGGACTTGTGACTTGAAAAGCCATACAAAATACAAGAGTAGATTTTTAAAAGTTGCATCTAAAAATGCGTCTGTGTTAAAGCATTTGTAAATTGTTTTCATAAATATAACTGTAAATATGCCTGCGAGATGAAGATTGCTTGCTCTAAGACATGACAGTCATAGACCTGGCCCGTTAAACACTCTCATAAATTGTGTTTGAGTATTGTCATCTTTTAAGACATTCAAACTTCATTCAGGTGCTCCGCATTGAAATATGCAGGGAATTTGAATGAAAGTAGTTAGTGGTTTGTTAAACCAAAATAGTAAAATGCTTATTAAAATCTGTGCAGATGCAATTTTTCAGACAAATGAGAAAATCCATAGTGATTTTTTTTCCAAAAAAATTATTATTATTTGAAACCTGAAATCAAAAAGTCCATTATTAAGTCTGGAAACAACAAAACATCTTGTATTACATAAGCTGACTTATCTAAGTAATGTTATACATGGTACGGAATACATAATTTTAATTCAATTTTCCATCTCTATAGTGCCACCTTTAAAAAAATATATTTGCTTTTTCCAGCAGCATGTTTGTAACTGTAGGTTACCTTTTTATTTAGACTGTTGATATTCAGAAGTGACATAATAAAAACTTACATTAATTCAATTTGTAATCACAAATCTCTCTTGAATATAAGCCACTGTGTTATTTTCTGAGCAAAAGGTGGGTCAGTGCCTTGTTGCCAAAAGTCAGAATTTCAACTGGGATCAGCGTAATTGATGCAAATGTAGAATGGCTGGTACCACACTAGTTGGTTGTCTTTGTTCTAGACAGTGGGCTAATTTAGCTCATGAAATCAACTCATTTTAGGCAAGTTCCTTTGCTGTAATTGCAGGGTGTGGTTTATGAAGATTTTGATGAATAGATAAATGGATGAGTTTATGCAGCACCAGCCAAACCTCACAAGTTCTGGTTGCATCTCATTCATTTGGTTGGCCCTTTCCTCACTCTCTCAGGCTGTGTTGCTGGGGGTTCACCCTCCTGCGTGCCGCTGGGCTCATGGGGCCTGCACGGGGGGCTCCTCACCCTCCCAAAGGGTGCAGGAGAGGCTGGAGCAGGGGAGCACATTAGGCTGCTGAAAGGCTATGTAATCTTCTGGGATCTCATGCTGAAAGGGATCTTCCTGTAAGCTGCAGTCCCCAGCTGCAGTTTGGCACTGTGGTCATTTATTCCCATGTAACAAGCTGTGTCTCTGCCGCAGGACCTAGAGGTCAGATGTGTGTAGCAGTGCATCCCTCCCTGCTGCCTCTGTACCCATCCTGCACTGGCTTTCCTGGATTTGGCCAGTGGGAACTCGAGGGGCTTGTTTTGGTGTATGCAAACGTGTTTTATCCCTTCTTCTGGGTGGAATCTTTTTTTTTCTAAGAATTAAAGGCTTTCCTAGTTGTTAATGGAATTGCATTGTATTTAGAAATGTCCAGGTGAATTGGGCTTATTTGAAGTAGAACTGTAGTCTAAGGCAGATGCTTACAGCAAACTTTAAAGAGTGAAGAGCACAAACTTTGCTAATTTTTTTTCCAGTTATCACTTTGAACCAAAATGCTAAAACTCACATAAAAGAGGGGCAGGGGGGTGGGGGGAGTGGTGCAATTGTGACTCTGTATATTCAGAAGTATTTTCATGTCCCTGACTTTGTAAACATCCTTCTGTATCTCTTCATTTAAGCTATAGAAAGGTGGAATATTATGCTGTAACATGATATTTCTGTTCCTCAAGTCATGGTGAGTCAATATGAACAAAGAAAGACAAGCATCATGTGTTTAAAGAAATGACTGGTGCTGGCTTTCTGTCTCCTCAATCAAACAGCTTCATCTGGTTCTTTGAGCTTCTTACTATATAAAATGAGATACTACCTTTATTAGGTAAGTCAGTATGATGATTATTGTTTATACAATGCTTTAAAGCGAGGCCAGAGTACACATATCAAGATGAGCTTTTCACTCACATGAGACAGTCCAGTGCAACACAGTTAAAACTGACCTTAGGGTGCAAGGATGTTACTAGCATGTACTTATTCACTGCCCACCAAAAGTGGAATTTAACCCTTTGGGCTTGCTGGATGCTGCTACAGTATTAGACATGATTTATTTTATATTACTACAAAGCAACAAAGTTTTTTATGTATCTTCTCTGGCACATCTGTCAAATAAATTTCAGATGCTTAAAAAGTTTACAATACTTAAATATATTCAAAGAATCAGGTTTCCCCTTACAGGTTTCTTCTATACTGCTTCCTTTTCCCCCACAATTATAAGTTGAAAAATTATGGTAGAAAATTTCTGGAATATTTTTCAAAGTAATTTTTTAGTAACCAACCGTAGCTTTCTCCCAAACATGGCTGCATACACAAAGCTGATGTAATGTCAACACTTGGCTGTGGGAGGAATGGAGTGTTTATCGCAGGCAACATAGGTTTGTGGGGACACACCTGGCATCTATGTAGAGGTGCCACCCAGTGGTTAGATGGTAATAAAGAATTTTTCTGATGAATTAAAAAAAAAAAAGGCTAAAAAACCCCAAACCCCCAAACAAACAAAAACCGAAAAAGCGTGCTTAAAGGAGTACATCTTATATTAATATTTATCTAAGTTTTGAGGTGTTTTTTAAACGTCATAATCAACACACAGGGTTCATGAAGATACAAAATTAAATCTTTTACAGTTAATGCCTTAGTTGAGATTATCAGGACACAAAAGAGTGGAAGGGTGAAGAGCATCTGGTACAAGCCAGCTGTAGATCAAACTCCATGCTACTATTCATGAAGATTTTATCTAGCTATGTAGTGGCAGGGTTTCTGGTGCAGCTAGACCCGTTATACACTAAGTTTCCAGAATACCTAGGAGATAATCTTATAATTTAACTCCAGCTATTCTCAATCTGAATTGTCTGTATTGGGCTTTTTTCCCCAGTAGTAGAGCTGCTAAAGAAGATAACTTTAAACATAATGAATAACTGCAATAATTGCTATGGCAGAGGGGCTTTTTGATTCTATAGAATGGGAAAGGGTTACTTGGAATAAGAAAACCAGAAGGTGCTTGGATGCACTGTATTGAAGATTTGGCTGTGAAGCAACACTGTGTCTGTGTTAGGACTCAGAAAAACATGTTTTGAAGGCCTAATGACTGTAGTATTTCCAATTGCATGCTGTTTGAAATGCAAGAAAGCCTGAAGCTTGAAGCCATTTCATCTCATGAGCAGTTGCTCAGAGCTTCAACAAACTGCCAAATGAAAACAAATACATTTAATAACCTGAAATTAATATATTGTACTTGGAAGGCAGTAGCAAGAAAAAACAAAGGCATGTAGGAATGGAAATGGACAACAAGTATGACAAGTTTGTGGTATTCAAGTGGCTCAAGCAAAGCTCTCTGCAGTTTTTATGTGTGCAAATATATCATGGAACAAAACGACAAGGTAGCAGACCTGCTCTTTGTGATTTTTTATGTGGCTGGAGCAGCAATGTTGCGTCCAGCTCTGGACATATCTTTGTTGGAGAGGTTTTGTGAGAAGGAAACAGAGAGGAGAACATGGGAATTCATTTACAGAAGGCAAGATGATGCTAACTCATGGCTGAGTGAGAGATACAGCTTGAAGCCTGCAAGTATTTAAATGGTGTGAATTTGCTAAACAAAGAAAGGAATTATTTAGGCTGCCTTAGTAAGGCAGAACAGAGTAACTATAACAAAAGGTACTTTTAGGTGAAGTATTAACCCTGTTATTAAGATGTATGACAAAACCTTTCGAAGTAAGCCAGTAGGAATACTTCTGTCCTGGCAAGATGTGACCTAAGGTAGTTTAAACAGACTTTTCTATCTCTAGGATCTAGAAGGGTGGAGGCAGAAAGGTAAAACTTCATTCACCTGTGAACCTGAAGCCTGGCCATTAGATGGCAGGGTGCTGGCACAAGAGGGTGCTTTTCTTTCCACCACTTCTTAATGCCATGCCCAGGGAGGAGCTGAAAGCCATTGATCAGTCCCAAGGCCTGGGAGGGGTTTGAGATGCTCGGTTTCCCTGTTAAAATGACACACGCATCCTGTCGCTCCTACAACAGAAGGTCGTGTAGCAACTGTCCCTCAAGCACATGTCCCTTCAAGGACTTGTGTGTCTGCTCTAGATTTTCACTCCTTGAAACTCTTTGTGAGTAGGTATGTATGTACAAGAGGAGCTCCAGCGTAACAACTAATTTCTAGAGGAGCTGAAGTCAGCTCTTCTAAACCAGGGATACAGTAATGGGACTGCTGAGGTTGTGGGAAGAGGTGATGTAAATGTGGTACGTAGCTTGCTGCAGACTGTTCCGGAAGTCCACCTACTGGTTTTGTGGAAGAGATGACAGAAAGAATAATAAGCACTAGCTTTGTGTAGAAAACTTCAGCCCAGAGCAGACTGTTTGAAATGCTCAAAATATATTAGGACTGTAATGGCAGCAACTCAAATAATGCACCATTAAAAAACCCTTGTTTAAAATAGTCTACAGTGTGAAAGGATCTACCTCAGGGAGTGATCCTTATATATGGATCCCCACCTGTTACATCTGTGGAGCGAACCGTTTGTGTTTGTGTTGCCTAACATTTGACCCGGGTCTGATGCCCCCATGGTTTTAAGATCATAATTATATTTTTGTGGCTTCAGTTCAAAGTGTCTAAAGTCACGTGAAGGCTGCTTTGCGGCCTGCAAGACTGGTGTTTTTATGCCAAAGGTATGCTGCATGCTGTGGGGTGTGGGGCATGCAGAGGATGTCTGAGGGCAGGAGGCTTGTTGGGATGGTGCAGGACAGGAGAAGCCACAGCTGGTCTAGTTCCATCCTTGCTGTGACATCCTTAAGGCAGTCAAACCACAGAGCTGCTCCTTGACTTTTCTTTGGAAGGAAGTAGTTGAACTCCTCCAGAGGAGAGTGAGTCCATGCACAGTGATGCATGTCTGGTACAGAGGACAAGGGAGCGAACAAGGGAGGAAAATTATTTGACAGTGTAGGTGCACTGATCATAATCACCAGCACTGAGGTGGTGAGTGAACCAGGGAGAAGACTATTACTGCTCTTCATCTTCTTCTCTGTTTTGCAGTAAATCTTTACTCAGGCATTTTGCTGATCATATTGATATTTGTTGTTCCCAGGGAAAAATTCAAGTGCTGATAATGGTGTGGGAGGGGGAAGACTGGGCAGAGGATCTGAATAAACAAACAAAATGTCTTTCCATTTTAATCAAGCTGCTCTTGTTCATACATGCTCTCTCTTTTAAAAAATTATCTCATCAGTGTTGATTGAAAAATGGGCATTAATAGACAAGAACCCTCTACTGGGTATGGGCTGAGGACTGATTTTGTGAAAAATAGCAGACTGGAAATGGATCTCAGGGCTGAATATTGTTGATTATGAGGGAAGTCATGGCTGTGAAATTATAAGGATGCCAGTTTAGTAAGCATTATTAGTTTAAAATGTATGGCAATCTCCTCTTTTCTTCTTTTTCTTTGTGAGTTGTTTTCTTATTGGTCCTATCTTACTCTTTTCATGTATTTATGTCTGCAGGTTAATTCCCTTCAAAATTATTTGTAATTGTCATATTTTAAGTTAGTATATTATGATGGGGCTGAACTGTGTGGTTTGCAACATAAAAATAGCACTCCCCAGTTCAGTTCCTATCTGATGGTTTCCTTTTCCAGTCAGTGATTCTACTGTAAATCAGTGTCTCTGTATAGGTAAAGAGAAGATGTGTATACCTACAGAACTTCACCTTCCTCCTCTTAGTGCCTCATGCTCTCTCCAAAACCTTGGTAATTTCCAAGGCCTCCTACCTGCCCTGCCTTTGCTTCACTATAAAATTAGTTACTGTTTTAACTAAAAGCTGTATGAAAACATGTGTGCTGGTTTTGGCTAGGATAGAGTTAATTTTCTTCATGGTAGCTAGTATGGGGGTATGGTTTGGATTTGTGCTGGGAACAGCATTGGTAACACAAGGATATTTTAGCTACTGGTGGGTAGTGGTTGCACATCTGGAGAGGATGCTGGAGGTGCACAGGGAGCTGGGAGGGGACGCAGGTGGGACACCTGACCCCAGTTGACCACAGGGATTTTCCATACCCTATGGCATCACGCTCAGCATATAAAGCTGGCAAAGGAGAAAGTGGGGATGTTCGGAGTGATGGTGTTTGTCTTACCAAGCCACCGTTTCAGGTGATGGAGCCCTGCTTTCCTGAACGTGGCTGGACTCTTGCCTGCCTATGGAAAGTGGTGAATAGATAACCTGTTCTGCTTTGCTTGCATACACAGTTTTTACTTTACCTGTTAAACCATCTCTATCTGAACCCATGAGTTTTCTCACTTTTACTCTTCCAGTTCTGTCCCCCATCTCACCAGGGGGAAAGTGAGCAAGCAGCTGCATGGGGCTAAATTGTCATCTGGGGTTAAGCAATCACAACATGCCAGACACATATTGCTGTAGGCCAGGTAAACATACTCTGACCATTTCTGACATAATCAGTTGAACTGTTTAGTAGTCAAACGTGGAGTCTATCATAAATACTCACCCCTCAATATATCCTGATTTGAAAATTCTTACCTCCACAGACAAAGCTCCTCTCCAATTATCTCTGGCAATTGATGGGCCTTGCAAAATATCTGGGAGGGTTTCATAACGTGCTTAGCATGTTGCAAGCACCTGTCTCCCCCCGGCCCTCAGGGCTCTGAGCGAGTGGGTATGGTTACACAAACAACCCTGGGTGAGAAAAGCAAGGGTGTGGGTTGGCAGTGCCTTAGCTTCTCTATGGCAATTGTCCCCCCACCTGCCCTTGCCCCACGGTGAGTTCCTCAACCGTGAATTGGGGTGGGCTGTTCCACATTTGGGCTGGAAGGAGAGAATTTGGCTGGGCAGTTAGGGCAGAGGAGGTACAGCCCTGTGCCTTCACACCTTGTCCTGCCCCCAGGAGCTTGTGTGCGTGCCCATGCTTTCAGGCAGGAAGCGTACTGCAGCATTTCCCTGGAAAACTGCCCAGTGCCATAAAGTAAAACTTCTAGGAGGCTCTGGTGAGCTCAGCTCATCAGCAGATTGTTGGGAGGATAGACCTTAAACTGTGAAGAAATTCAAGGACTGCCTTTTCTCACCCATTTGGAAATCTGGAGTTGGCTCTTTTCCAGTGCAACGTCTTCATATTGAAACGTTTTGTGCTGCTTCTGTCAGCTCCAGTTTTTCCAACTGTGAAGTTGTGTCCTTTAAAAAAAGGTGTCTGAAAGAATCAATGCTGCTTCATTATATGTGAAAGCAGCAGCTTCCTGGCTACTGCACCATGCCCTGAGGTCTAATAGTGTCTCAGGGAGTGGGCACCACAGTGTGAGGATGCCCTTGAGAAGGACTTGCCTTCGTTGCTGGAAAGGAGCCAGCAGCTGCCTCCCAGGTGGATGTTGCTAGCTTGCCTGGGGACCAGCACAGCCCCCTTCTGCAGCAGGACACGGGGTATCCTGGTAAAACAACATGACTTCCTATCTAGGGAGTGTTTACCTCTGGAGCTTCCTCTTTTTGATGTTTGGGATTGGTGGCGTTTTATTTCTGACATATGTTTCGTTATATAGCACTTGGGGTGCAGGTACTTGGCACCAGCCCAGCAGCACCATTGTGAGTGGTGGCCTCTTGCAGAGTGTTAGTGTCACCTCAGCACTTGACAGCTCTTCCATCCACTTCCCATGGTGTGCCATTATTTTCCTCCTCCTTACCCTGACTTCTCATCCAGACTTCAAGCAAGGACCTTCACAGTCTCCTGCCCATACCATGTCACTGGTTCCATTGCTCTCAGTCACAGAGTTGATAGTCCTTGTTACTACTGTTACTCCCTCCTACAGAGGCCTCTGGTATCAGCCTCAGACAGGGTAGGGTGCCACAGGATCTTTCAGCACTAGCTGAGCGGCTTTTTAATGTGATTTTTGAATTCTCTTGTATGCAATGTGTGTGGAACCACCCCAAAAGCCGCCTCTATCGGTGGAGGCAGAACATGAAAATCAAGATGGACAGCTCAAAGTCAGCTTTGTCTTGAGGAAGGTAACCAGCTATTAAGAGTTTCTTCCTTGGAAATAGGTAAATAAACAAAATAATTGCACATGTTTATTGGGATATGTGTTAAAATGTCAAAACATTTTCACCACAATTATGCAATAAACTGAGCAACTTTATAAATATGCCTGAGGCTTTTCTGCTCACTTATTTACTCTGAAAACTCTATATGAAAGGCAGTTATAAAACTGAATTTGCAACTAAAGCTGTACAAACAGAGCTGGATTTGGGACAATGGGATGAGTCTGGAAAAGAAGCCTGTGGGAAAAGGGAGTTTTGATTCAACCAAAATGGAAAATATGCATATTTTAAGGACAAAACAAGAACCTTTTTAGACTTTTTTTTTTTTTTTCTCTCTTGAAAGCAAAATACTTGATGAGGGTATTTTCTGCCTAAAGATCTGTCAGTGTTTCAGACTGGGTGGGTTCCTCAAATGGCTACCAGTATGGTTGTTGCCTGTGAGGATCCACTTACCCTGTGAGGAGAGGATGAAGACTTGAGCCTCGTTCAGTCTGGGAGAGGAGGCAGCTTTGGAGGATGATGGAGACAGACTCAGACTTTTCACAGTGGTGCATGGTGGGAGGATAAGAGACAACAGTCAGAAGTTTATAAAGGAGGTATTCAGACTAGATTTAAGAGAAAACATTTTTGCTGTTGTCGAGAGAGGTTGCCTTGTCTCTGTCCTTACACATTTTCAAGAGTTGTTTGGGTAAAGCCCTGGGCAACCCTGCTGTGATCCCATAGCTGACCCCACTTCAGGTGGGACAGTGGGACAGAGGCCTCCTGGGGTCCCTTCCCAAACTGATTTGTTCTATTATCCTGTGAAAAAATACAGTCCAATTTTGAAATAAAAATATCAAAATACATCAATTTTTTAAAAAGCTGAATTCTAATTCATTGTTGAATCATCTAAGGTACTAAATGTATAAACTGTCATATTTATCAACCTTGTAATTAAACTTTATCTTCAGAGAACTGTATTCTTGCTACTTTGATTTTTCAGACAGTGAAATTAAAGATATTATATAAATTGGTCAGTTTTTACTGTTTTCTTTCTCTCTTAGGGGGAGACTAAGTGAACTAATTCACATTCTTTTGATTCAGAATTTCAAAATTGGCACTGCAGAATAAACCTAAACAAAATTAGGTCCTTTAAGCTTTATAACTGAGCTGCTAAAAATTAATGTATTGTTTTAAAGATTGTATACACTTTCATTGTGACAGCATCTTTCGCTAAGTGACCTGTGTTGAAAATTCAACTGATTCTTTACTGAGAAAGCTTCCAGAAGGAAGGTGAACAGAACGTGATGTAATGTAGAACTATAAACCCCAAATGTTGTAATCTGCTGTCTCTGAGGAGGTGGGGGACAGAAGATAAGATGACTATTTTTTCTGCCTTGTGGCTCTGATGTGGTTATCCTGCTGAGTATTGTATTTGTTTTTTGGTTGTTTTATTATCAGGAAAAAGCCGACCGCTTAGACTCAGATAGCTAAAGCAGGTGAGACAAATTATTGTCTAATAAAAGGAACAAGTAGTTTGGCTAAAATGAAACAGTAAACTTCAAAAGTAGCAGAGGCCTGGAACCACTACAGCAGGAGAAAACATCTTAGTGTTTGGTCAGAAGTACAGCAGATACCAGTTCAGAGTTTATTTTGCTAGGGTGCATTAACTGAACAGTGTTTGCTCTCCTTTCAGGTACTATGATGTATCGGGCAGGCGCTACACTGTTCAAGAAAACCAAATACCATCAGTAATCTGTCCACACTCTTATGTTCTTCCAGCAATATCAATGTCTACTGCCTCATTACCAGCAGCACTTAGAAAGGTAAGAAAAAACTAAATACATATGTTTATATTAATAAATGTATACAAACACACACACATGATGAAGATGATTATTCTGGAAACAGAACTTAACACTAGGTATAATTGTAATCTTCCTTTAAAAGGCCTGTGTTTGAAGTACTGGAAAAATTTCAAATTAATATTGTATACGGAAATAAGGAAGGTGCATAATGACTTTGTTGTCTCATGAAGAGACAACAAAGAAAATGGCTCAAGGAGATCTTCCACATGCTCCCACAAACCATATGGCTTTTCCCTTGTGTTTATAAAAAATATATAAGCCAAAATAAAACAACAGCACCTATACTTCTACAGTTTCTCACTTAACCCATACTGTTTTCTGTTAAGTCTTTTTTCCCAGAGAAGGAGAAGTGGCTACACATTTGTTTCTAGTGTTCATTTAGTTCATGTTGTGTTACTCATTTGCTTGGCAACACTATTACTGCATGGAAGCAAGCTAGGGAAAATGCTAATTACTTCTCTTCTAATGTGAGAACTTAATTTCAGATTGCAGACAAAGTTGTGCAATCCCATTCTTGTCTTTATTGTCATCTTTCCATGGAGAGAGAAATACTATTTTTCCACATTAACAAAAGTACTCAGCAGGCCAGTAATTGAAAAAGTTGCTTTCTTCTAAGTTGTGGAACTAATATTCATCTGAATATATTTGATGAAGGCTTAAAGTGTAGGAAGTGGGCCTATAGTGGTCTACAAGCAATGGCGAAGAATGCAGGAGAGCTGTAAGGAAGAGGCCTCCGAGGAAGAAATCCATCTATCCTGACAACTGCAGCTACAGGATACGCCTGAGTCCAGCGATAAGGGCAGCTAGCAAGACCCCCACAGACCCCCCTGTCTGTGCCTCCCACCACTTCTCCCCTTGCATTCCCTTTACCATATATGGCCAAATATACCCCCTAGCCTATCCTTTCAAACCCCCTTATCACTAAAACCCTGGATTTGGTGCTTCAAGCCAAAGATCCACCCCTGTTCCCGAATTTTCTGTATCCCACTGTATAAAAGTTAACTTCTTGTTGTATTAAACGGCCATTTTGCGAGACATATATCGCGTATGTGTGTGTCTCTTTCCCCAATGCAAAGTGTGCCCACAGGGTCCAATTCGCCCAGGGGACCCCCTCCTTCCCCATAAGCGATATTAAAGTATTGTGTCTTTAAAACAAATAAATCTATTTTCTGGCCCTCTCAAGCCAGCAAATCCCATCTACTAATTTCCATACGAAGCATTTGTAAAAGACTCATTGGTCTTTAGTTGAGTGCACAAATAACACAAACCCCAAACATCCTTTGTGGTCTCACTCAGCATCTTAGTTCTGTTGCTACTGTTGAAACATCCAACAAAAAGCTATCAGTTCTTCACAAAACAGCAAAATGGCACAAGTACTGTGAAGGGATGACATTTCCATTGTAGTAGAGCTAGCTGGGGAATTAGCTTTCCAACAGAAGAAAAATGCTGTTCATCATATTGTAGTCTTGGATGGACTTACAAGGACTTCTAGAAAAGCAAGTAGATATTTGATATTTTTCAGTGAAAATTTAAGAATGGCACAATTCAGCTGTTACTTAGTGAGCTCTGAGTTGGCATTTTGTTCTTCTTTTGGAATAATTTGTTCATACTTAAATTAAACTGTTGGGCTGTCAATTCTCTAACTTGGAACCAATCCATTTGTACTCAGAACATTTACAAGCTTTTAAATTAAGCTTCTAAAAGTGTATGAGACCAGGCCACATAATTTTATACTTTGATGTATAACACAAAGGTCTGATTGTTGGATAAATCATAAAAATCAAGGAATCTGGTGTGAGGGGGGTGTGTGTGTGTGAATTCAGCAGTTTCTTCTGTATTAGGATAATCTGCTACTGTGTGTAATAACATAGTCACCTGGTGATGACAGATGGTTTATGGGAATTGGGATTTAATGAAGCCCTGCCTTCACTCAGCATTTCTTGTGGGAGAGCAGTAGAAAATGGTGCATTACAAAACATAAGCTGTTTGCATCAGGCTCCTCTCTGCTGCAGTTCTCTCTACGGAAATCTGCTCATAAGCCTTTCAAAGGTAAAAGCGCTAAGTAAGAGTCTGGCAGACTAATGTACACAGCCTAATTTGTTTTATCCTCTGTTTTTGCCTAATTCATATTATTCCCTTTACCTTGGGTGATTAAGAGCTGACTCCAGCAATGACTAAAACAGGGAAGCTTTTGTACATTCTTTTATTAATTAAACACTCTTCCTAAGAAACCTTGCTTATCAGTCTCTGGAGCTTGTAACATCTGGTTTTGTTTTCTGGGAAATAAAAAGGTAATTTTATGTTGCTTCTTTCCCCTTTCTTTTTGTAGTAGTGATTATTAAATGATGGAGTTCACTGTCACCTCAATTGCCTTCCTCTCTCAGCCAGTTCATGACTGCTAGTCAGCAGAAGATCTAAAATAGCCACTCCCTTAATAGTTTTCTTCACCTTCTGAAGAAAAAGCTGTCTCCAGCATATTCCAAGAACTTGTTGGACTGTCTCCTTTTTGTATTTATTTTCCAACAGAAAAAAAATACAGGAAGTAATTAAAGCCATCAGGTTCTGTCCTTTTGGATGCTTCCTTTGCTTGATCAAACCCAGACTTCTCTCCACCCAATTAACTAGTGTATAATAAGCTTCTATCATAATATACCATGTTTTTCCCTTTTCATCTTCTTCCAGGATTGTTTCACAGATCTTCATTGTACCTGTTCCTGTACTTCACAGCAACTGTTCTTGATATACAGTGCAACTTTATTTATCTTTCTTTTTGACTTCCGTAAATACTGATGATAAAACAGCAGGAAATTAAATAACTATTAAATCAATTGCTTGATAGGGTTGCTCACTGAGTAAATGTTGCATGCCCAAATTATACGGCAAAAATCCTTCCTCTCACCACATATTTTTTTAGGAAAAGAGTGGCATCCTTCTGTAACAATATTGATTTCTCATCAGATGTCTCTGATGTTGATTCAGATGTATTTCTAGTTCTGTACAAAGATTTCCACTTTTTTTCCCTGGAAATTATAATTTCATTTATGGTAAGCTTCTGATTTGAACAGCCAAAAATGTCAGCTATATAGCAATGAAAGAGAGATGTTCTTATCAAATATATAAATAGCATATGTTTATTAAATCACTGGATGTAACTGAATCTTTGAGAAATTAAAAATCATACAAATTTGAGTATATGTTTCATTTTCAGGTTCAGTCCCCATATGAGCCATTCACTTAAGAGATAGACTCAATGATCCTTGTAGGCCCCTTCAAACTCAGAATATTCTGTGATTCTTTGAGATTCTTGACTTTTCTAGTCCTGTACTATTTAATGTGCAAAACATTTGTTTTACGAAAATGAAGGTTAGCAGTTTCTCTTTTGGAATTTTGGCAAATAGATGTTTGATAGCACACAATTAAATATTAAAAAGCCCCCTGAAATAATTTTTGGATGAATAATTTCTGGATTCACAAAATACACTATTTCTAGATTTCTAAAACTCATATCTTTTCCTTCTCCCAAATAATGCATTGCATCCCTGGATGCATTTGTACAATAAAGTTTTGCTCAGTGGAGCTAAATAGGAGTATTTGATGTCCTTGAATTTGTTTGCAAATGAGAGGAAAATAGCTTGATTAGATTCCTGTTTATATTTAGAATGTCTTTGCAGATTCACTGAAGATTATTTGAGCTGTCGTGTAGCCTGTACTGCATGAAGTAGATATCTTTTAGACTGTTTAATTAATAAAACAATGTGGCCGCTGTTCTCACTATGAATGAAGAAACAACTTCCTGAATGTTTGATTTATTCCATTCTCTTTAGATAAATAATAATTCAATTTGAGGACCAAATCACAGATAAATATATATTTTGCAGTCATACAGCTTCAATAGTGACAAAATACTAGTAACAAGGGAGAAGGAGTTGTACCTGTGATATGGCAAACTCAAATGACCTTAAATTATGTAGCTACAGACAAATAGGTGTTAGAGGCATTTATTCCCCTAGAGAATAAGTTCAGATTTAGATTGGCTTCTGCTGATAGTAAAATGAGTGAATGAAAAGAAAGTTCTTAATGCTACATTATTTATACATTTCCTGTGCATTAGGAATAACAATCACAAAAATCTAGACTTTAAAATTCTATGCAAGATACTTAGGCCTAAAAATTTTTTTTTACGCATCTGTAGTGTAATGCTGTCTCTCCTCTTATATTCAGGTGTTGATTAGTCATATTTTCAGATTTATAACCAGGTACCTGTCTAAAGGTTTCTCAGGATTCTCCATCTAGATAAGAGTTCTCACACCTACTTGTTCCCTGAACACAGCCACTGCCTTTCACACAAAGATTCAGTTCTATGACATGAATATTTATCGAAGGAAACTGGGTGGAGTACTTCTAACACCCAGGTGTGGCTGTGGAAGCCCATTTTGATTCTGTGTCAAATTACTGGATTAAATGAGTTTATTCTATCACTGCCTTTGCCATATTCCTGAGACAGCAGATATGCAGATGCCTAATTCCTCCTGTTCTTCTAACTCATCTTTGAAGATGATAGTTCATCAAGGTGTAGGATATTTTCATTTCAGGATTCCTCATCTGCTTCTTTATTTTCATTTCTGCCTTGCTCAGAGAAATGTTAGCAAGACATCGAGCCCAGATCCTCATACACTTCTCCTTTGAGTGGTATATTTTCTCAAGAAATAACAAAACCTAAAGTCTATTTGGGATCCACAGGGTTACTAAATTACCTCTCAGACTGATGTTTAAATGGTAGAAACAAAGCAATTTATACTGCCATTTGGTAAACTTCAATACCAAGTGAGAAAGCAGGTAAGCCAATTTCCAAAGTAACAGACAACAAAGTTACCAGTTCGTGGATAGGTGAGAGGAGCCTGCCCTGAGGAGAGCAAGTCATCGTCTTAAGGTTCACCACAGTTTTTAATAGATAAGGCCTTTCAGTGGTTGACTGATCTCCTCACAAAAGTTGAGACTGAAAGAAAAAGAAGAGAAGGCGTCCTTTTCCATCTTGGAATCAGAAAGCTAAAAAAGCCCTTTTAGCCAAGGTCCTATGAAGTAAGTCATGCAGAGGCTGAGAATGTTTCCTGGTGTTGGTGTTCCCAAAGGAGAAAAAACCCTCACAATCTCACAAGAGCACAAACCTGCCTTATGCAAAGACTGAAGGGGGAAAAGGGAAGGGAAATCATATGACTGAAGCATTTTTTTCTACTGAGGTGAAGGGCAGGTATAGCAAGGCAGTCACCTAAGAGGGGCCTGGGTGAGGCAGGAGGATGGGCTTCTTCCCGAATTGGTTTTGTTTTCTTTTACACTCTAGAGACATCCTCCCTTTACTGCTGGAAATAGGTTACACGTTTCCAGCTAATTAAATGTTGCAGCAGGATAAAGTTTTACTGTATTACCTGAAAAAAAACCTGGGGAAGAAGCCAGCTCAGTGCTGTGCTGGATATCTGGATTCTTGCCAAAGTTTTTATCTGCTTAACTACACTTATGTTCAACTTTGGTATGAAATGAGGCACTATGATCTGTTGTAATTTTTTTTCCTCTTCTTCAGTATAACCATTGTGTTCTTCACCTGGTAAAATTATTGTTATTCCATGTGTGGTAAATATAGCAAGGGTCACTCAGGTTGGGTTGTAGACCTCACTGAGAGCATGTGTTCAGTGCAGACAGGTCATTTGCTACCGTATGATGGTTCCAGCCACCATCCTTCTTCAAGTGTTACTTATTTCCATGAAATAATGGTCAAACTTTCCACCTTCCTTCCAGGCTTAACAGGTTGAATCATTTTCCTTTCTTTTTTTTTTTTTTTTTTTTTTTTACTCATACTAGGAATTCCCCCTTGTTAGTAGATGCATAGATTCAAAATCCCTTGGATAATACCCACAAAAACCTGGCGTTCACTTACTCCCTCATTAGTCATATTTGTCCTCACTCTGCTAGGGCTAGTTTTTAATCATGTTACTCCCCATAGTCATTTCTACAGATAAGAGAGAGAGTAGCTTCTCAGGTTTTAAATTTAAAGTGTAACTTTTAAATTCTTTAAATAGCCAGGTCTGCCTATGAGAGTCACCTATCTGTTGTGTGCCTCTAGTGCACTACTTTATGGGAAATCTGGATAAATAAATTTCTTTGATTTAAATCAATCAAAATTACAGCAATAAAGATTTTTAGAAGCTAAAATATGTATTGCAATTTTATTTACATTTATATATATATATATGTGTATAGATACATACGTTTGGGTATATATTTAAATCCATATGTGAACTGAAGGATTTTTGGGGAATCTTATTCATAAACCGTGGCTTTGGGAGTGCTCTTCTGATGAAGTTGTGCAAATTGAAGAGAATGGTATATAAAGAGAATGGAAAAAGATTAGATGTGGTGAAGCATGGATCACATAAGAGCTCTTTGATAGCACTCAGAACAGCTACATTATTCCTTGTCTGTATGTCTTTTAATATAGTTATAGTGCTGCCCAGCACAGTAATTCCTTATTGTGGTTTAAAATGTGTAGGA
Source organism: Pyrocephalus nanus (assembly GCA_038380795.1). NCBI lineage: Eukaryota > Metazoa > Chordata > Aves > Passeriformes > Tyrannidae > Pyrocephalus > Pyrocephalus nanus. The sequence goes on from CM076260.1 coordinate 44,615,550, forward strand.
AAACATGAGAACGTTGCTGTAATATATCCAAGTGGGGGTTTTTTCCCTTTTATCCTTTATATGCAATTTGTTCCTATTCTTGGGCTGCAACCATAATGTGATTTGGGGAAGAAGGCGATGTTAATAGAAGAACATTGAAGTCTTTACTTAAAAATTCATGGAGGGGAAGTAATCAAATTTTCAAACCAAACCAGTTGAGTAGGGTGGAGAAATGTGGGAAGGGAAAAAGAATGCTTCATTTTGCCCTGGCCATGCCAGCATTTCTTATGGGGTTGACAAAGGATTTATAAAATTAGCACATATTTAATTTGTTCTGTCCTTTAAACTTTTAGAGTTTTTTAAGATGTTTAGCTCTGAGTCATGCTATGTTTTGCAATAATTTGAGATGATTAATTCAGAAGTATTTTTTTCAGAATAATCTGTTGGATAAATATGCAGTTTATAATTAAAAACATGACAACACCACAACTAGTAAGAAACAAACAGAATCTAAGGAGTAATCATTGTGGAAGCCAGAAAATACAGAACTGGGACAGAATGTAAATGCTGACAATTTAAGTCACAGTAATGTCTCCCACAAGTACTTTTGCTCCAAGAAGCCACTGTATCTTAAATTACTTGTCCACAGTATTTGGTGAGTAGTGTCATAAACCAGTAAACTGAAATGACATGGTAACTATTCAACCCCACAAAGTATAGGGGGAATAATAGGAAGTTAGCTTCTATGAAAGCATTTTCCATTCAGAGAATATTTAAGAACATGGTCTAGAAGCATAATGACAGTGTTGACTACCATAAGTAACATTTACCATTTAACACTAAAGGGTGCTCAGAATCATGGAAACAAAGCAAAATTGATCCCAGATGGTCTTCGTGTAATACCACCTGCTAGCAAGAATCCCACATGTAGGTGAGCTCTTCCTAAAGAACAGTGCTAAATAAGAATTGAAGAGTGAACAATGTTTTTGTTAATTCTTTCAGTTTTAATAACATATGGTACTACCTTGTAACATAAATATTTCTCAACATTAGCACTAAAAACTAGAGAAGTACACAGAGCCCTCATACAAGCAATTTACTTTTAATAGTGTATGGGTACTGTTGCACCTGCAGGAATGCTGAATCAGGACACTTGGACAGCCAGCTGTAGTTGTGAGTCACCATTGGGGAAGCTTCTTGGGCTGATAGATATCATGTCTGCTTTAAAGAAAGAAGTAAAGATAAATGTGATATGAATTTGTGTTCATCAAGCCCATTTACTTTTGGGCTACAATGACTGTACATCCATTGCTTTATCCATGCCCATTTTTTGTTAAGGCCTCAATAGGAGGAGCAAAGGAGACAAGAGGGATACCAGAGAGGAGAGACCAAAAAGATTCCATCAGAGCAAGGCAAAACCCCAAAGCAAAAACAATGAATTATTTATAGATTAAATTCACAGCTACCCCAAAAATGTAATTAGAAGTGTTCAGAAGACCGAATAAGCAATTTCTGTAATTTACAGTTATATGATAAAACATTTATTCTTTTCTAGGATTCTGCAGTAAGACAGGTTTATTTTATGTCTCTCTTAAAGAACTACAATTCTGCTAATTGCATCCCAAGAAGAGTAAGTGATGCATAGTAGAACTGTCTTTCTAACACGATTGATCTGTCTGAGACATTAAGAATTCCTTAGTTAAGAATATCCATAATGATATGAACTTTTGGTTAAGCATCATTCTTCCCAGGTTTCCCAGGACACAACAGGCATTTATAAGACTGCAGAGGTTGGTCTGGATACAAAATCATGATTGTTTAATAGAAGAAAATTACAGATGCCCTCAATTCAGCCATATCTGCTAATATTGAAGACAGAAGAATCAAGCAACTAGTTATACACGCAGTGTTGTACTTACTGTGTAGGCAGAGACCAAAATTCTGAGAAATCCCAATTTCAAGAAACTTGGGCATCAGGTCCACCATAAAACTATTTGATTATTATGATTTGGCTTTGTAACACAGCTCACCAAAGACCTGCTCGTTCTTTTATCTTCCAAAAAGTCTGGAAGTTTACGTCTAATTACAGCACAAGAGAGGTTCTCAGCTATCCATGACAAAACCTCTCTGAGTATTGCTCAACAAAATTACTTCTCTGCTTAATAAAATACTTTGCTGCTGACTAGACTGATGGCATCATGGCAATTTCCTTGTTGGTCCACTTTTTTTCTATATTCCCAGCTCATTATTCCTCTTATCCCCATTTGAACCACAAATTTATTTCAATATTAACTTTATGAAGGTTTTCATTTTGCTGTTTCCAATGTGGCTTAGGACACCAATCTCTTATTTCCTAAAAATAGCATCTAGTTTATGTCAGGTTCATCTGGCTGGTTCTGAGAGACCTTGAAAACATCTTTTCCTCTTGTATTTCTTTTCAGTGAGTTTAATAGGAGAGCATTAACACTGTGTTAATTGTAGGTGTATGGGACCACAGCTGACAACGAGCATGGGCCTTAGAGAAGTGCAAAAGACAGGAGGGAAGATGGTATGGAGTTACTTGTCATAGAAGGAATATCGGTCCTGGAATACTGGTGCAACAGGAATCTGTCTTGTAGTCTAACACTTTGGCATTCAAGATGGCAGCAGATGTACTGAGTTTAGAAGGTTCCCTTCACCCCTTTAGAACATATTTGAAGGCAGAATAGGAATACCAGTAAATTCTTACTCTGATAGACATCTTTCAAGTATTCACAAAGTTTATTGAGGAGATTGTTGGGGTTTTATATATACAATCAAAAAAAAAACCCAAACCAAAAACTGTAACTTGTGTCAGATAGATTATGTGTATTTACTGTTGGCTGGTAACCTTAAGACAGTTGTCACTTGGACAAGTTTCCTTCTAAGCAGTTCAATACATTGGCCTTGATGCCAGTGAAGTATAAAAAGGTTATGTTCAAATTTACATTGGACTTGAATTCTGAATAGTCTTCGTGTTGAGCTATTTCTGGAATCAAATTTCATTTTAATTATTGCATGCTCCATGTAATGCTGTGAACAAATTTAGTGGAAGCAATGGATGAAAATGTGTTTCTGTTTGAGAGGGTTCGGCCTAAAGTCATGTGAGCAGTGTTCCTGGACTGTGGTAGTGCTGATGTCTTCAGGGCTGGATCTCCCAGGCAACGACAAAATAAAAGGTCTATCAAACCAGCACACTACTGCACTTTGCATGAGTGAGATAATGTGGATAGCCACATACTCAGTGTGGTATTGCCCAGGGAAGGCAGTGAACCATTCATGCATTGCAAATTATTAGGGAGATCTGTCATCAGTGATCAAGCGTGGCCAGTACCTAATGGCTCTGGTAATGATGACATGGGAGTGTGCACCAGGCAGTTTAATAGTATCAGTGACCATCCTGTATCTGCCCCACCTTTATGTATCATCATACCAAACACTGAGCTACATAGCCTTTCAGCATTTCATTTCAGGTGTTGCTTACGCTAGTATGTAACTCTTCTATAGGATGACACCAGGCACTTTACTGCCTTCTTCCCAAAGGGCATAATCCTCCCTTCTCTTTTCCTGGGTGGGTACAGTCCTGTGAAGTTGCTCTTTGAATCACCAGGGGTTTGTTTCTGGCCTCCACACTGGGCTAGTGTGGAGAGCAGAGACTGTTTTGCACTATGCTTTTCTTGTACCACTTCCACACTTGTGCAATGCGTTGGAATGGTTTTCAGGACCTTGGCAGCTAGCTCTGCTCTCTCCTTGGGTGTGACCCTATTACCATTTTGCCATGCTACGTGACCAAGTGGTTCAGCATATGCACAGTACACCTGAGCACCCTCAGATCTGAGAAGGTTGCGACACAAAGCTTTTACTAATAGTTCATTCCTCCTGACCAGGCTTTTGCCACTCTGTAAGCTGTATAATGCATACAACAATTAGGAATGTGTATATGTATACATATATGTGTAATTTATTGCTCTGTAGTTCCAGTTGCAATATAATAATGGGTTTGCAAAGGGTAGTCATGAAAAACTTCACCTTTCTGGTTTTATTTTCTCAAGAACTGAATTACAGTGAATAAGCTGGAATGCTCCTTCACTTACCCACTTAAAACAAGCACTCGATCAGCCATGGCTCAAGATCTGCAAAAGCAAAGCATGATCTACTTTAAAAAAATTGCCCAAACTGCTGTTTGAGTAAGATTTAGAGACTGTAAAAGAAATTTACCATTCCTACAAACTAGCATTGTTCATATAATTTTCAAAATCACAGTGGGTAATTTTTCACCATGTAAGTTTTGAGTTTATTGTGGTGCAAGCCCTATCTAAAGATTTAAATGGAATGCAATGTTTTGCACTACAAACATATCTTTTTTTATAATGGAACTTTGACATCATAATTTTCTCTGAATCATACATTATGACATGCAAATAAAAATATATCCTCTTTTCCTCTCCTGTCTTTACAACTCCCTCTTTTTTTTTTTTTAATTGTCTAGGAGGAAAATAAAGATTTAAAAGTGTAGCTTTTAAAAAGTCTGAAAAATCTGGCAAACTACACCATAAATGTTTAGCAACAAGAATTTAAATAAAAAGAACATCAAGATCTGTTTAGGGTTTTTGTATTTCATCTGGGGAAACTTGAGATTTTAGAAGGTTTATCAGCGGTAATTCTGGATATTCCCCTTCCCTCTTCTTTGGGGGAGATTTTATTATTTTGCTTCTAGAAATATTGAGGGTATGTTTTTTGTTTGGCCCGTAAGACTTAGTTTTTATTAGACAAATTTCTGACTCTTGGACCTGAAAAAGAAACTCACTTTTCAAACATGAAAATGGATAAACGGTTTGTAAGGGTTTTTTTCTTAAGTGGGTGCCCAGCAAAACAAAAGCCCACCCTGCTTGTTGGGGGCTGCTCTCCAGAGCCCTGTACACAGCTGGGAAACTGAAGAGACTTGTCAGGTTCATCGTAAGGCCGGCTGGGAAAGCCTGAGTTGCAGAAGAGACGAAAAGATGGAGTCATTTGTAGACAAAAAGGGTAGGTAGCTAAAACAAAATCGTACAGAATAGGAGAGATTTGTCTTCCCACCCTTTCCCACCAGGTGCCAAGAAGGCATGGGAGGAATGTGGTAGGTTAGGAACAAGAGAGAGAAGGTTCATGCCTGCATTCTGTTTACAGAAAACACTTGTTGCCTACCAGGTTTTAATGGCTGACGACCAGCTCCCTCCTACATGCCAAAGCACCAACAAATAATGGAGTAAGTTTATGCAAAGGGGACCCCAAAAGTTGCTAATGGAGTGTTTTTACCATAATTTATTTAGAAAGTATCTAGAATAGTTTGAGCCCAGCACTAGAACTGCTGTAGCTAAAATTGTGTTTGGTTAATCATGATGTTTTTAAGAGTTAGCTTTAGACGTACCTTTGTCATGACTCTTGTTCTAAGCCACAAACATCAAAGCCAGTCATAAAGTATGTTGGATTGGCCTTTGCCCAAACTAACATCTTCAGAAATTCAAGTGCCGAATCAATAATTCTGTGTATTTCTTGGCATTTCCTGGAAATCCGATATTTCTGAACTGTACAGTTTCATCCAGTTTGATCCAATTCCCTCTTGCATTATTGCTAATCAACAAAATATATTTTTAGAGGTAAAACCTGAGGACTTAGGAATTAGAATTTTGATTCAATTATCCACAAATAAGCATAGTGAGATTTAAATGCTGTTGTAGTTATATCTCTTTAGCAGCTAACATTTAGTAGTTTGAGTGCACAGTGGTTTAATGCAACGTCTCTAATAATAGATATGTAATAGCAGGAAAACATTTTGCTTCTTCAGAAGCAATAACATGTCTGTTTTCTGGACAGACATGTATTGTTTATTTTAATGTTTTAAATAATTATTAGTTCTGTTTGGTGCCTAAAATAAACACACCTAAGAATATAAATGCATTTCATTAAAACATTTCCTCGTAGAAGTTTCTCTTGGTTAATGGTGACTATTGTGATATGGATGTAATTGTGGGATTATTAGTAAAGAGTTTAAAGGAACTATTCCATTTGATTTAGGTTTTGCCTGCAGCACTGCAGGGAACCAGTGGGTCTGGAGTCATTCCCACCTTCTTCATCCTGGTTTTCTAAACTTTATTCTAACCAATATTAAGGCAATTATCTGTAATAATTATTATAAGAAATAATTTTAGTGAATTCTGGAAGTCTTAGGTGAACACTGTTATTTAGAATAAAGGCTAAATTATGACATTAATTCAAATGTAAAATGAGATGTCCCGCCAATTTTTATGAGGTCAGGATAAGGTATTTTAGTAATAATAGTTCCCTATACTTAAAACTCTTCATCTGTATATGATCAGAAATCTGTATATCAAAGAAGTTATCAAGGAGTGTAAACACTTTATGCGTTTCATAAAAGGGCTCTTTGAAGCACAGAGACTATCAAATCAAAATTTTCCAAAGCACCTGCTATGTTGTGTACATTTATATTGGGGGGTTGACTTGAGACATATTTAAGTTGAAAGGCTCAGTTTATTTAAAGGTATGAAATGGTACCCTGGCATAATGTATAACAGGAGTTACATTGCCTGATTTTTATCTACTTAATGAGAACTTCTATGGAGAAGAGATTCTATTAATTTCATTTTAAAATACACTTTGACTAACTATTGTAATTTTTCATCCTGCTAAATGGTTTTCAGACTCATAAGCATAAGGTAATTTTTTTCTGTTACAAGACCATCACATCAAAGCAAGCATGTCAAATATGCTGTTCACTTGGTTTATGAAATTTTGCTTTGGTCAGAGTAGTAGTCCAATTCGCAGTTTGTTTACTGTTTTTATTCTTTTACACCTTTCCATCCTCACCTTAGTAACACAGTGCTGAGAAGGGTGGCTTTCTGCCTCTTACCTTGTACACCTGTGACAGCCTGTATTCTACTGCACCTGACCTGGGGAAAGTCCTTGAGTTGCTAGCAAAAGGCTTTTAGTTTTCCATTTAGAGTTGCATACTATCTGCTTTACTCAATGAAGAGATCTCAGGTTTTGTAAATTTCAAATTACGTAACAAGTTACTCTTACATTTCTTGAGCTAGAGCTGCTGAAGGACACTTTGGTGTTTTAGTCACTTAAACTAATTCTGAGGCATATGTTCCCTAGACTGAATTAAAACTGCAGATAAGACCTAGGTTTCCTCTCTAGTGCAAGCAAACAGTGAGGTAAACAATATCCTTCATCTGCTGAGCACTTATAGCTAGCTGACCAGAAAGACTGGGCATGGGAGCATATTAGAAATCCCACTTTGCTCTTGAGCTACATAGAATCATAGAATATCATGAGTTGGAAGGGACACACATGGATCATGGAAGCCCACCTTCTGGCCCTGCACAGGACAGTCCCAAGAATCACATCATATGCCTGTGACAGCATTTTCCAAACACTTGAACTCTGTCAGGCTTGGTGCTGTGACCACTTCCCTGGGGAGCCTGTTCCAGTGCCCAACCACCCTGAAGAACCTTTTCCTAACCTAACCTAAACCTCCCTGACAAAGCTTCATGCTGTTCCCTCAGGTCCTGTCACCGGTCACCAGAGAGGAGATCAGTGCCTGCCCCTTTACTTTCCCTTACAAGGAAATTGTGGAATGTAATGAGGTCTCCCCTCAGTCTCATCTTCTTTAGGCTGAACCAGCCAAGTGACCTCAGCCGCTTCTCATAAGTCTTCCCCTTCTGGTCCCTTCACCATCTTCGTAGCCCTCCTTTAGAGGCTTTCTAATAGCTTTATATCCTTCTTGTATTGTGGCACCCAAAACTGCACACAGGACTTGAGGTGAGGCCATGTGCAGCATCATGTAGAGATGCCCAGGAAAAGCCAGGTCAGATAGCTGGCACAGAGTAGCCACACCAGTGCTGTGTTTGCAAAGACTGAAAATATGTGTGTCTCCTTAGGATTATTTCCTCTTTGTCTCATAATCATTTAATGTAATGTTGCAAGACTTTTTCAAATGTCATATAATTTGAAGACTGTGGAGCTCCTATTGACAGCAACAATTTTATGTGAAAGCATTGGGAAGAGATCAAGATTGATTGTGCTTAGGAAGGAGCTGATTTCCAGTGATTGATAGCTCAGTCTGTTCTACAGACACTCTCAGATGTGCAGAGAAAAGATCCTATTTCCTATCCGTGGTAATTATATATACATACTTCATCTAAAAGGAATTGGGAAGTGTTACAGTAAACTATAGATCTAAATTAGGCAATTTATGTTAAAACTATACTTACCAGTATACACCATTTAGAGTTAGTGACAGGACACTGTACGCTCTCACAAAATAGAAGAGACCTACAAACCTAGAAGGAAGCGATCTTGTAAATCAAAACCAGTTATGTAACAGATTCTTTATCATTCTGAATTGCATTCAGAATTGAAAAAAAAGGAAGGGGTTACATTTATTAGTTGTGGCTTATGGTTTGGGGAGACCTAAAAAACTTCCAATCCCCTCTCTTCCCCTCCAAAATGCTTTTGTCATTTATCCTTTATTGCTCAACAGAAAGGGTACTTTCTAGATCCCCTCTCTTAAAACAAAACACTTACAGGATGTGTTTATTTTCACTGTTTACTTTGAAAGAGGTGATCTTGCTGAATCTTTGCACTGAGAAGATTATCTAATGATACAGCTGTGACCCAGCAGGTGACTCAAAATCGTGAAAGTGAAGATGTGAGGCTAACTCATATCAAACTTCCTCCCTTTCACTTATATTGAAACACAAAGAGTTACAAGGGCAATAATTTATGTTAATGTTCTTTTTTTACATATAATTATATTTCTGGAAGTTTTCCAAGTTCAGGAGAGCTTAAATATTCTCTCTGTTGTTCAGTGTTGAATAATCCCTGCTTCTGCTTTTGGTGCTAGTTCTTTTCTGCTTTTTCAAGTTCCTTTTTAGGATCATTTTACCATAAGTAGCGAGAAAAATACAGGCTTAATATACCAACCCAGGACAGTGAAGAACCCAGGATACCTGTATAAATCAGTCTCTTTCTGAATAAGGGCACAAGTGATTTTTTTTTTCCTTTGGCCATCTTAAATGTGGATCAGAAAACAGTAACCAGGTCTGTGAGAACCAACGTGTGTGGTATATTTTTTCCTACTGTTGCATATCTGTGCTCTAGTATTGCATGTTAATTAATGCACGTAAGGCGTTTGCCCAACACTAACTTCATAGTTCTTTGCAACAGGTTCTGTGCTTCTGTGGAGGTGCTTACTGAACGACTTGCTGCCAGCCTTCTGCAGTTCTTTCTCCTATCCTCTAATTGAGCCCCTTTCGTAGTTATAATTTGTCTGCCAAATGACTTATCAGTTGGAAAGGCTCAAGTCAGATACTACTTCCTTTTTTTGCTTGTTTTTACCTGAGTGCTGCCAGAAGAAAGAAGGGGTTAAAGCGTGGGAGGATAGCTAAGAAAAAGGGTTTGGTTAGTGACACACAGGACTGCATCTCACACACCATAGTTTGTTTATTCTTCTATAAACAGCAGAAAGAATTATCATCATCATGGTAAGGCAAACAACACTCTCTTTTTTTCCCTTTTTAAACCACAGAAGAAATCTTTAGGTTACTATACAATTAATTTTTTTTGAATCTTAAAATAACTGATCTCCATTAGCTTTATAGAGCGTCTCTTTAACTGACAGATGCTCCTGTTGACAGAAGGGGAGGGGGGAAACATTTTAGTATATGGAAATAACTAGCTCTGGGGAAGAGCAGATGGGAACAGGCATGCCTTTTCTGACATGCCTGTTCTTTATTATCTCATTCATTTCCTAAATACTCATGTAAGGATCTGTTCAATTTTTATGATTCTTTGTCTTTCCTGAGCTTTTTCGAAAGATTTCCATTTATTTGATTCTGCATTATTTGCTTCTTTCAATTTTGCTGTTCTTTTTTAATACACATGATATCTAAATCTCTGTGTTTGTCACCTAAGAAATAATATGGGATTTATATTTACTTATTTTTACTTACTTATATTTATCTGTACTTTTCCAGTTGATCATTTCCCCTAAAAAAATTTGTTGAGCACACAGACTCAGTATTGTTGTTAATCTATACGCTGTTGCAAAAATGGTCAATTTTCAGTGTATATTTGAACTAAAAATTTTGGTTTATGGTTACAAAATAAATTCAAAGCAGATAGGTCCTGTTCTCTTGAAGACATGAACTGCTTTGCTAAAATATTGTGACTTAATAGAAAATACATTTTGTGGAAAAATATGACTATTAGTCTCCCATTTATAGCCCTTTGGTTATTCAGGTAAGTTCCTCAATTTATATAAAGGCATTCTCTTCACAGAGAGTTTAGGTAAAGCTGAAATTTTTAAAAACCCAGTTATTGCTTTTTTTTAAAACCCAGTTATTTTAAAACCCTGTTATAGCAGGCAAAGAGCTGGGAGAGGCAGTGAGGGAGTGAATTACATGATAGAGTGGATTTGTTAAATTTAAAGTGTGTTTTTTTCTCTAAATCTGAAGAGGACACTGTCAACCTGGAATATAATATATTTAAAAGAAATGCTAAAAAAAAAGTTTGAAGAGTATATGTCAAACTTCTGGTGTTCGAAGAAGGCAGTGTGGGAGTTAAAATAATGTAAGTCATACTTCCTTAATAGTAACCCCTGCTTTTGTGGCTTTGTGAAGGGTCAACATAAACAAGGATAAAGTATTATAGTGAACTGAAATAATTCAAGTCTATTTGACTGACAGCAAGATAAGTGGTTAAGTTCAGAAATTGTTTAGGTTAAAATATAACTGCCTTTTTCCCCTCAGTGAAAATCACCAGAAAAAATCGATTAGGGTCAAATTTTTTTTAAGTATACTTTTCCCCAAGCTTTTAAAAGATGAACACAAGCAAAAGCAGCAAGCCTTTATTTCCATCTGCAACTCCCTCCCTCCCTGTCCTTCTCCTTCTCTCGGTCAGTAGCTATGGCACTCACCTGTAGGAGAGCAGTATGAAATCTCTCTGTAGGATTTGAAACAGAGACTTGAGTGGGTCTTGTACTTCACAGACTTTTCTCTCTCTTAGGTTTGATTTATACATTGCTCCTTCCAGTTTTTCTACTAATATTTTTACAGCACCTTGTGCCAGCAATAGTCCAGCAATATAAATTTTCCGCCTAAGAAAGCCTGGCACTGCTAGGGTTAGATATTTGAACCTCAGCCTGCAGAATGCTAAAGCCTGAAGAGTAATAGGTAATTTATTCAAATGTTTTTGGCTAATGCACTTTTTGGGATGGCATGTGACTGCTAGAACTCCGAGGCTTTCTGTTTCTCATGATTGGGCAATTTATGATACTGTGATTTAAAGACACTCAAAGTTACTAGCATTCCAGCATGATCTTGTAGGGATCCTACTTCATTAGAACTGTTGAAGATAGAACAGTCTCATAGGTCTTCATACTACTTCAAATCCAGTTATTTATGACCTTCTAGTGAAGCTCCAACTTACTTTTCACTAAATGGTTTGTTGCTTTTTTTCCCCCTCTGAAGGTAAATGTGTGCTAAAAATAAGTGTTTAAATTAAAGAACTGTCTACACAAGATATTACCACCTATTAGTTACCACAAAGTTGCTAATGACTAGTAAAAATACTACTTTTTTCTATAATGTGTGCTCTAAGAAGTGTTTTCATTTATATTCAGCTGACTCAGATGGACTCATCTAAGAAAATAGCATCCAATTGATCCCTCAAGACACAGCCTGAAGTTCTGATTCAACAAATCACAGTAGCTCTCTCTCCACTGGAGATCAGCAAAGCACATGTTTAATTACATTGTTAAATTAGGGGTTTGGCTGTGGCAACTTACATTAGCTAATGAGAAAAAACCCCAGCCAAAAACAGAGGAAATATTTTAATGCTAACATAAACAGGTATGAATATAAATACAAACAAGATTTACATTTCTTGGTTTAGAAGGAGGCATTTTGCTTTCAGATTAGAACACGGCTTTAAAGATTCATGCAGTGCGGTTGAAACAAGGTTCCTCCACGCTGTCCAAGGAATGGATAGGCAAGTCCTCTAGTTTTTTTCAGTTGCCAATGCCTTTGATCAGGGATTTCTCAAACAGCTAACGTCTCAACAGTAAGAATGCTTGAGCAGAGAACACTTGAGCAGAAACATATTGAAGAAGCCCGATCTGCAGAGCAAGGATACGGAGTTCTTGCCTTCTGAAATCAAACATTTCTGTGCAGTGCTCTGGAAGTCAGGCATTCTTGTGCTGTGCTCTGTCAGGCTGGGCCCCACTTTGCAGTCTCTTGAGAAGCTCAGTCTCTGTGCCCTCTTGCACTGGCAATACTGGCTCACCTACATTTATCTGAGTTAAAATACAAGCTCTTCAGGGCAAGTACCCAGCCTTTCATGTGTTTGGAAAGAGCTGTATATAATTAAGGTACTTTGTATGAAGAAATTACTTCAAAACAGTTTACACAGGGCAGCTATTTCATGATCAAGAAAAAATCTTTAGCCTTGTTCCCTCAGGAAACAAGGCTTATGTGACTGGACTGGCTGGCTGTCCCTCCTCACATCCAACACCTTTTGAACTTGTTGGACAGTTTAAACTACATTTGAAAGGGGGAGACGTCTCGAGGATAATTAAGTTCCCATGGACTTTATGAAAATCAGTGGCTGGGAATAGAGAAATCCAGATCCATAGTTCAAATAACTAATTTTTCCAAGTGTAATCTTGCAAACCCAAAAACTTGACTGCAAGTATAATAATGACCGTCAGGCTGATAATGTAATCCCAACTCCTTTAGAAGGCTGACAGCTTTTTCTTTTTCACACCCAAATATTAATATGGTTAGATGTAAATATATATAAATAGATTGACACCATAATGAAGTTAAATCTCCCCTATTTTGGTGTTTCATGAGTTTTTAATATGAACAATATAGACAACCTCCTCACACTTGTAGTTATTATGAATTTTCAGACAAATTAGCATCACTCATTCCTTATTGACTTACATTAAGTGTAAAAATTTCATATTTTGGGGTTTTTTAGCTAGCACTGTTAATTATTGTGTTATCCTTTCCTTATAATGAGTTAGTACTGGCAATAGATACATAGAATAAGAAATTAGATAGTAATTGGACTGCATTACTCATGATTGTTGCATCTGATTGAGAAATTTATAGTTGGCTTTGTTATCACTAAAGCACTTTACTTGTCTGAGCTGTATGAACTTAATGCAGCCTTCAGTGTTGCTCTTTAATTAATTGTTTTGGTTCTAAAGGTTGAAAGAAGTCATCAAAGGGATGGAAAAAACAGACATCAAGCTTTCTCATTTACAGATTATTTCACTATCTCTCTAAAAAAAAAATAAAAAAATTTCCAACAGCCCAAAAACTTAATCTCAAGGTCGTGATCACAGACTTGCGTATTTGAAGGCTGCTGTTGGAAGATTGCTATGTGTGAGGACACAGGACTTGGTTGTATATCTGCAAATCAGTTGAATGAGTAACACTATTTAAGAAACGTAGACAAAGACAAGGGTTCCCGTGGATTTCTGTTTGGTTGCAGTATGATTAGCCAATTCTACTTATTCCCCAATTTAGGTTTTTCTGTGTTTTTCACGGTTTTTAGTATTTATTGTGCACTTAGGCAAGCCTCGCTGGCATTAAGTAGGAGTCTCATAAGCAAAGACATTATTTCACAACTCATTTTTGGGGGGAGTTTTAGAACAGAGTCTACTGATGTAGCAAAAAGAACTAACTTAACACTTTTTCAGCCAGAGGAGGAAGTGACTGTGTAAAAAAAAAAAAAGATCCTTATTTTCTACAATAGCCGGAGGGCCAGACACACCACAGGCCGGGCCGCATGGCCAGCTGCAGGCAGCTTGACCTGATGTCTCCCCCGCCTCCGCACTGGGCCCTTTAGAAGCACCGAAGTGAGACTTGCATGGTCCTTCCTGTTGAAGCTGTTCCACTTCATATAAGTAATTAAGCGTTAATTAGAAGAGGGATAGTTGAGCATTCATTAAACATTAAATACTAATTGAGCGCCTGGGGAGAGCGCCGGCATCATTTGGCCGCGGAGTCATTCTCACGCCGCCCCGACCGGGGACGGGGACAGCCGTCGCGGCCTCCTGCAGCCGTGTCTCCGGCCCGCAGGCAGTGTGCCCGGGGCAGGCGGCGAGGGCGGGCAGGCAGGCACAGACGGCAGGCAGCCGCGCCCGCCGCGGCGAGGTGGAAAATGCGGGTTCATCTCCTTGCAGGGCGTTGAACCCAGATCTCTCACGAGGGGCCCGGCGGACGGGTGGTGCCGGCCCCAGCACTAACCGGGGCTGGAGAGACCCACGCCAGCTCCCGGAGCTCCGCACCTCCGAGAGCCTGGGTCGGGGGGCGGCCGGATCGCCGCCGCCCCAGACGTCCCCCTGCCCCGTAGCCGTCGGAGGGGGCGGTGGGGACACCGCGTCCGCAGCCACCGTGACGGGCGGGAGCAAACTGATGCTCTTGGGCCGCGCTGCCCCTTCCCCGAGCGCTGTCCGTGGCCCTGCCCGGGCGCTGGCTCAGGCCGGGCAGCCCGCAGTGCAGCCCGCCGGCGCGGCGGCAGCGCGAACCGCCCTCCTCCGCCCCTCGGTGCTTTTCCTTCAACATCAAAGAGCGTCGGTTTTGCCCGGGGCGGCGTTTTGCCCTCAATAACAAGGCGGCAGCCGCAGCGCGGGCTGCTGGGGCACGTACGGGGCGCGGCGCCCACTCGCACCTCGCCGCCCCCTCGACGGCCTCGCCCCTGGCCGAGGGCGCCCGCGCTTCCCGCTGCCCCGCAGCCTTCGCTGGGGGCCGGTCCAGCGCCACCACCCCTCCCTTCGCGGCTGGGGGAGGTGTCCCGGCCAGGTAGAGCCGCTGCCGGCGGCCGGGGCGGTGGCTTGGGGCGGGCCGGGCCGGGGCGGAGCGCACAGACGGCCGGCGCCGGGGCAGCCGCGCGGGTAGCGGCGGAGAGCGGGGCTTGGCTTCGGCAGGGGCCGCCGAACCCAGCCGGACCGGGCGGTGAGTGTTGGGCCGTCGGCGGGGAGGGGACGGGAGGCGAGGCGAGGCGAGGCAAGGTGCCCGTCCCTGCGGAGCTGGGCGAGGATGCGGCGCGGCCGGGGCCGAGTAGAGTCCGCCGCGGTTCCTTCCTCTCGCTTATCCCATCGTGGGACGGCGAAGAACGGCGGCATCCTCTGGAGGCTTCTCCCTCCCGGTAACGCGTGGGGCCAGGCGTCTTGACTCCTTCAGCGAGGTGGTGCCGGGCTGGTTCTCCGCAGCCGCACCTGCGGGGAGGGAAGCGGGGACTGCGCGGAGGGCACGGGGACTTCAGCGCCGGCCGGCCCGCACTTGGCCCCGGGAGCACGCCGGGCACTGCCAGGCGGTCTCGGCATCTGCAGCAAGAAACAAGCGTGAAACGCGCCGAAGCAGCCTCGGTACTGCCGAGGGGACCCGCTCTCCTCGGGAGGTCTGGTCCGCCAGAGTAGAAAATAACTCGCGGTGTTTTGAAACAAACGTCGCAAAACAAGTATTCATCGTACCGGCATGTAAAAAGGGCTAATATATTAAAATGTAAATATGCATGTGTACCCGGCGATGCTGTTGCGTGTTTCCTGTTTACCATGTTAATTAGAAGTTGTAAGGCAAAACTTCACCACGAGTAATCCAGGGCAGTATTTGACCCAGTAATGGTCGTTGAATGATGCAGTGGCTTTTATAGTTCTGAGTTTTCTAGCCCAAAACACAAGCCAAGTATTTATTGAACTTCATTAAAGAGAAATGTATGAATTGTAATACAACTTACGCCTTTGAAACTATTCTTCACCGGCACAAGCGTCAAAACTGACTCAGCCAGTATGGAAAGTTAAACTCCCCACTCTTGTTTTTTTTAAAGAGAATTTTGACCAAGCAAAATTGACCAAAAGGACACTGGTCTTGCAGACACCAGGATGCTTTCCTATATTATTTTGGGTGACTTTAACTAATTGTGCAAAAGTTTGAGATTTGAGGCATGCAGTGCTTCTATCATAAGGCAAGATAAGTTTATTAGTAAACAAACCCAGGCAAAAACATAAAGAAGGATCTTGAAATTTTAATTGTTTTTCAAGCATTTTGTTTTTCTTGTTCTTTTTAAGAGCTGGTATTGTTCAGCAAGCTGTTTTGTTTCCATTAGTGTGTTCTTTTAATTTATAGGTGATGCTAATACAAACAAATGCATTATAGAAACAATTTGGACATTAATCAAATGTTTGTTTGTTTGTTTTTATAGTCCACTTCACACCTTCCAGATTCTTCTAGAGAAGAGAATAAAAAGAAACCAGTTTTGGAAAGACTTGGAAATTTGTTTGGTACAGGGAAAAGGAAAAACGTCAAAAGTTCGCTAGAACACACTTCACATCATAGAGGGGAGAGGTCAGTTTCTCCTCACATAGCACAGCCGATATACTGTAGGCACCTAAAGGAAGGATATGAAGCTCCTCAAGTACACAGCCAAGTGAGAAACGTAAGTGCTGCTTCTGAGGCACAGGAATATAATTTCAGTGGGGAAGTGAGACCACTGTATCATGATACCATTTCAGAATGGAGTAGTAGGGGAGTCTCTTCTGACAGTGAGTGGTCAGCAGACTGGAGCGGCAGCAGTGAAACTATTAAAAACTCCTTCTGTGAGAGTAGCCTGAATGTGGAAACCCTGGGACTGGAGAAAGAATCTGTCACAGATATAAATAATTCCACAACTCCAGATTTCATAAAGAGCTTGAGAAATTTGTCCAGTGAAGACTTAGAAAAGAGTATCTTAAGCCACAAGCAGCTTGTGAACACGTGGGTGTCTGAGGAGCCTGGGCATGCAAAACCAAAGGATTTGCCATACGAGTTGGAATCTGCAGCGAGTGAACACGCATATTCTGCTAGAGTGTTAACAGTTGATATCTATCTAAGAAAAACAGACGAACTCCTTAATGAACCTGTGACTCTTCAGTCAGAAGAAAATTGTAGTGATTTGGACACAATGGATAAAAAATCTGCTAGTAAAAGATCTGGAAAAAGGAGAAAGTCTCAGTCATCTAGTGACATTCCAAATGGAGAGAGAAGCCAGACTGAGACTACTGCAAGAGAAGAATCTGGTTTTGAGGATGATGTCTCTTCTGAGGTGTTTTCAGACAAGATAATAAACTCTGAAAGAAAAGTGAGGTCTCCTCAACAGACTCCTGAAAGGAATTCCTCTTCATCAGGTAATAATCAGGACCTGAAAGTTGGATCTGCTCACAAAGGGGCATCTAAAGCTGAAGCTGACAAAGGCAAGCAGCAGGTCTCAAACACAACCTCTGCAAGGAGAAGATCATATAAAAAGAATCAGGCAGATGCTGTACCCATTTCCCCTACTGGTTTGAAGGGTCAGGTAAAAGATTACTCTTCAAAAAGGCAACCTTTAGCATTGCCAGAGAATAACCCAGTGACAAAAAGAACTTCAGTGGAAAAAGGAGCTATTCCTGTGGCTTTTGGGGAAGACAGCTTGGAGTGTCCCAAAGTTTCTCTGACTGCTAAGACAGAAGACAATGCCTTGGTGTTAGCTGAAGGCAGAAATGAGACCAAGGCTGTAAAGCATGGTAATGGTTCGGATGGGACAACTTTATTGCATACTGATGGGATTAAAAATGGAGACCTGTGTCTGTCAGCTGAGAGACAGACAAATTCTGATTTAGACAACTCGAAGCTGAAGAGTTCGGATGCTACCAGAACAGTCATGACAAAGATTAGCCTGTAAGTAGCAAACCAGCTTACCTTGTCCCTGTAGCTGTAATTTTGCTTGCAACTGTGTTCAGAATTCTATGGAAACACTGGCTATATATCTGTTGCCTATCTAGATGGTTTTCAGTTAAGAGCTGCCTTTAAAAAAACCCACCCTAATTAGAGCTACCACTTAACAAGCACTGTAATGTACATGACTTAGAAATAATTCATTTTTCCAGTTTTTAGATGGCTCCAGAAATTTGAATAGCTGTGGTTACTTTCTTAAGTAAATGCAGGATGAATCATGTAGATTTTTATGCATGTGAATAACATCATGTATTTGCAGAATTTTGCAAGTTTTGGTTTTACACTTGAAGAAATTGTCATCTGTCAAGCAGAGGTGATCAGGGTTTTCCTTAGGATTATAAAGAAGTGGATTTGTTTCAAAATTTCACTGTAATCACTGGTATAAGCTCAGTGATTGATTTCCTGGATTCTGTTATATTCTCATCCACGGGGATTGATTTTATTACATTATTTGTTTCCATTGTTTAGTTGTCATGACTATGTGGTGGTGTGTGGTTACACTCCTCATTCTGGTACATTCATTTATAGGTGTCAGAGTACATTGAATCCTGTAGGCCCACCAGAGGTACCTGAGTGTTCATAACTGTCAAAGGGATGTGAGGGTTCAACATGATAGTTAAAGACACACATCTGTTTCCAGTTATGCTTCCCACATCTGAGAAGCATTAGGAACAGTTTCCTTTTCACAGTTTGTAATACTCCATATCTGACTTTTTAATTTGTAACTAAATTTAAAACTCCTGATACTGAAGGTTGAACTGTGCCATTTTTGTACGTGGTGACGCTTTGCTCTCTGGCAGTATAGATCACAGATCTTAAACTCTGAACCTGTACCTTCACAGCTTCAAAGGAAAGGCAGCTTTCATGTTTTTCTCTTTGTGTCACTGTCGTTAGTGATGACAGTGCGTGTGGGACACTGTGTCTTTGCCTTATCTGCAGCTATAGGAACTTTAGCCCTGGGTGGGGACTGCTGTGTTGCCTGTAAGGTTCTTTGTGCATCTGATGGCTGTGACTGCATGGTACCACACTGTTTCTTCAGCCGAACCTGAGTTATATGCTCAGGTTACCTGGTATAATTTGTAGTCGTTCATCAGAACATGTGAACTCTAAACCTTGATGTGGATTACGATGCTGTAAAATGGGAAAGGAAGAGATGGTACCATTACTAGAAGAAGGTGTGGTTTTATTCTCTAGTTATTGCTTTGAATGAGAGAACAGATAACTTTTCCATTTTCAAGGGTTAAAAATTTACTGTTAGATAGTTCACATGAATCCCTTTCAGGTTGAAAAATACTCATTTACTCACAAACTCATTGGCTTTGTATAGGATAGATTTTTTTTTTTTTTTGTAATACAAATAGTTTTCCCTTAAAAGTGCAGAATGTCTCTTACTAATGACATTGTGCCAATTCTAGGAATTAAGTGTCTTTAGGAACAATTTTAAAACAGATTAGTTTCTTCAGTCACCTCCAGAAGTGTGGGTTCCCTGTAAGCAATGATAGCCTTTTCTGTCTTTTCTCCTTTTATGTCTGTGTACTGGATAACTTGAAAGTCACAGGATACTTTTCTTCTAGCTGTTGAAAGGGATACGAATCAGATTTGAAACTAAACTGAGGTTGATGGTACATCTTAAATAGCAAATAAAACCTCAGGCAGTAGTTACTTTGATATGCTTAGCGGAAAATTTGGCTTCCGTTGTCATGTTTTATGTTCAGACATGGTTTTGTAGTTCCCTTTACATTTATGCTCACTTGTTGAATTTTTCTGCTCTTTTCACATGCCATTTTTCTTTGCTCACCTCAATCTGATGTTTTGGCATCAATGTTTTTTGGCACCAGTTACATGCTTGTTGTGTGACTCACCTTCCATTTATGACTGTATTGGGAGAGGTCTAACTGCTTGCTTCCACAGTTTAGCTGCAAGGTCTAGCCAAAGAGAAGGACATTGGTATTTCTCTTGTGCCTGCTTGTTCCTAGCATTATAGATCAGGAACGAGGAGTAGGAATCATCCACACTGGCCTGTTTCTGAGAAAGTATTAGCAGTGTTGAGTGAATCCATCTTCCGTCTTTCAATCCTTTTACCCCATACTAGGTGGGAGGCTTAAAGGATACTCAAACATCATCTCCTTTTAAACAAGCTTAGAAACTCCAGTTCTTGCCATAAGGTGCATCTTTTGAGTATACTTAAAAATCAGTATTTCGTAGTGTGGAAAAAGGTGTAATGAAAAGATTAGTAAGAGGAAGCCAGTTGTACTGGATGGAGCTCCAGGTCTGAGCTTTCTATTGCTTTTTGGTCTTACTGGTTTGGCTGCTGCTGTGCAAAAACACTGCAGAATGTCAAATACGAAGTGTTGAAGTGCTTGTTTCTGCATAAATTTGCAAAGCTTGAAACTATACCTTTGAGGGGTTAGCTGTTCATTTAAAATAGGTTTTAGGTGTGGCTGATAAGTATCCCTGCTAACCATTAAACTTGCTTGTGTCAGGGCATACAGGGAGACACAGATTTTATGGGGAAGGTATGTGTTGTTAAGTTGAAATAAATGCGTGTAGTAGCGCAAGTGACAGGCTGACAAAAGGGTGGTACGGGAAGGAGTTTATTAAGGTAATTAGGCTGTTAGTGGCACCTTTTAAAAGATACAGGTAGAAGAAGAGGACAGAGGAGGGATGCATCACTTGAGGAAGAGAAAGGAATGATCTCAGTTTTTGTGTTGTTCATGTTAACTCACTTGAATCTCACACTTCCTTCTTGGGCTAAAAAGCTGCCTGAGAGCTCAGTGAACACAGTTTATGTAGGTTAAAAAAAAAAAGAAAGCACTTCTATTGAAGAATCATCCATTGATTGGTAGACCATTTGAGGCCCTCGAGATCATTGCTGCAAGCTAGTTTTTATTATCTTCCACCTTTGTCAGTTTTCATGTGGGGCAGTTTCTGCCTGTTCTTCCACCGCTGTGTTCTCAGATTGCTTTTTGGAGAGCAGGTCTGCTGCCTTTGAGGTGACTGCTTATATCTGACTGATAAATTTTGAAGACATCTGCTCTGCATCTTCACAGCTCTTCATACTTTTTCTGCAGTAGGAAGTGACATGAACAAATGATTTTTCCTGGTTGTAGGTATTCAGAAAAAGGAGGCTTGAAACACTCAGCTGTGTATCATCATCCTTCTGCCATGCTTTGAGCTGTGCACTTGTACATGCTTCTCTATCCACTCTGATGAAGTTTTCTAAGTGTTTCAGATTTCAATTCTTGTAGAATTAATAAGGTTAGTTTACACAATTTAAACTGTTAGCTAACTTTGCTGAAGGAAGTGAAAGAATTCCTGACATGTGGTGTTTGCTTAGCCACACCACATCATGCAGTGACTGGGGACAGTTAACCTTTTCCCACAGCACTAATGAGGCCAGAAGATGTCTTTCATTCAATTTAAGGTTGCAGTGTAAGTGTAAAGGCTGCAAAGAATCTGGGCAGATGTCTTCAAAATTCACTAGGGAGGTAAATGCAAATATTAACCAACTCATTATCACCTTAATGAATTGGGATTTGTTTTCTAAACTCTGTAGGGAATTGCATCCATATAATTTATTCTGCCTATACACTCTTAAATTTTAATGTCTGTCATAAGTAGTTCTCTGCCTCAATTGCACATGCTGTAGGCTGCCCTATTTTCTGTTTTACTGAACATTAAAGAACTAAGTACATTTGAAACGTAATCTCCTTATTTAGAGTCTATTTTTTTTTAATTTGTATAGTTGATTCCTTTTGAGATACCAAAATTTAAACTAAGTCTATGGAAAATTGTGTTATAGTGCTATATTTTATTGTTTTGAAAATTGTTACGAGTCTGTTCAAGATTAATTAAACATGTCACTCTGTATCACTTTTCTTCCTGTAGTCCAGCCAAACCGAAGAATATAGAACTGAATTTTAAAACACCTACAAATCAAGACAGTTTAGAAAATGAGCAGGATACTCTTGAAAAACCAGTTAATAAAACTAACAGCAACATTGCCAACAAAATTTCCTTGTTTGAAAATAAATGTGCTAACCAGAGCCAGAGGCCTACTGACATCCCTGCTTCCAAAAATAGTACTGTACCGAGCACATTCGTTGGCAGAGCAAAGCTGAAATTTGGAAAACAACCTAAAGAAAACGAACAGCCTGATAAAACGTTAAATAAGCAAAGCAGTCGCCAAAAGTTATTTGAGAATGGCACGCTAGAGAAAGAAAGCACTGCAGAGTTAAAAGGCAAAAACGAAGAAGGCTTGGCCTCTTATGAGGATGTTGGGAAGCCAACGGAACTTAAAGTAAAAGCTGCAATATCCCTTTTTAACCAAGGCAGCAAAAGTGATGCTAGTAGTGTCTCTCTGAAGCAACTAGAATTAACCACAGCAAAAAAAGAAAGTTCACCTTTAAAACTGTCCTTGCACTCGCCCGTTAAAAGTGAAAATGCTCAAGATACTTTCTACCAAAGAAATTACACAAGCTCAGAATTCCATAGAAACGAAGAAGAGATACTGCCAAACACAGAGGTTTTATCACCTTGCAATAATGATAAATATCCTCTACCATCTCATCAGGTTTCTAGATCAGAATTTAAGAAGATAGAAAATGGAGATAAAAAGGGAAAGCCAGGAGATTTGAACTTTGCAGCACTACAGTATGATGACAGCAGTCAAGAAAGTATATTGATATCAGAGCACAATGTCAATGCACAAGAGAGCCCAGGCAAAGCCTGTAATGGATCTGCTGAAGACGATAGCATTTTTGATTCCCCATCTGACATGAAGAAGTTTGCCGAAACAATAAAGAATTTGGAAAGCTCAGTTTGTTTACCCCAGAAAAAGAAAAGGTCAAAGCTTCCCAAGTCCCCAGCACCCCACTTCGCAATGCCTCCCATTCATGAAGACAACTTAGAGAAAGTATTTGATCCCAGCGTATTTACTTTTGGGTTGGGATTGAGAAGGGAAAAAACACAGGATCTGTTACCAGCCCAACAAATTAAAATGCAAAGCCTGGAAACGATAGCCAAAGTCAGACCTAAGCGTGCATCAACAGAGCAAAGTATCATATTTAAAGCTCTGCAGTCATGTAGAGAGGAACCTGTCTTTACTCATGAAATAAATGGAAAAGAGAACACTGATGGTACAGATGGTGAAATTAAGAGATCACGGCTTGAAAAAAGCTCCCTTTTCTCAAGCCTGCTATCTTCTACACCTAAGGAAAAGTTTTTTAATCCTTCTGTCACCTCAGTAAATAACACTGCAACGGCTTTTGCAACTGACTCATCAGGGATGCCTCCTTTACAACTGGATACTTCCGGGCCATTTGGCATGGTTCAAAAATCTGAGGTAATAAAGAACATTCCAGAAGTGAAACAATGTTTGTCTACCTGCTGAATGACTGTTAATTTTGATTTTGCAATTCAGTCTCTTTCAGATATGAAGTTTCCAAATTTTGTGGAGAAGTACATGCAGGCAGATAGTGCAAAAAAAGAACTAAGTTTACAAATGCCCGGCTATGGCAACCCTGAGAAAAGTTTTTCCAACTGGCTAGGGGCAAGCAGATATGAATCAAATGTCCCCCCTGGTTTATTAGATGTGGATGTAAGTATTGTGCTATTTAAAATCTGCTGGCAAAGTTATCCAGTGTTTATATTTTCTGTAGGCAATATGCATGCATTGTTTTGTTTCCTCTGTTAGGGATATACATAGAGGTGCACTTAGGTGTGGTACCAGTTTCATCTGATGGGCTAAGCATGAAAATGAGATGGCATCTATTAACATGATTAAGGTTCTTCATGATGCCCATACTTTGAGACTTTGCAAAAATGAATTGAAAGTGTATATCTGTATATTTCTTTATCCTTGATTTTGTATTGCATTGAAACAAATCTCATGCTGAATTTATTTTTTATTGTAAATTAGTAGAATTTCTGTGAACTTCAGAAAATGTCTGTTGACAGTAATCTCTCTCCTCTTCCAGCAAGACATTCAGTCATTGCACTGTTAAATAAGCAACAGAGCAAACTTTTTTATTTTTACTGTCCTTCATTGTTCCCAGTATTCTCATGCATTTGATAGCAACATATGTATTTTTTAAGAATGCTTTAACAGCTGGATAGTAGTGATTATTGGAAGTGCTGCTGTGGTGGACGGCTGTCCCTTGGTCTCATTTCGAGCATCTGATCCTCGTGAGTGAAGACAGACCTATGTTTTCCCTTGAAAGCAATTTTAATGTGGAATATTTTTGTATTTTCTGTTTTAAAAATTATGAACTAATGTCCTGTAGTATCTACTGTTCCTGTTAACTTGAACTCGTCACCCAAGAGGCAAGCGATAATCAGATCTAAGAACCGGGGGAAGAAAAATATTCCCTGAAGTTTAGTAGCCACATGAATGTGACCTGTGGAATAGAAACAACATTAAAAGTTTGAGAGATACTTTGCAAAGCTTAATGGTTATGTGCTGTAATGGTTCTACTAAAAGGAGTGAGGTAGTAGAAATAGCTTCTCTCTTCTTCTTCACTTTGCAGGAGCAAATCATCCATGGTACCTTGCAGTTTTGAGAATGTAGACTTTTCTCTCATGGGAAGTTTTTTAATTAGTGTGGGGATGAAAATTAGGGGGTGAAAAGTGCAATGGTGTAGATTCATGCTGGCAGTTAAACAGGCTTTCTTACTCTGATGGTCCTGCTTGGATTTAAAAGCTTGAATTTAAAGCTAAATAACTAGTATTGTTTTGGTTTGGTTTTTTGCTACTTAAAATATTGTTCTTGCATGACGTTCAATTTTGCAGTGGAGTGTGGAGGCCTGATATGTCAGTGGAGTGTGTACGCACCTCAGATTGCACTTGAGAGAATCCCTTTAGGCTCCAAAGGATTTCTGGAGTTCTGTGGCACTGTTGCTGACTCTGAATTGTCTTCATCAAGTTATACAGGAACCAGAAATGTTTATATGATGTGTACCTACTGTGCATCTTCCACTGACTAAGAAAATGATGATGCAATGGCTAGTGAGAAATGGGAAAGAAAGAGTAAGGGCAGCCCAAAACAATGGCTTTGGCATTCCTTAAACCACAGAGCAAGTTTTAACAGGAATTGAAGCATGAGCTAAAAAACCAGTCATGCTTCAACGTGTCTTGATGATGCCTACAACAATCTGGTGGTGGTTAAGAACTCTGTCCTGAGACCACTGCCTGCTCTGTGTGTTAACTAATATGGTCTCACTAATTCCTTGCACGTGTTGCTGGTTGTCTTAGGCTGCCACTGATTTAGGGGCACGATCTGTTTCGGTCCTTTAGTTTGTATGAATTGGTCCTAAAAGAGTGAGACCCTGCCCTGGAAAGAGCTCTTCTGTCCTTGCTGGGAAGCCAAATGCATAACTGCAGTGCTTGCTTTGTTTGTTTTAAGATGATGTGATGCGACCGCAGCTTTCTTGTATATTCTATATCATACAATTTACTGCTGACTTCGACATTGTTTTAAATTTTGTATACTTCAGTGTGTTTTATTTGTTCTGAATATCTTTTAGTTTATCACTTATTGTACAGCCTCATGCTTTTTGAGGAAACTTACGTTGGTACAAGCCGTTAGTCACAAAACTGATTATGCTGGTTAGCTTGTACATATCTATGCCATCATGCCCCCTCAGTCTTTTCATATATTCCTTCAAAATTATTTCATGCTTTATGGGTTGACATTTTTAAACATGTAAGTTTTCATTAATGTCTTTATCACTGGTAGAGCATGTACTTTTATCAGTGCGAGTGTTTAAAGTAGTCTCATGATATGAAACTTGGGGAATATATAGGAAGCTGATCCAGAAGGATTTTAGTGTTTGAGGTTAGTTAACTTCAGTGAGATGATAATTCAAAGTTAAAAAAAAAAGTGTGTAAATTTATATATTTATATAGCAGAGATACTGTTCTTCAAGAGGAAGAAGAGATTGAAGCAATAAGTAGGTATAGTTGAAACTATTACTAGCTTTTTACTATCCAGACTAGTTTTTATTTTGGTCTACTAGCCCTATCTTTTTATAGCTGAGCATCTTTATTGAATATCTTTATGTGTTTTTTTGGTGATTTTTCTCTCCCCACTGTCTATTAGACACTTTCAAGAAACGGACAAAGTAAAATCAATCCCAGACCTGGCAAGGTAAGATCAATTTTAATATTTGTACTGTTCCTTTCTATATTTAAAGCATAGGAAGATAGAACTATATCTTGCTGGTGTGTGTTTTTCTGTTTGTTTTTTTAAACACAGCTGGTGATATACTGTGACTCAGACTGTGAAAAAACTGGTATTGAAGTTTTCCATGATGTTCTGGATTGCAGTTCTTGGGTTCTGTCACCAACAATTTTTGTTAAAGTCATCAGAGGATGGTAAGAGATGAATTTTTACTCTTTATCATTGGTGTATCTAAAAATGTTTTGAAACAAAGGTGGCATGTAATTCACATTAAGTTTGCCTTGGCAATGTTACATTGACACCTATCAGCAAGAAATATGGCATTTTACCTCTGTAAGAGGAAGTTCTGGGTTGGGAAACCTATTTCGCTGATTAATTGAATTAGTGTTACCATCTGGAGAGGTGCAAGATTTCACCAGGCATAATTGTGGGATGAAATAACAACTTCTGTCCAGCTATGCTGCTCTTGGACTCCTCTGCCCATTAGGGGTTTTTGCACAGTATTTGGATTTGGCTAAAAGGCTAGGAGATAAGTTTAAAGCTGGGTCTAACATGATTCATTTCATGTCCAGAGGAATAAGACGGTGCTGTAGAGATAATTGACTGTTTTTCTGACAAGTCCAGATGGATTTTGCTCTAAAAGTCACATTGCCTAAGAGTAATTCAAAACAAATTCATCTTCTACTTTCTTCATAGCATCAGCAGAATGGCCTTTAGTGTGGCTAAGCATGGGAAGTTACGTTGTGGCCAGGCTATAATGCAGTCAAATAGCAGGTTCTCAAAAGCAATGATCTGATAGTAAGCTGCAGAAACAAGTGCTAGCTGCAGTAGGAGGTACTGGGAAGCATACTGATTGCTGTTCAATTTCAGAGAACTGGAATGAAAACCTTTTGATCTGTGTAGACCAGGTTGTATTTTCCAGCATGGACTGGGGGGACTGGGATCGGTTTCTCCCCCTTGCCGCCTTCAGTTGAGAACATAAGGGAGGAGTTTGTATTGGCAGATGGATAAAGTTTTTATCTAGTTATATCTTCCAACCTGGTGTTAAAAATGAAGTTGTATTTGTGTGTACTTGAAGCTGTACCTGAGCAGTCTTTGGCACATCTGCACCAGCCCCTGTGGAACTCCAGGCTGTTGTTCACAGGATCCAAGTAGCTTGTCTGTTTATATGCGATGCAGCATCTTGCCATGTCAGTGTTTTCTGATCTACAAATTGGTTCTGATTAGTATCTCATACAGAAGTCTGGTATTCGTAGGCAGTAGTCTTTGCTGCCCCAAATCATCAGTTTAAAAAGGTGGAGGAGTTTTTGATGAAATTACAATTCAGCAGTTGACATCTTTGTTTTTATCATTGCTTTTACAAGTATCAAAGACTGGGAATGACTTGCATCAGCAGTGTTGGGCAAATAGGCTGTACTGGGGAAATGGGAAGGGGCTGGACTAGTACTTCTTATGAAAGGATTTGTTAAATGTGAGCATGATTTTTGCAAATCACACTTGATAAAGCACCATTACAAATCAGAATTTTTTATTTTAAGCTGGATACTCTATGAGAAACCAAATTTTGAAGGTCCCTCTATTCCATTGGAAGAAGGAGAGGTGGAACTCCCAGATATTTGGGGTGCAGGTACTTCTGAAGAGCAAAATGACTGCAAATCTGTAAAGCCTGCAGTGATTGGTTCAATAAGACATGTTGTTAAGGCAAGTAATATAGGTAAAGAAAGTTTTATATGGATCTTAAGTGATGTCTTATATTGATACAAAGTGTGATTGGTGTCCCAGGACACAACTGTAACATGAGTTACAAATGCATGAAACAATTTTCCACGTTGAATTTCTTGTTTAATCACAAAATGCATGTGGGAGCTTTTGCACAATAGAAATTATGGTAACATCCACTGGAAAGATAGAGCAGGAAAGTGTATTTTATTGGTATAGCTACATACAGCATATGCTCTGTACCTTGATCAGGCACAAGAAAAGCATCGCAGAAAACCATCAATAATTCTGTACCTGTACGAGGCCCTTTCTTCCCTGACCTCCCTCCCCCCAGTATAAACCAAGCTTAATACTCAATAGAAACTTCAGGGTCAAACACCAAACCTTGCTTGATACTCAGTAAATAGTCCTGTGAGTTTCACACGTGGTGGAACACCTTTTTGCATGCACTTTTAACCTACCATTAAAGCAGTTATTTATGCAGGTTGCCAAAACAAGCATGAACTATAAAGTTTTTTGACTAGGAAAGGAAAAAGGAGGAATATATCTTGCTTGTAACTACAATTCTTGTTTAAATTGCAGTTCTCTTCAAGGATGGCTTGCTTAGTGTTATCTTAGTATTTAATTTGCTAGAGGAGATGTTAACTGATGAAAGAAGATGCATTCCTGCCTAGATGGCAGAAAGTAAACAATGTAAATGCTGATTAGAGATTGACTGACTGTCTTGGTCCAAACAGAGACAGGCAAACTGGCTTAGCTATACTTTTATTATAGGCATCTAGTAGCAGTAGTAATTGACAACGGGGAAAACAATTTAAAATAAGCAGGTGTTTCAAAACTGATTTAGTTATCCACAGTAATTACAGAACTCGCAGCACAGATTAAGTTATTATGGCAATCTTCATTTTTCAGGATTACAGGGTTTGCCGAATTGATTTGTATACCGAGCCTGAAGGGTTAGGAATCGTGACTTCCTTTTTTGATGACACTGAAGAAACAGGGGTGTTTGGCACCACTCAGAAGACTTGTTCTATTAAAGTACATTGGGGCATGTAAGTACATAGTTCTCTATGAATGTGTGGTGCTATGAAAGGAATTTGTTCTAAACCATTGGTTACACCTGTCAGACAATACAAGCAGGCTATGTTTATTCTACTCCTATATTTTGGTAGTATTTGTTGACAGTAGCATTGGTGCATCATTGTAATGCTTCACTCTTGGAGAGGCTGGCCTCTTGAATGTTTTGTTAGAGCCAGTTTTATTCTGTTTGCATGTAGTAAGTATCAAATAACCCCTGTGTATGTGCAGCAAAGCAATGAGATTGCCTCCCTTGCTCTTTCTCATTCAGGCAAACTTACTGTAACACTTATGATAAGACCACATTTCCTACTTTCTTTCTTGTAAACTTGAAATCATTGTACTAAAAGAAGAAAAAAAATTAAGTCCTTCTGTTAAAAAATAAGGCTTAATGCCTTGAAGAGTCCAGATGTGACATTCCTGTATTTCACAGGGCATTTTGATCCGTGTTTTTATGGTGACATTTGGGACATAAATTATGTCACCCGAAAATAACTCACCATGTGAGTTAGGAGGGTAATGTCACAAACCAAGACAGCTTTTAAAAGAAAGGAGACCTCTAAGGAACAGTGTAGGTGCTGTACTAATGTTAGTTT
Organism: Pyrocephalus nanus; assembly: GCA_038380795.1. Lineage (NCBI taxonomy): Eukaryota > Metazoa > Chordata > Aves > Passeriformes > Tyrannidae > Pyrocephalus > Pyrocephalus nanus. The sequence continues at coordinate 44,644,940 of CM076260.1, forward strand.
TGATGACTTCATAAACAAACTTATAAATCATTATGGAAAAGATGCCTCAAAGTGGTACTGGTGGTACGCAGAAGAGGGAGGCTGTTTTCAGAAAAAGTGGGACTGGAACTACTTTCCGTGATGTTGGGTCCTGCTGAACAGGGTGTATAGACTTGGTTGTAACCTGTTAGCCGTGCTCTGTTTGGGCACTGATAGCACTTGCCTTGCTGCAAATGGTGTAGCTATCAAAAACTGCCCAGCTAAAGGCAGGTGTTGCATACCATTGCAAAGATGTATTCAACTATGCCACGTGATATATAGGACGTTTTAGTTGCTGGGCAAAGGGTATTTCATTTAATGAAATAGTTACACCTTGATTTCTGGGGAAAAAAATGAAGCATTTTGGTATATAGGCTAATTTTAAGATGTCCAAGTAGTTGGTTCTCTGACAGGAAGTTATTTCTGGCAAACTGTAAGCTTAATCCAAATTACATGCCTCCCAAGGATAATGAAAGATGTGTTTTTTGGAGGTTGATTATTGATTCACTTTATCTACCTCTCCACTTTATTCCTGTCTCTCACTTAAAAGCTATCTGTGAGTGGTAAAATTAAAAAAAAATTTGAAAGGCAGCAGAGCCTATGCACATCTCTGACTTGTCTGTCTTTTGCATCAGTGTGACAGCATTTTTAATAAATCAGTGGAAACCTTTATAGTCTTAATATCTCTCTGTTGCATTTGGATCCCTTGAGAGAAAGCACCAGAAAGCAAAGTATATTATTTGTAAACTGTCTTTCTCTGATATCTGTTTTTTACTCCAGTGTAGAAAGAAGTTGCTTGCATGAGAAAGTCAGTAAATTGCTGCTGCTTTTTTGCATGTTGCAAGGTTTTGTTTTGGGGTTTTTTTACCTTTAGTTTATAGGCATGGCATGGTTCACTGTATTGGCCGTGAGTGAAGCTCTGAGTCACCTTGCCATGTGGGTGTGGTTGTATCTTCTTAAAGTTTCCCAGTGTTCATGCTTAATTGCTGTTAAGAGCTGCCAACAAAAATGAGTCAATGCACCTTTATCTTCTGATTGTACTCTTCCTTGGTCTTCCATGTGTTTCAGTTCTTGAAGTCCGAATCATAGAATCATTTAGGCTGGAAAAGACCCTTTAAGATGATCCAGTCCAACCATTAACCCAGCATTGCCAAGTCCAGCATTAAACCATGTCCCTAAACACCATAAATACACATCTTTTAAATATCTCCAGGGATGTTGATTCCACCACTCCCCTGGGCAGCCTGTTCCAATGCTTGACAACCCTTTCAGTGAATAATTTTTTCCTAATATCCAGTCTAAACCTCTAAACCTCCCCTGGTGCAGCTTGTGGTCATTTCCTCTTGTCCAGTCCCTTGTTACTTTGGAGAAGAGGCCAATCCTCACCTGGCTACAATCTCCTTTCAGGTAGTTGTAGAGAGAGATAAGGTCTCCCCAGAGTCTCCTTTTCTCCATGCTAGACAACCTCAATGTCTCCTCATAAGACTTGTGACCAGCCCCAAGTTGAGGGCTCACTGAGCAGTGTGAATACAGGGCACACAATATACCAAACATTCAACTAGAAACAGTAATAAAACTGAAGCACTTTGTTTGTTTCTTGGAACTGTGTATCTGCAATGAAACTATACCAACCTGTGCAAGTCTACATCAGGTTGAAGTTTGCCTTTTAATCATCATAGAGTGATGGATTATTTTCATATTTTTCTGGTATCACCAGATTTATACATTATGATCCTTACGTGAATTAAAGGGGCAGCTGCATAAAGTGTTCCTGTTTATGTGTGTTTCACACTGTTCCATGCTGTACTTCTCAGAGATCAGTAAATTTAAATTGAAGAAATACTTTGACATTGTTATGCAGAGATCAGCAGTATGATTCTTTGTTTCCAGCAAGTGATTTAGTTGAAAAAGCTTTGAAACACTACTCTTGCTGTCCCTATCAAGGAATCTGAAAGTTATGTCATTCAAAGCAAACTTATTAGCAGACACAAACCATAAGGAAGTCGATTTCTAAGGAGTTGTCAGATTTTTCTATGTATTAGTAAATAATATAAGTTTAGAATTTTTTACTGAACAGATTTTTCATCAAATCAAAGCCTAGGTTAGTAAAGTTCTTTAGGTTCTTGCAAATTGGTTCTGCATTTTAAAAGTTTTAATTTCTAACTAATATTCTATTACCTCTAACAAGTAATAGAATAACCTTAAGGCTTGCTATTTCATCCTAAGGCATGGGTTGCCTTCAGAAAAAACAGAGTCAAAATTTTAACTGTTCATTGTACTGGTTTGTTTGGGATTTTTTTGCCTGTTCAAAGAAAACGTGTTATTGGTGGTTCCTGCACAGGCACAGAAGTTTGTCAGTATGCCAGCTTGTAATTGGCAATTTTGATGGTAAAGAAAAAAAGTTTTGTTAAGGATACAACGATGTCTTTCCTAAAGTAAGCCTATTGTCTTGTTCTTTACTGTTCAGAAATGCTTTGGGGGTTTTATCTTTTGCTTTTCTCCCTCCACCCCCTCTACTTTAGATGGCTACTTTATGAAGAACCTGGTTTCCAAGGAGTCCCTCTAATGTTGGAGCCTGGTGAATACCCTAATTTAGCTTTCTGGGAGAAGAAGGAAGCCTACATTAGGTCAATGAGGCCCTTAAAAATGGTAAAATACTGTTCTTACTTGCAAGTTAAATGACCTATGTTTGTGTTAGAAACAGTATATTAATGTGGCTAGATTTTTCAAGATTTACAAAAATGTAACTCTTTAAAAACCCCAAAAATTTTAGTCTATAAAATTCTTGAACTTTCAACATTGGATTGCATCCATTTCTGTCATTAATCTGCTTATTTTTGCTTCTGCTCTTCAGGGAAGATTTCGTCTTAATCCTGCCTTTTTGTAAAGAATTGATGACTCTTAGAGATGCCTATAAGTTGTCTAAGTATAGACAGCTTATTTTTTTCTTCTTTTTTTTTTTTTTTTTTTTCTTTTACAGGGTGGTCGCAAAGTTGAATTCAGTGGAGAGCCAAAGGTAAAAGTCAATGTTTTAGTGTCATGAACTGCATGAACTGCACAAACTACATGCGGGTAGATAAGTATGTCTTGACTGTGGGCCACTGCTGGCTTAGTGGCTAGTCCCTTTGTAAGTGACCACACCATGAAATTGCAGTTTCTGTCAGGTTTATGCATCCATCACATACATATATGACAGTATTAACAGTAGTCTGGATAATGCAGATTGGTAATGAATATTCAAGCCCCCATGTTACATCTCTAAATGAAAGATCTCTTATGGAGAACAGAGAGATCTCACTAGTTGGTTTCATCATCTTGCTTTCCCCCTATGTGCCCATGCAAAAAAAACTGTTGCCAGAATTTATCATGTTCGCTGCAACTTTTCTTTTACTTAATTTCCACTACAGGTAATTGTTTATGAGAAGCCTTTCTTTGAAGGGAGACATGTGGAAATAGAATCAGAGATCTTCATGCTTGATGACAAGGAATCAGAAGAAAAGACAAGACTTCCACTTACATCAGTGGGATCCATTAAAGTACTGGGAGGACTGTAAGTCTAGAAAAATGGTATTTCCCCTTCAGCTAAAGTAGTAACTCCATAGGCTGGAAATCACAGTGGACAAATTCAGTACCTGTTTATTTTATCTGTTTTCCTAGGTTTTGGGTTGAGGTATATTCCTCGGTTAAGTTTGAAAATATTCACAGTGAAAGAATAAATATCACACATCTGTATCTGCTTTATAAAAACACAGAGTGGCAGTTGTCCATTTTCACCTGTGGACTCTGTTGTTGTTTTTGTTTAGTTGGGTCGCTTACGAGAAGCCTGGGTTTGAAGGCCATCAGTACTTGCTGGAAGAAGGAGCGTATCGGGATTGGACGGAGTGGGGTGGCTATGATGAGGAGGTGCAGTCACTGCGACCAATTGTTGGCGTAAGTCCCAAGAACATGTTGCAGGCGTCTCCTGAGCGCTCTGAGATGTCGTGGCATTCTCCTTAATGCTGCTTCTCTTTGTTTTAACAGGACTTCACAAGCTCCCATATGATAATGTACAGTGAAAAAGACTTTGGATCAAAGGGTTCCAACATTAATGTCTTAGGAATTATTTCCAATTTGAAAGACACTGGATACGGGCTGAGGACACAGTCTATAAACGTGCTAAGTGGCATGTAAGTGATATTTTTAATCACTGTTTAATTCTAGATGTGCTATTCTTTTTAGAATTTTATAGTATTTGCAGATATTTTTCAGCACTCTGACTTCTAATGTCTCTGTGGAGTCTCCAGATAAAATTTTCTGCCCTTTATTGCAGAATGTGAAAAGTAAAGTTTTTGTGAATGTGTACAGTAAATTGTCTTTCTTCTTACGATGAGATGGTCGCAGGAAATGCTGACTTACTGATACCCAAAGAATGAAAGTATGAGATATTTCATCGGAGAGGGAGAAATAGCTTGTTCTTGTGGCTGTATTTGTTTTAAGCATTTAAGCAGCAAAATTGTTATGGAAATAATTACTAGTTTTGGAACTAATTTCCAGGCTTCTTGCATTTAACCACAGGCAAGATTCCTTGCTCTTTGTCTCACTTGTTTGTAAAATGGAGATAACTAACCATGCTCACTTATACGTTCTGATATTAAGGAGAGTAAATGTTCTGAGAATTAGCATTGCTTTTGCAGTGAATCCTGTAGGCTTACAGTGGTTTAGTGCTGTGGCTTTGGTTTTTATTGTTTGGTTGTTTTTTTTTTTAACACAGGTGTTCCCAAAATGTTGTATTGGCCATGAGCATTAACAAATCTGACTCTTTGTGCCATGAGCACTATCACATGCCATTGATAAGTTGATAGACTTTGTTGTTTGATTTGTCTAGTACATCAGTTGCAAATTGAGTTTCACAGCCTTGCAGGCTGTGAACGCAGAAATACAGACAAGTATTAGCTATCATGGCTGCAAATACACAAAATTAACTGAAGAAGTAGAACCAAAAGAGTGTGAGATGTACAATCTGTCTCCCTGCCTAGTATGCATGCAGGTGACTTGCTGAAAGCTCTGCTTACGCAGCCACACCCTAAATCTTTCTCTGTGTTATCTGTGCAATATCTCGGCAAGTTTTGTCTGGATAAAGGTTGCAGAATCAAGCTCGGTGCATTCCAGAGGAATGCTTTTAATTTGTATATGAATATGGTGCAACAGCAGGGTTTTTTTCTGCCTGGTGACCTTTGAAGCCGCTGTGGTCTTTTGTCTTCTGTAATATGCAAGGGAGATTAATGGGAAAGAGTCACCTCCGAAGGTTGGGAAACAAATTGTGGGTTACCTATCATGCCCTTTGTGTAGTTGTTCTAGTAAATGTGTCTGTTGCTGCTGAGGTAGAAATCATACTTGAGTTTGAGTATTCTAGTAATTAAGAGTGACTCTAATACTCTGATGGCAAACGTGGATAGAAGTCATTATGAACAAAAGTTGTCCCACAGACTCTGCTACTGCTCCTGTAATCTTCCACCTTGTAGTCTCTGAAAGATGTAATTTGTAGCAATAAGCTTTTTAAAAATTTAGATGCATTGTTCATAACAGGTGGTTATGAACCTTTTCTTGCTTTCCAGAGAGGTTATGAGTATTTGGGGGTTTTGTGGTGGTGTTCTTACTATCTGTTAATGTGTCAGAAAGCTTGAATGATTCATGTTAAGTCATGTTTGGTAATACAGTGCTTTATTTCATCTGTTCAGGTAGAAGATTTTTTTATATCCTCCTTTCCAAGAAATCTGTCATAAAGCAGTGAATAATCCATTGAGCAATTTCCTGAGCTGTTTAGAATGCAATGCAGATGATGACGTAGTGAATTGTGACAGATGCAGTAAAAGCTTGTCATAATATTTTGAAGTAACCTTCCTGATATTGTATTGAGAGTACTTCATTAAAATAAAAAGTCAAAAATGTAAGAAGCCCTGAACCTTTCATTGCAGTTTTTTTAACTACAGGTGTCTGGGGTAAGCAGTTAGAGCAGTAACAGATGTAACAGATGATCTGTATTTCCCACATAATTAATTTGATTGCTCTGTAATTTAAAGGGTATATCAAAGAAAAGAAAGCCTGACACTGCAGTGCACAGATACTGCTGAACAAGTTCTGAGCTCAACTGCAGCTCTAAACAGTATGCTGAAGACAGCCCAGCTCTTCATCCGGGGAGTGAATATTCTGTTTTGGTGTAATTAAGCACTAGCTGCATTAAAATTTTCAGCTATTGTGTTTCTAAAGTATGTTTTCAAGCAATATTTAATGCCTTTGCTAAATCTATTGTAAAGACAGCATGAAAAATATATCCTAAGGTTATGAGTATTGACTTATTTATAAATGAAAATGTTTTGCTTTTGAGCATTCTTCAGAGACTGGACAAACATAAAATCCAAAAATTATTTTTCTGCCATTAGGGTGGGAGAAAGTAATCCAGACTGCCTGAAAATAGGAGAGGCCTTTCTTCTTTTAAGTAGGGTTTGATCTTTACTTCTAAATTGGCAGAATGTTAAGTGGCGGAAAAATGGAAGTATTTACTAGCAACAGGTAACACCCTTTACAAGTTCAAGCAAGTACTAAAACCAACTGTTGTACAATTTTCATTTCCCCTCTGCTTAAAAACTCTTCAAGCTTATACTTAATAGTGATCAAAATCACAGGAATTGTACACTTGCAACGTACCTTTTCTTTATCCGTAAACACACCAAACTTTTGCCAGAACTCCTGAGGAAGCCCCTGTCTTTTAGTTGATTGTTTTAGAACTTGCTGGAAGAACTTTTTCAGATTTTTTTTTTTTTTAATGTAGGCTTTGTTTACTGTGGTTGTGTAATCAGCCTGGTTTTCCCCTAGTTATGAAGTAAGTAGTCCACAGTGTAGATTTGGCTGCTTCTAGTGTATGTATGGACAGTGATATTAAGGAAATAATTATACGTTGAGTAGTTCATATACCAGAAGAAACCAGAAGGTAGTAAATTTAATCTGGATGCAGTCAGGGAGGTAATACAAGTGAAACTAAAGGGACACAAGGTACAAGAACAAACTTCCACTGAGTGTAGAAAAGGGCAAGAGCCCTTCAAACAAAGCATCCACTTCTCCCTATCTCTGAACTATTGTTTGGCAAAAACCTTAAAAGGAGTCACAACATGAAAGTTCGCAGGTCCCTGGGATAGTAGGCATCACAGTTACAAAGGGGTAGGAGGAGCCTGTTTTCTCTTCCCTGTAACAAAATTTTATTCCCTCATCCTCTCTGTTAATCATGCTACAAATTCGCAAGTACCAGTTAACTTTCTGGTGCCCTCCCCCTCCCCTCTGCTTCCCCCCAAAGTTAGATAAGGTGAATATTGGGCTAACCCTGTTTGGAGCTGCACTTCCTCAACATCATACATAGAGGGATTTGGAGAAAGATTCTCTGTGTGTAACAGTATTAACAATATATAAACGGAGCTTTATGCTACATCTCTGTCTTCAGGGGCATGGATGGTGCAGAGGAGTCTCCAGCACCATCCTGCCAGCCACCTGGGATGAAGCTGTTGCTCAGCCTCGCTAAGGCAATTTGTACAGCTGGGGGTTACAAAATCTGTTGTGTTAGGAGAACTCGCTCCCTGTGGGGCAGGGTGGTTGTTGCCATGCTTCAGAGTAGTACTTCAGTTTTTGTTGTGCCTGGCAGCTGGAATGTTGCTCTCCTGCTCAGATATGGAGACAGTGTCATGCTCTCCAGGCCTTTCAGTTAGTCAGAAGTTGGATTAAGGCAGTGCTCCTTCTTAGGGATAGTCTTGAGGTCTGACTGGTTTAGCTGGTACTGAATTCAGCTGCCTGTCCTTGATGTTGTTATTACTACTTTCAGCAGCTTGTATGGGCTTCTGAATAAAGTGGAAAAGCTCAAGTATTTCACCATTAAGGCCTGCCTCTAGAAACTCTCTGAGTAATTTCATGGAAGCGTGGTACTTAATTATTTAAATCCCATTTATTTTAATGTAAACATGTGCAGCTCAGATTTGTTGATTACTTTTGCATTCAAGCTTCTTTTTAGATGGGGAAAACCAAACTGCTACCAAGAGATTTTTAGGAGGCATCTGATGTGTTTTATAATTCACTTAATATCAGAAACACTTGCTTTCATAGATGTCAATCAAGTTAAACTGTCGTGCACCATAGTTGTACCCTGGCATTTGTACATTGACAAATCTAATGAATGTCTGCTGAAGGAATTATTTCAGGAAACCTTGTTTTCACTGCTTTTGGTATATGTGGTATACAGGTGTAGACACACCTGAGACATTTGAACTGTCTGCTCAATTTATTGTACATACCAATGTCTCTTTGATTAATTACTCTGAGGTGATTTTGAAATGGGCCTTGAAATATGCTGTAAGTAATTAGTGCGTAACAAGTTAGAATAATTGATTATAACTGAGGCAAACCAGAAGATGTGAATAGTGATGTATGTGAATCATTATTCAAGTGTTTGCCATGGAAAAGTAATTCAAAGTTCATATTCTCAGCATATACATGTTGATGCAGCTTTATTTCAGTTTGAGGTTATCCCCCATCGTATATCTGCAGATACTCTGGCATTTGTACTTGGAATAAACTTGCAGCTTTGTAGAATCCAATTGCTTGACACACATAGATCATTTTATGGTGAATTTAGATGGTGAGAGTTATCTTCCATTGCAAATTCTAAGTTCCATATCGTTTTGCTGCTTTATGATACAAAATTTTTTGTTAGTGTTGAAACTCAGTAAGTTTCTGAAACCACTGAAAGTGGGTTTTGGCATAACCTAGTGTGTGCTCGTTATGCACCACATTGTCTAAAATTGAAAGTTGGGTGACTGTGAGTAGAAGACTTTCTCGTAGAACCAGGAACCAGAAAGATGTCCTGGTTGCAGAAATATAATGAATGAAATTCAGCTGCTATTGTGGCCTGTTCTCATATGGGCACTCAAAAAACAAGCAGTCAAAAAAAGGACTGTAAATGTAATTATGGGAAAGTTTGAAGAGCCTAGCAGTGAAAGGTAAGAGAAGTTATGCAGGTTATCACAAAATCAAAGGTAGTACCGATTGAGGGAGTGCTCTTTCTGGGCTTTCAGTATGGAACCACGGTTAAAAGAACGCCATAGAAGAAGGTTTATTGAATGCAGTTGACTATGCATAGCAAGGCTATAACTCATAGCAGATACTTCAGACTAGACCTAAAACACTGCAGGGGTAATTGAACATTGGAGAGAGATGTGTAGTGATTTGGTTGCTTTTTAAGTGTGTATCATCTCAAAAGATGAATGTCTTTCGAAAAGGCATATTCTGACTGAGAAGTTACAGTCTTGATGCAGAACTCTGAGTTTGTGGCCTATGTCAGGCATGAGATCTGACTAAGTAGTTATAGTAATGGCTTTGAATTTAAATACATTATTCTGGTCAAATTTGTGATGGTTTTGATGCTTAACTTTCAAGGGTGTTCTTTCTGCTGATGTCTCTGATTCCTAGCAAAGAACAGCCTGCTCTCATTGGCATTTATGCCCGTTGTTGCAGCTCAGCTTTCTGTTTGGGTGTGTATTTTCTTACACACAACTGAACTGTAGCTACAGGCAACATTAAAAGCCACTGTTCCCATCTTTACTGCCCAGATGACTCTGAAAGTTAGTTTTATCCAAAAAGCTGTATTCTGTTATTTGTCTCATTTTCTTTTCTAGAGGAGAACTTGTTCTAGGTGAAATAATAGAATTGTAAAACATCTTGAAATACTCTTACTGTAGACAGCTTTTAGGATATCTAGCAGATGATGTGTCTGAACTTGTGGTCTGCTTTAGCTAATTCACTTTGATTTGTATTGACACAGTAGCACTAATGGAAGTAAAATTTACATGGAGTGTGCAGTATCAGATGCACTGGTTTGTTTAGGGTTTTAATAGCATCAGTTTGATACTTAAAAAATTTTTTATTTGTTCTTACATTAAGATGGTAATGAATATACACATTTGTGTTTTGGAAATGTAGTGTGATTTCTACTGATCACCCTCCTCTTCTTTCTCTTTTAGATGGGTGGCTTATGAGAATCCTGAGTTTACGGGGGAGCAGTATATACTGGCTAAAGGGTTATATCCCAGTGTTGAGGCATGGGGGGGAAAGAATTGCAAAATATCTTCAGTTCAACCCATTGTCATGGTAAGGACCTAATTTTATACTTCTTTTGCAAGTTTCTCTGAAGTATTTGGAAGTATGCTTTTTCTATCAAATTCAGTTTATTTACGTTCTTTAAACAATAGTTAATAGTAAACTTTCATGTGTTATTTTATCACTGTTAAAAATGATTTTCCCCTTTTTTCCCCTCAAAACTTTTGCAGGATTTTGTTGGAAGTGAAAAGGGCAAAGTCAAGGTAAGATACTTGTCTAAGTGCGTGAAACATACTGCAAAGTGTCTGTGACACGTAAATAAAGAAATGACTTTCCATCCAGTGTAACACCCAGGTACTTGCATAGATAGCTACTAGTCAGACAAAGAGTGAGAACTGCAGGTGAAGGAAGGCTGCTTTCCAGACCTCTTGAGAAAGGCATTAAGACTCAAGGAAGGTGGGATTTAATGCACAACTGCAGTCAGAACTTCCTTAGGGCACTGGCAGTGTCTTGGTTCAGCAGGTGAGCTCTTTTGGGGTATCAGTGATTGTTCTGAGGAGCTGCAGCCCACAGCCCTCGATGCAGAGGTGCAGGTACCTGAACTCTGTTGCTGAAGCGAGGGCTCTACAAGATAGATGATGTTGTTCATGGTACAGTTGTGACTTAATTACTTTCGGATCTCTTACTTAGTTAACAGTTCTGCTAATTCAGGAGAGCTTTGTTCACTCACATCTACTGCTGAGTTGTGCTTAAAAGTGCCATTTTTGTCAATAACTTAAGGAAATGGCAGGGAATCTTGTCTGTTCAGCGACTTAACATGTTTCTGCATTGGACTGTCTCCTATGGGAAAGTACTTATATATAGTTTTGACTACGTGAGGCTGAGTGTCTTTTTTTCATCCTTTCTTAATTCTGAACCTTTTCAGGTTTTTCCCTGTACAAAGTTACTTTTTATTTTCATTTCAGTCAAAATGTGAATGTATCATGGAACTAAAAAGTAGGGAGAAATATATTAGCTGACTTGTTTTGCAGTCCTGATGAGTAGCATGCCTCACTGGAATCTCTTGCATAGGGATAATATATAAACAATGGGGAATAAAAATCTCAAGACTGCTTATTTTCAGCTGTTTGCATGAAAAATTATTTGCATCGCTCTTTTAAGTGCCTATTAAGACCCTGTGCTAGGGAAGACCTTATTCTAAGGAAGCAAAGAAGTAATGGCTTTCAGTCAATATTTTGCATCCATCATCAGTGTGTTCATCTTTGGAGAACGCTGTACGTGCCCACACTCGTATCTCTATTAAGAGTGAATAAAGCTGGTAGGCATGCGATAATGTGAATGTCTTCTGAGTGATCATGGTTAATTAACCAAATTAGCGTGTTTGCTGCTTAGAAATTTTTTTTTTTTTAACAAGGACAAAAGACTCTGGGTGACATATCCTCTTTAATCCTCTGAGCAGAGAAAGAATCAATATGACTGTATTTATAGCAATTAACAGGCACATAAAGCCCATCTACCCTGGGAATATATACTATGCCTGTTGGCATGCTGTCTGAGTACTTTGCCAAGATTATGCACCACTTATGTTCTGAGAGGCAGAGAATATTCATTTACTGGGAAGTGTATGTATTTTGGAGATTAAGTGGATTGATAATAGAAAACTTTTTGTGGCCATTCACTAAATGTGTGCCTACGCTGGCCATTCTGTGGGAATTAAAAATTTTTTACAGCAGATACACCAAGGAGCTATTTTCACTAGTGTTGTTTTAAATATCTTGTTTGTTACTGAGTGATTTACAGCCAGAAGTAATTTTTAGAATCGTTACCTTGCTATCTCGAACAAGGATTGCAAGACTGAAGAGGTAACAAAAAATACAGGTAGCTGAGGAACTCTGTAGGTATGTTTTAATCTAATTATAGAAGTAGTGATAGAGATGTTACTAAAGGTAGAAGAATGAATTGTTTTAAAATATGTTTATAACTTTTTAAAGGTCCAGTTATTTTCAGAGCCTGAATTCAAGGGTAACTGCCAAGTATTTGAAAAAAACACAAGATGTATTGATTCATTTGCTGTGAAGTCTTCAAAAATTTTAGATGGCAGGTAAGTTATATTGAATGAATACTACAAAATTGCTAAGATAGTATAAGATTTAGAAAAGCAACCAGCTCTCTAACACCTGAAGTGGTTTCATATATGGGGACTTACAGAGGACAGTACTTTGCAGTTTGCACATCAGTCTTTCAGGACAAAACATTGTAAATAATGTTTCTGCATTACACTTGCACAGATGTCTTAAGAGGCAATTTCTTCTCCTTCTTCCTGCAGCTGCATAGTGTATGACCAGGAAGAATTCTCTGGTAACCAGTATGTGTTAGAAGAAGGAACCTATCCTGATCTAACAGCGATGGGTTGTTCACCCCAAGTAGTTCTAAAATCTTTACGGATTATAAATATTGTAAGTAAAGCTATTATAAATATTGTAAAGGTTAATACAGTGATGATTCTGACCTTTATATTTTTTCCAACAGTAAAATCTCTAGAGCATACAGATAACAGAGTAAGGATGGGGGTGTTTTGGTTTGGTTTGGTTTGATTTTGGTTTGGGTATTTTTGTTTTGATTTTTTTTTTGTGTGTTTTGTTTTGGTTTTTGTGGGGTGTTTTTGTTTGTGTGTTTGTGTTGTTTTTTCCTCTATGCAGTAGCAGTTAAGTGTCCTAACTGCAGTTAGTCAGGTTGTTTTTGACCTCTGTGCTGTTTTTGCAAGGAAGACATCACAGAAGCAGCTGCCTGGGATCCCCGTTCTTCATAACAGCTTATAAAAGAACTTGTAAAGAGTCAAGATTGTGTCAGATTATTTCCCAGTAGGAGAGACCACTTAGAATGGATTGAGAAAGTGGTAGAACAGTGTGAAGAATTACCTGTACTGTGGACTTTGTTTTTGATGCATATTAAAAAAGCAGACATAACTAAGGAACTTTGCATGAAATACATGTAATTATAAAACACTGTTGGTATCATCAGGGAAATGCAATTTGAGTTAAACACAAAATAATGCACACTTCTAGATAAAGTAAAACAACATCCAGTGCCATTTGACAAAATTAGGCAGTGTTGTGTGTGGTGGATACAAACTAAACTGCATTTACATATTTTGTAACTCATCAGTGGTGAGGAACATGTTTGCTCAAGTCTATAACCAATCATTATGATGGATCACTTACGGAATCTGCAAGTATCTTTTAAGATCAAAGTCATTACTAGTAAAATGTGGTCAAGATTCCAGGAACTTAACGGCAATATGAGGAGATTTTTAAGAGGGAGGAGTTCACTATTGACTCTCTTCTTTGAATTTGGCAACCTTACCGCACTCCACTGTAATTTTGGTAACCTGTCAGTGGCATAGCAGTTGATGGAGAACTAAAAATGTGTCATCCTCTTTCATGTCTTGAGCATTTTGATGTACCCTGTAAACAAACGTGTAACAACTATGTCTGCCTTCTGAACTCTTTGGCTGTCTAGTAGACAGATCCTATTAAAAACAATAGAATTGTTTCTAGCCACGCTTGGTGGGTGATCACCATGAATTAAAACAGGCTCTTCTGTAAATGTCAGGAATTCTTGGTTTCAAAATGCTTACTTTGGAAAGATTTATTATTTGTGAAAGAGACTCTTGTCTTAAAACAGCCTATTCTGTGCCTTTTTAAAGTTCTTTTCACTTGTGAAACTTGTTCTAGTCCTGCAGTTTGTCACATTTCAGACAGTAGGACAGAGCTGCATCTGTCTGCAAATCATGTAGTGCTGCTTCCTTTTTCAGAGGCTTCCCAGCTGCAGAGTAAAGGAAAATGGGTTGTTTTGCTCAGTGGTTTATGAGCAAACCAGAACAGAAAGAATAAGCAGTTAGACAGAAATGTTCATTTTTGATGATTTTCCAGAAGCTTGAACCTTATTATTCTAGCTACCTGTCAGACTAATTTTGGAACTGTTTTTTTTGGCAGTGCCAATCTTAATTCTTCCCCACCATCTGCCCTTTCTGTAACTTTGCTCATGATTTTTCTGTGACATTTCTATACAAGAAGCACCTTTGCTAGTTTAATATGTCACATTAATGTAATTATCTAATTAAACTCCCTTTTGCTGGGATCCATTTATAGGGAAACATAAAAAAAATAAAAATTAAAGGGATATTTGATAAACTTGTAAGTGAAAGTTAAAAGGGCTTTTGTTTATAAGCTCAAGGTTTTCGGGGGTTTTATGCCACTATATCTTTGCTTGGTTGTGCTTGCTTTGTGTGTTCCACATGGTTGTGCTGCAGATAGAAAATAGCATTTTTCCTTCTGGAATTTGATACATGTTCTTTTTCTTGAATGTACTATAAAAAAAACTGTGAATGTGGTTTATGCTTAAACACTCATGCTGAAAATACCTCTTTTTAATGAGCAACTCTGTGGAATAACTAAATGTAGATATACAGGAACACCAAATTCATATAGTGCAGTACATGGGAAGTAATGAAAGAAAAATTCTTGAGCTGATCTTGCACTTCTCTCTTCAAGGAATGCTTTATCCAACAGTGTTGCTGCTGAATCCAGAGAATGCCCCGAGTGTAAGGTGTGGCAGAATACTGGAGGATTTCCTTTTCTGTCTCTGTTTTCTTTGGAAGTAGATTATTTCTAAAGCACAGTTGCGTGTCTCAGAGTATAGGTGCTGTTCTGTAAAAGGGCTGAGTGGTCAGAGGCACTGGGACATCAATGTGGTGTGACTATCCTTGTTAGGCTCTTTACCTGTGGTGATGCGTGACAGACTAACTGGTGTTAGCCTTTCACATTCAGTGGTGAGGATGAGCATACTCTAATCTTGGAGTAAGCTAAAAGGCCTCTCCTGGCATTTTCCACAGCCTAGCAGCATGTGTGCCATCAGAAAGCATAGCTCAGCTGCTGTGCAATAGCCTGGACTGCTGCAAAGATAATGGTGATGCTCGTGCAATACTGTCATCTGAGCCCTTAAACATCTAGAGGGAGACTAAAGAGGAATTTAAGCACTGTGTAGAAATTGGTAGATGTGAGGTCTTGCTTAACAAAGTCACTTGGAAGCATGCATATATGAGCTGCCACACATGTATGGAGCCAGCTCTGCCTTGGAGGGCCTGTTTCCATGCCTGAGGCCAGATGGGAGTCTGTCGAGACTTTGCGTCATGTCAGGCGTTCCCGATCCAGTTGATGTGTTTGAGTGTGCTGAACACATGCCAGAAGGAAGGAACTCTTCTGGCTATGGCGTTGCTTTTATGCACTCATTGCTGGAAGACTTGTGAGAAAGGGAGTGGCAGTGCCATTTCAGTCTGAGTGTACACTGTAACACCGGGACACTCAGGCTTAAAATGACTTTACCCTGGGGAATTTCAAACTCTACCTCCTAGCTTCCACAGGAAGGCCTTAATTGTGAGAGGTTATTCCCAGTCCACTACAGATAGCTTGCCCCACAGAAAAGAGTCCCAGTTTGGTTATCCAGAAGACATTTAAACTGGATTCAGTGGTGCAGGGAGTTTCATGTAGGCAGAATCCCTTTGACACCAGATGCATTTTGACAGATGGGGAGAATCTCTTCCCCATTTTGGAGAATTCAGATGTTACAGTTTTCACTTGTCATGAATTTCACCTCAGAAGCATGAATCTTGCAGCTTTTGTCTAGTCAGAGATTGATGTTGCCATAACCTACTGTAAAAGTTAAAAATGAAAGCAGTAAGTGATAAGGCAGTGCTGACAAGGCTGTCATTATTTGAAGCTGTAGAAATCAGTATTCTCTTAACATGTGTTCGGGTCTGAAGATGAAAATTCCTACAATGAGTGGGGTGTGGTGCAATGGAAAAGGGATGTGGCATTGATTAAAATGTATTTTAAAACATACTTTATGATATTATGCAAGAATCAACCACAGAGATGTTTGTGAGTGCCTTAAGATAAGGAAGTTTTGTGTTCTATGCAAGAAGATCTCTTGTGTGTTTTGAATAACAGGTTTTTATATTTTTTTAAAATTTCTTTTAAGTAACTGGTTCTAGAGCAAAAACATTGTCTTTGGTCTTAAACAATCAAGAAACCTCTGAAATAAAAGGACTGTGTGGAGTAATGTTGTTCACAGAAGCCATCTGGAGTTCTAACATCCTATAAAAAGTGCTCATCTTCCTTTTGCAGGAGCTGTCTGAGCCCTGCATAGCTCTTTTTGAAAAGATGGATTTCCAAGGAAAGAAAATTGAATTCAGTACAGAAATCTTAAATCTCCAGTTCCTGGGATACAGTCCTCGAATAGCTTCAGTTCAAGTCCTTGGTGGCATGTAAGTTTAAATTGGCTTTTTGATTCTGTAGAATGATGTACTTATTCAACAGAAACATTACAGGTGCTAGGATCCAAGGAATGTAAAATTAGAATATCATAGTGTGTGTAGTGCATTAATGCAGTTTCTTCTTACAGAGCATTTTAACTTCATTTCATTTTCCTGTTTCAACAATGTTTTCCCTGACTGGTGTCCTGTGCTAGAAGTTGGAATGAATTTGAATAAAGCTCACAAGGCAACTGGTGTCATCTCTCATGCCATATTATAAAAGTCAGCTCGAATAGCATCCAACTTTTATGCTCTTGGTTTAGATCTCAGTCATAAATAAATCATTCAGTTTGTGATCTGTGTCATAAGTTCAAAATTTTCATCCTTTAACCTTGTTATGGACACTGTTACAATCAGATCATTATCTGGCCCCTTCTGCCATTAGTAACCGTCCCTTTTTTCTTCAGGAGTTGGACGAGACCCTGGGTTGTAAATCTAGCAGTTGAATTTGGTTTTAAGCAGTTTTGTTCTCTAAATGTACTCTTGAAGATAATGTAAAAAAATAGTCTGTGATGAAGTTTAAAAGCTGTTCGGAAGAATTTTTAAAATTACTGTTCTATCTTCTAGGGTTCCAGTAGATCTGTTACATTTCTCTTTTTGTTTTTTCCCGTTTTTAACCTCTAAGATATTTGTCCCAAGTATATGTTCTTTTTTTTTCTAAGTTGAAGAATGTGACTTTTTTTAAACGATAGATCCATGTTACTGTTGCTTTGCATTTAAATGTGTTCTTTTGAAGAGGTAAATTTGCTAGGAGTGTGCTAGAGAGATACTGTTGGAAAGCTTAAGAGTGCCCTCAAGTGGATAGCTAATACCAGGTCTGTAGAGCAAACCATTTCCTCCATCTGGATAAGACGGTCAAAGGGTTTCCTTAGCTCGTTGAACTGAACTTTGAAACAAAAGTTATAAGAAAAGGTACATGTTCTGTATTCTGAAGCCTCCTGAGATTTCAGTATCTTTCATTCTAACCACAACATAGCTGATTCTCACTTTCCACAACATCAAGTTACTTCTTTGCCAATAACATGGTTACCATGATTCCAAGTAATAGAGTTGTGAAGTGTGTTTCCTGTCCAATGCATATATGTGGCGTTTTTTTCTGGTGAATCACTGGAAACATATAGAATATGACCTGAAAATTTTGATTTCATTATAGCTGTGTCAGCTGCTGAAATGTGTCAAAATACAAGGTTTAGTTTCCTTGCCCCTACTGCCTCCCTTTTTAAAGGGGGGTTTCATCTTCTCATCCTTTGCTAAGAGACCTCCATTTATAATTCTCCTAATTTCATACCCGGGATAGATATGTATTAGGCTGTAAAAAAGCACCAAAATTAAGGTGAGTGTGCTTCTAGACATAGATGTCTGCTGACAAACCAGTCAGAAAAACGAGGCAACAGAAAAACATGCATATTGAGTTTTTATGTACGCAAAAACCCATGGCTGTTTGACAATTCCAACAAATGAGTGTGAGAAAACTCTACAAATTGCACTGTATTGCAGCCTACTTTGAAGCCTAGTTGTAATTCACTGCCTGTGCCAATAGTAGAGAATCAGAAGGTGGGTTCTGACAGATTACACTCAGCGTGTGATTGTAAGTGTAGTTGGATGTGTGCTAGGGAATGCTAACAAAAATTTTCTAAATGCACTCTTCCTCTCTCTCTTGTCTCTTCCCTGCCCCTCTTTCAGGTATTTGGAAAGAAGAAAGGTGTTCTGAAATAAAACCTCTGTCAAAACACCTGAGAGCTTCACCCTGTTGCAGTTTTCAGTATTTGCCTGTTGCAGTCTGAATCCACAGCAGTTCTTTCCCTGCATGCCTCAGGCCAAATTTAGATAGACAAAACTTTAGGTTCTGCACCTGCAGCTGTCTAGCATATATGGCACATGCAGCATATAGATCTGTGCTCCCTGAGGAGTCACAGTGCCTCCTGAAATAGATGGTAGTTAAAGGTTTGATTCTCCCAAGAAAATGCTTTGCTTTATTCAGTTTTTAATTGTTAAATAACAGGACTTTAAAATTTGAACTCCAGTGTACTCATCTTAATGTGGTCAATCTAAATCAGGATACGATTTTATTATTTTTCAAGGACTCTTACAAAGAATGTCATTGACTTTGCAAAGCTCAACACTACTACTTTGTGGGACTGATTTCTGTTAAAGCTATTTATTGATTCCAAAGAAGGATTTTGCAGTAAAAATATTTTTTTTTTCTTGTAGATGGATAATTTATGAACATAGTAATTACAGGGGGCGTCAGATGTTGTTAACACCGAGTGAAATTCCAGACTGGTATAAAGCAAGTGGCTATTGTCAGATAGGTTCTCTGAGACCTTTACTGCAGGTGAGGAGGCTTTGACATGAGCTATGAAGTACTAATTTATATTTTGTAATGGAGTTGGGGAGATACAGAGTTGAAAGCAGCATTACGGCCTTGATGTATGCCACAGGCTTCAGTAATGGCATTTGTGTAAAGAAATCACTCTACAGTTTCGCTTGTAATAAAAGCTGTTTGATTATGCTACATGGCTTTGCAATTATACTGCTTAAACTGTTCATTAAGCATACTTTAAACCAAAGTATAGAAGACAGCATACAAGGATTAACAAATAATGGCTATATCTACTATATATGAATTACTTGAAATTATTTCATAATTAGCACCCAAACTGGTTACTGGCATATTGTCTGTACTATGTGCATTATTTTTCTAACAACAAGAAAATTGGTCGGAAAAAAAAAGAGATACTTCAATTAGTAGTGATTTTTGTGTTGATTTAGGAGGGAAGGTCCCTCCGTGCTTATTACTTAGCAGAATAATTTGCAAATCTAATACAAAATTTATTCTTGTGGTGCCCTTTTCATTTTGTTCTCTAAGTAAGGACCAGGTGGTTTTGTCCAGTGGTGTGGCAGTCCTGGGAGCTTTAACATTTGAGATTCTTGCTGAGCTATATTTTATTGAAAAAAACAGCTTTTTCTAATTAACAGATTAACTGTACCTGCAACCAACTGTATTTGCTTGCTGTCATAGTGTTGTCTTTGTATAGGCTTAAGCAGAGTTAGGAATAATGCATTTTGACTGCCCTGCTGAGAGCTTGTCTAAACAGAAATGTAAATTAACAGGCCACAGCATGAATGTGCAGTGAAGTACTTGTGCCAGTGAAATAAGCAGCACTGCAGAAGTGCACCCTTAATGAAAGCTAAGAGCATCTATACAGGGAGTTAGCATAGAGAAGTTAGTGTTGCTCTCAACTAAAAATTCTTAGCTTTCCTTTGTGTGCTGATTTTAGTGCATAGAAGAGCCTAAAACTCTCCATGCAGAATAGTGAGTTCTCAAAACTTGTCCAAGATGCTTATGGGCTTTTGAATTTAAATTCTTAAATAAAAAAGTTAAGCTTTCTGAGAGAAAGAGGGAGGCAGGGGGTTCAGCACTGACAGTAATTGCCCTGAAGTTAACCAAGAGCAAGACGTGTTCTCTGTGGTTAAAGAGGTCTTTTGTTTTCTGCAGAAACGTGTGTACTTCAGGCTTCGAAACAAGGAAACAGGAAAATTCATGTCAGCTGATGGAAACTTAGATAATCTGAATCTTCTCAGAATACAGGTTGCAGAAGATACAGACTCAGATGATCAAATCTGGGTTTATCAGGATGGATTCATAAGGTGCCGGGTAAGGTTCAAGTTCAATGGGCATTTTTTCTTCTCTAATAGTAGGGCTTTCTGAATTTAATTCCTACTGCATCATCTTAATTTGTTTTATAGGCATACTCTGTTTCATATGTAATATAATCTTGCTGTAGGGGAGTGTTTTTAGTGAGTTTTTGTTTTAACTGAACTCTGGCTTTTTCTGGTGACACCAACTAGTGTGATTTTTATAATATATATAATTGAAATTTTGAGAGATTATAGTTATGATTTATTGTCTTCTAAAGAATAGTAGCCTCAGAAGTACAATCAAGACCAGAAGATCATTGTCTTGCACTTCATGAGCTCTTTCCATGTTCATGTCCTTTCTCCACAGTGGAAATATCACAAAAGTGTCAAAGCAGAGAGACCTTTTAAAATAGGTTTGAATAATGTTTGAATTATGCATACCTTGTGGTAGGTCAGTTAGTGTAATGTACGTTATATACTCTCCTGCATTCAGGCAAGCTTAAAGATAAAATCCTGTTCTTTTCTGGAGTGGTTTTGTTTTGGTTTTTTTTGTTTGTTTTCTGGTTATCCCTGTATTTGTCAAATTCATCCCTTTCCTCTGTTACAAGTTTCCAAATCACACCCTACTTTTCTCACAGTGCATAAAACTAATCATGTGCAAATTGTCATTGAGGTGAGCAGAGGTATGTGCAGTTCATATAATGTTTAAGCTTGAAAAGTCTTAGGTAGGGATGCCAGCCAAAAGAAAATTAAGTTACTTTAATACTGTTAAATAGCTGGACTGCAAAGAATCATGTGAACTTTTTCTATAGGATTGTATAACTTCAAAGGAACCATTTATAACTATGTCATCTATGCTGGAGGGAAGAATCTTACTGTTAATAAGTTAAGGCATTGTTCGGACATGTTTACAGGACACATGCAGTTGTAAAAGGGATTTATGCAGACAGCAAAATGATGCAAAGTAAGCTAAAAGCTTTAATATCGCTTACAAAAGACTTCTCTTTTGATGGTGCCTCTCAAACATGTCACTGAAAGTATTCATATGGAGACAGCGTGGTATTATATGGCTTTAGATAAATGCTCCTGGTTTTTGTCCCTATTTCTGTATCTCATAAAGCAGTTTTTCTGTGCACAAAAAAATACACAGCTCGTGCTGTATAGCAGTCAGGTAGTTTAGTGTGGAGTGCAAGCTGGCAACACTGATCTTAAGTGACTGAAATCTGCCATCATTCTGTTGAATGGTATTAAATCTACTTTGCACAAAATCAAAAATTGGGTTTTACCACATAGTAAAAAGAAAATTGAGCTCCTGGGTGGGTAGACATGTAGTCAGACGTAGGTCACTGGAAGAACTTGTGCCTTTCTTCTTACAAGCTTGGGTCGTCTCGCTGGCTGAGTCACAGAACCTTGAGGGTATGCCTGAGGTTTTCAAGGAAGGGCTGGTTTAAGTATGTGGGATAACCAGTAAGCAGGATATGAAAGTCATTCTGCTCATTTTGTCAGAAACAGATATGAATAGCAGATAAAAATTCAGGTCTTCTCACTCTTCATGTGTTTCTTGGAGATGGATGCAGTACTGGCTTAGTGGACCTAATGTGTAAGACTGGAGTCTTCCTAGTCCTGCTAGAGAATGTTTTAGATACAGATTTCAGAACTGTAGCACTAAATCTACTTACCTGAATTCTAGGTTATGGTAGTCAGAAGTACTAGTTTTTCAAGAAGTAGTGCTTTGAAAAATATTGGCAAAAACCAATTTAGGGCCATATCAACAATGACAGATGGGCATTTAATCTCTGCCACAGAAGTGCATTCAGTAGTCAAAAGATGCAGCTTATGGTGATCTATTGAAAATCGCTGTTCATCTAGAATAATTAACTGCTATTTACTACTAATATAGCCTTAATACTCTTTTGAAGTAAGCTTGATTTTTGCCAGTTCTTTTTTTGACCAAGAAGACATTTGCAGAGTTTTAAAATCAAATAATTGGAATTACTAGGAAAAGAGTGTAGAACAAAGAAGCAAATACTATTGTGATACACTGTGAAATTCATACACTTGATACTGCGCAGCTACATGTACCTTTATCTCAAAAGGCTACTGCAGAACTAGAAGTGGCAGA
The DNA here is from genome assembly GCA_038380795.1 of Pyrocephalus nanus. Lineage (NCBI taxonomy): Eukaryota > Metazoa > Chordata > Aves > Passeriformes > Tyrannidae > Pyrocephalus > Pyrocephalus nanus. The sequence continues at coordinate 44,667,208 of CM076260.1, forward strand.
ACAAAAAAAATTGTGCAGAGAAGATGAAGGGCTTCTACACAAGGAAGAGACAAAAGAGCTAGGACTTTCTAGCCTGTGAAGGGGACACTTTGAGGGATGATACATTTGAAGTGTCTGCAAACAGCATGGACAAGACATCCCTTAAAATAAGGAAGGGGTGAGGAGAGCAGCAAATAAAACTAGTCGTTGTGTATCACTTTTTTTTTTTTTTTTTTTTAATAGTAGTCAAGATTTGGAACTTCTTGCCGCAGAAGGGTTATGATACAGAAGGGTGTTCATGTAAAAGGGTTACACTGATCTTGGTGGGTAGTGACAGAAAACAAGCATTAAAGGTGTTGGGTCTGCATGGAAAAGCCTGGGCTGGCAGTTGGTGAAATAACCAGGAACATACTGCATACAGGAGTAGAGTGCATTTAGTTTTCCTCAGCATCTGTTATTGGCCACTGCTAGAGAGAGGTGTTAATTGTAGCTTTTGATCAGCATGGTTATTTTAATCTTCCTGTGTAGTGGAGAGTCTCAGCAGAAACAGGAACAAAAGAAAAATAAGTAGTCTTGTGTTCGGGGCAAAAATACATTCCTTGAGGGAAAGAATTCCTGAATTCTGTTCTTACCTGAGGACATCTCTCCTATCTGATAAAAAAACAGTGGATACTAGAAGTAAGGCCATTTTGAATAATTGCTGTTGCCTTTCTGATGATACAGATGGCAGAGGATTGTTGCTTGACAATTGTTGGAAATCTTATAACTCCTGGCTCTAAACTTGGTCTGTCATTTGAGCGGAATGAAGACAAACAATATTGGCATATTAGTCCCGATGGCAGGATTTATAGCAAGATGAAACCCAAGCTGGTTTTAGATGTCAAAGGTAAGCAAATCTTATCTCATTACATTGGGTCTTAATTACCTGGTACAGTGGGATCGGCACTAAATGTGCCTATAAATTAAGGATGGTGCTTTAGTTACTTTAATCTAGAAGCAAAAAAGACCTGATCAGCTTGTTTGACCTCCTGAATTATACAGGCCCTAGGACTTCATTTCATTTTTCCTATATACAGTTTAGTAACTCACAGTACTTGCTTATCTTGTATTCTCAGTGTCCACTCACTGTAGATATCCTCAGTTAATTTTTGGGTGATGTGAATATGATTATTTAAAATGCTGAAGCAAGAACAACCTAACTTCTCATTAACTTTAATTTCAATAGAGCAAATTTTCTTATATAGTAGCTGTAGATGCAATAGCCAAAGGATACTAGGAAAGCAAAGGCAGGCTTTTACACTAATATGATTAGATGCAATAAGTTTTTTCACTGCTTTATTAATGGCTATACCTTTATGGCAAGCATGAGATTCTGCCATAGTAGCCTAAGGTCTCTGTGCACTTGACGTGTGTTTTGGAGTCACTTTTGTTGTAGTAATTTGATTTGTGTAGATACTGTTTCTGAACTTTGCTTTTATAGCTTCATAGAAGGTCTGAAAAAGCAGCAAATGGAATGATTAGCAGGATTAGCATAATCAGATGCTCTTACATAACTGCCTTTTTGGGTGAGGGGAACAATCATTTTCCATAGCTGTTAATTTTTTTTAGCTGTTTTAAAATTAATTTTGTATTGATGCCGTGGAATTAAGTGCATCACTTAAAAATACCACCACCACACCACCCTAAAAAACCCAACCAAAAAAAAAATATAAAACACCAAGGAAAACTCCAAAACAAACAAACAAACAAACAAAAGTAAAACACCACAAAAACACCCAACCAGAAAAATATCAGTCAATACTTTAGAACTAAAAAGGACAAGACTCATAGAATCATAGAAGATCCTGAGTTGGAAGGGACCCACAAGGATCATCCAAGTCCAACTCCTCGCCCTGCACAGGACACCCCAAGAATCCCACCATGTGCCTGGGAGCATTGTCCAGACACTTCCTGAACTCAGACAGGCTTGGTGCTGTGACAGGTTTCTTGGGGAGCCTGTTCCAGTGCCCAGCCACCCTCTGGGTGAAGAACCTTTTGCTACTATCCCGCTTAAATCTCCCCTGGCGCAGTTTTATGCCATTCCCATGGGTCCTGTCACTGGTCACCAGAGGGGAGAGGTCAGTGCCTACTCCTGCACCTACCCTCACAGGAAGTTGTAGACTGCAATGAGGTCTCCCCTCAGTCTCCTCTTCTCCAGGCTGAACAGACCAAGTGACCTCACCACTTCTCATATGGCTTCCCCTCAAGGCCCTTCACCATCCTCGTGGCCCTCCTTTGGACACTCTCAGTTTTATATCCTTCTTATATTGTGGCCCCCAAAACTGCATAGAGGACTCGAGGTGAGGCTGTACCAGAGCAGAGCAGGACAATCACCTGCCTCAACTGGGTAGGACTATCAGAACTGCGACAAAAGGGTTACCTGATGTCTGACCAGAGTACAGCAGTGGCATAAATAGTCAAAAATTCTCTTTACATCACATCTAGTGATGATTAATTATAAACTTATCAAAAAAAACTCCAGTTCAAAGGAGAGCCTTTAGTCACAATGACTGCCATACCTTTTTCTAAAGTCAGTTCTTAGTTGCACCAAATCAGCAGAAACCCTATTGCCTGGCCTTTTCTTCAGTTAATCATGTTAAAAGCAATAATGTATTCTGCATTTATATTTGAAGAACTTTACAATGGATAGGTCTGGTGGTGAAAGTACAGATGCACTCTTAGCTTAAAAAAAAAAAAAAAAAGATCTGTACAGTAAATTCAAAAAAGTAGGTACTTTTAGCTTTTATTGGAGAAAGCCTAGTAGGAAAAATACCTGTTTCTGCCAATTTTCCTGATCCATTCTGGACCACAAATTGAGTGTCAAAAGAATTCTTCAGCCAATTCATGCAGTTGTTCAACTGTACAGTTACCAATGCCACCTTGTGGATACACTGGCATAGCACAAAGCCTTGTCCAGAGCATCACCCTCCCAAAGCAGAGTCTCTTTATCCACCGTTAAAAAAAAAATCCATCTTTTTCCATTTTAACATGTTTACATTCTATCAGATACTGCTTAAAATTATTTTTGCACTCACATTGATAACTAAGCTATGTAGCCTATGTTATTGGCTTTTTCCCCCATTTCTGAAGAATTTTGCAAGTGGTATATCTCTACTGCTTTTTAGTAATTGCCTGATAGTGGCAAGGAGAGAAGTCATCTTTGTTAGCCTTCCCAGAGACCCTTCTGATTTGGGAAAGTGGCACCAGAAAGCATCCCCCAAATTCCTGAAGTGGAGAACAGCTGAGCTTGAGTCACTATTTCCTTAGTATAGAAGAGCTGTTCTTAAATGTGCCTGCCCATGCAGGACTTCAGGTGCATAGTATATTTCTTTTTGAGGTCTGCTAGAATCCGTATTCGTTACTCACCATAAACTTTAAGCTGCCAGGCTTGTCTTTTGCTCATTTAGGGAGGGTGAGGCAGTTGGTGTGCAGAACAAAAGACAGTGTCTGTGGGAGTATCCTGGCGTGCTTTGTATAAAATGGTTGGCTCAGATGGTTGCTTCCAACGGGAATACTACCTGCTGTTGCAGGTGTGTGGTACTACAGGAGATGCACATGGTCCTGTGCTTCTGCAGTACACAGCAGATCTGAGGGAAAAAATGTCAGTTCTGACTTGCAGCTGTAGTTGAATGTTTCTTTGCTTCTGAGTTTCTTAAGTCAGAATATTAATGGTGCTCTTCTTATGGGAACATGTTTGGCATTGCATCACGTAATTAACTTAAGCTCCTCTAAGAAAGGGTTCTATTTTGTATTCTTTGCATTTCGCTGCCAGTGGAAACAGCTGAACGTTGGGTGATACTCTGTGCATGCAGCTGGTCAAATAAAGGATTATAGTGGCAAAGAGTAAATGAGTGGTAGACCTTGTCGCTGACGTGATCACACATGTATTGTCTGTTAGCAGCAGGGCTTACTTCATCATGTAAACATCATTTTTAGAGTGGAGTTACAACTGACAATTGTTGTGGGGAAACTAAACAGCCAAGTGTGACTTTTGGGAAGTGACACTCTTAAAGGAGCTACACCTGGCTGTATTGCAGTGTTTCTTTCCTTTCCCACTCAGGCTGAAAAAGCCAAGGAACTGAATTACTGAAGGGGTGGAGAGGATCAGGCAGACCAATCCTGATTAATTAAAAAATCGTTTCAAAATTAATTCCGAAAGCAGGCAGTGATGAAAACACGTCTGTCTTCTCAGAGCCTCGAGGTGAAGAGAAACTCTCTACACCAGCTCATGCTAGATTTTTTTTTCTGAAACACAGAGTATTTGTCTCTAATTTCAAAGACAACCTACCCTCTTTGAAATTTCTCTTTACAGGAGGCACACAGTATGACTGCGACCATGTTGTTGTCAACACAGTCAATGAGGAAAAGTTAACACAGTGTTGGGAACCTCTAGTTGTATAAACCCAAAGAAGCAAAGGATGATGTTTCAACTGGCCACTACTCTGGACACTGGAATTGGCACTGCCATCTCTGAAGGATACAGGATCAACAATGAGAGTTTTGCCTTTTATTCACAATTTTAAATAGGAAGAGCAACAGAATTATTTCACCTCCCTATCCAAGATTATTATCCCTACAAAAGCTTGAGCATATCTAAACTTCTTTTTTTTTTTTAATCAACACAACTCAGTGTTGACTAGAGAGTGATAGTATGCCTTGGGCTAGAATGGAACAGCTAAAGGTGGGAGAGATCCCATGGAGTTTTACAGTTTCATCAGTGAGTAGTTAACCCAGAATAGTCAATTAGTGTAACTTTAAATTATTTTGAAAGGATTTTTTTTAACTGAGAGAGGGGCTAAAAATATTAAAGCTTATTTTATAAAGGACAGGAATGCAAATGTATATTTGGGAAAGCAATTTGAATCTATGGGCTGTAGTATAGAGAAATATTCACTACAGAAAATTAATATATTTCACTGGAATAAACTTATGTTTACTGAAAGCTGAAAGACTGCTAGCACAGCACATCCAAAGAATTTTTAACATGTGGCTTCAGGTGTATAGTTAGTATGCTAATATAGTAACTCCTAAATTAAGAAAAAATTCTAGATTTTCTCATGTGTAGACAATGTAAAGGGCTTTGTTAGAAAAAGGGCTGGCAAAAAGAATTTTTGCCTACTTTGTAGGCTGCCTAACTTTTCTGAGTTATGGGTATTTTTCTTCTTTGCCAAATCAAATTTGTACCTTTTAAAATAGTTTCAGTAAGTACATACAGTGTTCCTGAACTCCAAAATCATATAGATAACTAGAATTTTTAGGGAAAGTATCACTACAGAAGACTGCAACAGCACATGAGTGCTGTGGTTACTGAGTTTTTCAGCCTGTTGGGCTTACAGTGGAGAATGCCAGACTCCCCACAATTTCTGGTGGTGTTGGAGAGCAGTGTCTGTGGTCAGCTGCTGGCTCCTGGTTGGACAGAAGTGTCAGACTGCTCTAGGAAGGTGCATAGCCAAGCCTGGAATATGGGCACAGCCACAAGGGCTGTGCCCATTCAATGTAAGTGTTACTGGTTTAGTAAAGAACTTGTGACAAGTAGGACGTCCTGATGACTGCAGGAGGTCCTTCTGTTGCCCTGCTTTGAACCTGGTTGTGTTAGTTTTCCTTAATAATATTGACAAAAAGGTAAAATACAAACGAAGCCTTGTACTATGCTGCTGTGTTTTGTTCTGGCTTAGACCAGTGTTATTACAAGCTGCTCCCAGGAGCATCCAGGCCTTTGTCTTGCATAGTAAGTCTGTTTAACATTTTTGTTACTGTTGTATTCCCTCAAAGGATACTGGTGCTTTTATCATTACCACCCTAGAGGAAGTGCCTTACTAATTTTCCTCCTTTTGTAAAGAAGCACTGAAGTTTTGTTGCTCTGAAATGTGCTGCTTATAGTTCTTTGTAGAAAACATGTTGTTAGTGGTTCCAAACAGTGGTACTTAGTCATATTGATGTGCTCTTGCTATATATAATATAGCATTTTACAAATAAATTTAAGTTAGGTAACTTTTAATTGAAATTATTTTGAAAGTACAAAGCTGGCATTTTATGGTTTTGTTCCATCTTGTGCCTGTTTCTGTCCATAATTCCTCTGTGACAGCTAGCTAATGAGAGAATACATGGTGTGGAATAGCTGGAGGTTCTTGAGGAATGGACAATTCTTCTCTACCACAACGTGCTCAGTGCCATTTGTGCATGGGGCCACAGTTCACACCACAGCCACTTCTTTCCTCCTCTGGTGGAAGTGTTGCATGACATGGTTTGTCCACCACCGTAGCTGCGCTGCAGTAAATGTGCTGCTCTCAACTAAGAGGTTGCCACTTTCCTGCAGGGGAAGTTATTCCACCGCCCGTCACTGGCAAAACAGCAAGTTTATAAACAGACCACCAGACACACACCCCCCTCAAGCACTTCACCCCCACCAGGAATAACAGGGCATGACAGGAACAGCTCCCAGCTACTGACAAAATCATGTCTAGCCTACCTGCATAAACACTGCAGTCAGCTGAATCTGAGCCAGGAGTTGGGCTGTTAGAATAATTATCAGTTACAGATTGATTTTGTTCCCTGCTTCTATTTGGATTAGTTATGCCAGGAGAGATTTGCCATATCAAGATTAAACTATAAGTCTTGAGATCGTGATGTGACCACTTAGTTCTGAGAATCTACTAGACTGAGTAATAATATATACTAACAGAGGTGAACAGAACTAGGAAAGGCCAAGGAAAACCAACACGAGTTTCATGGGGACAACTAGATAAGAGTGTGCCTCACCATTTCCAGACTTAGCTAAAATATCTGGAAAATAAAAGCTCCAAGAGCTACAAAACAAAAATGCTTCAGACTGTTCCTCTTATTCCAGGAGTGAAGGGTGTTCTGCAAAAGTCACAACTACACTCCTAACATAGTTTTCATGTAGAAATGCCTAAGGGACATTAGTATATCTTGTCTGCCAATTAACAGGTAGTGTATAAAAGAATCAGAGGCTTTTCTAAAACAAGACTTTTTTATAAGTTATGCATCCTGGACGAGCTTTTAAAGAAGAAACAGTTGCTACACAACAATTTATGTTCAAGGACTGTGACTGCAAGCAGAATAATGATTAGAGATACTTTATTGTCTACTAATTACATTGATCACCGTTTTTCCACGTGCATGTCCTCCTTCCAATTTCAGAAAGGCCTTTGGAACTTCAGAAAAAGAGAAGACTTCATCAATAACTGGTTGAATCTACAGAACAAAGAAAAAGTGTCACTATATTAGGAATAAACTAATGTATCATCCTTAGACTTCAAAACTGTATGAAGAAAAGGGGGAAGTTTCTTTAAAGAATTTAGTGCAGAAGTTACCAAATACTGTAGTCACTAGCTTTTAACATTTCTCAGGGATACCTCTGCACGCAGAAGGTGGCTTTCTGCTGCTCTTTGCTCAAGTTTTGAAACAGCCCTACTAGCAGAGTTCAGAGCTGTTACCTGTGATTCTACCACTAAAGTCCCCATGCGAGGCTCTTTTAAGTCTCTTCAAAAGCTGCTACTGTGGTTAAACTTTTTGTTGTTCACAATGGTACACTGACAAAAAGAACTTTTTTTTTCTCTCATATTTCTCTTTGCTTTTCTTGTTAAACACAAGAATTCTCACAGGGTCAAGTATTTCAAAGGTACCTATAAATCTGGTGCCTATCGGCATCATTACATACCTGAGTACCCTTAAAAGACCACAAATGAAGTACAAAAAACTGTCCACAAACATTTGTTGCTGAATCATTTAGCTACAGTTGAAAATTCAGCCACTGTGTATTCCAGTAGGCATAAATCATTAGGCCCAGCTTGCATCAACTGCTATTTTGGCATTAATTATGTGGAGTGGCCTTCTGGATTGTCTTAGACTCATTTCTAACAACAACAATGAAGCTACTTACTCACTGTCTCCATTATTAACTAAGGAGCTTTCTGAAAACCCTATAAGCATTTTCTTTAGACATCATAAGCATACTAACAGAGGTACAGAAGAAATCCCAGCTCTTCAGAAAAATACTCGTCACTGCTGGTCCAAGGGAAGAGGTTTTTTCCTACTGTCAATTTCTGAGTCAGCCTTCCAAAGGACAAAATGAGATCTGTGTACAAAAATACCTCCCACACCTCCTACCAAAGATCCTACCTACCCTGAGATTGTTTGTTTACCTTTGATCCCCTACACCAGCCCAGTGCATGTTCTTGCACTGACTGAACTGATCCTAATCCTCTTATTAGAGGAAAACATGCTAGCTCTTGCAGCGATGAAGATTTGAAGTACCAAAGATCCAAACACACTATTTACAGTGCCAGAAATAGACTCTTGATAGTTGTGTCAGAGAAAAAATACCTTCAGGCATTTTCCTCTCAGCTACAAACATGCACACTATCTTGTTGAATACTCCAGAACTAATAACTTCCCTGTCCTGGCAGGACACACCTCTTGCTAGATGGAAATGGAATAAGGACCCAAACAATTTGCCAGCATTGGAACAGCGCTGTCTTTTACCACAAGACAAGGGCTGTACGTTCAGATGTGATGCTTAGGAGGTCAGCCTGCAGCACCACCAAGGAAAGGTTTTCATATACACACATTTTCCAAGCAGCAGCACTGACCGCCCAGCAGCACAACAAACACAATTGGGTAGTTGTCCATGCTCGTGGAGGTTCTTTTCTCGACACTTAATTTTCTCAACTCTTAATTTTCTCTTTATTCAGACTGTGCCTTACCTTGACATTCATTCCTTGCACTAAAATTATTACTGATTTTGCTTATAGGAGAACAGTAGTCCAAGACATCAGTAATGTAACTATTACACTGCAGTACCTCGTAATCTTAACTTTAGATTTTCCTTTTTATTTTGTCAAGACAAGCTTAGCTGTAGCCTGAAACTTTACATGGCAGAAGAGCAGGAATGAATGACACCTCCCCTCCCCACCCCCCCCAAATACATCAGAATTAGCAGCCAAATCACTATGAGAGCAAATGTTAAAATGAATATATTCACCAAGTGCCTCAAATTTGCCATGCACCAGGCTATTTCTTAACCTTGTTCTGCCAGGACAGTCCCTGTAAACCAACCCCTAGCAAAATGAGTAGTAACACACAGTAGAGGAGCCACAGAGATACCTCAACTGAGGAAGAAATGTGGGGTTTAAATGATCATGTTCCAAGACAAACTCATGTCTGCTGAGCATCCAGCACAGAATGGAAGTGTTGTCTGAGACATCAGCAAAGTCAGGGACGTTGACTCGGACTTGCAGCAAAAACACTGGATTAGACAATGGTTTTGGGTAAATCGAGCATCTGGGTGCAGCTGCAGCTGCTGTGACTCTCAGCAGGAGGAACGTGCTACTGGTCAGTGGTGACTGTTTTGAGGAAGACCAATCCTGGCTTTCATAGTAGAATCTTGGGAAAAACAATTCAGGAACCTTGTTGAGCCAAGCACAAGTGCAGCCCTTGTACAGTACTTATTGTTAATGGCAGTTGCATACAAAGCTGTGCTTCAATTAATGAGAAAAAAAAAAAAAAAGCCTGCTGGAGCATGGACATAGATGACCCCAACAAGACCAGAAGCAGGGAGGGTATTTGGGGATGAAAGCAATGCAGCAGCACAAGGGATGTGAAGTGCAAGGGATTCCAGGGAAAGGTAGAAGTTAATTTCAGACACCTGCAGCAACTGAGAAAACATGAACAAGGTACTTCATTGTTGCGTTACCTGTAGTCACTCACTCATTGTAGGTTGCAGCTTATAACCCGGACAGAAAGAGGTATGTTGCATCCTCAGCCTGTTGGGTAAGGTTTATTGCATTTGAAAAGTGGTGACACAGTGATTCAGAGGAACCCTGAATTCGGCCTCACAGTTCAAAACACTGTGTGTATTGCAGCCACCACATGCTCAAAGCCCAGCTGCTACATTGATGTAACCTCAAGCTCCGTTTAAATGCTGGCTTTAGGCAGTGCTATAGAGAGACATGAATACTAAATTGATGATCCTGACAATCTAGAGCATTAAACATTTTATCTGGCTGGCTGGTCAGTCCCATTGTTTGAATAACCCTGAAAGGGCTGACCGTGTTGCTGCACAGTGATTCACTCAGCCTTTACCATAATCCACTGACTAAGATAAAATTTCTTCCTGTGAACAGACAAACAAGTAGGGGAGTCTGCTGTTTGTTGAATGTGTGATAATAAATGGAGATTAACTGGATAATAAAAACACTGCCTATTTACAGTCACGCATCAGTTCCTTGCCAGAGGACACCTATTTGTTCAGGGAAAAGGGATTAAACTAAAGTCTGGGAGAGAAAGGATTGCACATACCCGCATTGAAATGTTTATCTGAAAACATTTTTGAAAGGTATTTTCTTCCTCTTCATTCTCTCCAACACAGGACACACTATAGAAATGAATCTCAGGTCTCTTGAAATGAACTCATGTGTTTAGAAAAATAAAAAGAGTAATTGCTGATGCTGATTAAGGCTATCCTAAATACAGCACAGAGGTGATATCCCAGCCATTCCAACCCTGAAAGCAGCAGGCAGTGAACAGGCACTGGCAGGAGTTGACTGGTCAGCAGGAATACACTCTCCACTAATGGTAAATTCAGGCCCACCCTTGGAGGTCCCAGTTTCTGTAGTAGCAAGGACACAGTCTGAATTTATCAGGAGGGGACAAGTGAGAAAACATGACGGGAATGAAGATGGCTTTGACCCTCATAGCAGCAGCAAATCGCTCTGGTGAGTGTGGAGCTGCTTCCTGCCGCTGGAGGGAGAGCAAGAGCCTCGAAAATCTCAGGAGAGAGACGAACTGAGAGCAAGCCTAGTTCAAAGCATAAAAGAAAAAAAGTGCCCTCACTCAAAGGACAGTGACAGTGCACTGGCTCTCCCCCAGCTCTGCAAAGGTTGGCCGTGTCAGAGCTCCCAGGCAGCCTTGCTTGGGAAGTGTCTCCCTCCCAACCGCTGCTTCCTGCGGCACACTGCTCTTTAGAATCATAGAATTAACTGGGTTGGAAGAGACCTCTGAAATCATCAAGTCCAACCTTTGATCCAACCCCACTGTGATTACTAATCATGGCACTCAATGCCACATCCAGCCTCGTCTTAAAAACCTCTAGGGATGGTGAATCTACCACCTCTCTGGGAAAGATACTCTTCGGGAAAGATACTTGCATGTGCACAGAACAAAAGCTGTCATGTGCTCCACCAGACATCAGGCTTGCTGTAATGGAAAAGACCTGCTTGCTGTTCTGAGTTCAAAGATAAAGGCTGCCTTCCTCCAGAAATTACCACTGTGCCAAATGTGGTGTATGAGCAAAAATGCAGAGCTTGATAGTCTCTTTGGGCCTTCAGGGAGTCTCCCATCCATGTTAACAAGAAGCGTGAACAGAAATCATTACAAAGAACATTCCTTTTCCTGGAACTAATCAGTTAGTTATCCATTTGTTACTCATCCCATTGAAGAAAAAATGCTGCTTTGGAACACTGCTGTAATTTCTTCCCTTTAGCTGAGCATCTTCTCTGCTGTACTTCAGTTCCATGATCACTGGGTTTTAATCCCACCCCTTTCTTCATCCTTCCTTCCCCTTAAAATGTCATGCAACAACATATGCTGAGCTTCACATTGCTTGCTGACAGTAGGTTCTAGGATCAGCCCTCACTGAAGACAAAGATTAAAGTTCTTCCCATCTGGAACAGCTGGCTCTGGTCACCTGTATGGGTAGCTTTGCAACTGCACAGTACTAGCATAGAATCATAGAATGGTTTGGGCTGGAAAGGACCTTTAAAGGCCATTCAGTCCAACCCCTCACTCCCGTAGGCAGGGATACCTTCCACTAGATCAGGTTGCTCAGAGCCCTGTCTTTGAATGTTTCATAAAAAACTTTTTCCTTGCTATGTTTTTTATTAACTTGTATTTCAGACAATATGCACTTTCATCCAAGAGCACATTAAAGGACATCAGGTATGTGATATTTCTGTCTGAACTGCCTAACAGAAGTAAAAATGATCCAATGATACATCCATAAGAAAAATGGTGCTGCAGTGGTTAAGACATGAGAATGGAAGGCAAGTGTCCGGAGTCTACTCCCAGAGCTATCTTACCAACAACTGTATTTCCAGGTTTTATCTGTTTGGTTATTAAGCCAAGGTACCTTCTCTCATATCCAGTCTCTTAACAGCAGCCCACAGGAACTCATGAGTATCATCTAGAATTATTAAAATGCTAGAAGATTAATCCCAGTTAAGCAGGCTATCAGGGTACAGTTCAGAGTGTGGAAAAGGCTTCAAAAAAATCTCTATCTCGTTAATTAGCCCTGGCAGAACAGCTTCTACAGAACACAATGCAGAGTAGTAAGAAATTGGAACAAGTTCAGAACTGCAGTGTGTGCCAGCCTAGCCCAAGCTTAAATCAGTAGAAATGAGGAAGATGCTGGGGGGTTTAGTTACCCACTAGACCATGCTGAAAAAATGTTAAGGAAAGAGCAGCTCTCTCTTCTGGAATCCCTTGTCAGTCACATTCATGGAAGTTGTCCTGATATTTATGCTGGTAATTAAAGCAATCTGGAGCAATGTCACCATATAACTAGAACAAACTTTAGTAAAGTTACATATAAATATAAATATATAGTTACATATGAAAGCATATCATATATATAGATGATAACAGTAGTCCTGCATAGTCTGCATCTCCCCGGATCTCAGCAAATTAAACTCATAACAGACAAGAGCTGTCTTGTTGACCCCCCACTTCACCACTGTGCTAGACACAATTCCCTCCTACGCTAGGGGACTAGAGCTCCGAACACCAGGACTGACTTTCTACAGAATATACAATTACATCAGGTTGAGGGAACGTTTGATTAAATTCCTGATAGATGATGAAATTTTTCAAGACCTCACTGTGGTGTATGTCAATTCACATATTCAAGGTCTATCCCCCCAGAATATGCAAAATTTCCACTGGTGCTCTTCACAGACACTTTATGATGTAACCAAACAGCACCTTCATACAGAACATAAGCTACCATGTCCTGGAGGAACAGGAGCAGATTGTTTTAATAAAAATCACAGTGGCTTTTCTTTGGTGGAGGTGACAAAATGCAGATAGAGGTTCTTTTTGGAAGAGAAAGGGATGGGGCTAAACAGAGCTTTTGGCAACCTCTCCTTGATCAACATCTCTGGCTTTAGCCAACCAACCTGGCAAGCAAATGCACTGCAACCAGAAAACAAAATTAAAAAAAAAGGTGCAAGCTTTGCAATTTAGGCTGGAATAATATAGTCCTCAAAACAAGTGTGAGTGACTAAAGAGAGTGGGGAAGAAGGACTGATCTCTAGCTAATTTAGACATTTAAATGTAGAATCCCCATATTTAGGCATCCTAGTGCCTTTTCTAAGAGAGAGTAAAGCAGGCACCACCAAGAGCGAGTCACCTCAGGTACCTTAAGATATTGTAGCACAGCCATAAAGACTGGAATTACTGCAGAGAAGGCCACATCTATAGATGCCAGGTTTGGAGAACGTTCAAGCTCTCAATGTTAAATTCACTGTTTAATATTCATACAGATGGGAGACATTGCAACAATTGTGCAACAAGGGCCAGGGAGAAAGTTACTTGCAGAACTGTAACAAGATGAATTGGAAGCAAATTAATACACACAGGTTAGGATACAGAGTCCAGAAGCTGTGATAACATACGGTAGCAGGAGGAATGTAAGCCATCTAAAATCATAGCCATCCAAACAACTTCAAAACCCACGTAATGTCAAAGTGGATGACTGTACCCATTTGTGTTATATACTTCCTGAATAGCAAGTACCAGCAATAGAAAACACCTGAATTCCACATTTTAACAGGGTATCTCAGAGCAAATCGTGACAGGTGGATAAAGGGCACTAGCCCTCATTAGTAGATCGAGAAATAATAGTAGCAAAAGATTATGTGATTTGTTCAGCACTGCACAAGCAGACAGCAGCAAGGCCAAAGAACAGTCAGTATCTGTCCTCTAAACCACAACAACAGGTGCTAAGTCCCAAAACATCTAGTGTCTTCAGCAGGATGTATAATCAATACTACTCACAAATTAAATTAATATAGGCATGCAGTTGTTTTTCCTATTGGTTCCTGTGCTGGAACATTTATGTAGAAAGCAAACATCACACAGAATGGTCTATTAATGTCATGATTGGAGACTATTTGCCCTTTAGCCTGCCTTCTGCAAAAACAAATTTCATCCACCAGCCCATCTGATGCAACTACATCCTGAAGGAAGGAGCATTAAGTCCCCAGAAACACTGCACACACACTTGTACTGCATTTAAATAGCAATGAATTAAAATGAAAACGTCACATTTCTGTAGATCTGCATGTTAACCCACATCCTATCATGGTCCTGGCAGGAACATACAACATGCTTAGTACTACCCCTTACTAAGGAGTCTTCTGAGATTGCCTTCTTCCATCAGGCTTTTATAAAAGGCAAAGTAAGTGCTCAATTGTAAGTTACAGGCTTTCTCCAACTTGAGTAGTTACACAAATTTGGTCTATTTTCACCAAGGACATGTCCTTAGGAGGAAACTGTTAGGCAAGCAGCAAAAACCAAGACTGTCAATGTTAAATCCACAACACTGGCCACAAATACATCAAATTCATTCCTAACAAGCTTTTCAGTGACAATGCTTCAGCAAACAGTGTGCCAGCAGACCTGTGTCCTGAATTAAAGGCTCTGTTGATTTCAGTTGTCTTTAGATGAGAACCTTGTACATCATGAGGAACATCTGCCATGGAAAGAGATACAGTAGCTTCTGACATGCCCTGGTGGAGCCCACATTAAGCCAGTCCTTACTGGGTCATAATTGCTGCAGTTTCAAACCATAACAGGGATTTCCCAGCAATTTATAAAGCAGCCAGTATCTCTGAATTTGTCAGGGAAATAATACTTGGTTTTCTCCACGCCCACTACTGTTGCAGGAGTCTCCCAGCCCCTCAGTCTCTGCAAGATGTCCAGCTGCAAGGCAGAGAAAACAGCTCGTAAACTGAAAATGATTTTATGATTTCCAGAACTGAGCTGATGTGCAGGTAAATTACACAAGGAAAATTATTCTCCTCCTTAGTACTACCAGCTCATCAAATCCTCTCCTTCTCCTTCCTATTAAAAAAGGTTAAAAGAACTCATAGATGACATTTTGCAAATCTCTATTCCTTGCTGCAAAGATCATCCATGTGAAAACCAAGTCACTTTAAACAAAATTACTTATTCTTCATCCACTGAAGGATTGAGAATTCTTTTGCTTTTACAAAGGATGAACTTATCAGAACTAAAAATCTGTGTTGGTGCAGATGAGCTATAAGAAAAAACATTGTCAAATCAGTATGATCTGTAACTGTTTCAGAGGCATGTTCTTCAATGCCTCACTTACTGTAATATCATCTCTTTAAACCATCAGCCCTGATTTCGCCAGATTTAAATTTTCTTCATTTAAATCCCCCCTCATCATTTATTCATGAAAAAAAGCCTCTAATTTTTAGGAGCTCTCCAATTGCTCTCTTATTCATACTTTATACAATCTCAAAATTAAGATGTCTGTAACAGAAAAGACTGAAATGTCAAAATAACTAAAATCTGCGTTACGCAAAACTGTTCACTTAAAACCAACAGGTTCAACTACAGAACTCAACTTGCTGGCTTCCTCAAACCTTCTCGATACACTTCATTGCTTTGCGTCTTTCTCATTTTCATTTATTCTCTCTATTCAAACATAAACATTTATTTTCACTTACTTATAGGAAATTGTGGTACAATTCCTCCAGTAATTCTCTCCTGCCTTTTTTTCCAAACACCTACTCTTCTGAATGGATGGTCTGTCCATTTAAGAGAACTCTTGTGTCTAGACAATAAAGGTCATAGTCTTATTAATATCTGTCTAAATGGAACACATATGGGTCTTACAAAATACTGATGATAGCACAGATGTTTACAACATTGTACAAAATAGAGTAAAATGCTGCTAGAATAATGACTCTGCAGACAAACAGTCTGACATTAGGACCTGTTTTTGCACAGAGAATAAAAGACCAAGCAAACATCTTTGTCCTCATGATCATCTTACAACCAAAAGTACATCAGGACATTCATATATGTATGACGTACATTTTAAGTGGCATTGCAATTCACCTGTCCAGGTTATTAGGCAGAGAACACCGATTAAGCCCTATCTCTATTGCATAAACAGGTGTTTCCCAAGAGGCTTTCATGAGCATATTCTGCATTTGTTTTGCATACAAGGCAAAAGCAGAACACAAAACAAGTTGTGACTGAGCTGAGAATCATGACAAATGGTAAGAACAAAGACAAGGGCATTTCTTTTTCTTAGTGTGACTGAGTGCAATCACAGCATGAGAATCATCTTCTACCGGTTTCTTTCTTGGCCATAGGATAATGCCTACAGCATTGGACATAATGCAAAGCAGAGAGCTGCAAAGCTATAGGTGGGAACATACTTCCCCACAGCTTATTTGTTGCTGCGGCCTCTGTTTATGAGTAGGTAAGTTTTTAGGAAATAGTGACTTTCCACTCGCCGTTTCAACAGCAAACTGTTCATGACAGAGGAATAGAAGTGGCTGAATTCAGGAAGGTTTTTATTCTTAGCAGTAACAGCACTAAGGTGGCAAACAGAAGCAGTCAGGTCTAAAGTAAAACAGCAGTTTCTTTCCTCTTCTCCAAACTCTGGAACATATTGCATACCGGAAAAAAAAAAAAGGGATAAACACTCAAAACTTTGAGAGATCTAAATTTTACTGATATGGACAAATTTTGAGCACAAGATGTCCTGGCAGTTCACAGACTGGAATTACCAGCAGCCATGGCAGACTCTGCTCACTCTTCTGCTTAGGTACCGCATAGAAAGATTAACAGCAGTTGTCCGTATTCTCTATTCTTGGATAATTTCATGCTGCCAAAATTCCCAAAGAGGACACTGCCAGAATCTACAGCACCACACAATCCAAAAGACAGGAAATCAACTGTTCACTTCCACATACATTTTGCAACAAGTTGAAAAGGCCACAAAAGCAGAGCATAATCTATCTGGCACTTTGTGCTTTTCCCCCAAGTCCACTAGAATTCCCTGGAAGCTCATGAATGCTCACAATATTCTGAGTCACTGTGCTGAATTAGCACAAACCTCATACTCTGAAGGACTGAAATAAGGAAACACAAGATTTTTGTCACCACTCTACCAATGCAGATCATCTATGACTTGCAATAACCAGAATATTCTAGTTCTGTGCACACAATGGGCAGGATGCCCGACCATCTAGGCTAAGCAATTCTGCACATGTAGGTACACAGTCATATTTATTCTGACCAAATGAACCAAATGAGACCTCCTAAAACTTAATTTTCAATACCAGAGTTCATGCTAAATGATTCCCACTGGCAAAAATAAACATTCACTGGACATTACTTCCTTATAATTTTGTAAGCTTTGTGTTTTTGAAAACATATGCTTGAATGGAGAAGGCAGAACAGTCTTAAGGATTATGAACTCCTAAATTTGATGCAAAAGACAGAAGTCAGAAACTGGAGCAAGTCAATTCTTAACCAGTTTTTGTCACTGTGAGTCTCATAAAATTTATTCCCCAATAGTGAACTACATCATTTCAGAGTCCAAGCAGCATCTCTTTCAGCATAAATACCCAAATAACCATTACTGACATACCTTTCCAGAATCAACTAGTTCTGCTATTTCATCCAAACTTGGGCCACTTGGCATGAAAAATGCCCACCGATAATGGACTCCTTTAAGAAGATGCTGCAAGAAAGATCACAAATATATTAACAAATCATGAGAGCAAACTGAAATGGGAACTAAAATTAATGACAGAATCTCTAGAGAAGTAACTTAAGGAAAAGACATGGAAATTTGTTAATGTCTGAAAAAAAGGTCACCTAAGCATGTGGATTAAATGTACAGACTGGGATGTCTTGTTACCACAACAGGAACAGGACAAATCTTGTGTCCAGCTGCACAAGTCAGCTAGTAAAGAAAAACAACTACCTAGTCTCTACAACTAGAAACAGCATTATGTGTTACATAAGAAAGAAATGGTGCTACATATGTTTATGCACACTCACAAAGGGGGTAAAATAATCCCAGCAATGTGGCATTAGGACCTTCTACTTCAGTGTTAGTGATTATATTTTTCCACTATCATATCTGCCAAAATCATCACTGCCCAATGACAGATGGCAGCTCACATGAAAAACATTTTGGGAAGATCTCAGAAGCACAAGTCAAGAGCACCTCTTCTGTCATTAGTCATTAATAAATAAGAGCCATCATCTGCTAAAGAGAGATGATTTTTAATACGCAGCATAGAATCCTCCTCATCACTGAAATATGCGCACTGAGAAATATATTACAGTATTTCTTCAATGCCTTTTTATTTTGTTTTTGGGCTTTACTGTGAAAGTATTTGTGCAGGACTTAGAATCTCATTAAGCCAAGTCATCCCAGGAATACCATAGCAACTGCTTGAGAAGCATTCAATCTGGAGAGCAAGTACACAAGTGGAGAGAAGAAAAAGTCTAAAAAGCCCCACTGATCAGAATGCCCCTGGCAGAATGTTTTAAGATCCACTTATGAAAAACTAGAAAAATCAGTATCGCCATCCAGACACATGAACATGAAAGAGATGAAAGACTTCCTAGCCACCCTCAACCACTTTTATTTCTCTCTAGTGCTGGAATAGGATAAAGAGAATTAGTCATGGAACGATGTTTTGAGAGAAAGCCTGACCAGCCCAAAGCAAGTAGCAAAACTGCCCTCATTTCAATGAGGCAGAGATTTGCTCTGTTTACTATGAAACACTGGCTGTCAGCAGGACTCACTAGGGAGGCCATATGGAAAAGGCCACAGTGGAAAGCACAATTAGGAATCAAAACTTCAAAGCTCTCCAAACTGCCGCATACACCCAACAGCACCAGCCCACCACATTTCTTTTCAGGGCAAGCAAGAAGGAAAGAATAATAGTGCATCTCAAGTATACTTAATGACATATGAAGACAATGCACCAGCTGCCTCTACATGAGCCACATGACTAGCATCCAAGCCCCAAAACAAGTTACTGGAGTACTACAAAACATGAAAGTATATAGGATTTTGTCAAATACCTTTAGAGTTTTGGAACCAACAGTGACTCCTGTTTGTAGCATGCCGTCAGCCACTCCAAGTTTGTCCATATTGATCAGGAAAGGTGTCACTAAGGTAACATATGTTGCTCCTGACCACTTCTTCAAGAGATCTAATGCCCACTTCTCAGTGGATCCACCAACATTATCTAGGATAAAATCAAATCTGCAGACATAAAGGTTTAAAGTTATGATATGGAAAAAAATAATTTCACCATAATTAAGCTAATTAATAGCAGAAATTTGCTACACTTCACATTTTTATGTTTCACTGCAATGCAAAAAAATAATCAGCCTGCAAAATAGTAGCAAGAAAGTCCCAAGACTTTGGCTAAATCCCCGCTTTAGTGTACAATGGGATTTAAACTTACTACTGCCCATCCACATGCAGCAGATACAGACTATTTAAATAACTTAAACTGCACTTAAACTCCAAAAAGCAGACACAGATGCACAACTACACTCTCTACTTGCTTAAAGCCTTCTAGAGCTCTATCTCTTCAGCCCTCCCACAGAGGCTACTGGAACACTCTTGAGGTCTGATCCTAGCACTAAGCAATATGGTATGTGCATGAAAAAACTAGTCTGGACTCATGCCCTCACTAGGAACATCTCTTGTACATCACGTGTACTCACGTGAAAGTCAGTTCCAGTGGCTAAAATTACATAAACAAATTATTCTACTAACCCTTATCTCCTCACCCAGTTCTCAGCTATGACCCAATTCTCAGCTTCACTTCTAAAAGTCTTTTTTGGGGGCCATTTTACCTCTCCTGGCAGCTCTTTCGTTCACATCTACCTATTTAACGTTGAACCTAACAATGCAATGGGTCTAAAACCTTCCCCCCCATGGAATGGGTATATGCAGCCTCTGGCAACAAGCCAAGTTCAGCATTCCTTCTCATTATCCCAGCATTCAGCCTGTAAAGGCTGAATAGGGCAACAGGGAGCTATGTACCTGTTCTGTTAGATTCATAACTTGTTCCCATTTTCGTCTGTAAACTTTCAGCAATCTCCATATGGCAATAGATATGTATATATGCATACCTCTAATCCAAATAACCTACAAATAAGAGGGAAAATACTCTATGCAAATTAAATAGAAAAGTTCCTATGTCTGGAACAGCAGTTTTCCTGCCTCATCTTCCAAGGATGTGATTTCATGTTTGAGGTTCAGTCAGTGTAACAGCTCCTAACAAGAATAGATAATGAAAACTAATGCTCCTCTAAAGAGTAGTTCACTATGGGTTCTGAAGAGTCAGTACAACTGAGAAGGGGAGGGAAGGAGGAACATCCCTCTCAGTATAGCTGACTGATCAGCCTGGTTGTATCATAGAACTGCACCCTAGGACACTGCTGCTGATACCTCTTAACAAGGGTCACTTGCTAGAATGAGTGTTTAGCATGAAAGTGTTGAATTGCAAAAAGCCAAATTTAGCACTGATTGCAAACTGCGAAGTCAGTTGCTGCATGTCCTGCCCATTCAGTGTCAGTACCCTCGCAGCTGCCCTCAGGCCTGCTGACAATCACACTGCAGTAGAAGGGCACATGGCTTCTTAGCAGAGTTATCAGTAAAATTCTTTCAGAGATTGAGCAGCTTCTATTTCCTCTCCCAGAAAGTTACCTCAATCTACCTAAAAAGAGCAGTATAAATACCACATTCAAATACAAGTCACAGTAGACTAAGTTTAAACAGATGGAAAAATTACAAAAGCAAAAAATACTTCTGTTCTAGAGAACATTCCCAAGTTAGTTTAAACATAACTGCTGTGACAAGATAAGTGTAATTGTTTATCAGAGGCAGCTGTACTCAATGTTAAAGAAGAGAAATTTACTCCCAATTGAGCTGTACAGTGGCAAGTCAATTCACTGCTTCACAACACATTTCTCTACAAGATCAATTTTACTATTTACCAACCTCACACAGGATTTTGGAAACCTTTTTTAATTTATTCATGCATTGCATATGCTCCAAGATCCTTGGATGGAAGCTGACAAAACTGTTCAAATCACAGTCATTGAAGAGAAGCACGTGGAATTGAGCTTGCCACCAGAAGCCCAATTAACTGGCTTAGTCTTACAATGAAATCTGTGCTGGGGATACTCACTTGGCAAACTGCATTCACAAAGGGTTGTGGTGAATTTGCTTTACAAAATAATGCCTTAGAAATGGGAAAAGCAAAATAAAAATGAGGGAGTTCTGATAGACTGGAGTCAAGCAATCAAAAGACAGACAGTCTGACCACTAACTCCTTCATCTCAGTATTAAGCAACACAAACACGTACAAGGGTAATGCTTTAAGCTGCTCTTCCAGATTTCCAGATTTGTAATCAATCACATCATCCGCTCCAAGCTTTTTCACCAGGGTGCTGGCATCATGAGAACAAACGGCTGTCACGTGAGCACCCCAGGCCTTCACTAGCTAAAAACAAGTATGGAAAAAAAGGAGAAGTCCAAAGATTAAAATTTTGTGAAACATCGAGAACAACTTAAAAAGCCAAAGTCTCATTATATTTATATAACAAATGAGGACCTTTAATAGGGAGTGGGAGACTGTGTTCCAGTACAGGATAATCTGTCCCACATCCCACAGACAAAATAATGACTAGACTTTATCAATATTTAAGGTGGGTTTGGGGAGGGAGGAGTTGGTATGAAGGAAAAAGGGTGGATTTTTTAATGCCACTTAAAGATACCAGGTCTCACAACAAATAAGGCTCCAAATGAAATATTCAGTTTGCCATCTGAATCTGCCAGCTAAATGTACACTAAGAGGTACTGTCCAAGTTGTTAATCTACAAAACTGTCACCAGATCAACCACTGAATATTTTTAAATATGCTCTTTAAGTATTTCATATCTATATCTTACTGTAAATAAGTTAAAAACAAAAAACAAGAAATAGGTTAAATACAAAAACAAGCAAAAGAAGGAAGTCATCTCAGATTTACCACAGGGACAACATCAGGTCATCTTATACTCCAAAAGCTAAAGCAAAGTAAAGGATTTCTGGTATTTATTTCTCTCTTTTGGCATTTCATTTTTTCATTCACACTAATATTTTTTACCTTTATTCCAGATAATTTAATGTAGTTTAACCAGGATTAATCAGTTACAAATTGTAACTAGTCAGTGGCTGGTCAACCTTTTGTACTGAAGGTATTCACCTGCTTTATCATGGATGAGGCAAAGAGCATACCACAAAAACTTCTCCTGAAAGCCTCTTAAAAACCACTGTGTTTATGGCCTAGTACCATAGAACACAGTGATGCAATCACCCAACTACTGTGGTTTTTTTCATGTGCTTGAGAGAAAGATGTTTCAGCATGAGACGACAGTGATTAGAATCAAAATAACCAAATTAACTGAGACCATGAAAAGAGGATGTTCTACATTTAATGGATCAACAAAAGAACGTGTTGACTCTCCAAACTTTAGAGCTACTGGAATAGGCAGACAAAAGGGCAGGAGGGCAAAGACAGTGAGGGAAAGTTAATCTAAGCCACAGCACTCTAGATACACTGCACAAAAAAGCCTGGTGGCCTCACACATCATTTGACCAACAATAAGTTATGGTAGATGATACTCCATGAGTTTTTCTACTCATACACCAAGTTCTGTTTGTATTTATAGAGCAGAGCTGAGTGAAAGGTAATAAGAACAGGCTACATATTTCAAGTTACAACAATCAGAGATTTTCTGCACCCAAATTGTGAAATGCAATGTTAGACACAATTCCTTTCTCTGAAAGTCCCTGCTTCCTACTTCAAACCAATACAGTGTAACAGATGGAAAGCAATAAATCTGAAAATATTTCACTTTTCAAAATATTAATCAGCTCGATCAGACAGATTGATCAGTAGCTTGATATTTTTCTACTCTTTCTCTCAATTCCCTTCTGTTACTTTTTTTTTTCTCCATACTTAATTGTTTGAAGATGCATCCTGGGCATGCTGCTTTATATTACCTGTACAGCAAATGTACCAACTCCTCCTGAAGCTCCTAATATTAATACTCTGTAAGAGAAAATTAAAATATATTAAACAGTTTTTTAAATAAACTCTACAGTAACTATGTATTCTAATGCTCCTTATACATCTCTGACATCAAAATGCTTTCAGCAAAAGACTGTATTTGTCCTTCAATGTTATTCAAGAGTGGATAACTCTTCAGATAGCCAATAATGTGCCTTAACATTGCTGATCATATGTCCTGTGCCAAAAGCATTATCTCAGCATACCCAAAGAGACTTCCTCATATGTGCTTTGTGCTTTTCACTAAATGCAGGCAGTGGAGCTGTCAGGCAGTAACATTTATCACCCAAAACCCCTGTACCTGTCCTCACTTTCCCAATCATCATGGTTTAGTTTGGGACAAAGTCAGTTAAGAATGCTTTCTGTCTCCCAGACTCTGCTGTCCTATCTCCTAAAGAAAAAATAATCTGATTCACCAACATTTTACGCAAATTTGTCTTATCTAAGAGAAAAAATAGTGTAATATCACATTATTTAGGGGAGACTGAGAACTTCAGAATATATGGAACATAATTTTCCCATACTGCATAATATTTCTCTAAAAGACAAAAACACAATGAAGTACCCTCACCATGAACAAACTTGATTTCTATTAAATTAAGATATCTGTCCTTTTCTTTAGAAAAAAGGCAGTAGAATTTTTCTAGTTCAGTACATCTCAACAAAAACTGTAAATGCCAGATAATTGGACACAAGCAAGAAAATGAAAGAATATATTACCAAATTACTAGCAATTGAGAGTTCATTTTAACTGAATATATCAGTCTAAATTTAAAAAGAAATTAATGCTTAAGTTTACTCGTGTGAGAACCTTACTGCTAGCAGCCTGTTCAAAAATTTCATGCAGATATTTTATTAAGTAACTGACCATTAAAAAATGAATTAGTAGAAAACATTGCAGCTCAAGTTACAAACACTGCTTGGACTCTGGGCCTATTTGCTAATTCTAGGACAAAAGGAAGATTCAAGATGAAGTCCTGGCATAGGATTGGCAATCATATTTCTCACAACTTCTGTTTGCCAGGAAAATTTCAGAATCTTCAGAAGCTGGTTTAAAACGTTCCTGTTTTAAATGTCAGCGTGCTGGATGTTGAAGGAAATTGCTTTTTACACTACAAAACTGTACTACGCAATCTAGAGTCTCAGTTTACAAAAATTCTTTGAAGTAACCTAAGAGACTTGGCTTTGGTCACAGTATCCATTTTAAAATGCTTCCTCTTTTGTAACTGATCAAATTCTGTTCCCTCCCATTTCACTGATCCAAGCTGCAAAATTCAGATTAAGAACATGAAACCATAATGCCTGAAGCTTTTAAATCTGCCACAGTGTACTTATGCACAGAACTAGGCTTCTAACGACAGATGCCTGAAGCAACATGCATATTTTTACTTTATTATACTTGAAAAGGCTCAAGGATGCTACACTCAAGATACAGGGTTAAGCCCATCTTTATCCTTAAAAAGGACAGTCACAATTAAATCCTTTCAAAATAACCTTTTCAAGTCGCCCTTACAATTTTACCCCTTGCTTAAAAGGCATTTCTTCCACTACACATTTTGGGGTAAGTTATCATCTTAAAATGTGCATTTTGCTCAAAGGATTTAGGTAACATTTTCAGTTTGGGGAGCTGCTTGGCTAGGACTTTTTTTTAATTTTCCCCTTCAATAAAAGCCCTTAAGATTCTTCAGGTAGAAATACTTCCCAGATTCAGTTTGCTCCTATGTTATGGGGGCTATTTTCTACCAAACCTCTAATTATTAAAACACATTGTGACTTCAAGAAAGCCCTTCATTTCAGAGGCAAACTATGTCTGCACAGAAGATCCATGCGCCACACCTCAACAGATCAGCATTTTTTGCAGCCCTGATGACAGCAAGACACGTTGTTTGGCAAAGCACAAGCAAGGAAGTGTTTGAAGGTGCAAGACCTGTTAGGACGCTACTGAAGGACAGCAGATGCTGGCAAGTGCCAAAGCAGGAATAGCTTTGTTTGCACTGCCTCAGGAAAACACATAAAGCAGAAAAAATACCATAGAAACTACCTGTTTTCACTGCAAAGGGGAGCTAGGAGTAAACTAATATAGTATGTGTACAAGGAAGCAAACTAACAAATCATCTGACCCTACAGAGATCCACAAGAACTAGTTCTCTCGAAAGAACAAAAGCAACATTCACACCCCAGGCTTTTCTCCCTTCTGACAGAGACAAAACATTCACCAAGTCCCATATGAGGTTCTAGCAGCTCAAATGATCAGGGAGTCAGCAGATCTCTCCAGATAAGCATACCATGAGATTTGAGAGTTTAGCCCTTCTCCTCGGGCCCTGCTCGAAACTATGGTGAGATCAGAAACTAGCATCAGAGAGCCAGGACCTGTTTCAGCTGTGTGTGTCCCCCACCAAAACACAGAGGGTGAGGAGTGGGTGTACAGATCAAGGACTAACATTTTCCATAGATTATAAACAACTAACAATTTTCAGTGACACAGGTACATGCAAAATGAAAGCTAATATATTAATTGAATAAATACATAAATTTTATATTAGCATAAAATTAATGTGTTCATTGAATAAATAGATCAATTTTATTTAGATATAAAATTAAATTTCATTTAATTATGCCAACAAAATGTCCCCAAGAGATTTATTCCTGGATCAAGAAGTGTTTATCCTATCAGGAATTTTTACAACCTACACTCAAATTGTACTTCTCAACAGATAAAATGACAGAATGACACACAGAAATGGAAAAAATATTTTCTTAGGGTATTATACCATTCAAATTTTCATAGTAACATATAAACCAGGAGTGTATGTTTAATAGCTTACAGCAAAAGAATCCAGAATCTCTCCCCAGCATACTAAAAAGTGTAAAATATCGCCTCTGTGTTTATATGGAGACCTTTCCTTAACAGTAATGTAAGCACTTTGAAGAACTTCTCAAACTGTTAGGTTTGTTTTTATCATGCACTTTGTGAATACAGCAAGCAAGATATTTAATAGCTAGTGTTGAAGAAGCTCTCCAGGTATTCACAGCAAACATCGACACAACAGAGTAATTTTGAACATTTAGGATGGTGTGAACATTCACTTTGAGCTCATACAAGAATATTAACATTAATTACGGTCAGAGAAAACAAAAGTTATGGAGAAATGACTGGAATTGTAGTGAAGCAGGAGGCTTCGCAGACAATGTGAGCACACTTCAGGTAACTTGTAAAAAAAAAAAATCTGTGAAAGTGTGTGCAAATGCAGCAGATATTCCTGTCAGATCAAAGTACAGTCAGATGTTGGACTGTTAGCCCACCCTTCCACCTTAAAAGAGGCAAGGAAAACAATACACACCAGAAGAAAAATCTCACTCTTTTTAAGATGTCTTAAAATTGCAATAAAGTATCAGTGAAGTAACTTTCATCAAGGAACACAGGTGCTCTGTCAAAATAAGACACACCCTTCTACATAGCTATTTACATATACCTGCAGGAGACAAAAAGGCCAACATAAAATCACATATGTAGGTAACTCCTTACCAAATATATTATTTAAAGGAATCATCTTATATTTTTAAATTATTATCTTGAGAGTTCAGGAATACAATTTTGCGCAGCCCCTTCAATGCATTTTATTTATAAAATTTTTCAGAAGAAAGAAGTACCATCACATAAGTTATTTGCTGTTGGGTTTACAGTTCAAAATGTCTAGATAGGAAATATAATATTTTATAGGTACATTATTTTTTTTTCTGACAGAATACTTAAATATTTATTTGGAACATAAAAGTAAATATTAAATGTAAAGACAATTTATAAATGGAGTTTGAATTTTACTTTTAACAATCTGAACACTTACTTGAAGATTGGAAAGAAACTTTAAACAAGGCTAGCCTATCAACATATCTTTAGATTAATTCTATTTACATGTAGAAGTTGAGATAATAAAAAAATCTAGATACTGAAAAATAAAAAGGCAACATTATCTAGAATTTTAGTACTAGCTGGAAGTTAATTTCAATGACGTCTCTTTGAAACTCCTTTAAATTTTGCAATTTAATTTTCCCAAAATATTCTTTATCTCTAGAACAAACAATTGCTCAGTATTTTCATGATGAAATTTACTGTGACATATGAATGACCACTCACTTGATTATCTTCTAAAGATGTGAGAGAAGAATTTCAGTAGATCTGGTGTCCTTTGCAATGTGTTGCATTACAAAGTATCAGCCAAGATAAGAGGAGGTCAGGCATCTAGACTCCTATCTGCCCAATAACTGCTTTATGACCTAAATTTTTGGTGCAACATAGTAAGTTTAATGATTATTTTTTCAACTCCAGTATTTTTATTTCTGCCCTTATTTCCATTCTGAAGGTCTTGCTATCTATTTACTCAAACATCTAAAGGTTAAAATAACTGCAAAGTTCAATTATCAGAAGAAAAATGGTATTTGCTCAAATCTTTCAATGCATTTTCCCTCATCTGCCACTGTCAGATTAACAGGCTGATAAACAAAGCAAATTTTTCTATTTGATTGGCTGCTTGTCTTGCATGTTCTCTTCTTCTTGTCTGCATTCCTGACTCCATCAAAGTTTTAGCCTGCAGGTCAAATAAGGCTCGGTCACCTACTCATTTTCCTCTAAAATGCTGGAAAACCAGTCTGTTCCAAATGGCCCTCGCATGCAGGAAGTGAGGGAACTATATCTCTGTGCTTGAGGGGGCTTTTTGTGAGTTGCCAAATAACTAAGAGGATATTACATTTGGCTAAGTGTCCCAACAGGACAGGCAAATAGAAAGGCAAAGTCCCTATAAATTTCTAGAGACAACTTCCCTAAATTCTCTATATAGTCCATACATTAGATATACATTGGATTATCACGGAATGGCCTATGATGGAAGGGACCTCAGAGATCACCTAGTTCCAAACCGACTCCCTGCTGAGGACAGGGACACCTTTCACTAGACCAGGTTGCCCAGAGCTCCATCCAAACTGGCCTTACATTTCCAGGAATGGGCCATCCACAACTTCTATGGGCATTTCCTACCTTTATACAGTCACTACATAGAGGAGGTGAGAAGCAAGTGACTCGGTACACTCTTCAGTTATGGACCTCACCTGAGCCTCCCTTAAAGAAGCCTCTCTCAGCAGCTGTGTAGATTGAACTAACATCTTCAGGCATCAGTCTTTGTGAATGTCATGGTGTAACAGTCTTCACTGTTATAGTCTTCACTGCCGGACATGTCTTAGACGCAGCTCATCAATATAAAAATGAACAACTTTAGTTTTAGCACCAAAATCATTTACTTACCTTTTGCCACTACAATTACTTTTGTTCAGTCCTCCTACTTGGTTAAGTGCAGACCATGCAGTGAGACCAACATATGGTAAGGCAGCAGCTTCTATGTGACTGAGACACTTTGGCTTAAAAGACACCTGAAATAAAACCATATGTAAGTCACACAGCAGATCCGATGTGACACTGAAATATTTCAACAAGCTTTACTGAATTGCAGATTGTGTACTGCACTTTTTCAACCATATTCATAACTAACTGGAGTACAAATGAATCCAAGCACTAAGAAATGTACAGTTACTTAAACACTCAAGAAGAAAAATGCCAGTCTTTACAACTTTGGGGGTTTGTCTCTTAGCCATAGTTTTTAAAGTTTACCTCGTTTCCACTAGCTACCACAAACTCTGACAGAGTGCCCTGTTTCCAAGGAGGAATTGCTGCCCACACCTAAAATCAAACAGAAAACAACTATCAATTTTTTTAACTTTGCACACGATTGTATGTACACAGAAAAGCTTCCTTCCTTAAAAATATCTTTTCTTCGATTTGCAGAATGTCTTCATTGTTTATCAGAAACCAGTTTTAGCTTAACCATCACAAAACTGATGACTGTGTGATTGTACCATTGCACTATGTGTAACACACAATTTTCCAGAACCCCCAAACTACTCCCATACCAGGAAAGCCCAGATTAGAGGGGTGGGGGTGGTGCAGATTCAGAATTTGCTATACTAAAACTGCTGAAATGTGAAAGCAACTGGTGAAGGTGAAAGCAAATAGTATCAAGTATTTATGTCGGGGCCCATGAAGTTAAGCCAAAGTTCCTATTCTAAATTACTTATGATAAAAACTAAGCAACTAATTCCTTCCTGTCAGAATTCTATCTTCAGTCCAAAAGGAAGCAATATTTTGAGTGTGCACTTAAAAATAAATAAATTCCACTCTTGCTACCACTGGAATGGGTCAAAACCTAAAAAACCAGAAGGGTAATTAACTTGCAGAAGCAAGTCTCTGAAAGACCACATTTTTTCAGACAAAAAAATGAAGGGAAGAAAGTATTCTAGGAATTTACTGCCAGATGGGCCTCCTTAGGAGTGCAACAAAATTAAAAAAAAATTAAAAGGAAAATGAAAGTTGAACATCTTACGGTATATTTTAACTATACATGTTAGGGGGGAAAAAAAAAGAGATTAGTAGTATCACCTCATCTCCAGGTTTGAAATAAGACACACTCAGTCCACATTCCATAACAACACCAGAGACATCTCGACCAAGTGTTAGTGGAAATTCAGTCTCCTCGGTTTTGAGTTTCAGGGGATCCCGCTTCATATTTAAGGCGGTTGCACCATAACCACCTGCAAAACATGAAATTAACCATGACATACCATACTGAGTTCTCCTTTATTAACTGGACAGTTCCAATTAGAAAGCATTGTCTGTACAAAATGTGCCTCAATTCTGTTACAACTCAAGCGTGCAAAAAATCGGCAATATTTTGTACTTTTACAGATTTTACAAATAAAGAGCAAGCCTCATTCTGGCTTATTTATCCATGAGATGGCTCTCCATTAAAAAAATATTTAGCATGGGATAACACTGTCAGAAATTCTAAGTCCACTTAAAATGCTGTAAATGGCCTATTTTCCAACAGCATCATGTAGCTAGAAATCCAAAAGAACTCCAAGCTTTCCATCTGTCTTTCCTAAAAAAGTACTGTAAAAAGCAACAAGAACATAATTTTAAAAAATATTACGGCACATCTCCTAAGATGAGTAACCTGAACTTCTACTCAGTAAGTAACACATAAATGCTTTGAAGTCTCAGAATTGCCCATCTAATAACTGCTCAGCCTAAAAAAAGTCTGCATTCAGGCACATATGACCATTCAAGTAAGTCGACAAGTCTGCCTAGGTGCCCTATCATGACAGAATGCTTTTTAATACTGAAAAGAAGCAAACACAAAAGCAGACAGCTTGAAAGAAGGATGAAAACATGGTTTCTTTCAAATGCTTTTATAACTGACTCAAAATACTACTTGCAGCCCAGCACTTCAAGTGGGTCATTTAACAGAAATCCTCAGGTGGCAAATGTCCCATAATCAAAGCCCCAGCTATATGCAAAGATTTTTTTTTAATTCATTTATTAGAGACCCAAAACACAGATTACAGCTCTGTCAGCAGGCTTCCTGCGGATATATTTGCATATTCTACTGAATCTGATTTGATACGTAAGATCACTTCTCAACATGAAATATAAGGTATTCCACTACCACAACTTCCTTCTCCTGTTTTGAACCTTGAAATTGCGGGGGAAAAAAATCCAATGTTTCAAATACAAAGAGCTGGACAGGGAAAGATACAGATTTCCCGGCCGAGATGACAGCAGGTATTCAGATGCCAATTCAGGCTGGGCACGGCAATAAACAACAGGGGGACAGTAGCAGGTCGCAGGTGCTGACTTGACACCAGCTTTGACCTTCAGCCTCGTTCACCTCAAAGAGATGGGAAAATCCAGCTCCTCCCAGGGGGAACGCTGATTCCAGAACGGGCAAGTCTCCTGGCCAGGAGAGTAGCACCACCCAGTCGGTGGGGAGAGGGGAGGAGACCAGGAGAGAAAATCCCACCATGCTTATGCTACTGACAGAAGGATGATGGCTTCTGAGGCGCAAGCCTGCGGGAGCACCGCAGCTGGTCACTCGATTAAAAGCTTACCCCGGCAACACACACGCTCCCGTCAGTGGCTTTTTGTATCGTTCTTCCCTAAGAACTTATAAAAAAAACTTTTCGTACCGTTCTTCCCTGAGAACCTGACAAAAGTTAAGTGTCCAAGAGGCGGCGGTGTCCCACGGGGCTCAGTGCAACACGTGCCTTGAGGCAGCCCCCGGACGGGTGTGTGCCGGGGCAGGACGGTGCCCAGGTACCACGCCGGGCACCGGGGGCCGCGGGAGGCGCAGCCCCGCCACAGCCCCTGCCATCCCGGCAGCCCGACCAAGGCCGCCCGGGCTCGGCACTTACTTCTCATGCTGAGGTCGATGGGGTTCAGGCTGGCAGCGTGAACCCTAATGATGACCTCGTTCGGGAAGTGTATGATGGGGAACACCATGTCCCTGGTGAAGCGCAGCACCTCGTTGCTGCCGTATCGGTCTATGACCCAGCTGGGCATGGTGCTCCGAGCCCGCGGAGAGGCGCGGAACCCACGGGCCCGCGGCCGCCCGCCCGCCCAGCGCAGCGTCCGCCAGCCCGCCGCCCCCCGCGACAGCATGGCCGGGGCAGCCGGGATGGGGCCGGGACCGGGATCGGGATAGGGACGGGCACGGGGACCGGGAGGAACCTCTCCCGCTCGCCTCCGCGCTCAGCCCCGGCGGCACCGCAGCCAATGGGCGGCCGCCTTCTTGGCGGCCCTGCCAATGGCACCGCTGCGTGTTGCGGCAACATGGCGGCGTGCGGCCGGCGCGCCGGGTCCAGGGTGGTGGTGGCGGCAGTGGCCGGGCGGGCGTGAGGAGGCGGCGGGACACGGGCAGTCATGTTGCGTGCCTCTCTCCGCCAGGTGAGGGGGGTCAGGCCGCCCGGGGGGGGGAGTGTGTAGTTCCGAGGCGTGGGGAGGGGGTGCCGAGGAGTGGGGCAGCCTCGCAAGGTGACCGGGGTTCCCCCGCGCCCCCGCTCCCCGCAGCGGCGGGGATTCAGCCACGGCGGGTCCCTTAGGAGCATTTCCCGTGGGCACCTTCCCTCCGCGGGGATCGCGCTTCATCCC
Source organism: Pyrocephalus nanus (assembly GCA_038380795.1). Taxonomy (NCBI): domain Eukaryota; kingdom Metazoa; phylum Chordata; class Aves; order Passeriformes; family Tyrannidae; genus Pyrocephalus; species Pyrocephalus nanus. The sequence goes on from CM076260.1 coordinate 44,699,476, forward strand.
CATACCGCCCCGGCGCGGGCTCTGTCACTTCTCTGCCTTGAAAGGGGGGGTTGCGCTTTTGTTGGAAATTACGTAACTTTCCTAAAATATTAATTAGTGGTAGCAAGTAGCTAGGTACCTTTTTTTTTTTTTTTTTGTCCTTTACACAGTGTTGTCGGTTTGATCCTTAAATCACCGAAACTTTGAGTTTCTCCGGACTAGCTCTGATAAGCTTCAATAAACAAAGCTTGAGGGAGTTGAAGGTTAGCCACCTGGGATCTTAAATTTATGGTCCTTCAAAGACATGTTGGAGTAACCAGAAGACACAGAGAGGATTAAGAAAGGCATTATAACCTGAAAGTTGGCGACTCTCTGTCTTAAGCAAGAATGATAAGAGAAGCGAAGAATATGGACCAAATTAGCCAGTAAAGGATAGAATACTAATTAAATTAAGATAATTTTGTATTTTAGAACCAATGAACATTCATTTCTTTTTTTTTTTTTTTTTTTGCTAAAGTGTATAAATACAGGTGAACGGTCTTGAAAGGGTCATATGTGGCTGAGATGATCCACTACATCTCTCTGGCCAGAATAAAGAAATGCGTGGCTCACTAACGCTTCAGAGGCGGTGTTGGAGGGTTTCCTTTCTTCCTGACTATTTTCGGTGACGCTTTCAGGTGTCGGCGGCGTTGAAGGAAGGACGTGTCTCTCCCACGGAGCTCTGCCAGCAGTGCCTGTCGCTCATCAAAAGCACCAAGTTTCTTAATGCCTATATTACCATAGCAGAAGAAACCGCTTTGAAGCAGGCTGAAGCATCAGAGGAAAGATACAAAAGAGGTGTGTCTGTTTGAAACTCCTATCAGTCCTTAAAAGGGTGCTGCGGAGGAGCTCTTTGTGTTAGATGAAGCATCTTTTCTCTGTCTGTGCTGCTTGTTTGACTATTGGGGAATGAGGGTTGAGGTTTGTGTGGGTGTACACTTGGCACTCAGGAGAGTATTTAGTTCAGAAATGGGAGGCAAAACCTGGACCAAATGAGACACTGCACGTTAAACAGGCTCTGTGCCTCTCTGACAGCACTGCTACTGGGTGCCACTTTCTTCTCAGCAGTTTATTTTGGATGTGTAGCCAGCAGCAGGTACCACAAATAGGCAGATGCAGTGGCCCTTCACAGGCCTGTTGATGGGGCAAACACTTGGCTCAGCTGATCAGGTTTTTAATTAAGAAGGCAAATTTAAGCTTTGTTAATTGCAATTATTACTATGTTAATATAGCATATTAATTCTATAACATAGTCATTCATATATTCAGTTAATATTACAGAACAGCTTTCAGTTCTGTTATCTGCAACATTTAGAGGCTAACCATCTTCATTTTCCTTTGCATTTCAAGAAAGACAGGAAAGGTAAATTTTCACACAATAGGGTACTTTTTCCCTTCCTAGGTGACACTTAGTACCCTCTAGTAGCTTAAGAAAGTTTTGCTTCCTGACATAGCCTTTTAATTTTTATTTTTTTTCTGGATGATTGATAATCAGTCACATAGGAAAGATCTCCTCTGCTTTAGTAACTTTTTAGGTGATATCTACTGTGTATGTCAGGTAGGCAGCGTTTATGGCTCCCAGCCTAGTGATGGATTTAGCAGCACCTATGGCTGAAATAAGCCCTGTGGTCACATTGGAAGAGCCATGCACACCTTTGGGATAGCTAACCTGTAAGGAAGCAGCTGCCTGTCTTGTGGGCTTAGGCACATCTGCAGGGCTCTTAGACACATCTGCAGAGCCAGGTCTGGTCTGGGCAGAATGAAAGCTCAATGCCACAGTTGGAATGGAAGATGGTTCTTGGAAACGTAACAGACAACCATCAAATGTCAAGTGGATAGCATTCATGCTTCCAAAAACCACCCACAGGGACATGTAAAGCAAACTGTAATTGATGAGAAAGCTGTATATATAGCGCACTTTGCTTTTATCTGTGTTGTCTTTGCAATCATTCCTAATGCAGGTCAGCCCCTGGGTGTTCTAGATGGAATTCCTATCGCAGTAAAAGACAACTTTAATACAGCTGGCATTGAGACAACATGTGCATCAAACATGCTGAGAGGTACAGTAAAGCTTTTAAAGTAAAATCAGATCTCATTTCAGAACTCTTACTCTTTAGAGGGATTATGGAGAGGAGTCTTCCAGATATCTAAATATTTTCAAAAGATGAGCTGGACTCATTTGAGGAAATACACTTAGCAAATTTCACTGGACAAGTTCATCTGGTTTCACAGATGCATCTTTTTCTTTTTCCAAGCACATCATCTCTTTATTAATTACTTACATGCTTTTAACAACACAATTTTTATTATAACATATATAGTAAAAGAGAATTGTTCTAAAATTGATGTTTTGCTTCACATTACTTTTAGGTCCAGAGAAGACCAGTCAGTACTGTTCTGCCTAGCAAAATCCAAAGACTGTCCTTTTTTATTGCTGATGTTCTGTTGATAATTGTTGACTCAAGTATTTTTTTCATATGGCAGTAGGAAGACTAGACATTAACAATCCCGACATACAAACCTTCTGTATAATGCTTTGTTTTAATTTCTTAAATTTATTGTTTGATTAACATGTCATGAATGTTTTCAAGGCATTACAGTGGGGGTTTTTATTGTAAAAGCAAAAGTAGAAAATATTTCTTATATCTATTTTATTGTGCACAAAGTAAAACTCTATAAAGTTTTGTGGAAGATAACATAAGTAAATCAGCGGAGTCCTAATCTGATTATGGGATTTTTAGTAGCAGAAGAAACAAAGCATGACTTGGCTATTTTAAAAAGTGTTATATTACCTGAGATGCTTTCATTAAAGCACATTATGAAACCTGTTGTGATTGATTGCAGTGAGTATTAGGAGTGATGTCCTTGTTCCGGTTGAAGGTGGGGGTGGAGAAACCCCTGTCAATATTCACAAAATTAGTTGGTTATTACCTGAGATCTCATGTCTCTGTCATGATTCTTGTCCTATGTTATGTGTGGTCTAAGTGGCAAAGGGGGGACATAGGATAGCCAGTTAATATTTCACCTTGTGGTTAACGATATGCTCCTTTATCTCATGGTAATGGGAGATAATTTAAGGTAGTTTAGCACTTTCCTGTAAAGAGCTGTTTCTCATTTCTTCTCATTTTAGACAGTTCCTGCAAATTCGCTGAATGCAGTAATTTGCTACCCTTGCGGTGTCTTGTTTATGTGAAGTCTTACCCCACACTTTAAGCATGTATAATCCAGAATTACTGGATTGTAATTTGTGGAGGAAAAGAAATGATGTTGCAAACTAAACAGTGTTTTATTTACTTTTGTTAAATTTTGAAAATTACTCATTTTACCTTGAAGCAAAACTCTGCCACTGTGAACTGACAGTTCTTATGCACAGGTAATGACAATTTTGAAATGTTCAGAGTAGCTGCTTGTAAAAGTAATTTGTATGTCATAAATCACTCAATTGTTCTGATTGTTTTCAGGTTATATTTCTCCTTACAATGCTACAGTAGTTCAGAGATTACTGGATCAGGGAGCTGTGCTTTTAGGCAAAACAAACCTAGATGAATTTGCAATGGGGTGAGTGATGTTTATTATTTTGAATGTATGGTTGTACATAAAAAGGAATACACACCATCTGTTCCAGTGTACCTGTAGTCCTTAACTCCTGTTTCTTTGAGGTAGACAATAATGAATACTTACCTGAGAAGAGTATATAGAGTTGCATGAACTTCTCCCTGAGCATTTATACTGTTGTGTAAATGATACAGACGCTGAGTTTTATGAACATAATGTTAACTGTAGCTGTGCTTGAGAGGGAGGAAGTGGTCCAGCCTTTGCAGAAGGACAAGGACAAGCAGCCTTCTTCCAGATCCAGTACTTTGTTAGTAGAATTGGTTACAACACAGTTAATTGTTGTGGTTTTCTCCCTCCTCACTGGTGGTTTTTGCCCATAGCTAATTATTATCATGCCCCCAGTGGCAGCCACTGCCTCTGCCAGTCACCCCCTGGAGTAATTTGTCTGAATAGTCCCTGATTTGCTGCAAACAGGGTAATTAGAGCAATGTTTTTAAGTTACCTACACTAATGTTGCTGACTTTTTGTCAGGAGCACATTGAAAAATGTTCTTACAAATTGATTCTCCAGCAAATCAGTGAAGGCATCCAAGCTGTAGCAGGGAACAGAATCAGGCCTTTAGGGATGGCTGTCTCTGTCACACCAACTTCTGGGTCTGGAAGGGAATGTCTGGGACTTTAGTTACCTCTGAGAAACTATTAAATGCTGTGTTTTGGTTTTATTTTTATTTTGTTTAAACTGTAGACAGAGGTTTGATTGGGAATTCATATTGATGGGGTGGAAATACTTTGACTGTATTGTTTTGAATAAAGTAATTTCTGTGTAAAAGAGATATTCCTCTGAGAAAGAGCAGGCAAAAAGCGTGGCAAAAATCTGATAATGCAGTATTGCAACTTGTCTAAGCTTATTAAAGCACAGGATTCTCCTAAAAAGGCTTATCCCAACACTGGCTTATCATTTCTGGTCTGTGTGCTTGCATGGTCTCTTATGCTAATACCAGCATAGCTGCACCATGAGCTTGATCAGGGAGCAGATCCAGCTCTAAAGTAATGAGGTCTCAATGAGGTTAGTTCTCAACTGCTGTCATCTGGCTGCTCTGCCTGATGATGATTTGGCTAGTGACATGGGCACCTTGGAGTCAGGGAACATGGGGTGGAGGTTGTGAGGAAGGAGGCAAGTACCGTCTGCTCCTGCTTCTGGTGGCAGCTCACACTTAGGTGACCACAAGGTGACTGAAGGCAGTTTCTGAGACGCCAGTCTAGCGCTCTGAACCAGCAACCCATGGCCTCAGCAGAGGGCTACAGAGTGAGTAACAGTGTGTCATTGGCAGAGAAGAGTTTGTTCCTGTATTGTGGAGCTTGTTCCCCACCTCTAGCAGTGTGGTTTTCCCCACAACTGTGGTCTTGCATCAAAATGCAAGGTTAGAAAAACAGAATGCCTTTGTTTTGAAGCAGATGTGCACCTTTACTTTTACATAGCTTATATCAGTTTTATATCTTTGTGATTATGTTCTTCTGTGTTGGACTTGAATTTGCTGGAATGAAGGATGAGGAATTGGATGAAAAAAAAATAAAATTGGTGAATACTCTGTGTCATCTATCACTTCTGTCTGTGTTTGTCCTTTCTGTCTTAGGTCTGGGAGTACGGATGGAGTATTTGGACCAGTCAGAAATCCCTGGAGTTATGCAAGACAATACAAGGAAAAATCTGTCCCAAAATCCCATTCTGAGGACAAAGAGTCTAACTGGGTAATAACAGGAGGGAGCTCAGGAGGCAGTGCAGCTGCTGTGTCGTCTTTCACGTGTTTTGCGTAAGAGGCTTTTAGAATTGTTTTTCAGTAAATGTCTCAAAATATGTTAGAAAGTCTTAATTTTGTAATTTTCTCATAAGCTAGTATGAAATGGGAGGGTTATTGGCACTGGCATGCGAGATTTTATTTCATCATCCCTAGGTTATTTGTGGCGTATCGTGAAGCCAGAATTAATCCATGCAGGCGAATTTAGGCTTATTCACTTCAAGCACTATTCAAGACCACTTTGCACTGTATGAACTATTTACTATAGCAGTAAAGGAGTGATGGTTTTACTCTTATTCCCACATAATCTCTTGAAAGTCTTACAGGGTTTGTGACACATTCTCTTCCTTAGTGAGTGTGTTACACAAATGTGTGCTGAAAATGTAATTCAGCAAATTAGGAGATCCCCTAATTTGTAACAGTATAATAATCATTCCTCCCCTCCTTTGTTTTTATAGCATAGTTACATAGTAATACATGAGCTTTGGGATCTAAAGCTTTCAAATCTCTGATTTAACAAAAGGGTACACAGTACTTACCACACAGATACTTAAAAACTTTTCTGTTTTCGTATTTGAAGTTTTTTTGGCAGGTGTGTATTCAGGGTGGTTTGGTGGTCTTTTTTCCTAAAGGAAGCTGGATTTTTTTTTAATGGTAATTATTAACTGCATGGAATAGCAACGTGTAATTTAGCAAATCAGTTGTCTATACTATCTTCCCCATCTGACCCTTTAAAGAAAACTGATCCTTAAAGTTTTACACCTTGCATTTTTTGAAATTTTTTAGAACTACATGTTTGAGCATGTTTTATAGAATATTATTTCCGTTGTACTCTTATTTGGAAGATGTTTGAGAGTGCTCTTCAATTACTTTGTCCTTATTTACCCATAGACTACATTACAATCATATACTCTATTGTTAAAACTTTTTTTTTGCTAATGTTGATTACTTTTTTTTTTACCTTTTTTAATTTTTTTTTATTATACATCTCTTCAACTCATTGCCCTTTGCTAGGATATAGTCTACTCAACATTTTAATACTGTTGAAACTGAACTTGGTGCAGCCATTCCCAAGAACTGCTGGTCCTTGTCATGATCCTGATAGGGTCTGGCATCTTTCCTTATGTTGCTGGCCATACTGAACTCCATTTTGTGCCGCTCAGCACATTGTCAGATCAGGGAGATTTTTTGTCCAGCTATTTTATAGCCTATAACCTGTTATATATCTACTTGTCTTTCAAGCATCGGGAACACTGCCAGTCTTTGTCTTTTCAATTTGAGATTTGGATGTACAAAAATGCTACAAAATTGAGGATGTTTTATATCAACACATAAGCTTTAAAAAAAAGTTCCACTTCAGGAAAGTCAATTGAATTGGTTCAGCCATTTCAGAAACAGATGCCTATGGGAAAGGTCATATACTCATTCCAGTAAAAATTATACCGACTTGTTTAGTTTAATTTGGTTTCAGCAAAGATTTGAATGAAAGCTGCTCTGTTTCTTTAATAGTGCTTGAGTTAAATTTACTAAAAACAAGAGAAGAGCGTGTTTCATTTTGATATGAATTTCCAATTCCATTACAATTTTTGAAATAAAAATTTCAATTTAGAAAGAACAAGGTTTCACCTGTGAACAAAAAAGGAAGTAAAATTAAAAAAATAATAAAAAAATTCTGTGTCTTAATTGTACCTAAGCTATTGTAAACTGGGAGTTCTGATGCTATGTTTTGTTAGGTTTGGAAACAGGAAAAACATCCTAGACTTTCCAAAGTATGCCTTGTTGTTAGGGGTAAGAAGTGTCACTATTCATTTGTACACTGGAAGATGCTGATTCATAGTGCATTGGCTACTGAGTAACTAAGATGTCAGTGTTGAAAATTGTGCTCTGGACCACAAGAGATGTATCTTTTGGAGTCCACAGTATCAGAACAGATCAACAGAGAAGGCAGACGAAGGGATTTGGGGCCATCTTCAGATGGTCTGAATTCTACATATTTGCCTCTGCTTTGTGAAGAGACTTGGGCTCTCCTGATGGCTAATTCGGAGACCCTAATAAAAAACAAAGAACAGATAAACAATAGAATAGGGAGCAGACTGAAATTTAAGCTGTGTGATGATGACTTCTAATCTGGAAGATTTCACAGAGTTTTAAATCTATGCATCTTAAAGCCACAGATTCTTATTATTTGGAAATGTTCTGAATTATTTTACTAATAACGATCCTTTTAAAACCATAGAGCCTTAGGGTCAGACACAGGAGGATCTACCCGAAACCCTGCTGCTCACTGTGGTGTAGTAGGTTTAAAGCCAACATATGGACTGATCTCTCGCCATGGTCTCATTCCTCTAGTGAACTCCATGGATGTGCCAGGAATCCTAACCAGATGTGTGGATGACGCAGCAGTTGTGTTAGGTATTACTTTGTCATATGTCTTTGTTTACAATGTTGGCTCAAAACAAACTGAATTCTGGGTAACTAATACACAGTTTTCCATTTCTTCATGTATCATATTTCAGGTTCACTTGCTGGGCATGATCCGAAAGACTCTACCACAATTCAGGACAGCTTTAAGCCATTTGAACTACCCAATCTGACTGATGTCAGCAAGCTCTCAATAGGAATTCCAAAGGTAACATTTAAATCCTGTCAACAGTTGTGGACAGGAACAACAAATAGGATACTTAAAAAAAAAAAAAAAATTGTGTCTTGCCCACCACTTCCCAGTCTCTTGTGATTTAAAACTGTGAAGACAATACAGCAGCTCCTGGAAAAAAGCAGTATTTGCTCTGTTGCCTCTTCAGGCAGTTTGGAGTAAGCGTATGCTAATGTGTCATCAAAAACATTTTGTCATCATTGTGGGAAGCACTGTCGGGAACTTCAGGGGAAATGGGGAACTTCACAGTTCTTGTTTCTCTCTGTTGCTCTTTCATTAGTAACCTCTGTAACCTCAAACAAGTTGCTCTTGGTGTCTTCTCACACAGTGAGGTTGTTACTGGTTTGTGCAGTGCTTTGAGATACTTGTCTAAATGGGACTATGTTAATACAAAGCAGAATTTTAAAGGCAATGGAGTGGCACAAGGAGCTGTGACTTGCAGAGCTCTAGTAAGGATGGAAAGAGCTGTAATCTGGCATCAGTTGTGTGCAACTGAATGATGTTTGTAACTATAAGGGTACTTGCTATTTAGGAACAACATCTGGGACTCCAGCCTATTTTTAATTTATGAAAGGCTCTGCCTTCAAAGCGATAATGTAAATAACATCTACCAGTTTGATTCTCAGCTATTGAACCTGTGCTAGAACGGGCATACCAAAAGATTTAATTTGGTAAGCAGAGATGTCCACTGACCAATTATTCAGGATCTGTGAAGTGCAAAAAATTATATGCCTAGAAAATTAATTAGCTTCATACTGTTTAGATTTTGATAAATCTAAAATAGTGGTATTGGTTAATTATTTATAACCTTTAGATAGCTGTTTTTATGCTGCTACAGATTATCCTAAACAGATGCATGCATACATGAAACATGAGCCATAGCTACTCAGAAATCAGACAGTATTATGCCTCTTTTTGTGGGTTAGAACTGAAGCAAAAATAGAGAATTTTAATGGAATATCTTTAACTTAGCTCTTTACCAGCAATGTAGCTTATTTCGGTCTTCTCCCAGCTGCTCGATTGTAGTTACTCTTTGGTGGGAGTTGCTTGCTTTGTTTCACTGAGGCGTGCCAGTTGCCACTGCTACAATGTGGCCATAATTTCTTTTTATCTTTCCTTCTCACAGCAACCCTAGTTTCAGGATTTAGACCTGATGAATTTCTACTCACGACTGCAGAGCAGTTCAGTACAGTCTCAGTGAACAGATAAATAAGAGGATAACTGGGTAATTTCTCCTTCAGGAGAAACTGCTGAAATTCCACGATTGCGATATGTAGGCTCATCCTACCAAGATGGATATAATACTCTTAAGAAGACTCAATCCTATTAATTTAATACTGCTTGATTGTATAATATTTAGTAGATGCAAAAAGCTTTTAATAAGTACTTTAAGTCATATAGTGTTAACATAATGGTTTCAGCGTATTTTTAGCAAGGATTATTTGCATTCTGGTCTCTACTAGAAGTAAACCAGCATGTAAAATCACTCCCCTTCTTGTTTTTTCTCTAAGGAATATCATGCACCAGGGCTGTCTGGTGAAATTCTGTCTGTCTGGTCAAAGGCTGCTGACCTTTTTCGGAATGCAGGTGCTAAAGTGGTTGAAGTGAGTCTACCACACACTCGTTACTCGATTGTCTGCTATCACGTGCTGTGCACAGCAGAAGTGGCATCAAATATGGCCAGGTTTGATGGACTGGAATATGGTAAGGCCTTTGAAAAAGCTTTTCTCTCAGACAGTAGAAACATTGCTGGATGCCATGAAAAATTGTTAGCTTTTATAGATGTACTTATCATATTTCTATACCTGGTGTTATTTCTCCACAATGGAATATAGCAAAAAACCTGGTCCAGACAAAAATATGTAAGTGCATGCTTGAATATGTGTCACTACTACTAGACACATGAGTGGTCTCAAAATCTGCTTTAGCATTTCTATACTAAAACAGAAATATGTTATGTTGTTTTTCCAGAACAGTAGCATGTCAGACTGCAGCAAACAGTAGCCTATTGTATCACTATGTATAACATTACCTAATGTTGTTAAATCTTAAGGACTACAAGAAGTATTAATATACAAAATGCTTTTCCTTTTCAGGACACCGTTCTGACATGAACGAGTCCACAGAAAGTATGTATGCTGCAACGCGGCGAGAAGGTTTTAATGATGTTGTAAGAGGAAGAATTCTGTCGGGAAACTATTTCTTGTTGAAACAGTAAGCAGAACCTCTTGAAATTGAAATTTGCCAAGTTAGAAAATTTTTAAGCAAACGGTTCATCGTGGCATGGAAAAAAAATTATTCTTAACTAGTGGCTCCCTGTATTTTTATTATTGCTTTAGCTATACAATATGTAGTAAATGAAAATGTTTTCCCTGAGTCTTAACAGTGAGCCTCCTGAATTAAATAAGTAAAGCAACTTAGTGATAATTTTTTCCCTACCAGAGTATTATTGGCTTCCATTAGTTAAATTAAGCAAAAATCTCCACCCTGTGGTATGACATTGAAATCATACTGAAGCCATTACTGTTGAAGTGTTAAAAGTTCTGTAGTTGTTGATCTCATTAAAAGTGCATAGAAAAGCCGCTAGTACATTCTAGCAAGGTCTTCTAGACAAAGCCAAAGACACATCAATTAAATTAACTGTAGCTCTTTGCCTCAGCGTGTAGGGAAAGAGAGGCGCTGGCAGAGGTACTGAACTGATGTCTTTACAGAAGATGGAGTTTTATCCAGCTCACAAATAGAAGCTGGTCCATGGATCAGTTTTACATTTTTAGCTTTCAGTCCTTATCCAAGAGGCCCAATTTGTGTTAGTAAAAGTGCTGGTTTTCTCTTGTTCAGATACTAACAAAAATATTAGTCATGTAATCAGTTTTTGTAGTGCACTTGCTTTGAAAGAGCTCTGTCAGCATGAGTATTCATCAGATGTGACTTCTTAATTGCTCTCAGAGACAGGAATGTTGTCGGTCAATCTGTAACAACCAGCTTTTATGGAATGACGATATTCCTGCCAAGTGTGCTCCTTCTGCTTACAACTGCCTAGATCAGCTTTCCTAAGGCTGCTTTAAAATTCACATAGTTAACTCTTCAGTGAAGGAATTGCAATTGGCTCCCATCAAGATTGAACAGGAGAGTTGTGTTTCTGTTCACAGTAAATTACTTTTGAAGAGCACAGGGTCCAGAAAGCATCCTTAGAATATGTAGTAAGGAAAACCCATCTGTGTCTCCTGCAAATGTTGCCTTTTACAACTTATATTTATTATGCTTTTGAAATCTCTAAAATAACTAGGTGATTGTTCAGGAAGTTCTGTTTAACATCTTCAGAGATGACATGGACAAGGGGATCGAGTCCTCCCTCAGCAGGTTTGCAGATGACACCAAGTTGGGTGGGAGTGTTGATCTGCTGGAGGGTAGGAAAGCTTTGCAGAGGGATCTGGACAGACTGGTTCAATGGGCCAAGTCCAACTGTATGAGGTTCAACAAGGCCAAGTGCTGGGTCCTGCCCTTGGCTCCCAACAACCCCCTGCAGTGCTACAGGCTGAGGGAAGAGTGGCTGGAAAGCTGCTTTGTGGAAAAGGACCTGGCAGTGCTGGTTAACAGCAGCTGAACATGAGCCAGTAGTGTGCTCAGGTGGCCAAGAAAACCAATGGCATCCTGGCCTGTCTCAGGAATAGTGTGGCCAGCAGGACAAGGGCAGTGATTTTTCCCTTGTACTTGGCACTGGTGAGGCCACACGTCAAATCCTGTGTTCTGTTCTGGGCCCCTCACTGCAAGAATGTTGTTGAGGTGCTGGAGTGAGTCCAGAGGAGGGCAATGGAGCTGGTGAAGGATCTGGAGCACAAGTCTTAAAAGAAGTAGGGGAGAGAGCTGGGGTTGTTGAACCTGGAGAAAAGAAGGGACCTTATCACTCTCTCTACAACTACCTGAAAGGAGGTTGTAGCGAGGGGGAGGGGGCAATCTCTTCTCCCAGGTAACAAGTGAAGGGACAAGAGGAAACAACTTGTGTTGCACCAGAGGAGATCTAGATTGAATCTAGATTGAATATTAGGAAAAATTTCTTCCCTGAAAGAGTTGTCAAGCATTGGAACAGGCTGCCCAGGGAAATGGTGGAGTCACCATCCCTGGAGATATTTAAAAGATGTGTGGATGTGGCACTTAGTGATTTTCTGAAGTTAACAGCTAGGCTGATTTCAGAAATTATTGTAGAAAAAGGTCTAATTCCCATGATGTAACTACTTGAATCTGCTTTTTATTGTTGATTATAACCATTTTCATAGCATTTTTTCAGAATCTTAAATCTTTAGATTAGTTTTAATGTGTAGCTTTTGGGCAGTTTCAATTCTTTTATCTATAAACACTGTCATGTATATTAACAACAGCAGTTGTTAATACATCCTTACCTTTCCCCCCCACTCCTTTTCCCTCCCTTCCTTTCCCCTCCCTTCCCCCCCTTTCCCCCTCTCCTTTTCCTCCCCCTCCTTTCCCCCCCCTCTTTCCCATTTTTCTTTCCTCCTTTCTTTCCTCTTTTTCCTATTTTCTTTTTTTTCCTTGTTTTCCTTCTTCTCCTCCTTTTTTCTCTTTTTTTAACTTTCCCAAGTAGTTGTGGGTTTAGATGGCAGTTACTTTTGAAACTGAACTTTCCCAAATTTAAGGATTCCACATTTACATATACTTCATCTGTATATGAAGTTAGAAGAAACAATAGACATAAAGCTGACTAATGTGTTTCTGTTTCAGAGCTGTGTAAAGATAGAAATCCATAGACCACATGTTTATGTGAGGGGGGAAAACAAAAGGTTAGGGAAAAATAAGGTCTTTATAGTGTTCTATAGAGAATTATACTACAAACACATGCATAGTTTTAAGTCCAGTTCCGGCTCAGGATATTCTGATCTTATGAAATTCAATACAAAGTTTAGTTTCCACACAGTCATAAAAGTATCATTTTGATTTTGTAAGGGTTGTTTTTATTTGTAAGGGTTTTGTTTTCTCTTCACTTTTCTTTAGCTGAATGCCCTCATCTCCTCCTTCTCTGACAACTTTGCTGCTATGAGAGCATAAACACCATGTTGATGACTAAGCATCCAGTATATCAAAAACTTAAGTACCAGTGTGGGTCAAAATTTTATCCAAAGGGAACACTGGGCTTGTCTTTTCTATGGTACCTAAGAAATTGAGTTCTGTATTTTTGGAATTAAAGTGTCATGTGCTCACATCCATATTTCTTTCCAGGAACTATGAGAAGTACTTTATCAAGGCACAGAAAGTCAGGCGTCTCATTGCCGATGACTTTGTGAAGGTTTTCCGGAGCGGTGTTGATGTTTTACTCACTCCTACCACTCTGAGTGATGCAGCACCATATAAGGAATTCATCAAAGAAGACAACAGAACCCGCAGTGCACAAGATGACATCTTAACACAAGCTGCAAACATGGCTGGTGAGTAGGAACAGGAATTCAACTATGTTTTCCCCTGCCTAGTAATTTTTAATGTCTGGTCCCTTTAGCTATCTAGCCTCCTCTTTAGAATCAAGGTATTTCACTCCTATGTTATAATTCTCAGTGATAACCAAGTATAACGATGGTTTATTAAATGCTTGAAAATGTAAGACTAGATTTTAAAATGGGGCACTTTGGAGATGAGTGTGGGCTGCAGGTAAGATGAATCCGTTCAAGTTCTGGAGACAGAAATCTCTTTTTAAGGAGAACTGATTATCTTTTCAAAGGATGCTGGCTCCTTAAATCAGTCTAATTAATTTCTTGTGATCACCTAGCAGTATCCTTAGTCCACTGACTCAAATTATTTTTTCTAGTCATTTTTCTCTACATAATTTTTCCTCTGGTTCTTTTAGAATTGCTACAAAATTATTCCAACTACTGTTTAATATTAAGTCTTTGTATGTTTATCTTTTTTTTCCTTCAGGACTACCAGCCATAAATGTTCCTACAGCTCTTTCAGAGAGAGGCTTGCCAGTTGGGCTTCAGTTCATTGGACGTTCATTCCAGGAGCAGCAGCTTCTCACTGTAGCCAAGTGGTTTGAAAAACAAGTACAATTCCCAATGATCCAGCTAGAAGGAGTAAAGAGGCATGACCATGATGTCTTTCAGCACGAGAAATCTGCTTCTTTTTCATAACACAGGACTTGCTTGTCAGCTAAAGCAAGAAAGCTGTGGGGATGGTCTAAAGATGTATTCCTGCATTTAATTATCCTTTGCAGAAATAATAATCTGTTTTAAGAAGACCTTATGCAATAATGCAGGATGGAATCACGACAGCTTGCTACTCTGTAATTAAGGCAAAGTGAATCATTAAGTAAACAGGTTTATGTTATTAAAAAACATTTGTAACTGATATAAAAAACACAAAGTTGAAATTATATATCCTATGCCTGAGGAACTGATTTTTTTTTTCCGTCCTCAGAATGTGTGTAAGGTCCATTAAAGAACTAACCTGAGCTTTTGTGCGAAAATTTCAAGGCTGCCGAAGGGCTTGGTTTCCTTCTGGAGTGTAGACTTTTGTAATGGCAACAACCAAACAAGCTCTGTTGGAACAAAAGTATTAAGGATCTGTTCACCAAGAGTTAAATACGAAAGGAAACAAGGGAATAACAAAGAAACATAGCATCATTTAGGTTGGAAAAGACTTTTAAGATCACTAAGTCCAACCCAGCACTGCAAAGTCCACAATTCAGCCATGTCCCTGCCATATCTACACATCTTATATGTGATGCTTCTTAAGGTCACTATGAGAAAACTAAATCAGGCCTGCATTTAGATCCCTATTTTATCAAAATTTCAAGATATGGAAATATTAGTTCATTTAAAAACATAAAAATATTCTCTACTTCTAGTTGACTCAGGCAGGAGGTGAAAATAGCCTCCAGGTTTACAAATCATGCAGATTACTCTGGTTACATCCATGTAAAAATGATGAATTCCAGATTTCTTATGGGAAAGATACCTAGTGGTCTTGAATAGGTGTTTTCTTCTTTCTTCATCACTGTTCTTTATAATCAGCACTTGAAATGAGTACTTACTAAGAAAGAGATCATCTCCCTCAGTGTAACTCTCCATAAGAATAATACCACCTATTCCTTCATGGGCAGTCATTCAGCACAATAGTAATTTGAACTGAATTTCCAAACCATCATGTTGTAGACTGGAAGACTTTACTAAACAGCTAATAACCTGTTTTGTATTTTGCAGTTTCCATTTCTTGAAAGTTAGAAAAATATGAAGGATGAAGCTTGTGGATTTGTTTTTGCATCAGATTCACTTTCAGTTGTAGTCTACAGCATGCACAGGTCTAAACAGTGTAGGGTGGGAAAAATGACATAGATGTGGTCCCATATGGAAACATATGGAATCCTCCTGAATTATGTCTTGTCATAGGCTCTATTGCCAGCCATATAAAAAAATAACAACCTTTTTTGTAAAAATTGCACAACTGGTGAATTTTCCATACCCCAAGGCGAGCTATATCAATACCTTTCCAACATGATTAAAATGGTACACAATTAAAAATCCTACATGACAAAAATTCTAAAAGTGAAATTAAATTCTTCAACACTAAAAACCAAGATACAGCCTGTTTTCTGCCTATCTGAATTTTTTCCACGGAACTGCATTTTGCATTTTTGGGGACCATATGCCTAATGCTCTTTTTTCCCTCCACTTTCTAAGCCTGGAATTTCACCAAACCAGAGGTAAGAATTTAGGAACCAGCATAGTCAAGCAGCTTCAGGATGTAAGCAAGAGTTCCTTATGTTGTGCAAGAGAATAGCTAAGAGATTTCTGCTGTTTTCATATTAGAAAAACTGTTAAAAGTAGTTGGTTCTGAGCCCCTCAGCAGTTCCCGAAGGAGCTCAACACCCCAGCTTACCTGTAAGTGTCAGTGGTTATGAGGGGTATATCAGAGCAGAGCTTTGTGCAGCTGCTCCCAGTGCCTAATTATGTTTCCAGAGTTATGAACAGGAGAGTTTCTATGTCAGATAATTAGACTCTTAAAACCCCTTGTTATAGAAGTAAAGGAATTCCAAGGAGCAGGAAGGTCTGGGTATAAAAAAAAAAAAAAGCCCAAAAACCAACAAAACACCTGCCTATACAAACATTTTGTACAGCTGCCTTGAAAAACAATTCACTGAAATAATAGAGTTGGAAGTTTCATGGCATTGCAGCACAGCCACAGCGGGGGGTAGGTGTAACCTTAGCACACAGTGAGCCCAGATAATTCCAGTGTTTCCTGAAGGAAACAAAAGCTAGAGCTTTAGCAAACAAGCAATCTGCTCTTAGGTGCAAATTGTTTTTTCTTCAGGTAATGAGAAACTGTAAGAACATTGTATAGTGAAAAAGTAATTTTTGAGAAGAAAGTTGTCAAGAGCTTTTGCTTAAGATATTTTTACATACAATTGCAATTCGATATTGCAGTTTATGTGGTTTCCACATACGTCTTTTTCCCTCACCCTCAAGAGCACTCAAAATAAGGAGAAATTCAAAGCAAAATTTAACCTGACTGCTGCTACTTCTCTATTCCCGCATTTCTCAGTTTTTAGGCATTAGGCACTTAGTAGTAACTGCAGCTTCATTGTAGCTTCTCCTTACATAGTGCTAGTCACTTCCCTGTGACTTTTATTATTCACCTATGAACTAATCTGTCTTTAAAGCTGCAACAGGGAGTGGGCTTTGTAGCCTAGCTGGGGTGTCCCATGGGCCTCCCCCTCAGCTCTGCCCCCCAGAATACTGAGAGCAGTAGTGCTGGACTTGCATACAGATAGGCAACTGAAAAGGGAGGGAGAGGTGTGCACAGCATGTCTAAAAATCTCTGATGGGGTTATATGGCAGTCATACTTCATGTTAAATTGATGCCCACAAAGCCACCAGAGAGGACAAGGAAATCAGCAAAAAAGTTGGAGAAGCAAAAAAAGGTTTATCTAATTTTGTTATTTTTCAGTCTGTCTCTCAAAAAAGAAGATAGTTACAGGAATGTTAGAAAGAGGCAGCAAATGAAAAACACTCAAAAGCTTCTTAATTAGCTCACCACACCTTCAACTTACTAATGTCCAGACACAATTAAGCGATTCCATGCTAACCTTTAGCAGAAGAAAGGATTTTTTCACACCCAGCACAGGCATCCTCATGTACTCACTGCTGAACAGCAATAAAAGGTGTCTTTAGATCAGGAGAGCAGGGCACTCAGCAAAAGCAGCAGGACCCCATCCAGGGGGCTTTGCTGGGTCCTAAGTGGTGTTTTAGAGCCCAGGCTGTGGTCTGATACCCACACAATAAGGCTCTAAGTGCTGTAGAGAGTCACAAGCCAATGTCGCGCGCAGTATGATACGAAATGGACTTCAAAGGGCTGGAAACTGAATCTTTTTCAGCTAAAGAGACTGTTCTTTGTATGTCACAGCCTGTGGTGTATGGATTTGTGTGTCCTGCCTTGCTGGTAGTGACAGACGGTGCACATGTTGCTGTCACGTGTGCTGGCTCAGACTCCTGGGGCAGCAACAGAGACTCCTGAGTTAGAGGCCCCTCTTCAGGGGATGGCGCATTATGGTGGGAGAGGAAAGGGGCTTGGAGTTACAGGGCAGAGGACGCTCCTGCAGGAGGGTGTATGAGGCTGTGATAAGGGACTGGGGGCAGAGGTGGTAGGTGGTCAGTACTGGTTGGCAGCAACTGGGCACCTGCCTGTACTGTGAAGTGGGGTGGCTGCTGTCTGCTAACATCAGTCCCAAAGGAGAGACAAACTCCTGCACTGCACTGTATGGAGTAAAAGCACTAGGCACTTCATTGTGCCATGCAGGAGGGGATGTTTCAGCTTGGGAAGTGACATGGAGAAGCACAGAAAGGTTGTCTAGGCAGGCTTGAAACACCAGGAGGTAAAAAACACACAAAAGAGGGAAATGATTAGGTGTCATAGAAGCTGGTAACTCATTTGAGAAGCCAGAGACTTGTAAAAGGAAGATTGAAGAGATAAAGGACATGGAATTGAGGAAGCACACTGAATCACAGAATATTCTGAGGTGGAAGGGACCCACAAGGATCATCAGAAGTATTCTGATGAAGGAGGGGCCCTGACTTCATGTTCCTAAGTTGAATTCTTTGAAGGGGGGTAGAGAGTCTGCTTGATTTAGTCCAAGACCAGAGCATTTAAGACTTGCTTTTGCAAGCTTTTAGTGCCAAAGTGAGTGCTACTCAGGCACGTATAGTACCTGGCACAGACACGCAAAATACATGCTTAATAAAGACCAAAACCAAAACGTGTTATTAACCTTGTTGGCTTGATTTCTCTTCATAGATAACTATTTCGTAGTCATGCCCATAAACATATTAAAATCTATCTAAGCAGTATTTTTTATTTCTTTCTCCTATTAATATTCCAGAGTCTTTTGTTTAGAAACTTAAATCATGGCCAAGCCACACACACACCTATTTGCTCAAGGCATTACTGTTCTTTTGTTTAAATATGCCTTCTCACTCATTGTGTTTAATTCACTTTCCTATTTATAGAGTACAGCTGCATTCTTCCTTAGCCTTTATTCTGCCAGGGCAGTTTACTCCTGTGTATTAGAGTGCCCTGTGCTAATCACTGTAGCCGTTCACTGCACCTGCTCCAGCTGAATCCATGTCTTCCGACATAGGTGACAAGTACTGTAAGTGGAATTCCAGGTGCAGTTTTACAAGCACAACAGCATTAATATTTCCCTGTCACTCCTGAAAAATTCTTCTCCAGAACACTCTGGAATCACACTTGTGTTTTACTGAGCCACATTACACCATACCAAGAGCTCAGAGCCAATTTATGATTAACCAATGCACTCAGGGCTTGCTCTGCCTCTGTTGCTTTCAATGGATAAGCATTTCCCATATGAGCTGAGAGCTCATTATTAAGCCTCTAGGTTCATGACCCTGCACTCCTTCTTGTCACTGCTATTCAAATTATCAGAGTTTTCCAATTTTTCCTGTAGAGTCCAACTCTCCACTGTTTTGACAGTAACTCCCAGCTTCATGTCACCAGAAACAAAGACTGTGTCCTTCAAATAACTTTCCTTATCACCATAACTTTACCCTCATTGCAATCATTTTCCAATGCCAATGGAATAAAAAAATCCAGCTTCTCCTGTATGGCCTCTGTAAGGCTCACCTGTGCCTCGATGAATCGTGACGATGCACCTACCTATTGACAACAGCTAGATATAGGTTGAGGAGCTTCAGCCCTCCTTAATAAAAACTTGGAGGTTTGGCCCTCACTCTAATCCATTACTGGCTTGCTTTGAAAGCTAGAAACAAACAGAGGCCCGTTGCAATAAACACTGTGCAAGGATATCAAGAAAAGAACTTGCCCCTGAAAAGAGCTTGGTTCTATTGTGCATCTATCCAAAACCCCCATAAAAACCCCAACAAAAAAGCCACCCTAGGATAATGAGCTATTGTATCCACAGCACTGGAAACACAAGAGCCTGAATGATCCACTCTCAGTTGTGAACAATGGAAACACGCTGAATCACTAAAACTAAACCTTCAATAGGCAAAATGCAGCCCTGTCACTAAGACAAACTGCTAATAACAACAATGAGGCTTGGAACAGCTTGCATGAAGCCAAACTGGCTCTCATACTTCAGCTGAAGTTCATCCAAAGTTGAACAGGGAGGTCTCCAGATGGCCACTGCAACTGGGGTTAGAAGGAGGGACCATTATGTTACCTTCTTGTTCATCCACAAAGTGTAGAATTTTGTTCAGTGATGAAAATTAAGACTTACTCCCAGAGGAGAGGACATGACAAGCCGTGAAGGAAAATGGCATCACTTACACTGGCAAGAAGATACTACTTTAAAAGGATGTTCTAGTCATAGCACTTTGGCAGTTATTAACTTAAAAAACAAGGGGGCAAAAGCACAATTGTGTTTCAAAGTTTGTGCTGTGCTCTCTTCTCACAGCATGTAAAATAAATTTCTTTTATGGAAAACAATTTTTTTTAGAGAAGAAAACATCCAACTTCACAGTATTTAAACAAACAACAAAATTCTCTATTGCAGCCCCAGTCAGGAATGCAACAGGCAGAGGAATGTCCACACTGTTGAACTGAGCTGTAAGCTACATTTCCTTCCAGGTCTTCCATTTTGGGTTCTATTTGTGTCTGTTCCCTGTGCTTCACAACCACACTGACCATGTGGACTTTGCCAATACAGCCTGGCTCAGGGAGAGCACAAAATACCTCAAAAATTCCTTCAGGGAGAAGCATCATCTCTGAATCAGTCTGCCCGCTCCCAGGGACATCAGCTCGCCTGCTTGCAGACAAGAGGAGGTGGGAAGGTGCTGGACTCCACCCGCTTGGCTACAGAACAAGACAGAGAACAAGTTGCCCCTGAGAGGGCTGTCCACTACAACAGCACAGACTGTTTTTGGGGAAACTTGAGGGCAGACCTGGTGCTCTCCAGAAGTGTTGGCTGCCAAGGACTCCAGGAGAAATTTGCATTTCTTCATTTCCCATCCCAGTCTTGAATCTCTGATCACAAGGTTCTAAGAGCACTCTTAGTAGCACGCACATGGTGGGTGTGAGGAACATATAAAAGCCACAAGGTCTGTGTGAAACACCGACTATGCAGTCAAAGTGATAACACATCCCAAGGTCTGCCACGGAGAACATGCCTAAACATTCTCACGTGGGAACAAAATGCTCATGCCTGTTTGATTTGGGTCTTAAAGCATCCATCTGACAGAATCACCCTCTAAGCCAAGAAAAAAACATTCACCCTGTGTTGTAGGCAATACTGCTGCACATCTTTGCCGTGAGACCATCTCACCTGAGGGCAGCCCAGCAGGACCACAGCACATTCTGTCAGGAGGGACTCCCTCACTGAGCAAGCAAAGAAGCTGTACTATCTTCAGACAAAGGGAGGGGAGATTACACCTCCTAGTATCTCTCTTGGGAGAGGAACTCTGACACACACTATTCTTAAACAAAAATACTCTTTGTTTTGTCCCCAGATTATATACTGAGACACTGCAGGTGCCAAGGGTATTTCTCCCAGAGTCTGCATGTTTTTCTTGAAAATCAAATTCCCCTTTTCTAGTACATACCACAGGAGGGAAGGATGGTAGTGGGGAGTTTGTAATATGACTTAAAAAAACGAGGGGAGACAAATGGAATACCAAAGGAAGAAATAATTTTTGCAAGCAACTCAGGAAAACATTCTAATACATTTGGTCTTAAAGCACAGTTACATTTGCAAACAGCCTAATGAAAGGGAGGCATGTTGCTCCAGTTCCACTGCCTCAGCAAGACTGGATTGGAGGAATGAAGGTTAGGACTAGATCTAACATGCTTTGAACCTGGTAAAAAACAGACTTCAGCTGAACCTGCACTGAACTAGCATCCTAACTAAAAATAAAGCAGATAATTTTTCCGTTTCTTCTTTAAAAGTGAGAACCTAAGACAAATTATGGCACAAGGGAACTTCAGGGAGCTACTGCTCTTCTCTGTGCAACCTTTGCACTTGTCATGTAGAGCATTTCTGAATCCTGCTCTTCATTGCCACTAAATTTATTTCAGTCAAAAGCAAGATTTCCTAATGCATCTGACTGATAAACATAGAAATCATTGATCAATCAGAGGTGGTGCAGGGAACCTTCCAAAACTGGTTATGCTTGGTGTAATCAGAATGGTCCTGCTGTTGTCAAGAGACATCAGCAAATATAGTAATACATTCTTTACTCTGGAAGCACAGACATTTCCTAAACCACTGGCAGTGGCTTTTATGAGCAAACTTGTTGCAGTAGGCTTTTAGGTATAAGAGAAAATAGAGGTTTCTAATGTTAAGTGAACATATTTCGGAAATGGCTTTTGTAACTTTTGCAAACTCACCTTCTTCTTTCCAGCATTCTTAGTCTAATCTCTACTTTGGAATGTCCTGAGAGATACCTGAAAGTCTTCCTATTGGTTGTTAACCCTTTCTTGTAATTGGTTGGTTTGTAAGACCTCCTGGAGTCCCAAAGGTCACTTTGTAATCCCTCCAAGAGCTATTTATGTGGCTACCCAGAACAAAAAACTCTCTCTGCCTCTCTCCTCGCTGCTGCTGTCCTGTGGTCTCTGTGGGAGCCATGGAGACCTCATGGTGAGCGGGGGGGGGAAAAGGGCACTTTTTACCTCCAGGACTAGGGGTAAAGGGAAAACCTCTAGCCTGGAGTCCCCCTCCCCATCCAACCTTCAACGTTCGTCACAAACTCACTAAAGAAACATCACATTTCCATGCAGTCTATCACTACCAGACTGAGTGTGCTATTGAATTAACAACACTTTGAAGCCCTCTTAGGGCATGTTTCAATCTTACTAAAGATATGAGAATTTAACTCACCTCAAATTTCTGTTCTTACAGCCAGAAATTGCTGTCATTGCCCTGAGTATCAGTACAGTGTATGGATGGGGGAGAAGAAGACTCAATACCACTTAATTATTCTATTGATCTATTTAATTTTTAAGTCTTTTTCCTAGGAACTGCTGCAAGCACTAACCTTTTTCTGTAATCACCACTAAAGAACATTGACAAGAAACACTCCTGAAAAATTATGAACTAACTCTGAAGATGAAATCTGAAAATGAGCTTCATTATTCATGAATAGCCTTTGGAGATAGCTAACTGTTTCTATAAGGCTAACATCGACAGGCCCCTACTCACATGCCACTTTTGTAACATCTGATATATTTTTCTATTTTCAGTAAGTTAATCTTTACTGATAGGTAGGACAGACTTATTTTCTCTGCTTTACTGTGGAAGACCAGCTGCACAGAGAAACTGAAGATACCATTTTCAAACTGATCTTTTTCAGAAATGACTTAGCTCTCTGCTCACGGCACTACTTCAGAAAGCTTGGTCAGCCCTCAGAGTTGAGGTTGCCTTCCAGGAGCCTGATGAAACATTACAAGGACAAGGCCAGTACTCAGAAGCTGCACTTGAATCACTTTGCAATAAATAATTTTTCTTAGTATTGTGCTGAAGAAGGCTGTATTTATTTTAGTGTTCTATGCTGGGTTTGTATCGCTCCCACTTTCTGCACAAGTGTCAAATACCATCCAAGTAAACAAAACAACAAAAAAAATCAGTCTACAACTTTAAATGTACAGTGGCTACATTGTAATATTCATCAGCCCTCTCTTATAAAAACGTTACAAAGCTCTCAAGTTAGTTTGATGGGAAGCACTTTTCTATCAATTTGTTGACACTCGTTAGGTTGTTTTCAAATTGTTATCAGTCCAGTACCCCCATCATGGTTTCTGCTATTTTTCCTCTGACTAAGAGCCAACAGACTTATGGTTGGCGGTGCCCACTGAAATCCTAACGGGTTTAACATGTTAGCTTCCTCCCCTCCTTCCTGGGGACTTCCCCAGGGGCCACAACAACACTCACCACTACAGTATCTCGGCCCCACTCTGTTTCCTGGAGCAAATCTACGCATTTTCAAATATTTAGGTGCAATTTAGCAATCTTTGGATTTATTACCAGAGGGGAGGATAAATAGTCATATGACATGGGTATGATATCTCTCTTTTCTGTATCTACAAATAGCCTTAAGTCCCTTCTCTGCTGTTAGTGTGCCAATAGCACTGGTAGGTGACCAGGAGCACAGCTGGGCTGAGAAGCAAAGGTGGATTTCTATTCTTAAGAAAGCTTAGGGCTCAAGTGTTTAATATCTTATCCCATCCCGTGTATTTAGTATCTTACCCTATGGAAAGAGCTGTATCAGCTTTTTCAATTAGAATTTTATGTCTTATATTTGTCACTCTTAGCTTCCCCATTCTTACACTTGTTTTATATCCACTGGGAGGAGGATTATTGTTTTAACAGCTCCCTCTCAGCCAGGATGTTTTTGTTTTTCTTGAAACTAATGCACCCTTATTCTTGGCTTCTTAGGCAGCCTATAAAATATTCTTAGACATTTTAAAATTATAATTTACACTTTTCCCCCCAACTGGATTGCTTTCCACTTTGTGAAATTGTATCAGCTATTAATTTGCATTTTATTTGCCTTGAACGAATATAATCAAGTCATGAATATTTTTATTTACTATACCACTAATTTTTGGTACTGTGGTTCCTCCCCTCTGCTGATGTAAAAGTCTAGTCTGGACTTTCCCTGATACCTGGAGCAATCCTTTTTAAGAAAGAAAATAAAGGATTTTATGTAGTGATTCTGAAGATGCTGCAGTGCTGGCAGCATGAAACTGCCAGCAAATGGCATTTGGATTAATATCTCTCACAAAACCCATAACTTTCTTTTTCCTCCTATACATTATAAATAGTAACTGAAAGAGCCAGTCACCTGTTCCCCATAAAAAGTAGGGCTTTTTTTCTCACACAGAGGGAAACTCCTACTCCACTTGGCAATTTTCACAGTCAGAAAGCAGTCCATGAGATAATTTGTTTGTCCTTTGTCACTAGTAAATTAATCATGCCTTTTTTTTCTTTTTTTTTTTGGTCATAGTGTGCCGTTTCTCATTGCCTTCTGTCCACTAAACCTTTTTTAAGAGATTACAACCAGTGATTTAAAGATTTCAGTCACCAGAAAAATTCCCATCAAGTTTCAGCAATGCCATATCTATTGAATTTATGCTCATAAATGAGCAATTCCAGTTCTTCTGTTTATTATCTAAGACCCTTGCATTGGCTTAAGCAGCTAAAGAATTTCTCCTTCTCATGGCCTTGGGCATGTGAGATGGTTTTATTCACCACAGCACAGCTTGGAGTTAAATGGATGCTCATTTGTTTCTTGACAGTCCCTTTCTCACAGAGATAGAAGAAGGCAGAGTTTCCCCCAGCAGGTTCAGAGCTTGCCTGCTCACAAGAAACCCTCCAAGAAGAGGAGCCTCCCTTCTACCCCACAGCCGAAGGCAGGAGACATTAAACAAATTTATGCCTGCTGCCTTTCTTCAGCACAGACAAGTGGGTTCTATCATTATTCTGGTTAATACTCGACCATGTGCTGCTTTGCCTTCCTCTCCCCCCCTCAAAACAAAACAAAAGAAAATCTTGCTCCTTGAGCAGTTTTTGCACCTCAGAGGAGGGTAGACAGGAATGAACCTTTAAAGCAAAAATAATTTTTTGTGTGTATCCATACCCTTGGTCTTAACTTTCTTTCTTTTATGGGAAATGTTACATTAAAAATATCAGAGGGCAGCTGCTACATATAAAAAATATCAGAGGATGGTTATTCTGCATAAGTAACCAAAACCACAGAAGCCCATTCTTGAAATCCATGCTGTGTCTTACCAGAGAGATGTTGGACACCAAATGAGAATGGCTTTTGCACTCTCCTGTCAATGCCTTGTAAAATGGTCCTTTTATAGGATATGCTTTAAACTGGACCAATTATTCTTACAGATTGCAATACAAATCGTACTGTAATTAGTACTTAACAGCAATAATGAAAGTGAGAAAAACAGTGAAATAAAGAGGGACAAACCCCAATTTATTCTAAGTAATTGCATTTCCACCTATTTATTTAAAATCTGCCACTTTCAGATCTTGTCATCTTGCCAGTGCTGTAGCACAATGTTCTGCTGCTAGCCCCTTTATATGTCTTTGTAGAATAAAAATCTCAGCTGTTGTATTCCCTTACTCTTAGAACAGAAATGGTTCCTTCCTAATTCAAATCTCCTAATGGCTCAGCATTTTGTGCTGAGAGATCTTACATCTTCTTGGGAGATCAAATAAGCAACTTTTCAGTTGAGTGTCCTAAAGGAATTATTGTCTACCCAGCCACTTTAAAAGCGAGAACTTTTTTTTTCCTCCCATGTCTGAAGTGTTTTCTTACTTAGGAGATGTTTATTGCATTCTCTGTAGCCACTTCTTACTCTGTTTGCTTAGCCCAATACAAACCTCACATTTAATGGCCTCCTCATTATTTCAAATGCCTAGAGAAACTTAATTCAATTCAAGGCCAATACCACTGCAAGGCTGTTGTAGCTCTAAAATATTTCCTGTCAGTCTGTTGGAAGAAAGAAAAAGAAATAAATTTTTTGAAAGTCTAGAAAATAGCCACCAAGAACAAAGGTACAGGCTGCGTTAACCAGCATGGCTGAATGACATCCAGGATTTTATATTTTTCCATCAGTGCTACATGGAGTACAGTATTCTCCCAGTCCTCCAAAATTTAAGGGTTTGTTTTTGGGTTTGGATCTATGTCTCCAGATCCATGGCTTTGAAAACATGAAACAACTGCAAATCACTACAGCGTTAATACCCAAATTTGGCAGCCAGACTAAACCAATCATGTTTGGAAAGCATGAATTGCCTCATGCATTTCAGTGGGTTCCCTGGTCACTGTAGACATAGGATAATGAGGTTTTTTAGCTGTTTCACCAATGATTGTGTTACTAAAATATATTCCTTTCTGAATGCCAGTTCCTTTCTAGCCAGTGGTAAAAAACCTTTCAGGTTCATCCAATTCCTGTAGCTTATTGGTGAAGTGGCAATACGGACATTTTAGATAGCATGAAACCCAGATACTATGTAACACATTTAATATACAAGAAGAATCAGGAAAAAAAAAATTTATGAACATATTATTCACAACTGCACAAAACTTTGCAATTTTCAGAGTGGCTGTTTGGACTTTCCAGCCTGCCCTGGAAACCTCACGTCATGGCAGCTGGGAGCATTGTTGCAACCTTCAGATCCCACTTGTCACCAAACATCCAGGTGTAGATGCCTTGTGTAAACTGGTCTGTCAGCAAAAGATATTATCAGCTTTACACTGCAATGGAAAAGCTTGTGCTTTTTTCTGCTGTGTAGGTGTGGACATGGAGAACAGGGATTTGTTTGAGAAGTCACATGTTGGTAATATGTAGCAGGATGAACTTTATTTTAAAGCCAAATTGAGTTGGGAAGCATTCAGTTGTTTTGGCTAATGTGGTTTACTTCTGGGTGTTTTTTTTTGTTTGGGTTTGTTTGGTTTGTTTTTTTTGTTTTGTTTTCTTTAGTTTTTTTAATACAACAATCCACTGCAGGACTTGTTACCTGTTTTACATAAGTTTGTGTGTATTTCCTTTTCCACATGGGAAAATGGTGTCTTACAGAGCACCAACACAGTTGTAGTAACCACATAGTAACCATGTCTGTATCTGCAGTTGTGTATGGGGCAGACAATCTGGGAAAAAGCCCAAGTACCTGAAATGTTCTGTTTTTTTCCGGTACACTGGTTACTCTAACAAGGGTTACTACTTTTCTTTGCAAACCTTGCTTGCTTTATATTATACCCACTTTAATGAGGTCATATCACTTTATCTACCTGATAGGCCATAACAGAATAAGCTGTGCTCTGTAGGCATGTCCTAAGGAGCATGAAAGGTGACACTAGAATAGGTGGCTGCATTTTGGAGCTGCATTTTAAGCAACAGCTACTCCCTGTCTCCTTCATAGCCAGCTCACAGGCAGGGCAGTATCTTTCCTAAAGCTTTTAATGGTTTTCAAAGAGCTGCTCTGATCAGCCTGCCTTGCCCACATGCTTTACCACAGTTACCAGGGACTGCTCATGTGAGGAAACCTACCGGCACAAGTAGTGAGGGTGTAACCAGTTCTCAGCAGCCTCCATGGATGCTGTTCCTGAACCAGAATGATGGTTATTGGGGGAGTTAATTACTCTACTTGGCAAGCGAAGAGCTTGTCACTTAGCAAGTACATGTGCACTGTAAGGAAGTATTTTCCCTGAATCTTACTCTGAATCGCCCAGGCCCACTCAGCTCTGTGTTCAGAGATCAGACCTGCCCAACAGCTGAAGCTCTGCACTCCTCTTTCAGCACTGCTGATACCCCTGGAAGCAGCGCTGTGCCACAGCCTCTCATTGCCCCACTGCAGCACTGCTCATCACTGAACCCCAGGTCCTTTGCCAGGCGAGTAGACACACCAGCCTGTGCCTCCTCATTGCATTCTCGCACAAGTGATAAGTTGTGCAAGCATTTTTGCCCTGCCAGATCAAATAACCTGACCCAAGGTGTCTCACATGATGGGACACAGGGAAATTGAGAAGTCTGAATTGCTAGGTGTCACCTTTCTAAAGTGAAGCACCTGAACCAACAACATTTTTATGCTTTTCAAGCCTAGGGACTTGCATTTTTTGATCATCCCTCAGAAAAAAAATACAGTAGAACTGTTCTTCACAGAAACAAACTGAGGACAAAAGAGACTGACACCCAAACAGAAATATTAGTACTGAGAGTATACATATCTGATTTGACTGAAGTAGCAGAAGGAGAAGGTCTAACTGGAAATACCATGTGGATACCTTCTGATTATCTCCAGGTCCCAAAGCCACATTGATGTGTAAAATATTCCATCTCACCAGCGAATGAAAAAGCATCCCTAAATGCCTATGGCATGCTGCAAGCTAAGCAAAACTGAGATGCTGACTATGTGAACATGTGCTCAATGTGATGTAATTATCATATCATTTTGCAGTGCACCATCAAAAATTTGAGCAGGAAGAGCTTTGTCTTCTCTGCTGTGTTACTTAAAAGCCAGCAAAGTACATTGTTCACCTTCTCCAAGCAGAACTGCCACTGTGGGTATTAAAGTGACAGTGACTAAAAGAATTAATGCTTATTTATTTTTAAATCAATGCTTCATATTTACTTGGATTCATGGAAGAAATAAAATTTTTAATCTTCCACCAATGCATCCAACTGAAAAATATAAATTTACCTGAAATATTTTTGGGGGTGTAAAACTGAAATATGCTTTCTCGCAACTTCTGATTCTGTTCTCTGCTATAAACTAAAGAATCAGAACATTATTACTCTGATCATGATATTTTTATCTTCTGTATTGCTAACATTCTTGATACCTGAGCAGTTGTGACAAATTGACAATTTCAGAACAGCAGCTGGCTATTTATATCTCTTAAAAGTATATAGTTTTCTCTAGGAAAATGCATCTTCTAAAAGTTCAGGACAGTAAATAAAGTCAAGCCTGCTTCAACAATGGCTTTCAAAGAAAATGTTCTGCAGTTCCCAGTACTACCTTCCCATCCCAGCCCCAAGAATAAGAGGTGTAATGAGAAGTGGCTGCTATTTGGGGACACAAGCAGCTACTTTGCTTACTGGCCACCAACATGCAGAGAGGGCACGAGCTCCTGCAGAGAGCCCGTCTCCCCCTGGGGAGCTGCAGTGCTGCCAATGTCACCTTACCCCTTGTTTCTTTTTCCAGATCATTAACTGTTAAACAGGGAGAGAAAGCAGAAGCAAGTCCTGCTGCCCTGAGAACAGCAAAACATCAAGAGAGGATGATTACGTTTTGTCAATCTTCTGCTGAAGCAAGTGTAGGGGATATCTTTGCCAAAAATAAGGAAGAAGAAGGATGGAAGTACTTCCACGGAAAATAAACATCCCTAAAGCTCTTTGACTTTCTTCTGCCAGTGTGTGCCTGTGTAAAACAGGCTTTGACAGCAAGTCCTCACTGACTTTACCTGACAAGGCCCAGCTGTAACCACTCCCCTGTGTGCCAGTGGCTGCCCTGAGGTATCAGGGCAACAGGCACAGGCAGTAGGACTGGGGTGCCCAGATAGGATGGCAGCTGCTGCCAGAGAAAGCCTGGAGGCAGGCGTGGGCAGCACAGCAGAGTGGCACAGTCGCTAGCTGGCTCCAACCCCAGATAATTGGTGGACTGCACTGAAGTCTCAACGTACCTTTGCTGTTTCACTTTAACCCCAAAAGCTGATTTCCCACCTTCTTGAAACCTCTCAAGAACATGGGAGTTTCCCTGCTGTAGTGGATGGCTGTCTCCCCCCACATAACCACTATTTTCAGCCCAGAATAGCTTCCAATGTCCCGAGTGGGAATTTCCAGCTGTAACCTGGCTGCACTTTCAGTGCGGCAAGCAAGCGGGCTGACTGGCAGCCACATGATTTGCTCTTGACATTGAACTGTTTGTTCTTTTCACGTTCTGGCTACTTCTACTGTGCCTAAGCATCGCTCATAAAACATAAGGGCTTGAAAATGTAACCTACAAAAAGCTGAAGAACTGTTTGGCTAGTATTTCTCAACAATTGGACCCTTTTCAACACTGCTAGTCTTGGTTTCTAAGGGTCTGTGTATCCCAAACACACCAGTGCTGCTGTATTCTGGTCACACAGCTCACTGGGATGCATAAGCATGTGCCATACTGCAACCAGTTCCCTTCCTCCAGGTACTAGCAGCCTCTGATGCAGTTGTATTGATCCAAAAAAAAGATGAAACCAGGGGCATACCCAGCTGTCAATGCTATCTGACCTGAAAGGAGTCTGATTAGGATTTTAGAAAGTCCTAAGCAGACTTTTCATCAGCTCCCTTTGATTTTAAGGATATCAAAGGATATATGTGGAGGTGCAGAGGAGCAGAGCAGAGGCTGGGCTTTGCCATCTGCTTTAGTAAAGCCTTGTTCCCTCCCTTGAATGCCAGCCACAACTGGGTTAATGCTGAGGATTACAGTGCCACCTCAGCCCCACCACCTCCCTGAACCTTCTGGATGTTGTACCCTCCAGGAGGCACCAGGAGGAAGCAGGCTCTGTACTCTCCCTTGCAAGGGCTGCTATCACAAGGAACTATCCAGTCATTGCAAATAAATTTTTTGGAAGTTTATTTCCTTTCAGACTGGGCAAGTGCCAGGAACTGTCTCCTGAAATGACTGAGATACAGCTCTTCTGGCACTATTCCAGGCTTAAATAAAGATGAGTTATAACACCGAGCTTTGCAAAAAGCATTAAAAAAATGCTGATCAGAAAGATTTGTGTAAATTCCTGGCAAAACTCGAGAAGGGAAGGATAGTTTAATCTTTACAGATTCATGGTTGCCTATAAGAAGGGGAAAGGCTTGATGTGGTTGTGGTTCAAATAACTGATTTTCAGTGAATTGTTTCTGCATCCTATATTTTGACTGATCGATCACTATACATCCATCTTGAATTCCTTCAGAGTCTGCTCTCTCAGACAGTGCCAGATTCCAGCATGAATGTTCAGAAGGGAGAGAAAATACGACAAATCTAAACTGAATTGAATCTCTGCTTCAGCATAGCTTTCCATTAGGACCATACTGGCAGTGGTCATGGAAGTCCTTGCACGACAGCCTGCAGCTGGTCAGAAGGCAAAACCAACCTCTTCCTTCCTCTCTTCAAGTGTTCCCCTGACAGCATTAAAAGTCCTGCACCTGTAACATTGCACAACATGCTTATTTTGTTATTAGTTTTGAGCCACTGGTTGATCAACAAATCCCTAAACATCTGTACTACATTTTTAAACTTTCCTATTAATGTGCATATTTGTTCTCACTAGAAAGTTACTGCCTATGTTTAGTTAGATTAAATAAGCCATTATAAATTAACTTTAATTTCCGCATTTGTAAACCCATGAGTAAACTTTGGTTCATTCTCAGTTATTTTGATATTTCCAAAGTGGTTGTTCTTTCTGTGACTTCTCAAGCTAGCTCTTATTTTAAGTAGTGTTATTGGGAATTAAGTTACAGTGTAAAGAAACAAAGACAATCTTGCAGGTACTACTGGTTAAATGCAACATAAATTGCACCACTAATTAAAACAAAGTTTAAGGAACATCAAGATATCATTGTTTAAAGTAGTACAAAGCAGTCTCAAAACTTTCAGCAAACACATAGAAAGCAAGTGAATTACCTGATAATCGAAGAGGGCTACTAGGTATGACCTGAGAAAATTATAGGCCACTCAGCATAATTTCAAGATTTGAAGTGCCCAGCAAATCACAAGATAACTAGAAGTTTACAGAACACCATCAGTAAAGCCAGATGGTGAAATCTCTTACTAATGAATAACACAAAAATTCTTTAGAATGTGTTTTAAAATTCATATGCTCGCCCTGGTTACCTCATCTTTTTCCTCATGCTCTTTGAAAGAGAGAAACAAATGGATTAAAACTTGATCCTGAGGCAGAAGGCTACAACTCTGAAAATAACATATTTCCAAAGACAGTGATCAACTCATCGCAAGACACTGACTATCAGCCATGGGCAGTTCCCCGTTTGAAATAAAAATCACACAAGTTCCTTTAAGAAGGGTATGTCAGACTCCATATGACTCTGCAGCATACACATTTCTGTTGATATTTAAGTAGTAGTTGAATCCATCTTGGTTAGTCTGTACCATCAGACAGCCTTTAAAGATTAGTGTTATGCATCTACTTTCCCTGGGAATAAACCAGTAGTGATTGCTCAGTTTGCCTCCAGAGGGTTGCTCTGGAGTTGCTTTGATTCCACAGTCTGGCCATGGATGAAAGCCCATATTTGAGGGGAGAAAAGCCCACATTTGGGGATTTCCATGCTCAATCTGACAGGAAAGCATGTCCACGAACAAAGCCCTAGGCAAGAACCAGCTCTGTGAGGTGTCTTAGCACATGGTTTAATAGCTGACTCACTGCTTGCGACACAGAAACCTCTGGGCTATAACCCAAGTGGCACAGATTTTTCAGGGATTTCTATGAAAGTTCACTCCTTTTTTGAAAAGACCAACTTCTTGGGTGGGGTGGTGGTGGGTGTTGGCAAGGTGATGGGAAAGACTTAAGAAAGCAAAGCTAGAAGGATCCCAGGAAATAATTTACCAGCTCTCCTCCAGAGTTCAACTCAGTACACGCATTTAATTCCTGATACTGTTGAATTCCTGTTGAATTTGCTATGTTCAGCTGGAAGTCTAGAAACTTTGATGGACTTCTCAGGTAAATTGCTCCACTACTTCACTAATTTTACCGTTGGAATGCTTTTCCTGTTGCCAAACCTTGTTGTAAGGCAAGATATCATTCTTGTCATGTCCACCCCTAGACAGAACCTTTTCATTCCTCTTTGCAAAAGTCTTTTTCATGTTTTACGCACTCAAATACAATTATCTATTACTCAAAGTAACATTTGTCCATTTTAGATTTTTTTAAAAAAATATTCCTTATACTGGCAATATAAATTATTTCCAAGTTAGAATCAGTTTTCCAGAATATGTCCAAGTCAGTTTACCCAAGGGAAGTAGTATTTCAGCTATTACAGCAAGAGTAGATATGAATGTAGTATTTATAGATTTTATTGAGTAATCAAGAAAATGAGGTTTTACAGGTCAGAAAATTACACCATTTCCGAAATCAATACTCCCACAGCATGTAAACACATGTTCCTTGTCTCTCAGTACATAATACCCTTCAGACAAACAGAGCATCCAATCTCTGTCAAGTCTGTTAGCTCCAGTAAACAGTAGAATTGCCTGAAGTTTACACTTTTTTGTCAGGAAAAGTGATTGAACTAAACTAAGACAATTTTTTTCTGAAATCAGAAGGAAGTCAGTCTCAGCTAGCTCTGAAACACCCATCACATGGGCAGCGATATATTTGTGCATACATACACTTATAAGCAAAATATTTATCATCAGTTTTTTAATGGTATAATATATTTATGGCAGTTCTTCCAACATATCACAGTCAAGATGTGATATTTTGATTTTAAGGCTACCGGAAAACATATGGTATATGCTGTTAAAGAGAAGCATTATGCAATAACTGAAAGTCTCCTCATCACCCTTAATTAACAAAGTTTAATTATTATAGCCTTACCTAATGGGCAGAAATAACCTATAGGAGCTGTTAAAAAATTTAAGATCCTGTTCACTGCAGGTTAGAGAGATAAACATCTCTCTTACTAAGGTGTACCTCAACATTTCCATGCATTGAGTGCTGACAGAATAATTTCCAAGCTTTTTCTTCAGATCTGCAGAAAAGCAAGCAAAAGGTTTTGCCAAATCAACTTCAGAAGTATGTTTGTCCCAATTTAAGCTGCCTGTGATCTAGAAAAGCCTCTGGAAGCAAGTATTGCTTCTTATTTTCTGCTGTTTTGCAGGAGAATGCAGTTCATTAAACAGTAGCATTAGCTGTAGCAGCTGCAAGCAGGGGTACATCTGGTTCAGCCCTAGTCATGTGTTTGTAGTGCATTTGTTACATTTTTGTATATTCATAGTACTGTTTCAATGAGGTCTTGAAAATATTCATGTAGAATATTCATTGTTATTTTCTACCCACCCAGCAATAAATATTGGAAACATTTGGATATTTCCAGGGTCCTGGGGCATCAGTAGCCACTATATTTAATTGTTATTCACAATAAATGGAGCTCTCACTCCAAAAAGCTATGCTGCTTCAGAAAAGAGTAGAAAGTGATATTGAATTTGCTGTCATAATAAAGAGATTTATGTAAATGGCTGCAGAGAGTAGGATTGCTGTTTGCCACTTTTACAATGCTATTTTTTGTTGTTCTCTCTGAAAACTTACTAAAGTTTTATTGTAGAAGTTATATGACAATTTTTTTCTAATCTATTCCGCTTTCCTGACCTTTTACAGCTGACAGCACCCCATCAGTTATAAAGAAATACTTTTTGCACATGCTAATAATTCTTATGCCCGTGTACCTAAACTGATCCATGCAAAGTGATTCCTCCTCTCAGGAAGGCAATACAGAGCATATTTTCCAACACAGGTAGGAGCAGACATCTTGGGGGAAATGGTACCTTCATACTCATGGTCCTAACCTATGGAGACCAGTCAAACCAATGACACATCACTAGTGTTTCAAACTGGTCTCGTTTCTCAATCAGCCTACAGGCCACAGATGTACTCTATTCAGTTAATGACTAATGGAATTCAGTAATGAAAAATGGAACTAAACTCACCCCTACATCCCAGAAGCTGGACCAATTAAGCATAATCACAGGTTTTACTCTTTTATATAGGCCACAGCTACATTAGAAACGAAAGTAAATGTAACACATATTTCAATGTGGAACATAAAACTCTTATTTGATCAAATTCAAAAGACTGGTGTCTCAGTAAGTAGTGGGCACCCAGCCTTCTGGCACTGTCTGTGAGAGGAAGTTCGAGGACCTTTCCGAAGGAATAAAATCCTTATCTGTTGTTCACTCAGCCAGGTTCTTCAGCCTTCAACCACAAGGCTTCAGACAACACCCATGGAGCCTCCACTCCAGGTCTTCTGAAGGTGTTCTCATGTCTTTTCTGAACTCTGACTCAGTTCTTCTCCCCAGCTCTGAAAGCAATGTTTTTCCCTTGCCAGTTCCACGACCAAGTAATGAAATCCTCATTTTACGACTTCCCTGACTGCTCAGCAAGTGCCAGTAATGTAGTAACTCTTTACGGGCTGGTGGTCTCACCTATTTATAGGCTGCAAGATGAACGTTCCCAGAGAGCCTTGTTATGACTTCTGCGCAGAAATTTCCATGCTGTGCCCGAGTGAAATGGCATTCCATCACACTCTACCACAACACACTTCATGAAATGTTGCACTGACTTTCACAATAAAGCATATTGTATTTACATAGTCACTAACATTAACTTTTCAGAAGTTCTCCTCCTCACAGAAGATTTCTTTACCCAGGGTGCAGGTACAGCACTTAAAGCATAGTGTAATACAGTGATTTCATGGGTAAAGTCTGTCATCCTTAGCTGTGGTTTAACAGCCTTTTCTTTAGATGACAGATTTTCTTGTGTTTATCTAAAGACTAGGGCTCTTCACACTAAAGAAAGGTGTCTATAGAGAAAACTGATCCCACCAAAGATAGATCTTTAGACCTTAACTCACACCACAAAGAAGGCAAGGGATGCTACTGAAAATAAGCAGTAGCCAATCACACACCTTCAGTATATGAAAGCACCTTTTCCCACTGAGCTCAGATCAGCCCTAGCAGACTCTGTCAGCTCTCCTGTCATGCACCTGTGTCTTTTGATCACCTGTGTGTAGGAGAGTAGGTTAACCCTCTTGCCTATGAAGTGCAAATACAGACTCTTCACTGATCTCGTCACCTGTTACCTGCATGTGAGGGACCTTCCCCACACTCAGTGAGCTGAGGACCTCTCTGTAATGCACTGTCCCTTAAGCAGGACAATCACATTGGCAGTTGGCACCGCAATCTATTTTTCTGTGAAGTTTGTCCTTCATTCTCTCTCTGTCACAGAGGAAATGCCACATACTCAAAAAGCCTAGCAGCCCTCCATCCCAGGGTGTTCTTGAGCTCCCTTCCAGTCAGGTTCTCCTGCTCTGCTCTCTCCATCCACTGCAACAACTGCTCTCCTTGTCCTGAGTTGAAGACACACAAATACACTGCACCCATTTTGCACAGCAGCACTGTTTCTGTGAGCAGAGACAGAATGATGCTACATGAAGAAAGAAGAAGACAGAAGGAAAAAAACTAATCCATTTTTCAGAAGTTTTGAGAAAGTGAGACTCCAGATTATTTTCTGTCTTTAAAATGCATCAGTAATTTTCAACATTTTTAAATTATTTCTTTAGTGCTTTTCTGGAAAAACAGAGCTGAACTCTTTTATATTAAGAGTCATGCAGATTCTAAAGTATGGATTTGATTACCTTAATCCAACAAAGTCTTAATCTAAAACTTCATTTATCAGGCTATTGGGGACATTTATAAGTAGAAGAAGTTGGATTTTAAGACCTGTTATTTGGCATATTAACCCAATGTACATCAGACCTTATGAGTCAATGTCAGTAACATTTACCGTAAGTAATTATTCACAAATCTTTTTAATAGATTTTAAATCCCAGAGCAACCTTTACATGGATTCCAGCCTTTCCTAAACAGCAGATATTTTTCTAAACTAAAGGCTTTTTATAGCTGAATAACCACTCACGCTTGTGTAAGCATTTTCAGTGACCTTATGCATTTTATTTCTGGTATAATTCTTCTAGTTTCATCACTAAACTTTCTTATGACCACCTTCTAAGATGAAGAATTCTAATATAACAACTCATGTCTCTACAAGGTAGTGAAAGTTTCTGGACAGCACACCAGAGTGTCAGGTGCAATGCCACCAAGATTGTAGCCAGTAGTAATGAATTACTGAGTTTTGACGAACTTTACTAACATTATTCTAGTTTCCTTCAATTTTGTTTCACTCCCCCCATTTTCCAAGTTGATGCACATCTTGGTCCTTGTGTTAGACTGGATACAAAGGTGTCCCCCATGTAGTATCTCCTCATGGAGGGGACCTCCTGCAGAGGACCTCGTGGAGATCCCTTGTTGGATAACCTGGATGACCCAGAGGAGGTTATCCAGAGCTTCCTTGCCCTGGTTTAGTGGCAAATGCCTCCTGGTCACAGTATTCTGCCAGCATGAAACTGTGATAACCCTTGGAGGTCATCGCAAAGGAGTCACAGAAACTCATTCTGGGCTTTTTGCTTCTGTGTCACGCCTATCTATAGACCTACATGTCAGTCTCTGCTCACATTCAAACCTATTTATTCATTCTAATTTATGTAAGGTTGCAGTTGAGGAAATAATCTTTTTTTTCTGGCATCCAAAATTTAAAAATTTACCCCATAAATATACCACTTTATAAACACAATATATCTACCCAGAGATCTTCAGATTCTAGTAATTAAAACCAAATAAATAAAGAAAAAACAAAAACCAAACATATATGTATGCAGACATATATTCATTCCTCGTTGCATTTGGAGGCAAAACCTCCAGCCAAGAAACCCTGGATTTCAGTGACACTAAACAGTCAATTCAGTGGTTCTGCTGCTACTCTCTGGAATCTGTGACTATTCCTGTCTTTGGAGATATAAGGTACTGAACATACACAAAAAAACCTAGCTCCACAGGTGAGTAGAATGGTCTAATAATTGCAGTGCAATCTTCCAAACATTTGTGCATGAGACAAATAACAGGGTTAAAAGTATAACACACCAACATATCCTGGAGGTATGAAAAGATCTAACCTTGTATGGAAGTCCTCAGTAACACAGAACATATATAAAAAGTTAAGGCAGATTTGGTATTACTTAGTCATCTGCTTTCCTAGCTTAAAATAAGATTCATAATACTGAACAAACATTTTCCTGACATCTTGGCACATAAGACAAACTATTCTAAGAGAAAAATACAGTATAAACAAAGTTAAAAACTACAGATATAATCAATCCTACTCAGTTATAATTTAATTCTCCAGCACTCAGTCTTGTTCCTCTCTCCCTCAGTATAAAGATGATTATAAAAATATCCAGCACATTCAAAACCAACAAGAGATACTGTAGGTTGTATGCAACCAGTGTAGGATTTGCCAGGAAACAAACCAAATGCACAAGAACATTGTTGTTGATATTCTAATTAGAAATTCAAACTACCCCTGCTTTCTCAGGCAATGTTGGTTCTCTAATAGAAAATCCATCAGACAGATTTCTTCCCTATCAAAACCCCCTTACTCTTCCTGTGGTTCCTTACTCTCTTCTGGCCAACTGATTTGAAATCAACAAATGTAGTTTCAGAAAGTATATAAAAACCTAACTATTAGGGACATAAAACAAGAATTTGAAATATAAATTAATTAAAGTAAAACATTAAATAAGACCACATTTTACTGAAAATATAGAATTAGGAGACTAATGTGTTTTTTTAGGTAACAGCATTTAATGGATTTAAATCCAGATTGAAAGCACAGTTCTTTCTACAATTCTTTACAAGATTCCAGTAATTTTACCCCAAAACTCATAAATTTTCCAAATTTCAAAATTTGAATATCTAATTTTTTTAATTACTGCCACCAATAATAGACTCAAATATAAAATCATTTTCTACTGGCTTTATTGTTTTCCGGACAAAAGTTTAAGACCTATAAAACAACTTATTTGTGATATCCTCCTGTCTTCATATAGAAACTGTGTGCTTCACAAAGATAAAAGAAACTGGGCAGCTTTCCTGAGCAGCATCTCCACCCCATATAACCACAGTGTGCAAACCTATTGCCCTACGGTTGTAACACGGGAAGGCTCCCTATTGCCAACATTTCAGTAAGAAAGCAATTCAGAGAAGTGCCATAACTGTATCTCCAGCCATTTTGTGGCAATCTAGTTTTCTATTGCTTCCATTCAATTCTTTGCCCCAAAGCACATTCTTCATGAAGGCTTTGAGAAGATTACTGTGTTCTGAACCTTCTTCTACCCTACTCTTCCTACTTCAGAGACATAACAGGGGAAGAAGGGTGACAGTGGGTATTGTAAAAGTCCATACGATTTTCAAAAGCCTTCTGAAATTATGTATCCCTGAAAAAGGTTTCCAAAGTAATTTCACGACGCTTTTAGTTTCCTACAACCCTGTGTCAGCTAAGTAGAATTGCCTATTTTGCACAGCAACCACCCCTATATGTCAGCCTCCAGCACTTTTGGAGCCTGCCTTTTCATGCACTTTCAGTCAAAATATCATTTTAATTTTGAAGCAGCCAGAGACATCTTGAGACATCAAAACCCTCTGTGAAGAAGACGTCAGCATTTCAAAACAGTTTTGTCCCCATCAGAATTCAAAACTCTGTCATATAAAAAATACTTACTATCTCCACCAAAAACCACCAAAGAGCCAAGTGCCCAGAACCGTGGGGCTTGAAAACCCTCAAGTCATACCACTGGGTACCCGAGTGAGGAATCAGGGAAACAACTGTTGGGAATCAAAAAAAGGACAAAATCAAACCTGGTTCATGGGCACACAAGTACCACAGGCACTCAGGCATCTGGGTGTTCCCTCCAGATCCAGCCATACAGGTGGAAGAGGTTACTGATTCCCAGGATTTTCCTGCATGAGCCCTCCCTCGTTCATTAAAGCAAATTTGAGCAATCAAGCCCATTTTCCCCCACCCACCCCCATGATTTGCCAGGATTGATTTTGCAGGATGGGCCTTAGGGAGCACTCGACCAGGAGC
The DNA here is from genome assembly GCA_038380795.1 of Pyrocephalus nanus. NCBI lineage: Eukaryota > Metazoa > Chordata > Aves > Passeriformes > Tyrannidae > Pyrocephalus > Pyrocephalus nanus. Next base: position 44,739,227 of record CM076260.1, read on the forward strand.
TCAGCTGGGTAGCAGCCTCTGGCAGAGGAGCTGCAGAAAGCCCTTACCTTACATCAAGTGCAGTGGTCCCAGGAGAAAATGTCTATTTGTGGCTTCCACTGAACCAGAACCATCTCCGCATAACATTTTAGTTTTGACAAAAATCAATAATTCCGCTGAGTAGGTGTTGTATTGATTATTTTTTTCCTAACCAGCTGTACAATTGCTAAGAAACTGATGCACTGTCAGACATTCTGGTGACTAAGTAATGAATAATTGGCACTTAATTCCAGCAACTGTCACATTAGACAGTCTCTGAAAGCCTGTTCACAGTAAATACTGGGTTTGAGTGGGAAGTTGCAGGTACAAATATTCCCAGTGTGAGTTTCTTGATTCTTTCTGCTTCAACTACTGCCTCCAAAGCTCATCTCTCCTTTGCTTATATTGCAACATTTTAGTACTCTGACATTTTAATCCTGTGAGACTTTCAGCCTAAAATTTTAAATCCTGTAACACTTGCCTACAGAGGTCTTTATAATCACACTAAAGTATTTTCCTCTTCCTAAAGAAATGTCTATGAAAAAGCTTATCATGTGATAAATGACTACCTGTCAGCTTTCCTCGGATCAAGTTACATGTGCTATAGCCAGTGATACACTTCACAGCTAGTGTCCACAACCAAACTTGTGTCATCATTTGAAACTTCCAAACCAGAGCAAATAGACACATAATTAGAGTTTTGGCTCTCTGAACCCTTCAAATTCACTTTCCCAGGAATATATTGTTTTTAATATTCCTTTCCCTAGGTGCATTAGAAAGAGTGTTTAATGACAAAAAATGTAGTACTGTCTCAGAATATGAGTCCAAATAAGTATGTGAAGTGAATTATCTCTCCACTTATGCCTTGCATGAAAGAGGATATTGAATGGTAAAAGAAAAAAAACCAAACAATCCAACCCAAAACAAACAAAAAAACCCCAAAACAAACAAAACACAAAATCAACCTATATGTCTCTTGTCTAGAATGATCAATAGTTCATATTCATGTAAAATATTTAGGAGAATGAAATCTGCCTTGTATGCAAAAGAGCAGCCTTGACAAGGAAGACGACTCTCTCTCCAAGTATCTCACTCCGAGACTTAGTTCGAGTTCTCTGACACATATTTAACGTATCTGTGAATTTAGGGCACAAAACTTTCCTCCCTCCAATTTCTGTGAGAATGAACAAACCTTGCCACTTAGAGGAAGACACTGGTCTCACTCCACGTACACCTCCTCAAATGCATTATTTCTAGTGCAAAAGTTTGAAGCAGTTCATTGTAGAAAAAGCTATTAAGGAACAACAACTCCTCATTTCCTTTCAGCTTGTAAGGTAATTAGACTGGGAAAGTAGTTACAGTGTTAACTTATTCCTGGCAGATAAACTAACTGGTTCTTTGCACTGGAGGAATGACTCACATCATTAACACGAGTTTATTAACTAGAGTTTTCCCCTCTTCACTGCTTTGCACCTGCTCCTTTGGGCATAAAACTAAGACTGGGAGGTCAGCTTTATTGTGTTTCACAATGTTTTCAGGAATTGTCTCTGTTTTCTATTCCCAGTCCTAGGATTCAGCCTCACCAACATTCGGGAGTGGCACGTGGTCCCACTGCAATTGATCGGCTCTGCTGGGAGCCTGGCCGTGGCCTTTAATCCATTCATCGTTTTTCACCATCATAGAGCAGCCAGCTACATATTAGCAATACCTTCCACACCACAGCAGCAAGTCTGCCAGGAATGTTATGAGGATTTGATTTTTAGGTGTTTTTACACAAAACACAGCTAGGAAAGTTAACTACAGCCTGAAATTAGAGGGTTGGGTCCTTCAAGCAGTCATTCACACAAGCAGCCCTTACCTGCAAGCTTCATCAATGGCACTATTCACGTGAGATTTTATGGTTTAGAGGATTAGACACTGTATGTAATGTCTCAGGCTGGGACGCAGCCACATACCCACACAAGGCTGAAAACAGGCCACACAGCACAGTCCTTCCACCCTCTCTCCCCCAGCAACTGAGAGATTTGGAAATATAAATATATATTTTTTTAAAGGAGAAAAAAGTGAAGGGAAGTTGGCCTTTATATCCTCGATTTCATCATCACTCAGAAAAATCCAACTACTTGTGAGATATATGCAGTCTCCCTTTAAGCCCACCGTGATGAATTCAGCCTTCACACAGGCCTGTGTTGTAAACTGTGGTAAATAAATTGCTGTTAGACCTATATAACCAGTGAATTCATTTTCTAGGCTTGCCAATATGACCTGTTTCAACAAGACTTACATTCAGTTTTTAAAGGTGTCACGTTAATATGTTTGTATAATTTCTTCTTATATAACTCCCAGCATTTTTAAGGACCTCCACCGTTGCAAATGCCTCTTTATCTTTGTCATGGGATTCCTGTTTGTCTGCAGGCCCTTTGGCTCAGCAAGATTAACCTCTTGCCACATCAAGAAAATTTCAGGTTCTCTTGTTTTTTTTTGTTAAACAAGAAGCTATGGCAACTCCAAGTAGAACCTGTTATGCTAGCTCAGGTCTGCTGGCAAGGTATGCAAGTTTCAGGTACTCACTTAAATTAACAGGGATGATGAAGGAGGCACTTGTATCTTAACTCTCTCTAATCCCCATGGGAATAAAACTCTTAGAGCCTGCACTGTGCCCGTGACACTACCATGGCATAAATATTAATTCTCTGTAAGTCAAAATCATGATTACCATGTCTGTTGAAGGAGCTCTTGGACAACCTTCTGTAATGAAAACACTGCAGTAGGATTTTCTCAATCCATAAACTGCTCACTGCCACCAATCCCACTGACCCACCCCAGTGCCCCAGGTGCAGCAGTCTCTGACCAAACTGTCCCACCCCAAGTTAGACCAAGGGAAAGAAACACAAAATCTCCTTCATCACTGACAGAAGAGCTCTGGTTGCTGGTGCGGGCAGTATCCTCGCAAGGGACAGCCCTTTTTGGACCACCTGTGTGGGCTCTGTGGGATCTCTTCAGCACATAACTCCAAATCCAAACCTCCCAATACCCTTGTTACTGCCTAGAGAAACTGATACAACGTTTCTGCCCTACTCTGACACTTAATCCCACCCTCAAATTCTAGTTCTGTTAGCCTTCAATAATAAAACAACCCAAGCTCTCAGTACTTATCATTACCATAACCTGACTGCTAACCCAGGCTACATGTGCTTTTTATTTGCTCATTAGCATCAACAAGAGAATTGGCAATGAATGAGAAAAGAAATTACACTGACTGTAATAACCTACAATTCAATTAAAAAAAACAACAAAAAAAAAAAAAAAAAACAAAAACAAAAACAAACCAAACCAAACCAAACAAAAAACCAAACCAAAATATAACAACTTTAGGCACCAGGCTCCAAAAATTCATAGTCATTTGGCATAAAGCCAGCACCCCATCATGCTAGGGTAACAGAATTATTGCTTGCCCTGGGATTAGGGCTAGGTTAAGATTTAGTATTTAGGAAATCAGGGAGTAAGGAGTTTGATTTGTAGGAAGGAGAAAGTGATGTGAATAGAGTATGGAAAGTTTAACTTTAGCTTTTAGGTTGAGAAAGGTTTAGGGTTCCTGCCAGTAAGATCCAGCTTTGCAGGAGGATCTGAAAATTGCAAGGACTCGTGTAAGACCTGCACGTGAGGACTAAAGCTTAGCTCAGGTGTGAGCAGGCCTTATTTGCCTATGGGCTGGCAGGAGGTAACAGAGGCTGGGCATTGGGGACAGAGACAGGATGAGAAGCAAGGAAAAACTGTTGCTGTTCCCAGGAGGGATGAGAGGGCTTCCCTCTTGCTAATGAATTAGGGAAGGTTAAAAACATACAGTATGGAAGATGGAGAAGGTGTGTGTATTGCCTGCTGCCCTAAAGTAGCAGCATTAGCAGAGCAGAGCAGAGCATGGCTTATATTTGTGTTTGTCCAAGTGGAACTTACTAGAATAGGTTTAGGGATATTACTGTATAAGTCTACAATAGCTTTTTAAATCAGACCTACAATTTGCTTTTAAAGTTAATCCACTAATGATTCCCGCTTACCATGCACTGGGCTGTGCTGCAGGCAGCTTTGGTACATGTAAATAGAGTTCTTGCAGTCAAAACAAACCTGAAAGGCCCACTCTAAGTGTTCTCCCACCCTTAAAGGGACCTGTGGGTCTGTACGTCTGTCTTGCTAATGCATCAAGGTCTTCAGGACAGACTGTTCTTGAAAATTCCTAAGCAGGTTTTATCAGCAGGTCACAAGCTGCAACGGGAGGCATTGTTATTCACATAGCATTGTGGGTCCCAAAACAACCTAGCTAGATAAATTTCTATGCAGGGACCTGAGAAAAAGCTGACCCTGTGGGAGAAAAGGTCTTACTTATGTTTAATCTAGCTCTGTAAGAACATAAATTGGATAGAGGCAGTTTGGAGACTGTAGCAAGTTAAAAGAAATAAGTCAGAGATACAAAGTTAATCTAACAGGTCCCATAGTTGTTGATAATAAAGTTCCTTTCTAGCTGATTGGTGACTGCATGACACTGTATTTGCACTTTGAAGTGTGATGGTAGACCTCAACAGCTGTTTCTCCAGGTAGATATTTCTGGGCTGTTGTTAGGTTTACAGCTAGAACTGGTGCTGGAGAAAGGATTGCAAAGTGAAGGCAACTGAAGGATAAAGTAAAATAGAAGGGACTCTGAGTTGGAATAAGGATCAGTGCTGAAATTAAATTATTCTTACCCTAACAGAGATCTCCCCAGCCCTCTACAAATCTAAGTTCACAGTGGACTTAGATGTGAGGCTCTGAACTCAAAGGATCAAATTGCTAGGACATTTGCTGGGCCCTCCTTGTTTTTCCTTTAGTTTCAGATTTCTAGAACACTTGTAAAGAAGGGTTAGGCTACTCTTTATGGTTACAGTTACTGAGTGCAGGAGCAGCTTTGTCATGGATCTGTCACGTGCAGAGGAACAGGATGGAATTCACGATGAAAAGAAACTGGCTGAGGCCTAGTCACAAGTCCATCTCTGTAGCTAAAATGATACTTTATATTTCTTGAAAAAATTGTTTACACCTAAGATTAAGACTGGAGAAGGGATGATAGTTATGGAAAATGGGATGAAGATTTCAATTTAGTAACGTAAGGATCACTTCTGAGAATGAGATGTGGGGGCCATGTGTGAGAATGGTTTCTTTGTTACTCTACGTTCAACAGAGAATTTAAGAGAAGAGACAGCTCTGGGCTATGTAATTAAGACAAGATTCAACTGAAGAGTAGTTTGATTCACAGATACTGGAATGGCTGTGGACTGGATTGCTACCAATAGGAATGTATGATCTTTCTTGTTATTATGAAGCCTGTGGCTGGGGTTTGCGGTTATGTTTACAGCTGAGGTTGGGTTTACAGAGTGCAGAGACTGGAGGACTTGGATCTTTTCAGGCCTAGCAGATTAGGATGAGGATTGGTACTAAAAGGAAGCTAACTCCTTATGCTCCTTATCCATCTGCTACTGGGATGTGTCTCTTGGTACAGGTAGCATTAGGAGTGTGGTTACTGCATAACAGGGGTGGGGAAACAGTTCCTTTCTACTGTTCACTATAATTGTGAATGTTTTACAAAACTTGTTGGCAAGACTTTGGATTAGACTGCTCCTATACTAAATGTATATAGTTCAGCATACAAAAACTTTAACTTTACTCTTTTTTACTAAGGCTTTAGGCTTAACACCCAGAGGCCTACCTGGAAAACAACCAATCAACCAACAACAACAAAAACACACATAAAACCCAAACCTAAAACAAACAAACAAGCCAAACTAAGCTATTCTTTCCTTCCAAAAATGGTCCTCACTGTAGGAGATCAAGCCTTGAGGACAATAGACATGAAGCCTGAAGTCCTCAGGACCTAGCACAAGGTAGATTATTAACACTTTACCCAAACACAGAAAATAAACTAATAAAATATACACACACATGCATCATTTATATGTGTGTGTCTAGCCTTCTGGAAGAGGTCAAAGTAATATGAAGACCATTCTCCATCAAAATCTTGCACAGCCTTTTGTCCTAGACAGTCTTCATGGTCTCAAATTAAGCCAAACTCCTAAGGGCCTGGTACTCAAAAATTTGAAGTCCAGTTTGAATAGTTATAGACTGGATTATGAGGCTACAAAGCCTACACCTGCTTAATTGCTAGACATGGCACCTCCAAGGAGTCAAATCATCAAACTAGTATTTGAGGCTTTGCTGTTTCTAACCTTAAAATTGACTGTATCTTTGAAAACCTTATGAAGTCCGTAGAGAAGCATGAAATAATCTTACGTCCTGGCACAAGCCCGTATCTTAGTCCACAGTGCCTTCTGTATTGTACCTTTAGGCACTGGTCTTCTGGTCTTGCTGTCTAGTTCCCTAACATGATGTCTAGCCATAGTTAAAGTCCCAAGATACTTATCATAGCTTGAAAAAAGAATGAGCTCTAACCCTCTGGCTACCAGTCCTAACCCTAAACTACCACATAAATATCTACTTTCCATCAGGCCCTGCTAGCCAAGACCTCCACCTTAGCTGAAGGCCACATGAAGACACAAAATAGTCTTCTCTTATGAAACCAGGCCATAACCTAGGCCAGGGTGACATTCCTTCTACAGCTAAAAGCCCAGCTGTCCAACCGAGCTGTCCATCGCCTTAGGGAGAGGGCAAACTTCACTATAACCCCTGAAACTGCCTTTGCAGCCCCTTGCCAACCTTGCTCCAAATATCATTTTTGTCACCCAAAAATACCTATCACTTGTAGCTCTGACTGATCTAAACAGTAAATGAAACCAAAGCATAGCCTTAGCTACACCCCAACTGAATCCTTCCCCACATACACTCTACATTATTAATCTGTCTTTTCAGGCATCATTCCTTAGTTCTAAATATGAGCATCTCTCCAGACCTAAATTACCTCTTCAGCACTCATCTTTCAAACCCAGATCCTGCTCTCAGTTTCAACCCTGGCACCAAACAAAACTCAGTGACTGCTCACATCTTCACAAGGGTTTTTAATATCTGCCCCTCCTAGGATCAGCCCTATGTGCATTACTGTAAACCTTGGAAAGTTTACCAGTGGAAACAAACTATTCTGCCCCATACATCCAGAGCCACAGATGGATAGTATTTCTGGATCATGAAGATGCTATGCACTAGATAATGAAAGCCAGCAAATTCTAATTTGCACCAAAACAAAGCATAAGTCTATGATTCTGTCTTGGTATTGCCTTCAGCAACAAGCAATGAGTTTTGCAGAGTAGGAAATAAAGTCGCGTAGTTGGTACTTTATATTTAAAAGACTCAAACCTAACACTTACATTAAGGTAGTCAGAGACCCCTCACAACAGGCATGTTCCAAATGAGGCTTCCTGAAAAAAAGGTTTCTTGTGGGGGATGATGAGGAAGCAGATGTTCAAGCAAAGAAAAGTAAACACAGCTGCTTATTAGAGGGATTCTTCACACTTGCGTGTGGTTGGCATTGACTTGGCATTTGAGGGGAAAGGGAGTGTTGAAGGGTTTCACAAACTTGTTTATCTTCTCTTGAGTTTGCAATGCAAATATGGACAGTATCACAGGGCATCTCAGCACTATCACAGTTCAGTTTTGGTATTTGCACCCATATTGATTCCCAATCATTTTTGTTACTGTGGTTGAAGGCAAAAATTTGAAGTCAGTGATGACGGGGTACAATTCACTTCAAGTCAGATCTAGATAACTATACTCCTTTATATCTGGAACTCCTTTATATCTGATGGAAGTAAACAGGTACTTAGAAGGAGCAATTTCTCTGAGCTAAATTTAAAAATCTACTCTCAGATGACATGAATCATACTCATCATGAATCTATTTAATTTTCAACTATATGAAGACAGCTGAAGGTGAGTAGCTCATGTGTAGACATCTACATTTAGTCAGATAAATCTTTTAAACTTTCTTACTAACCTGAAAGATCAAGATCTTGAATAATCAGCAAATTTCCACACATGCTGCCTTCCTGGCATTATGATTTATTGCTTCATGAAAAGGACTTTCAGGGTTATAACATGACATTAAGTTTCTTGTATTTATTCTTAGGATTTTTTATTATAATTATTATTATTATCTTCACTATTAAATCCGGCTGTGTACTGAAGAAAAATCCAGTCTATTTTAATGTTTGCAACAATTACAGAATTCATTTAGGTGTCCAGGTCAGGTGGCAAAGACTGGCCTAGCAAGACTGAGACCCAGCAGAGCATTGGCATTTTGTGGCATATGAGCATCTGGCCTGGAATCCCTTTCCTCTCACCTCTCAAAAACCAGAGGAAGGAAGCTAGGAGATCACCACTACATTTCATGAAGTCACCTCTGGGGAATGCTCCAAAGCAAACACTCCAGCATCTGGGAATGTAAAATTGCTCCTCTATTCTTTACTAGGGTTTAGTCAACTGCTGCATGTAATACCTACTGTTTACATATTATATTTAATTACTTGGCTGAAAAGAGCCACCTGCAACAGTAAGATCAAGGCTTCTCAGCTGATGCTTAGACAGTAATTTTTTTTAATGCTTATTCTTTCCCAGCCATGGTTGGTTATATCATGAATTTCAGTATAATGTATGGGGGAGAACTGACTGCCCCTCCTTCCAGTGTCTGATTATGGAATATGCAGCTGTAAGAGTGAATGGTTTCTGAGATGGTTTCTGAGTATAAACTTGGTGCCTCTTCATTTGCTGTGGACCAGTCAGGAGGCTGATTCACAGTAATAAGTACAAGTAATGTAGCAATATTTCAATTTTATCATACCACAAAGACATGTAATTTCACTGTGAGTGACAATTAAGCTTGCCAACTGTATTTTTATTTAGTCTTTAATACCCTACCACAACTTTTTGCTTACTTTGCTACCAATTTAAAATCCGCCCCCCAAAGATTATATTAAAACTGTCATACACAATACTCCAAGCCATACTATCTTACTGAATATTCAAGGGAGGAGCAGGGTGGTGTTTGTGTGGGTAATTGCCTGTCGATGAAGCTGAGAGTCACACTCCATTTAATTTCCAGGAAGCAGAATTAGCTCCAAATGAATATTCAAAATGTTACCCATTAAATGAATGCCACAACTGTGTGAGTTGCTAAAGTGCAGCTTAAGCAGATGTGTCTAAGCTGGCTGGATCAGGCAGGCACCACAGACAAAACACCTGAAGCAATACTGGGCACAGAACAGTCTGCAAAGCCTCCTTAGGCCAGGGGTAAATGCTTTTACTTCAATGCCATGCTGCTATACTTATCTGCTATACCTGATTAACTAGCCTAAAGCTGCATGTATCTCATTTCTGCCTTCCTATCACAACCTTCTCTTTTTTTCTTTGTTTGTTTGTTTGGTTTGGTTTGGTTTGGTTTCAATGGATTAAATGAAGATATATATGAACCGAAATAATTTAACTGTTGCACTACTGAAACACAGCCAATACTCTTTGAGGAGTATTGAGGAACTGTTGTCCTCTGTTCAAAACACACGTGATGTTCCCTTCAGAGGAGAAATCAATCTATTAAGGAGAAATTTTAAAGTGCCCTTGGAGATGAGGTGTGGTTCTCTGTTACACGCAGGAGCACTTTCCTGGCTGACAGTGGTGAGCAGGAAACATTTCTTCTTCCCAAACCCGTTTTAACCAACTCTCAAACTATTCTCCATAGACAGGCAGAGACAGAGCCTCTTTGAATTTAGATAACCTGTGGTGTATAGTGTGGAACTTGTGAACCTAAAAAACAGCCAGTATCTTATTTTTTAAGATTGCCAGAAGGATTTTAAGGGATAATTACTTTAAAATCATTCTAGGGCAAACAAGGTTCAACTAAAGCAAACAAAAGAGAATAAAACCAAAGAATAGCATGTGTTTGCAAAATCCAAACAAACAATACAGGTGAACAGTTTGGAGGAGCAAATATAAAGGAGAAAAAAAAAAAAGAAGAAAATAATATAAATGTTCACCTAGAGTTTGGATAATGCTTGAGGATACCAGGCCCTCCCAGAGCTGTATGACAGCAATCAATGATGGGTGAAGAGAGGGGCCAGTGTACTATTTTTATGGGTGAGACAATGAAGTGGAAACAAGGAGAGGAAAAAAGACTAGAACACAAGTGATTGACAAAGGTCTGGGCTGCTGAGTGAAATCCTGCTTCCCTTCTGTAAATGGAGACTGAATGATGTCAGAGTACTGAGTACTCCTCAGACAGACCTGCTGTGAAGCATCCTCCAGATTGTCTACCACATTACAGGGACTGTGAGATCTTTAGAGTTAGTTCTAACACTGAGATGTTACACTAGTTATTTAGACTGGGATTTGTCTTTGTGTTCAAGAGACATTGGCAAACCACTTCTCTCTTTTATTCTATGTACAATGGAAATTAAATTACCATAATCAGGTCAAGGTAACTAACATTTTGGTTTAGATCAAGTGCTGAGGTAGCAGGTTACTATTTTCTCCAAGACATAGTTTCCCAAATATTTATTTACAACATACTGATTATAATTCTTCAAGGAAGTTCTGATTACAGATTTGCCTGGGGTTCAGCAGATTCTCTTTATTTCATGTTGCTATTTGAAGAGACAGCTTCTACTAAAACTCCATGCAACCAGCTTTCAAACCATCTGGCAACATCTTCAGTGAAGGCACCACATTTCAGTTTCCCTGCTTTGGGGAAAAGCACTGAAATGCCAGGGCCTTGTGTGGTTCAGAGATTATCAGGATAACTATTACATAACTTGATGCTAACTAATATCTCAAAATCACTCTTAACGCAAGCCAGGATAAATACTTCCATTCTCTTTTATGGTTATTTGTAGAAGCCAAAATCAATAAGGCAGTTCGAAAGTTTTTTAAAGACAAAAAGGAAAGAAACACATTTTTTACTTACTTACTGAATGTCTATATATCTATCAGATGAGCTGCACCTGAGTATTTGTCATTTTCTTGTGTCCCTCAAGATGTGAGCTAAAGATGGACTCTAGCTTCTTGAACCTGTTGCTTCTTTTCCTCTCAGTTCCAGGTCCCTTCTTGAGGTTCCCCTGTAATTCTACTTTCAAATCTTCCCCTTGCCCTTGAATCACACTAACCTGTAGTTTATCCATGGGGTAGCTGTGGTAACGAATCTCCCGAACCCTTGCCTTGATGGTAATCAGAGAAACAGCTATTTACAACCTGTTCCAAGACATACTGTGACAGGCATACCAGGGGACACCATTAATGTATAGTTTCCTAACCACTTATCCTACAATGACTGTATTGCCAGTTATTTGGATAAGCTCAACAGGCAGTCTCCTCAAGTCAGTGGGGACCATTTCTGCAAGGCAATGCTTCAGGTCCCTTACTCATGTTCTTCTTTGGCTTATGGCATCATCTTAGGATCTTCTTTCATGTTAAAAGTATTTTCCCTAATTTACCATGAGCTTTATCACACCTATTCATCTAAGTATTTTTTAAGTATCATTTTAATAAAAAAACCTAACTTAGTAAGTAGTGTAATTTTAAAATTCAAGAAAGCCTTATCAACTTTTATCCATGGACCCAGAGGCAATTCACGATTAGAAAGCAGATCTCTGATTACAGAGACAGTTTCTCAATTTCTCCTTTCTTACCAAAGTCTTCTGGATGTTGATACAGAAAAACCATTGCTTAAAGACAAGTGGCAAAATGCCATTAAAAGTTAGAACTTGCATTCACTTTCTAGAGAATATACTTTTTAATCAATATAGTTTTAGATACTACTTTAAAATTCCTTCAAAATTTGTTGTTATTTAAGTTATCTTTATGCTCCATTGTCTTACTAGAAGTTTAAAAACTGAAACTATTCTAATTTGTGGAAACACTAATATAGACTAATTTTATTTTGTTCCTATGTACTACTACATTCACACTTAAATATGAGTTTTAAACAAAAATACATTGGAAGTGAAACACAGCTGAGCATTCACCCTTGAAAACTGAACAGCACTACTTAACAGATAGTTTAAAAGTGCACGCATATTAGGTTTGGCTTTCTCGGGAGTTATCAGAGGGATGCCAGCTCATTTGCCAATTATTTCAAAGTAATTTAATACATAATGCATTCTAAATGTATGACACAGTGTGTAGGAAAACTGGCATTTAAGTACTCAGTTACTATCTAAAGGAGGAGGAAAAAAGTTATGACAACTTCTTGTCAAGACGTTTATTCCAGTGACATCTGCCAATGCAGAACTGGAAAAAGAGCAGCATCAATGGTATGTTCTTAAGATGTGATTTAGAGCGTGGGAAGTGATGGTAACTAGAGAAAGAAATTTGCTTCCATTAATATTCCTAGTAATTTTTTCAGACCCACGGTGCATTGACTTTTAGTTTAGGCTTGAATATATGTTATTGAATAAAGCCTTCGGCGGGCTTTATTCAATAACAGTAGAGTGACAGAGTAGAGAGTGAGGCTTAGAGAGTAGCACTGCAATGAGCAGAGGGGAGTCGAATAACAGGAAAATATTTCTGTGCTTCGTTTGTGATCTATTTATTACTAAAATGAGCAGGGGAATAAGTGGAGGGGAGGCATCAGATGAGATTTTCAGTCATACATACTGCACACCAAACCATCCTTCTGATCAACTGCCCTAAGTTAGTATTTACTGTTGCTCCAAAGAGATCCCTTGATAAGAATTTTCCAGCATGGGGCAAAAAAATATCACAGGTATTTCTGCACCATTAAGGAAAAAAACACAGTCCCACAGTATCTCTTGCCTTGTCCCTACTTGGTTTCTGTGCTGGTCCTGGTGATAGCAATAACAATGAAGAAGGCTCTACCTGAAAAGGTATCCAAAAAGTGACGGAAATAACTTGTCAAAACCAAAAATATTCAACCGTGAAAGTAAATAATCAGCCTTTGCATGGCAAACATGAGAACTGACCTCTAGATAATGATAGATGAATGACAGCTTTGAATGAAGTGACTATCAGGTATGAGGAGTGCAGCAGTCCATTATGAGTCTTGATGCACAGAGCCAAATCTGGTATTAACTGTGATGTTTATTTCATGAGAATGAATTCAAGTCAGCAGATAAGATGCCAAGGTATAGGGAAATGAGAAATACTGGACCTGTTCCTATCTCTTATTCTGTGCAAGTTCATCAGCCTTTGTGCCACAGTTAATTTTTATATAAAAATGGGGGAGAAAGAAAAAAAAAAAACAACCACCAAAAAAAAAAATCTTCCCTTATGCTTCTTTCTAAATGAATGATATATATATACAATCTTAGCAGGCATCTCAGGGCAAGAATCATCTCATACAAAACATAGAAAAAGAAGAAAGAAGCATGGGGAAAAAAGGCAAAAATACATCGCAAGTGGATCTGTAACACAAGTTGCTGTTCCAGCACAGCCTGTGACTGTCATTTACAGATGACAGCTCTGTATCAAGATTGAAAATCCCCATTCTGTTGTTTTCTGCAATATTCCTGGACTGCTGGAAGTTATGAAAACATTTGCAGTGAAAATCTTTTTGCTTTTACATGGAAAACTGCACTTAACACCCAGCTAGGACTCTTCTCTTTTGTTACTCCAACAGGAAAACGAGCACCTTTTAGATTTCCAGTCCTTCTGTACAGTACCAGGACTCCTCCTGTTTTCATCTGCAGCAGTGATCTGATCCATCTGCCACACCTACTGAAAATTGTGGCCCTACCCATGAAGTAGGATTTTAATCCCAGGGTGCTATTCCTGCAACAAAGCTTGGCTGTACATGAGGACGCTAAAGGAGAAAGCCTGCAGTTTTCCCCAGGATATGTCTTTCATTTACAGTTATGGGGGTGCTTTTTTTTCTGGTTTTTATTTTGTTTTTGTTTTCCAGCCTATGTTCAAGGCTTACAAGAAAGAGAGATGCCCAAGGAGGCTTCAAATGGGCTGGTTTATGTATCAGTAGTATGGGTGTAGAGTTCACCTTGGTGTAGCTTTTGTGTACGGGAAGTCACTGGAAAGCACAGGTTACAGTCAGTGCAGACTGAACTTCACACTGCTGAAAAGGAAATGCACATTTAGGACTGAAACTTGGAAACAGTTGTCTTGGCTGCAGCAGGCTGCTCCCCAGGAAGTACTCTGACATGTAGTATGGTGACATGTAAATTTTTAGTCTAGCTTGCGTGTTGGTTGCTGTAGCTCAAAATTGGTTTAGTGTCAAATGCAGGTCTGAGGCTAACTTTTTAAAGGACTGCTGGATTTTTTGTTCTTCCACACTTGAAGGTATAAAGAGGCAAATCACCACACATTTGTAAAGGATGGGAGGAGGGGGGAAAAGGAAGCAATTTAAAACTCTGTTTCATTACTCAGTTTCAAATCTTACCTTCTCGCACACTTTCTCAGGAGCTACTTAGTAGCTCAATTTGCAATCTATGACCTCTTGTCTTTAGCAGGGAGAGAAACAAAAGCTCTGGGCTTTCTCAGGCTCAGCTTGTGAACATTGGTGGACATTAAAAGTTAATATATTAAAATTTCAGTTTCAGAGACATGCTGCACAGTATTTGTCAGATAGAATGCCAAGGCAGTCACAGAAGAATTATCTTTTGGACAGCACACTGTATAACGTCTGCTGGGGTGACTCCAGTCCCAGCAAGTGATGACTAGATGTCACACAGTTTGGATGCACTCTTGTGTCCAAAGTTCATTTACTACCAGGTCTAATCTCCAGTGAGAATCATAGGCAAAACACACTCTTTTTTTTTATATATTTTTTTTTCATTTTTCATCTTCTGAAGACTGAAAAAATATTGATATAGGAGCAGAAGAGCAGTCATATTTGTGGAGCTCACAGGTTCGTATTCTTCATTGCTCTTTCCCCATCAGTAGCTCACACTGATACCCAAGAGCAGCTGTGTTTGTACCTAGGTGCTTCCTTGGTACATATCCCAGTCCCCCACTCAAGAGTCTCTGGGGTCAAAGCTGGCACCTTTGCTTTTTTTTTTTTTTTCCTTGAATTTGTCCTTGCACTTTGAACAAATATAAAACTCTGACATCCACAAATTCTTGTGTAAGAAGTTTTCCCCAGTTTATTTGCATGTTTCCTTAAAAGTTATCTGTTTTGCTTGCTTGGAATGTGCCAAGTACAAATTTTGTTTGAAGACTCCTAGTTATTGTGCTGCAAAATACAACAAGCAGTTTTTCCTCAGCCTTTTTCTTTATACTTGCTACCAATATTATAGACATTTGCCAGACCCTCCCTCAGTCACCTAACTTCCCGGATCTATGGATATTTAGTCATTCCTTGTTTGCTTTCAGTCCTTCACTATCTCTTCTTTGCCTTTCCCATTTGTATTATACCTTTCCTGGGAGCTGGAACAGGGTTGGTGGAGCACAACAGGAGTATGCAAGAACATAATGGCCAAAAAAAACCCCTAATCTCTTTAGTTTCCGCCTTCAAAGTGTCCTAGCCATGTCTACAGTAACATCAATGTCTCATTTCTGCATGAAAAAAAGGGCAGGTTCCAACACCGTGAAATCAGAAGTGGGTTTTGCCCTGCCTTTATCTTTGTCTTTATCCATGTTGAATTTCACTCACCATTTTATCACACAGATCCTTTACATTTAGCCCTTACCTTTTCTATCCTGAATATCTTACTGCTAGTTTGATCACTTTGCGTGTTCAGACACATCACTGATCTTGAATCCCACTCCTCCCCAGTGTAAAGCTGCACTAACCTCTGCTGGCTGGAATTCAGTGTGAAAGCCATCCAAGACTTCTAACTTCTCTTTCTTCTTCATTGTCCACAGCAGCCTGGTTTAAAGCCTTGATGCATGCCTTTTGTTGGCTGAGCAGCTGTATCTCCTATACCAATATCCCTGCTGAATTCTTCAGAAAAAGAGCTCTGATATATTTCTGAGGAATATGTTTTAGCAGTGTTTTCCCATCCCCTATATATCATATTTACTCATGTGTACATTAACTGTTTTCTTTAGGGTGGTTCCTAGTGATTTGCCTTGTACAAACATAGCAGATGTAGATCCATAGTATTCCAGGTCTCCTCTGAAGCCCATTCAAAAACTGGTGTCATAGTTAAAGCCTTCAGTTCTTCAGAGACATAAATATGAGGTCATGGATCACAGTTATTGCAGTTCTGAGCTCCTTTAGGAAACACAAGCTGTTAATAAACATAAGCTCCCAACTTGAAACATTTCAGAAAAATTTAAAGTTTCTGCTTTGTGCCTCACCAGATCCCACTTCTATCACTGCCTTTCATTAGGTGTTCTTCACCTTCTGCCACTTCCACATTGAACTACTTCAAGCTCCTATTTGACCAGAATATTTTTTCTAAGAAACTCATCTGTATTAGAGGAATCTGAATCCTGATACTTCCGTCTTGCACTGTGTCATGCTTCTAGTTTCTTTTCTGCTTTCCTCTTTCTTTGGCCAAAAATCAAATGTAGTGCTTGTGAAAACTGCCTGGCTAAGAATACTCATAGTATTTATCCCCAAACAAAGACTGCATGGGCAGCACCAGTAAAACACAACTTAGCCTTTACCTGAAGGAATCTGGATTGGAAAGTGAGATCCATCAAGAGATTATTTAGAGCCAGCATTATTGGTATCAAGTCAAACTTCTGGCATAAATGATGTCAGGTGGGGTTCTGATTCACTGTAATCTTTTAATCTGCATTCCTACCTTTGAATGCCACTTTACAGCACCAATCAGTCTCACCTTCCTATTCTGTGTAGTCCTTGCTCTGATTCAGCAGTCACATTTACCAGTAGGACTGTGTATTTCCCCATCTAAAGGACAGATATTGCAACTCATTTTTCTAAAAAACCCTTTCTGAGTTCCATTTCTCATTTTCTAAACCCCAGGGAATGCCTGGTATTCAGGGTTGGTGGCTGGGTTGTTGCAGCCTCAGAATCAAGTGCACAGTGTAACTCTGGTAATACAGGTGGAGCTGACAAGCCTATAGAGCAGCAGTAAACGTGCACAGACTAGTTTGCCCATGCTTCTCATCCCATGAAATTCTGTGGTTTCCCTCTTCCAAGGTTCAGACTGACTGGCTGCTTTTACAAGCTCTGCACACCTGATCGGTGAGGCTGGATTCTGAAAATCGCATTGGAGAGAAACAAATGTCAACAACAAAATTAGAGCCCTTTTATTTCTCTGCAGAAAATAGAAAACAAACATTGCAAATTGCCCATCAATTACTCAAATGCAAATGCTTGAAGTTCTTTTCCCTGTTGCAATTATAGAAGTTGTTCCATGCAATAAAAGGTTATTAAGGCAATACTTAATGGCCTTACTCATAATTCTAAGCCAGCTTCATTTAAAATTTAAACCTTCCACGATGTTTGAATATAAATCACAATACTCTAGAATATTTTTTTTAAAAAGTGACACCATAAATTTCAAGTATTTTCAGACATGTCTATTCCCATAATTTCTGTTACATCAGCTTTACCGCTCACTCCTTGTCTCTCAATTACGCCGTCCAATATTCTTCTATCAATGCTCTCAGTGTGTTTTTCCCATTCTTGGTTGAATAACTCTCCAAATACTACTGCGGCGGGGGAGGAGGGGCTGCCTTCCTGGAATCTGTTTACTTATCAGTATGGACATCTAAATGGTCTCAGAGCAAAAATTAATGCTATCAAGCCATTACAAGACAGCCTTCTGAGATCATTAGACACAACCTGACCGCAGTTCTGCATGCACTGAAGTGCTTGACTATAAAGCCATTCTCAGTACAATGTCCTTTAATCCTTTCCTGTTGAAACTTTGGTCTGAATTACAAAAGAGATTGGGGTGTTTTTGTTGGTTTTGGGTTGTTTTATTTTTTTAATGGTGTTGTGAAAGGCAAAAATCTAGTAGAACTCAGTTTATGATTAACTTGAGCCAGACTATGTAGACCTTATCTCAGCCCATAATTAGCATGGTTATTTTTTTGAATGCTGCCTGGTAGCAAATGCTCACAGAGAAGTAAACAATTTCTCCCACTCTGAAGATTTTGCTAACTTCACTTGAGAGGCATCTAAATTATTTGAGCTAAGAGATACCAGCATATGAAAAGGACATGAAAATAATAAACCACCTTATTTTTCCTTTTGATCTCAGGGGTAGAAAGGTTTCCAGGAACAGAGGACGATTCAGTTCACTAGTTTAAGTCTCACAGACAGCACGTCCATAGTTGGAAAAGGGGAAAAGGGCTTTTGATAGGTTCCATGACAAATCAATAAGAATTGCTCCTTAGGGGGGTCAGCAAGTACTGGAATAAATCCAGTTAATTGCTGGTAAATGCATTTATTTTTTGTTTTCTAAATCAGGTTTTTTCTTTCCTGAATGATCTTCCTGTACAAGGAGCAGCATGAATGAACAAATGAATGCTATTGCACTCAGGGCAATCTTTGATTAAGTGTGGGCTTCTTCTCATGTCTGCTGCTGCATATTGATGAGGTGAACTGTGATGTAAATTTCAGTTCAGAATTATTTTATCTCTTCTGTCCATCTCATATAAAATACAGAAACTGAAGACTGTCTGTGCAGTATCTCTAGTGCACATTTGAAGAGAACAATTAAGCTCCTTTACTGAGGGATAGGAGAACCCTGCATTCAGGACTCAGCCTCTAAGAGAAAGGCCTCAAAGACCAGAGGTGTGATTCTTCCTTCTGTATTTATTAACCAGCAGAAACATCCAGACAGACAGACAGAGGGCAAAAACTACATCTCACAAAGAAAAAAAAGATGAGGAACTACATTGTTTTTTACTGCTTAGAATAGTTGTTATGCTGTAGCACAGAACAATTTTATTTTTACAAGACAGCTCAGAAGTACCATGTAGGATCTAAATTAATTTACTTTATCTCTGGACAAAGAAAAATGTCTTCACAATACTTTAAGAAAGTTCTTCTAATTACCAAAGCAAATACCACAGGTTCAGTTTTGAGTGCAATGGTAAATATCTGCTCCTCTGCTCCAAATCATTCTGCACTGAACAACAAAAGGGATATGAATTGCAGGTTTCCTTTTGTTGCCATAGTACTGCTACTGCAATCACATTATTCCTTTTGAAACAGCAAGAACTTAATTCACTCTATGTGCAGAAGGTACAACCAGAAGGAAACACTGTGTGAGTATGAGCATACTTTGCGCAGGATTTTATTTTTCCCTTAATGATCCATAAGACCCATACCCAAGCCCCAGTAATTTTGAAAACCATTTGAAATTAGTTGTCCAGAGGAGGGCCACAAAGATGGAGCATCTCTCTTATGAGGAGAGACTGAGGGAGCTGGGCTTGTTTAGTCTAGAGAAGAGAAGACTGAGAGGGGACCTCATTAGTACATATAAATATCTCAAAGGCGGGTGCCAAGAGGACGGTGCCAGACTCTTTTCAGTCATGCCCAGTGTTAGGAGGAGGAGCAATGGCCATAAACTAAAGCACAAGAAATTTCACCTCAATATGAGAAAGAACTTCTTTACATTGAAGGTGGCAGAGCACTGGAACAGCCTGCCCAGGGAAGTCATGGAGTCTCCCTCTCTAGAGATATCCAAACCCCATCTGGATGAATTCTTGTGTCACCTGCTCTGGGTCACCCTACCTTGGCAGGGAGGTTGGACTGGATGATCTCCAGACGTTGCTTCCAATCCTCACTACTCTGTGATTCTGTGTTCCTGTGAAATGAATGAACTCCTTAAAAAAAAAAAAGCCCTATGGAAAAGGGGAGGAACTTGCAGGATGCTACAGCCACTGTGTTACAAACCTTAAGCATGTCTTACCTTTAAGATTTTAAAAAGACATTTTTCAGAAGTAAAACTAGTGTATACTCAATTTTACAGGGCGATTAGGAACATCAGGAGCTTTTCGGATCAGTAATATGATTACATTTCACAAAGGAAGACCTCTAAGTACTCTGTTCAATTTACTGGTGAAAATACAACCCCAGATATGTGTCAGGCATCATTCATCACATCTCCAGTGTAGCCTTGCTCCTCTCGGTTCTTCCTAAGATCCAGCCAAATTTTAGGGCTCTGTGACACAGTGTCCCTTGAGAGCCATGTTTATGGTATCTCACTCCCTGACTCCTTCAAAGGACATTGCCATGTAGGCATTGGTTTCAAAGCTTTCATTTTCAAACACCTCCACACCTGTGAGATGATGGCATTACGAAAAGCAGAGCCAGAAAAGAGAAAGTGGTGTCACCCTCTTCCTTCCCATGACACTCTCTTTCCTAACCACTACGTACAACGGGCAAACCTGAGAAACCTGCATGGTGAAAACGTGTGGATGACAAACATTTCTGGGAAGGTAATGTTTTCTAAGGTACCAGAACTGGTTTTTGCTTTCTTACATATGCTGGAAGATGTTACAAACCAGACACTCTAGACATGAGTTTTAAAACATTCTTTATATCAGACATGACAGCAAAGCTGAAGATTAAGTCATCTTTTGCACCTGACATGTTAACTGACCTGTGACAGTAAGAGAGGAGGAAGGGGGCTCCAGGATACAGTAGGAAACCTGTCTCATACTAGGCTGTTTCAGTATGGATTTTCTTCTTCGTTGTAATGAAAGTCTCCCCATTAATTTGTCAGAGACACATAATATCTATGTGGGGGTGGTCAGAGAAGTTTCCCTCCCCTGCTTTCACCAGAAGCAGCTTTAATATTTAGCAATAATGGTATCCTTGCTGTTGTTTATCCCAATTACAGGACAACCAGCCCACCAGGTAGCGTGTCTGGAAAGCTAGGCAACAGTCTCAGTGTCATCAGTGTGGGCTGCACATTGGAAAGAGTGCTGCACTACATTATGCAGGACTATGTGAAAGTCTGATGGGCTCACTACACAGACCAGGACAGAGGACAGAAATACTAGTGGCCCCTCTGCCTCTGTCTCCCTGGATGTGGGCAGGTAAGTCCTGGAAGTTCCCTTGTTTGCAGAAGAAATCTTACTAGAACTTGCCTCCAACTATGACTTACGCCACAGCTTTAATTATTCAGCTTTGCCATTAAGCCATGGGCCATCAAGTTTTAATACAATCTTACACTGTTGATTAAAACATTGTGTTATTTCCTGAATGTCAAACAACATAAAGTAGGCATAAGAGATTAGGAAAACAAACGCTCAGCTACTTCTGTACTGAATGCAAAGCATAAATGATTGATATTTGAATGCTTTTATATTTGCTTGAAGCTTTATACCATTAAAATTGACTATGATAATTAGTTTGCCTTTCAGACGAATTAAATTTGAATACTCCTGAATACTCCTGGGCTCAACAGTCTGCAGCTGAAGCATATTAACTTGCATTCATTGGGTCTTCTATTACTGTTAGAACAGTATTTTTTAAAACCAAAACTAAAATAGCCCCCAAACTCTTACTGTTTCTTAAAATAAGTCCAGACATGCTTGATGAACAGTTAGTTGTCTTATCTAACATGGACATCTTGAAGTTACCCACGTCATCCTGATCTCCACTTATACTCAATAGGGAGCTATATATACCTCAAGAGAATGACTCACAAAGTAGTGTAAATTAAGTGGGTCTGATGAATTACCCTCTCAAGGGACCTGTTTCTCTCCACAGATGTA
The DNA here is from genome assembly GCA_038380795.1 of Pyrocephalus nanus. Classification (NCBI taxonomy): domain Eukaryota; kingdom Metazoa; phylum Chordata; class Aves; order Passeriformes; family Tyrannidae; genus Pyrocephalus; species Pyrocephalus nanus. Next base: position 44,760,826 of record CM076260.1, read on the forward strand.
AATAAAGCTCAGGGTGACTAGCTTAGACTTAGCAAGGTAACATTCAGATACACACATTAAATTACATCTATTTTCTGATTTTCTGGAAATACATAGGATTTATACATTAGAGCACTTCAAATTAAGGAGAGACCTTCAGAAGCATAGGAGAGCTATCTGGCTTCAAGTTTATTACCTTAGTGTCTAAATATTTTAGGTAAATTGTTATCTTCCCTCCAGATACTTTTGTAGATATGTATGCCCCCAATTGAATACTTAGGTCTAGTAGAAGTCAGAGGCCCAGAGGGAATACAAAGGCCACTAATTTCCCTGACTTTGAGGAATTTCTGGATATCATCTATAATCAGAAAATAACCCCCTAAAAAACAGAGCAATCCAGAATCTTCCAAAATGCAAACATCTCTGGAAAAGAAGACTTAAATTATACTTCTCATTTTGTACCTGCAAACAGCAGCCAGCATAAAGAAAGACTACCAGAAAGACTCATGTTCTCACTACAGTAGGTTTTTAAAACTATTTTCCTGTATACTGTGCTACTGTCAGCTTGTGAAAAACACTGCTTTCGTTAAGAAGGCTCATTTTCCCCTCATTTCTAACATCCATCTGCCTGAGGTTATTTCTCATCTACCACCAGATTATTTACTCTGAGCAATCACGGGCCTTCCCAGAGCTGGAGAAGATCTGGCAATTGTTGAAACTCTGAGAGACTCTGGCTGAGGCATCACCCAGCCCTTCTCCAGGTGGGTGGTTGTGTATGAGCATATTTCATTATAACATATCAGGACAATAAAATGTCAGATCACTATCAATTATTTTCAGTACTGTGCAGAAGAGGGGAGAGGTCTGCAGAACGCAAATTTGATATGTGAATGCCAGAACAGACTGACCAGTGTCCCAGAAAAACAAGGGAACAATCAATCCTCATGTATCTTCAAGATGACAAGGGGATCAAGCAGACAGCTCCTGTTTTGACAAAAACTTATGCCAGATGAATCTAGTGTCATTTTCTGACAAGGTAATTGGCCTGGTTGCTGAGGGGGAAGCTATACGTGACTGACAATCATCTCACATGACATTGTCATAAACAGGCTTCAGCAACAAGGTCTAGCTGTAACCAGCCTTAAGTATGGGCACAAGGAATTGAAAATCTGCTTTTAGCACAGATTGGTGAGTCACCATCAGATGGGGAGAGAGACTATCAGGCGGAGACCTGATGGTATCTGCTGTCTTTCACTCAGTGTTTTCATTAACAACTAAATGATGGTACAGGTAGTGGATAACACCAAACTTTGCAGGACAAGGTTGGAGCTCAGAGTGATTGATAATAGCTTGGAGGGAGGGTATGAAATCCCTATGATGAAATTCAGCAAGTACGAGTGCTAATGCTACACTGCAGAAGGATAGAAAAATCAAGTACAAAGCAAGGAGCATCTGATTCTCAAACGACTTGGGCTGCAAAATGGGTCCAAACTTTCTTATGTATCAGTATCGAGAAGTTGTGTAAGTCTGGGGTACCCTAAGAGGGATGCCACTTGTGAGACACAGGAGGAGACACAATTCTATTCTTTTCAGTCTTAACGTACTCTATTAAGTCCCTTTCAGAGTGTTGCACTTAAAGAACAAAGGGGAGAGATTTAAGAGGGTAATAACTAATGCTGAGAAAATCTGACTCAGGAGGAAGGTGAATGGTGAGGGTCCTTCACCCTGGGAGAGAGCGCTGCCTCAGGCTGCTGCGGCTGCTGGTCCCCTCGGGTACTGTCTTGTTTCACCAGGCTCAGGCTCTTTTCTTTTGAGTTCACCTTCCCATGCTGTTCCTAACTTTCAAATTGTTCCTCTTTCTCATTTGGCAAGGAAGGACACACTCTGTCTTCCTCTCAAATAAGAGTTTCTAACCTTGTTTGGTGTTCTCTCCTCTGGGCTTCCCACTGGCCTTTCCTTGCTCTTCTCACCCTTTGCTGGAGCACCCCTCTGACCAGGGTGAGCTCAGGTCACCTCCTGATGCTCTTGCATCTCTGCTTCTAGGTCACCCATAGCGTCTCATGTTCCCATGCCCCCCTTCTTCTGTCTTATGAATCAGGCTAAACCAGGTCTATGAAAAAAAGGGTCAGCAAGCCTTGGGCAAAAGCTGGGTGAGGAAAAGCATCAGCCTAAATGACTGATGACTTGAACTGATTTTAAAAAAATATTTCAGTATTTATGGGGGCATGGCTTCAACAGCATCGCTGAGCTATTAGGAAAAGGGATAAATTTCCCACTCGAGGCTTACCAGAGGACTGTTGCCTCTCATGTGACATATATGCTTTTGGATATTACATCTTGCTGGTCAACTTCACAAATATTCACATGTTTCTAAATTGTGTAGCATGGATTTTGCTCACGGACAGTGCTGTGGACCTGCAGCTCACTGACACTGCTTCCTGCAGCACATCAGGAGCAGTGGGACTTCAGAAGGCATTACCCTGGCACCGGCTGGATCACAACCATGTTCCTCCCTCATCTGGCTCCAAAGGAGACACAAACACAGGGCAAGCCTTGTGCCAAGGACATAGTGGGGGTATAGGAATTCAGTCTGCCTGTGTGGGGTACTGCTTAGGGACTACTGCTTGCTCTCATGCCACCAATGATTTGGTATTCCTTGATAGGGAGAGCTTGGCATTAGAGCTCTCTAAAAGTGACTGCATTGTTGTTTGTAATTCACAGCCCAAAACACCTCAGTTCCTGCACTTCACAGAAGCTGCATTTGGGGCAAGTTCCCACATTTCTCCCTCGGGAGCTGATGTCTCTATACCATCCTGAGCAGCCATGGCACTGCCCTTCATGGAGTCCTGCCTGTGATGGCTCTGTCAGGACAGAGCTGCCAGATCTGCAGGAGACATGACACAAAGCAGTGGCAGCAAGAGGATGACATATAAGAGTCAGTTTTCCTTAACAGACACAGTTGTTTTCTTTTTGCCAACTTGTACTTTGAGAAATTCCCAGGGCTTCCTCATTTCCAAGGCTGCTTTATCTTGGGGGCAGGAGAGAAATGAAAACATACATGTTTATCACTAAAAGGCACCTTTACATAATGTTCCTCATACTTAGTGCATGCGTCAAGGGTTTATTCCTTGCTAAATGTGTTGTTCACGCAGCTGAGCAGGATAATGGCATTTGAGTGGGGAAGGAAAGAATGAATCATTATTCACTACAGAAGTCCTGACCCCACCATCTCCCTGGCAAATGAATGAAATGCTTTCCAGGGCCCTTACAGTGATACGTTTGTGAGCCATCAATTATTTACATACCTGGTCAATAATTTAAATGTCCTGGAATGTGCATATCACAAAATAACTGCCTTTGTTCTTTAAATTTGCAAGGACACCCTACTGGCACTAGCACAATTAATGACTTAATAAAGTTTTAACAGGAACATTGAAATACTGGATTTTACTGCTTTGATGGTAACTAAGCTGACTTCTACCCTTTGAAGAAGTTATCCTTGAAAGAATACATTAGGCATACACAGAAGTTTTAGCAAACTGGGACCAATGTACCCAAGGGTTTAAGTGAAGCCGTTACATCAAAATAAAAAGAAATGTCACTTTCCCTAAAAAAGTTATACATAGAGTAAGAAAATACTTTTAATGGGGCTTTTGCTTAACTAATGTAATTATTTGCATATGAACCTCAGTAATGCTGGAGATGCAATGAATGCAGTGTGATGGAAGATGATGCCATTCCAGTGAGGCATCATCTTTGGCAGGTGCAGGGTCACAGTGGGTTTGGGCTCAGCCCTAAGAGGGGCACAGCCCATATGAAGGGTTCCTGCAGCCCCCTCTTTTCTCCTCTCATATCCACAGCTGGAGACAGGAGGTGTACATGCAATATCAGTGATTCACACCAACTCACTGCCTCTAAAAACGTGTCCAGGTGACCTTGCTGTCATTTTAACAATGCACCTGGACAAAGGGTGGCTTGTGTTTGCCCACAGGGCTTCTATAACTGCTCCATTAACATGTATTAGAAATCAGAGTTTCAATGTAACTGAAGAAATAAACCCTGGAAAACAACTGAATCAACTTGTCTTCATGAGGGTGTTTGGGCCTGTGATTCATGTGATCTGAGCTCCTTGCTCTTTTCATCTTTTCGGGGATGCAAATGGTCCTAGGAAAGAGACTGTAACACATTTGCAACAGTGTAGAACAGCATTTTTTTCTGAAATCCTGCGGATGGTAGTTTGGCTTTTGCTCGGTAAAACCAACCCTCCCAACACTTCATCTGAAAAAGGTTTATTAGTGTAGCAGATGAATGACCAGTCCACCTCCCTAAGAGCATTTCAGGTCAGAGTGCTATGGCATAAACATCGACAAGCACCAAAAATATTTACTGACAAACTGAACTACACATTTTCAGAAGTCTTTATCAATAAAATTTCTGCTTTAATGAAAAATGTTCAGTGCAGCTTTTTGTTCAGGTGGAGCTAATGCTGTAAATAAAGGTACAAACAGGAAATTGTTCCATCATTAATGCTTTTAAGAAAGAATTACAGGGATGTGGAATAAACACAAAAAGCAACAGGCGGCTGTTCTGTGTGCTATATGGAAACCTGATGTCCTGTGCTTCACATCCTGAAGGTAAGAAACAGTGTGGACTCTCTGATGGCTCAAAAGGTTCATACATGTGCTGCAGCTTCCATCAGGTCTGGGGTGGTTCCTTGCAGCAATTCTTTTGGCAAAGTCAGTGGGAGCCTAACTCCTCAAATCTCTCTGTCAGGCAAGGTTGAAGTTGGTCAATATATTCAAATATTACCTGGGGCAAGAAAAAGAAAGGACTGGTTTCTAGGAGGAGTCCAATTTCCCATTTTCTGAATTTCTTTTTATTACAAAGGCAAATTTACCTTAAGCTGCAGGACTTTTATTCCACCAGTGTGCTGTTTCTGGGGAGAAAACACAAAACTACTCTGGAAAACAAGGCTTCTAGTAAGTTCTCTTTTTTGTTGCCTGGGTGAGGAAGGTGAGGTGCCATATGAAGAAGACAGCAAGCCAGAAAGGATGCTTTCTCTCTTCCTCACCTCCTACTTATCCCTCTACACTATACACCTGACCTGCAAGAGGCACATTGGAGGACTTGGGAAAGGCACATGCAGAATGACACGATTCCTTCTAGGTGCTGCACGATTTCATTTTTAGATATGTTTGTTTATCACAATGGGCAGTAGCACAGTTCCTACCTCTCTGATGCAAAGAATTGAAGGCTGCAATGCACCCTGAGGGCTTCTTGGTGCTTGCAAAACCATCATTCTCTTTTCTGTTGGAACCTGTTTGTTCACATCACCTGCTTCTCAGTGGGAAGTCAACCACGAGCTTGGAGTCTCTCTTAATCTCCTCTCATTCCTGCCACTCACTTTTGGGTAGGATCCCCAAGAGTCCTCTCCCTTCCAGGCGGGCAACACTTCATCTTCTAAACTCAAGTGCCAAGTCTTCAACTTTTTCCTCCTGCTGCACTTCTCTCTCTCTCTTAGGGAACAGTATCTCACAGCAAAGAATCTCTCTGCCTTAATCCAGATTTGTTATTAAGCAAATTGAGTATTTCGTAATTCCACTAACGTAATGAAGATCTTTCTGACGTATAAGGCTACATTTAAGTCTTTTTAAGGATATACAAGCAGATTTCTACCAGATGACTTTGAAAATACAGGACTTCTGGACACTCATTATCCCTTTATGAGTTTATACAAATGTTCTGTTTGTGTCTTCTATTGAGATAACTTTAATTGATTTACAGCTCCATTTTCTATCTTGGTTTTAGAACAGTTTTGTACCTTTTATTTAGGAAGTTATAGTACAAAAGTCCCTTGCTAAGTTTCAATTTGCAAAAAGAAACCAGATTGCATAGTTAAATCAGAGCCCAGTAACAGGCTTTTTATTTGATCTGGAACTGAGAAGAATGATAAATAGTTAAATATAAACAAAATCTAAATATTTTTTTTTTTAATTCTAATCCTGAAATATTGTATCCAAATATCAAAAAGTGCTGGTCAAGGAATTATTCAGATCAGACAATATGTCAATTTTCAATAGCTCACTGAATATTAAAGAAGTACCAAAAGTTGGAAAGCGTCCTAATATTGTGACAAGACTTTCTAAAGGAAGTTAAAATAATTAAATACTGCATCAGTTGGGCAAAAATCCTAGTCAATATAACTGACAACTTGAAAGGAGAGACAGTTATTAGGATTTAAAAGTACATGAGACAACTAATGCCAGTAATACTGATCTACGGAAAATCCAGTTTGCCCAATAAATTTGGTGACCTTTTGTGACATTACAAGTTTGGTTGTTAAATTAATAGCAATGATATAGTAACTTCAGGTACATGTAAGCTATTTAGGGATAGTAAATATATAGTAAAAAATTATTATAGTAAAAAAATATAGGAAAAAAGGCTCAATACTGAATACCAAATTGAAATTACAAGTACAGGTTCTATAAGCAACATATAATAACTAAAGAGGTGGGTTTCTAACAGTTTCATAAAGATAATAATTCTGCAACATTTTTAGCAGTGAAATGGAGGTAAAAAAACTGATATTGACCCAAGTATGCAAGTAAACTGAAGAACAGAGACAAGGAACAACTGGAGGGACAGGGCACAAGAATAGAGAGATTTTGAAAACTGAAGGTTGAGATACAAAAGACTTGAAGCCAAACATCTAGAAATAAGCTCTGCAGGCCTGATGCATAGCCTGAAAGCCTCTCTTCCAGGAAAGAACAGCTTTGATAAGAAATTGGATATCACCTGGCATCATCATCTGAGCTGGCTCTCCAATACAACCAGCCAAAAGAGACAGCACAATCCCATGCTGAGGAATGGAAGGAGGAGTACGGGGCAGTATCAAAGATGGTATTTTGCCTCTGTTTTTAATGCACTGTGAGTGCTATCAGAGAACCTTGACTAAGGTCCCACAGTTGTGGGAGAGGTTAACAGAAATTAACACAACCAAAGAAATGGAAAATGTGGTTTAAACACAGAGTTCTTTATCAAGTCCCAGTGTACTACATATCTATATGATATATATTTCTCTGTAAATACCAACCATACAGAACAAGACTAGAAATACCGAGCCATTTCGTGTAACAGGCAGAAACCCAAAGGTAGACAAAATAAAAAGGTGCAAGGTTTTTATTGTACAGGCTGTCAGATACTGGAGTAAACTCTCAGGTTTTCTGGTAGCTTCTCTTTAACTCAAAGGTTTTCTAAAAATACTGAGCTATAATACTTTGAATCAAAATGGGAATTAAAGAAGGTAGAGGACTGATGGTAGCTGGAAGATCAGAACAAATGAATTCAAAAGGTTTTTGCAGTATGATAAGTATTTCACTTTCTGTAAGAGAATCCACTTCTTTTTAAGACATTGTCTCTAGAAATACCTCCAGCTCTAATCCTAAAAACTGGTTTTTGTTTCCCTCCTTCCCTGTGAGCCTATCTGCCTCTGAGTTGGGTGCCAGCAGAGGAGTCTGTTATTGCTGGGCTCCAAACTGGCTGGATGCATCAGTCCAATCAAAGGAACCAACAGAAGAGAGTGACGTTTTTTGATATGTAATTGTACAGTTTTTCTATTTCATAATGTCATTCCCGCCCCACCCTCCCCCCAAAAAAAAAGAGTTGACCACAAAGATTGCAAAACATTCTGTAACTTGCTGTGGGCTCTCGTTGTGAATTGCCCATCACAGGTCTTCGATTCACAGCACTCACCATATGTACCCCATCCCATTAAAAAGACCAGAGAGCCATCCACTGGACTTGACATTCTAGATGCAGCCCATGTACAATGCATACAGCAAGAGGTTTTCACTGAGATTTTGACAAAAAATATTTTCTTTCTCTCCTCACACACACATACAGAAGAAATTAAACTCACCAGAACTATGCTTGCAGTCTCATTAAATTGTTTAATTGGGTTTAAAAAAACTAACTGCTGCCAGTCTCCCAGCTCTGTGATTAGTAAGGTATCTAAATCCTCTTAGGAACTTTGTGAATCTATTAATCTTCCTAAGAAGGTACGTCAAGCTGATTAAATGACAGTTGAAGTGTTCTGTGCAAAACATAGCAATAAGACTAAAAACCCTCTGAAAAATTATGATATGTATATACTTACATGCTCAGACTCCTAGAGAAGAGAGCTAATTCTGGTACACTAAATATCTTAAGAGATTATTTCTCTCTAAAGGTCCTTTTTCATCACAGCATTCTTGTTTAACTAGTTAAGATAAAACCTATCAGTCATGGAAAAGAAGAATGGAAACAGCTTCATTAAGACAAACCCTCTGATAGTTCCCCTATTTCTGAAAGTTAAATTCTCTTGAAAAATTAATCACAGCAAATCTGGCAGAACTAATTTTAAAATGTGAGAACATGAGAGAGGCTCTACTTCTAGCCTGGAGTGAGATGAGATCAATATGTTAAATTAAGTCTACATAAAACCATACAGAAGAATTTGTGTAGGCAACATTTATTCCTGTTTGGGAGAGTAATTGCAATTAAGGGACAATGAAGAGAGATTTTGGTAAAAATATCACTGGCTGAAATTAATGACAGAAAAAAAACTGCACTGAACCCATTCATTGCAATTTAGAAGTCTGGTATCAGTTGTATTCACTTCATATTTTCTGAAAAAACCCAAACAAACAAACAAAAAAACAGAGCTGTGAAACATGAGCCAGCAAGCACATTAAGAAAAATTCTTCAGACTGTGATGCTGATTTTAATTCTTTAAATAAGTCTTCCTGTATCCAAAAGGAAATTAATCAAAGCTACAGAGGTTTTGGAAAAAATTACAAAATTAGTCATGAATCTTAAAATAATATTTCATAAACATCCATCTAATACAAGTATTATAATTTAATACACATAAACATACAAAGAGTACACGAATGCATTATTTGGGCTTTCAAATCATCAAGAAGAAACTAATCTCTTGTGTTGTTTCTTTGTTGGGAGCAGAGAGAGCAAGCAGACTCATTATTATGTTTTTCCCTACTGCAGTTTTACTCACATTAATTAACTATTAATTGGCATTAAGCAGCAGAAATACCAGCAAAATGTAACTGAAATTGTTGTAGAAAGCAGTGGTGCTCAGGCTTCCGGGAATTTCTCTTTTATCAGTGGTCCAAATATTTTGATGCTTTAACCTCTTCCCAATTTTGATGTCTGGGCAAAATTTCCAAGCTCCCCGTTTAACTCACTTTTCCTCCTTGAATCCAGGTTCTTCCAATAAATTCGAGATTATGCAGTGATCTGTGCCCCCAGCAGCTAAAAAAATCAGTTACACAAAATGCAACAACCTGGGCTGTGGATCCAGGTGTGTGCCAAGTGCAGTTTTGTGAAGGTGAGGGAATTGCTGTCTTACAGCTTAGATGAGATTGGGTCAGTACCAACAGAGGCAAAAATTCACTTAACTTAAGGCAGCAGAACACCACAGCATTACACAGAACTGTATGCACACTGCACTAGTACAACAGGGGACCCTTTTACAAACATCATACACAAGAGACACTAAAAGGATGCTAGCAATGTTTTATAGTTACACAGGCAAAGTGAAGGACTAAAGAGTTTTTATGTGCTGCCAACAGATCTTTCCATCCAATAGTCATTCTGTTGGTTAGTTAGATTTGCTATTTTCAGATCATTGCTACTTAAATTGGTCATTACATGGACACAAAAAGTTTAAAGGGGAGTCAATACAGGAAAGCAGAATTTCACCAGAGTCCTCTGCTCTTGGTGATCTGATATTAAACAACGGCGACAGCAAAAGAAGGTGGCCATAGTTATTCTTCCTTCACTAAATCAGTGGAAGAAAATAATTAAATTTCATGAACTACTTTTTCTCTAAAGGTCTCCTATTTTCAGTAATAACGTTCATTAAAACCCAATCCCTCTCTGGTTTCTAATAAGCAATTCAGCACACCACCTCTGGTGAGGACCATGCCAAGGTACGTGTCCCTCCCTTCTCCATGAGTGCAGCATTTCCACAGCCTGGAGCCAGCTGTGCCAACAGCCTTCAGCCTACAAAATCCCTACTAAGGGTTTCATGGCTCTGACTTAGAAAAAGTAAGTCCATATATGCCATATAGTAGTCCATGTGCAAGATATTCCTATCTGATTTTGCACCCCAGAAGGCTTTAGAGGAGCTAAGCAAACCAAAACACAGGTGGGAAAAGTGACCTACCAGATGTCACCTGTTGACTTTGTAGGAGATTTTTCTCAGGGAAATGTTCTTTAAAAGGAAAGGCAGCTTTCTTTTGAAAGGAAGTTGCAATGTAAACAGTGTCTTTTGAAGATATATTTGCTCCTTTTTTTTTTTTTTTAGCATATACTCTTTCATTTAAAAAAGGACTTATAAAACTTTTCCAAGCCTTTAAAATTTAGATGTTAAAAACTTTCGAGACAGCCATCAAAATAGGAACAGTTTAATTTTTGTTTCCTTTTGATCACTTTCATATTATTTTTTCAAGAGAAATAGATTTTTTTTTTCTTTTATTCTAGTCAATTTTGTGACCAAAAACTATGTTTGGGAAGCCTTAGAATTCCTCCCAAGAAGAATAATCCAGCTCCTGCCTAGATCTAGTCATTACCAAACAGTACAGCTTTCAGCATAGGCACAGGGGAGATGAAAGTTTGACAAAGATGTTAGGTACTCATGGTCTCAGGCTTCCTTTTGGATTAACTGATGATACCTCTAGTTCTGCAACACAAACTTTCACTTGGAACTAACTGGATGTAAAGACAACACAGAGGACATTATCTTCAATCATATATCTTCTTATAAAAAGGAAAAATATAAAATAGTGGCACTAAAATAGCATGAATTTCTGTGCTCACTGAAGTCAGTGAGAGCACTGGCTTTTATTTTAATGATGAATAATGTCACAAAACAGTGCTCATATCCCCGTCCTTTCCTTTGAGGAAGAGAACTGAATCAGGAAGGAGACAGGCAGTGCATGGGCTGAGATCCAAGGCAGGCAGGACAGCAGGAGACCAGGGTTGTCACTCTTAGGTGAACAAAGCTTTCCAACCCCACATGAAGAAAATCAGTACAGGAGGAGAGGCAGGGCGAGGTAGAGCATGCTGAGTAAAATTTAATCCATCCAACAGTTACAAAGACCTAAATACAAGACACTCTACTTATCCAGCCTGTCTTTCAGCCTATAAACCCTTCCACTGGGAAGAAGTGCAGCAGCAGTCTGTGTTTCATTTTTAACAGATTTTCTGAAAAATCTCCATGCTATCTGGCAAAAAGCTTGGGGCCCTTTTCCACAAGTGATGCCCATAGATGTTTATGATTTCCTAGCACCATATCTAGCTGCATGTTCATGGATAAAACCTAGACATGATGCCACAGGAAAAGCTTTCCTGTGGAATAGCTCAGTCCTTTGGTGTTTGCAGCCTGCTTGAAATAGCTCAAAGGGAAAAAAACCTCTTTGCTTTATAAAATGCAGCTGCTCCAGGGCTGGGAGCAATAGTTACTGCTCTCAGGAGAGCAGGTACCACAGTCAGACCTGGTAGCTTATTTTTGAAAAGATATTGATAAACTACATGTAGTTCAGTGAAAAGTAACAAAAAACTGTGTCATGCCTTGGAGGTGCTGATTTAACAAAAGGAAAAAAAAAAAGAAAACCAAGAAAAAAATCTCAAAAACATGTGATCAAGGAATGTTAACACTCTGCAAATATTTGTGAGAGGAAAAACTGTAATATGGTATAGTTAGGAAAACATGAAGGAAGAGAAATAGTGATTAGTGAGTCCATATTAATATTTTGGGTAAAGCTTGCATAGCTTATGAATTAATTCCATTGCTTCCTTATGATTGGTCACACAAACTTTCCCCAAAGCCTAGGAGTGCCTTAAGATTTTCCAAAGGACATGAAGAGCTCACAAACATCCTAAGGTGAGAGACTGACCTTTTACATTTTTTTTTATCTGAATCCCCAAAAACATAGCTGATCTTTATCTCAAAGCCTAAGGGCACTGCTTATAGTGTCATGCTTGTTAGATATACACTCTTCATACCAACTTCAGCCTCATGAAGAGTCTGAAAAGTCTGTCACATTTCTATCCAGCCTAATACCACTTTGATTGCCATGCTAATATTAAGGCATATTACTGTATCTGGGGATTTTGGGCCTGCCTTTCTATCAAAGTTATATTGACTCTCTGCTATATTTTAATCTTGTTAAAGCAATTATGACTCAAATGGAGAAGTGAAAGGGAACAAAATAATCTTTGTCAACACTTAAATCCTAGTTGAGGAAGGAAGATTATTTACATGCACACAAAAACACAAACATGCAGCTCTGACTTACTGCTCTTGGCATTTTCCTAACATTTGATCATCTGGTTGCTAAGCACACTGCTACATTACCACTTGACATTTACATTTTATTTTCAGTTTATTGCTAAAGGTAGGAAATGAAGCACTCTCCTACTCTGGTAAATTATATTCATCTTGCTAATAATACTGCTAAAAGCCCCATTCCATTTCATTTAATGAACTTAGAATACCTGATAAACACTCAGATACTGCCAAGCAAACCTATTGTCTTTCCCGCCTGAAGAAGTAGGACCTGTGGAGAGCACTTCTCATCAGAAAGGAGGATTACTGAAGAAATTCTGGCTCTTGTAGTCTGGGTGGAAACTCACTGGAGCCTTCCAGAAGAGTTAAAAACATAGAGCAAACCAAACTCACAAGAGCCTCGAGATGAGACATCAAAAAGCTCAGCTCCTGTAACCTAAAAGAAATGGTAGGGTGTCGTGCAACTGAGGAAACCAAAGCAGAAGTCACCATACATTTTCTCTGCCATCAGTCAGCTGGACAGTAAGTAGCAGAAACAGTTTAATGCAATGTACTCCTGGGCATCTGAGTGTGAGGCTGGCCTTACCTGCAAAGGAAAGGCCGGGAAAGGCCGTTTATCAGACGGATGAAAGACCAAAAATCTCATCATCTCTGGAAGAGTGACTGGTGGCTGTACTATAAATCACTTAACAGCTGAACCATGCGGCTCTCCTGTGCCAGAGGAAAACGTGAAATAAGAGCTTTATCTAATGTATAAATAAGAAGTGGGTAGGGAGACTAGCTCAGGTTCAGATGTCTAACTTCCAGACTCCCTAGACAGGCATTCCACTCCTCAAGGTCCATCTAGAGAAGTACTGTCTCCAACTCCCACTGGTTACAATGGCAGCTATAAAGTCCCATCCACTGCTATCAGTGAGGAAAATATTATACTCTGGTAAAGGTCTCAGAAATAAAGCTGGGACCTTATTTTCCTTCCCAGTCAGACCAGGGTGGTGGCAAGGATAAATCTTCTGCTCCTGGAAACTCCAACTGTAATGGGCAGCTAAGGACAGGATGTAAATGTATGCCCATTTGTAAGAGAACACGTTCTCTGTTCCCCATGTTTGAATGGGAAACAGGCAGCAGGGTGGCCAAGACTTCTGTAGCTCACCACTGGCCTGGAAGAGGTGAGCAGACAGTGTGGCTGCTTGTGGGGTGGGTGCAGGAGACTGGGGAGCAGTCATGGTAGGGTTTGTGCCTTTTTCCGAACACAGAGGAGGAGATGTAGGAGCAGGCTCAGTCTGGGGCAGGGCTGGAAATTGTTTCGTAGAATAATGGGTTTGCCTGTCCTCTGTTTCCCTGTAGTCTCTCTACACTGACCTACCCAAATCAGCACCCAGCTTCTCAACCCCCCTTTTTATCCCTGCCACAAACCCTCACAGTCCTGCATGTCCCAAAATGCCCTACCACAGCCTGAACCCATCCTTGCCCACTCTCCCTCTCTCCCCTGACAGACTCCAGTTCTCAAAGGTCTGACTCTCACCCTGTTTCCACAGGCAAGCCCCAGCCTAGGTGCAGCTGGGGTAGGCAGGGAAAGCTCAGGAGCAGCTCTCTTTCTTGCAGATAAACAAGTTACCACCTGCCAGCTGCTCCGCCGTGACACATGCAGCAGCCCACACACGAGTTCTTCTCTTCTGCAGAGGAAAAACGTAGCTTACCCCTCCACATGAAAATAAACAACTAGGAAAAAGCCTGCAGGTGGAGTGCACTCCTGTCGCAGCTGGGGCACAGCACTACATCGGTGGTGTAGGAACTGGGGCAGGAGGAATTGATGCATCACAAGTGGTCCCTTGAATGGTAAGGAGACCAGTGCAGAGGAGAGGCGTTCAGCAGAGGAAAACTGGGAGCACTAAGTGAAAAAAACAGCACAGAGACAAGGATTTCTTTGATTGGGTGGAATATTCTGGAAGAAAAAATTCACTTATTTTCCAAGGTAATTGATATTCTCTTGAAGATCAATTCATTTTTCTGGTTAAAAAAAGGAACTTCTATTCAGTCTTAGCGTACCTTGTTGAATCTGTCTGAGCTAGCTCTTCCAGCTTTACAAGGTACAAACAAGCTGTGGAGAGCAACTTGGAAAAGTAGAGTAACAGGTCCATGTTTGGTACTATGGCAGAGCTGAGCCACTGCCATCAGCATGGCGAGTGATGAAGTCTCTCAGACACCACTTGGATATAGACATCACCCCCTGGGTTTGGCCTGTAGCACCTAGAGAGACGTGGCATTCACAAGTTTCAGCAGGTAAAGCCGCAGATCACTCTAAATTTAAGCATTGCAGTGATCTCAAAACTGTCACATCATTTCTCCTACCTGTGCTGTGCAGTGCACAAGCACAACATGAGGCATTCATGTAAACTCTGTGCTGTGCAAAGCAGTAGGCACAATTCAGTACCTCCTGATCATGAATAGGTGCTGGAGCCATTCTGATTTTCCCTGTAGCTCATATGGATTACAACTATGGCTTAATAAGCAATTTAAAAATAGTTTATTCAAAGAATAAACATTACATCAGTTACTAAACTGCCAGAAACTTCTATATGCTTGTAAATGAGGCAATATCAGGATCTCTAATTTTCTCTCCTGTAATTTTAACAAAAAGAAAACATTTTGCCAGACAGCAGATTTAATTTTCCTTTTTTATTATATGAAGCGGTTCCATTGTTTGGGAAGGGACAGCAGTCAGTCAGCTGCAGTTTCTGTCTGTATGCAGATGTCTGGTAGTACTTGAATGTACAATTCTGATTATTTATGAGCTAGTTGTTGAATATGTGTTGCAGTTAATTCCAAGAAATACTAAGCTTTAGGAAAAAAAAATAGTATAATGTTCCAATCCTAGAGTGTATAAATAACATTGTTTTTGCCTATGTGAAAAGCTGGTGCCTGCAAATTTTCTATCCAAAGAAAGATACTAAATATGTAAAGTCCAGATTTTTTCCTAGATTTCTATCCCACATGGCCTGAAACACAGATTGCAAATATGACAGTGATTTCCATCCTTCATCCTCTCCACCTAAGGCTTTCTAAACATCTCTTAATTATATGGCCCTCTTTGGACTGTAAGATCTCGGGGGAAAGAGTCTTTGTTCATTATTTTTCTACATTGCTGCCTAATTAGACCTGCATGCCAGAGGAATCCCTGCACTTTACAGCTGCAGTAAAGTCAAAGGGAAAAAATCAAATTAAATCCCTGAAGACCTGTGAAGAAGCTGTGCCCATGTCACAAATATCCAAGGGCTTCAACACGATTGTGTGGTTCCTTGTTCCTGTCAAGGGGTGGCACTGGCCAGGCCCATCCAGACTGCAGTTTGCTAAATGAAACAGGTGTACTGATTCCTGCAACAGTAGCCAACTTCTCTCTCCAGTAAATATTTAATCTAAGAAGAATGTACAAGAGCAGGTACAGAAAACCTCCCCTACACTCCCATAAATTTCTTCAGTCCAATTACCACACTGGAAAGGCAGCACGGCACCGGGCTGTGCCTTACAGGCAATTCACTCAACCATGCTGATGAGACACAGTTTAGGCCTATGAAAAGGGAGTGTATCTAGCACCTGATTGAAGAAAGAAAAGAACAAATAATTAGAGAAGAAAGTGAAACTTCACTTAAGTGAGGAAGTAAGTTTAGCTCCACATACACTGACTCCTGAGGCAAAAGGTTTCTAATTAAAAATTTTGTTGTGGGAATGCACTGCCAGCCTGGTGGCAGGGAGGGAGGAGAGTCCCTGTGTGTTCAGTGGGCTATCTCCAGTCTCTAGTCTTCCCTCAACACATGCCAAAATGTGGTGGATGTAGGGCCTACTGGGAGCTGAGCTCCAGCACACACTCCAGATCGACAATCAAATGGAAAGTGATACCACTTTCACAACCACTTTTGCCCAGTGGTTGCCCACGGGCAACTTGGAAACTAATGTTTTTCTTAATTAAGGTCTCATTTCAGTTGCAAGGTTGCATTTTCCATATGGAATATTTTACATTTACATCAGAGGAACATGAGGGTGCACTATGGGAGGGTATAGTTTCCTTCATTTCCATACTGTCTCCATCTCAAGGAGACAGAAACATACTGTGTGAGTATCACACCCCAGCAGTTGGGTCTATCATGTACCATCTGGCAGCTTTAACCAGACCATGACAGAGTTGTGGTCAGGTGTGGTACAAACATAAATGAGATCCAGCATTCCTGGGATGCCCTAAATGGTAACTCCAGAACAGAAGCAGTTTTTAACCCTTATTTCACCTGATTCAGATAGGCAGAATTAGGTCTGAGCAGCAGGAGCATAGTTGGCAGAAGCCAAGAAAATATACAGAGGTTTTGAATTATCCTTGGTTTTGCCTTACCCAAGATGTCACTTCTTCCTCATTCTCCTCTTCCCTGGGATAACTGAGAGGGACAGATTGAAATGAGTTGAGAAGAGTCAGCAGTGGCTCACATGTAATCCAACATCAAGCTTGTGGCAGAAGTAAGAAATTACACTTACAAACCTGTTATTTATGAATGAGCAAATCTTCTGGATGTATTCAAGCACTGGAATAGCATTTCTGGCTGGCACCAAAACACCACCCTGGGCAGGCAGCAGGAGTGTGACAAAGGAGGAGACAGTTACTTCTCTTATAATGGGATCAGAGCCTACAGTTTTAAGAGAGGTGATCACATCTGTGGAACAATTTTCAGAGATGACCCAAAATGAAAGTGATCCCTTAACAGCAGTAACAGATGGATTTTTCATTTACAAAAGTAAAAGCCAGAGTGCTTGTTGACTTCTTATGATAGAGAATTCAAGGCACAACAGATAGCCCCAAATTACTGCTCTGTATTGCATAGGGATGATACTCAGCACGTCACAAAATACAGATCTCTTGAACTCTACCAGCTCCTCATTGTTACCATATCTCTTGGTCAGCATGGATTGTGTCATCACCTGCCCAACACCCTTACCTGAAACCTGCACATCACAAGCTTTATCAAACCATGCTGCCTCTCCCAGTGTCTCCAGGATATGGCCCCATCTTCTAGGCACAAAAATTCTCACCCAGGCAGAGTTTCTTTGCATGAAAACTCTTAAACACGCAGACACAGACACAGACATACACACACTTTCACTCTCCACACATGGCAATAGAGTCTCCTTTCTTCTTTCAGGTCAGCCATAGACATCTGAGCCATTGGAGCAGCCTAGGTGAAGAATCCCATGAAGATTCTCATTATCCATGTACTGAGATTTTTGCTTACATTTACAGTGTGACCCATAACCACCTCTAAACTTTCACAGACATTTCGTTTTCATAGAATGGTTTGAATTGGAAGTGATCTTTAAGGTCATCTAGTTCCAAGTCCCCTGCCATGCACAGGGGCACTTTCCACTAGAACAGGTTGCTCAAAGCCCCCATCCAGCATGGCCTTGAACACTTTCATCTCCAGATTTCTTTTAGGCCCCCTTTTAGTACTGGAATGTGTGGTAAGGTCTCTCAGGAGCCTTCTCTTTTCCAGGCTGAAGAACTCCATATCTCTCATGCTGTCTTCATGACAGAGGTGTTCCAGCCCTCTGATCACCTTCATGGCCCTCCTCTGAACCCTCTAGTTCAAAGACTCTCTTAGATTTTGCTACTCCTCTGGCTTTCATGCTGGGGGAAACAGCTGTTTATAAGCCCCCAGAAATCTCCTTCTTTCTCAGCTAAGCTGTCCTTTGTCACTGAGGCTGCTGAGTGCTCACATCAACTGTTGATATATTTTTCTTTCACAAATTCAATATAACTTTAGACCTTTGATGGGAATTCCATGTCTTCTTCACATGCATCATGTCTTCCCTTGTCCATCACCATCTCCTTTTTGTTTGTTTGTTTTTGAGATATTGTCTGTATTTCAAGATCAGTCTACTCCACTAGATGCTCTGTTTCTCTTTCTTGGATGGTCACCCTCATTATTAAACAGTTCATGCTCTAGGTGTTCTTATTGGGCAAATTTTGAGCAGCCTATGCAGCTGCTCTTCCCTTTCATTCAGAATATCTACACATCTCCATCTGAACTTTACCCTTGCCTCCAGCATCATCTCCCTAATCCTCTGATCCTTGTTTTCAAGACATGCAGAAGGCTGTATTTTATCAGTAAGTAGATCTCACATATCAGTAAGTAGAGACTCACTCTAAAGTAGTACATGGCAGAATGACTGCTTACAGAAATACCTCTGACTGCTCTTGGTCACCGTGTCCCTGTAGCCATTAAAGTCTTCTCTTCTTAGCCTTTGACCCTAAAAAGGGGGAGGACAGAAACCCCACCAGACTCTCCTAGATTTCCCTCTTGCCTTCTCCGAACAGATGTAGACACAAAACAAAAAAAGAAACAAAAACGAAGAGTGGCTTACTTATCTGAGTGTGCATCATATTACAGAAACCTAATAAGAAACACTGTCCCAGGCTTCCCTGATCACTGACATGTGAGCCAGGTGCAAGGAAGGTGTCAGCATTACCTAGACTCCCTGCTGCCTAAAGGATACTGCCACCTTTGGAGTCATTTTTGTAACCATCTTCTGTAAGGAGCCTTGATCTGGCTGGGCTTTCAGGCAGAAAGAACATTGCCAGTGCAAACAGTTTTAAGAAGTAGAATGAAAAGAAATTAGGTCTTGTACGTGCTTTCCTGTTTAATATTAACAACAACAACAAAAAACCCCAAACAAATTAACTACAACAATAACAAACCCCAAACAAATAATCCCTCAAAATTTTAGCAAGAGCTTTTTATTTTCACTTTTCAGAAGGAGGGGGGGGGAGGTTTCTAGCCATTTTCACAGGCAGCAGTTTCATTTAATTTAGTTTTAACTTGCCAGGCTCAGAAGTCCTGATCCTAAGCTGTGCTGCGAGTGATGTTTGGTACCCTGACAGCTAGCAGGATGGCCATGAATGGAGTCACTAACACCTTCCATCACCATGAGATGTCTGCTGGCCACAGCAACACAGCCATGCTTAGGATTTCTTCCTTCCTACCTGAAAGCCCCTTTAAAACACAGTGGGCTGAGCTTGGACTACAGTGCTTTGGCAGCATTTAAGAGGTACCATGAACATCACACCTGCAAATTCACTTGTCAGCAAAGCAGCAGGCTGACTGATGTGTCCACCTGTTCCAAGCACCTGTATCTCTTCTTCCTCTTTACATCTGGCTTAGGATTATTTTCAGCCCCACATAATTACAGTGAGCTAGCAGACACTTTTCAGAGTTTTCAGTTCTCAATTCTGAAAAAATCAATCTCTTTGAAATTCGGAGGCTGGGAAGGAAGGACACCATCATTTTACTTACAATGTTCTCACACTTCCACCTGAAACTTCCCCATTGAGCACATTAACCTGTATTGAATATCCTATGTAATACTATTCAGCAAGACCCCAAAAATTTGGTTTTAAGACACTTCCCATGTCCTTTGCTAGCAGTTTTCTCCTTTAACTTTACTTAACAGCTCAGATCTAACCACTCATTATTTCTGATGGAACTAATATACTATCCCATATTTCCAAGGGTTTTATCTCCCCTCCCATTTTTCTGCTCCGAAAAGTTAATTCAAGGGAAAAAAGTGGGCAGTGACTGTGGAATTAAATTGTAGGTATGAGCAGTATTCCCTTTCCTCCTACTTCTTCCATTTGCTTTTCTGGACAGTGCTTTGGACAAAATATGGAGACCTATTGCTGTTTAGGGATGACTGCTTGTTCATTCTAGGCACAATTACTTTCACCCCTTTGCAGCACTCAAGCCATCATATTCCCTGTCTGCCTTATCAGTTCTTCAGCCTGGAAGATGGACAGTGAGTATTCTAACAAACCTGGCTCCAAGTAGCCATCACATCTCAGAGGACTCTCCTCAACTAGAGATAAGGGGGGGAAGAAAAAGCCAGCAAGCAAACACCCAGCTTTTTGCATATCAAAATAAATCTTCACTTCCACTCTTCCTTTTCAAATTGCATTTTCAGTCCTTAATTAAATCAATGGAGGAAATGGACTGTCCTCCTGTGGACAGATGAGAGGGAGGGCAAATGGAAGAGGTGAACGCCTGCTCTCTGTCAGTAGTAGTTAAGGAGATTCCAGTAAGAGTCACAGCAGAATAGCAAATGGCATTTTGTTTTTTAGACGCTGACTGTTTTCCAGACATTTTGATTCAATCAGGCAGACGTAGCAGGTCTGAACCACTGCACCAGACTTGCAAGTTTACTCCAGTTTTGCAGCAGACTGTTAACTGAACTCATGAGAGAAGCAGCCATTATATTTCAATTATATAGCTGGAAAGATACTTATTGCACAGGCATTCCAAAATAGTAGTGGCAGAGGCCTGGTTTACAAGCACCGTTTGGGATAATACATTCTGAAGGGATGCTGGCAACATCTTGCTCCTCGAAGAGAGGCTGAGTAAAAGGCTTTAGCCTTTTCAATGGGTCTGTAAAAGGATTTTCTTTGCAATGAACAAAGTCCCATTAGCTCTTTGCAATACCTGTGGTGTCTCAATCTTTCACAGTGTCTCCCTTAATCTTTTGCTGCGCTCAGTGGCTACACTGACAATCAGGATAACAGCAAGTTGTTTGGAGACTAATTCAGTGACAAAGAAAATGCTGTGCAAGGGTGGCAAACAGAAAATTCGTGCCATGGTTACTGGTAGCTACAACAAGGTTTTTCTACACGCACCCGTGTGTTTGAATTATCCCCAGACCCCCCAGGTGCCATTCCCTTTTTTGTCATCTTGAAATGCTGGCATGAAAAATGAAGTTTGCTCAGTCAGCCCCTTGCAGACATCTCCATGGAGCATAAACAGACACTGCTGAATCGAAGCGTGAATTCTGGTACTGAATCAGGCCTTTGCTCAGAGCCCTGCAGGAAGCAGAGCTGGAGATAACTCTGTTTCACCCCTAAAAGTCTTCCAGTTTCTTTAGAGACTTTTTAGGTGGATTCCAGGGTCTTTGATTTTCCCTGAGATGTTCAGCAATTCATGGAGCATGTTCCACTACCTTCAGAGGAGGACACTGAGTGAGGACAAACGTGTCACACTGCCTTAAAAAAAAAAAAAAAAAAAAACAACTATCTCATCTCTGTGCCTGGAGCCCTGGCAGGAGCCTGGAGGAGACCTTCAGGGCAGGCAGCCAAGTGTCCCACCACACTTCTGTCAGCAGTTGCACGCTGGCAACACAATTACATGTGCACAGCACCTGGAATGCACAAAGCTTTTTTTCCGCTATCAGTAGTCTTTGATAAATAATAATTAAAAAACAAAAACAAAACAAAACCCCACCAACCAACCCATTAACCAAAAAAAAACCCAACACGAACATTTAGAGAAAGATTTTTGCGGGCAGTCACCAAGCATGTTAAAATGAGGACTAAGCAGTCCTAGAAAATGCTGATTCTCAGAAAAAGTTTAATCTGAATCTTTGGAGTTGAACTCTTTGCTTCTCTCTCCTCTCAGCCTGAATTGGTGTCTCCTCCCTTTACCAAAGTGCAGCTCTCTTTTTGCTTGGACTGGAAAATGCTCTTTTCAACAAGCAGCTACCTGATGTGTTTTCATTGTCACAGAAAACCCTGTTCTAGTCAGTCAAGACAAATAACCTGTGTAGACTTAACATTTTTTTACATTCAGATTTCATCTGCTCTCTTTCTTGTTGTTTTGTTTTTTGTTGTTTTGTTTTGTTTTGTTAGTTTACATTGCCTTTTCCAGTTTTACTTCTTTTTTTCCTATCTTCATCCTCAGCAAGACAGTGATTCAAATTTTTGAATCTACCTTCTTAAAGAAAGCAAATTGCTCAGAAACAGGCACTTTGGAATTTCCTTCCTTACTTTAAATGACTAATTATTTTCTAGGGCAGTCCCTGAACTTTCATACAGAAAGAGAGAAGTCAGCAGCATGCAGGAGAGCTTGTTTCTCTTCTTGCAGGAGAGCACTCCCAGGCAAGTAGATGCAATATTTGCATTGCCATCCTACCCTGAAACACTTTAATCTGCCCGTTCCCAAGGCACCATTTGCATAAACAGTAATCTACAGGAGAGCTGCCCAAACAATCTTGCCTCTGCATCAGTTTAATTTTTTCTCAAATGAGCAAAGCATCTTTATGTGTTAAACCATTCCAAGTAGGAGGTATCCAAATAAAACATTAAAGGTATTCTAACGGGAGGGCAGCCCACTGAGCAAAGTGTGTGCAGAGAAGACAAATATACAGAAGTACAGAGTGGAATATTCAGTCACCTTTTTAATCAGTGTCTGTGTTAGAGAGACCTCAAAACCTTACATGACCTGCTCTTATGATGATAGACTAAAAAATAAGGACAGGAGAAAGCACCCACAAAACATCAAGAGACTTAAACAAAACATTATGCATAAAAAGAAGTATTACTGTATGTTTTATTCTTGATCTTTGGGGTTTTTTAAATTCTTGCTCCCCATTAGCTGTTTCTCTGGCAGCCTCTGCCCCTCTTCCTCCCACTCCTCCTTTTGCTTGTGCAGGAGCAAACCCTGGGTGGTGCAGTAAATCCTTCCTGCATTTCCTTCATGGCAACAGAGATCAGAAGCTGGCCTCAGAGCACCAACCAGCCTTAAAAACACTTGCTGTGGTTAAAGGGGGAGGACTTTATAACACCCTGATACAGCCTGTGCTCATTGGCACTAACGGCAGGAAATATAGAAATACAAATAAAGGACACGCTAAAACTCAAGGGGAAATACCCCTTTGTTTATTTTCTAACAGTCAAACAATTGTCTCAGTGCTCTTGATACAACCTTGGTAACATTTATATAGGATGAACTGGGGCTTTCTTCTCTCTATCAATCTATCCTGTGCCTAGGATACTATATTTTAACTGACTGGAGCAATCAAACAAAACATTAGTGGGGCCAAAGTAAGTCCAACAGCAAATACTTCCTCAAATTGCCCACTATTTACTTATTCTGTTTGCAGCCAAGAAAACTTAGAAATTCATTCTCACTTGTGCTTTTAGACAGCTACTCTGCGTCACCAGTGGCGATTTCAAAATTTGATGTTATTTCCTGCAGTTCAGACCTTGACCTGCATGAACAATCCATAGTTGTGATGTTGTTTTTCTTGTATCAAACTTAGGAAGTCTGTGAACAAGAGGTTATTTCTTTGGTGGGGGCAAATGTCAAGACTGGTGCCTACTATATGTAAAGTATTTAATCTGTTTCAGCTGAATAACTGAGCAACAAAATTTGCCTTGCTGTATATTCCAATATAATACTTTAGTTGGATAAACTTTATTGTGCTCTGAGCTGCAAAATTAAGGGCACATAGGAATTACCTTTAGTGGCACACAAGTAACATCTGCCTTTATTAACAGCTGTGCTGTACACCTCTCCAAACTGCCCTTCTGTGACACCTCGTAATTTCTCTTGGCACAGTAACCTATATAAACTTGCACAGAACCTGGCTTACCTCCCCCCAGCCAAACCACCCCCAGTGTATGAATGAAGAATAAACACTTTCTGCCTTCTCCTGTTATCGAGATCAAACGAAACATTGCCCTGGTTTTCCAAACAGTGACAGTGCCTCTCTTTGCACGCTTTCCTGGGTAATGTACTTCTAAAGAGCTTCTCAGATCGGAATTTTTTCTCTCTCTCTCCTACACTCAGCCATGGCCGCAGCCCTGTGCCGGGCAGGGCGTCCCAGTGGCCTTGCCTGCCACCTGGCAGCCCTCCCCACGGCATCCTCCGCACCGAGCTGCTCTCCTTCCCACCGCAGAGAACAAAGGCGCGATTGTGTCCGCACGAGAGGAGCGGCAGGGCTTGTTTTCCAGCCCTCGGTCCCCTGGGCAATGCACCCAGTCCCTTCTGGTTCCCAGCACACCGGCACGGCACCGGAGACAGGCATAGCTGATTTCCCTCCTGGTGTCCCCAGGGCCTCCCACCACATTCCAGCACACAGTAACTGTGATTACGCTGTAAACTGGTGGCTGTCCAGTGGGGTACAGGCTGCTCCGGATTTGGGTGAGCCTGCACACCTGAAAACACGGACTCTGTGCTTCTGAGCACATCACTTATCTTTGTCAAGCTGTAACACCTGCACTAAAGCAAAGCAGGGAAAACAGGGAAAGAAGCAGCAATGGCCACGTATTCTTTTGAATAATGATAATTCTCTCTTCTAATTATTATCACCCCTAGATATGTTTAGGTATGAGGGGATTTCCGTTTTTACAAAATGTTTCCTTCTAGGTTTTGTTTCTGACTGATTATAAATTTGCAAGTGGTTTATCGGGCAGATCATTAGTGCAGCTTCAGCCTTCCATTTGCACCTCGGAGAAGTTACATAGCAGTGTTCTTGAGCAAGAACACTTTTTCTGATGAAATATTGCTGCTGGAGCACTTCAGCTGAGGACAGACTCTTTGATACAACCCTGTGTACTCATGTGGGTTGGCCAGAACCCAGTATCTCTTGGTATAGCAGGTGATTCTTTGCTCCTTGCTCGCAGTCCCAGTGACACTGCTTAAGTGCTTTCTCTCTTGCATATATTTTCTTAGACTGTATTTCCAATTTTACTGTTCTCTGTACCTCTCTCTCACCTGCTGTTTGCCCATTGAAGAACGCTATGTGCACATGGTTAAACAATACCCTGGGAAATCCCACCAAAGCTCCATGCTTTCAACTCCTCTGTAAGCAGTTCAAATCCAGAGCTCACATAGTGAACAAGTCCTTTTTTCATCCTTTTTTTTTTTTTTTTAATCTGCCTAGCTCTGTGTTTGTTGCATTTATTCATAACAGAAGGGCAGCCATTTCACTCACCAGTTCCAGTCAGTTTAACCCAACTCATAATACCACCATTGTAGTCAGCTTGCTGAGAGCTGGAAAAATTAGACATACCTGTTGGTAACGAATGCTGATAATTATACAACACAGAAACAACAAAGCAGTCTGCTAGATCCAATCACTCCCTCAATTTAAAGACATTAACATTGATAATTGCATACTGTGGAAGCTCAGAGGCAGTAAAGAAAATTGCATCCTCTGTACTTATCATAAAAGGCAGCACAAGAGCAGAGGAACTTACACTTCAGGAGGAAAAGACACATGACATCACTTCTATAGATGAGGAATGGGGTACAGAAATTACCATTCAGCCAAAGATGTAATAGAGTAGAGCTGGAACCAAGTTAACTGAATAATATAAATACCTGCCACAATCTTTGGCACCAAGCCATCTTTCTAAGGCAAACTCTAGGACAAAATTGAAAGATCTTGTGAGGCCGTGCAGAACTCACAAATTCCATCTCTAAGTGTAATTCTTTTGAAGAGCAGTTTTTAATTTCCTAGTTTACTAGATATTAATCTATAAGTATGACTGAGCTTTTATATCCATCTATTTATGTGGTGAAAATTAAATATTTTTAGTCTCTATGTGGAAGGATGCACCACAGATAGTGACATTCACATCCAGATGCTCCATTTGTGTGTGTGTGTGATGAAACATCTTAAATAAGCTTATTTCTGGGTTTCTGATTTTCTCTTAGTGCCTGAAGAGGTAATTCACAGAGATGTGCTTTTTGATCTAGATTATTATACCTGGAATAAAGCCATGAATTTCCAAACCTTAGCAGCCTCGACACTTTTTCTTTCCCCTTTGCCCTTATACTGAACAGGTATTGTAATTGCAGTAGATCGGAACGTAAAATTCTCCCATCCAGCATTTAATTCCTGTGAAGATAGGCTGAGAGACTTGGGGCTGTTCAGCCTGGAAAAGAGAAAGCTCCAAGAAGCAGCCTTCCAGTACCTTGGGGGATTGCAAGAAGAGTGGAGAGGTACTTTTCACAAGGGTATGTAGTGATAGGACAAGTGGTAATGGCCTTAAACTGAAAGAGGGCAGGTTTAGATTAGATATTAGGAAGGCATTCTTGACCATGAGGGTGGTAGGGCACTGGAACAGGTTGTCCAGAGAGGTTGTGGATTCTCTGTCCCTAGAGGTGTTCAAGACCAGGCTGTGAGTAATCTAGCCTAGAAGATGATCTTACGGTCCTTTCCTATTCAAACCATTCTATGATTAGTTTTTTTCATACCTCAATTTCCACAAGATTGTACTTTCTCAAGCCCACTTATTTGTATAATATAAAACTAATACAAGCTACATAAATACAGATATTTTTTAAAACAATCATTGCATTCCACTCTCAGCTTTTCAAGAGGCATCACTTGCACCATGTGTCACTTTAACTACAATTATGAATGCACATCAGTATGTTTGCAAGGCAGCAGCATACAAAAAGCCTGATCTTACCACCACTGATGGTGAAGGCTGAAGAATATAGAAACAGAGTTGTAATAAAGAGCTGTAAGAGTTGTAATAAAACACTCATTTTACACACTGCTGTGCAAAAATCCCATGTGCTTTAGGTCACTTGGCAGGACACTGGCCAGTCCACCTGCCCTAACTGCATAAATTCCCAGCATGTTCTCTGGAGATGTGCAGGGAAGTTTTCTGTGAATGAAGCTGCTCCTTTCTATTGTTAGCGGAAAGAACTGAAGGGAAGTGTGAGATGTCTCCATCCCCTCCTGACGATAGTATTTGTAAGACAAAATACATTATTTCTAAACCCTGATAAGCCCAAGAAAGACTGAATTTAGGCTTTCTACACTGAAGACAGCTCTCTGAACCCTTGGCCTTGGATAATTTGGGGGAAAGCCTTTACTCTACCCTCTGTGGGTTGCTGTGCACAGACGCACAACACAAGGACTTGGGCACCACAGCTGAGTCTGACTGTTCCTTGGGGGCAGGTTGTCCTGTCCCTCCACCACACAAACCCACCAGCCAGAGGGAGTCACAGCCCCAGCCACATTCAGGACTTCAGGCCACCCCAGAGCAGCCATGCCATTCAGGTGCCTGCCTGCCTGAACCATGACAGCTTTGGGGAGTGGGAGTCACCTGTCTCTTTTCTGACAGGTGCTTCTAGGAGTGAATAGATTACTACAGTAAGTGCCCAGGAAATTTTCAAGCATGGTGTAGGGGCACCTTGCAGTGCAGGAAGCAGACAGACTGGGTAACTGTCTGAGCCTTAGGCATTGGGCTCCTAAGTCTCAGTTTAGGTAGGCTGGATCCTGAACAGACCTAACACCTTATTAAGTGTTCATGTTCCTTTTCCAGGTCTTTCATAATTCCTCATCATTCCAACATCAGCTCTCCCCACTTAAGTTCCTCTCATCCTAGCACAATGGCTCCAAAAACATAGACCTGCTCAGAACATTTTCAAAGTGGTATTTAGCCAAATATCCCACTACATCAAAGATGAAACATCTCAGAGGAACCTGAGCATTTTGAGTGAGTTTTGCTTGTGACCAAAATGAAAACTCCCAACTGCATACCTGAGGTCTTTGATCTCAAATTAGGCATTTCAACCCAGCTCTCTTTCACAGAGGCATTTGAAAGGGGCCACCTTATATTTTGTTCCCACAAAAGGTACAGAAAGACTTCAGAAATCTCAAATACTTTCCATGGGATGGAATGGCTGTTCTTCACCCACTCCTGCTCTAACACTTCACAGGAGAGAGGCATAGATAAGGGCCTTCACTTCAACAACATTGGTCATTCAAGAAAGAGCAATTGAAAACATGATTCAGGTTCTGTAAGAAATTACTCAACATTTTGCTGAATTGTCCTAAAAAGCCAAATGAAAAGCAAAATCACTGTATGAAAGTATGCTTCATGATTACAAAGTATCCAGGAACCTCTAGTATCAGTTTCTCTTCCTACACATGGTCCAATTAGTCTTCAGTTTCCTTCAAGCTTTCATGTAAGGAATAGTGTAACTTGGTTTATGTCTTTTTAAAAGACACTTACTAGACATTTTGTGCAAGTAATTACTGAAGCTGCAATAGAAGGGGGAAAAAAAGGCCATCTCCTACTCCATTACTGTACATTAATATATCTTCCCTGACAGTTATTGTCAGGACTCAGTTTTCCTTACCATCAATCTACTTCACACAATTTAGTCTTCTATTGGATGGAAACTTTTCAGACTAAGAATATCCCACAGTCCTTCTGCTGCATGATGATTCCCACCACTTTAGGAGTCTGTTTTATCAAAAAAACTAGAGATTGAGATTTTTTCTTCTGAAAAATTAATTATTTACCTTGAATACTGATATGATTAGAGTCAAAAGTGTAAATAAGATTCAGAAAATGTTGCCTTTGCATGATGTGCACTCTCAGGAACAAAGAATGAATTCCCATATTCTATCTACCTTTTAGCCTTTCACTTTTTTTGAGTGTAATTTGCATTTGAAATCAGGATAGAATGTAGATTGATGCCATAGTATTTTTCATTTTGAACAGACTGCATGTTATTCTTCTGTCAGGTGGACTCCTGTGTTATTATCCCAATTCCTCCTTACATTGCAGCTGTTTCATATGGTCAGATGAAATTACTGTTAGTATAACAAGTGTTTTGTTTCGAGTTTCCTGAACTTATCGGTAGCTTTCTGATTGCTTGTATCCAAGTGACTCTCTAATGGGAATGAATGACAAGTTGGATTATTTCAGCCCAAAAGGTGAAGCTAGATTTTAGGAGAAAATTATTTCTAGTTTCATGTCAAAGATGATGCACAAATAGGTTATTTTTTTATCTCATATATTGTTGATCTATTGTAAAAAGATTTCCCCACTTGAAGTAGTGAGTTCATTGTATTTTGGACTGGAGACAGGGATTGAGGAAAAAATTTATAAGAAACTACTCTACCAAAATAATTAAAGTAAAATAATTTTCTGAGAGACAAAAGAAAGGCCAGACATAAACGGATTGATACAATGTGATGGCCTCTTCCTCTCCCTTTAGCTCTTGTGCGTGTGTGAAGTCTGCTTTGAGCTCTCAGACAGCAAACAGGAGGGAGAGCACTTCTGGAAAAACTAAGCTTTCCCTTTGTTCTGTCCCTGTTCAGATGTACTGGCCTCGCAGTTCCCATTATCAAATGCATGACCATACTCTAACGTGTGTGCAGAGAGAGGGACCTCTCGTAACACCACAGCCAAACTGAATACACCAACAAAAGGGAGTCATGCAGCTCAGGCACCACTGCACCACCACTCAGAGGCCTCTGAGCCTGCTGAGCAGACTCAGATCAAGCTGCAGTAGTGACTTTCACACTTGTAAGTGTTCCAGCCCCACACCTGGAGCTGTGCCAGTGCAGAAGAATCATTTTTGCATCCCCCTTCAGTTCAGATAGCGTATTTATGTATCTGCACACAACCAAAACGGATTACTGTGAGTGATGTTTAGCAAATGTCTGAGAAGAGCTGCCATATAAATGCTTCATCATTTTTAGTATCCTCAAACAGTTTCCATTAAAACAAAGAAATGGATGGATGTCACCAATTGAAGGACTCACTTCCAGCGGTGAAATACAAGAAAGCAGCAACTGAGAAGGCGCTGAAAGTTTCTGATATTTATCAAGCTGCCCAAACCTGAGAAGGATACCTGAACATGTCACAGTTTTCAAAGCAAAGAGATAACTCTTATTCACAATATCACATTTTTTACAGAATATGGACAGCCAAAGTGTGTGTGGGGGGGAAATCAAGAATACTCTTTTGATAATTCTAACAGAAAAATCTGTCAGATATGAGGGACTGAGATTAAAGTTAAAGGGTGAAAATGAACACTGAGGTACAAAGAGGCAGGTGTCTGCACCAAAACAGCCACAAAGCAACAACAGATGGTAGCTTCTCCAAGTGTAAGGTCATTGCAGCAGGAGCACCTTGCTTCATGCTTATGCAGCAGGTAGCAGGGTTATAATCCATGTGTAGTACTCCTAGTGCCACCTAGACTAGTAACAGAACGGGTTAAGTAGCATGGCTGCAAGTCTAACACTGGCAAGTCTGAACAGTGAAAGAAATTGCTAGGTTCAGCAGAAGATAGTCCAGTTCCTGTAGAACACCACTTCCAGGCCCCTGAGGAATACTGCTTTTGTTTCATCTGATCCGTGAACCTTGCATTCCATAGGAAATAGCAGGTGGATAATTTCACCCCCACCTGAAGAGGAGGGACTTGACTAGCAATTGTGGAATTTGTTCTCCTCCAACAGATGCAAAGTGAGGTTCCTAGGAGAAAAGCAGTTCAAAGGCTGTGATATTTCCTTTGCTTAAGCTCAAACATCAGAGTCAAGCTGCTCTAATGTGATGAAATGGAAAAAGGTGAAGAAGGTTCCAGTTTAGAAGGTGCAAAAAGCAACTGTGAACCAAGTGAAGTATTTTATGCCCTTGGTTCAAGGTATCAGTGCCTGAATTCTTGCTATCATCCAGGATATCACTCACCAAATAAAAAAGAGCCCCAAAACTCAACCAAAATCAAAACCAAACCAAACCAAAGAAAACAAAGTCAAAACAAAAAAACCCAGACTCACAAAAAGGTTAACCAAACTAAAAAAAAATATAAAAAAAAAAAAAAAAAAAAAAAAAGTCTCTTCACTACAAGGAAGGACTATGGACAGAAGCTTAATCTGTCCATTACTGAGATGTAGTATCTAAGAGGTAACTTGCCTTTCCCTTGTACTTTCATGGATCAATGCAAACTTCTGGTTATTTGTAAGATAAAATGTCATGCCATTAGCATATCTGCCATTAACAGAAGCCATCCATGACAAATAGCTCAGGCACTTGACATCCCCAGAACAGTAGATGTTGATTTTTGGTCTAGCTCCAGCAAATTTGTGATTAATTGGAAGCTATTCAGTATTCCAGTGCCAAGGTGGGTAAAAAAACCCAAACAAGGTCTTGTGAACACTTTTGCTCTCTGTTATTAAAAGAAAAAATTGCACATCCACTATAGCTGAAACAATTAGTTCTGGTGACTTCATTTCTGTCTCTCTTTCCTTGTCACAGGTTAGCGATATCCGATGTAATATCAGTATGTGTTTCTCCATTCAAGGGTGTCAGGGAGTGCTGCCAAAGCAAGGCTGTATCATGGGCTTAAACTCAGAAGGAAATGCAGGTGCAAATCCAAATAGTGTTGCCTCCAGCTTCTGGCAGTGGTGTCTCCCATGTGCTGAGCAAAAGGAGTCACATAGAACTGCACCGTGCTAAGCACAAGACTCTGTGACCCTGGGATCAGTTGTTCAGGGTCTGACCAAAGAAATCCCCAGTTTCCTTATCCTCCAGTTCTCATTCTCTCCTTGGCAGAAAGAGGCTGCTCCCCCTGCAACAATGCTTTTGACATTGTGAGGTGTAGATAAAGCTCTTTCAAAATTGCCCACACACACAAAAAAATAAAAATTCAGATGGTTGAAATGTACAGGGAGAAGAAAAGCCATGAGAATTATTTTTTCTTCTGACACTGGCTCACAGCTCCTGTCTTGTAAGCAGTCTTTGCCTCAGCTCCTCTTCACACATCTCGACACGTCTGAGGACTCATTTTTCTTCCAGGGATGTCTTAAGCTGTAATGGATATTTTACTATATAGTACCAGAAGTCTTTTGTATGAGAGGAGCAATGTAAACTCAAAGAACCTGCTAATGAAAACCATTAATAGTAAATGTAATTACAGCCTTTTGAAATGATTCAACCACTTCAGAATATTTCAACATCTGCATTATCCTCTTATGATTTTAAAACAGAGGAAGACAATAGAATTTTTACAGATCCCTTTAAAAAGGATGAATTCTACACAATTATTTAAAAAGTAAGAATTTTTTGGGGAGAAGAAAGGAGATATTCTTGGAATGGATAAAAAAGGAAGGGGAACAAATCTCTATAATATTGTTTGGATTTATAGTCATAAAAATATGTACAATTTAAGACTGAGAGAGGGGAGCATTATGGCTAACTTGACTAGAGTCAAGACCAGGCATTGAATATCACAAGGAAAAAAATCATTAACATTCAGAACAAAGTAGTAGAGAAGAAAATGGATGGAAAAGCAAAAGGAGATTGTTTCTAATGGAAAATAAGAAGAAAATAAGAAAGGTCACATAAACCAGAAAATACATAATCAGAGAACTTTATATCCCATTTTGTAATCCTCTGTACACAAATGCATTTTTGCTTACATAAATATGTCAAAAGTTCAATAATATATACATGTGCAGCAGTGTCACTAGTCTTAGAAATCTTTCAGGTGCAGTTTCTTTAAGTTTTCCAAGTTATTTCTTCCTTTGAGATGAAAAGGTTTTCATTTTTCTAACCACTGCACACTTAATGAGTCAAGTCTTATAAAAAAGCATCCAGCAGCATCTGATATCAAGAACTGAACAATTAACTGGTCCATTTCTTCTACAGCATCATTCCTAGCACCACAACCTTTACATATTGTCTCATTAAGCTTTTTAGAGAATAAGGTTTTTATGGTATATTCCCTGCCTTTCTTTTAAGGACCTAGCATTTATTGTAGGTAGATTTTTCATCTCTGTTGATGTATCCTGACAGTGGTAGTAAAATGTAAGCAGGAACAAGATAATGGGAGGAGTCACAGTAGCCTTAATCAACCCCCACACATTGCAATAATAAAACAATTGCTTCAAAAGAATTCAGTACTGCAGTCTGACCTCAACAAAACCTGAGTTAAAATTACAAAACCAAGCCTCGGTGATACTAAACCTTCAGCAGACAAAGTTACTTATCGTTAGAAATCCAAGAGGTGTTATTTTAGTTTGCTGTATTTAGTTTTTGGAAGGTTTTAAAATTAACACTAGTATATAACGACTCCCACAAGATTTAACAAAAGTCGTGATCTGTCGCTTGTATTCAACACAAGTATTCACTGGAGAAACATAAGTTGATATGCTTGCTTAATGTTCACAAAGCATTTTGAAGATGAAAAGTATCTTGTGCTAAACAATAAGTTAGTCTGACGATCTTCTCATAACACCAAAGATAGACAATCTCTTAGAACAAGAAAAACGAGACACAAAGCTGGTCTGGCGAGGATCCTGTTTTGCCTTTGAAAAAATGTTAAAATAATTGATAGTTTCAATAATAGATAGTTTCAAAGTATTAAGCATTCCTTTGCTCAGTGCTTCAAAGGGGTCCCCAAATACCTAGAAATTCAACTATTTTCCTTTTCATGTTTGATAGGAAAAAGTATTAAAAAGACTCTTAAAAATACAAATAAAGAGATCTATCCACTTTTTGATCCACCTTTATCTGAAATTAAAAAAGAAATTCGAGTGCTTTACATGTCCCCCTGTAATGAAAAGCCTCACAAAAAGACTCTGATGTGGAACTAATTTGCATTCTGTATGTGCTGAATGGACTATAGAGACTATAGTAACCTTCAGAGAATCTTTGCTGCTTTAAAAAAGTAATTCGCATTCTATCTCCTTCTACAGAAAATGAAAGGTTGAGGGATGTAAATTAGACAAAACAAACAAACCTTTCATAGTATATTATGAGCTCCAGGTTTCCCGAGCACTTACTAAAATTTCAGTAACTCCTCTTCCATTTTCAAGCACAGTAAATCTGGGCCATTTGACAAATGCCTTATCACCATTTGATTTGTGTTGCTACATACAGAAGCATATTTCAAGGAGATAAACATTAAGAAACAACTTCTTTGAACTTGTTTTTTTCTTCCTTACTGTCTCCCTCGTGCTATCAAAGGCGTGATTGTTTTTTTGTTACTTAAAGCTCCCATAGTTTCCAACATGGCTAACTGATTAAACTGTTAGTTTACATGACCATGTGGTTCATGTACATCTTCACATTTCCTTAATTCACATGTTGGAACCCACTGGCCCATCTCAACAGGTTTTTACAGGGTGGTGTAAGCAATAAGCAGAATTAAGTCCCTGCTCATCCCATGAAAACAGAGAACCTGAGGGAAAGAGAGGCATCCTTTAAAAACCCTAATTAAGAAATTTGGAACAACATACACTTGTCCCATGTGAGAGACAGTGAGCCTTTCTAAAGGCTCAGCTCACACAGAAAGTGTCTGTTAGACACCAGAATTCCCCTAGCTTCAGTGTTCATGGGGTTGTTCACTAAAGGGTGATAAAGTTAACTTCAAAAATAGTGAAATAGTGATTTGATAACAATTCATTATCCCCACTGTGCAGCACCATTAAAATTACCTTTCACCCACACAAGCTGTC
Organism: Pyrocephalus nanus; assembly: GCA_038380795.1. Lineage (NCBI taxonomy): Eukaryota > Metazoa > Chordata > Aves > Passeriformes > Tyrannidae > Pyrocephalus > Pyrocephalus nanus. Next base: position 44,795,231 of record CM076260.1, read on the forward strand.
TGTCTTTCCTTATTTACCCTTGTCCTTAAAACAACTTTTCCAGTCCTACTTTTCCATATCCCCCAAATCCTTGGAGACTCTGCCCTTTACTCTTCCACTACACAAGTTTTATCTGCAGACCTGAGGTAAAGATCTCATCCATTACCATCTGCTATGGTGACACAAGTCTTTCTGACACATGCTTTGCACATCTGCAGCTCCAGAGAGTGCATGATGAGATTTGTCCCTTCCTGCCTTGGAAGACCAATGTTTGTTTGTGCATGACACGAGTCTTCACACCTTCCACCTCCCGTGGTTAGGGCTGTGTTGGAGCTGTGCTGGTTTGCCCTTTTTCAAACATACCCAGTGTAGAACTACTCCAAGCACTTGAATGGACAACACAGTTCTAGGAATTTGCTAAGTGGAGGCATGGGTTGGAGCTGGAGATATCCACAAGTCTTGTTACCACTAGTTGCGGACAGATACTTCTAGTATATATTACTGTTGCACAGCAGAAACAAGGAACTGTGTACTGGCCACACAGAAAAGTGAAGTCTCAAATGCTGCATATAAGCTTGTTTGTGTTGTCCAGCTGACAGTCTTGGAAGATCCTTCTGAATTTTCAATACTGAAGTAATTAATTCAAGAAGGCAGTACTCACAAAAGCGGGAAACTACAACAACTCGGTGTTATGAATCCTGATTATTTTGTTTAAGGGGAAATTTCTTTCAAGTAGAAAGGAGAGATCCTGAATGTGTACTCTTCATGCTCTGGGATTGCATCAACAATATTATACTAAAATCAGAGGGGAGAGAAGGTCCATGAGAGGCCCTCCAGGCCTCACCTTTCCCGAAGTTATGATCAGCTAGATCTAAACTATTACCAAATGATGTTTATCTAACCTGCTTTCAGAAATATCCACAAGCTCCCCCCAGGCAAACTAGCTCAATGCTTTGGAACGTGACTTGTTATCTTCAGAGCATGCAGGAAGGACAGGCTCTGTCCCTGTATCTCAGCAACTGCCTTTTACCTACAGGTTTCATTACGCTTCCTAGTTCTCTTTTTTTGCAGCTAAATACGCTCCACTCTTTCTACTTTTTTGCATCTATGGCTCTTATGATTTGCTCTACTCTGAATTTTACCAGTTTGTATCTACTAATTCCTGTGTCCAAAACTGGACACAGGACTTCTTTGGAGCTATAAGCATTTTTCAGACATATCTTTCTTTTTGAGTCCCTCCATGATGCTGTCCTTTTCCCCAGCAGATCCCCTACCTGCCAGCCCAACTCCTGCCCTCTCCCCAACCTCTCTGATGCCCCTGTCATGTAAGTAGTGCAAGACAATAATTAAACCCCAATTTTTCCTCCCTTTCCCTCATGGAACAAGCCAAGCTCCCCAAGCCTGTCCTCATATTCTACATGTTCCAGGATCAAGACCAGCACAGTGCCTTTCATCTGGCCTCTCTCAGGCAACTCTTGCACTGGGGTCCCCAAACTCCCCACTCTATTGCAAAAGTGCTCAGATGGGAGATGAATAAAGGGTAGTGATCATTTCCCTCAGCCTGTTCATGACCTGCTGGCTACGCTCATGAGCCAGGGGGTTCAGAAGTGCGTGCCATGACCACGGGCTCCCGGTTCTCCGCAGGGGCACAGGCAGGGTGTTCCCCACCCTGAACTTCAGCTTCCACCCTAGGGTGACAGCTGTTCCCATGATCCCACCTGGGGTGTTTTCCCTGCTCCTTATCCCCAGCCAGCAGTTCCCTCTTGCCTCAGGGCAGCTTGCATGACAGGGGAGCCTTGCCTGTTCCAGGTAGGAGGTGAGGAGGTGAGAGGCCATCCATTGCCCTCATGTCCCAAAGGCTGGGGTGTGCTGAGTTGATGGGGAATCACATTTTTCTTGTCTACCCATCTGTTGTGTCTGTTTTTGAAGTAAGACTGCCAGTTCTTCAGGGCTGAGACCATCTCAAAAGGCCCTTAGCTATAATTTATTATCTATAATTAGCTGTACTAGCTATATATGCTATATATATATAAATATGGATATATAAAAATTAAACATATTAGCTATAATTAACTATACTTAGCTGATAAGTAAGAGTAAACACAGTATTTCAGTGTCACTGGAAACCAAATTTGAAGGGTCCAGATGAAAAAGAATGCAATTTTCCATATTCCCAGCTCATCAGCTTCTCACTCAACCCCCCCTTCTGTCATCTCAGAAATCAGTATAAACCCATCATTCAGGTCTTCAGTGCAATTATTGGCTCGAGCCCAAAACTGGGGTACATCTGAGACCCTCAGCCATCTCTGGGTTGAAACACTGGAGTAGTATGGCTGCTCTGGAACGGCACTGACCCTCGTGTGTGAGAGCCTGGGACAGGAGTGCAGGCAGGGTGTGGAGAACAGGCAGCTCTGAACCCAGCTGTACCAAAGTCACCACCTTGGTGGAACTGTGTTTACAAACACTCCTTCTGCCATAGCAATCATAGGTTCTATAATATAGAAACCAAACAAGCAGACAAGCAAAAGAGGGGCTTAAATGTTGTTTCTCTGAAAAATAAGCAGAGATCCTGTGAAGTCCATAACAAATTTCAGTATTATATACTAATTTTACATGGAAGGCAGTCAGACTATAACCTGCAAGGACACTGATCTCAATAGGAATTCAAGTCAGGCACCAAATTGCCTTTGAAGACCTGGGCTTTAATTACTGCTGCTACAGAAAGCAGTATAAAACCTGCTGACGAATACCTAATGCTTAGTAGTAGTTTTGCAGACACTCAGCAAAGACTGCCTCTGCTCTGAGGAATGCATGATACCAGACTGGAGGGAGGAAAAAAGGAGTGAAGTAGAAGTTGAACAGTGTCAGCCTGCATTGCTGAGTAAGAACAGACCCTGCTAAATGTAAACAAACTGAAGTACTAATTTAAGTCACAGACCCCCTATCAGCCACCTAGCAAAATCCACAAATCCCTGGTAGATTGAATCACATGTATTGGGATCAAAGCTGACGTCTCAGTCAGGTCACAGGAGTACGTGTGGATGCCTTACCTCTCATCCTGTTCCTCCACCGTGTTCAGAGGGCTTAGATCAGTGCCAGATTAACAGGGCTAAATTACTGCAGAGTCTGTGTTCTGAAAATAGCTCAGTGTTCTTTTGATATTTTAATTTCAGTAAAAACACAGACTAGCAGGGGAAAAGAATCAAGTCTGTCATCCTGCTAATGCTTCACGTTGGCTCATTTACTGTTGGCACTTTGCAAGAGGGCACACCTTAGGGAAGCCTGGAAATTTTGGAATGGAAGCAGTGACTAATTCCAAGGTGAAAAAAAATCTGCTGCATTGCATGTAGTTTTCTGTTAGTTTCCTGAAACAGGAAAGATAACAAAATCACAGAAGTGACAATAGCCTTAAAAAGGAATTTGAAGATTCTGTTGGAAACATAAAAAGACACTAAATGACAGCAAGTTTTAGAAAATGTATGTAAAAAATTGTATATAGTAGATACATGATAGCAAATGTCATTATCAGAATAATAATGCTGTGACTTCTTTGCATTACTCTCACAGCCCTACCCAAGGAGTTTTCTTGCTCATTGTTCAAAAACTTCCTTGTACTTACACATTAAAACACTGAAACTGCCCTGTTTGGGCAAAGACTTCAACAAATTTATATCGTATATCATGTTTTATGATTCAGTGAAGTCCATTTTCATGGGCTGCCACAGACTGTCTTTGTAACTGAACAGATACCAGGTAATCTGCTTTCAGAGGGAATTCTTCCTGACTCCTAAAACAATCAGGGTTCTTACAATGTGGTTTCTACCCATTTTAAAATTGGGGGGTTTTTAATCCCTGCTATTATGGTTCTAATTGCTATAATCAGCTGTACGTACTCAGTCAATTTTGAATCTCACTAGTCCAAACAATCACACAGTATGCATTTGTTACTGTACTCTGGTGTATATATTCCTCTGAACACAAAGTTCAGTCTTACCCCTCAAAAACCACCTGCATTTTATACAATTCAGTAGAAAAATATACAGTTCTTGTCATGTGAAGTTTATATATTTCAGTGTAATCAACACAGATTTTAAATCCAGAATATGCACACTAAGCGATCTGAAAAAAAGTCCACGCTGTGCTTTCAGTCAGAGCTGTTGAAAAGAGTGAAACAGAACAATTGCTTTACAAAGGCGTTGCTTCCTTTAATAATTTGTGCCACATAAAGAATACTTTTCACACTAGGTCATTCAAGAGAGATTTTGGTGGAATGCGATCATTCAGTTTATGCAGCAAACCCAAGCTACCACGATTTAATTCTGCTGTGTGCTCAATTTTCATATTGTACACCCATCAGTTGTTAAAGCATAGCTCCTGCTAAGCTGAAAGCATAAAAGAAAGAGTCTCAGTTCACTTCTGAAAAGCCTGAAAATGTTTTATTCATGTACTTGCAGCACATACATTGCAGGGAGTATTACTGGATTCAAGAGAGAATTGAATGACCCTTCGCAGATGAGATTTTGTTAGTTTAGGATTTTGATTGGGTAGTATGGAGTTGATCGGGTTTTTTTCTTCAGCTCCAGGTCATTCATTCTGGACATTTTGATGAAGTCTAAACCAGAGCAATTATGCATTCATGAGCAGGATGCTGAGGGTTTCACTTGGAAAACTGAAGGCTGATAACCAAAGTAAGGCTCGAGTATCTTTCCTGAGGCTACTGCATAATGATGAAAACACATCTCAAAGCACATATGGCAGAAAGCCTAGTACTGCTCTTCAAACTGCCGTAAATAAACTGATGGATTTAAAATAACCGGCCCCTTCATCTGCTGGGGCACAGTAAACCTTCGGAGTGCATCAAATGTAGTGTGTGTTCTAGAATGAAGAGCTTTGTGCTGCTACAAGGCAGAGCTGACAGCTCCTGTTTCAAAGTTATCTTTAATGCAAAAACAAGAAACATTCCCAATTGTATCCATTACAATAAAGATGCTGGATGATAAAGTCCGCTACCTAAATCATTTCAGTCATGTATGGGAAATCAAATCCCTATAAGCCTGAATGCACACAAAATGCAAATCTCTCTGAATTGCCTCTAATACATGCACGTTTGTATAGATCCTCACTTTCAAATACAGGGTGTCATTGTGAGCTCCCTGCTGAGCCCAGTGTAACCTGAGTACAGGGAAATGCTGACTTGGAAAGACCTTGACAAAGAGCCTGGCCTTGCAAATGTTTGTTCTCATGAGCCCTTCCACAGGCCAACAGGCTATGTAAGAACTACTCTCAGGAGAAATTATTCCTTTTTAGGTACCGTACTAATAACATTACAGAGTATGCAGCTGTCCTCAGCTAGCTTGAGAATATTTGCATTGTATAGGCAAAAATAAGTGTTTGATGGATTAGGTCAAGAATTGGTAACGGCTTGTCAAACTGACCCTGAATTCATGTGGAAAGTCATTTACTGAGGTGTTAATAAAGTCCCGTCTCCACACAGACAAAGGGGGACTACCCTCAGTACAACAGAGCATCACCATGCACGCCGCTGTCACGTGTGGAGAAAGGCTCGGGGGACATGGCTGCATCCTGCTGAAAACAAGGAAGCCACTAGTAGAAGCTTATGGGTATTGGATCCAGCCCAAAATACTTCACCTTGTGGAGATTTTTGTTGAATGAAAGTTGTTCATTCAAAGTCACTGTGGATTTCTAACCTAACTGAAAACTGCAGTTTGAAAAAATTTATGGGGTATTCAGAGTATGATGTGGTGAAGGAAGGAACAGTAAACTGCAAACCAACTGTAAGTTCTCATTTGAGGTTATTTCATTCAAATAATAACACTATACTTTATTCAGGACGTATGGGGAGAGCATATGTTTGCAACAAAAGCAGTGCCATGCGTCAAACAAAGCAGAACTGTTTCAAAGTCATTGCAATATACATCCAGACACACTTCAGCTGGACAGATTTGTGAGAGACATAGGTGAGAGCTGCTTCTAGTTATTATGGGTGTAATTTTAAAAAAATTAAATTGTAGTGAAATGTGTGGGCTCCATTGTCCCGCCTTCCCTCCTTTCCCATTTTGTTACATCCATCACGTCCTCTTTCCTTGAGTGGATTTCTTCATCACTGATTCTATTGTCCTGTGATGGAATGGAATGGAAAAAAGATTACCAGATCATTTTTCTAAATCACTCAACTGGTCTGGTGAAAACTCAAAAACTTGAGAGACTTTAATATGCTTAGATGCTATTAAAGAGCAACTTGGTTCAATTTATTAAAAATAAAAGAAAAAAAAAAAAAGGCATGCTACTAAATAAGCCAAGCACCCCAATTCCTTTGAATACTTAACAAAAAATTCAAACACATTCTTATACTTCTTTTACTGTACTGGTACATCATAGAATTAAGGATAATCGTTGCAGCCTCTCTCGCTCTCTGCCTGTCTTCGGAGAGAGGCTACTTTCAATGTTACATTTTTTTAAAAAAGTTACACAGCCAGGCTGGTTGGTTGATCTTCATGTTTTCTCCTGGAGCATTCGGAGAAAAACTAAACCAGGGAACAAAGTGCTTTGATACTCCCCGCACATTCCAAGATTTAGTCAAACAGTGAGCTTTGATAAACTTATCCTGCTCCTTGGCTTTGTTCAGCCTACTGGAAAAGTAAAGGAACATAAGCAAAGGCCTGCCGAGCCACATTCCCTCCGGAGGCCTCTCCGGGGGCCTCTTTCCCACTGACAAACACAGACCCCTGTGCAGCATGCCTAAGTGCTTAGGGGCTTTTAAATGTGTTTCTTCGCATTTAGGGAGTAAAGATAATCACACAGAATATTGAAGACCCTTGGGCTTTTAAGGATTATTAGAAAGGAGCATACTTGAGAAACAACAAAGACACAGATTCGGAAAGTTACAGTTCGTGACAATCTGTTATTGAATTCTCATCTGGTTAATTTTTGCTTTTCAGCAAAGTTTTGCATAAACTCCTACCGCTTCCAGCCTCCGTCCTTTGTTGAGCATGGTGCAGCTTGTATTATTAGGATATTCCTAGTATGTTAGTGTGTCTGTGGGAGCCAGAAACCTCAAGCAGTAAATGCACATATTTGATAACCAGAAGCTGAAAAACAGCTTTAGCCGTTGTAAGGGAAATTACTCACTGCCACAAAAGGAAATAAAGGAAAACTGTTTAAGCACTGTTTGTCTAATATGAAAGCAGAGCTACCTGCACAGATGGATTCCTCAACAATAATAATACTTAGAAAGGGAAGAGGTTGTAATAAGTATGGAAAAGTTATTGCAGTTACTCGAGATGTTAATCAAATCTCAGTCACTGGTTTCAGAGTGGAATCCAGACTCCCAGTGCCACTAAACCTTCCAGCAAAATAAAACTAGTTACACTTCAGCATTTCTAGACCTTGAGGTTTTTAATCACATACATCATCTTGCTTAACAGGTCGTTTCACTTAACGCAGGCAAGTTACAAGTTTTTGTAGAAGTGTCTGGAAGCGCATCTAGAATGCATTGCCTGTCCACTGTTTTATTTACAGGTTTTTTCAATGAAAATCAGTAGCTAATAAATCAAAGCATAATTACACAAACACAAAAATACAATCATTAACATTTTACTGAATACAAATGATAAGCATAAGGAAAAGTACGCTCACTGACATGAATTTGTTAGTTTGCTATTAATATATGGTACTGTGAATGGGTGGTAATGTAACTGAAAGACAAATGTGTATTAAAAAAAAATTAGAGCCACTCATGTTTGACATGATCTTATACTGAGATAAATATCAACAGACAGTGGTATGATCATGTACATTCACATGTGATCATATCAACATAATTAATTTCTGTCTGACAAGATATCATCATCAAGGTAGTTAAACCTCCTCAACAAAGCTTGTTTTGATCAAGTACCAGATACTATTCTCTAAACTGTTGGATGATACAGAAACAATCTGTGCAAGTATAGCAATTTTGATTCAGAAAATTTAAAAAAAAGGTAGTATGTACAAAGATAACTTTTTAATTCAGTGATTAAATTAAGACTCCAGTCTTCATACTCCAAACACCTAATCATTTAATTTATTTTCTTTTTTTTTTTTTTTTTTGGCGGTTTGCTCTCCTCTCCCCACCACAAATATTAGCCCATGTTTAAAGTAGACTATCACGATTGAAACTCTTCAGAAAAAACAGTTATTTACCTTGTGCCAAAAAGAAAGGAAAAAAAAAAAAAAAAAGCAGCACTAGAACATTACTCAAAAGCTTCCATAAATCCTTCATAATTAAGGAAAGTTCCAGGAGCAAAAATAACTTATGTAAATGGTAGGACTTGGGAGGAGAAATATGGGAAAGAGGAGACATTTATCCTTTGTCTTTTTTTTGTTGTTGTTCTTTTCTGAACTTCATTTACCAAAAGCTCCTGGTACTTCTTCCAATGTTTCCACAGCTCCTTTCTCTGGCACATATGGTTTAATATACAAACAATTTAAATAAAATGTCAAATTCAAATTCCCACCATAAATAATTCCACTCTTATGAAAACTGGTGGGGTTTTAGCTATTTCAAAACTAGCCCTGCCTGGCAAACCATTTGGTTAGGAGTGAGGTTAAATAAGAGATTCTTACAAAAATTTGGTATTCTATGCTAGCCTTGTAAGAATTTTATAGAACTGAAAATTAGAATAAACCCTTTCCACTGATATTGTTTCTTTTTCATATATCATACTACCCCATAAGTTACAAGTGTATAGGCTGTGCAAGAAACAGAATTATTGGAGCTTTTCTGTGTTTTCTAGGGGTTCTATGAGCCTGTTGACCTTATTGAATTTAAATGAAAAATAAAACCTCTTTGAGTCCTTATTCTAAATGGTAGATAAACTCTCTAGCCTTTTTTCCTCAGTGGAGTGTTATTATCCATCCTTATTATAAGATACTGCATTTCTTCTTAGCTTTAAATCAGGGGTTGTCGATACTGTCTCTTTTTGCTTCCATCTTGTTTTTCAGAATTCCAACTCATTTGGTGAAAGAGCTCATCATTTTACCTCCTTGCTGAAGCTGGTCTTTTTGCACTGGTCAGCTTTGGAAAGTCAGAATACTGAGTGCTTCTCTAGGTCAGACTGGTACTAATTTGAGTATGGAGTGGAACCAAGCTGTTTTGGTGTGGATTTTGGACCGATTTATTCTCATGCTGGGTTAGAGATCTAGCCATCTCAGATGGTTCAGGAAACAGGGTGGAGAGTGGTAGCCATTTCCATGCCAGAGTCTCTTAACAGCAAAAATACAGGAGAGAAACAGGGAGAATGAAAAAAAGACTTGTGGTTGAGTGAAGAGAATTTCCATGTCCGTGAGTGGTGGTAATGTTCACTGAATTTGTCACAGTTGACAGAGAGGTGGAACTTGCTGAAGAATAGTTTGAAGGTGTTGGACTTGTTCCAGCGGGATCACAGTAGATCTAGAAGGGTGGAGAGAGAGGGAAGGAAAAACAAAAAGGTTTTTACTGCCCTTTTTTTTTTTTTTTCAAATTAAAAGACAAATCAGTAGTAATGAACAATGTGTAGCAACACTCAGTCACAGTACTACAGTACTCAGATACAACACATACAAATGCTCGTGCCTCTCATTGCGCAGTTAAGGACAAAGACATTTTGAATTGTACACGGGGGATTTGTTAAAGAAATAAATCTAGTGTATTTCTAAATGTTTTTACATAACTATCACTTTATCAAAATCCTGCTCTAAAATAGAAGATAAGTAGGTTTTAAAAAAATACAAACCTCACACGGACACACACACAAACCCAAACAAACAAAAAGCCACAACAAAAATATATATACAAAGACTAATATATATAGATAGATACACAAAGACTAATCTAAGGATAAGAAAGACTGTCAACCAACTGTGTGAATTGCAGTTTGCCCATGCAGACTAAACCACAGAAATGAGGAAAAAATGGTAAAGAATCTATTGATACTGTTTCTGGGACTAGATTGTGGATTCCTTTCAAGGAAGGTAGGGCTTATGCAAGTGGATTTAATATTTCAGTCTCTCTTATATTGCTGTGGTAGACTGAACTGCAGAAGTTAGAACAATGGAGCAATAGTGATTAAATAAGAACCTATCAGCATGCTAGAATATTATTAAAAAAAAAAGTGCAGCAAAAAGACCATAAAATATTAGCAAATTTTAAAAAAAAAGCTGACAGAAAACAAAATTTTTAAAAATATTATTTTTTCCTCATATCTCTGCATGGCAGGGACAGAACAAAACCACTCTGTATAACTTCAATATCAAGCTATTTCCTATATATGCACAAGAAAACTTTTAAAGATAAGCTTAAGTATTCCTTTATTCCAATGAAAAAAGCATGTGACAAGAATGGAAAACAAGAGCAAGAATCACAAAGCTGCTCTCCGAAAATGAGCACAGTACAGAAAGCTTAGCTTCAGTTCTGTCACAGCAACCTTGTGTTATAACAGAGCATTCTGGTAAGCCCTTAGAGTTAAAGAAAGTAAAAATAACTTTTTTTTTTTTTTTTTTTTAAAGAGGTTCACTTAATAAATAATACTCTCCACAAAAGGTGTCCTAATTTTCATGTATTTCTGGTACTGCTGGGAAAATAAATTTTCTTTACCGAAAAAAAAAAAAATTGTCCCTTTACACCAAAGTCATGAAGTCAAAGTTAAATTTATTAGAAAATTGCATAAGCATTTTCTTTCAGTATTTTCTACTGAAAAAGCATACCATAGACAATGTAAGGATGGTGTAAAGCTTCTGGTAGTTACGGGTTTTGGCCACTGGCACCATGCTGGAAGCAATTTAGAACTGCAGGATAAAAATCGCTGTGTGGAAGTTTGTGTTGAAATCAGTACGCAAGTGATCAGTAATGAACTGCAGAGTTAATAACCTAAAAGGCAAGTCCCAGCCCACCCCAGAATTTTCATACGAAGATTCCACAACCGTTGCACACTTGGTTATATATTTTAAAAGTTCTCTTAGTTTTAAACAGAAAACCTTTTTTCTAGATTTGCGTGTGGAAGAGAAAGGGCTTATAGCCAAGTTCGACAACATCATAGTAGATGGGATCCCGGAGATTTTTCTTAACGTGAGTGTGACAAATACCAGTAACCCAAGGAGTCTGATCCTGCTCTCGTCACTGCCAAGGGCAAGACTCCACTGAGCACAATGGAAAAAGGATAACGCCTTCCTTGCAAACCAAGGGGAAGGGGGAATTAAAACACCTTCCGGCAATTCCTTTGCTGTTTATATTTCTGATACCGTGTTATTGACCTTTCTGGAAGAGGTAGTCTCTAGGAACAACACAAGGACCCGGAATCCGGGAGTCCCGCTCGGCTCGGTCGCTTACGGAGAAGCGGATCGCTCCTGCATCCATTACCTTTGCTCCAAGGGCAAGGCTCGGCCAGGGCAGCAGCCAGACGCTGGCGACTATGCATTCAGCCTCTAAACCTCCCACTCCTGCCGTGAACCGAGCCCCAGAACCAGACCCAAAGCCCAACACGCTCCGTCGGGGGAGGTTCAGAGCAGGGTCGCTCTGCCCTGCAGCTGTAACATTCGTGCTTTCCCGGAGCTCTCTCGGATTTGGAGGGATTGTTCCCTCTCTCACCAGCGGGGTAATGAACGCTCCGCCGCCGCGCACACCTCGGTTCCGTGGCTTTCCTTCGAGGATCCCATGGGAAAAAAAGGCGCCGACCTCCCACTTCATCTTTTTTAATTTGATCGGGGTAAGTCACGGCACCGCCCCCGGCATCCCAGGGCGCCGAGCTCGCCCCCGCCGCCCGTCCGCGCCCATCGCATCCCCGCCCCATCCCCTGCCGAGGCTGCCCGGGCTCGCTTCTCTCGGACCGCCGCCCCGGGGCGAAGGAGCCACCAGCCACCCACGGCGGGCTCCGGGATGGCGCACACAGACGGGAGTTTCCCTTCGGAGAAACCCACCCCTCCGCCGCTCCCGCGGCGGGGAAACGTAAGGAGAGTCTCGGCGTGGCCGCTCTCCCGTGCCTCGGGGGGGCCGGCGGAGGGGAAGCGCCGAGCCGCTCCGGGACTCACCTGCGTGGGAAGGAGGAGGGCCAGGAGCAGGAGCCCCAGGCCGAGCCGCGCCGCCAGCGCCGTCCCCATGCCCGTCTGATGCTGTCCCGCCGCGACGGTGGTGGTGATGCTGCTGCTCCTCCTGCCGCTGTGGCTGCGAGCGCCAAGGATGCGGCGCTCCGCCGCGCCCGGCCCTTTTATAGCGGCGCGGGCTGCCGTGACGCCCCGCCACCGCCTTCCCCCGCCCCACACCTCTGCCCCCGCCCTCCGTGTCCTCCGCCCCGCAAGTCGCTAGCTCCCCCTCGGCCCTTGTCCTGCTTCGCTGCGGGCTCTGCTCCCCCTCCTCGGGCTGTCTCCGGGAGCTCTGTCCCCCCGCCCCCGCTTTGGGTCTTACGGGCGGTGGTCCCTCTCTACTGACGGCGCCGTGTTCTGGTATGGAGGGACTGGCACAGGGCCGCGGAGGTTGAGCTGCCGAGAAAAGCTTATGTGTATACAAACATCCGTTTTTTTCTATTAAAAAAAAAAAAATCGAACCATGAGTGAGAGAAGGAAAGGTAAAAGAGGCTTAAGTATTTGCAGTGACAGGCGCAGTGGGTGAAAGGTTGAGGAGTTAAGATCCCATCTTGTTCAGAGCTGCCTCACCACTAGTTCTCGGATCACTGGTTGCAATTTCAAGCACTCTTTGGGTCTGAATATGTTATTACTACCATTATTCCTTAAAGAAACCTGTGTAATAAGTGGAACTGAAGGTTCTTCCAGCTGTAGCCTCTGCCTAGGTTAGGTTCCACCTTCTGGCACAGTAAATGCTATAGTTGTATCTCCTCCCTTAACTGACTGAAGATACATTGTGCCAATGCCTCACCAAATCCATCAAGTGTCTCAGTGTACAGACAAATGAACAAAACCAGTTTTGTCCACATTATAAACTACAAAAAAGAGGTACCAATGTGCTGACTCTATTGTCACAAAGCAGTTATTTCTATATAAAAGATGAGGAAGATGTCCTGTTGGCTCAGACTAATCAACTGATTTCAAAATTGGATAGGTTTGTATTTACCTCAGAACAAAGTGTGAGGAGATATCCAAGTGCTGCACTCCATAACTCATTTGCCATCCTTAAAGGCAGGACTGCTTTTGAAGATTTTCCAAGGGCACAGCTAGAACTCAGTCCTAAAGCACAGGAAACGTGGAGAGAGGCATTGCAGATACTGGGACTTGTGTTAGGCAAAAATACATCATTCTATACCAAGTCTCACATTAATTGTTTCAGAATGCCTGACACAGCTATAGGGTTTTTTTTCTTCCCAAGGAATAAAGGAAATTTATAAGCTGTACTACTCAAGATATCAATCTGTTTTTTATACCAAGATGAAAGAGCTTCTGAGAGCTACACTAAGTCTGAAGTACTTTTGAAGTAACATTTCCCTCTTTTTTTTAATAAATCCTTGATCATAATCAGAGTTCAGTTCCTAAATATTAGAGGCACAGTCTATCTATAAAGTAACTATGGTAACAATAATCAAATTGAGGGTCTTATGTCTCTGAATATTCATTAGTTGTATGTTGAAAGCTTCGAATCAGAAGATGGGTTGTCCTGATTATAGATATAAGGAGTGAAAAAAGGAAACTGCAATGGACCTAAAATAAGAGAGGGGTGACAAAGCTGAAAACATTCTTATCACTACCTTTCCTTGCAAACACTTTGCTTTGGTTGTCACAGTTACATGAATCACAAACAGGAGAGAAGGTCACCGTTTCATTCAGTAGACAAGCCTAACACTACACAAGGGTGAAATTCCCTGTGAGGGAAGTCACGTGAATCACAACAATAAAGTGAGGGCTCACACCATCCTGACAACAGATTCCCTGGAGGAGATGTAAAATAAAGGGAATCCAGTTATGGCTCTAAAACAGGCAAAGAAAAGAATATTCTAGTGTAAAGCTGACAGGGATGGTTTCCATTATTATTTCTCCTGTCTTATTTGTGAGAAAAAGAAGTGATAGAGCTGTTGCATGATCCCATAGGGATCATAACTGACTGTTTCAAGTTAAAGTGGCAGCTGAGACACTTTAATGTCAACACCAGGGCAGATAAGAATGAGGGAATAACTGTCAGAGGGCCTTTCCCATTCTCTTCAGCTGTGCATCTTGCTTGTGATCTGGAACTGACTCTGTAAAAAATTATGATGATGCACAGTTCTTATAAGGTGACATGAATGAACACAACATTATACAACTGATAATTATTATTACTATTATATAATATATTGCACTTCTAGCAGTTTAACAGGTTTCAGTGAAAATGAGGATATCTTTCATTTTGCTAAAAATAATGTAAAATCTCTTCCTTTATTTAAAAATAAAGAATAATCCAGAGGTTTGAACACATTTGGCAGGAATTATCAAGTACTGATATAATAAAACTATGTTAAGTTTATGTTCTGAAGTGAAAAACATGCCCTTCTGAAATATTCCTGAAATACTAATGCAGATAGGGAAATGTACTGGCAGCAAGGGAGAAGCACTAAAAATACTTTAAGCCCAAGATTTTCTTTGAAACTTTTGTCATTGAAATTTATAATTATAATGCCTACGCTCTGTTAGATTTATACAACCAAATTTCCCCATCTGGAAATCTTCAGTGTTCTTGATTCCTCCTGAACACATAAATCACCTGCACTCCTAATTACAAAATCTCTACCTTTTTTTTTTTTTTTTTCTTTCCCCAGCTGAAGTCTATTATGAAGTCTGCAAAAGATGTATCTGAGCAAAGAGACCAGAATCCAATATATGGATTTTTCTACAAGGCAAGGAACATTGTTAGTTGAGAACTGTACAAAGTGAAGCACTGCTATCTGGTGGCCAAAAGTCACTTCTGATATTTTTCTGTCAGAAAAGACGATATACTCCCTCAGTCAATCAGCTTTTGATAGCAGTGTGCTCTTAGTTTTCATCACGATGAGATATAGTGTTGAATAGGTCTCAGCACCTCTCCTAGTTAAATACAGAATATTTCATGAGGTTAGCAAAGAGAAGGGAGAAAATTATCTTGATCTTTTGAGTTAAATGTAATTCTGTATATTCCACCAGTGACTTTTAAGTTAACTGAACTTTGCAATAGGCATAGCTTTCAGTTCAGTGAACAGAATCAAAACTTGTGCTGTTTTGTGTAATGCATTAGAAAAAATATCAGCTAAAATGACTGGCAGAGAAAAAAAATTGTCTATAAAAGGAGGCAGAGAAATAGTCTCAGAGACATACATATAAGTAATGTATTTAAAAACATTTAATAAAAATAAAAAGCTTTAGCAAAATAAGTGCACTATTCATGAGAAATAACTTTGACTTGACCATTACTTTACTCTTACCTTTTAGATGCCAATCTTGATCCATCTAAAATATTTTAGGACCATCAATTGTCAGTTAGAATCATTAGATCCCATGCTCCCCAACCAGCTTTTCACTCTCCTTGGTTGTGCATAGACTAGAACTTACTAGGCATATATTAGGACTTACTACACCCTCTGGCTCATCTCTGTCTTCAACCATTTCAAGCTCATGCTACTGCAGCTCTCAGTACTCACCTGAGTCATATTATGAGTTATTTTAGTTAATACACATCTGTGAACATACAAATTTATATATTAGAGCCTGGCTTTTTTTTTTTTTCAAAGGACAGATTTGAAGAGAGAAATCCAGCTTTGCAGTGTGCATCAACTAGCCCATATCTGATAGATCCCATAGCTGATCTAAGCTAACATCATCTGGTGATATGTTTCCTTGATGTCAATTTTTGGCATATTGATTTTGCCTTGAGAAAAAGGTCAGTATTTTCTAATATATAGGAACACTACCTTTTCAGTAGTTAGGCTGGCCCTTCTCTTGCTTATTTCGTGGAAAGACCTATCTTGCGGCAATTCCAGTCATATAATCAAAATTTGCCAGCTATTTTGAAGCATCCTTCCTTACAGTTGCACATTCACTGTCAAAAGAGAACAAGACTGAAATACTGATGGGAGTTGACCGGTTGAAACTGATTTTAGACAACTAGACAAAGCTGCTTGGCACGTGTCTTGGGTAAGAACTTGGAATATATTCTGAGGATTGCATTTCCTCTTCCAGTGGAGGGTTGATATTAAAATTATATTAGTAGAACTTTTAATGGAAGGCATGATTGGTGGTACTGTAAATCTCCCCTTGGTAATAAATGTTGATTCAGATATGGGCCTTGCTGCCATGATGCAGAGCCTCATTACACCAGGATCCCAGCAGTGCCACTGTTTCCATTCTTAGTCAGCAGTATACAGTTAGGGAATTAAACAAAGCCATGATTTCCAGCCATGGAATCATAAGTCCAGAAGTCTGAGCAGAAGTGAAATTGTGATTTCAGAAACAGTCTCAAGAAGAAACATGTAAGAGTTGCTGTCCTAATGCCCATGAATCTTTTGACTTCTGGGTAGACTTCAAGGGATGGTGTCAGCCTACACAATTAGGTGTGGCTTCAGAGCTGCTTGAAAGCACACCTTTCTCCCTAAGCCAACAAACTCTTAGGTGACATCAATACAAACAAATTAAATGGCAGCAGAGCCTGTTCTTTGGCCTAGAGGCCAACTGACATGTCTAGCCCTGTCGATACAAATAAATTCCCCCAGCCTCCAGAAAATGGAGGCTGAATCTAAACGGGCTGTGGTAGGTAGTTGTCCCTGGCCTGGGCCAACCTCTGAATCATGGTCAGGAACCGTTTGGGATCATGCTACTTAGAATAGGGCAAAACCAAGACAGGGCTTTCTTTCACTCATGAGGCATAATGTCAGATAACAGGTCTATACACATGAAGAAGTAAAAATGATCAAAGGTCATTTATTCCATCTTCTGATTTGAGGCAAGTTTAAACACAACTCTCAGGAAAAATCAGTGAACAGTATTATTCCATGGCCCATAGGCCTCCTGTTACTTTGCCAAACTATCTTTGCAGAATATTTCTCTTAACGCAAAGTCTTCTTTGCTGCAAATTTAAAGAAATGATTTATCACATTGCACAGTAAAGTACACAGATAATAATATGACCAGATTTGTAACAAAGTGTTTCCTGGAACATATCAAGCACTTTGCATTGAAAGGAGAAAGGAAGGGTTCCATGACAGCAGCCATCTACATCTAAGTGAGTCTCCCTGGAAATTCTTGATAGATGATGAAGGGAAACAAGTTCTTCTACGAGGTAATTCACCTCATTTCAACACAGACATCTAAAACAGATTAAGCGCATCCTAAAGATGACGACATCTCTTCACTGACTGCCACAAGAGTGTAGATGATTAGCTCGGACATTTGCCACTATATTTTCCTGTATTTTGAGGAACAGATTTAGTTCCTTCAACCTTTCTCCACAGGACTTCTATGCATTTTTGTCATTTTCCTTTGTATTCTCTCAAATCTGTCTTCATTAGACCATGTTTCTCAAAGCAGCACACTCTGCTCAAGATGAGAGTTTAGCATTCGACAACTCTGCTGATGCAGCTTGTAAAGAAATTTGTCTTTTTTTTTTTTTTTTTCTTCATCAGCTTCATAATGTTTGTGGTCTGATGCAACTTTGAGATTATCTCACTCCAGGTCTTGAGCAATAGTGCAATGTTAGCACTTTTCCCATCTCCTTGAATTTTTCTTCTATCATGAGACTTATTAGTATTTGCAAATAGTGTAACCAAGTTCTTCTCACCATTAGCTTGAGCACTAGCTCTGTAAGCCTGTGATTTCTCCCACTGGATACGATTTTTTGCATTACCTCTCTTACCAATGGATAAAAATTAGTTATCCTCATCCTATACTGCTACTTCACTGTGCTTCTTTCCAAACAAAAAAACATACACTGAAAACCTCTGCATCCTTATTAGTCATTTTAACCACCACCATTAGTTTATGACTGATGGGATTTCTTCTACCCCGACACTTTTCAAGACCTATGTTTTCAGCCCTGCATATGAAGCATTTTTTTTTTTCTGATGGCAATGGAAGCCTTTACCTTCTTTTGAGAAGTGCTAAACATCCGTACCTTGCAATTTGAATCTAGTATGCTTCTAATTCTCTTTTTTATTTGTTATTGTTTGCTTGGTTTTGTTTTTGTTTTTGTTTTGCTTTTGTTTGCTTGTCTGGGGGTTGTTGTTTTTTATTAATTTATTTTTTATCTTTATTTGCTGCCTTCTCTTTGCCACTTGACAGGGCAGATTTTTACACATGGTTATCAAAAAGATAGTCTACATGAAAAGGCAAGCTACAGTACAAAGTTCTCAGTTTCAAAATTTGCTCCTAGTCATGACTCCTGGATGGCATCCTGAAAGGCTTATTCTTTCGTAACATTTTCTAGGTAATTTCTAGTTTGAGTACGGGACAGGCAGAGACAACAAAATAATGAGAATGAACCATCGAGAAATCTGATAAACAGGAAGATATTAAGTTGGAACTGTTTATTTTATAAGCCAAAATAAGAGTAAATATTAGTAAAATGTGTATAAATGGCCCAGTTCTAGAAGGTAGATCAGCTCTTCTTCCCACTTCAAAATAGAAAAAGGGACTAGTCTAGGATTTGAAAAGATGAACTAATGAAACGTATCATGTGTCACTAAGAGTGTTAAGACTTCATGTATCTTTCAGATGGTGAACGCTGTATCACAGGGTATCATTAGGAGAGGAGCAGAGAAGGGGTAGTCACAGAGTGATGAGAACTCCCAGAGTTTAGACAGCTAGTGTTGCAAGGACACACTTCCATGGGAGACAGATCATCCCAGATCTTCCACTGTGCAATTTACACATCTTTTATACCCCTGGAGCAGAACACCATGAAAGGATGAGACAGCCTTGACACCAAGTAATATGCTTATTCTGACGTTCTATCCCTCCCTGTTGCACCTTCATTTACATTATTTCTTTACATATATATATATATATATCAAAGGTGTATTGACACTGGCAGTTAAATTTTTCTTTCCTAATGCAATAATGTTTATAAATGCTAATCAAGACAACTTTGTTCCTTAGTCACAATGGAAGCTGAAGTACCTTGCACAGCCCTTTTTCTGTATATATATTGAACTACTTACAATCAATTAGAGAAGAGAACATTATTTCCTAAATACTAAAGTCATTAATCTGAGGAGAATACAGAGGCAACACAGAAGTCAACAAATAATTCAAACTAATTAACATGGACTATATTGTATTATGCCTAATAAATAAGGTTAAAAGAATGACTGCTTAATTCATTGCTTTTCCTTTTTATTTGCCACCTGCTGTTAGTGGTAACTAGATAAATCCTAGAGCAGCAACCAACACCTGGGCCTGAGCACGTTCACTACAAAAGAATGAAAGTCTCAAAGCTCTTTTTAGGAAAGAGTGTATTAACTTTTCCTACAAAAGAAAATCATGTTTTAGAGAAGTGGCAAACAAGAAAGTGAGGGGGAAACATCCAAACAAATCTCATTGTTAACCTCTCACCAAATTGGGAAATTTAAGAATTAGCAGTGGAACTGCAGAGCCTTTAATTTTAGTGCAGCTGGATTTCATACCAGACTGACTAAAATTACTTACTCACTGTTTTTCTCTCATTTGCTTACCCAGTGATGTAACACCAGTTTTCAATGGCAAGGCAGCTATGTATTTCTGGTTTAGGTGGGCCGCCCTGCTCTGACTGATTAGGGTGGCCTCTATTGCTTCTGCAGTGCTGATCAGAGCAGTCTGCACTTCCCACCTCCATACTCTTTCTTCTTATGACTCAATGTGGCCTTCTACTGTAAAAGACAGCAGGCAGACAAAAGCCGAATTAGTCAGGTAGTGAAAAGGATAGGAACAAAAAAAGAGAATGCTACTTTAGCAATATACAAAATAAACAAAACAATACCTGAAACTCATCCACCTTACCTTACTCCATTAATTATCCATCTTTAATGTCTAAGATGAGTTTTCAAGGAATAAGTAGGCTGCAATCAAAGGTGCTTTGTAAAATCTTGCTTGCTTCTGGAAAGGGATTCTTTGTGCAGGATGCCAAAGTGGCTGTAAGAAAAAATGGACAGAAGTTCATATTTATTTGTTATTGCAAGAGATGAAACGGCAACACGAAGAGTTGGTAAGTAGAGAGAAACAGAGCCAAGTTTCAGTATATATAACAGCTGGATACATTAAAGGTATCCTAAAGAGAATAAGCACACTGGTTTATAGTAAAAACTAGCACAGTAGATTATATGGGCAAATGTGTGAGAAAAGGGTAGTTTAGAGCAGAGTGCCAACTGAAAAGGCAGTACTGGAAGGGCTAGAAAGAGAGCCTTTCCTGCACGAAAGATTATTTTTCAGAGAGGAGCTTTAGAGAAAGAGTTGGTGAGATTATTTAGTGACAGACCAACTAACCAGCTAGGGGAATTGTTTCCAGACTGGACTAAGAAAAGAGAATATTTAAGCAGTTACAATAGGTGTAACACTGGAGGAGGTGAATTAGCAGTCAGGGAACTCATTATTCAAATGAATATGGACAAACTTAAAGGTGATGCTCACATGGGGACACTGTGTTTTCCCAGGCAGCATAAACATGCATAAAACACTGCCCAATTACCTTCTCAGTACACCTTGAAATAAGCAGTGCAACTTAAAAGGCATGTGGTCTCAACAATGCAATGCTGAAGCTAAATCTGCAGTGACAAGTAATCTAGTGAGATGAACATTGCAGAATGTTAGTCAGAGCTACTCACAGGGCTTGAATGGCAACATGGTGCTCTTTACTTTGAGAGGCAATGAGTGTCAGCAGATCTACTGCTGTCACTTTACAGAATTACAGAACATGCCGAGTTGGAAGGCACCCACAAGGATCATCGAGTCCAACTCCTGGCCCTGCACAGGACCATCACCAGGAGTCACACCTTGTGCCTGAGGGTGTTGTCCAAAAGCTTCCTGAACTCTGTCAATCTTGGTGCTGTGACCAGTTCCCTGGGAAGCCTGTTCTTGACAGACCTTGCAGGAAAATAAAGGCAACAAAACACCCTAAGCAGTGGGTAGGGAATTCCCAGTTACAGAACCCATCACACAGGTCAAAAGCTATTGAGAATTTTCCCTCTGAGTAGCCAAACCTAAAAGACTAGTCTTCTTGTGAGTGAATGTCAAAGGGAGTATATGGAAATACACAAGAAAATTATAAACAAGACAGGAATTACCCTTCCTAGAGAGAAGATGACTCCACTGGAAAAAAAAAAAAAAAAAAAAAAAGAAAGAAGCAATTCTATGAGAATAGCTCTGGGAAGAAGAATACATCTTGGTCAGACTAATAAAAAAAAATAATAATAAAAAACATTAGACTGCCACTAATCTGCCAGAGATGAATGATCACTGTTTCTGACCAAAGCTGAAACATTCAACTATATGTTGCTGAGGTGTCATATGATTTAAAAAAAAAAAAAAATCAAATGACCTGAAAGCAGCTTAAAGAACATCCTTCTCAGAGATAGGTATGACTGGTCTGAGGTTGAGCAAAGCCTCTTGCGAAGGAAGCCTAAGCCCGTGGCAGCTTTGAGAGGAGCTTTTCGCTGCCATCTAATGGCAAACTGGGAGAACAGAAAAATTACACTGAGGTCTTCACCCTGTCAGAACGTTTTGGTTTTAATTACAGTTCCATACGATTAAAGAAGAATTATTGATTATTAACTCTTTTTTTGCATTTTTTAATTAAAAAATGCCCTTAACTGATTCAGGTTGGAGGTTCCCAGGCCCTCACACAACTGTAGTACAAATCTTGTGCTAGGGGTTTCATGGCCCCTGTGCTCTGTGGCATGGACGGAGTCTGACAATAAGATCCGAGGGGCACTGAAGTTCCGCTGTGGTCCCAGTCTGAATGAATCCTGAAAACAACCACTTAGTAAGCATCTGCTTTCGTGACTGAGACATAATAATAACAAGATGTACCTTCTAACTAGTAAAACTAGAACAGTCACTCATATAGCTGGACTAGGAAATGAAGATGTCCCTGTTTGGGGTTGTGCAATGATGAGATAAATCAGATGCATGATGCCTGTTCATGACATCCAAGTCACATTTGCTCTGTGGCTGATTAATTTCTGCTTTTGTAAGATGCCGCTATATCATCAAACTTGAAAATATAAGAGACAGAGTGATTTTAGACACATTCTTTACCTTGCCTTTCAATATGAAGGAACAATAAAATATATAATCCACGATTAATCTTTCTTTACTAAGAGTAAGTTAACTTTACTCTTAGCAACGTCAGATCATGGCTTTTATCCTACATGAGACAAATCAAATTCCAAGAGATCTGAAAAGAGTGGGGTGTATGGAAAGCTAAGTTTGGGGTGGTTTTCGCTCAGTTTTCGGTGTGGGGTTTTTTACCCCACAGAGGAGGTAACATTTCTGCTCAGGGATTCCCCACTGTTCTAGACAATAATTTCCGTTCTGACCCACTATGTGCCACTATGAATGCAAGAAAGTTACTGACCTTTTTTTTCCCCTCAGTAAATATGTATATATATTTTAAGGCATATAGGGGAAAAGTGCTAAAAAGTTAGCACTTATATTCTCAATTGATATTGGTCAGAATGTCTCATAGCTAGGCACCGGAACATTCAAAATAAAGACATAAAGACATCCAAAGCTTCCTTCCCAGTGAGGTTTCTAGGGAGGGGAAATAGCTTTGTCAATGACTTGCTTCATTACAAAATACCCCTGACATAAAAAACTCCCATTCAAACATTTTATGGCAAAGTTTATACAGGTGTAAAATTAAGCAATCACTTATAATGTGCTCACTGCACAGCTGCTGTGCAGCAGTAGCTCCACAGTTACATCACTTTTCAGATTTGCTGATAATCTTCCAAGGGAGGATTGATCTGTCAGGAGCATTTTAAAGCAGAACTGTAAAGCCGAGGAGCTTCTTCATCTGCCAGAATTACCCCGGACCTTGTGCAGCTATTTACATCAGGGCAAGATGCTGCCAATCTGGCAGGGATGTATTTTCTACCCGTTCCATTAGGATACAGAGAATTCCCCAAATGCTAAGCAATCGGAGCATTCAGAAGCACCAAGTGATGGGTGCAGTTGTTGCACGGCAGAGAGAAATCTGGGGGAAGGCAGAAGAAGGAATGGACCTCTCCTAGTTTCTGCACTCCGAAGAGAAGGAATTGCCATCGGTAATTGAGATGGGGAGTGAAAGAAGGAGATGTACTGTGAAGGAAAGAAAGATAAGGGGGAACCCAGGCCACAGTGGGGTTTGCATTACACTGTCATGCTGACCAAGCCTTTTAAATTAATCTGTGGTCGGGAAACTAGCGTTTCCACTGTTTTCTGTTTTAGGCACGTGGGCGCAGCATGAGGGTCTGAAAACATAGGGGGAAAAAATCCCTAGAAAACCGGGAAAAAAAATAAAAAGGGAAACAGTCGGAATCATGAGGGTGGGGCGGGAGAGCCGCGGTGGCTGGGCAGGTCTCCCGGCCGAGGAGGGGGCAGAGGCTGGAGCGCAGGGGGCTCCTCCTGGGGCTCTCCCGTCCCGGGGCTGTGGAGGGGACGCAAGGGTACCCACCGCCCTCCGCCTCTCTGCCAGTCCCCTCCGGCCTCCGCTCCCGAACCGGCGGGCACGGGGCGGAGAAGGGGAGAGACACCGCCGAATATCTAGAGGAGCGCCGGCGAGAAGATGGAGCCGGGCTCCTCTCGGTGCTCCCAACCAGGACACGAGGCGATGGCAGAAACCGGCGCTCGGGAAGTTCCACCTGACCATGAGGAAGAACTTCTTGAGTGTGCGGGCTGACCGTGCACCGAACGGGCTGCTCAGGAGGCCGTGAACTCTCCCTCGCTGGAGATACTCAGGAACCATGTGGTCCGCCGGGCCCCGGCCCCGGCAGAGGGCGCCGAGCCCGCCCGGGCTGCGCCGGCTCCGCCTCCGGCCGGCGAGCGGCGAAGCGGGTACGGCAGCGGCGGCGGGGCCCGAGGCGCCCGCGGCTCCCAGGTAAGGCCGGGCCCGCCGGGCCGCCCCGCAGCAGGGCCGGGGCGGGCGCGCCGCGCTCCGAGGTGGCGGGGCCGGGGCGCGGTGGGGTCGGCGCGGCCCCTCCTGCGGCGGTGAGGCCTGCGCGGCCCGGTCCGCCCGGGGCAGCGGCCAGGGAAGGCGGAGCTGCCCGGCCTGGGCCCCGAGCGCCCCGACGGCGGGTCAGGGGCCCGCCCGGGCAGGGGGTGGTGGGTGAGGCTTTGCCCGCCCGAGGGCTCTAACGGGGCAGAGAGGGCGCCCTTCCTCCGGGCCCGCTTGTAACCCGCTCGCCAGCGGGGAATAAGCTAAGGTCGAGCGCTAAAAATAAGCAATAATAATAATTGTTTACACGTTCTAGGAGTTTGTCCGCGAATTAAGGAGAGGCGGATGTCTTCTTCTGCGAGGATTATACCATCCTCCAATTTGAGCTATATGTCTTACATTTAAATACCAAAAAAAAAAAAAAAAAAAAAAAAAGAAGAGGGGAGGTGTGGTTATTTTTTTTATTTGGCCAGTAATTGCCCTCGTTGATCAGGGCTTTTTCCGCAACCACAAAAACCGCCTCATTTCACGTTTCAGCAGAGGTCATTTGGCTGTGGGGAAAACTCCAATCTCATGAAGAAACGCGTATTTTCAGGGATATAAGACTATAGACTATAATAAAAGCCAGCGCAGCATCCTTACGCAGTAAGGACTGTAAATCATTTTCTCACGGCGTTGAAAGACACCTGGGGTTCTGTGGGTTGTTTCCACCTACTCTTCCCAGGTTGGGAATGGCTCCGGAGGGGAACAGCGCCGGGGAGTTCGCACATGAGGCTGCTGTTGCTGGCGTCTGTCCTGTTGCGGTACACAGAGCTGTGTTATTTCTCCCAAACTCTATCCTGGTGCCAGCTACCTTTTGGAGAAACAGGGAACATTGTGCAGCATTCTGCCACACAGCAGTGTTGTGGCCCAAACAGAAACTGAAGTTAAGCAGCTTTTTGGCTTCTTTGGGTTCGCTTGCTTGCAGTGTTCAGGAACTTGAGAATGACTCATGAGAGATATAGATCTCCCTGTGCTTTTTATGACATCGTTAACTTAATTTCTGTTTGTTTTGTGAACTGTATTTCGGATGTAGGGAGGAAAGTGCCACCAATGTGTTTGGACATTTAATATTAAGCACCAGAAAAGGAGTTTTCCACTGGGGTTTTTTTGTGTTTGTTTCTCATCTGGTGTTTTAGCTCTTTGTAATGGTGAACAGTGTATGAGAAAGGCAGATCATAAAGCCACCTAAAGCCTTGTGCTTTTAGGTGATGCACTGCTGTACAGGAAACTAGGTAATAATATTTTTGTAGTAACTACTATTCCATATGTGGGTAAATCCTTCATTCAAAATCAAAGCAACTGCTCATTTTTACATATGAATGTTTGATTTATTTTAGGGTATGCTATGACTGGCTTCAGACTCCCCATCACTGCTTTTAGAAAACTAAATGTCTGGTTCGGACTGTGGGAGAAGTTACCCACAAATAGACTGTATCCTACTTGGAGGAGAAGCATATTGTGTAGCTGTCAAGCAAGCACAGTAAACTACAGAAGATGCTTCAGTTTTTCCCCAGTCAAACTCAGTGCACTAAGACTTTCTCCAGAGTATATCTCAGTACTTTCTCTGCGGAACAAAAGTAACAAAAGCTCTAGAAGGAGCAGACAAACTGTACAAGAAGAAGAGGAAGAAGAGGATGAAGAGGAAAGCGATTTGGAAGATGAATATGAAAACGACCCCAACATAGTAAAAGATTACAAGGATCTCGAAAAAGTAGTGCAGTCTCTTCGGTATGATGTGATCATGAAAGCTGGTCTAGACATGGCAAGAAAGTAAGTACAGAAGAAACAACTTGCTGGTAAGAAAGATGTCATGCATCTTAAATTTGACTTTTGATAACCTTTTGTTGCTGGAATAACCCAGTCTTTGGATTTTCTTTTGGTGTAGATGTTTTGATTGTCTAAATATATGTTTTGGGTTGTATGGCTGTTCCTTTTTGTTTCAGCTTACCTCCCTTGAAACAGCCTGACTTTGCTTATTCCTGTCTGCAGTATTTCTAAGATTGCTGAGGAAGCATTCTCTATCAGTTACTGGTTTGTTTTTTTTTAAATGAAAAAAATGCAAAATACTGAGTAATATAAAAAAGATCTAATCTGAGATGGCTGGAGAAATAGGTGAAGGTAAATACAAACCCAGTGTACCAGGTCCAACAGGTAAATGTGCAGTCTGTAAATGTGTCACACATTTGATCTTATGCAACCTACAGAAGCCTTATATTTCAATGTTGTTAGAACAGAATATAACTTGATCACTTAAAAATTATTACGCTGGCTGGTGCAGGAAAGGGTGCATTATTCACTTGGTGTTCAGGAGACAGATCTTTAGAAACAGCTTTTCTGGCACAGAGCAACTATGTGCTATTATTTCATTTAATATCTGTGAAAGAGTTTTTCTTCCAGTTCAGATCTGTAGTGACCTTATAAATAAAGGTGTCCTTTATGCATAAATTAGAGTTGTGGAAATGTGCCTTGCATGTGAATATTCAGTGGTGGTGTGTATCTGCAGAAAAGCAATTGCATTTTATTTGCTGCATGCTGTAACTGCAATGAGACCTTGTTTTTCTTCAGTAAAGTAGAAGATGCGTTCTACAATAATGAACTCAGGCTGAATGGAGAAAAACTGTGGAAGAAAAGTAGAACTGTAAGACTTTTTAATATTTAAATCCTTTTAATACAGTACAAGAAAATAGTTAAGGCATGACCTTCTCCCTCTAAATCACCCTGCAAATGAGAATGCATTGCACCATTTCAGCTTTGGAGGGGTGTTTGTGACTGTGATTCCCCTGGTAAAACCTTATTCCCTAAGGCAGACAGGAGACTTGTGTTGTTGGAGATTCAAATCTAAGGCTGAAAGTCAGGAGAAGGCAGCAAGGACAGAAAGTTTTAAGTTGCTGAAAGAAGTGATGGTATATACACAAGGTTGATGGAGTACGAATGATTAAATCTGAGATATTGGTGAAGAAGGCACATGATTAAAGAAAAAGAGAAAGTTTGATGACAGAAAGGGTTTGAAAGTGGGGTAACTCAGGGATGGTTATTGTATCTGTAATAGAGCACTCAGGACCAGTTAGGAGAAGAGCCAGAAGGGTTGCAGGCCGTACTCCTTTGACAGCAGAGCTCATCAGAATGGTGGCAAGCATACTTCTACCCACCTTTTCTTTATGTGAGGGTGATTCTTAGTGGTCATCAAAGGGCAGTATGATGAGAAGTTTTGATTCCTGATCCCATAAAGTTAAGGCTAGTTTTCGAAAGGTGTGCTGCTTCTGTGACCTTTGAGAGGAGCATAAGCAGTAAGTGAGCCCTGTGTTCTTTAAAACACTTTAAACTGTTTTAAAGGCAGGAGTGAGAACTTTGCATTTTGCTGTTTTGTGTCTGTGTTGATAGAGAAAGATTGGTGGGAAGCACACTTCAGGACAAAAACCCCATACGTTACACCTTTTTCACAAATTAGGCGTTGGTATTGTAACACGAAGGGTGAAACTTTTGGCAGGGAAGGTCATGAGACATTTAATTGCATATTGCCTTGGCTTTCCTAGAAGTTTATAGCTGGAGGATCTGTAAGGGTGTTGTATTGGCTGCCTTCCTCCTCTCCTGTGAGATAAGAATATTAAATGGAAAAAAGGAACAAAAATTGAATTGGATATAGATTGCGGGGATTTATTTTCCTCAAAGAATGTTTATAATCACTCATCTTCTCTTTCTGTTTCCAGGTGAAAGTTGGTGACACACTGGATCTCTTAGTAGGTGAAGACAAAGAAACAGGAACTGCTGTGGTTATGCGGGTAGTCTTAAAAAAATTATCTGACAAAACGGAAAGTGAAAAATACAAAGTAGTTTTGAGGCGTTGGAAAAACTTAAAAGTGCCCAAACAGGATGTACTTAAGTAACAGGGGGGTTGCATGTGGTAGCATAAGATTTTTGCAGAAAACCATATTTTTTGTTAAATATGAATTTTGGTTAAACAAAATTGCAGTACCCTTTTTTAAGGGCTTGTGTTATCTCCCTCTGCTGCGTACATCAATAATCATGCAATAAACCTGTCACTTTTTGCTGGTAAAAGATCCAACACTTACATTTCCAGGCAGTTTCTTATAAATAATGAATCAATAAAGACTAATTTGATCACTATTTAACCACTGTCTAATTTTGTTAATCAGAAAGATTACATTAAAGCTGACATCACAACAAGCAGAATGGCTTTGTTTTATCTCTGTATTCATGAAGCAGTTAGGGCTAAAAACCCCAATTATGTAAAATTGTTTCCTTTTTCATTACTAGTCTAGTCTTGGTTAATAATACCAACTCCACAGCTGCTATACCAAGAATACAGAAGGGTGATACTGACTGCAGTGGTGTACTTCTAAGCAGGAAACTTCATGACAACAGAGAATCATAGAATCAGAATATTTTAGGTTGGAAGAGACAAGATCATAGAGTCCAACCATTAACCCAGCACTGCCAAGTCCACCACTAAATCATGTCCCTAAGTGCCACATCTACGTGTCATTTAAGTACCTCCAGGGATAGTGACTCCACCACTTCCCTGGACAGCCTGTTCCAATGCTTGGCAACCCTTTCAGTGAAGAAATCTTCCGAATGTCCAATCTAAAACTCCACTGGTGCAACTTGAGGCTGTTTCCTCTCGTCCAGTTGCTTGTTACATGGGAAGAGAGACCAAATCCCAGCGTCCTACAACCTCCTTTCTAAGCCTCCTTTTCTCCAGGCTAAACAATCCCAGCCCCCTCAGTTGGTCCTCATAAGACCTGTGTTCCAGACCCTTCACCAGCTCCATTGCCCTCTCACACCTCAGTGTCTTTCTTGTAGTGGAGGCCCAAAGCTGAACACAGCCTTTGACGTGCACTGCTGAGGGAGCACTTGATCCCCTTCTCCAGATCACTGATAAAGATGTTGAACAGGACTGGCCCCAGTACTAAGCCCTGGGGAACCCCACTGGTGGCCAGCCACTAGATGGATGTGGCACCACTCACCAGCACTTCCTAGGCTCAGCCACCCAGCCAGGTTTTTACCCAGTGAACAGTGTACCCATCGAAACCACGTGCACCCAGTTTCTCCAGTAGAATGCTGTGGGAAATGGCATCAAAAGCTTTACTAAAGTCCAGGTAGAAAACAAGAAGTCACTATCACAGATGGAGATCAGGTTTGTCAAACCTGACCTGCCTTTCACAAACCCATGCTGGCTGGGCTCAATTCTCTGGTTGTCCTGCATGTGCCATATGATGGCATTCAGGATGATCTGCACCATGACCTTCCCCAGCACTGAGGTCAGGCTGACAGGTCTATAGTTTCCCAGATCCTCCTTCCAACCTTTCTCGTAGATTGGTGCCACACTGGGTACCCTCTGGTCAGCTGGGATGTCTCTGGTTAGGCAGGACTGCTGGTAAATGATTGAAAGTGGCCCAGTGAGCTCTTCCATGAGCTCTCTCAGTACCCTTGGGTGGATTCCATTCAGCACCATTGACTTGTGTGTTTTAAGTGGTGTAGCAGGTCACTGACCATTTCTCCTTGAATTATGAGGGCTTCATACTGCTCCCTGTCCCTGTTGTCCTGTTTAGGGGACTGGGTACCTGCAGAACAATTGGTCTTACTATTAAAGACTGAGGCATTAAGTACTCAGCCTTCTTTGTCACTACGTTTCCCTCCGCATCCATCTAATAAATGATGCAGATTCTCCTTAGCCCACCTTTTGTTGCTAATGTATTTATAGAAACATTTTTTAATGTCTTTCATGACAGGAGCCAATTAAATTCTACTTTCTTCCAGTTTCCTCCTTGCATAACTTCAGAACATCTTTGTAGTCCTCCAGAGTTGCCTATCCCTTCTTCCAAAGATCATTAACTCTCCTTTTTATCCTGAGATCCATCCAAAGCTCTCTGTTCAGCCAGGCTAGTCTCTCACCAGGTGTGTCAGACGGTTACGAGTGAAGCATGACAGCGATACTCTGCTCTCACGGAGAAGACAGACCAGTGAGGGGATGTGTGTAGCACTGCTGATTTTTACTGTTTAAGTAACCACGCAGAGGAAGATGAAATTTCTGATTGTCACAATAATGTCATTGTGGCAT
Source organism: Pyrocephalus nanus (assembly GCA_038380795.1). Classification (NCBI taxonomy): domain Eukaryota; kingdom Metazoa; phylum Chordata; class Aves; order Passeriformes; family Tyrannidae; genus Pyrocephalus; species Pyrocephalus nanus. The sequence goes on from CM076260.1 coordinate 44,825,416, forward strand.
CTAACAGGATATTTAATACTTAGGTGGTGTAAAGAGCAAAGGTCAGACTCATGTTTCTATTACTACAGGAAAATACCGTCAAGTTAGGAGAGGCATTTCAGGACTAACCACAAGCACTGGTGACGTTAAACATATGCTTCCCCTAACACAAGCGACTTGCTGGAAGAACTGTGAAGCACACAGAATTTTTATTCTGCTTATATATGTTTAGACAGCCACATGCAGGTATGTGTCTGCAGGAAAGCTGGACAGTAGGAGCAGGTAACTTTTGTTCATCCAGTCTGCCCAGAGGGAAGAAGGTAGCCCAGAATAGGCAGCAGGAGCACACTCCAGGACACTTTTTCTTTCATGCCAACAGCTACTCGATGGCTGTGTTTAAGTAGGCTGTACCTCTCCACAGCCTAAGGAGTGGTGGCTGCTGAGTGTAGGATTTAAAATAATTTCTAGCTTTCTTCAGGCATAGCTAAAATCTGTGCGGTTTTGGTTTGGGTTTTTTTGCGTGCTTTTATATGGTTGGTTTTTGGGTTTTGGTTTGGTTTGGTGTGGTTTTTTTTCTGGTTGTGTAGATGATTATAGATGCAGATACACGTCTAATTAATATTATACCTTAAAAAAAATTATTCTTGAGAGGACATGATCCTGGAAAGCTTTTCTGGGGGATTTTGGTGATCCTTGCAGAAGTGAAGGGATTCAGCATAGCAAGCACCCAGAGGAAGATAGGTTGTACTTCCATTGTGGGCATTGCTCTCTCCACTCTGTTGGAGCTTGCACGTTCTGCTATGGAAATAAATGAGATGGATCCTCTGTTCCCCAACTGCACTTACCCTTGCTATTCTAAGTGCCTCCCATAATTTCCAGGGAAGTTGAGAGAAACAAGTAGAAAGGTGTGTTGTAATATGTCAGTGAGCTCCAGTTGCTGGTCAGCAACCTGTCAGATGCTTGTCAGCTGGTCACCTCCAGCAGCAGTAACTTACACCAGTGACTGCACAGCCAAAATAGGGCCTCACTCATGAACACCAGGAACGCTTTGGGGCTTGAGGATAGATAAGGTATAGATGTGAAGAAATTAACTTTCTGAAAGGGTCTGTTCTGTGTAGGATAAAAACAATAACAACAACAACAAAATAGTCAGCACCTTCCTGGAATCCAAGATGGGCAGGTAAGTTGCATCCCTGACATCTTATGTCAGCCAGTGACATAAGAAAGAGCACTTATCAAGGTGATCTCTTGAGCTGGACAGAATGTGAATATAGTATTAGGCCAAAACCTCAGATTTTTAGTGTTTGGGACAGCCTACTGGAAACTAAAGTAGATAAGAGCAAAAGCAATCAAGATCTAGCCCTTTGTTAATGATGACAGAGACTTTTAATAAGAGCCTGTAATGACAGGACAAGGGACATTGGTTTTAAACTGCAAGATGATAAATTTAGAATTTTTATTCTCTTTTTTTTTATGATGAAGGTGGTGAGACACTGAAACAGGTTGTCCAAAGAAATTGTGGATGCCCCATCCCTGGAAGTGTTCAAGGCCAGGTTGGATGGGGCTTTGAGCAACCTGGTCTAATGGAAGGTGTCCCTGCCTATGGCGGAGGGGGTTAAAAGGGTTGGAACTAGATGATCTTTCAAGGTCTCTTCTAGCACAAACCATTCTGTGATTCTACTTGCCACCAAAACCAGGTCTTCACTGACAGTGGAAGGTAGAAACAGGCTTTTATAGGTTTTAAGTGTTGATCCACTAGTGGTAGGAGCAAAGGAAAAGAAAGGCAGATTTCCTAAGAAGTCTTGTGACACGTGAGACAACCCTCTGTGGTTTCAGGATTGAAATGGCTGGAGAGGGAACTGTACCCATGTGCTTCAAAATAGAAAGCTTCAGTCACAAGGCAGGGTGATCTCAGAGGAAAACTATGACAGGAGGAAGCTAAGTAGCTGTTCCGCTTGGCTACGTGGATCTGTCCTGGTTAGGTTTCTCTACTGATCAGACATTTTTATTGGGGTCAGACACTGCTAAGCAGGTTGTGCTTGTTTCTGCAGCCTTTACACATTGTGTGAGCTAAAACTGTGAGCTAAAGAAAGGCAAGGGTTGGTTACTGACTGAGCGAGTGGAGGCAGCATGCATTCTGGGAGGTGTAGGAACAGACAGCTTTTGCCGGACCTTCAGACGACTTTTAGATAAGGTGGGCTCAGACAGACTGTGTGCATGTAAAGCATATAGAAACTGATCTGGGAGTCAGCAGAGCATCTTCCTTTCATCAACCATGAATTTAACATTATGGAGTCCATCAATAACATGGTCAAGATGTTATGGCAAAATAGTAAGAAGTTATCACACAAAATATTTAATGATCTTTCTGAAACACAGAATCTGCCACAACTACCAAACCTCTAGTCCCACTCTCTGTGGAGTAGTGAGAGACACTCAAATGCTTTTCCTCCTGCGAGTTCAGGTTATGTACAGTGAATTGGATAAGTGAACACTGTTTCTGCCTTTCTGTCACTGCTGAAATGAATTTCCTGCTCCAGGACATGGGCATCTGCCATTCTTAGTCTGCTTGGTGGAGGAACTATATGAAAGGACTCTTTCCTGGAGAGCTGAGGTCAAAAAGAGAGACTTGGATGGCTTGAGAAGTGACTGACAAGTTCACAGGAGGCTGCCCAGATGACTGTGCTGTCCAAGCAACCTCTGCATTAACCACAGACAAATCCAGCCTCACGCTGCCTGTCAGGCATGGAGCCCAGAATGGCCAGCCTGTCTGTCCTTGCACAGAGGGATGACCTGATCCAGATGACTGTGCCTTGTCCCGTAAGAGGCAGGCACCGTCAGACGGTGGGTACGGGATCTCGTTGTCACTGGCACAGCACGCAGCATTATCTGGCAGCTTTGCGTGTCTCACCCGGTGCAGGAGCAATGCTATACACCTGCAGCATCTGCTGCATGTGGGACAGCCTGTGTTAAGGGAGCAGGGTGTGAGAGGGAGGGTGCCATGAAAGAATAGTAGGGAATTGCTCACACAGGAGTTGGACTTGGGTCCAGCAGAAGAGAGGAGGGGGTATACCCTTGCTCCTCTGGCCACCCAGAATAGACCATTCTTTTTTTCGTGGAACAGAAAAGCACCAAAATGTTTCTGGTGTGGGTTTTTTTAGTGGGTTTTGTTGTTGTTTGTGTTTTTTGTTTGCTTAGGGGTTTTTTGGTGTTTGGTTTGGTTTTTTGTCATTTTGTGTCTTAGTGTTGGGGTTTTTTTCTCTGGCTTTGTTTTTTTCCTGTAATGGCATGTCAGAAGAGGACAGTCTGCCTTCAGCACGCACCAAATTACAGTGTTCAACAGCCTGTGCAGGCCAATTGTGATGGTCACTCTATGATGGCATGCCAGGGAAAGGAATGCAAAAGGGCTGTATGTGTAAGCCATGCACATCTGAGCACTACTAAATTAATTGGTTTCCGGTGCTTCTGCAGGTAGACAAGCACTGCAAGGAGGGAGACCCTGCTTTGTTCTAATTCTTGGAACGAGGAGAGATAGGGAGCGAGAGAAACAAGGCCCATTATTACATGACATAATACCAAACTCTAAGTTTTATACAAGGGGTCAGATTTCAAATGTAGGATGTGATCCTATTAAGTGACTTGTTCCTACTGCTGACAGGTACCTTGGGATTTTCTTTTCACAGGAAGCATTTGTAGACCTTGCTAACAAACCTTAGAAGCTAACCAAAGTGGTACATTCCTGGAAGTGTAACCATTAAAGGAATATTTTGCCTTCCAGAGAAGTGAGCACTAACAAAAAGACTACAAAATGCCTCTGGAAACAACAACAGTTGTTTTGCTATAATGAAGTATGTGAAGGAAATTGAGAATGATTACTTGACATCTGTGCATGTGATATGTGTCTGTAGATACTCATTAGCTGATCTTCCTCGTCTTCAGTAATAATTTATTTCCATCTATTAACATCAATTTTAGTATGATTGGACATGTAGTGAGTTTACCCATTTTAGGACTGGGAAGTCCACCTGATTTGAAAACAGAAATTAGGAAAACAGTAAACAAAAACAAACCAGGTTTGCTCTGTTCACTTTTGTCTTGGGATGGAGGGGAAGGAAGGGAAGAAGAGGAGAAAGAACAGCTTTATTTCCCTTATATTATTTCCCCCCTCCCATGGGGGTGAAAGTTCTTCTTTCCAAATTGTTAATCAAAGAAAAATGCTCAGTGGGGACCGCAGTTCCATGACAGAACACACCAGGAAATGGAGTAAGCAAATGGTCTGCCTATGTCACGGGCTTTTACAGCCACTAGTTAGAAAAGACAGCATATAAAAAATTACAAAAATGAAAAGGGGTATGTTTAATAAAAAAAAATACAATGTGTGCAAGGGCTAATCTCCTGCCAATCAGATAAGGTACAAGGAAAATGTTAATGTGATGGAGTTTTGATTTCATAGGAGTCATCTGCTTCCAGCACTGGAACTGCCCAACCCAGGGCAGCTCATTCAGCCAGCACTCAGTCCCATCTCACATAAATCCTGTTCTGAGAGGTCATCTCTCCTGCAGCAAAGATGGGTATTTACGTGTTCTGTGAGACACTTCTGTAAGAAATAAGACAATTGCTACCAGTGAGAAGTTTAGATGGATGATTTTACAATGGAGGGAGCAAAATGAGGATTTCAAAAGCACTGTTATCACTACAAATTTATCCATCTTAACATATACTAGAACAAAAAAGTAAGTAGGAAAGGATGAAGAGAAACAAAGGTGTATTTCTTACTTTTTCTGCCTTTGGTATGAAAGTCAATTTTAAAAGAGAGAATTAAAAGAGGACATTAAACCATCACTTCATCTATTCACATTATCACTTCAAGTACATTTAAAAAGCAGCTTTCAGAATGTTCCTGAGGAATCTGCGACTCCATTGGCGCAGAGTTTCAGTCATAATGGAAAAATATCAGCAAGGCAAACCAAGGCAGTACAGAAATGCTGGCGATGATGGTGAGTTTGTTTCACTTACTCAGAAAAATTGTAGACTTGTACCTGCCACACTTGTTCTTCCATAAATTTTAGGTGCAATCAACTAAAATGTGGTTGATAAATAAGAACATTTGTCAGTTTATGCCCTGTCCTCAAGGCAAGCTAAAGACATTGAATTTTCCATCTGTTTCACATCCCTTTAATCAGCGAAACAAAAATCTGAATATAAGTAAATTATGAATAAAACCTGCATATTATTTTCTTGGCTTCTTGGGGATGCAGAATTCATGTTATCCCTTTCCAGCATGAAATTAGACCTAGTGTGCCATTTTAAGAGCATTGAGCACACAATTCTGTTTCTTACTGCTATAACATGAATATCAAACAATAACTGAAAAGACACAAATGATAGATTTAAAAAAATGAACCTAGAAATAAATTATATGCATTTTGAAGATATTAAAAAAACCAAGTCACAAACATGTCTTAGAATACGAAACATTACTGGCTGTCCTGCATCAGCATAACAAAGTGATTTCAAGTAAAGATTTGTCTCAGTTGCTAACATGCTTGTTGTTAATTCTGTCAGCCGGACAGTTAACAGGCAATGAACTGATGCATACTGCATCTCCCTTTTGATGTGCTGTTTTAAGTTTTTTACAGTTTTTTTTTTAAGTCATAGAAAATGCGTAAGATGCAAAAATTATGATGATACACTACGCTGTTTCTGTTAGAAAGCTTAGAAATAGGCTACTCAATACTTACTGAAAGCTGATATTCACCTTAACAGGGTTTACTGATGTGGTAGGTAGAAAGTAAAGCCCATCCGTAAGTCAGAGCATGGCTACATATGTGCCAAACATTTCCATATCTAGCAACTCCCCCATCATAGCTTCACTTTCAAAGTTTATTCTTTTAAACAAAAAAAGTCTGAAAGAAAAATATTTTAGAATGGCTCCAGGAAACTGGGATGTTTTCATTTATGTATTTGTCTGACTAACTAAGGTTATCTCAGATCTCAGTAACAGACTTTACAGGGAAAAAGTCCTGCTTGTACTCAATCAATCACCAGACAACATTCCCCTTGTATGAAAATAATATACCTTTAATTTATTTACAAGACTGACCAACTGGATGAAGTGGCTGTACTTCAGATGCACTGCAAGAGCTTTTGTTAGTGAACTATGTCACTATTTATATGTCTGCATTTTCTTGGTATCAGTTATAAAACATACAATCAAATGAATCATGAACGAGTTGTGAAGAGTGAGACAAAAGGAATGTACACGGCAATTAGAAGAGAGAAAAGTACAACAAAAATATTTTTATACTCACTTTCAAAAATGTCATTTTATGATGAGAAAATTGGTTTTTTCACTATTTTCTAGATAATATGAATGGACTGATTTTTTGACTTAATATCAACATGTATAGTAAAAGCCAGTATGTCTCAAACTTGCATGCTAGCTAGTAACATCTATAACTTGTAAAAAAGTTTAATATATATTGAATTCTTCTGGGAGCTTTGACATCACTAAGTATTGAAAAATGTATGACATTAAGATAAGAAAATACAATTGCATTTCTTACCTTCTGGCCAGCCATTTGCAACCACAAATCAAACAGTTGTTAATATCTTCTGTTATTTTGTATCTCCCATAAAAGTGCATGTAAAAAAAATTCACAGAGGTTCTAGGTAGCATACAAGAGAAAGTCTTGGTTTCTGATACATTCAATTTGCTAAATTTATGCACTAAAATGAACAGATGCAGACATTGTGGTATCAGTTCCTTATCTTTGGTAAAATGGTTTCGATTTATTATAGCCATATTTGCTCTGATATTCATTTTGAGCATGGTCTACTATTATTTAAACCAACAGGAAACATTTAAATGGATATAAACAGTATCAGTGTGTTATTTAGTACATTCATGACTTTCTTCATACATTCTTTGAGAATGTTACTACCATATGGGCAAAACGAGCAAATGCTACTACCTATGATTTACTCCTGAATTAATATAATACTTTTACTAATTCTTGCAATCAGGAAAAACATTTTGTTTTCCTTTTAAAGGGATCAATATGAGTCTACAAACAATAAATTCTAAAAATCTGAAGTAAAAATATCAAATATTTTGTAATTTCTAACAAATACTAAAATAGAAAATTACACTGGAACTGACTTAAAATTTGCTACTATGACCCATCTAAGTAAACAACAGAAAAGGACCACAAAGAACATCAGCAATTACTCCAAGGTGTTCCAGTGATGGTCTGTAAGCAATCACTGTCTTTACTGTCTTAAAAATCCATGTTTGACTCTCTCTCACCATTTCTATCAATATTAAAAGAAAAAAAAAAAAAAAGAAAGAGAAAACAGGTTTTAAAGCAGCACTCTCCAGTGACAAGTCATACAGCAAATTCACATTGGGTTCTGGGTGGTCTCTGTTACACTTGAACATATTAATGATGCAAACTTGACCATACGAACCTAAGTTATACATACACAGTTATGTCTCCAAATAGCTACTAATTACACTAAAACAATTTGGCAAAGTGAGGGAGTTCAGTGTCCCTACACCCAAAATATCCATATACTGCTGCATTCACCCAAACAAGGAGTTACATTACCCCAGCTCATATGTTGGGACCCTGCAACACTGAATTTCATCACAAAACCAATCTTTGCACATACTTTCTATATATGCAATTCAATATGAGCACATTGGAAACCTTTGGAATCGTGATTTTGATAGAAAGCAAGGTCTGTATTTTTTTCTAAGTTGTTGTTTCAGGTCTTTTTGTTGTTGTTGTTTACAAACAAGTGATGGGAAGACATTGCATGGGTATAGACTTGAGTCTGTTCTGCTGGCTTTACTCAGATGAGCAATCCTCAGTCACTCCAGGCATTACACCAGACAAAACAGTAAAAGAAATCTCAGGGGCAGGATCAAGTTTGTGGTGTCAATATAAAAAACAATAAAATTCACATGGTGTCTGTGCTCAACATCTCAATTCTTCAACAGTTAAAATTTTAGAAACAAAACCTGGGTAACAGTCAAAAATGCAAATGACACCATTCTGACCCATTCTCTGACACAGTATTATTACAGTACCTCAACATCATGAAGAACAAAACAAATGTGAAGCTGCAGCTACTGTAGAAGCAAAGTCTAATATTCCAATGATTTTCAATGAACATGGCACTTTCAAATTTAAATTGTTTAGTCGGCATTTCAAAATCCAAATTAACAATACTGTTTATAAGGTATAATGAAAAACTGCCCTTGAAGAGCACAACCATTTAAAAAAAAATTCTTTATTATTAGAAAGTGATAGAAAAAGAAGATGCAGAAATGGGGAGTGGAGTAATAGTTTCAATACATGTATTTGCACCAGTGAAAATCATGCTCTTAGTGAGTCATTGATAGCTCTGTCACTGATGGTCTTTACCCATGTACAAATGTAGTAAGCCACTTCCCACTGCTGCGGTGCCAACAGAGATGCAACACACACACTGAAACGCAACAAATTTAGTGCCTGACTGTCCCAGATGCTGAGCACCCTCAGCTCCCGACAGGCCCTTCAGTCTAAGCCAAAGTGTAATCTTGACAATAATTTAGTGGTCAAAGTCTTAGCAATTTAAGGAGCCTGTCACTTTTTTTGCTTTCTTTGCTTTTTTCAGTATATCACACTTTTTTCTGTTAGGTCGCCGGCATCTTTCATCAATGCTCGGTATACATTCATAATGCCATACTTCCTCCATTTTCTCCACAGGATAAACTGCCTCCACATAATGACGGATCAGTCTCAGTCTGATGGGATCAAGCTGTTTTTTATTACAAGCACCTGAATGGTTGTATTGCAGTCTCAGATTCTCTGGAGTAAAAAGTTCAGGAAAGAGTCTTACGAGAAGCCTGGCAGCAAAGTTGCCGACTGACAGACTCTGCTGCACTATTTCTCTTACCTCCTTATCAGACAGTAAATACAGAGAAGGCACAGGGAAGTCTGGATTAGGAACAACAAGTTCATCAAGTGGTATCTTGCAAAAATCCTTGCTGCTTCTTTCCGGTGGCAGTGGCGGCCCTTCAAATTCTTCTCGAAACCTCTCAGGGTTTATTGCATAGGTGAGAAATTCCCTCCTGTCAGGCCCTGGCACGTGGATTTTCCGTTGCTGTTGGTATGAGCGCCTTTGCTCTGTGTCTCTTCGTCGACACCTCTCATCAAGCTTCCCAACAAACTCCAATGTCCACACTCTGTCATTCTTTGCTCTAGGGTACAGTATCTGCACATAATGTCTAATTAATTTAATTCTAGTGGGATCGAGCTGTTTCTTGCCTAAAGATCCACTACAGTTGTATTGCTTTCGTAAGTTTTCATGAGTAAACAGTTCAGGAAATAAGAGAACAAGCAATCGAGAGGCAAAGTTGCCTATGGAAAGACTGCTTTCATATATGCTTTTAATCTGTTCTTTGTTCAACAGGTAATCCGGGACAGGGACATCAAAATCGGGAGGGGGAAAGTCAAGTTTGTCAAAATCTATGGGTACGAGCCAAATTTTTTTTGACCGCCTGCCAGGTTTTTCATATTCAAAACTGTCTTCCACTTTTATGATTGATACATCATCTGGTAAACTAGAAGAATCGTAACAGTCATCTCTCATCTGATCACATTCACTTCCATCCATATATGTACTTTCAAGCTCATCATTTATTCGCTGAACACACTGCTGCAACCAGGCTTCTTCTTCTTGCACATCTGGAAAGTAAATTTCAGTGTACCTACGGATTATTTGAAGCCGATGAGGATCCAGCAGTTGTTTTCCAGACTCTCCAAAGCAGCTATACCTCTCAGCTAATTTTCTATGGTCGAAGAGTTCTGGAAACAGTCTGTGTAACAAAAAAACAGAAAATTCCCCTGGTGAAGACGCTTCATCTAAAAATTCATTGAGATCCTGAGCATCCAGCATGTAATCTGAGGCAATGACATTATTCCTGTCCAAGGATAAGGCTTCCTCCTGCTCTTTATCCTCCATAAAATGAGAGGATTCGACCTGCTCAGTCTCATAAAAACTGGATGATTGCACATTCTGCTGACTGTTTTCCATTTCCCTTTGAGCCCAAAATCTATTGAAAAAATCATTGACTTGAGGCAAACATTCCAACTGCCACACAGCTGTATTCTTCACAGAAGGGTAACAAACTTCCACATAGTTACGGATAAGCTGCAGATGAAGAGATTCAAGTTTCCTTTTGTTGAGAAAGCCACATGCACTGCAGCTCCTGCCGAACTCATCATCACTAAAGAGCTCTGGGAAGAGCTGCACTAGCAACCGGCAAGCCAGGTCTCCGCCTGACGTGCTTTGATCCATGATTTGTTTGAGTTCCGTAGAAGTCAGCTGATACTCCGGGGGAGGCTTGAAGTCTGCAACGGACTCTGCTGGACTGACTTGCTTTTTAATTCTGCTAACCTCCAGAGACAACAGGTCAACTTTACTGTGAAGCTGAGTCATATTGGTATTGAGGGTGTTAAGTGTGTAAAACATTTTCTGTATCAAAGAATATATATTTGAGTCTGAATCTGCCGTGGCTGCTGCTACAGCAATGGCTGTGGCCGAGTCTCTTTTGCGCTGGTCGTTCAAAGTCCGAATTTGCGAGGGACTGCTGGGGTTGATTTTTTCGAACAACTCGTAAGAAGCAAATTGCTCTGCTCCTGGCGGATTCTTCTTCTCTGTGATTTTGTGTGAGATGCCATAGAGAGGTTTTTTATAAGATGGAGTGATTACGTCACTGAAAGATTCTTCTTCAGACAGCCATGTTACATTAGAATTCTTGTTCTTGTTTGGCTGCTCTGCATTTACCTGAGTGGGTGAGCCAGTATCTCTGTTCCTCATGTTTGAAAGGGAGCCCTTTAAATGAATAAACAGTGTATTAGTAAGACTGCCTTGAAAATACTAGCTATAGATATGTGCCCCTTAAGCAGGCACTGTTACATAAATATGCAAAGTCAAACGTTCTCCAGGGAACTTGTGATAAACAATCAAAATTAGTAACTTCACTAGGAAAAATAAAAACACAGTAAAGTATTATTTAGGTTTTCTTTTTCTTTTCAGCTCATGGCCTTCTCCATGGACTAGAAACGCAGTAATAATTCTTAGTAATCTCTACCCAGAGCTCTAAATACTCTCCCAAATTAAGTATCATTAGGCTTCACCTTGCATATGAGGACCTTGGGCTGTAGAGAATTTGGGTGGCAACAAGTCAGCAACAGAGCCAAGAATAGCATCTAGATTTTCTGACTCCTAGTCCTGTGACCTTGCCACTGCCTCCAACAACTCCAACAAATGTTCCAGCACTCTCTTTATGGTAACTTTTAAAATGTCACAAAGGCTATAAAACACAAAAATTATGCTTATTCTCTTCTTTCTGATGTGAAAAGTTTATATAGAGCTTTTTAAAAAAATCTTTATAATGGCGCACAGCTCCTAAACAAATTCTAAAAATTACTGAATTTTTAAAAGGTATTCTATTTAAATGATAAAAACTTACAGTGAAAAGTACCTTGGTATTATCTTTTTTAAAAGGAAGCCCAAGATTTCCTTATTTCTGAAATGCAGGGAATTTTAGGCTCATGGGTTTCTAATTTCCTAAATTATTTATATAAAACCAGTAATAAGCTGTTAAAGAATTAATATTCTCAATAATTTGTAATCCTTCCTCATTGCTTGAAATGCCAAACATTGTCGTATCTCATGGCAAATATGTAGAGCTTGTTTTTTCTTATAAACACATAACTATTGCAAATAATTCTTAGGAAGTTATGCAGATACAACAGAATCAAAATCCAACATACATAATTCAAACATGAGCAAACACTCCCATATTTTAGAAAAGACTGTACAAGAACATTTTTCTTGGCTTGTTCTACAGAACATTAATTAGCTAAAAAACTAAAGAATTTGCATTCAAGTATTAAAACACAGACTTGAGGTCTCAGCTGAGAGCCACAAGAAATTCGAAATTCTAGTGAAGATCCCACTATGTCCTACAGTGAGGAACTTGAATTAAGGTTTCTTGTAGGAATGGATTTGCAGCCGTCGTAGTTTCTTTCTGAAAAAAATAGACTGCAACTCATGAAATCAATGTGGTCCCTATGTGCACTCCCACTTGGCATCTACTTACTGCAGTGACAAATTGAATCTAATTACTTTTTAATTTCTAATGCAATATATACTCAAAAGAGGCTCAGAAAGAACAAGCTCGTTTCCACTCCAAGTTTAGAAACCAGCCCTCAGTTAAACTGCAGCTATGCTTTCAAGTTCTGCTCTCACTCACATCATACAACCCTACATATGAAACCTTGTGTTTTCACATCCAAAGCTCTGTCCCACTTGCAGTAAAGCACATTTGCTATGAAGACAGTGAGGAACCAGAGGCCTATAACACCACCAATTATTAAAGGATGGCTTTTACCCCAGAGTGGTATAATACACCCTAACTAAATGAGCTCTTTGTGACTTGTAAAATACCAGAACACAGATGAAATTGTGAGCAATCTGAGACCCACATTGCTCCCACCTAACTGTAGGCTCCTATGCTGGGACTGAAGTTATCATACACCACCTGTACTTGTCAGTGGAAAAACAGTGGTATTTCCAGATGGTAAGAGAACTCCATCAAATAGACATCACCCGAGAGCAGCCCATGATAATGTCCACTGACAATAAACACAGTACTGCTTTCCAGTCAGACACCTAAACTGAATTACAAATTATTTTACTGTTTTAGATCAAAAGAACAAAACAAATCACTTCTTACACTAACAATGAGACCTGCTACCTAAGTAGCTAGTTCTTCTACTAACACTCTTGTTAAGAGAGAATATTGCAAATATTCCTTCACATACAGCGTATAACTCATTCAATTCCTATCCTGACAAATAGCTTGCCGTGGGCCGCCAGGTGTCTGTCAGTTCTCATCTAACCTCCTGCTGTTTATTTTCAATAATTAATTATATAATAAAACTTGGCAATGTGGGAGTAACTTCTATGAATGCACACCTCATATGCAATGTCAGGGCAAAGCAATATTAAAATGTCTACTAAAGAACACAAATTCATTGTCTGAAGTATCTTATTGAACTTTGACAGCGAGACTGTGAAAGTTTGCATTCTCAGTTTTGGCTCAGAACTTCTGCCCTTCCACTGATGCACCTCACAGCGTTTGGATCTAGTTCTGGGACAGACTTGGTTATCTGAATTTGAGAAACACATCATCAGTGTTCGGCTAGCAGAAAACAAAACATTTGGGCCTGTGTTTAAGGATTGTTTACTTCAGATGCATTCTTATTTTCCTTCTTTTCGCTTTTAATTATTTTGTCTATAGTTTCCATCCAGGAACAGCACTATCCATACCATAAACACATAGCTGTTTGTAAATTCTCCAATTAAACTAGTATTTAATATTTTTATTTTGTTTTCTGTAACACTGATCTGTAAACAGCTATGTGTTTCAGATAATACAACACCCATTTAAGATGATCAGTTCTCATGTACCATCAAAAAAGTAGCAAAGATATTGCTCTATGAGACTCAACGTACACAAGATAGTGCTGCTTTTTATACTACAATAACACAGTAAGTTTTTATGTTCTAAACATTCTTTGAACATTTGCAAAAGGCAGTATGTTGGAAAACATCGACCAATACAAGAAATTGGGAAACAGTCTCTTGCATTCTTTCTCAGAGTCCTAAGCCAAGTTTTAAAAGTTGCTTCATTATTGTTCTGTTCAGTGCTCAAGTCCAGCTAATTTATGACCTTTAATATGCCTAATAAACAAAGTCCAAATATCTGTAAGAATACAGCACATAATATTCTAGTATGTAAATAAAGAATAAAAAATATACGAGCGCGAAACATAGAAAAATTTTATCAAATACATGAGAACTTCAAAAAGTCTTGCCCATAAGTTTTTTAAACCTAGAATCTTTTTTTTTTTAAAGAGAATCAGGGAAAATTACTTTCTACTTATACAGTGGCATTCAGAATTTTAAAAAAATTAAATGTCTTCAGATAGGAAATAATTTAGTAATACGATCACCAGCCCAATAAAAAGTACAGCTCTGTTTGTATTATACATAGATGCCTATGCAATGTGTGGTAAAAATATACTAGGAGCACAACATTCTTGAAAATAATTAAGATTTTGTCCACTGTTTAAATAGAAATAGTTAATGAAGTCATCAATTAAAACAAAATATTGGTACTAAAAAAGTAATTAACTTAAAAAATGCTGTTAAGATTGAGGACTATTTCTGGTTGGTTATTTAACTAAACATGCTGATTCACTGGGGTCAGCCAAGAATGAATTTTCATCGTTATTACTGGGTCAATTGGTGGTATTATAAATCCAAAGTTATAATTCATTTCAAATTAAATTAAAAAATTCATTAATGGCAAGCAGAAAACAGTAAAATACAAAGCAAGCACAGTTCAGAGACCATTATAAAGCTCTTTTAAGAATCTGAATGTAAGGAAACAATTGTAAAAAGAAAAAGATAAAGGAAAAGAAAGAAACCGTGTAATAAGATTAAAACCTACCTACCACAGGCATTCAGGGATAAAAACAGCCCTGAGAAGTCAGAGAGATGACAGTCAAGAAAAAGAAATACAGAGAGCTATGGCTAGAAAGGAGACATGAAATACATGCAAATACAACTGGCTAGGTAGCAGAACAGCAGAAAAGGATATGTGCATTAGAGTAGGTCACAAACTAAATATAACCCAGAGCCTGAAGTTATTCAAAAGAGGATGAATTTGAATCTAGGTTATTTTAATAAAGTGCTGAGTGTGGAAAACAGGAGGTCATTATACTGCTCTAGAGGGTGTCAGGAGAGATGTGACTATCTAACGCTGGACACTACTCCTTCAGGACTCTCAAAAGGAGCAACAAAAATACAAAATGTCTCCTGAAGAAGAGCTGAAGAAAGAGAATTTTAGTCTTGGGCAGGAAGAGCTGAGGGTGGACAACATACATGAATTTTCCCACATGCAGAAGACTCTTCTAGGAACAGATGATCACTGCTCCCTCTACTAAAAAGAACAAGGACAAAAAGAAACTTGCTCAGTTTCAGCAAAGATTAATTAAAATCTCCCATTGCTAAAGAGATGAAACACTAGATTAGGGTAACAGAAGACACTGGGCATCTCCTTCATAGTTAGAGAAACATTTGGACTGCCACAAGTGGGATGCTGCAGTAGAAAATGTAATACATTCCACTTTTGAAATGCTGAAGTCTTTTGCATTCCTGCATTTTTACCTTTCAAATAATATGCAAATTTATACTTCTCTCACTGACATTAAATCCATGTCACAGAAGGAAGAATTACAGCCCTGATTCTATCACTGAGGATCCAGCCGAAGGTCTGTGTGACATGAGAAGGATTGTAATCAGAGTCAAGCCCAGTTACTCCGAATCACTGCCTGCTCCTACGTTCTTTGACGAACAACAAAAACATACTACACATGAATGAATTACCCTATAACTGTATTTCACAAATATGATTGCTCTCATGTTATTTATAGAATACTAGATGTGTGCAAACTGGCTTAAGATTAGCCACATTTGCATCAAATTCATTATCAATGCAAACCAAGTTAAAAGACTTGCATTTTACTTATAGCAGCAATGAATTCAGCCTAAGAAATTATGAACCAAAAAACCACAGTTATGTATAGAGAAATCACCTCTTGCGTAAAGCGTCTTTTCTTCACACTGGGTAAGGCATCTGGCTGGCCTCCTGAACCATCACAACCAACTGAGGTCTGTTTCCGTTTGTTGGAATCCTGCAGGCAAGTAACTGCACCATCCAGTGAGTGTTTCTCAGCAGATCTGGATGTTACTGAGCAGTCTAGAGCTTCATCTTCATTTTCTGTTTCTACTTTCACATTTTTTTTAGGAATTTTTACTGGAAAAAGAGAAGGTTTAGAAAGATAAAGCACTCTCTCCAGAAAATCATGACACTCTTAATACAATCTTTTGTGGTTTGTTTCTTTTTATGAAAACATGTTTTGAAGAGCATCATCATTTTTTATGACTTGTATGATAAGTGTATGTTGAGACCACCCCAAAGTCAAATGATTCAGTTTTCCAGTAAGTGAAAGTTTCTTCCTTAAAGAAGAATCTAAAGCATAAAGGATGTAAAGTAGAAAATATAATGAATAACGAAGATAATGGTGCATTTTAGATAGCTTTTTAAGAAACATTAATGTAATTTGTCTTGATCCATATTCATTCTTTATCAGATGACAAAGGCTTTAATTCAACAAGAGTTTTTGCCCAATCAAAAATTACACCGAGTATAATATCTTACCTTCATCATCATCAGTGATTTCAGCTGAATTCATCTTCTATCTCACTAAAAAAACCAAAAAAAAAAAATGAAAATAAATATCAGCATCTTCTGGAATCAGAAAATAACTACATCTGTTCTTATAACTACTTTTCACCTAGAGGCCTTGGGCATTAAGAGCCCACAGATAATTTCCAGTCTTTCCAGTTGGTATTTTTGTAGCAACTAGCTCTTTTCAGTAAATTTCATGGCCATCTATAGAACTGTCAACATGCAAACTACATTGCAGACAACAGACAGCAGTTAGGAAAATATTTCAAATCCTACTTATTTTTCTGCTACGGAGAAAAGTGGAAGTCATTCTAACCTTCTCTATAAAGTATCTTGGCAGTATATAAATGGAAGTTAACTGAATTAAACTCTCCATCCTGTACAAAGTCACTACTTCTTATTACAGTCACATGTTTTCACATTGTCATTGTGGGTAACACAAAGTCATCATAAAAAGAAAACTCATCATAAACTGTAATATATGTGCTGGAGTAACTTTTCATTTAAAAATCTCTGATCTTTAGATACGGATTGCATCAACTCAAGCAAAACAATGCAGATAAATCTACAATGAGTTCTTTTTTTCTACCAGCCTCTAAAAATTATAAGTATTTCTTGTAAGGAAAAACAAATATACATATTATGCTAGCATGATTTTACCATTACTTCTCACATGAAAAACTCAGTTGTACTTCTATTTACTTGAACACTAATTTTGCAAGTTACTTGGCTTCAAACATCAATCTCTGAACATGTTCCTGAAAGATATTCTAAATCTCTGGAGATCTACAACACAAACAACTTAATCAGATCTTACTGACCCTTACAGGGCATGCAGATGCAAACTGACACTCTCAACTGGTAAACTGGTGACTGGTGAACTGTCACGCTCTGCTCATGTTCATCTACACAGAGTGTTATGTTTACTTGGCCCCACAATATTATTACTTTACAAGTGCAAGTGAATAAAACCAGTCAATCAAAAGTGTACATACAGCCCAGGACTGGGAATTTTAATGACATTTAAAAGAGAGATGGGGAGAAAAAGAGAATCTGTTATGGAAGAAAAAAAAGTATGTACGCTCTCCTGAATGATGTTGAATGACTTTTTTTTTTTTTTTAATCTCAAGATACTGTTAAAAACCTCTGCAAACACTTGAATGCTGCGTAGATATGAATTTTAATTTGTCAGCAATTGATGGCTGTAATGGCAAGTATGAGGTCTGATTTTGGATTAGATTTTGTATGATTGCACTACAATGGGTAGCACCCACACAAAAGATGTATAGAGTTACAAAATCGGCTCATAGTGGGCCACCCTAGAAGCCAAAATACCCTTTGATGTGCTGATCTTCCACAGGGCCCCTATATACAGCCTTGAAAAGGGCATCCTCAAGGGACATGTACTTGTCTTCATCATCATGTATAAAAATAAGTCTCTCTTGCTTGGACATAGAGCTACTACAAACCCCTCAGACACCTATTCCTTTTACCACCATAATTCCCTATTTCACAATTTGCATTTTTTAATTGATCTGTATACAAATTATGACAACTTAACAGTACAATAATCACATCACTTAAACTTCTGCAAACTCTGTAGGGACATAACAGCATGAAACTTAAGTGGCCCACACCAATTTCTAAACCACCTGATAAGAACTGGTATGGGTTAATACCGAGTCTTACTAACTGAACAATATTATGAATTTAAACCCAGCCACTACAGCTCTTTATGAAAAATCCTACAACAGTGTACTTCGTACAGCACCATCAAAAAGCTATGCTGGACCTTAAGAAAAGCACAAAGTACTAACTGGTCATATTTTGCCCTGATATCCTAGACACATTGATACTCAGCATCGAGACCTTTCTTGCACTTTTCCATCCTGCACTAGGGTTAGCACTGCGGGCTGTGGTACAAGACCAACATGTGCCAGTGCTCAAGGAGTGTGACACATAGTCTTTTGGTGAGGGCCTGAGGTGACAGCAAGCAAATCCGCTGATACCACTAAAGAATATTCTATAATGGAAAGCTAAATAGTTTTCCAGATAATCCTAGGCTGATGTATCAGAGCAAAACACTAAAAAATGTCAAACATAAAGCCAGAAGGGCTACGAAGGTGGCAGTGCATAGAATTACATGAAATATTTAGGAAGGTATATATGGAATTATATTTTCTCTCTAAGTCCTGCTATTACTGTTATTTAAATAGAAAAAATGCTTAAGGAGAATTCCTCTCAGAGAATACAATCAAACTGGAAGGAAAAGAGAAATGAGGGTCTGAAGAGCTACTCTACAGAACTGGAAAAAAGTGAAAACCAAAGCATATACCCTGGTTAACAGTTAACTTTCTGAAGGAGGCAACATCAGGAAGATCGAAGCTATCCTGAACTCAGGTCAAATAACATTAAGTCAAAATGTTGTTTCACAAATTTGAAGCACGGTGTTATTACTTTTTTTTATTTGAAAACTGTCAGAATACGATTAAAGTGAACTATCAAAACCAGTATCAGAACCAACGAGGACTAGGAAGATGGGGTTTCATATCTGAACTCTTTGGTGCCAAAAAAAGCACAAGCTCCAACTTTTTCCCTTTTAGGAGACCTAGTAATGCCTGTCTCCTTCTCTAGTTTCCTGTCTTCTTTGTGAGATTTGTAAGAACTCGGGTATTATGAGAAAATGAAGCACATTTAACAGCCTCTGTCAAGAGACAGGATTCAATTGCCTCTTGGATTTCCTACCTCACAGCCTCACCTGCTCCCTCAGTGAAGCATGGGTGCCCACCTTAACCTGAATCTTCTTGATAAACTGCAAAAAAAAAAAAAAAAACCAAAAACCAAACCCTCACTTTTTTTCTTTTTTTAGTTACTTTCCTTCTGATTCAGAGAGGCAAGGGGTAAGGCAACTAATCAGGCCTAGCTAAGGAGTATGCACAAGGTTTGGGATGGAAAGGAAGAATTAAAATCTCTCCATATACCAGCAAGCCACTGGCTTGATTCGAATATTTAATCACAGAATAACAACATATTCAGAGTTGGAAGGGCCCCACAAGGATCACTGAGTCCAATTCACAAGTGATGGCCCATATAGGGATTGAATCCACAGCCTTGGTATTATTAGCACCAGGATCTAACCAACAGAGTCAATCTCAGGGGCAATGAAACCTGACTTATCATACCACCATCTTGCTTCAAATTTGGGTCACAATAGATCCACCAGTGAGTAGTGAAGGGACACAGACATATCAACAGAGCAATTGTTTCCATAGGAAATTAGGGTTTATGAGAAGAGGGAAAGTCTGAGTCTCTGCCTGAGCATGTCCATGCATGTATGCCTGTCTGTGTAAGGGTAACAATAATTTTGTTGATTGTTTAAAGTTCACTAAAGGTAAAATATCTCAGATTCTTTAAAATACTTTCTGCTGTGCATCAGTACTTATGAATAATAATTATTGCCTCTTTAAAAGAGGTATGAGTGTAAAACTTGTTTTGAGGTAGCACTGTGGCCCAGAATAAGCAAAGCTGGACTAACAAAAGACCTAAAAGATCTTGGGGCAAAGTACTGCAAAAAACAATTAAGAAATCCATACAGTAAAGCAAACACCTGGCAGTTGTTCCTTGTCATGTTAAGTATACAAAACATATTTCAATCTTTTTTCAAAACAGTAGATAAACATACTTATCACCCTCAGCCTAATAATGACTCAATGCTATCTAGAGGACAGCAGCCACCTAGTTCTAGGAAAGTGTGAACACTCAGTGCTGAAGTTAGGAGCCCAGGCCTGCAACTGTGACTGGCAGAACAACCAGTCTTGGCAGCTTTTTCTTCCTATGATACAGACAGATGCTGCAGTACATCCTATTTTCTGATGAATCCTCTAGAAGGAGGATTCCAAAACACACCAAACATCTACAACAGTAATTATATCAACAACCAGATCCAAGGAGGTAAGGAAAATAGAGTCCCAGCACAGCTTGGCTGTCACTATTCGCTGAATTTCCTTCCCCGAAATCCTGCTCTCCACAGATCCTGCTCTCCCTTCTCATCAGATTAGACAATGAACAAGATAGCTCAGGGAAGGGTCTTAGCACTCCCTACTTCCATTACTCTTGCTCAGACACATGCCTCTAGGCAAAAAACTTACCAGGTTTTGACACTTAACTGCATCGTTGTATCATTTTGGTAACAACATTCAACACTGAAATGGTATTACCATTACCATGGTTAACAGAGAAATTCAAAGCATAGTGCAATGCTGCAAGTTCCAAAGCATAGAAGAACTCCTTAAAAATGAGGTTTTGGAATGTTTGTGCATTTACTGGTAACTACCATCCCGATGCTGCTTTTGCGAGTAAAAAATGAGATCCATTTATTAAAAATGCGCCTATCTGAAATATGCATTGAAGTTTTAAAGATTTAAAGCACTTGGGTAAAAAAGACTTTACGATAAGGGAGCAAACTGCAACTCATACTGTAACTGTATTTCAGTCTCATATAATTTAGTATAATGCATACTGGTACTTAAAAATAGCATAGAAGTGTACCTAGTTCTTCATCTATGAGCCAAAACTGAATCACAAGCCTAAGTTAAATCATCCCATAATGTGTTTCTCCTCCTATTTACCACCCAACAATTGCCAATGCATTGGCCTCAGAGGATGCTTTCTCAACCTGTCTTATGATTGTGACCATTGTAAAAGCACAACGCAAAGAGAAAAGATCTTACTGGTAATGTAAGATGAAGGCAGCTCTCTGCCTTTGCAATCATTCTTAAAGAAAGCCTGACTGACCACTCTCAAGTCCCGACTTAAAAAACAAACGAAAAAATTCCACCAGAAAAAAATGCTGCTGCTCTGCTATTTGTAACTACAGGAGTAACTTTAGTCTTTGAGCTCCCATATCTAATGTACTGAGTTCTGACAACTGAAAAAAAGTGTGAAAGCCATGCAGAAAAGTATAAAAATGTACATGTGCTGTATGTGAAAAGTAATTCTGATTTCGTAACACTTGTTACTTGCTTCTGAAGAGGTGAAGTGTTCTTTACATTTCAGGCAAAAGTTAAGACCTACATGTTTGTTAGTAACATCAATTATGTGTTTAATAGCATATGTGGAATAAACTGCTCAATTTCCTGGCTTTCAGCATGCAGTAAAAGATACAAGATAAATCCCTTAAAGCACAGGTAACTTCTGAAATAAATAAATGACAGAAGCACCAAAGAAAGTTGATCTTTTAAGGAGATAATACTGGCTAAATTTTACAAGATGTATCCATTGAACTGCTGTTGAACAGCCAAAAGTAGCATCTCTCTTACACAAGCCATCCTGCAAGAGGAGTTTATCACAAAACTGCAATGGTATTACACTATGTAATAGGAGTGTGGTTTACCCAGAGCCAACCAAACGTATTGTACACATATTCATTCTCAGCAAATGAAAATGATGCAGCAGGTAGACTCTCAGCAGACAGTCAAATGTCTGAAGTCCTGCTCCCCATCTCTGGGTCTCTGCCTGTATTTCATATTGTTATACTGGATAAACCACACAAAGCGACCAGTGCTTCCCAAGCGAAGCCCACAGTCTTGAAAGCTGGTGTGGGTAGGTGGAAACAGCCCTGTTCCATGCAGCAGGTGAGCAAAGGGCTCACCTGGCAACAGTATGAAATTCTGTTCCTCATGATGCTTTAGAAGAACGATTCCTACTTAAGAGTTTGAAATAATGAGAGGAAGAAACCGTTCTCAACACCCAGCCCTGCAGTCCCAGAGGCAAAAAGGACTGGAGGCACGTGCCCTTTGCTGAGGCTGCCCAGGAGCTGCCTCCTGTTCAGGGTGTGTGCTGCTTTCCAGGCTGTCTCTCAGAAAGCTCTCCTGCTGGGCTAGAGAACTGCGAGTTCTGGGTTCTGCTTTGGGAGGCAAGTAATCTGCATCTTTTACTTCCTAGCTGTAGCACTGGGTTCAATAATTTCAATATTGCAATTATCCTCGGGGTACATTTGGTTCCTCCAATTTGTAAAAAACAATGCAACTCAAATTCAATTCAACTGAATTACACATAAATACCACTCCAAGACTGAGACAGAAAATGTATTTTTTAGAGGCAATATTGCCTTTTGTTCAGATACTGGCCAACGATTTGACCTTAAATATTACACAATTTTTACAAGGCCTTACAAATTTTGAAGAGGTAGAAGGTTGAAGAAGTCTGACACCTGAAAGCACCTTTTTAAAAAAAAAACCAAAAAAACCCCAACCGAACAGATTACTGATTTCAAATTGACTACACATCTTAAAGAAACTGTGAAATATGAATGTTTCCTTGGTTAACTGAACAATGAGCAAAATGCAACTATACAATATAAAGAACACTAAAAGCAGATGCTTTCTATTCTATCCATTTTGAGGTACTAGGGTGCTCCTAGTAAGTGACCCAATAGTGCGGGTTTTGAGTAAAATTCATTCTTGATGTCTAGTACTGACACTGGAAATATTAAATACCTTAGAAAACAGCATTCTAACATTACAAACATGTTCTGACTACAAATACATGTATAACAAGTCCTAAAACTATGAAAAATATTTTTAAAGAACCAGCAGATGTTGGAAGCACTACTCTTATGGACAGTAAAAATGCCTATATTTTACACAGTTTGAAAACCTTCTTTGCTGCCCTGGGGAATAGGACAGGAAGCCTCACGACTCCACTGAAGCCAGCCTGCAGCAAGGGCATTTTGCCAATAGGACTTAGAGGGCATGTTCTTAATTTGGGTCTTTTAGATTTTGTTTTCTTCAATACTTTCCTCTCTCCCGTCTCCTTCTTTGCTTTTATTCTAAAATCCTGTGCAGATAATTTAGAATTTCCTCTAAACTGCATTCAACTTTCCTTTATTTTTATCCATTGGACTTACCTAAGCTATGAAAATACTTATCAAAGACAAAAATTTTAGTTGGTCCAAGGCTGAGTTTGATTTAGCAGGAGAGAAGATCAAAATGTATTAACATATACTGGTAATTAATTGTTTTATTAGATGTAATCATTCAAGTAAATTAATTATCTGATTACCAGGTATTGGCCAGAAGCAGGGAAAAGATTCTTCTTTCTCTGTTTAAATGTCTCTGTCCCAAGGGTCAGGCATACACTGCGTTTATAGGTGGCAGCGACAAACCCTACTTGCACTTCAATCCAAAAAGCTCTGGGACTGCGTCAACGCTATGTGGAAGCCGTCACATGGCTGCTGGCCTGCCGCCGGCTCGCATTCTGCTGGTTCAGAGTTTGTTCCCTTCTATTTACAAAAGGTTGTGTGGACACACCGCGGGGAAAAGTAGGGTAGAGGCAGGGGGTGATCTGGGATGGGACAGCGGGCGATGACCCGGGTAGACGCAGCGGGCGGTGATGTGGGCAGGGTTAGCGGGCAATGATGAGGGCAGGGGCAGCGGGAGGTGATCTGGGTGCAGCGGTGACCCGGGCAGGGACACCGGGAGATGGGCAGCGGGAGGTGCTCAGGGCAGGAGCGGCAGCTCCCCCGCAGTGCCCTTCCCCGGCCCCCTCAGCGCGTGACCCACCCCGAGTCCACATGGATTCCAGCAGGACCGCCCGCCCCGGGACGGCAGCCCCGCTCCCGCGGAGCGCTCGCGCGGGGCCGGGAGGCCCGCGCCGGGTCCGGGGGGCGGGTGCCGGTGCCCGGCGGTGCCCGCGCGGCCGGGGCTCCCCCGCGCGCGCTGAGGGGCGGCGGAGCGGCCGCCACGTGGGAACGGCGCGCGCGGCGTCGGTGGCGGCGCGAGGCCCCGCCCGGGGGCGGGCGCTGCGGCGGGGGACGCCCCGCGCGCCCCGCACGCGGCGCGGCCGCGGCCGCTTCCGCGGTCAGACCCACGAGCCCGAGGCGGCGGCGGCGGCGGTTGGTGCTTCCGGTCCGAACCCTGCCCGGGCGGATCTATGTGGCCGGCGCGCGGAGGGGGGGCAGGGGGAAGGGGGTAAGGTGAGGCTGGAGGTGACGGCGCCGTGACCGTTCCACTCTGCTCCCTGCTCCCCGTCCTCCCCCTGCCCAGCCCCGCAGATGGAGGCACCCGGGCCGGACGCGCGCAACCCGCGCCGCCGCCGCTCGGAGCTGCGAACAAAGAGCCCCCCGCCCGCCCCCGGCAGCGCGGCCCCGGCCCGCGGGCTGCCGGGGGAGGGGCCGGCCCCGCGCCTCCCGCACCCCCCCCCGCTCGGCCCCCCCCCCTCCCCGGTCTTCCCCCACCCGCCGGGGCGGCGCTCCCCGCTCGCCGTGGGGTGCGTGGAGCAGCGCCCGTCCCCGCCAGCGGCGGCAGCGGGACTTACCTCGGCTCCACGCGGGGCCACGGGAGCCCCAGGGCGGCGGGGGCGGCTGGAGCGGCCGCCGCTGGTGCCCGCGCTTCCCCCCCGCTCTTTGTGTGCGAGGGTCCGCGCGCTGCGCTCTCGCGTGACGTGACGGGACCGTGTGTCATTTCCGCACAAGGACACCGAGCCCCGACCCGCCGCGGCCAGCGCCACCCGCCGCCCCGGGGCAGGGGCAGGGGCGGGAGGGGAGGGAGGGAGGGGGGAGAGCGGCCCGCTCCTCCCCCCTCCCCCTGCTCCCCACCCCCCGCCCTCCCCGGCGCTGCCACTGGGAACGCGCGCGGTTCCCACTGGAGTCCCCGCGCGCCCCCGCCCCCGCGCCGCGCGCGCCCCGCCGCCCACTCGGCGCCGCGCGGGCAGAGCCCCCGCCGCTGGGAGGGCCGCGCGCCCGCTCCGCGACACGCCCTCCCCGCGCCCCCGCACCCGCACGTGGGGCCGCCACCGCTCGGAGACACGGCCCCGCGTGACGGGACCGGGACCGGACGCGGGGACCAGCGGGCACGGGGCGCGCTCGCCGCCGCCGCGTGGAAAGCGCGCGCCTCCCCCTTCCCTAGCTGGCTCGCGCGGCCGGGCCGCTCCGCGCGGTGTCGCGTGGACGCGGCGCGCGCAGAGTCCGGTGGCGGGCCGCGCACGTGCGCGCGCGGGGGAGACGCGAGGCCTCGTGCCCACGGCAGGTGACGGGAGGTGGCGGTGAGCACATGGCCGCGCGCGGGCCCGCATCGCCCGCGCGCCCCCGGACACCCGCCCACCCACGCGCGTCCCGCCAGCGCCGGGCCGCGGCACGAGCGGGGGATCCGCGACATCCACAGGCAGCACCAGCCCCGGCCGGGCCGGCGGAGGGACCGCACGGCGCCTCCACAGCCCCCGGCCGCGGGCGCACCGCTGTGGATCCCGCACATCCGTCTCCATGCCGGCTGTCCGCGGGTCACCCCGGGGCAGCCCCGCGGGCGGAGCTGGGGGGACGCGCCGAGGGTCCCCCGCACACACTGCCCATGACACCCGCACGCAGCCCCTGCCCGCACCGGGAGGCTGCGGCCCCCGGAGCTGCCGGCGCTGCCCGGAGCTGGCGGCACCCGTGGGAGCGCTGCCCGCCCGCCTTTGTGTGACCTTAACGAGGGTTTCTCTACTTATCGCCAAGTAGGAAAGGCCGGTGTTTGGTGCCGCTTTAGGCTTAAGCCTGTACTTAGGAAAAAAAAAGAAAAAAAAAAGTTGGTTTAATTCACATCCAAGCTTTTTCCCACGCCGGTTTAACACGAGACCGTTTCCATGCTCCGCGTTTGGGGGGCAGATGGCAGCAGTGATTTATAAAACAGACATCGCATTCTTTTTTAATTAAGTATCCTTGTAGATTTTATCTTCCCTGAAATTGACAGGAGCACATAAGACATTAAATTAGTCTGCCAAATTATACGTGCCCTTTCTACTAACAGCTTGTAGAAAACCAAACCGATTCCCACAGATTAAAAAATTAAAAAAAAAAAACGTGGGAGAGCGAAATCTGGTTTTGTACCCTATGGCCAGTTATGGCGATTACATTTTTTGGCTATATGTAACATACCTCTGGAACTTGGCAGCGTGGCATGAAATGTTTTACTTGCACAATAAACTCGGCCAGTGCTGCTGTTCCTAATACAGAGATTCATTTTGCTGTTAATGAAAGTACACAGCCAAGTGCTTTGATTATATTGTAATTGCTTTACTTTCTTTTTCCTCCAAAGTGACAGAAGTTAAGTGTAAGGATGTGTATAAAAGGTGTTTAATATAAAATAAGCTGCCATGAAGGGTGATGGATTGCATCCAGCATGAAGGATGTATCCGACAGAAATTACAAGGTAAGTACACACCAGGCAAGCAGCAAGTAAATGTGAAGGTAGAACTGGTGACCTCTGAGCACGGATGTGAATGTACAACATAAATAAATCTTCTGTTTGTTATCCCTGAAACTTTTTTTTTTTTTTAAATTACTAGCAAATACAGAACCATATAAGTCAACTCAGAAACAACTGGAAAAAAAATTTCAGATAAATCTTCTGCCCCATAACTCAGCACTTTCCTAGACACTTGCTGTTTCCTTAGAATTGAACAATAAAAAAAAGTGACTCTTGAAAAATCCTCACCATTTCGGATTTTTGTCTCTTTCTTTAGAAGCAGTTCTCTAAAATTTTGTTCTTCCACTTATGTTGCTCTTCTTAATTTAGCATCTGGGACTTTTGGTGTATTTACAGTGTCATATTCCATGAATAATCCTAACAGATAGTAGTTTGACTGCTCTTTTTATTATTGTCATTGATAGACAACTGTAAAAAGGAGCCCTTAAAAGCAGGAACTACCAGCACTGAAACTCCTCCTAAGAACCAGTGAACGAGGGATACATTTTATTAACAAGACAAGTGGTCTGCAGTTAGCGGCTCTTTCTCTCCTCGGAGATAAGAGCTTTCTGAGTCTGTTAGCACTATGAAGACTTAAGTTTACAGTATGCTTTGCCCCCTCCCTTTATTGTAAGGCTAACTGAAGGTTTTCTTAAAGGGTACCATGTTTTAACACCTGGCCCAGCTGCTAAGTAGTGCTAGATCTCAGCTGGATTTTACTTGAATGCTTTACTTAGCGGGATTAAGGAAAGGCAACCATAAGGCAAGAGCAAGCCAGTGGAATCCCAAACTCAATTTCAGAGCCCTTGAGAAAACACTTGCCAGTTTGAACTCCACCTCATTTCTGCTCTATAGTGCTGGCCTGAGGCACTGTAGCTACTAGGGACCCAAGCCCAGGAGGAGACCTGAAGGGCCTCAGCTAAGCATAAAGAAGCACGAGCATATTGTTGCAATAACAGTATTTAATGGAAAGGGAGCGAGTCAAGTTGTCTCCAGGCAATGCAGGTAGCAAGCCTAGATTGGCTTCCCAGCCAGACAAGTCCCATTTTTTTTCACCATCTGAACTTGTGCTACACACGTCATTTATTCAAATGTTCATTTTTCCCCCACTTCGTGCCTTTGGCTTAAAAGCCACTCTGTGACACTGCGGCAATTTCTGAAAAATTTCAGGTCAGCGGGGAGGGGAGTTGTGGTGCTCTAGCAAGAGAACTCTTTAGTAAAAAAATCACCCCTGCTCTCGAGTACAAGGGTCCATTGGTGACTTGACCAAATTGCAACTAGATTTCAGCCGTGCCACCAACACAGATGTGCTCAGAAACCCCGGGGAGCTGAAAGCCCTGTTTCCAGTTGTATGGAGTTCTGTAAGGGTGGCAGCTCCTTAGACTTTTATGCACTCTAAGGCGCCAGGCCCTCCCCCGAGAATGCCCTATCTAGTTAGTTCAAAGGATCTGGTCAGCTACATATTCCCTGGGCAGGGATGAGGAACCAGGGTGGCAGGCAGTGCTTGACTGTGGCAGGCCGAGCAGCTCAGTATGCTGAGGGTTGGTACGACAACAAGGAGCAGAAGTATAAGCCTAATTTTAGAAGCCTTTTTGCTTCCTGTGCTGCAAATGTTTGGGATAAGCAAGAATCCAACTAAAAACCCTCAGCAAGGCTTCTTTCTTGTAAATCCTTGCAATAGCCTACAGCACTCAGTAGGCAGAGATGTGGCATGAGATGTCGAAAGCACTTTCAACAGCAACTAATTCTGGCAGTTTCATTCTGTAAAAAGTATTGCTATGGTACCAGTACATCGTCTATCACTTTTCTCCACCACATGTCTTGAAACTAGGCCACCTTGCAGCCAAACACAAGAGTCATGGAGTCTGGAAGGAAAGCAGATGAGAAACAGTGACGTACGGAGCCAGTCCCTAGAAACTCAGATACACTTTAAGACCCTAATGGGAAAACAAGCTCCCCGCCCAGAAAGACAAGCCCCCACTGGTAACCAGACTTCCTTCTGCCTGCCCTTGGGACGACTTGCAGCAACTCCTGTGTTGCTGGCCACTGTGTTCCTGTGTGTGCAGCAGGTGGGGTGGGTGCCCCTCCTGCAAGGCAGCCCAGAGCCCAGCAGCTGTTTTCTGGGAATACAGAGCAGTTTCCTAATCTGAGTGTCTCATGTTTACTGCGGGTTCCTGCGGGCTAGTTTGGGCTCAAATGGGCCGGATGGAATGGGCTGGATTGCCCTCTAGAGGGACGTCAGGGAGGCTGGCCCCCGCCCCGCGGCAGGTGTCCAGCTGGACTCCGAACACCAACTGTGTGTGAGATGTCAGGAGTCAGGCACTGACTCAGAGAAACTGGGCAGGTACTTAAATTAGGCAGCTTGGAATTCACTCTAAATTATTTAGGTGTGTATTTGATATAAATAAACTTCAAAGAGACTGAATATGTTGGGGGGGGGGGAAGAAAGTGCAGGTTCTGAAATCTTCTGCCTTAGATTAAAATTAAAAGGGTCTGAGAGGCACCATTAAAAAAAAAATCAGTCCAATTAATTCATCTGATTTGCAGTAAAACGTATTCTACATTTCCAAGTTTATAAAAACTGAAATATTTAATGGCAAATAAGGTAACTTGATAATAAAATTTGCATACCATCATGCTCTTCACTGCCAGTCAGACTGAAAGGACATCTATGGACACATTGCAGAGGAATATTTGGAACCTC
This sequence comes from Pyrocephalus nanus, assembly GCA_038380795.1. Lineage (NCBI taxonomy): Eukaryota > Metazoa > Chordata > Aves > Passeriformes > Tyrannidae > Pyrocephalus > Pyrocephalus nanus. The sequence continues at coordinate 44,854,700 of CM076260.1, forward strand.
TGTTGGCCCACAGGCAACAATACTGAACAAGTAACATGCTGTGGGCAATATCCATACATTGCTGTAACCCAAGCAGAAATGAGCAGTAGCAGACACCTGAACTTCATTTATATTTTTAAACTTCCTATGGCTGCAAGCAGTGTTGGAGGGTTCTGCCAGCAACATACTACACTAGTTGTGAAACCCTGATTTGGAGTCCCAGTTAATATAATTGCTTTTGTTTTTTCTCGAGAAACAGAATTGTTACATGACACCCTTTTTTAAGTTTTATTGCAACACTGCTTCTTATTTGTAGGTACAATGACTGGACACTTCAAAATTGCTGTTTAGCTAGACTTCATGGGGATGGGGAAGAAGTATCATAATTGTATTGCTTGCTGAATCAAGGATATCAAAATACAGAATCCAAATGGCATCTCTGGATTTTAAAAACAAACCAATTCATCTTCAAGTGCATGCAGGTTAGAAATACTAAGAGTTTAGATCACAAAGTTCCAAAAAAATTAGCAGTCATTATAAGAAATCAATTTTCTAGCCTGAAGTAGCACCAGACTACACTGGCAAGACAGCAGATATGTAACAGTTGAGTAACAAAAGAAGAAGAATTTGATATAAAAGCTTAAAAAAAGTCACATCAAAGCTGCAGTGGAAGATGGAGTAGAACAGAAAAGTAAAGGAGCTTCAAGAATAGAGTAACTTAACCCAGTGCACAGCCTAAATTCTCCTTCTGTGCTTCAGCAGTTTACTTAGACATCAGCTGCATCCATAACTGTTTAAAAACTGACAAATCTGAGCAACTTCACTTTTGGAAGCATAAGCCTCTTTTAATCTCTTGGCAATGAAATCGCAGTTCTCTTTGCGTTAGTTCAGCCAAGAACTCTGCCATTGTACGCTATTTCACAGCTTTGCATTTAAAAAGAGTAATGCTCACTTAATGCACAGTCATCCTATTATCGACACCATATCTGATTCTGAACGATCAAGCATTTATCCCATAAAAGTCTGTTTGCCAAGTTCTGTTTTACATCCAAAAGAGGTAAATATAGCCCGGAAAGTCCTTCCTCTCAAAGAGGTCCACATCTCCCAGTCAAATGCAAACAGCACACTGCTTTGTGTGCTTAACAGTCAATTCCATATCTTGCCCATTTTAGAAAGAATATTTTGGACCTGTTGCATAGTCTCATACCTCATTAAGATATGTAAGTTCAAATGTTTGCAAAAATAACAGAAAACAAAATAATCTGTGAAGCAATGTAGAAAACTAGGTTTCTCTGAGAATTCACCTGGCTGACTTGAGGGGTTTTTTAAATAGAAGTAGCAATATTTGGACTGTGGGAATCCTCTTCGTTTCAGGTTCTGAAACTGAAACAGCCTTTCTAGGTTTTTTGAGTTTCAGCTGCTTCTGTCAAGGCCAATGTATTATGTAGTCCTTTTCACAAAAAAGTCACTGTCTTAGAAGCAGCCAACAATCCTCCCTTCTCGATTTTTGCCCTCACTACTGTTGAGAAGCTACTCCTGAAGCTTATTTTTTGGGTGGATGGCAACCTTCTCTTCTGCATTTGCATTAACATGGATCTCTGGTTTGTGGCTATCAGATGCCTTAAGCCACCTAGTTATAACCCACCTAGTATAACCCAGTCATACTCTACAGTGATGACTTCGAGAACAATCCTGAATTTAAAAGGCATTTTATCCAACAGAAATTTCCCTTTGAAACTGGTGAAAATTTAGTCTGATCGGAATTTTTAATGAAAACTGTATGTCTGGAGACCTGGGTTTACAATAACAGAGAGACTCCACCTGCTTAGTGGTTATTACTACAATAGAATGTGATTGAAAGCAATTACTTTTCATGAAAGTTTATGTAAGAAATACTTCCAATCATTAGGTAATGTGATCATCTTTAGCAGCAGCAGTCGTCTTTAAGAAAGACGTTTAAACCCTGGTTATTTTTCTGCAAAGATATCTTAACATATTACAACTAAAAGCCACGTATATTTCCTGTGGGCATACAGCATGTGAGCAGAGGCAGGGACATTCATAGCTTTTATCCTTCGATATAAAACGTTAACATATTAACTTCCATAGGTTGACAAAAGCAACAGAATTGTTTGATTAAAAATAAGTCTTACTAATATAGACACTTGTTCTGTGATGTTCTCCTGCTAAACCCATTTTTTTTGAAAATAATGATGCAAGCAACTAAGTGTAATTGTAGAAAATTATTGCCAATGATTTGCATATGAAACACACACCTTTTACAGCCTCTAGTAGCATTGTTCAACCAGCTTATAAATAGTACAGCTGAAATGCTGCAAACAGAAAACAGTTTTCGATGGGCACATGCTATGAATGAAGAAATGTTCAGACACAATGTGCAACTTGGAGAGCTTTCATCAAAACTAGCCAAGAGGGAAAAATGGCTCATTTCCTAACGACGCTGTGCTTCAAATTAGCGTCACGCTCATCTGCAGAGAGTAAAGCCTTCTAAAATGAGTGTTTATATTTTTTTCTGGAGGAAAATATACCCCTAACCTAATCTATCTATTGGTACTTGGTTTAGATTTTTCTAATTACTCCTGCATAACATTTAATTTTTATAATTTGACATTTAATAAATGCTAAATTTTGAAACTTGCAGTTGAAACAAGTCATTTGCTGTAAACACTGAAGGTATAAAAAAGTCTAGTTTTAAGATACTGGGTTTTTTGGCAAGTAAAATACTTACTTTTGTGTATGACTTTAAAAATTTTGACCACTGTTCTAATAACAAAGCAGAGTATTTTCAGTCTTTGATATTTGGGGGAAGGGATGAAGGGAGGAATACAAAGTATAGTAGTGGAGTAGGGTAAAAAAAATAAAATTTCAAAGCAAGATTTTTTATCATGTTGCTGCAAAATTGCAATTCTCCTATACAGTCATATAAAAATATGCCTCAAATGGAATTTTATATAAAAATTTCTTAGCAACCAGACAAATCTGAGAACTACTGTTTTAGTTATCAGTTGGAGACCTGCCTGTCACTGTTAGCCAAGAGCAATGTTCTTGTATGATACGTTTGCTCCTTTCTCCTGCAGATAAACTTGCCATTTCACCATGTGAAGTCTGTAGAACACTGCTTCCCAGTTTAGTAAGTAAGTTGTCTTGTTGCTATTTCTATTTTGAAGAGAAGGGTTGCTTTTCCTCAGGAGATGCACGCTGACAAAAGCATTTTGCAAATAAGCATGAATTAAAGTCAACTTCACGCACTGCAAAGAAGGAATCTCCTACACAGGGGGGAGCCCGAGCATTCTCCGGCTGCTGTCGGGGGCTGGGAATACGGCAGCAGTGCCGGGAGCTGCGGGCAGAGTCACGCACAAGTGCCAATGCATGAAGGGGTGGACAAAGGTGATTGCACGAGGCTTTGGTGGATCGATTGCCAACTTGTTTGTCACCCTTTTCTGCCCTTCACAACTCAAAGCAAGCTTAGTACTTTATCTTTTTGGTTATTTTAAAGGCATTTGCTATCAGAATTTTAGCCTAATGGCTACTTTATCTTAGCTTTAGAAAAACAGGCTTAGTCTAAAGGAGAAACATGTGAATGCTAACTATGTAAATAATTAATTCATTTTAAGGATTGATTTCTGAAAGGGAAAAAAAAAAGAAGATAATTTAATGCAAAGACTGACAGAATAGATGACTTCCACAATCAGAAATATTCTTTTCTTTGAACTGCCTTGAGAGACTGAAAAGCTTTTGCTCTTTATTTCCTGTAAGACACTGTGTAGGTAAAAGTACTTTGAAGACTACAAAGAATAAAAAAAAGTTTGATGCCTTACTGTTCTGAGAGATTGAAGCAGCTGATAAGAGCAGTGACAGCTAGTCATATGACCCAGAAGCTACTTCCTTGGCAAATCTGCAGCATGGCACAGTTGCCTGAGTTAGCCTTTTGCGCTGATGAAAATTCAAACACTACCTGCTCAGAAGAAAAAGGCACAGGGAGATCTCACCAGCAGGTTTATCCCTGAGGACACTGGTCTGGCATCTTTAACACTGCTTGGGGCAAGAAGCACTCCCCAGCAGCTCTAGAGAATATTTCCTAATGTTTCCATTAAATCAAAAAGGGGTTTTTAAACTTTTATCACCTTCTATCAAGTTTGACACTAAGTCAAATATGGGCCACCTCTGCACTCTTTATTGCAAATAAGACACGGCACATGCAGGGTTACATTAAGTGAAGCATAGCCAGGCCATCAAATCCATGCAGTCCAATAAACCTGGTAATCCCTTTCCTTCACCTGGCCAGAGGCTGGGCCCCTTTATTCCTGGACAGTGTATTCATTGACTGATTCTTCCAACTGCAAACTCTAAAAGTTCCTCATTCGGGTCAGAGGGAGTATCAGTCCTTCTATGCTGTCTGGGGAACTGCCCAACAGCACCATTTTCCTGTACGGGTGTTTTTTGGTCACTGTTATTCCTTGCAATTCACATACCCCAGATTCCATGTTCGAGGCATCCTAATTCCTCATGTTCTTGTGGTCATGCAGACAGAACCAGAGGGTGGCACATAAATGTGCACATGGTAGCCTCCCCCTTGAGCAGAGAAAGCTCACCTGTTGGCCTAGATGATGGCTGGCATGGACAAGGAAGAAGACATATACTGTCTTTGAATAGCTGCACGACACAGACCTGCAGGGTTGGGGTGGAAAAGCGATGTCTGGCCAAGTCATTAGCACCAGCTGCTGGCATATGATGACCATGTGCTCCATACAGACTTCCACCGCATGGACCATAGGCACTGGACTTTATCTGGGCCTTTTGATGCCTGGTTGTTGTTCAGGCTACCTCAGATCACCTCTGCCATTAATTCCTTCAGACACTGGAAACCACTCTCAGTAGTTGTCCACTCTTGCCTCAAGAGTTTATAAGATCTTCCTCGAGGGGATACTTTTCCTTGGCACTCAACAGGAGCTGTCTCCAGAGGGTGCTGCTTTTTGCTCCTTTGTTGATACCACAGTCCTTTGTAAGGGACCACAGCTGCTGGGCTTCCTTGCTCTCCAATTCCTGACTGTTGGCTACAGTATCCTAGCACTGCAGCAGCCAGCTGGTAATTACCTCACCAGGCTAATGGCTATAATCTTTGTGTGTATCTTGAAGCTTACTCAGGGATAAGGAGCTGGTGATTTCTGGCTTGTTCATGGTTTCTCTCTCTTTCTCCTCCTGTTCCTGTGACTGTTCTGCTGCACGACTGGCTGCCTCTCCAATCCTCCTCCTCCTGCTCCCTCTTGGGAGAAGCTTCCTTCCTGACTGAACAAATTGACTTCTGCCTCCACTGTTTCTTCCTGGCTATAGGGGCAACTGATACAGCTGAGAGTTGGGTCTCCGGCTTAGCCATGGTGCCTGTTTGTATGTCTTCAGACCCAGAGACTGTCTCTTCCCCCTAAGGGTGCTGAACAGTTCTTGGTAGGCTTAGGCCAGGCCCAGCACAGTGTGAAAAGTTGTGTTGCTTTAGCTAGCAAGGGTATCCTTTTTTCAAATGTTCTGTCATGTTATCAGGATCCTGCACTTGTTTGGGGGTCAAGTCCTACACCATCAGATAGAAAAACTGATCTAGATACTCTGCCACCCACGACTACATAGCCTCAGGACACATCCCTGTGTGATACTCCTAAATATTCGGTTAATCCTAAGAAAAGCTGGATACAGATTCCTGAGAGACACTGATGTGAGCATTCTGATTACCCAGGGGTGTTCAAAATACTGGAGAGTCATTGCAACAAGGTGGAAAACAACCACCCTGCAAGGAGGTGAAGGGGAGGGTGCCATTCTTTGTTTCCTTTACAACTGTCTCTCAGAGGAAAAGAGGGAAAAGGTGTAATTGTTAATTATCACCACGAGATGGTTCCCAAAGTACTGGGACAGCAGCAATGCAGAGCCCAAATACCAAATTAGGCTCAGGGCCAGTGTTTTCATCAGTTCTCCAACGCAAAACACATCTGAGTGCCACACAGCACAGCAAACTGCAGAAGACAAAACCAGTCTTCAACAAGCTCTCAAATTGTCAAACTCACTCTTGAGCATGACGAGGAGTGGGTAAGGAAACAAATAAACCTGCAGTGAGAATGAGTAAGTGAACATCACGACCAGCAACAGCTAAACAGGTATAGTAAGTTCCCCCTAGCACACTCCAGCCAAATGTCTCATTGTCTTGAGCCCTGCAAGGGTACCAAAAAGGACCGTGGTGGCTGGCAGCTAAGCATCTCACAGCTGCTCACTCACTGCCCCTGGCAGTGGAGTGCACCATATGTTTTAGTCCTGTGTAGTCAAAGGATGGATACAGTCCCTTATAGAGGTATTTTCTGGGATGAGATGAAGCATATCTGATGTTAGACACATCTAACCAAGTTAGACCTGGTACATCCCACCCTCTGTGCCCAGCACAGAGGAACAGTGAGCAGCATTCCTCTCCTTCCAACTGAGGGAGGATGGAGGTTAGAACACAACTTGCTCCCTTACTAAAATACTAAATGTACAAAACCATTCAAAGAGTGTTTAAAAGCACATAAGGGGACCTGGAGGCTAAAAGGAGATCCTTTTAATAACATAAGGTACTTGGTATTTGCTAGTGCTTCAGCTCAGCAAGCATGGGTGAGGGCAAGGAGACTCTCAGACCAGAAGAGGGAGAGCTCTGTACTGAACTACTTCTGCTCCTTGAACAGTTTGAAGCTAATAAAGGTAGCTTTTGACCTTCCTGAAGGTAAAAAATATTGTGGGAAACTGAAATTGATGCCACCAATAAAAGACACATTTTTAGTAGATTCTTCTAAAAATCCATAACCATTAACAGATCAGGTAGTGTCTCCAGACTCTTCTCCAGAGCAGGGCAACAGTTAGAAAATTTGTGGGTTGAATTAAAGACAGTTTAATAGATAAAAGGGGGGGGAAAATGAATACAAAACAATGAAAAACAAATGATACAAAGCAATCAGCACCAACTGACTGATGCTCAAACAGTCCCCAGGCAACAGACCTCCTGGAACATCCCCAACACTCCAGTTTTTATTGCTGAGCATGATTTTTTAATAGTGCAGACTATCCCTGAGGTCAGTTGAGGTCAGCTGTCTCAGCTGTGGCCCCTCCCTGCCCCCAGCCCACAACCAACGCCCTCACTGGGTGTCAGAGTGAGGAGCAGAAAAACCCAGTGCAACCACCACTGAACATTAGAAGCATCTGAAGCTAAAGCATCAGAAGGCTGGCAACGCTGTTTTAACTACACATCCAAAACATGCACTGTAGAGCATGCTACAAAGAAAATTCATTCCATCACAGTAAGACCAGTACACTGGGCTAGTTTGTTTTGTTTTTTTTTTTGTTTTTTTTTTTTTAATTATTTTTTATTTAGTCTGGTTTAAAACGCAGTTTGAACCATGTCCTGTATTTTGTGCATCAGTGGAATGGTCCAGCAATTCCATACCTGGGATAAATTCAGAGAAGCAGCCAAGAGCTCTGTCTGCTTGAGTAGCTGGTCGACTGAAGTAAATGGTGTGAATGCCTTCCTCAGCTGCCCCTCAGACCACAGGTCTCCCTCTCCCTGACCGCCTTTTAGAGGCTGGCGGGGAAAAGGAATCGAGGGACAAAAATAAGACCAGAACAGCCCCAAAATTACACCATTGCTCAGAAATTATATGAGGTGTGAGGAGTATATTAGTACACAGCAATAACTAATTCACTTGGAGTTTGATGGGTGGCTATAATAGTTTGCTTGTAGTTTACGTGGAGGAAACAAGAAAACAAACATTTCTGAAGAATTATAAACAAATATCTTCATTAATTATAAGAGTAATTAATAATATTGATAGGGGATACTTCACATTCTTTTTTTCTTTAAATTAAGGTTGAATCATATAAGAGCAATGAGAACATTCTGGTAATAAAAATACAAAAAAGAAGGTAATTTATTTTTTATTATTCCCCTTTATTGGTAACAGCTACAAATAAAAACTTGTACTTTCATCAAAAAATAAACCAGATGTATGTTTGATTATTCCTTTCACACAACTGAGGTGAGGTGACTCAATATCTCCAGCATATCAAAGTTTCTTGCAGCCCTGAATCATTATGACCCAATTAACATAGAGGTAAGACAAAGACAAGATGATGTATGGCTCTTACTATATGTAATAGACAATACGTAAAAAACAGAGACAAAGAGAACTGAGATACGACTCTGTTTGAATTTAGGTACTTATTTAAAGCATGGTTTATGTTAGCAGAACTTCAGGGAACTTCACAGGTAACTGCCTGGGATAATCCACACTTCTCAGTGCTTCCTTTTTGTCTCCAGCCTTCCTGCTGTGTAACAGCACCAACTCATGGAGGAGTGCCAGAATCTCAGGAAGAGAGAAAATGCAGGTAAGAGAGGGCAGGTAAAAGAGGAAGTGCAAGCAAGAAGGGGTCTGGTGTTGAAGCCCTTCTCCAGAACAAAGCGAGTCCTGAGTTCTGGATGTTGCTCCTAAAGAAAGGTTGCGACTCAAGGTTGCTTATTACACATTAATTATTATGGTATAATGTGGGCAGAATGTACACAGAGTGCATCACATGGGATGTATTTTCAGTATATTTTTAGGGGATAGAGTTTTTATTTACATTTTGCATTTGGTGGAGTGCAACACACTGGTCTATGACAAACAAGCTGTGTGACAGGGGGAGTGAGTGCAGGGAGAAAAGGAGGGAGGAGAGAATTTAACAGAAATAACTCCACTTAGTGTTTGAGTGAGGGATGTAATGAAATCTGTTTGCTGTGCTAGCTGTCTCCAGATTGGGCTGTAATTACACCACAGAAGGAAGAAAGGTAGCTGAGTCTCAATCTAGATCATTTATGTAAACTCAGCCTTCTTGTCAACGGCATTCTCAGATTGCACGCGTGCAAACCACAAAAATCATCTCCTATGTACAAAACAGAGACGGTCTCAAATTGCAGGCTTCTGATACACCTTATATGCTGTCTGTAATTGGATTTGAAAATTCAACACACTGAGGTTCAAAACTTCTCCACTATTTTCTGCATTTTATTCAGTGCAGTGGCTACTCACAGAGGAGCATTCCTGCATTCTTTACGCCAAAGGATGATGTCTAGCCTTACAAATTAAAATTTATTTGGCTTAAATTAACACAAGTGTCACAAACATAGGAAATTCTTTTGTGTAAGACTGTTGAAACAAATTGCTGGATCTGAGAGAGGGATATTCCCTCCCTCAGAAGAGTTGGAAAAACCTCATTCTTTGACCCAGAGCAACATATTACACAGGCACACTATAAACCCCAGGCAATCAGTTCCCTTAACAGAGCCAAATTAATATTTGATTAAATATTTTAAAGCTCCTACTTACCATGCTTGACACATTTTCTCAGCAAGTTTCTCAAATACAGAAATCATTAGGCACAGGGCAATTTTATGTTTTAATACATAAAAACAGCATGAGGAGACATGACTGCACACAGACAGAGAGAGGATTTTTCCCCATTAATCCTCCAATCTGCCCTTCTCCTTGGATAAGCGGGTATGTTAATTCCTGGCTTCGGCAGCTCTCTCTCTCTGGGCAGGTTTAAACGAGCTTCTTGTGACACCTGGATCTTCACGCCCTTCCATCCCTCCCGCCTTCCATCCCTCCCCTCTGGCAGGAAAACCACCGGCCTCCGCCCTGGCGCCGTCCCCACTGGTACCCAATCAATACCAACTTATTTCCTGTCCATTTGCTGAGGTCACGGAAACGGGACTCATTAATTATTTCTACCGGTGCAGCCTCAAGTGCGCTTCTGGCACGACAAGCGAAAGCCTTTTGTGACCTTTTTTCTTTCCGCTCCCGAATTTTGCTGGTGGTGGCGGCGGCAGACCTGCACACGCTCCTCTGCCGGGATGGGACGATGAGCCGAACAGAGGTGTGAGGCACCGTCGGTGTCCCCGCCAGGCTGCTTCCACTTGTGGAGGGAGAGATATGCCCCCCGGAGCGGCAGGTCAGGGAAACCTGGTCACGGCGCAGACAATGTTGGCCAAGGCGTCCCTGGCCTCGGAGGGAGGGAAATGCTCCAGGGCTGCCAGTGCTCTGTTTCCGTGGCAGCGGCAGAGGTCGATGGCCGAAGTCACACCTTTTCCAGCCTTGATCGCTTCCTGCAGCTGTCAGAAAACACAGGCACAGTGGGTGGGGGTGGTTCGGCAGTAGCACACAACTATCTCTGGGAGTACAGGGCTTCCACCACCCCTTCCGAGGTAAAGGCAAAACCGAAGCCATCAGACAAAGCTCTTAAATCCTCTCAGCTGCTCTGTTTGGCTCCCAGCTACAGCTAAACTGTGCACAATTTAAACTACATCCCCCATTACTTCATCACCTGAGAGATGCTGGCTCTCCAAAGGGCACACTTAAATAAATAATAAAAAAAAAAATTAAAATTTTTAAATATCTGGGAATTTCATACCTCAGCCACTACCTGAGAGCTTTTGTGCAGAACTGGCAAACCAGCTGCTTGCTCATACTCTAGTTTTCTGCAGTCAAAACCTGCTTTTTGTGAACACCCATCTTATCACCTGTTTTCGGAAGCTGGCATAGGATGATACACGTTGAATGCGCCTGTCTTTTGTAATACAGGTTTCTATTTATAGACCATGTGATTACATGTGTCACAGTGGACAAAAGGAAATTTTGTCACTAAAATGTGTTAAACTGTCATACTGAGCTACATCCATGAAAACTCCACCTTCTCACTAAGGCTATGGAATTTGACAAAGGTTTGGTGATGAACCATATGAGAAAGAAAATATTTTCACAGAATAACAGACATTTCAGGGCAGGCTGCTGGAAAGATTTGGCACTTCAAAACTAGGTTAAATTTCTTATGAAATAACACAAATAAAAATTACAAACAAAACATGCTTTCTTCCCAGTACCTGAACATAGCAAAAGCTCTAAACAGCAAACACTCTTATTAAGGGCTTTTTTATTTTTAGTTATTATATTTTCTTGAACAGCATCAAGAGACTGCCACAAAACACGGTTATGTTTTCCACTCTAAAATACAGGTGCTCCCAGGCCAACTCTAGCCTGATGCCTCATGCCAGACAGAGCCTGGGAATCAAGGCCAGGTGGATCTCTGGGATTTGATTATTCCAAAAGCATTACAGCATTTCATGATCTTTAATGTGCCCCACCTGGTTTTCACAGCTGTCTTACTTCACTGTATCAGCTTTTAAAAGAGGGGCCTTTCTCGCACATAAAGTATCTACAGTAACAAACTACACAAGGTTTTCTAAGTCATGTTTTCCACCAATACACAGCTCATTGCTTAGTTTAAAAATACATTAGTATGACCTTACCTATATAGTTAAAATCATGTAAAAATAAAAAAAATCTAAGATTTGACTAAATGGTAAGTCACCCGCTTTCTATACATACTTGCATTCATACAGAATGAATGACACCTCTTATCTGAATACAAACTGAAGTGGATTCATTATCTGTATTTAAAGATGAAATTAGCTGAAAGCATATTACAGCACTTGAGTGTTCAAGTCCCAGTTCATAAAAATTTTATTCTCACTTCAGCTAGAATCTTCCTGCACTGTGTGCTGGAACGGAACTTGCCCCGAGGCATAAATGCACTGCACAGCTAATTCGACATGTCTTCTAATGAACAAGAATCAGCCACATATCCCCGGCTCTGCGGCAAAGGTGGGGATGAGTGAGATGAGGTGTGCCAGCAGCGTGAAAAGGTGTCTCTTCCCCTTTCTTTGAGGCACAGCCTTGTGAGATAGTAGAACCCACACATCGTGAAGCAAACTCTGCTGATTTGCTAAAGCTTATTAAAAAGGATTAGCACGCCTCCTAATGCACATGTAAGTATATATTGGGATGTAAACAGCAAAGAAAATAGCTCCTAGAAAGTCTTCAAATTGGTCAAAGGTCAGAGGAGCTTAGTTTAGGCATATGTAAGATTGCACATATGTACCATGACTTAGCTGAAACAGCACAATCCGTAAAGGGGGAGAATCCTAACACAAGCATGCAATCCATTTACACGCTTGTCTTGTGTAAGCCCTTAGACACACGTACTGCTTTGAAGCCCGTACAATTGCAAAGCTCGTGTCAAACGATACGCAGAGGAGTCACTATACAAAAATCAGACTAATTCGCTATTGAATGTTTCCAAGGAAAGTTCAAGGAACGTCAAAACAAAAAATACCCACTCCTATGGCAGATCCTTCCTCAGGTTTTCAGCTAAAGATCAGTGTATGAAATGAGCAATTTAGTCCTTAAAAACTTATCTATTTTATATTCCATTTGGAGAAGTGGCTGGTCAACTCAAACGAGCAGACACAGATGCAAAGCAGTCTAAACTAACCAGACTGCATGCTACCTCTATCTCAGCTGGAGTTGTAAAAGAAAAAAAAGAAGTACAAATTTGGCTTTTGGTAATAGGATAGTTATTAGAGAAATAAAGGAAATAACTCCATAGAAAACAAGGCTTCAGTAGCTCTGCTATATGTAAAACCCCCTTTAGGTGTACTCTCCACTGCATTACAGTTACACTTGCAGACTCTCAAATTTTGAGCTTCAATAGTTTTATGTAATGAACTTCACAAACTAAGAACACAGAATAAAAAAATCAGTGTATCCAGTATAAAGGTATTATTTTAGAGCTTCATTTGGATAGGAGCAGCTGATTCCTGCAGCAAATACCCAGAAAAGCAAAATGACTGCTTTTAATTGTTACTTTATAAACTTTAATTAAGCTGCTTCATTAATTTATTTGAAATAAAAGAGTCTGTTCTTTTAGTCTCTACTTACACGGCATCATTTTGTGCATATTTCCACTTGTAGGAGCAATTTAATCCATGCAACCTTCTTCAGAATAACATTCAGTAATTAAAACCAAATACAAGTCAAAATATAGATTGCTTAGCTACACTTCTGTTGAACAGCGAGATATGCTGGAATACTCCATTCTTATTTGTAAGCTTTTGTTGAGATCACTGGCACTACAGCCCTACTTTGTTCTAAAGGTGCCAAGACACCAAAAAAAATCACCAACTGGTGATTGGTTATTTAAATTCAGCTTACAGAATAGTCTTGCAATAGCACAGAAACGTTTACACTCAGTTAAGAAGCAATCTCCTCCCCAGTATATCAGCACAGTTTTTTTCTGCACCTTCTGTTTTTCTCAAAACATTCAGATACTGACCAGGCTTGACAGTTTTGCCTCATGCACATGAAGCTCAGAACCCAAAGTTTTACCTCTGAATGTTGCCCTATGACTCCAAGAACTAAAAAACCCAGCCCCATCATAATCTTCAGTGTCTTAAGATAATGAAAAGAACTGTGCTGCCTAGATCATACCATACATAAAATTGTAGTGGATTCACATTTCTGCTCCTGCTTTGCAGCACTAATGTTTGGAAGTCTTTCATTAAGTATTCAGGCACATTCATAAGGGATATTCTGCATTTGAATTAGCAATCTTGATAGGGTCTACACAGCTTTTAGATTTTACAGGTTTGTTACAAATATAACAAAAGTAATTAAAAGGTGATGTTAAAACTCAAACCAACTGCTAATTTCACATGGGGTACATATCAACATCCAAAAGAATCTGCCCCTTACCAGGCTTGACCACACTCCACTAGATTCAAATCAATGACCAACACACACCATATGCTATTTTTCTGATGTTTCAGCTACACTCCCTTCATATTTAGTCACTTCTTTTTTTTCTTGAAGTAGTGTGTCCTTAAAGCAAAGATCATAAAGCACTTCTCGGGCTGTAACAAGTAACTATTGTCCCTATTTGGGTCTGGAACAGGTTGTTCAGGTTGGCTGTGCAATCTTTGTCCTTGAAGATACTCCAAAGTTAACTAAGCAAACCCATACTGGCTCTGCTTTGAGCAAGAGGCTGGACCAGACAACTCTCAGAGGTCCTTTCCAACTTAAATTATTGTATGATTCTGTGAATAAAGTAGAGTTCAAAGTACTATGTTTCCCAGTCCATTTGTTTCAAAAAGGCCAAGAGATGATTTCTCATCTGTACCACAGCAGTTAAGTATTTGCCTTTCAGACCAACTGCTCGGGATTGCTGTTGGACAGAACGGCTGGGTCTGAGGGCAGCAAGAGGTCAAAGGGGCAAACTAAGAACTGCTGGATTTTGGAGACTGAAGAATTAAAGGAGTCAAAAACTAAGCAGGTGTTCAAGTACAAAGACAACTAATTTCAAATTCTTTGCTGAGACATTTCTGCCTCACTAACCAAAGGAAAGAAGATTCCTTTCAGACAGTGCTACCTGTAGGGAACAACAAATTGGGGGTGGAGAGATTCCTTGAATATATGGTGAGTATTTTGGCTGTTCTAGACTTCATGTGCAACAGGAAAATAAGAACACTGAAATTCCTAATTTTACTTTGCAACAGTCAAATTTAGGATTAATTATTTCACTGGCAAGATATCAACAAGTAACTTCAGAATTTTTTGATGTTGCTATTTTAGAAGAATGATCCTAAACCAGCTTAATTTACTATATACCAAAATCTTCAAACATCATGCGTTTTCTCTGATCTTGAAGTGAGCTAAAACATTCTGCATTTTTGCAGTGTACAGTACTTGCTAAAAGAAAAAGAAAACCCAAACCCCAAAATCTAAATCGATCTGTGGCTGAGTGACTGAATAACACTGTAGTGTATGCAGTGTTTTGCACTGGCTTTTCTAAATTTGTTTTCTCTTTTGTGGGAACAGCATGCTCAATATGCACTGCTGCTTTAGACTGCTGAAATGCTACTTGAAAAAGGTATCAACATGTTTCACAGGTAGAAGATTATTTTGTCTTTTTTTTTCTATTCTTTTCTAATTATTTTGGAATGTTTCAGCAATGACTCTTGGAGTTTTTGTGGCTGGACATAGGCTTGCGCTCTATGTTCTCAAAATGAGCTGGACAATCATATATTTGCATCACTTTGTAACGTCATAAGATTTTAATTTTTTTTTTTAAATCTTTGTTGGCTACATGCAGCATATGTCAGCTGAAACAGGGGTAGTATTTATCCAATATTTTCTTAGAAATGTCTTCTGTACAAAGGTAAATAAATGCATCTTCAAAGGGCCCAAACACCCTGCAGAAACTTCTATCAGTAGAGTAGGATTTATTTTCCTTATTCATCTGACAAACAGAAGAATTTTCCTTTTATTTCAAACTAAATCCCACACTAGCAACAGGATGAGACCACATCTGGTAAGGGTTGCCCCCACCAGCAGAGAAAAGATGGTCTGCTTACAAGGAGCACTGCTGTTAAACACTTCTTACTTTACACTTTGCCAGAAAATTACAAGTCATTCCAAGACACTGACTGACTGTACAGACTCTTTGTCATTTTAGAAGAGATACCAACTCCTCCTCCTTACATCTTTCTGTGTGTTTCACAACGAACTTTTGAAAAAGACCCACTAGCTTTTAAATCTAAACAGTGGTAGTTGTGATGACTTTTTACCAAAAAGTGTAACTTCCTTAAATCCCATTAATGCAAATAGTGACTGGCAATGTCATCTTAGCATACACAAGCAATCAATTTCATATTTATGTTAAAAAATGTGATGGTTGTTGGCTTTAGTGAAACAAAAATTGTCCTGGACTCTCATCCCAAAGAAGTAGGAAAATACTCACTGACTAAAAAGATGCAACTGATAGTTGGTATTGCAAGTACACCTTGAGAATTCAGACATTAATTTGAAAAAATAAGAAAATTGCTTTATCTGAGGGGTTTTGCTTGCTTTTGTAATATTACTAACACATCTAAAAACCCATCTTCATTAAATCACTGACACTGTTTTTTCTTTATACGTAAGAAAAGGTGCAATGGCAGAGGTTGCTTCAAAACAAAAAGACAAATCTTAATGGAAAACCAACACAGCTCAAAAGCACATGCAAACAAAAACCCTCTGTCTTTAACTCTCCTGCTGCATTTCAGGAGCAAGAGAGTGAATAGTCTACAGTCCTATGACACACCTCATGATGATTCTCATTTAAACAAAACCATGGGACCACTGTCATTTATTTACACCATGGGCTGCAGTGCAGCAGGATGAATGTACTCACTGTGGTGGTCAGCAGTGAAGTGGGGGAAGGGCACTCATGCACCTCTGGCTAACACAGCTGGATAGTACTGGGTTAGTGTTATTAATTAGCTGCATGACAGTAGGCCACCACTGAGAAACCTCCTTGTTTCCAAATGTGATCTCTCACATTTTTCTCCTCTTTCCCACCAAATGGGAAGTCAAGACTTTGTCGCCACACAGTGTGTGAACAGCTGGATCTACCCCTTCCTGACTTGTGTTCTTCCAGCACTGTACAAACTCTGTGTCATGTACATTATTTCATATATATATATATTATTCCATATACAAATCAAGAAAGTATGTCACAGCATACTACATAGTATTTCCCATGCCAGTTTGCCTCTATAACAGACAGCAGAGCAAATGGACAAGCTACAGTGAAAAAAAAGTTTTGCTACATCCTCTTTCACTTAATTTATCTTTTCTGAACACTGCATTTAGAAAAATAGAAAAATAGAAAAATAACAAATCCTTGTATAGCATATTCATTGGCTGCAAACCCCAGGATTAATTTCTTTATTTAGTATAATCTTATAATTTTTTTAGAGCCTCAGCCAGAAAACAAGAATTATTCCTGGCTTTCTCACTTCTGCTACTAGTTGTGCCATTTTTACACTCATTTAACAAATCTCTATAATGCCAAGCACTATTAAGGCCTTGATTTAGCGAAGTTTTAAATCAGTATTATCAAATGGTAACAATTAAATTGATAATCCCAGTTTGTTGTTTCAGAATTACACATCTTATCTTGCATGCAAAGTAGATGTAAAATGTGTAAAAGCTTTTTGGCTTTAAAAAGTCTGAAATATTTGCCACATACAAATGAGGGTGACAGGAAAGTTGCTGTTTCTTTCAATCACACACATGAATTTCGTCCCTGCCATGCATTGGCACTTTCCTTTTTGTTATCTGCGAAACCCCACTAAAACAACTGAAATCACTTTTTCAGCTCTGTAAGAGAGTTTCAAACACCACAATGATGGATCAATAATTTGCCTGGATGTGGTGTGATGGTGTAGGAAAAGCAGAGTGAAACAATCAGATACTAATGTGAGAAAATATGTTCAGAAACACAGACCTTAATCCTTCTGTGACAGCAAAGTCCTTCTGATAAAAAGATTGAGCAAAACTGGGAGAAAAAAAACACTAAAAAATTTGCAGAACACAGTGAACTTATTGACACGACAGTCTCAGACGTAGTGAAATTCATACAAAGTATTTCACTTCTATATTTGTGTCAGAGACTTCACTAATCTTGCTAGGACAATGCAGACTTTTTTTGTCTGTGAAAAAATAATGGACACTACTTTAAAATAACATGCATCAAAAGAACAATTCAAAATTCTTAATCAGTCTCAAATTTGACGTATTTTGGAGACTCAATGAAAAACAAGCCCCCAGATTTGATTAGGAATGTTAAAGTAATTCTAGCAATGGAATAGAAAGATGAGAAAGGACTGTGATGCTGGGAAGAAAAGATTGAGCAATGTGCAAAACACAAGGAGAAAAGGCAACACAGCAATGAGCAACAGAACAAATACTACTTTGTACTGCACATGCCCTCTATGTACCTGCCAAGTTACTCTGCTGGGGTGACCTACAGGCTACTGAGTTCATTTAGTATGGCTGTAACTAATGACAACTCTTATATTAAACAAAGAAACATAGAAAAGAAGGATTTGACATCATAGCTTCAAAGCTGACTTCTACAAAACCCAAAGTTGATTATTGTTTGACCTCACAAAGACCATGTAGAATTTTTCACTGTCATTATAAATTCATAATAGCTGTGCTTGTGCAAGAGATGATTACCCAAAGCTAGTAAAAATCACACGCTTTCTGTCAGAAGTCAGTTGCTCAAAATACAAAACTCAAAAGGTTTTTTCTCCTTCCTTACATTTTATTCAAGTGTCCAAGTTGCCTAAGCATACTATAAGTTTTTAAATTTTATGTGTAGGATCCAAGATATGAAATAATTTCAGTCAAAATACAGAATACACTGACAAATGTTTAATTTAGTAAAGCAATTTTAGATGCTTTTGTTCCCCCCTCTTTTTTTTTAAGTATGGAAATGACATTGCATGGACCACAGTTGTAACAATTAAAAGGAGAAAACCCATTCTGGACTTACAAAACCAAGTAGCCTGGCTTAAACATTCAGGCAAGTGTCTCACAGACATATTTGAAGAATAAATTTAGTGCTCTCAGTGGTGATTTAGAAAAAAACCCAAACCTGATACAACTGTGACTTGTAGAGAAAAACCTAAAAGCACAATGATTTTAAATAGCAAGGTAAGGTTAAGGTCCTTTTTAAGTTCTAAGAGGAATGAAGGACAGAGTTTTTCTAATAATCCAAATCACAACTTTTCTTAATACAGAATAATTTAAATAATCTGACCTGTACTTGTGTGTTAGCCTTCCATACTAGCAGCAATCAGTGAGAGCCGTAACACTCTTCAGGCCCCAGTTCAAGAAGCAATTCTCAATCATTTATGTGGCTCAATAATTTATATATTATTTCCCACTGATAACTGACTGGGCCTTCACAATCTACTTAGGACTCAGAATTAGCCAGTGAGTTGGGGACACAATATCATCATCTCTACCACACGCATGCTCAAATATTTAACCAGGGGAACCTTCTGAGCAATCTCCTGCAGCTCTCTAAGAGCTCTAGGGTGTCTCAGCTACTTCCAGCTACTTAGTCAGGTCTGCCTTTATTATTGAGGAGTAGAAAATATAGTGGTGACTTAGCTAGAAGTTGTAATGGGGACTGGAAGAAACACAAATCGTTATGAGATGTGTTTATTTTTTTGATAGATGGCTTGGAATTAAGGCAAGATTAAAAAGGAATTAGCAGCATACTCTACCAATATAGAGACCAGTGATAGGGTCTAACCTGCAACTGATTCTAAGAAAAAAAAGACAGAAAAAGCCATCAGAATCCTGGTTTCAAAACTGAGTTTGAGGAAGTAAATTGGAGAAATAATAGCAAAAATGATTATTCACTATCTACTAATTATTAAATACATAATTAAAATTCTATTATTAAATAGCTACATTTGATAGTTACAATACAGTTGGTACTGGCTTTTTAAAATGAAGAAATTGCATGAGCCATTTTCTCTCCCTTCATATACACATGCACAAATTATAGCCTAATTTCAATAAGGAAGTTTCCTTCAATTGTCAAGAATAGCCTTGAAAATGTTTAAAAAATATTAAAAATTAATTATAATTTACCAACCTTTTTGTAGTCCATTATGTTTCCTTTTCCTTGTGCCTTTAAAAGAAAGAGATTTTATATAAGACATTATATACTACAAATTAGAGTTGAAAGAATAAAGAATGCAATTAAAGAGCTACTACTTTAAACATAACTGACTTTCTTTAGGAATCTGATACAGAAAACCCTAAAATACATCTAAATATGTTACCAGCTTATACAACATGGTTCTTTTTCAGATGAGAGCTGCAGATACTTAATGTAATTTTTAAACTTTTTTATTACAACTTGTAGTTAAACGTTTGTTGAATACAAAATGTTTTGGTCTTAAGAGATCTTGCTGTTTGCATTAATTAATCTCTCCCATGAGATTTTGAAATAAGCTATACACCATATCAGCAATAACAGGACTTATTTTCTTAAAAGAGAATTCTGTATATCTATAGTGATTTGCATTAGGTAATAGTCTAGAGCTCTCAAAAAGGGATGTTGGATGCTGTCAGTGCTCTTACACCTGGGTTAGAGGTGCTTTTAGTTTAGAAATGTATTTCAGCATCAGCATCACCCTTTTAGTAAGAGAGAGAGAGAGACATACAACCTGTAACTCCTAACTCATTCAGAAAGAAACATGAATAAACTTTAAATTTCGTCTTGCCCAGATGCAGGCAAGTACATAGTAGACCCTGAGATAGCTCAGTTACTTAGAGCATGGTGCTAATAACACCTAAGGCTGTGGGTTTGATCCCCATACAGGCCAGTCACTTAAGAGTTGGACTCTATAATCCTTGTGGGTCCCTTCCAACACAGAATACATAGATCCTGATGAATATTTACAGAGATCCAACTTCCTCAGTTTTGTCACAGGATGATGTAGACAAGAAGATGTCTTTCTCACTCAGTGGCAGTGCTCTGACAGAACCAAAGTATTCCTGCTTAACTACCCTGAAAGCCCTTCCCTGAGGTCAGATCCAGCTGTGTCATTATCACTTCATTCAACCACAGCTCTTCTTTTTTCAGGCACATTAAAGAAAAGAAAAAAAATCATCTGTTTCTTTCCCTCTAGCTTCCACAAGGAAAGACCACAAACCTCAGTTCTACTGGAACGTGCCTCCTGAAAAGATGTAGTTTAGGACCACTACCTGTCCATGTCCTCTGTGGACACTTGAGAGATCAGCCAAAAGGAGCAGACCAACCCACACAAGGAGAAGAGCTGAGACCCACACTGAAAAGGAACACTATGTGGCAAGCACAGCTTTAAAGAGATGTTGCCAAGATGGTATAGATTTGGAAAATAAATTAATTTTTTTTATGGGAGGAAAAATAAAATAGATAAAAGACCCCACGAGAGACTAAGCAAATGGAAAATGAAGAAAAGCAGTAGATAACAGAGCTGATTCCTCTGAAGGAGAAAGAGGACTGATCTACCAAATCTCTTTGCTTCTTGCTCTAATCTTCTCAAGAAGCAGCTTTTCTGGAATGCATATTAAGAAAAAAGCCTGATAGAATTCATGAGTAGCAAAACTACTGCCAATAACTGCTTCCTTATTCGTGTATTCCCATCACTTTGATTTGCCAACTTTTATTCACCCGGCTGGATCTTTCAGCATCTTCAAAATATATCTCGTAGTTATACTGTATATCAGTACACACCAGACGTACGTTCCTGAACAAGTGACTACCTATGTGCAGATTCACACTGCAGCAGAGCATCTGACAACATGTTTGAGGAAGATGCTTTCTGGTCTCAGCAATACCAGAAGAGGTGTGCTCAGCCTGCCTCCTCCTGCTCTCACTACCAACAGCAATCTTACCCAGTCTCTCTCCTGAGCCTTCTTTACTACAATTGCATGGTTGTACAAGCTCTGCTTTTAGCATTTTTTTGTTTTGGTTTGGTTTTTTTATCCTCACAGTAGTTTGACTCTGACTTTTTCTGACCCTCATCTCAGACACACAGATCTATCTTTTTTACCTTTTACATCAGACTTGCTCAACTGGTTAAACTTCTGACAGGGTCTGAGTGGACTGCATGTGCTTTAACAATTTAATCCATGCAAATGACATAGTGCAAGAGGGCAGCTTATGAGCACTGTCAATATGATGAAGTCTCTGGTCAGAGTGCTTGACCAACACTGGATGTCACATAGTGAATGTGACTATGGACAATATCTCAAAGAGCTTGTAGTTAATGAAAGATAATTTTCCTTTCTAAACCAACACAAGTCAAGAAAGGCTCCTGAGCGAGATGTTCCATGTTGTAGCGAGTAGTTAGTTGCAGTAGTATAGTAAATACCATGTATAAAGTATACACATGCATATGTATAAATTTATGAAGTAGCAGTAGATAGCAAACAATTCTGCACAGTACATGTCACTTTGCACCCCGACTCCCTTCACAGAGAACTGCTTCATTGTTTCTATAATGCCCATTTTTGGTATGAAAATTTAGTAACCAGACAGACAGTACTCCTGGAGTCCTGCAACCTCCTCTAGATTCTGCAGATGGGAAATTGTTTCGAAGCTTTTATACACCATGCTGTGGAAATACTATTATTCTCCAACTGCAATAATCCAAATCCATTTACATTCAACTCTCATATAAGCCTTGTGCTGTGACTGTAGGATTCCGAAATTCTTTGTCACTCATTGTGAACTACCAGACCCTAACTTCAAAATGACAATAGGTTTGCTTCACTTTAAAATCTCACAACTCCATACCACTGTATGGCTGTAGATTGTGTACAGACTTCCCAGAATTTCGCTGCTGAAGAGACTATGCCCCTTGCTTTCAGTATGTGAAGACAGGCTGCAACCTGGCCATCATGAATGCAGAATCAGGCAAAGGCTCAGACTCCATGCCCTGTACCCAAGAGTCTTGCTTTTAAACCAGCAAGGAAATGAGCCATTCAGCCAACACATCTTGAATGAATATGCTTGCACAGAGCCAGCTTCTTATTGAAGGCAACAGCCTTTTTAACAAAAAATCTGTGTAACTACAAGCAGGAATTTCCAAATGGCAGTCATGACTGTTGTTTAGACAGAAAAAACATGTCCAACTGATGAATGTTTAATTTTGGCCATTTCGGTCCTTCTCCCTCCTTTCCCTTCTTGCTGTCTTCTACAGTTACCTATTTGTGTTTTAGAAACACCCAGGAAGCTATTCATGGACCTGATTCCTGCTGTGGTACAAGACAGCTACCACATAGCTATCTTATTGCCTTCCTCATCTAAGGGTTAGAGGAAAAAAAATAGCTGAATAAGAGAACAAAGAATAAGGATATCAGAGAGCGAGATCTCACAAATTTTTTGTAGTAATCAAAAAGCCAAGTGCCCCCAAATCTTTCTCCCTTCATCCAAAATTACTGCTCCCAGAGTCAAACTGGCAGAAGGAAATGTGCCTACCTTTCAAGCACTGTGATAGTTGAAGTTCTCTGCTATAAGCTGCCAGGGAAAGCAGCTTTAAATTAAGATGTGGGACTGCACAAGTATTGCAGAGGAACAGACGTAAGCTCCACATAAATGAATGTTTATTACACTGACACACAAAAGTTTGACAGAGCTTGACTGTCAGGTCTCTACATTTCCCCCACCTCTTGAAAGCATAGAAGAGAGAGAGAATAAGCATTGGAGAGCATAGGTAAACCTGTTGTTAATTTTTAAGTTTCTCTGAAGATTAAAAGTATAGATAGGAAGAGATAAATAAACAGCAAACCCAGGAAATTCTGAACAATGCTTTAATTTACCTCTCTAATCTGCTTAATCCATGCCTCCCTTCCAAGGAATTCCTGATGAAGGATTGCAGGAGCAGAATTCAAACTGAAGGCCATTGTGTCACTCGAACTTTCTTTAACAAATGGCTGAAGATCTGAATGTAGCTGAAAGAGAAGAACACATTTCTTCAGTTCCCAGGAACAGTCTACACATCCACCCATGCACCAAACTGACATCCATATCCTGGTTCTATACTGACTGCTACTTTCTGCTTTGACACTCGTACTTTGATTGCACTTTTTCAAGTTTGGGGGAAGGACAGAAAGATGTTGCGAAACCACTGCAGTGGTGGAAAGTTGTGGCACAAGAGAAACATGTATAGAGTCTGCAAAGACATGGGTAAAGGACAGCTTACAGAACTGGGCAAACCATAGGACACACCCATGCAGGAAACTGTGGAGTGTCAGGAAGCATAAAAAATATAAATGATCCAATCTTTGGTGGGAAGAATATCAGTTTTTAATCTGTGCAGGGTAATACATTCTACTTTACAGTACCCAAGGAAGCCAATGCAGTATGACCTTCCTTCTGACAAAGGAAATGCTACATAGCTAGGAGCTTTCTATGAAAATTATGCAATCCTTTATACACAACTATGTGTCAATAGTGAATACATTAATATTAAAGCATTCACAAAACATTACAGCTATAGCTGCACTAGAAGCAATTTTCTGGTGGAATTGTACCTAGTAATAGCATACAGTGGCATTTCTATGGCAGTAAAACTATGCTTTATAAAACCACTTCCTTCTCCTGTAGGAACTAGAAACTATCTAAATCAACTCAGCTGAAGTACATGAGAGGCCTGTCTGCCTGTCTCAAGCTACATCCAACGTTGCAAGTGGTGCAATACAACAGGGACAGATCTTTAGGGCAAACCAAGAGTGCCAAGGATCCGAGTTCCCCACTGTGTATTTTCCTTTGGACTAGCTCTAGCTGCAGACTGAAAGTCTTCTAGTGGAGGTCAGAAACCTTCTATGGGAAATCCTACTTCTGTAAAGGTACAAGCTGCTCCTGTCCAGATCTGGTGGCCTCCCTTCTTATCCTCAAGCTGCCCCCTCCAGAAGTTACCTCCAGAGCAGGTTATTCAAAACAGAAAGTAAGCAGGTCCTTCTGCCACTGCAGCTTGTGCCTCAGCCCGTGTGCTGCTGCAGGCAGCTGAGCCTCAAGTACAAATCTCTGCATGGTGGCAGTCAAGGCCCAACACATCATGTACATACTGGGAAACAAGAGGCTGGAGATCAGCACTGAGGAAATGGACCTGGGTGTTTGACGGCAAGTTGGATATGAATCAGCAGTGCCCTGGCAGCCAGAAGGGCCAACCGTGTCCTGGGGGGCACCAGGCAAAGCATCGCCAGCCAGTCAAAGAAGGTGATTGTCCCGCTCTGCTCTGCACTGGTGTGGCCTCACCTTGAATACTGTGTGCAGTTTTCAGCACCACAACATAAGAAAGATATTAAGCTCTTAGAGAGAGTCCAAAGGTGGGCAACGAAGGTGGTGAAGGGCCTTGAGGGGAAGCTGTATGAGGTGTGGCTGAGGACACTTGTTCTGTTCAGCCTGGAGAAGAAGCCTGAGGAGACTCATTGCAGTCTACAACTTCCTCATGAGGAGAAGTGGAGGAGCAGGCACCGATCTCTTCTCTCTGGCAATCAGTGACAGGACCCAAGGGAATGTCCTGAAGTTGTGTCAGGGGGTTTAAATGGATTTAAATTTAAAATGGATTTTATGGAATGGTTCTTCACCCACAGGGTGGTTGGGCACTGCAGCAGGATCCTCAGGGATCGTGGCACCAAGCCTGTCAGAGTTCAGTATGCATTTGGACAATGCTCTCAGGCACATGGTAGGATTCTTGGGGTTGTTCTGTGAAGGGACAGGAGTTGGACTCAGTGATCCTTATGAGTCCCTTCCAACTCAGGATATTTTATGACATGCTTCCTTCTGCAACTTTTGCTGCTGGGGCTGTGGCTTTAGGAAAAATGTAGGAGCAGAGAAGGTAAAGTTTTAAGCTGCTGCAGAAAGATGTGCCAGAGGGACATGAACAGAAGCTTGAATGTAATGAGTTACTTTGCCAGGAATGTGATTTTGCCAGTTCACAAGCACTGTTCATACCAGCAGTTTCCACAAACATCTTCACACCAGGCAGCAGTTAAATCTCTCAATGATGACCTGCTGGCAAAAGTCTACAGCATAGTGGCAGTACACAACAGAGCCCAAGATCTACACATGTTACAAGCCTTGCTGTATTTAAGATCCCATAACCAAAGGAAAAAGCGTACCTTATGGCTCATAGACATATGCTTCCCATACTGGAATGCCATGTCCTGGATCTCAGTGCTGTGCTTTGCTAGCTCCATTGCAGCCTGGCAGCTCTTTGCCAGCAAGGCACTGTGTGACAGGAAAACCTGCTCCTTCCACCGAGAGATGCCAATATCATCTGTAAGACAGTTCTCCTGAAAATGAAACAAAGGCTAACATGAAAACACCAAAACTGCAGATGTGTCAGCTCACAGAATAGCGTGGCACAGGTGAGTAACGTGGTAAGCAACAAAACAATCAAAATTCTGGGTGCCGCGGTGCCAATTAAAGAAGGGTGGTTTTTAGGGGTGATTAGAGAAAAGTATCAGAATAAATATGCAAGCAGCTTCAAACAAGAACCTTTTTCATTTTCTGCTCAAAAAGAACAATGCAAAATATGTAGAGTTGTCAAAAGATTCAGTAGAAATCTTTTCTTAATGATTGTATCATTACACTGAACATTAACAGCCAACTGCATCCCTCATGAGGGACTGGGAAGTTAAAAATACCCAAACAAAACTCCAAAACAAATCCCAAAAGTAAAACTCCACAAGGTACACCTACACTTCAGCCCCTTGCCAGTTACCAGGAACCAACAATCCCAAACAAACTTGAGAAGTCCCTACAATTTCTCCTTTGTGGTCAAGAAAAACAACCGCATTACAAAAGGTATTAAATATCCTTATAGACTGCATTGGAAAAATGAAGGGCTGCAATGGATGACTTGTACCTCTTCTACTGCCATATTAAGGATGAGGAATGACTGAATGTAGTAAAGTTGCAATTTAGAAGCGTCAGGTATAAACTTTCTCAGGGACTGATAGAGATCTCAGTGATGCCTCTATTGAACTTTATCACCTTGACTGTAAGGTCAGAAATGCTCAACCATTCTCAAAACCTTTTATATCTAAAATATTAATTTGGATTTCTTTCCACAAAGTATTTTTTAATTAACACAAATAAAATACTTTCTCCCCAAATCCAAGGTTAACTGCCATTTCTTAGACTTATAAGGTGTTAATATGGCACTACCTCACTAATGGGTCTTCAAAGCTAGACATCTGTCTCACCTATATGATACTGTCACACCTTTAGGTATTCTCTAAAGAGAGCAAAAACCAAAAGATAAAACCTGAAAAGATCACAGTTGTTTTACTTGGGAAAAAAAAAATAAAATCAGCAATGAGAAGCAACAGAAAAAAATTCCAAGCATATAAATTCTGTAATTTTTCAGTTCAGCTAAATCTGCAGCATACACCAAGCCAAAAGATATTCTTTAAAAGAGTAATATAAAAACTCCTTTTATATAACAAGCTTTTTCCCTCACAGTGATGTCAACTAAATTACTTAGAAATGAGCAAGAAGTAACTCTGTGTGACCCTATAGTTTTCTAGCGAGGTATTATCTGTCGTGAAATCAGTAACAAATGAAATAGAATCCATCCGTTCAGCCCTAATTTTCCTCCCTTCTGGGTATCGCCCAGAAGTGCTGTGTTACAACGGAGAGGATAATTTGAGACTAATGGAAGAAGTAGGAGAATTCTGCAATGCCAAGTAACACAGAGCTGTATCAAAATGTCTTTGCTTTCAGACATGCTATTAAGTTATACAAGGAAAGTGAAGAACAGAGAAACCACATGTTTGCTATTATGCATATGACAACTTACAAAGTCAAGCCTAAACTTTCCTCGTGTTTCAGTATTTTTGTTTTAATATCTTAACTCATCCCAGAGCATGTGCAAATTCCCATGACTGGCAAAATGTCAAAATGAGCATTTAATTCAAGTAGTTCCGCATATATCAAGTCTCTTTTTTCCCACTCAGATATAGATCAATTTATTTGAAATTTAAAATCGAGAGCTCTTGGAAGACGAAACACAATCTTTTCCTTAACAACCAATCTGCTCAGTGAAAAAACAGTATTTACTAAAATTCGCTGGATGATATTGAAAATTGGCAGTGATTTTCATAATCATTTGTTCCAAATCCAAATAAGACAAAAATACTCCAGAAAAGTACCCTGAAACAATTTTGAAGTTAAAAAAAAAATAAATCTTTCAGAAGACCCCTAAGTTGAAAATATTTGCTTGCTGGAACCTTTGAGCAGCAAGAGAAATGCAAACATTATCAGATATCAACTGCAGGAACTGAAGAAGCTTAAACAATTATGCAACTCAACATATACAAGGAAATTAATTCTATATTGGTTATAAAATTATGTTCTTAAACAAGTCTGAATTTCATAACTGGATTGAAAGAGATGGTGCAAAAAGTTACTGTCCACTAGATGAACATTACAGAGAAGCTTCAAGCATCTAAAATGAGAATCTAACTTGAAAAAAAAAAAAAAGACAAAATTAACACATATTTGAAGATACAGTATAGAAATCTTAAAAAACCCATAACTACTGGAAATCCCTGGGTCACAGAAACAAGCCAGTTGTAAAAAAGCATGATGTCCATACAGATGTGCCTTAGCATGTGAACTTCTATGACAGAATATAGCCCATTTTAATCACAGAACCTCTTATCACCACACACCCCTAAAGCTTCTGTTGCTTAAGAAGGCAGATACAACCTTTCTTCAGCAAAGAAGGAAAAAAAGAATTTTTTTCCCCCAAGCTTAACTCATGTTGTTCATAAAGTGTTCACCAACCACACTACATTCATACAAGGGTATGTAGGACAAGTTTAAAACACTATGGTAAAAACATCAAGGGAGAACCAGAACTAGTTCTAGATTGCAAAAGCTGTAAAATCTAACATCATGACAGTGCTTACTAATTCTAGAGAAATTTTCACTGCTTTGTAAGCTTTGTTTTGTTTTGTCAGCAGTGGGTATAAAAATGGACATTAACAGGTCCAGAAGACTCCTTAGTCCTTCATATAAAAATCTTTTCAAACTCAAATTAATTCCAGTTGTAGTTGACAGTGCTCAGACAATCGATTAACTAATGCCTGGGATCTCATTCACAAGTTCTGTTGCCAAGAAATTGGTCCAGATCACAACCATTCCTGAGGCTGTCTGGGTGGCAGAAGCTGGATGAAGAGAGGCAAACCCCTCACCATCATCAGAAGAAAACAGCCAGATACAGTTTGCATAATGTCAGCATGGGAATACAGAGGAAAATATACAAATTCAGCTCTGTCGATCATCATTTTCCATGGAAAATTAAGAACAGCTGAGAGTGCTCCTATTTTACTATCAGCAAGTCACTTACTGTTTTGTTAGAAATTGTCTAGTTGAGATTGTTTTTTTTTTTAATAAAGCTACTTCCATAATTTTAAACTATGTCTGAAACAATCATCTCAGGAAGTAGGAAACAAACTTTTAGAAAATGAAACTGTGGGGCAAAATATGCAAAACATAACCATCAGGAAGGGCGGCTTTTAGTGGTGGCAACAAGGACCCCCAATACGAAAGCAGCACTTAACTCAGTTTGATTTATCACACTAAAGAAAATGCTCATATGTGGTTCAGATGAAAACATATTAAGGAAATACACATGAAAAAACCTGTCTTCAAAGTGCAAAAACCCATTTGCAAAACCAGGAAGGAGTAGAAATCAGAGACTCTTCGATGTAAAACTTCAGCTACAGTTTGTAAGGGAAAACTTAATTTATTTCCATACCATGGCAGCTCTTTCTTAGCCATCTGCTGTTGCACAAAATGATTGAAATGTCTGAATCACTTACATGAAACTTTAGTTTAGTTCTCAATGGGCAAATAATCCACAGAAACCCATAGAAATAATTTTAAATTTCATATTCAAGTTCTAAATTAGATAGTTCAAGAACTTCTATTTTACACAAATAAAATCCAATGCGACTATGAATCATTCTACCAGTAGCAAGACCCTGCAAAACATCTTGCACATGGTTCACATAAGCTTTCAACAGATGTATTCATGCTTGCTGAACATGACAGGGCATGTTTTATTGGTCTATTAATACATGTCTTCACTGCTTTTGGAGGAACAAGGGTGTCTGTAAATGAGTCAAAGCGTGCCACCAACTACTTCTATCATGACACTAAAAAAACCCCACACATGACTTAAAAAAATTTTTGAAAACTTATAATAAATTTAAATATCTCTTCACATCTGTTATTTTAAATCTCTCTGGAAAAGCTTAGTATTTAAAAGAACAAAAGCAGTAAACAAACAGCATTGGCCTTCTTTCTAGCTATGCTTTTTTCCCCCCTGACACATTTCCCCATTCTTTTCACAGATGCTCTTTACTCAAATTCCATATTTTATCCTTCTCTTTTGTCTTGCAACAGAAACATTTGTTTAAAAAAAGTGAAAACTCCGACTGCTGCACTGCTAAAAGGTGATACATGTCTCAAAATGCACTTGCTTTACTTTTAATGGTTAAATTATAAACAAATCCTTTACTTTTAACACACTCATAGCAGTCCAATTGATGGACATGTGCAGTATTCCAAAACATTAATTCTCAAAGCAGGGCTGGTGACCAAAGATCAACGAACTGGTGTCACTCACTACATATAGCCCGTCCTTCCCCAGAAAACACATTTATTAGAAATACCTGTTAATTCACTAATTGCTGCAATGAGTATTTGCCACTAATGTATTTCTTTCTAAACTAGTTTTATGTGTTAGTTATGCACAACTTTCACATCATTGCATCAAAAGCACCTAACAGCTCTTCTGGTCATCAGTGGAACATGTTGGAAATGGTCTTGTCTTACATAATATTCCATTCTGACACTAACAGGAGTTTTGGCAATGCACATTTAGCAGCAGCTAGATACTCTGGAGATGAGAAAAAAAAAAGAAACCAAAAACCAACCAAGTGATTTCCCATGAGAGTCCCTAATGCTTTGAGATTGCAAGAACGGTCTGGCAGGTAAAGCTCAAGAGCCAACACTCAAGTCCCACTCTTGATTCTACAGTTTGACCTTGAACTTCTCTGTATCTCTTGTCCTTGTTCAGTGGACCAATAAGGATATTAAAGCAACCTTCGTTAATATTCGTTAAATGATCTGGAATATTAAAGCAGAATATTTTTAAAAGTACGACAATATTCTCTGAGTTAGCAAAACTAACTTAAACAGTCCTTGGGAGCAACAATGAAGGCTGAATTTGGCTTATCCTCAGGTAAAACACAGCAGATGCAGAAGCACTGCCAAGTTCCCAAGATCCCATTGCACTCCTGCCACGCTTCCACCCAGAGTCCCCTCCTGAGAGGTGCCAGAGGATTCTGGGCACCTGCCCATCCTCTGTGCACAGCCCAGTGAGCCGTGGGCCCCAGGCAGCTCCTGAATGAGCCACTACTGCTGTCCTGCTGGAGGCTCTCCCTCAGCTCGTGTGACTGTTTCAATCAAAATGAGAGGGATACATTTGAATAAGGTTAGTTTTAGTGACATGTTGTTGCTGCTGCAGAGCCGGAGAGACAGACACTGACCAAGGGAGCACCCTCTGGAGCCCAGCCGCTGGTAGGCACTGGCACTCTCCACTTGCCCACAGTGGTTTGGTTGGGGCAGGGGCATCAGGGCAGGCATCCACTGTAGCAGTAACCATGAAGCCCAGCAGAAATCAGGCCTTCCACTAAGGTATTAATTTTGCTACATAATACAACTAAGCAACATCAAACCAGAGCTGCCATTTAAGTACACAACCCCTACTGAACCGTAAGATTCAGGTCTCTGAGGTGAACCAGGGGCATGAGACAACGCCACTACAAGTGAATTTATCTACCTCAGTGGCTTTCAAGATTGATGTTCACATATACACAGTGCTCATCGGTGACTGAAAAGTTGCTACCATAAAACCTGCAGAGGTCATGGCAACTTCAAATTGTTGACTTTATTGCATATGATAAGACACAGTCATAGTAAATCAAAGAAAGAAGTCTTTTTTTCGCCAAAACTCTGCCCAAGCAAGCCTATTTCATGAGTGCTCTCTAGAAGTTTCCTTAAATATTCCAGTAAAGACAATACATGCATGGTGACTTCTGATGAAGAAGAATACGCTGCTACACTCCTAACACTTCAGGACAAAACTCAGAAGAAATGAAATGATGTACGTTCAGGATGAAGCATTTTGTAAACATCTTTGGGCTTAGAAATGACAGGTTTGAAATGAAAATATTAATGATGTTGAAAACATTGTAATAAATGCCTCTAACAGAACCTTGACTAGAAACCTCTGGACGTGTTTGGAAAGCCTGTAGTAAGATGTGTCTAGAGTGCCTAGTAATGACACTACATTATCTTATTAAGCACTCACAGAAATAAAATAGTCCCTCCTTGAAAATTTCTGGAAAATTCCATCAGAGCTTACAGATGTCATAACGATGACATTCACTAGGACTACAACTAATTCTCTTCCTCCTTCTCCCTCCTTTTAAACAGATGAGAAAGTAATCATGTTTATTGCAGTCACACATTAATATCACAAAATGCCTTGGGTATATAAATCTACTGAAATTCTTACCTCAGATGATTTTGAGTTTTCATAATAGATACCTTGAACTAAGTCACCAATAGCACTTGAAATGAGCTCCACAACCTGTAAAAGAAAAGGAGAAATAACCTTACATCTTTAACTATCACCAAATTCACTAACAAAGCTACTGCCAGATTTCCAGAGAGAAAAACCACAATAACATTCCTTGCAGAAAGCTAGTTGTGAAAGACTGCAGGACTTACTAACATTAGTTCTGCACAAGCATGATGCTGTGTCTCTGCTAAAACCTCTACAACAGTAACTCTTCTATCAAAGTTTTAAGTTAATATAAATGAAAAGCAAGACTTGTTTTTCCTAAAGTGTGAACTATGGAGTGTATTCTCAAAAGGACGTTCACAGAACTAATAAATCCCAGTTCATGAATATGAGACAGTACCTCATCTGGGCTTTGCTTTGTTTTGTTTTTTTCCTGCCAAGTAAATACTTCACAATACCTCTCCTTGGGAGCTGTTAAAATTCTAATCTTCGTAGCTAATACAGAAAAGTCAGAATCCATAGAAAGGTAACCTTTCAAATGTGATCATTTGGTATTCGTGTGCCCTGGGAATGCACTGTGGATGTATTTAGTGCACGGCCTGAGGCTCAGCTGTACCACATACACTGAAAGTCTGCAACACGGGAATGTTTAAATCAGATTTATCAATCTGTATTATCTTCAGGGTTCAGACTTTTTATTTTATTCAAGCAAAGCCTAAAAATCTGAACTTGATCCAGAATGTAAAACAAGCAGTCCTCGGTCTCTCTGGAACTACTGTACAATTTAAAGTTGTGCACATGAACTGTCTTAATTGGAACAAAATACTCAGATTTATTGTAAAATTAAATGCAGGCATTTCAAATAAGCACACCTTAAGGCTACCTCTTTGGTTTGCTCACAAAGTTTTAATTTCTTGAATGTTTAATTTCCTATGCATATGAGTCTATATCTGATTCCTCTTTTTGCTTCCTAAAATTCAACATAGCTCTTATTGAATTAAAAGATTTAGTTTCAATTTTTATCACTCCTGTAACTGAAGACAAGAAGTCAAATGATAAACCCCCTAACGGAAAGATATTCTAACATTTAGGCATGCTTTATTTGATAATAAAAACACATTTGTATGCTAGTTTTGAGCACTAGCAGAAAGGTTGTGTTTTCTTTCTTTTTTTTTTAAAACACTGGTTCATATACATATTCATATACACACAGCAAGTGCTAACTTTAGAAATGGTGCTGATTAAAAGTCATGTTTTTTCTTGCAATGCATATGGGTTAATTTGCAAGACCTACAAAAACAGCCAGGAAAAAAAAAAATCACATTGCCCTTTAGGAAATTAGATACCGAAGAAATATTGTAGCAATATGAGCTGCTAAGGAACTGAAAGGACAATGATCCTACAGTGTTACCAGATGTGTTGAGTTATTTAAGTGGGGAACAGAGAAAATTAGGGTCTTTTTTTTTTTTTTTTTTTAAACAACCCATTTCCCCCCCCTTTTTTTTTTAAGGTATCAGATAAGCCTTATTCCCAAATCCAGGAGGACTGAGTATCGCCAATAGGTCTATGAAAGTCTGTAACTAAATGCCCAGAATCAGATTGTATTACAGTTTATACAAGCAACATCCCAAGATTCTTCTGATGGCTAGGACACATAATACAGATCAATCACTCACTAAAAAATGTTATGGTTTGTGAAATGGTCTGAGCTCAGAGACCTACACTGGTAATACGAAGAGGAATTTACAAAGACACTGAGTCCTACTCTAAATGTCAAAGTGATAGTATGAACTTTTAACAATGCAGCTGGCTCTGGATAACTAGACCTTTTCCTCTCTTGCCTGAAACTCTAGACTGAGCAGAACCCTGTTTTGGGGTTTCTTTTTTCCATCTCTCCTCCCTCTTTTTAGTGCAACTCTACTCTCAAAGGCAATTTTAAATGTCTTAAAACAAGCTTAGTGAAACATTTGTGAACAACTGTACCTCTTCCTCTTACGAGTTTATAAAACATCTTAGGAGAATTACAGATCAGCTATTTAGAAGAATCCTCATATTAGATATCATCAGGCCTTTAGTGACTTATTGAGCACTGTATATTAGTGAGAACTTAATATTACCTCCCTTCTTTGCAAACATATATATATGTTTTAAAGAATATTTTTTAAGGTAAATGTAAGGCCATACAATTCACTACCAGGAATGAAATTCTAGTTTCAAGAGCACAGTGGGATGCTTGCATGAG
Source organism: Pyrocephalus nanus (assembly GCA_038380795.1). Lineage (NCBI taxonomy): Eukaryota > Metazoa > Chordata > Aves > Passeriformes > Tyrannidae > Pyrocephalus > Pyrocephalus nanus. The sequence continues at coordinate 44,888,827 of CM076260.1, forward strand.
GCTCTGTTACCTCACCAATCCTTAATCTGATCTATGAAAAGCATCTGCTGCTCAGCATCAGTGGCCTGGGGTCCTGAGCGCTGGGGAAAGAAATGAGAAATGAGGAAACCAGGCAATTTTCCTCTGCATCTCAAAATGGCACAGAGGAAGAAAAAAAATTACAGATTCAGTAGTATTCATTCAGTGATACACTGTCTAGCTCTTACGTAGCACTTTCCATCACAAAATTTGAAAGCAATCAACATACCTGGAAAACTTATTCCCTACTGTTTTAAAACTGATTCCTTACTGTTTATAAAAGGGGGAAATGGTGACAATGAACTGATTTTCCACAAAATCATGTAGCATGCCAGTGGAAGAGCAGAAAACAATCCCCAAGTTATCCCCATTCTCGCCAGTGTCTTTTTGCCTGACGAGTGCCCTGTTCCACTTGCCGAGAAGCAAGTCTGAGAAGCAGGAAAGGCAGATGAAAAATGAAGTGCTCTCAACTGCTTCTCTTCTCGTTTGAAGGTTGAGCTCCATTTTAAACAAGTTCAGAGATGAGGAAAGAGAAGACAAGATTGCCAGAATTAGTGCTTGAAAACAGCAGCAACTCAAAAGAGACCAAAGGCAGGCTATTTATAATCTCTCTTCCCACTATTTTCTACTCCTCTACATGTTTTTGAGAAGCCTGGTTCCTCATGAGTACTCGAGATGAGCAGGAGTAACATCACATTGAGAGAAAACACACTTCTACTTTATTTCTCATTTTCCACTCTGCATCAGCATCTCCCAAAGTGCTGTGTTTTCTGCTCCCCCACAGAGTGTCCACAGGGCTGGGAGTGGACCAGGGGATGACCTGCAGGTGACAAGTGTGCATGCAAGTGATTTCACAGCCTTTAAATACCCTTTGCAACAGTTCCACCAGTGTATCTTTTTTTTTCTTTCTTTTTTTTTTTTTTTTTCCCCAAAGGAGGTATTATTTCAACACCTTTCTAGGGCTGTGATCTCTTCTGCTTTTAAAAGGTCAACACAAAGGCCATCAATTTAGGATGAATCTAGGGAAAAGAGAAGGACTGTTAAGGCTAAAATCTCTCCTACTATCTAGGCAGACTAAGCGTATAACATGATATAAATTCTGGATACAACCAATTGATTGCTCATTCCATGGCAAGGTAGAACACATGCTCTGACCTCTCCAATTCATTCAAATATGAAATACTCAAAAGACTGTGCTATGTTTCAGTGCCAAAAGAGTTCTGTAGGTTTAAATATCAGAAATTTGGTGAAACTTAATTTAACCTTTTCTGGGGTATTAACTTGTCAAAAATGCACAGCTTTAGCCCTTCAAGGCTCTTTACATTTACTTCAAGTCTACTTTCTCAAGCTCAAAATTTCTAAATATTGAAGTAAAAAGAATGGATTCTGGGCCCCACTCATCCTTCATGGGATTTCCAAATAACCTGGATGAAAGGACGACATTGGTACCATCAGTTTAGCAACTAAAGCACTTTGTTCCCTTCACTTGTCTTTAAAATATTTTCTTTTAAAGTTTACTGCAACGTAACACTGCATATGTATCTTTTCCTGGTTTTCCTTCTAGTTTTAAAAAAAGGAATGAATTTGAGTTCCATTCAAAGAATGGTCAATTTATTTTAAATTCAGCAGCTGAAGCAGAATTTATTACACAGACCACTCTATTTCAGAGTAGTAATACAGTATCTCTCCAGACTCTACTGGATATTTTCAAGGGGAACATCATGGAAAGGATGAAGCTCTTGCAGGAAGACAGGAAACAGCACTAGGAAGAACACAGCAATGGGTATATCTTTGTTCTTCATCCCTCATGATTTCTATTTGACAAACTTCCTTAGCTTTGCCAAATTCCTTCCAAGAAGGACCACAAGTAACTCCTTCCATCCTTATGTTGAAACTATATCCTTTCCTCACACATCTGCTATGACAGACCCTAATACTTGCTGCTGATGTGTAGACTTGAAAATGTAGCAAGACTTCCCCATGCAAGTAAAGAAGAAAATTAAATAGTCAGGAAACATTAAATACACAGAAAAAAATTCCTACAAATTGCATTTCACTTCTTTCCCCAAACAAGCACTAATTTGGGAAATATTTCCACTCTAAAAAATTACACAGTAAGCTCTTAAAATTAAATATTCTCCTGCATTTGACACAGAAACATTGTAACAATAGCAAGCTAAAGACAAAACTCAGCAAACAGCTGAAACTGGATTTCAATTAATCAGGAATACCTTAAAAAAAAAAATTAAAAAGGGGAGGGAGCAAAAACTGTAAGGAGTTCCAAGAACAGTGGAATTCAATTTTCTTTCCTGGTAATCTCAAACATCATTAGTGATACAAGGGTATGACTAAGTGTGCCAGCCTATAGAATGTTTTGGGGTTTTTTAATCTAATGTTTATTGAATCCTATTGAATTTAACATTTGAAATCATCTTGAGCTTTACTATTTTTTGAAGTTGGCCCTCTCTTAGTTGAAACACACAGAAAGGACTCCTTACAATGATTTGCTTTCTAGTATGTTTTAAGTGGTCTAGAAAAACACATTTATGTTTTTCTTCTGTTAATGATGAATTAGCAGCAAAATACCATGCTCAGTGTAAATGCATCACCCAAACCTATCACTTTTTAAAAAGGTACTTCCTAGACATAAAAATAATGCTTCAAAATAATCAGCATCAGTCAATTTGAAGATTGCTAATACTGTCAAATATCTGCCTTAAGCTCAGTCTGCCTTAGGGATTTTCACCAGTGTTAAGTCACCCTTTTTGTGCTGATGCAGCACTATCTACAGAAGTGGGTTTCATTAGTATAAAGACTTTTAGTGCATAATTCGGTCATTTTCCTTGATGCCAACATAACCAGCAGACGAAATACCCTTTTTCCTTGTCTACCTCCACATGATACCTTAGCCAGTTTATTAATATCTTTGCAGATGCAATGCAGCAGATCCTTGCACTAAAGTACTCAACAACTGTTGCTGAGTGACCCAGGTTAAAGAAATGTGTGATTTCTTCACCTTGACGCTTTTGGACAGGGTAATTTCATTACCTCTCACCTCTATACAAAACAGCAAACACAGAAGGTATTGTGACTACAGGGTTCTGTAGATACAAACCCCTCCTCATCAATAAGTGACACACACGAACATGGCTATAAAACACTATTCCCACTCACACAGTTGCAGACAACCATCAAATCAAGATATGTTTGCAAATGAACTGAGGATTAAACTGAATAACACAAATTATACCTGCAAGCAGCATTAACTATTTTGCACAGTCTTTATCTGAAAAAATGTGAATCAGAAGTAATATCACTTAGCGTCTGACAGACGGAATCAACTAAGTGAAGCTGCAGATGTTTGTTAAGTTAACAAATCAACAACCAGGGCAGCAGCAATCAGATTTTAGACTTCAGATGAAACGCTGTTGAATTTCAAAAGACTCGTTATTCCTGCTGGCCAACAAGAAGTCAAATACATCAGCATTTTGTTTAAAAATACAAGTAACTTATCTGCATTCCTGCTAAAATTTTATGCATTATAATATATTATTATACTGAAACCACTCCAGATGTAAAGGTACTTTTACTAAAAATTTTACAATGGGAATGTTAATTTCAAACACAAGCTTTACAGCAGTGAAAAGACAGAGGAAGATACATAATCTATCACCCTATTTACAAGACATATCTGTTTTAACCTCTCGTACAGTACAATGTGTATAAACACCTGTAGTGGGTTGACCCTGGCTGGATGCTAGATACCCACTAAAGCCACTCTCTCACTCTCCCTCTGCAACTGGACAGAAGAAAGAAAAAAAAAAACACCAGCTAAGGATTCATGCGTTGACATAGGAGCTGGGAGAGCTCACTTACTGATCACCTTCACGGGCAAAACAGACTCAAAGTGGGGTTAGTACTTAAATTTATTACTAACAGGATAAGAGCCAAAGAGTGAGAAATAAAATAGTCTTCAAAAAAACACCTTCCCCCCCATCCTTCCTTCCATGTTCTCCCTCCTCCCCCCTGAGCAGTGCAGGGGGAGAGGGAATGGGGATTACAGTCAGTTGTTGTTTCTGCTGCTGCTCAGAGAGAGAAATCTTTCCCCTGCTCCTGTGGGGTCCCTCCCATGGGAGACAGTCCTTGATGGACCTTTCTGGCGTGAGTCCATCCCTTGGGCAGCAGTTCTTCCCAAACTGCTGTCCCGTGGGTCACTCCTCCATGGGGTGCAGTCCCTCACGAATGAGCTGTACCAGCATGGGTCTCCCACAGGGGCCACAAGTCCTACCTGGGAAAAACCTGCTCCAGCGTGGGCTTCCCTCTCCACGGGCTGCAGGTCTCCAGCAGGACCCTGCTCCATCTTGGGCCTCCCACGGGGCCACAGCCTCCTTCCTGCATCCACCTGCTCCATCATGGGCTCCTCCATGGGCTGCAGGGGGGTCTCTGCACCCCGATGGTCCCCCATGGGCTGCAGGGGCAGAGCTGCCCCACCATGGTCTGCACCATTGGCTGCAGGGCCTCAGCTCCGGTGCCTGGAGCACCTCCTGCCCCTCCTTCTGCACTGACCCTGGTGTCTACATTGTTGTTCCCATGTTCTCACTCAGCTCTTCCCTGGCTGGAATTTCTTCTGCACAACAACATTCTGTTCTTAAATATGTTATTACTGAGGCATTACCATTACTCCTAATTGGCTTGGCCTTGGCCAGCAGCAGGAAGTCAGTCCTGGAGCTAGTTGGCATCGGCTGCATGGACAGGGGAAGCTTCTTGCAGAAGCCACCCCTGTAGCCCCCCTGCTCCCAAAACCCAGTCACAGAAACCCACTACAACACCTGATGGGAGGGAATGCAGAAGAGGGAGCCCAATTCTTCTCAGCAGTGCCCACTGACAGGATAAGGCAATGGGCACAAATCAAAACACGAAATTACATGTGGACACATGAAAACAGTTTACTGTGAAGGCATCAAACAATGGATCAGGTTGCCCAAAGGGGTTGCGAAGTCTCCATCTTTGGAAATCTTTAAAAGTCATCTGGACATAGCCCTGGCCAACCCGTTCTAGCTGACCCTGTTTGAGCAGGAGGTTTGGATTAGATGATCTCCAAAGGTCCCTGACAACCTCAACCATTGGTGCTGGTTGTCACAGAACACAGGAGGAACACAGATGATTTTACATACGCACATCTGCAGCACCAATAATAATAATAATAATAATAATAATTATAATTATAATAACAACAACAACAATTTGTCTCATCTTTGAAATAATAAAATCAAGGCTACAAAGCTGGTGCCAAATACCCTTGTACAGAAGGGCTAAGATTACTGATTGTACTGACAACAGATTTCCCTATGATAAATGGTTACGTTCTTGGGAAACTAAGAAAGGCCATCCAAACTAATCTTAGATTCTTATCACTACTGATAACAGCTTTGAATTGTAACTGAAAATAAAATACATTTTTGCTTTTTAAAACTGTATTCTCTGTTGAAGTCCAGGTGGACAGCTGACTATATAATCACAGTGACCTCCAGTCCTTCTGTAAAACTGTATACATTAAATGCCTTGTCATCAAAGTCCACCTGTAGAACCAAGTGTGTCCTAAGACCCCAGCCATTCAAAGATGAATGTTAGTATGTGTTAAGTCCTCACATACACACAAAAAAAAAGGCTGTTAGAAATAATATTGAGACAGTATTTTACCCGAGAGAGATCTGATTGCTTTTTATTCTACTATGCACTCTCCATAGGAATCTTACTATGTCTGAGAAACAGACTTCAGATAAAGCCGAGAAAACTGAACTTTTGATCTTCCACTCCTTCAGCTATAAAGAGAATGAAGTTGACATTGCAAATATCACTCCTGGAAGACATCACCTTAGAATCAAAGAATCATTTAGGTTAGAAAAGACCTTCAAGATCATCAAGTCCAAACTAAACCTAGTGCTGTCAAGTCCATCACTAAACCATGGCCCTAAGTGTCACATTTACATGTCTTTTAAATACCTTCATGGATGGTGACTCCACCACTTCCCTGTGCAGCCACTTCCAATGTTTCATAACCCTTTTAGTGAAGAAATTTCACTGGTACTCATTTCATGTACCTGCTTTATGAAAATTCATTTTCATTTTATAATTTGTGTAGGGGTGAAAGCTGTTTAGCAATTAATTCCCCCATGACGATTATTCATGGCTATGAAATAAAAAGCTGCCACAAACATCACTGTTTACAAAACCCAGGCAGTGCCAATACCTATTCTAAGTAAGTGGTAAATGAAGCAGCAGAACTGCTGGCTCTCGAGAGTCCTTTCTCACAGTATGCATCTCACACAGAATAAAACACCACATACCCCAAAGTTTTTATTTGTTCAATTTCTTAGAATAAATTTTGTTTTCTTTTGAATATCCATTTGTTATCTATTCTGGCAGTGATCTTGGATACAGCCTCTTGTTAACAGTTAAACAAATATTAACTACTGACACTTTTTACTGTTTGTGTCAAACAAGGTAATTTCTCTGAAAATTGAGGGGGTTCCCCCTCAACAACAACAACAACAAAAAAGCCCACAAAAAACCCCTTTCTTCCACAATTTAGCCTTAACATTCAATTAAATTGATTTATATATGTATACACATATACATACACATCCGTAACATGCACCTATTTATCTCAAAGCCTGCAAATATTTTGACTTCTAAGATATTTATCTTCACCACTAGACAACTGACAATTTAGTGTCATACACTAAGGAAGCAAACATAAGAGGGATGGACTCCAACTACCCAGAATATATTTCCTAGGTTTAGCGTTTATCTTGAGATGCTGATTTACTTTTGACTTTCATCAAAATCAGCTTTTCTTCAGTTTCTTTAAATTAGTTTTCATTTTCTTCTTCAATGATGCTCAGTCAGCTCTGAAAGGCCCTCTCTGTTTCATGCACAGATAGCATATCAGTATTTTCCAGACCATTCTGTTAACCTCAATGAGGCAAACCATAGTTCTCTCAGAAAAAGAACTACTTAACTACATGTTAGAAGCAACAGTGCAGTTTTCCTCTGAGGAAAACAATATTTACCTGGAATAATGACGGGTGTTTGGTTCAAGAACTCAAGCGGTAACATTGACTTTGGTCTATTGGGCAGAACAGGGAAGCAGAAAGACGTGTCTGCTACAATGAGGAAGGCAGATTCAGATACAAATTGAGTAAATTGTTACTGAGAGAATTCAGAGCCAAGATCATTAAATGGACTTTGCGCAAACCAGTATAAAAATCTCAAATAAGCTACTGAAAAAAACCTCCAAACTCAGTGGAAAACTTTTTCCTGAGACATTTACTTTCTCAGTAAAAATGACATTGAGACAGAACCTCAAACACTCACGATTCTGTTTTCTATAGCACCATGCCTTGATCCTTTGAAAAATATTCTCACGGTATACTTTTGGTAAAGACTTTAATCTAGACTTGATGATTCAGTGATACCTGTGATTACGTATTCTGCTATCAGTTTCAGTCCTTCCATGTTCTGCAGCAGTCATTCTGCTACAAGGCTCTGTTTTTAAGTCATACATGTCCACAGGGGAAGTGGCAGAAATCACTCTTCTTTTCAAAAATTAATTTTTCATGCAGAAGTGGAAGGACAGAAAACAGACTGAAACCTAAACAAAATTTTCCAGCAGTGCCATGGCCAAGGATCACAGAAAAATTCACTTTTTGAATACAGACCTATACTAACCCCAGTGGAGTCTAACTTTGGGAAAGCTTAACATAAGCATTAGCTTTAAAAATCAGTACAGGTGCAACAGGCCACTAAGGTAAAGGATAAATCTATTTGAGGAATGTAGCGATTAGGAATTAATGCAAAGTTAAGCAGTTTTAATCTCAAAACTGACACTCACTGCAATGCAACAGAACTCTTATAGATCTAAATGGAGACTGTTTCTAACATATTATCACAATTACAGATTAAGTATAATTTTTAGAATTTCAATTAAATTAATAAGTTAATAAGCTGTGTCACCTAATCCTCTAATTTAACTTCTCTAAAAGATTGCTTTTCAAACATGTAACAACAGCCATTAAGGTAATGAAATTTTCTAAATATTTAATTATATTACCACTTATACATAGCAAAAGTGAAATAGAAAAAATGTTGTAAAATATTCAGAACACTGAATTTGCTCAGGTGTTATTTTAGGGGCTATAAATTTACTTCTTGCAAACAATGGCAGAAGATGCACTTGCTAAGAAACTGTTCCACTGACACAAGCATCAAAAGAGACGATGTTAGATTCACTGGCATCATTCTAGAATTTTATCATCATCACAAAAACTGCTGCTTTTAATGACAGCAGAAATGTTAGACAAAAGTTTTACAGCAGTACTGTGGGAAAAATCTGGAGCATTGAGTCCAAAAGATTTTAACCTTTTATCTTTAACATACAAGGTTTTTTTTCCCCTAATGCTTAAATGCTTTTATCAACTATTATAAAAAAGTGCCCCTTTTTTTTTTTTTTTGCTACCAAAGGAACTTCACATGACTTTCAACAAAACTTCAAAAAAGAAATCTTCTTATTAAAAATGTTTGAGAACATTGTGCAGAAAAAACAATACATATCCATTAAATGGACATTAAGTTTGTGTCAATTACAGTCTCTTTTAAGTTTTATTTTATAGTAAGCTAAAACTAAAGTTACCTCTCAGAAGTGTATGCACATTAGTAAATTTTGGTGCAGTCTAAAAGTAATAATTAAAACAAATAACACTTTTCTTCATTATGATTCATATATAATTATGAATCAACTATATATTTGTCAGTACTGAAAGTGTGTTTACATTCTCCAATGAAACCTATGCTAAGTTGTATGACAGTTTTCAGTATGTATCTCAATATTTTAAGACATGGAACTGCTTATTTCGGGTTGCCCAAAGTAGAGCTTTGATATGTAATGATTCAATCATGTTGCCTTATGTCATTTCATATTAGGTTAAAGGCTCAAAAACATATGATTTCTTCATTGGTTTTCGTCTCCCCTAGTATCCAGACAAAGCAGTGTTTCTTAAGTGTACTTTCCATAAATTAGTTCAGAGCTCTTGAAACTTCTCTGTATTTTTCAGTAATGTCTGGTTTTGAGACATGCCCCCGTGACACTCTAAAATACTAAATTAAAATAAAAATACTCATCAATATAGATACTATCCTACTCCCTATCTTGTCCAATACATCATCATCATCAAGCAGTGCCTCAGAGGAAGGTACAGTAAGATAGACATGATAAAGTACTTCAGAAAAGCTCTTCATTATGTTTTCTATAAAAAAAATTTGAAGGTTGTAACCATAGTTCAGGATAAGCAGTTCTTATATGAAGTTCAATGTAGATTTAGATTGTTGCAATAGGAAGATATAAGAAGACTTAAATTAATAGCTTATTGATGTTTATGCAAACAAAAGGCTTATTTTGTAAACAACACATTTGTGCCTTTAGGAATACATGAACTAAACATAAGGAAATGCATCAACTATATAAGTACTACATCTGTGGTACTGTTTATTTATAAACAAATAATACTTAATAAACCTATGCTCTATAATGTGGTGTTCTGTCAGAGCTCTGCATTGGCAGACAAGATTCTTAAATTCAATTCTAAGCCTTCAGGCTGTAGATTTTGAAGGGTTTCCATGAAGAGTTTTATCATTTCAACCAGACCTCACTGAATTATGGTGGGAAAAATAGTCAGTTCTTAAGATTTCAGTAAGAACTATGGAGAACACTAGCATTTCATGTTTTTTGAGCTATGCTTTTTCTTCTTCTTTTTGGGGGTTTTATTTTTTGTTTTGGATATACTGGGTTTGGATGGTTTTATTTTGGTTGTTTGGCAGGTATTTGGGTTTTCTTTCTTTAAATACAAAGGGATGCCTTCTTATCAGTTTCTTGAGTTGAAAGTAATGCATTTACAGACTTTTTTATCATTTGCTTGGCACTGCACTAAAAGGCATTATTTCAGCCTTCTGAAACCTATGCATCACGGTCCTCAGAGCGTGAAAGCATCAAAACTGGTCATAATTACATCTTCTAAGCATCCTCTCCATAGTTTCATAAAACAACTGATGATTCAGGTGTGCTAAGAAGCACAAGCTTTAATGCTGCAACAGGTTTCTTCCAACGTATTTGTTATAAACCCTGAAAAAGCACATTATTTGATAATGTCACGGTCAGTACGCACACATCGCTGTGGTAAAATGCCCCTATCGCACATCTGGCTGACAGGTGACAAAAAATGCCAATTAATCTTTGTTACTTTTGTTACATTTGCATCTGAAAGCCAGTCTAAAAATAACATAAGAAGTGAAGGTTACTCAAGCAGAAATCAAAGACAAAACTAATGCTTTTTGCTACTAGAGTCAAAGGACTTTCATTCAAAAAAAATTTCTCTTAGCAGCTTCATCCCCATATCCTTGTATAGGCAAAGCAAGACAAGAAATGCTAAGATATATTACCTTCAGATGGCAACAAAGAACCCACCGTTAGACGTATCATTTTACACTTCTTAATAATTTATTCACACATTTATTTCAAACCGCTTACATTCACATATCCCAAAAGATAGCTAGGAGGTACCCTATTTTGTTAGGCAAACATAATTTACTTTTCCATCACTCCCATGCCTACATGTTTACAATGACTTTCACAAATATCTTATCACGATCCTAGTATCAGAACACTGCCACCTCAAAATGAGAAGGCGTACCAAAATAACCCTGTCATCCCATATAAACACACCCCAGCTCAACAAATCATCACACTGCCACGCATTAAGGCACTGTTAGTTAAGTAGCAAAACACAAACAAGCCTTTCCTTTTCAAAGGCTCCCCCTTCCACTGCTGATATACCAACTACCAAAAGATCCCAACCCAATTCATCTTTAGGCTCAATTCTGTTCTAAAATCCATGGATTAGCAATAACCAAACTACTAAAGGATGCAATTCTGAAGTAAGGTTTTATACACATTATTTTCATTAACATAATTTATCACGACAATCCATAGGTCAAGAAGAGCCAGCATCCAAATGTTAGTCTAAATAAGGTGATAAAAAAGTTATCATGAATGTACAAAAGAATTGTAAGTACATGTGACCTGATTAGTCTATGTAGCTGTAAAGGTTTGTGAAGAAATTACTGTCCATTTTCAAAAGGTTTTATTATCTGAATAAAAGTAGATCTCTGCCATGATTACAAAAGTATAGCACGCAGGATGCATCTGCCTGTCAATACTTTAAGCCTCAGTGGACACCAACTTTGTATTCATAATTAATGTATCATAACTTTACAAAGTAGAAAATGAGAATGCTTTTTTCTGAATTGCTATGTATCCAAAAAAAAACAAGTTTTGAGATGATTTTGTAATAGCACTACTGCAGAATTTATCTTACAGGAGGCTTCCTAATTAACATTTCCAGAAATCTGAAGTCCTTGTACCTCAGAGATTAAAAACCATGAAGCCCGAAAGACCACCCCAAACCCTTCTTTTGCATAACTTTAGCAAACATATGAGAGGTATGGGCACTAGTTTCAAATAAAACCCCCAAAATCACAAACCCTGAGCCTATTCTTGTTAATATCATTAGAGTTAAATTCCACAACAGTAGCAAGAAGAGGAAAATTACTACGAATTAACAACAACAATACCTATATTTAATGTTATTTAAAAATCAAAGTGTTACCTAAGGCAATTACCTTGCAGCCTTTTAATATCTACAGGGAAAAGCCTAAGGGAAAATAATTGACTTTGCTAATTTTACCCTTGGCAATTATAAAATAGCTCTGCATTTCATTACGACTACAGAATTTCACGTCTAATTGTCAGCCCCGAGAGAAGCACAGAGATAAATGCATCTTACACAAGCTCAGACGAGTTTAACAGCACAATAAAATTATCTAGGTAGCAGTGAGTTCAGTTAACGTTAAAACCCGTCTTAATTTAAATTCTGGTCTACAGAACAGCTGTGCATGTGGAGGTTATAGCATACCATGGTCACTACCATGTACGATTCAACGCTGCTCACTTCATTAGCCAATTTGCTAAATGCCAGTAAAAAAAAGCAGTACTGTGATTTTTACCTTTTACATCACAGAACACAAAACATTATGAAGGAAAAAAGTCACAGTTATTTCACACTGCTAAAAAACAGATGCCAGATTTGAAAATTCATCATTTACAAAAGAATAAATACAGTATGTTTAAATCATTGCACCTGTCAAGAGATTTCTATAGCTTGTACTTCAATTTTTCTTACTTTGCTAGTAGGGTTAGACGCATGAAAAAGAATCATTTACTAAGTCAATCAGTTTCCATAATGGCATCCCACTTATCGTATGTAGAAGCTACAAAAGTATTTAGATGTCAGAAAAATGAAAAAAAAAAGTGCTAAAATGTTTTGGCAGAATTTTCCAACATGCAGTATAATGATTGCTTTTTAAAAAAAAAAAAATTATTTCTTGTGCTTCATTTCACTGTAGGCTCGCTTCCTGGCAAGTCTTCAGGGATAATACATTCCCGCTGCAATACTCACTGATGTACTAAATGCAAAGTAATAGGTGCCATGTTTTATAAAAGTTTCCTCTTACGTTGAGACAAAAAATTGATGTAGGGTTAAATCCTTTGGTCTGTCTTGACAATCCTACAAAGTACTAAAAAAAAATGAATTTATACAAATCAATAATAATTAGTAAAATCAACTGCATCCCATTTTGGTTATGGTATGCACTATTTAAAACTATTTTTTTTAGTAGTTACTACCAGTTGTCACCATAATGGCTTAACCCACTATTCCAGTAGATTGACATCTAATTTTCTCTCTCCTCTCTTGAATTTCAGCTCTGTGCTAGAAAATGACACCATTTCTCAGAGAAACTGTCACACTCATGATCAGAGGAGTGCAGAAATACTCAACTACCACCATGAGGAGACTTAGCATAAGAATCTACAAAAAACAGTCTCCTGAAAATCATGATTACAACTATGCTGATTATTGACAATTTTACAGGACAAACATTTATTTTACGTTACAATATGGCAGCAATCTTCAAATGTATAAAAAGTACCTCTGCAAAGAAGTACTGTTTCCTGTTTCCACTGGAATGGCACACGAAGCTCTTCAGCCATACATGTTAGCTGTTACACTAGATTGGCACAGGGATGCCCAGGATTCTCTCCACCATGGGAGGTTTTAAGAACAAGCTAGACAAATACATGCTAAGAATGGTTTGGTGTGGCTGATCATACTTGGTGAAAAGAAGAACCAACTAGAGAGATGTCATGAAGATGCCACTGCATATATCTTCAATTCACCAAAGTAACTACTCACATTACTACAGTGCTTCAGAATGTATACTTAAGATTTCACCCCAGTAATTCTATAGGAATGTGGTAAACATGTTCACAGCAGCCTGTCAACCCATCTACACCTATATTGTAAGTATGCTGATTTTTAAATGATGCTCCATATACACATACATAACTGCTGATTTTTTAAAAGGGCCTCTCTTTTAAAAGATTCACTCATAGTTAGTTATTTGCTCTGGCAGTAAAATCTTTTTCTTTTTACCTTCGTGTTCTGCAACTGTGCGAGGCTCGTGCAAGCATTTGCTAGGAGAAAATCTCCACTCAAAACAGCCATTTTATTTCCAAACTGCATATCCTTCAGCGGGCCATCGCAGGACTTGAGCTCACCAATGTTTACTATGCCACGATGCACCAGAAAAGCAGTGTGGATCAGTTCCGTAATCTCAGCCAGACTTCTTTGACTGAAAGAAAGAAACAAAAAGGACAATTATTTTTGATGCTATGAATAGAGATTCTTAATGAAAATAGACAAACAACCACATGAACTAAACAGATATTTTATGAATTATTGTGTAGTTCTTCTATGTACTGCTAGAAGCCACAACTGGAAGGTGTTAAGCATAGAGAACTAAGTATTTTCAGGTAAGCAGCTACCCTTTATTTGAATTCTTTCACAAAATAAAGCAAACTAATCAATACAGTCCTCACAGCTTTCTTTTTTTTTTGTTTTGTCTCCCAGAAGCTTGAGGGACATTGACATGACGAAAATGCCAAGCAGAAAGTACTGATGGGAAGCAACAAAGGATGTATCAGCAGGGGAGTTGCAAGCAAGCCAATATGAACACCATAAGAATGCTGCAGTCAGTGACTGCTCAAATTAGCATTTAATTAATAACAGGATACCTTGCAGTTCAATACGACCAAGGGGGAAGGGTGCAGGCAGAAGAAAAAGAGTCGAATGTTTTAGAACTGCATACTAATGATTTTTCACTGGTTGTTTCAATCAAAAGAAGCTAAAGCAACTGTTCAGCAAATCCCTGTGAGACACTTTCCACAGAGGTTATTCCATAGAGGCTTGCCCTCTATTTTGATTTTTTGGAAAAGGCATGAAAAGAGTTATTAGCACAGCCCTCTCCTCCCACAGTCCAACCCTGTAGCCCCAGACAGTTAGTGACTGTCACTCCAAGGAGCCCAGAGAGGTGACCTTAGATCAGAACTACAATGAGGTGTTGAACAGACATAACTGAGCAGGGACAAGGAGAGGGGGGAACAGAGCCATGCACTGGAGCATCCTTTTAACACTCTAAACCTAGATACACACAAGACCCCTCCCTTATGAAATCTGCAGCATATTCACATCTTTTCTGACTCAAGCAGCTCCCTTTATGCCATGAAGACTTCACATATGAGCAAAAACACAATCCATGCCCTCAACTAAACAGATGACTAAAGGCAGTTCCAAATAATTACAACGTAGAACAAAGGCATGCTATGCTTCCTGTGCTTATTCAAAAGTGGCCTAGAGCTGATTCACTGAGTAACCAAACTGCTCCTAACCTTCACATACGCATACACCTGCTGATACATGCTCAGGTTAAGATTCTGCCTCAATACTAACATAGTACTGAGTAAATGGATTCTGCTTCCTCTGGACAATGCAGATGTGTTGCAACTGCCTCGCATCGTATTCTTCTAAAGTAACCTTCTGCTCCAAATATATGTGACCTGTGAAGAGCCCCAGCAGCAACTGTTTCAGGCCAGCGATCTGTGCCAATTAGCAAGAGAGAAGAGCCAGGAGAGTCACAGGGCCTGGGCAGGCATGCAAGAGGCAGATGAGCTTGGGGGAGAGGATAAATAGAGGTTCCTGGTGTATTTTGTCATGCACAAAAAAACTAAGCTGTTTTCGAAGCTGCCTGTATAATTCACAATTTTTGGCTCCACGGAGAGAAAAACAATCCAAAAACCAAACAGCTAGCCATTCTCCATGTAGACAATAAAACTGAAGGTTGATGCTGTTTTTCAAAGCAGTGAGAGAGAAACTCCCACAACCCAGATGCAGTATTGTAATCACATTTGCCTCGGCTCTAACAAAGGGTTAATAAAATTTCAAGCTCCAAGAAAAAGACTAACAAGACATCCCGATGGTCCTGCTGTCATTGTCGGGGCAGCCCTTGGAGGATATGTCCATATCAATTCGGTTTATCGGATGGACAGCTGATCAACATTAAACAGACTTGCTCTGGGCAGATTGAGTCGAGCTACCTGTTAGGAATAGCAATGAGAGCCCTCTGCTCCCTGCTGCCGAGCTCTGCCATTTCCGACTGCTGTAGATCCCAGGACATATGGGGATCCCTAGTGACGAGCACATAAAGCTGCAGCTAACTCAAGCGACGGCTCATTTCCCCCAGCTGAAAGCAGGCATTAATATCCTGAGGAGACCAGGCCTGCCTCTGTGACCCCCAACTACTGAAGCAAAACAACGACTGTCCTATTTCTTCGTTTAATAAGCTTTTAATGAAGGAAAATAAAAATCCCCTTTTTGACTTCAGCATCGCTCTTCATGAAAAGGTTACACAAATACATCAGTGTCATGCTTTCCAAATGCTCAGGATCTGGATGTTTTCATTTCTTTTTATATAATTTGTTTGTTCTCCAAACAGTAGTCATATTATTTATGCTAACAAGAACCATATTAGGCAGATAATCTGTGTCTAATTCTGGTCTTATGCACTGCTCTTCCACCCTCTCTCCCTAGCAAACTAAAAACACAAGAATCAAAGCTATTGCAGAAATCCCAGGCAATGCATTTCTGAATGCTTTTTGTGATAATCTCTGTAAGACCCAGGCAGAATAAGAAGTCTATGGTGCTAGTATGGATACAGGGGGATCCTTGACACAACTTTGTAAAGGCCAATATCCAACAAATGAACACTGCTATTACAAAGTTGCTTCTGAGTGGCTAAAGTAATACTCTGTACAGCTTTCTCGATCTGGAGTACAATTCAGTGACTAAATAATTTCGTATTTGAAAGCAGCCAATCCCAAAATACAAAAAAAAATAAAAATAAAAATAAAATTATTGTTTATGCAGTGCTGGACTTAGAAACAGGGCAATGAGATTACAAACTCTGCTTCCATCCTGTTCCCACTCCAGAGCCCACATTCACACAACAAGAAGTGGCTGCCACAAGAATTGCCTACATAGTAAAGTAGAACTGACAAAATAGTCAACATTTTTAAAAACACAAAGTTCCTAAAGCAGGAAGTTCCTGGAAGCAGGCTAAGAATCAGGAAAACCTTTTCACCAAATGCTAACACACTTCCATGCCTTTCACCTCTGAAGCAAGAAGTCCCTGCAAACCACCACCAAATGCCCCAGAGACTTCCCTTCCAGGCATCAAGTTTCAAGAGATGATACTATTTTGAGCTCCACACATGTCATAACCTTCTTTCCTTTCTCCCTTTCAAAAATCAACCCACATGCAGAAATACACAAAGAAATGGTTGTTCCAAAGAAAATGGTACAGATGCTATGACAATACCTCTGGGACCTTACTAAGAAATTTTGATGGGTCACAGTCTCACTGGCTATCGTGGTTTAACACGTGCTTTTGACTTCTTGTTCCTGCACTTTCAGTACCAGCGAACATAATCTAAAGCTCTGTTAAATGCTTGCTGTAAAGTATCCCTCAGATTATGGGCTCCTCAAGCTGTAAATGTCATTCTGGAAAGACAACGGAAAAACTAACTCCACAAGTAATGAAAAAACTCTTCAGCAAGATTGGCTGGAGCTATATTGATTCTAGGACTGTGAAACACCAGCTTGCAGGAAAACACTAGAAAAAACCAAAAATTAAGTTATATGGACAATTGGATCCTGCAACAAATAAAACAAGTGCAATTTCTATTCCCTCTCTTTGCTCCCACCCCACAATGAAAGCACACAGATGACTGACATTTAATTATGTTTTGGTGAACTTTGATAAACTTCTGAGCAGACTTAAGAAATCTTTCATATTAGCCCACATAAACTAACGCAGTAGCTGCAACAACCTGCTACTGTGGCACCAAAGTAAGAAATACAGGTTTTGTAGAAACCCCACACTCATACAGGTGCCACACCTATAGAGAAAAATAAGGAACTAATGGAGAAACTTTGTAGATATACTTCTATCTCAAAAAAAAAAAAGCATTTTGGAATTGTGTTCTGGATTAAAATTTCCAATCTGTAGGGCCTTGGAGTCTGCCTCATAACAGTATCACTGTAATGGTCTTCAGTGATGAACATCTCATGCAGAATTCAACACAAATGTCAAAGCCTACACAAATTTATGATATGATAAAGGCAAAAATATTGAAATAAAATTCTGAGGCAACAAAGTAAGTTTTGATTGTAAACTTCCCATGTAACTTCTAAAAATTAATTTTGCAGCATTTCTTCCTGGCATCCTGAACAGGTTCCTTGTTGTTTGTGTTACTTTTAAAGACCTGCAGCTATGAAACACTAACAAGTACGATCTCTTGAAGAATTCTTATAAATGACTTCAGTTCCTAATTTCAGGCCCTACTCTAAAAAGAAATAATAGCATTTTGGAAAAGATATGATAAAACAGAAATATTAAATAGTGCATTTGTATTGCTGTAAACAAAAGAGAACTTCAGCTTAAATACTCCTCTGCAATATTTGTGATAGAAATTCAAGTTCTCAGTAACAGCAAGAAAACTTTAGTCTACCTTTCATTATCAGCCAACTGTCAGAACTACACTGGGCCTCTCAAAGGATGACAGGTTACACAAAGAAGCATTTAATAATTAAAAATGTTATTACTAGGCACAATATTTCACAGAAACGGGCCAAAGACTTAAATTAGCCACTAAAAACCACACTCAAAAATTTCTGAAGTAACTGCAATGAACAAAGATAATGGAACTGATAGATCAAAAATTCTTTAAGACCTCATCATCAGTACACACCCAAGATTTGAGCGTTTTCTTTGTGATTGTCAATTCAATAGTTTCCCTTCAATACACAAAGGATTAATTTGGATGAAAAGCCTTACATTCAGGATTTTTAAAAAAATTAAAACTACCAGCATCCATTCCATTTCAGTGACAACTATAATAATCTATATATACACACCTATGAATTTAAAAAAAAAAAAAAAAGTCCTTTCGTGGAAATTACATATGAAAAAACATTAACTAAAGAATTAAAGTAATAATCTCAGGTACTGACAATGTATTTGGAAAGAACTTTATATCCAATTTTACTGGTTTTGTGAAAATGAACAGAAAGAAAAATTCTGTAAAGACAAGAAGGTGCACACGCTGCATTCACTTTAATCCTGTATGTTCTGGATACCATCTGGTGCTGCACCAAGACAGCCCACTTAGTTACACAGCAAGAAAGGGCCGTGACTTTTACAATTCTTTTTCCCATTCACCTGTCAAAGTCAATGCCATGGTTACTAAACCACAATTAGAGGAACAACTTACAGTGAGTAACAAACAGCATCATGGTGATGGAAAGTCTTATTCTCATCTTGTGTGTATGGTCTCTTCTATAAGAAATCAAAGGCGGGGGGGGAAGTGTTTAGCCAGTCAACATATGTGGCAGCTGCTGTGGTTTCACTAACAGGAAAAAAATCTTCAGGTTAAAGCAGCAGACTTAAGCAGAGCACAAAATATTCACTGCATTACCATGACAAATTTATCTGTTATCCAGCAGAAAAGATCTACCCACTGTTATCCCTTAACAAGGTCAGAACCAAGACTTCTGTGGTTTCTTCTATCTTGGTCACTGAGCTACTGTTAGGGGTAGTTTTCACCTGAGGAATAAATGAAGCTGAAAGACATGAGTTCTATGAAATTTGTTGAGTATGTTGATTAATTGCATTCCTAACAACCAGTTTGTTTTTAAACTGGCTACATACCTTACCTCTTTCATCTCCTTCTCTTCCTAACATAACAAAGTTTTTGAAGTAAAACTTTTACTAATACTCCTTTGCGTGTTTTCCGTCTTTGGTTTTGGAAAGATCTTACATTTTCACTCTGAATCTCACACACCACTAATTATTGCTCAGGTTCTTTTCACCATAATTTGGCTTAATAAGATTTTCTCTTGGCCCGTGACAGGTTTTGAAAATGTTTTCTGATTTTTACTGGACAGACATTCACTTGGACTGGAAAGTCAGTTTTCCTAAGCATTGTGGGTAGTTGGCAACAGAGGGAGAAGAGCCCTTTAGGTCAGGGTCCTCTTCCTTTCTTTAATGTAGGAATTAGGAAGAAGGGTTATTGCTGGTCTTGACTTCACTGTTAGGTCTACCGAAGAACAATCAGTGAAGTCAAGACCTGCAAAAACCCTTCTGTTAATCAACCTGTATCAGTTTCCAACTAGTGCCACAAAGAATAGGGATCACGACCTACAGCACAATTTTCTTGGGCTGGATGGCATCATCACAGCAATTCCCTTTCCTAATTGCATAGCCTAAAAGAAAAATATTCCCAGCCTGGAAGCAAAAGCATCAATTATGGGAACCAGGTAAGAGAATCTAGACAAAGACCTGGTAAGACTCAATATCTCAACTTCAGTTTTCAAAAAGTGTTAATCAGAAAAGCCAGAAGAATAATACCACCAGAATCACTAAGTCAAACGGATGCTTTCCAGAGGCAGGCATGTAGACTTGGACTAATAAAGAAAGGAATATGAAGAGGAAACCTGCTTAGTAGGAAGTATCTAGCCACTTTAAGATCCAGAAACCAATGACAAGGCAGGTGTGTAAACAGATGAGGAACAGGTGGGCTGGGCTGACAAGGTAAGAATCCAGATACACTCGCTGTAAAGACAAATCTTGTTGTGTTTGCCCTTTGCATCCTTCTTGCTAATAAAGTCCTTTCTGCATGGAACAGGCATTAAAAGAAATTTGCATTGCTCAGACTTGAGATTTGGTGGCAGGCCTAGGTACGTTTTTTAATCCCCACTGACCAGGATATGAGAAACTTAAATAGCTTTGTATCTTATTTCTGTTATTACAGATTTCATAAGCACTAGAAGTGTTAAAAAGGGAGATATCAATTACTTTTCCTTTTCTTAGAGACCTTTACTACATTGCTAGAGAAGAAAGAGATTATAGACGTGAGCCAGTACTTACATAGGTTTTGTTAAAAAAAAAGTGGCTTTACGGTTTAGGTTTTATGGTTTTTTTATATTTTAAAGGAGGGTTGGCTAACTTAATGTAATAATTTTTCTTTACATATTCATGTGAATAATCTTTTTTTTTTTCCTTTGGTTTGATTAGTTAGGTTATCAGGAAAAAGATTTCTTGGATTACTTGAACACTGATGCCAAAAATAAATCTTAAAATTTAGAGCTACTAATTTATAAGCATATTGTCAAATTTATAAAATCACATATCATAATCCCATTTTAAAATCACTGCTTATCCCTATGGGAAGATTCATATTTCAAAAATCAAGCTGTCAAATGCAATTATCAAGATTTAAACTTTTAATAAAAGGCAAGCTGAAATTCCAGTTGGAATCTGCTATAGGCTACATTAACAGCTATGTAGACCATATCAAATGTTACATCAAGTAATAACAAGGAATTTTGCTTGCTCAAGAAATGTTGTGTTCAACTTGAATTCTCTACGTCAAAAGTTCAGTTTGCTACAAAGAGTTCATACCAGAACTAAAAATATGGGCACAAGTGAACATGAGCTCAATATGTTTGTTACATGAAAACAATATAATCCAAACCAGGATAAAAACACTCTTTACAAATATGACAGATCATAGTGAGAAGCATATAATATTACACATAAGCAATATTTTCATTGATAAAACAACCTGAATCAGTCAGATAATTAAAGAGAAAAATGTGAATACTTTTTGGAAACTCCTCAAGAGTATTTTTTTTTTTTCATATTTTGCTATATGACCAAAAAGCCAAAAATCCCCTGTTAAAAAGACTAATCTGATGAAAAACAAAATAAAAAGCTAAAAGGTCGTGGCTTAGACAAAGCCAGAACAGCTACAATTCCTTCCCTATCTAGCTTAGACAAACTGGAAAACTAATAGCAATAAATACAAACCAGAGAAACTAGTCAAGGTAGAAAAATGATAAAGGGACTGGACAAGAAAACGCAGCAATGGACTGGGAGCTGAGCAAAGGCAATTTTAAAAGGATATACTAAAAAAACCCTCAAAGCTAAGAAGAACTTCAAGAACTGCATTGGTCCATTAGGAAAGGTTAGGTAGAAACATAACAACATAAAAGGAAGGGATTTTAGAAAACCTGCTATATTTTTAAGCAACATATTTACACAAGCAGGTGTTTATATCTCTTAGTCCAGCAGTGAGTAATGCTCATGAACAGCAGCAGTGGATTTTACTGTTAATAGGTCCAGAGAACTTGCACCCAGGAGAGAAGGCAACAGAAAAGGAATGGCACAGCTGATAAAGAGCAAAGAGAATGAATCATCCTCAATGCAGAGTCAACTGAACT
Organism: Pyrocephalus nanus; assembly: GCA_038380795.1. Lineage (NCBI taxonomy): Eukaryota > Metazoa > Chordata > Aves > Passeriformes > Tyrannidae > Pyrocephalus > Pyrocephalus nanus. The sequence continues at coordinate 44,910,693 of CM076260.1, forward strand.
GGTTCAATATGCTTTACTCAAGTAAAAATATGCAAAGCAAAAAAAATCAATCAAAATATCTCAAAGCAGACCATATACATACAGGACAAGGAGATATTTCAAGAAGAAAGCACTAAGTTTGGAAAATGGTGGAGTGAGGGTGAAGAAACCGAGCATCCCAGATAATTAAGATACAAAATGTGACTGTATTCAAATAGACCAGTAGGATCCACTGATGATTTAAGGGAACAATACTAGCAAAACTAGTGTTTAGGTCAACCTTGAGTTTCTGATACCAATAAAAATTATTACTTGGAAACTTTGTTCAGGAAGAATTTGGGAAAAGAGAAGGAAGTTGAGAATAGTCATATTAACAGTCAAAGCAAAGAAAACAAAGTGAGAAACCAAAGCTATTTAATGCAAGAAGGCTGATGTTGAATCAGTAGATTTGGTCACAGCCATTGAAGGAATCTCTAAGTACCTACACAACAGAAAAATTCAAGAGAATATGCTGATCATCAAGCAAACATAAATTAAGATCCAGTAGCCCAAACGTAAGCAAATCCAGAAGAGAATAAAGTGAAGGCAACTTTCCAAACTCTATTACAAAGACTCTCCATCAACAGCACAACTGAAGGTAACATCTGATGATATCCCATTGTACAAGCATTAAAGCTGATTAAAGTTGGGGTAATCCTTTGTTTTGTAATGCAAACATTCTGACTGTTGGAATGATGTCTCCATTATTTGTGCATTAATGAATCACAAAGCCAAGTAAAGGAAATTTTTCAGAAAATAAACAACAGATGACTTAGATTTGGTAGCAGATAATACTGGTCCCTGTATCTGAAACTTACTATTGGCCAGAAGTTCATTTTCTTTTAAATAGGTATAAATAGTTTCAGTCACTTTCTTCAGGAGAAACATCAAAACCAGAGCCATTTGGCCCATTACAGTTTCCCCTCATTCCCAGCACAGGAGCATACAAAGCAAACAGCACATTGGGAACCCTTCCATTACCACAGGTATATTAATTCTATCTTACAGCATATAGAAAATATGTATTTCAACATTTGTTTGCAGCAAGTTCTGCAAGAGGAAATTACCTACATTCAAGATTCATGTCCATCTTCACATATTTAGGTATCCTCATTGGTAATGCAAGTAACTTGGCGTAGTACTAACCTGGGAATACATACAAGTATTCCCACAAAAAAAAGGACATAAAGAAAAACAGAGACCATCTACAGAATTATTTTATGGATACAAGGGTGTATATTTTACCTAAGTATACATATTTTCTTTAATTACAGTTTTCCATATAAGCATTAGGGGGTTCTAGCCATGCAAGTCACATTTATTAAAGGCAGCATGTCAAATAAGAGTTGACAATTACAGGCTATATCAATACACATTATGCCAGATGGTAATGAGCCATACACAAAGGGCCAGCCATCCAAAATAATCACACCATTTTCCACAGAAATGTTGAAGAGGTTATGGTTTATTACACAGCGCTCATTAGATATACAGTGGCAGCATTAGCAATTTTTCCTTCATTTGTATCTCATTTAAGACTCTGCCCCCACAAGCCCATTCTAATTAGTATACAAGGTTAAAACCATTATGGTCAGTGGGAAAAAAAAAATCAGTTGTATTTTTACTTTACAGTAATGGTAGATCAAAGGTCCCTTGAATCTATTATTCTCTCAACTATTATCTAACACAGGATACTAAAAAGAACTGTCATTTGCCAAGAAGGAAGACAGATATTTTTAATAGAGTTATTAATTAAGTAATACTGAGTTTGCTCAAAGTGAAAACAACAATTAGGTTGTGACACAAAGTGACAAAAGTCATAAAACTAAAAGTTGAAGCTGAACTTTCAGCCTTGGCTTTAAACTTTCTCATCTGCTTTTCAATTTGCTGCTTTTACAGCATGGAAATATTTAAGTGTCTGAAAGGCAACTAATTCTTCACAGCAGGTAGAAAAACAGTTGTCTCAAACAACTAGAGTGCCATCTCTGAGAAAACACCTGTAAGATGATTTAAAGTACCTTTCTACTCAGCTGCATAAATTGACTTCCAATTAGAAAATTACTCTTGGAGACATTTACTTTCCTGTCTTTTTGTGTTTATAGATGATATGTGGGTGAAAAGATGTAACCAGGCAAATGTGAAAATTTGTCAGCACAAGCAAGGACAAGTTTATCCCTTAAAAACATGCCAATGTCCCCTAAACTCTAAGTGACAGCCAGCATTTGGAAGTCATAAAACTGTAAGAGAGAGGAAGAACTTGAGTACTGGATGTGCCACCTGACAGCACGATTGCAGAGAGCCGTCTTTTCAGTCTAAGCTCCTCTTATTGAAGCATGCAGTGCATCACTTGGAAATCTGGGTCTCGCATCAGGGAGCCACACGGCTCTCAAGGCCAGGGCATCCTTACACCTCCTTCCTCGGCCACTCCTGCTGAGTTATTCTGCCGTTACACAAAACGTTGAATTATTCATTCAGCCAGATGGCAAAAGAGGGAAAAAGGTCTGTCTCCAGGAGACTATAGGAGAGAAAGGTGGGACACCTGGACTCCAGATCCTGCTTCACAAAGTTACTGGGAGAGAAACAACTTTACAATCTTGGGCATTCCTGACTTAGGTGTCCTATATCCCTGTGTGAAGAGGATTTTTCTGAAAATTCAGACAAAGGAGTTCTAGGAATTCGTATCCTACAAAATTCTTGAGGAAGCCAAAACTGGAGTTCCTGCAGCCTCAGTGAATGCTTAGTCATTGACTAAAGAACACAGACCAATGTTAACAGCACATCTCCAGTTTGGTAATCCACTTAGAAGATTTTCTAGTTAAACGAATCAACAAATACTACTGTGTTTTGCAATTGTTTGGAAGATAAAAAACATGTTTTATTTGAGAGGATCTTAGAAAAAATGATTACAAAATTAAAAAGAATTCCATTAATTCCAGGCAATGCCAGTTGCCAATTCTATGACAACTGAACAGGTACTCTGATAACGAAATACAGTAAACAGTTTTCTATCAACAACAATATTTTGCATCAAGTTCATCCTACTACCTGCCCTTTTTACAGTTCATTTCACTAGTGACAAAGCTACTTACCCCAACAAGGTGGCACTTTTGCAAGCGTACACCAGCAGATATGAAAATATTGTGCAATGTGAAACAAACCCAAGTCCCTGATTCGTTATCTAATCCAAAGGGCATCAGGCTAATTTAAAGGTCTAAGCAGAACATGGCAAATATCAGGCATTAGTTTTATACAGTTATATAAAGTTAATATAGTATAACTTTATATAGTTATTTCCAAGCTAACTTTCCAGACAAAACAGAGTACGTATAAATTCTGCAATGTTAATTCAAAAATTAAGATGAATAACCAGCCCCAGGAAAGTAGATCACAAACAAACCCACCTCTGCACAACTACCACTGGTCTAGAAACAACAAAACAAACACTGTTTCCTTAACACAGCAATACTATGTTTTTAATAGCTAAAGGTAAAAATAAGGCATTTGAAACTGATGGGGGGGGGGGAAAGAAGAGCAAGTCAAAAGAAGAGTTTACAATGGAGCTAGTATAAAAGGTCCTCTTTTTGGCTTACTGAAGTGAGTGAGTTACAGGTATTGTAAACGAGTCAAAAAGAGACAAGACAAGAGGTGATCAAAAGCTTTGGCAACAGCTGCTGTAGCACAGCCTCGGAAAAAGAATGCGATGGTAGGCTACACCATATAAGAAAAGACAGTAAAACCCAGAACTGAATAAGGTATGTTGACCAGAAACCTCAAAAGATGAGGTACAAACTAAAGGATTAACTTGTGGATTGGATGCTTTTGCTATCACCAAAGCAGAAACCAAAAAGAACACGATGATGGAGAAAATCACATATTTTGTTATATTTTGATTGGAGAAAACTACATATTTTGAACCTCAGAAATGACTGAGATTCCTTCTCATATGATGGCTGCATGTGTCAGCCAGACTGCTTGTGGGCACCACCCAGGATGCCCGCCCACCCACCCAGGACTACCCAGATTTGCTCTATAGGCCCTCAACAACATGTATCATCCAACAACATCTCACGCATCTATTCCATAACAAAATTTCACATCATGGTTTAAGAATAGTTCTGACTGACTATTCTGCACTTTATTTAACCAAAATATTTAAATACTTGAGTTAAAACTAACTGCAAGGATGTGAAGGGAAATAAAAGTTCTCACTTGCAGGTAAATGGAAGAAACAGGCTACTAACAATTAGTTTTATGACCATACTTCCTCTTACCTTTTATTAGTTGTTTCTCAGCCCTCCAAGACTCTGAGGCATGGCTATCATTTTATTTGTAATGACTATGGGAGACACTTTGATCCAACATAACAGAAATTCCCATTCCTGTGTACTGTCAGCTATGCTGAGACCGCCAGCTTGACTTATCACTCCAAGTTTTCCTCTGAAATATCTCTGAAGAGTTTGTCTGTAATTGTATTCAATGTAGCTGAAAGATAAGGTGCAGTAACCTTGACATTAAATCTCTAGTACTAATGACACCTGAAATACAAGGAATCTTCTTATGCGAGAGCAAAGAAGGCAACCTTTTTTATGCAGTGAAGAATGAACACTTGATAAATGAGCAGTCCTGTTAAGGGAATAGATTGTTCATACGTCTAATGGCACAGGAAAAAGGCATTAAAAAATAAAATGTGAATCACTGGAATACAGTGTCCCAAATAGAGTTGGAGTTTTTATATATATATATATATATACAATTTTTTTTTAACAGGCTTATATAAAAATACTGTATATTCAGAAATACCCATAAATATCCAAGATAGAGAGGGGAAAAAATATCAAAACATGTACTGCTTGCACAACCACAGATACCTCATACTATCAAGGAAACCTGTCCTATTCTGAACAGCTGTAATGGCATTTCTGCTAGTCAGCAATTAAAAGTATGGTTATCGCAGGTGCTCTCCTCTCCTCTCTGAACTTTCCATGTTTAAACCTTATATTAAACATTAATACCTTATATTAAAGTGGTTTATTATGGGAATGCTTTTGCTTTTCACAAAGCAGAAGTATGCAGCAGATGGGTATTGTCTGCCATGTACAAGGAAAGAGACTTATAGCTAAAGGGAGACAGCAGCCTTCTCGGAGACCTTGTCCCTTACACCAGGTGTGTTGACAGAATCGCCAGCAGGGAAAGGATAATAAACCTTTTGGAGCAAGGCAAAGACTGCTGCTTCTGGGACCATATCAGCATAGTAACAAGCATTTGGTGCTGTTGAGGTCTGCAAAGTTTTATCATTATTATTCATATATATTTTATGCAAATAGAGTACTGTGTGATATTGAGAAAAATGTGTCTTTTGATTAAAAAAATTACTTACTATTATATCTAATTGGCACAATTTCCATCTATTTTTACCTTATTAACAGCAGATCTATAAGGTATCTGAAAATCTCATGCTTTCATTTTTTGGTTCTTTCATCCCGGAATGATTCAATCTACACACTTTAATACGGGATAAAATGACATCAAGCAATTCAAGCAACATTAACCCCAAGCGAGTGATGATAGAGAGACAGCTATATGCTAATAAGCTACCTTCAAGAACAAACTTTATTTCTGCAGAATTCCTACCTGAGACCGCAAAATAGGATCCTTTATTGACTGCAGTTACTACCGGAGCTTTGCTAAAAATTTAATTTGCCAATTGGAACAGCATAAGAATTTAGCTGAACTTTTGGTTGTGTTTTGTTGCATGAATATCAAAAGCCAGAATGAAATTTCAACTGTAAGAGACTGAAGTAAGCTTTCCACAGAACACCGTCTTGGTGAAAAGTAACAATTATGAGAAAGAAATCAGAAATACTATACAGTATAAAAGAAAATGTGGTTATATTTCTTCTCTTTCCAGTATTAATAGATGCATAATTTATTTGGCTGCATTTTTTTCCCACAAAAATGTACACAAATTTGGCAAAGTCTTTGGAAAAATTAAAATCTACAACTGCAAGTACTTAAATGGACTTTAAGAGCTGGGCAATCAAGCTCCCAAAATCTCAGATGTACCAAACATGCTCCATAATCATGCTGGCAGTGTTGATCAGAAGTTTTCAATTGCCACAAACTCTAGAACAAAACCAATACCTTTTTTATTTGTCTTTTGGCTGCATAAGCACCTTCTCACATACAACACAGTTAGAATACACACTGTATTCATATTCTTACAATCTTTAACCCTAATTCTCCAACTCCTTATTCCTCTTCCCAGATCACTGATCACTGTCATTGTACATATTTCTAGTAACTTTAACTCAAAATGCAACCATTATCTCCATATCTGGATTTGCTAGTCTTGCAAGCCATCCATACCTAAAACCTTTTATTAACTTAAGTAACAATTTAACTTTCCTCTTAATCTAACAGCCAAAGTGGCACATAATTAGGACTAATATTCTCCATTCCAATCTACTGAAATGCCATCTCACACCCATTGAAAATGACTCTGCAAAGATGATTTATGTTTATTGAGTCATTTCCATCAGGTTAGTTCTAGCTATTATTCCTCAGTAATTTGTCTTGCACTACTGCATCAAATAAAACCCCCACTTTGCTTGAGAAGATGAAGATCTACCATAAGAAGATATCAGCATAAACTTCTACTTCACAGTCAATGTCTACTTAAAAGTGAGTCAGTCCAAAGATTTGTTTCTCCCAGTCCAACTGTCGCCCCAAGGAAAATGCAGCTTCTCAGGTCAGGAATTTTTTATTTTATATGATTTTCTAGAATTCCACCTCGAATCCTTTCTCCCTACCTTCAAAAAAAAAAAAAAAACCAAAACACCAAAACCGCCACACCACCACTACACAAAAACTTCTCTTGCCTCTCTTCCTTTTTTTCATGCCAAATTTTTTACTGCATTTATCAATCCTGGCTATAACACTACATTAAGTGGTAACTTTTCTCTCTTCCCTTGTATTTTCCTTATCTACCTCTGTGTACTCATGCACTCACCTTTATACTGGAATATACTACAAATAACCAAGTTTCTCTGTCCAGCAACACAACGCCCTGCCTACATCACCTACAATTATATGCTGCCCTTATTTTTTCTTACTGTTTGCTCTAGAAGCGTCTCAGAGGTGTCAAATTCCACTCAAGGTTAAAGGCCAGATACCAATGAAGCAGTAAGAAATATTCATTCACTTAATGTATAATGTGATCAGGGTCCAGAACATGCGGTTACTGCAAGGGGAAGAGAATGAATGCTGCACAGTCTTTATACAGTCTCATATTTTAATGTACATGTACTTGTGGAGTAAAATGAAGACCTTCTCCTCAACTCCACTGCAGAAGATGAAAAACTCTGTATAATCTTCAGTTACATTATATCAGAGTACTGACTGAATCATATTAAGAAAATAAATTAATTGGTACCGTAAGTCTCATAATACTTAACTTCATATTGCTACAATTTTCTGAGTATTGTAGAAAATTGTATTGAAACTGCATAATTGCATTGTAAAATTTGTCAAGGGAGAAGTCAATGGGTTGTGTTTGGAACAAGGACAGCTAGTACTTCAGCAGATGGAAAAGAATGGGAGATATTTTGGACTGTAGGACAAATAAACTACATAGGTACAGTTACTTTAGAACTTGCAGTGAAGCAATTGGTCACACTGATATCATTCTGAGGGATAAGCAGTCCCTAGAGCTGTTGTGTGCTTTTGTAACACCACTGGATTGCCTGTAGGTGAGAGTTGGAAATTTCTCTTCACAAATGCCATTTTATCTTTTTCTCCTAGAGAAAATGTGAAAGCTCTCAAGTAGAAAATTGTGGCAAGGAAAAGATGATACAGCAAACCACCAAAGCACAGCTCTGGTGTGTGGAGATGCCATGATCCAGGAAGGCTCTGCTAGATTTTGTTACCCACAGGTCACCTGGCCCTTCTTTGAAAAGCTCCACTAGGGTGAAGGTAGGGCTTTGTTGCTCCCACAGCAGCTCCTGACCCACTGCAGAATTCCATTAATGCTGCTCTGGTTTCGTATGCTGTGCTGCACATCGTGGCAGTCCAGCTCTCACTTCACAAGCACTGGGAAGAAGAAGCTCCAAGAAAAGGAAGGGCTAGACAGTCAGACAGACGGAGGCAGCATTATGATTTCTCCAAGGTAAGCCATCCCTACTGTGCTTTCTTTGATGGTGAAAATTACTTTCTTTTTAAAATAGAAAACAAACTCACTTTGCAATGCACACACTGTTCAGCTATCAACTGCTAAACAGACTTACTTTGAACAAGATTTGAGCTCATATCTCAGCACCGTCTTTGATCAGCTCTAATGCAATGCCTTTTTATTTATTCTACAACATAAGGAGAGGACCTTTTCCTATTTGACATAGAATTGCTGTATTTGCACATGCTGTATATGCTGAAAACAATAAAAGTTAATGAAGAAAAGTACTGGTTGTAATGAACTAGTAATATTCTTAGATTTGTATTTGGAGTCGATTTTTATTGTTGTGGATGCAAGATGATCAATAGGAATATGTAATCAAGTTGTATATGCTTTTCATCTCCTGAGACTCGTCTTGTAAATGAGATGAAGAATCTCATAGGATTAATCATGGAGAGTAAAACCTAAATAGAATAATTTAGAATAACCATTTAGATTTCCTCTCACTAAAAGCTATGGGAAAGCTACCAGGGATTGGGAGACAAAATTATATATTTCTCAAAGATTATAAAAGACATCACTGCTCATATTTTGACATAGTTTTCCCATTATCTTTCAAACAATTTTGTCAAGAGCATTGTACTTCTTAATGTACTTAGATATTGAATATTTTAGGATCATGCATTTTCTCTACCAGTTAATTAGCTAAGCTTTCAAAGTACATGCTAGTTGGGATACTGTACCTTTGCTGAAAGCCAGCCTTCCAGAAGACAGGAATAAGAACAGTAAGTCCCAGAGGAAATCATTTTTATGATAAAGAGTCCTAATGTGCCCCAGTAAAGGTGAGGATAGATTGTTATGGCCTATTGTTACTATAATTAGAAGTCAAACACCAATTAGCAGTTCCATTAATAAGATTAATCTCTGCAATATCTGCAGCTGAGACCCAGGGCTTGTGTGCAATAAGCCAGTGTGAATTTAAAGTGCAACAGCTATTCTGCACTAAAACTCCCAGTTCGAATACTTACATCACACAAAAGAAAAAAAGCTTTGCCTTCTTTGAGTTCCCACATACACTATTATCTTACTACACTTTTCTCATTTCTTGCTTTTTATTTTGTTCAAACATATCCACTGTGATTTATGTCACTGAGAGGAACAGGTGCAATGAAGCATGGTGTCTCCCAAACTCTGGTTCGCAGCCACTCCCTCTGCGTTGCACCACGTCAGGGTAAAGCAAATTTAGTTTCCATTACTAGTAAACTCAGAGAAGTAGTAACGGGAAAAAAACCCCAACTTCTTACAAATATGAAAGTTCTCTTCACATGACATGAGTTAGAAGAGTGGAAGTTAGAAGAGATGGAGAGTTAGAAATCACTTATTTACTTCAAAATACGAAGGTAAGAAACAGTCAAATCCAATCTCCAAAGTCAAGACACTATACAGTTCAGAGAACAGAAACTGAAAGAAAGGCAAGATCTGAAGATGAGGTGAAAAGTCACACACTTGTGCTCTTTGTATTTTTGTAAGTACCAAAATCATACTTTGTATGGCTCTTCTTTGGTTTTACTTCATTTGAGTTTTGCCTTTTACAGTAACTCTCAAATAAAATTTCTCCACAGATAAACCTACACCATACAAGGTAAAAAGAAGGCTTTTGTAAAATTTAACAGCAAAGAGGTCAAAGCAACCTCTAAGTGTCACTTACACTGTAGCAATACTATTGTATTGCTGTACTGTAACCTCACCATCTGCACCAAAATTTACTCATGTTTGCCATGGCTTATTAGTAAGAGGTTTTGTAATGGATTCACTTTTCCCTTTCTTTCTTTTAAAGGAGAACTATCTGATTTCTTTCCATAGAACTAATGAATAACCTGGAGACAAATTTCAGTGGGAAAGCACTTAAACAATTATTTAAAATTACAAACATCTTTAAACTTGTCTACAGTAGAAAGAATCTGCTGGTAAAACTTTACTGGTAGCTGAGCAAGTGAAGACACAGCTTACACAGTAAAAGACGTCTTTTGCCAGAATAACACTGACCTGTTCCTAAATCAGAAGGTAGCCCTTTGCTATTGTAGTCATCTATTCCAACTAGAGATGCAACAGCCATCTGAGTCAAGAACAGCATTATCATCTATCAGATGTTTGGTTGTATTTAGAAAGACAGGACCAAGGCTACTTACCAACAATTTGAGCTCTCGGGGAACACAGAGCCCAAGGAGCACATCCTTGTGTAGTATTTACTCTACTTTTCATGCGTTTTAGAATTCTACATTCCAAAAAGTGGAACACCTTTTACATTTTCTCAGTTTCAGGAGAAGGTGTGCTCACACCTCATATGCTGTTGTGCTAAATACATAAAACAGAGTGTTGCCATTTCAGATCCTTCTCAACCATAAATTCCCAATCCAACAGCAATCCAGGCCACATACATAAGTAAAGTCAACCAACCAGTGTTCATTTGTGCAGACTGCGAGTCTCAAAAGCACACTATAACCAGTATATTACCTCTAAGCTTTTGATTGTACTAATCCATATTTTTCTTTGCAGACTGAAGATGTCCAAGGACCATCATTCACGTGAGATTCAATTCCCAGGAGACAGCCTGAGTGCCTTTCATGCATACAGCAATAAAGACTGCATTAACAAGCACAGCATCACCTGTTACAGCTGCCATGGCATGGTTTTTGGAGAAAAACAGATAGAGCTGCAGATGGTGAGCTGTCACCTCAAGAACTACAAGAGATTCCTAGTGTCCCCAAAACAAACAGCAATTTGTCTCTAATACACAGTCGCATATCCCTAAGACAGACAAGACCTTTATGCTTATGTTTTCATAATAGGCCTTGACACAGTTACCATTTCTAATTCTGAAAATCTTGGGATGGACAGTTCTTTGGATACTTCAGCTTTCAAATGACCTAAAGGACATTACAAACAGGCCATATTATGCCAGTATCAGCGTGGCCTTTTGTGAGCTATATATTCACGAATGCACACCAGTGACAGCGTTAAACACAGAGCACGAGGCTACAGGAAGGGCGGTAGAACATTCACTCTTCTGTTTAAAACACATCTTGATGATCACCTTGGGAAGACTACGTTCTTGAAAGACCTGACCTTCGTGAAGAAAGCTAGATGAGGCTGACCTCATTGTTGACTCCACTTTCAGGTCTACAAATCTCCCAATATCCCTTACAACTTCAGTTATCCTGTGAACCTGATGTGCTACCAACAGCATCTGGTTAATCCTAAATGAGGTTATTGGCAGACCAGACTTTCTCTGAAGATGGCACAAAGCTCTTTGGAATACAGGGGAAGAAAATTAGGGCAAAGCTTTGTTTTCATATCTAGCAAGAAATCCTGGAAGAAAGCTAGGGAGAGAGCTGCATGTCCTCTGTCCTTATGGACCTTAGAAAGACACCTAACCCCTCCTAACTTCTTGGCAACCAAAATATCTTTCAGAGAGAAAGCAAAGTAAGGGTGAATGGTTCTCTGGTTAAGATCTGGATTTAAATCTGAAAACAGTGTTCCTTTAGAGAAGGTTAGAACAACACGTCTTTGGTACAGCCACAAAGACAAAAAGCATGTGAAATCAGACTGCATGACCCATGTGTGTGTGTAAAACTCCAAAAAAAGGTACTCAGGTCACTTACTAAGAATTACTACTGGAATACAATGAGCAAAAGACCCATCACCATAACAAGGAGTTGGCGTCTGCTGTCTACTTACTCTTACATCAGGCTTTTATTGGAAGCAGCATTAATTCTGGTTCCAAAATCATTACTAAAACACCAGGTAAAAGGAGTCTATGTTCATGATTCCTGTCACTACAGTATTGCCACAACTCTTCTAAGCAGCAGAAAGGATTCTGATTCAGAATCAAGTTTATCCAGTGAGTACCTTCTTGCAGGAAAGCATATTCATCTTGCAAAAAGATGAATTCCCAGAGCTAAAAAGACCAGCTGCATCATCCTGAAGAAGGGGAAAGGACAGAGCCCGGTACTGATAGTCCAAATCGAACAACCTACTGAATTTACCAGGTTCAGGTACAAAACTGAAATAGTACTTTATATGTTCCCATAAAGATAGATACACACTTGCAGTCCGGTAGAATAAAAAGTTCTTTGCTTTTAAATGACCACAGGATCCACCACTGCCAATGCACCAGCAGATTTGACTGAAAAAAGGATTTTTTGGGTTTAAATCTCTGACAAGCATCCAGGGAAATCTGCAGAGCTGACTCAGTGGATGTCGATACCAGAGGGTATTTTTGAAATTGGCACTAATGGTAAAAAAAAAAAAAAAAAAAAGCAAAACAGGAAAGAAAAAGCTAACTTGATGTATTAGAGCCAAGGATACTGAGTCCTGAAGAGACAGCCCAAGCCTGCTCTTGGTGTCATTTGCATTTTAAGTTGCAATACAGAGGCTGTGTCAAGAATTCATTACTCAATACAAAGCCAAGGTGATTCCTCAGTCTCCAGCCAGTAGTGTCTGGTGGTGCCAGACATGAAAAAAAAAGATACTCCTCTGGGTACTTAGTGAGAAGATCCAAGCCAGTCTTGGTATCTTCAACTGTAAGGATCTAGCTCCAACCATGAAGCATAAAGCTGTCAGTGTTCAGAGACCACATGACCTTGGAGTTACAATTAAAAACCTCACTTCCAGCAGCAAAGTAAAATAACAGCAAGCTGCATATTTGAGTGAGTATACAAGTGAGTTACTTCGATTCTACCTAAACCCAAACAGGAGTTCTGCTTTCTCTTCAGCACAGGAATAAGGAGTTTCAAGGGAATATGGGATGCATACTTTGTTTGAGTAAATGCAGTGACATCAACATGACACCGCTTGCATACTCTGTAGCGAGCACTACAATACATCCTTATATTTGCAATGCTTCCATAGCCAAGGAAATATTTTCTTTAATGCTAAGAGACCAGCAGAAAGTTTCAACTTTTGGAAATCTGTCCAGCAGCTGAAATAGAGCTGTTTATCATTCTGCTACTTCTCTTCATCCTCTTTTGGGATCACTGGTGCTGAGCTGGAAATAAAGCCAGGTTCTTTTCCCCGCCAATAGGAATAAAGTCAGGTTGCTGCCAACATGATAGGGAGGTGGCTGTACAGAGCAAAGCATGCCAAGCAGGCTTTTATAACACTTCCTCCCTTATCTTCAGCATGGCTCACAAGGCAACCAGCAGTTACCATGATATCCTTGCATACAATGACCCCCATGGCCCCAGCTTAATGCAGGCAGATCACGACTCCTGCAAATTACGAAGTGCTAAAGCTGGAGGCAATGCTGGCCAGCGGCAGCACCATTTAACTACACTAGCCCTGTTCCTGTAACTACCTAAATTGTAACCCTCATTATTCTGGAAAACATTGCTCTCTGGTAGCAGCCATCAGTTCTGTTCCATTGTGTACCAGTGAATAACAGATACCCGCTAGATAATCTATTTTTATACATTTAAGTCAATTGTTCAGTTACTTGACATATCTAGAGAACAGGGTAAGAAAAAAATGTTTTTGCTGTTCCAAATTCAGGTCTCAGTGTCTTTCTGTTTTAATTATAGTTATTGTACTGCTTGTTTATATTGCCATTCAAGAATACGGAACAGGGAAAGGAAGTTACACAGAACATGCCAAAATCCAGGACGAAAAAGTCCACCACGTTTTTTTTTTGTGGTTTTCTAAGTTAAATAATTTACCACACAGTTACACCTTCCTGGTCACACATTGTACATTGTCTGTAGTACTAGTTACAGTATAACCCAGCTATCTGCTGCAGAACCAAGTATTTAAAGACAGCACAAGAACTGGTTCCAACACAAACACTGGGAAAAGAAAGACTGGGCGGGTGCAGTCGCTGACAAGTATTGGAACAACTTAGCTCATGCTCGGATTTCAGAAATGTAATTAATTAATCACTGCTAAGTATCCTAAAATCAAGTGAGCCATATCCCAGCTAATAGTCCACAATATAATGTTCACAGCACGTTAGTATCAGGCAATAAAGATGCTCATTACAGTGCCAGAAATAATATTTCCAGCAAAATATTATATATAAAAATGAAGTAATTATATGGCATGGCAACAAAAAGAGCTGTATAGTTTACAGCTGAGCTGAAAATCTGTAAGACTCTATCTCCAAAAAATACTTTCCAAAGTTGGAGACTTGAACAATAAAGGATTAAGCGTATTTCTTCACTTCATATCACTGAGGGATATAGTTTGCCTTTGATATATATGTCCAATATACACACCATATATAATTACAATGCAACCAAGATACCAGACAAAAATGTACTAATGTAAAACAATACCCTTCTGTTCTTATCCAGGAGAAAGCAGTGTGTAAAACACTATTTGTAATGCATTAAAAACAAACAAACAAAAAAATCACAAAAGCCCTTTAAGATGACAATTTCACAAGCTGCTTGTTCTCTTAGCTTGATACAAAGGAAAAATGAAAATCAGAAATAAGACTCACATTTAAAAGTGTAGTTGGAAATGTACTTTAAATAAAGAAAGAAACCCAAAGCCCACAGTGACTTCAGTGTAGGGCAAGAACTGACCACTATGGCACAAAACGAAACAACGCGGCAGCAAGTTTGCTTGTATTTACACTGTTCCACAGACTTAAAGTGTCATTGAAAATCCATTTAAATTAACAACTCCATAGTTATCACTTCTGCAGACAGTAATGAACCTTAAGTGAACCTGTGTGGGCGTAATCATAAGCGCTTCATTTTTGGAGTACCTTTGTAACTCTGAACTAGATATTATAATGGCTATTGACTTGCTCAAACTTAGATTATTAGGCTAGATTTTCGGCTGGTTGAACTGGCATCATTCCAATTATGTCCATTTAAACCAAATGGCTCATTATTAATTCAAGGTCTTATTTGCTCCTTAATGAACACTTCCACTAGTCACCTTCCCAACGGCAGCTTTAATTCTCAAACATTTCCTCCATGGTCAGAACCACCACACTCAAGGACTTACTTATCAAAAAAATAATGCTATTTCTCTCCTTCTGTGAGGCACATTTAAGGTAAACTTTTTTATTCATTTACAAAACAAACTAAAATACCTCCTGTGCCATAATTAACTAGCTAGAATTATGCTTTCATACAGCATCATTTGCATATAAATATAAAATTTTACAACCCTAAGGGGATATTACAGACAAAACAAAACAAGAATTGAATTAAACAGCTTAAAGGACAACAAAGTCTTCCAGAACAAGCCTCTTCTACAGCCTTGCTCTTTTTCTTACTTATTGTTATTTCTGTCTGTATCAATTCATACATATTTTCCTTCTCTGGTATTTTAAGACATTACATCTATTTTACCATCTTTATTTGTCTGGTCTTTTCAATTCTAAAATACTACCTCCACATTTTAAACCAAATCAGGATACAAACGTCACTAAGTTTGTGAATCTTCATTTAATATATCACAGCGGTCAGAAATACAATTAACAATTTCCTCAACCAAGCAACACACATGGTTTTTCCAAAGGATTTTAAAAAATTCAAATTCTACAATTTTTCAACCAGATCCCATTACTTACTTCAATAGAATAGTTTGCTGTCCAATATACAAAGGACAGCAGCCCTTGATTTTGATTACTGTTGTCAGAAGTATTAAGTAATTTAGTTTAAAACCTCAAAAAATATTTAGGAACACGATGAAGCAGAAACATCTCAGTGAAAGCCTGAGGAACATTAGTGGTAAGTTTAGTAAATCTGCAGTGATATGTGAGAAGTAAAAACTTTATTCTATGTTGCTGTTTTGTGAGAAAATATCCTTCAAATGGGCTATACTAAAACTTATGTGCCCAGTCCAACCAACTGGTGTCCCACAAGGCTGGCTTCTCACTCTGAAATTTCTAGTAAGCACGTGTACCCAAATAACATCAGAGTAAATCAAAATGAAAATACTCTAATTAAAAATATTTTCTAGCATCTTTGGGTTTTTTTATTCCAAGTACCTCTTAACATAAATTTTCAACTGTCTTGACCCAAATGGTCTCGGTTTGGTTCTACCCAAAAGTCACAATTAAGACATGAGCTATGCAAACAGCAGAAAACAATTTTCACTGTAAAAAGCTTGTAATAAACCTGAGGAACCAACTTTTGTGATTAGGTAAATACTGATTTTCCTGAACAGCTGAACAGCCACTTAAGATGCTTTGATACTACCACGAAAACGCCCATCAAATATACCTTAGGGTATTGTACTGAAGAAAGTTACTACATACCTGGAATAAATTCCACTGACCATATTGTGCTGGAAAGAGAGCTCTGCCGTGCTGGGTCCAGCAGCTTTGGAAATCAGCAATATGACCAAACCTCGCATTTGTAAATTGTTTCGGCTGTCATACACAAAACCCCTGGAAAAAGGAAAGAAAAGAAAAAAAACCATGTTTTCACAATCCATTTACACTGGTCACACCAAAGTGGAAAAAAGACAGACCTCAGGCTGCCACCGCTTCATCAAGTCCTTAATATTCATGTTTCAAAGAAGTAAGTTGCAATTATGAATCATGATCTTCTGTCAAGCCTTCCCTGACACGTACAGTGAAATACTGCTATTGCAGAGAAAAACAATTATTCAGGATTGAATTAAATCTTGATTATTTTCAAGGAGCAGCATGTCTCTCGCATTTCACATCATGTCATGACAGGAGTATTTCAAAATAATTCAATGTGATCTACTCTAACAGGAACATAAGAGCTTTCAGTTTCTTGTCTAAAGTACAAAAAACCCAAAAGAAGCCTTATACTTCATGAGAAAAAAGGCAAAGGAGGAATGGTACAACCAAAATCTAAAACCTGCTGAAAGAAAGCTGTTTAGATCAGAGTGGTTATGAACAGAGGGCACAGTACACAAAACAAGTTTCAATATATTAGGAATAAACTTTGCAGAAACTGATTAAATATGTACAAGAAAAGTTAGAGATAAATAAAGTATAGATGGACTGTTCTAAACAAAAGAACTGTTTAAAATGCTACAACTTTAAATTTGGGTTCAGAAGGAAACTCCCCAAAAAATCGTATTTGTTGAGAGCAATTCTAACTGACCACTTAGATACACCACCCCAAAAATTAATTAGTTTTAAAGCAAGCTTAGGTTTCCTTTCGGACTGCAATGTCTCCAATTCTATTCTTCCTGTTCTTGTCGAACTACTTTCTACTTTCTACATTCATCAGTATGGCTAAATAGCTAGACCAAAGGGTAATACATTCCAGATGCTATTAAATTTGTAAACTAATTTTCAATAAATAAGAGCCCATACTTCTTATATAATCTAAATATTCATTAAATCATATGATGAACCACATTACAAATTACTAAGCACTTTAACTCATTTTATTCCAGAGTATAATTTTAGCCCTGATACCTGAAGGAAATCAAAACAGAACTGTCTTTAAAACAGCTGAATGAAAATCTAAGATGCTCATATTGCAAGTTTGTTTGCATAAAGAAAACAGGGGATGCAAGCAAAAGTTTCATTTGGAGTTTTGTCATTACATTTACACTCCATAATGCAAGAACATATTCTGTATGGTACTTCATTAACACAGACGCAAACATGAAAATAAAAAAATAATTTACATAGCACCCTTCTGGGTGAAAGTTCCTGTGCTACTGCAAATAAAACCCCAACGTCTTGAGCCTTTACAGCCCATGTAGCAGTGATGGGGAAATGGCCCCAAATATATCCTCAAGGAGGAGAATGAGGAGATCCATCTAGGTAGATGGTGCTAGAAAGCAACTGGGCTTGATCTTCACACCCATACTGATTCCAGGCTAATACTTCTCCCTCCAGAGAAGCTTTTGAGCTCACACTCAGTGCAGCTGCACCCTACAAATGCCATGATCAATTAAGATAAGAGGAGGTCAGTATGGCTTTTTACCACAACCCACAACATTTTTAGCTCTGGTGAGACCTAGCTAGCCAAATGAGGTCATGACTTCTATGCCTCTATAATCTGCCCACGTGCTATTTGCTTCACCTGCAGACTAAAGGGGCTGGCCCGCTCTGGGCAGGTCAGGTGTGCCCTGTGAGCCTGGCAGCATGACACCCCACACTCACAGCACTCCTGGCTAAAACAGCACAAAAAGCAGTGAAAGCAAGATACTGTGTAACTTCCCCAAGCAGAAATTACTTCTTTTTTTTTTTTTTTTTTTTTTTTTTTTTTTTTTTAGTTCTGTCCCCCAGTACTTTCTAGCCACTCAAATCCACAAAAGTTTGGACAGCTCAGGTCTCTTCACATGGGCACACACCATGGTCTTGAAATTTGCACCTTTATTTGTTTAGTGGGTACATGTAGTGAGGGATTTTAAGGAGCAGGGGACAGCTGCTTACCTTCAACACTCTGAATTTATAACCTGCATACCTCTGTTCTCACCAAGCACACAAATACATAATTCTTTTCTTATCATGCTCCAATACACAGTTAACAGAATGCAGCCAAGACAGTTATACACTTAGAACCCCACAGATTTCCAAAGTCAGAGCCACAATGAACATTAAACCATCAAGAAAAAAACAGAAAATACATATAATGAATAATATATAGTGTGTACACATCCTGTACACAGAACTCATAATTGTTTGTGGTGGTGTAAGTACTTCTCCGGCTTGAACTTCAGTTGACCACATTACTCACAGCCACATAAGGTACACAGATGATGCAACTGAATTCAAATATATTTCCTCAACACTACTTACAACTCCATTTTTGAAGAAAACTGGTTTTAAGAAAATAATTTTCCCTACGTATCTGGTAAAATCTGAGTGAATTACTAAAGGCAGGATTCCATGAGAAATTAATAACGTCTTTTAAAAAAACATAGCAAATTGTAGTGATACGTTTAACAATCGGAACACTTTGATTTTTCATGCCCAATGCTCTACGGCTTGCCATAGGACAGGATACAACCAAAGCAGAGAAAAAAGGTGTTCATCACAGGATTATGGCCTTTAAATAAGCCTCTGCCTAGATAGACACTAGAAATGAAGCACTTTTATCTGATTCCAATTAGGTGAGGAACAGAAGAAGAAAATTACCTGAGCTGAAAATACTTGAATGGTTCCGCAGCAATAACAAAAACAAGTGTTCAGAGCTGTTCAGGGGGCTTGCAACACAGCTAGAAATGAATACCTTGCATTCTTAGCAGAAAACTGTTAATGAGAAGTGCAGCTGTGGTGGGGGGGGGAAGAATGGGACATGAAAATCAAATAATAAGGAGCAACATGTCTATCATTTCTACACCTAATCATACAGCCTATGCTACATATGGTTTGGATGTAATTTTAGAGAGGATATTCTGTGAATTACCAAACCAGTGGTCAAAGTCTAACTCCGTTTTCAAAACATGACTGAAGTTGTGTTACTGACACGTAACACACTAAAGCAAACCACATTAGACTTGAAACAAATAAAGCCTATGGTGATCATCCTTTAGACACTAGAAACTACTGCAGCTACTTGACATGGCTTCAGGGGTCACATTCACATTCTGAATTAAGTTCCCCAGAGATACCCTGCACAAGTAACAGCAACACGAAAATCTTCCAGATGGTGCAATTAGTCTTGATGGGTATGTGGCAGGAGACAGGTGCCTCCAGGGAAAAAAAAGTGAACTAAAAGCAAGACAAATGAAATTGTGCACAGAAAAAAAGATGCATCAAGCTGACACTTTTGGAAAACCTCTCCTGAACACCACAAGTGCATGCACAGGGCACCCAAAAAACCTCCAAGCATTAGCACAATTCTGCTTCCTGTAAGTTACACGCTGGGTATCCTGCAAATGACATACTTGATCCTCAGGGGACTGCATACCAAAAAAGGTAGGAAAGTCAAACACCTCTACAATTCAGTTTTGCAAAACATTAAGAATTAGGGGAGGGAACAGCAGGGCAAGGGGAGGAAGGAAGGGAAAGGCATTTATTCTAGGTATTTTCTGTGTTACAGAATAGCCCATTTGAAAAGTGGCAGATTTACAGTTTTAAATACAGAACAGTGTTCACAAAAAATTCATCTTACAGCACAGGGGAGAAGCGCCTGGCTCTGACACATGCGCAGTGTGACACTGTACACGCACCAGAGACTCACACCACCCACTCAAGCAATGACATGGCTAATAGCTAATGTGCTGCAAATTACACCTCCTACTACCAGAGTCCGTCTGCTGCAGAGAATAAATCAAGCAAACACGAGCGTTTCATTTACTGCTTTGTGTATTGCTCCACGTGTGCAGCTATTTCAGTAGAATTTTAACCTCCAATAATTGTCAGGTTTAACTCCATCAGTAATTTACTCTTTCATTAAAAAAAAAAAAATCTAATAGTCGTTGCAAGCATCACTGGTATTTTTGAGCAATCTTATTTAATCACCACAAAGACTTTAAATTATTTGCGTGAGACAAAGCCAGGTTACCTTCTTAACACTTTTTTTTGCATTATGTTAACCTGTGAATTTAAACAATAGAAAGGACACACAGCAAATACAACAGTTACTGTAAGGGGGGGCTGGACACAGGGGTAATTTCAGGGTACCAAATGGAAGTAAAAAAAAAAAAAAAAAAAGAGTGCTAACGCAAATTTAACAATATAGAATACAGAAAAAATTTCCCATAAAAACTGATGTGGTAAGGTATTTTGGAATGGACATAAAGGGGGTGTCAGATATTCAGATAAATGTTGTTAGTACCAAATGTTCTGCTCATGACCAAAGGAAGCAAGAGCTGCAGGATTTGCAGCTCTGTCCTCAGTCACCCCAGAGGAGCCTCTCCATCATCATCCAGGCGTGTGCTCTAGCCACAGCTCTGCTGGTAGGGGTTGAAGTGAACAGATCACTGTCCTCTTCACCTCCTCTGGTGATTTTTGCCCTTCCTTTCCATGCATTGTATTGAACGTATCCCACTGACAAGATCAATCATTTTGTTTCAGCTCTGTGTAGCTACAAGAGGAAGGAAAACAGGGAGATTCCATTCCTCTACATTCCCACTTCAGCTGTCAAGCAAAAGGAGGAAAAAAAAAAATCACCTGTTCACACAGCTCTGACAAAAAGCAGCTGAGAAAGTCTGTTACACAACCAAAATCAATTACATTGATGAAGAAGATATATAAGCCTAGGATAGTGTCACTGAAAACACAGGCTAGTTTTAGGATGAAATACAAACTATTCCAAAAAAGAAACCCCTCTATTCAAACTGACAATCCCAGAGGTGACAATATAAATGCAGTTTTGAATAATCTGTAACATCTTAGGAAAGTACCTTCTAGTTTGCTCAGTACAGAAAGGTTATCGGGATGCACTCATGGCTACATGTGCAGACACATTTAAAAAATAACACAACTCACTTTTTTTGAAATCAATTATAACTGACAATTCTATGTCTAGCACTAGAGGTAAGGCATGGAGCTACTCAGCAAGATTGTCAGCTTCCTCATTAGAAATGCAAGAAATACCAGCCTGAGGGCTTTTATCCAATTTGCTTCATTAATGACTTGTCAGAAGTAAATAAGAGAAAACTCTCTGACATACTAATTTTTTAAGAGACGTTAAACCACTGTATATGCACACAGGATTCACCACATGACCATATGATCACACTCAAACACGCATATGATGACTCAGAACATTCAATTTTACATATGTGGTATATGCTAACAGCAGTCTACAGCGACCTTTTACACCTGCTACTCAAGTTTCAAGTATATATTAAATACCCTTCTGTGAAGCATATCTCCAGAACAAATTAAAAACCCAAATCTGTAGAGGAGAATCAGCCTTGACATGACATGTGCTTTGAGCATGGACAAAAGGAGGGATGCTCTACAACCCATGTGCCACCTCATCTTAAAAGCCCACTGGAGGCTGCAGAAGAAAACACGTGTTTTAGAAACTTATTCCTAGACCTGGACAACCAAACATTTCTTTGCGTATGGAAAACGAGTATTGGGGTTGGGGGAATTTCTTTACCTGAAAAACCGTGTTGTGATGGGGATGGGGCTCATCAGCTTTATCCAGTAAGAGCAGACTTGTCTAAGGTGTCAGACCAGGCTTGGAGGAATTGATGTTCCCGTCCCACTTTGTGGGAAGATGCTCTTACGGCAGCTTACAAGGGAGTCTTTAATGGCACTTCTGCTCTCCCTGCTTCCAAGCAAAGGGGGTGGTCTCACCCCATTAATTTGTGAAGCCAATCACAAAAAACACAAGATTTTAGACAAAAAAAAAAAAAAAAAAAGGACTCTGGTGCAAAGATGACAGAGGCCTGTCTGTCCACTGGCTTTTTGTCCAAAGCCAAAAAAAAAAAAAAAAAAAAAAAAAAAAAAAAAAAAAAAAAAAGAATTAAAAAGGCAATTTAGAAGTATGTAGACTTCACTTTTGACATAAAGCAACTTTTGAATATCTTCAATCACCATACAGCGGGATGCTTGTATAGATAAAACTAAGCCAAAATGGTAACTTAGCCATGTGCAGAAGAAGAATGATTGTAGTCCAGTGAGAAAGAACTTGCCTCAACATTGTGGGCTCACAATCGCATCTCTACAGGCAGAGTCAGAAAAACTTCTGCAGAAAATGTGGTATCTGTGCTTCCATTTGGCTAGTCTTAGATTTAGGGGAATGAATTGCAACCAAGGCCTTCAATGAAAAACCAAAGCCTCAAAAGGCTCAGTTCCACAAAAGAACTCCATAAATTTGGGTACCTTTTCTTCCATTTACGAAGTCTCAGACACCTACTCAGCTGGAGAGAGTGACTAAAAATCACTCAATGTACACTAAAAATACAGCTTGTATGAAATTTAGGTATTCAACAGTCCCAAAAAGCCACATAAAGTGTGTCTTAAAAATATTAGGATATATTCTTCACAAACTAAATAGAAACATAAAGACGATCTTCATTGCTTTATTTTGGAAGAAGGTTGCAAAAGCATACCTTCTAGAACAGAAAGCTCCTAGAGGAGAACTCTTAAGGTCTTTTTCAACCTAAGTGACCCCAGCTGCTCAGTTTTCATGGAATATTGCTTACAAAGAGAAATATTTCTTAATTAAAGGTGAAAATTTTCAAAAATTTCATCACTCTATTGCTTACTTCATGGGGACTGGAAGTGTAGGTGCACAGAATTTGAGTCAATTGCATCATTCCCAGGAGTAATTTATAGCAAGATAAATTTCTAGAAAAAGTCACAGCACCCTTCAAGATCAGAAGAGAGACTGATCTCTTCCTGGAGCTGCTACATGCACTCATTTCTCCAGGCTTTGGTATCTATCCCACATATTGCACTACTTTCAAGAAGAAAATTCCAACAACCTTTAAAACACAACAATGATCACAAAAGAGAGAACCTTCTAGGAAAGTACAAAAGCCAGAAGGTTAAATAAAATTGTGGAGCTTCAAATGGGCAAGATCCCTCAAAAATCAAACCTTATCCAAAAGATGAAGTTTAAGAAATTATAGGTTTTTGAGCAGGTACAAAGCAAATACGGATACTGGGCCTTGGTAACTTGGAGTTCATTGTAATTGAGCATTTACAGCTTCTAGAAATCAATACAGCCTTTGAATTCTTGAAATAAGAAACCACAAAACTTCCCCTGGAGACTGTAGAACCCTATTTAGACACTCGTATCAGTCTACCATCCACTGCCACTAGGTTTATTTGGTTTCCCAGAGGTAGAGGTTATTGGAATCATTCCCCATTGAAATCAGCTACATTGTTGCATATTATTTTACAGGGTTTTTGATGCACTAATTTCCTTTAGCATAGGATAATCCCTAGGATCAATGGGAGGAGTTACTGTTAAAAAAAACTACAAACACCCTGCCAAAGCAATCAACCAAAAAAGCCCCAAAAACACACAAAAAAACCCCCAAAAACCAAAGAAGCCCATTTTTCTGTAAAACTTATGATGAGTTGAGGACAAAGAGAAAAATGTTTTGCTTGGTGAAATAAAGGGAACTACCATCTTTTTCACTGGAATGAAGATGGAGATGCATAGCAACAGTTTGAAACTAAAGCTGAAAAAAGCTGTTTTGAGGTTGCATAGTCATTTAAGATCTGAAAACACCCTACAATGGATACTGAAAAAAACCCCACTATGAAAATAAAGGCAGCTATAATCATATAAGACATTTATCTCAAAGACATTGATTATTCAGAAAAAAAGATTATTTACTGCTACTACTACTACTATTATTATTATTATCGTTTTGAATCATTCTACCCTCCACCCATCACATCTTATAAGTGGTAGGGGTAGGGCAAAAAGGACCACCTTAAGGATGACACTAAAGACACCACACAGAAAACAAACCACCAAAATGTGGTTTTAAACCAACTGCCAGTCTCCACTGTTTTTCCTAGTCAGTGTTTGACTTGATCTTGGAATGTGATGTGGGTAGCAGCAAGCTAATACCAAAAAATGCAGTTAGTGTCTGAATGCAATTACTCTGACCAGGAGTAGCTTGCAGGTCTGGCACCCTTATTTTTCTAACCACAAATACTTAAACAGAAGCCTAATTTTTGTGTGTCTGATTTCTCCATCAATATTTGCTTTATTTAAACTCAGTGTGAGGTCGAGCACCCCACTGCCGACCAACATCAACAGGTCAACTCAAGCACAAGACTACCTTTCTGGCAATAGGCTCTCTCAGATGCAGGAATATTCTGCTAAGTGAAAGGAATACAAATATTTTAGAAGAGTTTGAAGAATGACAAAAACATGATTAGCTTCACAAGGCTAATGAATTCAGAAACCTTTGGAGGTCCAGTGTCACTTCAGCAATATTGTAATTATAGGGTCTGTCATAAAAATGTATTTTGCATTTAATAAACTTTACCAGGAAAATGTAACAATGAAATAGGTCAACTCCTTGCCACTATCTCAGACTGAAAATGCTCACTGCATGTTTTACAAATGGATGAAACATAAAAAGGCAAAAATGTTGCAACATGTATTGCCATGACAAAATGATATAAAAAGTTCTTTTAACCTTCTGTATACAACAAGATTTCTAGATATCAACTTAACTGATTTTCAGCATTATTTAGATGAATTAATTACAAATATTTCTTCCTTAAAAGTGCTGAAGGCTCTTTACCAGTAGTAAAAAGAGGTTCCAAGTTCTGTACTTCAGTGGATTGTTCTCACTTTAAGTAGCTAAATACACACCAACAGTCTGATAAATAAAAACCTTCCTTTTAAATACAAATAGAAATTAATTGCTTGAAAACAAACCAGCACCATTACTCAAAGTGCAGCACTTCTACAGTGTCACTACCCACTAGAGTTAAGTGGTCCATACACAGCAGAAGCCTTTTGTAACTGATGGGGGGAAAAAAAAACCACCTTAAAACATAGCGGGTAATTGGGATAAAACACAAGGCAGTAATATGTACATACAGTAACAAATGAGGAGAAATATAAATACTCCAGATTCTATGACAAATGTGGATACTTTTAAATGCTAGAATTGAGGGCTTTTCAATAGTTCCAAAGAATAAAAAAAAATTTATTTAAAAATCCATTTCAAAGTAAGAGTGAAGACCACAGACAAACTTAGACCGTAACTCTTACCAGTATTACCTTCATTTGCTGTTTTTCTCTAGATTTCTGATTCTGGAGAATCTTTTTTTTCTCAGTGAGACCCAGGTGGCTGATTCTGATAACTGAGATGAATCTGGGTTTTACTAGACTAAGAAGTATTTTCAATGCAACCTCCACCCAAATTCTGTATTTGTCACACCACTGTGTCAATATCACATTTGGGCTTGTTCATCTGAACAAGAAAACCCTCCTTTTACAAAGATCAACCTAAAACCCAACAAGTATCTGTTCCCTTTTTCTGGATCATTGCTAAGCATTAAATAAGCTCATTAAGTTACCAGTGGCATGCTTTAAATTTCTCTAGTCTTGAGAGAAGATACAGAGCAAAAGTATTGAAAGCATTTTACAACAAAACAACTGTTGGGAAATAAAAATCACTGGGAAACTTTGGATATTTTCAATTCTTTTTTCCTCAGAAAATACAAGACTTTAGAAGGCCTGAGATTTTAAGCAAACACTTGTGGTTTTGGAAATGCTGGTTTCCATGGCAACCAGTAAGGTCTTCTTTATATAGCATTATAAACAGATGGTAAAGACCGGTCATGTTTGCTTCTTTGCCAACATATCAATAGAACGGCTGTACTATTCTATCTCTTGTATTAGAGTTATTAAGTAACTTGGATATTTGAGCAACAAAATCTGCAAATCAGACTTGCTCAACTAGTAAGTTGTTTTTTTTCCATAAACACATTCTCAACAGTAAAGTCACTGTACTCTATATAGGCAGATTTTTTTGGCAAAGCTTTTTATAAATGTTTTCTCAGCACTTGCCATGCAGGGTACATTATTACCACAAATATAAATCTGACAGGGATTAAAATAATAAATTCAAACAGGAAATAGAAATGTGACTGTTTACACCCACTGGCATTAAAGTGTACTTTAGAATTATGTTTTTGTTGTATTGCATTTGGAATTATTCAGAGAAGATGTAGCAAACCGTAAATTCATCTTCATTACGTAATAATTAGCAGAAGTTATTCTTGCAGGTGATTTGTAAAATAAGGAAAATCTCTTCGAATTTTAATCTTTCAGTTGTAGCTATGGCACACCACATACAAGTGTTTTGGAGGTTTTCTTCCATAGATGTCTTGAAGAATAAAGAGAATTTGATTTGGTATGGCATTTGATTTGGTATCTCTCTGGAAAAGTCTGAAGTACCAACTACTGGCAGTGCAAGCTAACATAATTTTTGCCACTAAATCCAGCTTATCCCTCCAGTGGTTTAGCTGCTTAAGAAGTTTTGTGCCAAAAATGAAAGGAAAACGAAAAAGGAAAGGAAAGGCGGAAACAGAACTCCCAGTTTTTCACTGCATGTCAAGAGCCCGAGTTACACATTTCAGATTGAAATGTCACCTATATTCTAACCAGATTACAAATTATTTATTATTTATTATTTAAATACTATAAAAATATCAGTATTTCTGATCCAATTTCCACTAAAATTCATCCAATTTCCATCAGGAAATATAAACTGTCTATTGCTTATTTTTGTTAACTCTTTTGTACCAACTTTGTGGTCTACTGGTTTTTTCACTAAGCAGTAGTCTCTCAAGGACAAATCTAAAACCTTGTCTCTGAGACCCCAAATATAAATTTTCAGGTCCAATCCTATCCAATCTGCTACCAAATCACAGGAGTTGTCATTAATAAGGTTGAGATACAAAAAAATCACCACATAACCCAAAGTTCTCAAAAACCACTCAACTTCATAAAACAACCAATAATACATTTTGGAAACGTGTGAACTCCTAAAGATGTGAATATGTTTGGCAAAGATCAAGAGGATAACTAGCATTCAATATGCACAGAGAAGCCAGAAATGTGCTAGGGTATGGATGAGAAGTCTTCCTGCACATCAAATGAGACTGCATTAAGCAACACGTTCAAGAGATAATCACACACAATTTTTGTGTTGCTTAGATTTATGTTTTTCTGTTTGATACCATGCAAATGACACAAAAGTGCAATTTAACAGCAGGGTCTGTTCTGCCAAAATCCCAGCAGTTTCCAACAGTGCTTAAACTGTAGATACCAAACACTACTTAGCATAAAACTCTTAGGTCGGTTTGGTTGCACAGCCTGTTCAGAAGTACAGGTTCACATGACAAGAAGTCCCTGTTGTTGTCTATGCCTTCAAGGATCAATCCACTGGCCACTGCCATGATCAACATTCCAGCAATCCCAATACACTAGTGTCATTTTAGGACACTATTTGCCTACTGGCTATACCAAAACTCACCATTTCCATGCTCCAGGTGATTTAGCTCCATGATAACATAAATCCAGTTTAATCTCTATGTTTGATATATAAACTTGATCAATAGCAGGTGGAGGAGGATGAGGCTGTGGAACACTTACACAAGTCAGATGTGCACAAGTCAATGGGATGCACCCAAAAGTGCTGAAGAAACTACCTGATATTATTGACAGGTCATTCTACGACCTTTGAAAAGTCTTGGTAATCAGGGGAGGTTCCCAAGGACTGGAAGAAAGCAAGTGTCACTCCCAGGGGAGGTTCCCAAGGACTGGAAGAAAGCAAGTGTCACTCCCATGCTCAAGAAGGGCAAGAAAGAAGCTGGAAAGCTACAAAGACAGCTAAAAGTATGCAGGTAGGGTATAATCTTCAATTAGCATTCCCAGTAAGTGAGGCTTTAATTTAACAGAGCCCTTTTAAAAGGGGTAGTAGACTGGAACAAGCAGTGTGTGAAAGGCCTGAGCTTCAGTTTGGCAAGTATATGGAACACTACTAAATTCAGAATGTGGTGGGGAGTGGAAGGCAAAAACATGCTTTTTATCATTTCAAAGGACTCCAGACTTGACAGGTAACATGAGACAACACAGCCCTCACACCAACTGCTTTATTAACATATGACATTATACAAAAAGATGGATCCCAATTTCAAAACAGAACACCAACACAAACAAAGAAGAGACAAAGCTGCAGTACTGAGGTTACATTTACTCAGGAAAAGTCTTGGTGGTACTGCCCACCTCAGCTTTTTCTAGACTGCTAGGTGCAAGAATCTGGAGGGCAAGTTAAGAAACTTAGTCCACAGGAATTGCTGGAGTCCACAAGAAAAAAAAAGCTGTCAAGAGGAAGTAATGCTGGAATGTGAATAAGGATCCTAATTTCTCCCCACTAGAGCAACCTTGACTGCACAGCAAACAAGTAGAAGGCAGCACTGCTAACAGAGGCATAACACAGCCACCTTAGCATTGCCAAAAAGGAGAACACCTTACGAAAATGTCATTCTTAGACTAGAAGCAAGAGTGAAAAGAAAAATGAAAAATTAAAGACATGCCATGCTTTGTCGATTTGCTTTGAAGAAGTATATCTACCACTTCAGTACAGTATAATGAAAATTGTTATTCACTATAAAAGTCACGCAACCTTGGAAAACATTGTAACAGGAAAGGTGAAAGTAGAGGAATCTTCTTTAGGTAATCTAAAAATTAATGTTTTCCAAGGGCCACCACACAGGGGAAACTAAAGAGAGCTCAAGGTGAAACTGCCAGGAGCAAAATTATCCCTGAAGTAAGAGTCACAAGGAAGGAAATTTCAGTCACTGATCTGATCCTTCCTCCAAGAGATATGGAGGCCAGAGGCAAATAAAAACAAAATGGCAGGCTCTGACAACGGAATACAGCACTAATATTAAACCTTTGCTGAGACAAAGTGCAGTGAGAGTGAGGAGAGAGAAACTTTTGCCTGTGACATGCAGGGAGATAACTAATTTTTTTTACATGTAGTTTACATATAGTTTTTTATTATTACGTAGATTAGCCAGGTATACCTGATATTTTATTCTAACCTGGCACACATCTTGCCATGTAGCTCACAACACCAATAGTTTCTGCTGACAGTAGCTCAAAACAGGACCCGCACTTTCAGCAGCAGCTTAATCTTAAATAAATGATGATAGAATTTGTTACATGAAAAATGTCAACTCAAATTGCTACAGAAACTCCAGTTTACTTTGAAGAGTATCTATTTCTTCTTGAAAGACTTGAAAGCATGTTTCCACTTAATATTCTTAATAATCTTAGATCTAAAGATTTCTAATTTGTCTGGAATGAAGATCAACAAAATGCTGCTTTCAGTCATGCAGTGTAACTTTATCCAAACCAACACCACCCTACTGACAAAAGAAAACAAATCTTCTGAATATAATTCTACATGTATTTCAAATATTCTTTAGTTAAACCAAAAGCACACTGTTATTATTGTCAATGGCAAAAGCACCCATGTAAAGCTATAACTCACTGAAAACTGTGACAACTCCTAGGCTTTTTGTTCTCCTGAGTGTACTGACATTTCAGGGAAAGAAAAAAAAGAGCAAAGACAATTATGAAAAAAAAAGACAATAATTTTCAGTATTCAATTATTTTATCTTTTAGTTTTCCAGTTATCTAAGAATGAATTACAAATACCATTTCAAGAGTACCACTTGCAATACACTCCAAAATATTAAAGCAAGACCTTAAGAATAAAAGAAGAAGAATAAAATAAAGCAAAAAAAGTGGTTCAGACAAACCACCATCACCTTCTGAAAAACCAAAAATGCTCCAGAAAACCTGTAACAACTAATGCATGGAACTGGCAGTGCTACGCTTTGTCTGAGGAAAAAATTATACAAAAATCAAATCTCAGATTTCAGTATCTTTTTTAAATTTTCACCCCAAATTTATCAGGTTCTTTGAAACATTTTTTCCCAAATGATACTTCAGCAATATTAATAGAGTGCTGACTTGCAGAAATAAGTGAACAAGTTACCTGTTAAAATTGGTTTTCCCTCCACTGGAGACCAGTTCTCCAGCTCTTACTTTAGCTAAAAACCAACTATGCCCGACCTCACTGAGCTCTCACATGAGACCATGGAAAAAAGACAAAATCCAATATACACGTTGCCTGATGTGCCGTGACTTGATTAATCACCACAGCAATGCTAACTACATTCTGCTCATGACATGCCACTACAAATGTTCCCATAAGTAAATATGAATGAATTTGAGAACTGCCATCCTAACACAACCAGACAGCCTTGGAACTCCTGCTTCAATTTCTACATCATTCATACATACATATTTAGCAATAGCCATTTTGTGCTGCATACACATAAAATCACTGGATTAACTGAAGATACAATGAATGAAAAACCTCTCTACATAATTTCAGCCTGGAAAAAAAACATTGATTGCATGCTCAAGATTTTAAAATTACGATGAACGCCAGCCTGTTCTATTCTTCTATTTGTCTGTCTTTGGTCAAAACAATACCAAGTATTCAAACTAAATTTTCTTAAAACTACACTTCGGTGATGTTCACCAACTCTAATGTATAGATGCCTAATTACTAAGCTTTTTTTAGAACACAAACATCAGGGTAAATACTTCACCAAAAAAATGCTTCTAAGACACATGAATTACAAAAATAACGTATTTCTAAAAAATTAAGAGATGAAACACCACAAAAGTGTTAAAGAACTTTTGTTTTTCTCCTCTGTTACCTTACATCTGAAGGACAGAACTTAACTTCAGATCATAGCCAAAGTACTTCTAAGTAAACTTGCTAAACTTTCACCACAAATCCAATAGTCCAGTTACATTTTTACTGCAGTTTGCTGGCAAGTTCTCAAGTATTACAAACCGTGTTCCCTACCATGCCAACAGTGGGATACATTTTAATACTTTGAGGAACCATATGCACTTTCCCTGGGATTTGTTAGCACCAGAAAAAAAAAAATCGAAAAGGTTGTTCTCATAAGTGAGCCTAATTTGCACATACAAGCTTGCAGCCAAGGAATAAGTTTGTATGCTACAACTCTTTTTTTTTTCCCCATCCCACTAAACATTTTTTTTTCTCTACTCAAGTTAAGCGCACTCATCTGTGATTTCAGTTTGCTATTGAAAAAAGCGTATGTAAGACGAGCTGTAAAATTACAGGATCATAAATTTAAATGTCAAAATGTAAATGAAAAATGTACAGATATCCAAGAAGCATGCCACTGGAATCCTACAGAACGTTAAAAAAGAAAAGGCAACCAACCCAGTACCACTACAATTATAATACACAGTGTTCTCAACAATTTCCTTTACCTATCAACTTTGCTTTTTGCCAGTTGGAAAATACTGCCTTTAGCTTTGTCAGATGCCATTCCAAAAAAAGTTTCAGAGATTTCATTTTCTCTCCTCACCAGAATAGGAGGTAGCCAGCTTGAATGCTGGAACCTTTCAGAGACTCTGCATTTGTGCTCAGACATCTCCTTTCTGTCGATGAGGTCAGCCACAGCGGATCCTGAGGTTTCTAAAATGAAATGTGATTAGTATTTCGTGGTGAAATGCCAGTGATGAGAAATAACGAATAGGCAGAAAATGAAGATATTGGATTCTCCACTAAAAACCAGTATCTGTTTCTATGCTTTATTCTGTTTTGGCTACTCGTTCCTCTAGAAAAAAAATAAAAAGCATAAATGTCTTTCCTCTCATGGCAAATTTTTGCAGAGACATGCAAGCCTGCTGTGAGGGAACTGAAAACACTTTACTCCACTGAAAAAAGTAGAAACTGTACCAAAAAAATCTCCAGGCAGAATGAACAGTCTGACCCAAGGGTAAGACATAATTGACAAAAATGTCTGTATATGCACTCCTGCCCCTGCACACTCGTCCTTAATAGCAAGACTCTGGAGAGGTCTTTATGTAGAAAGACAAGTGTGGATACACCACCTCCTGCCACAAGCACAATTCAATCTCTTAAAAAACACCCAAGAACACACACACACAGTTTTTTTATAACACAGATAATTCTTCAGATAAACCTGCAAAAGTCAGTGATAAAAAGGTCCATCACTGTATACTGAGGCTTAGCCTCACCTTTCTGTACAACCTGCTAGGCAAGCTTTCAGTTAAACGCCCAAAACAATGGAAAGTACTTTAGTGCAACTTTAATTCTAGGCTGATAACACTACAGCAAACTTTACTCTAGATTTCATGCTTACCATCTTCCTTAACTTTCCTGAATTTTAAAAACTAAAAGAATAAACTTGTTTCTTTCGCGCACATGCTCACTTCAAATGGTCTTCACTCCTAGAGCAAACTTGCAAGAGCTTTATGGAGTCAGCAGATCGGAGGCCAGGCCAGGAGTGCCCTCCTCAGCCTTGATAAGCTCGCCAACCAGTTGCTTCCTCTTTTACCACATTATAAACTACAGAAGAGTGGGCTCTTAGTAGCAATCCACAAGAAAAAAAAAGGGAAAAAAAAAAAATCAAACCTCAACCCCCCAAATTTTGAAACCAGTTACCAGTCAGGTCTCCTCTTCTTTCAGGACTGAAGCAGGAGAGTGAAGGAGATAAAAATCAAACGGGATCCTTCAAGCCAACAACAGGATTTGCACACTTTTGGAAGACCACGGTCCTCTCTACTGAAATACACTTCTGCTGACTAGTGCTACAGGACAGAGTGACAGTACATTGGTGCCACTTCTCGGTAAGAAGGATAACTCCCAATAGTAACATCTTTGGAGAGAGCCACAGTTTTGCCCATCTTGGAAAGAGAACAAATTCCAATTTACTGACAATCTTATCTCACAAAGAGGACTTTATGGTCTCATTAACTCACACAGAGCAAATATACAGAGAATGATGTCCTTAAGCAGAAATATTTCACATTCTCAACCATTGCAAATACACACAGAATCACTAATTGCTTTGAAAACAAAGTAACTTCTGAGGGCACTTTAGCACTATAGTGGGATCTAAAATGACACATGCTAACCAAATTTAATGACAACAGTGGCTACTAGTTATAGTCACTGAGCAGAACTTCATATCAAATCAAAGTGTGTTGTCTTTAAGTAATCAGATTCTTGTTCCCTAGATTTAATGACTGAAAAAGATAATTCAACTGTCAAGGGTGCATCTGTCAGTTATAGGTAAGTCAGCCATCTAAAAATAAGAACTTGTAAACGTTAATGGACTGTATATAGAAAATGTCAATCCTGGTGCAAATTCTCAACAAGTAAAGTTTAATTAGCTCCCCTTTATTGACCTTTTTAGAACTGACTCCATGGAGCCTATTTTGATAAAAGAATAAAAACACTGTATTCAGTCTTCATATCAGATAGAAATTCAGTGGCTTTGTCAGAGGAAATTTCTAATGCCATCCAGAAATTTGAATGACAATGCCAAGATTTAATGTAAATGCTTCTTCCAGGCAATAAAAGAGAGGACATGATAATTTTTGGTGTGTTTCATCTGCTAATTTTAAGATTAAACTTACTAAATACTGCCCTTTACCAGAGTTACAGTACATATTCATGTATTAGGACAAACCTTTTTTTCCAGACTTCATATTAACATAAGCCCAATATTCCACTGTGTTTAACTTGTATTTGCCATTACCATGTGTGAAAATGATTTTGTAGAACTGGTGTTCCGTTCTTATCGGATCTATTACGCTTGCAGAAGTGTCAAACCACAACACTTTAAAACATTCTTTCTGTAAAATAATACAAGAAAGCATATGACAGCATTTATATAACATCTGAACATTGAACATCTTTTTTTTTTTTGTCAGTCAACAATGCTGCATCAAATTTACCAAGCATATCTTCAAAATCCACAAAAACAAAGACTTAAGAATTTGTAACACTTTGATTTAGCTCTGAAGCCGAGGAGCATTTGAGACAGCGCCTCAAGCAGAAAATTCAAATGACCTAGTATAAATGACAAGTAACATATATAATCTGTAATTCCAGGTATATCCAAAGTCATCAACAGGTCACCCTGATGACTTAAATTCAACTGAACAATTTATAAAACAGCATAAAGTCTTTTTTTTTTTTTAAATAATGTCACTTTTTATCATATAGAAATCATGCAGTATTTTTCTATTGACATAGACTATGCTTGTTATATTCAAATATAATAGTAGCCATGAACATAAACACTCAGAATAGAGTTTTACTCTTGTACTATATTCTCTTACTAAAACCACTGTAGTAAATATACAGTGCGCTAATGCAAAAAGAACTTGTCTTGGGACTTCAATTCTTCCTTTGAGTCAATCATCTTCCACCATGTTCACATGAAAAATGGTTTGTAGTGATATTAACTTTCCAGTTTTAGGACTGTGCAATTGAAGTTCTTCAACAGCCTCTTCAAATTATCTCTCTTTTTAGTGACATTTTCAGTGCAACTTACAAGATGAGCAGAGATGGGAACAAAATACTCCCCTGCTCACCTTGAATTTCCTTCCAATTCTGCAGAGAGAGTAGCTACATCCTGTAACTCTAACAGAATGATAAAGCCTGTATAGTTGTGCTTCTTTGCAGGACTGATTTAACCAGAGGATAAAGTACTATTGATAAAAGACAATGAGCTCTTATCTCAAGTAGCAAGGACTTGGTGCTTCTAGTACACTGTCTTGTTCTTGGGGATCTGCTGCAATCCTACTATTAGTCTGCTGCTAAAAAGAAGTCCAAAAACATCTGTTGCATTTTATTCCTTCATGTAAGAAGGTACCATGACTGTTCCAGGAATATATACAAGACTATAAACACAGCATCAGCACTTCCTGAATGTTAAATGTCCAATCATGTATCTTACTATTTACTCTTATTTTTAAGCAAAAAAAAAATTTATACAGAGTTTTTTTGAAGGGTGAGATAGACAGCAACAGGAAACTGTTTTTGTAAATATCATGTAGTAAAGCACATAGCAACTTGAATTAGATCTCTCACAATACAATCTACATCTAATAATGCTGCTAATGCAGCATCATATACACAACAGAATGAACACTTCTACTGTGTAATATCAGGTAGTATTGCCACCAATACCAAGGTGGTGTTGTTCTAGGGAATATGACTCAGTGTCTAACTGATTTTTATTTAATAATAATTACTATTGTTGTTGTTATTATTATTATTTTAGAAGGTTAAATTGTTTTCCATCACTATCACTTTCCATTACATCCTCAAACTCTAAGAAATACTACAACCCACTTTAGGGTTAACAACTTTTTAATCTAGGCTACAGACACTTTTTGGAGGTCCTTGTAATGCAGTCTTGCCAACTTGTGTGGCTGGACTAGAGCTCTGGGCTACTCCTTCACTGACTTTTTATCCAGTGAATCCTGCAGTCATATTGGCTTTTAACCTCCCCATTTTTCATCCACACCATATTAACCTTGTTCCTCCTCACTGCACCACCTACCGCCACACACGCTAAAAGCTCCTGTCCTTCTTGCTTTTCTAGCCCAAGGAGGGGAGGCAAGACTGAAAGAAAAGCAAAAAGAAAGGGTAGAGCTAGGCTGGTGGCTGTCACAGGTCACAGCACCCACTGAAGCTGCTCTTCTTGAGGTAGAAGTTACATGCAGGTAGATCAGCAGCCACCAACTCTTCCAGAAACAATCCAGTCCCACACAAGCTGGAAATAAAGGAGGGGGTTGACTGATGAAAAAGCACTGAAGATCCTATTTCCTCTCAGAAAAGGTAGTAGTCATGCCAAATTGCATTAAGCCAATTAAGTTTTACAGTCAAAATGATTCCATCAAGCACATAGGGAAGGGGAAAAAAAACCCTGCACACTGGAAAATGGTGAGAGGTAAAAATTGCATTATTTTCCTTTAGCAACCATAGGACATAAGTGACTGAGGTCCATCAGGTACTTCTTGTACCTCTCACTTGCAATTAACAGAAAATTCTGTATGTGAATACATTCAGTCTCTGGCATCTGTTACATTTAGGGTAAAACTTAGCTTGGGAAAAGCTTCCTTTTCCTTTTCCAATTAATATACCTTGCTTTCAACTGATTTAGAGGCAGGTTTTCTCCCTTGGCTATTAAGGTTAGTGAAAGATAATGCTTATTAATAATCTTTCAGGGGAAAGATCTTTAAACAAATGTTTCCATTATTGTCTAGGAAGAACAGAACTCCAAATTTTCCCTAAATCTCCTCTAGAATTGAACACCAAGAAGATCCAGAGCAAGAACACCTCACTTAACAGCACTTGGTTTCTATTTTCACCTGTCTTTCCAAGAAGCACAATATCAGAGCAGAGCTCAGAAGCTATCCTTGGGGTGCCCAATACAGAGGAATAACTGCTTCTAAATCATTTGTCCTGGGTTCTGTTGAAGAACAAGAATCAAAACCACCACAGTGCCAGTCACTCACTCCTGCCATACCACCACGAGCAAACTGAATAATCTTT
Organism: Pyrocephalus nanus; assembly: GCA_038380795.1. Lineage (NCBI taxonomy): Eukaryota > Metazoa > Chordata > Aves > Passeriformes > Tyrannidae > Pyrocephalus > Pyrocephalus nanus. The sequence goes on from CM076260.1 coordinate 44,947,723, forward strand.
CACAAAGTTATGCACAGATGTAAGTAGTATGAGCATGGAGCTCTCACATGCTTTCATAGTCAATTAATCATTTTGTATGCCTCTAGAAAAGTGCCTTCATCTAAAACCAAGGGTTATGAACATCCAAGGATGTTGGCTAATGTTATTTGCTATTGCAGGTCAGTGATCAGCAATCCCATTTCTGTGCAAAATAATGAAAATTTTTAGAGATGGGCAGCTGTTAAGTGTGTTCTTCAGCTCAACTGGTGGGGAATGTCACCATCCTTACTGTTCAAGAAGTCAGGCAAACAGATTTTTTTTTTTAAGGGAGACCAAGACATCCACTACCAGGAGGCACAGCTGATGCTCCACTGCCTTCACTTGCCTTCTTCCTGAACCCTATTCACAGCATCCACCATTCATTAGGGGTTTCTTAGAATGGAATATATGCAGAAAGGATAAATTCAGTTAGGTGTAGGGAACTACATACCATGTCCTGAGTATCACCAGGCATCAAGTAAAAAAAGGCCAACTGTTTTCTCTTACAAGAAAAGAGAGCAAATTGAAAGATGAAGTTTATCCCCAATAGCTAGAGAACAGTGATACAAAATATTTGCTGACTCAGGAAAAGCGTACAGCAATCTGGTCTGCAAAATGTTATGACAGTAAGTTGCTCTCCATGTCAATGTAACAGTAGCAACACCAGTTTTGACTTTCCCAGGAGTACAAAGAATCACATAAGCAAGATATTGTGCACACGATGCTGCTTGGGGACCACAGTTACAGGTCTTTGAACTACTCACATCCACAGCTATAGACAAACGCCATGTAAGAGAGCAATTTTAAATAAGTGCACTGTTCAGAAAGGACCATCGTTGTTCTGGAATACCACAACTTCTATTCTGTAAGAGAATCTACACCTTCCTCCAGAATAGCTTCTTGTGCTACAGCTACACCAGTCCACTGCTCTGTGTGGACAAGGCACCATTGCTATGTAGGTTTCTATTAAAAACCCACCAAAAATCCACCACCAACAAAACATGCACACGGTCTACTGTTTTATCCTTATGCAGGGAGGGTGGGTTGTGAATAGGTCAGTTTTTTCACTTCAACAATGGATACACTGATCCTTCTGACTCCTAGGACAAGAGCAAAATACCGTGTATTAGTAGGTGTACTGTACACTGCTATGTCGGTTGCAAAGGGCAACAGGAATCCTTCCTGATCCAAAAACTACGAGCAGAATTTAGCTCAAAATTATTACTAGAAGTGTCAGGGTATGGGCCTACACTGCTTTTTCTTCAGCTATAGACCCTACATAAGTCTCAAGAGGTGCTGAAAATATTTTCAAGTGAAGCTGTTTGAGATGAAAACAGAAGGCTGGTTTTTTTGAGTTAAAAGGAAAAAAAAAACCCAACTGTGCAACAAAACTGCAAGTGTACTGTAATTCGGACTTCACCTACAGTTTTACAGAAACATTTCTTTAGGGTAAAACTGGTAATTTTCAAGACCGAAACTACTTTTGCAAAGCAAAGTCAAGAAATGGGATAACATGGATGAGATGCTTGCTATAACATTACAAGAAAAAAAAAAAAGTAAAAAAATAAAAGCTAGAACATTTTTCTGAATCTTTTCAACAATTCCCCAGGGATGCTGTAGTTGCTGCACACATGGCAAGTGTAGCATTAAATCATCCATATCATGTTATGAAAAGTCTCATATGTCTAGAGATACAAGACTTTTGAAATAATTCATAGCAAACTTGCTTACATAATTTTGAAGTCCAGTTATCAGTCAAGACTTCTCTACTTCACTTTTCATTTTGTTACAGCTACATGAAAAGATATGGCATAAATCCATTCCCATTTGGAGGCTGTTTATTTGGTGAATTTATTCCTAGCTACAAAAACTAGACTGCAGTGTTGGGGATTTTGAACCACACTCAAAGGCTAGAACAAACTGAGAATAACCCGGTATATTTCATCGCTAGCTGAACTAAGGTATTTGTAAGTGTGGGTTAAGCTTCACACAGTGAATTTTTCAATAGCTTGTGAAACAGAATTTCGTGTTGAGCTATATGTCATTTTGCCAATTTAGAATGTTGCTGTGTAATTCTTAGTTTCATTACCTTACATGTTAATCACAATGAGGTAGTGAAACTCCTGCTTTTCAGCTACACATGGCACAAAAATGAACTTCAACAATTTGCACGAACTTCTGGATGGGGCTTAATAGTATTAGCTACTAATTCTTCAGCTGGTATCTCAAGCTGCAATGACCTCTCACGCAGAACACACAGCAAGAAAAGCACATACCATTCAAAAAAAAAAAGAAAAAAACTACTCACATTTTGGAAGGGAAAGTTCTGAAAGTGTGTTGGCAAAACAGCTACCTCAGCACACGACTGAGAGTTTAATTCTTAACCCTATCTAGAGTACTCTCAGACCAAAGTAACAAATTTATGAATTTAGAGAACACAGAAAACACAAATGTCTCAAAACTGGCATTTCTTTGTTCTAAACTTTCAGCCTGAAGCAGTGAATCCACAGTTCAGTGACCTTATTTGGAGTCGGTGAAGAAAACAGAATTATGAAATGAAATCACTTTCATAATTGTTAATAAAAGTCACACAAATTTAAAGAAATAGATGTGATCCTTAAGATGTAGTTCACCCAACACCACGAAGCCAAACAAAATTAAAACTTCAGATCTTTACACACTTGTGTAAGTTTACACATTTACAATTTAGCTTCATTTTCTCACAGTTTCAAACAGGGGAAAAAGCAAAGAAAAAACCAAACAAACAAACAACAACCACCCACTAAAAGAAAACCCCAGTGCTGCTGGTACAAAGGTACTGATTCCTTTTTATTTTTGGGACTAGTCCTAAAACTGTTTGGGCTCTAAGTTACTGAAGATTGCACAATACCCAGCAGATGTTGAGTGTTGAACTTCAGTTAAGATTTATAGCAGGTGACTCCCACTGCTGCTACAAGCATTTTTGGTTTGTCCTCCTTTGTTCTACCCCCAATTCCTTTACCTCCCCCCTAGAAGCACAGAAGGTAAACACAAAAGCAAGTTACTAAGAGTTAAAAAGTTTCTACTCAGCCAAACTGTGATTCCTGTCCACTTTAGCCTGAGGCAAACTCAGGATAATTAGAATCAGGTTAACCTGCAATAAGAAAAGGTCAATCTACATTGCATTATTTTGCATTTGCTTTGGGCTATGTGAATGCACATTATTCAGTGTTCATCTTAGGAGCACCAACCTCACGGCATACCCTTTACAAACTATTTTAAGGAATAGTTTAAATCACGTGTTGAGACAATGTACAATTACAATACACTACCATTGGCAATACAATGGGCGGAACCTGAAAATTTAGCACGTGGTTTTGTTTTTCTGGTCCTTTAAAAAAGGTCAGTATTGTGCAGCTAAATACACACTAAAACCATGGAAGGAATTTACAAAATTTTCACTCTATGGGCCACTTGGAGTCTGCTTAATATCTGCCCAGTTCTTCTCATGTAGTATTTGAATTAACTTTGTTGTTGGATTGGCTACAAAAATGACAGTGTTTTTGTAAGTGTAGATTACCATTTCAAATGAGATACAATCTGCACCTAAACGAACACCAAAATTAATTTCATGACAGCTTGGAAAGATCCAGTTCTTACAGAGAATATCCTTCAACTCTACCAGATCCAGATGTCCATTTTATAAGTATTTTAATCTGCATGGATCCATACACATCTTTGGAGACAGGCACAGTAGTCCACAATCAGGAAAATCTCCTCTGCTCCTGGTCAGAGCTCTTAATTTTTTTCCTTTTGGAAAGCTGTTGCAGAAACCTTTTGAACAATATGCAACTGTTGAACAGCAGGAGGTGCTGCAGAAAGAAGCAAAGAAAGGAGGAGAGGGAAAAAAAGTGATGAGTAAAAGGTGTCCTAAGGGAGTTGATTCCTTCTCTCAAATGACATATCTTTTTACAAAAATGCAGAAAAACATTATCCCATCAGGCCACAGTTCTGCAGTACAGGGCCTCTTTAAGGGTTCTAAACAAAGTAAGAGGAAATGGAAGCACCTTAATTTACATTTTAACAAGGAATCCACATAGAAAAAAGACAAAAAAAGAAAGATGAAACCAAAACCCAGAAGTCAAAGTTTTCATAGTGTAGGTAGTCTCTTCCACAACCATGAAAAGAAGAACAATTTTTTTTTTTTTGGTCAAATTATCTTATGAGGGTTAAAGAAAAAAAAATCTCTTATCTTCCTCTATGTTCCTGCTTTGGAATAAAGACATCAAAATGTTGACTATTTAGGCTGCTACATAAGCATCCAAATGTATGCATTTTTTATCAAAAGTCACTTAATTCACTGCAATCTGAGCACAGCACAGAACAAGTAATGACTATAAATGTATAGCTCACTTTCCAAATATGTAATTGGTCCTAATAATGTCTACAGCAACCCTCTGAATTTCTCGGAGCTTGCCCAGTAGGTTCATACCTTTAACTGACGTGATGTGACAGACATTCAGCACAATGCATGACGATTTAACTGCACCATTCCCAGGGTGAACAGGAACTCATTGTTGCACTCTTGCAGGCTGCACTGAAAACCTTCCCCACTGTGTCTTTGTGAAGGAGCAATCATGTCAGTTAAAACTGAGAGGAAAGCTCTTCTAATCAAGCATCAACTTTGGCATCTGCCTTTACACTCATGCTAACCTCGCTTTTGGTGCGTACACATTCATAAGCAAATTCTTTTTGAAGAAAATAATTCAAATTAGAGGAGAATCTGGGCCAAAAGTACGTATGTTTTCATTACAAGAGCTTGCCTAATGAAATTATCCTCTTCTCCACAAGTCCTTGGAAATAAATTGAGAGAGAATTTATATACATATATGTTCAGCTAAAGAACAGTAAAGAACAATATATATACCCCTAAAAAACGAAACACCTTCTGCTATGCCCAAACTGTTCTACTGATCTCAAACTGTTTATGATTCCTGCTTATTCTAGTAAGCAATAGCAAATAAATACTGATTGTTTTAGACTTTTAAAATATTTGAATGGACTTTTTTTAAATGAAGCAGAACTTACGTCACATACTACAACCTGCAGTTTGAGACCATTCTTTATCCCTGCATGCTTTCTAAACACCAATAACATTCTGAACAAGGATGGAATCAAAACAAACAGGACATGAGTGACAAGGAAAGTCAGCATTATCTTGCAGATTAAAATACTACTGTCACAAATAATGGATTGATGCTTCCTCCTGTGTGGAAACATCACAGATGCTCAGATGAGCAGACACTTGCCTTTCAAATGCAAAGAATGACAAAGTGCCCAATGGCAACATTCCTGTGATTTGTTTATTTAGCATCAGCACCATTTCCACACATCCTTGCTTCGTGATAATGCCTTTTCTACATCAGAAGTTTGCTTTCATATTTTATTACTCATGAAAAAAAGGACAGAATAAAAACCATTCCTTGGAGAACTCAAGGCCAGGAATCTACTATTTTAACGTGCATCTTAACAAAGACTGTGCACAAAACAGCTAAGATTTCTATTTGTTTACTTTCCTCTGGTGGCTCGTAGGAGCAAGAACTCACTTCAGAACTTCACTTTTCGTCTGGCTCAAGTAAAAGAACTGATTCAGAATTGCAAAATTCTTAGAATTCTAAAATACAGGTTAATCAGGCCAGAGAGGTGTAATTTTTCAATAACACACACATAATAGTTCTACTACAGCTTTTTCTTCTATTTTTTTTTTAAACAAGCAAAAGCTTACTTAGTAAAAAGGACCTCACAAAGTAAGGCCTTTGCCTCTTCCTATCCCTGGTCCTGCAACAGTACTTTTTTCTGACTTTCATCGTGAGGACAGCATCATGTGTAAAAGATACTCTTTCAGTGCTAAAGGCACTTTTCTAATCCAGCTTCTGTTGTGCAAGCCTTGGTGCCCCCCCCCCCCCAATGGTGCATATATTTGGGGAAAAAAATCTGCTCTCCTTTTTTAAGAGAAAGATTAAGAGAATGTCTCCGTTCAGATTCTCACAAGACCAACCCCGTGTGCCTGACTTACCATCATATGCTTGATCTCCAAAAGTCCTTGATGGACTTCAGGTATTTCCCTCACATAGTCTCTTCTCTACATCGATCCAAAGACTCATTCAAATAAAGTGACTACAGAGACTCAGTGGCGATGCCTGTAGACCTGAAACACTGTCAGCATGCATCACTCACTTCCCTCCTGCATAGATCCTCAAAAAGACATCCATCAAACTTACTTTAGTAACACAGCACAGGATGCCACAGATGGCGCTTTCTGAAGTAATTTCCCTATGCTCATTACAAAGGCTGTCCACAGCAACAAGACATTGACACAATGAAAACTAACTCCTGATGGACACACAGGCCTTTGATCCCAAGTCCATGATACACCAAAAATTTACACGATTAACTTTCTATTACAAGAGATACCAGAAAATTACCAGTGTAAGCTTAAGAGGTCCTTGGGCCCAAAGGGAACTACCTCTCTGGTGAGAGACCAGTCCTGGAGAATGTTCTGCTAAATATGATTTTCACTCCAAAAGGGCTCCAGTATACAAGAAAGCAAAGCAACCAACCACAGCTTTCCCTCTGCAGCTTCTTGCAGCCCCTTACACTTGCTGAACCCCAAATAGCAAGCACTCTGAATATTAAGGACAGATACCTTAGCTTGCTGTTTTGCAGAAAGTCAACATAGAAAGAAAGGTCAGACTCACTCTGTGCCAGCCACTGCTGCCGACATGACACACAACAAGATCCTAAACCAGCTAGAGCTTCAGAGGAACTGCAGGCTTTGTGCCCAGGAGTATCACATTACAATAGTCAGGAGAAAAGTGATGAATAGGTAGGTAATTGAGGTCAGGTCGGCCTCTGACAAGGGAGAGTTTCCCCGTCAGCGAGAGGCAAGAGAAAACATTCTTTGTGAATGCTCAGCTCTTGCAGAGCAGATGGGAACACTCCCGACAGAGCCACATGCCAAACAGCAGGTCTGTACAGCAACTTCATAGGGCTTAGCAATTTTCTAGATACCATCAGCAGTGTCACCTCCATCTTACCCACACTTGGTTTCAGCTTTCACTCCCTCTTTTCCAAAACCCCTTTTTTGATTCTTCCTGGTTGTTACTTATGTCCTTTCACGTATACATCGTTTGCCTACTGCCACCACACGTGTCTACAGTCAGCTTGCTGACTGGTATCTGGAGAAAAGAATTCCTTTCTAATACAACAAAAACAAACGTGGCAGGAGAGCTGCAGATCTACATCATTATTTCTGATAGGTACCTTAACATAAATGCCTATGGAAGGAATATTAGGAAAATATTTAGGGTCCAATCCTCCTCTCTGAGGACTCAGCTTTCAAAAAGGAAGCACAGCCGAAGGGCCAGTTATCCCAGAAATGGTTCCCAGTTTTTACATAATTGATGTTTCTTTCAAGAAGTGCAAAGAAAGCAAGCTTGGTTAAGCCACCTGCTAGTGCAGAAGCAAAAACCAAAATGTGTGGAGAAACCTCATGACATGGTGTATTCCCAACAAACCTAATGCTGCTCACAAGCTGAAAACCAAGTGACACATGCATTGTTATGTAATTTAGCATGACAAAGAAATTGCATTTTCTCAGGTTTTGTTGGAGGTGACATTTTCTTGTTTTCTCATCAAACTGTCACCCAAATTTCTGTTCCCCTACTTACCCTGCCTGTTTCAGTGGCAATCCCGCAGATGGCACTAGGGATCAAGAAATTTCTTTCATATTTTCCTTTTCGGAGGCCTTTTATACCACATTAATTTCCTCCTCATTGAATTGTACTCTGTAGAACTCATGTTTTAATCATCTTGATTATTAAAAACCTATAAAATTCACTCTGTCCTCTTGCTGCACCTTTTAACTCTTCTCAGAAATTTCAGGAAAAAAAATTTTTATTCAACAAATATTAGGCATATGTAATAGATTATACAAAATAATGAATGGATAACACCAATAATTTAAATCAAATAACACATTTTACAGAGAAAACAAAATCTATTATCAACACACAAGGTTGAATAACAAACTCACATAGCAGACAAAAATGTGACTTTAACCTTAGAATGGTGTGATGTTGCTCCTTCGAGATACTCAGAAGCTGAATTCATTCAATTTCATCTTTCATGGTTTATATTCCTATAAAATTTAGAATTCACTGTTTCTATAATCATCTGTGACTTGATTATCTCACAGGATGCAGCAGACTCATCTGAATTGGAAAGATACTTTCTTCTTGTTCAGTTCACCTTTTTTAGCTAGACAGATGGTACAGCAGTTTCAGAGTTAAGTATCTGACAAACAGCTGGAAGATTTTAAGCATTCCACTTACCCTGTCTGGGAGGGCAGCCATTCTCATCTCAGCTTATTTGAGATTCTTCAGAGAAGGTTTTTAAAAAGACCATTGAAATGCATTGTTACTAAGGCAAATTAAATTTCAGACAACATATAGAGGTGACTCAGCATGACCTTGGCTACCCTTAAAAGGAAAATAGATCTGTAACCTTCTCTTCTTATGGCCAGGACAAAATCAGTTGTTAAAATATTTGAGGCACATTTGACATGTATTCACCTCACAAGGCTAGACAGCCTGTGAAGATAAACACATCCTTTCCTACACTGAGCTCTGTATTAAGATGAAATTATTGTGAAATAGAGCAAGATTGCTCCTACCAGATGCCACTCCCTTACTGGCTCAATCCTGAAGTGAAGGAGTAAACAGAGAAAATCCAGACAGAAATCTGAATTCATGGCTTGATACCCCTCTTCATTGCCTGTTTGCAGAACTACATTCTTAAAAGGAAACCCATGTATATTAATAGTAACAGCAAAGAAGGACAACTGCAATATGCAAGGCCATCCATCCATATTTTGGAATCAAGGAGAGAAACTAAGAACTGTTAAAGCTTTTTTCATTTTGGCTAAAGGAGAAACTAGAAGAACTAGAGGAACCACATGTGGTGCCACATGAAAGCCCAGCTGCTACTTCAAACACAGTAACAAGAGTGTCTTTACAAATTGCCAACACAAAGAGGGAAGCAGTCACTTCTCCACAATAAGGCAGCCTCACTACAGAACCTAAATATCATGCACTGAAAGAGAGTGAACATTAAAGCACCTCCATATCAGTGAATCAGATCAGCACAACACAAAACAAACCAAACCAAAAGAAAACATCAGTTTTTCTCTTCTCCTGGACTAAGAAGTTACAATAGTCCACAGAAAGGCCAGACCCACACCACAGCCAATGTACAGGAGGCGCAGGGAAGAGCATCATCTCCCTCCCAGCAGCAATAGCCATCAAACTAACTCAGCTGCTTGGGAAACCACAATCCAAGATCTCTCTGGCCCATCTTGCATCTACCACCCAACACAATGAGCCTTAAGCCACTTGTTAAAACTATCTTACTGCATCGCTTCATGGCCGACCAAAATAAGGAGATATCTTTTATGCTTTCTGAAATAACTATGCAATATATCCAGAAAGATTTTTAATTAATAAAACAATTTATCTACAAGTTTCTCCTGAATCATTAAAAAAACAAGTTCACAAAAATATTAGTCATCATCTTGTAGGTACAAAGACATTTTTTTCCCCACCTTAAAATTTTTTCTTCTCAAAAGAGGCAATTAAAATTCAAGTAACAATAATACAGCAATAACATATATATCTTATCCCTATATCTATTACCTCTATACAGAACAAATGATCCTGATACTAAACTGGGAAAAGAAAAAGAAATTGGTTTATTTCTAGACTCTAGTGACTATGTGTCACCAGCACAGTGACAGACACAGTGGTCTGACACAAACATCATTTTCCAAAATAATTCTCAGTAAGCTTTCATTTGCTCTCCAGGAAAAGGAAATTCACATATCTTAGGGATTTTCTTGCTCTCTCCCATTTTGCTACAGATTTTTCCCTCTTCCATAGAGCTTTTCTGAACCATAATATTGAGAAGCAAGAATTTAATAACTAAGGCAACAGGAATAAAACTTATCAGGGCCCACTACAGCCAAGAACTTCCCTTGCCAAAGGAAAAGCTTTGCAGGGTTTTAATACCTCTATTCCAGAGATTCAAATTGCAAGAGTTGTTACAAGAGTCAATGCACGATTTCAGATGAAGTATTAAATCCCTCAGCAAATCATGAGCCTAAAACTGAAGTTACTTCACTACAGAATAGAAATCTGTTACACTAAATATTTTTAAGTCCCAACAGATTAGGAAAGCACTTCCTATTCCTGCATAAAAATACATACATGTCAGTGCTCAGTCATTCACCTGCTCAAAAACCATCACTTCCATATTTTTAATTAATAAAGGTTCTTCATCCCTGTATTCTACTAGTATATTATTCACATACCTCTTCAATTAAAGAAGTCACATCACATTCCTTTATTTATCATATGTTCCCTAAAGATTAGTATTAGGAACACCAAGTATTTCCAGTTTCACTTGACAGGTACGCACTGATACCTGAAAAAGGCTGTCAGACTGTGTATGCACAATGCAGACATGCACTGCAAGACAAATGAAGTTCATGAACTGTTGTCCATAAGGGGAGCTGCTTGTCTGCTGAACTACATCTTTCTGTTGCTTTCAATTTAAAGTGATGAAAAGAGCATACCTGGTGCTTAGCTTTCAAAAGCACTACACAGCCAAAAACCTCTTGAAACTACTGCAAGACTCTGGATGCAAACTGGAATCGAATCATGCGCTTCTAACAACCTCACTGTGATCAGCCCTCAGCATGCACACACTCCACCCTGACTCCTCTTCAATCTGACTTCTGTAACATACACCTCTACTTTTTCCTTCTGAAATCTGTGGGTTTCTTAGCATTCTCGACTCCTTCCTCCCTCACTCACTGTTTCCCTAATAATGTAGTGGTTATGGATACACTCCAATTCCCCACTTGCTGCGAAATCTGTCAGGACCCTTTTTCTTTGCTTGAAAAGCTACCTTGCCCCTGGCTTGGCATCCTTCATCCAAACTGCCCCGCATTCTTGCCATTATCAAGCAATCAACTGAACCTCACTTTTGCCAAAACTAAGCACCAAACTTCTTTCCCAGGCGATATTATGCTTTTTCTCTTATTCTGTGTAAAATATTTCAGCTGTTAATTGAATGCAGTATAATTAATAGCAAATTAAAATAAATAAATGTTACTTTAAAAAAAATCAACACAAAAAAAGAACCACAAAACAATGAAATCAAGTACCTTTTCAACACTTCCATCAGCAAACAGAAGTCTGCATCTAGTGCAATTCAGATCATTTGCCTCAGGCAAGCAAGAACCTCTGCACGGTATGTCATCATTATTTTGTGCTTTAAAAACCATCAGTAGGGCATGCATCCTTAAAATAGCATAGAATATTGTTACTTGGAGATTATTTTCTGCCTCAGTCTAAAAATGTGTTAGGACCACTTGTATATGAAGTAAGAAATAAATCAGGTTGGATGTAACTTTCTTTACACATGAAATAAACAAATACTTTGTTTTTCACTATCACAGGATGCCAAATAGAAGTTCCCATTTACTTAGCATTATGATTTTCAGCATTTCTGTAAATAATGTTGCCACTATTCAACAACCCAAACTGCATTTATATTAATAACTTACGGCTATATTGAATTTGTAATAACCAAAGCAATCTTATATAATTTGTAGTGAAAAAAAAATTAAGCATTTGCCAAATTACCTGCCAGTAGTGTTTGAATGAAAGACTTCACAATAGCTCATGGTAAAAATAAAATTTAAAAAAAGAAAAGGCCAAAAAAACCAACCCACAACAAAACTGAAGTATATCAGTTCCACAATATCATAGTCAACTTCCAATCACTTGCAATTACCCACATTAAAATTTTTAATAAACTTCTCAGTTAATATTTCAGCTCTCTCACCCTGGTAAACAGTGGCTCCAGGCTAGGGCAATTTTTTTTTTTGCCTCCCCAGGGAGATTTCCATAACACATGGAGTGGGAAGCAGAACTTACACCCGTGCTCTGAACTCAAGGTACCTGGGGTGATATGCTCCTACCAGGCTCTGAATCCATACTCCTAAATGGTGCTGTGCACATCAAGTTGCCACCATCTGCCCAGAAAAAAGACCTGCCAGCAGTCACACGGGCAGAATGAAGAACCCAGTCTGGGCCTCCTATGCGGAAAGGGTAGCGCTCCAAGCACTGAGCACTGGGAGAGCACACCAAATCCAACAACTGAATTCATCTAACTCAGCATTCCGCTTTCAAAAGACACAAAAAATGAAAATACATGAGAAAATTTTAATTACACGATAATTTTGCTCTCTCCCATTGGCTTCAGGCACTGAAATCTGGTATTCTGGAAGATTACTAGGAAACCAAAAATATTAAGATTTTAAAAAAGTATGCAGACAGGGGGATTTTAAAAGAGACTGTTTTAGTGATATCTCTCCCATAAGACACTGTAAGAATGTTCTCACAAAAAAGTCTTTGCTTAAGGCACTTTTTCATTCCTCTTGATTCTGCTCTTCAACTGGCCTCCAAAAGAATTCTTTGAAGTAATTAACACAATTAAAGGCACAGTGATGAAAGCTAAATTTAAAAAAAAAAATGTTTAATGGCTGAACTCTTTACCCTACTTTATTTTATGTATTTTTTATTGTAATTTAAGACACTACAAAATAAATTGCAGCTTGGCTACAATAATCACACATGGGAAAACACAATTTAGGTTTGTTATTCCCCCATTTTCATAAATCAGTCTCAGGCTCAGTTTAATCACATGCCAAATATGACCTACATGTATCACATCTTCAACAAGTAATCATACTCAAGAAGAGGAAAATAAGCATTGGTTCAATCCCCGCAGCCCATAAGCCAACGATTAGGTTACCTTTTGTAATTGTATATGGTTACATATGTACACAAAAAAATAGTTTAGGCAAAGGGAATATGTACTGAGATCAGGATATGAAACTAACATCAATAAACCTGTCTCTGTATTTTGCCCATTGTCTACTAAATTTTCATATATGCAGTTATCAGTACCTCATTTAGTTTTACATTAAATTTCTGCGGTCTCCTCAACAACTTCACAAAGCAATATATTTCAGTGGGTCCTAATCTTTCTCTTCCACCGCAGACAGGAAAATATGTTTCTGGTGATATCTTTTAATTGTCCAAGTTGATCCCTGAAATGCTGGATACAGACCAGAAATCAAAAGCAAAACAGCAGACTTGTTCAGTGGAGCAGCATACAACAGCCCATTAGAGAATTATGCAGCAAATATTATCCTTCTCCACTGCTAACACAGTAAAAGCTCCTCAGGGAACAGCTTAACTCACCTGTAACTTAATTTAAAATTTAAAGATTTAAAGCCTAAAGTAATTAATTAAAATAATCTAGATCTCTTGTGAAAGAATAATTCATCATTCACAGGGAAGGGAAGAATTTAAAATTATTCACATCAACAAATGATGATGTTTTTGAGGTAATCTAATGCAAAAGTCAGTTTTTAAATAAAATACATCAGGTACGGAAACACAATAGAGTATCCACACCATAACCAGCCTGCAGGTTTCTGCCTTTTGTGTCTCAGTGGTAAAAATAAATAAATATTCAATCATTTGTGAATTCATAAAAATCATAAATGAGGAATTTGAAGCTAAAAGAGAGGTAGCTTGCTCTTTTTTCCTCTAACTCTCTAGAGCCAAACCAGCTCTGAAATGTTTATTAAACACTCAAATGAGAAAAGGATTTCCCATTCTTGATACAGAAGTGCAAAAATATCTCCAAATTATTCATAATAGGCCAAGGTTAAACATATATAAGGTTTGAGCATCTGGTGTCTTTATTAACATATATTTGGAATTAGGAAACAAATAGAACTTCCACTTCACTACTCTCTGAAGTGGTGTGGGGTTTTTTGGCTGGTTGTTTTTTTTTTTAAATGTGAAGCATACAACTACACTCTCAGAAATTAGCAACACCATTCAAAGGTTTCACATGTTTGCATTCCACTCTATAGCATGGCAACACTAATTCTTATGCAGAGTTAAAGCATTAATACATCTATAATCTTCTTCAACATATTTTCTTGCTTTCCTAATATTTATAAGAAGGTCTTATCTTTGTGTCCAGACTGAATGCACAGATTACAGATTTTTAAAGCAAGGATACTATTTTATACAACATCAGAGACTTTTGCTTTTGAATTCCTCTGGGGAAAGAAAAAGATTGAAAAGTGTTTTATGAGAGTTAGTGACAGTAGTTGGTAAGCATCTAAGTTATTCATGAGCTTAAACAGATTTTCTTCACAACCTCAGGACAGTGGTTCTTCCTCTCAATAACACTATGGTTCCTTGTCTACCACTCCATTTACCATAGCCAAAGAAAATCAGGATGAAGGCTTAAATGGCAGATTTCCTAAGGCAAACTGGTGTGTACATGCTTCCCAAACTGCTCAGTAAATAAAACTTGTTTACACAGAGCTCCACCACATGACAACATGAAAAAAGCTTTCAATATTTAATACCTACATGTACACCAAGGTAATCTGAAGCAGTGGTACCACCCAGGGACAATATATTAATCCAGACTTGATATTTCTAGGAAGTCACCCAGCAATTACAACAGAACAAGGAAAGAGAATGGAACAATTCTAGTTCTGAAGACACCTCTACTTCTAGTTGCAATGCATGTTTAATTCTTAACAGTTACCTGAAAAGGTTTCTTTAATAAATTAACTTATAAATTTTATAAATTAATATAATTATAACTTAATAATATTAATATAATATAAGTAATAAAATATAAATTATAAATTAACTATTATGAAGATATATCTGAAATAACACTGAAGACTGAAAAATGAGACCTGTCAAACCCTAAAATCAAAGCCCTCAAATGAAAACATTCCAAGGAGCTAACTGCAAGCACTAATCTCATAAAGAACTACACCTGTGCAAGCAGAGCAAGACAGCCCATGCCATTTCTGGGTCCACGCTTAGAATCCGACACAGAGCTGTGCTGCTGGCCACTTACACGCACACAGTTATTAGACTGTGGTCTTATAAGAGATCTGCACAGCTCCATCTGGCACTCGGGTAGGAAGCGAGCCTGGCTCACCCCCAGGGAGCAGCTCCTCCAGGCTCAGAGTCCTGTGCACACTCAAGGTAGGAGAGAGATGCACAAACATCCACTGCTGTTGCTCTGGGAAGCATTGAGGTGTCAGGCTGCAGGATGGCATCCACCAACAATGCTATTTTACATTATTAGGAAAAAAAAACACTACCTCTTGAAGTTTCATTCTTAATGTTTTGCACTAAAACTTAATTATTCCCTGATAAACTCTGAAAGATACAAAGGAACTCAAAGTCTTAAAAGCAGAAAAGCAATCAAGAAGGTGAATATTCAGTTAGTACTTGATCTGAAAATAAATTCAAAATAGGAAAAATTAACTTCAGCTCTTTCAAAGTGTCACAGGAACAAGGATGGCCAAAAAAATATAACCTCATGCATCCCCTTGAATGAGCACTATGTGTTAGGACATACACTCTGGTCCCATTCCTCCCAAAAAATCCACAGGCAGCAATGTGATCTAAGTGATTCACAAACAAACAAGCAAGGACATGTTTCTGTTGCTATAACATAACACAGTACTTTTTTTCCCCCCTCTGATGTAATTTTTATAACATTATTTTGGAATCTGACTATTTTAAAACTTGGTTGCTATGACACGTTATAGTCATTATATGGATTCATTCCCTACTTTCCAACTGGCAAGACTATTTGTTTCAGTTTTATGAAGTTATATTATGGACAAAAGACACATAAAATATACTGTAAATTCTAAGAGTAGAAACTCCTTTAATGCCTTCCATTCCTTAAATAAATGTGTATTGGAAGAAGGGTTGCCCTAAAGGTCTCTGTACTTCAAGTTTTCTCAAGTTTTCTGAGCCTCATTTCTGAAAGGGATATTTTCACATTATTACTTCTACTGAGAGATGTCATCTGATTTCTTCCAGAACCTGTCAATGACTCCTATACTACCTAAATTTACAAATAATCAGTAGGTGACAAATTCTTCCCGTGGACAATAAAACATGGAGTACAACCCCTTCCCTATTATTTCTGGCTTTAACAACCAGGGATAAAGAACAGATGATTAATTGATCTCCAGGCTCTTTAACACTTCAGCTTCACCTCCACAAGGCAACACGGGTTTGGGGAAGACATGATTTCCTGTAGAATAATTTTCAGTTACTGAAATATAGTCGTACCAGACAGATCACATTCAAAAGTCAACTTCTAAAAGAATGATCCAAATATGAAATTCATAATGTAGCATTAACATCACTGAAATCTTTTTAAAATATGCACACAGTATACCTTCATCTTCACAAGCCACATTAAATAGAAAGCAGTTGAGAATCAGAGACTGGAAGGTTACAGCGGTAAAAACTTTACTCTGTATAAAAAAGCATGCACACTGAAATATTAAAGGAACCTTTAGTTTCTAGTCTGTGAGAACATATGAATTTCCATAATAGGAAAACACAGTGGCTCTGTAATGTTCAGTCTCAAAGTTTAACACTAATTTAACAGAAACAAAAAACACCTTTAGGGAAAAAAAATCATGTATGCTAGCATCGTCACTTTTCAAATCAGTAAAAGAGAATTTTTCCTCTTGAAGCTTTATTTGTGTATTTGGCCTAACAATTATTTCATTTAGCTCTGAACAAGTTGAACTTTCTGTAAACTTTGACTAAAAGCATTCTTACCAAATCAACTAATTATGGTGCTTCTATACTGGTTTATCATTCAGATGACAACCAGACACGAAGTAAGTTGGCATGGACCATCACCCTCAAATTGCGTTAATCAGGACTATGTATTTGCAGGATGGGTCTCCACAAGCACATCCTGTTACAGGATGTGACTACCTTGTGACTAAAATATAGAATTTTTCTTTCTTTTTTTTCTTTATTTTATTTTTTTTTACCTTTCTAAGGTGAAATATGTAAGCTATTTCAAGGACCACAACATACATATAGAGATATCAACCCTTTGATTATGATTATTTTGTGAAGTGTGCTGAACAGGCAGTTCATGAGAAAGATACCTGTCATTCCAGCAAGTTTGCATAATAAGTGTGAAGATTTAGAAAAGAAATAATTATTATATTAATACAATTAGGGAGAATGATTTTTTTCTTTAAAGAGTTCAAATTCTACAAAATGAATTAATTTTGCACATTTAGTGACAGCTAGCAAGTCAATCAATTCATGTTTATAGGATCATTTAACTAATAAGTAATCAAAAATAATTTCCACTTGATTTTGAAGAAAGCTCCTTCTAAAGGCAGTACTTTTTGAAACAAAATGGGAGTAAAGGGTTTGCTTGTTCATATTTTTAACTACAAAAATAATAATGAATCAGTAGTTCCTAGATGTATGACTCCCTTTCCTAGCTGAGAAGAGGGGAGCAAAACAAACTAGATGTAACAAACTATAACAAACAAACTATAAACTTTCATTTAAATAAGAAACAGAGGATTACCTGTAAGACTTTGTTTTTCCCTAAAATGGAAGAGCAGCCATGAAGAACCAACTACTGCTGTTTTGAAGAAAAGAACTGGGGGAATGAGAAGGCAAATAGGAACAACCATCATTAGTAATTTAAGTGGAAAAGAAATGAGAAAGATGAACGCAACAGCTAGAGCCCCTGAAGTTTCTTTAGGAATAGCTAATCATTGAAGAAAAGATGACTGTGGCTCACCTGAAAAACCTCCAGCAGGCTGAAGAAGTCCTAGAGTTTCTCAATTAAGTAACATATTGAGGCAAATTTCTAAGTCTTATCATTATAAGTAAAGTCTAGGTAGTTCACAGCATATGTTTGATAAAAGCTCACACATATAATGAGTCTCACCAATTTCCCCATATGATCAGTTTTTCTTTCCTTAAATGAAATTCTGTTGTACAGCGAGAAAGAAAAAAAAAAAAATTAATCTAAAGTGATTGTCAATGCCAGACAATTTGCAGGGACAATTCAAGGACAGCAAAGCAGCTGCTACAGATTTTAAACTTATTTTTTGCAATAGATCAGATTTTTAAATTCATAGTGTTCCTTTATAGTCTGTCAGGTTTGTCTCTAGCACTACTTCCTTTAGGGCAAGCACTGCAGACAGTCTGCCTACCCTGAGGGAAACTAAGACACTCAGATGTGGGGTAAAGGAAAGATATTAATAATTTAAGACAGTGGTCTGCCACCCCTAGGAGAAAGCAATAGTGTAAGTATGGAAATATCTAACTGCCGAGCTTATATTTGTCCTTGGTCGGCTTTGTATTTTCCTCAGTAGATTAGGAAGTGCTATAGAGGATACAGTGTTACCCATGGTCTTTGGAGGAGCTCTGAAAATGCTCGTGGTTAACGGGATCTCCTGCCAGGTCTCACTGCCAGGACCTCCAAAGCAAGGAAAGAAGCCAACTGGGAGGCAGCATCAACAGAAGAGGCAGCAGAGCAGGAAAATATCTTGGGCAGGAGAAAACACTATTTGCAAGCTACAAAATATAGACCTTAGAAAGAGAAAAAGCTCTAGGAAAAGTATTTTTCCCCTTATTCTTGTAAGGCAAAGAAGTTAACTTATCATAGCCAAATAGAAGATACATTGAGTGAAAGTCACTTTCAGTAGCCCAAATATTAATTCTGGTTACTCTTTGACATTGTTTCTCATTTGCACTTTATAGAAAGGCATGTTTGGCAACTCTTTCCTGTGTTACAGAGGGAATTACTTTGAAACTATTTCCACCGATTCAGTATTCTTTTCCTGCGCAGAGCAAACATTGACCTGATAGTTATTCACTGTACATTAAACTTGGTATTCAATATTCTCATGCATTACAAATCAATTGTACTTGAAAGCAGGAAACACCAGATGAGAACTTTAAAAATTACCTTCATTTTAGGCTACTGCAAGCCCAAAGTAAAACAAAGTTTTCTCTAGGTGTAGTATACTACATCCGATCAAGATCGACAGGCACTTGGATCTGTTCATTGTACATTCAGTTTCTTTGTCACATGCTTGAAACCCAAGCTTAAGAAATTCCATGGTCTTTCACTTAAACACACCGAGTTGTACATGAAATTCTGCTGAAATCTTCAGATTCGTATTCCCTATAAAAATTACCATAACTTACCAACATCAGGACACCATATTAGTTTTCACCATAAATAATTCCATCAGAAAATCCCAAACAGAATCATCACTTACTGAATACACTTTCCTTACAAAGACCACCCTACATGCTGAGATAATACATTCTTCATAAGCAAAGAAGCCTGGATTCAACATAGATATTTAAATGAGAATCATTGCAAAGATATTTAAATGAGAATCATTGCAAAAAAGCAATTATTCAAATGCAAGAAAATTTAATTTGCAGCCTAGCTTTTGCACATCCATACTGCAGATTTGCTACTTGGTCCTACTTTGCTCATGGCGGCAAAATATTCAGCAGAAAATTGTACCATACAATGAAACATCCTTTACATAAAATCTTCCACACAAATACCAACAATGAATGACAAGAACTCAGCACCACTAGAGGTGAAAACTGGCTGTTTAGTCATCAGTTCAGCCTCTCTCAACATTTGTAGTAAACCCACCAGGACAACGACTGCCTGTACCTCTTGAGCTAGGGTTTACTAATGGGGGGGGGGGGAGGGAAGAGGAAGGAGTCTTTGAGAATAAAAGCACCAAACTTGAGTAAATACCCTTTTAAATATATCTATTCATGTGCATACACACAACCGTCTAATATGTTTTACCTTCAACAATGAGATTACCACTGCCAAACTCAACAAACTGCAATGTTTAAAATAACAAAACCAAGACAGTAAGGTCCCATAAACATGAACTGTGAACCTCAAGCCCAAGTGTACAAATTTTGGTGCAACTGTTTAAAAGAGCAGTAACGACTGACAGATATGAATGTAAAGTTGTTGGTGGAGAAAACAAAACAAAACAAATATATACATATACTGGTGAAACTTACGCAAAAAGAGAAACAAAAAACAAAATTTGGAAGAAAGAACAAACAGCACACACCTACTCATCCCATTCTACCTTACTACAGCATTAAGGAAGAGTGTGACTTCCAAAAATAGATTGTCTCTTCCTCTCAACTGTACGAGACAGTATTAAGTGGTGTATGAGACAGTATTAAGAGCCACACTGAAAGCCACAGGTACAAGGAATAATATGGAAGCAATCAAAAGGAAGTTCCAGTCTATATATGAACCTGCAATGGTTTAACTTCTTCCATGTCTTTTTACCTTCCAAAGTTAACTTTTGCACAATAGCTCTTTGTGAGTTCATTCAGTCAAAATAAATTGTTTTTTGTTTCTAAGAAGGTTTTACTTGATGATGAGTACGGTAACAGAAACCCCTAGGGAGTACCAACATTTACAAGAGAAGTAACATGAAGGTTTTTGAAATTACTACTCAAGTCTGTCACAACTGACTGGGAGATATCCACAAAACCCAACTTAGCTAAGAGGGACCAGCCTTTCTTGAAGGACAAAGATTTCTGGATGAGGTGAGTCAAAGCAAGAATTTAACTTTAGTGTTACAATCAACTGGAGCTTTCCTGAAAACACCTCTGATTGCATCATCTATACACAATGCTTCGGGAAAAAGTATTCCTAGAAAAAGCTGCACTTCCCACAACCACCAGTATTTTGGTAATTTTGCAAGTAGTATCAAACACACCAAGAAGGAAAAACATTTCTGCATTTCTAACATCCCTACTAAGACTTTCTGCAGAAATGCCAGCTATGGCTTCCACAAAGTTAAACAGATCTCTGCAGCAAACATAGGAAATTACACAACTGCTGTATCACAGATGACTTCACAGGCATTCTGATGACAATCATAAAAATCACACCCTCTACCACAAAAATATTTTTTACAAAGTGTTAAAGCAGGCCGAAAATAAAATAAAATTTAGGGAATGCAAATGTGTTTTAACTTCTAATCTGGCAAGTGCAGGAGAGGGACTTTATGACTACAGGCCCATTACAGATTAGGCAACTCGGTAAAACTTACAAGGTTGTAGTAAATTTTAGTAGTTCTAAGTTGGCCAGACCCTCTGCTTGTCACTTTGAGTGTCCGGCTGCCTGCTGTTTTCAGAGAAAGGTACCTCATTAGCCACTGCCAAGTAAACAGACACTGTCGTTTTTCTAGCCCAGAAAAAAAATTAATTAACATCTGAAACAAGTTGCTAAAAAGCTACTTGTAGTCTATCACAGTACCTACAATTATATATAAAAAAAAAAAGGACAGATTTAAGGTTCTTCTAAGGCAAAATACAAACTGGCAGTAACAATTCCAATAATAATAGGCTGGAGCAAATCCCTAGGTCCACTCTGAAACCGTCACCCACATAGGGACTCAGATGCACACCACACCTGAAGTTACAAGACCTCTTACTGAACTAAGCCATTTCAGGCTGACATAGAAACAGAACTACCAGGAAATCAATATTATCAGACATTTTAAACAAAAAGCACGTAATCTTGAAGGGCCCCTGGATCGCATTTGATGTGCTTAAAATGAGTAAAGATCTATACTGAGCGGGCTTCAACAGAACAAAACCTGGTCTAGCCAGTCTTTTTATTTTTGTAATAATCCAGGAAAACCATAACTAAGTCTACTTAAGCATTTATCACCAACAAACAATTCTGACAGAACTAAAATATAATCATTCCTCCCGCAGGCTAATGAGAGAATGGCTGGAGCTAAATGATATCCCATAATAATTTTATGTGTATGAAGTGTTCCATTTCATTTAGTGATATTATAAAAGTGATGCATTGGCCATAACATTTACTGTTTACAATCTGCAGCAAGCTATACCCTTCTCAAGGGAGATTAAGTAATCAAGAAAACGCTATTCACACTATGTATTGGAGAGAAGTAGATCACTGTGCCAATTACAGACTCTTTCCTATCCTAAGAAGGATGTATGCTAGCCTAGAAAGAGAGGAAAGAGAAGACTGGAGATCTGTTTGTTTCTCAGCTGAAAAGGGGGTCATACGTTCACACACTGAAAAGGTTTTCCTTTAGTCCAGCAACGCCCGAAAAGAAAAAAAAAAAAAGCGAGTTTTGAGTAGCTGCTGAAGACACTTCATTATAGTGAAAGAAATCTTAAAGCTCTGAAAAACCATATAGTGACTCACAGGACTACAAACAGAAAGATCCAGAAGTAGTCAGATTGCAATTTTGTTTCCAGAGTATCCATTAGAGGCAAATATTTTAATGATAGCATTTCTTTAGAGTATTCTTTGTTAATATTGCTTATGCACCATTTTCCACTCAAAGATCACAGTGATCAATACAGGCTGTAATGAATGAAGTGTAACATCTCCAGAAAACAGATGCTGCATTATTCATTTCACAGATAAGTAAATGTAAGTATGAAAAATTAAGTGACTTGCTCTAGTCAGAGAGCCAAAAGCACAGCTGTGAATCTAATCCAGATAGCCCAGCTTCCCATGATCCATTAACCACTAGACATTAGCCTTTCTAAAACAAAATGTAACCTTTCCCTCACATTTCACCCTCTTTCTAACAAGTCTGGCAAAGCTAGTACTAAGGATGTTCACTTCACGTGGCTGACTTTTAAAAAACAAACATCTTAGAAATAAAAAAAACCCAAGCAAACAAACAAACAAAAAACCAACCCACAAAACAAAACAAAACAACCTTTACTTCACTGCATGAATTACAGAACTCCCAAATCCTTCTGTAGGGCTCAGTGACCCATCTCTGCCCTCCCGAGAGCAGAGTCAGCAATAGCTCACAGGTTTAAAGCTGCTGGTCAGGTGCAGGCTCGGTCAGAGGTATGAGGGTCACACATCATCCCAGCACAACACCTGCTGCAGTCCTGATTCACGGCAGGCACTTATACCCAGGAGCTGCCACTGCCGCATCCAAACAAGACGAAGAAATGGATGGGATCATCAGAGAAACCTACACTGGCCCAACAGCTGTTTCTCCACATGGCCCGTCTCACATGGACAGTTACTCATCTTTCGGCTGCCTTCTTCGAGGCTCTCAGCACAGACATTGCATTGCAACAACCTGGTGACCAAAGCCCAGCAAAACTGTAAAATCGCTCATCAACACTCCTTGTTACACCAAAGGCTTTCAGTGTGGTGGCAATTATGACTTATGTTGTCTCAGATCAGAACCTACTCCATGCAGATAAGCACTGGTAGAAAACCCTCTGCTTTAGGAAATCCCTACTGGTCTCAGGAAGATTTCAAAGGCTGGCAAAGCCTTTAAGCAGGAAGGGAGGGTAAACACAAAACCACTGATGACAAAATGCCACCAATCAAAGAAGGTTAAGGAAAATTAATATTGTTTAGACATGACAGCAAGCAATCACAATTTGATTGTCACCACTTATAGCCTCAAAAACAAATTAGTAGAAACTTGAGAACAGCTCATGCAATTAATCAATTTTACAGCACATATTTTTCAGAAGTTCCACAAATACAAAAATCTCCCTAAGTGTTGGAGTACATATCAGACATATACAGTATTTACTCACAGTCTCAAAGAATAGATTTGCAGGATGTATCAATCACTTGAGTATTTTAAAAAGAAAAATCACCAAATATTTCAGATATCCATGCTTTAAAACATTTGTCTGAACACACAACAGGAAACCTATGTTACTTTTTATGCATAAGTAATGAGCCGGAGATTTAAAAGTACTGAAAAAAATCCTACTATTGAAAAATCAAGACCCGTTTCCTAAATTGCTATGGTAAGTCAGAGGATAGATCTCAGACCCAAAACTAAAATCACTCACGTTTTCATTCAAACACACAATACTTAAATTTCAGAAATAAATTATCAAGATTCTTAAGAAAGGACAAGGTCAAATTTCACCTTATTGCAAAATCACACCATAAAACAAGGTGAATGAGGTACCATTTGTGTATTGCTATCAGTGTACTAAACCTTGTCAGCAGAACATTAACTCTTCTTATAATACAAAGGTCAGGCCATTGGAAATGCATCTGCACTGAAGCCTTTGGCAATACCAGTGAAGCAAATAAGAACATATAAAGTAAGGGCACAGGGTTTCAGTTTTATGTGAGAAAATACTTTTTGTTTCCAGCATGACAGATCAGGTTAGTCAGTAGTGTACTCTGAAACATACATGAATTTTAAATATGAAATTTAAAAATGAATGGCTTTAATCCTGCTGACCCTGGGCATGACTATATTCCTACCCGTGTCCCATGAGCCAGAGGCTTACAGAATTAAGCCTGAAGTAGCCTACTTAAAATAACAAAAAAACCCCTACCAACAAACTCTTACATCACAGCTCTACCACAAAACTTCCCACCATTCCCCAAAATACTGCATTTAAATTTAATTCACAAATAAACCAGCAACTACCACACATTGAACAGACAATCTAAAGCTAACACTGAAGTTCCACTTTAGGACTGCAGGTCTCTGTGATACTTCTACGACTGTGGTGGAAATTTAAGAGCCCAAATACATTGTGCTTCGATCCTCCTGGTCCCTTCATTCTATCAACTGACCTTACAAAGATAGAAAAACATTTTCCTCTTGTCCCTCCTCTTTATCATAATATCACAACCTCCATTTTTAAACAATTCAACAAAATCCCCTCCACTAGCATTTTCTAAAGTCAGAGGTTTTTCCATTTGTATTGACAAGTCGCTTTGTTTCTTCCAGAAAAGTCTACTTAAATATATAAATTACCCTTCCTGAAATCCATGTTTCTTTAAAAAAAACTATGTTTGTCCCCTCTACTCATTTTGTTCACTCAAGACAACCAGATTTAGAGACAAGGAGCTTGAAAAACAAATCTTGTTTTTGTATCATTACACCATGATTGTGGAGTTGCTAAGGACCACTACACGGCTACAATTTCTGTTCTTTAAAAGAAAAGTAGAATATCTGTTTTAAACAAATGCTAATTTTCGTCTTACACCTGTTCAAAAATACTGTGCATACTGAACTTGGACTCTATTAACCTTGCTATAATTGCAGGTACAGCAAACACAGTCCTATTAAACCAAAAATACCAAAAAAACAACCAAACTACCCAAATACCCAGCCAAAAAGTCCTTGGAAAATTTCACTTTTTTTCTCTTCATTTTAGTAAGCTTCTGGAGTTTTACTGTATATATATAAAAAAAAAAAAAACACTGCCAATCAGTTCTTGTTTTACAGTCGAAGAAAACACGGCTCAACAATACCCATTTCTGCTTATTGGCAGGAATGCAACTTTTCCATTAGTTTGCCTTAAAAACTGAAAGAGTGGATAAACAGCTTTAACAACTCTAAAATTCTCAACAACATAAAAAACCTCGCAGGTCGCAGCTGGATATTCCAAAACAGACAATGCTTCCTCCAATGATTTTTCAGTAACAAAATAGACAGTTCAGAGTCAGAGCCATTTTGAGTTTTTAAGATGAGTAGTTCTCACGCTTTTTCCCCACCGTTTTCCTTGCAATATAGTTCTTAATATTAAAAAAACAAACAAACAAAAAACCAAAACAAGCAAACAAACAAGGAAAAAAAAACACAACGCGCAACTGTTAGTGAGGCAGCCGCACTTTTCCCGCTTTCAAGGGATGATTTTTTTTTTTTTTTTTTTTTTTTTTTTTTTTTTTTTTTTTTTGCACCGCATGGGGAAGCACTACACGTGGAGTCACAACGAAGCAACTTCCGAATGACAGCGGGTAACCGCAGGGAAAACCTGTTGCGGCAGGGAAAGGAGGAGGATCCCGGAGCGGAGGCGAAACCTCACGGCCCCAGGGCAGGGCGTCCCCGGGGACACCCCCGGAACGGCGCCGGCTCCGGGCGCCGAGCGGCGATGACGGCCACAGCCTCCCCACAGCCAGCGAAGCCCAAAACTCCCGCGGAGCTCTGCCAAGCCTCCCAGGGCTGCGGGCGGCCCCAGCCCCGCCGAGACCCTCCCCCGGCTCCCCCCCGGCGCTTACCGGGCGGTGTCGAGCAGGGGGTGCTTGGTGCCCACCAGCTTGCGGACCTGCATGGCGATGTTGCTGAGCTCGTCGCTCAGCAAGCACCGCAGGCTCATGAAGGACGTCGGGTAACCCACGATCTTCTCGGCCTCCGACACTACCTGGCTCCAGGGCGGGCCGCCCGACGACAGGCACCGGAGCCCGCCGGTGCCGCGCACCCCGCGCCGCAGCAGGGCGCCCCACATGCCGCCTCCCCGGGGAGTCCCCGCTCTCCCGCTACGAGCCCCGGCGGGGCCCCGCACGCCGAGCGGGCACAGAGGAATGCCTCTCGCGGAGAAGCGCCCCGGCTGTGCCCCGGCCAGCCCTGCCTCCGGCCCGAGTCCCCCCCGGCGGCAGCCGGAGACGGCTCATTCTGCCCTGGGGGCCGCCATCTTGGGCGTCGCAAACCACGCCGGGCCGTAAAGCGCGGGCGGCGGGGGGGGCGGGTGATGGATGTGGGCGCTCGCTTGGAAAGGCTCTGATTTTCCTGCATCCTCAGCCCTCGTGGCGGGGAAAGGGACAGCGCTTCTCTTCCCCGCTATGTACTTGTCGCCTCCCGCAGCCTCTGGACAGGGAGCGCTGCCCGCGCCTGGCTCCCGGCTGGCTGGGCATGTCCCGCAGAAGGAGATGTGCTCAGCCTGCGCCCCGGGGTTGTGTAGAGAGAGTGGCGGAGAAGAGAGTTCAGGTTCGCACCTAAAGTGTTCAGCCTGTAGTCCTTGGCTACACAGTCACGTTTTCTATAAAACTTCTTCTCTGTTAGGGTCAGGCATTGGGATAGCTTGGAGTCACCATCTCTGGGAGGTGTTTGAGAGGCGTCTGGATCTGCTGCTGGGTGATGGGGTTTAGGGGTTACGGTGGTAGTGCTGGGCTGATGGTTGGACTGGATGATCTTAAAGGTCTCTTTTGACCTTGATGATTTTGTGATTCTACAGTTGCAGTGTACAGGTGTTATTTTTTTTTGTCTCTTCCCAGAGTTTTTGGAATGTGGCACGTTACTGCATGTTCTGTCTTTCCTTGTAGGTTCATTCTGTGGTGCTCCATTGTGACACAGATGAGGGGTTTATGAACAGCCTCCTTGAGAGCTGAAGAGGTACTTATGACCAAACAATTAACATCAAAATTGACAGCTAATTCTGAAGACTTCTGAATCCCACTATTCTACAGTATTGTCTGCATTACATCGTGTGTCATGTAGTGTTTCATTTATTCTGGGCACAGCCATCACGATGCCCCTTTGCAGCTACCTGCACCCAAAGCTTTAGTGTATTCAGAGTCTGGATTTTCTGTAACCCAGAGGAGGAAAACTCACTGGCCATCTTCAGAAATTGGATTTAGGTGACTTCCTAAATCCCACAAATACTTCAGCGAGAATACGATCCGTTCTGTCTTTACAGTCACTTACATTCCTCCTATAACTTTAAGGCTTTGTCACAACAAATCGGGCAGAGTTCTGATGAGAAAATTGCCCCATTGACTACACTCACATGAAAAATGAGGGCGTTACATTTCTTATCTTTACCAATACAAGGTACAGGTCACTTTATTTTGTTTGCATGTGGTTAAAGAGAGTTACATTGAAGGATACTGTAAAAGAACATGCAAATCGAAAACAATTGCATCACAAATAAAGATGTCTGGGGAAAGCACAAATGACTCTTGGAGTTACAAAGGGGAAGCTACTAAAAAGGAACACCCGTACCTGTTTTTCAATGGCAGTGACAAGGTGTTTATTGTTCTCATGCCTGCGACAATTCCAAAACTTTAAAAGGTACTGTCGTAAGGAATAGCCTTTGACTGTGGAGTCAAAAACAGCTGGACATGCCTGTGGCATTTTGTAAGTGGCCTCTCCCAAGCTGTCGAGAGAGGCAAAACTGGAATAGAGAGAACCTGTGAGAACTGGGAAGGTGACATATGAGATAAGATTCTGATGTCAAATCTTTGCTTTCTGTGCTACCTGTTCCCTGAGAGAATAAAGCTTTGCTTTGAAGGAGCTGCCACTGAGGCAGATTAGTTAGCTGGTGTCACACGAGAAACTGTTGCTAAGTAGGGAATTTCAGCTCATAAACACAGTTTAGAAGTGACAGAATGCAGTGGCATGTTTCTGTGCAGAAAGACTAAGTTAATGAAAATTGCCGGAGGGATGCACTTAAGAGTTGCTACCAAGGCACCTCATCCTGTAATGGTGACAAGCTCCTTGATTCATTTCCTGAGCCATATCCATTCTTGCACTTAATGTGGTAACTGTTCTGTGAAAAACTAACATGATTATCCAATTAAAGTCTGCTTAAAATAATGCATATAAACTGAGGAAAATTAGGGTTCTATGGGCAGCAAACCTACCATCTCCTAATGTGCGAGACTTTCAAATTGCTGTTCTTTGTGTTAGTCTAAAAAACTAAACACCTCTGCAACCATTATGTAGAACTCTTCTAAATCCAAATGGTTTAGGACCAGGGAAAGACCCTTGATATCCACACCACCACACACTGCGACCAAAGCTTCCTCAGGATTCATCAGCAGTAGGGTGATGTTCTTTAAATGCAGCAGTCATTGGAGAAATAAAACGAACACTTTATCAGTGAGCTTTACAGCTTTTTTTTATTATTATTATTTTTTGACCACAGAGCCTCTTTGAAAAGACTGTGCTGTAATACCCAAGGACTCTCTGTCTCTTTCTCTCAGCCCAATCCCTTCATCCTTTTCCCTTTTTTAACAACTTAAGAGTCTTACTTCAGGAGTTCATTTTTAAGTCTTGGTCCTTGCTCATGGTTTCTTTCTCCCAGCATCCTCCTGTCTCTGCCTCAGTCCCACACACCATCCCTACAGGCTACTGCTCTTTCATTCTTATTGCAGGCTCTTTATTAAGTTCCACTCATCATCTTGTCTGCACAGCCTGCATCCTAGTAATGGGCTCTTCTTATCATACATGTTTATGGGTGGGACCCACCAGATCCTTGGCAAATCCTTTGCCAAACTGCAGGTATAGAACATGGAGAGTTTCTCAGTCATGCAGCACAACAATATTTTTTTAAGGGAAGAAAAATGTATTTTTTTGCCAACCTCATTTTGCAAACTGACTGAACTATTTTAAGAATTAGCTTCAGGCTGACACACCAATCATAGAAAAAGAGTCATTACAAATTAGCTAATATTTGACAGGTACAGGCATCAAAAGCCAAGGTTGTATAATGGGCAATGCTGGACCAACTTACCCATAGGCATTACTGTTTGCACTGCCTGTTTCTGAAGCTGAGTGTCTCAGTTTTTCTCTTAAAAAAAACATCAGGAGCAAAAGTATCAAAAGTATGATGTACTTACCGTAGTTGTGGACAAAACTGCATGCTTTTTTTTTTTTTTTTTTTCTTCTTTCTTTCTTTGCTCATTCCCCTGCAGGATTCAAGAGAAAAACCCACACTATTTCAAGAGCTTCAGTGACTGTACAATAGATGTGTCTATTTCTTTAGGGTCTTACGCAGAGAAAAAAACTGAAACTCTTTTTTTCCTCTATCAATTACTTTTTAAAGCCTCCCAGGAGTAGAAAGAAGCCATTGAAGGGGGCAAATATCAAGGTTAAAGAACAAAGATAACAGGTCAAAAGACACTTCTGTTTACATCAGCATGCTCTGGACCAATGTGTCAGAGAATACATCAAAGCCACTACTAATGTCAGCTCTGGATAGCTTTTCTAGCAAATGAAATGTGGAAATACTTTTCTGACTACCATTTAAACTAAAACAATTGCAAAGCACTCTCATTTGATTGGGAACATTTGATCTTTCAATCTTTTGTAGTAACCCTGGCCTTATCCAAAATAAATGATGTCCGTAGGAGAATGAGACTAGCAATGTTAATATATTATATTAACTATACCCTGCCTATGTAACCAAATCCCCCAGCTGTTGCTTAATTTTTTAATATGTTAATACATAGGTGCACTCTAAGGCTCTTTACAAAAATGAAAACTAACAGAATTACGTCTGTTCTTTCCAAAGCATCCAGGTAGTTGCTGATCCCACACACCTCCTTCCCCTCCCTTCCCCCCTCTCTGAGAATTGATTTACTCCATAGCATCCTTGGGAAGCAGACAGTTATGATCATTTCCATTTTGGAAGTCAGGAGGTTTAAAGGAGAGGTTGTGTGATTTGTCCAAGGCTTTGCAAAAGCCCTAAGGCAAACTGAGAAAAGAATCCACTTCTCTTGACCTCCTTGTCTGTGTCTTGTCTACAAGGCTGCCTGTCTTCCTACCAGCTGACAGACTACCGACAAGGATGAAGGCATTATTGATCCCATAGTTAGATGCTGAAAAAACACCATCATTTAGCATCAGTTGGTTTCAGTAGGAGTCATGTCCCTTGCAGAGAATTTGACGCTAAAAGGTACTAATTTTTAAGCCTAAATATGCCCGCAGAGATAGCAACATCAGAACATGATATGTTGCTGGTTAATAAATAACATACACATAACTATTTTTGTTTTAAACAAATACATAAATATGGATGTGATACATGGGGATCCTTTGACAGAGTAGGGGTGTGTTATCCTTTGCACAGCAAACACAGTGATACAGTAGCTTATAGGTGCACAGCACAGAGGAGAAGCCAAAGCTCCAGGTAGCTCTCAGCAGTGCAGCACAGGCGATGGGACGTGCTCCTCCCGTGCCGCTTCCTCACAGAACACAGTTCCCTCTTCACTGGCTCATCAGTCAGCGCTGCAAAAATAGCAAAATCAATTGAAGTCGCTGCATTTCAGCAAGCTGAGTATGAACAGAGGCAGACAAGTGCGCAGCTGATCACACCCCTCCTTCGTAGAGTCACTGTTTTTTCACCTCCCAACCCAATTTCAATTGTAAGACAGCCTCTTAGGCCATCTCCTCTGACAGGCAGAATCCCACTCAGGGGAATTTGGACAGAGACTCTCAAAACAGCAACGATTTGGAGCCGAGTAATCTACAGAAGAAGGCGGAGGAAGATAAGCACATTGTTAGTTCTGGTCATATGCAATTGAAGCTGACAAAGCATCCATCATCCTCTACAATATTAGCCTTTAAATATTCAGCTTTATCAGTTCGCCCATTCCTAATCCATCATTAACTACCCCATGAAGCCTCAGCTGATTAGCCCCACCTCTGCAGCTCGGCAACCCATTAACTATTTATTATTTGTATTTAATTGAACACTGGTAGCAGTGGAAAACTCCAGCCAGACACGTTTCAAAACCAGAACAAAGGAAATGGTCTCTTGTCTAAGGAGTTCATGGTTTGGGCAAGAGTGAAATGACAGCCATGCTGAACAAAGGCTTACCTACGTGCCCATTACTAAACTCCATACCCCACAGATCTGTAGATTTTCTATGGATTTTTTTTCATCTCTGTATCCCTTAAAATCACAGAAGATGATGCGATTTGGGAGTGTCCGGCAGAAAAGAAAAAAAGGACTTTTGTATGTTACGTGAAAAATTTTTTTAAGAACTCTGCATAAATCGTGTCACAGTTACTAAATAATTAGAGACACCAGGGATTAAAGACACAGTACGGCCAGAAATTTGCCATAGTTTGGCAAACATACACAACATGCACATTTTATATGGATTTAAATAAATAAATGGAAACGTTTCTCAGTTAAAATGCTTACTTCTCAGGGACTAAATATATGTAATCTATGAAGTGTTATTTATATTTTGCTGCTTGCTATTCACATACATAATCAAAACACAGATATAATACTAAATGTTGTTCTTGCTAGTAATACTGGGTTTGTACACTTTTTTATCATTCTCTTTTTATTAGGGTGGAAGTTATATGTTCTCCACCACGGCTGGCTGCACATTTCCTCTGAAGTAAACTTTGCAGAAGTCACCGGTGCCTTTGTTACATCCACGTGGGTTTCTGTACCTTTCTGAGTCGCCTTTGAAGCATGCCTGAAAGATCCAGTTCCCAAGAAAGCCACTACCCACTCCCTGAGCAGTGCTGCACAGCACGAGTGCTCTGCACCAGAGACTCAGCACTGGCTTGCTGTTTACTGATCAACTTTAAAGCTCAGAACACTTGAGAGAACAGTTTTCTAGGGGACTTCTCACTCTCTGTGCCCACTCACTGCCTTGCTACCAGGTGGACAGTAATGCCGGTCTGGGAACCAAGCCTCAATATATGAAAGCGAACCTGGATGATAAAGAAAATGATTTTTCAGTTTGAGTTAGAAACCCCAAGTTAAACAAAACCATTTGAATCTATCCTTGTAATTCTGCAATTCTGACCAAAATAATGTATTTCAAGTATAACTACATGGCTTTGGGGGCATTAAAAGGTATTAATCTGTGTTATACTGTACTATCAACACACTTTCCCCCAGTCTAGGTAAAGCTTTATGTTAAGTATAGGTGTTTGCCAGAACTATTCCCTCTGCTTTTGAATCTATCCTGATGTCAATCCATTGGAGACAAAGTGTGATGACTCTCAGATTACCAGGGGTGATGCATTTATATTTACCTGGCACTTGACTCACTTCCATCTGTTCTCCCTTTAATCTCTGTACTTAAAATGCCTGCCCGCCTCTTCAGTACGTGCTTTAAAATAGTTAATATTTGGACATTATAGAAATCATAGTTGCTGCTGCAGGAGGACAGGAGGAAGAAAACTTGATCTAGGCAAGCACAGTTAAGTAACCTATAGAAGGGAAATCGTAAGCTACTAATGGAAAATAGAATAGAAGAGAATAAAAGAGAATATAAGAGTCAGATTAAAGGAGCATTTGCAGTAGTATACCATCTCCCATAAGAGCCAGTAGGAAATGCTTAAGGGAATAGAATGAGAAATCGAGCAAGTACAGAGAAATACGTCCTGTGGTATGTCAGTCCAACTCCCACCTGACCACACTTTAGACGCTTCTTGAGCCAGATGCCCTATCAAGTCTATCATGTTTAATAAATGAAAGCACAACTGTTTCCCAGATCTCCCAAGTCTGTCTCTTCTAAGCTTTTCTTTGAAGCTGTTTAGACTTTTTCTCCCCCAAAAAATCCTGTGGACATGTGTTCCATAGTTTTATTGTGCATTACGTGGAAGAATCCCCACTTCATTATGTTTATTTTAAGCCTTCTAACTGGTACTTTGCATTCAGAACCAATGAGGCATGCCCAAGCTACTCTTAAAGAACCTTGAATACATCTCCATCCATTTCTGTTTTATTAATTCCCCTCATCTTCCTTCTTTCCTCTCTAATTCCCTCTTTCCTTTATCCTCATTTCTGGAGGGCGTTACAAGCTATAAAGGCATCTGATTTACAAATGCATGCCTATTACATGCCAAAATTCAAATGACCGAAAGCATGGCAGTCCTTCAGAGGCACACTCTTCCACAACAATGTCACTTACTTGTAAGTTTAGCCTTAAACTTTGGCACCTCAGTTCCTTTCTGAACTCTTGAGTGACAGTGACCTGTTTTTCAGAGGTGCTTAGCACCCACCACCTCTTGAGGGGAGCTGCAGGCACTCCACAAACACAAGAGAACACTTTTATGCAAAACATCTGCCTGGCTCTGGGCACTCAAGTATTAAATTGTTATTCTGGATACAGCTTCACAGTGTAGTGACACAGGAATTCATCAGCCCTGGAGTGAAATTAAGAACCTTAGGACTGGCAGTGCAACCCTGACGTATGGTGATTTAAGGTAAGCACTACTCTTGAAATAAATACTACTAAATGTGAATCGTGCCATTTTTTCAGGATCAGTGGCAATTGCTACATAGGAGAATCATCTTACAGGTTGTATACTATAAATATATACATCTTTGCTATACCAGGAGTCCTGCTGGGACATCTGATTTTCAGCTCTGTATCTGTTTCTACAGTAAAACATACCAAAACTTTAACTTACATGTTCACCGCACAATCATCTAATAGACACACTTTCCATTTGCCCTTTAATTTTTCCTCTTTCTCTGTTTCTCTCTTGGAATTTGCTCAGACCTATTCCCTAGCCAGAAGTGGGTGGGGTTTTTTTCCTTCGGTGTACTCCGCTTTGCATTTCTTTTTGCTTTCTCGCCACCTTTCTATGTGTCAGCCTTGTTCCAGTTCTTCTCCTGAATGGCATTCAGAACTCCTGCTACTTTTGTACACTCTCACCATTTTAAGCTGCTTTCCCACATGCTGCCTTTCACGGAACACCTTCCATCCACTGATTTCCGAGGCACAGATGCTTGTTCGCTTTCCATGATGGCAACAACAGCTCTAAAAGAAACATATCGTGTCTCCTCCTGCAATTCATGCACAAATGCCTGGCATGTTCTGCCTGGAGAAAGCCTTTCAACTTTGAATTTCCTTGCTTTTGTGGAATCTATGAAAAAGCCTGATAAATTACAGCTTTGGTAGTTATTTCAAATAACTTTATTTGCAGCCAGCTGAGGGAAAATCTGTCTATGGTGCCATCCCCGTGTTCTTGCAAAGGTCATTGGTGTTTCATGAGGGAGCTCAAAGTCAAGCTGGTTCAAAGGGAGGCTCACATTTCATTTTTTTCCAAGAAGGTTAGATTACATGTTCTAATGGTGACAGGACTGTCCTACAAGACATAAGAGCTGAGTTCTAGTTGAGGCCACGAGTCTCTTCAAGTACATATGTTTTGTCACTTAATCTCTCTCCTGATGATTTCTCATCTGCAAAATAGCTGTAATACTAACTGGCACTTGTAATATTAGTTAACAACACACAAGAAGACCCCAACTAATTTTATGGCTGAAAACATTTTGAAGTTCTCCTTGGACCTTGTTCTGGTGTTGGCAGTTCAGGCAAAGCCAATAAACCTCAGTCTACAGCTCCTCGCACCAGGGCTCAAGAGATACTAGCTGTGACACATGTACAGTATGCAGAAAGCAATTTCTCACTTTGTCCTGGGGCATGGGAAGAAGCAATCACACAGAGCTTTGGCTGAGAGCCATTCCTGCCTGAGCTTGCAGAAATGGTGATGCACCTGGGGACCTCTAGAGATACTCAGAATAAACCCCAGTGTGGCTGGGTTTGTCATGTTCATGTGGGCAGGATTTCAATGCATGCTAATAGTAATACGTGTGGAGTTCCTGACCCTCAACTCCCAGAACTTATCCAAAGCTGAAGTCTCATGGCAAGCCTTTGCTGGGCCGTCTGAGTGGGATGGAAATGCGTGTGACCATCTCCCATCTGCACCCTCTGGTGACCTGAAAGGCAGTGGTGAAGATATGTCAATTCTGCTTTAACAAGTAGCCCTGTGAAAAGAATTCCATAACCCCACCTGAGTTCAAGAATCTTGGATGGAGATGGATGCATAGACTGATCATGTGTTAAGGCAAAAAGTGCTGTCTGCATAGAGAAAGATTCTCAGGACTGTCTTTGAGCAAAATCTATTTTTGGTTATGGCAGTAAGAGACATAGATTATTATAATTAATGCTACATGCATGATTTAATTAAGAAAAGCCACACAGTTCAGGAAAACAAAATATTTCCACATAATAGTATTACTGATTACTTAGAAGATCATAAATCAAAGCAAATTTAATAAGATACAGAAGAATAGGCTGACAAGAGTCTCATGAATTTCGGCAAAGAAATGTGAAATCCTGCACCCACATCAGGGCAATATTTGTAGTAATACAGGTGGGGAAGCAGCTGGAGAGCAGCTTAGCAGAGAAGGCCCTGGGGACCATGGCATTTAACAAGCTGAACATGAGCCAGTAGTGCAGCCTTAAAGCAAAGAAGGCTGGAGTGTGTTGGGAAGAGAACTGCTGGCAGGTTGAGGGAGGTGATCCTTCCGCTCTGCTCAGCCCTGGTGAGGCACATCTGCAGTACTGGGTCAGAGTCTGGGCTCTCCAGTATAAAAGAGACATGGACACACATGGAAACAAGGACAGTGAAGGGCCTTGGAGATGATAAAGGGACTGGAGCATCTGATGTCTGAGGAAAGGCTGAGAAATTTGGGACTGTTGAGTCAGGAGAAAGGAAGGGCCAGGGAGATGTACAATCAATGTGTATAAATACCTGACTGGGGGGAGGCAGGTAGAGAAGGTGGAGCCAGACTTTTCGCAGTGGAAGGACAAAGGATACATGGGCACAAATTGGAATACAGCAAATTCCACATAAACATAAGAAAAAGAGTTTTTTAACGTGAAGATGTTCAAATTCTGGAACAGGTAGCCCAGAGATGCTATGGAGCCTCCATGCTTGAGGATATTTAAAATATGAGTGGACACAAAACCAAGCTGCTCTGCTTTGAGCAGGGAGATGTCCAGAGGTCCCTTCCAATCTCTACTGTTCTAGGATTTGCTGAATACATGCCACAGTCCTGAATATATTTCTACATCCCCAAGATATGTTTGGATTTTTTGACAGACTTTTCACCACAGAAACGTGAAGGCATTGCCATTATGTATTAGGATGTGGAAAATTATTGTAAATATAACTGAGAAGATCAAGAGATTGAACCACATCATGTAGGATTCCAGGGAATTACTGACAGGAAAGCAAGTATTGCACTAGAAGAGCATTTGTCAAATAATGTCGTGTCAAAGCCCAACTTTACCCAAGTCAAAATCATTTAGTATATGTCAGTGTAGGTACCTTGACATTATTCTTTGGGTCCAGGAAAGAGAGGAATAACCCACTGTATCTTGTATATGCAATGAAGGGAGTAATTTGGACAAAATGATGTAATGTTTTTGAAAGCATGACAGGAAAATTAAGGATGAAGAAACTCCAGAATGACTTTATGAATGAAAAGAACCTGCAATTGCTTTCCATCCCTTGACAGATGTTACTTAAACTGACATACTATATCGTGCAACAAAGCTCATAGGAGAAATACAGGATTAAGAGAAAATGTATAAACCGCTATCGTTATTGTAAAAAATTCTTTTATTCTTCACAGAAAGACAAAGAGAGGAGGGATGCCTTTTAGGAAGAACTTGATGTATATTACTGTAACAGTATTTTCAGGAATCAGCACAATTAATTTATTAAAAAAAAAAAGTGAAGTGAAAAAGAAGGGAGAACTTTCTGCTGTATCCCAATCTTTCACAACCTCTCCCCCTTACTTTCTGTTATTGTAGCATTTTATAGACTTACACATTTATAAAGTAAAACAACTCTCTCCTGCCTTTTTCTGCATGGAGAAGTAAAAGAATGGGAAGGGGTGGAAACAGTAATTGTAAAAAAATTATAGGTGAAGAAATGAATGTGCCTTAGCTGTAAATATCCTCAGTTCACCTCAGAGGGAGCTTTACAGCTGCAGAACTTCTGCAGAGGGAACAAGTCACCACCTCTCACCGGTTTTGCTTCTAACTTTGTCAGTTCCTTGCTTTCAATGTATGTGAGAAACAGGGGCACAACACACAGAAGGTAAGAGGGTATCTCAGGTCAGAATTCTGGGTATCAGCCACAAGGAAAGAAGAAGCCCTTAAGAAAGTAGGGCTTGGTATATGCTCTTACCAACCTGTATGACAGGCCACTGTTTTGGACGAAATAGAACTTCAAAAGATTCACAAAATCTCTTTTGAAAAGATTAATTTCATTCTGAGGTACAGGCCTTGATCATAATGAAGTATAGATGCTGCAAACCCATAGTTTGTCATGGCAAAGTTATAATGAATCTAAGTTTCTTGCTCATCCGTGTGTCCTTAATTTCCTTCTACCTTATCTTTGGCATTATATTCAGTATGAAAGCATCACAGAAGAGTCACTGAATAACCATAGTGATAGAGCGTAGCAGTAGACAGATGATAAAGATTTTTCCACAAAGTCAATACTGGTGTCCAGGGCATATTTTTACTAATTTGGTTTTTAATGCATTGCTACCTTTTAAAAGGTTTAATATTGATTGATTTTTAATGGCGTGGGTGTTTTCTGATGCTAAAGACTTCTTCTGGCTTACTTTTGTTGTGGGGAGCATGGGAAATTAAACAAGAAACAAAAATGCACTGTAACAGAAGACTTGAAAATATTTCACAAAGAATCAGAGCAACAAGTTAACATTTCTTTCTGTTTATCAAGTTATGTGAAGATTCAGGCCGGAAGAGCGATTGTTACTAATGATTTCATAAGTTAAATACTTTCTCTCTGTTTGCCAGAACTTTAAAAAGCATTAACAGTTTTAACACTCTGCCTTGCCATTAAATTGTACAGATTTGACACTGATACCCTAAAGGAGCACACACACACACACAAAAAAGAAATATCCATCAATATTAAAACACCTCCAAACACTTCCAGACCTTTGTATTTGGAAAGCCACCACAACTCCCATTATAACTGCTATACTGTGTCTGCTTTGGAGAGGCTACCTCTTGACGTTTTGCAGAACAGCCTCTAATCGTCTAAGAAAACTCTGGATTGAGATTAGTATCCACAGCAGAAAGGAATCTACAGAGACTACTGTGTGTGAGTAATGCTGTGGGCATTCGTCCAAGCTCAGGAACTAGTGGAATGTACCCCTTCTCAAAGGTATGGGTGAAACAACGTCACTGAAGTGGAAGTGGGGATTGGGTGGGACTGAAGCAAGGGAGAAGTTCACATGTGTACAAAAATGGCTGGGTGTACTTAAAAAAAGCTCCCAAGTATGGGGAGCCAATTTTTTAATTAATCAGTGCATTTATTTGCTTCTAATGGCATTAAAAAAATCTATCATCTGAGCATGCTATACAAAAAGTCAGAGGAACATTTCCACTTCAAGTCAAATGAAAAAAAAAATCAACATAACAGAACTTTTCTGTGAACACACATAATGAATTTCTTTGTTT
The DNA here is from genome assembly GCA_038380795.1 of Pyrocephalus nanus. Taxonomy (NCBI): domain Eukaryota; kingdom Metazoa; phylum Chordata; class Aves; order Passeriformes; family Tyrannidae; genus Pyrocephalus; species Pyrocephalus nanus. Next base: position 44,986,594 of record CM076260.1, read on the forward strand.
AATTAAACACTCCAGCAAACCAAATACCTGAATTTAAATTGCTGTTTATTATGGCTTTCCCTCTGATACAGGTGAAAGAATGCATAGACATATGTTTTCCGCTGTGACTGGCATCACTAAGCAACCTGATGGAGAGCTGACAACACCCTGGCATGCAGGGAATAATAAGGTAAATTATCAGCAATATTAAGAGAACCCAGTTACGAGCCGCACCTTTACTTTGGCCTGCAAAAGTCTGGGGCTGTTACTTAGGGAAGGGAAAAAAAAAAAAAAAAAAAAAAAAAGAGAGAACAGCCTCCCTTTTTACCTTCAGCTTTCCTCTTGTGTGGGTGGGTGTACGTGTGGGTTTATACGTGCATAAACGCACGCAGACTGGTGCTTAAACACGTTTCGGTGTCCGAGGCTCCATGATGCGTTTCCCACCGTGCTGAGAAGGAGCGGGACAGGAGGGGGAGCTCTCGCCGCGGCCGCTGGGATGCAGGGATGCTGCTCCTCGGGCCGGGGGCGGTGGGGCCGTGGCCCCTTCGCCCGCCTGCCGCTCCCGCCTCCCTTCGGGCAGCACCGCGGCTCCGGGAATGACCCTGCTTGTCCCGATTTTGCCTCTGAAACCGTCACGGTCTTTCCAGTGTGCTCCCAGAGTGCCGTTTGTTTGTTGCCGTTGCCTTCTAAAACCTTTTGCTTTGAAGGCGTTGTGCCGCTTGCATATTTACCAGCTGGAAAAATCAGGCCTGCTTGTTTATCTCATCCTCCCCAGCAGGCAAAAGCGAGAAGAAATATCTCAATAATAATAATATTAAAGAGACACATTAATAAAGACCACATTGGAGAACTTAGAGCAAAGTGTTGCTTTTGTGTTGTCTAAAAAAGCAGCTCTGGTACTTGGATAGCTACCCTTTTAAAACATGTAAATACTAATAAATAGGCATATGAATAATAGAAATAGATTAAACTCAGGATGATTTATTTTAGGCAACTAATTTGCACCTGTCATTTTATGAACTATATTTGTTTTTCAGAAGTCCAAAATACTGTGTTTGCAAAAATCCAGGTGAAATTTCAGAGCTGGAAATGCAAAGAACAAAAATATGGAGCTTGGCAAGGTGCCTTGGGTGTAAAATATGTGCTTGGGCAATGGAAGGAAAAGCTCAGATTCTTGCCATGACTCAGACACAGCAGGGTCCCGAACCTCAGTCTTGCAGGTGATTTACAGACCACTGAAAAGCAGAATCCCAAAGTTTCTTCCCAATTTTGAAAGTGACCATTGAGCTAACCAAAAAAAGCAGCCAGCTTCAAATCCCTTGAAACGCCAAGACAGTGAGGAACTTTCTCTGTTGCACTGTGGTTAGAGCATGCACTCTAATAGATTGATTTAAAATCACCCTGGAAAGTTCACATGGAATTTGGTCTTATTAAACTCAGAAGTAAAATCTTCACTGATTCCCATAGGACCAGGATTTCGTCTTTGGCTGCAAACTGCTTATTGATACCACATACCCTGGTATCTCTGTCTGGTAGAATAAATCTGAGCTGTTCTATTGATCCAATCAGTCACCTTTATTCACCTGCTTAAGATGTTTGCAGAATCCATACTGAGAACTACTGAAACAGGTTTCTTTACCAAAACTACAGGTTTTCACACAAGAAATATGTGCCGTCACAGTTCAATCAATGTATTTAATGTTAGGGTAATGTAAATACCAGATTTATTTTATCGTAGCTTTTTGGAGATCTTCAAATCAGTGCCATTGTATGACTGACAAATCTGTGGCTTCCATAGATTCTGATATTCTCCCTCCCCTTGTGAATTCATGAGCTACCACTAAAACCTGAAAGTGTTCCTTTTTGTTAGTCAGTCCCTCCCCAGTAACAAGTGGAATAATTAGATGGTTTCCAAAACTTATTTCAGTACCTCCAATGTGTGTCAGATAACGTCTGAGCACTCTAAATGCATGAACTTCTCTGTTGACAGTTGATGGTCCTCCATATGCTGTCACTAGAAGAACAACTTCCCAAGAATATGCAGTGTAATAATATGCAATATGTAAAGGTAATAACAGCTCCAGAAAAGTAGAAATCGTGACAGATGCAGAAATAACCTGCTGTCAGATGGAGATATTATTATTAGGACAGAGAGGTAGAACTTCTGTATCCATCCCAATCCTATATTAAATACTGAGAAAAACAGGATATGCTTTAAGACTGTGGCTTTGATCTGGTGGTTGATGAGATACTGGGGGACTGGAGGTTCTTTTTAAAGAGCTGAGAAAATGAGCCTAGTGTCAGGAGAAATAAGTTCACATCTCCATTCAAAAGTATGCAGAAAAACACTGTGGAAAAAAACCCCTTTCTGAAAGCCACTACTTAACTTTTGGTGATCAAGAAGTGAGAACTGGCATTCAGAACTGGTAACAAGGGGTGTGTGAAGTGCTTCAATTTGCAACAAAACCTTCAGATGTTACTCAGGAAAACTGGACTGACGGATTTGGTCCTGAAGACATTAATTTTGGTCTACTCACTATAACCTACTGAAGTCAATTCACTTTATCCAGGCTTGCAAATACATTCTCCAAAGTATCTTCCAACATTAAAGGAAGCTCTATTTGTGCTGGTAGTTTGGGATTAATCTTTTTGACAGATTGTCAAGCCAAATCTGTTAAATTTCTGCAGCCAAACAGTGTATATTATTATAATATTCAGTATATTATTACAATATACATAGTAGGTGTTGAGAGGTAATCTTCTGATATTTCACTGAACAAGAATCATTTGAGGTAATACTCTGTTTAAAGTAGAGTAAGGTTAAGGTTTTCATTAAAACTCTTCTATCCATTCTACAGAGAAACTGTGTGAACTGTATCAATACTTCTAATACAAGAATTAATTTTGCCTTTTCCACTAGAATGACTGGATTTATCAGCAGTGTGGTGGCCATTCAATGCAGAATAAAGTTGGCTTGCCTTTTCCAACCAAAGGTTTCAAAGAGCCATGTGAGATTGTGTTTAAAAGCAACTACCCCTTGTGCTGCCTGTCTTATCCCTATTGTGTGAAAGAATACATTGAGATTAATGGGAATATCTTCTGTACTTGATGAGAGCTCAACTGTACCAATTCATTTGTAACAGAATATGGTGAACAAAACATAGAGTTGAGGTTGCTGCTGCTGGTGGTGGGGCACAGAAGGATGGAAACCTCCCTGCTAAGCACCATCCTTTGGTGGTTACCTGTAGGCACAAGTTAGTTTCCACAAGTTTCAGAAATCACTGTATTTTAAAATATTACAAGCAAGAAAACAAAAAACACCTTGGTTTCTTCTCATACTTGCTGCTGGTGGATCTGAGCCCAGACCTTCTGTTCCTGGGGTTCGCAGGATGGACAAAGCCCACAGCTGAACCGCTGCAGCTCTTCACTGCCAGCAGAGCCTTCTCGAGGGTCTCTGCGAGGTCCTGCTGCTCTACGAAAACAAACGATCAAGGCTGTTTTTTTTCCCAGCAATCTGCCTGATTCTTTCAGACAGCGAGGGGAGTGGCAGCACCTTCGCCTCGCAGCAGCCGTGACCTTACCACTGCGGATGCGCTCTAGGATTTTACAGACAATGTGGTTGCTATCTCACCTTTTGATGCTCGACGCTCTAACAGCTAAGACTACTCAAAATCCCGATTTCTTCTTATTTTCAGTGTTCCGGGAGAAAATGTGCCTCGTGTCTCTAATTGCTCTGCCATCTGAAGCAGGCAGACAAGGCTCATTTTAGTCACGAATTGAGCAAAGTTGTGCTCAACTTTTCATGCTGAACAGTGCCAGTGATTTAAAGCTTCGGAGACAGAGAATGTAAATTAGACATTGTTGTACGCAAAACGAACTTGTCTTTGACAGGCTAAACAGATATTTTTATGGGGAGCCTACTCATATCCACACGGAACGCAGTTTATCTTTCGACTGTGGGTTTGGGTGCTTTTACAAAGAATGTATCATTTTAAGGTGTACCGCAGTCATAATGAGAAGCCCCGTACGATTACAATTTAGACTAACAGAACAATGGACACCCCCGTGCCGTACTGTGTTGTACCAGGTAATCAGGGACTGCCGGGGAAAGCGGGAAAGCACAGCCCAGGAATAATCAATGTATCGCCCCCAGTGTGTGGTGTAACCCGGCACCTCCTCGCTGAAGCGCGTCCCACCAAACCATTCATCCGCACCTCCCCTGCGCAGATAAAGGGAAAAACAGGAGTAATCAGGCGAAGAGACCCCCGGCTAAAGGTGTCGGGGACGGGACGGGACAGGACGGAACCCCTCGGGTGTGCGTGGGGGGTATACCCTGTCCCCCTCCCTCACCCGGGCTGGGGGCGGAGGCGCACCGCCCCCTGCGCTCCGCTCCGCTCCCAGCTCTCCGCTCCGCCCGGTGCTCGGCGCGGCGCCTCCCCCCTCCGCGGCTCCCATGGCGGGCAGCGGCGGCCGATTCGGTGCCGGCAAGCCCCGCCCGCCGGCGGTCCGGGGCCGGCCTCCCCCTTCCCTCCGCCGCCCCCTCCGCGGCAGCCCGCCAGCAGCGCCACAGCAGGCGCGGGGCCGGCTCGCTCCGCGCTGCCTCCCGCCCGCCCGCCCCGCCGCTCCCATGCTGGCCGGCGGCGAGGCAGAAGATGGCTGACTCGCCGGGGCACCCGCGCCCCTGCCCGCCCGCGACCCCCGCCCGCCCGCCGCCGCCGCCGCGCTCCCCCCGGGCCCTCCGCGGCGCCGCCTGCCACCACTGAGAGCCGCCGCCGCCGCACCCCCCCGCGCCCCTCCCGGCCCCCCCAGAGCACCAGCAGCCATTTCATCTCCACCACCACCACCACCAAGTAGGCGCAAAAAATGGCAGAAATGGAGAAAGAAGGGAGACCTCCCGAAAATAAAAGGAGCAGGAAGCCGGCTCACCCGGTGAAGCGGGAGATCAACGAGGAGATGAAGGTAGGTGCCTGTGATGGGGACGGGAGCGGGGTTCCCCCCCGCCTCCCCCCCCCCTCCCGCCTCCGAGCATGGAGATGAAATAAGAAAGGATCTCTTGTCATTTTTTTTTTTTATAGGATGCACTGAATGTGTCTCAACTCCGCCTCCTGGGCTGCAAACAGAGACGAATTCACAGGCTGCAAATCCTGTTCATTGACCAGCTTTATTTATTTTTTAAAAATAACTCTCCCTCGTTGGGCTTCCAAGCTCCACGGGTGCCAGTGATGAGCCTATTTTTTTTTTTTTTTTATCTTTCTTTCTATAACCATCTCCTCAGGTAGCTGAGAAGCCCTTAAAGTTGGGAAAGAAAGGGACCTCTTTTAAACATTGTATTTCTCTCCTTTTTCATAGCCAGCTGCAACTGTGTAATTAAATTGTCAAAGTGAAACGTTGCAGTCTGAGCCGCGCGTCGGTCTCGCACTTGAGCGCGGAGACCCCTTTTCTCTCTTTCTCCCTCTCGCCTCCTCCTCTGCTGTACCGCTTCGCTCCGCGGTTCATGGCAGCGCAGAGGTGTCGCTGGAAGGTGCCTTGTCCGAGGGCTGTTTTTGATGGAAGTGTATTTACCATGAGGAGGGCTGTCCTGCCCGATGGGAACGGGTGCCAATCCAGCTGTGCTCTGGCGGCCGCTCCAGATGTTGGGATGGCTGCGATCGCACAAAAACGCTATTCTGGGACTTCTTTATCATTAGGTCGCTGCTCCAGGCTTGACCAGTCTGTTGTTTTGCGCCTGTTTTCCTCGTCTCTTCCATGTCTGTTTGTTTTACCTCTCTAATTCCCCAAAGTTGGTAACGATGTATTGCGAGACTTCAGCTGAACTTGTTGTTGTTAAATACGCAGATAAACTGACTAAAACAGCGTAGTCTGGCTACGAGATAAAGCTGCTGAGATTTAATTTGAATATGTCATTTATTAAAAGGCTGATTGTAAGTGGAAGGCTGCCTGGAAAATGTCACACGTTCGTATAGTATGTACACTATATAGGCGAGTGTATAAATATGCATGATGCCGAGTGAAAATATCTTTGCTTTCTGGAACATTGATCTCCCCACATAAAATTAAACCGGAATCCACAGTCCCCTCCCCTCTTCCCTCTTTTGCACACCACTAATTTCGGTTAGGTGCCCTTTCCTGCCTAAGGCAGGCGTTCTTGCTCCTGCTGCCTGAGTAATGTACGTGTACACGGTTCTGTGTGCACATCAGCTGGAAATGTGGACAAGAGTAGTGTTGGGGGAATGAACAAAATAGCGTGTTGATGCATCTCTTTGGAAACAAACTGTACTGGTTTCAAGTCCAGAGGAGTGGTATTATTCTTTGTGAGATATGTGACACATCCTATTTTCGGAGAGGGCTCTGTGCAGGCACCGGAGAGTCATTGCTCATTGTAATCCCACATAGTTTTGAGGACTGCAGAGGTCTGTAGTACAGGACATTGGCCCCTCAGAGCATCGCCTAATGTGATCTATATGGATTGCAGCTTTTAAGTTTCATAGGTTCTAGAATTACAAATTAGCTAATTTTAATCAAAACATGTGAAATGTTATCCTGGCTGGATATAAAGGCTGACTGTGCTGTATCCTCTGGGTTTGTTTTGTTTACTTTGGCTGCAGGCACACTCAGCGGTTTGGGAGATAGTTGTTCTTCTACAGTATAGCAGATGTTTGTCTGAAAGGGTGAGGAAGAAACAAAAACAACATTGTGTGAAGGAGAAAAATTACATAATTTTAAACTAATGCTTTGGTATTAAGCATTGGCATCAACCTTCGTGTAGAGAGTTTCTCTTTTTTCAATCATGCGTGGCTCCTTAAGGTTGGGAACCTCAAGATTTCAGCTGACTTAAAAACTAAAGGCGGGTAGAAATGGTGTTTTGAACCCATGTAATTTCTGATTGAGTGTGAGACAGCTGATGGCAGAACCTTTCATAGCCCACCTTTCAATATAAACCATGCTATGTATGCTATGCATTTTTAGTAGGACAGTTGGCTGCTATCACCTAAGAAGGGGAAAGGGTGGGGGAGAAAAAAAAAAGTGGTTTGACTTTTTGACTGGTTGAGAAAGTTTAAACCCTGTGGTAATCATTTATCCTTTTTCTTAACCGATGAATTAAGATGTCTAGTTGTTCTTCATAAACCCAAGGAATACAATAATGTAACAAATTGGTTACAGTGTGCAAGATGTTTGCAGTGAAATGACAGAGGGAGCACAATGTGCCCTTGTGTAGGTTCGTATCTGTAATGTTCAAACAGGCGACTGTTTCCCTTCATCTGAACTGCTTTCATCTGGACCAGTGTAAAATAAGCTCTGGTAAGTAATCACGGCAGAGCAGAAAGAAAGGAATGTATACAGCAGTAGACAGCCTAAGCTGTAAAAACTGTAACCCGAGTATCAGCAGCAGATCAGATATCAAGGCTTTAAGGTAGGGGAAATGAAAGAGATGAAGGGGAGGAAAAGACGAGAGAGGGAATGGAAAAGTCAGCTTGGAAAGTGAAGGAGAAGTAGGAGGGCCCCCTCAGGGAAATTTGGCTCAGGGATTAGGGAATTTTATCATGGTGTACAGTGACCTACTCAGGTTTCAGCCCACATTGGATCGAATTGCCTCCCTTTGCTAGCAGAAAGAAAAAAGACTGGTGTATATGTGATTTCCCCCCCCCCCCCCTTCGGATAATAAAAAGGCCGTTGGTACAAATGTCTATTTTAAGTACAGCAAATGCAAGGCACTATGAATGAGCAAAAAAATTACCTCATCACAGAGACTTCCTTCAAGATTTGCTGTTTGATAGATGTTTACTCTAGAAGGATCACGACACCCAAATGCTTGGTTTGGTGTTTTCCAACAGTAGTGTCACAGCTCAGTTTTAACATGACTGTATGGATATTCAGGTTGCTCACTCTTTCCTTATGCCAGATATTGAGTTACATTTTTGTTATCACTAACCTAATGTACATGATGGTTATAACAAATTTTAATTTGATACAATGTTGTGTGCAAAAAGTACATGACTCTGCACAGTTTTCTGATATTACGTTTCAATGAAAAATACATTCAGGAGGAACTGTTTTGTTTCGCTGTGACCTTTACAGCCACTCTTTCTTTTTCTCTAGTTATTTTTTCTTTTGTCCCCCTTCTTTGTTCAGATGAGACTTTCCATTTTTTTCTCCCAGAGGTAGCATTCACTTTGCTCTTTGGAGGAGGAGCAGATAGTTATTCTGAAATTCAGTTCAGTGCCATTTCTCACTTGCTGATGAATAACAACACACCTAATAGAACCAAAGCTGTCATAATCAGGGAACCCAGTACTATTTTAAGACCAAAATATTTTCTACCGTTTAAATGATGAAAGCACTTGTCGAGGCACAATGATGGCTCCCCCAACCATCCCTCCTCAGCTTATTTCCATTTGGCATCCTACTGCCAGGAAGCTTAGGAGGAACAGCAAGGTGCTCTGAAATGTTGTGAAGTGAGGTTACATCCAGTACTGGATTGCACTGGAAGTTCTCCCGCACAGATGAGACAATGTATCCATGTGTCTCTAACAGTTGAAAGGCAAGCAATTAATCTGCACTGTAATTTCACAGGGCTGCTTCATGTGCCCAAGGAGTTTACCATCTATGAATATTCTCAATAACTAATTTGTATCTAAAATTGGGCTTCGTTCCTGATGCCTAAAGCTTAGGACAGCCCCATCTGTTATCATTTAATAGTAAACTCATCAGAATGTCTTTCAGTTTAGTGTTTTAATATTCCCTGTTTGGCATTTGAAAGTACTACTGTCAGAAGGAGGAAAGCGGTGAAGCAGGCGTAGCAGCCTTGCGCCTGGAGCGAGCCAGTTTGCTCAGAGCGCTCAGTAGGTTCCAAGGAAACTCCTCCCTTCTCTCCTGAAAAGCAAAAAATGTCTTTGGGAAAGTGAAAAAGCAGGCAGGCTTTATCAATTGCTTTATTTCAGATGGAGGGTGTTTCTGTGGAGTCTGTGTGGAAGGGGTTTTGAGGGATGGCTGCGAAGGGGATTGCATTTGTCTGCACTGGGAGCCTCACCTGCCAGTGTGCTGTAGAAATAGCACTTCTCTGAACAAAGTGGGTGAAACAGAACCAAACATGTATATGGGAGAACAAAGAAAAGTAAAGCATCAAGGAATTTTGGTTTCTGATAGCATAGAAGTCTAACCATCAAATTCAATGTGGTGACAGCATAAATAAGCAAAGAATGTGAGGGCTGGAAAAAAAAAAAGTTTGTGTTGTGACTACAGAAACATTTTTATTTCTTGATGCAGTGAAAGTGAAAAGTGAATTTGTGGGTCTCTGCACTGAGTGGGTTATGCAGGCAAGGAAATGGAATGGAGCCACTGTGCTTCCTCCCAGATCTGAAATAAACATTCAGCAGTAAAACCTAGAAGAAAATGAGTCTGACAGACTCATTCTCCCCTGCGTTTCCTGCCTCCGTGTTTGCCAGGCCTCGTTCGGTGAAGCCAGGCCTTGCCCCCTGTGAATAAGGTTCATAGAGAAGGAAAGACAAGAGATCTAAGATGGAAAGAGAAGCACGGCTTAGCTTCAGAATGTATTAATTAGTAAAGATTTGGGAAAATGATGCATCGTAATGTAAAAAATCAAACTGTAGGTGTACTGTTACGATGAAATGAATCCTAAAGTAGGAAGAAATGTGATTATATTTTTACTGCCTAGCATATAAGTCAGTCTCACATAGGAAAGAAACCACAGTCTGGCAAGTCAACACACTCTTCTTCATCTTTCACGGGAATAGGAAGCAAATTCAAGTAGAAATACCAGCAAGAGTAATAGTTATCCTGGCTCTTCCAGGAGGGACCATATTTCTGTGTAGTACAAGAATTGAGAAATCACACAGTTAAAACATGCAAATCACACATTGTCCTGCAGGGGTGATAAGTGGTTTGGGATTTAGCAGGGGGCAAAACTCAAACTGCTGTCCGATGGGAAGGAAGGGCTTTGGCAATGGTGTGTGAGGGGCCACCAGAGCATTTTTGGCCCAGTTTCTTTGGCAGGGATGAGCTGGTTGGGATGTGCTGCAGCCATAGTGAATGCTCTGGCAGTTTGTCAGCTGTGATGGTGCGCTCTCAGCTAGAAGAGAGCAGGAGGTTTGGCTCTGGCAGGATGATAACCAACTGCCTGGGTGTGTTGGCAGCTGAAGGGGTGGTTGGTGCTTCCACTGTGGTCTCAGAAGCTTGTCTGCTTGGTGGGTGCAGAAAAGAACTGAGCTTGGCATGGCGGAGTGAGTGCAGAAGGATGCAGGACAGGATTTCTGTGGTTGTCTTCTCAGCTCTGACACTGACCCACACTGTGAGTGGCACCAGAGTTTGACCTCTTGGTTTCCCCACAGGGGACTGAGCATTGTCTTCCTGTCAGGATGAAGTTAGGTTCCAGTGTGGTACATTTGCAATAAACTCTGTAAGCCCCGCAGGGCCACTCCTGCTGGGAGGCTCCCTTTGGGCTCAGCAGAATTTGCTCTGGACTTAGGGGTCCCAGCTTAGCAGTGTGATTGCTGACTTGGGATTTTACTGATGATTGGCAAGGTTTTCTCTGGTGTCCTGGTCTTCGACATCATCCCAGCCTTCTGGCATGACTGTACTGTTGGGGTGGCAGCCTCCATCCTACAGACACTCCACATCATTTTGGGGAATGAGTCTGAAAGTAAGCATAGACCAGCTCAGTGCCTCTGCTCTCCTGTTCCTGCAGAAGCCTTTGAATTGCAGCTCCTTGCACATCCTCCATCTGGTCACCCACACTTGCCTTCACATCTCCTGCCTGGTCTTTGGCAGGTCCATTATTTCTCAGTTCCACTGGCTCCTGTATAGCTTGCTTCATCACTGCTGCTTCTACTTTTCTGCTCCAACCTCACGTCCTACGTTATTGCTTTTCTCAAGCCTCGCTGTTACAATCATCACTCTTCCTTTCACTGAGCTTTTGAAGCTTGTACATCTTTCAGTGGGGTTTGCTCTGTGTGTACAGGTTGTGTATTAATTCTTAACTTCATCAAGAACTTGACTTTTTTGTGTCTTTTTTTTTTCTTTTACTGTTCCCCCCTCTGTATTCACATAGAGAAAAATTATCTCATCTCTTCTCATCATTTGTGTTTTGATTATGGCCACCACACTGGTCTTTACAAATCCCATCTTGTTACCTTGTCTTAAATCCATGTAGATTGTGTCTATCCCTGAAATCGAAGAAGGGAAAATACATGGAAACCATGAATTCATAGAGGTCAGCTTTGGGACAGCGGCTTCAGCAAGGACATGACCTGTGTGACCATGTTCTCAATTGTCAGGATGTCAGACATCACTGCAAATGGGTATTGTAGTCAGGAGTCTGAGGGAAGGTGATGTTGTTCTTTGGATGCCCATTTATACAAGAGAGTTAAAAACACATTTCTCAGGTTTGACTGTCAGCTTGCTGTGGATGGGGTCATCCTTTTGGTTTGCTGTGCATGAAGTGTGGTGTAATGCAGCTCTGGCTGTTAGTCACTGAGAGAATGGTATTAAGCCGGATCTGCATCACTGTAATGATGAATTATAAGGATGAATTATAGGGAGAATGGCTTCTTTTTTTTTTTTTTTCTTTTAACCAAGCCACTCTTGTTGAGAAAGCATGGTGTTATAATGGTGCCTACTTTTTTTTACTGTGTATGCAACCTCTTTGTACTCTCACTGAGGTTAGCTGGAAAGACCCCAGTGATTTACTTTTTTATAAGAGAGTCAAGTCTCTATGACGGGTAGTTTCAAAGTCCATTGTATTTCTTGTCATTGTGAGTGTTCATTTTCTTGTATCACCTATTACAGACAATTTAAATGAAACTTGAAAAGTACTTAAACTTTGTGCTGTTACAAACTCAACCATCACTTTGGCTACTTTCTGAAGAGACATACACATATATTAATTTTCAAGAAAAAATAAACATATGTACAACATTGCTTACATATTCCTTGACAAGTAATTAGAAATTACTCGTTGCCTGAGTTGATCAACAGTGCAGATAAAACACAAAGCACCCCCAGGAGGCAAATTTAGAGCCACCAAATTAATTTGGTTGTATGGGATTTAAGTCCATAAGACTTTGTCAATTGGTCTCTACCTTGCTAGATTAGTCTCTAGGGCTGTGTCTCCATAGTTGAAATTCAGCAAAGCAAGGGAAGCTGGCAGATCTTTCCTTCAGGCCTCCATGGGCCCTTTCAGGATGTTCTGGGTGAGCTGCAGTGTGGAGATTTCACTCTGCAGTTCCAGGTCATTTTGTTATTGGGTTCCCATGGGTTAGAAACGGTGTTAGTGCGCTGGGACTCCTCAGCACTAGGAGAGTTTTCTAAAAAGCTAAGAAAACCCAAAAAAAACCTTTTAGAAAAATTTCCCATTTTCACTAGTACTTAAAACACAAAACTGCATCATTCAAGTGAGAGTTTAAGTATATATTTTAGAAATAGGTAGGTGTTAGCCGCATTACGCTGCATTGTACTCATTAAAAACTGTAGTAGTGACATAGTTCAGACCTAGTGGGGTGTTGTACTTATAATGCTGAGTCTAGAAGTAGAGGTGGAATGATGCAATGTTTTCCAGCAATTCGGGGCTGCACAGGAGAGCCATAGAATTGTGATTTGCATCAGATGGCCAAGTGAAAATGAAAAGGGGAAAAACCAAAAGGAAATTGATGCTTCATAGGTCTGCTGTGGGGTTTTGGTTTGGGTTTTCTTTTCCTAAAATATGTTTGTAGCACAATTACACAGATGATACTCTTGGAAGTGTACAAATTGCTTGTGTTTACTGCTTATAGGTGCTTTACAGTGCTTGTTGAGTGACAGGAACACCTATGTAATCTGGTGTGATGAATGAGCCAGGAGCAGTGCAGTGCTCTGAGGTTCTGTAGCACAGCGCCTGCTGTAGCTTCAAATTCAAAAGCAATTATAATTTGATTAATTTTTATTTATTTGTTTAAATGACTGGAGAATTGCTGTGTTCTATCATTACACTTGCTCCCACTCAAAACTTAAGCTAGAGCAGTTACTAGACAAAATCTAGCAACCTGTGAATTTGACATATACCATTTATTTTGAATTGGCGTCATATTCTCCTTATTCCTTTGCTGGTAGCCAGAGTCCTGGGAGGCAGTGCTTATCAGAAGCATTATTTTAGATCTCAAGATCTTGCAGGAATGTGAAGTTTGGAATTTGTTTTAAAAGAGTGCTGATAAAACAAACAAAACAGAACCCAAATATAAATGCTTTGTGTGTGGCTTTTTCATTTCAATTTATAGTTGTTGTACTACTTTAAACTGATTTTTGCCGTCACAATAATTCATTATCTGGTTTCCTTTGGTAATTTTCTAAATCCATAAGCTGTAGAGCTCCATGGCACTATTTGGTCTCAGAAAGCTTTGTTGCCTGGCTGCAGATTTCTTAACTTACTCCACTAAATCTCCTGGCCCAGTAATGAGTGTTTTCTACAGAAATATTTTTGCCATATGACCTAGAGGACATATTTTTAATAGAAATTAAAGGTTATAACAGTCATGCACCATACTTTGCATTTCCATAAAGACATAAAATGTAACCGCACAGCCAGTTGGAAATCAGTTTAAAAATAAATATGGCAAAACTGAGAAAGGTTTTTTTAAACAAATACAAGAGATGTTTGTATGAAACATTATGGTAAAATGCTTTCACAGTGAAGAGTTTTTAAGTGGTTTGACTATGTGAGGGCTTATAACTGAGGAAAAACTTCTTTGCTGTGATTTTATTTGATTTGGTTCATGGGCACCTTAAGGAACTGTAATTGTGTCAGTGACCTGCTCCAGCTGAAAAGGCTGTAGCACAGTAAGATTGATTAACTGCTGGTTGAAAAAAAATTCAGGTTTTCTGTTATTCTCTTGCTGCGTTCTTAAATATTTTATGGGAACAGAGACAAGTTGTGTGATGAATGTATGTTAAAATATTTCTGACATTGAATGTCAGAGCAAAAGTCATAAATAACTCCCCTTTTCATTTTCTTTAAATTACAGACGTATGAGTCTCTGTCATAATTACATGTGCCAGTTGGAGATTTAAATGCATTTCACTTTATGCACTTGACTTATGAAATGAACATTAGTCTTTGAGGAGGTGGGCCAAACCTGACATTCCTCATGTAGCACAGATACAGTTCAATTTATGCAGTCCTCCCTTCCTTCCAAATGGTTATTGATTACATAAATAAGTAGGTAATTTTTCTCTTTCAGAACTTTGCAGAAAACACTATGAATGAGCTCCTTGGCTGGTATGGTTATGATAAGGTTGAGTTGAAAGATGGAGAAGATATTGAATTCAGGAACTACTCAGCAGACGGGGAAAGCCGCCAGCACATTTCTGTTCTCAAAGGTAATGAGGCTTCATGTTTCTGTGTTCATGCTAAGAAGGATTAATAGCTCAACCTGTCTAAATTGGTGTGGATTGGGAAGCGTGTTCTGCTACTTGTGTCTTGGTTGTTTTGCATAAAAATATCTGAGAGTATTTTGTGCTATAGGGAAGCAAATAAGGTATGAGGAAAATCACTTAACAGAATTGCTGTTGGTTTGCTCTTACTGATGTATCTTCGCAAATAATGCCTTTTGTGAGTCAGTTGAAAGTCATTTACCAGTGGTACCAATAAACTGCTCACAACTGGAGGAAAGGAGCCCTTTCTTAGCAGAGTGGCTTTAAGGAACCCTTTAGCTTTCCATACTAAAGCTGCTTTTAAACTTTTTAAAGTGTTGAAAGATTTTAAACTGGAATATTCCCAACACATGTAGGAACGAGTGTGAGCATTCACAAAAGGCTTCTTATCCACCTTTGTACCAGACTGTCTTCTGAAAGTGCAGTAGAAATTTTCCGGGGATGGAATTTGTTTGGGACACTGCTGAATCTTTGTGATTCAAAATGTAAAGGATGAGATCCTGTCTGTTTGTTCAGTCATTCAGTTTTTGCCTTCTGACTCCTCAGTCCCATGGGATGGGTAGGGACTTGTCATCAGAGCGAAGAGTAGAAAATTACTGCATCTTGACTTACCGAGCAGGAGTTCCACAAAGGTGAGGTAAAGAGAGGAAATTGCAGCAGCTCTTAAGTTCTTGGAGTGCCGCTTTTCACTGTGTTCATGGACAGCAGTGTTTGGGTTTTCTTTCTGAAAGCCAGGAGCAGCACTGTATTCAATGAGTGTTGCAGTGAGTACTGATACCAGAGAGACCAGTGCTGAAGGACACATGGCTAGAAAAAGGTGAAAAAATTAGAGGTAAGGGGAAAAACCCTAACTGTGTTAAAATTGAATGTTTGCAGCTCGTTAGTTCTATAGCAACGTTGGTGATCAATGATTGTTTTTGATTTAAAATGCAGCTGCCTTTGAAGAAACTTGTGTGCCTGTGTAGCAACGCGCTTCATTTATTTATGTTTTAATAAATAGATCTTTTATTGAGTGACTTGTGGCTCCAGTCTGTGCTTGATGAAATTTGTGACATACTTTTTTTATAGGCACATGATACAAATCCTATGTTTTATGTACCATAGATGTTGAATGTCTGTGCAGGTAGAAATTTTTGGTGTGTGCAATCTATGGGAGGGAAAAAAGTACATTTCTCGTTTTAAGAGATGGGGGGAGAGGAAGTAATGAGAATTAAGTCCTGCCCCATAGCTGAAGTGTATTAGAGAAATTCCTACAAATAAGAATCTTGAGGTGATTTGGATTAAAGAATTAGATTAATAACTGTCATCATTTCATGCACACTTTGCTGTGATTTCAATATTTTGTTCATTTCTTTAAATCCCTTTCATTATTACTACTCATATGTATAGAGAATGAAGGATTCTTTTATTCTTCAGTTTATGCTTCTTGCAGTGGTGAAGTCACAGTACACTGGCTGTGATCACCATGCAAACAGTACAAATAAAGTACAGGAATAGGATGCCATTGACTAAAGAAGGCATACTAAGGATATGTATGACAAAATAATCTTACCTTTTGCAAAAAGAAAGCATGAATTTGATAAAAAAAACAAACCTGGAGCATTTCTGAAGAATACTGGAAAGTATAAATTTGCACTCTTCTTGTGTTAGGGTAAGTAATTTAATGAAGAGATTGGTGAAAGTATGTAAGGCCATTTAAGAAATATATGTGTCATACTGTAGAATGTGTTCTTTGTGTTTTACAGAAAATTCTTTGCCAAAACCAAAATTACCTGAGGACAGTGTTATTTCGCCGTACAATATAAACCCAAGCTACCCAGGTCTTGCAGCAGGAAATGGACTATCGGACTCACCAGCAGGGTCAAAGGATCATGGGAATGTACCTATTATTGTCCCGTTAATTCCACCACCTTTCATAAAGCCACCAGCAGGTAAATCCTAATGAATATTTTTTAAAAATGGTTACTATCATTGACGATGTCCTGAGATTGCTAGATCATTGTGTCTTAGCAAGAGAGCTGATTTCAAAATTATTGAAATCTGGTCACAGGGAGCTTTAAAATGGAGTGAGAGGGTGGCTTTAGTTGCCTTAGTGTTCTTGAAAAACTTCCACAAATGCAGTGACAACAAACTTGCACTGCTTGTGACACTCCTCATGCTGCATTATAGTCTCAGCACTTCAGTAGAGTCTGCTTTCGGGAAAAAAAAAAATTTGTTCTGGTGAATAAAGCCTTTAAGTAAATTAATGGAAGAATATTAAATTGAAAACAGGCTCCATGAAGGAACATGTGAAAGAGACAAACAGTGAAAGAGACAAAGCTGTCAAATAAGTATCATGTCTGTATATCAGGTTAACAAGCTCATGTTGGGAAAACTGTCTCTTGATTTCCATTGGAATCCCTGACCGTTGTCTCTTGAGGGTTTAATAAGATCTTCTCTCTACTCAGGAGGCTGTGCTGAGATGTTTTACCTTTTCATTAGATTTTTATCAGGAGTGATTTTATAATATGCCATTCCTCAGAGTTTGCATGAGAAATGATTTATTCCACTCTGCATGCTGCTTACTGTAATCCGTGAAAGGAACTCTTGCGGCTACACCGAGGTGATTAATTGTTGTGTTATTGTTTACTGCTCTACACAGTGTGATAATTGGTGAATCTAGATGGCAGTAAGCTCAGTCCTACTTCCATGGACTGCGTGTTGTTCTGGTTGCTCTTGAGTGATCAGGGTGACACACAACACCTTCCCTAGAACGGTAGCTCTCCACACACAGGGAGGCACCTTGGCCAAAGAGTCCCCACCAGGTGCAAGGATGCCTCTGCTCAGGCAGAACTGCTTGTAGGATTAGGTCCCAGCTGTTAGATGGTCACCTCTGCCCTTTGTAGCTTTTTCAAAAGGTAGCTGCAAAGTACTGATCAGTCCAAGAACGTGTTTGCCTGTTGTCAGTCGTGTACAGTTGCCCCTCCTAAATTATTGTTACACCATTGAGTTTTTTCTCTATAGAAGTATACTAATATGCTATGAATAATTTTAAAATGTTACTCAATACTCATTCCCTGCCAAAAACCTTCAATCTATTTTATATGGTATTTGCTAATTACCAAAGCTATTTGGGCCCATTCCTGCAGCCTTTACACAGCTAAAGATCTCGGGCCATATGGGCTGGATCCTCAGCTGTTGTTGATTTGGCCCTAAAGCTTTAATCAAGAGCTTGTGCCATCCCAAGCTATTTTCCCCTCCAATGTGAGTCACGAATGAATCCAGAATGCTGAATTTGTGGTATGTGAACACAAGGCTATAGCATGCATTGTGCAAATTGCCACAGTTGCTGGATTTTTATGACATCAAATAAGCAGGAGGAGATGGAACTATGAAGTAGAAAAACAAATTACTGCAACAGTAGTTAAGTGGACACAGGGGAATCTTGGCCAAGTCAACTGCCTTCTGTTCTTTGTCCGTCCACCTACAGCATATGATCCTGTGTTCAAGTGTACCACTAAGGGTAATGTGCAGAGAAGGCTTTTCATCAGTATTTTTCAACTTTTACTTTTTAAAATCTATTAATTAATAATGATTGTTGTTTTACCTACATAGGGGATATAAATGCATAATCTCTGCCTCCTCTGACTTTATCCCACAATCAGTAATGAGTACTAGATTACCGTGACTTCTGAGCAGATGAACATATTTATCTCACCTTTGTTTTAGAGAGCAAAGCTTGGGAGGACTGGAGGGGGAGGAGAACCACAACCTTTGTGGGATTTGCAGTAAGCATGGCTAGTAATTGTTTCGTTTTATCTTAGGGCGTAGGTGCCCTAGTCATGATCACCCCAAAGAACCTGGCAAGAAACAACTGGTGAATACAAGTAGAAAAGGGAGTACAAAGGAGAGCCAATGTGCGAGGCAGTGGTCTTGGCACTGCACTTTGACACTGTTCTGTGGGCACTACATCAAAGCAGAAAACTTCAGAGTGATACAAAGCCAGACAAGAGTAACTCTGGGGATGTTTTCTTGGAGTCCCTCGCAAACGCAAGGGATGACTTTGGAAACAGCACAAAGGTGCTTCTTTGAGTTGAGCGTGCAAATGATTAGACTCACATCATTAATTTTCAGCACGGGGGACAGACAGACTATGACTGACCTGCCACAAGAACAGAAGCAGCTTACATTTGTTTGAGTTAATAAATGAAGTGAGGGGACAGAGGGAGAGGCAGAAAGAGGCCAAGAGAAAGTTTCAAGGTTAAAACACTGGGCAGGAAAAGGGACATTTGCAGTGTATTTTGAGTAGACACACATAAGACAAGGTTACATTATGGGCCAGAGAGAAAACCAGGTAGTAATGCACTGTAGTGACTGATATGCTAAGAACTGGCATGCGTCCAGACTTTGTGAATGTATGAGGAAAGCTTTTAGATACTGTACAGGAGAAAAATCTACAAGACTTAAATATAGCTTGAAACAGAGTGCCCATAGGTAAAAATGATACCTAAATCATGAACCTGAAAGACAGGAAAGATGGTGCAGTCCAACCTTATTGAGCAAATAATATGGAGTGAGCACTCAGGGAGAAATTATTAAGACTTTAATTCTTGCTGTATTGATCTTGAACAGAAGGGTCAGCATGAGTAAAAAGGTGTCAGACAGGCTGAGGTATTCATTTGGACAGGAGTGCAATGGTCTGAAGAGGATAAGCAAATCCAAGAAACAGTCACAATGAATGATTAGTTGAATAATTTTTGCTGATAAGATTCTATTCAGATAAGAGGGAGAAGAGAAAGAGCAGAGCATGGACGATGCTCACAGAAGCCTGAAGGGAGAAACGGGAAGGATACTTGGCTATGTGCACTGATGTAGCAGTTGCAGAGGTAGAAGATACTGGGGAAGACAGTCAGGAAGCCAAGGAAAACAGGATTTCCAGGGAAGCAAATATGACTCTTGATATCAGAAACAGCTACCAGCTTGAGCAAGAGGGAGAAGGAGTGCTGATCCTGAACTATGTCCAGGAAGCTGTCATTGAAAATTTCAGCAGATTAGGTTTTCCTTGAGTGTGCTGAAAAACTCTGAACTGTGTCCTGTCTGCATTCATATTTTGTACGACCAGGCTAAAACCTTGAACATTTAACAAAATCGCCTCTTTTTCCCTCACGCCTACTTTGCAGTAAAGCGTTTTGTAAACCAAATAATTTTGACCAATCTGACTAAAATTTTATCTCCAACCTCTTCAGATTTCTGTTTTAGTCAAATGAAATGTTAGGTACAGATTGGCTTATATGATCCTGGAAAATGTTAGGGATCTACCTATTCAGAGAGGTAGCTGCAATAAAGACACTCTCTCTTTGCTGTACCTCAGAATTATACCTAAAAAAGGCTGAGTTAAATGCATGAGCCCTATGTGGTCCACTGATTGTCAACAGACTCAGGTTATGGTATGCCAGTGGAGGATGATAAATCCAGTCATGGGAAGCCTCCACCAGAAGGATGCAAATTACTCAGATGTGGAGGCTGTTTTTGCAAGAGCATTGCGCTGATTTGTACCACCAGGCAGATAGATCACACTCAGGCAGTCCCAAAACAAATGTGACTTCGTAAGTCAACATTAGCCATCCAACCTGCTTCTGGAAGCAAAAAAGAAGTCACTGCTGCCTCCAGAGAGTTGGTGTAAGTGTCTCCTTGTGGCCAGTAACCATCCCTCTTGCCCAGCAGGCTGGTAACTACGTTTGGAATTGGCAGCTGATTCTGAGTGATGTTCAGGGTTAGTCTTGAGTACAGCTTGTTGCAACAAATTGATCCTAAGTTTATTTCTACTTGGTGTTAGAAAATTCTTATTTTCTACACAGCAATGTAAAGAAGACGGGTAGGGTTTTCTTGTTGGTTGTTTTTTTTTTTTTTTCCCTATTTAAAAATTACATAGAAATAGCACAGAATGGAAGTGCAATAGCCAGGAATGATCTAGGACTAAAAATTCTACCACAGCTGTGCGGAGTATTTGGCCTTAGTATATAACTTGCAAACCTTTTTTTATTCTGCAGCCCTTAATGATAGAGTAAATCTAAGAGGGCACTTAGGGTGACTGCCCTTTTGCTCAGGCAAGTTTGGACAGTTCCTGTTACATGGGATGAAGGAAGCCTAAAATCAAGACTAGTTAAAGAAGAATGCAAAAAATTCTTTCAATGCGGGTGAGAACATGCTGCCTCCTCCCCCTGGCACCTGCTGGAGGCTATGGTGTCTCAGTTTTCCTATTTCTTTGAGTGCTCTTTGATTTAGTTTTTCTTAGGATCCCAATGGCAGTGCCTTGGTAGGGGAGGTACAAGTGCTGCTTGGTCTATCCTTTGAGCATGGGTGTTGGCAAAATCCTTCCTTTTCCTGCCTCCTTCTGTGTTCAAGCAATGCACAGAGTGTGTCTTCTCCTCTGAGCATCCCAAACAAGAACCAGCTCCCTGCTGTGCTGCGCTGGGAGGGGAGATCACTGCCAAGGGACATAGTGGAAGGGGAGGCAGAGAGGATGATGTTATGCAGTTGATTGAGCTTTTCACAGGGGAAAGAAGTATGAGAGGGAAATAATGCTCCCTCCCAGGGGTTTTCACAAGATACTGAGAATATTTGGAAAAAGAAAAGGTATTTAAAACCGACAACCCACAGATCAGTGTCTCTACATAATGTTAGGTTCAGTGATTTCCAAGCTATAATGATTGGAATTGTACCAGAAGCTATCAGAAACTCATGAAAGTGAAGGAAAACTGGGCTGGAAGAACTGTATCTGGTGAGGCAAAATGTCTTAAAGGAGGGGTAGAAACATTTCCAGTTCTGAGTACATTGTAAAATAGACCCATGACCTAAGCTGGCAAAGAAGTGTCAGATTCAAATAGTAAAGTGAATAATTAGGTATTTTATAGAAAGGAATGAGTGATTTTCTGTGTTATGTCTTCATATTACTTTAGAATTAAAGTTTATAGGAGATTTTGTAAATACAAGTGCACATGAGTAACTTTGTGCAACATATGGGAATAAGCAGAGTCACTGCCCTACAAACATTCTGGAACTGCCTGCTCAAACCTCTCTCAATATTTACATTGTATTGGAGGAATCTGGAAGCATAAAAGATATTTTAAATGGTGTTTAGCAAGGCAGCAAAAATAAATTTCAAGGTCATCTGTCAAAATTCACCAAGGAATTTGATCTATGACTGCATTACCAAGAAGTCTAATTCAAGGCAGAATACAGTGGCAGTTTTCCTTAAAAAAAGACCATATTATCAGATCTAATGAACTCTATATATTGAGGAGACTTTTGTTTTACTATGCTCTGGATCCCTCTTCAATACTTCCCTAATATCTTATTCCAGTTGCTGAACAACATCACAGTTTCTCTAACTACAGGTTTAGGTCTCTACTGCAACAAATACTATAGTCGCTACTCTTCAAATTATTTCTCTTGTTTTCAGTTTGAAACTAGTAAGTAGGCTCACTACAGCCTGGGTTTTTTAAATACCAGTGGTTGCCGGGATGCCTGCCCCATCTAGCCCACTGTTGATATCTTTTGCTCTCTGTAGAGGGCCAAGTGTTTCCTTTGTGCTAAAAAGAAAATCACAAAGTCCACACATTCACCTTAATAGCATATATTCAAAATACACAGGGAGTTCCCCTTCTATTAGCTGAAATAGGTGCTTTTTTGTTTGCATGTTTAAAACCTGCCTAAATGCCAGCTTTTGTGTTGTGTATTCAGTCCTTACTGAACTATGCATAAGAGTGTGCCTAAGCTCATACATAGAAAATGTAGGCAGGCGGTGGTTCCCCAAAATGATTTTTTAAAAGGAGCTGGGACATTTTGCTTTATTGGCAGAGTAGTGAACTTCGAGACTGGTCCTTAAAAGGAAATGCATTGTAGAGCCTCTGAGGTATTTCCATAGTGATGGCAGCAGCAAGCTTTCTATTGTCAGCCCTATGTTTTAATCTTCCTCTGGTAATTACTTTTTCTAAGGTACTTTTTGTACCTTAAGTTTGCCACACCCCCAATCTATTTAGAGGACCAGCACTTAAGTGATATCACAAGTGGATCTACAGCAGTGTCTCAGGGGTTGTTTCTTCATTTTTTTGAGGTTGAGATTGGCTTGGTAAATCATTTTGGGTGTTAGAAAAATTACTGTAATGGTGCTTCTGCCTTGCTTGGGATCAACAACCCGAGGAACTGCTTTGAGATGAAAAATCTGAATACGTGCGCTTTGGTTTTCTTCAGTGGCGATCTGGGGTTTCAGAAGCAGCAGGCGGGTAACTCGGAATTAACCAATTCTGAAATCCTGGCAGATCCCAGTGGAAACAGTGAGCCCTTATTGTTATTGCTGCAGATGCTAGAGTCAAGTTAAGATTTAATGTCTTTAAAAAAGAAGTTTTGCAGCTTTTTGCTAGAAAGTTGTAGAGAAAGAAGCTAAAATATTTAATGATTATATACCAGTGGATTGAGCATAGTTCCCATCTAAAGGTAAAAGTGCTATTTTAGCCCCCTACCAAGAAAACCTGGGGTCTGAACTGCCTGTGTGAGGGGGTGGGATGCAGCAAACAGAAAAAGAGGGGAAAGTGGAAGAAAGCAGTAGTGGGGAGACATGGCTTCTGATAGTATGGTGTAAGGAAACAAATACCAGAGATGAGCTGGGTGGTTGGGAGATGCTGTGGAGGGGTGGAATGCCAAATATTTGCTGTATCAGATCACAGATACAACCACAGCCAAGGTGCAGGTTTCACACAGGCTCACTCAGTCCAGGTGCCATACTTGAAATCTCAGTCCCAAACCCTGTGCCCTCCTGGTCTTCCTTCTGCACAACAGAACTTTTTCAGTGCTGTGGTTGGACACCTTCATTATTTTCTTGCCTGAAGAACTGAGGGTCTCCTGCTGCATTTCTTGCAAGGAAATATAGAAAGTAAGGTTCTGAAGTACCTGCTCATGGGTCATAATAATGTACAGGATTAGATCTGCATTAAACTGCATTTAGTTTCACCGACCTTTTTGAAACTGGATTTAAAATTGAATGTATGTATCAGATAGTTCAAAAGAGTTTTTACTAGAGTATTGCAACCTAAAACTTAGTGAACCAGATCAGGATCTAATTCCATTCTAATTCCAGAATTGTAGGGATTTTAGGAACATTGTATTAAACACTGTAGGTCATGCTGGTTTGCTTAGATAAAGACACAGGACTGTACATGATGGATTTACTCTATTGTACTCATTGCCTACCTTCACTTCTCCCCACCTCTCCAAATTATGGTTCCATATAAGATCGATTAGTGTAAACTGTTGCTCTTTGGATTTAAGAGGAACAATTTTCTGCAGCTCCTTCACACTGGTGTGAAAGGAAAAAAATACCAAACATTTCGCTTAATTAAGACCTAAAGAGGCGGTGCAAACTTTTGATGATTAATTGAAGCATGCTTTAGACTGATGCATATTTAGTTATTATAATGTGATAATTTTATCTTGTTATACAAACTACTCCCTTTGGGAACATGATTTAACACTGCAAACACTCTGTGTTTATTGCATTGTTCATTATGAAAAATACACAGGCTAAAAACCACAAGGAGATGTAACTGAACAGTATCTGTGTGGTGGGTGCAGGGAGTAATTCTTCCACCTGTAATGACATGACCCAGGGGCAGAAAAACACAATATTGTAACTCCCACAATAGCTCTCCCTATGAAGAGTTGAGATCCCACAAAAGTAGAGGCTGGAAATTTAGACCTTGTACAGCATGTGGAAGGAATATATCTTTATATTACCTGGTCTAATTACAGAGGACAGCAATATGTACGTTCTGCTGAATATTTTCCTGCTACTATTCAGTTGTGTCAGTGCCATCTCCTCTTTGTCTCACCTGTATGAGTGCCCATGTTACCTGTCATAAGCGTGACAGATCTGAGAATATGTGAAACACTTTGCAAAAGCAGGTCATAAATTTGAAGGCCCAGATGGAGGAAAAAAAAAAATGCAGTTATTAAAAAGTATTTTCTTTCACTTCAGAATGATCAGTGCCAGGTCTTGCAAATTATATTTTTGTACTTTACAAACATGTGTCAGCATAGCTATGTGAGTCCTAAAAGTGATGGTGAATGATCTTCATCAGAAGAGCTGCTCCAGTGAGAGCTCATGTGATGGACATAGGCATGGTGTCAGGATGAGCTCATGTTACTTTAAGTAGATATACTAAGCCAGAGTACCCACAAAAGTTTGATTATGAGCAAAGGAGAACATTGCCGATGTGGTATACTCATGTAGTTATCGTGGAGAAGCTTTCTTAGTGCAGTTCTAATCAGAAAAATATTAAAATAAAGACTGAACACAGATAAGCAGTCTCAAATTGCTGGATTTGAAATTTCCACTTCTCTCTGATCTTGTTGCTTCAGGATCTTCTTGCTGACTGTTCTAGGGACAGGAATTTGATACATTTTCCTGAAAGAAGGGCGGGAATCTGGTAAAGTGATTTTCAAAGAATATGGCCTTGAAAAATGAAGGTCTGTGAAAAAGTGAGAGGAATTTTATCTTGAATGGAATGCAAGATTTGAATTTTTGGTTTCATATTATTTCAATTTGTGTTTAGCAAATGAGAGCAGTTAAATCCCAAAACTCTGACTTTACATATTTCACACAGTCTTACTGGTTTAAGTCTAAGTTTTTGTTTCCCACGGCTGGAGGAAAACACAGGAAGTATTTCTTTTCTATTGATGCTGCAGTCATCTTTTTTTAGTCACTAAGCCTAATACACTGTAACAAAGCATCCCTATTAGTTATTTTCACAAGGCCTGCTCAGATCTCTACCACAACTGGTGCAAAGAAAGCAAGCACACAGCTTTGGACCTTTACCATTGTCTCCAGCTGTCATCCACACCCATAGGCCATAGCTCTGTACCTCTCCTCAGCACAAAGCATAGGCCCTTTTCTCTGCTGTTCTTAACTTCACTCAAAAATGAAAGAAAGGATCTGATTTTAGACCAAGTTTTCCTTGTGCTGGGCTGGACAGGGCTCCTACTGATGGTCCGTAATCGTGTGATACTGGATATTTTTCTATTTCACTTGATGAACTCTGTTACAAAAAGTTAGAATTGCATGGAAAATTGACTTGGGCAAACCTACACCTGAGGGAGATTACTTAAATAGTGATGCATTAGTGTACTGTCATAGGAAGTGCATGCTCTAAACCCTCTTCTGAAGTACTGGTGTTTCCTGGCTGCTTCACATGGCCATACTCAGTTAATCCTTTTGTAGCTGTGTTCCTGAGTCTTTTAAATTGAAGAGGCATCTAGTTTTATTATTACTGTTACCATGGAATAGATTATATTGTATGTGACCATTGTTTGATGTTTGGGGCAAGAAGGGAGTAGAATAGAGAAATAATTCAAGTTCTTTGTATTTAGCTAGACTATTTTTCCCCCTTTCTCCCTTCTTTCAAAATGATGAACATTTTGATCAATGTTGATGATGACTCCTGGATATCACCTGTCACTTCCTGGAAGTGCAGACAGTGACTGGAAGTAGTAGTTTGTAAACCATTCTCTGCTGTTTTATTGACTGTTAGATCCTTGGACCACAAGTGAAGCAATGCTCTTCAAAGGAGTCCCCATGAGGTGGTGGTAAAGTTTTGTTGGTCAGAGCATGGCAAGACAGCAACTTGACATAGTAGGTCC
Organism: Pyrocephalus nanus; assembly: GCA_038380795.1. Classification (NCBI taxonomy): domain Eukaryota; kingdom Metazoa; phylum Chordata; class Aves; order Passeriformes; family Tyrannidae; genus Pyrocephalus; species Pyrocephalus nanus. Next base: position 45,012,664 of record CM076260.1, read on the forward strand.
CTCTCCCTCTTTCCTCCTCTCCTCTCCTTGCCAGGATGTATCTCAGAAAAAGTCTTTGGTAGAAGGAGGTGGACTGAATCTTACTGGCCTGCATAACCTCCTGCAGAGAAATGCACAACGTGGCTTTTCCGTGTAAACAGTTGCTGGTGGGAGCATGTGTAATTGAAAATGGACAACTGTGTGGATCTTTCTGATCATTCATGGGAGACAGTTCATGAGGATCAGTGAACGGGACCTGAATGATAGCTGAGGTGTTCTCCCTATCAAGCCACTCCCGAAAGCCCCTGAGATTTCCAGTGGTGGAGCTCTGTGTTTTCCCTTAAAAACTGTGCCCCAGACGAGACAACTTGCTTCAAAAAGAGCTATTCCAGAACCTACTTTGCCAGTGAACTCTCTTTCAACTCTGTAATATTCTTTTTTCATCTAAGAGAGTTCCTCTCACCAGAAATGAAGGCTATTAGAAAGGTATCACTGGTAGATCTTCTCTTTTCCAGAGATAAAATACTTCTTATCAGTAGGCGAATAAATGTTGCTGTTATCTGAAACAAGAGTCTACCGTCTGGTTCCTTTAATTCAGAGGATCTTCTGTTGCCCTGATACATTCAAACAGGCAGGTTCAGTCTGTAAGGAATTGGTTTATTATGGTATAAAAGTAGCCGAATCAGGGTCCTTTTGTAAAAGCTTAGTATTTAAAAATGGCTCAGGATAAAAATGGGAGGAAGAGCTCTTGGTCTGTGCTGGAGTAGTTAGCATCCTGGACAAGACTTGTCTGGAGAGAAAGCTGCAATGACCCTGCGCAACACCACCATAGCAGCATCCTGTGTGCATGGCTGATATTACAGCCAGTTCAGGGGCAGGCTTTTTGACCCTGTAGATGGCTAGTGATAATTTTGGCCATAGTGTTTTGATTTCCCTTGATGTGCAGTATATGAAGGTATTTATAGTATTGGCAAATCCCACAATAAAGGGCAAGTTATAAAATACATTAAACACAAATCTGTGTTATAACTTAGCCTTAAATATTGGTTTAAAGGTAGACAGTCTGATTAAAACTAAGAGGTCATTATTTTACATTGTAGAATTTTATTTGTAGCTGTAAATCATAACACAATTTGTCAAAGGAAAAAAGTTATTAAACTGGCAATATTTATTCCAATAAGGTGAGTAAAATGCAGCACGTAGTTCTGAGTTATGATAGTCAGGGAAAGGAGCCAAATCACTCTGCTAAAAATTAGTTTGCCAATAATTTTACAGAACGATGACAGCGTAGCTTCAAAAACAAATCCTTTATAGGGAAATAGGATGGCTGCATGACAGAATCTCTGAGCTATGAATTCTCCACAGCTCACGGACCCAGGAACTGCTTTAACAGTTAGTCTTCAGGGATTTTTTTTTTCCATAAGTTAGACAATGGCTGCTGTCTGTAACTGAAAGGTCACTCTGTATCATAAACTGGACATAAGAACTGAAGAATTCTAAATTTTATGTCAGAAAGATTTCTGCTAACTTATTACCTTGATCTATTCAGTAGGCTTAACTATTCACTGCCCTTGTCTGTGAAGCTGAGGGGGGAATGATGACCACACAAGGATATTGGTGCACTTTAGCAAATAAGCCCTGAGGTCTTTTTACGTGGCAGAAGGCATTACATGCCACATTCGTAACACACATTAGAGAAGAGCTTGAAGGAAGCTTGGGAACTCTGCCTGAATTAAAATTTGACCGATGAGCATAATGACTGGAAAATATTGTGGCAGATTTTGCCACAGTGCTGCATCTTCTGTCTTGCTCAGGTCTGTGTTTCTGTGACTGCTGAATTCACACAAAAGCTCCATGTTTTGTATGCTAGTCATTATTTCAAAACTGCAGAAAAGGGGCATTCCATGTTCCTTCCTCCTATTTAGAAGAGAGCTTGTGTTAGAGACCTGCCTCGGTGCAGTCTCTTCAGGCTGTTTTTTATCACGAGCTTGCTGAGCAGAATATCTCAGGAGCTCACTACTGCAGACTGTAACAAGAACAAAGCAGCAATACTCAGCCTCCAGTCTTGGTTACTCATTTAATAAGGAGTTGTGCACTCTCGAACATGCTAAAAATTTCTCGAGATTTTCAGAGATTTTCAGCAATGCACGATTTTTGAAGCTAATCATCTTTTCCAGCCATTTTAGAAGCTTTGCCAGTCTGCCAAGGCTGGCTGGTATAAGTCTCCTGCTGCCTGAGGATGAAATTGGTGATCACAGGCATGCACAGTTCTGCTCTCTGACAAAGAGGAAGTTAGAAATTGAACTAGTGCTGTTTGTATCTGAGAGTAAGTTGTGCAGACATCCGAGGAAAGAGTTTGCATCTCTTGTAAACATTGTTCTTATATTTTTGTTGTAGAAGATGATGTGTCAAATGTACAAATAATGTGTGCCTGGTGCCAGAAAGTTGGAATCAAGCGCTATTCCCTGAGTATGGGAAGTGAAGTGAAATGCTTCTGCAGCGAGAAGTGCTTTGCAGCTTGCCGAAGAGCATATTTCAAGAGAAACAAGGTAAGAGAAATAAGGAAAGATGCAACGTACATAGACATAGCTTTATGGCCCAGCTTGGGTCTTATTTAGCATCTAATAGAAGCTTTTTTTTTGTTTGTTTTCTCTGTTTCACCTAATCCCTCCACTTTCCATCTGTATTGTCTTTTAGCCCTTTACTAACCTTCTTTCTTTCAGTTTCCTCCTTCAGCTTCATGCTTGGGTTTTGTGAGAGTCAGGGAATTTAAATACTGATAAGCATTAAGATGACTCCCAGTTTGGCCTTAGAGTCTCAGGATACTTGCTACATATACACAACTAAGAGGAGGTATCATGGAAATAGAGTAGAGAGTTTTTTTTAATGACAGGTCCCAAGGCATTGGGATCATGACCAGCAGGTAAATGCTTTCAGGGCCTAAGTCTCAGTCCCATCACAGTAGTGGACATCTTTTCATTGCTGCTAGTGAGCTCTAGTTTCATACTTTTAAAGTGTATCATTACTAATAAATTATCAGTGCTGCAAAATTCAGACACTACACAGCTTTTGGGTTGGGGTAGGCAATGTTAGAACATTTAAAGTAATATCAAAGTCCCTCCTACTCAATTTAAATTTAACTCTGTCTAAAATTAGAATGCAATCCTAATATTGAATGTCTACAAAAAGTTGCTGTAATCACTGAAGTACAGTGCCTGAAAATGCCCTCTAGGTTGCTTCAGCAGCTGTTTTTGTATGGCAGAATGTGCAATATGTCACCTAAAGAAAAATAAAGAAGAAACACTCCAACATTTTTGTTTGTTTAAAAAGTAGCTATGTCCTTTTGGTGCTAAATAGTGTGAGACTTTAGGTAGCTTTATTGTCTTAGAAATGTTTATCACTCATAAAACCTTCTATATCCTAAATGATGCCATTTTCCCTCATGCTACTGAACATTCCAAGCCTGTCAAGTTCAAACTGAATTCAGGTCTCTAAATCTGGTCTTTTACATCTGTAATAATAATGAATAAATACATATGGACTCTATATTCAAGATGCAATGTTATAGCAAATTAACCTCCTTTATAAATTTGGGTCACCTCATACTGCCAAAAAAAAAAAAATGCCTGAAGAATTAGGTTGCAAAAATCAGTAGAGTGGAATTTTAGTGGCAGTCTTGGAGAATCAAGCTCATAGTGTCTACTGGAGCAGACAGGCAAGTAAAAGTCACATGAGCCTTCTCTGAAGAGTGTTGTTTACATTCTTTTTTGTCTAAAAGAAATTGTAGAGGAGGGAAATACATGCTCCTTAGATGCTCCCCATTCCAAAATAAGCTGACGTGGATGCACGCGTGTGTGCGCACACACACGTATACGCACATGCAGTTCAGTGTGCGTTACAATGTGTAAGACACAGTCCAGACACTCTGGGCTGACAGGACAACACAGATCCCCGTCAGCTGAGTGCTCCTGTGACTTCCAGTCACAAATTTGCATGGGTAAGATAGTTCAGATAGTTCATAGTAATGGAGGCATTGTCAGTGGTCCCACTTAGGTGGTCCTGTGTGTTCATAATTGATAAGTACCAGATAATTTGGGAAACCTTGGAGATGCAGGTGAAAGAACAGTAGTTCTTAGTGGATTCTTTTTCACCTACATCTTAGATCCTGAATCAGGAGGTTTAGATCCCTACTGAATGAAAATAAATACGTTAACATAATGCATAGGTATTCTTCAAACTTCTAGTAACCCATTAATAGCCGGGTTCAGTAATAGTTTATGACCATGAATTCAATCAGACAGTATATGAAAAACTTCCCCTTTAGCTGATTTACTATTTATTATGCTTGTGCTTTATTGGAGGCCTCCTTGTCCTTGTATTATGAGGAGGGATGCATTAGAGCATCTCATTCTCCTTGGTTGCCTTTCCTACACCTCTGTTACCTTCTTTGGAAAGCCAAATGATGCTGAATATTTCTATCCAGAAAACTCCCTGTATTTATAAATTTTTTTATATATGTATAGATACACACACACACACACACACACATATTTATCAATAAAATAAATGTTCCTAATCTTTTCATATACCATCATATACCAGTGAAATATCCCATTATTCACTAAAAGGGTTGCAAACTGACGAAATGTCATGTGGGAGGACTTGGCAAAACATGGTGAGATAACATTTTTGATAGCCTGTTTATTGCTACATTGGCTCTGCTTCAAAGCTAAGCCAGTGAGTAAAATCTTTTTCCCCTTTGGACCTGTGGAAACCTGGAATTGCACAGGATCTGAGCAAGCAAGGGAAATCTGTAGCTGATTCTTGCATGTGTGTTTATGGCATTAGATGATCAGGGGACAGAATATTTAGGAACTGCTGCCATTGAGACAAGTTCAGTAGAATTCATCAGACCCTCATGCTTCTTGGTTTACATCTCACCTGTTAGTAATAGAGTGGAACAAGAGGAACAAAGGATTCAGGATGCAATAGTTTCAGATTTAACTGCTGACCTTTAATCTATAATTTCTAGTCCAACAGCGTACCTGTCTTCTTCATGAATCTAATGCTTATTTATGTATTTAAGAAGGTATGCCACTCTACACTTTCTCATTTTTCAAACAGAGGAGCAAAATAGTCACATTTCACCTGCCTTATGTATGTTTTAAGCAGTGGATCTCCACCACAATATAGTGTTGTATTACATTAAATATGTACAGCTGCTATGTTTCTGGGAGCTGATAGGACTTTGTGGTCACTTTATTTAAGGCTTGAATTTCCTAATGGATCACATTAAACAATCTTCCCTCCCTCTCCTCTGCAAGAAGTGCTGTAATAAGCACTTGCTTAAAATGATAGGACTATTTAAACAGTAAAGAGTAAGTCATCACTAATGTCTCAAAACAGCACTAAGTAGTATTGCAAATTATCCATCCCTGAATGGCAATTGCTGTGTTCAGAATCAGGCCTTTTGTCATCATCCTGATGAAAAAAATTGTCTCCCTTACACAGGGCAAATGCACACTGCAGTGCTGCATACCCCACAGATTCCCACCTGGGAGAAGGCTTGACAGGAGACCACACTGAAGTCCCATGGAAGTGCTCCAGAAAGCCCCAGGTCATCTGGGCACTGACTGCTCCCAACTTCCAACTCCTTCCCAGCCCTCTCCTGCAGTAGGTTTAGCAAAAGTAGCAACACTGGAATAAGCTGGCAACTTGCTGGCCTCGGGAGCTTCTGGACCCAAGTAGTTTAGGCAGAGGTGCTCATCAGTCCTTCCTGCCTTTTGTCCTGGTGGAGCTGAGTTTGTTTGTGCTCCAGAAGCTGTGTCTTGTACCCTGCATCTCTACATAGCCAGGGCTGTCAGGAAGCTTCATGACTGGGACGGGGAGTCTGTAAGGAAAAGGACTTCTGCAATTTTAAGTTGCTTTTCTTATAAGAAATGCAAATTTTACTCCAGGTATCTTGAAATCATGACCATTTAAAATTTTCTGTATCAGCAGCCATGCCTTACAAGAATAGAAATGAAAATGTTTTGAAATTATATTGAGTCTCCTAATAGAGTAAGTTTGTCTAAATTACGAGAAATAAATGAAGAAAAAATTAAGGGTTTTACTCTATTAAGTGAAACACAAAGTATTTAGACTAGATCAGATTTAGAAAGAAACTTAAAAATACCAGGACTGCCACCCCCAAACAAAAATAACCCAAATCTGCATTCCTGCTCCTGCTTGGTCTGTTTTGCATAGTCAAATACACATAACAAACTACTGTATAATGATAACGTGTTGTGCATAATACCAATTAAAAGGAAGCTTTGCAGGAAAAAGGAGCATTTGGTACTAATGTTTGTAACTGAAGATTTAAGATTTGGAGCTGTTCTGATGCTCCCTTCCTTGGAGATTTAATTTTATAGGCTATCTAATATAAAGTTAAGTACCAAAGAGTCACATAACAGCAAAAAGCACTAGACCACCAAGTTTCAGAATATTAAATTTAAAGGGAATGATTTGCTTCATAATTGGATCCAGTGAGTTTGAAGCCTGAAAAGATTAATTTTGAAATTAGGTTTATTGACTCAATGGGTCAGAAAACAAATTTATTATGACCAAATAGCCAAACACAGAATGAGGGCTGAATTCATAGAGGTTATAGGCTCTGTTCACAGATATATTAAAGGATAATTTACTTGATTTGACTAAGACATTGGAGACAAAGTGACTGCAAGGTTGTCAGCCAGTATTTTATACTTGACCTTGTTCCTGCTTTGCACTGCCTCCCAATCAGGAAAAAAAGATAGATGCTTTTGATTACAGTGCAGTCAAATTTCATTCATACTAATAAACAAAGAAGCATAAATCAAAAAGTGAAAGTAAACTACTCTTTACCACCACAAAGATGTAAACAACGGTGGCTTTTTCTCCCTCTGCAGGATAGTGATGGGCAGCACTGTGTTGAAGGTGGTAGTGGAGACAGGGATTGTGTTTTAGGATCTTTTATCTGATCTATGTGGCAAGAATGAACGTGAACAATCAAATGGAGCTGTAAGAAGTCATACACATTTATTTAGTCCTAAGTTCTGTTGCATTAGACAGTTCCTTACATTTTCAAATTATATTTAAATATTATAAAAGTGCGTGCAACATCATAAAGCTTTAGTACTCCTGCCTGCATAGTTTTTTGGTTAACTAAAGTATATCACTATGTGATTAATATGGACATGTATATACAAACACATCCTAAAAACTGGGAGTAAACAGAAGCTATCATTCCCCAAAATTATTACTGAGGGTTGTCAGAGAAAGTTCTCTTGATTTCAAGCTTAATTGTGCAGCCTAACAGTGCATGAGAAATATTTAACAATCTCACTGTTAAGTCAATGAGTAATGGCAAAAAAAAAAAAGCCCCTTTCATCTCTTTCTTATGCATCTGCAAAATTTAATTTGTAAAATGATCATCATTCATTGAAATTTTGAAAATTGCTTAAAGCATCTTGATGCGTATAATGCCCCTGACAAAAAAGAAAGAAAAAAAAAAAAAGCTCAGCTGTTCCTTTAGACTCCCTTTCCATAATAAGTTTAGAAACACATGGGGCTCTGAATAGAAAACCTATTTCTCATAGAGATTTAACTTGCATTAATCATGTGTTCAGAAAGGTCAGCGCAGAGCAGGTGTCCTACCTGGATTGTATGAAATTGGCTGTATTTGGTTCTGTGGAGCTGTAGGGAAGCAGGAATTAATAAGCAGTTCACAGAGCTGCTCCTGCTGCTGTGGGTTTGTGTAGAACGTGTATTTATGTGTGCTCATGTGTGTGTGTGCACATCTGCATGCGTGCATTACGCGTATTTGCCGCAGCAGCCAATTAAAAAGGTTTCTTGCAAATGCTTGAAGGTAGAAGGGAAAAAGACAACAAACATCTCCATAGCTGTGATTGCTTTGTTGAGATATAAATGAGTGTTGATGAGAGAATGCAGATGAGACGCTGAGTCTGCAGAGGAAATAGCTCAAACGTGGGGCACAATTGCAAACTTCTTTTGGGAACTGGCGGGAGAAGGAGGAACAAGGAAAAAAACTCCCTTAGAAGTTGTTTTTAAAGTTTGTGGAGGGTGGAAGGCTGCAGGTAGTGACCAAGAATCTGGAACAGACACTGAAATATCAAGAAAATCCTGAGCTGTGAAAGAAATGGGCAGCACTGGTTGTAAAGGAGAAGATTGGCATCACTATCTAGCTGTCATCAGCTGGCTCGTTACTTACAGGATGCTAAACCCAGAAATCTCATAAAACTCCTTCCCTAAACCAGAGCCAGGGTTTTTCATGATTAGAAGAGGCAAATGAAATTCCAAATTAACCTACTGAGACCATCAGTCAGAATTTCTCACTGCTCACCCAGAGCAAAGCAAAATGTATTGCCATTGCTAGCAATGAAACAGGCAGCAGCACCTGACTGATGCCACCAGTGACTTAATGAAGGGATCTGGCAACCCCAGTGTGCTTGTCAGTTTGTAAACTCAATGGACACTTTACTGTCCATCTGCTGCCATTTAATACTATAAATTTGAATCAAATTCCCATTGTCTGAATTACTAGCAGGTATCCAATCCAATTAAAAGGCGTGTTCACTTTTAATTTTAACCACCATGTCACATTACATCAGTCGTGTTGCATTCTGCCTACTTTGGTTATATCAAGATGAATATGCTGATTTCAGCTGCCTCTTGGGCAGCAGGCATTTGATTGAAACAAAGTGACCAGTTTACGTGAGGTGTCCTCCCGTCAGTTCTGAGCAGCTTCAGGGATTACATTTTTCCTTTTTCCCACAGCCAGGTTTTGTTTACATGCAGATGTTACAATATAACACCATTAATTGTGTTAGGATTTGACTAGAAACGCTTTTAAGGTTTTTGAGGACTAGGTGTATGCAGTTTAGACCAATGACTTGGATTTAAATAGATGTTATGGCACTCTGGTATTGGAGAAGTGGAAGAAGTTGCTTCCTCCAGAGTGACTGAGGGAGAAATATGGCTGGTAGCCATTTTTCTGGAGGTTACTAAGAAGCTTTACTGAAGTCTTAAATCACTTAGGATGAATTTTTGAAGGGGAGAGGAAGACACTAGGGGATAAATAGACATTTTGCTCCTTTAAAAAGTTTGGCAAGATAGATTTATGATCTGAATCCTGGACATTTTTGCATCACCAAGGAATTTTTGATTAAAGAGTTTAGATGCATAACACTGATGCGGAAAATGAACAGATATAATACACATGGGTGCTTACTTCACCTCTGAACCCCTTTGGCTCCAACCTATGTAAGCTAGCCAGTTGCTCAAAAAATATTGCTCTCTTCTGCGTTCTATGTCAGCTCAGGTTGTGTTAGATTAGCCCACATTGCCTTGGCCTCATATGAAATTAGGCATCTTCCAGCTTTGTTTCCACATGTTCAACACGAAGTGAACATCAAGAACAGTCTTTATTCTGTTAAAAGCTTGGGGTAGATCTCCAGAGTGAATCTAATTTGCACAGATTATATTTGGTGCCACTTTTCCCTTTCGTAATGAACACATCAATCATTAATACTAATATGAGCTGAGCAAATAAAGAAATGCATATTAAATGTTTGTTCAAAAATATCATGACATTTGAATAAATAATTGCCTTAATGCATCTGTTCACTTATCAGTCAGCTCATTAACTTAGGGAAATATTGAAAAAGGAGGTTGAGTATTTTTTTCACTCTATATATTTTTATTTGAAAACCAAAATTAAGCAAATACGGTTTTCAAAAATTTGTTTGTATTAGGAACAATGTTGTGAGCAACACCCTTTTTGCACACTTCTGAAAGGATGTATGAATACAGAAATCAGAATAAACTGCCTAGTTTAATGGGGTGAAACTCTTCCTAGGCAGGGTACCACGATGGGCAGCTGTAGAAAACCCGAGGTGCCCAGCTGAGGGTAGAAGGTCATTTTCAGTCCTAGAGTGTCTCAGGAGCTAACCTTGCTGTCACATTTCTCAAGTGGTGAAGTAATTTGTGCAGGTGAGGCAGCAATTCAGTGGTCTTGCAACATTTCTTGTCAGCTGATGGTCTGTATTTAATCACTCTATTACTCTCCCAGTGTGGTGACTTTCCTCTCCATCAGCCATAGAAATCCTGCAATAAATTCAAGGATGAAACTGAGTCAGACCAAGGGAGTAAATCACATTGTCTATCTTTTTGGCCCCTTCTAGGTAGGAAGGTTTCATCCCTTTTAGGTTTGTTTGCAAACATCTGCTGGTTTATGGGAAGACTGAAGAAACCCTTACACACATTAACCTTGAATCTGGCCTTGTAAGTTTAAATGAGGCTAGGAGAGGCCAAATGGATATAACTTATAAGCTGCTGGATGAACAGGAAAATGTACTACTGGGGATTGTTAGTTGAAGTCAGCTTCTCGCCATAAATCAAGCCATGCTCAATGCATAAGTGTTAAACTTGCTGGAAGAATGAGGGGGGTTTTATAGGGCAAAAGTCTGAAAATGTCAAATATCTTTTTTCTAGAAAATTGTTTCTGCAATAATATTAGATGGCTTGCTGGCCAGCTAAGTTCATTGACCGGCTGTGTTCTGTCAAAAAACAAAGCATTTATAACTCAGTCATTTGAATTTAAATTGGGCAGAAAGTAAACATATGTTGCGACTTGTCAGCCTGGATGCAATTTTGTATCTAAAATAAATGTACTCATCTGTTTAATAATATTTAGAAACAGTCATAAAGTATTTGATGGGCTTGGGGGTGGGAGGGGGGGGTGTGTGTGTAAGTGTGGCTTCAGATGTTTTTAGTTTATTTACTCTCCAGCCTAAGAAGCAGGAGGCCAGACCCTGCCTCTGTTGCATGGAGGGGCTGGTGGAGATGGTGAGGCAGGAACCAGTCCTTTGGCTGGCACACATAGCAGGAGGGGGAGATGTGGCTCTGTTGCTGTCCATTTACTTTAAAAGCAGTGCAGAGCATCTCTCTGGCACTTCTCTGGGCTTTGTGAGGGGAAGAATGTTTAGCTGGTTATGGTAGCCTGGTGCAGCTTTACTGGGGAGTATGTGAAACCATCAAGGACTCAGCGTCTCCATCAGCACTGGCTGAATCAGTAATTTTCCCCTTATAACGCAGATGGATGCAGCACTGCAGTGTCCTGTATGCCTGTGGCCCTTCCTTCCCTTGAAATTTGGAGTGTCAAGCGAAAAGGGAAACTTGTCGAGGTAGAAATCAAACAACTCAGTCTCAGTTGCTCTTATTATTGTTAATTTAGCCCCCAGGCTTTCACAGTTGTGGTGCACAGTGCTACTAAAAATGAGGTGGAAGAGAGCTCCTAGAACTAAATATAAGTCTTAAAAGCTTAATCTAGAGATTAAAACAGTACACTGACATTTAGATATTTGTGAGGAGATTGGTTTGAATAATTTCATTGTGTAGTAGTAGTAATGGTTGACTTTGGCTGTTGTCAAATGGCTCAGTCTCGTGCCTCCATTTGCAGAAGCAACTTATCAATATCAATGCCTTAATAAGGCAACTCCCCACTGAGTTTTGACTAATGCACAAGCATTAAAAGAACAGGTAGCCCTACTTCTGACATCAGTGTCTGAAGATGGTAACTTCATGAAGGACCAGGATCTCTGAAAGAGAGGGCTCAAAAATACCCAGGGAAAAGGTTAATCAAGAGAAAGTTTAAAAAGAGGGGGAAAAGAAGCCTTGAATCACTCTGGAGGCTATTTAAGAATACCATATTAGATGCACAGATGGTATGTATACCTCTGAGCAAGAAAAAAGTAGAAAGGGGAGAGTAAATCTGGCATAGTTAAGTGAAGAAGTGCATAAGCCTTAAAGGGACACCGTCAACTTAAAAATCACACTTTTACTGGAAAATTTGTTACCTACTACTGTTACAAACAACACCTATGATTACTGGAACTGAAAGATGAGACATAAAACTCCCTCTGCTTTTTGGTGGGCTTCCTTTGAGCTGAATCCAGATTCCATCAACATCAGTGGGTGACATCCCATTGCCTGTAATTAGCTTTGGATCGGGCCCTGTGCATATTTGCCCTGCACATTGTGTACAGGCAATTTAATTATTTTGCATGCAGTCTGCTTTCTTATTGTTTCTGTGGTTTTTCACACAGCAAGAGAGGAAAAAATAATTTTTTTCCAAATTGGAAGTGTGATTGTTAAAGGATGGAAATGCTAACAGGGTTGTAGGCACTTGTGTAGCAGAAATACCAAATGTTTTGCTTGTTTGAGACAAAGCTCTCCCTTCAAAAAAATTTGAAAACACGATCAAGGCAGTTATAACCAAAGGTTCCTGAGATGAAGTGCAGAAATAAAAAGACAAGGAAATTGTTTGAAAGGTGTAGGTTCAAGGCACTGTAGGAAGTATGGAAAAAGTGGCTCTGTAGAAAGCAAAATATTACCTGTAAGTCCACTGTCCCTGTAGGCCACCCAGTTATAACTCTGCCTTCTTCTGAAAAAGTGGAGCAGCAGAGAAATTAAATTAAATGTCCTGTGTCCATCTTCACCTCAGAGTATGATGAGGAAATTCCTGTCCCAAGGACACATTTCAGAGAGAATCAGTGTGGGCTTATATCAGAAATTGAAGTCTCTTAAGAGGAAGTTATGGAGCAACTTCAGCAACTTGAGAGCAGTAAATCACCAGGAGCAGATGGTACTTAGCCGAGTGTTCCTAAGGAAATAAAAGTGTGAAGCAGCAGAGATATTGACAAGGATCTGCAATATATCATCAAAACCAGCAACTGTTCCTGAAAATTTGGAAGTCATTTGTATGGTGATTAAAAAAAACAACAACAACAACCCACCAAAAAAAGAAAAAGAGACACAAGAAGGTTACTTTTTCTTGAGCATAGGAAATGAAACTGATAGTTCCTAAGTAATTTTCATTCAATTTGCTTAATGGCAGAATAAAGTAACTTTCAGTTAGACATGACCTGGCAGGTTGTAACATTGTAAAGAGCAGCTGAGATATAATTTTTATACATAACAACTTTTAGACAAAGATATTTTTGGGGTTTTTGGACTTAGGATCATGTTTGCTGGGTAAAGTTAGTTGTTTTTGATGTGTTATTTGATGCCTATGGATAGTTTGATGCCCTCCACGGAAACAGTGAATGCATTTTGGCACAGCAGCATACCTCAGTCCATGTTTTCATAGGAAGCTGGACACTGAAATAAGAAGCTGATTGTATTGCAAAAGATCCAAGTTTACTGCCAACACAAAAATTATTTTGTAATGTTGTGGAATGTTTTTATATGTGCTACAAAGGTTTTTAATTCAATTTGCTTGAGAAAAACTAATTGTTATTTTAGAAAAAAAATTGAGTTTTTCAACAAAAAGTAGATATTCAATGCACAAACCCACTCAACCACATCCCTGTCTTCTGCAGTTATACCATAGAGACAAAGAGTAACAGAGGAGTATAGAGATTTTGCCAAGCAAGCGCAGCTAGTACACACGCACAGAAATCAGCTGAGGGAGGCAAATTAGAAGTTCTAATGGATTTGAAATTTAGTAAAGCACTTGAAATGGCATCTCATGAAATCTTACCCTCAGAGTAATGCAAATTACTTTGGATATGAACACTGTCAAGTGGCCTGAAAACAGGCTCAAGGAATAAAGTAAAGGGTGGTGATAAAGAGCAGCATATCAGGTTGTGGATAGAGAAGTGCCAGAGGGACTTTCGTGAGGTTGGTCTTGTTTCATATTTCATTAATGATCTCCAGGAGAGAACAGAGAACAAGTTCACAAACTCTGCAGCTGATACTGAACTAGGAGGAGTTGCAGATACCAGACAGGACAGAAAATAATTCCCTGGAAGAATTAGAAATAATGAAAAAGCCCAACTAAATTACTTGTACTTTTACAAAAGTGAGTTAGTATGTCTAGGGGAAAAAAAAAACCAACCTGAAAAAATATCTTAGTGGAACGAGTGAACCTAGACAAGAGCCTGAAGCTGAGAATAGGAAAGGACAGTAAGTTGGATGGTGCAGATATAATGGTAGTTAAATGGCCAGATCTAGGATCTGGGGTAGGGCAGTGTTGAGGAGGATATTGGGTGGTTGCTGAAACATGGATAGAGCAAGGAGTGGTAAGATTTAGAGAGAGTTTGGGTAGGCAGAGTTCAGCAATGAACAAAGATGATTTAGGAAATACAAAAGCGTTAAGCCTATGGAGAAGGCAAAGGCTGGACGGAAGTCCGTCTTTTGCAGTTTCAGTTTATAATACTTGATGTGTTAATGCTTGTAACTAGGGCCTGAAATGAGCTGCTTTACTTGGGACTGACTAAGCTGGATAAGCAAACACAAGTAAACACTGAGGCTGGCACTGGCAGAGGGCATGCGTACACCATCCTCTGTGCATTTTCTGTCTCCTGCAGAAATGAAAGGATAGTCTACTCAGATTTGGTAGGCATTATTACTTCTCAAAATTACACCACCCATTTTTAGACTGAACTGTTACAAATAGTAGTTAAAAACCTGAACCATAAGCCGCTGAAATAAACAGGAGTGCTCTGCTTGGAGTAGCAGTTGAACAGGACCTTAAAGTAAATGGTATAGTTGCAGAGGTTTGATAAAACTGATTATTATTAATAAATATATAAATATATAGCCATATATTATTAGCTATATAGCTAAGCCAAGTAAAAGAGCAATGGAAACCAAACCTCATTCAAATGAGAGATATTGCCTGCTGTGTAAAGCCCCAGATGCATCCTATAACCATGTAGATTATAGGATATTTTTCATTCCTTCCTTCAGGTATTGGCTATTGTCAGCAGCAATTTGCCAGATGAGGTGAACAAATGGGCTGATCACTATGGCGAGACCTGTCTTCCTAATCAGAGCAGTTGCACTGATGGCATAGCAAGCGTGAAGGGCTCCGTGACATAATCCATATCCAAATTGACGTGTCCCATTTGGTTGGGCAAATACATAGCTGGTGTAAGCAGGTGTAACTTTATTAAAATAAATGGGGCTACTTGCATCAGCTGTAATTTTGGCCCGGTATAGGAATTGTAATAACTCCATTTAGTCCTTTCTGGGTCTGGAGGAGCAATAGGTTTGCTGTAGTGCTACTGGAAAGTTTTTGTATTATTATCATTCAAATGAAAATGTTTTGTCTCACTTTCAGTTATCCACAAGTCTCTCTTAAAAATTTTCAGCATTCATAATACGGTTATCAGTGTCACCACACTGCTCCTTTGGAGTGTTTTGAAAAGGTCGGTATTTTCTAGGATTTACTGTTGGTGAAAATATGGAAGGTGTAAAAGACTTCTTATAAAAAGACAAAGCAGTATATGAGGTTGTGTTCAATCTCACATAGTAAGGGCTATTTTTAAAAAAGTGTCATGTAGAGCTCTAATTCATTATATCTGGACATTTTGGTATAAAATGTAATGTGTAGCAGCTTCACTATGCCTAACTCTTCCAAAGAACACAACTAGAGATACTGCAGCATATAACCTTATTTGTAAGTTCTTTCCTAAAACTGGTTTCCTAAAGACAGCTAACAGCTAATGTGGCTATTTTGTGCTTTTTTCTTTTTTCCTTCAGCCTCGAACTCAGGCTTGAATAACGCAGTACAAATTGCAGAACATAATATGCAAAAAGGTACTGACCACCAGTTTCAAAACAAAGGAGGTGTATTGGTCTTTTGGGTATTAGGGACAATATTTACACTAATGTCAGTAGGATGAGAACTGCCAATGGTGG
Source organism: Pyrocephalus nanus (assembly GCA_038380795.1). Lineage (NCBI taxonomy): Eukaryota > Metazoa > Chordata > Aves > Passeriformes > Tyrannidae > Pyrocephalus > Pyrocephalus nanus. Next base: position 45,028,390 of record CM076260.1, read on the forward strand.
CATTAAAACAGGAAAATTGAGGAATTAGATTTTTGTGATCTACAACTATCAGTTTTTGCTGATAAAGCTGTATAAGGTATTTAAAATTTAACCTAATTTATATTAAATAAAATAAATCTCAGGTCTGCAACAGTAAGGCTGGATAGCTCTTTATCTTCTGGTAGACCAGGGCAGGGACACACATTTTTCCTCCTTCACCATTCTACCTTATCCTTTCCCTTGCTTTATTAAGTGGAACCTTTCTAGCCTTCACAATACAGCTATCCAACTTTTAACCTCTCTCTGGCTATGTCTTCCTGCATTTCCTAACCTCTTTCTGCATTTTCACGGGCAAAGTTAGGATAAGGTGTAGCATTTTCTGTTCCCTGTTGTGTTCTGTATTTGCAGCATGTCTTGTATTGTCTTATGGATGTTTTATTAGGTTGGGGGTTTTTTATCGGTGAAAGGTATCGAGGAGAGGAGATTCTCAGTTGTTTTTTCTCTGTGCCCTTAATGGGATTTAACTTACCACCCCATTAAACAGTCATTTCTTATGTGCAGTTGTGATTACTGGAATGTAGGTTGCTATTATTAATCATCTTTCCATTCGTACTGTTTCATTAATCATGTGAGGAGACACCAGTGTAAGTTTGGATCTAACAGGACGACAACTTTTTGTTCGTGGTGATCCGAAATTCAACCCGTGAAGCAAGGAATGACTTTTACAAGTCATTTCAGTGTTTGCCAATTTTGAAGGCAGCTCTGTGCCATTTTGCAGTACTCCATGCTAATTATGACCTGTGCAGATTTAGGGATTTCATGAATAATACAAGAGACGCAGGAGCAGTCGGGAAAAAAAAAGCAGTTTCGCGTGTTGTTTGTGTCAGGGTTCGGTAATGGATTTACCCTCGAACACAGTCACCGCTAAGAAGACATTCTGGTTTCCAGGGCCTCACACTGTGCACGCAGGAGTCATTTCAGTTTTGCACACACGGCTCTCTGGCTGCTCTCCCTTTGTTTCCAAATAGTGCGTGCTCTGCCACATACATGTGCCCTCACATATTCCTACAGGAAATCTACTTTCACGCCCAGGAGGAAGAAAGTCTAGCACGTTTTCTGCAAATAAGCCTGTTCCTTCGGGGAGCATGCTTGCAGATGAGCAAGGGGGACAGTACAGCTGTAAACATTCTGCACGGAGATAATCAGTGCCCCAGCAGGAGCACCTTCCCTGCACAGCTGCACAATTCCCTTTGCTCTCTAGAAGGCACTGCACCCTACGTGCAGTTTCCAAGCTACATTTAACACAATTGCCCATCAGCACTTAGGAAGCAGTTACCACAGAAACCCAGCAGAGACCAATTAGTCACATGATTAAATTAATTAAAATAACCCAGGGTATCTGCCATCTTGCTTCTTTCTGCTATGCATAGCGCATGACCCAGGCAGAGCTGTAATTGGGTAGCATTATTGTGCCTTTTAATCCTGGAATCATCTTCACACTGTACTGGAGGTGGTCTTTGATTTTTCCTTTTCCACGGGTCTACATAAATCCCTTCCCAGAGATCCGTTTTACTCCCTTTCTGTGAGATGCATTATTTGTTTTCTGGAGATCTATGTTATTGCACAGAAAAAATTCTCCAGCCCCCTCAATAAGCCAAGTAGTATCAAATTTACAAAACATCAGATTTAACAACAGCAAGATTTGTTATGTTTGGGATAAGAGGATTTTGAAACATTTTCAGTTGCACAGCTAAGACTTTTGGAGGTCTTTAATGACAGCTCTAACAATACTTGCCAGGGAGAGCTCTGTAATATGTATTAGCACTTGACCTAAGAATTGTAAAGCACTAAGAAAAGACTGTATGTTGTGTCTTCATTTCACAAGTAATACTGTTATTGCAGTGGGGCGCATTTAAGTGGAACAAGCTGTCTGCCTACTAATACTGCTTCCTGGGAAAGGCAGGCAGTTTGGTTTCCTCGCTCATTTTTAAAACCTAGAAATGCAGAGTCATATTCTAACTGGCATCCCCCAAATATCCACATCAACTAGAGTTTTCTTCTATTATATCAGTGCTATACATCTGCATTGACACAAATCATCTCTACCTGAAATGGCATAAAACACTGAACATTGCAATTTCCATCTCATCAGAGATTTGCTTGTGACTGCTCTGAAGTTACCTTGATCCATGGCACCAAAAGAAAAGAAAAATTAATACTATTTTTGGCCCCAGAGTAGAGAGCAGCTTGCCTCTCCAAAGAAGATTCCATACAGACTCGACAAAATAGCATGCATAAATTACACGGCTCTGATGCATTAATTCGTGCCTAACAGAGCAAGTGGCAACAACACTACTTCCACAATGGATGGGTATAGGATGGAAGAAATGAAATCTGTGTGTTAATGTATAAATAATCAACTGTTACGGAATTTGCAAATATTATGGAAGAAAACTAGCAGGTTTTGCGCACGCTGTATTGCCCAAGTGCCGTGCACAAACACTTTTGCTAGGCTTATCTGGCTCTGAGTAGCCCGTCAGCAGGGATGTGCATGTTTGGCAGTGCTGAGGCACAGATGCTCCAATATGAGATAGGGTCTAGTTGTGAAATGAGGTCCCTTTCTACCAGAGTAATGTCAGTGGCAAAAGTGAGGCTTCACCAAGCCATAGCACATTACCCTAGGTGAAGCAAGCCTTGTGCTGTGTATAATATGGGTCTATATTTTTATAGCAGTTATCCCCAGCTGACCAACATCCCCTGCATCCAGAACACATGCATGCATGCACACATGCAGGCATAAATGAAAACAGTGCTCTGAGTGTTCCTATTTTTCTTGTGTTTTACTTGTAAATCATTATAGGCTGCTGCAGCGTGTATACCTGCTGAAAAATCCACTCTCATGCTATGTTTGATCTTGCTATTTTTGCAATGAGTAACAATAAGAACCAAGTGACAATTGCAACTGAGAAAGAAATTCTCAGTGGGATCACCCTGTTTTACAGTGTAGTAGTATCATAGAAATTGGTTTAATTATGTTTCTATAAAACTGAAGTTAACTAGTGGAAAATCTGGTTGGAAGATTTTAGCTGCAGTAGCCATGTGCTCTTGTTTCCAGAAAAGAAAAAAGTCCCATGAATAAACTCATTAAAAGAATCATGATAAGAAAGATTTCTGTTTCGTATTTAAAGTGCTTCATCAACAAACCTGCCTGCAAAGTTCTCAAAGCTTTTCTTCCTTTATAACACAGAATAAAAAGCTTTTTTTTCCCAGACTAGAGCAATGAAAAGTTTTGACTGTGTTTTCTTGTCATGCTACGTAAAATATATGTGTCTGAAAGTAAAAAACAGACTTCTCTTTAACAGCTAAAGTGACAGCAAAGGCTGAGGTGGCTGTTTTGAAGTCTCCAACATAAATAGGAAGGGATAGGTTTTGCTTTGATGTGCAGGAGCTTTGTATTCTTGATACAATTTTCTTGGTATGCTTTCTGGCTTTTCCCAGGGAACAGACAGGTCCCCTTATCTGAGTATTACATGTGTTGTCCTTGGAGTGGGGTTCATAAATGAGAGAGCAGGAACTGAAGTGTGGGTCAGTTCATATCTCAGTGCCATATCTGCATTTGAGAGAGATATGCTGACCTCTTCCCAAAGCAGGAGATGGAGCAGTTCATAGGGACACTTCTAAGGTATGGTCACTGAGCTGCTGCTGCAATGGTCACTCCAGGAGCAGAAAGACGAGAGGCAGGGATTACAGAAAAAGAGAAGTACTGGGAAGTGAAGGATGTAATGTTTTGGTTGTGGAAGTATTAGGCAGGACCAGCAGGATTCCAGGCTTCCTTTATTAAAGGTGAATAAATTATATTTGCTCTCCTTGGAATAAGAAAAAGGGAGGATATAAAAGAAAACCATGAAGTGCAAGCAATTTTGAAATAAGTATTGAGAATGAATGTTCCAAATGCACGGAAATAATGCCAGAATAAATAAGAGCAAATCAACATAGCAAAAGAAGTTTGGTGGAATATTTTCTTCTTACCACACTAGTTAAAACAAGGAATAAAGAGCTATATAATAACAATTTGATTTTCCTAATATATATATCACATTATATATCTATTATATCATATATATAAACATTATATATAAATGCATATATACATACACGCACACACACACACACATATATCTCATATACCATATTATATCATATAATAAAAATTTTGTTTTGTTGGGAACACCTCATCTTTCAGGGACTGTAATAGGACTTACAGATAGACATCCGTTTCTGGGAAAGTCGGGTCATCTTTAGCCTGTTTAAAGGCAGGCTGAAGCCAGTAGGAAGCTTGAGCTGAGTGGCAGTAAGTGATAAGCATTTGGCTTACATGTTTTTAAACAGGAGGAATGGATAAAGCATGTACTTCTGAATCATTTATGTATGATTTTTTTTGTGGGGTAGAGGACACGTAAGGTAGTCTTCAGGCCTGTGTAAACAGTCTGATGCATCACATGAGAAGGAGTGCCAGCGAAAGAGATGTGCAGTGCCCTTTCAGAGCCAGGGAGAAGGTAATAAAAGTGATAGGAGGCTAATTTTGGAGGGTTCCTTTTTGCAAGAAATCACTGCTGCCAGTTCAGAAAGAGCTGGCAAACCCACAGCAGTCTGATATCCAGGATTCATCTATTCCTAATCTCTCCACTCATTTGTATTCCTAAAATGGCTCTGACACAGAACTAGTTAGGGCCGAAATAACCTCCTGGAGGTCATCCAGGCATTTCCCTACAATGCAAGAGGGTTTGCTTATTTAATCCTAGTCTATTCTCGTGGCATTATTGGACAAAAGCATATAAAAAAGAGTCTGAGAGGCTGTAAAAAGGTACTTTCTCTTTTGATGTGTTTCAATAGCTTTCCTCAACTCCTAGAAGTCCAGAAATATAGAATATATTTTATATATGGAATATATAATATATATATATTCCCTATATAAATATATAAAATTCAATATATATTCAATCAATTCAATCAATATATAAAAATTCAGAAACTTTCCCAGATTGTGTATAGTATTAACTGTGTTTGCTATGAGGTTGAATTCTGGTCATTCTAATCAATTTGTCTTGAGTGATTTCAATAGAATAAGTAGGGGTTTTTTTAACAACTGTATTCACAAGTCGACCATTGCTTTAAGTGTGGACCTGTTGATATGAAGGATGTTGATGATATTCTTGGCTAGAAGCACCATACAATTTTGGATAAACATTAGGTGAGAACTGTCTAACTAGAAGCTGGGGACAGTTTTCTAGTCAGCTGGGATAAAGAAAGATCCAGGTGATTTCAGTTTAGACAGATACAGCTTGTTCTGAGGCCATTTGGTTAGGACCCAGTTTCCATATCCTCCATGGCTTGTATTATCCTTCAGGCTTAATGTGTTTTGGGGGAGGAGGAGTCATTCTGCTGTTGTCTGTTTCTCAAAAATTCCTTCTTTTGAAGGCCCAATTCTTTTGACTTTTCTTGGAAGTATTTCCTTTAGTCTTGATTTCCTTTGCCCATCCTTCCCTCTCTCCTGCCAACAGCTTCTGCTTACTCCCTTAAATTTTCTGTCATACCTGCTCTCTGTATCTGCCCTCATGGATCCTGGCACTTTCTATATGCCAGTGACACTGTGAACTCCATAAGAAATCACAGGAAAACTGTTTCTAAATTCCATATAACTAAGACTTTTTTCCCCAGAAGCACTACATTGTCTTTAAACATATATTTATACGTATTCTTGTGCTAGAATGTTATAGTATCTGTGTCCCTCTTACTGCCTCAGCATTGCCAGTAGATATGATGGCAAAACAACATGGCTCTTCCTCAGGAGCTGACTGCCACTGCAGATGGAAAGGGGCAAATGCCATATAAGTAATGTTTTTATATATTTGTTTTCAACAGATTTTTAGTACCTTTTTCCTATATTTCTGCGTCAAACATCATCCCCATGAGGAACAAAGAGTGACTCCAGGGAAAATTTTGGTTTATGAATTTAGTCTGTGGATTGCCATGCCCCTCTTGTTTTCCAGCTGTCCCTTCTGCTTCCCATGTGCCATCCCTTTCCATTTCACAGCTCCCTGCAGTCTTAAATCTTGGCCCCTTTGAAAGTCGAAGGTAAAACTCATTTGGTTACAGAAGGGCAGGATTTTAGCCCAGCCACTCTCATTGAGCAGATGCCTGTCCCACACTGTGTATGTCTGTGTGTTTCTCTGCTGGGATGAGGCAGCAGCATAGCAGGCTCAGTCAAGGAAGAGCATGGCAGTGAGAGCCAGAGGAGAGGCTGAGGACACTAACCCAAGATGTCTCAATGCTATTATCTCTGCCTTTCTGAGCTGCTTACAACACTGCACGCTCCTCTGTCAATTCCACTCAGATTAAAAACCATGGTGAAATGTTCCTTTTTGTGCTTCTGAATGGGAAATCAGAGATAACTTAGGTACCTAATATGTATCTGAAAAGATAAGTGGGGTATTTTTTCCCTCTCCTTTGAAGAGTCTGACAAAAAGAAACAGTTGTCATGAACTATCTATAAGATGGTTCTCTTCTCCAGAGAGTTTATTACCCTTCATCTTTCATTACCCTAAGATATTTACAGGTAGCATATTCATTACCTTGAACATTCCTGCATGCTTGTATGAGCACATAGTGTACAGATGCTTAAGAGACAGGCTCCTTAGTGCCCAAAGACAGGGTTTTCTCATGTACCGTGTTCATTTCACTGCACCAAACTGTGGAGCTGCAACATAAGCAGCTTCGGACTTATTTACTCAGCCTGCAAGACTCAGTGATACAGGGAGGTTTGACTGGTCACATTACGCATCATGTTAAAGAGCCTTTTGTCTCCATTCAAGCTTTCTGAAACAAGACAAATTATGATATTTTCCTGTTAATTTCTGTTAATTTCTTTCCTTAATGAGTTTCATTAAAATCAAAGCTTCCGGAAGACTGAGCCATGACAGCTGTCTAAAGACAGTTTCACTTGCTATGGGCTGTTTGTGCTGAATAATTATTTCAGCTTTGTGAGGATTATTTCTTTAAATAAGAACAATGATGCTCTGTTTGGGAAGAGAAACATGCTTGGAGTGGTGCAACGTAATTTCATAGCGCTGACTTGTAATACTCAATGGCTTTCAGGAATACCTGGGAAAAACACATCTCTCTGTCTGACACGTTTCTTAATGATTTCATTTAAGGATACAAAGGCAGCTATTTCAGCTGGCAAGAGAAAGAGGGCTTTGGCTTTTAATGAAGCAAATCAATTCTCTGAAAGAGAGAGAGGCTTATTCTTTACTCTTGCGTTGCCATGAGTGTGACCCAAGAATGAAAAAGCAAATCTTTCTAGCTTGCCATTCATAAAATATTCCTGTGAGTTGCAGTCCTGATACTTTCATAAGATAATGGGAAATATTTCAGTTCTTCCATATTACTGGCATTGTAAAATCTTAAAGATGCATTGTGTATTTCACAGCTATTGCAATTAAAAAAACAAGGCGGTTCAGTCTGTTTGCTGAGCTGACCATTTTCATTTGACACGGAAATTCTTAAATCAGGGGGTGGGAAGATGGGTATTTTGCAGTAGTACACTGCTTCCCAGTCTGAACTGGACACTCACCACCTGTTTTCACGAGCTGTTGCACCGAATTCCTTGTCAGAGTTGCAGAAAACCCGTCTGGTTTGACGGAGCTCATGTTCCTATTGTGAGTCTCATATTTCAAGACCCGAATAGTAGATTTTTGTTTAAGGAAAGTGAGCATTTTCTGAGATTTAGGGACACCTTCTCAACTTCCTAAATCCTTGTTCCCTGGCCCCTGTCTCTAATCCTGTGTCCTTCCTGGTGCTGATTTTATCACACTACTCCTATTCCTTGAAGAATAGAGGCCAGTGACCGTTGCTTAAAATGAGATTGTAGTTAAGAAAGTGCTTATTTAGAAACGGCACCTTCTTGTTTAACAAAGAGACTCTGCGTGCTCAGTATGCTTCCTGTGTTGACCCAGATGTACCTTGTCCCTGTCAGTGTGGCTGGAGAATGACTGGACGACTTCCCACATCAGTAAGCATCATCAGGGTTACGGTCAAGAAAGCCTGACACACAGATTTTTTATTACCAGGACTGACAAAACACCAAAAGAACACAGCTTAATTTTTGAGTTACAGGTTGATTTTATAAGACAGACAGAAAAGCACAGCCCTATCTGCCCTCAGAAAGCCACTGCTGTAATGAAAAACAAAGCCGAGCGTATCTGATGTAGTAACTGTCAAAAGGGAAGTCTTTCAGGACTGGTCTGAGACAGCAGCTGCTGCTTGATGGATACTCGGGACACAGCATGGGTCAAAGTGTTTAAGGTAATTGTGAACTGGCCACTGACAGCTGAAGATCTGCGGTGAATTTAAAGCTTGGACAGAGTTTCACAGGGAAGAGCCTCTCCCACCAACAAACAGCTACAAATCATGAAAAGATGGGCTTCTGCCATTTTATTTTCCTTTCTTCTTGACAGCTGTAGCAGAGAGAGATGCATGCTCCCATCAGGAGAAGAAAGGGACCCACAAAGGTACAGTGCAAACCAGGTGGGTGCTCCTGCACCTCGTGAACCCTTTCCTTCATGGAGCACCCATGAAGGAGGGTGTCCTGCCACCATATGGGGAGCACTACGCCTGAGCAGCCCTGATGTAGCTGGGCATTTGTGACCTGTCATCATCACAGCTCTGGAAGGAGGGAAAATGTTTCCTTTGCTCCTTTTGCCAAGGCTGAGATTTCTGTAAGCACAGGACAAAATTAAGCAACCGATTTCCCTGGAAAAAAGAAAACAATACGCTTTGTTTGCTCAACCTATACCAGGTATTCGGAAAATCCAAGCCCAAGTGACCTTGTGAGAGGGAATTGCATGGGCCTTTGACTCTGAAACTGCTGAATAAATCCAGAACCTACATTGTAATCTCCTATTGTCATGTCTTAATTACTGTTGTGACATACTTTTAATGGGAAACTTCGTCAAGAAATCAGTCCCTCTTAAAACTTTCCTCTAAGGAAAAATGAGAAACGCATGAATGAAAAATATTAGCACCATAAAGTCAATCACATGTAAACACTTTTCCTGAGAGACGTGCTGTCTTCTCAGTCAGTTGTTGGTTTGTTTTGCTTCGGTTCAGTTCTTTGCTTCTCTGCCTTTGCTGTTCCGAGAAGTTTCACTGCACAGACTTGATCTCCAACCATGAAAGCTATTTCAGATTTGCTAAGAGCCCCACAGCTTCTGTGCCCTGAGAGCCCATGGAATGAAAGCCTTAGCGCATACAGCGGGCTTGGCTCTGCCACTTTCTGCTCTGCAGCTAAAAGTAGTTGGCATAGAAATTTGCTGCTTTTCTTATTGAGTGTCGGCTTTTAGAAATCAGCCCATCTCCTGCATGTTGGCTGTAATGAATATAAAGAAGGTGTGTGCTTCATTATCACAGAATTGTAGTATAGTTTAGGTTGGAAGGAACCTTCAAGGACATCTAGTTCCAACTCCCCTGCCATAGGCAGGACACCCTCCGCTAGATCAGGTTGTTCAGGGTCCCAGTCCACTCTGGCCTTGAACACGTCCAGGGATGAAGTGTCCACAACTTCTCACAACAACGTGTTCCAGTGCCTTATCACCCTCATAGTGAAGAATTTCTTCCCAATATCCAGTCTAAACCTACCCTCTTTCAGTTAAAGACATTTCCCCTTTGCTTATGGAGCGAGGATGCCCTTGGAGGCATGTTTAGAGTTTAGCCTCTTTACAAAAGTGTTAGTCACTTTCCCAGGTTAATTGCCACTGGCCCATAGCCAGCCTGACAGACAAACTCCAAAAGTCTGTGCTTACAGCCTCATGGATGAACCTGGAACACAGGTGGTGTGTATGGATGTTTAGCTGCCTCTCAGTGGTGTGAAAACACGCAATTGAATATAATCCATGGAAGATTTATTCTCTTGATTAGCTTACTTGTGATTTTAGACTCATCAGATTCCAGCTGTTGCTTAAATCCATTGAGCCATCATGCCTGTCAATTTTTTTGTCAATATGCCAGGTCTTTTCCCTGACAAGACCTAGGCAAGGGTCTCCTATTATTCTGCTTTCCATTTAAGTCAATCTGTAGAATAACACAGGCCTCTCCTGGTGTGGTTTAGAAACCCCTTTTCAGTTTTGTTCTAGGGATCTTCTGCTTTCTGCAGTGATCTTTCTACGGTAACCATCACTTGGTGGCCAAGAGGAATGGAAAATGATTCAGAAAGAAAATAAAAACCGCATAGGCTTTTGTGAGCTCTTGCATCGTTTGATCAGCTTCAGCTGTGTGTGACAGCTCCAGCCTCTTGTGAAGTAACTTAGTTGTAGTTTTGGGATTTTAAGGATTGACTTTAAAGTTTCCAGTTACTTCTCATGAGTGCTGGAACTAAACCTAGAGATTCGTGATCATACACACTTTATGCACGTAGTGAGGCCACTGTGTCTTTTCCTCAGAACCATCTAAAGAAAAATGCCATATCTTGGCACAACCGGTAGGTTTTACTTCTTTTCCATATACTATATTCTCATTTCTGTTCCCAGAGCTATTCAAATGTTTCCATTCTGCCTGTTATCACAGCAAGTGACTGACAGTAGAAGGAGACTGGAATTCGTGATCTCACAGAAACTGATAAAACTATTGAAGGTGATGTTGAGAGTCCTTTACAGCTAGTAAAACTGTAGTATGAAAGATGGTTAAAAATGTGTACAAGGCTAGTATTATTTGTTTATTTACTTTATCCCACTTTTTAGTAAAGAAAATCTTAAAGGTCTTGCTGGGGGTCTAGACAAAATCATTTCTTAACATCTCTAATTACCCTTTCCCTTCCTGTTCATGTGTTATAAGGAAAGTGTCTGAGTAGTTGGTAATACTTTAGCAAGCTCCCATTCCAGTAGCGGTATTCTCTAGGATGCTCATTTGTAATTGTCTGAATTCCTCTGAGCAGCTCTGCATTCCTTGGATTGGGAGAGAAAGATTTAAACTCCTGCTGAAAGCCATCACAAGAGTGATGACATTTCTGGTTACTTATTGCATCTCTAGGAGTGCAATCAAAGTTGTTTTCCTGGATAACCATGTATTTGAACTCAAAAATGCAGGAAAAACAGAATAAAGAAGAATTAGGAGTCAAAGTGAAATTTTTCTCTGTTGTACTTCTCGTATGTGTGTGATTTCATGTGGATATTTACATGTTTCAAGTCCAGTTGTCTCATTTTGGCCCAAGTTAGGATATTCAAAGTTGTTTAATTTCAAGAGTATTGTGCTTCCTCACAACATGAGTAGACTCCTAGAAATTTTCTGTGGCATGAAGAGACACTTGGAAGGCCAGAGAAGCTGTGACCTCCTGGCTTTCAGTAACAAACCTTTCCTAGGACATGTGTAAGAAGAAAAGCTAGTCCATGTCCAGTACCATCAGGAGATACCCATGTGTTTTACCCTTCTACCTCCTAGGCAGTGTGTAGTGTAACCAGGTGTGTTTACTGTAAATGTTAAATTCAACTCCCATCTCTGAAGTCTCATTTGCAGATGACACCAAGTTGGGGAAGCGTGTTGATCAGCTGGAAGGTAGGAGGGCTCTTCAGAGAGACCTGGACAGACTGGAGAGTTGGGCTGATTCCAACAGGATGAGGTTCAACAAGGCCAAGTGCCGGGTCCTGCACTTTGGCCACAACAACCCCCTGCAGCGCTACAGGCTGGGGACAGAGTGGCTGGAGAGCAGCCAGGCAGAAAGGGACCTGGGAGTTTGGATTGACAGGAAGCTGAACATGAGCCAGCAGTGTGCCCAGGTGGCCAAGAAGGCCAATGGCATCCTGGCCTGGATCAGGAACAGTGTGACCAGCAGGACCAGGGAAGGGATTCTTCCCCTGTACTCAGCACTGGTGAGGCCACACCTGGAGTGCTGTGTCCAGTTCTGGGCCCCTCAGTTCAGGAAGGATATTGAGGTGCTGGAGCAGGTCCAGAGAAGAGCAACCAGGCTGGTGAAGGGACTTGAGCACAAGTCCTATGAGGAGAGACTGAGGGAGCTGGGGTTGTTTAGCCTGGAGGAGACTCAGGGGAGACCTCATCACTCTCTATAACTACCTGAGAGCAGGTTGTAACCAGGTAGGCATCAATCTCTTCTCCCAGCAATAGGACAAGAGGGCATGATCTTAAGCTCTGCCAGGGGAGGTTTAGGTTGGATATTAGGAAAAAGTTTTTTACAGAGAGAGTAATCAGACAATGGAGTGCTCAGGGAGGTGGTGGATTCACTGTTCCTGGAGGTTTTTAAGATGAGGCTGGATGTGGCACTCAGTCCCATGGTCTAGTAACCAGAGCAGTGTTGGATCAAGGGTTGGACTTGATGATCTCTGAGGTCTTTTCCAACCTGGTTGATTCTATGAATCTATGATTCTATGATTCTCTCATCAGTCTAAGAAACAATTTAATTACCTTTTTCTGGAGGCAGAAGTTATAGCCCAAATTCATTTCAATGGGTTACTTTCAAAGTTTGAAAGCAGATCCAGAGTTGCCACATCCAAAATCAATTCCTAGAGCTTGACTGCAGGGAGGCACAAATATCCAAAAAATCCAGCTGAGGTCAACCCTGCACCCTGCAGGCCAGACTTATGGCTCTTTACATCAAGGTCATCTCTGTAAGAGTTCCTTGGAACTACTCTACTGTGGGAGTGCTTGTATCATTGTTTTTAATAGCTAATGACCATGTCTTTCCAGAAAGTATTCCTCTCCTCATGGATTCATGCATAGTTTTGGCCTGCAAACCACCCAGCTTGATGGCTTGTTCTGCAAAGAGTTATTTTCTTTCATTTGTTTTTGCACATTCTCTAAACATTTATTGAGCTTTTCACATTGCAAGAAACAATGGATAGTGAATGGATAGCTAATAGCCAATTTTGTTTTGGTAACAAAAATATGGGAGATTTTTCTTTTTGGTAGCAAAAAAATAGAACAGCTTACATAGACATAGACCACTATTATATTTATTCTTTTTTTTTTTTTTTTAGTGGATAAGTCCTTGTTATTTAACATCTTACATAAGAACTGTTCTAAACCTCTGATTGCCCTTCACTGATACTATTTCCTTTAGTGCAGACCATGGCCTGCCTGGTATAAGGAGGAGTCTGCCATGTATTTAAAATAACTTTTGGAAAAGAAGGTTTATCTAGTGTGGAGATGCAATTAAAGTCAGTTGTTGAAAATGAACTAACATCAGCAGCAGTTGGTGCTTGAGACAAGAACTTGCTATTTTCCTTTTTCCTTGCTTCTTTTTTATTTTCGTATGTTTGGTAGGAGAGGTGACAAAATGTCTGGCTGAGCCTTAAATTGCTCTTTCTTATCTATCTCCCCCCCAAAAGTGTGACAGCCACATTCCCCTTCCCCTTTGCCGTGGAGTAGCCAGGGTGTCAGCCCCAGGGCTAGGGAAGAAGGCAGTGGACATAGGACAATGGCACAGCCATGCAACTATGCTACCACGAGACGAGGCAGATGAGCTGAACTTAGCTGGAGGTTGTATTCTATCCCCTGTGGCAACATGCTGTGCAAGGCAATCATCCTCCCAGGGGAACCCCACGGGCACAGGGCTCTGGTGGGAGTAGGCTGAGAGCCAGTGCCTTGCCACAAGACTCCTGAGATGCCTTTTGGGCAGCCCCAAGGAGCAGCTGAGTTTGGAGGTGCCATCGTGTTGGAGGAGGGAAAAGCCCATGTTGGACTGTGTTGGAGGAGGGAAAAGCCCATGTTGGACTGTGTTGGAGGAGGGAAGCACCTCACAGCTGGGGGATGTGTTGGAGGCTAGAAGAAAGCTTCCTTGTGGGATGCCTTTCTTCCTCAGCTCTAGTTGACAGGATGGTTTAGCTCTCCTTTCCTCTTGGAGTCAGATGGGCTCCTGCCTGAGAAAATAAGTTTGTGTGAGGAGCAGAAGAGTGTGCGATTCCCCTTGCACCCTGTGGCATGCCAGTGTGCTCTTCCATCATAAGGTGCTCTCCACAACCTGTTTCTGTCAAAGAAGCTGCTGGACCCAGAAGGCAACTTTGAGACTTGATATCATTTCAGGCAGCAGTGAGACTGGAAAGGAGGGATTTTTTTCTCCAGCTGAGGAGCCCTCACAGCATGCAAACAGGTCAGCCCTGACAGATCTAGCACTCAGCTGCAAAAGGAGATCATTCCTATTGGATCAGGGAACAAATGTGATTTCTCCAGCCTTGTTCCATCCCACCTTGCATTCCATTCTATCTGGCTTACTCACCACACTTCCTCTGCCTACACATACATGCACGTATGGAGTCTGTCAGTAGGTAGGGAAAGAGATGAACTACAATCTCACCTAGCTCAGTGCTGCACACTGAGGCCAAACTCACTTATCAAGACTCTTACACACCTGCTCCCACTGCTGTCAGGGCAGGTCTGTATCCCTGGAAGCACTGGTAGCCCATTGTTCCTCCAATTCTGCTCAACAGGGTGATGCTTGCTGCTACTGGAGAGAAGCCTGAGCTGGGGTACCTTAGATCTGACCCGGAGTGTCTGTTCTTACTCAGATTTAAATGAAAAGTCCCTGTATCAAGGTTGTGGTGAAAAAAAAAAAATCTACCAGACATCTGCTCCAACCAGTGCAGGAGAGTTTCCTACCATGTGTTTCTAGTACCTTCAGCCCAATTTGCTGGGGGAGTAGGGAATGCAGGACTGATCCCAGCTTGAAGGTTGCTGTGATGGGCGAGGAAGACAGGCACAATCGCTTTTTGGCTCTTGCCCATCCCTTCCTTGAATCCTTTCCTAGTGCAGGCTGCCTGCAAGCACAGTGGGACACCAGGGGGGTGATTTGCCTGTTTACTTCAGTCGCTAGCTGGAAGCCATGTGCCGGGATTGGGAATCATTGTCCTGCAACAAACCAGCGATGCTATTTGTGACCCGTGGCAGTGAAAGTCCAAAACATGAAGTTAGGGCTGACACTCCCTCTTTAACTTGAGCCACTGTGCTTTTCATCACGATGCCAGGAGTTGTCAGCTGTAACTCCGGCTTTTTTTGGCTTGTGTCACAACCTAATAAGTTATAGGCCAGCTTCTCCTGTCGATGTTTTTGCTGCACAGAAGGCTTCACATTTTGTAAGCTTTTACAGCACAGCTGTGCTCAGAGATAAAACAGAATGTGTATACAGTACAGTATGCATTCAACTGATGCACTAGATTCTTCCCACCATATGTATGGAGTGGTGTGCATTTCACTCTGATACCTCACTGCCAAAACTGCCAGAAGCAAATAAACAAATGGCGGAAGAGAGACACCATATGATGCAGTGCCAGGCACATGACCTAGACTTTCAGAAGGAGACCCTGGCTGCTTTTAAAGGATTATAGTGGTCCAATTTTTTTAAACCTCACCTCCTGCCATGTGAAATGTTCTGCCAGTGTATGCTGAGAAGTGTGCCGGTTGTTAAAGAGCGCTCATAGATTTCCCCTTCCTGCTAAGCAGCTGATGTTGCAGCTTCTTGTGTTCAATACTCATTTCACCTTTCTTCGATGCCAGTGATTCCCCATCAGGTTTCCAAACTGAGAGAAACGAACAATGGAGATGTGTGAAGCCGTCTAATTCTGGAAGGAATGCTACTGTAAGAAGACAGAACACATGTAATTAGGATAATGAGATTAATAATATTAGTAGCAATTTAACGATTAATATGTTAACAATGCAAGTGAGACAAATGTTTGTTCCATCTTGTTCTCCACAAAAAAAGTCACTAAGTTGCATTTCACAGCATGAATGGCGAAGATGCTTGTAATAAACTGACACAAACATTAATTACATAGTTAGATGTAATTAATTTAAATTGTAATTCTATTCCTGGAACTCACGCTCTGAGTATGAATAGACGATTCCTCAGCTTCTTTTCTCTCTGACCAGCCTATTGCTAATGAAGAGATGATGATGGCTACCATCACAGTGCTCTTCCTGCTACTAATACTGGGAAACAGTGACGGATTTTCCTGTCTAGTGGCCTCAATCTTATGTTAGGCTGAACATCTGTCACCACCCCTGTGGTTATCTTGCTGGCTCCGGTCTTCGTCTAAGCTTAGCTTCGCTCATGATTGTGTGAAGGGCAAGCAGGTGCTTTCTTTGCTTTAGAGTATCTTTAGGCACAGATGGAAAAAGTGCACTAAGAACAAAAGAGGTCAAAACCATTCATGCACGTTACAGAGCTGATGCCCAGTGCAAAGTGGCCTGGTTGCAGGCAAGAGAACTTGGTGTTGAATTTTGACGGAATCAGGTACAGAATAGAAAATTATGTAAAGTTTTTCAGAGAGCAGCAATATTCAGTAGAGGAAGAATGTGCTTAAAGTGTTTATTTAGAGCAGGTTGTTTGCCTGATGTGTTTGTACTTTCATGTAGTGGTAGTAATAAGAGCACCTGTTTTCTCCAAGCCTTGCTGCCTCCTGCTGCAATGTACGCTGGTGACCAAGACAAGGACCTCTACATCTTAGTCAAACGAGGGAGAATTTCTGGAGCTTTGCACAGTGGATGATAGAACAAGGGCCACATTTCTACAGATTTCTCCAGACTTTGCTTAGGCAGGGACATCCTTTTAACTCCTCCCTAAACTGAGATAGGTAAGTCCCTGTGCTGGGGACAGAACAGGCAAGCATTTGATTTACAGCCTGAGAGTGGAGAAACATGAGGAGTACTTTGCTCTTAGCATACTGAAAAAGCCCACCAGGCTGCTTCAAGCCCAACCCTTGACTGGAGGACCCAGGGTCACTCATTGTGCAGAGGTGTGATTTTGACAGCTCCCAGCTCTTTAGCCTTGGTACCAGCGTTGCAGAGGAATGTCATAACTGTATCTTTTTTCTTCCCTGTGGAAGCAATGGCTCCATCTTTGAGGAAAACAAGACAGAAAATGAGACAGGCCTTCATCAGGCCCAGCAACACAGTGGGTGACACATTTGAGGTGACACTGAGTAGACCATTGAACTGTGAGGAAACATTAAAGAAGGCCAGAGCTGTAAGCAAGGTTATTGGCTAAGTATATGCAATATATATTGGTAAGCAGGAGCTATATAAAGGGCAAGCACATAAGAGTCTGGAATAAACACATGGAAGTTTTAAAAAGTTGACAGTGCCTCCCTGAAATGGTAGGGGTGACATGTAAATACTCGTGCATACACCTGAGGAGACAACAGTGCTCTCTGGGAGTTTGCAGGAGTCTGGTCAAGCCTTAAAGGATGCTTTTCAAGACAAGAGCTGAGAGTGAGAAGTAGAAAAGAGAATCATAGAATCATTAAGGTTGGAAAAGACTTTTAAGATCATCAAGATCCTTTTACTAGTGGAAGCATCCCCATTTTTTAATTCTATCTTTAGGAGTTAGAGTAGTATTGGTTTTGGTTTTTTTTTTCTGTAATAACAATGCATAGATTTGAAAACAAAGGTGCAGTCTGTTAAACCCTGAGGACTGAAGTATACTGCTGGGAATGGTTAGAAGTGAATTCCTGAAGACTCAGAAACTTGGCCAAGGATCTATCCACAACTGCTCCACGTGGAAGGTGGTAGTGAAAGGAACTGGCAAGACAGAGGTGTTTTTCAGCACGTTTCATCTTATTGTGACAGAAAGGAGAAAACTCAGAATGGGATTTCTCAAATCCCAAGGCAAGTTGGGAAGATAAATTATAGTCAGTTGCCTCCAATTGCCTGAAAAGATCTGTGTGCTCTGAACTTTCTTACGAGTTTGAACAGATAGTTTCCTGGTTTTATACATGATATATGTTACTGGAATCCCTCCAAATGACAGAGGGTTGCAGTGGGCAGTAGAGAACACAGGCATGCCACTGTGATTTAGGAATAACTTTCTGGCAGCATTGGGAGCAAGCTCAGAGGTGTTTGGATTAGGTCCCATTTGTCAGTGAGAGCCTGGTATCCCACATGGTCATGACTTCTAATTTAAAAAAGAGTGGAAATCCTGGAAAAGGAGGGCTACCTCACTTGGACTATATCAGCCTGTTACTCTGTGAAATGTCTTTGAAAGTAAAATTTTTCATCAAAAAAGGTGTCGGGAGACGAGGGAGATACTGTACCTGGTATTAGACAAAAAGGCAGTGTCAGTATTGTGACCTCAGTCCCTGACCTCCAGCTGGGCTGTTGGGAATTGTAACGAATGCTTCCCACCACCAGCCAGGTTTTGATTTTTTCCTGCTTCTATCTGCCACTATCCAGCCTTTTATTGCAGCCATTCATCATTGGCAGAAAGACTGGGAGATGATATTAAGGTTGTAGGATGTGTCATTTGTATTAAAGCTTCCCCTCCCTTTCTTTTCACCCTCTCCTTGCCTGTTCTCCTGCCTACACTCCATTCCTATTGAGATTTGCCCCCCTCTCCAGACCAGCCATCCCTTGGCCCAGCTCATAAATGATTGCTTTAATAATATTACAGCCCCTCCATTTTCATGTGTGAGTGGCACAAGTGACATGTCGCTTGTAACCGGAGCAGGAAGAGATTTCTATTTTCACCCTTTAAAAGGCCGCAGAAAATACAGAAAATGGGATCCTGCCTGTCTTGCGCTGACCCCAGACAAGCATTTGTTGCTGCGCGGTAGTGTCAGACACCGCCCATTTGAGGGAAAGCTTTACCAGCCAGAGCTGGCCATTGTTTTTCCTTCTCTGCATTTATTCAAGGTGCAGAACTGTTTATATGCCACAGAGATGGGAACTGAAGAAAAACCGTAGATGTAGAATTTACCAGCTGTTTAAGTCTCATTGTTACCTTCTGTATCGATCAAATCTGTTGGCTCTTAATTGGATATTGACTGTTGTGAGGCAAATAAGGCAAGCTGTCGGGGAGGGGAGGGATGGGGAGCGGGGTTTATCTTAATGGTATGTTGATCATGACTAGTCTATAAAAGCCAGTGGGAGAGGAGTTCATTAAACCAGCCTGCAATTGCTTTAAAAAAATATGCTCTGAGTCAAGATGATTAATCCTAAATGTGACACTGCAATGAGAGAAAATCCGCATTGTTGCTGTGGTATTAACAACACCAAAGCCTGAAATAAGCAGATGCGTTGAAACAAATTCACTAGGGACAGTGATTTGTTCGGTCTGTGAGCATTAGCTAACCCTAACCAACATTTGAGGGGCTTTTTTTCTGGTTTGTTTTGGTTTTTTTCTCTTTTTATTTTTTCCTCCTCCTAGGTGTTGTGTTTTGTTTTTGTATCTCCGTGCTTCTCTGGCAGGCTCATTGGAAATGTGTGCTTGCCCTGTGCCCAAGTCTTTCATCTGAGCTAGGGAATCATTGTAGAAATGGCAGCAGTGAAAAGGGATAATTGAACTACCTGACAGTGAAACACATAAAATACTTTGGAAAACTCTTTTATTTCATAAATTATAATAATCAGGGAATGTGAAGAGAGAGAGAAAGCTTATCAACCACAATAGTGTGAGCTACCGATTACAAAAATGGAAGCTATCAGGAAGTCTGTAGTATATTTTAATTTCTTTCCTGGCCGTATTTTAGGCTGGGTATTGACTGTGTTGCAATAACTGTCAGGCACAGTCCATAAGTGTCTCTAGATCAAGCCTGACATTAATCAGGAGGGAGAATACTAGACTAGGTTCACTTTTATGAAGGTCCCACGTAGCTGTGACTTGTTAAAAACCTTTCAAGGGGGCAATAAACAAAGTTTATTTCAAATTATCTCGATGTTATGTGTTTGTTATCATATTTATTCTTTGACAATTCTGAACTGACTGTTAAAAATTTATCATTAAGGGTTTGTACAGTTTGAAAAATTAGCTTTAAGGCAGCCACCTGAAGACTTCTCGTATATTACCATGCCATGAACTGTCAGGGAAAGGGTAGCACAGTCATGTGGAAGGCAGGAAAGGTGCAGAAACTGCCTGGTTATTTGCTGATAGAGGAAGGAAAAGGCCTGTAAGTCTGGAATGCAATGGGAATAAGAGATTGAATGCAGAGTTTTCACTTGAGAGCATTAGGTAGTTCCCTGCTTGAGCAACTGGATCAAGGCTGTACCACCTTCTCTTGCTTGTGAGCCTGAGTCATTTAACATCTCAATCCTTTTACTTCTCTTCCTATAAAAATTAGAAGAGTGATCCAGGGCAGTAGAGACTGCTATTTTTGCTTCAGTTGCTCTTTCTATATGTATGGGGAAACTGAAGGTGATCACCAGTTTTTCTCTAGGTATTTTATGACTGTGGTAGAAAGGGCTATAAATTTACAGCATTGCAAACAGTATAAAAAGAAAATCCTGATTTTTGCCTGGAAGAATGAGAAATCCAGCAAGGTTCTATAGAGTATATGAAACAAAACTGGGGGAATGGGAAAAAAAGGTTTATAGAATCCAGAAAGCTGAATCCCCTTTTTTTTTGGTCTAAGTTTTAAATGCAATAGGATAGAAATTATTACTTTATCAGACACTAGAATAGTGCTGTTATTAGTATTTTTTCAAATTCACTTCTAATGTTCCTTACATTATAATAGAGTTTACAGTTTGCATTTTAAAATAAACTGTGTGTAATTTTATACCATGAAATTCTGAGGGAAAAATTAGTCCATAAAGGTGGACCAGTCAGAACCATAGCCTGAGGAAGAAAGGCATTTTAAAAAACCCCACAAAAATCCTTAGATAACTGTTTTTCAGAATTGCAGGCACATTTGTTTGGATTTTTTAGTGTGCTTCAGTTATGCAAGAAAATGAACGTGACAGTCCTCAGTTGCTTTGACAAGTATAATTTCAGAAACATTGCCCTATCATTCCACAGATTGGCACCTTCTCCTTCTTTGTTGTAATGCATTTATTCCGGGTTGGCTTTTCTCAGCAAAACTGCCTGTTTGCCAGGAGATTTTCCATGTGTTCAGAAAGGGACAGCGAGGTGGTGTGTGCTGGGTTTAGTTAGAACAGGAGGTTTGACCTGGTGACTTTATTTTTGAAGTCAGTAAGTATTTCTTCCATTAGCGCAATGGAGAAGTTTGCAGGATATTGAGAATCGTGTATTTTCTCTGGGCTTAATCACAGTAGCCAGATCGCTCTCCTGAAGTAATTTTCACATCAAACCTTCTCTTAAACATTTGGACTTGAGATTTTTTTTTAATCCAGTTGCCATTAGTGGTTTAGTGTTCAGATTTTATATTAGCTTTTGAAACAGCAACTAAAATTTGAACAAAGGTTGGAGTTTGGATCTAGATTCATCACTGTCTGTAATGGGCGGGTCACAATAAGGCAAGAGCAGCTGTGAGCAAGAGATATGGCAATTTTAGGGACCCTTGCCTTGTTGAGGATGCCTGTAGGGAATTGAACCTCGAGCTCTGCTTAGGAACTGCACCTTTGCAGGGACATCTTTGCTCTTTCTTGGGGACCGTGTAACTTCACTCTGTGAAAGGGACTCCACGGTAGTGGAGTCTGTACTATAATATATAGGAGCCAGGAGCAGCTGAGTGCCAAGGAGAGATTTCATGGAAGTCTATGGATAGATCACAGTCAACAAAATGGCACAAACCGGTTGCCAGCGGTACACCCTCTTATCAGGACCTGGGGAGAGCTGCACATGCAGTCCCAAGGTTTGGCTTGTCATGGTGATATTGTTCTGCTGGTTTCTATCCACTGATGACTGCTTCCAGCATAAAGAAGATCTCCATTCCTAACTTACATAATGGGTGGAGATGTGCACGTGTGTGTTGGTACATCCGTTCGTGTGAGTATTAGGGTGGCATGTTTGGTGGGAGTAGAGGAGGTAGCAAGTCAGCCAAAGCCATTCTGGTTTTTCTTTGCATACTTAATAAAGAACTTGTAAGAGGGCATATTCCCAATTTCTTTTTAACTTTGTAGATCACCTCCTGTAGACAGATTGTCTTGCGGACCACTTCCCCTCCCCTTGGTGATCATATAACATTCCTGTGGTGACTACAGCAGATGCTTACATGGAAAAATAACATTAGGAAAGTATTTAATGTATTTTTAGCTGTCTTTAAATGCATTTTAGCAGCTGGAAACAAGGGGAGTTAGTAGCACATGTCCTGCAAGCTCTCCATAGACCACCACCAAGTGTGCAGGGAGGCACTGCTGGTAAAGAGACTCCAGGCTGGAAAATGTTGGGTAGGGTGGTCACCTGTAACCTGGGCCAGTCACAAGAGGTCAGGCAAAAGGGAGAACTTCAACTTTCTTGGAATGTAAGTTATAATGATGTGATAAGCAACCAGTGTGATTTTAGGTCCTTTCTTTTCACTGATCTGATTCTTGAGAGATTTTATGAAACATTGTTTTGACATGTTTCAAAATGCCTGCGACTTCTTCAAAATGCTCGAGAAGATTTTAGAGGCTTGGAGTGGCAAAATATTACAAGTGTAGAGATTAGTGACTAGAATGCAGCTAGAGAGGGGAAAAGCTAATAAATATTACTTGTTGCATCACTCTGTGATTCAAGAAAATCCTGAAATTCTTGTGAAGAGCAAATCTGTCATCAAACATTAGTGGGAGCTTTCCCCAAGGGGAGACTTTCCCTGAGCTGAGAGTTCATTCATTCCCGCAACTGCATGATTGCTGAACCAGGGGACGTCCTCTCTGGGCCATCTTCCCTGGCCCTGCTCCATTCCCAGCGCAGAACCACCAGGCAGCACCCTGATGTTGGGCTCCCCCACCACCCAGCCCACAGCAAGTATGTTCGTATTTCTGGGAAGAATACCAGCAGGTGGAAGTTTAGTATTATTTTTGCTGTTGCTGGTATAGTGAATGTAGAGAGCATGATAATTGATTATCTGGGACAACAGAAATGCACAGGAACTGAAATTTCAAGGATTAGGGTCTCCCCGAGGATTTCCCTCGAGTTTCAGTGAAGGGAGAGATAACCTTTGTGGTGGAAACGGAAACACAGCTTCCAGTTCCCATCTGCAGCCAGCCTCGAGAGACAATAGTATTAAGGGTGATGTGAACTTCCTCTGTTCATCGCTGTGGGACAGGAGCCTTGACGCAGTTATCTGCACTTCTATAGCAACGCTATTCAACTCCTTGCAGCTTATTTTTTTGTCCTACCAGAGACACTCAACTAATGCCTGCCTTTAGCGTGTCTGGGGGTAACAGTCTCATGTTTCATCTGTTTTAAAGGACATTTATGGAAAGTAGGTGGCAATTTTATCCTGAGTAAGCAGGCTAATATTCTGTCACTCTGCATTACTCAAGTGACTGTAGCTCTCAGAAAATAGGTGTTTTTGGTTAAGTGGCATTAAAGTTTTGTGGACTAAGCAGAAGGATTTCATTGCACATGCATTCCCATTTTAGTGGAAGCTTGGCATTAACAAGTTCCATCTTAATAAATTATTTGGTTCAACCTGCCTTGTGACTTATCCTATCATAAGATCTTGCCCTTAATATTAAAATGTAAGCACAGATTTCCTCTCCCAAGGCTAAACCTCCATAAAAAGACTTACACTGGAGCTCCAAAATCCTCTGTCTGGATCAAGATAATTTTTCTCTGAGAATAAGGAGAAACAAATATCCACGCACTTTGGAGAAGGAAATTCTGCTGTAGATTGTTCTTCCTCTGTTGTGTTAAAAAAAGGAATCTTGACTGAATATATAGTTTGTTTCCAAACTATTGGCATCTTTCACAAATGTAGGCTGGCTGGCTTACGGACAACTAGCACAGTTTCTGTAGCCAAAGATAGTTGTCATCATGCACTTATTAATGAGTACACATATCTCTGAACATCAAATGCTGTCCTATTTTCAGAGGTCCCTTCAGATCCTGTTTTCTGGTTTTTTTCCCCTTAACCTCCTGCCATTTTCTTTCAAAGCTCAGTGGTGGAAAGCAGAGAAGAAAGGGACCTAGGAAAGGAGATGTTCTCATCTGTCCAGCTTCCCCACATCAGGAGCTACTCAGTGCATGTCATTCTTGGCAGATGTTTGCCTAATCTGCTCTTAAGAGAATCCAGTGATGGGGCTTTGACAGTCTCCTTAGGCAATCTGCCCTGGCGCTTTGCTATACCTGTCATTAAGAAGGGTTTCCTGATATCTAACCTGCAATTAAAGGCCATGATTTCCCTTGCAACCTATCATCAGGCTGACCTTACAGCCGAACCAGCTCCACCAAGTCAGCTGCAGTTTCCTCACTAGATCTTCCTTGCCCACACTGCTTCTTGGGCAATGTGCTCTGCTCTGGCTGTAGTAGCTGAGGTGGTCTGTGTGCTGCTGCTTTTGCAAGTGTCCAGCCTGGTGTCCCAGGGGCTGGCAATGGGCAGGTTTCCCTCTCAGATCCCATGCAGCTGACAGGAAGGCGGCTGCCTGTCAGTAGAGGGTATTGAATTAGGAGATTTGGTAAATCCCAGGAGAGGCACTGCCACAGTGAAGTTGCAGCAGTTTTGCACTGATAAAACTAGCAGCACTAACCATGGCTCCAGGCCTCAGAACATGAGCTGAAGCCTTTTTTGTCCTAGAACAAAATGTGCTGTGAGAGCAGTTGTACTACCTATTACATATATGCAATCAATCACATCTAGCAGTTTGGACATACATTTTTTGATAAGAGCATTTCTATAATGATTTTAGCAGTTTTAAAGCATTTTAAAAAGTCAGAGTGATCACAGATTTGGCTTGGTTTTTTTTTTGCAGTTGCTTCCTTTTAAACAATAGCATCCCATGGCAGCCAAGCCTGATGCCAAAGCTGTAGATGCCAGCCTGCTGTGAATGAGCTTGAGATGCTGGGGAACTGAGGCCGTCATGACTGAGAGTGGGTCAGTGTAGGCACAGGCATATCACAATGTAACAATTGTGAGATAAACTCCAAGCCAGTTCTTTAATACGCGTAGAACAGTGCTGAACATTGTGGAAGTGCTTTCTTCTGCAAATTTTTTACAACTGGAAGATGGTAGGAAAGAATTAATGTAAAAGCAACTGAGGAATTTTCCCTGGCTGCTCAGAATAGGTGTTTTTTGCAATGGCAACTAGCTAGATAAATTAGGTGTATTTCTGCTGCCTGAGTAAATTATAGCAGTATGTAGCTAAACAGGTTTGGAGACTAGGAAATTTTAGTGACATCCAAAATAAATAAAGCAAGGTTTGGATCAGTAGGAACAGAGGCATGTTGCCATCAGCAGGGTTGAATAACTTTTGTGTAACTGGCAATTCTGGTAAGCAGGTCAAAGTCGGTGGGGTTTGTCTCTGTATTTTGACACATGCACTACAAACACCCTGATATCCATTTCATTTTACAAGGTGTGTGCATGCACCAAGATAATGCTCCAGAGGGTCACTGGCAGGGTACAATGTGCCAGCCGTCACATGCACAATGTCTAGCATGGTGCCAAGATAGAATTTCAGGGGTCTGGGAGCACCAACAGCATTTGGAGCCCTACACAACACCTGTGCCCCACCAATATCTCCCTAGCTGTCCATCACTGAGCATCCCATTGATATCCGTGATCCCGAGCTGACAGGTCTGTTTCTATGTGGGCAAGGTGTTTTTAAGGCATTCATCCCCCAGTTGTCTTCTGCATGACCTGGAAAAGCTTCAGTGAGTTATCCATATTCCTTCGTGGAGGAAAGGAAAGGACAGTTTGTTTTCAGAATGAGAATTTGTTTGTTTTTTTTTTTTTTTATAAAACACAGTCAGATTTAGACTTTGTATTCCACACAGCATGGAGGTAGATTTATTGTGTAAGAGAGGTTTCAGTTTCAAATTAGTAATTAGAAGAACACATTTAAACCTTTGTCAATATAAAAGTGATTTCAGGTGCTCAGGAATCCTCTGCCTCTTCTTGTGGTTATAAAGAAAAATTTTAAACATTTTCTAACCTGCAGCTATTGAGGGCAGTGAGAGAAAATACCTATAAACTGCTAGGAAACATATAGAAATAAACTGATAAAGTCTCCCACTTCCTGCTTCTTGTAATAATCGTCAGTTGTAGGTGCTTCTCAAAATACACCTTTGGACAAATTTTGCACTGCCAAAAATGGTATTTTCTGTTGGGCAAACTGTGTTCATGCCCCATGGCTGACAAGCAGAGGCCTGAGTCAAAGCCTGCTGGAGTCAAGGGGCTTTCATTGAGGTGCAGACCCTTCATGCTTTCTTAAAAATCAACAGTGCTGTTAGCCCACGTCTCCCCTTTCCCACCCCATCTCCTCGGGGAGAGGCAGGAGCCTGTTTGAAGACAAACAAGTCACAGAGCCTACAAGGTGTAAATATCCTTCATAGATGCCAACACTGAAAAGCCTGGGCGCCGGGTGTGTGACACACGACGACAGGCAGTTCACGCTGAGCGAGGGGCGAACAATATGCCAGCGCTGCCACAGCCACCGAGGTGTGCCTGGATTGCACCTGGGCATCCCTGGACTTTCTGCCCCCTCACCCCCACCCCGGAGACACACATATGGGATAGCAGGAGGAATGGGGGAGCAGTACTACCTGCTCCTCACCCCATTGCCTCTGCCTGCTCCCCTTGCCCCTGATTTGGTCACGCTGCCTTTGCCCTCCTCCTCTCCCCAGCTTCTTTGGGCAGGGGCTGATTTAAATAGGTTGGCAGGGAGCCAGGAGCTCATCATTTTAATGCAGTGTAAAATAGAATGTGCATAATTATATGCAAGCCATATGTGAGGGAGACAGCTCAGCTGTGAATTTAGGGAGGCTGTGAGAGGGAGAGAGCGAACAGTCAGGAATCAGATGAGATGGAGCGGAACGGAGTGCAAGTGTCACTCAAATGAACAGTGTAATGAGCGTATTGCTGACACTCCTCCTTTCACCTGCTTCTCCCTTTTGCTTTAACTCAAAAGCAGAAAACGCTCTGGATGAGAAGGGAAAAATACTATTTGCAAGCAGGATTGCTAATGGGCTCTGGTAATGTCTCCATTTGAACTTCAACTTTCTTAATAACAGTGTAGTTCCAAATAACCAGTAACTTTTAATGCATCTTCGTCATTAAATATTTTGATCACATGGGACTGAAGGATCATTGTTCTCTCTAAATGATTGCTCCTTTCAAAGCTTCACTTAAACACGGAGGGGGAATCAATTTATTTATAATAGTGTTACATGTAAACTATGAGTGTGAAAACTTTTTTTTTTGGCCTTGCTGTTAAACTAAAAATACAAGTACATTATCTAAGGATCGCTTAAGCATGTCAAAAAGTTTAAACGAGTACATATGTAATGTAATCCTGAAAAATGCGATGGAGTAAATTGAAACCCTGAATTACTCACAGTTTTTAGCTCAAATATTTCATTTTGGGTTTGTCTCTTGTTGTTTTAATTATTACACCACAATGAATTTGCATGTTCAACCTAAGCTATGTAAGAAAACAGCATCCCAGCTTCTCATATCTAAAAGGTAAACTGAGTATTTAAAGAAACTTTTTAATAATGTTGTATTTTGGGATTCCCGTATGTTTTAATTATCTGAGCTGTTATGCTTTTAGCTATTTTTTTCCTTCCATTATTTGTAAGTCCCTAAATAGGCCATTATATTTCCCTTCAGGCTAGAGATGAAGATGGACATGCTGAAAATTTTCCCCAGCAGCACTATGCTAAGGAAACTCCAAGACTTGCCTTCAAGAATAACTGCGAACTACTTGTAAGAATAACATCCTTACAACAAGTCTAGATTGTTACTTTAGCACAGTGAAAACCGTTTTTTTATAAAGGCTTTTGTTCATTATGACATACATTATGAAATATGATAGGTTCTTTTTTTTTCCTGTTTAGCATTCTAATGCTAGTTCTGCTATCCGTAAACAGTTTAAAATCTCAAATTGCTTGAAAAATCTCATATATTTGATGTCAGCACGTGAATGGCCTTGTCATAACTACTTTGTCTTGCACTGGTAAATCAGGGAGAGCCATGCAGGGAGTGGCTGATGATGCACGAAAAGCCCCTCCTCCCCCATGAACTGCCCCAAAACTCACTCTCCCATCCACCTTTTAGCTTTGTCTTGTTTTCGGGTGGCAGTGCTGCATTTTGTTCTGCTGGCAGGCAGTCCTCCCTTTAGCGCTCACCTATTCCACCCCTTCATAGCTGCATGCCATCCAGAGCATCCTCTCCTCTCCACTCCTCTCCTCTCTATTCCTCTCCACTCCTCTTCTCTGCTGTGGGGAAAGAGTGAAAGCTGGGAATGCTTACATACAGGGAGCCTGGAGTATTTACAAGCCATAAGAGAGATGATATCAGCTGTGAAAGAATCTCTGTTCCAAGGCAGGGTTAATTTGCTGTTCATTTTAGCATTTGCAGCTAGGCAAGATTAAAAGCAAGCAGGAATGCCTATTATATTTCTGTTAAATGAATCTTTTGGGACCTAATGTTCTTGATTAGCTTGTGAAAATGAGTGCTCCATGATGAGTTTTTCTGTTTGCCTAAAGTAAACAGAGGATGAATTGTAATACATTTAAAAGAGATTCATGCGTGGCTTTCGAAAAGGGAGTTTTAGATAAGTAGACAGATCTCTCCCTTGCATTCACCTTTCTTCTGGTCTGTACTTAAATAAAATCTATCATTTGGCTAAATGGAAGTATTTGTGGAGAGTTGGGACACAAGGTTAGACTTTGAAACAACACCACTTTTTTTTTTTTTTCCTCATTGTAACTACATAAGAGGCGGGTGGCAGTGGAGGAGCATGCTGTGTTTTATCTGCATTAAAGCCCGTACCTGCCTCCCCCATAAAGGATGCAGGGACAAATGCTAATCTTGGTGTCCCAGGTGCAACAGCCATTGAAAGTTGAGCTCATGAGCTGACCTAACCTGGTGCTGAAGTTGACCCCCAGGTTCAGTCAGCTGATCAGAGAAGGCCACACCTGGGGCAGCAGCCAAGGGATGGTGGCCAATCCCTGCTCCCAGCACTGGCCAAAGGGCAAAGCATCTTGACCACACCTGCATTAGTGGGCCCACAGGCTCTCCTACCCCACAAGTGTCCCCTGTGCTGAGCCAACCCCTGGTTAGGTAAAGACAATGCTTTTTAGAGCCACAGATGTCACTCAGAAGGGTCAGTTTGTCCAGCCAAAAACAATGTGACCCATAAAATCTGGCCCTGATTCCTCTTAAGCCCTTTGCAAAGTTCCTGGTGATTTCAGAAGAAGCAGTGTGACATCCTAAGGGGAGAAAACTAGACAAACATAGAAAGTGATTCCCTGATGTACTCATAATTCTTGTGCCAAATAAATGAAACTTTCTTCAAGGCCATGCTTAATTACTACATTTGACACTGGTCAAATCAGGCCCGATGAAGCTAGAGCTGGGAGACAACTTGATATAAAATAAGTAATGTATTATTTCCATTGAAAATTGGCTTTATTTATAGTGCAAGCAATCAACGAACCAATTAACCCACTTTATGCTATTAAAATCAAGCATTCTTTTAATGCCCAGTTGCTTATTCCTCTATTAATACACATTTAACTTTTTGCTATATTATACTCTCCCTGTACCTGGCAAAAGCTCAAGTCGTCAAAGTTAATCTTTCACGTGATTTTTTTGGACAAGTGTCCATTCTTGTTTAAGGAAGTAATAAAAGCAATTTGTTATAGTTTTATTTTTCCTGTGCTATTGGAAACAAAATTGGCAGGGGTGTACTCAATTTGTGTGTGAAAAAGAAATAGCAGACAATGCATATGTACCTCTACTATCCTTAAAGGTGTATTTTAGGAACTTGCAGTGAAAATGTGATGTTGAGCGTAAGTTGGGGTGGTGGGGGAACTAATGTTATTCGTTGAAGTTACTATGTGTTTCACAGAGAGGTAGTGGTATTCCTTCTATGGTTTTACTTTTTGGGAAGCGATGCTATATTAAAATGTGCTCAAGTGTAAAGCAAATTTCACCGGAACTGGCCATGAAAACACTATCTTTCTTTTAAAGACTAGTCAGTATTCCTGGGGAGAGGAGAAGAAAAAGCACATGAAAAAAAGGAGTGGGGACACCTGACCCTCTAAAAAAATACTTTGCCAATGGTGAAAACTTACCCAGAATCTAACAGCACAGGCCAGATGCTGGCTAAGTGAAATACTGAGGTTTTTTAAATGAAAGAGAAACTGAAACTTGTTTGTGCTTTTGAGAATCAGGAAATCCTTGGAGTTTTCTGAGTGCAGTTGAGAGTAAGAAGTGTAATAGCCTGTCAGGTGAAATTGGATGCTTTGGCTCAGAAGTGCTTTCTTTGCTTTAGGGTTCAGCTGCCATTTTCCAGTGAGGTTTGTTTCAGCAAGTGCAGGCTCTTCTGTTTGGGAAATGCTCGTGCTGATAAAGTGCTGCCAGGCAGGATCCAGGGGCTGAGTTGCTGCTGCTGGGTCTGCATGCCAGGGCTCTCCCGCCAGAGTCAGGCTACACTGACTGAATCTTAACATCTCAGGTCACAGGCACATAGAGTAAACTTTAGCTCCTCAATACTTGGAGAGATTTTAAAGTATAGTAACACTGATTATTAAAAAAGTAACATAGAGTATTACAAATTGTATGCTTTCTTCATTTCATACTGCTCAGAAGAGGAGATAATTTGGGTGGTGAGGTACAACTCAGCTATTCTATTTGTTTGGGGTTTTTTCTTTTTCAAAAGAGAATGAGTTTGAGAGAAAATAAGAGGAAGAAAGGTATAATTTAGGCAGAAGAAGCCCCTGAAGTACTTACAGTAGTTCTGCTCCGTAAGAAAAGCAGTGATAATTAAGTATTTTGGTTGATATTGAAAGCCATTGTGCAGTTACAGGATTAGGGTAGGGTATTTATTTACTGTGGTAAATCCAGATATGTTATGCCCTGGCATTTGTTATAGGGCACAAAAACCAAAGTGGTTAAGAGGCTCCAATCAATGAGCACATCAGATTTTCCTTTTGTACTTTTCAGTATTTTTGAGAAACATGTTTTCTTAAGCTTAGCTATCCATGATAAATATTGGGAACTAAATAAAAGAAATCTATTTTTTAAGGAGCCAGGTCAGCACTCTCTTGGCCAGCCATGCATTCTTCTCCCATAGATGCTGCCTCAGGATTTGAATTTCTTTTTCCACAAGTGGCTGGAAGCTTTTCTTTCAGGCACGTCTCTTTGTTTCCAGAAGGAAAAGGCAGAATTTAGTCCCCGTTGTAAGCTGATTGTCAAAGACCAGTACAGTCCAGCTAATTGTGGATGTGGGGAGAGAGATGGGATTAACTGTGGAGAAAGGGGAGGTTGGAGTGAAAAGGCCAGAGAGAAGGCCACAGCCTCAGCTCTAGCCGGATGAAATTCCTGAGCCATTGCCTAGAGAAAGGAAAAATCCATTTGGCATCTACCCAGGTTAGTCAGGGTAGGAAGAGTCATGCTTGGTTGCCTTTTAACAAAAGTGGGAAAGAAAAACCTACAGTTTGTCCTTCCTCCCCCCATTTACTCAGAATATCAAGTCAAGGTTTCAGATTGGCATGCTGCTCTATGAGGTAAGGAGGGTTTGACGGGTTAAGGAAATTAAACACCAGGTTGCTTTCCAGATCATTTGTTTATGGAGATGATGTGAGTACCACCCACTGCTATGGGATTATATGTAAAGCAAACAAATAACCAAACAAAACATAAACACACTGAAAAAAAAATTCTTTTCCAGTTCCACATCCAGTGATGATCCATGGCTTTTCTGCAATCATGATCTTTTCCCCTTTGAAATCAAAAAGTCTCTTGGTAGTTCTGCTCTGAAAGTATACATTTGTGAGTGCAGTGTGTGATGAATTATGAGTTAGTCCTGGTGCTCGGAAGCTATTATGTAAAAGACAAAAAATGAAACAAGCTTGCTATTGGATTTAAAGCAAACTCACCTACATCCGGTTATCTTTAATCATTGACATAAAGAGGCAGAGAAACCTCTGAAAACACCTCTACAACTGAAACATGAAATGCAAAATGTTCCCCTAAGAGCAAAAGGCCTCTGGGGAGGCTATGGCAAAGCTGAGATGAGCTAAACCTACAGCTAATGCTTTTCTTGAAGTTGCATTGCTCTGTTCTGCTGTTCCAGCACTAGAGGCATGGTCAGAAAAAACCTGGCACATGTGGGGCATCCAGACAGGGGCAGCAAGGATGCAGGGCAGGTTAACTTCAGAACTATGGTACTGGAATGTGGGAAGGATTTCATACCTGCTACACTGATATTAAAAAGCACTGAAAATATTTGTCATGAGGTGAGGCAAATAGGTTTTGTATTTGTAGTCAAGTTAAATGTAAACAGGGATATCGGTATCCCTTGAAGGCCATGAGAGTTTTGGTTTCAGAAAATGAGGCTTGAATTCTTTTTTGTAAGGTAACTGACCTGCTTCCTGTTCCCCAGGGTCAAACCCTGTTGGTGCTTCAGCAATAAAAGAAAATACTTCTCAGTTCATTTATAATCAATGTCTTCAAAGGAGGATTGAATTAGGGAGAGATAACTTTGCTCATCCTCTCTTGCCTTTCCACCCTTTTTGTTTCCCCTGTTTTCTACTTATTCCTAGCAGAGTGGAGAGTGAAAGCAAATGCACTTCTGCTTGTGCTCTCCCTGGCTCTTCCTTCACTCTGTTAGCTGCAAAGTGGCATAGGGAAAAGGAGAGCACTTCCTTCGTCCTAGCTGTGGCCTGGGGATGTGCAGAGCTTTTGGCCAGAAAGCTGGAGTGGGAGTGCCACCCAACAGCTCTGAGGGATGTAGGGTCACATCTAGCCTTTCAGGTACTAATCTTGTAGTCAGGAGGTGATTTTGCCACCTCAGAGAGGCAGGAGGGTAGAGGGGGAAGAGACCTGTGACACTTTGCAGAGTTTCAGATCATAGAGCTATCATGCCTGATGAGAGTTTAAAACTTCCACAGCCGTGCTTAATGCAGTTTCAGCATCAGTCAGTATTTGCTGCATCTCACTGCTGGTGGTATTTTTTCGTGTTTTTTCTGATGGTTTTCATCAGTTCCTTGCTTAGTTTGCTGCCACAGTCAGTTGCACTGTGGCATGTGCAGTGATTCAAGCAGATGACTGTGCAAAACCCGTAACAGCCATCGGAGAGGCCGCCATTGGCTTCAGGAACTTTGGACTGGGCACAGAGAGCTGTCAGAATGGCGATTATGGCCCTGGAACAAAAATATGGAGAAAAGCAATTGTAGCAGTGAATTGATACTGATGTTCTTAAAACCTCAGTAATCTTGGCCACATGAAATTCAGCCTTTCTTGTGACTGAAATAACAGTGACGCTTAGGTCATATGGTAGACTAATCGCCTGTAACGTTTCATTTTCAAAAACTAAATTGTCCATGAGCTATAGCAGAATATTTTAAAAAGAACATCCCCAAGACCCCACTGAAAAAACTTGCATTCTGTTTCTTTTCAACTAAGGGCAACAAACCAGGCAAAATTATTCTGTAGGGTTTTTTTGTCCTTAATTGCTGCCAGGCTGAACGAAGGGCTATGTGGTGTTCATCTTATGCACATTCCTAAAGACTGTTGAAGTCCATGGGCTTCAGTGAATGCACTGAATAAATGCAGCGCTCAGCCCATGGGCAGATTTGCAGTCCTGGGGGGAGAGGGAAGCCCTTACACCTGTCTCCAGCTGACCCTTTCTACCTGCTGCCTGCCAGCACAGGTAGGCACCCATGGGGCACTGGCTTCCTTGGCATCTGTGCCCTGATCAGCATCTTGCTGGGATAACACAGGACCACAGAGCTGCAGCCTGCCAGCTGCCCCATGATGTGCTGTCCACAGGAAGTGGTAGTCTCCATGCCTGTCTGCACAGATCTATCTACTAGTTTAGAACAAATGCAGCCACTGTCTTGCCTGGCACCCAGGCTGTGCCTTGCTCTGCTTTTTAATGATAAGTTTTTCTATCCCATGATGGAAGTGAAGGCCGTTGCTAACGTTACGGCAGGATGAGCTGGGCCTGGGAGGTTTGGGTCCTATTTCTGGGGCCACAGGAGAAAATCTTGGGGGTCTCGAGAGATTTCCTTGGTCTTTCGGGCCTTCCTTTCTCTTTTGCCCATCCAGGACCACCATGCTGCTAAAGTAATATTCTTTTTTTCTTGACTTAGACCATGTGTAGGACTCCACAACCTCTGATCCAGTGAAATCAATAGGATCCCTCCTGTTAACTTTAGGTGAGCTCTGACTGATACTCTGTGTTCTGTAGACAAAAAAAAAAAGACAAATGACTGCTTTGAGATATCTTCCTCCTCTGTGACTAAAAATTACAGTAGGCCAGCTAACAGCTAATTTAAAGGTATACAACATGATCTTTATTAATAATATCTAAGCTGAAGGCTGCAATCAGAGACCAGTTGTAGGAACTAATAGAAAACAAAGCCTTGCCATAGCAAGCCTGAGATAGCAGCTCTACCA
This sequence comes from Pyrocephalus nanus, assembly GCA_038380795.1. Lineage (NCBI taxonomy): Eukaryota > Metazoa > Chordata > Aves > Passeriformes > Tyrannidae > Pyrocephalus > Pyrocephalus nanus. The sequence goes on from CM076260.1 coordinate 45,062,655, forward strand.
GAAATAAGACCCAAACCTCACTCCTTTTATGCTTGGGATTAGCAAGGGACCATGACCTATAGCATTAAGGAGGGTGAGGGATTCCCCATGCCTCTCACAGAGGTGGGCAGGGGACTGCCATTCACCCTTGAGAGCAGCAAGGAGCGTTAAGTCTCTGCCAGTTCCCAGGGATGCATTAAGTATAAAGTATAAAATGCACAGGAGCATGGGGAGCAGGAACAGGGAAGGGAAGGAAGGTAATAAAAGGAACAAAGCTCCCCCATGGCCTGGGATGCAGCTTCCTGCACAAGCAGGCTGGTCCCACCAGTAGCCGTACATAATCCCTACCTTTTCGGTCCAATGAACCGAATTAAGAAAGATGATTCAGGGACCTAAAGAGATAGAATAAAAGGTGTGACAGTGAGAGGGGAAGGCAGCATGGGAAGATGGACAATAGGAATGGAACAGATTTGGGAAAGACCATGGCTACAGACGGTGGGTGTTTGGCCCCCTGGAGCCAAGAGTGAGTCATATCCCTGTATCCCACTGTAGCCAGCTACAAATAGCAAGCAACTTTGCCCCAGTGGCTCTAATTTAGCATTTTCCCTCATACCAACACAGGAGCATTATTTTAGGATGTGGCACTTGACACTTTGTGAGCACAAGCCTGCCTTTCCTCAGAAGGAGGCATGTTTTTCAGTTTTTAGCATCACCATTATTATTTCGAAAGAGAAGCAGAATGCATTTGTTAAAAAGGAAAATAATTAAAATCCCATTACGGCTCTGAATCTGTCATCTTCCTTCCCAGAACAAGCATTAAAATTTTCATTAATAAATCTGCAATTACTGGTGACCTCTGAATAATTTCTCCAGCCTTAATTTCTCCTCACTGCAATGCTATGTTGTATTACTCTACTTTTACTCTCTGCTTTCCTTACTTGATGTGTTTACTGAAGTTATAATTTTCATATTAAACATATTCTCATTGAAATATTTGGGGTTTTTTCTATATTAAAAAAACTGCCACAATCTTTTTATTGACTGTAAATTTAAACATGTAAAAAGTTAAGAAACTGTTAGATGAAAATGCATTTTTTAGCAGGCTACTTCTTAATAATGATTTCAATAAATTTTAAAGTTAAATAGCCTGGAAAAAAAATTGTCAGCCAAGCCATCCCCCCCCCTATAAATTCTAAAAGACAAAAAAAAAAAAAAAAAGATTTGTATGTTTTGGAAAGAAAACCAGTTGTGAATCATGCTTTTGCTTTATGAAACTGGCATTCATAACCAATTTAAATAAAATTCAGACAGTTTTTATAGAATGTTAAAGAATAAAGATTTGCCTTGTTCCAAAGGAAGTGAAGTGTGGTGAAATAAAATTCATCGGATTTCCTTCCATATAAATTGGAAATAAAATTTCCAAAGGCATCACCCAAAGCTATAAATATTTTCTTCTTGGATTCTATGAAGGAGATGCAGATGACTCAGTAGGGCTCGTGAGGCACCTGGAAGGAGCCATCCTTTGCACTGCATCTCACCACCACCCTACCTGCAGCACGGGGTCAGACCGTAGAACTGTCTTTGGTCCCCTGGTGCTCAGGTTCTTTTGCACCTTTGACCCTGTCTCTCAGTCATGCAAAGTGTTAATTAGAATGGTTTTTTTCAGGTCTGAAAAGATGCCTACATGAACCAGTGTGACTTTCTGTAACAGTGCAGTTGGCTCATGCCTCATCTTGCTGCATGCCTTGTCTTCCCCATTGAAAAGGAAAAGGGTTTGAAGGCTTTGGCCCCTTGTGGAACCAACTTACAGCAGTAAAAGAGTGGGCTTTTGAAAATCAGGAGCCGGAGCTCTTTTTAGTTCTCTGAGTTAAGATCCAGCCCTTGAGAAGGAGGGTTGGGAAAAGCTTGGCCATCGTTCAGCTGGACTGCAGGGAGGTTTAGGGGTGCTCTGGCATATTGACTGTGTGACTCCATCTCTTTGGGAATCCCTAGAACTCTTCAGGACTTCCAGGAATGACATCCCAAGAAGGCAGATTAGTGCCACACAGTTATCTGAAAGCACACCAAAGAAGATCTGAATGCAAGGGGCACATATCTCATTGCTCACTGTCTGTAGCAGACACTTTTTTACATCTCAGCAGTGACGTGTATTATATTGCTTTTGGGATGAGAAGAAAACCCCAAAATATAAATCCTTCATTTTATTATAAAAGTTAATACCAATAATTACTTAAAATCTAATGAATTTCAGTTCTCACTTAATTGCTTTTGAGTAGTTCACTTAACTTATTAAAAAGAAGCAAGGACATATTCATTTAACAAGCAGCATCAGCCTTGGCCTAGCATCTGCCTACATTCTCTTTTCAATTAATCAATTATAGTCCAATGGTGTGTAATTACACATTAAGAAAGTTATTGGATATCACAGCATGGCTGTCCCAGGGGGCTCATGAATACACTAATATAACACACCTGTAATGACCTGTTCTCAGATCTGCAAATTGCTCCCATTTCTCTCTCTCTCTCTCTCTCTCATTGCTAAATGAAGATGAGAGCAATTACCATTAACTTTTTGAGTCAGATCTAGTCAATGAGAGAGAAAAAAGATCGCTACCAGCATTCATAATAAATCTGTCTGTGGGTACTTAGTATTTTAATTGTATCAGGCATTGAGCTGAAGGCAGTAAATGTGCATGGGGATTGTACAGGGTTGTGGAGATTCTGGGGTTATTCTGTCCTGACTAAATGCTTCACCTATAGAAGAGAGAAATAGGAAAGCAGGAAAATCTCATCAGATCACATCCAGGTGCACTTTTCCTGGCGTGGTGCAAATCAAACCAAACTCTGGAACTGATCCCTATGCAGCGGCTCTAAGTCTTTGCATAGCAACTAAGCCGTGTTGCTGTTGTGTTGAGGTTTTTTTCGAACGCGAGAAAGAACAAAATTTACTATGTAATGGCAGAAAGGCTTTGGTTGTACGAGAGGGTACAGTCACCAATGCTCTCTTATTAATGCATAACAAATGAAACCAAAGAGAGACCCTTAATTTGCATAATGAAGCCTGACAGATTCTAAATTGGTGATTTACTCAACTAAAGGGTCCAAAAATGCTCCATGGAAGTGAGCTTTTCATGGCTCCATAAGTCAAATGGGGGATGATATCTATCAGCATTTTTATAAATGTTGTATTGCACAGTGTGATTTCTATGTGCTGTTGTCTCTCACCCTGAGAAGAATTGTATGCTTCCCTACATGAAGTTTTCTGATTCCTGCTTTTATTTGCAGACTAGGATCTTTCAGGTGGGTGTACATGCAGATCAATGCACAGCAGTATCTTGAGCACAGCTTTTTGCTCAGAGTAATCTGAAATGTTCCTGTGCTGTACACCTTTCACCAATCTAACACTAACAATTTCAGTGAAATCTTCATCATGCCTGAGGTGACTTCCATTTAAAAAAAATCATACATGTCTCAAGGTGCTTAATATCCCTCAGGATAACAGGGTAATCCTATGCGATTCAAGTGATCCAATGTTTTTCTTAGTTGCATTCATAATAAGATGTTTCATTCTGAGCTTCAGCTACGTTCAGATTTCACTCTGGTTTTTACCAGTGCCATGTTTCTTCCCAGTTCCACAGCCCCCTTTTGTTCAGGACACAGTTTAGCTCACATGCCTAGCTGTAGCGTCTCAGTATTTGGTATCTGGGCTGGACTCTCTCTGTAGGTTCTACAGTTAACAGAGGAAGGCAAGCATTTCTAGAGTGTGGTTTACTCAAAATAATTAGTTGATGATTTAGGATTGGTTAAACCACCCTTAGATGTTCATTTACTAGATAAATACCTTCCCTTTAACACCTGCATTTTCAGTACCACAGTCATCAGTTGAACTGCATATTCCTGCATGTGTCTAACTTCAAGTTTGCAGGTAGAGCCATTCAATATGCTTGAAGTTAGGTATCTGCTAACTCTATGTTTAGATGTCTGGTCTCCAGCTTTGAAATGAGGATGCTGTTGTTTAATTGCCTTTGCAAAGAATTTGAGTTTGAGATTAAAATGTACCAAGTGAAAAAAAGTATATATCTTATTTAATGTCATGTTATAGTTCAAATAGTGAACAACAGCACCATTGCTATTTTCAGAGAAGTTCATTTATTATGAAATATTATCTGACACAATAGAAGAAAACTGGTTCCAAGATTTACAATTTGATTGCCCAGGCAATGCATGGTAACTGAAGCAAGAAGAGCAGTGCTTGTGGATCCCACAAAGTGATCAAAGTGTGCATGTGCACAGTGTTCTCAAATTTTGCTCAATGCACAGCTTTGTTTATGCTCGGGACCAAAATTAAATTCTGTGCGCGCTTTTTTTTTTTTTTTTTTTAATTTGGTGCCTGAATGATCAGTTAAAATTGTTTTTAACAGAGAAAGAAACACAGTTATAGTCTAGAGCTTTAATATACAATATTCAATTGTACAGGCTAGTTAAATATTGATCCTAACATACCTGTCAGTTGCCTCTCCAGCTGTGTAGGAGGGTAGTATTTCACTCAGTTGCAAAAATTCGTTTCTAACTGTATTCTCTGCAAGAAGCTGTAACTCTTTGCTTGTCACTTTCCTAACTGAGCTAAACTCTGTATTATACTAATACTTTTTTTTATGGGGAATAAACATACTTCTTCTAGACAGGCAGAGGAACAATTGACCACCTGTGGCCTATCTCAAATGAACTGCACATGCCACTGAAATGAATGTCTCCTTAGTCAAGATGGGAAACAGTCATTTTCTGAGAGGTTTTTTTTTTGGTTAGGAAGTAACAGGTCCTGACACATTTCCACCTTCTAACAGCATGGCTTCCTGACTGCCAAGGGAAGAAGTGCTTGGTGTTCACTTGGTTACTGACCCTCTCACTCTCTGCCTTTGGCATTCAAACAGCAGCTTCATTTGTTATACAAATTTAGCAAAGGACCAGATTGTGACTCAAGCCAGGGATGCCTTTACATCACTCCGACAAGAGAAAGAAGTTTCAAAAGTTGTTGTGCATATCATGTACTCAGGTGGCCCCTTTCAGCTGCCAGAGTGGTGCAAAGGAGTCTCTGAGTGGATAAGAATCTGTCCCAAACATAGGTTTATTTAATGCCCAAAGATAGTGCTGGGACAGTGTGTGGTGTATCGTGTTACCAACACATGCTGAAGGATGCTGGAAACTAAAATATTAAAGAGCAAGAGATTGACTCCATAGGTAGAAATGGTAAATGCTTCTGTTATCAGTTATTTTTCCCTTTATATTAATAAATCTCTGAGACAGTATTTCATGTAAAATTGCCAGATCTTAAAGGATTCCATCTCTTCTTTAAACTGGAAGCATGGAATGCCATGAGAAAAGCATGCAGGTGAGACTCTTGGCTGTGCATGAACCTGCAGCATGCAGGGCCCCTCCCAGAGCAGGTGCCCAGGGAACAATGGGGTCCTTGGCAGGGGCACACACTCCCTTGCAGGTGCAGGGGTTGTGCAAGGCCTGGAAAACGTGTTCAGTTTTATCTTACATGTATCCTATTTCTTCCTTTCCGAGAGATTGCTGGCTGAGTTGAGCAAGTGCTGTTCTCCCCAGTGGGTATGCTTGGTGTATTGCCACAGGGCTCTGGCAATTGCCACTGTGCTGTCATCCTTCTTAGTCACCACATCGTGCTCATTTAATGAGGGGTTAGAGCTGATGTGCTTGCACAGTCCAGCAGTCCAGCCTTAGGTCCCTTTTTCCTTCAGCCCAAACTAGGGCTGAAACTCTCCCCAGCAGCAAGGCATGGCCAAGGACCAGATGAGTGCAAGCTGTCCAAAGTTCAGATGAGATTAGCTCGAGATCACCGTGGTCAGTGAAAGGAAATAATCAGAGGGCCTGGCTGCTGATGTACTTCCCTGCATAAATGGAGATATTTGTTCACATTGGTTATCAAAATCCTTCCGTGGGGACCTTGCTGAAATCTCAGCTGCCCTAAGTCACCACACAGCTGCAGTGATTTCTGTGTGGTGGCTTTTCTCTGCAAGGCCACCCTGGTGAGATGTGTCCCTTTGGTATCCCTGAACTACTGGTGGGAGCTGAGGTGAGGGCTGAGAGGACTGCAACAACCTGCCTGGGGGAGCTGCAGTACCTCGCTCGCATACTTGCAAAGCAGGCTGTGGTTGCCTCCATGGAATTTACTATAATCCCACCACTCTTTGCCTCCAACTCAGCTGTGCTGGGAGGAGCCCTTGTGTAGATGAGTTTGGCCCAATTTCCCCCCTATGCTGTTAGAAAAACCTGCTGAAAGCAAATCTGATTAACACAGCGGAGAAAATAGCTCGGCTGTAAAACATTGAGGATTGCCACTTGTGCAGGGATGTTGTGTCTAGAAGGCTAAATGCCTTTTTGAAGGTTTGAGGTCTAATGGGCATTTCATGGTCTTTGCTGTTTGTTTGTAGGTTCCTAGGTGCTGAACTAGTAAAATTGTGCATGGCGTGGGAAAGACACCTTTTATTTCCAGAGCCACTTTTTGGGTGGCAGAATGACAGCACATGGTGCACCAGTACAGCAGGAGTGTTGTGGAGGTATCACATCCCTAGTGTGCAAAGCCCTGGTCCTGCACCAAAATCCATCCAGATGAATGCAGATACTCGTGCTGGAGGGATGAGCTGCTGTGCTCATTGGAACCTCCCAGTGCTCTCAGGGTTCAAAAACTGCAAAGAGCGTAAATAAGAAATATACTGGACCTTGCTGATCCTTCAGGAACGCCATGTAGAGTCTTAGAAGATGGATTTGGAGAGTGCCTGGATTTCTTGGAGGAAATCAGAAGTGTTTAGATTTTATGCTTTATGTTTTCTCATTGCTTCTTGTTTCCTGGATGGGATTTGCTCCTTGTCATATCTGTAAACACAGCGCCTAAGTGAGCTCTGAGAGGTGCCTGACTCAAGGCCTATCACCCTGAATTTGAGACAAATGCTTCATCTGAATATATATGCAATGAAAACCTAGAAATAGAAAAGTTTTGTTAGCTCCTTGAGACAGTACTTTGATTCTAAAGCACATCTGTAACATGCTGTGGGCTGGCACAGGGGAAAGAGAAAATCGCTCGCTTTTCTGTAAATGGAGAAGTGGTGATTATCACAACCTGGTCTGAGAGAGAAGCCGCTCTGCAGTGTCCATAGCATGTGCTGCCTTTTAGACAACCTCAGTCTTCAGTGAAGGTGTTGGGGGCATTTTGAAGCTGTACCTGGCACCTCTCACCTGTAAGCATGACAGAGAAAGAGAACAAGTGAGAAGAGAAGCAAAGAGAGAGAAAAGGGCACAGCCTTTTGGTGACGACAGGGAAGTGATTTCAGGTGTTTGTGACACCTCATGAACCTTGTGTAGTTAGTATCTTCCTGAGCACTATATACCCTGGAGGGTGGAGAAAATAGTTACAGGTAGAGATGTGGTGGAGGGAATGAAAACTACCTGCAGATGTGGCATCTAAATAAATCCAAAGACAACCTGACTGTTTTTAGCAGAAGTGCAAACAGTGATGGATGCCACCGGGCTGCTGTCACTAAAATTTGTCTATAAGCAACATATTCATATTTAAACAAGTCAGCTTTGCGCATTGAAATGAGCAAACACTGTCTCTCTGCTTGTTTGTTTGTTGTGCAGAAGCCATCAGCTTTCGCTCCTTATCCCTTCACCGTGGTGGTGATGCAGAGTCATGATGATGGATTGGCTGTCTAGCTTATCTGCAAGGCCACAAAACGTTTATATCTTTTACAGCATGATAGGCTGTTCTCGTGCAACAGTGGAAAATAGGAATTTGGGGCTGCCCTTGCAAAAGTACCACCTCCTGCACAACATTGCCATTCTGGTAAGCTCACTTGGCACAGTTTGTACAGCTAAGTACACCCACTGTGAAACATGACACTGGGATGCACATGAATAAAATCACACAAAATCGGGAGAGGAGTAAGCATCAGAGAAGCTTTTGAACGCAGGGGGCAAACCAGCAAGGATGGAGTTCCTGCAGTTTCTTTCCTGCTTAGAGAGGGCCTGTGTCACCTCTGGTATAAGGCCTTCAGCTCACACCAGCCTTATACTTGGCCAATTATCTTATTTAGGTATCTCATATATATTTAGGTCTTGAAAAAGGTCGACCACAGAGCATGGCTGGGCAGGTTTTTTTTGAAGTTGTAGGACTGGAAGCTTTTCTTCTAGCATCGTTAGAAAATAATTGCCTGTGAATGTCCTGGGATTTGAATCTACATGTTGGACCTTTAAAAAAGGAGGGTAGGAAGGTTTAAAACGTTATTGAAACAGCTAATGCTAATGTTACACTTGCCGCAGATGCTGAGCAGGGGGCAAGGGGAGCTTACTGGGGAGCAGGGCTGCTGCCCCCACCTGTCTTGGTACCCTTGCACATGGAGCCTGTCTCCTGAGCTGCTCCTTTTGTGACTGTCCCCAGCACAAATGGGCTCCTCTGTTCAAGTTTCACACAAGCTGGCATGTTTTTGTCGAAAGCTGCAGTGAGGCAGGGATTGTCCCTCTCAGCTGAGCTGTTTTCACATATGTATATCTGCTGTTCTTCCATTTTAAATTATTTTTGACCTTTGTTTTTGGTTTTCTGCTCCTTGCAATTTTATCCTTATGTCTCTCTTCCCCTTCTGAATATCTCTCTTTCTCCATTACTATATTTGCTTTTGTTCAGTTTAACAATCTTCTTCCTCAGGTCCATGATAAATAATGTAACTTTTTCTTATGCCCCTACTTGTTTTCAGTCTTACTGTAGTCTTTGGCTTCTAAGCACCGTTAACTGCAGAAAGTCCCCTTCCCTAAATATTGTAAGGCCTAGGTGTTACTAAATCTGATTTTTACCACCTAAAATCCTATCAGTTACCTGCAACTGCTTACAGCTTTATTTCTCCATATGACCAAGCTAGGTAGGTCTGTGCAAACCCTCAGTTTCTTGTAAGGAAGATTGTCCCAGTGTGTGGTATTAGACCAGTCTTTAATGAAGTGTCTATTCATTCCTGGGCTCTGTTACAGATATTCCCTGTGACCCTGACCAAGTCACTTTATCTCTCTTTGTCTCTGCTTCCCATTCATAAAAGTGGGCATAATTGCACTTGTGAAGTGCATGTGGAATTGCAGCGATGAATTCCTCCTGCCTTTACCTCATCACTTTTGTCTGCACAATTGTCAGATGGGATAAAACACACTGAATCAGGGTTAGCCATGGTTAGCACAAAGCTCCAAGCAGCTGGCCCAGCCAGTCACCGTATCCCAATAACATTGACAGCAGAGAGCCAGCTTTGTTACCTTTTGCATAGCAGTTTTGTGTGCTTTGAGGAGCTTGCTATGCTCTCTGTTAATAGTCAAAAGAGATGTTTCCAAGGCAGGGTGCTCAGGAGTGCACAGTGGTTATTGCAGGACAAAGGTATAAAATGGCTTCCTTTGAGGGCTTGCTCCACAGGGTCCTTAGCAGAAAATGTGGGGCCTTGGAAGGACCAGAAGGAGAGGGAGGGAGGCAACGGGAATGCTCCATTTATAAAGCCTTTCTAGTTTTCATGCCGGTTGTCCAGCCTCTTTCCCTCACCTTCCCCAGTTTAGTTCTGTGACAACAATGAAATAAAGGAATGCAAGGTAAAGGCATCCTTAAAGCTGTCATTGTTGCCAAGTACTCCTAACAGCACTTTCTCGCATACCTGCTCTGAACACTAATGTCATTTAATTATTGTGATGTTGCAAATGAAGCTGCCCACACACAAATTCCATATGGATGTAATTATTAGAGGTGGAATGTCAATTAAGCACACACCAAAAGCAAGTGGTGTATTTTTGATTTGTCATTTGATTTGTTGTCATTTACCTCACATGCCACAGACAGCTCCATCTGAATCAGGAGCAGGCAACCAGCCCTTTGTAAATAAAGCTTGCTCTTACCTCTACACTTCACAAGATAGCAGCAACTGGCATAAAACATCTGTTTTTAAAATACAACTGGGAGTGTAGTTTTGAAGCATTCTCTCCATCTCAGGTAAGGAACACGAGGGAGGAATGACTTTTTGGTAGACAGATACGTATCTCCAAAAGAAAGCCGTGCATACAATACCATTCATATACAGAATATATGTCAAAAGGTCTTCAGTGAAAATCCAGATTATGCAAGGAAGAAAACCCAGCCTGCAACCATTTTAGATGTGTTGGCCAAGTCAGCTAAGAAGACCTGCACACTTGCGCTTCAGCAGCTAGGGCCACGTTGTCTGCCTACCATGTAATTACTGGGGGTTTCAATTTTTGGGTATCTCCTAGCATTGCATTTTTCCGTTCCAGTCAGTCAGCCTTGCATTTTGAGGTGAGGAATATAATGCTAGTGAGGCATCCTGCCTTGCTGTGCAGTCTGGACTTATTTATCATGTTCTTCTACTCTCCCAACCTGTAAAGAGTCCCTCTTCGAGTACTTTTTTAGTGCTCACCATGCAAGCGACTCATTATCTCAGGCATTTCAGGACTAATTTGTAGGACATTTGGTTAATTTGCATAAGCCATCCAGTACACAGAACATGTCTCCACAATAAAGTAATATGCCAAAATCAGGATTTATGTGAAAACACGAATATGGGGGGGGGAGAGGAATGGGACAGCACACACGCCACAATGACATTTTTAGCACCAGCCTCTAAACGAATACCTGATAAAAAGTCACAGAATCCTGCCTCTCCACCTACGGTATGTGAAGCTCCCATATAATTTTCTGCTTTTACTCTTGCTCATCTTTTTATTAAGATGGGTTTTGATCCTTAAAACAGCCTTGAAATATGAATACTTGGCACCGTTAGCTTTGTTTAAAAAGGAAACAAAATCCCACAAACTGAATCCAAATCGAGAGCTGCACGTTCAGCTATCGCTGCAAGGAGCCTCGCGCATCCGCTGCTCTGATTATTACCTTGACACTAGAAACAGGAGGACCTGTAATCCTTGAAACAGCTGACATTTGAAGCACTGATTCTTCCTGTGCTTTGAGTTAGTCGCTCCTTGATCTCCGTGCCTGGCATGCAAGCCTGGCTTTCACTGAAACCTGACCTCATGGTCCCTTCTTCTGCAGCCCTGTTTGTCTTCTGCCATTCAGAAATGTGCAGCTTCTGTCCTCGGGACTCTGAATTAGAGCTGCACAGGTCAAAGGAGCAAACAGGAGAGTTGTCATTACTGGATCCAATGCCTGCTCTTCATTTAGGTGTCCATGCTTTGATTTTTTTATATTTTAATAAGAATTACAAAATAAGAACATTCCAAGATATTTTTTAAGCAAACCTTTCCTCTGGAAGGTGACACTGGCTTTCTGTGATCTCCAGTGCGTGACTACTTCATCTACAGGTACAGATGTTTTTGCTCGCTTCCTTGCAAAGCCAACCTGAGATCTGAAAGTCAGGTTGGTTTCTTTCTCCTCTCCCTAATATGTTTTCTGCCATTATGAGGCCTCTGAAGAGCACATTAAGTCTGTATTTACCCCTGTGCAATCTGTTTAACTTCCAGAATTACTGTACAGGTGTAACTGAGATCTCAGTTTGAAGGCAGCTTTGCTCCACTTATTATAATTGAAGGAACTGTTTGACCAGCAGCATTTCTATTATTAGTAATGCTGTTTGAAAAGGAAATAACTTAGTTTTGGACTGAATTTGTAGGAACACCAGCTAGAATTGCATAAGCGAATGTATATATATCTGCTTACTTGTAAATAGAGGCTAACTGGAACTGCAAATCACATGTATATTAAACATGTAATCCTGATGGCATTCCTAAAAATTCATTTCCCACAGCAGAGCTGTGGTTTCAAGTGCCTTTTTCAGTGCTTTATTTTTTGAAGATTTGAACAGTCTTGGTTCTTCACTTTGGTGCATCACATGTAGTTCCAGTCAGGTGAAACCTGCTGGGTGTTTAATGGTGTGTTCAGCTTGAACCAGAAGCAAATAGAGAGAAATAATGTGTTGTAGGAAGAAAAGGACTCTACACAGATTTTTATTTTTTTTTTTCTGTTCTAAGGTCTATTACTCTGTTATATCTATTATTCTAGGCTTTGAGATTATTATTTTTTAATCAGACTGTACTATAGATTACATGGAACTGACAGCATTAGCTTGAACATAATGATTATGTGCAATAGGAATAATATATGCAGTTTTTCATTTGTCTGTCTTCCAATTTGAATCCCTTTTTACTATTGTTAAATGTAAGAAGCACATTTTTTTCCTCTGGGGATTTACAGTTTCTCTTAGTGTTTTGATTACTTGTGAATAATTTGATAAAGTAACCCTGTGATGTATAGCATCTAGGTTGGATTTGGTTTTTGACTGATCCCTAATAGCTAAAGTTACTGTATACAGCAAAAAACATTTGTAATGCTGTCAGACAGGAACAATCTCTCTTCTGCAATTTGACTCAAATTTGTTATGTGTATAGCTCCATGAACTTCACTAGATGTAAATACAGATTAATTATTTAAAAAGTAATAGGAAGGAATGAGCTTCCAAACATGTACTGTTTAATTATTTAAAACCTGTAATGGAATTTCAACCCTTGTGCGTACCCCAGATCTCTCGTTGTGCTTGGACAAGTGCCTGAGGTTAACTGACATGTCCCCACCTCTGAGTCATATCCCCTCCTATATCACAGGTTGATAAATGTGCCTGGTAGATGTGAAGAACAGTCAGTATTCTCAGTCATGTCTAGTAGTTAATACACTATGCTTAACTCCACCTTCCTTTCCCCCAGTACTATACTGCATCCTGTAATAAGCCATTCCATATAACATTCCATATAACAAGCTGTGTATAAGTACTCAAGTGTGCAGATATCTGTACTGAGTGACAGAGGACCCAATCCTAAAGCCATGGCTTGAGCGAAGCCCCTCATGATTCCTGATCCCACAGAGTGGAAAGAGCCCCATAGTGATGCTGCAGTTTGGTCATTTGATGGTGGTGCATCAAGGCACCCATGGTATGTGACTGACTGTACTGAATGTTGCACACACGTGCAAGAAAACCTGATTTCCATTTTAAAAACCTCATACTCCAAGTAGGCTAGTCAGAGAGGCGGCTAGTAAGCCTTCTCCCAGTTTTGAAAAGAGGATCAAAGATACATACTGAAAATAAAAAACATACAGGCTTCCCGGCCTTAGAGACTTGCCTGAGCTTGCCCTCCCTTCACTCCTTCAGCAATAGATGGAGAGAGAGAGAGAGAGTTTTGCTGGGACCAGTTTAGAGCCTTAGTTAGGTTCCTGCCATGATCCACCCTCCTGAGCCCCCTACCTCTGTTTGCAGAGCTGCTGTTTGGATTATTTCACTGTCTACCCTTCCCCTTGTCCAAAGTTACTCAGGAATTTTGTCTTTGCAGGGAACGACTAATGTCGATCTGGCAAGTCCTATGTCCGTGCTGCAGCTGTGTAACCTTCCTTTTACTACTGCTCTAAGTCACTGGATGAGGAGCACTTGACCCAGGATGGGTGTTAAAATAAATGTAAAGCAAGGCTCTTGAAAGAAAAGCAAACACCACAATTGCATTGAACAAATGTACCTTTAGGAGTCTTTGTATGTGATGGCTGCAGGTCTTCATTTGCGAGCCAGATCTCAGCTGGTCCGATGAGGAATATTTCAAGTGGTGCTCTACTCTGTGAAATTGTTGTCAGGAGTTTTTTGGGAAGACCTAGGAAAGGAAAAGGGTTGGGAGAAAGCAAGACAGAGTTATTCTTCTTTGAGGAGGAATCTAAAGAGCATAGCATTCTTAAGGGTCTTGGTTGTGGTACACTTGCAAGAAGAGATGGGAAATATAACAATCTGCACATCCTTCATCACTTGCAGGGTGATGGTTTAAATACATTGATTTCTTTTGTCCTAGTGTGCCACTTCCACATAGCTGCTTTGTCGTGCATGTCATGCAAGGAGAAAATCATCTGCATGGTCTTGTAAGTATGAAAGGGTTTGCCATGATGCATTTACATAATAGAATCTGTGCGGTTGCAGTGTGCATCGTACGCCCAGGCAAGGAATGAGTGCCATCTACAGTAACACAGTGCATTGCTAAAGGTTCCTCTGTGATTGTATTCTTTACTGAACAGTGCATCTGATGCCTTCTTCTGTAATGTGTCCTCCTCAGTGAGAAATTAATCCTTTGTGCCAAATTCAACACTCAGTTACATGATTCAAATTGAAAAAACAGCCCTGGCTTCAGTGGAGTTATCCCAGATTGATCCTGGGGTTACTAAGAGTAGATCTTGTTTATCTAAATAGCTTGGTGTCAGGTGTACTCTAGTGCTATACACTTTGCAAATAGAGGGATAGGTAAGACCTTTTCATTTGTGTAGGAAAGACTCTTTTTTCCACTTCCTTAGCCTGTTTAGAAAAAGGTCAGTATAAATCAGCAAGGAAGAAGACACATTTTCCATTCCTTGTAACCATCAAATGTTTTGGGCCTGACAAAAGCACGACAGTGGGCAGTAGGGTGTGTGAAGGGCTGGCCCTTCCTCCCTCAGGTGTTACATACAAGTTGGTCGCTGCCCACCACCCTCGCAGCTGTTGGGTCCCGTGGCTTCTCGGCAGGAATATTCTTAGGAAAATAGGAGGAGCAGTAGCAGAACAAGACAAGGAAGTTTTCACACCCATTAGTTCACCATGTGTTTGGCTCTAGGCTGCAGTTTAAGAACTTTTAACTTCTCCATTATTATTTTCAAGGTTAAAATCCTGGAAATCCATGGTTTAAGATAGCTAGGGGCCATAATAGTCATGGTAAATCCTACCTACCTGAGACAGAGTAATCTTTTTTTTCTTTTTCTTTATAAGATTCTCTTCTGGATTTTTTCCTCCCCTCCTCTTCCCTCCTTTCTCCTCCCCTCTGCTCTCCTCTGCTCCCCTAATTTCAGTCTTATCTGCTCCATATGGGAGCGCCCAAGAGTGAGCCTAACCAGTGAGCTCATAACCAGCCTGTCTCCACTGGTGATTTTTTGCTAATAGGAGGGGGAAGTGGAGCCTGGCCTGTACCAATGGGCTCTGGGTTTCAGCCAGGATCACTGCCTTGCAGTAGGAGTAAGTAGAAGACTCAGAATGCTTCCTCTGTGTGCGGCAGAGCAATTTCCCTTGCTTAGTTTCGTCTTCTCCAGCCCCCAACTCCAGAGGAAATGGGAAAATGAATTCTACTCTCTGTGCCCAATGTGCAAGAGATGTGGCTTGTCTCAGTCCTGGGCTGAAACTGATGTGACACATGTTTCCCTGATCCAGGCAGATTTTGGATCTGGTCCAGGGTTATTCTAATCAAATGTGGTTTTCAGAGAGAGGGCTGCTTTTTAGACTGAACATGCTCTGGGACACAGGGTGGTGTGTACCACTACCAGCAGAGAAAACAGCAGTTCTCAAAGTGTGAATCACATGCATCCAAATCTCAAACAGCTTTGACTCCCTTCAAAGCTCTATAAAACTCAGCAAGCCACACCCCTCTTGGAAAGTTTTGGGGTTTTTTTCATCCATTTTTACTATCGGTCAAATCAATCTTTCCCTAATCAAGTCAATCTTTCCCTAACATTATTTTTTCAGATCAGTAGCTGATGCAATCCCTCTAGGATTTTGTATGTTTGGGAAAGGTGGAGAAACATATGCAGGGGGTCTGCCTCAGGTAGATTGTGAGACCCAGCGAGTTCTGCTGCAGCCCATGCTACGGCCATGCATGTGTTAGAGCACATAGTGTAGTGAATTCTGGCCTATAAATATTATTGCATGATAAAGAATAATATGTAATAATAGAAGTGTAGATCCCTGACCTATATAAATAGGGGAAAACACACAGAGACATATATATATATATTTCAAATTACCCAGAGACTTCTCTTCTGTAACCTTCTTGCTTGTACAAGCATAAATCAGAAGAAGCAACACACAAATCTGTGAGAGTCACGCCACTGTAAAATGGCATACGTGTGAGGAAGAAATTTGACTTAGAACCCTTCATTATGGGTAAATAAAGATTTCCTAAGGTTTCAGGTTGCATTCTTGTTTTCTGTTCTATGGACTAATGATATTTCAAATCTGGATTACAGTATAATTCTCTAGACCCAGTAATATTACATTTAACTCTGATTTAATGACTGTTCAGTGGTGATTTTGGTTTCAGGTGAAGCGGTATTGGCCTCCAGCAATGCCCTAGGCTAAAAGCATCATATGTTAGCAAAAAACATTAACCTGCCCCTCAAAACTCCTCATTATTACACTTATAGTCCTGTCAACCAACCTGTGAGCAACTGGAGTCATAATAGAGGGAGGTTTATTGTTATTTTTATATTCCCTTGAATATTAAAAAGAAAATATAGTGGGAAAAATACATATAAGATATTACTATATATAAATTCTAGACAGATGGGTTATTTTCCACTGCACAGTGCTTACTATATTATCAGAATTAAGTTTTGATCAGGAAAAAGAAGGGTGAACATGTTTATGCTGGTACTGGATAAAAAAAGTGAATTCATTAGAGAATGTAAATCTTCATCTGGTTTCTGAAGTGATCTGCAGACTTGGTAGGCATGAGATTCCTGAGGTTTCAGATTTCTCATTTGGGGAGATTTTGGTCAATCGGTGAGATACTACTTGAGCCTGGTAAAGTGCCCCTTTCATCTTTTGCCTTTAAGCTTTCCTTTGCTTAACTGCATCCATATTTCTCAAGAGAATTTGATAGAAAAATTTACAGTGTTAATTGCTCCCAACTTCCCTTTCTTTTACAGATTGCTAGGGCTGGATGCAGGGAGTGCTGCAGTGCTTGGTGCATACAGGCTCTCTTTCCTCAGTGCACTGTTTGGCAGCTGCTCTGCAGAGGAAACCTGTGGCTGATGTTTGGTCCTGTTCTCATGTGGAGCAGGATCTCTGCAGCCCCTGTGCAGGAGTAAGGAGTTCCTGGCATGACAGCAGTGCTGGGCCTGTTGATTGTCCTATGAAATGGTTCTCAGCCTAAGCACTAGTGGGACTCTGCAGCTTGGGCACCCCAGGGATGGAGAAGCTGTTCTGCTGCCTCCTGTAGCTGAACTTGCAGAAATGGAAATTTTGCAGCAGGCTCTCCAAGGACATGGAGGTAAATGTCCTCCTTAGAAAAGAAATGCATTTCTACTCTCTGAGGAAGAGGAAAGAAGGGATTTTACTAGTGCAACCTTCCTCTCCTACCCAAAGAGATGACAGGGCCCGAACACCATGAGGAAGTATTTCTAAGCCCCAGAAATGTTTTTCCAGCTGCTAGCTTTGATTTCTTTCTTTTGGCTTCCCGAATATTCAAAGCCAACATTTCTTATCCTGTTCTCAAGGTCTTTACAGCACTTCCCTCTGCTGATAATTTGTACAGCTTCAGTGACAGCAGTTTGATGAATTTCACTCATGTCGTCTGTAGGAAGTAGTGAAGCTCTTGCTGGGGCACTAACAGCTAAACCTCCTGTTGTGGAAAGGCACATGCTGTAGTTCATCAAAACTCCCAGCTTCACCTACTCAATGTACTTCTTGTTTCTGGCTGCTGAGTTGTTTCCCAGACCAGGGGAATTTTGAGAATGCACATAATGGGAAGTGTTAGCCTGGAAATCAAGTGTTGAACATCAAGGTGACCAGTTCCCACATAACCTAAATCAAACTGCCTGGCTGACCAGAAAATGAGTTTGTGCCACTGCTCTGCCAAGCTGGCTTCTCGTGCTGCCACTCATCAGCTAAAGGTCATGAGGAGCATGGTGGAGACACTCAGTTGACTCCACAGATCCCTACCCTCAAATTAGGCCCACCAGGAAGGTGGCCACAGACACACTTGAATGGTCTGCTGTCAGACTAGGTTAAGCCCAGAAGAGGAACTGTATCTTGGCCTTTCTGTGTGAGCACAACATCATGCGAATGCTGAGCTGCTGCTTGCTGACCTGTGGCCACCATCTGATGAGGCTTGATGAGAACTCCAGAGTTGAGTGTAGGACTCGGTGGCTTGAACCGTGGTTTGCTCTGCCCTGCAGTCTCTTGCATGACATAGTTATGCTCAAAGACCACTGCACTACCCTTGGAGAGGTGTTGTACTTCAGGCATTTCTGAAATGTGAGTCTTGGTGAGATAGACAGTCTGACCTGCTGAGGGCATTTAACTCCCACCTCTCTCTACTGCTCTTACCCTCCTTTTATCTTCTGCATCATATCAATTTTATTTAGAACTTCTGTCACTGCTGCAGTGGTGGACTAGGACAGTGCTGAAACAGCAATGCAGATGTGCCCTTTAATCAGCTTTCATATGGCACCGGTGTAAAAACTTCACGTTAAAGATTTTAGGTTTAAATGCTGTTATTGTCCCATTCTGTGTTATTTTAGCCAGGAACGTTTCTGGAGAGAACTTCCTTCTTGGCAAGCCCCACTTCACACTATATTCATTTTCCCTGAAGTTTTGCTCACCATATTTTGGGCTTTGCCAGTGGTTTCAGATCCAAAGTTCCTCCTGTGGTTTCAAAGCCTCAGACTGAAGTTGAAAACATGGAAGCTCAACTGTTTATATACAAAATC
Source organism: Pyrocephalus nanus (assembly GCA_038380795.1). Lineage (NCBI taxonomy): Eukaryota > Metazoa > Chordata > Aves > Passeriformes > Tyrannidae > Pyrocephalus > Pyrocephalus nanus. The sequence continues at coordinate 45,081,169 of CM076260.1, forward strand.
AAATATGTTGCCACTCTGATGAAACAAGACCCAACCTGTATTACCACTAGGCATTAGCATAACTTGCATTCATTCCTTTTGACTGGAAACATTAAAAAAAACCCCAACACAAAGGAACACAAGGGCTTTGAAAAGACTGTGTTTTAAATACCACCGATGACAACTGCACTGATTCAAAAAATGGAATCAATTTATCATTAGCCATTAATTACCAAATAACTCTATTTTCTCCTTATGCTTCACGTAGCTTAGACTTTTGCATAATTAGGATGAAAAATGGAGACAGAGTGGGTCTTGCATTTAAATGACATAAAGTCGGTATTCACTCAGAAAACTGGTAAAGATTTTTGGGAGAACAAGAAGTTTAGGAGGGTTACATCAGGGAATAGGAAAGCAAGCAGACAGGCAAGCTTTGGTCTCTTTTAAACAGAGAGAAACTTGTCACAGGACAGTTTTAGGTTGTACGCAACTGCAGTGTTCTGTTTTGTCAACTGTTTTTACACAAAGCTCCAAACATTGTAAAAATCTGTTTTCCTTCGCACCTAGCGTCGCTACAAGCTATATTGTAACCACATTCACAGTGTGTTAGAGCCTGCCTCGGGGTTCCTTCGCAGCAGGTTTCAGCTGGAATGATTCTTTTTGTTTTTTATAATAATCACTCCATTCAAATGGAACAATCAGTATGAAGAAATTATCACAAGCCATCTTGGATAGAAAAATGCTGCCACAATAAACATGCTGAATGTTTTACAATAAGACATCAAAAATGGTGATCGAGGCTGAATAACTGCTTAGAGCCACACTTTGGATTATGCCTGTTACAGTATTGTTTGACATTTGGTAGTGAAAGAGCAACAATTCCCAGTCATGACAGCTGAGGCAGGAACTTAGTCATAGTCAGCTTCAAAGTAGATGCTGTGAACTGCCCTTCCCTTTTGGGGACTGTCTGCATCCCTGCCAGACAAAGCCCCAGCCCCATAGGCTTGCATGCAGCGGCTGCAGTGCTGGACACACAGACAGCTGCATAGTCTGCTCCGGCACTGGCTGTTCCCCAGGCTACCCAGTCCATCTCAGGAGGAAGCCTGAGCAGGTCCAGTGGGCGTTTTGGAGGAGGATCAGGTAGGGAAATGTGGGACACCTTGGTGAGCAACAGTGGCTTATGCGGCTTCTGGCAAGGCTGCACCCACTCTATCGCTTGGCGCAGGGTGCTGGCAGCTGAATAGCTTTTGTGATAACTCAATTAGCTGTGAAAAGAGCACACAACAGCATTAGGATATTATGCTGATTATTGGTAACCTCTCAAAGGAGTTTGTCATTTGCTGTCGTCTCTGGGTGGAACACATTCCCCCACTCTTCCTCACTGACTCCATGCTTCTGAGCATGGCTGTGCCCTTTTGCAGATCTGCAGTGTTTCACCTGCACACCTGCAGTGTTCCTGCCTTACAGCACTTCTTAACATTCGTCCTTTTTCTGAGCTGAGAAATGCTAAAAGGGAAATTCAATGCCTTGGAACAATCTTTATGTCAAACAAGTGTGTGAGTCTGTGATAAGAACTGAGCAGCACCCTCCCAGGCCAGTGGGAGCTTTGACTCCTGAGGGGCAGTTCCTCAGGGGGTGAGCAGAACAGGATGTGAGGAGTTAGTACAGACCTCCAAACTGATGTTTGTAGGAGGAGTCAGTCTGACCAAGAGCCCCACTGGGGACATAGCTTTTCTGTGCTCACAAGTGTTCAGTAAATTAACACTTGAGGTTCAGTCCTTGCCCTAAAGTTTCTCTGTGCTCGATCAGGCAATGGTCTGTAGAAACAGAGACATATGCAGGATTAGCACTGCAGATGGGATCTATAAGTGGGATTACCTTTTACATGATCCGCTCTGAAGAAAAGCCTCATTGATGGATAAATGGAGAAAAGAAGGAAGGGCGCAGGTAGCCACACTGCCCAATAAACTTGGGGAGCTGGCGAGGACAGCTGAGAGACATTTCACATGCCTTTGCCTATTAGAGACAGTTAGGGACATAGTTCCTCAGGACACACAGATCTAGGTTTCTTTCCTGCTTTTAGACTGAATTTCCCCCTAGTGTTCTGCCAGGAGTGCTCACAGCCTTGTGAGGGGGCCCAGGTGGCAAGGTGCCCTGGTGCTCATGCTGGGTGGCATCTGGGTGTTCTGGAAAGGGTCTGACAGAGCTGTGTGTTAGAAGACTAGTTGTGACTCATTTGGCTGTATACTAGAAACCTCTGTATGGGTACTTCAAGCCACTTCCTAATTTCTGAATCGTTGCTGTGTCCAATGTTTGGCAGGCTTCAAAAAACTTGAGCCCTTGCTGAAAAACATATGGCTGGTGTGTTGGGTTCTCATTTGGTTGCAAAGCAGGAGGGTATGCAGGGGGAGGGGCATTTTCTCCTCATCTTATGGCTTTTGGGATGGCGTGGGAGCCTCTACTTCCATGCCTTGCACATCCTGGCTGAGTGGCAGGGTTGGAAACTTCCCAGACCATTCCAGGACCCAGTCTAGGTTAAAAGGAAAAGCAACCAGGGCCAGAATGGGATATAGGAAATGTGCAGTAGTATTTGTGAAGTCAGAACATATGCCTGAGTGTATATAAAGAGACAGCAGTTGGATACCACAGTGGGAAAAGGAAGTAGGAACTAGTCAGCAAAGATAAATACATGGATTTTATGTGAGGCTTTTATAATCTTCAGTCCCACATTTCAGCATCTTCAGTAAGAGCCTGGTCCTCAAGATGCAGCCCTCCCTCATGCAAGGTGTCCCACAATGGTGTTTTTCTGAGCAAGAAGAAGAGTTTCATCAGTCACCCTCTGGTTCTGGAGAAGTTGAAAATGGCATGTCTTTGCCCTAGTGACCCCTTTCCGTCCTCTTGCTAAGCTTTACTGAGGGGTTGATAGTAGTCCAAAGCATTGAGTATAAGGCACAGGCTCACTTCCACTGCAGCAGCGGTGGGTGTTTGCATGCTGGTTTCTCTTGGGCTGATGTAAATACCTCTACAAACAGGTTTTACCAAATGTATTTCTTAACGAAGTAGTGTCTGATACTAGATTATCCTTCAGAGGTTAGTGGTGGACTGCACTAATGTATGAACTTCGTGCCTGCATTTGACAGCTGACTGATTAAAGTATTAATTACCCTGTGCCTGAAGCCCAAGTGTGGCCCTTTTTAGCAGAGCAGAATCCTGTGTTGTGCCACGGGGCAGCCTCATAGCCACATCTGGACTCCACTTTGGACACTTCTATCAAAATAAAGATATAGATGCCAACAGGAACAGCTTTATTCTACCTCTTCATATTAGAGAAATTGGAGCATTACAGGAACCCTTGGTACTGGCTTCCTCAGTGTTCCCGCATCTGGCATGAATCGTGTTTCTGCTGATGCGGTGTCTTCTGAGTTGTCTCCTGGTGTAGATTGCTGCGTGTTTCCCAGGAAAGTGGAAAAATGATACCAAGTCATTCAGCTTATAAGTAGCACACTGGCAACTTGCCACTAAAATATAAATACATTAAATGTACTGAAGGAAATGTTCATTCTGTTGTTTAGCCTTGGACATGCCCCAGTTAGGTAAATTTAATCTTCTCGAGGGTTGTTGCGTTACAGCTGAATGAGATAGGCTGTTATCTTATTACTGATCTTTCTGTCATTCAGGGTTCGTGTTCTGGCATTCATGGTGTGAAGTGTACTTGCCCAAGAGCGGTCCTAGAAGTGTTTTCCAAGGGAGACGAAGGTGCGTAGGGGATCTGTTAGCACCTCGCAAGTTTTGACCCTTTATCTTGGTAACGTTCACGCTCCTTGTCAGCCACACCACTAGTGGTTCAACCTCCTGTTGGGTAGAAACGTACAAAATATTGGCTTTGCCTACGTTTGTCAGGAAATATCTGAAACTCAGCCCAGTGGCATCTATTTTCTTCATGGGTATTTCTGCCTCAGTTCCTTCCAAAATCCCTGGCCGTGCCTCTGCTGCTGTTGAGGTCAGGGACAAAGCTCCCACTGACTCCAGGGTGAGCAGGGGCCAGCGTTAAGCAACAGACCCAAAGACGATGGATTGCATTAAAGAGGAGCCTCTTAATTGTTTTCCACTGGTATTGGGTCAGACCCTTCAAACACGATCTTACCGCATTAATGCTTGTGACTAATCCCACTGAAACCCGGGTAGCTGCTCCCATGTGTAAGCACTACCAAATTCAATGTGCAGTGTTAATAAGCACTCTGAAACAGTTTAGCTCTTCTCTTGCTTGTTCAGTGAAGGGACAGGATGAGGCAGGAAAAGGGAAGCAGAAGGAATTACACTAACAGAGAGATTCTGAGCTGGTTGTGAGGAACAGAGATGCTATGTCTGGAATGCAAGTACTTAAAAAAATAAGACATCAGCTGTGTGTTTTACAGATAAGAAAATGTTATTTTATTGAACGGAAAGATATATATGTTTCACCTATCACATCTGAACTAATCAGTGTAGGCTTTTAGAAGAAGTCTGTAATTACTCTGAGCACGTCATTAGTTAGATATAAAATGAATGATATTGCTCTGTTTTATTACCTCTAGTGATATAGCCATTTGTATCATAAATTAATTGACCTCATCTTAAATGATCAATTCTGCAAGACAGACTTGATTCATTAATTCTTAAGTGACATTTTTTTCTCCTCCAGTAATTTCCTCTTCATTGTGGGGACTGTTTTTCTGCCTTTTAGTATGGTATTATGAGGCGTCATATTACCTGCATGACATGCACTTTTTATTCTTTTATCTTAACTAAGCAGCATAGACTGATTGCTTATGTAGAAAGAAAGAAAGAGAGAGAGAAAGAAAGAGAAAGAAAGAAAGAAAGAGAGAGAAAGAAAGAAAGAAAGAAAGAAAGAAAGAAAGAAAGAAAGAAAGAAAGAAAGAAAGAAAGAAAGAAAGAAAGAAAGAAAGAAAAAGAAAGAAAGAAAGAAAATAATGAAATGCATGCACATAGTAGATAGACATTACTCACTGACATTAGCATCAACACTTTGAGATGCTGCATGAAATCAATGAGATAGTTATTGGATATTTGGTCTCTCCAGGATATTCAGAGGAACAGATTTGCTGCCTTTAATTTCTGTGGCTTTAATTAATTTTATCTAGTGATAAAATATACAGAAGGTTCTGTGATCAATATGAGTGAGGCAGGCGGACTTCAGAGTTTCTTATTCCTCAGTAAATTATTGAAAACATGAGAAATCAGTGGAGAATTTCTAAGCAGGATTTCTAAATATTTTACCGAGGAAGAGAAAATATTTGTCTAGCCAGGAGAGATACAGGAGCCCACTGGAGATAAACAAATCAATACAGCAATAATACAGTGAAGTGTTTCAGTGAATTTTTAAAATGATAGCTAATGAAAGTAAATTATTAGAAAATATGCCACAATTTTGGGGGGACTATATTTCTGTTTAAGTCCATTTAATTAAAGACATTGAGGGGGCTCTTCCTAGAAGGATGAGGAAGATGGGTTTATTCTCTTATATTTCTCAGTTGCTTCTTTGGCAGTGGGCTTACAAGGTGGCTTGCTTCCTTGGCCCAAAGAAAAGGCAAGTCTTCACTGCAGCTGCATCTGAAATCTTGCTCCATCCCTTACTGCAGGCACCCCTGAGGCCAGTTTCCGCCTTGTCTTTCCCCTGCAAACAGTGATGGGCCAGCGTGGGCTTCAAACTGCACCAGCCTACCTCAGGAGCTGTCTGGGAGCTCCTGGTACCTCTTTGTGCAACTCCTAGGGTACATGTGGAGACCCCCTGCCTCTTTGCCAGGCCCTGGGGCAAGAGCATACCCTGCAAGCCGCAAGAGGAGGGTGGTGGAGTACATTCTAATTCCAAACCTTAACACACGGTGTAGACTCACAAATTCCCCTTCTGTCTACTTGGAAAACAGTGGCAAGCCAGAAAATTTCAGGAGGTCGATTAGAAGATGTTTCCATCATGTGTGCTGACTTGCCAGGTGGGTGGCAAAACGCATACCCATGCCAAGTACCCAGGATGGTTCAGTGCTCACTGCTGTGTGTTTGCACTGTTTGCAGTGTGTGGTTGCTCAGCTTTGGTGCTGTCTGTGATGGTCACTGAATCTTCCTGTGGAGAGCAGAGAGAGAGATGATGCCTGGTAAAATCCAGAAGCTGTTGGAACTGGAGATGCCTCTCTTTGCTCTGCTTGATGCACTCCTACTTTCCCATCTGCCCCACACCTGGGGGGATGCTTGCACTGTGGCAGCATAGGCATTTGTCTCCACCCTTCAGTGCATTTCACAGCCTTTTTGTCCACATATTTGAGGGTGCGACATCATCACTGTGCCCTCAGTGCAGGGCTGGACTTGTTTGTAATGCACTGGGAAATTTTCTTCCTTGCATGGGACATCATGGTGGAAATACACCCTTCCTAATGCCACACGCACTGAGCAGCACCAGTAGCCCCTGTGCTTTATCTCACAGGGCACAGTGTTTGTGCGCCCAAGCTAAAAATCTGTGCCTGCCCTGCATTCATAAATTTCAGGGATGACTTAATAGTTGTTACTTCTTGATTGCTACTAAATTGATTATTTAGTTTGATTTAAAGGTTGGGATAAAAAAGAGAGAGAGCGTGTATGTGAGTGTGTGAAGAGCCGGGGGGAAGGCAGGAGGGAATCAAGCAGCAACCTCACTGGAGAACCAGAAGGCTGAGGAGTTAAATGGGCTAATATCCATAGCATATAGTGTGTATGTGTATATATATATATATTAAAGATATATTATTGAAAACTCAAAAGTGTCACCACTGTTTATATTAAAGGAAAGCTGAGAGTTAAATGAGATGAGTAATCAGAAGCCCAACATATGTTGTTTTGAATTGTTTATATGGCCAATAGTTATTAAAATTAATTATCCTTTTAATGCAGTCTTTTCACAATCATAGTCTTCTTTGGGGTTTTTTTGGTGCTTCTTTTTTTTTTTTTTTTTTTTTTTTTGTACAAAAGATATAGTCATTTCAAAACATGCTAATGCTAATATGAGCTATTTGTAAAACGCAGAACAAATAATACCAGGATGTATTCTGACATGGTCATAGGCTCAACATGCTGATAAAAAGCACCAAAAGTCTCCGTCAGTGGAGTATTTTGAGAACTAATGTAAATGACAAAAATGGGGGGTTTTTGTGTGTGTAAAATTCTGTCAAAAAAGTGAGGCACTGCAAAATCTGACATCTGTTTATCTGTTTATAGCTATGGCAAGATTACTCATATTAATTCTTGTTTAAAATGCCATATGAAGGAAAGGCATTTGTGCAAACAAGAGTCATATTTGAATTGTAGATCATGTCTTCACCATCTGTGAGAGCTGTTGGTGTTGCAAAATTAATGTGTTAATGAAATCACAATAATTTCTCTGAAGTAATGGATTCTGAAGCCTAGATGACTATTTTTTGAACTTTGGTGTCTAGTGGCTTACAACTGGGAAAACCTTTCACAGCTTAATTAGTTCTGCAGCCTTATTTAAAAAAAAATTGGCTATGCCTCCACCACACCAATAGTAACACAGAAGAGGATTAAATGAAAAGCAGAGAAACAAAACAAAAATGAGCCTGCAGTGCAAACTTTTTGCTGTAGTATTTGAAAAGTTGCTAAACAGGTCCTTGCTTGCCAAGAAGTTTTACTCAAAGTGACTTGTACACAGGAGTGGGCAAACAGCTCAGAAAATAATTCCAGCTTGCTGAAACATCACAAATTGGGACTATTTGAACCTTACACAAATATCCTGATTTTTTCCAACTTTCCCCTTGGAACAAAGGGCAAAGAACGAATGATGCTTTTCGCTTCGTGATGCCATTTCAAAATATCACACTCTTTCTAAGTTATTATTTGATACCCTGAATAAAATGCTATATGTTACTGTGTCCTGCATTTTAGCAGAACTGATTTGCATTAATTTCCAGCAATTTTCTGAGTCCTTTTCCAGTTATCACACTCCTTGTATAATATGGCATCTCAGATGGCACAGGCATGCATAGTTTACCACTGAGGAGTAATCACAGCCATACTCATACGGATTTTGCATACTTACATATGCATGTTATAACAGTTTATACCAACTGAGGATTCTTCTCTGTGAGATATATAATGCATTGTATAAGGCAGAACTGAGATCATGGGAGCCAGAAAAGGGAGTGGCATTCAGTTCACCAATATGTTGGAGAAAAAAAAAAAAAAAAGAAGTGCAGTTTTCACAAATGTAGCTTTTTTTCCTGTTAGTAAAAGAATGTATTTAATATCTGAAAAATTACTTTAAAAATAATGCTATGGAGAGAAGATTGCTTTTCTTACCTAATTTGATTTTATTACTGTGTTGTAGGTATGTGACTGGTGTAAGCACATAAGACACACAAAAGAGTATCTGGATTTTGGGGACGGGGAAAGAAGGCTTCAGTTCTGCAGTGCAAAATGTCTCAATCAGTACAAAATGGACATTTTCTACAAAGAGACACAGGCCAATCTTCCAGCTGGACTGTGCAGCACATTACATCCTCCAGTTGAAAATAAAGCAGAAGGCACTGGGGTGCAGCTGCTGACTCCAGATTCTTGGAATATACCACTAGCAGATGCTCGGAGAAAAGCCCCATCCCCAGTGTCTGCAGCTGGCCAAATTCAAGGTCCTGGACCATCAGCGTCTACCACTGCCTCTCCGTCTGACACTGCCAACTGCTCTGTCACTAAAATCCCCACACCAGTTCCCAAACCTATTCCCATCAGTGAGAATCCAAATATTCCACCAGTTTCTGTCCAGCCACCTGCCAGCATTGTGCCTCCAATTGGTGTCCCACCTCGCAGTCCTCCGATGGTGATGACAAACCGCGGGCCAGTTCCTCTGCCCATATTCATGGAACAGCAAATTATGCAGCAAATCCGTCCACCGTTTATTCGTGGGCCACCTCACCATGCCTCAAATCCTAACAGCCCTCTGTCAAATCCAATGATTCCTGGAATTGGTCCCCCACCAGGTGGTCCCAGAAATATGGGTCCCACTTCTAGCCCCATGCACAGGCCAATGCTCTCCCCCCATATCCATCCTCCCACAACACCTACCATGCCTGGGAATCCTCCTGGCTTGTTGCCGCCTCCCCCTCCTGGAGCTCCTTTGCCCAGTCTTCCCTTTCCCCCTGTCAGCATGATGCCAAATGGTCCTATGCCTATGCCACAGATGATGAACTTCGGATTGCCATCCCTTGCCCCGCTGGTGCCACCCCCAACTCTACTAGTGCCATATCCTGTCATTGTCCCTTTGCCCGTTCCCATCCCCATTCCCATTCCCATCCCTCACATCAATGACTCCAAACCCCCCAATGGCTTCTCCAGCAATGGTGAAAGCTTCATTCCGAGTACCTCCAGCGAGACGCCTGGGGCAAAGCCAACCAATAGCTCTTCATCTCCTCGAGAGTCAAAGCAAGGATCATCTAAATCCTCTGACTCATCGCCGAGCTGCTCAGGCCAGTCCCTTAATCAAGCTCAAGTGCTTCAGGAGCACAGTAAAAATGAAGTTGTTGACTTGACTGTCAGACCTAGTAGTCCAGTGAACAGTAAGTTTGGTTTCCCCAGTGTGCTACAGGGTCCACAGGACGGTGTGATAGACCTAACAGTAGGCCACCGGTCTAGGCTGCACAATGTTATCCACAGGGCTTTACACGCCCAAGTGAAAGTTGAACGTGAACCTAACAGTGTTGTAAATTTGGCTTTTGGTAGCTCAGACAAAAGGAACTGCAGTGACTGCAGGGACAACTGCAGCCCAGTTGACTCAAAAACATTACCGTGCAGTGACGGAGCTCACTGCTGTCCCGTCTCCTTGGCCTCTGGCACGCCGGGACTGGAAGCTGGTGCAGCGGTGTGCAACGTCATTGTGAATGGCACAAAGAGCACAGAGGGTTCCAAGAACCTGGAGCTGCCCCAGGAGCCAAAAAAGCCCCAGCCCCCAGAGGAGCTTGTGGTGAGCGAGCTAGAGTCTGTTAAGGAGAACAACTGTGCATCAAACTGCCTCCTCGAGGGAGACGCTGGCAAGAAGACTGGGGAAGAGCCCCTTGCGGGGGGAGACAAACAGGACCCGAACCTTAACAATCCAGCAGATGAGGACCATGCATATGCTTTGCGGATGCTGCCCAAGACAGGTTGTGTGATCCAGCCTGTGCCAAAACCAGCAGAAAAGACTGCTATTGCACCGTGCATTATCTCAACGCCAATACTCAGCACAGGGCCAGAGGATCTGGAGCCACCATTGAAAAGGAGGTGTCTCCGAATTCGAAATCAGAATAAGTAAAGGTTTGTGTGATCACTACTGCCTTCTGTGTCAATAGAATTGAGTATTTTCAGGTATGAGGTCAAACCCGTGTGGGTGTGGCTGTTATGAAACAAAAAGATACAAATTCCAATTTATCAGCACTTTCAGTAAACTATAGGGTTTTGTGTCTTAATATTGTTCTTTGTGTTGTACTGCATCTGTACTTGTCAGTTCTCCATCCATCAGTAGCCTCATTACACTTTTGCTCACAGAACATTTCATGACGGTGCTGGCTGTGAAGTTATTGTGCTGTGTATGTCAAAGTGAGTGGTTTTCTGCCTAGAATATGGTTTAGGTCTGGGCCATTAATCTGCTTACTTATTCCAGCTGAGTTACACAGCAACTCAAGCCTTCATGATGATGATTGAAATTGCCCTGCAGCATAGCATAGAGCAGGACAATGCAGCTGCTTCCCGCTAGCTCAGATCCAATGGACTTAACAAATGGTCATCTCCAACCATCTTACTTTGGTCTGCCGCCAGACTGCACCCTGGCTTTCTGCTGGGCTGTCCTCTCTGAACAGCAATCAATCCCCTCTCCCTGTGCTTGCCTTCCTCATGTGTTGGTGCTTAGGGACTGCCTGCTGTTTGGGACCTGCCCACTGTAGGTTATCACAGGAAAACCTCTGTCATGGGGCTTTACTCCCTTACCTTAGGGATCTGCCTTGGGTGCCAGTCTCCTACCTTAGAAAAGCAGCTGAGGTTTCTGCCAACGCAGCTGGTATGTGTGTGTGTGATTCCTGGTAGGGCTGCAAAGCAAGGCAGAGATATTTTAATATACATCTGGTGCTTCAAAGCTGAGAACACAAAACTGTTAGGGAAACTTCCCTGTCCGACCATCCAAGAGTCACTCTTGCAGTCACTCTCACACCACCTGAGATGGGATCAAAGTCTCTTGGCAGCTCCACACCCCACACTCACCCAGTTAGACCAAGTTTCCTTACTGGCTCGACCCCACTGGTCCCATGACAGTCTCAGACATCCAGATCCTTAAAATAATTTAGTCATGATGTAATTTCTAAATAACAAAATAACAGCTTAAGCTGGGTGCTTTCAAGGAGGGACCCAGAACAAAGGAACCCCTGGGCTTTATACCCTTACAGTCTAAATTATGCGGGAGAGTCTGGGGGTCATTGGCTCCTGCAGTGTCTCTGAGTGTCCAGTCCCTGGCTGGGCTTCATGTCTTTGTTACACAAAGGGTCAGCAGTTCATGGCCTCTTGCCTGGGGCTCGGGCTCCTGACCTCCACAGCTCACTCACCCTGCAGCTCCCCTGCAGCTGCACACTGAGCTACCTGCACTGAATGTATTCTTTATCAACATAATGTAATTGCATTTGTTTAGATTCACAAGCACGGAGAGCTTCTTTCAGGAAAAGGGGAATGGTGGGTGTTGCAAGAAATCTGTTCAGCACTAAAATACTGATGGCTTGCCGGATGTGGCTTGGGGACATGCCAGATTTCATTACAATCCATGAAATATTCTGCAGCCTCCAGTAAATCCCTGTCCCTGGTAGCACAAATAGTGACTGCAGTGGTGTTTGGCACCTATAGCCATAGCAGCAGCGTGCAGTGGAATCTGGGCCATTGCAGTGTCTCCCTGCTCCATCAGTGCAGACTACTTGCACCATCAGAATATATAGAATAGTCAGAATTGCCTTTTTACTTGTTAACACCACATGCCCTGTGCTGGTTGCAATGCCAGAAACATTACTTCCCTTGATCACAAAGTATTTATTTACTTTCTTCGGTGAAACACAACCATTATTCTTTGCAGTCAGTATGTGCTGACACATTTAAATGATAAGTTAGTAAGAATAGAGGACATAGTTATAGCTGACATCCTTGGACTAATAACCAATGTATGCAATAACTCAGTAGTCAAATGTATATTTAAATCATACACATTCCTAAGTCCTACTAGTGGGGATCCCCCTACACCCATACCCTGAGGTATGGATGGACTAAATGTCCCTCAGCAGTGAGATCTTTATTGCAAACCTCAGTGTTATCTCTGGAGCTTGAAAGATTCTCCTCATAAATGTACACATCCTTCTATCTAGGAGTAATGATTTGATCTGGCAAGAAGGCCACTATTTGGCTGTATCCTTCTTTAGAATTTTAGGAGAGCCATCATTAACCCTTTCTTTCCCATCTTATTCAAGCTCCTCATAGCTGTTTCAAGCCAGAGCTAGGACACTTGCACATTTATGTGCTTATGCTGTAGTCAAAACAGGCTGATTCTTAGCATCTATTTCTGCTTGCCTGGACCATCCAGACTGCAGCAATGCCATCTTGACAAGGTCCCAATCCTAGGAGGAGTTTAGTGTTATTCAGAGCCAGAGCTTAAAACCTCAGAGAGAGTTCTGGCTTCACTGAGTTATGTATTTTTGCCTGTTGACATGATTATACATGGCATCACTTCACAGATAGCATTTGACAGAGAAAGTGGGCAAACTGAACAAGCTGCATTGGAAAGACAAGAAGGATGCTTTATCACTCAGTTACTGTCCTCAGCTCTTTGAATTCTCTAAATGTCAATAAGTACCACTGTGGTTATCCTCAGGAAAAGCCATTTTCCCATTCACCGAGAGTTTTACATATTCCTTTGTCTCAGTGCGAGGGTTGTCTTACAGAAAAGTTTTCAGGTTGCCAGGCAAGATTAATCTGACCCAATATAGACATCTGGAACAAAGACACAGCTGAGCTAATTGTCTAAACTCTCTTTAAAATCAACCTAGAGAAGCAGGCACTTCAAGAGACAGCTGAGCTCATCCTGAAGTCACCAACTAAGACAGCTCAGACAAATTGTGCCCTAGGAGTGCCTATTTCTCCCTGCTGCGAAGGAAACTTAGGGTGACTGGCACAGACATAGATGTCCCCATAGACACTGAAAGTTAAAAAGCCCAGCCTAGGCGTCTGCCATACCTCTGGGGTTTGTGCAATAGCATAGCATGGCCTGGTGCTGACTATTAGTTAGTCTGTGTTTGTTAGCTCCTTCCTCCAGTAAAAGAAAAGAAGTAGCCTCTAAGCAGAAGAGATGTGAGACCAGGTCCTTATGTGCTTCGAGGGAAAGAGGATACCCCAAATACTCAGTAGAAATAAACAGCATGGTCACCATCTCATTCCAGTGGGTACCACAGTGAAATGTGGGTCAGTTTTGAGCCTCTCAAGCACGCACAAGTGATTTATGCAGTTCTGATGACTGATTTGAGGTGAGGACTCTGTGGTTTCATGCAGAGCCCTCCTTTCACTGTTGCTGGTCATAGCCAGTCTGGATGAGCAAAGGGACTGCTGAGATTTCCTCCCTCCCTGCCTGTTAAAACTGCACAGGGCTCAGACCTGTCTGTGTCTATACAGAGGGGGCAAGCAGGGGGAGGAGAACATTGGTGCAGACTCTTGCATCGCAGCCCTGACCTCTGCTGTGCCCATGGGTTAGTTCCTCCTGCCCAGGCCTAGGGAAGCACAAAGGTAAAACCCTGCTCCTTGGGCCGTCCAGATGTGGGGACGATCCCTCAAGAGAGACTCACAACCTCATAGAAATTCTGATAAAATACAAGGAGGGCAGAAACTGCACCAATAATTGTGTTGGCTTGGACCCTTGGAGATTTGTATTTGTTGCACTGGCCACACCAACCTGGGAAAAAAAAAAGTCTAGCAAATTGTCTTTTTCTCTCTTGCTTCTCGCCTACCCTAACTGGAAAATCTGAACATATTGCCCTAATGTGCAACTTTTCCTGGATTTTATTTCCCATCAAATTGTATGACAAGAAGGAAAATAGCCAAATATTTTTATGCTAGAATTTTGGACAGACAGATTGAATTCATTTAATAGCAACATGGACTCTCTAAAAGGGAATCCGTTCAAGCGTGACCTTTTTGGGCAAGTTGACAAACTCTGGATTATTTAATGTACCAATTACTTGATTATTGGAAGTGCTAATCAACAACATAATCCTTGATGTTAAAGTTTAGTCTCTCCATCAGGTTGTGGACTGTCAAGCTGTTCTGGCTTGATGCAATTTGAAGAACTTGCAAAAGATGTCTCGGTGCCAAAGTCCTACTATGATAAAGGAATGAAGCTAGGGAGAATATTCTGTTGAGTGTTATTTTTTCAAGTTTGAGCTATGTGAGTTTATAAAATTAGCAGTGTTAGTGTTGCCTGCTACGTGCTTTATATCCTGGCGGGATCAGTTTTAACCCTCCAGCTTTGATGTCGAGCAAATAAAGGAAAACACTGACATCTGCTTGTATTTGACATGATAGTTATGATAAACTGAATTAGAAAATTAAGTGGCACATGCTAAACTCACAACTAGCTTCTATGCATGTGTATGCATGCTGGCTAATCCTACTTTGGGGACAGAGGGGTAAGAAAAGGAAGGAATTTTTCTGATTGTGTCGGCAGAACTTCTTCCAGAAGTAATGGAAATAGTAGCCACCTACAGAGCCAACCCGTACGTCCAGAGCAGAGGTAATCTATATCCCACTGTGAGCTCCTCTGCCCATAATGGTCCAGCACAAGATTTCCTGCTCTGGTCGGGATTCCTGAGACAAGGGGCATAGCTATTAACCTCCTTCATCTCTCCCCTGTCACTGTATCCATCTAGCCACATCTTACCCTACCCTGCTTGCTATGAACAGGACAGAATTTGACCTTAAAGGTATACTTGAAAACGGATTTTGTATGTTTAAACACATTTCCATGCTGGTCATTTTTATTGACACAGTATTATGGGCCAGAGCTTTAGCTAATTTTAATGGAATATGGTTCCACTGATGCTAAACTAATCTAAATCAACAGTGTAATTGGACTCACACACATAACACCTACTCTTCTGCTTCAGAAGTTTTCCTTCACCTGGCATCTTATAAGCCTACAGAAATTTTCCATTTATCCCAAGGGGGAGAGGAGAGACTGCTAACACCACAAAGTCTTAAACACATTTACTGGGAACTGAAGCTTTGCCTTTGAGAGCTGCCTGACTCTAGCAGTGTGATCTTATATTTCAAAACTGCCTATGCACCTTCTCAGATATATTAAATCAGAAAAAGGATTTCCCAGGGGGAAAAAAAAAAAGAAAAGAAAAAAAAGATTCTTAAAGATTCTCAAAATGGTGAAGTATAAAGTGACACACTTCCAGTGTAGCTTTCAGCTCCCACATCTTGCTGCCAGGGTGTGGGAGTGCTAACTTCCGTCTCAGTGGCAGTAAATAGCAGGCTCGTGGTACGCTGCCATAGATCACTGCACACTCTTTGAATCAAAGGAGCAAGTACTGATTTCTGATGGGCTCCTCCTGTTTTTCTATAAAACCTCTTAGGGCATGTGTTTCAAATATGAAATCTGATTTTTGACCCCAGTTTAGAAAATAACTACACCTGGTCTTATCTGTAAAGGTAATGAGCATCCAGGGCTGTTTGCAAAGAAAACACCTGGCCAGAACTTCAGACAGCAAAAATGATTATAGCTCGATTGACAGAAATCTGGAGAACCTGTGAGTCCTGGAGACTGTAGCCTACCTGATAACTCTCAGGACCTGAGACCTCTGACTTCAGAGGTCTTTTTGGTGCTTACTTGCTATGATTATTTTAATTGTCTCATGAAATTAAAATTATTTGAACTGAACTAAGCATCTAATCCATGCCATTCAGTAAGCTGGTACAACCCACAATCATTTGAAATAATCAGTTACTCATAATTCTTTGCCAGGCTTTAAAGACTGATCAGGCACTTTCATACATATAAGGTCTAATGCTCCTCTTGTTTAAGTCGGTTCAAGGCAGATTTGGCTGTATTCAAAAATGTTAACTGTGAAGCAGCCATATGGGGAGACTCTAGCTCCCCCATTAGCCTGTTCTTTTGCCATCTAGCTACTGAAGTCAGTGGCCCAGGGAAAGTTTATAGGGGGGAAAAAAACACAACTCATAATTAAATACAGAGTCCCTAGCAACAAAGACCATAGTAAAACAGACAGACACTCTTGTAAAAACATCATCTAGAAAACAATTGCTTTTACATGCAGAGGCCAAGATGCTGGACAGGATGTGTCTGATTGCCACTGAAATCTGATAAGGAGCTAAGCACATCACAGCCTTTGTGAAGCTTGACCCTGAAACATCATGGCCAACTTCAGTGCAGAGTAGTGAGCTCTAAACAACTGTGGGAAGCTTATAAAGTATTCCTCAGTATTATGAGCAATGCCTGAAAGTGGGAAAGGAACAAAACACTTTTGAGGACTGTGGCTGTGAAAAAGTTGGACATACTCAAGCAGCGAGCCATAGATTTTAAGATAAAATTAAATTCCTGTTAAAAAAAACAAAACCAAAAACAAAATCCCACAAAACAGTGGAAGATTGAAGCAAAGCAGAAGAGAAATTCTTTGAGCAAGAAGTCAGGAAGAAATTAGATGAAGGCAAGCAAGCCTTTCTGAAGCAATTTTTGTTTCCAGATTACCTGCTGAATTACCTCTCCTGAATCTTTTATAGGTCCCATAGAGTAAAACAGGCAAGTTAAGCATGTGCCTTGGTGCCCTCATCAGTCAAGGCCTCATGGCTGAGACCTACAAATCATGACCTTATTTATATTATTTAGATAATGAGCTGCATTGCACTCCCGAGACCGGAGGTTGTGTTTGGAAGTGTGTGATCATCTCGTGAGAGCTGTGAATCAAAGTAACCTCTAACATTTTGCAGAACCCTCAACTATTTAATGTTTGCTTCTACCATGAAAATTACAGCTGATTAAATATCTGGGCTTGATCCTGTTCAGTACTGTGTGCACTCAGTGCTCAGTGCCTTTAATGCAAGTTGAAGGCCCTCGGAACATTACAGATCGAGGTTCTGCCTCCGACTCCTTTGCATGGCTTTACTTCCCCAGACACAACTTTGGCATTTGGAAAGAATGGTATTCCTGTACAACATGTGTCTCAGTTTGTAATGATATCCGCCCTGCAGCTGGCTTGCTTTTCCAAGTGTTTCTGAAACATTGCTGCCTTAAATTCAAGCCAACCTTAAATAACAAATTTTCTAGAGGCAAAGAGGCTGGACTGTGTTTGCTGAGAGGAGACCCATGCTCTCTGCTGCACTCCATCTTCCAGTCCCTCATAGTTTTGGTCTCTCATGCTGTGTAATGTAATCAGCTTCCATGCAGGGGCACATTAAAACAAAAATACATTAAAAAATAGGGGTTGGGTAGTGTTGAGTGAAATATCTATGGAGTTCCAACCTCTCTGGAAAGATCTGCATCCCATCATCAGGCGACTGATATTGAAACCTATGGTTAAAGCACTTTTCAGCTATTTATTTGGAGCCCACATGGTTAAATGTAAAACTTTGTGTTGCCTGCTTATGCTCCAAATATTTATAAGGTTTCTTGAACCACTTATGCTGCCACTTCTAAGATGTGTCTCCAAAAGGAGGAGAAAAAGAACCCTTTCCCACAGGAATTCTCCAACAGAGAGAAGCTTGAACATGATGCGAAAAGAGAAGATACGTGACGAAGTCACTGAAACTTTGAATTCTGACCCTAAATTTCACAGATCAATTAAAATGCCAATTCAGTTTTATTTAAAGCAGTTTACCAATTATTCCTGAAATGTTTTTCTTGGTGGTAAAAAATATAGTTCCTGTTTTCTTGAGGTGGGAAATAGAGAAAATCCAAAGCAATGGCTGAGTCCAATGCAGGTCTTTGAGTATCAAGCAGTGCTGGTGATAAGGGGGATTCCCTAAGGTGCCCAGCACTGCACTGAGGTCTGAGAGGTCTCAACCCACTTGCTTCCTATGTGTTCTGAGGAGAGGGGGGGTTTCCTCTTCCTTTCCCCACAGTATAATCTACATGACATTCTGGCCACCCAAGCATGCCCCCTTGCCTTCGGATGAGTCTGCATCTGCTCGTGCTCAGACTTGAAAGGAACCAGAATGGGGGCTGTGAAAACCAGGCAGAAATGCTGCAGAGATGGTGCCAGACATTCAGTCCTTGATGGTTATGGATGGAGGGGTTGTTAATGGGAAAATGGGAAAATGTTGATTGCTTCCTGATATGGGATGCTGAAATCTGCAAATGCTGATTGGGGGGGGGGGGGGAAGTATTGTTACTATTGTTGTTGTAATTGACATAATTTTGTGACCCACAATAGCATTTTAGGTTAGAAAACCAGGCCCAAGCGTGGCCCAGGTGAGGGGGAGGACTCTCACAGGGAGGTATGGGCTGTGGCTCAGCAAGACACCCACCCTCACCATCCTCCATACCACTACCAACAGTTAATCTGCCTTTTTCTGGCTATTTAGCTGGTTTTACTGGAGAGATCAGCTTGAATATGGAAATTGAGAAGCACCTTAGAATAGCCAAAAGCCTAGGTGTTTGGGGGCATAGGAGGCTGCTGAAATTCAAGCTGAAGTTTCTATTCCAATTCAGACAAATTTGGAGGCTTAAAAAAGGGTTATCACATCACAGTAGATGCCTGTTTTCAGGAAAGGAGAGTAGAAACTCTCTGGATTGGGTTTGACTTCTGTTTCAGCTTTTATGTTTTGGGGTTGGGTAGTTTGTTTTTTCTGGTTTTGTTTGTTGTTGGGGGCTTTGTTTGCTTGTTTCTTTTTGGGGGTTCTGTTTTGTTTTGGTTTGGGTTTAGGTGGGGGGTTTTGTTGTTATTTTGGGGAGGTATTTTTTGCTAAAAGATCATTGCAAAGTTTCAGCTCTATCTGAGCTTAGAATGGGAAAATTTGTTGTAAATTTGGCTTGGTTTTTTTCAGAGGAAAATCACATATTCTGCCACGTCTGCACATCAGTGGGGCAAAACAAACTTGTTACCAGGCTGCCAAACGTGCTCATTCTGCACCAACTGGAGGGCCATGGGCTGCCTTGTTGTGGTGAAGATATACCCCATTATCCCAGTGTAAATCAGGACTGGCCCTGGAAAACTCTGTGGGCCACTGTAGTGGTCTGGTATAGGGTACACTTCTAATGTAGAGATTAGAAATCCAGAACCATGGTGGAATTTTCCACTTTGCATGATCCATGTACTTATCTCAAAATGCCCCAAAATATAAATCAGAGACCTCCTGTCAGTAAAAGCCTGGAGAAAGATGGTGCCATGAGACTGGGCAGGAGGATCTGGTTGACATTGGGTTTGCCTTTAGTTCATATTGAAAGTGAAGGAGATTTTCATAAACTCACTGAACAGTTGTTCTACAAGAGGTTAAACTATGAGAAACTTCTTTGAAATGGCGAAACATTTTATGAAGAGACTATTTAAAGGGGAAGGAAAGATGACAGCAGCAGGGAAACCAGACAGCAACACCAGTGCTGGAATCTTGGTAACAGCCCAAATGCTCATCTTAGCCTACCAAAACTGGTCTCCTCTGCCTTCCTCTTAAGATAGTGGATATAGAGGCTCTTACCAAATGTGTTTCAGAGCACTGAACACAGTGCCTGTTCTAGAGCACCCCTGGCTGTGGAAAGGAGAATGAAGACACTGGTCCTCTCCCGTTAAAATTCCTGAACTCCTACCTGTAACACAAAGAGAGGAAAGGAGAAAGCAGAGTGATTCAGTGTTGATCTGCTTTCCCAAAAAGCTTGGAAGTGATGGGAACATGAAGAAGTGGAAATTTAAAATGCTGTGGCGTGGGCTTCTGGTGGCAGCTGTTCTGCCCAGGAGAATCCAAATCTGAAGGGGAGAGGAGGTTCCATGTCTCTTGGGCCTGTGCAGAGCAAGTGGTATGGTGAAGCTGTGTTGCTGCTTTCTGGTACAGGGAGGATTTACAGCAACCCAGGCCATTCTCCTCAAGTATATGGCTGGTCTCTGCTGAATGTAGAGAATTCTAGTTATGAAGAAGAGCTGCATGCTTACCAAGGCCTAGACTGTACTCCTATTTTGTCTTTATGGAAATGTATAATGGAGGAAAGAGACTCATTTTCCCTTTCCCTTATGCTCCTTTTCCCTTTGCCTTATATCATGGAGCCTGGGGCTGGAACAAAGCAGTCAAGACTCTGCTGTTAGATACCTGGGGTTTGAATGATGGTCACCGTTTTTTTGAAAGAGGCAGAGAAGGCTTCATTTCTATCTTGTTTCTATCTTGTTTCTCTTCAGTGACCTGGCTGTCGTAAATCTAGAAGCACAGACCCCACATTTCCTTGGTGACTCTCAGAGTCTCTTCCACAGTCATGATTCCTTTGATCCATCTTTTTGAGAGATGATTTTCCCTTGGCCCATGCAGGAGCATGAAGGAGAGTCTGGACCTGTATTTCTACCATTTCCTTGCTACATGAAAAGGTCATGGTGACTTACATCACTGTTCCTGACTTCACCAGCTAGTTTCAGGGTTCAATTTAACATACATTGAATAAGTTTAGGGAGAGACGGTCCTAACTGTACCAGCAATGAGTGGAATGTAGATGTGAACTGGTGAAATTTCCCCAAAAGCTTTTCTAGGAACTGGGGCAGTAAAGCAGGAGTCGTCATACAACAGACCTTTGGCTTTCCAGTTCATCTTTCTTCCTCAAAGTCCTTCCCTGACTACAAGGCAACTGTATGTGATTGCAGACATGGTGGATCCCCATAACAATTCAGTCATAGAGCTGGAGGTGTCCTTACTACTTCTTCTACCTAGGCAGAAAAGGACGGCTCTTCCCCAATGCATCTCCTAAAGTCACAATGTCTGCTCGGTTTACATCTCATGTTTCAGTAGATGGGAGAGCCTGAGTGTAATGGCTGACCCAAAGTTGAGGATTCTTAGCGTACAAGTTCAGAGCAGAAGCAAATCACCACCTTTGAAATCAAGAGTTGGTGCATAAGGACTCTGCTTTTCCCATTCATACTAAAGGTCTCCCCTGACTTTTGCAATGTGGCATCCCTTCAGTCAGCTCATGGAAAGATGAATCACAGTATTCAAAGGGGAAGGTTTTAATGAAGAAGCCTGAACTGCTTTAAGAGTTGCTAAAAAATAAATAAATAAAATATGTTGAGAACTGTTACTAGTAACAGATGATCCCAGAGTGTTTCCAGGGCTGAGCTTGCTCCCATGCTGACTTTAGCTGCACTCTTGTGGTTTATCTTCAGAGCAGTTTCCCTGAGAAAATAATTGCAGTGCCTTTACTCTAGAGCCATGCATGTCCCAGATGAACTAGGCCTCTTTTAGCACTTCAGCATTCATTGTCCGGGTGAATTAAGTGCTGTGCTAAATTATGGAAACTGCCATGCCAGTCCACATCAACAGTTGCCTCAGCCTTTCCCACCCAGTCTCTAATTTTTCCTAAACAATAAGATGTGAATCTGGGGACAGAAATATTCAATGGAGCGTAGAATGAGGGAGAGCCAAGCGTGGAAAAAACTCTGTGTGTGTGTGTGGGTGCGTGCATGTGTCCAAAGCCATGTCGATGACTTGGCCCCCCTGAGGGGCAGGACATGACTGGGGAGGACACTATGTAAAAGCAGCTATTTCTGGTGGCCATCACTGCCAGCAGGAGCATGCTGCAATGCTTGGCACCTGGGGCAGTGTCAGGAGCAGACACATAGGGATCAGCACTTGGGTGTGAGGGAGCAGAAGGACATTCCCCTGCAGCTGAGCTCCCTAGCTCCTCTGCATGGAGGGTGAGTGAAGCAAGGAGCACTTCTAGCACTTGGCTGTACCAAGCAGGGCCAAGCTTCCCACCACAGCAGTCCCAGGGGCTGCACAGGACAAAGGGCTGCAGGTCTGCAGCAGCACCTGGAAAGAGCTGGCTGCAGAACGGGAGCAGGGACGCTTGTGGAGAGGCTTTGCCTTAGCTGCCAAACTGACCGGCCATGCTCTAATCTATGTTGCTCTGAGCAAGGATTTAAGTCCTCATGTGTCAGGACATCAAGAAAAGAGGAAGCTCTGTGTGGGTGCAGCCTGTGTCACAGCTGCTGATTGCTCAGCCACTGAGGGCACCAGTGCAGTTCTCAGCTATTTCAGGGAAGCACTGCATCACCATCTGAGCCCTCATAGATGAACCTTCAAGTTACCTGCTTGAGCTGGGTCATCATTCAGTTGAGTTATTCTCTTTCTCCCCTGCACTAGCAGTAGGTCATAAATGAGCCTTCCTGATTACTGTCTCTGTCATCTTTTTCATGCTGCGTCATGGGTTGGAACTACAGCCTCCCTCTGACTTCTCTGTGGGCTTTCTACCCAGGATTAGCCTAGCCCTTCTTGGTTTTGGAAAGCAAGAAAAACCCAGCATGCTCACCTCAGCACAACTCACATAAGCTCAACTCCTCGGCTTTAACCTGATGAAAATTCTTCTTTTGTGGCTGATGCAGTTTTTCTGTCTGATCAGCAGTATTCAGTGTGTGTTGAAGGCAGGTTCAGCTGGGGTGAAGAGCATATGTTGCTCTCCTAAAAAATAATTTACGTTTTTTTGGGAGATATAAATAGCTGACTTCATTGTGCTGGTCATCCACACTAGTGCTGGCACGAGGTGCATGACATCAAACTCTGAAGCAGTGATAACTGGTGCATTCTCATTTCTTTACAGAACTTTGCATGCTATGCCTGATATGGATTTTTATTCTGTCACTTGATCGCTACAAAGATGCATTCATCAAATGCAATTACTGCCATATGAGCCAGTCAACAGGGAAGGTTCTTCTCACCAGTCTGCACACTGCTGTTAGACCGAGTCTATCTACAGTAGGGAAAAACAGACAGAACTTACACAAATAGATGACTGCTCCAGGCAGAAAGCATCAAGAACCACTGAACTCCTTTATGCTCTCCCTCCCAAATCACTTACCAGTCTATGCTATGCCATGCCATGCCATTTGAGACTGGTTAGTGAGGGATGGACATTTGTTTCTGTCAATGTATGGAAAGAGAGGAGCAGGCAAAATACCTGAGGTGCAAAGTGAGGCTTCATATGGACATTACGGGTTTTATTTCTGCTTCGCTTATTACAGTAAGATTTCAAGCCAAAGAAGTGACAGAAAGCAGTTGTGTATTTTATGGCGAGTACTTAGTAGGTGGATACATCCCAGTTCTCAGTCTAGTTCTTGTTCACACCTCTCTGTACACACAAAGAAGTTCATCTTACTGGGCTCATTGCCTATAAGAGCAAATGTTACTCCTCAACCTAGATGTAGTGGTCTCTGTGCCCTGGCAGTTTTTGCTGGTCAACATGTTCAGTGTGCCTTCCAGTCTCTGCTTTGAGAAGGGTGGAGGTTTGGCAAGGGGATACAAGCACAGTGTTGAGAGGGATTGCAGAGGAGCCAGTGTGAAGGGGAGATTGTGGAGCAGACTGGGAAGAAAAATGTGCACCAGCACCAAAACTAAGGCCGATAAGTACTTCAGAGTTTCAGTCTAAATCTGTAGGGGACAGCAGATCCCATCCAAGGAGGCAGAGTCCAAAACTCACTGTGTAGGGAGAAATAACAGTCCCTGCCAGGTAGTCTACATGGTCAACTGGCAAGGGAAGCAGAAGCACACAAGGCAATGGTGTAACTCCCAGTAGCTCCCAGGCATCAGGAGCTTATAACCACCTGGGTGTCACTAGTTGCGTTAAATTGATGACGTGATTTGGGTTTTCAAGAATGTGATTCCAAAGACTCTCGTGACCCTGGCCTTCACCACTGACAAAGCTCACCTTATTTTAGGGAAGATATCTTGCAGCTTTCTGAAGGCCTCACATCATTAAAGCTGTGTTTACTACATTATTGTTCACCCAGTCAGAGAACTGGTGGGTTTCAGAAGGGGTTTGTCTGAATTGGTCCTATGGAATTAATCTATTTTGTGCCCTAAAAAAAT
Source organism: Pyrocephalus nanus (assembly GCA_038380795.1). Classification (NCBI taxonomy): domain Eukaryota; kingdom Metazoa; phylum Chordata; class Aves; order Passeriformes; family Tyrannidae; genus Pyrocephalus; species Pyrocephalus nanus. Next base: position 45,105,238 of record CM076260.1, read on the forward strand.
GAGAGAAGAAAACAGAAGCAGTTAGAACCCTATGTCAAATAACAGGAGAGAAATGGACCTGGAAATGAGGACCAGGATACAAAAAGGAAACAAGTGGAAGGTTAAATCCTCTCCCTAATCCTGTAATCTGCTCTAGCAGGATCTGGAGGGTTTTGTTGTCATCTCATATGTGGTCCATGGAAATATGCGTGTTCAACACTGAAAATACCAGATTCTGGCAATCGTTTACCTTAGTGAGAGTAATGCCTGCTTCTGCTTTGGGTCCTAAAATGCCTTTATTTTAATTCTGTTTGTCATGCTAGGCAGTGCTAGTCACAATGCTCGGCTGGTTGTGACTCCCTGGTGCTGTAGCTGTTATGGTGGTGGTACAAGTTGCCGATCATCCCAAGGGAAGGTTGAGGAGGCTGTGGGATACTTCAGCCTCACCTCACTCATAGCAGCTTGTTTTGCTGTGCTGAGCATACACCTCTCCTTTATAGGATTATGGATTTGGAGAAAGGCTGAGAGGGGCATCTTCAGTTTGCATGCACAGCATAGATAGTACCTACATATTTAATTCTGTTAGTGGGAGATAAATATTTACACCACAATGGAGCTGTCTCTGGGTACTGTCTCAGTTTCCTCATGAGACCAATCAGCCCTGTGGAGCCACACACCAGCCCAGGCAAGTGGGGTGTCTCTGGGGAGCCCTGACACATCCCCTGTCCTTTCCCCATCCCAGGTGCTGTGGGATCCTCGTTCAGTTTCTTCCCCTTCTCTGACTCCAGTTTCCCATCTGTGCTGTGAAGAGAGCAGTACATCACAGCTCTGTAAAGCTTCTTCCTCAGCCTGGCTGCCTGTCCGGCATGAGGCTTTGTGGGGTGTGAGCTCAGGCAGTGCCCAGCCTGCCTGCAACAAGTCTCCTGCCGCTTGCCCTGACCTCCTCTGCTTGTCTGCTTTGCAGGAGCGCTTGCTGACAGGGTACCTTGCATGGAGAAAGGGAGCAGAGCAAACCACGTCACTCCACCGAATGACACCAGCCGGTCCGCTCACCACCCCCTCTGGCTAAAAGTCCAGCAAAGAAAGCAGCTTCCTGTCATGAAGCCCCGAGGAGGAAGCCTCGGTCCCACGGGTGCCTTTGACCCAGAAGACAGCACATCATGGACCCACACAGTGTGCTCAGCATTCCTGCGACCATCCCCTCTTCTCCTCTTGGAACGCTTTTTCCTCTTGGTTTCTTGCTGGGGGGGATTTTTCACCCGGGTTTCAAAAACCACACGGACCAACATAGGTACTTTTCTCTCACTGACTTCGAAGTTCAGATATTTGAGACTGGACAATGATATGGATTTTTTTCTTTTATTTTTTTTTCCTTTGAAAAACTGCTGTGGTTTTGCTGCTACACTAAGAATCGTGATTTGCATTGTATGGTTTTGGACCTATTCAAGTTTTGATGGGGGAAAGGGGTAATACTGGAGTAGCAACACTTCAGAGTCATCTCTGTCCTACCCATGATGCACTTTTAAATGAAGAGTTAGAATATTTTATTGGCTAATATGCTTTCCTTGTTATTTTTACAAAGGCCACCTTTATCCTTTCTAATGCCATATTTTCAGTGTTACACTTTTATGGCTTTTAATTTTTGATTTGACAGATGTAAGAAGCAGCATGAATAGTTTATACTGTGGTTTTTCAGAGACTGAATGCCAAGAGAACTCAGTAAATGTTTATTCTTCTCAGCTTTCTCTTTAAATTCCCCTAAATAGCGCCCCATTTGGGAACAGAGCAAGAGTGTTGAACTAAAGACCAAAATTCCCTCAAGGTGTAAAATAATCTGAGGGGAATATTTGCTGGGCGTCACGAAAGACTTGGATGAAATTTCAACCCTGATGGTTTTCAGTGATCCAGGAAGGCAGTGAGACAATCTCTCCATATGCATAGCCCTTTCATGATAATTAGAATGGTATGGACAAACCAATGAAAACAAGGGTAAAGTGAGAAAGATCCCCCATGATTCTGTTTCACTGTTTGCTTTCTCCTGTCATGGTTAAGAGAAATGTGCAATTTGATCCTCAATCAGTGGGTGGAGGATAACAGGGTAGAATTTACTTGTGTGCACTTGTACAGTTGTAGCCAAGAGTCCAAAAGTACACTAGAGCATGTTATACTGGCACTGAATTGGTAAGAGAGTCGTGGAGTATCCCATTCTAACAAATACAAAAAAAAAAAAAAAAAGCCAAAAAAAATAAAACTAAAAAAAAAAAAAAAAGCAACCCATAAAAACCCCACAAAAATCAAAAAGAGAGAAAAAAACCTAAAAAAAAAAATATTTCAGATCACCTTGTGATTCAGTGTAACTGTTTACTAACTCGAATAAAGCAATTGTTCACTCTTGAGTGTTCAGAGTACACCTTTTCTATAAGGCTGCTGCGGGGAAGTGAGTTTGCAGGAGCAGTGTCTGTGACAGTGGTACTGGGAGCAGGGCAACAGAGTCAGCTGAACCAGAGCCTTGTAGTGATGGTGCACTATGAGCACTATGTATATACTGTATTTCTATATTTTCCTTTGTACAGTTTCACTTAAGTCAAGCTACTGTTTTACAGGTGCTCCTTATTTATTAGAGCTGTGAAAGCTTGGAAATCACACCGGGCGAGTAAGCTCGCTTTTTAAAAAAAAAAACAAACAAAAAAAAGCCAATAAAAAAAAGGGGAGTGGGGAGGGAATTCAACTCCTGAGTCTAGGGAGAGAGCTCAAAAACATCCCAACAAAACATCTTCAAGAGAGGAAGAATCTGAAGCACCCTCAGCGTGCTCTGCTTTCCTTTTGGGCTTGCAACTCTCTTCTCTCTCCCTGACTGGTGTCAGATTTATTAAAACAAAATAAATCTCCAAGAAAAAAATGCACTTAAATGTGCTGTTGTTTATTTTATTTTTTTTCCTTTTTGTGCATGTGGTTATTCATTCCTCTACCTGCCTGGTCACAGAAAAAAAACCCCTCAATCTGAACTCTCAGAAAAATATGTGTAAGTGTTCTTGATAGCTGTATCTATGTCCCTTCCATCTTTATGCCTCTCTTGACAGTTCTCTGTTTCAGGCATGGGGAGAAAAACCCATGCACTCACCACAGTGCAGATTTAGGTCCTGATCTTGGAGAAGAGCCGTGGATAGATGCACTGGCTGCAGCTTCATTGATTTCAAGGGGATCTATCCAAGCACAGTTTGCTCACGCTGCACCTGTGGCAGTGTAGAGAGTGTGTTCTGCCTACCTTTTGTGAGGATGGGGCATTTCTGTGTATGAACTGCCTCTGAAATCACAGGTTCTTCAAAGCACCAAACCCCTCCCAAGTGCCCCCAGACCTCTGCAACAGGCTATCTTACACAATAGTGTTTGGTTCTAAGCTCTTGGCCGGCACAGGCAGCGCTGCTGATGGAGGGATTGGAAATGTCCGTTGAGCTCTGGAACTATTTGACGGTTTCATTAACCAGCCATGTAAGGCAAACAACAGCCTAAGTATGCCTGCTTGGAAGGGCATGTAGAGTAAAGCTTGTCTCCCTGTAAACAGCTTGCTGCATCTCTATTTATTCATATGAACTTGGCTGTAAAACGAAGGCTGTGTGTGTTGATTTTGCTTTTGTCAGTGGTCCAGAATTGTTAGCACACATTTTCACTTTTCTGAAAAACAACAGACTCTTTAGAGAAATCTTTCTCTCTGGTGAACTGTTTTTGTTGTTGGTTTTTGGTTGGTTTTTTTTTTCAGAAATGGAATCAGCTTGTCAAAAATCATCAGGACAGCAGAGGTAGAGAAAGTGGTCTAGGCTGGAGCTGACTTCACACGTTTCCAATGATCACAAATGTACCTTAGCTTTTCTTAAAATCTGCCCATTTTACACTTTCCTAACGACTTAGCCCAAAATGCAGAATGTGAACAACTGCTTTGGACAGCTGAATCAGTTCATTGTTTGTTATTTTAAAAATATCTCCAGCTGCATATATGGGGAGAAATATCCAAGTACACATAAACCTTGAGGAAAATTTAGACCAAATGGTATGATACATTATGCAAGAGAAACCTGCTTTATTTTTGAGGCCAAATCCATCCCTTGTACGATGCCAACAAAATGAATGGAATTACACAAAGGATGTAAAGGTCCTTTGCAATTAGTGGGAACCCAGCAAACTTGCAGAACAGTGCTTGCTCACTGCTGATGTTATTTATTGCTTACTAAGACCTAATAGTCAAGCCAAGCTCTCTCCTGGAGAACTCGCTACCAAGGAGCCAGACAAAGAAAATCCTGATGCACTGGGAGATACAGGGGAAGGTTCCTGCGTGCAACAGCCATCGCTCCAGCTCTTGCACATGTGCAGATTTGAGATGCAGAGATTGTTTTCATGAGCAGAGAGAAGCAGCTTTGCCTCAGGTCTCTAAGCAGCCAGCCCTGTGTCCATCCCTTCCCACTGCTGGGGCAGAGGAGGAGTTTGCTGTGATCAAGCTGCACGGGTCCTTCTGCTAGCACTAAATTCTTGCTGTCAGCGTGAATTTTGCCCTTGTGATAAGAGGGGGCCTGTGTGCTGCAAACACTCTGCATTAATTTGCTGTGTTGTCTTAGATGATTTTGGGAAGATTATTTTTTTTTTCGGAACACATGACAGTTTTTGAGTGGCCCAATTCCATGAATAAGGATGTCCCTCAAAATGAAAACAATTTGTGCTTTTTCCATGCTAAATTATAGAAATAAATTTGCTTTTTTCAAATAAGTGCTGCAAGCCAAATTTGCAAGGATGCTTATCCAAGTGAGATATCCCATTCTGAGGTCCATATTTGGACACCCAAATCAACACTCAGCCAAACACATGCATGAGGCATTTCAGTGCCATTTGGAGTGTCCATATATAGAACTGGATGCCCTAACTTCATTGCCTTTGTTTTAAAAATAGGCCTGGGATATGTAAAGGCATCATTTAATAACAACTATGACAAACATTCTGTGCTCAAACTAGGAGCAAATTTGCTGAGGCTGGTTCAGGTGGATTCCCCTGGAATTGCTCTGGATTTACAGAGGTATAACTCAGAAAAGAAGCAGTCTCAAGTTCCTTTGCCTTCCACTCCCACCCAAAGCTATCTTGATGTTTGGGATCTGTAAATAGGGAAAGGTGGTACTCAGGCAGTAGCCATACATGCAGCAGAGGGAGAGTCAGGAACTGGGTTGAATTTGCTTCACATTGATCATAAGTGCTCACATGTTTTGGAATGGATAGAACATCTTTACAAAGGCTTGCACACATTTTATTTGTCCTTTATGTGGTACTGGGCAAAGAAATTCATTGCTACCTTGAGCAACACTGGGACATTTTCCAGAAAACGTAGGACACACCAGCAAAACACATAGCTGTGAAAAACACAGCTGAACAGCTGCTCCTGGCTGTTTACTTCCAGCAATGGTGGGAGCATAGCCCCTCGGAGGTGCAATGGATGCTGGCTGCAGGATGCTGCAACACCTCCAAAGGAAACAGGGTATCTGATACAGGGCTGCCCCTCAGCCTGTTATGTTGGCCAGTCAAGACTTGTTGAGACTTGAGCCTCTGTGACACTGTGAGGAACAGACACAGCCACAGGGAATAAAAAAAAAAAGAGTAACTTATGCCACTGACAGCCTCTTTTCTCAAAGCTGTTCCCTGGTCTCTAAAGCATCACACCTACCTGCTGGAGAAGGTAAGTTCCCAGCCACTTCACCCACTGTTTACTGAAATAAGTTTTCCAAGGACATGCAAGACACAGAGAAGCAGCCAGATGCACTGACCAGGACCTTTCCTTACGAATGATGATAGCATCTAAAAGTTGTGTGTCCCTACACACACACAAGCCCAGGTAGTTGACTGTCACAGGAGAAGGGGCAGCCTCACCTGCTCCTTGTGCAGGGGGCTCTCTGGCATCCAGGCAGCCCATGCTTGCAGGTGGGACGCTGCCCCAACTGGGGAGTAAAGCTTGGTTATTATTATCTAGGATAGCTGAGAACAGAGATGTGTTGTGATTCCCATCTCTCAGCAGGCCTCCTTTGAAAGACCTCGCTGGACCTATTTAGTAAAAGAAAAAGGCTTGAGGAGGAAGTAATGTTGCCTTCTTTTCCAGAAAATTGTTGTCCTCAGGGGATTTGCTGGGGTACATGTAGGGAGACTCTGCTTCAGTCTCCTTCTTCAGTTGAAGGAATCAAGCCCACATAGGCACGTGCAAAAGAAGTTGTTGAGAGAGGTTGTTATCCCTTCCCATGTTCCAGGCCAGGATCAGTGTGATACAATCTCTCCCAGCTGGTCTAGTGGGACACGAGCTACGCCAAGAAAGGCAGGAGAGGTTCTCTTCACTTCTCAGGAAAGAGACGTGAATACAATACCCACAATGCTGGGAAGAGGAAGCACAGCCCTCCAGTTAGGGCTTGAGGCTTTCTCCTGGAACAAGGGCATCTGCTTGTTCTCCCCAAAGGGCTTTAGAGTTGCTGCAGTAAACACTGACCCCCCACAGAGCCCATCTCTGAAGCAAAGGGAGCCTTCCCTAAGCCAGGTGTCAGGGTCTTCCTCAGCATGCTGCAGCCCTGCCTTCCTTCACACTTCCTGGGCCCTCAGCACAGCAGGGCAGGCAGCCAAAGAACTCCCTGGGGCAGCAGTGCTGGCAGCATCCCCCAGTGAGCTTTGGAGCAGGGGAGCGTGCCAGGCTGGCAGGATTGCACCAGCAGGCCTGCCCCACATGTGCTGTGTGATGCTGGCCCTTCACACTACCTGTCCTCTCCTTCTGGAGTACCTCAGGAGATGTGGTTTCCAGCTCTAGCCAAAGGAAATTGATTTATTGCATCCCAGTTGCTTGCATGGTCTTTGGTGTGACAGGCATTATATGAAACATAATGTTTGGGGGACACACACACACACACACACACACAGAGAACTCGGGAGCAGCTCACTATGTAGCTCAGAGGTATCTTTCTAAGGATAAGACTAAGCAGGCGCCCAGGCACTGAAGCACGGTTGGATGCCGGGGAAAGCTGGCTGCCGCCCGCCCGCTCTCACGAGAGGTGCGGCAAGATGATTTACGGGCAGGGTCAGGTAGAGGAGCTGACACAGGCGGGTCAGAGAGGACGGGTGCCAGCCCACAGGCTTACTGTCGGTTGACATACAGGGAGCAGGATGGAAATAGAGGGGGGAGCATGAGTTGAATTCCTTAATAACGTGAATTATAAAATAATTTCCTGTCTTAGGGGTTAGGAAAGAGAGCGACGGGCCCGGAGATCTTCCAAACAGAAAACAGCTTTTGTTAAGGCTTTTGGCCTAAGGAGTTTGAGGGGGGTGGGTGGTGGGAAGGGAAAGTGCTGGCACATTTTTGGCTGCAAGCCTCAGACAACATATTTTTTATTCTAGTCTTTATTTTTCAAAATAAAATCATGGCAAGGCAGCAACAAAGAGGGGGAAGAGGGTGAAATTAGGAGGAACAGTACCCAAGTATTTCCCACTTCTTTCTGTCCCTGCCATTAAACACACAGGGTCTCCTTTATTATATACAGTAGCAAGATTAAGCCAGCAGCCCAAAGGCTAGGTTTGCAACAAGATACTTTTATACTTATTGATCCTGGATTTTTTTTAGGGAGATTGTTTTCATGCAAGTTTAATTCACCTTTTTTAGCTTCTGAGTCTAACTACCACACATTTTATCCCCCTTCTTTGTGAAATGCTAAATCCATCGGTAGGTTTTAGTTTTCCTGGTGTAACTTTTCAGAAACTGTATATCTGCATAGCAACCCCACTGCAGGCAGCTTATGTCACGGTATCACATGTCAGAAAGATGAAAAGAACTCCAAATCTGAGCTGCTCCACAAACTTATGTCCCCTATTCTCAGACATATATCTTCTGTACTTAATATAAGTGTCAGGAAGGCAACTTCAAGGCCAGAGAGGTGCGAAGTTTTATCTTGGAGATGACAAAAAAAAAAAAAAAAAGGAAAAAAGACACATGGTCTCATTTCAGCCTTATGTGGACAATCAAGTGCGAAACAAAGATTGTCTTTTTCCTCCTCTCCTCACTCCCCCCAGCCCCCACCTCCCTGTGTCCCTGTTGTCTGCTTCCAACTGCAACTTGAGCCTGAATCTGAGCCCAGTGTCCAGATTAGAGATTGTTGACTCAGATTTAGTGGTGAAACTTGAGCCAGGCCCTGTTGATGGCATAGCCTTGAAGGAGCAGGTTTACTTCAAGCCAAAAGAGAGATCACATGTCAGAGGAGAGCCTGCCTTTCCTTTATCACAAACTTCCTGATCTCCCTTCTGTTCTAATCGTGTGTGTGTGTCCCCGCCTTGTGCCCACTTTCAATTCCTGCTATAGGGTGTCATAAATCAGGAAATTAGCAAGTGTGTGGCTGCCCTTTGCCACAGGCAGAGACAATGAGCTTGCTGTGTTTTTAACCAGTGGGTAGCACTTAACATAATCAATGGAGAGCTATGTGCAGAGAGGATGAAAAATTGGGTCTTGGTCTGACCACTTACAGGGTATTTCTCATCACCCATGCAAGCTGCTTTTATGAGAATACGACATGCCCTGGAAGCTTGCTCTCCATTTTGCAGGAGAGTCATTAAAAGAAATCATTACATGTTTTTTTTTGTTCCTTGGCACACACACTGCTTTTCCTTGGCTTCTGATTTCATCCATCTTTCAGGCGCTTCGTGCCTTTAGTAATTTATGTGCAAGATTTTTCCAAACCTCCAAATGTTTTTCCATTTGGCAAACTGTGGAAGCCTCCACAGAATGTAGCTGTAGAGTTTTCTTGTACTTAAAAACATGAGCCCTGTTAGCATAAAGATGCATCTAATACTTGTAATCCTGTACATAAAAGCTATAAATTCATCTAAGACAATCAAAGACATTGTTCCTTCTTGTGAGCCTTTACCAGCCTTGTTGCTGTAACCCCTTCCTTGATATATGAAAGGAGAATTTCTCCACGAGCATTGTTGTTTTCTTTAACTATAGTTTTTGGAAGCATTATGGTACCATATGGAGAACTATTTTATTCTGCTGCTGGTAGCTTTCTCAATACTGGCTATAAATTAGATAATTTTCCTTGCATCTGATAGCCACACACTATCAGTGAGACACATTGGGTCTCATCGGAAGATCCGTGAGAATTCGATAGAAAGCAATAATTTTCCCACCATATAGAATCTAATACCCTTCTCTAATACTTACAATGGTTGATTAAAAAAAAAAAAATCATGTATTTCACTGAGCATGAAGTTCACAAGTTTGTAGGCTGTTTTTTCAGAACTCTTTTCACATTGCTCCTGTCAAGCCCCTGTCTTTTGAGAGGGACACACGCTGACAGATCCCCTGGCTGGGCTTTTTAAGGGCTCCTAAGGGGTACGAGCATTCATATGCATTTTGGGGAGACTTGAGGAGATTGCCCAGCAGGGTAAGCATGGCCTCAAGAAGAGGTTAGGTTGCTGTGAGTTGCAATCTGGGCTGCTGTGGCTTTCTCCAGGAATGCAAACCCAAGGGGAGATTCATTAAATGTTTTTTGTAATGCAGTCCAGTGATTGACATCCCTGAAATAGCAGGATATGTAACCACAAGAAAAGAGATCTTTCTCTGGCTATCCATGCTCATGGGAAATTACTAGATATTGAGGAACAGGAATAGTATCTTTGCTTTTATTTGTTTAATTTCAAAATCCCTAAGTAGTTTGCAAGGTTGCACTATAAAATACTTTCATTTGCTGGAAGTCTCAACCGGACAAAGTTCCTGAACAAAGAGTCAGTTTTGCCAGCAGAAATTGATCCAGTTCAGGCCTAACATATTATTTACACAAAGTTGTGTTCCATCCATGCCTTCTTGGCATGTACTACCCTGCTTGCCCTGGAAATAAATGCTCAGGGAGACTATGGAATAACTGGTGGGATAAGTCACTTCAACAGCACCCAAACTCTTGCATCTAAAACTGAATTTACATGCAAAGAACTATGTATGCTTCACTTAAGAAAGGACAACTCTGTTGTCAGCTAGTGCAAATCCTCCAGAATCAGTCCTGATCTACGCTGGCAAAGGAGAGAGACGAATCAGAGCAGCGGCAGGGACTTCTTTTTTTGAAGAAGTGAAGATGAACGCTGAGAGCTTTGACAGTCCGTTCCTGTCTTGGTTTCCATCTGTGTCAATCCAAAGAAAGTAGAGGGAAGGGTCGGTGAAATTCTTCCAGCCAACGCTGCTATGACAGAGAACAGAATTAGTCTCTTATACGTCATCCCTCAGACTGCCAAACTATGATGACATTTCTCTGAGACACACATGACATCTGCATTAAGAGCTGAAGATGTCATTGTGATCTGGGCTATTATGGTGAATTTATTTCTGTTATATCAATTTAAAATAAACTATTTCCTGACTAAATTAAATTAAGAGTACTTTATCAGTGTAGGCATGAGGTACATTTTCTTCTCATAATTTACTTCAAATGACTCTAGATTTTTGCTAATCTTAGTGCATTGATAAACTAACATGCTCGATTGTCAATACGCATTAAAAAATAATATCTAGCTGTTGAGGGAGAGAATGTGTGTGGAAAACTTCAAGGACACCTGGGCACAAGTGTGTGCTTTTCTTAGGCTATTAAGCTGCAGCACTTTACCATTTCCACAGATTAATTTTTTTTTTTTTTATCTAGTTCTTGTTTTTTACTGGCTGAGTGCTTTTTCTGCTCTCTCAAACTCCTACACATTGCATCCAGTCTGCTCTTCCAGAACTGATTGACTAGTACAGCAGGTCACCACCCCTGCTGAAATCAGCCAACAAGCCGACCATAACCCCAGCAGATGTTTGCGGTTTATAGGCCAAATGAGAGCCCCGCAGACCAGCGAAATACCAGCACCACAGATGTGGAACCTGGCCACTTGACGCGAGCAACACAAAGCCCCGTCCTGCCCAGCCGGGCTGGGACTTCCAGAGGAGCAGAAGGTCTGAGAGACTAATTAGCCTGCAGAGCCAACATGCTGGCCTATGCTCCATCATTTTGATTGGTGCAAAGTCCTTTAATGAAACGCCGCATGAGTGAAGTCGGATGAGGCCCCTCTGTAACTTCACCTCAGAGTCTGGCAATCACCTGAGTTCATGATGTCTCCAGAATGTGCCAGCTAGCTCTGCCAGGCTCTGCCACTCACCCCAGCTGGGTCAGGACAGCCAACCAGCCTCATTACCACAGTCTGCACTGCTCCTGCACTCCGAATGCAAAGTAGGGAAATATAATGGTGACACCTCCAAGAAATTTTTTTTCTTTCCCTTTTTTTTTTTTTTTTTTTTTTTTTTTTTTTTTTTTTTAACATTACAGATGCTGCTGGTAAATAATGAGGAAAAGAAAAACCAGCAGCTCTCAGCAGGACAACGGAGAGCTGGAGGATGGCACAGCCCATTCTCAACCAGGCTCTTTTGTCCAAAGCGCAAGCTATTTCTTTGCTGAAAAAGCCACATTTTGTGCTTTCTGAACCTGACAAGCCAGCCACAAATGATCTTTGTGGTTAACACCCTCTAGGATGCCTTGCGGTGCAGACTGCCACTGGAGCATCAGGAAGGTGTGGTTCAAAGAAAAGGTAGGGGGAAAGCAGCAGCGTTGAGAGCGGAGTGCCAGGCAGGGAGAGGCCCCGCGCCCGCGTCCTGCTGGCACAACGCGCATTTTCCCGCGTCCCATGTTTGGAGCCGAGCGATTTGAGCCAGCACCGAGCCTTTCCGTGTGCGCGGTGGCGGGGCTGGGAGGGGGGCTGGCAGCGGCAGGGATGCTCCCGGAGGAATTGAGCCGGACTGACTACGGCGCCCGCCACCGCCCCCGCCCGCCTCCAGCACCGCCCGGCTCCGGGCGCCGCCTGGCGGCACCGCCGCCTTCCACCGGGAGCCTGCCCCGGGGCGGGGTGGGCGCCCGACCGGACAGCCCGACCCCCATCCCGCGGCCGCCTCGGCCCCGCCCGGCCCAGCCCGGCCCGGAGGAGCCGCCGCCGCTGCCGGCGGTGAGTGCCCGCGGCCCGGGGCGGCCGTGCGGGCCCGCAGCCACAAGGTGTCAGCCGCGCTCCGGGCACAGGCCCCGCCGCTGGATGCGCCCGGTGGCGGCTCCTCGGGGCGGGCAGCCGGGACAGGGAGAGGGGCCCGAGTTCCCCCCACCGGGCCGCTTCTCTCCGTGGAGTGATGGGTGGGGAGCGACAGCTCTTGCAGCCGGGTTGCAGGCCGTCAGATGTGGGCCGTGGGTGATGTCCGCGGCCTTGCGGGAGCCTCTGCATAGGGAGAGCTCGGTGCTTAAGGTGTTTCTGCCGGAGCTGCCGAAGCCACTCGCATGAAAGGCATCGAAATTTTTAATACAGGTTTCAAGGGAACTAAGCACTTCAGTAGAAATTAGGGACCCAAGTGTTGGCAGTGTGTGTGAATTTAGGGACAGAAATGCCACTGCAGATCTCTGGGACTTGCACTGCCATGGTTTGCAGTGGCAGCGCAATTCTCCACTGGCCCCACAATGTAATCACACCAACGCTTGTGGGGCTACAGTGTTTTACACCCGCTGCAGGCAAGTGAATCTCTTGCAGGGCTGCTCTAACAGCATGTTTGGTCTCCAAAGGGATGACCTTGCTGAGATCCCTGCCATGGAATACCTCTCGTTCCTGTGGGCAGTCTTGCAGGATTCTGTTCTCCAGGACGTGATTCCCCGCTGGGAAGCCAACACGCAGGATCTGGCAGCTCCCACAAACCTGGAGTCAGCGAGCTGGTGGATTTTGCTAACATGATCCAACAGTTCTTTATAAAAATTGAGTGGCTCTGTTGGAAACTTGTATGCATCATTCTCAAAGTAAGTCTCCTTTTATTGGTAGGAGACAGGAAACAACAGAGTGATTAACTTATTCCTAAAGTATGTGCTTAACTCATGGAAATAGATTTTTTTTTCTGCTTTTGTATGTAGTTATTTATGATGTCTAGGAAGGAGCCAGGTCCCAAACCAGTGTTCCTTGTTCCCTAGGTAAAGAGCAGGAAACTGATTTCTCAACTGTTCTTCATTATGAACTCTAGAGTTCATTGCGAATAGATGTTGACCTCCACCGTGCGTAAACCTGTGGCTACCCCTTTGCAGGACCATTAGGAAATGGCTAAATGATGCCTCAGAAAATGCTCTGTCTGTGCCTAGAAATGCAGACCCTTTAAAGGAAAGCAGAGCACATTTTAAAGAAAATTATCCCAACCTGAGAATTTATCCGATCCAAAGAATCTTTTACACGTGATGATTTCTTGGATTAGTTCTCTTAATCCCACATAACGTCAAGATGATCTCTCCACGGTTCTCCTTTTGACTTGTGCTTGAAGAGCAGAGGGTGAAGGCTGCTTCCTCTCTGTATGGACAGTTACAGCGAGAGAGCTGAGATGGTGTTTTTGGCAGAGGATTACTCTGGATTGCACTTCTATGTAACTGCTTTTATACTCTGTTCTCTGAAGTATTTAAGCACAGAGAATGCCTCGGAGAAGACGTTTCCTCTTCTCAAATAAAAAGGCATATGCAGATTTCCTGCAGATTGTATTGCATAGAAACAAAAACAAAATGGAAGAAGACATATAAATAAGCCTTCTTGTAGGGTGGCTTGAGTCAGGTGGGGCATGCAAGACAGCACAACCTTAAAGAGAGAAACAAATAGAAGAAATTTCACTCTAGGACCAGAATTAATCTAAACTGGATGTAGAATGCAAGTAAGAGAAAAAGAAGCTAAAAATGAGTATTTCTTCATGCCCAAACAGTTATTATTGTAAAAGCAAACAGAGAAAACCAGTTATTTCCTCAGTTCTAATAAAATTAGAAAAATACTTTTGTGTTCCTGTCCTGCCCATATCCTTGAGAGTCCTCTTATCTATGTTGCTTTCCCCGCCTTTTTCTAACTCAGGGGCAAAATGCACCTGATCTTGCTCTGGGGGCAACACTGGGGAAAAAAATGTTGTGGTCCCTAGGCCACATGGTTAGAGGTGTGTGCATCTTTATGTATGTTTCTAGGGCAGGCTCCATCCCATATAGAAGAAAACCCTTCCTTAGCAGCTGTGGATAGCTTCGAGTGTTGGAACAAAGTGGAGCTAATGAATTGCCTGTTAATGCCCCATCCGTGCTTATGACAGTTAGTAAAGGCACCAGTGACAAGGTAATTTTGAATAGGATGAGCAGTGTGTCAGAATACTAATAGGGCACTAAAAGAAATGATTTCCAGGGGAGTCACCTCATTGCTCATGTGAAAGAAGGGACTATACCCTGCGGCCCTTTCCTCAAAGCTCCCAAGTACTGTCACCTATAACGATCCAAATCCCACAGCCTCTTCTGAACTACTGCTTAATTGGGAAGGTAATTCAGAGGAAAAAAAGAGTCAATCCTGCAAGCCTGAACCTGAGCTTCCTGAACCTCCCTGAGTTTAACTTGAGCCTTGGTGAGTTCAGCTAGACCTGGAGGATTCAGCTGGGTAAGGGTTAATTATTTGTGTTGTCCAAATAGCCTCAACCAGTGACTGAGCCCCTCAGGGTCACAGACTGTCTAGAGAGTAGGAAAAGCAATCCAAAGAGCTTGTTGGCACTGAGGTAAGATGAATGCCATCCTCTACATATAGACTGGGAGGGAAATACTAGGAAATAGTCCATGCCATAGTTGAGCTAGACCTGCTTACCTGAACATAATTGGGAGAGATAAATGGGTAACAAGGATGGCTAACAGAAATGGCTGGAGGTGTGGAAAGGTTTCCATGCAAAGGAGAGGTGGCAGATGTGACTATCCTTTCTAAGAGAGAAGCACAGAAAAATGACAGAGGAGAGGTAGGTTAAATATAGGTATTTATCCTTCACAGTATGGAAAGAAAAAGTCATTACAAGGATTTTTTTGCATTACATATTAACCTGAGGGTTCTGTTGCCGCAGTACTTTGGAGGCAGATGAATTTTTAAAAGGATAACACGTTTGCAGAAGGACAAACATTCGGAGTTACGTTTTCCAGAACACAAACCAGCTGTTAGCTGACAGTGGCTGGCAAAACATCTGCGTATATTTGTGGTCTTTATATCTTCTTCTGATGCTCCCACTGAGTGCCAGTCAGAGAGATGTTACAGTCTGAAATTGGCTTGGAGCTTGTAAGCAACTCTGCTATGGCTAAGGCAACCTCTTGCATAAGTAAAAAGCAGATCAGTTAAATCCTTCGGCTATACAGTGGTAAACCCTGAAGATACATACACTCAGTTTTTGGCAAGTTTTTGTTAGTAAAACCATTCTATCTTATCTGCTGGCAGTAAATGTATCAAGGACTACTCCATAGAAAAATGCTACCTGTTGTAGATCACTGGTTTAATAATGAGGAAGAAACACACTGAACCCTCAGTTTGGAAAAGTTAGTAAATTTTACTACAAATGTGCCTAAAATACATTGTAAAAAATGCATCCCAGTCAGATTTCTTTTTAAGAAATCTTACGACCTTCACCTTAGCAAGGAACCCCACCAAAATCAATGGAACTATTCACTTTAAAAGCTTATTAATGTGAGAGCACGTTTACTTTACAGGAACCAGCTGCAAGAATCCTCTCTTACCAACCGAAGATTTATCTACCTATCAAAGATTTATTGCTCTGAAGTTAAGGTTGAAACATGCATATCTGTATATCCCTGTAATTACAGTATGTGTCCTTTCAATTGCTTCATATATCTAAGTACTCTGAGTGGCCTGATAGCTGTATGTCAGAGGGATGTTGGGAACTCATACTTTAAGAGCCTTTGTGCTTAAATGTAATGTTTTCCAGGCACTTGCCATCACTGATATTCCTGGTTTTAATACTAGTATCATCCTCGTCACAGGTACAGATGTTAAACGGTAGCCAGTCATCCTTTTACAGATGATAGCTGCTTTTTATTATTATTTTACATTTTCCTCTAGGCTCTGCCAGCAGCCCCAGCTATTTGTTCCTAACCTCTTCTGGAAGCTTTTAGCCTGACTTGGATTAGCTCTGCAAAAACCGCTCTTGCTGTTTGGTTCATCCTGGGGGAGGAAGGGATTTGGAGGAGGAGGAGTTGAAGCAGAAATGAGCAGTGAAGCGGGGGAGGCAGCGACTTTGTGTCAAGCAGCTTCTGACTCAACAGAAACTTTCTCCACCCATGGTAGATTTTCTGTGAGAGGATCCTTTACCCATTCTTTCTCATACTTCCGTTATATTGGATGCAAAATCAAGTGTTTGTCTGGCAATCCTTTAGCTGTGGGGCCAGAAACCTCCCTCTTTTAAGGTTAGAGGAGGAATTACACATAAACTATCATCATATTTTTTACTACTTTTTTAGAAATCAATGATCAGTTGCATTTACAGAGCAAAATTAGAAGCTGTTACCAAAAGTCTGACTCACTCCTGATTGACAGAACACAAAAAAAATCTACATATATCAATATAGATCAGTACTCATCTGTCTATAGAAGGGACATAAAGGTAATGTGCAGTACATGCACATAAGAAAACACAACCAAACAGCCACACACCTCAGTGATACCCAGGAGCATCACTTTTTGCCCAAGGGCCAGAAGGACAGTATTTCCTTCTGCTCTGCCTTTTATTAGCAGGATCTGGGACTGCAAACATTGTTATCAGTCCAGTCCCCTCTAGCTGTGCCACTGTGGGTCTCCTGCAGTGGTCCCTGCAGACTGCCAGTGGGGGCCCAGTGCAATGTGTGGGTAGAGAAAAGGCCCCAAGAGAGTGAAAGGTACTCAGCGTATTCATGGGGCAGCCGCCTAAGCCCATCATGTACATGTGCTGGCAACAGAGGTATTTCTCCTCTCAGGCACTTTGGCAGCAGGATATTTCTCTTCAGAATCAGCTTTCAGGCACCTTTTGAAATTAGGCATATTGTAAGACAATTAGACACATAACAAGAAAGGATTTGTAGCATCATAGAATAGTTTCAGCTGGAATGGACCTTGAAAAGTCACCCAGTCCAATAGCCCTGCAGTACACAGGGACATCTTCAACTACATCAGGTTCCTCAGAGCCCCATCCAACCTGGCCTTGAGTGTTTGCAGGAATGGGACACCCACCACCTCTCTGGACAACCTGTTCCAGTGTTTCACCACCCTCATTGTGGAATATTTTTTCCTTATATCTCGTCTAAATCTACCCTTTTTAGTTAAAAAGCATTACTTGTCCTATTGCTACAGGCTCTGCTAAGCCTGCTAAAAAGTTTGTCCCTATATCTTTCTCATAAGCCCTCTTTAGTTACTGGAAGGCTTCTATAAAGTCTCCCTGGAGCCTTCTCTTCAAGTGAAGCAATCCCAGTTCTCTCAGCCTGTCTTCATAGGAGAGAGGCTCCAGACCTCTGATCATTTTTGTGTTCCTCCTCTGGACTTGCTCCAACAAGTCTATGTCCTTCCTGCTGAGAGCCGGATGCAGCACTCCAGGTGGGGATTCTCAGGGGCAGAGCAGAACAGCAGAATCCTCTCCCTCAGTCTGATGGTCACGCTTCTTTTGATGCAACTCAGGCTTTCTGGGCTATGAGTGCACACTGTTGGCTCATGTCCCACTTTTCATCCACCAGAACACCAATGTCCTTCTCTGCATGGCTGCTCTTAATCCCTTCTTCCCCTAGTCTGTATTGATACTGGGAGTTTCCCCAACCCAGTAGCAGGACCTTACAAATAATGAGGAAAACTCTTTTATTTGAATCCTTGAAGTTGAGCAGCACAAATTCTGGGCCCAAAATTAATGATTTTTAATGACAAATAGTAATTCAACATCTTGGGTTTGTCTGAATGAGACACTCGGGTAACAGTCACAGGTGATGGTGAGTAAAGTGCTGGTTGGGCTTTGCTCTAACTGGGATAATGGTGTGATGTTTCAAGACCACACAGTTGGTGTGGGTTGCCAGTGGGGTATAATCTGAGTTGGACTTTGATGATCCTTGTGGGTGCCT
The DNA here is from genome assembly GCA_038380795.1 of Pyrocephalus nanus. Classification (NCBI taxonomy): domain Eukaryota; kingdom Metazoa; phylum Chordata; class Aves; order Passeriformes; family Tyrannidae; genus Pyrocephalus; species Pyrocephalus nanus. The sequence goes on from CM076260.1 coordinate 45,123,162, forward strand.
TCCAACTCGGAGTATTTTAAGATTCTAATATCTAAAGCACATTTTGCATCTACATGTTGCAAGCCAGCCAACAATGCAGAATATATCATGAACCTTTCTCAGATGGTCTAGAGTAAACTCAGAGCTTTTTGGGGCCAAGGGTACCTACTCTGTGCACTGAACAGGACTGCCCTGGACATGGTGGAGCTCTTTTTCCTTGGCTAGGACTGCTGTGGACAGAGCTATGGTAGGAGGAGCCTTGGTACATCTTTTCCCTCTTGGCTGGGACACTGCACTGAGGCTCATGCTCTTGACCTTGAAGGGTGCAGGGTGGCCCTGCAAGGAAAGGCGAGTCAGGAGCTGAGGCCTGTTTGTCTGAGTGTGCTGGGAGTCCAGCAGATTAGCACACAACATGTCTGTCATCCCACTGCAGTGGGATGGCAGGTCCAGGGAAGCTGGCCAGAATAGTACTGCCGGTGCTTGGGGAATACCAGACAGGATTTTCTGCGAACCAGGAATGCAGAAACCTCTTGTCCCGGGAAAGTCATCATGGCCACTCACCCAAGGTGAAGGGAATAAACCCTGGACAGAAATAACATTCTGATTTACACATGCAAGCCCCTTCCAATGTGGAGCATGGCCGCTTGAGCAGCTCCCTCCATCTCAGGGGGCTCAGCCTGCCTGCAAACCACAGTGAGGTCAAGAAAGGCCCTCTTTGGGTTAATGCAACTACCCCAGCCTTGCTTGAGGAAAGTTTTCATTAGGGCTGGAACGTTGGTGACAGCTATAGCTAAGGCTGCCAAAGTGTTTCCATTATGTTATATCTGCCTGTTTTCACTTGCCTGCAACTATCCAAAAGTTTCACCTAGAAGGCTGAAATTTTCCAGGCCTCCTCTCTAGCTGGAGGTGAAGGGTTTTGTGGAAAGTTGGAAGAAAATTAAAAAGAGAGAGAGAAAAAATGGTTCTGCTCTTTTCGAAATGGCAACATCCAGGCAGCGGTCATAATTTAAGAGAACAAAATTTAATAAAAGCAAACAGTGCTATTGCACACTCAGAAATGACTGATCCTTTGAATTTTGGATGAATCTCCAAACAATATTTTTTATGTTAAATGATCCAACTAATTTTTACTTGGTCTTTTTACTGCATTCTTCCCTTTTATTTCAGGGCATCTTCAGACAGTGCTGCGTGCCTCGTGCTGCTCAGCCTCCAGCTCCGTCTGCTCCCTATCCACAGTTCCAGGCTTAACACAAGCTCTGTGACCTGAAGGTCCTCTAAAACCCTTTGAGCCACGGCCTGGATGGTTCCTGTGACCAGCAGGGCTCTTCCCCCAGTGCACATTTGCACATCACCTGAGGATAGGTCTGGTGAATTTGGGAAACCTCTGTTGTGCTGGTCTGTGTTGTGGTGGGTCTTGAAGCTGCCATATCCTCCATTTGTGGAGCTTTAATGCAAGTATCCATTCTGAGCCAGAGGTGGGATGGAGGATGTTAAATCACGTGGCCAAGTAGCATGAAACTCTTGGTAATAAATTTACAATGTAAAAATCAATTGGAATGAATAGTGTTTTTATTAGCACCAAATCTAAATGCTGTGATTTCTCTGTTAAGCATGCAAAGAACAGAAATCTGAAGCTAAATGAGGCTGTAGCAATTAATCATGCTTTCTAATTCAGTTTATTTTTTAAACTGGAGAGTCTCTTACCCAAATTGCTCATTTGAAATTGTTTCTGATATAAACAAGGGTTGCAGCTCTAGGTCTTTGCAGCTGGTGCATGGAATTGTAAAGCTGGCTTAAAATGAACCAGTTCACATTTGAAAGCTCATACCTCACAGTTCTCTGCAAAAGAACCAAGCAGTCACCTCATTAGCGTTGCCAGTAACCACTAAAGGAAGCCCAAAATAATATTTTTTTTCTAATGAAGGTGTTTTTTTCTTCTCATATAACAGATAGTCTTGGAGGTTTGCATACTCTTTTAGGAAATTTTTCTCTGGAGAAGGCAGAAGACCACTGCTGCCCATGGCTATTGGTGATGCTTCTTGCTCACAGGCAGGACATGAGTTTGGCTGTGAAGGACCCATTCTCAGTACCTGCTGATGACAGATGGTAGAGCCAACACAAATACTCAAGTCAATAAAATTAAGACCAAGTTGAAATACTTCAAACTGGATAACTAAAACACAGGAGACAGACAGCTTCATATGTTAAAATGGAAAATCAGGATCTGGAAAATTAGAGAGAAACTACCTCCTTCCTGCCTCCTCCATCACTGCAGTCAAGTGTGAGTTTTTTGTTTTCAAATGAGGGCTTTCTCCTGAATCAGCTGGGCTTAGCCAACTCTGTTTAATACCCAGGAGGAGATTTCTAAACCATCCGTCTCATAACAGTACTCAAAACTCTATGATCTGACTTTCACGTTCCAGTCACTGCTCAAGATGCTCCTTTGTGAGTCTGTGAAGACTGAAATCTCATGAAGCTTGTTGAGAATAAGCATTACAGACAAGGGCTCATCTTAAATTTTATGTCCTCATCCCAGGGTGGACGAACTCTATTTGCCGAAGGAGGTACTTTATTTCACTTAGGATTCACAGCCCTCAACCTCCTGGAACCAGAGGCCAAAGCCTGTTTGTTCAGAAACTCAGAAGAGCTCAGTCTTTCTAAAAGACAACCTGTTGACATGGTGGCAAGTCCTTTATTTGGTAGGTTGGTGGATAGATGACTTGTTAAAGAGTGGAATAAACCATCTTAAAAATTTTTCAGTCCCAATGAGGGAAGTTCCCTGCTTTGCATGCTTACCAGTGAGGTGATTAAAATCTGCTTCTCCCAGGAGAAAGTAGAAAAAAACCCTGCCAGGTGACATAAGGCAGAGGGATGTTTATCCTGCAAATAGGAGTAAGGTGGAGATTCTCCTCCTAGTTCAGCCTTAAAAACCACTGCCCATGCTCAAAGCCAAGCTGTTAGGATCTCCAGGGAACTTCCCTACTGAAAGCTGAGGTCCTTATGTCACTTTTTGTTGGAGATGCCATTAAAAAACACCTCTGAGGATCACAGTTTGAGACCTTTGTCCCTGAAGTAGAAGTAGCTGTTCATGGCAATGGAGACATCAGTTGAAATAACAGCAAGGCTGGCTCCCTCACACAGAAGAGGTGTTGTGTCAGCATGGGGACTTCATGAGTAAAACTTGAAGGATCTCAGCATCCCTGAGCCTCTACCCTCTGACTGAGTTGTGACAACTGGTCAAAGGGCTAGGAGGGAAAAGGTCAAAAGGAGATAGGCAGGGAAACACTATCCCTTCCTCAGGAAGACAAGCTGGAAAGAATTTCACTGGCATGGGTCCAGTTGAAGCTCTGTCAGTGTAACACATGGATGCAGCAGTTTGGGAAAGCTGAACACCTCGTCAATCACCTCTAGGGTGCTCAGGGGAGACTTCAAATAGAAACCAGGTTCATCCCCTATCTTTGGAATATGCAGTTTGCTGTATGGGGTGATCACTGCTCAAGGACAGGATGCAGATAAGCATTCATGTGCGTATGTGTGTGTGCACATGCATATATATATATATGTGTGAGTGTGGGGGGTGTCTATAATAAGGCAATTAGTCCTATTTCACTGTGCCTAATTTTAAGGTTCTAGCAGCTGAGACTTCAGATGAGAGAATTCTAGCACCTGAGAAATAATGTCTAAAATTATTCATTGAGAGAAGAAATGTTATTAACTTCCCTGTGCAGCTAGGTGCACTGAGGCAAAGCTCAGGTAACTTGACCGAGGGAGCATTGACCCTCCTTGGCAACAGGAAGAGAAAAACTAAGAACTGCAGTGGAGGCCACTGACTTACTCTGAGGCCACTTACAGCCTTCATATCGTAGAGCCACAACTTAAAATGAGTTCCCAGCATTCTAGATGTTCTCCCTAGAACATGAATTTCATGCCTGTCAGCATTTCCCAGTTCAAGACAGAAAACTGCTTGCTGACATTTTGTTTCCTAGACAGTGATCTTGAAGGAGAGATCCAGCTGGAAGTGGATTTTTCTGGTGGAAAATACAAAGTTGTAAGAGAAGAACCAAGCTGTTTTAAGTAAGGAGAGTGAGGGATGGGGAAGCAATGATTATTACAAGATTAGCAGCTAAGTGAAGGAAGGATACAGAGGTGCAAGCAAAAGTGGGAAAGTATGTGAAAAGAATGTAGAAAGTAGAGCATGGCCAAAAAATAGAGAATTCACCCAAAAGGAAGCTGTACATAGCTCTAAGAGAAAGCAGAAGATGTGTTAGCAGAAATGAAAGTGAAGAAGAAACACCAGACATCACCAGCCAGCATCATCTTGACTGAGAAATTCACATGCGAGTGCCAAGAAAACACAGCGCCAGGGATTCAAAAGGCACTTTGGTATCAGGCTCTGACCCTCTGGTCTTGAGCCCTTCTTGACTTCTGGCAGGCACTGCTCTCTGCAGTGAGGATACGGTGTAGTGCACAACATATTTTATATTCTCCTGGGCCACATATGCCTCTCCTTCAAAACAACTGTTGTCTTTCAGTTTTTTCCCTGTGAGGGAAAAACTTCCCTTGAACCAAAGCACAATATTTCCTGTCTGCCGCCTGTACACCATTACACCAATCTCTCCTTCCCCAGTGGCTCTGTGCGTGCTCCAGAAAGGGGCTGTCCTGCAGCACTGGAAAAAAAGGGAGGGGTTAGTTACAAACACAACAGTAATAGCAGCAAGAGGAGAATAGGGAGACACCCCCATCAGCACCAACAATGAGGGCCTCCTGCCTGCACCCACCCCAGCACAGAGGCTGAACAATGGTCCCACCAACACTGAGTGGTACTCATGGTCACTGCTGCGGGGTTGGCATGTGTCTGTCTGGATGTGTGCACCCACTCCTGTGCAGAATTAAGAGCACAAGGCAAAATCCCGCTCTTACTAACAGCTCCCTAAGTTGGGAGTTGCTGCTGAAGGTCATGGCGGGATGCCAAGCATGGAGACATTTTCATGTGAAGTGGTCAGCAGAAATGAGGCTGCTGTGTCCCTGCAAAGATCATTTGGCACTGGAGGGAGGAGTTTTGCCTAAAGCATCTGACTTTTGTATGGCTGTCTCTGGAAATGAAAGTAAAGAACATTTCATACTGGAAGAAAGCCCTGCTGTCGAGTTAGCTATTGGCACATTTCATCTTCCAATTCCAAGCAACAGGATAGGTTCTGAATTTGGCTGTGTCTGGGACAAGGAAAGCAAAACAAAAGGGACTGGTAATCAAGTAGTACCCCCATCTTTATAACCAAAATAAACCACATTTTGTACTCTTCTTTGGACACTGATGGTGAAAATCCTACTCTCTAGTAAGAGTTGAAATTTGGAATGACGATTGCATTAGTGGAAGGAAGCCAGACTTGCAATTTTGTAAGAGAGCAGAAGATCTGGATGACAATCAAGATGCAATGTTATAATGAAACTTTTGAGGTTGTTTCCTTTTTAATTTTTTCTTGTGACAGGGTCCTGTTCTGATTTCACTTACATGAGACTATGTCTGACTTTAAGATGCCTGTCATGCAACTGCATGCCTGAGATCAAAACTCGGCACCCACGGCTTCTATTCCCCTCCTAAATATAAATGTCCAGGTGGTAATAAATACCAAAACAAAACAGATATTCAGTTTTAGTGACAGAGAAGCAAATTGATGCTGAATGTATGTGACATTTTTTCAATTTTCCTCTTGTTTTTCCTGATGGTGTTTTGTGCTAAACATTACATTTGCAGACGCAAAATTTAAAGAACACTTTATCTTCAGCAGCGAGAAACATAACATGTAATTTGCAGCTTCAGCCAAGAGTGATGGCCTTATTAGTAATGGGAATTTACTGATTAACTGCTGTTAGCAAAACATCATCTTCAAACCCGCTAGTCTGAAACTGGCAGCCGCTCTGTCGGCAGGAGCTTTTTTATTTCATCTCCGGGGAGTTCTGTGGAAATATTTCTCATTTAAATAGCTTTAGCCTTGGCCTTTCAGTAATTTTTATGGTCTCAACTAATAGGTTAACAATTGGTTAAGAGCAACTATCAGCTTAATGTCAAGTCATTCACAGGGAAAAGTTCAAGGAGAGAAGTAACACTATTTCAAAAGACGGTTTATTTTTGAACAAAGAGCTCCTATCTGCTTAAAAAGCCAGAGGGTTAAAAGTGAATGCAAAAGAGAAATGGAAAATTCAGCACTGGGAAAGAAGGGCCAGGGCTCTGAGTGGGGCCAGGAGAGGTGTGCAAGGGTAGGGAGAGGGGCTGAAGGCATGCCACAGTGTCTGGGGGTTACCTATGTTCCTTGATGGCCGGCACAGTGTCATGGAGAATGTGAGTTTGCAGGCTGGCAGGGCTTCAATCCCTGCTGCAGCTACTCCTGAAGTGCTAGCATGGGGAACCTATGCAGATTCAGCCAGTGCTGCTTGCAGTTCTTCACCCACGCTTCAGGTCCCTGCACTGATTCCCAGTTTCAGATAATGTGCTTTCTCCTAGCTCCAGCTCTGTGTCCTCTTACAGGCAACCATGGTCTCCTTTCTCCTTGCTCATAATTCTTTCACCAGCTTGACCCACATTTTCCTTTTTTTAAAAAAATTTGTTTGGCTTCACATTTTCCCTTTTTGCTTACAATTTCTGTCTTTCCTATTTTCTCCCAGTCACAAGCAATACCACCAGTTCCCAGGCTTTTACATATCTCCAGGTTTTTGTCCATTCTCCTGCCATCTTGTCTCTCAGACCCAGCTCCTTGTCCCAGCTCAGGATGCATCTTTCTCCTTCATGCTCTCTAGGCATTAACAGGGTGCTGAGTAAGCCTGTGAAGGGTATGTATGTTCTTCCTCTTTGCTACTGTTCCAGATGTCAAAGTGGTCTACACACACCTGGGAAGGGAAGTTCTGCACTGCATTGGTGGCATGTGTGGAATCAAGATGGCATTGGCAAATAGATGTGTTCACTGGAATGAGTCTCATTGCCGGGGCATGAACAGAGGTTGGCTTTTTTTTCCCCCCGAGCTCTCACAGACACAGATCTTCGAATTATTTACAGGGTTGGAAAAGTGCACAGTGTTACCTGGAGTATCTGCTGAACTGGAGCTCTCTGGTCCTCCTGGTTATGCAGAGTGAGGCAAGGACATGGGAAACAACTCCTGTCTCCCTATAGTTTTTCCAGCTTAATAACTCATCTTGCCAGGACAAAATTTGTAACCAGCACTTTTCGTCAAAATAATGGCAAATGAAAATCTTTCCCAGATGTGTTCAGTGTAAATTACCATGGCAAAGATGGACGGGCTTTCCTTGCAGAGATCTGACAAACCTGAAATACCCCAGGCATATTACACTCCCCTTTTGCCTGGTAATATCAGCTAAACAGTCTATGCAGGAGAGTGTGTAAAACCTCATCACCTGCCACATCGCAACTCTTGGACCACAGGTTCCTGATAGATGTGTTAGAGACAGAGCAAGTAACTGACTGGTCTTACATAGGGTGAGTTCCTGTATGGGGAACGACAGATCACTGGCCACTGTTGCCATCACACCTGGTAATTAGGTGAAGAAAAAGTCTGCTATACATAACAATTTGCACAGTAATTATAGAAGGCATCTACATATTTTGTTTGCTTTGCACTGAAAGTTTTGACAAATGGTGTTTTACTCTCTCCATATATATATATATATGCATTTATATATGTTTATATACGCATGTCTATATATGTATATAGACACATATATATATTTTTTTTCATCCATAGCCTGAGATCTAAATCCTGGTCTCTTGGTTGTGCAAGGCAGGAATGCTGATGTCTTACTTCCCCTTGTGTGATTCCTTGTGGAGCTGGGATGTGAGGCCCAGCTGGGATCTTTAGACAGAATAGTAAATGAAAAGTGCCTCATGGCCCACGTAACTCCGTGATCTTCAAGATCAATGCAGGCTTCCTGAAGTCCAGTCTACTCTATACACTTTTTATAATCAAAGGAAGGAGCTTTATCCCCTCCCCCTAGTATTTATTACACACAGTGTCTGAGCTTCAAACCGAGGCGACAGAGCACTTTGCAGACACATAAACCAGCGATGAAGTTAAATTGCTTCACCTCAGAAACCAGGCTCCAAATGACTTCAGACAGCTTCTAAATATATCCAGTCTGAAGGAAAACTTTCTTCTGGCTTTAAAGCCTGGAGATAAAAGATGTGTCTGGTGAAAAAAAGGCAAATTTCTCCTTGTCAGAAAAGCCAAAATGCTTCACGTGATTGTTTAGGGGCACAAGGGCTGAGGCCAGGCTTGTTGTATGAACTGGGACTTAATTCCATGACCCACTGGAAATGTGAGTATCCATACCAGGGAAGAGGATCCTGTGGCTGTCAGCACGAGTTGATCCAGAACTTTGTGTTGACTCTGCCAAGGCCTTTGGCTACTCAGCACTGGGATATGTACTTGTCTGCTCTTTCTCCTGCCCCTTGAATGGAGGCTCAGCAACAAGCCACAGCTCAGGATGAGCAGCAGCTGGGTTGCTGTATTTCTCACAGGCCTCATTTTTAGTCTTAGCAAAGGAATAGCATAAGAAGAAACAGCTTTAAAACATTGTTTTGAAGTCTACCTTAAATTCAGGATTCAGAAAGAGGGGCCAGAATCAATAAAATCAAGGAGTGTCCTAAACCCACTTTTCTTTAGTAGAATCCCTTGGGTACATTCATCTCCCTTTTCTGCAATATTGGGTTTTGAGCTTTATTTCTATCTGACTATGGAGACCAATAAGAAGATAGGACTCAAAGACTGATATCCAGGGCCTATTCTTGCTTTTGCTGATGTGGATGGCAAATTGACTTCAGGGGAAACTTCATCATGCTGCATTGTTGATAGCATCATCGAGGAAAGTGCAATTAAAGGGCAAAAAAGAGGGGAATCATTCAATGCAATGTATTGCTCAGATAGCTAGAGCTGACTCTACATAACAGAGAAAACATTTCTTATTTTCTAGGGGAAGTTTCTTAATGGTAGTGGAGCTGAGATTTTTTTTACTCTTTTTCGGGCTTTTTATTGAGACATTGGTAGAGTGTTCCAGTAGCTGCCAGTGTGTAAAGTGGGCAGATCAACCTTGAAATATTTTGGTCTTGGGAAAAAATTTGCTCTTGTTTTCTCCCCAGTGTAAATCCAGAACAACAGTAATGACTTCAGCTGAGCCACCTCAGATTTACATCAACACAAATGAGAGCAGAGTCTGCCCATGCAGATGCACCCTGAGGGATTAGGCATCTGCCTGTGTGTTATACCCTTGCTTCAAGTTGACACCCTAGCCTTAATTCAGCAGAGAACCAAAGAAACTGCTTGCCCTGCAAATGAGCATTGATGCTAATGTATCGCAGCGGGGATTTATCAACAGGCTGACACCTCAGTATCCATCTCTTATTTGCATAGCAGAGAAATGTGAATCAAAATGTGAGATTAGTTCTGCACTAGTCAGGATAGGAGGTAATTCTGGCATTAGCAGAGCTGCAGGCTCAGCCACAGGGAATTTGGTAGGTAAAAGTGCTTTGTGTGTTGAACACAATGAACACTGCAGATGTGTATAGACCGAGTCCAGGTTCTTATTTAAAAAATAAGGTTTATTGGATAAAACATACATAGAACCAAATAAATACAATCCTTTATTAAAAAATACAGAAATAATTTTGCAATAGTGAAAGAAAGTACTGGCTTTTTCTATGAAACATAAATCTGAAGGTTTGGGACCTTGTTATTTTATCACAGATGGCCCCCTTCCATACTACATTCTTAAACATACTGCATCAAATTGTGAAACCCAAGCAAAAGTCTGTTGTACAAAATTAAAAACATTTAGACCAGTAATACTTAGCGTAATTAAGACTCAAACAGTAGCATATAGCACACAGAACAGGCAATATACAGCTATACATTAGAACATGCCTCTAAACAGTGACAGAGAAACAACTGGAAGGAGTAAGCTGCAGTTAATAAAGAACGACGTCTGAAGAAATAAAAAAGAAATCACAGTTTGACACTATATTTGGTTAATGGTTGCATATGTATTGAAACACTGTACACATGAAGAATGAATATTTTGGACTCACCCATATAGAACATGCTAAATTGACAGTTATTATTTTGCTTGGATCCATCCATGAATATGTACGAGGTGTACATATGGTGGGCAGGTGCATATCTGTGTACATACATCATACCAGTGAGTACATACACGTAGAAAGGCACACACCTCCACAGCTGAAGACAAATCACCTCAATAAAACCCTCTGAGGCAGAGTGAGAGCAATACTAATATGCTGTTTGTCATAATTGTACCACTCCTGGGACTCCAGGCATTTTATTCACATGTTATTCCCACCCGTAAATTCCACATTCATTTTACCTCAGCTCTCCCTTCTTTGCATATTTGCAAGTGAATACAAAACTATTCAATATAATGCAATGTTCACTGTTAGAGATGGTTTATTAGGGTGGATTTTGATAGCTAAGAAACAGCAAAGTATGAAAGGGTTTGCATTGCTCTTCCAGTAAGTAGAACTAAAGGGCAGATGTCATTACCCCAATTATTGTTAGCATTATATGGTAATCCTGCCATAATTAATATTATATCCATCTTTAGTAAGAATTCCTGGTAAAACATGGAGAAAAGTTGTAGTTATCTAAACCTATGTAGGCATCTAAGCAACCCAAATTGTTTATTACCTCCTGACAACAGTAGAAAATTAATGCTAAAATATGGTGCTAAGTAAAATGAGTGGACAGCAGAATGAATGTTAGGCTTACCAGAATTAGAAATCAACTAGATTCTGCATGTTGAGCATTCAACTTGAGACAAAGCTCAAGACTCATGGCAGTGATACAAATGTGCCGGCTTGGCATCGACTGGCACAGAACTGCATTGCTGCGTGGGGACCTTGAAACTGCTCACAGGGTAAGGTGTTTCTTGTTCCTCTCTCATCAAAAGAAAGAAAGAAAAAGAACAAACAAAAAGGCACCACCAACAACAAAACAGTGCTTAGGCAAAGATGTGTAAAAGATGAATACAGAAATCCTGACTGCTCACTGGTGAGTGTGACATCGGAAGCCTCGCATTGATGCTGGTGGGAATGGTCTAGATTTATATCAGCATCAGGAAAGAAGCGGCCAAGGAAGGTTTAAAGAGCAGGGCACAATCAAACACCCTGTAAAGCTGGGTGGTGCTGTGCACTGGGGATAGGGCATCATCACCTTTGGGGGGAAGTGGTGGGTGCACCGAAGGAGTTGACGTGGTCTTTTCTTTCCAAGGAGGCACTCAGGCAGCATCACTTACATTGCAATCCACAGGGCTGCTGCTAACAATGTTATACTGCCGGTATAAATAAATAAATAAACCATGCCACCTTTTGCCATCAAGAATAGAGTAGGAGCCTGGCGACACTGGTGTGGCAGTGCTAGCTGGAGTAAAACCAGATTGAAGAATGAAAAGAGGTGGGAGAGTCTGAGCTAAGGACTTTCGAAAGACATCAGCCTTACCTACGTATCACATCAAGTCATAGAACCATAGAGCAGAATCATAGAATAGTTTGATTGAGTCAAGTCAGCATCATTCAAGCCCATAATCTTATCATGACAGCACATTTTTATTATACAGGAAATCTCATTATTTACATTCTATTTTTAATATACACACTGGCAGGTGAAGGATGCCTGGTGAACTACTGTACGTGAACTGATTTCTCTGTTTTGAGAGCAGTCAGTGAGGAGAAGCCTGGGCCATGTGCTGGACAGGGTCCTGTTATCTCCTTTGGGATTTGGATGAGAGCAGCCACAAATGTGTGTTTCTAATGATGTGAGATGTGGAGATGTTACGTCTATTAGTAGTAAGTAGTATAGGCTGTAATAAATTTGGGAGTGACAGAATGCAAGACAGTGTGAGTTTGAATCTTGATTGTAACCAAATTGCTCGTACATTCAGATTTTATTCTCTCTAGCAGATTTTGTATGTGCTTGAAAAAATTAAAATAATTACATAGCCACTTGATGTCTGATGTCCATCACAAAATATCTATTCCTAAACTTGTACAGTACTGAGAAACAGTTGTCATTCACCTTTCAAGGTTAGTAGACGTATAAAAAGTCCAATGTTGTAAAGTATCTCCAAGGTGTGATGAAAGCAGCCCTACTTATATAGCTGTTGCAGAAACTGAGGCTTATCTAGCAAATTACGGAACATCAAAAATCAAAGCTAACACACTTTGAGCCCAATTAGCAATACAAAAACTGATAGCTGCACATACATCAAAAAAGCCCTGTACATGCTTCACTAGCCTTGGAAGCTAATGGTGAGGAGTTGGAAGAGGGCTCAGTGCAGCATTTGGGGAAAAAAAAAAAAAAGGTGTAAGCAGGAGTTGATCCGTTTTGTGGCCTGATTTAAGGCTGCCACTTTCCAGCTGGATAGAAACTGTTCTGCTCTCATCCTTTGCACTGTTTGGAAACAGAGACCCAGAGCCAATATCTGATCTCATTCCCACTGGTAGAAGTATGCAGGAGCCCCACAGAAGCTGCAGTCATTACTCTAAACTCACACTTGTGCATCCATGTGTGAATCTGCCCTGCGTTATTACACGTATTTCAGTATGAAGGATGATGCTGTAAATATTGAAGTGCCAGTTGCCACACAGATTTTCTCACATTCTTAATGTAGGTTTACAAGCATGGCCTTCCCTCACTGCTGCTTTTGTCTATCCCACCACCATCTTCCAGCTGGCCAACACCACTTCTCTTCTTCTTCCAGCCTAATGGCTCTTTCCTACCTTCTGTTGCTCTTATCATTCACAATGGCACCTCTTCTTTCCAACCAACTTTCTGATGCTGGCTGAAAGCAGGCTGGACCTTCTCCAGGCCTGAGGAAGCAATGCTGGTGGCTCTGTGCTCAGCACACATCGATGCTCACACCTGCCTAATGGTGTGCCATTCACAGGTCCAAGCCTGGTGCATGTGGCCATCAGCAACAGGGTGGGAGCCAAGGATTCATCCCAGTGAGCAGTGTAACTGAGACTGTTCAAAACAAGGAGTGTTTAAGCAGCTTGGATATCAATAGGCAGCTCAGGCAAAGATGGAAGCTAGAGGGGGAAACTGCACTTACCCTGCATAAAAGTGCTGAGCCTTTAATGAGGTATTTATTGGAAGTAGTAATCAGGGAACTAGTTAAAAACCATCCTCAAAAAGTGCCTTTCATGCTGTTGAATAAAGGCAGTGGAAGGGTTTTCATGTGAGATAAAAAATATGCCAAAAATATACAGACAACCTAATTTAAAGATGTCAGTGAATGGTAGTCTTTGTTACAGCAGAACAGATACAAGCCTTGCCTGTGAAGGGCACTTGATTGAAAGAAAAGAAAGTGTTGCAGAAAACTAGAGAAAGAGAGGGGAAATGTAAGAGCAGGGAAAAGCCAAAAGGTAGAGAAGGAGTTGCAGCAGGGGTGAAGGTGACATGTCCATGTTTACTGAAAGATGGAAAGGAAGGAAAAGAAGCAATGCTGCAAGAATGGAACAGAGGACAAAAAATAGAACTACAGTGGGAGGATAGGAATGGAAAGGGGTAGGAAGTTCCATGGAAAAGACTAGATAGCAGAGGAAGACTGAGACAGAGAAGAGTGAGGGCAGGGTGAAGGACTAACTGACCTTAAAAGGCCCATTTGGGTGCTATTTTTCAGGGGCATAAGGAAGATGTAAGTAGGGGTTGTGTGAGGAGTAAGTCAGATGTGGCCAGCACAGAGAAAAGCTAGAATATAGGGAAAGGAGATGGTCTTGTGGGTAAGGCACTAGATTTGACCAGAAGGTCTCAGTTCAGTCTCCTGGCTTCACCAATGGTCAGGTTTAACAGTGGATGTTTAACAGAAGAAGGCAATACTCTTCACCTTCATGGAAGTTTTCCTGAATTTTTCTCAGTGTTCTGCTATTTTCCACTCACATTGACTGTGGGAAATTCATGGCATTGACTTCTATCTATTTTCAGCATTTATCTGCAATGGGGAAGGAAAATTACCTCTAGGAAACTTCTCCTTGGGTTGTCTGTTTTACCTTATGAAGCTGTCAGCTCTCTAAGGCAGGCTGAGCACCTCATAGTATGCCTGCACAGCACTAGACACAATCCCTACACATCGTTGTGGCACAAATACTGATAGTGAGTTTTGATAACAGCAGCCAAACCAGCTTGCATTTAAACTGCTAGTATTGCCAGAGGAGAGATCTACCAAATGAGATACTGATCTCATTTTCACTAGTAAAAAAAGAGCAGAAGAACTCTACTAAATTTACAGAGTAAATAAATCTACCATATTTAACACTTCCATTTACAGGGTCAGTGGAAGACTGGAACTTAAGTTGGTTTCCTGTAAGCATATAGACTGGGTAAGCAACAGATTTTTTCCTACGAGGTTTCTGAGAGGCATAAAATTAAAAGCTGGCGTATGTTAACCTGCTACACAGCTGTGGCTACAGCTGCTTTCCAAAGTTTTTGTGTCACAAGAGAAGAAAAATAAAAGAAATTAAAATCTGTTTTTCTTTAAATACAGACTCTTACCAAGTTGATAGGAAGCTTTCTGGATGCTACAGCATATTAGAAAAGCCATGAAGAAGACACATAGTTTTTAGAGACAGTGGAACCTGTACACATGGATCAATTCACCGTACTGCCACTACAGCAAATGCAGGGCCATAAAACACGTTGCAGATCAGGAAACCATCAAAGTGAGGGGTAAAATTAATCACTGTTCTTTCACTGGCTTGGATTCACTGCAATTGAGAAGTTATTTTTCTCTCCTTATGTGTTTCAGCCGAAAGATGCTGAAAGCTGTGAAACTGCTTCAGTCTGAAATGTCCTCATTTCTGTATGCAGGTTTTTCCCATTGCCCACTCTTCTATAGATATCTGTCAATATGAAGCTGGTTGTATGTATTTAATGTTCAAAAAGGGCAGCATGATCCTAGTTTTATATAGCACTAAAGGGAAGACTCTGGGTAATATGCACATACTGTGCTATGCAGAGCAAGTTCAATACAGACCTGGAGACAGGGCACAAACTCCATGGGAACTACAGTGAAGCCTGGGACTTTCCCATTTTTGAAGCATATCCTTCCTAGATGGTTTACCCTGCTATTATTTCCCTCACTTCACAGCCTGTCTGTGCAGCCAGACAAGCCTCTCTGAGCAACACAGTCACACATTCTCCTGTCCAGCCTCAAATGCCGTTTTTTGGCAGCTGCCCATAGACTAATAGGAGCAAGACTCTGTAGTCAGAGACGGAGTCTCTTCTGAAGCCCTGTGAGCTATTCCTGTCAGATTATGGCACTACCAAGAGACTCAACTGTTTAAAGTATGATGAAGTGCCATGGATGCTGAAGTAGCCAAAAATTGTTGGTCACTGAGACTCATTTTGAAAAGTTTTATTTTTAAATTTCACCTCAGGCTTTGCCTCAGGAATGTGTGGAAATCTCCCAGTGAAGTCATGTTCAAATCAGGGTAAGTTTCTGAGTAGTGGCACGGCTGGAATCCTCGGGGCACTGGCTTTGGTTTGCTCCACAGTGGAGAACCCAAACCACCCTCTACGAAACTCGTAGCTAAAATGCAACACAAACTGAAGAAGGTGTTGGGATCAGGTAGAGGTGCAGCTGGAAGAATTTGCTACCAGGAAGCTAGCAGCTCTCCTGGGAGTAGGGGAGAGGGGGCTGGCCAGCGGAGGATGAAATACCTTGTTAAGCTCTGGTTACTATGGGACATATCTGAAGCTTGACCTAGTTTATGAGCCAAGCCCCAGTCTTATAAATTCAATAGAATAACTTATGTGGACCTCAGTGGGACCTAGGTTTGGCCTAACATGCTTTATTTAGCATCTTGAGTGAGGGAAACATTTTTCTTTAGATTACAGTTGAAAGATTCTTGGGTTTCAGCTTAAGTCTTATGGTGGCAGTATATTGCACACCCATATTTCTTTCTCTTTCTTTAATAAATCACATTTCTCCTGTACTTAGCCTTTGACCAAAACCTGTCTGCTTGAACTGCAATAAACCTGGCTGGTCAGTGATGTCTCCGCTGAAAACAATCCACTTCAACCACACCATATATGCACTGGCTGACCCCCAGGCTACCACGTCTCTTCCTTCCTTCCACTCCTCCAATCCCTCTTGCTCCAGGTAGGTACTCGTGAGGAGTGAAGGCTTTGAGAGGGAAGGGAGACAGAGACTATAAATACATGTTTGTGTAGCCGTACTTCTGAGGCACAGGGATTTGCTGGAACTGGGGCCAGAATGAGAGAGCTGTGCTCGAATCTATCAGATTTGCGAAGTACAGATGTGATAATTCCACTGCAACCACAAAAGAATTTACAACAGGAAGTGTTGCAGCTGTTGCTTATTAGCATTAGTACAAATTACGCAAAGCAAATTGTTAGCAGACGTGTTTCCATAATATTTAACTCATGGCAGTGAATAAAAGTGATTTTTTTTTCAAGAAAAATTCTAGATTTCCAAGGGAATCGATTTCCAACTATCCATGGATTGGAGAACAGCATGCAAATACTGCAAGCTATCAGCGGCAGTGTGTGCAACAACTTGCCTGCTTTCTCTGACAAAGGTGTTTGAGTTTGGGATAGCAAAACACCTCAGACCAAATCCCAGGGCACGACACTTGTCCCTAGCCAAACCAGTTTCAAAACGGGGTAGCAGCTGGTTTCTGTCCTTCCATACCTGCTGCCTTGTAGGAACAAACCAGCAGAAAGCAGTTCTTTTGAGCACCTCCTCTGCCTCCCTCCCTGATGCTTGGGGAAGAGCCAACCAACTGGCTGTGGGGAGGGAGGCTGCATTTCAGAGAGGGGAAATGCCTGAAAAGCATTTAATTTTATTTAATAAAAAGGGGGGCATTTAATTCTTGCCTCCCTCCCCTGTGCCAACAGAGGACCAGTTGCACCTGGGTGGATGTCTGACCCTGGAGATGCTCCTTCATGTGGTGAGCTGCGGGGTCATTCACAGGTTCCTGGAAGGACCTGGGGGATCCCCCTCCTGATGTCTTTTTTCAAATAGAAGCCATTCAAATGAAAAGAGAGAGAAGGCACTAACTAATTAACTGAAGGGTTTGGGTATGTTTTGGGAAGGTAAGAGCCAACAGATTCCTCCCTGAGCTTGTGCAGCCCCCAGACTGCAGTCAGAGATGGGAGGGTGCTGCACCCCGTGGGCAGGAAGGGACCATGGGGTGGCTGTGCCAGGGCAAGAGGAAAGGCCATCCATACCTGCTGCAGTCATGGTCGGGCTTCAGAGGATGGTGTGTGCTCCTGTTGCTGATCCAACACAAAAACTTCATCAGTCATTTTCTTGTTGTTTTGTTAATTATTGCTGGTTTTGCTAATAATGCTTTATTTAATCTCTTGCAGCCATCCATTCTTTAAGGAGGAAGGAAGTGTAACTCATAAAGACTGCTGAGAACCTATAGAAATTCAGCAATCAATTTAAGGGTAATAACAGCCCAGGGTGATGCTTTACATGCCAGTCCCAAGGGTGCCTGCCTGCATTAATCACAGTGTGTGAAAGCTGCTAACGCTGCAAAGGCTGCTGCACTCCTCAGCCTGCCAAGCAAGACAGTGGGCTATGAGAAGTGGAGGTATTCCCAGAGGCATTTCTTGAAACTCGGTTAGGTCTGGCTAGGGAAGGAGGCATTTGTTGGTGCAAGAGAAGAGACTGTGATGTCAGGTGGATGGGAAAGCAGTGTGGCTGGCCTGTGTTGGCAGCTGACGCTGAGCTGGTCAGCCATGCTAGATGCAAGAAGGTGATCTGCCAGAGAGAACTTTCTGTGCTCCCAACACCTTGAAACTGTCATTCCTAAGTCCTTGGACTTTACCTGCTTACTTTTTTTTTTTTTTTTTAAAAAAGTGAATACTCACAAACAATTGAAACTGCCTGAAACAACCAAAGAGCGTTTCGGTCCAGCTATGAGTGCTTAGAAGTAAAAAAGAGGCTCATGTGTTGCTTTTAAAGGTATCACACATCTACCCACCTGTTGGGAACAACTGGGTTGGCTACAGTCTGAAGCAAGAGCTGGAAAAGGAATAGCAAACGAAGTAATTTGTATAAGTGATGTCTAGAGCAGCAGGCAATGGAGAAGCACCTGACATGCATGTTCTGGTTCTTTAGTGCCTGTTCTGAGGAAAAGACCTGACACCCTTAGCACAGCAGAGCTGCTTAACTACCTTCACCAATAAGACTTGAAAGAGAAAAATTATTTACAATTGCAATATCACTGCTGTAATGTTTCTCTCCTAATTCCCTCTCGGTGGGAAAAAAAAAAAAAAAACAAAAAAAAACCCAAACAAGCAAAAAACCAAAACACCATGCAGTGATGAATTTTTGTTATAAGCATTACTTACATGTAAAATGAATCCACTTACTGCCTCCCCTGTGAAAAACAGAGCATTAAGTCTCATGGCCGGGGCAGTCCTGACATACCCACGAGTGTCATATCACATGAGATAGCACCACTGACTGTACACATCAGATACATACATGAAAACTATTTCAGCATATTAAATCATATGTATGAACATCATTACCACCATGGAGTCTATTAATACTGCATTGGCATTATCAGCCCTCTTGGCTGTAATGTCCCAAGGAAGGTGGGGGATGGAAGGAAGGGGTGAGACACACAACAGAATGGGAAGGATTCTTATTCATGTAAGCCTAGTTCTGGGGTGGCTTTTTTTTCCCACTCTCAGAATAAAATGTGAGGCCCCAGATTCTCCGGGAAAAGACAATAAAATGCAAAAATCTTCTTGGAACACAAATGTTCTACTTCCAAAATGTCAAAATGATGTTTTGACATTACTGAAAGCTGTAGTTTCAGTTAAATAGAATTTAATGTTAGAAAGTGACATGCTTTTAGGAAGAGTTTTGATTTTGACAAAGTGGGATTTTCCAGCATTGAAGCCATCTGATAAAGTCTAATGATTTCTGACTACTGATATATTACAGCAAGGTGGGGTTTAAAGTGGAGGAATTAAAATCACCTTTTGAAAAGGCACAGAGGTTAACTAAGCTCAAAATTATGGTGAAATAAAAAGAAAGATTGTCTGAGGACTCTCTGAAGGTGATATTACCAATACAGCCAGATTTTAACATATTTTGTGAATCTTTCTGGGAAAACCCCCAATTTTTTAAAAAAAATGTAAGAGTGAAAAATCAGCTGTACTAGTTCGATGTTGATGAAAAGTCACCTCTGCCTCAACCAGATAGCTGAGTGAATTTCCATTCTTTATACCACAAACACAAAGTGATGTTGGATGGGTGTTGTGTTCCAAGCATTGACACATTTAGGGTTCCATATATTACATCACTCAACAGTATAAGACTTTTCATTTAACACAATTGTTCAGCTATTCCTATTAAGAGTGTTTTAGCATGCAGATAGGATTTGCTGAAAGCTGATCAGTCCCGTAAAAATCCAATCCTGCGAATTTATGACAACTTCTTCAATTTGGGGGAGTAGTCCCCTGGAGTTTAGTGAAAGTCTTGCAGGATACAGTTTCTCCTATTTTTACGGATTTTCAGGAATAGGCCTTGAATGGGTATCTTTTGGTAGGAGTTCTAGTCTAGCAACATGCATCAAGTTGAACTTTATTCCATGAGGTATTTTTGGTAACATTCTTTTCTACATAAACAGGGTTGAACAGCATGATGTCTTTTATATTATCAGGACCCCATTTCTCAAGTCAGTTGAGCCAACTAGCTCTAAAATCACCTGCATGACTTAATAACAGTTGCTGCCATGCACTAAGGGTTTAAACTACAAGGATGTGTCCCTTTGTAGTCCTCCTTTCAGATGAAAACAAGAACATACCCATTCCGCAGATTGCTTTCTCAGCCTGAGACACGTTCTCTCCCCCTGACTACAAGGAGTATCAATGGGCACCATTTAGATTTGTGTAAGAGGCAGAGGGGGATTTTTAATTCACTTGAGACATAAAGTCCAGCACATCTATCTGTGTACTAAAAACCACGGTGCAATCAGAAACCAACCCTACGGCATCTGTCCTGGACCTGACCGTCATTGCAAAGTGCAGAGATATGCCCAGGTCCTCATGAGGAACACTCCCACCCAGCTCCCTCTCTTTTTCACGGTGCAAACAAAAACCCAGAAACGCTGCCCAGAAATTTTTTCTTAGAGTGCCACAAACTGTGTGCCAGACTGGAACGGCTCAGGGAAGGGAGCTGACAGCTGTGCACGCCAGACACCGTGGGAGCCACCCACCCCCTCTTTGGTGTAACGGGAAACATCCTGTCAGAAACACTCTCTGCATTTGGGCTTTTCTTGAATTAATTATCTCTAAATCGTAACGCGCTTATCCTGCTGGGAATCTGTGATTCCTTGGCGGTACTTACGGATGTGCTCGATTGGAGAGTCATAGTGGTCAAAGCTCATCAGTCAGAACGGCATCAGAGCTCCAGCCCAAAATCTGCTAGGGCTGCTCCCTCTAGCGGGAAAAAGTACCTTAGCTGGGAAAAAAACCTTTCCCCCTCTGTTTTCTTTCTTTCTTAATTTTTTTCAAACTTCTTTCTCTCTATTTTTTTTCCTTTTTTCTTTCTTTTTTTTTTTTATTTTTTTTTTAATTTTTCTTTTATTAAGTGAATAATTCAAGTTTTCCAGATAGTGCAAGACAGTTCCCATCAGACAATAGGTGACGAAATGGTGCACTTTTTCAGTTCTCGAGCACGGACAGTGTGGATGGTGCCCAGCAGATGCCCCTCTGAGGTGGAACCGTGGCAAATGAGGAACATTTCATTTGTCTTTTGGCAGTCCTCAGCATATGCTTTAACTGTGTTTGGTTTTGATTTTCCACTTCTGATTACAAAAATAGGACTTACTATAATAATAATAATATTGATGATACAAAATAATTATTGTAATTTTATAATTTTTGGCATATTAGTAACACAAAGCAGCACAAAAGATCCCATTGGATTAAAAAAAGGTGACAATGCACAAATGTTAAAAAAGACCAAGTCTTTGTTAAAAAAGAGGGAAAAGCAATCTGCAAATGAATGCATTTCTGTAAGGCAATATGTTACCTTTAGTTTTCCATCTAGATTTAGCTCAGATTCTGTTGTTCAAGAAATTGTTAGAACTTGGCTTGCTTGAGCTTATCAATGTGGTAACACAGTTTCAGCGCAGGCCCCAGTTTCAGCCCCAGGTATTTCATGATCATGTCGCTTTTCAGAAGTAACAAAGCATTGCCGTCAATCTCCTGGTTTCAAAAGAGAGAAAGAGAATCAAAATGTGTTAACCCCCTTTCCCCCACTGCATCCTGACACATTAAACAAGGTGAATTAGAAATAGCATGCTTTTTAGGGCTGGCTGAAATGCCATGCATTTTGAAATTTCATTTAAAAAATTGAAATCTGAAGTATGATATAAGGAAGCTGTAAAGGAGAGTTTAATTAAATACTACTTATTATTCTCCAAGGAACTCTAAGATTTGTTTAGGTTTTCAATTATTTTGCTGTTAAAAGGAGGATTTTTCTTTAAAAATCAGGGTTGATCTAAGCCCAGTTCTTAGAGAAAGGAATGAGTGATGGAGAGAGAGGGATGTGGCCACAGGAACTGCTGATAACACATCTCTGGATCTCAGTTCCAGCTTTGTCCCCTGCACGTTTCACATATCTCCAGTACACTTATATACAGTGAGGCGTGTATATACATGTACCTACCCTATATATATATATATATATGCCATACATATATATATATATACACCGTTCCATATATATATAACTGGATTTTTTTTCTTTAATTAAAACCAGCAGTAACTCTCTTATTTCATTGCATTTATTAATAAAATTTGTTAAATTTTAATTTAACCCTCACGTAAATGGATGAAATTGCCATCAAGTTCAGTTGTTTATCCCAGATCTGTTGGCTTGACAACCTTGTGAAATTACAAAGCACTGTACTGAGCAAAAGGTAGCCAGAGTGCACAGAGAAACATTCTCTTTCACTATGAACTGTAGAACACAGAAGCTTACAGCTATACTGTCCTTCCTTGGACTCAGAGCTTGTCTGGTTTTATTTAACTATGTTAGTGAATCTTCTAAAAAGTACTTGCCCTCCCCACAGTCTCCAGCACACTTACATACTTAGACCATCAGAGCTAAAACAACACAAGTGCTATGTATGCATGCATGTACACACACTCTAATGCTATATATTGTCTTCTATGATTTTGATGGTCAGATCTTTCCACTGTGATCCATTGTCTACTTATCAAGCAATACTATGGATCCTAATTTGCCCTGGTCATTATTATTCCATTCAGTAGGTGATTTAGCTGATGAGCAGTTAAGGTCACTTTCTGATTAACTCAATCAATTAATGGTCTTCATTTTGCAACCCCCATTCTATCCATAATAGAAACTCTCTTCACCTTCCCCCTCTCCTTCTCATTATCTTAAGGAAACTAAGGTAAAGTAAGAATAAGTGTTATGTATAATTAGTATTTGCATAAGAAATAGAAAAAGATCTCCTCTAACTGTGGTGCTAGGGTAAAAACACTGTTAAGGTTTAGGTGCAGAGGCAGCTGTTTCTAGATGTTGAGTTCAGCATTTTATTATTTCCATTATTATTACTGTGTAGGGGTCAAAATTAAACTGCATGACAATAGCATGCCCGAGGGAGCATTCATATCCAATTAAATATCCCATATTAGCCATGTCTCTGTGCAGATTCTTGGCTTGACTTCTTTACAATATTACTGTGTCAGCCCTTTTAAAAATAATTTTAAAAAGAAGAATTTGGTAGCATGGTCCCCACATCTGCAATAGCCCCATCAGAAGATCTTGAGCCAGGTTAGGAGCTGGTAAAATACAGTGTTGTCCGTGCAATTAGCTTGTTTTGCATGCATTGAGATCTGGAACACTGCAAGTCAGAATATTGCAGATCATTATCATGTTCCTGCAAGACGATGGAAACAGGAAATATATGAGCTGTGAAATCTTGATAGCATGGATATGAACATACAGTTTCCTCCTGCATGAATGAGTATTACTGTGTTTGTGCTGGTCTCTTGCAGCACTTCTGAGTTCTGAAGGATATTGTTCAAAAATCAGAGTAGCCCCTAAACAAACTCTGTGCCATGCAAACAAGAATTGCAGCCAGTGGTGGATGTCCCCAGATTGAGGGACACCCCTTTCTCTTTTAGCAAGATGAAAGTACCCATCTTCATGAGTGTTTAAGCACTTATATCTAAGTAAAATCAAAGATTTCAGGATCTATATCATGCTTGGGATATGGATATAGATATAGACACATCTCTCCCTTCTTTGGTATACCACAGTGTCATGAACAGATACCAGCCCTGGTAAGGCCACCACCTGCAACAGCAGCTCAGCAAGTGGCAGCTCAGTGGTCAGTGCTCAGACACTTGAGATTGAGGTCTGGAGAAAGACACATGCTCATAAATCTAATGTCTAGCACTGTCAGAGATAGGTAGCTATCTGAATGTGTTAAACTCAAAGCTTTTTGTCCCCTTCATGTATGCATTTGCCAATCACTGGCCATAATTAAACTGTCAGACCATAGAATTCCTTCAACCCCTTCCAGCTTGAGTTTTCTACCTGATAATTCCCAGTGAAACTGTTTCCTATTTGCCATTTCCCTTCCCCCAATCTTTCTATCAACTCTTTTCTGTTGACAGAGCACTGCATGGGGCAGGCACAATGCTGCTACAAGGTCCCTGGCCCAGCCGATGGTTCCTTTCCATGAGACCAAAAGCTCAGTCATCAACGAGCTTGGCTCTCCTTGGTACAGAGATGTGGTGAGGGAGCAGGGAACAGTGGAGGGGAGCCAGTAGAGCGTTTCTCAGTCTTTGGTAGACACTCACAGGAGCTCCCTGTGACAGAGCTCCTTGCGTGTCTGGCAAGTAGAAAAGCTTCTGCTCCTGGTGGAAAGAGCAGAGGCAGGGCCAGGTCATCCTGCAGCACCTGTAGAGGCAGTGAAGGATGTGGGCTGCACATGGCAAAAGCTGGCTCCAGGGACTGAGGTCAACAACCAAACGGCCTAACAGAGCAGTGGGAAAGCACACTGCCTGCATGCAGGATACATTCTCCAGCCTTTTCTTCCTGCTGGTCCCACCAGCCTCCCCCCACAATGTCATAATTCAGATGAGTTGATTGCCAATGCAACTATTTCAGGCAATAGCTGGGCCTTGTCAATGACAGTAAGTGCTTCTAAGAAAATTATGCACCCTCTTCTCATAAAGATTGAACATACAGGAAGATATGGCTGAGGTTAATGGACTAATCACTTGTCTCTCACCCCTGGGGTCTTTGTGCAAATCCAGATGAGGTTTGAAGGCTGAAAAATTGCAGGGACATATATAACTCAAAGGTGTAATTGAATTGAGTTGTGTGGCAATCATACCCAGGTTCTCACACCTTTGGCATACTTTACAAGGAAACCAATGATAAGTAGAGCCTATGGGTGCTGGGTGTGCAGCAAAGGATGACAGGGACAGTCTTTAGTGGTAATTTTGCTTGATCTCTTCAATCACAGAGCAGCTGAAGCATCATGGCATGCAGCTGGCCCATGACTGCCTGTAGTGTGCCACTGTCCTGCTGCTACATAAAAGCATGTTGTGCCATACTTTGCTACAAGTGGAAACTAGAAAAAAACCCAGTGCTTTTGTGCTCTTCATATTTACAAGACAAACTTCAAATGTTTGGTATTTTTTTTCCTTTGGGATGTACATGTGTGTTTTACATTGTGTCAATTCTTACTGCCTTGTATGAAGATTTTCTCTTGAAAAAAGAAGCACAGCCCCTTCTGGTATTCTCAGAAACTCATTCTAAAGCAAGTTACTTCAAATCTGAAAGTGGCTTGTTTATCTGCTTGGTTGCCCACATGACCAAAATAGGTCATGTTTCATTATGAACTTATAAGGCAGATCTGACTTCTCTGCAGAAAACGAGAAAAGTAGGCCAGCACCTGACCTGTACTTGCAGATTTGGCCCTAGCACCACTGTGCCTGCTGTTGCTCTCATGCCACAGGCCTGTCTACAGAATGGCAGATGACCTCATTACCTTCCTAGGGTAAGCAGACACTAAGGCCTCTGCTCATTTTCATCTGCTCCTCGGTCACCTCCTCTCCTCAGTACCTGGAAACCCTGCATCCACAGTGTAGCTGGAAGTCCACAATTTGTCTCTCTCAGCTGTTGTCTGCAGCCCCACATTCCTACCTATTGCTGCTGGCACAGGGGCAAGGAGTGAGACCTAGTCACCAAGCCCTCTTGTTTGCTTTGCAGCACCTGGGGTGCTGTTCAGGACTCAGGGCTGGAGAGCAACTCTTATTTAGACTCAGATCCAGGCACTTACATCCAAAGTTATGACTTCCAGCTGAACACAAACAAGTCACTTTTACAATAAAATCCATTTCTCATAGCCAGACTGAACTGATCAAAGAGAGATGGAGAAGGCCAAAGATCCTAATAGAGACACTGGTGCCAACTTCATATGCAGCAGCAGAACAAGAAATTCCAGATCAGACAAGTTTATAGTCTTCCCCTTTACTAATTATGGATAATGTAATTTCAATCACTGGGGATGCATCACAAAAGCAACTACCATATCCTCCAGTGAGTCAGCAGGTCTGTTAAATTTGGTTATGTAGTTACATAATACCGAGGGGAAAAAGATTAAAAGCTTGGCTGTTTTAGGTTTCTCCTGCTAAATATCTGGAGACACATAAAAAATGGTCTTTAGAGAAGAATCATAGATATCCTGTGAAAAAAATTGTCATTGAGATGAGGGTTTTTTTGTGCCAATCTGACAATGAAAAATAAACACTAGATCCTCAGTGCTTTCTTTCTTTGTAGGCTTGGCATAGAAACAATTTATGCTGGAGTAGCTGGGAACAAATAGTGAACATTTCCTAAGGACACTGTTAGGGATAAATGAATAGAGTAGCATAGCATAGCATAGCATAGGACTGTTTCAGTTGGAAGGCACCTACAGTGATCATCTAGTCCAGTTGCCTGAGCAATTCAGGGCTGACCACATTACAGCATGTTATTAAGGGCACTTTCCAAAAGCCTCTTTAACACTGACAGGCTTGGGGCATTGGCCACCTCTCCATGAAGCACATTCCAGTGTTTGACTACCTTCTCAAGAGATAAGTGTCTTTTCTGCAGCACAAGCCCCCCAGAGAGCCACCCTTGCAGGGCCCTGTGTTCAACCTGACCGAGCACAAACACTGCCTATAGCAGCCAAAGGCAGCTGAGAGTACACGTGAGACATGCACTGGCTATCTCTTGGGACTCAAATTACCCAGAATTGGTAAGGGCAGACTTCTACATACGTGTTTTCTGAAGAGCTCCACATGAGGACCTAAAGCGTGGGGGTCTGCATCCTTCACAAACCAAACCACATCATCCACCGTCCAGGTCAAAGGATTCTTGCTTGATGGTCGAGCTGCATCTTCTTGTTCTGGTGAAGGGCTCGAGGCTATTGGTACAAAAAAGCCCACAGCAACGGATTACAATGGCACAAAGCAGTTTCCTTGGTTTGTGAGTATGCAGGGGTGTGGCAGCCCCGCTGCAGCATTGGATGTTGGATCTGAGGGTGCAAATATCAGCTTGAGGTGGTGGGGTAGGGAGAAAAGGGGACATGGAGTGGTTTCTGATCTGACTGCTTATTGAAAGACACAATCCCAGCTGGCGAATTGCGTTAAAAAACATGAAACCCTCAAGTTCCTACCAGGGAAGGAAAAATGTGCCAGCTGCCAGGCTCTTAAACCGAGCTGCCCCTGCTGTCTGATTTTCAAGCAGCAGGGGTCTTGGCTCAAGAAGACACTACCCTCCCACCTGGAGAGAAAGTTCCTTAGCACTAAACAAAGGAGTTGAATTGAATGCGAAGGCTAGAGGATAAAATCAGGATTTAGCAAATAGGGGTTTTTTGCCTTTCCATTCCGATATCCAGACTTAGAGCTTGAGGGAAGGTTTCCAGTCCACATCCTCCTAATCTTAGTCTCTCACAAAGCTGGTCTCCAGTGAATGCTGATTTGGAAAGTTACTAAAACATGTGAAGATGAACATTGCACATGTGACTTTTTAATGGTATAAGCCCTGGATGATTTAAGGTCACTTCAGCTTGCTGTAGCTTTAAATCAAGTGAATAAAGGCACATTGGAATGAAAGTGCATTTATGTTTTTATTCTTAGTCACTGCAGAATTATAAATCTCAACCTCCACCTCAATATAATTTGTACCCCCACTTATGCTGCTTCACTATGACAAGAACTATACTATGCTAGGTTACAGGAAAGCTCTTTCTGTTTATATCCACACCAAGCAAACTTTGCCTTAACAGGCAGCAGCACACAGATGTATAGAGTATTACTTGCCCACATCTGCCCATCTCTGTCCGTCAAGGCCCAGTTTTTAACAAGAGATGTGCAAATGGTAAGCAAGTTAACACTACAGAAGACTAGAAATGAAACAGAAGAGTGCATGTGCAGGGAGACTGCAGGTACCTAAACTGGAGCCTGGAGAAGCCCCCAGGTTGACAAGAGGCAATCAGAACTGCTGAGGAGAGAAGGGATGAGCTCTCTAGAGAAATACTGAGCTCATAGAGACAGACTAGATGTATAAGAATCCCCATGTGTGACTCAAAACACCATCCTAATGCATGTGAGCAAATGTACTGGGCTGGGTTTGTGGCTTATGTAGGCTGTCATTTCACTGACTTCAGTAGAGCTCTGCTGATTTACATTAGCTGAGACTTTGCCCGTACATGCCCAATAATGGTTTTATGTGCATACTGGCCCTTTTTTCTTGCCACCATGCTCATCTCACAGTATAATGTAATGAGGTATATTTTACAGTAACTCGGGATGAACTCCAGAAAGCAGTAGTGCTACGAATTTGCAAATCTGGTTGATGGGCTTTATTATGGAATGGAATGTAAATATCATGATAATTGCACTCTCATTTGCTAAGTCACTGTTCTGGATATAAAGGACAAGGAATAGCCGCAGGTCTTTTTAATTAGACAGCGAGGACTGGTGTTCATATGGACTTAGGCGACCCTGGGCTCTGCTCACAAAATAAATGCAATACACAATGGTACAGACGCCATCTGGAGCTTTTGGCATGAAACAATGAAGACAAAGAATGTAAAATGAACAGGGCAATCTTGGCCAACCCCTGGATCGTCAGTAACATTGAGGAACTTTGTCAGGGACAAGCAGGAGAACTAAAACTTGTCTTGGAGATAGAGGGGAGAGTATTTCTCCCCTTCATAACCTGTCAGTCATTTGGATGCCAGCTGATGTGTGAAGGTATTGGGCACTACAGCACCTCAAACTAAAGGTCAGGGAGAAAAACAGGCTTTTGCAAACGAGGCGGAAAATAGAGGGAGGAGACAAATGTTTGGTTGTGCGCAAACTACTGCAGGAGTTTCTATGCTACTGCCATAACATGGTCAGGGGAGATGTCATGCCACTACTGAGTATCCCATATTTCCCCTTTAATTTATATAAATGTAAGGAAAGCCCAGAGGGCTTAGCCTGAGCTTCACACTGGGCACAGAAAGAGCAGCCTGGAGCTCAGTGACTCTTGCTGGCAATCTGGTCCTTCCAGAAATACAATATCAGGAAAGGGCAAAGGGGAGCAGAGAGACCTGAGTGCAGCTGGGAGCCTTCACAGGTATTGGAAGTATCTGTAATGAAAGGAAGGGGGATGAGAACAGAAGGTTGAAATGACAGCAGGAATCTATTCGTTCCTTCACAATCTAGCAATCAATAGCATAAATCTGATTTCTTAAAGACAAATACATAAATGACCTTTCTAAAGAAGACTTCATGGCTAGAACTCTTCCAGGCCTTAGCACGTGAAGATAACCCTTTCGAATCCCTACCTGAGGTATAACACAAAAATAATAAAACAAGAATTATGTGTTGATATTAATTCTTCAAATACTTTTTTTTACTTTATTTACCTACCTAGTATCAAGTCCTTGGTTCTCTGCTGCTTTCTCATGAATTCAGATGTGTTATTTTATTTGTGTGAAAGGGGCTGCCTTTAAATATTATTAATAAAACTGGGATACCACCAGTTTGCGGCCAAATATCAGTTTGTAGCTGGTGAGTTTGGAAACAATCTGGTTTTCCACATATTTTAGAATTTATTTTGCTGCTTAATTTATTTGGCTTTTTAACATTTTAGTTTACCCATTTGAGTGTAATTTCTCTATTTACAAAAGAAAATAGATCATTTCATGCCTACACAAAGGCACGGGGTTTGTTTCAATACCACCACTTTGCTAAAAGACCGTATTAAGCACAAAAGTGTTTGATGGCAGCGGGGCAAGTACTATACATTTTTTCTTATCTGAAGGTGTTCACACTCAACCTAAGAATTAGATAAATGAGGAAGTCTCATGTCTCCAGGGTATCCTATGCCATCCTGTCATCAGAATTAATCAAGATGATAATGAATACTCAGATTACAAAGAGATGGGAGTGCTTGCGACCAATAATTATTTTTAGAGATCATAATCTAGGTCAAATCCAATTTCCTGTTTTTGACAGGTGGCAAAAATTTGTCAAATTAATGGAATGGGATATGGAAATTTAGGTAATCAGAGGGAAGCACTTTCCCTCTTGCCTCAAGGGATATTGGGGAAGAACAGTGAAGAGGTTCCTTTGCAGGGGAAGGTCTCTGGGCATCTCAGTTGAGACCATTGCCTGCACAGAAACAGCTGGAATTACCACATCAGTGGCCAGAGCCAAGTGAAGCTGAGACAAAGATGTGGCCCGAATTGGTCTGTGTTTTCACTCCACACAGGCTTTTCTCTGCCACTCACCTCAGGACCTTCCTGAGAAGGAGAATGGAGAGAGAGCCAACAGCCAAATGGCTGCAGAGGTGTGACAAGGAAGTAAAATGCTAAGATGGAGTTAAACCTGCAAAAGAAGGAAAGACAAATAACAGACTCCCTAAATATGTTCTTGGCAAACAAACAGAGCCCAGAGGGAGTACAGTCATTGATAGATAAGAGTGGAAAGGGAGTGACAGATGAACTTTAATATTGCTGCAGGCCTAAATGATTTCTTTGCCTCAAGGGAAGAGGGTGGGAATGAAATTTTAAAAGGTTCTCTCTGATTGCACTGGAGCAGATAATAAGGAGCAGCAGATCTACTAAAACTAAGCAGAAGTAGCAGATCCTCAAAGGCGCAGAGAAATGGGAGTTATTTTAAAAACAAACCACCTCAGACTATAAAAAATGACAGACGGAAGGCTTTGTAGAAGACAGTTTTCTAAAAATCTACGGCATGCCAAGCAGGAGGAGAGGCATCAGAGAAGCAGGCATCTGGGAGAACACAATTACAGGATATTTATGAGCATTGGGGAGGTTGATGAGCCATGATCAGCAGAGAACTCTGCAAAGAAGATTGGGTTTAACACGTTTGTTTGCACTGGCTGGCATTTGCAGGACACGTCAAGCACCACCTGGCTGCTGTCCTTAGCCTTGCAGTGCATCAGAGAAGAGTGCCTGTCCCACCAGGGTAGCAGCTGCTCCCACTTCCAGCGTGGCACACACCTTGTGGGGATGCAGCATTGCAGGTGCTCCTCTGCCTGCTGCAGACACAGCTCGGCATCCAGCTGCACGAGATGTGGTCATGGGCGTTAAATATTTAATTGGGCTTTTCTTGCTTTGCCTCTCTTTTGTAGGGGGGGAAAAAAAAAGGCAGCTCACTGAAAGCACTTAAACTTTCAAACTGTATATGTCCTCAAAAATTAGCAGGCAAGCTCTGTTTGCTGAAGAAGTGGTACCCAGCAGTGAGACTCACAATGCTATCAGCAGCTCCTTTGCCTTGGGGAGGTACTGGATCTAGCTCCCACAAGGTGCTTTGCAGCATTATTCTGGAAAAGCAGAAATTTCTAACCCTGTGCCCCCAAATGTTTTCAGGAAATACATGCATTAACAAGCAGAATTGCCTCTTTAACAAAGAGCCTCAGGTGATAATAATTAACTGCTAATATTGGATAATAAAATCTACATAAAAATAACAAGCTACAGGGCAAGGTTAAGGTTATTATATTGTGGTTGAACACACATTCTTCATACTTGAGATAAAGGCTTTGTCCGTTATATAAGCTGGCTTGGAAAGGTTTATGATGTCCTTGACTATTCCTTCCCTGATTTAAAAGCTTCAGTTTGGCAAATGATGACAGGAAACTGCATGTTTGTCTGTTAGCAGCCCCAACTGGCTTTCTGAAATGAGATTTTTTTTTTTACTTTTTTTTCTGAATTTTTTAGCATAATCAAGGAGAATTAGGCATCAAGCTCCAATCGCATTAATGAGAGCTTTGAGGTTTAATCTCATCCATTCCGCTTGAAAGACATGTTCTGCTATGCACTGAGATGTGTTTTATGATTATGGTTTTTTCCATTATATTTGCCCACCATGATAAATAAGGCAAGATATTTTTCATAACTATCCATAAATAAATAGGATTGGTTTGAGGTTTCAGAGATAAATTCTTCCTCTTTTTAATGAGTCCTGCCCATCCCTGCCTTGTAAGTATACAGACTGAAGAGGATAAGAACAGACTGGCATGCACCACTTACTCATCTTTGCTTACTTATGATTCAGCAACATATAAATTATGCTTAGAAAGAAGAAAAACACATGCACAGATTCCAAAGACCTTTGCAAGAGAGACTTTGTGAAGGCAGTAATCAAACTCCAGTGTAGCTGCACTAAGGCAGTTGCAGAAAGATGTGTATTTTAAAAGTCTGGGATTGCCAGTAGAAGCAAAAGCAGTATGGTGGGTGAAAATATGATAGCTGTGAAGAAATATAGTCTCTAATTTTAAGGGGGACTGGGTAATGCTCTGTAGGACTCTGGAGAGAATTGCAGTGTTACAGAGCTGACACTATGGCAAATGGAGTAAGAGGTGAAACCAAGCTGTGACTGGAAACTTTACAGGGTCCTTATGCTGGAAGTGATATCGTAACGACTGTGTGAGCACCTTGACTTCATGGATGTCACTGTGTTGCCCATTACAGCCACTGAAAAGTGCCTGATGTGTCTGAGAGCAAGTGGCTCTCCTCTGTCTCAGAGGACCTAGCTTCTGCCATGGACTACAGGAGACTCTGCTGGATTCTCCAGAAAGCAACTGTTTGGATCAGAGGAAATGTGATGGATGGTGGTGGCACAAATGTGCACTGGCTGTTTGTGCTGCCATACACTGGTAGAGCACAGGGGATTGCTATTCCCTCTGTTAGAGACCTTGACAGGAAGCCCATGTCTGTATGGGTAGATCCTAATCTACAATGGGTAATACCAGAACTAATAAATTGTTAAAAATTAAAACAAACAAAACAAACAAAAACCCAAACCAAACCAACCAAACAAACAAAAAAACCCAAACCAAAACCAAAAAGAAAAAAGTATCAATGAATCCATAGCCATTTAAATTATGTACAATGTATACATTTTGATTTTAGGAAGCCTTTACTGTTGAGCTGGCCAAATGACCCAGACACTCCAGAGGATCTAGGCTATGCAAGTGTCAAAAGCTCATTACATAAAAAAAAACTAAGGTGTTTTGGGATGAGTCCTATTAACCCCAAGTATTATATATAACAGCTTCAAGTCAGTTGTAACTGCTTTAGAGATACTCACATGTCATGAATGCCTGGTTCAAACACAATCTCTTCCTCTTTGCTCCTCAAAGCGCTTTAGTAAGTTTTAAGCTAGAGAAATACAGGAACCTGCCAAGCCTATTTCATGACCACTCTATGACTTTTCTGTTGGTTCAGTTCTGGAAAAAAGATGTGCTGTATTTCAGCCCTTCATTTTGTAGACTGTGGGTTTTGTGGGAAGTCACAAAAAGAGAGATGGAGCTGTCTCCTGAAGCTTTGCTTTCTGCTCAGGATCATGCAGAACTTTCACAAGACTTTGGCTGAGGTGGAGAAACAGTGACATTCAGAATCAGAAATTAGAAGGGAAAGTAATGCAGCTGAACTAGCTTAAGAAGCTCTGATTTTAGGCTTCAGTCCCTTGAACAGTTTCCATCCCCTGATACTAAGAGTTTTTCTGCACACAACACATTTTTAAGCATGGAAATTTTTTTGTATGCTGAAATGCACAAAGTATTCGATAAGCCACTGAGTGATTCAGGGAAGAAAAATCTATGACGGGTTACTAAAAATGAATTCACCACCTCTGGTTCAGGAAGTCCTTGAACTGCAAATTTCTGAAGGCAGAGAGGGTAGTGGGTAGTGCACCACCTTTGCATTTATCCCTTTCCTTGGGGTGTGCTGCTGTTTTCATGGTGGAGACAGATTATGTGGCTACACAGACCTTTGCTCTGAACTGTCCTGGCTCTTCATATGTACTATAAAGAGATAATGAGTGATATCAAGCAGAATGATAGAGATTTTTAAAGCAAGTAAGTAACAACATTGTTCAGTCTTGGCTTCTCACAGCTATAAAGCTTGACCAAAGAGTCCCAGTTCTGCTAGGTGGCTCTAAGGAAGCAGTAGGAGGCACATTAAGCCTCCTGTCCTTCCAGGACCTGATTATGCCAGCCTGAGAGGCACTGAACAAGATCTGAAAGACAGTGGCTTTTCATTTCCTTTTCTTTGTAACTGAGGCCACCTTGTCCTAGTGACAATGTTTTACCAGTTCTTTGCAATGGTGCATTTCTATATTATCCACTTTGCTTTAAGTTGACTCTGTAAGTAAAGGAAAAAATAATTATGAGAACCAAACACTTCTCAGTGGTCTCGAAAATAGACTAATGCAGGGGTAAACCAGAGAAACAAGTATGTGAAAATAATAGCAAAGTGAACGATGGTTTTTTTTTGTATTGAACATTCAAGAAGACAAACTTAAATAAACAAATAAATACAGGGATAAATACTTATAATACACATTTTGGAAGCAAAATGTTCTAAAGTATTTTAAATAGCAAAAGTTCAGGAACAAGAAATATTATAGGTATTGGGGAGGTGAAGGGTACTGAAAGAATTAAGCAAAGCTTAAGAAAAGGATACTGAAAAGAGGATCTGGAATAGCTTCCAAACAAGAATATGCAGATTCAGTTGAAGTTTCCAGGGTGAATGCAAGGGCAAAAAGACAATGCAATGATCTGATGGTAGACAAAGAGACTAGGGGAACCAGTAAGGCTTCTGCAAATATATAAAGATATTAAAAACCCCCCACAAGATTGACGGTAGACTCCATTAATAAATGAGGAAGGGAAATAAATTAATGACTTAAAAATGGCTGAGACATTCAACTCCTTTGTTAGATCTACTTTCAGAATGAAAAATGCATAAATGAAGTTTGAATAATTAGTAAGGGTGAAGACACTGTTGGAATTGCTACTAATAAAGAACTGTTAATTGAGAACTTGGAAAATGCAAACAAGGGAAGCTCAGTGAATTAGCTAACCCATTTGATGAACTTGGAGAATTTCTAGAGAAAAAAAAATCATGGTTAATAGGAACTATAGCTGTAAATATAAATCCTGACAGGGTAACTGTAAATGTAAAAATACAAAGAAAGGGAAAAAGAATGGTCATTGAATGCAGTGGTTCCCATGGCATCCCTTGAATTTGCAGCTAAACATCTTATGACTTTGCTCCCTGAAGAACAAAAGAGCCTTGAGCAGTGAGCTGGATTATTTAAAAAAATGTATGTTTTGCTGAGGAGTTTTTTTCAAGCAAAATTTGGTTTAGTTTGTGATTAAAGGGGCAGGATGGGCCACAGAGCTAGGAAGCAAAACCTTTTGCTAAAGTGCTTTAAGGTAGGCACTAATATTTGGGTTTGTTCTGCATCATATCTTGTACACAGCTGGTGTCATACAAATAACCTGCCAGTAGGTAGTATCAATCAATTAGGAGGAATGCTTTATATATTAATATTTGTGTCTCTAAGTTGATAATAACAGTTGTGATTGCCACACAATTATACATAATACACATCTTTACATAATAACAGCTTTAGAAAACATTCACCTTTTTACTTAATGATGAACAAATTGATATTGTGTTTACCTAGGTTATTATTTCTCCTTCTAAGTGGAAGCATGAGTGATCTGGATGGATTCTATCTCAGAGCTACCTCACTAATTTGCTTGGGAATTTGGGAATGAGTTGAGACTCCAGCACAGCACAAATATAGCACATTACTAAATGGAAGATGTTTTATTACCACTTCTATGTCCTTCAAGATAGGCCCCATTCCTTGTTGGGCTGGAGGTCTGATGCCGCAAGCCAGTAGATGAGGACCCCCCTGAAGACATTTGAGCAGGATGATGGCTACAGGAGGAAGAGGAACCTCCAGCAGGATGTCCATCTGCAGGACTCTGACGCACGATGTACATGGAGCCTGTGCAACCACAGGCAGCATTGGCAGGATCCAGGCTGTACTGCTTCCCATTGGCAGGATCAACCAGGTAGTCCTCAGGTATAACTGTTTCTACTCAGGAAGTCCAGACACAAAAGAAACATCAATAAAAGAAAAACAACTTTAATTCAGCCTGTGATTTTTTTATTTTTTTTTTTTTCAAAATTCCCATTTTTGGGATCAAAAAATGTCCGACTTTCTGTACAGACAGCTGGCTCCAGGAGGGATCCTTTCTAAGAATTAAAAAATAATGAAGGGAAGCACAACCAGACAGAGATCAGTAGAGTCACAACAGGGAAACTATGGCTTGATGTGAGTCATCCATGTCAGCTTACAGCATATTCTCTGTAAAGTCCTGGGCCACTGACTGGCAGGTCCTATTGGCCTTATGGTGCTCCTTGAATACCACTGAGACTGGAGGTTGAAAGGAAGGAGGCAGAGGAGAACAATGGGATAAATTTATTGGGTTCATGCCTGGCAGCTAGTAGGAGGGAGTAATAAACCAGAGAAGGTAATAAACCAGAGCATTCTGGCTGCAGTTACAAAAACGAATCAGAAGTATCCTCAGCTGCAGACATCCATCAGGCCTGGTATCCAGCAAGGATATAGGCTTGATGACTGAAGAGCACAGCCAAGTTTTATCACAGAAATATATGTGTAAGGGAGTCACTTGGAGCTGACTTGCGTTCGGGCAAGCACGCTGACATCACAGATGGTTGCAAACTATTGCTGTGGTTCCTCTCCTCTGCATTGGACTTTTCACACAGTGTAGGAGCTAAATACCGTGCTTTTCAGATCCCTCACAGTAAACCAAATTCTGCACTTAAGGACCTATTTTAGAGTATTATATTCTTCTATGGGGTTGGCAGTCTAATGGAGAGGCATGAGGCAGGTCTACCCCAAGGTTTTGTGGTATACAGACTTCTTTTTGCCAGTTCCCCTCAGATCTAGGTCCAGGTCAGTCACTTCCAAGTTCATGTCATTGTCCTCCTCTGGCCAGCCCCAGTCTCCTCCCAACAGGTGTCGACATTCAAGCTCCTTCCTATTTGCCTTTTTTTTTTGTCTTTACAAAAGATTATCCAAGGTCTTCTTCCTTCTCGTTCACACTGCTGTTCTCCCTGCAAAATCAGCCTTCCTCTCACCCAGCCCCAGGTTTATTACCACTTGTATTTTATTGGGATACCAGCAGAGCCCCTGGCAACCCCTCTAAGATCCCAGCCTTCACAGAACACTACTGGCAACCTGCACTTCAGAGATTCCCACTCCCACTGGGTGTTAACACCTAGAAGGCAGGGAGCCCCTAGATTAGGGAAGTGCCTTCAATTGCCCCGTGATGTTTCTCTGAGATGTTGAAAAAGCCACTTTCCTCATCATGCATACGCTCCCTCCAGAGACATCTAAGCAGGGTGAAATTACCCCCATGGTGTCGCACATCATCTTCCCTGCCTGAGCAACACCCTCCTCCTGACAGAGCCTTATTGAATAACAAGAATTTATGCTGTAATTCCTGCCATAAGACAGAAACTACATCGCTAATAGCTGTTGAGGCTGTATATAACAGAGTTTTCCTTTTAATTTACATTTTAACTCTTTTCCTTAAAAAAGAAAACCCAAAACCTACTTGGCAGCTGTGTACAGTAGCTGATGTTAAACAAACATGATTTAGTTCGACAACTCAAATACTCAAGAGTTGTGCCATGCCAGCATCCTGGCTTATGTGTTAAGCCTCAGAACAGATTTTTGTTACATGATTGCCTGACTTTTTATTTTCTTGCTGCTGTCTTTCAAAACTTTGTCCCGTTTTGGACCAAGACTGGACTCACCATAAGGCAAACATCAGATTTGAGGGAAAGCTGTAAATGTAAAGTTTCCTCACTTTTGGACACTTGCCTTTGCAACTGCAAGCAACTTTCCTTTAGCAAGGCTTTTTTCCCTTAGACTATTTGGATTCTTAGAGCATGCTTTCAGGTCTCCTGCTGCTTCCTGCCAGGGGGTTCTGAGCTTGATTCTCACACAAATACGGATAGGGCATAATTCAATTGAATTCAATGGAGTTCAGCTAACATAACACATAAGAGAAATGGGAATCAGACACCCTGAACCTTTCTCCCTAACCTCCAACAGATGCCAAAATTATATAGTGATTGAGCTAAATACCTTGCTTTTCAGACTCCTCCCAATAAACCAATGAAAATCCAATCAAGCCTCCTCATTCAAAGGAATTTAATTACTGTGTAGAACACTTGCAATAAAAGCCTCTTACGCATAAAGAAGATGGCTCTTTCTGCAGCATCCTGCCTGCACTGCATGGAATAATTATGCCTCTTGTGAATCATTACCTCTTTATTCC
Source organism: Pyrocephalus nanus (assembly GCA_038380795.1). Classification (NCBI taxonomy): domain Eukaryota; kingdom Metazoa; phylum Chordata; class Aves; order Passeriformes; family Tyrannidae; genus Pyrocephalus; species Pyrocephalus nanus. The sequence continues at coordinate 45,160,929 of CM076260.1, forward strand.
AGGAAAAGAATGCTCTTTTAATATGATTACAATATGAAGAAGACATAGACTATCAAAACAACAAACAGCACATTAAAAGAGCCCTGCTAAATAAACAGCACACAGCTTTTATTACTAGGGATGTAAATTACTCCAAAATTTGTGAGCAGACACTAGGGATTTTTTTAACTGGTGTCGGACTCTCTCAGTAGCCTGTATGAAATGAGATGTGTGCAGATTAAATCTTCCTCTGGAAGGACACCCATGAGTTATGTGCAAGAGAGTTGTGTGCAGGACTTTGACGAGGAGCCAGCTGCTGTCTGTTCTGTTCCTAACCTTGCCTTAAGACTCTTTTCTTGATCTAGATTGATTTATTCCACATCTCTGCTTTGAGCACCAAAATCTTAGTAATGATGCCTACTGCCACAGATGCATTACTGTGTGAAACATTCCCCAGTGGAAGGTGCTATGGAAACCTGAAAAGTCGTATTAATGCCTTCATTGGACCATTATGGTTGGGATGAGTGAGAAACTGGTTGGATGGTCATGCTTCGTGGGTGGCAGCTGACAGACTGCCTGGAGGCCAGTACAAAGCATGGTACCACAGGGATCTAACCTGGCATCCTGATTTGGTCTCTGCAATATCAGACAGACATGGACGAATGAGTGAGTTCAGTGGAGGGCCATCAAGAGGCCTGGGGCCTGAAGCACTTGCCCTGCTCAGGAGAGATGGTGGAACAGGGTTTGTTCAGCCTGGGGAGAGGCAGCTTGGGGTGTGAACCTAGCAGCAGCCCCACAGAACCCACAAGGAGGTTGCTAAGAAGATAGAGTCAGGCTGTTTACTGTGCTGCATGACAGATGAACAAGAGACAACAAGCAAAATGTTGAAATGAAAACTTCTGACTTTGTGTAAGGAGAAGCCTTTTACCTGTGAGTACAGTGGGGTGGGGGCAGAGGTTACCCAGAGAGACTCTGCAGACTCCGGCACTGGAGCTTTTTCAGATCCAACTGGACAAAGCCCTGAGCAACCTGGTGGGATCCTATATCCCATAGCTGACTCTGCTTTGGGCAAGGGGTTTTGCCTGAGACCTCCTGGGGTCTCTTCCCACATGAATTGTCCTCTGATCCTATGACTGACGTCTTCTCCACTCCAAGAAGCAGCCACAGAGGACGGGGGAGAACCCTCATAAGGGCTCATGGTAGGGATCCAGGGTGTCCTTACTGTGGCACAGAAGGCAGCAGGAGGGATGAGCCCTGCTGTCCAAAAACTGAAAAAAAATGGGTAAGCTCTGTGCTTGTATTTCTCCAGCCCCTTGTTAGTTTGTACCACAGAGAAGCTGCATGAGTTGGGGTTCCACTGGTGATGTGCATGAAAATATCTGCCTTTTGTAAGCTCCCAGAAGGCTTTGTAAAGTGTATGGCTTTCACAGCTTCTAATCCCACTTTGGCCAATTAGGAAAAAACATGTTTTCTAAGACAATAGAAGAAAATATGACTCTCTATTGCAGTTTAAAATGCAACAGTTTCATAAATCTGTAGCTTAGCCCTTTTGTATTCTGTCACACTCCATATTTTATTTTCTAGGTAGTCAGTGTCACATACTATTGAGAAATTAGTACACAATGCTTTAAAGCAGGATTTATGAGCAAACTACGTTGAGCTTTTGCTATAGGCACAGTGGTCTCCATTAGAGCTGTTCACCACTCTGAGATGCTCAAGCTATTTTGGCATAGTTTGCCTTTCCATGAGTGGTGCACAGGTTACTGGATTGAAAAGCCCAAGGCAGTTACATCCAGCACACCTTAAAATGCAACAACAGAGAAGAGAGAAAAGCCACAATTAATTTTCCAATTTAAAAATGCACATTTCTTTAGCTGAGTTTCTTTAAAATAACAGTCTGTATTGTTTCTAGCCAGATTCCTGAAGATTAGGCAGCTGAGAGTTAAAACAGCCTGAGAACCTGCAGCTATCATCCCAGCTCTGCTGCAGCTTTCTGGAGTGACCTTAGTCAGGTTATCTCTCATCTCTGGACCCCAGTTCTCCATTAGGATGAAGAAAAATACTTGTTTTGTCTCTCACTTCTGGAACATGTTAAGTTCCTTGCCTCAGTCCTATCTGTTTGTCACTATGGAGTACCACATGGATGCATACTGCAGCATCTGGGAATAGCAGATCTAATCTCTTACTTCTACATTTTACAAAAAGTCCAAATGTATTCTGCTAAAATTTATCCTATAGGCAAAAGCTGTTTTTACATTCCAGAGACACTCTATTCTGCCTTCTCCCAGGCCAAATATGCCTTGTGCCTCTTTCCTCACCTGCCACTGCTCCCACACCACCAATTGTGTTATATGTCTCTTCCTTTACCTCCCTCAGGTTCCCTTCCCTTATCCCCCCACCCAGTTTCTCCCTCTATTCTTCCCCATCATCTTTCTGCTGCTTCTTCCATCATATTTCTACCATCTTCTTCTAACACTGCTTTCCTGCACCTGCAGCATCATCCTCTTCCCATTTTGACAGCTATTTTCCTATCTGTCTTTTCTATTTTCCTTCCTCCCATACTGCTGACCTGCATAGCTGTTCCCCTTCCATCCATTTCACACTTGTAGTGATCCAGCTTTCCCTTTTCTAATATCCTCATGCCTTTCTCTGGGTTTGTACCCAGATAGCTTCTGGAACAGCAGAGTCCAAGGTCAGAGCAATGAACTGGGACCAGAGACCCTTTTCCCAGTTAACAGGCAATGTCCTGCACAGCCATGGAGTGGCTGCATCTGGGTGAAGGCTGCTTGAGGCACTGGTGGAAACCTGCATGCCTACCTATGAGCATGCTGGACAGTGATTCCCAAACCAGAGAGGTCTTCTTTCACACACCGGTAACTTCCTGGGATATCTGCCCTTCCTTCTGGGACAATACTTTAATGTCATTTCATAACCTTTCACTTCACCGTCTGCAATGCTCAATCATTTGTATTTGCTTTAATTAAATTCCCCATTAATTTCTTTTCCTCACAGTCAATATAGATTTATTTCTGTCTTTCTTTTCTCTGCCCGCACTCTTCCTTTTTTATGTCGTCTGCTATTCCCCATATCATTTAGTGATGGGGTCTGCCCTCTGACCCATCCCTGTACCTTTTAAAGTGCTAACATATATTGCCTATAATGGGTTGACCAGATGTGAACTCCATATTTTAAGCAGCATGATATCATAGCTTCCTCAGACCTCTCCTTTCTCCCAGCCAGGGCCAGCTTTTTTTCATCTCCCAGTCATTTTGAGAGGAGCCAGCCTCAGTGTCAAAATCCTATTGAGAGACTCCTTCTTTGTATGGCTTTATCTTTGCCTGGATTTTATAGTTCCTGAGTTTGGCTCCAGCTTCCTGCACAAGGATGGCAGTTGTCCTGTCTGGGAGATGTAAGGGTTGGGGGGAGCTGGAGGGGACAGTTTTAAGCAGTAGCTTAGAAACAATGCATCTCAGCCTTGATGAAAGTAAAAATAGAAGTGGGGAAACACAAAAAGCAAATGCTGAAATGCGGAAGGAAATTCTTCAGGTGAGTTTAACCATCAGTTCAATCTAGCATAACCCAGAAAGGGAGAGAGCAGAAAGATGTAAACATTATTTAAGATTGTGAAAGATATGCCTTGGCTCTGAACTGATATCTTCTGTTTTAACATCAACTCTTAAAAAGAACTTTTTCTGTGCCTTCCAAATAGCCTCACACATTTCTGTCCAGTCAGGAACAGAACATGGACCTTATCTTCCCTGTAGCCTGAGCCTGCATGTATCTGTCTAAAGATAAGAGTCTTCTATGATGGATTAAGACTTTCCAGCTCTGCCTGCTGTGATTTACTCTGGGATTACAGCACCAGCTCATTCCTTTTAGCTCCATTGCCTGTCCAGACATGCAGCACAATGAAAATATGATGTCACCCCATAGCAGGCATTTCCATACCGTGTCAACACCTCTCTCTGGTGCATGCATCTGCACTCTATACATCTGGGCAAGGACCAGACCTTTTCCACATCAACTTGAGGCTGCCACAGTTTGGCTGGACAAGGAAAACATTTCAGAGAGTGACATCTGGTTTGTGGCAGAGCTGAGCTGCTCACTGCTTGGCAAGGCAGTGTGGCATGGAGACACATCCCCAAGGAGTCACAGCATCCCTGAGGCTGCTGCAGAGAGGCAGTGAGAGAGCAGGCAGCCCAGGGCATCCGCCAACAGCGGTTCAGGACTGTCACGCCTGTGGTTTTCAGTCTACAGGATAACTTTTGGATGGGTTATAGGAACACACAGTTGCACCCACAGGGGAGAAAAAGGGGGGTTACTAGTCAGTCAGAACAGAAAAATGCAAATATGCATCATTCACTTGTGAATGCAGATATTACGAACACTGAAACCATGGTCACACTGTGGAGATAAAATCTGCAATGAATTCTCCAGGGTTTAGTCTGGGGCTTTACTGCACCATGTATCATCTAGCTGCGTCCTAGCTGCTAAAACACATTTTGTGGTAACTGAAATGCTGAATCCCCCAAGGACAAGCTGCCAGTCAGTTAACATCAAGAATCTAAATTTTTTAGAGAATTTTCCAAAATCCAATGTTGTCCTGATTATAAGGTCTTCGGCATAGACAATTTTTTTTTTTTTTTTTTTTTTTAGCATTAAAACCATTTCCCTTGGGTGTTTGCAGCCCAGACAGCAGCCACATTGTGTTTAATGTAGTAGAACCACAGAATGAAACCAGCTGGGAACAGATCAACATGGTTTTATTGTCCAAAATGAATAAAAAGGTAGAGTAAATTCACAAGCTAGCTGCTGACAAATATATTAGATTTAATAATAAAAGGTGCTCGTGTGCATAAATAACCCACTGAGCAATCTTTTCCATTTTTAAAGTGCTTGGATGATTGAGTGAATGTACTGTATTGTGATGGAGAGGTTTTAGTTCTTTGATACAGCATAGGCTAATTGTTTAGGCACACCCACAAGCTAAGGCAATGGCACAGGGATCCAGCCTTTAGAAAAAGTCTTCCTTTGGTCTCTTCCACCTGATTCAGACCTGGTCCTCCTTTCTCTTCCTCTCTCCCTTGCCTTTATGTTATACCAAGGTGTACATCATGAAAAGAAGATTTATTTGGGTTGTATGGTTCTGTGTCTTAGCACAGCAGTGGTTCTGCAATGGCAGAGGGAGATGGGAGAGGCTGTGATCGATTTTTTCAGTTTCCAGCTTCTAGCAGTAGCTAGAGGGGCTTTTCTATCCAGGTAGTTTATAATGTACTCCATATTCTTATAAATCAGCATTGTTAGAAGTCACAAAAAGCTGTATATAGAATCGACTAGATGAAAATTACTGTGTTATTTGAAAATTTCAAGGCATTATATACTGGGATTCTCTGCAGATTAAGTACTTAGTGCATTTTTGTTCTGCTATCACCATGATGAATGTCCCTAAATTATATTGCTTAGTACTGGCTTAAAATATTTAACAGCAATTTTTTATTGTTTGAAAAACAAATAATTTGAGACATAAGAAGTGAGATGTCTACAGCAAAGTGCAGTAACTGCGAAACAAGCTGTGCTTGCTCATTAATAGTTAAGAATAATCTTATCCAGAAATTAGGTACATATAAAGAGTACCTATAAAACATGAGCCTCTGCATGTGTTTGTATGCAGGTATAAGATCTTCTATAAAGTCTTTGCTTGATTTTTCCCTGCCCGCTGCTGCAGCTCAGCTGAACTTTCTGATATTTCTTCTGTCATATAAATACAACATATATGGGCCCTAAAGCCTTAGTTCCCCTTCACAAAACCTTTCTTTTCCTGTCTTCTCTGCTGCTGCTTCTGACATCCCTGGTTGATCTCAATCCCAGCAGCTAGGAAATTACCAATTTCCCTTTGTTGAGTCTTTTTATACCCTCCTCTTTCCATGATCCCACAGAGCTAGTTTCCCTTCACATCACTGTGCTGCACTGTGCCATGCTGCCGGGGGGCTGGACTTGCCCTGGAACCCTATTTATCTCCAGCCTCACTGCATTTTCCTTAAATTCAGCTTCCCCAGTGAAAACTGTCAAGCCACTGCCACCTTATTGTTTAAGTCACTTGTGTAACCTTATCTCTTCCGTGAAGAAACCCACCACAAAGTACCTGATTCCCCAAACCACCATTTGTAGCTTATTTTCCGTCAGAGGCAGTGGAGCATTTCTCTTGCTCAGCTGCTGGCGGTGCATGTCCTTGCCTTGCACCCTTACCTTGCTCATCGCTGCCCATGGCCAGCACCAGCCCAGCATGAACACCAAACTGCACAGTCACCGCCAACAGTTTGCTTCTGCTACTCTCTTAATTGCTTTAATCCCCTGCTTTGCACTCATTTTGCCAGCAGATTAACGTTCTTCCAGCAGATGCTTCAGAAAGTCATTTTGATGTACCCTGTATAATTACCGCAGACAAATACATCCTAAGGAACTGGGGAGTACTGTTGATTAAAGAGTGGCCAAGACTTTTCAAGAAAAAAAAGTAAAGGTTTTATTTCCACTAAACTAGAAATGCCATTGTGTGGGGGTTTCCATTTGTTTTGTAGTGAACTGGAAAAGAATAGAGAGAAACAGAAGGTAGATGACAAAGAGGAATAATGCTAAAAGCCTAAAAAAGAGAGCAACATGGGTGAGGTGAAAAACTGAGCCAAAAACCTGAAGAACATCCAAGCAAAAATCAGTAATGTCCCATGAAAAGATTCTGAATCTGCTTTGAAACCTATGAAATTGAATTAGCTTAAACACCAAACTCCCTTTCCCCTCTCTCAGCTGGCTCTGCTGCTTCCCATGGAGGTGCAACCCCAGGCCCTGCCAGAGGCACCACATACCAGGCAGTCCTTACGCAAGGGCCCTCCTGTTCAGATTCACAAAGGGTAAGCAAGTGTTGATCTCTCTTCTAAAACCCTTCTAGTTTTATCTTTTGCTTAGTAAGTGCTGGCTTTAACTCCCATAACCCCCTTCACTGCCACAGCCAATCTTTCTATTACCCTGGCTGCAATAGCAACCCAGCAGCAAAAGCTGCACATCTAATGGCCCATGGGCTTTCAGAGTCTACATTAACACACCACATGTGATGTTATCTCATGTGGCTTGAACTGGAAAAAGGTAAGGATACCAAGTATAATCTTTTTTTCCACTCGTATCTTTGAAAAAACAGGTGGGACACATTGGCTAATGCTTGCAGCATTTGGATAGATTTTTCATCATCAGTTCTGGCTTGTGGTCTTCTCATCTGACTGCTTGAAATACTGGTGTATTGGATCACAGGTATTTGTATCAACCTATTAAAAGTTTAGGAATGGAAATTCCTGTTTCAACTTTAATTTAGGCTATTTAAAATAAAAGCCTGGACTCCTAACTTTAGAGATCTCCTAAAGGAATCATATAGCTCCAGGGAAAAGTCTTAAACAGCTAAAACAAAGTTAAAGCTAAACCTGGAGCTCAGAGCTGATTTACCTGACTGGGTGTCTAGAAGTGTCCGTGCTTCCTCCACATGACTATGCTTGTAAAGCTTGAATTAAATGCATATACCCAGGGGTATTCTTTTCTATATTGGATATGATCTCATCCATCATGCTTCATGCATTTATGCCCATCATTTCATCCACTTTGCTTGCACGTACCTTTTCATATGGAAAAATAAAGCATCTCTAAACTCCATTTCATCCGTTGATTCTCTTATCTAACGTCCATGGCTGCAGCCTAGGAAATCTCCAGCACTGCTGGTGTCTGTGCCATGGCACTGAGCACATCTTGGGCTGAAGACAAAAAGGCCTTTGGGCTTTTCCTCATTCACTGCTGGGAACAGAGTGCCTAACCCCTTAGGGGTACCTTCTCAAAAGGGATAGATATTCTTGCACCTATTCAAGTTAGTGAAGGTAAAACAGCACCACAGAATGTGGGAAGGAGGATTTCCCTTGGGCTGACTGCTGAAGGGTTCTCTGCTTATAGCTTCAGTACTTAGCATCCACAAGGAGATACATAAACTTATAGGAACAGAAAGGGAGTCTTTCTTCATTTGGGAGTTAGCAAACAGTAATCACACAACTTAAAGGTCAGAAAGTTCAATTTATCCAATTCTGCCAATTCTGTAGAGTCCAGAAAAATTACATCACAGATGAATTTTCTCTCTCCTGTCCATCTCTTATTTTTCCTCCTGCCAGGATTTATCCCTTAGTGTACATTTTATTAGTTTTTTCTTACTTAGGTTTCAAGGGTCTGAATGCTAAAGCCTCTGCTGCCACCCTCATGAAACCCCTCCACAGAAGCATTGACTGACTCTCTATTTTCTTTCACCTTCCTGCCTTTACTTCCTACCTTTTGGACCATCCTAAACTGTTCCTGTCCCCTATGCCATATTTCTGGACTACAGCATGCAGCTCCAGCTGCAGTTGCCTCTCCTTCTGCTCTGTCGCGGGGTTACCAACCCGGACACCTCATTTCGGGAAGCCAGTCCTAGGGATTATGCTTCAGCTGCAAGAAGGAAGGAAGCAAGGAAGCAAGGACGAAAGCAAGGAAGCCTTTCTTGGCTTTACTGCAGACTGTCATCAATCCAAATACCACAAAGACCAGATAAACTTTTTTATATTATACTTTGTTGTGGCTGGATGGCTTGCTCCCTCTTTAAGAGTGACCTTAATATTTTATTTATTGTTTAAAGGATAATGATCATGGTAGAGGAATATATGAGGCAATAAATGGACTTTGCAGGTAATTAAATGCTGAGGAGTGCAGAAGCTATTGATAGCCATAAAAGCCATTTATTCTGAGTGTGCTGAGGAGCCAGGAGCACTCTTCCTCATAGCTTGCAACAAGACAAGATTAAACAAGCCACGGTACTAGAAAGGGGAAAGACAACATTTTTCTTGCCCTCTCAGGGCCTGAAATTTCTGAGCTGCTGTTTATTTGGTGCTTGGGACTGAAAATATTGATCGTAATAATATGTGGTTTTCTATCATATTATCCTTTTTTCCTGGCTGTTTCAGAAGGGCTTTGCACATGGTGACAAGAATTATTCCCCTCCTTCGACAAATGCTCAAAAGCACAGCATGGAAGGCTGACTTGCCCACACAGTAAATGGGAAGGTCTTATAAAATCCAGCTCCCAGGCTAGTGTCTTGCCTCTTATTGCTATAGCGATTCTCATACCAGTTTTTCAAGTGCTTGTGGATAGGAAGAGCCCACATTCCTTTAGACAGAGGCACCAATATAGCACAGGGTACCTCTACTTGCTGCTGTGCTTCTGCTCCATATAGATCCATATACATCCATGTGCTCCATATAGATCCCTACGTCCAGGAAGTGCCACAAGAAGAGATGCTGTTCTCCTGTGGACAGTGGTAGGGAACTCCATATGGTATCTAAGCATACAAATTTGATTTGACTATGGGGAGAAGAGCAAGGCTGGGGACATACCTGGTGCCTCATGCCACTGTCCAGAATACCACCGTGGGCCTTGAAAAGCAAAAGTGTTGTGGTGGCACAGCACCCTGGAGAGAACTGAGTCTGACAACGGCACCCATTTCAAGAATAGCCTTATAGACACCTGGGCCAGAGAGCACGGTTTTCCTTTCCTTTTACTTTGCACTCAGAGGGGCCATGTGGTGCTCAGCACAGGGGCTTAAAAACACTATTCTGTTCTTGCATCAGGGTGCTGGGTTACACATCTGTTTCTGTGGGTTAAAACCAGTTTTTCTCTGCATCGCTGCATTCATTATAGTCTTTTTTAGTAAATTGTTACTCTGATTTGTAATCTCCCTTTGGGTTCATTTCTTCTGTTGGTTTTACTTTTAAACAGCACTGAGAGAAATAATGGAAGCTGAACAGAATGTGTGTATGGAGGCACTTCACAGGATCTCTGGTGGCTTTCCATCATGTAGTTCCTGGCACACTCCACAGCATTTTTTGCACAGGTCACCCAGATCTTGCCATTATTTTAGCTCAAGATACACTGCTGTTCTCATGGAAGATTCTGAGGTGCAAGCCCAGTGGTGCTTTGAACCCAGGTGCTGTGGGGACAGGTAACATCTCAGGATTTGCTGTAATGCAGACCTGAAGCCAGAATTTCCCAGATGAAGTCCTGGGAGTCACCCCACAGCTACTTCCCACAAACTCCTCTAGTGAGCCAGAAAGTCCCTTCACATCCAAGAAGGAGATATAGGAACGTCCTCAGATGTGCCAAGACAAGGCAATGAAGCCACTGATGTTGGGAGAGGGCTGGAGAGGAGCCCTTGCCCCACAGGCACCCACGGGGTGCTGCTGTGAAAGGCAATGGCAGGGCAGGCAGAGCTGGGGCTCAGGTGCAGGGAGGGTAATGCACAGCCAACAGGGCTCATTGCAGAGGCCAGCAGTAGGCACAGCCTGGTGAGTGTGTCCTTCTCAGACATGTAAAACATGGTTGTCAGTGATATATGTGTATGTCAGCAAATCCCACCTGGCCTGTGCACGGCCATTAGCATCTGGCAGTTTGTTGTGAGCACAGGTGAATAAAGGCTTAGGGGCATGTGGTTTGAGGCGAGGTTAAAAGGTGACTCCTGTATGGCCTAGGTGGATTAATATGACTGGATATGATGCTGGCTTCTCTCACTCTGACAGTGTAAATCAAGAGTAAATGCACCAAAGTCAATGCATGTATTAGATTAATTGGTACACAGGGGCTGAAAAGCACATGCTTTTAAAAGAAAACATCTTGATTACAAGCTGGAAAACATAAACAATGAAAAATGTGGCTGCTTTGCATGGGTTCCTGTGGTGTTTTATTATGGCCCTGCTTCTTCCATACGAGCTTTAGCCCAACAGGAGTCTGACAGCAGAGCTCCTACTATCCTCCTTATTGACACTATGGGGAGACCCTGACTCTGTCCTGTGTAGCAGAGGACCCCCCTGTGCTGACCTTCTTGCAGAGAAATGCTAGCCCCTGTGGAGATGGAAGGAGATTTAGGCAATAAAGAATTAAACATAGACTCTGTGCCAATGGAGCTGTTGAATACAGACTGACACAATGAACAGGAATACTATGTACCTGCCTGGCTCCATCTGAGTACAACATAAAGGGTGAGAGGCCATCAGTTCCTCTCCCACACAGACATGGACAAACAGCTCCTGAGCTGGGCACAAGATGTCCTGGGGAAGAGGCAGCCTTTCTCCTCTCCAAAATTCCCCAATTCAAGTGCTTTATGTGGCAGAGTTAATTTCTCCTTCCATGCCTTCATGTGTGCTGTGGGATTGAGAAATAACCTGGTAACTGGGTTTTCCAGCCAACTACCTGGCTGCACTGAAACTAGCCCCCATCTTTCCAGCTTGCATCTTGGGGCCCACAGGCATGCAGTGGGTTAGATGGCAAAGCTGCTGAGCTCTCCCCCGCCATCCCCACAGCCATGGGACAGGCTTCAGCAGAGTAAACCAGCTGAAACTGTCCTCAAATCCTGTCTCATTTTCCTGTTAATCTTTGTTGGAAAGAGCATCCCGTCTTTGGGCTGTCAGATGAAACAGCCACTCAAGTACCCGAATGCTCTGGAAAGGACTCTGCTTATCACAGTCTCTCTTACTGCAGGACCGGGTGGCTCTTCCATGGAATCATAGAGTGCTTTGGGTTGGAAGGGACCTTAAAGATCATCTTGTTCCAACTTCTCACCCCTGACATGGGCAGGGATGCCACCCACTAGACCAGTTTGCCCAGGGCCCATCCAACTTGGCCTTGAACACTTTCAGGGATGGAGCATCCAAGCAGCTTCTCTGAGCAACCTGTTTCAGTCCCTCACCACTCTCACTGTAAATTTCTTCCTAATATCCAATCTAAACCTCCATGGCTAGCTCAAACTCCCAGCCCACGCTGCTTCTGGGAAGCTATTAATTATCTGCCCCATAGAACCAGTAGGAGATCCAGGAAAGAGAAGCCTTGCCTACACCTATGTCTCCTGTCTAGTCTGAGGGAAAAATAACATTTTGCCCCTTCCTCAGTGTCTGGGGAGATCCAGTGGGAATGGTGCCAGGGACATCTGCACCAAAATTTTGTGGGGAAGGAGATGCTCAGAGTGTAACAGCAACTGTAAAAACTCCGGTTGTGGAGCTGCCTTCTATCACATGCTGTGCAAAAGTAAATGCAAATGTACATGCAAATTAAAATGCAAACGCAAATGCCAGGCCTCCTGGGCTGCACTCGCTCAGTGCTACAGAAATCCCTTGACCTCTCAGAAACATTCAGCTTGCTGCAAATGTCGTAGTCGAGAGCAAAGAAAAGTACTGCTTTTCAGCCTGGGTTTCTGCATTTCCTCCCCTATGTGAAAGAGTGGCAGCTGGGTTTATTTGCACAAAGAGAATATTTCTGCACTGTGTGCACAGCCCTCTCTGGCTTTGGTGTGCAATCTGCACACTTAGGGTCTTCCTGGCAAATAAATGATTCATAGATCATAATTGTGGACACTAAAATACCTTTCTTTTGGCCAGCATGTATCTGGCATTAAGCTGAATGCATGAGAGGCACCCACGGTGTTGTTAATATAAGAAAAGGAAAAATAATTTAAGTCAGGGGGAAGCCTGCAGGTGAAATGAAGGCTCATGCCCATAATTTGCATCTTTCTTTTTTTCTGAACTAGCTTTTGCAAAGTCCATGGAGAGCCCCAGGGCAGCCTTCTAGCCACTGATTGCAGATGGAGGCTGTAGGCATGTCCCAGCTTCATGGGGGCTGCCTGGGGCCAGCACCCCATCCCAATGTGCTGTGGTGTGGCCAAGAAGGAACTTCAGGTCCCATGCGTCTGGGAGCCCAGTGTTGCTCTTGTCAGGCAGCTCTCCAGCCTGCCAGCATCCTTGGGTGCATCTGCTCCACACCACAGCCCCTTCAGGCATTGTCCCACATGGTCGAGCACTAAAGCAAGGAACTTGCTGGCACCCAGAGATTTTTAAAGGAGAAACATTCATGAAAGTAGCAAAGCAAACCACTTAGCAGTCACAACACATTTAGGTTTACACTCACAGATGGAGGTGAAAGATCAGGATTCAGTGAGTGTGCTACGGATAATAATGTGTGCCGTGGGTTTATGCCGGCACCCCTGACCCAAAAGTGCACTGCTTTTGGTGGCTCCCTCCCCTCACCCAGTGAGAGGCCCACTAGAGTGAAGGCAGACCGTCCTGCTTTGCAGGGGATCCTTAAAAACAGCTGCATGCAAGCTGGGAAGCACATAGGTGCTGGAGCAGTGCCAGGTCAGAGAATACCCATCATGGCATGCCATGATGACACCACAGTGTGGACTGGGATCCCCCAGCCTCCCACTCCCCCTGTAGCCAATGAGCCAAGGCAGTGCATGAGCAGAAGGGTATGAGAAGCCAGGACAGGCATTGCTGTGCAGAGGGGCTGTAAGCAGAGACAGCTCCGTAGTCAGTGGGGATACATCAGTGTCTAATATGGTGGTTGAATTCTATGAAGAAAGGAAAATTTCCCATCTACCTTCTTTCCTGCCTGAAACTTGAAGGAACTTAATCACTTTGAGGCTTCTACCTCAGGGTCAGGTATGCTTGAGGAGGCCAAAAGTTGCAGGAGAAAATTGACAGAAACAAGGACAATGATAGCATACAAATCTTGTTTCCTTAGGAAAAGAAATAAAAGAAACATAGAAATATGAAGTAATTTTAAAATTATCACTACCCCTATTGCTTCTCAACACTCAGCTGAAAGACTCCTCTAAAGCAGTCATTTCTTCATCTCTCTTAAATCTTGAGCCCAAGCTGATCAAGCAGCCTACCTGCCTCCACTTGTCTGTTTTCATATCCCTCCGGGCTTTCCATCACGGAGCTATACTGCTGGAAAGGCTGGTTGCTGAAGAGATTGTCACACAAGAGGCTGCGACACAGCTTCTTCAGGAAGCGCAGGACATATCCAATGCTGTTCACTACCAGCAGGCTCTGGAGATGCTGCTTCCCCTCAAAAGAAGCTGAAACTGGAAAGCAAACAGGAGCAATTCAATACCTGGGGATGCATGGCAGGAGGAAGAATGAGAGCAAGGGAAATGATTTTACTCAAGTGTTTGTATGTTTTAAAATATTTTGCCTAATTACCTTACCTGAAGCACACAACAAACTGGAGGAGCTTAAGGAGCTGAGTTTGTGTGACCCAAATCACCTTCCCCCTAGAGTGCTGAAAGATGCTGACTGGCATGGCCAGCAGTGCAAGGATTTCTAATATATGCATCCATCTGAAAACTGTACTGTGTGATTGGAAGGAGGCAATTATGACACCCTGGTCTAAGGAATGGGAAAGAAAGTGATCTGCAGTGATCACTAATAGTGATGGGTTATTTGGCTGACTTCAGCAATACCCAAGGTTTTAAAAGATAATGGGGAGATAAGAATTAAAGACATGGCTGTAAATGAATAAAAGGTACTAAGGTTGTACTGAAGGGAGAGGAAACAGCTTCATCATGAATCTGTACTTACTGAGTTGATTGCATTTATAGGCAAGAGAAGGTTGGCATTGTGTTCTATTAGAATTCAGTAAAGTGTGAGGAATCTTTCATTAAACTGGAAATCATTGCATACGAAAGGTGTGTTAAGAAAAGACAACAGGGTCTGCTGGCAGGGCACTCCAAGTCCTGGAGAGGAAGCAGCGGTAGTCTGTGCTGGCACAAAAAGATTTTGTGGATGCTGTAAGTTATAAGACATTATCAGTGGAAAAGAAACCTGGACGATTGCACAGAAAGGATTGACTAATTTTGAGTTCTGTTATAGCAAAAATTAGTAGAAAAAAAATCTAGAATATACATAGCAATCCACAACTTTTTGAGGAGACTCAGTACAACCAGATGAGAGAAGAAATGATGAAACAAGCTCACCAGATGATCATAAGTCACTGAGGTAACATACTGATGAAAAAGTTAGATACATTTCAAGGAGACGTAGAAAAAAAGCATTTCTAAGAGAGAAAAGGGAGTGTTAATGCCACGATATAAAGTCCTGGTGAAACCCGAGATGGACTTATGGGAACCATTCTGGTCATCCAGGCTCAAGAAGGGTGAATTTACACTTGCAGAAGTGCACAGGCCCCCCACAGCAATATTCGGGGGACAGAAATTTCCTCTGTGGCACTGCAGCCGTTACCATTCTTCTATGTGGGACTGTGGCAAGATGCTTGCACTCCTTTCCCTAATCCAGAGATCTTCCTTACCTGAAAGAAACTGTATTTCAGCCTAGCAGGATGAGGGCGGCTCTCCACAAATACATGTAAAATTGAACCCAGGGGTGAGAAAAGAGCAATTAAAATTCCTAGGCAAAGCTGTCAGGGGATATGTTTAGCCAGGAACCTGGGAGAGGTGGAGGAGTCACAACAAACCCACCAGGATCAGTTGTAGTAGGACACGTACAGTGTCAACAGGTCTGTAGAAAGGACTACATTATAGGGCTGCCCGGACTCCTCCACCTGGGAGGTTTTTTCCCAGTCCTCCCATCACTGCTAGCAAGTACAGATTGTAGTGTTAGACTTAAAATTTTGGGGATAACTTCAGAGATTTCCTGTTGGCCTGAGTTGCTGTGAGGGATTGTGCTCCACAGCCAGTTGAACATCTGTGAGCCAAGCCAGGGGAAGACTGGAAAGCTCCTGACAAAATTTGTCTGGGATGCTGCTGGGCTGGGAGGGGGGTGCAATTGCAGAGCCATGCCATGACTAGGAAGCCATCACCCCTCCTTGATGATTAGAAGAAACACGAAGTTGGGAGCAATGCTACCCAGGTGCTTTTAGCTCAGGTGAGGCTGAAGCCAAGTCAGCTCAGAGGAACTGCAACCGAGGAGTTTGGCAGGCTTGGTGCATAATGTGACTCTCCTGTTTGTTATGAAAATCATATATTCAGCACAGAACTAGGCAAAAATGAAGATTTGCACTAAATTGTTTTAGTCTCATGTTTCTGTGAACAAGTCTGGATCATTCTCAGACTATTTCTGATGTCCCATAGGGAAGGCACACCTGTGATGAGAGAGAACTAGAGGAGTGAGAAGAAGCAGGATTTATATGCTGTGCAGAGGGCCAGCACTTAGGCTCCCACACAAGAAGATCTCTGCAGCTGAGCAGCTGCAGTCCCTGTGAAACTGGACTTGTAGTCCTTGGCTTCAGGTTCATGCTTGACTCATCTGCAGCACCTTAGTGGAGAGTTCTGTTCCATATTTCCATTGTTTCATTCACACAGCATCCCTATGTGCCAAAACATTGTTGTGACACAAAACTCTCTCTGTGATTAAAAAAAATAATTATATTCAATCTGAGAGGCCAGGGGATTTAGTGTGGGACATGGGAGACTCATCAGGACACAGCAAGAAGTACCACTGTGGGAAGATGAGGGTCTCCTAGGAAATTCCCTTTGATATCTGATTCTCTCTGATATATTTGTGCAGTCCTGCTGCACAGGGAATTGTCATGGAACTTTTGCAATTTCTGCAGTTGAGAGCAGGTTTGGCTCATGAACTGAAGGCAGAGGATGCAACAGCAGCTAAACTCCATATGAATTGTCCTTTAGAGCAACACAGAATCAGAGTCATAGAATGGTTGCATCTGAAAGGGAACTTTAAAGGTCACAACCCTCCTCCAGTAAGCACAGAAATCTTCAGCTAGATCAGATTACTCCAAGGCAAATCCAACCTGGCCTTGAACACTTTCAAGGATGGGGCATCCATTACCTCTCCAGGCAACCTGTTCCAGTGTTTTACCACCCTCATTACATGAGGCATACATGTGTACTTGTGGTGATAATGGAGTGGGCTGGCATTGCTGCTCATTCTTGTACAGCTGCATGAAATCCTCAGCTCACAGCCCAGGCCGCAGAACTGTTCCAAAGAGCGGTAAATGCTGGACTCTGAAGCACCTGTTCCTCTTCTGAGTCACCACTGCGATACACTTTACTGATATTCTTTCACCTGATGCCAAGGCAATTCCTGCAGCAGCTCACTTTACAAAGGTGTAACTGATGTTCAAAGCTGGTTACCAGCCCACTGATGTGAACGGGACAGCCAGGGCAGTGAGGATTGGGGAGCAGGTTAAGAATGCAAGCACTTCCCTACTGGCCACAAACCCCTTACAAAGATGCTTTACCTGACACCATCTCTCCTCCATAGCCCTGCCTGATGAGGGAGAAGACCACCTTTTGCTGGAGGGCACAGTCGATGCAGGCTTGCACTGCGTGCTGCAGGGCCACTGATGGCCGCTCTGGGCCAAAGCGCTCTGGCAGCTGCTGCACCTTTTTTCTGTCAAGATAGGGCCCCAGATTCGCTTCTTTGTTGACATAAATGCAGACTGTAGACATAAAATCCCAACAAGGTTATTAAAAAACAGTCCTGAGAGCATCCTAGGAAATGCTAGAGTTAATACATTTCTATTTATTTCCAAAGTTCTTGCATTCACTGGTGAACTGTCGCCATCTGCGATGGCAGAGCCAGACTTCCTCACACCGATCACTCATTGTCAAAGCAAAGCAAGTTGCCTTTAGGTCTAGCTCAGTGTCACAGCTTAGGAGAAGCTACATGCATCTAAAAAAGCTCCTGTGTATGCCTGGCGTCTTACGTCTACCTTGTCCATGCAGCTTGTGACCAGGAAAATGCCCTGGTAGTGCAGGACAGTGACTCACAAGGGAGACTTCACAAGAAGAGGTGAACGCCAGCCCAAGGTGTATTTTGGGGTTGTTTATTTTATTTTCTCTGTGTATGTTTAGACTGGTTGATTGAAAGCCACTCTGAGAAGCACTGCTCTGAGATGAGTTTTGGAAAGAATTTGGATCCTTGCTTTTTCTGACCCTAACGCAGCTGTAATTTCTGGAGGTTTAGGCTATGCTGAGCTGCACAGAGCAGAGACTCTGGGAGCTTCCTGAGCTTCCATGTCCAACCCAGCACTCTACTAACTGAATTGTATCAAGGGAAACTGTACATGGCATGCAGTGTTACATCCCCATTAGGAACCACAGCAGCGAGACAGTGCTGCACAGGGGGTCCATGAGGGGGTCTGCACCAGCCTCTCCACAGCAAAGCCCTGCACACCTCCTCTCATGAG
The DNA here is from genome assembly GCA_038380795.1 of Pyrocephalus nanus. Taxonomy (NCBI): domain Eukaryota; kingdom Metazoa; phylum Chordata; class Aves; order Passeriformes; family Tyrannidae; genus Pyrocephalus; species Pyrocephalus nanus. Next base: position 45,178,953 of record CM076260.1, read on the forward strand.
CCATTGCCTGCAAAGGCAGTTTTTCTACTTGCCATCAAGCCTGCCATCATTTGCCAAAAGATCACTACCATGAACTTATTTTAAGCTTGGCTGAGGCTAACTGCATCTTGGAGGAAGGGGAGATAACGCTGCAGTAACTAAGGGCGACTAAGGCACAGCCTTAAGTCAGGCTAAAGTGAGACGTATTATAATAGCTGGCTGAGTGTGCTCGAGCTGTCATCTCTCAAACAATATAACATTACCCTCTGACAGAAATCAGATATGTGACAAAAAAACCCCATCAAGCAGAGTGGAGGACATGATGACAGCTGTGTAAAGTTGGAAATAATTTATGGTTCGCATCACTGTAATGAAAATCTAGTGTGACTGTCACAGTGCACTCTGCTACCCCATCTCACAGGGAACAGCAGAAGGGGCTCAAGCAGTATATCCTGGGTAAACAGGAGGATAATAGTAATCATATTTATCATTACATACCACTTTACACCTTCCAAGTGCCAAACAAACAAAGAAACAGTGCACTGCAGTACAGCAGCAGGATGCTTGAATTGGAGGGGGATGTCAGAGTGCAGCTTTCCCAGTGTGCCACACCTCAACAAATCTGCAGAATGTGGTTTCTGCTGTGACCCTGACTGGTTTTGTTAGGGGTCAGCTGTGGCTGTGGAAGAGACTGCAGCCTGCAGGCAGTGTGCTGAGTCCCTCACTGGGGATCAGGGGTCCCTATGGTCCTTTTGGTGCAAATAGGGAAGCAAAAGCCAGCTTGAACTTCCCTCCATCTCCTGCAAACCCTGCTCTGGTGGGAGGCTGCATGCACCACTGGGAAGGTGCTGGGAGAAAAGGTGCCCGTGGGGATGGGCAGACAGAGGTGTGGGGCAATGCATCCACAGAGCCTGAAATTACTCATGGAGCCTCTGCCTTTGCAGCCAGCCCGGTGATCTGGTAGGACTGGTGAACGGTGTCTCCCTATCCCCCTCCAGAAGCAGTCCCAGGCACACCTCTCAGGGCAGTGCTGCAAAACACCTCTCAGTTGGTGTTTGCCAAGTGCTTTGCAGACTTTGCATGTGAAGGGATAAATGAGAATAAAATATATTATTATCGTCATTGTCGCTATGTTTAGTATCATTCTGCCACCAGAGCAGATGGAAAACTTCTCCTCTGTGCATCCCAGCTAAGAAATAATGGGATTTATGTGTTGTGTTTAGATTCTAATGTTATCTAATCCATTTCTGTGCTGAAATCTCAGGCTAAATCAACTGCCTTGTTGATTTTCTTCTCGTTTACATCAGTTTAAAAGCATTGACCTATGTCACTTCTGATAATACAAACAAAAAAAAGAATAAGACTGTGTTTTCCAAAGATATTCAGAAATGACCACGTCTGTTACTGTGATAACCCTGTTATATGCTGGTAACCCTGACTACAGTCAGACCATGGCTCCTCTATTCTTCTCCCCACAGCTGTAACAGATGCTTCATGTTCATACAGGGATTTAGTCTGGTCATTGCAACATATTTGATGGGGTGAGTGTTGGGTATAAAATGGAGCACTAATGAGTTTTTGATGTTCTCATTTCAAGAGGAATGGAACTGACATCTCCGCTAAATTTGATACATGGAAATCCAAATAGGGTCTTGCAGGACATCTCCGCTCCTTGTCACCGGTCGCCAGACTAATCTGCAAACACCCCGTTTCCACAAGCTCCACCTGTTCTGGGAAGCACAGCATCTGGCTGTGGGCCCATGATTCCTGCTCACCCCTTGATCAAGGAGCACTTGAGGCTGAGTACCTGTGAGAGACTGCGGGGTGTCCGAGTTGGGTATTGTAGCTGCATCCTGAGGGATTGAACTAATATCTGGCTCCGGCGTGCTTCTTGGTGGAGAGATTGCTAAGGGAGTCATCAGGACACGAGACTTCAGCTGCAAAAAATAATGAAAGTATACACAAGATATTCCAGTTTTATTCCGTGTATGTCACGCCCCATGAACTCCCACTCATTAGCAATTTGCTATTGCATCACTTTCTCCAGGCCAGGAGCAACCGTTCTGCTCTCAGGAGGATACTGGAGCCTGAAGCCTGACTGATTTGCAGCAGACAGCAACGCCTTAAGCTACAGGATGCAAATATTATGCCACCCACCGGGTAGTTATTTACACCTGAGCAAATTGAGTCTAACACTCCAACAAATCAACGCAATGGCATTTTACAACCCATTTCATGTGGGTGTAAATAATGCTCTGCAACTCAGAAACATGGGGTATTCAGCTGCATCATAATTTAGGGCCAAATTCTGCTCTTAGTTGCACAGGTGTAAATCTTGCGTAAATCCAGTGGCACCAAGCAGCTACTCTGGGCTGACACCCATGTAAATAAGCTCAGACCGTGGTCCGTAGTGTGTTATTACCAGGTAGTAAATACAAACTGCTGCACCCAGTGATCTTTGTGACCTGCAGCCCTGCTTGGAGAAGTGAAACACGATGGAAATTTATGGTGCAATATCCTTGTCTTTACAGTGCTAGTGCCTGGCAACATCTCACCAGTCAAGCACTGATCAGGTCCTCATATCTAAGAAGGGCTGATGTGATGGATGTGGCCTGAAGGTATCACTCTTGCCTTTTCTTTTGCTAAGAAGGGAAGCAGGGGGAAAGCAGAGAGACATGCATGTTTACATATTTACATATACTACACTAAGCTGAGGTGATTTTTTTGCTTCTGTTTTTTAGGGGACAAAGCTGAAAATGCTATAAGTGACAAGAGTAAGAAGGAAAAGGAATTTTTAGCGCTTTGGAATTTGAAGAGCTTCTCTCAGAGCTTATACATAAGCTTGGTATAATGTACAAAGTACATTTTAAGTAGAAATTAAGTCAGACCACTGCCTACAAAAAAAAGCTTGAACAACCCTTGGTGGAGATAGAAAACATTTCAGATGAAGATTCATGTTGTCCCTGATTTTAAGGACAACCTTCTAAAACCATGCTCACTGTTTCAGTATAATGGTAAAAAAATCAGAAAGCTGGGGAAAGGAGAGGGAGGGCTGTTGGACTTGCTGATGTTCAAGTGAATTTTTACCACCACCTACCCCGGGGCTAAACCCCTCTGTTTTCAGACTGAATAAGGGAGAAAATGTTCAATAAGTGAATCTAAGATAAACTATGGATTCAACCTCCTGCTGTAAGGCAGTTGTAGAGTATGAGGGACCCTGAGCTGGCCCTTGGCTAGTATCAATTCTCACATGCCTGTGTTGTCCTGTTTTTGTAGAGTTGTCTTGCCTTCGGATTGGGATAAGGAATGACTGGGAACAAAGTGCTGTCAGTTTGTTTTCCATGTAATTAAAATAAATGGGAGGGGAACAGAGTTTCAGAAATCAAGGTCTTCATCCAGTTTGGGATTTATTCCATGTGAGAAGGTGAGAAGCAGCAAGATTTATTATTTTCCATAGCAACATGTTGATTACTCTCTTTTCTGCTGCAAAGTGGGCTGGCAGTGTGAAACTTTGGGTAGCCCCTGTGTCAGAAACAGGCTCATTTTTGATCATATACATATATGCATATACGATAAGTGCATATATACATACGTGCAGTTGTGCTCACTATATACATATATAAAAGTATATATACATTTAAAGAGAGATATACATATATACTTGTGTATATAGAATCACAGAATCATTCAGGTTGGAAAAGGCCTCTAAGATCAATTAGCAAGAGATGTTTCTGTCGAAATTAAGGTGCAAACAAGACCATATGCCAAAATCAATAGTAAAGATTTTATTTAACAATAAAATATGAGGTAGAGAGATAAAAAGAAATAGAAAAGATGATTGAGAGAGAGAGAGAGAGAGATTAAGCAGAAGATAGTCACCACCCATAGATCCAGATGGTGTCTCACTGGTCCTTCTTCACCCTGGGATTCTTACTGGTGTGGGGTCCCGAGGTCATTCAAAACTTTTCACTATTTGTACATTTTTGCAGACAAGGGAATTAATGCTCATTCAACTCAAGAGAGATCTCTTATTTTATTGGTTAAACGATTCCCTCGCTTCTAATGTTAATAAGCCTGCATGCTCAGTCTTTTTCTTCTTTTGAGTCCATGAGTTTCTTGACTTGGCGGGTTGTGCTTAGTGGTTGCAATCTGCCCCTACTGGAATTACCTTTTGCCCAGTCAGAGCTGATTTCAGCACAGCTCCTGAGCTGACTTTCCTCGTGGCCCATAAATTCTGCATTCTTTGTGTCCATTATCAGTGTACATTCTTCTGTCCCAGCTTTCTTAACCTACCCCTAGGTCTGAGATAACCCCTAGACAATAGTACCACTTTTACCTTAAATTCCCATCATGCTGGCTTAACTTACAGTTCAAGTTCCAGGTATCCACAGGGGCTTATTCAGGGGATAGCTTTGATGATCGGAGATGCCATCTGCCCCATAAGTTTTGGTGATCCTTGTTTGACCGTTGTTATGCATACAAGCAGTTACTTCTTTACACAGCTTACCACTATGGGAATTTTTGTCTGGATGCATTATCCAGGATGCACTAACCAGACCTCACCTTCTTAAGGCCTGCAGTTAACACTATCCTGTCACTCCACTCTGTGATTATGTCATGGCAAAGTCCTTCTGTGTCCTTAACAATGCTTGAGACAGGTAACTGTGCTCTTAAAGTCCTTACGCACCGCTAAACCACATCCCTAAACACCATATGCCCATGTTTTCTGAACACTTCCAGTGACAGTGATTCCACCACTTCCCTTGTTCCGACGTTTGATCACCCTTTCAGTAAAGAAGTTTTTCCCAACACCCAGCCTAAACCTCCCCTGGCAGAGCTTGATGCCATTTCCTCTTGTCCTGTAGCTTGTTGCCTGTGAAAAGAGACCAGCACCTCAACCTCCTTTCAGGTAATTATATAGAGCAATAAGGTTCCCCCTGAGTCTCCTTGCCTCCAGGCTAAACAACCCCAGCTCTCTCAGCCAAGCCTTGTAAGACTTGTGCTCTACACCCTTTACCAGCTTTGTTGTCCTTCTCTGGACACACTCCAGCAACTTATATATGCTCTTACACATGCAATAATCTATATAGGTACTATTCTGGAGACAGCACACCTGATGACTTCTGTTTCACTTGCATGTTGGCTCCTTAATATCCCTAATGGCTCACCATCCTGTAGTCCCAAACAGAGGTGCACAAGTCCCCTCTCTAGCCCTTGAGCCTTGTGAGTCTGTGCTGACCCACCAACACCATACACTGCCTCAACAGCACCATCAGCCTGGTGAAGGTGGGACAGTGTCCAGCAGACCTCTTTCTCCATCTGGCTCTTGGAGGCCTAAGCAGGCTTATGTTCAAGAGCAAATAAACAGAGGGCAAGGCTCGTGTAAACTCTTAAGCATGGAAGCCCCTTCTTGGCAGTTTCCTGTTTTAATGAACAGTTTACTGCAAACCTAATTGCAACAGAATGTGCTCTAGAGCCTCTGGGTACAGATAAATGCCATTTTACTAGGGGTAGCAGAGAAGGTGCCTTCATCAGAACAAAATAAAACAATGCCTGATTATTGCAAGGGACAGTACACTAGCAAACATTGCTTAGCTACCTTCTGGCCACAGAAACTGTAAGTAGTCCTTGAATATCATGATGTGTAAATCTCCAAGTATTGCATTTAAAGATGTCTTTTCTTGGACTGATCCTTCGCTATTGAAAAGCCAACCCAACCAACCAGCTGACTGACTGAGTGCTTGGCAGTAGAGAGCACATATGCATGAAAGTGAAAAAAGCAGTGAAAAAGGGAGAGAGAGAAAGAGAGAGAGAAAAGGAGACAGAGAAAATCTGTCAGAGCACTTCGGGAAACCCTCTTGGTAAGGCATTTGAATGAGCTTTTGAATATCAAATGTCATAAATTTTAATATGCACAGCATGAGATGTAAAAGCAATGGTTGCTTTAAAACAAGATCTGCAACCAACCACAGCCATAGCCCACTGTTATGGACTCTCTACCATGGAAAAGAGATCAGAGAAAGCTGATCAGGGATTTGGGGTAGAAAATTAGTGTATCTGCTTCACCAAGGTCACCATACATTACATGTAGAGAGGGTATGGGCTTTTGTGCCATGGATGCTGCTCAAAAGCTTGCTTGAGTATGCAGTGGCTGCGGATGAGGAAGACCCTGTTGAGTCCTGGAGGTTTTCTTACAATCTGCACACAGAGAAGTCAGGATTCATCTCGCTAGTATTTCTGTCATCCCACACCAAAAGAAGTGAGAGGTGAAGAACATTTCCCAGGCAACATTTTTTACTTCTGAACAAGTTCTCTGCCAACTTGTATAGTAAAATATATGGGAAAGAAACACGATGAACAATACAAATTTTCCTTGCAGATTTCTTTAACGACTTTGATCATAGCTTCACATCTTTGCACCTCCTAGTTGTTCTGCACCGGTTGTCCCTTGTCCTGAAAAAAACATTTGCTAGAAAAGGCTGGAATTCCCCTCAGCCCCATGGGCCCATGTTCTTGCAGACAGGAAGGCAGAGGCAACTCATGGCCACAAGAGCTTTTGCTGCTGGAGAGAAAACCACCTCCAGCCCCTGCAAATGTGCACAGAGATGAGCACTAAGGTGAGTGCCTGAGTCAGTCTAGTCCTGTCATGTAGACTTCTGATGGCTGGACAGAAGATTGCCATTAAACCTGCTCCTGAAAAACAGAGCTTCTGAGTACATGTCTCAGAGTCCATGCCTAAACCTCCCAGTCTCTGTGCATTTGCTGGTGAGTGAGGAGACTCAGCCTCAGACAAGCTCAGTCGCTGGGGCAGAGAGGTCAGTGCTACCCCAACAAAGGCAAAACACAGTCCAAGGTCTCTCCCACCTTTTCTTCTTGTGTGATGCAATACCTTTCTTCTTGCACAGCAGATAATTCAAGTGAGTCTGCACACATCCTACGCACTCCTACATCCCCTAAGTGTTTTGCAGTGAATGAGGCAGGTAACCTTAACAGGAGCACATACAACTTTGAAATCCAAGGCTATATCACAGGACAGGTGAATCAGGGCACTTCTAAGATTGTCTGTGCAATCTCATTCCCAGTGTATCCAAGTCCTGACTTCTTATTTGTCATCATTAGCAGTGACTTCTAGGGCAGTGGGGAAATCTATGCCCCGTAATGGAAATTGTCACTCCACATATGTGGCTTTTGCTGCCCACCTTGCTTGGCAGGAGCTTGCAAGATCCTGGCTGATCTGGGCTGGGGCCAGCTCCTCAGATGGGAGATGCTTTGGTTGCACAGAAGGACAAACTGCCCTTGAGCTGCTCATATGGGACCATCACTTTGTTGCCTGCTGGTAGGGATGGATGTTGTGGTCTTTGCTGCAGAGTTGCCCCATGTGCGTGTCCCTCCGATGTCCTCTAACACTGTGAATCCCTGCATGATGTCTTCCCTCATACAGGCTTTCTAGGCAGCTCTTCAGGGCTTTTCTCACTCACAGCCAGAGAAATAAAACCCATCCATCTACTAACTTCCCCCCCACCCCCCCCACCCAGCTGCCAGAATAAGCTTTTTCTGAGACATTTGGACAATCAGAAAGAATATTGTATTTTGGGGAAATGTAATGTTTTATGGTAAATAGCTCCACATAAGGTACAAAATAGCTTTTGGAAAAACAGCTGATGAAATGTTACAGCCAAAGCTGTGCAAAAATAAACAGGATAGCAAGGAAAAGGACTTTTCTTGGTGGTGAAGTGTGATGAAGTGTCATTTTAGGAAGGCTCAGATATTTGCTTTCATATCAATGAAAACAGGCAATGGGTCACCTGTCTATAAAAGGCATGTGGTGAAAAATGTCTGTTATTCACATCTCAGTCAAAATAAATTTAAATCTAGGCTGTAAATTCCTAGTTTGCTAAAAATTCAGAAGTATTTTTCCATCTGTTCTGTAATAATTCAGCTATCTGGTTGCTATAAAAAATTTGGTTGTCTGCCATTTGGGCAGGGAGTCATTTTTTAAAATGCGTTTAAGTCTCATGGTATCTGAAAGTCATACAATTATCAAGCTAATTAAATCAAGCTAGAGTTCCCCATCAAAAAATATAATCTTTGACTCACACTAAGGAAGTGTTTTTGACAGAGAGGGGCTCACTTCAGCTGAACACACCAAGTACAAAGGTGCTTCACGGAAAACATCCCTTTGGTGTATGAATCCTATAGTGCAAATAAACAGCACCAGGCAAGATGCCACAGATATTGCAGCTCATGGGTGTCAGCTCCTTCAGCGTAAGCCTTAGGTTATAGGAGGATGCCTCTTTGCCTGCCATCAATCACCCACCAAGAAATAGCACCATCCCTGTCGCCTCCTTTTTAAGAGCCTGGGGACAGGGAGGAGGAGTGTGTGGTACCCAGCCGGGAGAAAAACTTCCCTTTTGAAGAAGAGGGGGGCACAGCAATCAAGTGCTTGGCCATGAAGGTCCAAAGCACAGCGTTACTACAGCATTTCAGGGAATGCAAGTCTCCCACTCCTCCCATTTACAGATATGTGGTGATTGGTGAATGACTTTTTCACAAGTGGATGGGTATATTTGGGGTAGAATAGAACATACTCTCCAGCATTATTTTTTTGTTGTTGTTGTTGAATTATAAATCAAATGTAAATGCAGGAGTAAGAAATTGGGGTCAGCAGGACAAGAGGGGCAGAAGGGATCAGGTTTGATGAAACGCTGCATACAAGGTTTCATTGTGGTATTTGGAAAATCACTTAATCACCTCAAAGACTCAATTTCACCACATCTCCAAAGTATTATTATCCCAGACTTGGATGGTTTTGATCTAAAGAGCCTACAAGTCATGCAGCTTTACTGATAATAATGAAATTACTTGAAATGAATAAAGTAAATAAATATATTCAAAAATAAACTTGTAACAACAAATACTTCAAGTAAAGCAATTCAGATGTTTCTGTTCTGCAGTTTTATCCTAATACAGAAGTGTAAAATAGTAAATATTTCCATATTCCACATTTTACAAAACACTAGAGAATTTGCCTCAGTCTTTCTTTGGACATGCAGCTTTATTTTGGATTACTGGTAAAAAATTTTTTTGGTAATCCCAAAATGGGCACCTGACTGCTGTCAGGTTGGCTCTGCTTGGCTGCTGCTGTTTCACCATTCACATTATCAAAGTGAAAGCTTTTCAAATGTGAAACTGCAGCTGGAACTGTTTCTTAATCATGCAAGGTCTGTTCTCAGCACACACTGAAACACACTTCAAAATATGTCCCCATATCAGAGAAGAGTATGGATAAAGTTGGGATAGCATGGAAAGACATGGGAGAAGGCAGAGGATGAGGAGAAAACATTAAGGATTGCTGTACTGATGGCTACTGAGTAGGTGTTGCACAGGGGAATACCAAGGATTAGGGGATTCTGGAAACAGGATGCAGAGCACCTGTGAAGAGGACTGGCCTTGAAAGAAGAGAAGAGGCTGGATGGAGGTTAGAGGGTAGGAGGAAGAAGGCCTGGCAGGAGATGAAAAGGGAAAGATAAGGATGAGGGTAGCCTGCTCTAGATAAAGCCTAAACCCAAGGACTTCAGCTAGCATCACCATGCAAGGGACCTTGTTGCCTCCCATGACAGGAGAGACCCAGGGAAGGGCAAAGCAACACCCAAGGCCAAGACCTTCTCCAGGAAAGGCTGGGTCAGCCTCGTGCATGCCATGATTCTTCTATTTGCTTTTCTGTCTTGTCATCAGGAACTTAAGCAGAAGGAACTTCTGACAGTCAGCAATTTGCCCTCCTTGTATAGCAGTCTGCAATCTGCTGACCACAAGACCTCTCACTATAATGTAGCTAAGTTCCACTCCCCAGGATAAATTCTCCTCCCCTCAGCACCACAATCCCATTTTTGCCTGGTCTGAGGCATAGCTGTGGCACTGCTCCCACTGATGCTGAGCCCACCTGTAGGTGAGACCCAGCTCACTGGCAGCACTGGAAGGGCTTAAGATTCTCAGGGTTTCTGTGTTTCTTTAGCTCTGCCTTCACATTGGCATTGCACTGACATCTGGGCATGATTATCCCGTAAAGTGAAAAAACAAATAATCAGTGAAATCTCATTATTTTCTAAAATGTCCCCTTTTTATTTTTTGCTTTGGAAATTAGCTTTTTTTTCTCATTTAATTTCCACTTTCCTATATTTCTTTCCTTTTCCATTCATTTTGTTCAATTTCTAATCACTGTTAGTGAGAGAAAAGATGAAAATGTCAAATGAGAGAGAAACAGTTGCCTGAAGGCGTGCAGCCATCTCACACAACACTCTGGGAGACAATTTATTTTCAAACAACTGAAATTAAGATAACTTTAAACTTTAGAAAAATAGATTCCCTCTATTTTTTGGCCAGCTCAGGTAGAAGAGAAACCATCTTTTCTTCTCTTTCTCTATGTTGCGTTGCTCTGCCCCAAGCTTGCACAACTTTGTCTCTGTTCCTGCCTTTCAACTGAAATTCTGGGAGAAAACATATTAAAACCAGCAGGAGGTGTTGAAAATCACGTCTACCTTGTGTCCAGGTTTTCTCCCTCTCTTCTTTGGGATCTTCACGATGGGCAAAGCCCCAGCTGGTGCTGAGAAGAGGTTGTGAACAGCCATTTTGATGGGCGCTGATTGCAGCGGGGGCCGCCCTCTCTTCCTCCCCACCATTCTGGGGGACTGCATCTCCTCAGTGGCCAGGCTGGGGTCCAGGCATGGCAGGTGGCTCATCTGCCCCAGGGAGAGGAAAAATAAAATTAAAAAAAAAGAAGTGCTTTTTATTTAGTTTTCATTTTAGGTTTTTCATCCAAAGGCAGTTTTCTCAATGCTGCTATTTTTCCTGTTACCGTGTATCAAAAAGGAGCAAGAAACACACAACAGATGTGTATTCCTGAGTGGGATTCACCTGACCACAGCTGGCTCAGCTTCTCCAAAGCAAGACAAACCCCTTATGATTCCCGTTTTCTCTCTCCTGACCATGAGTACAATAGAGGGAGGTGGCTCAGACGCTGAGGTGTCTATTGCAGATGTCCAGCAGGTAAACCCCACAACAAGCACCGTGACCCTGCATCCTGCAGATAAACATGATGAAGGCATGACCTTGCAGCCATCAGTCAGTGCCTGCTTTCAAAGGGATTTGGAGTAGATGACCCCCTGAGGTCCCTGCCCACCTGACATTTTTCCCCATATTCTGTGGTTCTGCAAATCTGGCCTCACCTCAGAAGAACTACCAAAATGGACTTCCCTCATCTCCATACACAGCACCCTTGAGAGGAAAGGCTGTGCTGGACCATGAGGTTGCTGGCACAAGGTAGCCATGTTAGACGAGAACTGCCAAACACTCTCTGTTACTCTCTCTTACTTTTATAACATCTGTTACTATGCATGTTATTAGTGGGCTTTTGGATGTACTCCATTAAAGCAGTTCCTTCATCACATTCCATGTACCTACTGGAGTTGAGCAGTGGTAACAGAGTGGAATCTGGTCCATTTTCCTCTGTCCAGACTTTAATAAAGAAAACAAATACACAACCATACACAGACTGTCAAGGGAGTATGTGGCATTCCTCACAGCTTCTAGTAAGGCTCACATATTAACAAAGGTCAACAAAAAAATACGTTTAAAAATACGTATTTTTATGAATAAAATACATATTTAGATGTTGCTGCTAAAATACGTTTTCAAATGTTGATTTGTCCAGGTATTTTATTTCCTGCATGTGGGCAGAATACTAGTCCCAGTCCTGCCTGCATACCTCGCTGGACATAAGGGTCTGAGCAATCCTCATGCTTTTATCATAAGCCTTGTGATGGCAAATATTTTCAATTTCATGCTCCCTCAGGCCAGTAATAATGGAAGACTCCTTGCTTTCTACTTTTACATAGCTACAGATAAAAGCCTAAAGATGCGGTCCAGGAGCATCCTCTAAGTTCAAAAAAACCCACAAAGCAAGTAAAGGTTTGTTTATTACTACATACAACTACAATTTTTTAGAAAATCTACAAAAAAATAAAAACTACCATTTTTTCACTGCACTTCAAATTTCCCAACTTCAGAATCCAGTGTGATTGGACTAATTGGAGCTGACATTTCTGGGAATGAAACTGGGTTTGCTTACCTACATAGTGGGGAGGGTACCACTTGACAGGGGACTCTAGTGACCAGTATCTGCAGTTGAGACCTTCTTTATTACAAAGGCAAATATGTTTTGCCTAGTTAAAACTTTGTAAGCGTGACTGACTGAAAAGCAACTCACTTGGCTGGTCTTATCCCCTCAGTAGTTTACACAATGTGCTGTAGGATAAAAAAATATTAAAAATATTCCCTCCAGCAAATGCATTTATTTGCAAAATATTAAAAACTGTGCATTTTAAATAACACTAAGGTTATCTGCTCTGTTCAGACAGATCCATTCCATATGGTGGGGCTTACAGATTGGACTATAAAATTTCCAGTCTTCAACATCACCTCATGCACATACTCTCATGCAAATACTGGATGTCAGACATCAGATCAGAGCAAATCCGCAGTGCCTGGTTTACCACATTGTCCAGTGCTGCTGTGGTTGCACTCACTCTCCAGGCATGCTCAGCCAGCTCGGGAAGCCCCTGAAAGCCTTCTATGGGGCTCTGATTTTTGCCAAATAAAAGCCTTGTGTGACTGCAGGGAGTATCCTTTCAGGGTTAAAAGCATCAGGCTTGACACAGCAGGAGTCAAATGAAAGGCTCTGTCTATCCTGAACATCCTTTTGTCTTTAGCAGTTTCCTCCCTGTAGTGCTTCTGAGGGACACCCTCGGTGTCTCTTCGATCTCCCAAAACAAAACATTCCCAGGAAGTTCCATTACAGGCTGTCTGCAAGGAGGCATTCCGACAGGGAAAGGAAATGCAACAATTACACTGGATTTGGCACCAAAACCCACTGTGAAAGTCCAGTGCTTCAGGTTCTGCTTTTCAGTCTGCTTTAAACAAAGCCTGGCAAGATAAACCTTTTGTGGAGGAACTTGGCAGAGGCTGCAGAAGATAAGTCCAGCCTAGGTTTGCTCCCTGCTTGGGGAAGGGAGTGCTTCCTGAAGAGTGGGCTGCTGGTGGCCGTGAGGCTATGAGACAGAGGCTATGGACCTGCACTGAACACCTCTGAGGGTAAGGGTAGCTGATACCACCTCAGAAACTCTTGAGAGTTATCAGCTCCCAAAACAAAAAAGCTACTGACCTCGAGCACTTCTCTGACTGAAATGTTGCTTTCTTTTGCAATGGTGGAGTATTAAATATGTGATGGTCAGGAAATACACTAAATGTTAGCAATCACAGGGGTTTTTGTCCTGCTCTTGACGCTCATGACACAGTGCTTTGACACAGCCTCTTATAGCTCCTTGCCACGCATGTGTGCTGACATGCAAGACCCAACTGAGCTGTGCACGGAAAGATCTTGGTGTAACATACTGGAATTGATACAGCAAAGCCTTTAAGTCAACTTCAGTACACAAGCTGTTGTTATTACCCTTAATTACAAGCCCAACTGTGACTTGATTCTCCTTTCTTGTATGTTAAGGGAAATGTAAGCACCTTTGGTGGCATTTACTGCCGTGTTGCTGCAGATCCTGGAAGGTAAGGGTGTTCCCCAGCAGCAGGGGTGGACAGCAGACACTCAAGAACTGCCTCTGCCTGACAGTGGGCGATGACAGCACAACCTCTCATGACAGCCAGGAGGAAGCTCTTAGGCAGGCTGGAAAAACACACAGTCAGACTGCAGGATGGCCAGAGAGGCCAGAAGGACACAAGGTCTTATCTGACTGTCCCACAACAAAGTCAGGGTGTAACCTTGGAATGACTTTCCTAGGGCAGCTCTGACTGCTGCCACAGCCTGGGCTTGACCCACAGCTCAGTGTTGGAAAGCTTAATGGCTTCAAGGCAAGTTATGAGAGTTTGATGCAATTTATGGGCAAATTCAAGGAAGGAAATTACAGGCTACTAAAAAAGGCACCACCTCAGTTCAGGAAATCACTGTAGTACAAATAGCCCAGGAGAGCATTTTGGGCGGGAAAGCAGTATACGTTTGCCCTGTCCTTGTACTTTTCCAAAGGCATTAGCTTTGTATTGTCGAGGATGGTGCAGCTTCATTCTGACCTGGGTCTATCACTTGGTATTGTTAGTTGAAAAATAACAGCAGGAAACTGTTTTTCATTTATGGCTTCTCATTACTTAGTGCAGAGCTAGGCACCAGGGTAACCTCACTTTACTTGTCTACCAAACACTGTCATCTGGAAATTTAATTTCCAACTCTGTCTTCCACATTGCCCCACCAGATCCCAGACAGGAGGCAGCAGGAAAACACCTCTCCTCACCTCAACACCTGTGCAAGCACTGCAGGCAGGATGAAGTCTCATCCGCTCTGTCAGCAGAGGTTTTTCTGCGACTTCAGAGAATCCTGAGGAGCACCCTGTGCACAGCAGTCTATCCCAGCTGGATGCCAGATGTGGAGATAAAACATTCCCTAGGCCAGCACTGGTGACCCATAGGATGTTTCCAACAGCCCATGCTTTGCACCATCCACTCTTTGCACCGTGTGTTGGTGTACATGCTGTACGATTAGCAACACAGCTGCTGGCAACTACAGCTGAGAGCTACAGTGCATTTCCTCACAAGCTGTTTTTGATGGACTGCAAAGATCCGTTCTTAATAAAAATAAATGCCTGCAATAAATGCAGCTTTTAACCTGCATTCCAGTAACTGCAAGGGCTGAAGGAAAAAAATACCACATTAAATTTTATATCAGTAATTCCAGAGGATGATCATTTAAACTTGATTTATACCAGGTCTAATGCAAACCTGTGCCTGGACTGGCACTAGGATGACACACAGGAAAGGAACAAGCTATTTTCATGCTGTAAGCCAAAGAAAGGTGCAGGAGTTCAGTCAGGTAGAAAATGTGCCCATTTCACAGCAGCTGAAGGAGGACGCCCTTCCCTCCCATGACAGGCATTGCTCTCAGCTACCAAAGGACTCTGACCCAGGAGTCCCTACCAGCATTTGAAGCCCTGCCTCCAACTCTTGACTCCTGAAGAGCTTCGTGTCTCACAGATCTACATACTCAACAGCTGAATGTGGAAAAATGATAAACTTCTTGTGATCTTGTGTGTCTTTCCTTCAGCTGTTGCTCAGGAAAGCACACTCAAGGGGAAATATCTCATTATTAAATGAGGAGTGGATACTTTCCAATCAGTAACATGACTATTTTCCCCTCTTTCTCTGTGCACAGCAGGGCAGCTCTTCGACTGTGACCACTCAGAGATGATGGTCAGCAGAGGAGGTGAACAAAATGAGAAACACTGTCAGATCTGAAAGCTAATTTTTATACCTGTATATTGGTGTTGGGGTTTTTTATACCTCTATACTTCTATCTTTATATCTCTATATATTTATTATTCAGGGACATGAGGCATTACATATCTCTTCATCATGAATACCAAAGCAGCACCATATAGTGCATGAAAGATAAGTGTTTAGTGAAGCAGACAGTAGGAATTTTTGCTAATAAAAGCATTGAACCAATATTCTCTGCATGTCTGAATGTGATTGCCTAATGACCTTGCATGGTGAACACCCATTTCACCATTGCTCAAAGAAAGGTCAGAATAATTTTCATCTACAACATTAAGTTCTTCTACAGTGATTTGCAAAGTTCTTTTCTTGCCTCTTGCTTTGGGGATTGAAATGAGAAGTTGCCTCTCTGAAGGACTCTCTTACCCATTTTGACCTCAGGAAGGGTATTTCTACATAAAACCTTTGAGACTTTTCAGCCAATGGGATAAAAGTAGAAAGGCCTATTTTCCCAAACCAATCATTAAAGAAAAAAAGAAACAACACAAATACCTGTGCTAGCTGTGGAAACCAAAAATGGGATCCAGTTCACCTAATTTAAAACTCCAGTTCATCCATCACCTGAGTATGGGTGTCTCTGGTCATTTTAGCTGTGATCTCTCTTATACTCTATGTCACATCTGCCAAAATATCTTAGATGCTTCAGGTCATCTAAGGTGGTACTAGATGACTATTTTAGACAACCAGACTTGGCTATAAGGGGTGATTCAGTAACAGATGAAGACACTTAAATGCCTACATTCAAACCCTTAAACAGAGGTGTCTCTGTGTGTGCTGGATATCTGATCTCCCACAGTATCAGTGGAGATATAGCCAGTATGGTTGGAGGTGTGGAGTCAGATATAAATGTAGTTTGTAGTGGCTTCAGTGGCTCCAGGGTGCACTGATCAGGTCCAATTTTTCACTTCCTTGTAGACACCTGTATTTAGGTGCCTTAAACTAGAACTAATATAATTTCTAAAAGTTGTGTTTGACTTGTCTATTTTATACCCAACATTAGGATGAAGCTCATCATGTCCTGTGTACATGCTTCTTCTGTTTATAAAATGAATACAGAAAAAAACCCTCTTATCCAGGTGCTCTATAGCATCCATAATGCTCACGTGAATCCCACCCTTGGTCTCTCATGCCTACGTGGCAGTGGCAAATTCTGTCTTATCCTGTGTTCAGGATATTTCTGGTTAATAGTACCAGAAGTACCACTGCAGAAGAAAGAATTGTCTTTTTGTAAGTGAAAACTCAAGTTTCACAGGTAAGAAATATGTGATTCCTGGGTTTATCTCAGCCTCCTTGTCAGGGTCCAAGTTGAGAACTTATTACCCTTTCAGTGTCTCACTTCTCCCATAATGTCCCACAGCACCTCCTCCAGGGGCTGGAAGACAACCAAACATGCAAAGCAACTTGCCTTGGAAAAGACCAGCTCCTTGCAGCAGGGTCCAGGCTCCTCACCCACCCATCACCCATACCCCAACCACTGCCACACATTGTTTCTCAAAAAAAGTGGGCAAAATATTTCAGTACATTCCTATTTCAATACATTCAGTATTTGGGATAAATTTATACATTTCCCCTCATAGTTCCTAGAGTAGTGTATTTTTGCCAGGTACCTTATGTTTTAAGCATTCTCACAAGCAGTTTAGAAAAGGCTGGAGAAAATAAAACCACTTTTTCTTCTGCTAGAAGCCACTCCCAAGAAGACTGATCCTTAGGTATTCAAAAAAAAGTATTTGTGAGTTTTCTGTATGCAAAGTAGTGCTACAGGGAAGCCTGTAAACAGGTACAGTAGGGGTGAATGTTAGTTTTTTTGCTGGGCTGTAAAAAGATAGGTTTCTAATGAGCTGTAATCTCTTGTTAGCTGTGGTAGCCCTATATCATGAATCTCCCTCCAGAAAAAAATTTAACTCTCCTTGATAGAACTGAAAGTAGTAGCAGCATCCAAAACAATGTATACTGACATCCTTCACTGCATAGACTCCATGTACCTTGCCCTGGAGCCATCGTGTCAGCCAGTGACACTGTGGGAGATGGCAGCACCAGAGAGGACTAGATGGGCAAGTTTTTCTTCAGTGACGTAATTTTGTGCCTGAGATATGCATGGCAAAACGTTGGTCCAGTTTTTTAATCTACTTTCCTGCAGAGTAGGAGTTCATGTATTCACAAACTCATAATCTCCTCCCCTCCTCGTTTTTGGACTTGTTGATTGGCTTCAAATAGACCTGGTGGGGCACAAAGACAAGAGGTACAAAGATTTGCAGGTGTGGTGGAAATGTGTAAAAGACAGAGCTGTGAGATGCCAGTTGTGCTCTTACGAGACAATATAAAAGCTTCCGTGCTGAGAAAAGCCCTTATGAGACCTGACACCCTCTCAGACACCAGAATCAGGCTGTTACAGGTCACCAATTTATAGAAAACCAATCATCCTTCTCTCCTCTGCTCAGGAAACTACCTGGGGCTGTTCTTTTAATTGCTGTGCTTGACTTTGTGTCCTGCCTCATGGGAACTGAAGGAGATGCAGCAGCCAGTCTGGGCATGGGTGTCACACTGCTGCTTGGCTATTTACCTCTCAGGAAATGGCACATTTCTCATTGCAGAGGGTTTCAGCCCTTTCTACCTCCAGTTCTCCAGTTCCAACATGCACTGAATGTTACAGTACTATTGCAATTGCATAGCGCCACGGGATCCAAATCAAACTGACTTCAAGGAAGAAAACATCTTTTTACTCTGGCAAACATGTCTCAGTGCAGCAAAACAGCAGCGTCTCTGCCACAGGCTCTTTGCTGGCTGCCCCAGGCTTGCAAGTGCAGAAGGGGTTCTGCAGCAGGCTCGCTCTTCCACTGCTGAGAGCAGGTCCTACCGAGTGTGAGTGGTATTTTCAGTCACTGTGCTGGGGTGGGAAAGGACTGAACAGTGTCCAGAGCTGTACCCTGCCCTCTTCTCTCTCTCACCATCTGGGTGGCATAAAGAAGAGGCAGGGAGCTAGCAGGAAAAAACCACAGGATTCTACAAAATCCAGACAAAAAGTATTGATGGTATCTGCACCTTTTCTTGTTACTAAGAGCAAAAGAAAGAAAAAATGGTTCCTTGTGTCTTCTTACAGCCTGATTATTTTTTTAAGTTAAATTCAGCAGCAGTGACACTGCTGTCCTTGAGGAGGCATTCTTTTGAAGGATAGCACCCTGGTGACAGCAGGTAGAGCAGTATCTGTGTGCCCTCTCTCACTCAGGTTTGCTTAATGAGCCAGAAGAACTTGAAAACCCTGGCGAGAATGGGACCCCCAGGAGCAGCCGAGGCCAGCCTCGCCTCCTGATCTTACCTTTCTTCATTTGGCCTGACGTTTTTGTTGCAGATGAGTAGCCTGTAGCGGGGAATGGAGGGAATGAAACTTTATGAATAGTGAGTGAGCACGGGCAGAGCACCAAAGGAAAGATGTGAAAAATTCATGCAACAAGGCCACGTGAGTGGCAAGGGTCACTCTGCTGAGGTGGGCAAGCCAAATGTGCACAAAAAAAGGAGAAAGCAAAGACAATTCCTTCCTTCTCTCTCTCTTATGTGGAGCTAGTATCAACACTTCTGATATTGAAGACAAACAAGGAAAACATGCCTGGACTTAGTCTCCCACCTCAGTGAGCTGCAGGAGAGGGTGGGGTTCCTCTTGCAGAACTTTGCCTCAGACTGTAGTTTATCACTTGCAAGACAAGGTCCCAGCAAAGAACTTGGATCCCTCCCCTCATTATCCTTATACCTCCTGCCTCAGCATTTGTGTATAGAGAAGTGCCATTTCATTTTGCTAAAAATACCCTCTAAAATTCCCTGTCCTCAGATCCTGAGGGTGGTAAAATGAAGTGGACTGCTGGAGGAGCAGTTCAGGAGCTGTATAACACTCCTACTGTGACCTTGGAGAGGCAGGATGGAGATCTCAGATTGAGGATTGAGGATTATAAGTTTGATATTTATTACACAAGTAGATACTCCTGCAGACTTTCAAGCTCTGTTTGCCAAATCTTCCTATCAGCCTGCCTCCACTTCATCTCCTTACATTCCCCACCTCATCTAAGCATTCTCCCCTTGGTGCTGACAGGCTGCAAGGTTTCAGAAGGAGGTAGGTCCTCTCTCCCACTGCCTCCCCAAGCCATTATACTAAAGCTTAGGTGTCTCATGAGACCCTGCTTCCCTCACCAGCAGCCCTCTGGATGTAGGGAGGTATATTGGAGAGCTGCTGCCTTTCCAGGCTGCAATCAGCCTCCACTTGCTTCTCTGCTACCCTGCCTCTCGCTATCTGCAGTCAGGACCAAGTGATTTTTCCAGTGACTGGAAGGCCTGTAATGCAGAGCACATCATTCTTTTCTCCCTGAACTACCAGATGTGATTTTCCACACCAAGACTCTACAGCTTCAGTTTCCCCAGCTCAAATCCCAAGTGCTGGAGATTTGAAGATGCCCAGTTGGTCCGTCATTAAGTAATTAATTATATGACACTGGAACAAATCTTTCTGAAAATACATGAATGTTCAGCCCATAAAACCATGGCTGGGATTCTGAGCCAGCAATTAATTTTAAATTAGGCTTTGTATTGTTGCAGGTCCTGTTTCACACATTCAGCCAACCCATTGCTAGTTGAGACACTCTGGTTTCTGATCATACACTTTGCTTCCCACTATAGATTGCTTTCCAGAAGTCCTCTCCTGCCTTTAGCTTTGTTACCTGGGACCTTATGCAGTTAAGCTAACCTTCCTGAAGTACAGGCACACAATGCAATATCTTATTTGTCTACAACTTTCAGACTAGCAGGGAAGACACAAACCTCTCTTTTGAATGCAGTTGGTTTCTTTCTGATCTTCTCTGCCTTATGCAGAAGCCAAATGCTTTGATCACTTGCACTTGTGCAAAGCATTTGAATGCTGTCCCACATGACACTCTTGTCACTAAACTTGAGAGGCATAGATGTGATGGATGGACCACTCAGTGGATAAGGAACTGGCTGGAGAGCTGAACTCAAAAAGTCTCAGTCAGCAGCTCCATCTCCAAGTGGAGACAAGTGATGAGTGGAGTTTCTCAGGGGTAGGTATTGAGATGGGCACTGTTTAACATCTTTGTTGGTGGCATGGACAGTGGGATTGAAAACACCTTCATCAAATTTTCTAGTGACACCAAGCTATGTGGTGCAGTCAACACAGCTGGATTGAGAGCAGCCCTGAGAAGAAGGACTTAAGGGTGCTGATTGACAAGAAAGTCAGCACGAGCTGGCAATGTGTGCTCACAGCCCAGAAAGCCAATTATATCCTGGGCTGCATCAAAAGCAGTGTGACCAGCAGTCACCTCTACTCTTGCTGTTGTGTGACCCCCCCTGGAATGCTGCATCCAGCTCTGGGGCCCAACATAAGGACATGGACTTGTTGGAGAGAGTCCAGAGGAGGGCTACAAAGATGATCAGAGGGCTGGAGCACCTCTCCTTTGGAGACAGGCTGAGAGAGTTCAACCTGGAGAAGGGAAGCTCCAGGGAGACAACCTGGGCTGGTCCCTGAAATCATCTGGAATTAACAGATAGAATCACTAGCACAGAAACTGGAATAAGATGAAAAACTCCTTGCCTTCCCCAGATTCAGTTTAATAAGAAATATGAGCAAATTTTGTATTGGAAAAGAGAAAATTGACATAATGAACAGCTTGAGATGGTCTGGATGTTTTGTGCTGGTATCTATTGCTTCTTGTGCTACTCTAGGTGTTTCATTATGGCTTACAAACTACCATCCTCATTACTTTGTCAAGTAAGTATGCTTTTAACACAGAGATAGCCCCTGTCCTGGTTACAATTGCCATCATTCCCCACCTTTCTTGAGCCCAAAATATCTGATAAAACTTCCATTCTTCCTTACTTGCTGCATTATGTCTACTACATGAAATCACCAGGGCTGATGTGCCCATTTTGGAATAAACTTCCCCCCTTCCCCATTAAAATATGCTCTCCAGGCAGTCTGAGCACTGAAGAAGCAGTTCACTACTTCTTCAACTGCACACAAGTGATATCGCAGCTGGAGAACCAGGGTTGCTCAGCAGCCATGCCTGGTCCCTCTGATCCTGCACCATCCCATGTTCTGCCTCCCATTCTGCCAGCACTAATAGCCAGCCACTGACTCTGTGATGATTCCTCACCAACACCAACACACTTGACTGGATAGTACATACAAGCTGATGTTCCTACCACAGATATCTGTCCCAAGAAATAAATTCACCCCCTAAATCTGAAGAACTGATATTACAAAAGTCATTAGGGAAATATCTTTTGTTGGACAGAGGGCAGGAATTTCACGTATTTCTCACATAAAGTAAACTTTATTCCTTAGGGATGTGATGCACTTTTATATTACATTTTGAGAAATAATACTTATAAAAGATTCATTTTTTTTCTGGCATAAACTGGAGTAGCTCTTATGTTTCTGTCTATAGTGATTTCAGGGACCACAGATTCTGAAGATGCTGAAAGCTTCCACTTCACACATGAGAGATACATTTATATTCAAACCACATATTTTAACATTGTAATGGGACAGCATAAATAAAAGGATATTAATTTATTAACTAAGTTCAGGAACATGAATAGCATGTGCATCACTTAGTAGTGCCTGCTGTGTTACCCGGGACTGTTTGGGAGCTAGCAGTCACCCCACAGTCTAGTTCCCACTCCAGCAGAAAAACTCTGGTGCCTAAGGGACCACTGGGCAGACTGGCAGAGGGTGGTGGGGGTGTTTCAGGCCATCAGCTGTGACTTTGCCCTGGAACACCCCTCTTGGGGAAGGCGAGCTCTGGCCACTCTCAAGCTCGCTGTCTGCCTCAACACTGGATCTGTCTTTGGGGGAGGCTGCAAGTGGCACTCAAAATGCAGAGCTGACACATCTGTAATAAAAACGTGCTGGGAAACTGTAAAATATTCTGGGCCTAAGACTGAAGCATGGGAATATCATGCAGCAAGTTAACAAGGAGTGGCTCACTGTGACTGGGGAGCAAAACTTTGCTAAGTGGGGCTGATTACTAAATCATCCACCTTTACCCTAGAGTAAAGTTTACCAATTTGACTGTATCTGTGATTAATTTTCTAAATAAACATATATCCTTCACTTTTCAGAGCTGTTTTCACCCATTTCCCCCTCCAACAAACCACCATTTTCTGTTTTCTAGATGATTTTTACATAGTGTTTGGCAACAACTCTGTTTTCATCACCTAGAAACTCAATATTCAGAGCAAAACCTCTCCAGCTGGCTTGTGTGTCGGAGTCTGCATACCTTGGGCAACAGATTTTGCAAAATTGTACTGATTAAATGTCTGCTTTTGCTGTTCTTTAAAAAAAAAAAAAAAAAAAAAAAAAAAAAAAAAAACCCAGACAAAAGGTCCCATTGAACGAATTTTCAGTTGTTTTGTGCTTGCAAGTGCCTGTCAGTAGAAGAAACACTTTCAAACCAGGTCCAAGGGCAACTAATGGAAAGCTTTCAGGCATGTTATTGAAACTAACCACAGAGTTTGGCCCCAGTGTAATTCTGACAGTGGTTGGTGAGAGCAAACATAGAGCACTAGCAGAAGCATATATGCTCTTGCAGTACAGCTTGAGCCTTCAGAATAGCACATTGTGGGGAAGACTTCATCCCCTGCATGCAGGTATTTCTTCCCCACAGTGTATTGAATTATTTACTGGTTCTTGAGCTGTCGTCATTTTTATATGTCTGTATCACAAAATTGGCAAGAGATTTGTAGAATGGCAGTGTCTTCCATTCCCAGTTACATGTCTTCTAACTAATTAGTACAATTCAGGTAACGAAGATAACTCATCACAGCTCTACAGAGATACCCGGGGCAGAAATGTCTCCATGCACAGGCTGAGACACACAGGAGACTGACAACAGCCACCCACTGCAGCATATTCCAATGTGCCACAGAGGTTTCCATACTCAGTGACAGCAGGGGCTCTGGGAGCTGCTCGGTGTCTGAGGACTGTGCCAGTACACCAATCACTAGAGAAGCAACACACAGTCATGACTGGTGGCACCTGTCCTTCCTCAGGAAGGGAGACCTCCCTCCAGCACATGCCAAGCACAGTGAGCACTCAGTGAGAAGCACTCAGGGTGCCTGCACGAGCCCTGGCCAGAAGGGTAGACTATTCTGTTCCCCATCCCACAGATCTTCCTAATCTAGAAGCTTTCATAAGCACCTCCAGGCTCTGGGCACATCACTTCCCTGCAAAGTCATTTCAAAATTGTTCAGTAAAACATTTCAGCTTTTAATCCCTTTCTTCTGCCAGTGAGAAAGCACAAGTGATTATGAGACAGATAAAAGATCTGCAGGTCACAGTTCACTCTGCCTGCACCTCTGTAGGGCATGGGGATGTTGGATGGAGGTAAGTCATCCTTTTTTATTGTTTGTGTGTGTGACCAAATCACTCATGGACAGATTATAAGGTCTCTGGGGCAGTACAGTGTTTTAGGCAATTAGTACATGTCTCTTCAAGAAATCTCTGTGATTGGAAAGGAAAAGGCAGATTAAAATGCTACTTGTGTCTCTCTTGAAAATCCAAGGCAGTCTCTAAATGCCAATGTGTTGGCTGTGTTTCAGATACCCACAATAGAACTAGCAAAGTGGCCTGCTGAAAACTTCTCCCTCTGCACCTTATAACCCAGAGTCAGATTTATTTTCTTGTGTTGTAATTCCTACAGAATCCCACATCATCAATGTCATCATTATGCCTCAAATTGTTTGTCTGAAGACATTTTCTCTCAGAGTTTATCCTATTTTCCCTGCAAGATTTCTTTGCTCCTTTATCATCTCTGAGAACAGATAATTTTAACATACTTCATTCAGAGAGATCTTCCACACTTGCAAGGAGCCTGCAAGGGGCTGTGGCACGGTGCCACCCACAGCATGTGATGACTGAAGCCTCCTGAAAACCTGGAGGGATTTCAGACTTAATTCTTTTCATTTTCCTTCCATTTTCCTCTAATTTCACATTCCCTTGTGGAGCACCCTCTCCTGGCCTTCCCAATGCATCTTTTCTCTTCTAATGCTTTAACACACTTGTGTTGACCAACCTGAGCTACCCTCTCTAGCAATCATCAGGCAGCAGGTCCAGAGAGTTAGGCTTTTTCCTAACTTAGCATAAAAATCTGTGACTGTAGGCAAATGTGACCTTTTCAGGGGCTGACTTTATTTATTTATCCTGTTGCCATTTATTTGTTTGTTGTTAAAAAAAAAAAAAAAAGGTAGTACACTGTCTCCTGGACTTACGAACAATATAAAATTAAAATCTTTCTGACTAGCAACACTTTTTTATCAAGTAGTAATTAAGACTGCAGTCATAGCCTAGGACACAGGCTGAGTACATGGTAAGACCATCGTTTCCAGCTCCAGTTCCTCTGCACTTTCATTTAGCTGGTGGAGTGCCAGACACAAGTGCCTCCATGGTTGCACATGTACCTGCGTGCTGCACTGATGGCAGAAATAACCAAGAGGCAAGCACAGCCCTGTTTGCCATCAGGCCTATCTATCATGTAATCTCACATGATGTTTGGGAAAGCCAGCTCATGTGATGCCTTTCAGCACACAGATGGGCACGCATGGCAATTTTTGCCTTCTCTGGCAAGCTCTCCCCCTCTTTGGCCCCAGGGACAACCTCCCACAGGGCTAGCTGTCATCTGCACTCGCCAAGTCATGCTCCAAGTCCCCAAAAGCAACTGAGAGGGGCTGGGACATCATGTCTTTCTTCTCCCAGCTCCCTGCCTGCTCTGAAGCTTTCACCCAGGCAGGACGATGGGCTGCTGCGTGCTCATCATCCCCTCCCATATGTCCCTTTGCATGACAGCTCTGTATCTGTGGAGCTAGATATTAATGAGCTCAAGAGAACTCCCCAGCCTCCAAATTAATTAGAATAAATCACCCACCAGAAGTCTCAATCAGTCCTGCTCTCCCCCTTTCACAGAGGAAGATGTTCCTGTGTGCCTCCCTCCAGATCACATACCCCTATCACCCTTCATTTTCTTCTTGTCGTATGGCAGCCTACTGCCCACACAGGTAAATAAATGACTGCATCATAGAATCATTTAGAATTACCTGAAAAGAGCTCAAGATCATCAAGTCCAGCTGTTAACCCAGCACTGCAAAGTCCACCACTAAACATCAGCCCTTCCCTGGACAGACAGTCCATGTAATGCCAGACAATGAGCCCATCTTCAGCATCAGAGAGGGACTGGGGGAGGTGGCTGGGTCTGCGAGGGAAGTGGGCTGAAATAGCAACACTGTGGTCAGTTCCATTAGCCTAATCCCTTGATTTTTTTGTTTCAGAGCAAATTTGCCTGCATCTAGTCAGATGTAAAGAAGAGCTGTGTTTTCTGTTTTTCTTTTAGCACCACCCAAAAAGCCCTTGTTCTGAGAGGGAAGGATATTTGCACTGGCTTAACTTCAGTGGTCTAATACAACTACAGCAACCCCGTGAGGAATACAACACGTTAGGGTGCGCCCAACAAACACAACCAAGGAAAAAGCAACAAGTGATAAATATCCCTGAGCCATCAGGCCTGCGAGGTGCCTCCTGAGCAGCAGGGCAACAGTGCCACATGTACCCATGTGAGGCTTCTGTCTTTTCAGCCAATAGGAAAAAGAATATGCTCAGCTCTGCACAGGGTGTTAGTGTTGATGAGGGAGGTCTGGCAAGGAGGACAGTGTAGCCAGAAAGCTGGGAGCATGTTTTTCACCTCACTGCTCCCCCAAATCCAAGACAGATGAGGGGACAACAACTGCAGTTGAGATTTGACTGCCCAGTGTCAGTCCCAGTCCCAGTCCTTGCCAGCAAGCCAAGAGCACGGCTTCCATCCTGGCCTGGAGGCAATATGTGCTCCATGCTAACAGATCCACAGGAGGCAAGCTGGGCATAGGGAGCTGTAGAAAGGAAGGGCAAGTTTGGGTTAACACACGCCCCTGAGAAACAGCACAGATCCACTTCACTGGGTCTTGCAGATTTTCAGTTTCAGTGCCATGGGCTTCCTGATATTCCCTGTGAAACTCAGTCAAAGCCACTGTGCTTCTCCTTGGTGTTGCAGGGAAGCTAGAGAAAAGCCCCAGTTCCCAGCTGAGGACACCCAGCTTCATCCCTCACTGCATGCTCTTCCTGCCCCTCCTGCACAAAGGGTTTTAAGCTGAGCCAAGGGCACAGCAGGACTTGCACCCCCCAGGCATGTTGCTGCCTTTCACACAGACAGAACAGGCAGGGAAGAGCTATGCAGAGGTGGAACAAAGCCAGTTTCTTCCTGAAGCACAGCTTGCCCATGCCTGCAGCCTCCACAGTGAAGCTGGGCCAGTCCAGCAGCCCCCAAGGACTCCAGGCAGCTGGCAGCAAAGCTCCCAATGTTGCAGAGGGACATCATTTTTTTGGGAAGGAGGACACACTGCATACATGGATAGAGCTCAGTCATGCTGCTTGTGTACCTGCACCAATGGGGCTTCCCAAGTGAGAGAGTGAAGGTAGAAGCATTGGGGCATGCAGCAGGGTCTTCAGGTGGGAAATGGGGAGTGCCTCACCCAGCTGCACTGAGAGCTTAGGAGGGACAGAGGAACCCGTCTTCTCCAGCTCTTGTATCCCACCCAGCAGAACTGTCCCCACTCCCGCAGGGAACACCAGCTCAGCAAGGACTCAGCTCCACAAAACTTCCTTCCCCTGTGTCACACTGAAGCCTGAGGGACTGCAGCCACCTCTGAGTGTATGCCAGTTCAGATGAGGCACAACAACCTACATGAAAAGCAGCACCCTCTCTTCCTTCCTTTTGAGGAAAACTGGTCAAGTATCAACACCAGAGCAGTGTTTTACACTGCTAAGCATCCTCTTGAATAACTAAGCAGCAGTGAGTAATATGTATTTACATACATTATGGTCTATTCCCCCATCGGAAGGCGATTTGTGTAGATAACTTCCATCAATGTTAGAGGGAGTCATTCACATAAATCCTTGGCACTTTAATGGCCGACGAGCCTCCTCTGTGTAGTAGTTCGTGTTGCTGCATTTAGTGAGCGCAATATAAATGTGGCCAACTTAATATGCAAATAAATTCAAGTATTTACTGAGCCATAAGAGACAGTTACTAGGCACATCTCATTCATCGTTTATAGGGAAATAGATGGAGGCTGCCAGTCGAAGCCGAGAGATAAATGCTGTAAACACTTTTTTAAGGCAACAGGGAAAAGGGTACTGAGTCTCCACATATACATAAATAATGATCATAAATAGTTTCTTGAAGACGTCTCTTCTATTTTTTTCTACTCTGTGTGTGCGTCTTTACTACACATCTGCATTGAAACACTATTTGTTGCATTGCTGTTGCCTGCCAGTGGCACTGGAGTCCCTTTCATCCCTTGGGACCAGGGTAGGGCCATGCCCCATCCCAGCTCGTTCACTCACTGCCTTCCTACAGCAGCTGTAGGAAGGGAACATGCTCACCTTGAAAAGACAGACCACCCACTGCAACTCCCTCTGTCCTAGCACCAAAATGTGAGCCTTTCCTTTAATGGCACCTGGTGCAGGAAAGAGGAGGGAGACCTTTCTCGCCATTTCTTCTCACAGATGTTCTCTTGAGAATCTGCACTGGCTGTTTGTAAAACAAAAGCCCTCACCAGGTCTACACTTTTCTAAGACAGAGAACACACATATTCTAAGGAAAACAGATCTTAAAAATTCATAAGATAAAGTATTACTGAAGTGCTCCTTCAGTTCTCTGCATATGATTTTTAGGATGCCGTGCCAAATGGATGTGTGCTCCATGAGACATTTCTTCCTTGTGGTAATAAATGAAGTAAAACTGATTCACTTCTTTATTCTTTCAGATGGAAAACAAGGAAAAATTCCCTATCCATATTGCACAGTTCAGTAGGATAGTTCCCATGCACATACATGCTCATGGAAATATGCAGATACATATGTTAAAAGACCTTATCTACCATTAGACTCCACAGCATTTACTGGGCTGCAATCCTACCAGTGCTGTGAGGTTTTTCATGGGAGTCGCCAACAAAAGCCTAGTCTTTCCAGAATCCCCATGTCCTCTCTGACCTGCTGGATCTATCCAAGCTTGAGAGCACAGCACTGAGGGTATGCAGGCATCTTCCCTGCATAGCCACGTGTGAGCAGAGACAGAGAGGCTAGCACCACCACTGTGCTTGCCTGGCTGCCTGGAAGGACAGCTCAGGGTAGCCAGGCACAGTGGCAGCTCAGCCTCAAACAATAATTATAGCAGAGACAAAAAGAACCAAAACAACCCCAAGCAATCTCGTAGGTTCTTTAATATGTAATCTCCTCTTGTAATGTTGCCTTTTGGGTTTGCCCTTATCTAAGACCTCAGAGCTCCCCTTTCTGCTGTTCAGTGCCTGCCTCTGCTGTCAAAATCTCTTCTGTCCAAGTATTGCCTATGACCAGGTTTGAAGACCCCTCTCAAATCTTTGCGCTCTGCCTCCAGTCATGTTTCTCTCCCCACAGTGCCCACAGGTGCTGATGGCTGCAAACCTCCAATTATACTTTGGAAATCAGATCATTTTACACACCAAATCTATAAAATGGAGCCCCCACCACAAAGGAGCTTGTGCCCCTCCCAGTGTTGCTGTGCCCCCCCACTGCCTTCCCAGGAGAGCCTCCAGTGCTCCTTGCACCATGCAGGGCTGGCCTTACGGCTCAGATCTGCCCACTCTGCCCCAAATTCAGGTTGTGCTGTGGGGCCAGAGAGCAGTGGGAGACACTCAGGGAGCAGAGGGTAGCCAAGACACTGATTTTGTGACAAGGAGACAGGAAGTAGCAACCCAGCTAACAAGACCAGTGGTGGTCTCACTCCCACCTTTCCTCTCTCCTGCCTTGATAGGCTAGGTGTTTGAGTGACAACACTTCCTCAGACTGGGAGTTTATAGAGGGCCTAAACACCTGCTGGAGCCTCTTGGGATGAGAACTACTGTAATTCTCTATGAGTCTGCCCATGTCATAAGACAAGATCTGGGTTAAAACCTACCTGCCTGTGGTATCCTCCCTGGCAGGCAGGCAGGAAGAAATCACTGGAGGCCAATGCTGCCTAGAGGTTTTCAGGTCACCAAGGACTTATCCTGAGTTTTGGGGACCTGGCAGCTTGGGAACCTGAGCCTCTTGCACAGACGATGTCAACAAGCCAGGCTGCTCAGCTCAGAGATATCTCAGGGCAGCATCTTCCTCCAGGGAGCTATTTTTGGAGGTCTGTCTTTGTAGGAAATGCTCATTGCAGCCTGCAGGTAGCCCTGTTGGCTGTGGGCAAACTGCCTCTTGGGGCTGTCCCGGAAGGCTTGAGGTGAGGGGACAGCCTGTCATCACCATTAATGCCCTAAATGTCCTCATCATTAAATCCAAATCACTTTTCAAAGAAAAAGCACTCACACTGAAAGCTTGGGTTGGTGACACCTGCAGGAAGATGGGCTGAAAGGAGAAGGCATCTCATACCTTCCCTGCACCTCTCGCCAAGTAAAATATGACATGTTTTTCTTGCACCGCCTTCACACCACTGGCACACAAGCAGAGACAGGGAGAGATGGAAGCAAGCATTAGGAAAAGGTATTTTTCTAACAGAGAGGTAGAGCAGCTCTCAGATACCCAACTCACAGCAAAAGGCACATGGACACTTGCTCTCACGTCCAAGGAGCATGACTCAGAGAAACCCAGCTGATTTTTTACAAATTTCTTGAAATCGGGGACAATGTCAGAAGGAAACACCTATTCTTTCACGTGCCATGAGATTACCCCTCTGTAGATCTCCATGGGAAAGCAAAGCTTCCACAGGTGCCAGCAGAAATCCAGCAGCTCAGCTGGTGCTACTGCCCAGCACCCTGTGCTGAGATGGGAACCAACGCAGAGAGTCATGCACTGCTTCACTTTCAGATGTAGAGAAAAATATATCTCTACCAGCATGCATTTGGGATAGAGCTGCAAGTGGCCTTAGCCAGCTGCTCATCTCCCAAGATCTGGGAGCTGCACTGTGGCAGCAGGAAGGTGGGCAGCGCCGGCATGCCAGGGCAGGGTTAACAAAGGAGTGAGACCTCAGACCTCCCTCTGCCCTACACCCAGTGCAGTCCCCTTCCCTCCTGCCCCCAGCTGCAGCAGATCTGCATGGGCACCCAGGGTCTGTGCATGCCATGATACAGAGGGAAGTGGACCCTCTGCGAGGAGAAGGGTAACCAAAGCACCCAGAGGAATTTAGGGCACAACTCCAAATGCTCAATTTCAGTCACGCATGTTGTAAATGAAGAAAATGCCAGGGAATACCCCTGGGATCCCCGTGTATATAAATACCTGAAGCAACAAGAGCAACAGCTGGCTCCTGCAAACGCTTTTGTCAGTCTGACATTTCGCATGCCTAGCACACTGGCGTCCATGCACGTGCCAGGTAAGAGGAGCAAAGAACCAGAGGTATATTCCTGGCCACACTGCCAACTTTGATTTGGGAAGGAAACTCCATCTTTTGCACCCCATACCCGAAGTGAACAGAGCAATTAACTCCTAGGCAGGGAGAAACAGTCTAGCTTTTTCAGTACCACTTCTTCTGTATGATGAGAATCACCTTTAAAGATGGGGTCAGTATAAACTGCAGGGCAACAGCAAACTGTTCAGTTCAGGAGGAATTATTCATCCTTCAGTGGAACATAATTACACATCCGGATTCTCTATGGGCAATCCTTTATTTGGGCCAAATTTACATTAGTTCCTAAAGGGAACAGCCAATTCTTAATGAATGTCTTACAGGTTCATCATCTTTAAGTGATTTTATTTAAAAAAAGAGAATATCAGAAGTTGAAATCTTTAATTAGTAAATTATAACTTTACCTTCACTGAACATTGCCTCTTCTCCATTCAGTCATCCTCATCCATAGGAAAACTTGGTACAAAGATGCTAGATTAGATTATAAATTCTTTTCAATTTTATCAGTCAATAGCAAATTAGCCAGTACCTTTAGTGCACCCATATATCACGATTCTGTTTGGCAGAGTGGTGTGTAATCTCCTGACACATAATTTTTAATGAAGTTTCTTTTTTAATATACAGCAAAATAAAGATAAAATTTTGCTTCCTTTGTACAGGAAACCAATTCCTCATGAAGCAACTTGTTATGATAGAATTAATACATGTAATTAATTTTTCCCTGCAAGGTGAGCCTGGAATATTTTTCTCTGCATAAGTAAACCAATTATTGTTCATGCTCACTGCGGGGAGATCCACCTGTTAAATGCTGCAGCTGCTCTTAATGGTCAGCTGGAGAACTCAGCAGGGAGTGTCTTATGTAAATAAAGCCGACTCCTTTGCACCATTTTAAAGCTCTCGAGAAGTACTTCTGTAGAGCGGGATTCTATGGAATTGGGGTATTTTTTCTCTCTTTTTTTTTTTTAAGACACCATGTGTTTTTTGAGTATACTTCATGAAAGTGAACTAAAATCCCCTGAAGATAACTGGGTTTTGCTGACTTCAGTGTTATCAAATATAAACATTTTGCTTCATTCAGTTTTTAACAGAAATCATTGCTGTCTAATTCTCATCAACTATTTCCTGAAGGTCTTCCTTACGTGAACTATGCTTTTGTGCCTCATATTTACTTGACAGGCACGCGTGGCTTCCCACCATCTGCAGGAGAAGTGCCTCCGTCTCCCATTTAAAGTACCCCGGAAGTTTCCAAACTAGTGCTAAGAATATGGGCTAGCCTTAGGGATGTGAGTTCAGTTTGTAGTAGGAAAGGAGCCCTGGAGTACCTCTGGGCAAAGCCCACTGAGAAGTGGTGACGCTGGGGAATTAGAATCATAGAGTATCCTAAGTTGAAAGGGACCCACAAGAATCACTGAAGTTAAGCTTTGGTGATTCCATTAAATCATCCCATTTTCTATTATCAGGTTTGAGTTGGCTCCTACCAGAGCTGGGTTCTGGGGGAGTCTGCAAGGATGCCAGAGGTCCCAGCACGGCCAGGAATGAGGAGGATGGACACATCCCCACCGAGGGCAATGTCCCAGCAGCGAGGTCCTTTCTCAGCTGCATCCCTCCAGCAGTGCTGGCTGAGGAAGGGGGCAGGAGCCCAGCTGGCAGGGCTTGCCTGTCTCCTGTTACCAGGCTTGAATGGACAACCGTCCCACACCCCACTTTGTGGCTTCACTTTACAACCTGTGATCATCTTGGTTTTCTTCCCTTTTATAATACTACCTACATTTGAGGGAGGGAAAATGCTGGAGAGACATCCATATAAGGTCACATCTCAGCCTCCTGAAGCTCAGGGTGTCACCACGTACCATGATCCACTGCTATGTCATGTTTCTCTTTCAAACTTTTTCTTTTCAATATGTAGAAAGCCCCCAAATTTCTGTGTCAAGCACGGAACTGAGGGAAGAACTTCTCATTGCAATTTCTTCTTTCTAGGTCTCATAGCCCCCAACCAGCACCTGTATGGTTGCTCATGTGTTCCCAGCAGGTGAGAAAGCTCATGGCAAGTCACTGATTGCCCAAGTAAGAAAATTGCCTCTTTTTACCCACTCTTCTCCACAAAACACAGGGAAGTACTTGATCTAAACATTTCCAATAAACAAAACAGAAACATCTGAGTCACTGTGCTCACTAGCAAAGTGTTTCTCAAGGATCCCTTCTGCAAAGTTTCTGATCTCATTCAGCACGTGTACTTTTCCTGTTGGTAGATTTTTTTCCAGTCCCTCTTCCACACTCCATCACTAAAAAGCTCTTGTCCTTGGCAGCCTTTCTAATCTGAAGAACATGTGTACTGGCTAAATAACTTATATGATGGGACAGAGGCACTCTGCCTAATTGGGAAAATCAATGTGACATCTGAATTAAAATACAAAGTCACCTGCACCCGGAGAGGACTTGGAGGCACCTCACCGGAATACGATCACAAAATCTGAATTTGCAAATCTCCAAGCCATATCCTCAGCTGGTGTCAGATGAGGCTGGAGCCCAGGAACTTAGGCTGATTTACACCAGCAGCTGATTGCCTGATGCTTAGCTGCACTAGGGACTGACAGCACAGTGGGATGGAGGATGCTCTAAGTATTCCTGTAGCACAAAGATAGTTTTTACACTTCACCTCTGCTCCCAGAAACAACATTCCTTCCTTTGCTTTACCTCTTCCACTGTGCCTTAATTCAATTTGAAAAGACCTTGGTCTACCCTTGAGAAAAATGTCTTCATGACCCTCTCTGAAATAAACCCAGGATTAAACAGCGATCTCCCTCCAAGCTGAGAATTCAAGCAACTTTCCTTCTGCAGCTCACCAGATTAACTTTATTCCTGCCACATGCCCTGCATGCACCAAACCCAAAAGCAACTTCTTTCTTCCACAGCGCTGCCACCAGATGAGTCCCAGGCAAAGAAACCAACCCTCACAGACATTCACCAGCAATGGAAAGGGGAACAGTGCCCAGATCTCAAAGGCAAAAATACTCACTGAACCACGCTGTGCTTCACCCTCTGTCAGTGAGCGTTAGGCTGCAGGCTGGGGCGGCAGCAGGGGCTTGAGAGCTAAGGAGGGACTGTCAGGGTTAGCCAGGTGCCC
The DNA here is from genome assembly GCA_038380795.1 of Pyrocephalus nanus. Classification (NCBI taxonomy): domain Eukaryota; kingdom Metazoa; phylum Chordata; class Aves; order Passeriformes; family Tyrannidae; genus Pyrocephalus; species Pyrocephalus nanus. Next base: position 45,212,889 of record CM076260.1, read on the forward strand.
TCACACATTGCATCCCTGCGCTCTGTCCTCTCTGAAAGTTAGCTTTAAAACACCTGAAAAGACACACACAGACAACTGCGCTAAAGTGTGCTCCTCGACATCTCTCGTAAGCAAGATGCCTGTAAGTCTCGAAGGAAAAACCCAGCGTATAAACAGTATCACTCCCTACAGTTTTCAGTTAAGGATAAAAATTCAACTTACCATCTGGTTTGAAGATATGAGGAGATTATAACTAAGCTCATTGCTCTATGATCTCTACTAAACCCCAGACTATGTGTTGTAAATACTCTTTGCTATGTATATTGCAACATAAGTGGCTTTTAAAATGGAAGAGGCATTTATGTGGCAGCAAAAAAAAAAAAACAAAAACAAAAAACGCCCAAGCCCACTTTTTTGGAAAAGCCCGAAGCCACACTTCATGCAGAGTGCTCTGCAGTTAGAAGTCTTCACCACCTCGTGCAGACACACACACACACACACACACACACACACACACACACACAGACAAGCTCCCGCTGCCGCGCAGCACAAGCCGGCAGCACAGGCGGATCTGCTGCCCCTCTCCTCACACCAACTGCTCCCAGGGCTCAGCAAGGGTGTGCTTTGGCAAAGAGAGTCTCCAACTGAGGAACTGCAAAGTTACCACGTACAGACAGGCAGAACAAGAACTGCTCCAACAAGGCTGGATGACAAACACCAGGCAGAGAAGAAGAAGAAGAAGAAGAAGAAGAAAAAGAAGAAGCATGCTTTTCCCTTACCTATAGCTTAGGCTAAAACACTGAGCAGAGTCTTTAGAGAGCCCAGGCACTGGGACCCAAAGGGCAGAGGACTTTCAGCACAGTCACAGAGATCCCAGCAAAAACCATCTTCTCCCTGTCTTTTAGCATAGTGTAAGTCTCCAGCAGCTCAGCTCTCCAGCTGCAAACATCTCATTAGACTAATGCATTCAGCACAGGCAGAAAACTCGATTTACCATAGCTACAGCAATGAATTTCCATTATGATGACAGCTTCAACCACATCATGTCCGGAAAAGCAGCCAACCACTGCCTTTTAAAGAACACACGCATTTAACACGCAGAAAACGAGGCCTGCGTGGTGGGTTTCCTTTCCCTTTGCAACTACGTTGAGAAAAAAAATTGCCATTTCTTTTTATTTCAGGAACTCTGCAACCTGAAAGGTAAAGGCATTTGGACTCTTCCCACCCTTCAACCCCCCCTCAAAACAGCACTATCTTTTGCAATACAGTGCATTGGGCTGCAGTGAGAAGAAGGGGTGTTTGCAACATTTCTGGTCTCACTACCCCTCCTCTGTTGCCATGGAAACCGGACTGTAGCATCAGCCCTTTGTCCCACTCCTGCAGCAGCCTGGCCTGATGCTGAGCTTATGTGATGTGCCACGGATGGGAAGGACCAGTCACTTAGTTTTGGATAATTTACATGAAAATTTGGGGAATAGCTCTTGGAGTCTTTTTGCTGGCAACACTAGGTGTGTGAGTACAGTGCTGTTCGCTCACACACACATGTACCTGCACACAAGCACACTGAGTCGGCTGTGTGGAGAATCTTACAGGTATGGTCAGACAATGATATCTGTAATACACAGAAATATCAGTTATCGCAGCCATGCCACGGCATTTGGACAGAATGCAGGAGCGGCTTTTCATTGAATTTCTAGTCACTCATCATGGAAGGCACCAGATCTTCCCTTATTTAGTGCAGCACTAGCGGCTCTCACCATCAAAAAAAAAAAATTTCTGCAGTACGTATGATAAATAACGATCATAATAATCCTGCCATGCTCCATTGACTGTGCTAGATCAAATTATCCCAGCAAAGGGGCTTGTCACAGTTGTTTGTGAGTGTTGCACAGCTCCCCGCTGCCCACTTCACATGCTCACATATATTGTTACTCAGTATTCATGGCAAGCCAAATGTGTTCCCCACCTCTTTCGTTCCAGTCCCGTGAGTGCCTCATCAGACAGGCTTGCAGCCGCAGCCACTGGTTCTGCTGGTTTCGTGGTTCCTGCGCACTGGTTTGTGCTAGTCAGGCTTTATGGATTTTAGGGGAGTTACTTTCGGCTTATCACCACAGAAGAGGAGATGACTATTAAGCCTGTTTTATTTACCGAGGAAGAAGAGAGAAAGCAAGAAACCACAAATCCTGGACCATCTGTAGCAATAAGAGCCTGGGTTTTGCTGGTGCCCTTCGCTGGCAGAGGGGAGAAGGGCAAGCATCTGCCCAGCAGTGGCTGAGCAAGGTGAAATGCTCAAGCTCACTCTACCAGTCCCTTGCGAGTTCAGGACGATGGTCAGGGTATTATTTGTTTCTTACGGTCGTGGTTAGAGAAAAACTCTGTACATTTAAATTAAAAAAAAAAAAAAAAAAGGTTTGGAAAATTCAGGAGAAACAAAGTGGCATTTATTATCTTTTTTTTTTTTTATTGCATTGGTATAAACTTGACAGACGTTGTAGGCGTGAAAAATATATTCACACAGAATTGGAACAACTGTTTTCTGTCTCCTGCTACTGGTGTATGAAACCCATGGTGCTCATGAACATACTGGGTAAGGAAGTACACAAAGGCTCCTCAGCCCAACCTTCATCCTGGCAAAGACCTGTAATCCCTCTTTTTCCCTCTTCTCTTTTTTTTTTTTTCAGTGGGCCAGCATTCATGGATTCTCACACCAGCATAAAACAGAGGCAACTGAAACACCATGCAAATTCCTGTTTCAAGTTCCCCAATAGGATAAATGGGGAAAAGTACTGGTGATTACAAAAAAATTGTGACAGGATCTTTTAAAAAGCTTTGCTTCTCTTGAAAGCCGTTTAAAATTTTGAGCATGAGTCTTAACCATCCCTGTCATTTCACATTGCCTCCACAGATGCATTTCTGCTGTGGCTTGTCACACACGGTGCTGTTGTTTGTGTCACACCACGTTACTGATATCATTTACCACAGGCGGGCTGGCACAACCTCACAGCATGGAGGCATCAGCTGTGGCCTCTCACAAAAAAAATATCATATTAATACAATGCAACACAAGACCAAAGTGGAAATTTTGTTTTTTCATCACTGCTGTTGTTAATGCCTTGTGTAATTTTGCAGATCTCAAACCAGCCAAATACCCACCGCTTTGGGAGCAAGTTCTTCTCAGTGAGGAATTGAAGAATTCCTTGGACTGTGCTCTTTGGAGGGCTCATTTGACAGCCTTGAATTAAAAGTTTAAATTAAATGGTCTTGAATTTTGGTTTAAAACATACAGCTGGTCTGAAGAGCAGCTTAACAGCTGAAAGCAAGGGCAGGTGAAATAGTGTTGGGGAAATGGCTCAGTGTGTTTACATCTGCTATGGAGTCAAATGCAAGGCTCATTCCCAGATCTCAGGCTCCACAAGAGAGGAGTGAGGGGCATGGGGAGACGAGCCAGAGGTGGAGCCAAGGGGAAGGTTGTGCCCAGGATGGTGCAGGGGAACAGTCTGCCTGTGTGCTTGCGGCATGCGCATGTGAGTCTCGGGGCCATCTGAACAGCCACGGTCACCCACTGGTGGCTTCAACCCAAGCCTGGCCCTGCCACCCAAGGCTGGTTTACACTACCCTCACACATGCAGAGAGATATGCCTGACTTTGGGGTGAGGAGAAGAGTGGATGAAGGAGGTAGGGAGCTTTAAATTGCTGCCCAAGTAAATCTGCCAACCAAACACCAGAAATATGGTTGAGCAATATAATCACTTGCTTCATTTCCAAATAAAAGGGAAAAAGATTATAATATGGGGAGGCTGGGGAGGGGGGGAAGAAAAGGTCTCAAAAACAATTAAATGCTTTCCTCTGTAAGCGTAAGGTTTGCAAATGAAGGTGATGCTGCAGAGGAATATTAAGGATCTCTGCACAGAGAGGCAGGCAGTAGCAGAGCATGGAATACAACTGAAGCCTCCTGCCTCCTGTTGCTGCTTCCCCAACTATTTGAGCCACAGGCCATCATCAATCTCAAAAATTATTTTTTTTTAATACAAATCCTCTTTATTGTGTCCTCTGTCCACCTCCATGCTCTTTTCATCAGTACCCTGATATTTGTATTTCACCTCATCTGTACTGATTATTTTTCAACCATTCCCTCCATTACTTGTCTTCACAGCCTCCTCTGAACAGGAACAGCCACCTGATGTGGAAGTGAAGCTTTTGGGGCAGGTGATAGGATGGTGAGGGATGAAGGACCAGGGTTTTAATGATCAGCAGGGAGGCAGCTCAACACCCAGGGTTTGGACACGGATTTTTAAGTGCTGGATTAGCCCCTAGTTTGTCTGATCTCCTGGGCACAAGGGCTTTGATTGCCTCCAGACTAGGTGGGTGTCCTTCTGTGCCACATACACAACTGAAATACCAGCAGCCACACGAAAGCCCTGCTCTGCTCTCTGCTGTAGGCTCCTCTTTTGGTAGTTCCATTGGTTGGGGTCTCAAATGCCCATTGCCATCCATGTAGCAATGGGGAACAGGTAGGGGAACAGCCCTTATCCCCAGGGTGATTTCTGTCATTCCCCCAGGTGTCCTGTAACAGCCTCAAATTGGGCTGAGCCACCAGCTCTTGCTGAACTGCCCAAGCCGTTTCAGATAGAAGACAAACCTGGCTGTGATCTGGGCTTTGCTGAGTATCACAGAGGACCATTCTGGATCCTGACCTTGTGCCATTGTCCCACCTCAGCCATGGGCTCCGTGGCACAGCCAGCTCTGCAGCCCTGTGCTGGGCACTTTGGCACACATCACTCCATCACTCTCCATCCATCACCACCATTAATAAACTTCCACAGATCGTCACTTTATTTCAAGCATTACGCTATAATTTAAATAACTTGATTCTTTAAACAATTACATTCAATTACCTTCAGATTTCCACAATTCATGGTAAGTGAGAAAGGAAATTAAATATCCCAAAACAGCCCAAGTGTGTGCAGCCCTACTTGCTATGTGGGCAGAAGATGAGCAGGGCAGGGGGGGCTTGGTGCACATCTTTCCACCTGGCTGCAGGGGTAACATTCCCCCTGTCAGTCACCGCAGCACAAATGGCAGCTGCCTGCCCAGGTTATGCCCTCTATGTGATTTCCCCCTGCATCTTTATTAAGCATTTCAGTTTAACAGGATTTTTACCTATAAATCTTTCCGGATGATGAATCAAACTCATGACACCCACCCCAACCCTCTTCAACCCCCCCATGCTTGCATAGATACAGCTGGTTAAGTTATGATGGGGTCCAGTTTAAGGGAATGAATTTAAACAATTACCTTAATTACAAGAGCAGTATCATCTTTCAAGAAAGCGGGTCTCCAGGGAGGACAGCTGCTGAGAAGTCATTTAGACACGTGAACCTTTGAAAACAGCAGTGAGAGGAGCTGTGACTGCAGCCCTGGCTGCCAGCATTCCCTGCTCGCACCTCGGCTCCTTCCAACTTGCCCAGCAAAGGAATCGATGCGTGACAGCAGCTCTTGGGCAAGCAAGAAATCCCCAGGCTGCCAGGGCCCCACACCACTGCCAGTCACCCCCTGCCCAGCCCAGCCCAGCCCAGCCCAGCCTCGGAGGTCACCTTTTCTTTAGGCACTGTTGCTAAATGGAAGTAAAGCCACAGAGACTTTCAGACGCGCTCCAGCAATGTGCTCTGGAGGCTGAGCTGAAAATTAGGCACATGCCCAAGGCAAAGAGAAATCCCAAATACAAGCCTGGCAGCAGCCTGGATGGGCAAGGGGTGGCAGAACAGGATTCCCATCCCCTTCAGATCCCCACTGAGCCCAGCCTGCACCCACTGACTACCCCACACTCCCCCTTTGCCCCCCAGATGGGCTTTGGACCTGCTCTGCCTCCTCCCACCCTGGCACAGCAGCCCCTGCAAGGTCACCCAACTACCTCCCCACCCCAACTCACTGCTCGCTTGAGGACATGATTATTTCCCAAATCACTAAACATCAGGAGCCGCTTTGTAATTTGCTTGGTTCTTTATTACATTTATTGATTTTAAAATATTTTAACGGCTCGTTTATTGCTGTGTTAAAGAGCTCAGAAAGGCAATAAAGCCACACAGCATCCTTAGTGATAAAAGAAATAATCCCTAGAGCTGCAGAAATCATGCCTTCTCCCTTCCCTTCTGAGTTTCTTTCAAGCAAAAAAACCCAAGAGCAACTACACCCAAAAGGCCAAGTGCCTGGGGAAAATCCCATGCACCCAGAGTGGGCAGGTAGAACAAAGTGAAATAAGCTGTAGTCAAAGCTCAGGAGCTCCAAAGCAACCTGCTGCAGCTAAGAAACAAAGAAACCTTATTCATCCCCCAAGGTTAAGGTGCTTGACACACATGGTCATTCGTGATATGTTTGTTTATGTGACTGCCACGGACCATCTCTGTCTGCCCAGTGTCAGCAGTGATGATAAAATAGAGTCTGGAGCAAGGAGCTTGTATCAGTGCTGGCTAGGGTGTAAAACACTAACTTGCTTTTCTGCAAATATTTAGGAGCCCTGCTCTCCTCTTCAGCCCTGTCCCCACTTCCAGCACTGTGCATGTCACCCTGCGGGGTCACAGCCTCACAGTTCAGCACCTGAAGGTCAATGGAGGTTTCGCCCGTGCTGTCAGCAACCCAGCAAACCCTCTCGTGAAGAGACAGAAGTGGCAGAGGGGTGGCCCCACGGGGATGTATCTCTGAGCACCTTTCTCAAATAACTTGTCTCAAACAGCCTAACTTTCTGCACTAGAGATTACTGGGTCTGAGCAGTAATTAAAAAAAAATCCTCCAATTGAGGGGTTTTGTTCCTTGGATTACTTTGCTGTTTCTACAGTCATTTCCACCCTAGAGACTCTCCAGGCACTTAACCAATTAAACACCTACAGCATGGCAGCTGCCGGCAGCTCCCTACTCTCCAGTGGGAGACCACGGCCGGCAAACGCCGTTCCTGGGTGAGATGCCATCAGATTTCGTCGATCTAGTCTCCATTCAGCACAGATGTCCGTGGTCTGCTTCCCTGTGAGCCTCTCTCTGCCTTAGAGGTGCAAAGTCCGAGCTGCTGGGCTTGCTGAATGGATGTGATTAAAAGAGAAGCAAAGACAAGCTGTTGTTCAGCAGAGGGGGCCATTCCCCCTCCCCAGCAGCTGCCACAGTGCATGCCGTGCCTTTGTGTGGGCTCTTCCCCCTCGGGCTAGGGCAGGATCACACCCTTTCCAGCTTCCTCCCTTTCTTTAGGCTTGGAAAACTGCTCTGGCACTAGGAAAGCATGATGTTATTCTCATGGGGAAAAAAAAAAAAAAAAAAAAAGACACTTCTGAAAGCAAGTTAGCAAAGAAATTCTGGAAGAAATGGTGCTGAAGATGATAGGTGGGGTGACAAAAACAGCCCATGAATGTCACACCTGAGGAGGATGAAGGTCAAGAAAGCTATTCCCAGCCAGGAATTCAGTCCCGAAAGTTTGTCTTTTAGTAGTCACTGGGACTACAAGGAGGAATCTATGCTTTCACGGCACATCCTCCCCAACAGTCACTGCATGTCCACGTCACACAGAAAGATGTTCTTCCCCAGACTGAACACTTGCTCGCACATCAGTGAGAGGAAAGACAAGGTGTGATGGTGCCACCTCCTGCCAGAGGAGCACTGCATCTCACTAGCTGGGGGGGGGGCTCAGCTGCCAACTTCAAGCCAAACTCATCAGAGAGAAAGCCATTAGTAGCAACCTCATATAATAAAATTTTATCAAATGTAGAAGTCCAGTAGATTATATTTTCCTCCACAGCAAAAAGAGCAGTGAAGATATATGTCTCTATATAAGCTATGTTTGCATACTCCTTTTCCTAATTCAATAAAAAAATAAAATCTGTTGCTATCCAAATTCACTGTAATTATCTCTGTTTTTCTCTTGGCAAGTGCTATTTTTAGTCAATACGCATGCATAGCCATACTATAGCATAGCTATTTTTTAAATTACATATGCCAGCATAGTTTATAGATTTTAATTAGCTGGGGATTTGGATAGCCATCAGCAGTCAGGAGCTGTATGTTGTTTGCATACAAACTCAGTCAAGAAACTTCCCTACACAGCATCTGCTTGTACAACCAAAGAGGGGCAGACCCTTCCTAGGAGCTAAACTGCAGTACAGTTTAGAGCCTGTTGAACCAAGGGCTCAAATGCCATAGATCCTCACTTGGAGGAGAAAATGGGGGCCTGGGTGGAAGAGGGTACTTGGGTGATGAGCATGGATTTAGGAACATAAATGCAGTTCTCCACTTCCAAAAAACCTGACAGATGGGCAGATGGGACAGGCGTCCCTCCTTGGTCAGAACGTCAAAGCACCACCTCCAACACTGATTGCAAAGGGGATTTCCTGCCCAGAGTAATTATGCATGTCCCCAGGCTGGAGGGAATACAGAGACCCCTCTCCATGGGTTGCTCCACTGACCTCCCATTGGAGGTCAGTGATGGCTGGGAGAGGCAGAGGGAGCCCCAGCACACTTCCATCAGCTGTGATATCAGCTGTGATATCCATCAGCTGTGAGTAGGGCCAGGGAGCAGGGCTTTGCAAAATGCAGCTGTGCAGCCAACCAGGCAGCTGTGGTGCCTACACACAAGTTCACCTCACTGACAAAACTGACACCAGCTACATTGCTTAGCTATACACTATTTTTCTTTAACAAAAACCAAACCAAAACAAAACAAAACCAACAAAAAACCCCCAAACAAACAAACAAACACAACCAACCAACAAAAAAACTACCAGAAATCAGAAATATATAAAAATGTCAGCATCCTCAGCTTCTGAGGATGATCCGTATCTGGATTTCATTTTACTAGGGAGTGGGGGAAGTACTTTAGTACAGTTTAGCCTGAAAGCACCCCAAAGTCGTGTGAAATTCAGAATCCCAGGTCAGGCTCTGTTGTCCTTCATGCACATGTAACTCTGCAGAGACTTGTTGAAGCCTTTCACAGGTGAGCAAACAACTGAACTAGCAAAGGAGGTTTAGACTCTGCAAATGGCCTCTGCTGTATGCCAGAGAAGGGACAAGTTTTTCTTTTTTCCAGATGTGAAATAGCTGCCAACAGAGAAAAAAGGGGGAAACAAAACAAAAAAAACCAAACACACAACAAAAAAACCAAACAGACAACAAAAAAACCCAAACAAACAAAAATCAGAACCAAAACATACTTCTCAGTTGTAATCTGATCTAGCTGATTAATTGCTCACATGCTAAACTTCAGAAATCATATTGTGATTATAATAAAACTAATTTTAGTAGTGATATCACTTAAATAAAGGCTTGATTTTAGGGTTTTCCTTATATTTTCCCTCCTCTGCTATTCTGACACTTCATCATTTTTGAGGCTGGCATGACGTGCATACCAAAAAGCCTTGCCTGTGTCTAACGAGCTGAACTATTTTATTATTGCCTAGCCTACAACCTCGCATCTACAGAGACCTGCCTTACAAAGGCTGGTGTCAGCTTCCACATCAGTGCCGTTGAAATGTTTAACACTGAGCACTTACATAAAGATTCAAAGCAGGGTGGTGATTAATTGCTGTCACTCCTGCAAGTCTCCCAGGCTCACATTTGACCAAGAGGTCTGTGCTTCCCTTTTAAGAGACACGGGGGTTTGAACAACGTTGCCCTATTTTTTGTTTTAATGGGCTTTTAGCAGCGAGCGCAGAAGCTGCTGCACTGGGCAGGGCTGTCCAGGAGCGTGCAGGCAGCTGAAGCTGACCTGTGGCTGCTGATGCCCTGGTGACATCTCACAGATACCACTCAAGACATGAAATTTGAAAGAGGTTAGAGGTGAACCAGGCAAGAATAGTGTCAGCACTGATGTTGCAAGGAAGCAATGGACTGGACAAGCTAGGTTGCTTTCATCCCGGTTATTTCTCTTTTAAGCCTTGTGCTTCTATTGAGCTCAGAATGAAGATGGTCCCCTTTGCCTTGCTATCCATCCTCCTCTTGCCTCTAATGCTCAGCTTATCTCATTTGCTTCCTCAGTCCTGAATGCAGCACCCTGATTGTTGCTGTGTGCCTGGCAGAGCCAGCTCTGGGGTCACTGCGAGGACACAATGTCATCGTGCGAGGAGCAGCAGCACCCAGCCATCCCCCACTAATACCCTCTTTCCAAGAGAGAATCCTTCAGGAGGTGGGGGGCCATCATCCTGACTTCCATGGTTAGCAGGCAAAAACACCAAAGGAGAGAAGAGGTTCTTCACTTATCCAAAAGAGCCTGACCCTCCTCCCCCAGTGCTGGACCCAGAGGTACTGGTTCTTAGGGTGGGGATGGGCTGGGGGACAAGCAGGTGACACAGATCATTTGTACCCCACTGCAAGGTCCAGCCCCAGCTGCCCTGCCTAATCACCTCCAAGTCTTATAAGCTTTCTGAGAGGTGGGCCAGAAGAATGAAGAACCATGTATAGGAGTCTCCATATTTAAAATAACTAGTAACTTTTAGCATACATACTATAGATTAAATATGAATTTGAATGTAAAATATAATGGGGCAGCTTTTCATCTTATGAATGAACTCCTCAGTCCCCATTGCAATGAAGGAGGTAAAAAATAAGAGAGATCAAATACACCTAACAAATCTACATCAGGAGGGAACAATAAAAAGATACAACCAAGATAAAACCTTATGTGGGGAAGTTAACTGCCAAGAGTAAATCCTCGTAACTTCAGGAAGAAGTACCTGTAAGCAGCAGTCCCTTCTGCCCCGAGATGTTTAAGAGAAGCTAATGATGTAAATGAGGTAGCTCAAATTTCCTCCTAATTGGGAAGCTGACACCCATGCGTTGTACATGAGGCTGAGAGAGGAACAGGCTGAACTGATCTGGAAGGACCTGTGCAGCTGGGTGACACGGGTGGCCCAACAGCTGGGTGCGGAATGAAGCAAGAGCTGTCTCATTTCATCTGTTCACTTCAAACAACCAAAGTGATTGTCACCTGGGTCTCCAAACCTCACCACCCTGTCATGGACACTGTCTATTTTACAGCCATTACAACCTAATCTCAGCTAATGTGATTTACACATAGTAATTAATGGATCTTCAGTGGTGAGGAAATTCGTCATTCAATTTGAGTTTAATTTACTGTACACACATATATTAGGAAACACAAATTCCACAGCTGTAATCTGGGCACAGAGAAAGGGTTGTGTGGTGGGAAGGAAAAAAAATAAAACACACGGTAAACAATACACTGCTGGTCTTTCACACCTCCCGCTCCGTGAGTGTCTCCTCAATGGGAGGAAGGTGTGCAAATAAACCCGGACATCTCAGTTTGGATACTTGGAGGTGGAAGGCCAAGACCCACTGTCACTGCTATCCCATTTCCCAGCTGCAGGAAACATCAGCCTGGCATATTGGTGAGTATGGCCTCGTTCTGATCCCTGCTTACGTTTGGGGTGTGTATCCTTTAGAGAGAGCAGAGTGGGTTGACGGGGTATAATGGTACAGGTCATAAAGACCACAAAAGCTGCTGTGTCTGTGGCATACTTGTGAACAACTCCAGTGATGGAGAACCATGCAAAATTCAGGACAACCTTTTGCAGCAAGGACAGCATTTCATTTTCAGCTACCTGAAGTTAAAGGTGGCCTCCTAACAGGCTGGACTTTGGAGTATGTAGTAACCATGCCCCAGCAAAGCCAAAAGCAATGCCTGGGTGATCCTCACTAGCCTGTGTGAGACCATAAATGTCCCAGAGGCATCAGGGTTTTCCCAGATCAGGGACTACCCTGCGGGAAATACCTGCAAGATGTCCAGTTTTCTAGGATTTCTCCATAGAACGCCTCCAGCTTTATGCCATGAAGCATCTAGCTATGTCGTTTGCAATAAAGAAAAGCACTCACACCTTATTTTAAAGTAAAGGTGGATGAATTAAAAGCAATTGCTCAAGGTAGTCCATGCAGTTTCCTTTGTGCCAATAAATTCCACACATGCAATGTAACTATAACCTCTTCCCTGTTTAGGGATTAGAGCATAATGTGGAGGGCTTACACACAGTGAAAGACTGAAAATTATTCAGTGCTTCCTGATTCAGCACACACGTGAAATCAAATTCTAGGTAGAGTGTATGCAATTTGGCTTTAAAATACTATCATTAGCTTTACAATCTATTGTGCTAATTAGATTTATTAATAGGTTTCATTACCAATAACAGTTCTTTTATTTACCTGAAACATAAACAATTTTGGCAGAAAATTATTTCTACCATCTAAATAGTGTCAGTGTGGGCTCAAACTGCATCTTAAAACAAAACACCAACATGAAAGAAATGATGTGCAAACCACGAACATCACCATGATGTACCAGTTTAGTATCCCAGCTAGAGATCAACACCAAACAGGAGTCACACAAAGCTCTCTCTTCTGTTTGCTCCCAACACAGCAACAAGCACTTGCTTACCTTACTGAACAGAAATGAGTTTAAGCACACGCTCAACCTCTAATCCAGCACTTGGGTGCTCTGCCAAGCCTTCGACAAACCCTAAGAAAAAAAGAGCACCACTGTCATGCACAGATTTTGAGGATGATACTCCCAGGGGCATTTTCACATTTTCCTGCACAGAACATAAAACTTGAGTGATCACGGCACACCGTGGATGCCCACAAGGCGCCCCTGGTATCCCACAGACCGGCTCTTCAAGGCACAGCATCCTCATGGTAGAATCAACTAATGCATCTCCCCTTGCAGAGCTTAACATACAGCTGAATCGGAGATACCTTCACAATGACCATCTTATGCAAACACCTTTCCAAAAACTAAAACAAAGCAATGTTTATAGCTCAAAACCCTCATTAACAACCCATTTCCTCCTAAAAAAAGGAAGCTCTGCCTTTCTTTCTCTGGTAAGTTTTTATTTCAAAATAGTTTAATAATAATAGTAATAATTCCAATATTAAAATGGGTTTCCTTCAGCAGTTTTAAAATGAAGAGTCAGCAAGCAGTCTGGGGGGAAAAAAACAAATACAGAAATAGAGGGCATGCAAATGTAACAGTAGAGTTTCTTAAAAAGAAAAAAAAAATAGATAAATCTCTATCTATGCCCTCTCCCCCTTCAGAAAGGAGAAACACAAAACCAAACCTACAGCTCAAAACACGGTAAGCATCCCCTGAAGAATCCCAGGGCTTCCTGAAGAAATCCATGCCCCTGCCTCCCCCTGCCGAACGCAGACGGGAACTGCGCCCGCTCCTTGGGAAAAGCACCTTCTCTTCCCCTACAACTCAAGTGTTTTCCAATTCACAGACGCTTGCTAGTGTTTAATTACTTTTAATATTAATCAAACTCTGTCAATGTTTTGTAGGGCAGAAGGTTAAATCAAGTCACACAAACAAGCAAGAAAAATCTCATTTTTATTACTTCTTCCTTCTACCTACACCCATCTGCTTCATCAAGCAGCATTTATTTGCCCTAAATCTAATTCGTGGTGCTTCTCTCTACAAATACAGCCACAGCAGCCCACCCCCATACATGAGCTGGGCCAGGAGGAGCAGGGACAGTCACACTGCATCACCCTCCTGCCTATTCCAGCAAAGTCCCATTTTTACCCCTTGGAAGTGCTGCAAGCCACGAAGGTATTTGTGGCATCTCTGGCTGGGTGGACAGTTGGGCTCTGCAGTTGCCCCCTCTGACCTAGAACATGGGGCTACGAAAAGGAGCGCGACAGCAGCAGGGCAGAAGCAAATCTATTCACACAAAAGAATACCAGCTGCTTCCCGGTTATGCTTGGGCCACTATTGCACAGGGATGGAAGCAGCAATGCAGATTTTATTTCTAGAACTTTTTTTTTTTTGCTCTTCAGTTACTAGTCCAGTTTCAGAAGGTACAAAACTGGCCAAATTCATTTCTAAACCCCATCAGAAAGTGAGTCATATACACAACAGTGAGCACAAAATGCTGCTTCTTCCTGTAAAGCTTTTCCCATCCCGGTAACTGTTATTCAAGAGGAAGCTTGTCAATGCTTGAATGACAATTCAAATTTTTATTAAAAAAGGGTTATTAATAGACGCACCACACAACAGATGAACCAACAACTCAGTAATGCTGGGCATCTGCAGCTGGGGGGTTTCAATTCTGTGAAGCTCTTAAATACCTCCTCAGCCCCACTTTTGCATCTGTCTTGGAAGGTGTTGTAAAATTATGCACAACTACATAGCCAGCATTTTTAAAAGAAAAAGTATCAGCATGCCTTCTTCATGTTACCAAGATTTCCAATACCACCACAATTTTTCTTCTCACATCTTCTATTAAGTTACCTTGACTATAAAGGAGACACATATTTGAAGAAGTATTAGATTTAGCCTCTGTTGGCTCAATAGAATTATCCTTCGTTTGCAAACTTTCAGTGTAATCTCAGCTTTGATCTTTAAGAGGAAAACAGTTCAGTGTTCAGATCAGGGACATGAATCTTTTTTTTTTTTCCTTCTTAAAATCATTTCAGTGCATTCACATCTTGCCAGTATATACCTTGACTTTAAACAGTAACATTTGGGGAACAAATGTCATAGCACAGCCCAACACTCCCCCACCCCCAAATGCTTTTATTATCAACTATATCTCCTAACTATAATAATTTTCCTGCTTTTAACAACTGCAGAATTTCACTGTGAGTTGTTCTGACAGAACATGTAATCTTACCATTTACTTCACCTAGTTGCTTGAGAAAGAGTCACCAGATTTTTTTACTATCATTTCTCTCATCAATGCAGAATTTGGCTCAAAAGCCTATGGAATGCAACTAGAGCTTTTTTTGTTGTTATTTTCTGACTGTATTTTGCAAATAAAAACTGGAGTTAAAAGGCATCAAGCGTAGAAGCCATTTAATTTTAAGCTATTCTTCATTCTTGTGTTTGAACACCTGACACTGCTTATGGTTTTCAAGAGTTTTTTCTGCACAATGTGCACTTCAAAAGTACTCTAAAAGATAACATAATCTCATTTAGAACATCTTCAAATTTTATTTGCTCTATTGCAATTACAAAGAATATAACAATGTAAATTTGCATTTAAAGTGACAACCTTTCCTAATAAACAAGATCACAAATTAGTGTGCACCTATTCTGGCTTTGGGCAATTTTCATACGATGGAATTTTTCCCTCATGGCAATTTGTCACATTTTACAGCATTGCATTTTCCTAATTCAATACACAGGAACAGAAATACATCTGTTCCTACTTGCAGAACACTCACAGATATTTCTGAAGTATAGAAATGCAACATTTTTAGTAATTTTCATTTGTTTTATTGAGAGGAAGAAAAGGAACAATCCATCCGTGGCTTTTGTCAAGTCATACAATACACTAACAGCCCTGATTCTCTCCTCCCTGAAATTATTCTCTAATTAGACTTGATTTTTTTTTTTTTAAACAGGAGTAGGGACAGAATCAAACAATCTGTCTTGCTTACAATCCTGCAGGAGACTGAGGTAAAAAAAAAAAACAACAAAAAAACCTCAACAACTCAGACAAAGAGGCACACTATTACAAATGCAAACAGCCATCAAATTGTCCAGTTTATTCATGGGAATTCAAAATTGATACAAAACATGCCCTCTATGCATGTTGTATTTTACCCTTAGAACGTTTCTGACGGTGTCAGGTAGGTTCAGAATATACTTCAGCTTCCAGGATGTACCTTTTATAAAGGTATTACACAAAAGCCGCTTACTTACATAACACGTGGTCCCAAAACTTCTTTCAGACATTCCATTTATCAAAAGACTCAGATCATCTGCTGATCTGATGAAATAAAGGCTTAAAAATGTTTTAAGCCATTAGTAAGTATCCTATGGCAGAGTCAAGAAAGTTTATGATTTCTGTTATAATCTCGGGCATAAAAAGGCAACAGTCCTAAAAAAAGCAGCCCTCCAGAATATATGGAATGTGGCAATGGGTATGATGCCAATTTATAATGATCACGTTAAGTAAAACAGATTTTTAAAGCTATGAATGATGTGAGCAGTATCACAGCAAAATAGTTAATGAATACCACAGAACCAATTAAGTTTGAAAGTTGAGCAGATGTTGTTTCAATCAGCAGAGATTTGTAATGTCAAATATACCAAAAAATTTTCTAAAATAAATTCTTAATGCAGAAAAATTGTGAAAGTTTGCTCCTAGCTAAGAGTACCTTTTATTTAAATTGGACCCTAAACTGATCAGACAATACATAGCCCACACTTTTGGACATTTATAATAAAAAAGCTTTTATTTTCAATTGAAACAAATGCACCATCCTGCACTTTGAAGGCTATAATGAGCCATAAGCATATTCCAAGGTGAATCAATGGCAACAGATTTGTTTCACCTCCACTGAGAAGTTACATAATGCACTCTTAATTGGTAAAGAAAATTTAAACTCAGCCTTCTCAAAGCTTCTGTACTGTGTTTCTTGGTTATTTTACAAGTTCCACAGTCAGACCAAGAGTTTGCAGTATGTGCAGATATTGTAGTCAATCAATAGTACTGTTTAACCATCGTCTTCCTCCTCTTCCTCTTCCTCCTCAAAACTGTCTTCAAAGCCCTCACTGTCTTCCTGGTCCTCATCACCTTCTATTGCTGTATCCCACTGTGGATGATTTTCTGGCACTGGTTTTGCCTCATGAACTTCCAGCTGCAATCGGATAAGGAAAGAGAAGAGGGGGAAGAAAAGGTTACAGACAATAAACAGCAATTTGGGAAAACAACCACCCAAAACAAATGACACACCACACAAAAAGGACAGTTAAAAAAAACAACCAACCAAGCAAACAAGAAAAGAAATCCCATTTCACCCCAAAAATCCAAAACAAAACCAAGAGCTGCTTCCAGAAATACAGCATGCCAGATTTTTCTCATTAACTGTATGAATCTAGGACTAAGGGCAGAGAAATGCCATGGCAAACCTAAAGGAATAAAAAGCCAGAGCCAACCATACTGCAGAAATTGAATAAATGTTAGAAAAGTGTGAATAAAATACATAGGCACTGGAAAGCATCACAAACTTTAGTCCTGTTTAATCCGTCATAAAATTGCAACAACTGACATCAGGCAGAAACCACTTATAACTCCCTCCTTCCCACTTGTTTTAAAATTAGGACAGGTTGAATTCTTATAGATAACAGGAACTTCTGGGGTTTTAATAACCATATGAAGTAGCTTTCAGTGTAATACAAATATATAACACAGTCAAACATCACCTTCAATGGTTTAATCTGGTCCAATCCCATATATGAATCCGATCTTAAATAAACTGTGTACTGATAGTTTCCAGGCTTGCCTGGTGCGGGGAACTTCAGCTCTACCTACAAAACAGAATTCATGCCATAAGTTCTTACTGCTTTGAAAAGACACATTAAAACAAGTACCTGAGTACTCCAGTGAATAAATACTACTACCAAATAATATCTTTTTCTTAAAAAGTTTTAGTTTCTTAGTAGTGACATTTCTTTGAAAATCTCTATGCAATAAAATAGACACAGAAAAGAGTCACAATACCCAAGCACAAAACATTCCTGAATAATCAGTCACGTTTTCTGAGTTAGACCAAGTAATTACATTAAGTACACAATTTCACCCCCTTGTATGCTAAGTCTCAAAAACCCAAACAGGTTAAAATATTTAGTCTGCTGAAAGTATTATCTTTACTGTTACTTGAAATTAAACATAACATCTAGTTTGGAAGAACAACTACATTAAGTCTTCCTTTTACAGAAAAGTATCAAGAACACAGCCAAAGGTTACAGTCTTAGAAAGCTTCACAGGAGCCAAAGCTAATTAATTTGTCATAGTCTCTGCTTTAAAGAAAGAGGACACTTAATATTTCTAACAAGTTTTAATAACTTCAAGAATGTCATTGTATACGAATACTGGGTTTCATCAGCTTTTGATATCAGGGGAAAAAATCCCCAAACATATTCTGCAAAGAAACTTGAAAGTCATCTTAAATTACTTTTTCTTTCTCCATTATCAATTTGCATGGTTAAAAGGCTCTTCCCTACTTTTATCAGGACAGTAAAATTTGTTTTCCATCTCAATACGTAAGTAAAAAAAAAATTTAAAAACTAGATGTATTTGCATACCATAGACACTTCAATAGACTTTTCTAATACTCCAAAAAGAAAACTCTCCCAGTACTTTACCTCTTCTTTATCTTTTAGTGTACAAACGTGATATGGCATACATATTAGCATCTGCTCCTTCCGATCTGCAATATAGAGCCACCACCATTCTTGCTTTTCCTTTCAGAAGGGGAAAAAAAAACAACAAAAGAAAACAAAAACACCGGGATTATTGAAGTCATAGAAAATTATGCCTCTGCATTTTATAACAGGTAATTAGGAATTGCTGATCCTTGTAATACAGACAGAACGGAGGCAGTTTGTGTTTTGTGGGTTTTTTAAGCTCTTGGATATGCATGAATAAAATATATAGTATATACTGTACACTAAAGGCAAACAGATTATCACAAGTGGCTGCTGGTCTCCAAAGGCTTCATTCCATATATTTAACTTAAACTACTACGTGGGACATGGAACCATTCCGAAGAATTGTGTTCACTGAGGGTTAATGAGCAACTTGATGCAATATACTACTACCTTAGATCCTTCTACAGAAATCCAGCCTGGATAAAAAGTTCAGCATATAAAGCAAGGAACACCTAGAGACAGATAAAGTACTCTTCCCAGTAAAGTCTTATTCAGGCAAGTGTACTTTACCCACAGCTGCACTGCTCCAAAAAGTGGGAATCTGCTGAAAAATGAAATTTGAACCTACTGAGATTCCACTTCGAGGAAGTGACTCAATATCAGTCAATACTGATTTATATTTGTAAAGGATACCCAACAACTGCTGCCTATCACACACAGCTTTCAAAATAGCTAGAGGTCTCAAAGGTTTTGCCACCAAAAGCACCAAAACAGAGCTCCTAAATTAAATAAAATTAAATGAGTGTGGTCTTTCATAAAAGACAGAAACACTGTAAAAAAATAATAGTTTTTCCTTCAATTGGAGTCAGATTTTTAAGACTGTGGTGCAGTTCAGCAGCACAGACACAATGATTCTCAAGTGGGAAAGACAGTTCTTCGGCATCAACTGCTCTTCATTTAAACACTACACCTCTTTGGTTAACCCTCTGGCCCTCATTTTAAGTAAAATCCACCTTGTCTTAGTAGAAGCTGAAACCTTTTTGTTGTAAAAAAGCTAGTTTAGTACTGCAAAGCAAGTTTCCATTCCTTCATCTCCTTAAGTGGTTTTTTTAAAACAAGTGAGAATAGTGGGGGCATGAAGGGGAAGACTTCTTCATAAAGAA
Source organism: Pyrocephalus nanus (assembly GCA_038380795.1). NCBI lineage: Eukaryota > Metazoa > Chordata > Aves > Passeriformes > Tyrannidae > Pyrocephalus > Pyrocephalus nanus. The sequence goes on from CM076260.1 coordinate 45,232,170, forward strand.
GTATTTTAGTAGATAGGTAATAGTCATAACAACATAATCTTGCCCTTCAGGGAAAAAAGGAGGAAACACATACTCCTTTTACACAATTCAAATGTTGATCCACGTTTCCAAAACAATTTTTATCCACCCCTGGTGGTTTGGTAACTGATCACATCTATAACAGACTGAAGCCCCAAAGAGTGCATGTCAGAACAGTTATATGTAAAAGCTCCAAACCAGGAGGCCAATTTTTACATATTTACACCAAAACCAATCAGGTAGTTGCTTCGGCATCACCTAAAAAATTGGTTGTTTTGTTTAATTTTTAATCTAACAGCATTAGAAGGAATCAATTAATGGATACAATGGAATTCAACACCACCACTGATCATCTTCTAAATTCCATGGATGGGAAGTAAATGCTGTTAATATGTAGAATTTGAAGAACTTTTGTGTCTACTGAAAGAGTCAGAAGTTCAGTAGTTTAAGATATTTTTTAACATTTCAGAAAACAATGTCTGGTGATCAGAAATTTAAATAATGTACGTTGAAAAATTACAAAAGATAAATTAACTCCTTCTCTCTTTTGAAGTGACTAAAAGTTCTGCTAGTAATAACTATCACAATCTCACTGAAATATTCAACTCTTTACAACAGCAAGATAGTCACACCAACTACCAGAACACCCTGATTAGCACTGATGAGTCCCTGAACACAGAAATGTAAAATTAACTCAATATGTTAAATGACCATTTGACAGTGTATAAAAGCAAAAGCAACTGCATCACAATAAAGCAACAGCACTCCTTCCTGTTTTTGAAACTGTCACTGTGAACAGGACAAAAACCTATTCCTATACTATTTAGGACCATAATACGTAGCATTCTTAATTCTTACAACTAATCCAAGTGATTTTCTTTAGGAAAAACCACCCCATGTGATTAAAAACTGTAAGTTATTTTATCTGTAAGTTTCAACAGAAAATATACTGTCAATCTCCTTGACAGCAGTAGCAAAGAACGTTCTTACGCAGTTGGAGTGTTAATTTCCTAGCCAAGAGGCCTTTAGGAATAGAAAGATGAACAGTATAAATAGTACAGATGAACAAGAGCCACAAGCTAGATCTATTACAGAATGGCTACTCAGCATTTTGGGCCTATAAAGACGCTCACCAGAGAAAAAAAGCATCTGCAGTTGTATCAATACATTATTTTTGATGTTACCAAAACACTGGGCTGACTGGCTATACATTGTGTATGTTTCCATCACTCCCAATGGCAAGGAATCTTTATTTTTTTTAAGAACAAAGATCAAAACTGCCAAGTGTATTTTCACAAAAAATGGTAAAAAATAACAACCAAGGGGGGAAGAAATACCAGGTCAAATGACATTCATTGATCTAATGATCAAGGAATCTATCTAGTAAACCACTTGGAAGCAAAGCTACTGACCCCAAAGTGCCATCACTTTTTTACAGAAAGGACAACTGTGTAGGAGTGTCATTTTCCTCTCTCTTATTGGGTGGAATTTAAAGTCTATGCCTGTGAGAATCTGGCAAACTAGCAGGCAAGTGGGCAAAATGCCCTTTAACAGATGGGTGCAAGGTTTGGCATGCCAGGGAACCAGTATGTTCATGAAATTGGAACATCAAGGCCAGTTTCTACCTAAAAATGTCAAAACTACAATCTGTGCAGTTCCTGGATCTATGGGTCCAGGAGCAAAAGATGATTATTTAGGAACCTGCACAAATTAAAGACACATCTCTGGCAGAGTAATCAAATGCCCCAAAATTTGGATGAAACAGCAAAAAGGCTCTCTCCTGAGGACAAGTGTATTAGGCTCAGCTACACTCAAACATCTGCAAGTTCTGGAATACACCATTTTATCCTCAACTCTGTATCTCTGAACTGGCCATGACCACAACACGTGCAATACTCTAAATAACAGATGCAAAAAAATCCCCAGCTAGTACGATAGATTTTGTTCTTTGGATGTTGCAGATCACCTCTATCTGAACATGCTCCAACTGCAGCTACAGCACCACACACAGCTGCATTCAACTTCGTGAAATCCGTAATGAAAAGCTGAAAATTTAGAAGTGCAGTGCCTTGAGAGAATACACATGTATCTTTCAAGGTCAAGCATTCAGTTCAGCCCCAGAATTTTTCTAGCAGTGAACTGTATTTAGGTTTTATCATAAAACCCATCTGTAGCTTGGGTAGACGTAGCTGAAGCTTATGCATCTTGGTAGAGAGTAAGTATAAGCAAAATCTCAGAAGGAACCCTCAAGTGCATCAAAAGAGAAATACAAATAGCACCCCTGAGGCACTGGGCATTGCACATACTCATTCTCTGAACTTCGACTGATGACCAAAGCCAGCTGCCTTCCCAGCAAGGAAGTATTAAGACTCTGCAGCATATTTGACAGGATCTAAGGCAGCCAGAGGAGCAAAATCCCAGTACACCTTTTTGTATTATGCTGGTGTACTTCTGGAAGCTGTATTGAGAGATGAGAGCATACCCAACAGTGTCAGGAAAATACAGCATTAAGATCAGCCATTATGAAACTAGATATCAAAAGGCCAGACAGCTCTCAGCCAAGGCCTTCAGGAAATCAAGGTATTTGCTTTATTTTTATATCCTCTCTAGGTCCTTAGGAACAGGGTCTTGCTTCCCACAATTTGCTTTCCAATGATTACACTAGGTAAAACCAGCAAGCATGCAGACAACGGAGCATGTTTGCACACGCAACAAGCTTTAAGGTGTAAAGAGCTCTGGGGACTGAGAAGAGAGAGCAAATATACACAGTATCTTCCTTTTTTCTTGTGTTTTACTCTTCTTCCTCATCTCAGTTGTCTTCTTCAAACCACAAGAGGAAGCATAAGCTTTTGCATCCCATCTCTGTTATTGGAGATAGCACAGCAACAGAGAACAGATCCTAGATTAGTTCCCTAGTCAGACTGCAAGGAAACAAAGGAAATGTCTGAACCACTGGCCTGGAAAGAAAATGTGGCCAAATACTTCTTCCTCCTGGTTTCAGTCTGGTCACCCTTAAACAGCTAACTTATTTGCTCAGGGCACAAACCCCACGCTTTGAAAAATCCCATCTTTTTCAAGGTTTTATTGCTGCAAGGGGTTTTCAGACAATTACTAAGTGGTTTTTTGTTTGTGTAAGTAACAACATCACACCATACTTTCAACACCAAAGGCTGCTGTACAGACATTTGAGCTGCCCCTCTCAAATTCATCCCTTCCTCCAATACCCATTCACACCTGGACTTGTGTTTTTGAGCTCCTTATGAAAGACTGTTCCACAGTTGGCTTCCACCACTTCCAGACCACATTGTGGTACAAAGACACAGCTTTGCCAACCAACTCCATCTTCCACAGCTTCACACTGTGCTGCCACCACCTTGTTGCACTGAGACTTAAGTCAAGCAGTAAGCCAAAACAATCTGCTGACTCCCAAACTCTCCTGTCATTATTGTTAACACAGGAGAGGTCAGGACCTCCTCCAGTCACAGGTATTTGCAGTTAGATATAGAGTTAAAGGTAGAATACTACTTGCTCTTTATTAGAGCTGTGCTTTCACATCCCATAGCAAAATGACAAAAAAAAAAAAAAAAAAAAAAAAAATGGTAAAGAAAAGGACTATAAATTTCATACCTATCAGATTAAAAGCTTTCAGACATAATCTACCTATATGTAGCAGATCAGTAGGGAAAAAAACCACAGTTTGCAAGTCTCTGGGAACTGGATAGGAAGAATAATAAATAAAAAGTTTTTAGAAAAGCATGTGAAGGAGTTTAATAGGATTTTATAAGTTAAGACTTTATAAAGATGAGGTGTTTTTCAAGTATTAAGACTTTTTTAAAAGCACAGTATTTACAGCAAAAATACAAAAAGAACAATTAATTTGTATTATCATTAATTCTCACATTTTACAACTGTAATGTTTTCCATTACTGACCTCAGGAAAAAAAAGACTGTAAACAGGATGTGTTATCTTTGACTTCGTTTCAAGAAGGGCTCGTTCCTTTCTCTGTATACTTTGCTGTAGTTCTTGCCACTCCTGTCAAAGATAAGGTTAAAGAATAACTGTGCACTAGCCATCTTCTGCATTAAAAAGACAGAGATTTTGGTCCATGAAAATGGTGCACATGACAAGTACTTGTGCTACACTAAATATGATAAAGGGAATGCTTGGAACTATGCAGCGTGCAACAGCCACTGCCTGTCAAGAACATAGTTCAAGGGAGAGACTATCTCACAAAGTCTGCAGCAGCTAGTAATCAAATTAAGCTAAAAGAAACACTACAATCTTTTCCTCAAGTTTAGCCATTTTTCTCATGTCATTTTTAAGTTTTCTGACTATGCTGCAAAAGACCCTTCAGTACTCTCTCTGAAACAAATTGAAGTGACAAAGCTCTACACCAGAATGAGGTCTAAAAACCTCTGGAGAACTGGTATTACTCCTTCATCCTAGTGTTGCCTGGCCTGAGGGGACACTAGAGAATTAAATGCATCTTCTGTCAACCCCAGAGGCAACATTACCCTTCAAGATAAAGTAAGGCTTACAGCTTCATCATCTTTGTTTTGCTTCTCATCTTGTTCTCTGTCAGAGTCTCTGTCACTTCCATCATCTTTTTCACTTTGAGAGTCCCTGTTTGTTTCTTCTTCTTCAGAATCACTTCCTTTATCAGAGACCTCCTCCTCTTCTTCCTTCACAACAACTTCCTAATGGGAAAGAAAAAAAAAAAAGACAGCACCTCTAACTTAGTTTGTCTGCATTACTGTAGTACACAGCACTCGCAGCACCTGTCCTAGGGCCACACGATCTACACTCTTCTTGTATCACAGAGTTCGTCTACAATGAAGGTTAATCCTTTTCAGATCACGTGCTAAGAGGAGGAAGGAAGCAATTCTCCTTCTTCTTATGGCACCCACAACAGGAACAGGAAAAAGCAGTATTTGATTCCTGGATTGTCTGCCCCATCCCTGGAAGTGTTCAAGGCCAGTTTGGATGGGGCCCTGGGCAAACTGGTCTAGTGGGTTACATGCCTGCCCATGTCAGAGGGGTTGGAACTAGAAGATCTTCAAGGTCCCTTCCAACTCAAACCATTCTATGACTCTGGGACTGCATTTCAAGAAGCCTTAAAAAAATCACAGAGAACTTAAGAAAGTACCTATAACACAGCCCATGAGGTGGAGAAAACAACATACAGAGAAAACACCATAAAGGTACTAAAGCTACTTAATTTATCAAAAAAGTTTCATTTCAGTTTTTTCTTTTAAGGGAAAAGTAAAAGTTACAGAACAATTCACCTCCCAGAAGGCAGCATAACAAGAACTAATAATAAGAAGGGACTATGAAGCCAGATTTCTGAAATAGTTGAGAACAACTTTCAGCAGGCCACTGAAAACATTACCATGGTGGCTCCCTGATTACTTACTAGTAATTTTTAAAAATTAAAGAAAACAAATGCTATTTTAGAAGATACAATTCACAAAAGCACAAACTGAAACGTAAGAGCCAAATATAAAACCTGCCTCAGATTAGCAGTGATAAACTTAATAAAATTGTAAAATATCATTGAATCTATGAGCTACCCCATTAGCTTGTTTTTGCTTCTGCTGTTTCGCTGGTTGCAATGAAGGTGGCACAGGTTTCTTTTTCAATGGCTTCTTTTTCTTTGATTTTGAAGCTTTCTTGGTTCCTTTATTCTTTTGCTGCCATCCTTTGCTCTTAACTTTGTTGACATCTCCTTGCTGTAGAAAAGCAATATTTAAAATATTTATTCTGTTCATAAAATTTCTGGCATTCAACTGTAGTTTAAGCAATTTAAGCTGAGAAACAAAATTAAAAGGCACTTCAGGAGACATTTCTGAAAAAAAATGCTTGAGAAGTGCACAATTAGCAACTCAAGATCTGCGAGAAAGTTCTCCTTAATTAGCAAGAGGAACATTCGCTCTTCACTTACCCCTTCTTCTGTTGGTTGCTCTTCCGCTGCACATATAGACTGTTCCTTTTCGAACACTTCCTGGTTAGAGAAAGATGTGAAAACTACTAATGCCTCTCTGTACCAAAAGAGCATATTATTATTTTATATTTGAACTTAATCACCTTAATCAAGTCTGAATGTTTTACTCATTAAGGCAAATTCTTTTATCAGTGACAGACACAACAGGGGACTAACAGATCAAAATTAAACACTATTTCAAACATTTGGTCTCAGATTTTTCCATAACTAGTATTATAAAAAAATTTAGTGGCAACGTGTCACCTTGTTCAAAAGAATCTACTTGTTTTATAAAGCATAGAAGTCCTATATCACAAAAGCAAGCAGTAGCAAAATGCTAATTCTGCTCCAGTTGTCAGAGCATTAAAAACTTCAACAGCTGCTCTGTTACTGAGGGACACAAAACAACAGATCAAACCAGAAATATGAAACATTAAGACACAACACAATGTCAGTATTCTGTAGACTAGGACATCTCTATGAAAATGGATCTTTTTTCCTTGTATTTCTCTCTTCAAAACATACTATACGCCATTAAAAAAAACCCACCAAAACCAAAACAGTCTTATATAAAGATGGCAATAGGAGATACCACTGCAAAAAAAAAAAAAAAGCACTGTACAAAAAAGGCTAGCTCTAGTTTTGCAGTCATTTATTTCAATGCCACACTGGCTAGTGGAGGTCACATAGGAAACATCTTAAATGAGTTTTCTATATGCTGTTGGACATCTTCATTTTTAAGTACAGTCCACTATTCTCATAATTTTCAGTTTCTTTCATTTTTTCATTCCAGTGTAGTGATACAGTGCTTTTACATTTTACCTGCTGTCCCCTCAGCTACCACAGCATGAGCACACAGTACTTTTATACAGAGACTGTCGGCTGAACTGGCTTCAGTGGCAAGTGTGATCTTCAACTGTAATACTCAGGGACTGTGTGCCTTACCTTAGAGGCATAACTCGGACTTTCTGTTTACTTAGACAATTCTGTGATTAGTACAGATTCAAAAAAACTGACACTGTAGTCTTTGTTATGTCAGAGATTGTTTAGTTCCTGTGCATTAAGGCTTCTTGTTCAAAGAAAGTACTGCATTTTAAGCTCAAAAATAAGCACAAGTCAGAAGCTTAACTACTAGGCTGTAATATAATTTTGATTATGTCACACTGTTACTTATTCAGCAGTCCACTTTCTTCATGTAGCACTGGTGTACTTCCTCTCTATTAATTTATGCATATTCTGCATTCTGCTGGACTGAATTTCTTTCACAAAAGTGTCTAAAACACCCAGGAGATTTGAAATACTATGAGTCCACATAAAGTGAAATCAAACCCTGTCCTAAGGACTTGAGTGAATACTTTAGTTTAGTTCAAGAACCAAGTCTCTGAATGTCTCTTTTCCTGTTATTTACAAACCTCAGAGCTTGCCATATTCTTTTACCATTCCCTAGACAACAGCAATGGGTCAGACTGAATTCTGGTTTTATTCCAGGAAAACTTTCTCACTCAGAAACAAAAACATAAGGAAGGATTAACACAAGTTCTCAATTTCAAATCTTAACTTTACAGTTATATTTATAAAAAACTATGCTAGCTTGAAAAGCAGAAATGCCTGTTTACTAGTATATATCTGCAGTGACGCTGAAAGAACAAATATTTTTAATACTTACTGCCATGGTCTGTCTTGTTAGTGTGACCAGAACAGTGACAAGAGAACCTACTGTAATATTGTTGCTGTCTTCATCATCCAAAACTAGTATAAAAAGAAAAGCAACACATCTATTAGACTTCTTTAAAACCTTTTTTTTCCATTAAACATTGTTTCTGCCACTTCTAAATATAAGCATAAAAATTCTAGAATTTTTAACAATACAAAATTTCAAAATATTATTTAATAAGTCTCTTACAACCTCAAATATACTGTCAGGAGGAGGGCTAGTAATTCAGTAAACTATAAAACTGCAACATTGAGTTTGAAATTTTAATTGCAAGAAAGTTAAAAAATTCGAAGTTATAGCTGCTGTGGGAACCGTAACCCTGTAATACCGTGCATTATATATTAAAGCATAAAACTTCAGAAACGTGAAATACTGCACATGACCAAAGGGACCCTGTTATATTTGTTCTGGGAATCGTAATTTTCATTTTCCTGACTTTCATAAGATTAACAACTCAATTTCAATGCCACATTAACAATCACACATTTAATTCTTTTTTTAAGGAGAAGGCAAAGGAAAATAAAAGAACAGCAATGATTAGTTTAAGTAAAACATCAAACATAAACCCTGCAGGACAGCCATTGAGGAGTTTATATTTCCAACCTATAAACTGGAGAACGCAGGTTGCAAGGGAATAGTTATACCCCAGTGTAGACATTTTTTTTATTCCCTCACAAACCCTTCCTGAGAAAGCAGTTTTACTATGCACTAGTCTTACATATATATTTATATAATGACAATACTGACCTAAACAGAAATGCATATGCATTGTTTAATCCTTCATACCACACCTGAGTGCAGCTGTGTGACAAATGAAGACTACTGGGAGAAAAGGATTGTTTGCCAAAATATGGGAAGTACTCCAAGACTCAATTTTAAGCAGATTAACAGGATTGTATACAATCCTTGCTACAGTAAGATAAAGTCTTTTGTTTATTTGTTTTTAAAAACACCTATAAACAACATTTAGAAACACCAAGATTAGGAAACATTTGCTTTCTTAACAGGTACTTCCATTAACATTTGCTTCTTACAGGACGATGCATAAGCCAAAATACAAATCAGGCTACTCAAGCAAATCATATCACATTTTGAATTTGATCAATGCTATCACAGCAACAACATAAACTAGAAACAAGAATTAGAACAACCTTTCAAATATCACACCTTTACTAGCACCGATCTACAAAGGAAAGGAGAAGGCAGAATCAATTCACTTCCCACTGAAAGGCTGCCTAATAGGAACTGCTTAACAATATACCTAATATCTTCAGAGGGGGAGAGCATTACACATTCATGGAAACAGTGCACACAAAAGGTAGCTAAGCATAGCACAGACAAATTCTGCCAGATATAAAAATTATACAAGGATTATCACAAAGGAACCCATGAATATTTAGTCTTTAGGGTCTCCAAATCAAAATCTCACAAAGGTCTCTCCATGCTGGAGTGAGCTGAGCATAAATTCTGGAATAAGCAGAACTTTTAAAGATAGCTAATAAAAATGGTATTTCAACCAGAATTCCACATCGCTCATGAAATATTAAAACAACAGACAAAATATCTGATAAGCTCCTTTAGGAGAAACTACGGCTGGTTTGGGAATCTGTGAAATGTTTCAGTGTACTTTACCTCCTCAGACTACAAATCTCATGTACAAGAACCTGCCACTCAAAAAAGTATGTAATTTCCAGGCCACATAAATAACAGTGAGTTGTGTTTCAGCATCCTCTAAAAGCCTACTGCCAACAGACTATCAAAATGTCAGAAGAGCGACATATACAGAACAAAAGGACCTCCCACTCACCCTGTGGTTTTATATCCATCGTGACATATGGAAAGCTGCCAAGGACAGCCATAACTTCTTCATATTTCTTGTCTTCTAGGAAGTGCAGTAAATTGCGACGATCTGAGCCTTTCAAACTCACCAAATCCTGAATACTTTTGATTTTATACTGAAATGAAAAAAAATAAAAAGGAAAGGAAGTCACATAGCACATAACATAGACCACAAATAAACGCTTGATAACACACCAGTCGTGTCCCCACGTTACTAATACATACACACCACTTGATTTGTTCTTATAAAAAACCCCACACTTTAGGAAACTAGCAAGCATATATTTTGAGAAACAATAAACCTAAGAGGTTGCATTAAAACCTACTAAATAACACTGCTTTGAACATTGACGTGTTCCTTAGTATGTGTCACCCCTTAGAAATGGCACTTTATAGTTTCTTATAAAACTACTATTTCAGCCAGGTTTTTCAAAAAGTTGAGCCAAGAAATCTTACTAATAGGGTTTTTTATTTAGATAGAGTACTTCAGTGCTTTGAGATTTGTATTTGCAGGAACAGCCAAATAGAAGTTACTTTTTTTTAATGAACTGGAAATTAATCTAAACCCAGTCCTTTTAAGAGCAGAGCTAAAGAGATAAAACAAACACAGATTTGAACACTTGATTACCTCACCACTATAAATGTATGTACTTTATTAAAAACAATTTCATGCATCCAGGTAGACTGACCATTCCTCCAATCTAGGGCACTGTATTTTTGAAGAGCTCTAAGCGTGGGAAAATGTACAAACAAATCTAATAAATTGGTCTCTTCCCTCTTTCAGGGCAAGGACAGGTGGGATTATAACATGGTCAAATTACTGATTTTTGTACTTAGTTACACTGCACATGTCAAAAAATGGATCTAAAATTGCATATTTTTATACTCCCTGTAGTTTAGGGCTGCATTAAAAAAGAGTTTAATGATACCTATAAGAGAATGGTTCTTTTACTTCACCCAAATGATAACATTATTCAAATATTTAATGAACAAGCATCTTCAAAAGGGATTAAAAAAAAAAAAAAGCAGTACCTAAGAATTCTTAGTCTTGACAGTAACACAGAAGCATTTAAACATCCCCTAAGGCTGTACTTAAAGGTAAACAAAACTTCCATCAGATAGAATATTTTCAAGATCTATCCAAATTAACCACTGTAACCAAACTGCCAGAAAAGTCAACAGCTTCTAGTAGAAGACAACTGCTTGTATCTAACCAGGCATTCCTAGAAGATATACTGGAGCCAAACCAACAAGCAGGTTTGAATACAGGACAGGCAGTAAAACAAAGTGAAGAAACACATGCAGGTATTCAAACAAGACTATTCTTTTTCATCCTTAAATCTACAAATAGCAACACTTTCCCCACTACAACTGCACAGCAAGGGCTTTATAAGACATCTTCTGTCAAATGTAAAGGATCACAAAACCTGAAATACTTCCCACAGTAACTGATTTTTTTTTTTACTTTTATGAACTCCTCTGTATAAGCTTCTGAATCTGTTTTCTATCAAAAGTGATTAAGAATTACATAAAGCCAAACAAGCTTCCCCTGTTCACCCCCAGCCACCCTGAAAAAAAAAAAAGTCCCAGTAGGATATTCCAGACACATTCTGGAAAAATTCTAAATAGGAGATAGTACATTGTACTAATAAAGAAACTCAATTTCTTCTGTTTATGAAGTCAACATAGACTGATCTTTTATTTACATTTACCAGATCTCTAATCTTAATTTCCACCTCCTAACTGAGATGGACTTTAAAGAAACAAAAAGTAGACAGATCTAGGAAGCACTGTATTGAATTGCTCTGAAACAAATCTATTTTTATTCTCTTAGCCAATTCACGACCTTGCTTCCTTACAGGAAAGTAGGTAGAAGAAGGAGCAGAAAGCACTTTAAGAAGTTAACAAGTATCATTTGTAGTTTTATACCTTTTTATGATTGGAAACTCGCCTAAGATTGTCCTCTTCGATGTGAGGCAGCTGTAAAAGGGGAGACTTGAACTGCTGAAGCCCCTGGACTGTCATCTGGGAAAGCTTCATGCAATTTTCCAAAGATCCCAAAGATGGAGCACGGAACTCCCTTTCTTGAGGAGAATGAAACAAACAACATAATTTTAAATTTTTTTTTTCTTCTTACACTTTTACAACGTATACTTGTATTATAAGCCACAGAAAACCTTGTTTTCAGTCCACCAAGCAAAAGAGACATCTTAAAATGTTCAGCATAATTAACCAGGCATCCCTTTTACTCTCACTGCAGTCACACAGCTCAGCAGACATTTTTTTCCCCTCTATTTAGAGTGTCACAACTGAACACTAAGAAAGGGAAAGACTTCCATCTAACATTATCTCAGGGAATAACAGCACACTGTATCTATGCAATTATTACAGAGAAAACCTCCACCAATTAAGTAAAAAAACTTTACCATCAAAACAAATGTGGCTTATATTTATTTTATATATGTGTGTCTGTATAACATATTTAGCTCTACTTTGAAAGCATATAATTAAATATAGTTTATCATTAAACATTAATCTTTTACAACATAATACATTATTTATAAGATTTTCATCTTGAGAGATGAACATAAAGGTAACAGCCTATTACATTAAAGAAAAAACTTTATGTATGAGTGAAGCTAAGCAGAGCATATTATATTGTGTTAGAAGGCAGCAAGAATAGCTAGAAAAATATCAAATCCGTGATTTTTTGGTTTATTTACAAAGGTTAAAAGAGTGTTTGAGCAAAGACCTATTTGACTTTCCCTTTAGAAATTACATATCATTCTTTCAATATTTTAAAGTACAAAAGACCTACACTGCACATATTTTAAATTATAAGATAAATAAGGAGAAAGCCCTAGCCAAAACAGAGCAAAAGGAAACAAAACAAAACAAAAAAATCAACCAAAAATAAAAGTAGTCTTTTTAATACTCTTCATCATATCTGCAAAGAAATGAAAAAGCAAAGCAGACGTGTACTGCTACATAATTTTGTTTGACAGCCATCCATTCATAAATAAAACCTCTCATAAACCCTGTTTAAGGAAATAATTTCAAAGTTCCCCTGCAGCTCAAGAGCTGCTGCAAGTCCAGAATTGGCCATGTTTGGGTCGCTCTATATATTCTTTATCATGAAACAGAAAAATAAGTTAGGTCCTCTTCAGAGAGCCAAGTGCAATTTAAGCTACTTAAATCTTTTTCTGACCTTACATGTGGCATATGAAAGAACTGAAGGCCATTTTAAGCAAGTATTACAGAAGGTACCTGTAATTTATGATGCCTGTAATTTCATTTAAGAATTGGCATATGTTTTCTCCTATACTTTAAAACCTTTTCTGAGAAACAATTAACCTTTGATTACCTTGACCGTTACAGGTATATTCTGCATATAAACATACATATGTAAGCATAAATACAAATGTCTGTGTGTACATACAGAAATATACTCATTTATGTATACAAATACAAAAATTTGGTATGGACATATTTGGTTGGTATATTTGGGACACCACCACAGGGGCACAGAGGCATCTTTCAATAGAATAATTAGACCAATGGTCAGAAGGAGTATGCCCACTCTGCTAGGGCTGTGTGATCAGGCTTAGCACACTATCAAGGCAATTAGAGATGCAGATAAAAGTGGGTTTACTGACACCTGGGTGAAAAGGCAGACAGGCTATTTATTACCTGACCAAAAGGGTACCAAAGCCACAACTGCTAAATGTTTAAGTGCCAACGGCCATGTATTTTGATAAAAAGCCAAGTTTAAATGTAATTTAAAACATTTAAAAGAGGAAATACGAAAGGTACTAAATCTGCATCTGCCTCTCTTCCTTTCAAATACCCTATTTCTTCACTAATTACACCAAGCTATAAATATAATCAGCTATCAAATGAAATTACATGGCAGGATTTTTTTGTGAATCTAGTATGTTAATAAATACTGTGAAGATTATATGCAATGCAAAGAGACATATAACACAGGAATGGAACTACCTGGCTAGACATATTGGTAACTGAGAAAGATGTAACTTCCACCTCTAGGAAAAAAAAAAAAAAAAAGTAGAAAGACTAATCTTCCAACTAAATAACACCACATTTACTTTCCATCTTACCTATCTTCCACCTCCCCTGTGAATTTTTTGGCTGCTGCTAAGGAAAGTCAGAGGATTTTTTAAATTAAAAAAAAACACACTGCAAAATAAGTCAATAAAAGAATCCTAAATATTGTCTGACAAACTGGTTTTTGCAGGAAATTTACCCACAGCTTTGAGACCACAGAGCATTAGTCAGAGTAGAAAATATTCTCTTCCTTAAAGGATTGACCCATCATCCATATGACAGTAGAAAAATATTTCAACAAAGTTGGAAAACATTACTTTGGTTTCCTGAAAAGAACCCAGGTCTTTGTATTCCCTGAGAGTGGACCTGAGAACAGTGTAGCCTTTAACATCCCCCAGAAGCCCCTGCCACAAAATTAATGCCTTTGCTGTACACATTTTGACATCTCCTGATTGTCAATGTGCACAACAAAAGATGGCCTTTAATCTAAGGTTGTAAAATCCTCCAAAAATACAGAATCAGAGAATGGTTTGGGCTGACCTTAAAGATGATCTGGTTTCAACCCCCTGCCCTGGGCAGGGACACCTTCCACTAAACCAGAACCAGGGAAGACTTTCTTCCTTATATAAACCCATCCTTTAAAACCCAACATATGACATCAAAGCAGTCAAACACAAATTTAATTGCAAATTATAGTTCCTTGTGAAGGAATGGTATACACCTGGGTCAAACTACCACCTCTACATTACACTGCAGCTTTCAACCTGAATTAAGGAGTGTGCCTTGACTGGACAGCTGAACTGATGCCTAACTCTTCTGCAGACAGTTATTAGAGCACATTCCATGTTTTTGGCAGCAAAACTCCTCAGTTGGCAAGAGAGCTATCTACTTAACATACTTGAAGATGATCTCAAAGAAGCCATGAAGATAATTCAGACCTGCTGATTATCAGCCATCAGTTAATTGCCACAGAACAATGGATACAAGCAATGAATGCCACAAAGCAAAGCTAAGTGCCAAGATTGTGAAAATTCATCCCAAGTGCTTTTCTTCAAAAGACTGGATTACAAAGTATGCATAAATGGGTACAGACATTTTGAAGCTTATAATAATAACAAAAACAATTCAGGATATTTTTGAAAGACACAAATGCAGCACAAAAGGAGACTCCTTGTCCCACCACCAACTTGGGTTTCACAATATAAGATTTGTCCCCAAAACTTTTCTTTAGATAGTATTAACACATATCATCTTTGTATTTTCACAGATCAGGTCTGCTGAAAAACTATGGCTAGTTATAGAATGCGATAATTTTATGTATCATGTCAAGGCTGATTTAAGTGAAAATTAAAACTAACCCCAAAAACACCTTCAGTTAAGCTTCAAGCTATTTAAAATTATGCTGGCATATACACAAACTTAACAAAATAGTCTCTCAAAAATTTTAAAATCTAACTTCAATTTTACACTTATCATAAAAAATTAAAAAAAAAAAAGGGAAACAAACCCAAATCAACCACAAAAAAAAAAAAAAACAAACTCTACATTTCCAGTTGTTCCCCAAGAACAGTCAGCAGGGCAGCAATGTTCTCTTCACAAGTAAAGTCATCAAAAATAGGGTCAATGTGTCACATTTGCTAAGTGATAAATAGTAAAAGCGGTGATTTTGCTTTAGATCAAACACCAAATTTCTGAATAACTGTCTCTTTCAAACTTTTGAAATTTGAGAAAAGCTGTAAAGAAATACCAAACAAGTCCTCAACTATACCTGTGATACATTCCTGGTTTTTTTTCCAAATCTACTGTACACAATGACAGCCATAAATTCTCTTCCACTTTCACAGACTCACTGAGGCTGGAAGAGATCATGATCTCCAGAAATTGTTAGCTGTAGAAGTTGTTCAGATTTTGTTTATAAGTAACCATCACTTCCATTTAACATGCAATTGAAAAATTAGTTTATGCTACTGTCTTCCAAAAAAACATTTCTTTTTCTTATTTTAAGCTAAAATCTAAATTTTCTGGAACTTCAAAGCAATTTATTAAAAACACTGCATCTATAACGGATCATTTTACTCTCATATTGAAAAGCTATCTCCATGTACATTCAGAACTAGAGAACACACTTACTTCGAGGTCATTTAAGTTGCAAGGTATGTCATGTATTCTGTAGTATGCTCAGCATCTTATTTCAGCTTTTACCAGAAGAACTATAGGTATTTTTAATTTTTCAAGATTTCCAGTTCTGTTGCCACAAAAGAAGCTTCTGGCTGTATTATTTTGATTTCATTTCACACAAAAGAAAACAAGCATTTACTAGTTGACTAATATATACGTAGTTCATCTTGGAAGACATCTTTCAGAGCTTTGAAGTATTTTACACTCTTTCAAAGCTTCAAGTATTTTTTATAAACTACTACACAGACAAAAAGAAGACACCCCCCCATTTGGCATATAAGAGGGCTTATAAAGAAGTATTCAAGCACTTTTCGTAAGTAGCTGTAATATGTGGACCTGGTCTAGCTGAGCGAGCCACACTTCAAAAAAACCCACAGAACTACCACACACACACTTTCAAAAACAACTACTTAGCTTCTTATGAAATAAATGATTAACAAAGTTTCACAGCATATCTTTGCAACTTTGTTACAGTGCCAGTCTGGAAAATATTAACAAAAATATATCCACAGCTGAGCTCGTAATATGATACTCGTTAATAAATGTAAGCTAATGTTGGGTGAAGATTACATCTACAAGAAAAACTACGGCTACTGCGGACTTCCAGATTTCAGGTTTTCTCCCCAGCAGTTTCACAGGTTAGTCAATATAGGGTTTCAAAGAGAAATAGAAATACACTTAATCTTTCTAAAATAGGATGTGTAAGCCAGAACACAACATCCTTATCTGCTCATGTCCCCTCTCACACTTCGTTTTGTTATGAAGCACAACTTCCAGAACCACTTGCAATAGTGCTGGGAAAAATCTTTCCCAAAACTGTTCTTGTTAGGAGGCTATCAATGCTCATTAAAGGAGTTTCGGTGTAGTGAAGTTCAATCAATACATACTGTTTGACAGCAAACAAAATGGTCACCAGTTTGGGATAAAAAAAAATGCCTTGCCTATCTTTGTTGCAATAAAGGAATGATATCCAAGTCTTTGCTTCCTTACACTGCAAATAACCATCTTCAGAATAACTGCCTTTTTACAGTGAAAAGAAAAAAGCCTAAATATTACATTTCAATTAAATTGAAATGTCTATGGCAATTACAGCTAAGCACCTGCCCTACAAATACAGAGTACAACGACATAGTGGGCTAAACAGTATAGAATCCTGAAATGGAGAAATATGAGCAACAAACAATTAAATAATTGCAAAGAAATTATCTAAAAAAGAAGTGGCACTCATAAAATGAGAGAAAAACTGTAAAAGTGCAAAGGAAAAGATGGATAAACACAAGGTCTTATACAAAGTGCTTTGCTACTGAAAATGTATCAGATCTTTAAGAAAAGGTTTTCAATTGCATTTAAGGAGAAACTTTAACTGAAAAAATTACAAGCAGAACACACATACTCAGGATTTCAGAGCAGAGCCTGGGAGCAGCAGCAGCATTTCAACCCACAAAACAGAGAACTCTCTCATTACAATAAAAAGAGCAAAAGTGCATTTACACATTTCTAAATATCACAGGTTAGGTTTCCCACAAGAACCAAAGACTTTATGAAGTCATGAAGAAACATATTTACTGGGTTTAATTATACAGCTTCTTTTCTTACCTTCCCGGCTTCGAGCCATTATTATTAATTGGCAGATCACATTAATCATTTCTTGAAGTAGTGCAGGACTCTTTTTAAGGATAAACTGCTGATCTGCAAGATAAAACTGGCTGCATTTATGCTGTACTACTTCAAGGGGGAAAAAAATTAGTTTACATGAACTGGACATTTAATGGTGTGGTCTTCACTTCTACTTATTCTTGTACTACTGAAAATACCTCTTTATTCTCACTGACACATCCATCTGTAGCATTTCTCAACAAAACAAGAATAAGCTTGTGCTAAGAGGAAACAAATTTTGTTTACCAGCTTCCATACCAAATGAAGAAATACTTAATAGATCCATCTAAGAAAAGCTACAGAATGGCACTGACAATTTACCAGTCATATTAAAATAGCAGGAATTTTTTAAGTAATCACAGGTTAAAAAAAATAATTTAAAATTTTAAGTGAAACACCCATTTGGGGAAAAAACACTATTTGTGAAGGAGCTTTTGAATACAGTTCTATGAAGTTGTAAGTACAAACAGGAAATACGCTGGCAAGGAAGATGAGACATTTTTTGTGACTATGTAAAACTGATTATTTTTCTTTTGAAAGAAACTGAAAAACTTGAACCAAAGCATCTTCCCTGTTTTGCTGGGTTTTGTTTGTTTGTTTGTTTTTTATTTGCACTAAAATGTAGAACATCTCAAGTTTGCTGCTCAGCCTAAAACCATGACTTTCATGGTTTAAACTTAAGAACTGCTTTTAGGAACATTACAGTTTGAATATGTACAAGTATGAAAAATTCCAAAACACAAACTGAAGCTCACAAGTAACTGTTAAGATAGTTCTAGTCTTGTCATCTTTGTTTCACATAGTGGGCTAAAAAACTCCAAAAATAAACACGCATGGAAATGTTATAGAGAGCTTGTCTTGGATTTCTTTGCTCTGAAAAAGCAAATAAACTTCACTTGTTTTACCTTTTACCCTATTAAAAAGATAAAAAAAGTTTATCTAAGCCATATTTGCAGCCAAAGGCACTGAAAAACAAGATATCAGTATTAGAGGGCTGCCAGGAGAATGAGTAAATGCTAAGTAAATGTTCTAAAGAGTCATTAAAGTTGAAAAACTAAGTAGCCTGCATAGAGGCTATTAAGCAGAGATCCATTCAACTCTTTAATGGACAAGAATCATAAGTACTGTAGGATGCAACATCTTGCTCTGTTTCCAACACTATCTGATTAGGGGAAAAGCCATTACCTTCTTCAAGGACCTCAGGAACTTTTATCCGGGCAAGATGAGTCAACAACAGAACTCTGGCTTTCAGACTGTAAGGGCAGGTGAGAGGAGGCTCATTCTTCTTTAAATTTATGCCACCAATTTCTCTGATTAGCTAAAATTAAACAGTCAAACACAAACAGCTATTTTGTTGTCAAAGAGAAGCAAATATAGGAGAACAGTTTACAAGGAAAAAAAGGTATGTTCACAAAAGCAAGCCTTTTAAGTAACTTTTCCCTGGAAATTTCTGTAGAGAAAAACATTCCCCCTTTTTATTCATAACCCAGCTCCACAAAGTAAATAAGTGTCTTTATATGCATTGTTTCAATGTGGAAATGAGGGGGGAGTACAGGAGGGTAGCAAGAAACTTATCTTGAATAGCTTTACAGAAATTTGTATTGGCAGACAAATATTTTTTAAATCTCATTTTATTGCCAAGGTTTACTAGCTTCAACCATACTTCTAAGGTATTTACATTAAATTCGATACACACAAGCAACAGCATGACCTTGAGACCTTTCACCCATCTAAGACACAGCAAACTTCCCCAGAAACACTCTCAGTTATCACAGGAAGGAGGTTTATAAGCCTGAAATCCTTTAGGCTGGAGATCAAGTATTTTAACTTGCTTATAAACTGCACCAACTTGAAAAAAGCATGGTGTTCTTTATTCAGGATGACCTTTCTTGATCCCAACCAGACCAAGAGCCAAAGCTCAACCAGGTCTGAGTAACAGGAGCTCAGATAAAGTAGCACCAATACATAGTCCAGAAGTTTCACTTTTTAGGTCAAAAAGCTACCTGAGGAAAGACAGAAATTTCAAAATCTCCAGCCAAGAAGAGAAGTCTGGGTATCAACAGCTAAGCTACACCAACCTTTGACCACTCTTCCCCTGCTCTTGAAAAAAGATCTTAAGCACATCCTGGTATAACACTAGACCAAAAGTAGTAAAACTTTGATAAGAAAACGTTGTAAAAACTATCAATACTTGGTTGAGGATAAAACAGTGAAATAAAAATGGGAACAATGATCATGGCCCCAAAAACAGGACACACTAATAAAAATCATTAGAAATGCCCTTCTATATTGATTCTTCAGAGAATTTACTGCCATATGTTCAGAAAAAAAAAAAGAACCCAGATAACACTGATCACTGGAGCTTTAGAAAGGGAACAAAATCCAATGGTATAAAATGCAATAAACATGCATACTAACAAGAACTGCAGCTCAAAGACAGAAGCCTGTTAGCTGGAAAACAGAAACACCCTATGACAAGGGAAATCCAGAAAACATTGAGATCCCTCTAATTGTACTAATCACCATATGAAACATTTGTGGACAACAATATACTGAAAGCTATTCCTTGCAGAAACACAGGAACAGTATTCAGTGCCACTGACTAAGGGCACTGCTAAGACTTAACATAGAAAACCATGGAAAATTCTAAGCAAATAAAAAATAATGCAAAATTTAGAAATATATTGCCTGGGAACAGTACCCCTTTCAGCATGTAGTAGGAGGAGGGAAATAAAGAGCCTTTTGGAACAGAGGGGAATAAAAGACAGCAGCTTTTCCAGCTTAGCAAAATAAAGACAAAAAGATAACAAATGGGCTATTGCTTCTGTCTACAGATGCATTAAGGATAGACAGCAAGAATCATTTTGACTCCAGAATAGTGATGATAAAAACCAAGGCTCTAAATTGGTCACAAACAAGACTCCTAACCACTAGAACAGCAAGTTCTGGAACAGCTTCTCAGTAGGATACGGTTACAGGAGACTTGACTGCCTTTTAAATAATGAATGATTAAATGTAAAGGGGTTGCAAAATGCCAGTGCTTGCAACAGCATGGGAAAAGGACCGAAGATCAAGGTGATCTTTTCCAACCCTTTGCTACGACTGCTGAAAAACTTCACCTTACCACAATTCCATTTCCTACTCTTTAAGTCTACAGTACGGTAAATAATTTGTAAAAGAGAAAAAGACAACTAAGAAAAGAGGTATCTCAGTCTATTTTCTTTATGTTTAGGTCATGAAAATACATTTACAATATGAAAATTCAATTGTGTGTATAAAAGGTTAAAACTGTGAGACTACTTCCCCTCATTTTGCCAATTCAAAACATTTTCACCGGAGCATTTTGTATACTGTGCTTTAAATGTCTTAAAAGCCAAGTGTTAGTTCCTGAAAAATAAGACTTCCAAAACTCTGCTAGCAATAATTATTTGCCACAGTATGCATTATGGCATCTCTGTTGGAAACACTGAGTGGAAATGAATATAAAAGGAAACCAGAGGTGAATAGACATTCATGGAGGAATCTTTATAATATTTCAAGACATTATTAATTCAGACATTGGATAATAACTTTATTTCAGTATTAACACACTCAACTAGATCTGTGGTAATGATTTAAAAGAACTTTACCAAATGGTGATCACTTCCTTATATCAATACTCAAAATTTATAAGGACTGACACTCCAATTTTTTATTTAGTTTATCCCTCCCCAAAAGCTGAACCCAGCAGTCTATATACTAAACTTATTCCATTTAAAATAAGCATTAGTACCAATTAATGTTATCTTTTCTTAAGTCTAGCTTCTAATTCCTATATCTAAAGGGATACAGTTGTATCTCAAAAAAATTAATGCCTTGAGAACTTGAATTCTGTCAGCTGGTCACCTAGAAGCACCATCTCCCTCTTCCCTTGAAGGGGTCAGTTATTTATTCAACATCTCTTGGTATAACTGACCTGTGGTATCCAAATGTTGTCTGCTGGTCTGCTCGTCGCATCTTTATTGTACTGAGGATCAAATTCAGATGCCCCTGCTAAAACCATGATAAGCCCTGCAAAGATAATTGGAGTCAGACAAAGAAAATGTCAGCACCATCCTAAGCCATTGACTGATTCTTCAGAACCTTCAGCCATAAAACTTACTCCCACTCTTCCTCCAACAACCATGAATACCCACGTTCTCTGTTTAGTGAATCAGTCACTACTGCCACGTGGCAAAGTGGAAGAAAGAATCAATGCCAGGCACAAGACAAAGGAGATCACTCAATCCTCCATTTTGCATGGCATCAAGTCCAGCATTTGACACTAAATGTCTTCACAAAAACAAAATAAGGCTTCTTTAGGACTAGCAGACATCACTGCAAAGCAGTTTGACTACTATTGCATGCTCTCAGCAATCCATATGCCTGCAGCAGTATGATGATGGGTACTGAAGGGGGAGGCAAAAAGGATAAAATTTCAACTCAATTTTCCGTTCAGTCAGCATTGAAAATTCACCCCCCAAAAATTCTTTTAATTATTAGAAAAGCAGTTCAATAAATATCCCTGCAAAAAATTGCACAGGGATGATGGACTGCTCTTTTACTAATGTGATTACGAAAATTCACACTAACTCAAAACAATCTGTTGTGTAATTAGGACAAAGGCCCTACACAACTGGGCATTGTAGTCCCATCATAAGCTTTCTGTTCATAAACATCTAAGACCCCTCACCCATAGATAATCAGAGAAAGCTCAGGGAATCATTTGCTACACTTAAAATAACAATTTCAGCAATAGTTACTCAAGCTTCTGTCTTAAATTTTGAGCAAGTTTTCTTCTGAGCAATCATTTATTTTTGCCTACTTGCAGTGCCCAGTGAATTCCAGCTACTAAAAATGAGTCAAGTTCCCTAAGCATCAATTTTCATTTCCGCCCTCTATTATCTATTCACTTCCTGAGCAAAGCATATTGAAGAGTTTCAGACAACTATAAATATCTTCCCATTATTTAAGAACAACAACTGTGGATCCTCAGGAAAGGAAATTTTAAAGAGTTTGCCTGAAGCCTGAAAAAATACCTTGAAGAAGGCAAGTGATGAAGTTCTATCCCACCATTTTCCTAGCCCAGTTTGATTACATTTGCCCAGGTTTAAGCCCTGAGTTTTTGCACTGATACCACACCACTGTGGAATTCATAACCAACCAGAAGCCTTACCTGACCACTGTGTGGTTTGTCTAAGCCACCTCAGCTGCACCTCATTTTTCATTCATACTGCACAATGGACCTCAGCTTAAAAAAACCTGACCTGCCCCTGATCCCAGGACTACCTGAAAGTGTGAAGTCCTTAAATAAGGCCACTTAAACCTCGGGTTAGCCTTTTAACTAAATCTGTAGGAGAGACAAGGCAAGCCTCAAACCTATGGTTCTGAGCAAGGTTTAACATGAAATAATCTACTGTTGACGACAAGTTTGGAGAAAGAAGAGACCAGGTTTGAAGTGATCTCCCTAAGCTTCTAATGTCTCACCTGTTCTCCCAATTCTTCCTTTCTCACCTAGCTGCAGAGAGGAAAAAGCATAAGATTATAAAGAATAAGGTTTATGAAGAATATAAACTGGTCTGAATTAATCTCACACATAAATCCAGTCTGCTGTGAGTAGAAGGCTAACGTGTTTCTGTACTCTTATCTCCTACACCTCTTGGATTGTCTGTGAAGCACTTCTGCTCAGTAGGAAAAGGATGTATCAAAAGCTGAACAACAGTGCAATTCAGAGGAGTAAGAAAATACTTTAATGAACCTTTTTAGTAGGTTTTAGGGACTCTTCTACTCTGCTTTTCAATTGCTCTGAGCAAGTAATCTAGTTAAATCCAATCTAGAACTATCTAGTACTATGCTGATTTCTCAGGGCTATGCCAGCCCCCAAATCAAAAGGTAAAATTCTGCACCAATGTAATGCATCTACAGATTTCCCCAGAAAAAGGGTTTTTTAATTCCTTCAAAAGTGAGAAGAAAAATAAGTATATTGAAAACTACAAACAAGTAATAACTTAACATGAAATTGATAGCAAAATTTTTAAACAGAAATTTAGCTCTAATACAGCAAGTACTATTAGAGAACCAGAAATGCTATTTCATTCTGTATGAATAGAAAAAAAGCCTCTAGAAAATTCCTGAAGCCTATTTTGTTACACTAACAGAAAAAACCACACAGATAGAGGTCAGCTTCTAGCAGCCATATAGTAACTGAGGGCTACAGGCAGGTCCGCATATTTTTCCCAACATGCAATATATTTTTTTCTTTCCTTTTTTTAATGTATAGATGGACTTAAATATAGATCTATACAACTCCCTCTCCCAAATACTTAAGTCTTCTTGGAGTACTCTTCACCTGCAAGAAAATGAAGTTTTAAAAACGCTCTAGAAGAACCAGAACCATTATTTTGACCTAACAAAGGCTTATAAAGTAGGAGTGTTTAAACATCAGCAGACTGACATTTCCAGATGAACACATCGGCATTGCAAGATGCCTTTTACTTACGTTTCATGTCCATGTTCCGTGTTTTATAGACAAAATATGTATATATTTGAGTTGTCCGAATGAGAATCTGATCTCCACTATATCGTATTGATCGGTACCACCAGGAGCCCTGAGACATTCAACAAGAACAAGCCGGTGTCAGATATATGGAAGCATCAAAACACAACAAAACTGGATGGCTGACCTCATGTCTATTGACAACCAGGTAACTCAGCCCAACTGATTTTACCAACGTTAAGGCCAACTGACTTTCTGACAGGAGAGGGAAACGAAAAAAAAATATTTGCTGACACAAATTTTAAAAGCACAGTGATAAATTCATCTGAGAGAATCTGATGCTATATGTTTTTGGATGACCTCTAGCCTAGGGAATTCCCCCAAGGATATACACCTGCACACATATACACAGCTTTGTTTATTTCTGATGTTGTTTTAGTGAACTCACTAAACAGTAAATCCACAGATCTACCACTCTCTCTATATATGGTAACTCCTTAGAGTGCAACACAGCATTCAAATCAAACTCACTTTAGTCAGACTGAGGCCAAACCAAGAACAAATATGAGATTTATTTCACTATGAGAAAAATTGCCCCCCCCCAAAAAAAAAAAAAAAAACCACACACACACACAAAAAAACACCTAATCAGAAAACACTTCTGAGAAGAGGAATTTAGAGGCAGCACAGTGCTCTTGCTGTAGATTTTCAGAATTAAGCCATATGCCTTCAGACAGAAAGAAAAAGTTTTCCAAGCCTTCAATAACACTCCAATAATTGAAAAACTAGTATTACACCACTGCCTGAAATTATGGAACTCACTCTACAGTGATTGTACTATATAATAATTTTCAGAAAAATGGTGTGATGGGTTATGAACTGCAGTCTCTTTATTAAACTCCCCCCTGCAACCAAAGCTTACTTAACATGAAAAAAACCCTTGAAGATACTTCTCAATTTGTTGTTAAGTTTACCATTAGTGAAGAGTAACAAGCAGTAAAGTAGTAAGTGATGTTTACTACTATTAATTTAATAGGCAACTATAGCAAGAACCTTGCAATCTACCTAATTATTTAGGAAATGCTATAGAACTGTCTTCCATGAATAGACGAACCCTGACACAAAACAGTACACAACTTTATAAAAAGTTTTTCTGCAGAAAAATTTAGATTACAATCTCACAGATGTCAAATTTTTGTCTAAGTACAGGTAGTGGAAGAAAAAAAGAGCTACCATCAGTCTAAATCTCCAAGAAAGAGGCTGCCCTAACTGCTTCTGATGTAGCTCATGTCTCTTGCCTCATATTCAGAATATTATTTAGGTCAGTGGAGATCTGGAAAGAACTACAGACAGAAATACTATCAGTATTTTCCTTTTTGTTGATCTGGATTCAAAGGGTCCAAGTAGCCTTACTTTATTTTAGTTGTCTATCAATGATAGGACTACATTGTCGTCAACCTCGACTTCTTTATTGAGTCATAAAAGAGAAAGAGGCCCATTAAAGGCATGAATCATCTTGTATGTCTACTTTAGAATGAAATGATAAAATAACTTGCTCCATAAAAATGACTATTCCTCTTCACTGACTATAAAAGAAATTTACAGTGACAAGTCTGAATGCAGAAGCCTACATCTGGTACGGGGCAAGAAGAGGCAGATTATTATTTTTTTTGTGCTCAGAACATTTCTTTGTACAACACAAAGGATGTTTACTTTCACTTGAGCTACGATAAACCTGGAATAAATAACTAAAAGTATAGTATGCAAAAAAGCACCAAACGAAACTTAAAAGGAGAGACATGAAAAACATGTAGACGTTGCACCCTGGATTTTAGACGTCTTATTCAACAACTTGCTGAAATCACCACATTCAAGTTTCTACACTAAATCTTCAATTACACAGAAAGACTCTCAAAGGGAAGGGATAATGTCTGGCTGAATTTCTGCACACATTGATGCATACAGCTGCCAAGACCTCAGGACACTTTCTCAAATGAAAATCTTCTTCCCAAGAACATGAAGGGTTTTGGATGCCAATTTTTTAAGTCTTTCTTCATGCCATACCCCAAATGCACAATCACTGGATAAGGGGACATTGTTCAAAAGAAGTACTCTAGGGCAAACCCAATCCCTGAAATAACACTCATCTAGGAATTGATTCCTCACACAAAGAAATCTCAAAGGCAAACATCTCATGGTGTACAGAAGATCAATAAAAGCTGAAGTTATGAAAACAAAGCCAGTCAGGAGAAACCAAATCAACAACCTGTTCCACATGCAGTAATTATTCTAGCACCACCAGCTACAGACATCTCAGTCTTGGTTCTACTGTGACACCACTGAATATCCTCTTGAGCTCATCTCCTCATATTAATTTTCTTCAGAAGAATGAAAGAAGGTACAAGACAGATAACATAACTAAGTAACTTCTGTGATATCTAAAATTTTCCCTGCAGCTCCCTCTCTATCATGGCACTGCATTTTTCTGGAAACTCTACAGTAGCTACACTTCTTTCGCAATAAAAACCCACATGCATTAAAAAAAAAAAAAAGCTCACTTACACTCTCCCTCCATGAGAGGCAAGAATGAGCAACTCTACATCCAAGACAGCTTTGTTTAAAAGGGTAACTTAAAGCTTAAAGGGTGGAATATTAATCAGATAATACTTACCACAACAACTGGAAGAATAACCATAAATGCTAATCCATATACAAACAAAACCTAGAGAAAAAACATGAAACACACTGCATTAGATACTTTTTAAACTTTATTCTCAATACAGTCAAGTATCATCACCACAAGCCTACTACAAATTAATGCAAGTTTATTGCATAATACCTGTCACCATTTCTGAAGAACAACTTACAAGTAATATAATTAGATGGGTAGGGTTTAAATAAGGAGTATCAGTTTAGTGTGAGTAATCTTTTAAATGATTCATGCATTGTCTCAGGACAGTTTCTTTAATAATTAAAAAGTTGGCAGCTAAACTGTGATGCAGTGGGCAGGAATGATTAAAAAGAAGTCAAGTGGTTAAGCTGAATACCTTAGAGCAAAAAATGCAACAGATATAACATTTAGTCACTGTGCGATCATAGCATCGCTAGCAAACCAAATGCAACTCCAGAAACCCAGGAAACAGTTCCATATGTGTTTTCTTGCAACAACAAACACACACTTTGTAGCAGGGGTGACCACAGTAGAGCCCCATTATCATTGGAATGAGATCCTTCCAAGCATATTAATACTCTCAAACATTAGATTTAAGCTACTCTAATATTTATGACTCCTGACATTTGCTTCAAAGATATGCATTTGGACCAAAGTATTATTAACTACGTGTTTTGACTAAAACTGTGCAGTATTAGGCACAAACGTTTTAAGGTGAACACTTGAAAGTTCACCTTAAAATCTTAATCTAAGTAAGCTGACTCACCAAAATTGAATTTTTCTGATCCACAATCCAAGCTGGCAAAGCTATACCAAAGCTTGTAGCTGCAGGATGAAAGAAAAGAAATTCACTATAAAATATTAAGGAACAGTTTTAAAGTCACATTACGCCTAACAAACAAAACAACAAAGTCACAAAAAAAATTCATGTTTATCACTTCAATAAGCACAAATTTAACAAGTATAGCAAAATCAAGAAACTTATTAGAAATACACTCAAGTATGCAATAAATAACAAGACTTAAATACAACACCTGAAATATCAAATATTTTAGCTTAACATATTGCAGTGAAATATATATTAATAAATCTTGCCTATTTTAAAAAAAAAGATTTCACAGATTGAAAGATGAGTTTTGCATTGCAGAGTTTTCAGCAGTTTGGATACATATAGTTCAGTAAACACATGAAAACGGTCTGAGTAAATGACTTCTACAGGAAGTTTTATTAGTTTGTACCTCTAGGAAAGTGTTCTAAGATGTAAATTGTAAATACAAAACCCTCTGTCACTTCAAATTTCTCTTTGATTGATAAGAAAGAGAAAGGAACAATTTTCAGCTCAAAAGGAGTTTCACAAAAGGGAAGACTTGATTCTCCAACAGTAACATCTGCAGCATACAGATCTGAATGCAGAATAGCATAAAATAGCTTGTCTTCAGACACTTTAGTGGTAATAAATTAAATTTTGCAAACACTATCTATCCCAATACTAAAATGTTCTATGAAATGAAGGGGTGGAAGGAAAAAAAAACCCACAAAACTACAGATTTCTAGAACCTGCTTAAAAGGAAAACAACATGCTTTCCTCAGTACTAGCAGGTCTCGATGAGGAGTAATGTCTTTAATAAGGACGGACTAGGACCCCTATGTACTTAGTTACTATTCTGATACTATCTCCAGCAGATTGTGATAGCCATCAACTCAGACAAACAGTTGTTATGCACAACCCTAATATTCTATAATTGAGTTGAAAACCATAATTTGTTGAGACTCAAACATCTGACATACTTAACCATACCTCAAGCATAGGAGTTCAACAGAATAACACCCAGTGAATTTATCACTTTAAGTTACAGTTGGATAGAGAGGAATTCTTCTCACCGTTCCTCTGTGCTAGGCATGGGGGGTGCCGGAATATACCAAATCTAACTTGGTTAGATGTGTCTCTAGCACCAGGATGTGCTTCATCTCATCCCAGAAAATATCTCTATAAGGGACAGCATCCATTCTTTGACTATACAGAACTACAAAACTAGAGTACAGAGCTTGGATACAGATTTTTTACATTACAGATGTAGAAATGAAGACAAATTTCATTAAATTAGAAAGCTTCTCACGTTTCAATTTGGAACACTGAAACAAAAGTTACAAATTGAGGAGGAGAGAGAGAAAATTTAAGGGACTTCTCCCACCCTTCAGATGAAACAGTACTGAGAGGTCTAGAAACAAAGCAGAGGACTCTAATTCCACTGTAGTCTGAGGCAGAGTTTTCAGAAAAGGCAGAGGCTTCACGCTCACAGTATGAACTGCTGCCCTATCAAAGAATCATTTTATTTTGCCCTCTGGGAATCCAAAGTCCCTTAAATTTATGAAAACAATCACTGAGCCAACCACTTAATGATATTCATGCCTTTAAATTCTCAACTTTTGGCTGAGTTTTCTTTTAAAAGTCACAGCCTCAGGTCCATTCAAGGACACTGACATACTGCCGAACTTGAAATCCTATGCCTTAGCAACATGAAGTTATTAGCTTGTGGATGTAAAAAAACAATTTGGCATCAAGAAAGGTCCTAGGAATGTTATTTGTGCGTATACCAGTCTAAAACTTATGGTACCATTTTGCTAATATTGTGACAGTATTTCTGACCGAAGTTTTTATTTGTATTTTGCAGCAAGAGGGACGGAGACCTCCTACTTGCACAGCTAGGGAACCACAAGAAGCTAGGAGCTGAAAGAAATCTGCTATGTTACAAAACACAGTGGTTACAGAAAGTTAACCACCACCTTAGTCGATCAAAAATGCCTGTCAGACTGTTGGCAGAGCTGGTTTTTTGAAGGGAGAGGGAAGATTTCTTTTTTGTTTCTTTGAAACACTGGTTCAAGAGCTGGGGCTATTTTTTTTTCCTTTAAAAATTAATTTCCCATGTTGGATAGATACAATTCAGAAGAAGAATTTCCAACACAGAGTTCCTTCATTTCACTGTAACTTCACAGTTAAGTTACAAATCCCATTTACTACTTCCAAGCTGGCTGTATCTCATTCCACATAGATATGTAGTTTAGCCCCCCAAAATACAGGGCATCAACAGCACAGATTTATAGAAGCCTGACGTAACAAATGGCAGGTTTCAATTTTGCTTGTAATAGTCACTTCAACAACAGTCAAAAAAATGTTTAATAAGCAACTCACACAACTGCAAACAAGGAAGAAAATTACTAACTTTCAGCTTTAATTGTTTTAATTTGGATCACCTACTGTACAACTTTGACACACCATCATCATGATTATTTTCATGTAGCTACCTGCCCAGGAACAATCTACAATGGGATAATCACTTCAACTCCTCAGGATGAAGGAGGCACAGGGCTACACTCAAATAGTACTGCTTTCAGCAAATGGAAGGCAGATGTGTGTACAATATTTATTTCAGTATATACACATCCTTATGTACATCCCTTCAAAGTGTGTTTGTTGCATTATTGCTAGTTGTTTATTTTTCAATATACATCCATAATATTTGATCATAAATACCAAGAAACGTTTAAAATTGACAAGTTTCTGATAAGTATTATTCTATTTTTTGCTTATACCTCAATTAATATGGGCAAGACTCTCTAGATACCTACTGCAGCCGAGTAGTCAAAAAATAACCCTTCTCTTTTTAACATAATAATAAGTTTGAGAAATATAAAATCAAACTCTTTCCTGCTTTTCCATGCCGCCACCATCACCCCAGAGCCAGTTTGACAAGCAAAGAATTGCTTCAAAACACAGGAGAAAGTTATTATATATAAACATATAAAGAACTGGGCACTAATCAACTGATCAGATATTAGCTCTCAATATATAAAATTCTATCATTCATAATTGTTACCTTGTGGTCCATCTGGATTCCCATATTCTTCCCAATTTTTTCGTGATTCTTCATCAGTTAAGCTAGTTACAAGAAGAGATACAAAGTTAATACAGAAGTAAAGATACTCCCCCAAATCATTAACATATAGAAATTTTAAAATGTGGTATTCGTACTACCCTTTTAAGATGGCTGGGCAAGCTAAACAGGTTTTATTATTTTCTGTGTGAAATCTAATATGACACAATACTGCTGTACTCCTTCATAATACACAGGCAAATTCTTTTGGCACTCTGACAGGAAAAGAAATCAGACACAGAAAATGCATGTGCAGGAAACAGAATAATCACATCTCCCTTTCACAACAGTGACTGCATAACCATCAGCAAAGATCACTTTTTGATGCAAGGTTATGGTAAAGCAAATTTTGAAAGACAATAGAGGTTGAAAACGTTCTAGGGTCTTTGGAAGAAAGGTGAATATGAAAGATGAATTAAAAGAGCACAAGTGGTCCATATATGGGCCTTTAATGATCGTATTCTAGACTGTTGGACTTTGACAGCATGTGTTTGGTTCTTGGCTTTTTTTTTTTTTCCCTGGGACTCCCCCGTTTAACAATTTAATTCTCTCTTCTTAAACAAGATACCACATTCTAAATCTTCCAGTTTCAGTGCCTGTTCTGTAATGCCAGTTTCTTGGCAATAGTACGCCACCTCAGCAGAATCCCTGTTATCAGAAGGAAGAATATTACTTTAGAAAACAAAATACCAGGCATCCGCTATATGGAAGACTTTGTCTCATAGAAGAAACCCAGTAAATGAACCAGGCATCTGCTGATCATTTCTGAGTCTCACATTTGTTGGCAATCAGACTCACTTAATGGGTAGATTTTATGTTCTTTCAAGACAGCATGGCTAAGGAACTTCACCATCATTTACTTCAAGGTATGCCTCTGCCACAGCCCTTGCACTAGTGTTCAAAGTATCAAACTCTAGCGCCAAGCATTTGAGTGCTAGCTTGCAAAGCAAATAATTTAAATGTTTCGGTAGTTCAGAAAGCCATACCAGAATTTGCTATTGAAGAGACTTTCATTTAAGAGACATTCATTGCATTTAAGCAAAATTCAAAACTGCTCAAGTGAGCGTAGTGTTGGTTCTCTTTCTCACCTTGCCCCAAACAGGATTCTCTGTCAGTAAGGTCAGCCACACAGACAACTGGCTTCAAAGCAGAAATCACCAACTTCCTAGGCTCTTAATGATGTGACTGACCCAAAGAATCCCTACAATGCAAGATGGCTCAGAGGGATGGGCAAGGGCGGTGTGCCATGCCACTGAGTGACCACAGTGACTTCAGCACAGCTTACTACAAAGAAGCTGACGCAATCTCAGCACAAAGGGGACACAAAAATGGTCTTTGTTTTAGACAAAACACCTATCAACATGTTTCTTCGAGTACATTAAAAAAGTACTGTCTCCTCAAGTCTGAGAGATCAGCATGGGGGGAGTACACATCTGGCTCAGCCCAACAGAGTCTAGAAACTAGACAACTAGCAAAAGAATTTTCAAGGCAACAACAAGCTCAACCCACACATGCCTTCCCATCACCTGAGAACACCCAGCAGTGTGACAGTGAGTGTATGAGACCGGTAATAGGAATCACATTGGTATTGTGATCGAACTGTGTATTGAAATTCCTGTATTTTGCTAAGTCTAATTTGCAAAATATACTAAATATACTAAAAACACAATACAAATTTATCACTCCACTAAGTCAGAGATCACGTGTCACATTAACTGTCTTCTAAGCAAATTTGATATTAAACATTCCATACATGGAATATCTAAAAGAAATGAGCAGAGACTACTGGACTCTGACAGATGATCATTTAGAGTAGAAAAGATTACAAGGTTGTATTGACATTCCATGTACTAATAGCATTACAAAAAACAAACCACATCTTGATTATGGAAAAAAAAAATCAATAAAGAGAGATTTCCTTGATACCAGATTCTAATACTAGATATCTTCTTTCAGATACTAAAAAAAAAAAAAAGCTGTAAGTAGAGGTAAGACTAAAAAATATTCTAGAGGAAAAGAAGACTCAATGATTCAGCTTTTAAGAACTGCACAGGTAATGTGAAACAGTCACCACATAAATAATCAGGACTGCAAGGCAAGCGCAAATAGAAAGGGAGACAGGTAAGCTGAGAGAAAACTGAGTCAGAACCAGAATGAAACAACTTTGTCACCAGATGGGAACAGAGTTAAAATGCTGTCTCTCACTCCTCAGCCTTATCACCAGATGAAACGAACAATGTATTTATTTTCTAAGTACTGCTTCAAGACTGCTGCAATGGAGTTGGTTGGTTAAAAACCACAACACCCATTTTGTTCTTTGTCATCTCTAAGATTTTATATGTGTTGCATTGGAAACATTTTTCCTAGTTGTCACAGAAGTTTAAAACAAAGATTAAACACCTTACAATATTCTGACAGTTTCAAAACAAATTATCCTTCCTAATATTTACAGAGAAACACTCACTGAACTAACAGAGACACGTTTTGACTTACGTTCCATATACAAACACTCTTATTCTTGTCTGCTTTGGCCATCCTTGCTATTATCACAAAGGTTTCCCTCCCCGTAACATTACATTCCCATTTTTTTATGAGCAAAAAAGAAACTTACGCTGCATAGGCCTTAGCAATCCTCATGAACATAACTTCATCTCCTCCTTTATCTGGATGGTATTTTAGCGATAGCGCACGGTACTGTTTCTT
The DNA here is from genome assembly GCA_038380795.1 of Pyrocephalus nanus. Lineage (NCBI taxonomy): Eukaryota > Metazoa > Chordata > Aves > Passeriformes > Tyrannidae > Pyrocephalus > Pyrocephalus nanus. The sequence goes on from CM076260.1 coordinate 45,265,441, forward strand.
AATTTCTGATAAACTTGCTCCCTTAAAAAGAAAAGGTTTGAGTTTATCAATAAATCTCTTACATAAAATTCATTCTTATATACGTAATTCTAACACACACCGCACAAAAGAATTATGTTCTAATATAGGATCCCGAAACTACATATATATTTCATGAAAACGTTATTATTTTTCTAATAGCATTCTTATACCCATTATATTTTTAAATCATGGTAGAAGTCACAGTCTAATAAAAAGACATTCGGATGACTGGGTGTTGGTTTTTCCCAGATTACTTTGCTCATCTGTCTACAGAAAAAAGGAAGGACTTCTTATCTATTTGCCAAATCTTATCCTTTCTAAAACATATTCATGAATATGAGGAATTCTCACTTGCAGCGAGAATATTTAAGCGAGACTTCTTCTATTTAAGCAAGAGTTCATAGATCAAGTATGATGGTTCACTTGCAGCTTCCCTGCTCCCTGCAGAAATAAATCTGTCAGTCACCAGGAACAGCAGGTTTCCCTGCTGCTTAAGAATGCCTTTGACTAGAATCATCCTACCTATAAATTATTTCTAACTTCTTGAACAAAGGGAATACATTATCTATACCTGAGAAAGATCGATTTTTATTCTACTAGAGCATATTGTTAAATGCCACCAACACAATCCTGTGCGTTAACTTTCAACTTGAACTATGAACTTCACTGCTCAAGAAAACCCACAAAACTTTACAGTAAGTTCAGGTAACATATTAGAAGAAACTTTATCTGCTAACATAAAACCACTTCTGTGGTGAGTTTTCAATTTTTTGTGGTAGAGAAGCTGACATTAACTGCATAATAAACACACAAGAAGTTATTTACAGGTGATGGTACTATTTCAATAAATTTAAACCAGAAATTGAACTACCCTGAGGCTTCACTTCCTGTTGCTTTGTCTCGCTTTATGCAGTCTATCATATTCCAACACTATTTTTCAACAGCATTCCTGCCTCATTTAATGTATAGGATGAATTTACTCCATAATAAATTACACTTCAAGTAAAAACAGGTGTTTCAAGACTAGATGAAGAATGCCAGATGAGCAGCAGAATCTGGAAAGGGGGGGAAGAATCAAGTTGGTTGAGTAGAGATGAGTTTTCATAGCTCACATGAATGCTGTCCATAAAAAAACCAAAACTAATCTTTCCTCACTATGACTCATAGTGTGCATATGATCCCTGATAAGCTGATGACAAGTTTTCTATCTATCACTCATTGCTTATTCCTCATTTTCAAAAGCTAGGCTATACAGATTAGGCCTGATTTACAGAAATGCTTAGTAGCCTAGGACAGTTGGTGTCAGCGCTCTGCCTGGAACACAGAGCATCCCTATATTAACCACTTGCAAAGAAAAGGAAAAATGTAACACCCCAATTTTCTTACTTAAAGGATCAAAATTATAATCACTTTTGAGCTTCATCTTTATGCCTTGGATCCCATCGCTAAACTGCAGTACAGATACTTATTAAATAAATCAGTAATAACATCTGAGTGCTTATGTATTAGTTAATTTAAGTGATGTGCTTCAAGAAGAGCTATACCATGTTCAAAAGAAAAGTGCTGATATTATACATAAAATAAGCTGTTTGGACATTATGTGGACTTTGTCTATGTTGTAGTTCTCCTCTTGTTATAAAATGATATGCTAACATAAAATAAAAAAACCTAATCTTGACCAAAGTTTGAATGCAAAGAAGGAAATTAATTACTGTGTATCAAAACATTAAATTGCTTGAATCTGCAACCTTTTCATTTGTTTAAATTTGGGAGGTTTTTTTGCTGCGTTGTTTTTTTTTGTTTGTTTGTTTTTTAAACAACAACAACATTTCCATTATTTAACAAAACTTCAACATTCCTGTCCCTTTATCAGGAGGGTTGGTAACAACTCTCAAGATTCCACTTGTATGGCAACAAAAGAAAGCTGTTAATTTTCATGTAGACCACATTAAAAGTTTTTCAAGAGGATTTAACAGATATCACCTGATAGCAAGAAATACATAAGACACACTCTGGGATGTCAAACTCTTATTCTGAGCCCTACTTCAATTTGCTATCTTCAAACCCATCTCTTCATTCCCCTTGTAATATCTCTGGCTTTCATTCAGCTTGTCCTTATGACAATATGCTCCATCCTGCCATTCTTGAGACATTTCAATATTGTCTTCTTTCTCATGTCTTGTGCATGTGTACAGGTTTTCATTAATAAACATCAAGTTATAATTCACTACATACATACCTTTTTGCCCTCTGGGCTGTTATTTGTAGAAATTTGCCAAAGATGACAAAGGAAAATCCTCAGATGACCTAATCCCTAGCCTGCTTTGTTTAATCAAAGTTAACCCAGATCTATGTACATTTAAACTGCACGGGTCCAACAGGTACCATTCCAGAGTAAAAATTTATCTTGTTCCTTCCAGTGCGCCAGTGAGAGAACTCAAGTCAGCAACCAGTCAGTCATGGAGGAACTGAGCAGGGGTTGAATTTAAATAACTTGCCTCCAGGCATGGCAGGCAGGTGTTACACCTGTCTAGCTAGAAATAGGCTACAGAGTACTTACTTATCTGTTATAATGGCTGCTTATAAGGTACTGCTTTTCTATGCTGACAAGCCACATCACTAATGGCAAGAGATGTGTTTGTGAACGTTCATATACAAATTAAGCTCTCTCATACTAATAGTATACATCAAGTTTAATCAAAACAGGTACATTCAAAGTTCATTCAAATTCTTGTGTTAAGCTGTATCCACAAGTGTACTTCCTTAGACATGAGAGTGAAACATTATCTCAGACTTCAGAACTGAAAAGATGACTCCACTGTTATTCAAAAGAGGAGCTTAGGATCAGGAAATAATTAACATAAGAAGAGAATTTGCTCGAGGTACTGTGGTTAAGATGAAGAATTTGACTAGATTAAACAAGACTTTGAGAGCTGTTCATAAGGTCTATTTGTCTCCTTGGGATATGTAATTTTTTATAGCCATTTTGAGTCAGTCCTTCAGTATAAATAAAGCACTGCATCTGTTTTCTACTTAAGCATTATGTCTCTTTTTTTTCCCAGTTTAATAAACCCATTGGCTGGTATCCCTACTTAGAATTTGTTGTTTGGATTCACAGATACAAGCAACATTCAAGGTAACCTTTACTACATCAAATGCGCGTCACCAACACCCTTCAGTGAAACCTCTCATTTGCAAGAGAAATGTTGCTGTATAACAACTGTAAATCAAATGAATTCACATTCTTTTTATATAGTTTCTTCAGCACCCCTAAAAATAAGATTTTTCACGGGGCGTACAATGCAGAATTTTGGTTTAGTTTTGTTTTCTTGTACCAAGAGAGGAAAACAACAACAGAATAAGATTCAAAATAGGTTAAAAAAACCCACCTCACTGTATTAAGTTGTTAGAATTTTGAGGGAGCTAGATACAAAAGTTATAAATTAGTACAGATATAGGCAATAAACTCGTAATGACTGACTTTATAATATGCAGCAGCAACTATTCCAGGCCAAAAAAGGACAAAAATAGTAGATATATTCACTAAAGTTAACTTTGTAAAAACAATCTCAAATTTGGCATCTAGACATAGAATATACAGTTACAGTAGTACAGACTAGTGAAAGATGCTATTACTTACAGGATCCAAATGTAACACCTCATAAGGGTTGTATTCTTGATACTCTCGGTCAGTTTTGGAAACTTTGTATGCAAGAAACAAAAATAATGCCCAGCCAGCAAGGAGGACTATTTTCCTAATTGGAAGAAAGAATTTTTTAAATACGCAAATCCACTAGCTCTAGCACCATTCTACAAATAACATTAGAAGCCATTTGATATCAGTCTTTAAGAAACAATATTAAAATAGCGAAAAACATTAAAGCAAGTATTAGTAATTCAGTTACAATCCCACCTTTGACACAGATAAGAGTTGCTCTGATTTCTAATTAATTTCTTTTCCTAGTTTTTAACAAAGGCAAGCCACTCTCACAAAGAATCATTCCATTCTATGACTGTCTGTCCTCAGCAGACAGTTGAATAGTATTTCATATTTTTAAAGGATGACTCAATCCTAGACAAAGTCAGAAAAATATTTTCAGAGTGGGAGTATGGATATAAAGCTATCGACTTCAAACATAGAAAATTATTACTCTTTTATATTTGAGTATATATGTTCAGATATTAAATATTTAAATCAAAACACATCCCTAGCACCACTAATTTCAGTGAGGGAGAATTATTTTTCTGAGCAAATAAATGCATTGTTTACTTATTTTTTTTACTGCTGAGGTTCACTGGTTTCATTTAGAAGGTACTTTACGCAGGACAAACAGCATCCATCTTGATTTCAAGCCCTACTAAATAATAATGATTAACTATTAATTATTCAAATACAGCAGATTGCAAATGTCTTTTTTAGTGACACAAAAGCCAGTGCTACAAAACTAATTCCAGCTGCTTTGATTACAAAAAATATATTTTTATTTAAAAAACAGTAAGAACTGCTTTAATGAAAGTCATGGAAATGAAACATACGTACTTTACTGTAGGAATTATGTTTTGCTGCGGTTGTAACAGTCGCAAACGGTACCACAAGCATCTTCCGTATACATTTCTTATGTTCTTTAATCGAATTTGCTCTGTAAAAGTAAAGAGAAAGATTGTGATTAAGCAAGCTGACAAAACGCAGAACAACAAATATGCTCACTTCACCCTGGAGTAGGCAGTACAAGGTCAGCTGGGGGACTGCCAAGAGGTCCAGTATCATTGGAGGAAAGAATGCTTTTTATCCACTAAAGTGACACTGCACATCCATAATCATAAGAAGTGGGTCAGATTACTTTCTGCTACCTAAAAGGAACACATTCTGTTTCCCACATGTCACACAGCAACAATCACTTGTGAACCCAGCCTTTGCCTGTCTAATATGTACCTATAAACTCAACTCCAACAAGTTTCCCATTTCAGTATGTCAACTGCTGCATGCAGGGAAAACAAACAGAACCTCACCCACATCCAAACTGGTGTTTGTATACAACTAAAGAGTTCAGCAAGAGTAACAGTTCCTTCCTCAATTCAAAATATGATGCATTTTCCTGCTCTTTGTGACATCTGCTTTTATAAGTTCCCTTCATTTGTGTATTTCTGTTGAACAGGAAAAGGAAGGAAGATTAATAGGTACTTGTAAACCACGTAGCTCAGTAATCCCTGTCCTTGGCAACGGTGTATCCATATTAATGACAAAGTAGCCAACAAGAGTTCCTCCCATGGTCCTTTTAGGACAGGATGAGGCTGGAAGAAAATTGTATTTATACTGTCAAACTCATCATGATGAGGCATGGAAGCTCTCTCTGTTAAGAGCTTTAATTGCATTTCAGAGTTAATCAAGACCAACTTAGCCTTGGCCAAGGAATTCTTTTATGCTAAGAAAAGTACAGTGGAAAGCAAATAGCTTGTATAGAATTTCTGTAAGTACTAAAATTACAAGTTCAAAAGTGACTTCAGTCCTGTTTAAGTAACTTGTCTATCCATAAACTATGCATTCTGACCTCCAACACTTCTGAAGTGAGTAGGTCACTATTAATTACCTTACTTGCAAAAGAACAAGATCACTCAATACATTTAGATATTGCTGGTGAACAGAATTCAGGAAGACAATTGTGAATTATCTAAATTTGGGAATTAAATTAACAACTTTGATCCAAAGCACATGTCAATCACATCCTATTAAGTCTTAAATCTCACCTTTGGCCTTTTGACCAGGTGATATCTTCATGGAATCACAGAACATTTGGGATTGAAAGGGACCTTAAAGATCATTTAGTCCAAGTTCCCTGCCATAGGTGGGGACACCTTTCACTAGACCAGGTTACTCAGAGCCCCACCCTTACCTTAAACTCATCTCAGCTAAAATAGTAATTATGATACACGGAAACATTTATTACGAAAGGCAGTGATAATCTCTGTTTAGTTATTCTGGAGGTATTGAGAGGTGAGATACAGTGTTCAGTGATCTATTCGAATTTCTAAGCAAGAATGCAATTCAGATGAAATATGCAGAACTCCAGTTTGCAGTCACAAACCAGTTGAGGCAGAGAAACATGACCATAAGTGCCAACGCTGTGTACCACATCAACCATGAGTTCAGATTTAAGGCAGATCAGATGTGAGCACTGGATGTTATTTCAAACTCTGGCTGATATGGCAGAGAGTGGGAATACAGATGACACGTGGCCACCCACAAATTAGTAAAGCAGACAAAAATTGAAGCTTGTAGAGACAAGATACCAGAACCAGGTAAAAAAAAAAAAAAAAAAGTGTATCAGCTTATTCTGAACTACTTAATTCTATAAAGTACAGCTTCCTCAAAACATGACATTAAACAACTTGATGCAATTCCTGAGACTATTAGTAGTCCCATCACCCCCAAAGAGGGAGAAATGGAGGAGGATAATTCAATCCCCTGCATCTGAACCAACTCTTACAGTGCTTCAAAATAAGCTTCCAACTTGCCTCACTATTCTGTGCAACAGAAAAACTACACAAGTACTGTGCAGTTCCCCTGATCTGCAAAGATTCTTCACGTACCTAAAACAAGTACTACAGTTAGTACCTGAAAGGTACAAAAAGGATATGACTAAAATTTGGTTAAGCAATTGTCCAGTTAGTTTTATTCATGTAAGGCTTTAGAAAACACTGTGAAGGAAAAATTCAGTAGACAGTGAAAATGCAACAATGACTACCTACTGGTAGAATAAAAATTCATTTGGCATTTTCTCTCTCTCTCTTTTTTTCTTTAAAGACAAAAATTGTGGGAGATGTCTCTTGATTCAGAACTGGATCCGGCACAACCAGAAGTGAGCTGTTACTTAGAATTAAACTACAATTTTTAAAGGAAAACTGAAGAAACACAGAACTAAACATAAAATTGGCATTAAAAAAAAAAATCAAAAAAATAACGCTATTAAAGACTAGACTGACAAGTTATGAGGACTAAAAAGCTCTGCTACAGAAGCAGGGAGGAGTGTTCTGAAGATTTTAAATGGTCACTGGACAACTATGAGCCATAGCGTGATGCTTTTATGAAAAAGTTACTGATTATACTTGAACAAATCAGGCATCACAACAGTCACAGAAGACACACGTGCTTATATGAAGCCTAAAACCCTCATTTCAAATATTGTCAATGAAATCAGTCATTCATTGCTGAAGCAAGATGAAACCAACTGTTCAGCAGTTCGGCCTGGTCCAGTCTGTATTGCAGCCCCACTGACATTTCTGCAGCATAACCAAGAGGCAGCGCTGTTTGCTCACCGTCCTGACTGACATGACTACACTGCTTGTAGAAATACCTAACGTGAACGTGAAAATGCAGTACCAATGCTCTTGGAGAAACAGAAGGTGACTAAGAGAACTCAGTTTACTTAATCATGTAAAAACTAAGCCTAACAGGATATGACTCCTTTTAGTGTTTTGCTAGGATGTTTTAACAAGCTGCTGTGCCTTGTCTGTATAAACCTACACCACAATGCCCTGCTTCTCAAACCTGCTGATGGCCAGCCCTGCAAGGACCAGATGACCCTCTCCTTTCCCCGCTCAGCATCCTCCCTGCAAGAACCACCAGTACCCTTTACCTTACCATGCCAAAAACCTTACAAAAATGCCTTAGAGAAAGGCACCTTGGAGAAACATAAAACAGTTATGCAAGATAACCTGAAGACTTGGCATAAAGTCAAAGAAAAACTGACCACTAACTGTGGTTTATAATCATCAGAGAATTGAGGTTTTGGAACAGTCTTCCAGTAACAGCTGAAGATGACACATTTTGCAACCAGTCTGACAACAGCACCAAAAGAAAAACAAAAAGACCAACCCAAGGCAAATGGTGTATGCAAAATTTAAGCCCTGTGAATACGTAAACAGCACACACCTAAGTCAGGTAAAAACTGGCAAATGGAATCCTGGAGAAGGTATGCTGCACAGGGAGGCCTCTTCAGCCAAATACTGAATTAAGGCATGATGCTAAGCAGCCATTGCCTTTTTTACACACACATCTGAATAGCTCTAGATCAAATCTAATTACAGTTGATTAAACAATATCAAAGCAAAAGCAGTTTATTAATCTCTTTCTGATCTTGGGATGGTAATGGTCTCATTTGACTATCAATCCCAGAAGGAAAAAGGGCACTAAAAAGATGAAGGATTGATTACAGTTACCTGCTCAGAATATAAAGGAAGAATAAAATCCTACTCGAACTGAGGCTCAAGTCCAGACTACTCAAATTCTTCAGAGGTATCCTGAGGCACTTCCTCTGTCACATGTCATCATTAACCCATATAAACTTGTGGAATTCAAAAACAGGCAGCTACTTGGGCAAAAGAAGGAGTACAGAGAGCATCCCTCCCAGTTGAGGCAGAAAGCCACTGGCAAAATACCATACTGAGTAAGAAAGCTATATTCCTACTGTATCCAGGAAAAACAGGCTTCTTGTTTATTTACAGACAATGTATGTGATTGCAGCAAAGAAAACACTTAACTTGTTAGGAAGACACTGATTGCAGAAAAAATAAAAAGAAAGAAAAAAGAAAGAAGAAAAAAGAAAGGAAAAAAGAGGACAGGACATTTAAAAAGAAAGAAAAAAGGACCATTTTTTTTTTAAAAAAAAAAAAAAGAAAATTAAAAAAGAAAATCACAAAAAGAAAATAAAGAAAATTTAAAAAGGCTGGCAAAGGCCAGAATACCTGTGCTTAACAAAAGCAGCAACATACTCCTGATGAGAAAGTTGTGAACAAAGGAGGTCTTCTTTGCTTTGCCTTTGTCTCCCAAAGAGCTTCCTTTTTACACAAGTGGATTTGCCACGCCACAGAATTGGCACACTGTCCTTGCAATATCCTGCAGATACTGATCATGCAGGAGTAAATACATTACATAGCGCTCAAAGTAAAGCTCTGAAGTGAAATGTGAATTGTACCTTCTTTGGATTTTAGCTCTGCAATCCTTGTTCTGTCAGGGAAAGAGGTTCAGAGTTTGAAAAGCAGACAAGAGTTCTCCTGTTTCTTGTTGGTCCCTATCATTGCTCCCCATTACAGCCTAAGAGCACTTTTGACAACATCCTTTGATGATCCATCTTTACAGGGAGAGAAGTTGAGGGGAGCAGGGGGTTGAGGGGGGAAATACTTTTCCTTTAGTCAAAACAACTTCTCATTCAACGGGAAAAACCCTTAACAATAGTGAATCTCTCCTACGTTTTTAAAATAGGTATTAAACAGCCTTGAAAAGCAAAGGCATAACACATCCCTGGGCTTTTGAGTTAATCTCACTAACAACAATCCTTTCATCAAGATATTGTTAAAGCACCCTCTCAGATGATGATGCCGACTGCAGTTCACTTCTGTAAATAATCTGAGGAAGCATCCCACGCTTGTTTTATTTCCCTCCAAATTGTTCCGGACACATTCAAAGCTCCTGAGATACACAAGCAGATTTTTGCCAATACAATTCTGACTCACAAAGGTTCTCACAAGTACCTGTGTATAATACCTTAACAAATGTATGTGAATATCCAGCCAAAACTACATCTTAACATACTTTTCAAGTTCTCAAGAAATACAACTAGTACTGATACAAAAGAAAATGTGTGTACTGTCTCTGTCATTTATTCAGAAAGCACCACAGAATGGTTGGGCTGGAAGGGACCTTAAGGATCATCTAGTCTGAAACACCCTGTCCTGGGCAGGGATGCCAATCACTAGACCAGGTTGTTCAAAGCCCTGTGCAATCTGGCCTTGAACACTGCCAGGGACAGGACATCCACAACTTCCCTGGGCAACCTCCTTCAGTACCTTGCCACCTTCACAGTAAAGAATTTCTTCCTAACATCTAAATCTCTCCTTGTTTTAAAAACACAAAGACACACCGTCCTATAACTATTCACCTGTGTGACAGTTATATTCACTCTTTCTAAGTCTCCTTTAAGTACTGAAAAGCCACAATAAGGTCTGTTCAGAGCCTTTTCTTCTCCAGGCTGAACAACTCCAGTTATCTCAGACTATCTTCATAGAGGAGGCACTCCAGCCCTCTGATAATCTTCAGGGACCTCCTCTGGACTTCTTCCAACAAGTCCATGTCTTTCTTGTACTGAGGACCCCAGACCTGAACACGGGTTTCATAAGACTAGAGCTGAGGGACAGAACCACATCCCTCAGCCCACCGGCCTCACTTCTCTTGAGGCAGCCCAGGATGCAGTTGGGTCTCTGGGCTGCAAGCACACACAGCTGGCTCATGTCCAGCTTTTCATCCACAAGAACCCCCATGTCCTTCTCCACAGGGCTTCTCTCAATGAGTTCTTCTCCAGCCTGTACTCATGTCTGGGATTGCCCAGACCCAGTTGCAGCACTTTGCACTTGGACTTGTTGAAACTCACGATGTTCTCATGGGCCCACTTCTCAAGTTAGTACAGGTTCCTCTGGACAGCATCCCATCCTTCAGGAGTGTCAACTGCACTGTTCAGCTTTCAGTGTCACCTGCAAACTTGCTGAGGGTGCACTCGATCTCACTATGTCACTAGAGACAGAGCCTCGAGGGACATCCCTCAGCACCAGTCTCCACCTGGACAGAGAGCCACTGACCACAACTCTCTGGCTGCGCCCATCGAGCCAATTATTTATTCACTGAATAGTCCAGGCTTCAACTCGCATCTCTCCAATTTTAAGATAAGGATGTTGTGTGGGACCATCACAGAGGCCTTATAGAAGTTTAGGTAGATGACATAGGTTGGTCTTCCCTTGTTGATATTGCAGTCACTTCCTTTGTATTCCAGGTGACAACATGGGTATCAGTGGAGAATGTTTAAGTAAACAATTTACTTCCCTTGATCAGAACTTACATATGCCTCCAGAATATCCAGGTCTGTAAGCCAGAGGTATCTGCTTTTTCTGGGTGGGTAACCTAGACCACACAGTTCTTGGGTAAAAACAGAACAACTAAACACTTCGGGCTGGAAGAGACTTCTGGAGATCACCTAATCCAATCCTGCTGCTCAGGAGGGTCAACAAAGCAGCTGCTCAAGGTCTGGCTGTAGGCCTTTGAGTAGCTTCAAGGACAGAGAGCTCACTGTCCTTCTGAGCAACCTGTTCTACAGTTTGATCATTCTCGTGAGGCAACAGTTTTTCTCATATCTGTCTCAATCTGCATTCATTTACCCATCACACAATGGGTGAAGAACACAGTACACATGAACACAGAGGGAAGCTATTCACAGGCTGGATTTGCTGTTTCCATAGACTGTGTCTACAACTGAGCCACATCTGACTTTTAAGCTTGGTTTTTGCAGTTCACCCTTCTTATATATTTGTTTCCAAAGAAACAGGAGGATACACTTAATCCTTAGGAATGCTTAACAAATGATCCCTACTTAGACTGAATCTCCAGGTTCTGGAGGTGTCAAGAAGTGATCCAAAAGAAAACCTAAGGAGGACTCTTTTTCATCCTCCTTAGGAAAGAAACAAGAATTACACACTTATTGGAGTGCTTATAAAGCACATAAAAGTTTAAAAATATAATAGTTAATTTTATAGGACAGCCAAAAGCTACCAAAAAAACTAATACCCAGAATACATGGAAGTCACTGGTTTTCCATCATTCTACCTCAAACAGCAGGAAAGAAAAGAAGTACATCCTAGCCTCCTGTGTCCTTTCTACCTCCAGGCTACCAAAGAAAGCAAAGGCAGAAAGTCTAAAATACAGCTCCAGTGGGCCCTGTGAGAAAGAGAAATAGGAAGGAAGAGGTGCACATGAAACATTCTGCCCACCAAATGCAGACAATTCATCCAAAGGAGAATGGTGCTTGGTTTCAAAAGAAAATTACTTCTTTCAGCAAGGAACACAGAGTGACACAGTTCTGTAGCCCTAGGATATGCCAAGATCACTTTAAAAACAGACTTTCACAAAACTTATTTGCAGCATGTCATCCTCTCTCTACATTCAAATGTACCTGTGGAAAGCATCAAGAGATGCAAGTAATACACACAGCATGTGAGTCTTGAGTAAAGGCTACAACCCAAGAGTACTGCAGCCCTGAACATAAACCTGTTCTGTTAAAACTGAGGGCAACAGGCTCAGTAGAAACACTGCTCTTGAGTTTCTGGGTTTGCTGGGTTTTATTCAGGGTTCTACAGTTTTAATCCTCTAAACTGTGCACTAAATAGGTTCTTCCCATTTACTTTCAACAGCTATGTATATGTATCTGTACACAAAATCTGAGGTCTTGGGCTTTTTCCTGCTTCAACCATCACAGAAAATAAACAATTGTATGAACAATTTATTTACTGAGGTCTTGAACTGAGGATCTCTGAACAAATTTACTTTTTAAGCACTGAAGCATTTCTCAGATAACAGCTGAAGAATATAAGTATGAAAAGGCTACCGTACTGCCTTACTAGGCCATTTTTGCTTAACTCTCTTTTCCTTGATAATTACTATAAAATAATAATCCACATATGTGGAGTATGGTAACTGAGTACAGTAGGGTAACTGAGGACAATTTAAAAATCACAGAGTTAGGAAAAAACACTACAAAAAAGCTACTAATAAACACTGACAACAATGTTTTAAAGCAGTAACCCATCTTTGCCAGCAACTAAAAGACAGGATTCAAACTCACAGTAAACGCACAAAGTCAGCAACTCCTCTGAAGTACTGAGTAATTTCAAACCTTATTATAATAGGATTGACTTCCACTGCAAAACTCCAAATTAAAGAGGCATGAACTAAATTAAATTGATTTTAAAGAGTTCTAAAATGCACTTGCTTAAATCCAGAAGCACACAAATGACCAAGAGTGCTTTTATTAAGATTTTAAAAAAGAAAAAAAAAAAAAAAAGATAAAAAGGAGAAAAAAAAGGAAAAAAAAAAAGAAAAAAAGGAAAATAAAGAGAAAAAGGGGAAAAAAAGAAAAAAAGGGGGAAAAATGAAAAACGGGAGAAAAAAAAAAAAAGGAAAAATAAGGGAAAAAAAGGAAAAAGGAAAAAAAAGGGAAAAAAGTATGTTTCAGAACTTTGTACTGACCATAGCAGTAAAGAATTAAATGATCTAATATCTGCTTTCTAACTTTAATGTCTATTACTGTAAGAATTGTTGTCATTACCTTGAGTTTAGCTATAAAGAGGTCCTGTCCAAGTTAGCCTCTTCACTACAACATTTACAGATGAATAATCTGACCCTAGTTGTTTTCAAAGATTTTTTCTGTCTAGCAAATATTCATAGAAATTAAAAAAAAACAAAAAAAACCCACATGTGTTTTGAGTCACATTAAAGCTCCAAGCAGTCCATAAACTACAAAAAGTCCTGTGAAAGACTTAAATAGAACGGCTGCTTTTTCCAGAGCACGTTTTGCAGCAACTAGATTGAGCTCAAAAGGGACAAAAAGTAACCTTTCATTCACACAGTTCCACACATAGGTGCTGACTAAAAGATAGCATTTCTTACTAAAAATTTTAATACGCAGCAACATAAGATGATTCAACATCTTGCAAGTTAACTTATTTTCAGAGTTTACTTACTCAAACTTTCTGTTTACAGTCAGCCTTGCTGATCTCAGGGCACAGTTCCACATTGCACTACTCCTAATCAAGCCATTTCCAAACCCTGTCTTTCCTATTAGTATACTGTCTTATTTGCACTGACAAAACCATCAGTGGGAACAACTATACTAAATTTTAAGCTACATCACCTAAATTATCACATGTATAGTAGGGCTGGACCTACAGGTGTATTGCAAAACTTTAATGGAATCTGAGAGGAATCAGGAAACTGAACATTTTAATATGGAAAAACACCCACGTGGGTCGAGGTTAACAATTTTAGATGAAGCCAACAACAATAATGCTGGGCTCCAAGAATACACATTCTTAATTATCAGGTTGATTTTATCAGTTTAGTGTGGTAGGAAACAAGAATTCATTCAATCCAAAACAAATGTAGACAAAAGTCACTTAGCATATCACCAATCACTAAAAATGCCTGTGTTCAGTGTTGTCCTGATGCACACCTTGAAGAAACTATAATAAAGGATCAAATTAGTGGACACAGGGATAAGTACCATACATCCACTTATCATCAGTGAGGCTTTTGTGAAGGTAAAGTCCTCTAAAGGAAGTAAACTTACGGAAGAGGAGATACTACTGATATAGTCTGTGGTTTCCAAAAGGCTTTTGAAAGGTTCCTTGTAGAAGTCTTTCAGGACAATCACCTAAATAAATATATGACTAGAAGACAGAGTGAACGGCCAACAGAAGGAAATCGCCAGGAGCTCTGCAGGAATTGCACCTACAACACTCACATTTCACTGACAAGTAATCTGAGTAAAAGAGTGAGAAGTAAAATAAGGCTTCTGGATGATTTTAACTTACTCTGGGTAACAAGGACAAGGGTATCCTCAAGAATCGTAAAGATCAAGTGAGTACACTGCAGAATGGCACGCGAAATTCAGGGTATGAAAATGTGAAGAACAATGGAAACTATCCTAATGTTATATATACTACAATGAAATTGAGGCTGACCATTATCTCTCAGGAATGCAGTTTTGGTGTTGTGAAAAACCGCTCTGTATAAACCTCAGCTGAATGCTTATTAGTTATAAAAATCACACCAAGTGTTTAGAGTATTCCTATGAGGAAAGGAGGGGAACATTACTCCACCACATAAGTCTGAGGCATGTACAAGCTTGAGGTTGTACATACCTCGAGTATGACGCTCTGTCCTAGTCCCCACCTTTCAAAGAGGGGCAACTAGAAAACATTCGATTAAGGTGAGCAAGGGTCATCAAACATACGAGAAGATTTATGTCCAAGATATAAGCTACAAATCTTCCAGCTGGGAGAGAGTCAAGTGCAAGGAGAGGTAATAGAAGGCTGTAAAAAACCTAAGTGACAGCCAGGACAGACAGAACTGAACGTTTACTGCCTCTTCCAGTAGAGGAAATAAGGATCGTCAAGTAACATCAGAAGATGGTGCAAAACAAAGAGGATTATTTGCAGTGTGGGCAGCTGAGCTGGTGACCCCCTTGCCATAGGATGGTAGAGATGCTATGATAAAAAAGTTGCTGAACTGAAAACCACTGGAAACAGGGAGAATGTGCAAAGGAAGCAGCATTTATGCTTGTCCTGTTATTCCTTCCTTAAGGCATACACTTCTGTAACACCGCATAAAAGAGACACCTGACTTGACCCGGAATATCCATTCCTTTGTTTCTAAAGAAAAAAGGGTATTTGAAACTTTATTGGTAAGCCTTTGCAGAAGCCAGAATCCTTGCAAATATTCTAGTTTCAAACAATTCACCCAGCAAACCAAGATAAAGGAATCTTCTGAATTTAAAAAGCTTGTAAGCAATTTTCTGTAAAAGGGGAATACTAAGTGAAAATCTGAAAACACCTCTTCAATCTTCTTAATTTTACAATTATTTAAAAACTGGCGCAGACACTAATCTTTTTGCTCAGGCAAGAAATTAAGTAGTTATTTTGGGGCTTCTCCCTGTTCTTAGTATGTTCTAGCCAGCACGACCCCTCTCACCACGAAATAGAGACACATGGGTGTCAGGTCCTGGCTAATAACTGAGGGAAAGGCCTACAAACCCCACAGTGGGAGAAGGTAGCACTGCAGGGTCACAGGGACACAGCAGAAGCCTAATTTATACTTATTCAAATCGCAGCAGATCTAAACCCTTCTTCACAAGCATGAATTTGAAGAACAAATTAAAAAAAAAAATCCTCCCCCATAATCAAGCAAACGAAACAAACCAACCAACCAACCACAAAAAAACCTACAGAATCACTGTTCATTCCATTCTTTGTCATTTACCTTGCTCCTCTCTCAAAATTCCTGCTCCTCCTACAAGAATGGTTTAGCTGCTCCTGAGACCATAACTGAATCATCACACTTTACAATTGAATTTATCAGGTTAGATAGCACCAACTTGAATTCTCTAATACATAGCCTGTATGTCCTGATAGTTTAGTATCATCTATGTGAGTAATGGAGATACCCTTGAAGCAAGTATTAAATGAACAAGGTGTGTAATAAAACTTAGGACACAGTTTACATAAGCTTCCATAACAAAGGTTGAATTTTTTAAAAATAAAAACTCCTTTATTTTCATGTGCATACAATGGAAGTAAAGTTCTTGTAATAGCTTGGTCTTCAACTTGCCACAAAAAGCTCTTCAGAGTTAAGTGTTCTGGACAATTTTGAAACTGCTCAGCTAATCTCTAACAAAGGGCTATTAATTTTATTTTACTGCTAGGAAGCCACAGTGCTCATAATAACATTACAATACTTAAAAAAATCCATGAAATGACAGGCTTTTTATTTTCCCCAAATAACAGAGCAGTTTGGATAACTCTATACAAATGCTTTGTTTTGAAAAATATTTTTAGAGATAATTGCTAGGCACTACCAGTGACATCTCATAATGTTTGCCCCTTCTTTAAATGCTTCTCAAAAAAACTCTACTGCTTCAAAATAGCAATATATAAAAAAATTACCAAAATAGCATTAAGCATCACAATGACATTTTAACAGTCACCTAATAAGCTGTATTTTTCTGAACTTAAAATGGTTTAAGTCAACCATGCTACACTCAACCTCTCAGTACCTCAAAAATCTGAATTTATATGTAAGAACACTTCTTAAATGCATAACTGGGTTTCACTGACTCCCCTCCCACTTCCTGACACAAAGATGAAAGGTTATATTAACAGGAAAGGATAAGCACACACACATATAGGCACAAAATGCTTATATTCACAGATATCAAGTTTTCACACTCGTGCTTATCCACTGCAGTAGCAATGAGCGTGGCATCCTGTGGTTTTATCCTGTCCTTTTATCCTGTCCTTTACCAGCATCCTGTACTTTATCCTGTATTACCAAATACCAAAATGCTGTGAAATACTTCTGGAGTAAGGTTAATGAGATTTCAGTCAGCTGTGGCCACGAACAGGCATCACAATTAACCCACTCCAACCAATCTTATCTCACACCAGGGGATTAGAAGCAGCACAGAAGAATTTTACCAGGAGTGGAAGCAGTATCTCCCCCAGCTGCTGTGGGGTGGAAATGCTCATTAATCCATTACAGATAAAACAGAAGAATCACTGCCTGCATTCGCTGCACTGGCTTGAGTCACATCTAAGTTGCAGACTCACTGTTTGTCCTTAGAGAGCCAAATAAACTTTATAGCCTCCACTCCCCTACTTTCATCTTAAAGCAGGGGATTAATATGAATCTCTGAAAACGGCCTCAAAATACACAGATGAAAAATGTACCAAAAAATTACAGAGAAACCTTCATATTTACACTACTACATAGGGATATCTAGTATAGTGGGCAGGTATACAGAGAAATATGGTTCTTAATACAGAAAATCTTTCTCAGGTCTTCTACTCAAGGTTTTGAAAGTGGGTGTCAAGTACTGCCTAACTACAGAAGTATGCAAAAACCACCACTGCTTCAAAACAGTATTACAGGAAAAAATTACCAAAACACGTTTAGGTGTGAACATTACATTATAGTCCCCCTTTCAATAGTCACCTAGTAAGCTGTATCTTTAAAATATTTCTGCACTCTGCCTAGCCTCAAAGCAAAAAGGCTGGCCTAGAACCAGAGCTCTCAAACTGCCTGCGCTACTTCCTAGAGGCATGGCATCTTCAAAGATTGGCAGGGAATAGCCTCTTTTAGCCAGATTTTTTTAAAGGTTTTCTTTGTATTGACCCAGTGCTCTTCAAAAAAATTTTACTACATCTCAAACAGAAACACTTGTTTCTGTTTGAGGGCAGAGTGCAAGGGAAAAAGATTAAAGAGCAACAGGACAACATATAGCCAGGGCTCCCCAACAACAGCAACAACTACCCCCCCTCCCAAAAAAACCCAAAAACAACTAAACACAAACAACCCACTGAAAACAAACAAACAAAAAAACACACACACACACACTCTGTATGGATCTCTGTTACAGTGAAAGTACACTGAAAAGCTTTTATCCATTTCATATCATTACTTTTTCCTACATACAAAAATGCAGCAGATCTTTTTTATTTTTTCTTTTTTTTTCTTCCCTACAGCAGGTTTTTCTATTCTTACACTTCCAGAAGGAAGATCTGTGTTCCAAGCAGAATAGCTCCTACAGCTTATTTCCATCAGAGACTGCAAACTTTTATTAATGGTATCCCTGTCTTCACAGCTGTTATTCTTGGGGGGTTTTGAACTATTCTCAACATCTTCCTTTTGTTCAAGTTCCTTTCAGGATAGAAACATTTACTCTTCCCAGCAACTTTGTAATATATTATGAATACTCAATGCCCTAAAACAGGATAATTTATTTAACACAGACCTAAATAAACTAAAAGCAATGGATAAAATGAAAAACTTACAGACAGATGCACTTAACTACAAAGCAGATCACAGCCTATGACCACCTGTTTCAGCACAGCTTTATGAGTCTCAGTTCAGCAGCACAGGTGGAAGTCAAAAAGTACACAAAGTTCAGCAAACACATCAGCATTGTGCAACAACTGGCAAAATATCCAACTAAACTCATTCACCTCTTGCTCTCCATTTCCTTTCTAGATTCTGACATTTAATCTACACAAGCCTTCACTGAAACTGGTTCAAAGCAAGTCCAACGATAGGAAGATACTTTGATGGGCACTCCTCCACCCTAAAGTGCTGAGAAAAACCCATCTTTTCTTCAACTCTTGCAATTAATTTGTTGAAAGACAACTTAAAAATTCCCATTGCAGAAAATACTCTCTCATTAAGAAGCAAATCTGCACCAGCATAACTTTTTAGCAATCATATTTTTTGTTCCAAGTTGAGAGCACTCCTTGCAACAGTTCTCCTCACAGTAATTAGGCTAAATTTATACCAGTATTTTCCCAAAAGAGAGGTGATCCAGAAAAAGTATCAAATTCCTTCAGTAATAAAACACATATATGTTCTCAAGATACCAGGCAAGGATAAACAATTATAGCAGTTTCACCATCACCTGAAGCCATCACCACCGCTGAAAGGATCAATCTTCTTCCCTCACTGTCACATCCTGCACCACCCCCAGCATCGACAAAGTCCTCCCCAGAAACTCACACACATCAAAAGTAAGACTGAAAAAAAGAAAAAAGAAAAAAAAAAAAAAAAAGCCAAAAATTAATCTTAGCTAAAATAAGTTTCTTCAAGTCACCCACACTGCTCGGGTGCTCTATCTGGCACAAGGCAGGGTGAGAAACAAGACTTACTGTGTTACAGCACTACTACCTTGATGCAGCTATGAAACTGCAGCCCAAGACACAAAGCTGTACAATTAACTTTTATAAGAGCCTTATTAGCTCTAGAGTAAACACCAAGGACAAAAAGTCATTGGGATAAATGCAGTTTAAAAAGTAAATTATCTGCTTGTTTGGTTTACCAAAGCTGAGGTAATGAAATTATAGGACAATTCACAGGGTAACTAGCACACCACAGCAAAACTCTCCCAAATATTAGTACTGCTCCCTACTGCAACCTGCAGCAACACTTCATATGGACTCTCTCAGAATGTCTGAAGAAGGCAGGTTTAGACACTCAGGAAATAAAAGCAGCTCAAATTTTACTCAGGACTTTTGAGACACAAATCATGCTGTTCTTCCCAAGAGTAGTACTGAAAAGGCCTTTCAGAAGTTTATTTTAAGAAGCATTAACAGCAAAATCTTAATGGCTATCCTACTAAAAATCTGACATCAGGCAACACATTTTGAGTTTCCTTGATGTAGTAAAGCAATATAGATACAGTCTTACTCTCTAATCTTCACTACAGCAAAAACAAACACTGAGGTTTTCGGGGGTTTATTTATTCTTTGAGCATTTGCTACAGAACTACAGTGCAGAACAAATCCTAGAATGTTACAGGCCATCAGCAATTTCCAGATTTTTGCTGTTCCTCTCCCTCCACTGGCACTCTCTACTGTATCACATACCAGAAATCCATGGCAGTGCATTTGTAGAAGGCAACTGCAAGCACCAAAGGTTCGACCTCCCCGCTAAAAGCATTTCGCTCTTGCTTCAGACTAGCTCTAGTCTGCTCTTACAAAACAATGTGGCTGAAGCTCATCTTCCAACCTAGTTTTTACCAAAAAAGGAATCTGGTCTGTGTCTTCTGGATGCTCTGCTTTGCATTGCAGAAAGGGTCTTGAAGCAAGGAGGGCAGGCATCTGATCAGCTTCAAAAGTTCCCTCTGACCTGCTCTTTTCTCTGCCTGCAGGCTCTCCTCCAGCTGCAGCTGAAACAGCTCACCTGTCCAGCTGCACTTCACCAACTCCACCCAGGGCCACAAAGGCTGGGTTCTCTAGCACAGGCAGGTAAAAACACAGTTCCACAACAAAAATATTAGTTAGTTCTATGCACAGGGAGCACAGGTCTTCGCAGAGCTTATTCAATTTGGCCCAGCACTGTGCCCCTCTAATTGGAAACCCTGCTCTAAATAACCATAAACATCTCATATCAACGTCCAGATATTCCTGCTCACTAAAGGAATCAGGAACTAACAGTGCTGGAAAACTTCTCAAGACATAGGCCTTCTCTCAGCTTCTGAAATGTGTGTTTTGGTTTTGTCTTGGTTTGTTGGTTTTTTTAAACTAGTGAATTACTCTGAAAATATAAAGTCATGGCTGAACAATCCGTACTTGGCATCATTGTAAGGTTTTTAATTTATTCTTGAAATCTGGTTCAAATGCCAGGGCAGGTATGGTTGAATTAATCCAAAAAGCTGTGAGAAAACTATTGGGGGAGGTTTGCTGGAAATGAGCTGCCCAGGAGCCACACACTTAAACAATTCAAAAACCACAATATTCTACTACTTAGTAGACTTACTTAGTAAGATCTTACTTAAGAGATCAACATTAGTGTAGCAGTAATGTTAATCTGCACACCACCTCAACTCTTCATTTAAAAAGAGTCTGCAGAACAGAACTCACTCAGGAGACCGCAGGCACACTACTAATCTATAGGCTAAAAACTGGACTATATTCACATTTTAAAATCCATTAAGACAATTATGAGGCAGAAATCATTCTTTCACTTCCATTCATTGCTATGCCTGGTAATTTTCACTTAGTTGTTTCATTTTTTTTGTACCAACAGCATAATAAAATTTATCTTTTGTTTTGGAAATTATGGTTTGATATGGCCTTGTAAGAATCTAGCATTAATTGCAGAACGATATGCAACAGGCCCTCCATATACTGGACAATGCTGGCTAGAGGAAAGAAGTTAGTAATGTTTAATGGCAGGCCTATTTGAAAACTGAGTAAAATCCATATAGCCATATTCCTAAATCAGGTTTTCACTTCCTGCCATTCTGTAAGGATATCTGAAGATCAAATATGTAAGGCGAGTAAAGTGTTTCCAAGTTCGACAGCATTTCTACAGCTTCTCCTGCTTCTGTCAGCCCCTTGAAACTGAAGTTAACATCACTGAGTGTGCCTGCTGGCCATACCATTCTGCACAGCATCTAAAGTAAGTCACAACCATTTTCCCAAGAAGCAGCTCTTAAGAACTACAGAGGAAATAAAGCATCATTCAAGAGAAAGAGCAATTTTCTCCCTCACTGCCTCCCACCCTTCACCAGAACAAAAAATAAAATAAAAATACTGAGTTTTGGAGAAGGGTTACAGAAGTAATCTTCTCTCTCAGATCCCCTGCTCCTTAAATACAACCCAAAGATTACAAAACACCTTCAACAACAGTAACGCCTCCCTCTTGCAACAGTCAGGGCACAGAAAGATGAGGCAGAGAAACCTTTCTTTTCAGCAGAAAGCACTAACCCCTCAGCCATACAACAGGTAGTATCTGGAGGGCAGAGACCATTCCTCCAAAGAGGTCCTGTCAGAAGTCAGGCACATCTGTCAGCAATCAAGACCGTGAACAGCTATTATTTAGCACCAAAATATTTGTTGTTTTACTCCCCAACAGAAGGCACAGGATTAGGATTTCATAGCTGAGTATTTCTTTTACGTATAAAACTAAGTTAAGCAGACCCTGGCAAGCCATTTAAAACGGCATCAAAAACACCAAGTAAGCACCAGATACTGAACGTAAAAAGATGCAGGGAGGAAAAGGGATTCTTCACAGATTTCAAGGCACAAGTGTTCTTAAAAGGTCCGCAGGTTTCAGCCGTGGAAACCAGCATCAAGCATCCCTGGTTTACTCAGCGTTTACTATCCTGCCTTTAAATACAATTTCTATAGCCTTTTTAATCTCAAAACGGCAGTTAAAAATGTGTTCCTGTGCAGCCCATATACCAAAACGCCTTCTCCTTACAAGAATAGAAGGATGCAGAAAAGACAAAGACGAAAATTACTTTGGAAATGAAATTCTGAACTATCAGGAGAAACTTTCTAACGTTGCTCGGTGACACAAAGCATCACCTCGAAGGCTGGAACTGAAATGTAACCCTTCGGACATTTAACCGCGACTTGTAGCGGGAAAAAACTAAATCCGATTTTCACACTCGCTGTGACCTTACGGCACATAAAAGCAGAGCCCAGTAACTTTTCCTCTCCGGCCTCAACTCAATAGCTTATTCTCTTCCCCGTGGCTAAAATTTAGGTCACCCTCCCCGAAACACTCCGGGAAGGCAGGCAGGCAGGCAGGCAGGCAGGCAAACCCAAGCCCCGAACAAAGCCCCGGACCCCGGCGCAGCGATGACTCTGCAGGAGCAGCGGCGCGGAGCCGGGCGGGCTCGGGGAGGGGGGCGGCCCCTCGGACCCCCCGGGCACCGCTCGGTGGCTGACGGAGAACACCCCGCGGCGGCCGCCACCGCCCCCCGGGGTGGCGCGGCCGGGCCGGGCCGGGCCGGCCGGGAGCTCCCACCGGGGCGGCCCCGCCGCGGCCCCGGCCCGGCCCCGCTGTGCCACGGCGAGGGGATGGCGGGCGGAGCGTGCGAGGAGGAGCCGGCCGTGCCCGGGGCCGGGCCGCTCACCGGCGTGCTGGTCCCGCGGCCACAGGTAGTAGGTGGCGGGGATGACGATGAGCCCCACGAAGCTGGTGAGGAAGTAGAAGAACGTGTTGCCGCTGTCGTCGTACTGGAACTGCTGCCCCGCCATGGCCGCGCCGGCCGCCCGTCCCCGCCGCCGCTGCTACCGCCGGCGGCCCCCCGGTGTCGCCGCCCCGGGGCCGATCCAGCCGCTCCGGGATCCCGCGAGATCCCACGCTCCCGCTCCCCCGCCCCTTCCCGGGCCAGAAGGAGACGTGTCACTGCTCAGCCACCATAGCTGAGACCGTGGCGTCACGGGCCCGCCCCCCCCCGGCCGCTGGTTGGCTCGTCGGAAAGCCCCTCCCGTCGGGATCAGCGGATCCATCACGGAATCGCAGGATGGGGAAGGCTGGCAGGGAGCTCAGTGGGGCGCATGGTCCGGCCGGCCTGCTCAGACAGGGCCGACCTGGAGCACATGGCACAGAATCGCAGAACTGTTCGGGTTGGGGGGGACCTCTGGAGATCATCCAGTCCAACCCCCTGCCAAGGCAGGGTCACCTAGAACAGGTGACACAGGAACTCATCCACGTGGGTTTGGAATGTGTCCAGAGAGGGAGTCTCCACTACCTCCCTGAGCAGCCTGTTCCAGTGCTCTGCCACCTTCAGTGTAAAGAAGTTCTTTCTTACGTTGAGGGGAAACTTCCTGTTCATGGCTGTTGCTCCTTGTCCTGTCACTGGGCACCACCCTCTTGGCACCCGCCTTGGGGATATTTACATGCATTAATGAGATTGCTTCTCGGTCTTCTCTAGACTAAACAGGCCCAGCTCCTTCAATCTCTCCTCACAAGAGAGGTGGTCCACACCCCTCATCATCTTCATGGCCCTCTGCTGGACCCTCTCCAGTAGCTCCTTGCCTTTTTTTGTACTGGGGAGCCCAGAACTGGATACAGCACTCCAGATGTGGCCTCACCAGGGTTGAGTAGAGGGGAAGGATCACCTCCCTCTTCCCAATGCACCCCAGGACACCATTGGCACTCCTGATTGCAAGGTGACACTGCGGGCTCGTGGTCAACTTATCATCCACTAAGACTCCCAGGTCCTTCTCCACAAAGCTACTCTAGTAGGTCAGCCCCCAACCTGTACTAGTATTTGGGGTTATTCCTGCCCAGGTGCAGTACCTTACACTTGCCCTTGTTGAACCTCAGTAGGTTTCTCTCCACCAAATTCTCTAGCCTATCAAGGTCCCACTGAATCTATTCAGCAGTACAGGATTGCATCCAGATGGTTCTTGAATATCTCCAGTGAAGGAGACTCCATAGCCTTTCTGAGCAGTCTGTTCAGATCACTCAGTGTATGATCACTCACACAATAAATAAATTCTTTCTCATGTTCAGATGGAATTTCCTGTGCATCAGTTTCTGCCTGTTAACTCTTGTCCTATTGCTTGGCACAGCTGAGAAGAGCCTGGGGTAAAGAAAGTATTTCAGACATGGTAAAGTTTTCAGGATTTGGAGGGTGGATCCTTAGCAGCCATGTGAGAACAAACATTTAAAATTTGTCTAATTCTGAATTCAGTTGCAGGAATGATCATGCTCCACAAGGAGCTGTGACCTTAAAGGTGTGAAATCAGAAGGCAGGTACTGTGACTCATCACAGCATTAATGGCAAGTTATCTCTTTGAGGTAAACAAGGTTGATAATCAAGTCCATTCATGAGAATGTGCCCATCTCTATGGCTTTACAGGCCAGCATGTGACCAACTCATAACCACGATCTCATACAGATCTCACAGCTTTAGTACTTTTAAGTTCAGGCCACGGGAAAATGTGACACAGAAGTAAGTCATGGCATCGTGTGCAAGGGGAGCATTAGGCATTCCTTAGAAAGAAGTTCTCTCCCAACATTAACAAAGACTGATGTGGGAAGTGGAGATAAAGGTAACATAATGCCACAACCAGTGAGTGACACCAAATGTCCTCGTGCCATGATATGGTAATCCATGAATGGAAAAAATCTCTAATTTTTCCTGGGAAAGGATTTTGTGTTAATTTAAATGTCTTAAAATAAAAGATCCTATTTTTTTTTCATTGATACTCTTTGTAATTGCTCCCAGTTAGATCATTTTAAGGTTCACAGGCAAAGTTTAAGATATTTCCTTCTATGTCTTTTGCTACATACGCTGAGTATTGCACACGCTCTGCAGTGATGGCAACTCTTGCAGTAGTTGTTTTGGAAGATACCTGAGTGCATGAAACTCACCTCCCTCTGGATTTCTAGTCCTTAATGTTTTACAGTGAGGCAGTGAAAAGCTTCTGTGCAGTAAATAAGAAGCAAGACAGGTAAAAACCTACACACATAGTCAACCCAATTTTGTAAGCAGAGGAAATGCTCTTTCTCCAGTTGTGCTCATCTGCTGAGTTTGTTACTTCAGTCAGATAGAGGGACAGAGCTCTCAAAGACGATTACATTCCTACAGGTTTTGTGAAAGCAGCCTGTTAGATGAGGAAGGCTTGTGAGTGCACCAGCCTGAAGGACCAGCAGTAGGTGAGCCAAAATCGTACGAGACACAGTAAAATCCACATAGGAGGCAGTGTGAGTAAGTGCCCTGTAGAAAATCCCTGGTCCGTGCGTTCAGCTGATCACAGGAGCCCGAGCAGGAGGAAAGCAGGGATCACTCACCTTGCAGATAATCAGGTGGTTTCTTAATGCCATTGTTTCAGAACCCAGCTATAGGTTTTCTAACCATTGTTGGCAACATCACTTCTTTGTCCCACTGGCGTGTGAGGGTGTTGGTTGCCCGTGGCATTAAATGACCTAGCAAGGGAATCCTAAGGGTATGCTTTCAGCCTTATCCTGCCTCTGCTTTCTCCCTGCCAGCCTGTTCTAGCCATTAGCCAGGAGCCACTGGAAAGGAGGGCCTGAAAAAAATAATTCCTACTGTCGGCTCCAGTATGCAGGTTTCCCCAGCCAAGAGAGGGGATGCCCCATGCTTGAATAGTAGTGAACAGAGACCATTCTAGCCTAAACCTCAACAGTTTATTTGAGTTCCATTCCTTACGCCCTTGATTTTCCTATAAAAATTAATGGTGATCCCTTGCATCCCAGGCAAAAGAAAGAAGCAATGTTGGTTTTTCCACTCATGGCCTGTCTGGAAGGTCAGACAGGTAAAATAAACCCCATCTTCTTGCACTTGAGGAGCAACTTGGTCCACTGGAGGTGAAGATACCATTATGGCATCTCCTAAGTAGATAATAATTTCTAACCTAGAGGAATTTGATCTTCCCCAAATGCTCTCAAAACTCTTTAAGGCCTGTTGTGTCAACTCACAGAAGTGGCCTTTTTTGCAACACAGCTCCATCATGCTACTAGGTGTCGTAGTGGGCTTTTCCACACAGGCAGGGTCTGCAGGGATGGGTTCTGCAGCTGTGGGAGCTGCCCTCAGCATCTCATGGCACACTTGGCCATCCACCTGGCTTCCCTTCAGCACCCTGGACCAGGTTCAAACTACTCATTGTTACACACATGGTCATTTGCTCAGTGGTTTCACAGTTATCAGCACCTTTCCTGCACATCCACTGGTGACATTTCTGATCTCATGGGAGATTGTTGGTTGCTGACCACCTCTGCTGAGTGTGCACCTGCTTTTATCAGCCTTAGTTACAAGAAATGCAGCTGACTGAATTCAATCCCACCTTAATTCCTAACCACAAAAGCCAGAGACCCAAATCACTGTCAGAAGAAAGTACGCTTTGACAAGATCCCATAATATCTCTGGAAGAAAAACAATTACAAACCTGGTATGGTGCCAAAGATGACAGTCAGACTGGTTTAGTGGACAGGAATGATGAAACTTAGAACAATTTAGCCATAACAGGTATGTGCTTTCCAAACAGAATAGAAAACTTTATTATTTTATTGTAAAAATGGAAAATACAACCTAGCAGATACTCCTACAGCTGGGGGAAATTGTGTCCGATACGTCATAACCTTCCTGATCCTCTGAGAGTTGGTGGACTGCCTTCCTGCAGCTGACAGTCCGGAGAGCGGGGATGTCCAGAGGGAATGTTTGGCCGGCAGATGGTGCTGTGGAGATCACGCGAAGCAGCCACCCTGACAGGGTTCGACTCGGCTTCCGCTGAATCCGTAAGTCAAAAAGAGACTCTTATATGAAGTCCTTTTTATCAAAAGCGCTACAGCTCGAGCTGGGCACCCCTGAAGATGGACCCCAAACAAAGAAATCCGTGGGCAATCATTCCCTTACAATCTAAGTTGACCCCTCACGTGACCGTTTGTCCCAGAGGTAATAAATGGGATCTGAGGTGTTCTTGCTTTTTATTGGTTTGTGTTTTTTGCTGTTTCATTACTGAGCAGTCACTAAGTGATCATCTTCTTATACAGTGGTTCTGTATCCTGTTTCACATCCTCTTAGGTTGTTTTCATCTGGTTCTGTAGTTAGCTATTCAACATGCTGTAATATGGTTGTTACAGTTCATATACCACAATCTATCGGCTTTGCATATTCTAGCTGTTAATGTTTAAGCTTCTAGTGCTAAATTTAAACTAGCATGTTCTTCTGTTTTTATTAACATTCCTGTTACATGGAAGTAGAATATTTGTATAACCTAAAGTGTGAGCACAGTTGAGTACAGCAAGTGTTACACCACCAAATACAAACAAAGAGGAAAAAAAGGAAATAATCCATGAAGAATTCATTTTGTCCAAGCTTCTAATCTGGTACCCAGGAGGTGACCCAATACTTCATGGTGAAGTACTGGTGAAGAAGAGACCATACTTCTTGGAATCTTGCTGAAGTATTGTCCAGCTGTACTTAATGAATTAATTTTACTTGTTCTTACAACTTCATGGAAACATCCAGTTATCAGGTATTTCTTTGGTAAGACAGGGTTTGTCCCTATTGTTCATATTTCATCTTCATCCTCCACTGCTTCCCACTTTTCCCACTGTTCCTTTTCTTCATTTGTCACACCAATTGGTATCATTCTTTTGGATGGTCAGCACCTGGCCACGAGCTCTTACGTGAAGTAACTGCCATAATGTTCACCACAGGCTGATGAACCATGGCTTTTGCTGCTGCATCAGCTAAGGGACTCCCTTTGCTGGTTACAGTAGTGTCCCTTGTACAGCCTGGACAGCAAACCACAGCAATTTCTTTGGGAAGTGGTTTTGTGTCCACCAAGTACCCAAGTTCCACCAAGGAACCTTCTGTTCCCTTAGCCATAGCTTTTCCTGAGGAGGTGAGAAACCTCCATTCTTTCCACAATACACCTTTTGTTTGGCATACACCAAAAGCACACCTTGAATCCATATGGACGGTTTCTCTTCCCCAGGCAAGCTGCTCAGGCTAACACAATTAACTCTGCCCCTTAAGGACTAACTGTGTCTGGAAGGGGTCTGGCATCTGCAGCCTTACACTGGTCCACACTTTTTAGCCAGTTTTTGATTGCCCATGTAAACAGTGGGGTGATCCATCTGTGAATAAAACAAGATCTGAGTTATGTTTGTGAAATCTGCTCGTGCCTTACTAATAGTCTGGATTAGTGTGTCACATTGTTGGTGCTCTTCCCCTTCTCCAAGTATTGGTAATAGTGTTGCCAGGTTCAATGTATTGCACCTGTTTAGAATCAGTATCTGCATTTAGAAGAGTTAGTTCATATTTATGTGCTCACTGGGGAGACAAGGCTTGTGTTGCACAGTGTTTGTAAAGTAATTCACCTTCACGTGGCACATAGATTGTAATTGGGTGAAGTGCTCTAATACTAAAGATTGACTTTTTTTCTACTATCCAGCTGCCACTGCCACTGATTTAGTGCATGTTGGAGCTCCAGATGCCACTGGATCCAGTTGGACAGGATACCAACCACAGGTCTTTGATGGGGTCCTAATTTCTGCATTAAAACACCACTAGCCTCTTTTTTTCTCATTTATATATACAGATCAAAATGCTTTGTGTAGTCTGGAAGTCCTAAAGCTGGAGTCAAAGCCAAGACTCCCATGTAATGGGTTCTATTTCTTCTTTTTTTTTTTGTTGTTGCTTCTATTAGAGATTACATTAGTTCCTCTAATCCTGGTATCCATGGTCAGCAAAACTTAGCTGCACCTCAAAACCCTCACAGCTGGGGAGGTTTTTATTGTAGCTGGCAGAGGAGTTTCATTTATAGTTTTATTCTTCCTGTATATGTTACCTGCTGTCCTTCCTTCTAAATGAATCCCAAATGTTATACTTCCATTTGACAAAGCTGGAGCTTGGATGGAGGTAAGTCCTTGGTTGCTAAAGCAGCACCTAAATGTATAGTATCTTTTAAACAGTCATTACAATTTCTACTAGCTATTAGTAAATAAATCATCTGCATATTGTGCTAAAACTGATCCATCAGGTGACTCAATATCCTTGAAATCTTCCAATATCTGACAAAATATGGTGGGAGACCCATTAAACTCAGAGAAGACCAAGTTCATGACAACTGTCGTGTCTTCCAAGTGAATGCGAACAAGGGATGGCTTTCTCCATCTGTGGGAATACTGAAGAACAGTGCAGTCAAATTAGTCACAGTAAAACACGAAGCCCAGTGCGGGATTTGCAAGAGTACAGGAGTGGGATCTGGCACTACAGGGTGTGAGACAATGACATAGTTGCTCTCAAATCTGGAACAAATCAAAACTCGGGATATCCACCTTTTTCCAGTCTGTTTTTTCTTGCTGGTAACACTGGGTTTTTGTATGGGAATTCAGACACTTCCAAGATTCCTCGGACAGGGTGCTGAGCTACTTATTTTTGAATACTTTTCCCTGGTTCCCGGGGATGGGCTGCTGTTTCACAGCAGAGGGCGCGCCTCCCTTTGTTTTCAGGCGTGTTTCAGCAGTCCCTCTTCACTTCCCGATTGACTCTACAATTCCATGGGCACTAGCTTCCGGGGGTTTAGGTGTCTCCAGGTCGGAATCCTGAGCTTCAGATGTTACTCATACCCCTGCGATTGTCAAACTGGTAATCCTGGATGATAGATGTAAATGTACATCCAGGGTTTAGAGGAGTTCTCTTCCTATTAGACAAGATGGGAACACTTCTGGTATTACAAATCTTCCCTGTAGCCCTTTATTTCCTCTTGTGGATAGTAATGGTTTACCTAAAACATGTTCTGCTTTTCCTGTTACCCCTTGAATTAAAACCTTGTCCTGTGATACAGTTCGCTTTGGTGCAAAATTTAAGTGATAGTGTTGGTTCTTGCGTCAACTAAAAATTCAGCTTCCTCTCCCTCTGTTTTCCTAATTTTATGTCCCTTTTGATTCAGCTGAGCTTTCTACATGCCATAGACTCCAATTTCCACAGTCTTCTGAGTTCCCTGCCTTCAGTCATTGCATATTACTTCATGATTCCTGTCTTAAATCTTCCATGTCCAGTTCCCTTTGAAGCTCCCATGGATGAAGTGGGCATTTTCTTTGCCAGTGACCAAGTTTTCCACAGTAATGATACTTTTCCTCCAAGTTAATTCCGTGTCTTCTCATTCCTCTTTCAAATCTCTGGTCTGACCTGCCTCTGCCCTGTTTTGTTCTCTCCAAGGGGGAAATCCCCTCCCTCACTCTTTCAGTTGTAAACTCTGTGACAGTGCTGCCACTGAAAGACATTTTTTACAATGAGAACAATCACACACTGGAACAACCTTCCCAGGGACATGGTAGAGTCCCCATCTCTGGAGGTTTGCAAGATGTGACCAGACAGGGTTCTAGATGATTTCATCTAGGCTCTCTTTCCCATGAAATGCTGCACCAGATGAACTTCCAAGGTCCCTTCCAGCCTGAACTGTTCTATGATTCTGTGATCTCCAGGATTCCAAGGTTGATTAGTAAGTACATGCAATGCTAGAGGAGTAGTGTTAGTTTTCCCTGCTACAGGATTTTGAAGAACATTGGCATAAGCATTAGATGGAGGAGTGGCAGAAGCAGTAGTAAAACGTGGGTTAGAAAAAGCAGAGAGGGGAGTGCAGAGGTGGATCAGGTTCCACAAGCATATCTTTTGGATCACTTATGCCTGCTGCAGCTGGATTCATAACCCAGGTTCTCTGTGAACTTTTCCAACCACCTCCTTTACTGCAGTCATAGGCCTAGTTGTCCCATACATGCCAAAAATCCATTTGATAAGGTTTTGAATATCCCACTATATGCCATAGTAAAGTTAATTTCTTTGGTCAAAGAATCCTTCATAGGGCCACACCAACACACACCCCTCTGCTTCTTGTCATTGTCAGCTATTCATCCAGGCCCATTGCTACTGCTCAGGTTTTTGATGGACTTGCAGTGCTGTCTATTTTCCTCCAATTTTCCAGTACCTCAATTAAGGGCATCCCCTCCTCTATCCCAGGTCTGTTCCCCATTCCTGTATGCCAAATCTCTGTGCCTTACTCTGAGCAGGCCATGCACACCTCTCCTAGCATGCTTCTGAACTGGGACTTGAACCCACTTGAAGCCAGAATATCCAGAATTTAGTAGGGGAATTTTGGCAACAATCAGTCAGTGCCTCCTGTCTCCAAAGTTCCCAGATGAACTCACCCGATGTCAGCAGCTGGACATTTGGAGGTGAGAGCATCCAGTGGTGGTTGCCTGGAGTCCCATCTGGGTTGGCAAACTGCTATGGAAATTACAGATACCAGCCACCATAACGGGGTTTGACTTGGCCTCCACTGAATCAATAAACCAAAGCACTGGGAGCAGTGGTGTGGAAATCTGTAGGATGGATGTTGTGGTTTAACCGCAGCTGTCTGATGAAGGACAAGGTGAATCCAATTGGTTTGCAGAGGTGAAAGCGATCCAGCTGACTTTAGATACTGCTGGATGAGATTCAGTACACACACAGAGGGGAAAGCTGGCTGGGGGCTGCTGCTCGGGAACTGGCTGGGCATTGGTCAGGTGGTGAGCAATTGCTTTATAATACTGTATGTCATCACTGCTATCGCTGCTCTATGCCTTATCAACCACATGACAGTAAAACTTACCCAGGACAAGCACATCGGTGATGGAACCAGAACTGGCTTCAGACAGCAACTCGGCCTCATGCAGCCACTTGCTCATGCTCCTCTGGTGAGATGGGGGAGAGAATCAAGAGAGTAAAAGTGAGAAAACTCGTGGGACAGTTTAACAGGTAAAGCTAAAGCCACACATGCAAGCAAAACAAAACAAGGTATCCATTCATCACTTCTCTTGGGCAGGCGGGTGTTGTATCATCCCCAGGAAAGCAGGGCTCCATCACACTTAATGGTGACTTGGGAAGACAAACACCATCACTCCGAGCATCCCCTCCTTTCTCCTTCTTCCTGCAGCTTGCTATACTGAGCATGATGCCATACGGTGGAGTATCCTTGGGGTCAGTTGGGGTCAGCTGTCCTGGCTGTGTCCCCTCACAACTCCCTGTGCACCTCCAGGGCCCCATTGGTGGAGATAGAAGCAGAAAAGGCCTTGACTCTCTGCAAGCACCACTCAGCAGTAACTAAAATATCCATGTGTTACAAACACTGTTTTTAGCACAAATCCAAAACACAGCCCCTACAGCTACTGTGAAGAAAATTACCTCTATTCCAGCCAGAACCTACACAAAGGGGAAATGGACAATTCTGGGCAATTCCAAAGGGAATTCTGGGCAATGTATTGAATACTTCAAGATTTCATGTGGTGGGTAGTTTCAGATGACAGTAAATTGGGGGGAGTTCCAGCTGAGAGGTGACAAATTTGGGAAAAAGGTCCTAGAGCAAGTTACTGACAGTATCTCAAGATTGTAGAGGTCAGTGGCAGTCCAAAAACCCCACAGTGCTCCTGAATAAAGTCCTGCCAGAAGAGCCAGGAAAGTGGGAAGATAAGAGCTTACATACCTCGTAAGTTCATCATAACATTTGGGCTGTGATCCCCTGGATTCTTACCCTTAGCAGAAATCCAATGGTTGAGTTACATCAGGAATCAAACTGGTTGGCATTTTGGGCTATTTTGTTCTTTCCTGAGTAACTGTGGGCATGCAATACTGAAGCTGAGCAGGGCTTTAGCGGTTGAAGGTTTCCACTGACCTAGGTCCAAATATTGACCTTTCTCCTCTTTCTTCATACGGGAAGTGGACAGGAGGGTTTTGCCCTTGAGGAGGTGCAGGCTTTGCTGCAGGGTTTCACAGGGCACTAATGCCAGGAATATTAGCAATGAAAGCCAGAGCGTGGCTGCTGCTTCTCTGGAAATTGGTGTTATGGTTAAATCCAGCAACTGGGACTCAGGGGTATTATGAGGATAGGCACAACAAAGATGCAGTAAGTAGATTATCTGAAAAGTCCTCCCCCTCACTTTTTCCCTCTGAATTTCCCATTTTTGTTTAAATTAACTATTTATGCCATATTGTTAACCATGGCCCCAAAATTATGCAATAGCACAGCCTTTAGAAATGGAAAATCATTTGCAAATTACGCTTAACAATTGTCATTCAGAGCTCTCCAAACACTGTTTTGATAGTTGACCTTGCAAACTGGGGAAGACAGAAGTAAGTCACAAAGATTCCTGCAAGTTAAACTATTTTCCAAGCTGATTATGAAGCTTAGAGCTCAAAAGGTCTTTGTACAGAAACTCACAAAATACCTTTTCTTTTTCAAGGGTTATCACCACCTAATTCATTTTACCTCTGATTTCGTATTAGAGGTATTGTTTACTCCTCTGCTGTTCTGAAAATGCTCAGGAAGTGTGATATTATGGTCCTTCCCACAAGCCTGTTCCAATACACAGCAGCCGTCTGTTCACCGTGGCTGGGCTTTGTTAATGAATGCTGTTTGAATGTTTAAGAGGGGCTTTCCTTGACATTTTATTTATTCCTTAATAATCTCAATCATGCTGCCAGTGATCAGGCGAAATTCACATTGATACCACTGCCTGATTGCTACCAGTGCAAGACTGGTAGAACTGTTGAAGAAATGGTTATAAAACCATCAATGCAATGAATCACAGAACATAACCATAGAATACCCTGAGTTGGAAGGGACCCATAAGGGACCTATCCAGCTCCTGGCCCTGCACAAGACAGCCACAAGAGTCACACCATGTGCCCGAGAGCATTGTCCAAAAGCTCCTTGAACTCTGTCAGGCTCGGTGCTGTCACCACTTCCCTGGGGAGCCTGTTCCAGAGCCCAATCACCCTTTGGGTGAAAAATCTTTTTCTAATATCTAACCTAAACCTCCCCTGACACAGCTTTGTGTCATTCCCTCAGGTCTTGTCGGTGTTAACCAATGTTATGCACAAAGGCTTGTGCTGGCTTCCACAGAGTTTTTATCAGCTCTCATCAACCATTTATAATCAGTTA
Organism: Pyrocephalus nanus; assembly: GCA_038380795.1. Lineage (NCBI taxonomy): Eukaryota > Metazoa > Chordata > Aves > Passeriformes > Tyrannidae > Pyrocephalus > Pyrocephalus nanus. The sequence goes on from CM076260.1 coordinate 45,299,794, forward strand.
CAGTTCCCTGATTTACTTTGTCTTTGCTTATTTTTAAGGGGCAAGAGTGTCTGGGTTTAGATGAACGTGTCAGAATGCAAAGGGTTAAAACCATTTTTCATTAAGATTAAAAAGCAGTTAATGCCTAAGAGAAGTCATGGCAAGAAAAAAAGGGACTTCAAAATTTGAACCTTCTGGCTAAACTGATCTACACCTACCATTGCTGGCTAGAGCAGACATCCGTTGATACATACTCTTGATAGAAAGCAGAACCAGAGGAATCACAGGGTTACAGGGTAGCACAACTTAAATGATCAAGGAGATCATCTAAGGATCATCTTACAGGGAGCAAGGAGGCAGGCTGGGACTCTGCACAGGGAGTGGCTTAGAAAGGACAGGTTGTCAGCAAGTTGATAAAGGAATTAGATGGACAATAGATCCATGGGAGGATACTGAAAGGACTAGGCCAGGACATATCCCTGAATATCCCTAGCACAGGAGCACCAGATGCAGCAGAGAAAGGGGGTGATGGACTGTAGAAGGTGGCAAGGCTCATGTGCTCTCTCCCATTAGCCTCTGCCCAGTGAAAACAAACGTGTGCTTGTATCCATGTGTACCCATGTGACTTCAGCCCACTTCTGGTGGAGAGGTTTCTTTGCTTCAAAAAATTACCTTTTTTTCACAAACAACCTTCTTGTCTGCTGTGTAATCAATAATCTCTAGTAAACGCTTTGACTTCTCTGCTTCTGCACCAGTAATGTCCAGCCCAAATCCATCTTATTCAGCCACCGTGATTTCCACTTGGTCCTAAAACATTCCAGATGAGATCTTTCATGCAACAGGAACTGGCTGTGAGATCAGTCTGGTTACACAGTTCTGTGATGTGTATTTCTATGCTGCCCATGGTAAAAGAAAGTCTATAATAAATGAAGAAGGGGGCGGAGCCCATTTTTTAAGCTGTGGACTCAGGGAGTGCTCTAAAACTGTCCTGGTGCATCAGAGCAGCAGACCAGGCTGTGACTCTCCCAGTATGGGGCTGGGACAACACATGACAGAACAGAACATCAGCAGCTTATAGCTGCTCACCTCTGGGCACGCCGAGTGCCTGCCTGACTCGCATACCCGGAGTGTCAGGAGTAAAATGGCCTTTGGTGCCAGACTCTGCTCTTCTGCTCGCTGAGCTAAAATAATGGTCATGGGCATTTAGGCTCAGAGGGCAGGGAATGCAGGTAGACGTTTTAATCAGAGGGATTTTGCCTAGCCTAGCCAGGATGGGGTAGTGCACATCTTTGCTATTGATAGTGCCAGGCCACCACTCCAGGCAGTCCTGACCACACAGTGATTCACACCAGGCCAGTAAATGCACTGTAGCTCCAGCCTAGCCATACACAACTTTCACAGCAGCAATGGGGAAGGCAGGCCCAGACAGTGGGCAGCCTTACTGCTCAGCGGGGGTGCATTTTAAAGCTTTTGGGGTTTTTTGCCATGATGTCTGTCAATGTATAGGAAGTAAAGATCTGCTTTCATATTTATTTTTCCTTCTCTGATTTTCATTTTTCACTTTTTTTTCCTCTGTAGCTACCAACCTGACAAACTCAGAGGTGTTTTGTACTCTCCTTCTTGTATGTCAGGCACCAGATGATAAAGATCTGTAAACCAAATGCAGAGGCTGTGCAAGCATAATGAGAGGAGTAATGTGATTCTGTAGATCTTTTATTACCATTCCTCAGGAAAGCACTGCACTTCTTGACAAAAATCTGCAACCTCAACCTTTTCAGACATGGGGTACTATAGATAGCATTACTTTGGTGAGGTGAGGATGTAAGATTGATTTGTAGTATGTCATCATACCGTGATGACATTAATTCCATTACCGCTATTTATTTTATAAGCTTTTCCATTTACAGGTCATTTACCTTTGTAAAATATCATAGGAAATGAAAGGGCTGTGTTCAATGCCACAACCACAGCTGTACTTGGGTTTCCCCTCTCACTGGCACGACACACATCCCCTGCCCGAACTGCACCAAGTGTTATTCCTCCAGATGTGTAATGCTCTGCATTTTGCTGCAAGACAATTCTCTGATGCAGTAAGGAAAAAGGATAATGTCCCTAAAGCTACTTTAAATTTACTGGGCAGATTTTTAAAGATCAATGCAAGGGCCTTTAGTGCTCTTCTCCGAGACTGACAAAGGATTAACAGAGACCAACACCAGGCTGAGACTTTGTGTTTGTTGTTGACTTTTTTCTCACAACTGAGCCATATATCTCCAAACATTAGGGTTTATAATGCAAATGCTACAGCCCTTCACTGTAGCAACTTAGAGGAGCAATGCTATGATTTTAATAAAGCTGTCAGATTAAGTGACTGCATGGTTACACCATGATATTAATACATGTTCTTAACTGTCAATTAGTTAACTGGCTAATAAAAAGAGCCTAGCTTATAGGATTTTACTAATGAATATAATGCTTTGTTTCTGGGCAAAACATATGCTTTGGATATATAATTAGAAAAGGCTCCCCTCTCTCTCCCCCATCGAGAGAGCATGTGCAGCTGAATAAAGGAGCTCATTATACCTGTGAGGGGTCAAAGTCTGTGGATCTGTAGCTTATGGTATTATGACAGATTACAAAATCACTCTATTATGTTAGTCAATCTGTTTCCAAGCACAAACTAGCAGGGAGCAGGGCACTAGAACCTCCCAAGCGGGGCACTCGTTGGCTGTTCCCGGCGGTCTTATGATGGGTCAGCTGGCAGTGACACCACCTCTGACAGCTCACATGTCAGACCTTCCCTGCCTGACTTCTGCCTTTGTTGTCACAGAGCCTCTTCACAGACAATCAATCCCTGCTTCAGGTTGCAAAGAGCTCCCAGTAAGAGCTGAAAAAAATTTGAAATCCATGTGTAGCCATCACTTCTGCTAATTAAAGGGAAAAGCAGAGCACTTGCGCTCCATCTAACCTCTCTCAGGCTCTCACCTTAAAAAAAAAAAAAAAAAGAACTAAAAAAATTTCTAAGTAGAAAAGGGAGTAGCTATACAGCAACAGCTGGGAGGGAAAGCATTGGGTTCAGGTTTGGTGCATGCATCGGTTTAAAAGGAAAAAAGTAATTCATATGCGGGATAAAGAGATTTCAGACATGATAGAGATCTTAAGAAATATTTGACTTTCCTAATCTTTCAGGGAAATTATTCTGCCGAAAAGTCTTATTCAGTCAACTCAGCATAGAACTCCTTGGTACCAAGGGGAAAGAAAATCCCCTTTTATTTGAGAAACACAGCAGGAGTCAGCACTGTGGGCACATACACTTCTGACAGACTACAACTTTCCGAGATCCTACCAAAGACAGGTGGCTCCACCACTACCTTGGGCTAGTCATTTTTCCCTCTCCAGGAGGGTCCCAGGGCTGCCAGTGTGGCACAGAAAGACTTGGGGGTAAACCAGAAGAGGTAAGCTGGCTTAGGTAGCCCTCACGGACTGGAACTAAAAAAACCACACTTTGTGCCCTGTGGTCAATTGACTGTGGTGCCCAGGAAGATGCAAAATCTGACCTTAGCTTTTCCTGCAGCTGGGGTTTTTACAGGCTCCATCATATGGGATTTTGTCATAGCTAACCAACGGAGAGGTCAAGCTGCTGCCTTTCTGAGGGGTAATTTCTTTCCTCTCCTCAGCAACCCTTATCATCAAACTTGTGAGAACTCCTATGGCATGTTCTCCCTTGAGTCCAGTTTGATTAGGATTTGCCAAGAGATTCAAAATGTAGGAGATCATAATCTTCATTTAAACCCCATAAGACGCAAGCTTTCTTTCCTCAGGAAGCCAAGCTCAGAATGTTGTTGCCCTGCTATTCATTGAGAGCTTTTTTTTCCTTCAAATACCATGTAAAGAGCACAGTTTTAACCATCCCATGTTTACAATAGGCACTGTGTCACTCAGCAGCAATAGCAGCAGCAGCTTCTGTCATGGTGAGGAAGGGACCTGGGTCAGAGTTGGCCCCAAAATGAAGGAATGCCGTCATGCAGGTGCTCTCATGATCACTCTGGACTGGAGTTAACAAGCAGGAGAAGCCAAAGTTCCCGGAGGACACAGGGTAGGCCAGAAGAGATTTTTGTAGGATTATGCTGGACACCATACTGCCCCAGCAAGGAGCTGGGCATGGGGTCTGACCTCCAGCAGTCCTTTCTCAGCACCTTCCTGGAGCCACTGGGCTCGCTTTCAGAGGTGCCCCTGCAAAAGCAGGTAACTAAGAAGGTCAACATAGACTTATCTTGGGGCAGCTGTCTCTGCTTGACCCCGTTTGAGCAGGGGAGTTGGACCAGGTGACCCACAGAGGTCCCTTCCATCATCAAGTGTTCTGTGATTCTGTGATACTGTGAGGAAGACCAGCCTATATTTGATGTGTACAACAATACCGAACTGTGGATTTATTTCACAGCCTACATGAAGTAAGGACTGTGATTCTGGAATCAAACCACCCTAGGAGTGATGATGGATGAATCTTCAAAGCCACCCTGGGTGCTCTCAAATGAAGGGCTACTCATAAAAATGGCTGAAATGCTGCAAGGAAGCACTAGGGGGAAGAACCAAGGACTTGTTTGAAAAGCAAGCAGAGGAAGCTGCTTATAGGACACAGTGAAGAGTTTTCCCACCCTGCAGACTCCAGGAGCTTTGCCAGCTATCCTGCCCAAGTGGAATACTGCTGGAACACCCAATCCTGAGTGACCTGTGCACCTCTCAGACCTTCTGCTTCCCCTCCATGTGCCTGCCTATTTCTGCAGTGATTTCCTTGGCATTACAGCTCCCTGGGCTCCCTGTTGGTTCCTGGTCAGACCCCTGGGCTGGCAGCACGGGACCATGGTGACTGTGGTTGTTCTGGAATCTGTAAAACCATCAGTGTTTATCTCTCCCACCAACTTTTTCTGGCTGCACTCAGGGGATTCCTTGGATTGCTTGATGTTTACCAAGTGATTGTGCCATTACCTGCTCATGGTAATAAACTTCACTGTAGTTGCAAAGCACCCTCATAATTTTAACTTTGTCATTTACAGTACCCCTCCAAATTAGCCGGAAATAGCACTGAAGTAAAATACAGAGTGAAAAATTAAAGTAGGAAATGTCTTCCTTTCTGTTTGAACCATCAGCTCAGGCAAAGAGAAGGAGAATTTCCCATAAATTAGTTTTGCTGTTATTATAACAAGACTGGAAGGGAACTTCTTTACTGGAGAGCAGCCTTTCCTGGCAAACACCATGACATGAAAACTGTAGTATTTGGAACAAAGCCTGGTTTTCATTAAAACTCTCAGGTTATTTTAAAAAATGTGTGGTTTCTTTTCTTATTAATCACCTCAAAGATAGTCTATCAACCTGTTTCTCTTGGAGATAATATCTGTTGTACTTCAGGAGCTAGCTTGTCTTCTCAAATACATTCACAGGTTTTCATACATATTTATCCCATTTCATTGCAGAACATACAGCACTGTCAGTCATACAAACACCCCGTTAATCCCCAGAGGCTGAATCTGGGCATGGCAAGAGTCAGTTCATGTCCTTGGAGATCAACAGAGCAACATTAGTTTACACCAGGCAATGTTCTGATGCACTGGCTAGCAGCCAAGGAGTTCATGACTTTTATATGTTTCAACAAAAGGCGTTGAAAAGAGCTTTTGATATGGTTATTTGGTGAAAGAGATCAAACGCTTCCCCTTTGCGTTAATCCTTTTCATGTTTTCAGTATATAAACTAATTTTTAAAAATCTCATCTTGCAGGTGTTCAAGCACACGGTTTGAGAAACAGTTATTTGGGGCATGTGTGCCACTGAAGAGGAATGGCAAAGGTTTAGAAAATCCCAGCCAGCACAGAGAGAAAGAACAAAAAATGATGAGTCCTACCTCATCGTACCAAGACTGGCAGGCACAGTGGAGACAGGCTGCTGAGATGACCTGCTACAGCAGCTCTTACTTTCTTCAGTGGGCATTATGCCCTTATCACCCCAAAGCCCATCCCTGGAAGCCACAGATGCCCAGGCCATGTTTCAATGACGCAAGAAACGTATCACAGAGACCCCGCTGTACTTACACATGGCATGAGCAGTGCTGGGCTGCTCCAGCAGCCGTGACCCTGCCTGGACACTCCCAGGCTGGTGCCAGGCTCAGGCCAGCGTGGGTTTGCCACTGTGTGCAGAGAGGCCAGCAGCTTTCCTCCTCCCTGAGTGGGGTAAGGGCAGAGAGGCTCCTGCTTCCATGGGGGGGTGAATCTTGTATGGGTCCCTCACTCAAAGCGGTAGGTGCCGTAAGGTTTGCCCAAGGGTAGAGGCTGGATTAATTTACCAATGACTCAGCACTTGTTTTCTGACCTCTGCAGTCCTTTTGTGAGCCCCAGACCACACTTGTTTGTGTGAGCCTGGCTATTGTACATGTGCTGGGCTTAACTGCTATTCCTGAAAGCTGCCCACAAAATGAGATTTACTTCTAAGAAATAACAAAGCCCAGGCAGGCAGTCATACTCTCTTCAACTTTCCTGGATTTTTGATTTATTTCTAAATGACCTCTAAACTATTTTCCCATTAAAGCAAGGTCTATTTTTAGGCTACCAGTGTCATTTAATTAGTCATTTTGCACAAGAGGCACATCTGACTGGAATTTATGTTCTTTTTTATCCCCTTTTAACAGCATACACATATTTTTCTACCAGTGAGTAAGATGGGGTTTCTTAGTCTTAGGTCTAACAATCTCTGCACTTTTTTTTTTTCCAATTTTTACCTCATTTTCCCTCTCAGACGCTGGAAGCAAGTACAGTAGAAGTCTGTGCACCCCCATTTCACAGACTGACTCATGGCATAGGAGCTTTGAAGCAATGTGCTCTGAAATCAAGAAGGTGAAGTTAAGAGGAAAAAAAATAGATTCTAAATATTTATAGATGTGTTTTAGACATTTTCATCCCTTACTTCCATACCTGTTCATGTTGTCTTATGATTATTGTCCCCTTGGAATAAGTTTCCAGGGTAAAAATATGAGAGTTTCATAATGTCAGACCATAAAGATAAACTTACAGCTTGATTTCTACCCCCACCACATAAAGGATGGTGCTACTCCCTTACTGAGCTCTCACAGCTGAATGAACATAAATTTTCGGGGGGGGGGGAACCTGCAGGTCTTGAATTAAAATGTTCAGAAATAGGAACCACAGCACAGAAGAAAACATGGTTTTGCCCAGCTTAAGTGCCTTCAAGATCTTATAGCTGATTGAGAAGAGCTGGTTCAAGTGCATAGCACGTGGGTCACATCTGGCCTCCTTGTGCTCAACAGCCATGTATCCAAATCTCTGTGATGTGGCCATTTTGCTTACAGACCTCTAGACATGGCAGCAGCAAAAACCTTAAGAAGTGGAGAGATCAGATGGATCAGATGTGGTTTTACTTCCAGCATCTTATTACAGTGGGTTGCTTTCACTTGAACTAAAGTAAGTAGACATCTGTCTACATAAGCAGCAGAAATCTGCCCCTGCTACCAGTCACAGGGGATCAGCTTTTGCACACATCTGCCAAGGAAAGTGAGAGAAAAGCCATATAAAGAAACTAGGCATGGGAAGCCCCTTCACCTGCTATATTTTTTGAGTGGTTCCTTGCTAGCCAGCTGTTTTGTGAGACAGCCACACACTCCCCAGCAAGGCTGACACACGCAGGGGTGCTGGGTTAAAGCAGCCTCTGCTGTATGGCTCTTAGAGGATGCAGAGAAGCATGCACACTGATGGCACAGCTTCTCAGGACTCTCTAAGCCTCTACTCACATGTAAAGCCAACAATTGCTTTTATCATCAGAACCTCTTTATGATACATGCTGCACAATGCACAGTGAACCTCTGGTGCCTGTGACCCTCCTTCAGGTATGGGCAGTGAGATCATTGCTAGAGCCCTGGCAGCAGCCAAACAGGGAAAGGAGCCTCTGGCTGAGCAAACTGCAAAGGTAGGCCAGGTGCTTCTGCAGAGAAAATGAAATCTGTCAGCACTGCTTCAGCCTCTGAACCAGTAACAGGGAGGAGAGGAGAGCCTCCCTACTATCTGCTCAGGAAGAGCCACACTGAAGTTTCCTTAGTAGTTCTGTGGGCAGCTTTTCTTTCAGCTCTGTGCCCCGTGGGTCTGCAGGAACAGCCTCTGCTCACTAAGGGCTCCAGCACTCTGCAGCCCACTGCAAAGCCTGAGGATTTGTAGCATTCAGCAACTTGTGTTACTGGGAAGAGAATCTCCGTGTTCAGGTGTAAAGCTCTTTTTGAAGTATTTCGATACCAGACAGAGATAAATAACACTTTCTAATAAAACACCATCTGCTTGTGCTGCAAAACATCAAGTGTTAAAGGGATTCTGCTCTAAGATCATCTTTGGGAGACAGTCTGTGCAAAGTTGCTTTCATCTCCAACAGTCTTTCTTGTCTTTAAAGGTCATGGACTTCTCTTTTCTTTCCAACCCTAGTGACCGTGAATCTCTGCTGTCCTGTCCCTCACACATCCTCAGGGAAAGCTGCCATAGTTATTTGCAGAATTGTGAGAACTCAGCTCCCATCTGGTGAAACCGCAGTAAGCTGCACCCACCCTGCTTGAATCAGGATTGCAGGTATTAAAGATAGAGCAGCAATCACAGGGTGCAGAAACTGTTTCTGAGATGGCAGAGGTTACTCCATCACTTTGCAGTAGTATAAGGGCAGTAGTACCACCAGACATCATGGATTTTAGAGCTAGGAGATGTGACACCAAGTCCTGTGAGAACAGAACACCTGAAAGATGTTGATTGTAGATTTTACAGTCAGAAGAAACAGTCAGAGAAGGATGGTCTGGTACGGAGCACCAGTCAGGGATGTCATGATGCTTCCCCTTGCATTGACCCTAACAGCCTGTGATTGAGTTAGAGCTGTGGTTTTCAGCCTCAGCAGTGCCACATATTGCACTGAAGGTCTCCAGGGAGGTGACCAGGAAGAACAAGTTTTTGAATAAAGCAAGTTCAAAGCCCCACTAGTGAAAAAACAGGAGACTATGAATTGAAATAAGGTTGTCAGACAGGAACTAAAGACCATTTGAATGCAGAACTTGACCCAGTGTTTTCAAAAATACCTTACAGCTGAAAAAGAAGGAGTATTATTCAAAACTAATAAGTCTCACAGGAGCCCAAGTCCTGCTTTCGAAGCGGCTTGGCTGTTGGGATGCTACACTGTCCTGTGGGTCAGAGAGTTTGAATACATTTCTGAAGGCTAGGTGTGGACTTCCAAGTAACTAATGGGGAAAATGGTTGTCACTTGTTCCCTCAGAAATCCTAGCTGTTGCCTCATGGATGCAATAGGTGGGCGGGACAGCTGTCACAGGCAAAGCTGCTGGGCTTTGGCATGGCCCATCAGTGTGTTGGACTCCAGCAGCTTCCCAGTGCACAAAGATGCAGCAGCACTGCTGATACCAGGCTGAAGCAAGAGGCTCCAGTCCCTCATGTTACCATGAATAAAAATCCAAAAGGCAGAAAACCCTGCGCTTCCTGGAGGAATTAAGCTCTGGCAACTCCTGTAGCATTTCAAGAAACAAAAGACCCACTTTACTTAGGGAGTTTACAGCTGCTTTGCTAAACTGGAGGGTGTTGTTGTATTTACCACATTTTTCTTTCCTTCCCCAACAATGCTGTTACCAGCAGAGAACAGACAGCATTTCTGGTGGGTAGTGAACCTCCTGCCAGCGGCCTTCCCTGATGAGATGCTGCTGTGGAACTCCAGGGGGCAAGCTGTGTGCATGCCTTTTGCAGAAAGCAGCCAGCTAAATATCACAGAAATAAACAGGCGAGGTTGCTTTGGCCATGCCAGCCAACAGGCAAGCTAAAAGCCAATGAAATTGTTCCAGGAAAAAAAAAAAAGAAAAGAAAAGAAAAGCTTAATCTTAGTAAAAATATAGTCCCTGAGCACTGGCAGGGTAAGGGTCAGATTGGGTTACGTGTTGTATAAGCCCCCATTATACAAGCCAAGGCAGGGCAGAGGCTTTCCCAGGACTATTCAATCCTCCTTTCTCTTGCTCAGTTTCACTGTTGCTCCCTCATTCCTTCCTTCTCATTGCCCCTTCTCTTGATGCTTGCTTGGACATCAAACAGGTGAGTCCAAATGCTTCCATCTCTGTGAGTCAGAGCACACAAATCACTTGCTCTCTGAATGAAGTATGGCTGTGGGACTTTATGAGTGGGCCTAAAGTTGCTCATGTGAGCTGCTGAGGACATTATTTTCCCCTTGAAGCATGCATGTTCCTTTTATGGCACTCCATCACATTCACCTTGAGATTCTGTTTTTCCATGAAGAAGTGTCATATCAGTGGAAAATTTCTGTGCATCCCAGTACTCACCCTTCAAGCAAGTGTTCTGAAAGCATCTTCAGGCTATTTTTTTTTTGAAAACCAACCCCAGCACAGTGCAAATGCACTACTTTTCACATTCTTTCTCATTTCTACATGTTTAAGTAATTGCTCTCAACTCAGCACACATCTGCAATACTTTGAAACCCATTTCTCTGGTTTTGATATTCTAAGTTTGACTCCAAGACCCTAAAAAGCTGCTGAAATACATATTGGCAACTCATCATAATCTTCCAAAGAAAAAGAAACATAACACTGTATTGCAAACAGAAAATTCACTGCAATCTTTAGAACTATGGAGCATATACTGATGCCCTAACAAATACAACTTGCTTCTTAATCAACAAGAAGGGAAGCCAATTATCTAAAGCATGTCTTTTCATGACAGAGGGAAAGAACAAAACAGTAACTGAAACCCACTGACTAACGGACTCCCCAGTTGAAGTCACCCCCTGTATCAGGAAGAGAACACCACACAGTTTTACCTGGAAACTGGAGAGCTTAAGCTTTTCAGACCTGGCCAGTATTATACAATAGAACAGACTTTCTATTATACAATACTGAACAGGTATAAAATACCAGTATCACTCTTATTTTCCCTGTCCCCTGCTATAAACCCCTTTGAAAACCTTAAGTCTTTACCACATCTATCTTAGGACTCTTCCTTGCAAAGCCAAGATGCCTGCTCCTTGCAGTTTGTTTTTTTCCTGCAGCACAGTAAATTGCTACCCTTTGAAATGCTTGAAAAAAAAATTTGAATGAAGTCCAGAGGAATAGCTGTTCTCTCTGTCTTAACCTAGATCAGTTTGACATAAGCCATTTATTTCATGGTTAACCCCGGAAAAATCCTGCAGGGAATATAAATTTGTGCATTAATCCTGCTCACTGGTTTGGATCCACTTAGGTTTGGATGAAGGAGGTGCCACGCTGCAACCCCCCAACTCAAATTTACTGTTTCAAACACTTTATCAGAACATCATTCTGGAGCCTTCTATGATCCTCACAGGAACTTCTTATTGCAGAGGAGAGAAAGAGACACCACTGTAAGCAATGAGCATTAAAATGAAATATAAAGCAGCATTAAAGTTGCTCCGTGCTTAATGCTGCAGTTTAAGCAGCTAATCTTGTTTCGGTTGAATGGCATGTTCATTACAGCAAATAAATCAGTAACATGTAGGATTATTGAAGAGGAAAGACATATTAAACCAGTTTAGGGCATCATATTGATTTTTCAATATTTTTTTTTTTAGTGTCCGATTTAGCTTGGCGTTTTTCAACAGTCAGTTCTAATAAACGCTTGTATAGCACAGATTAAGCAGGTGGGAACACTGCCCAGAAAGAGTATTATGAATAACTTAATGCACTGGTTTAATTGCAGCAATCCATGATACTTACTGTGCTGGCACCAGAGGGGAATTTTCAGTATTAGAAGTTAAAACTTCAACCAAGCTACTAGCGAGTATCTCCCTTTTATTAAATATTTGAAAAAGCTTTCCAATATTTTCACTTCAGATGGGAGCAGGGAAGACTTCCGTGTTCATGTAACTATTTAACTTGTTTCTACCACAACCAATTAAGTTATTTTTAAAAAATAGTTACCGTTTACTTTGGCACAACTTTGCCTCTCTGACATGGCAAAACGCTGCAGCCGTGTCCCTGTGCCCAGTCAGCCCTATTCTGCCCAATCCCCTTGGCAAACAACACACAGAAGCAAAAAAGCCCAAACCTAGCTCACATTTCAAGGAACAGGCTCCTCTCAAAGCTATACTGCAGAGTATTCCCATATTGCTTTCCCATGTTGCACCAGCTCCCTGGCACTATCCTTGCCACAGTTCAGAGGAGTGAGCCCTTTTGGAGTCTGTCCATTGGCGATGGCCATACTTGAGCAGCAACTTAGTGACCTTTAAGGGGTCTCAAAGTAGGGCTAGCAGGAGAAGAAACACAGTTAAGGCTTAGGTAAAGGAGCAAAGGGCTCCCCACTGCCAGGTGGCTTCCCCTCAGCCTCAGCAGTTTGTCCATGTAGAGTGGAGACCTCTGGGTAAAACACCAGTGACATTTGCAGTAATCAAGCTCCTGTCCCACACAGCATATACCGAAACACCAAAGCAAGGATTCAGTGGGAAGTTGTTTTGTTTGTGGGGAAAAAAAAAGACAGCACTTTCTTCTCTTTAAAAGGCTGAAAGTAACATCTCTCCGCAGAACAAAAACATCCCTTTTCCTTCACCTCCAACCTGTGCAAGGTATGAAGGTCCGTCTTAGCCCAGTGCACCTCTGGAGAAGTGTGCCTGCTCATGGATGCTCCCATACACACTCACCTTAGCCAGCATAAATCAGAAATGCCCCAGGCACCACCTCTGGCCCAAAGCAGATGCTGGGGGAAACCAGCTTGGAGCAGCACCAACTTTCCAGCAGAGCAAAGCACTGAAGCTGTGCACCACAGCAGGAGACATAGGTCTGACAGCTCCCTAAGACCACACACAGTCCTGGGTACAGACCATGCCAGGAATCCTCACAATGGCCAACAGAGGTGCTAGTATCTGTATCAAACACCTGTGCTTGGAAAAGGTTATCACACAGCTGATTGTGGTCACTGATCACTTCACCTCTTGTTTTCCTCCTTTCCATGTTATTTTTGCCTTAGATTAGACCAGGGCCTCCAAGATAGCAACTGCATTTCAACTCTCAGCACAACACAAGGCCACATTAATGCACATAAATCATCCTGGCTGACTCCAACAAGTAGCAACAGACACCTATCACAATGCTGGGAGAAGCAATGCTCCAGAGAAGTTGCAGAATTTATTGGCTTTTGCTCTTCCAGTGTGTAACTTTTTACACTGGCAAAGACACAGAATGTGCATCCTGCACAAACTCAATGAAGATCAGGCAAAAAAAAGCTTACAACAGTCTCAGAAGGAAAATTCACAATGAAATATGAACAAAATTGGTAAGTTACTCATACACTCTGATTAGGAGTGCAGTGATTCTGCTAATCACACATTTTATCATTCCAGAGAAACTCTGTATTCAGGGCACGAAAACCAAGGTATAAATTAGCAGAAACACAAAAAGATTTGACGGTACTTGATTAACTGGACAGAAAGCACTAGAAACAAAACATTAGGAAACTGAAGCCATTTTGTGATTGTAGCAGGTATTTAATAAAGATGGAAAGAACAGCCATTACACAAAAAACATTTATTTCTGGTTTGTTTTGAAAAGTCTCTTGTTTAGTGCTAAACAGGAGTCCTCACTCAGCTCAAAATAGAACAGGAGCTTTGTAAAGAACCTTTGAACCAGGATTATTTTGACACCATCACACAAGTCAGGTGTCCTACCAGAAGAAAGCAGTTGCTTTTAAGTAACTCAGAAGCAATCCCTGTTGTCATCCTACTACTTCCTCCCATTCCTGACGTATGCAGGCAGCCCACCTGCATGTCCTATCAACAGACCAGTGGGTGACCCAGGGCTCAGCTGCACTGTTTCCCTATCTCCAGCCCCAGGCCCACCTCCACCCAGAAGCCAGAGCATCCCCCTTCCACCTCAGCTGCAACCAAGGTTCCATTCATACCCTCTTTTCTCAGGATATTTCAACCACCCCTGCACTTGAGCAGCCTCTCCCTCAGAAGCACTTGGTTCCATGTGTGTTTACAGACCCCCATTTCCACCCTCAATTACTCTCAGAGCCTCTGCTCCACTCATTAGATAAATCCTCTGCTCTTCCCACTTGCCCTTCCCCTGTGCTGACTCCCTTCCAAGCTTCTCCCCCAAGCATACAGGCAACCAGAACCGTTCCTAGTTTTCCAGATGAAGCCATATCTCATGCACCGCATTACAATTTCCCCAGCCTTCCTGGAAGCCCCTTGCAAGGGATACACTGAGACTTAAATTTGCCTTTTAGAAATCCACATCCCAACACCAGGGCACAAGGCTCCCGCCCTCAGGTGAGAAACCGGGCTCCCTCCATGGTGATGCACTGCACTGCTGTTTTTAAAGAAATCTTGCAGCCCAACAGCAATCCAACACCACTGCTGAAGCTGAAAGTGGCCAGTGCAGGCAACCAAAAGGCTCCCCACAAGGACAGTAAGTTCTCCCCACCAGCCTTACTCATGCACACCCACTCGAGAAACTCCATTGCAACTAACAGGAGCCTTCCCATTGACTTCAGGAGGCTCTGACCCAGCTTAAACTCCAACCTTTCTGAGCAGCTGCCATTAATTTGTTCTGTAATTCAGTACAGCACTGCTTTGAAAACATCTCTCTGATGCTGTTTTCCTGCAAATGGATAAAAGGGAATCATAAACAGGTGCTTCTGGATACAAACCCAGAAGAGCAGGAGTATAAAACTATTATAGATGAAGCAAATAAGTAACCACACTGATCATTGTAAATAAACAATCTTTATTACAGCTGACTTTCCATGTTTAGAGGTTTCCTAGTAAGTATAAATATGAATCAAAGTGCTATCCCACAGTAAGAAATCTTTATTTGCACAAAAAAGATACAAACAATCAGTATTTCAAAGTTTATGCTACTTAATACATGTAATACCAAAAAGGCAAAAAATAAACCAAGATGAAAGACTAGCAGCAAAAAAAATTCTATTTCTCTTTCAACACAGTCTGTGTGTTTCCACATTTCTCTAGCAAACAGAGTATAAAGAGAATTCAGTCAATTCATATATGAAATATCCTACCAAAAATATAACACTGTGTAAAGAAAGTTAGTAGTACAAAGTTTGGGGCAAGGGAAAAAAAAAAAAGAAAAAAGGAGAAAATAGTAGATGTATTATTAAAAATCTCAAGTGTAAACTCTGCTGCTGCTTTAAAATCAAAAACAACAAAAGTCACATGAGTATTTCCGTTTGGCTTAGGAGCGAGGAAAATAAGAAAAGCTGATTTTTTTTTTAAGTGCTTAACCACCATATCCAAAAGTAATGACTTTCAGACCTACTTAACATGAATGTGCTCAAAAAGCCACTGCTTACAGTATAAAAGCTGTCATTCTGAAATGCTGCACATTCAAACTGGCTTTATCTGCACGAATGAAAGATTCCTTTGAACAGCTCTCAATCATATGATGTCCCAAATCAATGTAATGCTATTAGAGCAGGCAGCTGAATTAAGTCCCAGAAAGTTGAAGTTTAAGAATAATAGATATAAAAAAATAATCTTTTTTTTAATTTAAAGGCAGCATGCCTCTCCCAGCCACATGAAGATAACTTTATGGAATAAGCAAGAGAAACAGTTTTATGTTATTGTTGTAAGCTACCTAAACCAAAGTTGATTTCATAATTCACGTGGTAAGCAGCAGGAGACAGATACTTCTTACTGGTAAAACACAAAAAGGCAATTGTGGGTGGGACCAATTGCTAACACAGTATTTTACTTATTATTAAACATACTGTTAACTTGACTTCAAAATAAACAGTATGTCCTAACAGAAAAAAAAAAAAAGAAAACAAGAAAACCAATGATTTGAAGAGCTTTAGGACTGTTTTGTTACACTGTTATAGATTTATTTGAGCCCTAAAGGAAAAATTTAACATTATAGGCTCCAAAGCAAATCAAATACATAAGACAATTTCATGCGGGGTTTTGACAGACATCAGACACAGATTGCAAGAGAAATTTAAATTTTTTTAGCTGTAATGGCCATTATTTTTTTAATCTCAAGATTAGAAAACACATTTAAAAATTGGAGCAAAGACTCTGACATTCATTAACCCCAGGTACTGCTGTAAGTCATTTCAATTCCATCACTCTCCCAAATCAGAAATACAATAAACAAACTGAACTGCCAGTATTGCTGCAGCCATTGAACTGTGCCCACAGAGCGACAGCAGCACAACCCATTCCTGCAGTTATTGCACGAATTTCTCCATCAGCTTTGGAATTCTGCAAACTCAAATTTGTTTACATCCATCTGTTTCACAGGAATAATATTTTTACACTATTTCTTGAAAGTCACCAGTTTCCAGCACAGTATATTCATTGTCCTTCAGAACACTTTTTAAGTTAGAGAACCTTCTGTTTCACTTACTGCTAAAACGAATATTATCTAGAAAAGGCGACTTCTCCCCTACAAAGTTCCTGTAAACACCTCTGTATTAAGCCATAGCAAGTTCTAGAACAGGAAATCCAGCATCTCCAGTGACTTGACTCTACCTCATTTCTCCTCTACAAAAACATTAAAAAAAACCCAGAACATTTTATAATTAAAAAGGAAAGGAAATGGCACAATAAAGACAGTGAAACATCGTTATCCAAGCAGACACATAAAATAAAACTCTGAAAATACAGCATTTGAAAAGCAATTATTTTAGTGGTTAAAGTGTGCAAAAGGCTAAATATGCCACCTGTTCCAGAGATAACTGAATACTGTAGCCATCAATGATTACTATTCAAGTCCAGCACTAGCAGTTATGCTGCTTTTGTTGCTGTTTTGGACACTATATATTACCACTTTGTCTTCATTTTTCATGCCTTTTTGGTTTTGTTTTGTTTTTAACAGATCCCATGCTTTTAAAGCATGACTTTACAGTGGTATAGGAAAGATGGGAACTTTTTCTTTTTTAAAGGTTTCCTGTCCATCCTAATTCTGAATATTATGTGAAATTAGAAATAATGTTTTAAGCAGGATCATCAAACATTATTTCAAGTTTTGTCTGTCTTTCAAAATCACCCCAAAAAATCTCAGGGTTTTGTGAAACAAATATGATGAATACAGGAAAACACCACGCAAGGAAAGTGTAGCTAGTCTATTGATGTGAACTACAAAAGCTTAGAAACAGAAAAACACCCGCTTCAGCCCGAGACTGAAAAAAAAAAAAAAAAACCACAGATTTTTCAAAACCAGAGTCCATACAGTGTCACACAGCCCTGCCTTGTCATGTTTGTTAATACCCTCGCTTAGAAGTCAGACAGCATTTTGTTTAACTTGTGTTGCTCTGTATCATTACACTAAACCATAATTAACTCCTCTTTTGTGCCGGCCTCATTCCAACACAATTGTACCCACTGTATACCAGCAGCAGCTCTCAGGTTTTGTTTTGCAGCTCAGCTGTATTTTTCTTGGATGTTCACAAGACTGGCATTTGACTGGATGCGCTTGGCTAGAAAGGGAAAAATTATATGAAAATTAAACACTAAGAATTCCACAAAACCAATCTCTCCACTCCCTCTATTTATCCGACACAGACTCGCAAACAGCTTTCTGTTCACGTCCAGAAACTTTAATGAAAAGATGCGGCTGAAGCTCTTTCCTACCCTTCTTCAGGGGACAGCAGCAGACTAATAGTTGCTATTAGCGCCGTCAGCACAGCTGCAGGCAGATCTGGCTGGGCCCCTCTCCCACACGAGCCAAGCGAATCCCTGGCACCACCCAGCTCTTACAGTGAAATGCCAACACCACCACTTACGCAAAATGAGTATCCGTTTCTTCTGCTTTGAGTGGAGGAAGCTACTAAGATAAAAAACAATAGGTAGGAAGAGAATAAAGGATGAAACTGCAATCACTGGGACTGTGTCACTGCAGGGAAGAGAACAGTTGAAAGTCCTGCTCCAAAGCTTCCGAGTGATGTTCATCTAAAAGGAAAACATAAGCAAACCATGAAAACAAGCACATGCATTTTTTCTGTGCAGCATGGCATGGCAAACACTGAGGCCTCAAGGCATTCAAGTGTTCAAATATCACCTCAGAAAACAGCACTTTAATAGAACTCCCCCAAAAAGCAAGAAAATCCCTGGAAATGTAGAAACAGACAATTTAGACAAGGCCAAGATTTCATATCAAAACTTTTACCAGCTTCAAAAACACAACTATACTCAGATACACGTAGACACTGGGAAACGGGCATGTGGCAAAGAGCTCACTGACAGCCTGTGGGGACAGGACTAATTCCATACTTTTGACAAGCACTCCTTTAGCCCAGCCACTTAAACCCCCACAGTATACAGAAGCTTTTTCCAAACATATGTCATCAGTGCTGAGGACCTCTAGAAACAGCTGCTGCAATAAGGAATCAATTAATACACCAGCTAGAACAATAGCGGTAAAGCTTCATATTAAAAGCCAGAAGATTAGGAGTTTTGTTTTGTTTTTTTAGATCCATCCCTTTCACAGTAACAAGAAATGAAAGTGCAGCTACTCAAACTGGAACGAGCTCGAGAGATCAGGAGCTTCAGTAACGCTCCTGCAGCCCTGACTGAGGACACGACCCAGCAAGGCATTCCCACCAAGATAAATTCCCACTGTGGGACATCAGCCTGCCCAAGGCACTGCTGCGCCACACCCAAAGGGAAAAGGCAATCCCTAGCCAGGCAAGCACAAATGGCTGAGATTAATAAAGACCCCCACTCCTCCGTGTTGAGTCTTAATAAACACTTACTGCATCTTCCACGTCAATACACAAGTGTGCCGAGTGCCCAGACTCTCCACCTTGCCTGTTCATCCTCTGCAAGTTGTTATACAGGTCATTCAACCTTGTGTAGGTTTCATTGCAGTTCTTACACACTTCTGTGTAGTTATTTGGTGACAGATAAACGGTTTGTCCCTAGGGTTATAAAACTCTTGTGAATGTTGGTTTAAGGCACTACAAAAAAATTGGTTTGATTTGTTAGCTTGCTACTGCTGAGCTATATTGACAGGGCCAGACAGTGCCATACTAAGTAACCCTTTTCATTTCTGGCCTTCAGCACCTCCTGAATGCACTCAAAAACAAAACTACAATCTCTGAAGATACTTCAACACAGTAATGGCTGTATCAGCTACCCACTGACCACAGGATTAAGATCTAGTTTAGACACTTGAAGTGATCAATATGCCGAACAAGGCCTATAAAATGAACACAGCCTATAAAGGCACATTTCCTAGAAAGTATTAATAATAAAGAAGCAGTTCCCTCAGAGATTGTCCCATACCCGTAATTTTCCATTTCTACTACTGAATGATCCCATAACTTGGCTAGTTTCTGATTGAAATGGAATATGCACCATTTCTTAGACTATATAGGGCATTTTCTCTTAGGATAATTACCATATTTATTTCACTAAGGAAGCTATATTGCTTTTGCTATATGGCCAAACTTTAACTACTCACAATTTTAAGAGTCAAAAGAAATGTTACAACAATTTAAGGTATCTGGCCTTTCTGAACTAGTCCATATATATAAATATAAAGGATATTCAAAGACTGAATTTCTATGCCAAAACACAACAATTCTACAAAAAGAAATAAAAAGAGACTTACAGCATGCAGACATGATATTTCTTACTGTATAATTATCAGCTACAGTGAGTTCAGATATTCTGATGTGAAGTAGCATTGCAATTACATACAAAATGAAGTCAAGGTGAGTATCAAGTAGAATTAATTTTAGGCTCTCAATCTGTAAACATTGCTTTATCTGCCTACAATTCACAGACTCAGCAGCAATTTATTTGTCTGGTCTGTATCTGCGGTTTATTCAACATCAATAAGATTTTGGTAGCAATTAGAGGATTTAGAGTTTCTCTTAAATACACAGCACAAATACCTGAAGGTTATGTTCAAAACACGTCAGAGATTTATTGAATAAATCCAGGAATTCTTCAGTAGAATTCGATAATCCCTCACTGTTATTCTTTAAACAATCTGTCAAAGAGAAAGAAAAACATCAGGATATTCTAATTCCTAACATTTCCACAGCTGGCAAGCCCCAGACACTCCAGTCCTGTAAAAAGAGCTCTCAACTATAAAAGACAGGTCTAGTCAACACTGCGGTTCCTCATCTGCCTGCCACTGATGTCTCAGACCTGCTGACCTAACTCTTCATCGAGAACACTTTTCAGAATTAATTGGCCTTGATTAAGTGAAAGATGAAGACTATCATCAAGAGCTTTCTGAAGAGGGAGACTGAATTATCTTTGGACTTTGAGATAAAACAAGACATTACTTTTATTTTCCAGCCTACAAAACTGGCTTTGCCCAGCAACAGTAGCAGCCATTTTGTGCACCGTAGTGGAGATGAAACGGAGAGCACCCAGGAAACAGATAGACCACAAACACAACAGTAGAAATCACAGTGTAGATTATTATTCTTTAAGAAAAGAGCTGAGCTTTTCATCAGCTTTGAGGGGAGCTCTAGGGCTTTCCTCCTAGCCATAGGCTCAACCCATATTACTGCTTCCATCCATCCTACCCTGCTTTAGGTGCTCTAACCAGCCAAACCCTTGAAAACAAGAGTATTTGGGAATTTAGGTGTTCAGCAAAAGCATTGTGAGAGCAAGCCAACTTCCTAGAAAATTCTCCTGAAAGAACCAAACGTTATCAGCAGTGAGGGCAAGCATTCAGCTGGGCACTGGGCAGGCAGCACACAGGTCACAGGCTAAGCATGGCAGGACAGCACAGTCCACAGAGCTGCTCCTGTTCTGCCTTTCCAGCCCTCACAAATGAAAACAAATTCTTTTGGGCTCTCAAGAGATTCTGCAGCGAATCCAGCATTTTTACCACTCAACTCCATAGTGCCATTCCCACTCTTTCCTAGTGCACCTGTCAGAGCAGGGTCCCACCTCGCACACCAGGGGAACGGCAAACAGCCACAGTTTAGCTGCTAGCGTGGCACAGCAGCATCAGCACCGGGCCGTGAGATGCAGGTATATACTCAGACACCCTCCACCCATAAAATGAAATCAAAAGCATGGCTGTGGAAGCAGGTACTGTTCAACACGTAAGGATCTCGGAGTTAATAACTTTACTAACAAACAAGGAAAAGATTCTTAGGCAATTTTTTTTAAAAACGGAAAGACAGAAAAAGAGGGGAAACAACAATGAATCTAAAAAAAATTCTCCAGCGAAGTAAATCACAAGGAAAACTAGCAAGACTATGTTTTGAAAGATTAATCTAAAAGAAGTATTTATATAACAATTAAGTTTTCCAACAGATTACTGCCCTCAAATTTTGGCCCTTACAGAAGAAAACGCTCTTGGAGTGGCTATAGGATAGGATTTGCATGTTATCTACTGACTGTATTCAAACAAATAAGCATAATTCTGACCTGTACAAATTCTGGGGCTAAGTCATAACAGCAGCACAAAAGCTACAGAATGAGTCACGTACTTGCACAGTTGGCTGCCTCCCAGGTTTCGTTAAAGAACTCCGAAAGGGTCACAACTATCTGCAGCCTGTCGGAGGTCAAGATGCTTTTGGCACAATTGTGGCTCTCAGAAGAATTCTGGAAACAAAAGGAAGCAACAAAAGAAGTGAAAAAGTGTTAAAAATACGAAGGGAAAAATTTGAAACATGTTTTGCACATGCACAGCTAAACAATCACACAACACATCGCATCAATATTTCCAGAAAAGGCTGGGCAGAACTGACAGAACAAAAATCTTTTGATCCTCCAACTCATGCTACGAGTGACACAGCTCACTGCACATGGTCTTTGAAGACCTACTAGGAAATGCACACAAGTCAGTCAAAAATACATGACAAAAAAGAAAAAAACAAGCACAGAGACAGGGCCTTCTCTGCCAGGTGGCTCATATTCATCCACTCCTGGGTCGCTACCCCAGGAGCCAGTTCAAGGCATGTGCAGCCAGAGAAAAGGACAGGGTTCTTCTCGTTAGACAGAAGAAACAGTTGAAGGAGCTGAAGCAATGGAGCAGCCTCAAACCAACCAAGCCCGAACAGCAGAAAAACAGCCTCCAAAACCACTGTACCAACAGCAAACTTCCCCCCAGAGCAGCAATACCAGAACAGTCCTCCGTGAAGCGGTGCCTGCACTCATTCCCCCAGGTCGGGCCCTCATCCTCCCCACACACAGGCACCAAGCTCATCTCTCTCAGCAAGCCACCCCAATACCTCACAGCAGGCTCTGGCACAACTCATACAGCAACTTATTCTCTGGACCAAGCTCATAAAAAAGTGGAGATCAACTATAAAAGCAGTTACAGAATAAACAGGAAGTCTCCTGATCAGAATTCAGATACGGAACCATGACCTCCAGTCAGCTGACTGCCGTGCTCTGTCTCCTGGTTTCTGGCTGCTAAATTGACTTAAGCACTTCTCAAAATTGCCAAAGCTGCCAAAAGCCTCTTTGATAAGTGACGTGGGACATAGAAAAAAATAATCTCTTTAATGAGAAACTTGTTCCTTACAGAGCTTTACAAGAGATCCACTTTCTGCCTCTCTTTGTTAAAATGGGGTGGGGGGTGGGTTAAACAAGAACTTTCCTTTGGAGGCTCAACTGCAGAAGTCAAATATTGCCAGATCTGGTAACTCCTGTGTTCGCTGACTTTCATTTCTACTAAGTGACAGATATGCAAGAATGTTGCTTATCTGGGAAATTCTGGTTGCTTCACAAAGGCCTCTAACTGTGAAATTTCCTCACCACCTGGGCTCATGAATAGGAAAAAACACTTTACCAAAACGGAATCAAGCAGACCTAAATAATTCCTTAAGTATGTTTGCCTAATTGATTCTTTAATTAGCCTAGTGAGGAGGATTTTACATTTCAGAGATGTCCAAAGCTCAAGTTGACTGCCCTTGTCACCTTGCACTCTAACTATTGTTAAGATAAAAACACCAGATACCTGACTACTTGTAATCATGGACTGAGGTTGCAAGAGGTCACCTCCTTTATTTACTTGGTTAGTTAAGACACACACAGAAGGAAAGACAAACTCTCATGCAGATGTGTCTTCCAGACCACAGAGTGGACCAGTCCTCCTCCTCCCAGGCTGCCAGTGCTCAAGCACAGCAGCTACAGTGTGTACATACATATTCAAAGTACTGGAATACGATTGGCAGCCTATTCCTAGCCAAAATATCATTCTAAAAGTACCCAAGAGAATTGCATACTAAATTCTTCCCTTTCACACTACCCAGTCACTGGTATAAACACCTTCCATAAGAGAAACAGATAACTACATGCTTGCAAACTAAAACAAGAGACCAGTGGCTGCATGTTTGCCCTGGAAAGGGCAACTACCAAGTGAACATCCATGCACTTTTCCAATACAAGCACTGGGGTGGTGAGGGGAACCGGGCAAACAAGTCAACACCACTCAAAAGCAACACTTTTCCAACAGCAGGTAACTAAGCTGTTAAAGGCTTTGCAGCTGGACTCTGCATCACCTGAAGTTTCCCTGGGTTTAAAAAGCAACAGATTTTTCCCATCAGTGGCAATTCTAAACTTTGGGATTCAGAAATCCCAAGACTGGAAGCGCAGTCCAGGGTACACACTGCTATAAATGTGCTCTCTTAGCAGGGCACCCACTTCATCACAGATCAAAGGTCCTCTGACCCACTAATGTCATCCTCGCATCATCCCAGGAGCTAACTTTTAAAAATGGATAAACTGGGCAAGAGCAAACAAAACAAGCCATAAGCCACATCCAACACTAAGAAATGAAAGGAAAAAAAAATAAAGTATGATCAAAGTCTGAAGACCCCCAGCTTCACTCAAGGTTCTCCCACCAGGAGAGTGCATGGACTCCAGCCAGCGCTCAAGATTTCTAGTTTGCTGCCACACACTCCCATCACCTTCGGAGCCAAGAAAACCATGCCACGGCTCCTCACAGATGATGTGCATCACTCGGCACAGCTACAGAGACCATCCATTTTCCAAGGAGTGTCAGGCAACTAAGCTCTGGCAGTGTTCCCCACTAGTGCTAAGCGACATGTAAGCCAGAGCACCGCTCCAGTCACTGCTACCTCAGCAAGAACAACTCAAGTTTTTCCACTCGCACAGCTTTTTTCTGCAGGTGGAGCTCCTTGCCCCTGGCCATGGCTACACGGGCCACGCCGCCCCACGGAGCAGGAGGCGGCCGTCACTGGCAGCAGCGATTCCCACACTCTCCCAGCCTCCGCCAAACTGCCCTGCGCACCCCGGTGAGGCTCCCAGACTGCCTTCCCACCTCCACCCGGCGTGCTCCGGCACCGAACTCCCACGGCTGGAAGCGCCAAGGGAAGGGCCCAGGCCCGCAGCCCCGCCTCGGCAGCCTCGCCCGCCTCCCCTCCCGGCGGACGCACCCCGACGGCGCGGGCGATGCCGCCGTACAGCGCGAGCAGGTGGCGGTAGTGCTGGTGGCAGCCCTGGCACAGCCGCACCGGGCGGGCGCGCCGGCCCAGGCAGCCCGTCAGCGCCGAGCTGCCCTCCGCGAAGGCGGCCAGCAGCCTGCGGCACTCGGGCTCCAGCTCCGGCAGGTCGCCGGGCAGCCCCGCGCCCCACAGCTCCTCCGCCAGCCCCTCCGCCGTCTGCAGCGCCGGGGCCCAGCGCGGCTCCTCCTCGGCGGCGGCGGCGGGGCCGAGCAGGGCGAGCGCCAGGGCGAGCAGCGGCACCCGCGGAAGGCACCGCGGCGGCGCCATGGCGGCCTCGCCGGGAAACCGGAAGTGCCGCGCCGGGAGAGGACCCGCCCCCTCCGCGGGACGCCACAGCTCATTGGCCGCGGAGGGGAAGGGGGCGGGGTCAGGGGGCGGGGTGGAGGCCGCCCGGCCCGGGGGCGCGGCCCGGGGCGGGGCGGGAGCGGCGGGGGCTCGGACCGGGATTCCGACCCGGAATCCAGTCCCGAGGCGTTCGCGGGGCCAGGAGCGCGTAGGGGCTGTACCTGTGCCCGCGGGATGCACCTGCCTCAGATGCGTCCCGCTCCGCGTGGAGGGCGGTGTTCTGTGCCGTGTGTTTCATCCATTTAACGCTCTCTCCAACCGAGAAGGGAATCGAAGGGTATCTGCGGCATGGGAAGCGACTTCATAATATGCTGAAATACAGCAACAAATAAAATAAAATTAAACAAAGTCCCCGAAACAGAGAAAGAGTTGATGATGGAGAAATAAACTGCAACGTTCTGCAGGCAACATATTTCCCGCATCTTATCTGAAGCTGGACACCTTTGTTCAGGTACCACCTTTGTTGGTACCCAGCTCCAAACTTCCCCGTGGCTGATTCTGAGTAAAACCGAGGCCATCAAAGGAAAAGTCTTCTGCTCAGCTCAGGAGAAGAGAGTAGAGCAGTAGGTAACTCCTCACTGGCGGCTGAAGTCCCAGGCTGTCTGGCAGCACCTTGCCCCCGTACCTGTCCCATCCGACTAAAACTCTTTTCAGCCATTTCCATGGGCTTCTGACTGAGTCTGGGGTTTATAGTGCTCTGGTTGGTGGCACCAGAGAGACAAAACAGAGCCCTGCAATTCCATAGCACGGTGCCTTCAGGAACAACAAAGCCAAGCAGAAATGGCCCCATCCGTTTATTGCAGCTGATTCAGTACTGCACACATGGCACCGGTGACAGGAGACAGTGCTGGCTGACGGTGCCACAACAGTGGTAGCTGCTGGGAGTTCAAGATTGTTTGAAACTCCCCACAGACACAGTCATACCCAGCTCCAGCAGCTCCATGTCACCCGGCCCACCCAGTGCTGGCTTATGCCAGTCATGTAGCAAATGTCACAGCATGTAAATATCCAGGCTAGATTTGTGAAAACACAACAGAAAGGCTATAAAGATGCCATCAGGCAGTTGAAGAGCACCCAACAGAGAGCATCTGGCTTCTCTGAGTGGGCTGAATGCCTCAGCTCAGAAGAACTGGCTTCCAAAGCAATGAATGAAAACAAATTAAAACCACATCATGAGTTTGACACAGAGAAATGCAAGAGTTGATTAAAAAAGTACCACATTGCCTGTACTTGCAAATGATCAGGGCGAGGGACCTGAGTTGGGTCCTGGACCTTCCCAGAGCCCCTCTGCCCAGTGTCCGAGCGAGTCCCACCGAGGCTTTGTTCAGCGCCAGACAATACCCTCCTGCTCGGGGACTGCTGTTTTGGGAACCATGTCTAGCAAGGCAACTACGTGTGGAAGCCTGAAGCTGCTTAGCAGGACGCGTGTGGCCGGGTGGCCGCGGGGTCAGAAGATGGTCACCTTTCCTTAGGTCACTAGCAGGGGTGCAGCCTCAGCAGCGAGAAAGCCTGGGGCGGCGGTGCTGCCTGCACCAAGCCGGCTCCCGCAGCCAGGAGACAGGAACAGGGGCTGGTTGCCGCCTCTAAGCCGCCCTCGGCCCAGCCGGCGATCAAAGACCCCCGCTGTCCTGCTCCAGGGAGCCGGGTGTCCCGGCAGTGCGGACCCCGGGCACGGCCGGGCTGCCCGCATCCCCCCGGGAGAGGGCAGCAGAACTCCCGCTCATCGCCCACCGAGGGGCGGCGGGGGGCTAAAAAGGGCCCTCGGCACATCCCACACAGCCCCGACAGCAGCTGCATCCCGAGGAAGAGATGGAAAAACGGCCCGGACGGTTCGTTTACCATCCTCACCGGAGGTATCCATCGAGTGGGTCTACACGGGCACAGGGGAAGACCGGCTGGAGAGGGTAAAGCTGCACCTTCATCTTCGCGGGTCAAGGAGGATGCGTTTCCCCACGTCTTGAGAAACTTAAATATTCTTCTGAGAGAGAAAGTGTTCTTCCTCCATGTGGAAACTGGTCTCGGGGGGATGGGGAGAGGGGAAAAAGAAAGGGGAAAAGGAGAAAGAAAAAAAGGAGAAAGAAAAAATAAAAAAATAAAATTTAAAAAAAAAAAAAAAAAAAAAAAAAAAAAAAAAAAGGGAGGGAAGAGAATTTTAGAAAACCCAACAGTCAAGCTCAAGACTCTCAGATGAAATCTCTGAGGCGTAATTGGAGTATAAACATTTCTGGCATTAATAAATGCATTGCTGCAGACCTGTAAGATGTCTGGTCATTAAATACTTCTCCTTATTATCAGTAGTAAACATGGTATTACAAAGCAAAAATAGCAAGTCACTAACTTTTTTAGCAGTGGTTCAGAACCAGGGCTTAAAGAAGGCATAGACCCCTTCTCTGATAACAGATGAATTTTGTTACAAGGCAGAAATTGAACATAGCGAATGAGTATTGATTTCTTACACCATCTTGCTGGATCTGTGGAGATGGCAGTGTGAACCAAGGAAAACTAACTGTTTGAAGCTGTGAACCTAGTTCTCACTTCTGATTGTCTCTGTTAGCTTCAGTATTCTTTCTCCTGCTTTATGCCACTGTGAGCTCACTGTGAGCTGAGAACCAAATTCTTTTTTCAAGTTTTCTTTTATCTTTGAAGGATCATGGCTTGGATAAAGCCTTTTCACCAAAGGACTGAGAAAAGAGGATCAGACCATAAATACCAAGGTAGTGACAGAAAATTAAGTGATGGCTAGGACAGAAAGGAGTCAGACATGACTGGGAAGCTAGATGCTTGGGGAGTGGTATTGCCTCAGAGAGGGAGATTGGGGCAAGCCAGAGCTCAGAGGGCAGGAAGAAAGGAGAGAAAGGGTTCTGCCTCTGAAGTCAAAACCGCAGCACAGAAGACAGACTACTCCTCACCTGAAATAGGGGCTGGCAAGAACAGGAAGGTGTGAGGTTTGTCCATAGAGAGCTGCTTCTGGCATTGTGGAAAAGGAAATCTCTTGACCAATTTTATTGCAAAGATGACAAAGCTTAACATGAACAAAAGATCTGTGTATTATATGAGCAACTATTCCATGCCAATGGAAAGCTTTTCTTCCCCATCTCCATTACAGTTCTTCATGTACCTGTTAATTCACAGGGCCAGTGTTGGCTCCCTCATGTCTGGTTGTGACTGATGTCAAAGCCTAACAGCAGGTAACTCAAGTAAGATGACTTTTTTCCAGATTCCACAGAGCATCAGAAGGTGGTCCAGAAAACAGTACCACAGATGTAATTAATAAAGGGCACACACACTTCATCATCATACCGGTGACAGTGAACTTGAGAGGAATTAAATATGTTAAATAACCTGTCAGTATGTTGAGACATTTTTGGTCAGTTGGAAGTCAAACTCATCCTGGCAATACCGTACAATGGTCTGAGCCAGCTCTTATTTTCAAAGGTTGTGTAATCTTAGTTCAAAAGCAGTTGACAAACACTTGTCTAGCTGCACCGTTTCTGACCAGCCTGAGCCACTGTGCCTGCTAGCACTGTCTCATTGGAGCATTATTCTTCTATGTGCATGGTAAAGAATATGAAAGTGTTCTTACTTGGGGCAAGAAGACTGAGTCACATCTGCACTAATCTATGAAGAATGAGCAAAAGAACTCAAAAGTCAGGAAACAAACAAACAAACAAAAAGATAATGGATTTACAGTAATTTCAGTCTTTAATTCAGAAAACCCCAAAATTTATCAGTGGTTTTTCAAATCAGATGCCAAATCCCACCTTGAGCAGTCGGGAGTAATAATGTTACATTGGCTGCTAGGGAATCAGGGAAGGCCAGACACCTGAAATCACAGAATCATTTAAGTTGGAAAAGATCTCTGAGATCATCGAGTCCAACTTATGACCCATCATCACCATTCCAACTAGACCAAGTGCCACATCCAGTCTTTCCTTAAACATGTCCAGGGACAGTGACTCCACCACCCTTCTTGGCAGTCCATTCCAAATGTGAAGACAAACTCAGGAACCTCGTTCTCTGGGTGAGTACAAGAAACTGCTAGCGCCAACTAAAACTTCAGCAATGTTAGACTTACGGAAAATGTGTGTCAGTGACTCATACAGAATGCTCTTTTAAGAAGGTTCTGCAAAAATCATTTTATTCCCAGAACTGCCAAATGAAACAAGGAAAGACTAATAGCATCACAGTTTTCTAAAGAGGTGTGACTACATCTACTATGCCTGGCTGTCCAACTCAACCAGGATCTGCAATGTGTTTGCCTCGGGCAATTATACGGCAAATTGTGAAGCAGACTATTTGCTCACCTAAGCCAAATCACCACATTCTCGTTTTGGAGAATCATGAACCTCCACCCAACATCCTCTAGAGACTGCCCAGGACCCATTTGCTATATCCACCTGCTTCTGAAGCCTATGTTCTTTGTAGTCTCTTGTGAATACTCGGGCCACATTCAGCTGGGACAAGCTCAGTGGAGGAGTCCTGGACACTGTCCTGACTAAGGCTAAGGTATCAGAAGGCATTGAAGTGACCTGTGATGGTGAGCCAGAAAGCCATCAATAAGTTCCCCATTCTCAAAGAAACAGAGAGAGAACATCGGGACAGAAATCAGCTAACTCTCTTCCTATTTAACACCAGCACACTTTTGAATAGAGAAAACCACCCACACCTTTGTATGAAGGCTATTATTTTCTGTAAGAGTATAACAGCATCGTAGCTCCAGAAATCATATATAATGCTGTATGATCTTTGCCTAGACCTTAAATGTTTGCGTATTATCCTCTCTATGAATACGTTGCACAGAGAAATATCATTTCCACGCACCTGTCAGAGGTTTTTGCTGTGGAAAGGAAAAAAAGAAGTACATTACATTTTTAGAATCACAACTAGAAAAACAATAATTGACAGTAGACAATCATGCCAGTCTGTAAAGATATAGTTAGAAATAAGTTGATGGGATTTTTTGTTCGACTTTTTTTTTTTTTTCCCCAGGATGCTGCACTTGAGCAATTGAATGATATCACATTTAAGGTTCTGGGTGGCATTGCCATTTCCTTACTCATATTAAGTCTAATTAAGTCTTAATTGTGCTGTTTGTTATGAAATAAAAGAAGAGATGTTAGACTGCATATTTTTCATGACAGTAAAATAGGATGACACTGATGAAATAACCAATGTATAGGGGAAAAAGTATGCAGGAATGAAAAAGAAAACATTTGACGATAATGTTTAAAACATAGCAGAAACATTAGAAGCACCATAATAGTGAAATTACCACAAATAACTTCTCGATTGACACAAATAATATGAAAGGTATACTCTTTTCATAGTGTGGATGACTGACCATGTTCAAAAAATACCCAGTGAGCCAAATTCTGCTTTTAGTAACCCTGGAGTCAGTGTGGTATTGTCCCAGTCTCCTCTTCAGTAGGAAGCAAACCAAAATTGTTCTTCCCTTTTGCACAGATTGTTTCTTACTGGTCATATATCTCCACTGAATTTTACCAAGTTCCCAAAGCACAGGCCTAAAACATGGCTCATAAGAGAAAGGAATGGCTGGGCTTCAGCAGATGTTGGATCCGCTTGTGCACCCATCACGTTTCACTCCTTGTGTAACAGTCCCCCTGGGATGAGCCAGTGGAGGACACGCTCCAGAAGCAGGAGTCCTTTCCTCCTGCATTTACATGGTCAGGATTGAAGCAAAGGTGCAGGAGCCGACGTGAACATCTGAACTAATCAGCTAAGGGAAAAAGAATATTTTGACAGGTGTCTCCAAGTCTGTCCTGGTGAGTTCTTTGCTTTACATCTCTTCTTTGCATTGTACCTAGGTACGTCCTTTCATCTGTAATAGTAGAAAATTAACTATCTAATAAGTAATATAATTCCCTAAAAAAAAAAATTTTTTTCTTTCTTCTCTGGATAAAAGATAACAGCAAGATGAGCCATAAGAGAAAGTAGCATAAACATGACAGGTTATTTCAGTAAAGGTATTGAAATTTAAGCATTGCTTATTCTAATCTGTGTTGATTATGGGAAAAGTAAAAAAGAAAAAAAAATAAATATTCAGCACAATTTTAGGTTATTGTAACAACAAGGTGCCTGCTGGTTAAGAGTTGGCAGAGACAGCTCTGGAGGAGAAGTCTATTGTCCCACCAGGCCTTGGTCAGCTGTAGCCTCCGCACTGTTGTGAGCTGTGAGGAACCTGGGAAGAGCCAAGCGTTGTTCCTGCACTGGGATATGTCACCAGCACTGGTCCATTGTGGTTTCCACAAAGAGCCAAACTTTCTCATCTGTGACTGCAAATCTGCTCAACTGAGTTCACGGAGGTTGCATGCATGCAAGAAAGGGAGTGTGCTCTGGTCAAGAGGTTATAAACATAATGCTGAGTACCAGATGGCTAGCAGGAACAAACAGGCGCTTCCAAAAGGCTACAGGCAGTTGAAGACTGGATGAAATTTTGTAAACAGTTGCCTTCACACCTCGCAGTGTTCATTGTCATGTTTCAGCCTCAGCCTGCTACTGTGGCCTGAAAGTCACTTACCCCGTTCCAAGAGTTCACATGAAATTTATATTAATAAAACCAAACAGCAAATACTGTCTCAGTTGTAAACATCACATGTAGTTGAATGTAACTCACAGTGCTGAGATTATATTTATGGGTGTTTTACTTGAGAAAACTTCTTGTTAAAATTATTTTTTTCCATTTAGAGTGTTTTTATTAAAAAAAAAAAAAAAAAAAAAAAAAAAAAAAAAAGCTAGTTCTACCTCCTCTCAAAAAAAACTCCAGACTAACTGACTAACAGCAACAGATGAAAAACCCACAACTCATTTCCAGTTTTAAAACTGATCTAATACTGCATACTTAATCTTTGTCTGCTGGGTGGAACTGTACAAATGTACCTGCAGGGCCAGCGCAGGAAACCTGGCCACCGTGCCCACACCACGCCCCTGAAGTCTCTGGCTGGCAGGATTTAGCTCTAATCCACATTTAAGGTGACAGTTGCACTGTCTCCTTCCAGGGGCAAAGGACCCCTAGCAAATTTTCAAGAAGAGGCTCTAGAGACAGAGAAGAGGTCAGGCTGTAAGAGTTTATAAAAGAATAAAATTTGATTTCCCTACTCTTTCTACACTGTATTAATTAAAGAGTTTGAAAGAGAGAAGTTACTTATTCAACACGAACCTGTCAATTCCTCATCATGTTGGGCAAGCCTTTGTCAGCAGCACGAGTTTGTGAATGTCTGAAATTGTCTTACATGCACTGATGTCTCACTGTCTTCCAGCTATTCAGGGCCTGGGTACATTTGTCGACAAACGATTAAAAAAAAAAATAAGGAACGGTTGATCCCGGAAAATTCCCACGGGATTTTCAACATCTTCGCTCGCGGTGAAAGCGGGGACACACACAGAAACACACACACACACACACACACACACACTCTGGCCAGTCCCAGCACAGACTGGGGCCAGCTCCTGCTTTCTGTGAGCTACGTCCAACAGCCGGACACCCGCCGTAGGAATTCTCCCTCCATGGTTCCTTGTTGCAAGGTGCGTGGCCCCGGCGTCGCGCGTGGAGCTCCAGCGCCGGTGGGAGCACAGGGGCTCTCCCCCCGCATCCCTCCCGCTCACCCCGGGGGTCGTAGAGCAGTGGGGCAGGGGGGGGCGGAGAGGATAGATAGGATGTCCATCCAGACGGATGGACAGATAGATGGACAGACTTCAGGTGCACCCTTCCCCTCTTCACGGCTCTGTCCCGACGAGGACAGTGCTGGGGCAGCCTACTGGGGCTCACTCCCACGGAGATATCTGGAGAGTTACTGTGACTTTTTTTCCCTCGGAGCGCGGATATCCGAAGCCCAGATTTAGGGGTTTGGGGGTTTTTTTCCAAGTCAGGTATTGCCTTTCTCACAACAACCACTGAACTTGTCACAGGGGAGGCTTAAAAAGCTCATGAAAGGAAAGGATAAGCTCCGATGAAACCCGGCACGCACACAGGGGTACACGGTACCCCCCCCCCCCCGCAGCCTCACGCACACGGGAGCCGGGCACCCTGCCCCTGTCACAGGTGAAGTGGGTTCCGAGGGCTGTGGGGCTGAGCGGCAGCAGCAACCTGTTGACACCGGCGACCGCACAGGCAGCCTTCCCGGGGCTGGAGGCGGCTTCCCATTCCCCCTTGAGCCCTCCACCCCTTTCTCCTCGGCAGAGGCTGGGGAGAGCTCGCTCGGTGCTGCGTCGGGGATCTGGAATATGCCCAGGCTGTCCTGCGCCCCTTGAGGTCGGGGCTTGGGGAGGCGGGGGTCCGAGAGCCCGAGACTAGCCGGGCCTTTTTGGCATGGGGAGGGGGTTGTTTTGAGGAGCGGCCGTGGCAGCAGCTCCGGCAGTGGCTTTGGGAGCTATGCCGCCCTCCGGCCCCGCTCCCCCGCGCCCCCCCGAGCCCGCCGCCCCCAGCCCCCCGGCCCGCCCCGCTGCCGCCGCCGCCGGGGTCGCCTCCCCTGCCCAGGGCCGCTCTGGGACTCGGCTTTTTGTTATTTTCACGGAGCAGATATTAATTAAAAGAAATACATGATTAAAAAGTAATGAGTTGAATAAAAATTATCTCCGCTCATTTTCTGATTATGTTAATTGTTAAAAACCCTTCAATCACGCTGTTGCAGTCAATGGGTTTTAATGTGAAATTAGTGGGCTCTTGATAACTTACAGTCCAGAATAATCCTGGAGGTTTAGTCATCATTCCTAATAACGAGATGTTACTGAGAACGGAGATTTTACATGATTTTGCTGCATTCAGCCCTTCCCCCATGGAAGGGTCTGCCTTTGTGGCACAGAACTTCAATTTTCATGCTTACGACTACTTTGTTAGTCTTCCCCTGTGTACTGCTCCATTATACGCCAATTACATTTTTTATGTGCCTGTGTGTCGTCTGAACATTTAGAAGATAACCCACCTTTGTGTCCGATATATGGAAAGAAAAACAATTTTGTCCCTCATGGATTTCTAATTTTATTTTAGCAGTCCAACTCATCTTGAATATTGTGAGTCTTTCTTTGCTCTGATTAATTCTCTCCCTAAGAGGTAAGAACAGGTTTATACTGAAAATATTAAAGTAATTAAACTCTCAAGGAAAAAAAAAAAAAAAAAAAAAAAGCTGCAGGCGCTGGTATTCTACAGGCTTAAGGACTGGAGTGGAAATAAATACTTAAAGTCTCTCCGATGGGTGATCGTAAAGAGCCGGGAATTTGAGAACTTCAGTCCCCCGTTCTGAAATGCCGTGAAATTCGCCTATCAGAGAACGACGAAATGACGGCCCTCAGACCACTGTTATTACAGTCACCGTGTTTCTGCCCTAGAAATTCGTTTTAGAGAGGTTTCCTTTTCATGCAGATAACTAAATGTATCCTTTTCTGTTCGATAGACTTAAAAATTTTTACCTAAATCCACTCCTCTTATTCATCCAACAATTTAGCTAAAATCTCGAGCACTGACAGCAAACTGACTCCTCGCTGGAAGGAAGGAAAGGAGCGGGGCGGAACAGACGAGCGGCTGCGGAGCACCGATCCGTGCTGCCAGCCCGGGATGTGCCCAAATTCCTTCGCAGGGGCTGTTCCCGCCGCGGGTGAGAAGCCTCCCGGGCCGCCGGGGAGCGGGCACTGGGAGCCCTCGGGACCCACGGGCAGCAGCTGGACCCGCTCAGTGCCACTCCTAGGGGCTAAAAAAAAGGAGGGGGAAAGGGAAAAAAAAAGGAGGGGGAAAAAAAGGCAGCAGCAAAATTGGCGTTCTCTGTTTATGTGTGTGTGCGAGCATATCCACGTATTCCTTTCCCCTGAGACGAAGTGCTGGTGCCGTGCAACCCTCAGTCACCACAAGGATATCTAATTACTGCTGACAGATAAGAAAAGATGTTTTCGGGCTGACCGATGGGGCTGGCGAGGGGGCGGCAGAGTGCGGGGCGCATTCCCGGCCAGCCCTGCACCGATCACTCTGGGGAAAGGTCTCCGCCACGGCAACTTGGGCTGCTGCTGGTTTAATGCTGAACCCCTGCTGCCGCCGGCGAGGAGCGGGTGTTTGCTGGCCTTGCGGGAATCAGCGGGGTCGGGCCGGATGCTGCACTCGTGCCTCTGGCTCCTTTGGGGTGGGAGGAGGTCGGCCAGGATCGGGCCCTGCATGTGCTGCCCCCACGGGAAGAGACCGGCCAGTGGCAGCATCCCCGTTTCCCACCCATGCCTGCTCCCCTCGCCCCCTTCCATGGGGCAGCTCCCGTGGGCCTCGGGCCTCGGGGAGCAGGGGAAACTTTATGTCCTAATTTGTTGTCAAGGGGAGCTCTTGGGGGGCTGTGGTTTGGTTTGTTGTTGTTTTGGTTTGGGGTTTTTTGTAGGGTTGTTTGTTTTGTTTTGTTTTTTCCACTCGCGCTTCTGGTAAAAAAAAGAGCCATTTGTTTACGAAGCCCTTCTGCCCCCATCTGAGCCCACCCGACGGGGCTCCCTAAAGGAGCGGGAGGGGGATCCCTCCGTGCCAGGTCCCCTCGCCTGTTCATTTCTCTATTTGCATCCGCAGTTAGCTGAAGATCATTTTAATAAATAACAATGAAAGGGGATCGCATCTAGAGGGCTTGTCGGCAACATTCAAAAGCCAATAGAGTTTATAATTTTACTCTATCATTTCTTATTGATTAGAGTAATCAAGATAAAAAGCTAGCCGGGCTCCGAGAAGTTCAGCGGCATATCATTAAAGATAAGAGTCAGTTAATTCTGGCGCAGTAGTAATGGTGACGGCGATGAAGAGTTCATTTGCATGAGATGCTGAGCCCCGTAACAAGAGGACAAAAATCACTAATTAGGACTGCAGAGTGTCTCGAGTTCTTCAAGCACCCTTTCGAGATGAGGGATGATGCAAAGAGACCGCACTTTTATGTAAATTCAGGCCAGGACACCGCGACCGGGGTGCTGCTCCCCGGCAGGGATTGCCGAACAGGGACGGGCCGGATCCCCGGGGCCTCTCCGGGCTCCGGTGTGTACGGCCGCCTCTGCATGGAGCTTGCGGGACTCCGGCTGCCCAGATAAGCCCGGGCAACACGGGGGAAAACAGGGCTGCAGCGGATGCCGGGATTGCCCTGAAATCTGCGAGGTGGGGCAACAGGACAAGGAAAAAAAAGAAAAATAAAAAAGAGGGAAAATAAACCAAAAATAAAACCCAAAAGTTTATTCGTAGGTTCTATTAAAAAAAAAAAAAAAAAAAAAAAAAAAAAAAAGTGAAAACAATTAAGTCTCACACCAATGAAAAATAAAATCTGCACTAAGGTACCCATGAGCCTGCGGGTTGCTAAAAACTAGGGAGAGCGCTTCGCCGCGACCTGAGAGCAGGGTCCGCACTTCTGTGGAGAACGGGGAGCGCCCCCAGGATCCCACAATCCAGGGGGTCGCCCCGAGGCGAGACAAGCTTGGGATCCGCCAGTCCCTCCCGCTGCCTGCGGGCTCCCGGGCACCTCCTTCCCCACGGAGCACGAGTGGGGCCATCGCCCCCTCCTTTCATCGCGGTTACTGTCTTCCCCCTTTCCCCCTGCCTTGTCTCGCCATCCCCCCCACGCTCACACAGACAGATCCAAACCCGAGCAAAACTACTCAGCTTCAGTCAGCCCTCCGAGAAGGAAGGACACCCGTGGGGCTTTGGGGAAGCTCCCCTCAAAAGCCGGGGGCCAGCAGTGGGCTGATGGCTATCGACTTGTTTACTTGCTCGAAAGGTATCAGCCGCGGGAGGCTTGGCAGCTGGCTGTCAGCGCTAACTTTACCCCTCGCTTGGCCGGGGAGTAAAGGATTCACGGCCTTCTTTGGGCTAATTGTAGGTGTCAGCGTGGAAAGCGGCAATGTTTGCCGCCTCTCAAAAGTCTCACTGTCTCTCTCGCCCCCCAGCAGCTCCCCGGCCAGCCCCGCTGCCCCGCCGCACACAGCCCTGCCTGCACACGCAGGACCAGGTGCTTCGGCTACACCCACCCCTCACAGCCTCCTCTCACTTTCACCTATGTTCACACCTTTCTCTCCGCACACGTGTCCCTCCTCACCCACCCCGCCTCTCCCGCTCACGAACAGGATCCGCGTGCCCGTGTATCCACCCGCGAAGGTTCCTCTCCCCCTCCGTTCCTTGCACACTAGCGAGCAAGAGTGCACACCAGCGCGTCGCCGTCTCAGGTGCACGGATTCCTCACATTCCTGCCCACGTGCACCTCGTGGCACCCCTTTTCACGCCCCAGCACACTCACAAGCACATAAGCCTCACCTTCCCTGCAAGCTCACCTGCTCACACGCCCTCAGACAGACCGACAGACAGACAATTACCCCGCTTCACAAACCTCCTCCCACCCCCGACACCCCCTGTACCCTCACACACCCCCTGAGCCGGGGCCCGGGGCCGGTGCGGAGGAGGGTGGCCGCTATCCTCCCGCCTCGCCTCCCCGGTCCCCGGCTCTTTGGACTTTTGTCTGACTATGTGGCTGAAGGCTCCTTTCCCCTTGTTCTTCCCATAGAGAATAAAGTCAGTCTGTATTTAATGGTTATGGCGGATGTGAGGAGGATTTGGCAAATGAAGAGGCCTTTTGCTCTAAAATATTGTTCCTTACGTCGTGTGAGTCTACCAACCCACCACGACCCCATATTCTTCTCCGGGTGTCTGACTCGAATGACAAACGAGCTGATTTTTTCAGTACATCGCTGGGAAATGTAGTGAGTGATAATAGAGATTTCTCTTTCATTTTTTACGCTTGACTTGGTTATTGTTGCTTTTCTTTTCCCGTGATTCCTTCTGAGGATTAGCTCTGACTTCCCCACTATTGGCGGTCAAAGTGGCCCAAACTCTGGATGACAATTGATGGGGATCAGGGGATTGCCCATTCTGTGCCTGTAAGAACTGATTTGTGCCAGAGAAACTCATCAAGTATAGGCAAAGAATAAAAAGCATTTGGGGGTAAATGTATTCATTGAGAAGGGTTCTTCCAAATTGCTTCTAAGTTTTCTTAATGAAAAGTAACGCTTGCAGCAATCAACGGCTTTTTGACGGATTACAAACCTGGGTAGGACTATGGGACTGCATTTAAAAGTGCCCCAGCCTTAGCATGGGGGCAACTTGCTCACAAAAGTGTAGGAACGAGGGTCAGGCCACAAAATACAAAGCTGAGGTTTGATGCGTGTAGGAGTAATGAAAGGTGCATTAATTTATTAACATGGTGCGCGCAGGAGAAGTGAAAGAACAGCCCGGTGTAAGAGGAATCATTAACTCTCTACCCCAGGGACCCACCCAAGGCTCGCCATTTACATCAAAATAGTTATTGTATCTTTAGAGAGATTAAAAAAATCCCGCGCAGCAACGGTCCGTGTAAGAGGTGGAGGAGAGGAAAAGGGGAAAGAAGGAAAGGAGAAGGAGTCAGCAGAGATACAGGGCCAGAGAGAAGGTGCAGGGGGCGGTGGCCCTGCCCCGGCCCCATCCCGGCCCTCGCCGAGCCCTTTTGCCCCCGCCGGTCTCCTCGGGGCGTCGGGAAGCAGCGGTGGAGCCCCGAGGCCCGGCACCTTGAGCCCCCCCGCCTCCCCCTGAAGTGTGGCTTCGGGCGTTTAAACATCGATTTTGTTAATTAGTCTAATCATTAGGGGCCGGGGAGAGCGGGCCTGGGAGGGAACCGGGCGGGAGGCGGCGTTCTGCTGGGAGAGTGGGCTTTGACCCGGGCTGGGTCAGCGCTCCTCCTGCCCGGCCCGGCCTGGGCTGCGTTTCGCGTCTCGTGGGGCTCTTTTCTTTCTTTTTTTCTCTCGTATTTTTCTTAAGCAGTCGAAGGACACAATGAGAACGGCCCCGAAGTGAAAAGGGTTAGCCGGGAAGGAGAGCCGGGAGGAATCTCCAGTCCTTCCCTGCGTTCCCTTCAAACCCGAAAGGCTGGAATATTAACTTTTTTCCCCCTGCATCTTGTCAATGCTATCATGGCTTTGATGGGAGGGTCTTCAAGGTGGCACATTTCTGAACTTAACCCCTTTTCAAACTAACTCTCTACCTCCCTTGTTAGTGCCCAGCTCTGAACTTCTGAAGAGTATTTTTGTGTGAGTCAGGGTTCATTCACTCGGGGGCTTTTGTAGGACTTTCTTCCTTTCAGCCCTCAGTGTGTTACACCAATTAAAGGACGACGTGCTGTAAATGTAATGGGCCGAGCAGTGATTGTTTTTGACAAGCAACAAAACACATAGATCCACCCCTTAGATTAGGCCGTTGAAGGGAGGTTCATGCCGGTCAGTTTACTGAATAGTTCATGAACTGTAATTCTGAGGGCTTGTGTGAAAGAAAATGTCTCTCTCCCTTTCTTTCTTTTTTTTTTTTTTTTTTCTTTCTTTTCCCCTCGAAGAGAAGAAACACCAAGCATCTAGGGGCAAGGGGATGGCTTGGGAGGGTGAGGGGAGTTGGAGGAGAGCAGAGGTGGCTTTGTCTTGTCATTTAGAAAGGGAAAAAAAAAAAAAGAAGCTAACAGTCAAGCCACTTTATGTCACTAAACATGTCAGCTGCCTTTGCAGAGATGCTCCTCTCCATACATCTTTATAGGCAGCCTTGAGCTAATAACCTGCTACCTGTTCCCATCCACACAGTATTTTTATGTGATTCAGACCTTCCTCATAGCTCAACCAGAAGACTTGATAATTCTGACTTCATTTCACAAGAGGAAGAAAATGTGGATAAGAGTTGAATCTTTAAAGAGCATAACATACAAGAGAAATCGTATCATATCATGAGCCTGATCCTGTTCCTCTTCAGCTCAGTTGGGGGGAAAAAAAGTAGGGAAAATCCTCTATAATCTGAACAGGACCTGAGTCAAAATGGTTTGGGAAATGGAAAATGATCCTTTATCAAATGTCCAAGGGCCAAGGGGGTACTTGACTTATTATTTATTTAAGTCAAAACAACATGGATCTTCCCAGGGAAGGAGCAGACACAGTCACAGGCTGTGGAAAGAGTAGGAATAAAGCAATGGATGTTTCTTCTTTAAAAGAAATGAGTTTCTTCAGCCTTTCCTATGAAAGATTATCCTGGGCACATCACATTCCCTTAAATCCCAGAGGCATCTGCGATCCTGCAGCTGCACGAGTACCACATGTGGGTTTCTGAAGGGAACCACAATAGTATAGTCTGTGGAGACGGGTTGGGAGCAGATACAGCACAGAAATGCCTTCAGAGCCCTCTGGGAGAGGGATATGCCACTGCATGTGGCTCAAAAAGTCAGTCTCTGGGGTGACCTCTGAAAAGTAAACCACCTTGGAACTCCTCCTGAAGAAACTCAACATGATCTGCCCTCCACTTTTGCTTGGACATCATTTCACCGCTGAATTGATAAGTTAAATGAATAATCTGTCTTGTGTTCAGATGTGTTGCTTCTTTAGGCTTTTTTTAGCAACTCCTGTGCTTTGCTAAATCCCTGTTAATTCCTGTGGGGCCTCCGCAAACCCCGAAGACACTTGTGGAAACTGTGGGGCCAGCTCTCATTCCAAGATCCAGAACTACTGCCGTGCAATAACCAGATCACAGCCATTCTGGGCTAGGTAGCAGTGCATAGCATATTTTTCTAACCCTTCTTCCTTTCACTTTGATACAATGGGACCTAATTCCTGCAACTCTTTTTTTGGATGCAGCAATTTGTTTACACTGGTAATAAGCACACTGTATGTGCTGTAAAATTCGTACTTGTTACGGCAGGAGATTAATGAATATGTGAATCACAGCTGAGGAGTTTAACTCT
The DNA here is from genome assembly GCA_038380795.1 of Pyrocephalus nanus. Taxonomy (NCBI): domain Eukaryota; kingdom Metazoa; phylum Chordata; class Aves; order Passeriformes; family Tyrannidae; genus Pyrocephalus; species Pyrocephalus nanus. The sequence goes on from CM076260.1 coordinate 45,340,315, forward strand.
CATTGACTTCATTATGCAGAAGGTATCAGGGAACAAAAAGACACGTGTGCTAACTCATAAACAGAAGTACATTTCTAATTCCAGTCTGCAGGCCCCATGAGAGCAGACTTTACATCTGCTCCCGCAAAAGAACTGTGTGTTGCTCATGCTGGCACACAGACCACAGCCATTTGAGGCCACAAATGCCATAGGAGATGAGGATGCTGTGTGGATGATGGGCACATATCAGTGGGGAGATTCCTGACAGGGTTGTGAGATCTGCTCCCAAGGGAAGTGGATCAGAACAGGGTAGAGGTCAGTGAGCGCCCCGGCAAAGGATAAGGTCACCATCTGATCTGTGTGTTTGACTAATGGTAGTGCAAAATGCTGCAAAATATTATGGTATACACAGAAATACGTGAAAAGGGCCCCTCCCATCTTTCCCACCCTTCTCATCAGTGGAGGAAGAAAGCTCTGCCTGATAAAATGAAGTGGAGGTATTTCTGCAGACAGAGGGTTCCCAAAGAACTTAGTCCTCTTTTTCCTGTTCAGCTAGGTCTTTCAAAAGACTTAACTCAGGAAAGCCAAGGAAATTTTCTTTTTCAGGTTGGGAGAGAATATTCAAAGCAGCCAAGTAAAACAAGTCATAAATTTGTAAACATTTCTGTCATGCAAATGGCCTGTTCTGGTTGCAGTAGGGCGATTCTCATTTGGTAGAGAAAGCATAACCTGCACAGGGGTTGCCAGTTGTACGTAATGTAGCTGTCCTAAACCTTTGCCAAACAACCTTTCTGCTATGCCAAACCATCCCAGATTTTGTGTAAATTTATTACACCAAGCACACAGCAGCTGTTTAATTGCAGAGAATTTAGGACAGGAAGTGAAGAATAAATCTGCATCCAATTGAATCCCCAGCATGTAATTATCTGGAGCACAAATGGGTAAATAACTAAAACTAATGTGTCTAGGAAAATAAAAGCACACATATAGACACATATTTGTGTGGGGAATGAAAGTGTGTTTCATTCAAGTAAAATGACTCACTTGCAGCGTTCCCTTGATCTGGCTCCAAGTGTTTGCAGTGTGCCTCGCGATTCTCTCCTGAAGAGTGCTACATGACTTCAAAGCACAGTAACTTTTTTCCAGGTGTTACAGAGTACTTTGCAGCAGCAGATCTCATGATCTGATGGCTCAGAATAGTAAGCAGGAGGAAATTAGCCTGTAAATTCATCACAGAAATTAACAGAGATTTGTGCCGTATGAGGCTGGCTGTACTCTCTTCCAAGGAATGAAGAGGAATGAGAAAAAGCATCTACTTTCACTAGTGAAGAAATTTCTGTGTTTGTGCCTTCCACAGAACTGGATAAAATGAGAACTAGGAGGAATTGATTTTTATTTACTTCCTCTCAGACAGAAGTACAGTATTTTTCACACTTTCCTCAATTCTGAACTTTTCCCAAGAAAAACAAAGAAGAAGGAGTGTGATGTTTTTTCAAGAACAGGTATTAATTTCTTCTGATTGCTGTGAAAATTCATATTTGAAAATGAACCAGTAGAAAAGTATACATTCAATGAAGACAGACAGGCTGCAGTAAGGTGCCCTGAAAAAAATTGTGGGGAAAGTTTCTGGCTTGTACATAGATGTTTGACAAGTAATGTAATTTCCTAGGGAGATGGTTTTCAGATCTCCTCCTCGAATAGATGTCAAAAGCACTGTCCTGCTTATTCAAGGATATTATGGTGTGAATACAGTACTGGGTAGCTGCACACAGCAGAAAAGCTGTAGTCTGAAAAATCTGTAACCCACATATACTTGTGAATGTGGTATCCAGAAAGAGTGCTTCCTAGTCAGCTCCCTGCATTTTCTCTTTTCTCCTCTACGTAATTTTCCATGGCTTGCATAACCATTTGGACACCCATGTTAACACTGTATGCGCTTTCCCAGAGCTATGAGCCACTTTTGCAATCTTCTTAGCTCTCAGAGTTTCTCAAACAACCCACTGCAGGGGAAAAAAAAAAGACCCACCGAACTAATCATAGACATTCCTTTGGGTGGAAGAGTTTATTAAAGATTTTTAATTTTTTTTTTTTTTTAATGGAGATATTTTTGTGAGAGGAAGCAAACAGAGAGGATCAAAGCAATTTTTCATTACTGGGTGGCTGAATGATGGTTAGTGAGACTAGAGGAGATTGACTGTTTTGTAGAGAGATTAGCAGAATTCACATTGCCATTGAATGAAAGGTGGAGGAGGCAGAAACCCTAAACAAGTGAATTCAATTACTTCTGAAAGGAATAGGGTAAATGAGGATTCTCTCTTTGGGTTTGCTCCAGGAAATATTTCTGAAAAGTTTGTTGAAGAATACCAGTCATCCAAACCCTAATTTTGTTATTATGTAAAAATTCGTTGCTCCGTGGCAGCTTGTGATTTGGAAACGCTTCCCTTGTTTTGTGTATGCAGTTGGCGCGTCACCTCTTCATTTAATTTCACTCTCGGATTACACCACCCAGTGCAACTTGTTTGCACATGTGGCAAGGGTTTCAAAAGAAATATAAACCTGATCCCAAGCCCACCAGAGTTAAAGAACGGATCTTCCTCAGCTTCTCTGGATAACAGCCCCGGCGGAGGGAGCAGTGAGCCACCTTCTCGGGCTGTGGGTGTAATTCCTGTTTCTGGGAGGTTTGCTGTGCTCTGAGCTTTAGCGTGCCCTGGCACAGCCCACAACAGCCTAGAGTTCACGACCTGGGAAGTTTGGAATTTCAGTTTATTTGATATGTGGCAATCTTGTAAGCAATATGGCATGGTAGGAAGTAGCACTTGTTCTGCAGGTTGTTAGAGCAAGTGCTATTGATTGAGAAGCAGCATGTTCTCAGTGCAAGCCTCTATCTCCCTTGGGTCTCCTTGGAGAAGGACAGCCCTCCCAGGCATGCAACACTCTCTCCTCTTCCCACTTAACATTTAAGGATGCTAAGCACAGAGGTTCCCCCAGCTCCCCTAGGACCTCCAGGAACTGCCAGAGCAAGGACTAGGAGCTGAGGCAGCAACCCCTGCAGGGAGTAAGGAGGTTTCCCAGCAGCACTCCTGCCCTCATCCTGAAGTACCAGAAGACATTGCTGAACAGAGTCAGAGTGGAGAGACACTGGGTTGCAGGTGTTCCTTCCAATCAGAGGTTTCTCTTTTCCACATCAGCTGGGCCCCTTCCATCCCCAGAACTGTCTCTTAGTGCTGCAAAATGGACATACTCTCACTCCCTTCCTACTTGCCATCCTGCCTCAATCTGTACCTACCAACTTCTGTTCCCTCCCTTGTGGGTCCCTCTGCCCCTTCCAGATCCCCCCAGCTCAAGGGACATGGTTTCATATCTTTAGTCCTACCAAAACTCCCTCAACAGTTTTGGGTGCCATAGAAAAGCTTCACACTCTCTTGGCTGTCAGAGTTATTGGGTGAGGTGGTGTACAGGATGTAGGAGACAAACTGATCTCTGCCCTTCACTGTCTTCTCCTCATGTTCTCAGTTTATTCTATCCCCTCCCTGTCTTCCCTTTCATCCATTCCCACAGCAGTAGGTGGGGTTACATTTTATTCACTCTATTCATAACTTTATTTTGGCTGTGTGCTCTGGAGGGATAGATAGGGACTTGGATTGATCAGAACAAGGTAACTTTAGAGAATCCATCTCAATTTTTTTTTCACTCCCTAAAAAAGTAAACAAAATTTTCTTCTTCCTGAGACTGAGATGAAGGTCTTAAACACACTGCAGAGCTGACAGGAGGCAGGAAGGTATCTCCCTCTCTGCAGCGGAATGTAAGAGAACTGCTCTAACCAAGCACGCTGTGTTGACCTCAGGTGAAGGAGAAGGAGGCAAAAGGGTGGCTGTGTAAGGAGTTATCTTCTTGTTTTCAAAGTCTGCTCTTGGAAGATGCATCTTGCTCTCCTCCCAGTGCCCCCAGCAAAAAGCAACAGCCAAAAAACCAAGTTGCTGGGAAAACCTACTCACTTATTGGAGCAGAAGAGCACAGAGGAATCAAATCTGCAGCGGGGGGGAGCGGGTGCTGTTTCACTAAAGAAAATGAAGCTGTGCTGCTCTCTCCCAGCTGATGACATGACCTTAGCTGTATAACACATGCCATGTACAGCCATGTGAAAGACTCTCTCCCTCATCTGGGATGTTCCTGTTTGCAGGGGGAGTCCAGGAGACTGAAAGAAATTCTTGAGCTCCCTTTTTAAATCCCTTCTCTAATAAATTCTTAGCCAGCTTCTTCTTCAATCCATACGTCTATTCCATTCCAACAGCCTAATTATTGCAAAGACCTTATTTATTGCCAAATTTTTTATGCTTTTTGCTGGTATTTTACTGAGCACAAATCCTCTAATATTTGTCTAAGATTTTTTGCATTCTCCAAATACCTGGAAGTTTCAAAACTCATGTGTGACTCAGGACTGAGCTATGATATATTTAGGATCATCAGTTTGTGCCAGAATCATTTCTAGATAAGTTTTCCCACCTTTTACATAATTTTCTCTTTAATATCTCCCACAATGACGGTTCTCCGGTACTCATGGATGAGAACATTTGCCAACAGACTTTCTAGTTAACGTGTTACATCCAAGGCAGAGAGTTTGGGAAGTATTTAAATTTCTCCAGCATATCTGATCCTGTAGTAGTTTTCAGGACAGGCATCAGAAAACTTTCAACCTGAGCGTGTTATGGAAGTGGAGGGACTTCTTTTCTAGAGTGCCTCTCTTGAGCAATCTCTGTCAGGGCAACATTTGAAACTGCCTTCCACTAGGCAGCTGGGACAACTTGTCTGTAGCCCTTTTCTTATTCCAGGGCATGGATGTGACTACAAATTCTGCTACTTCTCCCGTTTGTAGGCAACCTGCCTCTGAACAGCTCTGGATTACTTAGATCATTGTTGATATTAGATCTTCAACTTTATAAATTAAATATTAAATCTTCACATTTACATAGCCTATGTATTCTTTTTTCAGAGCAGCCTCCCATTTGCAGGGACCTGCAAATGGGCCCACAGGGGCTACAAACCCCTAAGGGATTTTCAAATTGGATCTGCCAAGACAAAAGAAAAACTCTAATTCTGAAATGGTTAAATCTCACATGCCTCTGCAGTTGGTGTTTCTTTCTTACCCAGTTTAGGTAGTAAGTCTGCAATATTGGCAAATCCACAAACAAGGTCTTCATAGTAAAGGCAGAACCCCACAAAACTCTGCACATCTGTGACCGCCTGGGAAACTGCCCAGTCCTGTGCACGGCCATATTTTTATTTTTGTGAGAGAAAACTCTCTCTGGCTGAGCTGTGTGTCCATGAGAAGTAGTCCCTTTTCAGAGCAACTCTCATTTCAGGAAGCTCAAGTTCAGTGGTAGCCTTGATCTGATCCCAGGCTAGTTGTAAATGCAGTCTTTCTTACCAGCAGTCTCTGAGTGTGCCCTGAGCCATCTCAGCAGAGCAGACAGGCTGAGAGGGACCTATTTTGCAGCGGCCGTTTCCAAGATCACTCAGTGTCAGCCAGAAGCCGGCACTTTCAAGTGCTGCTTACTGACGCAGTAGAAATGCTGTCTCCTGCCCTTCACCCCTGCTCTTTGCTTCCACTGCCACTTGCCAATTCTTCTTAAAACCGAGTATGGAAACCAGACCGCAATATCCAAGGTGTTATCCTCTCATGACAGTGGCTGCACCTGCCACGGTGTTATTTCTTTCATCCTGTTCTACTTTGTACTGAGGCATGCACTCTACTGCCTCCCTTCACCAGACCTGTGGACGACATCCAAGTTACTGCTGAAGGCACCTTTAGGTCTTCAGTGGTCTGTACAATGCCTTCTCCCCAGACAGTGTGGGGCAGTTTAATGGGTCAGTGCCTCTAAAGATGAGCCTTGAGTCTTCATTATGAAGTAGAACAAGTGACTTCAGGACTCAGAGGAACTATCCTTGATCCCTTACCAGAGGCACAGTTTCATAGTCTTTTTCATTAACTAGAGTAATTAAAAGACGTCCTGACCCAGCGCTGACCCTCTCTCTGTTTGCTGCCCATAATTCACAAATGCACAGTTACCATATGTCCTGGCTGTGTTGGTGTTAGCAAGAATTTTGGCTCAACAGGGGACTGAAGCAATTACTGGCTTCCAAATCTACACTGCCTGCAGCCTGGGGAGGCTGGGCCCAGCTTCTCTGGACCAAACACCCCACCACACAAGTGGTACTGCCCGAGTAGTGTTCTCTGACAGGAGGCAAGCTCTTACACACTAGGGCAGCTCTGTCACTGAGCCAGCCTGCAGCAAACGGGGGTCATAGTGGGATCAGCTTCGAACCTGCACTGCTGCCCCAAAAGCAACCTGCTTATGCAGGTGCCACCTCTGACGCACAGCAGCATTCACTGCCAAGATTTCCCAGTTCTCAAGGCACATCTTGGATCCTCCTCAGCATTCTTTTACCAGCAGAGTGCAGACGGTGTTGTGACACTTTCTTCTCCTATTAAGCAAGGTCATTCGTGCCCTACAGATCAGATCTTTCAGCTTATCTACTTCATCCACACAGTCTAGACCCCGCTGTTGAGACACCGGCCTTTCACAAAAAGCTGCAGGGCAGGATGCATGGTGCCCACTGTGGTCTCTCCTCACTTCAGCCCATGCCCACCCAATGACCTGTATGCTCAGCTGGTACCCACTGTCCTCACAACTGGTGAACCCTCACTCATTTGGCCACAGCCAACACACCTGCCTGAGATGTTTAGGTCAACAGCTCTGACCCCTGTAGTTCCTCATACTTTCAGTCAAGAAGTTGCAGCTCTTCCTCTTCAAAGGTGGGCGAGGGCTCTCACTGGGTGCCACCAATTACTCCATTTTGGCCACACACCAGGCTATGGTTATTGTGGTATTTCTCTACCTGCCCCCCTTAAGTGAACAGGTAACAGGGCTTAGCAACCATTTTCCCAGTCACACAGACCAACGGTACCATTCCTTCTAATCACTCAGAAGTGCCATCAGGAGGATTCCTATCCTGTGTGTCCAACTCTTACCCATACTCACTGTGTCTACAGCACCGAGCATCTCTCTCTCTCCCACAGCAATGTCCCCTTTTAGTGTACAGCTGCAGCTGAGCCCCGTGACAAATTCCAGCACCTCTCAGAACGGCTCTGGCCTCCTTTCACTGGTCTTTGCAGGCCACGCCAAGTCCAGCTGAGTCCCTCTAAACTGGTCCATGGCCAAGGCATCTTGGCAGTCTTTGCTGGAAGTGTGCCAGGAGAGAAGGCTCCTCAGGTTCTCCTCAGCTTAGGTAGATTCTCCCCTTCTCTTCTCCAAGACCCCCACTGAGCCCCAGTCAACTGGGATGCTTTATGGTTTCTGGCTTTAGAAAGTGTGCCCCAGTTTGGGAACTAAGCTGCGCCATTTTTTTTCTTTCTTTCTTTCTTTCTTTTTTTTTTTTTTTTTTTCCCCTGCAGGTAATGTTTCAGACCTGTTTGGTTCCTGGGAAACACTATTGCTGTCCATCTTCTCTGACATAAAGGTTCCGGTCATGCCTTCTCAGATCATTCACTGCAACTTTTTCAGCCAGTTTCTTGTGTATTGGTACAGTTTGTTCAGCTTCTTCCCTTCCAGTTTCTGCAGTTGAAACAGTGTTATGAGGCTAGGCAGCAGAAGTCCTCTGGCAGCCTTCATTCCACATCAGGTTTCTGACTTTTGCAACTTTCTGATTTCCTTGTGCTGTTGGTATTTTTAGCTTTTTTAATCCTCACTTCTGTCCTGCTCAGTTAGTAACCTCCAAGCTTGCCAAAGATTCTTTGGCCTTCCCTGTCCCCGGAAAAGCTGCTGGTTCTCAGCCATCTGGTTACTGGTTCCTTATTCATTTATTTTGAACTTGTTCCAGCTTCTGCTGCCCCTAAAAAATTTTACCTCCAGTCTCAGGCCATCTCCCAAGCCTTTCAGCAAAGCCTTCAGATGTTGCTTTAATCCCTTCTGCAAGGTCTCATGCTCTTTTCTCGGGTCTTTAGACCTCATTTTAGTCACTTGTGATAGCCTCCATTTCTGCAGGTTTTGTTCATAGAATTCCACAGGAAGTCTCAGTGCATGGCAGAGCACAGCATTCCTGTTTTCCTTTCTCTACTGGAAACAGCTCATTTGATATAACCTAGAATTGCATTTGCCTACTTGGCAAGCCTGTAACATAGCATCTCATGGTCAGAATGTGGTAAGTAACAGAAGGAGGTACTTTATTTCCTCCTTTTGCTTTTCTATGTAATGAACTTCTGGCTTCAAGCAGGGATCCTTCCGATTCATCTTTAAGGACATTTTGCATGATTACAAACTACCTTCATTCTATTTGTAAAGGCCAACATCTCTTCCTGCTGAATATTCCCATCCTTCTCTTTATAGCTGATGCTGACATGTTTTGCACCCAGTTATTTATTAAAAATATAAATCTTCTTGAGAAATTCCAGGAGTGAAATTCCATTTAAGCATAGCCAACTCTCTCGTCTTCTCTAGGCAGCTTCTTTTCCACCTCATAGCTCTCCAGTGACCCTTCAGTCTCCCACAAGCTGCTGTGTGCTGTAGTCTCCTCAAAAATGCTTTTGGTTTAGCTGCAGCACTCAATTTCAAGTTTGAGACTGATTCAGATGAAGCTGTTTTCCAGATCTGCTTTATACTTCAAGGAGTAGTCATGTTCAGGGCACAGTTCATCTTGTCTTGACATGGGAGTCTGATGGGTCAAAAGAGTAAGATCTGCAAGTGCTCCTCTGCCCCTCTTGAATAGAAAAAGACATTCACAATGCTAAAACAGGAGCAGATGACTAAAGTTAAGCAGAATTGTCTACCTTCTAGAAACTTGTACTTCCCCTGAAATACCTTCCAGGAGGTTTTTACAGAGGATGGCAGGGGAGAAACTGCACAAGGAGCTAAAACCAGCCTCCTGGACATCCAGAGAACTTCCTATAGTTTTGACTGGACTTCTTTTACATGTCTCCTGTACTGATTCCTCCCTGTGCCATTTTAAGACATTTGAGTGAATTAAAAAAACCTCAAAGTCACTTTTTCTTTTCTCACTTAGAAGTGGTGCTATATTAAATATAGTTAAAAAGTAATACTAGTGTGCACCTTTCACCAGTCCTCTCAAAGCTGTATTAACTGTGAATTCACTGTAAAATTGTGTTTGCAGTTATTTGTGTTTGCTTTTCTTCCAGTCACAGCTGCCACGGGGAAAAAGAAATCACATGAAAAATTCCGTGAAGTTCCATACCAAGGTTACAAATTTGGACTGCAACTCTAGAATTATCATCTGAGAAAAAAAAAAACATCTGTAAGTCATCATTTCTCATGCTTGGTATGCTCCTCGTGCTCGGTATGCTTGGTAGCATTACAGCTATGGCTACATAGCAGTAGAATTTTCTCCCACACTTCAGACCTGATCCTGCCCATACTCCCAGCAACACGTCCATTAGTAATACACTGATTACCAGGGGCTTTGTACAAGTTCAATATTGGGGGCTGTTCAATACTGCCAGAAAACTCGTTGCAGGAGTGCTGAAGTTAACACCAACACCAGCTCTCCATCTCAAAGAAATTTTTAATATGGAGGATACAGTGATACAAAAATATGTCTAAGCAACATAATTGCCCTATCCATAATAATTTCCAAAGACTCCCAGAGACGCCACCTTAAATGTAGGAACCTGCCTCTATTCGGGAGACCAAAGCTCTCAAAGCCACAGGACTGCTACTAGAAGACAAAAGGCAGTAGGAAAACATATAAAAATCCAATGTAACTCTTGAACAGCCTCTGCTGCTCCATAATAAGGGAATAATAGTGTGCAGCCCTCTTATAGCACTCTATCTGGGGATCTCAGTGGCTACACAATGGATGAGTTAGTTTGTTTCTTAGCCTAAAATAGAAAAATGTCCAAAACAGAGCTGTGGGAACACAGTACCTCTCCAGTTCAAATCACAAGTCTTTGAGAGCTCTTCAAGGCGTGGAGAAAGCCTTACTCATGGAGTATACCTTGTTCCATCTCCCTGTAAACCATCTCCACGGTTTAACTCCAGCTGGCAACTAGTACCATGTAGCCACTCACTCACACACCCCCTGCTGTGGATGGGGAGAAGAGTAGGAAAAAAAAGAAAAACTGATAGGTTGAGATAATATAATAATTATAACAATAATAGTAATGAAAAGAGAGACAACCAAAAAGAGAGATATAAACCCCAAGAGGGGCATGTTATTCTCAACACAATTGCTCTCCACTCACTGACCAATGCCCAGCCTGTCCCTGAAACATGATCAGACCCAGACAACTCCCTCCAATTTATATACTGAGCACGATGGTCTATGGTATGGAATATTCTTTTGGCTAGTTTGGGTAGTTTACAGCATTCCTGGCTACACTCCCTCCTGGCTTCTTGTGTGCCTTCTCATTGGCAGAGCATGAGAAACTGAAAAGTCCTTGACTTTGGGTAAGCACTACTTAGCAACAACTAAAACATCGGCATGATATCAACATTGCTCTCATACTGAATCCAAACCACACCACTGTACCAGGAAGAAAAGTAATTCTATCCCAGCTGAAACCTAGGCACTCTCCTTTGGCACCACAAGGATGCAGAAAAGCTGAGCGTTTCATGGAGCATATCAGAAGCAGCTTGGCATTTCTTTGCTACTGTTTCTGCTACTTGCTTTCAATGCTTGCAATTTTGTGTACTAAAAATACTAAGTAAACTTGAATTATTTTATAAGAGAGGTTGAATGGTAGGCTATATATAAGGTACTATCTAATGCAGTATCTAATGAACAGAAAGATACAGGCAATAAGGCATATGTGTGTCCTCTGTATATTAAAACTTGCTTTTTCTTGGCATTTCACACTGAAATTCTGTTTGACAGAGAAATTCATGCTAACATGAAGAAGCTTTTCACCAGAATTTGAGGTGCAAGAATACGTACAAGATTTTTTTAGTAGCTCATTAGTTTTAATGGCCTGGAATAGTGCATAATTTATCCTGAACACCAGTCAACTAAAGTATTACTCATCCAATAGCTTTGTTTTAAAAATCTATCTAAGATATTTTCTACCACATGCTGCATAGGGTATAGTCCTCTAGACATCCAAACAGCTCTTGACTGCACATTTTTAAAACCCTCAAACCGATGGCTCCAGGCAATAAGTTCCAGGACGTTAGAGCTAGGACATTGTTTAAACATAAACATCCTAGATTGCAGTAGCCCTTGTCTTTGCCTTCCTCCCCTGGAAGGTGATGGCTTCCCATGTTCAAACAAAACACTTCTGCAATGCTAGGTCACTTTCTTGGTAACAACACTGAACAGGCTGGACTCAATGTAACCACTATCCTTGACATAGCTTGTTCAGTGTGTAGGGAAAAATGTCAAAACTAAACCAGTAACGACCTCCAACCAGCCAATTCTCCCAGTAGGTTAAAAAATATACATGTTAAAATGCCAAGACTGTCTAACATTTCACTTGAAATCCTCAATAGCAACACCCCTTTGGTACTGTAGTGGGAAAAAAGGAGTATAAAAAAAAATCTAAGATCTACAAAAAGGCCCTTCAACTTTAAAGTGAATGTATTCTTGGAGAAGTGAAGGGTCTGTTGTGCAGATGGCTGTTTGCTCTCAATGCTAGAAGCAGACACTCTTCAGTGAGGAGGAAAGGGGAGTCAGATAGCGTATTACCATGCAAAAGCAGCAAGCTCTGCCTATGATGACTGCAATATTAACTCCCAGGGCTTCCTGCGGCTGAGAGGCAGCAGCGGCAGCAGCAGCAGCAGCAGCGAGTTTCACTTGCCCCCTGCCCCCCACCCCCAAGCTTCCAGGTTCAATAAAGATTACATCATGGAATAAGTATGCCATGTAAGCCTGAGAATCAAAGCCGTCACAATTGGCGGCTGTTTAACTGTAATGTCGCTGAAACACATACTCCCCCTATGTGCACATGCACTTTCCCCCTCACCCCTCCCAGCCCATCCCGAACCCTCCGTGGCTCCTACGATTAAGGGTAGTATTATCGGGGAGAGGAAAATCTGATCAAAACTGTCGACTGCAAACTGACGATTTTCTATGGATTCAATAAAGGCCACCTTAACGATTTCCCTAATTAATGGATGACATCTTTGGCTGGAGGAGAGGCGCTGTATTCTACTCTGCCTTAGTCTTTGTTAACCTTCTAATTAACTTTCGTAGGTCACCCAGGTCTCCCAAACCTAAAAGTGAAGAGAGCCATTGTGCTAGAAGCAGTAAACTTACTTTTTCTGCCTGGGTACTTAAAAGGGAGAACGATTATAGGCAGGGAAAAATAACTCCATTTAAACTCTTTGTGACTGTGGAGAATGCATAGGTCCCTGCCTTAGAAAATAATTGAAACACCTTTTATACCAATATTTGCATGCATAATACACCAAATTAGCAAATATACATCTAAATTCAGCTGCAGTTGCAAATTGATTAGGGATTTGGAGGGGGTTTTTTGGTTGTCCTCTTTTTTTTTTTTTTTTTTTTTTTTTTTTTTTTTTTTTTTTGGAATGTCAACTTCAGTGGGTCAACAAAAGGAATTGGATTTCTTGAGCAAATTGCAACTGCAACAGCTATCAGCTTTTACATGGCATGATCTCCAGCAAAGAGTCTGGGCTAATCGTACACACACATGCATTCTAACACTATAATATTAGGCCAGATTAATCCCTGTGGTAAGACCATTGAAGTCAATGGAATTGTATCAGAGATGAATTTGGTTCACTGCCTTTTGTGGAATCTAATATGAATTGACCATTGAGCTGGAGGCATCAAAGATGATAAATGCAGCCCTCTTTCAAACAGTCTGATGCAACCCAAAAAAGGGCAGGCAGAAGGCATTTAGGATGGGTGGCCTTTTCTTCTGTCTACAGCTTTCTCAGGGAAATTCTGCCCTCATTCACGCCCATTGACTGAAGTCAATTAAATTATTTTAATAAATTGTAATTAAAATTCACAGTGTACAATGAAAGATTGAAACTTCATAGCACAACTTGACTAATAAACCTGAAGTTAATTGCTTCTTGAAAGTAAAGATTGAGAGTGCTTCTTTGGCTTACGGAAGAGACATGAAATTAATTGTTCCTAGTTTTCTCTACTCAGCAGAGAATAACAGAGCAGAGTAAAAGAGAGTAATAATTGTTCCCCAGTATAAACATACAGATGTACATCCCTGAACAAAATCTGACTGTGCAACCCATATTCTTGGACAGAGTGAACTGAGCTTAAAATTTTTGTTGAAAAAAAATAGAGCAGTGTGGTTTGGTAAAATTTTTGGATTAGCTGAGGAGGAAGCATGATATAGTGATTAAAAGAGACCTGAAAATCAGGCTGTCTCCAGACTTATCCCTTACTGCCATTGTTTCACAGCGGAAACTGGTGGCTTTGACCTTGATTTAGTTTCTCCATCTTTAGGGAAGTTATGAGTCACTGAACTAGCATTAAAAAAAAGAGGCCTTGACTGATCAGATATGAAAGTTGTAGTCATGAAAAATGCAACATGCTAAACCAAAAGTGTGAGGTTTTTAAATTTTTTTTTTGATGGTTGGATTCTGCCATCATGTACATATTTTCTAGTGGAATAACTAGCATGTAAGATGACATCTACCGCTTCTTTACTCTCCAATCAAGTGGTGTGAAGTATATTAATCATCTTCCCAAGTATCTCCTGATTGTCCTAGAAACACCTTGGCTGTGGATACATAACTCTGAGGATATCTGAATCGTGTCACCTTTCAAAAATATCTTCAGTTTATACACACCTTTTACATTTCTGCCCGCGAGGACCTGAAGAAGTTTTAGCGTCATGTGGTACTAATTGATGAGGAAAGACAATCAAACTACGTGTATGAGACCAAGATACAGAAAAAAGCAGCTCGGCTTCCCTCCCTCTGGAGGCCTCTGCCACTGGACAGCTGGACAACTACTGGAGGCCCAGGGCTCTATCCTGCTCCTACTGAATACCACAACCAGACAATGTTTTACGTGACCATTCAGAGGAGAGGTGAGCTATCCCACATCAGTTGTAATGTATTGCCCTTTGTAGCTTAATGACAGCTTTCAAGGACCCCAGTGTCAGCCTCTGCCTCAGAAGGAGTATTTGTACTAAATCAAGAGGTCTTCAAGGAAGAGCATCAATGTTTGCTGAAAAACTGGGTTCATTCTCAGATACCAAAACAAACCTCCCACATGACAAGGAGTTGGGACAATTCACCTCACCTGACTTTTAATATCCACGTGAAGTTATCTGCATCAGCAGGATTAGGGGACACAATCAGAAATAAGGTAAACCCCGTGGGTTGCCATAAGAACAGTTTAATAATTGAAACAAAACATAATAATAACAGTATGATAATAATAATAATTGTAATGAAAAGAGACAACAAAAAGAGAGAGAAAAACAAAACCCAAGAAAGAAAGTCAAGTGATAAACATACAATTGTTTATCACCCAGTGTATATATTGAGCATGACGTTCTAAGGCATGAAATATCCTTTTGGCTAATTCAAGTGCCCTGTTCTGGCCACACTCCCTCCCAGGTTCTAGTGCCCCTCCTCTTGGCAGAGAATGAGAAACTGAAAAGTCCTTGACTTTGAGTAAGCACTACTTAGCAATAACTAAAACACCCGCGTGTTATCAGAATTTTTCTCAAACTGAATCCAAACCACAGCACTAGGAAGAAAACTACTTCTATCGCAGCCAAAACCAGGACACTTAGTAATGAACATAACAGACAATTTAAAACTTGTTATTTCAAATGAAACAAATGATCTGTGATAACAATATTTCACAGCAACTGGGACATTTGTTATCTGTCTTCTGACACAACACACTGGGTTGTGTGTACCCAGAACTGGAATAGACTATCTGACTCTGACATTAAAGTCATATTTCACACTCTGTGATAGATGCCTCCCTCCAGCTCAGCCCATCATTTTCCAGAGGAAATTAATTATTTTTACCAGATAGCCTTGCTGTTAAATTAAATTATGCTCAGTTGTCATCTACAAATAGTGACAATTTCATATGAATAATAATAAAAAGGATTTACAGACAGAGAGTGCAAGCCAGGGCTCCTAAAATGCATTTAATTTGTCTTCTTGCAACACAAACACAATTTTTTTTAGGTCAAACTTGTAGTGAAGTGCTGGGCACATAGCTCATTGAATCCACTGCCTTGGCAAGACTGGAGATGGACCTGAGGTACAGCAAATGTTCCAACTCCATTGCCTGGACTAGAAATTCCACCCTGACACCTTCTCAGCCCTGAGGGGTGCGATAAGCTGCTTTCCTAGACCAGAAGGCTCATATGGGCTTTCTCCATCCTCCGAACTTTTCTGTGGGGGAGAAGCCCATGGACTCAACACAAACAGAGATGTCGTCCTTCCCAATTTCAGAGTGAGCTCAGCTCTTAAAAGTGACCTTATACAAAGCAGAGCAAGGCTGCACATTTGCTGCATCTTGGTGGCTTTCACACCAAATACGTTTAACTTACACGAAAAAAATTGTGTTTCTTTCCCTGCTTGGCTCTCTGGCAGAAGCAGAAGGCTTGATCGTCTCTGACGACCTCAGCGCTCTGCAGCAATTTTGCCTTCACTCTCAGCTGCCCCCACAGGGATGTTACATGTTTACCCAATGGGGCTGAGCAGATGACCCCGCTTGAGGTGAGCACAGTGCAGCCCAATGCAATTGGCATCCTGGTACATACCAAATGGAGACAACTGGGCTCGTTTAGCCTGCAGGAAAGAAAGCTCAGAGGAGCCTCTTATCAGTCTGTACAACTACCTGAAAGAAGGCTGTAAGGAGGTGGGGTTGGTGTCTTCTCCCAAGTAACAAGCAACAAGATGAGTAGAAATTGCCTCAAGTTGTGCCAGAGGAGGTTTAGATTGGATATTAGGAAAAAATTCTTCACTGAAAGTGTTGTCAAACATTGGAACAGGCTTCCCAGGGAAGTGCAGGAGTCACCATCTCTGGAGGTACTTAAGACATGTAGATGTGGCACTTGGGGATATGGTTTAAGGGTGGACCAGCGTTGGGTTAATGGTTGAACTCAATGATCTCTAAGGTCTTTTCTAACTTAAACAATTCCATGATACTATAGCATCTGCATGTCTGTTAGATGTGAAAAATCAACTTGTGCCAGTAAACATAGTGCCCAATGCATGGATCACCTAAGTAAAGTTTCAGTGCAATAAGTCTGCTTCTCTTGGAAGCCAAGAGCCATCTTTCTTCTGATATAAAATAGCACAACTCTCATTCTTGTTTCTCCACAGGCCCCTGTACAGTGTCAGAGCTTTTTGGTTGACCTGGACTAGACTTACAAAGAAGTCTCAGACATGGCAAGGTTGACTGAGCTGCTCAGCATTGTCCAGTATTAGAGATGTAATAAAAGTAAAGACTTTATCCCAAAAATATGGCATTTTAAGCACCTCCAGGTTGATATAGGCACCTTTATGTTGATCTTGGGTGCTAAAGAGAAAATTTGAAGAGAAAGGAAAGCATTTTGCTCAGCCCTAGTACAAGAGCCCATTGCTGAACACTAGATTGTATAAGTAGAGAGCAACAGCAACAGGCTCTGAAGGCAGGTCCGTCTGTCCAAGATGAAAATCTGGATATCTGAGAAGTTCTGAGGATTCCAAGGAGTTTATATGGATGAAAAAGAAAGCAACAGAATCCACAGGTTCTTCCCTATCTGCTGTTGTTTTGTTCAAAGAGGGTCCTTTTTACTTCCCAAGTACACCAACTGAGGCAGGGCCATGGGCTTTGGAAACCCTTATGGCCATGTCTGAAACTAGATTAATATGTGAAAATATTTACATAATGGCACTGCTGTCTCCCCAGTTCTCTGTGCCCCACCGGGAACTCCAGTAGGTCTGCCAGCTATGGTGCCAGTCCCTTTCTCCCATTTTCTTATCTGCTGCCATACAGTGCATTCCTGGTAACCATTCCTTTTCCTCCTCACTGTTGCTGTTTTGATTTCTCTTGCTGATTTTTGCAGCTCAACTCTTATATTAAGAGCTTCAAGTTTCAGCTGCCATCTCAACAGAAAGTCACTGACCTCATTGCACACCTGTTTCTGCCTTTTACACCTTGTGCATTCTCCAGTTACCTTTTGGCCACGCTGATTTCTTTGTCTTTTTTCATCCCTCCTTTAGCACCTAAGTCCGGTGATACTTACCCCCAACTCTCCTCTCTCCTTCCCTTGTTGCACTTCCCCACCCACTAAGTGTTAAATCTTCCGGCCTCTAGACTGACTTATTTCATCCAGGCACGTGGTCTGGTGAATGTCTCTAGACCCTTGTGTTCATCCTCTGTGTCTTTGCATTTATCCTTGGAAAAAAATCCTTTCTTCATCCACTCCCTGCTAGGGTCCCTTCAACCTCCCCCATCCCTACTCATTCTTTGATTAGCACTTTCCTTCTCCAGACTCACCAGCAGACTCTTTCTATGGATCACCCTCTTCATCTGTTTTCAAATAAGCCTCTGAAGTCTCTGCAAAAACAACCCTCCTCTACATACCATTATGCCTTTCTCATCTCCTTTACCTCTTATCCTTTCAAATTACTAGTTTACTCCCATTCTCTTGAACTCACCTCTCTGACACTCAGCAGTCTGGTTTCCAGCCACTTCACTCTGCAGGAATTGCTCTCTCTAAAATCACTAATGATGTCCTTCTAGTCAATTCTAACCACCTCTTCTCCAGCCTCTTTCCCTTTGATTTTTCCAACACCTATGACATATCGGACCATTCTTTCCCTTGGAGTTTCCTACAACTCAGCTGCTGTTCTGAAAATTGCCACCTTAATTTTAGAGCTTGGTAGTTGACAGCACTAAGAATGGGGGCACAATGAAAAGGATAATTCTTTGTATTGTCTTCTGCACACTAATGAAGCTCCTTTTAAGAAACCATGAACATTTTAAGGGCATACCCAACAGCAAGGAAAACTCCTGCACAGGGTCTTTTTGCTCTCGATGCCACACCTAATGTATAATACAAGAAATTTCACTTTCATATCTTCATAGTTTTCTTGATGGATTCTTGATGATGAAACTAATAATTTCACCTTTCTACAGACTGTTTTTTTTGTGGATCTCTCTGTTCACTGATAAAGTCAGAGATGGATTAATTCAGAACCATATACAGATATATAATATATACAAAAAGAGGATCAGCCTGTGAAAACAGAAGAGTCTTTCCAGTGTCAGGTTAGCCAAAAGTCAAAGAACATTAGAGAGTAAAAGCAAATGCAGTGGCGTAGCGAAGGTCATAGTCAAAGGTTTAGGGGAGGGGTGTGTGTGGTGTGGTGTTAAATCCTCCAGCTCAGTAATGAAGCCAGAGGCTCTTTTCAAGTTAAGCTATACTTGCAAAGTTACATGGATAACACGAACAGATGTTCCTACTGTTTGGCTCTTGCTGCACCCATTTCTACGAAGATAGTTCTACTTGAGAAGTGGACTAAATAAAAGCTGTAATGTGGACCTTAAAATATCAAAAGTTTATGTGAAGAGTGCACAGAGATAAAACACACAAGAATTATCACTGACTTCAAATCAAACTGCTGCACTCTGTACTCTTCTGCTCTAAGCTCTGTTTGCCTGCCTTATAGTCTGCAGCAAAGCTGTGCATGATAAATTACACTGTGTTTCCCATTAAAGTAAGAATAAGTTGCAGAAAATTATGGTTAAAAAAAAAATCAGAGGAATGAAATTTAACTGTTGGGATGCCCCACTCCCTCCCCTGTGTGTCAAAGCAATTAGTGAGAGTTAGATCAAAGGACCCACTCTGCAGAAAAGGGAGAAATAGAATCCAGTGTGAAATATCTCCCTGCAAAGAAAGAATATATGCAAATAAATTGCAGGTAACTAGGAGATCTGATACTATACCACCGCCAGGAGGAGAGGGTCAGCAGTTACATCTGATAATAGCCTGTCTCTTTTATTTGGGGATCACTATTATCCAAAAGAAAAGCTAAATATTGATTAAGTGATACCTTAAATACCACAAGATTATCAAAGCAATTACAGGGATTAACTTCCCAAAATGCTCCAGTAAAACCTCAGCTGCAGAAACTGTGCCAGCTTGGTAATGGCTATTAACATCTGTATGCACAAGAGTAATCTCCAGTTTTCTTTCGTTTTCCTCTCTCTTTGATTGCTCCTATATATATTACAGTTTTTCTAAGTGCTTAGGATGTACCTCCTGGGAACCTCATTTTGCATCCTCTGTTTTGACCGGATTAGAGTCAGAGGAAGTCCAAGTTTATTCAAGGAGGACACAAGACACCTAGTTGTGTTGCCCACTTCCACATGAGAAAACCTTCCCTGTTAGAAGAGGGCAGGAGACTTGCCAGTTACGAAGTCCAGTATGGATATGCTGACTTCAGTCATGCTAGCTCAGTCTCATTCCCTCATGGTGCTGTCTACCTGAGGATTAAATGTACTGAGGGCACCTCTGGGAACAGCATCAGAGGGCTGAAGAAATTTAACTTGACTAAATAAGAGCTTCAGCTTGGTCCCCAGCATGGTTGCCGAGCCCAGGCTCCTTGTTAACTTTCTACTCCCAGAGCCCACTCTCACGCTTACGTTGATGGGGACGGCTCATTTTTGCTTCCATTTTTCCCCCTTCACTCTTCTCTTAGTGGGAGAAGCAACTTTAAAGCATGGGAGAGACAGACAGAGAGAGCATGACGCCCTATAATCCAACAAGTCAACTTCCCGAGCTCAAACATGAACTGAGTTTTTTTTCTTCCCTCGCCTTATAAAAAAGAAATTGACTTTTGTTTGGAGTTTGTGAAAAGTGGGACTCGGGGCCCAGTCAATGGGGCTCCCCGCAGCGCGGGCTGAGTGGAGCCATCTCGAACCAGTCAGCCGCGGCACCAATTAATCCGCTCTTTGTCACAGCCCCGGCCTCAGCAGCAGCGGCAGCAGTAGCAGCAACACATTTGGCCATTGTTCAGACCTTCATGCAACGGGATTTACCCTTTCAAAGAGGCAGTTTTGTCCCAAAGAGTTCGAGCGGAAGTTTCTCACTGACAATTTGCCCCAAATAGATAGATTTGTCAGCAGCAACCTTTAAAAGCAAAAAGCCATGGAGGGAAAAGGGGAGAAAAAGAAGTGTAGGAGGAAGAGCAAGTGCATCCTTGTCTGTCTGTCTGTCTGTCTGTCTGGGAGGCCGTCCCGAGCGGGTGGGATGAGTGCAGGGCCTGAGGTACAGAAAGGCAAAATAGCATTGATGGGGGCTCTTGTTCATCTCAAGGCAGATGTAGCAAGGGAGCTAACAAGCTCCCAGGCAGTTGTATAGCTGCTCTGACTTCTGAAAGCCTTTCAGGGAACTTCTTTTACATGGCATTGTCATGCCTGATACACAGCAATGTGTTAGGCTGCCCAGGGTTTCCCAGCCTCAAACACCCCAACAGCAGCTCAAACCCGAGAGCAGCAGGCCTCGCTCTTTATGGTCTTTCCACCAAAACCTGCATTTAAATGCCTACAAGCTTTTTTTTTTTCCTGAACAGGTTGGTGTAGCTTTTCTTATGCATGGTTCAGTAGGGCTCATATTCCAGGCAGGAAACAGGTAGACAAACCCACGGTTATTTCTTGTCCCAGCACTGATGCTGCAATGCTCCTTACAGACACATCCTCCTTTGGACTTCACAGTCTGTTCGTGTGAACAGAGAGACAAACCTGCTCTGTTGCTAACTCTGCTGCAGCTCTTCACATGCACTGCTATTGCTCCCATCCTCAGAGCATAGCACTACCCAGTATTCCTGGCTCACACATAGGACCTGCCCTTCCCCACAACACTTCCCCATATACTCCAAAAGCAGAATGGGAAAATGCACAGGAAACTCTCTCCACAGCTTGGACTCCCGCAGATCCACATCCATATACACATTGCCTCTCCCAGCAGCATGGAGACAGCCTTGCTCTCACATTGCAGGGCAGCAACTGAGAAGTTCCCAACCCTGTCAGACTAATATCTCTTAATAGCTCAAATTTTGGGAAAAATAGAAAAAATAAACTTAATCTTACCTTGACCCCACCTTGACCCTGAGATTAGCTCAATTAGTTAGAGCCTGGTGCTAATAATACCAAGGTTGTGAGTTTGATCCTTTTATGGGCCATTCACTTAAGAGCTGGACTCAACGATCCTTGGGGTCCCTTCCAACTAAGAATATTCTGTGATTCTGTTACACCCACTGGTTGGGTGGCGAGGTGGGAGCTAGCAGATTCCTTTGAGCATTACAGTACTGAAAACTAGAGCTCTATTTTTTCCTGGGTAAGGCTGAAAGAGGTTGTTCAGCCCAACATAGGGTTACCCTTTGCATTTGAGAAACAGGCATCTAATCCTCTAGACACCAAGTATAGCTTGATCTTCCCCAGAGACCTTTGCACAGCAAAGAAGCCAAATTCACAGGAGAACAACTGGTTCTGCTGCAGTCTTAGTGCTTATCTGTTGCTATTTGGGCAGTTTGGCTTCCCAAAGAGAGCTGAAGAAATACAGTTTGCTGGTGTAGATCTGCTGCAGTTATCTGACCAAAAGAAGGGCATGAGAAATAGGTGCAAGGCAGCTATACAGCCCTAAAACTTTGCAGTGAACTCTGGAAATTCCATTGCTGGGTGACAGCTGGTCCAGCTCTTCCATCAGACTACTTGGTCCCGCTGTATCTAAAATGGGGTTAATCCACATTACTGAAAGAATCTCATTGTTAGAGTATTGCCCAGCCCACTCGTGTTTATTTGATGGCCTTCCCAAGGCATTTCCTGAAAGACACGAGAAAAATGAAGACCAAGTTCAAACAGACATAAAAAATGTCACCAGTCTGTTTTATACCCACCAAGTTCCCCTAAGCCTGCTTACACCTGCTCTTGGAAAGCAAAAAGGGCACAAGTGGCTGCAACCTAATTATAAACCAGCTAGAAGCAGGGATCATTTGCTATTATGTTAGACCTATTCCAAGTCAATTAGTTTAGAAAACCTAGAACACATTGAGTTAAAACTGAGACTAACTTAAAGCTCTCAGTTAAAACTGAAACATCAGGCTCCACACCTGAAGACACCAGTGGATATCATATATTCTAGGCGCCCTTCAGCACAAAGAGTTCAACAAACAGTTGCAGAGCAGCAGTGTCCTCAGTCCCATGAGACAGTTGTAGGATCTAAGACCTTCCCCATCTGCAGAGGAGTTTTAGGAGATCATAAGGGCATGTGAGTAAGCATGGACACATCTTGCAATGGTGCAATACACTCAGATGGGTAAAATTCAAATAGTACAATTGCAAATATATTCAAAGTAGCTTTCTCCATATGGTGTCTCTCTGGTGGGAGCCTCACTCCTTCAACTCTCCTAGAAATGCACAAATAAATTAATATTTGTTCTTCCCTGGCATGGGAGGAACACCAGTACAAGGGACAATGGTATCCATAAGGAAGCTTGGCTGTTTCACGTTTTATTCCTTTAGCATGATTGGCCCTGGTCATCAGTCAAATTGATAGATCTCCCAAGACCAAACCTCCTCTTTTCTGAGTGGTCATTTTGCTTAAAATTTCCAATAAAAGAAAAAAAAAATCTACTTGATACAGAAAATATTCTACCAGCTACAGCATGCTTACTATGTGCACAGAAAACAGAACAGAAGAAAAACATATTTTCTCTGTTTGTCTGTCAGATGCTGAATCACATCAACATCATGCCAGCAAAAAGGCTAGCTGGATTTGGGCAGAATCAGCCAACACTGAGAGCAATGACAATATACATAAAACATAAGTCATAATCAAACATACACTCCTGACAGTACAAAACTAGTTAATTGACCACACAGTAGACTTTAAGCAACTTCCCATTCATATATGTAGCCAAACTGCAGTATTTTATTCCCTTTTGAGGTTTCCTAAAGATCATGATTCAGCACACAGTATCATCTCTTCACTTGTAATCGGAACAAAAGCATTATTGAGCAATAATCTGTGCACCTGACTTCTACTGCTTTAGCTCAGTGATCTGCCACACAGCTTGCTTATCAGTACTGTCACTGTCACAGAACTGAGTAATTATGAAAAGCAGTTAATTGTAAGCATTACTAGTTATTATTGCTCCACAAGCACCATTCCACACTAGATTGCCATCCATGTCAGTCCTCAGCTTTTGATTCAGTGCCTCAGTACTTTTTGCTCTGTATTGTAGTGTGAAGAACTAAGTCACAAGATAAAGCTCTGTACTGGAATTCCCATAGCATATTACCCTTATTTATATTTTTTGTTTATAAAAGCCATGCTTCATGGAAAAGAGGGACATGAGGTACTGGATCACATCTCACAAGGGGGATATCCTCACCCATATCCAAGCACCAGTAATTCCCTAATATATATATAGTGATACAATATTCTTGTGACAATGCAGTGAAATTGCATCTGGCAAAATCACGTGAGGACATGAGAAAAATATCTGAAGTCTCTTTTAAGAGCACTTAAAGTTCCAAATCCCTGGGTTGGTAGCATGCAAGTGCCTCACACTGCAGAAAGCACTCCAGGCACCAGGGTTTATGAACCATCAAAATACACTGCAAGCTGAAGGATGAACATTGCATTTGAATGGTGAAATCTTAATTGAGGACTGACAGGACTCTTCCAGTCAGATAGGCTACCTAAAACTTTATTGTTCACATCGAATTTTGCAGATCTCGTTCACACCAGCAGCCCTGTCAAAGTCTGTTAAACTACTGCAATTTCATATTTGGAAGACTTTCATAGTGGAAGACTGCAGGATCAAAATCTGCCTCAGTGTATGTTCTCATTGGACTACACTTTCTGTTTGGGTATGACAAGTGCAAATAGATGCAGGATTAATTCTTTTTACAGAGGAGCACAGTAGACTTCTGCTCCCCACTTTTCTTAGGGGTAAGAGTGTTAAATCCTGTTACATGGGCTCAGGCCACTGGTGTCTCAAGCACACCATCCTGGTCTCATGTCTGAAATATCAAAAGGCAGAAAATCCTAACCAGCCTCATAATACATGTAGCTAGTTGCAGAGTGGTGCGTGTTGTTCTCTCCTCTGTTTGGACTCACCAGTAATTGCTCTACCTGCAAGGATATTTCTGTGACCCATAGTTTATGAAGCAAGAGATAAAGCAAACTTGTCTATAAACATTGCAGTCAGTAATAAAGCTATACATGTCTTCTTAGAAATCTATCTGCACCAACTGGCTCAATACTTTCAAGCAGCAATGAATGTGATACGCTGACTCAATGCTGCATCTGGAAGTATTTATTTTTGTTGGTTCTAAATTCATTTCCTGAAATAGATACAACAGATCTGGTCTCCAGCCAATATCAAGAGATATAGCTAAATTGAAATCAATGGAGCTGAGCCACTACATTACCAGCCAGAAATACAGCCCTTTCTAACGGCATTCTTTGCTGCCACTACACAGTATTTTGTGCAATTGCCTCAAAGGTCAGCTTGTTAATAGGCTTCTCCAGCAAAATTTGGGAGGCCAGTCTACCAAAGAAATGATTACATTCAAAGGACAATCAATCAGGGTCATAGCGAAGGCAACTCTTTCCTACGCACACACAAGTGCTTAGGATGGAACCAGAGTATTTATTCAATACACTGACAAAACAATTTTTAATTGTCACAGCATAGCTCCAAGATGTATTTATTCCTTGCAATCAGCATTGTTTTATTGACAATTTAAAACTATTAAAGCATAGTTCAATCTTAAGTTTTCTTTTATTGAGTTAATAATATATTTGCTCTTGTATTTGGACCTTTCACTAGTTTTACATGGCTGTGTCTCCGCTGGCTTCAGTATTGATACTATCTTTTGTGTTCATGTCAGGAAAACTAAAATGAGGCTGTTTCTCTCTAAATTAGATTGCAGCTGCTGCTACATCATTGGCTTATTACGACACTTTGATTTATATCTAACTAGCAAACTAACAAATAAGTCAAGTTACTAACTACAGCTGCTTTGTTCAGCGCTTGTCTGGCATTGTCTAGATGAGATCAGGTACCAGTGTAGGCGTATAAGCCAAGCCTGACATATCCCTTTCAAAGGCATACGTGATTAATGGGGCATTTCATTGCTGCAAGTGAACTCAGGCTTGTTCCACCCCTGAATACAAGTATTGAGAAGAAGTGCCATGACTTACAGCAATACTCTTTTCTCAGTTATCTTTCTTAGGTATAACTTTCCCCTCTCTTCTGCACAAGATGCCTCTGCTCACATACACTCATCAGATGCAAGAGTGGAAATAGAGCTATATGGTTGCTGTTGCACATGGTCATTAACTTACTTAACCAAGCATGCCCATGCACAAGGGAGAAACTCACCACTTTTTCACTGGCATTTGCGAGGAATGCAGGTCTGCCCCAAAGCTTTGCTGGACAGATTACTCAGGATGGAGGATGAGCTGATAGCTGCTCAAGCCCATAAGCCACCAGAGGTAACTGGTACATTCGCTGTGGGACACCTCAGCACAGTCGAGATGGAACGTAAGGTGCCACCAGCTGAGGGAAAGTCATCCCCAGCTGCAGCAGAAAGGTGGTTTTGCTTTACACAGCACACATGAGCATGAGGAAATCCCTCTTGCACCAGGAGAGAGGGAGTGATTACACAATTAGATTTTCACATTTTGGGGTAAAAGCCTTTTCTTGCCTCACCTGGGTAAAATTCACGGCACCAAACTGTGGTGTTTTTTGGTTTGTTTATTTTAATCAGGGCTCTCAACACGGCCCTGCAGCCCTAAAAAGCATCTGATCCCAGGGTGGCTGCCAGCCCAGCTGCCACACAGAATCCTCATCCCACAGGGTCGGATATGTTGGGTGTATGGTGGGGTCTAACTCCAGCCAACAACTCAGCCCCACACAGGCACCCACCCACTCCCCCCTAATGGGGAACAGGGGAGAGAATAGGAAGTGTAAAAGTGAAAAAACTCGTGGGTTGGGATGAAGACAGTTTAACAGGTGAAGGAAAAGGCACTCACGTGTGCAAAGCAAAACAATTCACCACTTCTTATTGGCAGATAGGTGTTCAGCCATCTCCGGGAGAGCAGGGCTCCATCACGCTTAACAGTGACTTGGGAAGACCAGTGCCATCACTCTGAACATCCCCTCCTTTCTCCTTCTTCCCCCAACTTTATATGCTGAGTATGAAGGTTTGTAATATCCCTTTGGTTAGCTGGGGTCAGCTGTCCTGGCTGTGCCACCTCCCAGCTTGCACCCCGAGCTCCCTTGCTGGTGGAATGAGAGGCAGAGAAGGCCTTTCGCTCAGCAGTAGCAAAAACATCCCTGTGCTATCAACACTGCCTCCAGCACAAATCCAGAACACAGGCTCATGCCAGTTACCATGAAGAAAATTACCTACCTCAGCCAAAACCAGCACAGCACGATGGCCCAGACAGGGCACAGGGAGGACCAAGGTCACGGTGCACAGTGCAGGGCCCTCCCGGGAAGGTGAGCATAGGGCAGGGGCTTGGCAAGGAAGACTCGATACTGCAAAAGAACATGTTGGGTGCATTTCGGGGAGCAGCCTGAGCTGGGCACCAAGCACAGCCGTGTCACAGACCAGGAATGTGACGGGACAGCCAAGAAGCACCACAGTCCCTTCAGCAGCCCTCACAGTGCCGCTGCCCATCCATCTACTGGCAGGTGGATACAGAAAGGGATTTGGGTGGTGCTGCAAACCCACGGATTGTGACCTAAAGAGAAGGGAACTCACCTTAGATTTCAGAGGTGATTTGGCAACCCTGAAGAATTACACCCTGTGGGTCTCTATGCTGTGAGGGTGCTGCTGTGCTCACGCCTTTTGCTTGGGGCTGCCTTGGGACTTCCCTGGCTCTTACGTGGCACATACCACAAAGGAGGGGAATGAAGATAGTTTCTTAAGCATCCCAAAGCAAGAGCAACTCCTCCTCCCAGGACAAAATAGCTCTATCCTTTCACTTCTTATCTCCTTTCCAAGAAAACTGGTATGTTAGATTTGCCTGATCTTACCCACCTGCTTCCCACTGAGAGAAACAGAGGAAAATGCCACATCCATATATTCTGCTGCTACATCCATACATCTCTGGCAGTTTAAATGTTTCCCACACCTGATCGTCTTCTTTTCTTTTTCTTTTTTTTTTTTTTCTCACTGAGTATCTTTTGTCTCCCCATTCAAAGAGCAGAGGAGACACGCAATATAAAGGCAGAAGTGCTGAACTAGAAGATGGGTTGCACACTGGATTTTTCTTGTTGCTAAGACTCGAAGAAAAGAAAAGATACCTGGCAAGAGACTATGGCACAATGATGAAAAATGTCACCATGTAATCCAAGTCCAGAGTCCTGAACTAGATACATTGAAAAGGAAACACTTGCCAGCTCCTGTATTGAGATGTATAACTGTACTTCCAAGGCACTATGAGAAGACAGTAAATTTCATTACTATATTAGCATCTTCTATATACGTAGGACTGTTTAATAAACAAAATACTAAATATAATTGTTGTGGTTTAACTCGGCAGGCAGCTAAACACCATATGGCCGTTCACTCACTGCCCGCTCAGTGGGACGAGGGAGAGAATCAGAAAAAACATAAAACTTGTGGGCTGACATAAAGGTAGTTTAAAGGAACAGAAAAGGAAGGGAAAAATAATAATAATGACAAAAGAATACACTGATAAAGTGATGGACAATTGCTCGTCACCCACAGTCTTATGCCTAGCCAGTCCTCCAGCCAGCTCCCTCCAGTCTTTTTGTTCAGCAATGATACCATATGGTATGGGATACACCTTTGTCCAGTTTGGGTCAGATGTCCCAGCAGTGTCCCCTCCCAGCTTCTTGCACACCCCCAGCTTACTTGCTGGCAGGGCAGTATGAGAAGCTGAAAAGTCCTTGACTTACTGTAAGCACTGCTCAGCAAGAACTAAAACATCAGTGTGTTATCAACATTATTCTTCTCCTAAATCCCCAACACAACACTATACCAGCGACTATGAAGAAAATTAACTCTACGCCATCCAAAACCAAGACAGTAGGGGTAAATGTTAAATGGTAATAATGGTAATAATTATAAATAAAATGTTAACAATAATTTCATGCCTTTTTGGAGCTGTATTACTTTTCCATCAAATGACCATGGAAATGGCTTTCATAGGAGCTGCAGTGAAAAACTAGTGTAAGGGAGAGAGCTCTTCCCTGTATTCTAGGAAGATACATGCTGCCTTCACTTTCAGGGTTGAGATATGCCCACCCAGAGGAAAGAGGACAAACCCCAGCTGGTGCAGGTTTGCAAAGCATCACCAGGCACAGCCTGGGGAACAAGGAAAGGCTGATGGTTTGCTCCCGCCCCTGCCCACCTCACATGCAGAGCCAGCTTTGGGTGTGTGCATTATGTTAGTGCAGCTTTGGGTGTGTGCATTATGTTAGTGGAGTTTTGTGTGGAGGGCTGGGTTGTTTGAGCCCTTCTTTTTATTTAACCTTCACAGAGCCTGATTTTGTACATGGGACAGAAAGCCCTGCTCATATTTAGAGCAGCCTGTCTAAGGTGTGGCTGGAACCTGTGGACACAGTTTGATCAGCCGTTGTAGTGTTTTTCAGAGTTTATAAGGCAAAGAACTGTAGCTTCTGTAGGGCCAGAAGTCTGCCTCACTAGAGCAAGGGATGCCTAGGGACAGTTATGGGCCCTGCTGCCATTTAATCATTTCTGTTTTGGCCTCCAGACCCTGCTAATGTAGCATCTCCTTTCATGTTGCTCTCCACAGTGCTCAATGCCTCCCTGGAAGCAGATTTGGAATGAATTTGTCTGCATTCCATGATACACTGGTTTCTTTGCTTTTTGAGATCTCCCTGAGCAACTTCCCAGTCCTCTGGACAGTGTCTCTCAGTGTTAGGCAGGACCAGGCTTGTCCTGATTCAAGGCTTCCTTCTGTGCCATGGATGCACTGGACCCATGGGGAGCAAAGAGCAAAAAGTCACTGGGATTCCAGTGCTGTCCAGAGTCATGCAGCCCTGCAACACAGGTATGGTGTAGGCACAAGAGGAGTCACCCATAACCTGGGGTAGAAGGCTGGAAGGATGAAATAATGAAGTGCAAAAGGACGGGGACAGTATGCTTAGGGCTGGGCTGAGCACCACTTTCCCTCAGCATTACTGCCAGCAAGGGGGAAGTCAGTTATGGTCCATTAACACCTCACACCAGTGACAGGGAGGAGAAAGGAGAGACCGAGGGACACATGAGGTTTTCACAAGTTCCTCACCAACTGCTTCTTCCCCTGCTCTCTGGTGCCCTTGCCCGCCTCAGCTTGCCTATGCAGGAGAGATAGTCTTTCCTTCTTCCCCAGATGCGGAATGAAAGCACCTCTCACCACTCTTGGGCTGCTCCACCGGGTCTCAACAGGTAGAACGTTTCCAACAGGTGAAGCCGGAGAGGCCGAGTTGGGAAAGGGTCCCGTCTCTGGCCCCCCGCAGCTCCACCGCCCCCCGGCTCTGACAGCGCTGCTGAGCCACTCGAGGCACAGTGAGGTCGGCGGTGCCCGAGGGTGGCAGCGGCCCTACAGAGCAAGAGCGGGCTCCTAGCCCGGCCGCCGTTCAACAAGTCCCGGCGCCGGGGAGCGGGAAGCAGCAATCTTCCCCCCGCTCGCCTTGCACACCTCGCCGTGGGCCGACCCTGCTCCCCCCGTGCCAGCCTCCGGCTCCCTCGGCAGCACGGAGGTCCGGCTGCCCGGCGGGGAGGCTGCAGGCTCACCCTGGCCCGGCCCGGCCCGGCTCAGTCCCGGCCCGCTCCCCACTCGGCCCCGCCGAGTGCCAGCACGGCCGTGCCCGGGCCGGGACAAGGGCAAGGGCAGGGGCGAGCCACAGGCGGGCCCCACCTCAGCACGAGAAAATGCGAAAGAAACGGGAACTTGATCCATTCTTTCTGCTTTCCCTTTTGTCTCCTCTTTTTTTTTTTTTTTTTTTTTTTTTTTTTTTTTCCTGGGGGGGGATGTCCTTTTTTATGACAGTGAGGGCACAAGGCGAGTGAGGAGGCGGAATCGTCTCGGCGGCCGCTGCATTTTGTGTGGAAGCCGCTCGGGGGTTCATTAATATCATTAGCATTTAACCCCCTCCCTGCCCCCTCCCCTTCCCAGCGCGGGGTGACGTCACGCGGCGGCAGGAGTTGGGGGGAAAGCGAGGGAAGCTCAGTGGGCAAGGGGCGTCCCTCTCCCCTCCCCGCCGCTGCCTGTCACAGCCTCTCTGCCGATATTATAGGGGCTGAAGCCTGGAGCTCAAAGCGCGAAGTCAGCCAGTGTAATGAACTTCTGGAAACCTTTCCCTTTTTATACCATTCAGTTTCTGAGAGGCAGAGACTGCCTCCTCTGACGCCTTTTCCCCCCTTCCATTATTTTTCCAGGCTCTGATCTCCCTGCTCGTTGCACCGAGGCGCTCGGCGCAGAGCCCCGCTCCCCATCCTACCTTCTCTTTCGCCTCATTGTTGTACTGGCTGCTGTGGCTCTCGCTTGCCTTCCAGGAGCGCGGTGGCGAGCACAGTCGCACCCCCTGCACCCTCCCGGGGTCCCGAGAGCATCTGCTCGCAGGGGGGCAGCGAGCGGCCGCCGACTTTGGTCACTTCGTTGCTATTTTTCTTTGCCTTACTTTCGGCTTTTTTTTTTTTTTTTTTTTTTCAATTTGCTCCACTTTTTTTTTTTTTTTCCGCCCCTTGCTGCGTCCCCGCAGCGTGTCCCCGTCCCTCGGGAGGACACTGCTGGGGAGCGGGGCCGCGGCGAGGATGTGCCGGCCCCCGCGGCGGAGCCAGCAGTGAGAGCCCAAGGGAGGCACCTGCCCCGCGGAGGAGGGGGCGCTCCGGGGGGGCCGCACCGCCTCGCCCCGGCGCCGACACTTCACCCCGAGTTTAACGACTCCAGGGGGCTTCGAGCATGAGCAAGCCGGCGGGATCAACAAGTGGGTAATAACGTGGTGGAGACTTCGAGCAGCCTTTCCGAGCCCGGGTGCAGCCTGGCCTGGGGGGCGGGAGGTGGAGGGGAGGGAAAGGAAGGGGAGGGGGGGTTGTGGCTTGGGTTTGCATCCCCCCCCCCTTCCCCTCCGCCACCCCCGCCCAATTGAAAAAGAAGTGTATATTTCCAACCGGAGTGGCAACGAATATATAGGCTCGGTGTTGCCCCGATGGAGCTTGGGCCCGGGGTTTTACAAAAAGTCGCTTTTCAGCTGCATGCCCTGGCCTTCCGCGCCGGGAACCGGGGCAGAAGCCGGTGGGCAGCGAGCCCCGGGGCAGGCGGCTCTGCCGGCGGCGGGGAGGGGGCTGGTCCCGCCGGGGCTCGGGCGGCTGTGTGCGGGTCTCCGGTACTGGGGCAGAAGAATGAAGGTTTGGGTTTAAATGGCATTACGGCGTTGAAACGTGCTGCTTTTCTCACGGACTTTATGCAACCTTCTGCGACATAATAATTTCTTTTTAAGAGTTTGAAACTCCGGTCACTCAATTACACAGAATCGCGTAAGCAACTCAGTTGAAGGAGGATTTAAATGCAATACTTTGCACACCATTCCCAGTTACAACAAATAATCCTGCAACGAGGAAAGCAGAAACAACTTAAAAGTCACATTTTCCTTAATCCTAAATCCATGCACCTCATAACTGGAGAATTTAAAGCATGACTAACCGCTCTTACAGAATGGCTCAATCCGTATAATCCCAATGGGACTTTCGGAGTTCGTAATATGGATGGAGTCAGTAACAAAGGGGGGGAAAAATACTCAATCCAATTTAATGTCTGACAAGTGATGGATCGGACAGCTATTTCCTCTGCGCTCCGACGGGCTCCCGGGGTTGCGGAGCACCGGAAAAAGGGAGTCAGAGCCCTGAGGAACCCGCCGCGGTACCTGCCACCGGCCGGCCCTGGCCAGCCCTTTGCGGCCTTCTCCTCGCCGCTGCCCTCCATTATTTTGACCCGGGTCCGCCCTTTGTCCGCGGGGGCCGTGAAGCCGGGAAGGAGGGAGGGGGGCGCGGCAGGCCCGGGGGACAGCCGAGGCCGCGGCGCGGAGGTCGCGCGTGGAGGAGGAGGGCTGCGCGGAGCCTCCGGCGCTGCGGCCGAGCTGCCGCCGCTTCGGCGTGGGCTGGTTTTATTCCTTCCTCCTCGGGGCTGAGTGCGGCACCTTTCTGAGCCAGCCGCCCGAGGGAAAAGAAAAAAAAAAAAATGTAGTCGAGGTGCTAAGGGGCTAACCGGGGTAGAGGAGGTGGGGCAGGGGCCAAAAAGCTGCAGCGGCCGGGGGCTGGTTCCGCCGGCTGCACTGCCCAGGCTGCTGGGGAATTGCGAGGCAATCGGAGCGGGATCGGGTCCGTGGGCAGCCGCGCTGGGACGTTGTCTGGGCTCCTGGCAGCTTTCTGAGTGCTGGGGAAGGGGCAGGAAGGACCGGTGAGCCTCGTCCCCAAAAGACGCCGGAGCTTCTGCCGGAGACATTTTGCAGAGGAGAAAACCCGCCAGTCTGGACCGCACCTCTGGCCACAGGGCGCTGGGCGACCCTGGGCCACCGCCGCCGCTTGCACCGCTTGATGACCCCCTGACCTCGGGGACCTCCCGAAAGGGACCCCCAGGCCCGACTCGGCTAAACCCCACGGGGACGGGCACACGCGTAGTCTTGCTCAGGGCCGGGACCGGAGTCCAGCCGCACTCGGCAGCGCATGCAAGCTGTCCCGGGGCCTGGGCGCTTATCCTGGAGGTCCTGGGGGGCTCCCGGGCAAGGGGGCTGCGTCCTGGCTTTTCTGCCCGCCGGTGGGCGCCTGGCGATGTCAGCCGCGATGTCAGCCTGGGTGGTAACAAGACCCCATCCCGCCGTCCCCCGAGCCCAGACTAACTTCTTTCAACAGCCTCTGATGGTAATTACAGTAATCGGGGCTGCCATATATCCTTTAAGCAATTATGACACAAAAAAAAGCCCCCAAGGACCCCCTGTCGTGGGATGTTCAAAACGGTTTCCCTGCTGAACAGAAATCCCATTTTCTTAGCGCTAAAACTTCTGAGACGAAGCGGTACCTCGGGGAACCGGAGCGCTTTTAAACAGAGTTAATCAGTTATCGCATGACCCCGTGTCAAGCTTACATTTTTCTCCTCCCACCCCCCGTCCTGCCTCTTACCCGTCTACTTATTTCATATTTTGCCCTGCACGAAAGTTTTCTCATAACAGCCCCTGCGGGGCAGAGATTTGGGTTTTTGGTGGTGGGGGGGAGTAGCAGAGCTCGGCCCGGGCTGCGGGCGGGCGGCGGGACGGATCGGCCCCGCAGATGCTCGAAGCTGGAAGGCCCCAGCCGCTCCCTCCGCCGCTTCCCCTCTCCCCGTCCTCAGCCTCGCCAAGGTCCACGGAGCTCAGTGGACCGGCCGCGCAGCTCCGGCGGCTGGAAACGTGTTTATGTGGGTTTGGCGAGGTGCTCCAGGCGCTCGGGTTTTATAGACCGAATATGTGGGCGTGTAAAAGGATATATGGATAATATGTTTACATGCATGATGTGAATATGTACTTAGGTAGTGAATAGGATTTTTTCAAAACTGCTCCCAAACACAAAATCCGTCTGGGGAAAACTATTTTTAAAAGTAACCCAAGTTTCTTCCCTCTCCACCGCACCACTTTAGCGGAGCCGAGCTGGCTGCCCCGCACCGTAGGCCGGCCGGGGAAGCGGGGACCCCCGTGACTGCCCTGTGCCCCGGGGGGGACGGCGGTCCCACTGCGGGCCTGGGTGGGCGGCCGAGGCTGGGGACGGCTGGCAAGGGAAGAGGAGCGGAGCGGGGTCCCGGCGCCGGGAGCAGCGTGGACCAGGGTGCGCGGGGGCAGCGCGGCAGTGCCGGGCTCCGCACCGGGATACACCAGCGCTGCACGTATTGCTCCAGTGTCTCTCCCCCCACCCCCAGCCTGCCCCTCCTCCTCCTCCTCCTCCTCCTTTGTGTGCGTGCGTGTGGACCCTCTCTCTCCCCGTGGATGCTAAGGACTGGAGAGGGAAGTCGAGCGCTTTCCCCCCGTTGGCATTGTGCGATATCCGAATTCCCATGCTACACTTTTTGACGGGTCACTGGTGCCCCAATAGGCAGGTGGCAAGGAGGGCTTGTAATTACACACTCCCAGAAACGGTGCCTTGGCCTCAGCCCTCCTCACGGGCGCCTACCTGCAGCTCCAAAGCCGCGGTTTGCTCGCAGGCAGTGGTCGGGGGGGCATCCTTCAGCTGCGCTCCTTATTAATTGCGTAAAAGTTTTCTATTCTTTAACCTCTCTCCCTCCCTCCCACCTTCCCTCCCTCCGCCACCCCTCCCTCTCGCAGTCCCTAACCTAATCCCCGTCCCTCTCACCGTGTTGTGTATAGCAGCTGTCGGGTTTCATTTAGGGGAGAAGCTGGCAGCTTGTGCTCATTGGAGGCAGTCAAACGAGTTTCAATGGGCAAAATCATTAAGTTAACACTTTATCTAATGTCCCTATTGTCTGCCAGCAGGCATTGTCTTAGAGCCTTAGCACAGACATGTCTGAAAGTATCTCGGACTCCTAAATTCTCTAGGGAGCGAGAGGAGCCCCTGCGGCCTGTTTCCATTGCCCCCTCCCGCCCCCCAGCAGCTCTCCGCACCGCTCTGCACGCTGCCGCTTTTCCCCCTCTAGCCTTCATCCTCAACCGCCATAGCCGGGGTTCTCCCTGAACTACTTCCAAACAAAGATAGTGGTCTCGAGAGCTCTTCATTAGAATTTGGAGATCAAGGTTTGGTGAGAGGACTGAATTTCTAGCTTAACTTCTGGTAGGAGAGAAGAAGACTGTTTGATGCAGAGGGAGAAGAGAAGAGAGAAGAGAAGAGAAGAGAAGAGAAGAGAAGAGAAGAGAAGAGAAGAGAAGAGAAGAGAAGAGAAGAGAAGAGAAGAGAAGAGAAGAGAAGAGAAGAGAAGAGAAGAGAAGAGAAGAGAAGAGAAGAGAAGAGAAGAGAAGAGAAGAGAAGAATAATAAAAAAAAAAGAAAAATAGAAGAAAAATAAGAAAAATAAAAGAATAAAGAAAAAGAAGAAAAATAAAATAATAAAGAAAAAGAAAAAGATAAGAATAAAGAAAAAGAAAAGAATAAAGACAAAGAAGAAGGCAAAGAAAAATATAAAGCAAAAGAAAAAAAATAGAAGAGAGACGAAATAAGCCATAGAAAAGGCAGAAGCCGAGCAGGGTTTTGGCGGGTTTCTTGAACCGGGCTGCAATAGTTTCTCTAAGAGTTTTTACATCCCCCTTAGATCATTTGCAATTCTAGTCAAAACCAGTGCGAAAGCAGCGCCCGGCGGAGCGGGGGCTGCGGGAGAGGCGGAGCGGAGCGGAGCGGAGGGGCGCTGCCCGCCCTGCAGACTCGCACCCAAGCTCGCCCGCAGACTCCTCCGCTCACAAAAGGAAAATTTTGGTGAAGGTTTTGAGGTGAAGAAAATGGCACTCCTTCTCTACAGCAGAAACCAACCCCCTTTCGCCGGGGTTGCTAGCGGGGAGAGGAGATTACTTGGCTTCTCGGTCATTTTATTTTGTTTTTGTTTAATTCTCTGCCTCCGTCTCCTGACTGCTCTCCTGCCCAGGGAAAGTGCTGTCCTCTGTTTGCCGAGCGCCAGAAAGAGAGGGAAACATTCCCCCAGAACCCCCGCAATTCCCTCCCCGCCCCCCTCATCCTCACTTCTAGCGGGCAAGCCTGCTGCTCCCGCTGCTGTAATCTTCCCTTCCAAAATGGGTCTTGGCGATTATAGAAGATCCAAATAAACGTAGTGGGGCATGAATAATGCTCATTGTAGAAAACTGACACTTGCTCAAGGAAAAGAAAGTTGGCTATAAAATCACTTCGTTATTTGCTTGTACTGCGGCTCTGGGGCTAATCCCTTCGGAGGTCAGATTGCTGAGCGCTCTCTTTTTCCCTCTTTCCCTTTTCTGCTTTCAGGTCGCATCTTAGACATCCCTTGCAAAGTGTGTGGGGACCGCAGCTCTGGGAAGCACTATGGGGTGTACGCCTGCGATGGGTGCTCGGGATTTTTCAAGCGGAGCATCAGGAGGAATAGGACCTATGTCTGCAAATCAGGAAATCAGGTACCAGCCTCAGAGCATCCCCCTCACCTCCTGCATCCCTTACCCTGCATTTCCCCAGGGGTCCGTATTGCCCTCCCCTTGCCAACAGAGACACCCGTAGCAGCAAGGTGCAGCAGCCACGCAGCCTCACCCTCCCTTCCCAGGGGGTGTCGGGCCGAGGCCGGGCTCTGCGTGTCCCAGCCCGCCTGTCCCTGGCACGCCCCCCCCCCCCCCCGCCCCAGACCACCGGAGAGGCCGGGGGATGAGCAGGGAGGCGGAGGGATGCGGGCGGGGGGAGGGCGCAGCCAGCACACCGCCTCGTTACGAGGGGACAGAGAGGGGCAGCCTTCAGTAAGCCTCAATACGTGGCCGAGAGATGGACAACCATCGGTTTACATGCCGGTGTGTCGCGCCCGCGCCCGCGCCCGGCCGGAGGCAGCCCCGCTTTTCGCCTTCCCGCTCCGGCCGCGCTCCTTTCCACCCACGGACCGTCCCCCACGGGGACGTGGGGCTGGGAACGCGGAGTGGGGCTCGGGTCACAGGGGCGCCCCGAGGGGGCGGCACCGCCGTCGCTGTCTCGGGTGCTGAAGGCGGCCCTGCCCGCCCTATCCCGGGGCCGAGCGCCCGGCCCGGCCCGGCGCACCCAGGGGGCGGCCCCTCCGTGCCCCCCGCCGCCGTGGGGAGAGTGTCGGGGGCTGGCGGGGTGGGCGCGCTGCTGCCCCCGGCCCGACGGCTGGCTGTGTTGCAGGGAGGCTGTCCGGTGGACAAGACGCACAGGAACCAGTGCCGAGCCTGCCGGCTGAAGAAGTGCTTGGAGGTCAACATGAACAAAGATGGTACCTGCTCCCCCTCTCCTGGGGCCGGGGTGGCAGGGCAGCAGGACGGAGCTGCTCTGAACCATGGAGCATTGTGTCATTCTGGTGTCTCCTTGCCCTGGCCCCTAATAACCCCCGATCCTGTGGCAGCCTTGGACATTTCTCCCCAGACATCTCTTGGGCAGGGGGCACGAGAAAATTGCAGGGAGGGAGGGAAGCCCAGCCGGGCAGTGCAGGGTACCCAGTGTGGAACCCCCTGGTGACTCCCTCGTCTGTCCTTGGTGCCCCACAGCGGTGCAGCACGAGCGGGGCCCCCGGACGTCGACAATACGGAAGCAGGTGGCCCTCTACTTCCGTGGGCACAAGGAAGAGAGCGGCGGCACCCCACACTTCCCCACCGCTGCCCTGCCAGCACCCGCCTTCTTCACCGCCGTCTCTCAGCTGGAGCCCCACGGCCTGGAGCTGGCCACCGTCACTGGCACCCCGGAGAGACAGGCTCTGGTGGGCCTGGCACAGCCCACCCCAAAGGTCAGCCACTGCCCCGGCCCCCAGCGGGCCTGCAGCCCAGGGTGCCTGCAACCTGTCAGCTCCTTTCTGCCTCTGGGATAGACATGGCAAAGAGCAAGGCTTGAGGCTTTGAGGGTTGTGGTGGGGACTTCTGTTATACCCCTAAGAGCCCTGAAGATATGAGGTGCGTGGGATGAGAGGCCCTCTGCAGAAGGGGTGAGCAGCAGCACTGACTGATAACCTGCTCCATACAAACCCTGTCTCTCCTACATTTTTATACCTTCATGGCTGCAGAAGTGCTACTCCTGCCTGGAGCCCATCCACAAGTCATTTTTAAACAAACTGTTTCACAAGGCATGCAATAATTGAGTTTTCTTCAGCAAAATGCCCATCTCCATGGTGGTATAGTCCAGAAAGTACTATGTGTACTGACCAAAGCCTGTAGCTTGTCCACATAGACACAAAAAACAAACTTAGCTAAGCTGGCTCTGTACTTCTCAGTTGTTGAGATTTTCTAAGCAGACCAGTGGAAGCACTGCTGTGGCCTCAACTGCACAGGAATTAGCTGTGAGGTGATGTTTTTCATTAGCCCATTTGCAGTGGTATTTTGCATATTCACTGCATCTAGAAAACCACAGAAGAGACTGATTAAATAGTTCTGCATTTTCAGAGTTGGTAGCTTGGCAGAGGCCATCATTAATGTGGTCACAATATATAGTTTTACATGGTAATTTTGGAAAATACAGAATCAGATATTCTTTGTCAAGAAAATGTAGCACACACTTGAAAACATAACTCCATTACAACCCGACACAGCCTTTAGATAGTGATGTTTAGCTCTACTCATTTACTTACAACCTCTTGCAGTCAGGGAGCAAGTTGAAGGTTAAGGCTAAGTGAGTGCTTACTGCTTTGCTGAGCAGGGTTGGAATGCTAAATCAGCTTCTGAAGCAATGTTACAAACCACAAATTCTTAATCAAATTTGTATTCTTCTAACTCTGCTATCAGAGATGTGCGACTGTGTAACAGAGTAAAGGATGACACTGTTTTGATACTCTCCCCTCCCCACCCCCACCCCCCCCGCCGTAATAATTTCATTCTCCCTTCAGCCTTTTCCTCCAAACTGTTTCTGTAGCACAGCTCATCCACGCGGATAAGCAGCAGGGAGCAGTTTGGAGTGAGCCCACTGCAAGCAATGCCCTCTGCTTGTGGAACAGGAGAGTGCACACTCTGTATTGGGCATGAGCATGATGCACAGAATGGCAGCTGTAGGGGAGAGGAAGATGAGGCTGCCTTGATGACACTGTATGAAGTTGCTTTATTTTCTTTTTGACATTAGTACCCACATGAAGTCAACGGTACCCCTATGTACCTCTATGAAGTGGCCACTGAATCCGTCTGCGAGTCAGCAGCCAGACTTCTGTTCATGAGCATCAAGTGGGCCAAGAGTGTCCCAGCCTTCTCCACCTTGTCCTTACAAGACCAGGTAAGGCACCTGCAGTGGGAGTGGCATCAATCTGGTCTGCCTGTTAAAGGCTCAGGCCTCTGATAGGGTCCTGAACTTCCAGCCCTAGACCTCAAAATCTGTAATGGATTTCAGCAGTTCTGAAGTTCACAGCAGAATTTAGGTCTGTCCCTGAAAAACAGGCAGCGATTTAGAAACTGCTTTCCTCCAACTTTTATTTCAAGAAGCAAGTGAAAATCAAACAAAAAAAAATCTAATATAAAGTGACTATTATGGGAGGACAAGGTCTAGAGGAGAAATCACCAGGCTGCAGACCAAGCTTAGCATGCCAAATCTTCGTTCGTGAAGCCTAGCCATGATGATGACTTGCGAGACAACTCTTCCCTCCATAAAATAGGAAACAGCATTTTGCTATTTTGAGATGAGAAACGTTTATTAAAGTATATAGCCTCAGGATACGACTGAGGGGTTTCTGAACACCATTCCTCCTCCTCCTCTTCCACCACCTCCTCTACCTCCTCCTACCTTTGTCTTCTCCTCCTCTCCTCTCAACTGTTTACACAGCCAACATTTTTTCCCTATTTACCTTGGCTTCAGTGAACTTACAATTACATCAATATGGTGGAAGCAGTATTTGGCCAACCCCCAGTATTTTCCCCCCTTAATTAAAATCTTCCCTAATGTGTTTTGTTTTCCTTTATGACAATTTGCCTTTGCCTTGAGTAAATCATATGTGCACCATACAAGCTGAAGCAACTTCTTAATGACTTGATTCTTGATGAGGACTCAGTGTGCTTTGTATAATGCACCAATTTTTAAAAAAGTAATCACGCAATTATAAAATGGAAGGGTGGAAAACCACGCAAAGCCCCAATCATAAAAGACACTTCATACTTTGATACGATTGAGCTAATTTACCAAAATGGTTACTAGAGAAATTGTGCCTTAGATGTTACACAGCAGTCTAGATGCTACATAGCAGTCATCAGGGGAAATAGTTTCTTTCCACAGATGCACGTTGCAAATGTTGCATACAATATGCAAATATGGAAACCAATAGTGTTTTCTACCTAAAGGCAAATCATGGCGGTCACAATGTGATATAAGGCTAAGGTACATAAAAATGTTTCTTTTCTAGCACCAAACCCATGTTTTGAAATTCTTGTCTGGAAGTTATACAAAGGGGAATGCTGCTCAGCTCCACTGCTATGCAGTGAGGATGAGGGGAGCGATGACACAGGGCCCAGGAAATCACACACGCTGTTAGGAAGATAACAATCCCAGTTTGGAATGCTGCTCTCTAATCTCATCTTCTGCTGGCACTACTCCTGTGGAGCACCGGCTCTGTCACACCAAGCAAGCAAAGAAACAGGCTCAAATATCAGGAACAAGAAGCAGGTGTGCTGCTCCAGCCCCAGCCCCAGCACACAGGTAGAGACTGGGTCCATCTCTATACCAGTGGTGTCCACAGCAGGCTCCCTAGGAAAAGGCTTTATTTGACATAATAGGGATGTATTTCCCTCTGCATCTCTGTTAGTGCACAGAGGAGGGGGCAGCAGGATTTGGGAGCAAGGGAAGTCTCCATTTTACATGAATAAGCATGCCTCAAACAGCAAGGCCTGCTTATCTACCATAGACACCATAGTGCTCCTGTTAAATAACCTACTACCTCTTTCACTGTCATATCAGGGACTAACATTAGTTAAAAACCCAGCTTTTCCTTAACATTACCTTGACTTGATGTACCTCATTGCAAGCTAGCTTCCTCAAAACCCAGAGCTGCTCAGCTCTAACGCTTTGACTTGGGCCTCTTTCTGAATGATTCCCCTGACATATTTAGGAGAGCTGGAGAAGAAATAACTTATTTTAATATTTTTATTTCATAAATAATCATACTTTTGATTTTTATAACAGTTCTATTGCATTATTTAATTTGACAATGGCCCAGCTGTAAATGTCTGCATTTCTCTTTTTGTATTCCTGACATATGCCTGAGGAGACTCTAAAACCTTTTCCTGAGTTTTGGGGGTTCTTTTGTGCTCTTCTAAAAAAGGCAAGTGCACTGTGATTTCGGGACTCTGAGACAGTTTCATCTTGAAGGCAAGGAAATAGATAAAAATAAATTTGCTGATAAAACACAAGTCTGAGGATTGCTGAGTCACTCACCCTTGGTAAAACAGGGGGTGCATCCCTTCCTTAGATCCATACAGATAAATCCATCATGAACTGGAAGCCACACAAAGAAAAAACCACCATACTTCTAGTTCTGCTAGCCTGCACACCTGCTCATTTTGTCTGTGAGACAGGTTGGCCCAATGCATGTCACCAACAAAATGTCACTCTAAAGATGGGGCTGATTAAGAAGCAAAACCCAGTCCTTCAGAAAGCCCAGTATTTGTTGTTTCTTTGAAGAAGGAGGGCTGAGTATGACTTCAGC
The DNA here is from genome assembly GCA_038380795.1 of Pyrocephalus nanus. Classification (NCBI taxonomy): domain Eukaryota; kingdom Metazoa; phylum Chordata; class Aves; order Passeriformes; family Tyrannidae; genus Pyrocephalus; species Pyrocephalus nanus. Next base: position 45,381,565 of record CM076260.1, read on the forward strand.
ATGAATTATTTTAATTAGTGGTTTTACAGACTTATGCATAGGCATGAAGAAAGCTTCAGCTATTGGAATAGTCTCTTATTTCTAAAGACTTCTGACTTTAAAGACTTAGTGGGAAAGAACATATGAAATTGATATCTTCCAGGAGCCACCATTCATTACCATTGTATCTGCATGAATGAATGACAAAAAAAGTTTTACAAACGCAAATGAAAGGCTGGTGATCATTTCCTATGTCATACAGAAACCTGCCCATCCATCAGGCAGGATTATCCAAAGGAGGGGCTGGGTTCACAGGTTGCAGTGGTTAGGAGAGACTTAAGAGCATCTTCATCTGCTCTCAGAACAGAGCAGAGATGGGCACTACACTCTAGACAAAACACCCCCTCCCCCACATTTCATAAAATAATCTAGGCAGTTTTCTACATTGTGAAATACAATGTAAGTATTTCAAACAGTAACTGTGTGCAGTGACAGAAATACATTCCTGTCACAGTTTCCTTAGGTTATGTAGAAGTCCTGCAAAGCACATAGCATAAAAAGGCACAAAATAGACATAACCCTACAGTGACATTTTAGAGCAGAGATTCAGAGAGGTCTTCATCCCATTCAGATCAGAACAGGGCGGGTTAAAACTTGTAATCTCAGAATCACAGAATGGGTCAGGCTGTGAGGTACCACAGAGCGTCACCTGGTCCAACCTTCCTGCTCAAGCAGGGACAACGTGGCACAGGATTGGGTCCAGGTGGTTCTTGAGTATCTCCAGTGAGGGCGACTCCACAGGCTCTCTGAGCAACCTGCTCAGTGCTCGGTCATTCACACAGTAAAGTTCTTTCTCATAGTCAGGTGAAACTTCCTGTGCACCAGTTTCTGTTTGTTACCTCTTGTCCTATCGGTTGGCAACAAATAACACTGCCCTGAATAGCAATACTGTTAAGAATTCACACATCGATGAAGGATTCATTTTTATTGATGCTTTCTGTATCAGCTATTACTTTCACATATCTAATTCCAAGGAAATAATCATTAATTTGGTAGAACATCTTCTTTTCACTTTGTCCTTCCTTACAGACTCTTTATAGACTTAAAATACTCTCCTTCCTATTTTCCTAAAAAGCTAAGCTGCTGAAACTTTCAGCAACATTAATTTTTGTAGGTTTTGGGGGGTTGTTTTGGTTTGGGGTTTTTTTGCTGCATGCGTTTTGGAAAATCTGTTTCCACTGTAGGGAGCTGCTAGAAGATACCTCCCTATTCCACTCCAGTTCTCACTCCTTCAAGTCTCTTCCACCCTATTGTGAGGCACAAGGTCCCAGCAATGTGTATGCACCACAACATGCCCTTTAGGCCATGAACTTCAGCTGAATTGAGGGTCCTCCAAATGTCTCTTAAGAGTTGGTCTGGGCTAACAATCCTAGATGCCCTCAAGATTAAAAATGTCTGGCTTTGCCAGTCTGCATTTCCAGAAGTCTTTTCTCCTCTTCAGATGTACCACTGACTCTTCAAAAAGAAGAGAAAATCAAAAGAATTGCCTTCAAACAGAGAAAAACACATCCTCCGTACAGCCACACAACATGCAAAAATGGCAGAGAACCAGCAATGCTGTCAGTGTAGGTGCCTGGATATTCACATCTCTGAAAGGCAACAGCTCTAAGTGCCTGGAATTTCTGAGTAATTTTAAGCAAGAAAAGCAGGAAAATAGGTGGCACTGAGAAACAATATGTGTGTCCAGATGCTGTGCTTGACAGAGCTAAAGGCTCGCTTAGTAAGGAAGGGGATAAAAGATACATATGTGCTCTAAAGCAGTGCTCCCTACACTGATGCGGGATGTTGCCCAGGCTTTTCTTCACAAATTCTGCCTTCCCAGGGGAAAGGAGTGTAATCCCTAGAGAGCAAGAGGAAAAGCACTCTTTCAGCCTGTCCTAGAACAGGTGTTCTATGTGTGAGGGAGAGGAGCCCATACCATGCTGAGAAACAAAGGCAAGTGTGTTCATGTTGTGAGCAAACTCTTGGGGAAGGAATTCTCACTCTCCTTTCTCCTCATCCCTTTTGGTCCACAACACGGTGCACAGTGAGCCAACGCTTAGTGTTTTTCCACTATGCATAGACTTATTTCTAGACACCTTCTCAAAAACCTAAGAGAAGAGCTAATGAATGCTGTGGGGAAAATACCATGACAGGCATTTAAAGTAGTTTTTAAAATAACAGAAATTTACATATTTAAATTGTTTATAAATCTATAAATTATACACTATGTTATATTGTACATCTATTGTATGACAGCTGATGCTTTTGGAAGATGCTTGGAGAGAACTGTTTGTTCTAGGAATAGCACAATGGGCCATTCCAGTTGATGCTAACACTCTACTGGCTGTATCTGGTAAGAATTGCACAATTTAATGACTTTGTTACAAAAATTACCATAAAAATACATTACTGAAAAAAGAACAACATGTAAAGAATAACAAATTCCTACTGAACAATAGAGCATACCTGTCATTTATAAATCTATATTTAAATGCAAATAATGTTGTTTTGTTGTATTCATGACCGCTTGCATTGTCATTTAAATGCAAATTACTGTGTTTGTTATCATCCAAGAGAAGATTTTATATTAACTTTCATACAATATAGTCAGTTTACATGGAACCAGATAGACAAGTGTAACAATAGAGTGGATATTGATACAGAGGATTTTGTCAGAAATCAATATAAAATAAAGGAAATGCCTTTAATATTATTTATTTCATCTGTTTCTGTTTCAGGCATGAACGGTGACAATACAGATTCTCAGAAGCTAAATAAAATTATTTCAGAAATACAGGCTTTACAGGAGGTTGTGGCTAGATTTAGACAACTTCGGCTAGATGCTACTGAATTTGCCTGTCTTAAATGCATCGTCACTTTCAAAGCTGGTAAGCAGAAAGAATCTCTTGCTCGTCTGATCTGATAACTATGAGGTTGCTACTTTAAAGAAAAAAATTATGTTTTAAACCACATACAGCTTTGTATCACCCAACAGGTTTCCCAGTATTGAATTCCAGTAGTCAGTGCTGCATTTTGAAAGACTGACAGTGGAGTGCTAGGAAACTAATAGGAACATTTCATTTGCGATGATAGCACTAGCTGAACTGTTTTGACCCACCCAAGAGTCAAGCTGAACTAGTAACTATCTGCTTTCCAGTGCCCACACACAGCGGTTCTGAACTGAGGAGTTTCCGAAATGCTGCTGCCATAGCAGCCCTTCAAGATGAAGCCCAGCTCACTCTGAACAGCTACATTCATACCAGGTGAGTGGTGTCTTCTCCCAGTACTTCTGGTAGGTGTAGGGATAAAATCCTACTCTTGCTGTACTGAAGGTGGCATTTGCACTGACTGCAACGGGGACTGGGCTGTTACAGCAAGTATTCACTGGCTGTCAGCGTGCTGGCATTTGGCATTTCCTGGTGGAAGAGAACTATAGAAAATGTCAGAAAAGACCCTTCAAATCATTGAGTTCAATCATTAACTTAACACTGCCAAGTCCACCACTAAACCATGCCCCCCAGGTGCCAGATTTATGTGTCTTTTAAATACCTTTTAAATACCTTCAGGGACAGTGACTCCACTACTTCCCTGGGCAGTCTATTCCAATGCTTGATAACCCTTTTGGGGAAGAAATTTTTCCTAATATTCAATCTAAACTTTCACTGGTGCAACTTGAGGCTGTTTCCTCTCCTTGCTATTTGGGAGAAGAGACCAAAACCAAACTCACTACAACTTCTTTTCAGGTAGAGAGTGGTAAGGTCTCCCCTGAACCTCCTTTTCTTCAGACTGAACAACCCAAGCCCTCTCAGCTGTTGCTCAGAGGACTTGTGCTCTAGACCCTTTACCGGTTTTGTTGCCCTTCTTTGGGTATGCTCCAACACTTCAATGTATTTAAACAAATGGAAAAGTGCTAATAGGAGAGATCTTCCCCTGGGAAGTGATACCTGCTGTGGAAAACTTTGAAGTTCAGAGGGCTACATTTTCCTCTACACTTTATCCAATTCAATAGGTCTAAAGGTGATGCTCAAAACTTCACATCTCAGACCAGGACAAGTGCTTTTTACCCATGATCTCCAATTCCCATGTGATTTCTCCCACATTGCAGACACAGAAATCAGGACATGAGTGGCTCTTGCAAGATGCTACCCTGTGTCTGTGCTCAGGTTGAAATGAAAAACCCAGAACTTGCGAATCCCACTGTGGTGCTACAGCAGAGTGATGAGAGTCATTGTCTGGGAAGAAAATATTTCCCCTTGTCTCATTCAGGACAAGTTCCACAGGATACAGAAATCTTAAAACCTGCTGTAAAAGCTGTAGCTGTCATTCCACAAAGTGTATGGGGATGAGCACAGAAAATGTGCAAAGGACAGCCCCACACTCAAGAACAGCTGGCTGGGAGCAGATCAGTAGCTTCCTACTATGGACCACTTCAGAGTGGTGTGACAGGGGAGGAGCCTGAAGATGTTACCGAACATCTTCTGCAACACTGCCCTGGTTGGTTCAGGCCTCCCAGGGAGTTGTCACAGGGCTTGTAAAGTCCACATCTATGTCCTTTAGCTGCAGTGGAGGCCCATGAGACTAGAACAGTGGGAGATGGAGCCCTGAAAGAGAAACTTCTATACTATCTTTTCCTTCTGAAACTTTGATTTGCTGTCGTAACAGTTCTGTCAGGCAGAAGGCTACTCCATATCAGAGATTAGATGGCAGCAGTCGCTGAAGCACTTTCGTCTAAAGCCTGACTGGGGATGGGAGTATGCAAATTCCATCCAGTTATGGGTGCTTCAGAGCAAAAAGAGTAACTGCTGCATAGCAACCTCTTCCTGCTCTTAAGGAAGGCTTTTTCCAGGAAGGTTGCTCCCTAGAGACTGAGACAGGGCCTGTTGAAGAGACAAGCCAGGGACAATACAGTCACTGTTTCCATTCCAGGCATGGCAATTTTTCTGCTGCATTTCCATGTTGTTGGAAGTATCTAGCTACTGAGCTAAACAATATCTGTTGTAAAAGATAGCCTTTTACAAGGGGAAATCTGCAGTGCACTGACAGGACTGTCACTTTGACTTCACTGGGAGAGGGCTTTCAGCTTGCATGTCATCCTCAGGCTTGAATATACCTTCCTGCCAGTGTTACAGCAGCATCAGCCCTTTGATCTCAGTGGAGTCAACAGGATGCAAGGGAGGGCAATCTGGAGGAGCAGCACAAATGACCTATTCCTCCTTTTAGGGAAACCACGGAAGTTTGAGAATCACTAGCGTAAAGTCAGCGTAAGCCCAGCTAGAACGCACATCCTATGTTGTGTTGGCTTTAAAACCTGGGAGAAAGGATGGAAAATATCCTGTACACAAACACAGTACCTGGGGATAAACGTTGTTTCTTTAACTAAAATTTTCTTTAAAAATTTCAATTGGCATTCAATACATATGTCAACCAAAAAGGGGCAGAGTGATTATCATGACAATCTGGGTAGGTTTAAACTGCACTTTAAATGAGAGGGTAGTTATTACAGGACAAGCTCTTCCCTGAACTGCATTGAAAACAGAGTTGTTGCATGAGGGACACATCAGATCCAGTCTTTATATTGCTACTGCTCTAGGGGAATAAACAAAGGAGATAAACAAAACTCAGAAACTTTGTTCTATATTCTGCTAACTGCTATACAGAGAGACTTCCTTGGAATCCAGTCTTCTTGCTCACCTGAGTACAAAGCACAGGGCTTTAGCACAGGTAGCACCATCTGTACAGTTCATTGAATGCTGGTCCTTTTCTATGAAGTAAAATAGTTACTCAGAAAAAATACTTGAAAACTTCAGTAACGTTCTTTCTCTCTCCATCTCCCAGGTATCCCACACAACCCTGTCGTTTTGGGAAACTTTTATTGCTTTTACCAGCTTTACGTTCAATTAGTCCATCTACAATAGAAGAAGTGTTTTTCAAAAAGACCATTGGGAATGTACCAATTACAAGACTGCTTTCAGATATGTACAAATCCAGTGACATATAAATTACCTTAAAATAAACAATCAGGATGGACAGTTTGAGAAGAACTTTTATCTATGGAGAATAAGCCTCAACTAACAAAATCTACAGGAAGCATAAGCCTGGGAATGTTTAGCCCTTAAACTCATTGACAAAAAACACCCCAGTAGATATGATTCTGCTGCTCTGAACAGAGTGATTTAGATCATGGAGAGAATGCTTTGTTCTACAGAAAAAGTGAAAGTGGTTGGAATTTGGCTGCTATTCCTGTTACTACAGGATGGAGGCAATTCAGATGCCAGTCATAGTTAACAAAGACTCTGCTATTCTCTCATTTAACTGGCAGATCTGAGACAAAATGTGAAAGAAGGTACTTTAGTTTGTTCAGTATTTGGAACTGAGTGACCAAACTTGGCTTCTGTGGTAACACAAGATGCGGTGGCCTTCAGAATTGTTTTAAAAGTAGCCTATGTTGGGAAAATGTTTTTAATACGATAGGCAACATTTAAGACCAGGTTACCAAAACATTGCTTCTGCTATAATACATCATGAAGTGGCCTTCAGAACTGATTAAAAAGTAGCTTACGATGGCAGCTCCATTCTTCCTACAAAATGAACTGGTGATCTTTGACGTGGATGTCACAATTTGTTTGGTTAACATCTCAAAGACACAAGAGCTTTATACACTTCCTCCCCGAACTTCCCTCCTTCTTCTTCCACACACAGACACACATTCACACACACACACGAACACCTGAAAAGATACAAGTTAAGAAAGGAAGACTAAAACAGCAAAACCAAATACAATGGAGATGACTGCTTCAGTGACCTGCTGGCTGTCCCGTTGGCACAGTGCTGAAACCAAAGGCAACGGTGGCCAAACTCTTTGTCGATGAGATGTGCGGAGAAATGAAATGACTATAAAAAAATATCAATGGAAGGAATTTTATTTCAAAGAAATAAAGGTTGTTGACTGATACAATGCTAACAATTTCCAAAAGTCTCCAATGCCTTTTTAGAATACTCCAGGTTCTAATTTCGAAGCCTTGTTCACCTATACCCTCTCACACACAAAAACATTATAAGCTGCTTATTTGATGTATGAAAAATGTAGAAAAAAACCATTTAAAGATAGCTGCTGTACTTTTCAAAATTTGTTATTAGGAACTAGCACTGAGAAAGATCAGCACTTGGACTATCATAGAATGAGTAAAACTTTTCCTGTACAAAGTGGATTAACCGATTTGTGAAGTTAAAAAGTTGTACTCATTGTATTTACAAAGAATAAAAATATATTGAATTTAAATTACTTTCCGGTGTTCTTTTAATGCTTGTTCTTAATTAGCTTCTTCCACTGTATCCCACTTACCAGGGAATAGAACTATTCTCTACTAAAATGGATTGCCTAAGATGCTGTGGACTCTCCATCAAGAGTTGTTTGAAAAACAGGTTAGACAAACATCAAAGGAGTAGCTCAGGTGATCCTGACTTTTGAGATTCTGCATAGAACTATTCCCTGTAACCCAAATATACACTGGCTGCAACATTCCCTTCTCAAGGAGGTGACATATGCTTTTTCTAGGACACAGCTAAGTGCACTGGAGATCTAACCCAGTATGTGCTTTCTGTTTCATGTTATTACAATTTTTAACATTGGCGAATTGTGCAGCTAACAAAGGATGATGAGTTCAAAAGTACTGCTTCAATTAAAAAGACTGAGCTTTTATTAAGGTGCCCAATAGTGTAATCACACCAAAGAAAAAGGTAAGCAACTCCCAGTCAACAGAAAAGGTTGGCAGTAGGAGAAGAGAAATATATTGTTCATATGGCAATGAGTGACTGAAGAGTCATGCATGCTAAAATGACAGGTAGATATATATTGATGGCTCACTGATTTGCACTGTCAAGGAATATGAGTGAAATCCTAGCTCTGCTGACTTTCAAGCTCAAAATTCTCATGTGTTTCAGTGGTCAAAGTTTTCACCCCAGCTTTCTTCCATTTGCACTCTCGTAGGTCTCACATTCTATCCTTTCCAAGACAACTGGACCATAAAGTACACAAGACAAGTCTTTGGATGAGTCCAGTGAGACAAAGCACAGACTACAGGACCTCAAGACATCTTCTATACAAACTAGCATGGAGCACTTGAGAATGTATTTATCACAGGGCACAGCAATTTCTAAGAAAGAAACCAACAAACACTTTATAAGCCATTTTTGCTGCACCTCTAATAACTTTATACCATTTTCTGCTCTCTACAATAAAAATAACCAGATAGGGCAGAAAAATCAACTGTGGTTCTCTACTCTGTGACAATTCAGTTTATGAGCTATAGAAGTTGAAATCAGTGCTGCACAGAACCCATCACAGAGCATTAATTCCAATAAGATTCATGCTGCTGTCCCAGAGCAGCAATAAACGTGAACTGCATCCCTGCTGCAAGGCAACCAGGCAACTGCGCTCTGCAGCGTGCTGTAGTCCCTATATTACCCAAGCTAGAGGACAAAATAGAGTGTGCTGGCTCTCTTCCAGCTGCAAAACAGGCAGGACAATGGGAGCACACCCATATCTCACCCTCTTACCTGCAGAACTTAGCCCAGCTGCAGAGCAGACTCACGAGCTGGGAACGATGCCCAGATCCCTGTGGTTTAGGCACAGCTCATCTCGGACTATGTCTTGCTCCCACTACAGCAGATTGCACAGATGCAGAACCAGTACACTACACTAGAATTAGGGTCTCCAGTTAGCTTTGAAGGACTTAAGGCCACGTAAGATCCCAGAGTCCTGCAATTCTCAGAAGCTAATGCTCCAAAGCCCTCACTTTGGAAATAGGAATACTTTGACATCAAGCATGCAGTTTTTCCCTCTTTGGCTTATTTTTTTTCTTTTCATGGCAAATGATACAGACTGTGTCATTATATTCTAGGTATAAGATGGGGCATGTACCTTGATTTCTGAGAGAAGCACCCCTCAGAAAAGAATGTTTGAGAAGAGAAAAAGAATATCTTACTCTGTATATAAACCTACATAATGAAACTTCATATACAATTAACCCTTCTTTCCCCTTTTTCAAGAGTAATTCAACTTTTAAGTGTGATTCAACAAGCACAGGGAATTTCAGAAATCATTTTACATTATCACAAACATCTTGAAAAGCTGGACATCCCTGGGCTGCAAGTGGACTCTGTCAGTTTTGGTCCCTGGTTTAATGAGTAGGGCCATTAGAGAGAATCAGCACAGTCTTAGTTAAGAACAAGGTGGAAAGAGCAATTATTCAAACACCTATCTATTCAGTGTAGCTAATCACCAGTACTATACATCATCCAGTCGGCCACCACTGCTTTGTCAGTTAAGTCTTTGACATTCAGATTTCCAAAAATGAGGTTAGTGGCCTTAGTAAAAAGAAGCTAATAACTTCTGTCAGCAAGTTTGTGGGATGCTCTGGACAGTGATAAGTATTGCAAGAAGGAAAAAAGCAGCAGAGCCGAGTCTAAGTCAACATGTAGCTACCAAGCAGCACAAAACACTAGAGCAGATTGCTACTAGAATATTCCTGAATATATTTTCAAGAGCATCTGAATAGGTCAATTCTGCGTCACATGTGGAAGAAAGCTTCTCTAGCTCACTTCTTTCTCATGAGAAAGACAACCTCAGAAGTGCTGCTTGTGAACTGCAGTTCAGCCACTGACTATCTGCACTGCACCAGTGCTCACACAAGCACAGTGCTACAGCTTACCCCTCCTTTTGGAAGCGGGCTATGATCACATCTTACAGCAGACTTAGGGGATTTCATGACCCTAACTGTAATTGTAGAGCAGAGCTACTTTAATCTAAGAATGAACTTATGTCAACATTCCTTTCTCGATAGGATGGTAGAGTTTTCACCAGCTAGTTGAAGCTAGACTGATGTTTCTCATGCCAAGTAGAAAGGTACTCTTTCCCCAAAGCTTTTAAAGTCACAGATCTGTTGACTGCCTACCATGAGTGGTATTTCAGCTTTGGCTCCAATACCTTTATATGTTCTTTAACACTTGCCGAGTGAGTGCCAGCGTCTCAGGGTTCTTAGTGCTGGCTGTTAGTAATACAAAACTACATTGTGGAAGAGCATCACAGCAAGGCTGTAACACCAGTTCACTTAATACAGTCAAATCCCTGCTTCTCAGAAAGCATGAGATACTCCACGCTCAAGGTCAAGAGTGACAAAACATTTGAAGTGCATTTTCATTTTTATTTCAAAACTTTAGACAAGTTACTTTAGTATATAAATTTGATCTTTTCCTTTTACAGAATATAAAGATAATTCCCTCATTACTTCAGTATAAAGTGTTTTACAAGCTTGAAGACAATTGCATAAGTGTTTCTCACACAGGATATCAGAAATAAAGCAGTCTTTCTACAGACATTCAGACAGGTGACTACCTCAGAAACAGCATAGCAGTTTAGTCAAATACAAGTGAACACGTGACACTATAATTGTGAAAGTTCAAGTAAGGCCAAGTCAGTAAACATTGTTAAGTCATTGCAAATAATAGTGGAAAGGTTTGTGAGACTTTGCAAGGGGTGAATGGTCTCATAGTATAATACTCTTAAATGAAGGATTCAGAGAGATTTAGCTAGAAGACAAGTGAGTTCTTAAATGCTATAAAGCATATGCAAAGACCAAGCAGTGTACTGGTGTTAGTGGAGACTTCGTGCCTGTTCATCCTCAGCATGCTAAGACAAACTATAACCTTTTAAAACCAAGCCTAAGAACCACTAATGTTTAAGAAGACAGTTTTAGAATTCAAGTATGTCTTATTTTGGATGGTGTGTAGTTTTTGTCTATTACTTCATCTTGTAAGAACATGTGAAGACAGCGCTCGTTCTGTGCCAGTGGGTGGCCTGCAACCCTGGAGAGGAAAAAGACAAGCATTAGTGTGAACCAATCGAGCCTACTTGCAGCTAGCCAGCAGACTGAGGTTTTGTACCACTAACCTATTGTTCTGGATTTAGGCATGAATCCCACTTTCAGTTCACTGCTGGCAACTAGAATGATGTCCAGCAGCAAGATTTGTCATGCTTCCCCAGATGAAGATAGCTCATAGGAACTCTGAGCTACCTCTGATCATTTGGAAGCATGTTATTGTCATCATCTATCACCTGCAACTGATGGGACTATCAGAGTGCCATTCTAACATTAGGAAATTTAGAGTTAAGGAAGGCAAATGGATTTTTTTTTTTACAGGTCTTGATACCTGTGCCACAGGACCCCTTTCTAAAGGCTGCTTTATCCACTCAGTTCTCATCTCACTGAGCAGCAGTTCGCCCCGGCAGAGCTCCACCAGGGGGTGCGAAGGCCTTCCAAAGGCTCCAGCACTGCTCCGGGCAGTGACTCCCCTCACTCAGTGCTCCTCTACCATGGGAAGTCAGAGGGTTCTGTTCACTGCATGTGTCTTAGCTATCAAACACAGAAGACAGACCTTGTCTGCTCTAGGAGAGACCAGTATCTCTACTGTAGGTTTAGTTTTGTTTCACACATAAACCGACACCATCCTTTTAACAGGAAAGTGGCTGAAATTGAATTAGGAGACACTACCAAACTTGGAATAAAAACACAAGGTATTGCATTCAAACCCTTAAAATACCATGCAGATTCTTGTGCTGGTAAAAATCCAAGGGAATCAGATACCCGAAAGCTGATCACTTATGAACATGAAAACATAAAGCAGTTTGGTTTAAAAAAGCTACATCCAGTTTGGTCAATCAAGACAGACTTCTGCCTTTAAGAGAAAAAGTCCCCCATCCTTCCTAGGGCAGCTTGTGTCAGTCTTACGGCCTCCATATCTGTCAAAACATTTCTACTCTTAATGGAAGTGATCTAATTGAATACACGTAATACACAGTAAGCTCCAGTGGCTCACCACCAGTACTTCCATGAACTTCTGTGCACCTTCTCCAAATTTATCTATCACTGTTTATTTCACCACAGGACATATTCACTTATCATTGAGGGTGACCTGTAATGAGAAACCTAAGCTCTCCTATTCAGTATTGATGTTTATTTCAAGTGCAGTTGTAACGCTTATCAATCTTGTTGGTTCTAGTAAATGATCAGCAGTCTTAGGCACTAGTTCACAAGGATGATAGTCTAGAATAATTAGTTTGAGTTTCTTATCCTCATCAGACTGACATTGCAGGCCTTGAACTTCAAGGGAAAGATATATAGGAGAAGATGATGGGGAAGCAGCATATTCCTTCTCCCTTTCAGGAAGGCTTGGAAATTGGTGGCTAAATTGCAAGACTACATCTGATCCCAGATTCAACTGGAATAGCTTGCTCTGCATTGGCTTTCCCTCAGTATTTTTCACAAAGGTAACCCTTACAAATAGCAGCTGCTACTTCAAGAATTTTCATGTATCTCAAAGTCAGGTTCAGGCAGACAAGAATGTTGAGACACAGTCATCCCTTGAATGTCATTGTACGTAGTACTGATGGTGGTGCCAGCAAGCTGGCCCAAGAGAGATGACTCAAATAAGGTGCACTGTCTTGATTTAGATTTTACATCTAGAGAGGCAAAGCTTCTCAGTAACATCCATCTCAACACTCCTGGATATCAAGAACTGGCATTGGTGTACTAAGATTTTTTTTGTTACGGTGATATAATTTATCTGAGGGACTCTAGTTCTAGAAGGAAAGAACAGCATTGAGAGTGCAATAATGTGAATGTACTATGCAAATGACCTTCAGGTGTAATTTACTAGTACTCATATGACTTGGAAGAAGCCTTAAGGCTTCTATGTTGTTCAAATCTTTAGTAATATTTGCTTACTGAGTTGGTCCTGACATTAGAATAAATTGATGAGCTGGAATAGTTATGAGTTGTGTCTGAAAAGCCCTATTCCAGCTGTACTCAAGTCTGCCACTACATCAACAGCTACATTAACAATCTGCTTTTATGTTTCAAAGGAGGAAAAATTAACCAAGAAGTTGCACACTTCCACACAATCAATTTATTACTTGCTGTAGGACTGAACAAGTGATACCCACAAAATGACCACCTCATTTCTGTCAGCTATACTGAGTTTTTCAGAGAGTCAAGGTAAGATGACTGTTTCAGCTGCTTCAGAACACAAACGGCCCTCCTGCATACATATTGCTAGACTCGGCACACAAAAGTTTGCACTTCTTCCCCATACAAGTTAAAGTCCCAAGCCTGCATGGACAGAAGTTGTACTTTACAGTCATGACTGCCCTGATTTTACAGCACTAAAAAAACCAAACACATTCCATCTTACTATTCGATGCCCTGGAAGTTCATTCCACTTGTCTCTGAACAACATAAAGAGCAGTCTGAAGCATTTTACCTGCTCAGAATCATTAGCAATACCTCTAAATTGAGCTGACATGCAAGTATGTGGAGAAAAAATGAAGAGATTTCATATGGTCACACTTACTTGCACAAAACAGACAGTTTTAGTAAACTAGTCACTTACAACCCAACACACTGAACTGAGTAACAGTAACAGACAAGTACATTCTCTTAAGTTCTTGAGTAACTCACAGGCATCTTCAGTTAAACAGCCTAACTATCAAACAAGATTAGAATGCTAGTGGAACTGACAAGCTTGAACTTTTTTTAAAGAGAGCAGTCCCAAATCCGGTTGGTCTGAACAGCGCTGACTCAAGAGACCAGAAAAGCTGGTTAACTGACACCATTCCGCCTTACCCACAGCTTGGATCCACATTGTTAGAGGTTAAACCAGCGACTCTGGTCCATGTACAGACAGCTGTTAGTGTCAGATGGTAGAAACAGAATCATAATACTTTGCTACTATAATTTCTGCTCACCTTCTGAAAGGCAGTGACAAAACCCAAAGTGTCTATTTCAAACTATGCATGCCTACCTAGAGTAGTGTTTTTACATCTTCAGAAAGATTCTCATGATGATTAGAGAAAATATGCATCATTACACAAGCTGATAATACCTCACATCTGCTATCAGAGTAAACTGCTGTAAGCCCACTGTAAGCTCCATTGTTCACACAGTGGAGGATACCCTTTCAGAAACTATAAAGTAGAACTCTTTTGAACGTTATAATTTTAGTAGCAATTTGCATAAATTAACACACCACTAACAGTCATTTCAGCAGTGCAGGTAAGCATTAAGACATCCCAACTGAACACTGGATGAGCAGTGTTAGTATGCCCTACTGCAAGATTATGTGAAAGTTAATATTCTGAACCTAGTGCAGTTACCTCCGTTAGAGGACTAATAGCTTTAACGCAATTTTCCAGAGCAGAGTTCTGGGTTTGTCTCTGGATAACTAGACCCGACACTTACTTGTTTATGAATTGTTCAAGAGCCTGCTTCCTTTCCTCTATAAAGGAATCATCAAATATACCATCATCTCCTCGGAAGGGAAGCTGACGGAGAAGCGCTTTTCCTGGTAGAGGTGGTACCACAACCTGAAAGATTTACAGAAGTGCCCTTAGTGCAGCCTATAAGCAAGTTCATACACCTGTTCCACCTCTTCATCCTAGAGGACCCAACTTGTCAATCACATTACTAGTGAAGTAATAAAACATGAGCAGAGAAGACCAGTATCTGCCCACAGAGATAAGATGAATTCCCGTACTTTAACTCTGAATTAACTCAAAACCATTAAAACAGCCTCTAGCATTGTAGAACTGAGGCTTGATAAAAAGACTGACACACTGGTTTATTACTGGACATTTTCAACCACAGTATCTGCTCCATATGATATATGCTTTACAACACAGTGATAACATTTCAGCATCATTAATCTTTGTATGAAGATTTGTATTTACCTTTCACTTTACTCACCTTGCTTTCTCTTTCTAGTTCATTCCTTAGCCATTCAAAATCACTATATCTTCTTCTGACTGTAGATTCTTTCAATTTGAATATAGGTAGATTTGTCTGAAAACAAGAACACAAGCTGTTGATTAGACAGATTAGAAGTTTTGATAACCAGAAGAACTAAGCTGTTAAGTTACACATTACTTCCATTTAGGCAACAACAACAGTATTGAGAAACACTCAAGATACAGAAATATAAATAAAAATCTAAGCTACATCAGCAAGCTGTACCTCAAACTGCGTAACTGTGAGCCTCATTTACATGGCATCCTTATCACTGGTATTTTGTCATCTGTCACCTAGCAGAATATCTGATTTGCTGGCCACTTGAGATAGTTCTAAGGTTGCACAAGCAACACTTTCAGGAGCTGGATCCCCGATATGTACAAAATTGGAGGTGGGGAGGGAAGGGGGAAGAAAGTCTTCTCAATCCACACAGGCTTCTCTTATTGCATTGAAGGGAGCGTTTCAGATACCATTATAGGACATGAACCAAGCATCCTGTACTTTTCTACTCCCTGATAAATCATGACCTCCAACATCTTTAGAAGCAAAACCAGTAAGTCCTACAGTGAATCCATCTAGGACAGATGAAGATTTGATAGCACAAGTTGCCAAGTTTGGGTAGCTCCAAAGAAGCCAACAAGGCCAAGATGCAACACAGCATTCAGTGCTGAAGAGATCAGACTATCTGACTACAAAGTTAAACTAAGTAGAGCATGATTATGGACATTAAGGAGAACTTTGCTGAATGAGGATAGGAGCCAGCACCCAACTCTAACACCCTTGAAGGAGACATCAAATGGAGAAAGGCTATGAAGCACCACAAGACCATGTTACATATACAAGCACCCTGATACAAGTCCTTACGCTAACTTGTGCGAGAGCCTGTATTACTTCTGTTCATTCTTGGGTGCAGTGTAATCCCACTGTTGTAATCCAACTTGCACGTTATTTTTAAAGTAATCATTGGGAGAGTCCTCTCTTAATGACATCCCCAGCCTGTAAGTGCCATATACAACCAGAAGCAACAAAATAAAGCCTACTCTTGTCATACTGCATATTCACTAATAGTCTTAGTCTGCCTTTAAAGAGTCTTGAGGAATACCCTAGGAAGCTGATGTTCACATGGGACTACAGTTATGCCCCAGTCTTCCTGTTGACAGATGCACAGTAGTTGTTCTTTGCTAGTGCCTTTTATCTTTTACTTTTTGTTGTTTTATTTTTTTAATCTCGTAAACTATCTCACTCTGGTCACAGAGTGGATATCCCTACACAATAAATTCCATAGGATGTTACGTTTAAGCTATGACTATGACAATAATTTTGGCTGCTCAAAACAGGTTTAATTGCAGGTTTAATTCCTGTACTAGGCAAGCCTGGCACTATGGGTTGTGCTATTGCTGCCAGCCAATAACAAGTTTCCGGCTGTCACAGTTCAAAAGTACTTCAGAAGTTGGTCATGTACTTTCACATTATGCAAATTAGTCCAAAATTTACAAGTGATAAAGTATAGAACAGTATTTTGTTAGGCAATGTTATTGCTAAATGTTTAAAAGTATTCAAGCTCTCTTTCCTAAGTAAAATATTGTTGATTGGGCTAGAGATTAATAATAAAATTGCACTTAAGACTAATGTCAGAAGTCAGGATTTATAAATAAACACTCTTGTCTTGAGGGTAAGAATACTTTACTCAAGAGTGAATATAGGTCTCCCAGAGTACATGAAGGAGATTCCCTGGAGTGAAGTACTGGATTATTTTCCTCTGCTTTCAGCTACTGGCTTTTTAATCAAATTCACCCCTACACATTACATCAACTCTTTGTCAATGTCTCAGGTAGAAAAAGTCCTTTACAATATTTAACAAATAGGTTCTCACCTGCAGAAAATACTCCTTTCTCCTCTCAAGTTACTTACAAGGGATTAGGACTGGATAAAAGCAACTAAAAAACAATGAGTTCCCAGGTCTTCAGGATCTCTTTTCATGCTTCTAGGCATGAAGTCTATAAAGTTAATCTCTAAACAACATATCAGGCTTACAGGTACAATGTGGTGGTGGAAGTGCCAATTGAGCTCACTTTACCTTCTACACTCCCTTTTGAACTTTTGACATGCTAGCCCAGCTAGCAAGTTGGAGGAAAGGACAGAGTCCTTTGTTTTCCTTCTGAGCTGAGAAATCTTCTCCAGTCTTGATCATAAGCACTGGAAATGTTCACACTGAAAAGTATGTCAAAAGGCATCCATTAAATTAAGCGTCTTACAAGTCACATTTTGACAACTATATGCTAAAGTACCTGTTCCCTGTCCTCTGGTCTGGATATGAAATAGAGCTATCTGTTGATATCAATTTCTAAACCTTATGTTTCTTAAACCCCAGAAACTACAGCAATTCTCCTTCCTCTAGAAATAAGTACTGATAGAGCAGTGTCTTTCAGGTAACCAGGTGTTAGGATCTATTTAAAAAGGCAATTTGAGAGTCCTGTTTTATACTGCTTAAGGCTATATTCACACCTGAAGTTACTCTGTGGGCCTTTCTCACTAAGGATTACTGCCCTTCAGTAGGAAGGGTTTGTGCATGTACTACTGCCTCCATCTACCATGGAGATACAGTTTTCATTAAGCAAAGACAGCTCCTGAAGTATGGGGTATCAATGGACAAGAATTTGGCAGAAGGAGACAATCCTGAAGTGTCAACAATAACTTAAAGTGTCACTTTAGGACCATGTGAGATATCAAAAATGTTATTCTCTACTTCACATTTTATGTTAAGAGCTATCCTTGTTTAGTCAATAAGGTGCTAATAGCTATTCAGTGTACTGCTAATGCTTTGTTTGCCTGCTAGAACAGAGACAAGAGTAAGGCACAAAACTTAAAGTCAGGCTAATTTTATTTTTACAAGCATTTCTGCCCATGCCCATTCAGCATTATAGTGTTGGCTTTCTGGCCTGCTGACCTGCAAAGTCTACTATCATGAAACTCATGACCCAGTTTGGCACAGCCCCTGGAGCACAGCTCATTCCTCTGATAAATTCAGCAGAATTACTGCAGCAGTTGCTTCTTCTGGAGTGTAATAATCATATCATTTGGGGTAAAAAAATTCAACAACTTCCTTGTCCAAAATCATGTCTCTTAGCAGTTTGAATGCAAGCCCCTCAACCTGAAAGGATTATGCATCACCCAAGATATTATTAGACAACCAAAAGTCACTAGTCAGAATTACAGATAAAGCACTATTGCAGAAGGATCAATAAACCAGCTCTGCAGAAGTCCCACACAGCCCAAAATCCTAAGCCATAGAAAGATGCTAAGACAAAAGAGATTTTTGTGTAGCACTGTCTCTGTATTAGACTACATGTAGACATCATTAGGCTTTCTCTGACTACTGTCAAACTAACAGTCTGCATTCTGCTGGGGGAGTTATTGCCCAAGCCAGCACACTGCAATAAATATTGTCAAAACTGGTGCCAAGTTACATTACATAGTTAAACAACAGATGACAAAGCCAGACCCCTAAGTCACTCCTACATTTCTCCACTCAGACGCCAAACAAGTTTCTACAGCCATTTGGCTTGTGCTTAGCAAACTAGTAGTGGGAAGCAATGACTGCTTGCTAATAGACTTCAGGGCAAAACCTGTATTCACAGTGAGCCTGTTTCTTCAGCTACATTTTCATTATTATAACATATTCAATTTGAGACCAATTCCAAGCTCAGGAGGCTCCCAATTCACCTCAGAAGCAAATGACAGTCCTAGGATAGTAGCTTGGATAACCAGGTAACAGTCTTCTAGATGTTACTACAGTCAATTCCCAAGCTATGGACAGTTAGAAGTCTACAAATTGTTTCTATATACAAGTGAGGAGACTTTCACAAACAGAATGCAAACAGTTTGAGTACTAGTCAATACTGTCCATTCAGCTTCAGAGACATAGCCCTCTGATGTAGCCATTCTGGTATAAAAGTTACCATAAATGCAGGAGGAAAACTAGAGTATTTTAAATACACTTGAATTCTAAGTATTTTCAATTGTTCTGTTACCTAGACTAGATTAATTTATTCAGGGAGTGGACAAGGTCTTGCAAATAGCTAGACTTGCTCTATAAATTTGTTTCCAGACATAAATCAAATGCAAATAGCTTTTGGATTTCTTCAAAGAGCATGCTGACACTCCACAAGACTGTCTCTGTGTGTCACTGCAGTCCAGTCCATCTCCAAACAGCAGAAACTCCATAGCTGTAGTTGTTAGTATAGTTTGAAGTAAATTTGATTAATTTCCTCATCTGCCAACACAGCACTCACCAGCAGCACTGCATTGCCCATATCTCCCGCTCCTAACGGACCAAGAATAAAGCTTCTCCGTTGCCACAGCACCTACTTTGATGTCATTTTTTCAAGTAGCTTATGGTAGCCTTGACAGAACTCTATTTCCATTAAAATAGAGCAAAAGAAAGCACACAGTTCACTTTTGATAGAAGCTTGTGGCTTTGACTCTCAGAAGCTAAATTCAAGCATCTTACTCTCTCTTCATACAAGCTGTAATCTTTGTCAAGAGACTATACCCTTTGACTACATTTACAGTCAGTCAAAGGGAGCTCTGGGGTATTACAGTAAATAGCATTCAGGCTGGATAAAAAAGTGTTATGATTTTCTTAACACAAGAGCCTGCTGTCCTTTAGTGCAAGAAACTGGCTTCAGCAGTCCACTGTTATTGCAGAAACCTTGCCAGTGGTTTGTTTCCTTCCTGACTCAACATAAGCAGCTACCTCTCTATTTCCTACAATTACGAAAAGCAAGAAAGAAGGAAAACATGCTCTAAACTTCAGTTTCAAGAAATTTAGTTTCTTGCTGGGTGCCTT
This sequence comes from Pyrocephalus nanus, assembly GCA_038380795.1. Taxonomy (NCBI): domain Eukaryota; kingdom Metazoa; phylum Chordata; class Aves; order Passeriformes; family Tyrannidae; genus Pyrocephalus; species Pyrocephalus nanus. Next base: position 45,401,275 of record CM076260.1, read on the forward strand.
ACTGAAGGAAAGCTTCTTTCTCACTGCAAAATGTCAGACAAGATGCTGTTATTTTTCTAAATTTCAGTCCTTTTGCCTAAACCTTCCCTTTTCTCCACTTGGTGTCCAGATCTACTGAAGATACATTATAATAAAAAAAAAAAAAAACCAGTTAATAGAACACTGAAAAATCTGACCATATGTACACCTAAGTTTTAAACAATGCTGACTTAAAGTATACCAAGAATTACAGAGCTTCCCACCATGCAGTGCTGAGATATGGAGCTAGGATGTTTTCCACCTTAAAGATAAGGCAGTAAAATCCTAATAGCAACGTGAGAGAGATTATCAGTCTTTAGACAAGAGTTAACCTTTGCCAAGTCCAATGCCTTGAGCTCAGAGTTGCTTTCTTAAAATGAGAACAGGGATATCTAGGTTTTTGCCAAAAAGCAACTATCATCACCTGATCAAGTTCAGCAACATCAATTCAAACAAGTGAGTTATGGTGAGCCACAGTAAAAAGGCCTAAAGCAGGGTAAATCAAGATTAACAGATTATTTAGTGACTTCATTCTTCAGGTTGCATGCTCAGAAGCCAAAGGTAAAAACAGAAGCCAACTTTAAGAAGGACTCAGGCAAAGACTTTTACAACATCCAAACGGAATTAGTAACTAAATAATTATTTCACAGGGTTAGAAAGCCAAAGCCTCTTTTGAAATATCAAATATTCATTTGAAAGAAAATGTATTGCTACTTTGACATAACTGCAAGCTATAATGGCCATATGCTCTGATTTGGCCTACTGTAATGTTCCCATTCATTCATCACTGAGAATGACTGAAGAGGGATCGCATTAAGTTGATACTTTATCATCATTAGCTGACATCTGCCAGCTACAGTCAAATGGGGATGAACAGATTTCAGTGAATTGCTATAATTGATAATTTTTTATCAGGAACAAAAGCTTTACTGTGCTTTGTGAGCTAGAGACAGTCCAGCACTCCTATACTTCAAACATGCAAGAAAAAGGAGGTAACTAGTACAGAATAGATCTATTAAGTAGCAGAAATTTCTCTTCATATTTCCAGTTTTACTGGAGCAGTAATATTCACATTCTTAAGTAGCCACTAAAAGCTGCAGAAAGGCTTCTAACTCCTGCTCATTATTTTGTAGCATATCCTAATGCTTAGAGGGTGCTGCAGCTTAGGCCCACGGAAATAATCTTGGAAGCTTTTTCCCCATGTATAGAGGTGGCTTTAAACCACTTAATATACAGTTTCATTTTGTTCTGGATTTTAGAGTAAAGCTACTATACACAAGCTAACAGTTACACTTTCAAGATGGGCTTTGTGGCCAATATAAACAATACTGACACATGGGAGAACCTTCTGGGGCATAGCAGAAGTTTTGAATTGAATTCTCAAGAAATAGCCACAGAAGGAACACTTCATGGACCCATTTTCAGTTGGTAAAACACTTGTTTTAATACTCTGACTAGAAGGCTAGGGCTTCTCCATCCTTTTCACATTAAAAGTTATTATTCACATTAACAGTAGCAACTTCAGACCCCTCATTCAGTGCTATAGCCTCACAGGGCATTTGGATTACGTACTTGGTTAAACAGCCTCCAGTAGTGCAACTGGCATTGCATTACCAAGTGAAAAAACTTTAAAATAGTTCCCTTACATTTAGGAGACATAAATGATGCAGCACAGATTTATTACACCAGATGAAAAGCATCAGAGACCTGACTGCTCTAAAGTTCAAGCTAGCACTTTTTCAGCATGCCACCTAAAAATAAACATGTATCAGAACTCTCTGGCATCAGATGCCTACCTGGATCACAGCCATCTGTCCTACAAAGATTAGTCATTGTTCCATTAGACTTGGTCTGTTCCACACTGTAGTAGAGTGCAATCTTAATATATGACAATCAAGATCCACACCGTGTGTGCCGAAAAAAAAGGACTCCAAGTCACTAATAAGAAGCATTCTTCAGAGACTTGCTTATTTTATTTACACAGTAACACACAGCAATGCAAAACTAGTTCAGTACCTATGGACCAGGCTCTTGAACCTAGTTTAATCACAAACCTCTACAGAAAAAACAGCTGCTCAAAGCAAATATAACAATAGACTTGTAAATCAACTCTCCTTGCTTTGGAAACTTCTTTCATTCAAGCTATTCCATTTCTCTGTCTCCCTAGTCAGTGTCCTTGGAAGTTCTCAGCCTTCCAGATATCCTTTTCTGAACTAATGCTTGAAGGAGCAGTTAATGTTTGTAAATGTGCACTATCTGGACTGTAGAACAGAAAAACAAAGTCACCTGAATCACTGCATTTTTATTCTTTGAAGAGGAGTCTGAAAATATCTGATTGGTAGCAGTGTCTAAAAAAGGGCATTAAAAGCATAATTTACTCCAGTTAGAGAAGACTTGCAGTGTTATGCAAGATTTACAGCAGTAAAGAAATAAAGAATTACTGCATATCATGCATCCCTAAACCTCCACACTGAGTCAGTGTTTAGTCATTACTCCACCACAAGCTTGAGCCGTGAAACTCTACAGTGCTGAAGTAAACTACATCAAGGGCAGATTTGATTCTTCTCATGGTGGGGGAAGAATCTGCAGCTTCCAACCCAGGAAGGACAGGAGATTTGGTACCATTCAAGGACAGACCATTTCAAAGGCACATTCATCAGATCAAGAGCACCACTTTGCAAAACATGGCATTAAGACGAGTGCTTTCTGAGCAAGCTATACTTTCAGTTAATTTACTGTCTGAGTTGCTCACAGTAGTGAGACTCAAATCAGTCACTCAAGTCAGATTACTAAAAATATGCTGAAATGCAAATATTGTATCCAAGCTAAGCCTTGAAAAAATGGGTTAAGAGGAGAACAGGCTTTTATAAGTGTCTCAAGTTCAGCAGTACTTGGATATACTTCCCCAATCCTTTGAAATCAGTACTATTCTTAACACTGCAGGCACTTCACAGTCTGTGTGTTCATTTCCTTCCCCACACTGGACCTACAGAGTCAAGTACCTCTGTAGGTCTACAGAAGTCTTTCTGCAGAACATACAGGAAAGCTGACTGCTGCCTTAAAGAGCATTGGTGCCACTCAAGTGATCCATTTCACATCATCTGAAAGCACAGCAGCAAGGCAGTACCTTTCTACACCTCAAGACAAACAACTGCACTAGAGAACCTCAAAAAGCTAAGGTGTACTTAGTGCTGAGTTTAATGATACTGATTAGAGGCAACAGGGCACTGAACATTACAGAACGGAACTAAGAAGACAAAGGCTTTTAGTTTGACTTCAGTTTGACCCCCAAAAAATTCTTTACCTACTTGGACTAATAGCTCCTGTAATAGGTATTTTGTTTCAGTTCTGTCAATTTAAATACCAACGACTTCCCTGCAAGTTCTCATTAACCATAACAGATAATTTAATCTTTTAGTCTAGGTGACAAACCAAACCAAAATGGGCAGCACAGAAGCGACTTTTACTTCTACAGAAACAATAACAGATGAAATAGCATTAACAAAGGGATACTTCCCCACATGTACCAAGTTCCTGGATACCCCTGTGCTCTGTTGACAGCATTCTAAACAATGTCTTTACCTCCTGTGGCACTGCCTTTATAGTGGGTGTACGGCTCTGACGTGTGTCACCAGATGATGGATCAGAGTTAGCTTGTAAAGCTTAAGTCTTGTCTCCTTAAAGGATTTAACAACTGAAGCTATTGCAGAGAATCTGTTTGAGCAAAGATCTTCCTTTTCACCCACTTATCAAGAAAACTATGTCTCAACTACAGTAGAAGACAAATGATACCTGGAACTGGATTGAGGACTGAAGACATGCTGTACGATGATAATATGACAACTGCCATTTTTTCTATGTTTGTTCCCTGGAATTCAGGGAGAGGACTGATTTATAGCCCATAAAGAGTAACGGGTATTTGCATGCCCTCACTGAAGAGTGTTGACATGCACAAGCCCACCCTGACAAGGTTTAACAAGTAGGAGGGAACAGCTAGTAAAGACTTACGAGAAACAGCATGTAAGAGTATTTACAGAGAACTTACCTGCTGGTTCACACCTTTCCTCAAGAGGTAAGGGCAGTGGAGTAGTTTGCAGTATTACTTTAGCAGGCAGTCTAGCTGATTATGTTAAACACTGCAGTCACCATACTGTGATCATTTAGATAACTTCAGATGAGATGAGTAATTTATCAAGTTTACTTCACTAGAAAAAGCACTTGGAATTTTATACCCTACTGCATTATCTCTGTTTTGGCTCACCCTAAGCCGTCACACACAAAGGACACCTTAGAACAGTACAAACTCACTGCCTAATGCTGCTGATGGAAGACAAATTCTCAAGCACTCTATCAAAAACACGACCCACTCAAATTTGCCATTTCAGCACTGCCACGATGGCAATTCCTATCACTTACCATTTTTGAGCAAGTCATTTGACTTTTATTGCTAGGCTGCACTGTAGTGGCACACTGCCACATTGTATGCCTTACAGTGGTTGCTACAGTGGAAAGTTTTCTGTCATCACCTTGTTCAGCTTGCCAGGAACAGACTGTTATTTAATGTAAGTTCAGGCTCAGAAAGTCAATACTTTGGCCAAGTGTCCATCTGTGAAGTAAGCTGTCCAGCTAGAAGTGCTGTGTAGGGTCTACCTGCAGCAATCCTCTAAGAGACCTCAAACCCTTATCAAAGCACCATGCATTTACCACAGTTCACCTTTCACAGAGACCTTCACTGGGAAAAACCTTCCTAAGTACCAAAATACTGATGACTTGCTTATGCAGTAGCGTACTGTTGAAGAGTCTACCCAAATCTTTGGAGTTCCCCATTAGGCTTTCCAACTTCCACCAGAAGCTGATTAATACAGCAATAGAAGAACTGAAGCATGAGGTTGTTCCACTTGTTGCTTTCCATACAACAGATATGCTTCAGCTGCACTAACAGTAGAAAGCTTGCCAGTAAAAGCTTTGGGGAAACTGTGTATTTCACACATGTACTTTTTGCAAGATATTTGCAGATATTTTGCTGATATTTTGCAGATATCAGTTCAAGAGTCTGCCAGCAAGCTCAATCTTTCAAACTAAAAGAAAAAAAAAAAAGTAAAGCTTTTAGATTCAAAGATAGAATTACGCTTGGAGAGAGTTTGTAAACACCGCGATAATGGTACAAGTCTAATTGCCTCAACCAAAACTTGAATCTCAGTGTCCTCTCTCACAGTATTTCTGGCTCAGCGTGATCTCCACCCATAACATGAAGCTGCTTTCTCCAGAATCTGGCAGCAGTTAAGTCTTTCATTTCTGCACACTTAACATTTTAAAGCTGGTATTAGTAGAAGACACAGCTTTCCAGATATGACACAGGTAACTCACACCATCTTCTCAGGTTTATTCTATTCCCATTACTAGCACTGCTGGGGGAAACTGCCAATGTCAGCTGCTACTTTCTTACCTTCTGTGACCACAAGCACTTGTCAAAGACAGAGGCTAGCTGACACTCCACAAAGCAGCTTATAGTACTAGGCTTACCTTTTACAAATACAATAGCACCCACAGCAATTCAAGTTTGAATTCTTCTTCCATGCTGAAACTTGAATATTAGCAACACTGTCTGTGTTATGCTGAGAAGCTGTTAATTGATACAAATTTAGACAGTGAACATAATTCTGCATATCTTGTATTAGATGCTCTGTAGCCTTCCAGCACACAGAGACATAACATTCAATTTTACAGCTCATGGTGGCTATGAACCATGTGTACAGCACTATGTGTACAGCAGTGCACAACTGGAAAGGGAATGATCATGTATTATAAGAGAGTCCTGTACACAGGCATGCACAGATGCAAGCAAAGAGGGTGGAGGATACAATGTTTACATAGTAGTCAGACTGGGAGGAAGAACAGAGGAAGGTCACAGCACTATCACAGCGTATGTTTGTCTAAACCACTTCTTGGTCTTCACTACAACAGGAATCCAGAATTTTCTACCCCAAACAGCAGATAGGCTAAAACTAATCTGTCTCAAAACCTGCTGCTTTCCTTTCTGATGAAGAACCTCAGCTTAAGATTTTTAAACAATTATTATTTTTTAATCACAGGAAATTTGTTCTCATTCCCAAGGCTATATCATGGCCTTTTATATCATCTTCCCTGGATTCAGCAATTCCAAGTGCTCAGTCTCATGGAAAGAAATGTCACCAGCGACTGAAGGTGCAAATACTTTCCAGCAAGGTAGAATTACATCTTTCTGCTAAGTGGACTGCTAATGTTCTGATAAGGTCAGTGTAATGCAACACAGGTCTGCAAGTTCTAGTTTGTCCTCACACAGAGGCCAAACACAGGCTACAAGAGCGTTAGTTTATTCTCTCTACCCCACTGACACATCCTGAAACACAAGAATGGCTACTGAACATGACAACTTACAAGCATCTGAAATAAAGGAGTATCCTTCCTAGTAGCTTTAAATCTCAGCTGATTTTGCTTTTTTAAGTAAGGTTACATTAAGCTGGGAACTTAAACTTTTAAAATCAGAAAATCCACACAAGGTTAAGTCTTGTCTAAAGCATTTTAGTGACCAAGGCAGCAGCCCTCTGCTGAAGCCTTCTGGGCTCTGAAGGCATGTGTAAAACTTCATATTTCAGTGAATGTGTGCAAGCAGTCAGTGAAGCTTTCCCCTTTATTACTGACTGTAATAACTGACCAAGTTCAATCGGCTTTAACAGAGTAAAGTGATACAAGGTAGTAGACTCAGCCACAAACTACCAAAAAAAAAAAAAATAAAAATTATAAGAGGTCATCTTTCTCAACCCAACTTATCCCCATCAATGTAGACCAGAAATGGTTCCCTGCCTCAAGTCCCTACCAGCCACAGGCAAAAATTATGTTGTAGATATTGCATTTTTTTCACCCACTGCTCTGGGCTCTGTTTATGAAAGACCAGGGAACTTAGTAATGACTTCACATAGCTTTTCTCAAGCCATGACTTCACTACTAGCCTTTGGGGCAAGTCAGTGCACACAGCCCTTCCAGCTAGGAAGGAGTCCAGTGCTACTAAGAAAAAGTATTTGATAGCGGTACATAGCGAGAAACAGCCCAATTTATCAGGCACTAAAATTTCATTTCAGGTACAAAAGAAACTAGGAAGCCCTGCCCCATACACAGGCACCTGATCACTTCAGCTGGCTTTGATCTAGCACGTGTGCCCACTAAACTTACACATGTATCTTTTGAGGCCATAGGAGTCCTGAATTTGATCTCCTTCTCAGGCTAGATCCACCCATATTACTCCACCTCAGGCAGCTCAGAGTTTGCCCTCCTCTATTTACCTGAAGACAGACAAGCAATTGCTCACAGTACACGGTATTTCAGTCTAAGGACAAGCTGTGCACAGCAGAGCCGAGACAGCACTCGTCCTCTGGTTATCTGAACCGAGCTGCATCCCCTTAGCTCCCAGGAGCCCGTCACAGAGTTGTGAGCCCCAGGCCGAGGGTGGAGAGTCCACTGCGGCTCTGCCACCGCCCCCCCCCCCAGCGCCGCTCCCGCAGCAGGCGCGACACGGGTCCTGAAGGACACGGCGGGGGGAGCCCGTCACCGCCTCCGACCAGCCCCGGGCGACAGGAGGGCCCGACACCGCCACCCCCGCGACCGGGCCGGGCAGGGGCCGGGGCTGCCTCACCTTGACGCGGATCTCGTAGGTGGTAAAGCGGCCGCGGCCCACCCCCACCGTCTGCGGGTTGCCCACGTCGATCTCCAGGAAGTTGCTGGGCGGCCCGTAGGCGTCGTTCAGGTTCTGGGGCTTGCTGATCAGTCGCCGGGTGTCTGCGATCGTCTCGGCCATGGCGGAGCGGGCGCCTTTCCCACCTTGAGCGACCGACCGACCGACCGAGCCCCGAGCGCCGCTCCGCCCGCCCGCCCGCTCCGCGCCCAGCTGACCGCCCGGCAACGCTCACCCGCACCCACGGCCCGCGCGCAAGGCACGCTGGGCAGCGTAGTCTTCGGGGGCCGCGCCCCTCGCTGATACCCGCCGCGATCTCCCGCCCTCTGAACTACGGATCCCGGCGGGCGCTGGGGGGCGAGGCGTGCTGACCGGGGGAGCTGGTTTGTCGGGCCCGCCCGCTCGTGGGGCGCGGGCCGTGGGGCTGAGGGGGCGGGCGCAGCTTCCCCGCCCTGTGGGGGTGAGAAGGCTGAGTAGGAAACGCTGTAAGTTCAAGTTGTTGGGCACAAGAAATCAGTTGGGGCAAACGTGAGTGCAGGAGGTGCCCACCTTTGTGTCGAAAACAAAGTCTTAAGTTACAGACTCGCGCTGCAATCAAGGTGACAGCGTTGTCTGTAGTGACCTTAAATCTTTTAAGACTTAGTGCATTCTCACAAGGGATACACATTTAATATAACCAACGGGCACAGATTTTATGTCCTCGTAGCTTACAAAGACAAAGAGTTTGTTTCCATTTCATTCATAAAGGATAAGAAAGGAAAATTGTGAAGAGAGAAAGGAAAAAAAGAAAATGAGAGAAAGGCAGAAGCAGAGCTGATAGACTTGTTCCCTTCCATGACATAAGGTCTTTATTTCTTCAGTATCTGATCAGTTAGGTGGTGTGTTGCAATAAAAGAAATGTTGCCCAAAGTAGTGGAATGTTTACCCTCTTGATCCACCCAGAATATCAGTGAATAGAAATTGTGTTAAACTGCTAATATTTCAAATTACTCCACCATCTTGGAGAGCTTCCAGAATTTTTTACTGTCTGTTAACAGTAACCTTCCAATGATTAAATACATATATAATTTTCCTGCCTTCCTGCCTGCCTTCTGAAAGAGTTCTAGTGATGCTCATTACAATCCAGGTAGAATAAGACTGTAGTCTACCTAAAAAAAAAACCCAACAAAAAACTAGTGATATTTTTACCAAAAATCTGTGTAGGCAGCAGGTAAAATGGCAGGCTGCCCACAGATCACATCTGAGAGACTCGAAGTTAATTTGTGGCAAGTTTAGTTAGCAGTTGTGTATGTTAATAAAAAGATAATCCGAAAGCAGGTATGAACTCAAGATATGAAAAGAGCCCATCACCATAACCAGTATGGCGTAGGTGGTTTGCTTGGTAACTTTTCTGAGGATTTCCTTGTCATCACTTCTTCAGGATTACAATGCACCTTCCTTACTTCCTTTCTTTCCACTAATAGCTGCCAACTATTCACTTTATAATTATAAACAGAAATTAAGCTGACAAGAGTTTTACAAAACAGGAGTGAAAGGGAGCCTTACCTGAATTATACTTGTTATTAAACTAGTCTTGCAGCAAGGCAAGAAAAAACTCATTAGTTCTGCTGAGATCACATAGGCATGCATCTGGATAAGCTTTTGTTTGTTGCACAACCTATCCAGCCACATCTGACTGAAAATGTGAACATGCAGCAGAGCAGTGGTGTTGTCTTAACTATAATATATTGTCTGCCTCCTGGCCAAGCCTGGTTTCATTATCTGTTCCAAAGCAACAAAAAGGTGTCCAGTACCGTACATTTGGAAAGTTGCTGAGTCTATAATGAATCCATAATTTGTTCTCATGATGGCTAAATACTAAAAGTGAGGCCTAATTTGAATTCTTTTCTCATAGCACGCCATCTGAGCGCCTCTCTTCTGTCTGCTTTTCCTAACGGGGATAACTGGCAGTGGAGAGCCATGTGGAGGCAAGCTACAGGGAACGACTGTTATAGAAGTGCCCATGTGTCAACAGCATTGGTATATAAAGGGGTTGCAATGATTTTAAGAGGTCTCCCATTTCTGGTTCTTTTCCCACTGAGGTCATCTACAAATCCTCTGACCTGGGAAGCAAAGAGGAAGATGCCCTGCTTCATGACCAGCCTCCCCCCTTACATCAGCTGAAAGCATGCATGCTGCACTGGCTGATGAGGCAAGGAGGAGTGAAGGTGGGGGAAAAGCAGAGTCTTGTGATCCTCCTTGTTTTCTTCCAATCCTCAGAAAGTGCATTTGTTTATTTTGTAACATGTTTTGGGTGTTTTTTGTGATCATGAGACTGCACTTACGCTCTCTGTAGTTGCTGCTTCTTGCTAGAAAGGTTCTTCTCTCAGGGCGAAAGTGAGCATAAATTCAGAACAGAAAGTTTTAATTCTGTTTCTGACATGAACTTTGTGCCAGATTTCAAATTTGGAGGGAGAGAGAGGTCAGCTGTGTTTGTAGGTCCAAAGATTAGATGCAAGAAACCAAGCATTTAGATACTCACAGATTTGTTACTACACACTGTTTATTTAATTATGACACAGAGATTTTCTGGCAGAACATTAATATGGATACCATAGCATGAACCTGTATGAGCAGTTATGAATGGATGATTACTTCTTGAATTTTGTAAAGTAATAGCTCTCCAGTAGCTTTTTGTTTGTTTCTTTGTTTTTGTTTTTGTTTGTTTTTTTTTTTTTTAAAAAAAAGTCACATTTAATTGGAAAGGAAACCAGATCTCTCCAGTATCCAGTGAGGACTCTTCAGCATTTCTGACAAGTGCCTAGGTTAACACATTTTAGACATCACAGGCATATTTTGTCTTGTAGGGAATGCTGACTCAGGATAAGGCAAAACTCACAGGGCACTGAACTAATTGTGCAATGCCTTATGTGGAAAAATTACTTCCTGATCGCTGCAGTAGTTGCCAGTGCTTTGAAACATGGTGTTTTAATATCTGCATTGTGTACTTGCCTGCCAGAAAATAATATTAAGCTTCTAAATATAATTTGTAATAACCACATTTATATATATATACATACATTGTGAACTCCTGTTCTGAGAGAAGCTAAGTAGTGCCTGTATAGCTGAAAGACTGTGCAGTGAATTTCTAACACATTGAGCTCTTAGAGCTATTGAGAAGTAAACTATAAACAGATAGTGAAAAATGTCTGTAAGTCCATAGTTTTGGGAATATTTATTCAGATTTATTAACCTGAGGCTTTATAAGCAGTGTAGATTATTAACAGCATATTTGATTGACTCAAAATAGATTAGGTTAATATCAAGTTTACCCTAGAGTGCTTTGACATAATCTCAGGAAAATGACTTTTGATGGAAACTGTGTTGATGAAAACTAGCCACAAAATTAATTTTCATAGAGTAGGCTGAATGGTCAATTCTATATCAAAAGTGCATTTGTGTTTGGGAGCCAAAGATGTGTCCCCTGGTGGGAATATCTTGGAGTCTTGCAGGCAGGTAAACCCAGCCCTCCTTCTGCAGAAACTCAGAAAGGGTCTGGCAGAGACCCAAACACCCTTGGACACATCCATCCATCCCCATAAGGTTCAACACATCCAGGTTTCTAAAAGCAGTGCAGTTTATACCACTAGAGGCCAGAGGGGACCACTGGAGTGGTTTGATTATAACCCTCTCCAAGGCCACCTGCACTTTTGGCTAGCTGTCAGATTAATAAGGCAGTTGAACAAGCACCAGTTTAATTTCTGCACAGATATCACATTTTTGAAGGTGAGCAAAGGCACAGGTACAGGGAATGAAAGGTACAAGTGTACCACAGAATGGATCTGTATCTGTTCCAGGACATTACCCATGGTAATCTTCAGAAGTGTACTTGAAAGTCCTGTTTGTTTAGGTTAACACCAAAACTTTGTTTTGCCAAGTGCTTACAGCCAACGGACAAAGCGTTCCTGGAGTGTGCCATCCAGTGTGTTGTGGCATGACAGGGTTTGCCGGTATATAGAAGGCTCACGGCATTGCAGGGGGTTTATTCACTTAGGTAGAAGATGTCAGAATAGAACCAAATGGGAAGATTTTCTGTGCTGCCTTGCATAACAAGGTTAAGAAAAAAACAGTGACAATTTAAATAAATCAGATGTTTTTGCTGAAGATTATACTGTCATTTTCTCCAATTATTCTTGACATTTCACCCATTCATATTGTGATCTGAGTTAATAATGGAAGAAAACCCAGCTCTTGTTGCCTTGTTTATTCTTTGTTCTCAAGGAGGTAAGCTGTTTATAAAGATAAGTTATTTGTTATTTAAATCACTTTTACTGAAGTTGTTTGTTTCCTTGTTTGAGTTTCTAAATATATTGCAACAATTGTGATGCATCTCTATTCAATGCACTATGATTTGTACTGGAATGCATTCCTAAATGGGCACAGGTGTTGATAGCTATAATATGCTAGAATGAGTCAAAAGCAATAAATGCCTAATAAAGGAAAGATGAAAGAAAATGCACTGAAAACAGCTCTTTTAAGATGTGATTAAAAAGCACTTTAGTTCACTACTTAATTAGGTATATTGCGCTGAAGATGTGTCTGCAGCAACTTCGTTTTTTAAAACAGCTGAACATATTAGAGCATAACTTCAATCACTGTTAATATTTTCAAGATCATAAGCATTATTTTTAAAATTAGCAATACTATTCAGGATATAATCAACTTTTGTTTGCAAGCTATTCTAATAGTGCCCTAAAGCAACATTTTCCAATATATTTGTAAAAAAAAAGTTAATTGGTAGCCTAGGAAAATTACTTGCTTGCCTTCTCATGTTGCACAGAAATTTATTGCTAGAATAACATAGGAATTGTGATGTTGCAAAACTAAAAGTCAGTTTAAGAGTTTCCTTTGTGCTTCTATCAGGAGCAGACATTTTATCTATTCTTTGCACAATGCACCCTGCATGCAACATCTCCTGAAGCCCCATCCTGACCTTTGGATGCATTTCTGACATAAACTTATACTGATAGACATAAATTGATACGGCTAATGTGCAGATAGGCTGTAACTCTGGACAGGAACATTGTCCTTAATATTTTACAAATATTTGTCGTTAGTATTTTATGGTGCATCTTTTTAAAGATAAAAACAAATAGCACAAGCTAGGAAGGATCAACAAATGCAAATTCAGTTGTCACTCCTCAGTGACAGCCAAGCTGGCCTGAAAGCTGCGGAACCCAATACAGGCACAGTGCAGCATGATACAAATTATCGAAACACAGAATAGTTAGGATTGGAAGGGACCTCTGGAGATTATATAGTCCAAGGCAGGATCACCTAGAGCAGGTTACACAAAAATGTGTCCAGGTGGGTTTTGAATGCCTCCAGAGAGGGAGACTCCATGACTTCCCTGGGCAGCCTGTTCCAGTGCTCTGCCATCCTCAATATAAAGAAGTTCTTCCTCATGTTGAGATGGACAAGGAAGTTCTTTGGAAACTGGATTGCACGGGTAGGGCAATAAGGTGCTATGTGCACCTCCAGGTGGGTCTGGAAGTTGCAGTTTCTGCTGAGTGGCCAGAGCAGCACGGAGAACATAGCCCTTAGGCAGGCAGGTGGGCTCTCCAAGGGCTATGATGCAGTTTGGAAAGTGAAGAGAAGGGGAAGGAGCCAGGGACCAGCAAGGGTCTGCAGGGTTCTGATCGACAGCCAGGTAAACATGAGCCAGCAGTGTGCCCAGGTGGCCAAGAAGGCCAGTGGTATCCTGGCCTGTATCAGGATCAGTGTGGGCAGCAGGACCAGGGAAGGGATTGTTCCCTTGTACTCAGCACTGGTGAAGTTCTGGGCACCTCACTACAAGAAGGACATTGAGGTGCTGGAGTGAGCCCAGAGAAGGGCAATGGAGCTGGTGAAGGGTCTGGAGCACAAGTCCTATGAGGAGTGGCTGAGGGGACTGGGATTGTTAAGCCTGCAGAAGAGGAGACTCAGGGGTGACCTTATCACACTCCACAATGTCCTGAAAGAAGGTTGTAGCAAAGTGGGGGTGGGTCTCTTCTGCCAGGCAACTAGTGATGAGAGGACATGGGGAGGTTTAGGTTGGGTATTAGGAAGAATTTCTTCATAGAGAGTGTGATTAGACATTGGAATGGGCTGCCCAGGGGGGTAGTGGAGTCATTGTCCCTGGAGGTGTTTAAGGAAAGGCTGGACATAGCACTTAGTGCTGTTCTGAAAAATAATATACCTGTTTGTTTCTGTTATTATGAGCCTCCAAAATATCCGAGCTAACTAAACTTTCATTCAAATAAAAGAGAGAGTTCTCTGGCCAATTGCCAGTGAGGTCTCTCAACTTAATGGAGGTCGCAGCCTCCTTTATCGCCTTGTCCGAAACGCAGGTCCCTCGCCGCTTCCTCACTGGCTGAGGTACTCCGGGGTTACAGCCTTCTCGACGCCTGCAGTGTGTCCCCCCATGACATGGTCCCCTTGTTTCTGGGCAAACTGCACCTTTCTATAACTAAACAAGAGAACGACCACTAACTTGTCGCTTCCCGCCACCAAATGTGACCACGCTACAAATTTTGCGAGAACACCTATTTATTCCTAACAGCGCTGTGGTTTATTTGACATGGTGGTGTTCGGTCATGGGTTGGACTCGGTGATCTCGGCGGTCTTTTCCAAACTGACTGACTCCGCGTTTCTGTGATCCCGGCGGGAGCGCTGACGGGCTCCTCCGGAGGGCCGCGGGACTCCATTTCCCAGCGCGCCCCGCGCCGCCACGGCGGCCGGCCCGGGAAGATGGCGGCGCTCGTGTCGCCCTTGGCTACAGCGCGGTGCCTGCTGCGGGCTCCGCGGCGCTGCTCCCGCCTGCTCCCGGCGCTCAGAGGTCAGTGCCGCGGCCGCGCCCGGGCGGCCACAGGCTGCCGGGGCACTGCGCGGGGAGGGCACCGAGGAGCGGCCGCAGGAGCCGGTGCGTCCCTCCCGCCCCTCCCCGCCGTGCCGCGGGTCTCCCCCCTGCGGAGGCGGACAGGGACAAGCGGATAGGGGGCTGGTGCCGGGCGAGGCATGCGGGACGCGCACCGGCCCCGCCGCGGTGCCGTGAACTGCCAGTGTCCTCATGTGCCCTGTCCTGGGCCTGTCCGCGACCCGGCACCGGCGGGGACGCGCCTGCCAGTGTGGCGCCGGGATTCGGCCCCGGTCCCCTGGGAGGGCTCGCGGACGGGGCCCTGTGGCTTCCCGAGTAGATGGTGCCGCTTTCCCCCTGGGAAGCAGGGCTGCGGTGCGGTGCCTGGTTAAACGCGTTGCCCTGCGGCTGCACCGGATGCTCGGCGGGCGCGCCGGTGGCTGCCAGCGCCGTGCCTGGGCTGCGGGATATCTGAGGGACTGTGTTCCTTCAAGGATCTTCCGATGCATAACAGCAGCCGTGCTCTAAGCCTTGCTTTAAAATTCAGTACAGTACACAAATTTATGGAGGCTTGTGAACTTGAGGCTTAGGTTAGGAGCGGAGGTCTTTTTTTCTTCACTGAGATCTCTTCGTCCTCTGCTAGTCTGGCAAAAGTGGTGAGAATTCAAGTTGGCAACAGGTGGGTCCCAGGGTTCATAAATGTTACGTGCACATTATGTTGTGATTGTACGATTTGTATGTATCCTAAGAAAAATAGACAAGCACTGCAGTTAGTAGTATGCTGATTGTATGTGTTCTATTTGATATTGGTCTAACACTTGAAATCTCTGTAGTTTGTTTTTTATAACCAACATACTACCATTTAGAGAAAGTTGTTAGAGCAAGTTAGAGCAGTGGCTTTAGGCATGGTTTTTCAGCTTCCATGTTAAAGGGAAAGTAGTCCTTATATATAGTTTTTGAGGACATCTGCAGGGGTGGGCAGCCATCGTTGAATTGATTTATAATCTTGATTTTATGATCACTGGCTTACAGTCTTTTTCTTGTTTTTGTGATTTGCTTGCCACAGTTTTGTATCTTTTTGTTAATTAAAAGACTCCAAAAGTAGTATTTGTGTAAAGTTCCAATTTCAGTGATAAACTTCTTCTGTGTTTCTACTTTTGTCTGCAGGTCAGATGCTTAAATGGGGTGTGCATGGAAAAAATACAAGTAATCCTTTTTCAGAATAATGCTGCAGGCACGTATGCAAAAAAGCAGAATTCTAGTTCCAACTCATATGTTTCTCTAGAAGCTTAAATGCTGCTTCATACGCTACCCGAATGAATGGACTGTAGGAAGGCTTTAAACTTCAGTGATTCATCAAAGGTCATTGAAAAGTAAATAATTTTTTCGAATGACCTCCTCTCACATTTTTAATAATTGTAAAATATTTTGAAAGGAGCCATTGTTTGGTGTTATTATAGGACTATAAATGTATTTTCTGCTTTATAACAAGCACACGATCGCTTTCCCAAGAAGCTTACATGCCAAGTCTTTGTTCTTCTGCAGGTTTTCTCATGTGCATAACTTCAGCACATGTGTATAACTTATCCAAACCCTTGAACATCATGGGCCAGTTCAGCTGAGACTGATTCTGCAAAGCTTGTACATGCATTTAATAAAAGATGAGATGAGAACATTATTATTGTCTACAGGTACTAGCATGCAAAAAATTGTCTTTTCTGATATTTTGCTACCTTTACTCCTGTTCTCTCATAGGAAAATAACCTTCGGAGCTACTACACTGTACCACTGCCCTTCCTCCTCGCTGTGGTGTTATCTTAGAAGGAAAGATTTCACAACAGTTCTGTTACCAGCTTAATTTTGAGTTTAGGGAGGCCTTCAATACTGCCATCTGCCTGTCCATAGAAGTGCCCTCTGACTTCCAAGTCTTATTTTCCTGTCATGGGAATTGTGTTCCATAGGCAGTTTTAGCAGCTTTATATTAAGGGGTTCAGGGTTTGAAGCAGTTTGGCTTTGTAGTGACCCAAACAATGATCCTGAACTTCAGCATGGGTTGAAAACAAGACAGTCTTTAAAAGTAGCTTTCAATTACTTTTTTTTTTTTTTCCTCTCCTCACACAAATTCCAGGATTTGTGAAAAGCTCTCAAGGCACATTGTGTTGGCAGAGCAGTAATGAAACAGGTGTGACTCCTGTACTTTGCTTTAACACTGGTTTAACAGGTGCTGTTCCAGCTTCTTGATTACACTTGTCAGCAAAGGTAGCAGTAGAGTGATTTTGGGGTACTTAACTTAGGTGCTGTTGTGACCTCCATGAGTTTGGTTGAGATGCAGTTCTCAAACTACTGTTGTTTGGAAATATTTCTTATTTTTAAGACAAATAGTAATTAACCATTTCAGTAGAGTGTCGTGGGAAATGGCTAATTCTCCATCTCTTACATCTTCAGAAGATATTTTCTGCAAAATGTGTTGTAATCAAACATAATTCTTAAGCGTAGTTCAGGGATAATTAGGTAAATCAAACTTTGCTTGTACTTAGAAAGGTCAGTATTGTCTTCCAGCCTTAATCTCTGTGAATGAAAACTGTTTCTGACTGTTCCCACGAGAGAGTGATTTGAAGCATACATTCAACTCAAAGTGATTTTTTCATCATCAGTCCCTTGAAGTGCCTTTTCAACTTTATTTCCAGAATTAGTAATACACATTTCCATGTGTATGGTATGTTAGTGACCCTCTAGTGAGGTGAATGTTGTAATCTGAAGTATGACTTACAGTTTGCAATAAAACATTCAGTGTCGTTTGTTTGATCTTTGCTTCTTCAGCTGGATATTGTCTATCTGTCATGGTTTTTCTTTTTCGTCCCATAAAATTCTAATAATGTGTTTAAAAGATGTTTAGTTTGAGGGCAGTGAGAGATTTTGCAGACCAAATTTTTATTCCTCTGTGGAAGTACAATACTTTGTCTTTCCCAGAAATGAATAATTATCTTGCAATTACATGGAATGTTTTTGTGCTACTTGAAAGCTCACATTAATAAATTCAAAAGCATCAGTTTCTGCAGTAATGAAAAGATAGCAAAGATGAAATTCATGTCAGGGAAGCCCAGGTCCTTTTCTGAGGCCCTGAAATACAGGAGAGACAAGAACCTGTTAGGATTTTTGTCATAGGAATTTTCTTCTGACAGATTTTAGACCTCACAGTTCAAAACCTTACATAATGAAATTCAAGTACTTGAGAAAAAATAAGGATTACCAGGGTGAGTGGTGTTTTTCTCAGTTACCCTTCTATGTTCTCTCTTCTTGGCTACTGAGAAGATCAGTTTTTGAGATACCACAACCCAACTTCCATTTCAGTTTGTCTTCTTACATAAATAATTCTAGTGCCTGCCTCAGCTGCGACTGTTGCTTTCATAAGCCATGTCATTGAGACTGGCATGCCTTTTTCTGTCATCTCAGACATCAGTTCTAAGGGGCAGTAGAAAAACTCAACAACATACAACAGTTTTCCAATTTGTTGCTCTTTTCCAGAGCAGAAGGTTCCCGGAGATGAAAGACACTTTTTGTATTTTTATGTGGGCACTTACCTTTGCAGTGGTAAATTAATGTCAGTTTGCTGAAGGTGTCTTAAGCTCCCAGCTGTAAAGAATTTTTTACATTTCCAGTTCTGCATTTTCTTTAGGCATTTTTACATTTGTAAGTTTTTTTGGCTTTGGTGAGTTCTCCCTCCCAGATTTCTTCAAGGCAAGACCTTTTTTGGTTATATTGCAGTAATTCTTCTCTGCAGCTGTGGCAAGTAGAAAAGATGAAAAGCAAGAAAGGCAAGCGGCAAGGCAAATGCAAAAAGCTAATTTTATGGTTCGAAGTAAAGCAAGATTACACTTATGTATGTTTTGGGAACAGGAATTTAATAAAAATTGCAACTTGGTGTCAAATCTAAAGAGCCAGGTTAAATGTGATGACATCCAACACTGTCCTGAAGGTAGGAGAGATAGGTTATGCATAACCATATGTCTAGTTGTACACTGCTTTGTGTAAGACTAGGTGGATAGTGAACTGATACGGTGCTTTTATATAGTCATATCTAGAATACTACATAGAGATGGAAGATGCTTTTCCTGTGTATGACACCTGAAGATTTCCAGTAAAGGAGCCAATAAAAATGGAGTATCAGTTTAAATAAAATAACAACAACAAAAAAATTGAGTAGCAGTTTATGTAGCACAAACATTAGATAATTAAACAGGAAGAGATAAATGAAACCTCATATTTTGTAATCTGGAGGAGAGGGCTGTAGGACTACAGTTAGTGTGCTGAATCATACATAATTCCTATTCTAATAGTAGTTTTATTGATGTAAAATTATGGATGGTAATTGCCTGGTGTTCCTCTGCTATGTATTAAAATTTCTGAAGTTTCCTTTCTTTATCAGTCTAATATAGATGCTTAGTTGAGTGAGTGATTTTGTAATCTGTCTCACAAAATGCAGGTTAGAATGGAAGACCCACATTTTTTTCTGTCTCTTAAAATAGTTTATCACTTTTATAGCTGTCTTCTCTTGATACTATGTGCTCTTTAGTAGTGTCTGCCTTTGTTTTGCAACTACAAGTGTGAGTTTATTGCTTAAGCAATGTGTCCTGGTAGTGTACTATAGTGTACCCCCATCATATTTAAATCTCAGCATTCAATATTATTTTAGGAGAACAGTGAGTAATTTGTGCCAGGACACCCTCTGTTGCCACTTGCGCATACTCTCCATTTCTGTCATCTGTTAGTGACAGAATATTTTCTTCCACTCCCAGGATGGTTAGCTGTGAGGACATGTAATCTGAGACAAAACCCATGCTTCTGGGCAGTCCTACTGGCGTGCTTTGTCTATGGCCGTGAAAGTCATGAGCCACAAACCCTTTCTTACCACTATATCAGCTTTTATGTTTTTTTTCTTCCATCTTTTGGTAAGCAATAGGAACTGTTGGATTTATAGGTATAATGGGGCACATCAGAGCTCTTGGAGCCATCAGCTTCTGCACATTGCAAAGGCACGGATAGTTCAGAGCTACAGATCACAGGACTGAGGTTAACTTTAGGTGGGAGAGAATGGTTGAACAAGATGAAAAAAACTTTTGAGAAATCATCTGAGCAACCTGGTGTAGTGGAAGGTGTCGCCGCCCATGGCAGGGCGGTTGGAATTAGATGATTTTTAAGGCCCCCTCCAACCCTTTTCACTGTCCCTCTAGAGACGGGTCAGGCTTTGCTGACCTGTTCCTGACAAATTTTTGTCACACTTATTTTTAAAATTTACCCCCCATCAGTGAAAGTTTTATAACTGCTAGACTGTTAATCTATTTCACTGCCTTAATTATGGTTGTTAAGATACGTGTATAATACCATTTCCTTTCATTTTCTCAGTACCCTGTATGCATCTGAAGATGGCTATGTGCTTTTCTTCTCTACATGTTTTACTCCAATTTTTGCAATAACAGACTATGAACTCAACTTTCTTTATGTGGTCTCTTTAGCTAGAGATGAGCTAATTACTTTTAATTCAAAGTAGTAACTCAGTTCCTTCAAGACAGGAGAATTTGCTGGAATTATTGGCTGCAGATGTAAAGGCTGTCTTGCTATGGAGAAATGAAGGTGTTACTTGCAATAAATAAACATAATTTGATCTAATTGTTCAGTTTTATCCTTCTCTTTTCTAACTATATTGATTTTATGTTTCTTATAACTATTTAAAACTTTCTTGTGCTTCTTATGACTTCTTTGTGGGTTGTTATCTGTTTTTAAAAAAATAGTCCTTTACATCACCACCTGCTCTCCCATTTGGTTCATACTTCTTGTAACATATGATGTGAAAATTGAACAGTGTGTTCTAGGGCAGACCACACCACAGTAGAACATTGGGGGGGTTTTGCGTATTTAGTTTAGTTTAGTTTATTTTTTCCTCTAACAGTGTTATGATATTGTCTCATTGTCAGTTTGTGTTCCAGTGTAGCCCCTGGATCCTTTTTTTGCACAGCTGCTTTTTAGCTGTTCATTGCCTATCTCTTCAGTTATTAATTGCCTCTAAATACTGTTGTCCCTGTTGAATTGCATCCTATTTGTATTAGATTATTTGTCCAGTTTGTCAGAACTGACTTGCCTTCCAGGGTTGTTTGCAACCCTCTCCTGATTTTCTGTTATTATTGTGTTCCCAATCCATGTACTTTATTTTGCCGGATGGAAATTCATGAATCAAAATTCTGGCTTGCACCAAGATGAGATCCTGAGCCCTCTCTGAAACTCTACTACAAATATACACGTAGTTTAACTGTACTAATTATTCATTCAATATCATTTTTCCAGATGTTTTGTACCTGCTCAAAAGTACTTTCATTTGCAACTTACTTTCCTACTTTATAGATGAGAATGCTGTGTAACAAAAGTGTTACTGCAATAAAGATGTTTTTCCTCTACCCATTAAGCATATTGCTTGATCAGAGAGGAAAACCTTTTGATCTTGTATTGTTCCTGAGGAGCTGATGTTGCCTTTTGCTTGTTATGTTATCTTGTTAAGTGCTTTATTAAAAAAAAAAAAAATCTGCTTGTACTTTTTCTGGTATTTTTGAATGTTCTGAAGTTGTGTTGACTGGCCTGTGAATTTCTGGATTTACCTTTCTCTTCTTTATAAGGACAAATATTTTTTCATTTTCCTCGTGGTTTAGAACCTTACCTGCCTTCAGTGAGGGCTCCAGGAAAGCTGTTAGAAGCCATTGTGTTGCTGGGAAACTTACCTAAAGCATTTAGGGATGAATTTCTTTAGATGTCACAGTGTTAAAAATATGCAGTCTTTGATATGTGTTTTTCCTACGCTTAAATCTATTCCCTTCACTACTGCTACAAATTGTGTTTTTCTTTATTATACTTAACCTGTTAAATGACAGTAGAAGCAAAGAAAGTATTTAACAGCTTTTCAGTGTATGCCGTTGTTTCTGATCTTAATTATTTGGCAAGCCTTCTTTGTAATCCTGTACATTCTTTCCTTTCCTAGTTAGTTATATCTTTTTTATTTTAATTTCTTGTTTCTGGCAGAATTCCTGCTTGGGCTTGCCTCTGTCTCTTCTAGGCAGAAGGTGATGCCAGCAGAACAGGCTATGACATTGCAGAGCTTCACAGCTATTGCCTTGCTCAGTATGGTGTTTGATTCGCTCAACTTCCTTACAGAACTCCTGGTTTGGTCTCCTGATTGCTGACTTTTAAATACTTTCTGAAGTCTCATCTAAAGGATTATCTATTCAAAGAAATGCACTTTGGAATTTTTAAATGGTTTTACATCCCAGTTTTGAAAAAAAAGGTCAGAAGTTCCCTTGCGACAGCTCATCCAAATCTTACCAGGTCTTCAGCTGGGCTTCTTAGTGAGTGTACTTTTTAATAATAAATGGTAGAACATACTCCTGGAGTAAAGGTAGAACTTCAGTTAATTAAAAGTGAAGGGTAACATACACTAGTGGTTGTATAGGTAAGTAATGTATATATGTCTTTGTGTAAACTGTTAGGAATGTGTGCTGTTTATAAGAAAATGCTTTTCAAAACGTCTCTATTAATTGACTGCTTTTATTTTTACAGCATACACAGCTCAGGCAGAGGAGAAGACAGGCCCTGGTACTCCTACAGATGCTCATGCCAGAGCCTTATTGGTTTGCAATGGACCTTTAGAACACTATGACTTTCTGATTAAGCAAGAAGAGCTGAAGAATGATGAGCAGCAAAGAAGAGTTGTGCAGCACCTGCAGAAGTTGCACGAGAGCCTTAAAGGCTACAGCATTGAATCAAAAAATCTTCTCTCAAAGGTGAGGCTTACAGTGATAAAATTGGTTTTTTTGAATTCATGTTTGCTCATAAGAATGTGCTTAAAATACGTAAGTCTCAGTCATTAGCATGAATCTTGTTGTTGCAGATGGGTCTTTACAGAAACATCATTCTTTATATTTCATAAATCCAGTGGCACTCTAGAAGTAACCAAATTAAATATTATTGAAATAATTCTGCGAGAAAATCTGATGTGGTTTTAGTTTTGTCCATTGTCTGCCTTTCCAAAATATTATTTGGCTATAGGAGAGAGGGGACTAATCTGAGTTTTAGTTCTCAAGCATGGATATTATACTTGCGTGTTGGGATTACATTAACTGAACACTGATGTTTTGTGTTTTAACAGATTTTCAATGAATAATTTCCACATGATACTATAGGTCACTTATGACTTTAAAAAAATTTTTTCCCATATTGTTGTCTCTGGGTGAGGTGACAAAGAAGGCAGAGGTGTGATTTGTGCCCTGGCTGAGTTCTGGAGGGGCATCACAGCTTCTTTTCAAAGGATTAACAAAAGTTCAGATGTATCCCTGTTGCACAGTGACTTGGCAATCATAGTCCCTTAGCATTAGTAATGCTGTTGGCCGGCTATTGCATCTCTGCAACTTTTCCCTGAAGCTCTTGACGCAGTGTTTTCCAGAGTCTCTTTGACGGTATTCCATATCTTGTTCTCATGCTGTTCTCAGGTTGTTGCTCCTGTGGCCTTGCACCTGCAAATACTGATAGCATTGTTATGGCAGGCTCTTATGGGAAGCAACTACAACTGGTGTGAGAATTCCCCCCTCAGCTTTCCTTGCCCCTCGTTTTGTAGATTTGAGTTTATATCCGAGAAAACCAAACTTAGTGCCCACCAAAGTAGGTAAGGCATTTAATTACTTGGTAAATATTAGGCCATCGTAGATGTACACAGAATTTGAACAACCAGTGAATATGCTTTACTTGCACCTGATTAACATACTGGAGTCAGCACAAATAGTCATAAGCTATGGTGAGGGCAAACAAGAACAGAGTGTCTGACTGAGTCTGATGATAAAAGTATAGTGCTGGGAAAAAAGCATGGCAAAATACACATTGCCTTCGTCACCTGCACTCTCCCTGCCTGCACTGGAGAGACACCCTGCCCCTAGGAGGAGGGAAACCATCATTGCTCTTCCCAGCCAGCCTCAGAGCGTTTTTCTTGTGCTCTCTCTATTTCTCTTGCACCACTTTAAGTTTTATTTTTTGTCAGAAGTAACTGTCACATTTACAATCAGTGTTTGCCATCATCTGCAGTCCTTGCTGACAAAACTCCATGTCAGCCTTTGTCAGCATTTGTTACACAGTGTGCCTCCTCTCATGGGCGTAAATCTAAATATGTAACTCTATTGAACTTCTTACGTAATCATATACTTCCTATTACAACCCCAAATTCTCCTGTTACCTGGCACAAATACTGTATTTTATTTTTTCCTTGGCAAGCCCAGATGATGTAGCATGGGATCAGGGGAGCCAAAGCCTGCAAGGCTTAAGTGCCTTAAAATGGCATGCTGTCCTCTGGCCTTTAGGTACTAAATGACAGGTTACCACTCAAAGGCTCTTGCAATGACTATTAGCTTCAAGGTGTGAAAAAAAGTAGAGAAGAGAACATGTATTATACCTGTAAATGGGCCTGTTTAGTATATATATTAATATAGCAGAGTGCAGAGCATTGGGACATGCTTGCTTGTGGTCTGCCTCTAACACCGCTTGAATGCCTGAAACTCAGCTGCAGATCATATATTTGCTCATCGTATGGTTGACTGAAAATGCCTCCTGATGGAAGGAAGGAGATTAAACACCTAGGAAGGACCTCTTATTTTATCGAGAAGAAACCTGAATGGGAAATAATTCCACGGAGCAACAGTCAGGCACTCTGGAATTAAAAACGTGCAAGTATAGGAAGCTAAGTCCTAAGGCAAGACTGTTCCTGAAGGGCAATGTCTTTGGAAGGTCTGTTGTGGAAGCGTCATCCTTATGGGTCCCTTTCAACCAGAGATATTCTTTGACCCATCTTAAACAGAGGGCTTGGCCATATATCCCCTGAAAACCCTGACAACCCAAATCATTCAATGATTCTAACTCTGATGTGGGAATTGGAGCCAAACTGTGGTTTGGAGTATATTTTTGCCTGCTCTGGCAGATGAGTCATTTCATCACATTACTTACCTTTTTACTTCTGGGATTTCTTTAATTAATATTATTAAAAACATGAAACCAGTGTAAAAATGATAGATGTAGGTTGAAAACCGTATGTTTATGGTATTTTAAAACACTTAATAATGTTGTATGTGGGTGTGTGCCTGTAGATTCATGTTGTCTTGATGCATTTGTGGGCTAATTCTTGAGTCTAAATCAGTCTCCTGATGCAATTTGGGCAAGTATCAAATGAAAAATAGAAAATTCCTCTTTGAAAAATGGTTATTTCTTATCTTTGGTATCCAGAGCAATACAGCAGCATGCCTGAATGCAAACCTCTTTTGCTTAAGTGTAAGGAGATTAAGCTGGAATCAGCTTGCCAAACTATTCTCTAAGTGTAATCTTGCTGGCCAGAGTTTTGTATCTTGAGAATTGTTGATGTGAAAAGTTCTTGGGTTTGGGGTTTGTTTTTCTTTTTCATCTATCTGGACTTCTTTTTAATCTTTGGTGTTAGGCTCATAATCTTTTTAATTTGCCTATCTCAAAATTGTCTTGTTGTGCCTGGACTGTAAAAGAAGTCACTCGAAAGGGAGCCAGTTATCAGGCTTATTCCTGTATTATTTTTGGACATAATCCCAGACTTTTATTCATTTTCATATTCTAGAAAAAATGTTATGATGAAGGCATTAGTCTTACTGTCAAACCTGAGGATCAGTAGGCTAAAGCATTTTGATCTTTACTGGAAAACTGTTTTGGACATTCGGATATTAGGTTCTGAAAGTGCTGTCTTTGAGAACAGTTTTGAGAGCTGATTGTGTTAACTGGAGGGCCCTGAATCACTGTTAGATTAGGTGTTTTATACTGGCTTGTAGATCAACCATTGTGTAGGTTATTTACTGATTCTTTGGGAATCATGAATAAGGAAGAAAGTCTGTATTGCAGAGAACGAATACTAATCTTACTTTATTTAAGAAAATGTAATGCTACTTTTTCCCCTGCGTAACAGAGCTAATCGCAGTATAATCAGACTGATTGACACTTTCTTAAAGGCAAAAAGTCAAATGCTGTTTTATAAGTTGAGAATGTGTTTTTCATTAGTTCATTTAAAGCACTCCACTTCTTTCTCTAACATTGCTTCAATTCCATGCTTTAATTTTAAACAAGCTTTTAAATATTGTTACATGGCTCATTGGTGGAACTAATGCCACAGTCAGTGAGAGGCAGCTATAGAACTACTTGCTATTGGGGTAAGTGTTGTTGTAGTTTGAGGTTTTTCTTCTAGAGCTTGATATTTCTATGGAAATGTCAAGACTGATAATCAAGGTTGACCACTATAGTGCCATGCCATGCATCAAAACTCCAGAAAAGAAGGAGAGTAGTGAATTTTGTGTAAATCTGTTAAAGCCTGGCTTGTGTAATTAAATCAAGTCATGATTCAGGCTAAAGAAGTCACAACAGCTTTGTTTCTCTTCTGTTGTCTTTGAGGATGTTATTTGCCAGTCAAACAGAGCTCCTTTTGAGATAAAATGAAGCCAAATAGAATATGGATTAAATTCTAGTGCAGGAAAGGTTTTGCTTCAGCAAAGTTATAATCAACATCCTTAATGAAGGTTTTCCCCAGAATAAGTTACAACTGTGACTAGGTAGTTGCTAAAATCATATGCTTGTCATATGTCTGCATCTGTTGACGAGTTTCCTAAGTAAGCAAAATACCTTTTTTTCTATTATGGACTTCCAGAGTAGGGATGCCATTGCAGATTTGGTTCAGGATTAGAGAGTAGAACTAAGCCTTTCGTACCGAGAAGAGGTGATGGTGAGTACTGCTGTCTTGAACTGGCCTGGGTTGAATAGGATTTGTGTAGATTTATGAGTGGAATTAGTTCATGTAACTAGTAGAAGGCATCTCCATGGAGTACTAGTGATACAGAGCACAGGTAGATCCCGTATTTGTGAATAGCTTGTTGGCACTCTCCTCTCATGAGGGCCTGGTACTTTGTAACTCTGAATATGCTAGGAAGTAAAAGATAAGCCTTATGTTTTTGTGATAGAACAGTTGGTTTCACTTTTTTTTTTGTGCTTAATGGACTTTAATAGATGTAAATTTAAAAAATGGTTGTATTTTAAATTATTTAAGGATTTAGTTTAAAAAAAAATCAAATGCTTTATCAGTTATACTTAGTATCTTGTAGATTGATGTTTTGCTTTTTCAGGAGGTTTTTGGCAACTTGACTAGCCTACCTTTAGTATGAAATCTCCTCTGTTGAGAAGAGATTTATCTACTGGCAGCTTTTTAGATATAAAAAAATAGTGGTGCTTGGCATTTCAAGTGTACTCATTTTCCTGGCTCTGTCGTTGAAGAGAATGTAGTTGAGAGGCTGCATTTAAGAAAAGGGGGTGGTGAAAGAGAAGCATCTCTCAGCCTCTTCTGTAGTCTGATCTTCCTTATTTTATTACCTGATTGCTTCTGTGATAGAATTGCAAAAGCCTCTTCCAAAATAGCAGTTATTCCAGAAATAGAAACTTAGCACCCATGACAAGAATGGTCTGCTTTGGTTTTCATTTTGTTCTTCTTTTGTCACTTTTTGTTCAGAGTTTTATTCACTAAAATAAGGTAAAAGTAGGATTAGGGAGCAAATATTTGTATCAGATACAATAGAGAAGCATTTCAGTGTTCATAAAAGGGACTTATATTACCTCACAGGCCAAAGCTTTCTGAAATGAGTAGTTTGGGGCACCAGCCTTTTTCTTCATGGTAATAAAACTTTTTTTTTTTTTTTTTTTGTAATGTAGTTTTTTTGGGGCATCATCTTAGAAGGAATCTCAGGGGAAAAAAACAATTAGTCTTGCTGCCAACTGTTAGTCTTCTGTTTTTCAAAACTGTTGCTCAAATTTGAGCAAGGACTTTGATCTTCAACTTTGTGAAGGCATGGCCTTGTATGCTGAGATATTTTGAGATCCTCTGAATTGAAGTTCAAGGCTATAAGAGTTTGCACAGACATTTCAGATCTCTAGCTTTTCAAAATAATACCAATTGGGACTTCTTAAGAGTTGTTGAGTTGCTGTACTAATGACTTGAAATAAGCTCAATTATAAGTGAGGTCATGTTTTGAAAAGAGGTATGAATAATAGTAAACACCATTGAAGACCTTGAAAATGTCTTCAGCTACAAGAGCAGCCAAAAAGGAGCCTGAAAGAGTGGGAGAAAGAGGCGGTTTTGTTAGCATTTAAAGGAGACTTGTCTCTTGGATTTTGCATATTTTAATTAACCACCTTAGTAGCCTAGCCATCTTAAAAGTTTTTCAAATCAGAGTGTAAATATTCCCAGGAACTGAGTTGCTTGCTTCTAGTGTTTGAGTGTGGGAGAACCTGGAAAGATGTTGCATGTTATTGAAGTTATTTAGGAAGAATAAGAAGTTGTCAGAATGAAGTAGATGTTTTGACCAATTTAATTCCTTAGATGAGGTAGGGTATTGTATGATTCATAGTGAAGTTTAAGCGAAGAAAAAAATCTGATCTGACAGGATCAAAGCAAGGCTTGCTGTTTTGAAACAGAAATGTGTAAAATGGGGCTTTGAGCAATCTTATCTTGTGGAAGGTATCCCTTGCCCATGGCATGGGGTTGGAACTAAGTGATCTTTAAGATCCCTTCCAACCCAAACCATTCTGTGATTCTATGAAAACATTTTGATAACACAGAAGGTAATTCTGTAATCTAGGGATACTAATGTTTGTATTATCTTCTGGAAGTGTAAATATTTTTAAGATATGAGTGATTTTCAAATTAAAATCTGTAAGTCAACTATCTATAAGAAGAAAAGGCTTCTGTTCTAGTGTGTCCTGATGATAATGAAACTCTGTGAAGCACTGAATTTATGCTTTCTTAAGTTACTGCAAAGAATGTTATGGCAACTAAGAAACTCAGAGGACTCAAGCAATTTGACACATTTTTGGTGATGCCCTTGTTTGAAAGGGTTTGGGGGAGCCTTTAAAACTTATGTATAAGCATTTCAAAATTCTTCCCTTCATACTCAGATTTGGTGCATCACTTATTATCTCTGAGTTAGTATATTCTAAATATTAACTTTAACATCCTTAAATCTTACCATTGTTGCAAAAGAAAATGTACTGTCAACAAACTGAACATTACTATACTGAGAGCCCAAAAATTTGTCAAGGTAATATGGGAATGAGGAGCGAGGAGAAGCTCATCCATTTAGTTTGTCTTCTACGTTTCCTACTTCTCTCTCTTCTCTCCGTGAAATAAACTAGACTGTCCTTATTTTTGGGTAACTGGAGGATCTTTTCCATTAGTTCTTCCTCCTCCTTTTTTCAGAGTGTGTGTTTGAATAGAAGCAAGATCAGTCTTCTGTTTTCTTTGCCCTCACATATCATTGACTTTCCTGACTGCTTGCTGTGCTTTAAATTAAGAGCATTGATGAGATTTTGTCAGAAATCCTAGTTGGAAGTTGCTCTTCTTCTTACACAACTTCTAGAAGATTAAATTATTAAAATAATTTAAGAAAAAAGGAAAAATCCATTTTATGATTATGCATAATAACTTGAGATTGGTAGGATGTCTGAGTTTTCAGTATTAAAGATCTACTAATCAAGTTTACTTTCTAAAAATAAAATATATTTCAAGGAAAAAAAAAACAACAAATCAACAAAACAACCCAAGAATATAAAAACAAATTCTTAGCATTATACAGTACCTGACAGGATTAAGAAAGTGTTTATCCTGAAGCTGTCAATAGTGTCACTTTTGGCAGAAGTATATGTAAAATATTTCTGATAAACTTCTTTAATTGCTCAAAGAGGACAAAAGGTTTTCTGACATTTGATTTGCTTTTAGAGATGACCAGCTTCAGCAGATGTGTTTGGATCTGCCACAGTACCCATTCCTTTCAGCAATTAAATATCACTCAAAAATTGCTTTCTTCACAGGGAAGCTAATTTCATTTTTTAAATCAACCAGAAATTGATTTAGACTTTTATGGAGCCTGAGCCATTATATTTATTTTCTTAGTCAAAGCGCTTTTTTTCTGTAACATGTTTTCCAGAAATAAATATGCCTAAAAAGACAAATATTAAGATAGTTAAATATAATTAATAAAAAATTTGCAGTGAAAAAATGTTTTAAAATGTAGACATTAATACTTGTTCTAGTTATATAACCTTTACAAAGACAAGTGAAGCTGTAGTCTAAACATTTATTTTTCTAGCTTGATCTCATTCCTTGTGAAAGCCCTTCTGTGAAATAAATTGAATGTGATAATCTTTTGTCTTGATAAAATGACTGTTGTTAATATCAAATTAAAACCAAAGAAATTGTTATGAATGTCTTTCTTTTGGATTTTTTTCCGTTCCTCCTTTCTTTGCTGTGTAACTTTGAGCATCAGTAGTTTTACTGAGTGCAGGCTCTTAAAAAGTACACAATTGAAAATATTCAACAGTTAAATTGTCTTGCAGTGCTTTGAAAGCACTAGCAAATAGTTTCAGCCTTATGTGTTAATGGAATGGTTTCAGAACATCTGAAACCCTGTCCAACCAGAGATTGATGATACAAATTTTTGATTACCCTATTAATATAGCTTAAATGAAATTGAAAAGGGGATCTTACGTAAGAGCCATGCTTGGATATTTTCTGAATGAACTGGTACTGCAGACCTGAGATGTTAGCCTTCTACCTTTTGGTCATGAATTTTCTTTCCTGTTCAATAAGTGTCTTGCTGCTGACTCCTCTATTTCTTTAACATGGCACTGTATTTTGAAGAAGTGCTTTAGATTCAACTTGTTTAGCAATTACCCAGCTCCAAAGGAGACCCCTGGTTTTCAATTTTAATATTCTTTTGTGTTGCCCCAGCCCACAGAGCTCTGAAAGTGGAGCCCTTTAAAATAACCACTCTTACGCAATGTTTTTGTGGATGTCAATTGAGTTTCATGGATTTGATAGAATTTTTGTTAAGATCTCTATTTTTTTAGAAACTGTTTCTTTTTAGAATTATTCTTGTAAGGAGCTCTGCACAGTACTGGAGGTGGAGGGGGAGAGGACTATTTCAAATGGAAAGTTTGGTGTTATTGGAAGTTTTTCCATATGTATTTGAGTAAAATAGAATAAACCATCAGGTGTCATAATATGTCCTGAATAATATTAAGAAATATAAAGTTTTTAAGCAGTGCTCATTTCAGATAAAAGTAACTCACTTGAAAAAATGGATAGTAAAAAGCGTACTTTTGAAAATATTTTTTATATTTTAATATATTTATGCATATACACACACATGCATGTGTATGTAGGTACATATTTTTACTGTGACTCCATTTATTTTAATAATGTTTAAACCAGAGTTGATTCTGCATTTAAGATTCAAGGCTGAGAGAAAGAGGTCTTGCAATGCTCACTGGCTTTGCAATACTGATTTTATGAATCCTATTAGTTTATATCTTTAGCAGAACTGCTCTAATAGGTATATAGGGCATATATCTATGAATACCATAATAGTGCTTAATTTTATATCCATTTTTCTCAGACTGTTAAAATGGCTTAATGAGGGAAAGGATTTGTTTTGATGATGATAGATTAGGAAATACTAAATCATTACATATGTGTTCTGATAAAAAGGTATGTGTGCTAGGACTGGGAATGGGGATATTTTCACAATGATCTGGGAAAAAAACCCAACCAAACCCTGCATGTATGTTTTGCCTCTTTTATAGAACTCCCAGAAATACAGCATTGATTGCCTGTCAATTCTGAGCTAATGATTTATTCAAGATTGCAGTTTGCTAGCTAGTGCTACTTTTGTGGTTAAGTATAGCTACTTTCTTACTATACCACAGCAGTATGTTTGCTTTTATTTTACCCCATATCCATATTTATTCTTTTTCTCTTGACTTGCAGCTCCTTGCCAAAAACAAACCCCCAAAAGGTGTTTATGTCTATGGAGATGTTGGTAAGTTTCATCCAATGGAATTTTTTCTAATGCGTGTCTCTTCAAATTCTGGACTGTCTAAAAGCTTTACGTTTATGTAGCTTAATTGCTTTAATGAATTTTACAGGATTAGTTTTCTCCCACATTATAATGTTATTTAATACAATTACAGTCTGAATCCTGGAAGCTGTTTGATTGGGCCACATTACTATGTGTAGTTTTCAGTGTTACTCATTCCCTAGTATTTAAAAATGCAATATAAGAATTTGGGAAGTAATTGTGGAGGCCACCAGAGAGAATTCATATGTTCTAATTGCAGCAGTGCAGCATGAAATCATACTTGCTTTCCAGAGGAAATACTAAGGATGTTTTCTGGGTGGATGTGGAGCCATTTGCGCAACCTTAGGGTTGTCTCTGTATGGATACAAATTTTAAAACAGAAAAATAAAAATGCAGTTGTTCCAAGTTTTTGAACAGAAAACATAACTGTTCTTCACAGCAGTCTGGTCTTGTACTTACTCTGTGGAAGACTATTGTTGAATTAATTCAAAGCTATCAAACAATCATTGGTCTAGTCAGTACATACTGTACTTAAATTAAATACTGGTTGAGTGCTTTTTATTGTTTTTATTTGAAGGCACAGGAAAGACAATGGTGATGGACATGTTCTATTCTCACTTAGAAGTAGAAAGGAAAAAGAGAGTCCATTTTCATGGTTTCATGTTGGATGTACACCAGAGTAAGTGCAGACACAGGTATTGACAAGAATTTTATGAAGTATGGTATCTATAAAAAGGTCTTTCTCATTCTCATGTTTGTATTAACCACTGTAACTTTATTCAAGTATTTAAGCAAAAAAAAAAAAAAAAAAGTGAAAAATAAGAGAAATGTTGAAGCATTTTAGCATTGTCTGTCAGACCAGTGTAGATATTAATTGCATATTATTTCTCAAATATCTTTTCTGAAAGAGATAAATATATACCGGATTGTATAGAAACTTGGATGTGTTGTTTAGGATGAAATCCTTAACTAAACGTTTTCCAGTTACCAAATAGCTTATATGAAATCTGAAGAAGGCAATTGCTAAAACTGGAGCTGGAAAGGTTAAACTCCATCTGTGTTTTGAATAAACAATAACTAAATCAGGTTTAAACGCCAAGGAGAATGGAAACTATTCTGGTTGACTAACTTAGTAATACTATGAGTGATTTGGAGGAAGAAAATAATAGAAAGGAGTTCATCCAAAGTTTCAGAAAATTTTCTGACAAGGTGAAAAGGCACTTTGTTCTGACAGAGATGCTGTTTTAGATATTTTAAAATTTGCTTCTGTTTCTAAATGCTATGACCTTATATGACTGTGAAATTGTTAACTATTGCTGTAATTTACAAGTGTTGTGACAGCTGCATTTTTCTTGCGAGGCTTTCATCAGTGTAAACAACCTGACTCACTTTTAGTGCTCACTTTTCTATCATCACTGGGTCACTCTCGAGATTTTCCATTTCCGTTTTTTGTCATTTGTGCTTAATCTTAACAAAGAAAGCTTCCTACTGCGGGGTCTTTGTTTTCCAAATGTTTGTTTGTAGTCAGATGCAATACAATCCATGAGACAGTAAAGTGTGGATATAATAATCTTACCTTGTGCCAGTGTCATCATCTTCACATTTTAAAGCATGACTGTGTTGCTATGTCTGCATTCTTTTAACTAAGTGCATTCTAAGAACACCTTCAGAGCAAGATAAAACTGGAATTAATATCAATTTATAAAAGAAAAGGTATAGGTGCATAGCATTCAAGACTTCTTTGATTTTTTTTTTCCGTATTCCTAAACAAAACAAACAACAACAAAAAAAAGATATCATAGAATCTGTGAGCTTTTAGTTGTTGCCTGGATGTGATTGAAAACTCTTTGGCCCTCTTGAAACTAGATTAAGTTTGAAGCTTTCTTATTTTTACTAGACTGGGCTAGTTTTTATTTGGTAGCTAAATAATTTTCTTCTTCCTATCTTAGAAAAAGAAATAAGTAATATTTGTTCTTTCCTCTCAACTAAGGAATACATCGCCTTAAGCAGAGCTTACCAAAGAGAAAGGCGGGATTTATGGCTAAATCGTATGACCCAATTGCACCAGTGGCAGAGGAAATAAGCAAAGAGGCTGCTCTCTTATGTTTTGATGAATTTCAGGTAAGAAGTCAAAGATTATTCCTTTGCTTCAAGGGAAACTACATAAAATTACTTTTGATCTTAAAATATGGCAGTTGTTACTGCTAATATAATGTTGGAATCACTGGCCAGTAGTCAACTGTAGAAGTTGAAGAGTGTAAGTCATTTCATAGTTTTGAAGATGGTGGGGGTTTGGTTTTTTTTTTTTTTTCACAGTAGGTAAGATCCAAGTTGACAGTGTAAGTCCCCTTATAGTGCTTTTGTTTACCAATCTGTTTACTGATCCTACAAGGAGGAATTAGAGTTTGTCTAGAGGCTCATGAATACTTCAGGGCAGGGGCCATCATCCTGTACTGAGTCTGTCCAGTACCACCTGATACTTGCTTGGCATGCCTGGTCTTTGCTGTAGTTCATATAGTGCTACAAAATACTCTCTGTGATTAAGGATATGTAATTTACATTAGATTCAACTTAAATTCTTTCCTAGAGTTGTTGAAGTCTTTGGCATGACTGTGCCAGATTATATCAACTAGCATTTTAAGAAACTCATTGAATTAAATGTGAAAATTAAAATAAGCTTATAAAATGATCTCTGCACAAGCTAACTTGATTGTTTCATTTTGAACAGCTTGTGAATTTTGTTTTAAGGGCACATCACAAACTTAAGTGTATAATTGCTTTATTTATTAGTAGAGAAGCTAGAGGTATTTGGCAGTTCTAACCAGTTTATAGAGAAAATGCAGAGCAAGATAAGAACAGATCTATGTTAGTTCTCAAATCACTGAGAATAAAAGAATAACCTATTAACTGTAAATTGCCTGTGTTATGCTCTTAAATTAATACATTTCTGAAATGGATGGAGCAACTTATATTTGCTGGCTGTTATTTTACAAGTGTGCACACCCGAGGAAAATAACTGTTTTGTGATTGGCTCCCATAAAGGGGATTTTGTAAAGTAGTAGTAGTTCTTGTTTTAAGTTACTCTTCCATTTTTCATCTTGAGTTAATCTTTTGATCTACGGTTTCAGAATGTGTGGGCTCATTGCAATTGTTACTGTTTGATCATTTAATTTATGCTTTATCTGTTGAATATGAATGCTGGGCTTCCAAAATATAAAATCTTCCTGAATATAAAATCTAAATACAGAGGCAGTTGTATTTATGTTATGAAGAAATGGGAAGGTTTGAAGAGGGAAGCATTAACTCTCATGACATTATATGCTCAAATGGTAGAAAGAGGCTGCACCATATACTAGTGTAAATACCTGCTTTTCTGTATAAATGCCCACTGCTTCTGTTTCCTGATATTGCTGTGTTTCCAGACTGTCTGTCATGTTTCCACATTTTAAAGAGAGAGACTGGTATTTTTTGTTCCCAGATTGATTGCCTGCTCCCCCTGCTGACTTGCTTGAGGTATATCAGTGACTTCAGTTGGAAAAATCACCTGGTTTTGTCAGTCCATCACAGCTGGGAAATTAATACAAGAACTATATTTTTAAAAGTGTTTTTAAGACTTTGAATTCATATGTGGATTTTTAAAATCTACTTGTTCTGGATATACTAATTTTCTAAATTCACAGATTTCTGAATGGCTGGATTTCTTGCCTGATTTGCTGTAGCATGGAACTCTGTACAGGTTTTACCTACTGAAGAGGAGTTCCAGCTTTCTTAAATTTTGCAGAAGGCAATGATTTTGGGATAAGAAGCCTTCTCCTTAAGTAATCATAAAGTAGTGCAGTGACTGGAAGAGCAGCTCACAATAATAATAAGGAGTCATATTTAATTCAGGATGTTTGCAGCTCATTTCCCCAGTGGAGATCATGGCTGTATTTCATTGCGGTCTGATTTACTCATAACTAAAGAATTACTAGATTAAAATTATACTGAAAAGAGCTGGAGACTCAGGACATGTACTGCTCTGACTTGCTGACAAAGTGACTCTCTGTCTTGACAGATGGAAAGTGAAGATGGGCCTGTACTGCTTTGTCAAAATAATTGTGTGTGGAGGCAACATCAAAAAAATACTGAGATTTACTTTAA
This sequence comes from Pyrocephalus nanus, assembly GCA_038380795.1. Taxonomy (NCBI): domain Eukaryota; kingdom Metazoa; phylum Chordata; class Aves; order Passeriformes; family Tyrannidae; genus Pyrocephalus; species Pyrocephalus nanus. The sequence goes on from CM076260.1 coordinate 45,437,003, forward strand.
ACACTTCATGTTGCTTTCAGATGCCTGTTGGACAAAAGAAAAGGAGACAACCTGAAAATATTTATTTATTTATCTTAAGAACACTTAACAAGTGATGTTGTAAACAGGGGCAGCAAAAAAATATTGTTAATGCTCATATTTCACAGGAAACCAAATGCAGAACTTAAGAAGACAAAAGCCTTGCTTAGGTTGCGATTTTGTCTTTGACAGTGAGCTAAAGCAAAGCAGAAGTATTCGGAAGTGAATATTCCTGCAAAGCCTTTAAAACTGTCAAGCAGATGAAGAACTGACTAATTGATGTAAAAAAATATTTCAGTACTTTTTTTAAAGTACTGTTTCTGTGTTGTATCAAAAAAAAATTGCTGTGTTTTAAGTGTTTCATTTTGCAAATACTGTGTAATAGACAGGACCTTAGTGATGGCACTAAGCTTACACGTCTGTTTTGAAACAGGATTTTGTCAGCATGTTGCCTGAGTCACAGGCTCTCAGATTATTAAAGCATTGGTACTTCCTACTGATCTTTGTCATGCAGTTTACTGTAAATATTGTCTTCTTTTTTTTTAATCACAAAAATCTTACGCCATTCTAAAAATGTGTCATCATTTTGAAGAAAAACTCTAGAATTAAGCCATTTGTAGTTATGATTTTGATGTTTTAGAACAGAGAGGTTGGCTAATAAAAAGAGTCCAGTTATTGTTTAATGATCAAATAACTATACACAGGTAATTAGAAGGTCTAATTTTGGTATGAGACTGTAACCTATGTTAGTTAGTATTGAAAATGAAAACAGAATCCCTACTTCTTGGGAAGCTGAGTGATCATGCAGTGTTAGTCTTAATATGCCATCAGTACCATTTGGATTTAAAGTGAACTACAATTTAGGGAATTTTTACTAACCTGCATTCTATTAAAAGCCTCTAATAAAAATTAGGCTCTTATTTTTGTGCTAATACTAATTGCTGATAATACATGCTTATGTTTGCCATTCATTACATGGAACTGTACCAATCAGTGGCTGACTGAATCTCAGGCACTTACACATGTAAATTAACTATTAGTCTAGTGGTTTTCCTTCTTTTTTCTTCTTCTTCTTTTTTTTTTTTTTCTTTTTTTTTTTTTAACCTGAGTTATAATGGAAAGCAACACTATGTAATAAAAATCTTTAAATGCATGAAATTTCTGCCCTCTCTCCATTAGCTGGCTCTCCTTATTGGTAAATTGTAGCCTTTGCTTTTCTTATCCGTTGCAGTGAATACTGGATACTGTAAAAAACATGAGAACTCACAATCCTTTAGTTACTGTCTGCTACCTGCTTTGCCCTGTAGAATTTCTTTTGGCTTTCCCAAACTGGATTAAATAAAAAGAGCTCATATTTGCATTCTGGTCCTCGAAATGGCTCTTGCTTTTTGACAGAGCTTTCAAGAAGGTTTTTTGTTGTTTGTGGTGGGATGTTTTGTTTTTTTTTTTTTTTAAATGGAGTTCAGAGTTCTACATCAAATAACAGTTCCTATTAATAAGAGGATGTTATTGTTTTGTTTTATGAGCATTAATATTCTTTCACTCCCTGTTTTCTACAGGTAGCATGCTTTGTGGTATTGTTAATCAAAAAAGTTTATAACAAAATTACTTATATAATAGATTTTTAAAACTTGGCTTTTAGACTTGCTTTGTGGTACAACAAATTCAGTTACCCTTAAGATGCACATCTATACTGATTTCTTGTGTGTCTTGTTCTTTGGGAATGGGGGAAGTTCCTAAATTTTAGTATTTAGAAGAAATAAATTACTGATAAGTGATGCATAAGCATACGCATATAGTACAGTAGAGAGTTACTATATATTTTTTTTAATATCAGATCTTAGTGAGCAGGGATGTGCAAATCTGAGGGATGTGTTACAGATTATGTAAAAATTTGGTTTTTGAAAAGGAAAGAAAAAAGTCCCTATTAATGCTTTTATAGAACAAAATAGAAGTAAGTAATCTTTGGAACAAGGAAACAACTGTTTGGATATGGTTCATTAAGAACATTATTGCTTCCAAACTCGCTGTCAGAAATGTAACCTAAGTCTTTTACTGTCTCTAGTGTAGAATTATCTTCTTTTTTTCTGCCCAGAAAGGTCATTTAGAAATATGAGAATGAGGGGAGGTGGAGGGTATGGAGTGGAGGAAAAAATTATACTGGTTAAAATATTTCTGTATGTGTATTACTATCACAGCATACACATCTAAGCTGGTGAAAGCACAGCAGCCTGTCAGTCTGTAGTGTGATGAGTATGTGTAAGTCTCACCATGCCACCACTGCTTTATTTCCTCAGGGTCAAGGTCTGTTTTGGTAAGTCAAAATGCAACAAGTGTCTATATGATAACCACAGGGAATGCAGGAGAATCGAGTGTAATGATCATAGAGGTGGTTTGTGTATTAAGATTGCTGATCTCATCTGGTGGACTCCTATAAGATATGAATTGCTGTTGTAACAAGGATCTTTTTTATGCAAAAAACCCTTATATTTTCTCATTTGTACAGAGTGGTTTCTGTTTCCTTTTATTTCTTGGTACTAAAAAGCAAGTTTGTTAAGCTAAAATTAAGATCTTTAAAGAAATTTTACTTAAAGACTTATTTTTTTCCTCCGTCTGTCTGTTTTTTTTCCTCCTTCCCCCTCCCCAGTATCACTTGTCCTACCCATTTTTATTTTTCATTTGTGTTTTGCGCCTGAAGGTTAGAAGAGGCTGACTGTGCTGGAAGTGACTGCCTGCCTTTTGATTATTCATGGACAGTAATAGAAGGCACTTAAAAAGAACAATGAAATTGCTTATTTTTGTGATGGGCCATCTGTTGAATTGTTTTTTGCAACAATCACACAATAGTATCTATGTCATATCATTCTATTTTCAACAGCAGCTGATTATGTATAGTTGGCTACTTGTCTTTATTTCTAAAGTCCCATGACCATTTAAATTCACCTCTGCAAACCTTTGCCTCAAAGGTAATAGAAATGTAAAACAGCCGGTGTGTATTTTCTTTCTATTTTCTGTGGTTTTTTTTCATGTTGCTTCTAATTAAGTAGGCCTCTTAAATGTTTAGGTCTGTTTTCTGTGTCTCCCACCTGTAGTTTTATAATAGAAGTTAACATGGAATCATTTAGCAATTGGAAAAGATATGGTGGAGTTCCGCAATAAAGAGTGGGCAAGTTTTGAAAGACTGTGGTACATTCTCTGCTTATTAATTATCCCTTTTATTTTTTTCTCACCAAGCAATAATTAGAATCTTTCTCAAATGGCTTTCACTAACAAGCATTTTTCCTAGCTACAAAGCCACTTGCAGATCTATTGCGGCAGAAGCTGAAAGCAAGATAAAACAAATGCGTTGTCTTCTACAGGTCACTGACATTGCTGATGCCATGATTCTGAAGCAGCTTTTTGAAAATCTCTTCCAAAATGGGGTTGTCGTTGTGGCAACATCTAACAGGCCGCCAGAAGGTAAAAACAAACATGCTACTGGTATTATCAAAATACAATGAATCTCAATATCTTACAAAACAATTGTAGTAATATCATGCAGTATTTAATACTAATAAAATCTCTAGTCTGCAAGAATCTGAGATATTCTGGTTTGCCCCCTATTTTTTCTTGTTCTTAAGGAAGAAAGATTTTTACTAAATCGTATTCCTCTTTTCTCTCAAACCCAAGGTGTTCCTTCCCCCTCACTCTCAAATCCTTACGTGTTTTCTGATCTCCTCTACTCTGTCCAAACCAGTGGAAGGGTATTTGGGGAGAGGGATGTTGAGGAGGGGTGAAATACTGCCTATTTTGGATGTATACCAGAATAGGAAAAGACCATATTCTGCAGAAGAGAGGGGAAACGAGAGTATGATCCTTCCCAGTTTCTAACTCAGGAACTTGCAGACTTGATCCACCAGCTCAAAGCAGAACCACTTATCAAGGTGCCATTCTTAAAGCCCAGTTTGAGTTCACTAGGAATTACTTAGGTGGAGAGTTGTTTCCATTTCTAACTTTTTTTAGAATAACTAGCCACTGGTAGTGACTAGCTAGGTAAATCCTTCTACAAAGTGCCCAAATCTGTTTGGGTTTTAACAACTGTTATTTTTTGTAGAGGAGAAAAATTTTTATATAGTGTAGCATTAGGAGTTAGCATAATGCATAATTTCTATGCAACTTTTAGATGGATTACTTTTGAATGTTTTTAAAAATACTGAAGAGTTACAGTATTAACTGTAACTATGAGTTAATTTTTCTTCCCAAATTAATTAAGTAAAAGACAGTCACTATAGATTTATCGTGCACCTTATCTTAGGAAAAAGAAAAACAAATCCACTCAAAGCTTTTTAGGTTTTTCCTAAAGGAGTAAATAATTCCCTCTTGGTTTATTTTACTTGTTTGATCAAAGAAGATGAAATTATAACTACTGTAGTTGGGTTAACTACAGATAGAGTGGATGCCTTACTCAGTTGAGAGCTATTCTTGTGTTTTTGGAGCACTGCTCTTTGAAGTCCAGGAGAAATTTTTATCATAACTTGGGAATTGTATCCAACATCCTAAACTGAGGGCATCAGTTTGTGACCATTATAGTCCTAGGGGTTTTTTGATGCATATTAAGTCACTTTTTCAATCCAAAAGCCATGCACTTGTTCTAGCTGCCCGACAGAGAATGCCAAGAGCAGCATCTCCACAACTGGACTATGTTGCAGTCCAGGTGTTGGTCAGTGCCTGTCTCCTCCCTTGTCACTATTCCTGCGTGCTCACAGCGTGTCTGAAATCCTCCCACAGGAAAGAGAGCTGAGTCACTGTACTATGCCACGTCAAGGTTTAAGAATGAATGGAGAGATTTGTTTCCTGTAGATACAAAGAGGAAAAGTGACCTTTTCATTAGAGGGCAGATGCATTGAGCTGCTGAACATCAGTGCTACACTTAACTGTGTTGAACTTCTGCCCCAGGGGGATGTGAAGGGAAATACCGAGGTGCAGTATTTGAGGAATCCTGGCTTTATTTCTCCACCAAAATTACTGTTTATTTTTCTCATCCTCAGAAAACAGAGACATAATACAGAACTCACAACCTTACTGAATAAAAGACCTAACAGGAGTAGCTGTCTAATAGTGTTACATGTTCACTAATCTTTGCAAGTGAATATGCAATTGCTATACACTTTTAACAAATGTGTAGCCATCCTGATTTGCAGAGTTGTGAATGAGCATGTTACAGCTTTGTTAGTAATTAGGGTGTGGAATCTCCTTCACTGACAATTTTCCTAAATATTTCTGTGTACATACATAATTTTGTGAAAACCATTCTGTAGGTGTCTTGTGCATGCTGCATCTTCTGTCCACAGTGAAGTGTTGGCAAAGCATCAAGGCTTTAATATAGCTGTAGCCTCTAAGCATTATGGCAAATATAAGTCATAATCATAACATAGAATGGTCTTTGTGTGGAAAATATCTCTACCAGGTGTCTACATTATCTTGCTCATTCCTCCCGTCAGTCATAGGTGCTTTACTGCCTTTTTATAAGGCTTCCTAATATTCATGAAACAGAGTAGCTCATCATACAGTTCAAGTGGTTACATTTTGAAAGAAGTCATTCTATTGTGAACTTCTTGGGCAATTGGATAACTTGCAGAGAAGATAGGTTTATGTTGTATAAATACATGGTGATAAATAAGACAAAAAATGCTGCTTTGCAGTTGTTTTTGTTAATTTGTATTTTCTTTGAGTCCAGATCTGCATTTTGTTACGTAGTATCTAATTTTTTTTAAAAATTCAGTTGTATTTTTAGCAACTTTGCCTAAGTTAACACAATAATTTAATTTTCATTTTTTTAGCCTTAAGGATGACCGTTTTTCTTACTTTGGAACAGGAGGTGTACCTGGCAGAATTACTAGAAGATAAAGTGTACCACAGTACACCAAAAAAGAATGATGCTGACTTTGTAAACTCAGACTGTGTATTTTTAGTTTATGTGGGGGTTGTGCCCTCTGCCAAATACACGGGATTTAGCAGTTGCACAGTTTGGCCTTATAATCATATCAATGAATACTCAGCATTACAAATTATTTTTATAACCTTACTTTAAAACAGATGATTTTCTTTTGTTACAATTCTTCTGTTACAATCAGTTATATGTCATTAAGAGATCTAAATAATTTTTTCATTCCCTGCCTTTTTCGGACTTCCTCAAGGTGTTCCTTTCTTCCTTAAGAATGTATTGAATTTTCATATAGTAAAAGAAGAGAAATTAATTTCAGCTCTCCTTTTCTGCGTTTTGTTCCTCCTCCTGTTTCTAGCAACACTGAGATTTATTTGCTAGACTAGAAGACAAGCTGACATTGTTATTAAGACTAAATAGCAAAATGGTACTGATTTCCTTTTTTTCAGATCTCTATAAAAATGGTCTTCAGAGAGCTAATTTTGTACCATTCATTGCTGTGCTGAAGGTAAGGAGAGCCACCTGTTAAATGCCTTTCAGTTTTCCCTGTTTTATTAATAAATTGGAGATTTGTACCGGATTGCTTTGATGCTTGTTTCCAGATTACATATATGCTTTAACTATTTCGAGCAAAAATAATTGGAGGTAAGGCAAGAAAGGACTTTGTCCTTCTGGAATTAACATGTCTTGAAAGCTGGCAGCAGAATTTGTTTGTTTGGATAAGACTTTCTTGCTGACTGGTGTGTGTATGCTGTATAACATAGGATGCCTTTAACATTTGTGTTGTACTTGTTGACATCTTACATTTATTATGCTACAAAAACTTGCCATTTCTTTGATGTAAGGAAAGTAGTGTTTGTTCTGTACCCCTCAAATGCCTTGCTTCTGGGTCTTTCTTGTGTGTCAGTAGGTTTCTGAATGACTAATTTTGAGGCTTCATATAATGTTCAACAAGCAGCAGCTCTGAAGCTTCCTTGGATCTGCGTGTTGTAGTGTAGCAGGTCAGAAACTGTAATTGCTTCATTTAAATTAAAAAATTGAGGATCCTTTCTCTATGTGAATAATACAATCACTGCTTATTTTGCTGGTAAAAAGAACATATGCTGAAATCACACTTTAAAGTTCTGGACAAGTCACAGGTATTTTTCGTTCACAAGTTGCATTTGTGTTGTTATGTTTTTAAGGGCTAACATACACCTCTCGTATCTTGCTCTGCCTGGATTGATGTGACATGTAAAATGGAAATAACAGCATTTCTCTAACTGACAGAAGTATTGCCAGCATAAATACATAAATAATGTTAACTATATTGATCTCTAAGATAAGAGGAAGGTAAGGTAGTGTTTAGGGTAGGCTTGGCTTTGTGATAGGAAATTTGGAATTGCTGAATAGACACATCGGTTGGATGTTTCTGTTAAGGTTCTCAGCAGTAAAGCAGCGGACAGTGTCTTGGGTTTTCAGTGGGCCCTTTTTGAATCATGAGATCATGAGATTGCTTGATTGCCTAAGCACCTTAGAAAATCCCATCCAATATTGCCATTTGAACAATTACCAGTTTTTGAAGTTAATATACTATTGACATTATTGTGGCACTCCTATACATCTTAGAATGGCTGCATATAAAGTTAGGGAGGTTACCAGTGAAAGTGGTTCTCACCTTTAGAAAAGTAAGAAACATAAAAATAAATGAACAACCACTTCCATTTCAGATTCTTGAAAAGGGTTTGTTCTGTAGCTGCATTGGATGCAGGAGAGCTCCCAATCAAGAGTATTTTCAAGAACAGAAGTAGTTCCATATGAAATTGCTTTTTGAAATTCCGCAACCACAGCAAATCATTCTTTTCTATATATCTTCCCTTGTTGACTCTGAGTTTTTTTCTTGATAAGTGTAAGGCTCTTTAATTTCACCAATCATCAGATTTTAAGAATATCTGTCACGTATGCTTATTTGTAGTTTCCTTTTTTTCCTCTTTCTGTCTAGCTGAAGAAGAAAAAAAAGGGAAATGTAGTTTATGCATGTAGAACATCTCATCAGGACTGGGAATGTGATCAAAATATTTTAGAATGGAATACAGAGAGAAGCACTGAAAATGGATTGGTCTAGAGAATGGAGTGGTGCAACAAAAAATAAGTACCACAACCTTGACTTGAGGCAGATGAAAATTGTCATCATAATGAATGGAGAAAAAAAAGTTTAACACTATTCATAAGGGCCTTTCTAAAATTCTGGATTACCTGTCATTGTTCTTTTTCCCAACACCTTTGTGTTTTAACACTGCTCTTAATCTATCTGCCTTCAATGTCACTTTAATAAATATTACCAGTATAACATGATTCTTTCCCAAAAACGTAATGCCTCAGAGGTGGATTAGAGAAAGATTATCAACAAATGCTTCTCTGACCCTAACTGGAAAGTGGAATGGTAATGGCAAGGTACTAAAAATTAATTGAAAGAAAGGCAGAATCTATGTTTTTCATTTAACAGTTTTTAGAAGTAGGCATTAAAAACCTACAATGGAATGTTATCTTAAGTAAGATTTTAAGAAATAACCTTTACGTTACAAAGATGTGGATAGAACTACATTGATACTCTGGCTTTGGTGGTTTGAGAAATGCAGATTTAGGCCTCCCCACTGTGTGTAGAATCTGTGTAATGGTATTGATGTAAATGGATGAAGTAGCTTCTGCCTCAGCTGTGTGCGACTAGGAAATGTAAACATGATATCTTCCAGCATTTTGTGTGAAAATACGAAGGAAAATACCACACTGGTTTTTTGCAAACATTTGATTTGTCTTCTCAACCTTTACCTCACTCCAAGCCGTGTGTGTCCATGGTAATGTCAGTCTCTTCTGACCTCTTCAGTGGCACTGGCTTTGCCAACAACTGGGACTAATTCCTGTCTTAGTTTTCTCTGGGCTCAGAGCCTCCCAGAGGGCTTTTGTTTAAGGTGTAGTGGGAGCAAATGGGTGGGTTGGTTTTCATATTTTTTTTCAGTAATTAACTTTTATGATCACAAATCTTAAAATGAGATTTTAGCACTAAAAGTAGTTCAAGTTCAACATAGGAGCTTCAAATTCCTTGAAATGATCTTGGGAAGGTGCGATCAATGAAAAGTATTGACAGTATATTTCTGTAAAGAGATGCTTCATTTGAAATAGATTTCAGGTGGTTTCATTCCTCATAAATGGAAGACATAGTTCCTAGATACGAAGGTAGCTTATACAAAAATCTTTTCCTGTCTTCAAATGATCAAAAAGAAGTGGTTTCTTTCCTAGACCTATGTTCATCCTCGATTGCTGTTTCTCTTTTCTGCAGTCCATGTAATTCCAGTATCTGTGTTTGAGTTCCTATTTTGTACAAAGAAAACTGAAAACTAGTTTCTGTGGAATAGGCATTCTAGGGAAGATACAATTGTCTTCCAGAGTTTGTCTGTATTGTCTTTCTAGGTGGTAGATTACTGGGGACAAGTGATTGTTGAATGCCTGCAGTATGAGGTTGCAGTTGATAAGTTCCAGTTTTTAGGGACACATGCTTCAGGTTCCACAGCTGGCGGCCACAGAAAAGCCCCAGGTCTGTGTTATTGAGTAGGCCAGTAACACCACTGTCAACTCTTTCTGACCTGTGTGCATTCCCTGTCCAATTCTGAGCCTATCCCAGTGTTCTCATCTTTTAAAATCTTAAATAATTTGAGATGTAATTTTTCAGCAATTCTTTAATCAAAGAGGTAGTTTTCATAAACAGGAGAAAACTGAATTGCTCAGTTCATTGTTATGGCTATGTCCTAGTTACAGGGCCTGGGAACAGTTTATCACTATGTGGGTATAACCAAAACTGTGTACTTTACACCCTCTGTGTCATTTCCAATGGACTGTTAATAATGGATCATTTGGAGCAGCTGCCCAGAGCACACCTGACACCTCAGGCTACAAGCTGGGTGTTAAAGAAACCCTATGAGGAGTGTTTCTTTTGTTTTCACACTAATAACTGTGGTAACAGCTGTGATAACTCCCCTCCAGGGAGGCATTAGCACCTTCACACCCAGCCTGAGGGGTCATGTCTGCTAATGGGCCATACTGGACTGGCATAATAGGCAGCTGCCAAGACCTAGACCATTAAAGACTCCAAAAGTATCCCATGACTCACAGAGTTAAATCACCCATTGTGAAACTCCCCGCCGTGGGGGAGGTACTGGGCATTCCCACTTGAACGTGAGCATATATAAACTTCGGGTTTTGGGACTTCTGGTACCACTTGTTGGATCCAGAGGAGGACCAGAACTTCAACAGAACTGCAATCATCATCCAAACCAACAGGTTTTCCTTTCCTTTTACTTTGTACCTGTAGGGGTCCCTGTGGTGCTCAGCACAGGGGCCAACAAACACCCTTCTGTTCTTGTCCCAGAGTACTGGGTTATGTATCTGTTTATTGGGAGTGAAAACTGTTTTTTCTCTGTATCATTTGATTTATTGTAATCTTTTTTAGTAAATTTTAACTGACTTGTAATCTCTCTAGAGTTGGGTTCATTTTTTGCGCCGGTTTACTTCTAAAGCAGCACAGGCTGTAATTCTTTGGAACACAGTATTCCTTATTGAACAGATAAGAGTGCTCCTTCAGTCCATGAAATTTTACAGAGATAGAGCTTTACAGAGATAAGAAGTATTAGGAAGAAAAATCTTTTAATTCTATTATTGTAATTAGATTCAATCCCTTTTGATTGAGCTTTAATCTTGCAAAATCTTTTACTGAGCATTTTAAAGTGCATGAAACTACTATGTGATTTTATTTTTTTAAGGCATTTCTTGAAAAGAGAAACATTCATTGCTCACAGTTACTTTGTTCAAATGCTTAGAGCATAAATACTGCTAAAAACTTGTTAAGCTAACCAAAAAGAAATACATAAATTTTCTAAATGTTTTAAAGGTGATTTACAAATCACAGAATCAGCTAGGTTGTAAAAGACCTCTGAGATCATGGACCCAAGACCACCATGGTTACTAGACCATGGCACTAAGTGCCACATCCAGTCTCTTCTTAAATACCTCCAGGGACGGAGAATCCACCACTTCCCTGGGCAGCCCATTCCAATGTCCGATCACTCTCTGTAAAGAACTTCTTCCTAATGTCTAACCTTAACCTCCCCTGCCGCAGCTTAAGCCCATGTCCTCTTGTCCTACTGCTGATTGTCTGGGAGGAGAGACCGACCCCCACCTGGCTACAATCTCTTTTGAGGGAGTTGTAGAGAGTGATGAGGTCTGCCCCGAGCTTCCCCTTCTCTAGGCTAAGCAACCCCAGCTCCCTCAGCCTCTCCTCACAGGACTTGTGCTCCAGTCTCTTCACCAGCCTCACTGCCCTTCTCTGGACCTGCTCCAGCACCTCAATATCCTTCCTGAGCTGAGGGGCCCAGAACTGGACACAGCACTCCAGGTGTGGTCTCATCAGTGCTGAGTACAGGGGAAGGATCACTTCCCTGGTCCTGCTGACCACACTGTTCCTGATCCAGGCCAGGATGCCATTGGCCTTCTTGGCCACCTGGGCACACTGCTGGCTCATGTTCAGCTTCCTGTTGATCCAAACTCCCAGGTCCCTTTCTGCCTGGCTGCTCTCCAGCCACTCTGTGCCCAGCCTGTAGCGCTGCAGGGGGTTGTTGTGGCCAAAGTGCAGGACACGGCACTTGACCTTGTTGAACCCCATATTGTTGCATTTGGCCTATTTATCCACCCTGTCCAGTCCCTCTGCAGAGCCCTCCTGCCTTCCAGCAGATCAACACTCCCCCCTAACTTAGTGTCATCCACAAATCTACTAATGGTACACTCAATCAGATCTTCAATAAAGATATATAACAGAACTGGGCCCAACACTGATCCCTGGGAGATACCACTAGTGACTAGAATAAATAAAGATATGTATCTTGGAATCACAGAATTATTCAAGGTTGGAAAAGACCTTGAAGACTGTTGAGTCCAACCATTAACCCAGCACTGCCAAGTCCACCACTAAACCATGTCCCTTAGTGCCACATCTACATGTCTTCCTCCAGGGATGGTAACTCAACCATTTCCTTGGGCAGCCTGTTTCAGTGCTTGACAAATGCGTTTGGTGAAGAAATTTTAATCCCAGGTCCTTTTCTGCTGGTGAGCTTTCCAGCCACTTTTCCTCCAGCCTGTAGCACTGCAGGGGGTTGTTGGGAGCCAAGGGCAGGACCCAACACTTAGCCTTGTTGAACCTCTTACAGTTGGCCTTGGCCCATGAATCCAGCCTGTCCAGATCCCTCTGCAGAGCCTTCCTACCCTCCAGCAGATCAACATTCCATTAATCTTTAACAACTTGATATAAAATATGATGTGTGAGGCTCTTGGAAAAAAAAAAAAAAAAAAAGAAAAAGAGTTCTTTAATTTACTGGTTTGGCAGTAATTTTGGCAACATTTTAATTTTTGCAGAAGTTTAATGAAGACATTTACATCAACCCTTAACTGTTCTGGAATCCTCATTCTAATTCAGTGACTAGTTCGATGTTTCATTCTTCAGAAAATCAGGAAGGAAAGCTCAAATTTGTTATGTGGAGTCTATAACTTCAGTGAGCGGTTCTTGAGTTTCCAAAGGTTTCCTGGAAGTGTAGCCTGAAGTTTAAAAATGTCAAGCTGTGTTGAAATACCAAGTATGTCAATTCTGCATTTTGCCAGTTTTTCTTCATGCAATAGACCTGCACTGCACTAAATTCTAACTGAAAGTCAGAAAGTTTTAGGACCTTTCATAGTCTGAGTACACCTTTAAAAGGTACAATTTTAAAATAAAATGTTTGGCTTTGGCTACCTGCATTTTGCTTTAAGAGAAAGAATCAGCCAGAAATTTATTGTCAGTAGGACATGAAAGCCCTGTCAGCTTTCTGTAGTGACCTTTTTTTTCCCCCTTCTGCTATCAGGGACCAAATAGTTAGTTATTTTAACGCTATTTGGTTAAAATGACTGTTAACAGTAAGCATTGTGCACTCAAATAGAAAGCAATGTATTTTTATATACTGCTTCCATGAAATTGGTTAATGATTATTACTGTGGTTTCAAGTGAAATATACATTTTCTTAGAAAGCAAGAAATTGAGGAACTTGAAAGCATTTTCACTTTTCAGTAACTTAGTTTGAATATGTGAAAAATACTTGTTTAAAAAACATTTAGAGCTGTCCCTAAGAAAATGGTGGGAGTTAGTTTTGTACAAAGGCGTTTGGTAGATATAAAATGTCTTTGATGGTGCAGTCAGCTTTTGTCCAACCACCTGTGTGAGAAATGCAGGCATTTGTTGAGTGGCGGATCTGCCTCCCCCCTCGCCCCCCTCCCAAAAAAAGTCATCTCCTTGATGAAATTGATTTGTCAGTTTGTTCCAGTCTAATGGTGTGATAGCCCCGCAGCTTTCAGTATGTTGAATAGTTAAAACCTGCTTTTGAGGTCAGTGTCAGCCACTCTGACCTCTGTGAACTGTCACCTGAGTCAGAATTGCAGGGATTAGGCCTTTGATATTGTGATGGCTTCGCCTATCAATTGACTTTTTCATTACTGAAGATGTTGGGCCTTTTGTTTCCCTTCTTAGTATGTAACCAAGCAAACTCCTAAGTAGAAGGAGCATTTGTTCTTGTTCTCTCTCTCTGCAAGAAATAGAAGTACTCGTCTTTTGTGAAGTGTACCTAATTAAACACAGAAAAAAATAAAAATAGGAAATATAGCATGACTGCAAGTATTTTTGTGCTGAACATCAGGATAATTTCTAGGTAATTTGTGTTGGACAAATTTGTGAGACTATCAACTAAAAAAATGTTGTATATAAAGCAGGGTGTCAGATTAGAGGTTACCAATCCTTTCTGCATTCAGTCTTCTAAGTCGCTCTGTATGTGTTACATTGAAACACAAAATTTATTTGAATTCTGTAGTTTAGAGCACTTAAATGTTACAATATTTTATAATGTACCTGCTGCTTTATTGTATTGTTGAAAGATGAACTGTTCAGTTTGTTTACCTTCTGCGTCTGTCTTACACGCTTGCTCTTACACAATTTAGTTAGATACAGATCAAAATTTATCTTAGGATAAACTGGTTGCTAATGTAGCTCTGGGCCAGGCTTCCTGCCTTCTCCCTCCCATTAATTGTTAGGATTTCCTGAGCTCTTGCTTTGTTTGTTTACTCCTTGATTAAAATAAGTAAATCAAAGCATATCATAGGTATGGAATAGTCGATTCCTGCTATATCAGGATAAATTAGTCTAATTACACGTGGCAGCTCTGTTTGCTTGTGATGTAATGTGAAATGAGGTCCTGCCTCCCCCCAGAAAGCCCGAGCCAATTAATAAAGCTTTTAAGCTCTTTGTCACAGGCCACCGTGGAGGTCTGCAGAGAAGAACTTTAATCCAATAAACATTTCATTTAGATCATGAAAAGAAAGCATGAGGAGAAGCTCCTACAAGAGAGGGTGTTACCAGGAATTCTAGTCGTGAAGAGATGTGAGGAATTTGCCAAATTAACGAGGCCTTCATATTTAACACATAAATGTGTCAAAACTAATAATAGAATAATTTAATTTGAGTTGAACCTTATATTGTTAAAATTCTAAGAAGCCACAACTGTTTTCTTCAAAGACTTTACTGTTGAGTTGGATGGACAGGGCAAGGGGAGGTTGTGAGAAACCCAGATAGCAAATAACACTGGCCGAAGCTGGTGGAAAGGGGGGGAAAAAAAAAGGAATAGATAATTAGGTGTAATTAGCGTGTATGAATTGTTGTCTCCCTGCCCTTGGCTTGAATAAATTTCAGAGGAAAAAAAAACCCTAGTGGTGAAAACGCTTTGATGTAAGAAGAGTCATTGTGGTTTGGCAGCATAAAGGCAGTGTTTTATACTTCTTACATAATGGTTGTGATACAGAATGAGTGAATGGACCCTGCACCCCCCAGCCTGCTTTACAGCAAGGACTTTTGGATTCCCTTGAAACAAAATGCATCAGAAGTTTTCAGTTGTTGGTAATGAGGTAGTGGACCTCATCAGAGCTAAGCGTAAGCCATCTTTAGCCTTTGTTTAGACCTTAATCGCTTTTTTTTTTTTTTTTATTCTGGGAAATCCAGTTTTGTAAATCAATACTACTTTTTTTTTTCTTTCCTTTTTTTTTTTTTTTTTCTTGCCTGCCAACAGTTCTGGCAGGAGCAAAGGCTAATACTGGGAAAAGAAATACAAATCAAATGTTAAAAAGAAAAACAACAGCATAAAAGAAATCTAGACAAATAACTTCGTCCAGGGTATAATTCCAATGAAGTACATGTATTAAGGGTGATTTGACCCTTAGCTTACGAAACATCATGTTATAAATTCAATGTGAACTCTTGGCGTTTGTTTTTCACAAAATGCCACAGCTTACTTATTAGGAGATTGAAAGTTACAGTCATTATTGATTCTTTAGCAGAAGTGGGTGTTATACAATGATTTGTGGTTTGCCGGTGGTTTTTTTTTATTATTATTTTTGGTGGGTTTTTTATTTTATTTTTATTTTTTAAATTTATCCTTATTATGCACGGAAAATTTTTTCCTAAGTGATGTGAAATGGGGAGAGCTGTTCAGTGTAATTCTTATTGCATGGAGGTTTACTCTGCCATTCTTCTGCTCCCTGACTGGAAAAAGGAGAGGCTACTTGTCTCCGAGCCGGCATAGCCACATCTGTACCTTCTGAGTGCTTTCACTTTTGTCTGAATATCTGAAATACTATTCACAGAACAGTACATTTTAAGAGTCTCTCTTTTTATTCATGCACCATTATTTTACAAGTTAATTGTCTATTTTTCCTCTTCTCAGGGGGTAGCTGATTTGTAGCTAGACATTAAAATAAGTTATTGAAAAGTTGTACAATAGATCATATGTTCTTTGTGGTAGCAAGAATAGCGGGGTTTCTTAGTTGTTAAAGTTTGAAGGCTGTAATGTAAACTTGTGCAACTTCCACTTAATGAATTTTGCCTCTCGATTTATTTTTGCTAAGCTCTTCAGTTTAAAGTCTAAAAGTTGTTGTCCCAAGTGTAAGAAAAAGATTCATTGAAAAAATTATACTTGGCAGTATTTCTTTTCCCAGATCTCTGTGCTCTAGGTCCGTTGAAAAATAATTCACAAATAAAATGTTTGTCATCCAAAATCAAATCGACCTTGATGTTTCCTTCATATTTTACAAGATTCTTGGATGATATTTAGAAAGTTTTCCTCAAAATTTCTTTGTGTGGTTATTTTTTTTTCTTTTCGTTTTGTTACAGTGTTTTGAGTTGGGATTAAGCATGGTATGTCTTAGGCTATTTTAGCAATATCCCATATTTCATTATTACAGAAGAATATAAGGGAAAAAAGACTGTAAATAAATTTAGTTAACCCCTTAAAGCATTGCACTGTTTTGCAGAACAAATAGCCTTTTCTCCTTAAAGTTCATTTGATCTGTGAAAGGCAATACCTGAAAATCATGCAAAACTAAGTAATTATTCCTGATTGTAGGGTTTGGTTGTTGTTTTTTTTCAGGTATAGGTCACAGGAAATTCAGTTAGGGTAGAGTATGTACAAAGCTAAGAAATGTGCGGATTTTTTGTTGTAAGATTGTGTAAAAATTATTTACAGTTAATACTTGCATAAAGGTTAGAAAGGTTGATGAAGTGATATTTAGTTTTGCTTTACTATTCACTGCGTGTCAGAATGTAATTATGACTGATTCATGAAACTGTCTTAGAAATGAACCATCTTTATTAAAATGCTGATCAAGACAAGAGCTGACAGTAATAAAGAATAGAACACTTTAGTCTTATTGCTTTTGAATGATTGCTAATTACCCCAGAGGTCATGTATAGTGCTTATGAGGATTCATTGACATTTTCTTTAAAGTCTACTGTTTCAACAACATCTGAACAAGGAGACAAAAACTATGTGCACACCCAACAATGCTTGGACCAAGTTTTTATCCACCACCAAATATCTGATGATTCTCTTTCTCCTTTCCCCTCCCCCTGAGTACATCTCTCATTCCTGTGGATTGGTGTAGCAGAAAGTTGGGAAAGTAACAAACTTGGTTACTTTTTTAAAAAAAAACAAAACCAAACAACCAGAAAAAAAGAAAAAACAAAACAAAAACAAAACCCACCAAAAAAAGAAGTCCAGGGCAAAGGGATAAAAGAAGCAGCCCCTGGAAGGCCCTGCATCTGTACCGCAGAATCAGGGAATTGCAGAATATGCTAAGTTGGAAGGGACCCACAAGGATTATCGAGTCCAACCCTTAGCCCTGCACAGGTGGTTGGCCCTCCTGGCTGCCAGGGCACTGCTGACTCACATTCAACTTGCCGGTGACCAGGATCCCCAGGTCCCTTTCCGCAGCACTGCTTTCCAGCATCTCATTCCCTAGTCTGTACGTGCATCCTGGGTTGCTCCACCCCAGGTGCAGAATCAGGCACTTTCCCTTGTTGAACAGAGGTTGGTCAATGCCCAGTCCTCTAATTTGTCGAGGTTTCTCTGCAGGGCCTCCCTGCCTACAAGAGAGTCAACAGCTCCTCCCAAGTTTTGTGTGTCTGCAAAACTTGTTTAGTATCTCTTCTCTTCCATTTCTACATCCAAGTTGTGTACCATGCATGCTTGTGACTAACAGTCTGGCTGATCTCCTTTTACAGCTGCACCAGACAGGAAATACTGCACATAATGTCATGCACTTCTCTCAGCAGGCTGTTGACAGCCTGTCCAGCTTATGACTTGTCCAGCTTATGAGTCCCAGTTGGACCAGTTTCACATTCTGAAACGTGCTGGTGACTGTCACATGCTGATGACTTTGTGAGTACACCAAAGTTACTCAAAGCACTGTGGATGTGCTTTGTATGTCTGAAATAAGTTTTTCATGACCCACTATGTATTTGCTTAAGACGATTCTTATTCTACCACAGTCATGGAAAATGCCAGTTTGTAATGGTATCCTTTGGATGGAGAAACTTTTTCTTGAATTCATTTAAGGAAGAATTTTGAGAAAGAAGAAATAATGTAATTGTTGCTAATATAACAGTACATGAAGTCAAATAATGAAAAATAATAATGTTAAAGTCTAGTGAGTTTTGTTTACCTAAGGAACTCTTGCCCTGTTGTTGGCTGGTGTGCTCTCATTACGTGTCTGTGTGTTGTGTGATGTGAGAGAGTTTTTCTCTCTTAAGCGGTATGTAAAACGTATGAGAAGAACGACTGCAAATGAACAATCTCATTATTCTTCTGATTTGCTGGGGGAAAGGAATATTAGTGATCCTGTGTATTGTTAATGGACACCAAATCAGAGGATGCACTTGAAAAGGGAGGATGAGGCCTACATAAAAATTATGATTCCTTTTGCTCAAAAAGAGTAGCTGGAAGTTGCACTTTTTAGATAGGCATGGCTTGGTTTCTATTAGTAGTTGTCCTAATGTGCTTGTTCAGAACTACACAGAGGCCAAGAGTATTAATTGTGCAGCTTTGCATGGGTGGGGATAGAAGTATACTCTTCTTTGCTCATATGGAAAGCGTATTTGATACTGCAGATGCAGTGCTGCTGCTGCATTTGCAGGTATCTGGTTTGACACAGGTGTGAAAGGCTGCAGAAACTCAGCAGGTGTGGGAATTAAGGTAATGATCATCCCAAATCGAAGCACTCTAGTGTCTCTGTTCCCCTACACCTTCTCTGGAGGTTCTCAGACAGGTGGTTTTGACGGTTAAGTGCTGACAATCTGAGCACTCCAGTTAGTTCTTTGGCTGTTGATAAGGATTCCGTGGTGAGTAGTTTGTCTATTCTTGTGGTCCAGCAGGAGGATTTGTATGTTGTTTTTTCAGTGTTCTTTTTTTTAGTGGTGTTACAATTCAGAGCAGAGGATGATAATTGGGTTGACTTACAATGCTATTCAGTAAGCTTAAGAAATATCTACTCACCTGCATTATCGAGGTTGCTTAGCTGATCACAATATTTGAGCTCACAGGGGCACGTGATATTTCATACAGTGTCTAATGTGGACCACAAGGCTGTCTATTGACATTTCAGGGCTTTTTGTGACACATGGGAAACACACGTCTTAAGAACTTGCAGGTTATCCAGTTAACTTTGACGACCTTTTTAAATTTTCTAAAACCTTTGTTTCTCTTCTTAATGATCTATCATGTCATGTACTTTATTTTCTTGAGCAGGTAAACATTTTAGTAGCTACCATTCTTCATTGCAGCAAGAAAGGAATATTAGAGGTACTCACAGGAAGAAAAATGTGTTTATATTAGTCTGTATTTAATACTTTCTACAGTAGTCTCTTGACAGTCTGTTTTTATCTATTCTGTCTGAAGATTGTTGTTTTTGGTGTTGTGTCTTGAACTGAGCCTTGAGGCTTTATCATTTTTTTTTCCATCTGGAGTACAAAGTTTTTATGCCACTTCAGTGAAAATAAGTGCATCCTCACAACTGTATTTTTAACTTACTAATTGCGTTTTCAATTCTGTAATTGTATTTGTTCTTTGTATCCATAAATACATAAATGACTTCAAAATAAATTGTATGACTAATTAATTTTATGCGTTTTAATTGAATAGAGTAAATCAGACTTTTAAATGTCTCAGTAGAATAGAAAATCTGTTGGAAACTGTGGGTGGTTCTCTTAGACTGACTGTAGCTTCAGTATTAAGTATTTATTTCAAAAGAAGTTTAGCCCAAGTAAATGAAATTGGAAATCTTAAAACTCCATCTTCCAACAAATGGAAACCAATAGTTACAGTCGTGGGTTTGACAATTAAGTGCTGACAATCTAAGCACTCCAGTTAGTTCTTTGGCTGTTGATTAGGATTCCATGGTGATTAGTGAGTGTGAGGATGCAATCACATCCGTAGGATTTAATCAGTCCAGTGCTGGATGAGGTAGTCCGAAGATGAAGAGAGAAACTAGAACTTCTATATGTAGTATTGTATGAGGGTTTTTTTCCCCTTGCTGTAAGGAGAAGAAGAAGGACAAAAAGTAGAGAAGCCTACCTTTCCCCTCCTCCCCAAACTTGCAGGTTTTTAAATTGTAGTGTTGACTATTTAGTTCTGTGATGCGGGAGAATAGTATTGTTAACACCTGTGAAGGGGAGAGAAGATGCATGGGGATAATCACATAGGCACACTCTCTGATGTTCAGCATTCTTACACTTGTGAGCAGGATTTGTTTTTCCACACTGTGCAACTGTGTATCTGGTTTTCCTTTTTGTAAATGTAGGATTTTAACTGTTATAGCTTGGACGTATACAATATTTTGGTGTGTCTTATTTTCTTCTGTTATACATCGTGATTATGTGCTGTCTTTTTAAAGCTTGTATCTTTGAAAGCTTGTATCTTATAAGAATAATGTACAAAGATGAACATTTTGTCCTCTGCCTTTCTGTGAAGCAGATAAGTGAATGTTAATGTGTGCAGAAACAGAAAACCATTGTGGGTACTCTTGTCTACAAAGGAAAACCCTAAAGGAAAAACTTTTGGATCTCTGCTCCGCACAAAGCTTCTTTGTGACCTTTCTGACTCTGAGTAAAGGTAACCATGTGCTGAATCCTCCTTTAGAACCATCTGCACTGAGACATTCTTAACTTAGAGGAGGGATGGTGCTGTTATCATCTGGCAGTGCAAGCAGTCCTCCCATTGCTGCCCTTTGGTTTACTGCTACTGCTATCACTACTTTCTCTCCTCTAGGATGTGTAGCTTGATTTGTGTAAATAGTATCGCCCACTTCTGTGTGATTTTCTTTTTTTGTTACATTATTTTGCATTAGCACCTATGGATCTCTATTTGTCATATATCCATATAAGAGAAGGTTGTTCCTACCCTGCAAAACTTATAATCTAACAGCAGGATTCATGTTTTAAAGCAGTGTTTTATGAGAGCATGTTGCGATGCAGATTATGATGTTTGGGTTTAATAGCAAGAGCTGTTCCTTTTATGTATATTTATACAGTGTCTAAAAGAATAGGTGTGGGCGAGCTGAGCATCAGTCTGAAGAGGACAAAACCATAAATTAATTAAGAACATTTAAGGAGGGGGAGATTAAAATGCCAAATGTTTTAAAAAGGACTAAGTATTTCACTGTTCCTGTTAGCTGGCCCCTGCTTCTATGTTTATATTGTGTATGACACAAACTGCTGTACCTCAGAATTCTGGTTTTCCATTCTGTTTATATTTGGTTTGGATAACTTTTGCCTCCTAAGGAAGCAAAAAATCAGTAGGCCTATATTAACTTTATTTTCTAGGTCTCCGAACAGGATTCTGCTATTGCATTTCTGGCTAAAAGGTCCTATAGCCCAGAATATCTAGCAGATATTTTTGAAATAAACTGTATGATGTTATATCATATTAGGATCAATAGTAGTGCATCACGGCAGACAAACAAGCAAGATTTATAGGGAAGAGAAATATCTTTCAGTTAGGCAACTGTTTGTAGCTTTAAAAAGGTCAAAAAACATAAATAAGCTTTTGAACACAAGAGATCTTCTTGACTACTGTCACTAATGATAGTGATTTTTCTTGAATAGTGATAATACTAATTACTTTGAAGAAAAAGGAAAGGAAGACAGAAAAAAATAATCTTCTTTGTAGCTGTATTGGTAGTATTTACATCTACAGTTCTTAACTCCAAAACTCATTCACTGTAAAGTTAAATCCTGGAGTCATAAAGGGCTGTCTGTGAATTTAAGGAGGGACAAGTTTGTAAGTGGAACACAAGTGGACTAAAATACTGTAGCACTGCTTGTTGATTTCTATTTCATCAAGTTGCAATGACCTGCATAATAAAGCCCAATACCAGTCTGTATTTGAGTGCCCAGAACTCCTGCTCCACTCAGCACTCATTAGCAGTTTAGCCACAGGCACCAGTGTAAATATCAGGGCAACAAATCTACATGAGCTGCAGTGTTCAGGTGTACTTTTTATTTCTTTCAACCTTACCATAACTATGGAATATCTAAAATATATGTAGTTCTGTGTTTGCACTTCACTGCATGCAACACAACATGCTGAGGGAGCAGTAGAGTTTGTAAATCCGTCTGGAAAGGCCAAAGAGATGAGGCTGAATTAACACAAGATCGACGATCTCTTGTTTCCAGGAGAAAACTCCCAAAATTATGAACAGCATTACTAAATATCCGAGTATCTAAAGTTAATCTAAGTAATCTCAGAGTCCCCAAAGCTGTAGCAGTAATCTGCATCTTTTTTTCCCTACTAGCATAAAGAAAATAGTACTTAAGCTAATCTTCTCCTTTGGAAAAATAAAACATTAGGTGGAAAGATACTGGCAAATAAAAGCTAAGTGCACCAGCTTTGCTGTGAAATTTCAGTAATCTTCCTTCTAGCCTTGGCTGCCAGACTGATGCTGAAGAAAAGCTTAAACAGCCTCCCTCCCTTGTGCATATTATTACATGCCTCTGAAACTTTTTTCTTCTGCTCTGTTATTCTCCTTCTTTGTGAGCTCTCACGAAAAGAAAGGGAATAGATTATAATAATATTGTAGCACCAACGCTATTGTGTCTGCAGTAGCCTTAGTCCAAGATAACGATTTGATTAGCATGGCTTTTTCACTTACTGGAATTAAAGATACGTGGATTTTCCTGGGATTCTGTGCTTTCAGGATGATTTTTTTTCACTTCTTTCTTCAGCTGTATGTCTGTGCAGAGAAGGAGGAGGTTTAAAATTGGTAGAGAGCTAAGGGCAAAAAATTAGTGCAATGAGTCATCACAGTCACTCCTGCAATGTCCTGTGCAACGCATTTGTTCAAAAGGACCATTGTTCCCTAAAATCACTGATGATAGTTCTTCTAAATTTTTTCCCTGCAATGTAGTTGCTATAAATGAGGTTTGACATTTCCAATTTTGTTATTTGAATGGCCTCAAGGAGGCTTTGAAAAGTTTGACACACAGAGTATGAAATGCTTAACAAGACTATTAAAGATAAACTAATAGTTCATAGTGCAGCAAAGAAGCAGAGTGATTTAGTGCATTTGAGCAATCCAAAGACTTTTAGTGGCATTGAATTACATTAAAAAAAAGTTTAGTTGCCTTAATTGAATTGTTGATAGTGTTACATTTTTTCTAAAATATTAAAACTTTTCCTCCCTTTCTTCTGTAGCTTCTTTTGCTTCTAGCTATGCAACACACAGAAGTTGTGTATGTTGGCAGTAGTCATAACACATAAGCAGAGTTATTCCCTTTGCCAGAGGGTGTAAAATCGTGAGCCCACTGATTTTAGTGAGAATTTTGCTCTCAGCCTCAGGCCTTGAATCAAAAAAAGCACCCTTTAGTACAGCTGGGTTTGAGTTTTCTAACAGAAGCAATTAATTGTGACTACTTAAGACATCTGTATCACATTTGTAATCTTACAGGTTGTTTAAAGAGGAACAAAAGAGATGCTTTTCTGAGTCAATGAAGATATTGCAAAAATGAAACAAAATCTTTTTGTTACAGAGCTTTGCTTATTCCCCTTTTTGCTTTGGTCCGTTTTGCAGTGAGACTGGTGTGGTTCATATATTTGATGTCTCATTTACAAAATTTTTAATCTTATTAGTAAGAGGAAAAGGTAACATTATTTTTAGCTTATAAAATAGAAGTAGTTTCATTTGTTGCTAGAATTTGTTTGTAGTCTGTTAAACTCTTAATGCTACTAGTTTTGTTTTCCTAAATGTATATACTTTAATGTAGAAACAATTATTTTTGCACACTGCCCCAACAAAGCACTATCCAGAGAGAGCAAATAATATTCACCCTCATTTCATGTGCTTCTGATCTATATTAATTTTCTAGCTGATGGACTTGTGAAAACTTTTTTTTTTTTTTTTTTTGAATATGTGAACGATTTCCAGGTTATTTCTTTGCTTTGATAATTGCAAAGGAGACTTCAGTTTTCTGATCTTGAATTTCTGTTTCACAGATGATATTCATGCTGATGGTTCATCACAGCAGTGTGTCTTCTCTCTAACACAGACAATAGTAAATACAGCTTTGGCTTCAGGAAAGCTATTTTTTTTTTTTTTTTGTCTCTGTAGAAATACTGCAACACAGTCCAGCTTGATTCTGGAATAGACTACAGGAAACGAGTGCTTCCAGCTGCTGGAAAACTTTACTACCTGTAAGTTTATCTGTGATATTATATTTGCTCTCTTTTTCCTTCTTATTAGCCAACAGTTTCCTAGTCAATGGGAAATGAAAAATGTATAGTAGAATTAGCAGGGTGTGACTTTTCCTTTTTTTGCCTTCTGGTCCATTTTGTTCAGCAAACCGCCTTCCATTATGCCTTGATATTAACTTCATTAAACTACATTTTCAGTATCCACACTAGCATCATTTATAATGTGTGACTGAATAAAAACTAATTAGATTTTTTTGGGAGGTGTGGTGTTTGGAGAACTGAAGTGACAGATGGTTAGAAAGTAATGAATATCCTCTTGTGAGAGATTGCACAATTCTCTTATAATAGAAGAACATCCTTATTGTATTTAAGTAATTAAGTATTTATAGAAATCCAATGGCAAGGATTCATTTAATTTTGGGTGTTTCGAGTGCTGTGGATGAAAAAACCCAACACCCTCCTGTTTTGACAGATTGTTTCTGTTTGTCATGACAAAATTTCTATAGCTCTTTATATTTGCAAATAAATAAATTTTAAAATATACTCACAGTTATGGTTGCAGCATAAATCTGCCTAATAGGAAACATTCTCTCTTTTTTGCAAAAATACCATTGCAATGCAAACATTTTTCTGTCTTGTATTTGCTCTTGTAGTATTATTTGATCAGTGACAACCTGAACAAAGCAGACAACTTAGTATGAGATAAGCAGACTGCTTAGTATGAGATTTTTAACTATTCCATGTTTCAACCCAGCATATAATATTGATCATGCTTCCATTAAGAAAGGTGTGGTATTTTTATCACTGTGATAAGTATTTGAAACCAAGTATGTCCATGTCACTTTATAATAAAGTTAGACATCATAGTTGTTTTAGGAAGGAGGAATAATGCTTAGTAGAGTTACAAGAGGTAACTCTTTCTGCTTCTGGAAGGAAATGACAGAATTTTATGTATGGAAAACATGTCCAGTGCAGGTTCTGTATCCTCAAACAAATTGTGACTGTATCAACTCAAGAAGTAGCTCTTGTTCCATACTCTTGTCTGGCTCCACTTTCTCTAAGCTTTGTGGTGTCTACTTAAAAAGTAATTTTTGAAGCCACCACTGATATCTCGGTGTTGCTCATCGTGGCTCTTGTTCCGATTGCCGCTGCCCCTGCTCACGGCACCGCTTCCTGTGCCTGCTGCACTCAGTGACTTTGTCTGACGATTGTGGAGAGCACCTGCTGTATTCTTTTCTCACTGCCCATGCTCTGATGAAAGCAAGAGCACACTGGTGGTTTCTAGCAGGTAATAGGCCTGTGGCATCAGCTCTCAGCGGGGAAGAAATACAAACAAGTTGCAGGAGTAGTACTCAGCTGAAATATATTTCATGGCAATCTGCTGTAAAACTTGTGATCAAGTGAATAGCAGAGACTGGTGATGTCTTTCTTGTATTCTCTTATCGAAAGGATGTGGGTTACCTTAAGAATTTGGTGTGTAAATCATTAGGGAGCAGTGAGGGGAACAAAACAATTTGAAAAATCCTGTAGCTGCCAATGGAATAAGATACTTATTTCATCATCCTTTCTTTTTCTGAGGGAATCTCATTCTTTCTACTATTCAGACCTGTTCATTGGAGCTTTCAACACTGCAGAACTAGCTTAGTATGTGGGTATTCTTTTTTTTTGTTTGTTTTAAAATTAGGTACTATACAGTATTTTGCTACAGATCTTTGAAATTTAATTAGCAGTCTTGCCCCCAAAAGAAAATTTTCTTGTCTAACGTGTTTTCATTCCTCTATTAAGGGTCATAGTATCATTGTCACATTTTGTTAAGAACCCCCTTGATGCTTCATATTTTGTGTAGTCTTGTCTTCATTTAAAATATGCAACTGAGATTTGCTTAAAGCTGTTTCATACTCATCTGAGAGCCATCGGTGTAACACAGTTACAAGATGCCTGATCAAAGCCACTTCATTGATCTATCTCAGGTGTCTGTTTGCAAAAGGAACTTTTTTGGCAATTAGGTGCAACGCTCCACCTTTGGCGTCATATTCAGCTGTTACTTGTTGCAGCCTTCCCATGGAACTTTTTGATAATGATATGCATGTGTATGCATATGCTCTCTGATACAGATATATACACTCTTTCCTCCTTTCTATGACCTTTTTCCTGATTTTGTCTGTTCATTTTCATTTGTCACTTTGTCAGAGGAAAGCAGCATGAAAATATCAATGTTGAGAGAAACTTGTACAATTTTGTCATCTACTAGTCAGAAATGGTTTTTTTTGAAGTGTTCTGCATTTACAGAAGTTAGTGGGTTTTTCCCCCCAACTTCTTTGTATCTACAAGGTTTGTTATTGTTAATCTTGAGCTAAAAAGTAGTTACTTCAGTTCTGCTGTTAGTAAAGTGCTTAAGGCCTAATAAGGAGAGTAATTGTATCACTTGCTGATCTTCATGTCTAGAACTGTAGGAAGCAATAGACCACCAAAAGAGACTGTACAAATTTCAATGAAGCATTATATATTCTAGTTTGTTGTCTACAGTAGCATTAATTTACTATTCTTAGCTAGAAATAGGATCTATCTGGCTGTATCTATCCATCTCTAAGAATGAAACATGGAAAGATTGACCCTCTAACCCATTCAGTGATAAAAAAAATTCTCTGATTGGACTGTGTTATAATTCTTGTGTCAACCAGAAGATGAATATAAACTTAAATTCAGCCTCAGTACAGGTATTTTGCGTTTTCACCATCTGTCTTGGGGACAGAGTTGGGAGGGGGAACTGATAAAACTACTATTGAAGAAATTGTACTGGTATTTTTAATTTCACAGTTTATGTTGCAAATTTTTAGATCAATACAATCAGTTGACTTGACCCCTCCCCTGACCCCCCAAAAAAAAGAAAAAGCTGCTTCAGCATTTAATTTCACAAAGTCCCCTTTCAGAAATTTCAAAGAATACTTCTTTAGGTGCTTGACTGCCTTGCCTTGTCTATTTGCTCTTATTTTGCATGCAAGATAGAGCCAGAAGCCTTTTTTCTCATTGTGTACACATTGTGTTAATGGATCTGCTCTGTCTGTATTGCCTCATTACTGGAAACAGCTCGAAACACAGAAGTCTTTCAGTGTATGCAAATAAGGCAGAATCATCTACCTGAGAGTTAATATTCTCTACTTTTAAGTGTATTCTAAATGTAATGTTTGTATTTAGAGCATAACATCCTGTTCCCTTTTTTTATGGGCAAAAAGCTAAGCAGGCTCAGGCAGCTGTTTGATGTTGGCTTCAAGTGTTATTAATTTCATATTCTATTATTCTTTTCACTGTAGCACAAGTGAAGCTGATGTGGAGGCTGTCATGGATAAGTTGTTTGATGAGCTGGCTCAGAAACAAAATGATTGTACGTAAGTTAATTTCTCTTGAAAGAGAATACATTTAGAACACAATGCCCAATCTCCACTGACCAATTAATAAGTTCCATTGCTGTATATGGGTTGATGCCACACTCAAGTGGCAGTCATTGTATCAGCATTTTGTCTAATTTATGTGTTGAATCATGTGCTATTATTCATGAAGCTATGCATTTCCTATCTGTAAGAGATGAATTTTATAGTAATTATCCAGAGAAGATTGAGTCTTTGTTCATGTTCCCATAGTAACTAGACCAAGGATTCTAAAAGTGCAAGGCAGAGAGCTGAGGCTGAATAAAGCGTGTGGAACCATTGCAGACTTCACATTTGAAGAGCTGTGCGACAGAGTAAGTACCCAGTCCAATCTAGATCAGTTAATGCTCAGACTTTTCACAGTTTAAAAAAGAAAAAAAGAAAAAAAAGGAATCCAAAACACACAAATTCACTATTTTCCAAGTCAAACTAAATTTTTTATTATTTTTTTTTAATTTGGCAGAAAGATTTTGAATTTAACAGGACAAAAAACCCCACCCTTGGCAAAAGAACAATAATAATTTTCTTTTTATTGTTACAGTAAATTCACTCTTAGGTGTATCACAGATTGTCTTCAAAGATCATACTACAGTATTTGCCTGGACTAACATTGTTGTTGTTGGTATATTAGTGGTCATAACATATCTGTATGTAAATAGCATTCAAATAGTTTTTAAAACCTGGGTTTTTAAGTTGATGCTCAAGCAAATGAGTTGTGATCCTGACACCACTACAGTAACACTGCTGTTGCATGCCTTAGTTTCCACTATGTGTACAAGGGCTGTTCAGTCCCAGGAATTCTCAAAATATGCCAGATTTTGGTAAATATTGCCAAATTCTCCACTTAAACATAAGGGAAGTGATTCCTGGAAAGCTCTGTTTGTATATGACTCCCAGTGGGTTGGAACACAGTTCTGCAGGAGTTTCACTGTACTTAGTGACCTCTCTACTGATGTATAAAGTTATTGTTAAGCAACCACAACCCTAAACTGGGCTGATGGCATTTTGATTCAGGATTCTGACTAATCTTTTGGTGATTAACATTATGCTTTCACTTCTTTGTAGCTATCAAGTTGATAACTATTTGGACAGAAATTTCACTGGTTAAGTTTCAGACTGTAAGTTTTCAGTTTCAGACAAAACCAGTTAGCCATTTGTAAGAACGGAGGTATGTCATGGGTAGAACAGCTTGCTTTTCACTAGAAAGTGTGAGACTTTTTCTTCCTTGTGCCTCTTAAAATATCAAGAAGCGATGCTGTCAGCAGGTACTCTTAAAATCCTTTAGTCCAGTAAATGCCTTACATACTTATATCGGATGGTAAGTTGCTTCCAAGTAGAAGTGCTCCGATAGCTCACATGTCAATGGCCACCACTTTGGGTCCGAAGGTTCTGATCCTCTTCAAGAATTACATGGGATTCAGGTCTTCTTGGCGTAATGGAGCTGAGGGGCTCGGCTTGCGCTCAGAACAAGTAAAGAGAATCCTTATGAAATGTTAAACATTGTTTAACAGTACTGTGTTAACGCTGATTGCCCAGGACTTAGGAAGTCATGCTGTCTTGATTTAGATGCCTTCTGCATATGTGTTATGGTAGTCTCTAACAGCACAACCACATGCTTAAAACTATAACAACGTGGCAGGCAATAAATGTTTTTCTCTAACAGCTTCCTCAGTCATCACTTATTTTATTTCTGTATGCCTCCATTTGTTTCTACCTTTAATTTTTTGCATACAGTTATTTATTGTGCCATGATTTTTCTCTTCAGTTCACTGATGTACCTTCATAAATATTACATTAATCTGTTTGTTAGGGGGTGTCACTGTGCTCCTTTTATAGGTAGAGCAGTTTAGTCATGAACTTGGAATTGTCCATTAAATTTGGAGGCTTCAGTTGCCTCTAGTATGATTTTTTTTCTTGATTGTAACTTTTGTAGTGATTCATAGCAACAGTAGAAAATTCTCCTTGGTATAAGCTGCATTTAGGATCTTGCCTGCCCCATTGCTCTGTTTGCCCACCCTGTTGCCATTAAAATCTCCTAAAAGGCAAAAGAAAAATTCAGAATTCAGCTGTCAAACCATGAAACCATGTTCCTTTTTTTCATGAAGTCTTTTAACTTTTTGATGGAAAAACTTAAACTTGCAGTGTCTTTTTTAAACCATCGGAGTTGCTCCCACTCATGTCACAGAAGACATAGGTAGGATCCGGAAGAATGCCCTGGTGGTTTATAGCAAAAAATACCCCAAAGTCAGGAGACAGTCCACACAACAGGAAGTATAAAGTCATTCATATATATTCCAATAAACTGGAACGGGAAGTGGCAAAGATTTGTGGAAGTATAAAGCAGAAATCGGCAGGAGACATAGCTACAAGGTATTTGCTCTTTCTTGTGAAGCCAGATGGTAGATAAGCTGACAGGCATCATAAGTGCTACTGTTAAGAAAAAGGAAAGTAGGAGGCTGAAAAAGATGTAATGAAAAGCAAGATCCACAAAAGAAAGTACTGGAGGGGAATTTGTTGGATTTGTGTGGAGTGAATCTGCAGGTTTCTTTGTGCAGGACATGGGGACAAAGTCCCATGGGAAGGCAGATTGTATAAAGATACATGGGGCAGGGAATATGTCGCAGCCAGGGTGCAGCTTGAATGACAGCCCAAGCAAAGCCTCCTAGGTAGATAAATGACATTTAAAGTTACTATCGTTGGAGTCCATTAAAATTATAACAGAATTGAAAACAAGATTTGCAGCTGTAAGACCTGGATACAAGCATGATAAATGGTAAATTCTCATTGATGGGGCAAAATGAGATATAACTGATATTACTGAAACCTTGTGGACAATTCATAAAATAATAATGTGGAATCAGTGCTTAGAGCCTACTTAAGGACAGAGTGGTGAAAACAGGTGGAAGACAATGTGCAACATTAAAGATACTGATACCTGCCTTAAAGTTAATTAATGCAAGGTTCTTGAATACATATCAATCAGTCTGCTAATTAACAAACCCAAGAGGGTATTCATAGGGATCTCTTGCAAATGGAGAATGAGGTGGATTGCTTCTTGAGCACTTGGCTATAAAAAGCATACAAAGAAAATATACCATTGTGTGGGAACCTTATGCTGTAGATGAAGCACAGAAGAAGGTGAAATGTAATTATTCCCAAAATTGCAAATGATAATTTTCTAGCATAAAATACAATACATCCAGTACAAGGTCATTTGGTTGGAACAGCTTTATGGGAACTAAAGTGATGAATTTGTATAGAAATTTGTGTTGTATAGCAACAGTCTTCTCAATTTTCTAAAATTCATTGAAACCAAAAGATAATTCCAAATTGTGAAGTTACATATTTGAGTGTTCAGGAAGAGTAGTTTTCAAAAGCAAAAGGGAAGTACGCCTAACTGGAAAGGGAAGTGTAAATGACAACAACAAAAAAGAACAAGAAGGACTCTTTGAGAAGGAAGATAGGAAAAGTATTTCCTGTGCCACTGTTGAGACAGAATCAAATAACATGGAATGAATGGCATCTAGTTATGAAGTGCAGGATAATTATAAAATAAAGGTAATGGGAAAATATCACGTCTCTCAGATAAAAGAGTTGTTAAGTAAAATGGCAGTTTTGATTTGGTTTATATTATTTGAATGTTATTGGCTTATTGCTAGTTTGGAGGTGGATGAAATTTAAATAATGATGTGGAAGAAGGAAAAGGTTTTGCAAAAAAGATAAGTTCTAGGTGAAGCAGAGTGGAATACCGTTTCACTAAAGGGTAGTGAAATAATTTTCAGTCTGTTAATAGTTAGCATATGTTAAAAGTAGCCTGCAAATCCTGTATCACTGGAGTCCTGGAGAACTAGGCTGAGATCTCTGACTACCTTTTTATTTTGGTTAAATGTTGGAGTCCAGTAGAAGGTTCACATCATTAGAAGGCACTCTGTATGGCAGTATTAAAAAATAAACAAGTAAAATTCACGCATACACATGATGACTGGTATAACTGCAGGATGTTGGTCAGATTTTAGTCCAGAAGGGGTAATAGAGGAGCTGGTTCTGGATTCATATATGTGGATGACTAAAGAATGGAAATTAAATTGATTCTCCAATCTCCCTGATTTTGTAGGAGGAGTTGAGTTTTGAAGATGCTGTTCTTACTAGGAAATTAGCATTATGCAGTCTCAAGTAAGCATTCGTTAAATGGATTGCTATGTTAGTTAACTAACATATAAAAAGAATTATTACTGAAGGTTTGTTGTTGAGTGTAGCATTTCTAATGAGCACATTTTTATACTAAGCCAAATATAGTTTTTTCCCCCAGCAGCTTTGAATATAACATAAATGCTAATACAAATTTGCTGTAAATACGGAGTGCTGTGTGTATTGGGGGGAGGAGAAATGAATACAAGGATGCTGTGTGCGATTTATTTTTCATCCGAATGGAGATTTTGGGAAAGTGGTTTTTTTTGGCAAGAGAGTTTGTTTTGTTTTGCTTTTTTTACATCTAAGCAAACACAAAGTTTACAGCTAGAAATTGGGAACCCAAGTCACAAACACAGGAGGAGACTGAGGAGACTGTGCCCTAGGCAAAGTGACTTGGAAATAAATTTAAGGATTATAATGGACAAACAGCTCAAAAGGAGCTTCCAGTCCAGTGTTGGAGCATTTAGACCTTATTTCGTCTAGGGTGGGTAGAGTAGAAATAAATAGGAGGGTAGGACGTTTACTTTAATTTTAGAAACATCTCAGGTTGATGGTAGAATGTTAGGTGTGGTTCTGACCTGAAAACTTTAGAAAATGCATTGAAAAACCTGACCAGGCTGTGGAAGAAACCACAAATCATTTGAGCTGGAGCAGATGACAGACTTACAGTTCAGTTTTTTCGGCTTATCAGAAAGAGAACTGGAAGATGATTTAATAACATACAGCTATTTTCATAGGGGAAACAAAAAAATACAGGTATTAGAAGGCATAATCAGACCCAGAGACTACATTTGAAACAGCAAAGGGAGTGGCCGAGCCTCCTTGTACTGTGTTTCAGGTCAAAACTGGATGTCATTTTAGGAGGAGGTGTCTGTGTTTGAGCTACATACTAGTTTTTAGGCTTAGCTGTCTCTAAAATGCAGGATCTTGAAGTACTTCATGATTTCCTCTGGTCTTAAATTGTCTTGGAACTAGGGATGTGAGAGTCGGTCCCTGCTGCCTGTTGGAAGCTGTGTCACTGTCCCTGCACATGTGGTGAACAGGTTTAAGCAGCTGGCAGGGGAATGCCCCCAGCTCATCCTGAGGAATAACCTGCTCTCAGCCCCCTCATGCTTTTGGAAGTAGGCAGTACTTAGTCTACTGTGAACCTGTGCAGTCAGTTCAGACCGAGTTTTTCCAGGGCTTGTAACTTCCTTGGATTTTAGGGGGGTTTCACGGGACATATTTCCCTGATACCAAGCAACCTTTCCTCCGAATCTTATGTGCCTTGGTCTATGTCATGGAAGCACTAGAACTTCACACTGAGCTAAAGGAAAGTAACTTGAGGAGCAAATTAGTCAGAAAGTAACTAAGTTACTCTCAGAAATATAGTACTTGACTGAAACGTTTACAAATAAATTTTCATTCACACAGAGATGCATGTTCATATGAAGTCAGTTTGAGGCATCCATTCAGAATGGGAAAGTTTCAAGATGAAAACTCAATTTGTCATGGAAGGTGGATGTCAACTCATGTTTACGTTTCCCATTAGTAAATACAAGGTAGTGAGAGAGAGTGTGGTGTGTGAAAAAGCTTACACTGTCAACATCTTCTGACAAAACAACTCAAAATATCATCTAATTTAATTTAGTTAATGTTATTAACTTGGTTAAACTCATTTCCTCTGTTACATTTGGTTCATAATTGCAAAAATATTTTTTAGTTTAAGGTAGAGGTTGATAAGTGAGTGTAATGAAGACATTTGGGGGTTTGGGGGAATTATTTTTGATTACATTGAATTGTTGCAATATTATCTTGTAGTTGCAATATTATTTTTTGAGTTTTCTGAAACTCTCGTAAACCGCTGCTCATGTGGGTGTCAGTAATCGTTGCAGCGTGAGTGGACAATGTTGTACTCAAAACCTGGTTAATTGATTCCTTTGGCTATCCATAACCCCTATGGGTTCCAGAAAAAAGAACTTAAGTCTTGCAGGAGTCAACATGAATGGAACATGTGAAAGGATAGATGCTTTTGTTATGTTTGAGAAATAATTTATCATGCATAATTATGACTCTACTTTTACTTCATTGCAACAGTGTGTCTTCTAGTCTGGTCTTGGGTAATTGTTACAGTGCATTTCAGAGGGATAGTCACCTAGACCTAGAAATCTATGTTTGTTGGTGTAGGATTAAGATGATGTGTTTGAAATTTCTCAGACAATTGCTTTGTGACCTTTGTAATTAAATATTTCATATGAACAGCCTGTAAAAAATCTTCAAATTCACTGATGTTTCCTTCATCAAAGTAAAATCAAAATTCTATTTTAAAGGGAAATATTAAAACATTTTCCACTTTGATATCATGTGATTTCAGGAAATGTCAGATAATACATAATAGATGAAAATAGCAAATCAGCAATTGATAATCTGATACTATTTAAAACATCTTAAGGAGAAGTTTCAAAGTAGCTGCTTTTTAATTAGTACCTGAAGGCCTGGAGAGATAGAGTTGGTGCCTTTCTAGCATTAATCTTGTGTTTCTTGTGTTTGCATTAAACCTTTTCATCTCAAGAATATAAAGAGTTAATTCTGTCTAAAATAATGCATCAGATACTGTGAATTGCCAGTTGTCCATTAGTGATTATAAAAATAAAATACAGAGAATATATTGTGTGCAATGCTGATATGACATTCAGTTGACTTGCTAAACTATTGTGCGCATCACTTTTTAAATGATAGATTCCCAGTTGAGGAAAATCCCAAGTTTTAGCTAACTGAGTTAATATCAAATGCATACACTTAGCTTTTTTTTCTTTACTGGCTATTTGACCATGTGGAAAACTAAAAAATGCTGGATGAGAGGATATTGATTTATTTTGGTTGCTTTAGAGCAAAACGAGAAGCAGTTTTTCAGACTTACACTCCAGGGTTTCTGTGGCAGTGTGGCACATGGGAGTGTTTGTCATGGCATGAAAGAAGCTGTCTACTCAATAGAATGGAGCCCTGTGAAAGTGCTTCTCCAGCATAGTCATCCAGGGAGGACTGTGCTTCATTTTCATTAAAATGTTTGTTATTTTATCACCTTTTCTAAGGCCCCATAAAATGAAAAATGTAGCCAGAGAAGCCTGGGAGAAGCACCAGGCAGAATAGGGACTCGTAGTTCCTATTTGTTTTAGAATTTCTATGCTAACAGTAACTTCCCCCATTCTTTGTGGCCTTTAATTTCTTTCTGCCTGTTTCTCTGTCTATACAATGTGGGATACATTTACCAATGGAGTTAGATTCTTGCGCAACATCATTAGTTAATTTTTTCATTGAGTTAGTGTGTGAATGAAACATCACACAAATACTTTTTAAAATAAAATGTACATATCAATTTGGTTTTAAAATATCTCTCTCTAAACTAGCAATTGTGCAAATATAGGTTATATGTTTATATACACATAAAGGTCAGTGTTCATTATGCCTTAGAAAAAAAATCACCCTCTGCCAGTCCTCTGTCTTCGCTTTCCTTTTAAAATTTCACTTGAAAACTGGTAAGTGTGAGACTTAGGCTTGAATCGGGTTTAAACAATGTCGACAACAGTGTACTTTATGTGTAATCTTCCAGGTCCTAAGGGAGTCGGGAGATCCAGTCTTCCCCGCAGTGCTGCCTTTTAGTCTTCCCCTCGCTTGAGCGCAGCAGCTGCTGCCCTCTGCCGGGAACGCCGGCTGCCTTCTGCCACCAAACACCTGAGCCTGTTCCTCACAGAGGTGGAATTACTTTGGTTCATGCGTGCTTTAGTCTTTCCATTAGGTAATCAAAATATATCCTTTCATCCACCTGCCCAGTACCAGTGAACAGTGTCTTAACATGATACTAATCATTAGCAAACATACAAAAGTTTGAAGGCTAGAAAAATAAATTTAATATCAATATCTATGTTGTAAAAGGTTATCCTACTGTGATTTTTTTCCTAGTAATTGTTCAGTGTTTCTGAAATTGGCAAAATACAGTTTTTGTGTAGATTATTGCAACAAATAATTGGCGAACAGTTTTTGTTAGGTTGCTGTTCCATTGCAATAGGCACGTTCTGTAGACCAGAAGGAAGATGTAGTTCCTGGCTTGAATAGCTTGCACTTCAAAAGCAAAGATGTAATTAAGCTTTAAATAAAAGGAAAAAAAAAAAAGAAAAAAGTCACCATTTTCAAAGGCAACAAGTGATTTAGAAATGCAAGTGTCTGTCTTTAAGTTAACTGAATGTCTCCCCTACATGGTGGCATAACTGAGCTGCATTTGCAGTTTAATGATTCTGAACCATCTTGAGGGAATTACCTTCATTAAAAACTGCTGAATTTATCCACTGTATAATTTAGTGTTATCTTTAGGATTGTAGGATTAAGTGTAGTTTTAAATAAACATACTATGTTTATTTTTATTATATTATATAGTAAGCACTATTTCAGTAACTTTTTAGAAGCATAGTTTACCTTGGTTGAGGATCTTAGCCTAGGATTCCCAGCCAGAGATCAGCTTTTGCAGTGTAAGCTCTGGACTCAGAGCCTGTCATTTATAAGCTACATTTGCTTTAGGAATGTAATCAGTTTCTATACCTCCAAAAAAGTTGCCTTGTCTAACTCACCAGCATGTTTTATAAAAGAAACTCAAGAAACTTATTTCAGGTGGAAATATTGTAACACAGTAATATTTTTAGCTAAACTTCCTTTTGTTTTTTATTTTAGGTGTATCAGAGCTTAATTTTTAGAAAGCATTCCCTTCAGTGAAAGCTGCATAAACCTTGAGGGTTTAGATCCTATACTTTATAGACCAGGGAATACCCAAATACAAGCTGATTATAGTGTCAAGGGTTTGCCTTTTTAATTCAGTGTTTTGTTGCTTAAATTCCTGAGTGTACTATTTTCTCTTTTTTTAAAGTTTTGTTGACCATGGTTTTGAAATTTTAACAGTAAGTGTCAGTATTTAAATAGACATATGAATTTTTTAAGCCTTCTGTTTTGGAGACCATTTCACTGACAAATGCCATACTTTGGAGTTGGAACTGGAAATTTGGCAGTG
Source organism: Pyrocephalus nanus (assembly GCA_038380795.1). Taxonomy (NCBI): domain Eukaryota; kingdom Metazoa; phylum Chordata; class Aves; order Passeriformes; family Tyrannidae; genus Pyrocephalus; species Pyrocephalus nanus. The sequence goes on from CM076260.1 coordinate 45,473,708, forward strand.
GAAATTTGGGAGCAGAAACATGCCTTTTGCGGTTCTTCCACTTTGCAGCCAGCTTTGAGCAGCTGATAGGTAGGTCTTTGAGACATCTCACTTTTTATAGGGTCAGTAAGGATATCTGTCACTGTTCTAACCTCTTCTAAGGCAGGAGTGGTTGTGCTGAATGATGACTGAACAAGGAGCAAGCATCTTCTCAATCAGAAGAGCAAAGGTCTGAAACAACTTTTCCACTATGAGAAATGTGACTAAAAAACTTGTGCTGTAAGGTCAAGCAAAATTATTTCCAGCCTGGATTCTGTAATGAGGTAACAAGTATAGCAAGGAGCTGTACTTGATCCAGAAAATATCTTCGACCCCAGGGTTTACAAATCTCAGACTCTTGTTCTGCTGGTTGAACTAGATGATATTTAAGGTATCTTCCAACCCAAACTGGTCTATGGTTCTATGATTTGCACTGCCATCAGTATTGTTAAATTTTTTAACCCAATTAGCCATGCCCTGTCTTCCCATTTTTATTTAAACTTCAGCATGCTGCTTCATCACAGATCATGCCTTAGGTTTTTCTATTCCTTTCATGGAATTATGGTCTTGAAATATTACCTAAGTAATGTTTATCTGTTTTATCAGCCTCAGTAATGATTGTGTATGGCTCCTTTGGAAACAACAGAGCTCTATATTTTTTTCTTTATGCTTAATGTCTAATTTGTAAATATTATCTGGTCTTAAATTGTGTGTTGGTTTTAGTAATTTTTTGGGTGTTGGAGTGTCTGCAGTAAATTTTAGTTATTGTCAATCACAACTCTTCAGGGTATTACTGGAACTGGCCCTGGAATATCTTCCAACATCAACAAAACCCATTTTATCTTGAGATGAAATATCTTTTTCTAACATTTGTAAAGCATTCTGTATTCTTCAGACTATCTCTAAAAGATGATATACTGTGTCACTGATGAGTCAACAAAGAAGAAGGATGCTTTATGCTATAATTAATGGACTACATAATAGAAACAGGAGACTACTAACTTCTAAAACAGCCCACAGAGAGCTCCAAATAATAAACATCCTACTTGAGCAGAGATGATGATAGCTGAAAATGCATTAAGTAGACAGAGAAACAAAAACAAATGAAGGTGAGAACTCAGTCAAGCATGTTGAAGTGGAGGAAACACTTTGTCAGGAGCATAGCCCATGACAGTGCTAATGCGTTTTGCATTAGTGTGATGCCTATAAAATACTGACTCCTGGCATCGGAGTTAATGACAAAAATCTGCAACAGTTTTACTGTATATACACATGCAGGAGCGATAACATCATAAGAAAAATTCTTACCTGTTCACATTTCCAGGTTTTTAAAATAATATTGTAGCATATGAAAGAACTGGTAACAAATGGTAAGTGACAATTGTTACATAAATGTTTTATTGTTCTGAAGTTAAGTTTTGATGAACAGTTCATGAAACAAAAGAGATCAGACAGTACCAGAAACATACACCAAATCGAATTATTTTTAGAATGTTGTACAGAGGATGAGATTAATCAGGCTAAACTTTTAGTAAGAGGATTACATATATATGTATCAATATTAGGAGGATTTGTGGCTTCATTAGCAACTTCCGAGGAAGAAGTACCTTCATATGCTACTGACTAAAATGAAATACTTTCTGTGACTGGATGAGATTCATGAAATAAATTTCAGCCCTGGGGGGTTATACAGGGGATAGTGATATGTGTCTAAAATCATTTGCCATTAGTCTTGTCACCTGGTCTGAGCCTATGTTGTTGGCAGTTGGGACCCAGCCTATGCTGCAAGGTAAAGAGAAAGGGCCTGAAGGCAGTACAGTAACAGGGAGGGCTGTTGGCTGCTGAAACAACAGAAATCTGCTCCTCAGTGGAGCTTCTGTCCATGGACTGTACAGCCAGAACCCCTAGCAGTGGTGTAATCTGGCCTTGAACCCATTTCCCCTCTCTCTCTTTCTGTGTGCCACAGAGTTGGTATGTGCATGCCAGTTTTGGGGGGTGGCAGGCCAGTGAGAACATGGGTTGAGAAGCTGTCAGGGGCTCTTGCATCATGGCCTCCTGAGTATGGAGCATTTTGAGTTAGCTGGTGAGTTAGAAGAGTTTTGAAGAAATTACAGGCAACACGGCCCAACAAGTTGGGCCACTAACAAGGTTAGAGAAATACGAAAAGGGCTCTAAACTATCCCCAGAACATTTGCAGATTTGCTGGTGGTTCCTTCTTTTTTACAGTAAGTAGAGTAAGGCAGAAGAAAATTAAAATACTTCCAAGATGAGAGTAAGTCATGTGGGGAACAAGATTGAAAGCTTTGTCTTTCATCCCCAGGGTTATGCCTCTAAACTCCAAAAGCAGAGAGTTTGAGAACTCATCTGTGTAAAGAACTACAGCTGATGCCAGCTGAGCCACGTGTAATATCAGAATGGCTGACTCAGCACTTCAGTTGCATCTCATCAGACTTGAGTCTTGGCAGGGAGGTACAAACTTACTCTGTTAAAATACTCATATAGCTGTGAGGCTCATGTCTTTTGGAGCGTAAGATTTTGGAGTCTCTAAAGGCATGTTTCTGCCAACACTTACAGAATATTATCACTTAGTGCTGGTGTAGGTGTTTCATTTCAGCTTGAAATGATCTGCCTTTTATGTCCTTAATTAGAGGAATTCTTGAATTGCCTCTTTTTGCACTGCTAAAGTAAGTTGAATTCTTGTTAGACTGTGATAAAGATGCATATCATAACCCTCTATGAACTGTGATTTTATGTCTGTATGAAAAGCAATATAAGTATTCCATCTTCCATTCTTCCTGTTTGAAATGTATTAGCCTTATTTTTGTCCTCTGCCTGTTTCCTCCCTCCAGCTCCTCAGGTTTTTAATTTTCCTGTTTGAATATCCACCAAGGTGCCCACCAGGTTCTTAGATGTATAGCTCAGCAGTTGGGTGCTTCAGTTTGCCTGTTTTGCCAAAGATTGAACACCTTAATTTTTATTTATATATTTATTTACTTTAGGAATCGGCTTTCAATATTTTATACTTTGTGTTTGAGATAAGGAGGGTGTATTCATATGGTTTGGGTGAGAAAGTATATCACACTGGGACAGGACAAAATAATTCCTCAGGGTTTTGGGTTTCAGCAGAAGAGTTCTTGGGCTCCTCATGTGATAAAAGAATGAACTAGCATAGCAGTGATGTCTGTAATCTCTTACCTAAAGGGAGACATGAGAAATATTTTCCTTTCTCAGGTACAATGAGATCACTGCTGTTCTCCATCGCAGGTACTTATCACACAGGCATGTTTGATCTCTGTACTTAACAATATGTCAGTCCTAAGTATGGAATAAAAATTACTGTTACCTGAATTATTTGCTTACCACTAATTTTAAATCTCCAGCAGTATCCTGATGCTGTTGCTTTTAGTGGGGGACTGAAATGGAGGGAGAAAACAAGCAGTAAATACAATTTTGAGGAGAGGATATAGCGTATACTGCTCTTAAACATTGCTAGAAGCACATGAAAGTTTTTTTAATAATTCTTTTCCTCAGGTTTTACTGGGAAGTTGTGTGGTTGGAAATGGGAAAGCAGGGTGATTCATGAGACTGCAAGTGGGAGAACTGGCTGAGGGTCAGAGGCTGTAATACCTGCCTGGGGAGTTAGTCATTAGTTTATTTGAGATTGTCAGAGAGAGATCACAACGTTGTCAGGGTGCAGAAGAAGAGCCATATTTTTAACTCTGAAACACTTCATGTAAAGCCAGCAGTATGAATAAGCAGCCATATATCCCTGAGGGCAAACGCAAGCATTCCTGAAACGAGATACAAAGAAACAAAAGTAAGAATGTGATCTCGGGACTTTACAGCTCTCTTCTGTAATCAAGATACAGTGTTTATGTGTCTTATCATGGGTTTCCATTTCTTATGGTTTGTTTTGTTTCAGCCTCTTGGAGCCAGTGACTATTTGGAAATATCAAAGCATTTTGACACAGTGTTTGTTCGTGACATACCACTTCTTACAATATCAAAAAGGACACAAGCTCGTCGTTTCATTACTCTTATTGATACCTTTTATGAGCATAAGGTGAGAACCAAGCTTTTCCTATATGTATAGGAATAACACTGGGAATCCTCAAACCTGACTGTTACAATTGGTTAGAAGTAAGGCTTTCTGTAGTAATGGTTTGGAAAACATAGGTGGAATGAACTAGCACTGCAAAGAAACATCGTTCCAGCTTCACCAAAAAAAAAAAAAAAAAAAAAAAAAAAAAAGGCCCCATTGCAATAAAGGCAAATCAAGCAGGGTGGGGTTTTTTGTTTTCTGCGAATATTAAGCCTGAATATAAGCCTGTGCTCGTTTGCCTTTCTTTCCTAACTTGGGGAACCAACAGAAGCCATATCATTTTAATAATGAAAGATTGTGCTGCCAACTGTGCTGGAGTCCATTTAAGTTTTTTAGATTTTAATCTGTGTGGGCAGTTGTTCAGGAATCAGCACTTTCCTGATCAGCACAGTTACAGTGTAAAGGAAACAGTTACTGTAGGCTTTACACTAGATTGAAGAATTGCTCATGGAATAGTAATGATAAATGCAGAACTTTACATGGATTTACAGAGGTTGCAATCGTGAAAGAAAAATCAGCACAACTAGAACAAAGGGAAGCTCCTGTTTAAGGTGATATTTTAAAAAACAATACAAGATATTAAACCCTATTTTATGCATTATTAAATTTGCACACACTTAAATATTTACGTGATCAGAAAATATTGATTGAGGTTGTTTTTTTCAAGAATGTTGTGGCATTGGTTGCTGATCAGAAAGGCCCCAGTTCAGCAAGGTATTGAACTCAGTGTATGAGTAGTCTCATTCAAATCAGCCAGATTCTTTATGCTTTATGATTTGGAAATTGACAGTTTCCAAGAGAATATATTAGTATTAAACTAATGTGTTAGAAATAGGGGAGTGATTCGCTCTATCAATGTGCTGTCATTAAGAATTGTAAGCAGTCACTTTCCATTACTTCCTCTACAGGAAAAACACAACTGTTAAACTCCCATCAAAAGTAGTTCCTTGGGAAAAATATCTGAGAGCGTATTTGTGGATACCTCTCCACAATGCAAACATTTTGCCTTCATGCTCTCAACAAGAGTCTCCTGCAATACTATTTCAGTCTGTCTTCCTTGCAGCCCCCCACTGAGGTACCACATCTCACTGCACATTGTACCTCCTCCCAGCAGACAGGAAAACAGCATCATTATTGTAACCAGCAAATAACTTTTACTGGAATAGCACAGATGAAAGTAAGAAAGGCTTCACTCAGCCTTCTGGGAAATTTGGAATTTAAACATGCTTTAAATGGAAATACATGTGCAGTGCACCTATCTACTGACAGGAATCTAACTATGGTAAATAGAAGGCATTGGTTACTACATAGCTTTTATTATAGAAAATAAACTTTATGATGAACTCATTGCCTATAGCAGATATTTTGAGTATTTAGTAGCATAGTTGTTTGTTCTCTGAGTAAAAGTTACAAGAATTGTTACTGAGAAAAAGATTCTGTAAGTTTAATATTCCAAATGACTAAGTCAGGTAAATTTGTAACAGCAGTGCTAATAAGAGAAAGGAAAAATACCTGGGAAAAAGCACCAAGGTGGTTATTTCTAGATTGCTTTCCACAGATCATGTATTTCATCCCTTTTCTGTAAACCTCAAGTGTTGATATTGTTGCCTGTTTTCCTCCTCTCAGGTGCGCATTATCTGTTCTGCAGCGACTCCTCTCGAAGGCTTGTTCCTGGTGGAACACGGCAGTGGTGAGCAAGAGGACAACAGAGTGTTGATGGATGATTTGGACTTGAGCCAGGTACATGATATTCACATCATCTCCCTTTTATAACAAAATTTGGTTTCATAATAATTTCATAATTACAGCAGCATTTTAGGAGGAGAAATCAAGAAAACATTTAACGGGTGATTTGCTGCTTTTTCTGCAGTGTATCTGTTGCTCTGATAAATTACATGTTGTGCTATTTATTCATAGTCAAAGAAAATGTCACAATATACAGAACCATTTTGTGGAAGTTTTAGGGTCATTTTTAATGTTAATCATTGTATCTGTTCAGTCATGTGTGAAAATACTGATTTAAGTTTAGCTCCTACATTTAAAATACAGAAATAAAAGATGGTTTGTTCTACCTCTTCCTAGACTATCTAGAACACCCTTACAAGTCCTCACAGACATTACTAATTTGCATGTTGGTTATTCTGTGTTTCTTTTTCCCTAGAGCCTAGCTGTTGTTAATGAATTATTAAATAATTTGTTTAAATCAGTATGCAATTAGTCAAGAAAAAAGGGAAAATAGATGGTTAACATCTATTAAAACAACATGTCATCATGTTGTTTTAAAACCCAATTATTCTTTTTGCTATGTTCTTTCAGAGGGTTACCTAGCTAAAATAGGTGTTTTTCTTTAATTTTGGACGTTAATTTAAATTTTTTGGTGCCGTGCTGCTGTCTTGTTTTGTCAAAGCCTGTAAAGCACAGAGCCTTAGGAGTTACACAGGATGCACTTCAGTACTGCCATGTCTCTCACAGTTCTGTGGTTCTGTTTTTGTGTATTTATGTAGGATTCCGCCAAAGGACTCTCCATGTTTACAGGAGAAGAGGAAGTCTTTGCCTTTCAACGTACTCTCTCACGGCTTACAGAGATGCAAACTGAACAGTACTGGAAAGATGGGGACAGAAGCAAAAAAAAATAATTAAAAGTTGAATGAAATCACCAGGAAGTGAAATTACAGCACTGGAAAGCTTTTTAGCACAACTGAAATAATAATTGCACTTTGTCACCTGGACCATGTTTTCTTTCATCAGTTGCCTTTTGAGTTTAAGACACAAGGACTTGGCTGTTTTTCTGTACCACCAGTGTGTGGACATGTGAAATTTGGCCTTCGTTAGCTCTTCTTCAAGCCTGGCTGGATGGCCAGGCCTGGAGAGTGATGGTGAATAGAGTTACATCCAGCTGGTGGCTGGTCACCAGTGGGGTTTCCCAGGGCTCAGTATTGGGACCAGCCCTGTTTAATATCTTTATCCATGATATGGAAAAAGGGATTGAGTGCACCCTTAGTAAATTCACAGAGGATGCCAGTTTGGATGGGAGTGTTGATCTGCTGGAGGTGGGAAGGCTCTGCAGAGCAATCAGGACAGGACAGGCTGGATCAGTAAGCCAAGGCCAGTTGTATGAGATTCAGTAAGGCCAAGTGCTGGGTCCTGCCCTTGGCTCCCAACAAGTCCCTGCAGTGCCACTGGCTGAGGGAAGAGTGGCTGGAAAGCTCACTAGTGGAAAGGGGCCTGGGGGATGCTGGTCAACAGTGGCTGAACATGAGCCAGCAGTGTGCCAACAATGACATCCTGGCCTGTCTCAGGAATAGTGTGGCCAGCAAGACAAGGGCAGTGATTGCCCCCCTGTAGTGGGTACTGCTGAGGCTGCACCTCAAATCCTGTGTTCCGTTCTGGGCCCCTCACTGCAGAGGTGCTGGAGTGAGTCCGAAGAGCAACAAGGCTGGTGAAGGGTCTGGAGCACAAGTCCTGTGAGGAGCAGCTGAGGGAGCTGCAGGTGTTTAGCCTGGAGAAAAGGAAGCTCAGGGGAGACCTCATCACTCTGTAAACTACCTGAAAGGAGGTTATAGCCAGGTGGGGATGAGTCTCTTCTCCCAGCCAGCTGGCAACAGGATGAGAGGACAGAGCCTCAAGCAGCACCAGGGGAGGTTCTGGTTGGACATCATGGACAGTTTCTTCACTGAAAGGGTTGTCCAGCACTGGAACAGGCTGCCCAGGGAGGTGGTGGGATCACTTGCTAGAATCCTGAACTCCTCTGTAGTGTGTTATGTTTTGGGATTTTTTTCTGAGTCTAGCCAAGTACTGACTTTCAGGCCCTAGGGGTGTTTTGTAATCAGGCTGTTGCTCAGTCTGGTTCATTGAAGACTAATGGTTTGAACCAAGAGAGAACCCTGAGGAGGAGCTTGAAGGTACTTGAAACTGCACAGGATTAAGATCTAAGTAATTGATGGGAAAAGAGACTATGATAAGGCAGGATATGCTGTAGCATATGTGCCAGTTAATTCTCTTTCTAAATTTTGTGGTTCTTGCAAGCCCGGATATACTGCCTCTACACCAGTGACATATCTGTACCCTGAATTTTCTCAGGCTTCATCCATACCGAACCTTCCACTGCTGCTAACACACCTGCCCTGACCTGGGGAGAGTAGGACACAGTACTACTGAAGCAATTCATCATATTACAATAGGAATGTGTTTTATGGGAAAGATGGGATAATAACTGATACCTCAAGACACATCACCACCCATCCTCGTGTTTGTAGTTGGAAACTTTGTATTTTAGTTAAAAATGCAGTGGTGTCATTCTTTATTTTAATCTCACTGAAACAAAACATGGCATTGTATGTATTCACTTATAGTGTATTTTTAGGAAAAAAACATGTATTTGGATTGAAAAGATTGCCCTAATTTCTTAGGAAGGAGATATGTACCACACTGCTCCCAAAGTTGAGGCATTTTCTTGGATTTTGCAAAATGACCTTTTTCTGTTACCATACATATTTTTCATTGCCTTTGTTAAGCCTGATCACATTGTTTCAGTTGTAGCCCCCACCACAGTTACAGAAAGCTTTTAAAAGGGCCTTCTGGGCAGCAGGGAGGGCTGGAAAGGTCCTGTGCACTTGCCTGTCTTATGGAGCCACATACTCTAGTCTGGTTTTCTGTTCTGATCTCTTTTCTTGGTCCTGGAAGTTACTTATGCTGGCTATACCTGTTCTTCAAATAATGTTTAAGGCCTATATTTATAGTTTGCAACTCATGCGAGTATGTTATTATTCCCACAAGAGTGACTACCACGGAGAATTTTAATGCATATTTATGAAAACTTTATGAAACAGAATATATTGCTTACACTTAAAAATATACAAATAATTCGTGTATGTTTTCAGAGATTTGGATTAGGTTTCTCAACAGAGGGACTATTGAGATTCATGCATGTGTGTCTGTATATACAAACACATATGTATATTTAATTTATACATATTTATATATAAATCTAGATAAAACTAATATATATAATTTAAGTGTGTGTGCTTCTCTATTTATACATGGCAGTCTATACTTATCAGCCTGTGACTGTGCTGATAACTTGCCTGAAGCTTCAGCCTTGACTTTTTTCCAGTAGCATTCAAATGCCTCCTGCCTTCTCTAAACCTGAATGTGTTGTGGGAAAGTGGAAGATGGTGGTAGATAACCTAAAGCACTTTTCATCTGGATATTTATATTCTTTTAAAAACTGTTTACATGTTTGGCTTGTATGTCCTCCTCTGTCATGTGGTGCAGGGGAAGTGCGTAATCTTGCAGAACACAGGTGAGATATTTGGGATGTGTGAGAGAAGACGTCGTGGCGGATTCTCCATTCCCAGAGAGACCGTTTTGGGAGAGGGAGGTGAAGTATTTCTCCACAGTCTGTGTAGGTGATGACTGACTTCCTTTAACCAGGGGATCCCTGTTTGTGTTCAAACTGTTGCTGCTTTTCCAGTTGTTATTTGAGGCTTTTCTGCAATCTGAGCGCACACACCAAACTCAGATGCCCCGGGTTTTCCGAAGCTCTTCAACGCAGTGGGACTGATGTATCACTGAAAACCTCTGAGGATAGAGATGAGCTCCATCAAACCACAGGAGGAAAGTTCCCAAAAGCCTCCAGAGCCAGTGCTGTTTCTAGAACAAGACAGGCTTTGGAGGGATTGAAGATCTTATGGATGGATGGATGGATGGATGGATGGATGGATGGATGGATGGATGGATGGATGGATGGATGGATGGATGGATGGATGGACAGAAGCACTTTTTGCTGTGGCTGGTTTCTGATCTGAAAAGGAAAACCGTTAGTGGCTGTTTTTTTAGTAAAAATGTTCATGATGACACTACAGCTGGATAGCTATCCCCTACTTTTCAGCAATCTAAACATGAAAAGAAACAACTGACCAGGCCTCAAACAGTGCTTAGCACAGTCACCAACCCTCTAACAAGGAAGAAGAGCAGTCTCTCCATCAAGACCTGGCTAACAAGATGAAGATTCATGATTTTAATTTCTGCAGTTGCCTGGATCTCAATACACCTCGTGCCTCAGTTTCCCTGTTGATAAAATAGGAATGATGTTACTTTATTTGCCAACTCTGGAGTGCTGCCAGGCTTCCTCATTATTATTCTAAGATGCTTGCTCAGACTCTGGGAGGAAAATACTTCAGTAAAGTATGTAAATAGTGCAAAAAAATAAATTAGCTACTCAAAGTGGATTAGTCTTCTTGTTTGGGTTAGAGAATTAATGCCATCAACTAAACACCATGTGCCTCTTTGTAGTGATGAGTTTTTAAAATAATGCATCTATTTTAAGAGTCTATTTAAAGAAAAAAAAATTTGGGTTTGTGATTAAAACCCTAAACATTTGTGTAGATTTTCTTTTAGTTGTAACTACATTACAACCTTAGCTCCTATATTTGTTAAATACAGTGGCTTTGCAAATGCTGTTGGGATTTTCCTTGTATACTGAGCTTTTTTAAAAAAAAATATGTAATTTTGAATCTAATATATAACAAACTGAACACTGACAAATCCTTCTGTTATTTGAGAGTAACTTACATTGTAAATAAAAAAAAATCCAGATTTTATAAACATTTCACTTACTCATGCTACTTTTAGGTATGTGTTCTGGATAGGCAGACACTGTTAATTAGAATCGTAGAATGTTAAGGGGTTGGAAGGAACCTTGAAGATCATCTAGTGCCAACTCCTCCTGCCACGTGGGAGAACCCATTTTTTCTACCTCTCTGACTCTTCTCCAACAACTTGAGGGTGAGATGATCTACCTGTGCGCAACCCGCAATAAAGTGCTCAATTTTTTTTCCTGTTAAACTGGGATTCTTACTGTTCAAGACCTGCTTTTGCTCTCAGCCAGTTAGTTCTGTGGTCTCAGTTGTGACAGGTTTTGTACAGCTTGGAAAATTGCCCTTGGGAAGCAGTTAGTTAACATGGAGGCAAGCAGAGATGTCCCCACACTGCAGGGGCTGGAAGGGGTCCCCAGTGCGGGTGCTCTCAAGCAGCACCTCTGTGTTGAGAATGGGAGAGCAAGGCTGCAGCATGGCACTTCTCCATGGATGTCAGTGGCAGACGCTCAGACAGTTCTTGCCGACAGATGGCCAGCAGTGTTTCACGGTTCAGGCTTGACAAACCAGTGGTGTGAAATGTTTTAGGAGGGGTTAAGTTTTAGGGCTATTTCTATACCTTCTACTGGAAACATTCAGTCTTCCCATTTATTGAAGAGGGAGATTGTCATACTGAATATCAAGCTGTGGCCAACTTGTTCCGCTACGTTGCTTGCAGTAGTGCAATATTGAGTGCTTGAGGAGAGCATCCAGAAAATGTCTTACTATTCCATTGCAGATTCGCACGGGTTTGTGAAGGAAGAGGCTGTACCCTTACCAATGGTTGCGTTCCATGTCACTCATGTAAACATTGGACCCTTGTCCAGACCTATTTAGGATGCTTTTGTTTTTTCTTCAAATATCCCACAGCACTGAGCCATCAGGATCCAATCAGAAATTTTGCTTAAAAAGAAAAATCCCTTTACTTCACTGCCTTGTCTGAAATACCTCATGAACAGGTGCAGCCAATCTGCCTTTGCAGCTTTGTACATCCAGTGGATGTTCCCTTGTATCCCACCGATCCATTTCCTCTCAGAGATAAGCAATCCCCAATGTGTCCATCTCCTGTCAGGGAAGATTGCTGCTCAGCCTGGGATACTTAATATTTTCCTTTTGTTCTGTAGCCTCATTTCTGATGTAGGAGCACGGGGTTGTGTGTCTCAGCTTCCCTGGGCCTGGAGTTCCCTGCTGCTTGGCTTTGGGCTTCAGGAGCTCTGGCACATGTGAGGTAACAGTGTGTGGGGCCTGGGGGTGCCTCCGTGTCCCTGCAGAATGGGAGACATTTCTGACCCTTGGGATGGGGCACTGCCTGCTTTTGCCTTCCTGTCTACTGAGAGGGAGGACTTGCAGTGGCACTCCCTAGAGCGAGAGTAGAGAGAGGACGGAGCAGATGGAGGATGCAGGCCACTTGCTCCCTCTCCAGCCTTCTGCATTCTCCATGTATTTGTAAAACAACTTTTGTTTTAAATTGAATTGAATTCTAAGAGAGCTATTAAAATACAGAAATGCTTCTCACTGACCTATTACTCTGCATTCATGTTGGTAAAATTTTGGATGTGTTTCTATAGTCCTCCCGCCAGTTCTTTGTCAGGGTGAAGGGTTTAGTTGGCTCTGTTAATCCACTCTCTAGCTGAAATTGTTCATTTAAATCGTTATAAAAATCCACTCTTCCAATGCGAATCCTATAGTCCCAGATTCGAGTACTGCTGCCAGTGCAAAGACTTCAAATTCTCTGAGTGCAATCCACACTGTGTCAGTCCAAAGCCAAATTGCAAACACTTATCCACAATTCCCCTTACTCAGCTGTAAGCTAATTTTTTTTTTAGCAGGCAACAATAGCCAAAAAAGTATAGGGAAAGAATATTAGAAGAGCTTAAGAAATGGTTAATTGATTCCTTCACAAGCTGTGGTATAATTCTACCGCATCCTCTTATTGCAAGAAGCAAAACCTTTAGTTCTGTTACTTAATATATTTTTAGCACGTGATTCTTCCGTGTCACAGTAATTAAGTGCAATCACAGCCACTGAAAGATGAAGCATGAAAAGACTTTTTTTTAAGATGAAGTCAACCGAACCAGGAAAAGTAAGCTCACTGACATGATGAAGAAAGCCGCCTTTGAGTCCTCCAGTCTTTTACAATTTGCCAAGCCAAACACACCTGTGTACCTTCTTCTACCTACAGCGATGGATAATGTTCAGGTCACAACACGACACGTAGGGTGGTGAAGTTTGTTCCTGAAGGTTTGTTAAGAGCATCGCTCACATCGGGTCTTTCTTGTAGCTGAGGTATGATGTGCCCAACAATGCTCCCCTGTTAATCGAGGTTCAAATGTGCTGCAAACACCTGACAAAGTTCCGTGGTGGGCAGGGGAAGTGAAGTTCGCTGAAAACACAGGCAGAGGACCCGTATCGTCCAGTTGCAGTTTCCATACCTCCCAAAAAGTAACATTTCAGAGGCCAGGGGAGAGAGAGGAGCAATTACTGTCCAGCAAAATTACAATCTGAATGGGCTGCCATTTTCAGTGCTTCGCTGGGATGGCCGTGATTGCTATAGAAACTTCTGAGAGTGAGACTGAGAGGTTTTCCAGCACTAGAAATTGCGAATGGAGAAGGTTAGACTGGGTGCAAAGCCCATTCAGTCAAACAGCTGCCAATTGAGCCTCTTTGCCAAGTGGATTGTAGGAAATGCTGATTAAAATGTCCACGAAATGCACCAGGAAAATTAGATTTCAGTCACAGCCGCCTGGCCAGTTTCAGTGGGCAGACGGCTCCAGTGTGTGGTGCACCTGGGCTTCTTGTCCCACAGTGGCCTCTCCCACAGCCGCTTGCCCCCAGCTCACCGGTACCTCAGTGAGCAGTCTAAGGACACAGGTGAGATGAAGTTTGTGGGGATAGAGGTAACAACTGTTCTAATAAAGGATAACTGAGAGGGACAAAAAAAGCCAGACATCATTCCAGGTGAGGGAGAAGCGTCCATCCCCACTCCAGCTTTGCTATTTCCCTCAGGGCACAAGCCCAGATATGGGCTGATGCCACATTCAGCTCCCTCTGACTGGGCTGGCACCCACATTTTGTCTCCCCCACCCTACTCTCTGTGTTGGCATATAAACAGGACTGCTGTCTTTGAACACTGAAAACCTCTTCTCCTCCCTACAGCCTGTGATGGACAGATGAAACTGTCCCTTTGGGGCAGAAGACCTGGCAGTACACCCAAAAGCCTGCCACAAACTGGGAGACAGGGCTAAGCCTGTAGGACGTGTTGGTGCTGCTTCTTCACCTCTCCGGCAGCTTAGACAAGTCCCTGCAATCCCATCCCACAGCCCATCGGTCCCCAGCTTTGGCTGCACACCCAGGTGCAGCTGCAACTCCAGCAGTGTTTCTCCTTACGGGGCTCCTCTCACCTCCTTTCCCTACCCCCACTCCCCCATCCTTTCATCTGTGCTGGGGGAGGGTTTATTATCTTTTTGTGTTCATTGCTGGCCTGGGTAAAACAGCTTCTCACCCTTCTGGCAGCAGACTGGCAGCAGTTATTCCAGTGCCTCACTCCTCACTGATCCCCTGAAGGACTGTTGGTATTATTAGGCTTTGTCACCATCATTGTTTCATTTCCTCCTCTCTCCTGTCTCTCCTCAGCCTCCTTTGATTTAACTCCAGGCAGTCAGACAGCAGAGTCTCAGGCAGGTAAGCTCAGACACATATAATGCTGTGACACAGTAACACAGCCATTTCCCTTCTCCATAACTCAAGTGCAGTTGATGTGCCAGCTCAGGCAGCTTCCGCTTAGGATAGCTGCTTTTCCAGTCGTGCTTGGCTTTGAGGCAAAACAATAAAATCAGTGGAATTTCCTACCAGCTCTTATTGCAGTTTCCAAATATACTGGTTCTTCATGGGCTGTGCTTGGAAAAAAATGTTTGCATTAAGGTACAAAAAATTATATGGCCTGCATAAATAAAAGCAATGAGATTTGTCTTGCAGCATAAGGGTGAATGATGTAACAAGTCGCAGTTTATCAAATCCATGAAATGTATGTTTTTAATTCTTTAATTTTTTTTTTCAGAAAAAAAAAAAGCCCTTTTGGTAGTAAATAAAAGTGGTATTTTGGTCTGATTGTGATTCTGTTCATTTAAAATCCCTCAATACACAGTTCTTTAAAAGTCAGAGTGACTTCATCCTCTGCTCTCAGAGCACCTGAAGACAGAGCTGAAAACATCAAGACATCTGCTCAAGCCAGTGCCTGTCACTGCCTGCCCAGGCTTTTTATGTGCATTGGTTATTTGCTTTGCCAGGCTGGTGCAGTAGTGTGTAAATAACAATCTGGTACAGTGGTGTGTCTATGTATATGTGTGCATATATAGTATATGTACTCAAGAACCTATGAATGGATTTTGAGGTCCTTGTGGCCTGTAACTACTCCCATGGCCATGAGTTAAGGCTTGGTTAATGGATGCTAATCTGTCAATTCTTGAACAATTCAGGAAATTAGTTATTGACATAATGGAGAAATTATCTGAGAGTATCACAGCAACCCCTACTTGAGGACACCTCTGTCTGCTAAGGTTGACCTTAATAATTAACAGCCTTACCCAGTGCCCCAGAGGTGCTTTATAAGACATGAGGCTGAGGGTTAAATAGCTTCTGTGCATCAGATGTGCTCATTACATCAGTAAGTCTATAACAGCTTTTCTGAAGCCACAGCAGCTTGTTAATTGATTGTTCTCATTTCACGGTCTTTCCAGGGGTCCCCTGTACCATTAAAAAGCTGTGTCCTTGTCCTTGCCAGACTGCCTTTTCCTGTTCAGCCTGAGAACTAGTGTCTCCTCTCTGAACAGGGACTGCCTGCCATTCTTTGCTTGACCTTGGTTGACTGTACAGTGCTTGGGTACCCTCCATTCCTCTTCCCCCAGCCCCAGTCCTCCACCTCAGCTCCTCCTTCCGTGAAACTCACTGGCTCCCCAGCCAGCCGCCTCTGTTTAACCATCCCCATCCACAGTGTAGCATCCAGGCAGCCCTGCAGTTCTTCTCTGTTCGGTACAGGGTTTATTTAACGTAGTTTTACAAAATAAGGCAGCGATGATGAATCAAAGGCTAAGTGTCATAAATGGCTTGGTGTAGAAGATGAACAAGGTCTGCAAGGAAAGCTCGACCAACTGGTAAAGCACCAGCTCACCAGTCACAGCCAGCATGGCTTCATGAGGGGAAAGTCCTGCTTGCCAAACATCTTTTCACAAGGTAACCCGCCCAGCTGACCAAGGGAAGCCAGGTAATGTCATCTTTTTGGACTTGAGCAAAGCTATCGAGACTGTCCAGCACACTGCTGAATAAACACATCATGTGGTGGGAGAGCAATTGGCACGTGGGTCAAGCACAGAGGGTGATGGTGAATGGGGTGACATCAGACCAGTGAGCTGTCACTAGTGAGGTCACAGCACCAAGCCTTTCTTAGTTCAAGAAGTTCAAGGACAATGCTCTCAGGCACATGATGTGATCCATTGGGCAGTCCTGTGCAGGGCTAGGAGTTGGAATTGAATGATCCTTGTGGATCCCTTCCAACTCAGGGTATTCTATGATTTTATGATTATATGACCTGCTTCTCTGATCAACTGCTACAGCTGGAAAAAAAAAATAGAAAAAGTTTCTGGGCTGAGAACACTTTTTCCAGCTCATTTTGAGATGAAGCCATTGAGCCATTAATGCCACAAGCTACTGCCTATGTCCTGTGTGAGGAATGAGCTTCAAAAGTCTCGGCCCTTGGGTCGAAACCCTTTGATGCACTACTTGGGTAAGTGGCTAGAGTGGAAGGTGGGTCCCTACAACAGAGGAACTGGGCTTTAGCACCTCCTGTGTTTTAAACAGAAAGATTATTGAATTTTTTGCTTGCATATAACACAGTAAGCAGAGGGTAAAAGCAGGGGACAGTGAGTTTCAGAATAGCTTCCCATTTCTTGGCTGAAAGCAGACAGAAGCTCCCATCTTCCTATTACCTTTACTTCCCAGATTTCCCACAGTCATACAAGGGGGATGCACAAAGCCCCCCTGATGCTGTGCCACAGGTCCTGGGGAGACTTTACTGTTTCACTTGGGCTGAAATGCTCCTGAAGAAGGGAGAGGCTAGACACACTGTCAGGATTTGTGGCTTCCTCTCCTCCCCTCTAACTTTGGTGCATTTACCATCGGTGGCAACAGACAAGCTCGATGCTGTATTTTAAGTGACTTGAGGCACCACTGTTCCATAATCCAGGCAAAATGGAGAGGCTGGGTTAAGGCAGGATAAAAAGTAAATTAGCATGAAAGGCTGACTTGTAAGGCAAAGCTAGTCACTAATCCTGTTTTGTAGGAATACTTTTGTACTTGGGTGCATCATACGCCATCATCTGGCTCCACCGTGTGTTGGGATTTCTCCTCTTGCCTCAGGGAAGAGAAAATTTTTTTCCTCACCCTCTCCTACACCAGTGTTCAAGCACTTGCATCACTCTCTCTTCAGCGGGGTGTTGTAGCTGTGCCAAGAAGGCAATTTCTTATCAACCATTCTCATTGTTCCTGCAATTTGGTGGCCACTTCCAGTCAAAATGCATTCCCTCATTCTTTGCTTGTCTTCTCCAAGGCACACACATGCTGGCCTCTCCAATGGTAAAAAATTAGCAGGCTGGGGCTATAAAGTCCTAGATTGGCAGGGACTTGAGGGGATACCTGTCCTTAGGATAATGGAAGGACTCCCTCGAAGAGCTCCCTGCCCCAAGGGTTGCACCTGCTGTGGCTCTGGAAACACATCCACTTGCTCTAAGGCCAGCCATTTCCCAGTGAAAAAAGGGACTGCCTGCTCCAGGACGGCGCCTCCGGCTTTCTCCTACCCTAGTTTGTAAGGTCATAGAATCACAGAATCATAAAGTGGTTTGGGTCGGAAGGGACCATAAAGACCATCTAGTTCCAATAGCCCTACCGTGGCCCAGGGACACCTCCCACCAAGACCAGGTTGCTCAGAGCCCCATTCAACCCGGCCTTGAACACTTCCAGGGACGGAGAGCATCCACACCTTCTCCGGGCAACCTGTTCCAGTGCCATGTATCTTTCATATTCCACAACCCCTTTGGAAAACTCTGGGTGTTAGCACCGCGGCCTGCAAGGCGGGCACAGCCCACAAGATGGCGGGCGCGCTCCGCGGCCGGGCCTGCAGAGGCCGCTCCGGAAAGAAGTGGGTAAAACAACGCCCTAGACTTGTCCCACACGGGCTGTGAACAAAGTGAAAAAAAAAAAAAAAAAAAAAAAAAAAAAAAAAAAAAAATATCCACCGTGCTAGCCTGGGCTGAGATTCCTTTTAGAGAGTTTAGCCTAGAGAAGAGAAGACTGAGAGGGGACCTCGTTAATGTGTATAACGATGTCGAAGGCGGGTGCCAAGAGGACGGTGCCAGACTTTTTTCAGCAATGCCCAGGGACAGGACGAGGAGCAGTGTCCGTAAACTAAAACACAGGAAGTTTCATCTCAACATGAGGAAGAACTCCTTTACAGTGAAGAGGGCAAAGCACTGGAACAGGCTGTCCAGGGACGTCGTGGAGTCTCCCTCTCTGGAGGCATGCGAAACCCCCCCGGATGAGTTCCTGTGTCACCTGCTCCAGGTGACCCTGCCTTGGCAGAAGGGTCGGGGTTCGATGATGTCCAGAGGTCCCTTCCAACCCTATTCTGTGATTCTGTGAAATGCTTTAAAGAAAAAAAAAAAAAAAAAAAAAAAGAGACTCCAAACACCCCTCTCCTGGCATGGGATGCAGCACTCTGGGGACACCTGTGTCCTGTGTTAGGCAGGGCAGACACAAAAACAGGGGGGAGAGGGATCTTGAGGGGCTGTGGGCAGACGAGCCTTATGTAGGACAGGGATGACCTAACCTTCACCATACCACAGATTTATGTTTTCAATACGCAACCAGTCAATTATAACTTGGTTTGGGGAAGTAAGGGCATCCTTGAAATGGGACTGCTTTATATACAGCTAAATACAATATTTCATGTTGCTTGATCCTTCCCCTCATGGCCAGATGCTGCCCTGCAATGGCTCAAGCTGAATCCTCCTGATCACAGCACTATGCAGGATCCCGTGGTGCAGAGTACAGGGCATGTGTGCTGAGTGAAGCCACAGGCAGGCCACCAAAAGCCTTTGAAAAGCTTCTGCATAGCTGCCTTGTGACTTCTCAGGCAGGCATATCAATGCCTTGATCCTCATCTCCAACCTTCTTAGCACATTTTGGCATCAAGTTGCCTGGGTGATGGAAGCCTGTCTCCACCTTGGGGTGCAGAAGTTCTTGGTGGGGGTCATTGCTGCCCATCCATGTGGGAACTTTTTGGCAAGTGGAGCTGGTAGCGCCATCCATACCTGGGATTTTCAGTAATTCTGGGATGCTCATTGCATTTCTTATGAGAAAGGGAGACTCACCCAACTTCAGGCACAGCTGTGAATTCCCCACATTTAAGGGCAGCTGTGTTGACAAGTTGCTCTCTGTGTCTTAGTGAAGAAATCTTCTTAATGTGGTCTTCTTCATCTGCTGGGATCCTGACACTGTTCTCAAAAAATCATGACAGAGCACTGGTAGGGTTTGGCTCAAAGAAAACCCCATGACTATGCCTTTATAAAAAGAGATGGCACTTGCTTGGGCTTACTATGGTTAAGAGCTTCAAGAAGCTCCCTAGTTCTGTTCTGCTACCCCTTCATCATCAGTCTCTCCACTTCTCCTCCTCCTCCTCCCCCCACAGAGTTCATCTTGCAGCAATTCTCTCCAATACCTGAGGAGACTGTGCAGGTTGTATGCTCTCCAAAAATATGAGCAAGGAAGCTAGAAGGTACTACAAGGGACGGAACAACCTCTGTTTAATATTTCATGGGGGCTTTTTGTTTTGATATGGGATTTTTTAAATTGTTTGTTTTTCTCACAGGAGCAGCTGTCTGCTTGGTCTCCCCTGTGTGACTTCCCCTTCCAGGCTCATACCCTCTGTTGACTGGTGCAAGCAGCTCCTTGTGCAGTCAGGTTCTGCTCTTCTGAGGCACCAAACTCTCCCCACACAGAGTGCAAGCACCCCATATGGCATTCGGTGAGTCAGGCATTTCAATTCTCAGTGTTGTTGCATACTTAAGTACCTTTCAGGCTGTATTTCTTAATCCTCAAGCTCTAAAAAAAAGGCTAAGTTCAAGGAGAAAATATAGACAAACTTGTAGACATGGTCCCTCTGTGGCTTGCCTAGGGGAAGAAATTATGTTGAGATTTTTTTAAGTCAAATTATTGTACAAACACATTAAAAGGAGGTACATAAGAGGAGACTTTTCCTGGGAAACATCAATCCTATAGCGAACCTGCTGGAACAGAAGTCTGATGATATGTAGGAAAATTACCACAGTGTTTCAAGAAACAAGAAAGATTATTGGTCCATCTGAAGTGAAGAAGAGAGAAGCAAAAAAAAAAAAAAAATCAGCTCCAATCAAGCATTCTAGAGCATAACCCTCTCTGCAGATATCCTCTCATAACAGTCCAAGCCCATGAAAGAACTTGCAATCAATTGATGCTGAAGTCTACTGAAGGCCTTTAATGTAGCAAGTCAATGAACTTTGATGGAGCTGACTTTTCTGGAAAGTCAGCTGGATTGCCAGGGTAACCACATCACAAAAGGATGCAGGATGGAAGGACATAGACGTTTGCTGAAAAGTTCTACGGGCATGACAAAATTAAATGAAACTGAATGTCCTAGGAAACAGTTTCACATTCATCATGTCTCTTGGCTGGATTCCATAGCATTACAGAAACATTTCTACAAGAATTGATTAATTTTCACATTCTGGGCCCTGGAGAGCTTCCCATGCTGCTCAGAATAGGTAGGTCTTTTTGAGTACAGGCGTAAAGGTGAGATCTAAGCCAGCTGGGCAGAGCCAACACCTTTCAGTTACACATTACCATGCATATGACTGAATCCTGCAATCAACAAGCTGAAAGGAAAGAGAGTAAAAGGACTGGCTGCTTATTTTACCCACATTTAGCAGCAGGATATGCCTGTAAAAGCAGATTAACTGAGGGGACAACAGTAAACTAATCTGAGCCAGAGAGCAAAGGTAAATCTTTTTTCTGACACAAGGAATAACCTTCATCTGGCCAGCGATGAAGCAAATGAATCCAAGCTACAGAGTAAGGTCAAAAGCAACATTTCCCCCAGAGTTTTGAAGAAATTTTAGACATAGGTTAAGTTCGGCCTAAAACATGGGGTCTTGGGTTCTAAAACTGAATGTTCCTTAAAGTCTGGGTCAGCTCCTGCCTGGGTCTGTTTGCAGCCGCAGTCTTTGCAAAGAAGAGCAGCTCCTGCAGGGCTTCACCTGGTGCCTGGCTAAGCCATTTCCATCTCTCCAGCAAAATCCTTATTCTTCTTATATCCTCTGTACTTCCCTATGCTGGAGCTCTTTGCTCATACAGATATTTCTACCGCTTTCCATAGGTATGTGGGCTTCAGGAAAACTGCTTGGAAAACTGCTTGCATGTCCTCAAAAAAAAAAAAAAATCCTAAAACAAACAAACAAACCAACCCAAACAAACAAAACCGCAATTCAACATGTCCCCCCCCACACACACTTCTTATTCTTAAAAGCTTTTTTCTCTCACATAAAAATAAGTTCAGGACTCTCACTATTTGGAGATCTCAGTTCAAAACCCTGTCCTGCCTCTAACTTCTGTGTTCCAGACAGTCTATGGACCAGGTTAATGGGTTGTGTGTATTGACAACAATTGCATGATAACGGGACAACAGCTCTACTCCTTCATTTCATAGAATCACAGACTTGTTTGGGTTGGAAGGAACTTTAAAGATCATCTAGTTCTAACCCCCTGCCATGGGCAGGGATACCTTCCACTAGATCAGGTTGCTCCAAGCCCTCTCCATCCTGGCCTTGAACATTTCCAGGGGTGGAACATCCACAACTTCTCTGGGTAACCTATTCCAATGTCTCACCACACTCATAGTAAAGAACTTCTCCCTAACATCTAATCCAGACCTATCCTCTTCTAATTTAAAACCATTTCCTCTTGTCTTTTCACTACATGCACTTTCTCTTCTTTATAAGCCCCCTTTAAGTACTGAGAGGCCACAACGGGGTCTCCCTGGAGCTTTCTCTTCTCCGTGTTGAACAAACCCAGCTCTCCCAGCCTGTCTTGGTAGGAGAGGTGCTCCATCCCTCTGAGCATCTTTGTGGCCCTCCTCTGAGTCTATACCTTTCTTGTGCTGAGGATCCTAGACCTGGATGCAGCACTCCAGGTGGGGACTCAGGAGAAGAGAGTAGAGGAGGCAGAATCACTTCCCTCAGCCTGCTGACCACACTTCTTTTGATGCAGCCCAGGATGTATTTCATCCATGAGAACACCCCCAAGTCCTTCTCCACTGGGCTGCTCTCAAGTAGTTCTTCCAACCTGTATTCATGTTTTGGACTGCCCAGACCCAGTTGCAGCACTTTGCACTTGGACTTGTTGAAACTCATGAGGTTCTCATAGGCCCACTTCTCAAGTTTGTCCAGGTTCCTCTGGACGGCATCCCATCCTTCAGGAGTGTCAACTGCACCATTCAGCTTTCAGTGTCACCTGCAAACTTGCTGAGGGTGCACTCGATCTCACTGTGTCAAAGATAAAGATACTGAAGAGACAGAACCCCATGGGACATCTCTCAGCACCAGCCTCCACCTGGACATGGGCTCAGTGGAGTCAGTGACACAACTCTCTGGCTGCACCCATCCAGCCAGTGCTTTATCCACTAAATAGTTCACCTTTCAAATCCATGTCTCTCCAATTTGAAGATATGGACATCATGTGGAAATAATTTGCCTTGTTTCAACTCTAACTTTGTGCACAATTACCCTCTGGAACAAGCAGAAACCAGCAGACTTGTCTCAGGGTCTGAGAGAATAAAGTACTTGCATCATCCCAAGCAGATGTGGAATAAGCAGGAAAGTACTGGGACCCCGGAAAAGGCAACAGGAGATAATAAATTTTTGATTTCCATCACCAATTGCTTTTCTAGAAGAGAAGTCTTGTTTTTAAAATTAGCTTAGAGCACTTTTCTAGATACAGATTGCAGGTATTTTGCCAAGATAGTATAATAGCATGTTCCTGTGAATAGCCACAGCAGCTACAAATCTGTACTTCTGGATGAAAGGCACTTTATCAAAAAGTTCCTGACAAGCTCTTTATCTACACAGCACATCACTGACATACCTGTCCGGTGTGAAATCTGTGCAAGTAAGACAGGGTTGTTTTTGTCAAATTATGAATAAGAACCACCTTCCAAGACATTCTGCACTAGAGAGTATCAACACCGCAACATGCACTGAGCCTGGCGGCAGAGGCAATATGAGGAAATGGATACCAGGGAAACTGGAAGTTGTGAACAACAGACAAGTGAAGGACAGATAAGTCCAAAGTTGAAGAAGATGAAACTAAAAAAAAAAAAAAAAAAAAAAAAAGGATAAAAAGAAAACTGCTTATCTGAGCCACTGAGCATCTCAAATTTTTACTCATGCTCTCCTAAGATGAAAGGCAGCAATGCCAATCTGTTCAGAGGGCTTGTGGACTGGACAAAGGCTGCTCTTATCATGGGTGTAGAGCAAACATTAGTAAAGCCCTGAGCAGATGAAAGATAAAGTTTTTACAAAAACAGAGGGCACACAAATGTGCCAGTGATGAGGCTGTCATTCTGATTCTTCCCTTCCACTTCCTACTAAGTGCTGTTTTTCTCAGTCTCTCTGGGGTTAAGGACAGACAGGAACCATTAGATCTTCAAAGCTCCTTTTGGAACTGTTACTCAGACCTCTTGCAAATCACAGCCCTTCAAACCTCACCTTGTTGCCTTGCCTGAGACTTGACTACAGTGTCCCTCACACTTTTAACTGTGGTTAGAGCACACCCATCAGAAGCAGGCCTATCTTGTCTTGGACACATCTGGAAAACGCGCCAAATACCCTGACAGCTTGTTATGGTGATTAACCACCTTCATTCCAATAAATCTGTGCCCAGTTTTTCATATGAATGTATCTGGTTTCAGCTTGCTGCAACACATTCCCATAATTTACTAGATTAAAGAGCCTTTCAGTACCTGATATTTTTCTCCCAAGGAAGTTCCTTCACCATCATAATCAATTCCCTGCTCAGCCTTTTTTGATGAAGTAGAGAGAGCAAATGCTTCATGTCTCCCGTTGCAAAGCATTTTCTGCAGGCTCTGAATCATTTTGTGTGGCTCTAATGTTCCACCACCCATTTTTCAACATCAATTTATAACACGCAAGCCATCCCAGTGCTGGTCTCACAAATACAGTACGTGCTCATATCCATTTGCTTGTCCCTTAGGACTCTTAAAAAAAGAAATCTATTCAGAGTCTGAGGCAGATGCAAGCAGGCTTCCTTCTGTCTGGCATTTGGAGCAGCCAAAAACCAGCCATCATTCACCTTCACTGGTGCTGTCAACTCAGCAGGTAAAAAGAAAGCATGACAAGGCTCTCTCCCTGCTTCTTCACCATGATGTAATGCAACACTGGAAAGCAGCTGTCCTTGTGCAGGTACCGCTCTGAGCACGGATTGCTCCAGGCCACATCCATAGGGATAAACTAGCCAATAGGCACAGAGCAGCAGTGTCCAGACTGTTGAACTCTCTTACCCATCAAAGTGGAATGACTGCAATCAGACTTTTTATGTGCATAGCTGGGAACTTTTTTTGAAGTGCTAACAGCATGGGCCAACACCGTGCCAGGGACCAGTCTCATCATGGACACTGCTGAGCTCCAGTACCTGGGAGTGCTCCCCATGGCTGCCACCTCCTTTAACAGGAGAGATAAATGCCATCTTAACACAGAACCAGTCTCCAAGGAGGGAGAAGGATGAAATGGCTTCCTCACTTTCTCCTTCCAGACAGGTCAGTAGGGTTTCTCAGATCAGAGAGGCAGCCAACAGACTGCGGCATCCCACAGGCGCATCAGGCCTCGTGCATCTCAGCAAGAGAAAGGACACAGGAAAAATAGACAAGAAATAAGGAAGAAAAGGCAGTAAAGGCGCTTTTGCATAAGCTCAGAGAGGGGATGGGCTTGTGTCCGAGGTCTTGCATCACCTTGCAGCTGGGATCAAACCCAGGCTGGCAACCTCACCAGGGCTGATGCTTTAGTCTTGCGGGGCTGCCTGTCCTGCACCAAACATCCACCCGGCACCAGCACCCTGGAGCTTCCTCATCGCAGGCCTGTCCTGCAGTTGCTTGTCAGAGTCGAAACAGCAGTAACCCAGGAATCCAGTGCCAACAAAGCTGGAGGCACTTCACATATATTACATGTAGACAAGGTGTTCAGGCTGTGCCTAAATAAAACTTTGTCTTCAATTCCAGGGCTCTCAGATCAGGAGGTTGAGGGGAGAGTGATTTGGGAAAAATATAATCTCCACTCCAACTCAACAGAAGGGAACAAAAATATCTAATGGCTAACATTTTATTAGATTTTCCTTAGAACAACAGGAACTTTCTCTTTTGCTACAGAATTTTCCCTGTTCTTATATTCTCTCAGTGGCAGAAAATGCTGAATCACAAACCTGGAGCTTTAAAAAAAAATTATTTCATATGCAGAAGAGACATATCTTACATCATTTCATGCTTCCTGCTCTGCTCTCTGGTGCCACGTTCCTCATTTTCAGGCTGTTTTAAAGGTCAGCTTCACAGAACAAATCCTGACCTCAGACATGGGAAATATGCTGCCTCATCACTCCAGGATCTTTTCTCACATGATTAGTCCCAACATTCCTGCAAGTAGAACAGTCCCCACTGCCACTACTGCAGACAGGGAGAAAAAAAAAAAAAAAAAAAAAAAAAAAAAAAAAAAAAAAAAAAAGGCAAGATATTTTTTCTCCATTCCCAAGGTTAATGTTCACCACCACCACACCCTCATTTCATAGGCTGGGAGCTAATTCAGCAATGTAATGCTATTGCCATCTATGGGCAAGTCATGTTTTACCGTATGTACAAATTAAAGTTGGGATGCACGCCTAAACTGACAACTACTCTCAAAAAAGTTTGAAAGGGCTTTAAAGAAGATTGTATTTAAGATTTTCCAATGGCTAAGATATACGATCTGGAAAAAGTTAATCGAAGACAGCAATTATTCCTCATGGTATTTGTTTTAATCCTTATTATGTGTTCGTTCAACTAGCTTCCTTTTGTCTGAAGAACTTTATTTGATGTAATAATTTGAGCAGACAGGAGAGGTCATGTTAAGGTGCTGATTCAGAAGGTGCATGCATACTCAGTTTATTTTGAACAAAAGACCCAAACTTATTTGAAATTACCACTATCGATTACCCAGGGTTTAAAGAATGATTGAAAGCACAACGGTGATGAACAAGCTTCAGTGCCACAGGAAAGCTGAAGATTAATTTACTTGCTTAATAACTCTTCTAAAAATGTAAGGTTTCAACATTAATAAAATAACCAGTCAATTAGTCTACTGGTTAAAAATGAAAAAGATATACTGAAAAATACTTTGATTGAAGTATAAAAGTTACTGCAAACTGTTTTCGGCTTGCTTAGGCCTCTAAGAAAGAATATGGCTAGGTTTACGGTAACCTAGTGGACTAGTTTTTGTCAGTATCTGTAAGAAATACAAAGCAAAACTTCTCTACTCACTGGGAGACTTTACAGACGACATTTAAAAGAAAGCACACCACCACAGCAAGATGAAAAATGGGGTTTCTGTTAAATTATAACTAGCCAGACGGTTATATTGCTCTCAGGTTCACGATAAAGGCAGAAAGGTTGCCTCCTATGCCTGCAGAGCTCATTGCCAGGTGGCTCGAGCCATGCATGGTTAACTCCTCAGACTCAGCCTCTTCTCGTTGGTCTCTGCTGAACCAGTGAAAGGAAAGTGCCCAGGCCCTGAGAGCAAAGATTGCCCCACAGCTTGTCACTCTGCAGAGGAAGGACGCCGTAAGACTAAACTGTACAAAAAGAGCCAAAGCGCAAAGTTCTCCTCTAACTAAGTCAGAACAAAAATGTTTGGATAGGATTTCTGGAAGAAAGAGCCAGAGGTGTTTGTGAATAACCACAAGAATAGGCACTTCCAGTGACTGCAGAACTACAAACAAAAGCACTTTTGTGCACTCCCGGATTACTTGCTCCTATTTTCTCTTACAGTCACATGCTTATGTGGGCCTGTACTGTTTGGAAACACGATTCATTAAGACGCCTTAAATTGCAACCAAGTATTGTACTATTAATACTGACTTTGTTTTAACTTCCCTGTTACTTAATATAATTTGTTTTATAATTTTATCTCTTATGTGACCAAATCCCCACTGAATCCTTTAAAGTTTTTGTTGATATGTGCACTATATTTCCAAAGTGTTTCAGATTTATGGGCTCACCTCCCTTCCCTCTCATTGTTTCATTGGTTCAGGGACAGCCCCTTCTTTTCAGCAGATTGAAACATCCAGTAATCTGAAACAGATTTGCTGACCCTATAGCATTAAATCACACTTTGTGGTGCTTTATTCCTGCTCCAAAAGACTTTATGCATTAGCGAGTACATAAAGTTGTACAGAGACTGAATACATATTGAAAAGTAATAAATGATTCCATATGGTGTTAATTTTTCAAAGCACTGCACCACTGTTTTAAAGTAATAGTGGTTAATTTTCCAATTAGGAAGATTTTTAAATAGCCCTTCTGACCCACATATATGGGAACACTCTCACTTCAGATATTCTCCCCAGCTGAGGGATTTGAGTGCACCAACAATTTTCACAGTCAAATGGCGTCCTTGGTTAGCTAGCTACCAAGAGTACAATTAGCCAAGGCAGTTAATTTCTTTCTTTTATTCAAAAAAGCTTGTGTCATCATTACTGCAAAGACACAGGTCACAAAGCCTCTGTGAGCAAACTGAATAGCACACGTTCCTCTCTAAGCTTCACGTACTTGAACATCTGTCAGACCTTCATGACAGTTTCTCCCCAGTTTTCCCTGTTTGTTTCCAACGAAAAAATCCATTTGGGTTAAACAAGGCTTATAATACCTCTACCTTGATATATTTTAAGCTAAACATGCCTATTATGAAGAGTTGCTACTGTATTTAGAATCAGCAGGCTCTTCAGCAGATCAGTTCTCAGCATGTATTCAATTACATGTTCTCACTTAAATGTTATCCCAAAAAAATAAATAAAAAAAATAAAATCAGGTCTCAGTCTTGGTCTCATTGCCTCTCCACAGGTAAACTGGCAGTGAACAACTCCAGGTGCACAGCTTTAACAGAGCAGTTTGCTAGACTGAAGGGAATGATTTTGCAAGCCAGGCAAGGACACGTGTGAATGGAAGAATTCAACTTTCAGGATTCCAGGAGGAGTTTGCAGGGCAGTTTGCTATAACTGCCTGCCCTGAGCACGTTTAAGTGACATTCACATGGGCAGCAAGGAACGTAATGTCTTTAATACCAGAAGCAGGGCTGGGGCAGAACCTGGAGGCATTAAAGTTCATAACTGCCCTCCCGACAGCCCCTACTCAACTGATGTCTAATACTGGAGGCTCTGGAGTACTATTTTTAGCATCCTAATATACAGGACATTCTGCCTTTCACATACTGAGAACCACCCCTTGTTGGGCAGCTCTGTGCCTGTCTTCCCCCCGGCCCAGTGCTGGAATTCGGAGCTCAGACACGTTTCCATGCAAAACGAGACCCATGGTCTCGGCTGCACAGCCTTCCCAGAGCACATCCAGCACATACCAATGGGCTCCAGCTTCTCACAGCACGCTGCTGTGATCACTCTTCCAAGACGGGACAGCAAGTAGGAGGTGCCCGTCGCTATCCCATCGCTCTGCAGCGTGCCACAGGCACTCAAGAAATATGACCCCCTTCCCATTCCTCTGACTTGAGCTCCTGAGTCAGCAGTCACCCAGTTCCTCCAGGGTGTGAGAGAGAGAACCAGATGCAAGTGCTTATAATCGACTTCCCCACCATGTGCTAAGCCGCTGACTGCTTTTGCTTAACACTTCACCAGCCCCTCTGAACCCTTTCTCAAATCCCGTGGGGGGCACTTCCTTCCCCCTGTGTGCCTTGCAGTGCCCCCCATACCAGGAGACACAGGGTCAGCTTCTCCTCGTTCTGCTTGATAGGGTTCAGATGCCTCCCTCTGACCTTCCAGAAGAATATCTTACCAGGGAGGTAGGCTAGCCTAACACGCACTCCATTTTCAACCAGCCTGTTGAACCCGTACTGCTGCCTAGGGGAGAGGGTGGGGATTCAGGATTCACGGGAGCAATCAAGGAGAGGCCATGACCTAGCAATAATAACATTGCCATGGGGAAGGGAGGGGAACAGCCTTGGATTTCAGTCTCCTTTTCAAAGTGTGTCTGTGTACTGTACATTAAATACCTGTCAGAGAACAAAACACAAAGTTCTGGGAAAAGAACAAGGACCCATAGCTCCAGAACAAGAGCTTCGATCACTGGAACTAGAGGATGACTGTGAGGGAGGTGCTTAGATTCTTCCTCCAGGGGCCACGAACAGGAGAAAATAATTAATTCTTTGAAGAAAGTGAAATAGGCCGTATGTGGGCACCTGCTCTCCAAAGGAGAAGCCAGGCTGCCAGCCTCAGCAAAGGTAAATCCTTTCCTGCAGCCCGGGTTCTCATCATCTGGATCCCCGATTAAATCCTCGGCTGTACAAGTGTGCCTCGTGTTCGCAGGTAGAGGGAAGCAGGGCAGGGAAAGGTGGTTATTTTAGGACTCTGCTGTGTGAGAACCACTGCATCGAAGCAAGGATCGAGGCTGCATCTCTCTGCATAGCACCACATGGACAGGACAGCCACCTCTGGGACGTTTTTCTGTCTCCTGAAGACAACCAACACCGACAGTTTCAGAGGTGCAGCTTCCAGGTCTCCCTATCGCTGCCCTGCCGCTGGGCACTTGGCACACTGGAGTGGCACACCTGGCTGCCAGACGCGTTCCCGCCCAGGCCCTTCCCTCACACTACACACAGATCCGCACTGCCTCGCAGCCCAGGTCCGCAGGGCACTTGCAGCCTGGCAAAACTTAGCTCTGAGACAAGAGGGTCGGCGAAAACCGAGAGACGGCTCGGCTCGGTCCTCAGTGCAGCAGTACCCTCTGGCCGAAGGCAATTTCCCGTGCGGGCGCCAAAGCCCGTTCAGGAAAGGCTTTTCTCCCGGCGCGGCCGCGGACCCCCCCACGCCAAAGGGGCAGCACCCGGGGCGCCCCCACCGCCTTCCACTCGATTGTTTATGAGGTGGCGCGGGGCGGCGGCGCGGGCCAATGGGGGGCGGCGCTGCCCTGACGGGCCACGGGCGCCGGCCAATGGGCGGCGAGGGCGGGCCGCGGCGGTCACGCGCGGCCCCGGAGCATGACATCATTCGGTTCGCGCGGCGCAGCCTAGCTTGGTGGGGGCGGGGCCGCCGCTGGGGGCGGGGCCGGGGCGGGGGGCGTGGCCGGGGCGGACGCTCCGCCCGCCCCGCGCCGTGTGGGCGGAGGAAGGTGTTAGGTTATAATGACGGAGCAATTAACAGATAAGTGGGCATAATTGAGCCCGCGTGAGGTAACCGAGGCGGGTTTAAGTGGATGTGGCCGGGTTGCTCAGCGAGTCGGTGGTGGGGTAGTTTGGCCACTCGGACCAGCCCCAGCTAAGAAAGAGAGTTTTCCGTCGGTCCGTCCATCTTCACGGGTCTGTGGAAGTGTCCTGATGGGGCAGGAGGCAAGGGAAGATGACTAAATACGTAAAATCCAAATCCTTTCAAATATATGGCCCAAGATGAATTAGAAAAAAAAAAAAGTTTTAAAAAAAGTGAAGTTTCCTGCTGGATCTCATGAGTTTGACTTCACCCTAAGATTATAAACTCAGTAATTGCAAGTACCCCCGAGTATTCAAAAATTATGATATAAACTCAAGAATTGCATTTACCTGCGAGTATCTGCACTTTTTTTCCTTCCTCTCCCCTCTGTTATGGTGGTCAGTCAGCCAGTTCACAGGCTGAAGTCCAGCTTCAAGTGATCTTCAAGTTGCTGTTCATCACTTTGAGGAAAATTTTATAGCCAGAACTCTGTAGCCATCTTTGGCAAACCCTTCATGTTTCCATGGCACAATTTAGACCCTTGCTCTGTATCTGCCATTCTGCCAATCTTTCCGTAACAACTGTGGAACCAACAAGCCAGTTTTAGCCAAATTGGGCAGAAAGGTTAAAGTCTCAGGGTATGAAGCTGGCTAGTTTATAGATGTCATTTCTTTCTAATCAGCACACAGGTTGCTCTGAATCAGCCACAAAACCTATTGCCCTTTGCCCAGTCTGTGTTTAAAGGGCATAGTAGGGAACTGCGGGAAGAATAAAAAATACACTGAGGGAGCTGCTTTCTCACGGAGTGGGTGGGAGGGGTAGACAGGGTTATCACAGGGAACACGAACTTCTCAGAGACCAGGCTGCAGGTGCCTTACAAAACAACCTGTCATATACTTGTGTGTGTGAGGTCCATGTAGACAATGCAGCTGTTGTTTAACATAACTGCAATACAACATCAGTTTATTGAGCAACACCAAACTTTACAGTAGATTTCTATAACGATGTAATGGCAAAAAAGTTCCAAGTCTATTACCATCTGTGCAACTGCAGCTCCAACCTGAGGTAAGCTTATCTGCAGTCAGATATTTGTGTAAGAAAGAGGTGAAGCCAAAAATGTCACCTGCACTTATCTAGCTCCTCTAGCTGCAGCGTCACCGTGACCCTGCCAGATCCATGCAATCAGATACCATGATAGGCACACATGTTCCCAACATTGACTTGAGTGGCGACAGTAGATAAAAGGAGATGCAGGGGAAGACGCAGCACTGCCCTAAACCACTCTCAGACTAAGTAGGCACAGTAAGTGAGCATGGTTTTCAAATGGCCTGAGGGCTGGCCTAACTTTATTCCTGTTGAAGTCAGCGATAAAACTCCCATAAATGGAGCCTTTTTGAAAATCTCACCCTTGGGGCATTAAATTACTTGAAGAGATTGAAAATTGTGCAGGCTTGAGATTCAATTTTGATCACTTTTTATATTTATTTCAGTGGGT
Source organism: Pyrocephalus nanus (assembly GCA_038380795.1). Lineage (NCBI taxonomy): Eukaryota > Metazoa > Chordata > Aves > Passeriformes > Tyrannidae > Pyrocephalus > Pyrocephalus nanus. Next base: position 45,505,542 of record CM076260.1, read on the forward strand.
CCAGCTGTGGAATGACAATAAGAGGAGATTCTGTGTCTTTCTGTTTTGCTTGCACACTTTTTGTAAGTAAAATGTGAAGGAAAAATTATAATGTGGTTTTAATTACACCTCTGAACTGCAGTGTTATGGGCACACACGTGCTGCAACGAGCTATGAGGAACTGGTACCATGACATATGATAAAGGTTGTGTGACTGATGTGCCAGTGAATTCTGAAGAGGGCAGATAATCTTGCAGTAAAGGCCCAAGGCTGGTACTCAGGCGATCCAGTTTTATTTCTCAGTTCTGACATGGGCTTCCTGTATGACCTCAGTACAGTCATGTAATTGCTTAGTGCCTCTGTCCACCATCTCTTTAATAGGGTTACTACTTACTTATTTCCTTTCTCCCGCCCTGGCCTGCCTTATTAGACTGCAATTCTGCCAGGGAGTGGAGCATTTCTTACCACGTGCAGGGCCTTCACCCTGTACAATGAGACCTAATAGCAATGCCTGTAGAGTAATGCAATGCCAATTAAATAAATAAATGAAGTTGATAATATCATTTAGGACTAGATTTGCAGCTTCTAATGCAGCCCAAGGTCAAAGTGCTAGGCTTCCCTGGAACCTCAGGACGTAAGGAAGTGCTCCATGGGGAGGTTTTTGTACTGGTCAAAATCAGCCCCAAGCAGTAGCAAGTTTTGGAAAAGGGCTGAGCATCAGTCACAGTTCTGCAGCTGACCTCTGGCTAACTGCTGAAAGCCACAAAGAGAGGCTCCTCAGAGATGTGGTATTGGACCAAGTGTCTTCTCAGTGTGCCTTCTCATCTGATCTTGGTTCCTGGCTCTTCAATGCTTACTGCAGTTTTCCTCCCTACCAACTGCTAAATCGTACATGCCAGTGTCAGTGTCACAGTTGCAGAGTGGCTGATGTCTTTTTGAGCTGCCTTGCATTCCCATAAGAGGCCACATTACAACAAAAGCTGTGGCAGGGTACAACATTGTGACCCAAAATGGAGTTGCAGTGAAAATTATTTCCATTACTTGAACCTGCATTCATTCTGATTAATTCAGTGTCTCTTACTATATTTAGATAATGGAAGATTAATTGTACGTATGCTGAAACGCTGTCCATTGTAATGAAATCGGGACAAACTATTCCTAACTTGTGTCACTTGAATTCAAAACCTAACTAGATCCTTAGGCCTTACTTAGAAGGACCTTTAAGGCATGCAGGAGCAGGGCCTTGCTGTTTTCTAATCAAACGGAATGGTTTTCAAATCTCATTGTTTGTCTATAATGCTAAATACATCAGGAACAATTTAATTTGCCCGCTAATTCTATCCAGCAATGCTTCAGAAGCACACCTGTTTCTCAAGCATGCAGTTGTCCATCTCTCATATCAGAGACAACACTACTGTTGGACTAAACCTAGTCCACACTCTAGGTCGATACCAAGCTGGGTGAGGACTGATGCATATACGTTGCAATACAATGTATTTATAGCTACATCCGTATTAATAGCTTTATGTTCCATGTCTTTGTGGGTCACCCCTTTATTCAACCCATAATTAACTACGTCTTCGAGTCAGCTACTTTGGAGGGCTTTCTGCTAGGGCACGGCCTCCGAGGAGGAGGTACATCGGGCTTATACTCATGTGTGGACACGTCTGAACGTGCTCCTGGCATCACCTACGGGAGGAATTAAAGTTTTCAAAAAATTACGAAATTATACTCTAAATTTTGAAGTCTACCAGAATAACTCGTACACCAATAATTTACGACAAGTACAATTCAGAAATGAAACAGGAGTAATGCAACCCTTAAAGAAAGTGTGCTTAGAGAAGCCTGAGCGCTTCCCACCGCCGCCTTCCCGCCACCCGGGCGGCGCGGCCGGGACGCGGCTCCGGAGCCGCAGGGACGGCGAGCAGTCGAGCATTGCCCTCGCCGGGTCCCGGCAGCTCCTCCAGCCCGCCCAGCCCCAGCGGCTCCCCCCATCCCGGCGCTCCCGCCCCAACGGGGGCGGCTCCTGCGCGGTGCCGCCCGCCCCACGCCCGCCCATGGGCGGGCCGTGCCGTGCCGTGCGGTTTGGTTGAGGCCCCCTGCGTGTGTCTATAACTTTGTGTTGCTGCCGGTGGTTGTTAGGAGGAGGGATGTGGAAGTCGGCGGTGAGCAGGGTGACAGGCTGCTCGGGCGGGCTGCGGCGGACGGGCTGGGCGCGGGCGGATCGCTTGCCTCTCGCCGGCTGCTCGCAGGGGGAGCGGGCGCTGTGCCGTTTTCCCTTCCTTCGCCTTTAAAGGGAAGGCTCTTCGAAGCTGAAGGCGCAGGAGCAGGAGGAGCGGGAACCATGCAGCAGCACTGCTTCTTCCTCCCGTGAATTCGGATCTCGATTGCTGCCTGTGTGGAGGTGGCTGTCGATCCAGCACCCCCCGCCGCCTCCCGCCCCTCCTGATGTGGCTTTCCCTGCCTTGTCTGCCTGCGCTTTTTAAATGACTTAAGTGAAGGGGGGAAAAACTGTCAAGATGGCAGCAGCAGGAGCAAGGCGGTTATGAATGTGGTGTTGATGCTGGAACAAAACCTATTCTCTTTGGCAGCCCTAGGGAGGGCTTAAAGCTTCTGGACCTGTTGGAAGACTGACGATTTGATTTGTTCCCGTTGTGTTTGCTTTTTTTTTTTTTTTTTTCCTGCGAGAAGAAGGATTTATTATTTTTTTTTTTAACCGACCAGCCCCCAGGGTGGCCTTCTCCTGCCCCCTGCTCCGTCGACTGAGAGATTTTTGGGGGTTTGCTTGCGTGTGGCTTGGGGCACCGCAAAGTGACAGGCTTACGCTAGTGTGCAGTTGGATGTATGCTAAGACTTCGGCTACCTTTAGGGCGTTCTGAAGAAGGAAAAAGTCTTCGGCGTAATCCAAAGGACCCCTCTCCCTGCCCTCCTGCCGAGGGAGGGCGCAAAGGACCACCCCCCCAAAAGGCAAGATATCTGCAGAAGCGACGGGGAGCGAGCTCGAGGGCGTGGGGGGGTCCTCTCCCGGCTGGATACAGCGCGGTTCCTGCTGGAGCTACTTCTGCATCCGCATGGAGTGAAACATAAACAAACGCACACACGCACCGCGGGAGCGGCCGCCGCTCCGCCGGCGCGGAGGGCAGCGCCGCGGGCACCTCCGGCACCGCCCGGCCCGCGCTGCCCGCCCTGCGCGGCTGCTCCGGCTTCTAATCTGATTTTTTTTTTTTTTTTTTTTTATCTCTCCCTCCCCTTTTCTCTCCCCGCTCGCAGCTCCGGCGTGCGCATCGCCCGCGGGGAGCGGGGCTCGGGGCGCAGCGGAGAGCCTGCCAGCCCTTAGCGGAGCGCGGCATGCCCGCCCGGCGGCTCCCCGCCTGCTAGGCTCCCGTCGGCACCGAGGAGGCGGCGGAGGAGGAGCGGGGTCGGCGGCCGCCCGCCCGCCCCGTCGCAGCGCCCCGCAGCCGCCCGCGGGGGAGGCCAAGATGGCAGAGGCGTCGCCCCCCGCCCCGCTTTCGCCCCTGGACGTGGAGCTGGACCCTGAGTTCGAGCCGCAGAGCCGCCCCCGCTCCTGTACCTGGCCCCTGCAGAGGCCCGAGCTGCAGGCCAGCCCAGCCAAGCCCGCCGGCGAGCCGACCGCCGACGCCGCCTCCATGATCCCCGAGGAGGAGGACGACGAGGAGGAGGGGGGCGGCTCGGCCATGACCGTCGGCAGCGCGGCCCCGGCGGGCGGAGAAGCGACGGCGGCGGCCACCGCCGTGCCGGAGGAGGCGGCGCGGCTGCTGGCCCCGCTGCCCGGAGGCGGCCCGGAGGGGCCGAGCCTCTCGCCGGGGGGAGCGGCGGCGGCGGGCGGCGGGGGGCTGAGCGGGGGCCCGGCGGCGGCGCCGAGGAAGTGCTCGTCGCGGCGCAACGCGTGGGGCAACCTCTCCTACGCCGACCTCATCACCCGTGCCATCGAGAGCTCCCCGGAGAAGCGCCTCACCCTCTCCCAGATCTACGACTGGATGGTCCGCTGCGTGCCCTACTTCAAGGACAAGGGCGACAGCAACAGCTCGGCCGGCTGGAAGGTGAGGCGGGATCCCGGGGCCGCGGCGGAGTCGCCGCGCCGCCCCGACGGGCGTGCTGCCCGCGGAGGATGCGGAGCGGAGCGGGGTGTCGGCGGGCTGTCCCCGACGGCAGCCGGCCGGGCGCTGGTGGTGGCCCTGCTGGTGGTAGTCGTCCAGTCGCCCTTGCTTTTTTTAAGGGAGAGGGTACGAAAAGTTTTGTCCCTTTCCTGTTGCTATGTGTAAGCGGTGAGGGCTCCTGACTCGGGGGGCTGGGGAGACGCTGGAGCGGAGCTGGCGTCTCTGGTGCACAAGTACAATAAGCAAAGAAAGAGAAGGAGAGAGGAAAAAAAATATTTTTAAGGTGTGTGTGTTTTGTTCTGCCTTTTTTTTTTTTTTTTTAAGTTACGTTTGGTAACTCATTTTGGAAATAAGCAGAGTTACTTTTATGCACGGTCAGTCTGAGTCTCAAAAGCTCAAATACAGAACGACTCTGTTATTTTTGTCAAGAAAAACCCCAGTGGTTTGCCCACGCGTTCCTCAAAGGCAATAGAGGGAAATTCGGGTCTTGACATTTCTTCATAAAGTTAATCAAAGCATGGAGTTATTGGCTGTTCAGCCACGGGAATGCTTGGTTTGCGAATCCTGCAGTGCCAGCGTATGAGGGCACCGTCTACTGATAGCCCAGCATTTTCTGTCCAGCACTGCGACAGTGAGCAGCTAAGATTACTGGCATTTTAATAAGTGAGGAAAAAAAAAATAATCTGTTTTTGTGGGTTGTTTACTCAGCGCGTGCAAAAGCACGTTGCAGGCAGGCAGGGTTTTACCCTCAAGACAAAGTCTAATAAGGCCTACCAGAAGCTGGTACTGCACGTAAAGCACACTGAAGTGATTTCCAGAACTGCTTTTTTTCTCTCCTCCTTTACCATGTCCATCTATTAGTGTCTGTTGGACGCTGAAATGTCACGTACTTGCAGCTATACAGAAATGCAGGTGCTGCTTGATGTCAGTACTGTTTGCAGAAGGAAATCCCGGTATGGTTCAGTTGCTGCTGAGGGCCGATACTGGCAGCATCTGACAGCGAGTTTTTGAATGGATGGCTGAAGGCAAATTTGCCAGGAAGTTCTATTGTTTTACAGAGAAATCAATTTTGAATCTCTCTAGTTCTAGATCATGTGATAACTTACAGTATTCAAATTGGTCAGAAATACTGTATAGATAAAACATTTCAGGCAGGTTCTGTACTAGGAGCCCTGTCTCGTATTTGGTGCCTGAGTAGGATTTGCTGTTAGGAATTAAAGTGAAGCTGTATGATTTTTACCTGCCAAATGAGGCACGGTAAAGGAAGCATTTCACTGACAGACTTGTCTCAGGCTGGGGAAAAGATAAACACAAAGTTTATTGGTGCGGTAGCTGGTTCAAGACAAGGCTTTTAAAAACACAGATCCTTTTTGCAGCTTTTGCGTCTGTATTAGGTGTTGGATTTTGATCTGACTTTACAAGTGCAACATGGAGTGTGATAAAGGGTTACATCTTCCAAAGACAGCTTGTGCCTTCGTAAGTTGTTTGGTTTCACGCAGAAGCAGTGGCTTTGGATGTCAGATGCTATGACAAATCCAGCCTTTTTATCTGGTGCTTTGAGTTTTCAGTAAATTTTTGGTACCCAATTCAAACGGAGACATTGAACAATGGGGCTGACGCTGTTTCTTCTGAATTTGGTGGCAAAACTCCCTTTCACTTAAGCAGAAGCAGGATCTGGGCCATAATGTGAAGTGCTTACATTGATTAGTATCCTTAATACAGTCACAATTTTTCTGACAATTTATACTGTTAATTTGATATTGATTCCTTTGCTGAGCAGCATTAACTGGTACTTGGAGCTAATTAAAATGTTAAAAACTTGGATCCCTTGAGATTCTTCTGATATAATTTAGTTCAGAAGTTTCTCACAAGCCTTTAGGATGACCTTTCTCAGGAGATGCAAGCACACTGGTAGCAGAAAATTCTGCCTCTAATGACTGTGAACTGTTTCTGGAAGTTAGGGTAAAGTGCTGGATCGTGTTAACGGTGGGTGCAGTTGCGCGTGGGTGGTAGGGGCATACTGGAAGGGGCAAAGGGAAGGTCAGGAGCTAATAATTTGCCAGGCATCAAAAACTGCAAAATTTAATTCCTTGGCAGTGCTAGAGTTTCTTTTAAAGTATGCATGTACATTCAGAAGAGGACTATTTCAGCTTCTAGGCTGGAACGTAGATTAGTTTGTACAGAGGCAACACTCTTAAATAGAGACTCCATCTTAGTCTCCTGATGCTAAAACACATTATATGTTTTTATCATCTTTGTTTCCCTTACAGGTAATGAATACAGCTTTTCAGGGGCCAAGGTCAGCTTTTCACATTAGAGTTTTCAGGTTGCTAGTTACACAGAGACTTTAAATGAACAGAAGATAGTTCTGTATTAGAAGTCTTTTTTTTTTTGGTCTTAATTTATTTTTACACAGCTAATTTTGTTGTTGAAGGCAGCAAGCCTATTTAATGATATTCTGCTTTGGCACTGAGTGGGAAAACTGTTATTATAAACAAAGGGAAGAAGAGAACTTGGTCTTATTATCTTACGTATTATTATATATGAAATATTAATACTGTTTTCAGTGAGAGGTACTGAATGCCATAATCCGTAAACATAACTGGGATTATATTCCTCAAAACAATTATTTTAAGAGCTATAAATGAAAGTTACAACTATCACTTTTTTTTTTTTTTCTTCTTTTTTCTGCCTAGGGCATTAAAGCAGAAGTGAATATTTCAGATGTGGTTACGAAGGCATATTATTACGTTTCCGCTAATTCAGATAAGGTTTGCCCAATACACCCCCCCAACAATCTTCTTTGGTCACCCCTCCCCGTGGCCCCAGTGGGACACTGGTTAACCTAATAGTGCCTGACAGCTAACTAGGGCAGTAGTTTATGGTGCATCGCTGTAGAGCTGGCATGCTCTGGACACCGTTGTGTACCAAGGGTAGCCTGGTTTGGTAGAATCCTGTACACTTCCAAACCACTTTAGAGGGTTTTGATGCGTGTTTCAATATCGACTTCTGTCTCGAATTCTTTGAGAGGGTCAGTGTTTGTATTTATGAACAGTGGAGTGGGGAAAAGATCTGAGGGTGAGCTGGTTTCACCCTTGTGAAATGCACTGTGCCAGGTGACTGTTCCCGGAACTTACTTCAGCAGAGCTCCTCGATGACCAGCTCTATCTGTCTTTCCAAATTCAGGTATCTGTTACCCTATCGATATCCTGCAGTCACAAAACTAGTGTGCTGACTTAAAAAACAAGTTTTACCCTTCAAATATTTAGTGTGCAGCACTCCACTTAACGATCCTGAAACAGAAAACTGAACCACTCTTGTGTCCATGTGTATAGTAAAGGTGCCCCTTTTCTCTATAGCTTAAGTAATTCCATATCTCTACCCGGAATGTTATTTTGTAATTTCTTGTAGCACTATCTTGTGAAACAGACTTTTCTACATGAAGAGTACACTAGGGGGACTATTTTCCTCTTTGTCAAGCGGTATGGCAAGACTATGAATCTCATCCTTTATACACAGATACCAGTAATTCCCAAATTCAATGCAGCTCATTTGCTCTGATTTGTTTTTCATATCAGAAGCCTATTTTGTTTTACACCTGTTGCATTCATCTTCCCCATGAAAGAAAAACACTAGCTGCTGGGGTATTAACTTTGAAGGGGAGATCTTTGTAAACTTCGTGCATGGACGTTCTCTCATTCCTCACCATGTGTGGTTGGCCAGTACGTACCAAAGGGCTGCAGTCCCTTCAGTGTAGCAAATTCACGAGTCTCTTCTCTAATTTTTGACACTTGAAAAGGCTTGAGAAATTTGCCAGCAATGTAGGCAGATGTCTAAATCTGCTAGCCAGATGCTGATACATGAGATGTGTCGGACTTTTTTATCATCTTTTTGTAAAGGATGTGAGAAGGAAGCAATACCAGTCTCTGTTCCTGTTTCTCCTTTCTCGGCGTGGCACTTGATGTCTTTATCAGGAGTGGCAACATAAAACTGGAATGCACATCAGTTTCTTTTTTTTCTCTACTGTCTTTTTTATTATTTTTTTTAAAGATTCTGTTTCCCCATTAACTGCAAACAAGAATATTTTTTCCAGCCTTCTATTGTATTCTTACTTTTCTTTTTTTAACATATATTTTTGAGTTGCCTTGTTCATCTGTACAGAAGGGTTTGGGTTACAAACTGTAGCCCGATTATTTAAAGTTTTGATCTGCCAAAGAGAGCACAGGTTTAAGCACGTGCATGGATCCTTGGGACTTCACTGGGATTACTTGTGTGCTTAAACTTACTGCTTAAGCATCTTACCTGATCAAAGCCTTACTATGTTGTCCTTTAACAAAATACTCAGGAACATCTGTAAGGGAATTTTGTGCTGAGCAATATGGAGAGATGTGTGGTTCTAGCGGTTGAAACCGATAGATAATAAGGTTCTTGCATCAAAGAGGAGTATACTTGAGTTTCACAGTAACAAATGACTTTTTAAACTTTTCAGTAGAAACCATATGTAGATATTAGTGCACATTATTATTTTATATCTGCAATGTACATCAAAGATCTCACTTTTCCCCAGCTCGTGCATGCAGGTGACAGCTATTAGAGCAGTAAGAGAGAGACCGAGTAGCTCACCCAGAATCATTGACATTGTTTGATGCACAGTGTGACAGTAAGGAGCACCTCTGCTGAAGGACTTGTTAAATGCAGACATAAACACATCACCTTGCTGAATGTCATCAGCTGCGAACAGTCACAGGCTCTGGGAAACTTAACTTTTGATGTGAATGGGAAACCTCCAGTCAACGATGCTGGATAGTATTGCTGTCAGGTAGAGCTGCGTGATAAATACCGGAATCAATGTTCCTCAGTTCTTCAGAGACAGAAGGTTACCTAAAACAGTCATGCAACATCGACATTGTCTGCAATAGGTTTATTAGTGTCAATATCAGAGCATATTTAAAATAGGAAGCTTGAGAGTCGGAGGTTAGCTCTTACACTTACCTGTGTGTTTAAAAGTACACTGTTAATGATAATAAAAATTAAATCACCTTAGTGGCATTTGTGTCCATTGTATTGGCTTGAACAAACATTATCTAAGACTATCAGGCTGTGGAGGAGAGATGTCCTGGCACTGCTGGCCTGGGACGTCCATTCTCTGCCTGGTTTTGTCCTGGTGAAGCGAGCGATGTCTTACATGCGAGGCCATTTTGTATTCGGGTCATTTTGGTGGTGCTACACTACTTTGCTGTAATCCTGGGAGATTAGGGGAGGCTGGGCACGTGCTGGTGCATTTAGAAAGGCGAGTGATTAGGGTTAGCTGGGTGGTTTTGTGAAAGCTCTTTGTGCTGACGTGGACAAAGTAGAAACCCAGAGTCGGTGGTGCCCCTTGCAGAAGGCAAGCAGCACTGGGGCAGCTTCCCCCCTCCCAGTGTCTCCCTGCAGCGGCTGGGTGGTTTTCAGCCAGCTTGCCTGGGGTGGATGGGGTGAACAAGTATAAAACCACCCCAGAAAATTACCGTGGGCGTGCTGGGTTCAAAGGGAGGCCGAAGGGATTGTCTTGGAGATAAGGGAAAACTGAGGATAAACAGCCAAGGCATTTCTCTAGGTGGCAGCCTCCTAAAGGTGCCCTGCTAGATTTTGGCAGCCAGCTATTTTGCGTGGAAGTATGGAAAAATCTTTTGTGAGGATTGTTCTTTATTTGCAATGCAATTAAAGTGGGTCTTGGTGTAGTGGCGGCTTGCCAAAGAAGAAATTGAAAGTGTTTCCAAATGCAAGTTGCTACTTAGACTGAAGTCTCTGCATGTTCTTGTTTCTCTCCTACTTTTTTAAAATCCATGTTACTATCTCTCTCACAGAAAACGTGCCCAAGGGCAGGGTTACAAAATGGCAATGTTCATTTGTTCTAAAGGCAGGAGGCCCTCCACGTTTTGAGGCACTCTCTCTGGAGAAGGGCAAGCTGTGAGACTCCTCCTGCTGCTGTTTTCATTCCTCTTGCCGTGGTAACCTGTGGTTCCCAAGTCAGCTCTGAAAACGGGCCACAGGCCTTGCAGGTCCTGGGACAGGAGGCACATCCAGGTCCCACAGCATGCAGCAAGGATCCTGAGAAAAGCCTGCCTGATAACACAGGGCTCAAGGAGCTGCAGGGTGGTTTTTTTCTTTTTTTTTTTTTTTTTTTTTTTTCTTTCCTTTTTTTTTTTTTTTTTCTGTGGCTTTTCTTGGGGCTGACAGTACGTGTGTAGTGCAGCGGTTCAGGAGCAAAATGAAGTGTTGAAGTAATATGCATAGTTATGCAGGTTTTGGTATTGCTGGCTCAGCACACCATGAGTTAAGTGAAGATTATACTTAACCTTTTATTTACTCTTTTTTTTTTGTGTTTCTACAAACTTAGACTGTTCTGTTACAATTTCCTGAGCATTGCCACACACTAAGCTTGGAAAATGAGGTGCATTTAGCCAATTTATGGCCTGACATATGTTAATTAACATTAATTACCTGCTTGAATAGTCCATTTAGCACTTATTATTAAAAAGTGGCTTGTCTACAGAAGGGGATTTTCCTTCAGAGTGAGATGTTTTGTTCTAACTTGCTTCAAATGAAGTCAGAATGGGGCATCCTATGCTTGTGCACGGCTGTACCAGTTTCCTGATGTTCCAGTTGTGCTTGTGGGATATGATTGCACCACTGACAGGCACCAACTCCTTCCCCATGTGTATTTGACATTTATTTGACAACAGCTTAGCTTCCCAAGCAAGCCATCATGTTTCCAAGCATTTTTTGCTGGTGCCGGGTACAGCCCTTGCTCATCCATTTGAGGCAGCAGAGAAAGAGCCATGCTCCTCAGCTTGAGAGGAACTGTAGGGACATCTGGAGCCCTGCAGTGATGTGACCCCAGCCCCTGTTTGGGGTGGAGGGGTAGGAAAAGCTCAGGTATGCAAGGCTGGAGAGGGTTTTTAGGAGTTGCTGGGGCACACTGTGGTGCCTTGCAGGGAGGGTGTCTTCAGCTCTATGTGGTCGAGGATGATGGACCTTGAGGCTCCCACAGACTTTGAGAGGAGGCCACTGCTGGAGTGCAGCATGGTCTGCAGCCACAGCAGGTTATGTCTTGCTGTGTTCACCAGTTACTTTACCTAAGTTGTCTCCTGGGCAATGTATTGGGCAAGGGTTGTCACAGATCACTGGTCGAAAACCTGTGAGATGAGAGGATTAAGAAGCAGAGAGCACTTGTTCGATTTCCAAATACCAATATTAAAAAAAATAAAAAATAATAATTAAAAAAAACCCCATTCCTCAATTTCCCATCCCCCTGTTTCTCATTCCTGTCTTGAGAGACTCCCAGGATGTCAGGTCCTACTTCACCTTCTCCATCCTTCCCTTTGTAACACCAGTGGGAGGGCTTGCATGGTGCATGAGGTGCTGGCTGGTGGTTGTGCAGGGCATGTGGCACAGTATGACTGCATTTCAGCTGGGGATACAGCTTGGAGAAAATTAGGCTACAGGACTGATGAAAAGCAATTTCAGGGCAATGTAAGGGAACAAGTTGCATTAGTGCTCTGCCTCATCCCTGGTGTGAATAGCAAGGGAGCTGCCTTCCAGTGGGGCTGAGGAGCATTGCAGTGTCGCCATTGCTTTTTGCCAGAGTGATTCCTCCTGATGCTGTGTGTGGCTCTGAGGTCCAGGAGGAGCCCCTCTTACTCTGCAAAGCCAGAGTCCTTTTCTGAGCCCCATCCCCCTTGCACATTTGTTCAAGGGCTGATGTGCTCATAATGCTGCTATTAATTTGAGGTAATTTGAGGGAGGTCAGGAGTTAATAGCATTGATGTCTTGTCAGTAACTCTGTGTGTGTGTGTGTCCTACCTGGACTTTGCTTACTGGGGCAATTTTCTTTATCTGTACACTAGTACCAAGTAAAAATAAAGGCTATTTAAATACTTTTACCGATCTCAAACACATTTGTAAGATTTCACTGTCAGAGAAATGCCTTTCTGGGGATTTGTGCAGGTAAAGAAATGCCTTGTGAAAATTAGCTCTTATAAAAGACTCGTGCTAACAAATTGAATGCAGTGCTTGCTCTATTGCAACATCCTGAGTAGTTTAGAGCTGAATTGTGGAATGGTGGGTTCTCACTTGAACATGTTTATTTGGCAAGGTATTATTTTACTTTTCTTTATTATTTTTCACCTGATGGTGAAGTTGCCACTTGCTACGTGTAAAGGGGTGTGGAAGGGCTGTGCATGCTGGGACAGAAGGGGAGAGGCAGCCCATGGATCATTGCCAGAGGAACTGATGGAGGAAGGTCCACTTTGAAGCAAGGAAGATGATGTGCAGCACTGACAGTGTGTTGTCTCCAGTCTTGGGGGGCAGGAGGCTGCCAGCAGTGGGTGTGGGGCTCTCCCTGTGCAACCTGGGGCTGCTGTACACCTGAGTGCTGCCGGCGGTCAGGTGCGTTTCCAGGGCGTGAGTCACTGGATCACGCCACCTCTGCGTCCCTTCACCCACTGCCCGTGCTGAGGTGAAGGGTGGGTCTCTGCTGACGTCTCCACACGAAAACCCGGTTGAGAGCTTCGGAATGAGGGCAGGAGGCAGGAGCGCTGTCAAAGGGACCCACTTTTCTCCTTTGATGCCTACCTTTCAGGCTGCCTTCGCACTCTGTTGTGCCGTGGGTCTGCCTGGGGGCCACTTATAAACCAGCCCTCAGCCTTGCAGTGTCTTCAGGCCAGCCTGCCTCCTCGTCCCTGTTTTTCCAAGATCTTCATCTCTCTCTAGGGAGCAGTGGAGGCCATGGCAATCCCGGGACTCAGTCCTAGGAAAAAGTTTTCAGTCGGTTTGCTGGCTCCTGAGTCACGTGAGCAGAAAAGGGCAAGTCCGGGCTGCTTGCCAGCACTTGAACGTGGAAGTAACATCTGCTTATCCCAACCCCAGAGGAGTGGGAGACAGCAGATAAGTCGGAAGACTGATGAGGACAGATGACGGTCTGCTGTGGGAGGACAGATGACGGTCTGCTGTGGGAGGACAGATAGAGGAGCACCCAAAAACATCGGCATGTGTCTGCTTGGGCTTCACTTTGCCTCCTGGCTGCTGTGACTGCTCACTTCAGAATGAGAATGGAAACTGGTTTGCATGGATGCTGCCCAGTTTATGACAGTGCAACTTTCATGTGTAGCTGAAGTGAAGAGGGCATCTAAATCTCATCCTTGCTAAAGGCCATTTTAAAGCAGCATCAAGGCTCTCTTATGATGCTGCAGCATCACGTATTTGCACTACTGCAAGACAGACTCAAGCCAGCAATGGTTAAAATTCCAATTGCAGCTGAGCATGGGCTCCCTGTGAGGACTGAGCATGACCAGGGAATGTCAGTAATAGTGTTACACTTGAGTAAACAAAGCTTTGTTTAAAATGTATTAAATACCTAATAATACTCTAATAAAAGCTACTCTCCTAGTCTATACAGCCAGTCCCTCTGAATCTGTAGACAATTTGCCCTTATAGCTCAGTTTTTTCTCACACTGTACCATGTTGGTTTCTACGCTTTTTTCTAAAATAGGATACAGAAGAATAAATATATTATTTCAGAGAAATAATTTTAGGACGTGGGCTGAATTCCAGGGCCATATTTATTTTAACTGGAATGTGGACTGAATTATCTTGATATATGCTCAGGTGTCAGTCCTCTTAAATCCTGCTGTATTTGTTTTTTTTCTTTCCACATTATGTCTTTAAATACCTATTTCAACTTTCCAAAGACACATTGTGACCAAAGTTAACTCCATTTGCTCACATGAAATTTGCAGTGTACATTTAAGTGCGAGACTTAATCCAGATAAAAAGTTTCTGACTTTGTGTGAACCCCAATCTTGTGTAAATATATTTGCTAGTACTTCATGGAGGATTTATCAGTTCCATATATTTAGTTCTAGATATGCTTAATGCGTAAAATTTGGCGTCTGATAAGTGAGAACAGTGCTCAAGAAAGAATGTCTTTTTGTGAGACTCTCACAGGCTCCCACATTAGCACCTTTTTTGCTGATTGATTTTGTTCTGAGAGCAGTGGTGTGGTTTCCTGAAAGCCTGTAACCTACTGTTTGTTTTGAAAACTGCTGTGGACCTTGACTAATTTTCAGAGAATGTTTTTTTCCAAGAATTCGTAGGAGAAGGTGACACCAGTTCAAGTCGTGTCCTGAGATGCTTGTAAGCTGAGACACGTAGAGCTGCTGTCCCTGTTTTCGTGCAACACAACCCATTGTGCTTAACAGTTTCACTGTGTGTGGGAGCTCAAAACCATTTGTTTGAGATGTCAGGTTTCAGAGTGAATGGTGCTTCTTAAAGTATTCATCAAGACCTACAATGGGAGGCTGCTGATCCTACAATGCCTTTGTAGAAGAGCAGCATTGGCACCGATAATGATGATGCCACTGAGGAGCTGTGAAAACTCAGAAGCATTTTGTGAATTTTGTTCAGGCAGCTTCTGCTTTTTCTTAGCCTTAGCCATATATCTGTCCCAGGTAAGCGGCCCCGTCTAAAACCTTTGATGTACAAATGGAAGCCATGTCAGAGTTCTGCATGAATTCAGCCAGAGGTCTCCTGTCTAGTCTGTGCAGCAGCCAAAAGCTCTGAACCTACTACTGTGTTCATCATGGTGTTGACAGTGTGATTTTCTCTTCCCATAGCATGTTGAGATTTATTTCTTGCCCCATTGCTCTTACATCTCAATTCATACACAGCAAGAATACTTCTGATTAAAATTTACTGGAAAGTTTGCATGCTTTAGTTACGAGACAAATCTTTTATGAGGAACTGTTCTTTGTAAAGCTATGGCCAAGCAAGCTCTGTGCATAAGAAGGTTTTTGAAAATCAATAGTGAAGCCATTTTCCTTACAAAAAGGAAGAGAATTGTATAGGACATAAGGTAGTGGCATACGGGGCTGGGAGGAGGAAGGATTCTATGAGCTAGCAGCGGGGAGTAAATCAACCTAATGTATGTTCATAGACATCTGATGTCTACTGGGCCTAGTGGGGTAGCTCAAAGCAGGTGGAAGAAGCATACTGTTTACCTAATTAGAAACATAAATAAAATCTTTCCAACATTTTTCTGAATTAAAATGCATTTGAAGCATATGTCAGACTTCTCACATCCAGGAAGGATCTCTTAAAACCCTGCCGTTCCTCAGGGAGGCTGCTTCTAGCCCACCTTCCTCAGGGCTCTGCCAGGTAACAAGTCTTCCTGTTTGGAAGATGGAGTTGGATGTGCCTTAGCAGCTGGAAATGTTAGGGTTCTCTCTGAGCACACCTGTGCTCCTTTTCAATCAGTGGGGAAAGGCCTATTGTTTGAGACTACAGACCAGGGAATTGGAACAACCAAAGAAAATTGTCACGGTTGAAATCACTGAAGATAGGATTTCACATCTGTGTATTTATTGAGGAGTTGGTGATGATGGGAAGCAGGGCCTGAACCGCAGTTACAGTCAGAGCAGCTCCATATCTCCAGTGTATTTTAAGACATCAAGGAGACAAAGATGATGCTAATTGCAAGAGAAACTACTTAACTGCTTTGTATTATGTGTGAAATGAAGGGGGAATAAGGCTGATTGAATGACCTATTTTGACTTTCTCAGTATAACATGTTTAATGTTTTAGTCTTTTTCTGGACAGTGAATTAAATTTTATCAAATCCTGCTGGAAATTAATGTTGCTGGGCAAAGTATTTTATCCTCACAGTTTTAACCGCAAAGTTACATCCTGCTTCTTGACTCAGTGGAGTTTTCTCTTTCAGCTGGAAAGGGCTTTGCCATGCAACACAGTAACAGTAGTCCTTTTTGCTTTATACAGAATAGGGACCTGTCAGGAAGAATATAAAATAGGGCACTGAAGGAGTCTAATTCAGAAGGAGAAAGGCCATAAATCTCCACCTCTGTCTAATGACAGAAGGCCAAAGTACAGCAAAAGCGTTTCTCTGCTTGTAAAATGCCAGATGCCAAATGTAAAATACCAGAGAAGTTGTTCTGTTAAAGGCACAACTATATCTAACCCCCTTAGAAGCTTTTCAACTTTGTTTTTAGTACGTAAGGGGATTCTTAGATGACGAAGCAGCTCTATTAGGGTCTTCTCTGCTTATTGTGCTGTTACAGAAATGGTTTGCTGTTTTGGACCAGTGTCAGGAAGAATAATACTGAATAAGTCCCAGATGAATGTGGGTGGTGAAAAGAGAAAAATAATTTCAAATAAAGAGGGGTATTATCAACTGAACAGCCAGTGTTGATCTGATGGTGCTGAAAAATGAAAGCACGAAAAAATCTTCTTTTTTTTTTTTTTTTAAAAAGATGGGAAATCTTGGCTGAAAAATCTGTTCTGACCAGAGTTTGATACCCTACTTAAACTTGTAGCTAATTGGCATTGGTGCTGCAGTGCCATGAAGCATTGACAGGGAGAACAGAAGTAGAAACAAGCCTCCAAAACTTGAGAGGATCTTCAGATTCTTTGTCCATTTTGGACAGCATGACCTGTAGCGTCACTTGCAGCTGCTGGATTCAAGAGTATAAATAGTGAAAAGAACACTGATTTGGCCAGGATAAAATGTTCATTTTGGGTTTTTCCAACAGCTGTGTCAGGACTTAACCATGGCAAAAGCTTCTCACACGTCATTTTTATTCAGGCTTGTACTAAGCGTGTGGAATGGCAATGTTCTCTAACTGAAGGAAAAGAGGGGAAAAGTAGTAAATTGAGAAATTTTTGGTTTTGGTGTCCTCTCAGCCTGAAGGAAAAACACTTTGCCTGAACAGTATGATAGGACTTGTTAGAGAAATTAGGTACAGATTTCCTTCAATTTTAGTTGAATCATGACATCTTACTAAATTGGTCCAGTTTTGAGTGCCTGCTTTCTGGTTTGACATTTGTGTTGGATGGTTGTTGGTTGTGTTTGGTTTTTTCGTTTTGGTTTTTTGCTTGTTTGAAAAAAACCAGCTCTGCATGGCCTAAGGGAGAGCTGATCATTTCCCTATTTTTTTCAGAAAACTGTATCAAGTACGAAACTACCAATTCTTTCAGGTGGTTACAGACCGGGGGGACCCGCAGCATTCTCCCTAGAAGTACCATGATACAGTGGGTGGGTTTGAGCAATTCCAGTTGATAGGTTTTTCCCATTTTCTAGTAGCTGCCAAGAATTCGCATGGCTTGACCGCTAACTGCAGGTCACTGGAGTATCTCTATGGATAGTTCTCACTGTTCAGTGAAGTGCCAGGCAAAAGTACCACTAAATAAGAGCATTCTTTATTTACGCAAAAATCTACACTGAAAGAAATATTTCAGTATAAAAGGCAAGTGCTCAGGAAGTACAAAATGTCAGAAATAAAGTTGCTTCTAATACCTGAAATTACTTCTCGTGCTGGCTATGACACTGTCATTAGTAGGGAGCTCACACACAGTTTATCCACCCCCAGTCTTCTTGTCAGGCTGGATGCTTCAAGCGGTACTCAGGGTTTCAGCTCATCCCCCGTGCTCTCTGTGTGGGCCCCATGCCATATTTGTTGCACTTAGCTCTGAGTAAAGAAATACGCCCTTCCCAGTGTGTCATTTGCCCTCCAGTATCCACAGGCTTCCCTGATGAACACTGTCCCAGCCCTGTATCTTCTCCCCTCCCTGGGCTCCTTACATTCTGTTATCTCACCCCAGCCTCCTTTCCTGCAGTTCCTAGTCCTGTTTCATGCATCCCTCCTTCTTTTTCCTGTGATCTTCCACTCCTCTGTCTGTCCCCTCCTGGTTTACATATCTGTTCTGCTTGTCCAGCTTGTCTGTTTTTTTGTGCAGCTCCCCATTTCACATTTCTCCTTGTCCCAGGACTACATATTTCCTGTGTCTTGTCTATCCTGGACCACTTATCCTGTTTCTAATCCCAGTTCAGTTCAGGTTTGCGAAGTTATTAGTGACGGTGAACAAACAGGGTTTTGTAGTAGGAAGTGTTGGACAATAAGAGGTGTAGGTGGGGCTCACAGCACCACCTGTAATTTAGAACATTGTTTATATTTTTTAACTAATCCGCCCTTAGGTAAGCAGTCTTGGTGCTGTCAGCGTGCAAATCCTTAGTCATTTGGATAATCCTGTTCCTTCTGCTGATACCAAACACTGAGAGGTTATTCATTTGTGGAAGAGATGAAGGGTCCTGCCTTTAGAAAGACTTGGATTGGATCTCTTATTTCCTCTGGCTTGACTTTGGCATCAGTGTCTGAGACTGTACAGTTCATAGGGTTACTGAGCTATCCCTAAAATGTTTAATGGTAAGTGGAGTAATTGCTCTTATTTCCATTTTGAGGGGCTGTTCCATTTTTCTTCCCTATCGGTGAGAAGAGAGGAAACATACAAGTTCTTCACTGACAATATGCAAGGCATAAAAGTGTATAGTCCATAGTCACACCATATTCTGCATCCTCTAGTAGGAACTCTTTGACTTTGTGGATTTAGACTGGAAAATACAAAGACATAGCTGACTTTTCCTGACATAGCTCCATGCTTTTCTTCTATCTTCTGCCTCTGCTGCTAATTTCATGCCTAGTTGCTAACAGTTCTTGTAAAATGCCTTGATGTCTAGGTGGGAAGCTGATCACAGTTTTTTGTTATCAGAAGAAACTCATGCTGAATTGTTGCTTAAAACTGCAAGGTGTTGTCTTGAAGTGTGGAAGAATGGACACCTTTGCTGCTTTCACTGGATGTGACTTAGCTTCTATCATAGTCAGCTGGCATCTTCTAATGGACTTGGTGCTACCTAGACCAAGTCATTTAATGGTGTGAATAACCTTTTTTTGACTTGTTGCAGAGCTTATGCATAGACTGTGTAGTTATGAGTCCCTTGTTCCCTTGTGATAAAGTTCAAAACTTTAATCAGGTAGCAGTGTGGCCTGTCCTCTTTCCATTGCAATAAAGTGTATGCAAACACATAGTGCAGCAAATAGCGCCAAGGCAAGCTAGCATGTCCTGCTTTTTGCCCTGCAAGAGAAATCTGCAGTTTGTTCTCCACCACTGCTCCCCGAGCCATTTTGGTGGCCTGGTGGGCTGAGGGATTCACTTGTGGTGCCTGATGCCTTTCAGGTGCAGTGCTTCAGTTTCCTGGGCTGTTGATAAAAGCTGTTCAGTCACAGCTCTCTGGGTCACCATGTATGGAGATTTTCTGATGGTTGTGGTGACCTTGCGGGGGGAATTAGAGTGGATGTAATGTTCCCAAGAATTGGAGACGCCTGTGCCATTGAGCTGGTGCACATTGCTGAATCAATTACGAGCATTGGCAGAATTTTGCCTTAGGGGAACCTTGCAGCTACATCACGGTCTTGTTATTAGTAGATTATTGTTAATTGGTTTTAATACAGAGCCAGATATTTTTCAGGGAGGAGGGACCTCAAATAGTTGTTTTCTGTGAAGTATTTTCCCATTATGCAACGCTGTTGCAGCGCATGCCCTGTCACTGTATCTCGCTTTTGCTTTTTGGAAATTTTTATTAGTTCCTGTGTGGAAATACATGGTTGGTATAGAATGGTCATCCTCAGATGAGGAATTATGGTACAGTACCTTGACCTCCTCCAATGCCTTTGGTGCCAACTAAAACTCTCAGCATGGAGATCTTCTAACTTTTTTGTAATGTGTTGAACCACCATAAGCAGATTCAGTCTGCTGTGGCAGCAGGCACATGGTGAGCTTTTGCAGAAGGGCTTCCCAATGAACCCACGCAGCTCCCCATCTAAATCCATGTCACCAGCCTCTCCCGCACCCATCGCAGTCAGTTAACTGCATTTGCAAGGGACTGTCAGAATGTTGCATTTAATTCAAGCGCGGGTAGAGTTTTCCTCTAAATGCCTGTGTAGCGTTAAGCCAGTTAAGAGTTACAAATGTAAATATGTTTACACAAAAAAGAAGAATGCATGAAAGCTGGCATTGCCTAAGCAGCCAAAAGCAGTGTGATCATATGCTAGAGGGACACTGAAAATGTAGGTTGCTGGAGTGTGCTTCCAGAAGTAAATCCCAACCAGAAGTGCTTGCAGTCCCTGCCTTCAAATGCACCGTCTGCTACATCTGCTGAGGCAGCATGGGGGAGAGGGCTTAGGAGTCCGTGGGCATCCTTGTAGAGTTTTATAGGGAAGACTGAAATGCCAAAGAGAAGCGCTGGCTGTATCTGAACGGGTCCTTGTTTCAGGTTTTCCCAGGCAGTAGCAATCCAGCTGGCAATCAAGTGACTTCTAATGCTAGTGTTTCATAACTGAAAGTTGGGCATTTTTCACAAGCTGTCCTATTTTGGGTTGTGAGCACAGGCACACGCACACCCCTCGCACACCCCCCCCACACCCCCCCAGCACATTGTTTACTTCCTCTGTAAGTTCTGGGACATTCAGTACTAAGGAGCATGATACGCTTGCATAAACACCCCGGCCAGATTTATCTCTCAAGCCTATCTTTCCTTTCCCATCTTGGAAAGTGATTAATCTGCAGCACACATTTTGTTCTTTGATTGCGGGGCATTATTCTGTAATCATTTACAGTTTTGTAGAGCCGTAGCAGTGACTTGATGGAGTATTTCTGTCATGTAGCCGGCACTGTTGGCTGAAGCTTTAGCCACGTAATGCAGAGGGAGCATTATCACGAGTCTCTGTGTCATGTTAAAACAGTTTTCTCTTTACCTTGTGTGCTTTCTGCACATTTAAAAACATTCAAATGTATGGTTTTTCAATTCAAATTTAAAGGGCAGGTAAGTGTCTACAGCAATACATGCTGGGGGCTGGTTTTTAGGTTTTAGGAACAGTCTCAGTACTTACAGCATGCTGGCTGCCAGCTGAGGTTTTCCTTTGCATTTATGGAGAGTGGAAGAGTTTAAATAACTTTTGTTTTCCGTGCTGCAGCTCGTGTGTTGAAGCCTGCATCAGTTAGAATTGGGCAACCCATGTAGATACAACAATTGTACACATTTCTTAGTGTGGAAAACCAAAAAAGTGAAGGTGAATCAGAAAATCTATCCTGTATGTAGTGCATCGAAGCTTTTCTATGTGCCCTTTGTGTATTTTGTTTGTTTTCCAGTGTTTAAGGAAAGGAGGCAGGAGAGGTAACAACCTTGAGTTTAACATGCTGTTGGGTTGAGATAAGGCTGTCCAGCAGAGGTTTTTTTTATGCAAGTGTCCGTGATGTAAACCATTTCTTTCAATAGAAAGGTGTGAAAAGTAGGTAGAAAAAATTCAAAGAAAACCATGCAACTTTGGCTTCTGATATGTTTCTTTTTTGCAATATATGTGCACCTTTCTGTTCTACAGAGGGAGAGTTTTTAATGGTCCAGAAGCAGCTGGGCCCTGTCTAGTCACCCATGCCAATGAGCATCTTTTTCTAAAGACTCTCAGAAATCTGGCTCACATCATGTTGGACAAAGCACTTTTCTGTCACCTTATGACAAATCAGTCCTGTAGTTAAAAGACAGAAGCCACAACACCAAGGTACTGTATGCAAAGATCAGGAAAAACTGAGGGCATTGCAGATACAGCATGTCTGTTCAATGAGATGTCCAGAGATTCCTGTGCCAGAAGTCAAGACAAAAAAATCTTCCAACAGCTTTCCTTGTCAGCGTCATCTTGAGGGCAGGACAAAGGAGGGGGAGTTTTGTCTCACTACAAATCCATCAGTTGTTTCGAATGGGCAGGTTTCAGAAGAGAACCTTGCTCTGCTTTGGGGACCTGAGAATGCCGGGGCAGGAAGTACACCAGCTTCAATTCTCTAGCAGTGGGATTTGGAGCAGGGAAAATAGGCAGCACAGACCAGTAGTAACAATTAATGGCCCCCTGATTTACTGATGTAAATGAGTATCTTGAGCATCTGATCACAAATTTTAATTTTTCCATTCTAGAAGTGTAAATGTCTGAATTCTAAATTAAGGGGAACTTAAAAGTGAGGAGAAGGAAGACTAAGGCTCTTTTGAAGCACCAACTGTTTAGGAAAACTACCAAATTACGTGAGGAAATGAGAGGTTCAGAGTGTGTGCATTTGTAGAGGTATCCAACTGTTTGGTTGTGCTCAAACCCAGGATTAAGGTAGTTGTCCTGTGGTTGTTGGAGGGGAACATTTCACTTGGGATTGTGAGCTTGCACCATCTTCACTTCAGGGGGACAAGGCCTTTGCTTAGATTGTGTTTGAGGATGGAGCCAGGTAAAGAATATTTTTCTGTGGTTGAAAATTAGTATCAGTGGTAAGAATCTTAGCAATAGGCAATTTTTCTTAACATCCGAGAAAGACCAAAATCACACAGACGTGCCAGAAACTTCCCGCACTGAGTGTTCCCCTGACACTAAATGGAGCTGCTGCTTGTCTTCTGATGTGACTTCTTCAGTTGTGCAGCTGATTTTAAGCACTGGTAAATGAGTGGAAGTGACTCCTAACAGGAGGTAGAATGGAGTGCAGTGCTTCTGAAATGCAGCCTTGCAGCGCTAGTGCTTGTGTCCTTCTGGGGTGGGTTGCGATTCAGCTTCAAGACCTGAATAATTTGTATCCATTGCCCGACAGCTGGAGCTTCCTCTTGCTGCACTTGGATGCATGCCACGGGGTCATAGAGTCTGGGTTCAGCTTTGCTCACCCCAAATCCCTTATCACCTCAAAATGGTTTGTAGCAGTTGTATTTGTTTTCCTTTAACAGTGAGAGATGAAACCCTTTAATCTCTGCTGTTTATATTACTGCCCACAGAAAGATTTCTAGGACATACTGGGTTCAGTACAAAGGAGCTTCACACTGAAAAGTTGAGGCCCCATTCCATCAGGCAGAAAGGAGCCTTTGCCTCAGTTAATTATTTAATAGCCAGCTGAGTAGGCAGGATGATCACGTACAAGAAATGAGGCTGCTTGACTCTGTCCAGAATAGCGTTTCGGGGAGTTAGAGGTGCTTTTGTTTAGCCCTCCAGAAGCGTCAGAGGTAATGTCGTGCTGTAGTTACGAATCGTGCAAAAGCTCAGGGAGAAAAGGAAGCTTTGGGCTTGAACACATTCAATTATGGAAGAACACATGGACTGAGACCAAGGTCCTCATGAGTGGAAAGTGTGCTTCTAAGAAAGGTTTTGGGTAAGGACCAGGTGCTGGGAACATCTGTCTGAACATCCCAACTACTTGCAGAGCTTCTGCTTGGAGCTCGGCTGAAAACTTAGTGTGACCAGGGAGGTGTCTGTTCCTGTATACAGCCCCCTCAGCTCTGTAATTGCGGTGCTAACACTTTACCTCCACACTTGCCTGGTGCGAGGGTGGACAAAAACAAGGTTGAGGAAGACCCTTTTCAAGCTGGATGGGTGAGTTTAGAAGGTGGTGCTGTGGGTTTCAATGCAGAAAGGCCATCTTCCAGATGCAGAGGAGCCACTGGCTCTATCAGTGGAGAACCCCTGAACTGTGGAAGTGTCCTAGAAGGGTGGAAGAGCATGTTAAATTATACACTACCATTTTATCTTCTTTCAGTGCAACTGAAAAACAGGTGTGGTGTTCTTCACCCAAGGAGTTTTTTTCTAGACAGAGTAAGATCCACCACTGCTAAGTGTAGCTGTTGTGCACCTGCACAATTTTTTCCCGAAATTGTGAGGCATCAGAGATGAAGTCCTGTTTATAGGTCATCCACGAGGGAAACTGGATGTTAAATTCTAAACTTCCAACTAGAGTAACATTTTACTTCTTTATTTCATGATAGAAGTTACTTCTGGTCTTGAAAGCACCTCCTGTGCAACGTAGAACTGGGCCCAGAGGAAGGAAATGAAATCAGAAATGGAGAAAAGTTATTTTAATCATAAATAGCTGTGGTAGAAAGGTAGATGTTTATATGTGCAATAGTACAGTACCTACTGTGTGTATTTTAGGAGAACCTGAGAATAGCAGCTGCACTGAAATACTTGACAGTGAAGTCAAATATAGTTTAGGTTAAAAAAAAAAAAAAAAAAGTCTCAGGGGAGGGTGGATTTTGCAGCCTGAAGCCTGTCGGTGTTATCTCTGCCGCGTGGCACGGAACAGCCTGTGACTCTGGCGCTTGTTTGCGAACGCGCAGTTCCCGTAATGGGATACGTCCCCCTCCTATCAGTGTGGTATTGCCTGGATAAACCTCCCCGCCTCCCAAATTTTCCCGAGACCCACAGTAGGCTGACAGCTTTGTTTCTCCAAAGGCTTCCTTTTCTGAGGTGTTGCTGATTTTGCAGCCGATGGACCTGTTGAGTTTTGGATCTGCAGAGCTCAGAGGAAGCAAAGCTACAGGCACTAAAACTAGAGCTCTTGCTAATGTGCTGAGGTCAAAAGGATCAAAACCTAAATTAAGTTTGTCCCTGAAATTTGGCTGTGAATCACAAATTCAGGAAGTTGTACATGAAAATCGGTCTGGGTACTGTTTCTTTCTTAAGAGATCTTCAGCTAAAAATAATGTATTGTGCTATAGTTATAAATAATAGGGGTTGGGTTTTTTTTCTTCCCCTATCTAATTAAATTGTTACTCTTGCCACAACGAAAGGAAAGGGAAAAGATAATAACATGAATCTGGTTGAACAAGTACATAGCTTGCAGGTTTCAGCTAGTGTTTTCAGCTGCAGCTGGTGCTGAACCTTAACGCTCATGCATTTAATTGTCAAAATGAAAATAAAGTGCTCTGGAGAGATCAGCAGTGGTTTCTGTGTGCCCATCATTTGGGAAACCCTTTTGAAAGCTCACCCAAAGTGGGTTTCTCCTGCACTGTCAAAAAACAGAAGAAAATAAATTTTTTTCTTTCTTTTTTTTTTTTTTCTTTTTTTTTTCTCCTGCAGGTAGGTGCAGTGATTTTGTAAAATAGTGGTTGAACTGCATGGTAGGGTGTTTTGGTGGACTCTAGTGCCCTACTAAAGTGACAAGCAATGGTCACAGATAGCTCTGCCATTCTAAAGAGTGACACTTAGGCAGGTTTGCCACAGGTAAATAGTGGATAAAGCTGGAAAAAAGAACTTTTCTGCATCTTGGCCATGGTAGTGAAATGGTCTTTGAAAGCCAAGTGGGCAACCTGGCCATGGCCATCTGCCTACGGAACAGTAGAGAAGGCCAGCAGCCTGGCAAGACGATACTTATCACACCTATTACTCCTGCTGCATGAGTGTCCAGGAAAGTTTTGTGTATTTTGCTGCTTAGACTTGTCAGTGGCTGCTGGGGCCTTTTAACAGTGTTCAGGGTTTGTGGTGGATTCTGGAGGCTATCGAAGAGGCCATTAACAAGGTTTGGCTCCTGGGAGAGCAACGATAATGGCCAGTGAAAGCAGTAATCCCAGAAGCCTTAAGGGGATAATGACAGGCAATAACATGGCTGCCAAACTTTAGGCTTAATCACAACATCTTTCAGGTGTTCAGAGAGTTATTTTTCTCAAAGAAGGCCATGGTGAGGGAAAAAGAAAGGTCCTACAAAGCAGGCTACCACAGAGAAACTGGCCTGTGTGGGTGATAGAGCTGGGCACAGGCTCAGAGATTTATTGTGCTGAAATTTGCTGTCACTAAAAAAAAAAAAAAAAAAAAAAAGGCAGTGAGGCAGCTGCGTTATTTCACTGGCAGTGATGCAATGCCGGTGACACACCAGGACGGGAGGGACCAGCACGCTCTGTGACAGCACAGCATGTACATGGTGTCACCCGAGCTGCACCCCACCAGCCGACAGCTTCGACTGAGTGCCAGCACTTCGTCCACTGCTTCGTTTTCAAGCCAATATTTATACATAACAGCTGGAAGCATGGTTTTGGAAGTAACACATGGTGACTGCACATGTACAATTTCCAAAACACCCCCTTTGCCCCTCCTATTTGCTGCGCTTTAGGGGGTTTGAGACTTTTTTTCCTAAATTTGTTTCATTACAGTGCAGTCAAGGCATTTACTAATTTCTCATTCACTTGTCAACTGCTCGGCAAGAGGGAAAATCTCGTAGGAAAACACCGTGTTTTTTGATAAGGTTGTAAACAGATAGCAGAAAAGCAGAAATCCTCGTATTTGTTTTTAAGTATACTGCATCATTCTGAGGTTTTCTGCTGCTCCCCCCTCCCCCCAAGTTAGTGATGGCACAGGCAAAAAGAATATTGTCATACTGAAAAGAAAGACCCAAAATGAAGAAACTTAAGCATTCTTTAAAGAAAAAAGATTGCAAAATAAGTGAGGAATAAAGCTGGTGAATAAGTGTGTGTGTGTTTGTTTAAGGAATTGAATGGGTAGCAAATACTTTTCCATGTGTGTGGAAAATATGAGTTGGCTTTTGCAATAGCATTTTATGCGAAGAAAGATCAAGGGTTCAGGAGATGAAATACTTATTCATAAAATGTATGGAGCAAAGACAAGCTACTTGTTGTGCTTCTGCCCATTTGCTGTAAGTCCAATCTAGCTGAATCATTTCTAGGAATGGAGTGGGAACTGGATTTCCAGCCTCCTCTCTGTCCTTGGCTTCTCTCCTGCATGGCTGCCACTGATTAGTACTCGTTGTACTGAGCTTTATGTGGAGGGTATGTTCCTGTCCACTTCACTGCTAAAGCTTTTACCACCTTGGGATCTAAGCACAGTCCACTTGAAACTGGATTAAAAGAGCCAATTTGTTTATGGAGGCTTATTAACAGCTATCAGGCAGAAGCTGACCTGGGTAGGATTTTGACCTGATGCTAGAGAAATGAAAGGCCCTTCCCCACTACTGGTCCACTGCCATGCTCCGTGGGTGGTTTCTGACACAAGCAAACCCAACCCAAGCATTTCCTCTGGTGTTTGAGGTCTTCCAAAAGGCTGAAGACATATGATCTGCTACATGAGGCCAAGCTGTGCTGCAGGTGTAACATTTATTAGTTAGGTGAATGGGATCTTTTATTTGTGTATCTGAAGAAAATCAGGGTTAGGCCACACAGGCTGCTTGCCTGAAGGTTTTTGCTGTCTGCTCCCACATTCTGTGCTGCCCAGATGATTTCAGCCCTCCTCAGCTGCTGTGCTGTGCATATAGGTATGTGCCAGCTCAGTACAGCAGCCCGGGCTAGACTGCCACACTGTCCCGTGCCCGGCATTGTTTAATCTGGCACCTTCCCAGCTCGCCTTAAAGACTTCTGCATGCCTAAAGTTACTGTGGCTCGGAAAGGCTGCGCCCACAGAGGGGCCAGGTGGTGGTTTTCCCCTCTTTTCAGTGAGTGTAATGGGAGGGGGAACTAAAATAGCTGTTCAGAATTTTTTTTTGAGAACTTGAGGATGGTGTGAGCCCCTGTGCTTTCCGTGAGTTTCAGGACAAGTTGATGTTACATTGGAGGACTGAAGTTTGTCTGCCTGTCAGAAGGCAAAGGAGCTGGGCTGGTGCCTCACGGGGTGAATTTGAATTGGTTTGGTTAAAAAAAGTGGCTGTAGTTATCTTGGTGATTAATATAAATAATTTTGGTTGTTAATTAGCAAGCTTTAGTATTCTGTATTTTTTAACTTTGAATATGAGTCAGAATGTGCCCTGGCAGCCAGGAGGACCAGCTGTGTCCTGGGGGACATCAGGCAAAGCATCACCAGCTGGTTGAGGGAGGTGATTGTCCCACTCTGCTCTGCACTTTTGCGGCCTTATCTAAAATACTGTGTGCAGTTTTGGGCACTGCAATATAAGAAAGATATAAAGCTATTAGAGAGTGTCCAAAGGAGGGCGCTGAGGTGAAGGGCCTTGAGGGGAAGCCATATGAGGAGTGGCTGGGATCACTTGGTCTGTTCAGTCCAGAGAAGAGGAGACTGAGGGGAGACCTCATTGTAGTCTACAACTTTTTTGTGAGGAGAAGGGGCAGGCAGATCTCTTCTCTCTGGTGACCAGTGACAGGACCAGAGGGAAGGACCTGAAGTTGTGTCAGGAGAAGTTTAGATTGGATATTAGAGAAAGGTTCTTCACTCAGAGAGAGTGGTTGGGTACTGGAACAGGCTCCCCAGGGAAGTGGTCACAGCACGAAGCCTGACAGAGTTCAAGAAGCATTTGGATAATACTCTCAGGCACGTGGTGTGACTCTAGGGGATGGTCCTGTGCAGGGCCAGGAGTTGGAATTGGATGATCCTTGTGGGTCCCTTCCAACTCAGCATATTCTGTGATTGTGTGATTCTTTTTCTCCCAGAAGAGGGAATTGCCTTTTTAATGGTGGTCTTGGTCCAACGTGCTAACTTTTTTTTTTTAGCAGCGAGTGAACGAGCTTCCTAGAGGAAAAAGGTTCTTGGTAAGATTGTCACCTCTGCATTCCCGATTACCTTACATTTAATGAATAGGTGTGGGGGGCGGGTAACCAAATTTTTTAAAAGCAATTTGCTTGCCTTAACAAAACCTATGTGAAAATGTCACAGCTTAAGTAATTCAGAAGCCTTTAAATGATTTTGTGGGGAGAAAAGAAAGTTTTTTCATTGTTGCTGTTTTTAGTCTTAAGCGTGATTCCCCTTCAACCCTGGCTTTTCTAACTCTGCACCCATCTGTGTGTGTGTACTTGTAGGGTTGTCACGCCAAGTGCGGTTCCAGGCCTCTCAGGGCAGCAGCCTTGCCCTGCCTTATGGCTCTGAGAGGGCTCAGAAAAGCCGGAAAGATCCCGACGATTTAGTTACCACCCTGATTTTATTACATGCCTCTTGCAGGCTCCTCTGCCGAGGCAGTGCTGTGCCAAATAAAAGACTGTTCTCCTGTTTTGGAGCAACTGTTGTACCTCGGGGGTAACCCTGCTGCCAGTGGCTATGGGGGAGGATGCTGGCAGGCCAGGCAGAGCAGTTTTATTTGGGATGCTGTCAGCTTTCTGTCCCCTCTGCTGGGGTTTCCCCACTTCTGCTTGGGGCAACCAAAACCAAAGGGGCTGTACTCCACAGCATGATGTGGCAAACACAAATAGAGGCACGCAGAGGGCCAGCTCGCTCCTATGTGCACTGCTCCATTGTGGTGGTGTATGAAATACCCACTCCCATTACCTGTTCCATAGGCACTTCCTTCCTTTGCTGGCTGCCTCCTGGCTAGCCCTGTCTTACAGGTATTTTGGAAACCATAAGTTCAGCAAGGTTAGGGGAGCACTCACTAATGCTGAGGGTCTGGCTGTTGCTGCAGGGGGTGTCAAATTGTAAAGAGGCGATGATGACCAGCCTTTAGGATGTGAGGGCAGAGACCTCTTGGGCTAGGTCACTCCCCCTGCAGTTCCTCGTGTGCCCACGCTTCTTCTCCAAAGCCAAAGAAATACTTCTCCCTGCCCTTACTGCTCATCATGGTGAACTTGAGTCCTTCCCTGTCTAAAACCAGAATGCATTAATATTAAAATTGGCCAAATTAACACCAGGATGCTTATGATGGCAAAATGGTAATTGGTGGCTGCTATCTCTTTCTTTCTTGTGGGCAAAGGCCCCCCACCCTTTGCTGCTGGGACAACCTAGCCCCAGTGTGTAAAACTGTCAGTGCTGCTACACTGGAATTAGGATGGATTCTTAGGATGTGACTGCTGTTTCCATCAGGACTTCTGCAGCCTATTAGTAGACCCAATGGTTTGGACTTCCTGTCTTCCTCAGGCTTCTCATTTTCGCATGAGATGTCCTAGTCAGGGTCTAGAGAGCCACAAAGGGAAGATTTTAAATGTATGGGATATTCCAATCAGATAGCATGTCTATGTTTAAATACCTTTTGGCTGCAAGAACTTGCCTTTCATACCTCATACTGTCATTTAAAGGAATAAATAGCAAGAAACGTGACTGGATTGTTTTTCAAGTATCTTAAAGCTAGCCAAGATATAGATGCTCCCAGAACCTCTGTCAAAAAGGAATTAAATTGTTTTCATCTAGTGTATTAAGAGGATCAAAGGCAACCTGTCTTTTAGGAACCTTCTGCCTCAAGAATTCTTCTTCACCAGCCGCCTGGGGAAAGCAGACCTCTTTCTTTACAGTGCTGGGACACAGTTGTCCAGCCTTCCCACCTCTGCTGCCTCCACTCAGTACTTTATCGAGGGGGTTGTGTTTATTCTTTTCAACCTGACAATTCATTTCAAATTAGTGCTGTGTTTCCACATAGAGTCAACTTAGATCCTTCGTTATTATCTGTAATATGCGAAACAATTAAGATTGTTCAGCTTTTTGCAAGGTGAGCAAAATCCAAAAATGCTCATCTCTCTCCGTGCCTCTTTCACACCGTGCAAGTGGTTTTGCTGAGAGCCTGCACATTTTGGGAGCTTTTTTGACTTCCTTGCATGTCGGGCCAGCAAAATTTTAATCCTGAAGGTTGAGAGGCAACTGCCTACGTGATCTTGCGAGCATTGCCAGGTATGGGGTGAACCTACCGAGTCATTTGAAGAGGGAGGATGTTGACATGGTCTCGCAGGGTGTGATTTACAGCTGTCCTCCCTCGGGCGGGAGGGACTGGGGCCAGTCAAAGCCAAGAGACCTGAAGGCTCTGTTCCTTGCAGGGTGCAGGCAGGTGACTCAAAAACCTGAATATTTCCTTTGCAATGTCTTAAAGAGTTTGTTCTGTTGTAGGCAGTGAAGTATACTCAGAACGCACATACTGTGTATTTTCTGCATAATTTTCCTGTAGCAAATATTAGTCGGTTGCAGTTATAGTTGGATCATCATTTTGGTCAGGATACTTTTCATCCACCTCTCCATATCAGGATGAAGGGGTATTGATAATTATATCAGTGCATAATATGCTGGGTGAACTAATTCCTGCTCAACAGAAATAATTTCAGAATTCACATTTAACAGAACGGGCTTGAAAAGAGTTTTGAAAATCCCTTGCTTATTTTAGATACTTCTCAGTTGTTAGGTTTTATTTGCCCTCAAGTCAACTTTCCCTTTTCTTTGTTTCCAGTGATCATTTTTGTGTGGGGTTGTTTCATTAGCCCCGTGTGTATGGTGGTCACAGTTTGCTGCCCGACAGCAGTTATTTGGATTCTAAGCAGAAAAAAAGGGGAAATTAATTTGTAATTGCATACTTGTCATTTTGATTTTGTCCAAATACAGATGCAGGATTATGCCAGAGGAGTCTTACATGTAGCTAATATTCCATATATTTTTGGTTTAACGCAGGGTGTTCTTCTGTGTCTCCTGACTCAGAGAAGAGGGAATGAAAGTTGGGATAATGTTATAATGTGACATTAATTTGAACTACAATTCTGGTTTTCCACAGACTCTTAAGGAACAGTGTGAACAACTTTCCAAGACAATAAAAAAAACATACTGAGAATTTCTTTTCCCTGTTTACTATGCATAGACATCATTTTATGAACTCTTGTTTTAGCATGACAGTTGCTCTTTCAGAGTCAGTATGGCTGGATATGGAGAGAGATTTTAGTCTGTGCTTAAACAAGTTCTGTCCAAGAGATTGGACATCTTCCCAAAGCATTC
The DNA here is from genome assembly GCA_038380795.1 of Pyrocephalus nanus. Taxonomy (NCBI): domain Eukaryota; kingdom Metazoa; phylum Chordata; class Aves; order Passeriformes; family Tyrannidae; genus Pyrocephalus; species Pyrocephalus nanus. Next base: position 45,536,938 of record CM076260.1, read on the forward strand.
TGTTCTCAAGACAGGAAGGGAGAAGGCAAGAGGACATGACTGTGATGTAGGACAGTTTTGCAATCAAGTAGTTTTCAGTCTGGCTTGGCATGCTGTTCAAAAGTAGCTCAGATCTTCAGTGTGTTATGACAAGCTGTCCAAAATTGATACCATATTTTACATCTTTTTAGAGACTGACCTTTCCTCACTTGGGAAACATAAAGGAGCTCATCTACTTACCCAGCAGTTCTTTCTGAGTCTGTGTTAATTTCCCCTCAGTTGGCCTGAATTTATAACTCTGGAAACAAAGACAAATGCAGATTTTAAAGAGCTGTTTCTTGAACTTTAAAAGTTCCCTTGAATAGACTGGGCACTTCTAAATGTCTCCTTATTTACAGTTGGTTTTTGCTGGGTTGTTTTGGTTTGGGTTGGGTTTGGCTTTTTTTTTTTTCTCTTTTCCTTTCTGGAATTCCTGACTCAGATCAAGGAGATTTCCAGTATTACTGTGCCTGCAATTGATAGAAATTTATCTGTGCTTTCTGGGATACTTTAACAAAAAAGATCACAAAAACCCCCAACCCTATGTCAAAGCTGTATTTCTTTCGTATTGTATTGTTAATCTAATGATTTAAGTGTAATGTTAAAGCACTTGATAAACAGAGTACAAAAAAACTCGTTGAATCTTGTGAGTTGCATTGCATTTCTCGATCACTGGCACCTGAATAAGGATAACAGAGCAAACAGAGCAATAACCTTCCATCTTCCTTTGCATGAAGGATGGGTGGCAATTGCAACCTTGTACCCTGAACCCTCTTCTTTAGGAACTTGTTACAATAAATTTGCAAAGTGCTCTTTATTTTATGGGTTTTTTTTAGAAATTACAAGCAGTGAGGTAGAACTGAGTCTTACATCTGCTGTATTTTATTAGAGTTATTATCTGTGGGTTTAAATGTGTTCTACAGCGATGAAGGAGATGCTTGTGTTCATCACTCGGTTACCTCTCTTGGAGCTTTGGTCAAAAGTTTTAGGGAGTAAGTTAGATTTTTCTTAACAAAAGCACATTACTTATAAAATTGAAGAAAATGGTATCTTTTCTCATCAGCAACTTTTCTCAGAAATTGCAATGGACTGGATAATTGAGTTATTTCCTTAACAAGGTTGACAGAGTTGAGATGGGAGCTTGAAGTTTTTTTCCCCAGAGCAGTCTGAGCCTTGGCAGTGAAGCACTTTCTGGGAATCAAAGTCAGGGTTCTAGGAGGCTTTCAGGATCCCTGAGAGCTGCTGGGGATCTCAGCTGTCTTTTTGATGTGCTTGCCCCATGCAGTGTGTTATACCCATATTTATGGGTTTCTAAGTGCTGTGTGTCACGACTCTGATGTACAGAACTGTGAACTCCTGACTGATTTATGTGAGCTTTTAGCTGTGATCTCCATGCAAAGTGTTCAGTGGAGTGTTGAGATCTTCATGTAGCTGGTGTAGCAGCTTTTGGAATGTAGTCAACCTTTGCCTGTATTAGCAGATTGGTAATTATTGCCTTATAGTACTGTTCACATCATATTTTGTAATTCATTTTTGGTGGGAGGACCTGTTGGGCACAGCCTGAATCTCTTATTGTCTCATTGTACCCATTGCTCTAGCTACACTGGAGGACATCCCCCAACCTGAACCACATGCTCTAACACATCCCTTCTAACTTTGGGGGCTTCTCCAAGTACTTTTGAATGACTGGACTTTTTACTGCTTTACCTTTTTCTGACGTTCTCAAAATTTCCTGGCTTCCAGGGCTTTTAATTTTCCCCATCTTTCAGTAATTCACTTTAGAGGTAAGTGAGCAGTGGTTGTTGCAGGCTGTGGACTCAGGTTCCTAGTCTCAAAAGAATTGCATTAGTCAAAGAAAACAAAAGCTGTGCTTCCCTTGCAGTACAGCAAAATGGCTGAGCTGAGCAATTTTGCTCATTAGGTCTGTGACTTGCTTCATCTCCCTCACGTACAATTATACACGGAGAGAAAAACTCCCATTGCGTATTTTTGTGCACATCATCCAAGCTTGAGGACTTGGTCTAGAAAGATTAAACTCGTGTTCTGTATTTGCTGCCAAGATGCTACAATCCACTGGAGATAAAATTAATTCTTTTTTGCTGAGTGAGAATTCAAAGCTATTTATTAATAAGGAAAAGAAAGTGCCAGATCTTTCTCCTTGTTTCATATGTGTGGGCGTGTGAAGGGTACTGGTCGTGCTTCTGACCCTCCGTTCCCCCTTTCCAAAGGACATTTTGTACAAATCAGCACTAGAATCATCAGTTTTCTGAAACCAGGTGTGACAGAATAGGCTTTAATTTAAATGCCTTTTAATTTAAAGTCATTCATGCTTTTCGGTGTTTCAGTTTGAACAGTAATGAGGAGATTTTCAGGTATACTAGAAGAATTGGTCTCTCAACTCTTGTTGGCTTTTACTGGGTAGGATATCAAGAGAAAGCTTCCTGTGCTGCTGTCCTTGAAACATCTCTCTGTAAATGTCTAGCATTTTGTGATGAGTTGGTGTTTCTCTCCAGGAGTCTTTGAAGCCAGTATTTTCTTGAACTTCTTACCAGAATTACCAAGCAAAGCTTTATATTCAAATATTTAAAAGATTGTAATTGCTTTAATTAAAAAGAAACATGCACGTACCTGTATTTGATTTATATTACAAATACCTGTATTATCAGGTTGTATTTGCCAGAGTAAATACCTGAAAGGTTTTAAGAACCTCATTATGTCGAAGCTTATGGACTGAGCTGGCCTGTTTCTCAGGTTTCACAAGGTTTTGTCCTATCTTCCTGTGTGTGTGCGTGTTTATATGGGTGTATATGTGCCCTCGCACTTACCCTAGCAAAAAGCAAGCAGCCTGAAGAGCTGTAGTCATCCTTGGTGGGAATAAATACACATTGCCGTGTTTTCTGGAACTGTTGCAAATGCTGCTGGAGTTGCCTTGAATTGCAGGAGGAGCTCTAGTTCGCTCCCACTGGAGCAGTCTCAGTCTCTCCCTCGCAAACTAAAGCGAAGTGTAAAAGAGCTTTGCTGCAAGTGAAAGCCAGGTGTGGAGCACACACTGCCATGTGAGAATCGCCGGCACGAATAAGCGGTGTGCTGGTGATCTTCTTCAAGACTTCTACCTTGAAATTTAATTCCATTTTTTTTCCCCTTGGTGTAGTCATATTGGTTGCTTCTGCTCCCACTTAAAAATACATGTTGGGAGAAAACATTAGGTAGGTGACAGTACTTTCTAACCCGTTCTGTAAGGGATTTTCTGCGTGCTGTTCTGTACGTGTTTTAGTGCACGCTGTCAAACAATAATATATCATACTGCCTATATCCTTCAGCATGTATTTCTGCAGCTGTATGTAATGGTTCATCAAAATACATCATGCCAAGAGGAGTTTTGGTTTGTGTCCCCAGATGGGTTGGATACCAGTGTGAGCCAAACTCCTTTCAGGAGCCAAGGTCAAGGCAGGCATTCTTGAACTAAGTCTAACTTCAGGAAATCTCAGGAATTCAGAAGTTAAGTTTCACTGAGAAGCGAGTCATGTAAATCTAATAATAGGAAATATTTTTTTTTCCCCCAGAACAATACAACAGTCCAGTTGAATGTGCCTTAAATGTGAAAATAGCAAGGGAGGCTCTAAGTAACAGGGGTGACAGATAAAGCTGGGAGGAGAGGGAAGGGAGGGGGAAGGTGGGAGTCTCTTTTTTCTCACCTTTGTCCACAGAACAGCACTGTAATGGAGGGTCTCACTGGATGTGTGAGGGTGTTTGGAAGATACACATGTAAAATCTGGAAAGAGCTTTCAGTTTTGGGTGCAAAAAAGCCATCTCTGTTTGAAAGTGGTCTTGGGAAGAAGCAGAGCAAACAACACTATCATAATGCGTCTTCTCTTCCTTGGCGTGCAGTTGTCACGAGAGATTTGTAACTCTTTTCTTGGTTCATTGTTCCCCAGCTAGTGTGTACTCTCCATTCAGTAGTGCCAGAATTAAGATGAAGCCTGCCCGTTTCAATAAGGCGGCTTTGTTGTCCAAATGGCAGCACTTGTATAGAAATTGGATTGACTCCAGCAGAGCTTGCACGATACACTGCAAAACTGTTGTCATATGATCCTTTTTATTACTAAGAAAAAGCCTGTTCTCAAAAAAGCCAGACTAGTCCTCTTCTTTTTTTCTGTTTTGTTAGGGAGGGGGAAAAATCACCAGAAAATTCTTTCTATTAATAGTAGACTGCAAATTTGAAAACTATGCCTAATGTTTGAGTATAATAAAGAGATTGGATTAAGTGAAGTGACATTAATGTGGAAATATGATAGAGCCCAATCTACTTCATTTTATGTAGCATGAGCCTTGATTAATCAACTCTCAAATCTAAGTAAGCATGTACCATTTAACCTTAGTAAGAGAGGGTGGGAGGTGATAGCACAACGGGGAAGGGAGAGATGGGCGAGTGATTCAAAGTACTGCTGTGGTTTCCAAAAAGTATGTTTCTCCCACCTGCTTTCCACAAGATGTGAAAAAGAGGCAGCTTGCTCTAAACAAACAGTTGGAAAGAGTGAGCATTTCTTGTTACTCTGCATTCGTATAGCACCTAGTACTGTGGGTTCCTCATCCAGGCCAGCCACAAGGGATGATGAATCCTTATGAGAAAGACATTAACTGCTAATGTCTGCTGGTGCTGCTAATGGAAATTGCTATTTCAACTAGAAGTATTTTATTCTCTAAGAATTTTTTTTCCTCCATTGTGGAATAAAGCATCTGTAAATAGAACACTTCTTATCAACTAAGGTCCAGGTGTTGCATTTGAAGAGAGAATTTTCTTCCCTTTATTCTCTTTTTTCCCCCAGTCATGTGCAGAAAATAGGTGATAACGTTTTTGTTATGATTATTGATACTATTTGTTAACGACAAAATTTTATTTTTTTGTTTGTTAACACTAGGGTAATGTGTTGAGGAATTGCCTTAGGTGTAGATGAGTTTTATAAAGCAGCTTTTTTTGTATACTTAATTTATTAATGCACTTTTGTCTTGATAAAAAGACTCATTTTGCAGTGCATTGTGATTTATAAACTGTTTCTTATTTAGCTTGTCTTTTGTGAAAATGTGGTAATATTTGTACAGGTGTTGGTAGTTACAAAATGCAGTTGAGTTCCTAGCACATATAGAGCAGAATCAATACATTTCAAAGCTGGAGGGACCCATTATGCTCATTGTCTGACATATGGGACATCGAATTTCATCAATAATTCCTGCATCAAGGAGCTCTCCTCTGTCTTTTCCTCACCTCCTGAAATGTGCTTCATAGTATTTGAGTGTCTCCACTTGCTCCACAGCTCCATTGGTAGCATCTGTCTTTGTAACTGAAGTCTCCCATTAAAGTTCCCTTCTGTGAGAAACTTTCTTTTGCTAATAATTTGCTTAGTCTGTATCAGGGTTTGTGGGGGTTTTGTTTCTTTTTTTTTCCCCTTCTTTTAATTGAATTTAGTTTGTGGATTTTTGTTTGCTTGGTGTTTTAATTGTCTGTGTTTCCGATGTCAGAGTTCCAAAATCCCCGCTTCCCCCTGTAGACCTCTCTGTAGGGAAAGACAGATTTCTTCACCTACCCAGATATGCAAAGTGTTTTGTTTTGATTTAAGTGGAAATAATGTGGGTCTTCCGTTCTGTATTCTTGATTCATTTCCCTATTCTCTTCTGCATATGATGATAAATTTGGCCTTTTGTAGATGGCAGGAACTGCAGCTCTCCTGAAACCACTGGAGCTCCAGCCTCCATTTTGTCCTGCTTTTTGCTTGCCTGTTACTTTGCACTGCAGTTTGCAGGGGGAAGTAGCACTGAAGCTACCACTTCTTGAAGAGAAGAAAGGAAACTGTGAGCAGTGGTGCCACAGAACCACTTGCAAGAGGCTACAAGCCCTATTACCACAGAGGTCATTAGCACATTGGGAACCTTTTCTGCCTGCATAGAGGTGTAAAAAAAGTCAGAGGTGACAGAGTGGAGGATAGCGTGATTATTTTTTTTTCAGATGTTGAAGAGGGAGCTGCTATTTGTGTCATGAGTGGCATCTGTTCTTTGAAGGTTAGCCATGGAGAGGGAGGTGCTTGTATCCGCTGATGGTTATGGGACTGTCTGCATGTAGGGAAAGGCACAGACGTCTTCTCTCACTGGCAGGCCACTGGAAGCTCCATGACAGTTTTGATTTGCTCCTGTGTAAATCCACATCCACAGCTTTCCAAGTATGTGGCACAGGGGAGGTTACTACGGGTCACTTAGCAGTTTCCAAGTTTGGTGAAGCTGCTGTGTAGCGCTTATTAAGGGGAAGGGAATATAACAGGTAAGCCAAGTAAATGGATTAGCCGTAAGCAGTCCTATTGTTGGCACTGCCTGGAGATGGGTTGTGAACCAGGCAGGCATGTCTTGCAAGCGATATTCTTTCATCCCCCGATTACAGAAGAGCAACATAAATAGAGTGGCCTCCATTGAAATGATTCCTGGAGGAAAGAGGCATTTAAAGCCAGGGATGGTTATGGGTACTTGGAGCAAAGTGTTCAGCCAGCCTAACGTTTCCAAGAAGGAAGGGAGGGGGAGAGGGGAAGGAGATTAAGCCAAGTGTCTCTCTGTCGTCTCTGTCTGAATGCCTGAAATGTTAGGGACAAATGGTTCCTTCGAGGCATGCAGTGCTGCTGTTGTCTTTAGGGCCTTCATGGAGCAGCTTTTACCTTTAACTATTTTTAGCGTTTGGCTACTGTTGGCTTGAGGGGGAGTTACAAGAAGAAGGTCACTTAAGAGGATGCTTTTGTATTTTATCAACAGGAATGGTTGGGGAGGGGTAGAAACATTGTCCACTTCCAGTGGTACATGCTGACATATTTAGAGAAAGCATTTGCTCCTTCACAGGGATTGCTAATAAAAATCATGGTTTGTGCCCGTAGTCCTCTCCAAGAAGGGTGTATGACTTTTGAGTCCTCTCTGCCCCAAACACAAAAGAACATGGTTTGCCCATGCTGGCCGGGCAGGCAGGATGCCCACCTCATGCTCTAGAGTGGCAGCCAGGGGGTGCATGGGATGGGAATACTGGCTTGCTGGTGTTTGTTCCCCGGCTCTGGAGGGTGAGCTCTCCTTTCTCCCGTTCTGTGGCTTGCTTTCCAGCAGAGTAGGTAGCACAGATTAGTTCTCACTTAAGTGCAGCATGGTATGATTGGTGGTGTGTTTTTGGTGTCTCCCTCCCCCACAGCCTGGCAAGGTTTACAGTACTGCAAGTGTTTGTACGGTGCAGCTTGCTGGGATCAAGGGAGTTTAGGAGGCTTAGGGTTGGATATTTATGTGTTCATTTATTACCTACTGTTGTCACTCATATTATCTAAAAGTACTCTGACTGAAAAGCTCAGGCAAAACAGTTGCCTCCTTACTGCAGTTTTCCTTACTGTGCCTGCTGCACTCCAGGCTTCTTTGAGGGTGAAGCAGTGTTACCTGGGACTGCCTCCAACCATCAGCTCCTTCGGGCACTACTGCAGTGGCTGTGTGTGTCCATGGTGCTCTCTCCAAGCAAGGGAGGAGAGAGTTCTCCACATCACAGCTCACATCTGCTGTGTTGAATTGCGCTCTCAAGGAACTCACTCCACTGCCCATCTTCCCCATTATAGCACCTGTGTACCACTCAGCTGTCACAGGTATCTAAATCTGGTCTCTTTATGTCAGAAAAAGACTATTTCCCAATCCTATCATCAGTCCAGGCTTTCTACTTGGGTATAAATAAGCCCTTTCCGATGGGCTGAAGGGGACTTTAAATGCACAAGAGATTCTGGACAGTTCTTGTCCCACCCTTGCTCTCCTCAACCTCACTCTCTCTCCTTTTTTTCCCCCTTCTATTTTATTAAGCTAATGGGATTTTGAGCTGATAGCAAGTCTTTGATGAAAATAGAAGTACTTTTTCTACTGTGTGCATTAAAGCCCTCTGTCTTCAATGCAGGGTACGTTGTTTAAAGTGTCCTGCTGTTTCTGCCAGGTGGAGTTGCAGGAATTAACATAGTTTTATCACCTAGAAACAATCTTTCTCCATCTGCAGGCAAAAAAACTGGGAGATAAAATGAAGTCAAGCACTTTGTGTCTGGAGACTAAGGCTGTTGAGAGAACATGTTAAGTGTTAAAGGATTGCAGGAACAGCTTCCCTCTGAGACTTGTCTGCTCTCCATTGTAAACCCCATTCTGCAAACACTTGGCCATAGGCATCTGAATCAGTTGAGGGAACTAGGGAGAAGGACAGATCCAGTAAACATGCATATATGAGATCTGCTCTTCTCTCCTCTGGCTCACCTTCCATTGGTATCTGTTGTCAGGAACTCCATAGCCATCTGGGTCTGTGACAGATTTGTTTCCATATGTAAGTGTAACAAGTTTTGCCATTTCTTCAAGGGCATATCTATCTTTTGATGTTTCTCCCACTGAGTAACAGGATTGAAAGTCACAGCAGTGACTGAAGCCAAGTTAGAAAAAGATCCCTCTTCTGACACCTCACTGTCCCAGACCTGGCACCATGGGCTGACCGTAGCATTGCCCTGACACTCCTACTGGTGTATTGTTGGAGAATGTGTGTTCCACAGCCACTGCTGTGGGATGTAACAAGCTCCTTCAGCAACTCATATCCATGAAACTCCCTAAGAAAGCTCTCTGTTGGTGCAAGGAAGGTGGAACCAGGCTAGGGGTTTTCTGATTCAGTTGTTTGCAGAGACAGACTTTAAAGTCAGAGAGAAACATGTAGCCATGTACTGTATCAGTTTATTCAAAACCTGCTATATCAGATTGGTATGTGTTGGAAGTACAGCAGACTTTTAGAAAAAAAAATTGACTTAAAGCAATTGGTCTAATAGGATTACTTATTTTCTGATGTGCTTGATTTTAAATCTTTGTAAATCTCCACATGGCTCATTTCCCCCTCAAAATTAATGCTGGGTTTTTTTTTTTCCTATGTGAAATATTCTACAGTTATACCAAACAGAATTAATATTTAGCATAGCATGGAAATAATATCATTTGAGTATGTCCAATTTTCATTTGAGTTTTTTATTTAAAGGATTTCTATTAATGAAGATCTTAAAATATCATGCAACATTGTGTGCAAATAGAGGCATAAAATGACTATGCTGCCGAGCTCCCTGAAATTCTCCAGAGAGACTGAAGAGCTTTCTTGGTGCCTTGCAGCAGGTCAGAGGAACTACTTCAGATGCATTCTTCTGCTGCCATTTCTATGATTGCCTCCACCATAGGAATGATAAAGTAATATTTCACATGACTTTGTTCTTTTGGCAGTTCTTCTCAGAGAACTTTGCAAAGCTGCAATGATCCATTTGAACTCCACTTCAAGCATTGAGGGTATCAAAGAGTGGGTACATGCCATCAGCTTTGTCCTCATTTTGCATGAAGAATGGATGAGTTTCATTTCAGGAATGTTAATTGAGCCATTTGAGTTCAGGTATGAACTCTTTGCATAACTGCATTTCATCAAGGGAGTGAATTCACGTGACGTGACCCTTTCCTATCCCTCCTCACTTGTGTCGTTTCATTTTTTCACCGCAGCCCTGTTCCTAGTTTATTCCATAATCTAGATTATGGCCAAGGGCAAGACCTACATAAGCATATGGTGCACATTGCACACTGCATTATCTGAAGTCATGAGGGTGTGATTAATGGGCTTAGGGTTTTAATTTGGCCCGTCTTACTCTTGTGTCTCTTTCCAGTGAGGTTGCAAAGTCTGACCAGTGACTGCGACATGCATGCACCAAGTGGTGAGGTGACACTAATTTTCTTGAAGTACTGGGCAGCTGTCGGAGGTGAACCTCTGCTGCAAAGAGAGAGGAGGATCTTGCTTCAAACTGGCCAACCTGGTTTAGATGGCACTGTTTTGTCAGAACCTAGTGTCCCAGGGCAGCTCGATCTCTCCCTTCTGAGCTGCGCTGGAGAGAGCATAAAGCAATGTTTCAGGTGTTGCTTGGCCTTGTGGAGTGGTGTAGATGCTGCAAGTTTGTGAGGGGGAACTGCTTCCAGTGTACTTTCTGTGATGGGGTTCAACAGATGTGCAGGTCCTGTCAAAGAGGAGCACATATGAGCTGGACTAGAAGACTGATCTGCCTTGTGAATTTGTCATCTGGAATTTGAAGGTTGTACCTTCATCGTCAAATTTAGTGCATAAAATGATTTGTTAGTGTGCAGTACTTGGCTGCCTAGGAAAAATATGGTAGGCATCTGTCACAGCCTGAGTCTCTGGCTGGCCTGGCAGCTTGCCATGCCAAAGAGACAGAGGCTTTATCATGTGGTGTGGCACAGTGGAAGAGGATGAGTAGATCAAAGCAGCAGGTGCAGAGGCTCCTGTATCTACATTATATTCAAACTGAGCAATTTATTCCAGGCCAGATTTAATCCAGTCCTTCGGACTAAATGTCCCCATCACATTTGTGGGTTGAATCGAAAGATTAGTAGAAGGACTGCTTGTTTCAGATCCTTCAATCTCCATTAAAAGATATGAAGGCATTTGTTGCATCCCTGGACCTGAATTTCCTGTTAAGCTTTTTTCTGAAAGGAATTTCATTTGTCCCCAGCAGAGCCACCCTGTAAACAAGGCCAGCTTGCAAATGGGAGGGAAGGTCATGAGAGTTGCTTCAGAACTGCTTTGGACCACTCACTCATGTGAAGACAGCCAGGATGATCCTAGCTGGAGGTTTAAGAAGCCCAGGTTTCCTTTGCATCTATGGCACCAGTGGGTGCCATGTGGCTTGTGGGAAGCCACTGTACCTCAGATCGCCCCATCCACTTCAAGTAGGGTGATGGTGCACTCTCAAGGTGGAAACTACTTCATCACAGCTGAATACATCCTGGCTGCTGGGGTTCTTGTAAATATTGCATGTACGTTGTGGTGGGAGATGGGGACCTTGCACTGCATTCATCTAGCATGTTGCTGCCTTTGCTACTTTTGCAACAAACCCCACACTTCATTCATAAAATAATCTTGAACGTGTAGCAATAGGACATGCTTGTCAAAATATCGCTTGCTGTCAGCCATACTACCTTGATGATATTTCAAAGACTTGTGTTTACTTGTAATAACACATCTTAATAGGAAAAAGAGGTGAAGCTTCAGTTTACAGCCAGCTTGCTTAAGGTAGTGAGATTAACTTCAGAGATACAGAAATTGAAGTTGGATCTCTTCTATCCATGGTGCGATGTTCAAACAAACTAAATTACAAGCTTTGTTTGTGCACTGATACTCAGAATTCTAAGTTTTTATTTATCTTGGAAAGATCTAATGGTTTGTTTTTAGTAATAACAGTTCTGCTAATTTTTGTGTTAGGCAGTCAGATGTTGTTGGCTTAGATATCTGTGTCCTTCAGAACCGCTGTTTTAATTTTTGGATTTGGAACAAACCCAGCATCCTAAGTTAAAAGCAAAACTTTTCTCAGCAGGTTTAAGCAAAAAAGAAAGCGATTGTATCACAGAATATATGCACTTAACAGCTGAGATTTTTGATTCCATGGTTACAACAACAAAACAAAAAAGCCTCACACATATAGCCAGTTGGTGATTTTATTGTTCGAGTTGGATGGCCGTTCTTAAAATGAATTTTAATGGACAAGAAAGAAAGAATGTGTTGCTGTACTTGTGCAACTGGAGTTTGTGAAATAGGATTGGAAAAATACGCAGAATAATTGGGCACATCCTGTACTTAGTGAATCACCAAGCTAGTGCAATAAACATTGCTGCGTTCGGAAATTTAGATCTATACCTTGCTTTTGCCAAGAACAATGGGAATTGCATGGGATCGTGGGCTACTTGAACTGTGCCTGCCTTGTGCAAGGTATTTTTTTTCTTTGCGTGTTTCGTGTTCTGAGGTAATGCTTGATTTCATGAAATAGGTGTTGGTCCAGTTTTATGACACCTTGCATGTGCTTAGACTGGCTTGGTGGAATGGAGAAGACAAACCAGGAGCTGTAAATGGCAGGACCTCTGCAGACATCGGTATTGGTAGAGGGAAAAAATTCCTGAGCAGCAAACTATGCAGTCTAACCAACATCTTCCTTCAGAGAAACAGTCTTTTGTCTTCAAAAGTAAAAACAAAAGCTACAGACATTTGATAGTTTCAATCTTGTTTGCCAGATAAGAGGGATAAACTTGTGAACGTGTCTAAGAAATTACTAAGTTTCCAGAAAACAGGCTGTTATTTAAGGGACGTGGGAACCATTATGAAGCCAGAAACAAATACAACATCCAAATCTGCTCTTGAATGCACACGTGGCTCTTGCAAATTATGAGAGCTGCACATGCACAGCCTTAATGGGATCTTGATGGAAACCATCCAGAGATGGAGTCTGGCTCCCGGTGAAATTAGGACTGCTGTCTGGCTAGGACTGAAGTTTGGGTCTCAGGCAAACTGATGGGGATGTTTTCTTCCCTCAAGGAATTATGTGTCTAGCTGTCAGCCAGAAAGACAGGATGGTTTGTGTGCAAGGCTTTTGGTGTGTTGCTTAGTGTTAGCTCTGGACTTCTTCCATCTTTTTTACTTACCCAAAAACATGATAGTCCATTTAAGGAGAAACTTTACTGTTTTTCCTAGTAGCAGAGGGAGTGAACTGGGTGTACACTGAACTCTGTGCTTCCATTGTTTCACCCTGTGGGGACAGCTGCCATCCAGGAGGTGCAAACATCATGCATTTCTGGTACCATTGAGCTGAATGGCAGAATTAATGTTTTCAGTCAAACCAACCGGTAGTTTCCTCAAGTATCTGCAGACATGGATTGATAAGTCCCCAAAGGGTCTTTTACAGTTCAGCTCCATCTGAGGAACAAGAATGTAGGAATAGGTTGGAAAAGTCTCACTAGCCCCAGAGTAGTATTTCTGTTCAAAGTAGCGGGCCAGGCAGAAAGAAATGTTATTACCAAAATGTCTATGTTAGCAGAATTTTTAGCATTAAAAGCATAGCCTTTTTTGTTAAAGATGTAGCCTCTCCTGGGGGAAGAGAGAAATGGATTGAACCAGCAGAATGGTCTCCTCTGGTCTTCTCACCGTCCTGTATAAACACCATTAAAGGTTCAGGACGTTCCTGGGGAGGGGAAATCAATTTTCTGCACTCCTCAGTTTCAGTGCAGATGCAGCCGTGGCCGTACAGTAGGTGACTCATTCCGTGGCCACCTTTTTAATGATAAAACTGTTATGTGCTACATCACCCATTCAGACATTTTGTTTTCTAATTTTCTACCCCCAGTTCCCAGAAATATGAATAATGATGCTTTTAGCAGAGTGGTGGAAATGCTCCCTGAGACATACAACCAGGGTAGGACGTGCTGTTGGTTGATGCCGTGGATAGTATTAGGGATACAGGGGCATAATTGGCTTGAACTTTTGCTCACCTCTAGACTTAAATCCAAAGCTTTTTTATCAAGTTCAGATAAGGTCTCCACCTCTGTTTGACTCCCATTCGAGCTCTGTCCTTCTGTGTAATTCCTGGTGGTGTCTCCTTCTTTCTGTTTGGGGTTTCAGGTGGGAATGCCAGCCTGTTGTGGATGCAACAGTTGAACCCTGGCCTACAAAACCGAGCCAGCTCAGACGATAAGGAAAGGGGGGTTATTACTCCAAGAGCTGCCTTTCCCACGTCAAGTAGATTTGCATCAGGCAATTGCATGAATCAGATCTTGATCTTCATTACCACAAAATACAGCAAGGAGAATCCCATTTCTGAAAGTCTTTCTACTGTACACAAATCCAGATGTAAAGCACTGCTCTGTGCACAGCAAACGCGACTCGTATGTATTTTATTAATGTAAGTGTAATGTAATTATTCTCTTGTCCATCTGGCAGGTGGTGTTTTCATTAAGAAGTGAATAATCTAAGCTATAGGCTCTGTAGAGGGGGATGAGTATGGAGGAGATTCAGGTCATCTGCTGTGGGACCATAAATAGAAGCTAACAAGGGAGCCCTTGCTGCCCTTGTCCACTAAAACTGAAAATCTGTTGCTTTTATTTTTGCTTTATCAGACTGCTTGCAAGCTTAGAACCTGGTCTATTAGTGAAATCTTTTCACCATCAGCAGTTTAATTCCTCATTTATGGTAGTTGCTGGGGGCACAGTATGGAAAAAATAGGTGTTATATAAGAGAGTGAAAATTAAGTCCTTATATAAACCACTATGCATAGGAAGATAAGATTAAAATCACGCTTCTGCAGGTGCCCTGTGTGTCTCTGGGTGTGAAATACCAATTGAAAAACAAACTCGCATTACTTAAGGGTTTTTATTCATGTATAAGGTCCCGATTAAAAAAAGCAAAACAAAACACACACAGAAGAGCAACAAGCCTGAACCGTCCTCATAAAAGTTTTGAGAGGAGTGGTATGTGGAGCTTTATAAAGGAAATCTGGTTGCTCTCTGACCATCTGTGTGGCATCTTTTGTTTTCCAGACAAAGTTTTCTGATGTCCACATGGAAACGGGAGCAATTTCCTCTTTCCATGTCCTAGCAAGACTTTTCTTGGCACAAGTGACAGCACAAAGCCTAGTTTGAGTTTTGCCCTGGAAAGATATAAATATCCTGGCCCTGTCCCAGGAACATTCAAGCAAGGATTAGGTTTTATTTTTTATCTGGTAACATTCAGGGAAACCTATCAGGTTGGCCAGGCTGGGAGGGGAGTTCATTTAGTAAAGCTTATAAGTAAAGAAGAAAACCAAGCTTTTAAAAAAAATCTTATTATTTTTAGTCCTTAATTTTAAATGTAGGAAGAGGTGCTGAAATTATGCTGAGCATCATTTGTTCACATATGGTGTAGGCATCACCAGGCGAAAGGTTAGAGATTGTCGTTGCCCGTTTGTGAAGGCGCAGATTTCCTTTCAGATGTGCTTGTTCTTTCGCAGAGGATCCTGCTGATGTTCCTTCCCTGTAAAGCTCAGGTTCAGTTGCTGTTCAGCCAGGGTGGAGTGAGGAGGCTGTTGCACCAAGGAAACACCTCCAAGGGTGCTCATTACCCTGGCTGCAGATAATGGGAAACTGAAAACAAACCTGAGCAACAGCCCCTTGAAAACAGCTTTAGAGGCTGGGTGCCAAACTGTTTAGTGCTGTCTGGAGTTGCTAGTGTGTTCTCTTCTCATTAAGGGTGCTGCTGAGCTTCTTTCTTTTGTAGGTATTGAGAATACTTGAAAGGAGATATTTAGCTACTGCACAACTTACTCAATACGAGGAGCAATGGGAGTAGGGACAGTAAATACAGCATCCCAGGCAAACGGCAAGCTAGAGCTTTGCCAGGCTGTAATAAAACATGAGTGAGCCTTTGTCAGACATGCTTTTTTCTTTCTATTTAAAGATGTTATTTATCCCCAAGACTTCATGAAGTGTTATCTGGAAAGGCTTGCTGTGCAGATCAGTCTTTACCCTAAGCCTCCTTTGATACACTCTGCTTAGGGGGGGTTTCTCGGTTTCTGCAGGAGTCAGTGATCTCAATGTATAATAGTTTTATGGTTTCAAGCGAGAATTCGCTTCTCTCGATGCATCAAGCCTCAGTCATTTGTATTTGTGTGTGAAGGTCAGTGGGCTTGTCAGATACCCAATTGTAAATCCTGTCACTAAATCAATTTCTTTTAATTAAAAAAAAAATATGCTGCTCTTCAGAAGAAGTGCACCCTTTCATCTGGACAAAACCCATTATATCCCAACACAAATATGATAGCCGTAAGCTCTCTACTAGCCTGATGTTGGCTGTGTGTCTCTGCTGGTACGTTGGATGTTTGGAAATCTTGGTGGTCAGAGGGGGGCTGTGTTTTCCCTTCCTTTGAAGAAAATGAATATTGTTATTACTTTGACATCATCTAACTTTCCATCATCAGAAGCAGAAAGAGTTAGTATCAGAAAAGCGGTAGCCACACCAACTGGTGAGATATTCAAGCCCCCTCCTCATTCCCCACAGCGCCTGCACCAGAAGCGCACAGAAATCTGTCACAAAGGCTAAGAGCAGGACAGGATTTTGCATTCATTTAGTAATTCCCTTGGGGTTATACTCTTAGATGACTTAATGACTTAGTGTATACCCTGTCTGGAAGATAAGCAGGCATAATTCATTGCAGGCAGGTCATTCATCCTTTAAGATAACCAGCAACTACACGCCATAGGGAGATAAAGATACTATAGATCAGCAGCAGTAGTTCAAGGTTTCAACCTCTCCACCTCCGTCTGTGACCCAGAAGTCATTTGCAGTTGATAATTCAGTCATTTGCTTTCTTTAGAGAGAAATACACGGGCAGTGGTTGGCTGAAGTGAGCACGTTTTCCATTCTGCCTGATGCCATTCAACATAGCCGCAGCATAGCTCTACCTGGAAGTAGGCATCCTTGTGCTGCTTAGAGGCTTTATGGCTGTGTTAAATACTGGTTTTGAAAACTTACCTTAAGTTGATTCCAGCATTTCTGGTGTTACTTAAATGGTGAATGTTGTTCACATGCTGCTCAGGATGCTTGCACATTGTTAATTTTCAGTTTCAGTCCGAGTGAAGCTTTTAGGGGTCCAGTTTATGTGTAAGGTCCAAACTGAGGGACAAAGAGAGAAAGGGTGTGTATATAACATAGTATATTGTATTTGTTGATTTCTTGTAAAAATAGATTTGGTTTCAGTATCAGCAGGCACATTTTAAAATTGAACAAGTCCCACAAAACTGTACTGCTTCAAAGATAACAAATATTAGAATCAATCGCATGACATCACTTCTTCTTTTTAATATTCCCTCTTCCAAAAGTCTCTAGTCCATAAACAGCAATCTACATCTTGAGATTCCTTGCGTTGCAAAGATAAATGATTGCCTCAGTAGATACTTTATGATGACTAACTCTCAGTAAAACATTTTTCTCTTGTCTACACGCACAGCGAAAGAAATAACAAATACAAGGCTTTTGATAGGGTCATATGATGGCCGTGATGTGATTCACGGTCTGTGATGTTGCTTTACTTAAAGAGGAGGGATGGGAGAGAAGGAAGAGTCTATTTTTGTTTGTTTTCTAATTACTTGAGCTATTTTTTCTTTGACTCAGCAACTCTGAAGAGTACATACTGTACTACAGTAACCGGTAGTCAGGGCTGGGAAGTCCAACGATGGTGATGATAAAAGTAAATATCCTGCGTTCTCTGAGGGATTAGGAGGAGATGGAGGAATTAGTTCATTATGGTTTGGTTTGGTGTCACAATCCCTCTCTGTGTGAATGCTGCCCTGTATGCAATCTTTAGGTCTGTATTTCTCAAGTGAAGTACTGAAAACAAACAAGGCATCAGAAAAGTTTTATTTGCACTTTTTTCATTTACAAAACCCGTTTGTTTAGATCATGAAAGTATTCACCTTATACAAGAAACCATGCTTCAAAGAAGATGAAGGAGTCTTGTTTTCAGTACTTCACTTGAGAAATGCAGTGCTTATGGCTTGTTTGGAGTGTGTCTTCAGAATGCAGTGGAGAGTGATTTTGATTGACATGAAATAATTTGATATGGAAAAATCTGCTTGACATGAAGTACCCCATACCTTGTCATGCTTTCTTGTCAGTCTGCATGCTACACAGTAAGAGTTGTATTCATCATGGCACACCTTCCCTGAGTCGTCTCATTCAAAATGGTTTGAATTCCTACTTCCAGGTTGAGCCCTTACTACTTTTAAAGGTGTTAAGTTGCATTTATGATTTCACATAATGAAAACAATTAAAGGCTTTGATAGTTTGCAAGCGATTCTGTCTGCAATGGGAAGAAGTGCAGCCTGTGGACTGCTTTTGTGCAGGAATGAATGCTCACTTGTCATCTTCGTGTTCTGCGTCAAGCTGCTTCGTTAATGCAGGACATTCACATGTCAGGATATGTTTAATACAAGACTTTCTGGCTCCTTGGGAAAACAGCCTCACTTTAGTCAGAGTTGTTCATTAGAGTTAGCTGGGTGTAAATTTTAACCAGGATGTGAATTTTAAGCAGGATATCCAGGCAGAAGGGTGGTCACTGGGGAGCAAATTCCAGAGACAGTCTTTCACAGATGCATGGCCTCTCAAGAACTGAGAACTGGAAACTATTTCTTACTCTATCTCACAGGCTAAAAGCCCTGCAAAGTGCAATCTTTCCCTTTGAAACGTGCTCTTCTGAGAAGTCGCAAGTGATGAGGCGGCTTTGTGGAAAGACGGTGGGATTCTTGCATGGGTAGCAGCTCCCATTTGGCTCCTTTCCAGAAGCTGCTGTTACAGATTTTTTAAAGTTTTATTCCATGCTCTTGCATCCAATGTTCATCACAGTACTGAAAAACCTAAATATGCCCTCTTGCAGCCTTTAATTATGTGATAAAAACCACGTCCATTTTAAAGCCTGTTCTTTTTCTGGAGAGGGTGACCTGAGGCTGGCATTGTCCTGTGAAGAAACAGGACTTCACACTTGCTGTTGACGGCCGGCCCTCCTTCTCTGTTCCTTAGCGTATTTTTTTCAGTTCTCTGTGATTGTAATTGCATTAAATATATTCGATAATGCAGAAGTGACCTATTTTGTGCACAGTTTAGCTGATTCTGCAGTTGCCTGTAGGGTTTCCTAGCAGTGTTCTTCAGCTGCTCCTTGGCTTACAAAAGCCTGATAAGTTAAGCATGGCCATCAAAACATATTTGAGGCAAGGAACGCTCCAGGTAATGGAGGAGGATGAGCCATACAGGTGTGAATGCGTTGGACCGAGTGTTAGTAAGGCAAGCTGGAGGCCCATGGAACAGATTGGGAGGACCAGAATAGATGTCATTAAACATATTAAACTATTGGAGGCCCTTTGTAGAAGTTTGTTAATATCCAGTGACATGGCCAGATATTGTGCCCCTGTAGGCTCAGCAGTTAATGTATGATACCTCTGGCATCTGTGGTACCTACTGAACTATAAAAAAAATAGATGAACTGGGACCCATTACTATAAACACTGTCTGCAGCCCTAACCCTGGTAACAGATTGTTCTGTGCCTCATTAAAAAGGAGACAGCACTGTCAGAGGAGTCAGGGCTTCGTTTTGCCATGTTTGCTACATAATCAGTTAATTTTGCTTAATAGTGCATTGCATCGCAGATGTGCAAAAGGGCAGAGTCACTTCCTTTTCTGCATCAAACCTCTGCTCTGGTGCAGCTGCAATTTTAACAGAGTGTGTTAGCTAGCTGGCAAGCTGACCTTAGTTGCTGTCCCTGCCTTACCCCTGCCCTGGCTTCTCCCAGAAGCCCTCTGGACAAGCTGCATGCTTGCGCAAGTTCAAGGTACAACTTCCTCAGACTAGAAGTTAGACACAGACATATGTGAGGGTGGTCATTCAATGTCTGCTGTGCTTGTGCTTTAAAAAAAAAAAAATCTTATATAAGGTACTGTCAAGGACTTCTGCACGTTTCATTGGAAAGTACTTTAGTGCCTGTCTTTCATCTAAGCATTACTTAGAATATGGAAGTTAGCATTACTGATTTCTAATGAGATGAATCCAAATATGTCTATCTTAACGTGGATCTTTATATTTTACTTTCCTTTAAGTGCAGCTTTTGGGAAGATAATTAACAAGTCAAATACGATAAGACAAAATATGTGGAGAAGCCAAGTTCAGACCCTTGTTTAGAGACAGATTATTAAACATTACAATCAAGGTTTTAGAAGATCAGCATATTATACAGTAATATGGCATATCCAGCAATTAGTGCTAATCGTATACTGCTTAAATTTGTAGTGAAACTGGGTACGTGTAAATGGTTTTCTTCAGATGAAAATTAATATGTTCAAAATAAGTATATTCTGTAATCACATATGCCAGCCTGAGAGTATTATAGTGATATAAAAATAACTGAGCTTAATAACTCTGTAGTGTGGTGTGAGTGTCTTGTTTAAAACAAAGGGGAAAAAAAAAGAATAAACATGCAAAAATTACTACTAGATGTCTGAAGGGCTCCTGTTTAGGAGACTAGGTAAACACGTAATTAAGTTCATCTGTCTTCAGAAAAGCAGGCAAGCACCTACTTAAATCTAAATGAGCTTAAGTTGTGTTTACTTCAAGAAATACTTAAGTATGTTTGTAGTTAACCGTCCACATAAAAGATTTTCCCCAATAAAGACTTGCATGCACACAAATGGAGAAAGGTGTTTCAAAACCTAGGTATGATTATAGGTGTAAGCAATGAGTTTGATTTTAGAAGAAGCTGAAGAAAGTAAGTGCATAAATCTAATTGAAATTCAATGAGTCTGGATCATCTAATTGTCTTGGGTCCCTCTGAAAGCTCGACCTCTTTTAAATGCTAACAACTGAGGGAGGTGCTGGCCCTTATGAACCGATTTCATATTAGCACACCAACACCTTGCTGGATGTTTCTCCCCAGATTCTTCAGTGTGAGAACGGAACCTTCTGCATATGATTTCTCCAGTATTGCCAAACACCAGTGTCGCTTTGAATATTTTTGAACTGAAAACCCACATCAAAATGCCGGTGTGTTTACAAACCTCAGTATTAATCACACAGGGAGATTTGCAGAAGACAAAGAGTGAGGTGGGAGGATGATGGTTCAGTTGCAGTGCTATGAAGTGATGAGCAGAAGAGCTTTTTGGAAGATAGCAGGGTCCAGGAGAAATTTTTAATTCATAGGATTTTAATACAAAATTAGATCTACACTTTGAATTGTGTTCTTTCTCTGCTTTTCAAAGGTGAACCAAAACTTCAGGGGAAAAAAAAAACAACTTGAATTTGGGGTGTTTGGTTGATTTTGTTTAAAGCCATGGCTATGACTTCCCAAGGGCTGCTCCTATGCTCACTGAGGCACACTGCAGAGGATAGAGGGGAGACTTCGTCTGACAGATAAGTTTTCCACAGTGTGGTGTAAGCTGACCCTGAGAAGATCTTTGGTTATCCTGGCGCTCCTTCTTCTTCCCACATTGTCTATGGCTTCCCTTTCTCCAACAACATCAGTTCTTCTGTTGTTCAGCAGGCCAGTTCAGAGAGCTGATCTGGCTAAAATCTCCCATTACGAAAAAGAGTAAAAAAATGAGAAGAGGACTCTGGGGGGCCCTGTTTGCAGCAGTACCACCCAACATGGGCCTGCACTCACATTGTGGTGGTGAAGCCGAGTGTAGGCAGGCAGCTTTCTAGACAAGAGGAGCTGCTAAGGGTGGAAAATTATACACTGGGAGAAAATGAAGGGTACTTTTATGTTGGACTGGTTACCACTCATGCAACCACCTAAGCATCTCCCAAAAATCTTGGGGGCCCGTTCAGGGACAGGCCTGGGCAGCAGATTGGTGTTTCACAGCTGTAGCCATGCTGCTGTAAGCAGATGCACTGGGACATGAGGGTAAATGTCTTTAAAGAGGAAGAGGAAGGTTTGAGAGTGACTGAGGTTAGCTCTTAGGACGGAAGTCTTGTTAGTTCACAGTGCTTGGCAAGGCCAGCCCTGATCTTTGAGCTGTGTGGCCTGTGGGGTCTGTGGCCATGGGCAGGCAGGGGTGCATGCTACTTCCAAATTGCAGGTTGTTCAAATCAAATGGTCTTGTGTGATGGGGACTATAGGATCTCTGGGGTACATTTTATTTTATTTTGTTTTATTTTTTATTAAAAATTACTAACAGCAATATGCCCTTCTGAGGTTGGCATACTTCTCCATTAGCTCTTCCACTTGTATGTAGACAGATACAGTCAAAGTTGTGCAGCAGCCTGTCACATGCAATTTGTATTCTTTGTTTGAGAAGCAGCCTATAGACAAAACTCGTTTTCTTCTCCCTTTTGTGGCATTAAGCTATTACTGAGGGGATTTTGGAGGCACTAATGGGTTAGGCACCTGATTTCTGCTGGCTTGAGTAGGAATCAAGGCATCTTCTACTGCCTCTGGAGACTGAAAATCTCCCCTTAGGTTTTGGCTCGCTGAAAGCTTCTTCTTTTTTTTTTTCTTTTTTGGAAGAGGATGAATAAGTTTTAAAATAAGGAGTCCGTGCTTTCAGGGGAGTGAAGGCCTTGTCTGTTTATTTTTTTGTCTTTTAATAGCTGCTTGTTTTCTGAGGTGCAAGTTGGGATTTTTCAGTGCTGATCGGATCAGGATCGCAGTTGGTGCTGGGCAGCCGTTTCTGCACCCACTGCCTGAGGTGCTGGGGTGGGAACAGTAGTTTCTGCCTGTTTTGCTCCCACACAGCACCTACAAAGTTTGTCTTCTTTTAGGCTTGTTTGCATCACTTTTTGAACAATGTGTGCTGTGTGCATTGTTTGCTTTTCAGGCTTCTAGTCAAGCAGAAAGGGAACTTTTTGCACTTACTTTATGCCAAAAGCAATGGAAATATTTTCCCCCATTCATAATTGGACTCAGTGATGAGCTTAACCATTTAGAACAGCTGTAAAATAAGCTCAGTACTGAAATGTACTTCTGCTTTACTGTGATGTGCAGAAGGTACTGGGAAGGTATTCTGTAGGAAAGTGCAGCATGAAGGCTCTTCACCAGGGTTGCTAATGACAGGGCACAATAGCCTCACTGCTGCCTTATTAGCTGTTACAAATGTGTTTCATGAAGTCTCCATCGGTAGCATTGCCAGCCTTCAATATGTAGCAGGAGAAGCAAGGTCACCATTAAGACCTTGATTTGTGGAGTTGTGGGGCAAAGCTTGCACCTTCTCCGTGCTGGGCAGGCAGTGGAGGAGGCTCACCCTGGAGTGAAGGCAGGCAGCGTTGATCCCACCAGCCCTGCCCTGAGGGCTGTGTTGGAAATAGACAGCTTCATCTCATGGATAAGCCAGGAGACATAGCCTGATCCTGTGGGTGGGGATTAGAGCCAGAGGCTGATGAAGGAGCGTACTGAATGAGTTTATGTCTTGGCCGTGCACCTTGATGAATGGTGGCACCTTTTGGGAAGTGCTGGTTAGCCTCCCATCCGAACAGTCCTGGGCTACACTTGTGGGATGTTGTCTGCCCCCCTCCAGGATGTCTTTTCATGTCCTCTGCACACATCTAATGCTGCTGGACCTGCGATGTTTCCTCAGCCCAGCCCCTTAGGCAAGCCCTGGCCCAGCCTTTCCCCTCCATCCCGCTAGACAGACAAGTTTCAGCATCCCCCCTCTCCTTCTGCAGCAGCCTGGGGAGTGAGCCCTTTGTGGGGCTGGGGTACCACCAGGGTAGTGGGTACACAGCCTGAGCCCTGGCTGCTCGAGCAGCCCCCTGACACAGTGTGAGTGCAGTCAGGTGACTGTGTTGTGGCTTGCACGCTTGCTCACATCCCCTTGGGTCTGGTCTCTAATCCTGGCTTGAAATTTTATATTGACAGAGTTAATTCCTGAGTGCTTCAGACTGCAGAAACTGGTCTCTGATAAGGCTGTGTTTAATAAGGATATTCGTGGTAAAGAGCTTTGTTGGCTAGACAGAGCTTTACCTTGCCGGGCTTTGCTCTGGCAGATGAGGAAGAGGTCCCCTCCCAGCACACTCCCTTCTTGCAGCCTGGCAGTGCAGTGGAGTAGGAGACACGAGGGAGGTGATACCTCTTTCTTCCCTCCAAAAAAATAGCCACAAAATACCTTTACACAGTTGGCTCCAAGCAGCACATGGAGCCAGAGTAAATGTACTGCTTCAGTAAGCCTAAATTCTTAAGCAAATGCCAAAAATAAAGCAGCCTGCCTTACTTTTTCCACCTTACATAGCAGTTTCCAACCACATCAAGTGAAAAGTCTAGGTGGGTGTATAGTGTTTATCATCACTGAGTAATACACATTACATTAGCTGGGACGTTTATTTTGTTCCTGACTACTGGTTTTAAAATAGTCTTATTGAGGGCAGGAAAAAGTCTTAAAGTTTATATTGCCACCTAAGAGATAGGAGTGTGTTCCTGATTTGGGGAGAAAAGCTGGGAATGCAAGTAAATACTTTTTTTCCCCCCCTTCTACTACAACTGCAAGTGGGTTGAAAGGCAGACGGTGGAAGTGCAGATTCCGGCAGTGCAAGGCTCTCTTTCTGTAAGATCACGTTAGAGTGGTTTCTGTGCCTGCATTCATCTGCAGCAATTGCATCCTCCAATATTTGAAAGTTGTGTGCATAGGTGGCAGCGAAATTTTATGTCCAGTCCAGCAAAAAATTGCGAACAGTTTCGCATCCAGAATTGTACCGACACCAGTATGTGGTGAGGGATAGATTGAGGACATCCACGAAAGCAAGGTGAGAGGCAAAGTTTAAGTCTACCGTATTTTTTAGACTCTGAAAGTCAGAAATATATCAAATACAGAACCAGAGGATATGTAAGAGCTAGCATAAGGGGAATGCTGGTGCAACTGGAAGTGCTGGACAAAGAAACCTTGTTACCTTGCAGGGCTTTAGCCTTTAATGCATTCATTTCAGTCACAGGATGTTCAAATTTAGCCAGGGGTTGGCAGCCAGATGGACCGCAAGGCAGTTCACAGAGTGACTCAGTCTAGGCGAGCATGAAGAGTCATCCACATAAAGGTAACCTATTACAGTATTTTCGCAGAGTTTTTTGTTTCCCTGAGTTTTCATGTTTTTGCGGTAGTGCTTGGGTTTTCGTTCATGGTACTTTTCCAGTTCATCATTGCTTCCTGCCTTCTCTGCCACCTGGTCATGCCTCCACTCTGTAGAATGGACATACAGGGCTTCTGTTTTCCTGATCCAGTTCCTGGCTGTTGTTGGTGGCCAGGCGGTCTTGCCTTTTTCAGGAGCTGTCAAGCACAAGTACGGTCAATGTAAAAATTGTGGCAGCATCCCTGTGTTTCCTCCCCCCTCCCCACTCTGCTTTTCTGGCCACATTAGCTTCATGGAGGACAGAGAAGCATCTGTGATGTGTGATTTAAGGCACTCGTCCTGCTGCTCATTGCTTGGTGGGATCGTGTGTCTGCAGTCAGACAAGCTCTTCAGGAACAACTGTTTCACTTGACCTTTCTTTCTAGAAAGCTGCGGCCTTGAGGCTGTATCACATGGTGGTGGTTTTTTCCTAAATGAGGAAGGTAGGAAAAACACTGTATTTATTTATGCCAGCTTTTTTCAAGAGGGAACTGAACAGTAAAGTTTCTCTTCTGAATGAGGGCAGACAGATTTCTCCTTTGGATTGAGATTTATCAGTTTGTTATCCTGCCGTTTGATGCCTGTTAATTTGCTGTGGAAGCACCAGAGTGAGGAGCTAGTGATATTTTCAGAAGTAAGAGAAATTTTAAAAAATGAAGGATTAAACAGTTTACTCTCTGAGACTGAAATTACGGGTATTAAGTGCTTTGTCTGTTTTATTGATGGAGAAACCTTTATTGTTTGTTATAAGGAACTTATTTAATAAGGGCTCTTCCTTGCCCTCTGTCCCCAGCCTGTTGTGTGTTTCCTGCTGGGGATGGAGAGGGTGTATGCCCCAGTGCTGGGATGGTTATTTCAGGAATCTTTACAGTTGCTTTCGTATCAAAGTAGCTTCAAAAAACAACCAGGCAGGGAAGGCAGTGGCTGCTGGTAAAATGACTTTGAGGAGATGCCTCAGGAGGGATTAAGATACAATGCTGAAGCTATTAACTGGGAAGATCCTACCTCAGCTCCAGTTTCTTTTGCCAGTGTTAAGAAGAAACAGATCAGGCAGAAAGGAAGCAGTTGTTCGAGAGCCACTCACCACGAGCAGACACCTGCCTGTGAGTTTGCAGGAATCTCAGCTCCTCAGCAGAACATGTGGTGGCATGGGACCGAGCTAGGAGAGACATATATCCTCTTTTGTATCGGTTTTAGAAAACATTATGCTGCCTGCTTTCTGTTAGTAGTAAGCCCTTTTTTAACTGCAGTCTCCAAGCCTCAGTGGGCACGTTTGGAGAGGGAGATGGGATGCAGCCGTGATGGGGAGTGCGTCTGGTGCAGCTCGCCACTCTTCTTCTTGCAGTGACACTTTTTCTTAACTGAAAAGTAGTCAGGGCATTGGAGCAGGCTGCTCAGGAAACTAGTAGAATCACCATCCCTGGAAGTGTTCAGAAAACATGTGGATGCGCCACTTGGGGAGATGGTTTAGTGGTGAGTGAACATGGCGGGTTTAGGTTAATGATTGGACTTGATGATCTTAGGTCTTTGCCACCCTGAAGAATTCTATGATTCTATGACCCCTGCATACCCCAGGAGAAGCAGTAAATCCTTGCTGGCTCTAGAGGACGAGGGTGCAATGGGACTTGGGCAGGTAAGGTCAGGCACCTCCCAACCCTCCAGCAGCAGGGCTGCAGTCTTTGTGAGGGGCAGTTATGGCCACAGGTACCTGCACAGCTTCAGCTCAAGGCACGTAGATCCAGGAAGCCTGAACTTTCTGAGCAATCTCTTTTTCAGTCTCTCCTGCCTTCTCTGAGGGTTTTAAAAATCTACCTTTCCAGTAATCAAGTGTCGTAGTCTTTCCCCTTGTGCTTCCTCCCCTATCCTACTCCAGAAAAAGAGTTGCTTGGCCTCACTGGCAGACAGTCTCTCATAAATCCCCACAGGCCAGATAATTTGGTATTTATTGCCCACTTTACCCCACCAAATATCTTCACGTTACTCCTGTTACTTGCTGGCCTGACTTTTGCTGTCCATTTTCCCATTCATACCCTTCTAGCGAAATATTTATCTGAGGCCTTTCACATGCATAAAAATTCTCGATTTAGATACGTGAGTTTTGAAGAAGTCCATATCCTCTGCTTTGGGTCTGGTTTGTCCCTCTTGACTTGGACTTCTCTGTAACAGGAATCTGTGTGCAGAGGGATCTGTGGCTATTGGGTTGCCTCCCACCTCTGCTAGTGGCGTTACTTGAGGCAACAGCATCTGAATTTAGGAGGCTTAAACGTGTCCTTCTCTGGATCTGTCCTACCACATGTCATTTTTTGTATGTGAAGTTGTTTATTTGGCTAGATGGTGGCAGTCTCTGGCTTTTGCTATCTCTGCAGACGCATATGGTCCTGCTGATAGTCGTGCGTGTCTGCCTCAGATTTGCAGGCGACAGTGGCATGTGCAGAAAGAAATGGGTGGAGTTGGCCGCCCTGTACGGCCTGCAAGGCTCTGCAAAATCCCTATCTGTGGGAATTGCGAGTCAGCTCTTATCAGTCACGTCCCGATGCAGTGAGTTGTAGAAATCAAATTAGCAGACAAGTCAATTGCTTACATCAGTCAGAAGTTTTGCAGTGGGGATGATGTTATAGCCCAGGGCCCCTCACTGGGTAGCCTTCCTGGGTTTGATTACAAGGGCTGTAACAGATGAAAACCTGACAGTGCAGTTTCATTTCTGTCCTGCTTTTTGGTTTTCCTTCTTTCTTGCTCAAAACATTTTTTTCTCATTGTCATTTGGGGCAAGCAGAGCAGAGAATCTGTCTTTGCTATAAAGGTAAAGAAAGCTCTGCCCTGTTATTTTATAAAACAAGTTGTTGTGACATACCACACAGTTCCTCACATCACTCAGTAGTTCATTAGTCTGTCATTGTGCTAGCATACTAAATGATAAGCTAAAAAACACAAGACACTACAACAGTCCATTAAAATTCATATAGGATATCAAAAATTCAAAATAAGGGATGTAAAAAGAAGCTGTTTGCTGTAAATACTAATACCTGTAGCTGCATAAACATAATGAAGAAGTGCTGTGCACCACCAAGCTGCGGACTGGTGCTGACAAACACACAACTGGCTGGGAATCCCTGCAGTTATTTATTTCCAGAGAGCTGCTGCCACTTTAGGAAAAGGTCTCCTTCAGAAGCTCCAGCCTGTCATGTGAGTCTCTTCTCCTAAACAAATACTGTGGCTTACTTGAAACTGGAGGCAAGATCAATTACTTTCAAGCTCTCAGTGTCATGGAGCAACAAGACACGGAGTTACTCATTTCTTGTGTCCAGGGCAAAAGCAATGGACCTCAGGCTTAACATTTTGGAGGCCTTTTAATTTTTTTTTTTCCTGTACTGCTTTCCCTGGAGTATTAACGTCATATGTCATTATGTCCTTTAGTAATTCTTAACTTTCTTCGAAACGGAAAATGCCTGTATTAGCAAAGTGGGACTGAACTTCCCAAGCAGAGGCAAAAGGCAAACTTTTAAGGGCAGGCCTTCTGAATAAGAGCTTCAGAGCTCCCATCACAACTTTCAGCAACAAATCCCAAATTTAGTTTCAGTTTCATCCCACCTTTTGGATTAATATCTAGCCTTAAATGAAAAAACTTAAAGCAATGGAGAATCCACTGCACCTTTAAGTGCGTTTTTCAGAAGGTTAATTGCCTTTGCTCCTACTACATACATGGTATTCCTGCTGTAGTTTTAGTTTCCAAATACTTGGGCTTTGTAAAGGCTTTGTCTGCTATTAATACAGTCCCCAGCCTCCTTTACCCAAATCTATAATAAATTAGTTTTCAAGGCTTTTTTCTGTAGCGATTCTAAAAATAATTTCTTATTGGAATCCAGTTGAATCCAAGGGAAGCAAGGTGATAATCGAATGATGTCACCCTCACGTCTTGCACTGCATCTTGCTGCCTGCCAAAACTAGCAACTGTTGCTATGTACCCAGGGGAAGGTGATACTCCCAGCCTTTTCTTGGTGCTGGAAAGCTCTCCTTTCCAGTGCTTGTCAGGCCTCTGGGAGCTGCTGGTGTCTGTTCCAGGCTTTTCATTCTGCCCTTATGTGTTGGGATAGTCATGGAGAAATGTGGATTGTGTCCTGTAGGATGCTTTGAATTTTTCCTGTTCCTGAAGAAGACCATTTCTCAAAGCCACTGAAAATCTGGAGGATTGATGTATTCAGCCCATCAGGTGCCTGTATTGCAGTGCTTGGGCTGCAGGGTGGAGACCTTGCTGCAGCATGTGTGGCAATGTTCGAGACTCTGGGCATAAAGACAATGGCATGATACCATGACATTTCTCAGATAGTTTATTTCCTTTTCTCAGTAGTGCCCCTGAAAACTTGGCTGATGGTGGGACTCATCCTCCAACTTTTCTCTGGGTACTTCCTGAATTTAAAAATACCCCACCAGAAGAACAGGGCTCATTGTCATTTGACATGTGGGGGTCTGGAAGTTCTTCAATAGCAAACCCAATTCTGTTGTTAGCAGTAGGTAGGTGATGTAGCAGGTTGTCTTTCTCTCCAGTAAAGGTCAACATGAACTGGGGGATTCAGTACGTAGCAGATGATGTTCAGAACATCGCAGGGACTGGTTGTCAACAAGACTAGAGCTGTGGATCTTTTTTTCCCCTTGCTGTCCTAGCAAAACATGCTGTTGGGGTGTTCCAGATCTGTTGATAAGACTTACAAGACTTCTTACTGGCAGTGTGTGCTCAAGAAAGGGTAGGACCTCGTTCCGATGAGGATGTGGTAACTATTAACACTTGCAGGAGTTCAACTCTGGTTACCTCCTTTTCACTGGCGCTGCTCCTCTGTGAGGCAGAGTCTCGGGTTTGCAGAGACCTCTCCAACGCACCTAGTGCCACGCTGACCTCTCTCAGTCTGGGACCAAGCAGACAGGCCTAGCCTTACTCCCCTGCACTGGCCATGCTGTGTGCTTGGAGTCACCAAATGTTGTGCCCTCCTCTGGCTCTTCCAGCTGGCCCCTTCCCCGGCAGGAGGGGAGCTGCAGGTGCCGGACTTCTCCTTGCCTGCTTTTGTCCCCAGATGACTTCTGTGCACCTAGGACTCAGGGTGGAAACCTGGGAGTGAGACAAGACAAAAGTTTATAACTCTCCATCCGGTTAGTGCCAGTGTGTCTTGTCAGCCACTCCTTGCCCTGTCTGCATTTAAAAGTGATTGCTTACAGTTATTTGTCTTCATTTTGCTATAGTTGTTATCTGAACGTGCAAGCTGTGTCTTTGTGTTTTTGGGCAGTGTAAGGGGGCTGGATTGCAGGCAGCCTGAGATACGATCCTGGTTTTATACAGGACTGTATTTTCTATTTCAAACATGCATGGCTGCAAATAGCATTGTACCAGCAATGTCCTAATTCTGTGGAGGGAGTGGGGGGAGAGAAGAGGCACAGAAGAAGAAAGCACTCTGTGCTCACTGGCTGGTGTTACCAGAGTGATTGGGTAGGACTGAAGCATCGAGGTGTTTTATGGCATTATAATTCCCAGGGACTCTTTCCCAACTATATATACTGTCCCAATATATAGCAGCAATCCTGAGCTAATTGACATGTAAGTGCCACAGGGGAGTAAAGTTATTTAAAGTTATTAAAGTTATTTTGTCTTTCATCAAGTGAAAAAACCCAAAAGTTATCTAGGTGGAAAAAGACCAGAGGAGGAAAAAACCAGCAGATTACCAAACTGTGACTCGTTCAGACTGGCTTGTGAAAGTATCTTGAGGTCATCTTTCCTGAAAGCCTTTGAAATTTGAAGACTATGGACTCTTGTCTCTTGGCACTCTGACTGATTCCTCCTCCTTCTCCTCCTCCTCCTCCTCTTCTTCCTAGCAGGTTCTGCCTAACAGTTGCCCTTTTTTCCCCCCACTTTTAAATACCCTGAATCACAGAGATTGCTCATTTTCTTCAGTCAGGTCTAAAGCCTTAAGGACTGTGTTGAAGTTATGAAGAGGACAGCATGTACTGGGTGCTAGAGCCAAGGGAGGGAGAGTGGGCAGAGGGAAGAGATGACCCTGCTTCCAGGCTTTGGTCCTAATCCTGCAAACTTTTTCTCGTGTGAATAGTCTTGCAGAGGTCAGCCAGACATTTCGCATGAACAGCGATTACTTGCTATTTGGCATCACACTTGAACTATGCTTAAAGTATTTATAAAAACATGGCCAGAGTTTGTGATAAGGTGTGGATAGGGTGCTTTAGGCCAAATGGATGGGGAGTGTCCTGAAGACATGTGTGGGATTAATTAAATAAAAATTTTTCTTGTTTGGCAGTCGTGGGTGAGGACGGCTAAACTCTAGAACTCAGAGAATCTGTCTCCCTAAAGAGAATATGTAAGTGCTGGGGCACCACTGTCTGACATGCACTCCCTGGCATTGCCCTCAAGGAGGAAGGTTCGTCCAAGCGCGCGTGATCTTGCCAGGAATTATCTGCCCAGGTGGCCCAGCTCCCTGCATGCCAGTATCTCTTGTGCACTCCCGTGTTTGGCACTGCTATCAGATCAGGAGGCAGTGTTCCGAACCACCCCGTGATCATGTTGCATTGGTGATTACATTGTTGGCTCTTGCAGTGGGAACCATTTTTTAGGGCCTGGAGGTTCAAAGCAGCTCACCCAGTACAGCCCCGACCCAGGGCTATTGCTGACAAACATGACCTTATGGAAACAAACAAAAATTTCATCTTGTTTTGCCCTAATGCCTTATGACTACATGTGGGGTCTCTGAATATTGAAGGCCTTGTCAGGTAGCTGCAGTTGGTTTCCTGGAGAATCAGCTTCAGTCCTTACTTTTATGCTGGACAGACACTTTCTAGCATATGCATATATTAAGGTACTTCAGTAAAATGTGACTTGTAAGTGACATGGGGTCTGCCGCATTAGAAAAAAGATGCTCCTCTGTACACTCAGCTTTAAGGTTTCTTGCCATCCTGACTTCAGTTGCTTTTGACACACTTATTTAAGGACAGTGGGGTGAGCAGGACAGCTCTTCACTGTGAGTTAAACAAGAGGAACCCAAGTGCTGCCTGCTCCAGCCCATGCAGGCAGAGTGCCACAGGGGCAACAGCTGATGAATACAGCAGCTGCTGCAGATGCAGGAAAGGACAAATACCCAGCTGCTCCCTCCTGCCGCCTTCACCCTGTGTGAACAGCGTAGCTGTTTGTCCTGCTGTGAATCCTTGTGTGGCAATCACAACTTGTCTCCCCGAAGACCCAAAGCATGGTGAAAGGCTGGGCTGCCTCCCAGCTTCTTCCTCCTTATTTATGTGACACAGGAAGAGAAAACCTAGATGGAGATAGGTTGTCCAGGGTCATCTTGTTGTAGTTATGATGATGGCAACAATTTATAGCTGAAGTATTTGGTTTGTTAACCTTATAAACACATGCCATTAAATACTGTATTTAGCTCCTCAGAGGAAGTAGCCCAGTTTCTTTTTCATTTTCCTTTTCTCATCCCTGTTTTAACATTAGTGACTCAGCTGTCACTCTCTTGCAGAAGGGCTGCTGGTGTTATAGCTGTGGTTGGATGGAACCAAGAACCCGTTTCTGCTGAAAATAATTTATATGGTGCATTTTCACCTCAAAAAGAGCCTACAAAATCATTAGAAGGTTTTCATTAACTTCTGCAAACTTTGAAACTTGCCTGTGAATGAAAATGAAAATTTCTTTATGTCTCCTCCTGTTTATCCTTGTCAACAAGGCAAAGTCTGGCAAAGGCTGGTGCATATCTAACCCTACACGTTCCTGTTTGAGCACACAAAGTAATTCACCTGCATTTAGATACATGCAAAAAAGCCTTTGCAGGTGAGAATCTCACTTTGCAACAGGGCATGTGAGCAGATCCTGTGAACAGAATTAGTTTCCACTAGCTCTGAAAAAAAAGTCAGACAGGAGACAAGTGCAGACTCTTCTATCTCATTAATTTTTCCATTCCCCAAAGCTAGTTAGCCCATTTTATACTTTTTTATATTTTGCATATCAGCTCATATTACAAAAGTATTAGGAGACCTATCATAATGTATGCACATACATGTCTTTCAGAGTGCTTCTCAGGGTGCTTCCCTTTTGAAGGAGGGACAATATCCCCATAAGTATTTGCTTGCTCTTTTTGCCCTCATCTATTCAACTGCAACTTAAAAGTGCTTGTTTCTTGTGTACTTTTGTTACTAAAATGATGCCTGGCATACTTAGGAGGCCTTGCATTCTTGAGCTATGAGTGCTGTGAACAGTGTCATAAGGAAAAGGAGGTGTACAAAGGCATCATGGTTCTTTGCATTGTCCTTTAAAATTTACCTTGTGTCTTGAACATGTAGGTGTTGAAAAAGGCCTTATTTCAAGCACTAGTTCCACTAATATAATTCAACATTTTCCCCCTTAAAGCAGAGGTGTCTGTGAAGTGACACCATCTCAGGGTAATGAGGGGTTGCCTCACTGCCTGTCCTGAAGGGCAGGGAAGGCAAGGTTGGTTTGTACTAGCAAAGGAAACTGAAACAAGTCTCTTGATTTTATGTTTCTTTATGGAATTAATGCTTCTTTGTCTGCCTATAAACTCCCAGATGCAAGTGTCTTCTGTTTGGGCAGTCCTTCCCACACTGGGAGCTCAACCAGACTGCAGGGGTAGATAATTCTTGTTATAGTACCTGATGATGACCCTTGCTGCTAGCTCAATCCAGATCCCAAAACCCATTGCCTTGTGGCTCCGTAAAAATGTCCGGGTCTATGTACAGAGCGATACAATGTCCCCAGCATGGCCTGAGTGTTGGTTTCAGGAGGGATTGCTTAGGTGTACAGGATCAAATTGGGAACATGAAAAGGCTCCTCCACTCATCATTCTGCTATTCAGGCTCTGGTGTGGGGGTGGGGCATGAACAAAGCATCGTCAGGTGCTGAAGCATTTTGACACAGCCTAGCTTTAGGCTCAACATTCAGCGATTTGTGATTGGGATTGTATTGATGACAGTAAACGTACTGTCTTAAAGTAGGTAAACAGCTTAAAAAAAACCCAAAAACAAAAACAAAAAACAGACTTTCATACCTGTGCATTTACCTGGATTGTGAGGTTTCTGGGATGGTGTTGCTGCCAGTTACATGTGAAACAGGAATGTCCTGCTTGCTGTAGCAAAGGGCTGATTCACTGGCAGCATAATAGGTGTCATATTCCCCTTTGTCAGCTCCTCGGGTATATTTTCCCCCTGCAGTAAACAAAAAATAAATTTTAAAAAATCCAGTAGAACCAGTAACATACAAGTCATCTGAGTGAGGTTCAATGAAAACTGAAACAGCTCATAAATGGGGTTAGGTGAGGCTGGGATGAATCCAAAGGGGTAGAGGGAGAGTTTAGTGTGAGTGAGGATGAGCTCCCTGAAGCCGCCATGCCCTGGGAGGCACCAAGAGTGACCACCCCAAAAGAGCTGCTGTCCCAAAACCTTCCTGCCAGAGGGTGAGATCCACCTCCACCAGCGGAGAGGGTCAGGCACTCTCAGAGGAGAACAGGAAGACAGGCTGGTGGGCTTATTTGTTGGAGGCACTCATTTCTCCCAGCGACTGCCAAGTTTGGCTGGTGTCACTAGCTCAGACATCAGGGTCTGACCTGGAGCTGTCCAGATTTTAAGTCTGTAAAAAAGCTTTTTCCATAGGCAGAAAAAAAGAATCAAATGCTGTCAACTTGGAAATTACAGCCAGGACATCACAGCGTGGAAACTAAAGCCATGTGCCTGAGCGGTGAGTTTATAGGCAGAGCTGGTTTTAGGACTTGGTGTCCTGATGCAATGCATCAGTGGAAGTCAGAATAAAGAATGGTCTGGGAAAAGACTTCTGAAGTAAACCCACCTCACTACTGTTCATGTAAAAATGCTGAGGAGATGGATATTTTTGTCCACCCATGTCGTCTGGCACAGCATGAGCATTGTTTGGGTATACAGAAAGCAAGTCTGTACAATTTTTCAAATATGCTCTTGAAGTGCAGTGTTTAAAATATGTTCCTCAATGCAGAAGAAAAATGTAGGAAACGACAAGAAACCAAGAGGCTAGGAGGACCCGCGTGTTATTCTAAGGACAAAAGCAGAATGCACATCAGAATACATCAAAAGGAAAACTGATCACTTTCTCCTTTCAAAAGGCATTAATATTTTATAGCTGCCATTACATTTTGAAGAGCGCTCAGGTATTTATTGGTAGTGCCGTAGCTACCCAGTCCGGAGTCATCAAGGAGGAGATACCTGTTTTTCAAGTTGTTGTGTTCACTTATCCCTCATCTCCTAATTCACACCCTGTCCGCACCAGCGCTGCAGTAACTCGGTGAATATCTGGAGTCACAGTTCCCACACCAGCTGCCCTTCGGGAGGCTCCCAAGGGGCTTTTGCCCCTAAAAGCAGCAGGTCAGACAGAGTGAGAGCCGCACTTTGGTGCATCCCCAGCTTCCCCCAGTGCTCAGGTCTGTGGAGCAGGACCATTCCCCTTTGCCACCTCAGCAGCCTTCTAAATGCATTATATTTTAAAATGCACTTTTTGTTTTTAAACCAGATAGTATCTTATGGTTCAGTGATAAAATAATTATGTGCTTAAAATAGCACAGGAGAGGGGTCCTGTTTCGGATTAGTCTACATAGCAGAAATGCTGGGGACTGACTTGGAGGTTGCTCGAAGGTTTTCTCATGAGAAGGTCTCTGGCACTTGAATGCTGGCTTTTGAAGGGCTTGCTCAGGCCTGATCAAACTCGGTCAGGCAACAACGTACATCAGATCTATTCCTCCCATCAGTCACGTGTTAGCCGTAACTGTCACCAGATTTGCAATCTAATGTGTGCAGCTCAACGCTTCCAATTAATCCAGGCCGGGTGTTTAACAATCTATCATTTCGGAGCTAGCGCTTCACGGAGCTGCGTGCAGGGCAGCCATGCAGTTGGGGGCATCAGGAGCCCTGGAGGGCTGCCTTCACCTACAAGGATTTTACTCTTCCCCTGCCACTGTGTGGTGGAAGTTACTGTTGGTTTAGTTGCATTTCACAGGCTTGGGAAGTGTTTAAGGAACGATCAACACATGACTGCAAAAACATTTCAAAAAATAAAGATTTATAATAGGTGATTCAGCAATGAGAGGCTTTTGTGAACTTCCATGGGAAGCTACTATTTTTAGTGAACTATTATAAGCAGTAGCATCACTCACATTTATTTATAAAGGCATGAAAGAACGCCCATACGTGTTTCTAAATAGTCAGCGTATAGTAACGGCCATATGCTGAGAATAAGAAAAAATAGAATTGAGCGTTTTGGTTTCCACAATGCTACGTGAGAGTTGTGCTGGGATCTTTGAATCTAAGAAACAAAAAACAGAGGGATTTTTTTTCCTTTTTTTCTAGTTCTTCTTTCTAGCAATGCAAACCAAAAGCCTTCCCAGTGAAAGTCTGCCTCACAGAAAAATTGCATTGTTTTCATTGAGGCTTAGCTGGGTGACCACTGAGGTTTAGGAGGACTCTTCCAGTAGCTTCAGCATCTGGCAGACTGGGGCTATGCTGACAGGGATAGCTATTTTTATAAGAGTTATTGTACATATAGGGTTCAGGTTGATTAGTTGTGAATGCCTGCACTTCTCCTGGGGCTCCGCGGCAAGGAACAGGAGAAATGCAGTGATGCTCTGCTGAAGGGATTCCACAAATAAAGCATGGTGTCATTGCCAAAGTTTCTACAGTGGAAACACTTTAAATTCTGGGGCTTGCCATTGGGGGGGGGGGGGGAGGGGGGCAGATATTATCTGCTGGTGATACCACCCTGAACAGAAATTAGAACTGGTTTGAACTGACTCTGCAAACAACCCAGCTGTGTGTGTCCATTGCAGCTTTTTTGCATTCAACTTCTTGGGTTTAAGTTCACTACGAGGCAGTGTCTTTCACTCTCTTGCTGACTGTGTTTGTTCATGTCCCAGTCAAACTTGCAACGAGATGCCTTGAGATTTTCATAAATTCAGCACCTTACGAGGCCAATGCCTCAAAGTAAACTCTTACTCTTAATTAAGTTAAATCCCTTGATTGAAATCAATTGTGTTGAATTTTGGGCAGCTGTGATATGAAGCGAGTGGAAGGGAGTGGAAAAAGGTGGCTCTTTGACAGGGTGCCCTAGCAACCTCTCAATGACAGTGCCTTCCTCCTGATTCCCAAATTCCTATTTTAATGTGGAAAAGAATCGCTATAGCATGCAGAGGCTAACACTTTATTCTTTAGGGGGTTTCCTATGGCAAAGAGTGCCAGGGTACATGGCTCCTGACACTTGGAGGAGTTGCTGGAGAGCCTGGCCTTGTTCTTGCTCTGCAGCTGCATTAGTTAAAGTATCAGCATTTTCCTCACTCTCTGCTTCCTGTCTCCCAACACCCAGTGGAAAAAAATAAACGACAACTGGCATGCTCTACTCAGAGCAAAACAAATGTTATTTATTAGAGTCCTCATGTGGTCAGAGCATGACTGACTGTAAAATAACTGGAGATTTTTCTGCTAACTGGAAGCATGATGCTCTGAGGCAATTTCCAGGCAGTGTATATTTTCAGCTAGCTTTTATTTACGTCAGTGTACAGATTTGCAATATCACTGTTTTCAAAGAGTGAGGCAGCGGTTGTTTTAGCTAAAAAGTTTATTTTTTTTCCCTTTTTTTTTCTTTTTTTTTTTTTAGGGGGGGAAGTTTTCAAGTTGTGACTCAGTTCCCATGCTTTGAGATGATTTCGTGTTCAAGAAGGAGGACATAAGCCTCCTTGGCGGGCAGGTCATTCGCCGCCTGCCCTTGTGGCCAGAGCGGCTGGGGTGGTGGGAAGCACGGTGCGCGAGTCAGGGAGGGTTTGTTTTTCCTCTGCTAATCACCCTCCCCTGTTGTAATTTGGCACGGGATGGAGGCAGATCCGTATACTGCTCTCCTATCTGAGCTAGCATATTTCAGAGGATAAATCTTTGCCGGACCTAATGTTCTCCCAAGGAGCTTAAATCCCTGAAGACTCTACTGTTCTGGGGTGGGGGATGACGGGCAGAGATGCAGGCAGAGGGCTGATTACAATGGAGGCCACTTCTAGCTCTTCCCTTACCACTAAGATAGAAAAATCCTATGAAGGAAGGATGAGGAGGGGAAACCACAGAGCCACCTTCAGATGCTGAGCTGACTTTTTCCCCCTAAATCTGTGGGATTTTTTTTTTTCCCCTTTTACTGCAGGAGGGCATGCTTGTGTAGGCCTAGCTTGTGTCATCCCGGATATCCTTTCCAGGACTGTGAGGACAGTGGCCTTTGCCAGCTGGGTGCAAAAGGAGGTATCCACCTTCTTCTGCTGAACATCTGGTGGGATTTTTGGGAGCTGCCTTAAGAACTTGCAGACAGTATCAGATGTGAAGCATCAAAACCACTTGGGTGCCAGAAAATATTTCTCTTTCTGTGTGTAATTTTCTTAATGCTTTTTTTCTTCCTGCAACTTCCATAATTTAGGGAAAATACAGCAATCTGGAATACATCATGCTTGGTTTAATATGGAAAAAGATATATATCAGTACAACATGGCTGGATAGATATTGTAGGAGAGCTCTCTTTATGTTTTAGTTCTTGCTTTTCCTGCATCTATGGAGTGTCCTCACTGCTTTATTAAATTATATACATTTTTCTGGTTTGCAAAAACCAGGGAAAAGAGGAAGAAATTCTGAAACATCTGTGGGTTTGGGATTTCAAAGTTTCTTGAGAAGAGCAGCACTGCAGCCTTACAGAGCTAGGCAGAAAGGGACTGTATGGAACCAACAGACTGATACTTCGTAAAGATTGACTTGCCTAGGCTTGCCAGTCCCTTTCACCAGGAATTCCTACAAACGTACACACAGTTGGCAACTTTAATTATTTATAATTTTGAAGCCACTGCATCTGTTTTGTTGTTTACTTGTAATTGAATCTCCTTGAGGACTTCAAAGCAAACAAAATGTAAAGCATGTAAAATGTGATTGTCCCGCTCTGCTCGGTACTGGTGCTGCCTCACCTCGAGTACTGTGTGCAGTTTTGGGCTCCACAATATAAGAAAGAGGTAAAGTGATTAGAGAGTGTCCAAGGGAGGACAAAAAACATGGTGAAGGGCCTTGAGGGGAAGCCGTATGAGAAGCAGCTGAGGTCACTTGGGTCTGTTCAGCCTGGAGAAGAGGAGACTGAGGAGAGACCTCATTGTGGTCTTCATCATGAGGGGAAGGGGAGGGGCAGGCACTGATCTCTCCTCTGTGGTGACCAGTGACAGGACTCGAGGAAATGGCATGAAGCTGGGTCAGGGAGGATGGATGCCAGGAAAAGGTTTTTCAGCCAGAGGGTGGTTGAGCACTGGAACAGGTTCCCCAGGGAAGTGGTCACAGCACCAAGCCTTTCTTAGTTCAAGAAGCATTTGGACAACTCTCTCAGGCGCATGATGTGATTCTTGGGGTGTCCTATGCAGGGCCAGGAGTTGGACTTGATGATCCTGATGGGTTGCTTCCAACGCAGCATATTCTATGATTTTACGAAAACTGGTTTGAAGCAAGTTTTGTGTTTCTTCATAAGAAGGCACAGACATTGGTCTGGACAGGTGGGCAAAATGTGTTGAATTATTCACAAACTCCAGTTTCAACAACAAATGAATGCAAAAAAAAGAAGTTGTTTGTTTCATTTTGCTTTTCTTAAAGAAGTAAAATTTGGTGGAAGCCATCTGTAAGGGTGTTCATCCCAAAGGAGATTTGTGTGACAACATTTTGAGGAAGCTGGAAACTGAAATTCAAATGAGCAAGCGGAGCCATGGAGAAGACAGACTCCCTCTGGTCAGCTAGAGTCTGATAAGCTGGAGTTATTTTCATGGTTTCTTTTCAGTGATATTAGATCTGATGCCTTTCTCTACTGTGTGGCTAC
The DNA here is from genome assembly GCA_038380795.1 of Pyrocephalus nanus. Lineage (NCBI taxonomy): Eukaryota > Metazoa > Chordata > Aves > Passeriformes > Tyrannidae > Pyrocephalus > Pyrocephalus nanus. The sequence goes on from CM076260.1 coordinate 45,576,328, forward strand.
CAGAAAATTTCATATGGGGAAATTAAAACATTAAATATGTTAATACAGTATAAAATAAAGTCTTATTCTCCCAAGTGAGCATTAGCAGCATTTATGGATCTGCAAATAGTGTTCATTTTTTTCCCACCATCTCCTAGTATCCACTTGTTAAACAACTGCTTTTGATTTGTAGCCCTAAATTTACAGTTTAGGAGCCTGTATCTGAAATAACAAATTTGCCACTCTCTACAAAACGCTGAAAGAAAAACAGACCAGTGTGTAACTTGGACTCGGCAGCCACCAGCTGCACCTCATCTTGCTAGTCTTTAGTTGGCTGTTTAATAAAAAAAAAAAAAAAAAAAAAAAAAAAAGGCGGAGACTTTTAAGAGTCAAGTTACACAACTCTCATTTTATTTATTTTTTTTAAGTGAGTGGATTCCTTGTTGCGTTGTTGAGGATGATAAATTGATACCACATGTTGCTTCCAGACAAAAAGGACTCTGTACTGCAGTGGAAGCACTTGCAGCTGGTGTCTGGGTTAGTGGACGGACTCCACAAGGTAAACATGGCTTGGAAGAGGCTGAAACAGGCACAGGGAGGGGGAATTTTCTCCATTTTAAAGGCTCAAGCATTTGCTGCTGTTGCCTGACTGGGTCTGGGTGTTGAAATAACATGCAGTCTCAGCCTCCCTGGGAGACTGGTTCAGTTGTTTGTATCAAATGAAGGATACAGCCCTTTGGAAATGTTTGAGTGTCCTCTCTGTCAGCTTACCCATTTGTAGTCTTAAAAAATATCAAGAGACACACGTGGTAGGACATGGTAGCTGGTCTCTGGGGGCTTTTTTGGTGCAAATGTGGCTGAATCCCTCGAGGAGTATTAACTGAATGAAATGCGGTGCAATGGATTAACATTTTTTAAAGCTAAAACTTTGGCCTTGAATTTGGGGAAGGTGCTGTAACCCCTCACGTTGCTGCCCTGGCTACTATGGGCACTCAGTTCACCCCTTCTCCTGGTGCCATCAGCCTAAGCCAAGGTAGGACAGCAGCCCCACTTGGCTGTGGCACTGCATTAACCTCTGCTCATACCACTTCCTCCCTGCCTCATGTATGTTCCTCTGCCCTGGGTCTATCCTTGTCTCCACAGGCAGTCCTTCTTCCCTTCAGGACCACTTTTGAAGGGGACTGGGACCCAGCTGTCTGGCCTCAGGGCAGTACATGGTGCTCTTGATGTTATCTGCAGGAACCTCAGTCTTCTGGCTCTTAGCAGAGCGAATGGCATTCTTCAAGACCAGTATAAATAGTAACACTAATAAAGGGAGGAGCTCATCACATTTCTTTTCTGCTCTGCTTATGTGCAGTCCATATGTTGTACCCATCGGTGGTATCTGAGCTGTCTGCAGCCTGGCTTCCATCTATCCCGTATATGTATGGTCTCCAGGACAGATGATGGAAGTTCCTTTATAGATCTGTTAAAGTTTCTCATTGCATTTTGGCATGGAAAAATGGGTTATGTTTCCATCATCATGGCCTAATTCATCTCCCACATAAATCAAAGACAAATCCCCATTATTTTCATCAGCAGTGGCTTCAAATGATAAACTGTGTTTTCTTTGCTTCCCCACCTCCTTTTTGGTTTGTTGCATGGTCATATAATAGTAGTGCACATGGTTGTGAGCAACGATTGTCCCAAGATATTTTCCTGTAATTTAAGCAGATAGGAATATTTTTTGACAGCTCAGAAAACAGGTGGAAAATACAGTTATTTCCATCCAGATTGCAGCCTGGTAGCACAGTGCAACAGCCTTTACTGATGTGAGTTGTCAATCCCTGTGGCTTCTGTAGCAAAACTTGCATGTGAAAGGATAATAGGATCCAACCCTAATTTGATTTGGCAGAGCATCCAACAGAAGGAAAACCCAAGAAACTCAGATACTGTTGCCGAAGAGGTTAGCGGGGGAGGTTACATGAAAGAAGTGGGTTTTAAGGCAGTGTTTGAGCAGAGGGTGGATACGGGGTACACAAAAATAAATTGGCCCATAATTATGCTTAAGAAAACAATCTTCCTACAGAAGAAAAGCAAAATAAAACAGAAGCAGGAGTATAAGTGGCATAGTGCTTAATGTAAAGGAAAACAAACTGTTGGATTTTTTATAACCACCAATTTTCAATGCAAAAGGATTATTACATTCTTTTATTGCTTGTGTAAAACCAACACCAAGCAAAAGATATAATAAGAAGAAAATTACACATGTGCACATACATATCCACACATGCAGGAGTCCTCATCCTGAAAGGTGCCTCAGTCTCACAGTTTTACCATTTAAGATTTTTCATGGGTTTAGGCCAAAAAGTTTCATGCTATGGATACCACCATCAGAAATAAGCTCTTTGATGAGAATACTACCGTCTGAAAACTGTTAGCTGCTGGGGTTTTGGCTGAATGTTTTTAAATCTGAAGCTGTGTGTGGCACACTGTGCATGCCACCTTGGGTGTTTCTTTTCTGTGTTTTCTAAGATTTATTTTTCATTAGCAAGAATCATGATGCGGTGTATTCTTATACCCAGCATTTTTAGGTGGAGAACAGCGTGGTTTATATAGCTCTTGTATGGCTTGGGGTGGTGGTCTAGCTCTGATTGTCCTCGGCCTGCTGCCAGCTCTTTCTCAGGAGAGATCCCCATGCTGATGTTTTCACATGTGTTTGTCCATGAAAGTTGTGGGGAATGGATGTGAGAGCTGCCTGCATTGATGCAATCCAAGGTGGAATATCAACAAAGAATATTTAAAAACAGAAACAAAAACAAAAAGAGTTCTTCAGCCAGTTTTACAGGGAGAGAAACCTGAGCAAGTAAGCAACGGTGCCTAGTTATTAGAAGTTAGACCATTGCCAGACTCAAAATATAGTTAGAATGTCATCAGTTAAACAATAAAAAGCTCTTTCCTTCTTTAGACTGAAGAGCTATTATGGTGTGACTCAATCCACCATATTTTGATGGGATGATAGTGCCACAGAAATGGACAAGTTTATAGCTGAGGCACTGACCCGAACTTCTCTTGATCATGTCAGCAGAATCTGATCTGCTGCTTTTTGTAAATTGTTTAAAACATAGCAGTTGCTATTTTGAACTGTGGTCCATATGATTTCTCTTTTCATTAAGTGATAATCACAACCACGTCTGCTGTCTGCATGTGAGAAGAACTTCAGGCCTGTTTTCCATTTCTCAATCTGACAAAAACCACAATGCTCAACAGTGGGGGACAAAAAGGCATTTTATACTGAAAAGAATTATTTTAAAAAATGCTAGGCTGTATTTCTGTATGCATCAAATATATCTCCAGTTTACTTATGTCAGGCATCCATTTACCCTAAAGATGCAAATATTGAAGCACTTGTGAATGATGTCTTTGCCCATTTAAATCTTGAATTTCTTCAGTGTTTTGTAAATGAAAGACACTTTTCCTGGATGGTTTGATGATGCTATGGTCCTGGTGACTTCGTGTTTTTAAAGGACAGGACAAATGTGATTTTATCCTTTTCATAGGTGTACCTGGTAATTGCACAAATTTAACAAAAAAGAGCGCTGCAACTCTTTAAACTTGGAGGAATAGCATGAGGGTTTTTTCAAAGGAATGTGGTATAGCTCCAAAAGTCTTTTTTACTTCCTCATTGGAAAAAACCGTTTGTTTACCAAACCTGGAAGCATTCACACTAACAAATACTATTTGCTTTCCCTTTCTTTGATCCATATTTTAAGCAGAAGATGAGCAGTATGCGTGGAGTGGGATTTTCGTCTCAGTTATTTTGGTTTAATTCTGGTGCCATTTCGCTAGGGGTACCGTGGTCTGGTTTTCTCAGCTTCTTTCTCATTCTGAGGTGATTGTCATCGTTTTGAGGCAACGTGGTTTTTGGATGGTAGATGTTGCTGACTAGTGCAAGCGGGTAGAATGCAAGAGCAGACTGTATGCAGGCTCCTCAGAGAGTACTGTAGCATCCTGTACAGCATGGAATATCTGACTGTGTACAGCAGCTTTATACAACTCTGTATCCAGCAGCTTACAGGAACAGGGATATTGTTGCATACTGTGTCACATCATGTTTTGAAGACTGGGAGGATACTATAGTGAGAGGACAGCTGACCAGCTACCGAAGTACAGGCATAATTCTGGTGCCTCTAATCAAGAGACAAAGTATATCTTAGTCATCCCAGAGTGCCTGTGGGAGAGGAGCAACAGCACTTGCAGTTTTCTCAAGAATTATTGTAACAAGTATACAGCATACGTGCCCATGAAGAATTAAAAAGACATTTGCAGAGGCTGTGATGAGTGTGACTTACCCCTCTAGCCAGATTTTTGCTGTGCCTTTTCAGTTTTTATTTCAGGGAACTGATGGCAAGGTTACTGATAGCATAGAGGTTTGTCCTGAGTCAAAAGCAAGGGAGAAACATCTAGCTCCGTGCCAGCAGGAATAGAGCTGTGTCACACTCTGTTCCTTAGGATGCAGCTTTTAGGAGTGTTGAGGTGGGCACCAGGAATGCATGGCTAGTTCAAGCAAACTCGAGGAGTGCTTTACGGCAGCATGCTGGCATGCCACAGTCACACTCTAGTCCTCCTAAAATCCAGCAATCTAGAAATCCATGGAGATATCCAGAAGGGTCCAGTGCTTTTATTCATGTTGCTTTTTTCGTGGGATGTTGGTTTAATGATTGAGATTTGGGTCATAAAAGAAGTGGGGTGCTGGTCTTGATGTTTTGTTTTGTTCCTTCCCTGCAGAATTCGATCCGGCACAACTTGTCACTCCACAGCCGATTCGTCCGGGTGCAGAATGAAGGCACTGGGAAAAGCTCTTGGTGGATGATCAATCCAGATGGTGGAAAAGGCGGCAAGGCACCCCGGAGACGTGCTGTGTCCATGGACAACAGCAACAAGTACACCAAGAGCAGAGGGCGGGCGGCTAAGAAAAAGGCAGCCCTGCAGACTGCCCAGGAGACGAGTGAGGACAGCCCTTCTCAGCTCTCCAAGTGGCCAGGGAGTCCCACATCCCGCAGCAGTGATGAGCTGGATGCATGGACAGATTTTCGCTCCCGTACAAATTCAAATGCCAGTACGATCAGTGGCCGCTTGTCACCAATTTTGGCAAGCACCGAACTAGATGATGTTCAAGATGACGATGCTCCACTTTCTCCCATGCTGTACAGCAGTCCATCGAGCTTGTCCCCATCGGTAAACAAACCATGTACTGTGGAGTTGCCTAGGTTGACTGATATGGCTGGGACAATGAACTTGAATGATGGACTGACAGATAACCTCATGGATGATCTCTTGGACAATATAACACTCCCTCCCTCCCAGCAGTCACCCACAGGAGGGATAATGCAGAGAAGCTCCAGTTTTCCTTATGGTTCCAAAGGTTCAGGGCTGGGTTCCCCGTCAAGTAGTTTCAACAACGCTGTGTTCGGGCCATCGTCCCTGAATTCCCTCCGCCAGTCGCCCATGCAGACAATTCAGGAGAACAAGCAGGCCACCTTCTCTTCCATTTCTCATTACAACAACCAGACGCTGCAGGATCTTCTTGCCTCTGATGCACTTAGTCACAGCGATGTCATGATGACACAGTCTGACCCACTCATGTCACAAGCCAGCACAGCTGTGTCTGCCCAGAATTCCCGCAGAAATATAATGCTCCGCAACGACCCCATGATGTCGTTTGCTGCACAGTCCAGCCAGGGGGGTCTGGTCAATCAGAACCTGTCCCATCACCAGCACCAGTCCCACAACTCCTCTCTTAGTGGCAGCCGTGCCTTGTCCAATTCCATCAGTAACATAGGCTTAAGTGACTCCAACAGCTTGGGATCCACCAAACATCAGCAGTCACCTGTCAATCAGTCTATGCAAACACTTTCTGACCCACTGTCAGGCTCCTCTTTGTACTCTTCTAGTGTGAACCTCCCGGTCATGGGACATGAGAAATTCCCAAGTGACTTGGACTTGGATATTTTCAATGGGAGCCTGGAGTGTGACATGGAGTCCATTATCCGCAGTGAACTCATGGATGCCGATGGGCTGGATTTTAACTTTGATTCCCTCATCTCAGCTCAGAATGTTGTCAGTCTGAATGTGGGGAACTTCACTGGTGCTAAACAGGCTTCATCACAGAGTTGGGTACCAGGCTGAAGGATCTTTGAGAGCAGGGAAAATGGGCAAACAGGTCAGTGCCCCATAGATGTGGTAAAATAATTGGTTGCTTAGTTTTATTGGAGTTCGCACAAACCCCTTAATAGTTAGTGCACACTAATAATATTAATTTGGCTTGTGATGGCTTGCTCTGTGTTTATATGCAACAGACACGACCAAGAAACGTGGAGATGTGGAGGGAAATGAGGCTAAGCTATAAAAGCTGTTCGACTGCAACACTGTCAGGACGCATCTGAGGCTTAGCGTCCTTCTTAATTTAGGCATGAGAAATGTTAATGACAAATCAGGCAAACCAAGGTGGAATATTTGTGGGTTTTAGGAATCACAGAGCTCTAACTCATCTTCTTTGAAGTCGCAACAGATGGATTCTTTCTTGCAGCCGATGCCAGATGTAGCCAAGCTGTGTTACACAGGGATGGGGCCAGGGGCTCTGCAGTCAGTGGAGCAGTGTTGCTGCAGTGGGGGAGAAGAGTGTCTTTGCAAGATCAGTGCGCTCACTGGGGGGTGGGTGTGTGGGACAGATCTAGACAGAATCAGAGTTGTACTGCTGCTGTGATAGAGCAACGCTAGCAAAGCTGTTTGTTTGTTTGTTTGTTTAAATTGTACTTCTTGTGAGGAGAAAAAAAAAAGGTAGCAAATGGAGGACTTATATATTGGAATAGCAAAGGTGAGATCCTGGAATCAGGAATTTCCTGGGTTTAATGTTTTAAGGAAGCAAAAATTGTTGTACTCCTTCCCCCCTGACAAGGGTAGATGTAATTTTCTTTTGGACTCCAGGAAGGAGAATATCTGTAGGTTTGGGTTCTGGCATAGGTGCTTTTTATATGTTAGCCTCATCAGAATAATTTTTTTTCCAGATTGATCCGTTCCTTTCCATTGCTTATTTTCCACAGCTGGGGGCATTTGAACTTCTAAACATTGTTTCTGTCATCCTTCTGTGATTCTGCAGGCTCCTGCCCATACCTCTGCCTGCTCACATGTACATACTCCCTGACTCGCAGGGCAGGTGCCACACAAAGTGCCCTTTCTCCTTTGTTTATTTATCAGTATAAGGGAGTAGATTTCAAAATACAGCAGGATAAAAGGTTAGCTATAAATTATTGAAAGTGTTCTATTAACTTCAAAATAGTATGTGGAGTATCTCAGTGGTGAGGTTATACAAGGCACTCATTCAGTTTGAAGCTTACTTCCACCTTTCTTATTTTCCAGATGAAGGATGGAAAGAAGGAGTCAGTGTCATTTGACTTTACAATGCGTAATTTGCCCCCTTTCATCTTTAATTGTGTTTTTGGGCACTGTTTCACAGTTAGATGTTCAAGGGGAAGCTTTGTGGTGTGTGAGCAGCAGTAGTGAACCTCCTGAATGCTTTCCTGTTTCCTGTGTGTACGGAGGACCTCAGGAGACCTGTGCTATGATCTGCTGTCTGTGAGGGAGAACAAGACTGCCCAGGTGTCCTCCTTGCAGTCGATGTGCAAAGTTGCTGTCCTCTGATGGAGTGGTTAGTTTGCACAGTCCTTTCTGTGTCAGTAGGAGGATTTCCTCTAGTTTTTGCACATCTCACTCAAAGTCAGAGCGTTGCTGTTCACGGCCGGGAGATGGGCTGTGGGGATGGCCTGTAGAAGACATCATGTCCTTGCTGACCCTGTGTGAGATGGCAACTGGGCAAGTCCAGGGCTACAGCTGAATTTTTTGGGTTTTCTTTAGTGCCAGTGATGGAGAATTTGGGAAAGGAGAAGGGGAAAAAAAGATAATTGTCTGGAGAACCAGGATGCAAAAATTTGCAGAAAGTTGTGCTTTCTGACAAGTTCTCTCTTCCTCTGGATTTAAAAAGTTCTTTGCATGATGTTAAAAAAAAAAGCTGTAGGAACTTTATTGCCGTGAAACATCCAGCAGTACAATCTGTCAAATGGGGCCTGAAAAATAGATGTTATTGACAGTTTTGCTTGACACAGGCAAATAGGGCAGCCTCCTGCTTCCATAGCTTCATTTGCCATGTGTAGGTAGAAGCCGCCGCAGGGGGACTTGCCTAGGCAGCACGGAGACACACCACCCCACCTCCTCACTGATGCTCGCTGCTGCCTCTTCACCCCGGCCTCTGGCATTCACAGAAAGCATAGCTGCCGTGATCTTTTTCAGGCTGCTCCCTCTGAATAAAGGAACTGACACATCTGTGTAAGCGGAGTCTCATTGCAGAGGACAGATTTATTAACGAGACAGCTCTCCTCAGCGGATTACTGTCCAGTCATCTGTGGAAGCCTTTCTCCCTCTCTCTGACAAGTGGACCGGCTGCTGTGGGGTGCCTCTGGTATCAGGTGCAAGTGCAGATGATTTCTGCTGAGCTGGTTCATCATGCACCCTTCCTTGTCTGTTAAGCAGCGCTGTTTGAGAGAATGCCTCCCTACGAGCATCTCGTATTTTGATAGGGACTCCTCGCATGACACCAGATGCAATTGTTCTGAACTGCTCTTCTCTGTTACTTTCTCCACTGTAGCAATAGGAACCCCTGAATTAAAATCTTCTCTCAGCAATGTTCATGACTCCAGTAATGAATCTTACAGGCTCTGAAGACTGGGAAATGCTTTCAGCAAAACAGCCTGGTGATTGCTCATGCTAAATCCGTTTTACAAGGGCAGCCAGGTGTGTTTTGCAGGCAGGCAGAAGCAGTTACAATGGATTAGTAGCATACCTGGGAGTAGTGAGTGCTGTGTTTTCTATGAAAAATAAGAGAAACGTTGGAGTAAGTTTTCAGGAAGAAAAGGCAGCAAATACATAGGTATTTAATTTATACATACTGTAGGTATAGAGGGAGATTTACTTTGGAAGAAAATCAAGTACAGTTTCTTCATTGGGGAATTAAAAAAAACCCTGCAGCAGATGCCACCATTGCAAGTTAGTGGGTTTGCACATTTGGTGTACACAAGCCCATGCACGGTCTCTGGAGAGAGCCCCACCCAATCCCATGACACTGGCCTTTGCCCATGAGGATGGCCATGCCCAGCCTTTCAGAGAGCTCTCATTGAGGCATGTAAATGAATTTGGGTTTGTTTTGTTTTTTTTCTCTTACAAGAAGAAAAGGAGAAAATCAATACGTTTTTTTCTTGCTTTATTCACTCAGCCATAATTTTCTCCTCTTATACTGCCTGGGGCCTCTGTTCCTCTATCTCTACCTGCTTCTCGAGAGCACTGGATAATGTCCTCTGCCCACTCAGATAATCATCACCTAGGTATTTCAACTTGTTTATCAATAAAGACATCACTATTCCCTCACCTGTCTCTAGAATACCTTTTATTTGGAAATTATTGGGTCCTTCTCCTAGTCTGGGGTTCTTACAGCTCTGCACTTTGCTCTGGGGTCCTTCTCAGCTGACAAGTCCAAAAGGATTTGGTTTTTGCCAAAGAGTTGTCCCAAACAGAACACCAGGGGAGACTATTCAGGATATTTGCTACTGCCTGGAAGGTCAGGAGCTGGTGAAATATTACCACTTGGGCAAACATTTTCTCCAGCGTCAAAACCCATCCAAGAAGTTGTCCTTACCTGGATTGTTCCAGTGATCCAGTTTACAATGGCACCATGCAGCCATTGATGCTGGCAGGATTGGGCATGGGCTGGAGAATGGCTCGGCACAAGCAGGGCAGGAACTTCTTGAGCTGGTGTCACCATCTGAAAAACTCAGCTGCATCTTCTGAGAGAGATTTCAATGTGCCATTTAGCAGGATGCCTCTGGGCTCTGTAACAGAGCTGTGCTGGAGTCACGTTGACTTGTTTGAAAATTACATGTAAAATACTTGACAGATCAGTTAAAGTCACTCATTTTTCCCTTAATATCATATAGGTCCCACATCATCTTACTGCAGCAGTAGAGTGCTGCAAATAGCAACATCGTGTAATGTTCACACAATTTGATGATTATCATCTCTGATTTAAAAAAAACCTTACGAAACCTAGCAAAATGCCTGTTCATATTTCATTAGTCTATATCAGCTTGAACTACTTGCCAATTTGTTAATTGGTGTTCAGCCTGTTTCTGGGTACAATTCATACCAAAGATGAATAGGTCTGAGGATGGCTTAATATTTACAACACCATCTTAAAAGTGAAAATAGTTAGTCAGAGGTATCCATTTGCATGGAGTTTTAAATCAGAGAGTTCTGTACCATATGTCACAAAGATGATGATTTTCGTTTTCTACCAGAAGTCCTCTGCCCATGAAAGCTGTAATGCAGAAATCAGAATTGGTGGACCACTTGCCTGAGGACATTGACTGCCTCAGGACCATAGCTGCCACTCTTACTTTCAAAAATGAGGTCTTAGGGGTAGGGCTGGCAGGTTTCTTACACAAACCCAAGTTGGGGCTGGCTGCCTGTAAAATATCTAAAGGAAATTCAAGAGCAGCAAATTCTTCTGCTCCATTTCTAATAGGTTAGTGGTTAAGTGGCAGTTCTTGTAACATTTAAGTGTTGTTTCTACCAGTGCAAGTTTTGAAAGGTGGTTTTGTGACTAGTTGAACACCACACATGCCAAGTTTGGTCTTTGAACAAAAATATCTATGTAGAAAATGTGTTTTGTGAGGAACAGGGATCCCTTTAACTCGAAGGAGCGCCTGCCCTGAGCAGGCTCCTCGGTCCCCCAGCACACATCAGTGGCAGAGGACCAGACTCCATGCTTGTGGCTGCTGGGGAAGAGAAGAAGAGGAAGCTGGGCAAACCCCACTGGGGCTGCCCATCGAAGCCCCTTGGACACAGAGGCCAGTCCTGTGCTTGCAGGGATGCTATAGCTTTGTCTGTGTGAAGGCAGCAGAGGCTGACACAATGAATTGCTCACTCCTTATGGGAGTAGGGCTTTTTGGGTTTGGTGGGTTTTTAATCTGGGTTTATGTTTGGGGGTTTTATTAACTCAGGGCAAAGGTCTGTAAAAGCCAGGATTGCCTCCACAGGTTTGTGTCATGAGTGTACAGCAGCTGAAGCCAGGACAGTGGTCTGATCCTGTGGCTTGGGTGTTCTTCTGTTGGTGTTTTATATAGATGTATTTTTTAGTACCTCATGCTTTGTCATGTGATTCAGCAGCAATAATTAGGCAGAAACTTGCTGTCCCTGCAGATGCCAAGATTACAGGATGACATACTCTCACCAGATGACAGCACAAACTGATATTTTTAGAACAGCCCGCATCAACTGGTCTCCCCAGTGCTTTCCTCCTTGGATCAGCAGTGCGCAGTTTTTATTATAGAATGAGTCTTTGCAAATTGTCTTTCTCATGTGAATGAGCCATAATGATTGTTTAGAGCTGCAGATCAGTGTTGGTCCCCAGATATGCTGTTGCCTGATAGCTGGGCTGGTTACAGGTGGTTTTTCTTATTTTCTTTCCTTCTTCTGAGCCAGATTTTTAAATAGCCCCCATGATAGCATATTTTCTTGAAGAAGTGCGTAATGAGAGATCCTTTTTAGAAGCATAGCGTCAGGCAGCTGAGGAAAGGTTGAGATCTTTTTTTTTCATAGCAGTTTGGCACTCAGCCAAGGTGATGAACTGACAGCCGGAGAGGTTTAAGTCTTGTGCTGGTGACAGCCAAAAAGCACAGGTATCGTGTGGGTGGTGGGAGCACATGCATTTGAGTAGTACCGTACATTAATAGCAAGGCTTTCTGTCCTTTCTGGCGTGGGGAGGGAGGGTGAAGGAAGGATGCTCATGCAACGCCACCCTGGGCTCCTGGTGCCTATGGTGAAGAACCTCCAGCAAGGTATTCCCATCAGCGTGGTCCCTGATTGAGTCCCTAATGGTGTGGGGGACACTGAGCCCGTTAAATCAGGTACCTGTGGCAGGGTGGTGGGAATGCTCTGCTCTGGTCCAGTCTTCGGGGCCTGTTTAATCAGCTTTTCCCCTCAGATTACCACACAGGGTGGCAGTTATTGGAGTCTGGCAGAGTGGACATCTGCTGAGCAGCAATCGGACAGAGACACAGCTCAGCTAACGGAGGCTGCTGTGCATCCACGGTTGTCTGCCATTACTCCAGGAAAAAAGCCACTTTTCCCAGATGATGCTGTGGAGAATGGCTTGTGTTTATGCACTTTTATAGCTGGGCTGAATATCTTGCCCATTGTTCTTCCCTTGTCCTGTCTGCTTCTCCTGGCCTTTATAGGTAATTCATTTCTTAGAATCTAGTTTTGAGGAAGGACCTTCTCTCTCTTGCCTTTTCTACCACTTGTGAGTCATGATAGAGGATGTCCTCCCTTAAATCAACATGGTGGAAGTCTTCTGGTGTGAGCATTATTGGCCTGACATTTTCAACTTACTGCAGAGGAAAATGAGAAGACTCCATAGCAGGGAAGATGTTTTTAAAATAGGCTTGGCACCTGGCAAAGAAAAAGAAACTCTCTGTGAGGACATTCAGACTAATGGGTACGTAGCATGTTTCCATAGCACTATAAACCCATAATTCAGGATATTTCCAGCCATGCAGGTACCTTTTGCTCTAAAGTGTGACTCTCATTCTTCAGATTACAAGGTGCAGGCAAAATCCTTCTCTGGTCTTGCACAGGTGCAGTAGTTACGCATCCTTTAATGATCTGCAGTAGACATCTCCTTCCCAGTACTCCAGAGTATCTAAAGAAAGTACCATTATTCCAGCTGGTGGGCTTCATCCCTAACAGAAGATGTATTTTGCAAGCATTTTTGACCCTCTTCCTCTAGTCCAGCAGCATCCTGCCTAAAATGTGCTGTGTGGAACACCCAGGCTGATGTTCTCAGTCAGTGGCAGTGTCACCCATAACAGGCAGGATTTCCATCCCACTTCTTGGGCTGCTGCACAAAAGGCAGGAGATAAAATCTACTAAAAAGCTGTCAAGTAAGAAGCCTGATGATCTTATGGAGAGAAGTAGTCCTGTGCCTAAACCCTTTTGTGTTGGCCAGGGCAAAGGATTGAATCCAGCCCGAAGTAGTGGTTCTCGACAGCAACTGGGTATCAGCAGTGCTTGTGCTTAGTGTTTCCTTTTCAAGTGTAAAAGGGGTAGAAGGGACCTTACTCACCTTTGAGGGTAAAATGAACTGTCCAGAGGAGTACTGGACTCTCCCATGCTGGAAATATTTCATATTTGACAGGGTTCTGAATAACCTAACCTGAGGCCTTGCCTTCAACAGAAAGTTGGACCAGATGATGCTGAGTCCTTTCCAGCCTGGACTTTTCTATTGGACACTTACAGTTTACACAAGTGTGTAAACCTATGTAGTCACCTATGTGACTTGCAGCACAGCAACACTTTAGCTCCCATTAAGTCCTAGTTCTTTGCTGGCATTCTTCCTCTTTCCATTCTTCTCCCTCACTCTCTGCCCTCAATTCTGAGCTGGAAAAGATCTATTTTTACAAGTAGAACTTAAAGAGAAAATGTGAAGTTTCAGCTGCCTGAAAGTTCAGGAAATAAACCACATGAAGTTGCCAGCTCCTTTTTTGTCCTTCAGCTTTGTCCTCTGACCTCAGCGTTGCCTCTCAGCAAAGAGCTATCCTAGTGCAGCATGTGCTAAGCTTGTAGGGTGTCCCTGTAGCATACCTCCTGTGGCATCAGGATTCCTAATTTTTATCGTGCTTGAACAAAAAAAATCTCATGCTGCAGTTTTGTCACTATAGAAGGACTGGCCAGAGTAGTTATCATCCTTACTTGTTTCTAAACAAATACTGTGTATTTTTCAGTCTTGAGCTGTGAAACCTCAGGCAGAACACAAACTGGTAACCACACATAGTCAAGTCTTGCTTTTTGAACCTCCCCCTATTTCTGAGTAGAAGCTCTACTGCTGGAGGCGATGACAAATCGAAGGGCAGAGGCATCAGAACGAATGCACATCTGTCACTGAAGGACACAAGTTTCCTTGAAAATGTTTGCATCCCAAGTGTCTGGACAGTAAAAGCAGTTACTGGGATTTCCTGTCCCTGGAGAGTCACTGCAAAGTGGTACCCTTGTTTTACAGACCTCTAAATGGTGACATTTTTTGAGATGAGATCCACTCAACAAGTCTTCCAGCCAAATCAGGAGATCCTTGGTAGGCTGCCATCCAGAGGAGCTGTGTGTTGGTAGTGCAGTTTGTCATACCATAATTATGTAAAGGAGCACATAACTTTTAACAGAAAACTGTATGTGCTGATTGTTACATTAGCCCACTGATAAACCAGGGCACGTTATCTGTGTCTCACTCTGGGTAGCATCAATGCATCACCTTTCTGAAATTTCTGAAGAAATTTCCAGCACTGCGTAATTGGCATCATTTGGAATCAAAGGAGAAAGCAACAGGCAGCAAATGATCCTTCAGAGCTGCTCTGATGGTGCACAAGCTGGCATGGGGCTTGGTACACGGCTGTCCAGTTAAGTGGTGGAGTGATGTGAGGCAGAGGCGAGGAAATGTTGCTGGAGGGAAATCACAACCAACAGCTTGGCCACAGAGAAAAGCAAGAATAGCATTTGTAACTGGTCAGTAGCAAAGGTAGAGGATGGGAAGGCAGAGAAGACGGAAGAAGAAAGGGACATGTCATCTCCTGCATGATTGTTTGCAAGCAATTGTGCAAACCTTTTAGCAGGGCCTGTTGCAATAGGACAAGGGGTAATGGTTTTAATCTAAGAGAGGGTAGATTTGGATTAGATATAAGGAAGAAGTTTTTTACAATGAGGGTGGTCAAACACCAGAAACGGTTGCCCAGTAAGGTGGTGGATGCCCCATCCCTGGAAATGTTCAAGGCCAAGTTGGATGAAGGTATGAGCAACCTGATCTAGTTGAAAATGTTTCTGCTCACTGCATAGGTGTTGGACTAGGTGATCTTTAAGGTCCCTTCCAGCTCAAACTACTCTGTGATTCTATGATAAATGGAGATGTAACTGGGGCACTTGCTTCCCTGCCTTGATAGTGTTTTCAGTGCTATGAAGCTGCAGTCTGCTAACTCAGGGTAAACAGAGGCTTTTTGTGGTGAGACAGAAAGAAAGAGTCTGTGGGTCTATTACAGACTTTAAGAGGGTAATTTGAAGACAGGCAGGTTAAGACTTTGATCTGTTTCTTTCCTTTTTTTAATCCATTTGCAAAGTCCATGTAAATAGAGCTGTGAAAATGGAACATGGTTTGGATTTGCTATGAGCAAATTTTGCCTCAACTGTGCGTCTGTCTCCTAAAATGTTGTCTCTGTCAAAGGACAGGTGTCCTCAGGAAAAATATATCAGGCAGTGCCACTTCCACAAAGGATGCTCATCTTCATTCATCCTCCAGTTTTTTCTCGTCACTTTGTTTCATAGTACAATATTTCAGATAGATAGTTACCGTAAATGTTAAACAGTACTCTGGTACTTCATCATGAGTTTCTGTACTTGTTTGCTTTTAATTAACAACTTTATTCAAAGTCAGCAAGACTTCTCACACGTGCCGAAGTTAAGCCCATGCTCAGCTTAACTGATGGATGCATGTGGGGGAGCTGACTTGCTGGGCTGCGGCACTTTACCGTAAATGTTGAACAGTACTCCGGTACTTCTTCGGGAGTTTCTGTACTTGTTTACTTTTAATTAACAACTTTATTCAAAGTCAGCAAGACTTCTCACAAGCACCAAAGCTCATGCTCACATAACTGGCGGATGCAAGGAGAGGGAGCTGACTTGCTGGGCTGCGGCATTTGGGACCCAAGCCTTGCCTTGGGAGGAGGTGGTGCTTTGGAAAGTTGCTAATTTCCAGCCCCCTGTGGTGCTAAGGCTTTAATGGGTAGGGAAAAGGATATGCACTTGTTTGAGCTGCATACGAGCCACTAGCCAGGTTTTACTGGGGGCTACCAGGCCTATCTGGGTGTCTTCTGCTGACCTTGTTACGGCCATCAGGACACACTTACCAAATGGAGTCGTTGCCAGGCAGTCACATTAACGAACGGCCAGCGTTAATTTGCCCTTTGAAAATGAAGAAATCAATATGTTGATCCAGTTGGAAATCCCTTTATTCACAAAACATTCTACCCCAAACCCCTCCACATAATTAAGGCTAAAGCCAAATTTTGTTTGGGTGAAACATGCAATCTGTCTGCTCCCTAAGCTGTGCTGAATGAAGTTCTCTCCTAATGGCACAGGGAGCAGCTGTCACACTGTTGCTCTAATAACCATGAGCCAAAATGATTAAATTTCCATCAATCATTTAGCATTATCAGAATAGGTCATTTTAATAAAATGTTATCATAGGATCAGTGCCTGGCACCTTAGAAAGGAGACAGTCTTTGAGTGATCCTCCTTGCAAAAGATGCTGGTCCAGATTAAACCAGCAGTTCCACTAAATCTGCCATTTTTCATGGGGGTGCCTGATAGTAGGATCTCAAGAGTAAAGACATTCCTGCAATCAATTCAATGGCTTTTAGGTTTCAGCCACTGTCCCATTTTTCTTGCACTGTATAAAAAAAAATCACTGATCATTCATTTTGGGGAAAATTCTTAACAGGTAGTAAGTGGTATGAGGGGCTAAGCCCTGTTTTCAGAAGTCATTTCAGAGCCAGAAGTTACATGGCAGCACGTCTACCAATTGGGCTTTCTGAAGATCTGACAGGATTTCATGGGAGTGTTTAAATGTCCACGCTTTCCGAAAGCCTACTTGGTGCCTTCCTGTATCTTTAAGCCACCTTTAAAGCCCTGTTCCCTTGGCCCTCTTGGTTGAAATGTTCATATGTTTTCAGTGTTTTACCTACTTACCACTTCCCTTCATAGTCATCTCCATTCTGGATCCAAGGTGTCTTTGCAGCGTCTCTCCCTCTGCAGAGAAGTTTCATGGCTACAGAATAAGGTGGACCCTAACCCAGTTTTTAAAGCCAGGTGAACCCTGTCTGTTGATGGTGTATTGTGTGAGCAGGAAAATGGAGAACTCCAGAGTCCACACTGAAATTCGTGGCTCCTCACTGCTTCTTTTGAGCCTCTCCTGCAAGGCTGGCTGTCGATGTCAAACACTGAAAGAAGATTTATCCAGCCTTATCTAGCCTTTTGGTGATGCTGAGAAAGGGTGATCATGAAAAATGGAGAAAAGCTGGAAGACCCTTCCATATTTCACCTGCAAATACGCTTAACAAATAGACAATGCACTGGGTTTCTGTAAATCAGATTTGGCCATCATTTTTCTTTGGAGAGAAGGTTTTTTCTTCTCTCTTTGGGAGCAGCTAAATCAGTAACAAAACACTCAAACCTTGGCAAAGCAGAATCATTTTCAGGCAGGATCACAGTGCAACATATTCCTTGCTATATGTTTGAAGCTTCTGGGTGCAAACAAATCTAAATTGCTCGTCAGTGTAAGCTGTTGTTGGGTTTGGATGTGTGCTTGGTTGCCTTTTTTGTTGTGCTTTTTTCCCATATGCAGTAGTCTCACTGTCTTTTCTTCTTTTTCTTTTTCCTCTCCAGGCCCTCAAACTGACACGAGATGTAGAGAGAGAACCCTTTGCCAAATCTGCTGTCAGCAAGTGGACAGTGATACTGTTTACAGCTTACAACCTTTGTGAACCCTGCATTATTTTCCTAATGAAGCAGACTGTTAGTAGGCCCCTGACTGGAGTGAAGATCCTACTTCTTTTTTTTTTTTTTTCCCCTCCTTTTTTTTTTCTCCTCTTTTTGTTGGAAATTGAACTCATTCTGAAGTATGCAAAATCTTCCTTTTCTGGGATGGCCAAGCACCTGCTGTGGAGACAATGTTCAGCACCATCCTGTTGAGAACACACTGTGTAGCCTTTACAGTAGTTACTTGTCAATGAGTATGTGGTGTTTCAATATATTAATGGTTTATGGGATGTTTTAAGTTGGTTTTCTTTTTGGAGGTTTTCCCCATCTGCCCAGCCTCCCCCCTACAACCTCCAGTTTGATTTCCTTAGATTTTATTGACCATTTTTGCTTTCTTGCCCTGGGGAATTTGAAGTACTGTGCACACGCAAGGAAATGATCGTAACCCAACACTGCTCAGGTGTCAGGGTTTTTGAATATACAGCGTTTGTTAGACCAATCAACTGGCTGAATTCTGGAGAGAAGGGATGCGCGTGGCCTGTTCGTTTGTTGGGTTGATTTGTTTGTTTCTTTTTTATTCTTTCCTTAAATTTAATGGTACACCCCTGCCTTCCATAAGTGTCAAACCAGAGCTGACAGCAAAACGAGGGAAGATGGTGGGTTCGCCTCTTGGCACACGAGGGCGGCCTGACAGCGGGTGCCGTTGCCCTCACGTGCCCCAAGGCAGGAGCCCGTGTTCTGCCCAATGGAGCAGGCTCCCCTCCTGCCTTATGTTGGTAAGGCTGCTCCTACTGCCTCAGTGAGCTGGTGACAAGTTATGGGCTGAGCTGCCAGACGAGGTGAACGTAGCCACCTGTAGAGATGCTTTGAAAAAGCAAAAAGCAAGGGAAATGTAGCAGCTGGGCATCGGCAGGTGACTTGCAGTGACAGTGCCAGGACCTGAGGCACAGGTCACTGCAGGGTGTGTTACTGCATCAGTGATCCTTTTTGTTGTTGTTGTTGTTGTTGTTTTAGACATATCCTTGATTATTTTTTCCTTCTCATTATGTATAATCCGTTGTGGCAGAAGAAGCAGGAGTGGGAATGGCAATGTGACAGTATCATACAAATGGCTTTTTCATGTGAGCAGAGATTGTATCAAGACAAATGACACTGAAAGACAAGGCAGTTTTATATATTTTGCTTCTAAGATTTTCTTTTATAAAATGAATAATAATTAATAATAATAATGAATAAAAGGTATGGTGCTGTATAGATCCTCTCTATAATCTGGAAAGTTTGATTACTTTTTATTAGTATCTTGGGGGGAAAGGGATACAAAAAAAAAGAGGGGAAAACACCAGTGGTACATAGGAACTCAATATGAAGAGATTCTGAACAGGACAGTGTATACATAATTCTCCAAAGTGATATATGAAGTTGTTGTTTTTTTTTCTTTGCATAAAAGCATTATGCATATAAATATATAAATATATTTTATTATGTACAGAAATGGATCATTATGCATGGATGTTAGGAAAACAAACTAGCATTTTAACCCAAAGTCTCAGTGCATGAGTTCCCACTGACACGTGTCCCATGCAATGTGGAGTGACTCCCTCTCGCCACTGCCACCGCACATGCACAGCCATGCACACATGCGCGCATTTGTGGGCCCTTCCTCACTCCCCACTTTCCAGGTCCCTGAGGTGATACAGGTGAAACAACAGCTCCTAGTATGATGGAAGTTTTGTTTTTGTACTGTAGCCTCCACGCTGTTCTCTCATAAAGATGCACCTCTTGGTTTCTCCCCACAGTTATGACTGTGTAGGCTCTGTGCAGTTGTGGTTAGCATAGCCCTGTAGCATATCAACTCTTCCAAGCAGCCAAGGGTTTATCATTTGCCTTTTAAAAAAACTTCTCTTTTTTACATTGAGATTGTCTATTTGTCAGAGTGTGGCTTAGTTTATTGCATTCACTGGAGTTGGCTGGTGCTCATTGCCCATCTCTATCAGAAGCCAGACTCCCTGGATGCTTGTGTGGCACACCTGGGCACCTTGCTTATTGGAGTCCAGCTGCAGGCACCTTTTACTGAAATTGGCCTAGGGTTTATCACTGGCCTCCTCTGAGCATGTACCATTAGCTCTCAGCTTCCCAGTACACCCCAAAATGTGAGTGTGTGCTGAAGGACTCTCCTCTAGTGCTTCTTTCCGTGAGGGTTCTTTGCAGCTGCCACCCTGTGGCTGGACTTGTCCCCTGGCCCCATGGTTTTTGGCCACAAGCAGAGTTCACTCTGTGGCTCCCCATGCTGGGGTGCAGCATTTGATCTCTGCATGATCTCTCTCCAGTAAGACCCGAGGTGCCTGCCCAAAGACCCACCAACCAGGTCACTGAGAGATCCAGTAAGGCCTGACTTGATGGTATGGCCAAGCTGACCAAAACCCATAACTTTTTTTGGTCTTGGTACAGATTAAGTTCTTGTCAAAGGCAAGGGAAGGCCTGTTAGCTTGAACCAAGTGGGGGCAGCTTCTGCTCTGTTCTGGCAGCCTAGCCTGCTGGAGGTCAGTGGAGCTGGCTCCTGCTGACAGAAATGAGAGAGAGAACTATGGCCTGCTCTGTTCAGAAAATAGAGACAGCCCATCAATGGAAGAGAAGTTTTTTTAAAAAAGTAATAAAAGCATTAGCAGCTGAAAGGCTTAACCTGCCTTCCAGCAATGTCAAGGAGAGCATTTCCATTGGCATAGCTGGAACACCTTGAGCCCCTGCTTTGGAGAACATCTCAGCACTTGCTGAAGAGGTTTGGACTTGGCCTTGGTTTGGTTTCTATTGCTCATTTCTGGGGCCAAACTTTTCAAGCGCAAGTGCCTGGTGTCAGGCACTGAACACTGGGGACTCCGGTGTGGCTGCAGAGGTTGAGCTGCTCTGTCCTCGTCACTTCTTGAAGGAAGGGGAAGTGACAGGTCCCCCCAGGCCCAGGGGAAAGTCATCATCCTCTACACCTGCTGAGGTGCCCAGCAAGGTCCTTCACTCCAGAGGTGCTAAATAAATCTCACTGAATTCAAAGGGCCACTTACTTAGGTGTCAAAATACAGACTTGAACCACTAATTTTGGGAACCTACCTTTTGAAAATTTGGCCTTTGAGTCTTTGAACATGTTTATGCCTAGAAATTTTTCTTACGAAATCATGTAAAACAGATAAAGGTCGTGGTTACAATTACGTGGTTATCATTTGGACACTTGGTCTAAACAAAAGGTCAAAAAGGTGTTATTTATGCAGTTTCTAGTCACAGATTGGGGCTTGATTTAATGATTTTGTAAAAAAAAAATTTCTCTTGAGAATAATGGGATAGTTAACCACTGTTGAACTCCAGAAATTTTTGTGCCACTGCTTAAAAAAGTTACCTTTTAGGTTATGTATTTCTCTAAAATTATGTCATTGCTTGGCAATCGGTGTCCTGTAAGTGTTTCTAGTACACAATATACCTTTGGAATTGCCAACAGATGCGCAGGGGGACCAGATACATTTCGTTACTATGGGTTGGAAAAAATGGATTGTACATTTGGCTTCACATGTTTAACTTTTTTTTTAAAAAGTTGCATGATTGGAAAAAATATGTATACAGTATCTGTAAAACTGTTTTATCTGTTTCTGTTTCAAGCCATGTAAATTGGAAGAATATTAAATCCACAGCCTTATTGCGCATGGCCGTCTTTACATACCGAAGAGCTGAACAGTTTATACTTTTCATTTGGGCTATCTTGTACTTTCATTTGAAAGCAGACACTCTCACGTTGCAGTCTTACTGAGGATTTTTTATTTAAAAAAAAAAAAAAAAAAAAAAAAGTAAAAAAAAGAAAAAAGATGCTGCCCTGGAGGAATATATTACCTTACTATCAGAGGTTGGAAGGAAGTTTGTTTTGGAGCAAAACCTGCCCCTTTCCAAACGAAGTAGAGACGCAGTGCTTACTCCACTTGGTGTTAGTAGATATTGCCTTGTGTATTCCATTTTAAATTGTAATCTAGTTTGTAAAAGAGATGGTGACGCATGTAAATAAAGCATAATGGATCTCTACATTGCATATTTGCCTTCCCTCCGTTTCATTGTGTCATGGACAGACATGTAAATACAGGACCTGGAGAAGGGGTGATTTCCAAGCAGCAGGTGAGAACGGGTGGGGGGGGGTCTGGGGCTGGGGAGGGGTCCCGGTCCTGCATCCAGTAGTATCTGTAAATGCAAATTGACATGGGCCTCTGCACTTCAACCCTTCAGCCAAGCCAGCATAGTTTTGGTGGTCAAATAACCCCCAGTGGGATCATTTACTGCTGCTAAAAAAATCACTAAGTTCACTTGATTTTGGGGGACGGGGTGAGGTTGTCCCCTGGGGTGGCAGCTGCACCCTGCAGCTGCGGACGAGCTCGTCTGACCTGGGAGACAACCAGACCAACTGCAGACCTGTTGGAGAAAAGTTACACACCCACCCCTACCCCTTCCTTCCCCACTGTGAGCTTGGCTGGGTTTCAAGCTGTCTTTGAAAAATGCCTGGAGTACTTAAAACCACCCATCTGGGATTTGGGATAAGAAAACCAGCAGCCTGACTCGGCAAAAAGCTATACTAAGGGCTCTGGCCAAGGCATTAGGGAGCATGCTCAGAAACATGAGATGTGGGCAAAAAAACTCTTCTCCCACCCTGATGGGAAGCCCCAGATGTATATGGGGGTTTGGAGTTGTTTTTCAAGAGCAAATTATATTTTCAAGAAAGAGGAGCCTTTCCTCACAGGAGGGAAGGGTTTCAGATGACTCCAGGGGGACAGTCTCCATGTTGTCCATGCAGAGCCCACAGGAATGCAGTGCTGAAGTAGTGCAGCCGTAAAAAGCAGCTTGGGGATATCCCTTGTTTAACAAAGCAAGAGCTATTCAGGCTTTGTCCTAAATAGAGATAGCTTGAAATATTACAAGATCCAGTCAGAGAATAGCCTTTGACCAGGATGAAGTGCGTGTTAGCCTTCCTAGAGTGAGAGCGCACTTGTCCTGCAGCAACTACAGCTTCTCCTCAGAAATTGAGCTGTTTTGTTTGGCTTCTTTTCTGAAGGCTTGTCCAACAAGGCTCTGTCACGAAAGGACCCATGTCCTCTGCCTCTTTGGCATTGCCCCACTGGTATGTGGCATAAAAGATGAGAGTGTTTGGCCCAGTGGGGTGCCAGGTCAAAGGGCCTCAGCTTTGACCTGAATTTAGGCAGGGGCAGCAGCAGCAGCAATGATGAGCTGATCAAATTCTGTGTGAGTTTTGTGCTGAACCTACTTGGTTGTGTTGTGCAATGCCTTAGCTGTGACCTTCAGTTCACCTGGCCTTGGAATAGATCATTCTTATCTTTCAGAGTACTTTCAAAATAAGTTCAAACATTTTAAAACTTCTGTAAGTTGTCCCAGAAGACAGAAGACTTTTCAAGTTGCTTCTGAGGCTGGTGAGGCAACCGAGAGCTATTTTGGGAGCTCCTCACCACATATGCTGAGTTGCGAGTTCAACCAGACCAGGGAAAACAGTATTTTACAGCTCTTGTTTGGCTACTGCTGCCAAGGAAGTTAGGGGTGCTTTCAAGAAGTTTGAGATAAGCAAATCTGGGAGGCTGCCTCTTTTACTGGTGGAGTCGCCGTGACTGGAATCTCCCTGTTCAAAAGGAAGTCTTCTGGGATGATGCGGAGCCCAAGCCAGATGGAGTAGATACTGCTCTTGCTGGTGCACAGATTCATCCCACTGCCAGCGGCTTCTGCAGTGTGTCATGGCATCTCTGTTTGCCCAACTCAGCCCACAGAGCTTTTTTCCCACTGGCTCTGCCTGTGAAATTTTTTTAAATGAAAATATATTTATCATGTAAACACAAAACACTGAAAATTCCATTAGAACAACAACAACAAAAAAAAAAAAAAAAAGAAGAAGTGAGCTTTTTTTTTTTTTCATTAACTGCTATTTAAATCTTTAAGAAACTGTGGAATTGTCTGACAAAATTCAGTCTTCAGTTTGGAATTCTTACTTTTGCACCTGGATTTTCTTTTCATACTCATGACATGAGCAGTTTTGCATATGCCAAAACATTTACTTATTAGAAGAAAGTGTCTCCTGCTTTTATTGTTTGATGGTTTGATGGCATACCAAGGAGCAGTTTAATCTAGAAAATGAGATAAAATGTCCCAATTCAGTATAGCAATTGGCCTCAATGAGGGTAACTGTTGTAACAGTCTTTTAATTTTACATTATGCAGGTTTAAAGATGTCTATATCCTATGAATGATATGGGGTGAAATGGGGGGAAAACAGTAAAAATAAATGATACCTCATAAAAGTATTTCCAACTTCCAAGACAAATATAATCCTGATCAGGAGTCCCTTCCCTCAATTTTTACTCTTTTTCAGGTAATACCTTAAAACTTTGGTTTTCCTGAAATTCAAAGCACAAAGCAGTTCCCAAGTGTTGCCTTTCTCTGGAGATTAGCCTTGCAGCAGTGCTTATCAGCTGTGCGTGCTGCCCTGCAGTGGGCATTGAGGCTGCTGATGGTACCTGTGGAGCCTGACACCATGTGAATGTCAGGCTTTGGCTCTAATTCGTGCTCTGGGGGCCTCTGTAAGCCCTGAAAGATCCCATGGCTGGTACAGCAAGGTCCAAGGTGAGAGAATAGGGAGGGCATCAGTGGGAGCAAAGCGCAGCAGATGCCAGCACCCTGCTCTGTTATGTGATAACCTCTCTGAAGCTTCATCTGCTGCACGGACAATGGTTCCTTCTTCTGTTTGTAACCACACTGGAAAAGGATGGCGTTGGTTAGAAAGTGCTAATCAAGAAATACAGATATACACTACTACAGATATACCCTCCAAAGCAAAAGATGGAGAAAAATTGTGCATTGGCACAGGCACCTCAGAGGTCCTCTGAGCATAGGAAGCTGCTCCTGACACCCTCCCCTCCAGGAGGGAAAGGTCCAGCCTTTCCAAGCGGCTGCTGTGAGTGACTGGCCTGGTGTCTGTCGTGCATTTGTTGTTTCAGTAGAAAAGTCATACTTCAGTAACCTTTTATTTTAAATCTCTATGGGCTCTTCTTACTTAAGGCTATCCAGGTTTGTACACCATTAACTAGTTCATGGGTGAATGTTGTGGAGAAAAGTCAACACTTAAAAGGCAATTCATGAAAGACATACAGTAATAGTAATTTTTTAATAGAGGAGTCCTTTTACTCATTAAATGAAACCCAGTGACATTCTCACTTCTCTTGAGAGTCATACTTGTGATATCAAACTGTGTTACCAACCTCAATGTGCATCTCTTAGGCAAAATTTATGGCGAGGCTGCCTCATTTACACAGAAGTTTTTGCTATGCACTGTCACTCAGCCTAGCAGACTCCCATGGAAAAGCCACAGTTTAAGCAATAATTCTACTGTGCCTGAGCAGTTTTAAAATTATAGTGGCTTTCAGAGCTGGGAGATATCAAAACCTCTTCCTGGAGAAGCCAGCTACCTTTGCATGTCTGCTCTGAAGTTTCTGCCTCTGGGGAACGTAGCAGAGGAGAAGGTCAGGCACGGATATAAAGGGAGTCTTAACTTTGTAGTCGTGTTGTGTTTGCTCTGAAGTCCAGGTGAGGTGGGCTGCAGTGCTGTCCCCAAAGGGTCAGTGCTGACCACCTTACCACAGAGCAGAAGGGCTTATGTGGGAAGTTACCCTGGAGTAACACAAATGCAAAGCCTCGCTTCCCTTTTCCTCACCCATAACTAGCACTTCAGGGTGAGCCCATTTCACTCTGTTTTTCACTAAAGGACTTCAAGGTGACAAGTTGTCTGTAGAAAGTGCCCTGAATTGCTGAGTCTTGGGGGACATGGCTAAAATTCTGCTGCTACATTTCCAGCCCCTTAAATCTCCTGCCTGAATACCTTTGCTTTTCCACAGTTGCCTCACCTTCCCTTGCCAAAGCTTTGTTCTCTTATTAAGAAAGGGCCTTAGGAACACGATATTGCTGTTAGCAGGAGCCTCTCGTGGTTTGGTTTTCCCACACAAATGCATGTGTGTGGAGCAGGGGGGTGGCCAGCTCCCACCTTACCTATCTTACGGACCATGCATCTGAATGGACTTCTCTGTGCACAGAAAATCTCAAGAGATAAGAGCACACAGGAATGGAAAATAAAGCAGCATGTGAAAAGGGCTTAATAAATGACTCAATGCCATGGGGGCACCTGAACCACTCCTTCATTCCCTTCAGTCATTCTTCAATTCATATCTAAAGTCATGAGTGTTTTCCATTGCTGTCAGCAATGATCTTTCTATCTTTTCATCCCCATGAATCTTTCTCTGGAAATCTTTTTTCTCCTACTTTCTCTGTTTTTCTAAGGCCAGTTATTAAAATGTTTGTGGGGTCAATTATGTAAGTTGTGGATACGATTATTTTTTATGATGCTTTTGTTTAAGCAAGAAGCTCAGGTAACACAGTTACCTGGTAAGGGCTAATTGCCAGTACAAGTCACACCATTCCAGCTACACCAGCAAGAAATACATCTGAGTCTGAAGACGCAGTTTGCTGCTCTAGCTGCGTCAGCCACCTTTTCCTAACATAGGCAAAACCCTGAACATAGTTTCAAGCAGAATAGTTTAGTTTGCAGCCAGTGTGGTCTGGTGGCTGTATTCAGAGGTCTGCTCAGGTCAGGAGATGCAGAGCTGAGAGTAAGCACAAATGGTTTGTGGACTTCTTACCACGTATGGTTGCTCAAAGGGACACGAGCACGCCACTTCAGAGCAAACTGCTGCTGCCATAGGAATGGGAAAAAATTAATGCCTTGCTCTTTTTAAAAGTGTCTCTCTTTGTTCATGCTCTGCCAAGTCTTTCTGTGAGAAATGGATGTTGTGAGGTAGTTTTGTACAGCCTAGATGCAGCCTAGAACAACCAGCCACAGAGTTGGCTGTGGTGTCTGCCCTCTGGCAGTGCTGGCACTCATGACCTGCAGTACTTCCCTGGGCTGTAATCTGCAAAATAAAAATCGAAAAACTCTGATTCTCTATATTTTAGTGAGTCAAGAATCTGCAAACTTTTCCTCTTGAAGGTTAACAGAATTTGAACATTTCATGCTGATCGCCTCATCCATAAGGTAACAAAAGGCTTATCTATTTCTTTTCCACTATAATTGACAGTCCTCTGTAGGCACACGCTCAGCATTTCAAGACTAACTTAAAGGTCAAATTTACCATATGGGCAGATTGGATGAGCTCATGGTTGAGGAAAGACCATCTAAAGGTGACTTGTCTAACATAGCTGTGCAGACACACACACACACACACAAAGCCCCTACACGTTTCTTTCCAGTGTAGCCTTGTTGCAGACATGACCCATGTGCCAAGAGTCTCAGGATGAAGCTGTACTAGAAATGTCAGAGGTGGATTAAATTTGGCACCTGAAATAGAAGATAATAATAAGGGTCTGACAAAGAAAATTTTTTAAGAAACAGATGGAGCAGATTTTCATTGTCCTGACCCCCTTCATCTGAAATCTGAAGTACGCCAAACTGCTGAAGTGCCTTGTTTGTGTTTAAGCAGTTTACTCCTAGATTTTGTATCCAGACATGGGGCTGTGCTACACCAGAGAAAGTGTCCAGACTCCTACACCTCACTGCACATGCCCATGTTCAGCACAGCCAGTAACAGCACCTGAAACAAACACTGGGGACCCTTGTACCCCACACATGGGCCAGTCATCCACAAACAGTGGCCTGTAACAACACCTGGGCATGTGCTAAGTCTTGCTCAGAGCACAGCTACCAGTGAAAGTACTGCACCTGCTCGGCTTCTTCACACAAAATTAATGTACAGAACTCAAAGTATGATAAAACTGCAGGCACAGGTGAAAGTATGAAATGAGGAGGGAAGGTGGATAACTTTCCCCAATTAAAATTTGTGTCTTCAGCAGCACCCCCTGCACCCAGTTTGGTAGGCCATTATGGGGTGCAGACTTTCCTATTGGGAAACAGTTATCAGCCAGAAGTCCCTTTCCCCCTGGAATTTCTCCTCTGTATCCCACAGACTTTTTTTGGCCAGTTGTCAGTTTTCAGCCCATCCTCCTTTCACCTGGCAGAAAAAACACAGGTGTTTCGCCACAGAGGAGGAATTTGGAGACAGCAACTGGCTTTTCACCAAGATACTTCAATAACTATCAGCTCTCTTGTGTGTGTTTCCAAAAGTAGAACTTGCATGCTATCTCCCCTCCTAACTGTCCTGTTCTCCCGTGAGCCTAATCTTGTGCCACACTTGTCCCCTTGGTCCCCCTGTCACCTGCCCCACCCAGCTTGGCTGGATGCCCATGGCCACAGGGCCTTGGAAAGCCGAAAGCTGGCAGCAGCCTCTGCTGGTTTGTCAGCCAGCCCAGCAGCTGGAGGGCATGTGCCCCACACCCAAAGCAATGCAGAATGAGGAGTGCCATCATGTGCCAACCTGAGGAACTGGAAGGGAGTATCAGCCGGATGAGGTTCAGTAGACAAAGGTGCTGTGCTGAGGAAAGAGATCAGCTGCACAAACACCAAGTGGGGTGCAAGCAGCAGCCCTCGATAAAAGGCGCTGTGGGTAGCAATGAGCCAGACTCTGTCTGAGCTCCTGCTGTGGGGCTGTGGCACTGGGGCAGTCTCGGGTGTTCGAGCCAGCCTGAAGAACAAAACGAGCAGAATCAGTGAGAATGGGGACCTATGGGAGAAAGCTGATTTTACTGGAACAATTTGAGAGGGGACACGAAATACCTTTACATTAGTTAATGTAGAAGATTACTTAAAAAAAACCACCCTTCATGCCCACTAAGGAGAGGGCATAGCTGTGTTTCATCTGCAATAAATGTAGGTTATGTTCTCTTAGCTATAAGAATAATTAACACATTTCCTAGAGGTGTGGACTTTTCTTCACTAAGGGTGTTTTTGGGAGCAAAATGTTTGCCTGGATTTTCCTCGGCCCTGTCTCAGAGCAGGAGGATGATCTCCTGAGGTCCCTTCTAACCCCATGCTCCTATGAATGGCCCTAAAGACCTGAAACAGCTTTAAAAAAACAAGGAAAAAAAAAAAAGAAGAAAAAAGGTACAGAGACTTCTGCCCTTTCCTAACTGAGGCATAGGTCTCTATGTACAGTAGCAAATAATTTCTCCCAGTTTGAGTGTAACTGGTACGGGGTAATATTGTCCTAGTGTGGTGACACATGAGCCAGGGAGTGGCCCAGACCCCAGAGAGGTAGTGGTGTAGTACAACCATAGAGTCCTAGAATCATAGAATAATCTAGGTTGGAAGGAACCCATCAGGATCATTGAGTCCAACTCCTTGCCTTGCACAGAACACCATGCACCTGAGAGTGTTGTCCAAATGCTTCTTGAACTCAGACAGGCTGGTGTTTGGTTTTCTTCTGTTCTCTAGTGTCTCCATTTGCCTCCAGAGAAGCTTTACATTGTTCTGATTCATTCTCCAGACACATCTCACTGCAAACAAGTTGCTCTTTCCTGTTCCTGGTGAGACTTGAAGCTCTGAGAAGATGTCCTGTCCCATAGGCTTTGTTTTTCTGATTACACCAGTGCAGAAAGTGCTCCTCTTTGTGGCACCCCATGCTCCACCAATTGTCTATCCCTCTCATGGCCAGATGTCTGCAAATCTGAAGGACTGAAATTATAAATACAGATTAAAATACAGATATTCCTGTGGTGAATCAGGTTTATTTCAGAGGCAGTCTGCTTCCCCTGCTGAGGGCACATGTTGGCTCTTCTAGAAGGGATGATGGGCTCGACCAGGAAAAGAAGCAAAGCCCCACTGACTGTGAGCAGCAGGACTGGCATGGGCAGGGACATGGGAGACATGTCAGGGAGACACAGCTTTAGGTTAGCACCTGCTTATCAGAAAACCCAGGCCCTGGTGAAAGATGCAGCCTGAAGCCATTTGGGGTGTCCCCATCACTGTTGTCAGGCTACCAAGGCTGGTGTCTGGGAGGGTGTCCCCTCTGGGTCCCAAGGAGTCAGACGGCCCATGCTAGCAAAAGTGGGCAAAGCTCAGGTGCCTGAGCAAGCACGTGATGGGCTGTGCCAGAGAACAGCAGGGGTGCTCAGGGCAGGATCAGCCTCCTCTCCTGCTGGCAAAACAGAGTGGCAGCTGCCTCCTTGCCCTCCAGTGGGGCCGGCGGTAACCTCATGCAACAGAGTCCCAGCGTAGTCAGTCAGTAAATTGTACCAGACTTGGGCTCCCAGACAGAAAAAACAAACCCCTGCCCATTCGATGTTTACATTAGATGTTTATTTTACAGTTCATTTCACAATCCGTTTCTCTTCTCCCTTTGCTGCGAGGTGATTTATGGTGCTGCAGATCCTATCTGCCTGCCCTGCCCAGGGCACAGACCTGGAGAAAAATCTGTCAGGGGTCTGTCCCTGTTGTTGTTGTTGCTCTTTTGTCTACAACTGCCCTTACCTATGAGTAAAGCAGTTTCTTCCAAACAATAAAAAATTAATCTCTTGCTACCTTGTGCTTGTGTTGGTGTTTTGAGGGGTGGGTGGCACAGGGTCTCTGAAGAAAACAAGCAAACAAACAAGGTGCAAGAGTCTGCCCTAAGCTTCCATCTGGCTGACTACTGCCCTGGTCTGACTGGTGGGGTGTTGAGTACTCCTGGCACATCGTAGAACTGCAGACCCTGCAGCCCATCCACTGTGCCCCCCTGATGAGGAGATGCCATTCCTGGCTGTGGGGCAAGTCTCTGAGCTGCTGGGATGGTCCATGTCTGCAGGAGATGGCTGGTCCCTGCCCGCCCTGCACCATAAGGGACTGTCGGGGCTGCTGGGATTAACAGGGATTACTTGCTCCGTGGTACATTTAAATGCTGATTTTTATGCTGCTATGTCTTAGCAGAATTTGGGGAGGTGGCTTGGCCTCACTGGTTTAATCAAGTCCTTTCCTCCACAGCTGAACATGCAAAAAAGATATGCTGCATTTTACTGAGAAAATAGGAGATGTGATCTGAAGATGTGGTGAGAAATCCCTGAGTAATACTCGACCTTCCTTGCTGTCTGTGAAGGTGAAGGATTCAACTCTTCCTTGTGCAGAGCCAGATGCTCCCCGTGAATAACTGGACCCAACCTAAAAGCAGGAGGAAGTGTGTATAAAAAAAACAGAGGTGTGGTGATGACACTATCAGGCTTCATGTGCGTTGTGTAATCCATGTATGCATGCTCCCCAGTCATGGCTAAGTCACTCCTTGAAAACAATGATAAAATCCTAATAAGTTGACTGGCTAGAGGTGTTTGTTCTTTTTCCCCAGGAAAATTATATTCACCGCAAGCAAATGTGTATTTTTGTGGACTGAATGCTCATGTGACAGACATACTAGCTTGACATCCAAGCCAAAAGAAGTTTTTGAAAGAAGTTTTCTCTTCCATTTTTTTTTTATCACAACTAGTTGCCCTGATGCTGACAATGGGTATGGATGGTAAAAAAAACAGAACAGTTTCAAATGGAGGACACTGCGAACCTGTGATTACCCAAATTAATAGCTAAATAAGTGTCTCCCTGCAAACTTGTTTAGCAATTTACACCTTTCAAATTGCAGTTGTTCCAAGTGGGGAGTTTGATGTTAAGAAATTGTTTTCATGTTCAACTTGATGCAAACTAGAAGTCTAGAGAAAACGAATTGATTTGGCAATATTTTAGCTCTAGCACACTGGTCCAAATTCAGTCCATTCCTACACTGGTAACAGTTCTTAAAGGCAATATGAAAATACCTGTTTTTTGTTCCTTTCCTACCAAAAGCATATGTGCTTTTATTTAATTGTGGAATCATTCTTTCTTACCAGTAATAATTCCCCAGGCATTTGAGACTGACGTTGGAAATAGAGAAAGAAAATGGTCAGGGAAGTACGAACTTCTCTGCCTTTGTGCACATGACTAAATATTTAAAAGGAAGATCTGCTACATTTCACTATTTTATGTCAATAACACCTCCAAACAGTACATTAAGAAACAATAAACCAACACTCTGAGTACAATATTTGACCCCAGGTTTGCTAGAATTATGTGTGATAAGCCCCAGTAAAGCTTCAACCATTTGCACCAGTACTGTGAAGCTGGGGTAGGCATTGTGGGTTTCTTTTCCTCTTACTGAAACTGCCCATTTTAGGAAAGGAGGCAAGGCTGATGCTGCTCAGCAGCCTGATGTGGAGGCATTCCTGGATGCTTGTAAGGAAGTCAAAGGTAGAACTGAAAAGCTGAGGGGTGGCAGCACTAGGAAGGGCAAAGACTATTTCTGCAGACTGATCAGGAGGTGCATTTCGTAAGAGAGAAACCTTCTCCCGGATAATTTTTCATAGCTAGCAACCATGCCTTGCAGTTTCTGTCTTGCAACACAAGTTGTATGTGGAGATTGTGTCTCCCTACCTGACCTGCATGCCCCGAAAGAGGGTCATGAAGCCTCAGGGAAAAACACAGCCTCTGGGGAGTCCTGAGGATACCTCCTTGGCTGCCTCTTGTCCCCCACAGGCCGTGGTTCTGCAGAAGGGGAGTGACTACTGAGGGTGGATTTGAGATGGGGTAACCAGAGGAATGAGAGCAAGACTTGCCTGGTCTGGAGTCCCCAGCAATGGAACCTCCGTGGGCTCTGCTGGTCGCCCTGGCATTGTAGAGGGGCCGTGGGTACCCTGACATCAGCATGGACAGCCTCATATTGCAGAGGTGAAGTGGGGAGTCTGACATTCCAGAGATGTCAAAGGCTCCCAGGCTTTGCAGAGGTGCCATGTGGACCCCAAAAACTGCTTCTTGTGCCTGGTGTAGTCTCTGCCCAAGAACCATTGCAGAACACATGCAAGCCTGCCTTCATGTGGAGCAAAAGTGGAGGAATTGTCCCTCTCACCTCCTGCCAGCCTCACCGGCCAGACCAAATTCAAAATCCCAAGGGAAAAGATTCAACTGGTGTGTTGCAATATCCTTCTTCTGTCTCTTTTTGCCAACCCTGTTTCTCAGTCTGCTGGCTAAGATCGAGTAGAGTATCTCAAGGACACCCCAGTTCCAGGGGGGAAAAGGAGAGATGCAAACAGTTTTGAAAACACTTGTTTACATTATTTTGTAACTTCTTGGGAATCCTAAATGAAGTACAGCCACCCATGAAATGAAAATAACCCTAGGAAAGCAGTTAGTAAAGGGATTGTCAATAAATGCAATGAGAACTGAAATATGGTAAATAAAACTCCACTAAAAAGAACAGAGATATAGCTGCTGAGGTCTGTGTTTCTGTGGTTTGTAAGTCAACTTTAGTGCCCATTGAGCATGTCCAGTTCCTACTTTCTGAACAGTTTCACTCCTGAAGGTCTGCTCCTTGCAGGAGGCTTTGGGTCTCCGCAGTTCTTTTCTACAAAAATTCTAGCAGTTCATGAGGAATGATTCTCTAGCACTTTATTCCATCACATCTCCCAAGAATGCAGTGTAGGATTAAGAAAAATCTATGATATCTTTTCAGTGCAGTTTGTATTTAGCACCACGATACCTGCAGTACCTGTACTGGTAAACCTTCCCCTGAAAGCTAAGTGCCAGGTACAGGGCATAAGCACAGGGCTCTCCCAGCCTTGCCTTGGGAAGGTACCCAGTGTGACAGGGACAGGGCAGTCAGCAGCTGCATCCTGGGGAAGGGCAGCTTTGGGCGAGGTTGGCAGGTTGGGGATCTGCCACGGAACAAGCCATGAGAGCTGTGGGCCATGGGCATGCAGACCAGACGTAAAGGAGCAAACTGCTGGCATAAAAAGAGTTCCTGCTCTTTATCTGGCATTCAGAAATGGCCTATGATACTAGGAAGGGATGGATCAGAGATCTGTGGAGCGCTACTTTTTTGTGCTGATTGCAGGGGACTGCATTAATAGGGCTGCTGAATGTTGATAAGGGCTGCTATAGTGAGAGAAGCCAACTGATGTGATAAGAAATGTATTTTTGTGTCATGTTTCAAGCCATCTAATAGCACTGGGTGGGGGTGGGGTGAACAGGAGAAAGAGTTGGGTTAAAAGATGTCCTTTATGTTAGAGAAACCTACTTGAACTCACTTTCCTGTAGTTTAAATGAGAAACTCGATTAAATTAGTCTTGATAAAGTGCTAACTGCATGAATTATTGTTCACAGGCAGGAAAAGTGCAAATTTCTATCACAGTTCTGCCCATGCATCCTTCTGGGTTTGGGGTGGGATTTTTATGACCCCCCCCATAGGACTGTACTCGAGGCCTTTCCCAAATAATAGAATCAATTTTAAGAAACTGCATGTGAGAATTCTGCATTACCACTAACCCAGGAACAGGGATGCCAAACCTGCTTTCATTGTGGATGATTTGATTAATCTTTTATTGAATCTGTGAAAGGCTATTGAACTGACTCAGACACCTCTTCTGTCTTTCAGAGACATAAGGTGGTTTTTTCATCCGGTTCCTCCCCTTTCCTTTGAGTGCAGAAAGGCTGCAATTATGGGCAGTTTTCAAGGATGGCAGCTTTTGCTAACAACCAGGACTTGTTGGGGCACAGAGTGCAGGAGCTGAATTGCACTTGGACTAGAATGAAAGTTATTTCAAATGGTGCCACTCAAACCCCCAGGGCTGGGACCTCCCCTCATTTCTGGATCTGTATGCTTGGAGGCCAGGATTTGACCTTGGACCATCATTCCAGCTGTAATCAGTTGCTCCTCTGCTGTGTGGAACAGACACCCAGTGAACCTACATGCAGTTCCACCTACTCTGCTGGCACTCCCAACATCTCTGGCCATGCCTACAAGTGCAAACCAGGAAAGGGTAACATTTGCACGATAACTCCCAGGAACTGAGTGATCACAGAGATCCTCCTGCCATGCTTGACCAAAACTAGGTAACGGTTTCAAGAGCTTCTGTACAGGGAGTGTCTGACCTTGTATGACTTGCTTGTGTAGAAATTCAAGCTTGAACAAATCTTGAGCAGACCTGAGTGCCTTTGCAGAAGATGAAATTTCTTTGCTTGTTTCCTGTTCCCTGGAGCCCTTCAGAGTGGGGTCTGGGTCTTTTCATAATTTTTTTCAAGTGTCCCCTCAAATCCTTACCTGAAGCACTTTAATGTGTGGTGTATTTTCATCAAGAGGCTATGGCAGCATTAGCATGTGGTAACACTAGGTGAGGAGAATACAAAGGGCATTGCTGGAGAAAAGGGAAAGGCATCTTGTATGAGCTCTTGTCTTCTCGGTGAACCTCAGGACCTTCCATTAGAAGATGGTGACCTGTTCCTAAAATTTTACTGTGATGAAGCAGCTTCCTTTGTAGGACTCACCACCCTGCTCTGCTGTATCTCATTCTACACTCATATACAGGTGTCCTGGTGAGTGCTTCGTGGTGTCGCATTTGTCTCTCGATGTGATCTGCCTCTGGTACTGCAGGCAGCTCTGGTCTCTCAGCCTTCAGTCTAGATAGTTAGCTGATTTGTACAACAGTGCAGTTTGCTTGTGGAGGCAGGGGGTTTTTTACTCCTTGCAGAGGCAGTTCTGGATCTTTCTGGCAGCTTTCTGTGTTGGCTCACAGGGTTGTTAATGTTGTTAATGGTTGTAAAATTATTGCACCCTTTCCTAATATCAGTTGACTTTGGCCTTGAGAGACGGTGCTACCCTTTACACTTTAGCATTTCACAAAGACTTTAAGTGTTGGCAGTGAGAGCTGGGTATGAACTAACCTGGGCAGCAAGTTACAGGTTGCTTCACTTAAGCTTTTCCATGTGTTGATTTCAGGATCATAGTTTCTGTGTGACTCCAAAGTATGTAAATGTGAGAGTTCATTTTTCCCCCTGCACTTGTGACTGAGCTTGAAAAATTAGTTCCTCTGAAAGCCAGTCTGTTTTAGGGTTTGCTAAAGTGAACCTTTATTTCAAGGGATGTGGAGTACTGAGCTAAGACTAAGCTTTATGATTCAGTCCTTCAGTTTGCAGCCACTCCTCTCCTTGGCACAAGGCTGAGGTGACACAAGGTACAGATCGTTTTCTTTCAAAGAAAAAGCAAAATGTTCTTCTAAGAAGGCCTGAAATACCAATGGACGGAAAACTCCTTCAGGAATGTAATTTTTAGTGCATGTTTGGGGATGGGGGGGGGTGGTGTCAGGTAGACATATCCCATACATTTTTATCTGCACCACATGCATATTTCTTTCTAAACTCCTTCACTCAGAATTGTATTTTAATATTACAACTGATGTAAAAAATGTATTAATTATTGTGGTGCCTATAAGAAACTCCAGGCTCTTCTGAAGTCCTCTGAAAGTGCTAAGTGTTTCACAATGTATGAAGAGGTAATTTGCATTGAGAATCAATATGCTAATTATTGTGTCAACACTTACTGTTTTGCCATGTTTCTTGGCTTCTTGTCCCAGGGTATACAGCCACGTATGGTCCCAATTCCTTTGTGAGATGTAAGATGTGCCCTGGCTCTGCAACAGTCACAAGACTTGTTAAAAGAGACGCAAACTGAAGAAGACTGGCACAGTTTGTACTGTCTTATCCAGTCTAGCCTCATTCTATTAGAGAACATCAATTAAATCAGATGAAGAAATTAAGGAGCTTTTGTCTAGCTGGTAAGTTAAATAAATAATGACTAAAATAAAATGATTGTTAAACAGATGAGTCAAAATAACTACCATACCAATCTGTATGTTTATACAATGTCAAGTGGTGTGGGAATACAAGTGTCAAATATAGGCCCAGAGATGTTCTCCTTCTTCATTTAATTTATTTCGAAGATGGCTGTGCTCTGAGTCAGGGACCAGGAATAGCTGTGCCAGGCACTGCGCTACCTCAGAACAAAGAGATGAACTTTGCCTCTTGGCTTCTTCTGCAGCTTGGCGGCTCTTTGGGGACACTGGGGCTGTGCAGGTGTTGGGAGGAGAGTGAGAAACAGGCAGACAGACAATCATGGTGGCTTCAAGCATGAAATGATATAAACATAGGGCACACACAACATGTGGCTGCAGAGCACTGGGTCGAGAGTTTCTGACATGACTCTGTGACAGGGCTGTGAACAGCCCAGGATAGCAGTCAAAATGGTCCTGGGAGCCTAGAAAAAGCAACTAGAAAATGTCTCTCTCTGCTAGACCTGTTAATTCTTAATTGCTCCATGGTAACTAATGACTAAGCTGCATAGAGAGAACTATAATGCAAACTTGGATTACGCTTCCAGTCTTAAAGTGCTTGCTTTAGGGGCTATGTATACGTGTGAGGCATGGCAAAGGCTGGTGAAGTGGAAAGGTAGGTGCTGTAGGTCAGGATAAGTAGTCATAAGAGAAGAATGTGGCTCTTTCCTCACCCTTACTGTCCCTGGGTACAGCAAAAAACAGTGCAGGCAAAAGGGAGGGGTGTGCACCTGAGAGCTCCTCACTGTCCAGGAGTTCACAGCACAGATGAGAGTGGCTGGATCTCTCTTGGTTGCCCAAACGACCACTGCAAACTTTCTGGCTGATCACTTTGCATTTCCTATTGTTTCCCCCTCACCTGGGAAAAAGGCTGTTAGATTATTGCTTTGCCAGCCAGCTGCTAAACTGCTAAGCCATCACACAATAAAGTCTGACTCCCCACTTGGCTTAAAGGTGCTCACCAAACCCCATTACTCACCTTCCAAGCTCTTATGCCCACCCTGTATGTCCTCTCTGGGACACATGTATCTGTTGGGGATCCCAGAACAGGGGACTGAGCCAGAGGCTGGTGATGGGTGATGCTGGGTCAGTCACGTACCTTCTTCACGTTTACTCCCCACCACCAGCACAAGGAAAATAGTTATATACTCTGTCTCTAATGCAAAGATAAAAAGTAAAACTTAGGAAGAATTTATAAATCTATTCATGTTTACCAATAATTTTCAGATAAAATTTTATAAGTCTCTGGGATTAGGAGCTAGGAGAAAAATATTTGTAAATGGTGCTGCTCCCCACCTCAGGCAGCCATCAAAGACTTTTTTTTTTTTTCACAAGTAGTTCTAGCTTTACTTTATCAAGGCTGCCAAGGACTTTCTGAGCCTGATGACAAGCCTTTCAATTTGAACGAGCACATGTTTGGGTGGGTATATCACAAAAGGTGAGTGATGATACACAAGCAAGGTGAAGCTAACCTAGAGATGGCCTGCCCTGCTGCTGGCTCATCTCTTTGTTTCTGGTCTCTGATCTGTTTTACTGGAAAATTTCTGGTTTATGTTTGTTAGGTTTATATTCTAACACTTAATAATTTCGCTTTACATGTCAGCTTTTCATTTTGAAATTGCTAACTACTATCAGGTAACTGAGCTTAACAGAGGTTTCTTTCTCTAGCTGTACCTTAGATAGCAGAGAAAGATCAGATACTACTGAGAAGTCCCACTCAAAATTTCGCAGGGTGCTTTTGCTGCTTTACCTGCAGTAATTAACCTTGCCCCCCACAGCCCCTGGTGAGCAGCCCTGCCAGCGGGACACCTCCAGCAGCCGCTCTCGCAGGTGAGCACAAAGGCTCACAGAGCAGAAATGCCTTCCGGCCCCCGGCATGTCAATAGGCCCGCTCAGCTATGCCGAGTTTAGTCATGCATTTTAAGTTTCTTCCTGAACCGGGGTCTTAATTCTTGTGCCATTTTACTGGAACAAAGAGGTCAGATTATTTATAGGTCGTCCGCCTTTGTGTGCATGAGGCTAGCAATGCCTTCGGTGCTCCAATTTCTGGGACTCTTTTTCCCTCCGGCTCTTAAGTCTCAGCTATTCTCTCCTAATGCAATAACAGTAATTATCCTATCGCCGGCCACTGCAGCACCCTCCATTAGCGCCTGCCTTACCCAGCGCACAGCACAGGCTGGCAGCCAGGTAAAATCCCTGTAATTTATAGCTCATCAGAGAAGCCAACCAGCCCACAGTCTTCCTGTTTTGTAAAGAGACAGACTTATCACCTAGACGCCGCTGTGATGGGTGCACTGGAAAGGCAGGAAGATAAAAGTAGTGCACAGGCAAGCTCTGGCCCCATCTCTGTTTATGTTCTCTGTTGTTTCATCCAGGCATGCAGTCAAGCAAAATCATCATGGCTCGATGCAACTAGAAGAAAATATTGACATCTTTTTGCTTCCCAGTAGACCCATGACATTTCGCAATCTAATTGTTGTTTCGCATCCGGCTGCTGAGTGCAGAATGAAAGATGTGGAGCTGGGCATGCTAAGGTTTCTCTGCTAAGGCACAGAGAAACTTTAATTTTCAGCACAGTGACGACTTCTTAGATGTTTTCTGTGACCGCTGTCCTATAGCATCCTATAGGGTGTGCTGTGTGGTGCATGGACTGACTTCTTCTTCAGTCCTTGTACATTCTCATGTCCAGAGGGATGGAGCAACTCTCAACTGAAGACAGGCTGAGAGAATTGGGGTTGTTTATTCTGGAGAAGAGAAGGCTCTGGGGAGACCCTACAGCACTGTCCAGTACTTAAAGGGGGCTGCAAGAAAGTAGGAGAGGGATTTTTTTCAAGGGCATGAAGTGATAGGCTTTACACAGAAATAGTTTTAGATTAGATATTAAGAAGAAATTATTTACTGTGAGGGTGGTGAGGCACTGGAACAGACTACCCAGAGAAGTTGCGGATGCCCTGTCCCTGGATGCCCCCGCCATCAAGACCGGGCTGGATGGGGCTCAAAGACCACCTGGTTCCAGCCCTCCTGCCATGGGTAGGAAAGTGTCCCTATCCATGGCATGGTGGTCAGAACCAGGTGGTCTTTAAGGTCCCTTCCTGCCCAAACCAGTCTATGATTTTATGAAATTCTCCTTCATGACAGCGCTTGTGGTGTGTCTGCTCTTAGGAGGAGAAATTCTTTTTCTTTAACTGCTAGGCTGACACATCCAGCAGGATTTGGATGGCAGTGGTATTTGGTGACGATAGATGAAATGTAGAGCAGATCTTGAGAGAATCACTCCTGACGCTTATCCCAACCTCAAGCAGGGAAGGCCAGATAGTCCTTTGTGCAGAGGGTGCAAACACACACACATCTGCACTGGAGAGATCAGTCAAGCAAAATCTTCTCCAATACCATTTGGACTTGGCCTGTTTCTGTTCTTCAGGCAGCGAGGAGCATTTTCCAACGTGCCTTAGAACACCTGAGGATGGTAACCACATGCTTACCAGCATAAAAGTTTATGGCAATGTATTGCTGAGAAGCTTTAGCACTTCTGATGGTCCCACAGCCTCTGAAACTCAGCAGGAGAAAAGCTGCAGGGTCAGAAATACGATTTCTCTTTGTTGCTTTAGCTGCTGTTCATGTTTTTGGCTGAGATAAATCTCTTCTGGAAATTATTCATGTCTGCATTCAGTGCTTTGCCAATCTGAGGAGATTGCATTACTCAATGATGCTTCAAGTTAGCAGTGGTAGGGCCCAGATATCCTTGGATTTGACAACCAACAAACATCTTCATCAGTGAAGTCATACAAGGCAATGTTGTTTTGATGTGCAATTAAGTTACTAGCGATCTAGTCACAGAGCAGAGCTTTGAACTAAGTAGCTCTCCCTGTTTGAAGCAAATGGGGGAATAAACACAAATACGTGTGCGTCTGAGACTCAGTTTGCCAGCGGGCAAACTGTCAAGTGGGGTGATCTCAGGAAAGCGGGCTCTAGTGGAGAAGGTGGAAGCTTTGAGTGCAGGAGAGGCACAGTCAGAGGCATGAAGGTGAGGCATCCTGCACCCTGCCTGCTTGCTCCATGTGACTGTGATGCTCAGTTCTCTGGTTAATCCTGGAGAGCCTTGCAGAAAGAGGACTTGATCATTTAGAGGTCAAGAAATACCAGTGTGAGTGTTAGAAGCAAAGCTGAGCTGAAACTTGCAAAGTGTTCCTGAAAAAATGGGAAAAACTTCTTCAAATCTCAGTGTAAGAGAGGAAGAAAAGCAAAGTCAGACTGGTGTGAAGTAAATGAGATTAAAGATAATTTAGGCATGGCCTGCAATCAAAGGAGTACTTTACCTCTGCTCTGGTTTAAGGAAGATAAATCCTAGGGGCAAAAGCAGGCTGGGTAATGGGAACAGGGATATGGAAATAGAACTGTTAGTGTGCTCAAAGAGCAGGCGGTGTTACTCTTGGGGAGCCTGTCCAGGAGTTTTGGAAAGACCAGCATGTAAGGTGGCACCTCTAACAGCAACTGTTTTTATACATCTGCCAAGTCAGAGAAGGACCCCGTGACTCTGGGATATCCATTACAATGTGCTCATTTGTGCCGAGTTAAAAAATAATCCAGTCAGCCATCATCGTCCTTGTAACTCTGAACTCACTGGTATGCAGTGCTTTGGAACATGCCTTGAAGGTTAATTAAAAATGCAAAGGCACATCAAAAATGGGATGAAATGCAATGAAAGGTACATCCTGCCAGACTAACCCGATGGTTCTCTTTGATAAAACA
Source organism: Pyrocephalus nanus (assembly GCA_038380795.1). NCBI lineage: Eukaryota > Metazoa > Chordata > Aves > Passeriformes > Tyrannidae > Pyrocephalus > Pyrocephalus nanus. The sequence continues at coordinate 45,617,325 of CM076260.1, forward strand.
ATTATTTTTCCAGACAGGTGATATCTGCCAGATTTCCTTTATCTAGACTACTTTAATGTATTTGCTATGATGTCAAGTGAGAAGCCACTGATGTTGCTGGAGACAAAACAGATCAGTAGAGGAATTGCGTCGTTGGTAAGAAGAGGGGACAGCGAGTACTGAGGCTGGAGATCTCAGGTCAAGAGGAGTTATCTAGGAGAGTTCTTCAAATAGGAGTTTTGGGACCAATTTTGTTTCAATATTTGCATTAATGACATGCTTTTGGCCCACGTGAGCACTGTGTTGATGAAATGTGCTGCCCAAAGCCGTGACGCATCGCTGGCATGGAGGTGGTTTGCAGGCCAGGCAGGATGAGCAGGGCACCTTGAGAACCGCTGTAATAAAAGGAGGATGACATTCAAGTAAAAGACAAAGAGTCATGCAGGTGAAAACTGGTGTCAGAGGCTGCTTTTGCTATTAACAGTGAGTGAATCAGTTGGGAAAAGAACTAAAGAAAAAGCAAAATCAGCATTAGATAGTCACAGGAGAGTTGTGTGCTGCCAGTGTGATTCCTAAGGCTGCACCTATTTCCAGTTGAGATAAGGAAGTGTTAGTGCCCAAATGAACCCTCCTCCCTTCCCACCCCTCCTTTTGGGAATGATGCATTAAGAGCAGAGCAACAAAGAAGAGCTGCAAGGGAGACCAGGAGATCAGAGAACCTCCTTCCTGGGAGGCCAAGTGAAGTTCCTGGAGCACATGCATGGGGTGATGGGTATGGAGTTTGATGGAAAAGGCACCCTCCTGCAGTCTCAAGTATTCAAGTGCTGCTTGTTCCAGCCTAAGGCCAGCCCCCATTGTTGCCAGCCACTAGCACATCCTCATCTATTTTCTTTGGATTAGGGTCAAAAGCAGTCCCTGGAATAAGTAGCATGAGTGGGGGTAGGGGGGAGGAGGGAGGAAAGGCCAGGCTGGACCAGCTCAGTGGTGCCTCCCAGTGCTTTGGTGCCAAATGAACCTGGATTCAATGTTCCTCTCTCCCTCCCAGAAGTCCCTTCCACCACCAGGGCCTGGTAGTGGAGACATAGCCTTGTGGGTCCGACTCCAGCAGTGGTATTCTCTGAGTAGCAGTTGCAGTTGCATGCAATTCCATTGGATTTAATATTTTGCCTCAAAGCTTGGAAAAGTAAGTGAAAAGAATGAATAAAAAAAACTGCCTGTCTTTCACAGCCAGAGCAACCAACTACATCTTGCTCTGCCTAGCAATTACCAGGAGTTTTTATGCATGTGTTAAAGAGAAGGGAGTTTGCAGGAGTGCCTCAGGTAGAGCTTAATCAAATAGGTATGAGCAGAGTCCGACCCTCTGGCCATTCTTCAGGCCAGTCAGGCATGGAGCAACATGGGTCTGGAAGATGCATTGCTGCCTTTGTTGGAGATGCATTGGGAGAGGGGCTGTTGGCTGTGGACTGTCAAATAAGGCCCAGCAAGCAGCTAAGAAATGGCTTCCAACCCCGGTTTGTTGCCCAAATACTCAGGTCATCAAGGGGAGCAGAAGTGCCTGCAGCAAAGGGCTGCAGGGCTGTGCCTTCTACAGAGGGACTGCAAGGTTACATTCCAGAATTTCTGCAGCTTCTCTAGGAGCTCATATTGCCTCCATCGCTGCTGCCTTTCTAAAGGGAGGGGTGGGAGGGAAAGGCAGACTGTGAGAGAAGGGCAAATGAGAAAGAGAAGAGCTGGATGCCCATGCAAAACTGCAAGAATTAAAAGTGATGGCTCTTAAAGCTTGTGTAAGACCCACATGGCATTTCCAGGCTTGGCAAAGCAGTCAGGCAACCTCTGGCTCCTCTCGCGAGAGCAGTCAGGAGCAGAGTGGGACTCTCCCACAAGGGAGCCCTGGCAGGCTGTTGATTAATATGTCGGTGTTGAGAAGCTAAGTCAAATACAATTATTAAACTGATTATTCATATTCCATTCTGTTCACTGTGGGAAGATACTCCTTTTGGGGTTATGTTTACGGGCCATACAGATTGTCAGAGTGAATCTAATTAGCAAGAGAAATCCAAATGGAACAATGACTGGTAATTGTTGTTAATGATGCAAGTGTATTATACCAGCTCAGAAGAAATCTTAGGTTGCAAGCAGCACTGAAAGGCAAAGAAACATTTACAGTAGTACATAAAACACTACAAGTCCTTACCTCACTGCTTTCAGGTGTGACTGAGCTAAGCTCCCACTTAAAAAATAGCAGTGACTTGTCAAATGCTTCCTGCTCACCACCAAAATAAAGTGTTGGAAAAAATGAATGACTTGCAGAGCTCTGGTAGGAGAGGTGGTCTGTGTCTGGGCTGAAAGCTATGCCTTGCTTTGCTTTCACTAACACAAACCTCAGCTGCCTACAGAGCTGATTTTAAAAAAAAAGGACCCTTTTTACTTCCACAGTCTCTGGACTGTGTCTCCAGCCTGGGGGTCAGAGTATCCTGGGCTGCCAGCTGTTGGTGCTGGTCTTGGCATGCCTTTCCAGCCCCACCAAGCAAGTGTGGGGCGGGCCGCCATCCAAATATTTTTAATTCAGTTTGGATCGTGAATTATGCAATACAGACAGGCACACATACAAAACCTATTTTGTTGTTTCTGCCAAAACAGGTGGCAGAAACAACAGGAGGTGGGCATGTAGACCTTTCCGACTGTACAGTGAGCTCTGCATCTGAATTTGTTGGAAAGATCTGGTCTGGTGCCTGCATTTTGGTTAGCAGTCCCCAAACTAGAGTGCTGCTCACTGGCATTTTCAATCTGTGGAAACTGCCGTGCTTAAACAGCCAGTGGAGCCGGGACAACTTGGAGCAGTCATGGATTTGGTTCAGTGCTGAGCTTCAGCTCTCTCGTGAGATGGCCCTGATCCCAGGCCTTGTTTCTCTCTTTCCAGCCTTCAAATTGTTTTGGACTGGTCTTTAGCTCAAGACCTACTTATTCCTCTGCGTTTTTGTGGTAGGATGGGTTTGTAAGAGATGAACTGCATAGAAATATTGAGAAAGGTGGTTCAAGCTGCAACATTTTGTTACACAAGTTACATGCTTTTTTGGCATTACTATAAATGTAAATGTGATGGGAAGCCTGGACAATTGAAGCGTTTTCTAATTATTCATCCTTCCAAATGTGTGTGGGCAACACAACCTGGTACAGTCAAAAATGCAGAATCTCCCTTGCATCAGAAACATTTTCTGTGGCATGAAAGATGAGAGTTATGATGGACAAAGGTAGGAAGGAAAGTGTGAAGAAGAATGTGAGTGATAGTTTTGAGACCAGGGCATTGGATAAGACCTTAATGTCTGCAGAACACGGTATCCTGGACCACAATGTGCAAGCTGGCTGATAAATATCCCTTCATTCATATGGTGTTGCAGTGTTGGAGATGAAGTTGGACATTCAGCTAAAATGAAAATGTTTTAGTTAAAAGAGAAAAAAGTCTATATTAACATTTGCAGAACTTGAATAAAAACAAAGAGGCTGGTAAAATCTAATTCAGATACTTTTGTTTGAAATACCATTTAAGACTGGTCTCAGATAGTTGGTGTCTTATAAAAACCCTCAAAATTTCAACAATAATTTTTGGTATTCTTTTTATATAGGTTTGGCAAAAATTTTAAAAACTTAGAGAAAAGAAACCTTTCCTCTGTGTAGTCATCTTCCTAATGCAGGTTTGAGCCATTATAATGAGTCCATGATAGGCACTCAGTTCTGCCAAGGACACGTAAGGTTAAAAATTAAAAACCTGTGAAAGTACTCAGTACATTTAATACATTTGAAAGATTTTCATTTGAGTTTTTTTCCAATGACTGGCATAGAAGTTTTTGCATGTTTCTAAATTCATACTTAGAAATCTATTTTCCGCAGCTAAGAGTGTCATCATAACCTCAAACTTGTCTTAAAAAAAATGATGAAATTTGACTTTTTCTATGCTTTTATTTCTTCAGGATTATAAAGGGTTATTTTTTTATTTCTCTTTGCTTTTCAGATGTGTCAAGAAATTTTAAAGGTAAACAAAATTTTGCAATTGAAAACAAAATTCCTACACTGTCAGACAACCCTTATTTGAAACATCAGGAGCAAATTGTTTCTTTGCAAATTATTTGCACAAGTGAATACATTAAAAAAAATCTCAGTTTTTTGAGATATTCAAACTCAGTTGAACAAGGTACTGCGGAGCCTGAATGTAAAACCTGGCGTAAAACCTTGTCTAGCTCTGAGCAAGGGGTTGTACCATATGAGCTCCAGAGGTCCCTTTCAACCTAAATTATTCTATGTTACTAAAATTAATTTTTATTCACAATTTTTAGTATTGTCTTTCTAGACTTATTTGAATCTACAGTGCTTCCAGATTTGAACCCTTTTTTTTTTTTTTTTTAATCAATACCTGGCTCAGAGTTCATTTATCTCTTCATTATTATCAGTTACAATAAATAAGTCTGATATCTTCAACTGGAGGGCTAGGGAATGATTAAAAATTACAAGGGGACCTCTTGGTATCACTTTAACAAGAGTGAACAAATGCTCGAGAGGAATCTTCACAAACCATTTTTGCTAATTCACTTGCCAATACTGTGTAAGAAGGCATAACAGAACCAACTGGATCATATTAAAACCAAGCTTTATTCTCTAACAGCTCCAATAAAGTAACAAAAACCTTATGTCTTTATTACCCAAAACCATCCCACTGTAGCCAACCTAAATCACCTGGTGCTTTAAATGTACTTTTACAAAGAAACCTCTGTAATGTAAAATTCTCACTTGAAATTATCAGTTGATGGATCATTTAAGAATACAGAAACGGGAGAAGTGTGGCAGTACAGGTCGAGATGGACTCTCTGGAATAGAGCTGGACTCTCCCTTCTGCAGTAATGTACCACATATACAGTCCCCAGAGGAGTCAAGAAGAATGTAAGTCTTATTTATTCTAGAATCCATGAACCTGCATAAGTGCAAATAGTTTGTGTTGTTAAGCCATAGGTGAATCTTCCAAGTTTGCTTCTTTTAGCACGGCTCCTGTGGGTTTTCAGGAGCTAGAACTATCCCACTTGTGACTGATAGTGTCCTAGAATGACTCTTTCTGTGTCACAGGCACAAAAAGTTGTTACCAGAAGCTTAAAGGACAAAAATTGTAATTTCATTTATTGATTCAGTGGCTTCCTCACTTTTTTTTTTTTTTTTGGTTGTACACGCAGTGCTGTCCCAAGATGTTGTCCAATGTCAGTGCCCACTATTCCATTTTGTCCACGTGGCTTCCCTATTCATTTGCTTTCCTTTGGGTTGATGTTCTGTCTTGTCTATCAATACAGATCCGGAGGAGGCAGCGGCAGGAGGAGAAAAACCAGCAGCTATCCAGCTGGGATAGGAGAAATTTAGTTCCCAGCCTGTGAACATGGAAACCTGAGAGAGATCTGTGTCAGAGCAGGATGAAGTTTACAGCATCTAAATTCCACATCAGTCCTAACACCTAATTTTTGCTGTTGGACATTTGTTCATCTCCTGAAAAACATTGGTTGAAAAACCCCCCACCAATACTTTTGAACATCATCTCCTGAATGCAATAAATCTTCTTAACATTATTAAATGTGATTATCGAAGAACAAAGACTTTGCCCTACTGTCTTTATGATGTACAATTTACATACTACCCCATCCTTCCAGTACAGGTTGGTAATTTTTAAAGGGCACTAAAATATGATAATAACAAGTATGCTTGCTGATGTATTATGAACTGCATCCCATTAGTCACTTTATATTTGAAAGGCAGAAAAAAAATTCCACCTAGCAACAGAAAGGCTTTTAGGATTATAAAAAAAAAAAATATTTGGCAGGCAGTAGGCGTGTTAAACTATGCCAGGAGGAACCCAATTGGAGGTTTCTAGAGACCACAGGAGCATAAATAAGTTGTCACCAGTGTCTCCCACCACAGAACTGGAAGAAAATTCAAAGCTTTGTAACCTGAAAGAGCAACAAAGAAGCAAAGGGCAGCCTGGTGGCAGCTGTGGGCTGGCTGTGGAGATCTCTGGGAGGAACCATTGCCCTCCAAAGCCACAGGGAGAAACATGACAGCAGATACTCCAGTTCACCTGATCCCTCTGTGCTGTGCTCCTGCTCGTCATGTTGGCCACAAAGAAGATACTTCACTTTCTTAGCTTAGAAAAAGTTATCTACTACCAAAATGCCCAATTAATGATGGCACTGATGAGACAGATTGAGAGATTCTTGCTAAGACTTCTTTCTTTCCCTCCTAGGTAATTATACAGCTGGTGTAAGAGGTCTTACCATTGAAAAGCAGAGCAAGCAGAACACTTCAATTTTGGACCCAAGGCAAGCCAGGCAAAGGACAAGAACTTTTCCGGTTTATTTATATCAAAAACTACCTATAAAATTGTATTTTCTGTGACCTGTAATTTATTCAGTAATAGAAATGTCCTTGATGGGCCATGAAAAGGCTTTTTCAAAGAGAATTGTTTTAATCAAATTAGAATTTTCATTCAGTTCTTTTCCTTTGGAGAAGGAGATCTTTTAGCAGAACAGGACTATGCAGCCAGCAAGTGTCCTTGTGTAGCTCAGGAGTGGCCTGCTGAGGAGAAATGGGCAGCAATACTTAATTTCCCAGGTGCGTCCAAGCTCAGGACCAGGGAGTTCAGAAGGCTTTAGTGAAGACCAGAAATATTTTCTTGCCTCAGCAGGAAACGTACCTTAGCTACGCAGCACTACATTCCCTAGTCATCCTCAAATGAGATGAAGGAATTGCTTTATCCCCTTCTGAAGTGACACTGCTTTCATGTCTGATCGCAATGAGTAAAATGTGCAAAATAAATATAAAGGGGAAGGACATCGACCAGATGGAGTGAGTCCAGAGGAAGGTCACCAAGGCGATTAGAGGGATGGAGCGAGCATGTCTCCTATGAGGAAAGGCTAAGAGAATTGGAATTGCTCAGCCCGGAAAAGAGAAGGCTTCAGAGTGAAGCTGACCTTCCAGTACCTGAAGGGAGCCTAGAAGAAATACAGGGAGAGACTATATGAGCATGTAGTGATAGAACAAGGGGGAATGGCTTTAAACTGAAAGAGAGTAGGTTTAGATCAGATACTAGGAAGAAATTATTTATTGTGAGGGTGATGAGGCACTGGAACAGGCTACTAAGAGAAGTTGTTGATGCTCCAGCCCTGGAATTGTATAAGGCCAGGTTGGATGGGGCTCTGAGCAACCCAGTTTAGTGGGAGGTGTCCCTGCCTATGGCATGGGGGTTGGAACTAGGTGATTCTTTAAAGTGCCTTCCAAACCAAACCATTTTATGGTTCTATGATACCATTACATGAGCATAATGAATGCATATCACCTCTCAGTCTGGCTTCTGGTCCTAGAGGGAGCTGGTTTATTTACAGAACTCTCTTTCTGCTGAACACTGAAGACCATCAGAGGAAGGAGGCCTGAGAAAGGACAGGTTTTTTCAGATGCAGCCTTATTGAAGAGGCAGGAGTCAATGTTTCCACTCTCTCTCTACATCTCATTACATTGACATTTCTGGACATCTGGACTACTCTGTCTGATTGTCAGGAGAAATGGATCCCACCTTCAGCTGGGACTCACTAACACCCTCCTCCAGGATGGAGTTTGCCTTATTTTATCAGTAGTGAGTGACAGCATTTGTGACAAATCTTTGGGAAAGGTTCTATGCTGCACAAGAAGGCAGCAGGGTCACTCCAAACTGAGCGTTTGACAACGCTGAAAAGCAATGAAACACTGCCTGTGCCTCCTGCAGCCTGCTGCCCAAATGCCAAGCACAAGTGGCCCAGTGGCACTGCCATGGAGGATGCCAGCAAGCAAAACAGTGCTGGGCAGAGGAAAGTGGTGTGCTGCTGGTTATCTGAGAGGACATCAGATGCTTTCTTTCTTATTCCCACCTACTGCAGAGGGTGCTGGGACTGATAAACCTCTTCCTGGAGTAAAACTCTTCCCACCCTTTTTGTTAAACAGAATCCACTTCACTCTAGTTTGGAGACAAGTCATAGGCTATAATTTGAGGATACCTAAAATGGCTGTGCACTTCCCTTCTGTTCAACCTAGTCTTTGTGTTCCCTATCATGAATTAGGTAAGGCAAACATAGCCAGAAAAAACATGGGCTGAAACCTGCCATCAGAGCTCGGCCCCATCACACAACCAGTGCCTGAGGCTGGAATTCGATCATGAGTGAGCTAATAATAACAACACACAGCAAAGAGCAGAGTACCTTGCTGCTGTTGCTAAAAGCATGAAAAATACCATCTTAATTCAGAGAATTATTATGGCATATTATGGCAGGGCATGCTGATAAATGTGGAGCAAGCTGGAAGTGCTGTGCTATGGTATGTACTCCTATTGCAATGATTAAAGAAATTACCTTCTGAAAATACAGTTTTAGAAAAAGAAAGTATGTTCTGCTGTTTATTCAACAATAAAGACAAAAAAAGCTACGACAACCACAAAATACTCTCTCCTCAAAGTGGGCAAAAAATAAGCTAAAATAAGCCAAGTTACTTTTCTGCCTTTGAAAAACCTGTTAAACGCCCCCATGGCCTGAAAAATATTTCACACAAATTATCTGAATCTTTTTCAGATTTGTTTTTCACCATTCTTAATATGTCAATTTTATAAAATGATATTCTTAAAAACAGTAAAGCTCACAGTCAAAGAAACACAGGAATTTCAAAGCCTGGTGGCACTTTATGGCTTTCATTTTACCTGGATGTGAGAAAAAAACTAAAAGCCTTTAAGACACATTTCCATGAGCTCGGTTAGGATGCAGTGCTTGCACATGTGTCAAAGGCAGCAGCAGATGTGCAGGACCCATAAGTTTGCTAGGCTGCTTCTTGTGCTGCTCCTTCTGGGAAAGCAGAGCTGGCCTGCAGACCTTCTGGAGGCTCCCTTAGTTGAAGTAGGATCTCAGCTTCAGAAGGAGTGAAATCCCTTGCTCCTCACTGCCCTTGCTTTCCCAGCAGACTGGGAACAGGACAGGTGAAGAAACCTGGTCATACCATGGGCTTGCTGTTGACTCACATCCCTCAGAGCCATCACTGGTACTCCATTGGCACCAGGGCTCCCCCATGTCAAGCAGAACTCAGGCTGTTCTTTGCTTTTGCATGACATCTCCTGTAGCACAGTGGATAAAGCCACCACAGTACAGGAGGAGGCTGCGCCACCACCCGCACAGTCAGAGCGTTCATATGCACCCTGGGAGTTGACCTGCATTTCATTTAAGAGCAGCTTATAATTATTATCTGGGGTTTCTTAGTGAAATACTTGAGAAATCGTAAATTCGACTGGAAAAAGATCAGCCTTTTCTGTTTGCACTTACTTGCTGGAGAGATTATTCTCGGGAGCTATAAACCATTCTCCAGCAAGGAAGGAGTGTTTGGGATTTCCAGCGTTAATGCTCCTAAGAAATCATTTGGCTGTCACTAATGTTATGTAAATAGATGGTTCATGTTTATACTCTATAAAATGCATTTACAAGAAAAAGGCTGACTAATTCCGAGGTCAGCTTCTAATTCAAGGTTAGTGCTCAACAGTTTTTTTTCCTTGCCAAATAAAACCACTAAAGGCTAAATTAAAACCATGTGCTCTAACCTACCTTTATGTAGTTACTGATATAAAGAGAGTGGAAGCAATTTTGCTGTCAAATTTAATGCTACTGTCTAAGGAATAAAGTAAAACATCCTACGGAAGCTTTTGCACAAGGACATGCATCATGAGTGCCCAACCTAGAAGGTGTGAAGTGCTCCAGTACATGAAAGCCACCTTTCAGTGACCTGTTACTGTTATGGATTAGAGGCTTGATTTCCCAGGAATACATTGAAATAAATAGCAATTTAATCCACAAATTATCCTCTTCATTAGGAAGAGCAATTGGCTACAGGGGAAAAAAAAATATCAGCAAGTAGACATTTGATCCTCTTTTAGATGTTCGGATATCCCAGTGATGGTGAAAGAGGTTAGGTCCATTAACTCCCTTTACTAGATGGTAATATTGAAGATGGCCACCAAATTTCTGAAAACTATCAATTCCAAAATTTGTAAGCATTTTATCCTCCCTTCTAGCCGTTTGTTTATTGCTGTTTAAACATTATCTGGTCTTTAAACTGAAAATGAAACTTTAAACTGAAAATGAAACTAAAACACTTAAAACTGAAATGAAAACTAAACCCCACCATTTTTTTATTAGCTTCTTGGGTGTAAATAAAACTTTACATTCACCCAGCATCTTCTTAAAACATTTCGCCTGGAGAGAGTGGGAGTGAGTGCTCACTTGAGCAGAAAGCCAGTGATGCTGTTCAACTTCTGCCAGACTAGAAGTAGAGCGCAATGTTTCTGTTTAGACTGATGAACATGCTTCAAAATAGTTTGAGGACTATAGTCCTCAAAATAGTTCGAGTCTCTCAATCCCCCTGTGGCTAAGAAATATTTGGCCCAGGTCTGTGAATGTGTGTCAGGGTGACAAAAACCCAAGCGATGGGACTGCGGCGAGCAGGCAGCTAGCTCCCATGTGGAGCCAGCCTGGTCAGGAGCTTCCCAGCTCCTTCAATACTGAGCTATGGGCCCTGCTTGGGGTCATGTAACCTCTCCCACAGATCCCAAACAACACTTCTAGTGCTTACAGCTGCAGACAAAAACCTTCAGCTTATAACTGGAAAATTCAGCTGCGAGGCATTCATCTGCAGAACCAGCTAGCTCAGAGAGTAGATTTCTTTCTGGCAAAATCACTGTGGTTATCTGAAGTAATTTGCTAACTTTGAAGTATAAAATACAAGTTGGATTATGAAATAAATAACAAATATTTGCACTTCATTGCCTCAGTAAAAACAGCCAGTTAATTTGTATTACTGGTGTTTGCACCTGTTCCACAGCATCAAATATTTCATCTGTCCAAGTGCTCAAGTGTCCTGTTTCCCACAATGTCCAGCTTTCATAACACACTCATACATCACAGTGGCCAAGTGCATAACACAGACTACAGGTGCTGGAGGAAATACAAATAACAGTTAACTGTAGGATGTATCTTCAGTTTAGTGAAGGCCAGGAAATAAAGAGCATCCATTTATTTAACAGTGCTGGGCAGGGACAGCACGGGCATATGGCAGCTGAGTGCAGGGCTGGGTTTGCCATGCTTGGCTGCCTGCTTCCACCCAGGTCAGGAAGGCTCCTCTCCCCTACACAGGACTGGAAGGGCCCCTGCAGCCCACAGCCAGTGCAGAGTGGAGGTGTCAAATGAGTCTCCCAAATGCTGGGTATTTGTGTTACCTGCAAAAGCACCCTGTCTAAAATAAAAATAACAGACATAGCTCCAGATTCAAGGCACTGGCTCACACACTAAACTGTGGCTGAAAACCATTGCCAGAAAATTAGTGAATCTGTCCAGAGCAAAACAAAGATCTCACAACTACTATGAAAAGTGCTAAGTATTCACTCTCCCAAGAGTATTTCTCAGACGCTGAAACTTATCTATCTCTGCTGAAATTACTCTTATTTCCCAAACCCTCTTCTCATTTCAGGTGTTACATCCATATGGTACCTTTAAACCCAAAAGATCCTAAATTTCTTTGCTAAGTTGAACTATCATCAAAATGTAAAAAGATGTATTTTAAATACCTGCCCAGACTAGAGGTGGTGACACTAGAACTGCCTTTAGGATCATCTCATATGCAAAATTTTTGTATCTAAAAGTGGTGACCACACACTTTTATAGTAGGCTCAGTACTGTCTGTAGGTCTAGCACAGTATCCAGGGATGGACCCAGCACTAAATGGGAGTAATCAGAAGGATTATAATCTGACATTGGGCCTATATAACTTTAATGGTTCACAGTTTATCTGTACCCAGATTCTGACTATGACTATAGGGGTAACATGACTTCCATGAGGCAGGATATGCTGCCTGAAAAGAAAGAGATTTAAGGTTTTGGGTTAAGTGGAGAAATGGTTTTGAGTGGATCAGCCAAGATAGCAATAATTGTCATGAGGTTTAATGTAGCTTGTGCAGAAACTATTTCTCAGTTGCTTACGGTGGATTTTCAGATGTAAGAGCAGGCAAATTGATCAGACTGTGAAAATAATCCTAGCATAGCTTCCAACAACGGAAGTAAAACTTTTTTGTTGCTAAGAAATGTGAAATTACCAAAAAAACCAGTAATACCAGTTGCTGCAGAACCAACAAAAGCATAAAATATTGTTAGCTTCAGTCATTCATTATACATCATCTGATTAAAAGAACCCAAGAAGTAGCATTTTCCAAGACTTGCCCTTAGACAAAATTATATGTTTTGGCAGAAAAGGTCTTCTGTAGTGGCATGTACATAGTGAAGCTCTTTGCATACTGAGAAAACAGTTTTAAAAAACTTTACTGAAGAGAGCATATTTTTCCCACTGTTCACTAAAGACTCAAATCGTATTAAAACACTAGCACAGATTTTTCACTATTTGAATGGGGATTAATCAGTTATTCATCTGCATTATTTCAATATGATAATGAAGCAATGCTAGGAATTTTTGAAAAAGTAAAACAAAAAACAGATTACAACCAAATTATTTGAATTTCAATACTATCCTTAGTTGGAGATGCCAGTATTAACTTTGGGAGATGCTACTTTCTAAAAATCTAATGAAAAGTGAGAATGAATGATTGCTGCCAGCTTATTGTTGAAATAATATATATTGCATACATCCATAATAGATGATCATTTAATGTTCATTTAATCTTGAGGGTTATGCTTAGCTTTCAATCATTCAGGGGGTTTAATCATCTCTAGAAATGTCAGAATTACCATCCTTTGTCAAAGTTCAATTCATGGGAACGATAAGGCATGCTTTCACATAGCAGTTTATCTCTATATCCTAAAGTTGAAAGACCTTAAAATGTTTTCCAGCTAATAGAAGTTATTTTTGTCCAGTAGCTAAGAATTGCTCAATTGCGATTTTAAAATTCCTTAAGGATGAGAAAGATGATGATGAAGGAAAGATGTTTTTAGTGAGTGAATACTCCTTATCTTCATCTCATGCTGTGCTAAAAGTTTGACTGCTCTAATTTTAAAGCTATCTAATCTTTTATGTGCTAAAGCATATGAAATCATCCATTATTCGAAGTATGAATTACAAGAAGAGTTCATTTATTTGGTGTTATATATAACCTTTATATAAAATGCATTATGTGATTAAAAGTTTTTCATTGAATAATATTCATTAAGTCTCAAACTTTTCTTTCAGAGAACAAAATTGTTTCAACCCGATTGAGATATTTTATCTGGGGAAAAAAATGAATTACTTTTTTACAAAGAGTATAATCATCAGTGAATATTTTGATGCTTGACAGTGAATTGGATGTGAATCCTGTGTACAAAGGATGTTCTTTACTGGGAGATCCATTCAAGTGATTATACAGGCCTCAGGAGTCTCACAGTGGAAAAGAGTCACATATTCTTCCTTCAGAAATGCAAGTTTTTGAATTTCTTAGAACATGTGGAATGTGTTATATTCATTTCATTGTTGCATCTGAGGCATGCATGAATATTTTTGTTGTACACACATAATTGGAAAGAGTGCAAAAATCTATTAAAGGAAAACTCTACTTAAGGTTGAGCTTTCAATTTAGAGTGATTTTAATTGTAAGGAATTTTATAAATTAATTTTTTAAAAGGTATGTTTAAATGTAGTAAAACAATGCCTATCAATTTACTAATAAACTGAAGCTTATCAGAGTGGAATGCCACTCTTGAGAGCAGTGGACATTTCCAACTTGGAGAAAATCAGACGATACTTGAAAGGCAAAATAGCTTTCCTCTGAAATGTCCTTTAAAATAACGTTCCTAATTCTTACCCAAAATAGTGGCCAATGTGTCCAAGAATTATGTTTTCAGGACAGATGATTTGTTCTACAATGAAAACACAGTGTAAGCCTGCACTCATGGTTTTAGTCTAGTCCTAGGACTTGGAGGTTTGTTTTTTTGTTTTCAAGTGTCACTAAATCTTTCTCCCTTCCCCTCTGCTGCTAGATTAATTATTTTCTGTGAGAGGGCCCTTCTTTCAAAGTCCTCCATTATTCTGTTTTGACCATACTGGGGAACTTATCCAAGTCAACAAAAAGGCAGCCTTGATCACAGAGGGGCTGTTGATGAAGTGGATGGTTTCATATATTACTGGGGGAGAATTGCCTTAACATTGCCTATTCACACTGCTGTGCCAGGTGCATCCACTTACATGGCTCGAAACGCTGCTACCACCACATCCTCCGCTGCCAAGACCATTATGTGCTCTGAGTGATGGAGCAAGAGGCTGGACTTAGATCTTCTCTGCTGGGAAGCAGAGGGAGAGAGACGGATCTTTGTGTCTCAAAAAAAAAAAAAAATCTGCTGTAGGGAGCCTTTTAACTCACTGCAGCTCTGTGACTGTGAGTGCTTCGGAAGAAGATGGGGAGGAAAATAGCAGGAGTTTAGAACAAGACTCTGCTCTGCATCACTGCCCCAAGATACTGTAAAGAGGACAAAGGGAAACTGGGATATAAATAGAGAATGACATTTTCCTTGCATTGTCCACAATGAATACATTTGTACATGAACAAAATCGTTGGAACGAGACAACATGCATGCCTGATGTTGAAGAAAAGCTTGTTTGTGCTTAGTACATTGGAGACATTGTTCGAAAATAGTTCATCCTTTTGTAAATATTGCCTCGGCATTGGTGCCAGGGTCACTGTTGCTTTGCGTTATCAGCTGAATAAGTATCAGTCATGCACATGCTGCTGGGAGAAATTTTAATATGGCCACCAGATTTAAAAGGAGAAAATTATCCTCTTAAGGACTGTCCCCTTCATTCGTAGTTAATACTCCCTGCTTTACTCTTACTGTTTTTTCTTCCAAACTTACCCTGCTTTCTTGCACCTAAAGGGTGTTTCGTATGTGTCCCCAGGAAATAAAACTTGTCCCATCCCTCAGGCACTGCTAGTGTGTGTATAGAAAGCAGACATCCTTTTCTGACAAAAGCCTTGTTGGAGGAAATTTTGCCTGTGCTTTTCATCTCCGGTGATACAGCTACAGTAGATCCAGGCTATGCTCCCTTCTCGTGCAAAGTGGCTCATGTCAGCTGAGCGGCACCGCGATGGAGATCTTGGCTCTTTGGTTTGTTTGCTTGTTTTCTGGAAAGACATTTACGTGGCAACATTTCTTTTTTTTTTTTTCTCCAGAAGTTCTGAGAATTCAGCAAAACAAAGACTTGTACTACATGCAAAACCAATAATAAAATATGTTCTGAACTCAGTGAAAGCCTCCTTGTACTCCCTGAGCAGAAGGCAAATATGATGAACAAGATACTTTTGTATTCATCCCCATACCCAGATTTTTTGGCAAGATAAACTACAATCTGAAACTACAAAAATTGCAGGACCCTCCAGCATTTCACACTGGCAGGCAAATGCAGCTATCCCTCCGACACAGTCAAATAGATGAGGGGAAAGTGAACTCCTGACTTGACCAAAAAGTAGGCAGTGGAAAAGCTGAAAATTGTAACTTAAAAAAATGCTGTGATGTCCAGGCAATTTTGAAAATGTTTCTCTGCCCTAAAAAAGGCATAGTTCAAGTTCAAACAAGATGTGGTAGCAGCTATTGTGCCAGGCTTACACAGTGTCTGAATATAATGATGCCACCCTCCCGAAGATTACTATATTCTGCCACTCTGCTTTTATCTCTGCTGCCATGCCCCAGGGTTGAAAAGTGGCACCCTTCAAATCAGGCCTCCAGATTTTACAGTTGGAAGTGGGAATTTCATTTGGCTCCCTGACAGAACGGGGACATCAGAAGTGTTTTCCTTGCAGCTTGCACTGCACCTGGTTTGAAGTTAAGCTGTGCTGTGCTGGCAAAAAGGCCAGGAACTCAGTAGTGGAACAGGGGTGAGGGGGCAAGAGTTCCCCTCTGCTGCTGGCTTGCTTGGTGACAGTGGACAACTTCTGAGAGAGCCCTCTGGGATGCAAAAGGACGGTGACATAGGTTGGAACCTAGGGAGGCTGGAATTAGATACTCTTTAAGGTCCTTCCTTACACGACACATTCTGTGATTCTGTGATACGTAGGCACTGCAGGAATCCCAGTTTGCTAGGAGGCCCATATGCTTTAATTTAGCAACTGCTTTTATGAATTTGACCTCTGCCTGCATTTACAGTACAGAAGATGTTCTCTTCTCTGCTCATATAGACTTGCCCTTTTACCACTCAGTTGTAGTTGTGGGGGTTTTTTTGCCATGTTATTTTTGCCATGCAATTGCCTGGTTTTTTTTGCCATGTTATTACAATAAAAGATTTCATATTCTGCTATCTCCTTAAAAAAAGGTAAAATAATCTACAGGTCAAGGATGAATATCCACAGACTGTAGTAATTATTTACTGGAAGATTTACTACATATCTGATAATAATGATTTGCTAGAAATTACTCCATCATATGTCACTGCAGGCTTTAGTGATAAATACCTTAACGCAGCCAGTTTTCATGTCTTCTACTGCAAGTCTGCTATTCAGGATCTATTTGGAGTTTGTGAAATATTAGATAATTGTCTGTATAACTGTTGCACCTTTTTTTCCCAGAAATGATGCCACAGGCCCACCCAAACCAAAACATACCTATGCTTTCACACACTAGAGTCAACTAACAATGATAAAAAGTATAGAACTGAAAAAGAAAAAAAAACAAACCACTAAAATTCATTGTTCACTCTTTATTATTATTATTACTCAAAGCTTTTGTGGCTACTGCACAAGGTGATAAACTAATTTTTTTTTTTTTTCTAAATTGGTTCTGTAGTTTTTGGAACTAAAATGTTGAGAAGACTGCTCAAAGAAAACTACACTATCCTGAAAGCTTTTTTTGAGCTCTGAACACCCTTAGCCCTCATCTCAGTGTACTTCTCTGCACATTTTCCAGTACTGCAATGAGGCCAGGATTCCATCCTTCCTTTCTCAGTGGTTCAAAAAAAAAAAAAAAAAAAAAAAAAAAAAAAAAAAAAAAAGAAAATCTAGGGGTCAAAGGAAAACAAAATTCTTTTGCAGTAAAATTAGGTTGACTAGAAATGCGAATTTAAATAAAAACTAGAATCTATTTCTGTAGCATACACTACAGCGACTGGCTTTCATATATATATATATATATATATATATATACACACACATCTTTTGAGTAAAATTTGTAAATTTTATTCCAAAAAATCACAGTAAAAAAGTTCCTCCAGCCCAGCAGAAAACAAAATATCAAAATGTTGCCATTGTAGAAATTTGGACTGATTACTCAAAGAAATGGAGGACTGAGTAGTCAAGGAGACAGAATATACTAATCCTAAGCAGATAGTGCTTCCCTCCCTATTTATGCTTTGCAGTGGGTATAGAGCCTCAATCTTGTGCCATAGTTCTGGGAAGTAGAAAGGAAGATTATCCATACCTTCACAGGACAGAATGATAACAAAAACATTGCAATACAATGGAGTTATTTCAAAATACTGCTTCTGTCAGTATTGGGTGGTGCCTCAATAGACCGTAAATATAAATATCCAAGAGAAAGCAGCGTCAACAAAGGAATGTCCTATGTTACGTCCTGGGAGTGATTTAAAGTAAGCAATTTTATTAATAGGATTCTAGCAGTAGCCTATACAAGGTTTTACCACTGTCTTTGGATGACATCCTGACATCATAAACACAATGTATTATTAATTATAACTTGCTTTTATCATCCAGGTGTCCCTCTTCAGACCAGGGACCTTTCCTCTAGGGACTGTAAAAATTCATTAGAAATGTGTCTGGAGAGATTAAGATGAGTATCTGGCTACATCTTGGCCTTGATTGCACAAGAGCACACTGTCAAGAATCTTAATAACATATTTACTGATGTTCAATTAGATGCTAGAGAACAAAATTGATCACCATACTTAAAAATATTTGCTGCCACCTTACAGCAGTGAAAAGTGTTACCATCCATCACGTATATGGCAAATCCGTTGGCTGAACATCAGTTCCTGCAATCACCCTCCATGCCTTGCAGAAGAGCTGCTAAGTGGATCCAGCCCTTCATCCTCCTTGCCTTCAGTTTTCCAAGTGTACCTGAGCAGCAGGGACAGGGAAGGCTGTGGAAGTCTGAGAATAAAAGCCCTCTGAAAAAATTATGCCCTTCCTGTCCATCTTTGGTTAATGGATGCAATGCTTTTTAACTAGTTCTTGCAAGACAAGCTCCACGTTGTCCTGAACAGCTTTCTGCATGTGACTGTGTCTCATGTTTTCTGAGCACAAGTGATCTGAATCACAAATGGTATCACAGATGCGATTTAGTCAGGAAAACAGCTACTGGAAATCCCACATATGCACTTGCTATACCCTACACGTGCGTTTGCTTCTTTCCCAGCTGCAGTGTCCCACTGGGTCAGTTCAGGACCTTTGCAGACCCTCATATTTAACTTGTAAGATCTCATCTGCAGTTGAAACTCATGCTAGTTCCTTAGTGTGCAGACATTACATTTTTACTTCCTCTATTAATGCATGGGACACATTCACTTCCACTGCAACAGCCTAGTCCTCTTGTGCATCAGCAGCAGCTCCCTGTTCTTGCCTTGTTAGCAGATTTCACTGGTACAGTGGATACATGGGTTGTGTTGTTGGCACAGGGTTATTAATGAAAATATTAAATAATCCTGATCTCCGAGTTATTCCCAGTTGCCTCATCTAGGAAATCATGTCAACAGAGTCTGCTACCACATCTCTTTTGCCCGGTGTTTTGTGTGCTTTGGCATTACAACCCTGGCCACAGTGCTCTCTCCTGCTTATCAATAATTTTTAGCATGGCATTGAACAACTCCTTTACTATTATTAATAGATTTGATCTACGAGGATAAAAGAGGGGAAGAGAGATGCAGATGAGGGTCAAAGTATTGTACATACGCTGTTTCTTTTCCTTTTGGCTTTTCTGAAGGTGGAGGAGAAACCTGTAAAGCAAACTATTGTTTTCCTTTACTACAGTGGGATTTGTTTGTTTGTTTGTCTGATATTGGCTTTCTAGCTTTGATTTTGCAATGTTTTTTAAACACAGGCGTTGCCATGCATTCATGCTAAAGTCAGCCAGGCCAAAGAAGCATGTGCAAGACTTGGAAAGTGGTAGAAAAGTTTTGCACAGCACCATAATAATGGGATTTTTTTAAAAAATTTGTTCTCTGTCCCTTTCTTTGTAATTCCTAATGTTTTGCTTGCTTTTTCAACCACTGCCAAGCAGTGCACTGATGTTTTCATGGAAGCATTTCTTAGAACCTCACAGCGCTGCTCCGGAGGGGTAGCAGCCAGCTGAGACCCAGTCTTTCCCCCCATGCAACACAGGGAAGTTATCTACATCGAGGTTCTTCTGCTGTTTTGTTGCTCAGCTACTCAGCTTCACAGTGTCTTCCCTCATCCTGTCTTCATGTTCACGGTAATCTCTGCAGCTTTCATTCATGCCCCTTCACAGAACATTTCTGAGCACGCTGTACAATGCTGGTGGAGGTGCTCTGCTATTTGACTCCCATCACGTTCATTTCTGACCTTTGCTTCCTCTCTTTTCATGTGATGTTTGCCCACGTGAGAAGCTGCCTCTTTGCCCATGCAGCTTAACTCCTTTGAGAGCCTCTGGTAAAAGATGTCAAATGTCTTTTTTTAATTCCTGCTAAGTGTGTCGACAAGATCTCCCTTCCCCATACAGAGGGACTCACAAGGCATCGCTTCCCTTTGCAAAAGCTGCCTGTTTCTTCCCCTATGTCACGTTTACTTACCCATTTGCTCGCTAATTCTTTTCTTTAACTAGTTCACCTGGCTTGGTTATCAGGCCTAATAGTCTGTACTTAACTGTATGTTTCTCTAGAACCCTTGCTAAAAATTAGTAACTTGAGCCAGTGAGTTTTCCCTCAAACTAATTTATTTATACAGTTAATTTATTTATACAGTATTTTACAGATATAATCTGCCAGATAGATGTTCTTTTCTAGTATCTTCACTTAGGTATAACTTTTGGTTTTTAAAGGATGCTTTTTAACTTGTAGCAGCCTTAACCAGGTTGTTTAGCTATGTTCTCACTCTTTATAGAACCTACAGGGTATGACCAACCCTTGGCTGGACTATGAAAGTATGAAAGTCTTGGAGCAGTAAATTGCAGGATTTAGATGCTCTTATGTCTATGGTCTCGTCAGCTACATGCTAAAGGCTCCAAGAAAATCCATGTTTCACCACCATCTCTGTGATTGAGCTTCTCCACGAATCCTTTGTACAGAGGTAAAATGGCAAAAATCATTAAGTTTTGTTCTGGCTTTCTTAATTTCTGGATGGAAAAACTTGGTCCTTGAATCCAAGCAGAAGAGCAGTCACCTCAAATAGGATTTTAGAAGTAGTCAGAGTTTAAAAGGATGAAAAATTTGGACTGCCCATCAAGAACTTGGATGGGAGGAAGCATGGGATTAAATCAGATAAATAGAAAGTAAGAAAAACACTCCCAATCTTCCCTAAGAATAGATTATGGCACACTAGCCAGACACATACAAAAAAACACCAAACCTTACTTTTCTACATCAAGGAAATGAGTTGACCCAATCTGACTGAATTTCAGGAAAACATTTGTTAATATGCTACTTGGAAAAAAATAAACTAAGGAAGACAACAATTGCTAAATTTACTTTTAATACAAATAAAAGCCTGCAAAGTAGTTTTGAAGGGAAAGTCCTAAGCTAGAGGACAACTGATACTGGATTTAATTAAAAAATTGTCTTGGACAGATTTTACTAATTATTTTCATTGACTACCTTAACCTAGGAATGATCTTCTGAGGGCACAAAGCTGGGGTACTGCTTGCATGAAGTGGGGGTAGAATATTGTATAACAAAGGGCACGAAAGTCCTTTTACATAATGGGCTTGCCTCAGTACCCTGGAACCCTGCATATACCAAACCTAGGAAAAGTCCTTCAATATGGTATTTTCACGATAAAGACAAATCAAGTGGTCAAGTTTCTTAGTTGTCCCACAGGCACAGAACTAAAATATATCCAATAAAATGCCTCAATACAAATTTCATACATTGAGTTCCAAGGGAAGACCAAAAAAGAAAAAAAAAAGGAAAAAAAAACAAACAAAAAACTAAAAAAAAAAATAAGGAAAAAACCCCAAACCCAATAACAACAACAAAAAACCAAAACAAAACCCAAACAAACAAACAAGCAAAACCCCCCAAAACAAACAAACAACCCCCACAAACAAACAAAAAACACACCAAAAAGGGTTTTGGTTTTTTTTAATTAGACAATAATAATGTCACTTAACTTCTAGAAGCAAAGCAGAACAACCAAAATCCTGCAGATTCTTTTATTAAGAAAAAAAAAAAAAATTTCCTACTTTTAGATGTTATTCAAGAGTATCGCACAACTCTTGCACATCCCGTTCCCCCTTCAATTTCACAGGCATCACCTGCAAACTGGAAATTAACCTACAAGATCAATAGAAGCAATATAATGTGACACTAAGTCCATATCTTCTGCTGATCCTGTAAAAATGTTTCAGAATTTGCTTTCTTGCTCCCAGAGCTGTCAAAGAAAGACAGTGCACAACATCGAGTCAGAAGTACCGTACAGCTTTCAGAAGGCTTACCTGAAATAATACCCTGAGGTAACCTAATACTAGAGACAACTCTCTCGTGAGCTAAGCTACCTCACCTGTAACATCCTGCACCGTATCATGTGCGTGTGCCAGCTCACGTCCATGGTCGTGCAAGGCACAGAGGTTCCTGAACAAATCCGGACATGCCAGGAAATTCAGAGGAAGCCCGTGGCTTGGATGAAACTGATTACACCCTTTTATAAAAAAAGCCTTTTGACACCCTTGTAATGCAATACCACGAGGATAGTGCAAAGGTCAAGGTCATAAACTAGGCA
Source organism: Pyrocephalus nanus (assembly GCA_038380795.1). Taxonomy (NCBI): domain Eukaryota; kingdom Metazoa; phylum Chordata; class Aves; order Passeriformes; family Tyrannidae; genus Pyrocephalus; species Pyrocephalus nanus. The sequence goes on from CM076260.1 coordinate 45,639,259, forward strand.
TGAAGAACTTCTGCTATCAGCCTCCATAAAAAAAGGGTAAGTTGGGTGTTTCAGTCAGTCTTCAAGGCTTTTGAGATGTTGGCAACAGGTAGCTCTAATAAAAAAAAAATAATAAATACAAATAAAAAATATTAGTTGTTGTGTATCTAGCAGGAATAGAAAGGTATTAATGCCACTATGAAAGATCCTGGCAACACCTCATCTGGAGCACTGTGCCTACTTCTAACCCCACAGATTAAAAGAGATGGAGGTGCAAAGAAAGGCTAGAAGAACAGTCAGGGAAAAACACTTTCCTCTATGACAGGTATGGCACAGCTGAGTTGGATAAACTAAGACTGAGCAGGTTTTGGCAGTAACCTGTGAAAGCTCAAGGGGAGACAGACCAGAATGGACTTTATATCAGGAGAGAAAAATACCCTTTAAACTAAAGTCAAAGACCTTGTAGAATGTGAGAGGTTCAGTTGGTCATGATACACACTATCTGAAATCTTTAACTATGCAGATGAACAGAAAATCAGACGATGATAGGGGTAGCTTCAAGATGGAGTCTGGTGTCTCTGCGTGTTAAGTTGAAGAGTGTAACATGGCTGCCTGCGATAGAGAGGATCAGGCCCGGCAGCAGAGGAGATCTTCTCCAGCCCTGCCCATATCAAGGACAGAGCAGACTATGAAAGCTCTGATTTTCAAAACATGTATCAAATTTACACATTTGTCACCAGCCAGTTTATCACCACCGCTATCTTACATTCAATAGTGTTACACAAGAGTGTAAATTATTGTGGAGTGCAATCCTCCTAATTATTACAGTTGGGGAACAAATGGGGCCATGCATATGCAAGTATCTAATTAGTCACGTCGTGATTGCCTGTCTGTGGAAATACCCTGTTTGACTATGAAATCATATAGCCTGCTTTGGCTTATACAATGATGTGTGTTGCTGTGACTCTTGCATAAGGAGAATTAGTCCTTCTGTTTTAATAATACTGCACCATTCTGCTCAGTTCTGAGCCCTTAATCTTGCATCACAGTGAAATACTGTAGTAGCAACACGTAATTGTCTATTTTTCCAATTTTCCATGTTGTAAAATGCTAGTTCCTGACCTCTGCTGAATGCATAGAGTGGCCTACCTTGACACAATATTAGATTGATATTAACTGAAAAGAGTCCCGGTGTAGCTGTAATAGAACAAATAATATGACTTCACCTACCCCTGAATTCCAGGTTTCGGTCTTCTTTTCTTAGAAGAATGTTATCGTCTCACTATGACACATGTGCAGTTTCACAAGTTCTGTTTGTTTTAGACTGAGATGACTTGGCCTTATTAGCTCCTTCTACCCCCTTCAGTTTTGGTGGGGCCCCAAGTGCCTCCTTAGCCGTATTGCAAAAGGAAATCCCCATAAACCACATAAATCCCTAAAAAAGCTGAGGGCAAAACTGAGCAGATCTCTGCTCCGGCAGGCAGCGTCCTCCCCTTTGCACAGCGCTGCCACGGGTGTCAATGGCAGCTCTGCAAAGAGACCGAGAACAGCACAGCAGCCTGCAGGTTTTGCTTGCTCTCCATGGCTGAAAGGGCACCTGCACCCTGAGCAACTTTCTTATATTTGCTCAATGTTTAAGGGAGCTTATTGCTGGGATTTCCAGGGAAACATTATCACCGTGGCCCTTCTGGAATTTACATATAATGAGCAACGAAACACAAATGTAGTTTGGAGGACCAGGCACTATACAGGGTCATGTTCTCTCAGGCTGGCAAGGTACTTGCCTTCCTGTTCAATCTGCAGGGCTACTGGCTCATTTCTGAATTATCACTACTTCATTTAGATAAGCATCGGCAATGGAGAGATAAAAAATATGTTTTGTGGTTTTAAATACATGGACCTCTTCTCCAGAATATGATAATTCCTTATCTTATTGCTTATATATAGCAATTCAGATTCCTCCCAATGACTAGTTAATTTTACAGTTATTTTTACCTCCTTCCCCCTCTCCCAACACACAGAAAAGTATATGCTTATGTACATCCACATACACATACCTCATCAGAATTATTTCAGCATAAGTATGAATACCACGAACCAAAAGTTTGGCATCCCTGCTACTGTGAAAGATGACTGCCACCTATGGGTAAGAGCTCATGTTAACGTATTTAGATAAAATTTTAATATTATTCCTTTTACTTAATTCAATTTGTAATTATCTTGCAGGACAGAGTTTTGACTCATTTTATATATATTTTGTCAATAGCAGTCACTACTCATCCTCCGAAAGTTGGGTATTGAACCAACTCCCTTAGGAAAGAACATCATCTTTACGATGAATAAAAAAAAATGGGGTACGATGTTCTTATTTTTCTTATTCTGAATAAAGACAATATAGAATTACTCTAATTTCCCATGCAAAGAAAAAAGACTCATTGCTACACAGCTAGGTACAGCATATTAGATAATGCTGTATTTAATTACTATAATTTTAAAGTTTAGCCATCTCGAGGTTTTAATATTTTGCTTGCTGCTTTCTTTTACTAAATACATACAAACAGCTTAGCTATGCAGTCCCATGAAAATGTGTGTATAATCAGTACATCATAGTAAGTTTCTTCTCAAAATTTTTCATTTTTCTTAGTAAAATGAAAGCTAAGTGGGGGCTGGGAGGCACTAGAAAAATGAATAGCTTGATTATGTAAGCCTCAATTTTTCTGATAATCAGTCTATGCAGCGTTTACCTAGAAAACTCAAAAGAAAGTACAGACAGGAAAGCCTAACTTATCGTATCAAAAATACGGTTTTTCCGATTCAGCTTTCGGGTACTTACAAGCAAACAGTCCAACAATTCTGTATATCCGAATACCAAAGAGAAAAACACTCGATTTCGGCTGCTATACTATAGTGAGCTGCATTAAAATGGACATCGGTATCTATTTCTCAGAAATGCCACACGTAAAAATAGCTGGAAGTCTAGCAAATCACTCCATGTATTTCAGTTTGGGAAAAAATCATTTTGCTTCAGTAAACAGAAGCTAATTGTAGCCATTATATTTCCCCCTTTCGGGGCCAGCGTACAGTATTTTGGACAGAGGAGTGGAATTTAAGAAAAGAGAAAATTGTATGAAAAAAATAGCAATTAATACAAACTAAGAATAAGTCCAATATTAATTTTTTTGAAAATCTCCCTTTTAAAACAATCTTAGTCCCAGACCTTCTCATTTTTATTCTACTTTACTAAACATGGTAATTGGCCCATTTAAAAAACCTGAAATCAGTATTACACTAGTGCTTACCTCATACATTTTCACTAAATTTTTATTACTAAAACTATGTTAAAAACTTATAAAATACTGCAAAAGCGGTCAGTAAATGTCGCTCAAAAATCTGACGTTCACACATCAACATTTCATGCTTGCTTTCCGACGGCATCGGAACCCTTTATAATCTACATAATTCAGACGTTTGTGGTAAAATCTTTGTGCTTCGTAGGCAAAAACCATCTTGTCGGTAAAGCAAGTGCTCCACAGATGTGATGTATTTTCCTGACATATTTCAAACACTACAAAAAAAAAAAGCATTCTCCAATTTACTTCCTTGTGTCCACTTTGGCTACTGAATCAAACTCTCAGCTGTCCAGTAACGCTTCCCTGTATTTTCAAACCACAGTTTAAACTTAAACCACTTAGTCTCCTTAGATGGAAACTTCATATCAGACAAAAATTACTCCTTATCATGTGTGATGAATCCAGCTTAAAATAAAATACCAGCACTGCATGAATATCGGCGACAAATTACTCGTTTCTGTCATTCTGCTCTTTCTTATTTTATCTCTCACTCTGGAGAACAATTTCGTAGGTATACTGTGTTACAGTGCAGACCTCCTCCCACCAACCCACTGCTTGCAAAAGGAATTTAAAAAAAAAATATTTTCCATGTGTCATAACAAAATCTAAACAGAATATAGTTGAACCTTTTAAAATGACTACAGGTAAGAAAATAGAAATAAACAAATAAGCTAGTACCTCCAATTTACGAGAGCAACAAAAAGATTAAAAAAATTTAGAAATGCAATAGACCATTGTTAAACTTATAGATCTATTAATGGATTATGAAACCAACCCTCCTTTCCTGGTGACACATCACTGAGTTACTACTTGTATACTTCTACTGGTATAAACTGAGAGCAAATTTTTTCTATATATAGTCAGGATGACAAATTTTAAGATATTTCCATTTCAATATCTTTAAAACCGAGGCCTTCTTAAAGGACAGGGCACTTAAAAAGATCTGCATGATACCGGAAAACCCAGACCGGTTTCTCCTGATTTTTTGCCACCAGTGATCTCTGTGTTTCATAGAGGAAAAAAAAACATCTCACAACTCAGGCGGTGTTCCTAATTCTCCGAAGAGCTTGCTGTTAATTTTATGCCTTTACAAAAAGACGAGTAAAATTTTACTTCCCAAGTAAAGAAATACAAGAAGGTCACATCATAGCTGTAGAAAAATGATTCTTTCTGTTCTATATAGATGTCTCATCAGTTTCACTTGAATGCTGCTTATAACAGAGATTTTACTTTAAATAATAGTACTTAATGCCTATATGGATTTTTTGTCACCTAATAGCTTTGCTAGATTGGTCATGGATTTTTTACTGTGCTACGTATTTTTTCAGTATTTAGTTATATGCCTGCATTTTCCAACAGACGTTCAAAATATTACTGCATTCTGATGTATTCCACTGTGTTTTGACACTGAAGTGCATTCAGATACTCATAATATAAAATGCTTATAGACACACCTAAACAAAAAACGGACTCCCGTGTGATATACTGGAATGAGTGGGACTTTTCTTCTGATGTGGGAAAACCTGTTTGTTCAGAATAATTTAATTTAAAGCTGGGAAAGAGAGCAACGCACCTGAAATCAACTCACTGTAAATTCCAGAAATGCAGGGAGCTTCACAAAAAGTCTGCAGTTACCTTGTTTTTTAAGTAACCGTGCAGAGCTGACAGCTATTAGCAGTAGCAAGGACTTGCATAACAAGGACTTGAAGGAAAGCTTAGCACTATCCACGCTGGAGTGATTTACAGAGAATGAAGGCACGTATTTCTTTATGATGCATTATGTAACAACACAGAGGGCATTCTGAGGCATTCAAAAAAATACGGGACCCACATTTGCTCTTATACTTGTTATTTATCACACAAATATTTAATAGTGCTTATAGCATAAGGCTTAAGAAACACCTAACTTAGGAATGTGATCTGATACATATTAGTTTGAAATGTTTTAGCTGACATATTTTACGTTCTGTACATCTTCAGGAAAATATAATAGGTCCTATAATTAATTTGCTTCGAACTTCTGCAATACATGCAATCTCAGATAAAATAAAATTGTCAAAATCAGTGATAGCTGGACCTTCTGGTTCACATTAGTGTGAAGAGAAAACTGCTGTTGAGCTGACACTTTGATAGATTATGAGTTCTGCTGAAGAATAGCTAAAAATGGTGATTCAATCTTGTCGCTACTATATAAGAAGAATAACAGAAGTGGAGATGGTACTCATGATATCATGTCTTTTGTCGAAACCCTAAAGGGTTCTGGTGCATCAAACACATTCTCTTCCCAAGAGCTTCTGGCTCTAAAAAATAACTGTGTAAGAAACTGAAACTAAATTGGCCTATTAAAAAACCCGGTTCATTTGTGTCCTAAATTTATTTAAACATTAATATAAAGAGCCGATTGATAAAAGACTATCTTTGTGAGGGAGGTGGGGGGGTGTCCTCTCTCTTTTTTTTTCTTTTTTTTTTCCCTACAGTAGAGATGCTGGTCTTGTAATGACAAAATGGAGAGCTAGGAGGATTATGAAACACAAGTAACATGAAGGGCAAATCTGACTGAAAAAGAGGGAGAATACTATTATAATTATTTAAAACTTGGCTGGGTTAGTGCCTTCACTAACTTAAATCAATGCATTTCCCCTGAAATCAACAAGGTGACACAGATGCATCCAAGACATATCTAGCATTTAAAATAATGCGGACCATCATCTTCTGTTAGGACAGTAAACATAAGCACAGGTGTATAATCACTTTTCTAAACATCTCCCTAATCTTTAGATATGCAAAATAGAACTTTTGAAAGAGGGCACCTTAAATACTTCTGCTATTCTACCCCTGGTCCTCCGTTAATCTGAAACTTGCGTGGTCGTTTATGCTGAAGCGAAGTTAAGTTTAAACACTGACTTCTGTCCCTCAGTGCTTCATACTTCCCTGTGCTGCTGCATATCACCATGGAAGGCTCAAGATGGAGGGAACAGGGCCTTGGTGGCTTGTGCCTTCCTCCCCCAAACATCACCAAATGCTCCCGGCGCTTACTTCCAATACATCCATGGAGTTCTGCAACAACAGAAGGGAAAACAAGGCTTCACAGTTCTCATCCTTCACTGAGAGGAATAACAGGTAAGGAGAAGGAGGAAGCAGAAACATGGGGGAGAACGGGAGAAACGATTTCTTATTAGAGGCTCACCTTTCCTAAAGGGAAAGAAACCTTGACACAAACTTCATGACATCACAAAGATGCAGACACACAGGCACCTCAGATTTCTGATAACTCGGTGGGTTTGTTTTAGGGAAAGATTAAGCATTCATTTAATTTTTATGTTTACTTTTACCAGGGCCTCTCCAGTAAGTATTTTTGCAGCTTCTCCTGTGATAATTAATGTTTCATATTGCATAAGAATTTCTTATCTTGTTAAAAAAAAAAAAAAAAAAGCTCTCCAACAAAACTATGACTTAAGCTGTGTTCTTAATTTGAGGAGGAATGGGGAAGAAAAGTAGCAAGGTATAAAGTTCATCACCCTGCTCTAAAATGTAGGGAGAACCAGAAAAATATATTAAATTTAAAAAATGTCTCAACCCTGTTCTGTGTTTTCCCTACAGTTTTTACACACGCATTTGCCTTTTGAGTATGCAGGCCGACATCTTTAGGATATTCAGGCAACGTTTTAACACATTGTGGATCCGGGAAAGAAACAAGTCAGAAATATTTGGAGGGTGTGAAGCAATAAACAGTAACCAAGCAGAAATGTTTTACGCAATGCTATTACGGCTTGACAGCAAAACAGATTCATGCATTCTCCTTTCAAGCTTGTAAGCTTGGTAGCAAGTGAAATGGGTTAAATTTTCTGAGTTTGGAATGCAATTGATTTATGTTTGTTCCACGATGCTACGCAGCTCCTAAATGTACGAGCTCTTGCGGCTGAAAGTCTGCTTTTAGGACAGGCCCTGCAGTGACAGGCTGCGGCATGGCAGGGAGAGAGAGACCCAGGTAATTCTGGCGGGGCAGCGGCTGGCGATGCAGGACCCAGCAGGTATCCAGCCATCCAGCCAGCCCGCCTTACGTAAGGACTTCATTTTCGTTAGTCTACATCTCGCCGCCGCGCAAGGCACAGGAGAAGAGGCTATTCCATCTCCCCGTGCAGCCCAGTCCCCTGTGCCAGGCCCAACATCCGCATCCTCACATTTTTTTTTTTTTTTTTAATTTTTTTTTCCTCCTCTTTTCCGAACAGCACATCTACACAGTGGCGTTTACCTATTCGCTCGCGCCGCGGCTGCCACGCAACCTATGTGGGCGCCCGGCTGGCACAGCCCACGTTCACCGGAGCGATGCCGAAGAGGAAACCCCCGGTCCCTCTCCGGGCGAGGGGCGCGCCGCGGGCCGGCTCCGGGCGGGCAGCTCTCCCTCCTCGGCGGCGGCGGGAATGCTCCGCTCTGCGGCCAGCGGCGGGCAGCGTCCATTGCAGCTCGGCGGGTCCGAGTCCGGAGTCCGGTGGCTCCGGCAGCCAGCGGGGGCACCCGGCCCCCGCTCCCCTAAACGCCGCTGGCCAGGTGCGTTTATTTCTCATCCCGTCCGCTTCCCGCAAATCCACCGTCTGCGGCCGCCGAGCCCCGGCAGCAGCCCGGCCAGCCCACGAGGCACCACCGATCGCTCTCCCCTCTCTCTCCTCTCTCTCTTTCTCTCTCTCTCTATTTTCCAGCTCTCCCCGAGGAGGAAGGAGCACGGCGGGGGCCGCTCGTCCCGTATTTCACCGCCCCGGAGACGCCGCCACCGGAGCGACTAAAAACAAAGCGGAGAACCCGCCACTTTCCACACTCTTCCCTTCGCGCGCCGAGCAACGCGGCTGGCTACGGGAGCTCGCCTTAGCAGGGACGAAAAACACGGCGGGAGAGAGGTTGTTAAGGGAGGAGAGTCCACCCTCCCGCCCGGCAGCCCCCCGGCCGATGCCCGCGCCCGGCGCACCCCGGCGCTGCCCGGCGCACCTGACAGCCCGCCGCGCCGCGCTGTATTTCCCTCCCTTAGCGACAGGGGAGGGGCGCGCCGGCCGCCGCGCCGCCATTGGCCGCGGGGAGCGGCGCCGCGCCGCCATTGGCCGCGGGGAGCGGCGCGGCGCCGCCATTGGCTGCGGCGGCGGCCAATGGCGCGCGCTGTATCCGGGAAGCAGGAGGCTGCGGAGCTATTTAAATCCTGCCCGGTGATGTCAGCGCGGGCTGGCGGGGCGGGGGGGTTGGGGCGGCGGCGGTGAGGGGGGTGGGCGCGCCTGTCATCCTGCGTTAGGCACAGCGCGGCCCCGCTGCCCGCGCCGCGCCCCGAGCGGGAGGGGCCCGGCACCTGCCGAGCCCTCCCTGCCTTACGGGGGACCCCGCAGCACCCCCTCCCCTTCTTCCCCGCGAACTTGTCCCGGTGGCGGTCCTGGAAGATGCGGGTTGATTTCGGGGTGTTGGCGAGGGGCGCGCTTGGGAGCGCCCGCTGGTTGTGCGAGCGGAGCGCTAAACCCGCTCTCGCAGAGAAGGCGAAAGGGCAGCTCTCTGCGTTAATAACACTTCTGCAGCCGTTCAGGGGGAGAGATACCTTCACTGTTCTTTATTTGCACCCAGTGCCTCCCCACAGCCTCGGTGACATTGGGCCCCTCAATTCAGAGGTGCTGCAGCGAGTCCAGAGAATGGCAGTGGAGCTGGTGAAGAGTCTGGAGCACCAGTCTTATGAGGAGCAGCTAAGGGAGCTGGGGATGTTTAGCCTGGAGAAGAGAATGCTCAGGGGTGACCTTATCACTCTCTACAACACCCTGAAAGGAGTTTGTATCCAGGTGGGGGTCGGTCTCTTCTCCCAGGCAACCAGTGACAGGTCAAGAGGACAGTCTTAAGCTGCACCAGGGGAGGTTCAGGTTGCACAGCAGGAGGAATTTCTTCACATAAAGGGTGATTAGACATTGAAATGGACTACCCAGGGAGGTGGTGGAGTCACCATTCCTAGTGGAAAGGCTGAACGTGGCACTTAGTGCCATGGTCTAGTTGACAGGGTGGTGTTAGGTCATAGGTTGGATTCAAGGACCTCAGAGATCTTTTCCAACCTAATTGCTTCTGTGAATTTCATCCTTTGAAGGCATACAACTTGCCCCTTGGTGTCCCAGAGTTTCCTGAAGTTGCCTCAGGTTTTGATCCTGAAGGACCTTCCCACCCTGAAGGTGGGAAATCCCAAAGTGGTTTAAAGGGGCAAGTTTGGGCCATGAAGCACAACGACAGTAGCTATAGCCACCTGGCTGATTTTCCTCTTCCATTTATGATTCTGGTCATGGCGGGCCCTGTTCTGTGGGTCTCAGGGAAGGCTTTTAGATACTAAAACCTGATAGATGCTACTCACCACAAATGTTCTGTTTTCTATTGTCTTCCCAGCACAGCAATCACAGATGGAGCTGAAATAGTGCTAGGTTACAACAGAAGAAGAAGCAGCCAAGATCAAAATGCACTGGTTTGTCTTGGCAGAAAATGTAAATTGTGCTATGCTTCAATATGCTGTAGACCTGTCCTGGAGCTCATTTGGTAGCCTAATAATGGCTGAAAAGTAGGATTAAAGTTGAGTTGTTTGACCTGAGGCATGTAATAATCCTGCCTGCAGTCTAATGCACAGTTCTTTCCCTATCATGTGACCAAAACACAGGCATCTTCCTTTACACAAAGGTATGTCACTCATGATGGGAACATACATAAACATCAGGTAAGAGACTGCAAGATTTTCTAAGTTCTCTGCAGATGAATGTGTGCTGTGATCATAGATTTTTTTGGCCTATATAGCTACATGCATTTTGGTTTTCCAAAGATGTGTGTTCAGCTATATGGCTGTAGAAGGGCATATGGTGTGGTGGCATGTGGAAGTGATTCCCTAAAAGCAATGCTGTGATGTGGTAAGCTGAATACACAGGAGGTCACTGAGCTGAACATTGTTGGTGCCAAAGAAGATTTATCGTGAGGAAATTGGGACAGGAAGCCATGAACAAAAAGGCTCCTGACAACTAGAGGACTGAAGATCTCAACAGCTTCCCAAACAGGAGAGTGGGAGCACACAGTCTATGTCATTTCATTATGAAGCTTCATAAATTCAGAGTCCTGGTTGGTATGAGAAGGCAGGTTTGACCTAGAACTTGACAATTAAAACTGGAACGGGGAGGGAGTTGGTACCCCCAAGGAAGGATGAAAAACCATTACTGTTAGACGTGAAGAAGCTGTCATTGAAACCATGTTTCTTTGCTGTGGCAGGATATGGCAACAGAGGTAGGGGAAAGCAGGGGAAGGCTGATCATGGAGGTGGCTTCTGTGAGGGGAAGGGATGGCATGTCATAATTTGGGGTCCTTAAGATGAGTCTGATTTTCTTTTAAGGACATTCTTCCACTGAGAGCTAGATGGAAGAATGAGAGAACCCCTTTCAGGAACTGATTCCATGTGCCTTTTCAGTCCCCTTGGCATTTCGTTGTTTTCCCTATTTGGGAAGCTGATTGGAATAAAGATTAATTCACTACACTGAGTGTGCTGTTTATGTGTTGTATTTGTCTGTCAGTGCCACAATCCAGATTTTCTGTGAGTTACTAGCCAAGCTTGGGAATAATATTTTTTGTTGTTTTGATGGAACTTTTTCCCCATGGTCCCTGGCTATGTTACTTCCAGGGTGACTTGGGGAAGTGTTGCCTTCTCTAAGATATCAGATCAGCATTAGTGAGAGATGAAAAGCTGGGCAGAGGGGTTCATAGTGGTCCTGCTCTCGACTCATGCATCTCGCACAAATGCTTGGAACTAATGATCATATTTGACTTCAGGAGAATTTTTTCTCTAACGTAGGCTGTTGCATTTGGAGGGGTAAAAAGAGAAAGGGGAGGCATTCACCCCACTTGACAAGATGGAACATGGTTCACTTTTAAAAACAGGAATATGAGTGTTTTTGGGGCAGCAACTGCTGGGCTGGATGAAGCCCTTGCCTTGGAGCAGTATAAACTTTTAAGTTTGTTGGGAGGGGAGGAGGTGTTCCTATATGTACGTGGAAGATGAATGGATCTTTTTGGACTTCACAGTTATGGCATAAACTTACTGGAATAGAAAAGAATGTGAAGAGTTCATATGGTCCATCCTACGATTTCACTACCATAAAGCAGGATCCATCTCCCCACCTCTTTCCTGGGAAATACCCAAATTATGCAAACAAGGGATGAAATTTTATAACCTCCCCAGACATCCCTTTGAGTGCTCTGCTTTCCTTAGCTTAGGACAGTCTTCCACTGCCTCCAATTAGAAACTCCTTATGTGCAGTTTAACTCCATTATTTCTTGCCCTATCCATTTAGAGAACAGGTCGTTCCCTTCCTTTTCACCACAGAATTTATGCATTTTGAAGACTTATCAGCATGTGTACCTCCAGTCTTCTTTTTTATATATTTTATATATTTTATATATTTTTTTTAATTTAAGTTTAACTGGACTTGTAATCTGTTCAATTTTTGATCATCAGTAGTTTTTTCTAATTCTCTTCATATGACCCTGGGAGACTGCAATTCCTGACCCCTCCTCACTTTGTCCTGCACATCTACTTAAGAAAGGTCTGGAGAAACAAGGCTAGTAGTTATGCCAACATTTTCTCAAAGTCTTATTTTTTTCCTTGTAAACTACTGTGCTGAATGAACAAAATTAATGGCAGGTGAAATTTGCAGCCCTGGGAAAGGAGCATACACTGCAGGGGAAGATGGATGGATGGTGCTGAAGTGGTGATATCAGCTCTGAAGAGAAAGATAGGGACACCTGGGTGCAGGTCCACTGGAAAAAAACAAAACCCAAAGCAAAAACAAAAAACCAAACAAACAACAACAACAAAAACAAACCCCCCCCAAAAAATAAAACAAATAAAAAACCCCACAACCACAAAACAAAACAAACAAACACCCCAAACTCGAAATTTTAGGATGTTTAAGGAAAGAGGATGTTGGATGATGAGCAATAAAATATTACTGTAAATGATACTCACTGGAAATCATGGTGTGTTGCAGCAGCTCAGCTTCAGAGTTTTACAGGGTCTACAAAGATTGCAGTTAAAGCTGGACAAACGGAGGCACAGAGAAACTAGGAGGTATGTGAATAACTGAAGCTCAGACAAGGCAGAACTCCTCTGGAAATCCCCTCCTAGTCTCAACTCTGCTTCATCCCGGCTGATCTTTGGAAATCATTCCTGTTTCTGACTAGTGATATGTAAAACTGTCATTTTGCAGAGGGATCTTTGACACTGTGTAGAGTTCATCTGAATTCAGGCTACAAGATAGGGTTACTGCAGTCCTCTGATTTAAATTATCGCTGATAAAAGCCTTTTAAATGTTCTGGTCAGGACTAGTGAAGCTTTTCAATTTTTAAATGTGTTTTGTGTGGGAAATCCCTCTGTTAAATAATTAGCAAGTGCTTTGAGCATTACTGCATTTTTTATATTTCATCTGCCTAGAAGAAATGGACGGTTCTGTTGCTATAGATTAACCACAATTTATTTTGAAATACTCTGACTGCTAAAAGAGAGAGACTTACTAGTTCACTTCTTTTACTTCTGATTATTCAAGGAATGAGGTTGGACAGAAGGGTTTAACCATAACTTTTCTTCTATTCCCAGTCCCAGCAGACATTTGAGTTCACAAAGAAAAAAATCTGTACAAGCTGAAAATGTGAAAACCAGAGACTGAGGGGCTCAACGGTATGAAGGATTGCAGGGCTGGATCTTATTTTCTTGGCAGGCACTGGCTGTTATGGTTTGTTTATTTTACCTTTGACATAGCTTTATTCCACATTTCAGTGTATTTTTTTTTTTAGGCAGCAAAAAAAAAAATCATTGCTGCAGCTGCTGTTGCACAAATTAGTCTTAGATACCAATGGACACTAATTGTGTTTAAAATTAAGAATATGCATAAGAAGCTGTTCAGATTTAACCTTTTCCTCACAGAAATGGAGTTACAGATGATTTTTTTCATGGAATGAAGGATAAGATCACCTTTTAATTGGTGATCAGATCTGTGTTCTTTAGGCTCTTTGAACAGTATGTTGTGTCAGAAGTGTGGCCCTGGCTCTACTGTGGGTATTTTCGTACATTTCAGGGCTGTTAGGCTATACCAGTAGGCCTCAGAAAGCAACACAGCATGGTAGCTGTCACATCTGTTTTCCTAGAAAGTTGTTTCTCCTGTTTTCAAGACAAACTTTGAATTCTGAGATGGTTTTGTATCCCTAGCACTTGAATTGGCAGTGCAATTCCTGAAGAAAAAAATGCTTCAGTATTCATGTGTTGGACCTAATAGCCCTCCAGGCAGTCGGTGGGAGGCTTTAGTATGCCAAAAGATGCAGACTTGGGCTCCTCAGGCTGAAGAAATTTCCCTAGATTACAGAATACAGGCAAATGTTGATTAACCAAATGTGCCTACAACACATAAAAGTTCTCAAAGACTAGAAGCTGACTTCACAGTTTTTTCCTCTGGTGTAGCACTAGTAGTTCAGATGTGTAAGCAGTCATCTTTTTGGTTTCACAGTCCTGCTTAGGTGGCCAACCCAGTTTGTTTTCTAGGCTATGTTATACAGAAAGTCACTACCTGCACATACTGTCTCTACATGCACTAGGGCTCAAGTGTATATTTTGCCCACATCAGTTTCTTCCACAGTGTTGCCTGGTTAGCACTCGCAACAAGCATCCTGTGCAGCCTGTAGAAAAGTCTCTTGCAGCTTGCCAGAGACAAACACAGAAGATGCTGATGACCATAGGGGAGTATAAAGGGGGAGATGGTGGCAGTGGTACTTGGGGTCTCTTAAGGGCCAGATCCCTAGACAGGCCAACAAGGATTGCAAGGAAAAATGAAGGGCTTGAATAAAACTAATTCTCCATTCTGGCATTCCAGATGGGGAAATACATGTTTCCTTGCAGCCCTGCTGTGACTTGAGAAAGCTCTTCCATCTCCAAAACACCGCCAAGACTGATGCCAATGAAAATAACACACAGAAACATTTTTTAACGTTTATGCCACTCATTTGCAATTCAAGTATGGGGAACTCCTGTGTGCCGAAATGAAGGGAGCAGAACAGAACAGACCAATCTGTTACTGGTATTTCTAAAACACTGTTGAACTGTAGCTTTCCTGTTGTGATAAAGCTGAATGACTAGCATCTTGATACTTCGTTAGTAGCTTGGGACCACAAATCAAAAGGCAGGGGACACCAAAGAAGGCTGTAAGAATGTGTTCAAAGTAGCATAAGAAGGAATTTTATGCAGTATTTCCAATGTACAGTGTTCTTAAGGCAGTGAAAAATTTTACTTTATTCTTTCTGAAACATCTAAACGTATAAAACAAAGTCTATTTTTTAAATATTGGCTTGTTTGGGCAACTACTCTTAGGTTTGGGATGAAGTATAGTGTGATGTGATATCATGTCACTAGGTAATATTAATCTCTGCATAATTTTCCATAAAGGACAGGGAACTTAAGAAAATGTCCTTTTACAGTCCTCTATAATGGAGTGGGAAGCTCATCAGCTGAATTGCCCAGTTTGTGGATTATCTTTGGTTTTAAAAGTTATCTCTCACTTTTCAGTGTTGCCTTTTTTCTCCTCACAGTCCAGAAAAACAGACTGTTCGATAGCTAGCATAAAATTTAAGTCCAGAGGTGACTCTTACAGTAAATACCAGCATGACATTTAATATAAATTCTTGCCTAAAATGCCTGCGATAAAGCTTAGATCCTATAGGTATGCATATGTATGTATTGGTCCTAGAGAATGACCTAGGTGGAGGGGTTAAGCATCCTGTTCCAAAAAAGCAAATCCATGTAAAACACTCATCACCTCTTCATCATCTGAGCATATGCAGACGCCTACCATTTTTGTGACACTGTTTTAATGCTATGTGGAATGGCTTCATGAAGGCAGCTGCATCTTTAGCATACATGGAAGCTTACTGAGCTCAGTACAGGGCTATTTCCAGCTAAGAATGCAAAACAGCAGAGACAGTTGTTGTCCACCTCTTTCCTAATGGCCAGCTAATTAGAGGATAGAGAAGGACTTACTGAGGAAATCAGACTTTCAGCACCCTCAGACAACAATTCTCACTTATTAGATGACAGATCTCATTGGATGAGAGTGGAATCATGACACATCCTCTTCCATGGTTTTCAGAGTTGATTTATACTCTCTGCCATGCTTGCATGGGACTGTTTTACTTTCTGTAACCACTTAAAATGCTATGCTCCTCTGGTTTCTCTGGAATTCGTGGTTTGTAGTAAGGAAAGGGATAATTTTAACACAAGAACTGAAATCGTGCCTGACTCCCAAGTAGACAGAGAAAAATATCTCTAGTGCTATTTCCTTAGGTCTTTATTTCAAAGATAAAAAACGTGCGTCTTTGCTCTGGTACACATACTCTCTAGCTCAACTTCTCTTGCATCCTTTGAATAATTATTCTGTTAGGAGTTGTAAGTCACACACTGCTTTTCAATTCATACAATTCAGCATACAGGAAAAGTACATACCAAATTTAAGGACCGAAATGGAGTCATCCACCATTCACGAGGCAACACTGTCAAGAAGGAGCACTCACAGCTTCTTGTCCTGAGCAATATAGAACACCAAGCAGCTATTGGGTTAACTTGTCCTAACACAGAGCAGAAGCCCCTGGAGTGAATCCAGCATTACTTATCTAAGAGCAGTGTCCATGTGTTTGATTGGTGTCTTGTTTTGGGTTTGTTTTTCTAAGGCAATCATAACTCATTTGCACAATCCCTAGTCCATAATGAATACACCTACTGGGATTTATAACAGATAAATTAAAGGAGATGTGCTCATGAGACAGCAAAGCACGCAGTAGTATAAAGGATAAGGGGTACCCTTTTCATTCTGTTGGATAAGAATGGTCATATAGAGCAGGATCTCATTTTAATTTCTAAGTTATCCAAATACCCACATCAAAAAAGGAAAACAAAGAGAAAAGAGGTCATTATGGGGAGACTGTATCACAAGTGCTTTAGTATCTTGCTTTTGTATGTTGCATTTAATACCTGGTAGGTTACATACAGCACCAAAGTAGACAGGATATATAAAGAGGTCATTAAAGAATGTGACAATCTAGGTTGGAGCAGACAGTAAAAAAAACCCAAACTGGTCCCACCTAATAATTTGCCTGAATCTTACATGACATTTTTTAGAATAAGCAAAACAAGGACTGTTAAGCAAGTGGCAAGTCAGCTGCTGCTCAGAAAAAGGGGTGCAACTCTGTATAACATCCTTAAAAAATAAGAATGAAGAAGAAGCTGTGATCTACTGCAGAGAGCTGAGGGTGCATGTTGGCCTTCAGATTAATTTAGGTAAATTTAATTTATCAGTAAATCAGCCATGATAAGATGTTGGAGAGAGATAATCAGGTTGTAAGTGTGGGTGGGAAAAATATATACACAGCAAAACAAGGTGGTTGGGTATGTGGAGAAGCATGTTGCTGGAAAATCCTGTGAGACACTTCATACTAGCTGAAGTTTCATATATAAACTTGTGTCACGTGCTGTTGATCAGGCAGAATTCAAGTGATGAAGGGACTGAGCTGTGGCAGAATCTCTGGCTTTGTGTGATTGCCAAACAACACAGTATGGAACACTTGGTAGCATCTTACCATCCACCTTTTGCTTGTTATGACTACATAGTGCTGTTTCCTGGCAATTTTGAGGTTATTTGAAGGGCTCTGGAAGAGGGAACCTGACTGGCATACACAGACACAGCAACTGCTGGAAGATGCAAGAGGATTCATTGGGGAGGAGAAGAGCAGAGAGCAATGGAGAGGAGCAGAAGTGAACAAGCATGGAGTGTAAAGATGGAACAGAGGTGTACTATTAGGGTATAGTTTAAGATGTTACCTAGGGATAGAAGGACCTGTGGGAAGCTGAAGAGTGTATCAGTGTTCTTTGCTTAGCATGGCAGACCTGTTTATCTAATTCTTTTATCTGTGGTATTTCTAGAAGTAATTTGCAAGCTGTACTGGCGTGGAGACAAGCAATAAAGGCAGTTCAGCTGCTAGATCTGTAGATGCTGATGCCTGAGGTCCCTCATACTCTGGTACGTGTCCAGCGGGACAGGACAAAGCATAGTAAAGGAGAGGAGAGCGACAGTACTCTTAGTTTACAGCTGTCAAACAATAGCATTTCTTGTTTGGGAGTGAGTTTGGGTTAAAGCTCTTCAGACCTATTTACCTAGGGCAAGGCTCCAGGCTGGAATGCTGTCAGGAATTTGCAGCTTAAAGCTCCTTGGCAGCAGCTGCCATTTTTTGGCTTTTGTGGCAGTAAAAGAAATTCCTGGGAATGGTAAGGGAAATCTCAGAAGGTATTTGTGAGACACCTGGGAGATCCATGTAGGGATGGGGAGGGAGTCTGGGAAAAGTCAGCAGGGTGTCATGGATCTGCAGCAGACCTAGCAAGGAGGGGAGCCTGTACTCAGTTTCTTTCCCTCCTCTCTACCTGTTCCCATCTTTTCCTCCCCAGGGGTGCATCCTCATGTTCTTGTGAGTTTGCAACTTTTGTCCAAATCCATGACTGTCTCCTTCCCACCTTATAGCTGTCTTCCTCTATCAAGTCAATCCTACCTAGAAAAAACCCTCCTTGTGGCTTTGCTGTAGCCTCAAATTATTCTCTGCTGAAAAGAAGACAATGCTGGGGTGTCTTCTGTTACAGAACAAAGAGGGGGCAGAAGGTGGGTGAGGATTATTTAGGCCAGAACAGCAGGTTCGGTCTCCCAAGTCATAGGCAAAGGCCCTTACAGTCTTCAGCTGCCTCCAGTGAGCTGTTGTCTTTCAAGCTGTCACACTGATGTCAGAAACTCACAGTTCAATCTTCATTATCTTGCTATGTAGTTGTCAGAGATGTATCTTTTGTCAGGTAAAGCAAAATCAGGTAAGTGTTATCGAGAAACATGATTGGTAGAAGTAGCAGAACTAACCTAATACAAGAATACTTGCCCAGTGACTTATTACACCCTTCATCAAGCAACGCTTTAGAATAGACAACCAACCAGTAAAGATCAGCCAAACTGAATGGTCCTCTCTATCTCATAAAACTCATCTACCTCAATCTGAAGGGCAGTAATGGAGACATCTGGGACCAAGCCTGTGCAGCCAGAACCAGCACAATTAATGTTACTCCTCCTGATTACTGACAACCACTGGTCCTGTCAGCAAGGAAAGGAGAAGTAGAGATAGCCACTCTTCTGTAACTTTGTAGTGTCCTTTGCATTATTAATCACCCTTTAATAGAGGTGATAAATAGCCACGCTCCTTCCCACACATCCAATTATTGCATAATAAATAATGTTTGCATTTAGCCCAGCCTGACCTAAACCACAAGATGCTGAAGTCTCTCATGTCAGTTCAAGACTGCCTTGTAGGTTTCTAAATCAGGATCAATTAATAGTAGGCAATTCCTGCACACTCTCTCCAAGCTCCTCTCCCAGTTTCTACCCTTTCCTTTTTAAGTCTGATTCGTAGTGCAGTGATGGTCAGGCAGGCATGGCTATTGAATACATCAGGATCATAGCTCAGTGGAAAGAGAGCTGATGGACACACTAGCCTCTTTTGTCTCAACACCTTTAGGTATATATAGAGGTTACATTTATGCAGCTTTGCATCTAGTTTAGATGAGAAACATTTAGTTGCTAACTGAATGTGCATAGATGGAATAAGACATTTTCCTCTTCATTCCAGATCTGTTTTCTGTCCAAACTAAAATCTTGGCCAGTTGACCTATCCACCTCATTGATAACTTCCTCTGTCTCCTAGCATAAACAAATCACAGCTGTATGTGTTTCTTGCAAGTTATCCTGACTTAGATGACTAATCAGCTCTTCATTCATGTATTACCTTTGGTCTTCTCAGGGTCCTAATATCCATGCAGTGTGTAAAACTGGATGATTCTTCCCCTCAGTTATCCCTAAAATAGTTCAGTCTTCTTGAACAATTGAAACTTATTTGGACTTTTCTCATCCCATAGCTTTATTAATGAAAGAATGGTTTCAGGTGTTGGAGAAGCTCTTTGTACCCTCTCATGGTTTTCAAGGAAGCTGGTTCCTATCTTTGCTCAGATAATTCTTGCATAATACTTTGTCTATCTGAGTTTCAACTCATGCTTCAGAATGCTTTCTTCCTCACTAGTCTTGAAGTCTGAATTACCCTTTACAAACATGTAAGGTAGGCCATTTTAAATGTTATCCTTCTTTCAGTCGCTCTCCAAAACTATCTGTCAGGATAGGCTTATCATGGCTGGAGTTTAGTTGCAGAGATTCTGGGATTTACACTCACTACAGTAGCCACATCTTCATAAACACCTTTCTCTCTCTGCATCTACCTCTCTTTTTCCTAATTACTAAATTGCAAAATCTTTGTGACCAAGAACATTGTCATATTGCTTCATATTTAGAGTAATTTCTATTATGATTGGCTTATCATTCATGACTGGAATTCCTAGGTGTTACAGAAATGCAGATTTTTTTTTTTTTTTTTAATTCATGTATTCATTTAAAAATACCATGTGGTTTTAGGGATTACTTTAGGAGATTTTAGTGGAATATTCCTGAGAGGAAACGTAAAATGTCAGTGATTCAGGATTCTATCCACAAAATTGTTTCTCCATTGCTCAAATTGCCATGGAGTCCTTCTTCTTACCTTGTTTGTAAAACCAATATTCTACACTTTTAGTGTTTATCTGGATGCCCACTACACGACCATAAACTGGATCAACCTTCTCTGCAAGAATGTTGTGATATTAAGACAGAGCAGTTTCAAACCCTCAGCAACTGTGTATTCTTTTAGATACTTAAAGTAATAGATTTTCTAAGCTGTATAATCTCACCAGATTCTTAAAGGACACCATCTGTCTGTACCATCACAAAAGTCCAAGTTTGCCCTCCTCCTCCCAAAAAATGCAAAATGTTTTTGAAGTATAACTGTTGAATGTATTTTCACAGTTTAAGAAATTTAACAATGTATTTGAAGATGAAAGAGCATTAACAAAACTGAGAAAGCAGATTATGGGACTTTTCCTCCCTAGACCTGATAGGAATGTGGAATTTGAGCAATGTTTGTCCTTTGTTCCCTCAGCTCAGGAACACTATTCTTCCTGCACTAGGGACAAAAATCATAACACAGATCTCTGGGTGTACCGTGGGAATAACAAGGCAGGATACAGAAATTAAATATTTACTTCTGACCAAGTCCCACTTCATTTAGTGCTTTCCCAAGTTAAGAACATTAGCAGCAGTAGATCTGATGAGCTTTCTCATGAACCTTCTTTCCACTGAACTATGACTTTCTAGTATCCTGCAAGCCCAAAGGACATAGCCCAACTGTGGACAGCTGAGCTGCATCAGGGCCTTATATTGACAACCCTAATAGATGAGAAAAGCTCAGTGTGTAGAGGAATCTGAGGCCCCATTAAAACCTTTTTGCGTGTTTTTGCACATTTAAGATGATCTACAACACTCTATCTGGCTGAGATGTGCTACAGCCCACCTGTATATGGTCTTGTTTTGCCAATGAAAACCCCTTATATTCTCGTGTACTCCCATTATTGTCCATCAAAGAAGTTTTATTAGTATACTCGAGTCTTCCCTCTCTGCAAGCATCACTCACACTTCTGTTTACATAATTTAGAAGTATAAATGTTTGCATATGTGATTTAAAGGTATATATATATATACACACCTATAAGAAGAAGAAATGAGAGATTAACTGATATTTACAGATAGTCCTAATGCAGAACCCCTTTGTAGGCAGGTGGGAAGAGTAGTGTTTCTTTTTGCAACTGAAATCACAGAAACATTTACAAAGTAGAATGAGACTTTTTCTTGAATGCCTATTCTCTGTATCCACACAACCCCTGAAAGCGCTGCTAAGGTGAATTTAAGTTCTTATTCTGCATTTCAGGAAGATGCTGAGAAAAAAAAATCCCATTCAAAATGTCTCATCTGATCTTGCTTGAACTGGTAGTTGAATGGGCAGAGTTCCCACTTGTCTCAGCTCTTCAATAAATGTATTTCTTTTGTACCCATGATGGCAAAAGGAGCCATTCTCTATATGTCATGTTGCTGGTGAGAGAGGCTTCCAACACCCTCAGAGACCATCACTCCATCTCCTTTCTCAACAGTATCATTACATCTTATGCTGGCATGGGTTTTTGTGGAAATCCCTCATGCACATAAATGAGTAAAATGATAATGACAGCAAACTGCCTCAGGCTCAAGTATCAGGATGCAGTTTCACAATTAGCCTAGGCTGGTCTTAGTCTCTTTTGCTGCATCCTTCCACTATGCCCCACACCTGCCAACAGCAGAAGTGGTCCTACAGTTACACACAGACGGATCAGCCACCCTATTTGGCAAAACCATCTGATTTGGAGGGGGGGTAGTGTTTGTTTTCTGCTTAGGCAGGTCCCTTCCCTGACTACACAGCCCCATGGAAGCCAACACACAGTACCAACACACAGCAAGGGGGCAGGGGCAGCACTTAAGGTTGTCCATATCTTTAGCAGAAATGCAGATAACTTGTTAAAATCTCTCACTGAAAAAGCTTTTAGAACAGATTGATAAAACTGAATTGTGGAAATTGCCAGGACTTGACAGTATCTATTCCTGAATTCCAGCGTAGCTGAAATATGAAATTGCTGCATTGCTTTTTGTGGTGTGCCACTTGAATTGGCTTGGGTAACAGAAGAATTGAAGATGGAGACTTTGGGATATTTTTGGTAAGCATAAACCAGTATGGCTGATTTCTGTACCAAGGAAATAAACTAAAACTGTAACCAAAACTAGAACTAGTCTTGCAGTAAGTGGCTAGAATAAAAAGAGTCAATATAGCTTTATCAGAGGGAAGTTGTACTTCAAAAATGTATTAGAGTCCTTTATGATGAGTGTATGAAAGCAAGGAAGGAGCTGAGAGGGGTGCAGTTTGGTTTTCAAAACACTTTTGGCCAGGCCCCTCAGTAAAGGCTCATAAAAAATTAAGTTTCTGATGAAGCAAGAGACAAAATCTGTGTCTTAGTAACTGTTTAAAAGCTGTGCAGCAGTGGATAAAAATACAACTGTTTTCACAACAAAGATTTGTTACAATTTCACTATTAAAGGTCTTTTATTACTAAGTGATGCTGAAAAGGTGAAGAATACGATACAGTGATGAGGCTTATTGATTACAATAAGTTCTTTGGGATACTAAAATCAAAAGCCAGCTACAAATTACTGAATGAGGAAAAAGCCAGCAAAATTGGGTAACTTAAACAAATCCTAACTTTTCCATGAAGGCTAATGTTTTCTGAATATCACTACCATTCAAGAAAGAGGCCATGGAATCATTTTGGCCAGTTTGATTAAAATAGTCACAGTTCAAAGGTAAACCACAAGGAAGTGAAGTGAGATTACACAGGAAAACATTGGTATAGCACTCTACTTTTCTCTATCTTATAGTTTTCTAGGTTACAAGGAGGAGCAAGAGGAATGGTCAAAATTGTGAAACCTTTCCATCTGAGGAGATAGTAAATGAAAAGTAAACAGACCAAGATGTTTCTATTTGGAGAAAGGGTATGTGAGGGGATACTATGGAAGAAATATATAAAATGGTGAGTGGCATTAGGACATATAGGGAAAAATAATGTACAGCTTCTCACAATAAGAGAACCGAATGGAAGTCTGTAAAATTCTTGCTTGGCAGGTCAAAACACAAGGAAGTAATTTTTCCCATAATGGAGAATTGAATGGAGAATACATATAGTGTTATGGTAATAAAAATGGGAATGGGTTAAAAAAAGGAATCAGAGTAATCTCAGAGACAAGCCTATTGAAGACTATTATGCAGTGGTCTAGAAAGAAATCTCCAGCTTGGAATTATTGGGAGCTACAGGATATGCCCTGGAAAGAATCAATCTGTATGTCTAATGAGCTTTTCATAAGCACCCACAATTGGCCACTGTGGGGAAAAGGGAACTGAGCCATGAAGATCTTTGGTCTGGCCAAGTACAGACATTTTAAATTCTACTTTCCAAACAGAGTAAATGACTTTAATGAGGATTCTAATATCAACCACATAATTTGAGGTTAGCACAGGTAAGGGATATTTTAGATGTTACATCTAGCTTTGATTAATGGCTGTGAAATATCCAAAGGGCATTATTTGGCATCATTCAAGTGGCATCAGTCTTATGCCATGAATGCAACAAGCTTATGTACAAGACCAGAGCTCTTTCTCCTGGTAAACACCATACCATATGTTTTTATCAGGCACTAATTTGGAGGAGAATTAATCTTGAGAAAATTATTATGTTAGGGTGCCCTAGTTATGTCAAGGTATAGAGCTGGGGGCTTCTTCATTTATACAAATATTGCTAAACATTTAATTTCAGATTCTCAGTTTGGTGGCTAATAAAAAATGACTAGCAACCAAACTTGTAGCATTAAATGGAGACTTTATTTTTGGCAGCTCATCCGAGAGGGATTAATATTACTGGAATGGCTTTGTTTCTGAGCAATGCCTCCTTAAGAACAGCTTCCTCTGACCGTATATTTCTATTTTATCGAGAAAAGGAAATACGGTATTAGAAATCAATGTTTTTAAAGGGTAATTTAAAGAAATCTAATCTTGGCAGATGCTGAAATATTTTCAATTTAGAACAAATAGTATTTCTGTCATCCAGTCAGCTTTTTAAAATTAGACCATTACTCCTTGATAAGTTAATTACAAAACAGAAAGAGACTCAACCAATCTAAAAAAGTGTTATTAATGAAAGTATAGAGCACATGTCTAAAAGCTGCTTTTACTGATTTATGGGTGAAATTTTACTTTTTATATGAAAAACCTTGTCTCCAGTGTCTTAAATCATAGGAAAAAATGCTCAATTTTTCACCCTATCACAACTAATTTTTTACATTGGTACACTGATGGACTATTGTTTTTCTGTTCTACCATCCATTATAAAAATTGACAGCATCATAATTGAAATTATTTAAAATATGGTGCATTTAGATAATTCTTTACTTCAGTATAAACACGACTACACAAGAAATGCTGCTACTGGAAATTGCTAGGATGAGTTACCAAAACAGAATTATTGCTCAGCAGGCCATACTGCTCTGTGGGTAGGAAAAACGAAAAATATCATAAATTCCTTTGAAATGCAAAAAGACAGGAGGAATGGAAGGAACATTTTTTGTTGTGTTCGAGGCCTGGTCATCTTCAGTCAAACCTCTGTGCTCCAGGGCAGATGCCCAGTATCACAAACAGCAGAAGTTTCACACTGCACACTTAGGCCCCATGCAGACATGAGAAGCATGGAGTATGTTGCAACCATGCGTTGAAATGTCTCCAGGTCCACCAGCTGAATCCTGGTCTCACTAAAATCCCTACTAAGTCTTTCACCTCAGTGGAGTGACAATTTCACCCCAAGGAAAAGCAAGTAAAGCAAGTAAAACTCACCAAAAAAATTTCTCTGGGTGATTGACTTCATAATACCTCCCCATGGATGTCTCTGTGCTGCATGGCTGCGTTTTGTGCTTCTTGCAGTAAGAACCTGCCAAGGTGCCCAGTGGGAATCCTTCCTGGTTAGTGCTGGGGTCTGAGCCAAAGCCGTGTCAAGTGTCAGTCAAACTAACAGTATGAATAGTGGCCAGCCAAAACCCAAACTAAATGCCCTGCCTCTGAGTAGTTTACCAGAGTAGAAACTGAGCCACGGAGTCAACTGGTTGGGCAATCTCTTTAGGAACCTGTCACTCACCGGTGTGTGCTGACTGGTAAACCCACTTCAACTAAAATCCTATATAGCCTCAAACAACAGGACTAAAATATAATGGAAGAGAAAAAGTTTCAAACCTTACTAAAAAAATATCAACATACATCTTTCTTACAACAAATGTTGCTGTCCTAAAGTAGACAGGTAGATTTAGCCTTCCCAGATACTGTATAATTCCATAGAACTTCACAGAACTGGCCAACTGAACAAAAATGGCAGAGATAACAAATCTGTTTTAGGGGAGACGTTTATCTATAAAACTGCAGAGTATCTGTAAAGGCTAAATCTGCTTCAGGACAGAAGCATTTTTGGGGTAAGAAAATATATATTATATTCTAATTATATTGAAGAGTACTGGCCGTAGAATTGAACCTGGAGGAGCACTGCTGGTGACTGGTTGCCAGCCAGGTACAGCTCCATTAACTGCAACCCTTAGACTGTTGGACACCAATTAAAATCATAAGAAATTTTAAGGAAAAATGTTTGCAGGAGATTTCTATACTTCAAATACAGAAAAAAAAAAAAAAAGCATGGGATACAGCAACATCACTGCCCCCTCCCCTTAGAACTTTTGAAAAACAGGTAATTTTTTAATGACATGTGAATTCTCCTTTATACAAGACCATATTACTCTAGACACTAGGCTTTGGCTGTACACCTCTACCCCCTCCTTTGGATGAACAGCAATGCATGTACCACCGAAAAGTTTGTAACTTTATACTGCTACATGAGAATGACCCAGGGACACAATTAGTTCCATTATCAGAGAGTATACAAGCACAGTGTCCAGCATCATCTCCAGATGCTTAGCCACATCTCTGTGGATACTGTAATAGGAGAGCTAAGATTGACCAGTCTGACCATTTCTTTAAAAGCTGTACAGCAGGTGAACATCTTTTATCAAGTATACCTGCAATTATAAAGGTAATTGGGTGGCACATTCCAGGTGAGCCCAAGGAGCACCTTAAATTAAATTCCTGAGCCTCACAATGTTATTGCCATTACCTGTCTGTCTTAGTAGGGGTTTTTTTGTTTATTGCAGCTACCCTATATGCTAGGGATGAAAAAACATAATTTGACACAAAATATTTTAAATGGTTTATTACTGAGATGAAGGCTCATTTTCATTGTTCCCAGACCACACGTCCTTTCTTTGCTTTTAATTACAAATATTCACAGCAGTGAGAATGTTTAAAACTTGAGAAGATATTTTATTGTCTATTGCTTGCAAAACAAAGTAAGGATGTTTGCCCCTTCTATTTAGAGGGGAAACCTATCTGGTGACGTTTGTTTTATCTTCACCTTACAAAGTAACATAGTTTAAAGACCCTTAAGGACAGGTGTGTTAGCTCTGCAGTTTTGATCTGGGATCATTCCAAGTTGGACCATTTTCCAAACACCACTAATTACCACTGTGGAACAGTTTGTATTTTGATATAAATGAACTTCCTTTCTTTAAGTGTGAACTTCTAATTTCTACAGTGGAAAAAAAGGAAGTCAGAACTTCTATATGAAAAATAAATATAAGCTGCATTGAAAATTGGACTAACTATTTATTAGTTCACATTAACTTGAGTTAGGGAAGTTACTGGGAGCATGGCAGCCGCGTTCTGAGCCCAGGTTTCAGTTCTGTCCCTTGCTTGTGGCTTTTCAGCAGCAGTTTCTTGAGTTGCTTCATGATGGAACAATGTGCAAGGTCAAATGGGAAGTGTCACCAAAGACCTGTGTTAGGGAGAATGTGGTGTCCCAAGCTAAGTCCATTATCAGGGACTGCATTTGACTCCTGTATTTATCATAGTTATTAATGTACTAGCTCAAAAGGTCAAGTGACTTGCATGAGATTCTCAGTTTTCATTTGAGGAAAAAGTGTCTCTGGCCTTGTGCTTCTTGAGAAAAGATGAAAATGTAAATGTACGAAGGCTTAAGAAGTGGAATGATACTTAAAAATCATTAAAAGACACAAGAAACATGAAGAATCTTTGATTTGATGTTATGATCTGGGGGGTGAATTCATGATTTTTGAATCAGGGATGGGAAAGATGAGGATGGACAATAGAAAAAGGTGTGGAGCAATCTTCCAAAATACAGATTGTTTAAAGAGCTGTTGTCATGTTTAGAACTTGTGAAGATATTTTATTGTCTGTTGCTTGCAAAATAAAATTACGAAGAATCCATACAGTGTTGTAGATTATGATCTTTCTGGCTGTTATCTGGCTTTAGTCAGTTGGAATTTTACTAACCAATAACTGCAAAGCTGTTGTTGCAAAGTAGATCCACAAAAGCCGTATCTGTCCATGTAGCACAGAATTTCTCTTCCACAAGGGCCTCAGGACCTGGTACAGGACTGTTCCGTCTCTGAGTATCCTATCAAGGCTTCACACAGGCTTGGTGATGGAATCATGGGGTAGAAATCATGGTACCTTGCACAGTGAAGTGAGGGAGGAATGGCTCTGCTGCTTGCATCGTCTGCCATTACCCAGTGGATCTCCATCTGTCAGCTGTTACTGGAGGAAGGTTTTCAGTCCTCATGTTCAACTAGAATGAAGGTGACACAGGGAGTAATCACAGCTGCAGTTGCACACTGCACTTCTGGCTTGGAGTTGTTGTACTGGCCTTCAAAAGATGGGATGCAGAGTCTCTATTTTCTACTATGACTTCTAAAAAATACTGTGTGATGATGGCCTGTAAGTGGTTCATTTATTTTCTCAAGTTTCACTACTGGACTTGGGAAGAAAAATATCATCACTCCAAGCATCCCCTCCTTTCTCCTTCTTCCCCTAGCTTTACGTGCTGAGCATGCTGCCCCATGGTATGGAATATCCCTGTGGTCAGTTGGGTCAGCTGTCCTGGCTGTGTCCCCTCCAAAATTCTTGTACACGTCCAACCGCCTCACTGGTGGGGTGCGATGAGAAACAGAAACGGCCTCAACTTTGTGTAAGCACTGCTCAGCAGAAACTAAAACATCTCTGTGTTATCAAAAGTGTTTCCAGCATAAATCCAAAACACAGGCCTATGCCAGCATCTATGAAGATAATTAACTCTGTCCCAGCCAGAACCAGCACACCTATGCATCTATGCATTTTTTTTATTTTTTTTTTTTTTTTAGATTCCACATTAATTTGCAGTTCAAATTTGCAGCGTATCCTTTTCTTGGAAACACACTGCTCCTAACAAAATGAATTTGTATATCATTCAGGGATAAGAAGTTCCTCACAGAACTTCCTGGAACTAGAACAAGTATTTTCTTATTAGCGTTTGACACTGCTGGCAGAGAATGAAGAGAGAATTTCTCTATTGAACTTGATGACTCCAAAATTCCCTTTTGATTAGCTAGCCAGTAGTCAAATTTTAATGGGTCAAATTCTGAAGCGCAGTGGCTTCAGAAGTGAAGTCTACCATTTCTTCATAAATGCTTTTCCTTTCATATCCTCGATGTAAGGCAAAACCTCAGTATCTGAGAAGTTCACAGCAACTGTTTTCTAAAAATGATAAACTTAAAAATTTTTCTTTTAGTGACCATACATCCTTACTTTTCACTTTGAACCCATCCTTTGTTGTTCAGCTTCATTTGTTTGGTTCATCTATCAGTTGCAAACTGATAACATCCTGGCATCCAGTCACAGCCAAGTCTTCATAATGTGAGATGATGTACAAACACACTAGTAAAATGATGTTCCATACAACAGTGGAACACAATCCTAAAGATGACCAGAAGCCGAGGAAGGAGGAGGATTGTTGGTCAATACACTACAGTACCATAAAGCACAACAGGCTGGATTTAGCTTGGCAGTAAGTCATCTTTTGGCACATATTTTTTGT
This sequence comes from Pyrocephalus nanus, assembly GCA_038380795.1. Lineage (NCBI taxonomy): Eukaryota > Metazoa > Chordata > Aves > Passeriformes > Tyrannidae > Pyrocephalus > Pyrocephalus nanus. Next base: position 45,668,194 of record CM076260.1, read on the forward strand.
CTTAAGGTTGCAGCTATACAGTAAGAGATCCTTATTTGCTTCTTACATCTACTAATATTATTTTGTTCTTGTATCACAGCTAGAGAGTGTTAGAAAGTACTTGAGAGCTTACTGAACAAAGCTCCTTGTGTGGGCTTGCTCCAGAAGCAGTAAGTGAAGAGCTGAAAGGTAGAAAAGAACTGCCTGAGAAAGTGGTGTGACAAAAGAAGACAATTAAAGGCAATACCGGAGCTTTTAAAGCTCTCTCACTCAGCAAATGCTGTTTCTTGTACCTTCAGTTTCATCTGCTTCTCACAGTCTGTCTATAAACCAAATATGCCTACCTTTCAAATTTATGCCAGCTTTGCTCTTGCAGCTGGAAGACCCCGTAGGGTGTGATTATCTTGTTTTCTGTCTGTCGATAATGTTTAAACATATGCTAAACTGTAAAGGTCATTCTTCTAGCGTGACTCTGGAGTACACTTAATGATAGTCTTGTTACCAACTGACCTCCTGTACCTGACAGAGATTAAACATCTTGGACAAACTTTCATTGCTTGAATCTGTGCCAAATCCTTCTAATGTGTGAAGGACTTCGTCACTTTTAAACTAGTGGTGTAGCGCAAATAAGGTTCAGTCATTTGATGCCAAGATGCCTGCCTGATTTTTGCAGAAAAGAAATAGGAATTCATAACCACCTTGGGAATAGCAAAAGAAAATGTATCTGTGCAATTCTTTGTCAGTAGCCTAATCTGATTCCTCAGCATGTCCTGCCTGGACAAGGTTGAGTGATGCCGCAGCAGCCAGCAATGCCACAGCCATGTTACCTCGCATGATGAAAATACAGTGTCTGTGTCCATGGTTTATCATCAAAAACATAACCTCAGCTTTCAAAATAAGAGATGTACTTTTAAAGTATTCATATTGTGGAAATTATGGTAAATTAGACCATAATTGTAGTGTTGGTTTTAGCAACTTGTACTTATTCTACTTCCAGTGTATTTAGATTTACACATACCTGAAAAACCTTATTAGATCTACAATGGGGCTATTTTCAGGGTTTTTTTTATTGTTCCACTGGCTATTAACATTTCGCAGCATGTTGCAGTGCTGGCCTTTTTGATTCTATTGAGCCTTGCTGAATGGGAGTTTTTGTATCGTTTAAGCGCAATTCTTTGCACTGCCTGTATTCTATATCTTCTCCTCAGAAAAAGGGATGATGACAGATGATGTCTCAAAAGATAAGTAATCTTCCACTACATACTCTCTGTCTACAGTAAGTTCTCTAGATGCTGTACATGAGGTTCACCAGGAAAATTCATCATGGCATGTTACCTACTTTATTTATCCATTCCACTTGATACACCTACTAAAAATAGCTGTTCTTAGATGAGTGAGTCTTTTTCTCTCACATGTGTCAGTCCACAGGATCTAATTCTGTAACTAATTTTACAAAACTGAAGACTTATTACATGAATGGGCTGCATTCACCTACTAACAAATTGTGAAATTGTATCCTCCAGGAATATTTTGATGATTTAAAAAATCCTTAGGATAGATGTCAATTAAAAGGAAAAAGAAAGAAGAAGGATTCCATGCACCCTTCCATGCTTACCTCCTCTTCTTCACTGTGTTTCCCTTTTATTTCATCTATCCTCAGATAAGCTTCCTGTCACCAAATTAATTTTGCCATTTTGTATGTCTTTTATTTTCTCTTCTTTGCTTTTGCACATTCGTTGTGGTTTAACCTGTCAGGCAGCTAAATACCATAGAGCCGCTCGCTTGCTCTTCCCCACCCCAGTGGGATGGTGAAGAGAACTGAATAAAAAAAATGGGCTGAGATAAAGGCAGTTTCATAGGACTGAAAAGGAAAAAAGTAAAATTTAAAAAAAAATAGAATTAGAGTATGCAGAACAAGTGATGCACAGTGAAATTCTTACCACCCACTGACTGATGCCCAGCCAGTTCCTGAGCAGCAGCCCCCAGTCAGCTTTCCCCTTAGTTTATATACTAGGCATGATGCCATATGGTATGGAATGTCCCTTTGGCCAGTTTGGGGCACTGTTTCTGGCTGTGTCTCCTCTCAACTTCCTGTGCTCTCCAGCCTACTTGCTGGTGAGGTGGTGTGAGAAGCAGAAAAGGCCTTACTTGACTTAGTGGAAACACTGCCCAGCAACAACTAAAACATCCCTGTGTTATCAACATTATTCTCATCCTAAATCCAAAACACTGCACTGTAAAAGTTGCTAGGAAGAAAATTAACTCTATCCCAGCTGAAACCAGGACAATGTTCTACGTTACACTACAACTATGTCAGATATTTCTCCAGATATTTCTCATTTTTATTATTAATGGCAGTGAGATTGGAACTAAGTTCAGCATCAGCCGATGGCTGATTGGTGGTATTAGTGTTTGTGATAAGAATGAGCAGACAACAGCCAATTTTGAAGGAGAGAGTAATGATTATAAAATTTTGCTCACACCCTGGACTTTTGTTGATACTCAAAGTAGAGAAAGTAGATAACTGAATTTAACAGTTTCTCACCACCAGAATGGTTTTCCTTACATCATGAGTGAAGAATGCACTGACAGAAGACCACAGAAAAGCTTGCAAAACCTAAGCTGGTGGTTTAACATTGACCATAAATCTCCCTAAGACAGAAAGGATGGGACAGATTGTAGTTTGCTGGGCATAGGAACAAGGACATAAGGAAAAATAATTCTTTCACCCAATCCTTCCTTTCTGTGCTCAGGGGCAGGTTGTAGAATACAAGAAGTGATGAAAAACAGCACCTGTAAAAATACAGAGCAGCCCAGCCTTTCTTCAGAGGTGGTGCTGAGCAGGCCAGCAGGGTTGCAAAAGGAGGTGGGCTTGGCACAATTATGAAGACTGTACATCTGCAACAGTGATAAGGTCACGCAAATATCACTCAAATATCTATGAATATTTGAGCTGCAGCTGCTGCCAGAAATTAAAGTGGGTTTTTTCCCAATATAATTCTACAAGTAGAAATAGTTTTTTGTATGTAGCAGAGTATCAATCCCCACAGGAAGGTTTGTGTTCCAAAATAACAAACAATACTTTTTTCCTTAGTTTATTTATCATGGAATAGAAGTGTCCACACAGAGACGTTTGCATTGCTAAATACATTGTTAGATTTTTACCGGTTCATTTTTCAGTGTAGGCAAACCCTAAAACTCGTACTTGATTAAAAAAAAACAACTTTGAGGAAGAACAGGAATAGTACTGATCGTGGTATGTTCTGCGGATGGTACCCTTATATGCAAAATCCATTGCTGACTTCGGATGAACATGGACCGTCACACAAAACACTGCCAGCAATGAAGCACTGTGTCTAGCAATTTAGGAAAGAAATGTGATGCAATGGACAGGAATTCAAAGAAGCAACAGAGGTGGTAGACATTTGGTTGTGTGTTTCACAAGCACAGAGCTCTCTTAAAATAACATGGAAGGAAGAAAGAAAAGCCAGAAAATTATATATCAGCAGTACTATTTCTAAAAATAATGGGTTTCAAACTTTTCCATGAGGCATTAACAGCTCTTTAAAGGATAATCTTTATTGCTTTGTAATGTACAAAGCAATAAACAGCTGCTGAGATTGATTAATAGCCAAAGCAAAGTTGAGGCATGTAATCAATCTAAAAAGCCATTTATTGTGAGTATACTACAAAGCAATGGAGATTATTGCTGTTGCACAACAAAGCATAACAGAGAAAACACACAGACTCATGCACACACACAGAGCAAAACCAGTTGTTTTCAAGGCTCCCAGTGTTATGTGGCCTTTTTTCCTGAGCTTTTCTCTTTGACTAAGGCGGGCGACTGACTTGCAAACAATCTACTGGGAAAAGTAATGCTCTAATAACTTCAATGATATCTGAGGGAGAAATAATATTTGGGGGTTTTTTTAGTTCTGTATCTGGAAATACAAAATTCCACAGGTATTCTTCTTGTCCTTGGGAGCGGTACTGCTATTCATATTACCAAGAAAAACAAAGAAATGGCAACCAATCAAAAAATTATCTAATTCATGCTAATGCACAGTTCATTTTGAAAAGAAGAGTGTTTACTTTTGCATTTTTTATGAATGGCTACTAAATCACTTCAAAGTTTTTCAGGGGAATACTGCATGGGACAGCTGAATCTCTGCTCCAGCTATTTCTGGCAACTACCTCAACCCTTTCTTTTTATACAACTTTAATACAGCTCTTAAGTTTTGACTCCTCCAGTCTTCCTGAAAGGCTGCTTCAGAATCTTACTTCTCCAGTGGTTTTAAATATTTTTAAAAATTTGCATTCTGATTTTTCCAGGTCAAATAATGCTCATTTGTTCCTTTTAGCATAAATTGCTCTTTATCTTCTTTAGGGGATCTCTCACCCTTCCCTTTGGCAGAATAAGCAAGCTGTGCCACTGTAGCCTTACGCCATGATAGGCTTGTCCCTTGATCACTCTCACCAACTTTTATCTGCACTCATCCCAGTCTCAGTCCCTCTCTGCTGAATGTGAATGCTCTGGATGACAGTGAGCTACAGAGGACCTCTCAGTACTGCCTCCTCCAGACACTCACTTGCACTGTCTACTGAAATACCTCACCCAGTAGACCCTAGGATCAAATTTGCCTTTTTCACATCCCCTTAACATTTGAAGCCAGTGGTTAACTTGCACTTCCAGGCACAACTTGCACATTTCTGTCTCTGAACTGATGACCTCGCAGCTTATGACAGAAATTTGTATTAGTACAGAAGGGCACAAGCTTGCAATTTGCACTATTAAGTTTCACTCCATTTCTATTACTCTAGTTCTCAAGGTTATTCAGGTCTTCCTGTATCATATTGCCATCCCTTTCCTTATTAATGATGTCTCCAACTTCCGTGTCATCAGCAAATTTCATTAACAAACTCCATCTTCCTATTTTAAGGTAATGAATAAAAATATGACTGGAGATGTATCCTTGAGGAACTACTTGTAAAATACCACTCAAAGTCAGGTATCACAATAGTAGGAACTGAATTCTCCAATTTCACATTTGCAGGAAACACAATTGAGCTCAGTGGAAATTAAATTTTAGATCCTAGTGAATATAAACTTTCCAAACTCTTATTTTCAAAAATCAGGACTATTTCATACCTGAAATTACCAAATATTTAATAACACCTACTTAATAAAATAAGGATTTTCATAAATTCATGTACAGACCTCTTTGGAGCTATAAAATTTTGAGTGTAAGAATTGTACTCATGATGTAGTGGTCACTTTGATTATTTCTAAGCATTTGACTCTGGTAGTTAAAACAATTTTAAAGTTATTTTTGCCCCAGCAGTCAATTTTACCCTTTAGCCCGTCTCATATTTAATTTCTTTTCACTTTCCTACTATTCCTGCAAATCACATCTTCCCTAGAGAAGATGATCCCAATGCCTGAGATGACATTCTCCTCATTTTTCCACTTTGTGCAGCCATGCCATTCTTCTTTCAGGAAACACTGGGCCTTGATTCACAGCCTTCTTAGCCCTTACCTACATTTTTATCTTTTTATCCAGTTGAAGAGTTCAGTGTCAGCAAAATCAATGAAAATCTTTTGCAGAATCACAGGTCAGGTTGGAAGGGACCACAGTGGGTCATCTGGTCATACCTCCCTGCTCAAGCAGGGCCATCCTTGAGCACATCCCCATAGGATTGTGACCAGAGGGTTCTAGAATATTGCCAGTGACAGAGGCTCCACAACCTCTCCAGGCAATCTGTTCCAGTGCTCAGTCACCCACACAGTAAAGAAGTTCTTCTCCATGTTCAGGGGAAACTTCTGTGCATCAGTTTCTGCCCATTGCCTCTTGTTCTATTGCTTGACACCACCGACAAGAGCCTGACTCCATCCTCTTGACTCCATCTCCCTTCAGATATGTACATAGATAAGGTCCCTTCTCAGTCATCTCTTCTTGAGGCTGAACAGGCCCAGCTCCCTTGACCTATCCTCATAAGAGAGGTGTTCCATTCTCTTAATCATCTTTGTAGTCCTCTACTGAACCCCCTCCAGGAGCTCCATGCCTCTCTTGTACCGTAGAGTCCAGAAGTGCACACAGTTCTGCAACGCACTCCTCCCAAAGCTCTCCTCACTAGTGCTGAGTAGAGGGGCAGGATCACCTCCCTTGACCGGTTAGTAATGCTCTTCCTAATGCATTCCAGGATTCCATTGGCCTTTTTGACCACAAGGGCACACTGCTGGCTCACGGACAGTTTGTTGTACACCAGGATCCCCAGGATCTGCTTTCCAGCAGATCTGCCCCCAGCCTGTACTGGTGCATGGTTCAATAATTATCAATAATTATTTTTTCCCCCCTGCAAAAGCAATGCTGTATTTGCAAAGTGATTGTCACTGAAGTACATAATCTTTTGTCAAAAAATGTAAAGAAAATTTCCGCTCACAGCAGCCAAAATGAAGCTTATACCTGTTTCAGCTGTGTCTAACCCTACATTTGTGCTGCTGATCAGTCTGAGATTGAAAGAGAACTTGCTTTGTTTCCAGCAGAGCGTAGATGCCATTTTGTTATCATTTAGCAGAAAATTACCTACTAAAAGCTGGGTTTACTGCACTGGCACAGTACTGCAGAGGGGGAGTAAGAAAAGATGGACAGTTGCACTGCAGCCTCGAGAGAAGTGCTGTGTAATGCCAATGTAACTGGACCAAAGAAGAAATCTTCTGCAGATTAACCATCAAATACCAAGACTTCATGCTAGCGGAACTTCAGCCATAAGACTGCCTTGCTCAAACAAGGCTGGCAACAGGAGCCTACAGAAGAGGAGATAAAGATTATGATGCATGTTGGCCTGGGTGTTGGAGGAGAAGGGCAGCTGGGCTCTGCCCTTGCCTCTTGCACTGTTGCCACTGTGCAAGCAGCCACCAGGAGCACCGCTCATGAGGCATCCCGAGGCTGTTGCTGCTGTTGCTGCTGTTGCTGGCCTTGTTTGAACTAGAAAGTTTTATACTGGTAGAAGTTCTGCTGGCATGTGCTACTGACATATCTGTTTTGGCAGGATGTGTTCACATTTGGCTGTTTTTTAAAGATGCAGTATGTCCTCAGATCATCAGGTTTTTTATCAGCAAAAGAAGTCTGGGATTATTGGAAGCTGACCCAGAATACCTTGTGTTGTGTTTGGTAGACTGCCTTCTGGTAATTCTTTGCAGCACATTGTGGAACTGACATTGTATACTGTGAGGTACAATGTCCCATCACAAAATCTGTGTAAATATTAGTTCAGATTAAAAAAAAAAAATTCTTCTGTTTTGTGCAATAACCTATTTTTATATGTGTTGTTTCTCCATATTGAAGATTTCTCACTGCCAGAAATCCAGACTGTATCAAACAGCAGAGCTCTCTTGTTCATTTAGGGCAGATGAATGAATTCTTTCATATCCAAAGAGGAGCCTAAAATATTGGGCACTGCGGATAAGTGGGACATAGAAACGATGAATGGTAGCTAACTATTTGCAGTAAGTATTTGCTAAAGTACAAGAACAAATTGTAGTTTCGAGACATACTGTAAACACTGGATACAAGAAAATTTCAGGGTTGGATGTCAAGTTTGTGTTATCCTCACAGCACATTCACCCTGAGTTAAAGAGCTGCTTAAAGAGGAGATAGTGGGGAAATAGGTAGTGCCAGCTTTCTGGAAAGCTGTGCCAGTCTGGACATTTTGGCATTATTTGAGGTGCTCAGACTCCGGTAAGCTACACAAAATCAAGTATTTCCTGCTGCACAATCTTTTTATGCTGGGTAATGTACTGGAAATAAGAGGTACAATGGACTTTGCTGATTGTGGTGGAGCAGTAAATAAGGTTTATGTCCAATTCAGTCCCATCTTATTTTGAACATTTTATATCAATATTGTTTGTGAGAAAGCCCATGCTTTCCTTCCCACCTATACTGTTGTCATTAATAGAGTTACAAAGCCAGCTCTGGCAACAGAGACAAGGCAGTTCTGGTTGGAAAGGTGTCTGTAAAAGCAAAAATGCTGTAACTGGACAAAAATAACAGACTTATCCACCAACACACAAAACTTAAATTTAGCAGTCTCCTGCACAAATCATGTGGGGTCTTATAGGGTCCCTCCATTTGAATGGAGTTTAATCCTGTTTCCTGAATTCAACACAGAGTCAGTGGCAGTGCTTTGGTTTTATTCCATGACATTTCCGGATATTAGAGACAACTGCATTCCTTAGATAGCTATCATACATGTAGAATATATAGACGAATGGAAGACACACAGAGCTTAGAGACCATATGTGCACATGGAACATGCTGGACTTCTGTATAACCACATGAGTAAGGCGAGTTCTGAACAATGAGTTTGACATGTTATGGACATGCAGCATCCTGCAGGCATCCTGTACACATGAAGACACACTGAGAGACTCGGGGTTGTTCACCCTGGAGAAGAGAAGTCTCCAGGGAGACCTTAGAGCATCTTCCAGTACCTAAAGGGGCTGACAAGAATGCTGTAGAGGGACTTCTTACAAGTACCTGTAGTGACAGGACAAGGGAAAAAGGCTTCAAACTTAAAGGGGACAGGTTTAGATTAGATATTAGGAACAAATTCTTTACTGTGAGGGTGGTGAGACACTGGAACCAGTTTCCCAGAGAAGTTGTGGATGTCCCATTGCTGGAAGTGTTCAAGGCCAGGTTAGATGGAGCTTTGAGCAAGCTGGTCTAGTGGAAGGTGTACCTGCCCATGGCAGGAGGCTTGAACTAGCTGATCTTTAAGGTCCCTCCCAACCCAAACCATTTTATGGTCCCATGACTTTTTGAACTTCTGCCAAATACCAACATTTCAGTACTCTTACTATTCCCCTACATCAGCAGCTGATAGATACAATTTGACAGGAGAATCTGTTAGGAGGAAAGGCAAGGAATGCTGATGTAGATACCTTGAGAAAGAAGGAATAACCCCATGCACCAGTACATGCTGGGGGCCAACGGGCTGGAAAGAAGCTTGGCAGAAAAGGACCTGGGGATCCCTGCTGACACTAAGGTGAACATGAGCCAGCAATGGTGGCCAATAGCCTCTTGGGCTGCATCAAGAAAAGCATTGCCAGCATGTAGAAAGTGGTCCTTTTCTTCTGTGCAGCGCTGATGAGGCCACAACCACAGTGCTGGGTGCAATCATGGGCTCCCTAGTACAACATGGACATGCTGGAGTAAGTCTAATGAAGGGCCACTAAAATGACTAAGGGGAATGACTATGAGGAAAGGCTGAGAGAGCTGGGACTGTTCAGCCTGGAGAAGAGAAAGCTCTTGGTGGGATCTTATCAGTGTGTATAAATATCTGAAGGAAGGATCACCATGTTAATTCAGTGAATTAACAGCTCTATTCAGTGAATCCCCTTCCTCTATTAACTATGTGTGTTCAACAAGCTCCCTACAAAACATCTAAACTGTTTTGACTTTATCCACATCTCTGTCCCCAAAAATCTCTTCAGATTTAGCCAGTTCTTGGTATTCCTCAACACAGACTTCTGTGAATGGTAAGTGCCATGTCCGACCTCAGTATGCTCCATAATGAATGCAGAGACATCATAAGTTCTGCACAACAAAATGCTCATAAAATGAACACTTGGAACCACTAAACTGAACATTGTGTCTTGTGAGAAAAAAAAAAAAAAAGTCCTTTCTTCTTCTTCACATGGCACTTGTTCTTATCTTGGCTTTTAGGCTTTACAGTGGATTGCAGCCTCCATAATCTTCACATTTTTCTTCCAAATCTATTTGTTCTTGAAAAAAGGCTTGTTTCCCCAATATCTGTTCCAGCTCTGGCTGTAGAAATTTGCATCTTAAACTGAGAAGCAGCACCAAAGTCATGTGGAGTCCTACCTGTCTACTTGCATCAAAAGGCAGACTAGAAGAAAAACAGGCATTTTGCTAATAAGCCAGCGTTTTCCAGTCACTGGCAGAGGCAGCAGAAATATCAGGAAATTAATGAAAGCACTCACTGATGTAGGGACAATTGCATAGTGGGTGTGCAGCTGGTAGATTGCTCATGACGCTTAGTTAGTTGGTACAAGAGGTCCTTGCATGCCATGTGTCAGCACAAACATACCAACAGAGGGGTGTTTAACTTGCAAGCTAGTGTAACTTCACTGGGAAATCTCAGCTTTTTACTGAAGGGACTGAACAGTGAGCATGGGAGGACTCAAGTGCTGGTCCAAGAGAGGGTAAGCTGCAGTTTGCAGGATGCAGTGACCAGACCACACTGAGCAATGCAAGCTAGAGATTGATCACAGCAATTTCCAAAAACTTCAGTCAAATCTGAATAAGATTTTAAGGAATTAAAAAAAAATTACATCTATTACAGAATAAGGTTTGAAGTGACCTTTGGAGATCATCTAGGCCAAGCCCTTTGCTCAAAGCAGCCAACTAGAGCAGGTCTCTCACAGACTTTTTCAATCAGATATTTAATGCCTCCAAAGATGAAAACTACACAACCTCTAAGAGGAACCTGTACTAGTGTTTGACCACCCTCATCACAGAAATTCTTTTTTATGTTTAAATGGAGTTTCCTGTGTTTCAGTTTGTGCCTTCTTCCTCTTGTCTTTTCACTGGACACCACCAAGAAGTCTGTCTCCATCTTCTTTGTACGCTTCCTTCAGATATTTGTACACACTGATAAGATCCCACCAAGAGCCTTCTCTTCTCCAGGCTGAACAGTCCCAGCTCTCTCAGCCTTTCCTCATATGAAAGATGTTCCAGTCCCTTAGTCATTTTAGTGGCCCTTCACTACTCCAGTAAGTCCATACTGTACTGGGGAGCCCATGACTGCACCCAGCACTGCGGTTGTGGCCTCATCAGCGCTGCACAGAAGGACCACTTTCTACATGCTGGCAATGCTTTTCCTGATGCAGCCTAAGAAGCCATTGGCCACCTCTTCAGTAAGGGCACATTGCTGGCTCATGTTCACCTTAGTGTCAGCAGGGATCCCCAGGTCCTTTTCTGCCAAGCTTCTTTCCAGCCAGTTGTCCCCCAGCATGTACTGGTACATGGGGTTATTTTATTCCTCCCTGGGTGCGGGACTTCACATTTCCCTTTGCTGAAGTTCTTGAGATCCCTTTTGGCCCAGTTCTCCAGCCTGTCCAGGCCCTCTGAATGGCAGCACAACTATCTGGCATACAAGTTACTACACCCGGTTTTACATCATCAACAAACTTGCTGAGGGTGTCCCAATGACTGGCCTTCTGTTGCATTTTGTGCTGTCGATTTTAACCCTTTGAGCTCTGCAGTTCTGCCAAATTTCAGTGCAGCTCCATCTCTACTCTAATGGCCCATACTTATCCTTTTGTCTGTCAGGGTGTAATGGGAGACAGTCAAAAAAGCCTTACTTAAGAGAAACAGTTTACACCACTCTCCCCTTATCCACCAACTAGTCATCTCATTGTATACTCAATACTTTTTCCAGTGACAGATTTCCCAGCTGCATATAATGGAGATCATTGTTAAGTTGTTTTATAAAACTTATTAGGCCACCTAGTATAGGGGTTGTTTCTAACTGCTGTAAAATGAACTGCTCCACCTGCCTTTGTAATGAGCTACAAGTGGTATGAAACACAGAGCTTATTTAACAGCACATACCAGATGGTCTATGCAAAGTTGAATATGATGGGAAGATTTTTGTCCAGATTAGGGGTGGGACTGTTGCTTTGTTTTGAAAAAGAGGAAGGAAATACAGGAGCGTGGGGACTGTGTTGCCACTTCTGTGGCTCAAGTTGCACTGGAGGCTGCTTTTACAGGTCAGCAACTAGAATCAGCAAGTGTAATCAATGAACACTCAGCAGGCAAAGTGCTTAACACTGTTAACTAGTTCTGAATTGCATTGAAATATAGGCCTTCTTTGCTTAGATATTCAGGTAAATTTCAACTCTAGACAGATTTAAGTTAGCAGAACTGAAAATTGAGACTGGATACCAGCACAAAATCCCTTTCATGTTTCTCAAATTAAAAAAAAAAAAATTAAAAAGAAGTAATTTGAATGAATATGACATAATTGGATATTTTGTATTTTTTCATTAGTTAGGCAGAAATGCTCAGAGCACATTCTTTTCACCCCAGCAATCTCTTGAGCAAATACTAGCTTGCCTAGACCAAGTCAGTTTATTTGTTTTGATGATACTTCCATCCTAAAGCACTGTTATTGCAAACAAGATTTAATTATGTACCTGCAATTAAAATAGGTGTTGAGAGAGTTCATTCAATAAAAAGCACATAAGAGAAAGGATTTAAATGAGAAAGTTGTAATAGTTAAGACAGAGCAGAGAGATCACAAAAGAAATATTTGCTATAATTGCCAAAGCTCAGAAAATAAATAAAATTTAACTCTTCAATTTGATGACCCAGAAAATAGAAAGGGAAAAAATAATGTGCATATGAAAAGGATTAAAGAAGAAGCCAAGAAAGAAGCCTTAGTGGGCTTAACTGGGTGGATTTAAAAATTGACTAAAGAATAATGAGATGATAACAGTAAAAAGGGATTCAAGCTGGCTTTACTAGGAAACAGATCTACACACTCTTCTGTTAAACTTCCCTTGCATTATTTTAATAAAAGAAAAGTGCAGAAGAAAGTAACAGAAAAAGGGATAACTGATCTGAAAATAGCATGCACGCACATGCACACTCACAGATTATTTTCACTTTTAAGGAAGAATATACAAAGAAAAGCAAGTACAGTAATAACAAAGTTTTCATTACTTCTCAGGTATTGAACTTGGCTGCAGAAGAAAGAGGACTAGATGTCTAATAATTAGAGATAATGTACAACTTAGCAGAGATAATGGCACGTGTGTGTATGTGAACCAGGTAGGGTTACACATGGAGATCTTTTTACTGTTATCATAATGCCTGTCAGAACCAAACAAGGAACTCGAAGAGCGTATTTTTGTAGAAGAGAGGGGCATAACAAGACTTATAATAATCAGAAAGACAAATTAAATTTAAAATACCAACAGGGTTCTTGTTTAACAAACATAAGAAAGTAAAAGTTATGTTAGCAAGCAGTTAATTAAGGGAACTTCAAGCCAGTAAGATATATATATGTATGTACAAGATGCATTTATTTGGAGAGTGCTTTCAGATATATCTGAAGCATATAAAAAAGGAACGAAGGAAGAAGCTTGGTCAGATGGGCCTGTATTTGTTGTGCTTTTCTGTTATTCACAAAGAGGTAACAACTACCCCACTACAGCAATTTTTAGATGAATTTCAAAACGCATTCACAGATAGCAGACATAGATGTCCTTGTCAGTCACGAACAACCCACTCGCCCCAAGAGGCCTGTCTTTGTTGTTGTTACATGTCTGGAGATTTTCTGATACAAGTCATGATCACATTACCCGCTGCAATAACAACAGGTATGCAAGGAAGCTATTGAGCAATTGTCTGGTGCACCTGGACAGTGGGATCCCAAAATCTGGAGGTGGGACCTTGCCAGGAGGCAGCTTGGGGGAGTCACTGCAAATTGACTCCTTTGTGCCACTCCAGCAAAGCTATTCGGCTTGTGGGACCCAGTCCTGTAAAGCTCTGCTACAGACAATGTGAAAATGTCCATCTTTTGGCCTTCCAGAGAACAGGAGGTGAGCAGGAGATGCAATAGTGCTTCTGACCTGGCAGGGAGCCACTGAGGTGAGCAATCCAACCCTCAGTGGCAGACCAGAATGACCCAAGGATGGGATGGGGGTTTGTGGCTGCTGATGCACTGTGATTGTGACCCTTGGTTTTTACTGCGGGAAACTTTCAACGTCTCCATTTCCAATGCATAAATCAGCTCAGAGAGAAGGTTATCACAATGATGCTGACATCTCAAGAGTCAGAAATAGCTAACAATTCGCCCAGAGACTTAGAGAGAATGGGAAAGGGGTTGCAAAACAGTCTTGCCTTGTCAGTCCTCATAATTTCAAAGGAGGGAATCTGAATGAAGGACCACCTGGGCTTTTATTGAATAGTCTGGGGTCTTCTGTGTCGGCTTCTTCTGTGTCACCTGTCGATTGTCTCCTGCTGTGTCTCTTGTCATGTGGCTGGCCACAGGTCCCTTATAATGCAAGGGATTGGTGCCAGTTCACAGTCTCTTGAGTCCAGCAGTGGGAGACTTGAGACCATCACAGACCACCAACTCAAGAAACCCACTGACTCAAAAGAAGAGAAAGATTGAGCATGTGGACTAATTAGCATGAGAAGCAAGAGAATAAGTTAACCAATAGAAGGTAGAATATGAATTAATAAGAGAATTAGCCAATAAATTGCAATCTTTGTTTGCTAAAATGCATATATAGAGTAATTGGAATAGGCTGCTCAGGGAGGTGGTGGAGTCACTGTGCCTGAAGGTGTTTCAGGAAAGACTGGACGTGGCATTTAATGCCATGGTCTAGTTTACATGGTGGTGTTCAGTCACAGATTGGACTCGATGACCTCAGAGGACTTTTCCAACCTAATTGATTCTGTGATTCTGTAAATGTTCGAGAATCGGAGTGCTTGATTTGTGTAAAACTTCCACCTTGCACTCTGCGCAGAATAAAAAGTTTCTCCTTTCTAAACTGGGCCCGTGTGTCTGTGTTTAGACAGTCCTTAACTAGCAACAAGTGACACCGAGTAAATTCTGCCAACGGAACCCTGGGCTTTAGGATGCTACCGTGTCCTAAACGTGGGGCCGGGGGAAAGCGCCTCTCCACCGGACAAACCACCGTCCTAGGGGCCAACGCTGCGCCATGCCCACTCCCCGTTCCCTGCCGCCGGGATGCAGAGACACCCCTGGGATGCAGAGACACCCCCGGGACGCGGGGACACCCCCGGGCCGCGGGGACCCCGCCCCGTTCGGGCAGCGGCCGCGCCGCGCAGGCGCCCACCGGTGCTGGCGCGTGCGCCTGGCGGTGCCCGGTCCCGCCGCGGGAGGGGCGGAGGGATCGTGGCGGCACCGGCGGCACCGGCAGCACCGGCGCTGTGACAGCGGCCGGCACAGGGGAGGGAGGTGTCCTCCCGGCCCCGGCCCCGGCCCCGACCCCGGCCCGCTCCCGGATCGGCCCCGCTGCGGCCTCGGCCCCGTCCCGGCGGCGCCATGGTGTGTACTGTTGCTATGGGAACGGCGGGGCGGGAGGGTGAGCGGAACCGGGGCTCCCGACCGAGCTCCCCCGGGCAGCGCCGGTGCCGCCCCGGCCGTAGGGCTGTGCCCGGGGATGCCGCCTCGCCGGGCTGTGCGGAGAGTGAGTCCTGATATTAGTTCGGTTGGTTAGGCGTGGTGCCAGCACCACCCAGATTGTGGGTTCGATCTCCGTATGGGCCATTCGATGCCTTATGGGACATTCACTTAAGAGCTGGACTCGGTGATCCTTGTGGGTCCCTTCCAGTTTAGAATAGTATGTGAAAGTTGAGCGGGAGGCGTTGGAAAAGCGGACGGAGAGGGAGAAGCCCCGTGCCGTTTCCTGGCAGCTGGCAGTGCCCCGTTCCTAGGAGAGGCTTGTTTGCGGGTTTGGGCTGGGCCAGCTTTTGCTCCACAGGTGCTGCTTATTTGGGGAATTTCCTTGCACATGTTGTCTCGCGGCTGTACTGGAAAGCTCACTCTGCTGAGGGCTGCAGACTTCATCCTGCTTAACTTTGTTTTTCTTTTCTTTTTGATAGTGATTTCTCTGCTTCAGAATTGACCAAGCTGAAAGTGTATCAGTTGTGATTGGTAAGTTGCTGGTGTTTAAAATCATGTCTAGTAATAGCTATTATTTGCATATTCTTACTAAACCTAAATGCTTGTGTGCTAACTATTCTGGAGATTTCCTAGGGCGGACAGAACATGGATTCAGGTGTCAGCAGAGTCTTCACAACTTGAGTACGGGGCTTCTCCTCAGTGTACTTTGTGTTTGCAAGGATACCCACTCTGCATCCTAGCAATTAAACGAGGCTGGTTTTGAGCTGGGAGAGAGGATGGCAGAGCCAGTATGGCATGTGATGTAGTCAGCTGTGCTTCTCTCATCTTGTTTGACTTAAGTGCTGTGAGGGTACAGCTGTCTTGATTCTTGACATCGCTAGGACTCATTCGGGGTTCTCTGATCCTACACCATTATGTACTGCTTTCAGATATTCCTGTACAGCAAAGACCAGACCTCTGGAGTTAACAACTGGGGGAAAAAGACAAGAGCCCAAGTATGGCTTTCCAGACACTGCTGTGATAATCTGCTTTCCAGTGGAGAGTCAGAGGAGAGATCTGCACCTGTGCAAGTTAAAGGCTACTTGGGAAGTGGTGGCAGCAGTGGGGGTCAAGATCTGTTTGCGCCAGTTGTGGGGTCCCCATTGACACTCCAGCACTCCCTCTGTCTGTCTCTTGCTGGGATTGGGGAGCAAAATAGGTATGCTGCTGGATTTTCAGAGAGAAGCACTAATAATTGGAATTATTTCTTTGTAGCTAAGATACGTTAGTTTTAAAAGTGCATAGAGTTCACAGAAAAAATAGAAATCCTTACAAATAAATACAGAACCAGGCAGAACTAGTCTTATATAAAGCAAGGATAAAAGCAGATTGTATGCTGGGCAGCCAGTGCAGTCATTTCTCTTCCACTCTTGTGCTTCCTATTTATCCTATACATCCACCTTCTGCTTGTTGCATGCTGTTGCAACTTATTTTAAATGAGTCTTTGGTTCTGCAGTAGAATGATTCAGGTACCTTATGATCATCAAAGCCAAGAAAGCTGGTGTCTTTATCACCAGGAGGCTTATCATCAGAAAGCTTGTTGGTACCGTGCCACTACCCCAAATCTGAGCGTGTACAGGGCTCCCTTATGCAGGTTGACATGCTCGTTGGGCCAGTGCCGAGTGCTGGGTTCTGCTAACTGGTGCCCTGCTGGGACATCTCCTGCCTTGCTCCCCTTGCTGCCCTCTGCCAGCCTCCCTGCTCCAGCTGCAGGGAAAGGCTGTGCTCTCCCTCTCCTCTGAATCAGCAGTGCAACAGTGAGCTCAGTCAAGCATTCAGATGAAGTCAAGTTCCCCTTGTGATGGCAATCATCCGAGTGTTGTTTTATGATGGATTGGAAGGGTGGCTAACAGTGCTCAAATAGTAGGACTTAACTAATTGAGCTTTTAGTAGAAAAGTTCCTTTGCCAGTTTAAAAGAAACAGGTAAGATGTGAAAGCATCAAGAGAAAGTTAGTATAATGAAAGTGTGGTCTCAGCCATGGCAAATAGATGTACCTGTGTGATAGAAAATTTGCAGTTTCCAGTAGAAGTAACAAAACCTTGTGGATCAATTCCAGCTTCTGGTTCTGTGGTCCTGTTATTCTATTGGAGATAACTCCTGTTCCACAGAAACACATCATATCTCTCAGGTCGCTTCTTAGTATAACTGTGAAGAACATATACATAAATCCCATAAAATACACATTTCAGTGTCAGAGGGCAGAACCCATTTTAAGAACTAAAGAAAACTGTGTCCTTCAGAGATCAAATGTAATAGATTAGATTACGTGAGAGGATTTATTTAAAAATTTAGCAAGATGAATTGAAATATGTAGATCAGAAAATAAGAAATGTGAATTAATTCACATTTCTGATTTGTATTCACAGCAGTTGTTTCCATGTATGCTGGATAATAACAGTATCAGACATATGGCTTACACAGAAGACCTTCCACCCAAGGTCAAAATCTTGACTCCCAGTAACTGGGAGAATAGGGAATGATAATCTACCTTCCCTTTCTAGTGAGGACTGACTGGGTAACTGCTTCAAGCAGCCTGCTGCAGTGGAATTCCTTACTTTTTTTGAATCACGCTGTAATAGAGGGGAGAGTAGGGAGCACAGAGAACCAAATTCAGTCACAATGAGGATATGTAATATATTAATAGTAATCAGAAATCTTAAAAAAACTGACCGTCTCAGGTTTCTGATCTGTTCCTGTTTTTTTTTTTTTAATCACACATCATTTAGTGAAAGAGGCTGGTACACTTCTCCTTAATATCCAATTTTATATTGGGTAGTTCTTCTTAAAGGGTTGGGTGTATATCAGTGAAAGACACTATGCCAGAATATAGAGGTTGTCGAAGAAGAAGCAATTGGAAAAGTAAAAATGCAAACCAAGAAGAATTGAAATGAGAAATTAAAGAAATAAGATTTTTTTTTACTCCGTAGTTTAGAAATAACCAAGATGATGGTGTCTGATCTACTATCAGTTCATTGTCATAAACTATGTGAGAGAATAGAAGTTACCAGATGGTCTGAGTCACAGTGCAAAAACATGTTTTTCTTTTTAGGTAAGTTTGAAAAGCAGAAGAGGAATTTTGGATGGTTTAAGACTCAGGATAACTTTGCTGTAAAATGACAAGGATGATATCTACAGAGAACTGCACCATGATAAGTGATTTGGTTTGTGGAGCTTGAGAGATTTTGGAGCAATTCTTTCGCTGGCCACTGCATTTGCCAGAAGATGCAGCAGGACAGAACAATGACTGGAAGTTTGAGTTGACAGTTTATGTTACATTAGTGTTATCCTTCTTTGCATGTGCTTGGGGGTGGGTTGAGGAATAGTTTCTTTCAGAGGAAGAAAATGGATTGCTTGTTCTTCTTTGTCTCTGCTTATCAATTTCTGATAACTGTGCCTCAGTTAGTGATCATAGTGCCTCGTTGACGTATTAGGAAGCTGCCCTTGGTAAGGTTGATAATATATATTGGGTTTTTCCTAAGCTGGAAAAAACCTGTCTCTTTACAGCATATTATTGAATTCCTGTTTTGGCTGTAATGCCTCCTCAGTAATCAAGTGTCAAGAAACGGATTTTCTATGGTATTGGGAAGGATCACATTTGGCCCATGAAACACAGTGGTGTATTTTAGCTCCCTGTAAAAAACTAAGGATCATCCATGTCAGATACTTTCTGCTCTTCAGTATTTTCCTACAGAACTGGGGAAGAGAGAGGGAAATGCAATATCAATGAGCCTTATTATGCACTAGTTCAGCACTGCGTAGGATTTAGTTTTTACGTCCTTTTTAACCACATTGTGGTAGCATAACCAGTGATGAATTAATAGTTTGTGGCTTAAAATTAGAGTAATACTTTGTGCCTTTCATGTGTATTATCCAGCATTCTTCCTGTGCATTACTTTGCAGAGGAATGCAAGCTTCAAAGACTGAAAATACAAAAAAGGCAGAACCATTCTACTGGCTTTCATTGGCAAAGCAGAAGACCAGTTCTGAGATTATAAATGAAGCCAGAAATGTTCTGCGAGCCGTAGGAACTCAAAGACCATTTACACCTACAGATGGTCAAAGGAAACTTTTTGCATCTGGATCCTCGCGAGGTCCTCAAAGTAGACCCCCTTCAGTTTTTAGGTACTGTGGCTTTAAGATTTTTTCAAATATCCATTAGCAGCAAGAGATTTGATTCTGTAATTATGTTTCCGGTGATTATTTTCCCCGTGTTAATCTGTATTCCTAATCACATCCTTTGCCTTCTTCTAATGATCCTTACTGTTGGTGTTAATCTATATGTCCAGGAAGTTCATGTGGATTAGAGCTACCAGAGGCAGTCATTACACTAGTTTTCTATGTGGAGAATAATATGAGAAAATGGTCTGTTATTTACCTTTTTCTAAAATTCAAAATTGAATGTTTTTAATTGAGATAGTCTCCATCTTTTTTCCAAGAACATGTGAAAGATTACTTGTTTCCACATAACCTGTATGCTAGATCTCTTTTCAGAGCATTCTCAGATCTTTTAAATGTAAAATTGTAAGTCTTGAAGTTTGAAGTGCTCATTTTCAACCACAATTTATGCTACTTCAAAATTATTTCTGTGTGGAGTTTTGTTACGCACTAAAATTCACAGAACTCAATAGATCTGTCAAGAGAAAGAAATTATATAGTGAGCTATTTTCAGCCATTTTCCCAATCATCTTTTAGCTCTCCTTATGTACCAGTTCAGTAGTGACTGGAGGGAGGAGATATGTATTTGTAGTGTGAGGTGCCAGGCATGCCAGAAAGAATGCTGAAATGTGTTTGACCATATAAGCCAGTCAGTGTCCATGCTGCTTTCATGGCAGCGTGACTTCAGGAACTCAATTTATACAATACTCCTTAGTGCATAGGGTTGTGCCCTTACAGAAGGCAAGAGCCTGCTAATCAGGTAATGAGGTCCCTCTGGCTGACATCTATGCTTGTTCTCTCTGTGCTGCTTCTTGGTGTGGGAAGGAGCATGTTCATGCCTGCACAGGCCTGGATTTTCTGCCCTGCAATGTTCAGCAGCTTGTGTGAAATAGCTTGGGCAGTTGGGTTTGTGCATGAACTTAGGCTTACATTAAAGAATTGTTTTGGATGTATAAAATAATCTGTATCATGGCAGGTGTGCAAGTGAACTTGTAATTCTTCCTTATTGTGCTGGATTCCCAGATATCAAAGCTGAATAGCATTCATGGAAGAAGAGGGATAGTGTGAAGTAGTCCATCACTCTTTCTTCCTTCTTTTCCCCATATTCATTGGCAAAGGGATGAAATGTAAAATTAAAAGAACTAACTGATCACAAAACACTGGGTCTGCTTTATTCATATCATGTTTCATTTCTTTGTTAGTCTTCATGCATCCAGTTTTGATTTGGCTGAATCAAGACCAGTGTCTGGTATTCGTCTTAGTCCACTGGATCATGTGAGTACTCTGGAAATAACTCACACAGTACTGACATAAATATGTGTCTCAGTAGTGTTAAAAAAAGATACGATTTAAAGATGTTGGGGGGAAATGGAGGCCTGCTGCAATTTTAGTCTGAGACTTATAAAGTCAGTTTTGTCATTTTTTCCCCGAAAGAAACCTGAAAATAATTTAAACTGTTTAAATACTGCTGTATTGCATTATAATTATAAGTGACATTAACAAGAATCAGAAGACAGATACTTGAGTCAGCTTTCTTGTGTAAGTTCACTAAAATAGAAAATGTTCATGAGCATCAACATGAGCCAACAACATGCCCTTGCCATTGAGAAGGAGGCTGATGGTATCTGGGGCTGCATTAGGAGGGGTGTTGCCAGCAGGTTGAGGGAAGTGATCCTTCTCCTCTACTCAACTCTGGTAAGGCCACACCTGGGGTGCTGTATTCAGCTTTGAGCTCCCTTGTATAAGGAAGACATGGAGCTAGCGGACAGAGTCTGATGGGGGGCTGCAAAGGTGATGAAGGGACAGAGATGGGAACATTCAGGCTAGAGAAGACCAGGGAGGATATTATCCGTGTATAGAAATGCCTGAAGGGCAGGTGGAAAGAGGGTGGGGTCAGAGATTCTTTTCTGTGACACGACTAGAGGTAGTGGGCACAAACTGCGACTTCAGGAAACACTTTTCTGGCTGAGAGGTTGTCAAAACCCTGGCACAGGTTACCCAGAGGATCTTCAAAAGCTTCTTGGACATGGTCCTGAGTTTAGGTAGCCCAGACTTGAGTCACAGGGATTGGACATCCAGAGATCCCTTCCAATCTCATCTATTCTCCATCTTTGCGATCAGTAATTTGAAAGTAACTATGTGGTTGTGCTTTCAGCTTTACTTACACTTCCATAAATATAATGATTGTAGTTTATTTCTAAACAGAGGTACTTGGGGAACACCTTTTCACCCTTTGGGAAAATTACAAATTGTTTTCAGTCATAAATGTATCTGGTCTTTTAAATTTATTTTTTTTTATATTTGGTCTTTAAATACAAAATTAAATCACAATCATTTGTCAGTACCTGAGAGAAGAGAGATGCTAAATCAGTAAAATATGCTTGCTGTATACATTGCTTCTTCAAGACAGTAATGTAAATATAGCATTCTTTTGGAATTTAAGGGGAAAAAAATCCAAGAAATCCAAGTAATTTTGATAAGGAAATGAATCAAGTTAAAAAATTCTGACCATACTTCTGTTTGGATTAAATACATCTACAGTTATATTTAAGTATTGGTGTTAAATTTTCATTTATTTCATGTGTGAGAGTGGAATAAAATAGAGAAAACTATTGACCAATGCAAAAACTGCCTTTTTTACTTTACCAATGGATATAAGACTATGGGGAGATATATATATATATATATATATATATATATAAAGACTATGGAGCTCTACATTTGTTAGCACAAGTCTTTGGCACATTTTCTTTGATAAATAAGTATGTTGCAGATGTAATTAAATGAGCATTTACAAGGAATAAATAATTCTGTGTTTTTCTACTCCAGCTAGTTTTTGTCCTCTGCACCCTGAGTGTCGGCTTTTAATGGCTTTCTGTGGTGATAATGGTATAACATCTGGTTGTTTGGTGGAGTGATATCATTAGATCCTGGAGATGAAAATTTCTTAATGAGCAAACCTATGTAATTTCTATGTACTATTCTGAACTTAGCCCTTTGCTATAAATCCTGTGGGTTTCTATTTTTTTTTTTTTTTAAATTTTTTACTTGTATGAAAATGAAATTATCTGTGCTTTTATTAAAAGTCTTCTTTATCTTTGTCACAGAAACCAATACTAATCACTTCTGCAAAAGATGAAGATTCTTCTTTTTTCCTTCCAAAACCTCCTGCTGAGGCTGCAGAGGTTAGAAGAGTCAGCAGTGCTCGGGCATGCTTATGTAGAACAACTTCTCTGGGAAATTTATTTTCTGCTAAAGTGGTTCTTCTGGATCAGAGTAAGAATGTTTTGATACGTATTATTATTTGCTAGAAAAATAACAGCATGATGGGTTTTAATGTTGTTAATTACATGAATTATTATATTAAAGGTCCTTTCAGTGTAAATTTTGAAAATATTAAAACAGCTTTAAGGCAGTTTTGAAGCTGTGGTTTCCAAAAATGATGCTGGCCTTCGCCTCTGAAAGTGGGTTGAAAGCTACTCAGGTGCCTCTTTTTCCTATAGGTTTACAAGTAGTGGAATTTTACTGAAAGTTTTCTTCAATGAGTAAAACTAACAATAAATGGTGACATGTTTAAAGAGATGATAAGATGCCATTCATCTAAGGAGATTCCCTGATGGATTATTGAGCATAAAAGGAGGAATAAAAAGGAATGATATGTCTTGACAGGCCTCCATCTACATCATATTTGTTATTAAGAGCTTTTTTAGTGGAGTCTTAATAAAGGTCGCTAAATGTGGGATTTAGAAGTAATTTTCTTGCAGATGAGAGAGGCATCTTGGCTTCCTGCATGTTAGCTCATAATGAAATGTGCTGGGACTCTGTCTTTAATGAAGGCTCATTTGTAATAATATGTAGTTTAATCCATTAGCCTTCATTAGTAGTTGAAGAAGTTGAGGACCTAATGTAGTTATAGCCTGAGCTGGTCTCTTCTCCCCTTTGAGGATCATGCAAATGTTTATGTGTTTTTTGTGGAGATTCTTACCATGTGTACATACCAAGGTACGAGAGTAACAGTTACCTTCTTGAGTTCCTTCACAATATTCAGATCCTGAAATACAATTACTGTTTTTCACAAGGTACAATCCACTTATCTGTAAAAAGGGAGTAAAAAAGGATGAAATATTTAAATGTTAAAACCCCAAACTGAAAGACCTTAAGAAATGCTGCTCATAAGAAGACATTGATTACTTTACTCTTAATAATCTTAAGCTTTCTTACCTTTTAAATTGGTGCAAGCAAATTTTGATAATGTAACACAGCAAACAGTAATTAATTTTGAGCTCTGTTGTGTGTGCATATTGTGTAAGGATCCTCTTACAAAATGTATTCTTTTTGACTATTTCAGACAAAGAGAAGCTAGATTCTGAGGAACCAGCTATGATGATGAATAATCTTGGCAGAAGTAAGAATAACTACTCAGCAGAGCAAAGGTTGTACACACCAGTTAATGATAAAAGTAAACAATTAATTTGTAATGAGCGTATCAGCAGATTGGAGAGCGAAGACTTCATGGAAGGGACATCACGAAAATTTTCACTTCAGCTGAGGGGAGAAAAGTCAGTATTGCTCAAGTATGGTAATATGCATCTTCCACACAACCCTCTTCCTAAATATTCAATTATGCAAGTATCAAAATGTTCAAAACTGATGGAATTTGAAGGTAACACTGTATAATCTTTAAAATAAAAATATGTTTAGATTATTACAAAAATTTACATTTTTTTCTCTTAGGAAATTTCTGCACTCAAAGACTAACTTTAAAAAAAATGTTGGTAGAAATTTTATATGAAACAGCTTCTATTTTGTTTGATTATTAACATTTCAAAACCAAGTCTTCCAATCATTGCATATAGAATACTCAAGTGTAAATTCAGTGTGCTTACTTTTGCAGTTCAATCCTGTTTTAAGATGCTATACATTTTTCCCTTAGCTCAGCAAATGAGTAGAGCCCTTTTCAGTTCTTGTACTGGGGAAATACGTGATCATACACCAAAAAGAGGCTTAGATTCATTGACAGTAGGGGCAGAATTTTTTCTGGCTTTGAGTTTTTAGTTATTTTTTTTTCTTTTCTTTTTTTTTTTTTGATGACTGAACAGATGTAAGAAATTGAGATTTATGTGCATGCAGTCTATTTCTACTGAACCTACAGTGTTATATCCATTCTTTAATTCACAATTAAGTAATTTGTTTTTCTTTTGATTCCAACTTGAATTCTTGCAGAGTGAGGAATAGTCCCTTGGCACTCTGCTCAGTAGGTGTATCAGTTGCTGCTTTAGTAGTTGGATGAACAACCATTTTGTGCTAATAACCTTGTCAAATCTGTCAATCTCAAAAACAAAGAACAAAACCCACTTTATTTTCAAGAACACATCCTTATAAACACTCGCTCACTCTTACAAATAAATATTTGCCAGTAGATATCTGCTTTCTAGCATGTCTGTATGTTCAGGAAAAAGCTATTTCCTTGGATATTCTTAAGCATCTTTCATATTAAAGATTATATTCTTAATTATATAAAATAAAAAGGCCTTTAATTTACTAACTGGATGATAGCACTAAATAACGTTATCCATTGAAGCTGTTACGGCAAATGATACACAGCAGAGCTTTCATAGCACACTGTTTTATATTAAACTGTAAGCAGAATTTTAAAAAAAGAATATGAAAGACTGAAGACTTTTGTTAGCAAAGAAAAAGCTTCATAGGTATGGAGGGAGGGAGAATGAGAAAATAAGCCTAGCGATGAAATATGTAGGTGAAAGAAAGGAAAGTACCAAGAAGAATGCTTCAGTGCAAAATAATTTTCTCCCATTAAAATCAGTGATGCAATAACTTCTTAGATAAAGACTGTATGGATTATCTTAGTACATAAATTACTGTAGTTTGAGTTTTATTTAGTAAAGGTGTGGTGGGAAGTACTTTAGTGTTGCAGTTGAAATGGGTAGTTCCTTTTGTGGAATGTGCATCCTGCTGTTTTCAGTCCTGCTTTCAGTTTGCGTTGCTGTTTCAGTTGATGATATCCAAGTGTCTCTAATAGAAAAGGAGTCAGTTGATACTTTTATTAATTGGAAAGAGTGAACTTCCTTCTGAGTCATAATTTTAAAACTTGCAGGTATAATTGGACAGTTAACCAATTAGACATGCTGTCTGTCTGTTCAAAATTATGTTTCTCTTTATAAGCCTGAGAGCTCTGCAAGTTTTTGATTTTTGAATGTTTGTTACTGGTGGATTTTGCAATCATGAATCTCATGCATCACTTAAATTAGATCTCAAATTACTGGCCTTAGGATAATACAACAAAATTGTTTTCCAATATTGTTCTGACTATTTTTCTCCAAAATAGAAGAGTGATATAATATTCCTCCATTATTCTGTGGTTTTTTATGGTCCATTTTTACCTCTCCTGTGGATTGTGCATACTTTCTGTGTACTTGAGCGAGAGATCTCTTTTGCCAATGCCCTGCCTAAGCAATGCTGCCTGACACCATTTAGGTGCTCTTACAGCTTGGAGTACCAGACATATCTGCAAAGCTGCAATATGCTCAAGAATAATACAAAATGCTTTCCCTTTAGCAGAGGACAAAGATCCCTCATCTATATCAGCCCAAGCATTTCATATTATCCTATGATGGAAAGGCTGTAGATAATCTCAGCTGCTCTCATACATTATAACTCATTGCTAAGACTTAAACCAATGAACACGCTGGTCCAGTATTTGAGTATGGTACTACATGAGTCAGGCAGACCTTGATCTATGTCCTTGTCTGAGTACAGAGATGTCATTCTTCATCTGACAGGGCAGTTGCACAGTACCACAAACCTAGCCTTCTATATCGTTTATTGAGTTTGGTCTTCATAGTAGTTGTATATAAAAGGCTGCACAACCATAGAGGGCTCATTTCAGTAAGAGTGTTTTGGCATTCTGTCTCAGTAGAACCTGCTTAGAGGTACTAGATGATTGCTAGGATTAGATTACATCTGGTTCTGCGTCGTAAATACTTAAGGCATCTTGTATGAAGTTTCAAGATATTTTCTATTTAAAGTACATTGTATTTGGGAGTAAGAGGATGAAGGCTTAAAGGAATGTGAAATCTTTTATTACCTAGAGTCCTAACATTCTCAATATGAAGCAGTTGTGTCAGCCTCCATTCTGTATCCCAGTGATTTAAAATCCTTGCTGGAATTAAGCAAGAGGATTGTAGAAATAGTACACTTCTTATAGGAGAAGGTGTGTGAGACTCCTTACTCCCCTTTCCTCACAGTTCCTATATATGTACCAAAATAGCTTTTCTAATAAAGCTGGTTTCCTGCTAATGATGAAACAGCAGAGCATGCCAAAATAGCATGGCAGATCCCTGCCATTAATGCTATCACATTTATTTCAAAGAGAACAGAAGGGAAGTATTTTATTCCAGCAAGAGACCTGCTCATTTTCCATCTCATGTTCTTTCGTTGTCCCAAGGACTGAAGAAAAGAATGAGCAGTGCTAATGAAATCACTACTGTTTCATAGAGGTGCTGGGGGGGGGGAAGCAAAAAGGACGTTTTGAGGCAAAAAGTTATTTGTCATGTTGTTTGCAATTCTGTTTTGCAAATAACCATCTAGTTGTAATAGAATAGGTATATTAATTGAAGCAGATTGCATATATTGACATGTTGCCTCAGGAAAGCAAGGAACAATTTCTGACAATCATAAAGAGGCTAGGTTTTGTTTACATCTTCTTCCAGCCATTGTGCCTTGCCATCTATTGTGATTGCTATAGAAATGAAACTTCTAAAATGTTTTCTGCATTCATATATTTCAACAGAAGTGTCAACAGTGATGGCAGATTTGCTGATGAAGAGCAACAGTTTCCCTGGTGAGAAAAGATGTTTGGTTTTTTCCTACTCCAATTTCTCAAAATTTTGAAGGCTTATAATGTCATTCCAGGACTCCTTAGAAACATAGATGCCTTCAGTAAGGAAAAGTTTGGTGGCAAAAAGTTCACTCCCAAGTGGCCTGTTCTACACTTCTTTTAATAAGTGATTTCTGTAAATAGCTGCAAAAGGTTTAGCAGTTGCTAAAAAGAAGATACGCTGTACCCTGTTTTCTCTTACCATTGCTCTCCTTATAAATGCGTATTTGGCAGTATCCTTGAAATGTATTCATCAACAGCTTCCATGACACTACTTTCTCTTTCTTGTGCTTTTTAGAGTTTTGGAATATTTCAATAGAAAATGATAGAAGCAGGGCATAAGTGAATCATAGATTCATAGAATAGGGTGGGCTGGAGGGAACCACTGGAAATTACTTCTGTTTGATTGCTTAAACTACCATCACATCTGTGCCCAAAATGTACATTAATTTTCTCTTCAAAGAAAAGGATTCCTACAGAGAAGAGAAATTTTTTTCCTGAAGGCAACGCCCATTCTTTTCTACTCTGGATGATTTTTTGAAATGAATGACATGGTGTGGATATGAGTTTGTTGTGTGATTTAGCTGATTCTCCAGACTTTTTTATCAGGATTTGTCTTTTTCTTCTATATATTGACAATTTCTGGAGTTCTCATAAAGACAGGGAAACAGGAAGCTAATCTACTTCTAACTAATCTTTCTCTATTTCTGCCTCAGTTCCACTTGCTATTTGGACCACTAATTTAAGAAAGAAACAACTGAATGTTGGGAAAGACCTCAAAAGATTATCTGGTGCAATCTTTTGTGGAAAAGAGCCTAGATGAAATTACCTAGCACCCTGTTCATGCACGCCATGAAAACCTCCACCACACTTGGACTTCTGGGACCAGTTCTGGGCTCCCCACTGCAATACAGATATGAAACAGCTGGAGAGAATCCAGCTACTAAGATATGAAGGGAATCCTTTGTATGAAGAAGGGCTGAGAGAGCTGGGACTGTTTAGCTGGAGAAGAGAAGGCTCATCAGGGGTCTTATCAATGTATATGATATCTGAAGGGAGGGTGTGTTGTGACACCGTCACTGACTGTGTGAGAAGAGCTCGCTCTTCTCCTCCATGGCAGGCACTCAAAACAGGGAAATGTATTTACCCGCAACTGACTGTTCTTTTTAAGGATTTATTGGCTGTATATACTTTCACAACCTCCTTGCAGCTTTTCCTTTGTAGTCGATACAGAGTTTATAAATGTTTGGTTGAGAAGAAAGTACCTGACTGTTTAAGTAGCCAGATGATCCTTATCAATAGAAGACATGCCATCCTGGATACCTCCAGCAATAAAAATAAACCCAGATTACAGCGTAGATGCAGTCACACTCTGAATATACATGTGAGTAACATATCAAAGAACAGTCTTTCTAAATGGCATGTCTGTTTAAGGATTATCCGCAGTCAGGGGGACTGAACTCTGATCTAGTCTGAAAGAACACCTTTGTGCCTAGTAGTCCTTTTGATACATCTGGCTTGCCTAAATAGGCCCCCAGGATCTGCTTAGCATTTCTGTAAATCTGTTCCTCTTAACACTTAGTAAAATGTCTTGATTTTTGGGTGTAGATGCATCATGTCTGGCATTCCAATGCACACAACGTATGTTTGTAAAATCAGATGTTCAGTGCTTGTATTTATGTATAAACAGTCTGCATCTTTTACTTACTGCCTTACTGCCTAGTGCCTAGAATTTTTTCAGAGCTTTATGAAAAGTTATAAATTGCTCTAGAGACTTTTGCAGACCTGAAAACATTGATATATCAAGGATCCAAAATAAATTTATAAAAATTTGAGTCACATTTTTGGGTTTTAAATAAACTAGAAGAAGAAAATTTTTGAGGGCTGAAGAGAGTGGAATGAAGGAAAATACATTGGGGGCAAATTGAGTGACTTTGGAGGGAAAATGGATGAAAAGAGAAAGGAGGATGGGGAATGCATCAGGGTGAAAAACATGAAGGCAGAAACTGAAGGAGAACTGTAGGCAAGGCACCCCAACAGCACCCTCAATTTGCTGCAGGCATCTGAGAACCTTTTTGATCACTTTCAGAGGATGCTGAGCAAGATGGACTTTCAGCATGACCTATTATGACTTCTGTATATTTTCATTACATAAATGGCTAGTGTACTTTCAGATTAAGTAGGACTGGGTTTGTTTACCTTACCAAAATAATACAAATAAAAGAGCTCTAAGGATAAACAATGAAACTATCTGCAGCCTATATTTCCTTATGAGGAAGGAACTTAGAAGATAAGAATTGTGGTTCCACGGGTATAGAAAAGGTTCTGCCGATACAGATGGTTAGAAACTGTGCGCTCATAATTACAGTTTTCTGAGTGAATAAAAAGGGCATCAGAAAAACAAATTGAGAGGCAATGAACTCAAGTACCTTAGAAATTTATTTAAAATAAACAGAATCCCACCCCCCAAACTAAATATTACTTTACTTTAGAACATGCTACTTAGCGGTGACGCCAATGTTTTATTGAGAGCGCATGGGTGATCTTTGATGGCAGCACAGACTAAGGCTTCTTAGCAGGAAGGAGATTCTGAAGAGGTTTTTCTGTGTCTGTACTTACCAGTTTTATGTCTTCTTCTGATACACTGTAAAGTTGAAGACAAGCTTTTGGACTAATTAAAGCATGTTCTGTTTCATATTTTTATTAACTATATGTAAATGTGGGTTCTGTAAATGTCGGTGCTATTGTAGTTTATGCAGGTGATGCCTTCAGAAGGCAATGTGCTTTATGTCTTTCCAAGTATCTTCCAAGGTACCTTTTCTGTTTAAAATGTTACTAATGATTAGATTTCTGACTGTTTGGTAGGTGTTGCGTGGACCTGAGTGAAAGAAAATGGTGTTTTGTTAGTCAGTTGTCAGAAAGTCCTCAGATATTGTGCCTTCTGTTTCTGTAATTGGAAACCAGTTCGGTGGATCTCATATATTCAACCACCCCCTGCCCCAAAGAAGTTGCCTTAAGCAGTCATATAACATTTGCCAACAAAATATACTCATAAAACCTAAGGGTGCTCTGCAGAATCATGTTATATTCTGGATCACAAAGCTGGCAATCCATTGTCATTTCCTTGTTTAAAAATGGAAAAGAAATCTGTTTCCAGACACCACATAATGTCTCCTCTGTGTCTTTTTCAGAGCATTTACTCAGGGCGTGATGCACAGTCTGTCTGCATGTTAGTAGCTCTTTGCCTTTTTAAGAGTCTGTTGAGATTCCAGTTTACATGAGATAGTCACGGTTCCCATCTCTGCTTCAAGAGAGAGTCCACAGATTCAGTTTACATGGGTGCAAAAGAAGACCCTCATAACCTCTGGACAAGCTAAGTTGTGTGAGGCCTTGGCACTTGCAGAAGCAGATAGTGTGGGGCTTATGACCTTTTCCATCCCTGCTGTCCTTGTCTTTTGTTCATTCCCTGTTATTCCTGCTCTTCTCTCTGAAAACAAACATGTATATTCTTCATCCTGTATTGCACTCAGTTACTTCTGAGTTGCTTCTCTGTTCTTCTCCCACTTCCATGTTATCTAACTTTGCCTCCCACAGCTGTAAGGATATGTAAGGTGTTACAGGAATCTTACCACGAGGAGAGAGGGTAGTGTGGAGAGGCAATGCCTTGAAGTTGGACATTTCAGAAAGATTATCATGTTCTCTTTTTGTTCTAGTTAAACTTTGCTACCTCATTAATCACAGGTGTTTGATAGAGGCAACTATGCAGAGAAGCATTAATTTGTTAGTATTAGGCCATGTGTCTCTCTCAGCTAGTAACTAAATAATCAGGAGCACCAGGGATACATCTGTACTAATAATTGATAAAAATTAAACAAAGGAGTTAATCACTGGCTTAGTGGTCAACTGCTGTGTCATGGGTTATGTGTGATGCAATTAAAATATTTTTAATTCCCTCCCTCCCACACACAAAGTACTGTTTGGGAATGTCCCTACCTCTGCTTGTCTGTGCCCTGTGCCCAGGCATTTGTCAAGGAAAGCACCACCTTTCTTGGGCCAAAACTGTAGCAGGGACAAAGCTGAGGGTCTAAATCTGAGGAACAGTGTGACCCAAAATGCAGACCCATTACCAGACTGTTCTACAGGTAAAGAGGTAGCCAGATTCTCAGATGTGTAAGGCTCAGTATGAGGGAGGAGCCCAAAACACTATTCCTCCATTGGAATCTTACATTCATGTTTGTGATTCGAACCTTTGTTGCGTGCAGCTTCTTTGGAGATTACTAGTTCAATTCTTTGCCTCTGGGATGTAGTTCGTGGAAATGTAGTTTTCCCTGGAATCCTGTTGAAGGTGAGAGTTTGCATTAACAAGAGGCTCATGGCAAGAACAAACAAGTAAATGTCTAAACACGCAGAATTTCTGAATAAATGCTGCTTTTGTTTAATTATCCATTCTTTCACCAGGGAAAAATACTGAACGTGTATTGGGGCTGGCTGAGATGGAGTCAGTTTTCCCTGGAGCAGCCCTCATCATGCTGTGCTTTCCATTGATAGCTAGAAGGTGTTGAAAACACACCAGCATTTTGGCTACAGCTAAGCAGTGCTCCACCAGCGTAGTGCTGTCTCTCCATATTCACCCCTCACCAGTAGTCACCACCACTAGGGGTGGGCAAGACCTTTGCAGGGGACATAACCAGGACAGCTGGCCCAAACTGACCAAAAGGATATTCTAGGTTGTGTGATGTCTGCTGAGCAATAAAAGCTAAGAGAAGGGAGGAGTGTGGGCACCCATGCTTATGAGGTTTGTCCTCCAGAGCAACCACTACACGTACTCAAGCCCTTCTTCCTTGGAAATGACTGGACATTGCATGCTGGTGGGAAGTTGAGAATAAATCTTTCTGTTTTCTTTCCTTTTGCTTTATTAAACTGCTTTTATCTTGACCCAGAAGTTTTTCTCCATCTTGTTTTCTCCCTTGTTCCTACTGAGGAGAGGAGTGGTAGAGCACTGTGACTGGGCACTTGGCGTCTGTCCAAGGTCACCACACCACACTACTGCAGGGCTGGCTCACTTTCCTCTTGGAATTCCTCATGCTCTGTGGACGTTCAAGAAAGCAGTGTTCTTCGTAGAAGCAACTATGATTTCTTTTACATGAGAAGGATAGAGACGATCCAGTTGCCAAGTTCCTTTTCTTCTGTAAATCATCAGAGCCTCTGTCAGTTAATGTCTTGATGAGCCCCTTATCAGATGATCAGATTTCTGCCAATTGACTTTGTTTCCTAGGCAACCAGTCTGAAGCCAGTTCCCTTCAATAGTAGGTAACTTATTTTTTAGAATAGGTTGATTACATTTTAACTGCGTTGTTCTTAACAAGATACTTAAGTTTCAGTAAAAAAAAATTAAAGATATGTAAAGATAATGAAGCAAAAGCCTCTGTAACTAAAATGTAGTTGGCAGAATGGTGAAGATATATAAAGTGATTTTATAATCTCTCACAAAATTCATAAATTGTTCATACTCCCTGAAGATAAGCCTGCCCACCAGTCATTCTCATTTATATATGTATTCAGTGTATTCTTTTTTCTGAAAATAATGACAGTACCAGTAATTTACAAGGATGTTTCCCAAAAGTACAGATAAACAGAATACCAGCAGTAAAGCCGTCTGCTTTCCTACTCATTTAAGTCTCTAAACTGGTGGATACTGGTTTTTAAGAAACAACAGGTTCCAACCAAACTTTTTTTTTTGTGCAGTTGTCATGGCCTCACTCTACATCTCGCATATATGGTGTTTCTATCTATTAAGTTACCACATCCTTTGCTTCAGTGTCTTTTTCTATTAATCTGCTTTTCCTTCCAGCAAAACTCATAGGATTGTCTTTGTTGCGGTTTCTTGGATTCATTGTGGGGATTTACATTTTCAGGGAAGAAGCACAAATGGGATATAGTTAGAAAACTCTTTTTCTGAGGAAAGCAAACTCAAACATCCATATTCATACAGGCATGTGGTATCATCATGCTGAATTTGTTCTCCTGCTTATCCAGTGACCTCTCAGGTGATAGTCTTGATTTCAGGGGTGGATGAAACTTGTAGAAACATTTCTGAAACTTCTAAAGTTTATACAAGATATTCACATAAATGGAATCAAATTTTAGTTTCTGTCAAGGCACTGAACTGTATTTAATGTGTGCTGTAAAACTCTTCTTTCTTAGAGATGTCAGACAATTTTAGAGTAGAAATGCAAGCTCTTGTCTTTTTTAAAAATTATTATTACTTTTTAAAGCCTTGCTTCCTCAGAGGAGTAGAAGTTGCTGTATATGAGCTCAAATAATTTCAAGAGAGTTTGTGTAAGCATTTTGGTTTTGGAGCACTTAAGTCCACATGCTGTAAAAAGGAAGCATTATTCACTGTTAGCCATAATGAAGCAACTGTTCCTCTGTAATGTGATTGCTTGGGAATTTTTTGACTGATCACAGTGAGCTATCCAGTCCCTTTTGTAGGGAACTGATCTTGCAAGAGCTTTGTCTTTTATTCTGTCTCCATCTGTTGATAGGATGACTTACATCTTCTGTCTGGACTGACAGACAGGATTTAGGCGCCAATCCAGCAAACCACTTAAACAGCAGTTTAGCTTTAAGCCTTGTAGTAACTAAATTAACTGGTTAAAAAAAATCAAAATCACATTGCTAACACACTACTGTCATCTTTAGAAGGAAATTCAGGAGATTGGGTTGTGTTGGTACATGAACTTTAAATGGAATAATGTCGTGGTTTTGCCAGAAGTGTTAAATTAAAGATACATTGAGAATAGAAAACACTAATTAAGACCTTTGTCTTTAGTATGGAATTTAAAGGAGGAAAGACTGCAGTTTGACAGCAGAGAATGTACATCTTGTCTATTGCTTTTAGATCAGTGCTACTTGAGTGTGTAAATAGGCAAACAGAATAAATAGGCTTATTACAGGTGTGTGTAGCAGTTTCCTCTGGCCAAAGAAAGACTGACTATAAAATCAGCAGGAATTACAGCATTACTTACTATTGTTTTACAAAGAAATGGCAACATACCTGTTTCTTGTACTAACAGAACTAGTGGCCACTACACAGTTAGCAATAATTTACTGGCAGACCTGGAAATTTTAATATATTCTTTAAAGGTTACTTAACCTTTTCATTAAATCTTTTTAAAATGTTAATTCTGTCAGAAAAATAATCCTGTCCTTGTGAATGGATGAAGTTACAGTTTTAAGCTAGTTGAGTTTATATTCAGTTAGTTAAACTGATGATAAAATAAAAATTGACTCTTCCTGAATTTAGTTTGCTTCATCTTTCAGTTTTATTGTACAAATGGAAATGCTTTAGGTTTTGTGTTCCATAATGGTGACCTCTTGTGGTGTGAATATGTCAGTATTTCTGAAGGAGCTTTCTGTAATTGGTACTGAAGGAAGTTGTATTTATATGTCACTTTTAATGAGCAGTAGTAAAATAGTAAAATAACATCTTTTCCAATTAGTTATTAATATGCTGAATGTATGTGAAGAAACCAGCATTTTGAGAATTGCATGATGATAATAATTTTGTGTGTCCATACTGTATTTTTTAGTAACCAGATGAGAGAGCCTGGCATAAATTCATCATGGCCAAGGAGTTCAGGCTGGAAGAGAAGAGTAACAGGTACTTTGTAAGGCATTTCAATCTCCATTCAAAAGATTTGAAGTCAAATATCAATAATCTAATTTTTGTGATTTGAAGATCTCTTTCTTTATTATTCACTGAACAGTATTTTTTGTTTTCTAGATATATTGGGGGTTTTACTGATGTTAGTAAAGAGAAACAATATTCAAGAGATCTTAATTCTAAAAATCTGTTGATATTTTTCTCTCTTGCTTTTCCCATATGTAGGCTTAAGAATATGCCAATCCATTAACATCTTGTTTGCCCA
This sequence comes from Pyrocephalus nanus, assembly GCA_038380795.1. Lineage (NCBI taxonomy): Eukaryota > Metazoa > Chordata > Aves > Passeriformes > Tyrannidae > Pyrocephalus > Pyrocephalus nanus. The sequence goes on from CM076260.1 coordinate 45,703,383, forward strand.
TCACTTTTTGTAATCTGTTGTAGTTGCACAGAAACTGATAAACTTATGCCAGGCTATATTATCTGAAGAAACAGATTCTGGATTGCCATGTAGGGATGCATTTTGCTTACTTAACATACTAGATTTTAATTAATATTTCCTCGTAGCTGGCACGTTTGACACATCATAAGTGTGAGAGTCTGGTATGGAAACCTGAAGTTTCTACTGCAATGTCATTATTCTTTATTACTATTTTTCTAGAACTGAGAAGTTGTGTTACTCTGGATCATTCTGGCAAAGGCTGTATAGTGCTCTGCTTTCATTTCCTTCAGAGAGGCTGAGAGTATTTACCATGTCATGGGAGTTAGTATTCTTAAAAGCCTTTTAATTTATTTGTGCTATTTTATTTGTGTTATTAAAAAAAATAGTGTGTGTTATTAGGATTGTTTCTTTTTATATCTACTTTTCTTAACATTATGTAGTTTCCTTAGTCTGTGCATGCTTCATCACTGATCCTAGAACAAACAGTGGGATAGCAGCAGGAATCCTCCATCGGTTCTTCTCTGTAGTGGGGTCCTGGGTGGAGTGTTCATTTTAAGATTATTTCTATATTCTAATATGATTTATGTTTATACTTTTACATTTTAGTGAGGAGATATAGACTGTTTTAATATTGATCTATTTGTAGCCACTCAGTATTCAGTGAAAAGGCTAAACATTTTAAGTCAGGCAGCACACAGCTTTTGAAAGCTCAGTGTTGCTAAGGCTCTTGTATTTACATGCTAAAAACAGCAACCAATAAATGTAGACTGATTAGTGATTTTTTTTTTTTTTTGACCAGAATGCAAAGCAGCAGTTAAGACCTATGAAAAACTGAGACAACCAACTCCAACTTGCTGCATTCTTTTGCTTGAGTATTTTTCCTGTTGAATCGTGATTCACTCAATTGGAAAGTTCAGGACAGCTTTTGCGATATTTTAAATACAGCTAGTACCCTAACTTTTCATCTGCAAAACGTCTCCCAGGACTGAGACACATACAAGTTTACAATTTATTAATGTTACTTTTCTTTATAATCAAGTATTTTCAGTTCATTTTTATTGCTAGGATTAATATTGTTTAGTAAAAGCTGATTATCTCCTTTTTGTCCTAGTTATAAAAGATATTTGTTTTAAAAAATTATACCATTATGACTTTCTTTTTCTGGTGAATATGGACAAGTGAAGCAGAGTGGTACAGAAAAATCTTTTCATTCTGAACGGGAAATTAAATGGCTTTGTTAATTTTTTTTTTTTAAATGAGAAGTTTGGTTCTATCTGCAAATGCATGCCTGAACTATTCTGTTTCTTGCCTGATGAAGTTAAGCATGTGTGTAGTTAGAAAATGTCTCATCTTTCAGAGAGGTAATTACAAGTCAGAAAGAAAAGAAATCATTGAGTCAATATGTGGGTTTTGTGGCAGGAAGGAACAGTGCAAACTATTGTAGAGTTCTCATTTCGCCTTTGCTATTACATTTCCGAGAGCAGAACTTTTACTTCATTGCAAATGCTGCATAGTGTTTTATTAATTAAGCTACTTATCAGTCTAAATAAGATTATCACCTCATTTGATCTAGTATATAAAAATGGTCTGCAAAATAAGTAACAATAATATTAGCTAATAAGGTGTACTAATATGTATATATGTAAGCACCAACAATATAATAGTTATTGTAATAATAAACATACTTACCAGTGTATTACTTATGAAACAGCATTTTTGTGTAATCTGTTGAAATAGATACATATGATACATTCATTGTGTAAAAAATGTAGGTAGACAGTTAATACAGATCAGAAAAAGAATTCTGGATTATTTTCCAAAGAGCAAGCTTTTAAATTAGAAAGTTTTTAATTGTTTCAGAGTTCCAGGTAATGCTTAGTAGATAGTCATTGTTTTAAGGTCTGAGACACTGCTCTCATGATGCAAACCTCTCATTGGTGTTCTCATGTAGTATGGTATTTTTTGTGTTTGGTGATGATTATGCTAAGAATTTACATTGCCATTTAAATGCAAGAGCTAGTAATGAACAGCAGGAGACACTTTCAGGCAAATCTGTCACTTAAGAAAAAGGGATATATACTAGTCTTAATGGCTTTCTTCATGTTATTTAGTGGTGTTGTGTGACTTTTATTTCCGTATTAAAAAAAACAAACACAAAGCGAAAGCAAGACAACAAGCCAGACCGTGTCTTTTTAACAACAACTTGGGTTGCCTGCAAGATAAAGAGCTTAACCCAGTCTTGAACTCCAGACATATGCCTGTATGCACCTTGTAAGCAACTTTTAGATCCTTTAAATCTCAAGTTGCACAGAAACTCTGGCTCTCCATATGTAGTGGGCCAATCGTTAAGGCCAGAATTCTGTCATTTCTCATAGTGCTTGGTGAACGTGAAAAGAATGTTCAGCAAGTCAGAATAATTCCCAGTGATACTGCATCCATATGAAAGTCAGTCCTGGAATCCACTTTTTAATAAACTGTGTTTCACCAGCTCCCGTGTCCAATCTGAACACAGGTCCATGCTCCCATTCCTGTTTCCAGAAGTCAATTCCACTGATTTTTTGGTCTTCCAATTTTTAACTTGATGTCCGTGATAGATTTTTTAAAAACTATTTTCTTTTTGAAGCAAAATTTTAAAAAAGCTGAAATATTTTTAAAGACTTGTCTTTGTGAAGTGGACAAGGTTTCTGATAACAAACAGTAGCTTTTTCTCAGTCACAGGAAATTGTTTGAGTGTGACCAAGAAAGCTGGGAGTTGATTGCCTTCAAGATTTCTGGCATGTTTATTGGAGGCAAAACATTTTCTATTAGTTCCCAGGTTGCTGTGTGAAAAATTGTTGAATGCAATAAAGAATAGGAGGGAAACATGCATTTTACAAAAATTTATTTGTGAAGTTCTCAAAAATAATTGCATGAAGTAGTTAGAATGGCTAACGGTGTAATAACTAACAAGACTGTTTTCACTAACTGACCAAAGAGTCGGTGAATCACTTTTAGTGTAATATCATGCGTGTGCACTAGATAAAATTGTACAATCCTAAAGGATTGTCTGTTGTATGGATTTTTTTAAACACAGAATAAGCTGTCGTGGACACAGAGCTGAAAAATAGTAGGACACATATATACAAGTAGTCGTTACCTTCAAATTCAGCAATCAAATGAAACATTGGTGTCAGCAAATGAAGGCTTTATAGTACAGCTTTACATATCAGAATACTTATCCATCTAGTTTTGTTTGAAACTTTTGGTTTTGAGAAAATGTAAATAAAAACAAAAGCTTGAGCAGGTAAAATAGCCCAGATTATAGCAAAATGGGACATTTAGGGTTTTTTTCTGATGGGCTAGTAAAGTATTTGTAGCTATTTATTTTTGTAGACATTGAAACCGTAACTGAACGTGTGCTTTTGTTTTGAATGTATTTTGAAGGCTTAGAGGATGAAACAAGAATGAATGAGTGGGAAGAGGAGGAAGTCTTTTGGCATATAAAGATTCTACCGATTCTGCATGAACTGAAAAAAAGTGGGTAACCGTGTTTTTGAAAGGGTTTGCTTTCTGTACTGTTCCCTGAGGGAAGCATGGGACTCATTTGTGTTTACTACAAAATAGTAACAGTAATTGGACTATGTGACCTTTTATGCTTTGATGTGTTCAGTGACTTTGTGGTGTAAAACTAGCCTGGGCAGTCTAGGGGTCACTTGTCTCTAGGTGGCCCTGCTTGAGCAAGGGGGTTGTACCAGTGTGAGTACCAGGAGTGATGACCACAACAAAAATGTTTTAGAGCAGATGTTGTCTGACTAAATTACCTTACTTTAGATCACATAGCTCTGCTAGCTTAGCAGTCAGTAATAATTTTAAGAATAAAGCACTGCACAGATTCACTTCTTTAACCATAGACTGTATTGAAGGTCTCAATTAATTTTAGAAAACTAAGGAAATCTTAATGAAAATTTCCATTTATGCTTGAAATATTAGATTTATCAGAAAAGTATGTAATGACCCAGAATACTGAAGCGAAATTGAGTAAATTAAATATGGTTTGAAAGTTTAAACTCTGAAATCCATTTTAACATTTCATTCAAAAGGTTGTTCAGTTGCTTTCAGCAGGCACTATATTTATCTGAATGGTGGGAATATAGAAAGTAGATTTGTTTTTACAAGTGGTTCTGTTTTACAGGATCTTTTGCAGTGTTTGTTGTAGCATGATACAGATTGGAATTTTTTTTGCATAGTTCTGCAGATGTTGATGACTATGAAACACCAGTACAGTACTAAGTGATTCTCAAAATATGTAATTATTTTAAAAAGGCAGGAATCTCATTCCCATATCTGTCACTGGTGGGTAGAAAAACAGTCATCAGGAAATTTGAAAACAGCTATGGCAACTTCACATTTTCATTGCTTATTGCCAAGATTCTCAAATATGAGCCACTGAGTTATAGTTTTGCACAGTGTGATAGTTTTATTGGTAAGCAAAATAAAATTTAGAGGTAAAATCTAATCATGTCTTTCCCTTGTCATGAATGTAGCTAAGGGAAATCGATTGTCATGCCCCTTTTCCTCAGTCTTTACTTGATTTTTTAGTGTGTTGGGGTTTATTTAGCTTTTTGATAACTTGGTTAGGGCATAGTTTTTCTAATAACAGGTGACATTATCTAATGATACTTTCTCAGCAGTTGTTTGAATGCAGTGCTAGAAAAACCTTAAAAGTTGAGTTTCGCTGCTTGTTGAATATTCACACAAATTGTAACTGAATTGCATCATTACCTCCTGCAGCCACGTGATATATTGCTTTCTTTAGGCTGTTTGCTGCATAGTTACAGTTTCTCTTATAAACATGAATATTAGAATTCCATAATTTTAATGTTTTGAGTAGGCCTGTTAGTAATTTAATATTCTTTAATTTCATGTGCAGTCATTTGCTTCATACCTTTCAGCTAATTCTCTGCACATGCATTTAGTTCACATTTAGCTTCTCAGATATTAATGGAAAAGCCTTTTTCCTCCCCTTTCTCCCTCAAAAATATTTGCAGAAAGCTTTCCATTCTAAAAACAAATTTGAAGTCTGATCTGGAACTTAATTATTGTCTAAAATCTGAGTATGTTATGATTGAGATGATTGTTATACGACAAAAACTAATAAAGCTCCAAAGTCTCTTTTTCTAGAGGAACAAATAATTTATTTTGTTACATTCCAGTGCTCAGGAGAATAAGCTTCAAAAACGTCCCATGGGATGAGCAATGAATAATTTTTTTTGTTGTTAATTTTGATCAAATGGAGTGTGAGACCATTCAGTTTTGGTTCCTCACTACTCCTGTTTCACAGCTTACTGGAGCAGAGTATTTAGAATAATGCTAAATTTTGTTAAATTTTCTGTCATGATGAGGGTAGAAATGGAATAGTCATTGCTGTTCCTTGAGTGTGATGATTGCAAATTGAGAGCTTCCAGGCACTGCTCAGCACGAGAGATGGGTCCTTGAATCTGCTGACAGGTTTGGGGCCTCAGACATGTTTTTTGTTGTAATTTCCTGGCCATACATATTTCATCACAAGTGCTTTGCCTCTTGAGTATGACTCTACTTTAGCTGTGAAGCACATCCTGAGTAAATGCAGAGTTTATACAGGCAGCTTAAGTGGATTTACATCGTGCTTTGTAAGTATCACCTTATAGACAAAAGCAAATGTAAGGAAAGAGAAAAAAAAATCTCACTGTTGAATATTAAAAATAGACAAGACTTTTCCTTTTCTCTCTAAATTAAACATGTTCCATTGTGCTGAGATGTGGTTTTTGTAATAACTTACTGTAGGTTTTATCTTTGTATGTTTTAAATAGAGTTTGGGTGACTTGAGTGAGGAAGTAGATGACTTTTTTGTCACTAGGCCAACATCCTACTTAAATATATCTTGCACCTCTGCTATATATTCTAGTTTTTACACAAGTAAACAAGTTTTTATGTTCAGTTACTCTTAATCCCGGCAAGGTTTGATATATAAATTTATGTATATAGGGAGAAAAATATTCCTTATTCTTTTTCCTATGTAATGTTTGGTAGGAGCACTTTAAAGAATATATTCAGAGACACAGTTTCCTGGTAGACATTTGATCAATCTGATTATAAGCATTAAAGGTGAATTTCGTTTTAGCTCTAGGTGTTATTTTGGCTCTGTGACTTCTTGAGTCTCCTCTTTTTTAAAAAGCAAAATAAAACTTTCTGAGTATCATGTTATAGTTTTAAAAGATTTATTTGGTGCCTTATTTATGTTGTGCAACCCATTCTTTATTTTGTTCTCCTGTGTCTTTATCTGTTGAGACGCTCTGGATAAGGTGACACTGATAATTATTTTTTATTTTTCTCTCCCTTCCTACACCCTTCAAGTAGAAGACAATATAGAAAATCTTTGTCTTGCTTGTACCAAGCTCTATCAAGCACTGAATGAAGGAAATATGCTTGGAAAACAATTTAAAAGAAGAAGGGAGCTTCTGAAGACATTATATAAACTTGTAGACATTGATTCAGATCCACTTTGCCTGAAGCTGGCAAAGATTATTTTGGCTGTAAGTGTTTTGAAATGCTGTTTGTTAGAATGTGAATCTCAAAATCATGAATTACAACTTGCATTTAATTTTTATTTCATATTTTTAAACTGTGTCTAAAGTAACGCTTTCCTAAGTACAGTTTACTACCACAGAGATACTAGTCTCCCATTCATCTACTTCAGCACACTTTAAAGCTTATTTTTTTCAGAGAAATTACATCTGGGGGAGGGAGGAAGGGCACAAAATATGGTAGCTGGTGTATGGTGACAGGAATATTGTATAGGCGTGGAAAAGAGGCAGTGTCCTAAGGTGGGATACACATGCAAGGATTTGAAAAAAACAGTATTAAAAAATTTAGACATGGAAATGAAGCTTGTTTTTTGAATAATATCATGACCTTATTAAACACCTTTATCTGAAAATACCAAACCAGAATTTTGGGGGTTTTTTGAAAGTAAGTGTAATTAGTCTCTTTTTTTTTAGTATTTCTGGTTAAACCTCTCTGAACCTCGTGATTCATGTTCTGCAAAGTATGTATGGACAGTCACTGGTGAAAGGATGCCAACTAGCATTGTGTTGGAGACATATCAGTAATGTGTGTGTGTGTTGGGGGAGGTGTACTCCTTTAAGGCAGTGTAAATTATTTTAATCAGAAGATACAGTTCTATACTCAGATACTACATAGATGTTTAAATGGTGCTTATTAAAAGAAAAGTTCCCTTACAGACATTTTTCTGTGGAATCTATTAAAAATCATGAACGTAGAAGAAATTGTCCTTGAAATGCAGAGGACAGGAAGATATATGTCATTGTATTTTTACCACTTTAACTTCCCTTTCATGATCTCTCAGTGACCATTACTACATTATAAGATCTTTTCTGATATCTGAGCATAAGTTTCATTATGACATGTACTGTTGTACTGGCGTTCTTTGTGGTATGGCCATAGATGCCAAACCAATGATTTCTGTACAGAATTTACCTCTAAGAGTGAATTAGAAGTAAAACTGCAAGCTACTGATATACTACCTGCAGGTTTACTACATTAAAATCTGCATATCACCTTATTTAAAAGTCAGTCAGCACAGTGCTAAATAAAACTTTATCTGTGTTTCAGAGTCCTTTGATTCTGCAAATTTTTCAGTTTGGTTTAGTATATTGTTAGGCTTGCATCTGGAATTAATTAGCTCGCTAAGAATACAAGTTTGCCATGGTGTTGAACTTGTAGAATGTTATGGTGCATTTTTGTATATCGATTTTAATTGTAATTTTTATGTCTTTTACTTTTTTTGCAGATGAAAGTGGATGGAAAAATTCTTCTTAGTGTTTGCAAGCTGGCATTTAAAATCTGCAGGAATGAAAAAAATGATTACATCGTTCAAAATGATAGATTACTGGGTATGTATTCTGTTCTTGTCTGTAAGTTAGACGTTGAAATTCAGCAGTTAGATTATTCATCTTCCAGGAAATGTTCTCAGAGTTAACTTTAGTCAGATTAAAAATTGTTTACTGCATCAAACTAATGATTGGTCTAGTCCAGTATTCTGTGTCTAACTAACAGTGGCAGCAGGGGATGCTGTCTAGGGAGAGCATTGAAGCCTACATGTTTTCTGTGATGTTTTCCCTGTACTCCCTCAGCATTCAGAACTGCTATATTCTTTTAGGGACATTAGGCGATGCATCCCTCTCTAATTCCTTTTTAATATCTGTTTATAGATATTTTGTTCATTAATTTGCCTAATTCCTTTTTGAACTTTCTGATTCTATCTCCTTCTCCAATTTCACAGAACAATTTCCAGAAATTCTCTGTCTGCTGTTTTAAATCTATGTAGTTTTCATTATCCCCCTGCTTATAGTTTTTGCAGGATTTGTGAGAGTTTCTAGTCAGCTTACCCTTCACCTTCATGATTTTTTAAACCACATTCATATCACGTATCTCTGCCTTATCCCTTTCAAGACTGAGGCATCTCAGCCTTTTAGCTCTCTCTTTGAAAGGATATTGTGTCATTCATTGTTTTATAAGCCCTTCTCTGTAGCTTCTCAAACTCCAGTAGATCCTTCTTGAGATTTACAGTACAAGACTGTATAGAATTCAATCTGTGTCTGCACCAAATTTTATAGGAATGAAATAATGCTGACTGTATTGTTGGCCATCATCAGGGAGGATCTTGAGAACAATCACTGTCTTTTTTTTATAGCTGCTGCTGCACATTGAGGCAGTGGTTTTGGAGAACTGTCAGCAGTGGCTGTAAGATCACTTTTGTGATTGTAACAGTGTTTGTGTCCTGCACACAAACCCCTTGCAAATATGAGAATTATGAAGAAAATGACATTGCGTGAATGATACTCAGTATTCATTTTATAGTCATTTATTTCATTAAAGCTTCATGATGTTTTGTTAATGTAGGCCTTGATCTTGCAAACCTTTATTGCACGTGTGTAAGTTAAGGCATATGTGTATCTGCTTAACTAGATGAGAGTATTCATGGTCTTAAAGTTTAGTACACAATTGTTATCAGAAATAAAGATAAGATAAGCCTTTCCAGTAGTAAGGAAAGGACTCACAGAAAAGAGAACAGCTCAGGTTGCTTTGACTTTGGATACTGAAAACTACAGTTTTGTAGAGATTAGCATCATACGTAGCATCTGGGCAAGTCACGTGGCTATGTCTGTGTAAGCACTGGGTTTTTTGCTCTCATTTCCATCTTCATTCACTTTTCTTTCACTTGCTCTTCTTTCCCTGTATTTTAAAAAATAATGAAGGAAAGAACATTCTTGGTAGGAGTTGGTTTGTTTGCTTTTCACTCTTTATGTTTTGGACTCAACTTATCCAGGCAGAAGATATGAACCTGGATTTACATCATAATCACCCAGATCCCTGTTGCAGTCACTGGCTTATATATTTAATTTATTTTTCTTCCTTTGGCCCTGTGAACTATTTGTATGCAGTGGAGCAGCTCTAGTAGAAGAAATAAGTTAATTGTTCATCCCAAGATAGACAACTACTGTTCAAGACCCCGTTTGATACTGGGCAGAGCAGGAACCTGAAACTGATTTCTTACATTCCCACAACCCAGGTGATTTAGTTGGTGAGGGGAATAGAGCAAGAGTCTGATGTGAGTGTACCTCAATCATGTACCCTCATATATTTGGAGAAAATTTCAGTTAGGATTGAGACATAAAAAAATTTTAAATATCTAAAGATCTCTTCAATTTAATGACATAGGAAAAAGTTTTTATTCAACTGGAACTTGATGGAACATAGCAAGCAGAAATAAACATCTGTTTCAATCAGTTACTAGAAATTCAAAACTATAAAGTTGGTCAGGATTACTTACTTGTTTAAGATACCCTCACCAAATTCAGAATGTCTCCGTTGGACTGTGAAAGATGCACTGAGCTTGTGCCCATTATCAACTGTTAACTTTAACATTTCAGATATCTGACGCTGGTAGCATAAAACAGGACTTTTAGAGTAACTTTACCTACATAAAAAGTAAATCTGAAAAGGCTATGAACAGATTTCAAATGTGAGATTTGAGTTAGCTCCCTCTGCTTTTTAGTGCTCCATTAGAGATGCTTTAAGAAATTTGATTTTTAAGGAAGTAGTGAAAATAAACCTCTTCAGCATGCATAAGGTTTAGTACACAAAATTCCAGGCACAGACAATCACTTTTGCAAGTGGTGATTTCAATGATTTCTGCTATGTGTTTACAACTTACACTGGTTCTTGAAGCCTGGGAGAACAAAAGTCAAGCCCATTCTCTTATTCATCAATAATTGTTTCTTGGTTTTAATCCAAATACCCAATTTTTCTAGCCCACTTACTAGAAATGTAAGAGTTCAATCTGAGGGTTTTTTCCCAATTGTTCATCTCTTCAATGACTGGACTATATCAAATATAAATTTTAATATTAGAGTTTCTGAATAATGATTTTCCTTTTAGATTGTTTGTTGGAGGTTCTGAGAAATGAAGATCTACAAAAAAACAACGAAGCTTTCCTCTATTGCATGGGAGCTATAAAATTCATGTCTGGAAATGCAGTACTCCTTAATGAAATGGTCAACAAAGGAGCTGTTGAAATGTTGCTGCAGTTAATGAAGCAGATTAATAATATAAAAGAAAATGACACATATTTCTCCGAGTTGGGCCACATATTAGTCCAGGTTAGCATTTATTTTTAATTCTAAAAGTACACAGTTCAAGGGCAAATTAAAAATTTAATTAGAGGAGATAAGCTAACCCTGTGTGCCACTGACAGAATTGTACCTATATTTCAATTGACTTCTTTTTAAGAAGTTTAATGAAGTTGTTCAGGACCTAAATTGAATTACCATGGATATTTTTGTGTAGTCAATTTTAAAGGCTTTAGAAATTCTGAAGTTAATAGAAATATTTTTAGGTACCTAATAAACCAGTTTCTCATTATTACTTTATGATGATGGCAATGTTCTGGATATTACAGTAAACAGATAAAAGTGTGTTCTCTGTATAAATTCTTTAAGCTGAAATACTAAATACAAACTGGTTCTGCAATACTTTAGGATATTACAAAAAGCTTTTTATCACAATAATAATGTATTTTAAAAATGCATAAGAAAATATAACTGTTTCTTTGACAAGGCTTTTTGAAGAACTGTGAGGAAAAGTGGTTGCAAAAGCGAACACTTTTTGAATCTTTTGAAGGCAACAAGCTCAGGCACCTTGATGAATGGTGGCTATGAAAAGTAATCCTTTGCAGTAAAACTGATTAAACCTTAGTGTTTTAGAAGCACAGAGTTTTTCATTATTTATCAAGGTAGATTCCTTTATTTATCAAGGTAGAAGGCTTTTGTCACTTCTGCGGACTTCATAGGAAAATATTTTGGATAACTTTCTGAGGTAGTATTTGCACTAAGTTTGTTACTAACTATGCCAGGTTTCTTTAACTATTTACTAGCTTACAAGCAATAGATATTAAACTTCTTGAAATTATATGAGAAAACAAATAGCATATGTCCTCATATTACTGTTACTGATTTTGATCCGTTTTTTTAGTGGTGCTGTGAGGTATTGTCTGTGCAGAATAGTGTGTATAATCTTAAACCAAACATAAATAGATTAGGAGATGCTAGAGAACACTGAATGAAATGGTGTGGCTTAATACTTACTTTTTGCAAAGGAAGTGGCAAATTGCTCCAGACTGGAAGAATATATGATCAAACTGTAAATTTTGTGCTTGTCATGTTCCTATTTCCTTCCTTTCTGGTCCTGTCATCATTAAGTTCCTGTACTTGGCATGTTAACTTTCTTGTGGCGCTATGAACTCCCCAAACAATTCTAAAATAATCTGTGCTATTTTGTTGATATCACACCTTATATTCTGTACAAAAATTACATATGGGATTTCCAAACCTTTCTTTTCCAGAGAAGATGTACAAACTTCAGGGTTTTGCACATAGTCAAGATTTTAATGACCATATTTTTCCTGAATATTTCTGGTTAGACTTCTTAAGTCCTGGTACTACTCTAGCTTAGGCAATCAGTTTAGGTAGAAACGCCCTATTGAGGGGTCCAGAATAGATTCTGTTCACAGTGTAATTTGCAAGATGATACTGACTTAAAATACCTAAACTATAAGGAAAGGAGCTCAGATGAAGTAGTAGAGAGTGATGCCTCACATACAGAACCTGTGGCCATTTCAGTGAGTGCATAATCAGGTTGTATTTTTGGTAGGTATTTTGAAACCTATATTAGAGATGTATATCCTGTATCTTTTTTCATGTCTGTGTACTTTAAAAGTATTTATCCTTCTGAGAGCAAGAAGGGAGTGGTTAAAAGCAAAGTATATTATTTACTGATGTTTGATGGCTGCTGTTGGCCTTAATCGTGTAATACATATAATGGGAATATGTTGAATCAAAAGAGATGGAAATTTATATGAGTTAGATGTAAAAAAGAAGTCTTTGCCAGTTCGGGCATTTAAAATAACAAATGATGGCTAAATAACAAAACTAATGAATCCATTTATTTTCAGCATTTTGACTAGCTGTCTGAACTTCCCCAGAACTTTGCAGAAATGTTTTTCTTCCATTATTTGCATGTGGATAAATTTAGATTTTTAGATCAAGGGTTTAATTTGTAAATGTGTGAAAGGAAAATGTTACATTTTACACTTCTTTTTTTAAATCTCTCATTCTCTGCTGTTTGCAGTTGAATTGGAAGTGTAGCAAAAGTATTTTGTACAGTTTGAATAGACTGGCTGTTTCTAAGAAGGCCTTGAGTTCTGTGGAGAAGTCATACTGACAACTGTCTCTCACCAAGGTTGCTCTTTCACTTGTTTGTCTTCTCCTCTATAGTAATACAGATACTTCGTTTTTCTTCCTCTTGTGAGAAAAGTAGTGATTCCTACTGCTATGGAATTCCTGTGCAACTTTCTCATATCAGTTCCTTCAACAAATCTATGTGCAGCACTTCTTCCATGTGAGTTAATCGTTCAGTTGTCATAGATGAAGGAATAGTTCTGTTTCCAGGGATAGAGTACGAAGAAAATTTTTTCTGTGATTCGTGTCCTCAGAATAAACGTGATTTTTGTTGCATACTGTAACTTCTAGCAACAGATTGAATATTCAGTGACATACAGAAATAAAGAATAAATACAATTCTTCAGGGACGGAGAGCAAATTATATTGGAGGAGAAAAGCACCTTAAATAGTCACAGTGGTCTCTGAGGGAGGCTCTGCCGTCTTTTAATCCTGGTAGCTGAAGTTTCTCAATTAACTGGGACCAGGTCTTCATTCCTTAACTGTATAATTGCACAATCACCAGATGGCAGTGTTATACATAATCTTGCTAGATCCTTTTTGTGGGAATAAAGTCCCTATCTGATTTCTTCATTCTTCCACAATGGATTTTATGCAGAAGTCCCACAATACAAAAATAAAAATGTTTGCAATAATTTGGGGTTTTTCCCCTAATGGAGAACGTGAAACCAAGGTAATCTTTGGCTCATTTTATGTTGCTTAACCTAATAGTCTGGTTATATTTATACAAAATATGGTAATGCTTATTCAAAAGCCAGGATTTTTGAAGTGTCACTGAAAAGACTTAACAAGTACTCCATTTTCTTTAATTGAAAAGCATTTAAATGTCTTCTTCTTTAAAAATAGCATTTGTCTGCAGTTAAATTTTCTATTCGGGTGAATTTGATCTTTCACATGGCAAGATAAGGATTAGGGCTGGTGGGGATTGCTAGAGCCAATTGTTATGCATTTCTCCCTGAATCATGGTGTCTGCTGGAAGCAATCTGAATCTCTCTAGAATTTGTCTGCTGTCTACTTTCTATTATATTTTAAATTGTGCTCTTCAAATTTCAGTTGCATATTAACCATTCCTTTGTGGATATATATTAACTGTTCCTTTGTGTTCTATGAACTGCTGTCATTCTCTTGCCACATTTAAGTGTATATGTTATTTCGCCTTGCTTTTCCTTTCCAACCTGTCTTTGTCTGAGAATGGCTCTTGATAGAATTTACTACTGGAGGATTTTGAACCATCTGTCTCGGGCAGTGAAAAAGTTTACTCTCTTTTTGGAGACCTCTGCACCATTTTCTAGTGATAAAGATTTGGGTTTTTTCATTATCTGATATGTAAGTCTCTTTTCTGCAGTAAAAGCTCCGGTCTGCATTTGAGCAACACTTTTAATATGTGGTTCATCCTCCATTTTCTCTGTTGTGAGGTTTAGCTAGAATTCAACAAATATCATCCTAAGCTGACTGTGAACATCTTGTATGTGAGCACTGAATAGAGTCTTTTATGTCTGTTCCATATGACAATTTTTCTACCAAAACTTTTGAAAAGTGAAGTATTTCATCAAAAGTATTTTTATTAAAATGTGTCTCCAGTATTGTTTTAATTTTTGAAGCATCATGGCATGAGAAAGAATGCGCATCTGGAAACATCTTTTTTTGCAGTTGTTCAGTTAAAATAACAAAAAAACTCCAGGTGTTTTCTTAAAATATGAGTGATATAATGCAAAGGGCTTCCATAGGTTCAATTTCTGTGTATTCTGAGTACAGTATGGATTTCATATTTAGTGCTGAAGCTAAATCCATTCACATATCACATTCACATTAGCACATAATTTTTCCCCCCTGTGCCTTGCTTCTCCATTTTGACCCATTGTTTCTTCTCCTGTTGCTCCAGAACATCCTTTGGTAACTGAAGACACATCCGCTATTGTCAAATTTGTTGAAATAGGACAGCAAATTTGAAAGCTGCTGGAGAATGGACAGAGTAGTGCATGGAATCCCATGTGCAAGAGCTCAAACACAGCGACTTAACCTGCTCCTCATCAGAGTTTTTCTTTAAAATTAGCAATTACATATCACTGGACAAGCAGTGCAATTTAGTGATAAAAGACTTAATTTCCAGAGCTTTTTGTGATAACAAACAATTTGAACAGATAGTGTGTGTGCCTTATCAAACTACATTTAAAACCAAATTAATGTTAATAACTTCACTCTTTGAATAAGCGAAATTTGAAGAATTCCCATATTCACTTAAGATTGAATGACTTCACATTCATTTTATAGTAAGTTCTGGATTAAATCAAGATTAATTTATATGTCATTGCTTGCCTGTCCTTGGCATTTGAATACTCTTACCTTGGAAGACAACCAGAATATTTCAAAATATGCAATAGCTTATTCATTTTGCATATCTGCAAATGTTAGATATTATATGCTTAAAGCTCCTTCAAGTTGAACAACATCACGTGAAAATATTTTGATTGTTCCAAGTAAGTTTGAGCACTTAAACTTTTCATTTTTATATTATATACATATTGTAAATATATTTATATGAGTAATTCTTATATTTAATATATATTATAGTGGATTTATCTTGATCCCAATTAACTTTTATTTTTTTTAGTTCAAATAAAATTTATTGTCTTTTAAAATAAATTCATCTTAGTTTGCAACTTGGAATTATTATTAAAATATACATTATATATCAGTATTAATTTGCAACACTTAAATACAAATTTGCAAAATCAGACAATATGCAAAAAATTACTTTAACCATCTACAGCATGTCACCTATTTTCCAATTGGTATAAGGTTGTAGGCACACACGAAAGATTTTAAAGATCTATTAAAGATGTATTAAAGATCATATGTCCTCAAAGTAGGAGGTTTCACACAGGCAAAAGCAGTATCAATCTCTCGTTTTCAAACAGTTACCTCAAATGCACAATCTTGTTGCTTACATGTTTCCTGTTGTTATTTATTGGTGTATACGTACCTGCAGAATGTGGACAGGACATTCAGTCTGCCTTAGATGTTACAAATGAGACATGATCTTTGTTAAATTTTCAAAGCAACGTGTATTCTGTTGTAAAAAGCTGTGATTAACAAATGTTTAAATGTTCTGTGTGCAGCTGACAGCTACTCTGCGAAACCTGGCTGACTTGCCTCCGGCAAGGTGCCAGCTCATTTGCGGTGGTGCCGCCTCTGAGCTCTGTGTGGCGCTGGAGCAGCGTGTGAATGATCGGGACGTGTGCACCTACATCCTCAGGATACTCAGGTACCCCCAGAACACAGTGCTGGTTCTGCCTGCACTCAGGTCCCTGCTACTGCTTCCAGTGGCCTCAGAGGAGGCAGGATCAAGCACTGAAGCTGGAAGAGTTACACCCAATTGTGGGTTTCAAAAAGCTCTGCGTAGCTTTTAATGATTGTGTATGATAATTGTGTCTTTATTAGTACTTACAGAATTTTTTGTTTGTAGCCATACAAGCTCGGATTCATTGTGCCTGTGAAAAATGTTTTGTTGTATTGTGTCATTCTTTGATCCCACAGATTCTGACTGAGATTTAGCATTTCCTGTATTGTAAAGCTGCATACGTTATTAGGTATTTATTAATCCTATTTTAGGCCATATTTAGAAAAAAAGAATGACAGAAATTACCTAAATTGAAGTTATATCAAGAACTGTGTATTGTGACATAGAATACAGAAGAGAGAAAATGTGACCAGTGTTTATTGTTCTGAGCTGTCACAGAGTGTTTGAGGGGATTAATCTCTGGGATCAGAGCTTGAGTGTGCAGATGGAAGCGCTGAAAGAATCTAAGTTTTATGAGCAGCTCAGTGACTGCTTCCCAAATTGTGCTTTTGAGAGGGAGATCAGCGTGAGTGAGTCACCAAAAAGATCATTTTGCAGTCTGAATAGTTTCTTAGTAAAAAAATTACCAGGTGCAGTTACCAAGCACCAGCTTGTAATATCCAGTGCTAAATGGATTTGCAAACAATTTAAAGATTTTGAAGAAGTTGTGAAATCAGCTGTTGGTAATTTCAAGAGTTAGTTGGGTTATAAGCACAGTTTATGAATGATGTTCTGGATTGTTTGCCATTGCTGTTTTGTTATTGTACTGAGTCATGTTGCCTGTGGCTCCATGTTCATTGAGATTCTGCTATGGACTTCCTCTCCTGTTCAGCCTCTCCAAATCATCTGTCCTATTCTCCTTTCTGAATGAGATCGGGTCATGCTTTGAAGAGCAGCTACATATAAGGGGCTGTCACTCCTTGCTCTCCACAGCTAAAACCAGGCAAATCTGGTCCTTTGCTATCTGTAAAGCATTTGAATTGCTTCCCTAATTCCGTGCCACCTTCTCCACATCTGTTTCTAATTTTATTTCTAAAAATGAGTTCTGGCAATGATTACAGCACTTTGAGCATATTTGCTTCTTCTGAGGAGAGAGCATTTCTTTTACTTGGAAAATGCCATGGAAAGTGGGGTAATGGGTTTGTAATTAAGTGTAATCAATACTTACACTGTAATTCTGATAAGGACATTAAGGACATTGAATCTAGAATTCAATATGGAGCAAAAATAATCTGTCTTATTTAAAGTTTCCTACTGCTTCAGTTTTTTTTCATAAGTTTAGAACTGCATGCTCCAAGGATACAAATTAGCCATAAAATCAATTTAATTAGCTTTCTGGAAATTGCAGTCACAAAAATAAGTATACTATGCGGTAGGGAGCTCAGATTTGAATTTTGTTTTGTCTTCTAGTAATACAGAATGATTATTCTTTTCTCTCAGTCAGTAACTTTAGGCAGGTTCTTTGTAGCAAATATGTTCAATCTCTTCAGATTATTCATTGCTCTAAATCTGTAAGTCTTCTGGTAGTTGGTTGTAATTGAACATCAACACAGATCTTTCTTGATTTTGACTGTGTGGGAGGTAAGAGGTTTCCCTAGGTGGTTCTGTTATTGCAGTATTTGTGGTGTGACCGAAGCATGTTTGATTCTCTGTTTTGGCAATGGTCAAGGTGAGCAGTGTGGGGCTGGAGCAGCTGTCGGGGAATGCGCAGAGATGGAATCGTGTCTGTAAGGAGGCACGTTCTCCAGTTTGCTGGTGACAGATGTGTTCTGTTAGTGCTGTCGTTGGGCTCTAGATGTGCAGTAGGAAGGGACTCTTTATTTCCTCTCCTGTCTGACTTTGCATGTCATCCTGACGTTACGGTTCTCCCGTTTAGCGCTGAGAAGTGCTGGTGTTAGCATACTGTGCCCATATGGCAAGCAGGTTGGGAAGCTCCTTATGTTCACTTCTTCCCGTAATTCACTGTGGCAAGGATATCTAGACTTCTGTTGTGCTCTTATGTAGCTGCATATGCCTCTGCTAGAAGTCAGAGTATTGGCATTCACTTCATTTGTTGGAAAATACAGCTCTGAGAGTCAAAAGCAGAGTGATTTTTTAAAAAAAAATCTTTTGTGGCAAAAAGTAATTTCATTCATTTATGTTTTGTTTTTTCTCTTTGTAGCAAACTTTCTTCCTACAATGACTTCTGTGCAGCTTTAGCAGACTGCTCCAGATGTTACATCTTATTTTTAGCCCTACTAAACAAATACCAGAAGCAGCAGGTCAGTTTTTTCATCTCTTGATTTTTATATATTAATCCTCTGATGTGACTGTGTATTATTGCGTATAAGCTTGTTTTCAGTGACCTACTTTTAAGCATTTGCCAAATAAAAATTTTTAATGGTTGACAGCATTTCAAAGCAGTAAATAATTGAAATGAAATAATTTAGGTAAAAAATTCAAAGTAATAGAGAGGACAGTTGATTAACTTGTCTGTCCTTTGCATGTGGAAACAGTCGTTTGAGTACTTTTTCTTCCTTAGTTTTAAAAAATACTTTTAAAAGCAAATAGTTCATTTGAATATTTAATAGTAGGAAATTGTTGGGATTTCTTCTGCCCTTCTCTCCTGCAAAAAATAGTGAGTTTTCTGGACTTAAACAGTGGGAAAGCAGAGAAAAATATGTTCCTTGTTAACTGCACAAGCAATCAAAATGTATCTCTCTACCAGAGAAAACCATATACCTGGAGTACCACATTTGGGACATTCATGTAGAAATAAGTGTTTAGACTTTCTCAAAATGCATCATATCACAGAGTAAAATTCTGGGTATAATTAGAACTTCAAGGCTCAGGTGTTGCTGTATTGTCGTGCTGTATCATAGTGATCTTTCCTGCATTTACTGGAGCACTGGGCTCTTGGTGTTTGCTGCAGGATCACAGTCTTACAGATTGACGTGCTTGTAAGAGTGAGGAGCAAATTACTCAGCTCTATTGCCAGGTTAGTTGTAAGATGAAAATAATTTTTAGGTAAGGCATGGATGTTCAAAGGGGGAACAAGGTTTCTAAACATAGAACACTAAATTACATTAGGATTATTCTTGAAAGTAAGGAACTTTCTTGACTGCTCCAGCATCTAAACTAGTTTGAGGACATTTAGTTATCCTATATATTTATCCCAGAGCTACTAATTTCTGGAGATTTCTTGGAAGGATGTCTTTTGAGCTGCTATTGTTAAAGTGAATTAAGGAAGGTAACCAGATTGGCTATGCTGAACAACCTATTCTTTCTCTTGCCAAATAAAAAAAATAATTTCTCCCTTTCCTGTTTGCCTTCATCCCTGTTTTCTGTGATAATACACGTGGAAGAGGAACAAAGATTAAGTTGTTTGTAGATGTCTGCTGATTACCACTTCTGCAGCATATCTGAGCGTTTCTACATTCAGGCTGCTCTTGCTCTGTATTGTCTTCTAAGACACTTTAGTAAAATGCTATGTAAATACTACGTAAATAACATGAGAAATATCAAAGGCATGATATTTTCCTAGACTTACAGTTATTCTTCCTTGTGACCACAGTATTAAAAACTCAACCAATTATAGAACTGGGAATAAGGGGTTTAAATTAAGTAACATCTTCCTTCCAATTCCTAATCTGCAATTTTAAGGGGAACTTTTCTAGGCTCCTGGGGTAATAGCTTTGTGTCGTAGTGAATTATAGGCTCATATATGCCTTCAAATCCTTTGTTGTTAGGTAGTTCTTGCACGTCTACTTTAAGTTGTCCTAAAATACATCTTTCTTCACTAGATTAACATTGGTTTTTGTGTTAAATTGTCAGTTGTTTTATCAAACTACAAATTACTAAAGAAATAGCTTGTGTATTTAAAAAACTTAGCTGTTATGTTGTGATGATTATATATGCAGCACTTTCAGAATAATTATTTCTTACTGCAGTTTTGAAACGAGCGTGCAGTTGTCAGTTGTCAGCTTAGTGAAGCCCTGCAGAAAGAAGAAAAAGGGACATAGATAATGTAATGCACCACTTTTTCTGTAGTGTATAATAAACACTTGAGCTGTGAGGAGTGCAAATGTTTTTCCTGAGGTGTAGTTGGCGCTGCTAATCTTTGTTTTAAAATGCTGACAGCTAGTGACTTACAGCATGAGTTGTATGTGTTGAAAGGAAATCAAGTAACAGCAGTGTGAGTAAAATTGTCTGCTGTAGGAAGAAGCAAAGAAGAGGATAAAATCATCATTATTAACTCAAAGCATTAAGAGTCCTCAGGACCAAAAACTGATACGTGAAGAAAGGACGTATGTGAATGTTTTCTGAATTTTCAGGTTTTTTACTGGCAGTCATGGCAGCTAGAGACATACAGTGGAAAAAAATAGAAGAAAAGTAGCATTCCGACTTTCTCAGGTGCTGTCATAACTGTGACTTTAAAAATAAGTGCTAAATATTGTGAAAGTGAAAATGTGAGCACGGGAAATAGGATTAATGACTTGCACCCACGCCATAGACTGAATTCCACAGATGCCACCCAAGTAGTCTCTGTTCTTCTCACTACACTGCAGTTTCATCTCTTTTTTTTCTCAGTTTGTTTTCTCTCTTGGGTAAAAAAATCAGAAGGAGTGGAAGAGTGGTGATTTAACTCTATGAGAAAGACTTTTGGAGAAACTGAGTTAGCAAGACTTGCTCAATTCTATCTGTCATAGTCTTGGGTAAGGAATACAGAAAATTGCAAAGCTGGATCTGCAGGGTAGAACTGGGGAATTCAGTGGTGCTTTTAAGTATGCGTTTATGGTTGGTTTTGGAGCTTGTGTGGAATAACAAAAAAATCCTTGGTGGCTGCCACGTGCTGTGAAACCTGTCAGAAGTATTCTTGTAGAGCTTCTGTCTTGCAGGATGAGCTTTCGTGCTTCTGCTTCTAGTCAGCATTGTAGACTTTTGCTCATCTTGAGAAATCTTTTAGCAAGATGTTCTTCCCTTTCTCACATCATCTCTAAACTTTTCAGATAAAGGATATAAAAGGTGTCTTCCTCAGGCTGTGGTTATTGTCACAAGTCACAAGAAGGTCATGCTTTTGGAACAGACACAGTGCCTAAATAGGGCAGTAGCTTCTGTCAATAGTTCAGGCACTGTCTGAGCTTAGATGGCCTTCTGGGGGCCCTGCCAGCTCCTGTGTAATGTTTTATCAGTTAGGAATCTGTTTTCAATCCTAAGTGCACAAACAGCGGCTGTGATACTAAAATTTGTATCGAAGCAATCTTGTGCCTGTTGTATAGCAAAATCCCTTTGTACTTCAAAGTATCCAACTTTTTAAATTAGGAAACATTTGTTTAAGAATCTGACATCACTGGATTCAGTAATTGCCCATTCAGCAAAATAATAATGACATTGCATCGCATGAACAGTCCATCCAGTCTACTAATCAGACTCTGCAATGGTGAAAGTCAGATGTCTAGAGAACAATAAAAGCAGAGCAGGCATATACTTACCAAACCTCCAGCTCTTTCCAGTTTGGAAACACCCTCAGCCAGCTGTGTATGAAATAAACCTCACTTGACTTTTATTCTGTGAAATTCTAGAGTCTCTTCTCTACCCCATATAAATATGTTAAAGATCCATTGGCAAGGAGTTGCCATAGCAAGTAATTCCTTTTGCTTGTTTGAATTTGGCCTTAACAGTCTTTATTTGATACCTTCTGGCTCTTGTATTGAAAAAGCAGTGAATATTTAAGCCTGTTGTTCATTTCACACCTTCTAGTCCTTTATCCTTTCCTCTTTGAGTTCTCTCTTTCTCATGCTGAAGAGTCCTTTCTTAGACCTTTTCGATACAGAGAGTATTCCATACCATTATGTATCCATGTTGCTTTTCTCAGGACATTTTACAATCCTAATTCCTGTCTCTTTCTTTGAGGAAACCAGAACATGGCAGTTATGATGTGGCCATGTCATAGATTTGCATACCTGCATAAATTAATTTCCCAATAATTCCTAATATTTTATTTGCTTTCTTGATGTCCTATGAGCCTTGAACTCCCATGAGGGATCTGTCATTAACCCCAAGATTGTTTTTCAGATGCTTATGGTTGATTCAAAGGCAATAATTTTATACATGAAGGTATGTTTGTTCTGGTTTTTTTCCACACATCATTTCATGTTGATCTGCATTTAAATTTCTGCATACAAATCCTTTTTCTGCTCTTTGGTCAGCCTTCATCTTTGCTACTTTGAATATCATAGTGAAGTCAGGAAACTCTCCCATATCACTGCTGCCACCCACTTTGTGTTGTTTAGGGAGAAGCTGAACACAACAGATCCCAGCACAGAACCCTGTGCAATTCCACTGGTCATCTTCCACCATTGCAGGAACTACTAATTTACCCTGTTTTCCATTCTCTTAGAATTTATCTGTACCAAGACATTTTCCCTTACAGCGTGAGTCCTTAGTTTCGCTAGGATTTTGGTGAGTGGCTGTTAAAAGTCTCCTGGAAAGCCCCGTGGTGATCTCAGATGGGTCTTTTTATGCATGTTTGTTGATCCCTTCAAAGAACTCAAGAATTGCTAAGTCAGAACTTAGAAGTCTTGAAGCTGATTGTGTTTATCTGGCTGTCCACAAATTTTCTTCTTTTTTTTTGTGGCCTGTATTAATTTATCTGGTCTGGACACCAGACTTGAATGGGATGTTTTCGTGCGTGTTACTCTTCTAGTTCTTACGCATAAAAGCAATTTTGGGAGGTTGCAAATCGCTGTTAGTAATTAAGCTATTTAATTAGTCTAAAGATATGTCCACATTTATTGGGTTCACTGTGCCTGGATCTACCCAGCTTTCTTTCCAAATGTATCTACCAGGTAGTGGGTCCCGAATAGTCCTCTTTGAGCAAGCAGGCTTCTGCAAGTGAGAGTAGTTCTTATTGCTACTCCCCCCCACAATACCCCCACTCATTTCAGGCTGTTATATGCTCTTTTGGTTCTTAGGATTCCTGCAGTGGGGAAGGTTGTCACAGATAAGGCCTGTAACTGCAGGGAATTTTCCCACTTTGTTTTAACTTTATTTATTAGTCAAAGGCTTATCTGCATGCAGTGACTGGTCTTTCTGGCTGGTATTTTGGCTGGCTTATGGAGAATTCTGTGATGAGCTTCCAGAAACCTGTTTCAGTCAGTCATATAATGTAAGTCATGTAACACCCAGAGGCTCTTCACAACACAGTGTAATGCTGCAGCTCTATTTAGTTTAGATATACAGGTTTGCCTTTTCTGTGCCCTGAGGGTGTTATTGATACTTTGCTCAGTGACATCACAGTCTTATAAGATACCAGAGGGTTTTTTTAATTATTATTGTTGTTGGGGGCAGTGGTCAGGTTTTTTTATCTATTTCTTGCTTCTAAAGAAATAGTCATCAGTGCTGACCTAAGTGTTCTTTATGTTTTGGTTATTCACTTTTTCCCGCTGTGCCATCCCTCATTGGGACTGAAGACAGCTGTTTGTGTGACAGCACAATGCATCATGTCAGACAACTGACCCAGCTTCCAACAGCCTTACAACCAAAACAAAAGAACCTCAGTCCTTTCCTGAGTTATCACCTGCATTGCTTTCCAGTCTACTTTGTTGAACAGCCACACAAATACTTCCTTGATCACAAATAATGAGGAAACAATGAAGGTGAGAAAACAAATTGTGAGTGGAAAGGAGATTGAGTGCTGTTTATGCCATCACTTCTGCTGAAGTGCTTGTCAAGATAACTCTACAAAGAATTTGCCTTGATAATGTGGTTCTTTTTCCTGCATTTACAAATACATATTTTCAGTTGTAGTCCTCCTCCATCTAGCCAAACATTATAATAGTGCCTAGGACAGTTAAAAAAGGGAATATAGTAATTGACCATTAAAGAGCAAAAATATAAGATTTTCTCCTGTGTTTTTTGTGTGCACATGCATATTCATACTGATTATTCATTCTCTCTGAATAAGCTTTTTTTTTTTCAAGAAGGAAGTATCAACTTTAGGATATATATTCTGACAACTCTGAAGAAACCTTCCTGCTGACAAATGTGAATAACCACAGAATGTCACTCTTTCCCTACAGTATGATTTCTGACAGTATGCCAAGCTGATAGTGCAATTGCAGCTTCCTAATACTTTAGTTGTGATTTTTTTCTTTTTTTTTTCCTTTTTTTTTTTTTTGTCTGAAAGAAAAAGCAGAAATGGTAAGAGAAGCGCAGAATATGTGATATATACTCTGAGTATAAAATTATCAGGAACGTAGAGCTCAAAGTTTGTAGTCAACCAGCCTTCATTGGTGTGTATCATATAGAAGCCTGCTTTTCTGATGTATCAAAAGATGCAAGTGAATGTATATAATCACTAGATAGGTAAATTAGAGTATCAAATAAGAAGAAGATATTACTGCGTGGTGAGACAGACACTCTCACTAAAATATGTTGCCTTAGTTTGTGGCACTAATTTCTACAAAAGATGCTGAAAGTTTAGGAACACCTCTGAAAAGAGCGAAGGAATGATTAAGAGTTAAAAAACCCCGAGCAAACTAATTTATCCATGACAGAGGTCAGACCATTAGCAAGCTGCCTGTTCATAGAATCTGCACAAGGAAGACATTTCTGTTAGCAGCCTAGTCTTTAATCTAGAAAAAAGAGCTAATAAGAAATAGTGGCTAAAGCTGTACAAACATAAACTAGTAATAAGAGTAAAGATTTTAACCAGAGAGATCAGTAATCATTGGAGCAATACTATGAGGGATGTGGTTTTCAACTTTTTTTCCCATTCATTTCATTTCTGAATTTTTTTTTTTAGAGAACGTACACTGCTTTTCATCAAATGTTGTTCTGGTGACACTATGCTTGCTTTTTTTTTGGTTACTTTTCCCAGATGTCCAGGAGTCCACAAATAAACCTAAAAACACGAGTTCTTGATTGCCAAAAGTCACTAAGTGCAATTGAATCCTTTTCTGAAAAGTTTAGCTTAACAGATTGTACTTTGGGGTGTAGAAATTACCAGGTAGGGTCCTGTGATATGGATACACAGAAGTATAATCCCATATTTCTAATGGCCTCTGCTTATCAAATACATCATATTCATACGTATATTCATATGTGGGGGGGAAAGAGGCTCCCTTTTTACTGACAAAATACTCCCTGCTATCACTGGCAAAGCTTCTCTGCTCTTTATTTCACATTCCTCAGTCAAGCACCTCTTTATTTGCTTTTGATACTTCCAGGTTATTCTACACCACTCTCAGCACATTCCCCTTCCCCACTCCCCCCTTCCTTTTTTTTTTTTTTCCTCTTTAAATTGAGTTTAATTTTGTGTCAGTTGTTATTTCTGGGTTTAAACAGGAAATTTCACATCTAGAACATCACTTCAAGATGAATCCTTATTATGTTTGTGAGAGATTAGCACCAGGATGGTATAACTACTGCAATTTTGTCTGTATGTAGACTACCAGACCCTGCAAAGAAAACTCCCAGATTTTCTTTCCAAGGTGCATAATAAAGCAGAAATACAAATTTGGAAGTGAAGTGTAAATTAAATTTGAATGAGAAGCAGGGCAGGTGGTAGAATTTTGACTAACTCCATTGAAGTTTGTGTAATATGGAGAGCACATTTCATTTACAGCTGATGACTGAGTAGGAACTCAGCTGCTGGCATCTGACCTTTTGTTTTGTATTATCCCTCCCCTTTTGAGGGCCCAGACACCAAATAAAGTAACAACAGGTACTTGGTCAGCATGCACAGACTGTGGAATAGACTCCCCTTCCTTATTTATCTTTTTTTGATTGGAAACTATTGACTTAATTTGCTTTCCTTTCCTCCTGATAAGTAAGCCTGTACTGTTTGTACCTCTGTTCATCAGGCTTTACACTGAAAGGCAGGTATACTTTAATTGCCAAGATAAACTGTGAAGTTCTGTGACTCAGCAAGTACATGAGGTACCTTTGCTACTAGGGCAGTGCAAGGAATAGATTTTTAGAAGTAGATAAGCAAAGAAATCTTTCATATCTGTGATCAAATGTGAATGTTTCAGTTGCCAGAAGAATAAGAGTTAAATGCTGATGGAGTATGTGGTGCCACCTTAAAAACAAAATTATCACAGTTTCTTCACAGATAGCAAGCAAAGAAAAAGACCATATTTTCAAGTTTCTCTTGATTTTTTTCTTCAAATTTGTTTGTATAAGTGAAGCTGTGTGGTCTCATATATAGCCTTCCACTCAGGTTTGGCTACTGTGTGGACAGCATGTCTCACTTGAATACCTCACTATAAAAAGATGAAATAACTGAGGGTAGTTCCTGTCTTCAATCTAATTTATCTTTAGTGTGATACATGTTAAAACCTCCATATTATATAAATTGATCTGATAAATGTAATTTTTCTCTAAGTGTGCAAGAATGGCTGATATTCCATATGCAGTTAATACTCAAAAAATGTGGAGATGCATAGTAATCTCACTTATATAATTCTGTTTTTTTTAGCTATGTATACAAAAAGGCCCATGGGCCTTGCACAGGTTTAGTCTTGCGAGCAGTTTCAAAATGTCATTCAGCTTTGCATGTACTTTTTACACAGAAATTCTGAGATGGTGTTCCTTACTCTTGCAGTGCTTACCCATGAGCATTAAAAAAAATATTGCCAAAAGTAATACAAACTCTTGAGCATTGTACTACTCGGGAGAAGTCAATACCAGCTTTCCTCTTTGACTCTGTTAGTTAAATTTTCACTGGAAGATAATGAGTCTTCGGTACTATTCTATTAAAACCGGATGTGCTCAGCTAAAAAAGAAGTGTTTTATAAGTTTGTTTTGCTAGGCTGTAGGTGGAAAGCACAGCTGAGATCACACTTCTCAAAATATCAGTTGATTGCTTTGCGGTACCTGTTTGTCTGTTTCCTGATTGGGCAGAGCTGTTGCTGGGCTGATACCATTTTGACCAAAATTAGAAAGTCAATATAAACGAGTCGAACTAGACTGCCTGCTTTTCTCAGTTCTCTCTTCTGATTCATCAGTTGTTTGTTTCAAATTTTTACAGCCTGTGTGAATTGGGTGTTGTGCCAGCAAAGGTGAAAGCTCTTAGTGGTTAGTCAGTAAGAATGCTCATAAAAATTTGTCTTGATGACATTTAGATGCAAGGAAAAAACATGATGCCTGGTTAAAAAAAGTTGAAGCAGGTCCTATAGAGTGATACTAAAATTAAATATATGGATGTGAGAACCTTTTCCTCACTTAGGAGACTGCTGCTTCTCATGTATGATGATAGCACTCGTGTTCCTGAAAGGATGTTATTGCCAGTGTCTTGTGGCAGAAGCTTAAAACCTGGAACTTACTGGGGAAGGCCTGTAGGAAGGAAGAACTTGCTGCTTACACGTCTTTTTTTCCTTCACTATTAGTATGTATACAGAGTTTGACAGTGCCTGGTTAACTTATATTATTAATACCAGAGAGGATTAGAATATGTGTAAATATAATTCAGATATTTGAAGAAAAACAACATGTTAATTGTGTAGCAAAATTCTAGGCTAGTGTAAGGGTAGAAGAAATGCTGTTACTTTACCTGCACCGTTAAAATGAAGCTATAGTTTTTTCTTTTTTGGAAATGTGTAGGTTTTGATGCAAGTGACAGAGACAAATGTTTTAATTAGTTGAAACTTGGGTCACTTCAGACTTCCAGAATTTTTTTTTTCTTTTCACACACTGGTGGGTAAGAAAAAGATGGGTATGTTGTTAAATGCCATTCAGTTAGGATCCACTGGTCTTGCCACAGAAAAGTTTTATCTCAGTATGTACAGAATTAAGCAGCAAGAGATGTAATTCTTTATCCCACTAAAGATCAGGCTAGAAAGTGCTTTAAGAGAGCAACTTGGTTAAATCATGAGATCTCAAGATACTTTATAAAAATAGAAAGTAGGCTTTGTTTAGCAATGAGAGGAATAAAAGGGTAGGAAGAGCACATAAAATCAAAATAGAAAAAAAAAAAGGCACAAAATGAGATGCAACCACAAAGGGACATAAAAAGAAACAAGAAAACTTTTTATATTAGAGTAAGGAGACAATAAGGAAATAATTGCTCCAGTGTTCAGAAGAACATGAGCATTGTTGACCGATGTCACTGTGAATAGTGAAGTGCTTTTTTTTTTGTGGAATGCCTTTTTTTGCTTCTTTTTCTGAAAGGGTTAAGTATGACCAAAATGAGCGATCTCTACTTCAACTGGAGTTCTTTTATCACTACAAAACGAGCTGGAGCATATTTAAATGTCTTCAAAACAGCTAGGCCTGATGCAATTTACCTTTGGTGTTTACAAAAAGGACAGAAAGGGGATTCCAATCACTGAGATTCTTGAAAAATTATATAGAATTTCAAGGTTGTAGGGCACCTGTTTTTAAAAGGAGAAAGAGGAGGAACTGGAGAAGAACAGACCAGTCAACTTAGATTACATTGACGGTAAAAATCTGGAACGAATAATTTGGCTGTCTGTAAGTAATTGAGATTAACAATGAAATGAGTAAGAGCTGATATGGCTTTAACAGGAACAAATTAATGGGATGGAGTTTAACCTCCACAACCATTACCAGACCTAGAGGAGGAAAGGTTGTGGTCTTTGCCCATCACAGCTGACACTTGAAAGATTAGTAAGCATTGGCCCATATGATTATTCTAGTTATATAAAGTGCTGTTTTAAGACGTTTTAAGATTACTGTGGGCTTGGTAAAAATAGATGACCTATACTAAGTATATCCCATTAGTAATTACCCCAGTGCTATACTAGTTCTGTTAGATGTTTTTGATTTCTTACGTGATTTGGGTTATGAAAATGGTAGCATAAAAAATTATTTCTAGGTGCTGTATCTGGAATTCTTTCGGTTATTCTGCATGTGCTGTTACCTGAATTGTGAAGCAAATTAAGTATTATCATTTTAAGCAGCTAATACCTTCTGATGTTTTCCATGTAATATGGTTTGTTTATTTATTTTACTGCAGGATTTAGTTATCCGTATCGTCTTCATTCTTGGTAATTTAACAGCAAAGAATAACCAGGCCCGTGAGCAATTTTTTAAAGAAAAAGAAAGTATTGACACCTTAACATCATTATTCCAAACCTACTATGAACTTGATTTGAATGCACAGACGTGGTACCATGATAGACAAGGAAAAGGAAAAAAACACCTAAAGCATCCTTCAGAAGCAGAAGATGTTATGATAAAACTGATAAGAGTGCTGGCCAATCTCTCGATTCATCCCATCATAGGAGCCACCCTGGCAGCTGCTCATCGTGTTGTTGAATTACTTGTTACAGTACTAGGTAATAAAATCTATGTTATGTTTGTTAATCTTCATTCAGCCTATGATTAGAATTTAGAATTTTTCATTGCAAAAAAACCCCAAAGTCAGTTTGCTGATATTCATAAACTATTTTATATAGAAGGCCTGTTTGAGACAGTGGATGCATTGCTGCTTTGGTCCTGACTTTTCAGTATCTGGGGAAAGATGTTGTAGAACTGTTTAATTCAGTGATCAAATTTGCAGATATGACCTTTAGGATAAGAAAACAAATTTTATTTTAAACACATCTCACTGAGGGTTCATATATAAGGGAAGTTTGTTCATATCAGGTGCTACATAGATGTGTTTGGTGTTGGTATTTTTTTTTAAGGTTTACATTTTTTGGCTGTTCTCGGTTAAGTTTTTTCTTGTTCTCTGCACTCATACCTTTCAGCCTGCTCAAAGAATGCTCTCTTATTTTTTCTTTTTCCAACCTTGTATCTCTTTTGGATGGAAGAGCGTGTCCCTCTCCCACCAAATGGAGGCTTAGGACTGTAGTTCCTTTACCACTTACCGATCCCTTTGTAAATCTACTTACAGAGTAGGGCTGGTTTGTTCTCCCTGTGACAGAGTTTAGCAGTGACAAGATACATCTCAGACAGCTCAGTGTATTTTACTCTGTGAAGAGAATGTTAAATATTATGTTAAGACAATCAACCTGATTATACACTATCTTATCAGTCATGGGGGATTAGAGAAGGCAGACTCCTAACTTCATTCTGTCTCATGGGTTGAAACTGTCTTAATGTCTTAATCATTGTGTAAGTGCTTTTGAGCTTCAGAGCTTTTCTCTGCTAGCCTTCCCTCTTCTTGGGCACTCTATCAGTCAGTTTACTACAAAATGTTCTCTCTCCCCTCTTCTATTTCCTTCATCCTTGGTTTCTGAGGCCAGAAACCTCAGGTCAATCGGTATACACAACTTTCAGACTTATAAATGGGGTTTTACGCTGGTTAACAATCTGTAAGGAACTCTTAAGATAGAGAATCTTTCAAATATTGTTAAAGATTTTTTTATCCAATTTTTTTTTTCAAGGTACCTGACTGACATTTCAGTATAATAGTCCTTGGTATTTCTCTGTGTCTATCCCATAGCCATATTTCTGCATGTGGATTCTCCTCAGTGCCATCTTAAAGTAGTAAATAGGTTCTGTAAAATGGCTTAACTAACTAGATTTTAAATCATGTTTCCTTACTCACAATGATTTCTGTAAATTAATAGTTGTAAAGGGTGACTTTGTGTTGCCATTTTTGGATTGGGTGTTCCTGTTAGCTTCTGCCACGATCCTGAAAA
Source organism: Pyrocephalus nanus (assembly GCA_038380795.1). Lineage (NCBI taxonomy): Eukaryota > Metazoa > Chordata > Aves > Passeriformes > Tyrannidae > Pyrocephalus > Pyrocephalus nanus. Next base: position 45,734,174 of record CM076260.1, read on the forward strand.
ACAGAATAGTTGTCTACAATAGTGGCCATGTAAACTATTATTCAGTTTGCTTTTGAGATCTAATGCACTCCTAGGTTTAGAATCATGTGCATGTGAATCTACATACGTTTTGTGGGTTTTTGACTCCCAGAATACAAGTCCATCGATGATTGTGAAGAGCTGGTCATCAATGCTGCCACAACAATCAGCAATTTGTCCTACTACCGAGTGGAGAGTTCTGTGGTTCAAGACAAGAAGCTGGACATTGCTGAAAGTAAGGGCTTTTAAAATAGTACTTTTTGTATAGCTTTTAGAAAGTGGGAATGTTTTGACGTAACAGAAAGTAAAGACACTGGTAGTGTTTTGTGGTATCATATTGCAGGAATATAAAGCTCATAGGGGCTAAATTCTTCCCATGATCATTTCTGATTCTTTTGGAAAGTAATTCTATGAGTTAAATGAAAGTAGCTGGGTTGTTGACAGAACTCCTTCCTTTACTTCCCAAAGGAATTTGCCATATTGTTTTCTGTGTAGCAGCTTTTGCTAGTTTTGTTCAAAATCCATATACCTGAGCCGAAATAATCATGTGGCTTTTTACTTCTCATCAGAGTACAATAAGATTTTTTTTTTCTTCTTGGTACCTTCTGTACCTGCAAAATCTGATTTATAAGCAAAATCTGATTTATAAGCTTGTTTCTGGCTTATAAATCCATTGGCAGTATTGTATTGGGGGATTCTCTTCCCCCTGAGAGTATGGACAACAAAAATTTAGTGATGTGTAAGAACTGCAACTAAGCTTTAGGTCTCATTGTGTTAATGTTGTGCAAAAGGTAGAGAGTCTGTGTCCTGTATATCTTTCTAAATAGAAAAGACATGGGGGAGAGACAGAACCTGAAGTTTGCACAACAGGTAAAACAAGGAATAGGAAAAAATATTCTGGCTGTCAACATAGTGCCCTGACTGGTAGAGCTAACAGTTCTGCTGTTCTGGCACAACACATTTTATCACCTGTAAGCCAGCTGCCTCTTACTGCTGACTGGAAAATGTGGAAACAAATTACTCCTCTGCCTGACCCATTTGCTCTCCCTCTTCTGTTTTTATTGTTAGCAAGTGGAACTAGTCCCATCACCTTTTCTCTGCCTGAACTGAGAAAAGAGAAAACCCTTTGATGGAAGACCAGCAGGCTTCCTCCTCCAGGAGACATTTTGAGAATATTTGCTGTTTGATACGAGTGGTGGTTCCCAAAGACAAAAAATTGTAATTTCAGATGTCTCTTTAAGACAAGTTCAAAACATGTTCAGTATTGCAACATTCAGAGACAGAAGTAATGGGAACTAAGCCAACCTCTTTTCTATATTTATTTCCTTCACTTTTCTGTGGTAGAAGGGTTAAGGGTTGACTTACTTGAAACCTGTATATGATGGACTGATTTCAGTGGTTTGTGTCACACTCACAGAAGACTGATAAATGTAACTTCTGTAACATCACTCCTTTGCTATGCAGCAACCCCTGCCATGGTGATAGCTCTTCCTAGGAAATGCTGAAGTTCTCATTCTCCTGAAGTGACACATTAATCATATATTAAGTTGCTAAGCAGGAAAACAGAAAGGAAGTTAATGCTTCAGATTGAGACAATATTAAGTAGCTGCTCAGAGAAAATGTGCTTTCTTGTTACAGCAGCAATGAGAGACAACAGAGCTACTGTCAGAAAGTAATTTCAGTTTTAGGAGATATCCCACCATAAGACCATCCATTCAGGATCTAAATCAAGTCTCTTATATATTACAACATTTTTTTAAGTAATGTCTTGCTGGATTTCCACATGAGCCCACTCAAAAATGCATAGCAAAGCTGGCTCCCATTATGAGAACTGTGCTTAGACTGTCTCCATAACTCTTTGTTTATTCCTTTGCATTTAGCCCCATGTTGGAGCTCTTTGTCTCATCTTCAAAGAACTACACAATTTAGTTCTCACTCTACCATCAGCTCACCCCCTTCACTGCCACCAGACAGACAGACAGACAGCTGTTCCTGTTTCTTTTACTGCTGTTGCTGCTTGCATTCTGATACTCATTGATAAGAAGCCAAGCACATATTTGTGATATACAGATAATTGTTTTTGTTTAATTTCTTTGCAAACCAGTAGTGCTTTTGAAGCTGTTAATGAGCAACAATATGGATGGAGTTGTGGAGGCTGTCAGAGTCTTTGGCAATCTTTCCCGGTATCATGAGGTCTGTGACTTCATCATGCAGAAAAAGAGTGAGTTGCTTTTGCATTTGTAGGAGTCCTGTTTTTAAATGTCCTTGGTTCTGAAAAGAAAAGATTGTTAATAAGCTGTCTCAGTTAAAGGGCAGAAGCAGTCTTCCCTGATGTTTTGCAAATTAGGCAAACATTAGGATCCAATAGTAGTCATTATAAACAATCATTTTATTTCAGTTTCATTAAAATGGAAATATTGGATTAACAAAATACACCATGGTGCTTTTGCAAAGGTAAATAACTACAAAACCTCTATTTTTCCTAAAGATTCAAATTTTGATATTTCCCTTCACTCATCAAGCTTTCCAAATCCTACAGGTTAATAGTGATATGATATAAAATGAAAATCCAACTAAATTCTCATTTAGATTCATAATCACATATTTTTGATACCCATGTTCAACAGTTTGTTAGCACTTTGTAAGACACAGTTGTTTCACTGCCTCAACAAAGAGACCTCCTATTTGCCTCTGGGTGAAGTAGGATACAAGTCTTCTTAAGTCCTTTTGCTTTGGATATCCGAAGAGCTTTGAGAAAAATGGCAACTCCTTGCTATCCACAGAGGGTGTGTCATCAGTTTAATTAGACACCAGTTCACTGTAAATTTTCTTGACATCTACCTGTCAGCAGTGAAAATGAGGTGATATGCCACAATATGCAACCCTATGTCAAACGTGGTCATAGCACCGTTTTTGGAGGTAAAGTACTGACACTTAGTAACTGGTTGCTGGTGAACTGTCTCAGTCAAAGGACTGACTTTTCCAGCTGGGAGAGGCTGTGGATGGCATGCCAAGCTCAGGAGGAGCTGAGAGGCTGCCTCTCCATTAGGCAAGACTGACTCCCTTGCTGGGGTTGCCTCCACAGCGTCCCCAGTCAGTGTCAGCAAGAGCTGCGAGACGCTGCTCGTCCAGCCCCTGCTTCTTGCCTGTCTCCCGCAGGAGCCCCAGGCTGTAGCAATTCCAGCTGGACTCGGTGCAGTCTGGGGCAACCCTGCCACTCACAGACTGAAGAACAGTGCCAGGTGCCAAATCCTAGCAGTTCCTGCTGACTGTGCAATTGAAAGGAGGGTGATGCTTTCAAAAAATAAACTTCAATTCAGTTTGGTCAGCTTGGTGTCTTCTGAACTGGATTTTCACATTTCTTTGGTGTATTTTTATAAAATGAAATAAAAACGTTGTTCTGCATGACGTTATACTCAGTCATGCTGAGTTCAGCTGTGAGAACGCTCAGCTGTGTTCTACAAATGTCACAGTAATATGCTACAAGGCTAAGTTTTTGGGTAGGGTATCCTGCTGTGTAAGGACACATTTTTAATAAGTGTGTTGTAATGCCACTTGTATGATAAGTCCATCTTCCCAGTAATACTGTTTCCTTCTTTACAATCCAGTATACAAGTTCATGATTGCTTTGCTTGATTCCAAGAACCGCGATGTCTGTTTTTCTGCCTGTGGAGTTCTGCTCAATCTCACAGTAGATAAGAACAAACGAGCTTTTCTGATGGAAGAAGGAGGAATTGGAAAGTAAGTTCCTGATTGTGCTTATGAAAAAGGCGGTTTTGAGTAGTTTGTCCAAAACATTGCAATTGGATTGTTTTTTACTGGGGCCGGTAACTTGTAATAAAGATGCCAGCACAGAGGATAAATCGGCACTTAATGTTCATCAAGAAAGAGTCTTTCATATGGGGATTTTTTTTTGCAGAGGTATTAAAGTGGTTTAGCCTACTGTAGAGCCAGAACCCATAGAGTAATCTCCCAAAGATCCTGCTGACCTATACAGCAGAGGAGAGCTCCATACTACAAAGTAACTAAGGCATGGCTTTGCAGTAGCTGTTTATGCTCAACTATGTAAAGGCACCTTTAATGTGTATCTGGTGTAAATGTGAAGATTACTTCAGGAACCATGATAACCCACGTGGTGTGTTGAAATTCTTGTAACTACTTAGTACTGTAGGGAAAAGTACCTGATGTAGCCAGGCTTGGCAGAGAACAGCTCCTGAGTCTCCTCTCTCCGGGAGTTCAAGTTTAAGGCACTGATATTATAAGGGATATTAAATCTTGATGCAACACTTGTGGCTTTGATGTTCAGATAATAGCGGATCCAGCTTAATTGGAGGAACATGAAAGATCATGTTCCCGTGCTTATAAAGCAGTTGGTCCAACCCACATTTATGAAACAATATGCTTTCCTGTTCATACATCGTATAATTACTTTTTTATACAGTATAAACAATGCATTGTCTTCTCATCCTTCCTTCCCATGTTCTAGTTAACTTACAATATAAGCTGAAAAAGGAGAGTAAAAACAAGTTACAGGCAAATTGAATAATACATGTGAGAAATTTCTATTATATATTCTGTAGCATATAGAATCATAAATTTGGAATTTTCTGTACTGTGTCTGAAAATTTGTGAAGGAAGGAAGGAAAGACAGTATAACAGCATTTGGACAGTCACAGATTGTAATGAAATTTGATGGAATTTTAGTGTCCCTAAAATGGTTAGATTTATGATGCATGTCACTGAAATAGGGTAATTGGGTTAAAAAGTTATAGGGGATGGACAGGTACAGGCAGCAAACACATGCCTATGTAGAAAGGCACGTTCACATCCTTAGGGAAGTACGCTGAATGAAATGGGGGAAGTTACTGAGGAAGAAAGTAGCATCTGAAGTTTATTAACACAGAATTTTCCTGCACATTTGCATGGAGTTTGCTGATATTTCTAGACTGCCAGATTTTGAAGGACTCGGGAGAAAATTAGGTGGAGCAAACCCCTGTTTTTGTTTGGTACTGACAGGTTAGTTGACTGTTTGCAAGACTTCGGGCCGGCAGACTGGCAGCTGTCTTGTTTGATATGCAAAACCCTGTGGAACTACAGTGAAAACTTCACAAGTGCAGCCTCGTGCTTTGGAGGAGATACCGACACGTTGCTGGTGCTGCTCACGTCACTTTTAGGTGAGATTTGTAATCTTGGTCTCTTTCCCTCAATAAAAGAAACGGAAGAAGCAAAATCAAAGCGGTATTAGTTTGGTTGGTAAGCCTGTCACGTGGCTTTAAGTGGTTGGCTGGTATTGACCATCCAGCTGCACAGTGGTGTATTGCCATGCAGCACATTCTCTTAGGCCTTACAGATTGCCAAGGTGGAGTTGGCCGCTCTCACTGCCCGCTCTAGTTAGTTTGGCACACTCCTAGTGCTTTCCACCAGCTGCCTTTTTGCCTGCTTAGACCTTCAGTGCAAAGCATACCTGTCATTGTGTGTGGGCCCTTCTGGCCTCAGAGGTCACTGCAGGTGTCGTGAGGAGCAAGGGCTGTGCTGGTCACACCTGGTTACTGCACAGGACACACTGGACACTGCTGGGCAATTTGGCTTTTTCCCCTCAGCCCGAGGGCTCTGGGGGGGCAGCAGGCTGAGCTTGCTGCTCAGCCACCCTTCTTTGCTCAGCACGGCCTCTTTGCAGGCACGGACAACATCGTGACGATTGCTCATCTGCTCCCAAAAGCTGGGGAGGGCGGGCTCACTCCTCCACAAATGCAGGCTGGAAGGTGAATGTTTGGACCCTTATGTGCTTACCCAGTTGGATCTTTTCATCTGGCCACATACTTTTGCTTCAAATTTTATAGACTTCAGTTGCTATGTGATGGTCCTGTAGTCAATAGATGTAATTTTCCTTCTTTATTTTTTGAGCACTGCTTTACTAATGATTTTACTTTGGGTAGGTCATTTGCAATTATCTTTAAAAACACTTTAGTCTTTAAAATGTCAATGAAATTGAAGGAAACGAACTAATTTTGGTATGGTTTTAATTGGAAGTTGACTGAAGATGTATGCTTGCTGTCAGATTCAGACAGAATGTGAGATCCCCATGGTCTCTTGTTTTTAGACAATCAGAAAAGTGGGTGGATTTGTGAGGATTTATTTACCTGAAAATATCAGTGTTTCAAGGTTATTAGTGCACTTTTTAACATTCTGCAACTTTACAGCCACAATCATGCGTGAAATTTCTGTCATACAGCAAGGAATATATATCTTTGTTTTAGAAAATTTATACTTACTTTTTCCTGTCCATTTAACGTTGCTTATTCCAGCAATTGATTTGACTGCAGAGTCCAGGCTGGATAGTAATTGTGGCTCTCACTCACTAAGAGGTATACCTTTCATGAACCAGAAGTTCGTGTATGATTGCAATTGCAGTTGCAATTGTGACTGTAATGCAACTGTAATGGCAAATTAAGTAAAAATAGGTTAGAATGAAATCAGAGGGCAAGGCTTTCTTCACACTGTAGTCAGAAGAGTAGCTGTAAAAGAAGCGCATCTTCCTCATTGGATCTGGTTCTTCTGTGTGCAAAGAGCCAACAAATCTTAGTAATAGCAGCTGGTTAATACTGTCCTACGTCTTCCTCCTCCCATTGTATTCAGTAACAGCCTTGAACCATCATTGCTCTGATTCTATCATTCAGGAAGCAGGAGGCAACTGCTGACCATCAGTGAACTGTACTCAAGCGTCAGCACACCCTCAGGAAGCGGAAAAAGTGGAGCATGGCACAGCAACACCTCACTTCACCTGCTGTGCTTGGCCTCCTCCCCTTTATTTTTCCCTCCCCTACCTGGCACAAGATGACAAGAGATTACGAGGGAGCCAAAAGGCAGTGGAAATAGCCTGAAAAGATGTTAGGCCCAAGAGAAAAACTGGACAAAAGACACCATTTGTTTTTCTTTTTCCCTGCTTCACCTCCGGAGCCTGAGATGCAGCAGCACTGCTTTCCAGTGGCACTTGTCATTTGTCTTTTTTCATCTGCTCTCGAGTTCCACGTCTCTTTAGTGGCTCAAAGCTTCTGGAGGCTGATGTTCCCAGGCCCCTGGCAGCAGCTTTGCCTTGCTCCAGGCCCTCAAGAATAGCAGTGGAGATGAGCCTGTCTTGAGAACATTCTCCAGTTTGCTCATTCAGTGAAATTTCTTTTCTCCCTCGCTCTTTCCATGCTTTTTCTTCTACTCAACTTTACCTCCACTATCAATTTGAGGAGGTTATTTTGTAATCTCAGTACATGTGAACTCCTTCATGACATGCTAGTAGCTTCCAGGGCCCCTGGCCCCTGCCTTGCCAGTGTTATGAGGGTGGGTAGCCCTTGCAGACCACTGAAGTCTGCACTCTGATCTTCAGCTTCCCCCATAGTGTGCAGACCCAGTGTGCTTGTCTTTTCCCTGGGCTTGCAGCCAGTTCATATGGTGTTTGGCAAGTACCCAATTTTCCTAGTTTTTGAGGAGAGTCGTGGGAAAATGAAATTATCTGAGGATGTACAGCTTGCGTGTGGAACACTGATCCTTGCTGATTCACAGTGTTACGTTCTGTTTTGGGAAATTTACGGTTTCAGTTCAACACTTCAGCTTTGAACTGGTTCTGACCCTTGTTCTTGTAGTGCTGGAATTCTTGACCTCAGTGATTCAATAAACATTCAATCAACTTCTGAGAGCCACAGCTGTCTACTAAAAGGGAGAAATGTTTCTTGCTCTGTGCTAAAGATAGTTAATTTGGGTAGAAAACTCAGGAGTAGGCAAAGCAATTCTCCCTGAAAACAAGGCCCATAATCCCTTGTCTTCCAAGGTTCTTCAGGTTCTTTCACTTCTCTGCTGCCAAGTCATTTTAGGTATGTTGGGTTACTGTGCCACTGATAGGACAAGAGCAGACTGGCACAAGTTGCAATAATACAAAATTCCAATGAAACATTAGGAAAAGAAATTTTCATCATGGCAGGGGCCAGGCACTGGAACAGCCTGCCCAGAAAGTTTGTGGAATCTCCATCCTTGGAGATAGATGTTCAGTACTCAACAGTACATGGATCAGAGCAACCTTATACATGGTGGCTCTGCTCCAAAAGTCCTGTCTGACCCAAATTATCCTATGACATCATCAAATGTAGATCTAATGAATGAGGCTGGATATTATCTCTGGTTACAGGTTTTTCTTCCTGCAGAGACGTGACATCTGTCTTGACAGAATGTTTTTTTTTCCTCTTTATTTTATTACAGAAAGGCTTTAAATGGCATCTCTTTATGCAGAACCCCTTTTGTAATCTACCTCATATGTAATTTTGGTAGTTTAGAAACAGTGTAGTGGCATACAAATTTACAGATGCCAGTAGCTTTGTATGAACCAGAGCCCATCTCCATGCACCAGGAATGTTGCTCCTTCCTTTATTATAGCTGTTGCAGCTCGGGCCATCTGCTCTGCACAGGCACCTTGGCATGCTTTTGGATGCTTGAGCATCTCTTTTCTACACAAAGTTTGACTCAAAGTGTGGGAACTGAAGTTTCTCTCCAGCCCCAAGTTGTCTTACCTGCTGTGACTGTGCAGTAAGATCCCTGACAGAGTTATTCATTTAACATGTTGTGAATCTGCTGCTCTTTCATAGTCTAGGCCAACAGTAAGTCACACTTGACACTCCCATTTGGAGCAGGATTCCACCTTCGTTTTAGGCCTATTTATGGTCTAAAGTAAAATATCCTAATGTCAAATATCCTCCTGTTAAACTGTATGAAAGCATTTGCTCGGCATTATCAGTTGTGTCTGTGGATTCTTGGATTCAGGAGAATGCTACTGGCTGTGCAGACTGATTTCTTTTTTCTGTAAGAGTTTGTCTCTTTGCCACATCCAATGCCAGGGGTAACAGAGGGGGAATAATAAGTGATGACTTCCCTTAATTCCTAACAATGCTTACCTTTATTAAAGAGTGTCCTGTTGTTTTATTCTTGAAATTTGTGAGGAAGAGAGGGCATCTGTAATGCATTAACTAGTGTGCTTCAGGTTCCCCAGAATGATAGTAGACAGAGTTTGAAAGGGTCTCCATGAACCAGATTAGCAGAGCAGTGACAGGGAAAACATAGTTGTAGTTAGAATAATTGATTCCTTACCTTAGCAGAGTTGCTGTGAGTAATGTTAAATCCTGGGTACTTTGCAGAGCAACAGTCCCAGTAAATGCTTGGTCTTGGAGACACAGTTTAGCTACACCTGTAAGAATAAAAGCACCTGCAATGCCCTTTTCACTGTTTGACTGACCTTAACATCCTTTATTTTCAGTTCAATCTAAATCCCTCAGTGATGCTCAGCTTATCTGAAGTGGAAAGTTATTTTTAAGTCATCAGCATACACAGCTGGTAAGCTGTATGTGCTGTAGTCATAAAATACATAGTTGGGTATATTTTTATTCGGAACTGATGATGATATTTTCCTTGATTACAGATGAAAACCTAGCGTTGGACTGCAGCCTCGACAGAGAGGGAAGGGACTCCCACAACCTACACTGGGAAAGAGAGTTCAAACCTGTGGCAGAAAAACTTCTTGATAGAATTCAAAGCCATCACTCCTTTCTTCCAGCTGTGCCTATTACTCCATTTTAGTCAGTCTTTTCATTTTTTTTTCCTTTGGTGGTGTAAATTGTATAGCTTTATATTTCTTATATACCTGTATATTGTCATGGGAAAGAATGTTAAAGAGCGTGGCTATCTTTCAAAGAGCTTGTATGAAATTATTTTTACAATAGACTTGAGCCGATCAAGTGGCTGCTCAGTGTGATTTGTCTGTTGATTCCATAGTTTCCTGGCTGCGAAAAAGAAACAGTTGTATTTGCTGAACTTTTAGGTTTTAAAAGGTAAATTACCACTGAGTACTTGGACCTCTGTGGTACCAAAAACGCTGTGCAGTACAGAAGAACAGTATGTGACAGGAGCCACATCTCACCTACAGACTTGGACGCGCTTTTACTTTATAGGAAATTCTGAGACAGAGTAACCCAGATGCTACTGGGGCATTGTGCTGTGTTCCTCCATGAGCTTCACTGTCCAGACTGAATGCTGTCACTGGTTGGGAGAAAGTCACTTCCCTTTCCTTTGGAGATCCCCCTTTCTTTTTCTGGTACTCTGTGGCTGGGGTCTACAGTATCCCAGCTATCCCAGCTACTGCCTTGGCACTTACAGGATATAAGCTGTGCTGGCCTTTCCTGAATTGGAACTTCACATCTTCAGGCAAAACACGTGCATCCCTGATGTCAGAGAGGATTTTAGCTGCTCTGTTGTGTTCTTCTTTCAGTTTTTCCAAATCTCCGAGGAGCCACCTGTGTGCCTCTGCTTCTCAGATTTCTTGGCCAGTTGTCTCCCCTGAACCTGCGTCTCCATCCACGGGGCAAAAAAAGGCCTGTTCCTCCCTGTTCCTTCTGACTGCTGCTGGCTTGTTTATTGCTGTTTTCATCCTTTCAGCATTAGAAGTCCCTGCTTCTAAAGCCCATGGATTAGCTCCACAGGCGCATCACTGGCCTCAGGCATTAACAGCCCAGTTGGCTTCAGGGAGCTTGACAGGCCTGACCCATTTCTCTCTTTTCTGACCTCAGACTGCTAAGAATAAACAGCTGTGCAGGAGCTGCTGGGCTGCTGCTCCTGAGGGTCAGCAGCATCACCCTGTGCTGTGCAGCAGGAGAGCCTCCAGCCTGGCAATCCCCCCACAGGCTGGAAGAAGTTGTTGTTCTGAGACAGCAATTCAGAGCTCCCTCAGTGGCACTGCTGAACCTTTGGTATTGCCCAGGCCTCTGCTTCCAGGTGAGGAGAGGAAGCGAGGAGGCTGCTTCTAAAGGCCAGGTGTGGGGAAATCCAGGTTTTGGGAATGGTGAGGAGGAAACTTCAGTGAAGGTAATGAAATTTTCTGTGTTCTTTGTGTCTCAGCAGCTCCCTTATTTCTTGTGCCCAGTTGGCTCAGCCCCACAGTGAGTCGCTTCAGGAGCGTGGGGCAGCCTCCATTGCTGTGGTTTGGCTCTTAGGACAGCTCTGCTGAGCTTGAAAATATCTCAATTATCATCCCTTCTTTTGCCATTTTAATTTTAGCTGAAGTTGAAGGGAAGATAAATGGCTCCATTTGTTTCTTGGAGAAAAGAATGGATTTGCTTTTGGGGAGTATTAGAGAAAGGATGGTGGGTAGATACTCCCTGCGGGGAGGGAGCATTTGTTCTTGGCATTTGCGTCATTGCAAGGCAGGCAAAGACCTGGCTGTGCAGGGCAGGGTGGGGGGCAGTGGAAAGGGCCTCAAGGATAAGCCCTGTCAGCAGCTCTGGTCAGAACTGACAAGTGCCAGGTCTGTCAGAGGCAGCCTGGAACTGAGGGCTGGCTCAAGTCAAGGTGGTGTTCAGGCCATTAAGATTTGTTCAAATAAAATGCTAATTATGTCAGGTCATTGCTGATCAAACTGTAACCAAGGGCCTGGAGCGCTGTGTCCTGTAGCACATGGCAGATCTGGGGATCCCACAGTGGGTACCAAAGCTGGGGCAGCTGCTGTGAGTGAGCTCTGGCCTCTGCTTCAGGAGGAGCCTTCAGAAGTGCTGGACTGAGTCGAGAGGGCAGCACAGCCTTTTAACACCCATCGGCAAAGCCCGGCAGTGGCTCCAGTGGAGCTGCATGGACCCGGGTCTTTCTCCTGAGAAAAAACTTGTGGGTAAGAAGCAGCAGCCCCAGAATGCTGAATTTCAGGTGTGTTCTTATGTCATGAGGGGGTTGTGACGCTGCTGCTGCACGCACGAGGTGCTGCCCTTCCCAGCCACAGGCTAAGGCTCTGCAGGGCTACCTGGGACTGTCAGGGCTGAGGAGCACAGTGCCCCTGAGGTCACTGAGGCAGGGCTGGGGCCGGTCCCTCGTGCCCTGCCATCCCCCACAGCTGCTGCTCCGGGCAGCCATCGCTGCTGTGATGAAGCATCTGTCGACTTAACCATTGTCTTGTTTTTAAAGTCTCACCCCGCTGTCTTTGGCTCACACTGTGCTTAACAAACAGCCTCGCTGGTTGTCTTCTCCTTAGGACTACAAACCCCTCTGCATTTTTTAATGGAGAATCCCCAAAAACTTTCAGGCCCCTTCTCCAAAGTAAGTAGCTTGGTGTGTAGTTAGGACTGCCTGCGTGTTGTGGCTTGTGCTCTGATGGCAACTGTGACCGTATGCAGCCACACACACACACATGCTCACATACAGTTTGCTGCTTGAAAAGGGAGAGGGCACTTGTGTGTGCCTGAAGAGCATTGGATAGAAATGGCCAGGTTAGGTTCCTTGGAAAAATTCATGTCTACGTTTGACCCCAAAAAGTAGCAGGAGACTGAGGTGCTGCAGAAACACCATTCACAGACTGGGAAGGCACAGCTCAGCTGCATGATACGCCTTTAGACAGGAAAGTTTTGCTCTGCTTTTTAGAACATTAAAATTCCTGTATTTTCAGTTAAGAGGAAGCACCAGATGCTTCCTGTTAGTCACAATTTTTGACGGTTTATTAATCTTTCTCCCCTAGATTTTTTTTAGGTATTTTAGCTTCTTGGACTGTAAACTAAAAACTGTTCCCAGAATGTTCTACAGTAAAAGAAACTAGTCTGAGCTGAGACCCAGGCCAAAGGACACAAATCAGATTGATTCTGCTCATGGGCTTGGGAAAATCCATTTTGTAGAATCACAGAATATGCTGAGTTGGAAGGGACCCACCAGCATCATCGAGTCCATCTCCTGGCCCTGCACAGAGCACCAAAAGAATCACACCATGTGCCTGGGAGCATTCTCCAAACACTACTTGAACTCAAGACACACTTTTCTGCCTTACAAACAGGTAGGAGTTTTTACACTCTGACTATAACCCCTTTTACAACCAGCTGTAGGAGTGTGTACAAAAGAGTTTGTCACTCCCTTTTAGCAACCCCCCCTCTGTTACCTCTTGCCATACAATTCCTCCATCTGACTGCACAGACCTCACCATCCTTCTGGAAGTAGCCAGTGAAAATTAGCAGCTTAATCTGGAATTAAGTTTACAACTGAAGGTTTCTAATACTAAACAGTATTAATGAAGATCTAGATCTATGTTTTTAAACTTAATTTTCTCCCATCATTTTACACTCAGTTGAAAAATTCATGGCTCATCATTTTAAGTATGCACAGTTACTGTTTCAAACACTTTTAAAGTGGTCTTTGGACCAGTCAGAACACAAGCTTAAAGTTAAACCACACAGAAACACCAAGAGAAAAAGTTGTTACCTTTATTTCAAAAATACCAGTAATACTGACAAATTTAAAAAGCAATTCACACTCATACAAAAGTATTCATGTGTTCTCCAAAACCACTGTATATTAAACGTCAGCATTTTAATCACGTTTTGATTTACTAAAAATAGATGGTTTTTAGCCTAGTTATTTAAGCAACTGCAAAAATCAGTAAGACCAGCGTTGGGCATGTAATACAGTAGGACTGTTTGGCAGTCTAGAACAACATTCCCACACCTTGTCCTAGCTCCTTCCTGGTTCATTTGTGAAAAAGAGGACAAGAAGCTACTCGACACTTTGCGTAGGTAGATCTCTAAAAAACACTGAGGACTCCAGTCCCCTTTTTTCCATAGGAAGACCATTGCACTTTGGAGCTTACGAAATAATGCTGAACAAACGTCCTGTAGCATTTTAAGGCTAAACTAGTTGAGAAAATTGACTGCTGTCTTTCAGATTATCAGTGTGGACAGAGAGGTTTAGTTCTGATTAAGAAGGGAATCTAAATAACAAGGCTTTTTTGAAACCACACACAGTAAAGGCTCAGACAATAGCAGTGCTCACTTTCACTTCTAGCTTAACTGGAACAGCCTGAGTCTGTTCACTCCACCTGCACAAATAGCAGCATCAAGATTTTCTAAAATTATTCTTGTAGGGAAAGCAAATGTCATCAAGTCCCACTTCTTTTCGCGCTCCAACTCCCGCAGTATTTGCCTTAACACAAGATCTATGTATCTATAGTTTGCTATATTGCCACAAGTTCATAGAATGTCCCGTACTGTCTAAAGCCAAAATACCATGAGCAGGCAGCACTTCCGCACAACCCTGTCTTTTCAACTGCCAAGCATTCACTGCCGAGTGGCAGCAATGATATTCCAAACACGGAAATAGCTGAAACTAAAGGAGTTATGGCACAATGGGCATCTTAACTTATAGCTACTGTTGGTCCTGAGGCTTCATATCTTCCTCTGCCACACTGCAGCTGCAGAACATTCCAACGTCGACAGGCAGCCGGAGACATCAGGTCATATAGCGAGTAATAGCTCTCAGAGCATAAAGTAGTTCGGCTTGCATCCGAGCTTCTACCAGAAGCAAATTTACATGGACCTTCAGGAAAGAGAAGTCAGGCTTTAGTGGTGTGCTCACAGTGATGTGCTGCAGCAACAGGAAGCCTGCAGGGCTGTGGTTTTCGTGTCAGTGCTCGCAGCAGCAGCAGCAGGGCAGCACTGCCTGTGTGAGCCACCCAGACCATCAGTTCTCCCCATGAAGTTCCTTGGGGACAGAGCAAGTGACATCGCACAGCAGGGGGTCACACGTGCACCTAAGCAGGGCCACGCTCCCAGGCAGAGGCCGTCACCCTTTAGTAGACCAGCTGGTTTAGCTGGAAAAAAACAGACAAGCCCTCAAGAACACAAGCCCTTCTTCAGCAGCAGCAGAATATGCAGGGCTTGTTCAAATTTAGCTTAGTGAGGTTAACCGATTAAAGGCAAAAGGTGGAGCAGAGCGGGGTGTTAGCAAAGGCAGAGCTGATAAGGTCGTTTTCCCCTGCGGAAACACAGAGGTAGTTATCACCTGAGCAATGTGGAGTGGTTAGCCAAGGTGAGGCACGAGAAAAACTCTAAAGTGCCACAAAACTTCTGTCTTTACTGAGACACAGGTGTTCAGTAGCTACCGGAGTGTTTCCCTGCTCTTCTCTTCAATGTCTTTAATGTTTTTCTTTGAGGATGAGATCAGAAACTGCATGGGGGAGGGCGTGAAAAGTATTTTCTCACTGACAGCAGGTGGCTGTGAGTTTGCTCCAGCATGTGAGGGCTGTGTGTGGTTTCATTTGCATGATTTCCCTGAGGTTGGTGACTGCGTTCAGTGACACATACATGCACGATCTTTGGATTTTGATGGCAACGGGGATGCAAAGTTTTGGGCTTTAAGGAAGGATTTGTGGTTTTGAAAAGCTTGTCTATCAGTTAGTCTAACCAAAACACAGGTAGTGTTTTACTTGAACACTCTTCAATCACTGTAGTTATAGGACCCTGTTTTAGGGGGTTTAGCAAGAACTAGAGCCTTTGATGATTTGAACATTAATGATTCAGGCATCTTTATGTTTAAGCACTGATTTTAAGTGAGGCCAAGGAATATTTTTCCAAAGAAAAATATCTGAGAGTTAACAGCAAGAAATATGACTGGGAGGTGCAATTCAGACTATAACCCAGCAGCAGGGCTTCAGGCTTTACCATATAGGAACTGCTTTGGGGCCACCCATGCTTTAAGGACCAGGGGACTGCACAAACCCTGGGCAAGCCTGCAGCTGCTCTGAGACTGAGGACAAAGCAGATATGGATCTCACATCACTTCCCTGCCTCTCTGGGATACAAGCAGTACCAATTGCAGTTGAGGTGAAGCTGTAGGATCAAGGTGTCTAACCCCCCATACTGCTCAGAGCTTGCACAGTCCATGTCAGCTGTTAGCTAGCAAACATGCAGCAGGAAAGGGGAAAGTATTTCAGCCTGGGAATACTACACTTCCTAATGAATTTACTGAGTGTGAGCAGAATCCCAGTAACACCAGCTAAAACTTTAGTGCTAGGTGGTTGGCTGTGGCTGTCAGGGTGGCACCCATTGGGGGCCCATTATCTTGTCCCTCAGCACGCACGCAAACTGTACCTTCTCAGAGTGTTCAAACTGCCTCCAGAAGCTATCATACATTCTTTTTGTGGTCTTTTCAGGAGTGCAAACCACAGTCTTGATGTAAACTTTAAAGCTGCGGTCCAACAACTGATTAATTTCACCATAGTCATAATCATCGTATCTGTTCGGAATTGAAAGAAGAACACTTTCATTTTCAAGAAGCAGTTATTTCACTTGCATTGTTTTTAAGTTCCTATGGCAAAATAAGTTACCAAGTCATTTGTACCTTCCCCATAAACACAAATGTGTTTAAAAAATACACGTTTGCTTAAATAATAGCTCTGCTTCAATCTGAGAAAGAAAAACTAACACAATTAGAACAAAAAGAGTAAAACTGACCTTATTCCAAACATACAATGAATATAGTTCCAAATAGCTCGTCTTAGCATTGAGGTATCCACATCTTTGTGCATGGCCATTGTGTTGTAAGTCAGATTATAAGCAATATGAAACTTCTCATCAAGTAGCTGTCCCACATCTGGATAAAGACGATTAACCAAGGAGTAGCCATGGTCTTCCCAGGAATAATCCTTAGAATAAGTAAAAATGCAGAACGGAGAATGTCAGAAATGAACTTGTGAAGACCCAGTGCTTTAATGTAATTGATCTCAGAGTGGATAATCCACTGGGAGGTGGGGGTTGTTCATTTGCTGGCTTTAAGCCTCATCCACAGGGCACAACAAACAGACTGTGCACGAAGCCTCCCAACAGCAGCCCCCGTCCTTGTTACCTGAGCACGAAAGGTGGGCACATGCATTCCGTGTCTGGAGAAGTCTTTGTAACCATAGCTGGTATCCTCAAAGTGACGAGACACATCTCTTGTTGCTGCAGATTCTTCATCTTCTGTTAATATCAAACAGAATTTCACACAATTTTAGTAAGAATAAATTGGAAGTCTCCTAGCAGAACTCTTGCAGAAGAATGGGAGTCTCTGTGCTTTTTAAACAAACACAGAATTTCACTGGACTACCTGTATGAAGAGCTCTTTAGTACAGCTCGGTGTGACTGCAGCTGTGGTGTTCAGAGGCAACTCCATGGAAAACACTCAGATTCTTTCTAACAGACAAACATCTTTTTCTCCCTTCTTTTGTGCCCCAGTCTTCACCCTGTCCCCTAAGTCTAGGGGACACTTTCCTCCTAACTCAAGGGGTCTGTAAAAATGTCAGGGGAAAAACCCGTTTTGGAACAGAGAGCTTCTTAAAAAAGAGACTTCTGAGACTTCCAGATGAAACTGTTGAAGAGCCCATGACAACCCCAAACCTTTAAGAGGTTAGGTATTGTCTCTCAGTCACCTGAAAGCAACATTTCATACACTTAAACAGAAAAGTGTGTTAAGGCCTTTTTTACAGTGTCTTGTGAGATTCTTAAATCTCTTGTGAAACTTTTAAATCTCTGAAAAGAGAAATTCCATTTCAGATGGAAATTTTTAATAAACACAGTATTGTTATGGTGTGTTTGAGAGAAGTCACAAATTTTGGCACTACTTTGCTTTTAAAGTGTTCTGAAAGAAAACAACACATCCCTAATCTTGATCCTTTCAAAGAAACAGTAATGTTTTCGAGACATCTAATAACACTTTTTTTTCCTCCCTTTTGCAGTGGTAAGTATTTCTTCAAATAGTGTGAGAAAGCCTAAATAAAGACTCTGCGTCTGTTCTACCTGAAGAACACACGAACATGCTTTCTCTCTTCTCTCTCTCAAAACGTGTAGCCATCTCTTCCTGGCTGGCCTCCTCTTCGTCTCTGCACTCCTGTAGCTGCTTCATCTTCTCCATAAGAGCTTCAACTTCACAGACTGACTCTGTAGGCTTGAAAAGAAGAGAAAGATGTTTCATTTTCATGCAACAAGAACTGACAATGATGGCAGAAATTGTCAAGCCAGAAAATTTAAACGCAACTGATATCCTTCATTTACATATTTAAATATGGACTTTTCAAGGAAAACATTTTTTGAAAGAAACCTGTACTGACCCAATGGTTCAAATTTAGTCATCATCTCTTCTCAGTTAAATCACTGGAATTTTTAGCATGATTTAAAAACAACAGCATTTTGAACAAGTGGTTCGTGCACTAAAATTAGTTTCTCTTACTTCATCTAAATTAACAACTGAAAAACAAGGAGCTGTAACAGAAATTCTGATGGAGGAAGTAACCACAATTTACTACCCAACTGTATTTTTCCCCTTCTCTGCTCACAGAGAAGAAACACTGAAGGAAAAAGGAAGAGTGAGTGTAAATGCAGATTTAATGAAGCCTCAAAAGAAAGCTAGTTCAAGATAATCGTATTTCACAGGAGCTGTTTTAACACAATTCGGCATTCGGTCCTGTAAAAATCCATCAGCGCAAAGCGAAACAAAGTTATCTTTAATTTATACAGTTCTGCCCCTTTCCTCTCTGCCTTCTGCAGTTTGCTCCTTCAGAGAGAGAGCCAGCAAGCTCCATCAAACAAAATTTAAATGCCATTTAAACCCTCACCCTTGCAGGAAAGTCTCGTGGGCAAGGACCCTGCGGTGAAAATGCCCTCATGGCTGTTCTTAAACCAAAGTGCAGTTCACATCATGCTTTTCACTAAGTGGAGGCAAGTACAGATCAGCATAACTGCTGCAGGCAGGAAATGCTGTTTTAAAGGCAGTCAGAAAACTGTGAGTGATCTGTTGAAATGATCTGTTGCGTGATGCATCACGAACACCTCAAGGCAGCAAAGTCAGAGTCTGGAATCAAAGGCAGAGCCAACTTTCCACTGCACCCATGAAAAAAGCATTCCTGGCCACTGCTGCTCAGGACACATATCATGAACTAGTTGAGACCTGGAATCTCAGTTTGCCTTTATAAAAATGACAGGAGATCCAAAAAAATAAGACAACAGAGATTTTATCTCTCTCCCTTTTGTAGCTTCCCCCAGCTTACCCCTATCATTTCAGCTCCTCCTAAATACACTTTTCCAGCAGGTTTAGGCTCATCAATCCCACTCCCAGAGAGTGAAAAGAGACAGGCACCCTCCATGTCTTAAGTTTACAAAGAAACTACTCCTGTAGAAAGAGATTGTTTGTTCAGACAGATACTTACTGGATTATTTCCAGTTGGGCTGGCGTGGATTTCCTCCACCCCGTGGTAACCATTAGTAATATCACATATGCAGTAGTTATTGACGGAAGGGGGCCTGAAGGTGTGGCCCCCTTCACAGTCGATCTCTGGGCTGATCCCACAACCAAACGTGAAGGAAGCAAGGGAATGGTAGTGCGTAAGGAGAACAACTGCATGGATCAGCTCTGCCAGGGACCAGCTGTTCTCTTCAGTCTTCAAAAGTTGCTTAAAATATAATACAAGACAAAAGTCATTCATAAGACCTTCACCTTAATGCAACTGATAACACACTTCTTTACCGGGCAAAATTATTTTTCCAACATCCAATCTTGCTTCCTAACTCTCTGCTGCCATTAGTGTGCTTAGTATCCTGTTACCAGGTGACCTGCCAGGGTTAAGCCACAAAGGAGATGACTTCTCTCCCTTCTCCAGTCCTCAGCGATTGAATCGGTTTGGGTTTCCCTTTTGTACCGTGTGGTTTGTATTGAGGCCAGACTGACTTCCATTGAAATTTCACACCTCAAATGAAGATGCAACCACAACAGTTGCATGTTTCTTCAAATGGTCTTCGCAGCATCAGAAAACCCTGGCAACTCCTTAGAGATCAACTATGTAAAAACCTGGCATCGGGGCCAGGCTCCCTCCATCTTGTCCCTGGGGGTGGAATGCTCTAGATTTGACAAGAAGCTTCAAACCCCAAACTTCCCCTTCAGGCAGGAAAGTGTGGGAGGTTTGGGGCCTTCTGGCAGAGCATGAGTCCTCCCCCACAGCCCAGCGTCCTGCCTCCCAGCAGGACCTGCCACAGCCTCTCCACCTGGCAAGGCAGCAATGAGAAAGTCCCAGCACCCATGTCCTCCTCGCTCAGGGCACAGAGAGAGCAGAGGGCTCTTACCAGTAGCCAGGGCTTGGCCCAGGGCAGGCCTGCCCCTGCCATGAGAGCTGCTGTTGCCACACACACACTGTATGTGCCCTCGGAGCTGGCTGCTCTGGGTGGCCCTCAGAGGAGCAGCCCCTTCGTGGCTCGTTGGTGCTGAAGTGGCTTCTACCCCCTGTGCTCCCCTGGGCAGCTCTGCCAGCCCGTTCCCTCCAGCCCAGCCTGAAAACTCAGCACTTGAACCAGCAGCAACCCAGACAAAAAAGTGATGGCTGATGTTCTGCCTAATCTCTGGCAGAATCTCAGACACCCAGGGGTTCTGGCTACTGAAAGCACACAACTTGAGGAGGTGCATGACACTGTGAAATGTCAAATTACAAATGTGTTGTAAATTAAATTTTAGTCATAGCAGTTATGATCACGTTAGTTTCACAAGGGCACAAGTGATACTGTATCATGCTGTATCACAGTGATGTAGTGCTGAAGTCAAAGTCCCTAACAGAGAACATCTTTAACCCAGTCTGGCTCTTAAATCCTAGGAATCTGTGATTGCATTACTGTAAAAAAGGGTACATTCACATTACTCTAAGAAAGACCTACCTCAATATGTTCCTTGGTGATAAGCCAGGGTCGGTGAGCCAACATTTTGTTCAGTTCTCCTAAATTTTGCAGTTTTTGAGGTGCATTTTCCAGACCATTCAACCATTTGGGGTCTCCACCAACATGAAGGAAGTCATTCACATGGAGATTAACAAGGTAAGAGCACTGATGTCGTGCTGCAGCCTAGAAAGGAAAACACAATGTGATCCAGAAAACAATTACAGAAAGTGCTTTATGACAATTAACATAGTCATCATTTCCTCAAAATATTCAAGAACAACACTTGCAGTGATCAAAGGCTGAAGTAAAAAAAAATAAATTTCTGAGATTAACACATCAGTTTGTTTTGATTATTGTTCTCACAACATAAATATCTCTCATTCATACACACTATAACTATGCTGGCTACAGGTGTAACATGCCTATACCCAAGGGGAAGTACAGGCATGTATTTATTATATGTCCTGAAGAAAGTAATCCATGCTGCATCATACTCCCCAGGGGATAGAAGCTATCTCTAGGTGAATTTTTATCAGCAAAAACAGGTTTTAGAGCACATATAGCAAGGGAGACTACAGGCAGCTTTTCAGCCAAGACAGACCCATTATCATTTATTCAAACTAATACTTTCTGCATCGAATTAAGATGCAGCCCAAAACTTTAATTCAACTTCAGCAAGCAAAGATCATTGAATGGGCAGATAAGGACACCAATAACAAACAATTGTCTGATTTTTCTAACAGATTTTTTCCCCTTTTTCTCACAGTCCTCCCAAAACTATGAATGTTAAGTGCTGATCTTATGAAACCATCTGTGAACCAGACACAAACAAAGCTACTCTTGCTTTTCCCCCTCAGTTCCTGATGAAATGCCTTTCCAACCAGAAGCTGCAAAACACAGTAATAAGTGCTATTAAACAAGACCAGAGACTGCTGCCAAAGTGGCTGTTTCTGCTCGCTGCATACCATTATCCCGATGTAGTGTCGGTAATGAAGCGGGAGGGGACCATCCATTTGCAGCAGATAGTGCTGAGTTTTTAGAAAGCTTTCAAGATACTGCGGGTGGAAAACCATCACCAAGGTAACGTTGTCCAGTCGGCCCAGCGTGGCAAAAGAATCTGCAAACAGCGTGTGCATCGTGGCGTCTTCGTTTCCCACTTGAATTGTCTGATGGAAAAGAAAGAGCAATGAGCAACACTGTCCAAGTACCACCAATAAAATAGTAAATAAATGTATTACCACAGCGCTCAGAGGCTTCAAGTGAAAGGAATTATGCTATAAATCTATTAATGGCATTAGTGCACATCAGGCACATAAAATCCTTTTAATACCTCTCATTTAGGAGATCAAAATTGGTTGTAACAGCAAAAGAAGATTTTTGGCTTTGGTCTTTCTCTAGTACAACACTGACTTCTCATTTTTAACTGTCTCACCTTCACTTTCTTGAACACCCAAGCTTGATCTAACTTAATTTATTGTAACTAAAATCTAATTGAATAATCACTTTTACTATGGAAGAAAGAGGGAAAGAGGTAAAAAGCTAGCTAAAATGATGAGAGAGAGAAATAAAAAGAAATGGAAACTTAAGGTTCTTAAATTCCTAGAAAACCACAGGCATAATACTAACTTCCTCTGCTCCAAATTCTCTTACCAGACAGTTAGGAGAGAAGCACCAGAAATGCTCAGCCACAACACTCTGAAGCTTCTCAGATTCTTCAAATGGTAGCAGCAGCTCAAGAAAAAGCAATCCCAGAGCAGGGGGGCAGGTACCTTGTGGACCAGTAGGAAATTACATCCGGATATTCACAAGGAAAGAGTATTGGATTTCTCTCATGCTAGATAGCAGTATGGGAGGGGTCATAACTATTCCAAAGCTCCCCACGGCTCTTACTGTTCTAGAACTGTGGCCAAAGTCTCCCCAGGACTGAATGTGATCACTACTGAAAATGTTTTGCAGCTCAGCAGCTGTCCTGAAAGCAAATGTGCCCTACTACTGAACGGATGTTCCTTAAAAGCATAAAGTTCACTATGTACTTGAAAATACTACCACACCTCCTTCTCAGGGATGAATCTGCTTGGTCCGTGTCCCAGTGGTCTAGGAATTCTTATTCCAAGTTCCTAGAAGAGAAAATTACACCACCTCAGCATTTAGTTATAAACAGCTTTTTAGCTGTGGTTGCAAGACAGAAGAGAGTTCTCCATTCAGAGCTGGGCTTATTTGGGTACTTGTGGTATTTTTACACAGGCACTTTTACTAGTACTGTTTGTACAAATGCAAATCATTTTTTTAAACAAGTGCTTTATAATTAGCTGTGCTTGTTTACAGCCCACCGCCCCACTCCAGCAACAAAAAGTTCAACAACAAAGGCTCTGTCAAGTGAAGAAAACACAAATTTATATGCACACGCACATACACACACACAAACACACTACAGCCTGGTTCACAGAAAATTCTGCATAGAGCATATTTTGGCAGGGTGTCCAGGACAAGGAGTTCAGAACATGCCGGCTGCTGTGTGGTTATGCCACTGATACAAAACGAGGCTGCTGTGTGTGTGCACATCCGCAGTACGCCAGCACACAACACTCTGTGCATCTGTCAGGAAATGAAACAGCTGTAACCCTAATCAGATTTCTTTTTTCCCAACCTCAAAGAGCACTTAAACTGCTGAAAGTACCTGATCTACATTTGCATCTGCTTTCTTTTCAAGACAGGATAAAAAGCTATTCACATTTGGAGGGAAGGAGGGAGAGGATTTCGCTCAATCAGATCAGCAGCAGCCACGTCCTTGCACACACTTCTGTGGACATGAAACCTTGCAGGTAAGGGGGAGGTCGGATACCCCCTGGCAGTTCATTCCCTGTCCTCTCCCTCAGCTAGATGAAGCTTTCTGACTGGCCTACAGCACTGTGGGCCCTTAGGCAAACGCCTAAAAGACTTGGATGCATTTGTGCCCTGCCTGTTACACCATTCCCTTTGGAAGGGTGGGAGCTGTATGTTCAAGGGCAGTCTCGGCGTTTGGAACAGAGCAGCCCTCAGAGAAGGCACAGCAGAGTCCAGGGGACACAAACCAAAGCAAGATAAACCCCTCACACATTCACACGTGCCCACCTCCCCATCGCTGCAGAGGCTCCCTCCGCAATGTGTGCAGCACTCGCTGCAAACCAGCTCTCCTGAGGGAGTTACTCCACAGCAAGCAGCTTGGCTTCCCCAGGAAAGAAGGGAGCCCTGCCTCCCAGACCAGCTCCCCGCAGGGCAGCTGATGACATGGCACTCTTACAGATGGAGGGAGGCCTGGGATTAATGCAAAGGATGGAGCTGAGTGCTGAACACTAGGCTATATATAAACTAATGGTTTGGGCTCCTTATCTGTTCCGTCTTTCGCAATCGTCTTTTAGAACATATCTATTGCCTCCATTCCATAGCCCAAACCATCCATTTTGTGATGATACCAACTCCATCCAGGCTCTCCACTGGATTCTGATGAATAAATAGTGTGTACTGAGCCAGTTCAGGCCACACAGAGCAGAGGGGCACCTTCAGCTGGTTTAGGCCTCAAAGAGCAGATGAAGCCCCCAAAACTCCCTGCCAAATGCAGTTTTTAACTTTGCTACGTTTTCCCCACATAGATAAAGGCTATTAAAAACATGAGATACTGGTTGCACTCACTTCTGCACTCTTTCTGTCTTTAGCTGAGGTTTCTATTTGCATGAGTTCACTGTACGAAAGCAATTTTATTAATCAGTTACTGTTCCCTGAACTTTCCCCTAAGATTAAAAACCAGCTTTAGAGCCAGGAAAAAATCAGTAAAGGTCTAAGTGGCAACCATCAAACTCTTCAGACTCTGATAGTCTCCTTAAATCCTAAGTCAGATGCCTTCATTTCTCAAGTCTTATTTGGATGAAGTGAGATCAAAGGGCAGCTCTCTACTAGTAGTCTTTTCACTTTTTCTCCGCAATACAGCTTTTTTCTGCTGAGGGTCTCAACATTCCCAAGCAAATTTTCCCTGTCAGCCAAGTAGTGTCACTTGTAGGATGGAATTTATTGCCACCTCTCCTCAAAGCTCTGGCAGAGCTTCTTACTTCAGCTACAACTACACTAGCAAATTAGAGAAACATCTTACATCCAGATGACAGCAAGCAAAAAAAGTTTGTAAGCATCATTTAAATTAGCAGCCTGTAAGCAGCATTTCATTTAGCCAATGTCTGCAGGTGTCTGCCAAATCAAGCACTCCAAGAAAAATACCTTAAAGTTTAGTTCTTGAACAACTATGTTTCAGTCTTTCCCAGAACAGTAAGAGGAAGAAAAAACCCCCAAAATTTAGGAACTTGAGATGAGCAGGCTGCTAACATATTCTGCCTGGCAATATAAAATACATCACTGTCAACACACTTCAGTTTTTTAAAGCAGAGGTCAAACTGACGATTACACTGCACATAACAGGTTATAGATTACTTAACTCACCAAACACTCTGCAAAGTGACTTAAGAGGTTTTTAAAGAATTAAATAAGTTCCTAAATAAATAAATTCCTAAAGAATTTAAATAAGTTCCACTGATCATCCCCCTGATATCATGGCACCAACCCAGTCTTTGGGAAGCCTGGGTTCAAGTCTCTACTCTGACAGAGGAGTTGCAAAGGGTTTGTGAAGATGACTCTGTTTCCCATCTGCAAAAGGGGGGTTTCTCTCAGTGGGTGCTGAGAACAGAAGGAGCTTGTCATGAGGGGCATGCTTAACACAGTCATGAGACTTGTATAAAATCTGACCTGTTAGAGGTCTTTAGAAAACTTTTATTCTTCAGTTAAAAGCTATGGCAAACCTTTTATACTGCCTTCCCCTCTTTCTCGGAAGCATAATTTAATAAAGTTCTCCTAGTGCTTCAGAAATAGCAGGCATCTTGGGGTGCTCCCACTATATCAACATTTCAAATACTATATAGAAAACATAATAATAATTCTCAAAACAGTCCTAGTGAATCTTCCCTTCATTTTTAACATATTTCTATGCTCCAAAATACCCTTCACTAAGCCTCCATCTTCCAAATACACTTAACTCAAGGAGCACCACTCTCCTTCCCTTCCAAAAGCAAGACCTGCATCCTGACCAGAAACACCACATCTCTCTCCTGCACCTTCCTCCTAAAGCACCACCTCACCCGGAGCACCAACGAGCACTCGGTAATGCAGTCACGGCCACGACGAGCAGCAGTTGGAAAAAAACCCTATAATTATTTTGGTTATTACAAAAGTTCAAGCAACTTTCATACAATTCCAGACCACTGAGTTGCAAACCAAAGTGACCTACTTAGTGACGTGTTCTCTGCATCAAACTTCTCCCAGCTCCTTTCCTCCTGTTTGTCAACCTCACCACACCACTTTCATTCAGTCTAGAAACTCTGCAGCTGAGTACAGCTCCAAGCTCAGCAGAAAGCCAACCACAACTGAGGCTTTAGGTGCAAATAAATAATAATAACAATAATAATAAATAATAATGATGCTGCTGCATCAGAGGCACTCCATCTTCAAAGCCAGACCATAAAACTCAGGTGTCTGCAAAGCTGAGGACCCAGGGTGGAACAGATTTCATTTCTAACACCCAGAAACTCGAGCTAATGGAGGGAGGTGGGCCTTTCCTAGTGGCAATCCAATCCACTGCTCACCTGTCATATAAATGCTGTATTGCTATGTTGGCAGAGACAACCCTGGAAATCCCAGAAAACCCTCCTCTTTCCCCTTATGTAAGGTAACTTGTATTTCTCTACAGCCACTATTATTATTTCTATGGGAACTAGGTTCAACAGGAACCTGGTGAACATAGTTCATCATCATTCCCTCATCACCACCCTATCATCTGAGCAACTCATCTCATGTATTTAGAGAATGCAAGATTCCTGTGAGGTAGGGCAACTGTATTATCTACCATTGAAGGGAAAAAAAAAACAAAAACAAAAACAAAACAAACTGAGAAACAAAAAAGCTCCATATGTTACAGAAACTGCTACAGAAGACTGGTGGCTTGAGCCCCACTCACGGTGTAATGCCGTAACCATCAGACTCTGTGCCTTTTCAGAGACTTCTCAGCTAGGAAATGTTTTATGCAAATTCACACCAAGAAACAGCTCTTCAGACTGAGACAGAAAAGTTAATGAGACAAGTCTGCAAACTTAATTATATACTTCCCAGTTACCATTCTCTTTCACCAGTCTGGCCTACTTAGCACACTCAACCCCGGAAGGACAACCAGACCAAAAATCTGTACTGCATGCTCGCAGAAGACCACTCTAAAGCCTCCAACACATATAAGCTCACACAACTGACAGCTTTTCTATATCTTATGACTGTCAATCGAGTCCACCTTTTAGGTAACTTTTTTTAGTGTCTTGACAGGAACAGCATTCCTGTCAAATTTAAGTCAAAGCTTGAGACAGAAAATCGAACAGCAGATGCGTAGAAGAGGTTTATAAATATTTAAAAGTACAACACACATCACCTCTGCTAGTAATAGAACATCATCTGCTTTGGCTCTGAGTCTCTTAAAAATGTAAGTGAAGAAAATAAAAAGTCACAGTCTAAACAGACATCCGGTATCAGAAATTTCACCCAGAAAAGAACCTTCTATTTCTTCACCTGAAGCACAGCTAAGCTACAAGCCAAGTCACAAGGCCCCTGGAACAGGAACAGGTATCAAACCTAAGCTGCAGTTCTTCTTTCACAGTGTTCCTGAATGCTTTTTCAGCAATCCTGTTGCTCCCTCACTACTGGCTCCTTGCAGCTAGATGTCTGTCTCTTACCACAAAACCTCTCCCAAAACTCAATGATAATTTTGTCTGATGAGTTGGGGACTGTTACCAAACTGCTAATTTTCAGTCAGTCAGGGTTCATGAGCTGAGCACTACCTGTGATCCACAATGCTCAGACTGCTTCCCTGGTGTTACCACAGTGAGTCATTTTGCTCCCCTCAATTACAGTCAATACCACTATCAAATGTTGTATCTCGCAGGGAGACTTATTTACATACTTACTTAGGCCTTCTCTAAATGGCAAAGAGAACATTTTATCATAGACAAGCCAGAGGCAAAATAAAATTGTAATTATCAATTTACTTCACTAAATTTGGATTAACATTTTTATCTGAATCATCTGTGTCCTGATTAAGCACTAAAAGCTGCTAGATTCAAACAAAATTATATAAAAATCACACCCCATAATACAATATAAAACAATTTAAAGTAAGGAAACAGAGAAGGGAAATGAGTTAGAAATTAATATTTTTTTGAGGTAACATTTTCCTAGAAAACCAGTCACCATTTTATATAATCTAAGTGCATTCCTACAGAAGTTTAGGGTTCAGAAAGGCACAACAAGCTGTGGGTTAAAAACTCTTCAACACAATCTCCTAATAGAATTAATTCCTCCAACATGCCAGTGCTGAAAATTCAGCTTAGTATACTACAAAATGGATTTGAGGCATGGGCATTAAAAATACCCATTTAGGCCTTTATAAGCTTATAGGATGAAATGCCCCTAAGCATCTAAGTGGTCCAAGAAGGCTGTGCTGCATTTCCAGGAGAGACTTTGGCACTTACCAGCCTAAGAGGCTTCATGCTGCTGCTGCTGCTGCTGCTGCTGCTTCACTCACTGTGTCTGGTTCCTACTTCCCCTTTAAGGGTCACTGACAGTGAAACCTCACTGGTGGTGACACTGACAGTCTACAAATGGAGTTTCCTTGTTTAGGACCTTAACAACAAGGACTGGCACAACTGGCCCCCACAGGACAAGTTGTCACCAAGCTGATACATACTCAGCCTAAAAGCTGTATTTTCAGTTCTGCAAAATGCAGTAAATACTGTAGTTTCATATCAGATGGAGAGCTCTTAGAAAGGAAGGGATTAAGAAACAAAGAGAAGTGATTAAATATGTTTCTTCTACAAACACACACAAAACACCCCACAAATCATATACCTTTTCTAAATGTGGGGCTATGCAGAACTGGCAGTTTTTCCTATTTTACTCATTTACCTAATCCTGAAGTAGCTGCAATTGTTGTGGTTTTCTCAAACAAACCTTGATTCACATTATACTGACAGGGAACACATTACCCCAAAAATGCTCACGTATAAATTTTTGCAGTGGATCTATTTGCTGGGCATCTCAGACTGTCGTTCAGCTGAAGCACCAGACATGTCTCCACTTGTACAGATTTAAAGAACTGAGAACAAGTACTTCCCCTCTGTTACAAAGCACTTTGTTCCACAGACCTACCACTCTTCACTGGAATTAGAGCATGGCAAATGCTGAACTGTTTCTATTTCATACAGAATATATCATTCCTATATGAATTTAAAGACTTAAACTACATTAATTTCAATATCAGTAAGTGTACCTTCTCTGAATGCCTCCAAGTCCTTTGAAATATTTGATTTTAAAAACATACCCATTTAGTTTATATGACTTGATTCAAGACAGAAATCAAGGCAAGGAAGTGTGTCCCCAAGGTCACACACCTTGTTCACAATGGGAGGAATAAAAGCAAAGCCCAGACTACTCTCCAGCTCTAACACCTCTTCTCTGGTCATCTTCTAGGTCTGAGTAGTATGAACAGGTCCAACTGGAGTAGTCTCAAGGCATTCGAGTGCTACCTACTCTTCCTTAGTAATAGCTCTTCCTAAAGTGGTTTTGTGACACAACTGCCTAGAATCCACAACCCAGTTTACTTTTGATATGAGCTCACTGAAACTGAGACTACATTTCACTGATTAGTGCCCAGCTCTTCTATTTGGCACTTCTGTAATGTGTACAATGTAACAGAAAGCAGTAAAGAGCAAAGTATTTGGAATTAATGTCTGCAATTTCCCTGCTGTAAACACTATTTAAATACCAAGAAATTGGTGACACAGGAGGAAACAAGTTTAAATGTGATACTTAGCATTTGCATTACATAGATGGTACTGTTGGATTATGTCAAAGCAAAGCATATATCCATGTATGTATCCATATGTACCAACGAGTTACTAGATCACTGCAAATCAGAAAAATTCAAAATAAGTTCTATGGCAGTCTGAAGCAGTTTTGAGGATTTAAAAATTTCCTTTAAAAGAAAAAATCTTAACGTAGTGACACTAAGAACAAGAGAGATCTAAATTAGCAGGTTCATTCCTGCCCAAAATAATGCTTTGGACTTGCACTTGTTTAAAATTACAGCAAGCTCTCCTCCATCAGCACTGCAAGGACCAGCCATACTCTTACGAAAGGATAATCCAAGTCTATGCAAGAACAAAATAAATACCGGGCAATTCCGAGGCATAAAACCACCTGGGTGAGCCTGAGAACCCAGAGGAGACACCCAGCCACCACACACACAAGCGGTACACAGCCTTCGGGGACCAGGGGCGATGGGCAGGATAACGACAGGATCTGCATAGTCACCGCAGGCTGCAGCTGGTTATCCCGCAGCTAGCCAGACCTGCGACCCGCGAACGACACCCTCCGAGAGGGGCAGCGCTGTTCCTGCCTTCCCGGCCCCGCGGCTGAGCCGCAGGGGGCTGCTCGGGCCCCCACCCCTCCCTCCAGCAGGGATTTCTCCGGGGGATGCGCCCGGGGAGCGAGACCCCCGCCCCTGGGAGGTGCAGCCCCGCGGGAACCAGGCGTGGGGACACCCCCGGCCCCTCGCCACCCGCGAGTACCTGGTGCTGGCAGCCCGGCGCTGCGGGGCTCGGGCCGGGCTCGGTGCTCTGCGGCCCCGCTGCGGCTCTGGCGCGGCCCCGCCGGGCCGGGGCGGCACCGATCCCGGCCCGCCCCCCGCCCGGCCCGGCAGGGGCGGAGCGGCCGCCCGGCACCAGCCGCTCCCCGGCAATGCCAGCGAACGCCCCGGGCAGGGGGATAAGAGACAGCGGCCCCCAGCCCACCTCGGCCCGGCCCGGCCCGGCCCGGCCCGGCCCGGCAGGGGTGCCCCGAGCTCCGGCCCGCTCGGCTCCGCTCCGCGTAGCTCTCCTCCCCGGCACAGAGGCGCTCTTTGGGAAACGCTTCCCCCCACTCCTCCCCAGTTCCTTATGCAAGAGTTTCTACCTTCTCTTTAAGCAACGAAATAATTACGGCTTTTAAACCGAGAAATCGCAGGAGGTTCACATTTTGCAGATATTTGTGTGACTAAGTGCCTGCTGCTGCTGCTGCTGCTGTAGAAATCTGGCCTCCTGCCTATTCCCAAGATCATAACAGTCCTGGGCAAACATATGTTTTGCAATCGCATCAGCAAAACACTCGGCCTTTGTTTGCAGGAGGCTGTGCTGTGCCTGCCGACCCCCCAGGGCTGTAAACTCTGCCAGATGCCTCGCATCTCCCACCTCTTTTGGTCTGCAAGTTTATGGAATCCATTATTTCAAAAGAAACAAGTCTCTGAGCAGGCCCATGTGATTTTTTTTTTTTTTCTTCCACAGCAATATAAGATTTATAACGTTACATTCTGTTAGACCATTTTCCTTCAAATATTTGAATTAAAATAAAATATGATAGACCCCAAGAGGATAACTTCTGTTGTAGTTTTGATGGGAGAAGGGCCAGGACAGCTCTGAATCCCTGAACATAACTACCTGGAGGAAGAAGGATTCTGCCTACAATTCAGGCTGCTCGGTTTTGAGCCCTACCAAGCTAGACAACAACCAAGCAGGGAAATTCCATGCCGCCGAACTTTACACTTCTGTTAAATGTAAAACTGAACACTGAAAACTTGCTCACAGGCTGTTCCTGTTATGGGTGTACAAGCCTTGCAGCTAAAAGTGCAGAAAACACCGAGGACAGTGCTGTCAGGGGAACATGATGCAAGGCAGCAGTTCTGCACATCTCTAATTCAAGAGCTTTAAAGGTTTACTTTCCTCTCCACCTTTCAAATACCACCACCTCTCTGGGCTATGCAATTAACCCTGAAAAGCCAAGGGATACTGTACTGTGAAAGGCTTAGCAGCAGTTATAAGGTTAAATTACCTAGAGATGCCCAAGTACCACAGCTCTTTCCTTTTTGGGGCCTTGGCTTGAAGCTGGTAAATTTCTCCAGAAGAAATGGAGTGTTATTCCTACCTTACTCACACTTCATGAAACACTGGACAGAAGCATGGAGAAAGAAGAATGCAATACTGGCAGGGAGGGTTGCATTTTGTGACCTAAAAAAATAAACTAATGGAATAACACAGCATAATTCCCACTGGTTGCTTCCTTACTTCAGGCCAAATAAGAAGCAAAAAAAAAAAAAAGAATGGCCAGTTCTCTTTCAACACAGCAAAAGAACTGGTTTGCGCTCAGAAAAACTGTTGAAAAGGAGAGGAATTACCTGAAAGCTGAAATGCAGGGAGATGCCTCACCATAAGGAGTCTTCCTGAATGACAGATGAATGGTCATCCCCTTCAATGAATTTTTAAAGACCCTTGGAAGAAGGGGTGAGGGGAAGAAAGGCAGCACTCCCTCACTTCTGAAGTGTTTTGGTCCCGCTGTGGTCAACTGCCCTGCCTGGGTATTTGCCTGTTTATATTAACAGTTGTTCCTATACAAAGAACCTTGGCAGATACAGATTCTTTTTTGACATCATCCAAGGGAAATTCTCTCTCTTTAAACAACCAGCTCAGCAACAGAAGGTAGGAAATTATATAGTGTCCTTTGCTTTCTCTATCAGGATAGATGGAGGCAGTGACAGCATGTCAGAAAAACTGTGTACAAAGGCGAAGAGGAAGTTGCACAGCCACAGCAAACAAATAATAATGGACTTAAAAGCTCTCCCATATGGCCTAAGTACACAAGCTCTGCTCAGGCCCCAGGTATGTCTCTGACTTAGCAGAATCCCATCACTCCAGCCTGCTGCAAGCCCTTTCCCCACTCCAGCCCTCACACGAGTATTTCCAAAGTGCAACTCTTCCAAATAAAAGAGCACACACAAACCTGAGCCACCTGCTCATCTCATCTATAAACCAGTACACAATTGCAGACTGAAATTATTTCTATTTGGGAGCTGGTAAGACAAATTACATGAGCAATTTCATCAGTGAATATGATTTGAGACTGGCACAGAGCTCGTTTGGGTACTAATGAGTGCAAACGACAGCACAGCCGGGGGACACGAGGACAGATCTATGGTACGGTTTGCATAACTGGAGTGTTCCCCTGGGGAAACACATCAGTATGTTTGACCCTGTATCGATGCAAGTAAACAGAGATCTAATGAAATGCTCCTAAGGGAAAACACAGCAACAGATGTTTAACGTGAAAATATCGATAGGTAGCCAGTTTCACCCAGAAATAGCGCATGAAAGATACTCAAAACAAACTCCACCTAAAACATGGACGCATACTCCTTCATAGCAAGCACTTCCATAAAAGTTGCTTGCATAAAAAAGTGGCATCTAACATCTATGCACTCTTTAAGTTACCAGAAATGAAATTTTCCCTTATTGCTACAGTTAAAAGAAATGTCCTGGGGAAGCAAAAAGGAGATCAACTACAGTGTGAAAAGCCTGATCCTGCAAACACATATGCCTGCACTTGGCAGCTGTAACTTAAACAGTTCTGTTTCAGTCCAATAGGGAAACTTCTTTGAGTCAAGTTCAGCACAAAGAGATGACTCTAAAAACTGGCAAACCAAAATCTTAAGTTCTTTCCAAAGAAAAGCTATCCAAGCTGGAACACTTGAAACACCTTTTACTGCAGTGCCCATGGGCATCAGACTAATATCTTGGAGGATGATCTTTGATGATTCTTTCCCAGGAACATTTACAAATAAAACCAAATAATTCTTTGGGACTCTGAGCTACCTGATTTGTTTTAGCTCCACCTAATATATGTGAAGCCTTAATGAAGTCACCAGGTGTTTCAGCAATGAATAGACAGTCCCACACCGGCTGCTCTGAACATTTCCTTGTGGAGTCCACTCGTTCCTCACTGCAGTCATTACCCTTCCAAGTGTATCTATTAATCTCTTCTATCCCTTTATTATACACTTGTTATTTCTAAAACAACAAAAATCTTCATCATGGTAACGATATGGCACAGCAATCAAACCATTCATTATAGTGATGAAAGATTTTAAATTAAATAGAAGAATGTATCATCCCAGCATGTAAGTAAAGAAAAAAATGGTCAGTATTTCAAAGCATTCTCCTTCATTTAACCTTAAGCTGATTGTAAGTCTTCAAAAAAATCATTCTATTATTAGAAACGCTCCTCTAGGGAGGAGAATAAAATGTATTTTTCCTACAGTCTAAATTCTTGCTGTATGTGTCAAAAAGGAGCAGCCCCTTAGGAATGTCATTGCACCTGTTACCTTTATAACAATAACAAAAACAAATTGTTTAGTAGAGTGGAGGGCTGACAATTGCCCACATCAGGAGATCAGTTTAGACCAATATACAGAAGCTTTCCTTTTGTAGTCTTTAGGATTGTACAGCTGGCTAAGACTGAACATTTTACCACATTCAGACACTATATTTATTGTCTTTTCTTTCAACATTATCTGTCCTTGAAATGCTATTTTTCTATTTCTAGATCTTTCTTACATTCTGCTTTCTTAATGCCCACATCTTCAGCTTTAATGGGCAAATGACCTGCAAGTAATTATGGGGGTTTGTGAGTTATTATAAATCAGGCCATTTCTAGCCCACTGTATTCTCCACCAAAGACACATCACCTTTTTTCTCCGAGGCTGTGAGATTCGGTTGTTTCACCTGAGCTTTTCTCACAGCTACTGACTTTAACTCACTGCCTTGAAAGAACTCTAGTGACTTCATTTGTTCCCTGAACTATTTGGTTCATCACTCAGGACTCTTAGTCCCCCCAAAGAGTCATTTTTCTGGTAATTTCTGCCTTTGATATTCCTACAGCTCACCCACCTCACAAGTTGTTTTGTTTTTAATGTCACCAAGGCTTGTCCAAATTTAACATTTCCTTCAGCAGTTATTAGGTAGCAGAAGTACAAAGTTTAATTTAGGGAGCTCTAAGAAGTTGAGAAGTTGAGATCTTAAGATTATTCATACTTTGGCAAGGACATGTAAACAGAACCATGGTTTCTAAGACTACTGCGAATAGGTAGATTAAAGATGCATATCTAAAGCTTAGAAGATTGAAAGAATGTCTTACCAGATTATTCTTCCCTCTTTTTATGAGGGTACGCAGCTCCTCCTAGACTGATAAACAGCATCTGAACTATAAAAGTTGTTTGTCTGGCTAGCTGTGGGTTCTTCTGCTACTGTTCTGAGGTGGCTCTAGATTCCCACATCACACAAGAATACTCTGGTTAACAACTCCCTCCAGACCCAGCTCTCCCAAAATCCAAGTCCGTGTCAGCTATTTCAAAGCTGACCTTGGCAACTCACAGGTAACTTCTGATCTTTTGGTGGCTAGAGGGTGTATAGGGAGGGGATCAGCTGTCCAGCTGCAGATAGTCACACCCTGGGGAATGGAACATCTGCGGGCTGCCAGTCACTCCACCGTCTCTCAGTACTAAACAAGCATTAAGGTTAAACAATACTAGTTTAACCTTAATAAAAGAGTGTATTTGGAGTTTAGTCAAGAAAAATAAAATTTAACAAAGCTCACAGCTGTCTAGAACTAGTTTGACCTAAGCAGGTCTCCTCTCGCTCCTTTAGTTAACAAATTGCCAGGCCATACCAATGCCCAAGACATTTTTCACAGCTCCTTGGAGATGAGATCCACGCTACCATCTTATACTCCTGTCCTTTCTCCCCAAAATGCATACTGAAAATGGATGAATATCCTGTCTCCACAAGGTGGAAACTCACCCTTCGAAACTTCCTGCAGCTCCTAGTCCTCATGATTGATTCAGTGAAGAGCAATGAAACAATGCAGGACCTTACTTGCTATGCTGCCTGGAATGCTGTCTGACCCTGCCTCACCACAATCATGTAAAGATGCGGTTGTGGAAGGCCTGTCCTGCATGGATGGAGGTGGCCTTATCACTCAGTGGGCAATCAAATGCAAACAAACCTTTTACACAATGCAAACATATGTCTTCAAAGCAAGGGAAGGCCAGCTGAATCATCTCCGTGAGTTTAAAGCTTCTGAGTTGTTTTTGACTGCATTTGACCTCAGAAATAGTCTTTATACGAAAAGAGAAAACAGTGAAACGCATCTCATTATTAGCTTTCTGACAGAAATCAGACACAGCAGCAAATACATGGGGGAAAAAATGCCTGCAGGAGTACTGAGTGTTACACTTGGCTTTACTGGAATTGGTTGAGAGCAGGTGATCCAGAGTTGCACTGCTGTGAGGTTACAGCGAGTGTGCAGGAAATGCTGGGTAGGTGTCCTGTGAAAAAGTTGCAATTAAAACCTGATTTCATGTTCTGGAACATACAGACATGCAACCCAGAAGCTCATCTCACCAGAAGCTTTTTGCCATCTTTACCTTTAGGGGCTCAGGTGTGTTTCCAGAAAATTGCGTGACGCTCACGCCTGCCTTGATTCTGCAGATACAACAAACAAAAATCTTATTTCTGCAGAGCCTGCACCAAGGAACAAACTAGCACTTCAGAAAATGCTTTGTCAGACTTCAAGTCAACCCTTAATCTCACATATATCCAAACTGCAGTCAAAAACTAAGTGATTTCTTGTGGGTTTTCCTTTTGCGTGTGGGGTGGGTGGGGTGGGGTGAAGGGATTGAATGAATTCAATGTTTTCCCCAGAAAAAAGACAAGTAAGAAGAATGGAATGTGACAAAAGCATGTCATGCCATTTAGTGCACTTCAAGATGACTCTCAGCTATTTATCTGTAGCTTGATTGTTACAATGAGATAAGTTAAATATTACTAAACTAATACAGGAATTACTGCTAGAGATTCAGGAACCCTTATGTTAGTAACTGCAGTTTGGGAAATTGTTTTGCAGCTTTCTTTACAGACGTGCCACTTTCGGGCACATGCTCAGAGTGCCTCAGAGCAGCAGACAGAAAAAAAAAAAAAAAGAAAAAAGAAAAATCAGTTCTTTTATTTTCAGTTTTCAGAGTCTAGCTGTGACCCACATAATACATGTTATTTTTCTGAGTCTGGAAGTTTTGGAAAACCATCAAAGCTTTTTATTAGGAAAAAAATCCAAATAATTATAACACTGTATTCCCCTTGCACTGTCTGCAATGACCTAACTTGACAGTTGCAAGTTCCTCAGAACTGAATCTCTCACCATATTTACCTAATACATAAAGACAAGTACAATATTATCATATAGGATTTATCAACTCCTTTAGAACATTGTCTTGGCAAAAAGTACAAAAGCAAGTAGCATTATCCTAGAAAGTAACTCACATCATTGATTTAATGGTGGCCATTAGGAAAACAGATCATCCTCTAGTTCAACATCGGATTGTTATAAGTTAAGGAGATAACACCAAATATGTCATTTTCATATCAGATCTGTTTCTTTTTGCTTTTATACTCAAAACCAAACCCCTTAAGGCCTCTGCTTGAGAAGAATAATGCAAAAACATTACCTAGATGAATCATGTATTACTTGTCATTTTTGGCAGTTATTACTGGTATTTTGTTTAAATTCAGACAGCACTGTACTTTTCATCATTCCCCTTCTGAGAAGATGACATGGCCAAGATTTTCAACACAAACCATTTTATTGTCTTTTGCTTTCTAAAACAGAGGAACTGAAAAAAGCACTGATTTCCTGCTGATACAAATCCTAAAAGATCTGGCTTGTCTCCTACTCAGCAATCAATACCGTTCCCTGCAGTGGGTTTTACTCTCTTGCCACTTGCAGTAATACGCTGGTTCTTTTTCTCTCCGTTAAAATTAAGTTAAAAGGTCACGGACACCCCCCGAAGGTACAGCAGGGAGCAGAAACCTCCCAGCCCATGAGGAGCCACCCCTGACCTGTGACCAGGGAAAACCAACACCCGCTCTGATGAGCCCCAGCAACCTGCAGTGCCACTGCCAACACGTGCTTCAAGGACATCGTACACGTGCCCCTGTTTAACACAGCGTTTCTGCATCCTTCTAAATCCTGGATATCTTCAGAGCTTGGAGAGCTCCCTCAAGGCCCCTGGGACAAGCTGGCCTGGCATCAAGCTGCCTGTGGGACTATCATCTTATCCTCCTACCGCCACTGCCACTTTGGCACTTTTCCACCGGCCACAGAGGCTTTGGGTCCCTGCAGGACAACTGTAAAGTCGCTGGGAGATTTCTGCAACTGAGCAGCTCGGGATCTGAATAAACCCACATACTTTGCTGGACTTTGTAAAACTGCTGTCTGCAATGGTGACGTCCAAATCATGGACCTGTTAATACCTTCCCCCACCTACCTTCTCAAAAGCGTATTTTCATGAGGAACTAAGTTAAAACAGGCTTGAAACCAATTCTAGCACTTTCTGTTCAAATAGCACTGTGTCTTTTTTTTTTTTTCCCTAAGTTAACCACAATATTGGAACCTAGCCTTAAATCCACTGTTTGTAAACAATCATAATTTTACATCAACCAGTTGCTGTTATGAGAGAAGAAAGGCCACCTACTGTTGTTGGACCACCCTGTCTCCTTGCTATACAGCATTTTAAACACTCCATACTGCTGAAGTCCAAGCTACCACTGAAGTCCAATCTATAGCAGTTTTCAAATGTAAAGTAAGTAAACAAAGTACAAGTAAATAAATAAAAATGCACACATACATTTTTAACACACACCTTTTTACTTAAGATAGTATTAAAATAGGACCTTATAAAATCTGTTTTACTGGGTATGAAGCTATAGCACTCAAACACACTCTTGTTTTGTCAGGAAAGCTACAAATCTATACATGTCCCCTTGTTTTTCACCAGTGTGACAACTGCCCCCTGGACACTCAGCAGGGATTCTTAGTCAGCAAAACAAGGCAGAAAATGAAAACTCTGGCAGAACTGGAACATATTTCCAGTACCGATTAAGATGCAACAATAATCACTGAAGCCTGTGAACTGAAATGCTACTAAGAAAACTCTGGTTCATTTGGTGACTTGCCTGTATTAATAACAACAGCAGAGAGGATGCTTTCTCTTTATTGGGGTGCGTTTGTCATCTTCCTGAGAAGTCTTCTCTTGAGAGAGACTACCTCAAAAATAATTTATTATTTTTGTACATGTAAAGATAAATTTAATAAGAGTAACAAATTATCATTTATAACTTAATGTGTAATGTGACTTGTAAGAAATTTACACATCCCATCACACTCCTCTGAAGCTGGTAGGGCTGAGGCTAAATCAAGCTTGGATTGTAGCCAACAAGGGCAAGAGGCCAGCTCTTTGGAGCTGCAGCAAAGAAGGAATTACTTGGCAAAGCGTAGGTCTGGAGATGTCAAGGATCACTGCACAATGGCTAAAACAAATAAGAATGGGATGAATCCAGGGAAAATCATTTTGGTGAGCTTATGCCTGGGGTTTGCAGAGAAACCAGAGTCAAACTAGGATTTGAACTAGCAAAGACTGGCAGGGCAGAACTCAGGGATTCGGCTATGGAAAGAAAGAGGATTCCTGAGGATCGTCTGTCTAGATTTAAACTTAAGCCTAGTGGGAGTCATTTTGCTAAGGTTAGATGTTTGTATATCCAGCAGCTGAAGTGTAGAGCCTGCAATAACCAGGATCTAGAAAGGAAGGTTCAATTATGGCAAATGAGAGGGCTCCCTGGGCTCCTTTTATTGTTTCTAAGAGGCTGATTCTCTGCTCTGTAAGAATATGTAAGTAAAACCCCATATCCCTGAATTCACACAGCAAGATCACCTATATTCATTCTTCCACATGCAAGGGCTACATCTTCTACAATAAATTCATAGAATATAGAATAATAGAAGAATAATGCAGCATTACACACACAGGCAGGCACTTTCTTAATAGCGGTCCTGCACTGATTATGTTGCTGAAATACAATCAAGACATTGCTGGGAGGGAATGTTTTAAACTGGGGTCACTTGAGACTTCAGGTTGTTTCTGGCAGCACATTGCCCTGGCTGAGGGAAATGGTCTTGTACAAGCAACCAAAATTAATTGTCTGACCACGCCTAAGCTGACCCGAACAGGAAAGAAAGATAACCCCCATATAAGCTTGTACAGCAAATATGTTAGGAGTGGAGGACTTTGCCCAGTTTCACATGAAACAGCAACTGGACAAATTCTCCTAACGGCTGTGAACCTTTAACACAGGCTGCTCTGAGGGGCAGAGGGAAGAAGAAATCAGCTGGAGGCAAGCTGGGGAGCTGGTTTGCAGGGAGAAGCTCAGTAAGAGAAATCACAGGATAGGGGCCCTATATTTCTGGATGGTAACACGGGCACAGCCTAGGTGGGCACCGCACATGTTGTTAAATCGACAAATTTTGAAAACACATGAAATGTAACTGCAGTGCACCCAGAACCATCTATCTCACTGGGCACTATACGTATAATAGGTCTGAACCTGCTCCAAACACATCAGATACCTGGGTTATGCACGCAGCATAACTCTATAACCAGCTACCAGAAGCCTCAATTGACCAAATTCCTTTTTTCCCTTGTCTACTCAACCTTCCAGGAGGGAAGGGGAGGGTAGGGCAGGGGTGGAAGGGAGAGGAATGTGTGTGGGTAACGACAGCACTATTTATGAAGTCCTAAAAACAGACTAAGTCTCTGCATGGGTACTCACTGATGAAAAAAAACAACCCACAACTGCCTGCTCTGCCTCATAACCAGACATTCACATAAAACAAAACACACATTTAGGTTTTTGGCTTAATATTCTTGTCTCCGAATTGTTGCTCTACATATCAACAAATGATCCTTTGTTTTGAGAAAGCCTTACCGGCCACAAGTTTCCCAAGAGAGGGACACGACATCCTCAGGCACTGACAGGCCTGCCTGGTAATAAGTAACCGGCATGTATGGGATAGATGGCACAAATCCAGGGCTGAGTAGAGGAATCTGGCCAAGAGAGAGTTTAAGTTAAGAACGACAGAAAGGTACCAGACACAGTTATCCTACAACCCTGATACGCTGCCTTGCGTGCCAGCTGGTTGACATTTATGTGGCTATTAAAAAAAACCAACCACAAGCAAGTCACTATGCAAAACTTCTTTCTAAAAGTACAATGCTAAGGAACATTTGGCACAGAGGTGTCTGAGCCAGTCTTAAAGCAATCAGCCTCACATTGAGAGTTACTAGCTAACAATTCTCAGTCAACAGTAGCTAAAAACATGTTCAATCCCAAGTACCTAGGGCATGGGAAAGACTCCAGTCTATTTAAAAGTCAGGAATATCATCAAAAGCTGCAGTAGAAACAGAAGTCTGAACTTGGCAAGTAAATGCCTTTTCCACTCCTTTTTA
This sequence comes from Pyrocephalus nanus, assembly GCA_038380795.1. Classification (NCBI taxonomy): domain Eukaryota; kingdom Metazoa; phylum Chordata; class Aves; order Passeriformes; family Tyrannidae; genus Pyrocephalus; species Pyrocephalus nanus. The sequence continues at coordinate 45,775,004 of CM076260.1, forward strand.
GACATACTTTCTTGACAGAAGTTGCCTATTTTGAAGCATTTTGCATTTGAGTTTCCTACTAAATTCTTAACTGAGCTATGTATGGTTAAAACTTTTTTTACAAAATACAAGAACATAGCAACTGTTTTTTTATGAACAGTTTGTTGACAGAATAGGGCAACAGTACTTACATTATAGTTTTCAAACAGTAAATAAAATCTCTAAAAGCAAATTTATTTTATGTTTTCTGTCAACTAGCAAAGTATCAACTAAATGTTAATGGCATTTATCCTGCTATTTTGGTCATGATCAGATTTGAAGGAATACAGCTGCATCCATTTTTCCCATGTTTTATACAAGTGTCTCCCTAAATGTTTTCCTCCACTCATCAGACAAAACTTCCACCAACTGTTGGAGAAGCAATGCAACTGCATTTGACACTAATGTGAACTTCCTGATCAGACCATCTACAACCTTTAGCCCATGTTTCCAGCTGTCTCAGGGGGCAAAGGCAGTGGGCAGCTGCTCAGAAAGTTTTTAACTAATGGAACATTGTGAAAGGAACATGAAGGGAACAAGAGCCAACAAATTAGATTTGAAGATTTTAAGCAAAGTGCCTGAAGAAACAGCACATATTTTCAGTCTGGTAAAAACTTGGAACATTACATAAGTGCACATCACCCTGGATAGAGTACAGTTCCTGAGGAGAAGGGCACTTTATCTCCATGGCTTGCTGCTTACAAACAATAGCTTACATCAAGCAGAGAAGCCCATCTTAGGTGCCCTTAAACCAATCTGAAAACTTTTTAAAGTAGTGTTGCAATTATGTGAAAAGGTGAGGAAAGACCCAGAAAGAAACCTTCCAAGGTTTTCAATTAACTTCTAAGTGGCACTTCTAAGAATCAGCACGTCTGTTCCTTACTGTGAAATTATTTTCCAACTCTTTCCTTTGCCCAGTATTTTTCCAAATGGACTAGTACAGCCAAGTGCAGCTAGGCAACTCAAAAGAGTGCACACTGAAAGACATTTCAGCAGAATTCTGGGTTCATGACCTATTTTATGTAGTAGAGAATCTACTTTAAATATGAATCGAAGGTAGATATGAGAACTCTTTACATTTACACGATATCGACCTATGTGTGTATCTCTCATGTACCAGAACAGCTTGTACAACAAGTTCTTCCCTAGTAGGAAGACTCTTCAACAAATACAGTCCCAAAATTCAGAACACAAAAGCCGGTTAGTGAAGATGCCTAAAAGAGATAAGACTGTATAAAGAACAGCTGGGCTTTGAGATTCATATCAGTGCACACTAATCACAATTTAGTCAAAAGCTGACTTCCTTCTTCTCAGCCTGGGCTCCCTCCTCCATACATCAGCCCTCCCTCATTTGTCCCATTGTTTCACCTGCCCCACCATTATTTCTCTACCTAACTTCAAAGAATCTGAGACTACTGTAGGGCAAATAAAATTTTTCTCTTCTTACTACCCTGTCTTGAATTGCTTACTGTTGACCTGGTTGGGCTGTAATTAAATGAATTGTGCCCTGGATCTGTACCTCAGCACCGCCTGCTCACCTGACTGTAGACACTGCTACAATGAGCACCAGTAATCACTTAATGGTGCCATATGCAGAATGAGGATACGTTCCCCCTTCCGACCATGTACTAGTTCCGGCAAGTGCAAATATAAAAAGTCACTGACTCAGGTCATACAAAAGGAGGTATACAGGCAGAAACCAGGACACCATTTTTCTGATGTTTCATTGTTTTCAGTTTTTTTTTTACCCCCACTACTTCCCAAACTAGCTCAGCTCTTCAATGACAGGAGAACTAGAAGTAAAAGAGGTGAGAGTGATGTACTAAAGCTTCAGGACAACACCCCACAACCAAAGCGGGCCTGCAAAGACTTTCTACCAATGCATGCAAGAGTCTGATTTCTGCTCTGTTACAGGTTGCTACTATTTCCAAAAAACTTCTAGCAAGAGCTGGTCATTACTTTGCTGATGTCTCATTATCAAAGCCACTTGCAGATTGAAAATGTATGGACTGCCTCAGGAAACACAAAGTCTGGCAGAATTTTTCTGGATTTGAGCTTGTTCTTATGAAGATGAAACTTGCACGAGTTCAGTAAATGCAGGCTTTGTTTCAGCTAATATCACACCACAACTTCCTTCTGCTTCAGAGGAACTCAGAGGGTAGAGGTTGGAAACTCTCCCTGTATGTCATATACATGTAAAAGCAGAAGACAGATTGCACTCCTCCCTAGTGCCTGATGGCTCACTGGTCATTAAGGACAGGGGAGAGTGCAAAGCCAGAAAAGGCAGTTTCTGGAAATGAAGGATGGAAAACCAGAGGCTTGGCTGGGGAGAGCAGGAAGGAGCATCCATGTCCAAGGACTCCTAGGGAAATATATCCCTCTACTTGTCTGCCTTAGGGATAACCTCACTTAGTATAGGGACTCATCCAGGACAACAGCTTCATTAATTGCTGTGTAGTACATCAGCAATGACTGGAAACCACATATCCCAGGCTAAAAGCAGCTTTTGGGAGATGAAGTTTGGTATATGATTAAACTTCGCTGAAGTTTCAAACAGTGAAAGTTTAAAGATGGGGCAAGGACTTCAAGGAAGACATGGTTTTACCTGAGTCTTTGACCAAACTTCAATCAAATCCTTCCCAAAGGCCTGAGAGCTTTGCTGTATAATCTGTTCAGATGGATTCAGTTCTTAGAATTGAACTTTCAAGTTTTATTATTAAGCACAGCTGCTAGCAAACAGAAACACACAAATTCAATGTGCAAATAAAATTGTAGCCTATCTATTTCTTCCACTGCAGCTTCTGTATTTGTTTTCTCTCTTTAGACAAACACTCAGCAAAACTTGGGACAATTCCAGATGGTTACACAGCAGTTTATACAGCAGTGGTCACAGACAAAAACTAGTCTTCAGTGTTACCCACTGGACTGTTATTAAAATTTCCTTCTAAAATCAGCAGCATTATTTAGAGACAACCTTATATGTTATGAAATCTATAGCATCTGAAAAAAAAAAAAAAAAGTGATGTCTTCCTTTTTCCTCTTTGGAAGAAATACAATAAACCACAGTTACACAGAGTATCTGATTATCACAGAGATTTTCAGAGACATCAATTTACCACTGTGTCCTAGTTGTGTCCCTAGTCCCTGGCTGGGACCAGTTTATCACTATGTGGGTAAAACCAAAATTGTGTATTTTTACACCCTCTCTGTCATTTCCGATGGAGTGTTAATAAATGGATTGTTTGCAGCAGCTGCCCAGGGCACCCCTGTCACCTGGGTGTTAAAGAAACCCAGGTTTTGCTTTCCTTTTACTTTGCACCCAGCAGACCAAGTGGTGCTCAGCACAGGGGCCAACAAACACCGTTCTGTTCTTGTCCCAGCATACTGGATTATATATCCGTCTTTGGGGGTTAAAACCAGTTCTTCTCTGTATCATTGTCTTTATTTTAATCTTCTTAGTAAATTGTAACTCTGAGTCGTAATCTCTCTCATTTCTCTCACGGGTTTACTTTTAAACGAGCACACATTGATTTTGCAATTAACGCTACAGGCCATGGACAAATGATGAAGGAGTACCTGTTAACACAATTTAACAAAACCAGTTAAGTCCCAAAGCAAAGAGGGATTCAAAGCCTTTCAGAAGGCATGAAATAATGGACAGCTGGCACAACTAAGACAGTTAATGAATACAACAGCATTCAGCAGTAATTTGAAAACTGTCTGCTCGGGTAAGGCTGAGTTATTAAAGAAATCTCCATTTATAAACAGTGTTGATGGGATTTAAACAGCCTGTGTAAGAAGGCTTAAAAGTCAATTGAAAAGTCTGTACAGATAAGAAAGCAAAAAGAAACCGTGGCCTTGAATTCTGTACATAGTGTTTAACCTTATCTCAGTCTCCTGGCACACAGAAGGAGTAAAACAGGCTGCCTTATACACAGCTGGTGAGGTGGGTTTTTAATGCTTGTGCAGAGCTCTACTGTCCCCTCACTCTCCCCTCTCCCTTTTTTCAAGATGTATACTAAAAATCATCATTTACCATCCCATCAGTTACATTTAGCAGACACTAAAAAGAGACAAATTGCAAGACTATGTCCAGACATGCTATAATGATTAGGTGTTTTCTTTCCTCTATGTAACTGATGAGCTTGCTATTCTCCGTTAGAGTTTTGTAACTATCTACCTTCAATATAACTAATGTAAATATTGACAATAGAGAGGCAAGTGGGAATTTCTGGGAGGAGGAGGAGTGGGTGGGAGATGAGAACTTGGCCTTAAGGTTTTTGTTCCTTCTTGCCTCCAGAGTATCCTGTAACACTCTGCTTTACAAAAAACTTATTATGGCTTTTAATTTATGTATCACTTAGAATAAGACGACAGATAGGAACACAAAACTAGCTCTTTTCAGACATTAATCCCTCTCCTCTCCTGTCTCATCTTCTCATCTCATCCAAAATTCAGCCCATTCTGGTAACATAAGTTGCCTATTTCTGATGTGCCCTCTGTAAAACAGCCAAAGCTAAAGAGCATTTAAGGTGAAAATGTAGAATGCCACGTCTTGTCTTGGTTTCTCTTGTCTGTACCATGGCCTAACATTTGATTTGCTTCCTTTGGTCTCATCCAGGATACAATAAGAGCCTTATGAAAAAGCTCTGTAAGAATCTGGGCCATTGATTTGAACAAGGACTATTTAGCCATGACACACAGCACCAAAAAGAACTGCTCGACACGCCAGCTCTGGAAGCTGCACTGCCATTTCAGCACAGGGCTCTTAACAGCAGCACAGTGCTCGGCAGCAAAGCTGGACAGCCTTTGGGACTGAGGTTATCTCTTTACTGCACTGTACCAGCCTGTTAGAGCTAGTTCAGGTGTGTCCAACATAGCACCACAAAACATGATGTAAACATATTCCGATTACTTATCTGTGATATTTACCAGCCTATGCTTTTTCCAAGGGATCACACAAATCATTGCATAAACATAACTAGAATATTTCTTGAAGAAGGGGACATCTATTCCATTGGGAAGTGAAGTTATATTTAAGAAACAAAGGAATAAGCCACAGACATTTGGGGAGTACATTGCATCCATGCAAATCTAGGGTAGAAATGAAGAACATCAATATACAATAGCTGTGGGGAGATTCAATCAGCTCACTTGCTGTATTTGTATAAACCACACAAAACACTGAAATTCTGTAGGAGACATATCTTCCTAAATCTTATGGCTGCAGAGTTCTTTTTTTAAATGCAATTTTACTGTAAGTCAACACAACCCCATTCTCACTAGTCTGCTAGAGCCCAAAACTACCACAATAGTAGCAATCTTCTCAGTCTTCTTGCTCTCCCTTACCTTTATGTAGGTGAGGAAGCAAAAGTCCTAGTAAAATATTGTTTGATGAACGCCTGCTTTAACAGATTTCATTATAGAGTTGTTATCTAGTTACTGCATTCTCTCTTAATTCACAAGCATTCACGGCATTTTATAAGTGCCTTATTCTATCCTTCAGACTAAGGATATTGTCATCAAAACACATTTGTGACTATTCATTTTGCAGCAACATGGTCATGGTCCAGTCCTTTCTCTGGATGACATACCCAGGGAATTAACATTGAGGATACAGAAATAAACTTAACAAAACCCATCCCTCATTAAAGCTCATCGCTTTTTTTATTTTATTTTATTTTATTTTTCAGTTTCTCCTACTGGAAAAAGGAGTGTTTCTTGGTACTTATTTCTCTTTCAGCTGCAAAGTCAGCATAGATGAGATAACTGGGTCTCCCTATTTGTTGGTGTCCCTACCAGTTTAACAGGACAATAAAAAGGACTGGATTGCCTTTCTCTAAGGGCTATGAAGGATGAGGCAAACCTTAAAAACTGAAAAAGCACCTTGCATCTGAATGCAGTCTGGCAGCTGCCTCATTGATACTCCCTAAGTGTCAGTCACAGGTTCCCTGCTTCAATGCACGTAGTTAGAGGATTATGATCTAAAAATGTGCAGTTTGGCTCCATCACTGTAACCTCATGATGTTATTTGGGCATTTATGAATAGCCAGGTCTCCATGCAGCTGAGCTGCTAATAACATGGCATGTACCAATCACACTGCAAAGCAAGTGATCTCACCTAGGCAGCATGTGTAAACACAGCACAGCCACACAAATATGACAAGCTTCTGAGCATACTTAAGGTTATTCCATGAAGATTATTTACTGTGTTGCCTAGGAACACATAAATAGGGCTTTTGGGGTGCCACCCCTCTCAATTTTTCATACAGAAAACTCATGTATAGAACAAGAATTCCTTCAAAGAGGACATTTGCATACCATACTCTGAAGAATAATTTCTCTAGATAGCGTTTCCAAACCCAGCAATCTTCCTTTCTGAATACCTATTTCCATTAGGAAGTATCCTGCTGTTATAGCCAAGAACTGATGGCACTTCCAGTGCCTTATTTGAACCAATGTACACTGCTGGAATATCACTGATTCTCCCCATGAATGCAAGCTGGAGAAGTACTATTTAAAGCTCCCTGGAAACAACAGTGAAAATTAATTTAAATTCTGGAAGAAAAAATATGATTCAAACCCTTTGAAAGAAATTATAAACATCTGTGTACGTTCTTTCTTAAACCAATAGATATTGCTTACTTGTTGGAAAAACTGGTAGGGAAATTAAGTCTTTGGAATGGGTGGATTCAACTGTTTAGTGGTCTTACAGAGAAACAGCTAAATCCCAGTTCTGCCCAAATTAGAAGAGGGTAAATCCTATTCACCAGCATTTAATCTCTCCTATTCTACATCTTCCATAAATAATGCTTAAAGGTAGAAATCTGTTTCGTGTGGGCAATGTTACAGAACTCAAATTCCATAGGAGTAAATATGAAGATTACCGCATATGCAATTTCTGGTTTGAAAAATATTTACCAAGAAACCTGTAAGAAAATAAAGTTTGTTTTTAAATAATGTATTTCATGATATCAACTAAAGCAGCTGGAAAACTACAGGGGGCAAGCCCTACTTCAGATCAGGCTTAAAAGCTTATCTACTATTACCAATTGTATGAGCTCATCTAAGAAAAGCGAGTACCTTTCCCCACAAGTCCGATATGCTGTTACAAGAGCTACAATACTATTTTTATTCAAAAGAGAAAGAACAACATTAGAACATTTGCTAAACATTTTTAGTTGATTTTTTTCTCTCCATCAAAATTGCAAGTAATTCTCTCCTTGAAGTCTCCACTGCTACAAGCACTAGAGAAGGAAAAGAAATTCTGGTCAGACAACTTACTTTAGAGATACATGCTCTGGATAAAGCATGATTTCAGAGGAAAAATTGTGTGATAAAGAGGTTTAGCCAACAACTTTGCTATTTTTGAGGTAACTCTGTAAAGTAAGCAGCTGTTTAGTTTCAATATATAGTTACTGAACTCTGCCTGGCTTACCTGGTGGGTGTAAGAAGATCTAATGCAAAAGTGACAGAAAATTATTACATACTCTTGAATATTTTAATCTCCCAGACCACTAATAAAATGTGATTTTCTGAAAGAAATCTGTGCAGCACACCATGAAGGATACTTAGGAATACTTAGGAAACAGTCACAAGAAAACTACAATTATCCCAGCTGTAGAAAAAGGACAGATGGGAGCCCTGAAAACCTATTCAGAACTAACCTCCTGCTTCAGCAGAATCAACTAAAGCTTTGTCATCCTGACAGATGTTTGCCTAACCTGTTCAAAGGCTTCTAATGACAGAAGCGCCATGTCTCCCTAAGTAAAGAGAGCTCGAGCATCCTTATTATTAAGATCTGTATTTTACATGGTATCATTATCTGAATGGATTTGTGAACCCAGAATGACTCCTTGGTGTTATTAAAAAAAAAAAAAAAGTTTTCACAGAACATATTTCTAAGACATTTTATTTTTTTCTAAGAATTTTTAGTATTATTATGCTCTTGCAGTGTGACTCAACTGCTCAGCTGTCTTTTCATCCAGATATAAAACCAAACAAACTCAAGTCTAGGAGCAAACAGCATCAAATATAGTGCATAACAGAGTACAGTTGAGAGCAGGAATTTCAACTTAAGTGGGGCTCAAAGCCTTTTTATTCTCAATCCTTTTATGGCCACAGTGCATTTGTGACTGAAAAACAGAGGGACAAAAAATTCTTGAGCATTTTTTGTTCTTCTCCAGCAGCCCCACTATTAAGTTGCTCTATCAGGGAGAGGTTACTTCTTCAGAGACAGGGAATGGCCTCGGACAACGGGTTAGTTATTTCATCTTTGCCTCAGAAGATGGGGACAAAATGTTCTGCTTGTTCTGCACAAACTCTGTTGCTGAAGAAAACAAGTAAGGGCAAATGTACTGTGGTCTCCTCTTCTCCAGGCTGAACAAGACAAAGCGACCTCAGCTGCTCCTCATATGGCTTCCCCTCCAGACCTTTCACCATTTTTTGGGGCCCTCCTTTGGAGGCTGTCTGATAGCTTTATATCCTTCTGGTATTGTGGTGCCCAAAACTGCACAGAGGACTCGAGCTAAGGCCACACCAGAACAAAGTAAAGCAGGACAATCACCTCCCTTGACTGGTTAGCCCTGTCAGGGGTCAATCTCTGTGCTTCCTTAGCAGTAGCTTTCCGCCTATGCTCTCTTCTATTGTTTCTTTCAGTGGCAATTTACAACAATTATATCCATATTCCCTGCTCACACGAACTCTGCAAACAGAAAGCAATCCTGTCCTACATCCTGGAAAGCCCATATATTTTTTTCCTCACACAACAGATGTCATCACATCAAAGAGCACAGATGACTATCAGCAAGCCTCTCAAGGCACACACAGAAGGGAAACAAAAATACACAGCTGTTCAATAAGTCTTGTTGAGGACCCTCAGTATACTCAGAATGGCCAGTGAGTCTCCAAGCAAGATTTCAAAAAACTAGTCACACTTGATAAAAGGAAGGAATGTGTGGAAACTCTTTTCAAGTTTTCCTGGGTAGAGCTGAAACAAAACCGTGGAAGTCCAGACCCCCGCCAGGGTGAAATGAAGGTGATGGATAGATAACAGTAGCTTTTTGCAGTTTTATGGAGTCAATGTAAAAGGATATTTCTAACTGTTTTACAGAGGAAATTCAGGGTAGAAGGGAAAAGACCTTCCATCAAACCTGAAAAGACAGGAAGGCAAAAAGGATCCCAATCAGCTTCTAGATGAAAAGGCAAATAGGAGGATGTGATGGGGAAGGGAAAAAGATCTCCAGTTAGGGCTGATCCAGTTGGTTAGACATAAGCACCTATAAAAGATTCAAAGCACTTGAATTTATGAAAGTCAATAGGCACAAAGCAAACAGGCAAGACAGTCAGCTAAGGGAAGGCAACTGACAGTGATTCAACATGACAAAAGCAGCACTTCTCGTCAATCTTAAAAAAAGATTGCTGCCTTAAAAAGAGCCAACTTGGGGGCACAGTCTGATCCAACAGAAAATAAGAGATGCACACAATGTTTCCAGAAAGGCCACTAGCTCTCTTTCCTGCAGCTTGTTTCAACATGTGGCTCTACAGAACATTCTGCTGTGACACTAAGAAAAGACCTTTTTAAAAAAGTCCCGTAATACGCTCAATTTGTTTCAGCTACTACCTCCAGTCTGTTCCCAAGGAAGGAATACAGACTGGTAAGAACTTGATAGATACCACGGTGGGTATGTTCGTTCACATGGATCTTAGGAAAGCCCAGTAAAGACAGAGAGAGAAGACTGGTGGAAGACTGGAGGTCTCTTAACACTCAGTGTTACCAGCCCTTTTCTCTCATCCTAAAAGTAACTTTGGACTCCCTGCCTCCTTTCAAGAACTCTAAATAAAACGATTTTGCCTGTAGTCATGCACATAAGCCCTATTTCCACCTTTATTTGTCAATCAGTGCTAGGTTTTCCTCCCTGTTAAACTGGCTTCTTATTCATCATTTATGGCTCAATTTGATGCAATGATCAGGCACTTCAGTCTACATGGAATAATTTCCCATGAGAAGTGTTAAAAAGACACTTTCTTCCTACTTACAAATTTACAATCTCATTGGAAACTGACAGAAAGAAAACATCATGCTAGAGCAGTTACCGCACTGGGAACCCAGTCAATGACTACAATGTCTGGGAGCTGTCACAACATAGTAACAATAAATTAATACCTAGGGAAAAAAACTAAAATCTGTTGTTCGTCAAATTATAATATGCATTAGTATAGTAATCCATGAAGGAAAAATGCCCACATATGTAATCATATTCCATGTGAAATCCCCCTCTAAAAATATCTGATAGAGATTATTATTATTATTGTCTGTAAATACATTGATCACCTCTATCCAAGTACTGTATTTACCTGAAACTGAAAGCATACCTTACCACCTGGAGAGGCAATTCTTTTCCTACAGTTTACATCTCAAAGAGTTCTTTTACATCTACTTAAAAATGTAGTTGTGTTCAAGCAGCATTATTTGGTTGCCCTTGCACTGTATCTCATAGTGTAAGGGCAACTAATCTCATATATCAGTGTCCTTGCACTATATCTCATATAATTCCATAGGGAATATATTCAGTCCATAAACAAACTTTTTTTTAAAACAGCTTTGTACAGCTGTACAGCTGAGCCTGCAAATTCATCCAGGTTCAAAAGTCCAAAGTGCATGTCTACAGAGCATCAGTGCAAGAAGGTGTCTGAACACAAGCCAGCCTTGGTGCAGAAGCCCTACAACTATGACACTGTTTTAACCATTTTAGAGCTAATAAACTCTGCCTCAAAGTGACAAACAGGTCTAAGCCTCCTGGAAGAGACTCAACTATAAAGAAGGTCAAGTTATAACCCAGATTCATATCTGCAATATCACACTGTTTCCATCATTAACAACCACAAAAAACTAGATTTCAGGCAGCTAAAATGGCTTTGCTGATGCTGCTCAATCCTGGACGACCACTGGATTCATTCTTACCCTACTAGAGAGTTCACTGAACTAACAGGAGTCAAAAGCAGTGAGCATTCATGCAAGTTGCTATGTTCAGCAGAGAGCTGTACTGTAAGAGGAGACAAGATTTGTTGAGAAGGCAGCCTTTCCATGGCCTGAGCCATATGCAGTATTTGTAGTTAAACTGCTAAACTGCTACCGATTATTTAAAATGGGTTTGGTTAAACTGCCGCAAGCTATATGCCTACCTTTTTAAACACTGTTTACAAATGGCTTAAACAAGAAAGAGATAAAACCAAATGAACAAGAAGCTTTTATAAGCCAGTGTACACTTATTTACATCAGGATTTAAAACAGTTTATATTTTACTGATGAGCTGGGTTGTGTACGGAATAACACCCGCAAAAACAGACTACTGACAAAACTATGCAAACGCTGTTCCTGCAGTACTGTCAAGTCAGCTTGGGAACAGCTACTGCTGTGGTTTCCTTGTGAAAGTGTAAGCACTTTACCATCTGATAAAAGACTCTGTAGGAGTATATTATAATACAGAAGTTCAGTTCCAATTCTTCATCCTCATAAATTCCCTAGGAGTAATCACTAAGTTAACAACAGCACATGTGACAGATGTGCAAGTAACTCTAGGCTTTAAATATGAACACTACAGGTTTGAAGCTTAAGTAGTTGAACTTGACACTGCCTATCAATACTGGATGAGCCATAGCAAGATTCCAAATTCTGGCCCTTTTCAACCTCACAAAAGAAATTTATGAAAAGCTTAGCTTCCAAATTAGCAAATTTTAAAATGCATAATCCAAATATCTGCATGTTGTTTACTTGTAATTCAAAATTAGCATACAGCCCTGTAACTGCATTCCAAATATTCTGTTGGATTATCGAAGTCAATTTATTGTTGAAATGCTCATTTCAAGAAATTAGTATAAATGGGAAAAGGCAGAAAATAAACTCAAGAATCACTCATTCAGCCATTACCTGGACATCAAAACATTTGTATGTTGAAGAAACAGCCTCCTTTATTTCTCAAACATGGTAATATACCTTCTAAAGCAAAACTTTTACCTGAACTGTACTAATATGGTTGGAGAGAGATGCACAGGCAGAGAAGGGGAAATAGCTCTCTTTGTTGTGTGTCTTCAGGTACAACAAGGAAGTCCTCAAAACCAAAGAAGTCTGCTTGTTGAATAGTCTGTAACAGCTTGGAATTATACAGTATATTTTGGTATATTCTGTAATTAATCTTTGGAAATACTGTCTATGATAAACACTTGTAAAATAAGAATGCTTCAATGCATATAATTTTTCAAAACACCAATTGGCTAGCAGCCATTGGTTATATAACTCCAAAAATGTATGCTTTGTTGCTCAATGACTCTAGCACAAAAGTTTAAATAAATCTGCAATAGTCTTTAAAATAGTCAAGAAAGCCTGTGTGATATGCTGCTCTTCCTCCTTCAAAAAATGGGAGAGGTAAAGGAAATTTTATTTGCCAAGCTTAGAAATTCAAGTCTTCTTTACCTGAGACAACAGAGAACGCTGCAATTTTAAGGAAGTTAAACTCTGGCCATAAATTACAGTGTATATAGCCAAGATTGGCATGACTAATTCATTTTTCAACTGTGCTTTAATATTTGAAAGGCTGCTTTAATATCTAAGCAGGCTATTTCCAGGAACACCATCTTTTTTGCCCACCTGCCTAAGGGATCACAGAATTCCACGGGTTAGTTTTTTGATGAGGGAAGCCTAAGCTCCAACACCTGCCCCCCAAGACCAGCTCTGTGCAGCTGTGACATACAGACAAGTGCAAGTGTCTCTGGTTTAAGTGTCAGCCTTGTGTCAAGGCACTTTCCTCCAGATTCTCTGGTCCTCCAGCCCAGTCTTAGGCCACATGACTTGACTGCTAAGAGAATGATTCTCATCTAGGTAAGCACAAGGAGAAAATTACAATAAAGAGTGGCTACAAAGGGATTTAATTCTGGATAAGAAGGGGATTTACAGAAAATGAGGAAGGAAAGAATCACAGGTAGGCTTCGCTTATCTTCTGTTAAGAAAGTATATTTTCCCTTTCACTTAATAAACAGAACCACATTACAAAGATTAGAGGCAAAATATAGAATATCTCAAAAAGTTAAATATATTTACAGTTTCATTGAGAGTTTAAATTAACATGATGCAACTAATTCTTTACAAGGGGACTTTTAGACTTACTTTGAACACAACTTTATCTTTTCATTTTCAACTTACTAAGACAAAAATTCTCAAAGTCTATTGCCAAGAAAATTTAGTTGTTTTTCAAATTCTGAAAATTCAAGATTCATCTCTTCAAATGTGCCTTCATAAACCAAAAAAATCTAAATCTTTAAATATCTTGGATGATTTCTATAATTCATCTCATTGTAAATTACTGGGACTTTGGTAAACAATTCACAGCTATTGATAAAGGGCCTACTGCATTCTTTAAATGCTATTCATAAATTGAAAAAACTTTCTTCCATAAAAGTTTGTATTTCAGAGGTCTGGCTTTAAACTTTTTGTGCTAACCATAAAGTAACGTGTGAGCATGTGTGTACACAACATGTATTTTTTAAATTTTCCTGACATGGAAACTGGTCTCAGCTACAAAAGCCATAGCTGACTTCCTGTTCTTTCATTAGAGCATTAGACATAATAAGTCTAAGCAAATAAAAAAAGAGAGTGCACATCACTGCTTCTCTGGGAAAAATTAGCACAAGCCATCTAACATTCAGTTAAAGCATTCCAGTATCAAGGCCAAGCTAATCTAATATTGCCTTAATAGAAATCCTTGTCTGGATCTTCTGTCCATATTCCACTTGGAAACAATGTTATCCCTGATTGTTTATTGTACTTTGGTCTATGTTGTTAATGGTCACAAATAACTTGAATTATTTGGTATAGCTGCTATTTCCACAAGCATACGCCATTAGAACCTACTAAGATGTTGTGACATAGGCAAGAGAAGGATACTTGCATAGCCCTGAAAGGTAAAAATACTGCTAAAACCTCAGAAATTCTGAAGGTTCAGTATTTCAGCACCTATTGTCCTCCTAACCTGGAATTAAAAGCAAAAATTTTGAAATTCAGAGATGACAATATGTGGATGGAAAATAACCAAACAATAACATTACTCATACAAAACCATCTGAATTTCCTTTTTTAACCCTCAAAGCTCAACATCAACACAAATTGTCAGAGTAGAAGACAGAAAGTCAGTCTAGAGAGAATTAAAGAAGCTCAGCCAATTAAAAAAAAAATCGCTTACTTTTCATCTTAAATTTATAAAGAATTGACTGAAAGGGCTGGCATTGTTTTCAAGATTTTATGGAGGATGGGAAAAGTACCAAAAACTAGAGAAACAAGAAACACAGTGCTTTCATTTAAAGAAGGAAATAAAAAAGGAACCATTTCAGCCACATGAATTTCAATTCCTGAAAAAACTGGTGAAAAAAAGAAAACCCAAAAATTTGGCAAAAGCACTTTGTAAGCGCCTAAACAATAATATGCAACTGAGTGCAAGGCAAAATTCAGTTTGACATGTTGAGGACAGATCCCCAACAAACTACTTACCTTCCACAACAGGTAATAGGTGTGAACAAGGGAAGACACTGGCACATGTTACAGTTGTGACCTGAAGCTAAGGAAACTTTTATGAGATTTCAGCAACATGAACACAGAACTGTCTCATGCTGAAAGAGCACTCAGTCAGTGGTTCACTGCTAGCATGAAAAACTATACCATGTGGGATTCCGCAGCAAATACCCCCTAAATCTGGTTCTACACAGAATGGTGACCTGAATCGTGGCATTGAGAGAAGGCTTACATTAAAGAACCCATAATATAAAGCTTGTAAGGGCTGAGGGAACCTGAGAGGACAAACTCAAACTTCTGAAGAGCTTGACAAATTGCAGAAATGTTCTGAAATCACCTAAAAATAGGGAATACAACTCTTAGGAAAAATACTTAAATTATTACTCTCCAATAGAAAGTATCAACTGTACAAAGACAGGAAAGGGAAACAAAATGCTAGAGACTCTGTTTGAAAGGAGTTAAGGTTATAAAGGATTATGACATGAAAAAAACTCAACAAAACTTCAATGTGAATCATAAACAGTAATTTAGCTTGCAAGACAGAGGAAGCAAACCTCTCTGTTGTACTCAGCAGGAATACCCACCCCATCGTTTTGGCCAGTGCACCTCAAAGGTATTATCTGAATGCTGTCCTCTGTATTCTCACCAACAAAAGTGACCAGATGCCTAGAAAAGATGACTGAGAAAGAAGGACTGAGAACAGACAGTAAAGCAAAAATACCACAAAGACAGTTGGTATAAAGAGGAGGAGACTGAGAAGAGAGAGTCTGTATAGTCTTGACTGGTGGTAGTCTTTACAACAGTTAGATAAAACTTCTCATGCATGGCCAAATATAGTAATTGGTTCTTCCCTGGGGCATCTCAATAGAACTGACAGCTCTCTTCAGGTCCTTCCCTATCTTCCCTATTCTGCGGTTCCACAAAAACACATTTTAATATATCCAGCTATCCCATACATAAGGACAAAGGAAATAATCAACATGTATGCCTGGGAAAGTAATTTGGAAAGTACTGTCTCCAAAAAGAACACTGGGAACTGCAGATCAGGCTCCACTCTGTATTCTTTAGTGTGGTTCAGCTGCCTAGGTGGCTGATTTGATCTAAAATGTGTAAAAACAGAAATTTCAAGTAAAACAAACAACCACCTTTCCTGCATATACTATGCCAAACTGACAGTTTGAGAATATGATGACTTTCCCGGTGTCCAAAATTATTTGGAAATACTGGAAGGATTTTTATGGCTCCTGTTTGATTTGGTAAAGAAAAGGGGCCTCTCAGTACACAGTTTAAAAACCTCAGTATAAGTAAGTTGTAGAAGTTGAGAGGTGACTTGATTTTTTTGCATCTATACATACACATACATATATATTTATATACAAACATACCCTTAAAACTTACTAATATGTCTAAAAATAAGAAAAAATTGGGGGAAAAGATTAAGTTTTTTTTCAGATTCATAAACTAACCTAAATCCCATCGAGTAAGAAAGGAACTTTAAGGCTTGGCAAGTAGAAAACTCAAAGGGCCCTAGGGAAAGGAAAGACAGAAGGAGAAAAATTAACATATCAGGAGGAAGATCCATCAGGGAAGAAATGGTGAGTCACCTCTTGAGAAGGCTCTGGGAATGAAATACGTGCAAAAAGAAATGAAACTCATCTGCTCCCATAGCCTGGGCTGCCCAACATGTTTCATGTTAATTGTGCCTCAGGCTTTCTGTTGTCCCTCCATAGGTTCAGGCTTGCCTGACAAAGCAGTTTTAAAGTCACTTTGTTTTCAGGGACATGACAAAAAGCAGGCATGTATTTTATTGTTATTGCTGTACTGATTAATCCATGTCTAAATCTACCCTGTACATTAAATACAGTATTTGTTTACATTTGTATTACTGTACGAGTTGTTCCAAATGAATCTTTCCTTCCCTATAGTAACATTCAGGAAAAAAATTTTCCAGTAATAGATTAGGTTTCCAAGTATGGTTATTGTCATAGCAATTTAATCTTCAGTCCATCCTAACAACTACTGCTAGAACAATTTCTCCCTTTGGCCAGCAATGCATCAAGCTGTACTCCAAAATACTGTCAAGGCTGCTACTGGATGCTCAACAGAAGACTTCAGCAATGTAACCAGTTCAGGCTACCTGTCTGCTAAAGAAAATTTAGGATTACCAGTACAGAAAGAATCTTTTCTGTGACAGCAAAATGGCATACCTGGCATACTTATATATACTTGTAGCATATCTGACATACTTATAACTTATTGATATTTTTGTTACAATATTATCCCAAAGAAATGATAACAACGGAATTTTGTATGTCAAAGTAAATTATAAAGTGGTTGGAAAACAGAAGTTCAGTGAAATATAAATAGTTAAAGCATTACTGTAGAAAGGATTTTTAAAAATTTAATAATGAGAAAGATTTATTATATTGCAAACACATATAACATTCCAGATGAGCCAAAACAAAATACTTATCCTTAATAAACCAGGAAAACCTTAGGGGTTTTTTGCTGTTTTGGAAGACATGTCAGAATAAGTTAAACTAAAAGAGATACAGAACACACTCATACTCTATAGGCTTGAATCAACATATTAGTGACATTAGGAGAAAAAAGTACCTAGCTTAAATTACAGTTAGATGAGATGCGTACTAAGGCTTGGATGGGAACACTTAAAAAGGAGCCCTAAGAGATGATTACCTGGAGATTGCAAAGTCCCCAGAAAGAAGAGTGAAAGGATGTTACATTTCAGGGTTATCAAACTTTCGGAGACTGCTAAGACAGGCAGGGGAATGTAGGAGAAGAAAAGCAGCCACAGACAGGGTTAAGTGTGGTACATGTTAGACAAGAACTTTCTGACTTGGGCCTAAGTCATGTCATGTGCGGGGAAAAAACCAGGAGATCCCGAATTTCCTCAGAGTGAAAATGTGATTTCATAGTACCAGTAAAGTGTATGGTTCTCTTACATTAATCTCAGAGGAAAAAACCAAATAAACCAACCACAAAGTAGGATTTAGATTACAGATATGGTAGATATACCATATATCAACCATATGTGCTGTATGTTCAGGCACCCACAGAGAAACAGAAGGTGATGTGGAAAGTTGCCTTTCAAAATATAGTCCTAGAGGAGCTCAGTCCTGAGCCTGAATTAAATTTTGTGTTCCTGGGACATAATGACAAAACCTTGTTCTTTATGACATGGAAACAACGGAATATGGAAGAATTCAGATATGTGAAGAAATATATATATATATATATATATATATATGTATACCAGTGATGTGCAGAGAAGAAGAAACAATTATAACATAGCACTTACTACAGACCTGAATAATGAAGAGAAGGAAAATGTCATCAGCAAGACATAGAAGAGGAGAACAGGCTGACTATGTTAAAGCTCTTCTGGAGCTGAGCCATCTATCAAAACATTCTGAGAGAGAAAACGCTCCACAAAGCGCGCTGGGACAAACTGCTTGTTTGGGAGATGGGAGATTCTATTTTCAGAATTGTAAGGTAGGTTTTGCTCCTTTTTGCAATGTTTGGTACTTTACAGACACTTAAACATCTGGCAAATTATTATTACGATCTTCTAAAAACAATTATCAAAACCTCTAAACCACTGATTTTAAATGTTCATAACACTCGAATTGAACTTCAGATGTCTTATAAACAGTACTTCCTATGCAGAAGAACAAAGCAGTATCACCAAAGCAGAAGCCTGAATGACAGTACAGTCCACAACATGGGAATAGAAACATCACTTTCTGAAGTACTTTGAAGAATTGCATTTAATGTTGATATTTAACATTAGTTCATATTTATTGAGTTTCAATTAAATGCTGTAAACACTTTTCTATGTTTGTTTTTAAGCTGAAAGTGAAATTTAAAATTTTTCCTAATTTAATAACCAAGGGCCACATTAACAGCAATACCTCCTTACTGATACTTCCATATTACAGGAAAGTATTTGTCAGCTGAACAAGCCAAGCAGGAGTTGTCTGTTTCAGTCAAAACTTAATTTTCACATGAAAGCTAAGAACATACACACCTATCTAGGAAAAACACCTCTAAACTTGGCAAAACAGACAGGGTATAGGTTTAGTTTTTACTGCAGTGTCTGTACCAATACCAACAGTGCATAACTGCTTCCTAGTCAAATTACCTCAACAAGCCAACAGAAAATTCTTGGGAGATGAAATACCCAGTTATCCAGAATCCAGAGCAGGTTTGAATTTTCTACTTATCATCTAATTCATGTTGTGATGCTGTTATTCTAGAAAGCAAAATAACATTTCCTATCTTCTTTTCTTATTTCTGAATCCATGGGCAAAGAAGCAGTACCAATAGGCTTGTATTTTAATTGCTGGTGCAAAACTATTCAGTCTCCCCTTTATTGATTGATAATGCTCTGACAATCCTAGGACAGGTTTAACACATTTATTTTTATTATTTTAATATGTAAATCAGACATTAGAACATGGCTGAATTACAACTTCAATTTCCCTGCTCCCCTCATAATGAAGAGATACAGTACATAGCTTTCACAGTAGGATAAAGTTGATGAAAGTCATTAAAATAGAACTTGCTGTACAGTTGCTGAGAACCACACTCTTGTTTTCTGCCGTTTCAGCATTTCCAGAACTTGCAGGAAAGCATAAATAGACTACAACAATGAAACAGAGCTCCACCAGAGATCTGAGACAATGTGCGCAAACACAGGAACTTCCCTTTTTCAACTCTTGGTAGTCCCTGATTTGTAGAATATCCTATATCAGAAGGCTTAGAAGATGTGCACTGGACATGGGAAAGTGCTAAATTTGCCCCTGACTAAATTTTGAGTTTATATTTCCAAAATTTAATTGGACTCTGACTATGGTGAGGATTGCATGTTTTGTGTAAGTGAAGAGAATGTCAGCACTCAAGGTGTGAGAATCTATGTTGTGTGAATGATTTTGAACACAAACAGCACCTGCATAAACTCCCACTAAGCTTCAAGCCTGCAACCTCTGGCACTGACACAACAGTGCTGTTGGTGCCCTGAGGTACAGGCATAACTTTACTCACAAGAGGAAGTTTTTTTATACATCACAGACTGTTAAGAGTCCAGAAATTCTAGTGAAGAGCCATGTTCCAACTGTAATGTTTTCCCTCCATTGCAGCTCCAAGGAAAATTAAAATCTACCCTGTGTATTGACTTGAGTGCAGAATTGAGGACAGAGCCCAGTTCTATCCTTTCACCTCCCCTCTCACAACTGATCCAACAACTCCCTCGAACTCTCAGGCAATGCCCGCAACTGCTGCAAAGTTTTCAGAGGCATGTAACTGCACAAAGGGAAATCTTTCCTTTTAATATTGATAGTCTTGACAAATCTGAGTGATAGTCATGGGAAAAAAAGAAAACACCTCTTGTGTAGTTCAAGTGCTCTTGTCAAATATCCAAAGATCTGCCGCAAAAAAAAATTGACAGACTCTCTCACAGGTCATAACAATCCTTTCAAGGAGAAGTTAGGGTATATCTGTGCAGGTTTTGCACATGGTATTGCCTCATACTGTAAAGCATTACTAATTTAGAAACAAGTATAGGTGTAGCTATAAAACTCCCAAATAAATACATACTAATGGCAAAAGTACTTCTAGTGTTACAGTTTATAGCTGCGGATAAAATGGAGAAGAATTTGTATTGTGGTAATTTTAGACTGACAGACATTTCTGAGGTGTAGCATTATGAAATAGAAAAAAGAAGAGCCCTAGAATGTGCAGAAATAACAAAACTTATCTCGATGCAGGGTGATTTCCATAATCTATTTGATCTATAAACTGAGCAAACAATCCAAATTACTGAATCATGCACTTCTTCCTCCCAACTCAAACTATATTCAGTGTTTTCTCCAACTCTGATTTAGTGGCCTTAAACATGAGATTAGTCACTTGCAATCTATTTTTTTGTTTCAAGTCCTTTTTTACTCTTAAGTACATTTACTTTGTGGGATTTAATTTTTTTTCCTTAGTTTTTCAAAGGAGAGATAGATTACAGCCACTTGTCTGCAGAAGTAAAGACAGAGAAGAGGGAGTTTAAGCTACAGTATCTGGAGCTTTTACAGTAACTGAACAAACTGTTTACATATTTCTGCCTTAGTTTCCACTTGAAGCAGAATGGTATAACTCAGTCCAATCCATCTGTGTAGAAGACAATTATTTATCAGCTTCCTTTTGGCAAAGATTTCTTTCACCTCTTATTTTAAGGCACTGAGGGTACCAAGGTGTTTCCTGCTCAGCCATTTATCACAGCAGGCTTATGATTTATTTTCACAAGAAACACAAGACAAAAAGGATATCACAGAGAGCACAATGCCCCACAGTAAAAGGAATATAACTGTAATAGCCACCAAGACAGGGTTCCAGCACTGAATATTCTCCTACTAAAGCAAGCACTGTGAATGCATGTTTAGTCGCAGCATCGTACAGACTGCTGAGGCATTCAGGAATAACTGCCTCCTCTCCATTTCCCCCCAGTTGCACTGTTACAGTCATTTGAACAAATTACATCCAACACCAGAGATTACCAACAGTTTTACATACACACAAACACATACATAGGCACACATGTACAAACATTCCTCACCATGCAATTAAAACTCTGGATTTCTTCTGTCAGGTCTCACCTTCTCACAGGTGTGTGCATGCTGTTCCAAAAACTAGTCTGAAGAAATTAACTCTTATACTCTTATACATTCATTACTAGATTAAGACTTTTCCATTGTAAGAAACAATTAGCACCAGCTGGTGAAGCTGGTTACTTCGGTTGAGCTTTGAAATTGATACTAAGTTCACAATAACTATGAAGTCACTACAGACTTGATTTTTTTCTTTGCTGACACAACAGATATGTACCTACTTCCTCCAGGAAACATGTAATTAAATTCCAGAATTCATTAAGTGTTTGTGCTTTGCTTATTCCCTGGGCTGCATGATGAAAGGTTCTGTACAAGTGAGCATGGTGGAAGCTAAACGTTTCCATCATTCAATGATAAAATTTTGGCTTTTATCATCTAAAATAAATCTGAACTTTTTAAAAAAACTTCACCTTTTCCTTGAAGATTTAAAAGAAGAAACTTACACACAAGAGGACTTTGAACTTTCTTCCTCTTAAATTTATCTTTATAATTTGTAAACACTGCATCCTCTCAGCACAAGGAACTAATCAGTTCTTCTCTGAGCTACTCAACCAATCCACTTTCCATTTTCCTATCCAAACATCTGTACTTGCCCTCCCCCATCTGCTGTTCTTATTGTTGAATTAATTTACCATCTCAATCGCAGCAATTTCCTTCTCAGTTTCATTAGACAATAGATTGGTGCTTTCCTGAATGAGGATGCCTTCCGTCTTTTCTATCACTCCATCTTTTCCCCTTCACTAAACTGAGGTGAGAAGAAGAAACACAACTAGCAAAGGCTCATGTCCTTTGCTTTAAGAGAAATTTATTTTGTTTTTTTTTTCTCAGAAACTCATGCATGCTAATTTTTCCAAGATTAAAATAAAAAAAAAATAGTAAGACAAATGCAAAGACAAGCCAAGAGCAAGGGCTCCTACAAATTTTATTTTTTTTTTCCACAGAATATTCTGAGTTGGAAGGGACCCACAAAGATTTCGAGTCCAACTTTTAAGTTAATGGCCTGTATGGGGATTGAACCCATGACCTTGACTTTTTAGCACCATGCCACTTTGAAGCAACACACATTCCTACTATAACCATTGTTAAGCATTCACTGCCTGCATGCAGTTAACCACTAGGCCATTTCCACTGTATTTAATAAAGTAAATGTTCTGAGATGCTACCAGTACCCAAAGTTGTCAATTCACGACACATTTTAGCCATGTATGTACTGCCCAAATTATACAAGCCTGTAAATGAAAGAATCTTAAACAAACAACAAATCTTCAGTGCATGAATTCTAGAAGCTGAAGACTCAGAAGGCAATAAACAAAACTGACAACTTATTTCTTTAAGTCTCATTGTTTCATGAGTTGGTGGGAGCCAAGAATGACCTAATGGATCAGACTGAGGAACAGAACTTTCCCAACAGCAGACTCAGCAGCTTCAAAACCAAACCATTTTATCGTTTTGTCATACTGATCTACATTGAAATATAAGAATTTTTTTAGACAACAGTAAAACAAATTTAAGTAATTCCTATTTTCCTTGCAACATGACTAAAATCTGAAATTTCTTGGGTATTTTTTATTATTATTTGAATGGTGTGTGAGCCAATGGAACTATGGATCTCATACCAACAGTTAATACCAGACTGACCTGACTCATACAATGGTGCTAAACCACTTACACACAGACTTTCAGTTCTGCTTTGTGTAGGATCCTCTTTTGCCATTACCAGCACATCAGTGCCTTACAGCAGCATGCAAAGCATCACAAAATTTAGCTCCTAGTTGTTTGCATTCCTCTCTAACCCTTCTCTCAGGAAGAGGACTGCATGTGTGATATGTTCTTCTTGTATAATGCTTTTTTAAATTATAAGCATCAAGCTTGATGTGCCCTTTTCTTTTACACTCTCAGGGGAAATACACATCTGGAAGTGTTGTAGAATATACTTGTTTGCCTATTCATAATCTAGAAACACTCACCTGCAAAATTAATAACTCTCTGCTTCCGAAGTCCTCCCTATGCTTTATTTTCTCAATCACAGTCTTGGGTTTTGAGCCATTTGCAATCTAAGGACTCCTTTCACAATACTAAGCCTTGTGCATCTTTAAAGTACTGGAAATAACTGGTGATCTGACAGAAATCCAGGACTGCTCTACAAATTGAAAAGAAAAAAAGACAAAATGCAATTGTTAAAAAGAGAGATATTACACTCTTTGGGTAAAATGTGAGGTGATAGCCACTCTGATCAAAACAACAAACACACCAACATTAAGCTCTGTCCTATCAATGTCTCTGGATATCCATCTCCCACTATTATTGAAATATATTTACTATAACAAACCTCTTACTTTATCAATTCTTCCAAGAATTTTAAAATATTATCTTAATAACGTATTCACCTCTGAAGATGAAATCTGGTCCAGGTTTTTTTAGGTTGATGGGAACAAAAGCCAAATCTCCTGCAATTCCTTAAAATATCACGTTGGGATTTTGGTTGCACTGCTCCCCTCCTCTTTTTATTTATATCCCTCCCCACATGAGGGCTTTAAACATAGGGGAAGGTTCTTCTGCTGTAGTCACAGCTACCCCAGCCGCTCTGGAGTTTGCTTTGTGTTCCCCACTTCTTATTTCATTCATGTTAAACAGGGGACTGAGAAAAAGCATGTGGCCATTAACAACCCTCCTTGTGACTCCTTCAGCAAGGTGCTTCACTCAGTGTCCCCTTATTTACACCTCTGACCCTTGGCCTTTCTACTTGCAAGTGCAATCCACTCCCAGCAGTGTGGCTCACTATGTTTTTGAGGGAGGGCTACTCCCATGTTTGGGACAAAGGCACAGTCATCCCTTGGTTAGTGCTAGAAAGAACAGCAACCAGTACCAAAGGCCCAGAAAACAGCATAAGGTGGAAGTTTCACAGCCCACTTGCCTTGCTAAGGGGCTGCTTGCTTGCCTCCAGCAACCTGCCACTCAGAGTGAGCCAGAGATGGGCAGTGCATTTAATACCCTTACAAAAAAAAAACCTGTCCCACTTTCTATGTAGTTGCCTGAACCGGTATAAGCTACTGCCAGCCACACTAGCTTAGAGAAATTAAGTTTCAAAATTAAGCTGTGCCTTACTTAAAAAAATAAAGCCATCTCGTTCTGCTTACAACCTACCACCCAACAATGACATTGAAAACTCTTTATTTCTCCATATGAGTAGGAAATGGCACTGTTGTCATTCTCTAACAGGAATTAGAAATTAGAAAATTTGAACAGAGAGCTCTCTCTGTTTTCTGAGAAGTAAACACAGAGCCCAGCCCACCACAGTATGTAAAATGAGAATTTGTTTCCCCTTCCACATGCGTCTTGCAGTTGTCAGTCTGAAACGCCATTTGCTATCTAATTACACTTGTTGAAGCTTTCTGCTACCAGCTTCCAGTTTTATTAACTAACTTAGTATCAGTAATTATTTTAAGAGGTTAAGAGAGTGTCAATTAAGACAACACAACAAGAACTCTCTCCAATTTTTAAACCAATAACATATCAAGGCTAGTCTTATAAAAATCTTGACACGTTAATTCTATATAGATAAGAAAAACATAGGTGCTTATTCAAAAAGCTGATTGGCAATTTAAGTATTAGTATCTACTGCCTTTATCCCTATTGAAATATAACAGAAACAAAACCAAATTAGGAGCTTTCTGGTAGTCAGCTTCTCTTGCCTTTAATCTTCCCTCTCACCCATTTCCATTCTCATGCTCCGATGTATCTTTGCCTCTTCTACTGAAGGCAATAACCCCTGGAGTCAATACTTCTGTATCTGGTGCTTGTCCAAATCCTTGTTACTTGATAACAACCACAAGGTCCTTCTTCACAAACTAACTTTTCACAGCCTTCTGGTTCTGCATGCATCCAATCTGAACCACAACAAAAGTCAAATGTATTTTCCATATAATTTTCTAACCTTGATGATTTTTTTAATTTTATTTTTTTTAGAGAGAGGAGGTAGGTTAATGAGTTCTGATATATTCAGTTATGCCAGATACTTACTCAGCTGGAATATACACTGCAGCTAGAATATGCAACTGATCAAATCTCTCATTCAGTTATGGTCTGGAGCAATTTTACATAGGGCATCACTCACAACATTTTAGGTCCCTAACTTTAAAAAAATTTCCAAGAAAATTCCAGATCTATTTTAATGATTAAATAATTTAGAAAAGCGCCATAGCTCACTAAAACATGATCAGAAATAGCAACTTGATATTTACAAAAACAATGAAAGACAGTACTGCAACTGTAAATATTTTACAGAACAGACATAAAAACATCTTTAAAAGAATAACTGCTTTCATTATAAGCTGAATTCAATACATTATAAAGTCTGAAAACAACTTTCAGCTCTAGTTAAGATACAAGAAAGTTTTTGAATATCATATATAACCACCCAGAAAAATACAAATAGATCTAGACAACTCACACAGGCCTCATTGTACTCAGGAGAAAATAAGAAAGAAAAAAAACCCAGCCCAACAAACAAAACACCCCAAACCTGAATTTATTCCACTCATCTAAAGTACTACAGCCGTTCCAAAGAGGTTGACTGTGTTTGCGCTAGTTTATTTGTATACTAAATGCAAGATAAAAGATCTCTAGGCAAAATATAAGAGATTGTATCTTATTTTTGGGAAATGAACAGATTCCAGAGGTGTGTTCTCGCCCAGCCAATCCTGAGGCTGTCGTGCAGCTCTGCCACCTCTCCAAGCCCAATCGCAGCCACGAAGGGAAACTCATTTTGCAGTTTGTCTCGGCGGTACTGATGATGAATGGCTCCTTCAGGGGGAGAGATCAAGCTGTGTGGTAAATCTTTCTATTTCTTCCATCTGCTTTTCTATTTTAAAAAGCTGTAGTGATCAGCCTGGCACTCTACATTAAGTACATATGAATTTCATAACAGAAAACACTTATGTAAGTGAAAACATGGCTTACATTTGTCATCCTATCCTCAAAGTGAACACTGCAACTTCTGCAAGCTCAGAACTATTACTATTACTTTGTATCTACCTTCCAGAAAATATATAGCATAATATAGCTCGATTTTACAGCTTTTAGAGGGTCAGCTTTGCAGCCACAGCACATTTCAAGATGATGTCATTCTCCACTTTCCTCCTGCCTAGCTCCACTTTGCAATACAACTTGTAAGATTACAGGAGAAGTAATATGAAAACAGAGTATATTTATCAGACTATGCCCTTCAAATATACAAGGGTCTATTCTACAAGCCTTACTTATCTTGTGACTGTGCTGAGGTTGTGCTAGTGTAAGGTATGCCAATCCAGCCTGGCTCCAAAGGTCACCATTTTAAAGGAATGCTTTACAATAAAGCCTATTGCTGATTTCTAAGCTAAAAGGACAGGTAAACATACTGAGACAAGCAACGGGGTTTTTTTTTTCCCTTTGGTTATCAAACCATTCCTGACTGGTCAGATTGCAGTTTGGCCAAATCCTGCTTTCCCCTTAAACTTCCACTTTGTTGTTCTTTATATCCTGACATACTGTGCAGCACTGCTGTGTTCTGCTAAACAGCCTCCTTGCTCCTCAAAGCTAACTACATTTCAATGGCCAGGAAAAAATCTCAGTGTCTTGATATCTACCCTAGCCCCAAATTGAAATGTCTTAGGATTTTAAGGAAGGAAAATGCAAGCACATATAGATTCAAAAATGGTTATTCTCACCTCCTATTGCTCATGCTCTATTTCTCTCCCTCGACTTAAATTCAGTTTCTTTGGAAGTCCGACCAAGTTTAGCCACTTCTGAATTAAAGTACATGAAAAGTGAAGTGAAGTGGCAATAAAATGAAATAGCAAGTAACAGTACTGTAGCAGCACTGTAGCAGCCTTTTCACAGTCTCAAAAGAAATTACATCTCTTAGGTGAGTTAATTTCCACCGTATTCCATCTATATATAATTTTCTTCACAGTATTATGTCATGCTATAGAATTTTTATGAAGTGCAGTAGTGTATAAAAGTTAACTGGAAGCATTGCAATTTCAACTAAATGTATCTCTGTAACTTCATCCTAGCAGCTTTTCCCATAACTTAAAATTACTGTGAAGTTCCATGAGCATTATTTGCATTTTACAGACAAGCAAACTGAAGGGGCTATAACTCATCTGAGATCACACAGCAAATCAGAGAGTGGCAGGGAGAGGAGCAGAACTCATCTGTACTGCCAGGCCATTCCCAAAACTGTTACGCCCATTTCAATATTACTGAAGCAGCAGAAGGTTCACTTAGGGGAGAAATGCCAGAAGAAGATCTCTTAGCAAGGACTCTTGAGAAGTCAGAGAGAACATTCACATGCCACATCCTTGAGAGATTATATTTCTGTCCCCTCCTTGCAACCAACTTATAAAGTACCTTTCAACAGCAGGACACTTGAATGTGAATGTGACACCGAGTTGGCAAAGGCTTCAGAAGTTAAGATATGATCCTAAAGGTTAACTACAATATCTTTGACTAGCAGAATTTAAAGCTGACAAGTTTATATATTCGTTGTAAAACTTTGCAAGTACAAAGACTGAACAACAAAATAACGAGAATCCCAGTGTTAATCTCTTAGGAAGAAATAAAAATTTTACTTTAATAATCCATAATAATCTAATTTTATTAGAGAACTGTCTATTTATACACTTTGTTATTTCATACGTTTCATTTTAGAGAAGATTTTAATATTTAAATAAGTTTTAAGGTTGTTAGACAAACTTAGCACCTTTAAGAAGAATTCTGGGGCAAGGAACGTAATTTTCTGTGCTCAGGCACACCCAAAGGAGACATTTTGAATAATACTATGATGATAGCAGCATATACAGTTACATCATCCTACCAAGGGGTTTTCTTTTGGTTCACCAGTAAATACTGGGAAAATAGTGCAAAAGGCCTCTGCACAGGTATCTTGAAAAAAATCTTTGTCAAAATAACAAAACAAAAAAACCCAAACAAACAAAAAACATTCTACTACACTTACCTGCTTTCAGCAGTATCTTAGATTCATGCAGATGATTCTAAATTGTCACACCTGTCAAGGAGCTGCAACGCTAAACTGTGACTTCCCACAGGCTGACAGATTTTTCTTTCATTTGAGATTTCAGGCAGTTCAGCACTGTTTGCTTTATTTCCTCACCTCCCCACCCCCCTGTCCTGCCTCAGCAGTACCTTCTTCTGTCATGCCATCGTGCGTCAGAGGGGTGCGTTACTGCAGCCCCGCATCCTGCGTGATGCAAGGGTGTGCAATCTGGAAGTGCTGTGACTGACACAGCCCCGGCGTGGTACGTGCTTCATGGGCACACTGAGTTGGGCAGATCCTGTCTGTACAGTCAATACAGAAATCAATAGCTTCATGGAGAAAGTACCGGTGGAACTGAAGAGAGCTTTAAAAACAACGTGTTGATTTCATGGCACATCATGAGATATTGTAGGAAAACAGCAGAACGATGGCAAAGGAGGAAGCAAGAGCAATGAGATGATGACAGAATACAGAAGGGAAAAACTGAAAGGAGTTCAGTTTAGGGTACACTGACTAAGGTAGTCGTCAAGTCATCACACATGAACTTGATCTCTGCCCAGAGAGCTCAGATGGAAAACAGAATCTGCAAAACAGAGACCAGAAATGGTCTACTTCAAAGGAAATGAATACCAAAAACAATGATGAGTTTGATGGTATAGAGTAAGTGTAAAAAAAGCTAAAACAGTAAGACCCTGCACATTTGGTTAACATGAACATAGAGAATTTGCACAAAAATACTACAGTTAAGAATTTGTATTAGCTTAGGAATAAAGGTATTTACTGAATGAATCTTACCATTCAGGTTGCTTTCATTTTCAAAACTCTGCCAGCCTAATATTTGCAAGTTCTGCTCTTCCCTTGCAATCCCTGGCCATAGAGCTCAGTGAAATGATTGGCTGCTAACTGCCAAGTATTCCTGTGCCTTAGCAGGATACATGCTACTTCATTCCAATAATATGATTTTATTTGGCAGTTGGTAAAAAATAGGCATGAAGCTCATGATACACTACTTGGCTGTCTCAACAATCTAACACTGAATGTTCTTTCTCCTCATTCCATGGAAGACTAATGCCAGAGTTAAGTATCTGATTTCCCCTTCTGCTTATGTTTCCCCAAACAACTGGGTCCATTAACTTAAAAGGGGTCCACATGGAACAAGCCACTGTGGGATAAATAAATGTACACTGTTTCTGCCGAAAACATTCCCAGATTTCCAGCAGAGAGAAATCAAGTGCTGTCATCCTTACCAGATTCCATTTTGCCTAAACTGCCTCTTTCCCTGGTTCTACACGCTAAGTGTAATTATATACAGTAAAGGGCTGAACAGAACCCATCCATCTTTTCAAGGACATTGATAAGAATCTTAAAAGGAGGGGGTTTTGTTTGCCTTTGGGTTTCTTGCTTGTTTCTCCATTTGGTATTTTGAAGATTAAAACTTCACAGAAGAGGGAAGGAATTGCCCCAAAGGAAGCCTGCTAACCTGACAATGGGCCAGTCTTCAGTTCTATGCTAGCTATTCCAGAAACAACAACCAACCAAACAAAAAAACCTCACACCATTTTGAAGTTCCATATTTATAACTCCAGGCTTCTGATGTTCATAAAAGCTTTTACAACTAGGAGGTCACTAAACAGTCACCCCAGGTATTGTATAACTAATTAATGTCACTTGAGGGATGTGGGGAGATATTAGCCCAGTCTTATGGGAAAACGGGGAAAGAAGTGGCCATCATGAGCCACCTTCTTTAATCTACTGCCAATAGATTAAACCAATAATTGTCTGCAGCACCACTGGATGTTTGGCATTTGCTACATTTCCTTCCTTTCTAAAATCTTTTAAGAAAAAGTTTTGAAGATGCTGGAATATATGCCTTAGCATGCAGGCATGCTTTAACGCAGAAGGAAGAGTAAACATTAATAAGAGCTGTTACCAGAACAAGCTCCCACAACTGCAAACAATCAATTTACCACCATCTTGTGAGTTAAATCTTATCACTTCAGCCACAGCAACTGACAGTACAGTCCCTGCTTGACCTGTGTCACACGGAAAATCAGACAAGTCAGTTTTGATAGATGAGCTACTCCAAAGTTAATGGTAATTTAGTTCACATGTAATCATGTGATGTTACCCTAAAATCAGAAGGCCTGAGTATGAAGTGAAGTGTTACAGCCTACCCTGTGGGTTCAGTCACAGAAAAACACTCACCTGCTCTTCAGGTTGCAGATTTTCATGCTACTGTTCATAGAACCTCTGGTATTTCAGGATGCCCATGGCCATCCACAATGAGCAAGATTCAACTGCACACAGATCTAAGGTTGAATGAAGCTCTGGTAAAGAGCTGAAAAATGGTAATATCACTAAAGAGACATGTATTTCATCTCCTATTGTTTGATGTAATTAGGAGATGGGGAAACAAAAAAGCCTCTGCACCTTTAATACATGCTATTATGTCATCTAGTTGCATGTTTGCTAGAGGCTTACTTCATTTGGCCTGAATATAAACTTGGAAGAACTTCAGGTTCTTTTAATGGTAATGATCTAGTTCCTGCATAGTACAGTCAAGTGAAAAGGCCTGACATGGGAAAATTTAAATAGCAACAAGAGTACACAGTTCTCTTCAAGAAGAATTTGAGCTTCACCCTGTATTAAACTCAGCACTCAACAATACTTGTTGACACTGTTTTGCTCTTCCTTCAGAATGTTCTGCTGTTTCTGTAACCCTGTTTCAGCCACTTAGCTGCTGTAGTGCAGGTTATTCACATCTCCCTGCACTCAGATTTTGAAAGCAAGTTGCAAATCTACTCAAGACCAATTTTTTCTTTTCCAGGTGCCAAACTATTCTATGAAGTTCTATACAAACACCACTGATATTTTAAAGAACTGTTCTTCTTTTCCTCTGATGGCAACTTCTAGATGAGAACATTTTTCTCCAAAACTGAAGATAAATAAAGAGAAAACTTACAAAAAAATACCAAGAGACACCCAGTTTTGATTTAGACCTCCACAAAGAGCATGAACACCTTTCAGCTATAAAGGAAGAATGAACCTACAGTGCCCTCAAGTGTGAGGGGACATGAACTGGAAGAAATCTGGAGATCTACTAGGAAGAGGAAAGCTCTCAAGCCTTCAAAAAGGACCCTCACTGAATAAAACCATACTTACCTGTACAGGGGAGGGGAGGATAATTGTCTTTATGCATTAGGACAAAGTATGTACTATAAACATGTGCAAGAAACAAATGACAAAACAGGTCCACTTTCAACTGCCTTTTTCAAATTCTTTTAAACTAGAAGTTTTGTGTGCATTCTCACCACAGGAACATAGCAAAGGTAGTTATTTAATGCAGAAGTCTCTAAATAGTATGTAAAAGAAGAAGTATCTTAGTGAAAGGTCAAATTTTACATTTTACAGACAAGTCCAATGATGGTTAAGACAACATTTCCTCAATATCTGAATCTCTTAGCAAAGATTACACTTCAGTCTATTACCCAGGAACACAAAAGTTATATTTATTACAGTAATACAAAAATAGAGGAGGGTAATGAACCTTAACCAGCACTCAAAACCACCTGCAAGTCAAGTTGGAACTCACCTAAGTTAGCCAACAGGAAGCACTGAAGAGAGGAGTGCGTCTTCAGTCCAGTCTCTCACTGTGCTAGAGCTTTCTGCCCACCACCAAAAGCAACTGCATTTATTCAGGACCACAACCTCACGCCCAGAGACTGGTGCTCTCACCTCAGCAGTTAGATCATTTAAGACAGAGGCCAAGTCCAAGTCATTAATAAACCCAAGGTGATTTCACCTTCTCCTCCCTAAACAAAGTTAAGATATTTAATGATGACAACAGTGTCAGCACTTCCAATTGCATTAGTCCTGCTTTACATACAATTCTTAAGGTGTTCACTAGTCCAGAAATGAGAGCAAAAGCTAGACCAATTCTTACCTCTTGGGAGCCTAGGCATGTGAGGGGCATGACTTCGAATCACCTCAGGGAGAAAAGGTACTGAACCTAAAGTCCTCACTCTTTGGGAATGCTCTAACCATTACGCTATTACTCAGGAGTGGGAGGGGTAGCTCTGGTTTGTTTTGTGCAAAGCCCATCTGATAGGTCTTCAGTAAACATGCTCCAAGAACATCATGTTCTGCAAGCCCTGAGAGGAGATAGAGGGAAACATTTAATCTCTGGATCCAGAGTGAGCTTACCTGAGCATAGGTGTGGAACTATTGCCCACTGCCAAACCTGAAACACCCTTTTGCATGGCTGAGCACCTGATGGAGTTCTGCCTAGATGCTCACTGACTTTAGCTATAGAGTTAGAAGGATCTTGGGTTTTGAAGCTCTAAGTTGGGGCAGAAACATAAGCTTCCTGAACTAATTTCCTGTCTTTAGACTGCGCAGTTACCTTTCAGTGACTAAGTGAAATTGAAAACATTTGTCTTGCTGAATAATGCAGGACAGAGGAATTCACATGTTGGTGACTATAAGTGCCAGAAATCTGAAGAAATCTTATTCCATTTAAAAAAAAAAACAAACCCAACCCAAACCAAAACCCAAAAACCAACAAACAAACAAAAAAACAACCAAAAAAACCACAAAAACTCACCCAAACAAAAACTCACCAGCTGTACTACAAAAACATTAGGTTTGAAAAGCAAAGCATTCTGATGGCTAGCACCTACCAGAAGTTGAATCCATCTAGATGATTCCAACTTTCAAGCTGACATTCTGCTTTTTCCTGTTAGGGTTACCTTTTCCTACAGTGCCATCTGTTGCAGAACCTCACCTCTTTTATTGTTATTGTATATCTCAAACAAAGGAGGGACAAACTGTTCAATAAAAATGCTGCATAGTAAGCTCTGTCACAGTCATGATCTGTGTGTATACCAACTGGCTGAATTACCATTCACCTGTAGGAGGCTGTAAGAAACGGGAAGAAACTGTAAGAAACACTGGAGTATTGCATATGAAAACACCTCAAAGATACAAGCTGTGTTAACTCTTTCTGTTGCACACATATAGTAAGGGAATTGAAACAATTCAAAGAGTATTTTATTTTCATCTATGAGGCCACAAGCTCCAGCACCCTTTTCCCCCCCTTCTTCAGTTAGAAATACCATCTACGTTCTGATGCATTCAAGACTGGTAGTAAAGCTTTGGGGACACATACAGTCTGTTGGGTCATTGCAACAGCCAGGGTTGAACTAAGTGAAGCACCCTTCACACTGGATGAGGCCTTGCCACCAAGCCATACAGCAGGATAAAAGCTAAAATGCTGCCAGGAAGTTTCACTGTCAGGGTCCCTTTGAGCATGCCTGAGCAACCCGCGTGTAATGCACCACAACCACACAGAAAATAACATAGTTTGTTCTAGCAAGCATGGACTTTCAACAGAAAAGAATGATCTTCTTTACTATCTTTCTTTATAACAGTGGACAATTAACGGTATTTAAATGAATTTTAGCCTGGACAATTCAGTAGTTTTAATCTGCTTATATTATAAGAAAAAAAGTAACAAATAGTAACACTACCACACAACACATAAGTTTACTTAAGATAATAGAGTCCAGCAGAAAAATTTACTTTAGTCTAGAGATAGCTTAAACATGCTCATGGTTTAAATTTTGTTTAATAAAAACTAAAAAGTCCCAAAACACTGAATGTCAATCCTTTCCTCCCAACTGAAATCTATTCTTCTGTAGAATCTACCCTTAGAAAGTTAGTTATGTGCTAGTTTAAAGTTCAGCATTGGTAAACTCAAAATAAAAGTTGGGAGTTATTCACCTAAGTTCTCTGACCTATATTAATATTTTCTCATTAAACGAGGGACAGTTGCTGCCACAAACAGCAATAGAAGACACCATCATACAACAATGACCCCAATTGTTTCAACAGTTAAAACATCACGATAGTTGAGTAGGGGATTTTTTTATTGTTGATTTGGGGTTTGGATTTTTTTTTTAATACGTGGGAATATATGCATTCTGTGTTTAGAAGATGTGAATTCTAACAGTATCTTCTTTTCGTTTTGTTTTTTTAAAGGCATGTTGATGGGAAGTTTTTATTAACACTACAGAGATACAATTTAGGAAGGTTCAGTTGAAGACAAATACATTATAAAACTGAAATCG
The DNA here is from genome assembly GCA_038380795.1 of Pyrocephalus nanus. Classification (NCBI taxonomy): domain Eukaryota; kingdom Metazoa; phylum Chordata; class Aves; order Passeriformes; family Tyrannidae; genus Pyrocephalus; species Pyrocephalus nanus. The sequence continues at coordinate 45,809,420 of CM076260.1, forward strand.
TGACAATCATAAAATAAAAGTAGACATGCAACTTGAATATAGTGGTGAGTATTCATCATTAATATATAAACTGCTGATTCACCTACTATCACAAACTTCTTATTCATGCATATTCTTCTTCTCCCTTTCCTGTATCACTAATCACTGCTTTCATATCTAGCTAGAGAAATCAGCCAGTTACATTATTTCTAAAGAAAACTAGTAAAATACCCTCACCAACAAAAATACCTAAAAATACACCCCATGTCAAGAAGCTTTCATATTACTATTCTGTAACCAGAAATAGCATAAGGCAACAAGGACAAAAGTTTCATCTTTCAAGAGGTTTAGAATAATAAGATCTCAAATCATACTGGTGTTACTTCAAACAAATCAAAAAACTGGAAACAAAACATGAGACATGAAGTCTCCCCCAAGTGTTCCTTCAAATTCATTACATCTCTCTGGAGTGGGTGCATCGGCTTCCGTTCATTCCATGTGGAATTCTGTGAAGGATGCACAACTGAGAAAGAGCTTGCTAAAGCTAATTGAACTGTTGTGGACTTTATCTATTTACTGCTATGGTAACTGCAGTAAATAGATAAACTGCACACCTGCTAGCCCACAGTGAGCCAATTTAGTCCTGAAAACACTGCAGCTGCATTCATTTGACACCCAAAACATGCTTCCTACATGCCTCTACTCAAGACGTAACTTTTCAGATTAAGAGACAAGTGTGAGTGTCAGTCTGGCACAGTGAACACGAACTCTAGGAAACCTGAAATCTGTACAAGGAGACACAAGATTGTTTATAATAAATGGAAGTACTAAGAATGTTTTGAAATGGAATCCTGCAGCCAGGTATTAAGAGGCTTTTGGACAGACCAGCCAGCACACAGCCTCAACCCTGCAGGCTCACATACGCTTCACCTTAGCACATTTGAGCAGTAGTTGTGTTAATTCAGGGATGCTCCCAGGAAAACACTGTTTCCAGGATAATGTCAAAATTGTATGTTGTACACAACACTCTTAATGAAGTACCTGCTGGTTTGTCATCTATAATTATTAGATTATCAGACAGTAATAATGTAATTGCCCTCAGTAAAGCAGTTCCCTCTGCAAATGTGACAGTGTAGGTGGCCAAAATACTACTGCTAAGACAATAAATACTCCAGTTCAAAATTAAACTTTTCAGAGAAAAATAAAGGGGAAAAAAAACCCAAAAAAACAAAACCAAAAATCCATCCACAACAGTCTAATAAACAGATGTGTTTAATATCATAATTAAGTTTCATCTGAATAAAGAAAAAATGCCTTGCTCTTGCGGTACAAAAAAAAAAAAAATCTGACCTATTTTCTGTAGCACAACATATTCCCCCCCCTTCAAAAAAAAAGATCCCAGAAGCTGAACTTTCAAAAAGCTGTGTAAACTTGTACTCCATCCCAGTTTTCTGAAGTTAAAATATTTTTAAGTGTTTTAAAAAGAAACTGAAGATAGTTACTAACAGTTATGATTCGGAAAATTATTTTAGCATGTTTTAGTCTTGACCAAAAGTCTTGTTGAACTCCATTTATTTAAAAACTGGATTACAACTACTTAGTTAGGTAAAATCCTTCACTCCACCTCATAGGGACTTCAAAGCTTCCTCACTACTTTGGCTTTCATCTAAAGCACTTTTGGACTGAGGCAAATGAATTTCACAGCAGCTGGACAACAAGTGCTTTTTCCTAACTTGATGAAATTTTTAGACCTCAGGTACTTATTTCTCCATGTACTTATTTCTCCAAGTCAAGTTTTGAGATGAGGTAGACCAGGTTTCAAATTCCAGTCCAGATCCCACTCATGCTTAAATGAGATACTCCTATATCCAAGGCAAACACTGTAATATTTTTACTGCTTTAAAAGAAAACATGCAATTTCTACTGCTTAAGTAGCTCTACTTTGTTCAACTGCCCTCTAAAGTCACTTATCTGAGAGGGACAAAGAACAGACTTGAATGCGAGACCTTCATACTCATTGTTTTGGGCTATTCTAAGTGTACTTTTCTTTCCAGTCTTCATGGGACTTTCACTCATTACTGAAGAAATCTTCCCCTGTAAACACTTTGTTAAAAGCAGCACATTTTCACAGAAAATTTTTATTTTGAGACATCTATTGGCTTTGTAACAACCAAGCAAACACTGATATCCCAGCAAATTCTGAACTTCACTCTCAGAAAAACACACCAAAGAACTAGTTCAAATACTGTGGTGGGTTGACCCTGGCTGGACACCAGGTGCCCACAAAGCTGCTCTATCACTCCTTCCTCAGCTGTACAGGGAGAGAGAATAGTAACAAAAAGCTCGTGGGTTGAGGCAAGGACAGGAATAGTTCACTCACCAGTTAGCGTTGTGAGCAAAACAGAACTAACTTGGGGAAATTAATTTATTAACTATCAAATCAGAGCAAGGCAATGAGAAATAAAACCAAATCTTCAAACATCTTACTCCCTTGCCCACCTTCTTCCTGGGCTTAACTTCTCTCACAATTTTCTCTTCCCCTTTCCCAGCAACACAGAGGAACAGAGAATGGGGGGTGCAGTCAGATTATTACATATTGTCTCTGCCTTTCCCTCTTCCCCTGCTCTACTGTGGGGTCCCTCCCACAGGAGATAGGTCTCCAGGAACTTTTCCAAAGTGAGTTCTTCCCATGGGCTACAGTTCTTCACAAACTGCTCCAGTGTGGGCCCTTTCCATGGGACCTGTTTCTTCAGGAACGGGCTGTTCAGCATAGGTCCCCTGCAGGGTAAGAAGTCCTTCCAGCAAACCTGCTCCAGTGTGGGCTCCTCTCTCCAGAGGGTCACAGGTCCTGCCTGGAGTCTCCTCCAGCACAGCTTCCCACAGGGTCTCAGCCTCCTTCAGGAGCCTGCTTTGGTGTGTAGTCCTCCAAAGGTTGCCGGTGGAGATCTGCTCCACTGTGGACCTGAGGGGCACAACTGTCTCACCATGGTCTGTGCCATGGGGGAATCTCTGCTCCGGAGCCTGGAGCACCTCCTCCCTCTCCTTCTCCACTGACCTTGGTGCCTGCAGTGTTTTCTTCTGACATATTCTCACTTCTCTCTTCTCTGACTGCAATTGCTGTTGCCCAGGATGTTTTTCCCCCCTTCTTAAATACCTAATGCCAGAGGTGCTACCACCATCACTGCTGGGCTCAGCCTTGGCCTGTGGCAGGCCCATCTTGGAGCCAGCTGGTGTTGAATCTGTCAGACATGGGGGAAGCTTTTACCAGCTTCTCACAGAAGCCACCCCTGTAGCTGCCCTGCTACCAAAACCTTGCCACGCAAACCCAATACAAATGCAGAACCAAGGCGGAAAAAAACCCCAGAACATTCTTTATTTAATATCCCGCCTCACGCATTTCCTAAGCTTCATCTCCACGACAAGAGAAAAATAAAAAAGATTGCCGTAAGATATTTATAGAACTTTAGAATTTTCTTCAATAATGAGAATGTTTTCTTTAGGATACTCTACTGGAGATGAGTGGATTTCCAAATCAGACCACTGTGAACTGTGATCTAATTAAATGAAGGAAAGCAACTGCCGCAAGGACACAATAGCTGTTTCTCTTCTATATTTGCTTTTAATCAGATTGTGGCAACAGAATATTATACAGCAGGCTAGTTCAAGTCTTTATTCATTCTAGAATCTTCAGAATTGTTAAGAATTCCAGTAACTTCTTACAAGAAGCTTCTCCTTGCCATCTTGAAGTCTCAGAGTTCACTATTTCCCAGAGCTCAATGTTCAGAAGCACAAACTATGTAAAAGGTATCACTCATCTTGAAGAGAAAGCAGTTTACAGACTCTGTTATCCACATTAAAACTGCCTTAGTCTCTAAGAGATGGAGTCCTTGATTTCAATGAGCACCAGAATCTGCTGTTGCACCAGAAAAAGGAATCAAATCTCAAGCGAGGCTATTAAATCATATTATCCCTGGATTCTGTTACGTACAGAAGATATTTCCCATATATTATCCCTAGTAAAATCCCTTACTGCTACTTCAAAATGAAAGAAATTGTGCTTGGATTAAGAATTTAGACGTAGGTCTTATCATACTGTATATACGTAACAAGAACTTCCAGCACATGCTCTTTGCAATTTGATTTCCACTTACATTTCTTGGAAGTTTTGGACAGCAAAGGGACTCGATTTTTACAAGTTGGATTGTCCACTCTGATTTAAAACAAATATTCAAGAAGTACATAGTGCAAAGATTAGTACTCATTTTTCTGCCAAAGTTAGGAAAACACATGATGATACAAATCTGTATCCTTTTAGCTGCCTAAACCAACTACATATAAAGAAAAAAAAATCTGAGGGTTTTTTTCCTAATATAATTCTAGTACATAGTATTTTGGAAAAACGATGGCACACCCAGTTCATATCTTGACAAAACTGTCATGTGTTCATTCCTACTGAAACCTTACTCAAAAACTCAAATCTTTAACAGAAAGTCCTGACATCAAGAAATGAAGGAAAGTGAAGCGACACTTGACCTTCCTGATTTACACGTTCTCTTCTGAGAGATTCCAGACAACATCCACCAGAGCTGTCATGTTATGAATAGTTAGAAAAGCAGAACACTACAAATCAAGATATCAATACGCCTTCTAAAAGCCAGACAAAAATATTTCCATTTGGTTTATTTTCTTGCATCCTGGAACAGAAAAGTATCAATAAAAATCTTAGAATTAAGCCTCTCTTATACAACACTATTTATACATCAGTTTCTATGTAAATACAAGCAACCATTATAACTGTAACTCTTAAAAAAAAAACCACCAAAAAACATAATTTAGGTAAAGTTACAAGGCTTCCAAAACCTTTTCTGTAACACAAGTGGGAAGGACAGAATGGACATACAGGACGTTAGGGCAAATATCAAAAGCAATCTTGTCCTGGTAAGGACTTATCTTCATAACATGATGAGCTGCAGAAAACATTTTGTGCACGGCAGCTGCCAAATATCTAGTACTGTTAAACCAACACAAGTTTGCACTCAGCATTGATTCAAAATTCAGAGAAAGATTAAGAAAACTTTTTTCTCTCTTCAGTCTTTCTTTTATATGGAAAGCAGTGTGAATCTAGTTTAAAACTTAAATAAATTGAAAATCCAACAGTTTAATCCGAGTGGAATGTGGTGTTGGCAAACAGGCTGCATTTTAAAGCAAAAGTTTTGTTGCACCAAAACACCAGGAAGAGTGAAGGCTCAGCAACAAGCTGCAATGGAAAAACAACTTTCAGAAAAGAGGTTCTCCTCCCTACAAAGAAAAAAAAAAGGGTACACAAGGAAAGGCTTCAGGGCTTTAAATAAGGAAGGTTGTTCTCCTTTTTAACAAATACCATTTTATTTCATGTTAAGGAGTCAGGGAATTCTTAAAACAAAACCCTGTTTTGGAAGAAAACTGCTTAAAACCAATTCAATAGCAAGCAAAAACATCCCAGAAGGGAAACTGAACTAAGAGGTTACTATACCTTCAGTCTCAGAACTTAGGCCAACAAAGCCAGTTAGCTATTTAGGTAGACAAAGGGCTTGCCAGGAAAGACCTGACACTAAGAAAAGCTTATTATTGACTCCAGAGACCATAGAATAATGAAAAAAAGTTACAATTTCTAACTAATTTACAGTAAAAAAACCAACCACATGTTTTCAGATGCCCTGTGCTATCCCTTACTACAATGCCTCAGTTGAAAGTAAGTTCCTGTAGTTGCCCAGAAGGAGACATATCAGATTACATAAGTACCATCACCTCTATTTTTAAAATACCAGCCCAATTTTTTGGGGGGGGTAATATTCAGGCACTAGAACACAACACTGGTTGATACTTTTAACCCAAAATTACTTGAAAGAACAAGCTTAGTTCCTACATAAAGCTGAAGTAAGAAAAATGGTTAATTGTTTACTAGATTTAAATAGAACTAAAACCAGTTCACCTTCCCAAACCAACTTTTGGCAGGCATCTAACCTAAGCTTTCCAGAAAAAAGAAAAAAAAAAAAAGAAGACAAAGAAAAAAAAAAAAGTCCAAGTCATTGGAAACATCAAGAAAGTAGTAAACAAGAAAAAAAACACCACTTAACTTTTTGGATTTAATTTATGTATGTAGCTCCAAGTGAAGATTTCCATCTTTCACTTGATTTCTGGCGAGAGACCTAAGCTATTCCCACCCTCCCATCCCCCTTAAACTGCAAACAATTTACTGGAATAGAAAACCATACTGACAGCAACCATATTTTTGGAAATTTAAACACTCAGTATCCACAGGAAAATATACTCAAGCTTTCAAAACTATTTTTTCTGGCCCACAATGGTATATTCAGTACTTTTCCACTATGTTTATTTTAAAAGGAGAAACCCTGACCTGAAGAAAAAGTCAAGAGTAAGAAGATAAAACAGCAAGTATTTCTTCAGTGCTCACTTTACATTTGTCACAGTGAGACAATGTAATTTTAAGTTAGCTAACAGAAGATGTATTAACTTACACAACCCAGAAGCCCATATTTTTTTTTTTACTTAATACCATATGCTACTTTGTTTTGCACATTGTATGCTAATTTATAAACCTTTCAAATTCCCAGTGCTTTTCACTTTGCTTGAACATCTCCTCAAGATGCATACAATTTCTCCATATGTGAGCAAAAAGCATCCAAATGTATGCCATTACCCCAAAATGAAGGCAGTTATTTACATACTAAATAGGAAAAAAATATTTAAGATTCAAGTAAAAATAAATTGGCTTTTTGCAAGTTAAAGCAAAGCAGAACTTCTAGCAAAATCTCTAGCAATGCAGAGAGGGGAAGGATCACTCACTTCTACCCATAGACTATTAGTATCAGAGAGAGACAAATAATTTAAGATAAACATCTAAATTGAAACTTGAATACATGAGTGTAGACTGGAAAGGATCATCTTCAGCTACGATCTGAAATGAAGGGCCAACTTGTAGAAATACCTCTAGAAAAAGAAGCAGAGGGAAAAGAAAATTAAAAAGAAAAGTCTAAAAAAAACTCGTATGACTTAGCAAATGCCAGGTCAGGAGAACAGATGCTGTTATTTAAAAAATGCATTCAAGCTGAAGCATTTCTGGTTTCTACAGATCTCTAGATATTAGCTCCTACAATAAAAAAGACAGGAAACAAACCTTTTTATCTAAGCCACCAATGCACACCGTATAGTTGCTTACCTCATTACTAAACAGTAAGAGATAAGGAAACATTTTAGTTCAATTTCTTCAGTTTAAAGCACTTCAATGCAGCCAAAAAATAAAAACCAACCAAGATAATATTGTCAAATGTGTGCTTTACTCTTCACTTCTTTTGAAAATAAAAATTTTAGTTATGATGCCCAGAAAATCAATTCACATAAACTCATAAATTTACAGATCAAGTTATTCCAAACAATTATAAGAAAAAGTTGACTAAGCAAAACTCATTTCCATACAAGAAGATTGGCATACAGTTACCATAGAAAATTATGGAATGGCTCCAAACACAGAAACAGCATTAGAAGTGACCCAGATACCTTACTTCACATCACTTTGAGAACCTCCACTGTTTTCAAGCAACTCTATTCCAACCAAAGACATTTCCAAGGTCAGGTAATTCTACAACTGACAAGCTCAACAAATTTCCCTTCATCTCTCTCAACAGCCTGAAGAAAGGATGCAAACAGGCTGAAAGAGCGAGGGGGCAGATAAGGCAATCTTAAGTATTATTGACAATTTAAGTCTCTTAAGAAATACGTTCACAGTCCTGCTCTGAATATTCCCTGACATGTCAAGATCAGGTCTTCTCCCCTAACTTCTCCAGCCAGTCTTGCCCCACATACATGATACAGACCCATCATCAGAACATGTTTACAATAAATACTGCAGAGGCAGCAGAAGCTCTAAATGAGACTAATCATTTAAGTGCATCATGTGATTACTTCAGTAATCTCTCCCAATATTGAGAAAAGCAAGAGTATCCGAACACCACAAAAATACCCTAATAGACACGATGTTTTGTAAACTAGTGATCTGGTAAAGCAACATGTGGATTTTGAAGGGAGCACCCTACAATAGATAATCAAATCCATTCCACCAAATCGCTGGAAGAGACAGAACAGACTTTTGCTATGAAGTGAACTCACAAAAAAAGGGAAGTTTTAATTCACTTTATGTAAGAGTACTATGGGAAACAGAACCCGATTTGGGTATTGGCATTGTGCAGGGAAACTAGTCTGCTTCCAGATGGTTCAAATTCATCACCACCAGTGAGGATACTATATTTAAGTTTGTAAGCTTCAACAGAAAATAAATTTCATCTGAGACACATTTCTGTGGTGAATGACCAGCAGTAAGCATCACAGGGGAACATCCCTGCCATGAAGCAGGACACAGTCAAATTCACCTGGACAAAAGAAATCCCACAACCTAACAGACGTGCCTAGCTACAGATCTCAAAGTTCACTAAAGAAAGTTACTTGTGTTGTGCAGGAACACTAAGAAAAGACTTCAGACAAAGTTATAAAGTCATTTATCAAAGATTACTCCAAAAGCAGATTAAAGATTTCAAAATTACCCAGTCCTCTGTAATACCAGAATTAGGATAAATCATTTGAGAGCAAGGATCATAATTAAGTTTCACCCTTATTACTCTTAACAAGCATGCACCACAGAGCTCAAACACGGAGCATCCACAAAGCAAAGAGTGAACTCTCTTGTGACTTCACATTGCTAGAAAAAAAAATCTAGCAATGAAACACAAAAATAATTCCTATTTTATCCTTTATGAACACACACATGAGAATCACTACCTCCTCTCCTGGCTTTATTTGTCCTACCACTGTTGCAGAGGAAGAGGACATAATGTCTGCTTTGGCTGTGACTAGAAGTCTTCTCATCAATTCTGGATGTTCATTTCATTTAAACCCATACAAGTGTTTTGACAGGATTTGGAAACGTAAGGATTTTCCAATTCATGTCCACTGGCAAGCAAACCTAGATCACAATCAGTGCCTGAAGGTTGTAAGACAGAAGGATATATCCGGCTGCTGACATGACCCCTCTCTTCTATGCGTAAGAGCCCTCAGCAAACTATGGAATTCTGTAGCGTTTATCCCCTAGGGCAGTAGGCCTGAGAAAACAAAGAGGTACTCAAAGCTCCCCTTCAAGCCCAGCTGATGCTTTAATATGAGAGACAGGTTCCAGATCACAAGTTCCAGCGCTACCTGTCTGGTAAATACAGTCTTGGAGATCAAAGGAAAAGGACTTAGGCGGTGCTCAAAGTGCCTCCAAGTAGTTACCAAAACAAAACACAGAAAAAGAAGCCGGAAAGAAAAATCATCCAGTTAGCAATATTCTTCTGCCTTTCCCAGGGAGAGATAGCATATTGCTCCTGACTGATTTTTAAGAACAGTTTAGATAATGAGAGTTCTAGCAATGAACATGACATGCTTTACTATCCTAATCTTGAAATTTTCCCCAAATGTCTAACCCAAGTCTTTCTGGAATTTACACCCATTGATCATTCATTCTAGCTCACGTTTCCTTCCTTTTTGCAGCAGTCTTTTCATTCCTTCCAGCCCCCATTTATCTGCAACATATTGTCCTACCCTCCTTTTAGCTGACCATACCACCACTAACTACTTCAAATTTTCCTCCCCCCAAAAAAAATCAGAGGACTAGATTATACAAGCTCACATAAACTATTAAAATAATTTTATATTATATGGCTGCTCTCCAGTATTCTTACTCTCCCTCCCAGCTTGTAATCTACAATTCAACAAAGCATAAAAATTGTTACTCAGGATTGTGTTGGACAGGACCTTGCAGAGTCTGTACCATGTACTTGTTACCTGACCTCACTTGCCTTCTGGGGATGATTTTTCAGCTAATTTTACTCATTACAAGGTAGTTTATAGATCGTAATTCCCTAGGTTCTTATCACATAAGAATATTATGTGAACATTGAGGACTCAAATATAACAACCTATTAACATTACAGAATGTCGCTGCACCACAAGGCCTGTTACTCCATCATAAAAGTAGTAGCAATGCTGGTTTTAAAAGGTTTTATCCTGGATAAGTCTGTTTTGGCTGTTGCTCAACTGGGTGCTCACCAAAAATGTGTTTCACCACCGGTCCAGTATTTTTTCTTTGAACTAAAGTTAAAATTCACCAGTTTCATCTTCATCCCATCCCACTTAGCCCACACTGAAGAGTATGCACCAATTAATCTTTTTGAATCTGCTACTTCCCTCCACCATCTCAAGGTTGCAATCCACTATATGAGATTGCTTCAGCTAAGTTGGTTTTTTTTAAGCATCTTGGAATTAATTTCATCAGGCCCTACCAGACTGAAAATCTGTTGCTTATCCAAGCAACCTACAGGTTTTCCCCTCTCTCCTAGCCTAGGAAAGTAGTATTTATGCCTTTATCATGCCTGCTGACTACACTGCCTGGATTAACCCTTTAAAAAAAAAAATTTCAATCACCTCAGCATCATCTGTTAATCCATTAGTCTGTGGATCTTTTATTTCTTGCTTTCTTTCAATATTCACTTCAGCTACACCTCTTTATGGTTTTTACCATCCCAGTTTTATTCATGTATCTTTGTGCGCTTTGCATGTTCAGCAACAAACGGTTTCCCATTTTCTGTATGTTTCTTTTGTCTACACCAATGAAAAGACCAATAGAGAGCAAAGTTCTTTTTCTCATTAATAATTTTTCTCTTCAGTGCAAGGGCTTGGTATCACTACATTATTTCTCAAAGAGGTTGAGATTAGTTTTTCTTCCTTGTATTTGCCCCCAGTCAAGCTTTACATGCTAAGCTTTTTGACATTTAGTGGGGTTTATTCTGCTGCTGTCATCTTTTATCCTGTGTATGCTGACATCTTGTCACACCTGCAGAACCTGCCTCCCATCTATGCATTCTCTTTGTTTGTTTCATGAATTTACATCCCCTGAAGAGTAATATATTCTGGTTAGTCTTTTCCATTGGATGGTTACAAGAGATTTTAGCTACCAAATCTCACACTTTCAGTGGTTCTTCTCCAGCTACAGACGTACAACCTTGTATTTATATTCCAGTCTCATAAATCTAATTGATCCGATGGAGGCTGGCAGAATACTTTTAATAATCATATGCTTAGACATTCCTCTGCTGTTCTTTCCCAATTTATTTGTGTTGGAGTGCAGACACCTACCATATTAGGTGGAATGACAGGCTATTCTGCAAGGTCATAAGCATTATGGTACAAATATTTGCAAAATACTATGCGTGCAAGAAGTTACCAAAAGCCATGATATGTATTTGGGGTTTTAGCTCAAAAAAATGCTCAAATATTTTCAAATGCAAACATTCAAACTTTTTTGCACTTGGTTAAAGCACAGCAATTTAAACATTTATAAAATATTTTTTAAATTATCTGTTTGGTCAAAGTGGCTTTAGGACCTTCCTTGCTTTTATTAATAAAAGTAAGAAAGTTTTAATGAGAAAAAAAGAGACAAGTTTGCTGATACTGTCTTTGTAATAACTCTTATAAAAACAACTTGTTTAACCTAAATGAGAAATTAGATATATTCTCTTGGGTTAAAAAGTATATTATTATTATATATAACCTACAATAAGAAACCCAATATCCTGAACATAAGTCAGACCAACAGGACTTTGCGCTAGGCACTAATTAATTTTTATAGATTCTGATACTATTTATTAATAATAGCATTAATAATGCCATTTTTAATGGCAAAGAAGAAAGTTGCACACTTAGCATTCCACCACATATCAGAGGAAGTTTTATCCAGAAAAGAAAAAAAAAAAGAAAAAAAGACCATAACAAAGGCAGGCTTAGAGGGATGCCACACTGACACAGGCTGCTGCCAAGCCTGCAGCTCACACCAGCCATATAATGCATTCTACCAACTTGCTCCAGACACAAAGCTGCAAAAACACGAGCAGCACAGTTGCTCATGCCTAAATATTTGCTGATTGCCCCAACAGGCAAGAGGGCACTAGCCCCAGAAATAAACAGCCATTAGACCGCATGGAAAATTCAAATCTTGGATTTCCTCACTGATTTATCCTGGAAGCAAAGCTGAAAGATGAAGAAAGCACATTTTATAATTCTCCATTTTGAGGGGGATGGGGGAGGGGGAGAGAGGGAAGGATAAAAAAAACCAAATCAGTCCAGGCTCAGACTACTAGTTTGATTTGGACCATCTGACAGGAGAGAGAAGAGAGGGGAGCCCCAGTTCCCAGGAGAAATTCTGGATTTCAAGTTGCCTCTCCTGCCTTGGGCTCTCTGTCATTTAATAACCTGGAAAAGAATAAGGTTTATACAGCATAATGGTACATATTGCTGTGGACTTAAATATTGTTTTGTATCCCATACAGGGAGCTAAAGTAATACAAGTGAGTCCTATGAGTACTGATGCTGTTCTGAATAGGATTTCACATTTTTAAATTATTATTAAGCTATTTACCTTTGGAATCACTGCTGAAAGCCATAAGTTCTATGGGATAATTATATTTAATAGTTTGCTTTATCTGCCATCTTTATTGCAGAGATTTAAATAAAATTCCTCTTGGACATGTAATCAACAGAAAACCATTTCACGCCTGACAATAGTCCTCAGCATCCAAAACAGAATACTTGGATTGGATTATTTCTTCCACACATTTCTCTGCAGATCCAAATATTACAACAAACATTTTCATTTATGAGGACAGACACAAGAAATAAGATTTGCCACTCTAAATTCATAAAATACAGAATATGTCTCTCTAGGAGCAGCTTTTAAAGATTTTCTTAAAATAATGTTGCATTTGATTTTATTTTGCTTAACTTGCTGTTAAACCTTTACTGCAGCTTGTGTGCATGCAATTGGTTTCATATCTATTATACCTTTCACATCTATTTTTATTAATCAAGCCAGCTATGACCATGGGATTTGAATCTGCACTTGCTCAATGAAGACGGACATATTTTCTGCCAGAACTTTTTGGCCTAGTTAAAAAAAAACTAGTAATAAAGTTTCTAAAAAAGACTAATAGTTGATCATGCCTCTAACTTCAAATACATAAACACCTAAGAGGGAGTAATCAGGTCATGCATTCTGACCTACTCCAAAATTTAGGTGAGAGATCACCATCTGTTTGGCCTTTGAATAGACTGATATCTTGAACCTGATAAAAACAAGCCTTCCCTCAGCAGTCTGTTCCAGTGACTCATCGTTCTCAGTGGTAAAAAACTCACTTTTCATTTGAATCTTTAACAGGGAAGATGATGTTGCAAAGGTGCCAGATTAAGTTTTCAACTTACTATTAAGTTTGGGGTGATTTGTTTGTTTCTCTGGTTTGGGTTTTTAAAGAAAAGCTCTCAAGCTTTTCACACAGACCCTGTGAAAAACAATCAGCTTCCACAGATAAAATCTGCTTTGAGAAAAATGTCCCATACAGCCTCAACTGTACAAAATAAATTATACTGTATCTATCACATTGCACACTCTTGAGAAGTTAGATAAAATAGTCTCTTTCAGCTCCAATAATCCAAACTCGGAATGTATTTCTACATATATTATTAAATATAGTGGTTTTCATGTAATACTATGTAAGTAATGTATAAATTATTAGATCTATAATATTTTAAAATATTATTGTTATTGCTGTTGTTATTTTTCCTAGATTCCCCTTTATTTAACCTGTTAATGTTCAGGGAGAAAAAGCACAATAGTGGGAATTGGGCAGCTAACTCCAAGCATAGTTCTATGTATTCACTTGTGATTAAAAGAAATACCCTTCCTTTTCCTACTCTGCAGCAAGTAGTATTTTTAGCAGCGCTGCTGGACCCATTAATACAAGAATTTAAAGAACTGCGCAAAAATTTGAGGTGAGCAAGAGAATTGCAATGCGACCTGCTATAATTAGATTGTAACAGTGGAAGAGTACAAAGTAACATTTATTTTTGTTAGCATTAGGTCAGTAAAAGTAATCCTCTACTGGCTAGGCCGCCTATGAGCTGGGTTTTTTTTTTTTTTTAAAAAAAAAAAAAAAAAAAAAAAAGGTTTGGATCCTATCGATTCCAGGGGATAAATTATTTTCCAATAAACAACAAGAAGGGAATTTTGACAGGCTCTGGCCTTGAAGCTCACACGGCTTTCAAATGCTCCAAAACTTCCCATTTATATTTTCAGTGGGTAACATCGAATGTTAATACTTCCTGCTTTTCTGTCGAAGGTAACCTACTAATATCGCGGCACTCGTCAAGCAAACCGAAACCAGAGTGTTAAAGTTGTCATTTCAGCGCTTCCTTCGGGATGCCCCAACTTTCCAGCCATTCGCTGCCAAGCCCTCTCTGCCGGATTGCACTGAAAGACTTCACGCTTTTTCACAGAATCAGAGAACACTTAGGGTTGGAAGCGACCTCTGGAGATGATCCAGCCCAATCCCACTGCCAAGGCAGGGTCTCCTAGAGCAGGTTACACAGGAATGCGCCCAGTGGGATTTGAACGTCTCCAGAGAGACACTTCCCCCCCCCACACACACATACACATCTTGCCTTTTAGTAAGGCTTTACCGAATGTTTATTCGAGGGGAGAGGGGTGGGGGAGAGCATTTGGCACGTATTAATGCACGAATAAACCCGACAGAGCGGGTCAGACCTCAGAAAAACCGAGGGCGCCCCGAGTGGGACGGGTCCGGCAGAGCCCCCGACCCACACAAGTCAAAGGGGGTGGGGTTCTGCTGCGCTCACCTGCACCCCGCCGAGGATCGCCTCGCTCTTCTCCCTCACGTCGGGGAAGGGGCAGCGCTTGGAGAGCATGAGCAGGCGGGCCAGCGCCTCGCCCAGCCCGTCGCGGGCGGCGGGCGCCGGGAGCCCGTCGGCGGCCGCGGCGGGGGCGATGCTCTCGGCGCGGCGCAGCACGGCTTGCCCGATGGTGTCCAGGGCGGCGGCGCGGGCGGCGGCGTCGCGGCTGCACAGCCCGTCCCAGCGCACCTCGCCGTCCCGCTCCTCCATGGGGCCGCCCGGCTGCCGCTCTCCCGCCGCCGCCTCCTCCTCCTGCTCCTCCTGCTCAGCAGCCCCGCCGCGGCCGCCCCATGGCAGGCTCCCGGCAGCCGCCAGCCCGCCCACACAGACGAAGACGAGCGCAGAGCCCGCTGCCCGCGCCGCATGGGGGGCAGCGCGGGCGGGCGCCGCCTCAGCCCCGCCGGGCGCCCCCGACAGCCGCCGCCGCCGCCCTCCCGCGCCGGGGCTGCCGAGCGAGCGGCGCCGCTGCGGCTTCGCCTTTCCCGGTGGGAAGAGGGGCGGCCACTACCCCGCGGCGCCGGCGGCTCCTCCTCCCTGCCCCGGGCATGGAGGGAAGGGGCCGCCCCGGGAGAGGCAGGGCCGGGGCCGCCCCTCAGCCCTCCCCGCCGGGGCCGCCACGGACCCCCGGCAGCCCCTCACACCGGGCGGGGGGCAGGAGTTCCGCCAGCACGGGGAGCCCGCATGACGGACACGCCGATCACCCAATTGCGTCTCAGCGCTCGCTGGCTGCGGCCCAATCGCGGCGGGGAGCGGCAGCGCCGCGAGGGGGTGCTGGGATGTGTAGTCCGGCTGAAGGGCGGTGCGGCGGAGCCCGCGAGCGAGGACTACGTGTCCCGGCAGGAGGAGCTTCGTGCGGAGTGGAACTACACGTCCCAGCAGGCAGCGCGGCGCAGGGCTGGTCCCGCTGGATCGTGCTGGGAAAGGGTAAGAGGGAGTGTTCCCTGTGGGAAGCGCGCACGGTATTCCCGTCATGGAGCGCAGGGGGCTGGCGGCAGCGGGGAGTGGAGCAATCCCCGAATCGGGTTTGCCTCAGAGCTTCGCACGGGCAAAAGCTTAAGCGCGCACGTGTTTTAAGCGACCCTGAAGGCGTGCGAGAGGCGCGCTTCAGCAGGAGCCTTGGATACAGCTTAAGGAAACTCGTCAGAGGGAAGGGAGAAACGGTGCTAGCGAAACACGGAGCCATCATCACTTGAAATGTCAGGGGGAAAAACATCCCCGCAATATTTAAATTTGGCGACAGTTCCGCAGTGTTTTTACCCAAGTTAATGCGAGGGAAGGGCTTTAATCCAAATGATGCAGGGGCTGACGAACTTGGAGGAAGAGATGGCTCCAGGGGAGATCTTGTCCACGTATATATGCATGGACATATATATATCCATACATTTATGTATGGGGACATACATTCCCTCCCTTGTAGGGGAGGTGCAGAGCCAGGGTGTTCTCGGTGGTGCCCCATGACAGTGTCAGAGGTGATGGGCACAAACTGAAAAGGAGGATGTTCCCTCTGAACATCAGGAAATACTTTTTTACTGTGATGGTGACAAAGCGCTAGCACAGGTTGCCTGGGAAGGTTGAGAAGTCGGCATCTTTAGATATTTTCCAGAGCCATCTGAACACGGTCCTGGGCAGCTGTCTCTGGGTGGCCCTGCTTGAGCAGGGAGGTTGGACCAGGTCTCCAGAGGTCCCTGCCAACCTCAGCCGTTCTGTGATTAAGTGTAATCTGCCACCAAATGGTCTGGTATTGCTGTTTCCCATGCTTTTACTTAAGGGGAAAAAAGGTGCTTTTTTTTTTGCTTTTTTTTTTTTTGATAAAGTTAATTTTCAGCCAAGTCAGTTCCTTGATCCAGTTCATCTCTTGGCAGAGAAAAGGGAGGGAAACAAGGACAGAACTGTTTACAGCTCTCACATTAAAGCAACTGGGAAACTAAAATTTTGCATATACTGAAAGGCAAAGGAATAATTGGAAGTAAATCAGGAACAGGATATTGGGCCCATATAGTGTCTTGTGTAATTATTTTTTGTTTCTCGCATACACATTTCCCACTCTACAGTTCAAACCTCAAAACTGAAATTAAATGCAGAACAATTCACTCTTCTGCCACAGAAAGGTACAGAAACCACTTCTGAGTCCAGGAACAGAGCTTGAGCTGGCTCACCAGCACCAGCTATCAATAGCTGTTTTATTTGTAAAGAATCTGGTTTCTTCATCTGACATCCCTTTTTTTCCCCTGTACCTGTGTCTTTAAGGCTTGCAATGTAAGTGTCATTCTGTCATTACCTGTGCCTTTCAAGGAAGACCAGTCTCTTTTTCCCATGAAATCCTTTCTGCAAGGAGATTGCATTGCTATTGTCTGGCAGCATGCACAGGCCTGGACTGCTTCACACAGCTGCTTCCTCCAGGCCTTTGGCACCCTCATGAACAATGTATCTGCCGAAATCATCACTGCCTGTAATAAATATGGGTCTTGACTTCTCTGAGCTCTGGAGGCCTCCACCCGTCATGACTGATGGGTTCAAAGAAAATAATTCTGACAGTACTTTTTATTTTGTTGGGGTTTTGTTTTGTTTGTTTTTTACGTTAGTTACCACTTCAGCTTCCTGTCCCATTCTGTCATCACTCACTATGGTCTCCCATTTTCCTGTGAGCAGACTCGTCAAGCATGTTTGCTTTATTTCTGTCTAAATTTTGATCTTCAGATGTTGGTAGATCTTATTTTTCCTGTGATAAGTTTGCACTTGTTGGGTGTCTCTGACAATGGCTACTTACATCCAAGATCAATAAAGTGAATGAGTATCAGAACTGGATCTTTGGTTTAGACTTTGGTACAGTTGTATTCACATGCTGAATGCTGAGATTGATAGAAAGCCACAGCACTGCCTTTTATCTTTTAGAAGTTGTTTTTTCCACTGGCTGCAAATGAACTCTGGCTACAGGAAACAGATTGTGAAACTGGCTCCAAGGCCTACACTTCAGATTTCAGCTCTTTGTTTTATAGACTTTAGTGCAGTACTTTGGTAATGGAGATGAAGGTGGTTTATTTTTTCCAAACCAAATCTCTGCAGTTTTCTGATACGAGGTCAAGTTTCTTTATGCACTGCAAGACATTGTGGAAATCAAGGTCAAAGGCTACCAGTGGAATTAATGAGAGCCTGAAGTTAGGGGAATGTGTTTGTTTGATTTGCGTGTTCACTGACTGAAGTTAATATGCTTGTTTTTGATCTCTAAAGAATGGATAAGAGAAAGGCAGAATTATGAAGGAAACAATCTGGCAGCTCATCCAGAATTACAGCATTTGAGTTTTCAAAATGATAAGCTGAAGAAAAACAAATTTGTGGCTGTTTTAAACCTCGCTATTTCCTTCCTTGATGATGACTTATCAACTTCCCTCTTTTTTTAACTAGATAAGGACTTCTATAGCCATATGCAAATGCTACCCAATGGCAGAATTATGTTTGAAAATACAGTATCTAGTGGTTGTATTCATGTCCTTTCTAACATCTAAGACCTAAAAAACTTATATTTACTTTTAAAAGTGCATTCCAGTGTCTTTATGTCACAAAAGAGCAGTTTATTGCAGAATGCATTTCAGTGATTACTATCAAACTAATGCTAACATGCAGCTTAGGAGGAACTGCTTTTTAAATTGCATTCTTTCAACTGCTTTCATATACACCCAGTTTTGTTAAGGCTTACTTCATTCCAAATATTAAATACCTAAGATGGGATCACTGTCTTCTAAAATTCACCCTTCCTTTTCTAGATATGGATATTGGCATGTTGCCATAATAAATGACACTCCACAGTACAATGCATTTTTCTTCACAGTAACCCTCAGAGGAAACAAAGTTCTGTGGCTCCTGTTTTGCAGAGAAAAAAGCCAAAGATTAGTCCTCTACTGCCTTTGAAAACAGGCTCAGGCTTGGTGTCAAGCCCAGCCTTGTATATCATTCCAACAGACTGTCCTCGGAGATCGAGCAAACTACAGCTTAAGATGTTAAACGTCTGTTTATCATCTTTGGCAGTGATGTGGACAGTGGGATCGAGTGCACTCTCAGCAAGTTTGCTGACACCACCAAGCTGTGTGGTGCAGTCAATGCGCTGGAGGGAAGGGATGCCATCCAGAGGGACCTTGACAGGCTTGAGAGGTGGGACTGTGTGAACCTCAGGAAGTTCAACAAGGCCAAGTGCAAGATCCTACATCTGGGTCAGGGTGTCTCCAGCAAAAATATAGGCTGGATGGAGAATGGGTTGAGAGCAGGCCTGAAGAGAAGAACTTGGTGCTGTTGGTGAGTGAGAAGCTCAGCATGAGCTGGCAATGTGTGCTCACAGCCCAGAAACCCAACTGTGTTCTGGGCCGCATCAAGAGAAGTGTGGCCAGCAGGTTGAGGGGTGGTGATTCTGCCCCTCTACTCCGTTCTTATGAGACCTCACCTGGAGTGCTGTGTCCAGCTCTGTGGTCCTCAGCATAAGAAGGATGTGCAGCAGTTGTGGTGAGTCCAGAGGAGGGTCATGAAGATGATCAGAGGAGGCTGGAGCACCTCTCCTATGAACACAGTCTGAGGAAGTTTAGCCTGGAGTTTAGTCTGAGAGTTGTTTAGCCTGGAGAAGAGAAGGCTCTGAGGAGACCTTACAGCACCTTCAGTACCTAAAGCTGGAGAGGGACTTTTTACAGGGGCACACAGGGAGGGAATGCCTCACAGTGGCACAAGGGGGAACGGCTCTAATCTGAAAGAGGCTAGGTATAGATGAGGTATTAGGAAGAAACTCTTGATGCTGGGGATGCCCCATCCCTGGAAGTGTTCAAGGCCAGCTTGCATGGGGACTTTGAGCAGCCTGGTGTAGTGGAAGGTGACCTTGCCCACAGGAGGGGATTTGGAACAAGATGATCTTTAGGGTCCCTTCCAACCCAAACCATTCTATGATTTTATGTGGGAGAAAAGGTGGCCTTGTTTTACTTCTGAGCATGTGTTTGTACATTTAGCATGTGCTCTGGCCTGTTATGCATTGCAAGTGTGAATTTGCACCAAACTCTGCCACCCTGCCTCCTTAGAGGTCACAAATGCAGCAGGGATGGGCAAGTTAGTCACTGATTTCTTCTTAGGAGACCAAATCTTTCATGTAGAAAGCCTTTGGAATAGGTTTATGCTGAAGTGTGGGTTGCTTTGAGAAAAGCTGGGCTATGATGTACCAAAACTACAGGCCACCTAAAGTCCTGCTGTACTTTGCCAACCTCTGACTATACTACATTTATATTTAACTGTTTAAATGTAGTACTTAACTATATAAATGTAGCCTGAAGACTAAGAAAAGAGCGTGGGTAAACTAAAAGTTCAATTCTGAGCAGCCAACTGAACTCTGTTAGTCAGTTTCTGGATAGAAATATTCAGAATTGCTCCAAACTGGGCATCTTGGTACCTGTCTCCCCTTTGTGCCCATTTGTGGTCTAGGAAGTAGGTAGAGCAGCTCCAAGAGAGGTCCAGCTGAGTGGAGCCTCTCTGAGCCCAACAAGTCAAGTTCTGCTGCTGTAGCCACAGCTAGCTTCAGTGCCTGGCTGTATTTGGTAGAGTGCTGACCTTCAGTACACCTTCAGTGATGAGAGAATTGGCTTTTAGCTCAAAGGCATTTATGTCAACGCCTCCTAACTCCCAGGAAAGTATCCCAGGTGCTCAGAAGGACTGCAGAATGGAAAGGAAGCATTCATCACCTTAGTTGTTGAATTTGTGCCCTATTAGAAAGCGTGGCAAATGTGTGGCACTGGTGTGAACTAGAAGGAAGGGGACACAGGGAGCTATAGGCAGTTACTCCTGATTTCTTGTAACTAGTTTCAAGCCAGTGCTGTTTTTTATTTAGGGACTGTTTACTACTAAAATGTGTTAATAAACTCCAGAACTCTGTTTTAATGATTAAACTAGATGAGAGAGACATATCCTTGTTTTACTCTGTCCATTGCCTCAGCTGCCTTATCCTCATTCTGGACTCTTACATGCTTTTCAGGACAAGGTCTTAACTTCAAACAAAAATGTGGTGACTCCCTGTTTCCTTCCTGCTCCTCTTCCTCCCAGTCTAGCATGATCCTCAGGGATGAGTTCCTCAGGAACTCCCACTTCCAGGCCAGTGCTATGACCATGGGTTAGCAGCACAGAGAAGATGGATACTATTTCCTCCAGCTGCACTTTAAAAGAAAATGAACATTGCTTACTGGGAATTTTATACCTGCTGACAGGCCAGAAGGCCTTTTAAACACCTTTGTCAAGCTGTCTGTTAATAGAGACCTTGGCGTTTTCCAGCAATAACACAAAGAAAAATGCTGTGACCAGCAGCTGCATGAAATGAAGTCACAGACCAGAAAAGCTACAGGGACTCTTTATTCATTGTTTTTAAGAATGGATTTTGGAACTCAATGCCAGAAAAGGACTCCAGATTCTGAGTCCAGAGATTATAAAGGTGCCAAGCAGCAGGGTGGGTCTTCACACGCATCTATGTTCATAGAGTCTCCCCCAACTCAACTTTTGTTAGCTCCTCACTGAGTTTGCTGCTTGTTTTGGACCTATACTTGCACTTCTTTTATATTCAGGGAATGTAAGCCTGTCATCACCACACACAGCCCTGAGGCTGAAAGGCTCACATATCCTGAAACATTAGTCCCTTATCAGTCCCATCCCTCTAATTTATTAAGGTCACACATAATGGCAAGGATTTAAGACAAGACACTAGAGATCCACTAAATTTCCTTGCAGTCAGAAACTACATATAGTTAACAGGGAAGAAATGCCTTGAAAAATTTTATAATCAATTGAAGTTAGTTTTCTATCTGCAACATTGTGCAGAATTTTGTAGCATCTTACTCAGATTTACTTTGTATCTCTGAAGTCATGCAAGTGTAAATATACAGAAGCAAGTAATGTCTTTGAATACTGGGGTCAGAAGTAGGGATAAAACTATTTTTGCATTTCTGAGTACTCATTATACCATGTGATATGTAAACTATTTGGCAGTAATATTTAGAATATTTTGCCTGGTCAGGATGGGCATTGAGGATGCGTTGGAGTTGTGATGAATATTCTGAGTCATGTAAACAGATGATATTATTTAAAATTATTCTCCAACAAAATAGGTCTCCAAAATAAGATTGAGGAGTTGCCCTGACTCAGATCTGCTTGCAGTTTTTCTGTGTAACTAAAGACAACTGTTCCTGACAAAATAGGATTTTGGGAATAATTTCTTGCCTGGAGTGAAACTTATCTCTTCCTTGTTAGCATCTTTTTTTTTTCCCCCTCATTCTGGTTCCTAGGTTGCCTGATGTACAAATGAAGAATGGAGTTCTTCTTCCTTGCCAGGTGGCTAGCTATCAGTAGCATAGGAATATATGAAAAAAAAAAAAAAAAGTAGGTGTGGTAGTTGGTAAAAAGGGACAAATCCTACGAATAAATACCTTCTTTGTGCTTCTCTGCTCATCCATGTCAAGCCTTTATAGTTATCTGTCTAAAAATCTACCTCCTACTCTATCTTCATGCAAGGATGCTGGATGAAGAGACTGACAGTTTCCTTGGGAAAGTATTGGTAAAAACAGAAGTTTACTTTAAAAATAAATTCCAAGGCAATGGTGACAACACAATCTGTGTGTTTCATCTGCCTAGAGGGCAAGTTGCAACACTCATAACAATCTGTCAGTGATACTATTAAATATTTGAGACACAAAAGGTGAAAATTATCATGCTGTAGAAGTATTTACTGTGAATGAGTCAGTACCTGCAAGAACTATCCCATACCTTGTAATATTTCTTCACTATGAGTGTCATTTCAACCCATTCTTACATTTGCCTGGCCCTACTCTAATAAGACTTTTCCTTTTTGCATTTTCCTTTCTAATCTCTAATTATTCTGCCTGTGCACAGATATAGTCTTTTATACTGGAGTCAGTTGCCCTTGAAAACCTTCCCTTTCCACAGCAGCAAAGCCTTCCTCTTTTTAATCAGGGGTCTATAGCCAAAGCCAGTAATTTCCTCCTGCCTTCCATTCTATCAGGACACACTAAGCTAAACAAACTACATAAGGAAGATAGTGTGATGGCATCAGCAGAAAATAGAAACTGAAGAGAAAAAGGAACTTCTTACATTCTTCATGTAAAATACAGAGGAAACCACCTTCAAATACCACATCAGCCAGTGGGAACTGGATTTTAAGTATAAAAGGAAGACATTTGATAGTAATTCTTGTTTGGGGGAAAACTGAGTATTTTTACTTAAAAAAAAAATTCCAATTTTTTATGCTAGAAGAGGGAGTGGGAAAAAAAATGCCAAATGGAGTAGGGCAAGGAACAAAGCTGCAGGATGATATAAATACAATGAAAAGAGAGGAGATGAGAGGCAAACCCTAACTGTAACATGGGGGTGGATGACAGGAGAAGAGAAACTATGAGCGAAGTGAGGAAGTATATTAGTGACCACTTACAGTATTTGGGTTTGGATTTGATACTTATTGCAAAAAGGTTATATTTAATTACTTTGTACTGATTAAAGACTTATAAATGTAATTACTTTGATAACATTATATTCCAGGCTAAATGCTTTCATGCTAACATATTACTAGATAGGAAATTGCAGTCTTGCTCCTCTGAATTCCAAGTTCAATCATTGTCTGCACATATAGGTTAAAGCAGTTTGCACCAACTGGATTTCCCCACAAGGTATTGATTATGAGTCTATCATGCCCTTTTAAATGAAGGCCCAGCTGAATGAGGAATTGGGTCTGCTGTACTCATTGAAGAAAACAGCAAAACTCCAATGACATTATGACCCAAATTTGCTTGCTTGATGCGCTGCCAGGTTAGAACCTATTACTAAAAAAACTATTATAAAACTGTCTTAGCTTTTTCCCCACCAGGTTATATTTTTTCCCTTGTTCACAAAGTACTTGTATAACTCATTCTGTTTTCTTTCTTCCTCTTTTTTTGTTCTCTTTCTTGTATCTCTAGCAATTAGGAACTACAGAAATATGAGTATAAATGCTTAGGTCTGACACAGTGAAAAGTCTTAGGAGCTTGTTGGTTTTTGTTTGGTTGGGTTTTTTTCATTAAAATGCCAAGTTTTATCCTACTTGACAGTACATACAGTGCCATGCGAAAACATAAAATGGTATTCTTTTCCTTTTCTTCCAATACTGAAGAACAATGATTGTGTGAAAGTTCTGCATAAGACCTGAGATTCAGGAATGAGTAGGTTTAGTACAGTAGTATCAAAGAAGAAACTGGGCACTTAACCTTTATATATCCAGTTCTGAGACTGCCAGTGTGTATCTTGCAGTTTGTACAACACACTAACTCCCAGGGACTCATCTATGTCAGTTTTTCAAAACACTCTCAGGTTCCTTAATTTCTCCAACAAATTTTTGGCCATTTTCTCTAAGCTTATTTAAACTGGAACATGACAAACTTTAAAAACATGTTGAAATGCTTTATTGATTCAGAGAGGTTTTACTTTCTGTTAATTTTGCAGCTGTCACCATTTCACTTCTAACCCACTTAGATTAGAGATGGCATGGGACTACCACTTACTTAGATATGTCCTGAGCAATGTCGTATGTTTCAGGCTGATTAAAGTGGTTGTGTCAGGATGCTGGAGACTGGGTGTTCCCAAAACAACAATGCAGTTTGCCTAAAACGTTATTTCTTTCTCTTTTTTTGTCTGTGGAAGGGCTATTCTTTTTCTGTTGGGAATAAGGCTGAGTGTTGCGGCACAGCTAGTACAGCTGAACAAGCTTTTCCCCTGGTTCTCAAAGGAAAGGGTGGAAAAATAGACCAACTTGGATTGTGTCACGAAAATGGCTTCTCACATGTAACCTTTCGCCAGCAAAGCTTGGCTCAAATAGTCAAAGCAGCAGCCAGAATTCTGGGAGTTTCTTGGTATAGGCTGTGTTGGGGCAGTTCTTTAAAAGTTCTCTTATGTCAGATAAACAGTGAATCATTCCTTGGTTCATCTGAGACTTTGTTTTCGGTTATGAAAGAAACCACTATAAATTTTGCATGCCCAGTAGGTCAGGTCATAAGATATATATCTTTGTATTTCTTTCTGCAAAATGCTTTGATCTGTTTTTTTCTTTTTCTTCTTTGAAGGTGTTCTGACAACACCTCTTTCTTTGGTTCTAAAAGGTTGCCCTCACAAGGGATTTGAATGAACCAGTGTCTCTATGAGATAACAAACATCAGAGAATTTAGTGGAAACATTCCTTACTTTATCACATTTTTCGTTTAGTATCTTTTGGGAGACTGTTAAGCCAGCATTATTCTCTGACTCTGCTGTAGTTCACATGTGGAAAAAGCTTTTCCATATGCTGCTTTACAGTATGAGACATAATTGTGTATGTGGCAAGAATGTTTCTGGACTTTTCATTTTGGGAGACTTTTTTTTTAAGCATTTTTAATAATGTAGCTAGCAATGGAGGGGAGGAACAGAAAGGAGGGGAAGAGGGGCATGAAGAAGTTATAACTGATCATTCTGTAACATTTGTGTTCAGTAACTCCCTAATGTTAGTATGCTGAAAGACAGCAATAACTAAAATGTCAATTGATTTTTACAGCTACACAATCCAGTACTCTGGCATTTAATGCAGACCACATTCAGCAAAACTATGTAGAAACTATATGAAAGTAAATTGTGTTAGTGCTTCGATGACCATGATGAAATGGGAAATTCCCTGTTTGTGTTAAGGTACCAAACCCCAGCTTGCTTGCTCTCCTTTGAGACGTGAAAGTCACATATGGACCTGATGACAGGATTGCTCCCCAGCATACACTGTGCAAGCTCACTCTCAGCCTGCATGAGATGGTGAGCCAGCAGGCAGAAGTGGTCCCACCGAGGAGGGATGCTCATCCAGCCAGGGATGAGCATGCACTGGCTGCAGCAAGGTAGGAAGTAGACACTGCATGTGCATTGATGCAGTGCTGTCACAGAGCTGGTGTGCTATGCCTGGCATCATGCACCATGCACAGGGTTACAAATGTGTGGCACAGAACTCTTTGAGCCTCCTCACTCAGACTCGGAGAAAAACATAGATGGCTTGGTCAGGCTGATGATTAAATGGCAAGCCCGTGGTCAGCACCAGGTTGCCCTTTTGCCTGATGCAGAGTATGTAGGAACTGGCTACTTTGTTGTTTTCTGTGTAAAATAACATTGGGTATCTGAGCATCACCACTGCATCCACCAACACAGGCTGTTGGGCCAGTTCTAGTTGAAAAACTCCAAGGGCTGGTGCTGACTTCAGATGTGACCTGCACAGCACAAGTGCTTCACCCTACTCACCACAGCAGTGCAGGCTGCTGGGGTGGGAGTGCAGCATTTCTTCCTTCTTCCCCTCCCCTCTCTGTGGTAACTAGGGTATTTTGTCAGCCTCTGTTTAATATGCATACTTCTCCCTTGGCTGTTCCCCAAACTCAAAGGAGTGCACTGATTTCCTCAACGAAGGGCTTGTCTAAACAGCGGTGTTCTGGCTGCTTTAATGAGTGTTGTTCAAGTGCTAAATCCCCCTAAGCCTTGTGGAGTTACATTAGTGCAAACATCGCTGTTTGAGAAGCAGTATCTGCCTTAAAGCACCTCTTTAGTGCAGGTGCCCACGGTAGCATGGAATAAAAGAGTGATTTGAGCTTGCAATGGATGGGGGCTGTATTAGACTTTTTAAAAAGCAAACCTGTTTGTGATGGTTTTATAGAAGCTTAAATACTTGTGGGGGGAAAAGCTGGTGGTAGGACAGTTGACGTTAAAACATACGTCAAGCTACTTAATTATTTCCTGGTAGGTTTCTTTGTCGCAATGGGCTGAAAGTCGCCAGGATGTTTAGCCATGTCTTGCTGCTGTGGAGTGGCTTGGTCCTTTTCCTGGCACATCTCTTTGCTTGAAGTCTGCAGTGGTGGCATTACTCCTGGTCTGTATGGTCATTATAAGCTATATTTACCTGCTAAGATATTAGGACTCGACTGCACCAGAGCACCTCTCCTAGAGTAATTATGCTGACAGAGCCTCCAAGCACTATAGCAACCACTCCTTCAGCCTGGTTCACACAGCCTCTGCGTCTGAGGAAGCTGTGGTAAAGCAAGGCGTCCGTAGCTATGTCTGCAGCTGGGTTTCTGCAAACACAGGTGTCTCGGTCCTGTGGTGTTTTCTTTCACACCCTTCGCTGAGCCTGTGCTGTTAGGAGCAGCCTGGGGATCTCCCTGCTCCAGCTGCAGGGTGTGTTACCCTCTGCTGTGCTGACCAAGTTGCGAGTTTTCTTGCTGAAGCCCGCAGGGGATTAAGCTGGATCACCACCACCAGGCAGGTGAGCTGGCCTCTTCTCATTCACTTTCCTCTTGCTTCACTTGCAGAACTAAAGGGTTTTTACTTCCCTGTATCCCAAGCAGATGTCCTCCATGTTCCTGCACCTTCGTGTTGCAGAGCTTGTCCCCAAACACTCACATTTTCTGGTGCTTTATTCCCTCCTTCTCTTATTCGTTATTTGCTTTGGATCACTGCCCTCCTTTTACAACTGCCCACAGATCCATCTCCTTGGAGACAGCAAAACTTGTTTATGTGAAAGTAATAAGGAAACTAACTGGTGCATGGCTGCAGAGGCATGTGAGAGAGCCATATTCCACCGGAGGATGTTGGAAAAGCGAGTCTCCACTTACGCTGACTGCCAGAAAGTTGGGTTGTGTGAGCAAAAACCACCTTCTTCCTCTGGTGTTTCCAAAGTTGCCTTCGTTTGTTCACAGCAGTGGTAGGGAACTTCTTGCATGTGCATATGCTTATTTTTATGGACCTTTTTTACTAGTCGTTTTCGTCACCAACATGTGAGGGTTGAGAAGCATTGGGAAAATTGGTCAGTCTTGCTTATCTCTTATTTTGTGGGACACTGCTGGTGCACTGTGCCGTGCCAGGACCATCTCCTCACCTGCCTTGGCCCTGACCACCCCTGGGGCCACAGGCCTTTCTCGTCCATATTTTGAGTTTTCTGCAGCTCCCTGCTTTGTGCCCTTCACTGCCACTGTCCCTTGTGTTGTTGGACGTGGCTGATAGGCCTGGCAGGCTGTTAGAGTTGGTCACGTGTCCCTGCACAGCTTTTCTTGGTCCTCCAGGACAGAGCTGTACAGGCCTATAGGCAGATTTTGTGGCCATAAATGTGGCAGAGTCACCAGGTGGGACCTCTTCCCAGAGATGGTGAAGGGCCTGGCTGCCTCCCCCTGCCCACCCAGCACTGACAGCTTGTGGCTTGGACTTGGATGGGATGGCCCATGGGGAACACTTTGGAAAAGGCCTGTTGTACAAAGATAGCCTGGATAGCTTCCCACTTCAGGGCCAGGGGACTCACCCTGAGTGGTGTGGTCTGCCTTGGGAGTGTTAGCACACAAAAGTAGTGTTTTTTAGGAAGTCTTAAGTCAAGCAAGCCCTGGCAAAGAGATGCTTATGTTGACATCTCTGTGATGACAGCTTGGGAGAAAGGGCTTCTGCATACCTTTGGTTTAGTGTATGTCTTGAAGAAACTGTATGGATGGGGGGTGATTTTTTTCCTGTTTTACATGGCCTCTGAAACAGTGCTGTAAGAGCTGCTCCTGGAAAATTTTTCCGTTATTGAAAACTTTTTTCCCCACCCACCCAGTATGAATGGCTTTTCCCAGGGTCTGCATCATCAACAGGCTCCAATCTTGGTTTTTGTCACTTCCTCTTGTTACTAGATGCCTCCTTTGGGTGACTTTCTTGGAGACTAACATCTGTAAATAGCCTTGCCCAAACAGAAAGACTGTTCCAGTTGCATGCCTTGTATTTTAAACTCAAGGGATACCATAATTGTTGTATCACTGAACTTTCAGATAAGCTGATTTTCTATTATCTGAAACTGTATGCACTCTTCATTTCTTACACTGTATCAAGTGAAATGCTTGATATTATTTTGCTAGGTAGCAGCAGGTTGATTTAAAACTTGCTTTAACTTCCTAGAAGTTGTAATAGCCTAAAGCACTTTCTGCAAATTTCACTGTCCATCTCTTGAGTATCAAGGAAATTCACTATTTGACAGGGTGTGAACTGTCTTCAAATGTGTTTCTGATAAAACAAAGAATGTGAAAGGGCGGGGGAGAAAGGGAGTAGAGAAACAGGATTTAATCCATATGCCTAATGATGGGGAGAATGCTGGGGTTATTGCATGTTAAATATCCTTCTGATATCTCAACACTAAATGTGGAGAACTGTGTCTTTATTGTGTAATAATTGTACATTATTTACCATGTGTAATTTGGATTTTCATCCAAAAAGGTGGGGAGAAGAGCATTGAGGAGGTTGCAAATGGAAACAGGCTGTAAAACTTGTAATGCTTGCTCTACAGGGAGCACTTAGAGGCAAGAATTGAAGTCTGTAAAACAGTTAATAGAAAATGCTGTTATTACTTGGGTTTTAAAAGTACAAAAGTCAGCATAAGTTACTAGAAACCACCGAGAAAAATCTTGGAAAATTCTGAGCAGTCAAAGAGAACTGTGTTTAGTGTTATGAAAGGCATTGTTTTGGAATCATATTAAAATACAGGATTCATGTGTGGGTGTGGGATTTGTTGCTATTATGATGATGATGATTATACACATGATCTGGTTTGATATAAACAGAGCTAGGGACAACCCAGTGACATACTTCGAAAAATCTTACATAGTCTGTTAAAGAACTAATAACGTTAAGTAGCTCTCTTTCTACAGGCTATGGATTCTGAATCGAAGAACAGTTTCATAGGAAGCTTTCTTCAGCCACCAGATCGGATGCTTCCTGCAGCCTTTGCTTATATAGAATCAAAGGAGTTGGCAGCTGTTGCTGGTGACAGGCCTTCTATCCCAAATAACCAGGGTAAAGCCAAAATATGTCCTAAAGTTGGTCTTTTTAATTGTTCTGTGTGAAATCTCCTGAGCAAACTCCCCATTCTATTTTACTCAGTTCAATGGCTTGTTGTGATTATCAGACTGACATTGAGACAGGATGTATATGTGTCCTGAGGGAGTAGTCTCCCTGAAGTCATATGTCTGGAGTGGAAACCTCTGCAAGTCTTCTAACATCCTTATAAACTTTGGCTTTGAAATTTGTTTAACTTAAAATTGCCAGACTTCCTCTAAAAGCAAAGGAAGATGCTTCAAACTCAGCAGAAGCAGTTCATGACTTTAAATACAATAAAGAAAGGCCATTAATATGGTACATCCAGTATAGTATGACTTGAAATTGGCTTTACATAGCATTATTTCGTTCCATCCAGCTTCAAATCACTTCCAAGTAATTCTTTGTGTGGTATGTTTCCTTGGGAGAACTTCTGAACAACTGAACAACTCAAACTCTCAGGAAAGTTATCAGCATGAAAGTTAGTCTATAAGAAATATGGGTCCACTATGGTGGCTGTGTTCCTTAGTGGCTGATTATTCTCTGGAGCTCACAAGGCAAATGCCTGGGGAGATTAGCGTATCTGGAGAGCTTGGTGAATGATAAGGATACCCATCCTTGACCTACAGCCATTGCCCACGAGTGTGCACGTGATCACTGTTCTTCACCTGAAAAATTTGATTACTTATGTAGTAACCACATGTCGTGCAGAGTTTGGGCTTTTTGGATTAAAATGTTCCGTGTAATGTTACATAGCTAAGAGTTCAAGTAAGGAGATGTTTGGCACGCCAATAGAAAGACGGAAAAGGTGGTCCCGCTTCACCTTTATGCTTTCTGGTATCTGTTTTTTTATTTGAGGCGGAGGGGTGGCAGGGGAAGTTGTTTGGTTTTGTTTGATTGGTTTTGGGCTTTTTTAAGGTGGTGGAAGTTGTTAAGGAGCTAGCAATATTTGATGGGTATTCCTGTATTGAGAGAATTGGAATAGGGACTTACAAAATGTCAGAAAATAAACTTGACTTGTTACAGAACATGTCTTAAACTTCTACAAGTGGATATACTTTTTGGAGTGTTGGTAGACTTTCTCTTGTAGATGAACTTGCCACTTTTATTTTTGGCATAATTTTGACAAATACTGTTTTGTCAAAAAGCTAAAAGCAAAAGCTTTTAACCTTGTCTCTGTGGTTTAAAGAATCATTAAACACAAGAAACTAGGTATTGAATCATTAACTTTTGAAACAATAAAGTATTGCTAAATTTTCTCTTTGTATCTGATTTCTCTCCCTGTTCTGAGCATGTTTTCTTTTTCTAATCTGTGCAGACCGGTTGTATTACACCAAATCTTGTGACCTCACTTGGATACCTGTGTTCCCTGCGTCTATGTGAACAGAAGTCCCAGGATTTATTGTACTCTATTTGTCATGATTTCTTTGTGCTTGCTGCCATTTGGAGTGAAACTAGTTTTGCTCAGAGGACCAATGTTTTATACCTCAGTTATGCAGGAAACATGTCCATTTTCTCCCATATATGTTCTGCATATGTTAGTGTACAGGTGTATAATTAATACAATTAATTTTAGGAGTGATCCTAGGAAGAAAATTTAGGTATTATATTACACTGTGAAGTGTTTTCTAATAATGATAATCATCACCATCATCATCACAATGGGAACTGTTACTTAAGGTGTAAACTGCTGCATTGTTTCCTAGCTGTAGTGGCAGCCCTGAAAACTCTTCAAGAAAAGATCCACCGTCTAGAGTTGGAGAAGTCACAGGCTGAAGCTGATCTGTGCAGCCTCTCCAGAGCAGCTGCTCAATATAAGAAGGCCTTTGAGCATGAATCCTACGAGAAGGACACAGCACATCAGGAACTGATGCAACAAAGGAAAGGTATTTCTTTTAAGTGATAAGGTGTAGCCACAGCGGCTCTAAGACTGCATAATGCAGGGAGTGTTTGTTTTGAAAAACTGCTAAATAACACCAGCCCCCTTTCATTCTTTGCTTCAAAATTGCGGAGGTACAGGAGCCTGATAATTGTGGATCAAGTTGAGATTTTTTTTAACATATTTTGATGAAGTATTGCATAACCCATAAAGCTATTTTAAAGACTAAGCATATTTCAGGTGGTATGTTTAGCTCTTACGGTAAGCAAGCAGCTGCTTACATAACACTGCTAACTTGATAAAAGATAGAAGAAGGGAAGAAACCAGATTCTGGTTAGATATATGCTGATACAAATGGAAGTAACTGCAGTGCTCGTGTCTTTGGAATTCAAATTATGGACTATCTCTGAAAAAACATTTTGATTCTCATGTCTTATATATAAAATACATTTTAACCGTATGAATTTTTTGTACTAACAACACTTTTCTCGCCTGTTTTGAGGACACAGAACTCCTCAATGAAATAAGTCTGGCAAAATGTGTAGCTCCCTTTGCTGTACCAAATGTCTTGTTTCTTTCTGTAGATGCAAGTGAGCAGTTAAATGCAGCACAATCCCGCTGCTCCCTGCTGGAGAAACAGCTGGACTACATGAAGAAAATGGTTTCCAGTGTGGAACTGGAAAAGAAAATTATTTTAGAACAACAGGTGAAGCCTTGTAGCATACTAACAAAGTAGTGATATAGTTCAAAAGTGTAGAAATGTGCAGGATCTCAATTTTTTTATGGCCATCATTTTTCCTCAGCTCTGCTCAGGGTGGTAGCAAACAGAAGCAATTTACTGTCTGACTGGCTGATGACAACCATTCAATGAAATGCATGAAAATATTCCTGGGTGGAACTCCTAATGAGCAAAACCATGCTAATACTTGCACATTTGGTAGACAAAAAGGTTGCTGGAAACTTAAGTCGTCTTTATCTGCCTGGTATTTTTCATCACTTTGCAATTTAAAAAATATGAAATTTAAACTATTCAAACACCCTTGCTGTAGTGTGGGATTTTTTTTTTTTCTGCCTGAAACAATTTCACTCAGCTGCCAACTCCTTTCTTTCTTATTTTTTTCCAGGCCCAGCTGCGGAAAGAGGAAGATCAGAACTGGCTGGAACTGCATGCAAAACTTGAAAAGCTTGAAATACTAGAAAAAGAGTGTCTTAAACTTACTGCTACTCAAAGAATTGCCGAAGTAAGCATCCATGGAATGACAGTCTGAAAGTCATTTGATATAATTTTAGGACATACTATTAATAGTAATGATTTTTGCAAAAGTTACTTCTGTTAAAGCATATCTGACTGAATGCTACCTTGGCTTCATTTGCATCAGTCCTTTTTCAGTCTCTTTAAAAATTGCTACATTCCTGCGTTATCCCACATTACAATTGCAAGCTACTTCAGACTTCTGGTTCAACATGGCAAACTGAATTGTGACTAATCATTCTTGTCTTCAAATTCAGGACAAGATCAAACACTTAGAAGAAAAGATTTGTAAGGAAGACCGACTGCATAAGCTACTACAAGATAAAAAATCTCAGGTAAACTGAAAAGGTTTTATTTTATCTTATTTTTTAGGACTGAAGAAAGCTATTCTCTCATCCAAAATACCTTCTTTTTTATTACTTTAAACTCCACATGTTTATTATCCAGGGAGAACTCCTGCAATACTTCTTAGCCAGTTATAAACTACGTATTAGAAAAGCTTGCCAGGTGTGTTGCATATCTCAGTGAATAAAGATTCTACTTGTGTTTGTATTAATGACACGGTTCATCTGCCTCAACGCTGCTTTAAATGATCTAGGTAGAAAATTAATTTCTAGAAAATCTGCAACTAAATCAGAACATCTTTATTTGCAGTACCAAGAAATTGGTCATATATGAAACCCTACACCCCAAGTAAGGTTGGTTATTGTGTTTGTTTTCCTCTCTTTGTTTAGATCTGTTGCAATCTAATACATAGGGCTATACTTGGAAAAATCTTTGATCAGTGACTGTTCATCTAATGAGATCTTGAATAATTCATTGTTCTGTGAAGCCCTAATCAGTTTGTTGGGCCACCAAACATCTGAGAGAGGAATATTTTCAGAAGAGAGCAAAATCAAAGAAACCTTTTGCTAAAGGGGTGAAGTAGCATTCCAAACCTCGCTTTGTGGATAAGTAGCAGCTATTTGAAAGACAGCAGTTGTGAGGAGATTCCCTTGAGGTGGGGTGGGGGTAATGTAGAGCTGAAGAGTAATTTTGAAAGAACCTAGCCATAAACAAAGCTGACACCTTCATGTAATTCATCTCTGCTGACAGTTTTTATACCTCATCCAAGGATGATGGGTTTTCATCAATCCGGAAAGCTTTAAATACCATGCAGATTGTAGCCCAGGTGTCTGACCACCTCCAGAATCTAGGAGAATGACACGGTTGAAAACTTGCAGGTTTTTGGGTTTCTTGCTTAAATGGCTTGCTGCTGCAGAGCAGAAAGCCTAGAACAGAGATTTTTGTCTTCTGAGAAACATAGTAAGAATGACTTTCCCGCAGCAGGTAGTCTGACTTTAGCAGTCATATAAACATTTGCTCAAGAAAGGACTCAGGTGCAGTAAACTGAGTCCTAAACTAGTATTGGTGCCATCTTAGTGCACTGCAGAATGGATTTAGGTCTGTTGGATCTGGGCTGGGAAACATAGGGTGTGGTGTGGTTCACTTCCTTTTGATGACAGAAAAGCCAGAATATTCTCACTTTAGTGATGGACCTCCAGCATTGTTTAGCTGGAACTGTTACACGTGACAAAACAAAGTCCTTGTCCTATGTTTAATTGGCAATGATTATTATCCTGTTTATCGTGGGCCTTGATATCAACTTTGAACTACAGAGCAATCTGAGGATTGTCCAGAAGCTTTGACCTCAATGTTACACAGAGAGGCTTAGTTTGTCCCCAGATTGCAAAGCCAAATGTTCATATTATTTGGATTTTATGATCAGATCCCCATCATGTGGCAGGATTGGCTTATCTCAGTTGCTGATTGTCACAGTGGAAAAATACAGCTGCTGCAGCTGGACATGAAAATGAGGAATTCTAAGTCAGAGCTGTAAGATCTGCCCAGCACCCTGCCTTCATAGTAATCTGTTCAGTTTTTAGGAGTAACTTATGCCTTCCAAGCAGGACAGTTAATAGTTCCCTTAACTGGTTCTTATCCATGCACAAAAGAGGGAATTAATTAAAACATTCTATTTCATACTTATAATATGATATTAAATGGTTGTTTTCTTTTTTGTTTATTCCCACAGCTTCAAACAGAATTTCATATAAACAGAATTTTGATGTCTTCAGCAACATCTCAACATGAACCTGAAGAGGAAAATGGGAAGAAGAAAAAACCTAAGAAGGTAACATGCAAATTTCTATTAGCATACTGTTGCCGATAGCATTTGGCTCACACAGAGATTGGAATTTGTGGAAAATAGTGATGTAAGAGGCAACTGATTCATCTGCTGCACTTTATTCCATTTTTTCCTTTTTTTTTTCCCTTTTCTTTTTCTTTCCTTCCTTCAGTAATTAAAATGGTACTAGGGGTGTTAGCACCTCACTGGAAAACCTTTCCTTATCAACTTCACAATAACCTTAGTTAGTCTTACTGCTGTCCCACATGTTCTCTTAGCTGCGTTTCAGTTTATCTGGCAAAATTAGTTTCCAAAGGAGTTTTAACTCAGCATCTTATGATGGTATGTTTTGGGGGGATTGCTGAAATCGAGAGAATTCATTTTGCAACACATGTTGCAGATCGGTCAAAATTTTGCAACTGTTGTTTTGAAAACTTAAGCAAGATTCAATTTCTTTAATGTCAACCTAATTGTCAAACTATCTGCTACATACAAATGGAATAAAATTTATTCATCTCAGCTATTGCAAAATCTTACTCTCTACACATACAGAAGGGAAATTATTTTTTTTTTAAAAAAACAGAGGGAAACTGAGGTGATGCATTTCACTGTGTGTTTATTTTAATTTTACTTACTGAAAAAATAAAGTTTAAGATTTTGCTCTTGGGTCAGCAGATTGGAATTTCTTGTCATATGTTTTCTTATGGCAGAGAAGTCCTACAAGGAAGAAAATGCACCTTTCACAATTACATGTAAAGGCTGGTGAACTACCTTTTGTGGCTGGGAAGGTGGGTGAAAACCAATGTTCTCACT
Source organism: Pyrocephalus nanus (assembly GCA_038380795.1). Classification (NCBI taxonomy): domain Eukaryota; kingdom Metazoa; phylum Chordata; class Aves; order Passeriformes; family Tyrannidae; genus Pyrocephalus; species Pyrocephalus nanus. The sequence goes on from CM076260.1 coordinate 45,845,213, forward strand.
AAAGCGGCATCTACAGTTTGAGTAAAGTCTTTACTGTAATTGTTATTTACTTCTGTAAACCACTTACTAATTCTGCTTCAAGTCCGTCAGCTCCAGCCATTCTGTCAGTGCAAACGTACAAAGTGTGTTGCATATTATGAAGCATCGCAATCCGTGTGTCTCATCACAACGAGGAGCTACATCTGGGATTTGCAGACACAGTGCCCTTTCAAAATCTGTATCATCTTGTTCCACTTCACCTACTGCCACCAGAAGTCTTTCAGGCCTTCTGCTGGCCATGCAAGATGATCTGGGCCAAATGAGCTCGTGAGTACTCGTCCCTGGTGTTATGAGTAAGAGTGACTTCAGCAATACCCCTGAGAAGCTACAGGTGTGCTATATATAGCTGAGCCTAGCCTGTTTTAGGTGTAGGACCACTCCTTGACGGAATGACCTGAGCAGGCTTGACTGATAGGATTTTTCTCATTCAAAAAATTCTTTCTCTCCTACTGTTTAACTGGTCTTGTGAGCAAGCAACATGCTCCTCATCTGGGTTTTTCTGCTTCCACATCCTGTATTTACATGAGCTGCTACTGAAGTAACAGCTGCAGCAAACAAAAAAATCTTTCAAGCATGTGCTTTTTAGAAATTATAAGCATACTCAGGGATTTACAGAGTGGGCCAAAAATGTTCTCCAGGACAAAACTGCAAAGGTGGTGTTAATACTGAGTAGGCCTGCAGGATGCAGTCAGTCTGGGTGGTGGAATAGGTTAGCACGGCACTGGCATGAACAGTCTTGTCACAACATCTATCCTGTTCCTTTGTACTCACTCTGTGTTCTCTCCTTACATGCGTAGCTGATGGGTCTTTGTGCTGAGTCAGCCTGCCCTTCGTACCCTTTGCTTGTTGCAGGAGAACTTGCTGGGCCTGTAAGGGGGTTGTGAAAGAGGGACAGAATCTCCTGCCAGAAAACTGGGCAGGGTGTGGAAGAAGCTAATGCATTAGATGGGAGTGTATGTATCATTCTAGCCATGCAAGTAAATGGTGACCACAACTTGTGTTTTTAGGCATCTTCCGATTGATGCCAGCTTGTAGAATTGTGGGCCAAAGCTATGTAGCTGGTCATAGCAGACATGATGGCATGATGAGCTGTGGTTTGAACAGAGGAGGGTGTGTTGGTTAAACCAGTTAGGATGTTGACAGTGATTTGAAATCCTTGATGTGGCAAAATTTAAACTGTCAAGCAACCTCACCTTCAAAAAAACAATGTCTGGCTTACTCATGGCAGGTCAAGGACAGACTTTAGGGTTTTTTTTTTATAACAACAACCAGTTGCTTCAATTAAACTGTCAAGAGAGCAGCAGTAACTCAGAAGTCAGAAAAGAAGCCGTGACTTTTGTAAAGAAGTAACTTATCTAGCAGAGGGTCTCTGGTTTCAACTAGTTCAGATATCTAGGTATCAAGAAGATCTACATAATTTCTTTTAGTTAAGCTGGTTAATTTAATTAACCAGCCCACTTCGTTGCAAATCTTTTTGAGTAGAATATTTTAATTTGAGTAATCTGTCAGAAAAATTGTAGTTTGAACGTACTAGTTTAAACAATACTCTTCTGTACCACACTAAGCTTTCAAACTCTGCACTAAAGTGGGCAGGAAGTGAAAATGCTGTGTTGCATAGCTGCAGTTTGCTTTAAAAAACCTCATTTTGCACACTACTGTATGTGTAGTTGTGAAGTCTGTGAGAAGAGGGAGAAATAAGGTGGACATCAGCTACATATTTGGAATGAGAAAATCAGATGCATGGGAAAAGCTTTTCCTTTTCTCATGTTAATATATACCAGATCAATGTGTGTTGTGTGAGAGGGTAAATAATGCTAAATTGTACTCCAGACAAAATAGCTAGCAGCTCCTGCAATACACTGGAGGTATTGAAAGAAATCCTAGGGACTGTATCATGAATACTTAGCATGCCATTCTTGTCTTTAATAGTGAGCATCAAGAACTTCTGAAGCAGATACAGGAGACTCAAGATTCCAGAGTTCGTGAAGGCCTGGAACAGGAGCTGGATTGCCTTGTAAAACAAATGGAGATTAAAGGAGAACAAATATCCAAGCTGAAAAAGCATCAAGCTACTGTAAGAGTAATGTGTAAATTCTCTAGCCAGTCACATTCCAGTTGAAAGGCTGCCACAACTCTGCCTCCTGTTGTCATCAGCTAGAATGTCACTGGAATGTTTTAAGCCAGGATGTTCCAATATGAGTTATTGTAATTAAACTGCTACCTCGTGTTCTTGTACCTCCAATTCCTTCATTTGATCAAGAAAAACTGCTTGCAGCTGGCAGCTAGGAATGTATGCTAGTGGGAAAACTTCCTGCCCTGTGACCATTCTGCAATACAGAGCTGGGTCGCTCAGTCTGTCACTTCTGCTCACCTTGTTAAGACAAACTGTGGAGATTTCATTCCTTTGTGTCCCTCTGGGAAATGAGAAAATAGAAGCTATATAATTCCTGTACAGACTGGATTAAATGTCTTTTATATTCCTGAAATATTGAAGCTTTTTGTTAACTAAATAATATGTTGACCAGAGCTTCTCCAAAATCATAGCCAGACAAGCCTTTCAGTTTTGTTTAACCCCTAACCTGTCTGCATTCCGTCAGTATGTGGTTTAGAGCCATAGATAACAACTTTTCATGCATGCCCATGTAAAATCACTCTTCCGTAGATGAACAGCTTAACTCTTTCGTAGCAATTTGTTTTGGAACATGTGAGTGAAAATTAAATCCATAGTTCTGTCTGATAGCTTTCTGTTCTTCCATCTTACATTTCAAGATAAATAGAAAAAAAGGGGTTTTTTAGAAAAAAAGGATAAATAGAAAAAAAGGTTGGACTTGATGATCTTGGAGGTCTCTTCCAACCCAGTTAATTCTATGATTCACCTGGGAATTTTGCTTATACAGGAAACAAAATGAAACTCAGTGTGAGGCCTTATGAAATGGGGAGGTTATAGTTAATTTAATTTAAATCTGACCAATTTTATTCATGCTCATTCTGTGACAGATTTTATTCACTCAAACTTTTTATTGTCCATGTAATTGCAGGCATGAAGGTGCTTTATATCAAAGCAGAATTGCCAGAGTGGCATGTTAGCAATGTGGACTGAGTCCATGTTGCCTCTCTTGGCAGTGTCAACTGGTTTTTTTTAATAAATCTCTTGTGTTCTTGAGGAGCCAACAATTATGGTGTTATCCTTGTCTCAGAATCTTGCTGACTTCATCTTCCAGGAACCTAAGTGGACAACAACTGCACCTTTGTTTCTTTCTTTTGCATATCTTTATGGCTGCAGTTTGCGTTTGTTTTGGGATGATGAGGAGTAGCAAGTACAGTGTGATGCAACCTTGTTGTCATCCTTGCCTATTATCAGAGTGCAGATCTTCTGGCAAGTCATCTGTGCTCCTGTACAGCCTTATCAGAGCACACTCTTGAGGGTCATTATGTAAACAATAATGTCTGTATGATTACTGTCTGTCATGCCCTTGTTATCAATACAGGCTGTTCCCATAACCCCTTTGCCTATACCGGTGCTTTTGCACACAGACACTTCTGTTTGTATTTTGTACAGACCACTCTTAATATTTCTCATGTATATTTCTACTTCTAGAACCTGTCATACTTAAAACGTCATAGTAATCTCTGTGTTTCACAGTTAATAATATATTCTAGAAGGCAATTAAAGTTAATTATTTTTAGAAATGGACTTGAAGCCTAAATTGGCATTTGGAATGCTTCCAGCCTAATTTTATCTTTGGGAAGCGACCTTTTCACGCCAAGTGCAAGTCAAGACTTATTATTTGACATTTAAAAAAACATTCTTTAGCAATTAACCCTATTTATTCTGTTTACCATTTTTGCTAGGGAGGCTTCAAAGTAAGCTGCTTAGATACAGTAACCAGTAAGAAACAGTATACATTTTAGAGGTTTATTGGTTTGTTTTTTGTTTGGTTTGGTTTGGTTTTTTTTATTATTAGGCTAGTACAATAGGAAATGGAAAAAGACTGTTGTAAATATAGATTGGTAACAGATGATATTCTGTCTCTCTCAAACAAGCATTTTTACTTTCAACAACCTACTGGACATGGGTGAGGTTAGTTTTCTGTAATGCTTTCTGTATGGGCAAGGTCAGCTTTCTGTTACAGCAAGACAATAGTGCAAGATTAGCAAGTTTAAACTTTTTTTTTTTAATGTTCCTTGGACATCTGTAGTTTGGAGTTTGGTACAAATCCAGTAAGCTCTACAGCTGTGGGTCTTTGGAGTACGTAACATGCCGTCTTTCTTCCTAGGTGTGGAAATCAAAGAGAAAAACTCAGAAATTGAAGCAAGGGGCAGCTCATGTCAAAATAAAATGTGGTGACCAAAAGGAAGGAACAGAAATTGGAGTCACTGTAAAGGAAAGTAAGTCTAAATCTTGTCCTGGGCAGAAAAGCAGAAGCTCTCTTCAGCTGCTAAAAACTGTGAGGAAACTTCAATCATCTCTGAAAAAAGATGATGTCATCTGAGAATAATAGTTCTGAAGTATGCTATATTAGAAGTTTTTGAAGTTGTCTGACATCTAACAGATTTTTAATTGCACAAAATAGAAAAATTTTAAAAATAAAATTGATACAGTATAGATGTAAATATAGATTCTAAATTGCTTATTCTCTAGTAGGTCTATTTGTTCACCTCAGAATTTACTTTCATGTAGGGTAGCTATAACTAGATTACACTTTCTTGTAATAAAGTGTTTTAATGGACTAATTAAATGCTTATTTATTAACTTGTCAAATAAAATTTTATACCTTTTTTATCCCTAAAATAGAGTGCGATCTTTGGTGTCCTGTTTCTCCCACTGCCAAGGAGATACTTAGAGTTTGCTTTTCCAGAATAACTAGGGCTAGTGCTTCAATGCAATTAAAAACAGTGGGTTTCCTTTGTAGAATTTGTGTACTTTTACAAATGGATATGGGTCTTTATGTTAATGGTGACTGTTCTTTTCCACAGACACACACATCCCCATATATATGTAGTAAAAAATGTAATGGTGACTTCAGACCAACACTGATTATTTAGTTGCAATAAATTCTTGTCTTGAGGTTTCTGACTGATACTGAATTTCCTGTGTGTTTGCATATGTCAGAAAAAAAAATAGCTTCCTCCTGATGAGTAAGTTCTGCTTCAGACCTGTTGTATAAAAAGAATGCAGTATTTTTTTCAAGCCTATATGCAGGTAAGAATAAGAATTGGAGGCATACTCTGTTGTCAAGGGTTTTGAATAAAGGCTAGTAATGGGGTATGGTCCCAGTGGAAGGTTGAGTCTTTGGATCAGTAGGTTTTACTCTGGCACCCTTCAAGACAAAGGATTAGGAAAAAGTTCAGATAATTAATTTATATTTAGAATAGATTGTTACAATCTTTGACAGGAGTTATATGTGTGAGTTTTTTCATCTGTGTGTGTGTGTGTGTGTGTGTGTGTAGTTTATGTGCCCTAGATGTATTTATCAGGACCATGGAAGACCAGGTTGTTCAGGTGATATTCGGGGATGAGTTTCCTCCACTCCGTTAAATTGCACAGACACCCTTCTTACGGATTATTTCTGGCTTAGAAAAATATGCTTAAAAACGCTTAGACAAAATTCTAAGCATGGTGTTTTCCTAGTGTAGGTTTGTACATTATTTCTGAGGTAGGTTTATGCATTTCTGGACACTGGAATCACTGATACTGGCAGGGATACGGTGCATAAATCACCTGTTCTCTGTGTCTTGACCAAGTATTTTAGTTGACTATAAAATCCTGGGGAGAGGGGGCTATTTTGGAGTTGGAACTGGTGAATGAGGGCCCTGGCTCCCCTCTTGGACAGGGGCCATGGTGGAGGGCTGCAACTTTGGGCCAGTCAACCAGGTCCTGGCTGGGGCAGTGCTTAAATGACAACAGTCTTCAAAATCTGTGCACTGACAGAACCTGTCCAGTCCCAGAATAAAACTGCTGCGTTTGCCCTTCTCAGGGGTGAGTGGCTGGAGGAAAAGGGAAACAGCTGAACCTGGTCCTGCCGGCAGCTGGACATTTCTCATCTCTGCCTGCTTCAGAGGGGCTCCATGAGCTGATAAAACTGTCTTGCTCAGACCCAGGAGCTGCGATTTGAGAGGGGAAAATAAGAACAGATGCTATGTGAGATTACAGCAGTTGACAGGGGTAAATCACTTGTATTCCACCTCAAAAGATCTAATTTTTTTTTTTTTTTCTGAAGCCTTTGTTTCTTTAGCACGTGTGTTTTCACACACTAAAGCAAAGCAGATACATTTCAGCATGGGCTGGGAGATTCAAACCAGATGCAAACGAATTGTATCCCAAACCAGTTTTCTTGATCGAAGAAAGGCTGAACATTTTTTTTCAGATTGTGTCTTGGGAGGGTAAAGTAGGAGGTCAGCTGATGTATTTATTTAATAATGCATTCACAGTTTAAGGCAATTGTAAGTCATGTAAAATAAGTCTTCAAAGAAATATATAGCAGTGAATAATTCTCTAAAAGCTGCAGGGATGAAGTTAAGCTGGTGCACAACTGTGGAAAAGTTCAGCTCCACAAGAATTAGGCAGATGACAGTGAATTTTGCTGGAATCTGAATGCTTCATGTCTTTATGCTCCAAAAATGTTCTGGCCTGGAACTCCATAAACGTACATTGGAGAAAGCACGGTGGTCAGAGCAGGGTTCTTCACAAGAACAATCTGGTTTTGGCTCAGTAAGTGCTTACTCTACTCTTTTACAAATCCTTGTTTTGATTTATATCCTGCGTGGTTTTGTTTGTCTTCTCAGATGAAACTGTATATTTATTTTTTTATTAATGTTTTGGATCTAGCTGTACAGGGCATCAGACAAAAACACACAGTGATCCCAAAAAAAGCTAATTGGTTTATTTACTCCAAATCTGGATAGTTTTACGCTGAGTTAGGCAAAATTGCCACAACAGGTTCCCTTGGTATTTGAATCTAGGGTCATATTTTATTGCTGGACATTAAGGAAATTGGACAAAAGATGTAGGTCAAACAGTATAATTAAAAATACAGACCAGCAAATTGTATCCAACAATAGTTCACTTTCCTGCTGCTAATGAAATATGCTAGCACAATTTAATGGTTTATTACTTAAGCCTACTGGAAAGGCTTTGTCCTAGTACAAAAGGCATTCAGTTTGAGCGTGTGTGTTACGATATTCTAACCAGCGAAGCTGGAGGTTGGACATAGCTATAAATCCAGGGTGTTCTGGGAATAGAAGCTGGCAAAAACATTCAGAGCAAAATAATCAGGGCAGGATCTCGCTGAGATTTGGACGCTGGCTAATGTAACTAAGTGCAGATGTTTATGTGGACCAAAAGACATTCCCAGAGTAAGAATACTGTACAAACACATGATGATTTTATAGCAGGGAAAAAGCCAAGGAAGTGGGGATAATAAAACAAGTGCTCTTATTTCTGGTGAAGCGTTTTCTGGTTTCCTCTGCTTGCCTGTGCTGAAGTGGTCAAGGCTGCCTCTGTTGTGTCCCCTGCTGGGGCCTGCTGAAGCTTGTGCAAGTTGCCTGTGTTATGGCTCAGGTGCTTACCTGAAGGTCTCCATGGGCTCCCTGTGTGGTTTCCGTAGTCTGGCTTAGATAAGCAAAGAGGAGCAAGCACTTCTGATGGAAGTATTACAGCTAAAACAGGTCAGCTGAATCTTGTCCCAAATGCCTGGTTCTCTCTGCTGAATGCGAAGGGAGTCTGGAGTGACAGGTGAATTAGGGTATTTATATGGTACAAAGAGCTTGGCCAGATAATTTGTGATGAAATGTGAAGCTCTTTTCCCTGATTTCTGGGGTTCCTGGGTGAGCTCTTCAAAATCCAGAAGCACTAGGTAAGTCCTGGGCTACTGACAGCCTGGGAATTCTGTGCATTGCTTTGCATGCAACCCTTTTTCCTCCTGTTTTTGTGTCAGCCTCTTGTGCACTGGTCTTCATGTGGGTGCCTGTCCTGAGAAAGCACTTAGTATAACTTCCCCATGATGAGTACTTTCACTAATCCTAAACTAGGATATCAGGGTCTCAGTGCTGTGTTCTTTGGAAAGGCACAGTATACCAGAGGATTTTATTTTGTTGCTACTTAAGATGATTTCTTTTTGCAACCTGAATTTATTTATGGGCAGCATAACTATTTTGCCAGAATTTTTTTTTTTTTTTGTACTCAGAAATGATAGTTTATATTCCCACTGCATCAGTCTGCTACCCTAAGTTTACTTCGGTGTTATCAAATAGCTAAGGTAAATAATTGCCATTAGTTTTATAGACATATCTGAATTATTTTTATCTGAACTCCACTTGGCATAGTGGCATCATTTCTTTTCTCTTAGTTCCTTCTTGTTTGTACAGCTGAAGAACATCCTGCTCTTTATTTTCCATAACAATTTTTTATTTAGCTGATACTTCTTGCTTTAGTTTTGGGCTTCCCGGCCCTGACTTTTGGGTTAGCTCCACCATGGTTGCTTCCAACCTCTTCCCTCTGCTTTTACTGTTGAGGGCAAGTTCCATTTAACTTTTAATCATTGATTTAAAGATTCTCCAGCTTCTCTAATATCAAAATCCTTGAGGTATTGATTGCTTTTGAGTTTTCTAGTTACTTAAATTAATTTATCTAAATTAGATCTTTTTGTGTGTTAGCACTTTACGTTCATGCCTAGTTTCCTTTTTCCATTCTGACCCAGATTATGATGGCTTCTCTAAATGTTCTCCTCACTTGCCAAAGCTGTCTGGAGTATCATCTAGGTTCAGTGACCAGCTGAAGGCATTTGTAGAGCATAGCAGATTTTGTCTTTTTAGTACTAATATAGTAGAAATCTTTATCTTCATTCCCAAAAGTAAGTAAATCTACTGCACATAGATTCCCTTTGACCTTTGAATGGTGCTATTCAGTCGTAAATGCCAATTTGTTAAAATAGCAAACTATCTCATTACCTTTAGCATAAATTCAGTCTTTCCAAAGAATCTCATATCCTGCTGCCAAGGTGGGGTTGCTATTCTACCTTATGCTTTTAGCGTCAGATTTCTTGTCTTATGTTGTTAGTTCAAGCTCTCATATAAGCATCTCTCTGTAAATTGGTTACAAATGTAACTGTCCTCCTCTTACCCTTTGCTTCCAAGAAACACCAAATCTTTCTGCAATTACTTGCTTCTTCCCTTAGAAGCAATTTTTTTTCTTAATATTTGATTATGTCCCGCACTAAAAAGTGAATAGAATAATTCTAATCACAGATGGTGAAAAGAGAGCAAGGCTACTTTAGAAATTATCACAAACCAAATGTTTCCTGTTAGAACTGAATTAATTTGCTATTAGTGATTATTTACAAACAGCACATTTGTTAAAAAGTGTCATTTCTTGCAAATTCTTTCATTCCTTTGATTCTGGTCAGTTTGAAATAATAGTTTCAGGTGAGAAAAATGGGGAGAAAATAGATTTTGAATGTCACCATACTTGATTGTGAGAAAAAAAAGAAAGCAAAAAGTTTTGTTTCTACTTGTGTAAAATGTTTTATTCAACACATCAAATTTAATATTTAATTCCCTAAACTTTCTGAGGTGTCATTAAGAAACTGGGTGAAGGAGGGAGGAGATGGCATTTGGTAGTGCAGTGCAGGAGACCCAGTTTTTTCTGCTGTTTTCCTCAGGCTAGTGATCAAACTGGGAAAAATCACATTCACCCAGTTCTGTTCCTGATATTAAAAGAAAAGTCTTCTTGTTAAAAGAGATGCTGAGCATAAACAATTATTTAATGAAGTTGATATTGTCTATATAGCAGTGGAAATTTGTACTTTTTGTGTGCACAGTTCTCCAGGTCCAGAGTTCACAAATGATTTGCTCTTGAGAAAGGAGCTGCATCTTGACTGCTTTGTCTTTTAGTCTGCCAAAGTGAAGTAGGCAAAATGGCTGAAGTAGCTGTACCAGCTCTCTTCTACTGAGATGGCCTGGCAGCTGGAACAAGAACCACCAGCACAGCTGACAGAGCTGAAGGCAGAAATAGAGGACAACAGGATACTCCAGGGAATGCATACACATACCAAGAATTTGCTGGGGAATGAAGGAGAGAGTGAAGTTATAGCGATGTGTTGTATCTTCTTTTTTTTTTTTTTCAGTTGTGATACAAAAGCTGTGTGTATATAGCTGTTGAGTTTTGCACCCTGAATACATACATGGGAGTCAGGAGCACCAGCTTTTCCATTGTGACTTTACCACAGAATTGTGGCTGAAATGGAAAGGAATGTCAGAACATAAACTAAATTGATTTCATGGTGCATATTGTAAGCAAGGATCTCCCTGGCATGTCAAGTGTGTCCTTCTTACAGTGAAGAGGAAGCATCTCTAAACATAATGCTACAATGTATAAACAGAATGGTCACATATAAGGCGGCTGCTCTTACTTTTCCCAGTGGTGATGAGATGCAAACTTTGGCACTGTGCTTCAGGGAAGCTGAAGACTACCTGGAGAATATGTGGAGGAAAACAGAGGTGAAGAACTCTTGATTAGGACAGTTGAGACAAAAAGGAAAGGAGCTGGATTTATGTCTCCACTCTCTTTTATCTAGATTATAAATGTTGAGACACACGGGAGATTGCTGTTAAGGTGAAGAGATAAACTTCTGTTTGCGCTTATGAATAGGGCATAAAATAATGGGCTAAAATTCAAGCTTTCCAGAGATAGTGTAAATTAAACACTGATCTCTAGACTAGGAGGTTGCTGACCATCTGTAATGACCATCCATCTTTAAGAACAGGATAGATAAATACCTTAAGGGAACAGATTTACTTTCCTGCCTTAGAGCAGTGTAAGTGGTAGATGATCATAAAACTCTCTTGATCCTACCTCTTTAGTGCTCTGAAGTGTTCCATCAGAGTTTGCCATATATTGCTTTTGGACGAGACTTTGGAGCGCCTTTTTGTAATGGTCCAGTTTTTCACCTGTTTTCAATTCTCATGAATTTGTTTCACTCAAGTGCATAAAAAACATGTCATGTATGGTTCCTGTAAGTATTTTTATTGTAGAATCTTAGAATATCTCAAGTTGGAAGTGAGCCATAAGAATTAATGAGTCTAATTCCCCGCTCCTCGCAGAACTACCTAAAACTAAGCCATATGACAAAGGGCATCATCCAGACACTCCTTCAGCTTTGTCAGGCTTGGTGATGTGGCCATTTCCCTAGAGCCTTGGTGCACTGACAAACCACCCTCTGGGTGAAGATCCTTTTCCTCATGTCCAGTGTTGATACACAGGAATTAAAAACCAGTTCTCCGAAAGTTTCCTCAACTCCCCCTCCTGTGGCATGGGCGTATTAGGAAGGTGATTAAATTGTGAAGTGTGCTTGTCAAGGAGCTCCATTGCAGAGCTGTTCACTGTAGTGTGTGTTCAGAGGATTGGCAAACACCCTGATGGACTTTTTCAGGGCTTTGAGGTGGAAAAAAAGAGTTTTTCAAAAAATGTCTGTTAATTAAATAAATTCTGCTGGTTTAAAATAGTCTTTTCATATCATTACACTTGCTTACTGTTAAATTCACCGTCTGAGCTTTACTGGGCCTGACAAATGTTTGGTGTATATCAGCTTGTACGTAGCATCCTATTGAACTTTTTTTTCCCCTGAGGCTCTATTGGAATTCCAAAGGATGCTTCTTGTTTCAGAACAGAAAGGGAGGTAATACTGCAGCAAGGTTTATGGATAGGTGGCTAAAATATACACTGGTTTAAAAAAAAAAATCTCTTTGCTCTTTACCAAGAAGTAACTGAAAATTAAAACAGAGAGAATTATATGGTTTTGTTTTTTTGGGAAGGGTCATAATGTTGTTTGCACAGTAATAACACAGCATAGCCCTATTTGAATAGTTACCTGGACCTGGCTCTGCAGCGTTTATTTTTGTGACAACTCTCAAATAAATTCAAAGCCTAATAATTTTTCTCTATTTACCACTTCTTTAGAATTTTTTTTTAATATCCTGAAAAATAGATAAATTCAACATGTGCTCCTTTCGCAGGTGCCAGAAGCAAATCCCTGTGTTATTCAGGCTGCTGTCATGCAGAGGGAGGTAGAGAGCTGGGAATAACCCGGAGAAGGGAGCACACAGTAGCAAGCTTGCCTCAGCTGCTGCCCCAGGTAGGGCTCACACTTACTGCAAGGACCCAGGAGCTTTCTCTGGCCCGGCAGGTTGCACTGCGCACTTTTGAAAACAAAACCAGCATGAACTCCCTCCTGAAAACAGGCATGCAAATATCAGTCGTTGCAGTTCCCTTGTATGATATGAAAATTTTCTCTTCTTCTCTTTCTTTAAAGGACAGGAATCCATGTCACGCCAGGTGGGCTGGGACAAGTTTCTCCCAGTTCCCTGATGGTTCTGTGCTGTTCTAGTACATCTGTGTTGCAGGCTATTTTTATTTTTATTTCCATTTTTTAAGTGGAGTTCAAATTTCTAGGTTCAGTGGACTGAATTCTGCCATTTTCTGTGAATTAACCAGGGTTTTTTAATACCCATAATGCTTCCACTGGGTCAGCTTAGGGGAAGTACACTTCACCACTAGCACAGTGGTCTTGGGTGGCTGATTAGCTGTTGTTTTGGTGTTACTCTCCGATGCTAAGGATGATATATATGCTGTCAAAGTTTCCTATAATGTCAAGCTGCTATTGCTTACAAATGCATGACTTGCTGATTATTTCTGGTTTTATTCACATTTTTTGCAGAAATTATTCCTCAGCTAGTCCAGAGTAAATATTTGCACATACTAAGACGGAAGAGATTTTGTAGGCATGGCAGTGTTACTGGACAGTTTTATCCCCTTTCTCAGGAGGGAATCAAACCTAGGATCTAGCACACAGACATCTAGCACAGCAGCTGTTCATGAAAAACAACGTGTCAGCAACTGCTTTTTTTTTTCCACCCAAATTAAAAGCTATTAACGCTAAGGGTAATTTTTGTCTAGACTTTCAGCTGTCTGCTTATGGTCACAATTAGCTTCTCAGAAAGATTCATTATTGGGACTGAAATTCCCTTTTCCTCTTTGGTTCTGAAATACCACTTGTAATCATTTAGGGAGGAAATAAAGCTTTGAGATTACTCGCAAGCTATGATTCCTCGTGCAGTGGGAATGCAATGGCTTTCTTGCTAATTGAGGAAGAAGATGCAAAAGTGATAGTCTCTCTTTTATATATATAAACAAAAGCAAATTAGTCACATATACAGTGTTCAGAGGGCTGCAAGGCTCTCAGTGGCAAGGTAAAGTTTTCTGACAGGAAAGAAAAATCCAGTGACACAGGAAGATCTGATGGTTTACACCTGGTGGTTGTGGTGTGTCACCTACAGTCTCTGAAGGTAGCTTTCTCCTAAGGTAAGATGAGCATTTTTTGAACAGTGAAGTATAATTATGAAGCATTCAAGTCTCAGATAAGAAAATAGACAGAGGAAGATCAATGTAAGAAATCTAGAGGTTTGTAGCTAATGAACTAGACTGTGTACATGTGACTTTCAGTTCTTCTAGCAGATTGATTTTACTAGAAAGGAAATACTGCAATGACAAAAATTAATTTAGGTAAATGGAATAATGAGCTCCTTGTGTGCAGTGTAGCTAGCATTGCGCTGCTTGGATTTGAGGAGATCCAGGATGAGGAGAAAGCTGAAGAGATAGAGGAGGAGTGTCAGGGACTGAGACATCTCAAGTCTGCAGACTTGGGGAGTATTTGTTTATTTAGGCATCACCTTTTGGAAATAAATTTGAATATTTTCTTATTTTATCTAATTTATTCAATGATTTTATTTTATCAGTGCTGTAAGTCATTGACATTGAATAAACTTCTGAAATTATATACAGTGGAGAACAACTGTTGTTTTTTTCTCTTTTGTGTTTTATTTTGTTACTAAATTTGCCCCTGAACAATTTTTATGCTTTCTAAATGACTAACAACTGATATGTTCTTAACACCAGGTTCTCCAGCATTTGCCTATTTCTCATAGAACGAATGTGGCTGATGAGAAATATCCTGATGTGGTCCAAGACAACTGGGAAAAATTAAGAAGTGCTTTTGATAAGAATTCAGATATTTGTAATAGTGATGTGTTTCCCTGTTCAAGAGTTTTAGGAAGAAATGGCGAGAAATTATCAGCTTTCTTTTAAAACCACAGTCCTACATATCCTTTATTGATACGCATTTTCTGAGAAAGGTCAACAGCGAAAATGTTACCATCCTTGGTTTGTATGCTTAAGAAATTTGGAGTGTGGCTTTTAAAGTCAGCAAAAATCCTGGAAATCTGGTGTTCAAATTCCAGAGTCTGGAGCCCTGAATCTGCAGTGGTTGCTCCTTTGGCCTTGCTATGCCCTGGGCTGCAAAAACAGGTAGGATAGGGTTCAGAAGGATACTGGTGGGGTCAACTTGGTGGGGAATCCAAGATGTTGTCCCAGTTATGCCAAATCCTGCAACTCACCCTTCCAATTTTCTGCGAGAATATTATGTAAAATATTTCTGTGGGTGGCCTGTTTCTGGAGAAGCTTAGAGAAGAAAGCTGTTATTTAAAATCTTATACTGAAATATCTGTAGGAGAATTTGCTTGTGGTTATTTTCAAGTTCTCTTTCCTTTTGAAGGAAGGGAGTGATGTTCGTGTAGAGTTACCTATGTGAGTGGTACTTAGCATTCCTGTCACAGAGTGTTTAAGTCCTATGATTTAACCCATCCTGTTACTGAGTGAAAACAGTGTGGAACTTTAGGAGCTCACAGGATTATTGTCTCTGGAAAAGCACAATCCCTCTCTCCTGGGGGGCGGCACACCTCCTCCTTGCTGGTGAGGAATGGACTGGCCAGGGTGGAGGAATGAAAAGGGACTGTGACTTGTTCTCCCTGTCTCTTTTCTCCACTGAAAACCTCTACCACAAGGGATGTGCCTGTGGATCTGCACAGAGGAGGAAGGCACAGCCCTTGGCTGGAGTACCACTGCCCAACCAGTGAGCGCTGAGAACAGTGCTACAGAAAGTGCAGATTTATGTGGGACAGATAAGGGGCCTTTAGCCCTCAGTTAGTGGTCTAATTAAGCTCTAACTGGTCTAACTGGCTGTGCTGGTACAGCCCTCTTTCATTCCTTGGGCCCAAGGGGGTCCCATGAGGGGAAGCTATGGCAGCACTGCCCCAGGAGTACAGTGGCACCAGTGCAGGAAGAGGGCAGTTAAACTCTTCCTTCCAAATGAAGGCCCTTGAACCTGCAACACTTCTCTTATATGAACAGGATAGGAGAAGGAGGGATGATCCTTGGTCTTGGATACAGTGGGCTAATAATGTACAGAGAAGGACGCAAGACCTGCAACATTACAAAGTTCACCTGAGCCCTTCTGTGGAGTAGAACCCTATTGGTATTAAAAGCAAATGAGACATGCTCTAGCTCACTTTGATCTTCAGTATCTAGTTATCTAATATTTGAGAAACAGTATCATATTATTACCATCATAAGCTTCATTAATGTGTTATCTAGATCTAAATGTCAGATGAAACAGCAGAATGATCAGACAAGACATTAAAAAACAAAGCAGAAATAACACAGATGGCCCTGTATTGATGAAACAGTGAGATAAAAATTTGATCACATGTAGTTGCATTAAACCCCAAGATTTTTGCTGAACTTCAGCAAACTCTAACTTACCTGTTAGGATCTTTGCATGTATCAGCAGTACTCGCCAATCCTGAGTAAAGGAGAATCAGTTGACACTTCTTTAGGCTTTTGAAAATCTTTGGATAAGAAGTAGCAGAAAAAGTGCTGCTGTTTGTTATGGTTTGGCCTAAGACAAATAACAGCCAACCAAGCAGTGTTAAATATACCTGTCAAAGAGCTGGAAAAAGGGAAGAAAATATGACAAAACTTACAGGAGCACAGTAGCTTTTGCTCTTCAGTGATGAAGGAATACTGGTATCCTTCAAATCCATGAGCAAGCCTGAGATGATGTGAAGAAGGAGGAAACATTTCAGTTCTTCTAAAAATGTGTGCTATGTTGCCAACAGACTCTCCAACACTGATACCAGGCCAAACTCAGCCATCCCAAGCACACCCTTGTTTCAGAAGTTTGCAATAGCAGCATCATGCCAGAATCAGATACCAGAGAGCGATAACTCTGAAATAGTAACATACTTAAAGTTCTTATGGCATGTGAAGATTTGGGAGGTGTGTGTGAGAAGAATGTTGTATGCTCCTGAGCCAGCACTCTGTTCAGGCAGAAGGATTTGTTAGCTGGCATCCTTTTCGTGCTAGAAGACAGGCACTCCTCCAAGGACCATGGAGGTGCCTCAACCTGCAATAGCTGTTTGTCTTTTGGGGTCTGGCAGAAGGCCCTTTCTTAAAAGAGATGTGAAAATAATAAAAATCCACACAATTTGGGTTTCCCCCACTACCACATTCCACTCTCCCACATACTTCAGCTTCAGGATTAAATAAAAGGAAATTACATCATTATGTGGATACAAAGTAAAGGACACTGATGGCATTGCTTACAGACATCTTACACTCACATTGCTTGAAGTGTTGATGTTCTCCAGCTGGTCTGATTATGGCTTTTTGCAGAGTCCTGCCCCAAGGACACACTTTGCCCTGTCACAGCCCTAAAACCCAGGAGCTGAAACCTCAGATCCAGCTTCTGCTTTCTCACTTTGGTATTGACTATAACCTTAAGAATCTCAATAACTCAGCTGATGAGATGGGCCTCTTTTCCCTGGTAAGTGAAATGCACCTCTCAGTGCTAAAAAAAAAAAAAAAAATCTTTGTAAGCATGGAAGAAAGTTCCATTTATTATGAGTTAATGTTTTGCATCACAAAAATGAGACTGTGGCATTTTTGCTCTTGACAGAAAGCAGAAGTAAAAGGCTCAGCTCACTCCCACTTACCTCTAGTAGTGGCTGACATTCACATTTTCAGTATCATGGCTCTGAGGCAGTACCTTTGTTCTCTTAGGTCTCACTCATGTTTTTGTGGTTTTTATGCATTTTCTCCGGTCTTCCTGCCCTTGTTTGGTGTCTCCC
Organism: Pyrocephalus nanus; assembly: GCA_038380795.1. Classification (NCBI taxonomy): domain Eukaryota; kingdom Metazoa; phylum Chordata; class Aves; order Passeriformes; family Tyrannidae; genus Pyrocephalus; species Pyrocephalus nanus. The sequence continues at coordinate 45,862,271 of CM076260.1, forward strand.
TGAGTTGAGGTATTTCCACTAGAGGTCGGCTGCAACACACCATCGCCCAGGACCTTGCCAGCTTCCACAGCTCAGGGGACACCAGCAGGAAAACTCTCAGTTTTGTTTTTTTCTGTCATCTAACAAGCAAAACCAACTGGAAATCTCCAGTGTGTGTCCAGGGTCTAAAACAGATGAGTAACTCCTAAAGAGAAATAACATACTGCTTTTAAATGCTTGGTTTGCCTTACAAACTGCACCTTGTATGAGTGCAGCTGGTCATCTGAAAAGGACAAAAGTTTGGTTGCATAAACTGGTCTGTAAACCTTTCCTCACATTAACGTTTGAGTAGTTCAGCTGAACTCCCTGAGCTGTCAGAGATAAGCGCAGGCACACTTGTTTACACAGCGAGGCAATGATGTACATTACCTTTACTGTAGGCTGGCCGTGGCTTCTTAATTTTTGAACAGGATTTTCAAAGTACACCTTCCAGGCTAATGCTATTCCTAACAAAGCCAGTGATAAGAAGTTTGCTATTGACTTTGGTTGAAGGACAGTGCTTTAGAAAATACTGGTCTTCTTTTTGGAGTCATCAGAATTAACAGCAGGGACTTTCCTTGTGTCTGCTGGAAAAGAAGGACAACACAGGACCAGAATGTCTCTTTTGTTCCTTTACCATTCCATTTTTTTTTTAATATTTTGCAGACAATATGCAGTATTGCCTTACTCTAGGCTTTCATAGTAGGAAATTTATAACAGCAGCATCTCCTTTTGTGTTTTAGCTTCTCCAAAAATTTAGCAACATCTCCTCAAAAGAGCAGACAATGAGAATTTTTCCACTTTATGAGGCAGAGGTTTCTCAGTCAGAGAACTGGGACATGCTAGATCCAGCCAAGGCTTTGAAAAGGGGAGACAACTTGGATCCCTTATTTAAAGGTAGTTATGAGGAACTTCTTTCTTTCGGTTAGTGTTAGTCCTAACTGGTCTTCACGATGTACCAAGATACATTTCAGTGACTAAAGTCTAAAATATTCCTTTTGACAAACAGAGTGAATATTTTTTAATAATTCAGGCCTTATCAAACTACAATATTTCTGTACAGTCAAGAGCCTCTATTCATATATGTTGAAAATACAAAATGAATGTGTTGCATTTTCTTTACTAAATATTGCCTCCTATATCAAAAACATGTATCAGTATTCATAAGGTTTTTTATTACTTTTATGAAAACCATGTTAAGCCTAAAGTAGATCCCTGGAAACAAAAGCTTTTGATGAAATTGAAACAATGGAAGAAAGGAGCTCAGCTGATGGACCTTCATTCAAAATCTCTAGAGTTAATGTGACTTAAAGCAATTTAATTTAAAGTTATTTTAATTTATTTATTGGACTCTTCCAGGGAAATTGAAATCTCAAGAGAAAAGTTGCCTCAGGTTTGTGTATCATGTATTTATGCCTGAATTCATTAAAGCCCCATTACTAAGGTGCTACAGAGATATTTTCCCCTGTCTTTCTCAGTTCAGCAGTTTCAAAAGGTAGCTGAAACACTTCTATACATATTTGAAAGCTCTGAAGGTCACCTAAGTCAAAATCTCTGAACTTCACCGGGTCAAAATCAGCCCTGGAATTTGTTTCAAAGGGATTGTTCAGAACTGCTCTTTTTTTAATGTGATCAGGGTTCAGACCTGTGCTTCAAAGATAAAGAGAGGTACTCCAATAGCAAGGTACAAGTTGGTAGAGCACAATGTGCCCCAGGGAGCGGTTACTGAGTGTCTCTATTTTGTTTCTAGCTTCTCAGGTTCTCTTGATTATGGTGATATAATGCCATTTTTTGATGTTTTGAGGATGTGCTGGGGTCTTGCCACCTTTTTCCAGTGCAATTTGAGTAGGTCTGGTACCCTCATCTGTAAAACTGGTGTAACAACAGCACTATGCCTCTATAAGATGACATAAACTAATGCAACTAAGATGGTGAACTTCTACTATAGGGCTAGATCTATATAAATATCTCAATCAGTAGCGCTGATCTTGCAGTCAAAGGATAATGCTACTGCCTCTCATCCCCTGGGTGAGCCTGAAGCACTATGAAAAAAAAGAACACCTTGTAGTTCAACTTTTACATGGGAACCAGAAAAAAATACCTCCTTTGAAGCTGTCAGAAGTCATGCCCCTGCGTGCCCTTTTCTACCAATAGTCACATACCTGACAAATGGAAAGTCCTTGATGTGTTGTCTCTTTCTTCCTTTAGCACTCTGATGGTGCTGAGTACACCAGAACAGCCTAAGCCATGTCTCGAGCTCATGTGAGGCTGTTTCAGCCCTGAAATGTCACTGAGCTCCTTCGTTTTCTCTTCCCAAGGTACCATTGCTCCAGTCATTCCAAATACCTCTGTCTGGCTTGAAGATCTCTGCTGTCTAGAAAGGGGGTAGTGGGCTTGTCACACAATCCCAGATGGTGCTGGGTGTGTTCAAGCTATAGGCAAGCCTTGATGTGGGATCCCTGCTGGATGGTAGCTGTTCAATGGAGAAGCAGTAATGGATCAGAAACTGTTAACTCTCAGCCAGAAGGAAAGTGAATGAAGGAAATACTTGCAAAATCAATGGGAAAATAATTCCCATAGATTTTGATATTTAATTTACCTTTTTACTAAAGGCTACTTGCTCCTCTGTGCCCTTCTTTTTAATCTTTTCCCTCCTGTGTGAAGCAAGGAGGTTTTCATGGAAACAGGTGATAAAGAGTCCTATAAAACTCCTATTCTTAACACCCTTATAATTCCTGTCAAGGCTTTGCTGGAATTCCTGTCAACAAAATTTTACTGATGCTAATAATTGCTAAAACATGACTATGCTTTTCAAATTATACTTCTGATAGAAGTGGCAATTAAAAAAAACTGCTGCAAGATTACATGTGCTTTTAAAAAATTACTTTTGTACTACTACTAATACTACTAATTTTATTTAACCTGGGATTTGGCAGTACTCTGTATATATTTAGTCTCCCTAGTTCCTGTCTTACATTCATCATTACTTTTGTGGGTCTCACAAAGCATTTGAGTGAGAACTCATCTCACATTGCAAAAGTCAGAAGGTGGATGTGTAGGCTTTACAACTGAGGTTGGCTTTACAATATTTTAAATAATTTAATGGATTTGATTTTGATCTTAGAAAGATTAGACAATTATGGTCTTTTACTTTAAAATTTATTTACCAGTGAAATAAGTTTTCTTTTATGATCCCTGTTTTCAGACCTTTTCCCCATGCCAGATACTTCACAAAGAAACCATTCTTTCAAAGCTTGTCACAGCAGGTAATTTTTCTGGAATGCTTGGGTGCAAGCCATCATCACTGCTAGCAGAAGTAAAAATGGCTTTTCAGCTCACTGATACAATGAGAAAAAAAAGATCATTCTCCTTGTTTTTTTCCATAGTGACTTTCTCACCAAATACAATATGTTTGATTTTGATCGCCACTCATTAAGGGTAAGGGGTGACAAGAAAGGAGAGAGGTAGTCCTTCCTCTCTGTAAATCTCAGGGAAAAAAAACCCAGTTTCATATTCTTTCTTATCTGATGTATTTCCTCCTTATGTTATAACAGGCAAGTCCATTTCTATCTTTTCACCTTGGAGAGGGGGCAGCAGAGAACTGTCCCAAATCCAGAAGAAGCAGGAAGGAGCGGTGTTGCAGAGTCTAGATGCTCTGAATTGACCTTGACTCACTGCAGGATGGGGTCTGGCATGCTGCTGCCTCATTGGCCTTGTGAATCTTTTGTCTGCATTTAATATGATTTGAGACAAGGTCTTGGACAGAGAGAGGGATGGAGGATCTCCTGGAACCCGAGGTGTTTGGAACACATCCTGTGAGGTCAAGTTCCACTGCTTCTTTTCATGCCTCCGGACAGCAGAGCTATGATCATGTCTGGGAGAAGATCTGTGCCTGCACTGAGCTCTACCAGAAGGGTAGGAATTATTAATAATGATCAATGAACACATCTAGCAGATATTTGTCAGCTCTGATAGAGGGCTTCTCTATCAGATTTCTGTTTGGATACCAGCCTTCCTCTTTTTTCAGAGTTCAGTCTCCTGCTAGTGCTGGTAAGCAGGAGCTGCCCAGCTGCAGTGTGTGGTGGTGTGGCAAAGCTGCGTGCACCATGTCCTCTCCTCCTTGGTGCCCACCAGTTCTTGTGCAGCCACTGGTCCAGTACAGCACAAGCAGTGTGAGATTGCACCTCTGTGTACGTGCCTGTAGCAGGGCTGGGGGTGTGGATTTGGCCACAAGAAGTGTGCCCTAGTGTTTCCTGGAGGGTAATGCTGTTAGGGAATGGGTTAGCATGTGGGTATGGAGGAGAGGGGAGGAAGGATGGTGGCATGCTTTGGTTGCTGAAAGCCACCCAGCAGCTAGGCACCTGTGGACCTGAGGGCTGATACCTCCTTTTGTGCAGAGGCAGGTGTGATAGCAAGTTCCTCCTCTCAAGGAGGAAGTGGCATCTGTGGACATCACCTCACAGGGGCTCAGAAGCTGTGAGAGAGCTTTATGTTTTGGAGGAGGGGGAAAAAACCCAAATGGCCTCACTGGCAGGGTAGTGAATGAGAAATAGCACCTACTTCTCTGGTATCTGGGGAAGTTATAGTAACTGTGTGCCAAGGTCTGGGATTAATCCTCTGAATGTGAAGATATCCCTTTGATGCAGATGGACTTTGATTCCCTATTTCTTTATGGTCCTTCTGATTCAGAAGTTCTCCACAGCCACTGCTTTGATAAGTATAAAAGCATAGAACTGTTATATCTCAGAAGTTTCTGTATCTACAGCCCAATGTTCAGTTTGTCTCACTCTACACATGCCTGCACCAGAGGGCCCTGGTGGCAAGGAAAGAAAAATCTGAAAAATCTCCTTGCTTCGCTGCTGTTTTTTAAAGAGGAAAGATCTCAGCTACTAGGGCTGTATGCAGCCCTAATAATAATGAGAAGGTCTTGAACCCCTGCACTTGGCCAGCACCAAACAGGGCAAGAATACAGGGGCAGGGGAGAGGGAACAGAGGGAGAGAGAGATCATTTAGTCTTCCATTCATTCCCTCTTTCCTGGTGATTAATCTGTCCCAAGCCTGACGCCAACTCCATGTTAAAAAATATATCCAGATTTCTCTGTAAGGAAAAGCTCCCACATATGAAAACATTCTTCCTACCTCAGGCTGACCTAGACCAGGAAATACCTGATTACTTAATGAAAACTTCAGAAAAAAACCCAAACACTGGGTTGACATGATGACTAATTTAAAAAAACAAAACCAAAAACAACAACAACAAAACCACCAGAATTGCACTCTTCATCTTCTGTCAAGTGCACTAAGTCCACAACTGTGTTGAGAAAGAGTACCTGTTTGGGGGCTATGCAAGAAACATGACTGATCTCAATTTTGAAACAGTCTAGTCATAAGGGTTTTTGAAGAACTAGAATTAGATTCTCCACAGAGAGAAAAAAGGTGCTGTCCTGGTCTCAGCATTTTTAAATTAAAAGATTAACTGCTACCCAAAAATGTACTGTGACTTTTTTCATCATGTCACTCATGTTTTTCAGACAGTTTTGTCTATCTTTTTAGAGCGGAAATTTTAAGTGAGGAAGGTTCATCCATAGTCCATATACTTATTTTTGTATTTTACAGAGATGTACAATTAATGCTGTTGATTCAGGAAAATATATTTTAATACTATTTGACCTCATGTTATTTTAAGTAATAGAGGTGGAAGGACCTAGTGTTTCTAAAGTTTAAGAAATAACACCTTTGAAGTCAATGAGGACAGGATGAGTGAGGATGATCATACTTAGTAAGGACAGAGAAATTAGTTCACAGATAATCTGTCATTTCAAGGATTATGTAAAGAATTCATTGCCTGACAGTTTGTCATCAAGATGTTTGGCTTGAAGGAATTTTTGGAGACAATACACTCACGTCAGCTTGCAAATTTATAGAACTGCCAACGTAGTCCTAAGTATATCCATGTCACTTCTATGAGTAGCTTTGTTAGGATGTCTTGTGTTGAGAGGGATAAATTTGACAAGTACAAATTTGTAAAGATACATTATTAAGATTTTCTTTAATCAGAAAAAACAGTGGCAAGATCAATGCCAAGATCAGTGCTATGAGACTTTCAGAACACTGGAAAGAATGCCATACAAATAAATTGGGATAGAGAAGATAGAAGAGTTTTTCTTATCTACTTGATTGTCTGAGGAAGTTGATTGGATAATGCCAAGTAAATCACTGTCCATAATGATCCACAAGAAATAAATACTGTGTGACTCACATTGATCTTCTCATTTACACTGATATTAATGCCAGTTTAATGCCACTGATACCGGTGGAGTAACTCCTGATGCTTGTGAGAAGGCCTTGATGGAACTGATACCAAGGCAGGTGTAGCTCTTTTCCTGTTTGTTGCTCTTCTGCTACTCTTTGTACTACGGCTTTGAGTGTGCTGGAAAGCAATGAGGAAAAAAACCCCAACTATTTAATTTAATTTTATAGAATGTTAGCTAGAGATTTTAATGTATGCTTGTGTTGGGGATGTTGTGTATACGTCACAGTACAACTTTCCTACAGCCTAATCTGATGTTACTTCTTTGTTCCACACTATGATTTTGCCTCATGCTCATCCTATGACCTTCTGGAGCCCAGAAATCAGTTTTTCTTTTATCTCTGGAAGAAAAAGGATAAACTAGGAGGTCAGACATATCACTAGCCATATCTGGGTTGAGCTTTTGATGAATGAGATGTTCTGAATTTCTTTGGAAAAATTCCTTGATCTGACCCTTGCTGCAGTCTTGACTTTGACATGGGGATAGCTCTTTTATACAGCCCAGGGACTTCATAAAAATAAACCGCCAAGGATTGGAAAGCAATCAAATATTGTGGAGTTATATGCTCTGATAATTTCACTGCTGGCTGGATTATGAATTTCATCTAGTATAGAACTTCCTTTTCTTTTTATTGTGGTAAAGCCTATGCATAAAACTGTTTAATGTACATATATGTATGTATATATTTAACAAAGCCTGAAAGAAGGAAGAACAATGATACCATCGTACTGTTCCTCTGACAGAAGCAGTAGTGCCATCCATTTCCATTATTCCATTCTGCAGGTTTCTGTGACTGTCAGTTCTGTAGGCAACACCAGTCTTCTTTCAGACAACAGACATAGCCAAACTGTCTGTCTCGGAGAGTTTCAGAAATCTCCTCGAGTAGCAAAAATGTAATTACATTTTTCCTGTCTGGAAAAAGGAATAGTTATAAAGGCAGCTTATGTGCTGCTAGGGCTAGAAGAGGGCACAGCGACTGCCCACAGGGAGGACATGGTGGGGAGAGGAGCCTACTTGACCCTTCTTTTCTTACATCACCTGAGAGTCCCTGAGCTAAAGGTAAAAAATACCCCAACATAAAATATGCAGAGTCCATTTTTTTAAGAGGGGAGCTGTCATCCAACTGAAAATGCAACTGTCTGCTTGCTTCAGAGAGTGTGCCTGGGGATCCATAACTGTTTCAATTTCATGGAGAGAAAAGCCTGACCATCAGTGCCACTGGCCACTCCTCCAAGCCTGGTCACCTCATTCTCGGGGCAGAAGACACCTCAGGGATCTGTGCTGCCAAAAGAGGCTCCGGGGTTTCTGGTGGCCTGAATTTTCAGCCATATGGTCACTACACAAGGTGAGGTATCACCTAAGTCTTCCAAAGCACTTTCTTCACCAGGAGTGCCTAATCCAGTTCTCTGGATCTTTCCATGCCAACTGTGTTGTGATGAATTGCTGAATCACCTGAGGGACTCAGGGTAACCTGTTCCTCAGAAACATGTCTTACCTTAACTGGCTAAATACTACTAGTGGTCTGTAACAAACCTAAGACATTCCAGTCACGTGAAAGTACAGTGTCAATAATGCCTGCCAGGTAAATATTTACTTAGATAGGTGCCACTGCTTCTGCTTAAACTAAGAGTTTTGTAAGTGTGGGACTACCCCACGGCATAGAAGTTCCTGAGAAATCTGAGGCATTCTGCAATTTATGGAAAACTCCTAAGGACTTCTAAAATGTATTATTAGATTTAGGTAGAGTTTAGGACTTCCCATTTCTTAATCCAGGATGAGTGTATGTGGCTGAAGTGATATAATTAGTACACTTGCTTCACAGATTGGGAAAAAGAATTAAAAATTAAATTTCTAAGACTTATCAAACTTTGGTTCCCCAACTTTTTTTGTGAAATATACTGAACAGAATCAATATCTCATGTTGTCATTACTGGTTGGATGTGAGATATATAGTATTTTATATATATCTGAGCTGTAGAATTTCCCTGCAGCTCTGCTACCTTACACTCATCCCAAAGTTCTCATTTAGAAAGAGAAGAAGCATGAGAGTATCTTACAAGGATTTTTTTCAACATTTTGAAATCACATTTATTTCTCATTTGCCAGAAAATTGTTTGTTTCGTGTAGAAACACATAGAACTAAACACACAAGGTGTGTTTATAGAACACAATTCTTTCACCTGGAAAAATTGTGACTAGACCCAAAAAGGAAGTAGGCTATTTTTTGCTTATGTTAAGAGGTCAAATGCCCCACCCACCCCCCAGGAAAACAAAGCAAAATAAACTTCGTGTCCTGGGGCGCATCAGACAAAGCACTGCCAGCCAGTCAAGGGAGGGGATTGTCCTTCTCTGCTCTGCACTGGGGCAGCCTCATCCTGAATATTGTGTGTAGTTCTGGTCACTGTGATATAAGAAAGATGCTAAGCTCTTAGAGAGCATCCAAAGGAGGACAACAAAGATGGTGAAGGGCCTTGAGGGGAAGTTGTATAAGGAGTGGCTGAGGGCACTTGTTTTGTTCAGCCTGGAGAAGAGCAGATTGAGGAGAGACCTCATTACAGTCTACAACTTCCTTGTGAGGGGAAGAGGAGGGGCAGGCATTGATCTCTTCTCTGTGGTGACCAGTGACAGGACCCAAAGCAACAGCCTGAAGTTGTGTCAGGGGAGCTTTAGGCTGGATATTTAAAAGATTTTCTTCACCCAGAAGGTGAAGAAAACCAGCAGAGGGTGGTTGGGCACTGGAACAGGCTCCCCAGGAAAGTGGTCACAGCACCAAGCCTGACAGAGTTTAAGAAGCATTTGGGTGATACTTTCAGGCACATGGTGTGAAACTTGGGAATAGTCCTGTGCAGGGGTAGGAGCTGGACTCAATGATCCTTCTGGATCCCTTCCAACTCAGCATGTTCTGTGATTTCGTGATTTATTCTTTAAAAATATAAGCAGTTAAAATTCTTAAATGAAAGCTACTTGGAACTAGAAAACTGTGTTTTTCCACAAAAGAAACATTGAACGGAGTGTTCCAGCATCTTCACATCTTCAACTCAGAAAAACTAATTTAAAAACTTTTACTTTCTGATAAGATTTGTTACCTTTCTGGGAAGCAGGTGTTGGGACAAAGTCTTCTTCCGAATTCTACATAGCATACCTTTATTTCCATTCCTCTATTTTCAGTAGCAGAAGAAATGATGCAAAGATCAGTTCTGACCTTCTGTGTACACACTCTGGTGGGGAGCTTAGCTGTGAAGTACTTCAGAGAGCCCTAGCAATGAGAGAGACATTACTGCACACTGGGCTTTCTTTCTTCTGAGCTAATACCGGGATATGGATATATACTCTTGAACTTTAGCTAAAGCCTAGATAAATATTTACTAATCCTATTACAGTTTATTTGGCAGTGAGTTTATAAGCAGAGGCAACAGTATTTCCTTAACAACAGTTGCTAATGTGATTTGGCTTTATTTTTAATTTATTGCAAAGGCTGTCTTTCAAGAACTGAAACAACAGTAAAGCCATTTTACAGGCAAAGTACTTGACACCTATCTGACATACTTGTGGCATGTGACATAAGCACAAAATGCATGGCATTGTTTCTTAAGAATGTTATCATTTAAGCTATGCCCAAAGTTGGAGGAGTACCTGTGTTAGGAATCCCTCCACATTGTAAGATGTGAGCTGTGAGCTGGTGAGATGGCTCAGCACACAAAGCATCCAAAACTGAGATCCTGAGTCAGTGTTGCATTCTCCCTAGCAGACTGTTTGGGGTGCAGGTGATCAGCGGTGTGTGTTACAATGACACAAAGCCCTGAAAACCGATGTGTTGCGTTACACCACCTTAAAACTTTTCGAGATTCGGCTTGGACGGAAGTAGATAAAATATACGTAGGTGAGTAAGTATTGCTTTATAACCCAAAAGGGATTTGTTAAGTCCCAGTAAACCTGAGCAGAACTAGAGGAGAAAAATCAAAATCTGAAGGCAAAAAAAAAAACCCCACACAAATATCCAGTTACTTGATTTGTTGCTATAGAATATAACTGAGTTATAACATTTTTTTATAGTCATAAGTTGTATTTAGAAGGCTTGGACAGAGTCTTAAAAATATGAATCCCATATGGAGTCTCCCAGTATGATAGGGAGAAAGTCTTCATTTCCTTTTAGTTTTGTTTTGTAAGAGCTCTCCAGTTTCGTAGTCACACGCCCCTTTTGCAGATTGCATTATTCTTGACTGAGGTTTTTAGGAGTGAGTCAGAGTAGGAATTGCAAAAAAAAAAAAAAAAAAAAAGAATCAAGAGCTTGAAAGTGGAAATATTTCAATGAAAGTTTTTCTTAAGGATATTTAAAAACATAACCAAAACCCTCTCCTATCTGCTACGGTGAAGTCACCCCAGTATTTGCTCAGTTATTTACCTCAATCAAGTTGAATTTAATTCTTCCGTAAAGGGCTTTGATTTAACCTTTAGCAAATTCTGCACCCCATATTTAAGATCAGCGAAACAAATAGCCTGTTCAGAAGAATAAGGAAAGAACAGAGAGTGCAGAACACCATAGGGGAAAAAAGGAAAAGAATCTGACCAGGCTTATCCAATATTATGTTCAAATTAGGCGTACATTTTGCAGGGCTGCTTAATTACCTTTATGGTAAAGAATCAATTCTGATCCATCACATATCTCTGAAGCTGGCAAGCTGTTCTTCTGAACACATTTAAATTTTACTCAAATTTCCATGACTGAAGGAAATAACTTTTCCTTTTCTCCATCCTTTCTTTGAATAAAATTCTAGACACCCAGGTGCTAACAGGGAAACTTTTGGTAGCACTGGGGATCTTGTCAAGGCAGATGTTAGGACAGCCAGTGAAAAGAGAAAGTACCAATAAATCATGGGTCGTTATTTGTCACTGAAGTGAGAACAAAGGAGCATTACATACCAGGAAATAGCAAAAACAAACAATGGAAAAGAAGAACCTTGTATTTGCTTGCTAGCTACTCATAATAAGAACCATTAAAAAAATTCCATGGCTATTACCCCTATAGCAAGTGTTTGTTTACACTGGAAGATTATCTTCAGTAGTTATATATTCAGAGATATATGTATGTAATTCTCATTGCGGCACTTCTAGTCAAGAAACAGAATCTTTTGAAAACTAACACCACTTCTGCTGACTGCAGTACTGAATTCTTGCCTGGGTGTTACCATCGCTGCTAATGACTCACTGCCGAGGTAGACAATTCTCTTTTAAAGACGCTGATGTGCTTTTTTGGAAAATTAAGGTCATTGTTAAACTGTTCTGCTCAACAAGTGCTGATGTCACAGCAATTTGGGACATCAGTCAATGGGCATTCTTTATAATTAGTGCTAAAGTCCTTCTGTGTGAGAGCTTATTTACAAATCTTACATGTGGAACTTAGCCAAAAAGGCTTTAAAAATATGTTGACTTTGAATATCACAATTTAAGACATTTTTTTGCCAAATTTGAGTTAGATTAGAAAAGGGAAAAAAGTTCTACCTTAGTTCAAGAGCTAATCTTTTGCATTTTCAGGCCTTCTTGATGCTTTTTTGTAAATGTATACGACTGAAGGGAAAACTAGACACAGGAACGATTTCACATAGTTTGGCTTACTCTATGGTAGTATAAATGGAGCCACAATGTAGGTCTTCGCTGTAAAAAAATTTTTTTTTGGCAACATTTTATTTAGTTGTTCTCTGCTAGTGACATGTTCTGAGGCGAGGTCCACTCTCAGGTTAATTATACAGAACTGCAATAATTTCAGAGCTGACTGCTGCTATGTGTCTCTTTTTCATAGCACAAGTCCACAGCACTGTGTTCACAGAGCTTGCAGAGGTGGAAAACCATGACAACTCTCACACTAGAGAAAATAGATGTATTCACACCCAAGACCAGTGAGGGGTTTACATCACAATACACGATGTGAATTTAGAGGACCCAAAGGAGCTTGGGAACCAGCTGCTGCTTGTGACCAGCCAGTACACTGAGAAAGATAAACGTAAGACATCCACAGGTCCAAAAGACCTGTGATAGTTTGGCTTGCTGTTTTCAAGGTAGGTTGATCCCCTGACTCCTTGAATTGTTGCTGTATTTCTGCAAGACCAAGTGCTGACTGAATTCCTGGGACTTTTCTTTATTCTCCTGGTTAGCTAAGTGATGAATGTGCTACAAAGACCTAACTGAGCATGTGGAATTGCTTGTCACATGACGTTAATGTCACAATTTTGCACTTATTCAGGGTCACAGACATCAAAGTCACCCTGTAGGGAATAATAACACAGAAGGGACATTTACTAATGCAGCTAAGTAACATAATGAGCTAGCACATCTTCAAGGCACAGAAAGAGAGTCAGAAAAGAAAAATGTTAATTGTTTCCGAATGTCTTTAATGTATTGGATTGTTTTTCCACAGAACTAAATTTACTTCCCACCACTTTTAAATTTTTCTCAGCTGTAAATAAGAATCCATAAATTATTTGACATTCCAGCCTTCTTTTTTTTTCCTGGGTTTTCTTTTTTCTTTTTTAAATAGTGAGATCTGAGTTAAGGGTGTCTGTATTACAGATTTCTAAAAAAGAGCAGTTGTACTTCTAGATAGGTGAGGAGGAAAAAGCTTGGAACTGTAGAAAGTATAAGGAGAGGGTCATTAGAAAACAGTGAATAAATGGCACAAACACGTATAGTATTCAGAGAATTCCATAAAGTATCTCTTAAATCAAATTACTGAATTGGTAGGATAATGGTTTTGATGTTTTAGTATGCTTCCCTAAGACTGAATATTCTGACAGAATGCAGGGCAGACCTGAGCATCAAGATGACCAAAAATCTTTACAAACCTATAAATGTCTAAATACCTGCTAGGACCTCTTTTGAAGTCACCAGAAAGTCCTCATTGTGAACACTTTTTCTGGAGCATCTTCCGTGTGGGGAGAGGCTGAGAGAGCTAGGACTGTCCTGCCTAGAGAAGGCTCAGGAGGGAGTTAATTAGTATATATAAACACCTGATGAGAGGGAATGAAGATAAGGGGACCAGACTCTTCTCAGCCATCCCCACCATCAGGACCAAAGGCACTGGGCACAAACTGAAATACATGAATTTCTATATGAACACAAGAAAACATTTTTTAACTGTGAGTGTGATCAAACACTGATAAAAGCTGCTGAGAGGCTGGTGGAGATACTTAGAATCTGACTGGACGCAGTCCTGGGCAACTCACCCTGACGTGACCCTGCTTGGGAGCAGGGGGTCGGCTCAGTGACTTCCAGAGATCCCTTCCAACCTCAGCCATTCATGATTCTGTCATCACAGGAGGCAGGCTACTGAATGAGTCTGGAACAGCAGATCTTGTGTTCATAGGTCACTTAATTATCACCCTTACACAGCACTCCTGAGGAACGATCATGTACAACTTGCCCTAGTTCCTTATGTTCCTTCTTGTTATGGTTTATTTCTGCGTGCCATAGACTCAAACATTACTTCCATGCTGACTTTTCCAGTGTTCATGGACTTAAAATTACTCTCTTGTTCAGCTTTGAAAAATAAGACCAAGTCTGGAGCTGAAGAGTAGCTGTGGAAGCCTCTTCTATTTACCCCAAGGCTGATTTTTAACCCTACAGCCCTAAACTTTTCAGATTCACTCTACTGGATTTATCAGTTATTGTCAAAAATAAGTCTAATTTACATAGGATCACAAGAAAACAAAAGCATGATTTCTTTATGTATTTCTCATGGGCTGATAGCATTGAAATATCTGTAGTGATGTTTTCTTGTCCTTTCATAGTAATTTTTAAATTATGAAAATTAACTTTTCTGAAAATAAGCCATCTGAAAAGAAAGCTCTCACCTCCATCTGCTCTCTGGCCTGCCATATCTCTTGGTAAAATTTAACTTCTAGTAGTATATGTTGCTTTTCTTTGATTTGAGAGTGAAGGTGAAGGGATGAAGATGATCCCAATATGATTTGGTGCTGTGAAAAATTAAGCTTCTATTCACTTTCCTCCCCTATTTTTTATATTTTTTCTCTGGCTCTATCTCTTGATGTGGGTCTTTTGAACTTGAACCTCTCAAAGAATATTTGTTAAAAGATGATGGAAGAGATACGTTTAAACCAAATGGCTCCTTGCGCAATACTCTGGGGTGCACCAAAGCTTATGGAACTTGAAATCTTTTCCTGTGCTGGGGCTCCCTGCGAGCAAAAACCACAATCCTGTGCTATAAATAAAGAGAATTACCACAAGCCCTGGGACTGTAGGCACGTGGAAATCTCTCTGATACGGACATCTGCTTGTTTTCTCCTTTTTTTGTGCATCTTAGGCAACATAACTTGTGAGCAATTCAGTGGCAGCAACGTCCTTGGCTGGGCACATGCCTCTGGATCAATGCACTGTGCTGCTTGACCTCTGGACCTGTGAAACTGCTCTCTTGGGAAAAAAATGCCAGGTACAGAAGCTTTTCTTGGTCTGAAAACAGCAATGTGCAATCTGTTCACTTCAGGTTGTGTAAGGTTCCCTTTCAACAATGTTTCCTGTTGCTTATACAGAGATGCTAGAGCCAGCAATCATATATATTCTATTAATATTATTCTATAAATTTATTTCCTCATTGTTATGTAATCTATTTGAGAAAAAAAAATGCCATGCTTTATTATGTTGTTAAAAAAAACAACAACAAACAACCCAAAACTTAAATGTATATTAACCAAAGCATAGCATCTTTATTCACAATTGCTGCTGCATATTCTGAGGGCTTTCCCCTTCCTCTCTCTGATTCTAGACATGTGACTGCATTTTGCCATGGGACATGGAAGCATACAGGGTTTCCACCCAAAGATTTCAACCTCAAAAAATGAAGACTAGACAAGTTCAGAGGAATGGACCCAGAGGAGTCTCAAAATATATTTCTCTCTATGGGACTCAGCAGTCTCAAGGACAATTCTATGAGGGTCAGGAAGTAGAAAGGAGCAGATAATCCACTTCAGAAACAAAGAGAAATGGCACTAATTGAGGTCGCCTTCACACACTTGAAATGTTTTGTTCTCAGTCCTGGAGTAACAGCGCAGCTCTCAAAATAGGAATGGTAGAGGGTGTTAAGGAATCTCCTGTGTACCCTTGAAGAGGTTTTAAATAGAAAACCTTTAAAACTAAAAGTATGTAGTTTAGGAATTCTCCTAAGGCCACTCTCCCACTTTCATAGGGGAGTTTTTACAGAGCTATATAAAATACTGCCTAATTGCCGAGTTCACCAAGCTTCTGCCCTCATCCCAACAGACTTTGCTTTCCACTGCTGTATGATCATGCTACCTCTGTGAATCTACCTTTCATTTTTATCATGGGTCTTCTGTATAAGGAAACTTGCTTTATTTTTTAAAGAAAAAACTCAAAACTCCTGCTAGAGAAAAATGAGACCTCTACAGCAACAATGCAGTAATTCTCTTCGAAAACCATCAGATTATATTCTGGAATTGCTCTCACAACGCAGCTCTCTAGGCAGGGTTATATGTGTAATGTGCTTTTGCTGGAGGTCTTTTACTTTTAGCTGAAATGGAATGGAAATGGGTCTTGCTAGCTTTGTTAACATGTGGGACAGAGTTCATGCAGAAGAATGAGGAAACAATAGCACTTTGTCCAGCAGCTGAGACAGCTTAGCTTAGCCAATATAAAACTTGCTAATGGCCTATTGCTCAAACACTGCTTTAGCTTCCTCAGAACAGTTCAAGTCAGGCGGGTTCTAAATCAGAGAACTTGATTATTGAAATCTGCATTCTCAGCTACCGAATTACCTCCTAAGCTTTTCTGCTTCTTCCTCTTCCACAATCTTCTGGTTTCAGTAAGGAAAATAATGTGAATGCTTTTCTACTGAAGTGTCAGTGCAAAAGAATCAGATCTAGATCATTGCACATTGACATTATCAATATATTCATAAGGAAGTGCACTAGACATTCATATTTTCAATCCTCTAATTACCATTTGACCAAAAAGTACTACAATGTCATCTCAAGAGCTCCCACATGCCATTGTGCTTGGAATATTTCTTTTTCTGACCTAAGCTATGGGTATCTGTAATTAAAACTTTTATTTAAAATACCCTCTTGGTAGAGGAGCCCAAGGAGGGCTTGAGTATTTGTACATCTTTAATGACATCTTCAATTAATTTGGAGTTTCTCCAAAACATATAAAGTAACAGTGACAGCAACTGCCAAATGTGGTAACGGAAAGTCTTGCATGAGTCTGCAGGTTTCAAGTTGAGGGAAATGGAGTTTTTCAAATATATAAGAATGGATTGCTTGTGGAAAGAAGCAGGTGGTTTTAGAGTGGTAAGTACATTACTTTTTAAAAGGAAAAATGGGTAGAATAAAAATCTTTATGTTTTGGTAGAAAAAACTCAAAAGTTAACTTCACAAGATTTGGAAGAAACTTCTCCTGTGAGCAGTTTATTCGGTTGTTCTGTATTTGAGCCTTCTGATGAAGCATTCAGTAATATTCTGTACTAGAAACATGACGCTGCACCAGCTCAGTGTTGGTTTGATACAGGCAGCAACCACCATCTCCAGAAATCTCTCCCCAGCAAAGAATGAATATTTAGGTAAATGAACATTTCTAAATGTGCTTCTCTATGTATACTTTGAAGCTTACCAGCGTGCTTCGAAACCCAGAGGAAAGATTCACTTTGGCCCAAGCGAAGATCGAGATCATGGGTAAACATCCATGTTTTGATCTCCAGCTTCAGTGTATGTCAGCACCTACACAGATGAATGTATGTGTTTGCAACTTCACCTCAAGCCTCTGAGGGGCATAGTAAACCAACAGGTAGGTTGAATTTACAGTACAGCCATGTTGGGCAAGTAGGAGGTGAAATCCATATTGGGAAACTTTGATTAAAGCCTGCATGGGTTTACAGTGTTAAGATGGGTCAATATTAATATAAAAATGAAGTCCATGGATGCTTTGTAAATAGAAGGCCTGATGCTCAGGAGAAAGCTATAATTTCCTCAGCACAAGAAATAAAATGTTGGAAAATTGCAGAGCCTCATATGTCATGCCACATCTGGTGTTGTTTGTGACAACTGGAAATAATAGTTGAGAGGCGTGGAAGGTAAATAAAATGATTGCTGTGAATTACTGCACTTATAATTAAAGCACAGCATTTCAAATCCTCATGTTTTTCCTCTGGTCTAAAACTCTGCCTCCGCTTTCCTCTATATCCTGTCACAGGATATTTCCTTTCTTTGAGTTTTGATTTCAGAGGCTGCAAGTTGGGAAGTTTAATTAGCTAACTTTTGTACCTTGTCTTTTAGTCCACAAGTGGAAGTTTGGGGTTTGGTGCAAGAGGCTACTGTTGTGCTGCTGTTGCCACAAGTGCTACCATATTGCTAGCAATAAAAATGGAACATTGGCAGCATCATTGGAGCTCAAGTTTTGTTTTGAATCAATATGAAAGACTCAAAATAATTTTTTTTGCATGAATGATTCATCGAGAGTGGATACAGAGGTAATTGATTTGAAAACCTATATATATATTTATGTATATATAGAGAGAGAATTTTTTCCAGCTTATGTTTAAATAAAGAATAGTTGAATTTTGACTCGTATTCTAGCTATATGGGAATTTTATTGGCTAATGTCACTTGTGTTCATTGATAAGTTTTAGGCAGATGCCCAGAGGGAATACGCCCACAAGACTTCATGGCTTCTGTTAGAAGCTTCCCCTGCCTCCAACAGAGTCAGTGCCAGCTGGGTCCAAGATGGACCCACTGCTGGTCAGTGCTGAGCCCAGCAGTGATGGTGGTAGCACCTCTGGGATTAAGGATTTAAGAAGGAGGAAAAAAACCTGTGCAACAGTAACTGTGTTCAGAGAGAGGAGTGAGAAGAAACAGCCCTGCAGACACCAAGGTCAGTGTAGAAGGAGGGGTAGGAAGTGCTTCAGGCACCAGAGCAGAGGTTCCCCTGCAGCCCATCATGCAGACCATGGTGAGAAAGGCTGTCCCACGGGAGCCCATGGAGGTCCATGTGGGAGCAGAGATCTACCTGCAGACCCTGGAGCACCCCACTCTGGAGCAGGTGAATGCCAGAAGGAAGCTGTGACCCCCTGAAAAACCTGTGCTGGAGCAGGCTCCTGGTAGGACCTGTGGCCCCATGGGGACAGGAGCCCACACTGGAGCAGGTTTGCTGGCAGGACTTTTGATGCTGTGAGGGACCCACACTAGAGCAGCCTGTTCCTGAAGGACAGCATCCCATGGAAGGGACCCACACTGGAGCAGGTTGAAATGAACTGCAAACTGTGGCAAGGAGTCAGGTTGGAGAAGTTGGGGAAGGACTGGCTCCTGTGGGAGGGACCCCATGCTGGAGAAGGGGAAGAGCATGAGCAGTCCTCCCACTGAAGAGGAAGGAGTGGCAAAGACAAGTGGTGAACTGATTGCAACTCCCATTCTCCATCCTTCTGTCCTGCTGGCAGAGGAAGATAGAGAAAATTAGGACTGAAATTGAGACCAGGAAGAAGGGAGGGGTCAGAGAAAGCTGTTTTAAGGTTTGGTTTTATTTCTCATTATTATACTCTGATTTTGATCGTCAGTAGATTAATTTTCCCCAAGTGAAGTCTGGTTTACCTGTGACAGTGACTGATGAATGATCTCTCTTGGCATCTCTCTCAGCCCTTGATGTTTTTGTTATATTCCCTCTTTCCTGTCCTACTGAGGAGGTGAATGACAGAGCTGCTTGGTGTGTACCTGCCATCCAGCCACCACATTGACTGTAAAAAATTCAGGATCCAACACCTGCAAGTAAGACTATTTGAAAGTCTTAAGGTGAACCAAGAGACAGATAAAATTCGCATGCTGTTTAGATATCCAAGGGGAAAAAAAAAAAAAAAAAAAAAAGGAAAAAAAGTGATTGCTCTCCCACTACCTTTACACTGCCCTTTCATGACAATGCATTTGATAATTGCATCTTGCAGTGCACTGGACATTAGTATTCGTATGGGTACTGAGTATTAAACAGTAACGGTGAAAGTAGTTACTGAGGTTAGCCTTGCCTCAGGATTGTTGCAGTACCCTGACCTGGTGTTAATACTTTCCCTGCCTCTTGGCCACAGTCTATTACTCTTCTGAGTACAGCTGCCCAGCTGGATGTGTGTGCACTGTGAAGGCACATGTGGAATCCACAGATTACCTGCAGTACAGGGGCAGTACAGACCTGCCCCATGGTTTTCATTCTGCAACACTCTGTGTTGTACAAAGGGGTCACACAGCAGCTGCTACACACCCAGAAGACAAGAGCTCCTTTCCTCAGGTCCCTGCTTGCTTCCTGCCTCTGTCTTGAGCCCCTTGCCCTTATTCCTCCCCCCGCAGACGTGATTTTGTGTTAGTTATCTGAGGGCTTATTTCCAAGTGCAGTTTTAACGGGCGGGCTCTTGAATGTATCTACCAGGAATTCCACAGCATCTGCAGACCAAAAGCAGGAAGTAAAGCAAGTAATCTAGAAAAATAAGTACTTCAGCTTATAGCTGACAAGTGGATAACTATGTAAAAAAACCCAGAAACTTTCTACAACTCTCAGATTCAAAAGGAAGTAAGTTCCACTTTTGCTTATGTTAGTAATAACTCTTTTAAGTAGAATGCCCAAGAGTGTGGTCTGGCTAGTTCAATTACACGTGATGCTTAAAGTTCTAGTTATGTGATTCTTAATTTACTTAATTTTTGCTTAAGATCAATGAAGATCCTTTCTATCCACCTTTAAAACAAGATTTGTTCTCTGTGAATTAACACAGAAAGATAGAACTCTTGACGTTATTATGGTAGAAAGTAGGAACAACCAGCTTAATGAGAAAGAAAACATGCACAGTTAAAACTGATGTGAGATTGCAATAAGTCTCTAGACTTAATATTTGTGCATGTGTGCAGTCTGCAAAGAAAAAATACTGAACATTAAAGCAAATATTGTTATGGTTGAATCCAGTTATTACTGTAATGTCCACCATTTCCTGGTATAGGACTCCAAATTTGTTTGGCTATAATTTTGATAAATGCTAATTATTGTCAATGAAATTACTAATGTTGGATGTCTCCAGCAGGTTGGGGCTTTTTTAATTAGTCAGCTTAGTTGTTGCAAGAAATGAAAAATAAATAATTTTATCTGATTTCTCTACAAGATTGTAACACAGGTATGCTTTGGAGCATACATTTCAAGTTCGGGAAGGCTCATTAGGTAGCGATATACCATGCTTTTGTTCCTGCCAAGTTTGGCCAACATAAACTAAACTAAACTGAACTAAACTAAACTAAACTAAACTAAACTAAGCTATGTTATTGCAGCATTATTGCAGACATTATCTGAAGTTTGTGTGCCCTGGTATATCTATAACCTGAGGCAAATCAGGACTTTCCACTGCAGTAATAGTGCTGGTCCAAGTGATCCATGCTTGATTTGGGTCTGACCATTGAAAGTGGGTACCTGGAGCTGTTTGCCTGCACTGTCACTTGTGTTGCTTTCACTGGAGGCAGCAGTGGGGCAAGGACACATGTCAGGAGGTGGTGGAGGATTGAGAATGATTTAGTAAAGAGATTATTTGAAGCTGTCCCAAACCAGTCATAGCAGGACTTGCTAAAGGAGGAAGTGGGGATAAAAATGAAAAATTTGAGGCGTGAAGACAGAACTGGCTAGATGAAGAGACTGTGAAGACAGGGATGAGCAAGAAGGTATAGAGCCAAACTGAAGGCAGAAGGGCACAGCCTCCCAGAATGCTCCCCTCCCTGCCTTAGAACAAAATACATGAATTACCTATCCAGCATCTCTCCATTGCCAATAAAATCCATAGGCAGTGTCCCACTACTCTCTCATCAAAGGGGAAGGGAGGGATTTTGTTGTGTGCACCTCTGGCCCCTTCCTTTTCCTCCAACAGAAGCTGCAGATGAGACAAATAGATGCAGGCAGACAATGTTTCTAAGACACAGAAGTTGTAAAAGTCCAGCATTTCGATTTTAGGACATTTCCTTTTGTCAGAACAGATTTAATTTTGTTTACTCCTGCATAGATATGATGATGCATGATCATATGATCACATATTGTTTTTCTTCCCAACTGATTGTGCTAGAATCAACATTTGTGTCTTTCCTGGACCACTCCTTTTGTGACCCTGGACCTCGTTCTTTCAGGGTTCTCCAGCCATTCACTAAGAATGGTTTCTCAAGATCCAATTTTTATTCCCCAACTGACTTCCTAAACATCTTCATAAATAAACTTCAAAATGAATAAATTGTCCAGAGCTGACAAACTGTTGTCTTTTTTTCCAGCTCTCCACATTACTCATCTGCAGCTTTTGATCGTTTTTCTTTCCTGGGGTTTTTGTTCTTTTGGAGGCCTCCATCATCCCAGTAGAAAAGGGGTCCAGCTCTGGTGAGTTAGGTGAGTACAGGTGTTTGCTGCCCCCATTGTACATACAGTGGCACATGTGCTGGGATCTCCATAGTCTTTAGAGGAGGAATGGCCTCAGCTAGTAATATAAGAACCAAGTTACAGAGCTCCTGCTTTAGAGGGGAAGATACATCTTGAAAGCCTTCTGAATTTTGATTATAATAACAAAGGTAAATATTTTGTGTTAGATATAAAAAAGAAATAAAATAAACTTTGCTATGTCCTTTGAGTAAAGCCAGGTTTATAGACTCAGTGTCTTTACCTTCAAAGCAAAAGACAAAATGCTAGTGTATTTTTACTGGTCAGGATAGGTCAGGGTGGGCATTTCTGGACTTTCATGGGTTGCAAGTCAGAAACAAATCCAATCATGATTTACAACTGATTTTTGAATGGTTCCTTGAAGTATTTAAAGGCCTTTGTTACCTGTATGTAAATGATTTCTCTGTTTCTTTTTTTTTTCTCCTTTCTTTCTTTGCAGTTATTTGATGGGGTACTGATAGAAGACCCTGTGTTCATGCAATCGATTGCTTTTTCACTATTGGAGATGGGAGCAGATGAACAGAAAAAGACAGGCAGAGAAAACCAGCTCTTTATCCTGAATTCCTTCTCCACTCTCCTGGAGCTTGTCGTGCTCTGCCATTGGCTAATGGAGGTGGCAATAGGGAGTGCACAGTCAGCTAGATTAGTGCTGTTCAAGCTGTGGTGACTTCAGAGAAGTGTGGTTTGTAGGGGGAAAAGTAACTTATTTTAAATAAGCCACCTACTATAGCTGGAAAAAAAATAGAGAGGGAGAGTGCCTGTACTTGTGTTGTAAGAGGTAAGTTTGCCTGTATGGGGAGATGGAGTCTCTACAGACGGGGAAATGGGGTTTGCAGATGTTCATAATTCCAAAAGCTAAGGGTGTGCTGCTCCTCAAAGCTTGCCAGGAGAGGCCCTTTCCCAGTAAAAATACCAACATTTTGTCAAAAGGAGCAGGAGGAATTCAGTGGCTGCATCAACACAAAGATGCCTCCTGCAGAATTTTACACAGAGCCTTCTTATTTTTAAGAGCCTTCTTATGAAAAGTAGTACAATATGAGAAAAGGCACACAAGAAGTACAAGGTTTGTTCATCCCCAGAGGCAGAAAAGTATCAAAATTGCTCTGGGTCTGCTGATCTTTACAATGATAACTAAATAATCTATACAAGGAAAGTCAGTGTCATGCATTTATGGAGTTATCAGCTGGAGGAGATGACTGTTCGTACCAGAAGATGAAGATAAGGACTGAGATAATGGGGAGGCTACAAAGGGTAATGTTGAACTACTTTCTTGGAGGTAGGTTATTGGTGAAATTCCCATTGTTCAGCTCCATATCACTAGACATTTTTATTAATGATCTCAGTGGAAAATGGAAAAGGGTCTTATCAAATCCAAGACATTGTAGTGTCAGCAGACAAAACTGATATGGAAAATAATTGGAAATACCTTACAGGAAGAACTGCCAGTTCTAAGGACTGGACTAATAGAAAGGAGATTAGCATCGATAACACAAAGCTTAAGGTTATGCAAAATACTAGGAAATTCTCCCGTGGGCTTTGAGCTTATTACTTGGAAGTAACAGAGGAGGAGAAAGAACTGGGTGTGTAGCTGACCGTGGGATGATTGTAAACTGCCAACATATTGCAACTCTAATAAGGGGAAAGCCATTATTTCTTACTTTGAGTCAGGCAATGAGTTTTGTGACCAGTAGATAGAGAGAAAATTGATGCCATGTCTGTGGTTCTGGTAAGACATTACCTGGATTAATAAGTATAATTTGGAGATTTGTATTCAGATAAGATAAATTCAGACCGGAACAGGGGCAAATATAGATATACTAGCATGCTGAGGGCAAATGAACAATACATTTTACAAAATCAAATGAAATAGCTTGGCTTGTTTATCCTAGCAAAAATGAAGGCTGAGAGAAGATAAGATTGTTCTCTATAAATACACCAAGAAGATAAGCACTGGGAATGGAGAGAAACTGTTTAAGCTAAAGGCCAATTTTGGCAGCAGAACAAATGGATCTAATCACTGTGAATAAATTTAAACTTGAAATTAATAGTGGATTTCTAAGAATCAGACAATAAAGTTCTGGAAGAGAAAGAGCAAAGGGTAGAAAACTAACAGTTTTAAAGTGGGGCTTGATTCATTTATGGAAAAGATTTGTGAGACAGGATTGCTTGCAATAGCAAAGTTGGGTGTGTAGGATGGATGACATTTCAGTCGTGGTTTTACTTCGTCTTAACCCTTTCTATAGCTTTCTTCTTGAAAATTCAGCAACTGTATCAAAAAGTTATCAGCTTTTATTTTCAGCAGTTGAAAACCTAGACATCTTTAAGATATGTGAGCCATGATGATTTAACTTAGTTTAGTGGAAAACCTAATTTTCTGTCGCAGTGCTTTTCTATTGAAATAAGAACTCCTTGATCTATAATTTGATATATGGAACTTTCTTGACCAAACTAACCAATAGGTTAACCTATTTCAACCCAAGCAATTCCATGAAGCAAAGAGGTTTCCTTTCTTGGCAATTTGTGTTTCCTGTTTGGATACTCAGCTTTCTAATAAAATAGAAATTCTAATTAAACTTCTGTTGGTTGAGTTATCTCTGAATGCCTTTACTTATACACATGCATATTTACACTCACAAATATTTTCTGGTAATTAATAAGGGGTAAGGTTACACTACAACTTTTCGCTTTGCTTAAAAAATCAATATCCAATTAAGTTTTTTTCTTTTGTGAAATCTGTAGGAACTTGGAGTCTTGAAAGTCCTGTCTATCAGATTTCATTACTAGTCACCAACTGATTTAAAAGTTACCTAGAGAAGACAGATGGGCAGCCCAGATCATTGCATGGCTGCATTTCTTTTAGGAACAGGAATAAGAGGGCATACTCATTTGAGATTATATACTTAGAAATCCCTTAAAAATAACAGTAAACTGTCATTTTCTAGGATAAGAATTCAGTGGAAAGTTATGACAGAAAGGAAGACCTCGTGAGGAATAGGTAAAGCCATAAAGCATAATGTCATCTTCATTTAATAGAAGATGGTTCAGTAAATTTAAATATCATAAATATGGTTTAGTTAATATGTTACTTGGCTGTGATATTTTTACATCTTCTTTTGATATGATGTTCACAGCTCATTATTGTATGAACTGATAGAGACTCAGATTCGGACTGAAACATCAGAAAGGTGACCTCTTTTCCTGTTATGCAGTGTTCAATGTAGTGAGTGCACCTATATTTGTGGATTCCTTCACCTCACACCACAGCTTCTGTCAGACTTTTGCAGGGGGACGCTGCCAGAATTATTCCCATTACTTGACTATCTGTCCGTTTTTGGAGTGGAAGGTCATTTACATTTAAAAGTACACATTTATGCTGTATGTACTGTTCCTTACATCTCTTATGCTGTATGTACTGTTCCTTACAGCTTCTCTTTGTTCCTCAGTGTTCCCCAGTTCTCAGTATTTGTCTTATACCGTTTGATGACAAGGGACATCTTTTATAGAAAACTAGAGCTGGACGGTGCAGCTTTAATCTGAGTTTTGCTCCTTTCTGGTTCTGTTTGACACAGTCACCTTTTTAATATCTTTTATTTTTCTCTGTTTTTCCACTTTACATGGCTACAATAAGCCGATCTGTGTGCCCATGACTGTTCTGTACAGGCCCTTTATATGTCTATACTGCTAAACTGAGAGCAACACTTAAAATAATTAAACAGAGCTCTTTGTTTTAAGACTCTGGAGTTGATTTTGGCTGTGGTCTACATTATTATTGATTGATGCACATGGTGTCTATCATAGATTATTTTGCCTCTTCCCCCTTTTTTTTCCCTTATTTTGCAGGCAGGGAATGACACCTGATTTTAAAAGATTAGGAGCTATGTATTCTAGGTCCTGTCTTTATCACATTCTCACAACATACATTCTCTGTGACCTGATTGATTGATTGATAAGACACCTGATTTGATGTTGGCAGGAAGCAAGGGAGTATCTTACTACTTTGTACTCTGTACCAAAAAGTCAAAGCCTTCTTTTTAACATCTTCCTACACTATATGAGAAGAGCCATCACAGGCCAGATCAATATTTCTGTGGTCTTGCATCTGGAGTGCAGTGATGGATCTATAGGGAGGGAATGCTAAAAGCAGAACAGTGTCTGACTTCTGACACTTGGTCCTTTAGAGGTTTCCTGAGCTAGTGGATGCATCTAGACCATGTGTTTACTGTCTGCTGATGGACCCTTCTAATAATTCATTAAATAAGGGAGGTTGTATTAGGGCTGTGTCTTACTGGGGGCACTTAGAATAAATGTTTCTTAAGTTATGAAGTCACTGTTTAAATAGTCATCATATGTATGAGCTCTGCTTGTCTATTGAAGCTTCCCCTCTGGCAGTCACTTCTTTGCTCAATTTCTTGTCTAAAATAATGTTATTCATCTCTCTGCCAAATGCATTCCTTTCTAAATAGGAACAGTTAGCCTATTTCCTTTTATTTTCTCTTATGACTTTACAGGCTCCCAGCTGACTGTCCTTTGTAAGTGCTGTCTGTGCCAATTGAAAGGGCAAGACTAAGCAACCATCAGCTATCTGGGTACAACACTCACTTACTTTGTATCCATCATACCATTTCAGATGCCAAGAAATGTTTTAAGTTGAATGCAAGTGTCTAATTGAAACTAACTTGATGGATGTAGGTTTCTAGATGTGTACTGCTTACAGCAGAAGGAAAGAAAATTTTTCAACTGTGTCCATGTGGATTTCTTTCTAAGTTATAAAAGGCTTTTGCAGTGAAAGAAGGTTTTGGGGAACTGTGTTTGTACTTGAGGCCCATGCTCTTTGAATCAGCATCTCACATGGAGAAAGCATACCACATTCCACCAATACTCATTACATCTCTCCTGGAAGATGACAGCTGTGTTGATAGGTAGACTGAATTTTTTTTGTGTTCCACGGGGCAAAATCTCTTTAGATCAGATGGGATCAAGCCTTTAGTCTGCTTAGGCTCACACATAAGCCACAAAAACTTCAGTGTGTAAAATACATTAAACGATTCATGCAGAAAATTTAAAATGCTGCATGAGTTGTTTCCTATTTTTATAGAATCTGGGATTGAATAATGCTCATTTGAAGCTGTTGAATAGTGAAAGTGAGGAAAACACTGAATTTGCATAGAACGCTGGCAATTTTGCAAGTAAAATGCATTTTCATTCAAAGAGAGTTATTCCTAATGGGGCTGACCTGAAAGAGATTGCCCCAAACCCCATAGATAGTGAAATAGGACCTCAGAAATTGTTGTGATAAGTTCCCAATTCTGAGCACAAAGAAAGCTTATTTTACTAGAGTTATATTTCACTTCATGAAGTGACCTCTTTGGTCTTTGTTTTTCAACTCAGTGACTACTGGACCCAATCTCTGAACAAGGAAAAGGCTATTATCTTCCCTTTTCCTCTGGGGAAAGTGACTGAAATAAGTAGATTTTACTGTGATTTACTCTTTAAGGAGTTGATAAATATGTGTGTAAAAGCATATGTAAATATACCTTTTCCTGTGTGTGTGTTTTGTGTGTATTTTAGACCAGGGTTTAGGAGGAGGAAAAGAAACAACTTGTGAATTCTATTTTTATATTCAGGGAGAGCATCCTCTCAGTCATTCCCTATGGCTAAGCATGGGCAGCAGAACTCCCTTTCCACCTGTACATACACCATCTGCAGTCCTGTGCTGTCGTTTGCATCCCCTTCCCTCACATCCAGTCTAGCCTGCTGTGTAAACTGGGCTGGTCCAACAAGTTTACCACTGGCAAGCAACTTGGAATGAAACTTCAGCTGCTGATTGAATTGGGGCAGCAATGGATATCAGAAGACAGTACAGCAGCACAAACCCCCACATTAGTAACCAATACTTAATGCAGGGCATGATTAAACTGAACAAGCAGGTTTTTCACTAGCATAGATCAAGCTCATCTTGGAAGAGCTTCTGAGTTACTGTAAAGTCAACAATAAAAAGTCATGAGAAAATTTTCTTACAAAACTCCTTTGAAAACTAAAGCAAAGTCCTAATATCACTAAAGTAAGGACTAGAGTGACCAATTCCATTATTGTTGCAAAATTAAAGGAGGGAAAATAAAAAGTATTTCTGAATTTATCATTATTTTTCTTCTATCCTCATTTTGGCTTATTTCTGTGTCATAATCCATGTTGATAAGTAATTTTGCTTTTATTGCAGATATATTCCATCTAGCTAACCATTAAGCATTCAAGAAACGGACAGTCATATTGGAGAGTTTAGTGTCTGTACAAGAGATGGTGTAATGCAGGTGAATGATTTAATTTGCAGAACATGCAAAAAAAAAGTGTATTACATTACTCTTTATTTGCTAGAGTATGTCAGGGTGTCAGTCATGGGTTTAGTAGACACTGTAAAATTCTCTATTGTTTTTGTTTCTCTGAGGTATGATATGATATAATCTACTGGTTATAATTAAGTTATAAAATTGCACTGAAATTTTGTTTATTTATTTGGCCCAATCCAGGTATCCTTACTGGGACAAAAGTCTTGAACTCAGAAAAATTTAGTCTGAGAAACTTTGTTAAATAAAGCAGGATGCCTGTGTGTGGCTGTATGCACATATAACAACAATATTTGGTGTTAATTGTTCTGTAATGAAAGAAAACTACCTTAGTCTCCAATGGTTTTTTGCATACTTAGTACTTTCCTCTTTGTACAAGTGTATAAAAACAGTATCACAGGCTGCCTGGCCATGGACATTTCTTCTTTAAAGCTTTCCACAAAGTCTCCTTCTTGCCACCAACACAGTCATGGCCTTTGCTCTGCAGCACAGTGGCATGTAATTAAAAATTTACCAGGGAAAACCAAATGTTTTATTTGGTATCTATTGCTTTCCCAGCCTGTTTGCACTTGGCTGCACCATCTGGCACTGTCCTGCTCTACCAGAGTAGAGCTGAGAACACAACTCGCTACGCACAAATGAATGAAATGTTTCGATGATAACATTGTATACAAATATAATAGAAAGCTCTCCCTTACTCGCTATCCCTTACTCCTCCTTTCTTTAAATGAAGCTGCTGAAGTACTACAAAAGAGGGAGTGATGCCTGTAAAGTGAATAGCAGAGGAAATGCCTAACACATTGTTTTCCCTTGCCTTACTCTTATGTCCATCTGGAATAAGGAAGATACAACTTATCCTGGCCTGTCAGATCATTCAGAAAAATGCTATTTTGGCAGACATTCATCAAGCCTCTTTTGTTACTTGATCCAGTCTCCCCTGGAGATACCCTGGACATAAATGTTAGCAGGATCTTCTTCCTCAGTTTGCACTAGTAATAATAAGGTTCCTCAGACCTAGCCCTAAGAGGTGATCTGTTAGTTCTGCTTAGAATCAATGGGATGGCAGTCCTGCACAACACTTGGAACAGCATCACTGATGACTACAGGAACTGCAGTGGTTGTGTATTAGCATATGACATAAAAATAAATGGTGTCACATCAGTGATTTATTCAAAGTCTATTAGTTGGGTAAGTGATGAAGCACAGCTAAAAATACCCAAGAGAGGACTGAAAGAAGTCAGAGATTAATTGAATTCAAAAGGCACGGGTAAAATCTTAAAGCCTGTGGTATGCAGTAAGGCTAGCAATCACAACCTGACCTTGAAATGTGCATTCTTCTGGGATGGTGAAACCATGAGTTCCCACTAGTCTCATTTGCTCTGTCTTCTGAAAAGAGGAGTAGGGTCAAGAATATTGCTATGGGAAACATTAATGCCAGACTGATGTCATAATGCTGGTTGAAGAGCTACCTGCCACGGTCACCAACATATCTCTCATCTCATCTTATATTTGAATTTTTTTCTTGTCCCATCCTGTGTTTAATATATGGTGTTCAGGAGCGGCTCTTGCTTCACACATGCTAAATTTTTGCAGGGCTCTGTGATACATTTTCTTACGCAGCTGTTTTGTGTCTCCTCCAGAGACAGACGCATTACAGTGGTGAGCTAAGTGAACTCTAGTGCAATATTGAATTCATAAGCAAATAGAGATTCTTTAGGGCTTGTTGTGCCTTCTTCGTGCTTATATTGACACCTCTTTCCAAATTCCTTTGTACACCTCTTCCATCTCTCCTCAGTCCCCTCTTGCATCCCTGATGCACCCTGTGCTCAATCCCTCCCCACCAGGCAGTATCCTCTGCCCCTTCCTGCGGATGGGAAGTGGCTGTGGTTTGCTGCCTAGCTAAGCAAGAAACACTGTGTTTTGCAGTAGGTTTGTGGCTGTGCACGTGCTGACTGCCTGGCTGTGAGGCTGGGAGCCCAGCTGGCCGCTGCCTCCTGAGAGCTGAGCAAGCCAAACAAAATAGCTAGGGATCAAACCCTCCTTGCCTGAGCAGAGAATTCGCTAGCTGAACGCTGATTTTGCAAAACTGGAAGGAATTTTTTTCCCTTGAGGCCTCTGTTCTTATGTCAAATATATTTAAAATTAGTTCAGAGGGTTCAAAAGTTGTTAGACGTGAACCAGCTGAGGGAATGAGGCCAAAACATTTCCTGTGTGACACAACACCGGTTTCTTTCTGAGTCTAAAACCAAAAAATAGATGTTATCATTACTCTCTGTTGTCTCATTTTGGGTCACTCAGAGATGTAGCATGGGGAGAGGAGGGAAAGACATCACATGCAGCTGCAGCTGTGACTTGCAAGCTTGTGAGGATTAATTGCTGTTCCTAGAGCAGTGTCCTATACACTTTCTTTCTTTACATTGGGGGTGAATTTAAAGGAGCTTCTAGGGTCCACCCTCATCCCAGAGACTGTTAAATACACCAGAACAAACTTATTCTACCACTACACGTTTTGTGCTCTGTCCTAACACAAGCAAGACAGTGATTCTGCACTGTATGGCTGAGATCTATTGGCCCAAATAGATACCACAATGGCCCACCAAAAACGAAACAGCTCAATGTCACGTGACCAGTGCTGCCTGCTCGCTGCTGAGCAGGAACCCTTCACACCACTGAAACACAACTTTTGGCAGCACACAGCCCGTGTCCCAAAGGAGCTGCTGCACTCTGCAGCCACTTGGTGGGCACCCAGGCAGTGAGGCCAGCTGTGCAGCCTCCCAGGGCTGGCCATGGCCTGCTTCATCCCAGAGACTGGTTTTTGTTCCCTCTCACAGAACAAGTTTGATATTCCCTGTCTTCATTTCTAATCAGATCCTGCAGCACTGAAGTCTTCAGTGGAACTGAGCAACGAGTTGAAAAGGATTGATCTTCCAAACATTTGGAGCTCTCTTACTGTCTAAATGCTGAATGGTTTCTTTTCCACAGAATGGCAGCAACTGTATTTTTTGTTTTTAGATGTCTCCTCTCCTCTGTAAATCATTTAGTGGCTACTGCATCCATTCTGAATCAGTTTTTGCTGATTTACAGTCAGTGGGTATTAGCTAATTTATCAAACTCACAGAGGGCAATCAATACAACCAACAGAGGCAGTGATAAGGTGGTCATGCATCTGTTATGCCAGAACAACATGTAAAACTGGGAAATAATCTTATAAAACCTCCTTGTATAGAGAAATCAGATGGTTGCAGGATGTCACAGCTGTGTCTGCACTGAGAGACCCACCAGTGCTGTGGGTAGTATGGCTGCCCACATGAAACAGGGCAAATTTCGTGGTGTTTCCCTTCAGCCTGTGTGAAGGTTGTGTGATGCCAAGGGAGCTGTGTGCTCTGCAGCACCTGCCACAGTCTGGTTGGTTGACAGCCAACACCCAGGGGTGGTGCTGTGAAGGGCACAGGCTTAACCATGCCAGACTCATCGTTCGGTAACTCCTCATGCAGACCAGTCTGATAGCAGTCTAGGACTTTCAGAATGATGAACTCCATGTGTTTGAAATCTCAGTGCCCAACTTTTCTATACTTTGTTTACAGGCTGAAATATTTCTCAGGAACAAGGACATTGCTCATGTCTGCCCATTTACTTCTAAGGCAGTTGCTGACCACTGGTTTTTTTTTTTAATACATGTAGTATGTTCCCTGTGCTCAGAAGAATTTTTATCTGGGCAATAAATCTATTTTCTACTACAACAGAGCCAAGGCGCTCTTTGGTAGACCTGTCTGCAAGCTATCACTAACCCAAGCCAAGATAATACTTAGTTAAGAGAAAGAACTCAGCCCTCAAAACATGGCTTTTTTCCACCACTTTGGTCTTTCCTTTTCCCACTATACACAAGAGACAACAGTTCTCCTTGATCTGCAGTGGAATTAGTTTGC
Organism: Pyrocephalus nanus; assembly: GCA_038380795.1. Lineage (NCBI taxonomy): Eukaryota > Metazoa > Chordata > Aves > Passeriformes > Tyrannidae > Pyrocephalus > Pyrocephalus nanus. The sequence goes on from CM076260.1 coordinate 45,894,311, forward strand.
TTTTTTAGTATCCCAGACTTCAAAGTGCCTGTGCCGCTTTTGAAATATGACTTTGACAACTTGGGAAAGTACCACTTCTTCCTACTTGAAAATTAGGATTATTTTTATATAAGTGCACAGAAATTTCTGAGGTTCCTTCATGTCAGGAGCCACTGGAACTTACACAGAAGGTGTGAGGGGATGCGCGGGGTTTTTTATGGTTTTGGGAAGGCAAACTGATTTTCCAGACAAGTGATCTAGATATACAATTATTTGTACATATTTGAAAATGTGACTATCTGTGAATATTCATATTTTATTTGCAGCTGATTAAATGTTGTGAATATTGTCTGATTTATAAATAGGGTACTGCCTCTAAGTCTGCTGCTGCTACAGTTTTATTATGCCTGTGCTCAATGAGAAATGTTTTTTTTCCTGTGACTTTCAGTGATTCCAGTGAATTATTATAGCATAAAACTAGAGTAAATGAAAGCATACAGAATTGCAAAGCTGCATTGATTTAGTAGGAAGAGCTGCCAGTCTTTATGAGACCAAGCATAGAATTGATATTCATGATATTTTAGGAAGGAAATGAAAGTCTAACAAGTCAGAGCAGTTCAGCAAGTAAGTGGAAGAAATTCAGCGTCTGGGAGTGAAACAGAGGATTGGCTGCTGCAAGCAATCACACCAGCCACTTCATTTTCTCCTTGGCATTCTCCATTGTTACACACCATCCAAGCCCACGCCGCCTGGGTAGGAGTCAGTCTGGTGCATGTGCAAATCCCCAAGCACCATCTGCTTTACACTGTGCTGGGTCTTCACCATGAAAAAACATGCTGATGGGCTCTCAATTATAAGGGCATGTTCCCAGACACCCTGTTTAGTGGTGTGAACTAGTGGTCAGAGAGTTTTGGCTGTCTCATCAGACCTTGCATTCAAGACCGGGTTGGATGGGGTTTGAGCAATCTGGTACAGTGAAAGGTGTCCCTGCCCATGGCTGTGGGTTGTAACTAGATGACCTTTAAGGTCCTTTCCAACCCAAACCACTCTATATGACTCTGGTTTCACATCAAACTCCATGGAGATAACCTTTAATTAACTAAAGGAGGAAATTCAGATACCTCTCAGGAGTTTCTAAGCGTCAGCAAGTTCACAGTGGAAAACATTGCAAAATCATGACAAATACTAAGGATAAGGCAAGGATAAGGTCATTAAACACGACTTTGCTCCTTCTTCGGGGCTTGTAAGCCCATTTACTATCTCCTGGATTTTACATGGGGTACTATGTACTAACAAGGTACAGAGCTATTTTTTTATATTACTCAGTGCTGATTAGCTGGAAGCTGAGCACTGAAAACTGTGATAATTGAACAACCTGTGGTTTGAAGGTACAAATAAAAGGACATTCAATGTGTCTAGCTTGGCCCAGGCAGACTTATGGATCCTATTACTACCTTAATGCCAGTATGAGGAGGTATAGATATATACTTTTTTTATTTATTTGCCCCTATTTCTTTCACCATGTATTTCACTTGCACTGAAATTAAGAATATGTAGAATGGGTGACTTTCCCCAGAGCTCATCTCCAATAACTGATCCACAAGATCCAGTGTATGTGTACCTGTTGTATATAAGGAATGAATAAAATGAATGTTGTTGGAGAAGTTGTGTTTAAAGAAGTGGTTCAGAAATAGGTTATCAGTTCACCTTTCAAGAGTTGACTCTTCTCAGCTGCCATGCTTTTTTCCCCTCATTAGTCTTCCAGAGGCTTTAATTTCCATTTAGCAGGAGATAACAGGGACCCCGAGATAGCACGTGGAACATTTTCACTCATCAAGAGACTTCTCAGTGATTTTGAGAGGCACTGTTAGGTTTTGGCACACAGGTAAAGTGGCAGCTTTGATTTAGCGATGTACTTACTTGGTGGTTGCTTTAGGGAGAAAGGTAAGCCAGTGGCAGGTGCGGAAAACCCAGCAGAAGGGAGGAGGCTGGGATGTGGCCAGGGTGTGCAAGTCAGGTGCAGACAGTGGCCTGGCTCCTTCTTCTGCTGTACCTTCCTGTGGTCTCCCATGGGCAAGACTGCAAGGCTTGTGACAGGGAGGTACATGGAAACAGCAGCATTCTGCAGACTATTGGCTGACTGAGGTTGTGGATGTTGCCTGACATTGCTCCTAAACTATTCCCAGCCTAGGTAAGGAGGTAAATTCTGGTTATATTTACACTGATAGGTGCAAGACTGTTCCGGGCTTTTACTCATGAGGTGTCCAACAGTGGTGCTAATAGACACAGACACTTTGTGAGGAAGACTCCTTTAATAAATATTTCTTGCGGTTTTAATTTTTTTAATTTTAGAAGAAGATGTGAGAATTATAAAAAAATAATGAATGTAAGGATACATGAGTATAGAGTTTGTCTTTTGCAAATTGTACTTGATTTAGTGTCTAAAGATGAAAACATAGATCGTGTATTAAACTTCCTGTGATTTTAATCTTGTGCTGAATATATTACAAGTTAGGTAAAGGCTTTATTAATTTTCCAGGTAGTAAAATCAAAATGCTTGTACGCAAACCCTTAATGGCTATTTTGTTTTTGAAATAGCCAGCATAAATTATACAGTTTAATGTACTTCTTAGCTTTTTGAGAGCTCAGTAGGCTATGTGAGTGTATGAGGAAATAACTGCCAGACTCTTTTGGGAAATACTACAGAATTAGTGAAGAAAATCATATAAACCAGACTTTAAAAAAATAATTCTGAGTTTATTTACAAGACTGACCTAATTGTCTACTGGATCTGGCATACTGGTTGAAATCTTCCTTAAAGTTTTGGAATCTCGTAGTTTAGATATTTTCAATACTGCATATACTCTGGAGGGGGTTTAAAAATTATATTAATAGAAAATGTTACAAGTGTTCTGGCTTTGTTAGATTCACAGAACAAGCAAGTCCTACATGACACTAAGAAGAAAATATTGTCTCATTATAGGAGCAACTTCTAAAACTTCTTCTATAGGAAGAGAGATCCAATTGTTGAGTATTGCCATAAGTAAGTATATCTGATATAGGTGTTTGCTATCTGTCTAATATATGTTTAATATAGATCTGGTATAGACATTTCCATACAAACACTTCATATTTTAAACATAACTCTTGTTCTGAGGGCATCTTTGTCCTGTGGATGGTATGAACTTACAGACTTTGTATTGTGAATATTATGACTATACCTGCAAGCTGTTTTGCAAGCTGAGGGAAAGAACATTTTCAGTGGTCTAGAGGGACACATTACAGGTGGTACAAGCCATGTTGCCAGATTAATTAATAGGTCTCTTTATGAGGAGAAAGGATCGATGATGGGATGTTAAGCAGAGGCACACAAAACCAACATTTTTTTGGTATTTCAGCAGAAATACCAGATAAACATAACTGATAAGAATGATGAATTTTAATGGGAATAACGTGCAGTAGATCAGAGAATGAATGAGTGGGATGTTCTATCCTTTGAGTTCAATCTAGTTTGTAAAACAATTTGGGAGGAAACAGAGGTTCAAACAGAGTCTGACTTGATTTTATTTTTTTGACTCTTCGATCATATGTAAGTGTGCAGTATTTTATTGTTTATGTTCCCAGATAAGTTTACATTTTGGGGACTTTTCTCTTGGACACAATATCATGAGATCAAGCACAAATGCCAATAAAGAAGAAAAAAAAAAAAAAAGGAAATGAGTTTTTCCACTAAGAAACAGACCATACTTGATAAGCGCCCTAGGCTGGTTTATGAGTTTCCTTTCTGCTGAGTGTGTAGCCTGTTGTGAAGCCACCTAGAGCTGTGTGTTCCACTCTGCCGAAAAGCTTGAGAAGAACGTGGCCTGTGGCCAGCATCCAGTTGTGTCATCTCATATGCCCAGGCATGCAAAGATGCATCTGAGCAGCCTTGGGAAAGAGCACAGCAAGGAGAGAGCTGTGAGTAGAGCAGCTCTTCCAGTAAGCTGTGTTTTGTAAACGATGCAGGTTTGTGTCATGCTGAAGATTCAGAATACCTTTAACCCAGGTACAGCTGATCAAGTGTAGCTCAGTGATGATGAAATCTGACTCAGGGTCATGCTGTCGAATTCCACTTCTGCATTTAACTCATCATCTCACTTAGCTACTTCCTGCTTCTGCTTTCTTATTGTAGTGCAAGTATCACCAGCTACCACAAAGTGGCTCGTGTATTAATTTGTGGATATTTCTTAACTGTTGTAAAGACAGAAGTGTGATGAAAGGCATGAAATCTGAAATGTACCCTGGTTCTTCAGTGCCACTTGCACAGTTTCTATTGCACTGCTCAGCACAGAGGAATTGTCAATTCCACAGATTGCTTTTGTTTATTTCACAGAACATTCCCAGTTGAAAAGGACCCACAAAGATCACTGAGTGCAGCTCTTAAGTGAAAGGCCCATATAGGGACCGAACTCATGACCTTGGCATTATTAGCACCATGCTTTAACCAACTGAGCTAAAGTTGGCTGTAGAAGATGCCAAAAATGTCTGTACAGAAAGAGGTTCAACAAAGGTAGAGCTTATCTGAGCTGATGACAGCCTGCACAACACTATATGTTTAAATTATATTTTTTTTTAGGCTAAATCAGTGTGTGTCCCAGCATTCCCCAGCTCTCTGAGTACTACAATAGCCTAAGAAGCCTCTTAGATGATTTCCCTGTCATCAGAGACAAGTACTTCATAACTGGAATATCTAAAGAAAAAAAAAAAAGAGGAGCGAGATTTCAAGAAAAACCTTGCAGCTGATACCAGGCTTGTACTATGTTTGCAAAAGTCTTTCTGGGGGCTTTCTCAGAGTTCTCAGTCAGTGCACATTACTAAGTAAAGGTGAATATATATTTGTAAAGGGAATAATAGTCTGAAAGTGCCTTGAGCAGTGATTTCTCCCAATGTTCAGGCAACTTTTCATGGATGAAGAATGTGTACAGTCAGAGTTTCCTGAAAAAGCTGGCATACAGAGAAGGAAAACTTTGAAAATGTGCTTGTTTCTAATCCTAAGCACTACATATAGGGGAAAAAACCAAACAGATAATCTCATTTTCAGGATGTAAATGCTCTGCTTTAACGATTAAGCCTAGGCAGAGAGGGTTGTTCTGCCCTTAAAGTTTTATTGATTTGAGATTTAAATGAAACCTGTTAATAAGTTGCAGAGTTATCAGAAGTTAGGAAAGGAGAGAAAGAGCACACAACAGTTTATGAGATGACCCTGTATCATCTGCTCCTTTCATTTCAGAAAGCACAATTTTTTGACCATGTCACAAGGATCTCCTTCCTCAAAACTTGTGTCTAGCCAGGCGTGCCCTTCTGCTGACTCCTTGTAGGCCTCTGGGTTCCCCATGTTAGTACCAGCAGACAGATGGTTTTAGAACTACTCCCCGAGCACAATGGTTTTGTTTTTGGTCATCTTGTTCCCTAGCAACAGACGGGCTGAGCAGGAAACACAAAAAAACCCCATATATTAAGGTTCAGGCAGAAGCTTGTGTTGATGACAAAAGCTGGAAGTTGTAGTTACGAGCCCAGCAAATCAAAAAAGTTGAGAAGGTGATTGTCACCTCTCCTCTGTGGTTTAACTGTATGCCAGCTGCATGCTAGTTTTGGGCTAGTTCTTAGCTGGCTAGTACTTGCTGGGAAGTAACCCCATCACAGGCTGATTTTTTCCTATATCTACCTGTTTTAACTGGGTGATTAAAATGCTGCATTTTGCACTCCTGTTTCAGATGCCCTGAGAAGCTTTTAAGCTGTAGAGTATTTTGCATATTATCATAAGGAGTTGTGCACTGAGTTCAGCTGCAGAACATAAAGATCTGCAGTTCATGCACTGCCTGCTACTCTTGGAGTCACAGGGATGTCATGCAAAGAATAAAGCCGTGGTGCATTTCAGTAGCATCTGTCCTTGGGACAGAGAAGGCATTCCAGAGCATTAACTCTGCTGGGATAATCAACAGACAGATCTGCAAGTCATAGCATTGTGCACCCAGATTAGGTATTAGCTTGTGCCTCTTGGCCAAGCTCACTTCCATATCACTTCCATATCACTTGATACGCTGCTTTTCTGTGCTTCATATACAAAGGAAGCCAAGAGCAAAACCTTACCTACTGGAGGCAGGCAGATGTGAAGGTGCCCAGAGAGCGGGGAGCGTGAGGGCAGCAAGAGAACTGGGGATGGCTGCAGCATGGGAATGGCTGCAGCGTGGGGAGTAGGGACCACTGAAACGTGGGGCTCTCCACATCTGCATCAACCTGCCCTGCACAGGCTGCCACAGAAACTGGCATTCTGACATGCCAGAAAGGGATCTGCAGGCAGCTTGATAAATGGCTTTAATTAAAAATGGCTTCTGCCCTTTCAGCAACTCTGGTCTTCTTTTATCCCCTCTTAATCAGTTATTACGAGTTAATGTTTCACTTTCTGGTTTTGTTTAACCGATGCCAAGAAGCACCTTGTAGATAGCAACTGTCAATTAGTTACGATGAAAGCAGAAATGTAACTTCCATCTTGTATACCAGGAGTTAATTCAATTACTTTCCTATCTTCTGAACTATTCCTGCTGCCTGCATTTGTGGCTGCCAGGTGCTTCTGGTGGTGAGCAGGCCCTGCCTTCCCTGTCCCTTCCTCCCTCCATTCCTCCTTCTCTCCCTCTGAAAAAGACCTGCAGCTGGGTGGAAGAAGTAGTGGATGTGGTGGATGAGGGGAAAGTGTCTAGTTACAGCAGAGGAGATGCAGGGAGGAGGAAAGATCAGCAAGATGAAGGGAAAGCTGTGGACAGTACTCTGCATCCACCCTTGCTGGCTTACCTAAGCCAGTATCCCTTAGAAAAAGGCACATACATTGTCTGGGTGTAGCAGGAACGTTATCTTACAGAGGATAGTAAAAGACTCCTGCAGCAACGGCTGTCTTAAAAGTAAATGCTGGAATCGGGAAGAAAGAGGACAATGAAGGACAGTGGGTTTTGTGCGGTGGTGCAGTCCTCTTCCTCCCTTCCCCCAGCCTTTTTTTTTGTTCCCAGATTTGGCATTTGAAACTAGGTCAAGGCTCTTAGTCATACAAGTTTTAAAAGCACTAGTCACCCTGTGAGCATGACGAAGCATTTTTGGGGTGTTATAGGGGTTTTTTTTACATAGTGCAGAAAATCTGTTCTATTAGTGATTAAACTCTGTTTTAGCTGTTTCTTGGGAAATGACAGTGCAAATTGTTCATCTGTTTCTGAGGTAGGCAGTACCTGGGCTTATCCAAATGCAGCAGGCTGTCCTTTTCACTCTGAGGAAGTTAGGTGCTTCATCATGGCAGGGTGACATCGTGTTGCAAACACGGCTCCAGAGAAGTCACTTTTAGTATCCTGTGATGAGGGGGAGGGGGAGGACAGAACCTCTGACAGGCAGCTCACAGTCCTTGACTGCTGAAATCAGTAAAGATAAAGCACATCTGGATGGCTGGGTGTGTTTCTGTCTCTGGAGGAAACTGTGGTCACCCTGTTTTCTCTTGCCGTGCTGGTATCGTTTATGGGTTGTGATGTAAAGCAGAGGAAATGGAGAGTGTGAATACTGATCTCACCCTAAAAAGGATCTGGTTTCCTTAAGTACAATTGGTGCTTATCATTCTTGTGCAAAAGTTAGTAGGTCATAGCTGGTTAAACTCTCCCCAATTATGATTTCCATGTTTACAACACAGAGCATTTAACCTTTCATTGCTCCTTCCCACCCAAACCAAAGGTCTATTTTTTGCATTCAGCCTTATGGGATTTTTTTTCCCCAGGGAAAAGGGAAAAAAAATATTAAACCTCCTGTAAAATTCACTTCAGAAAGACATGAACCTAATCTCCAAGGTGAATTTATATCTCTTATTTCAGAATGCACTAACTTCATATTGTACTTCATCCTCATGTATATGAAGACAAGAAATGGTACACTGTATATAAAAGCAGGAAAATACATTATTCATGTAATAAATGTTGTATTTTGATGTCTTCTGGCAAAAAAAAAAAAAAAAAAAAAAAAAAAAAGTGGGCTGCCTACTAGTAATTGCACATCATATTTTAAAATAATGATACAGATTTTTATGTGTCGGTTGCACTGCCCTGCCTATTTCCTGCTCTAGCCAGCAAAAGCATGTTCCTCAGGGAAGAGACCCCAAATGCCCTCGGCACAACAGCTCACATCCTTGCTTTACAAATTATATGCTTTCAGAAAGTTTCTTCCAAATGTCTCTCAAATTCAGCAGGTTTTAAAGGTCAAACCTTTACCTTGTACTCTAGACATCAAAGCTAAATCATGTTATGTCTAAAATACTCTTGAGCCGAATCTTAGAGGCAAATCTTATGTTCAAGCAACAGTTTTATTTTTTTAAAAAAAGTCTTTCTGGGAAATGACAAGCAGAAAGAAGCCCCAAAATACTGACCATTTCTCCCTTCTTACAGCAACTCAGATCCTTCCATTCTCAACCACGGTCTCTGCTGTCTCAAGATGGATGCACCTTCCTGAATTTGTGGATCATCCCTCACACTACCAAAGGGCTGATCATACTCAAAACACTTCCAGAGAAGGTCAGTGTTGCTAATGCTAAAAGATATTCTGTTCTAGGCACTAAGCCATGGACATATTTTCACATGCATTACAATTTAGCTTGTCACTGGACATGAGGAAATAACCATCAGCAGTTATAATCTGGATGAGGCCAGCTTGTGCCACTGCTAAAGGGTGTTGATGTGGAATACCTGCCAGAAACCACAAAGCCTTGGTCCTCTTGGTTTAGAGGTAGAAACGAAAGTAAAAGAAAAGGAAGGATCCTTTAGTTTAAAATCAAAAATTATTAAACCAAAACCCAGCCACACAAATATTTCCTCTTCATGAAATTATTCCCCATCCCATCAGTTTGTGTAGTATTGCCCCTGTTCCTGCGTATACTGAAGCATCAGACCTTTTGACTTATTTCTGTGGAAAGATGGAGGAGAGGGAACAGGAGGTAGGCGGTACCTGGGCTGGCCCTGGCAGTGCGGGAGCTGGGAGAAAGGATTGCAGGGGGAAGGCTGCCTGACCCTGTCTATCTATTTGGATAGATATAAACACTGAAAAAAGCAGTTGTAAGAGGCACTGGGGAGGCAGTTTCTTAACCAGAGCCTGTGATACTAGATGGGATGGTGACAGCTGGCAGTGATATCCTGAGCCTGAACAAAATCTAGTGGCTGACCTTGCTCTGGGGTCCTCAGTGTCACCCCAGGGAGGTCTTGTTTGGTGTTGGGCAGCAGTTGTGTCCCGAGAAGCTAAAATGTTTGCTACTTCGATGGGTTTGCTTAGGGATGATTACCTGAAAGATTTTATTTGTGCCTTTATCTTGTCTGCAGGCTGCTCTCAAAGCTTCCCACCTGAGCTGGTTGATGCATTTCACCACATGGTTTCATATCTCCTGGCTTTTACTCAGTTAGGAAATTACCCAAACTGCTTTTGTGTCCTAAACTCAGAGCCTCTGACCCCAGATTGTGGAGGACCAGCTTTGTCTTTTTATTTCTCCAGATTTTTTCCCTTCTGTGTTTTTCTCTTTATGTAAGATTTTTATTATCAATTCTGAATTTATCATCTTAAATTTTCATTTTGGAAGGGAAGAAAGGAGTCAGTGAATCATAAATGCTTGTTACAGCTTTTATTTTACTACTGTACTTGTGAATGTTTGATTTTGAAGTGGGTTTATTTTTTTTGACAGAAACCACTGCCTGTTCTGTGGCTTGAGCTCATTGTGCCAAGTGTGTATCAGTAACTTCATTTGTATATGACTGAGAAAGCTCACGTAAATTAGCATGCTTAATGAGCTTTGAAACTATCAAAAAGGCTGAGCTCAGTGATCAGTGAGAAACCACATAACCAGATGTAGGAGGAATATTATGTGCCATATATTTGAATTTCAGACACATCTATCATATGCTTAGCTACCTCACTCTTAAAACAGAAAATATGGACAATGATAGAGTCCTCAGTGCTCTGCTGTCTCTATAACACATTTTGCACAGACAGTTTTACTCTGTTACTCATGACCAAGAGATCTTTTTGATTGCTGCTGCTAAAGAATAGTTTCCCTCTCCTCCATTTAACTTCCCTCAATAATGGCAGGCCCTTCAGTCTGACAGAGAGAACACTGGGTTTCTATAACAGGTAATTATGAGTTAAATCATTTCTGCCACGGCTGTCTTGGGAGGCAGTCAAGCCCTGCCCACATTTCCTACAAACATCAAGAAGGAGTAGGCACTCTTGTAAGGGTAATGACTTGTAGAGACCCATTGCTTTGAGAAGTTTTTTGCTAAGCTTAAAGGAAATAAAAAAAACTTTAGAGCCTCAGCAGGAGGCTCGTTACCTTGCAGGAGTGAGCTACAATAATATTTTATTAAAAAAACATTGGAAAAGTTGTGCCTCTCATTCCTTATCAGACAGTAACGAGCTTAGGTCTCCGGAGTAAGTAAAATGCTGTCTCAGGACCTGATTCTGCTTGTGTCTGGCAAACTTAATCTTGATATACCACCATCCTTGCTAGCATTTTATAATAATTATCTTTTTAATGGGAAAGGTTAATGAGAGAACCACTCTTTTGAGTTGTTCATAACTTTCATTTCTATGCCTTTTCTTCCCTGACTTTACTACATCCTCATAATTCTCTACTGGCCACAGTCTCTATTTTTAAAGCCTGGTTTTGTAATGTTGAAGGGGATGTAAACACATTATTCTTCTGCCTCAGAGGAGAGGGTGAAATATGGAGAAAGTCCTGAAGTACAAAACCCCCAGAGGGAAAATGAGTTTATAAAACTGACATATTTTTAAGTGCAGTTCCTGACACTTTACCTGGTAAACCTACTGTTCTTGGGACTTCAGGGACTAAACTTCAACACATACAGAAACTGATTGACAGCCTCCAGAATTCACTGAACTCTAGCAAAATATCTCAGCTGTTAGCCATTCACAGAGAAGTGTTCTTTGATGAACCAATCTGGCATCAATTACGGTAGGAATTACAACCTGTTAGGGATGGGACTGGCACCTTTTTTAAAAAAGATGCTCTTTTTTAGTTGTTCACAAAGAGAGAAAAGAGTGTAAGAAAGACAAATTCAAATTTTGTCCGTGGTATCTGCTTCAAGATCATGACATGTGCCCTTTACGTGTAGATGTTTTTGTTTCACTAAAAGCATCGATATTCCTTTAACAAAAAGTGCTGAGGGTCCTTACATGCTTCATTGAGGGGTCTCAACACACCATCTCTGAGTACAGCTGCCTATTACCTGGGCATTAAATCACCTTTATGCTCTGATTCATAGTTTACTAAATTAGGGAGGTTGGTGGCTGCTACAGAGGCTGACTTGCAAGTTAATATTTTTGTATAATTTTATATTTTCCTCTATCAAAGGATGCTTAATAAGCAGGTACAGAACTCATCTGCTTATACCGAGATCTAGGCTTACCCTCTTGTAAAATGCTGCTCTTTACCCCATCACAGAAACCCCACTAAGATATACTTTTCAGGTCCTTCTAAAACATAAGTCCCTTCCTCTTTTTCCTCCACTCTCCCCCTGAATGCTTTCTGTCAGTAATGGTCACAGAGTGGTTTGAATGCACACAACAGAACAACCTTGGCATAAGGGCAGCATATGCACAAGTAAAGGAAATTTTAACTCTCCTCCCCTCTGTAGAGGGGGAAGAATTAGCCAGGGGAGTTAAATCCTTGCAAATGGCATGAAGACTCTTTGGGGACATACTGGAGGCATTCAAGAAATGCATACCACATGTGAAGAAAGGCTTAAAAAAGGGTAAGAGGATGCTGGCATGAGTAAACAGCAGGATTAAACTGATATTACAACAAGAAGGCATCCTTCAAGAAGCTGAATTTTCATTCAAATGAAGAAAAAAGGAAGCACTATAAGCTATCACAGGATAAACATAAGAGTATCCAAGACAGCCCAGCAAAGATTTTGAGGAACAATTTTGCTGAATGCTTCAAGACTAATAAATATTGTTTTAAATATACCCGGGAGCAGGGCAGTTGCCAGAGAGTCTGAAAGGCCAGTAGATGATCAGGAGGGTTCAGTGAAGATAAGTCAATAGCACACATTTTTAAAAAGTGTTTCTGCATTCCCTGTGGAAGAACTTGAGGAGGTTCCCACACCAAAAGTTTTCTTTATGGGAGATCCATCAGAGAAGATGCTACAAGTGGCAGTATGGGAAAGTTATGGGACAACCAGACTGAACTGAAGATGAACAAGATGCCAAGACCAAACTCAAGGATTTATTTTTTTTAAAGAAGACAAAGTACTACCTATGGTGTGTAGCTTCTTGCTTAACATTGCCTTGATACCCAAAGGCTGGAAGTGGCTGATGTGTCACCAGTTGTTAAAAAGGAGTGATTGCAAGGGTGATGTGGCTAGTTACAGTCTGATAAACCCGATATCCACAGTGTTCAATCGAGGAGAAACTGCAATGAAGTGGACATGTGGGCAAATACAATGTATCTGGGAAAGAGTCAACACCACTTTTGGAAAGCGCAGTTGCCTTACAAAACATATTGGGGTTCTCTGATGGTGTTATCAAACACAGCCAGAGGGTTGATACAGTTTGTATGGATTTCCTGAAAATTTTAATAGCCTCAACAGAGGCTCTTAAGGAGTCTGAGCAGCCTCTGGATATATAAGGAGATGGTCACATTCATAAATAATTTGTTGAGAATTAGGAAGGAGAAGGCTGTAAATGTAAAAAACCCTGCAACTTTTGTAGTGGATAGGGAAGGCTCCCAGTGGCTTCTCACAGGAGTTTGAGCTTTCTCCCGTGCTATTCAGGTGCTCATAAAGACACTGAAGCTCCAGTGGCACTGTGTGTGCATGGTACTTTGATACCCAGGATAACAAGGACAAGAGCTGGTTGCAGAAGGACCTTAGAAAATAGAGTGTCTGCAAAATAAAACAGCAGATGAAGTTTAGCATGTTGGTAAAATGACGCATCTGGGGGAAAAGAAGTAATCCCAGTGTATAAAATTATAAGCTCTGACTTGATCAGTACATTGACCATGTAGTAATGAAATCTCAGAGTTACAACAGATAATTCTGTCAAAATTTCAACTCAGTAGTGATTCAAAAAAAGCACATTGATTCCCTCTAGATGAGGAAAAATAAGAACACCACTACACCACCGAATAAATCTGTGTTGATGAGCCTACACAGTTCTGGTCCCCACCTGAGGAAGGACAGAGAACTTGGAAAGGAGCCATACTGTTGCTGGTTGAAACAAGAGGTGTAGCTGGTTGAGAGCCCCAAAAAACTGTCAATCAAAGGCAGGGAATAAACAAGGAGTTTTTGCTCACAGTCTTTTCCAGTGTAACATGCACAAGTGAACAGCAGGTAGGCAGCTCTGAACAACAAAACCAAAAAGGTGGTTCTTGCACATGGCTTGTAATTAGGCTGTGGGACTTCTTGCTGCACGATGCAGCGGGTGACCAAAGTTCATAGGACTCAGAGAGAGCCTGCACAGGCTCATGGAAGACAAATCTACCAAGGATTATTAAACATTTAGCAATCACCTCTGGCTGGGGAAATGCCTGAGCTACAAATTCTGGGAGGCCGTGAGAACATCAGTGGGAAATATCATCATAAGCTTGTTCTGGAGATTTTTGTAATCTTCTCATGAATCTGCTTTTGATCACTGTGGGAGTCAGGACTCCGAGCTGATGGACCTTTGCTCTGACCCAGTATGACCACGCTTGTGCTGTTCAGAATGTATTTGTAGACTGAAGTTTTTCTGGGAGATTTGCAAGGATATAAAATTACCTTGTGCTTTAATTTCTGTTTTTTCCTGATTAAAATACTGTAAAGGCAATTGATGAGGGGAAATAAGGAATCGTGTGTTAACAGCAAGTAAGAAGAGATTCAGAATATCAGCTATTTCACCTTTCTTGTTCCTTATTGCCAGTGCAATTAGTTTCCATATTCTTCACATCAGGGCTTACTGTGTGACACTAAATCACATTTAACCTCTTTTGAACTTCTGTGCCGAGTTCAATCATAGAAGCTTTTATTTGTCCCTGTAATTCTTTAGTTAGTCCTGCAACTGATACAAACTCCATGTAATTTAAAAAAACAACAGTTAAATAGGGGCTCTTTTTTTTTTTTTTTTAGAGCATGAGAATGAAGTACAGGAAAACTGAGGATGACAAAGAAGCTGTAATGAAATGACAAAGTCATGTCTAAGCTCGGTTGAGTAATACATTTACATGATGCATAGAGTGCAGTAAAAGGTAGCCTTATGTGTGGGATAGCACAGCACAATGCAATCCAAGCATGAGGAGACAGCTGAGTCCCAGAAGTGCTGTACAGATGTGTAGGAAGAGCTTTCTGATGATTTAGTTGGGTGCTGGAGCCCCTGCATTGCTGTGTGAGCCCAGGTCTCATGAAATCAGTGGGGAGTGTTGCTGCTAAACCTGGCTCTGGACTCCAAGCATTCTTTAATCTAGGTTCCAGAGCTTCACAAGCACTTTTGAAAACTTTGAAAAGTTTTAGTGGCTCTCCCACTTTGTATAGGAAATTTTCTTAGTATCAGAAATAGGAGGCAGAAGAGCTTCTGAATTATTATCCAGTCTATTAGCTACATGAGCATCCCTCTCCATTATCTCAGGCATATATTTTGCTGTAAATGTCCCCAGTCAATGGCACTTTCATTTCTACATCATTACTATTTGTGCCTATTTGTTTTAATCAAGTCTGCCACTATCCCTCTGAGCTGCTACCATGCTGGTTATGATGAGGAGCAAGTAATTTTGTTAGAGACCATTTGGAGAATTTTGAAGTCATCTCACTTCTTTTTTAATACGAACAGAGAGACATTTTTGTCCTCGGGGAATATTTCAGTCTACCAGAGTATTACAGACAGGATACACATGCGCTGCCTCCATTGAGTAACTCCATGATTCAGAGTGCATTTGCTTCACAGCTGTGACTCCCACACCTTCTGGATCCTCTAAGCTGCAGGGTGAGTAAAGTGTACTCTCAGAGGCACTCTACCTTCCTCCATTTGCCTTGAGCTTCTTGGAGAACAATGTCCTCTCCACTTCTTTTTGGTGTTCTTACTCCTTCCCTACCATAGTGCAAAGAATCTAACCACTAACAGCTAATTAAAAAATTCCCATGATCACAGCTTATTAACTTGATTCTCCAGTAGGAGTTCCAGAAGGCACTCTCTACAGAAGTGAATAATAAAAATTTGACACGGAATGTAATCCTGATGTCACCAAAATGGAATTATTCTGCATGATAGATGTTAGTGATTCTCCCAACTTTCAGTTTTGGGTAATTACCCTTCTGAGCTCCCTTATCAGCTGGCAGCGGTTTTGATTGCCCAGTATGTCTGTCATGGTTCTGTGCAAGACATTTAGGGGGAGTGGTGTTCTTAGATTTAGCACCACATGGAGTTACATAATGCCAAATTACATGCCTATGTGCTCAAGAGGCACTTTGAATGACACCAGCAGAAAAAGCTGGTGTCATGTTAGGGAAAGTAAAGACGAGTCTTGCTGACAATACAAGCATGTTCCAAGGTAATAGGTAGTTTTAAATAATCATTCTGACCTCATGATTCTTCATTTTAATGCCATCCTGCTAATTATCCAATATTGCATACTACCATTATTCACCTTTAATAATGCCTTTCCCAAATAATGATTTATAAGAATACAATTTTCTGCCTTGATTTAGGTGACAATGACACATAGGACCTACCTAGCATAACTGAGAAGCAGGATTTGTATTGGTATTGAATCTGGATGTTTCATGAATAAGATGTCTGATGTCTCTGAGATAGGACCAGCAGTAAAGGATTGACAGTAGGTAGGTAAAGATATAGGAGCTATTCTGTGGAGGCAGAAGTAGCACAGCATCTTGGTAGGAAATATATTCTTAATTAATTCTTAATGGAATTAATCTTACTGTTTCTGTCCCAAGGAGTGATTACAGATGCTTCTCTCTTTTCTAATACATGGCCTACTTTCAAAGTCATAGCAGAGTGTAACACATATCAACTATCAGCTTGGCCTCTGAGTTGCATTTTCCACATCATTTTAGATGGGATTCTCAGAACTAATTGAATGTTGTTCTTAATTACAAACAGTCATCTCTATTTTTTTAGACACTCATGCATTTTCCTTGAAGGACATTCCTAATGGATGGAGGATTGTTTCCAATCACTATCAGTAATGTAGTTAATATAAATTACAACACGCAGGTACAGTGAGACAGCAGCCTTGTGCTTATGCATAAAGACATAAAGACAAGATGATTTTATGATGCAGGCATAAAGCAAACTAATACTATCTCATGCCTTCTCTTTGTATTTTAAAAAACAGAAGTGAAAAAAAAAAACAACCTCCCCTTTTTCTGTCCAAAAGCCCATCTTACTATTTGCTTCACGTTTGACCTTTCTTCAAGCAGAACTGAGTATTTTTATTGATAATGAACCTATACTTATCCTTTTTCTATTGTGCCAGAACCAAAGAATTACATAACTTTCATGCAAGGGCATATATGTTTTAGGACCATGACACTAAAAACTTGATACCCATTCATGTTTCTAACACAAAAAATTTTGTGCTGACAGTTATCTGAGGTTTGCTATTACTGGTGAAGCTTTGACACCAGACCTTCAGAGACCTTCCCTTCCTTTCCAGCTGTGCCTGTGCAGCCTGAGTGATGCAGACCAAAGGGTTGCTCGGGCAGAGCTGGTGGTGATGCAGTTTCCAATGCAGGATGCACTGCAGAACAGCCATGGCTGTGCTGTGAAGGAGGCACTGAGTGTCAAGTCTTATTAGCTTGGAACAAGCAGGTGCTTCTAACAGTTCAGTTTGTTTGGGACTGTACAGTTCTATGCTCTTGGTTTTTGCAACCATGTCTCTGTGAACGTAAGTGACCTAGACCTGAGGTGTGCCATAATAACCTCACCTACTCCTGCTCAGCTCGTACAAAGCAAAGGGAACAGTGCTGTCCAATCAATCCTGAGTGCTCTTGAGAGAAGCCCTAGTGGTAGATGTCCCTTGAGGACCTGTTGGTATCTTCAGACTTCTGGAGAAACCAGTGACTGCCCTGACTTCCCCCATACTCCATCGCAGGACCAGCTCTTTTTTATCAGTGCAAAGGGAAAAGCAACAGCCTGGCCACTGTCTAAAACTGAATCTAGTCAAGGAGAGAAAAGGTACTTCCAGGCTGTACTTCCCTGAGTGTATGTTTGTGAGGCATGGCTGCTGGGGGCACCTAAAGCCTGCCAGAAACTATGTAAAGATTTGTTCAAAGAATGGGGAGGGAGATTCAAACTGTGATGGAAAACAAATGCACTGATAGATTTGTAAGGTAAAATGAGTGGAAAGGGCAAATTTAGCTATTTTAGGGTCTACTTCCTTCATGATCTGACCTAATAGTCTGCTTTCTTTAACAGCACTTTTACTAGCGACCAAGGAGAGACTGATGCTGTTGAAGTGATCCTCTTGAGGAAAGCAGAAATAAAACAAAGGATTTAAGTTCTGTGAAATTTTATCCCCATCTCTGACATATGTGAGTACCCACTGCAGCCAAAAAATAGGCCCCTTTTTTCCTGTGTTGTGCTCTGAGTGACATTGACGTGAGGCTCTGTTGCAAGTTCCAATTGCACAATAGCCTGTTGCACGTCTTGTCTCACTCTGTATCTCATGAGATGATATTAAGCACAGAAAATCATGTGAAAAGCTTGACACAGCTTTCTGAAGCAAAACATTTTCCTGGGACTTCCAGTAGAATTAGGCAGAGACAGTTGACACTCAAGTGCTACTTGGTTGCATAATGGCAAAAGGGCTGCAGATTTTGCTGAGACATCATGATCTGGTCGTATCACTTAACTTGCTGGGATCTTCTCTGATACTGCAAAAGCAACTAGAAATATTAAAGGTGGAATGGGGTGTGCTGAAGCTGAGAACTGGGTATCAGTATAGTTCCTCTCTGCAATGACTTCTGTGAGCAATAAGGTTAAGTTACCTTGGATGCAAGAATAGTCCCAAGTGATTGAAAACAGAAAAAATAAGTAATGTCACTGCCTTCTCCATCTATTTTCCTCTTGTCCTCATCTTTCATTTACCTTTTCTCTTGCCCTGTCTACCTTTCTTTATTTTTGCCTATAATTAGCCTCGTACTTTCGCTTTTCTCTAAAGACTTGTTACCCTCTGTTTCTTTGTTGCAGTTGTTTTTTACCCTATTTCAATGTCTATTCAGATTGTTTGTTGATTATGTTTTCCAAGTGTATTATTCTCAGTCGTGGGACCCGCCCCTGTACTTCAGGTTCCATAAACAATGTTAAATACAGTACTTGAAAAAATGGAAATTTGGGAAGCCTGCTAGACGAACTGTAGCAGAATTATTCTTAACCCTCCTATTTGGCTTAACTTCTAGCAGTCAAGAATAGAAAACTGGAAGGTTGCCATCAGAGAGGTCCTTCTGAAAGCAGAAAATGGAAAATTGCTTTTTAAAAAACCTTGTCCCTGAAAACCACAAGAAAGGAAGTGAAAGAGCAAGATGACACAGTGAGGGTGAAATCCGTGCATGAAGGCACTGGAAAGCACTGTTGTCATCCAATGGAGGAAGAAACGCTCAGTGGGCCTGTCCCTACAAGGCCAAGGCATTTTAGACTGACAAGTCTGAATCCATCAGAAAATCTATATGTGTGTAAAGAGCTGGTGTCAGGTTTGCTTCATTCTGGTCTCCATGTATCTGTATCCCACTGCTATTTCCCATCATTACCACCAGAGTGGAAGAAGCCCAGTCCATTAGCGGGGGCCCATGGTCCTTGCCTCTAACTAATTTATTGAACTCCTGAGAGAGCAGCTCTGGGACAAAGCAGGACTGGGTTGCAGGAGGGCTGGGAGTCAGGGGTGCAAATTCTCCATGTGGAGTGAGAAACAGCTTGTGCTTCCACCATGGGGCTGGGTAGGAGAGCCCCATGGCCTCAGCATCTCCCAGTCCCTCCACAGACAGAGATTTCTTGTGGTGATGCCTGAGGTTGGGTTTAGCAGTTATTGCCTCCTGGGAGGAAAGGTGAGCTCCCTGCCCCTGGCTTTGCTTACACTGGCCTTTGAGCACAAGGAATATCTGTAGCAGCACCTGCAACCACTCTTTCATAGAAGACAATCTGCTAAATCTACTGTATCCAAAAATCCCACTGTTTCCCTACTCCAAATCCCCACCCATCCCCTTCCACAGATAAGACCTCTCTACTTCCCTCTCTAAGCTCTGTGCTGGCCTTTGTGCCATACTATTAAGGGTTTGAAAGGCTGCATTATTTAAGCAATAAAATGTAACGAGGTAGATGGCTTGCTAATGACTCATCTGTTTCTAAGAGCAGAGTGTCTGCCTTGGCACTTGGCACTCAGAAGCTCTTAAAAACTCATGATCAGATACCAAGCAGAGCGGTAGAAGGTGGAGGGAGTTTCTTGGTCTATTTAATCAATGGTGATAGACAAGCTCTTGATAATCACCTTATTTCCTGCTTTATCTACTTGACCCCTTGGTTTCTTCCCCTCAGTTTTAGTTTTGTCCTACTATAAACTTGGAAAAATTTGTGAACTATGTAATAAGGCAGGACTACTGAAGAAGAGACTGTGTCCTGCTTGTAGGTTAAATGGGGCTACTGTGGTGAGCTGAGACAACCATATTCTGCGTGGATTAGAAACAGGGGCAGCGGAAGGAAAAGCTGAGTTAAGGTCCAAGGTCAGTAAATGAGAGAATGTGTGAAATACCCATGACTTGGTGGCAGATATCCTGTACCAGCCATGAAAACCCTAGTCAGACAAATTGGTCACAGAGGAGGAGTTTCTGATAAGGGAAGTTCAGCAGGGGCCCATGGAGGCTGTCAGAGGGGGGAAGTCTCAGATGTGGGTGACCTGGGAGGCTCTGTTCCATGAAACCAGATGTGGGTCCTGGGAGAGCCCAAAGCAACAGGGGAACTTGCCTCTGTCCAGACTATTTGTGGCACAGCACTAGGCATACAGTCACCCTCAAATGATACTGACCTTGATATTCTCTCTGAAAGTTCTGTATTTTAGAGAAGAATGGCAAGACAATTGTTTCAGTTTAGTGTGCTACTTTTTGCTAGCAAGTTGCTTTAGGAACAGTATAGAGACTTAGAAAAAGCTAGTACTGAGCTTGATTC
This sequence comes from Pyrocephalus nanus, assembly GCA_038380795.1. Taxonomy (NCBI): domain Eukaryota; kingdom Metazoa; phylum Chordata; class Aves; order Passeriformes; family Tyrannidae; genus Pyrocephalus; species Pyrocephalus nanus. The sequence goes on from CM076260.1 coordinate 45,914,498, forward strand.
TACCTTCAAAATCTTCTGGAAAGCCCAGAAATCCACATGATCCATGATGTATAGAAGAAAATTAATCAGGAGATGTCTCTACTGACACCTGAAAGAGCCAGACAAGAATTGTCTCCTCACTGGTAAGGAGAATTAAAATACCCAATCTGGGAATATGTGAGCCCAGTTCTTGCATATGAAAAGTAGCCTTCATGCATAAAGGCAGCAAAGTGTTGTCCTGTGTACGAACACCTTTGCTGTCAGCTCTCCACTGGAGTTTGTAGGCAGGCTGAAGCAGGCTGATGGGAAATTATTTCTCTACTCCTCTGTGTTGGAGCGTTAATATCTTATGCAATTTAAATGCCAGACTTTTTAGTATTTTAGGTATGTTATGCTGGTACAATTACTGCATGGTTATAGGCAATTTGGGTATTTACAGATAGAAACAGTAAAAAAAGAAAAAGTGGAAACAAAAGGTAAGAAAAATGTGCCCTACTGCCACTGGCTCTGATTGCAGGCAGCAATAATTAGTGTACATGAATGTTCAATTTCACACAAAAGCCATATTCTTTACTCAATATTTACAGAAAACTCCAATAGGCAACTGTGGGCCAGGTCATTATTGACAGAACTGGTCTGTAATGAAATTGCATTTTGGCTTGGATACCAGAACAAATTTGATATTGCTGCTCAACACTGGCTTTGCAATCTGTTTGCAATGACATTTACTTTTTGTTGTAAACATTTTAGGAAAGCTAAGAAGCCCTAAGCTATAAAGCATACCCAGTGTAAAATCCCAGGGATTACTGAAGGATCAATATTTTATGACAGTGATACCCACTGATGTGGGGTTTTATTCTGGTTTTCTGTTTTCTCCCTCTGTACCCGCAGAGCTCTGAAAACACAGCATAATGCAAGAAAATTTCTCAGTTGTACAACCACAGATAGTTGAAACATTCGTTCAACAGTTGATGGAAAACTACCAAGAATCAGATACTGAGGTACAGACCCTGCATTTCTATCTAAGCAACAGCTGAATCATGTTTACATCTTTATTTCTTAAAGCTCTTTGTCAATCAGTGACCTAAAAGAGAAACACATTTCTTAAGCTTATAAGCTTAGATGCAGATTATGTTGGTTTGTAATAGCAGTGTTGGCAGCAAATTTGTGTAGTGCCCTGCTGCCTTCTGACAGGTTTGTTTCAGCTCTCAGGACTGCAATAATGTGAAGATGAGCTAGGGCTGGAGGTTTATATGCAACCGCAATGCAGGATTGCAGGACTTTATTCACAGAATCTGTCATGGGAACTCTTCTTCCTGAGTCATTGCTAAATCAAGGGTCAATCACAATGTTAGGAAGCAGGTTTTGTTTTTCTCAGTAAAATTTAAAGAAAATATTTATGAAAATATGACCACTCCTGCTAAAAAAAAACACAAACCACATTTTTCTGTGAGAGAAGGGATCTTGGGGCCCAGCTACAATTCAGGCAGTTTCTGAGCTGGTGATTTAATTTCTCTACTGAAAATTCTCTTTTAGCTTCAGATGGAAAAAAAACACCATTATACAGTTGCAGCTAGAACCAGTCAAAAAAAAAAAAAAAAAAAAAAGACAAATCTGTTTTCCATTAGTTCAGTGAAATTGTAGCAAAAACTTCTACACTGAATGATTTGATTTTTGCTTCATTTTGGTATTGCAGAAGCATTTTATTTACAATAAAGTGACCATGTTTCATTTTGATGTATGCTGTATATAGCAACCCTTGTGACTCAGGCCACCCACAAGGTTTCTTATTTTGTTTTCCTAGGTCACTTTTTAAAAAAGCCATTTAGAGCAGTGTCTCACTGTACTGGGCTGTGATATCATGGCCAGAGAGTGCAGCAATTTGAAGCCCTACTCCATGTTTTATGAAAATATTCTCCAGCAGCAGCATCACTTACTTTACCAAAAAGAACAAGTATTACCATGCTCAGTGCATTGATTCTACTCTCTGAGAACAGGGGAAGGTGGTTTCTCTGGGTGGGAGGTAGTTGCTAAGTAAAAAAATAAAGCCAAGCTGTCTGGCTGGGAATTTGCTGAAATGGAGCTGGGCTACACAAGCACAATCACCATGCATCTTTGTGCTTTGCTTTAGGAGCTGGCAGCCCTAAAGTGATATGGCTCTGACACGGGTTGGTGATGGTGGTGGTCTGTTGAGTGGCGGTACTTAGTGGTCTCATTTGGGACAGAGTCCTACTGTACTGACACATTGTGACAGCCTTTGAGAAGGAAGGTAGGGAGGCTCTAGGGCTCCTGTTTCTGTGCTCAGTGCCAAAAGTCATGCCAGAAGGTCTGGTAAAACAAAGATAACCTGAAGGCAAAGGTAGTTCTGTGGTTCATGTTCACAATGGATGATACACTGGTCACCTTCTATCTTAAACTTCCACTGATGGGTCTCTTCCTCTGCAAGGCATTTCCCCAGAGCAATTCAGTCTTGTGCATTGACTGAGATAGAAAACAGAAGTGGGTCAGACACAAAGGCACAATGTCAATACCAGGTTTGCTGCACTGTGGCTGCGTAACCAACTCTTCTTAAGTTCTGAGCACTTGACTTTGCAGCTTCAGCTATGTTTTATAGGATAGCTGGTGTGTGTGGGTGGAATTTTGAAAGGATGTAAACCCAGCCAATAAATCAGAAATGCAATCTTGTGGAATCGTGATATCCATGTAATCTATTAGCTGACTTGGAGGCAGGGCTTCATCAAAACAAATTCCACTGCTAGAGGCATGTCAGCTTCTACAGAAACCTACACTAGGGAGAGGACTGCTTGGGTTTCAAGGATGTTGGCACAGCAGTGTTAGAACACCTGCACTTTGAATTTCATTCTTGGGCTCCTATTCTCATCTGTCCATGATTTCAGTTCTCCTCTGGGCTTCTTATAACTTGTTTGCCCTGTTTTCTCATGCTTTTTCCATGTTATTTTTTTTTTTCTACCCTGTATCCTTTTCTATATGGTGCCTGGTCAGCAACATCCCTTCTTGCCTGATTTTACTGTCCTGTCCATATGTTCAAGAAGGCTGGAGTGAGAGAGAAAATGAAAAATGAGTGTGAGGTTTCATCTGGGTGGAAAGATACAGGAGGAGTCAGTTGGACTTTCCTGAAGCCTGGGGGCAGTGGAGTCTCCACCTTCTCCCTGCACTTCTATAGTCCATCACCACCGAATTCTGTGTCATCTGTGTTTGTACTTGCAGGAAGTGGCTCAGGGTCAGGAGCTACCTTATGTCACTGGGCTCTGCCTCAACCACATAAGAGACGTCCCACTTCTCGTTAGCCTAAAGCAATTACCAGAGGCCACTGCAGGTCTGAAGAGCAAGCTCAGACGCTCAGTGTAGGTGTCAGAAGCCACAAGAAAGATTCAGGCATGATCTGCTAAAATGAGAAGGCAGATAGTTAAAAACTAAAAAGTGTCTAATCCTGTGCATTGTTCCTTTTTCTCCAGTAGAGTCTTAGGATTTGACCAACTTTTCTTTTCTTTGCTAAAAAGAAACATAGATCAGAAGAAAGGTAGTGCTGCTCTGAATAAAGATCACCAGAACTTTTAAGCAGGGCTAAAATACTTGTATTTCCCCCAGTAGTCATTTTTCAGAAATCTCTCAGTAATGTTTATGTAAAACAAAAAATTTGACACAGGAAATTTTACCAAGAACCCAGTGAAGTTATTAGCATTTACTGCTTAGATCTGGCACGCAGAGGTGCCAGGCAACCTTGAAAGCAGACTGTTCTGTTGGCTGAGCCTACAGTCTGCAGTTGTGCCTATTTCTTATCAGAATAATGTAATGCGTTAAGAATGACTTTTAGCTTTCCTCCATTGTGTTAATCTGGTTGCAAGTGCTGTTTAGCAGTATGAAAATAACCAAACATTTATACCAAACAACAACCTACCTATGTGAAATTTAAATTCTCTCATTTAAATCTGTTTAAGTTCTATTATGCACCTTCCTCTTTGTGCTAGCCTGTGTGCCCTTTCTGAAGGCATGTAGATTGTCCAGTATCAACAAACGGAACATGTAATTGTTTTTATCATATATTAAATGGTCTGTATGTACAAGGTTATCAGCAGACAGCATATTTGTTCTGATAAATGCATTACCTCACAGCTTACTGAACGAAGCCTGGTCACAGTTGTTCTGACTTTCTCTCTGGAGGCAGGGGACATTATGCTGTGGGAGGCCAGGCTCACTGACGTAGCAGAGCCAGGCACAGGAACTTCTTCTAAAACTGGATTTTCTAATACTGCTCCCCAATCTTTCTGCTCCTCCGTTCTCTGCACACATTTCCTTCTGTCAATTCTCACACCTATTAGCGAGGAGATCTTTCTTTTCTGATGACCAGAAACAGACATTTTAAGAGTACATATGAAACTTAACACCTTGCACAGAATTACAGAACCACTGAATCACAGAATGGGTAAAGCTGGAAGGAACCACAGTGGGTCATCTGGTCTAACCTCCCTGCTCAAGCATTTGCCACCTTCAAATATTGGTCATGAACTTCCTACTGTTTTCAGGGAATAAATGTCTCTAAAACCAACAGAGATGCACAAAATGGATTATTCCATATCATCAATGGATTATTTTCAACAAACCATTCAGTTAGGAAAATATTCTTGCTACAATTAATTAGGTATCACACAACATATTCAGAGCTCTGGATCATTTAATCCTAGGCTATGGCGATTGCTCATCCCTAGCTTTGCTCATTCACTTTTTCTGCTCTGATAGACTGTGGGGCTGTGCCATAGGATAATTATGGAAATAACAGCTCTTAGAGCCCAGCTCACTGATTTAGAGAAAGAAAACCTTCAGAGAGAAGATTAGAAAAGAAGGATGGGATAACTATGAATCACTAGTGCAGAACCTATTTGTGACTTGTGTCCATCTAAAGGTCCAGAATATGAGGGGATACTTGATCAGTCTTTTTGTGCTGCTGTATAATTCACCACAAGTGAAGTACTGAAAGGAATAAATTGCTGCAGTGTGCCAGGTGGATGAATGGGTGAATCATTTGTCTCCTGCTGATAGAAAAATCTTGTAAAAATGTCTGGTGGAAAAATAGTGTGCCTTCTCTGAGAGAGGAGGCGTATTCTCGATGGAACAGGTACCACATTAGAGAGAGTGATAGAAGCTCTTTTTAGTTACAGTGGAGGGAACATTTTGGATATAATACCTCAGCTTGTAATATTCTGCATTATTTTTCTTGTAAACTTTATGTCCATTGCATAATTGTATTGCTCACTCTAACAATGCCTTTGTTTTCAAGTAGTCCAGTGATTTCTTTGGGGCTACATATGTAATCACTTTACAAGAATAAGACATCCCAATCTAGTCTGTAAAAACTCACCTGATTGTGACCTTAGAGGAACTACCTGCATCAGATCCCCTGGGTTTTGATCTGATAGTCCAAGGGCCCATTAATGTCAACAGTGACTTGTGGAATGTTCTGATTTCTTTTGCAGTCCTGAGGGTGAGTCCAGTTTTCACCAGAGAGCCTACTTTTTCATCATGGTGCTGCTGCTTTCATTAAATACACACATCCCAGGATTTCCAATAGGTTGCCTGCAAATGATACAATTGAATTTCCATTTCTTGTAATGCCTGAATGCTGGATGAATATTACTCTGTCTTCCTGATACATTGATGCTAGAAAAACAATTATGAAGAAAGACCATCTGGTTGTAGTTGAGAGACTTTTGAAATCTTCTGAATGTTGTTTTCCCATATGTGCAGACTTCATCTTTTATGAGTTCTGTTTGTAATTGCAGGGAAAGTTGGATGTCTATCATCTTAGCACTGAGCAACCAGTGTTTGAAATCATCAGTGAAGTGAGAAGGGAAGGAGTTGACAACGTGATTTATAAGAAAAAAAAGGTCAGCTCCACTAAAAATAATGGTGACTTGAAAGAACATTTGTCTAAAGTAAAGACATACATAAATGTGTCAGTAGACAAAGACAAGCATAGTATCCTGGTTGAGCTTGCAGAAGATAGCTTACATTATTTCACTCTGTCTGGGACACTGGTTGGATGAAGAGCATGGAGATGATCCATGACCAGACTCTGTTAATGACTACTCATTTGTCAGGCTGTCACGGTGTTAACACTCCAAGTGCAGAAATGTTGGGCCAAACCCAGCCCGTAGACCCTGAATAACTACAAGTATTTGAACTAAATTTGGTTCTAAACTTAGCAATTCTAGTTTCAGACAGTTCTGAATGAAACCAACACCATGCTTTCTACACAGATGAACATCAGAGAGGTTGAACTTGGATCTGAGGAAGTATACACATGAACATTCAATCATACATTAGCATTTTCATCTACTGCCATTGTCCCTGTTCTGGACAGGGGAAAAAGACTGTGATGTTTCAGTGACCTTGACAAAAGTGTTGATGGGAGTTTTATCTTCTTCTTGTGCTACCTGGTCACATAAAATAATAGGGGCAGAATCCTTTTTTCCATTGGAGTTATTCAGGAAAAAAAATACATTCAGCTTTATGTTTTGAAAAATTCACCCCCAAACTGATCTTCTGGGAGTTATAAAATAAAGCCTGGAAAGTAATTTCCAGGCTGTACTTCCAAATCAATCCCTTCCTTCTGAGCAAAGTTCAATTGGTACTGAAATTATGTTATTCAGTCAGTGAATACGAATGAGATCAAATGGATAATGGCTAAATATTTCTGTCTAAAGCAAATATGTTTGCAGATCTCTAAAGCAGAGAAGTTTGTGAAGCAGGATATAACTGCAATGCCAACAGAGTGACAAGGGCCTTCAATACCCCCAAAGAACTGGGAGATAGGGACACTCAGAAGCAAGTGAGGAACCAGTGGAAATGGAAGAGGTGTAAGTGTGAGAAGACTGCAGGGAAACTTCCATGTCTCCACTTGAAAGAGACACTGCACATGAAGTGCAGTGAACATGAAGAGTGAGGAGCTCATGTACAGTTAAAGAGCTGTGGTTTGAGCAGGGCCATGGGAAGTTGGTGGGCTGGTGCACATCACAGTCATGGGTGGTTACAGGGTGTTTAAGAGGGCTCAGCAGGGAAGAAGAGGAGTGAGGATTGCCTTCTGTGTAAAGGGGTTTTTTCCCTGCACAGAGCTCGTGTGTGAACGTGGAGATTTACTGCTGCAAGCCTATGAGTCAAGGTCAGAGGAAGGAGGAATGTAAGTGAAGATTAATGACTGTGGTGGGGAATCTGTGACAGACTGCCTGGTCAAGAGAATAAATTGGATAGATCTGTCTATAGAAGGATAAGAAAAATGGTTTTGATTTGACATCTTGGTGTTCATCTGGAAATCTACTGGAAGGGGAAAACAGCATTGTGAAAGCCTAGGAGGTTCCTAGACAGCATTAGTGATAATATCTTAAAAGCAAATGCTAGAGGAGCCAACTGTGGTCAATCCCTACTTCCGCTGCTCACAAACAGGGAAAACCAGGTAGTGAGTATCATCTGAGGCTGCAGTGAGAATAGGCAAAATCCCTGAGAAACTGCCAAGATAGGAAAAGTGGAGATGGAAGATGGTTGATTTTTAAATAATCTGAAGGGATTTCATAACCAACTACCCTGTTAAGCAAGAAGACCAGGGAGTTTAGTAGAAATTTGGTCTTGCTTGCCTTAACAAGGAGCTTCTTGAGGGACTAAAATACAAAAAGAAAGATTGCAAGTAGAAACACGGACAGAAGTAGAGTATCAGAGTTCAGACCCATAGTAATGAAATTAGGAGGGCCAAAGCCCAGCTGCAGATAAAATTAATATGGGGCACAAAGGTTCAGAAGGTAAGTTGACACTGAATGGTAGAGCTTCTCTGCAGAGACACTTCTGGCAGGAGGGGCAGGACCTCCAGCGGTTCTCAGTAAGCTCTGTAACAGTTTTCAGGAGGAACTCACAGAATCATAGAATGTGAAGCGGTTGGAATGGACCTTGAAGATCATCTAGTCCCAACTCCCCCTGCCACAGACAGGGATAATTCCCACTAGACCAGGTTGCTCAAGGCCTTATCCAACCTGGATTTGAACGCTACCAGGGTTGGGACGTCCACAATCTTCCTAGGCAAGTCTGCTATTTTGAACAAAGAAGAAAACCTGATGACAATACTTTTCATGAATCCATTAATTTTGGTTTTATTAAGGACACTGTAATTAAGGTGAACCAAGTATATGAATATGGTATGAACCAGAATCCCCATTTGGCATAATAGTGTTCACCTCCATTTGTAGTTCTCCTTTTTGTAGGGGTTCACTGCTTGCTTTTTTGGATTAAATGTCTTCAATTTTTTTTCCTGTTCACATTTCCTGTTTCTGCAGAGACACAGTGACAGAAAGTTATTGGCAATGGCTGCACTGTTTCAAACTGCGAAGTTTGAGCATTTAAAAGTTAAAACAAAATACAAATAGTTGCATGCTTTTACAATTGTATTTACTTCCAAAGGGCATTTCTTCTTGGGGAAATTAATCCTTGTGGGTCTTACCAGTGTCTTCTTTAGCAGGAACAGCTGCAGCTCTTACAGGATGAAAATATCAGGCTTAGCGAGCTGGTAGGTAAGCTAAAGGCTCTGAACTGTTAGAAGCAAACCACTCAGTAGCCACAGCTCCCTGCTAAACTTAGAGATGCTGAGAGGATGATATTTCCTTATAATTTCATCTGTTATTAGTGTCTAATTTTCAGCAAAATTGGTGGTCACATTGGAGAGGCTCGTGGAATAATGGTGAGTCTAGAAGAGCTCTTGGTAACTGCACATTTTAAGTAAAAACTGTAAATATTTTTCCCCACTACACTATGGATATAGTGGTAGTCTTCAAGTGGAAAGAAAGTGAAAAAAATTCCTGATGCATGCTTGAAGCAAGAGTTTAGTAAGTGTGAGTAGCCTATAGTATTCTAATTCTGTTGTTGACTCTGAAGATGATTTATGACATTGATCAAAATGTACTACTTCATAACTGACCAAAAAGTACCAAAAAAAAGACAGGCAGACATGAAGTGACAATGAACTAGATTGTCTTCTTGGGAGTGGCTGAGTTTGTTTGTTTTTTTTTTTTAATTGGTATCTGATTAAAAAAAGCAGAACATAGCATGAGGTTTTTAAATTTAATTAGAAAAATATAAGATGAAGGCCCAAAGTAACTAAATTGAAGCGAAGATGGATGGAAAGAAAAGTGCTGCACTGCGTTAAATGAGTCTGATTAGAATGGAACAAACAAGATTATTGATTGTTATAGAGGTTAATTAGCTGCACATGTCAAGAAAAGGCAAGGCAGAATGGAGCTTATTTGGTAACTTAAAAAAGGGTGAAAACAAAATGGGTTTTGTGTGCTTGTTAATTTTAAACTTTAGTAAAACTGGATGCGCTGTATCAAGGAGATGCTAAATCATCAGAATATTTTATTAAACAGCTCAGTCAAAAATGGATTGAATTATTGCAAATTTGTGGATTTAAATAAGAAATAAGAGCTATCTTCATGGGATCTAAAAGAAAAGCCTGAAACTGAGAAAAATAAATGGGAGAATTTGGCTTTTTTAAAATTAGAAAGTAACTCATCTCGTTCTGACAGAGCTTTCTTGTGTTTGACTTTGGAATGATCCCAAAGATCTAAGAACTTGTATTTCATTGTTCCCCACTCTAAGTGCAAAGGATCCTGGACCTTGCTTTTTTTCGATTCAAACAGCTGGAAAAGGAGAAAGGGTTGCTGAATCTGTATACGACACAGTAAGATGTATATACACAATCACAGAATCAACCAGGTTGGAAAAAACCTCTGAGATCATCAAGTTCACCCCTTGATCCAACACCACCCTGTCAACTAGACCATGGCACTAAGTGCCACATCCAGTCTCTTCTTAAATACCTCTAGAGACAGTGAATCCACCACCTCCTTGGGCAGCCCATTCCAATGTCTAAACACCCTCTGCAAAGAATCTCTTTTTAATGTCTAGCCTAAAGCTTCCCTGGCACAGCTTAAGACTGTGCCTTCTTGTCCTATTGCTGGTTGCCTGGGAGAAGAGATCAACTCCCACCTCCCTCCAACCTCCTTTCAGGTAGTTCTAGAGAGCAATAAGGTCTCCCCTGAGTCTTCTCTTCTCCAGGCTAAACAACCCCAGCTCCCTCAGCCTCTCCTCATAGGGCCTGTACTCCAGTCCCTTCCTACACATTTATGTTTGTATTTAAAGCAAAGAGACTTTGCCCAGAAGGAAGACAAGCTTCATCACACACATTTTTATATTTTGTGTTCTGCACTGCTCTGAGTGAATTGCTGACACATGAATATAATTACAGATGTGCAGTTGTACCCATATGAAAGATTATTCTACGTTTTCTACTTTAAAGGACCATTCTTGTCCATCCTCTTCCCCACTTTGCTTTAGAAAAAGTCCAGCTTTTGTTAGAAGATAGAAACCATTCAATCCCACTTTAGTCAAAATCTATGAGAGATTTACTTTTCCAGAAACCCACTTCTCTATAAAAAAGAGAAAAACAACTGCTCTCATCACTGTTTTTGTTATGAGCTTTCTCCTTTTAGTAAGCTCTTCAAAACAAAAAAGAAAGACTGTCCAAATTCTGTGATGGTGGCAGAACTTTGAAGGTGACTTTGTTTCAGAGGCAGCTCAAGTCTGTAAGGAAAGCTTTTGCAAAATCTGAAGCAGACATTGCCAAGCTAAAGAAAAGGCCATATAAACTGGTGTCAGAATTCAATAGTTTCTGGATTCTTCTGTCCCTCTCACTTGTTTTGATGAAGAATTTGACTACTGTTATTCTAGGAAAGAAATGGATTAAAACCTAAGTGCATAATATAGTTACTAAAGCTGGATATGTATTTTAAGGCATTGAAACCATGTGTTCATGTAAGTGTTTTCACCATCACAGGCAAAGGGAAAAAACTGAAGCATCTTGGAAAAAGTCTGAGTCACATGCCAAAGTGACAGTTTACAGGCATTACATTTATGTATGTCATCAGCAGTGCCGGAGATATGTTTTAGTAGAGCAAAAGACACTATCAATATTTTATTCCACAGATTTAAAAAAAACCAAGTTACAGATCCTGAGGTTGTTAGTCTTCTAACCAATCATTAAATTTCAAGGAAACATTCAGATATGTTGTCATTAAATACAGAAAAAAAATCATTACATATTTTTGTTTTTGTTTTTGTTTTTGTTTTTTCCATCTGAAGACCTTAATGGATATATCACTGCCACAGCAAACTGCTTTTCACTTCTACATATGGCTGCCCATGCTGAAATGGCCCATTCCTCAAAGTCAGACTGAAAAGCATGCCCTTTACTTAAAATATATTTAATGCCAGGCAACATGATTATATGGAAAATAAGTCTTGTCAGACCAACTTCATTTCATTCTGCTGATAAGATTACAAGTTAGATACATAAACATAATGCTAGATGTGTAATATATATTTGGAAGGGCTCTGTGGGTTAGCAGCACATAACTTTTGTATTTTTAAATTTTATTACTATACAATACCAATAAAAATGCTAAATGGATTGAGAGCTAGATTTTTTGACAGCTGAAAATGCATCATTTTCATTAACTTGGTTTCTGATGGATTCCTACCGGGGTTGGTAGCAGAACTATCACTATTCAACATTTTTGTAAGTAGATTGGAAATAAATATAAAATTATAGATTATAAAAATAACCAATTACATATTTGGGGAGCAATGTTAATGAATTTGATAAAGGACATTTTGTGGATAACTCTATGGGCAGAGCAGGAGTACAGAATCACACAGAAAACTTGGTTATCCCTCTGAGAAGTATTTCAGTGCCTGGTTAGATATAGAACAAATGGAAGCAGGGCTTGCACAGCACAGGGCAACTGCACCCCTGGACAGGACAGGGGTCGTGACTGATGACTGGCCGTGTAGTGTGGTGCTGGAAAGGATGGATGCTGCAATCTCTTAGTTTGTAAAAAGGCAAGTAGTGCACATGTATTACAAATTAGTTTGTAGCTTTGTGTACAACAGAGAAATGCAGCTGCTGGTTCCAGAGTGTACCACTTGAAACAGATGAAGAAAAATATGAGAGAATGCAGTGAAGAGTTGCAAAAATTATTTGAGGGCTGCAGGAAATGCTTTCTAACAGAGGGCTCAATCTGTTTAGTCCACCTGAAAGAAGAGTGACATGATTACCGTCTACAGGTAATTCTGTTGGGAGAGAAGATCCAACATTAAAAGGTTCTCAGGGGAAGCAATAAATAACAAGAGGTGATGCCTCAAAGTTGAGGCCAGAGAAACTTAAAATGGGGAATTAGAAACAATGTTTTCAAAATGTGATTAATGATGGAAATGACAATAAGACTGAGTATTATCAAGACTGAGTATCATCCTATGTTTCTGGGAAACATGGTTTAGCCAAACCTACTTGCTCATTCCAGTACAAGGGTAGTAAACATGATATTAAAAAAACATGTCTGATGGCTCAATTGTTCCATTTTGAGCTTATCAATCTATGAAACTCCAACCTTAGTAAGGCCTAGAGAGCTCACCAGTGAAAAATGTTTGGGCTGTGGCTGCTTTTAGCTCTTTGTGTTCAGATTTTTCAGAAGAGTGGAGTTGCCTTTGGGTAATAGATGGGTTTTCTTCCCTGACAAGCTGTCAATTTACTTCCAGAAGACCCACTGGATCTGCCGTCTTTCTGGCAGCAGTTTTTGTTGTTGTTTTTGTTTTCTTTTGGTTTCTGACATCAGCTTCTGGTTCTTTCTTTTCTTCCTAATTTCTTTCTCACCACTGTGATGATGGTGTTTACCAATAGCAAAGTCCATTCCACAACCCTTGGCTGCACAAAAGGGTTTAATCTGATCTGGGTGGCATTTGATGTGGTACAGATTGCAATATGTAGACATACTGTCTGTCTGTCTCTAGAAACCACGTATAAACAACATTTGAAAAAGTTGTGCCCATATCTCCCCTCTTTCCTTGTTTATACGTTGTTTTAAAAACAACATTCACGTGCAGAACAAAGGCTGGTTGCAGAAAGCAGATTTCAGCAGCGTAAGGAAATTGGAAGCAACTGCCCTCTTGTTTATTTGCAATTGAATGAGCTGTACATGTGTATGTTGTTTTGAGATTTCTCTCTCTAACGAGTAATGGTATGAATGCAGCATGCTGTTCCTACTCATCCTTGTGCTCCCTGTTCCCACAACCCCGATTTTATTTTGGGTTTAGGTCTGACTAGGGTCCTTTCATTAGATATTAGGACAATTCAGGTTTGTTTCCCAACATTTCGTTATCTTCAGTACCAAGCGGTGTGCAACTGGGTCTCTCCTCATTCAGTGCAGCTGAGCATGACAGCTGAGGACTGGTCATCAGGGTTTAAAAGGAAATCTAAAAAGGTGTGTACAGAAACTGGGTGGAATGCAACCTAACTCTGAAGATTTTATAATTGTATGTTGCAGAAAAAAATGCTGTTGGAAGTAGTACAGAGGAACATACAAGACAAGAACTTCCAAGACACAAGTAGTCCGTGCAATGAAAGCTAAAAACATGCTCCCAGATGGAAGAAAAAGAGCAGAGAGCAAAATGCCTAACCAGGGAAGCTGGAGAACCTCCTAAAACATACTATCTTCAACGAAGAGGGGTCACATAAAAAAAGCAGCAGGTAAACTCTTATCAAAGAATTGAAATACGGAAGTATTAGCATTTCTGGAGAGAGGTCTCCACATTTAACACTGCCTGACCACTTATCTCAGAGTATCCCTTCAAGTGTCTGAACTTCAGAGCTTCACTGTAGCCATGTGAGCACTATGGATGAATGTCTTGCTGCAGGAACTTTGGCACTCCAGTGGGCCCTGCCTGCTGGGGGCTTTAGGGTCATGGTCCACCTGTTGGTGGCATCTTGTGTTTCTGATACTTCTCAGGGCCTTCCTGAGTCCAGTTCAGTATTCTCTAGAAAGTAAGGACTGTTCTCCATATTTTACAGGTAAACTGCCTAAGAATTTGTGTAACATGCTGGTGCAGAGGGAGTGGGTATATGATGTCAGATGGAACATGCTGGCAACTCTGGGGGGATTGGGGGTGTGGCAGCTAGAGCAGGAACTGGCTGGGTTTGGTGGCTCTGGAGGATCTGCATGTCTCCCAGCTGTGTGCCCCAAGCCTCTGCCATAACCACCACTCTTGTCACCAGACTAAACAAGGAGCTTTGGAGCCTCACTTGGGCTCTGCCTCCATGCTGTGGTCGTGTTCCTGGGTCTGTAGTGCCTGTCATTTTCCTGGCTCTCCCTGTGACATTTTCCAGGCTTTGGCACCAGTGTTGCAGAGCTGACAAACTGCTGTCCTTTTGCTTTATCTATTCTGCACTGGACATAAATCCTCTGCCCTTACCTCTGCGTTACATTGTTTCAGATACATTACAACACTGTTCCCCAAATTCTGGACTGTATTGGGAAGGGAACTGCTTCAATCCAGTCTGGCCACAGAAATGGTATTAGCTTTCACAAAACTGATGCCATTGTACTGAACTGATGTACTGAGTTTAAATCCTTTATTGCATTGCTAATCATTGTTGTAGTCTAACTGGAATCAGATCCACTCTTAAAGGATATAAAAGGAACTGTGGAGCTTTAACTACTTCAATTTTAGAACTGATTTGGCCAAGTAAATACAATCTCTGTTTAGCACAGCTGGTGGAGTAGGCCCTTGGCTGTGAAATGTGCAGTGCTTCTTTTGTAGTACAGCCTGCAGAAAAAACATACTGTTTAGAAACCACTTGATTAGACTTTAACTAGATTAATCCATCTACTGACAAGTTTGCTGCCTCTTACCCTTGCTTTCTTGGTCTATAGAAAAAAGAGGTTTGTATAAATGTAACTGAGTTCCTCTCCTCTAAACCAAGCAAAGTATACTCTGTCTTCAATCTTCTCAAGCATCAAGGTGAAAAAGCATGAGCTGTTTGTTTTGCCCGAGTCAGGATGACAAATGCCATTCTGCTGGGAATAATTTCTCAGGCTGTTGGCATGTTTTCTAAACAAAATCATATGAGAGACTTTTACACAGCCATCGAAGTTGGTGCAGATACGAGGCCACTGATTTCATTGGTGGCTCTGAACTGTTTTGCTGTGTTTAGAAAATAACCCTTCAAGAGATCAGGAGTGTCAACACCTGTATCAGCCTTCAGGAAAGCAGAAAGGAAAATAGTTACTACCACACAAAAGCCCCAGCTGCAGCTAGCACCTACATGGTAATTAACACTAACCAACTTTAAATATAAATTTAATTAGCAAGTTACGGATTTTGTGTGTGAGAGGTGAAAGAAGAGCTGCTGGTTTTTTTTTCACATAAATCTGCCCTGAAAATGGATGCAGGACCTTGTATAATTAGGGCTACACACGGAGAGCACTCAGAAAAGCCTCTGTATTATCTTCCTCCAGCAATGCCTGAAATGCAGATTCCTATTAAACAATAATGAGAATGTCAATTTGCACTATTCATGTTGTATTTTGCATTCAGAGGGATTATGGGTATAGATCATCCTAGGTGCAATCACACAACACCTACAGGATGGACAAGGGATGAGACCCAGCCAGCACCGGGTTAGGAAGGGCAGGTCCTGCCTGACTAACCTGATCTCCTTTTATGATCAGGTGACCCACCTGGTGGATGAGGGGAAGGCTGTGGATGTGTCTGTCTGGACTTCAGCAAAGCCTTTGACACCGTCTCCCATAATATACTCCTGGAAAAGCTGGCAGCCCACGGCTTGGACAGGGGTACTCTGTGCTGGGTTAGGAACTGGCTGGAGGGCCGGGCCCAGAGAGTGCTGGTGAACGGGGCTGCATCCAGTTGGTGGCTGGTCACCAGTGGTGTCCCCCAGGGATCAGTGCTGGGCCCAGTCCTGTTTAACATCTTTATCAATGATTTAGATGAGGGGATTGAGTCCACCATTAGAAAATTTGCAGATGACACTAAGGAAGGGGAGTGTTGATCAGCTGGAAGGAAGGAGGGCTCTGCAGAGGGACCTGGACAGGCTGGAGAGTTGGGCTGATTCCAGTGGGATGAGGTTCAAGAGGGTCAAGTGCCGGGTCCTGCACTTTGGCCAAAACAACCCCCTGCAGCGCTACAGGCTGGGCACAGAGTGGCTGGAGAGCAGCCAGGCAGAAAGGGACCTGGGAGTTTGGATCGACAGGAAGCTGAACATGAGCCAGCAGTGTGCCCAGGTGGCCAAGAAGGCCAATGGCATCCTGGCCTGGATCAGGAACAGTGTGGCCAGCAGGACCAGGGAAGGGATTCTTCCCCTGTACTCAGTGCTGGTGAGGCCACACCTGGAGTGCTGTGTCCAGTTCTGGGCCCCTCAGTTCAGGAAGGATATTGAGGTGCTGGAGCAGGTCCAGAGAAGAGCAACCAGGCTGGTGAAGAAACTGGAGCACAAGTCCTGTGAGGAGAGGCTGAGGGAGCTGGGGTGGTTTAGCCTGGAGAAGAGGAGGCTCAGGGGAGACCTCATCACTCTCTACAACTCCCTGAAAGGAGGTTGTAGCCAGGTGGGGGTTGGTCTCTTTTCCCAGCCAGCTATCAGTAAGACAAGAGGGCATGGTCTCAAGCTCTGCCAGGGGAGGTTTAGGTGAGATATTAGGAAGAAATTCTTTACAGAGAGGGTAATCAGGCATTGGAATGGGCTGCCCAGGGAAGTGGTGGATTCTCCGTCCCTGGAGGTATTTCAGAAGAGACTGGATGTGGCACTTAGTGCCATGGTTTAGTGACTGTGGTGGTAGTGGATCAAGGGTTGGAGTTGATGATCTCAGAGGTCCTTCCCAACCCAACTGATTCTATGATTCTATGTTTAGCAAAGCTGTAATTATTGATTATTTCAACCAGGAAGAACTGATGGCCTCTCATGCACATGAGTGCACAGGACAACAATAACTTTTCCTTTAAATGTAGGCCCCTGCCTTGAGGCAGAGCTTGTTGGAAGATGAATTTTTGTTCCTGCCATTAATCCTTTTACCATTTTTCAGACAGGAAGCCGGTTAACCCAAGAGTGCAGTTTAAAATGGGAGGCACGTTGATGAACTGCAGTGTCAAGTTTATGACCTGGAAGCTGCAGTTACCCAGAGGAATGGGACTGCAGGTAAAGACAGGTTGTGAGCTATGAGTCTATGTCTCTGAATCCCTCCTTAACCTCTGAAGCAGTAGGCAACTTAAGCCAAATATAAAAGAGAAGACCTCATCTGTAATGGAAGCATTTAAGTAGAAGAGAAGGACCTAAAACAACCTTCAGGAAAAGTCAGAAAACTCAAAAGCCATATATATGCCTTCTTACACCAGAGCTGCTGAAGCAGCACAACACAGTGACTCTCCAGTTAACAGCTTTAAACTGTAACTTGTGCTATCTTTTGCTTTGTAGGGATATTATAGAAAATAACAGGCAAGCTGCATTTAGGTGAAGAGGCAACTGGGAAACAAAGGATCCCAAGTAGTAGGAAAACAGGCTTCAGGAGTGGTTCTGTCCTTGGAATAGCTAAATGGGAAATCATGTGGGGCTGTCAAACAAGACTTTACGCTTTTAACTCAATTGGATATGTGCCTATGATTGCAGGTGCTTTTAGAGGCTATTAAGACAGCAGTGAGAGCTTTTTAGTCCTTAACTGAATTAACCTGGAACTTAAACTTTTAACAAAAATCTTTCTTCCCAGCTGATTGTTAGGTAACTTTTAAATGCAATGCTTATGTAATTCATGTAGTTTAAAAGCTTGATTAGGGATTTCTACTCCTAACTGTCTGAAATTGTTGCTTTTCTCTTTGTTATTAGAATCCTTCCTTCAGTCTGACCAACACATGCAGCAAAATTGATGGGCAATACCTAGTAACTTAACAGGAAAAAACCCCAATGATCTTTCAAGCTTTATTTCCATTCTATGAAGAATATGAAGTACTGCATATTTAATTATAGTTTCCTTCTGCAGGAAAATTTTAGTTGTTCCTGCCACAGGAAACAGAGAAATGCTCATTAGCACGCTGCTGAAGACAAGACACAAAGCCAATGTAGAAAAATAAAGAAGTGGGAGATATCTTTAATTAATGCGTGAATATACTTGAATATACTTTCTCTTTCTTTAAGCCAATCAAGTTCAGGGGAAAAGTTGGTGCAAAACTTTTAAGTCACACTGATGCTACTGAGCACAAGGAGAGCAGCTGTGACAGAAAGGAGATGATTTTTTTTTTCCCCCAGCAGTGAGTTACTTGTGTTAAAGATGATGCAGATCTGGAAAATCTGGCTGAGGAGCTTGGATTTCTCTATGCTCAACATAGGAGCTCCATCAAACTATAGACACCAAGCCTGAAACGTGTTAAAACTCTGCACTGTATTGTAGCTACCTTTTCACTTGTGTTATTTTAATTCCTATGTCTGTACTATTTAATGGATGTTGTGAAGTTTGGTTCTGTTTTTCCTTTCAAAAAGGCAGAAGACTGCAGAGCTGTTGTAGTACAAGTAGTATAAGAAGTTGTTTTCTAGATAACAAGTCAATATTAAAGAGGTAAATTATTTTTTTAAAAGCATCAATACTAGTACTTCTGATAAGGCAATCCCGACTTGCATCATGTAAAGATTTTTGCCTTTCCTGTTAAACTGAGTTGCACTATGCCACTGGCCTAACTTCAAGCCTGTAGCATTTGGTCAGACCTGTCTGTACAGGGATGGCAACTCTTACTTGCAGGAGCTGTGTTTTGACTGTAAAGGGGAAGGCGTTTTACAAACATCTTGGATTATATCTGTCTCAATTAACAAATTAGGTGCAGGATTACAGCTACAGAGCAAAAATACCCTCACCTTTTTAGCTAAAGTTAGTGAGAAAGATTAGTAAAGGTTCAAGAAGTGGTACAGTCACACCACACTGTACAGATACTAATCAGGGCTAAATCACATCAAGGCTGATGGCAAGCCAATCCTTTGAGTCAATGGGGATTTTTTTTTTTTAGGGGTTGAAGGGTTGGCGTTAAGTGGCTGCAACTCTGCTTTTTAGAAACCTATGAAATTGAAGACTGGAACTCACTAGGGAATTCAGGGAACAGATCATTAACACCCATCCACACCTTTTAATCTTGGCTTTCAACAGGACCAGAAAATACACAGTTGTGGGGCAGACAGTCAGGTATCATAAAGTAGACTTTATAAAGCAGGAATCTTCTGCTTCACTGAGACGTCTCCTGCTGCAGGAATGAATGCCAATACACTCATTACTATGAATAGAAAAGGCATGGAGTGAGCTGCAAAATTGGAGATAATGGCAATGTCTTTGAGTAGTTGCAATTATCTGCAAATAGTTTTGTTCTACTTTCTGTCAAGATCATCCATTAACTGTTTTTGCAGACTAAACAAAGTACTATTCAACTACTACTATGCTGAGTCTTCACAACTGGAGGTTCATTCTTTTTTTTTTTTTTTCCCTTTCACCCTAAAGATGTGCAGGTCAGGACTTTCAACAAGCTTTAGGCATTACCAGCAAACATCCTTTCAATTTTGACATAAGAAACAGCAGGAAGAAACACTCTAGGACCAAAGACAGTAAGTAATGATGGCATTGGTAATTGCTTGATATGGTTGGAGAACGAGCAAATTTTTTGCTAGTTTGCAAGCTGTGATTGAGACCTGCTCAGGCAGGTCTCATGTGGACATTAAGTCAAATCCCTTTGAAGACTGATCTTTCAGAGCAAGGTGACAGGATGCATTGCTAGTTAACGGGGTGGAAAATAGTTCTAAAAATTGACTAAGAAAAGGGAGTAAGAGAGAGGTATTTAGTTAACAGTGGTCTAGGAAGTAATTTTTTTTTGAGTACCATGCCTTGGTTGCTGCCACTTTTTCTACATTACTTATGCTTTCAGGTGCCTAGCAGATGAAAGGAGAGAATAGCTATTGCACCTAAATGAAAAGATTCTTCCTACTGTCTTCACACAGCTACAGCAACAAAGGCTGATCCAGAAGTAAACTCAAATGTATTTTTAATCTGTCCAGGTCACTTTAGAAAATGCCACTGAACAGGCAACCTTTGATTGAAGTAAGAGAAGAATAATGTATATGCAAATTAAAGACAGGCAGAAATACTCAGTGTCCTGCATATAGAGTTCAACGTAATTTAATCTGCTAATCCATTTTTGGGACTGGGTGATTCAGATCCTCCTCCTCCTGAGTAAGAGCAGCACTGCATGTCCTCCTTTCACAGACAATGCAGCACAGGAGAAAAAGGCAAGGACATCAGTCAAAACTAAAAAGCTTCCTTTGATTGTGGTAACCGTGGAACATGATGGTGCAAAACACAGCTAAGTGCTTAGAGCAAAACCCACTTGTGTCTGGTATTTTATTTGGTTTTGTTTTAAACTGCTTTCATGTTGGAACCCTTGCCCACCACATCCTGCCCAATGCAGTGTTCTCGCCCCCCGAGGCTGCAGCCTGTACATTCCACCTTTTCTGACTGTTCAAAGATGACTCATCAAAAGTGTTGTACTGACCTTCCCTAGCACCCTCTCTGCCCTCACCCTAGAAGGGGGAAGAAATGCAACTCCTTCCCAAATGCTACACTATCTAGAAGAAAATAGAAAAAATGTGTAAGTTTATCTGCATTTATCTTGCATGGCAAAAAAAGCTTGTTTCTACAGCCTAGGCAATAAAGGACTCTAAAGTGTCTTTCAGGGGTGTGCCAAATTGTGTTGCAGTTGTGGATCAGTTAGAATACACCTATGTGCCTTTTGGCATCACCCATGTCCCTGGATGCTTGTCAACATGAACAATCAAACACTTCAGCACTACTTCGATTTCTATAACTAAGACTTAGAATTAAATTCAGGCAAACATTAACAGCATTGCATTAATTAAACACCAATTACGTAGAGGTGGAGGATTCCTAGCATAAGGCTGACATCCTTCACCATTACTGAGACAAGCTTTATTTCATTCCAGCTTGCTGCTATATCCAGACAAGTCACAGTACACACAGAATGCTGTTATCTGGCTATTGAATAACACGGTATGCCATAAATGAAGGACAAAGTGAGTGATAACGATCAAAGGACAGTTGTCACTAGGGAAGCCATCAACTGTGATTTTAGCACATTCCAGGAACCAGATAACAATTTGGAAGTAGAGTGATAGCATCAGTATGAAGCACTCATGCCATTGTAGTAGCAAAAAGGAAACGGCTGTCTCCATCTAATTACAGCCTTTTGTTAAAATACTTCAAGTATTACTCAATAAAACAAAATTCAAAGACTATTTTTGAACAAATGTTATATCTACAGATCAACTTCAAAGCAAACAGTAACACGAAACTAGTACTATAGGGATAAACAATGGTGCAGAGACTTTCAGTGCTACATTCTTAATTCAGTCTTTAACTGTGCGCAGTAGCTGGATGATTTTCTGGAAGGCACAGCAATTTTAAGCACATCAGAAAGCTCTTCACTTCCACACAGCCCTTCCAGAAACGGGACTAAATTTTTGCAATTTCTCATCATACAAGACGTAGTTATGTCAATACACATTCACACCTCATTCACTACCCACATAAGCATCGAGGTCATGACATGAAACTGAGGTTCCTTCCCTCAGAGCTGGTTATCATTTTCGTCAGTCAGCAACCACAGAACTGCACACTCTCTGTTCTCCTGTTCAAGCATACTGACAGTTATTCCCTAGCAAATTCCCTACCTACGTGGGTACTGAGAGAACTGGCAGATGAAGTGTCTAAGGCACTAGTCCATCACATTTGAAAAGTAATGGCAGTCTGGTTTAGTTGCCACTAACCAGAAAAGGGGAAATGTAAACCCACCAGGCTAGTCAGTCCCACCTTGGTGCCTTCTAAGAAGACAAAGCAGATCCTCTGGGAATCTACACTAATGCACATGGAAAATAAGGAGGCAACTTGTGACAGCAAACACAGCTTCACTAAGGGCAAATCATGCCTGACCAATCTGGTGGCTTTCCACAGTGGGGTTACAGCACTGGTGGATGAGGGAAGAGTGACAGACATCACCTACCTGGATCTGTGCAAGGCATTTGACACTGTCCTGCATGACATCCTTGTCTCTAAACTGGAGAGACCCAGATTTGACAGGTGGACCACTCAGTGGATAGGACTTTGGCTGGATGGCCACACAGAGTTGTGACGAATGGCTCAATGTCCAAGTGGAGACCAGTGATGACTTATATTCTTCAGGGGTCAGTATTGGGAACAGTGCTGTTTAACATCTTTGTCGGTGACCTGGACAGTGGGGTCGAGTGCACTCTCAGCAAGCTTGCTGACAACACATGTTTTCTGTGTGGTGCAGTCAGTACACTGGAGGGAAGATGCCATCCAGAGGGACCTTGACAGGCTTGAGGGGTGGGACTGTGTGAACTTCACAAACTTCAAGGCCAAGTGCCACGTCCTGCACCTGGGTGAAGCCAATCCCAAGCAAAAATACAGGTTGGATAGAGAATGGACTGAGAACAGCCTTGAGAAAGACCTGGGGGGGTTTGGTGAATGAGAAGCTCAACATGAGCTGGTAATGTGTGCTCACAGCTCAAAAAGCCAACCATGTCCTGGGCTGCATCAAGAGATGATCAGCAAGTCAAGGAAGCTGATTTTTGCTCTCCACCCTGTTCTTGTGAAACCCCACTTGGAATACTGCATTCATCTCTGGGTTTCCCAACATAAGGATTTGGACCTGTAGAAGTAAGTCAGAGGGTTACAAAAATGGCCCAAGGGCTGGAGAACCTCTCTCATGAAGACAGGCTGAGAGAGATGGCACTGTTCAGCCTGAAGAGATCGTTCTGGAAAGACCTTAAGCACCTTCCAGTACCTAAAGGGGGCTGCAAGAGAGCTGAGAGACTTTTTACATGGGAGCACTGTGACAGGACAAGGGGGAATGGCTTTAAACTGAAATAGTGTGGGCTTAAGATTAGATATTAGGAAGAAATTCTTTACTGTGAGGCACTGGCACAGGTTGCCCAGAGCAGCTATGGACACCCCATCCCTGGAAGTGTTGAAAAACCCAACCTGGCCTTGGAGCAATGTGGTCTAGTGGAAGGTGTCCCTGCCCAGGGCAGCAAAGCTGGAACTAGATGATCTTTAAAGTCCCTTCCAACCACAACCATTCTATGATTCTATGCAATCAGAAAAGAAATAAGGTTCAGAGCAATACTTTTTTCATGAAAGTTTTAAAAGCCACTGTGGAACCGCAGACAGCAGTGCCTCTTCAGCCTGACATCCAGTATTATAAACTTTACAGTGGAAAGGAGTATTAAGCCTTACAGGCTATTGCAAATGGAACACTTAAACGCCTTGCTGTTCTCTGGCTTTTACTGAAGAACAGAGTTAAGCTAACATGGAAAAACATGACCTAAATGAAAATTCTTTGGAGACGATTCTAAATCTGAATCAGTATTGTTGTACATACCATATGCAAAGTTAATACTGTATTTAGGAGAGCTAACAAATCTTTAATCCTTTTTGCCCTATAGTATTTCTCAATTCCTATGGAAAACAGCTTTTATTTCCACAAAGTCAGCAAGCAGACAGTACCCTCTGGGATTGCCCACGTTAAAGAAAGTTTACAGGTAAAATTCCATTCAACAGATTTTATTTATCAATTTGGTTTCGCGATTACAACTGCTTCAGTTTTCCTCCACTGAAGATAAAATACAAACTTTTACAGCAACACTTGCAGAGAACATTCATAAGGTAACAGCATGGTATTTGCACAACTTGGCTTCAAGAAAAAGCCAGATAACTTGAAGAGTCACTACAATTCAGTGCCTAAAACTGATTTAGGGGCAAGTACAACTACAGATCTGTGAGTTACCTTCCACTTCAAAACACAAGGCCAAGAAAAACTGCAAGTTGTTACTTCAGGTTTTTTTGCCAGTACACAGCACAGATCAGCTGATACTGCCATTTCACAAAGGAGTAATTACTTTCAACAGTGAGGCAGCCAAGCACATGGTGAAGATGTATAACCCAGCCTCCCCTCCCCACAAACAACTAAAAGGGAAGCAATTCCAGCCACAACTTTAAATCTGTGGAATTATACCTTGCTGGCAAGGCTAATGAGCAAGAGGTGTGTAGTGCAGGCCCTTTGAAATACGACTAAATTGATATAGCACAAACTTGAGTTTCTCAGATAGGCATCTGTACATGTCAGAGATCCTGGGTTTCCTAAAGTCTTGGAAAATAGCAATTGCTGGCACCACAAAAAATTTAGTAACTAAGGCAAGGTATACTTTCTCCCCTTTTAAACAAAATTTGAGGCAAACTATTAAGCAATTTTAAGGCACTTTAAACATTATTTTTAGTTTGCTTTACCAGCATACTTTATCGGCAGTCTAAATCAGGATCAGCATAGCTCATGAATAAGCATTTCAGCAACGTTTTACAGAGCAACTCGTTTTGTGGCAGTATCTCATGCTATGAAGTGTTCTGTAGGACTTTTCTGCAAGTTTCCCAAAAGAGAGCCCTTTGAGGCCAAAAATTATATATTAGGCATAGTTTGCTTTGCTGAGCCAAAGGTGAACTGTCTTATTTTAGAAGAGTACTTCGTTGACTTTAAAGTACAGAACACAAGCTCATGCATATTGTTTGAAACAAATGGAATAAAATAGTTCTTAGACAGGGAAAGGACAGATTTAAGTGATTTCACAATAAGGCCAAGGATATACCACCTAACTCACACACATATTGTTGCTGGAAACTGGCTGCTCACTGCTGTTTTCATAAACCTGAGCTGATTGTCTTAGTTTTGTTTAGAAAATCAAAAGCTAACGAACTCAAAGATACAGTACTGGTGAGTAACCTCTGCATTTTGTAGCAATTTGAGTTTTCTACGCAGCATAACAGAAACAATGCCATTCAAACTAAAAGAACACAAGAAAGCAACACTGTACACTCTAAATTTCCAACTGAAGTGCACTTAATTTGCTTTGTACTTCAAGTTGCACTGCCATGACTATTATCTGCTATTGATGCTATTTTGTTTTGGGTGCCAATTTCCAGTCAAGTCAGAGCTAATAAGACAGTACTACAAATTATCTCAAAATTGATGATATCATCAGAAGCTATGCATTATGTGCTACATACACCACTTGATTTTATCTTTACTTCCATTTTTCCTGTGGGTTTATTTTCACAGGTGCTCAAGTCAGTCTGCATTGGAGATGACGTACCTTTGATACTCAGATCACATGGCTGATCCAGCCAAGTTAAAAACCCCAACCATTTGGCTGAATAGATTTCCTTAACCAGTTCACTGCAGGGATACACAAACCTGATGCCAGGAATCGGGAAGGGGAAAGAAAAAAGGTGTAGCCTGCAGTCACAGGACTACAGCAACCCAGACTAGGATCAAATCAGCAGATCCTCTGAACTACCCTTAACTACTCCTTCAGCAAGGAGACATACAGGAGGGTAAAAAAAGAAAAAAACAACAACTCTGAAATTAACTGCAATGAGTTTAAGAACCATTTGAATAATAAAAAACCCTCAGGACTTCCCAAACATCAGTATTTCAAGTATAAACATGAGTTCTTGCCTTTTTATACAGGGAGTGAACTGCATTTTATCACTAGTTTTATGGTTGGTCTTTGTAGGCCAGAACAAAAGGTAAACAAGTCAAAGCTTCTGTTTGTAGCTGAACATCACTGTACCACGGTCCTCACTATAAAACAAGGTCAATGAGGGACAGTTATTCTAGTGAAAACTTTTTTAAACTGGAATGCTCAAGTCACATGTACTCTATTTTTCTATGTAAAGCTAGTACTTAAAAGTTTTATTTATCTTTGAGATAGGTGGGACACGCAGCCTAGTGAAATTTAGTCTTTAAGGCACTAATATTTATTTTCCTATTAGAAGAATTATCCTTACATCCACCCTTAACATTAATTGAAAAGGGCACAGGAATTCTGTTTGGAATGAAGTATTTTATGAAGCAACTTTTATTCTTGTGTAAAAAAAATAATAAGGATTATGTTATTCTATTAACACATTAGCTAATTCTACATTTTTGTCCATCTTTATAGCAACATGCTGTAAGAGCCATAAGCTAGTATAAATGGTATTTCACTCCCTGAATTTAGTCACCAATTATTCACATCTTGATAGAACTGAAGGGATATTGTATCAAATGTGGATTAAATTAGCCTTCACAACAAGTCATCACGAGCATCATGAGATTGTATACTCAACAGTGTTACCACTGAATAAGAATTTCTGAACGTCTACATTTGGCATATCAAGAAAAGTCCCACAGCAGCAGCCACTAAAGGAAAATAAAACAGCCATTAGAACCCATGCAGCATATTGCAAGTAATCCTGTTGAAGAGATTCATATCACCTCTTGCCAAGTATAATGTTGCAAAAATATTCATTTGAAGTCTTCTTTTAGGGATTTAAAGGATATTATGAACTGCTGTCTTCCATGAGCAACAGAAAATATTTTGGTTCAGTGAACTACAGGTGTTGGGCTACTAGTCCGATATAAAGTGGCAGATCCTAAAGTGTGTGATAGTTTCGGTCTTTTGACTTGCAGAATTTGTACAGAAAGAAAATAACAGCCTGCAGACCCAGAACAAGGACAATTCCACCTATGAAACTTGCAGCATCAAATGTAGATTTGCGTGCAGCAGGTGCAGGAGTCACAGTAGCATTTGTACCTGTTAAACACCACATTAGAAATTGTAAGTGCACAATGCTCACAACAGTTTTACAGATTTTAGTGCTGGCTTCCTCGTATTAAGATTACTGAGCACATCATAGGAAAAAAAAAATCAAAAGTAAAGACACATCAGCATCTGTGTAGATTAGTGATAATGAAATTCTTATTAAATACTGATTGTACAAGACTAGACATATTTATAGACAAATTACTCTGGACCTCAATATTGAGCAATACCCAGCTGAACTTTATTTGTACTTCAAAAAGCCAAAGCCTCCTTTATATAGAAGTATATTATTCAGATGTTCACATTCAAGACACGTTTACGGTCTCTGCTCCTTGCTCCAATATTTTTTTTGCTTAAATTTAAAATAAATTGTATCTTCCATCTACTGTATTTTACAAGAATTATGCTTAAAGAAATCAGCTGAAATCACAACAAATATGAGTCTGGAAATAACAGCCATCTGCTGACAGGAGCTTTACTTTGTGAAAGCTTTTCATGAAATAGCACATTTAGGACGGACATGGAAATAAAATACTTCAGCTTATTCCTATCACTATGGCTCAATTTTCATTTAACAAAAAAAAAAAAAAAAAAAGGCATCCTATTATTATGCTGCAAATGAAAACCAAAATATTACCTCCCAAGGACAGGAGAGTTAACAAGTGACTTCCAGCCACACTATTAAAATCGTCCAGCTGATTTTTTTTGACCAAAATGTTTCTGACTTTTAATATCTCACCAGCTAGCTCTGATTCTTGGGTTACTACCTTGGTACATACATACATCATCTTAACAAAATTAGACTTGCCATAAAGTTAGAAGTGACAACAGCAGATACAGCAATACTGCTTTGATGCTGTCAGCTGGTAAGTCTTTCAAGATAACTTTTAAAGCAACACTAATTTCTAAGTATTTTATGCTTTAATTACAGTAGTAGTAGCAGTTACCTGGAGTAGTGGGTGTTGTGATAGGTGAAGTAACGGGAGTTGTAGGCAGAGGAGCATGTGTAGTTGCATTGGTGACATTAGCTGTTTGAGAGAAGACAGTATGTGCATACCATAAACCTCAACAGCAAAATTTGCAAGCACTGAAGTTCTTATGCAAATGATTTTTCTTGTTTTGTTTTAACAAGGA
Organism: Pyrocephalus nanus; assembly: GCA_038380795.1. Classification (NCBI taxonomy): domain Eukaryota; kingdom Metazoa; phylum Chordata; class Aves; order Passeriformes; family Tyrannidae; genus Pyrocephalus; species Pyrocephalus nanus. Next base: position 45,942,267 of record CM076260.1, read on the forward strand.
TAAGCTTTGCCCTCAAACTATCCCACACAATTTAGGTGTTCAGCTGCATGGCTCTAAGCCAAGTTTCTGCAATAAGGATTATTTTCAAATTTGCATAACACTGTTATCCAAATATTTCAAGGTTCTCCACAGATCAGACACCGTTTCTTCAGACAAAACCACTTCTCTTTCAAGTACTAGTATAAATGCTGGTGTTTGAACAAGAATCAAGACAGCTGCTTCAAGACAATTGAGAATCTGCATCAAGGCAAAGGACCTTCGTTAAGCAGCCCTTACCATCAGTTAGTTTTAACTGTACAAAAAAAGTACTTAATATAGTATCTCTAGAGAGGATATACACACTCCTCCTATCCCCAAAACACTGTGAATGCCATCACTGGAATAAAACCACCCACCTATAGCTAAACCGTCTCTTAAAAACTCTTTCATTATCAGGCCAGAACACTGGGTCCCTGACCATCCCCCCACTCCCCTCCCAATTAGTATTACTAAAAATGCATCAATATTTCACTGTGTGCCTGGGACAAGTGCCCACATTTGTAGGTTTACTCAAAGCTAAACATCGCCATTCTGTACATTAGGCTGTCCTGAGACTAATCAAGTACCAACTTGTTATCTCCCAGCTCACTTGATCAGCAGATGCTTTTAAAGATTAGATTCATTTTTTTAAGAACATCACTGTTAAGATGGCAGAGAAATTCTTGAACAACCAAAAAAAAAAAAAAACCCTCCTAAGAATTCATGGTTAATGGAAGTGACTAATTCAAACAATTACCAGTGGCCCAATTTTTAACAGAGATAATGCTTCTTGCCAATATAATTATAGAGTTTTTTAAAGTCCACCTCTTCCAAACCTTGGAACCGTTTATGTATTCTGTACATCAGATGTTTAGTACTGAACCTACTACACTGAACTGTGGAAGAAGCCCTTATCCTTCATTTTATTCACCAGTTCCTACTTTAATTGCTATTCTATGTTCAATGCTACTGTATTACCTATAGCAGTATGAGCTGTGGTAGCAGAACTGGCTGTGGTCACATTGGAAGATGCTGTGGTAGCATTGGAAGACGTTGTGGTAGTATTGGGAGATGCTGTGGTAGTATTGGGAGATGCTGTGGTAGTACTGGAAGGTGCCGTGGTAGCATTGGAAGGTGGTTCAGTAGTAGGGGAAGCTAGGAAAAAATAAGAGTTACATTAAAGAGAGTTACATTAGTGATGGTATTTAGCTAAAAAACAACCCAACATCAAGCAGGCATAGTTTCAGATATTTCATATAGCACTGAGTTCTACTGTAGTTTTAGTATGAAACTACAGACCAGTCGACTCCACCATACTAACATCAAAAGTTACAAGAATGAACACATGAAAAATCTTGTCACAGGCAGCCAACCAAGCCAGTGTTTAACTGGCAACTCACGATTTCTCAAAGCAAACAGGAGGGAGAAGTGCCATACTGTACCATCTTTACACAAAAGGGAACTAGGCATACAGTACTGCCTCCCAACCTCACTGCAACTTCACACTGAACCTGACCTATCAAGTTCAACTATAAATCAAGAGTGGTTAGACAACTGAAAAAACAACAAACCACCTCACCCAAAATGTAGAACTCTGAAGTCTTCTTCTGCAACTTACTGTATTACCCAAGTTAATCACACATAGACAGCGTGTCTAAACTGTTGGTTAATCATACGCTGATACATCAGCAAGCCTCCTGCTGAAATACCATGATGTCCAGAACTCTTTAATACTCAGGCTCATTCAGATGCGGTTATTTACATCTTGAACATAATTCAGCACGGTGGGAAACCAGAGCCAAGTGTTTCTATAGAGGTAGGCCGGATATAACAAAATTTACCTTGAGTCCCACTGGCACCCAGTCAGTTTAAGACCACCTAAAAACTGGCCCACATTTTCCCATGTCAGTCCCTGAATGTAGTGCTGAGCCATGAGAAGTGAGAGTCCGTAACATATTTCCTCTCACATCTACAAAAATCCCCTACTAAAGGTGACAATTAATTTCTTTGAATATGCTCAAGCTAAAACACAACTTGACACTGTCACTAGAAGTTTACCAGGAACAGATTGTAAAAAACACTTGTCTTAGATACAGAAGAAAGGCATTGTAACATCATGCTTGCTCTCTTTGAAAAGCACTAAAAAATGGTACTTTTAGCACTCCTGATTAAAAGGTGATTGTTACAATTTTAGAAACAACACACAAGTCCAAGTCAAAAGGAATTATTTCTGATTGGCTGCCACCACAAGATAGGCCATAGCAGTGTGGAAGCTTCATCTCTGTTGTTGTGAGCCAGCCTCTTCAGCAGTACTGTTGAATTCAGCTGGACAAGATTATTCAGAATTTTCATTTGCTGTTCTAAATCTTAAAACAAGGAAATCCTATTTTAAAGTCCATTTCTTATCAGCTTTCAGAAAAACTAAAACTGGGGGCCTTCCACAAAAGTGAAATTCAAGATCTAATCTAAGTTATTCATATCCTGCACATCAGCTCAGCAAGCACAAATTAAAAGTATGAAGTAGATAAGCAACTGAGCACGTTCCTAGCATGAAGGATTTCTCTTACACAGTTCTATATCCCAGACCCTGTATTTCAGAACTGCATGAAGAGTTGTGCTAGTTAACTATTAAAACGGGAAGGTTCATAAGTTCTTCCTATTTACTGCATCTCAGATGACTTAGCAGGTGAAACTTTTTTTGTTCACTGTGCAGCTTACTGCCTTGAGGACACTGACAAGTTCCTTGGGACATGCTGTATCTAGCAGGAAACACCAGTTTTAATCTAAGAAAGCAAGGTAGTAGCGAAAAGACGTGTCTACTAAAATATGTCAGGCTTCTTAAAACAGCAATAGTAAGCAGTTAAATGAACACACAATAAAATTGTGTATTCTAGTATCATATATTACATGTTTAAGCAAAAAGCAAAGGGCTTATTTACATACTTGTAAATGATTATATAAATTGCAGAAGGCATGTCAACAAAAGGCCCACAGACAAATGAGTTGTAAACACAACTGCCTCACATTAAACAATGTGAAAGCTGAGTATCTAAATACTTACGGGAACACTCTTCTACAGCTGAACATTCTCCAGCCTTTGCAGATGCTTCTGTTTCACTTACACACATCCCTTCATCTTCTGTCAGAAAAGAAGAAACAAGATATTTACGGCAGCCGAAGTTTGAAGTGTTTGAGACATTGCTCCTAGGTACTAATAAACTGTTCATAGGGCAAACTAAACACCATCTGCTAGCCAACACAGCCACGTTAGTATACAGGACCTCAGTATTATATTAATAATTACAGACTTTTTAGTATTTTCTTTCACTAGTTACTCCACCACTCAAATCAATACTCGGGCAATACTTGCACATTTTGCTGTAACAGTAGAGCTTGATTTTTTTTCTTCAAAGCTAATAAAATTAAAGTGTTTCTATTTGTGGCATTTTCCAAGTTAAAGATTTGCACCTCTATGATAGCATCATAAAAAAATATCTTACTGTCTGAAAAAATTCTATATCCAAGAAAAACTTAGTTCCAGCTTTTCAAACTGGTCCTTGACCTTGAAATTGTGGAATACAGTTTCTTATTCTCTGCCTTGACTTATTCTCCCTTGATGGAGAATAAGTCTCAACCTCTCTCTCAAAGAAGCTACACAGATCTCTTGGGTGTTTGCAATATGTGCCTCTTGGTCCAACACCACATGCAGAATTCATAAAAAGAGCCTTCTGAAGGACAAGATGCATCCAAAATTGATTTCATTAGTTCCAAAGCATCTTAACCTTCATATTTAACCTTTCTTGGTTATCTACACTCAACTGCTATAAAAATCACTATTACAGTCAAGCCATTCTCTCCTCTTACTCTGTTTTCACCTCACATAAGAAGTACAAATAGTCCACCTGAGGTCTGTTTATTTAGTATTTTTATGACTTTGTCAACAGCAATTGCACCTCTTCCAGGATTGAGTACCAGAGGTCAACTAAATGTAGTTACATCCAACTCACCTACAATCGGAAAAATAAGGCTCCAAATTACAGACCAACTAATGCTTCTTCAGCTCTGTCACCTTCCCTTCAGTGGCCTGCAATTCTTAGTTTTATGAACACTGTTGTTAACTATTTAATGGACTCCTCTACCTGTATTGCACTTCAGTTCAGGAGCAGTGGTTGTGACCACCAGATCCACGATGACCTCAAAAGGGACTGAAGCGCAGAGCTGTGCTTGCATGTCAGAATCTATTCATGACTCCTTAACAGCAAATACAAGTGACTAGTTTGTCCTAGAAACATTCTGAACCACCTGGAAAACATTACTTTATCAAAAGCACAGATTTAAATCAGAAGCCTAAAAAATCTGGAGTATTTTGAACACATCAAACATCTACAGTGCTCAGGTAAAGATAGCTGAATGACAGGTACAAATTATGAGTTAATGCTTCATTAGGTTATCAAACAGAACAGAGTATTTGTGTGATGAACATCAATACAGATGAAGTAGGTCTAGCTGGGTTTAAGGCTCTCCAGGGTGTTGAGGAATACATTCAGTGCAGGGGTGCAGCTGCAGTATGAGCTGCAGCCTGAGCTGGGAACTGGGTGCATAACAAAGGGCATGGGGACCTGTGGCCCAGCCAGGGGACCAGACACTCAGAGACACCGCAGGAGCCGATGACCCCAGACTATCACCCATTTAAGACTGTCAGGGTATAAAACCCAGGGATTCCTTTCTTGGAGGTCCCTCCTTAGGGGCACCAGCTTGAGCTGTTTCTGTGTTACCGCACTGTGAATAAACTGCTGTGTGAACAAGACACCCGAGACTCTGCGAAGGGAAACCTGGGGTTGAACTGGTAAGGAAATCTGGTCTGACTGTGTGAGTGTGGGGTGTGTAGGGAGTCAAGCAGGGCACCTGTCGTGAGCTGACCCCTGCAAAGGGGCTTCAGTCCTGGCAGCGAGTTTCCGGTGTTGAGAGTCTGACTGCCAAAGTCTCCTGTACGGTCAGACAGGGAAGTTTCCTAAACAATGGCAAAGTAAGGATCTGTACTATGTAGTCGTCCTTACCTTTACATTTGATCCATTTACAGACATTTGTGTCATCAGCAATACACGAATTGCAGTTAGAGAAGTTTCCACAGGTGTCTTAAAAAAAAAAAAAAAGGCAAGCACTGATTAGGACAAAATTAGCAGTGTCAAAAGAGCAACTTCGCCCACAGAAACAAATCTTAGATCTGTACTCTCCCATATGTACATCTCCTATGCTAGGCACAATCCTTTACACTGAACTAACTACAAGTGAAAACTACAACTTTTGAATGCTTTTGACATGAAGTAAATACATTTTCCTCCAGACAGTAGTGATATTACTAAATTACTAAAATTACTAAAGTGAAATTACTAAAGTCCACTAAATTAATTTTGCAGAAGTTTGTTGAAACCTCAGGTGGTAAAAGCCTGTTTCCTTTTGATTATATTTTCCTTTTAAGTAATACAATTAGCTATAAATAATCCTACTCCAGAAAGCAATCAAATAAAGACAAGAACATGAAGGAATTCATATTTACACCCATTAAAAAGTACAGCAGAAAAAAGTCAATCTACTCATATTCTGATCACAGCAGAAGCCAGCAATCTAACTAGCCCAGCTGCTTTTTTACGTCAATCTCAGTCAAATATTGTTGCCTTAAAACCACAATGACAACACATCCACTATCTAGCTCAAATAAGATCTTCAAGTCTGCAGTTTGACTGCATTAGTTTTAATTAAGACTTACTCATACAGCCATCATACTCGGAAAACCCACATGCAACCCACACGTTGCATGCTCTCCGCCGTATTTCACACCATATCCACCTACTCCAGGCACCTTTGGGTGGCCTTTTACTCCTCTCTGTGAAGGGAACACTTTTTTATCAACAGATCTTTGGCAATCAGCATGGTAATTTACCTCTCAGATAACAACTACAAATACTTATAAAAAGTCACAAATAAGTAACTTCAGTAAACTGAAAATCCCAATTAAGCCTGAATCTTCCTGGCCTTTCTCTTGGTTATGGTAGGATCAGGTCAGAAATGCTGGCACTATTTCTTCCCTTTCACATAAGATATGAAAAGACTTTTGTCAGTTTGCATCAGTGAGAGATGCAACAGTTGTACTGTTCCCTTTGGGAAGGCAGCATTCAAACAGTTCCTGGATAACAGATTTCAGGGTCAAAAAAAAAACAAACAAACTCTGGGGAAAAAAAGAAATCAATTATTATTCTGGATACACATCAGAGGAATGATCACAGCACACACAAAGCCGACTTCTGACAAATGAACAACCTTCACTTTTGCAAATTCCTCACTGGTACACAGAAAATGTAGGATAGTACATCTGTGGAGACTGATGAAGACAATGCAGCCAACCAATACCAGATACACTAGGGCTTTTAGTTTAGTTTCAAAAAACAGCTTTCCCGGACCATCATGGAGGAGGATCTGATCTGCAAGACTAAAGGATCGGGAGTGTTTTTTTATCAATGAGCTGTTAACTTCAGAATCTGTGGCAAGGTCTCAGATGTTGTCTCTTAGGTTTTTTTATACGGGATATCTGCAAGTTCCCCAGCTCTCCCCATTAGAAGATGCCTACTCTTCACTGAAAAAAATTACTCTGGTATCACGAACGCAGCTCTTCAGCCTAAGCGAGATAACGTTCGCTCCCAAGATAAACCTGTTGTACTGGCTCTCACACGACGAACTTTCGGATTTCCCTTACACTCGAGGAGGAAACCTGGAAACAGAGTGTGTCCTTTTGGACCAACAGTGCCCTCTTCGGCTGCTGCGGAGCGTTTATTAACCCCTGAGCAATCCCGGAGCAGCTCTCGGTTCCCACCGGGTGTCCCACACCGTCCCGCATCCCGCCGTCGGGGTATGGCTGGAGAGGAAACCTGGAAGGGCTGCGGCAGCGGATACCGAGCAGCCTCATGCCCAGCTGCCTCCAGCGCCACCGTGCAACGCGGCCAGGGAACACCCAAGTACTTCCACACAACTTCTCCCCTTCGCTTCCTGGGGCACGGCACGTTTCGTGGTTCTCGGCCAGACAAACACTTCGGCACACAGCTCACGGGGCCGGAGCTGAGGGCAATCGTGGGCAAACCCTCGGGATGGATAACGGGGCTCGCACCGGGATAAGGAAGGAGCGGCAGCAGGGGCAGAACACCGCTGAGTCAGGGATCCCTCGCTATCAGACCCGCGCCGAGCGCACAAGAACCACCCGCGTACACGGTACCGCCAGCGGCTCCCGGCCTCCTACGGCGTGCCAAGGCGGCACCGCAGGCGGCGTCCAAGCGGGATAACGGATCCAAACAAGGGATAACCGGGATAACGGGCAAAACGGCCCGCGGGCTGCGGCCGCGGCGCCCGGGGCGGCCGGCAGCGCTGCCGCCCTGCGGGAGCGGCGGCGGCCGCCGAGCGCTGAGGGAGCGCAGGGCGGGCCCCGGGCGGCGCCCCCGCCCCGCCAGCCGCGGGGGCTCCGGCGGCGGGCGCGTAGGGAGGGCCGGCGGGGCTCAGAGCGCGCAGCCCGCCTCGCACCCCCCAGCGCAGGGCACCGGGCGGGGCTGCCCCGTCAGCAGCTCCCGGGGGAAAGGGGCGGGGGGGGGAAGCGCGACTCACTCACCGACGGGCTCGTTGGGGCCGCTCGGCGCGGCGCCCGCGGCCAGCCCGCAGAGGCAGCAGGCTAGGGAAAGGGCGGCGAGGCTGAGCGCGAGTGTCCGGCCCATGGCGGCGGTGCGGACAGACGAGTAACCACGGATCCCGATCCCGCTCCTGCTCGGCGCTTCCTCCGCTCCCGCTGCCCGCGCGCACCCTCCCCGCGCCGCCGCCCCGCCCCACGCGGCGTCACGGGAGCGCCTCTGGACGGACCCGCCCCCCGCCCGCGGTGGTTCCTCCCAGCCTCCCCCCCCCCCCCCCTTTACGGCCGGTAATGGAACGGTCCGCGCCGCGGTGACGCGGCGCCGCTACCCCACGTGACCCCGCCGATCCTCTGGGAGGGAGCGTTTCCCGCATGTCACGCGCTGCGAGAACGCCACACGTCAAGGCGGAGGCCCCGCCCCTTTTCCTACTGGCTCCGCTCATTGGCTGGGGCGTGCTGGGGGGAGGGGTTGGGGCGCGCAGGCGCGCGGGTTGGCGTTTCCCGCGGGTGCCACGTGTTCGGTGCTGTTCCCCGGGAGGCGCGGTGGGCGCACGGTTTCGCTCCGCGCCGTCCGGTACGAACCCTCGCAAGACAGACCGTCCTACCCCACGGACACCAGCCACCTGAGGGGGCACGGCCGCAGCGTGGGGCCTCTCCCTCCCCCCGCCCAGGCCTGGGGACGGCTGCTCGCCGCTCCGCAGCCCGACCCCGGGTCTCGGGGCTGCAGCCTGTGCCCTCGGCTGTCTGCGTCTTCACCCTAAAGTTGCCAAGGCCGAGCTGCTTCCGCCTCGTTGCTCTCAGGCACCGGGACTTGTGCCTCTCTCCATGCCTGTTTTTTTGCGGTGGATATCTCTCGGACAGTGGTTGTCTCAGGTCACCTCTTACCCCTTTCCCTATCGTGAAAGAACTTAGTGAATAGTATATAATAGTGAGTTAACTTCATTTTATTTAGTAATAAATCACAGATGCACCTTAGCAGTCAGTGTGCAACGCTTTCCAACTGGTGTCCAGCAGTGCTCCTGGCAGCACTAGTGTGCTAGCGCCATAGGAAGCTGCACACTGGGAGTTGGGGTAGGTCCAGGATAAAATGCCTGCGTTACTAGAAGGCAAGCGTGGTACAAACTGTAGCCCTTATCCTGCTGCACCGGAGAGAGACCTGGAGAGGGCTCAGGTCATCTCGCCACTTTTTTTGCTGGACTTTGCAGTGTTGGGTTTGCAGTTGGACTCGATTCTAAGAATCTGTAATTGCCTCCTCACCACTGGGAAGAGTTCCCCCTCTGCCAATCACATTTCCTGCCTCTCTGTCCTTTGTTTTTCCCTCAGACAGCTTGAGTCGTTGTATGTCATCAGTAGTGGACTCTGCAAATAAAGGTTTGTTTGTGTAAATCTGCCTCAGCATTTTGTGCAGTGCCAACACCGCAACAGGCGAATGTTGGGAAACCAAGGCAAACATTCACGGCTGCTTGAATTCAAGGAGTGCTAAGCTGGAGCTATAAAGCATATTTTAGCCTGGTCTTGGTGAAAGGACAAATGGAAGAGCAGAGTTATTATCAGGAAAATTTCCCCTTGTTTTTCTTAAGTGTGAGCTGGACTTGGGCAGTAAAAAGGAAACCACCAAATAAATCCCTAGATTAATTTTCCACTTTACTTTCTTTCCTGGAGGTGTTTTATTGTCAAGAGACAAAAAAAAAAAAATGCAGAAAACTTTAAGGCAAGCTGCCTGTCATGATTACTGAATGAGCTCTGGAAAGGTCTGTGGAGCTGTTGGTAATAACTAATTTGGGTACCAAGCTTTCTGACAAGCTTCTGTATTGTCATATATTCTGGTGTTCCTAGCAGGCAGGATGGCTAATTCTTTGTCTTCCTGAAAAAAAATCTTTGAGTGAAAACATTAAAAGAAAGATAGCAGCTGCAATGAAATGACCAAAAATGTTCTGATGGATGTAAATGTCAGTAACAGCTGAATTTAGTTCTGAAAAGTGATGAGACTGAAGTCACACACTGACTTTAGTTATCTCTCATTCTGCATGTACTTTTTACTGGAGTGTTAGTGCAAGTTGAGTTATTTCTGCAGTATGATGAAAGGTGCTGGCTTTTGAAGAAGAAACAATTTTCAAGTTCCTTATTAAAATACTGTGTTTCTGATCTGTCCTTGAATGAGCAGAATAAATTGAGGAGCAGCGTAAATAGGTACTGCAATATAACCAAAACTGCTTGGAATGTGCTTTCCATACCTGCAAAAATTTTTATGGCCTTCTGGGACAAGGGTCTTCTGCTGGGATCAGGGCTTGATTCATGGGATCTCTTGTGGTTTCACTAGACGTGGTATTAGTTGAACTCAGGTTTTCCTTTTTGCAGCTCTTGTGGGTTACGATATTAAATATATCTTCAGAAGTTATAGTGTTTTATGAGGGATGCAGTGGCAGTTCTGTTGGTGGGCGGGACACATGAAGTATGGTTGCTGCAATCTGCATTTCATGAGGACTGCATACTAAAAATCTCTTTTTTTGAGAAGGAAGACAAATAGGACATAAGTTAAATGTGGCTGATAAAAGACAAGACTCTAATCTGTTTATATATATGGAAAAAGTGGGAGGAAATGAAGTACATAATAGAACTAAGATTACAAGCAAGGCAAGAATTACAGCACATATTCACAAGCAAGTAAAAATGTCTGTCATGCAATCCTGGGGGCTGGTGAGAATCCAAGGGAATGATAAATGTGGTTTGTCTGTTTTTTCTTAAAGTCAGCATCTTGGGACTTTGTTGTAGCATACAGTCAGCAGGATCATGGCAGTCTGGGTTGTTGCTGGATTTAAAATACCACATTCATCACTGTATTCAGTTTTCATTGCGCTCTTATATACTTAGTGGTTAGTAAGGCATTTACCTCTGTTTTGAGTCTATAAGGACAATCCAAGCACAGCATTACTGGAAAATTATGTAAAACTCTTGACAAAAATGGGTAAAACCTAAGGGTCTCCAGATGTCTCACATTTTAAATGTAGTAAATGCCCAGGATTTGAAGCAGATTGTGTTGTATCAATTGGTGCTTGGCAGGATGTGGTAAGGGGTTGAAGAGATTCCATAGGAGCATTTGAGATAATAAAAATAAATAAACCCCAAAACTTAGTAGATAAACCAAAGGGACCCTGTATTTGTTTCAATTTGTAAACATTTGTTCTCATTTCCATATCGCCATTTCAACTACATGGAAGGAGAAGCATGTGTGAAGTGTAAATACATGGTGAATGTTTTAATAGGGAAAATACAACATCCAAAGGGGTTTTGGGGTATTTGGTACCTTTACATAATGATGGGTTTTTGGTTTCTGGTGCCATTCACCAACTTTTTAATTGTTCAGAAATACTATATTGATTCCAGTGCTCAGAGCTTTGTAACTTTAGTTAGTCCTTGCGTCATGAGACAGGTATGGTAGTAAATCCTGGATAGAGGTGTGTCTGATCGGGGCTGGATACAGCCCCAAGGCCCATTCCCAAGGGTTGTGCATGCTGTATTGTATGACACCAAAGTGTGCATTTAAGGTCAATGTATGACATCAAAGTGTGTCTGACCCCAGCAGGAATTCTGGGTGAGAACATTGATACCTGTACTGTAAAAGCTGCTTGCCTGGCACAAGCAAGGTGGTGCTGTGTCTGGTGCACATGCATGCTGTGTCACAGGCACTTGCTCAGCCCCGCCAGATGGAGTGGAAAGGATGCTTTTAACATAAAAATAAAACAATAGAGAGAGTCGTAATGATACAGTAATGCTAAAAGGTTTTTCTCAGCTCTTTTAGAGATAGTGGTACAGGCTGATGCTTTTACCTAAGGCAAGCCAAAGGGATGTGTATTGAGAAGAAGAATGGAAGGCAGCAGGTAGAGGTAAGGTGGGATGGAAGGACTAAACATTTCACCCGTGCAGCTGGAACTAACCACAGAACGAGGTTAGGCTAGTTTAGGTAACCGGAGGAAAATAAGGCTCATGTTGAGATTAGGTTGTGGCAACAGTACCTTCATTTACTGTATTTGTAACATGCATTTTTTGGTTGGCAGTGGTGTAATACAGCGGTGGGCTCTGGTCTGTGTTGGGTAGAAGCATACTCCCTGCTCCTAGGAGTTTAGCTGTGAGCTCAAGGCTGGCTGGCTGGCTGATAAAAGATGCCTTGGTCAGCCTGGGAGCTTTTCAAGAGAAGGAACCTCAACAGGAGCGCCCCAGCTTTTTCTTGGTAGATGTTATTAGACTGAGGCTCTTCCATCTGGCCCCTGCCTGAGCTGTAACACCTTTGGGTTGCCTGTGCCTGTTCTTGGGTCCCACTGTCCTCGTGTCCATCTTGCTGTGCCCTGTGACCTGGACTAGTGCTTCTTCCCTCACAGCATCTGAGGCACGAGCTCTGTTGACCCAGCTACCCATTACTGCTTTCTAAGATCCTAAATCTTATCAGAATTACAGTATGAAGATTTTTTCTATTAATTTTGTAAAAATCATTCTGCTTACCCATTTGCTCCATGCAGTAACTGTATCACATCATTCTGAGCCATCTGACGTGCTGTGTATTTGTTATTTTCAGTAAAGTTTTTTTTCAAAATCAGGCCCTTGGAGTACCTTTTTTTTTTTCTCCCTGGAATTGGTGGTAAGCTCTTTTTTGTCTCTGCCTTACAGCTGGAGGTCAACAGTAAATTAGTGCAGTGTATCCCGAGCAATAAGGTATGGGAAGGGCAATACAAGAGAGTCTGAAAGGGAAAGTAAGGCTGGTCTGTAGGAAGCTGAAATAATGTTGTCTAAGGCCTCTCTGATACCAAAATGAACATATACCTCAGATATCCCAGGGCTTCCCCAGATCACTGTGGAGTACCTACAAAGCTGAGGAGCCACACTAACAATTTCTGCTGGCTTTAGCAGCCCTCCTGGATCAGATTCAGAAACCCTCTGACCTTAGATTAGGTAAACTACCTTGTAGTTAATGACTTCAGCCTCCGACTTTTGTCTGATCAGTGCTTGAATTAGTAAGGGGTGGTGATTGGAGCCTAGTCTCTGTGGTTTATTAACACAGTGTCCTTGCGTTTTTAACACATACGCCTGTACAAAGAAAATTTGTGTGTAGTCTGAGGGCTTATTTCATCGCTTTTCATTTAGAGCAGTATCTAAGAGAGTGTTTTGCTGGAGTAAGAAGCTCAGCATAAGAGTCTAATAATGCAAAACTTGAAAGATAACGATTTTTCTTGCATCAGTGACACATTACATAAATAAAACACTGTGTAATCCGGTAAGATAAGTTTTCTCAGAAAGCATGTTGCTGCCAGCTGTTCTTTATAGAAGGGAGTTTTTTTATATGGTTGCTGGGAAGGGAACTTCTCCAAAACCAGCAGCTGGCAATGGAAGTCTTCATCTCCCTGTCTGCAGACTGCCCCTGAATTTCCTGGCTTTGTGGAGACCCCGCGGCTTGCCTCTGGACTTGAGTGTCCTCTGAACGCTTGCACATGCTACTTCTCTGTTCTGGCTCTCTCAGAGGCAGCAATGCATTCCTGGTGACTTGATCAGAGATGTAAGTTACAGTAGAAAATATGGCACAGAACATCATTTTGGATTGAGCTTAAGATGAATATTCCTTTCCTGTTTCATTGTTCATCGCCTTGAGCTCCTTAAGTGTATCCATCTTGCAGGCACTGGGGAACCAGGCTTAAAAGATACTCTTTCTTTTAGGTGACCTCTTAATACTGGATGAAAGATTTTATCCTGTTTTTTCTGGCATAGTGTCCTGTCATGACCAATGCAAATACAGTAATTATGGCTTGCCTGAAGAATTGTTATGCCTGAAATTCACAACATTTCCTGGTTGTACTTTCCTCTTCTCGTTATAACTTTTTTTTTCATGTGGTGTAACTGCAGCCAGTTGTCCCCCTGTGAGGCTCTCCTAGATCCTGAGTATATGATGCCCAGCTGTATGTCCAGCCACCATACTTGTTACCAGGTCTGTGACTTGGCATAGGATCAGTTTTCTTATACTTGATGTGATCAGGCATTTGCCTGCCCTGAGGGTCCCTGAACACTGCCCATTACCAGAGCTTGCATTTCTGGGCTCTGACAGCTGCTCAGATTGGGTCATTTGGACTCAGAGAACACGCTGTGCTCTGGCTTGGTTCCCCATGGGACACTAGAGTTACTGAGGTGGCAGCCATGCCACATAGCAGACCTGCCATGGGTGACCAAGCCAACAACAAATAAAGGATCAATTAATTGGTCTTTTAGCATTGTCCTTTATAACCTGCAGAACTAAAATTGCTTTCCTGACTTTAAGCATCTGAATATAATTTAAAATTCTTGTCACAAATAAGAGCTGCTAACCTGTGTCTCAATATTGAGTTTCTTATAATTCTCTATATCCTTATATATAGGATATATATATAATATATATATAATATATATATTATATCCTATATAGAGGATATAATTCTAATATCCTTTCATAGCAAATCTCTGTTATTTATGAAAAAGTAATTTGTCAGGAAATGTGGTTTTTTATGAAGAAAATGTAACACTCTATTTTCATCTTTGACCCAGAACTATAATATGAAAATAATTACTCTCTAGGCAGATTGATTTGAAATGTTCCTACAGAAGACTTAGTTCCTACATAGTGATCTATGTATAGATTGCAGAATGCTGTAGAAAATGGAAGGATGAAATGCGTTAAAGGCTCCTTCACTGGCTACAGACATACAAAGGTATTTTAGGTAATCTTTTTGGGTTTTGTAGCATAAGAAAAAAAAAACAAACCTGAATTCCCTTGCTAAAATTAGGACAATCTCCATACTCAGAGCTTGTGGAGATCATTCTGGGTCTATGCCCTCTTCAGGCATTCAGTTAAACATTTGCTGATTTGTTAAATTCATTCCCATTTAACAAGTAAACTTCAGACCGCTACTTTTAATGAAATCCATGGATTTAAGCTCAGACAAAATTAGGTCTCTCCTAATTTTCTTTTCTTTCTCCTAATATTTACCTAATTCAGCCTTCCCTATCTTACACTGGCGCTGTTTTGTGAGGTTTAGTGGCTCATACAGTGAGCCCAGGAGCAAAGGTCACTCAGCGCAGTGCTCTTGGCAACACTGGAAATAGAGGTGGGAGAGCTGCACTCTGACAGTGTCTGGGTTGCCCTGGCACAGCAGGGCTGGTCTCACCCTGTATCTGCATCCAAGCTCAGTGAGAGAGCTGTTTCCTTTGAACTTCCAGTGCACTTGGTTACGGCCTCTCTTTCCAGCCTGCATTTTGATCTTCCACACATCATCTCTTCTTTTAATGCTCACCTGCTGTCCTCTGCTGAAGCCATCTGTGTCCCAGCTCTGCACTGTTAGGTCAGAGAGATCTTGCATGTAAGAAATCACTTACACTAGCAATCATTATGTATTTATATCCACCCATAACCTTAACATTTTCTGTTTTGCAGTAACTTTATAAGCAATATTTTTCTCTGTTTCAGTCATTTTTTTTTGTATTTGAGACCATCTGCTAAAAATAATTACTTAAAGCTTATGCGTGCACTACCATTTCCTGGTTTTAGCCTGATGCAGCCCGACCTGATTTCAAGGGCATTACTTCTAGGTTATAGTATCAGCACAGGATCAAATGTTTGGCCTTCACAGAGACCACAGTCCTGCAAAGATATATTTTTTTTTTCTTTTTCTCTGAGATGTCTGAATTACCATATACAGACTCCATCTGGTGTCTGAGCTATATGGGCCTCTGAGTAATCTGATGTAGTTGAAGTCGCTGCTTACTGCAGGGGGTTTGGGCGAGGTGAACTTTAAAGGTCCCATGCAGCCCAAACTATGACTCTGTATAGGGCAAACCTGGCAGGGCAGTGTTGATAGAAGTTGTGATAGAGGCAGAATTTAGTCAGGAACAGTTAGCTTTATCCCTATGGGTGTGTATCCATCTGTCCACCTGTGCTTTAGCCATATGGGCATTTTACCATATCCCCTTGTCTCTGTATAATCATATTAACACTATTTCCCATAAATTGTAAATGCACTGAGATATGTTCACAGGTCTTTTTCTACACTCCTGTAAAAGTAATTTTTATGAACATTCTTATTAAGCTAAAGAAATGTTTCCAAGCCATTCACATGTGCAAGAAGCAGTTTAATTTTTGCTGTCAGTCAAAGCCACGAAGGTCTGTAAAAAGCTGAATGGGAAGTAATTCTCTACCTTACAGCAGGCAGGAAAACCGGCTGGCAATCATGGCTCAAAGGTCCCACAGTTAATAATCTTGCAGGCTACAGTAGGCCTTTTTTTATGTGTAGGTACAACTTCCAGTCTTCAGAGGATCTCCATGCCCTCGATCAGTTGCCTACAGGAGGGAGAAAGTGCACATGTGATGTCTCCACCCAAAGCTGAGCTCTGCCACCTCTGCCTTGTGCAGGGCCATTAACAAACCCAGGCACCTGTTTCCAACTGACAGGCTACACTCTGCTCTTCAAAAAGTTATTCTTCTCAATGGAATTGCAAAATGCTATCAATTCTTGACTAAGTAGCCCCTAATTGGTATTTTAGGAGAGATGAAAATATCATGGAGCCACGTTTATTTAAAGAACTAAGTGTTGTTCCATGTGCCCCAGCTACAAATGGCTTTTGTTTTTGAGAAAAAAGAAGTCAGGAGACACACTGTCAGAAGTGACAGTATTAGAAGTGACTCCCTGAGAAATATCTTCCAGTTTTCTTCCTTCACTGTGTGATCTGAATCCTGAAAACAGTCCAACATTTTGCCATCTTTATGATTTTCAGCCTATCCTGCTCCCACGCTGTGGGAGGACGAACTGTACCTCCTGCAGGCACCATCATGGCAGTGGATGCCAGCAATGCTCCATAAAGCTTTGTACTGTATCCCATCCCACCCCACCCCATCCCATCCAGCAGTGGTACCAAGCACGGAGGACATGCAGGTGTTCCTTGTCCAAGTTGGAATGTCAGAAAGACTGAGCAGAGCAGAGCTAGAAAGTGCACATATGTCCTTGTCATATGCTGTGGCTACTTTTTGCTTCCTCAGGATTAAATTCCCACTCAGATTTAGGAGGGCCTTACTGTAATATCATGGATCACACACTTTTCAGATTGCACAGAGCCAGGCAAGGTGGAGACTTGAGGTGAATGTCACTGGTTATAAATACATCTGTCTTTTGGTTTGTTCTCTGTAGGTTTGACAGTGATGCTTTTTGCTATCTTTGAAAATGTTGTCTTTCTGCATGATGGTAAAATGGAAACTGCACTGTGAATTTCTTTCTTTATGATAATACATATTTTGTTCTCTTCCGTCAAACAAACTGCTCGGAGCAATAATCTTGCTTATTACATTCCTGAAAACTAAAATTTTTAACAGGGCCTGTCCTGTACATTAACCTACTGGGAACAAACTTCTACTATGCGTTGGCTAAAATCGTTTCTTTCAGCTCTTGAAGGCAGAGTGGAGCCTGGAGGTTTTGTGAAATGCCTCCCTATCTGTCAGGGCCCACCTTCAGCTGACACCAAGCTATGCAGCCACAAGTTTGTAACCTTGGTCCTGGAGATGCCCTGGCAGCTTCCTCAGTTTTGCGAAAGGGTTTAAGCTTGAGCCAGGCCAGGGCAGAGAAGGAAGGAATGGGTATCATTAGGTACTTGAGTTCTGCCCTCTGGCCAGAGGCATTTGTGTTTTAGCTGCCAAAGGGGTTTGATGGATGCTTCCTCCTGGGCACCAATGTCCTTCAGGGCCAGGATGACATCCTGCACATTACAGTAGTGCCAAGCTTGTGTGTACCTGCCTACAAGCCACATATGTTTCGTCCAGGTGTGGAGTTGGCTGGAAGGTAATATAGAACCACAGGCTGTTCCTGTGGCAACCCTTGTTGGCCATCCTGAGGAACCCCCCCCTTCTCTTGTGATGGACGGAGGTGCTTTCATCTAGGGAAAGAGTTGGTGGATGAAGGGCCGCAGTTGTGTTGCTCCCTTTGCTGCTATTCACCATACAAGTCCCTTTTGCCAGCTCCCACAAGCTCCCCTTTCCTCCTTCCCACCCTCCCTTCTTCTTTTTCCTTGAAGGTCTCATCAATTCTCATGCCAGCAAAGTTTGGTTTGAATCAATGTTATTTCTACAAAGAGCTTTCTGCTACTGTCTAGTGCTTAAGCCAGCATAGAAGCTAATGAAAAAATATCCATAGAAAAGCACTCTGGGTATTTTTGGCTCCCTGTTGTTAGTCTGGAATGCCAGAGGAGCTCTGGATACCTTGCATGGAAGTTCCTCATGGCTGCTTGTGATTATTCCCTCCTTACGGATGAGGAAGGTGGGAGGCAGAGCAGATGCTCCAAGCACAGCCTCTGCTCTGCCTCCCCTCGTGCCTCTGTCAGCAGCGCAGGGGACAAGATCCCACATGAGCACAGTCAGGGCTGCGAGGACAGGACGTGGCTGGCTGGGGCTGGCTGCCTGGCTGCTACCAGCGCTTGGTGACTCACACAGGAGGGTGAGCAGGAGACTTCTTTATCAAAGTGATATGACAGAGCTGAAAAAATGGAGAGCAGATATTTAGTCAAGGAGGTCAGGGTGCTCCCCGACTGGAAGCTTCTTTCCGGGATGAGGAGAGAAGGTAGGGGATGGAAACGAGCTGTGAAAAGGTGAAGAGGATACTCCACACTGGCTGAGGAAGAACTGGTGAGGGAGAGAAGAAAAGGCTCTCAAGAGGAATGACTGGTTAAGAAGAGGCATTAGGCATGCTTGAGTTTGGAAGATGATGGCAAGAACTTGATTCCTTCTCCGTGCAGAGGAGCCTGGCTATGAGGTGGCGACCAGGAATTCTACCGATCCTGTCATCCTCCAGCACTGTCTGATCTGATCACACTGAGAGCTCCATTGAGCTCTCAACAAGCTTTAAGGAAACTGTAGACATTTTAGATTTTATTGTTCTCTGATTATTTTTTCTAATTCTTGTACACTGTTTGAATGCCCTTCTCAGAAACTGAGTCATAAAAATGGTAATTAAATTTTAACTGAACAGTTTCTCCCTGTCTGCTGCCTTGTGGTTTGCAAAATTACTTCAGCGGACTAATTTTGGAGTGGGTGCTTTGTCCTATGACATCATGCTCCAGTCCAAGTGATTCTGTGTACCTTCCCCAGTCCTTTCATCTCGTTACAGTAAAATGAGGTTGTATCCCATTAATTTCAGCAGGCTCTGGTTGCAGTGCCCAGACACATGCCAAGCACGGAGTCTCCCAGAACGTTACTGGCTGACACGGACATCTCTCACCCTTTTCAGATATTGAAGATATTTGTCCTCTGCCCTCAGCGTAAAGTAGTTTTGCAGAAAGTATTAGTATAGCAATCTAAGCCTTAAAATAGAAAGCCATATCCAAGAGAACACCTTTCTCAACAGTGAAAAGCAACTTTTTAATTAAAGAGGGAGAGGGCAAGAACTAGCAACCCTCTCCTTTAATACATCAGGACATGGAGTATGTGCTATATGGATAACAAAGCTCTTCCAGGGACACTTTCAAGGTTGACTGATTCCAAATTAAATGTACCTTAAAATTACCAAAGCAATTTTTGGTGCATTGTCCCCTTCCCACGTGACATGGCTGCTTCTTTCCTGGGTAGCAAAGGGAAAGCACAAGCTCTGCTTGGAGAAGGATGGAGCCAGAGCAAAATGCTGCACATGGGCTGGGGCTTTGTGCTGCAGCCCAGGAAGTGTGTAGGGCCACAGCTCTCCTTTGTACAGAGGTGCCTGTGCATGCCCAAACTCATTTCTACCTAACATGTAGATGAGGTAAATCTATGGGTCATAAAAAATGGCAATTTCTACATGAACAGAAAGTGCAAAGGGTGTGAGATGGGCACTAGAGCAAATCCATTGGATAACATTGCTGGAAAAGAGGATTCACAAAATTTTAAATCCTTGGTGACATCCACTTTATGAACAATTTAACATCCAGTCCTATTGTTTTCCAGTACCAGCTTATGTTCTTTCAGAGATGTGTGTGTCCCAAGAGGCTAGGCTTGCTGCTCTTCCAGGCACTCTAGCACAAAAGAAGTGACTTTTGCCCCTTTCTGTCCCCTCTAGGCAACCCATAGCATTTAGTGCCTTAAATCTCACACACTGAGCTTCCACCTCCATCAGCTTTCCTGCCTGCCTCCACCACTATGTTTGGCTCTGTCCAACCTGGGACCTTGAGGAGAGAGCAGCTTCTCGTCACAGGAGAGCTCTTCAGCATCTTGGGAAAGGAAGTTTTCAGCTACACTTGGCATTTCTGATCTCAGTGTTGGCTGCTGCCCAGCCTGCTCAAATGGCAAAGCTTTTATATAAGGGAACATAAATCAATTTCAAAAGTGCTTTAACTGTCGTAAAACATCTAGATGGGTAGCATTTAAGAGGATCCCAAATGCCTATGTCAATTTTATTGGCTGTTTTTCTTAAATATTGAAAGCTAGAATGTTCTTTTTTTATTTACATTTTATTACTTTATACCACTTTGAGGGAACATTTTTTGTTAAACTTAGCTCATGTTCATGAACAGTCATTTCTTGACTTTCACAGTTTTTTGTGAGATTCAGAACTCCACTTCCATCTGCAGAGTTGTAGCTGCTGGCAGGGATGCTTGCAGTGTGCTCAAGCCTGAAAAGCTGCCCGGTCTGGGAAGTCTAGAGTTAAAGCTGATAACTTCTATTACTTCAGATGCATTTCAACAGGTGGTATGGGTGCCTGGAGATCTGTAGCCAATCCACTTCTGCATTTCTGAAGTCCTTTCCCCAAAGGTGAATATCTGAAGTTTGAAGTAGGCAGTGGGTGACCATCAGCCCTCATTTAGGCAAGGAGAAGGGGCTGGTGGAGCTAAGTCTCAGGCAAGGGGATATCAGAGGAGGGGGACAAGGTTACAGATCAAAGAATGTTCTCACTAAAGCATTCTGCTCTTGCTAATACAAGCAGATAATCTGAGTGAAAAGCAAACCTTTTTGCTTTAGGGAGATGAAAAGAAATTCCCAAGTTATTATGTGAGTAAGATCATATCAACAACTTGGTTTTTGCAGAAATTCACCATTTGTGCAGTAAGATAACTGAGGAAACATACCTTCAAAGGTGGGACCATAAATTGACTGTCCTTCATCTCCCTTTCCAGTTATGATATCGGCAGGCTTGATAATAGTAATCATCAGAGACAAGGTTTATCACAGATATTTATCACCAGGTTGTCAGTGTGCAGCTTAGCTGAGGTCAGAAAGGTGGGGTGCACATCAGCCTGGGAGAACAACTGCATCCATCTTTCTGTTTCACTACGGAAATGTTAACAGACTTTTGGGAAGAGCTCTGCTTCCATTCCAAGAGGCACTCTCTCTGTGAACTATTACATGCAGTGCATTTAATTGCTGCCCATCTTAAAATGTCCGGCATCTCCTGCTGGGAGAGCTCTGGCAGTGGCAGCGCTCAGCCAAGGAAGGAGAGCTCCAAAGAAGGACATCTGTCAGGGAGAGTAGGGTGAGAAGAAGGAAGGATGAAGATGCAGCTGTGATTCTGTTGTGAGTTAAGGCCACTACCTTGTGAGGAGATTTGATAAGAGACTCATAAGTCCACTTGGGCATCTCCTTCTCATCCCCAGCAGTTGGCCATCAATGAAGCACATCACCGGGGAGACATATGCTCACACCTCACCTCAGAGGTCCAGCATTTTAGAGGGACACCAAAGCCTCCAGGAATTAATTACACACTTAGTGAAGAAGCAGTCATAATATCCACCACAAGTCAAGTGGCCTGTGGTATTTTTATGACTTTGCTACTTCTAAAACCGCAAATCCTGCCAACTGAAATGCACTGGGCAGCAGCTTTTGGTGAGGTGTGCCCTAAAAGTCTGGATCCTGCTGCTTGGGAAATTCTCATATCAAGAGTCATCTCTCTGTGTCTCACTTGGAGGGTAGCTCAGACTGAACAGGGAAAGCACCTGGAGAGCCCCATCCTGCCTTTAGGGTCTCTGAGACTGTTAAATATATTGGTGTGGGAAAGCTCACTTTCAAAACCTGTGGGTTGCACTGAGCTGCAAGAGGCTGCAGCCCTAGGGACAGGACACAAACAACTTAAGGATGCAAGAGTTACCTTCTTTGTCTCCTGTCACGCAAATTCTACTAAAGGATCTGCAAACTTGCCTGGAAACTTCAGCTTCAGAGCCTATATTTTCAAGGTAAGAAAAAAAGAGTGCTTATAAGCAGTTTAATACCCTCCTTACCCTGTCCTGTCGCAGCTTGTACTTCCCTCACGAACTACAATCTAAGCCACCGTCTAAGCCAGTTATTGCTCTGCACCCCTCATGCCTCTGGTGTAATTCCCGACACTTGCAGAAGTACATGCAAACGGCTCTAAATCCCTGTTTGCAGATGTAGTGGGTGTCTGGTTTTTCTCTGAAGGGCTGCTTCACAAATATTGAATTATGCTTGTACTGCCCCCACCCCTTCCTGCCGTGTGAAACAGATGTAAGCAAGGAGATAATCAAAGACGTTGCTGAGCATCACGAACTGCATTTTTGCATGCACAGGGAGTCACAGTCCCTTTACTGTCCAGGAGACTGGATGCAGGGCCTTGAGGAAAGCGAGTGGCTCGGTGAAGGCTGCAGGATGAATGTTTCCAGTCCTTGCTGCTTGTACTATTGCCTCAGGAGCACACTGCTATTTAGATACGGGACACCCCTGTCCATCATGTAGTCTCCACGTGGGCTGTAGCACACAAGTGCCGCAAGCTGTAGCCTAAAGCCAGCCAGGCTGGCCTTAGAGCATAAAGAATTGCCTCTGTTCATCTCATGATCTCCTGTTGCTATTGTTGGTGTGGTGGCTGGAAAAAAAATGGAAGAAAAAGCCAAGAGGCACACACTTCTGCAGCAATCGGCTGGGGAGCGAGCCTGGCAGATAAACTCTTACAGGCAGGGAGGGCAGAAAGGTCAGGGTTGTGCACCCTGCGGTGGGCTGCACGTTGTGCCTCTGCCACACAGCTGAGCTTCCCAGGGAAAGCCTCCGAAACCCCATGAGGTTTGCAACTTCCTGCTTGCTTTCTCATTTGAACTGCCAGAGCTACGTTCAGGGCTGAGCTGTGATGTGCGTGATGTAGAATCATAGAATCATAGGATCAGCTGGGTTGGAAAGGACCTCTGAGATCATCAACTCCAACCCTTGATCCACTATCACCACAGTGATTACTAGACTATGGCACTAAGTGCCACACCCAGTCTCTTCTTAAATACCTCCAGGGACAGAGAATCCACCGCCTCCCTGGGCAGCCCATTCCAATGCCTGATTACCCTCTCTGTAAAGAATTTCTTCCTAATATCTCACCTAAATCTCCCCTGGCAGAGCTTGAGACCATGCCCTCTTGTCTTACTGATAGCTGGCTGAGAAAAGAGACCAACCCCCACCTGGCTACAACCTCCTTTCAGGGAGTTGTAGAGAGTGATGAGGTCTCCCCTGACCTTGTACAGCATTGCACAGCTGTAACGTTTCTTGGAGATGTAGGAATAAGTAGATAAGGGTGCTGCAATGCAGACCCCTGCCTCAGGCAGCAGCAAGCCAGTAATTCATAAAGCCTCATTTCTGGTGCCTGCACCTGGCAGTGCCAAACAGAATCATGAAATTCAGAGTATTTTCTTCCCAAGAGCTGCTGCCAGGCACAGGCATTCCTCTGCTTATTTACTTTCAGTCCACACAGCTCCTCCTGCTCCCAACCTGATTCTGGGGCTGAAGCCCGGGGTAAACCTCTGCCATGCACTTGGCCACATGGAAAACTGGATCCCAGAGCAGCCCCATCACTGTGACTGCCACGGGCACCTGCCGTGGGCCCATAGCACTCTGGCCACCACGAGTTTGAGTCTGTCAGCAGAGCCTGGCCCCGCAGCAACACCAGACACCAACACACACACCCCACCCCACATTTCTAAGCACTCCCCAAGCCTAACATAAGCAGGTTTAAACCCTGTCAGAGATTGGGAAATGCTCCAATTTCTGTTTTCTCCTGAAGGAAGGAAAACGAGGTTACACAGAAAGCATGTGGCAGAGCAGAGGACTGAAGCCAGCTCTTTTCAGAGCTCATGAGAGATGCTGTCAGTACAGGATCATTTAAAAGAAAGGATGAAGAGCCGGTTGCTAATGGTATCTAAGAGCAAATGCCCAGCAAGAAGTGGTTAGAAAAAGCCAACAAGAGCACTGCTTCACTGTTACTCTCCCAGCCAGCGGCAAGCTTCTGCTCAAGGATTTCCCGGTATCTTTGTGTTTAATTGCCCCTGGTGTCTCTTTTTCATGTGAATTTCTTTGCTTTTCAGACAAATGTAAAAATCTGGCATCCGCACATTTCTGTGGCAAGGAGATTTACAGCTTAATTACACCCTGTGTAAAATGTGTGTCTCCTTTTGACGCAGACACTCCTACCCGCAGCTGTATTTGCTGGGCACTGCTGAGACATCATTCCTGCCAGCAGCCCAGGCCGAGCGCGACAGCTCATGGATGGAGCAGTTCCAGAGGGGTCGGGGCTCCCACAGCAAAGCTTTGTGCCGCCGCGGCAGGTTTGCCCTCTTTAGGCTCATGCAGCACATGCAAAAGCTGCTTTGTGGCACGGCTGTAGGCTCAGCTCGGGTTCCTGTCAGCACGGCTGGGCCAAGTCACTTTTCATCTCTGATACAGATTAGTACAACTGAAGTTCACACAAATTCTGTTCCTGAAATTTCCTTCTGCACATAGACATGACTGGTTCCTGTTAATATTTTTTCTTTGGAAAAAAAAAAAAAAAAAAAAAAAAAAAAAAAAAAAAAAAGAAGCTTTTTTTCTTTCATTGATAATTTCTAGGCAAGGAAATTCTTATTGTCATTGTAGGCAAGGAAGGGGATTAACTATAAGCATAGTGCCAATAGTCAACTGATACTCAAAGTCAAAAAGAAAAGCAACAATCAGCCTAACAAGCATAACTTTTTTGCACAACAGGACTGTTTTCTGAAAATTTATGATGGGCTTTTTTAAGAAAAAAAAAGAGCAAGCCAAGAGCCACTAATTAGTTGCTGTCTCTATCTGTTCTGGTTTTTATTTCTCCTTTTCTCATCACTTTGTAATTCAGGTACATTAAATTCCATTCAACAGGTTGCCAATTATAAAAATGATATTTATTAAAATCTCAAACTGGATGATTAATACTAGCTTTGGACTCTTTCTATTAGCATTTATGACAACATACTATCGTTCTGCAAGCCTGTTCGTACTATGTAGATGATCATAAATGTTTTGCCAGTGATAAGAGTTAGATGTAAGTTTCCTGGTGCTGCTCTGCTCACCAGCTGTGACAGACATGCCATGGTGCATTCAGTTTGGAGAGAAAAGCAATTGCCACGAAGTAAAAATTAGAAAACATGAGAGACTGTGCAGTACATTTTAACAATGATACTGAAACCCTATCAAAGATTGTGCAGCTAATGGTCTTGGAAACAGAATCACAGAATCACCAGTGCAGAGCAAAGCAGGACAATCACCTCCCTTGACTGGCTGGCCATGTTTTGCCTGATGCCCCCCAGGACATGGTTGGCCCTCCTGGCTGCCAGGGCACTGCTGACTTATATCCAACTTGCCATCCACCCGTACCCCCAGGTCCCTTTCTGTGGCACTGCTTTCCAGCCTCTCATTCCCCAGTCTGTACAAACATCCAGGGTTGTCCCATCCCAGGTGCAGAATCCAGCACTTTTCCTTGTTGAACTTCATATGGTTGGTGATTGCCCAGACTTTAATTTGTCTAGGTCTCTGCAGGGCCTCCCTGCCTTCCAGGGAGTCAACAGCTCCTCCCAGTTTTGTATCATCATTTGAAGTCCTTTGAAAAGTGCACACATTGCCTGAGGTGAGATGTAAGAGCTTTGCTCCTGTGTGATTCTCAGAGGGTTTCCTCACTCTTAACCTCTCCACCTGCTGTGGCTGCAGCTGTTTCAGTTCCTTTTAGTCCAAAATAGCATCTGAAAGGGACTGAGAAACAGAACAGAAAAGCAGACTAAATTGATTAAAAAATTTTTTTTTACAGAGATCCCTCCCCACATGAAGATACTAAGGAGAGCTTATAGAGGTCACCTAGAGACAATCATAGAATCACAGAATGGCTGTGGGCATCCAGTCCAACCTCCCAGCTCAAGCAGGGTGATCACAGAGCACATGACACAGGATTGCATCCAGACGGTTTTCAAAGAAGTTTCTCCAGTGAGGGCGACTCCACAACTTCTCTGGGCAATCTGTTCAGTGTGTGATCACCTGCACAGTAAAGAAATTCTTCCTCATGTTCAGGTGGAACTTCCTGTGCATCAGTTTCTGCCTGTTACCTCTTGTCCTATTGCTTGGCACCACCAAGCAGAGCCTGGCTCTATTGACACCCTCCCCTTGGATACTTACAAACAAACAACTGCAGTTGTGTTCAGTTGTTTTTAGCATTGCCTTGCTAAAAGATGCATAAAGAATAACACTGACAGAAATGCCAAATAACTTCCCAGCAAATACCTGGAGAGGAAACATTGTACAGCCTATCTGAAGAAGATGCTGAACTGCATCAGTGGGATGTGATTACTAGTGGGAGGGCCACCAGCATTGTTTCAAGCCCTTGGGCTGCCACCAGTCCTTTCTGAGGGATACTATGCACAGAAATCACAGCTGTTGTATCACCCAGCAGTCAAAGTAAACATCAAAGGAGTCTTCTAAAAAGGGGGTCCTACTGCCAGGAAACAAAGGACAGATTCAGCTCCAGAAAGAAGGAAGACCCCCATGAGCTTCATCTTTCAGGTGAAAGACAGAAAGTGACACCACTTTATCGAGAAATTCAAAGCAAGGCCACTGATGATGACAGAATACTGACTGGGATGTCTACAACACCCTGAAACTCTCCAGGTGACTGCTGCAATAGCCACGAGGCATGTTACCCTCCAGGGCAAGGAGGATCCAGTGGTTTGAAGGGAAGACCCACGAACATGTAAGAGCCGGTCCCCTCAGGGAAGGCACAGTGGGATGTAGTTGCAGGTGTCAGAAAAACTTGAAGTACAGGGTAGGGAGTTTGCTAACTAAAACAAAACTCTGTTTCTTGCTATTCCAAGGATACCTTCAATTGGGTAGGATTAAAATATGAGCCAGAAATGAGAAGTAAGTGTAGTACAGTGTGATGCCGGTTCACCTAGAAGATGCCTGGATGGTTTTTTCCATTTGGAAGAATTTCTTGGGACAGATATGAGCAGTAGTCCCTCTCTTGCAGAAAGCCATTTGTTGTTTGCCATGTTTTATAGAGGATCTGAAAAGGGATAGAACACAGAGAACTGCCATAGCTCACAGGACTGCATCTCTGCAAGAAGCATACTCTTTAATGTCTCTAATGAAGAGAGGTCCTAAAATCGTAGCTATGCAGAGTATGGCATTACCTCTTCTTCCTCTGCTCTTGGAGAGAATCTGCAGTGCAGTAGGGCTGGGAAAAAGCCTGCATGGCCAGACTTCTGACAGTGTGGAGATAACGAACGCAGGAAGCACCCTGGACCGCTCCCAGCCTGCAGGGTGCGCCTGCTGTGCAAACCAGCCTCCTCCCTGCCACTCCCAAATCACACTCAGCTCCTCCTGAATGAGGATACTTACAAATCAAGGAGGCAGTGTGCTGCAGAGATGGAAGACGTGGGGAGACAGGAAAGGTACTGGGCTGTTGTGCTCACATAGGCACTGGGTCAGTGACTAGGAATGAATTCCGTACCAACTTTCAGTTAAGTGGGAAAAGACTGAAAAAAACCACATCCCAGAATACTAGGAAAGATCTTAGCAAACCATGACCTTTGTCACAATGACTAAGCAGCTACATTAGTAAAACAAGTCTTTCACAATAAAGAGATGGAAGCAAAACTCTTTTCCTGAACAACTGGCAATATCTATATCAGGCTCAACGTCCGTAACTTTAACCTGTGAACGGGCGTTCCGTTGGAAACTGTGGTGGGGTAGGGAGTCATCTCCTTCCTCTTAGACACTAAGAGGTAATTGCTGCACAACCCCTAGTAGTGCTTTTTTTTTTTTTTTTCAGTCCCTCTGAGCAGAAGAGAGAGCATAAATCAAGTATTTAAATGACCCTTGAAAAATTCCACCTGCCAGGATGAAGCTTTTCCTATTGGTAGGATAATTTGCTTTCACAGCTCATATGAAATAAATACTCTGATATTCACCTATCAAAACTGAGATGCTGGGCTGGAAGGCCAAGCAGGGGAAATACGCACACAGTAGTCAGATATGCTCTTCACAGTGTGTTTGCTCTACCTATTGAGGATTTATTTCAACTTGCAACTTGAGAACCAACCAAAATTTTCAGAAAAAGCCAAAATCTTGGTAAACTTGCATTTGAAAAAAAAAAAAAAAAGTAAAATCCTATTAAGAGTTCAACTTCACTAAACAACTTAAACATGCAGCAGAAGACACACAGTGGTGTTAATTTCTCAAAAAATTGATCTCTCTGTAGTCCTTTTACCGTCCTGCATTTATGCCTAAAACCCTAATCTCATTTTAACTTAATAAGCAGCAAGACAGATTTCTTAAGATTAGTCTATGTGAGAAAAGGAGAAGTTAAGGTGTTTACTGGCTAAGGAGTAAAGATATTTAAAGAGCTTTTTTGAACAGCTTTTAAGGGATGCCTTTTTTTCCTAAATAGTTCTCAGTGGCAGCTGGACTGAAAAACAAAGCTGAAGGGGTTTCCTTTCAAATGCAAAGCAATTGTAGGCTTCAGCCATAGCCTTAAAAAGGCACACAGAGACAAAGGAATAATCTTCATCTTTAACAGAAATGCATTCACTAGAAAGGATGCAAATGGTGTCCAAAAAGCAACATTTGCGATATGAGAGGCCACGCCAGCTTCTCGAGTGCAAGTTACAGTATGTGCTGACAGCTTAAGCAATGCAGGGTGCAAGATTAGTCACTGCTGTGCTATTCATAGATGCTAGTTTCTTCACTGGCAATTTGTAGAAAAACATAAAAAATTCCAAACACAGAACTTCAGTTTTTGTTATAGGGAAAGCATTGAGAAGTCATTGTGTGGTAGCGTCTCATATGTAACTGTAGCACTGAACTGAATCCTGCAAGGATAACTGCATAATGAACAAAATAAAGTTAAAAAAAAAAAAAAAAGAAACAACTGAACAGTTACTTTACTGGTAGCCTTAGAGTTTAGCTTGTAACCAATTTTTAAGCATTTCATGATTCATGAATATACGGCAGAGAATGAATTCAGTGCAAGCTCCTGTAAACTTATGACCTGACAATGTTTTGGCTGCACGCTATAGTGTTTTAGATAAAACCAGAAGTTGTTAGGATGAAACTGACAGAATATTTGCTGTAAACTCATACAGTTAATCGGTGAGATTTTCACAGATGTTGTAAAGGCTTTAATGTATTTAGTAATGTGTTCTTACATCATCAAGACTTCAAGCTTCTCAAGTAGGACTGCAGAATATGCTGGTTTGCTTTGGTAGCAGGAAGTACACAAATTTTATTTCTCCATTTTGAGAGGAAATAGAGTTTTGTTTTGAGATGGTTTTATTTATTTATTTATTTGTTCTCACTTACTACCATTTTTCATAAAAGTGATCTAGCACTTGGAAAAAATGGAGATACTTACCCAAACTTCTGCAGCATGCAGTCAGGAGCTGGCCAAGTAGTTTGGACTTGAATGAGGAGTATTATCCAAAATTTGGATAATTTTGCTTTTATATTCACCTTAATTTTTAGATTTTTCCTTTGTTATAACATAAAACCTCAATGTAAATCACAATTATTTTAAAGTTGAAGTGAAAACTGAGCACATTGTTTTAAGTAATAGTGGCATTTTATCTGGTTTAACACACTATGTGAGATGTTACCAAAAGCCAAACTTGGAAACACAAAGCATGTATTTTGGCAAGACATTTTATTAAGATGTCAAGTCTTTTTTGTTAGCAGCCAGTCCTTGAAAACCGTCTGTATACATGTAATTTAGTCAACAAAATAGCTGTCCAACTTTAAGCGATGTGCCCCATTTATGTAGCTGAGTGAGCTCTGAAGTGATGCTCTTCGTTGTTTAAGTTCTCACATAAACAATTACCAGTCTTCACACATATTGTAAAGTATGATTACATTCTCCTCTCAAAAGTACAAAAAATAACACTTTAAATACACACTGGCTCCTAAGCTTAGACAGAATCCTGTCAGGAGGAGAATTTTGCACTTCAATAGACAGTGCCTTCAACATCAAGAGCTTTTCAAAGTGCTTGGCGGAATTTGTGAGCACTATCCCCACTTAACAGATGATGAAATAAGGCACAGAGGTCAACTACCTTGCCCCCAGTCACACAGAGACTGGGTGGTAGAACGAACAGAGCAGAATTAGGGCTTTTCAGTTCTCCAGTGTAACCACCACAACCCACTGCCACTATTCAAATGCAATGGCTTAAGCATTTCTGAGGAACAAAACTTGCACAGCATACAGTGAACAGAAGGGAAGAGCCAGGGCCAGTTAAAGGCTGCAACAGTTTCAACCCAAACCAAACGAATTTGGTAGCCAGTAAATCATAATGCACTTCAGGGAATGATCACATAGAAAATTATACATTAACCTGCAAAGAGAAAGCTCATTCAACATAAGACATATGGTGTTAGCTTTGCAAAAAGTACTGGTTATCTTAAGCTTGACAGCAGCTCAGGTAATGTTGACTTTGTCAGTGGTACTTTCTGTCCCACAGATGTCTTAAACACTGTTCTTCTACCAGCAAGGTGCACTTCTCTGGAGAGTCACAGAGAAATGGAAATAAGGAGCCAAATATCTCCTCAGTAGGCATGGATGTGTATCAGGCACAAAACCCCACATTAATAATTTGTGAGGTATGGACTAAGTGGTAAAGAAATACCAATGAGGAAAAATGAAAAAAGTCTAAATATAAATAAGGCTAAGAAAACTGAGTCACCCATCTAAAATCACCAAGAAATGCATCCTCAGATAGATTACTCTGCAGAAAAATAAGAATGGTACATGTAATCCCTGTCTGGATGAGAAGCATGGTATGGCCTAGCTGTCTGATGGAAAACATGCGTTTCAGAAAGCCTGTCCTTGGGTAGGATGCTCACAAGATGACTCATTTACTGACAGAGACTGCTGATGGGATTCAGAAACATGCACACTTTGATTCTGTTCTTCACTGATTTGTTGGGAAGAAACTGTATCCTGGCTAGAGTGAGGCTGTTGACTTGATTCCTGAGCCAGCTGCACACGCTGAGCTGGATGTGAAGATCCTGCTAAGTGGATTTGTTCATTTTGTCCTTGATGAGCATGGAGATGTTCTAGTGCTTCCTTGGAAAGAGTGATTACATGCATTTGTTCAGGTTGGGCAGCCTCTATTTGGTTTGCCATCATACTGATACTTTGGATTTGTTCTGCTTGCTCCTGCTGAGCTGAAAGCAACAAGTTTTGCAGCTGCTGTGGTGGCTGTGCAAGCAGCGTGAGGTTCGCGGCCTGCTCTGTTGTCATGTTTGGGGCGTCTTCTGCAGTGACAATACTAATGCCTTGATTATGGCTAGGCACGAAGTTGATGTTGTGCACCGCATCTGTAACCAGCAGTTGAATTTCCTGCCCTCCAGAGGTGGCAAGTTGGTACTGCTGCAGCTGGAGTATGTTTCTCACTTCTGGGTGAGTGTTGGTGCTCCGGGCAGCGCTGGCTTCCTGGAACTGCTTTTCCTTGCTGTGAATTTTCAAATGAGACTTCAGGTTGTCCAGACGAGCAAACTGCAAACTGCATTCTGGACAGGAGAAAGGCTTCTTGCCTGTGTGTAAGATACAGTGTCTTCTCTTAGCACTGGAATCAGAGAAGGATTTTCCGCATATACCACAAGAATATGGCTTTTCTCCTCTGCAAAAGGAGAAAATTTGATCTCATTAAAACATTCACTTAGACAGTGTTGCTTTCTGAAACTTGTTCTACAATAAAATACTTAAATGATTAGTTTGTTTTGCTAAAATCATAAGCTCTTAAGAATAATGACATTAAAAATGTTCTCCATTTGTCTTCCTGATTATTTCTACTTGACTTCACAAACTGTACAACTCTTTGATTAGTATATACTCAAGAGCTACAGAGGTATCTGTCCTCGTGTCATAACCCCAGAGGTAAGAGCTTCGTACTGCTAGACCTTGCCAAGAATGTAACAGCTTACTTTGCACAACTCTAAGCACTGACTATTTTAAGAACATTTACTAACAGGGTGGGCTTTAATACAAATTGTTGCATCCAAATCCAGTTCTCCAGAGATTTAAAATCTGACATGCCTTTATGCAATGCATCACACACTGACAAAGATAAAAGACAACTCACGCTATTAATGAGACACGATAGATTACAGAGTGACGGGACAATGCTCCAATAACCTTGTTACACTGTGCCTGCTGTTCCGCTGTCGCACAAAAATTCACAGTAAAACTTCCACATAAATAATATGGCATTAAGTACCTTGTCATTGAACAGACACAAAACACCAAGGGACACTCTTCCAATGTCCTGGCACACGAGTATTTAGCAGTTCGGTACTTTCAATTGCCACTTATTTCCTTACATAGATTAAGCAAAAATTTTAGTCTTCACCCGTCCACCCAAAATGCAAACAAGTTCTGACCATTCTATAATTGAACAAGCACTGCATACAGGTTATCAGATTAGAAGTTACATTTTTTAAGAATGTAATGAAAATTAGACATACTCTACCTGTGAATTCTAATGTGAGTCTGAAGTGAACTTTTAGCTGTAAATGATTTGCCACAAATCTCACAAGTGAAGGGCTTCTCACCTATCAAAAAGAAATGTGACATCACTTTTAATAGAGCACTTCTTATCAATATATTGAAAACATTTTATATTTTACCATACACGGTATCAAGTGAGCACTGACAGTTCTTCACATTTCTGACATGGATCAGGACAGATATCCAAAGCTGAATTAACTCCCTTAGTCAAAATGAGGGTATAGTATTTTAAATGTACACCTCTGGCATTTCTCCCCTTTGAAGATAAAGAATTAGGTGATCCAAGCCCTCAGAGCAACCAAAAGCTGTACCTGTGACACAGATATGGTTGTTCCACATGGAACAGAAATGTTTTGAGAAAGGATGGCCCTGAACCAGTAGGCATTAATGCCAGGATCACATGCAGCACCATGCAGATGAGTAAGCCCGAATTTCCACAGCTGGAAAGCGAATCCATTATCTTAACAAGTTGGCTGGCTTTCTCTAAGGCTCCATCACACTGGGCCTATGATATTCTGAGAACACCAGTTGGAAAAAAAATTAAATTATCATGGGTAAATAAATTGCAAGTTTGTTTTGGGTTTTTTGTTTGTTTATTTGTTTGGGGTTTTTTTACTAAATTTGGAATTTTTGTGTTTAATTGAGTGGAAGCAGAAAGGCCAATTAAATTATAAGAAGGTTCACAAGAAACAGATACTACCCAACCAAAGCAAATCCTAATTTACACCATAACAAATCCCTGGGATTGTGTTGAGGCTCTTTAAGACACCAGACATCAGAATCCAGATCACCACTGCGGTAATTCACACCATCAGAGCACACTAAACCCAGGGATTTGACGGCAGCCAGTTTCCGAGGAAGCTTCACATTTAGCATAAAACTGCAATGCTTACCTGCCTTCATATGGCTTTGGAGGGCAGGAATAAAGGATGAGACAAGAAACATTTGTCAGAAGGGACCTCTAGTCCTCTAGTCCCAGCCTATTACTGAAAACAGGAGTAACTTCCCAGGTAGACTGTATTATTATGGCACTGCTGCCAAAGCAGAATAGGCGTATCAATGTTAACACCTGTCCCCAAAATGCTTTAGAATTTTACTTTTTGCTTCTGAGATTGGACAGATCACTTAATTATTTCTGCATAATTAATACTGGTATCTCGCCTGTCTTTTCTGGAAGCAAAATATATTGCAAGCGAGTTCCTGCTAGAATTCAGCTTCATCTGTTTTTGCAACTTCCTTTGCGATTATGCTTCCTCTTCTCATTTTCCACACTAAACTCCTTTCCCACTACATTTAGAGAGCTTTATCACCTTCAGCTACAAAACTGCTGTGTGCATGTCAGTAGTATGCTGGAGACTGAGTTATGTGTTACAACTGCAGACAACGTGTGAAAGAATAATTTGATTTTGGGAGGAAACAATTGCCACTGTTTAGAGTTATTTTAAAAGACAAAATTATTCGCACATCACCTGATGGACTTACCCTTCAAAGGAAACTGTTTTAAGAAGTTTATGCCTTGCTATTTCTAGAGAATAGATCAACATTTTTGTCTGTTCTCCAGTCATTCACTACCACCTTGCCCTCTGAAACTTTTAAAACACCCTCTGACACACTTCCACCCAGCCCACCTTCTCTCAATATCCAGTTTATTACAGTGCAATAAAAAAGTAAATGGAAATAATTATCTGGTCATAGCCCTTTTCATAAGTACCCATTCCTCACAGACAGGGGTGCCCAACTCATTTAGGACATATACTTTCTGTTACTAATTAGCTCAATGAAAGCCCCATAGATGCTGGATACAGCTCTCCGGACAAACTGAATTCCTGGTTCAGGATTTTATCATAGCAGAGCTAACTGGCATTTTCCACAGCAGGATTTGTAAAAATGGGGGATAACCCCTCTTCCTGTAATAGGCACTGCTTCTGCTGTTGTAAAACAAGCTTTTTTGTGCTCCTGCATTCTTGATGTCAAATCTCTTCATTAGCAATACAGGCTTCATTCAGTACAAGTAGAGCAGAAGTTCCACAGAAACAACTGTCATTTGCCCAACACTGTTTTGTCTATGTAACTTCAAGAAAAAACAAACCACAAAACCCACGAAAGACAAGGAACAACATTACCTGTATGTGTTCTTAGATGTTTCTTTAACTGAGCTGCATCCATGAATTTGCGACGACACTGGTTACATTCCGGCAGTGAACGGCCTTGTCGCAATAATAAAAAAAGTGTCAGTGCATAAATGATCCCCTGTATCTCTTCAGTGATCTTTGTTAAAGCACTTTCCTGTAAAATAACCACTTTGATATAATATAGAGATAAAACAAAAGGTGATTCACTGCCTCCTCCCTATCTTAACTGTCACACTCCTGTTTCTCTATTAAATATTACCATGGGAAAAGAGAGGACTGACACCTGCTCCTGAAGCTTTGTAAATTCTGATTTTCTCCACCACTTCCTGTGTGTGTAACTTAATCTCCAACCTGCTCCAGAAGTGGGAGGACACTTCCTAAAGCTTGTTTGCCATTACTAGTCCCAAGCAGTGGACAACTACAAGGCAATTTGCACACCAGAAAGCGGACATAATTATTTATAAAATTCATAGCTTCGATGCAGCATGGACAGCAGGGCTAAAATAATACAGTTGTACGTCAAATACAGCATAACTAATTTTTAATCAATTATGATTGATTAAATCTTCTCAATTAACTATTTTCTTACACACACCATTTTATCTTTTTCACCCTATCCACTGTTATATCAAGATGTGACACATCAGACACTAAATACATCACTGAGGAAGAACTTTCAGCCTTAGTCAATCTTTGGGAAGACAAATCAGCATGAACTGTAAGCCAGCTCCTCAACTCAAATTTGTTATACCTGTGTGTACTCGATAGTGGCTCTTGAGCTGTCTCTTTTGGCTGAAGTATTTCCCACACTGATCACATGTGAAAGCCTTCTGCCCTGCAAAGAAAATCACTTATTAAAAAGTAAGCCACGCCCAAAGCAAGTGGAAGAAAATAAATACATAAGGCAGCACACACAAGACAGAGCAGAAATACGTTTTTTTCAGAAAGGCAAATTCTTAGAGCAGAGAGGCTACATTTGCCTTGAACTATTTAGCCTACCTGTATGTAGGCTCATGTGTTCCAGAAGAGAATGCTTTGTTGTCAGAGCCTTACTGCAGATGGTGCACGTGTATGGCCGTTCCCCAGTGTGCATCCGCTCATGGACCTGAAGAGAATGCTTCTGGGAAAAGCCTTTGCCACACTCACTGCACTTAAAAGGACGCTCTCCTGAAAGTAAAAGGTGACATTTTTAGGTATAGATGCATCATTTGTCACTAGACATTCTAAGCTGACAGTGAGATGCATTGCAATGTAGTAGCTACAAAAAAATTACTCCTGAGCAGTGGTGAGAAGAATTAAGAGATAAGCTTCACATAACAATAAAATAATTCTTTACTGTTGCCATATAATTCAGTCTTTAAACAGCAAAATTATTAACTAAACTGCAATCAAGATGAAACATAAAGGCACTGAGATCTGCTGGCAAGAATAAAACAGTAAACACAGGAGACACACCATAATTTGGATCAGCATGCGATTTTGGATAGCTCTTGCTCTAGAAAACAGCCAACATTTCGACAACTTGCTCGCATTTAGCACCATCACAAAACCCTAATGCAAAAACAGCAGTCTTTTAATGCCTACCTGTATGACTTCGCTGGTGAATAGCTAAGAAGTGATTATACTTAAATACTTTGCCACAGTCTTTACAGCGAGCTTCAGAACCCGCACGTTTTCTTTTTCCATCGGTTCTCTTTGCCAGTCCTTTTTCATCCTCATCCCCGAGAAGCTTATAATCCTTTAGTTTGATTGATCTCCTTATTCTGCGTTTGCTGTAACGGCTCTGAGTACTCTGTATTCCCTCAGATTTAGGATCATAGTTTTCATCTTTCTCAGCTGACAGATCAACGGCAGCCTCTGAGCCACACGCAGGTTCAGTTTCTTCTCCATCTTTCCTCACTGGAGCCTGTTCACTGGCAACTGCTGCTTCTGCTGCAGTATCTTGTTTCACAAAATTTTGCTTATTTTGCATGGAGTTGTTCTCTCTCAGCTGCACATCTTCGGCAGAATTTGCTCCTGATTCTTCTTCTTCTTGGACAACCTTGATTTTCCTCGGTCGCCCTCGTTTTCGCTTTGGTGGATCTTCATTTTTGTTGTCGCTTGCAACAACAGCTACAGAGGCTCCACTGTTAGCTGGAGCTGGCAAGGCATTACCTGGGCTACAGCTGGCCAGGTAGTCTGTACAGACCCATACCAAGTCAGTCACTTTCAGCAGCTGGGCAGTAGCCAGGATTTGTTCTGTGCTTTTCTCACTGGCACAGAGGCAACCAGTGTAGATGAATTCCAGCAGAACTCCAAAGATGTCTGCAACCATTCCCTCCAACATGTAAACCGACTGTCCTATTTCACCTTCATTTACAAACATCATGGAGAAGTATTCACTGCTGGCAGCCAGCAAGGCTTTATGGGCTCTGAATTGCACATTCTCCACTATCAAAGTAATGTCGCAAAGAAAATCCTTTTTCCTCTGTTCTTCAAAATTAGCTAGAATGATATCTTTGTGAGCTTTGGAGTGGATGATGACCAGTTTCTCAGAACCATCAGGAGTTGCTTTTGCCATTTTAATTATGAATACAAAGGAGGCGCCTACAAAAACAGAATAGCATTAATAAAGAATTATTTTACCAATCTGCATTACAAGACACCAAATATCATCTGTTTTACCAGTAACAGAGTTCAAGCAATTCTGAATCCTCCGAACTTTTGAAAAATCAACACTATTGCTGACACGAATTTTCTTCAGAAATTGTTTTTAAATCCTATGAAACAGCTACACAGTTGCTTTGATCAGAATCACTGCCTATCATTTATTTATCTCTGATGTACTGAGAACTCTGTATAATCTAAAAAAATTGCGACCCGTTCTGAAATCTCCTTTCCTAACTAAAATAATCAGACAAAAAGAATTGTTTGTTCACGGCTCCTTAGTAGAGTACTGAGTTTACATGGCAAGGTTTTGCTAGTGGGGCAGTTACAGGGGTGGCTTCTGTGAGGAGCTGTTAGAAGCTTCCTCCATGTCCTACAGAGAC
This sequence comes from Pyrocephalus nanus, assembly GCA_038380795.1. Classification (NCBI taxonomy): domain Eukaryota; kingdom Metazoa; phylum Chordata; class Aves; order Passeriformes; family Tyrannidae; genus Pyrocephalus; species Pyrocephalus nanus. The sequence continues at coordinate 45,979,891 of CM076260.1, forward strand.
ACCACCAAGTGGATCCAGGATGGACCTGCCACTGGCCAAGGCTGAGCTCATCAGAAACACTGGTAATGCCTCTGGGATAACAGATTTAAGAAGGGTGAAAAATACCCCCACAACTGAGCTAGAGAGAGGAGTGAGAAACAGCCCTGCAGACACCAAGGTCAGTGAAGGAGGAGGAGAAGGTATTCCAGGTGCTGGAGCAGAGGTTCCCCTGCAGCCTGCGGTACAGACCATGGTGAAACAGACTGCCCTCCTGCAGCCCATGGAGAACCCCACACCAAAGCAGGCTGGGACCATTTGGGAAGCCATATTGGAGCAGGCTCCTGACAGGATCTGTGGTCCTTTGGAGAGACAAGCCCACACTGGAGGAGACTTGCTGGCAGGGCTTGTGACCTTGTGGGGGACCCATGATGGAGCAGCCTGTTCCTGAAGGACTGCACCCATGCAAGGGGCCCACACTGGATTAGTTTGTGGAATTGTAGCCTGTGGGAAGGACTCACTTTGCAGAAGTTTGTGGAGGACTGTCTTCTGTGGGAAGACATGCTGGAGCAGAGGGAGAATGTGAGGAGTCCTCTCACTGCAGAGGAAGCAGCAGCAGAGACAATGTGTTATGAACAGACCACAGCCCCCATTCCCCACCCCCTGCACCACTGGAGGTGGACAAAGCAGAGAAAAGCCTGGAAAGAAGGGAGGAGTGGGGTGACCTGTTTTAAGATTTGGTTTTATTTTTCATTATCTTGGTCTGATTTCATTAATTTCACTCAATAAACTGATTTCCCCTAAAAGTCCGTTTAGCCTGCGATGGTAATTGCTGACTCATCTCTCCCTGTCCTTATCTTGACCCATGAGCTTTTTATTATATTCTCTGTCCCTGGTCCAGCTCGGGACAGGAGTGATGGAGTGGCTTTAGTGGGCACCTGGCATCTAGCCAGTGTCAACCCACCACACTGGGAACAAAAAAGGTCAACTGCAGTTTCATCATTGCAGATTATTCAGGGATAAGGCTTTGAAATCCTGTAACTGATGATAAAACTTCACTCATATCGGTGTGGAAAAACTTCATGACTTCTTTTACCCACTTATGTCATTCTGAAAGTTTCTTTTTCTTAACACTCTACCTACTAAGCTTCAGCCTCAGCCTACGGAGGTAGGCAATAAAAGCAGAAAAACAGCAGCATTTTAAAGCAGTCTGTTTAAAATAGGGTTGATTATGGTAATTATTAACTATCAATTTGACTTGCTAAGAATTGTAAATTTGCAAAAATTAATAACAAACAAAAATATTCCACAAATTTCAGAAGAATTCACCAAATGCTATTATGGAAGAGATGTGCCCAAAATGTCCAATTTGCAAGGCTCAGCTGAGCCAAAGACAAAACAGATTATACACCTGACATCTTAATTTATACCAGTGTCATATCAAACACAAATAAATGTGCACATTTGTATTTAGGGAGTGCAGCAGTTTCAATCACATGAAGAAATGCTGCATGAATCAACATAACACTACCTACAGATGATACCTAAATGTTACTGTGGTAGTGAAAAAGTGATTCTTTAGCCCAAATCATCTACCAAATAGTTCATGGTGGAGTCAAATTGTTTTATCTGGGAGCTTTAATTTCTGGAGGATGTGAGGCTGATGTTTGTTGCTGGAACACCTGAAGGCACAGCTGCAGGTGTGATCCAACTCTGCCTTCCTGTGCATTCCAAGAACTCCCGAAGAGCTGCTGCCAACCCTGCCTGCAGGCATCCCCTGACACCCACACGTCTCAGACAGGGTTGTGGGTGTTTTATGGCTTTCGACTGTAGCGAGTCAATAACTAAGCGATCCCAGGGGAGGCAAGAAACTGGAATGGTTTATTGGACATTCGATCACATCAAAAACTTTGGCGTCGAATCAGGAGGTGACACCATTCATATTTTGACCGCAAAATCCGAAACACCCTCCTGCCTTTCCTAAAAGCCCCTAACAACTTCGGAGTGAGGCTGTGCACAAGAGGGAGGCCCCGCTCCAGCCGCGGAAGGGCTCAGGAGCTCTCGGGGTGACCCCGGGGCGCGGCGCACGGCCCGGGGACGGCTCCCGACACGGGCACGGCCAAGGACACAGCGCTGGAACAGCCCGGACAGCCTCGGCGGGAGCGGGGCCGGGAGGGCTCCGGCGGCACCGCAAGCGCCGCCTCCCGCGCCCGTGTGAGCCCCGAGACTCGCTCCGCGACTTGCTCCGCAGGTTCGGGCCGCCCCCCTGGAAAGGCCGCTCGTCCCCCCGCGGGGCTGGAGCAGGGAACGGGCGCTGCCCTCCCAGAGCCGCGGGCCCGGACTCCCCCAGCGAGGCCGCCGCCCGCCCTGTCCCGGCGCCCCCCCCGCCCGGAGCCGGCACTCACCCCGCAGTCAGGCTCCGCCGCCGGCACCGCCGCCGCCCTTCCGGCACGGGCGGGGCCGGGCCGGGCCGGGGCTCCCGCCGCGCCTGCGCTGCCGCCATGAGCGGTATGCACGAGGCGGGACTTGGAACCACGGAGTGTCCCGAGCTGGAAGGGACGCACGGGGGTCATCCGTGTCCACCTCGCGGCCCTGGGCAGGACAGCTGCAAGGATCACGCCCTGTGCCTGAGAGCGTTGTCCAAAGGCTTCTTGAACTCTGACGGGCTTGGTGCTGTGGCCACTTCCCTGTGGAACCTGTTCTAGTGCCCATCCACCCTCTGGGTGAAGAACCTTCTTCTAATATCCAACCTAAACCTCCCCTGACACAACTTCAGGCCATTCCCTTCGGTCCTGTCACTGGCCACCAGAGAGATCGGTGTCTGCCACTCCATCCACTTCCCCTCGTGAGGACGCTGTACACTGCGATGAGGTCTCCCCTCAGTCTCCCCCAGGCTGAAAAAGCCAATCAACCTCAGTCACTCTTCGTACGGCTTCCCCTCAAGGCCCTTCACCGTCTTTCAGCCCTCATTTGGATGCTCTTTAATAGCTGAATATCTTTCAACTTCAGACAAAAGATTTTATTTCTAAGATTCTGTGGTTAAGAAGCTGATCCGAGAAGGTGTGACTTTGTTCATGGGTCATGTTGTAGCCATGCTTGTGGCTCATGGCAACGCTCCACACATTAATCCATGGAAATTGGAGGGGGAAAACAGCCCGCACTACACAAAACTGGGGCGTGTGCCTTTCAGGGAAAGGAAAGTCTTCACCTTGGCGTCAAAGCCAAGGGGCCGATCTCTTGGCTCCTGGTATGGGCCTGCCATGGCAGTCCCCAGGTAGGGGATGAGCTGGCAGTGCTCCAAGAACTGCACTAGCTTCCTCTTGTACATCTGTCGCACTGGCTCCGAGCTCCGGGGGTTGTATGCTGCAAGAAGTTAAACAGCATGTTAGTGTCCCCTGTCAACTTTGTGGAATTACATTACAGAAATTTTCAAAGGGACCAAGTCTACCTCTGATGATGTTAACTGTGGTACAGATAAACCTTCTGTGCGCTGTGCCCATTGGTGCCAAACCAAAAAATCAAGTCTGGTGTTTCAGAAAGTTCCTAACTCCAAAGGGTAATGAGACTCGGAAAGATCAAGGTTTTGTAAACAAACATGCTCAGCTGCTTTCAACTTCCCATTCCTCAGGGTGTGAGCTGCTGGTGAAACTCCAGGCCATTACAAATTTGGGTAGTGCAGCAGATACCCTGAAGAGGCACAGCCTGGGGGTAGCCCAGGCCTGGCGTGGCTGGCACCAGGCCCCTGTGTCCTTGGCACAGCTGTTCCATGACCTAATGCTTTGCCCATAAAAAGTGAAGAGCTGATCAACAGTGTAGAGGAGGGAGGGTTTCTCTCTGCCCTAAGCTCTATTTTGCATTAGTATTGAGAGCCAATCCTCAAAGTACACTTTATTATTTTAATTGTTATCCTAGCAATAGCAAAGGGGAAGAAGTGACAGACAAAGCATAACCAATTTTTTCCTGCGGACAGTACTTTATATCTCATTACAAGAACTGGACAGCGTGAAGAACTGTGCTATGAGATGCTTCTGCCCACTAGCTTTAAATTGCAGACAGCTGCATTTAACAGCTTCTGAGAGATTTTTCAAGCATTGCTGCATGTAGAGCTCTTAAGGGAGTCAAGCTTGAAGGCCACTCCATCACTCTGGTGATATATTGTTTAACACTCTTTTCGCAGAAGTAAATCTCTCTGCATTTATGGTTGATCACCTGTACCTTCTCAGATACTGAAAGCAATCCAGTGTTGTTGTGAGAAAAGCTGAAGGAGCAACTAAACTACTGTTTTTTGTCCCCTATTGAAATGTGAAATTAGGGAGTGACATTAAGTTCAAGATGAGAAAGTCTTACATCAGATAGAAATAGGATGAAATAAATTTCCAGGGGACCACAACGTGAAGCACTTTGATCAAATTTTTGATCAAGGATGGCACAACTACTCTGAAGAGATGCACAATAATAAACAATGCAGTATTTGCAACAATCACAGAATGGGTTCGGGCTGGGAGGTACCACAATGAGTCATCTGGTCCAATGTCCCTGCTCAAGCAGGGTCATTCTAGAGCACATGGCACAGGATTGTATCCAGGCAGTTCTTGAGTATCTTCAGTGATGGAGATTCAACAGCCTCCCTGAGCAACCTGTTCAGTGCATGGTCATCTGCACAGTAAAGTTCTTCTTCACGTTCAGGCGATTTATCAGTGCGCAGGAATGCTGTATCCTAAAGTTGGGAGCAGTTCTACCTGGTATTAGAAGAAGATAACTTGATTTCCTGGATTCCTATGGTCAAACTGTTCAGCACTGCATGAGGAGAAGAGATTTGTGCACTCGCATAACCTTTCTGATTCATCATCCAGTGCTAATAATGATTTAATATTGCAATATTTGAGCAAAGCATTTCCTAGAGTTGGCATTGTTGCATTAGCAAAGCTGTTCTAACAACAGGATGAAAACAGCCTTTATGGGTGGAAAAAACTACTAGGATAAATACAGTTTGACATCTTAGGAACTGTACATTTATGCAGGGGCTTACCATGTGCCTACCCTGTTGAGTAGTTTTCCTTAACAAAGCTGTGCTATTAAAAAAAATCTGTGGTAGTTCAAGAAAATTCTGGAGGACTCTGGAAACTACATGAGGAAACACAGGACGTCAAGAACTTTTAGCAAAGAATATTACCTAAAAGTATAAGTAAAAATGTAAAATACAAAAGACAAGGTAAAGTACACCCACTGAACAGGTTGACTTCCAAATGACAAAACTGCTGGGTTGAAAGAAATGTCAGTCTTGCTCCAGAAATCTCCAGCAGTACTGGAAACCAGACCAAAGCTGCATCAGAGCTGCAAACAGGGATGTTGAAATCGAGAAAGCTGGCGCCACTTAAGCTCATTGCAAACTATTAAAGATTACTATCTGCAACTGATATCTTGGATTAAAAAAAAAAAACAAACAAATATTGTAAAAAATAGCAACTATGATCACAGAAGATAAAATTAGAGTACTTTCCTCATTGCAGGAGTAGTCCTAACCTCTGGTAGCTCCGTGAAAAGTTTTACTTTATGCTTATCTTGTAGGCTGAGTAGAAACACCTAATTAGTTTTACTTTATGCTTATCTTGTAGGCTGAGCAGAAACACCTAATTTTAATTTGGACTGTTTATCTTCCTTTCAGAAAAGTAAGGTCAATTGGACTATCAATTAAATTAAGAAGTTAAAAATAATCAACACATTATTCTGAATCACATTGAGATCTTCCCAGATAATTTCACAGATAAACAGACTGATAAATAACATTTAATTTCTCTGCTAAAAACTTAAAAATTATAAAAATATCTTCAGGGTATCTGCAAGGCAAGGTTTCTTACTAAATTTTATTTGGCCACAAGATGCCGTTGAAAAAAAGGCAGGCATTCAGGCACCTAAACTATGCCTCAGACAGTATTTCAGCAGCCTTTTGATACAGTAATATAAGTCAATTTTTAAGACAATTCAGGTTGTCTATGACTATTTTAAAATGTAGTACCACCTGGAATATAGCATTTTACTTCCTGTTTAAAAACTCCAACAGTTCCTCTTAGAAATGTTTTCAAGGCCATCAGGTTGCTGGTGATAAAAGCGTTATTAAAGTCTCATGATTTGTGAGAGATCACTTATGTATCTACGTGTTCTATTAACCTTACTTTCCTCCCTGGTCCTTACACATTTCCAAGAAACAAGGCAGTGTGTACTTAGATCAGTATATAATAGTGGTTTTCCATGTTGGACATAAGAAAATTACGCCAATTAGCTATAAATGTTGTATCAGATTATTTATATAATTTTTATATTTAGCCATTTTAATAGCATATTATTTTATACACTACCTTTTAAATGGAAGGAGACAAACAGCAGAGCAGTTTCTTTCACACTTAGGAATGGAAATTTTGGCTTAAGGCTGCCTACTTCATGCAGAGCTTTTATTAGAGAAGTTGCTACTCCCTAAAGAAAGAAAACAGTTTTAGGAGACATTACAGAAATCCTGAACAAAAATATATTCAAAGCCTTATCCTGTTGTCATGCAGACCTAACAATATAGGATGATACCCTAAGTTGGTAAATAGTAGAAGATAACAAATAGTATCAAATAGGCAGGGCAGTGACCATGAATAATTTTTTTATTTATTCATGTGTCAAAATGTAACAAACTATCCTTAGATGACTCCAGATAAGCTTGTGTCTATTCTGGTGTTAAAAATCAAACAAAAATGTAATTATACAAGATATCATAAAAAACTAAGTAAGAAAATCCATCATATAATATTGCAGTTTATTATCCCCCTCTGATGGACTTATTTGTATTTTTCCCTTACATATTTTAAAGCTTTTAAAAATTCTTCGCAATTGTAAGTATATTAAATTTTCAATTTTATATATTAATGATATATTAAATTTTCGATTTAATATAATCCCATTGATAAACGTAAGACTCATATTGCATTAAAAATTAAGTAAACTGAGTGGGACATACTATGCATCATGTTTTAAAATACAAAAAGCAAAAACTGGCCTGTTCAAGGTATCCAGCCAAAGGAAGTGCAGTTAGTAGCATTGGCTCCTTTTTTGGAGGGAGTTTATGGGGAAGCTTCAGATTCCAGTACTTCTCTGGTAACCTAACCAGATAAAAAGTAAGCACTTCTAACATTTATAAACCGTGACATGACTGAAGATTAAAATGCAAAATTGGTACATTCACCTCATAAACTTCTGAAGTTTCTCTTCACTTTCAAAAATATATACTTTATCTTGATATTTTGCTGCATACTCAATATTGCCAGGCACCAAGGCTTCATATCTGAAGAGATGGAGCAAGAACATCTATTCATTCCCAGTAAATGTAAATCATGATTTGTGCAGTGTAAATTCATGAGCTATTGGGAGCCTTCTGGTTATTAATAACTATATGACCACCAAAAAAGTAGCAATTGAATCATCCAACTTTCCACTACATGACTGACAGTTACAAGGCTCAAAATCTGAGAAAGCCTCTGCCTCAAAATTTGCTTATTAAGGAGCTTTTATTGTGCTTCTTTAGAGCTCTTTCATTTAAAATGCCAATCATGGTTGTTCAGGAGATTAAGAAGGGACAGCATAGAAATGGCTATTCTGATGAGAAATTCTTGCACACTGAGGACTTTATAGTGGAGCTTTATGGATCTCTTATAAAAATCATAATAGCTAGTTTTGCATCTACTAGGATTTTATGACATTTCTTTGAACCAATGAAGGCTTATGATAGAATTTTGTCCGTCTTCATCATGAAAAGACAGCAAGCCAATACAGATCCTTGTAGAACCTGTAGCCATGTAAGTTTTAAAAGGTGGTTTTATATTGATTTCCAATGCCACAGGCAGAATATAGAGAATTGTAATTGCTTCCTGTCCAAACCCTGAACACTATTGAAAAGTATTTTGAAAGTGTTTCCTCATTAATGTGTTAATATAGGACACATAGTCTGTAATTCAGATTATGAAAACTCCAGTGACCTACCTCTGTTTTCCATCTAGGTAAGTGACTGGACAGTGTCCCTGCATTTCAGCCCTTACAGGGAATGAGGCCTTCACTTCTGCCACAGTCAGTCTCTTTGGTAGCATATGTGGGGGTGGGAGAGGATGAGGTGCCAGCGATGACACATAAATCTCTGGTGTGATCAAAAATTTCTGTAGAAAAGGAAACATTTTTATAATGTAAGAAGCACTGTTAAGACTGTTAGTCAAACTACAGAGGGCTGGCTTACGCAATTTAGATACTTATTTCTTCTACAGCACAACAGTGTGTTGGCACTGTTGCTGCTCTTGGATAAATAATTTCTTTTCCAACCCACTCTCAGTTGAAGTCATCGCTATCCACCCACCATCCATCAATATCCATTGCTATCATTACCCACTCTCTACAGCCAGTCTCCCTAAAACAGGTGGAGAAAGGAGGAAATTAGTGTTTTAAAACTTAATGTTTGATCTGTGACAAGTAGAAAGAGGAGCTTTGGTTTAATGGACTCTGTGCTGCATTTTGTCTGCCTAGCTGTTTGATAGCAGAAGTATACAGAACAAAAGCTTGAATACTAAGAAGAGCGGTCTAATAGACTATGTATTACTTTTTTCTGTATGTTCCTCCTTCCCATCATCCCCTCCTGGCCTGGTTTTTGACACTTACGTCCAGTTCTTCCTGTGAAGCCATTTTGTAATAGCGCCCTTCAAATTCCGCAGCAAACTGCAATGAGGAGGTTACAGAGCAGTCGACCAATTCACCCTTCTCTGCAAGGCTGACAGGACAGTACTGTCCAAACTCCCCCAGCCGCTCCTCCAGCTCTTTGGAAGTGATACATAAATCAGCAATGCTGGCAGCTTTTCCTGTTAATAAAAGCAATTAGTGATAATGTTTTATTTATGAAAGACATATAAACATCAAACAATTCCACTCAGAAATGTTACAGTTTAGAAGGTAATTCATAATTTGAAAGTGATATGAAATAATGAGAACTAAAATAGCAATTTTTAATAGAGTGATAATAACACAAAATTGAAACTCATTTTACCAAATAATTTTAATAACATTTTTGTAGCAGTTAAGAAATATAATAATTATTAATGATGTGGGTTATTCTACATGCTCAACTTATTAGTCTACTTTCCCTGGGATGGTTTTATTTATGATTTATTGTTTTACTTCTCTGTCTTACTAAGGAACATTTCAGCTATTATTTTATTTCATTACATTAGTGAAAAAGAGTACAAGATGTGATGAAAGCCTCAGTTTTGTTCATCCACGTCTTGCAAGTGCTACAGTCTATCTGCATGAAATATGTTCAAAATCTTGAATGTCATCTCAAACCCAAGATATTTACAAATTGTACTTTTCAAGCTTGATGTGAAAAAAGTTAAATGTATTTTATTATTTTTGATTATGGCTCTGGTTTTTAAGAAGGGTGCAGCCACAGAGCTGTAAAAGTTGAAACCAAAAGGTGGATATAAGATAAGGAAGTCGGTTTGCCCTTCGGGGGAATTCTAGTTAAATAGTACAGACATGTTTAAAAGACATATTTAATCCTGGCCAATGCTGACACACAACAAGTCAAGCGAGAATTGTGTCATTTTAAACTAAAGTGGTTTTCTTCCCAAAGCACAGAAATTAATATTTAAGCTTAATTCTGAACTTTTAATTAACATCTGCCCTCTCCTTCCCTCTTGCTCTACTAACACTACAGTGAATTTGCAAGTCATAGTTCCCTTGTATACTTTGTGATAGCCTTTGTGATTTATCAGCCAGTGTTGCAGAATCTCACATGGGCTCTGACTTCTACTAGCATATTTCTGTTACCCTGTTGTTTGGGGGATGGCCTCTGACTACTCAGTAGTTGGTTTTGTCTTCAATTTCTTCAAGAGATCTCTTCAAGATCTCTGCAGATGAGATTGAAGAGTTTGAGGGTATGAACGTGCCCAAGAACTAACTTAATCCAAAGAAAGTTGAAATGCCCATATTACAATATTACAGTGGGAATGTAATGGGAATGCCCATATTATTGTGGGAAACTTTGTTTTTCTTTTACCTTCTCTTATTCTTTCCAGGTATATCTGTATTTGTTTAACAACCACTTGAACTTCCTGCGTAACTTTGTTCCAGATCTTCCACTTGCTCTGAACAGCATCAATCACACACCAGTTCTGACGCTCCTTCATATAGTAAGTCCTAATTGCATCAATGTGCTGTTTATAGCAGGAGTTTTTAATGGCTAGGATCTGTGAGCTGTCATGTTCAGGATAGGGAGAGCTGAAGACAATGAAAAATAACACTCATTTACATCTGAAGGTTAGATAATTTCATGTGTAAATTCTAGAGTTCATGTTAAGTTCTTTTTACAGAATTATGCTTGCTTGACACTGTAGAAATACAAATTTCTTATTAAGAATATTAGCAGGTATATATGAAAAGGAGCATACTCATGGTTAGACAGTCATGCTCAGAAACAAAGAACAAAACCTTTTCTACTTATGTCCCAAATACAAGTCAAAAATTATTTTGTAAAGGATTTGGAATGTATCAGCACATATTAACTGACACACACGCTGTAGATATACCATTAAATGGTACCCTGATATTGCACATTTTATTTGTATTTAAGCCTGTGAAATGTAATTAAAGTTAAAATGAAGTCTAAAGTAAATATTTTCAAAAGGACATCATTAATTTAATTTTTTGCAATGCAAATTCTCTTTAGTCTCTCAGTAAACAATGTAGCATTGTACTGATTACTTGATAAAAAGAAAGAGACAAAATCAAAGAGATATGCAATAATGCCCCAAGCTATCTGGAACTTCTTAGGAACACTTTGTCTAATGAGAACCAGGTTCTTAGACAATTTAATTTTAAGGTGAATGTTCTGTTCTTTTTCATTCTCTGCTTACTGCTCTTCCTCCAAAACAACCAGCAGCTCTTTAAACAGAGTATTTACCTCCTCAGAAAAACAAAGGGGAATGAGCTGAATTGAAAGGTTTAGATGAATAACTCATGAATTCTGTATGTTACTAAACTATGCATTATTTCCATATTTTAAAAAGAATTCTAATTAAGACTTAAAAGACAGCTTATTAGACAAAGTATCAGTTTCTCTTAGGATGATAATCATTGAATGAAGTTGAAAAATAAACTTCAGCAGCAGAGAGAACTGGTAACATTTCTGACATACAGTTTCATTAAACCAGTTTAACTCAGCAGTGGATGAACAGCATTGCACATTTGGGATCTCAGTCACAAATCGAGGGATCTGGCCAGAGCATGCCACAAATACCTGACATCTCTGTTTCTGGTATATGGAAATCAAAGCCTTAGAACATAGAGGGACTGGTTCCCATGCCTTTTCATTTGTGGAGTTCTGTGACAGATGAGTAATGCTCCAGCTTACATACAACCTATCTGGGTACAGCACTGAGGCACATAATTAGAGAAATTACCATATCGAGTAGAAAAAAGTATTTCTATCAGCGTCACTACCTCTTTGTGCTTTCCTTATCTAGCAGTGCTCTTCTGAACACTTCCTTTGTATCCATTTCTAATTCAAAGATTTTCACTGGAATTATCTTCACCGATTCCAAGAGCTTTACTTGTTTTCTTGTTAGAGGATATCCATCAATTACAACTCTGCATACAAACAGGAACAGAAAAAGTTTTCCTAAAAAGTAAGATTAGGTATAATCCTAGTACATTCTCCATGGAGACAAAGTCTACACCCGTGCCATGAAATTATCACTGCTCTGACTTGATAGACAAAATCTTCACTCCTAAGAGTTTAAAATCAGATTAAAAAAATCAAGTAGGTAGAATATAAAATAGTAAAGGCAAAAGGAAATGAACAAAGGGCAAAAGCTAGGTGGATGGCTCTGACTTATAAAAATGGTGGATTTTAGAATTCTGAGATATCAATCATTCAGAAACATCATTTTAACTGTGAGAAATCTCCATATGGATTGGAAGGAACAGTTTTCAAAGTGGTAAGTAAAATGATTTACTACTGTACTTGAAGAATTTTTAAAATCATATTGAAGAAGAAATGCTTTTTGCATATTAGGCAATACTGGAACAAAATATACAGAAACAATATTCCATTACTTAACATGAAAGAAAAATTGAAAGAATTCTATCTCAAGCTCAAATAAGTTTCAGAGATTATTCCAGAATTGCCTTTTCCTGTAACAATTCTTTTTGGGGAGAGGAGTTGAATGTCATGAAATCATCATCATAAAGCTTTTTAAGACTGCCTGGTTTTGAAGGTCTTTCAGTGATGGAGAAGAGTCTAGGAAATCAATATCTCATATGAATGAGGTGGAAAAACTCACTGGTTTCAATTCCTCCTTAATAACTTCAGTTGCTAACCAAACCAGAAAAAAACCTTGAATACTGAACCAGTCTGCATGATCAAAGGGAATCAGATGTGTCCAAGTTGGTTCTGGAGTTGGCATCAGAGAGACAAAATGGTACTTCTCAAAGGCCAGTAGAAAGTATTGGCTTATTGACTGAAGAAAAGGTAACTTTCATAAAGCATATTACTTGGATTGACTGGAATATACTTACTTGAAAATTGCAGAAAATTATGCTTTGGTTTTATTTCCCAGAATAGTGTGAAGGACCTCTTTTTTACAGATTATTTTCTCAATGCAGAAACCACTGATGTGTTTTATTGAAATTGGTTTACAGTGATAACATGGGAAACCTCCCAAATCCAGACAAGACTCTTACCCGGTGATGCTACACGTGTGGTTTAGCAGAGCCACATCTAGAGCCTGTATGGCCAGTTCATCAGGTACAGTCAGACCTTTGTGAAGGTGCCCCTTTATCTTAAGGGCCAAGTCGCTCTCTGGCTGGCTGTCTAGCACCAGCCGTATGGCATCTCCCATGGACAGGCGCAGCAATCCATACACACTTGCAAGCTTCTCGGCAACTGCAAAACATTTGGATTTCAACTCACAGCTTTTAAGGCAAAGAAATATGTCCTTGGTCTCAGAAGCTAACTGCTCAACTCATTTCCCTGGTCATTTCCACTGCATAATCTTGGTAAGTGTGGACCTAACCCTACTTAGGCCCCTGTAGGGCCCAGACCATGCATGTGCACAGAACGCACCCAGTGCACTTACACTGTTCAAGTCAGCACAAACCTCAGGAGCAATAGTCAATATTATTATAAAATGTCTTAGAAAATACGCTTCCACTGTTGCCCCTTTTACAGAACAGCCCAGCAATTAGACCACTTATTCAGAAAATGGGAAATATGGTTAAAATTTCCTCCAAAATATAATTTGAACCTGTCTCTTCTTTTTCTAATATCCTATTATAATCATTAAGCTATGCTACAAGATGAATATTCTCTTCCTCCAGTAAAAGGCAGAGAAGTGGATTGACAGAGTCATGGAAGAAGAAGGAGAGGAGAGAAAGATGGAAATCTTGTGGTTTTTTTTTTAATCTAGAAATTTGGAAACAGACTGGGGAATGGGAAGTTTGGGGATCCTAGTCCTTAATCCTATGAATATTTTTCCATTCCAGAAATGAGGAACAATTAGAAAATAATCACAAATAATATACAAGGAGTATAAATAGTGTATAGTCCAATTTTTCTAAGTGCAAGTCCAAATACTAACATCTTAAGAACGTGGGATAAAATTCAAATGGACAATGCATAAGTATCTGACTATCAAATGAGACACTAGAGAATGTAACTAAAGGAATTTATGCCCAGCAAGGAGAGCAGGAAGACCAACAATATTAATGGTTTATGATTTTTCAGTAGTAATGACAGATACAGCTTCAGTTCATTAAATAAGATTTGGCTGTACAGATAACTGGCCCGTACCTGTAGTCTTTCCAGATTTTGGAGGTCCCACAATTGCAATCTTAACTGGTGCAGCTGGTTTAGGTTTTGACTGACGAATATATTTGATGGGATTCGTCATAAATGTTTCTTTATTTTCTTTACTTGAAAAGAAATAAATATACTGCCGATGGATTACAGGAAAGACTTCATTTCCACGGCTTTGGTGTGGCCTGATTACATCTCCTTTGCTTATCTGTAGTGTATACAAGATGGGAATCAGTTCATTAGGTTTGACAAAACCTCCCTCCGTCCCAGAGAAGTGGCTTTGTAGGCAGATAGAGAAATACCAACCATATGATACAAACCATCAAAGCATTCTGAATGCTTTGGACATAATATTTTGTCCAAGTCTGAGAAACTTCCATACATACACAATTACTGTGCAAAAAGATGAAATAAACATTGAAGACAGAAAGAATACTCACTACTTCCAGTAGGTGGTACCGTAACACTTTATGTCCATCAAAATACTGGTCAGAGAGGATTAACATAATACCTTTTCTAATTTTTCAGAGAATAAAGAAAATAATTTTATTCCTCAGTGAATTAAACTTGCTTACCTGCCTGACAGTAGAAGATACACTGAGAATATTGTATTCAACAGAAGTTATGTACAAATGAAGAAAATGTAAAAGGATATCAATACTTACATTATGGTCAAGTGTAAAACCTCAACAAGGTAAGCCAAAACAGTTTTTAGTAAAATACATGTACAACTGATTAAATGTTTTCAAACACATCAGACAGCTCACTAGAAAGTCTGTAGTGCTGATGGGTCATTGTCAGAAATGTTCACTGCAGTAATGCTAAATGAATTCGTTGCGCCACTGTTCTCTATAGAAGAATTAGTCATGTCCCTATTGCAGCCCTTTTTGGAGGAACTGCCTTAAAGTGTCAGTAAAAGATGTTTTAAAACTAAATGTTGACATCTGTAGAAAAAATTAGCCAGACCAGATAGCATTCACCTTATATTTCTAAAGGGACTCAGAAGTGAAATTTTTACTGAGAAATGTGTAACACTGTCCTTCCTTCAACAAAAAAGAAAGGTCAAGAAACTTAACACTTCTTTTAAAAGGGCTCCAGGGTGTATCCTGGCAAACATAGTCCAGTAAATCTGACTCTGTATTGAGCAAATGGAAATAGATTAGGGAAAGTAGTTACATGCATACATATAAAATAATAGGGAAGAGGCAACTCAGCTTCTTGTCGAGGGAAATCATATCTCACAAATCTATTACTATTCTTTAAAGGAGTCAGTAAGTTGATCCAGTTATTACAGTAAGAGATGGGACTCTTCTACTGTGTGGCATTGCCTTGCCAAACTCTTCTCGTATTCTTAGGTTCCTATTCCTGCATGAAGTCATTTCAGAGTGCTTGCCCTCAATTTATGAAATGTCATGAGTCTGTTCTACTCCATATCTGCTTCCATTCTTCCCTCAGCTCATCATTTTTATTCTCTGCTTATCTAATCAGTCACATTACTACTTCCCTCCCCCCCAGATTTAATCTAAAAGTAATTGGCATATATACTTATCTGCCTTTCTACCCCAAAACTTCCAGTCTGTAATCAGTTTCATAATTTCTGTTATATCCTGAAATACCCATAAAATGATCCTATTTCCCTTTCATTATTACCAGCTCGTACATTTTCACTGTCAGCACACAACTCTGATTTTATCTAATAGCTTCCTATGACTTCTTTCTTCTGACTGAATTATACTTTTTTTTGTTGGCAAGAAACACTGTATAGAATAAATGAGTGAAGTGGAGAAATGGAATGACAAAAATGTAGTGAAATCTGATAGAACCAAGTGCAAGGGCTAGAGTGTAGGGACTAATTAGAATGAAACACATAAACTGGTTCAGTAGTTGCAAATAACAGAAGAGTAGAAATACCTGCTTCTATTAATATGTCCCTAGATTATTAGATGCCAATTTGATGCAGCCATGAAAAAGAATTAAGATGCTGCTCCTACTGTTAACGAAAGACAAACATGATCTGGAAGAGGTGAAGACCCAACATGATGACTATACAAAAGAGATTAAAAGTTGCTTGATTAATTGGCATAGTAAAATGAAGGCCAAAGTATGTTTCTCTCAGGGCCTTTCTGCTTTGTATATGGTGTTCACTGGACTTTTTTTAATGAATCTTCCTTTCTATTTTTGATTTATTCATAGTTCAACCTGCTTTTATTTCTTCCATTAAACCACAAAAATTACCTGCTAACATTTCACTTCCTACCTATAAAACTGTATCAGCCCACTTTTGGGGATAGACATAAATACTTTCTGACCTCAATTTTCCAGATCTCTAGTAAAATACTATGGAAATATATTTGTTGCTTTTCAAAATTTGTAAATTTTCACAAGAAAGAATTATTGCTGATGAATTACATACATCTAACGTTTTAGTTTACTTTTTCACCACTGCTAGGGTTGGTGGCCACATGTGTATGTGTGGTTTCTTATAAATTTATACTCCAAAGCCCTTCAATTTGTTTTCACCACTTCTGGAAGGCTCTAAGACCTCCTCTGTTGTCCTGTAGTTTGTGTATCATTAAGAGATAGGCATTTCTTTCTCTTTCAATGCCACCTTTAATTGTGCCACCAACAATAGTGTAACAAATTTCACTAAATGCCTCTCCGCCTTAAATTAGCTGCAACACTGAAAAGACTAACACCTTTTATTATTAATGCTTGCTGTATTTTTTGTTTATTCAGGGGTGTCATTTTGATTCAGTAATGTAGTTTTCATTCAATAGTTGTGGTATTAATTGCTATTGTCTCATAACATCTTTTTAAAAAGTGTTACCTCTTGAAAATATTCTTCAGCCATTTAAGAATATTACCTTGATTGGATCCCACTGACCAAAAGAACTTGGAAATTTATATGAGAGAAACAGCATCTTCTCTGCAAGTGGCAAACTGATTGGGTAACATTTCTCAAAAATGCTTTCACGGTTTTCTGTTAGAGATCTCAGTTTGCTATACACTTGGTAGCACACGACGTGAGGCTTCCGTCCTCCATTGATCTCAACTGGTGGTATTAATAATTTTCCAAGTTCTTCCTGGTTATGAAAACATAATGAAATATTGGAATCATAAACACAATCAGATTTATAATAAAGACTGACAGCAAGACTTTCTGCCAACAAGGATTTCTTGAGCATGTTGTCAGTCACTATAAATCAGCAAAATTTGGTTTGAGATGAGAATTGGACTTCCTGCCCACTGAAGTTTAAACTACCTAGTCTATATTAAGTATCACACAATTACAATTTTATATTATTATCTGCTTTTGTAAACTTTCTCTCTGATCAGTGGGTAGAATCTAGATCATGATAAGCTTCTTCCTAAAGATACTTACTACACAGTAAACAAAGGTCGCCCATCTGCTCACTGCTTTAGATGTGGCATTATCATTGCAGAAATCTAACATTAGATGAGGTTACCTCACCATAGGTAACTGATTTCAAGAAAATTATGTTACTAGGAACTGTATTAAAAAATAGAGCTGTCTAGTAAGAATTTTGTCTCAAAAATTATTTTGAAATACTGTTCATATATTTGCAACTCTCTAGTTTAGTTGCCTGTATCAACTGGCCTATCAAAAAGGAAATAAGGACACCAAGACTGGGTAGGCCTAACCAAACATTTTCTTTCCCCCTGTACGGTATTAGTCATATAAATTACATACTCTTTAAAGTCTGTGCCTTCTCAGTACAGCCTTCATCTTGCTCACATATTTAGATCATGAGTACAGCAGCACAATTGTTTAAGCACTAAGTGTGACAAAGAAACATGAAAATTCTTCTTGCATCATGTGAAGCAGTGGTATCAGTACCTGTACACTTTGTAATCTCTCTACTTCTGAATCAAACTTTTCTGCAATTTCATTTTGCATGCGTTCAGCAACATCTTCTTCATTTTCTTCTTCTTCTGCTTCTTCTTCTTCTTCTTCTAAAAACTCTTCTTTAAGTATAGCTTCAATTTCTTCACTTTCATTCTCATTTTCCTCCTCAGTGGCTTCAAAATTCTCCGTATTTGCTAGAGCCTATAAAGGCAAAATATTTTGTTGTTTCATGTCTCTGGTACAGATGAAGGAATATACGGCGTTCTTGTCTCCTTTTTAATTAGAAAAATCCTTAATTAAAAACCCCCTCATTTTGGGTTAACCTTTATCATAAGCAAAAATCTAGCAGATCCTAGAATCTTATTTCAGAAGAAAATGCAGGGGTATTGTGTTGTGCATACAGTGAAGCATTGTCAAAACTGCAGTTTTTATAAGAGGTGGGGTTTTTTCATACGTGGTATTGTAGTTTGACAGGACTTTGTTTTAAATAAGCATGTTTACTGAAAGGGTAGCTGACGGAATATCTCGAGCAGTCAGGTAGTACATTTACAAATACATTTACAAATACACTATGTAATTGACTTTGGGCAGAAATTCCAGTGCAGTCCTATTCTGGATTGACCGTGGATTTGACAGGGTACTTAAGGCACATGCCTAATTCCAATTAATGGGGCTACTCTTATGGCCACCAATTAGATTCATTAAACACATTCATAAGTATTTTGCTGACTTGGAGCACATATTGAGAATTCTTTTAAAATTGTTTTTAGTCCTCATGAATCAATAGTTTTTACAACAAATTAAAACATCATATTAAATTAGTTTTGAAAGTAGAAGTTTCTCGCAGTCTATCCCATTTTTACAATTCTACATTGTCCTGAAGTCTTTGACTAAAAATTTCTAAGTTATGAATGCAAACAGTTCTATCTAAAATCTTCCTTATTAGCTTGTTTTCTTACCTCCTGCTTCTTTTGTTTTCGTTCTGCTAAAAGTTCTTCCCTTCTTTTAGCAATCTTCTCATTCTGTTAAGGAAAAAAAGAGGTAAGAAGACTGATATTTGCTAATAGAAGCTCTCTGTGAATTGGTAATGTGGCTTGTATTTAACGTTGTTCTTTCCACCTTGAAATTCTGTTTCCAGTTGGTTCTAATCTTAAAATAAACTACCTACAGTTTGAAATTTTGCAGACCCAATACACCTCTCTACTAAGCAAACGTAATTTAATTTTAGTAAAACTAATTTGGCAACTTTTGAGATTGAGATTAGAGGGGGAAAAGAATACTGTGTTCTTACCACACTGAAAATATAGTAATATTTTTATTGGTAAACTATAGAGTTCCTAAACTTATAGGTGATTTCTGTTATTTGGCAAAGGGGTGACTGAAGACAGTATTAAATGTGTGCTGTTCCCTTTGACAGTTTAGGGATGTTAATAGTACTGTATGAGTCTTGTTCCAAAGTCCGTTGTCCTAACTTCCTATGTTTCAGCTGCTCTGTAGTAACTTATTTTCAGACCTTTTCTGATGATACATGTGAAGTACTTTATCTCACTCTTATAGAAAGTTAGGAACCTTGAATATATTAGATGTACTAATTGTAAATCTCTGCACAGAGGCTTCAGGTTACTTCAATTAATTTGTAACTTTATCGATAGTAGATGCAGCATTGTTTGAATGGGAGACTGTGCAGCCACAACAGCACTAGAATGTGGCTTAGAGATATTACATTTCCGTGCAGAGTATCATAGATGGAAACACCCCCCCACACACACACACACCATACAGTACCTGTGAAGTCAGCCTATGCGAGATGCTGATCAACAAAACAGCACGTGCTCAGGGAATCTGGGATGCAACAACATTACAGTGCATGAGCTCTGTATTTGATTTTTTATGGCCATGTTCACTCCCTCCATCTAGTTGCCTTTTGTCCAGGACTTTCCAGTTGTCTGGCATTCTGTCAGACTGCCATTTGTCTGGCAGCACAGCTACTTCTCTTGGGCTGCAAAGTGCCTAAACTCCTTCATAAACTAATTGCACAAAAGAGGAAAGAAGCTCTAAATTTTTTTTTCGTTCCTATGGTAAGCCTGGGAATGCTATGAATGTGTTGGACTGTGTCTCCTGGCTCCCATATCTGTTACTCTGTATGCTCTTCACAGCTTTGGGAGTTTTAAAATCTATATTTAGACCTCTGCTGTTGAAACGACCAAAAAAAAAAAAAAAAAAAAAAGATGTAGGTCTGAAAACTTACCCTCATTTTTGCTTTCAGGTCCTTCAGCTTCATTTTATATTCCTTTTTTTTTTGCTGTTTGTCTTTCCATTTTTTCAGACGTGGAGGAAAAAGACGGTCAAGAATGTCACTGTCTTCTACTTGAATATAAACTGCAACATCAGGACAGAGTCCTCGTTCTGACAAATATTTGGCTTCTTCTACAGTACGAGGGAAACCATCCAGTATAAAGCCTGTGGACCTAATTGGAAAATGAGATATTTATCATTACACAGTGTAGTTTAAAGTGCAACATAATGAACATGTAATTATTTTGAAAAAAACCCAAAGGCCTCCCATATTAAATGCATATATTAAGAGTAAAATGAAAAAAATACTTTCAGCTCCACTCTTTTGACAATGTAAAACTGATATTTCAGTATGTATTTTAATTATGTACTTACAAATTAATTTCTTCCATGGTTTTAATGTGCAAAGTTCTATTTTAAAAGAACTTAAAAAAAACCAAAATAAATTGTGTCTTTAGACTTGCTTGTGTAACTCTAAAACCAATATTTCTTAGGTACCGCTCTCAAAAAAACAGAAGTTGCCCCAAACATTATTTGGGTAACAACTGCCAAAGAAATCTTGTGCCTGAAAATTTATGTTTCAGAAATGCCTCACAATTTCTCCTCTAGTATAGCATCAGAAATTTGCTACTCAGTGTGACTTAAGTCTGTCTTCCTGCAGATATTAAGCCCAAGTCAGATATGCCTGGAAAGCTCAATGGCTTGTTGTACCTCTTATAATTTCAAATTAGATGAGTAGTTATGTAAGACTGAATGTGCATTGATAAGCAGTGAATATTCATTTTTATTACTTTAGACCTAAATAGGATGCATTGTAAAGCTGCAAAAAAGCAAGGAAGCTACAAGGAGTGGAGGGAAGAATAGGTAGCCCTGGATGCTGTGTGAAAGAAGAGTGTAACACAGTGTAGTATAGTGTAGTATAGTATAATGTAATGCATTGCAATGTGATATAATCCAATATAATCCCACAACATTATGTGTAATGCTGGGTAATTTTTAGTCTTGGTGCATTCTTTTTTTCCTAAAACTGGTGTCCTTGTTTTTACACCATTTGGAGAATGTCCCCTATCTATGGTCTGACAGGATAAAAATTACATGAAAATATAAAACGTTTGTTTATATATTTATCCTGTAAACCCATGAAAACTACCCAGTTACTTGGGAGATTTAATCCAATTCATGTGTGCTTGTCCAGAACTGTGTACGGCATATGAGACATGATATAAATGTCAAAATATCAATCAAAGTAGTACAGTATAACCAAGACTGAGAGGTAGACCATAACTCATAAAAAGTACAAGAGCATTGAAATAATCTCTGGGATAGTTATTTACAATTGTGGACCAAATGGATGATATACTTCCTAAGATTATTTAAAGAAAGAGAGAATCTAATTGCACTTACCGGAATGGCTCTTTCTTCCACCAATCAAGAACAATGTTATCAAGGACTTCTGGAGGCAGTTCCTTACTATCCATTAGATTTGCCTTGATTGCCTCTTCCTCATCCGTTAACACCTCTTCCTTTATGTAAAGAAAATCATCCAGAAAAGGAAAAACATACCCCAAGAGAACAAACAAACAAACAAAAACCAGAAAGAAAGAAATATCTACTTGACACATTTATTGGTTTTTGGCTAAGTAAGGTACTGTCTTCATTTGACTTGAACTGTCAGAAACAAATTCATTTCCCACATTTCACCATACTACATTATATATTTTAGGTCAGGCTGTAGATTTCGGGCAATTGCTGCTATATGAGTTTTAATAAAACCTAAAACCAAGCACAAAAGTTAAGTATTTAATTAAACATATACTCAATTCAGAGGAACAGAAACTGAAATGAGCATAGTGTCTCCTAGTTGCCTACGAGAAGTTTTCCACTTAGTTATACATGTTCTTACGCTGGAGGACTATCTGCACTAGATCAGAATGTTTTTTCATCTTTCAAAAGCAACTCTTATCTTCTAATGCAATCCAAAAAAATACGTTAAGAAAGATATATAAGGTTACTGGGTACAGGCACAGGAACAGATACCAGACAGATAGCACTGTTCTATAGAACCGTAGTAATATTAATGACTCATCAAGTACAGAGCATTCAAATACCAAACCTAGCTATTAAATTCTGGTGAAAAACTGTTGGGGTTTTTTTCCAAAATATGTAACACTGTAAGATTGATTTGGCTGAGGATGCAGGTCTCATAGAATGGCTTTCTGACACAGATTGTGGTAAAAAAGACTGAAAAGAGGGTACAGATTGCTGCCTCTGGATTAGTTTACATAAACCATGATATTAAAACACACCTTTTTTACAAGAAGACTGAATAAAATACAATAATAAAGTCAGAAAATATCACTGTTCCTGACCTGCTGTGTTATTTTTTTCATGGTAATATTCACAGAAGAAAATACTTATCCAAAGTGATTCAGGAACCCTCAAAATGAAGGTAGGGAGCTGCTTGCTGCAAGGCCATGTCTGAATAAGATGATGACATTTATTCTGATAATGTAGCCAAAAGAACTTGAGAATATGTTGGAAGTCACAGGTTTAATGTAGTGTGTGTGTGAGTAATAGTTTCTCTAGTGCCTGAGACAGCATATATATTAAAAGATGTTTGTATGACAGAAGATACCCAAGAAAACAAAGTGGTAGCCAGATCCAGAAGAAATGTGTGAAGTGGAAGAAAACAGTAAAACACATATAAAAATGTATCACTGACATCATTGCCAATGACCTGTTGGAATGGCATTTGTATCTACTAAAAGAAAAGAAACACAAGACGTATACTGCAGGTACAGAAAAGAGAACACCCCACTTAGCAGGGATTTGAAGGACAAGGTTGGCCCCCAGACCTGTCAATGTTGTGAAGGCTTTGGCTGACATATATTAAAACAACTAGGACAGTATCTTTTACAACTAGGACAGTATCTTTTTGCTAAACTTCCCAGACTGCATGGTATGTTTTCTTTGCCTTTAGTGGTCTTGCTTTGAATGTTATAGCTGACCTTTACCTTAAGCTTTGATAGATACACTTCTAGTGTCTTGTGCCAAAGTGAAAGAGAATGACACAAATGGAATTAAATGAAATTTTGGAGAGGTGGTGGCTCTGAAAAAAATAGGACAGTCAGACAGTCCAGTGGTAGTCATACTCAGAGAAATGCTTGGGGAGTTCACAGTCTTGGAAATTGTCCCCTAGAGTTTTGTGCATGGACCAATGAATGTATTTCTAAACTGAACTGAAACTGCATCAGCTGTGCTTAAGTCATGCCATCAGATAAAGTATTTTACAAGAAATATGAGAAAAAAAATATGAATGTAGAAGATGGTTTACCTGCAGATATAAAGATGACAAGGAAAAAATGCTAACAGAAGTGTCTTGGTGTCAGACATATTGACACCAAAAAAAATAAAGCTGAGTGAGAGTCAGCCATAACCATTAGTGCCAGGAACACTTGCCATATTTTTGGCTATGATGACCAAGCTGTAAACTCATTTGCCAAATTTCAACTGATGAAAATGTGAATTTTTGTTCTGACATCCGTGATTCTGATCTCTACTCTATGTTGAAGCATTTGCTTCCAGTATTACCTGCTCTTGTGTTATTGCATCAGAATACTACCTCCCAGTTAACAGGGACTTGCTCCGCTTTTTAAGACAATACAGAGTGGCCCTGAATGCACCTTTGGCAGCTTCCTCAGCAGCTCTAAATGCACTCCATTGTCTTGTATATGTCCAGTTTACATAAATGATCCCAAATTTGATCCTACTCCGTTGTGAGTAGTATCACTTTTTACCCATGCTTTCCTGTTAGACACAGAGATCTAGAAGGCCACAGACCACAGTAAAAAACGACATTGGGCATCTCAGCCTTTTCAGTATTGAAAGATCACCTGCCCAGGTGGCAGACTTATATTTTCTAGATCCTCCTTTCAATATTGTTGTTCTGCAGAAATTTTTCTGGTTACCCTTCAGATCCCTCGCTAGTTTACACTTCCATGGACTGCTCATCTTCCTAATACTGTGCTTGAATGTTGTTTCTGTATGCCCCTCCTCTGCAGCCTGCTTCCTCTCCTGCGTGATTCCTTAAATCCTTTAGTAGGAAATGTCTGAAGATTTTTGATGACTAGCTAGTAACACGAGGGAATATGGCAGGTATCAGGAACCCACATCAAAAAGAAAGGCTCTTAAAATGTAATACAGAAACTAATTTCTTCCTGAAGCTTTGAGAGTTGGATAAATCCTTATTTCTGTTGTCTAGGAAGTAGTTTTCAGTTTCTTTATACTACCCATTACTTGAAATATTTATATGCTGTGTACGTGTGTTGAAACTTGACCACATATATCCATTGCTGTCTAAAGAAGAATTCATTTGCATTAAAAGCTTGTGGGTTTTTTCCCCACAACATATCACTGCCTAATAAAAGCTACGATTCTCCCCTGATAAACATTTATGTAAATGTTTGTTCTTCAGGAAAATTACACTGTCTAAGAGATAGTGTTTATAATTTTACAGGAAATTCCTATTCAGGCCTGAAAATGGTTATTTTGTATATGAACATAAAAAAGACTATTATTACCTGTTTGCTTTTTTCTGTCTCAGTTTTAATCTGAGAGAAGTCCTCTAGTTCCTCTGATAGAATTGGTATTTTATTGTCATCTTCTTCATCAAATTGAGGCCCAACTTTCTTTCTAGTTTTGGGTAAGATCAATTCCTGTAGATATTCTTCAAACTGAATATGAAAAATGCCTAATTTCTCAGCTACCCGTCGTGCACAAGTAGTTTTACCTGCTCCATGAGTCCCAAGTAAACACACCCGTAAAGGAGGAGCCTATAGGAAAAAATTTGAATATTCTGTAACATTTTGGAGCATGCAATGCATCCCCTACTATTTTTAACTTCCGAAGTATCATAAAAAAATGACAGAAACAGTCCATAATTTTGCCTTTTATTTTTTTCCAGACTTTCTATTGCTGTTCCAACCAGACTACCTGCTTTCTGGAAACACTGAAGAAATACACTATGACAGTGGATGTCAGAAGGTAAAAATGAAAATTCATTAGAGAATTCTGGTAAATCTTCCCTTCTTTAACCCTTCTTCCACTTACAAAAAAAAAGAAATGAAAAGAGAATAAAAAGCCCCCCAATATGTGTGATCTGTTAATCACATTTTAAGCTTATTGTCTTTATAATCCTCCTCTTTTCTGCTATATTTGAATAATTAATTCAATGTGTTAATTTAAATGTACACTAAAAAGTCACTAGGGAAACCATATGTTTTATTTCCTTCAAGAACTTGCCTAATATATTGTTACCTAGAAAAAAAAAATCAGCAATAATAAACAATTCTAAATGGGAATGGAAAATAGTGATTTTAATCTGCTATTATCTACTTTAAATAATTATTCAGATTCTCACTTGTATCGGTTCTTTGTGAGCCACATATTCTTCAGGATTCTTCAGAAATTTATCTCTGTACTCAGAAGTTGAAAAGTAATAAATATTTTCTTTATATTTAGCTGCATGTTCCTGGAGTCCAGGGTGGAGGACAAAGTGTTCTTTCAGACTGACTGGACAAAAGTGTTTTGTATCTCCCATGTGCCTTTTCTTTTGCTTAATTGTTTCTTCATCCTGAAAGTATGAAAATTTTCAAAAACTGTTAGAATTCAGTAGTTTACTGAGATTAAGTAGAACAAGTCGATCAGATAAAGTACTGCCAAATACATTAAATGAGGATTGAATGAGGATTGTATTCTCAAAGTAGTTTGTAAGCCAAAAATAAATCTATGAAAATACACACTTTTTAGATTCTGAGTCAGAAAACAAACTGTTCAAGAGAATTACTGAGAACAGAGTGACCATTTTAAATCTGAAATTATAATATGATAGTTAGCTGTTGAAGACTAAAACTAGGGTAGAAGCATCTATAATAAAAATATAAATATAAATCCTACTATGTTCTTGAAACTGATTTTCTCTTGCTTCTAAATGTAGATCTCTTCAGAAAGGAGAATGAGAGCTGGTGTTATAAAGTCAGATTATTTATCCAATAAAATTAATTTCTAAAAAATCTATTCAATACTGCTTTACTACAGTATATGGATATTCTGTATGGTGAAATTTGAGGACGGGAATCTTCCAATATAGGATGAAAATAAAAGAAAGGCAAAGCTAGACCTCTAATTTCATTAAAGTGGATGTGTGAAAATTATCAATAGCTGAGATGAAACAGGGGATTGCACATTTGGACTCTGCATCTTCTGATGTTTACATGATGGCTCACAGATCATTGTTAGCTGATAGAAATCAAAGTTCACATTTCTTCCTTTAATAAAACCTCTCTTTGCCATCTGGCAAAACTAGGTACATTCATTCTCTCTATTAGCATGGCAGGTATTTAAACTTCTTGCTGCAGTAAAACTACTATCAGCCAAAACATAGAAATATAATGAAAGTGTTCTTGAAGCATATGCTAGTATTTATTCTGTAAGAAGGCTTAAACTGGATCATACAAAATCAGGTGCATATGACTTCTCTGGGGTTATGTTCAAATTGAAAATAAACGAGTTACAATAAAAGCATAAATAGATAAAGCTGGCATGCTTACTTCTTCATTTTCCTCTTCCTCTTCTTCAACTTCTTCTTCATCTACCTCATTTTCCTCTTCAGCAGCCAGATCTTCTGCTTCCTCTGCTAAGTCTTCAGCAGATAATTCCCAACCGTGATACTGAAAAGGTTCTGAAAAGGTTTTTTCGGTTTCAATATTTTTCATTTGTTTGTGCCTCTTTGTCCATAAAAGTAAGTGCATATGTAAAAGGAAATAAAGCCAAGTGTATATTGCATTTCTTCTACTCATAGAACAAAATGTTCTCCTCAGATATAGTAATTAGGAAATTGCCTCCTCCAAAAATGAAAATTCCACTGGTTGTTTTTGGTTGAAGTAAATTGGTATTTTCAGTGGGAACTTGTATTACAAGTATTATACAAGCACATGCAGATAGGGCCATTACTGTTTTCAACAAGTTGGTTGTTTTTTGTTTTGTTTGTTTGGTTTGGTTTTTTTTTTGTTGTTGTTGTTTGGTGGGAAAAATCATCACTCAAATTTTATTTTATTATAAAGCCAGCTGACACCAGCACAGTAGATGTTATGGTTAATAAAATACTTGCATTGTAGTAATGATAGGAAAAATGTAGTATTAATATTATTTATCCAGTGCTCAAAATTCTAAGAGATTTGAGCACGCAAGTTAAGGAATGCACTTTGCAGGAAAAAAAAAAAATCAGTGTAAAATTTAGTCTTGAAATACAGTCTGTGCAGGTGGGTAGGTTAGATTAGTACATACCCTGAAATTTCATTAACCTAATGAATATTGTACATTAGTGAACCTTCGATATCTATCCATTTCTCAAACCAGTATCCTGACATGAACAGACAGACCAAGTAACTGGGAAAATGTGCTGTCAGAATGTTTAGGAGCTATTATGTACATATTTGCATAGTCTATCTCTCTCTCTCTGTATATATATTTCAAATATACATATTCCTCCCTCTTCATCTATCTTAAAGGCTGCTATTGTGCTTTTCAGCTGACCCACAGAACACAGCATGAGCCATTTCACATTAGTAATATCAAACTGAGTGTAGCCTAACCCCCAATTTATTCATCACATAAGCTCTCCAAAATCCCTCTCGACAGTTTAAGTGCCAATCACATAAATGGTATTACTTACTTTCCATAGCCAGCACTGTTTGACTGAGCAGACTTTCTGGAGTTTGCTCTGTGATCTCTAGAACAACAACCTGGACTAGAGATGAGTTCTTGATTTCTGATTCCACTGTTTGCCAATCATGCATGAAAAGTTCAATCTTCTTTTTAATTGTATCCATTTCTTGTGTTTCTGGAAAAGCATCCTCTGCAAACTTGGGTAGCGTGATTTCTGAAAATCAAATCATACAATATGCAATGCTCCTCTAAAATGTTTTACATTTAAAAATTATCATTATGCTTTAGGATTATTTTTATTTTGCTCAAATATGGTGGCATATTTTTTTAAAGCTTCTTCTCTCCCGTATTTATGAATTATTATATTAGTATTTTACAAAGACACTTTGTAAACTCCCAATTTAAGTATGTTGTTGTTGTATATACTGATCCTTCTCCAGGAAAATAAACGAGGTCAGATTGCTTAACTGTATTTCCATATGGTTATTTAAATTGTCTCTCAGATAAATATAATGACTCTTTCTGCAAAGAAATATAATATAGAATACATTAATTTAAAAATGATGATTTAATGATAACAGCTTTTGACAGGCTATCCATATAGTCATGCCTCATGCAAGTATAGAAAAAATAAAGAGCAGGAAAACTAGCAAACACTGCAAAGAAGCAACCTCGTGTTCTGACCTGGGTCAGGTTCAGTTACTGAAGCTGTTGTGGAGTGTTCAGGTTGTGTTAGGTATTTGTTCTTTTTCAAGTTGAGCATGTTCTCTTTATAGGACTAGAAATATAATACTACTAGCTGTTATTTCTCTATGGCATTAATCTCAATATACAGATAATAATGAATTAAACCTTCATTTATGCAAACTACAGCACACAGCAAAATCGCAGAGGAAATAGAAAATTTAGAGGAAAAAGGAAAAAGAAAGCACTAAAAGAGAAGGCCATTGTAAATATCAAGGATATGAAGGATGGTATCAAAGACTGAAATCTTAAATTAATAAAGGCAAAGCAGTGAGCTAAAACACTAAATCATGCAGTGTAAGAGTTCTTAAATCAATTACAACTGTGGGACTCTTCTGTGCAGGGACAGGATTTGGACTCAATGATCATTGTGGATCCCTTCCAACTGAAGATAATCTATGATGCCTCTAACCATAACTAACAAATGAGGCAAGTCACACCCACAAAAAGCAGCTTAGGAAACCAAGCAACCAGGAGCACTGCAAACAGAGCATGGTGCATCAGCTGGGGCATGGCACAGGAGTTTGTGCAGCAGTTTGTGTGGCAGGGCACGCAGGGGGGCACAGTCCCCCCACGAGCTCAAGAGGTGAGTTCAGTTGGTGGTCATCACCCTCTTGGAGCTTAGCTACAATGACCACAGGGTAGAAAGCTATGTCCTCTGCACTCAGCAGCACGGATATGGTAACCCAGACAAAGCCCTGGCACTGGTAACATGACAACAGCTCTGTGAGGTGCAAACAGGTGTATTAAGTGCTCAGCCTGGTGGCCGAGCTGCAAGAGGAGGTGGAAAGGTTGCATCAGGGACTCCAAGAAAGAGTGTTACCAGTGACAGGTACTGGCACATCCCACAGCCAGAGACCTAGTTGTGGAAGGCCAGTCAATAGGTAATGTGGATGAAGGTCCATCTACACCAAAAATGTTGGCAGGGTCAAAGGCTTACTCCTTGTATCCTGACCACCTCCACAAGGAAGGTCAGTGGAGTGGTCTTCCACTGGATTATAGTGGTAGGCAAGAGTGTGGTGATGTTGCTGCTATTCCCACTTCCTGCACTCATATAATTTTCAACTCTGATTTTCTTTTTCTTAACATTTTTCTTTTGTGCTCTGTTTAACAAGTCTGACATCAATGCCTTCAAGCTAACAGACAGAAAAGCAGTTGAGAACAATGACTTCAATGGTCTGATATTACTATAAGTTTGCAGGGACATAGTGAGAGTTGTGTTTGTCCCTTGCCAGAAATAAAGATGCACGAAAAACCTTCAGCAGCGGATGGAGCGATTTTCTATTTTGCTATAATTTTCCCATTCTCTTGGTGTTTCTGTCTTGAGTTTGAAAGAGCAGGAACAGATTTGGACACAAATAACAACATATGCAGTCTATTCCAATGACCTTATACGATTTTTTACAAATCAAAGGATCATTACTACTATTTTTCCTTATATAACTTCCAACACATACAAAGGAGAGGTATTACTAAAAATGAAAGTCTTATGCAATGCCTTGTATATTAAAAGCTTTGACTACTTTCTTAAAAATACAAACCCCTAAAGTATTAAAATCTCAATGTTTTATGGTTACTCCCTGACATTAAGCAGGCCAACACTCACTATGTCAGATTGCAGCACTGTAATATTCATTTTGAGCTCGTCCTAACCTGAAAAATCCAAACAATTTTTATGGCTAATGAAAAGTTAGACTGCCCTGTTACAATTTTCATCATTAAGAAAACTAGTATTTCCTCCTTGGAGATTGTTGAAATGCACAAATGATACATTTAGTTTTCCATAACAGAGCCATATCAAAAAATGCTAAGTACAATGTAGCTGGATCTCAGTGATTAGGTACCAACAAGATTTGGCAGGAAACAAGACTAAACATAATGGTCAGAGTAGAGATGCTGCCTAATTTTTGTCTGAAATGCTACCGACTGAAGCATCAGCTGGAATAGCTGGGATATGTGAGTGCCTACAGGACAAGGAACTTATGCAACATTTTTTCTGACTTGGATGGCTAAGCTATTCATGAAGCTATTGTATCAAAGGGCAGTACCACTACTGTCTCTAGAAAAAAGCAAGCCAGTGCTCTGCCTCCAGGGCTTTAATTGCCAAAGAGGTAAAGTTAAGGATTTCCATTCTTTTGTAACTGGCCAAATTTAAAAAGATGTAGGATTTCAAATACATGCCTCTTTTGACATCCCTTAATGTCTCACTAAGGTTGGCCCTTTGCTAATTTGCTACCTGTTATGCCTATTTATACAACTCTTTAGTCCATATATGAAGTCAGGCACTTAAAAGGTAGTACAGCAGTTTTGGGTACTGCAACGTCTACATCTTCTTATGGCTCTGGATCTCAGTGTGTAGTCCTCCAATACTAAATTTCTAAATACTTCAGTGCTTTTAATAATTTCATTTGTCTACTTCTGAGGCTGAAACTTTTATTCTCTCAAATTACCTCTACTATATATATGATAAACTGAGATTTGAAGTAAGTTGGGCATTCTATAGCAATTCATATGCTGGCTCAGGGACCTGAGGGCAGCCCTGGGCCTGGCTGTCCCCATCCAGCCCCTGGGGCTCCCCCAACCTGCCCAGGACTCCATGTCAGCCCTCGGGGCCATCAGCCACTGCCCCAGCAATGCTGCTGCTGGGCCAATCTGCAGCTCCTGACAGCCCTGCCCAGCCATGGGCTCTGAAAAGCTGGGCTGACCCACAGGCTGGCATCCCAGCCTGGCCTCAGGTTGTTGCTATCCCCAGGGAGCTGCTAGAGCAGAGGGCCAGAGCTACCCTGCTCCTGGCCATGCTACCACACTCCACTGCCAGCTCTCTGTTCCTTCGGGAGCAGTTTGCCCTCACAGTGTCTGACATGTTGCCCCTAAGGTGAACTGCAAAACTTTATTAACAAATAAGCATTTTGTTATGTATTTTTGTGTTTTTTAATAACCAAGAATACGTAATGCCTTTTCTTCTTTTTTTAAAGCTTGGAGAACACAGCTGTCAGACTGATGCCACAGTGGCTAACCTTCCTCCTGTTTGAATGATTATTAGTCTAAACATAAACTAAAAGTGCAAAAGGGCATGTCATTTAGCAGAAACACCTGGCAAATTTCAAATAGTCTGACCTTGAATTAAAAAGTATTTTTTCTTGAAAATGTTTATGAACATTTGCATCTTAGTAAACTACACTTTCATCCTATGTATATCATTATATATATTATCCTCTGCAGTGACATTTTTCTCTTGATGTGATTTTAAAGAGGAAAGTGAAAATACCTTTTTATGTGCTTTAAAAAAACCACATTGTGTAAATGGTACCATTAATTATGTTGCATTCTGCAGTGGTGTATTCCAAATGAGACAGAGAAGTAGCCAGGTAAAACCTGCTTAAATTTGGGCAGCTCTAATGCAATATGTAATGATGATTCCATTAAGAATATAGATTTTAAGAAAATAAGCAAAGGATACATTAATAACTAGGTTACGCTAACAGCTTGTTGCACATGTTGTCCCTGGCACAGTCACACTGTAGAAATCACATGTGCTGCCTTGTGAACCACAGCCCTATTCACAGCAGTAACACATGGAAGACAGGGATGAGGGCTGTCTGGATCCAGCTTTCAACAGATCATCTCTTATAGTTCAGCCCTTTAAAAACCTCTCAGTTCTGAGTAGATCAGGAAACTTTGGAAATATACAGGCAGAATAATGGATTTAAATGAATATTTGGCATCATCTGAGACAGAATGTTGAGTATGGGAACAAATCCACTCAACAGAATGTTTCCCATGAGAAATTTTATCTCAGAAGCACACCTCTCCTGATACGATGTTTAGCAAATGATGGACCAGCATGTGATCCAGCTTTGTTTTGCTACTGTGGGCACATAATTCCATCAGATTACCTCTGTCTGGGAGTTTTTCTTGTTTGAGGAAACATATCCATTAGCAATTATTGCATACTTACAGAGTTTTTAAATAGATTACCCGGGCCTAAGGGATTGGAGAAACTTTTCCCTCGAAAGAAGGGAGAAGTAACAAAAGAGAAAAGGTTTACATTCCTAGGGAAAAGGGATAACCCAAAAATCAGACAACCCAAACCTTATTTGGTTTTGGTTCAGGTATTTGAACCTTATTATGACAAAAATGTTGCCTCCCTGGCATTTAGTTTGTTTCAAAGTGGGTCTCAGGTACCAAAAAAAAAAAAAAGGCAATATTTTTATGTAAGGCAGCTGTACCTTTGTCATTAGGTATAAATTATAATAATTCTGCTTGGAGAGATTATTTATGGTGAGAAGATATTTTTAAAGACATTAAAAACATAGTCAAGAAAAACACTTGAAAAGACAGTAATGGTTTAAAAATAAATTATATAAAAATGTAAACAAGTTTCTTTCTGAGAAGTTGGTGGTCTATCTAACAGTGCTGTTCATAATTTCATTTCCTTATCACAGAGGTGATAGGAAACAATCCTTCCCAGCCTTAAATCTTGGGCTTTCATAGGTAATGCCTATATGGCAATCTCTCATACTCTTTTTCTCTGTCTTCTTTGCTATTACTAAGCATAGTTACCATAGAGACAAACAATCCTCAAAGGCTTTCTGCCCCCACATTCTCTAAGTGAATTGCTGGGGAAGGAGAGGCTTTAATGTCTTTTTTCCCCAGTCTTCTGATAGTATTAGATATAACATTTTCTGCCCTCAGTCCATATCCAGCAACAAAAAAGATTAAAAAAATCCTTCTTTCCTCCCCTCTCAAACCTGAGATAGAAATACCAGAAGCTAGCATGTCTTCTTCATTAGAGCTTAAGTACCAAAATAAAGAGAAAGGCAAAATGTGGGATAACAGTTACACTTCCGTTTCTTGGAACTGATATGTATTTCATTATGAACATATTTTCAGTTGTCTTTTTGAAACAGACCACACAGTTTGTTTATATAGACTTTTCCTTACTTACTTATAAATATATACTAGCAAATAATTTAAAGCATATTAAAGTGCAATGTACTTAATAGACAAACTTATATGGTGTGTACCAATTTATGGTATTTGGAAAGAAAACTTTGGCTTACAGATTAAGTTGATTCTTTCTAATGCACAGAAATGTGTATATTTAACAATTTCCTATTAAAATAAAATGGTTTGTACTGGATTTATTTCTGTTTTGCACTTTAAAATACTCTAAAAATCCTAGATGAAAACTAAAATGTATATTTTTAAAACCTAAAGCAGAGTTGCCTTAAAAGGGTTTTTTGAGATAAAGCTGCTATAGATTTTGGATTTCTTTTCATTAGCTTATGTTTCTATTGCATTTACAAGACTGGTGTTGGATACAGTAAAGGAGGACAGATGGACAGACATTAAGCAAAGTAAATTACAGTGTCCTTATTATTATGTTTAGAAAGTGACAAGAGTTTTCAGAGAGACTGATAGTTCTAATCATATACTTTTTTCTTTTTCTTTTTTCTGCAAAGAATTGCACAGTTGTTCTACATCAATATTCCTTAGCCTTTATTCCTCTGAAAGAGAGACTAAAAGAATTTAAGAACTAAAGGTATTTGGGATTTAAGAAAGTTGTTCTTAACCTCTCTGATTCAAATTTTGAATTTTTTCTGCCTAGAATGCTGTGATTACAGGTATTAAAATGTAATTATCACATCTGATTTATGAAGGAGGGCAGAAATTGGCTTTGAAGATCATGCAGTTTTCCTCAAAGACTGAACAAACTGTGAAGTTAATATCACTAGAGCTTGCTTTGAAGTTTACAGAACAAGT
Source organism: Pyrocephalus nanus (assembly GCA_038380795.1). Classification (NCBI taxonomy): domain Eukaryota; kingdom Metazoa; phylum Chordata; class Aves; order Passeriformes; family Tyrannidae; genus Pyrocephalus; species Pyrocephalus nanus. The sequence continues at coordinate 46,014,138 of CM076260.1, forward strand.
AATTTGCTATCTCTTGTCTGCAGTTTCATTAACTGTCCTTGTCCAAACTTTCTCATTGAAAAGCCTCCAATTAGAGGCAGGAAAAAACCCACAAATCAGGTTGAAAGCCATCCAAGAAAAACAAAGGAAATATCTTTAGAGGCTGTAGGACTAAGTACACATTATCTACCTGGTAAATGTTATAATTACAATTGATTCCGAAAAGCATCAATTTTATAATTACAATTGATTCCAAAAAGCATTTCTCTTCAAAGACTAAAGAGGAAATGTCCTATCATGAACAGGTTTAATTTTTTTTTCTCTTGTTGTTTCAGTTATCTTACTGATTTTAGCACAGTGATATGAATAAAAAAGCAAGAACATAAAATAAAAGCCTAAGAGATGCGTATTAATTCAACCCTCCACCATCTGTAATATGGGAAAGGGGGGATTGGAATCATTATTAAAGGGTTAATTGATGTTAACAGCTGTGAAAGACAAGCATAAGAGATGATGGCTGGAATTACCAGCCCCAGCGACCCATTTATTTTTTGCAAGAACTGCCCAAATACCAAGAGCAGCAGAAGAGACATCAAGGGAAGATGGGATTGTACCAACACTCCATCCTGAGCTACTGAAGCACAGGTTTGTGTGCTCCAGTGGAGTTTCTTATAGAAAGGGAGCAATCTCTGGCAGAAATGTGGCAGGAAAGGAAAATTTTACTTGAGGAAGAGTGGAATGAACCCACAGATCTACTTGAAGCTGGTAACTCTTTTACAATGCCTGAATTATTTCTCATGAAGTGATATAACTGTCTCCTAGTATAAAGAAATATATATTCAAGCTTCTGCAAAAATGGTTAACTACAGTAAAAAATTCCTAAAAATAATTTAGGCTCAGAAAAGTTGTGTCAAGGAACATGAAAAAAAAGATATGAGGCTTTAATTTTCAGCTAGACACTACAAGCAAGAGTTATCAAATAAATTGATTTGTGTACCATCAATAGACCCTTCAGAATTGAACTTACCTTCTTAACTCATTTAAATACATTTGTTACATTTACATGAAGTCTCCTTCTCTATGTACCTTCACTCTCATTAAGACATTACTAGAACCACTTTTTCCTTTTAAACACAAACAATATTATAAATTTGAATATGTTCAGTCCTCAGGCAATCCCAGGTCCCACTGAGGTTAAAAAAATTGTGATTATTAAAATGTGAATCTATTTATATAGAATAGAACTATTTCAGTTGGAAGGGACCTACATGGTCATCTGCTGCTCATCAACTGCCTGAGCAATTCAGGGCTGACCAAAAGTTAAAACATATTATTAATGGAATTGCCTAAATGCTCCTTAAATGCTGACAGGCTTGGGGCATCAACCATATCCGTAAGAAGCCTGTTTCAGTGTTTGACCATCTTCTCATTAAAGAAAGGCTTCCTAAAGTCCAATCTAAACCTCTCCTGGTGCAGCTTTGAGCCATTCCCAGATGATCTTATATATGAGAGATCAAAAGAGTATGACTTGGACTCTGGAGTATTTTTCTGATTAATCACTTTTATATCATAACTGTTACATATAAAAAAAACCCAAACAAACTACCAAAACTGTGAATATATCATTCATTTATATTGGTGTAAAGACTTATCACATGGGAGAAAAGCTGCAGCAATGTGCTGATGGCACTACATGAGAAAAAAAACAGATGTCATCTGAAGAGCAGCATGACTGAAGTGTTTCGGTGAGTCAGTGTTTGATTATTGAAATAAAATGTAGGCGTAGGAAAACACGATTTTCTCTGAACGAGGACTTAACACGTGTTAAGAGCACAAGTGTGTACATGACATTATTACTTCTATCATTAATAAATGTTCTTTTGATGTACTCAGATCAATTAGTTAGATATATCAAATTAGTTAGATATTCAAAACTAAGATGCACTTTGTTGTTTGAGACACTGATGACAGAGTATCTTCATAAGACCCTTTATAGTTAATAATATAGAACTCATTAATTTTGGAGAAGAGCTGTGTGTTTTATTAGAAACTATAGAAAGTTACAATGTGGACATTTTAAAGAGCTTCTATGTAATTTAAAGAGCCCTACAAAGCTACAGTATTTCTTTCAGAGAGTAGGTGAAATGTTACATCATTAAAAATGTTATCATATTCAGTCTGTCTTATAGTACCTTTATGACTTAGGCCTTGTTATATATAGGTAAAATAAAAGCTAAATAATAATAGAATTATTTTTATTCCTATTTGCTAAGTATGGTCTGCATACAGTAATGAGTTTTAGGCATCTGAATAAAACTATATAATATAGACAACTTTCTTCTTTTTAAAGTCAACAAAAGGCATATATACTGCTGAAATGTTATTATACTGTTGATTTCTATGGGTTTAGAGCTTTGTTTTCAATTTCAACCACCTAGCAAACTGAGTCTGGGATACTGGAAGGCTATGAAGGCTGTAAGGGGAGACAACTGAAATGATTTATTTTATTTTTCCATATATCATATGTTACTCCAACATTTATTTTGTTTGCATGTGTACAAAGAAAACTAGGAAGAAATAAATGAAAAACATTCAAATAGAATATAAATAATGTACATACCTCTACTACTACAGCTGGTTGACAGAAATGAAGAATATGCTGTTCCTACCAGGAACTCTACTGACTTAGTTACCTTGGCAAATAGATTTATGATATATGGCTGTGTGGCTAAAATCCATTTTCATCGTTGGACTTACAACAGTTTAGACTTGTTCAGGGAATAGTTTATGAAGTAATGACTCAAATACTGTGAAAATGTAAACTCCACAACTACATGGTTATTTAAATGACAGAAATTAGTGGGAATCAAACAAAGAGTTAACACAATTGCCCAAATAAAAATAAAAAATAAAATTAACAAAATGAAACAAAATAGCTAAATTCAAATAAGTGTATCCATAAGCAAAAAGCTACACTTTTAGCCAAAGGCTACAGCAGACATTATTATTGTCTCTTTTACCTCACTTTACTCATACTTGTTCCTCCCATATCTCACATGAGCACTGTCATCAACTAATATAAAATGTATTTTTATCTAAATTTTAACTGTGAAGATGTCACTTAACTGTTAGAAACATTGGTGTTGATTTGAAGCAATGACAATTCTGTGTGAAGGGTTTATACTTTAAATCAATACTTTCAATTAAATGTATTTTTGAAAAACAAAGGGTAACTGAAGGGAATTTAAAAGAATGTAGTTCATAAAGCCACCTTTAGATAATTCAGTCTTGGCATTCTTCTGCAGCTTGGAATGTCTGGGAAGCAGAGATGAGGCATCAAAATGTAATTTGTCCTTAAGTTCATTCTGAAAGTATCTGAGATGAGGTCTTGAATGACAGGTATAGCAAATACAATTTTCTGACACACTGGATCTAGAACTTTCTCATAGAAATGTTCACTCTGTATTTGGTCTGTATACGAGCTCCAACCACACTGGAAGACTTTTAGTTTAGATGTTTAAGGTGTTACAAAATTTCACAAAGCTACGTGACTAAGTAGTTTAGATAGGGTACCTGAGTTGTGAGGATGATTAGCTGATCGGCTGACATACTTCTGAAAAGCTTTTTTTTTTAGTAAGAAATCTGTTCTGAGTAAACTGTATAACCTTCATGTGCTCAGGTTGATTTTTATATTCAGGAACAAGGTTTTGAAAAGCTCTCTGCATTGATTCCAATGTTGGGCAGTTACTGAGCTTTCTTGAACTACATATGAATAGACCCATCATGCCTCTCTTGAATGGAAGTTTCTGCCACTGGAAGACCTTTTGATAATGGACTGGGTTGGACAGGCACTGACCAAACATTCCCAAAGGTCACTTCAACTTGTGGTGTGGTATGAATTAGGCAGACATAATCCATTAAGACATGATTTGGCAGGCAAAACTTCAAACAGTGTATGAATCTGTTCAGTTACTCATGCCTGATACCAACCTTCCTTCCTGCTTGAAGCAATAAAGTAAAAATCCCTTCCTCTGATTCATGAATACTAAGCTATTGTATCAATTTGGGTAAGAAGTTACTCTTTTTTTTTGATCCCAGCATGGAGAACATGATACACCTACATTCAAGTGTTTCTCTCCCCATTTTCTCTCCAGCATAGAAATTTCATACATGATTTGGCAAATGGGGAAACCAATGCACAGGGAAATTTGACAGAGAGCCACATCGCAAGCTGATGGCCAGCCAGACACAGAATGCAAAAATCTGAAAGCACAAGAGTCCCCTGGTATTTACTAATGATTGCAAATAGGAGAAAATTTAAAATCGATTATAAAATAGGAGGAATGTTCTTTACTGCTTTTACGAAGTGTTCTGGTTTTCAGTTCTGTGTAATTCCCTTAGTCCAAATTGTAAGAAATTTGGGGTACTCTTGTTGATTCACAGAATTATTTCTTCTCTAGACCCCTGAAACTTTAGAAATGGAACATAAAGAGTAGTTTTTCTCATAAGTACGCTTTATATACAGATATCAACACAGAAAAACAGAAAAAAGATTAAATTGCACTCATATGCATTTACTAACCATCGTTTTCTGCATGCTTCAGACAGATAACAGTGTCAGGTAGGAGTCGTTTTTCTGATAAAGCTGACCAGTGATCTACCGACAGAGGATAGTTATCCACTACCCATCCTCCTTTTTCTGGAGCACCAGGAAACCTGTCTTTGTTCTTCTTCATGAGCTGTTACAAAATGTCAGGTTCAGTGATATAAAAAGACTAAGTCTGTCAGCTGTACAAAAAAGACTGCACAACACAAAATGATTTTCTCAATGTTATGATTTTTCCTTTTTGTCATTTCAAGTCAATGAAAAATAAGACATTTTCTGAATCAAAATTAAAAGCTTTTTAAATGAGAAAAGGTAACTGTGATAAAGATTTTTAAGTTTGCTATAAAGAATTTAGATTCCAATTTCAATAGTTACAAGCAATGGAACAAATTTAAAACAATTCAAGATTCTTGGATAAACCTTCATAAACAATTCTTTTCAAACTCTTGTATCTGGTGTTGAGCTCTTTAATAGTGACTAAGAATGTAAGAATAGGGCATACAGTGATCCTTCAAATAATTCTCCCAGCCTTTAACAATTTGTAGCCCAGGTAATTTGCAAGACAGAAACAGTCTGTGTGTGTATATACACATATATAGAACAGTCCTCAATAAATTTGTCTTTCGTGATCCTGCGGAGTCTCTCTTCACTTGTACGTAGGCTTCCAGGCATTGTGTTATAAACTAAACCGATCTTTCAAACAGAAAAATTAGGAACATATATCAATAACGTATAAACTGCTAAAAGTTGCTCTTCGGAAAAAAAGTCTTAGCTATATAGTGCTTGTAGTCTTACCTCTGCAATAGCTTCCTCCAGTACTTCAGCATATATTTGAGGTGACAGTGTGGCTTCAGAGACCGATGCATTTTTCATAGCTTCTTCTACCATCGCTTGAACTTCTGGGTGGTCAGCAGTTACCTCTGATATTCCTAACAATATAGATTTTTTTAAAGCACTTTCCAAATAAATGTGACTCAAATGAAAGATTAAATCATAACTACAGCACAGGAGTAATTTTAAGCAATACTACACAATTATGCTGAGAAAGAAACACTAGTTCTTCTGAACGCAGTTCTAGGGAATGTTTCATAAAGATAAGTTTTAGGATCTTGGTTTGCTCTCATTATAAAAAACTCAACCTTTTTAGCTGTTCAGTATTTTTTACCACTAAGTGAAATATTGTTTCAATATGAATAGAATGACATTTATGTACTAGAACAATCACAGTCAGGCACTTACAGCACCTGAGAATTTCCCTTGATTTGATTTCTCTTTAATTTCTAAATCAAAAGGTTGACCAGATTTATTTTAAAATCAATACAAATCACAGATCAAGGCAGTGTATTTTCAACAATCAAGTAGCCTGCATTCCCTAAGATGTACAAAACGTTCATATTGAACCCATATTTTGCTGTTAATTGCTGGCACAACAACTGTAATTATTAAAAAAAAAGGGAATAAGGAATACTCATTTTACAGTTAATATACTAATTTGATAAAATTTGATGAAGAACTGTTTTAGCCAAATGCATCATCTACTAACAGTATAATTTAGAAAAAAAGCCACATTTAGTTTCTGTTATTATGTCAAGTTGTTTCCATGATTATGTTATTACTTTTTATGTGCACAAATTAACACAAATTTATCAGGTTATTTTTGCCAAGTTGCAAAGCCCCCGGGAAAGGGACAATAACTTTCTAATTTCCATTCTGCAAAAAATCTCAATGCAGTCCAAACCCCAAATGGAGCAGACTTTACAGTTTTCTTAGCTAAAGATATTATATCCTGCTTTTGCAGTTCTGCATCTTTCTTTAGTGCTCCCTTTGGTATATTTTTCTGATCAAGGTTGTAATAAATTAAAGGAAGAATATCATTGAAGGAACAAATGTTTTTCTTTAAAAAGGCAAACAAACTTGCAAAAACGATCCACATTTATTTAACACTGATTTTAGCTCCCTCTCTCTACATTTCATTAATGTTCATTAATTGGATTAACCTAACAACCTATCTTGTTTGAAATGAAATAAGTGTCTGTTCTGTATGCAAAAATTACTATTACTTGTAAACCATATTAGGTTTACAAACATATTTCATTTGTTTAAGCATTTCAACAGGTTAAAACTTAGCATACTTTTAAGTTTCTCATATTCAGGTGGCAAATGCTCCTACTTCTGAATTCAGATCCTCTCTTTCTTTAGTTTTTGTGTGTGAAGTAGTACCTATTCTTATCTATTAAAAAATCGTGAAACAACTTTATGCTATAAAAAGATCTGTAAGTGAAAACACGTCTGTTTGTAGTTCTGTCTTGCAATAAAATTGCTTGAGCTCTCCCAGGTTATTAATTAGGATTAAATTCTCTTTAATCCTAATATCATTTCACATACCTGTCCTCAAAAGTATTTGCATAGCCGAGAATCTGGAACACGACACTGTTAATAGTTTTAATTTTGGTGTCATAGCTCACCATTATTCTTATTGCAATGCCAATTGTTTTTTATCACTGTCAGCCTGCTTTGCAGCACCAGAGGAATATACTGAATTCTTGTTAGATATGTATCAACCCATAAGAAAGTCAAACACAGTCATTCCTTGCTTATTTGAATGAGGCAAAATGGCCTAGTTGTCCATTTGAACCATACCTAGAGCTAACTGGAAAAGGCAATTCTAATTCAATGGAGAATTTTAATTTCAAAAGAAACTATTTTGAAAAGCCCTCATTAAGTTTCCTGGACAAAACCCCACACATTTTTTTAAAAGATATTTAACAAAGTATTATTTTCACCTTTTCAAAATATTTTCTGAATTCATGATGCAAAAATCTGGGCAGCTTAAGAAGTCTAAATGGGACTGGAGCTGGAGTGCCTTGTGAATGTGCCATCTTAGCATACTTGAAAGCTGCTCCAGAGTGTAAAATCTGTAGGTTGTGGATTCACATCAGCCTAGCTGACATGCTTCTTTCTTGAAGAGAATTTCAATTTTGTAGAGATTTAACTTAAGCAAAAGTCATTCAAATGGAAAGTTTTCAACCAGTATCAGTCAGAACCAATTTCTACTTTCAGCTCAGAGCTCAGAAAACTCTTTCTTAATAGTAATGGTCCTGAAATTCAGAGGATTTATATATATACATATATATATATAGACACCGAATTCTACTAAGCTATCCCCTCACTGCATGTTCTTTTAGTTCATATTTAATACACAAGAACTGTAACAACTGTAACTTTTTATAAGTAAAATAACAGCAACTGCTTCAGTTAAATAACACCAAAGCAAATAAGATAGCTTCAAAGACCATAGAACGCTTTGCTCACCTGTTTCTTCTGACTGTTCTTCTGATTCCAACCTATTTTTCACTGCTGTTATAGCATTTTCTACTATATCTCTTTGCAATTTCTCAGTGTCTTTTTCTCTTGATTCTTCTATATGGGGTTGAATGAGTTTGGCCATATCAAGAACCTAGGGAAATGATTTGAAAAAACACAAATACCACAGAAAAGAAATATAACATCTGATCTATAAAAATTTACATATAATTTAAGTACAGGGTTATTTTTAATTTGCATTTATATTTAATTATCTTGGATACAAAAGTTACAAATAATATTCTAATGGTAATTAATAATTATTCTAATACTAAAAGCATTTTTGAAATGCAGCTATTTTCATATAAATGAATTTCACTGAAATATGATGTTTCCTCTGTAATCCATATATTTGTAATGTGTATGTTAATAACACAACAGGAAGAGGAATGTGCTAAACTGATTCCCAAGCCTCAGCTGATACCCTTGCTACATAAGACATTTATAAACCTACCTTTCCTTTATATTTGTGTGCAATTAGGTTACAAATAGTTGTTCTTCCAGAGAATGGAGGACCAAATACTAATACTTTGCAAGGAGGAAGCGGCATTGGTGGTAAGAGGTAGGGCCGTGGATTCAACATAAAAGTTTTCAATGCCTCTGGGGACGACAGTACGTACATTTTACCTAGAAAACTTAAAACAGAAGAGAAGCTAACAGATATGGACAGTTAACTCATTAAATAGAAATGAAAACTGAGTGTCAAATTCTGCTAACCTGACAGCAAAGTCTGGGTTTCCCATTACAATGTCACCTTCCTTTAGAGCCACGGGACATGCTTGTCCCCACCTGCTTCTACGCCATCGGTATCTGGGTGCTATGAGATTGTAAGATGACAGAACACGGAAAAGCTCGTCCTGTTTATTAAAACAGCAATAACAGCATCTGTAATTTTTGTCTGAAGCTACACATGCCTTTTTCTTACACTTTTTTGAAACATTTTGATGGAAAATATGCAAACCTAAAAAGAAAAGCACATCATGCTTTTTAGAATTTTTTTTTTTTTGGTAAATTATATATTTCAGAAATGTAGGACAATTTTAAGGAGAAATTACTTAATTTTTTCAAGTTTATTTAACAAAAAAAGTACTTAAAATAGTTTCTGTAGGCTCTACTTATTATTTACAGTTTAAAATTATAATGAGGCACTTATTGAAGATGACAGAAAATGGCCAAGAATTCTTCTAAAGGTGATGAAAAAAAGGACCATGGTCTGTGGCAGGGAATAGCAAGGCCAAAATATCTATTTTAGGCATGCAGAAATACCACGTGATAAAGTATGTTTTTTCATGACCTTTCACAGAAAGTGAATAGTGAGTCAATCCTAAAGTTATGGTGACTCTAAACTATTCAGAATAGTACAGACAAGTGCTGGCTGTGAAGAACTGCAGAAAAACCTTTAGAATCTACAAAGTCAGGCATTAAAATAGCAGTTTTACACAGAAAATTATGAATTAGGAATTTTCATTGACTGTCACTACTCGGGAATAGATCCTGGAATACATACTTCTATGGAATAAGATTATGTAGACTGAAACTCTTCAGTACAGCTACATAAGAGCAGGACAGAAGTCTGAAATTGTGAATTATTAGAGGGCAGATGTAGAGAACAAAAGTACTGACTGACTTCTGCATATCAGCACCTGGAGGACACGGAGCTGAAAGGCTGCAGATGCAACATGAAGGGAAGTAATTCTGTATATAATGTGCAGTTAAGACGCAGAACTCCTTGCCCCAAATACTGTGGTTCCTAAAAGCTTACACACTAACTAAAACAAACACACAAACTAACTAAATAATAAATACAGATGACCTGTCTTTCACTTGTGAATTTGTCAGGAACTGAGAAAACGGAAAAGTGAAGGGAGGGATGTTCCTCTGCAAATGTGTGGTGGAGTCTCCCAGTTACAGTTTGGTTCATATATTCAAAGTTTTGTTAACGAGTAGGAAAGATGACCGCAACTAAATACAGATGAAGACGTTCATACAAAGACTTCTGTTTTTCAGTTTTATTTGAAAGGGACAAAATTTTAATTGTCATGACTCAGCAAAATTCAGCACTAATTTGCCCTGTTTCTAATTAATTACAGGAAATAGAACGAGTGTGATTTCAGTTAGGCAGAATGTTGCTGGACTTCTATTAGCACATTGTTTCTCATTCAGGAAAAGAGTAAAGACTGAGCTAAGTGTCAGTTGCTGAGATTGTTATCCTTTCGCTAAAGTTTCTTTATTTTCTTGGAAGGAATTATTTCTTTATTGCTGAAACAATAATTTCATTCAAAATTTCATTATAATAATCTAAACTTTTTATTTTTTAGTAATGACACACTTTTTTATTTTCATACTTTTAAAGTGGATTTCAGTCCCAGAATTATCTTAAATTCTCATTTCTGAAAAATCAAGGTTTAAAAAATGCCCTTATTGTATGGTAAAACAAACTGGCTCCTGTGAAGCAAATATGCTACAATGTAAGCTTACATTGAAAAAAAATCTAGTTATTACATTCAATCACAGTCCCGAAAAGCACACCTACATTTTTCTTTTCCCCCAGCGTTTCTTCTTCTTGTTCACTTTGAAGTCGAGTTATAGGAGCTGCATTTCGAACATCCATAGACTGAAGCTGAAATACCACTGACTGAAGAGAAAATTCCAACTTAGTACCAATCAAAACTGCTTTTGTCCTCTGAAAGGGCCTCCAAACTAAATTTAAAATTGTAACTTATTATTTATATAGTGGTTAAATATACACTCAGGCCCAGTTGATAGTTTGGAGTCATGATAACTATTGAGCTGAGTTTAAACAAGCTATTTGGTAGATACAGGCAGTGCAAAATGCCAAATCACAGTCTTTATATCTCCTCATTTTGCTGTGCATCCCAAGCCTTCTAAAGGCATAGGCTGTGAAGGATCAAATCATTGGAACTACTCAGATGAGCTCCAATCTGAAGAAGAGGAAAGTCTCTTTAGGAAATCAGATTATGCACATTCAGAAGTAATACAACTTTGGGTAGTTTATTTTTAAAGGTATTTAAACCAGATGTCTACCAACAAGAATCAGATGATATTAAGTTTAAATTAAGTATTTCCTGAAGGTAATCTTGCCTCAGTACAAGTGTTCTTGAAATGAAAAAGACAATTCTGTCATGTTTGGATTAGTTTCATAATAGGTCTTTGTTTCTTTTTGTTTCATAATAGAATGGTTGGAGTCAGTACATAACTCGATTGCGTTTGCTATAAATTTTGTGTTGTAATGTTCACAAAGAGATCATAAATGAGGAAATTGTATGTTCCAACCCTGCAAGATTACTGGGTTTTTTTGCCCATAGGACCAGTCTTGGTAGTGAAGTTCAGCATAAACTGAAATAGTACTTACAGAGTTATAATTGATACAATTTGTTTCAAACAACAGAGGAGAAAATGAAGGAGCAGCTCACTTTCTACATTGTCAATCTCCTACTTAATTTTCAACCCCATACTTTAGGTTCTGATTTGAAGCAACTCTTAGTTCTGAGGCAGAGTATAAGATTATTTATTTTCAAGATTTACCATTGTAGGTTTTTGAATAGGGAAAATGAGTTACAATGTTATAAGCTAAAAATCTAGACACAAGCACTCAGCAGAACTGTTACAAGAATGAAGTGTCTTCTATTACATTGCAAAACAGTATCAAAATTAATAAAAATTCTGTTATTATTTTAGACACAAGCACAAAATAGGCCAGTTCTGTAGATATATAGTACCAAAAATGTTTTAATTTCTCTTTATATTTTACACTAATACATATCAGAAAAAAAAGCCAAAACCAGATGGACACAATAAAAAAGAGTCTGTAGCCTTCCTGAAAATATTCTCATGTAACATATACATAAACCTGAAGGCAGTGCAGTGAATCTTATAACTAATAGAGCAATGAAAGCAAGTATTTCAAAGGTCATGTTTTCTAATAGTAAATTAATAAGTTTTAAACAACTTAAAATTCTGTCAACAGGAAAACAATCCACAGAATTGAGAAATTATTTTCTAGTGGATGTTAACTTAGTTGGTGCATAGTTTACTCACCTCAAAAACATCATCTGGTTGCTGATTTCCATCCACTTCAATAAGATATTGACAATCCTGTTGAGCCATCAATTCCTTTTTAAGAACAAAGACATAATCATCAACCTTTGTAATGTTCTTCTACAGAGAAGACAATAGTTTGCATTTCTCTTATATACAATGCTCTTATGGTCTTATAAGTACATCCATAATATCTGCATTAATACAGTAACATCTAATTCATTAACTCAGTTTTGTCTAACTAAACCCTCACAGATTGCAGATTGTCTGCAATACTAAGGTCTAGCCAATTATTTCACATTTTAATTGTTCATTAGGTTTCCTTCCTCACTGTAGTATTTCATATTTATTTCTAGTCAATTTCATCCTAACAACTCATCAAGCAATCAAAGTGTGTTCTCCAAAGTTCATTCAACCTATCCCAGTTCAGTGCCAACTGAACATAAGCTAAAAGCTTTTATTTCCAGTTCATCATCTCAACCTCTACCTGGACCAATAACAGAACCCTATGTTCTTTTAATGTGTTAGTGGACCACTAAGTATCTTCACTAATACATTCACCACCAGTGAAACCTAAGACCTACCAACTAGTGGAATGTGTTGAACCTGTTGAAGTTTGGTATACTTCCTACAGAAATTTAAACAACTTTCCATTAGTTTGATTACAAGAAATCCATGTGAGATTGTGTAATGATTAAAGACATCACATCTTTTGTTTTCCCCTTCACAGCAGTAACAACTTTGTTACTCTAGCAAAGAAGGTTATACCAGTTTTACACAATTTTATCTATAGGATTAACTAATTTACAGGGAAATCAAAGGGCATAATCAGTAATTGCCAAGTGGGCATCAAACATGATGATTTTGCAGTTGCTCATACCAGGAGATAGGAATAAAGAAAAAAAAGAAAAGAACAAATTATTGCTTTGGACCTGTTTGTTTGTTTGTTTTTTTTTAATGAAAAAAAAATAGAAGAGACATGTAGTACCTCCAACTTTCCTGAACACAACAGCAAAAGAAAAAACAATGTCATAGCTGCAGAAATGAAAGAGGCAACAAAGGAAACTGATGGGCTAATTACTGTGTCTCTAGATCTGCAGACAATGAAGCAGCTGAGGAAGGGAATCTATTGGAGTGGCAGGCAATGGATGTAAAGGGCAGTTTACTTATGTGATGGCATTCTGGAATGGACTCTGGTAATTGTGATGGAACACTGGAGTCTTCAAATACTTCACTTACTAGATCAAGAAAGCATCTGTGCTGGTAGGTATGGCTTCCCTTTTCAAAATCAACTTTTAAAACTCAATCTTGATCCCAGAGTGGAAACATCACTTACAGAAGATAACTTTGTATCACTGATTTCAGAATGAATTCCAGAATTTGGGGATATGTTGTAGCATGACCACCTCCATACAACAAATCTCAAACTAAAACCCCCAATTAAAACAGTGCAAGATATTTTTAGAAATCTTCTGTTATGCGTGATCATATTACTTTGTTTTTTCTTACTTCTAGAGGGTGAAGCATTATATCCTTATACGTTCCAACTCTTTTCTCTGCATTTTCAAGAATATCTTCAGGCCTCTGCACTAACTGATGAAAAGATTCTGCTTTCTTATGTGGATCTTCTGCGGTCTGCAGAACAAAATTTCAAGATACAGAAATAATGTATTAAAATAATTTGTCTTCACTCAAAGATAAATAAAGTAGCTTTGCAGAATATTGCAATGAGTATCGGTCCAGTGATTGCTGACCATGATCCTTTCCTGGTGAAGTGTAGCTTCCACAAATTGAGAGGAATATGTCTAGAACTTGCATTAATAAGTCTCTGTCCACTATTACAAAAATTCAAATTGAATTGAAAATTAATACCTTCATGACAAAAAAAAAAAAAATTCCTTTGTAGTAATGTAACACCAAAACCAGAAAATGAGCTAATGTCCTGCAAATACCAGTAAAACTTGCTACAATAAACAAAATTTAAGAACTCTTTTATTTGCCTAGGCAATGGAGAATCACCCTTCTCCTCTGATGCACTCTCTTAATTTATGGCCAGGAACAGTTCAGTGACTTCTGTGTTAAAGACTGAGTCCAGGTTAAGCTATACAGTTATCAGCACTTGCTGTCATTTAAACCTACCATTTAAGTATGATCCCACATCTCTTAGAACAGAAATGGAATTAAGATTAAAATTGAGGAAAATTAATTCATAATTCATAATGTAGTATAGTGATATTTAGAGTATCAGAATTTGTTCTGTTTTGTCTAAATTATAATGTCTACATTATAATACTTCGCATCGTTTACAAATTAACAATATTTACCTCTTCCTCTCCTCCATCTTCTTCTTCCTCTTCCTGCTCCTCTTCTTCATCTTCTTCCTCATGCTGATTTTTCTCTTTCTTATGCTTCTCAGTAGCTTTAGGATCCCACTGGCTCCTCTGATATACCTGCCCTGAATCAGGATTTTGCCTTTGTCCTGATATTCTTTGGCATAAGTCATAGTCTGGAAACTAGCAAGGAATAAGTAAAAAGAAATCATGTGTTTATTTTCCTGCTATAACATCTTTTTCTCGGAGAGACAAAATTTCTCTAAATTGATCTACTAATAACAGTATTATTCCCAGAGTTATCTAGAAGCTCCCTTCTCCCTTTCCTTTTAATCTAATGAAAATAGTCACATTTCTGACATGTCTGTGAAAGCAGCTTGAATAAACTGAAATCAAAGGCAAAATTATTCATTCAACTTTGGGACAAGGATTTTTAATGCACATTTTGTCTCAGTCTTTTTTCCAGAGGAGAGGATGATGATGTTACTACATGAAGTCAAGAATTACATTTTTCTTTCTAGTGTAATTAGTATATCCATTTGTACTGTTGCATATGAAACTATACAGCACATATTCTCAAGAACTGGGATTTCACACTACCTGGTATTAAAACAAAGACTGTCTTTCTGAAAAAAATCAAGTCTGCCTGAAAAGCAGCACAAATTATGTTTCTCTAATGTTTTAAGATCTTTCCACGATCGTAGAAAAAAGGTTTGAAGTTGGCATTCACAAATTTTTTTATGCATGTTCACGCAAACTAAGTCTTAAAAGTATAGGATTAAAACAAATATGGAGTTAAATCTGCAAAGTCATAGAGTGGGTCCATACCCTGAAGCTTAGCATCTGAAAAAGCACATAGATATGACAACCAGAATCAAAATCCCAATGAGAATGGAGCACAAGACCAGAGGCTGACTATTCAGAGCTGCCTCGGTAGCTCATTCTGCACATTCAAAGTAAAAGAGAGAAATGATCTAGTTGATAATAAATAAAACATTACAAGAAGAAGGGTCTGAAACCTTGTTCATGACAATACATACTGTTATTTTACCAGCATGGAATCTGGCAGTTTGGTGTGGGCCAGCAAGTATCCTCCCCAGTGAATAGCTGGGCACAATCTGGAGAATGGCACAGGCCTGGGGCCTTTCCCAGTGGGCAGTTTGGGCATGGATATCCCATTCTGACTAACTAGACAGGTTAGTGATGTTCAGCCAAAGCAGTTGGCCTGATGTCTGAGGAGTCCCTCTTGCCTTGTTTTTTTACTATCATGGATGTATAAAGCAAGTCCATTCTTGTAAGTTACAATGAGAAAGTCCTCTTAATCCTACACTTATAACAATTTATGGTTCTTTGGTTACATCAGAGTCACTTCTGTAAAATATCTGCTATGTCCCATTACAAATTGAGATTTGTAAATGAGATGCATGAATAATTAATAAGAAGCAGTTTCACAATTGGTCAATGAAAAATAAATCAATTTACTTTCTAACCTCCATATGTGGGAAGTTTTTTCCTGCAATATGTGAATAGTAGATGTACATTTATCCAAAATCCCATAATAATCATGTTACTCAAAATTTCCTTTTCTTGAAAACCTCTGTCTTCTAATCAGTAGAGGTACAAAGGCTGTAACTGCTGCTGAAGTTCTAGGAAATGTTCATTATTTTACCTGAGCAATGCTTATAATGGAACAAACTAGTGAAATTCCATTCTGATATAAAAGAGAACAATTTATCATTCCTCAATGAATACTATACTCAAGTGCACAGAGGAAAATACAATCTTTTGGTGTACGCAGCATATGAGTCTACTAATAATTAAGAAAATTATTAGCAAGTTAATGAAGATGACTTTACCTTAATGTTGATCAGGAAATCCGGTTTTAATTTTAGATTCTTTATTTTCTCTATTTGCTGTGAAACAGTCATGTATTCCTCCGAGAGAGAAGGAAATCCAGTGAGAACATAGCCTGACAAATACATTTTATGAAACATATTTTTTAGAAGCTTATGCCAAACATAGGGCTAGTTTTACTTATCTTTAAACAATACATTTAGTGGCACAATTTTAAACCATGTACATGATACAACAGTACTAAAAAAAATTGTGCACCCATGTCTACTTCATGTGAAATACAGACAAAAAAAGTGTGTTGTTTTCAACTTTATTATAGAGTACTCTTAAAATTTGTTAATTAAGAATTATGAGGACATTAAAGATCATACTCAGACCACCTGCTTTATACAACCTTGGAAGGTCTTTGCTTGTCTGGGCAAGGAAGGGATTCTGAACCTCCTTTTGCCTCTCAAAAGGAGGCACTATGCACATGGCATGCACACAGAGTCACCCAACTTGGTAAGCATTTGTTCACTCGGATTCACAAAGCTAAGTCCTGTCTGGCAAGCAGACATAGGCTCTATATGACAAGCATAGTAGTAATAGTACTTTTTTACCCAGTATTATTACACTAATCAGCCCCACAGATGAAATTGTAGCTTCAGGGTCCTAGGATAGTACTGTAACTCCTAATGGCTGCCTCTGGTGCAGTGAGAACTACTGTTTCAGCAAGAAAATCAATATTTATGAGGCCAGAATGAGAGACTAAAAAGAATTGGGTGGATTCTTTTTAGCCAAATAATGATAATATTCCCTTAGAGAAATTGTGCATGCTTAGAATTTTATGTGCTAACATTTAAATGCAAGTCTGGGCAGCACAAAAACATAGCAGTGAAGACTCCTCCTTGTTTGGGGAGCTGCTATCCATAGATGCAAAATTTATAGAAAAGGATAAGCAAGAGAGAGCATAATATATAGTCATTCCTCTAGGAAATTAAAATCCTGGATTCTAGGTTGTTGATACCTTTAGAGAATTCTAACTGGTAGGTGTGAAGACTCTGCAGTCTCTGCTTACCAACACACCCCAGACAACAACAGCTGATGTGAGGGGAATGGGAGTGTAACATGGGAAACTGTTTGTTCTCTGACAGAGTGTTTGCCCCCAGACCAATAACGTGGGGAGACTAACAATGATAAGGTATAGCTATGTTAACCATCAACCAGATCAAATAGTAATCAGGGGATTACCAAGAAACTTTTGAGAAGATAAGGAGCCACCTTGAAAAGAAGCAGTAAAATTTGTGCCCAGGGCAAGAGACCTCAGAGTGAGACCAAGGTAAAAGAGCAGGAGCCTAACCAGGACCTGCATTTCAACTACTGGGCTGGCAGAACAAGGTTAAACACAGTGACCCACACCCCCAGTGTGTGCATGTGAGTTCACAGGGAGCTTTCTCACTGGTGTACAGCTTAGCAGACTGCAGAAAATGGGACACCAAGATGTGCCTGCATTTCCAACAGAAAACATGCTTAAATAGGTGAACATGCATTCTCAGAAAAAGGAATGTGTCCTTGTAACTTCTACACATCTTTGAGAGAGGGTTTGCATGAATAACCATGCTGGTTTGAGGGTACTCCCTGCAATTAGTTTTATGAGGACGTTCAAAAATTTGTAGGTATTTATTATATTTGGCAAGTGCCTAGTGCTGTGGCTTGTCTGTTTTGTGGCTGATATTGAACCTTTTCAGTGATCACCTGTTTACTGATTGTCAGTTAATAAATCAATAAATAACTTTGCTCCTGGTTTGATTTAGAGCATGCTAATAGAGTAGTTCCCTCCTGAGATAATGACATAGATTTTTCCTTTGCAAATGTTATTTAGGTTAACCTGATATGAACTTCTGGTTGCTTTCTTCCTCTAAAAAAAAAAAAAAAAAAAAAAAAACAACGGAAAAAAGCAAGTGTGTCAGTTACAGAGGTTATAATTCTGTATTTTCTGACCTACAATGCCCTAAAATTCAAGTTTGCTTGTTACTGTACAGTGTCAATGTTATTTTAATAAGAGACACTGTTTGTTTCAAGAAGTAGCTTACAAGATCCATATCTGACCTACTTTGGAAGTAAAGAAAAAAATCCGGTTTCAGTGTCTTACAATTTTTAGATATTATCATTTGCATTAACACTTGTGGATATTTCTGGCACATCAGTTTCCAACATGATTGGTTCATTATTTAAGACAGAAGAGTATAACTTGAAAGAATACCTTATTGTGTGCAGTGTTTAGAAACTTGTATTTTACAAACATTGAAAGTAAAAAAACTCAGCCTCTCATACAACAGTTTCTAAAGTCTTTAATGAATAATTAACAGGGAATTGACTGATTAATTCCTGCTGAAAGCCTACTTAAGCTTCCCAAGGATTATACTAAGCTAATAGTTGATAAACAAAAAGTTATTAGAACTAGAAAATACTTAACAAAATTGGTTGTGGAGATGAGCTCGAGTTGGTAGGAAAAACAGTGAAAATGTTGGCTGTTCTATTCCTTGCTATTTTGGGGCATCTGTAATACAGAAAATGTCTTGGCTACAAGAACCAAACTTTTATCAACTTTACAGTCATGTTTACAGTCTCTAGGATCTCTGTGGTCCTCTGAGATATGCACATCTTCAGACTGACTCAAAAAGGGGAACTCCAATAACAGAAATGCCTCTTTATACCTTTATTAGAGTCTTAACATATGGATTAAGAGACTGGCATTTCTGCTGATACTTCTTCCAGCAAATTTTGTGTCCACATCATCTCTCTTTTTTTTTTTTTCATTTATTCTCTCTCTGTCTTTTTTGATACTGTTTTAAAAGCCTGGCTTCATCAGTAAAGGCTGCATATTTTGAAAAAATGTTGGGTCTTGGACTAGAGAAGGAAAAAAACCCATTGCAACTGAAAGCTTAAAAAGTGTGATAGTTTTCAGAGCAGAAGAAAGTTAACATTTTCTTGCCACTACACCTGTCTCTCTCCTATAACGGAAATTTCAAATAAAAGTCAGAATGAGGGGAAAAAACTACATTTCCTTTTTAACTATCTTTCCACTTGGTGCATTTGTTTTGTCTTCAGGAAGGCAGGTTCGGGCTAGCAAGATCTGAAGCACTAGTCTTGACAGCCTCAATTAACATAATCTTTCTAAAAATAGAAGAATTATTACCGCTATTAATACTCTTCTCATCTTACTCTCTGTGACAAAACAGAAACAGAACAAACACAGTTGTAAAATAAAAAAAAAAAAAAGACCATAATACTTTGCATTTTCAATAATCTAATTTCTTTCTTTTTCAGTATTCAAAATGTTTGAAATATTTTTGCTGGTGGGTTTTTGTTGTATTGTTGTTATAGAAGTATTAAAAAAAAAAAAAGCTGTATTTAAATAGTAAAAGTCTTCTAACCAGATAATATTGTCAAGTGAGAGTCATAGTAACACTTAAAATTTGGGGCAAAATAATTTTCTCAAAATTAACACAACATAGGACTGGTATGACACTTTCTGATCTCCCATACTGGTAAATTAATCCCTAAACACACTCTCTTTTTATTGATATTTCACAACCTGAAGAGCACGAAGAAAGGTGTTACCATCTAACACAAAATAAATCATATTTGAACACGAATGTAAACTGAGGAAAGAGGGCACTCCTTATGAGGAGTGGTGGCTGAGGTCCCTTGGTTTGGTCAGTCTGGAAGAGATTGATGTGAGACTGCATTGCAATTACAACTTCCTCGTGAGGGGAAGAGGAGGGGCAGGCACTGATCTCATCTCTGGGATGACCAGTGGCAGGACCCGAGGGAATGGCCTAAAACTGTGTCAGGGGAGCTTTAGTTTGGATATTACAAAAAGGTTCTTCACCCAGAGGGTGGTTGGGTGCTGGAACAGGCTCCCCAGGGAAGTGGTCACAGCAGCAAGCCTGACAGAGTTCAAGAAGCATCTGGACAATACTCTAACACAGATGGTGTGATTCTTGGGGATGGTCCTGTGAAGGGCTAGGAATTGGACTCGATGATCCTGATGGCTCCCTTGCAACTCAGCATATATTCTATAAGTCTGTGAAAATTACAGCTAGCACATTCTAAGAAGTTTAGGCTTTAAATATACTTACCAAAATGAGCAACTTCTGGTGACTCAAGCTTTTGCAGAATCATTTCAGTAACCAGCTCCTCAGAAATACTATCACCTTTAAAAAGCAATTCTTGACACTAAGGTAAAATGCAAAACATAGTATTATACAATATGGATTTGTCAAGCATGTGAAAAACTTACTAGAAGGTTAGACTTAATTACCTTAAGTCCATATTCTGTTTTTTCATGAATATTTGCTTGAATTACTTCCAAAGCTGACAGAGCGCATCAGAGAGAAGAAAATTAAAATACTTAATAAAGAGTATTTTCTACACATATATACAGATACATAAATACATGCATATACACACATAGGAGTATGTATGTGTGCTCCAAGCAACCAGACTACTTTTGAATGAACAGCCATTATAATTAGGGCCATTATTTTATTTTGCCCACCCAGGACTTGGTGCCTTCTGGCAAGGTTTGGGTAGGTGTTTCTCCCTATAATTTAACTCTGTATATACTACAGAAAAATGCACAACAGGAGTTTTGCAGGATTATTGAAACTACTGATTTATATTAAATCGGCATGATTCTTTTGTAACCCAGAGATAAGTATTTGAGCTCAATCCCTTCCTAAATTTTGAAAGCAAGATATAGCAGAACTGCTTAGACACACAAAACCATCTGCTTAAAAAAGTCATTAAGAACCTATTTCTTGCATAGTTTGTTTATCTAAAATTAAATAAATACTAAATTTGACATCCATTAAATTCAAAGACCTGCCCTCTGTCTATGTGGACAGTGGCATCACAGCATAATGACCCTGGAAGTCTTTTACATTTCTGTTCAAATGAAATAAGCAGACACTCAACAAATTTATTTAAGAATGACCCTTAAGGCTACATTTATATTACTAATAAACCAAGTCAGGGAAGGGTCCTGAAACCAGGTGGCTCATGCCTATATGACCATAATCTTTCTTCTCAAAACACAGTGGCTGTTTTCCAACTGTTCCTACTATTCATGATGACTGTTGCACATACCATCCATCATACGATGAATGGGTGTTTGGGAGAACAGTATTTGCTGTGTGCCAAAGCTGAGACAGGGAATGTACTAATAAATGATACAGACAACTGAAAATCAGCACTCTGTGTGCATCCTGGCCCTGTTTTATTTATGAGTATTGACCTATTAATTGGATAAATGGATAGAAAGTATTATAATTAAAAAGACTGCAAACACCTTTCCTATTTAATAATTCTCTGTCTTGGTTTATTTTTAACACAGCACAGGACAGATACTTTTACACTGGAGCAAGTCCAGCAATACAATTAGAAGAGTTGAATGTATTAGGAAGGCCAAAAGAACTGGCCTTATTCAGCCTGAAGAAAAACGGACAAATCTTACTGTTGTCTAAAACTTATGTGGAGGTTGCAAAGACAGAACCACTGTCTTCACAGAAGTGCAATTAGGACAGGAGGCAACAGACACAAGTAGGAATGTGAGAAATTTGAATGGGGTAATTAGGAAGCAATTCTTCATCACGAAGGTAGTCAAACATTGTAAAGTGTTTCTCTGGGAGGACTTGGAATCTCCATCTTTGGAAATATTCCAGGCTCAACTGAGCAATCCTCTCTAGTTGGCTCTGCTTTGAGAGGCAGCTTGAGACTCAATCATCTCTGGAGGTCCTTTCTGAACTCAATTATTCATGTTTATATATGTTGAATTTCTTTGGTTCTTTCTTTTTTGATGTAGAAAGTGATAAAAACCTTACTAGCAAAAGTTGAAGGAATATGCTTGTACACGTGTGGATACACTGACCAAAAGATTAAAAGAAACATCATGAGCAAAATTAGAAAAGAATAATTCTCTGAATTTTTTAGAAATAAGGCTAAAAAATGTAGAAAGTGAGCTTTAGATAAGAAAAACTTTCTAATGGCAAAGACTGTGTTATAAACTGCCTAGAGATTCTTAAAAACAAATTTGAAAGACATTTGCCAGTAACGGTTTAAATACTTTCAAACAGCGTGGCTTGGCTTAAGTATATTCCTAAGGTGCCTCTGATTTTGGTCTGATTTATGTTTTGGACCAGGTATTAATTTTTTGTTATACAATAATATGAATTTAAAATTCTACATTTACGTAAGTCCAAAAAGCACTTTATTAAAACCGAATTGTACCATGTTAGAGTTCCAAAACTTCAAAAGAAGATAAATATGCTTCGTTTGATAAATAACTACATACTCACCGGAATATGAAGTGTTACCCTGTCCACTTGAGGGCTTTCATCAGAACAATAAAAAAATACCAGGGGGCAAATTTAAAAGACAAAACTTAAACATAAATTATATGTAAAGAATAAGTTCATAATCAGAACAATTTACACATATATACCATAACATCAGATTTATAATTTGGTGTCCTCAAAGAGGTACTCAAGAAATTGCTTCATAGTTAAGGTTATATTGTGCTGCCTTTTTTTTTACTTAAAAATATTGTATTACCCTTCAAACTGGTAGGACATAAGTGGTATAAAAGATTTCTTTTTTTCATAAAACTTTCGTGACAGAATCCAGATTTGTGAATTATAATGTCATGGATATAAAAATATTACTATGGCTTTAAAAAAATTACACCAATTTTAGCATTTGTTTAGTTACTGCTGACAAAATTAGTACCAAAAAAACCCCACAACAACCAATTTCCAGAGAACTTTCTTTCTGAGATGCCTCAAAATGAAAAGGAAATCTCAAGCAATGTGTTGATAGGGAATAAGATAATGTTATACCCAACAGGTTTTTCTCTACAAATCTTCAAAAATCTTTGATGAGAGGGACTGTCAGAAATAGAGCTGAGTAGCTTAAAAAATTAAATGACACCTTGTATTCTGGCAAATGTATGGTGGGAGAAATTACCTACACATTCTGAAATAAGCCACTGGATATTTTTGGTTTAGAAATTTGAAAATGCCAGTTCAAATTACTTCCTTTATTACTTGTAGTGATAAAAAAGCTATGCTTCTATTTCCTGGAGGACACCTGCCTTGCACTGAACACTGCATAAAAGAAAAGAAAGATCCTCCTATTTTTTCATGGTTTGTATTGGAAAATGTCTGTGCTCTCTGGAGTTGAATGAGCTGCTTCCATGTGAACAAGAAGGGTCACATGAATCACCTTAAAGGATTGGGAATAGAATTTGATTATGATGAGAAAAAAACACCCACAGTGATTTTCTAAGACTTTCAGTAACTAAAGAGCTATTATCAGCAATTGTATTTCTGGCAAAATGGTTCCTTGGTCCTTATCAGAAGCCTTTGCTGGAATCAGAAACATGCCCTTTTGAGTTACAGAGAACGGTGAGGACATTCTAAACCAAAAGATATTGTGAAACAATTGCAATGTTTCAAATACAGGGTATGTTTACCTTCTATGAAAATGCAATTCCATCTCTGTGCCAGTTTCCTAGCTAACGTTTTCTTTCCAGAACCCTTAAAATGAAAAATATACTTTTAAAAGAAAACCAGGCTGAATAGTAATTAAAAAAAACCCACAAAATTGCAAACACATCACACAATAAGGAATATATTTTATATGATAAAAACAATTAAAAGATACCACTGGGATTAGGGCCTCTGAGTTATGCACTGGGTAAACACAGAACACTCTTTTAATACCATCCTGTATTGTATACTGCCTAGCATTGCTAAAATACTGCTACTGCCCTTTGCAGTCAATTATCATCAAAGTCATTATACTGACTTGGTTTCTGAGTCACTCTATCTAAAACTCAGCTATGATTTGCCCACATATTCCTATGAGAAGCCCTTTAGGACTGAAATTTATTCAGCCTCAAAGTAAATTATGATGCAAAGCTGCTCAAGCCTTTCTGAGTAGAATACATATGGATAATATTCTTTGACTAAAACAACTGCTTAAAAACTGCCCTTATTAGTCCACAAATTTGGTTTGATACTGACAAAATGGTTATTTTATCATTTATGAGTCCTGAGGAACCGACGTAACTGAGAGTAATGAGGCACCTAAGAGTACACCTACCTGAATGGGATTTTGCATAACTCACCATCTTCCACCTTTAGGATTGTGTCCCTTTTTTCCAAGGGCATATATGAAGACCTGTTTTGACAGTCTGTTTGCCCCAGAAAAATTTTATGATTAAAAAATAGTAAAAAAACACACAAAAAACCCCCACAATTCCCAGTTAACAGTGTATCAGCAAACACTCCAGCCTACTCACACCTTAAATCTTACAGGTGTGATGTAAGTATATATCTTTGGTTTTGGTTTAATGGCACTATGTTTTTAACTTAAAAGATCTATCTTAAATAAGATAGGTGCTCTACACATAAGTCATATAAATAAAAAATATTACCATAAAAATAGACTATTTAATTCCCTGCTTTCCTGGTAAGGCCTGTAAAATTTTAACCCTTTGTTAAAACTTTTACTAATGTAAAGCATCTACTGCAAGCAATGATTGAGAATATGAGAATATTGTTTTGTCTTTCAATGAGCATTTTATGCTGGTTTAGGCTAAAAAATGTAAAGTTACCTTTTTCATGTGATGTTAGAAATTTGATGTTTGTTTAAAACGAGACAAGTTAGGTCAGTGTAGTTTTCTGCTGAGCTAAGCACACTCTTTTAAGTGCATACAGCCATACAACAAGTTATATGGCAACCTTGTACCAATAAAAGAACTCCCTTCAGCAAACTAAGGCACTAATACAACCCCACACAAAGTCTCCTACATTTCGTAAAGGAGAAAAATCTGAGAAGTTTAGGATTATAAAACATCACATTTTCCTAAGTACAGGAGGCCACAAATTATTTGAGAAAAAGAGAGACCTTGAATCATAGTTGAAATGAGGTACAAACCTTATCAGGACACATTGCTGGATTTCAGATGTTCCCGAATACATGATATATAACTATGTCAGAATTCTAATATTAAAGTTAAGATATGTAATATCTCATTGCACGTCTGTAATTCAGTACATTAGCCTTAAGGTTCTTTTATGGCTATTTATGTCTTACTCCATCAAGTTTTTTTTAAAGTTAATAACATTGTTCTGGTTTTGGCTGGGGTAGAGTTAATTTTTTTTCACAGTATCTAGTATGGGGCCGTGTTTTGGATTTGTGCTGAAAAAAGTGTTGATAATATAGAGATGTTTTTGCTGCTGCTGAGCAGGGCTTACACAGAGCCAAGGCCTTTTCTGCTTCTTATACTGCCACACTAGTGAGGAGACTTAAGAGTGCACAAGGAGTTGGGAGGAGACACAGCTGGGACAGCTGATCCCAACTGACCAAAGGGATACTATATGTAATCGTGCTCAGCTTATAAACCTGGGGAAGAAGAAGGAAGGGGAGAACATTCACAGTTATGGTGTTTGTCTTCCTAAGTAACCATTTCACGTGATGGGGCCCTGTGCTGCTGGGGGTGTCTGCCCATGGAAAGCAGTGAACTAATTCCTTGTTTGGCTTTGCTCACGTGCATGGCTTTTGCTTTATCTGTTAAACTGTCTTTATCTCAACCCTTGAGTTTTCTCACTTTTACCCCTCTGATTCTCTGCCCCATCCCACTGGGGAGAGTGAATGAGTGGCTGTGTGGGGTTTGGTTGCTGGCTGGGGTTAAACCACCACAAAAATAAAAACCATCCAGTTGTCAATGTGAAAAGAAACTTCTTGAGCAATATGTAACCTTTAACACTTGTAATTGTACCTGATCACTCAGGACAAAAATTGGCCTCATTAAATGAGATCAGACTCTTTACCACGCTGAAGGATTCGAAGAATGGAAAAGGTGTTTGTTTTGTAGGTGTTTGATCCTTTTAGCAGCATCGCTAAACTAATATTTGGAAAGGAAAAGTAAAATTGTTAGCAAAATATCCAAAGAAAAAATTTCTATCAGACATCTTACTGGTTTTCCAAAGACAATTAAGCAAGTGGGCTTAGACAA
This sequence comes from Pyrocephalus nanus, assembly GCA_038380795.1. NCBI lineage: Eukaryota > Metazoa > Chordata > Aves > Passeriformes > Tyrannidae > Pyrocephalus > Pyrocephalus nanus. The sequence goes on from CM076260.1 coordinate 46,040,395, forward strand.
CAGAAAGGATTTTTCAGCTTCATCTTCATCAAAGATGTCTGTAAAGGGCTGAGCTTGTTTTTCCTCCTGCGAAGCCATGTATTATCTAAGACTGGGAGAAAAATACAGTAGTTACACATGTGTAAAATGACTTTCAAATGGAACTAAATTACAAGGTAAATGGCTTTGTTAAAAAAAAAAAAAAAAAAAAAAAAGCTGTTATAAGATGAAAAAGCATTTAGAGAACATACACAATTGAGAACATGCCCATTACTAAGAGAAAAACCACTTCTGAAAAATAAGGGATTGTCAGAACTGCCCGTGACCCCCAGCTGGAACTTTATGGCAGTTGATAACAACTTTTTCTTGAATCTCAAACTGCCTGTTGCTCTTTTTTAGTTGCTTCACTGCCTTGTCCTTCCTGCTCCAATTACCACACAGTCTCTCTGGTCCCTGAAATGGACTGTGGGCCTGCTAAGACCTTCACTTATGAGCTTCAGACACAGAAGGGCCCCATTATGGTCAGTGGAACCACATATAGGTACATGAATAAGGATTTGCAGGATCAAATCACAGTTCACAATCTGTCCACTCACAAATCCCAGCTTTTCCAGGACTGTCAGAAGCCGCACATTCAGTGCTATGCAACAAATTAAAACCAAAACAAGTTTCTAATTAAGGTAAGTTGGAGGAAAATTTGGGGCAAAGAACATGAGGAGCTTGTTTAGGCTTGTTTGATTGAAGAAGGCAAAAAAACCACTCTGGCTTTCTTTAGAGGGCCACTTCAGTCTCACCCATCCAGCCCTTGCATAACGTCCACGTAACCCAGAACAGCCCCACAAAACTCCTAGTAATTTTAAAATTCAATAACTGAATTTGAAAATTCTACAGAAATGTAGAATGAGAAGCTGAAAAAGTTTGTCTTGAAACGTCAAACTGAAACAATCAGATACCTTCACAGTAAGTATCTTAATATTAAAAAAAAGCCCTCCATGTGCGGACCAACACCCGATTTCTCTCACGGGAAACTCACCCGCTGAGCTTTACCTGCCCTTCCCCGCCGTTTGGCCCCTTCCCAAGCCTTCACATTTAAGGGTCAATTTCGAAATTCACAAAAAACACCACAAGCAAAGCAAAGCAAAGCAAAGCAAAGCAAAGCAAAGCAAAGCAAAGAATTAAACCAGACAAACAGACACACACCCTCCCCACTCCCAGGACCGTGTCCCGGTGGGTGCCTCCCTCGGGTCGGGTGCGCGCGGGGCCTGAGCGAGGACGCGGGGACTGCCGCGCGCCCTCGGTGCCCGGGCAACCGCCGGGCCCCGCCCTCTGCCCCGCCCCTGCTCTTGGCCCCGCCCCCGGGGTTGGAGCCCCGCCCTGCCAGGGAGAGTGAGGCAGAGATCCCGCCCCCCGGTATTAGTCCCGCCCCTCATAGGCGGGTGATGCAGAGGCCCCGCCCCCCCAGGGAAGGGGAAGGCGGCGGGGTGTGGGCGGGGCTGCGGAGCTGTTCCTGGTGCTGACCATGCCCCCCCTCGCAGGGAGCGCGTCCCGGCGGGAGCAGCGGCTGCTGCTGCGGCTGCGGCTGCGGCCGCCCCGCCCGCCCCGATGCCACCGCCGGGAGCCGCCGCTGCCGAGGAGCGGCGCCTGACGCTGCTCCGCCGACCCCTCCGGCCGTGGCGGAGGCGGCGCAGGCGTGCTCCAGCTCCCACCCGTGGGTGCGCCTGCGCAGTGGCGCGCGGGCACTTCCGGGTTTCCCGGTTGCCGGAGGTGTGTCCTGGCACATTCCCGGTGTGTCCCCCCCGCCCTGGCGGGGACCGACCGTTTCTTCCTGGGCTGTCCCCGGGTAGTCCCCGCCGCTCCCGCCCCGGCCCTGTCTCGGGGCCGCCATGCCGGCGGCGGCCGCCCCCCTGATCAGCTCCGTGCAGAAGCTGGTGCTGTACGAGACCAGGGCTGTAAGTAGCGACAACCCCGCCGCCGCTCCCGGGGCTGGGAGTGTTCTGGCTCCCCCAGCGTGCTGGCTCGGCTCTGCCCGGGGCTGCTGCCTCGGCTGGGCTGTAGCTTGTCAAAAAACTGCTCCTTTACCTGCCTTCCCTTTTGCTGGGGTTTGGTTCGTTTTGGTCACGTTCAAAACATCCTAAGAACTTAAAAAAAAAAAAAAAAAAAAGAAAAAAAGTGTTTGAAGTTCTTGCCTTCACCGTGTTTGAGGCTTGTGACTGAAGCGAAGGAAAGGCCCCTGACACGCAGGTCAGCGCAGGGCCCTGCGGTGTTGGGTGCTGCCAGGGTGGCCCAGGAGGGAAGGCTAGGCCCCGCTTGTTGTGTCGTGTGGCTGTGTCGCACAGCCAGGCTCACAGTGCCCGGTCGTGCCAGGGGGAGTCAAAACCAGGCAGCTGAAGGCGTTCAGAACTATTGAATTCAGATTTGAATTAAGACTTCAAGCAGGATGGCTGAAGTGCTTACTACCTGCACTGATCTGTTGGCTACTTCTGGCAGATTTCAGTCCCTGTCCTGTGAACAGCTAGCGAAACAGTTTTCAGAGTTTTCAGTTTGGCCTCTGGAAGTAAGCCGTTGAAGATTTTTAGCGTTCCTTATGTCCTTTTGTGGAAACTGTAAGAATGTGTTATTCACAGTACTTTTTTGCCATGGCAAAATGGATTGGAGTCTTGAGTGGTAATTTCTGCTTTAATCATGTGATGAGCAGCATGTGAGTCAGAATCCAGTTTCTTGATGTAAATAACCTGAGATAATACCACTGTGTTTTTCATACTTTAACTCCAAATTTCTGTGTGTAGTTTCCCTTGTTTCATAATATGCTGGTTTTTCTAACTTGAGGTAGTTTTGGATATGGTCAGGTACCATGGCTTTAAATGCAACAGTCAGCTCTATTGTAAGTTCAGATGTTATCTGTAGCGATAACAGAAAGATGTTTTGAACACTGAAGTCAATGTAGCCTCCTGGAAACTTACCAAAGTGGCATGGATCGGATGTCAGGGATGCAGTTTGGTCTACCTGAATAGTCTCAATATGAAGAAGAATCTTTTGAGCTAATTCCTCATTAAACAGCATGAGAAACAGACAGTGTTTCTCTGTTTCAAAAGCATGCAGAGTTAACAGTATAAGTCAATAAAAGAAATGAAATTTACACTCCAGAAAGTCTTTCCAGAATGTTACTTATTTTCTGTGCCTAAAGGAATTTGACAGCTGCCTTATTCATCTTTCTCACTGTTGCTGGAAAAAGGTGATTGTTGCTTTATTTTCAGCCAAATTATCACTGTATGTGAGGAGGGCCATGGGGAAGTGTGATTTCTGAATCAGGTCCTGAATTACTGAATTTAGTTGTTCTTGGCTCACAACTCATGCTGCCTCTCAGTTAGCTGAGTTTTGGCATCTTGTGACCGGCATGCATGGATATCTGGCCTGCTCCTCTCTGAGCTGTAAGACTCAGTTCCTGAGAGACAACATGTTGTGTGCAGGGTCGATATTGTGCTTTAGAGTTTTGTCAGCTCGCCGCAACTCTAGGTCTCTCAGGTTGATCCTCTTAGTTCAGGAACCACAGTCTTTTACATCTGGCCAGTGGTAGCTGGCAGTACCTGCCTGAATGGATGGGTTTGCCCATGCTCTGTTCTGTTCAGAATTCAGTAAGGGTCAGATCCAGCAGTCCTGATCACTCCAGGAGGCAAGATGGTTTCCATCAGGTAGTGAAGGCAGTGGTTTGTGGAAGAACGTGTGCCATTTGAAATGTCTCAGCTGAGCAAGGGTGTCTCAAAGCTGTTCCTTTAGTCACTTCATGTGAGTGATGAAAATGAAATGTTTTCCCTGAGTGTGGTTATGTTCTTATTTAAAAAAATTAAAAAATGCAAATTAAAGCCCATTGTGTTTTGATATTCAAATTCTAGTTCTTTTTTCAAAAGGAGAAATACAATAGGAATCATTTTGCTGTGATTATGTGAAAAGAGTTGATGCTCTTAATAAATTCATAAACTGAGGCATATTAGAAGGGACTTCTGGAGATCATCTAGTCCAGCCCAGTGCACAAAGCAGCTTAAAGAAGAGCATGTTGCTCAGGGATGTGTGCAGCTGAGTTTTGAATACTTCCAGATACATAGATTTTTCTGCCTTTGCAGGCAGCATGTTCTAGTGCTTGACCACCCTTATGGTTTTTAAAAAAAAAAAAGTGAGAAATTCCTTATATTAAATTGAAATTTTGCATGTTTCAACTTGTATTGAATCTGGTTCCATCCACTTGAAAGAATTTGTCTCTGTTATCTACACTTTCCCATTATGTAGATTTAGGCAGCAGAAAGATGCTGCCAGAGCTTTCTGAAGGCTGAACAAACCCAATTCTCTCAGTCTCTCCCAGTGCATCATGTGCTCTGTGCTTCGGCTCATCTGGGTAGCTCTCTGCTGGACTCACTCACTCACTGTGGTGATGTCCATCTTGTACTGGGGAGCCCAAAACTGGACTGCAGATTTGAACAGGTCACAGTCGCTGTTGCAGCTGATTCAGTGTCACGCTGGCTGCTGACAGTAGTTCCCACTTCTTCTCCCCGAGGTATCCCTCATGTGGTCTCCTTTGCATGAAATCTCACAGTCATGCAGTTGCCAGCTCTGACAGTCACTGTGTGACTGTCACTGTGTGACTGTCAGTATGGTGTGTCACCCAGACATAAAAATGAATAGCTTTCTCCTGGTTCCGGGTGCTTTTCTGGTTTCCCTAAGGCCAAAGGCTTGATAGATGGAGCATGTGGGACCTGGAGTTGTATCAGATACAGGGTAATATGAAACTGTATCCTAAGATTCCTGGTGGAGGCCTTGAGTGGGCAAAGAAGAGATTACTTAAGTTGTCAGCAGTGGGAGAAACAGTGGAGTTTACACTGGTCATACAACTTATTTCTGCAAAACTTCTCTGTGTTAAAGCAGGAAGAGATGAAATGGATGAGAAAGTGGGAAAAGTGAAAATGGTTTAGGGAGGATTTTTAATTTTTTTTTTTTTTTTTTAAGTTAAAAATACAGTAGTATTATTTAAGTCAAACAGGAAAGGCTCTGGTAGTGTTATTGGAGCCAAATGTGAGACTGCTAGAGGTGTGGAGAACTGAATTCACAGTGTCAATTGAATCAACAGGGAGTGAAATTCTATATTTTCTGTTCATGTTTATATTTAGGATACTTGCTAAAATCTACCTTTTAAACTGATGTTTTGGATAAGTAAATGCCATGGAGATGTTAACTGTGTCTCCTGTTGGTCTAGGGAAGTTGAAGGCTTGTTTATAAGTAGTCAGAAAGATGAAATGAAGGTTGTATTCAGATCAATGTCAATTAATTTTCATTTTATGCATATATTGACCGCTGAAATGCACACCAGAGGGCACTAAAGATATTTCAGCACTATGACAAATAAGAGATGAAAGATATTTTCCTCCTTTCTTCAGGAGAAGATGGAACTTTTGTGTATTCCCCCAAATGGAGCCCATCCGAAACCTGTAGTTTAGTTCACTGGAAATTATCATTCCCCTAAGGCAGTATGACTTTGAACAAGTCAATTTGTATCATCTCTATAAAGGCATATCACTTGCCTATCTTTCAGGATATTATGAGGCTTAATTAATAATATTTTATTCTAATCAGGTTTTTCTACAGTCTCCATCTCCACAGTATTCAAATGACTTGCACAAGCTTATTAAGCAACGTGACCTGCATAAATACCTGTAGGTTTTTCTGCCCTTTTTTTTCCTGTGTAGAAACTATGTGCATTTGTTTTATTTTAATTTTAATTTATTCTAATAATAATAATAAAAGTAAACATTTTTATAGTAACAAAACCAAGGTTTGCTTATTTAATGCTGATGTTAGTCTGTGATCAAATTGAAGAAACTGGTGATGTAAAATATGACTTTACAGAAAAAGCTACAGATTTTTTACTGAATTATGAGGTGAACTGATTTATATAGAGGGTTATCTGGTACATTTAAAAAATATTGGAAGTAGTGAACAGCTGGACAACCATTAGATACCATAATTTCTAGCTAGAAGTGGCTGTGAAATTTGTTCTCTCTGGAGCAGTTTTATTAGCAGAAGATGGCCCCTTTCAGCTGACTGTCCTATTTCCTGTGTCATGGCTTTCTAGGAAGGGCAATTATGTAGTGGAGCAGAGGATGGAGTAGGCACAAGAGAAGGAGTTTTATGAAAATCAGGAAAGCTCAGTTTCTGTCTTAAATGTCTTGATATACTGACAGATATATAGCAATAAAATAGAGAAATTTATTCAACTGGTGAATGTGGGATCTAAGAGCATTTATGAGTGGGGCAGGTACTTTGTGGAATAGCAGTAATGGGAACATCACAAGTTTTGAAGGATGTGTGCCATTCAGGAAGAACAAAAATAAAGTTCAAAAGGGGTAGCACCACACTGCACGGGAAAGATGTGTTTTCAAATGTCTGCCTAAAGTTGTTCTGGTAACATATTTTTGATTTCTTTTGTCCTGTATTGTCCCGGGTGTCATCATTTAATCACTAGATTAACAGGAGGGAGGTACACTTGGAGATTTGGTTTTGTTGAGAATCCATCTTTCTGGATGGGCTGGTGATGAGGGGCTTGTGGATAAATGATCATAAATTGATGTATATAAAGGTAAGGATTCTATGAAAAAAAGGCATTTATTTAAATGCAACAAAGGATGAATAAAAATAGGCATTTTCTATTGCCATTTTTTATTATAAAAAATAAATTTGTCATGGCCCTAAAACTAAATGGATGTTTTTCCTTGTTTAAAGTAAGAATTTACTCTGAGTATGAATGTACTGGACAAGGGGTGAAAAGAAAATGAGTAACAAGAGTAAGGTTATGAAAAAGGGATCAATTGGTGTTGAGGTAGAAATAAAATTAAATATACTTAACAGTGGAATGAGTGTAAATATTTTCAAGTTGCTGAAGTCAAGGGTGGTGCTGTGACTAGAACATGGCAAATGGAATATTTAATCCGTTATGAAGTCCCACACATAATTATCCATAGGAAAGTAATTGAAAATTGAGGCAAATGACGTAAAACAGAGTCTAGACTTAGAAAGGTGCTATCAGATTAACCTAGTTGTATTGCACATCTTCATCTAAAAATTGGATGGCCTTATGTATTTAAATCAAATCTTCTGTGGAGGTGTAGTGCCACAAGGAAAATCTCTGGCTTTGCTATGGAAGGAGGGAAGTTAGTAGATAAATCAGTGTAGAGTGAATGAGGAATCATCTAATAGGGATGATTTTTTTCCAGTAATGTTTTTAGGACTGATATACTTCAGCATTTACAGTAATGTTATTAGCCCAGAATGTGGGCCAGCTCTGATTAGACTTTTGAAATATTGGAAATAATCAGGATAATCAGAGCACAAGAAAACAAGAAATGATTTTGACCCTCAGGAGTAGATAATAATTTGAAATGGGATGACATACTGTGAAACTTTATGCACCTTAGGATAGATTACACACCAATAAAAGTTTATGGAGAGTTTATCAGTTCAGAAGCAGCAGAAGTGAAGGAGGAGGATCTGGGTGTTTTATCTGAAGAAGGGTTGGGAGGCTGAGCTGCAGATGAAGTAAAATTTTGAAAAAGGCAAATGTGGTCTTTTGTGGTATGGTCATTAATGCAAAATACTAATATATCTCTAGAATGAAACTTTGTATGGTGTAGACTTACTGTCCATGTTCATTTAAGAAATAAGATTTCAACCAGAACAGGTCCATTGAAGGTCCAGTGAGGTAACATATATGCTTGTGATGTCTTGGGAGGAGCAAAGGGACAGCAAGATTTCTTTAGTCTATTGAAGTGAGTGCTGAAAAGGCACCCAGATACTTAGGTTTCTAAAGGCATTCTGGCAGGATAGGTGCTAATGCGCAAAGAAGTATTTGGCTAAAGGAAAATGTATAGATTGATAATTAATTCATTTACCTGAAAATTAGAAGGGACAATCTTGAGGAATCCTTCAGTGGAGCAGCAAGAGCAAAGTCCTGTTTGGGGAAAAAAAGCATTGATTGCCTTAGGACAAAAGAGGTTCACCGAGTGCTGTAGCATGCAGAGTGGGTACCCATTATTACATGCCCTAAGAGTAGTGCTTGGCAGAATACATCCTTAAAATATCTCATGTTGAAAGAGCTTCTTTTGAAGGGTTTCAAAAGATTACAGGAAGCAGATGGCATGCCAAGTCAATTTTTGCCTTTTTTCAGGTATCTCTCTTTGCCTCTTAGCGTATCTTCCTTTCTTCATGTCATTCTGCCAGTTTCTATGAGAGGTGAAAGACCAACACTTCCTGAATTGCTGTAGGTTCTGTAGAAAGAAAGAACATAGTGGAGTTCTTGCTGTATCTTACATCGAGGTGTAATTATTCTATGATTCTGTTTTAATTGTCAATAAATTACATACATTTTCCCCAGGTCAAGTCTGTTTTGCCTTAAATGGTAAATCTTAGGCAATCTTTCTCTCCTCACCTTGACCTATCAGCTTTTTCATTTTATTTTCTGTGCCTGTCCACTGGAGGAGGGAGTGAGAGAGTGCCTGGGTGGAGGTCTGGCAGCTGGCCAAGGTCAATGTGCCACACTTCTTCAGGGCTTTGTGTTTTCAGACATATCCGTGGTGCTAACAGTTATCTTTTGCAAGCATTTTGTTTAAGATTTTAAGTGTTTTCTTTATGCTTCTTGCAGATTTAAAATTGGCTGTGGTAGTGTGCTTTTCAAGTAACTTTTAGTGTATTTTTACTTTTTTTTTTCTTACTGATTAAGCTGTTTGTAGCTTTTTAACCAAGGAGTGAAAGAAGTTTTTTTCAGCGCTAACGTTCCTCAATGCTAATTGGTCTATACAAAGAAGCAAATCATATTTTTAGACCAGAGTTACAAGAAGTAATCTTAAAGGAAAAAAAATAAATTAAAAAATTGTGAGTAAGTTGTTTGATTTCAGAACTATTATCTTGCCATTAAAAACAACAATTTGCAGTAAGAAGTTTTTTATTTTGCTTAGACTCCTTTTAGAAGATGTTCTGTTTGGTTTGGCTGAATCAAAAGATTGATAAAGGAGGGTGTGAAGCCTTTCAATTAGATTGCTTTGGTTAAAGCTCAGTCCCAGGTGGAAGCGACTGATGATTATTCCTGTCTTGTGGTTGCTTAGTGATAATTGTGCAGTATATTAAGCTTCATTCCAGTCTTGTAGCGGCATGCTGCACTGCCGTGGTTGGTAAAGTGCACTTGTTAACAAGTTTCAGCCAAGGCCAAGGGCAGACTAAACCTGGAAGCAGCATGTGTCACCTCAGGTGATGGTTGAAGGGCTCTGGCCAGAGCAGTATGAAGGAGCCTGTTCAGTTTCTCCTGTTCTCTGGAGAAAGTACTTTGTTTGGTCGAGGTTGTCCATTTATCTAAATGCACTGGCTTTGCTGTGGAGTTGCTTGAGACAGTTGGAAAATGCTTAAATTTATTCAGTTCAACTTAGTAACAGTTGTTATCAACAGAATGAGATAACAAGGATAGAAACTCCCAGAAAGGTTTCTGTAGCTTACCTGTGGATTCTCTTTTTTTTTTTTTTTTCTGCAATCATTTCTATTAATCAAAAGAATTGTAAACAATAAGCACATTTTCACTTTGATTAATTTTACAATTATATTACAACCTCAGAAATTAATTTATGTTATGTTACATTCTCAGTGTTGATTTGGTATGTGTTGTTATATTTTCCAAGTATTCATGTGATGGTAAATTTAATTGTGGAACGTGTCACTGATATGGTTTTATTTGTGCTCCGTGTCATCCACTAAGACAGACTTATTTATTCGTTAGATACATAAATTAGGTAGCAGAAACATGTTGAATTGTCTTTTTTGTATATTTTTGCATTGTTAGTTTTTATACAATCTTTGTTTTCCTTTCAGATCTTGTAAATTGACTATGAGTTGGCATATCATGCTGTTTTTCAAGTAATTATGGGGCTTGTTTCAGCCAGTCCTGAAAATTTCCCAGATAGAAGTCTAATTTTGGGTTCTTAGTTTTGAGCACTAGTCCAAATTCAAAAGTTTTTGCAGATTACTTTACTACTTCTTTATTACTTCCACAAGAATATCCTCTAACATGCAGTGGATAAGATTCCCATTAGCCAAATAGAGATTTCCCATTGCCTGGCTTACTTTAAGTCCATTGACGCTCAGTTTTGAGGCTGTTCTCAACTGTCCTTCCTTAATACATTACACAGCCCAGCTAACTTAAAACCCGTAAATTAGTCCTTAAAGGACTTCAAAGAGAGCCTGTTAAGTACTGTTCATTATGGTGTTTTTGCTTCCATGGTCTGCAGATGAAATTACTCCTCCTCTAATCTAACTCTGCTGTGGTTCCAAGCAGGAGCCGCAGCAGTGCTTAAAGCTGGCCCTGCAGCTGGGCATAACCCACTATAGCAGCTGCTAAGGTGATGCAAGTGATGCATTCCTCATAGCACTTCTCTATGTTTTATCGGTTAATTAAAATGGAAACTTAAAATGAACTTCCTTAGTAATAGCATTTGCAACCCTCTGTGCATCTCTCTCTCTTTCTCTCTCTCTCAATTCCTGTGTGTCATGTGCTGTGTTTCAGTTTTAAATGCGGTCTTTGGTACAAAAAGCTGTTTGAGCAAGCATCTTAAAGTTGTACAATTCTGGTTTTATTCAGGATTATTTGTTGGTAATCATAGGTGTGACTTTGGGAAGAAATTGCGCTCATTTAACAATCTGGACATGGTGGACCATCATTGAGCTGTGTTGCAGTATTGTGGACTACTTAAAATTGTTTAGCTTTAATCAATTAGGAGTTTTCTAAAAATTGAGAAGCAGCACTCTTAAAACACAAGGTAACTTATCATGTGTATTACAGATGAAAATATTTCTCTCTGCCCGTTCACCTTCTGCTGCACAAAGAAAAAGGTGGTATGATGGCACAGTCAAAGGAAGCATCTGTCTTGGTGTTTCTTGCTGGTGGGTGATAACAGCGGAAGAGCTCCATCCTCCACCTTTGTGGAGGATTTAGCACCACGCACTGCTGTTATGATTCCCCTCTTGGGAAGCACAGATCTTGGCACTAAGGGATCTCCTGCGGAGGCTACTCTGAGGAGGCAGGCTGGGGAGCCTGGCTGTGCACAGCAGCACTTCGCTGCTAAAAAACCTGTAGGAAACATTTTCCTGTGCCAAAGTGCTGTCTCAGATGCTTCAGTGAGGGAGCACTCTGATGGAATATGACTTTGAAGGACCTTCTTACTATCATTTAGGAGTAAACAGCAAAACTTGACACTTAGTAAGCACCCTAATGTCAGTATACTAGGTGGAACCAGAAGTTGATGCTGTTTCCTTTTATGGCTTTTGAAGTTAAGTATTTTATTGTCTTTTTTAGAACTTACTGACTATCTAGATGCTTTTGTGAGTTCAGGGAAGCTGAAGAGGGCTTTGAGTTCTTCTTTCATCTTAGGTATTTTGACTATAAAGATGTTTCTTAACATCTAATTGTACAAATTATGAAATTGTGAGATTTCTATGAATATTATTGATTTCCTCTCTCACATCTTAAGTCCATGTGACTTCTAAAGTTGAGCTGACTGCACAGATCCACATGAATTTGCCATGCTTTCCTACTAGGCTAAGCATTGTTAATGAGTTACACCTTGCTGTGTGGTAGCACCACACTGATTAAATGAATTATTTAAATGAGATCTGCTTTTAGTAAGTCAGTCCTCCAACCTGTGCTTGTTTATTCCTCTAAATGTAAAAATTAATTTATGGTTTGATTCACTTAAATGAGAAATGGACGTATTATATGTTTATCTGTGGTCTTTCATATTTTAAATGTGAAGTGAAGCTAGTATTTTTTTACACAGTAGTATTGTTAACCAGCAAATTTGTGTACTGTGGAGGAACATTAATGAGAAGTCTTATCATAGCAAATATGAATAAAAATTGAAGAAAATTTGCAGTACTGAAGTGCTTAAAATTTTTCTGGGTTTAGTATGGATCAGGAAAGACTAGTCAGAAATAGCAGTGGAATACAGTATAGTAACACTAGTTTTAGATCATGAAAAATTACAAACTCATATATAAGCTTCTGCTAAATTTTACAAAGCAGGTGGGAAGACGGAAATGGCTGGGGCAGGGTACAATTGGACAGTGCCTTGTGTAAGTTATATCTTTACCTCTCTAAACAAGTTTTCACCTTTCTTCAATTTCTAATTTTTTTCCTTCCTTATACAAAGGATCTCAGAGGTCTTTTAAGTTGTAAAGGCTGATTGTATATGAATGTACCTACCTAAGGTATGGTGACTAAACCAGTTTATTAAGAGTCCATACAGACTATTACATATTTGTTAGGTGGCATGGATCTAGGCTTGCATTACACTGGGCTCTGGTTGATTGATCTTCTACAGTATTCTGACATTTTTTTTTTTTTTTTTACATAGCGGTATTTTCTAGTTGGAAGTAATCCTGCGGAAACCAAGTACCGTGTTTTGAAAATAGATCGCACTGAACCAAAGGATTTGGTTATAATTGACGATAAGGTGAGTGCATTTATATTGTTGTGTTGGTTCACTTATTCCAAATAACACTGGCTATTTGTTGGTAGCAGTGAAACAGGAAAGATACGATGTAGGGGAGGCATCTAGTTTATTGTATATGATGTAATTTCTGCTGGTCTCTGACATGAAATAACATTTAACTACCAAAGCAGTAACTTAAGTGACTTTTTATTTTAAAGCATGTGTATACACAACAAGAGGTGAGAGAACTTCTTGGACGTTTAGACCTGGGAAACAGAACAAAGATTGGGCAGAAGGGCTCTTCTGGGTTATCTCGAGCTGTCTCTGCTTTTGGTATAGTAGGTAAGTGTTTTGATTGATTTTATAAAATCTTTTATTTTCTTGGGAGGTGAGGCTTACTGTGTCATGCTACATATCTTTCTGTTTCCCCTTGATTTTATTTATTTTTAAAACTGAAGAGGATTTAGAAATTTTTCATGCTCAGAGATAATTAAGTTTCTGTGCATTTTGTGAAAATGGTGGCCAGTACAGGGGTGAGAGTTATGCTGTAACCAGTCTCTTTGTCACAAGGGGAGAGACCTAGGAAATAGCCAAACTCTACAAACTTGATTGATCTCACCAAACTCAGCTGATCTTAGGATACAAATTATGCAAGCCAGGTGGAACTTGGTTCCTGAATTCCAGAGCTAACAGAATGCTTTTAAAAAAGAAAATGGAAGTTTACAGTCTTTATTAGGCTGTATTTCTTTATCAGACCCTATTCAGAAAGAAGACTTAATTTTCTTTTTCGTTTACTCTTTGCAGTGACATATTTAAAGATTTCTTTTTCACATTTGAACAAGTGTAGCTGACTGGCATGTCAACTGAATTTTATAATGCTGCTCAGCTGTCCGTAATCCTGAAGCATTGCTTCAAGGATTTAATAGCTTCTAACTTCATCTAAAAGTCACTACTTTCCTGCCTGTTGTCTGATACTGAGGTCGATATATTGATGGGTGATGTCTCTAAAGTAAATGTTAATGTGTGCTGTGGCAGGCCTCAGGAGTACTTTGTGGTTTATTAGAGTCAATATATACCTGAACGTCTAAATCTGAAGCTGCAGAGAAGCTGGAGAATGCAATAACTCTAAAAGATGCTCCTGAATTTTGCTTAGCAATCAAAACATAATAAAATTTTATTCCAATCTGAAGTGGCAAAATAAATAGACTTTCTTCTGTATTCTCTTTGCCTTTGAAGCATTTTGGAATTTATCAATGAATCCACTTTTCAGAAATTCCTCAGATGGGGCTTATGTTCCTTATTAATTTAAAAGTATTCATAATGTGGGTAAAACCTAAAGAAGCTGCTAACAGACTTGCAGCATTGGGGGTTTTTTTGGACAAACCATCAGCGCTCACTGTCTAAATACGTGATAATGAATTCAGTTGGAAACTGGTTGTGATGAATTAAAATTTTGCATCCCAATTGTATGAATGTTTATATGTACTCTTCATAACAGGAGAGTTTCTGTTCTGTAGCTGGACAAATGTATTGGCCAACAGATATGGCATATGTATTTCTGGATGACTTCTTAGAAGTAACACACTCTGTATCAGATTATATACTTCCAAAGTATATGGTTTAGATGTCTTCCAGTCTAGATTCTATCTAATCATATCTGTATAAACATGTAATTTGAGAGAATGCAACTGGTTGTTTATTTCTGCCTCTTGGCTCAGGTCAGGAAAACAGGGCTATTTTTTGTAAAATTGTAACGGACAGCTTTGTTCTGTTCTGTTCTGTAGTTATTTTGTTAACCAGATGCAGTACATGCAGTACACTTAGAATGGGGGTGCTGATAGGCTGAGTTCTGCTTACTGTGTAGTGTTTAACAGTAGAAATTGCTTTTAAAGGGAGGAAACCAGGCCAAGGAGAAAGGCTGGGTTCCTTATCAGACTTTGGTATAATGTTTGGTGAAATTAAAAGGATAGAGTCTGTTCACAGAAGTGATTTTGGTACCTGGAGGATACAGGCAGAACTGTGACTACTATGAAACAACTGAAATTCAATAGTCTGGCTGCTTCAAATGGAAGATTTGTTTCTTACTGTCAGCAGGGCCTCCTGTCCTTGTGCAGGTGAGAGCATTTTTCCAAGGGGGGCTAATAAGGTAGAAGAAAAGATCGCAGTTCACTCAATCACGTTGCAGTCTCCAGCAGTGACAGGGAGGAAAATGTGTGCTCTGCTGATCCTTCTTCTTTACTTTGTAATGCAAAGCTAAAAGAGCTAAAAGAACTGAATGTAAATGCTAGTAAAAATGTGAATTGTGAGTGTCTCTGTGTGTCGTGTTTCCCCATCATGGACTTCATCAAGGTCAGGTGTGGTATCTGAGAGAGGAAATAGGAAAAAAGGATTACCCCCGATGCTCTGAGTGGCTGATTCTGGGGAGATGCTGCTTTAATCAGGGAACTAAATTCCCTGTTAAGAAGAGAAAGCGCAAAGGTGTTGTAGTACCCACAATTCCCTTTGCTGGTCTCTGTCCCTCCCCAGCAGAGAATACATAAAACTGGAAAGAAAATTGTAGATTGGGATTCCTCCTTGCCCTGGAAAATTAACCTTTTGGTATCTGAAGTAATTAGAGCATGCCTCACTCTGAACAATGAGAGTCCTATAAAAAGCAAATACAAGTACTCTAGACAGAAATTTAATTCAGATTTTCAGTGTCTTATATCGACTACCTAATATTAAAAATGTGCACAGTGGAAGGGAAAATAAGCAAAAACGATGTACTTTATTGATTAACACTTACTAGGGGTGAATTTTAAGACTCTCTGTCTTTATATATATATATTGTTGTATGTGTGTATATATATATACACATTATACTTACAACATTAAGAACAAACAAAAATGATATGAAGCCTTGAAACAATTCTGATACTGGTTTTCTAAATATGTTTTATCAAATCAACCCAAACATGCAACTAAAAGCGTTTTAATGCTGTTTTGACAGGTTTTGTCCGTTTTTTAGAAGGCTACTACATTGTGTTGATAACAAAAAGAAGAAAAATGGCAGATATTGGAGGTCATGCAATATATAAAATAGAAGATACAAATATGATCTATATTCCAAATGACTCTGTAAGAGTCACTCATCCAGATGAGGCCAGGTAAATAATGCTGGTAATTGGTGTGTACTTTTTTAATATTTTCTAAGCAATGTATAACTGCAACTAGAAATTTCAGTAATGGATTCCTTCGTATTAGTATGTTATTCAAGCCTTTTTATCTTACTTGGATGGAAAACAGGCTAGAAGTCCTGTGGCCTCTAACATGGAGAGTAAATACAACTGTTACAGTCTTCTAGAGCTTTTTGCCCACATCTCCATGTCTCTACATGTCAGAGCTACAGCT
Source organism: Pyrocephalus nanus (assembly GCA_038380795.1). NCBI lineage: Eukaryota > Metazoa > Chordata > Aves > Passeriformes > Tyrannidae > Pyrocephalus > Pyrocephalus nanus. Next base: position 46,056,273 of record CM076260.1, read on the forward strand.
TAATAAATCTGCACCAGGAAGCATCAAATATAAGCAATGTTCCTACAAGTTCAAAGTAATTATTGCTGGTTTGTATTGTTTGGGACACTATTCTTTTTTTAGTAGCTCTAGCATGATGTTAATCTCACCTGAAGAGATCTTTTGTGCCCTTCAAAAAGTGCTGAATAGATCATTAAATGATTCTGTGCTGTCAGAATCTTGTGAATGTTGCTGTTGTAAAGAGTGATGAATTGACTCACTAGTAAATTTAACTGCTTCTTTCTTTTTGGGTGCTTTTCTTCTGAAGACAGAAATTTGAGCCTTTGGTCAGCAGGCAACCTTGTCTGAAATGCACAACTATGTCGTAGTGGTGTTTTTATCAGGTTAAAGTAACTTTACTGGTATGAAATACTAGGCAACTGGTACCAATAAACTGCTTTTCAGTCTGTACCAAGTATGAATAGTCAAAAAGTGATGGCTTATGATAAACTGATGGTAAATATTAAAAAAGCTTCCACTTTAAGGTCAGATTGATTGTAGACCTCAGTCTCCCCTCTTATCGTGCAGCGGATCATAACCTGCGTATTTATGTCAGCCATTTTATCATTTTATTCATAGACAGTGTTATAGTTTCTTATGGGAATTTGCAAGGCCATGTCAGGTTGAGGTAGATATTTTTTTCTTATTTATTTGAGAATAACTGAAAAATTTTATTGTATAGTATTGCTAAGAGTTTGTTTGTTTAAGTCCTGAAAAATTGTGGAAAATAGAACTATGACTTTATCTACAATTGCCTAGAGAAACAGAGTAAACAGAGAATATCCATGAGAAGCCAGTAGATTTAAAAAAAAAAAAAACAACCAAAAGGCTATTTGATTTGTTTAATCCAGATGCTGACATTCTAGTGCAATTACCTGTCAAAATAATTACAGTAAGATAGGAAGGGAACATAGGGCAAGAGTCAATATTTATATGTAGTTTAATTTCTGAGATCCTCTGAATGACTTCTTGTGGTCTGTCTTGTTATACTAACAATTTTTCCTATAACTTTAATTATTTTGCTAGGTATTTGAGAATCTTTCAAAATGTGGACCTTTCTAGCAACTTCTATTTTAGGTAGGTACTAGTTACTCTTCCTTTAAAAAAATGTGTACTTGCTGTAAGATTATAGGTTTTGATTTTGATACCCAAGATCTTTAGGTTGATATTCTGGGGAAATAAGACACATGATCACGTTGCTTGTCCATTTTCGTCTGTGTGTTTTGAACCTTCTTTCTCCTTCAACCAATTAGTTAGGATTTTAGTTTCTATCAGGTTAACAAAAATAGGACTATTAATGGCTTAGTAAAAAGTAGGCACTGACACTGCTGTTTTTGTTGACTGTTCAGGCTTGCCAGGATATGCAGAAGTTCTGTCTTAGAAAATTATTATATTTCAGAGGGTTTGCTCATCCTGTCATTTTTTCTTTCTTGATCTCATTTTCCAAAAATAAGGCTTTGCCTTGATTCAGAAATGAAGATAGAGGAAATAGATCCTCATTTAAGATATACCCTGTGTGGGATATGTCTTTCATAGGGCCTTCTAGGCATTACCAGTTCTCTTGCTTATTTTTCCAAAAATACCGTACCTGAGACAAATTTCTGTGTCCCAGCTACTATTACATGAGATTTTTGGGACAGCAAAAAAATAGGCGAAATGTGATGATAAACCCAGCAGTAGTAGTTAGAAGACTCAAAGTCTTTAAAAAAATAAACAAAACAAATCCCTCTTGCAAATATCAAAAAGTGTATTAGTCTAGAAATGCTCTCTCTTGGAAAATGAAATTTTTGTCACAGCTGGATCTATGAAGACAAAACCTACCAAAGCTTTATATGTGTTTCATGGTTTTGCATGGGAAAGCTCTTTCACAGTATAAAACCTGAATATTTCTTCCATGCTTTGTCTCTCAGCCCTAGCATTATATAACTTCCCCCCAGCCCACTCCCTGTGCTTGGAGATGACAAATTTGTGCTGTTTCTGTGGGTTGTTCGCAGAGGGAGAAGGAGAAGCTTCTTATATGACTCTAAGAAACACTTTTACCATAAAATGAATCATAAAATGATTTGAGTTGGAAGGGACCTTGAAGATCATCTAATTCCAATCCCCTGCCATCGGCATGGACACCTTCAACTAGACCAGGTTACTCAGAGCCCTGTCCGACTTAGCTTTGAACACTTCCAAGGATGGAGCATCCACAGCTGCTTGGGGAAAACTATTCCAGTTCCTTACTACAGCCACTGTACAGAATTTCTTCCTGACATCTAATCTAAATCTCTCCCATTTTAGTTTAAAACTGCTCCCCCTTGTCTGATCACTATCGGCCCATGCAAAAAGTTGCTCTCCCTCTATTTTATAAGCCCACTTTAAGTACTGGAAGGCCACAAGGAGGTCTTCCTGAAACCTTCTCTTCTTCAGGCTGAAACTGTAGAATTAAGGTAAACTACATATTTAAAGTTTCTTTCATAGAAAAAAATTAGTAAGTGAATGACTTGTACAAAAGTATGTTTTTGGCACAAATCAAACATGAGTGGCATAAAATGAAAACTTTCCTACTGGCAGATAATTAACTGTTTATGTTTTATTTTTCATTAAAAGAGTATTTTTGTAAAAGTTTTTTATGTTCTGTGATTTAACTACAGATTATTTAGACTGATTTTCACTTTGAAAAGGAAAAGCGTAGGATGATACCAATATTCTTTCTTATTGTTTAGAACCTTTTAATTTATCAGCTTCATTTAAATTGTTCTTGGCTGAAAGCATAACATATTTTTCTGCATGATTTTCCTATATTTCCTGAAGAAAATTAGAAGTCAGTTATAAGAAAACATTTGGTCTAAAGGAAAGTGGGAGAACAGCCTGAATGTGTCTCATACTAGGATACTATTTAAAGATTCTGTTACAGACTTTTTTTTCCTAATAGATAGGCATGTAAGGTCATTATTATGGAAATGTGGCAGATACTTTGTTATCATTAGTAATAAATCTAAATGTCTGATGTTTAAATAATTTTGTAGATCTTTCATGAATATCTAGAACTTACAGGAGGACCAGTGATCACTGATGCTGGCTTAGACTGAAATGGAAATCTATGAGTATATGTGATTTAAGTGTAGTGTACATTTGATTTCTCTTTGGGAAGAAGCCTAATAGCTTACAAACTTTAGCAATTAGTATAGGGTGTTAGTATAAAAGACATGAGATGCAAAATTTGTAACTAGTTATGGAACTAACTAAAAAAAACCCTTTCCTTTATTCAGCAGCCACTGTCTTAAGATGTCTCTGTGCTGCAATCACAAATTTGAGGACAGATACAGTTTCTGTGGACCAAGTTTTTCAGTATTTTGAGTTCAGGTAGCAGTTAGAAAGTAGTAGTACTTAAATCTCAGAAAAATGAGGTTGTCAATCTGTATGAATATTTCTGGTGGAATAGCTATTTTTGATCTTCTGGACTGTTTCTTGGGACATAAGTTTCTTGATATACTTTGTTTAAAAGTCATGTTTAGTTTCCAGTTACAAGAAGAATATAAACACATTTTCAGCCTTTGTAAACTGGAAACAGTTGCTATGTTTGTAAAGCTTCTTTTGGAAATCGTTTGTATCATTTGCCACTATAGAATCAGAATCTGTGTATCTTGTTTAGAAGTCTTTTCTAATGGGTAGAATAGTACGATTTTAAATGTAAATACAAATGGAGAGTAGGAGTTTTCAGAAAATTCCTCTGCATCTACAATTACTAATAAATGTTAACTGTCTATCAGTTACAGCTATGATCTGTCTCACTCCCTTCAGTATAATCTTACTATCCTGAGAATGCCACTTGAGACATTAAAAACTGAAACAACCCAGACCCGGCAAGAGAGTTTTGATATATTTGAAGATGAAGGACTTTCAACACAGGGGGGAAGTGGTAAGAAAATACATCTAATTAAACTGATATTGCTACTCATGAGTTAATTTAAAATATGTTCCTCTTAAGTTTACTTTTGAGGAACATTCAGGTTGTTGGTCAGTAGTTTCCTATCTGTGAAGTAATAAAATATTTCATGAAGTGCCAATTATGGATATTTTATTTGAGTAATGCAATTTATAGAGTTGTGTAATAGTTGTTTTAAGTTATGTTGCAACTCAGGGAGATGATTGAGCATGCTGACATTTTTCAGCAGTGGATTACTCAACTGACTTGTAAGTCTCCCAATAGGAATGAGTTACAAAGAGAGGGGGAAGCAATAACTGATTAAGTACTAATAAATCTTTTTTGTTTCATGTTGGAGAATACTGGCAACAGAGAAACTGTGACAGCTGTAATCTTGATCCTGATTTTTGAAAAAGACTCAGGTTCCCGATCTATCAGAAATGGAATTTTAATTTGCGGGTCTACAATAGCTGTGTTTCTTGCTGTTAGTGCAAATTAGGAAAACCACACTAAATTATGTGAAAACGAATTGATGTGCTTTTTGTAAAGGGGGACAGGGTTATGCGTGAACTTCCAGAACCTAGTGGGTAACTTCAGAAGTGACCCACAACTGAAAAAACTTGTGAAGTCATCCTGTAAGAGCATTAACTGGAATTCTCTACTTTATTTCCCTTGTTATCAAATCCCTTGGTGCTACTGAGCAGAGATTTCTTTTTAGTACTGTTCAGTACTTTTCAGTACCATCTGTATAAAAGCGCTTAACCACTACAATTGCCACTGACTGGTGGCAACTATAGCAAAACTGCAAATCCTCATAAATGCTGGACTTCAGCATGTGCTTTAAATTACCTGGTTTTGGCAAACTTCAGGGATGTGAGTAAATGATACACTGAGTTACAGTCAAGGGAAAATCAAAACAGAGATCCAGTGACCTGGATTTTAAAACAGTCCAGTGCAGGTAAACTTGTTTCTTAATTGCTAATGTATTTTCATTGGAACAACCTCCTAGGTGTATTTGGGATTTGCAGTAAGCCTTATGAAAAGTATGTCTGGAATGGCAAGCTTCTGGAAGCAGTAAGAGATACTGTTCATCGTGACTGGCTGCTGTGTATTATTCATGGATTCTGTGGGCAATCAAGTATCCTTTTACTGTTGCAATGAATGTTGGTTATTCATTTTTTTAAAGAAAGTTTGAACACTGAATTATTTGTTTGTCATACAAATACGGTTCAATTTTGGAATTATTGTTTGGCTTTTATTTTCAGTACTTTTCTAGGTATGATGCTAAACAAGAAATGTGATTATGCTCTTATAACAAGGCCCTGACACAGCTAGACTGTGTTTTCAGTGAGACTCTGTTTATAAGCATGATGCTTAGCAGTAAAGAGCTTGAGAGGATTTTAAGGCTCAGCTGTATTTTTTCAAATGTTTGAGGAAAAACTGAGTTGCTGACATAGAAATGTTCACTTACTAATCTTCTCTAAAACATTTTTTAGTAATGGAGATTTGCAGAAATTTTATTTACTCTGTTTCTGTTGAAGATGATGATAGAACTTCAGCTCTGCTGCGTGAAGAGCACTAGGATATCTGAAAACCTTTTTTCTTGAGTATATATTATTTTAAATGGTTACATGGGTCTATGTACATTGTAGCAGGAGGAGAAAATCCCAAATGTATGACACAGTCCAAAGAAATTTCATCTCAACATCTTACGTGATGAGAATTTAGTGTATTACAAAGACATTCTAATTTATTAATCAACAGTGTCATGTTAGTTTAAAAGCCTGTCAATAAAGTTTCTGGGGTAGGAAATACAATTATGAAGTTAAGTTCAGTGGTGTCTGCAAAATTTAGTTTTGCTTTTTAAAATTCTAAGGCCATTGGTCATTGGCTTAGTCCCCTGACAGAAAGTTAGATCTGTTTTTATATGATGCTATTTCATTTGTGGTCTTACTTAAACAAAATAGTAGCTGTGGATCTGACCGCAGCATCATTAATGCCTGCAGCTGCTTAATGTGTGAGAAATGTTGTCTTTCCTCTTCCTTGCATCTCTCTTATGCTAAGGAAGCAGTGATAGTCACCCTAGGCATCTGATTCTATCCGTTTGTCTTTAGTAAAATATAAAAAAAGCCTGTGAAAATCTACCACTGCATCTGTAGCCTGTTTGCCTCTGGCTTCCAGTTGTTGTTATTTAACCAGTTGTGAATTTATCTGTTTTTCCACACAAGACATTAGAGGGTGACTAATATACTTAATCTGAAAATAGAAGCTCCCAAGCTTTAATCCCAGTATTCACAAAAGCAGCATTTGCAGTGCTAGGCGTATCTTGTACCTATTTCACCTCCATTATCACTTCATAAAATAGAAATGTGTCTTCTCATCTGTATGTTGTGAAAAGTGGTTGATGTATTGTATTGTAGATTCCCTTGTCAAAGTTCTTAAAACTGATTGTTGAAAAGGGCAGTGTTCTCCCCCAGCTGCAAAATAAATTTGCAAGTGATACTCATCACTGTTAAGGTAATTTTAGTAAATTAGATACTTCAGTTTCATACACCTTTGTTAGAATTTATTGTTGCTTGCATAAAGTAAGTGAACAAGAAATTGCACGTGGCACTTAAACCTTAACTTCTCTTTCAAGAACTGTTAATATATGGTCGCCCTATATATGTCACTCTGATAGCCAGAAGGTCAAGCAAATTTGCTGGAACACGCTTTCTGAAACGAGGATCAAACTCTGAGGTAAATCAGATATGATTTTAGTGGTTGTTTCCCCCTGCCTCCACAATCTGAAAGCCTGAGCTAGACTGACTGAAGAATGGAAGTGGTTTAGATGGTTTTTAGGGTTTGGGGTATATATTATGCTCTTAGATAGTGTTATCACAGGTATCATTACATTTTTAATTGAGATAATGAAGTTATATTAAATTTAATAATTTTAAATTGGCTGCTGTTTTGACATAGAGATAATGTTATTTCCCAAACAGAGGGGAAAAAAAACCCTGAAAATACACATTTAGAGACAAATAGGAATTTAAACTTCAATGTTGTTCTTGCGACTGTGATTAGGTGTCTTAAAGTTTAATTGTGCTCTGTTTGTAATGATCAATTCTGTGTGATGCAGGCAGCTCCAAAGTGTGTCATGTCTACATCATACGTGTATTTCTGTTTGGTTTAGGGAGATGTTGCTAATGAAGTGGAGACTGAACAAATACTTTATGATGCTTCAGTTATGTCATTTTCTGCGGGGAGTTATTCTTCTTATGTTCAGGTTCGAGGATCTGTCCCTCTGTACTGGTCTCAAGATATTTCAACTATGATGCCTAAGCCACCCATAACACGTATGTACAAGTTATTCTTTGTGATAGATGAGAGTTACTGCTGTGACCTAAAGGAACATCTGAGAGAATAAGGGAAAACTGAATTTGCAAAAATGAACTAATTGTCTATGCACTTGTGCTTTGGGAAGCCATAACTGAGGTTAAAAAAAAAAATCCCGAAAAAAGTCTCCATCTTAGACTTCACATTCAGAAATGGAATACGAAAAGTTTCTACTTGAAGATGAGAGATTTCTTTGTGCTTATTTTGTGTACAAAGTTGGCTATATTTATCTTAGTATCGTGGATAAAATATTAAACCTATTGAAAGGGACCTTGGAGTTTGGATCAACAGGAAGCTGAACATGAGCCAGCAGTGTGCCCAGGTGGCCAAGAAGGGCAATGGCATCCTGGCCTGGATCAGGAACAGTGTGGCCAGCAGGAGCAGGGAAGTGATCCTTCCCCTGTACTCAGCGCTGGTGAGGCCACACCTTGAGTGCTGTGTTCAGTTCTGGGCCCCTCAGTTCAGGAAGGATATTGAGGTGCTGGAGCGGGTCCAGAGAAGAGCAACAAGGCTGGTGAGGGAACTCGAGCACAAGTGCTATGAGGAGAGGCTGAGGGAGCTGGGGTTGTTTAGCCTGGAGAAGAGGAGGCTCAGGAGAGACTTCATCACTCTCTACAACTCCCTGACAGGAGGTTGTAGCCAGGTAGGGTTGGTCTCTTTTCCCAGGCAGCTATCACTAAGACAAGAGGGCATGGTCTCAAGCTCTGCCAGGAGAGGTTTAGGTTGAATGTTAGGAAGAAATTCTTTACAGAGAGAGTAATCAGGCATTGGAATGGGCTGCCCAGGGAAGTGGTGGATTCTCCATCCCTGGAGGTATTTAAGAAGAGACTGGGTGTGGCACTTAGTGGTCTAGTAACTGTGGTGGTAGTGGATCAAGGGTTGGACTTGATGACCTCAGAGGTCCTTCCCAACCCAACTGATTCTATGATTCTGTGACAATGGTGAAAAATGTCTGGGCTAAGATTAATGGGGCCAGAATAATTGTTCTTTATAAGTATCTCATGAAAGTTGAAAAAGTCACCTCCAGTTTGGAAAAGGGAGTATTTTTTTTAAAGAAGTTTTGCATGGAAAGGTATGTAATTCTGTCATTACTACCAGATAATTAATGTCTTTTGTGAAGAGTACTTTTAAGGCAAAATGATTGCTTACTATCATCCTGAATATATGTATTTGTTGCAGTGGACCAAGCAGATCCTTTTGCACATGTTGCTGCTCTTCACTTTGATCAAATGCTTCAGAGATTTGGCTCTCCTATTATTATATTGAATCTTGTGAAGGTACAATATTTTGAGTATGTTTTATGTGGTTTCTAATTTTTAATACTATGCTTATTCCTATAGAGTCTCTCTGTAATTCTGGTTATGTTTGAAACTAATATTAGCTTATAAATGGAATATTTTCTTCATAAATCTCATCCTATATGATTTAGTGAATAATTGCTTTCACTGTAGCCTGCAAAAAAAAAAAATAAAAGTCCTATATTTACAGACTTCTTATTGTAACCTTTCACAGTTGTTTTCAGGTTTTTGCTATTACCCTTTAGATGTAAGTCCAAATAAATTTTTATCACTAAATTTAATTTACCACTAAAAAAATACCAAAATATAATGATTCCATGCAAAGCAAGGTTTGTAGACTTCTTGACAGAGGTGGTTATTTGAAATGCTGTGGTAAAGACTTATATTCTGTTGTTTGCTTCCAAGACTCTGCTCTGGTAGAGTCATGGAAGTATGAGTGGGAGAAAAAAACTGAAGCATCTGCTGCTTGCCAACAGGAAGTGCCAGCAGCAGCAGGGCTGGATTAGTGGGGGGAGCTTCACATTTGCTGCAGTAATTCAGTTCACTGCGTATGAGAGGCTGTGGTAGAAAGCCTGGATTTTGGCGGCACTGTAATTTTGGTCATTGCATCTTGTATTTGTGTTGAAGTTGTTTTTGTTTTGGGGTGTTTTTTTTGTGTTTTGGTCCAGCCAATTTCTGTGGTGGTGCATGTTCCAACATTTGAATTTAATATATTGATTTGTTTTGCTTGAATAATATCTTATTTCTTTTAGTCTTTAAAAAAGGTAATTAAATTTATCGTATTATACAACTGTATTCAATTGAAAAAAGCATATTTTCTGTGTTTGTAGGATCTGTTCTTAGTATAAAAATATAGGTAAAATACAAAAGGAGGGCTTTTAAAGCTCTAAGTTGTAAAATTGACAACTAAATAACCTTTTTCCTAGTTCTAGAAGCATTCCTGTGTAGGAGTGCTTTTAAGACTGTCCAGAAGTCTGTGGGATCAACTTGGGATAGTATTTGTTGACATGAAAACTTTTGTCTCTTGCAGCCATAGCTTTTAAAACCCATTGTGATTGTGTGAGTCTGGGCTGATGTGACCTTGACTCATGAATCATTATATGCTTCTATTGCCTTTCTGCCTGTCTTATTCCTTTTCTTTTGACTTTGTCTGTTTCAGCTATATTACCACTTTTGTTTCTGTGTGCTCTTCTTTGCTCTTACAGCATTCCATTTTTCAGCCAATGACTATGCACAGTCATTGAAACAAGTGACTTTTACTACTAATACACATAAATCGTTGAAGACCTAGAATGCTCAGATTTTTCTTTCTTCTGCTGTTCATTTAATTATACTAGTTATGAAGAACTGCCTGCCATTATTACAGCTTCTACTTTTAATTTTCTTTATAGATACGTATATGTATGTGTGTATGTGTATGAGTTTACACGCATTTGTTAATAAAATTGTGATGTTAACTTTTTTTTTCTTTTTGCTAAAGGAACGTGAAAAAAGAAAGCACGAAAGGATTCTCAGTGAAGAACTTGTTGCTGCTGTGTCGTATCTCAACCAGTTTCTACCCCCAGAGCATGCAATTATATATATACCCTGGGATATGGCCAAATACACAAAAAGGTAGAAAAGATCATTTTTTGTACTAGTGCTTATAGCCACAATACAAATAACTGCATGCTACCGTGTGTGTTGCTTTTCAGTTCAGTGTAGCTTAGAAATGTTGGCAGAACTTTATTGAGCTCTTTATAAACCCTCAGGTTTTTGGAGGATTTTTAAGGTTTTCTATGGTTTCTTAGCAAAGTGGAACAAAGCCTGAAAACTTTGACATTCTCTGCACAGGAAAATTTTAGAGAAAAGTCATAATAAAAAAGTAAAGCCATCAACATTCACTTTTCATTTTCAATTAGTCAAAACACTGCGTTTTATGAGGTGTTCCATTTCAGTCATCAAATTTATTGAGTTGCAAACTGTTGGAAAACAGAGGAATTCATATCAATCAGCCTTTTCCATTTCCTCTTCCAAAGGGAAATGAGGGCATTAATTTCAATGTTACAAAACATTTAGTTTATTAGAAACATGTCTCTTAGAAAGGCAAATAAATTCAGTGACTTTTTATTCTATAATTTTTGACAATACAATGCTATACTAAGATCATGTTAAAAGGATTAACATTTTCCAAAAAGTAGAAACATTTGCAAGGCGTAAAAATGTTAAACCTATAAGTATAGTTTACTATTCTTAAGTTACATACAATTCAGTTGTAAAGCTCTTTGATGTGCACTTGTCTACTGTATCTTATGTTGCCAGAAATTCATGAAGAAAGATAAGAATTATTAGATCATCTTTTAGATATCTGTTACTGTATCTTGTTTGAGCAAAACAACAGAAAAACTGGTTTGGTTCAAAGGGCATGAATATAATTATTGTTTGTTAGTTAAAATTTTTTGGGGGAAAAGGCTGTGGAAAACAATATTAATTTGCTATTTGCGATTACTAGTTGGATGATATGGTTGGTCATGTAGGTATGAAGATGTTGCAATAAAGTTTGACATGGTTTCACTCTACCTTTTGTAGTCTAAAATGGCATTTTGTACAGTTAGGTGTATATGCAACTGTTTGTATTACGATTAAATAGCAAATCTCAAAGTAAGGCTAGATATCCCTTCAGAAGATGTAAGTATACCCGCTCTAGTACAGATATAAAAAATACCTGAGAGCTCTGAACAAGATTACATGCAAAACTGACAGTTTCAGGAACACTGAACATGTTTGTTTTAAGATGTAATTTCGAAGTAAGTTTGTTGGAAAGTAGTACTGTTAAAAAGATGTTCCAAAATATTTTTTCTATCTCAGTATTAGCAATCTTTAAAAAATAAATAATTGGGTTTGCTACTTGAAATTTAAACCCTGTAATAAATACCTTGAAAATTAAATTGAACAGAAGTTAAAGTCCCTCATAAAGACAAATGGACACCCTGGTCTGAGCAGGAGGTGCATCATGGAGGCCACACATGGAAGCCAGTGTTACTAAACAGAACAGCATTTTGCAAAGAAAACAAGAGAATGTGATTTAGCATAATCATATATCCTTTTCTGCCTCATTCATATTTTGTGAATGACAGAAAGTTTTAGTAGAGAAAAATCAGTGTGATGTAAAAGTCAAGGATTGTTAGACTTTGTAAGTCTTCCACTTCTAGTTTATGTAATATGTTTTATAAAAAAGAGACAAAATTGCTCAGAAATGGTCAGCTTCTGTTTCCTAAGTCTGTAAAATCTAATAAAATATAGACATAATTACTGTTAGATGAATAAAGATGTGATGTGAGTCTGTCTTTAAATCATTTTTGTTATGGAAGAACTTCACATAGTGAAATTTTTTTTAGCGTTAATGTATCTTGACTGTCTTTTTTTTTTCTCTTCCTCAGCAAACTTTGCAATGTCCTTGACAGACTAAATGTGATTGCAGAAAATGTAGTAAAGAAGACTGGATTTTTTGTAAATCGTCCTGATTCCTACTGCAGTATCTTGCGTCCAGATGAGAAGTACCTATAATTTATTTGATGCTTAATGAATAACATCTGTTCCTTGAAAAGCTGTTTGGAATTTCTGTCTATTAGATTATTTCTTATTTTGAGACTTACTTATTTGGAAATTAATAAGTGACTTCTTTTGAGGCATACTAATAAGATAATTGTCATCTGAATGTTACTGGTGTTTACCTGTGGATTTTATGGTATTAGTAAATAAAAAATTTAAAACTTTTTAAAAAATATTTGCTTATACTGCTGCAGATGAAGTCTCTCAAGTCTCTGAAAATGCAGAAGTAAAATAACTTGTACATTAGAAATAAGATTTTGATTCACATTTTTGTGTTGTGGATCTAATTCATCACTACCCAAATGGATGTTCATATTTACGTGAAGAGCATCCTTGCTGTTTTAGCCTATCTTCATTTAAAAACAATCTAAGCTCAAACTGTCTTAGAGCTTTTCTCTGCCATGCAGTATAGCAGATGTGATGAATATAAACTACCAGGAGTAAGATTTAACATCAGTGCCAGGTTCTGTAGAGGCAGTCTGGTGGGTCTCAAATGTAGTATATAGGCTTGCCATAGCAGTGCTCTAGTCAGGCTAAATAACCCTACTAACTTGAAAATATTTAGTAGTTCAGGGGTTACTTGCACTGAGCGTAACTTCCCCTTCCCTCAAAATACGTTTGATTTTTGGTTCATGTTCTCTAGCTCTGTGGTACAGTTAAGGCCTATGCAAAGTTGAAAGACCTGGACAATATGTCTGTATGTATTGATGTATCCAGCACATATACCTGGGATCAGTATGAGGGAGAAGATTTAAATCAAGCAGCTTGTCCTACAGTGTATGTTATACCTCTACCTTCCAGTCATTGAGGTTGTACCTACTTAAATTTTTGTGCACTCAGGACCCAATCTAGCAACACTTGTGTTGCTCATACTCTTTTTTATGGGGAGCAAAGGAAATATTTTGTGTGATTTGGGAATATTTCTACTTTAGGACTAGATCTGTTATTTTATTTTTCAGTGTGCTCTAAATGTGACATCTTACTGCTGCATAAAGCTCCCACTGCTTTCTGTTGTTCGGGGATGTCAATTTTGCTTTATGGCAGGTTGTCACCATTTTCCACTGAGTAGATCAATGCATTATATGATCTGTTATTTTTTTAAATTACTTGAAAATCATTCTGTTTTGCTTCTCTTTCAGGTGGAATGAACTGGGAGGTTGTGTTGTTTCCACTGGTCGTTTGCAGGTAATAAAACACACTTTTTTATTTCATAGTTATGATGATATAGATCATCAAAGATCCAGTGAGCCACTTCACTTAAATACCTGATTGGTGACTCACAGACTGCTCTTAAGTTAGCATTTATAGTTCACAGTATTGCTACTGTCCATCCTAGAAGTCCAGTTGGGGATTAGGACGCAAAGTTCTTGCCTGGTGTTGAAATTGTATTTTTGCTGGAGGTGGTCTGAAAAATGCTTGTATTTTAACTACTTTCCATTACTATTTAGTCTGTAATGTTTCCAGTGCAATGAAAGTTAAAAAAGCAGCAAACTGCATAATTTACTGTTAAACAGAAGAAGTAAGGATTAGAAAAGTAGGTTAGAAAAGTACTGACTAAACTGTAAACCATACAGTCCCAAATTTGTACCTGAATATACTCTGAACACAGGGCATATTCTTAAGAAGCATTAGTTGCTATTGACTTGCCATTCATTAGTTCATATAAGTTCGAGAGCATGTGACCATTCCTTTACTAGCCAGTCACTGGTAAATGTTTGTTGAGGGCAGATAAACAGCAGAGCAGACAGAATTTGATCTGTTTAAAAAAAAAAATCAACCCTAGTTAAATTTTTTTTAGTGTTAGTCTTGCAGGTTTGCCTGTATTAGGGGAATGATTATTTTATCTTTAGTGATTTGAAATAGTCACCAGTGGCATACATGTAAGCATTTGGATCACTGTTCATCTCTGGATAGACATTTGGTGACTCACACCCAAAAACTGCTTCTTCAGGGCTGTTTCCGATTTGGAGACATGCAGTCTGTGTGTTGATGGAGACATGCAGTCTGTGTGTTGATGGAGACATGCAGTCTGTGTGTTGATGGAGACATGCAGTCTGTGTGTTGATAAAAGCAAGAATATTGTGCAAATAGGAGTTACAGCGGTCTGGTGTAGCTTGCTAGAGATGAACTGCTTTTTAACATTTTTCAGAAATGTTTTTTTCTCAAATTTTTGTGAAAGTATAGTTTGGGATTTGCCAAGACTTGGATAGTAGGAAAAAAGTAATAATTGTGAATGTAGTAATTTTTTAATGAAGGTAAATCTTTTGTTTGGATTGTTTCACCAGACTGGAGTTCTCCGGACCAATTGTGTGGACTGTTTAGATCGCACTAACACAGCCCAGTTTATGGTGGGGAAATGTGCTTTGGCATACCAACTCTATTCATTGGGATTGATTGATAAACCAAATTTACAATTTGATACGGATGCTGTAAGGTAAGATAGGTGTGTCATGGTTTTGACTTACAAGTTTGAGTCAAGAAATTTAGAAGGATTATATCTATGTAGAAGAGAAGTACAGTTATTTCTACTGGAATGAATTAATAATATTTATTCATCGAAGTTTAAAAAATTTTCCATGCTTGAAAACTTGAGAAAATCCAGTCATGCTGAAAGTTCACTCTTCTGGAAAGGTATGTTAATTAGTCTTCTTACAAGTCTTCTTACAAGATAACAGCTTGACTTTATTCTTTTTACATGCCTAAGCTTAAAGGTAAGAGTTTTCCTTTGAAATAAATGTAACAAAACCCCCACCCCAGTCTTTTATACTTGCTTCAATAGCTTGAGGCAAAATGCTGACTAAAAGTGAAAATAAACAGACACTTTTATGGAGAATGCCAAACTGGTATTTGTATAGAAGTACACCTTACCTTGCTACCTCCTACTTTTTATTTGCAAAAATTTTGTTGGTTTTGATTTACTGAAGAAAAGTTTTTCCTCTAAATTGTTCTTTCAGATCAAGAATCAGTGGTACTTATTCAAGCATCCTCAAACCATTTAAGAAAACCCAGTATTTATATTGAAATGCTTTAGGGGTCAGAGTGAACTGAGCTACTTACATTAATTTCTGAAGCATATTTACAAGTTAAGAGTCCTTGAGGAGCTCTGTTTTTATTCCTAAAGTTGCTGTCATGACTCTGAAACTTACGGCTTCATTGCTAATTTTGACTGGGGGTTTGATAGTTTTAGAACATGGATATGCAACTCATAGTCAGAAAAGACACAAAGTCTTTACTTGAGACATACCTTCAGTTTCTCTTTTTTTCTGATAGTTTCCAGCACTTGCTTGGTGCCAGGAGCTGGTATGTGCCACAGGAATAACCTCACCTGCAGCATGTTGGTTCACTGTGCAGGTGATGGCCCCTGGCCTCTTCCTCATGGCCCAGGAGAGCACCCACTGGCTTGGCTTCCTCTGTGTGCTAGCAATTCCTCTCCTTCACCATGTCCTAGCTGCTTGGAGCTGCATGTTTACCTCTGGGAATAAACAATTTTTGCTACTAATACCAGTTGCTGTGCAGCCTCCTGGGGCTTCATCAGTCAGGACTCTTGGGTTCTAACTAGGAGGGATTAGGAGGTGGACAGGTCTTTTACATCTACTCTCTGTGGTATCCTCTACAGCTACCACTTAGTTTGGCACTTACTCAGGCTGCATTTTACAGTCTTTCCTTAATGTCGCTACCTCCCTGCTTCCTACCCTTATTTTGGGAGCCCAGATTTTTTTTGTTGCTTTCTGTTGCAACAGTCTCATGTTTCCTGTCTGTTATCTCTCATTCCTGTTTCTTCTCTATGTCCCAACTACCCAAATTTCCATTTTTTACCACTATCTCTTAAGATTATAGTAGTTGCTTTGTCTCTGATTTTCCTGATACCTTATTTCTCATTATCTCTTTGAAATGTAGTTATTAAATGTATTAAATGTAGTCTGACATAAAAGGCTATCTTTTTCTGGCCATATTTAATTTCTTTTTCTCCTCCACTGCACTAGATGTGTGCTTGTCTGAAACAGATTCTGTCATCTCCTAAGACTTGTTTCTGAATTACTGTATTCAGAATAATTAAGAAATCCTTCTTCATAGTGCAGCAGATTCCAAAGACGAGCATGTGTTATACTGTGTCTCTGGTCAGTGCAATGCAGTGCAGTCTTTCACTTTTTGACCTCCTGCATTCTTGTTTCTTGCACTGCCTCACACCAAGCATCTGTTTCCTGTATATGCTGCCTCTTCATTTACAATCTTCTAAATGACCAAAGAGGGTAATCTTTAACAATCCATCTTCCTTAATTTAGCTAACACGTCTGAAAAACTAATTTTTTTTCATCACGTTCTTCAGCTGTCCTTATAATTCCTATTTTTCTCTTATGGTTTCACCAGCTGGCTACAGTCCAGAGTTTCCATTGAACTAGGTATTTGAGGTTAGCAATTTATTTTGGTTTGCCAGCCTGATGGATAAAGAAACTGTCTGTCTAGCAAGACTAATTTTCTTAATGACTTTGTTGCACAGGACCATTTCTGCAATCTCTATTTCCTAGTGATTCCTTCAGTGTAATTGTCTAGGAAATTTCCTGGATAAGACAGTAAGGTGTACCTCAGCAACTTATTTTATCATGTGTAATTAACTTTTCTCTCTGTGGAAGACTAACTAGTCTTTGTGTGACTGCAGTACTAATGTGTTGGGGCTGTGGAAGGGTAATTCTGTGAATCCTTTCCAAATCAACTGGATCAGTGTCCTTAATGAATTTAAAGTTGTCTGCTTTCTATGAACCCCTATTGCAAGGTCATTGGAACTCTGTTGATCAATCCCCTGTGCCTGACTGGGAAATTTTTGAGAGGTATCTTTTTACCTGCCAGTTCTTGCCTTCAGCCAGTTTTTTAGCTTTCGGTTGACCAGAATTGCTGGTCAAACAAGAACAAACCAACCCACCAAACCCAAAGAAACAAACAAGATTCTCATATGTGGTGTCATGAACTCTGAACAATTTGTATGGAGGCAGGTGGGTTTGGAGTTATTTCTTTGGGGTATTTTTGTCTGTTGTTTTGTGGGTTTTTTCCTTTTTTTTTAAAAAAAGTTATTTAGCAGATGTTTCCTCCTAATTGATCTTATTTTACTTGACCTTGGGCAGAAGATTTGCTGGACAGCTATTTGATTTTTACAGAAATTGATTTGCTTCTGAGGTAAGTGTTCTTCATCCAGAACCTTTTGAAGAGAACTTCGGTCAGATGGTTGCTAGGTTACTTATTCAATACTGTCCCTTTGTTGGAAACATACTTGCAGATGCCTGAGTTACTGTGTCTTCCTATACTGATGGGAAGTAACATTTCCCCAGGTTTGATGGTTGCGTTTGGTTTTCTGGGTTTTGTTTCCGGTTTTTGGTTTTCCTTTTTGGTTTTTTTGTCTCTTAACTGAAATTCCAGCTTCTTTTAGCAAAATGTCATTCTTGTCATTGTCTTGCTTAACCAAGGCCATAGTCTCCATTTCTGAGAAGCACTTCTTGATCTGTTGTTTTTAAATTGGGTGTCATCGGGGTAGGAAGGAGAGTCTTGTTTTCTGAGGCTGTTGTCTTGGTTTTGTCATTGATGGGAAGCTTCTTTAATTTTTGCTATTTGGACTGCTCTCAGTTTGGATACTGTCAGCTTCCTGATAAGAAAGGACTATGTTGCTTTTTAGCCTGCTCTCCTCATTCAAGTCAGTTCTTAGCCAGCTCCTTTGGCCTTCTTCTTACGTCGTGATCTTCCAGCTCCAACAAATGTTATCTGGCTGCCATATGCTTTTCTAATAAGTCAAGTTTGTTTGGTTTGTACCTCTGAGCCATCATTGTTGTCTCTAGGAAGATTTTTGGAAGGATACAGTAACTTCATTGCCAGTGGACTCAACAGAAAATGTACCCTTGAGATACTGACATGTTCTGTCCCATTTAGTGTATTTAAAATACTTTGGTTTGGGGAGGTATATTGTTTGTTGTCTGCCCATGGACTAGTGGGACATGTTAATCTTCTTCCTGAATCTACGGAAGTGCATACTCTGTAGTGTGAGTGTGTTCTCTTATATTAAAAATTAATGAAAACCTCAATGTCTAAACCTTCTTGGTAATTATTATGTCTGAATAAAATTTCCACATATTTATCTGAATAAAGGAGAAGAAAATGTATTGCATTTGCAGAAAGACTTTATTATTACAAAACTTTATTATCTTTTCTCTTTAAAAAATCATATTTAGAAGTTTGATAGATGACACATTTTGCTTTTCCTTCAGATTATTTGAAGAATTATACGAAGATCACGGAGACACACTTTCTCTGCAATATGGAGGCTCTCAGCTTGTCCACAGAGTAAAAACATATAGGAAGATAGCTCCATGGACTCAGCATTCCAAAGATATTATGCAAACGCTCTCAAGATATTACAGTAATGCTTTCTCAGGTAAATTTGATTTTAAGTGCATTCTTTTAAGCCATTATTTTCAAAGCATCTTATTTGTGATGTTTCAGTAATCTATACTATGATCTTATGACAGAGATCCTCTATATTAAAATTTCCAAATAATTCAGTAACATCTGATGGATATCAAATAGGTATTCTGATTTGATGAAATATTTATTTATCCTGTGTTACAGCATGCAGCCTTCTTTGTTAAAAGTTAGTGAACTGATGTAAGGTTTATTTAGAAAATGTACACATAGCACTGAATCTGTCAGTGACATTTGTAGATCAGTAGAGAAGCAGGTAGCTGTTACAGAGCTGTTAAAATGTTGGACAAAATGTTTTCAGCGAATAGAAGGAAAATTGGTAAATCTAAACACAAGTAGAAGGCTAAGGGGAAACCTCTTTTAAAAATGCTGAGCCATACCTTATGCAAAGTAACAAAACAAAGCAAAAAAAGTTAGTGGCTAGAAGCCATGAAAAAGGTCTACAAGATTGATCAAAGGACAGTCTCAGACATGTCAAAAGGGCAAACATTGAGTGCTACTGTATTATAAATAGTGTCAGTCCTCTATTACTCTTTTCCACAAAAGCTGCATAGCCAGGGATGGAAGTACTTTTTGTTTATCTTCCTAGTAGACTACAATTATTAGACTCTGTGAACTTTAAAACAGTGAGTTAAACAAAGGCTAGAAATACTTTAGTAATCTCTGATTTCTTTGGCTAAAATAATTGCTTTGGTGTACGTAGCATAATGTGGGAGCTCACCATTCAGGGTACTTTTCTGAATGTAAATCATGTAATTCGTGTATCGTAATTGCCTGAAAAATGCAGAGCCTGTTTATTTCAGTCATACGGCCTCTTACTGTTTGCACTGGCAATAAGGTATGACTTCATCTATTCTTATGAGCAAAAGGTAGCACACTTGCAGTGTCACCTGTCATGATACGTAGAAGATGGAACCAGTCTCTGAGGCTGTTCACCTTTATGCCAGCTACTGAAATGGTTAGGTGTAAGCTGAATTTGGACATTTTTCTTTAATTTGTAATTGTCAGAGAAATTAGGAAATAGTATTCCAAATAATATTCTTCTAGCTTTTATGCCTTTTAGAAAGTAATGTGATGTCACAGACTTCAGTGTTAGAGTTGCAATATGCATAAGCTTCTGGAATCTGGAATAATCTATTTATCCACAAACAGGAGTCAACATAGAAAACTACCTTGTAGTGCTGTAAGAAAGTAAACTTAATTAGCATAACCTTTTAGTCAGTGTTACAGTTCCATGTGTGCTGAATCTCTCATGATTTACTAATTTGTCACGTGGTGCAGTTGCAAACTCAGATTGAGAGCAGTAGATTATTTTAAGCTAATTCAATTAACTGGCCCTTTCAATTCCTAGTTTCTCAAATGGTCTTTAATGTGTGCTAGTATACACGTACATTACAGTATCTTTTGAAAAAATCAGTGCAGTCTTTCTACTTGCATTCAGTGCTAGCAATAGAGGGAGAAAACCTGTTTGTCCTTTTACACTCCCGAGTGCACTGACATGTTCTCTTTTTTTTATTGTCTAGATGAGAAAATTGATCTCAAATCTCAGTATTCTCTTTTCTCTGGCTAGTGTTTCAAAGAAAGACAAAAGCTTTCACTATTTTTGTTCAAAATTAAGTCATTAAATTGTTCAACTCTTACTGTAATGCAGGGGGAGGATTATAACCTTTCAAGTTAACTATCACACATATGTTTGTGCCAGCTTGAAGACTTATGCATAAACAATCTTTAATATTATGGGGTTTTACCTACTTTTAAATTATAAGTTGAGAAGTAAGATAGACATTGCCCTGTCGTTCTGTTAGGTTTAAAACACAACTCCATAATTGAAACAATAAATGCAGAGGAGAGTTTGAGTCCTTCAGCAGTGGAAAATTTAACAGCAGTCATTTTTTGCTGTGAAAGAAAGGTAAGATTGCTTTAATGAACTGCTGCTGTACACCATTTCAGACAATGAATTGATTAATTCAATTGGTAGGAGTTTGAATTCAACCTGGTTTTCACACAACAAATTTCATCTAGTTTTATTTCATTTTAGCATCTGTCGTATAACTGGTGAGATAGTTTGTTAACTGAATTACCTTGTTTCAGTCTAATTATTTTACAATTATTTAGTTAACAGTTTCAGTGTACATTCTGTTCCTGGCAGCTGAAACAGTGGAATGAACAAAGGAGGCTCATCTATCCTTTTAGCTTACAGAAATTAGCACGAATGTAGACCTGTTTGCTCCTGTTAGTTAATTTTGTCTTTAGGGCTCCTCCAGTTTCTATGCTTCTTAAGGGTTTGCTCAGCAGTCTTTAAGCCACACACTAAATATCTTATCAGGAAGAAAAAATACATGTTACTGCTTGTGACTTTTACTTTCTTTTTTATTCTTAGTATCCTCAACAGGGTTGTTTTGGTTGGGGGGGTGTTCAGACCTTTTTACTGAGTTTTCTTTCTGCACATCTTTCTTGCTGTGTTCTTCCTCATTCTCTCCTTATGTCTTGGTTAAATTCTGACACTGTTTTGCAGAAACAATATGGCCTGCAAACTATAACGACCTACATTGCTTTTGAGTATTACTGTGTAGAAGAGTTAATGTTTATAAGTTGATCCTCTTAAGAAAAACGGGAAGGTGAGGAGCAATAAAGAAAGAAAAATAAGTGTCTTCTTGGAACAGTGCTCTGAAGAGACAGTTAATGTATCTGGAGGGAGTATGAGTGGATAGAAAAGGAAGAAAAGGCCCAATTCCAGATGAAGGGTTCTCTAAATAGTGAAGGAAGTTAAGCAACATCAGGAAGTTCCTCTTTCTTTCCCTTTTCCTGATGCTTTGCCCTCTTACATCACTATTTATATACATGACTATTTATAATCCTGTTGTCGACACATTTCTATACAGCACTTCATTTGTCAGCTGCTTTTGTGTTTGTAGAAAATGCTTTATGTTGCATGGAGGTAAGAGATGTTTGAATTCTGGGGAGAAGGAGGTATTGACTGAAACCTGGATGGTAGCCAGGAACCAACTTTGATCTGTCATGCTACTGTTTTGTGGACTCTGCCTATTTTTTAACCTGCCTTCTGGTGTACTGAGACTTTGTCTTTTTGATGGACTGTATTGGTAAAGGAACACTCAACTTTCATAGTACTCTTTTTGAAATGTGGAGAGAACTGAAAGAGTAACACTATCTGTTGAACTAGTCTGAACTATTCCTTGTTTGATGATTACTGAAGTGCAAATAAGAGTGAAGAGCTGTCCACAAGCACAAATAGAGCTTAATTCTCCACAAATTTCCCCATACCTGAAGATCCTTAGAGTGCAAACCTTCTTCTGCCCCTATGACTCTGCTTACAAAGCTGTCTTTGTGCACTTCCCCATCCCTGAGCCCTCATTTAACTCTTGTGTTTCTTCCTAGTTGTTGTAACTCATTCTGTCTGCAGCTAGGCAGCAAGAGGGATTTTGAAGATATAATTGAATGGCATTTCTTACCATGCTTAATCAACAGTGGTATGTGCTACTGGATTTTAGCACTTGCCTTATTTAATTTGGTGGACCTCAAAATATGACAAGAGAAATTAATTATTTAAACCAACAGGAAAAAATTCCAAATTACTAAAAGGTTCTTGTGAAGTTTAATAATTTTTATGTTTTGTGGGAAGCTTGTATGGATACTGTTTAATTTCATTAAATCATTCTTCGGTTATTCAGCTTGCAGTAAATTCAGCACAGTATGTCAAATTTCCTGAAACATGCATAAATACGTGCACATACTTCATGCATACACATATATGCAGGGGTGGGAGATGGAGTTGCAGCGTGAGGTCTTACTTCAGTAAAGCCTTAGCTCCTGGAGGAGAAGCCAAGGAAAGAGGCAGTGCAGCTACCAGCCCCACATGCCCTGCAGTGTGGCAGAAGGTCTGGTCTAAATGAGGTTCCATTTATGCTGCTTGAAGCCCAGAGGTCATAGGACATACACACTCTGAGGACCAGTGCCTGAATAGGCTTGAGCTCTGCAGGGTTTCTGGTGTTAATTGTACCTCTTGTCTAACAGATGCAGACAGGCAAGATTCTATCAATCTCTTTCTGGGAGTATTCAAGCCTACAGAAGGAAAACCACATCTCTGGGAACTTCCTACTGATTTTTATTTGCATCACAAGAACACCCTCAGTTTGTCCCAGACCAGGCAAAGGTATTTTGCTGTTCTGTTGTTTGTTTTCGTTGGTATTGCTCTAATAAATTTTAAAAGACATCTGCTGTTAATCAAATAATTATTCAGCCTGTCAAAAACTTTCTGGTTTTTAAGTTTTACAATAGCTTAAAAAAAACCTTCAAGAGAAAAATATTGAAGTGTTTCAAAGGATTTTGCTTTAATTTTCCTATTGCACTGAATAAAGAAGTTTAATTTCATATGAATTTCTATCCTGCAGTGCAAAATGCTTCACTAATTTACTGAAGTACAGTTACTACACTTTCATTAAGCATTATTCAGGTGCATTCTTGATTGTCAGATTTATTAATTGTTGAATTTGAGATTAGCTGATGAAGATAACATTTGTTTATTCTTCTGTGTACTGTACTTAGTCTGCAGCTGTGCCTACCAAGAAACCCACAATTTTCTACCTTCCTTTCAGCCATGTCTAGCCTGTTTTGAAGACTACTTTTCTTCATTTGCATTCCACTGTAGTTGCATGGTAACATACAGAAGTAATAAAGTATAAAAATTTTAAAGTAATTTGAGTGCTCCACAATGTGAAATTATTTTGTTGAGGATTATAAATACTATGCATTAAGAAAAATCTATTTTAACAAAAAGAACAGCACCAGACTTTCAACTAAATAATCTCTTAGGAATTTTGACGGTTTTATCTTTGTTCGTTCCACGAGTCTTAAAGCTCTTCATTACATGTGGTAGATCTGAATATCTGCGTTTAGATTTCTGTCTTGGGAAAATTGGAAGTGTTTAAACAGTGCGATCGATCCCTGTTGGCTGCTTATTCCATTAACCCGTCACGGCAGCTGGCATATGATGTGGCTGTTTCTGAATTTCAATCCTTTTGTATTGGCTCCTGAGGCTTCACGGGATGATAGCTCATATGAGCCGTAAAACCAAGTACTGTTTCCGGCATACATGAAACATGCAATATTAATTTTCTTGCCTACTGGTTCTGAACATTATTGTGTGTCAAAAATTATTTCTGTTGATACATTGCAAATATGAGAACGTTCTAGCCTCCCTTTCATCTGTAACTCTGTTAAACAGCTGTCTCTTATTTGTCACAGATACTGTTCTCAAATGAGATGGAACATTAAAAAAAATTGTTGATACTCTTCAGTTACTTGTTAATTAGTTTTACCTTTCATTCTGACAGAATTTCTTCTGAGTAGTTACAATATACAACGAAGATGTTTCCTCCTATGAACAAAATGGTGCCTCCATGTAATAACTAGGTGAAATAAATAGGTGAAAAAATCTCTTCTAAGTCACTTTTTGTTTCTACCAAACTATTGGACATGTACTTCGTGTAACTGCTTCCTGCCTGTATGTGCAGTCCCTCTTTTGGATTCCTTGGGCACAACAGCAGAAGAAATAATGAAAACTCATAATGATATCAAAGATATAGGAAGAGTGGGAAGATGATGTTTCCTGTCATTGAAACTTCTTTTGACTATTTGTGCTTTTCCTGTATTGTATTTGCCTCTCCATTAGAAAGAAGAGATTTAATAATGAGCTTCATATATTACTTTTATATAATTTGTGACTCACGTGAGAGCACACTGAATATCGAAAAGGAGACTTTGTGTTGCCACGTTAGTTATGGTTTATGCAGGGAGCAGGATGGGGTATGTCTGCATAGCTTCTGAAGGCACCAGAGAAAATAGCTTGCTTAGCATGGCCTGATGCAGGACTTGGAGAAGAGGCAGGACCATTCCTTTCTGTCTAGGACACACACAGTTCTTGGAACCGAAGTGTGTTTCCCTGCCTGTTCTGTACCGTCTGCTAAATATCACTAACAAGTCTGTCTCTGAATATGGGAATATATCCATTGTGTTTGCTCCAGATGGCTACGTTGACACGAGTAGGAGATAAGCACATTAATACTCTGATTACAGCCTTTACAGTATTGTGAATGCACACATATTTGAAATAAAAATCAGTGAAGACAATTGTCTTTTCATTCCATATAATGAAATAGAAGAATCTATCAGAATAATTTAGGGAAGAAATTAAAGCATATTTGAGAAGAGATAATAAAAATGCATAAACATGAATGAAAGATAAAACATGATTTATTTTATGAATGTTCCTTGACTTCCTTTGTTGTTTTACTGAAATCCTGTATAAGCTTCCATCAGGGCTTGAATTTTGCTGTTAGATATGCCAATATAGAATCATAGAATTAACTGGGTTGGAAGAGACCTCCAAGATCATCAAGTCCAACCCTTGATCCAACCCCACTGTGATTACTAGATCATGGCACTCAATACCACATCCAGCCTCATCTTAAAAACCTCCAGGGACAGTGAATCCACCACCTCTCTGGGCAGGCCATTCCAATGCCTGATCACTCTCTCTGTAAAGAACATCTTTCCAATATCCAGCCTAAACCTCCCCTGGCAGAGCTTAAGCCCGTGCCCTCTTGTCCTACTGCTGATTGCCTGGGA
Source organism: Pyrocephalus nanus (assembly GCA_038380795.1). Taxonomy (NCBI): domain Eukaryota; kingdom Metazoa; phylum Chordata; class Aves; order Passeriformes; family Tyrannidae; genus Pyrocephalus; species Pyrocephalus nanus. The sequence goes on from CM076260.1 coordinate 46,081,578, forward strand.
AAAACATACAGTTCTCAGACATAGGACAGCTGTTACATCAAAATGTATTTCTGTGTGTAGAAATCAGGTGCTTTGACAATCATCCAGTTTTATAATCATTGACCTTCATTTCTTCATACCCTTTTTCTAAATTTTAGGATCTGAATAACAATTGGGAGGAAATGCCTCTTTTCCCCCTCCCCAAAGACCAGAACAAAAGAAATACATGAATACCTTCTATATGTACTAAGACTTTAATTTCAGTACTCTAGAGTTAGGCACCTGATATATATTTTTAATGGAAGAAGACTATTCTTCCCTCCATACCTGTACAGAGCTTCATGTGTTTAAATTTCCTAACCCGAGAGCAAAGTAATTGAATAAGGGCCTGTTGAAATCCTCTATCCAAGGATAATTCTTTACTTTCTTTCACGCTTGAGTTTTAAAACAATGTTTACTGAAGTGATATTGTATGGATAGGTAAATGTTATGTGCAAATGTTTAGATGGATACAAGATCAAATCTTCTGTATCAACCATGTTTCTGTTTTTCCTGTAGCTATACTTACTGGTGGACCACAGGTGTGCTGAAGCATTTACCTCTTCCTTTTGATGAAGGTAAGAACTGTATTTTCTCCTTGCCTTGCAAGAGTATCTTGAAAAAGAAATTTTAGTTACAAATGATTTTTAACTGTATTAGATCCCAAATCTGAAAAAAACTAAAACTTTCCAAATAATGATTGTTAAATACTTCTTTATTTTGTCCTCCCAGTGAGACATGATTTTCCAACTGCAGGTTGCAAGAGTTGCCTACTTGGTTAAAACTTGATGTCTGTATGTTTATGAGCCAGGGAACACTTCATCCTTTTTTTTTTTTTTTTTTTTTGCTTCCATACTAACATATATTTATAGTCTGTGCTGGTGGTTACATTCCTGTTGCAGATGACTGGGAGAGCTAGTGTGTCTTAGTTCTCTGGGCTACTGTGAAGCATCTTTTATTAAGAACTGTCATCATGAAGGGAAATCAAATTATGATGGTTGATAATGTATACTTATTGAAGATATGCAATGCATCTTCTTCGTGTCATATTTTCTTGTCTCAGGGGGTAAATAACTGTAGAAAAAAATGCCTGGTAGGCTGGCTAGGTGAGCAGGCTACTGTTTTTTTAGATTTTTGCAAGAGTCAGTAATTGTTAGTAAAAATATTCTTTTACCCCTCAGTGTCAAGTGCTGAAAACAGACGCAAGTTGACAGTGAAGAAGTTCCACAAATATGAAGAGGAAATCGATATCCACAATGAGTTTTTTAGGCCATATGAGTTGAGCAGTTTTGATGAGACCTTTTGCTTGGCAATGACCAATTCTACACGGTATAGTGGGACATTTTATGGCTCTAAATCCTTGACAACAGTTTATTTGATGTGAATTCAATGTGCATTTAATTTATTTGGTTAAATATTTGTAACTTCAAATTTAGCAAAGTTCTCAAAACTAAGTCATGGTACTGCATGGAAATGTTACTCTAAAAAGAAGTCTGTTATAATAGTGCTTAAATTTCCAATTATTTTCCATTATGGAGTCTAATGTTCGGGCACTTGAAGGCTGACAAATTAACTTTTCCCTGTGGACTCTGATCACAGAGCCTACCTTCAACACAATTGTTTTCTAGTTGTTCTGCTCTCATTTTATGGTTGTTTTCTTGAGTTCATCTGGTTCTCACAGCTGGCTAGATATTTTGGGATCTTTTTGTTGTCAGCCATCAACTGGATATTCTGAGTATAATCTGAATCATGCCTTAGCTAAAGACTTCTAGGTGGATTATGTTTCATGTACCTTTTTGACCCAATTTGAGTGCTGGCAGCATTTTGAAACCAATATATGAAGCCCTGAGTTACAGGACTTCTTCAGCACAGGAATGAAGCACATTGTTTTAGCATCTTTCACCAGTGGTGATATTTTCAGCTGTTTTATGGGACTAAATAATGCAACAGAAAGCTTTGTAAATACCTAGGGAGGTTATATGTACGTAACTTGTAAAGATGAAGTTAGAACTTGATATCTCTTTTTATAATGATTTTTTTTTTTAATTCAAAGATGTTAGAGGTTGTTCTTCCAGAAAACTTTAAAATTGTTTGTGTTGAACTTTGCTCATAAACAGTTTTTCCTTACTATTTTGGCAGAGATTTTATGCCAAAGAATGTGGGAATTGATCCCAGTCCATTTACTGTTCGTAAACCTGATGAAACTGGAAAATCTGTGTTGGGGTAAGTGTGAAATGGGAAATTTTGTTCTGATTCAGTAGTAATGGAATTGTAATGAAAATATATAAACTCTGTGTGTCTGTGTAGCACTTTTTATGTTACTTGGGAAATAATTTATTGGTGCTATACACCAGTGTATAATTGTACACTTTGAAAATCACATCTAATTTGAGATTTTCATTTGACACTAGGAATTCTTAGTTCAGACTTGTTCAATATTTTCTGTTTTCTCATCTTCCTGTAAGTGAAATTCATGAGATTTTTATATATAATACACAGAAGTTATTAAAATTTGATCATTGCTTCATACTGGTGGCAACTTCATTCTCTATTGGAGATGACAGGAATGCGTATTGTCTTGAGGAATTATAATTTTTTCATAAAGAGAACATATCCTGAAACAGCAATAAATGCCAATTTCAGCATAGTTTTTTGATTAAAAGGGTTATTAAAATATTTACAGATAAAATTATATAAAACAATGCAGCAGCAGTTATTGGGGCAAATGATTCATTTAGCTGCTTTTGCATCCTGGACATGCTTTGTTAGTTTATTCCACTGCTGTGTTTGATCTGCTGTATCACACAAGGGCTATGTGGACTCTTCCTGAATTCATTCTATCTTTGATATCTCACATGAAGGAAACCTTTTGTCAGTAATGACTAACCCTGTGCAGTCACAACATTGTGAGTTCCTCTGGAAACTTGCTGTTTGGTTGAACACTAGGACATTTGACTGTCTCATGTTGTGCTCTGATCTCATTGCCAATAAATGTTGAGAGTAGACTATGCTTATCATTAGCAGAACCTAATTTCATGCTACTGATGTTCCCTGGGAATAAACAGGAAGACTGTTCAATTGTTGTAGAGTTTATCTCTGCTAAGAACTGTGAGTTTATTGGTACTTTGAGGAGAAGCTTTATTCTTTCTCTTCAGTATTATGTCAGATTTTGGACTATTTTGTCTTCAGATATTACATTAAATACTTGACTATTTTACAGTTTTATCAGACACTTTGCTTTAATCTCTCTGCTGTGATTTTTAGGGATTGTTACAACACAGAGAATCATCTCAGTCAAAGCCACATTCCAGGACTCCCTGGGTATTACTCATAAAGCTTGCCCTGCATTGGCTGTATAGCCGGGTAAAAAGAGGCTTCACTCTTCCACCTTACCCATATTTAACCTTTGGTAGAGGTGGTATCTTTGCCTTGCACATTTGTCATCATCTTTTTGATCTATGACATTTCTGGAGGGTTTGTTTTTCTCTTCTTTTCTGTGTGTATTCTGGTCCCTAGGGTAATTTGATCTTGGCCTCTTCTGAGTACGTGCGAGAGTGGGGTGTGGGTAACACTGGATAGCACTAGAACAGGCTCCCCAGGGTAGTGTCACAGCACCAAGCCTGTCTAAATTCAAAAATGTTTGGATAACACTCTCAGGCACATGGTGTGACTCTTGGGGTGTCCTGCACAGGGCCAGGAGTTGGACTTGATGATTCTGATGGTCCCTTTCAACTCAGCATATTTTATGATTCTGGGATTCTGTGAACATTGATACCAGTGTTTGGCGACTTGCTTCATTCTTCAGCTTTCAGAAAGGACTGCTTTTCTTGTGACCTTCACCTCAGTTAGAAAAGTTGGGAAGAGAACCTTAATTTCCTCTAAAAAGAATGCTCATGTCTTCGTAACTTTCTGTAAACTTCAGTCTAACAAGATGTCAGGTTCTGCTGAGTCAGAAATTGAGCTTGCCTGTGGTGTTTTTTCCCTCAAGTCATTTGTTCCTGCTGTAAGAATTCTTGGGGATGGGGTATGCTCTCAGACTCCTCTGGGAGGACTCTCCTGCTTGCTTTTACATGTTCCTTGGGCATATAAGGTTTAGCTAATTCAGTAAACTGCTGTATGAGTTTGACATCAAAAGACAGAACTCTTTGTAACAGTCATGGTGTGCTCCCCTAGAGCTCAAGTGATGCTCATGAAAACACTAGATCTGTAATTTAAAATAGCGCTTGCACCAAGCTGTATGCTGTTTTCAAGCCTCTTAGCATGCTCCTGTCTTCCTTTAGAGTTAAATCATGCACAGTGTCAATGACATATGGACAGCCATGTCAGCAAGGAGATGTTTCTTTCCTGTTTCCAGGGATTTGTCTGTAAACTGTCTGTATTCATTAGTTAATGTCTATTCATCAACTGCCTTCCCTGAAAGATTGTGACAGTGTCTGAGAGGAAAGTGCAACCACATACCCTTCTATGGCCAGTAGGAAAGGATGCAAAGGATGTAGTATAATTTCTGATGAGTAATGTGTACCTTTCAGAGCATATACAGTTAAACCCAGTGTTAGCCTACCTACGTTTAAACACTGCATCTTGAAGTCTTTGTACAAATAAGGCACCTCTTTATATTGACTGGAATTTCTGGAGTGAGAAATACTGCATAAAGAAATATTACTGATTAAAGAACTAAACTGAGGGGAGAGGTAGGGAAAAGAAAGGGGAAAAAATTACATTATCATTAGGGTTTGGGACCAAGATTAAGAAAGCTACTGGAGTGGATATTGTTGTTAATCAGAGAGTGAAACTTTTTCCTGGATCAAAACCAAAGATATTATGTCTCAATTAATTTTTATTCCTTTTTATTTATTCACTGTGGGGAGGGATTTTAGTAATGAATCAGAAGATTGGTGGAGAAAAGCTGACATAATCCTTTGGGCTCTCTTTAAATGCCCCAGAATAAGAAGAGATTGAAGAAAAGAAATCAGTCGGGGATTTCAAAAGATGAGCAACAACTTGTTCCAGAGAATGAAATTTATTTCCCCAGAAAGACTGTAACCAAGATTAGGAATTTTAAATATTCATTGTTAATGTCTTCATAAATGTCTTCATAAATACACACTGCCTTTCCTAATAGGAACAAAAATAATAGAGAAGAAACCGTGCTGCAGCGCAAAACAGCTGCTAGTGCTCCTCCACCCCCAAGTGAGGAAGCAGTCTCAAGTAGTTCTGAAGATGATTCTGGGACAGATAAAGAAGATGAGGGTGCTGTTTCTCAACGTTCAACTCCTGTAAAGGTGACTGATACAGGAGACAATACAAAAATCACAGAGGTAAGAAGTTATTGTGATAGGCAAGAAGGCTTAAATTCGCATTTCCTTAGGAAAAAAAAAGTAAACATTATAGAACAGTTAAAAGTAAAGCTCTGAGGCATTTAGTGAAAAAGGTCTCCAATGTAATTTTTCTGTGTAGATATTACACAACTGTTTATAAACCTTCTCTGTTCTTCTTATTGTGTATTAGTGAAACACAAAAGAAAACAGCACTAAAAAAAAGAAACTTATGGTATTTGAAAGGTGCTCAGATCATTGCATAAAGCATAAAATACATCTGTGTTAGTGTGTTAATTCAGAGCAATACTGCACTTCTGATTATTGTCACTTACCATGCTCTGGCACACATCCAGGTGGTCTTGGAGCATGCAAATAGGATACCTTTTCTCAAGGATGTATGTGATCTACCTACCTAATCACCATTTAGTCCATGGGAGCTAATCTGGAGCAAATGCCCTGAAAGACTTGTAGTACAGGCCTGAGGTCCTGAGCACCACATCTTTGAATTACAAAGCAATTCCTTTTGGATGATGCCACTTGCTCAGGTCAACGTAACTGTAAATTAATGTTCAATCTGTATAAATTTCAACCATATTTATGTGAACACTTTTAAATTGCTGTTTCATAATTATATGGTCTGGCATTTAAAAAAAAAATTAAACTGACTCAAAAAATGTGCATGATACTTTTATCTCATTGGTCCTATGATATTACTCCTACTCAAGCTGAAGATATTGGCAGTGAATAAAATAGTGAAATAAATTGCCTAAGCACAGTCAGATGGAAAGAATGTGTATTCTCAGTTGTGGGCTAGTAATCTCTTTTTCCTAGCATGACTCCCACATTCTTGGAATCCCTTGGGTGCTAATTTAATAAAAATATTGAGTTGTATGAAGTATTATGGAAATACCTATTTCATTAATTCAAGTAATCGTTCTTCAAATTCTTTCTTATACCACTGAAACTGTCTGAGCAAAAGGATATGCTAATGGAGATTACAGAAATTTGGAAAATACTTACGTTGTCGGGGGGGGAGGTTTTTTAAATCACTGCTAATTTAAATGGTTAGAGTGTTCTCCTTGTACAAGTTACCACTTTTGAAGAAAATTGAGTATTTATGACCTTAGTCAGTATAAAATGTAGTACCTGATAGGCAACAGACAATAAAACTGCGGGTTTTTGGTTTTTTTCCATAATGCAGATTTCCATTCTGTTCAGTCCTTAGCCTAGGGTTGTATGTTCTCACATAATGGATTTTCAGCCTTCTGTACAACAGTGCCTTCTTCCTAACCATAACGAAGCACTTTCAATAAAATAACTGTGAATTTATGTGGTATTAACTTTGGGCAATTTGGATTAAGCCAATACAAGTGCATTTATTTCTGTTTATGCAAGATATTTTATCTGAAAGTTTTCCATTATCTCTGAATAGTGGAGTACCTGTTGTCCAGCATATCAGATTGTTTATAGATTTTTTTAAACAGAAATCCAACCTTAAATATTACTCTTGATTCCTAGTACTGCACAATTTATCTCATGTCGTTTTGCCCCTCTGTTTTGAACACACTTTAACATTCAGACCTAAAGTAACTTTTTTAGGTGTGTAAGATGCTTAAATGAAAAATGTATGTAAACACAAAATATGATTTAAAATGTTATTGAATTTCAATTTAGTGAGTTTTGATTTTTTAGTAATGCATATGAAGAAATATATTCCAATTTATTAGTATATTTTCATCCATTGAATTTTAGTCAAAATTTGCATTGTTAATTCATGCTATTCCTCATTATTTTGGGAACCCAAACAGCTAGTTCCTATCCACATCTCTGAGAAGTTAATAAAAAAATGCATTTACACTTCTGGTGAGCCCATATCTTTCTGAAGTTCTTTGACTTTGGATCTTTTTGAACTAAAAGAAAACTGTCTTTATAGTTGACTTGCAGTCATATGTGTCTTGTCAGTAAACCCCCTCAGTTTAGCACTGAATCATTAGACAAAGTGCAGTAGTGAAGGTGCATTGGTCCCTTGTTATAGTTGACTGACGTGATTGCGTAATGTATAAAATAAAAATAGTTTTGTTCAACCTGAGGTTTGTAATTATTTCAGAATTGACAGCAGGAACTGTGAAGGCAAATGTGGGAGCATGTTCTGAACGAATATGATTTATTCTATATTAAGTTTCAACACAGAACAGAATTTAATAACTGCATCATTATGTTCTAGGAATATAATTTATTCTCCTAATATGTTGTTTTATCTGATGTTATCTTTCAAGAATTCTTTATGTGTTGAATAATATTTTTAACATAAAAATATGCAGAACCTAAGATTACTATTTGTATAAGAAACTTATTTGGTTTTGTGCGCTTTTGGAATTATTTTTAAGTTTAGAAGGAGTTCTGTGCTTAAAAGCAAACTCTTCTTTGGATGTTGTTATAGTATTCTCAGTTTGAATCTTTCTTCTTATGTTCCAGAATGTAGTGCAATCAACGAAAGATGTGTATGGAGTCAATCTTTCAGATATTCCTTCAGAAGATGATCTCGCAATATATACTAGGTATGATAAATTTCCAGTGGTAATCAGTAAAAAATAATCTGAGGTAGTTAAATGCAGTTTGTCAAAGTGCTGCCTTTGATCAAACTTATGTAAATTATAAATTTTAGAGATATTTGGATATATATACTATTCTCTTTTTAAAATAAAACTGTTTTCAGACATCTGTGTCAACTCTGATTTCAGTGGAAGTTAAGTAAATTCCGTAGAAATGGTCCCATTATTGTAAGCTTTGTATTCTGTGGTTTTTGCATTTTTCAGATGTTGAATTACACTAATTCAAATCAGTCACAAGTGAAATAGTTTATTCTGTAAAAGTGCATACAAAACAATAGAAGTTGTCCTTTTTTTAACATAATGTCTTACTCATAGAGATATGTGTTAACTGTTACCTTTTACTCAAATTTAAATAGTTGTGTGACTTTTGGAAGGAAATAGTTTGTGACTTTTGAAGAAAATTGCTTTTCTGAATAATATTTAGCTTTTTTTCTTAAAACATCTTAGTCTTCTGAGTTTGAAGTGACTTGGACTCTTCTCCTCTGGAAGACAGTTGTCACCATTCCTGCAGGAGCCATGAACTATCTGCTCCCCAAGAGCAATCAGCAGATTAATGATACGCATCGCCAAGAAAAGGCGTTGTATCAGGAATGCTTTCTGAATTGCCATAACCTCCTAGAGAGCACTGGCTACATGTTGCTCTTGTTAAAAACTATGTAGTCACACTGGTGTTCTGAAATACTCTCCTCAATATTACAGAATAACACTAAAGCCAAAAAGAAACTGGTTCAAATTTTCATTTTTTCTTAAACCAGAAAATCAATTTGAACATTTTGAATTTTTTTTAACTCAAACCAAAAGTGAACTAGAATAATATAAGTTACGGATAAAATAGAACCAAGCCAAAATGTCATTTACTCAGTTCCCTGGTGGAGGAGATTCTTTCCTGAACTACAGTGTTCTTCTTCGAAAACTAGTCAGAATAATGGGAATTAAGTACTGGAGATTGGTTGAAGAAATTTAGATACAAATTGAAGACCCTCTTAGTTCCTAAAGTCTTGTAACACTGTTGTCAAGTGAACATTGCTTATGCAAGACATCAGAAGTGCAAATTAATGACATTTGCTTAATAAAGTAATGTTTCAAACACCTGCTTAAGATGTAGAATTAATGATGTTTGAGAAAAGAGATGTAAGAAATCTACAGAAATCCACAGTCATCTCAGAAAAACACGGTGTGTATATTGAAGTAAATACTTGTGAAACGTGTGGAAATGGCCTTGTGTGCACTTCTGTTTATTTTCTAATGTGTAATAGCAGGGGCTACCTTGTTATATTTGAAACCTTTTCAATTTTTGAGGGGAATTTTAATTCACTATACCATCTTCTCATCTGGTGATATGTGATGTTTCATCCTGATTTAGTTTGTTAATCCCCTGAAAGATTTTTTTTTTTTTCTTTTTATTTAAAAGTCTTTTTCATTTAATTTTTCTTTGGGGGTAGCTACTTCTCTTGCAGTCTTTATTTCTTTGAAATTCCCATTTCCTATTTCCTAAATGGTGATTCACTTGAAGATAGAACACTTGAATAGGGCTGAAGAGGATGTTTCTCATTATCTCTGAAATTTTTAACTTCACTTATGCCTCTAACTTTATTTTTTTATTTTAACCACTAGAAAATGGGTGCCAATTTGCCAGTTTTCCTGTGATATAGCAGATAATTACTGTGGTTCTGCAAATGGCCCAGTGCAAGCTGGTGTCTACTCTGAGTCTCTCTGTGTAGATGAACAACTCCGTGATAACATCCAGAATTGCAGCTACTTCCCATTTTATAATTTTTCAGACTGGACTAGCATTCAATCTATTGTAACTGTAACACTATAAACCCCATGGGGGCTTTGAAGCTCCCTATTCGTATTTTTTTAAGGAAAAAAAAAAAAAAGAAGCTTGCATTTATTTAATTTCCTTCAAGCAATGCAGGTTTTAAAAATAAAACAATTACAAATTCCTTACCTCTTTTAGCTAACAAGACATCGTGCTATTTCTGGTCTGATGTGCTGATTTATGTAATAAAGGATGTCAGTAAAATCTATACTTTCCAAAGTGTACATCGCTTGAGAATAGCAGCAATTTCTCTCACAGTATGATTACAGTTATCACATCAAGGTTTTTTTGTGTTATTGTAATAAGGGAAATGGAGATGTAGGATCCTGACTTTACATGATATCCTTGGACATGTTACGTGTTGGTTTTTTTTCTTTATTAATATTAGGATCTTGCAGATTTAAAGTACTTCATGTTAAGTTACTTTACATCAACTGATCTGTATTATAAGCCTATTTGCAAATGCAAATTAAAAGTAATTTGAATCTATTCAGCCCCTTTTCACTGATGGCTGAGATAACTTAATTCTCTTCAAAACAGAAATCACAGAAGCACAGATTGGTTGAGGTGGGAAAGGGACATTAGGTCCCTAAAATAATTTGAGGATGTATGCTGCATATCAACTGTGCATGGTATCTTACTGATATCTGATAACTTGCTTGTGTACATTTAGGTCTTGCTTGTTTCAAAATATTTAATAATTTAAAGCAATTAATTAAAATACTTATGCCATCAGTTTGCCTTTGGTTTTTGCTTTTTAAGCTGGTTTCAATAGTAAGCTCCTGCACTAGAAGATCTTAATTATCTTGATTTCCACTAATAATTCTCTTATTTAGAAATTTAAGTATTTATTCCTTCAACATCCAAAGTGATGTTGCATGTTTCTGAGGCTTTTTTTTCTACAGTATAGAATTTGAATGGAGCAGAAAGAAAAGCTGCAGTAAGTTGTTTAGAAATGTATTGCTCATTTGACTTCTGTACACTCTTTCATGCTGTTGCTTTTACACTGGTAGTTATTGCTTGTTAAAATGTAGTAAATATTCCTGAAATAGACCAGTGAGACTTTTTAAGCTAAATGGAAGCCAACTGTTAAGAAAAACCTTTTGCCTCAGAAAATTAAAGTATTAAATTACAACTAACATTTATTTTTCCGTCACACAAATGTGTTGGAGAGTGAACAAATTTAGTGCAAGATAACTACATATACATGTATTTGAAACCCCCTGACTTTTCCTTTTAGGCAGAGTGACTAAGATTAGTGATAAACTATGATGAATAAACTGGATTGAATTTGGCAGAGGACTGACTGAAATCTGAAATTTGAGAGACTTTATGTCTTTACCTGATTTCATCTAAATTATTTTTTTGACAAAGACATAGGCAGTTGACTCTAGAGGGCTGTCTATTTCTTCAGGAAGGCTGTTTCTATCCCATGACATACTAGATGACACCAATTGATAAGCAAGTCTGTTTTCAAAGGAAGTTCTGAGTTCACGCATGAACCCACTGTGAACTTCTAAAAATCCCTCTTGTTCACCAGACAGGTATGTCATGATCGGTGCATTTTATAACACAACTCAAAACCTCTTTTTAGTGTTAGGTTCTTTCATTTGATCAATTTTTTTATGATAGTTCTTTTATTTCTTAGATTTATTTTTCTATCTACTGCTTTTCACAGGTTTGTTCAGCTTGGACAGTGTCAGCATAAACAAGACAAGGGCAGCCAGCAATTTTCCTCAAAACACCACTTGGATGGGGTTATAAATTTGTAAGTATTATTCTTGTTTATCCCTTTAGCCTGATTTTGCTTTTGCCATTAGACATGAAAAAATATCAGGTAACTTTGGTGCTAAATTTTTTGAGAGTAACACTTCCATTTTTTTTACTGCATAAAGGGATTCAGTGCACAGCATGAAGAACTGGGTGGGTTTTTTTGGTTGGCTTGGGTTTTGGGGGGTTGTTTTTTATTTGTGCTCTTTTGGGGGTTGTTGCTTTTTGTTTGTTTTTTAGTTTTGGTAGTATCAGGGATTTTGTATTCAAAAGTCTTAACAATCCTGAGTTAACACAAAGCACTGAAAGCTACCGAGTTTATAAGGCAATTTCTTCTTGCTGTGATTACTTTTGAAAGAGACAGTTTGAAAGACTGGTTGCATATTCTTCATTAAAAAACATTCGAAGTTGCACTTGAATCTTCTTACTATTATTAAAAAAAAAGGGTCATGATATTATCCAAGTGTTGTACTATTAGTGAAGCAGGTCTTAAGAGTTTGGATGATCAAGTCCTAACTTCCCAGTTGACAGCTTCCTGTACTATAGGCAGCATAAAGTTTCACCAAGGCAATGCAGATTTTTATTTACTTTTGTCTCTGGGGTACATGATCTTTTATCCAATAGGCAGTTTCTTTTTTTGTAATTGCAAAATCTTCCGGCATGTTAGACAGTGTAGGAGGTAATAATTCCTTTCTTAACCCTTCAAAAGTAGGGTAAATTTTCCCTCCATGCTTTGCTGCTGCAAAATAAACACATTAAAGAGAATCCGTACACAGAATTTTGGAGGCTTTTGATAGTCAGATGTTACTTTTTTTCTTTTCACAAGTGTATTTTCACTGTATTTCTGAATAGTAGAAGTGTAAAATTCACAGAGCACACAAATCTGTGCCTGCTGTCACTCCTTCTCTTGTAGCCATGTAGATCATCTTTCTCAGCCAGTTCTACCAAATATGCTCCTCTGTGCAGATCTGAGAGGAAATAGGGTATCTTATAGTTGGTAATTCCTTTTTTTCTGAAAGTGTATTTTTATACAACTTAAAAATTTCCTTTGGGTTCTCTTCTGTAACTTTTTTAAAATGTTTAAATACTTTTTGGATGGTGACAGATTATTCTTTCAATAAAAGTCAAAAATGTAGCCCTTCCTTAGAGACAAGTTGTTCAATTCTGAAACAAGGAAGCCTTCTCTTACAGAGGTGGAATTGCTCCTCTGAATCAGGAATTTCCTTTGAGAATACTAATTTTTAGAGATAATATAGAATGAACTAAGATTAGGGAGAGAGGGAGGGTTTTCAGTAACAGCAGCTGAGACACATTCTGCACTTGTTTTGCAAGGAGCTCTTGAAGAAATTGAAAAATTATGGTAACTTGTATTAATTTGATGCTAAGTGCATTTTAAATTGAAAAAAATATGGCAAGTTTAATTCTCCAGTAGTTCCTTCTAGATGCAAATGCAATGAAACCCCTGTTCTTTTCATAGTAAAATGAAGTACTCAGTCTAAACTTTGGTTTCTCATCAGCTGTGAGATATAACTTAGGCTTAGGTTAGTTGCTGGCATTTCCACACTTTCCAAGAAAAATCTTTTTGAATAACCCCACACTTCACAACCTTAAAACACTTGGCCATTTTTATCAAATAGATGAAATGAATACAAAAAGAAATACTTCTTATTTTTATAGTGTCACTTCAGTGAAATCTGTGAACTCAGATATGAATTGTAGAAAGGCTGAAGAGAAAGTTCTGGACTAAATTTAGAAACTGTAAGCAGAGATTAGAAATAAAAAGTGGATACTTGAACAGGGACTGCAATGATGCAGTTAAATAATCCTGAAGTTGAGTGGAAGGATATTGAAATTCTTCTTTTTGTTCTTAGAAAATCTATGAAGAAAAAAGGGTAGACTTAGAGCTAAATAGAACTAAGCAGAGCTGGACTACTATTAGCACAATCTATTATACTGTATGTGAAGAGATACTTTGAGTACTGGAGTATAATTACGGTGGGCTGACACAATGCACCTGTTCCTAATTCCCTAGTACTCATTGTGGTGTGATATAAATAATACTGTTGTAAAAATATACTCTCAAAACCTTTTCAAATGTACTTTATGCATTTATCTGGGAGTACAAGAAATTTTATTCCCTGCTGAACAGGGAATTGAGTGTTTTGATTCACTGCAGCACAAAAGAAGAGTGTGGACATGTCTGAATGTCCTTATAATAGAAGAGCAGGTGGTGCACATGTCAGGGTCCACGCTGTCTTCAGTGCCTGAACTAAGCGTAGCCTGTGCAAATTAAATGCTCTACTGGGGTATTTTACCCTATAATACCACTTTAAAATATAAAATTAAAAATAAAGCAGTATATTTTATCATTTTAATGAAGGAGTATACCACCCTAACTACTTATGAAAGCTGTTATCTGAATTTAGAGCAATTCTCTTGTTCATTGTTCATTCAGTACTTCATATGACTTTGTTAATTTAAGGGATATTTCTTGGAGGATTACATAAAAAATATCTTTGTATTTATAAACATGGAATTATGACTGTTGTAGACAAAAGGTTGGTACCGAACTTGTCATCTTTTCATGTGTTCATATCCTAGGATTTCTTTGGGGGTTCCTTATGTTTAAAAAGAGAAGTAAATGATTAAAAATGTTAGAGTGTTAACTATATTTATTTGTTTACAATAAACCCCTGCATAATATCTAAATAGCTTCTTGACACTGCTGTGGAAATAGTGAATCAAAGGCATCATAATTAATCAGCAATTGACTTTGAAAATTAGAAGTTATCTTGGATTCTCAAGCATGTTGATAGCTTCCCAATGGTGAAACCGTGGAGGTTTTTTGCATGCTCTCTGCTTCAAGTACGCAGCCCAGTATGTTTATTCACATCAGAAAGTTAGATAAACTTCAATGGAAGTGTTTATTAACAAAATAGAGACGTCTTATGAATATTCTTGGAAACTATAGGTGAATAAATTGTTTGCCTTCTGTCATCTGTTTACACTAATCTTAACTGTCTTTTCCTGATAAGGTGGCAGTCAGGGTTTCCTCTAAAAAAAAAAACCAAACCAAACCAAACCAAAAAGAATCCAAACCAACAACAACAGAAAACAAAACCAAAAAAAAAAAAAAAAAAAGAAAGAAAGAAAAACAAACAATCAAACAACCATATTCTGCTCTTCAGTAGACCACCTTCTTCCTATACAGCCCTTTGTCAGATCAGCATCTTCAGCAACGACTTGGATACAGGACTCAAAGGAATGCTAAGTAAGTTTGCCAACAACACTAAATTAGGAGGAGCTGTCGACTCCCTCAAGGGCAGAGAGGACCTGCAGAGAGCCCTCAACAAATTAGAGAGATGGGCAGTCACCAAGTGTATAAAGTTTAACAAGGGAAAGTGCTAGATTCTGCGCCTGGGATGAGGCAATGGTTGTGTGTAAAGACTAGAGAACTGAGAGGCTGGAGAGCAGCACTGTGGAAAGGGAGCTCGGGGTTCTGGTCAATGTCAAGTTGAAGTCAGCAGTGCCCTGGCAGCCAGGAGGGCCAACCATGTCCAGGGGAGCATCAAGCAAAGCATCACCAGCTGGTTGAGGGAAGGGATTGTCCTTCTCTGCTCTGCACTGGTGTGGCCTTACCTTGAATATTGTGTGAAGTTTTGGATATGCAGGGGGAGCTGTAGGAGGAGCAGCTGAGGTCACTTGATTTGTTCAGCCTCGAGAAGAAACTGAGGCGAGACCTCATTGCAGTCTACAACTTCCTCATGCGGGGAAGTGGAGGGGCAGGCACTGATCTCTTTGCTCGTGACCAGTGACAGTACTCAAGGAAAGGGCATGAAGCTGAGTCAGGGAAGGTTTAGGTTGGATACCAGGAAAAAGTTTTTCAGCCTGAGGCTGGTTGAACACTGCAACAGGCTCCCCAAGGAGGTGGTCACAGCACCAAGCCTGTCAGAGTCCAAGAAGCGTTTGGACAATGCCCTCAGGCTCATGATGTGACTCTTGGGGTGTCCTGCACAGGGCCAGGAGTTGGACTCAATGATCCTGATAGGTCCCTTCCAATTCAGCAGATTCTGTGATTCTGTTTTGGGGTTAGTGGGCTGGTGTTCTTTCTTTTACCTTAGAAGTCTTATTTGGATTCTATATGTCAGCAGCATTGAAATCACAACCTCTAAAAATATGACGGTAACAAATTCATTTGAAATATGGCAGGAAATTTAGTTGTTCCTTCATAGGGTATTACGGTGTTGTTGAATTTGGGATTATGTAGTACTGACAGTCTCTAGCAAAAAAACCAAAAAGTACTGAAAGTTGTGCCACCTTATCCCATCTGCTTTTAGACATTCTAGTGAAAATTCTCTCATCCTTCTTTAGCTTCTCTGTGATGTGATAAATTTCTATTCATCAGTTAAAGGTAACTGTATTCCTCAATCTATTTGAAAAAGTAAGTCTAAGCTTTTCCAGAAAGGAACACAATATTCCTCTTTCAGTTTGTTTATTTGTTTGTTTTCAGTTGGGAGTTCTTTTGATACTTGTTTTTCCTGTCCTGTCTTTAGGTTCCTTTGTGTGTTCGATCTTTAAATTTTGAATTAGCTTGTGGTCAGTGTAAATCATTCCTACTTAAAAGATTTATCTTTCCTCAGATATCATCTTTCTGTATCAGATGTTCTTTCCTTTTCTCATATTCCTTCGGTCTGCACTGTAAGGAAGCTGCTTCTAATTTGGATTGTAAAATGCTTATTTAAATGCATACCTGTGTAAGAAGAAGCTCTTTTTTCTCTAACCTTTGAAATTGTACATATCTTTAGAATTTCAGGTAATTGTGGGACCTGGATACAGCCCAGTTTTTGCTCCTGCTTGGTTCTGCAAGATACAAGTTGCAGTATTATAGGGCATGGAAGTTTTCTGTTTTTCAGTCCTCTCCACTCACAAAGAATATGACTGAAACTCTGTTGTATGGAGGTGTTGGTGTCTAAGGAAGGAAAATTCTGTTGAAGGCTCTTTCAGGAACACAGCAAGCAATTTAAAGGGATACCATTTATGGGAAAAAAAATCCAAAAAAACCTAAAAAGCAACCCCTCTGAGTTTTGTAAGTGAGATATAGCATCTTAAAATGCTTTGGGTTGGAAGGGACCTTGAAGACCATCTAGTTCCAAGCCCCCCTACCCTGGGCAAGGTCACCTTCCACTGGACCAGGTTATGCAAAACCCCATCCAACCTGGCCTTGAACACTTCTGGGGATGGAGCATCTGCATTTTCTCTGGGCATCCTGTTTCAGTTCCTCACTGCACTCACAGTAAAGAATTTCTTCCTAATGTCTAATCTAAACCCACCCTCCTTTAGTTTAAAACCACTACCCCCTTGCCGTTTCACTACATGCCCTTTTAAAAAATCCCTCTCCAGCTCTCTTGAAGCCCCCTTTAGTTACTGGAAGGCTGTTGTAAGGTCTCCTCAGAACCTTCTCTTCTCCAGGTTGAAGAACCCCAACTCTCACAGCCTGTCTTCATAGGAGAGATGCTCCAGCCTCTGTTCATCTTCAAGGATATTTGCTTAAGATTCAAACAAGGCAAAAGCGTGCATTTTGTTTCCTTCTTTAGATATACTTTGGAGACTTGAGGAGAACTAATCAATGTTGAAACAAAAGGGTGGCTTTCTGGTGACCTCTATTTTTCTGAGAGCTAAGTGCATCACCATGCACTTTTTTTTCAGAGTATGGATTGTCCTCATTGTAGTTGAAGATTTTAACTGTGTCATCTTCTGCTTTAGAGACAATGGTACTCTTGGTGAACACATAACACTCTGAAGCAAGCATACTTAAAAGTGGAATGAAAATAATTGAAAGTTGCATGTCAACAGTGCTGTCCTTCATGACATAGCATTTATGTTCCTATCTGTGTAATTTTCACTAGGAGGTCATAAAGCTCTAGGTCTCTAGGGCAATCTGATAGCCAAGTCAGAAATAATGTGCTCTCCTTCATAACTATTCTAAGATGTTAAACTTATTAAGTAGAATAGATTTTTACGTGAATAGTGTTAGAGAAATGACTTTTAATTAAATTACTGGATAATACAAGCACTCTACAAATAGTTACGGCTTAATACAGGGTTATTAATCAAAATTGTCGTGCATGAACATGCGGTTCTTTCAATATATTTTTATCATGTTGAAGCAAGTAGGCGTAAAATTGAGGCTTAGTTACTAAATGCTCAAAATGAAATGCACTTTGCTGCCCAGCTTCCATTGTGCCTAAGGAAAGGCCTTTTAAATCATTAGTGCTTCAGAAATGTCATATCTTTAGAAACTAATGAATAAGTAGAGAAGACATCAAATTAGTGCTATGGCTCTGTTTTGTTCTTTTATTTAATTGTCCACTTGCTAGTGGACTAGACAGGCCAGCTACATTTGGGTAAGTGACATCTTTTGGTGTTAGATAGTGACACTGGTAAGTTAGTGCGGTGTGCTAGTGTCAAATACCATTGCTGCAGTCTCAGCTTGGATGCTTTTCACTAGTTAAATAAGTACCTGCAGAAACAATGGATGCTTTGAAAAGCAATCTACTCTTAAAGCATCTAGATATAAAGTTAGATAGACACTATTTTTTACCAGTTCTGAAAACATCTACTTTAAGTAAACTAGAAGAAGTGATAATGAGGAAAAAACTAGCACATTGTTGAAAAAAAAAAAAATGAAGTTTTAAGTATGCAGCCAAACGCTGTGGGTGACTGGTGATTTAATTGTCTCAAGTTCAATAGTATTCTTTAATAAGTAAGTCTATCATTGCAGTTGAAATATAATCAAATGAATGTATAGCTATGCAAAGCTGAAATACTAAATTGAAAACTATTAATTTAACCTGGAAACCATTTTATTTGATATACCATATCCCAGTTGTGGTGGAATATTAGGCATACTGTACTACATGGCACATTGCAGTCATTTTTTTAGACTAATGAACTGTCATCTGATGAAACATCCAAAATATAACATATTTTAATAAAATAAAAGGCTGGGGAAAAAAAAAGAGAACGAGATTTTTTGGCACTTTTAATGGACATCCTGATTTAGAAACAGTGTCAAACATTAGTTTGTACTCATAATGCAACTAGAAGATTATTATGGCATTTCATTTATAGAAGGGCTTTGCCATTGCTGAAGTGTTACAGATATTCCTTGTTTTTTCCTTTAAAAGATTCTACACACAAAAATAACGTTGTGTCTCTTGAACAGCACCCAGATAGTGAGTCATGACTGTGGCTCTGTGGAATATGACAGTGATGCTAATATCTGAATCTCTGTTGCAATTGGGCCGGTCAACATTTGTGTTTGGAAATAGTGAGATTTGACAGTAAGTTGCCACTGTACTTTTTACCTGGGAAGTTTTGAGCCCAAAGCCATGTGCATACACTAATACAATATTTAACAATAGCATTCTGACTTTTTTTCAGCCACTGGCCCTGTCTACTACTCCAATATGCTCTTATGTAGAGTACTTAGAAAAATTTTCTCAAGAATCCAAAATAATAGATGTCAAATGAAAAGCTAGTTAAAAAATCTCAGGTATTAAACACTGTTTTGGTAGAGGTTGGAGCTCTACATTAATGGCAAGGTGACAAGATTGGTTAGAAAATAACTAGTGTATGAGTAGAGATAAATACACTTGGTTGTCTGATAATGATGTGGAGGAGGCAAGCAGAGAATGACTGATCACCGTTTCTCCCAGAGTAGGAGTTACAAGCAACCCAAGTCCGTGATGACAATGAAATCAGACACAATTAAGGCATGGCACTTATTCCTGCAGGATTCTGTTGATTGCTGAAGTATAGGAAGATATACTAGAAAAGGGATTAGTTAATATCCGTTCTGTCTTAACAGTCTGTCCTCAAACCTTTCTGCCAGTTACTCCATGAGACAACTATTGGGCCCAGTGAAATTTTTGGTCCACCTATGAGGAATTATCAAACGCAGGAAATTTTTCAGTGTATGTTGTTATTGGAAAGTAAGTCCAGAATTTCCAGAATTGAAATCTTTGTGTTGTACTGAATACCAGGGCAGCTTTTTTTATATAATTTATAAAGCAGAAGTATTTTAATAGCTATCTAGAAAGTAGATATAGCTATGTGAAAACTAGCTTCTCCAGCTGAAATGTGAACTGAAAATGGATGAAACTGATGCCTTAGAGAACTCTTTAAAACGTGTATGTAATTTTTCTTTATAAGTGAGAAATAAATAATTTCTCCTGTTTATTGTTTTCTAGATGCATTGCATCAGCTGTTGTAGGTAATCATAGTTCGGTCAGGTTTTTTTTTCTTGGAGTTAGTTTCAAACTTTGGTTTCCTTTAAAGCAAATAGTATTGACAAAAGGAAAAGTTAATGTATAGGTTACCTTCAGATGGCAACATATCAGTCACTGAATGTTTTGTTGTGTAATCCAAACTGATATGCTATCACACAGGTAAAACATCTGTACTGTTCAACTCTGGCAGTATTTTATAAATAAATTAATGACGTGTTGCTCGAAATGTAGAGACTGTGCTTACGAATGCAGCTTTCACAATACCTGAAGTGCTTTAAAGTAAAGTTACTTACTGTACAGATACTTCTAGTGTTTACTCATTTATTATGTATGGAGTATAAATAGTTCTGTTGCTACCTTGCAGTTGGTTGTGGAGTTCATTGTGGAGAACACATTGCTGCTGAAGAGTTTGGCTTAGAGCCATAGAATATTAGAAACAGGAAAGCATTCTAGAGGTCATCTTTCTCCCCTGCTCAGAGGGGGGACCAAATTAGATGAAGGTGCTTGGGCTACGTACACTTGACTGTTGAATATCCTTAGGGAGAGACGTTCCACAGCCTTTCTGAGCAGCAACAGTGATTGACAACCTTCACAGTAGAAAAAGTTCCCTTGTATCTAATCAGAAAATCCCATAATGCAGTTTGCATTTTCTTTGGGGAATTTACCTTTTCATCACACACTCCAAGGAATAGTCTGGCTCCACAGGGACACCTTCCCACTGGGTAGCTGCAGATGGCGATAAATCCCCTTTAGCTTCTGTTCTCCTGGCTGAACAACCCCAGCGCTTGCAGTATCTCTTCATATGCCGTGTGCTCCAGCTCTCAAGTCATCTTGGTGACCTCTCCTAGGCTCACCCAAGTATTTCATTGTCTGTGTTGGAGAGCCTCGAAGTGGGCCCAGTACTCCTGATATGGTCTCTTGAGCCTTGAATAGAGAGGAACAACCACTCTGCTTGACCTTCTGGCCATGCTGTTTTCAAGAGCTAACAGTTGAAAAACCAGCTTCTACCTCATGAGTGAGTCTGACAACAGTGCTTAGAAAAGATCAGACAAACTCAAGTTCTTGTAAACTTTCAAACTTAATGTGTTTCTCCTGAGAGATTTAAATATGACATTTATTGTATGAAGATGATTTTAAAATATTTTCATAAAATATCTGATTTTTGTTGCTGATAATAACTTGTCAGCAATATTATTGTCCCAGTAATTAGATGGAAATTTCTTACCTGCTAAATCCTTTCTCTGTTTTGGTTCAGAGTGTAATCACTTGCTTGTTGTAACTGCTCCTAAGTGGATAGCTCAGTAAAGTCTTTCTATTATCTGCCATAATGCATGGCACAGATCTGTTTCAGCTGGGGTGCTTACTGACCGTGGCAGATCTGAGGAAGGATGAAGAAATGAGGGCAGGATGGAGGGAAGTGAGAAAGTATTCCGTAACGAGATTAGTGACAACTTACCTAATTACCCTACTTGGGAAGCTGGGTCTTACCAGGTCTGCAGTAGCAATCAAAATCTAGGTGAATGAATTATCTAGTGGGAAGTTGCCCTTTCATTGACTCTCTCATGTGTATTTCAGGGCAAGGAAATACTCTTCTCCCTCTGTGGAAAATTTTTACCTAAAGTTCTAAATATTCTTCATGTTTGTTTGTCTTTTTCCAGAATACCAATCTCCTCCTTTTCTCAAGACAATATTTACGAAGTCCAGCCTCCGAGAGCTGATAGGAAATCAATAGAGATTTTTCATGCGCACATTCAGGCTGGAAGAGGAAACATGCAGCCCCTGGGAAAAGATGACTTCCTCATGTACAGAGAATATATTCGGAACAGATACATGTAAATCTAAGCTGGATTCTCCCGCCAAGTCTACTGTACTGATAGGTCATAAGAATAAGTTTAGAAAGGAGATCAAGTTTTGTTCTTTTGCAGTAGTGAATTTATTATCTGACTTTTCTATTTATTATTCTTTACTGTTATCCATTTACTGTATTGTGCTTTGGGGGAAAAAAATTATATAATATTTAACTGTAGGAGAAAGTGCATCTTAAGAGATTAAGTGAATAATCAGAGCACTTACAGTCACTGAAGAGCATGTAGCAATTTATGGCAAAGAAAATATTACATCTCTAGTTTTTGTATTAATTTTATTACATTGTTACCTTTGCTAATAGAACAGAAGTGATTTGTACACAAGAATCAGAAGAGAATAGTTTTCTTCCTCCTTGTTCTATGACAATAAACAATCTTTTTTTACAGCACAATATTTTCTGATATTTCTTGAGATTTTTAGTAGTGAATGGTGGAATGACTGCTTGTAATTTGCTGCTGCCTTAAGGAAAAGTGAAAAATATTTGGCTGATGTCAAAATCAAAATTTGCATCAAGACTAATAAACTTTGTAACCCTAATATGGGTCAAAAATAATCTCTCTGGTTCTATAGCTACAGAATCTGGGCCACATGCAGGGTGAAGATGATTTGTGACTAATTATCACAGGCTTCTAGTAGGAGTCTGAAGTGAACCATATACTGACTACATCTCCAAATGGAGGAATGCTCTCCACTTTACTGGGTTTAGACTCTCAGAGGATGCAAAACCATCCTGTCATTTTTCTGTATGACAGAAATTATCATTTTTGCAGCACACCCTTTCCATCCCTGTATTTGCGCTCCTGTGAGATGCCTTCAGGTTCAAGCCTACAGCCTCCCAGGAAATATACTCATTTGGGCTTGCAAGTAAAACAATTCTCAAGTAAAAAAAAAAGGAGGAGTCTACTGTTTGCAACTGCAAGCTAAAATTCCCAGCACTTTCTAGCCCTTCGCCTTGAACAATACTGACAGTATCAGCAGCATTCCTGAAAAACCATGTTATTCCATGAGCTCGTACAGACCATATTTCAGAATTTTCTGGAGTAGTGGAATAACTGTTTTAGGGATGTAGCCAACTGCCTGTAGGAGATGTAGCAAACATGTTTGTTGTGTTCATAGTAAATTGCTTTTCAGGCAGCTGTTGCAGATTCTTGGCTGCATGCTGCAAACATGTTCTGAATATGTCTGAATATTTTATGCAGTAAGTTGCACCTCTGTCAGTAATTCAATGTAAGAAAAGATGCAGTGGGTGAAGGGAAAAAACGTTTCTTGTGATAGAAGTTTGTGTGTTTCAGGGAATGACTTGTGTGCAGTCAGTGAGAGAACACAGTACCTTGAGCTGCCAAGGCGTTTTGGTGTACATTCTCTTTTGTTAATTGATTAATAATACTTTGAGACAAATTGTTGTATTTTTGAGATATAAGAATGAATTGTCACTTTAGATACTGCTTGATTGCACCTGTACTGAATTCTTTTGTCCAGTGTGAAAATAATTTGAATGAATAAATGCTTGCTGGAGTCTGTGTCTCAGTGAGACAAATGCACACTTTTCTTACTGCACTTCAGCTACTGCAAAGAATGTTTTCTAGACTATCACAGTCCTTACTGTTGTTCATAGATACTGGTAGTTCATAGAAGTTATCCTTGAAAGCACACCACTTAACCACAGATAACACAAAGGATGATACTTCGTTTTTCATCAACCGATGATGTGCAAAATACAGGAATTGGGCTAATTTTGCAGCTCTAAAAGAAAATATGTTCAGCCCTCAGCAATTCAGACACTCCTCAGGAGAAGAGGATTAAAGGAGCTTGTTTTACAGTTCTGAGAGGTGAATGACATCTCAGTCCATTATCTGTAATATAATGCCAAGCTTTTCAGTGTCTCGCTAAATGTGTGCTGTGACTGTCCTGTTGTGGCATCCCCTGGAATTTTTTAGTATGCACAGCTGCTACTTGTTTATCATAGCTGCTTATAGGCATTTAAGCCATGTGCTTTACTTTCTATGATAAGATGCTTAGGTATTAATATTCAGGTGATGACTGAATATTCAGTATGAGGTACTGTCATTGTACTTGTAGCAGCTGTTAAGAATACTTCAGAGTGCCAATGCCAACTGTCAGTAGGTTTGTTTAAAAAAAAAAAAAAAAGGCAATGCAGAAACTTAGACTCACAGCTTAACCCTGGCTAAACTCATCACTCTGAGTTGATCTGCTGCTTAGTGCATGTAAATGATTATTTTGAAAAGAAAATACACTCAATTACTCATCTAACAAGTTCAGTTGGGTGAAGGACTCTAGAAATGCTGCCTCTGCATCTGCCTACTTTATCCTGTTCTTGTGATAATAAGGTTGAGTTCTCAAGAGTGTTAAAAGTTCAGAAGTTTCAGAAGCTGAGGAAAAAATCTGTAAAATAAGTATGAACACAAAAAAAGTGGGCTGTGTTGGCTCTGAAGAGTAACATGATTTCTTTTTCACTCTTAAATGCTACTGATCACCTTTAACCTTAAACTATGTGGACAAATAAAATATTTGAGAAATGTGTTGATTTTCCTTCAAAATATATTTAGTTTGTTGTTCAGTGTGTTTGAAGGTTACATTGATGTACAATTCCAAAATGTACACCTGGAGAATAATGGCTTTGGGTTAATTTCTTGTGGAATCAGGAAGCACAAATACCGGATTAGGACTGTGTCATTTCTGTGCCAGTGCTTTTTAATGCCAGTCCAACAGCTTAAGCTTCATGCTGTGACCCTGTGCCATCAGTAGTGGTTATTTTCCAACACTTTCATTGGTAGTTTTCTCTCTTTGTGAGTTTTGTCTCCACTTGCAAAGCCCGCTGACTTTTTGTTCTCTTCCTCTTATTTTCCAGAGGGTCTCAGCTGTGGCCGTGAAATAGGACCCTTCTAATGTTCACACAGCTGCCAGCTACCAGGGGAGGAAAGCAAAAGATCTGTGTGTAGTTATGGGGTGACATTTGGAGCAGCTCTTTATTTTGTTACTGTCTTCTTGGGATTTTTGCACAGGATCCCAGGAAGGTTCTGTTGGCTTTCACAGACTCAGCACAGCCTTCACTTGAATAAACTCCAAAGCATGTGGAGTCAAACTGTCAAATAGTCATGTTTTACAGTCAGAGGAAATACCAGCTTCACTCAGGAGATAATTTCATTCTCCACAGGGGTTTCACCCTATCAGTGGTCACTGAATAATTACATGAACAAGTCCAGTTCACTGAGGATAAATCTAAGGTATGTACACAGTAGTGTTCCATTTGCTGGCATAATTTCAATCCAAGTGATTGCCTGGAGCCTGATAGGAAAAAAATACCATGTGCTTGGCTCCCAAATGCCTCCCTCTGTTTTGTATATATTAAAAAATCTAATTAAAATTGTCACTCTTGGTAGTGATTTAAAAGTGACGTGGAACTAGTGCAATAAGTTACAAAATATTAATAAAAAAATTCATACATTGAAATTACAACCCTTGCAAATATCGATAATTAGCAGTTACCTTCTGGAGTTCTTCAATCTACATGCTACAAAGAAAACCATTGCAGCTGCTAATCCGTCCACTGGAACGAAGTAAGAGAATGCTGAGAAAAGGCAGGAAAAACAATGTTTAGTGTTGCTATGTATTGCTCCTCCAGAAGTTCATGGTCTTTGCTATATCTGGCCCAAAGGTTGACTAGAACATTTAAATTCCATTTTGTAAAATGTATTCATCTTTGAAGAATAGAGAGCTAGTGTAATAAAGGTAGGACAGCCAGCAGCATTTAATGAGCCATCTCTGATGTTCCATTTGCATTTTCCCATTCAGGTGTAGTTGTGCTCCCAGCACTGAAGCCCAGTGTGATTTTTAGCCATTGTGATAGCCACAAACTTTGCATCTGTGGTTGTCTTCCCATTTTTAGCAGGCAACATGTAAAAGATCGGGTGAATGCTTGCAACATCCAAATCCTCTCAAAAAACATAGGCCTTGAGAGACCACTGTTGTTTTGTATTCCCTGCAGCTCAAGTACTCTTTTTTTTTTTTTTTTTGGTAAGAGTTATCTTTTGTCTATTTCCCTTCTTTGACATCTGAACTTTCTGGTAGTTTGTTTGATTTTTTTCCACCATCTGTTTCTCAGAATCTTGTTTCTCTGACAGAACTGTGCCACAAGTTGTAGTTTTCCCACGATACCCATCTCCTCCTTTTGGAGTTACCACTCCTTGGAGCAAGACTCTAAATTTTATACTTTTATTGAAAAACCCTAATACTTTCTTCAGCAACCCATATCTCTCCCTTTTAAATGCAGGCTGTGCCATCATCTGCCCTGCATGATTTCCTGCCTCCTGTGGTGGCAACAGGCCCGTCTCTCTTGGGTTCTGTGAGCCTTGGTAACATATTCTTGAGAAGTGCTGTGCTTGGGTACAGGATGTTAGTGCTTGAACAAGCTGTAGGCATCACTTCATATCTTTTCCTCTAGAGAAAATCAAGCGCTGCTCTAATTAAGGAAGTAAGAGAGCATTTAAAGTGGTCCCCTCTGGCTGTCTCTAGCCCTGCTGCAGCAGCACTCTGCATCCGACTGCGTGGAGTTATCCAAGGTGGAGGGAGGTGGTTTTTTTGCTCATTCTTCCTATAAAGTGGATCCAGCCTGCTTGAATAAGCCAGTATTGGCACATGTCAAGGCTCCCTGGTGTGGTTCAGTGTGAGATTTTACAGTGACAAACCTGGCTCAGGTGCCTTGGGTTTTTTTATCCTTTCCATTTCGGTGCCTCTGTTCCCTCCTGTGCCTATTCCTTGACATAAGCAGCTGACTCAGACATGCAGAGGGCTGGGGCTTGCATCGGCGCTTCCTATGGCTGTTATCCATTCTAAAACCAACTATAAGTGTGCTGTGGGGTTAAGCTTAAGTGAAGATTCTGCTCCAGTGGACAGGACCCTGTCATCCCAAAGACAGCTCCCAGTCTGGCCAGGGGACATGGCAGGACACCAGTCACACGTACACGTGAAACACGATGGCCCTTCTGGCTGTGCTGGTTACATGGAGGAGGATGTTTCTTATGATTGTTGACAAACCTGGGCAATTAGCCCAGTAAATACTTACTGTAAACTTTACTGGTGTAAACAGCATTCCTAAATCATTATGCACACCTTAATTGCAGGGCTGTGCTATGGTGAATATCTTGGCCCATGTGTCTGTGGGCATGTCTGACATCGCAACTACACTTGGCAAGGGATTTTCTTGGTGTTGTATTGCTGTTGAAGTTGTTCTATGGTATAGAGTAATTAAAAGTTTTGGGGTTTTTTTGGTTTGGTTTTGTTTGTTTGTTTATTTGTTTTGTTGGGGTTTTTTTGTAGCCTTCATAAGCAGTTTTGCCCTGCCAGGAGGTTAGGTGAGGTATTTTCATACTTCTGCCCCTTCCAGCCTGTGCTGACCTATCTGTCCCAGCAGCCTGTTTAGGAGCCTTTCTGCCTTTGGTTATAGATTCATAGAATCATTTAGTTTGGAAAAGAACTCTTAAGATCAAGTCCAACCATTAACCCAACACTGCCAAGTCCACCATCAAACTGAGTCCCTGAGTGCCACATCTACATGTCTTTTAAATGCCTCCAGGGATGGTGATTCCACTACTTCCCTGGGCAGCCTGTTCCAATGCTTGAGAACCCTTTCCATGGAGAAATTTTCTCTAATATCCAATCTAAACCTCCCTGGTGCAATTTGAGGCCCTTTGTTGTTACAAACAAGGTGGTTGCATTGCTGCACTGAGGAAGGCATTACACTAAATGCTGATGGTTTACTTGTCCTCTGCTGTTCTCAGTCCACCCAGGAAGACAAGATGCAACTAAACTCACTGCAGATAGTCCTTTGCTTGCATGTTTTGCTGCAGGATCCCTCACTGTTGACCTCTTTGGTCCAGAATGATGGGTTTGCCCTGCCCTGCCAAGAGGGGACCACCAACAGCATCTCCTCACCTTCGGCAGGAGCAAATGGCCTTTCATGAACTCTCCCCAAACACGCGAGCGAGGGAGGCCGAACTCATCCCAGCCCATGGCTGTAACTACTACCTGAAAGCTAACTGAGACCCTGCATGCTTGTGACCAACTACACCAGCACATGCAAGTGGTGTTACTCCACGGAGAATACTGTAGGGGTTTTTTCTATGATTAGTGGAAACTGCTGATGTAAAAGTAAAATTTTGCTTTTTGCTAAATATGCAATCCCAGTTTTCCTTTGGGTGTTTTGTTTGCCTGTTACCAATAGATTAAAAATAAGTATGTATGAGTCACTAATTGTATATTTAATTTGGGGAATTTCTGCCTCAGTAATAGTTAACTGAGAGGACAAAGTTCCTAGATTCATGAATCTTAGAATGAATTCCTTAGAATCATGGAATGGTTTGGGTTGGAAGGGACATTAAAGATCATCTAGTTCCACCCCCTGACATGGGTATGGATCCTTCCACTAGATCAGATTACTGAGAGCCCTATCCGGCCTGGTCTTGAACACTACCAGAGATGGCACATCCACAGATTTTCTGGCCAGTCTGTGCCAGTGCCTCACAGTAAAGAATTTCTTCCTAATATCCAGTCCAAACCTTCTTCTCTTCTACCCTCCTTCAGCTAAGGCCAGTCTCCTTGTCCTAATACTACATGTCCTTGTAAAAGCTCCCTCTCCAGCTCTCCTGTAGCCCCCTTTAGGTATTGAATGGCTGCTGTAAGGTCTCCCTGGAGCCTTCTCTTTTTCAGGTTTAACAGCCCCAGCTCTCTCAACCTTCACAGAAGAGGTGCTCCAGCCCTCTGAGCATCTTTGTGGCTCTCCTCTGGACTTGTTCCAACAGATCCACTTTTTTCCTTTGTTGGGAGCCCAAGACCTGGACGCAGTACTCCAGGGTGGGGTCTCACAGGAGCATCAGGGGGTTTATTATATTTATTATATTATATTTATATTATATCATATTTTCTATATTGATGGAAAGTAGTGTGACTATGCCAAGTTTGAAGGGTAGTGTCCCACTGGCAGGTGTATATAGCACCTGGTTGGACTATGGGTTTGTAACACCAACCCACCCTGCCAGGTACTCATCATCTCATACTATTGAATCCCAACCATCCCAATAAGTTATCGTTTACTGACAGAGCAATTTTTGAAGCATCTAGTGAAGATTTTCCCATTTTGCATTTTTCTCTGCATAATGAAAAAAAAAAACAACAACAACTGAAAAAAACTCAAGTATCAGCAGCCTAGAGTGGGAGAAAGCTTAGATGGGCACTGTCAGGATGGTGGACATGGAGGTGCAGGTTTCTAATAGCAAACTTACTTCTTTTTGTCACCAACCTGCAAATGGATGGTATCAGAAGTTCTACCAAGGCCCTTTCTGCTTTTCCTGGGATTTCTTGTTCATGTGGCCCAACACAGTAAGTGAACTGTGATAAAAACCTAACTCAGTGTTATTCTAATAGTATGGCAGCATATGCACATTTTTTGTTTAGCCTGTATTTCTAACAGAGACATTGTCTCATTTGTTTTATTACTGATGTGTTCAGAGTTGCCATCAATGAGACAGTTTAACTTTTCTTAACTTTTTTAATTTTCCACATACTTCCCTGGAAATACAATGTGGATCATGTAAGGAGAAAGAGAAAACAAAAGGAGAAACTAAGGAAAATGGTAAGCTTTTGACTCTCAATCAAAGTTAAGCCCATCTTATTGCATGCAGACATTCTTCACAGCCCAGAAATCCTATAATAAAAATAAATTCTCTGTGCCGCCCTCTTCCCATGTTTTTCCCTGATCAAACTATTGGATAATTGACTCAGATGCTCACAAGTCTAAGCTATGCAACCTGATGCTGGATTTAAGGCTCTGCACTCTATTTTGAGACTTTTTGGTCTTGTCCTCCCCAGCTTACAAGGGTATTTTGTAGATTCATGAACTCCTTAGCAAGAGAGGGACAGCTCAGTAAAATCTTTCCTAAGAGAGGCAGGATTTTAAGGAAGAGTTAGACCTGTCCTCTGGTAGAGAATCCTTTTTACCAAAAACTGTCATAACATTTATGCAGTATGTCCTAAGGGAGATTTTTAGGTATTTTTCCTTTTGGTCTCTCCTTCTCTCCACATAAATCACAGTCCTTTACAATGGATTTATTGCCAGGGCTGAGCAAGAGGCAACACGCATCTCAGTGAGGGAAGGTGAAAGGAAAAGGTCAAACAAGGGAAGACCTAGAGCTGTCTGGGTGAAAATAGAGGGTTGGACCTCAGTGAGTTGTATTTGAATAAGCGAGCTGAAGTAGAGGGAAGAGTAGATTGGTAGGGGAGGCCGTCATTTAGTT
This sequence comes from Pyrocephalus nanus, assembly GCA_038380795.1. Classification (NCBI taxonomy): domain Eukaryota; kingdom Metazoa; phylum Chordata; class Aves; order Passeriformes; family Tyrannidae; genus Pyrocephalus; species Pyrocephalus nanus. The sequence continues at coordinate 46,111,584 of CM076260.1, forward strand.
GCTAGGAAGTGCAGAAAAGCTGTGCATGAGCCTGGGCACATGCACATCCTTTGCTCTCACGTTGTCAGGCAGGTGGGCAGGTTGACGTAACAAAGCCGGAGCTCACCGTGTCGCAGAGCCCCAGCTGGGTGTGTGAGCGTGGGTCCAGCATGCACAGAGACACGTGGAGCAAAGGGCTTGTGCTGCTATGGCAGGGAGGAGGCTGGGGCACAGCACATGTAAAACAAGCAGCAAGCCTGCGGTTGAGACATACCCCATATCCACATGATCCCTGACGGGAGTCACAGCAGTCATTTGGAAGATACATGTGCCAAGCCTAATTTGAATTTCCAAAGGTCACATTTGTCATTTTTGATGTACCAGGATCCTCATTAACAAGTGTCTCCAGCTGGTCCTGTGCGATGGCCTCAGGACATGCTGTTGTAACCAAGCAGCACGGGGCTTCCACCGAGGCTCCGGGCTTGTCTGTTCTGCTCTCCGCTTAAGGGGTGCTGCAGGAGAGGGGGTTCTGAACTGGACATGCTACACAAGTGACCAAATTTTGACCTAGCAGACGTGTTTTGCTCAGTGTGGCACAAAACCCACAGAGCAGCTTTGTGGAGTTTGTAGCACCACCTGATTGAATTCCATCTCACCTGATGGCAGTGGCATCAAAGCCAGGCAGGCTGTAAACAGAGAGGAGGGCTTCCACATGCCAGTCAGATCTCCTCTCTTAGGATAGGAAGGGCTATGCAGATGCTTATTTCTTCCCATTGTGTCACCTTGGAGGAACATACATGACTGGCTTAGCCAAAACACTGCATTTAAGAAACTAAAATTAGATGAGTCCCTTGGCAGTTTTTATAAAACATGACAAAGCTCTAAGCGAACAGAGTTCCAACATTACAGTTGACAACAGGTCCCTTAAAAAAGGATTTTAGGGCTTTAACCTCTGTTTCAACTACTCCAGACACAGCTAGGTACACCTCTGATACAATACTTCTCTAAAATAAGGGCATATGCCACTTCAGAGATACCCCATATTGTCAGGAGTAGATGTAACTTATGACCTGTCACCACCCAGGGCAGGAAATGGACTGCTGAAGCTCAGAAGAGCTTGTCAATCATCAGTGATTTTAACTAAAACTGAATTTGTCTGTGTCTCCATTGCTGATAAATCATGGCCACCTCTCTAGCCATGTCAGGAGCCTTATGCAGGGACCAGCTCTCCCTGGCTCCTCTGGGATTCACAAAGCTTAGCTCTGCTTCTCCTCTGCCTGCTGTCAGCATGTTCTCCATCTGCTGCTTTGTCTTGGATCTCTGATGAACATTATGTTAAGGAATGGCTGTTGCAGTAACATTTATACCATTAGAGTATCCACAGAGCCATCCACTTCCCACTCAAGAAGAAGTGCTTTTTCTTCAGAGGTTGGTTTTGGAGAGTGTTAGTTTGCACCGCAGCCTGCTGAGCAAAAACCAAATGGAAGAGCTTCACTCTGCCTGAAGCACAGGGAAGTGTCCACAGCCTGAAGATGAGTTACCTGCTTTTTTGATCAGAAGTAGTTGGTCTCAACTGTGAATCTTCAGTTGTCTGCCACATAAATACTACCTGACACTCATCTACCTTGTGCATTCTGCTTTTGGTTGCTCAATACTGTATGTGCCCCACAGAATCTGTTGGCCTGTTTAAAGCATCACCACTCATCTCCTCCACCCTCCTGTTTATTAAATGTTGGTGAATTATTATACTCCCATTTATTAAATGCAGAGAATACAGTGGTAACACAGATATTGCATTGCTTTAGTTGTTACCCAGACAGATGCTTTAAATTTCTTCTAAGTTCTAACTTACAGACATCTTTGTTGCCTGCTTTCATTCTACATATCTTTGCCATTTTATCCATCTTACCCATCCTTCTGCTCATCTTGCATATCGTGGATCTGAGCACAGGGCCACAACTCCTGCTCAGAGCAATCACAAAACTGCCCTTCACCTTCCAGCTCTATAGTTGCAAATGTGAAGCTGAAAAATTTAGTCAAGGGTGTGTTTCTTGCTATTTCTTTCCTTGAGGCATTACTGTTTTTGTACTGCAGATTTTAGCTGACTTGGAAATAGATGCCACTGATATATCCCCCAATACTTTCCTCCTGTTTAATTTTTTTTCTTTTTCAGTGATTCGCCAATTAGCTATGCCTGTAGAAATAGAGGCTGCCGTTCATAGAAGCAGTTAACATCCTTTCCATGCTCTCAGCAGTCTGTCAGTGCCAGAAATTGCAGCAAGGTCCAAGTGCTGAGGGTGCTGTCCCAAAATGCCCTTCTATGGCCACTTCATCACTTCCTCGTAAGAGGAAAGGCTATTCAGAAAAAGCCTGAGGAGGCATAAACACAAAGTGCCTCTTTTCCCACTTGAACTTCATCAAAGACGTGTCTCTTGCAACTGTCTCAGCTCTCTCCTACTGCCACCTGAAATCCCTGACAGCTCTTTACTCCTGTGCATGTGCAGGGAGCCCCCTTGTCCGCTCACACAGAAGATGGAAAATGTTCCCAGATCCCACTATGTTGTTAATGCTATGAGTGGGTTTCAGGCTGAGCATATCTGCACAGCTGTATGTCAGTGCACAGGCACAGGCAATGGAGATATGCTGGCTTGGACCGGCTTGTGTTCACTCGCAGTGGGAGATGGGAAGCATTTTGAGAGAGCATTGCTTTTCCTACTGGACTCCCTGAAGATGAACAGTTTTATTTCCTGCTGGAGGATAAGTTTTCCAGTACAAATTATAAATATTATTAAAACATTTTCAGTACTACAATGTGAATTTTTTGAAAGGCACTGTTTAACTGGAGCTGACTATTAGCTCAGTCTGTAAATCCCCTGAGAAATGTTTATCCTCAATATAAGTGCTGTGACTTTGAGAAGGATACACCTACATTCTTCATAAGCATAAGATGCTTTTCAGCTTTGAGGTATGGAGCAATCACAAACACCCCTATAAAGAAATTAACAAACTTTGATATTTGGGCATAATGAATATTACTCTATTTCTCAGTTCTTTTCTTGTTATTAAAAAAAAAAAAAAGAAAAAAGAAAGAAAGAAAGAAGATTTGCCAACGCTTTTCTATTAAGTGCTGTGATTTTAGAGCATACATTTGCATCAGCAGGCATTAGGGTCATTTTGCACATTGTCCTGTTTGTAACTCAACAACAGCATGACCAGGAGCACAAGCAGTAAGTCTCCAGTTCTCATCTATGCTGAGCACTAGTCCTCAGATTTTGTATTCTCAGCCTTACCCTGCTGCAAGGAGCCGTAGCACAGGCTCAGCCAGGCACTTGCTCTTTGAATCTGATCTTCAAGATTGTAAATATCCTCTTGGCTGGCAGTCTGCTTTTTGCCAGCATGGCTTTTAAGCTTCCTCCCGCTCATGCTTCTTTCCTCACTCTCTCATTCCCTTTTCCCTCATCTGCTTTGTAGTTTGCTCATGCTGGCATGCCATGCTCCATGGGCTCGCTCTCAGATAGTCTTCCAGCAACCTCAAGGGGGTTTTGAAGATTTTCTACTTGCTTTAACACGCCTAAAAGCTGTTGCTCTCACTTCAGTCTGGGCAGAATATCCTTCATTTAAAATGACATCAACATGAAGAGAGGTGCTTGTTGCTTCAGCTACAAAGGCTACGGTGGAGTTTCAACACTGGAAACAGGATGGCAGAAGGAAAGTGTACACAGTGCTTTGTGTCTGCTTCATCAGTAACAATGCATTTTTAAGGACATCGATGTCTAGGACAAAGTTTTTCTCACATGGAGCTTTGTGGGAATACTGCTTTTAGTTCAATGGCAATGGCATCAGGCCTAAAAGCGAGCATAAAAACTTTCTAAACCCTGTAGTACATGGCTAGAATTATGCCATACTGTACATGCACAGTATTCTCCTCACATTGTCCAGCATCACCATATTTAACAGCAGCAAGGTTACAGTTTAACCAGGGGCATCGTTCCAGTGGCACCCTGAAGATTCCCTGGACTATGGACATCTTTTGTTGTCTTTAAAAGTATCGACTTTTCCACCTATGTTAGGTAAGAATAACTGAAATTATACATTGCAAATCCCATCTTCCATTTACTTAGTTTCCTAGAAAATACAGCCAACAAAATCAATTTCCCTCAGAAAGGTATTTTTAAAAGAAGTGGCCTCTTCCCTGGCCAGACTCATGGCTCTTTAGGCATTGTTTTCCGTGCACTTTGCTTGTTCTTCCTCTCTTCCTACCATGCCATCTCAAAATTGTTTCCTTGCTGTGCTCACCTTTGGGCAGAGCACAGTGGCTAGATGCCAAAACTGCCATTTCTACAAGGGGATGTAACCAGGGAAGAAAGACCATATGGGAACCACAAGGAAGCAAAAGCAATTGTCCAGACTCCCGTCACTGTTTCTAGAGGCACTGTCTTTTACAGGGAGTGAAAGGAGGCCTCATGTTCTCCCTCAATTGACAATCAACAATTTTGTTGGCTCTCAAACAGTGTAATTTTGATGCTTTGTTTAGGTGGCCAGCACTGAGTCAGTGGGTCCACAGCCCTGGTCTTCACTGCTTCAGACCAGAAGAGCAACCAACAGTGCTGCAAGTTGGGACCTTCTGCACCGACTAACCACAAGGACAGCATGAAATAGGTGTTTCCCTCATATCCTCTGGCACAGGGGCACCAAGTCTGGGGAATCCTGTGTTTATTTTAGGTTCTGGTGGGAATGTGGTATAATTGTTCTCCCCATCCTTTTTTACACTATGTCTTCCTCTCATCTGCCTGATGTTAACAACTCAATTGCTTTCACCCACATATTTACACTCCTTCGTCCTAACATCTCCCTGCTGTTCTCTATATCACTGTTAAGTGATGCTGGCCCTTTGTGTCCCCCACCTGGGCCATGCTCATGGGGAAGGCAGGCACTGGGGCACAGTGATATATCTGGACTTGTAATGAGGCACAGGGAGGGAAGAGAAGTAGTGTGGTCTCTGGCTCACAGTTAGGTGGTTTAGATTTAGGTGAACAGTGCTGAAGTACATTTAGATTGGATGGAGAATCCAGGATGGTTTTGCAAGAGAAATTTCTGGTTTCTTACTACCCAACCATTAAGCATAAATCTACAGAAAGACTGTATTTTTTGAGTTTAATGAGACAAGGCTCAGTCTTATCAGCCATGAAATAAATAACTTTCTGCTCAAGCAGTAAGAAACATAACCTTCTCTCAGAGCAGAGAGTTCAATAAACCATACATTGATCTGAAAAGAAGACCATTAACTTCAAGAAACAAGGTATCTATTTTTCTGAGCTGGAGTTAATTCCATTATTACTGAGGCCGATCTTAGATAAATTGACTTCTACTGGTTTTAAAAGCACAGGGAAGATAGAGTCTGGTCAATAGTTTACCAAACCATTTCAAGGAATACAGGCATTGTTGATCTAACCACAATAAGACAGAGGCCATTGCAGATGGACTGAGTTTGCATGGCCAGGTTTTGGTAACAGAGGGCTACAGGACTTGTGACGCTGGGGGTACCCATATTGGAGACTTTTCCTGAAGGACTGCGCCCCATGGAAGGGATCCATGCTAGAGCAGTTAATGAAGAACTGTGGGAAGGACTCACGTTCGAGAAGTTCATGGAGAATTGTCTTCTGTAGGAGGGCCCCCACACTGGAGCATGGGAAGAGCCTAAGGAGATCTCCCCATGAGGAATAGGTAGAGGCAGAAACAACCTGAGATGAACTGACTGCAATCCTCATTCCCATCCCCCTGTGCTGCTGTGGGGGAGAAGGTAAAGAAACGGAAAAGTGAGTCCAGGAGAAGCAGGGGAAGGGGGAGGAAGGTGTTTAAGATTTGATTTTTTTATTTTTCAATATCCTACTCTGGATTGATTTGTAATAAATTGTTAATTTTCCACAAATAGAGTCTGTTTTGTCTGCAATGGTAACTGGTGAGTGATGTCTCCCTGTCCTGATCTCAACCCATGAGCCTTTTGTTAAATTCGCTTTTCCCTGTCCAGCTGAGAAGAGGAATTACAAAGTGGGTCTGGTGGGCACCTGGCATCCAGGCAGGGTCAACCCACCACAGTGGAAAATCTCAGCAGAACCCACGATGAAATAGTCTGGATTAAAGATGAATCATCATGGGTTAATGAAAGAAATGACGTTTATTTTTAAGATTACACAATAAAAAAGCACCGATCTCCATTTGGTTTGAATTTTGAGTGGTTCGGTTTGCCTTTCACTTATTTTGAGCTGAAAATGTGTTTATTTTGGAGTGTTTATCCTGCATAATCTGTGACACATTATCTATCATCCAGGGTAAATGTTGCACACAGGTATTATAATTACAGAGCATGTAACCTGTCATTGCCCCTATGCATTTTCCTCTGAAATGTATCCCCGGAATTGTGCACATTTATGAAACACTTATGAGGCACATGCATCTCAGACTATGTTTTTGTTTCCAGCTGTCTTCTCAGCAGCAGCCTGAGTGACAGTGAATCCATTATGCTTCCTGACCATTTCCAGAATCCTGAGTTTGGTTGCTACACCTTTGCTGAACTTCAGTGTTTTGGCTGAAATTTTTCGTGGCAGGACAGCAGGAAACTTGGAGTTGCTGTTGTTTTCATGCTATCCCTTCAATACATGTTACTATCTGATATGAGGAGGACAGGGTCCACTTTATATATATATATATTTATTTATTTATTAAATAATATAATATAATACAATATGCATATTAGATACTACATTTATACTGTACTACAATACACTACACTTCACTGTCTTGTAATATGTTTTAGAATGTGTTTGTATAATTGAAACCCAAACTAGTTAAGATGTATTGTTTGCCCTAGCACTCCTAGGAGAGGAGCCAGATAAGCAGCCTTTCAATAGGACAGTTCTGTTTGTTCATTCAGGTAATTCTTACATCATTGCTGTGAAGAAAAAAAAAAAGGCATTTTAAGATCTCAACATGTGTCACTTAGCCTTGATTTGGATCCTGAGGGCTCTGTACTATGGGTTTTTCTGTCAATGGTACCACTTAAATCCCTACAAACAAGCATATCCTAAAGTGCTTTGCTGCTGGAAGGCCAGATAACTTGGTCTTCTGGGGTAAGCCCTCTCCTCTCTGCACAGCATGGTGGTGGGAGGGGAAGAACTCAGCTATGTCCTTCAGTCATAACTATTTTTAAAAAATGAAAGGAAGGGGAGAGAAACCAAACCAGCCAGCAGGCCATGGGAACACTTTGAAGGGGTACTTCTATCCCCTTTATTCTCCTCTGACCACCTTTACGCCCTAGTAATTATACTGATTTCAGTGGAGGAGGCTGTTCTTTGATGTATGTTTAGCAGACTGTGGCCATGACAAAAATCAGTGTAAACGATCATGGATCATTCATAATAGGGTAGGTAAAGAGCCATGGCATGAACTGACAGAAAGTAACTTGAAGATGACTACAAAGAAGTCCAAAATCCATCTAAATTCCTAAGATCCAGACTCTGGTCCTGATGGCCAGGCCAGTGAGCATATTTTTTTCTTCATACCCTGCTTTGAATGCTATTCAAATATAAGAAGGGAATTTACCTATTTGCCTGTAGAAGAAATGTCCAGGCCACTCAGCAGCTGCATTTGGCATGGGCTGGGTTCTCTGAACACCACGCATGTATCTCTGGGGGTGATTTTCCAGATAAAGAGAAAGGAGCACTACCAGGTGCAGACCTCAAAGGCCCTTAATGCAGTGTACGGTGTATAGTGATAGCTTGAAAGAACAGAAGCATCAAAGAAAACCTCTGCAGCTGCCTCTGACTGCAGCAAACACATGAAAGGACAATATCATGAGGGGGGGTTATTTTTTGTTTCCTAACAAGGGATCAAGCAACAGATCGAAATTTCACCTGCGTCGAAGTGAGGGACTAAACCACAGAAGACTGATTTCTCCAAGCTGAATGTGTCAATGGATTTTGAAATGAGATGGTTAAAGTTCTGCCCTGGGACTGTAAGCAGAGAAGGGGGTGCACTGGCACCCATGCAAATGAGGCATGATTGCTCCATAGGGCTGTTGGCAAAGGTGCTGTCAGTGCTGTTGCAGCAGGAAGGGGTTCTCAGGCTTGCAGCAATCTAATAGGGAAAAGGGAAGGGAAAAGATGACCAGAATCAGCATATAATGAGTTTATTCAGCATCTTTTGAACACAGCTGCCTTTTTTTTTTTTTTTTTTTTTTTTTTTTTTTACCACAGACCTGGAAATAATAACCTTTATTTAAGTGCTTATATTCAGCCATATCAGCACTGCTTGTTCCAGCATGAAGGCTTTGAAAGGGATATTTGATATGAGATGATTATTTGCTAAGCCATCAAGTTCAAAAGTAGACTTTTTGGAAATAGGCATGACCAGAGCTGTTTTTTAAAAGTGACCTGCAAACAGCTTTCTAAAACTCAGCAGCTTTGCCTTTTCATTGTGTGTTGCTTCATATTCATCTGAACTGAGTTCATTTCTGAACACTGACACCCTCAATTTTTGTTGTCCAGCAAATTAATTTTCTGGGTTTTTCAGATGTCCTACCTGTGACCTTGTGAGACCCAAATATATTTAGGAATCAATAATATAATGAACTACATCATGATGGTCACAGTTGGGTGTCCCTTATGAATCTTGCACATGCTAACAGTCAAATATTCCAAAAGAAAGTTTATGTGTATTTTAGTGGTAAAAATAGATGACTGTGTAATGAAAGGCATTGTAGTTAGCATTAAATTAATGCTAAATGAAATTAAAATGCATCCTTAAATTCTTGAGCTTGGATTTTTGTTGACTCATCTGTATCCGGATGATCTGCCTTTCTCTCTGTATTGAGATATTTCTGGAGCATGGATGAATTCCAAGTATGAAACCTCAGTTTAGACAGGACAAAAGAGATAACAGCAGGTTGGGGAAGTGACCAAAATAAAGGCAAATTTATATCAGCTGCTTTGATGAAGACAGTTCCTTCTTTTCTGCCTTAGCATCTTGACTTCCTGCTCTCAGGAGGTGAAGGTTTAACAGCCACGGCCAAGACAGGCTGTTTTTTCTCATGTACTCTTCAGAGGATTTGCAGCTCCCTCCTCCTGGTGTAGCCATTGCTACCCCGATCAGCGACCATGTCATGCAGAAAGACTAAAACCCACTGAAAAGCTGCCCTGGGATAGCTATGACCCAAAAATCTCTGTTCTGTATACCTTCGTGTAGCTGCTTGGATAGCTGGCATCCATGGTGCAGACTGATGATCCTGTGTCAGCTTCTGTGTTTAAAAATATACATGGCCATTATTTCCACTCACCAGGAACAGTTTATTAACGCTTCTTGGTCTGCAATCTGGAGCTTGACCTTTTAAAACCCTAAGTGGTTTAGAGGTTGGGAGTCCACACCTTCACAGTGTGATTAATGCAATGGCACCTGTGTGGGGTCCTACTGGTACAGCAGAGTTATTTTATGAAGTCCTTTTGGTGTTCAAACTCATCCCACAGTTCTGCTTCCTTCCTTTCCCACAATATGACCTGAAATAACCTGGATATGTTAAGCAGCAAAGCTTTCAAATCTTGTTTTATTGCAGAGCTTTGCAAAGAGCCAAGATGTCATCTGAGGGAGCTTGGTGACACTCAGGACCTGCACAAGGTCTGGGAGCGGGCAGTGGGAGGGCATATATGGAGGTTTGTTGGCTCTTGGCTTGCTGCTACTCGGATGGAAATCATTATCCCCATACAGGAATTTCAGGCAATTCCCTGAAAATGCAGGGGGCAGCACAGCACAGGCTCCCCCTACCACAGTGAGGGTGGTGGGGGAGAACACCCCAGAGACACCGGCCCCTGTTGCTCTTTCCTCTCCTCTGGAAAGTACTGAGCAATGGGTTATGAACAAAGGATGAAGTGTCCCTGCGTATGGGTGCACTGGTTGTCCATCTGCAAAAGGCTGCCGAGCTGCAGCTCCTGCATTTGGAGAGGTCCAATGGGATAAAAACCCCATGTGACCAAGGAAACAGAATGCTTTTCTGTGCCAGTCACCTTTGCATCACATTCCTTCCCTTGCTCAGCAACTACATTTTCCTCTACAGTCATTCAGCTGTTCCCTTCCAGGATTTTTTAAAAGCTCCCTGGTGCTGGCCAAGAAAGGAATAATAATTAATTTGGGTGGTTAGAAATTCAGCCCAAGAGAGCATCGCTGGACCAGAAACTCTGACAGTGTTCAGATACATACTAGAGGTGTGCATCCCCACTTTCAGAGATTAGATCTATTGATCACTCATTGGGTAGAATTAAAAAAAAAAAAAATTTAAAAAAAAAGTGTTTTAACTGTGAAAATTGTTGGAGAAAGCTGAGAGATAACCAGTGAAGAAAACCCCATTAGAAGCCTGCACGTGATCTCAAAACAGCAAAAAGGAGGTCATTACAAATGCACTAAGGGATGCTCCCCGGAAAATCAGCTTCGTGACTTTTTCAAGCCAGACCTGAAATTTTCCCCTGCTCCGAGCAGGGCAGCAGCTGGTCTTGCCATGGGGATGTATGGGAATGCAGGACAGATTCATTTCCAAAATTATACTGGGATACTTTCAGATAAATTATTGAAGATCAATTTTTTTCACGCTGAAAATACAAACTAATTTAGAAAGTGGTCTGATCTTGATGACCTACAGAATGTCTTTAACTGGAGCTCAGCTCTGACCTTTCAGACATGTTAAATATTTCTATATGCTTAGATAATAAACACAAGCAAAAGGCATAATAGCATTTAAAATGTCACAAAGATAGGGAAGCATCATTTTTTGAGAGCTCTTACAAAGTAGCTGGTTTTTTACATCTTTTGACTTCCACAAGGTATTCACATGGTTTTCTGAACAGTTTGGTCTAAATACCAAAGTTACTAAACAATTTGCTCAGAGAATGGTATCTGAGAATAAATGGTGTTGTCCTTTCCCTCAATTATTAGCTTTTTGTGAGATATTTTAATGTACAGTGCCATTATTCTAAACTGCTAGGAGAGGTGAGACTCTATCTGCAGTGTTTTTGGCTAATGTATAACTGTGAACAGCAGAAGGGCAATAAACAAAAAGAGCTTCAGGGCTCATGGAAATCGCTGACTCGCGTTTGATGATACAGAGGTTGTCCAAAAGCCATGGGCTGTGAGATGAAGTAAGCAAAATACTGTGAAGCTCGGGGTGCAGCATCCTCCCACAGCACAGAGGGAACTCAGATGGGACAAAAATGTTGCCACTAATCTGCTCCTCTGCAGGCAGCACACACAGAGAGGGGCTTTGCCTCCTGCCTGGCATCACCTGTATGGTGAGAGGTGGCACTGAGGGGTGGGCAGTGAGAGGGGAGATCCTCCTGCCTCTACTGATGGGATACGTGCTTCCAACTCTATCACTGGCATGGGGTTGGACCCCACTGCCATCAGGCTGTGCAGCTGAATTTGTTTTGGCTGGTCGGTCAGCTTTTGGGTTTGTGCCTTTAAAGTGAAAATCAGGATCTTGTGGTCACTGTGAACCTCATGCACTGGACTGACTTTTATAGGGATCTTCTTGAGAAGGAGGATTTGCTCATTTTTCCCTGTGTGCATATGTGTGTGTGCATGCACAGCAGGCAGGTGTGTGAGTGTGTGTGTGCATGCATGTAAATAAGGCCTAATAATACCATTACATTAATTCCCTCTGTTGCTATGGGAACACATGCTATTGCATCAAGTGTGTGCAGCAAAGGAGGTAGGTGCTAGGGCCGATATCAGAGCAGACCCTTGGGTTTATCTTCTAAAATGTTGTGGTTTTTTTCAAAGCAGACTGGGAAAAAATTGGACTGGAGCGCCTGAAGCCAGGAGGTGCAAATCAGGAACTGGCAGTCCTTTCCCAGCTTGCAAATGAACCAATCTTCTCACCTAATATTAGCAAGCCCCACCTGGCATGCCAGCCTGCACCTGGGGCTGGTTCCCAAGGAGATGAGTGGTGGGCTGGAACAGTGGCAGGAGCAGGCAGGACAGAGCATTGGCTCTTTTGACACTTCCCAGTGATTCATGGGGCTGGAGGAGAAAAAACCCCAGCCCCAAAACCCATTCAAGGAGAAAAGGCTTGTAGGGCATCTAAGGATCCTGAAGTCGTACTTCCCCATGCCAGGCAGGGTTTGCTCCCAAACCATCAGTGCTCTCAAATCAGCATCCTGATGCTGGATGGCAAATGTGCACACATCTGTCCCATACCAATGGGCACCATTTTGTGGGCATCTTGTTACAAAAGGTAACCTGCCCTGACCACCTGCCCCCGGCCCAGGGCCGGGAAAGAGGAGGCCTTGGCCCACTTTGGAGCCCACTGCCGCCTCTCATACATGACTGCCTAATTTCAACTGCGGCACAACCCTACTCTTCTGTTTTCTTAAAATATGTAATTAGCAAAAGCAAAAAAAAAAAAAAAAAAAAAAAAAAAAAAAAAAAAAAAAAAGTGAGAGTTTTAATTGACTTCTTGTCCGGAAATCCACCTTGTTGACATTGTATGATTTAGAAAACCATAATAATAATAGTAATAATAATAAAAATAATAATAGAAGACATCAGTGAAGGCACAAGCTTTGTTTCCCCCTTACCCCCACTGTGCACTACTTGCTGGGATCTGACAGCCAGTCCTTTTTTGGACCTGTATGCCTTGTTAATACCATGTCACAAAAATCTCTAACATCACAAGGTCACACATTACCAAGCCACATGCTTTGAAGAAGTCCAAGTGTATTTTTCTGCATAGAGATGTTGGTCCCATCCATGGAGGTGTTTAATCCCATCACAGAGGGAAAGAAAAAAGTTGTCCACTATGATGTCTTCTGAGAAGCCATGATAACCACATTTCTTAGTATTTCAGTCTACTTTTCATACTTAGCTGCTGAAGCTACCCGTGCATCTTCTTTTAACCATGACGATTTCTCGTCAACAAAACATATTGTGGAGAGGGTTTTTTTGTTTTTGGTTGGTTGGTTGGTTGGTTTTGGTTTTGTTTGGGGGGTAGAGGAGGAGCTGGGTTGGGGTTTTTTGAGCTTTTTGCAATGTTTCTGGAACTGTATCTGCAGGAGCACCCATAGAAGGATCTGAATGAAATCTAGGTGGCACCAACATTTCCACCATTAAACTCACAGTAACAGCCACTGCATTACACTTTGGAAAACTGGACATTTTAAAGCCCTAAATATACATCTGAGTGATTGGTATTGCATTCTGTTTGCACAATATAAATGTCAACAGAGCCTGACTAGGGGTACCTAGGCAACAGCTAATTTTGAGGTCAGTGATTAACTCTTCTTTGTCAGAACACAATTCACCATCAAATTATCTCTACCTGAATATAGCACTTTCTGGAATAAAAAAGGTCTTTCTTGCTATATTAAGACACGGAGAGCCATTATTAATGGTGGCTAGTGATGTTTGTTGCATTTTCTCCTGGTCAAAATACTGATGTCCATGAGAGAAGCAGTGTCTTAGGGACAATGACTCCCTACTCCAGGATTCCCAAGAAGAGGAACTGAAGGCTGAGCTCAGCCCCTGCACACAGTTCTGCAGTGTTCATGGCCACAGCAGGGAGCAATCAATTTTTACTTTCTATGGCACATATACACACTTCCTTGATTAGATAAAAAGTGGATGCTACCAATTAGCACATATATCAAGAGTAAGGTATTGATGCTCAACCTGAATTTTGCTCTCTCCCTTCCCAGAGCACTTTGCTACCTTCAGCTCTTCAAAATCCTTCATTTTTTCATTGACTTCTAACTGGTGATTAAACCATGATTTTTGAGTTTAAAAATCTCTGTATTCTAGCACTGTATTTCAAACCCAAACCCATTCTGCTATCTCATAAGGCTTTTAGGAAATAAAATTGAAAACCTCATACATTAGAAGGTCCTTCTAGTGGTCATCTCAGGAAGCAGGCTGTTCTGCGGGGATTACAGAGGTTAAGAATCATCCTTCTGCCTGGAAAAATACTTTTTTGTGATCTACATCAGCATGAGCATTTGTTTGGAGGACTTCAGACCTATAGATATTACACCACTGGGCCCTGTCCCTGCATTTGGTGCTGCCAAGCTGAGTATGTGCTCACCTGTGAGATGAGGAGGAGGAGGAGGGTGGGCTGGATGCCTACAGGAGGGCAATGGGTTTTGCTTGCTGCCAGTACCTAAGTATTGTTTTGTCCATGGATTTTTCCTAGCCTTTCCTGCCGCCCTGGGAGATGTAATCATCCCAGTCCCTATGCTTTGCTCTCTAAGCACCCTGAGATGCTCATAACTTCAGCCTTGCCAGCTCCACTTTTGGTTTACTCCTGTAAAGCTGACATCACCAGAAAAAAAAAAAAAAAAAGGAAAGAAAAAAGGTTTTCTGAGAACTTGCAATTCTTTTTTACTGCCACAGTTAAATAATCATCAATTTGTTACTTGCTGGCAGGGACCCAGGCTTTTGAGCAGTGACTGGCTCGTTTTGAAGTTGCTATACTTTGTTGTCTTAGAGGAAATGTCCTCGCTAATGTTTGCCAAACTGACATGTAAAGAAATATGAAACTATATTTGTTTCTGTAAGACTCAAATAAAACAGGTAGAGCACCAATAATAAGGGTATACATATGTAGATGTTATTGTGGATGTAGATTTATGCCTGAGTTATTAATGCCTCTGGGTAATATCTGATATCTCTCAAATATCTAATTTAATGTATAATATATTTGGCTGAGATGTATGAATTTGTGCCTGTGATGTTGAATTCCCAGGCCAAGCACCCCTGGACAACACTCTCACTGGTGAGCAAGGACCTTGCTCCCTGTACTGTGCTCCTCTGCTGAAGGTACAGCCTTCCTCTTTGAGGAAGAGAGCAGTAGCTCTCTACCCTCTTTCCTGTCATTAACAGAAAAGATCCCACCTATGACACCAGCATGCAATCTTCTCGGGTGTCTGGGGTTTCTTTGAATTCAGTGACTCAAGACCAACCAGCATTTCTTGGCTACCACCTTGTAATTAAAGACTTTTGTTGACCCCTAGAAGAAATTGTCTATGGAGATGAGACAAACTCCAGCACTGAAGTTTTAAGGGCAATTTTAAGTTGGTTTTTTTTTTTTTTTTAAGGGAAAATTGGAAAACCATCTAAAAGGGATAGATTAAGTACAGTTCATTTTGTACTGCGGCTGTGTGGAGATGTACCAGAGCAAGCACAGGAAAGAAAGCTTGACTACAGCCTCATAGGGTGAGTGAAGATAGAGATTTGGTCCTGTCTCAAAGAGGATGTTTCTGTATTACATGCAGTGACTGCTCAATGCCATATAGCTGTTGGCCCACATTTTTTGGAGGGCTTATAGCTAATTCATTCCTGTGAGAGGTGGGGGACAAAAAATCAGACCTCCTCCACCATTTCCTTAGGGACTCATTCAGTCATTGAGTGAGTACCTAGAAGGCTGCATCTGGGCAAATATTCTTTCCCAGATAAAAAAAAAAAAAAAGGGGGGGGGTTGAATAAGCCCTGCTCAGGTCTCTAAAAACAAAGATATGGCAACCAATTTTTGGGAAAGGGTTCTAGGGCAGATCCTTCTTGGGCAGAGGTGCAGATCTGCTGTCTCAGCACATCTCTCTGGCCATCTCCACAGAGATGAAGACTGAGCTTATTCCATTTTCTCAAATCATAGTGTGGCCTGCGGGGGCGAAGAGGGGCAGGGGGTGATCAGGATGCACCACTACACATTTGGATCCTATTCTGACCTCTACCCGCTCAAGGGATCCTCAGCACTGGGATTCCGGGCTTAGAGATAGATTTTGTCCCATTTTGGGAGAGAAATGTACCTTACTGTATTTCCCCAAGCCCTTATAGGGACTGGCCTCCAGAGCCAATTCTGTGCTGCAGGCAGGGAAATTGCTCATAAGTGATGATGGGGCTGTCTTCTTGCAATTTCTAAGAAAGCAATTTCAGAGAAGAAGATGAGCATGGTGCTTTTTCCACCACGAAATTTATTTTTAGCTTGCATTCTAGTATCTGAAAAAATTGTTCTCAAACTCCCTTTTAACTTTAATGAAAAAAATGTATCTACACCCTCCTGTGTAGTCACTGTTCAGCAACTTACAGGATCACATGAAACACAAATATCTTAGTGAAATAAATTTGCAGTTTCTTTTTACAAAGCTGAAACAAGACATTGGTTATGTGAAGTCTGAACTCTCTCTCTTAGATGTGCAGAAAAGCCCTGGACCAATTTAAAGACTAGTTTGAAGCCATTAAAAAACTTAAACAAAAAGGTTTGGGAAAAGTTTAAAAGAATGAGAAAAATAAAAGACCTTGTTCGACTGCACTTGATGACACATCTAATGATGAATTACCTTTCTTGCTGCTGCTTTCTTTCCATCAACAGAACAAGAAGGGCGAGGAACGAAAGGCTTCAAAACGTGTAGTTAGCTTCCGTATATTCATCCCTAATCTCCAGAAATAAACAGAGTGGACCAGAGGCTATCTTTTTCAATAAAGGTGAGCGATGACCATGACTTTCCTAATGAATTCTATACAAACCCATGTGCAGCTCTTTAAGCATCCAAGAGCTTCTGGCCAGTATTATTCCTTCAGGAACTAAGCCAGGTCCTCTGGCTTAGCCTGGTTGGCTGGTGGCAGTGGGCTGACAGATGTGGAGATTGCTAAGCAGATGTGTGGATCACTCTTGCAGTCACTGCGTCTCTACCAAAAGACGACATGATGAAAGCTCAAGCACCTGAAATAAAACAAACATCTCTGGGTGGTGAGCCCTCAGAAGAGGAGTCTTTGCCTGACTAAGCTTAGGAGGTCAAAGCTGCATCCAAAGCTCACCCCGTCTGAAGTGGGAATTGGAGGAGGAGGAGGGATCATAGCCTGGAACCATGTCACTGTCAGCCACGGGCAGAACTGGCAGCTGCTGAAACTGTGGGATGAGGCAGGGCGAGGGGAGGCTGTGCAGGAATCCTACCCCTCAAAGGAAGACTCTCACTGGAAAGTGTTTCGAAATCCTTTGAGAGTCATGAGTGCAAGCTCAAAATAGTGTTTGCTGTGCTTCTGTTTTTCTGTGCATACCTGCATTTACATTTTCTTCTGACTGAAAAAGAAATTCACAAGGGCTCAAACTCATGTGGAATTCAACCTAAGGTTCAGCCTGAATCCATTTCTGATGACCAATGTTTGTTACAATACTGAAAGCAGATTTTCACCTGCTTATATGAAGTTTGTCCCTGTACTTTCTGCTAGTGATTAGAAACCACATAAGACTCAGTACCACTTTCCAAAGCCCACATCAAATCCATTGGAAAATGCAGCTTTGTGAATGCAACAGGGTAAATCAGGATTTTCAACCCAAGCATATGCTAGAAAAAGTATAACAGTCGTTTTCATGACTTTATGTAGTCCCATGTAGCCTTACTGTGCAAGTAAAATAGATTTTAGAGACATGTAGGCTGTTTTCTGGACTATAGTTGCATGAGGGACAGAGCAGCCAAGCAGCTGGAGACTCATCAAAAGGGAGTGATGGCACCCTGAGTGCTCCATCAAGAAGCACAGTCAAGCACCTCATGAGAAAAACAATGTGTGATGGAGAAACAGGACTGTGAAGGATGAGACTGAAATTCTAAATGGTGTCTGAACACCTCTGAGGTTTATGCCATCAGTAAGTATGGCAATACAGCATGTTTTCAGGGGGGCACCCGTCCAAATCTGAAGGATCAACCAGTGGGTATTGTGCATAAAAATCTAGTAATTGGTGTCATCAGGTGACTAGGCTGAGTTCACAAAGTCAGGAAAATGATAAACTTGAAGAGGTTCCTAAATGGATTGCTAAGCATTTAAAACATCTTTTCACACCAGCTGCATAGAAATCTCTGAAATGCCAGTGCTGGTTAGCTCACCATCTGTGTTATCCCCCCATCTCTTCCCCTCCTCCTGCCTTTATTTTGAGGCTTATTTATGTTGCCAGAAGAAAAATGACTCTTCAATATTCTTAGCGTGTTATTGGAAAGATAAATTTTGAAGTGAAATTTTTGTTGGTTCCAACTCTTGCTATATAAAGCACATTTAATAATATTTAACATTTACTCAGCCTACTTATTAATCATTAAAGAATACCAACTACCAAAATAATCCATAGTTAACTGAAATTAAGTAATCACATATTAAAATTACACCACAATATTGCTCAGATCTCAGAACAGATGGAGAAGTCAAGCAGAGAGTTTTTAAATAGTTTGTTTCAGCAACTTTTTAATCTTGTTGCTGCTTAATTTTCAGAAACTCACTAAGATAATTACTGACTTATATCACACTCTGTGCTTAGGTATGCACCGCTGAAACATAGCTTTTTATATTTATATTCTCCTGTGAGATCTGTGGATCCACTCTCAGCTAGGAAGGCAAGATGAAAACATCCTGATGACAGTGCAGGAGGTCTGACCAGGCTTCTCTCTCTGCTGCTCCTTATGGTGCTGCAGTAACTATAGTGGCTCTTAGGCATCAGCTTTATCAACTCTTTGATTCCTTTTTATTCTGCACAGCCAGTTAAAATTAAGAGCAATCCATATGTCTCACCTTTGGTTGGAATGACTGATGCAAGAAGCTGTACTAGGAAGGTAAAAGTCATTTAACGGCAGCTCTGGAAATATAAACAGTTTCCAAGGAGGTGTAACCATTTTAATAAGTTTGGAGTTGGTCACTAGCCCTACCCATCAATACTTGGCAATGTGAGGGAGATGACACACAGCACTGCTCACTGAGCCCAGCAAGAACCCCACAAGGACTGTGAGAGTATCCTTCTCTTGAAAAGGTAAAGTCCAGAGAAATGCAGGAACTAAAGAGCCAGAAGAACTGAGAAAACCCCTGACAACAAGGAGCAAAGTCAAGCTGAACACACGCATCTTCCTTTCAGAGATACACTACGGTGCTTGAGCAATTCTTTCACTGAGTGAATACCACAGGTAAGGGGGGGTGAGACTGGACTGCTCACAGGTTGAAAACTCCTCCTACATCTTACTCTGAGATCTTAACACTCTCACAAGGTTTCACCACACATGAAATTACTTCTGCCTCAGCAGCATGGGCTTTTGACATTTTCAGTTAAGGAAAAAGTATTCAAGAACATAGGGATTTAAAATGGCATATATCCATAATATAAAAAGCGTGGACTGTCTTCTGATGTACATGCTATCGTAGCCAAGACCTGCAACAAACTTGTTTCCCAGAGGCAACAAGTTGGTCAGAGATGTGAGAAATTACTCACTACCAAGACTTTCCACACCACATTTTATTACTGAAAAGTAGATAGATTACATTTCTCCCTCTGTTTTATAGATACCATAAAAATACTGCAGATCTTACAGCTTCATTGTGGAGCCCAACTCATTCATGTTTGCAAACCTGACTTGCTAAATTTGAATGGCACCATTTTTAATTCCATTTTGGAAAATGTTTGGAATAAGTTATTCTGCCACAGGCATTTTAATTAATATTGAAATAACCCATCTCTGTTTGGGGATAGATTGGAGGATGTCCTCCACCCAAGTCCAAAATTTTATTATACCTTGGATTTTTCCTTACCTCCACTTGACTTACTCTATAGCATGTGTTTCCACACTAGGATTCTTGTGTTCTCAGTCTTAATCCAAGTTTATGTTGGCTATGCTCAACTCGCTCTCTGCTCGGCAAAGGAAACATGGCAACTGCTGTGTTCTGAACTGTGGTAGGGGTACTTGACCAAGTGCTTGAACTATGTAGACATTCTTAAATCTGCTTGAAACTGCTTTTGCTGCAGTTACTAATGCTGTTGTAATGCCTGGAAAGGCATGGGAAAACACACAGAAACTGGGACACCACAGAGGGGCTGCAGGCACAAGTTGCAGTGAAGGTAATTACTAAATAAAAAGGAGAAATCTTTACAGTTGAGGTCAAAGCATGGGCACAGGTTTCCCAGAGAAGCTGTACAATCTCCTTCCGTGGGAATATTCAGAGTTGACAGAATGAAACCCTGAGGAAAACCTTTGCATGATGGCAGGTGGTGGGACCAGAGAGATGCCCCAGACCTGACTTCCACTGGTCCCTTCCAAATTAAGCTATTCTGAGATTCGTGCTACAGAAATCCTGGGAAGCAATGACTTCATTTTTTTACAGAGATACAGTGTCCGCAGCTTGTCTTAATAATAGCATTTAGGAGGAGGACACAATGGGGATGGATGTAATGAATGCTGTCACTCTAATTCCCTTTGAATGGGCCCACCTCTTACCATGGCACAGCTTACTTTCTTCATTTGGACTATTGAAGACAGTAAACCTTTTTTCTTCTAATGAATTTTTCAAAAGTGTGTCTAAATAGTTCGCATGCTGTTCTCATAACCAAGAGGGCATTTTATTTCCACATTCTTTTGATTGCCAGTCACAGAAGGAACAGATCCTCCCAGACTGGAGTGGGGGCACATTTGGCTTGTCCTCTAGGAAAGCCACATTGCTACAGGGGGGCAACTACCCACTGCACACCTCTGTTTGATACCGGTTTTGGTAACAAGGGTCGTGAGACAGTTATCTCATCAATACATATAAATATCTCAAAGGTAGTTGTCAAGAAGATGGTGCCAGGCTCTTTTTGGTGTGCCCAGCAATAGGACAAGGACCAATGGCCATAAACTAAAAGACAAGAAGTACCACCTTAGGTAGAAGGACCACCTTAGGTTCTTCTGAGGAAGAACTTATTTACAATGAGGATGGCAGAGCACTGGAACAGGCTGCCCAAGGAAGTGATGGAATTTCTCTCTGGAGACATTTAAAACCCACCTGGACACATTCCTGTGTGACCCTGCCTTGGCAGGGGATTGGAGTGGGTGATCTCTAGAAGCCCTTTCCAACCCAAACGATTCTGTGATTCTGCTTCAATTATTCATGTGCTTTAGAGAGGAAACACCCTGGCTGCTGGTTCACAGCCAGACACAAAGAGGGAGACAAGGAGATAGCTGGTATCTTTTATGCCCGTGGGATTAGGTCTTCTGCGTTTTGACCTTATCAGTTGGGAGACCTTAGAAAACAGCACAGATCCATCCTTTCGGTGGTGAACAGACTGTTAACCCCAGAGCATACACTGCTCAGACCGTGTAACTGTGGAACAGGCTTTTTCACAGCAGTTTCTAGCGCTACTCGGACCCGTTTCCATCCGGCGGCGCACGGAGCTCCCGCTGGGCTCAGAGCCCTTCCAGCCGAGCGCGGCACGGACGGCACCCACCGCGGGAGAGGCGGCTGCGGAGCCGGGCGGGGACAGCTGGCCAGCGATGACCCTCCCGCCTCGGCACCACCTCGGAGCGACCCCAGGCTCCCCCCGGCCCGGCCCTGACGTGTGCGCCCCCGGGGCGGGGCGGGGCGGGGCGGGGCGGGGCGGGGGCTGCTCGGGGCGGGGCGCAGGGGGCGGCCGGGGCGGCGGGAAACTTCTGCGGCTTCAGCACCACAGACAGGGCGGCCGCGGTGCCGCCGCCCGGCATGAGCGCCCCGCCAGCCCCGCCGCCGCCCTCGCGCTCCGCCTCGGCCCCCGCACAGCCCCAGCCGCCAGGGCGCCCATGGAGGCGGCGGCAGCCCTGAACGAGAGCGGAGCGGCAGCCCCCCGGCTGCCGGCCGGCGGCGGCAACGCCTCGCTGGAGCTCTCTTCGCGACCCCCCTCGCCCGCCGCCCTCAACCCCTGGGATGTGATGCTCTGCGTGTCCGGCACCGCCATCGCCTGCGAGAACGCCCTGGTGGTTGCCATCATCTGCTACTCGCCCGCCCTACGCACCCCCATGTTCGTGCTGGTGGGCAGCCTGGCCACGGCTGACCTCCTGGCCGGCCTCGGCCTCATCCTCAACTTCGTTTTCCAGTACGTGATCCGCTCGGAGACGGTCAGCCTGCTGACGGTGGGCTTCCTCGTCGCCTCCTTCGCCGCCTCGGTGAGTAGCTTGCTGGCCATCACGGTCGACCGCTACCTCTCCCTCTACAATGCCCTCACCTACTACTCGGAGAGGACGGTGCTCTGCGTTCACACCATGCTGGCGGGTGCCTGGGGGGTCTCCCTCTGCCTGGGGCTGCTGCCCGTGCTGGGCTGGAACTGCCTGCACGACCGTGCCTCCTGCAGCGTCGTCAGACCCTTGACCAAGAGCAACGTGACGCTGCTGTCTGCCTCTTTCTTTCTCATTTTCCTCATCATGCTCCATCTCTACATCGAGATCTGCAAGATCGTCTGCAGGCATGCCCACCAGATAGCCCTCCAGCAGCACTTTCTGACTGCTTCCCACTATGTCGCCACCAAAAAAGGAGTCTCTACCCTGGCTATAATCCTGGGGACTTTCGGAGCCAGCTGGCTGCCTTTTGCCATCTACTGTGTGGTGGGGGATCCTGACTACCCTTCTGTGTACACGTACGCCACGCTTCTACCCGCTACCTACAATTCCATGATCAACCCCATCATTTATGCCTACAGAAACCAGGAAATCCAGAGGTCCATGTGGGTGCTCTTCTGCGGCTGCTTTCAGGCTAAAGTGTCCTTTCGCTCGCGGTCCCCCAGCGATGTCTGAGTGACTTTTCTCTGCCGTACTGCACAGAGTGACAATCTCCTCAGTGGACTATTACAGTGCCTGTTCTAAACTTCAAACTACATTGTGAAGTCATTGGAGACATGCTTAAGTATTAGCACTTTATACATATTTGTATCTCTGAAAGTGGTTCAGGGTACGGAGTTCTGGGTTCCGTCAAAATAATAACAATGTGGTTGTACATAAATTTGCACATCACATTTGTGAAGTGAAGACATTCCGGTAACGCTTAATTTTAGCACCTTATTTCTAGCTGCTCACCTGCCAAAACAGTGTTGCCTTTCTGAAGGGCAGATAGAAAGAAAGTTGTGTTTGTGTTGTATTTATATGTGTGTATGTTGGGGGGGAGATGGGGCTGGGAGTGTATGTATGTATGTATGTGTGTATCTATACTTTGCTGCACAATATTGATAAATTATAACATTTTGTATACAAATAAAAATATGTGAAATGTAATATGACTTTGTGTGTTTAGATGCTTTTAGACATAAGAGAGTTGGCAAATTTGCCTGTTGAACAAAGTCCCTTGAAAGCTCCCTGTGTAATTCTGCCTAAAGAGATAATCATTCACTGTGGAGATGAAATACTGCACCAAGAAAGGCACCTTCTGATTGCTTGTTTGTTTGTTCTCTTCTTTAGTCTGTCAAACAGAGTAGCAAAGAGAACAAACACCTTTCCCCCCCCTCCCCCCACCTCCAGCAACCAAAAAAACAAAAAGCCTGGTCAAATAGGCTGCTCATTACCAGGTTTCCAATAGCTTTTATCTTCAAGTTAGCCCTTTATGATCCACTGATCCATTTAAAAAATTTCAAACTGTGGGGGAAAATCATTCTCTAGGATGATTTTTTTTCTCTGTGTTTTAATCTAACACTGGAAGAGAAGAAAAAGAAAAAGAGGAAAAATCAAAAAAGGCATGGTCTTCTTTCCTAAAAGACTGTAAAATGCCACGATAAATTGACTTTGTTTATCATCTGCAGTTCTGAAGGGAATCTGAATTATTTGTCCCTCTCTTTTTTTTCTGGACTGTGTGCTACAGAAAAATCATTTAAGTGCATCTTTGCTGTCTGCCTGTCTCGGAGCAGTATACAGTTTTCTGATAATCCCATGGCTTAGTGGCTTCAAGGAGTCCATCAGAGGTCAATGTTATTCAGAGGTTGGAACACTCCTTCACTCAGCTTCAAATTCACCAGTGACTGACTTATTTATAACACGTGCAGCAGATTTTAGAAGCAGTGTTACTGCTTATTTATTTGTAGTTATGCTACACTTATATCCTGTTTATGTTATAGTGTATTGCTATCCTTTCAATTTGTATTTGCACTTGTATGTGCATGGTACCATATGAAAAGTTTGGACTAATGTGTTTTCCAGCTTGTGACTGGGCAATGCATCAGGCATCTGCCTGCTGGAGTGGCTGGAGCCACAAGGACCCAAAAAGCCTCAGAGAGACCATGAATCAGTAATGCTGTGAATGCAAGTATTATGCAAACCAGTGTCATTTCACTGATAATACAAAGAGATTACACTTAAAAGAAAAACTGGTATTCCAGACTCTGCTGGTTCCACTACTTTTGTCAATTCTAATAATCACAAATGTGACATTGTAAATGATTAAGGCATGCAGTTCATCAGGAAACTGTTGCAGTGAGGTTACAAATATAATTCAAAGCAGGTTTTGTTATAAGTCAAAATGGTGCTCAGATTAAGAACTCTCTAGCTACTTGTAAAAAAGATTTCCCCCCTCCCTTTTTTAAGCCCCCATCTCAATTGCTATGTCTAAGCTAGTAAAGAAAAGAGGGCAAGGCCTTCCCTCTAGCCCTGTAACTGAGTGGCACAGAGCATGCTTAAGCTCCCTTTCCCTTGCAAAGCCAGGGACCAAGGCCAGGATGGGGGATCCTGGCCCTGCTCTGGCCACCTGCATAGACTCAGGCAAAGAGGCTGCATCACCCACAACAGTAACTGCTGAGAAAAAAGACTACTGAGTGCCTCAGACAGGCGAAACCTGGCAAAATTCTCTGATAAAACTGACAAACTTGCCATCTGCTAGGCCTTAGTGTCATAAATCTTTGTAAAACCACAGGGGAGGGTTGCCAGGTGCAGGTCCTCACACCCTGGCACTGACCCTGCACCCAGGTATGAGATGCTGAGTGGAACCTGAGCAGGCTTCTGGGAGCCCTGTGCAGGCTCTGAAGACCAGTGTTGGCTCTAAAATCCCCGAAGACAAATTTCTTATGCTTACTTGTAGTCCTTGAAGTTAGGCAGAATCTGCTACAGACCACCCCTAATGCAACCTCCTCTTCAAACTCTTTCAGGAACTGAGCATTGGGGATTTTCACCATGGATTCGTTGCGCAGTGACAACCTGTATAAAAATTAGATAAATAAAACTTAATTGAATAGAATCCTACTTTAGTAATAAAACACTTAATTAGTGAATGGAAAGGACTTAGGTGAATTCCTCTTCCAGTTTTCTGTTATGCGGACACATATTCAGTTTACCACTTTTCCCCATGATTTACTGTCTCTACAAAGTAAAGCTGGATCCCTCCTGTTGAACATGTGACACTTTTAAAGTATTTCCCCAAGGATTCCTCTCTTCTAAGAAGCAAACTTGTGTTGCAGTGATCTTAGCCATTCATTTTCCTAGGACAATACAAATTAGAGATTTTTTTTCTATATATCACCTTCAGAAAGATTTGCTGACTCATAATTTCTCATAAAAACTAAGGTAAAAGAGGAGAGAGTATTTTGATGGGGTTTGCTTAGCCCTGACAATGGAATTGACATCAACCGACTTGAAGTAAAATATGGCTTTGAATTTTCAAAGTGAGCCTGTATCTGCAGGAATATCTGAGCAGAATAACATAAAGCAGACTACATAATCTCTTCTCCCCAAACAACATTTCGCTTTAGAAAAAGAAAAGCTGTGCTTCCTGATGGAGGAAATGCAGGAATTGTGTGTTGCATGGTGCCTGTATTTTTCTTGCTCAGTTTTTTGTTGAAACAGCAGAGATGTATTTGAGAAAATGGTGTTACATTTGCAGTATCTGGACCCACAAACTCCTCCGGTTGTCAGATGATGGCACTTTTACCTTGGTCATGAAATTATTTGGGGTGACAAAAATTCCCAGAGTCCCCATTTCCAGTTGCTGAGCAGGGCATGGCTGTAGCCCCCACACAGCCGCAATAGGAAACCATCTCAGGGGACAACCATGTGTCTGATTGAGGGACACTGTGTCTGATTTTCTATTTCCAAGAGTCAGCGGGCAACTTTGCATAGAGACCAGAACTGCAATGGCAATTGCCTTTACTGCTGGTGAGCACAGATCTTTCCTTGTCACTGCAGCTTTGTTTTTATGTTCTCACATCAATGATGTGAGGGCAGAAAACACACACTGAATTAGGTGCAAGGAACAGTCCCAGCATTTGGTAATGGTATATTCTATGTAGCCTTCACTGGAAATGGAAATGAGGTTTCCTGCTTCACCACTCTTAAAAATTCTTTGCCTTGTTCTGAGGTAAAATAATGTCAGACCAGGTCTAAAGAGCTCCCAGCTTGTTCCCACTGAAACCAGTGATGCTCTATTACACATAAGCCACAATAATGGCAGTATCTCATTACAAAAACTACCCTTTTGAGGCAGGCAGTCCTTGGCCTCAGCTCCAACTTTCATTGGAAACTAATGGTTTATTACTAACCTTGAAAGTCTTCCCCTGTAACCTGAAAGTTACAGGACTTACAGAGCCTTGCAAGACCAAATCCCAGCAATTTGGCTTGCATGGCTCGCTGTGTTTAGCTCCCTTGTTTCAGAAGGAGAAGTTCAGAAAAAAGAGCATAGCTCTGGTAAGGAAGGCCTTGTTGGAAGCTGGACCAAAAGCACCCCACACTGCTTGATTTTCTGTGGGGCTTCTACTGAAATCAGTGGCAGAACAGGGGAAATGAGATTGACTCTGCAGGCTGCTTTGTGTGAGTCACTGTATATTAAAAAGCCAGCTGGACTCAAAATCACAGGTCAAACAAAACCTCTTTATTTAGCTAAGCAAACAAAAGGACAAAACACTTTTAAACATGAAAAGTGAGTCTGTACATATTTTTATCAATGTGATAATCCACAGGTACTAAGTAACACCCAGTGAAGCACTAGAATCTTGAATCTCCATTCTGCCTCTCTTATTTTAAAAAGGATCAATGTTTATAATTAGGTAAAAATAATTTCTAATAGTGCAGCTGCTCCTCAGCATTTCAGCTAGCTTTTGCGGCAGTCATCTAAAAAGAAAAAAAAGGAAAGGGGGAAAACAAACAAGGTGGTTTTCTCCTTCTTGCTGCTTCATGAAGGAGATGTGTGATTGGATGGCAAGGAGTGATGAGTGGATGTGATTGAGCTCTGCAAGGAGAATGAGCACATCTGGATCTCACCTTAACCCTTGCTGAGTTTGCTTGTTGGAGGGACATTGCATTGTGAGGTGTCTCCTCATCACCAGGTCCTCATCAAGTGAGCTCCTCCTTAGGACCTGCTACTGCTTAAAGTCCACAGAGAAGCTCCTGGGCTCAGGAGTGCCTCACAAAACTCCCCTGGGTAGAAAACCACTATGCCTTTCCCCGCCCTCTTGATGTTTCTTTCTGCTTTCCCTTTCTCCTCTGGGGAAAACATTTCCCCAGGGGCAATTTCATTTATTGAGGGCAGGAACTCGGTGCCCTGGAAATAACCCAGCTGCTGCTGGGACAGCTGGAGAAATGTAAGCGCTGACTCAGTGCTGACAGTAGAGGTGGCAGCCGGTTCAGCAGAGGCAGGTCTGCTCGTGTCAGCTCTGTCTGCTGCAAAGAAGTGACAGAAGGCAGCAGGAGGTGAGGCAACGGTGAGGTCTCTGTGCAGGCTCCACATGTTGCAGCAAAGTCTGATAGTGATGGGTATTTTTCAGCAGATTCCCACTCTTTTTTTAGTGATTCTACCTTTTTGGCATTGTAACAGAAGTGGTGGGAGAGAAAGAGCAAGAGAAAAGATGAATGTGCTAGTATTTGCATAAGGGAAAGAGCACAGTGGTTCACACTATGACTCACGAGGTGGGACCAGCTCCCCTGGCCATACCTTGAATACATCAGATGGCTGCAGTGTACCCTTCCAGCAGTTGGTTGGTGCCACAAACAAGACAAAAGATCAAAAATATTTCTTCACTGCAGCATTGTCTGAGTTATTATCAATCCTAGACACCTCAAGCAGACAACTGCAAGTGCAGGCAGAGCTGCCCAACCTATCGTTCAGGCAGTGAAGGGATAAAACTTAGTCCAGATTCACCTTTTGCCCTGCTTTTGAACACAATTAAACTTCTAGCTGCAAGGCAAGACTTGACAATCATCTACAAGACAATTTAATTTTTTCCATCCGCTGCTGTCTGTGCCCCTGACTCAAGGTGCTGGGGCAGAGGATCCTTGCACTGTCCCTCACATCTTCCTCTGTGGCACAGGCTTTTTCTACCCAGGCAAGACTGGAGTAAAATCTATACCATGGCAGATTTTATAAAGGTTGTCAGCACTTAAAAGTGAGAATTAGATGCTTAGGATCAAAATTACCAAAAGGATTTAATCACCAGTATTCCTAAAGGTGGGTGTTTCAGCAATCTTGCTTGCTACAAGTACCAAATTACTCAGCTGCTTTACATTTTTATCCTTCGTGCCCTTATAACCAGGCAGGAGCACATGCACAGGCTGTTTTGCCCGAGCAGCCCAGAAGCTGCTTTTTCCCCCTACACTTGATGGGGATTGAAGGAGTCTGTGTCCTTACACCTGTGTTTTCCACATGGCTGCACTTGGTAGGAAAGCACAGGAACACCACACTGAATAAAAGTGATCCAGGCCTTTTGTCTCTGCACTGGCCTGTTTCCACAGGCTTAAATTTGCTCCAACAGAGAAAGGGGCTGAGTCCAGGATACTGGCAGAGAGTGTGTTTTTATGCAATGGATGTTTATCAACACTGTTGGAAGCACTTGTTTCTCTAGCAGGGATAAACTGGCTGCAATGATTCAGGCCCAGGGGATGGATGGGGTCAGGAGGAGGTGAATTGTCTCTTGGGGAAGGAAAGAAATTCTGAGATAGGGGAATATTTTGATGTGGGGGTGAGTTGTTTGTGTGGTTTTTGGTAGGTTTTTGGTTGGTTAGTTGGTTGGTTTGGTTTTGGGGGGTTTTGTTGGATTTTTTGGTTGTTTTTTTTTTTTTTTTTTTTTGTTTTTTTTTGTTGTTTTTTTTGTTTTTTTTTTTGTTTGTTTTTTTTTTTTTTTGTTTTTTTTTTTTTTTTTTTTGTTTTTTTGTTTTGTTTTGTTTTGTTTTTGTTTTTCTTTTTTTTCATGCTGCTCACTGTCTAGCTCCTGGCTGACTTAAAACAAAATTGTTTTTCCAGGGAAGGTTTCTCCAAGTGACCTGCTTATTTTGCAGCTTAATTGAAAGACTGAGATTTTTCAGGGATGGATTGGAAAAAAGGATTTAAAAATTAGTTTGAACCTTCTGTCTTTTTTGAGTTAAGGCAAATTTTGTGTGGATCAATGCTCATTTTATCACCACTAAGATGACAGCATGCATATTAATAATTATATTTAAAACCAAGACCAAAGGAGAGGTTCTGGAAACATTCTCCTAGATGTAGATTGTTTAAACAAATATTTAGTCTCCTATAAAATATAATTAGAACTACGACATTCTTTGAATGATTGAATTATTTATTTTAATGAGCACCTTCTGTGACATGTTATCCTTTGCATCACAGTGAGATAATGTAACTGTATACCTGCAGGTAGATATAATTTGTTGATTTTATAGAAAGAAGTACACCTGGGTAGTATTAAGATGTTGTCAAAAGAAATCTCATCTTTGGGAAAACCAATGTGTCAGTAAATAATGGGGACCATGCTGCATTCCAATATCAGTCTCTGACTTCTGATTCTGCAGCTAATTTTTGTTCGTTGGTAGGAAGTTAAGATTTCCTGAAGAGTTTATAATTTTTCAAAGCAGGAGTGCATTTTGTTTTAAATGTCATTATTCAGTGGCAAGGAAGGAAAATGGGATACAAATAAGTTAAGGTGTAGGTATGCTTGTAGTCCTATGAAAGGCCCGAAGAAAATAATCAATTGTATTGAATTATGCTATCAGAATTAATGCATCAGAAAATCTTTTGCAGCGAGAGTTTGGGCACAAACTGTGATCTGTGCACCAAGCATAAATCCAAACCTTCGAGCGGCTCCCCCGTTTGATGCAGCTGAAGGTGAACTCCTTTCTCCCAGGGGTCTGAGCTGCTCTGTGACAGACAAAGGCCATCACGTGGGAGACAGGCATTTGCAGAGAAGTCCATTGTATGAGGCCTCACTTTTAACACTGTAATAGTGAGCTCTAAGAGTAATCAGATACTGCCTATTCATGAATGAGAACAGCTAATTGCATTATTTTTATTTTGAATGAAATTGAAAAGATCAGAATACTTTGCTGTGGTTGCTGTCACAGTGTTAGTTCCACACGAGACATGTTAGCAGGAAATAAAGACTCTCTGAATCCCCACAACACTCCCAGCTATGCTAAGGTAAATGCCCTGCTGCCAGCTTGCCTGCTGAAACCCACCACTATATTAGCAGCACACAGCTCTAATTGTGTCAGCCAGAACATTTTCTTCTTTCGTTAGACATTTTTAGGAGTTAAAAAAGTCTCTGTCTCTGCCTTCATTGTCATTAAAACTGGGACCTTTTGTCTAATCAGTGTCCATAGTATTGGTCAGTTCCATAACACCTTCCTAATAATATTCTCCCATCCTGCCATGCTTGGTCTGAAATGAGCACTTGTCACTTTACCTGAGAAGACAGAAACACGCTGAATGTCTCTGATACTTGAGCTGATGATGTCAGTCCAGCTTCTCTATAATGTAGAACTTGTTTTCTGCCCAACTGGTTGCTTATCCCCTTTGCACGGCCAGTTACTTGGCTGTTTCCATCTCTCCAGTGATTCCTGGTGCCTCAGCCAGTACTAAGCAGGGCATGAGTGCCCTGACAGCCCTCTCCACTTTATCCTTGCTACGAACTGAGGAGTGTATTTGTGGCACTCAGTGCTGTGGGTGCTTCCCTATTCTCATGAGTAAAGCACACCCCTGGACAGTGCAAGGCTTGGAAGGTGTCTCATATTGCTATGTGAAGCATACCTATGTAGTAACAGGTGAGAGCTGGATACTTGCATGAAAATCTGTGCTTTGTGATCCTCCTCTTCTGCAGAGCAGAAAGTGAGGATATGAGAAAATGAGGTAGCAGTGAAATTTGGTTGGGAGCTACCAAAGAACGTCAGAAAAGTTATTTTGGTCCTGGAACAAGGTATTTGCATACAAAACACAGATAGGATGCAAGTCTTTAGTCCCCATTTTGGCAGCATCCATGTGCATCTGTTATTCTATTGCTCTGTCTTCTTGCCCTGACACCTCCTTCACTTCCCTTTCTGCCCTAGAGGTGGCCTTTCACTCTCTCTTCCCCGAAGGCCCTGTGACAGTGGTATGTTTCCTGCTCTTGGTATGAGCTGCCTCTCCTCAAACACATCCACTTTTCTTTCTTTTTCACATGGCCCTCCTGCTGCTTTCCTCGGAGGGGTTTCACATGTAAAGAGTCGGGTGGACATCGCTTTGGAGGGCACAGCTCCAAGGGGGACAGTGTTACGTCTGTGCCACTTCTGCTCTTGCTGCACACAGGAAAAATATAGATAATACAGGTCTATGGGCCAGTCTGGCAGTGATGCAAGCAAAAATCAAGGAATCATAAAACCATAGAATGGTTTGGGCTGGAAGGGGCTTTAAAGATCATC
The DNA here is from genome assembly GCA_038380795.1 of Pyrocephalus nanus. Classification (NCBI taxonomy): domain Eukaryota; kingdom Metazoa; phylum Chordata; class Aves; order Passeriformes; family Tyrannidae; genus Pyrocephalus; species Pyrocephalus nanus. The sequence goes on from CM076260.1 coordinate 46,142,969, forward strand.
TAGTTCCAACTCCCCTGCCATGGGCAGGGGCACCTTTCACTGGATCAGGTTGCTCCAAGCCCTACCCAACCTGGCCTTGAACACTTCCAGCCTCTCTATCATGCAGGCAGCAGAACTGGTTTTCTGCCCAAGCAGTTGCCTATCCCATGTGCCTGCCAAGATATGTGGCTGTTTCTAAGTTTCCAGTGATTCTCCAGTGAAAAGTGACTCTATCCATCAGACCTGCATCTTGCTTGTCTCACAGTGCTCCAGAGAAGCATCTGTAAGTGACTGGTGGAGTTTATTCTCTGCTTTTTGAAAGTCTCCTGCGGCCAGATGTGATAAGACACAAGAGCAGTGTTTTTCAAGATACCCAGTGTATTACACTACTAAGGGCTTCAGAGCGAGCACTGAAGGCTTAGCCCACCTCACTAATATGTGCTGTTTTATGGCCAGGATAATCCTAAATGGCATGTCATGCCATTGGACTACCTGAAGGACATCTCCAAGACTTGCCTTTGGAGTGTAATACCCAGAACAATGACCTCTGTATCATTTTTTCCAGGCACCAAGGTAGGAGCAGAACAGTGGGTGCAGTGGTGTAGTCCCACTGACAGAGGGCAGCCAACATTCAGGTTGTTCTAAAAATACACCACAAGCTGCTTTAACACATATCAGAGAGGTCAATCAGACTTTTTGATGGAGGTAAACATTCTTACCCTGCAGCAGCACTTCTGGTGATGGTTCCCTTTTAATACGTACGTGCAAGCCTGGCTGAAGCAGAGGGGAGGGGGCAAACTGGGCAAGATGGGGAGGGCAACCAAACTCAGGGAGCTGCAGCTTCCAGTTCCACCACAAGCCTGACTGAGGCTCCCCCAGGGAGGTGGTTATCTTTTCTCTCCCACTTGGGTTACACAAACCCCAAGTCTGAGGCAGGTGGTAGTGCTGTGCCACTTGGAGCCATTCCTCTCAACTCCGTCTTGCTGCCACTCAGAGAGGCTCCAGTCACTGTCTGGAGTTTGCTGGCTTTTTTAATCAGAAACTGAGACCGAGAAATACACATTTATGTCCTTGCACATTTCATCTACAGGCAATGAAAATATCTTTTAAACAACCTAAGGCAGCTTTTACATCTTCTTGTCTTTGCTCTATTCCCAAAAGCCTTAATATGATGTTTATAACTTTGCCTGTCCTGGTATCACCTCTCTTTGCTTCCACACAGAAGCTGTTCCTGCTTATTGAGATTACTCTCAGGTGGCCTCCCTTTAAAATGTATAACCCTATATAAATCCATAGCAACAATTTCTCAGCTGTTCCAGCACGTCAGGCTATCGATTGGCTGTGATGTGCTTGCTGTGCTGTGGTTAACCAGGTCCATACCCCTGGTTCACCCCAGGCAAAGGCGAGAGAAGAACGATTGCTCGGTGCAGTTTCTCGTCGAGCTGCATTTCCCACGAGCTGTTTGCACACTCCATCCATCAGAGAGAGGTGTTGTCTTTCTGTAAGCTCCTTTATGCCATGGCCCAACAGTGGAGGTTTCTAACTTTTGAAAATGTTCCTTTTGTAGACAGATACAGCAAAAACCTCTATGGTTTATATTACTCTTTCCCTGGATTTAATTATTGAGGTCTTACCTGGAGCTGATGTACGCAGCGTGACCAGGGAACCTACAGTGCCTGAGAGCCTCATTATTGCTTGTTTCTGCCTTGTGTTTATTTTTCTTTCTACAAATATGACAGTAGCTTTATGAAAATATCCTTCATAGCTACAGTGAAGAAGAAAGCCTAACTGAACCCCCACTTCTTCTGTGTAACCTCTCAAAAGCAATGGAGAAGAGCTTCATTTGGGTGAAATTTCCTTTTAAAGCCCCCTGTGAGAGCGCTCACTGGGGTGTGCTGCCAGAGCTGGAGGATGTACTGAGTCACAGGTGTCTGTCTCAGACAAACTGTGATTCAATTTTTTCATAAATGACTTGGGTGATGGAACAGGGATAGTACTTACTCAGCGGGTGGCTGTCAGACATTGGGGAGGGGCTGCAGTTACCTTGGAGGACTGACTTGGTGTTCAAAAGAATCTTATCAAGTCTGAAAGAGAGTCTGGAAAAAAACCAAGAGATAGTCTATTAGAGGTAAGCACAGCAACTCAGCAGGAAAATCAGCAGTGCAAAGCCAGGATAGGGAGCAAACATGTAGCAAACCCGTGGAGGAGTATCTTGAGCTGAGCTTGGTCAACAGCTTCTCACTATTTATGAAGGCTCAGAGGAGCTCCTCCAGTATGTGAAAGTTGCTGTAAAGATAAAAGGAAATCTTGTGAATCTAACATCCATGGTTTGCAGAACAGTGAATGATGAGCTTAAATGGCAGCAAGGAAGAGTCAGGCTTGACACCGAAAAATTGCCAGAAACAAAAGAGAACTGGAACAATCCTTGTAGGGGGGTTGTGGGAACTTCATAACTGGAAACCTCTCACAGCAAATTGCAAACATCCATCTGCAACAGCACAGGGATAATGACATTGTCTTCAGACAGAGTGACCAGATGAATAAACTTATGTGGTCTCTACCAATTCTATTTTAGTATGTCACTGTTACAGTTACATGTACTTCTTTATTTTGCTGTTTGCAAATACTTGGTAGCAGGTAGTCAGGTGTTACAGATGCTACAGTTCTCTGCCTTCTGTTTAGTCCAGACTTTGTGATTACCTTGTTATGTATTGCTGGCTTTCTAGGGGCAGCAATTCTTCTCCCAGTTCATACAATGTCTAGACACCCGGATGGAGTCCCTGTGAGTAGAATTGTTTGTGAATAAATATGGAAGGCCTTTTCCCCAGAATATTTCCTGCACAGTGTCAACATATCCTTAATAAAAAATTAAACTCTGAGTTTGCTTGCATGTATGGATCTTTTTATATCAAGGGGTTTTTTGTTGCACTTCCTTGTGTGCAATCCCATTTCCAGGAGGGAGTGCTACAAATCCTCACTCGCCATAGGAGGTGCTTTGGTACACTTCCTATAATTATTGCACCCAGCTGACCTCCATGATATTACAGAGGACTGACTGGAGTCTTCTGAGGATTGGTCTACCTGCAGGTACCAGCCAAAGAGCTCTATTTCATTGAGATACCATGCAAAAATATCATGGAGTAAATCATCTTTCCTCTTTAGCTAACAATGGGTTTGGAAACCCATTTGGAAACAACAGTCTAGGAAAAGTATCCCAGGTAAAGTGTTTTCTATAGAAATATTCTTTATTCCAGGTTATCTACAAATGTTGGGAGGGAAGGGTTACTGAATCACTGCGAGCTCCTAACACCAGATTGCCAGCCCCTAATCTGAACCCTTCTCACTGATGTGGTGAGAGTGATTGCTTGCCAGGCAGAGTGAAGGACCTCCAGTGAGCAGGGGCTGGTGCTACCCAAAATAGCAGGGGGTGGAAGGAAACCTCCTTGAGATGCTCATATCTTCTGTATGCTCTGTAGCAACTGAGATAGCACTATAGAGCCTGCAAATTAAATCATAACAATGTGGATAAACAAATGGGGTCAAATTCTAGTCCCTGTCACTAGGACAAAGACATTAATTTTAATTATTGGTAATTGTAACATAATGGGTGTTTGACAGCAGAACTAAGGTAGGTGTGCACGTGCATATGTGCACAAGACAGTGCCTGCAACCTCAGAGAACATGACTTTGGCAAAAAGGTCAGGGTAAGAGGGATCTTAAAAGACCAGCCAGTTTCCTTTTTGCTCAGGACATTCAGGCAACCTGTGGAAAGTAGCAGAAAACAATGCCATCCCTGTGACAAACTTTGGCTAAGTTTTGCTGAGCAAAACTGGAGTAAAGCAAAGCCTCTTCTAGAAGCAACTTCTCCATCTGGTAAATAAAAGCAAATCAGGGAATCAATAAGTAATAATGTAGCAGATAAGCTGATGAGCGAGGAGCTGTGTGTGTTCATATGGGATAGATCGCATCAGACAAAATCAATAGCTGCCTTTGTCAAAGCTATAGGCTTGGTGACCGCAGCAGATATTTATCTGAATTACAGTAACTTGTTACAAAGAACCTTGTATAAAACCTGCAGAGAGAAAATCTGTTCAGGTAATCATGCTGCTGAGTTTGAATTAGCCCAACTTTATTAGCTAAAAAAAAAAAAAAGACAAGAGTTCAGTTTTCTAGACCCTTCCAGGAATGCTGATAGGACACATTCTGAGTAAGGATCGGGGACCAACCAGATGCTGTCCAACACCCATAGAGCTGCATGGTGCACTGATCACCCCAATACAGAAACTCTAATCATTCACTACCGTAAGTAACTGTTGGCTGAAAACCTTTCTATGGCTTTGAAGATCTGTGTTACAGAGCAAGTTCACTATGACCAGTGTCACTTGAATGTATCTTTCCAAGGACATGTGAGCCCCAGGACCGTGCCATGGACACAGTGTGCAAAGAGATGCAAGGACTGAAGGAATGAAAGAAGAAAAAGAAGGCTGCTTGGGCAGAGGGAATGGTGTGAAGGGGCATAGAGTTGTTTGTTTCTGGGGCTGGCAAGGCAGCATGCAGCAGCACCTGCACAGATGTGGGTGTTACCTGAAAAGGATATTTCTGCTGTGGGTGCCTCTGGATCAAGATTCACAGCACTGGGTTTGCCACAGGACTTGTTACTTCCTCAACAATGAGTAGGTTGTCAAAGTCCCTCATACATGGTCCTGCTCCATGGCCTTGGATTTGGGTTAGGGTTATGGACTTGACTCATTGGTCTTTCATTTTTGGCACTGTGCCCACCCAGGGCTTCTGGGAACCAGCTTTAAAATGGTGGTAGGAAGGCACATAGCAGACATGTGGGATTGACTGACAAATAAAATGTGTCACCCTTGTTGATGTTCTCCCAGAGCATTTACTTCTCTGTGAACATCAGGTTAGTACAGATATTTAGTACAGCCAGGTGATTGCAATAAGAGTTAATATTGTTTTATAGCTGGCTTTTCATGTCAGTTTTGCCTAGAGGAGAAGGAGAGGGAAGAGTCTTGGAGCATTTTCATTCTGCACTATTAAAAATATTCCCGTTAGGAAGGTATATGACACAGGAATAAGTGCAGTTATCAGTGATAGCTGATCCACAGGCAATTAGCCAGAAGAAAACCAGTAATTAAGCCAACATGACCAGCCTGATTTATTGCAGCCCGTAAAAGGAAATTCTACACTTAAGCTGCCAAAATCACAGGCACTGATACCTCAATATCCGGTCACTAATAAAGGTACAGCCCTGCTGTTTGAACGAGAACATTTATGAGAGGGTGATCAGTTGCTTAATTTAAAGAGGCTCATGTTTGCCTTGCTAGCCAAATTTATTTCTGAGCAGTCTGGCATCTTGGCTGAATCCATGCTGCCTTGTGCGGCAGCTCAGTCCTGCTCCACTTGCCCAGGGTCACTGAAAGGGGCAGCACAAACCAGGGAGCAGCACCACCCCACATGCACATGGATGCTCTTGTGAGACAGCAGGCTCTGGATCTGTACACATTCAGTGGTTTCCTTTTGTGAAATAGCTTATTCTGCTGGCTCCACACAGAGAAGTGCCTCTGTGAGTTGGTCACCACGGACAAGCAGCTTTGCTCAGATGGAAGTCGGGGCTTGCCCTGCAAATCTGAGACACAGAGAGGTCTTGGTGTCATCCCTGCCATTCCTCGCCTCCTTCCCAGTAGTGGAAAGAGCCACTCTGTGCAGGCTGCTCCTCCCCAGCCCTGGGAGAGCATTAGGAGGTGGGTGCAGCAGCAGTGAGTGAAAACCTGGGGGTTTCATGGGATGCTTGCTTGTAGGATGCTCATTTTATCCTGAGTGATGCTCTTGAGAAATGCCCCTGTGGCAGCCCACCTGTCCTCCAACACCTGACAAAATATATGCATTTTCTTACAGTGCTAGTGGCTACAGGCAAAGCGGATTTTCAAAAATTCATTTGTAGCCTTTAGTTTTCTTGACTACTCAAATGTTTTCAGTCACACCGTGCTTTCCTTCTTTTCAGCATTTCCACAGAAGAATCAAAGCCACTTCCCAAGCTGCTCCTCCAAAATCCCTGGGAGAAGCCAGTGTTCAGCCTGTCACATCATCAGCTCCTCTATTTATATGCTTAAACCAGGACTTATGAGCTCAGTTTTGGCCATCTCCAAGTAGGTTGTATGGGGTTTAATGCAGCAGGGGCTGGGACCCAGTTCTCTGCTTCCCTGACACAAACATTTATGTGATGGCGATGATCAACTTGAGGGTTGGCAGGAGTGTATAATTGTTCACAGCCCTGGTACAGAGGGGATGCCCCCAAAAGGGAGCCCTGGGGGGCTTGGTGAGGAATGTCTCCTGCTGCCTGACCTGAGAAATCACCAAGAGCAGACAAACTGCCACAGTGGATGAGACAGCCAAACCTGGTGCCAGCTCTTGGCACAATCTGGATGGGGTGTCCAAAAATGCTAGTTGTGGTGGGGAAGAACTCCTCCAAGTCCCCAGCTCAGTGACCTGCCTTCTCTGGGCTGCCCCACTGAATCCTGTTCCCCAAGGAAGTGCCAGATGGCAGAGGCAACACACCAAGCTCCTACATTGGTTTCTTGGTCCGTATGCAGAGCAAAATCCCTGAGCAGCCTCAACTAGCTCCAGTTTCCTCTAGTAGTGAACCACTCCTCCATCTTCATGCAAACAAAGAAGTGTTAGTCACTGGGACCACAGTGCTTCAGTGCAGGAGCCGTGGCCCGTGGTGACAGCTCTCGTGGTTGACCCCAGACAGCACTCAGGGGTCACACAGGGTGCGGAAAGCCCGGGGAAACTCATTGGGAGAAAAGTGACTTTCTAAGCCCTGGGGACTTGCACTGCTGTGTAGCACCTGAGAGCTCGAAGGGTTCACCTTGCCTTGGCATTGCCTAACAATTGGTGTCATTGCAGCCAACACAGATGGATGAGGGACACCACCAAGCCTGTAAAGATGTTGGTGTTGGAGCATTTGCTCCATTGGGGTGTTTAGTCCCTCATCAGGGCGGAGAGGTTTACCCAGCATGAAGTCACTGGAAGGCTACAGCCAGGGGCCTGGGCCTGGGCCTCCAAGTGAGAGGAGCAGCCCTGGATGGTTTTGCTCAAGACTGAAGCCATCTAGAGATGTTCAGAGTGCCGACGCCTGCTGCCAGAGCTGTGCCGGGGAGATTGCTGGGGCCACACTGTACCACCAGCTCCCCACCAAAAATAATGCTGCAAAAGAAAACAGAAAAGGGCGAGAGTCGATGGCCATTTCTCTTCAGTTCCTTCTCCTGAGTCAGCCCTGGAGGAAGGGTTCAGTTTGGAAAGCTGCTGGTTTTGGAGGGGTACAGAGGCACAGGGCACACCAGCAACAGGGATCTGGCATGCCCTGCTACCCCACAAACACACCATGGTGAGGATGTGTCAGTAAAGTCCCACACAACAACACCACAATGTAACAAATTAACAAATGCACTACTGGCAATCATGTGACTTGACTGTGAGACAGAACCTCTATCTAAGTATTTATAAAAAATGATGTCAACATATTAGAAATTATATGTTCCTTAATTCCCCCGTGTTTCCCCAGTTACTCTGAGAAGATCACAGCTTTCTATCAGGTAGGGGCCCCTGCAGAAACACCATCTCAGTGCAGAGAAATAGGTGTGTAGAACTAGTGTTATGCTCATTCCTAGGCAACAGCTCCCTTATCCTACATTACATACCTTCTGCCACTTCTGGCCAATTCAGTTTATTTAGTAATTAGCACTTGGGCAAATTCCCAGTGCCTTTTCCAGTGCCTGAGGGTTGTGCTGCTGTTCTGCTGGGACCAGCATCCCTCCAACCAGTTTGTGACTGGTTTACATCAACGTGTGTCCTCTGGCTCTGTGCTGCTCTTGTACATTTAAATGTCCCATTGTCCCACCTGCCTTCCTATACCCAGATCCTAGAGATTAACAGTTCTGGACTAGGTCTATGGAAAGGGTCACAGCCACAGTTTTTTTTTGTGAAGGCCTTTGAAAATGTCCTGGGAGATTCTTGAATTAAGAGATGAGGTTGTGGTTTTTTTGTTGTTGTTTGGTTGTGGGTGTGGGTTTTTTTGGTGGTTGTTTTTTTTTTTTTTTTAATTATTATTTAATTTTATTTAATTTTGTTTTATTATTATTTTTGTTAGTGCTTGAGGACAGTGACTTTGATCAGTGCCCATCAATGCTGGACCTTGGCTGTGGGTTAGCAGAATGGCTGCTCGTGCCCCTTCCCATGGCAGAGTGTTTTTCCACTCAGGAACATTTTGCAAATAAGGAGATATATTATTGAACCAGCTATGCCCCACTGGCAGAAATGGCATAGGTACTTCTGGGTGACCTCCTGGATTCTGAAGCACTTTGGCTCCTTTTGGAATGAGAACTTGAGTTATCCAAAGTCATCTGAGTACTTCTTTTAAAGAGCTGTCAAACTCCCTTGGATCTGAATTGATCTGTGGTCTGCTGGAGTCAGAATCTGGCACAAGGAGGGCGAAGAAATGCTTTGGGTTTTCAGAACATTTTGGGCAGCTGATACAACATGGTCTGATTGATTAAATCACCCAGAGGAGCAATAGCTCTGCATCAGGGAGGAGCAGACAGGCATTGCTACTGCATCAGGCTGCTGCCTGCTGTAAAGGGATTTGTTCCACCTGTGGCACGGACCTGCTCACAGAGCAGTAGCAGTGCTGCCTTCCCTTTCCAAGATGACCGAAGGAGAGGGATTTCTCAATCACTCTGGAGGCTTTCACAGGGCTTCTGCAGGACTTTTCCCCTGGTGAGCAGGAGGATACAGAGAGCCCCACCACAGTCCCCATCCCCTTGAGCAGGTGAAGGCCCTGGTCCTGCAGTGAGCTTCCCACGGGTGACATGGTTGACCTGAAATCACTCCCCTTTGATGCCGATCCTCGCTGGGGCAGGGGTGATCAGCAATGCTCGGGTGAGACCCTGGGGTGTTGATCCAGGTGCTGTGGGTGGTTTGCTGCCTTTTTGCTTACTCTTTTAACCCCTTCCCTATCTTAAAATAAAGAGGTGGGGGAAAAGGAAAGAAAAGAAAAGACGGGGAGAGCTGAAAACGGAAAAAGTAGGAAAAGGAAAGCACTCCGAACTTGAGCCTTGAAAGCAAAACTATTAAAAACTGCTGCTTTTCTCTCGAACAGAGCACCATGCCTGGGCAAGGGGCTATTCCCCACCCCCGGCCCGGGCAGCGCTCAGCGTGACGGGTAAATGCTGCCACCTCCCGATGCACATCCCCGGAGCGGCCCCGCTCCCGGCTCCTCCGGGCAGAAATTCCGGGGGTTTATTCAGTGCGCGTGAAACGTCGTCTCCCAAGTGGTTTTCAACACGGCCTGAAGTGGTTTGTGGTTAGCCTCGGGGGCAGCCAGCCACCTGATAAAGCGAAACTGCACACGCCGTCTCCAGGCACAAACAGCACAGAGACGAGCCATCATCTGCATCCCGCTAATTTGCAGTGGTCGATCAAATGTTATCTGATGGTGGGTGCTGGTGAAACAGCAGGGGCAGAAGGGGAAGAAGCAGCCTTTCCGTAGCAAACAGCTTTCAGATGCATTTATTTCATTATGATTACTGCTTAACTATTCTTCTTGCTGTGAAATAAGAGAAATAAGGGTGGAAATGTGGTGGTGAATAGTTCTTACTGATCAGTGCAAAGTGGCATGTATCATTCTTCCAAAGACTTATGACTGGCGAAGGGAGAAGGAAAAGTTTAGAAAGCAAAAGGGTGTCCAGCCTGCAGGCAGACATAAGTCTGCTGATGGGTCCACCTGCTCAAAACAGAAAGGCTGAAACACCCCATGTATATCATGACAGGAATGGGGACAACTTCTGAAGACACTGTTCCTCTGGTGGAGTCCATTGCAGCAAGCAGGGCACAGAGACGAGGTGTTTCATGTGCTGGGGAGCTTGTGAACAGGAGAGGATCCAATTTTGCATCCAAGAGGGGACTCTGCTAGTGAGGGAGGCAACATGGACTCAAGGACAGAAGTAAGGTGGACTGAGGACAAGGGGTAATAACTTTAAACTGAAAGAGGGTAGGTATAGACTAGGTATAAAGAAGAAATTCTTCCCTGTGAGGGTGGTGAGGAGCTGAAACTGGTTGCCCAGAGAAGCTGTGGATGCCCCATCTCTGAAAGTGTTCAAGGCCAGGTTGGATGGGGCCTTGAGCAACCTGATCTAGCAGAAGGTGACTCTGCCCACTGCTGGGGAATTGGAACTAGATGATCCTTAAGGTCCCTTCCAAATCACTGTAATAGAACCACTCTATGGTTCTATTATTCTAAGCAGGAACTACATTACCCCATAGCTGGGCTGGGGAAACCATCATGGCTGGTACTGACCTAGGGGTGCTCTTCTGAAGGCTCCCAAAGGGGTGCTGGTGGTGCCAATCCTTCACCCCAGAGCCCGGATTTGGTCCTGCACCATGTTGTGATGAGGACAGCACCCACACGGGCTGCCAAGTGCCATTCCTCCTTGATGGATTTGGCAGGAGCTACTTGCCCCTGCTTCTCTGCACTGTCATCCCCAGGGGTGCAGGCAGGCACACCCAGGCACACAGAGGGATGTCTTTTGGGCTGGCAATTACAGCTCCTTACCTCTTTCTCCCGTTCATCTATTAGATAAAGTGCTCACAGCTGAAAGATCCCAGCTGCTATGAGTGTCAGAGCCCAGAAAAGCACATCCAACCGCTAAGGAGCACAGAGCTATGCCTCTGAGCCTGCTCCAACAAGGGGTGATAATTTTGGATGCAAAGCCCAGCATATGTTTTTGGCTTAAGAGGGTGTAGCTGCGTATTTTAAGAATAAATGCAGCATGCAGTCAGCATGCTGCCCTAGGCAGAATGGGAATGGCCACACTACCCAGCTAGGAAGGCAGCCAGGGACAGAGGGAGCAGGGTCTCGCTCTCCATCTCTCCATTACAGAGACAGCAGGGGCTGAAATTTTGCTCCACTGATGCTAAGAATAATATACAAAATCAAAAGGCTGGTTTCTTCTCTGGGGACTGTAAGCCTGATGAAGGTTTGCTGTAGGAAATAAGAAGAGAAAAGCTGTTTTGGAAAGGCTGGAGTGGCTGGGAAGCGGTGGTGATGCGGCACTCTATTTATGGATAGCTTTCTGTCAAAAGCAGCCTGTAGTTTGCTAACCAGCTTCTGATGTTATAAAGCATAGTGCTAGTTAAAACTGAAGGTTTGCAAGGGCCTTGTTGTTGCACTGAATTGGAAGAAATGTTTCTAGGCATACTGAGCACAAATGAATTGATACATCCTCTTATCTCCACCTGATGAGCAAGGGTGAAAGCAAAAAGGGGCAGACTGGGGGGGGAGGTGCTATGGGCTTGAGAAGCAAAGAGCCACCTTCACATTGAGTAAAACCTGCCACATGCCCAGGTGAGGGCTGCAAACTAGGGAATGTGAACCAGGTGCTCAAGAGCAGCACAGAAGTGGCTGCAGCCAAGGATGGATGCAAGCACAGCTCACTGCTGGCTCCTTCCCGCCGCTGTCCTGGTCTGTGCAGAGCTCTGCTTCCTTTCATGTTAATCAACAAATTAGGTTCTGTAATTTGCCTTACAAACAAGACTCTCATGTGCTCACTGCCTTTTCTATTTTAGAGGTTTAGCAAGCAAACAGTGGGAGACCAAAGAATTAAAGCCATAAAGTAATCTGCATATAATCAGTAATTACCACGAATCAAACCCTCCTTCAGTTCAGCTGGTTATTATTTCCCTGATAATATAATTCCCTGCACTGACAAAACTAGGAAATGCTCATTTTCACCAGAATAGCAAATAATTTCCTGCTGTGACTATAATACTGTATCAAGCAGTTTAGTGACCGCATAAATCCAGCTAATGAAATTTACGGGGAATATAAGGACTATTAAAATCAGAGAAAAAAAACTGAAAAAGTAATCGCTCCCTTGTGTGTTGGAAGGGGAGGGCGTTTTGCAAGCAGATGTCTGTTAAACACCTTCTTACAGGTGTCACTGACTGGTCTACACCGCGAGTTGATGTGGATAATGTCAGAGTGCTCCAGTAGGAATTTTGTGTAGCACAAATGCAGGGTGATGATCATGTATGGCTGCAGCCCCTTTGGCCTGCCCTTGTGGCATCTTCTCAGTCCTTGTGGCAGAGGGCACAGTGGCCACCACTGGGCCAGAGCTTCAGTCCACACATTCCCAAAAATGTCTCCTGGTTGCAGGGGCTGTGAAGTCATCATTGCCGCACCTGTGGGAACAGGGCTTGCTGTACCCCACACTTGTGGGTTCCTCTGGAGACCCTTACATCCTGGGATTTTGCAAGCTGCAGAGATGTGGCAAGTCAGTGGAAGGTTCCAAAACCCAAAGAGGCATCCAAACCTGTCCTGAAAATCCCTGGGATTTAGGTTGATAACTTTTCCATGTGACCTTAGAGATCTCCATCAGAGAGATCTACGGACAGTGAGTTGCAGGAGCTGCCTGGGAAGCCCAGACACATTTGATTGCTCCCAGAACCAGGCTGTCTCTGCTGTGGGGACAGGGCTGAGTTGCTGCTTTCTATCTCTGATTCATCTTCAGATGAATCATTGGCACCAAAAATTCCCCTGGAGAGAACAAAGTATACAGAAGCAAGGAGTTATCCTAATGTTTTCCTCTAATTAACCACAGCTGAATTACTTCCAGGAATCCTGTTGACCCACAAACGGTGCTGGCTTATGAGGAACATCTGTCCTGTTTGGGAGTATTGCTAACTTCTTTGTGCTTTTAAAACCCAGAAGATGCATCCCTCTTTGGGGTGTGGTGAGGGAGGGCATTTTTTAGCTCAGGCTGTGTGATGGCCTCGTACATCCCTTCATGGGGCTGTGCCGGCCATGTGTTCTGCTGGTGGTGCTTACAAGCTGGTTTTGGCTTTGCCAAAATGCAAGTGGGAAAAATCTAGCCTATGGTGTTTGCTTGGCATGAGGAGAAATTGCTAAACTACACCAGCATGCCAAGGCCTGGGCTATCAGCAGCTTTTTCATAAGGTTAGCAGTCTTGGGCAACTTGCTGGAGTTATTTCTGGCTGGCACTGGAGGGCAAAATTAAGCTGGGGTAATATGATACTTGGCATGGACCCTTGCTCTGCAGGAGCGACTGAGATGGATTAGGAAGGAAACCTGTTCTGAGATTTTTAAAATTGTGGTGAGGGAAATGCCTCACAGAGGAGTAGGAGTGGCTAAAACACACTAGAAAATCCCATTGAAAGGAGTAAGTTTTTCTTGCAGTGATGCTACCATGTAGTGGTGACAAAATGTCACAAGTTTTGCAGTAAATAACACTCTGATGTTAAAGGCTTTAAAATGGGGGAGAGGGAAAATGGAAACAACCTGTCTGTAGGGGACCCTCAGCTGTCCTGTGTCTGAAAGTGAAGTTACTGAACCATCACAGAAAGAAATTTAAGGAGGGGAATATTCAGCCTTATTTGTCAAGAGATGCTTGATACCTGCTCCAATCAGTATCCAGATGTTCCCAGTTGCCAAAAGGAAGATAGCTGCACAGAGCCTACAAATACTGTAAAAATAAGAGGAAATGGGATGGATGCAATTCTTTTTAGAGGCTGTTACTGATGCTGCTGTCAGGGGCTGCTGGCAGTTGGGGAGCACAAGTGATGATTAGTGTGGCAGAATCTATTTCTCCAGGCAAAGGAATTAGCAGGGGGAAAGATGTCTGCTTGCAGCAGGCATGTACCAAAGAAAAAGCTCGGGCTGTGCAGTACTGGGTCTGTCACTCCAACAGAGTGAAATGGGGTGCACAGCTTCAGCCTCATGGGGTCTGTTCTGTACCTCAGGGCCTGTTTCCTGAAGGTTGTCCATGTATCCTCTTCTAGCAGCAGCTGGGATGGGGATGAGGTTCCCATTCCCTGCCTGTTCCTCCGCAGCTGCCTGGTGGTGTGTTGCCAGGCATTCATTAAGCCCTCAGAGCTGACAGCCAAGTCACTCACTCACAGGAGCACTCCCTGCACATGTGTTGGCAAAAGGCAGGTTCCCAAGTTGACAGGAACCTGCTTTTTAAGCAGTTAAACCTGACCCAGCTCATTACAGCTGAATCAGGGAAGAGAGAGCTGTCCCAAGCAGGTCAAGCAGCAGATGGAGGCAACTAACATCTACCAAGGCGTGGTGATGTATCCAAGAAGCAGTCTGGGAATCAGTAAGGTCCGTCCCAGCTGCAGCCACAAAGAGTGTGCAAAATGTCTCCCATTGGCAGGCTACCACCCCTGTAGTCAGGAGGGGAAAGAGGAGGGGAAAACTGGCAGAGTGGCTCCAAAAAGGGAGATCACTATCGCTGCCCCAGCCTCTGGTTGTGATTCCTCTCCTGGTATTTGGATGTCACCACTTGCAAAAGAGAATTGGTAAGACTGAAACTCATTCTGGCCTGTAGCTGAAGAGACAGAGCGGACACTTGATGGAGCTCGAGTCGAATTTCTGTCAGATCTTTTGCTGATGCAGCCCTGGGGAGCAGAGCCTGTGCTGCAGCTCTGCCTCTGTGTCTCCTCTTGGAACTGCTCTGGTTTGTGGAAATGCTGGATTTCAGGGCTCTGGCTGCTGGCACAACCCTGCACTGCTGTGAGTGCACTGCTGTGAGCGGTACCCAGCTGTCAAGCAAGAGTTTCTGCACTATGTTCTGAAGCTGCTGCAGACACCCCCTCCCTGTGGGGATCCATGGGGTGGGGAGACTGAGATGTGACAGCCCATTGCAGTCTGTGCTCCTGTTTGCATCCTTGGAGCAGGCCAAGGGCTCATGACCTCCAGGTAAATCACATGGGGATGCACTCCAGGGCTGGCATCTGCAACCAAGCCAAGACAGTCCCAGCATCCTGAAGAAAGCCTGTTGCAATGCATATGGGGCTACTGGGTACCTGTTTGCACACTCAGGTCCCACAGCACTTTCTGAAGAACATGTCGGTGCATCAGACAGGAGATGTGTGTCAGCGTCCACCTGAATGCTGAGGAGTGCACCCCCTGTGCCACATGCAGGAAAGGGTAATGTTATTGACTAAGGGTAATTTTAATATGCTTCCTGCTTTTTAAATCCCAATTTACTGGGAGGTAACATAATCCCTTAATGATATCAAGTATTTAATGGTTTCTGTTCACAACACACCACTAAAAAAGAACCAGAATCATGTCTTTGTAATTTTTGTTTCTTTAGCCCCCATTCTCTTCCATTTACCTATTTATTTTTGGTCTGTTCATGACGGCTGCATTGTTACTATTTTATCTTTTGATAAAACCGCCGAGTGACCAATTTTGCACATGCCCAGTCTTCTGCTCTGATTCGGCCACCAAGTTACTTTCATTTCTTCTTTCTTTGCTTTTTATATTGTCCTTTCTTCCCTCTCTCCCCCCTCCCCCCCCGAATTTCTCAGTAGGAAAGGTAGATAATTTTTAACTGTCTCAGATTACAGTTCGAGAAAGGTGTGAAGATGAACAAAGGTTTCTCTTCATTTATATGGTACGTTACTGACACATTGTTTTTGTGGCAGCCTTCAGAGCCTTGGTTTTAACCAGCTGCTGTAAAGGTACAGAGGTAAACAACAGACTCTGTAAACAGTTCAATACAGAAGACTTGATTTAGTACCTTACAAGACAAAGCAATCAATAATCTATTACACATCTAATCACAGGCATGAATAGCCCAGCAGCTCACTGCACAGCATTCCACCAAATGAGAAGGGCAGTTGGAGACCACAGTAAAAGGGACACAAATCACTGAGGTTGCAAATGCATCACTCAGAGTCGATCCATAAATGCAAATATTCAAGTTCAGCAATCACCTCTCACTACTAGTGAATCATGCTATTGCTATCTGGAGACTAGTTGCTATGGCAGAAAGCTGTAGCGGTGGCAGAAGGCCAAGAATCCCGCCTTTGAAATGTTAACTGAATTTAACTCTTGACTTTTCTCAGACAAGGTTCATTACTTCGTGTGACTGTGTCACATTAAATGAGTGCTCTGTCTGCCCTGGGTACTGGCTTGGAAGGGAGATTATTAATCACCAGGACAGCAAAGCAGGTCAAATAAGAACGATTTGTCAATAAGGATTTTTTTAATACCTTCAAGTCTGATATGTGATAGCTCCAGTCACGCAAGGACCTTCTTTTTTTTTTAAATTTCTTTCTTTCTTCTTTTTTACTTTGAGCAAGTTATACCCAGTTCACAGCTCCTGGATGCACTCAGAGCATACCTCAGTGCCAGTCGGATAGTGAGGAGACCTCTAATTTCAAGTTACTGCCTGGGCACAGAAACACTGCTGCTCCATTTAAATGACCACATAGGGCACTGTCTCTATTATCCACCAGAAAAATCAGGAGTTTAGAGACTCAGGAACATGTATAAACATCAGTCGAACAGTAATTTTGTGAATGGCAGAACTACCTACACAGGGAATTTAGGGACAAGCTTCCCTTTAGCCGCCTAAAGTGCTGATCCGGCTCCTTGCTTACAGGGTAGCTGCAGGTGCATATAGTGCACTTTGGCTTGAAGATCCCAGTCCTCTAAAGCTGTGTAAATGTGATCTCACATTTAGTTACTGGACCAGATTTGGCCTGTAGGATTACTGAGATCCAAGGAAACACCTAAACACGGTCAAATGCTCCTGCAGCAGTGCTTCTAACTGGATCCACAGTTTTAAAGATGCCGATTCACAAACAGTGATTTTTCTCCCACAAACACAACACTGTTGCAGTGGGAAAAGCCTTGAGCATAGCAGGCCATGCGAAAAAGTTGCAGTGGAGGCTGAGATGGTGACAGCAAAGTTGTAAGGGTTGCTGTACACTATTCCTACCCTAGTCTACATCTCTGGAGTTTTGCCCAGTCCCCAGAGCAGGCTAACAATCACATGTCCCTACAACTTGCTCTGTAGCCTGTAGAACACCTAACGTTCCACCTTCAGAAGTCTCATTCTGACTTTCCAAACTTATTTTCTTCTATTATACAATCCCATCTTTCAGGAACGAGATCACAGGACAAGAGTGTTCTTGCACTCTCTCACATTTCCCTTCTCAAGAGGCTTTTGACCGTGTGCTCAGACTTTGAAAGAGTTATTCCAGCGAAAGGAAACACGAAAGCCCTGCACAACTTGCACTACGCTGCTGGATAGTACTTAAAAAGTGACTTTGCATTTGTTATCTTCGTTAACTTCATTAACCATTATTTTGACTGCCGCTTCTCAAAATATACTGATGCTGAAGCGTGGGCTTTTTTTAAAAAGCAACACCAAAGCCACAAGCTCCCAATTCTGTATTTGTAGTTTTTTAAAAACTAAGATCACAGTAAGATTTCAGATTTTTTTTTTGTAGATGTGCATATTGATATTATTTATTGATAGTTTTCTTGTTAGATTAAGAATATTTACTGCAACTTTGTAGCCCGTAGATTAAACACTTGAAAGCCAAGGATCCCTCAGGTATACCAGTGAAAAGCAGGCTTCACTGAAAAAGCAACACCCAGGAACATTAAAAATGAACCATTTATTAAATCAAACTGTTATTTTAACAGTTACATAAGTTACACAGCATGTTTAAGTCAAAAGATTTCACAAGGAAAAGAAAAATTAAACTTGTAATTATGCAGGCAAAAATAGTACCACACAATATGTACCTGGGAGGGAAGAAGGGAAGGGGAAACTCTAAACATTCAAATAAGGCCATAATTATTTAAAAACAACAATAAAACAATAATAAAACCCCCCAAAGATCCATTTTCTTTTCAGTGTGTTCAGTGCTGCTAACTATATGTACTTTTAGTGTACAGGTGTAATCGAGGCAGTGATATCTTGACAGCTAGGTTTAATCTTTTAAAACACTATCAGAAGTGGAATAAGGCTCATTAGTACATACAGCTGCCCTTGGAATGTCAATCTCAGTTGCCTTCATCAACTTAAAATTCACAAAGTGCACAGTTAAGATATGCCAAAAAATTTAAACTGCTACTCTACCAACAGCTGCCCATGCTTAATACTTAGTGGTCTATTGGAACAAAGTATGTTCTTTCAAAAAAGATGTGTAAGAAAAGCCACTGTAAAACATTTAGTTTCAAAGATGCACTAGGAGCTTTTTGTAAACTGAAAAGTAGAAAAACATGGATTAATTATGTAAAGAAAAGAATACAAAAAACACTAGAAATGACCATCAAACTTCCAAAGAACAAGCACCACAATGGACATTAGCATTCGATTTTGCAGTGTACAGCAATGTAATAGTTTTACTCCAGCCAATCCACTTCATCAAATTCTGAATCATCTTCTGAATCACTGTATTCCACAGCAATGCGGCGAGAGAGTATAGTAGCAACATCATTCTCAATGCGCTCGTGTTTAGCTTCTTGTTCACGTTGCTCTTCAACTTTGCGTAGCTGAATACCTGGAGAACATCAAATCACAAACACGTTACTCTCTCCCTTTATCACTGTAAAGATACTTAGCTCATGATTCACAAAATGCTTCACAAGCAAAAATGAAGACCGAGGACACTCTCCTTCTCAGATAGAAATTCTCTCGTCAAGTTTTTAAAGTGAGGAATGTCAGACTAGATCATGAGTCCTTCTACTATAATATCGTGGTTCTGATTTCCCATTAAAAATACACTTACATTTTTAGTACCTCTTAAAGTCACTTTGCTATTTGCATTTCCAGACACTTTCTATACTCCCTTTTCATGATCTCAGTTAAGAGTTATAGCTATTTTGAGGATCCTAACAAGACAGGACATCTTGTAACCATGTTTTTATCATGTAATGATCTGTTTTCGGATAAAGTATTACATAAAGATCAAACAAAATGGAGAAATAATACATACCAACATTATGAGAAAGTTAAATCCAGTAACTTGGTTAATAACACGACAGACATTATATATTTTGGTTAGGTACTCACAACATCCCAGCCTGACACAGACTAAATATGACCTACATCCTATACTTAATATTCTCCATTGTCAACTGACTGACAACCCAAGCACAGGACCTTAGGTGGAATGTAAGCGGTGGTAACTCAAGCCATTTTTTCTTGGGTATGACTTGGTCAGAAGTGTTTTAAGCAGTCACCTAAATTAAACCAGCAGGCTCTCCTTTCTTAGTAAGTTTTTTTTGCTGACATTCTCTACGAATGTTCATGCACCCCTGTACTCAGCTGTTGTTGACACATACTCCACCATCAGGCAGCAGCACTCACTGAGGTGCAGTGGGGATTTTTCTGGCCATGGGCACATGAAGCTGAAAGGTACAGCTTGCACACAGAGCTCCTCACTAGACCGTCAGTAAAACACTGCCCTGCAGCTCCACTGTTCACTTGCACTCTGCCAGTGGGCACCTTGCAATGCAAAGGCTGCTCCGCTGCTGCGCTGAGACGTGTCGAGATTAGATAGCAAACAGCTTTAAGTCTTCAGCAACGATTTCTGAATGTCATTTATATGTTGTCCTCATACAGTGACATACAATCAAAATTCCACCGCCAGTCTTTTCTGCTTTTATCTAATAGCCTGTGGAAAAACAATGGTTTTGTCTCCTACCTAATCTGTAGGTTATCAGAAATAACCACATTTTCAAGTAAACAGAAATGAAAAGATAATCTCCACAGATCATCGAAAACAGATGTACTCTTTTTTTTTTTTTTTTTAAATTAACTTCCACAAAGAACCAGTTATACCATATAATCTAAACATCTGATAAGGACAATTACAAATTGAAAAAAATCTGTCTACTTGGCAATAATGCATACGCCGTAGAGAATAGAAGTTAGAAACAGACTTGGGATGCATTCCTTTAACTTCTTACACACGCGAAATATCCCATCTCTCAAAGCTAATGTGTATTTATCAAGTTTCTGAGACAGTTCTTTTTGCCCCTCAATAGCCAAACATTACCTTTCCGTATTGCTTCCAGCAGAACGCTTCTAGCATCACTGATTACAGGAAGAGTTGAAGGATGGCGTTTTGGTTCAGGAGCAGGAATCACTTGGGATGGTGGAGATGGAGGCATTAGGGGTGCATGGGGGCCAGGGACAATGGTTGTGGGAGGAGGGTGCAGAACGGGAGGAGGGTGAGAAAGGTTTGCAACTGTGACAGGGGAGGAGGGTCGAATGCCAGGAGGTGGCAAGGGAGGAGGTGGGGGTGGTGGAGGAAGTCCCTGTACCTCAGCTTGTGGAGGAACTGGGTGAACAGGTACAGTTTCACACACTTGGGCAGCTCTAGTGACAGGGGGAGAGGGCTGTGCTATGGGAGGAGCAACTGGAGGTGGAGCTGGATGTAGAACTCCAGGAGCTATCTGGAGAGGAGCTGGTGGAGGTGGCACAGCTGGGGCCTGCAGAGCAGCTGTGGGAGGGGGTGGTGGGGGTGGGACTGGGGGTGGAGGGGTGGAAGTCATTGCAGCTCTTAATGATGAAGTTGACAAAGCAGATGGAAGAGGTGGTGGAGGTGGAGGAGGAGGAGTGGGGCTCACAAACACTGGTGTTCTGCCTGTTGCTGGTGACTGAGGACGATTTTCTACCAAGCCAGTAGTAGAACTGCAACATCCAATAACAGAAAAAAGTCATTAGAGAGTGGAAAAAGTAGTAATAGATTCACTTCTGCAACTTAAGAACATTGAACCCTGGGCATCAAAGAGCATTATATACTGTGACGATTTCAAGGTATTCATTCATATCTCATAGACAAGGAAATACAATTTTCAGTATGGAGTATGCATCAGTTTTCCAACAGACCTTTGCTCACATTCAGCTACTAACCAAATTTGTGTTCTTACACAAACCTGCATCTTTATCAAAGGTTTCCTATACTAGTATAATTCTTCCCTGTCATCCCTAAGTAAATCCAAATTATTTTTCTGAAGTAAGGGAACTAGCAGTTGATTAACTGCTTTGATTCACAGAACTTTAAAAATGAAACAAAACAGTACAAACAATGAGGACAAGTCAGATTTGAAATACGTGTTTGAAGTGTGATGTCAAAATGAGTGAGGCTAACATCAAAGGTTATCAACTCTATGTACAGAGAGGTACTGTTGTATGCTAGATAGTCATTATAGTGCAATGCATAGATGAGCTGAAGAAAACAGAAGGAAACAGTAAAATTACTTTCCTGAAAGACCACAGAGGATTTCTTTCAGCTGCTGTGGAAAGTTAATCGAAAGAATTATGCATTTTTGGGTATGATCCCCTAAAGAGTGTAAAGTCATTCTTTTCAAGAGACTACTATCTTGCTCATGTAACAACTGCATTTGAATTAACCATCCTCTATTCCAGCTTATACGTACCAGACCATAATATAAGATTTTGAGTTTAAAACAACAGGAGAGTGACAACCACAGCCTCACTCTAGAAAATACTATAAGTATGCATCCACCTCTGGAAAGGTAGAGAAATAGAAAATAAAAACACTTGCTGGTGGTGGGAGGAAGCACTTGCAATTCAGCAAATGTGATGAATATACAGCTTTGACAGCTTACTGTCTTACTGGGATATATTCTCCCTTTCATGTAGGCTGAAACACAGCTCAGTTGTACAAATTTCCAAAACTCCAAAGCTACGTCCTGAGATGCCAGCATATTTCACAGGAGCTTTTTCCATACAGTTATTTGTCCTGACATTTAACTAAGAAGGCAACACAACTGCAGTGTTAATGGCAAGATGAGGCTTGACTCCACAATGGCACGGCACCCTGCAGGGTTTAGGTGCTGGCCTTCTGTCCAGCTCCTGTGCAGACACGCTAGGGCTGTGGAACGACACAGCCCCCAGGACGTGTGTACTGCCTGGGCAGCATGGAAATCACACAGACGACGAGGGGTGGAAAACTAAAACGCCTCAATGAATTTGGTTGACTGCTTTGTACCTAACACAAGGAGGCACAGGTTTCACATCTCCTGCCCCGTGCATTGGAGGTGGCGGAGGTGGTTCGTGTGGTCTGACCAGCACTCGCTCCTCAGCTCTGTTCAGAAGTTCGGACATCTGGCTATAGGGTAATGCAGAAAGTGAATATGATCCATCCATATGGTCCACATATGCTTGAGATCTGTAGAAAAACAGTGAAAAACGATCCAATTTAGCCTTTAGTATCAGTGCCTTCAGCTACTGTTCCATTCTTTAGTTTGCTTCCTGAATATAAGTGTCTTCTCTGCACTAGTGTTGCACATATTGTACATCATGGCTTTTCAATAATTCATCCCACTTTCCCTGTCATTGCTTCTAGCAGCTCAAGGGTTTGGTTATGACAGGTGTATCACATAGTTTCTGCAGCACGTGTGTGACCTTAGTGTTTATTAGTCACATTATTTTGAGTTAAGTAAACACAGCAATACAGTCAGAACTACTCTTCTTTTGTAAGTCAGGAAACATCCATTGATGTTAGAATGGTAGAATTTACAACTGAATAAAGTAGTTAAACTTCTGTCAGAGGACCTATATTCCAATACATACCGAGAACTCAGTACTTTAATAGACATAAGATTTGATAAATATCTGTTATTGAGTAGTAGCAATAAATAAAGATGATTCAACTTAGTTGTTAATGACAACTTTAGACACCCCTCAAAGACTCGATCAGTTATGAAATTTTAATTAACTACTCAATTACAGATTTTTTTTTTATATCAAATTCACAGAAGTGTTTGCAGAACATTTTCCAACAAGTAGAGCAATACTCTACATTTCCACATACTGCCACCACTGCAGCATCTAAGCCTATTAAATCCTCAGGGGTGAAGTTTCTACTGTTATTCCAAAGCACAGTGCTCTTCTGTGTCTGAACAACATGCTCTGCACATGTAGTGCTCCCACCCACTTCAGCATTATTCATAACTGCATTACTGGTACTGAGATAATCAAGGTTTAGGGCAGGATCCTGGATATAAAAGGATACCCCCAAGAAGTGTGTCTAAAGTGGAATCCATTGTGCAACATAACAGAAGGACAGCAGGAAAGCAGATGTTTCTGCCAATGACTTGACACAGCAGTTTATAGAGATATTATACAGCTGTTCCCAGAAATATGCTAAGCACCATAACTTTAGTTGTACCCCACTGAGTGAAATGCACCAAGACCTTTTTCACATTCCGAACTAAGTTTTCAAAGAGCAGGTTTTTCCATTTTTCAGACAGCAAACACCCTCTCCTAGAGTTGCCATTATTATTCATCATCATTATTGAGTTTGTTTGAAGGCCTTACAAAACTAAAAAAAATTACTGTTATGGTGCACTTTTGGTAAGAGAAGGATAGAGGGAAAAAATTTAACTTTTCTGGAGGACAATGAATACTTTTGAATTTAAAAAACAAAACAAACAAAAAAAACCCAGGAAAACCATACCCCCAAATCTCCTAATATTAATCATCAGCCCTCTTTGCCATCAGGTGTTTCTTGGCTGGTAAAATGGACTTGGTTTTGCACAAATACCAGAAGCGTAAACACAGCAGGTGTTTCCCATGTGAAATGCTACTTTTAGCCACCAGGAAATACGTGCTGTGAAACGAGAATTCAACAGGCTGGATTTTGTAATAGGCTATAACCAGAAATGTCAATCAAATCTTGGACTTGTTCAAGAGTAAAGAGAGGCTAAGCATTCTCATTTGAGTTCCAAGTGGACATTTGTTCCTATCACGCCCACCATAAAGTCTTGGCAGTGTCTGCTTAAGAAAAATCAAGAGACTGGAATAATAGGGATTTTGTAGGTCAAGGCTGGAGGAATGTAGTGACACACCTAGGTGTAAGCTTGCAGCAGTGACACTACACCTTCTTCAAGCTGCAGATGACAACAAACATCCCCAAGGATACAATGAGGATACATACTACTCTTGAAAATAACAGCATAATAACTACTCCTTTAAGGGCACACACACTAAGTATTTTAAAACTGAGTTTTGATCAAGTAAAGTCAATGACTCCCAGTGCATTTCAAGAATAGCAGCAGCACTGCATCACTGACCATTTCTCAAGCATGCTCACTATGTAGTTCGAATATACTTAATAAAGGATAGAAAGAATAAGAAGGAACCTTGATTCGAAATGTGAAGCTGGGCCATTTGCAACTTCAATGTGCTTATGTAAGAGGTTAGCATCATCTTCTGCGAGCTCTGGACCTTGGGCTAACTTCTGCCACTCTCTCCGCCTGTCATGAGGTGCCCTTGGCACTTTTTCTGGTTCATGAGGACGATCTAGATTTTTCTGCTGTAGGAGAGTTGCGCAAACAAAATTGACAACTTAGACAGTGTTTTTTCATTAGCTGCATATAAACATCAGCCACAAAATAATCCCAATTCAAGTGCAAGAAAAATTTACTTTCAGGCTAAAGATATGCAAACCAAAGACTTGTAAGAGCCGGAAACTTCAGTCTAGTGGATAAGTAGCTGAATAATACAGAGAAAAATAACTGTATAAGTAGCTTTTTATTCTAAGTCTGAAATAAAGTTATGAATTCTACACATATTTAACACTCTTTATTAGGTATGAAATACACAGAATAATGGTGAAACAAAAAAGCTCTACCTTTTGCAAAAGTGCTTGTTCAATTTTAAAAAAATATAAGCAAAGTGCTCTTTTCCTACTAATTTCTTTCTAGTTTAAACATATCTATTAAAATGTAAGATTGTAAAAATTTTTTATTACAAATAAATATTCAAGTAAAATTTTTTACTCTTGTGTATTCCTCCTTGTTGAGTCATTGCTACTTAGTATACTTTAAAGTTTTGACAAACCTGATGTTGGTTACCCTAAGACTAAAACATGAAAGCTTTAGATCCTTCTGTATTATTCTACTACTACTACTGCTATCATTATTACTATTTAATTATTTGTTAAAGTTGATGGAATTAAATGAATACAAGTAGTTTTAGTTGAATAAAGATGACTGTAAAGTTTGGATTGTTATTAAAGTAGCATATCTGCAAGCAAACCCCTTTCAGGAAAAAACAACCAGAAGCTCTATAAAGTTAACACACATACCTTCTGCTTCCTCTTTTCTTTTCTTTTGTCCTCGGTGTCCTGCAACATTTTTTCCTTCCACAGATCAAAGAAATATGAAGGATTGGTATAGAACTTCAAACCCTCTTTTCCATCATCCCTGAAATACAATGACACACCGGGCATGCTATTTATTTGACAATATGTGAATCCAAATATTAAGACAAAAGAAGGTCATATTAAGGAACACTCAGTATCTATCTCAGACCCTGAAATATTTTACTGAGGAATATAAAAGAGATTATCACTGACCTCCTGTGCCATCAGTCTTTACTGTCCAGCTCTTAAGTGAATTGCCATACAGGGATCAAACCCATAACCGTGGTGTTATTAGCACCAGGCTCTAGTCAACTGAGCTAATCTAATTAATTTCCATTAAAGACCTTTCTTTCTACATATTTAACTGTTTATTTTCTTCACTTTGCATTCAAGAACATTACACAGTGTAATAAATACAGGGAATAAAAATGGCCTTTTCTTACCATTGTGTTAAAATTTGAGTAAAATGGAGTAAAGTTTTAATGCTTATAATGTCATCTGTTGCCTTTATTCCTCCAGCAGCTTCACAGTTTTCTAGTCTGGCTCCTTAAATATTCAAGTGCTACTCAACACGAGCAAGGTGCGTGGATACAGCCCCTCTATTACACAAAATAAGCCAGAAATTGGTTTTGATTAATTTTATTTTACCAACCTGTAAGGGGTGAGAATGTTAAGTGGAGGAGGCTGTTCACAAATGTCGTAAGTTTCTTGCAAAGGAATAGGCAGAGTTTTGCGGTCAAACAGCTGTTGATCTTGGATTGTGGAACTCCGGAAAGCTTTTCTCATTGTAATGTCCTGCAGTGACACTGAAAGGGGATATTGCCATTAAAAAAACCCCACAAAACCACCAAATATATTTTGTTTGAAATAACCTGGAATTGCTTAATGTTGGTTAAAAAATAAATATTAAGCATTGTTACTTGCATCTTAGGCATTTTACAGCAAATATAAAGTCATCTAGCACTACTACCATGGCAAGTTATTGCCAGAGTACGTGAAAAACATGTCTGTAATGTTCTACCACACTATCCTCTATTTGGCTTCCCTGGACATTTTTCTCACCTGGTAGATATCAGAACTCTATCTCTCCTAAATAGTTCAACAAATTGCTTCTGTAACTATAAAATACCATTTGATAGTTCAGAAGTACCTAATAACATTTACCAACTCCATTTCACAATCCTTTTGGTACTAAAAACTACTCTCTCTTGGTATGGATTTTATCTTTATGCCATCAGCAAGCCAAACTTTGCATTCCTTGCGTGTATGTAGTATGTAGTGAGGGACCACTGAGACGCCAAACTGATGCTAGTGAGATCAGTGAGATCTAATGGGAGGTGATTCTATGTTCCAACACATGAAACTAGTCAAATGAGGTTTTCTAATCTGTTTAATTGAGAAGACTTCTCTGTTTAATTCAGGCAGACCACTGACTTTTTTAATACATTAGCTGGGAATAATGAATTATCTTTATGTAAGATTCAAAGGAAAACAACACTATGTGAACACAATAGATTAAACAGTGATTTCAAACATTTTACCTACTCCTGTTAAACCCCATTTATCTTTTCCTATTTCAGAATCATTAAAATTTAGATAAAGATTAATGGAAAAGCAACCACAACTGATAAGCTTTGCACTTTTAATTCTGGAAACAGTATACCTATTTAGTCTCATATTTCTTTCCCTCCCTGATCTTCAGTTACTACATCTCTGAAGCCCAGGTGTGTCTCAAAGCTAACTTTGCAGCCAGCTTTAGACTTCCATTAGATAAAGCAGCAGATCTTTCCATTGGTTTGGGTTCTTTTTTTTAAAAATCAAACAGTACTGAAAACAGTTTTAAGGCATACTAGCATTAAGGAGAGCATTTTCAGCACATGCATTTTATCTGTTAATAATTATGCTTATTTTATAGAAACAGGTTGATAGTAGTGCCCCTCTACGCAAGATGAGAAGACATCCTTCCCCCTCCCTCCCTCCCTCCCTATCACTAGGGCCTTTGGTAACAACTTTTTGAAAATATTTAAGTTGAAAACTGCATTTTTACTCTGGTTTCTGTAACACACAGAAGTGTACACATACGTATGGACACACACACACAGAGACCTGGATTTCTATTCTATGATCAAAAAGGGGCAGAAGGCAGGATTTTTTTTCTGGAGGGCTTGCAATTCTGCAATGTTCTGTCTTCTTACCTAAGCACATTGACAGCATCCTTTGTGAGGCTAAAGATAGGATTTATCTGATTTTCAGCTTGGCTTTTGAAGTTTATTACAGTTGGCAAGGTTGTGTACTCCTGGAGAAGTTTCCTCCTTTTTACCCTTAGGTTCTAATTCATCACAGTGTCTTTTATTCTTTTTAATACCTTTAATTAGCTGCTCAGAAGTCTTTTTAAGCGTGTGAAAGAAGTATTATAATGTATGAATGCCAGCTAGGCATCTCAATTTCTTTAGGTATTTTTGCATTCATAAATAACCTTATATATTTTGTACCTGTCATGAAGTACAAGTTGTTATTTGCTGGCAAAAGTTCACAGTTAGAACAACTGTGGTTTATCTCATTTCAAACTTAAGTCTTAGATTCCTTTATACTTCAGCTGCTTTTAATTTGGATTATTTGTTACACAAATCACACCAAATTTACTTGTTCAGAGGTGCTTGACAATCCTGCAAGTTTTTTAACTGACACTTCTTGGAGACTTTTCCAACAAAAGTTAAAACTTAGTATACTTTTCTCTGAACCTGCGCGCATTCTGAAGACAATGAAGAAAATTAATTTATTCCAATAAATAAATACAGTTCTTCAGTTTAATATTAAAATGCTCACAGATAACACTGTTCCATAAACTAAGAGCATTCCTTAATGTCTTCAGTGAGCAAATACAGCCAGTCTAGTTCATAATTTCCATTTTCTTGCTTAAAACTCCACGTTTTGTAAACATGTACAAGGGGTAACACACATGAGGATAATCAATCATTACAGTAATAAGCATTACTACTTTCTAAACCTAAGATACACAGTAAAGATCTTCACAGAAAACATTCAGTGTAGAATTTCAAGCCAGCATTTCCTGTGCTGCTATCCAGTAACAGGCGTTCCCTAAAAAGCAGACCATTATTCCAAACAACTGACTACATTAGGACAACGTCAGTCAGGAAACGAAAGGATGTGGCGCACAAAATAACTGAGGATCATGACATGGATACAACTTGCCTACACGTAGGGATCAGGTAAATCCCACGTCGCAAGCACAGCATAATCCTGAGCTGTGCACGGTTTGGCTCACAAAGCCACTGGTTTAGTTTGCCAGCTGGCTAAGGGACACACACCCTCCTGGCTCACCTCCTCAGTGCAGGAATACGTGAAAACCTGGCTGGTCATCCAGCCATTCAGCTTTGGCTGACTGACAAACTGGCACGGCAAGAGGACAGGTCAGACAAATTGGATGTGTTTATGAATTCAGGTGTGAGAAGAGACAATTGGCTGAAGGAGGAGCTGGAAAAGCTGCAGGCATTTAACTTGATGCTGTTAAATTTAGGCTTCCAGTTGCTTAATTCCTAACTAGCACCAGAATCTTTGTATACCCCAAAATCCTAAATTTCATATGCATATGTTTTTCTGAAGTCCATCTGCTACACCACTTGTGTTTACTGAATGAATAAAAAATAGGGTCTTAAATAATTTCCTTAAATGCTGAGATATTCGCAATTTAATTTAAACATCCATCTAAACAAATGCCTGTTTATTTTTATTGTGTCTGTTGTTTGGATTGTATGAAAAGACATATTATATCAGCCAGTCTAACCTTCTGTACACAACAATATTTTCCAGTTAAGTTACAATTATCTGTCAGAAAGCTAAATTGCCAACCTTTTGTACATTTGGTTTTGAAAAAGAGATGTCAGTCCATTTGTACTTGTAATTGGCAACAAACTCTAATGAGATAAAATAACACATCTGTAACCAATATACTAAATAACATTTTACCTCTAGGTAAGCCTCTCATTAAAGTGCAATCCCCAGTTTGTAGTAAAAGTCAAGTATGGAGCACATCACCGTACTGACAGAAAGTTGCCACTTTTAACCTTTCAGATAAATTAAATACTACATTTTATCTCATCAGAAGAAAAAAAGAAATTACTAATTTTTTTTTATTCATTTACACTCACTCAAATATGCAATTTATGATTAGGTCCTAGGGAAAAAAATACTGGTAAATAAAGGTGAAGGTGGTAAACAAATAAATAATATATATATTCCTTTTAAAAGTTTGCCCTCTTAATGCTTTCTGCAGAATTTGATCTTGACAACTTTCAAGACTATGAACTCACAGCTGTGACTCCTTGCAGAACTAAATGATTAGGGGAAATTATATACAAATCAATGGAATCAGTTGCCCACAATTCTCTTTCTCTTTTCAAAATCTTACCCAGCAATTTGAAAAGTGCAGGGAGGAAAGAACAACACTATTGAATGAGTAACTTATGAGTAAGTTTCCAATTAAAGATAATTAATTGGGAGGAGGTAGTGTTGTTGAAAATTCTCTTAAGCAAAAATATTTGTTGATTCAGTTCCCAAAGACACTGCAGTCCTAAAGTCTGACTTCTCTGATTTCTACTTTTTTTTTTTTTTTTCTTTTTAATGACTATCCACTTCAACAATGATCAGAATTGCACATATATTAGGTTTCTCTGTCATGAGAGTACTTCTGACTGGTCAGTGCAGGTTTAGTAGGTGCTGAGAGAGACTACTTCTGTAGATCAGACAACATTCTCCTTTGGGCTTGTCCTCCACATATCATATAGAAATTTTCTGAAATACTGTTTTAAAAAATTCTGAAACAGCTCAAGCTCTCTTTGGAGAGAATGTATGTAGCTTAACTACTACAGGTAAACAAAAAGCAGAGGTAAATATTAGTGCAATCATTTTAAGAGGACCTAGAAGCTGCTTTAAATGCAGCATGTAGAACCATAGAGCCCCACACAGCCTGTTAAGAAGATGTGAATCACCCAGCAGCATCAAGCACTGAATCTGCTGTCTCAATAAAACCACCACAAATGACATTTTGTCCAGATTTCTCATTTTATACACAAAATATGCAATATCATGCCCTCACGATGAATTATTAAGCCTTGAACACACTAATTTAAAACTGATCTACTTACTTACTAAATAACCCATAAATTTAATTAAGGGCCTAAAAAAAATTTAGAAAAGGAGCATGGAGAGCAGTTGGGGCTTAGCCCACCTGCACAGATTCTTGAGAGGGATATACACCCAAATCCAACCTTCTCTGAGGGGAGATGCACAAGGAAAATGACCTATTATGCAATTTAGTTTGAGTGTCTTTTTCTTTATTTGCCTTTGGGGGTAAAAATCCTAATGAATGAATTGACAGTGGTGTTATTCTCCACTTAACATACTGCAAGTGGAGATCATGACCCAATTTTCACGTGCTCCTTGTTCTTAACTTTGATTACATTTATACTCAAGTCACCAAGTTCCTCTTCAGAGGCTAGAGACAGCAGGCTGTCCCTTAAACTGGGATTTACTACCTTTACCTCATAAGTAACACAGTGGGCTGAGTGTCCTGATTTTGAAGTTGAACGAGTTTCCCGTTTTCACAGTGTGCAAAAGTATACAGACCCCAAGCTGTTTAGGTTTCTACCCAACAAATGCCATCTTTTCTGCTACAGCAAAATGTCAAATCTCTCTTTAACATTAGTTCATTTAAACTTCTGAACTACTATCAGTTTAACAGAATTATAGAATTTATATGTATTAGAATTTTATATTTATAGAATTCTAAACATTTATAGAATGTCTAGAAGAAAACCCAAGCATGTCCTCAAAGCCAGAAGCCTGCTGAAATACAATTCACAACACTGATTCCTTGCCTTAAGTAGGCCAGGCTGCTCTCCCATAGCACTTCTGCCATTAAGTTGTTTGTCATGGTTGTAACAGATATGCTACAAAAAAAATCAAAAATCTGCCTTTGAGATTACAATACTCTGGTTTGAGATTTAAATAGAATTAGGTGGCTTATATTTAAAGAGCCACTAAATTTATACCAAAATATTCTGATAAACTCTGAGTTTATGAATTTTGATTCTGCCCTGATAGTATTTATTTCTGAGTGGTACACAACTATTTTCCAATACTTCCAAGCACTATCATCAGAGCTGTATTGTGTATCAGCATTTCAAAGAAGAACCACATAAATGCTAAAATGCATATTCTTTTAAAAACTGTCAGATTTCTACAGCTGACATTATTTACTTTTAGCAGTACTTCATAGCTTAAGATGCAAATAAATTTACAAAAATGTGATCATTTAAGAAAAATCTTTTATTTGACTTATAAAATTTGCATATATATGGAAAGATTAATGTTATTTATAAAGTAAATACTGAAATTAAAAATGGTTGCAAAGAAACTATACTCCTAGGATTTATGTGATCACCTATGAGAACACCTCATATTGCAGGGCTACTGAAACTATCAACCTTAGTTCTGCTTTATAGCAAGAATGTGTTCTCTCAGCCCTAATAAGACCCCAGATATGATTAATCTTGGATACATAGACTTGTTTCCCATAAAATTGAAATAAAGTTCAGTTTCCTGAAGGAAAGCAGAGGATTTTTTTTTGTCTGCATGCAAGTTTGGTATCTTCTGAGGGTAAAAAAACCACACATATGTGAAAAAAATAAAGTATTTTTAAAAATCTATTAAAACATGTAATTAATAACACTGAGAAATCAAGAATTTGAAAACACTGTAATAATTCAAACCTAACAAAGTTTATAACAATTCTTCTGTGATAGAAAGATTGTGCACCAGGAGTTAGGACCTTCAAGATAAAATCATAATCTTGGTTTTATTCTTTGAGAGATACTGTAATCATTCAAAATGAGAAAACAAACAGACTATTCAAACAAATTCAGAGCTTTTTATTGCCCTGACTGTACCAGAAACATCTTGTCAAGTATCTGCACCTCATTCAGTAAATCTGACTTGGGCTGTTTTTGTTCATGCCACTTAGCTTTAAATGAATCTTAATTTCTTTCTCTTGTGTAAAAGCATGGGCCCAAAGGAACCTATTAAATCTTCTATTACTGCCTGCTGGCAAAGAGCTAGCAGATGAGACTCATTTCACAAGTATAGCCCATTTCACTCATGCTGTTAGCTGAGCAGAACTACTGAAATTTGCTTCAATTCTTGCATAGAGGGTTAAGAAAGGTAAACCCAAACGTTTTCCCCCCACCTTCATGCATTAGCATCCTCCAGCTATTTTAGCTCAGGCTAGGACTAAAATCAAAACTACCTATGATGACTTTCTAAATTTCAAGCCCAAAACGGTATACTGAAGGAAAAAAGTTTCCTGATCCCTAACTTTTAAGGAAATATAATATTGAATTTCCTCTCATCTCCTTTGTCCTCATCTGGTGACTCACTGTGGGCAGATGACTGTGAAGCACTGGGTATGGCTCAAGGACTGGATATTCTTAGGTTAACAAAATTAGTCATTTAACAGCTCCTGACACTGAGGACTGCACATGTTCCTCTGAAGTAGTAGGAGTCACTGCTATTCTGTGGTGTGAGAGACAAATCCAGGGGATAAGACAGAAGTCACACTTAGCCCCTCTGGCCTAGACCTCTTCTTAGCCCTGTTTTCTTTGACTGCAGTGTCTGTCCTTTTCTTTAGTTATACAGTTTAGCAAATGCTATAGTATACACATTGCTGTGAAATTTATTGATATGGTTCATTTGCATACTATTTAAAACTACTTCTAGCAATTCTCTTACATCAAACAGTTATGGATATTTAGTACTGAAACCCAAGGCCAAACTTGTCAAAGCCTATTTTCTAAGGATAGTACAATTTTCCATCTTTCCATCCTTAGATGCTTTAACTCAATGACTTAAAATGGTCTCTCCATTTTCCTGGAATGTGAAAGGTTAACATAGTAGATATACCATATCAACATACATCCCACTCAGATTCAAACAAGAAACAAGGCTGTCAAGAGTAAATGCAAAAATGACATTAACACTCTGGAGTATTACAGTTCTTACAGGATTACAATTGCTGACAATTTGTTATGAATTGAAAGGAATTTTTGTTATTATCCAATCATAGTAAACATGGTATTTTATTAGTGTCCTGGTTTTGGCTGGGATATAGTTAATTTCTTCCTAGTATCTGATATAGTGCTGTGTTTTTGATTTAGGATGAAAATAATGCTGATAACACACTAATATTTTAGTTGCAGCTAAACAGTGGTCAAGGACTCTTTAGTTTCTCACCCCACTCCACCAGCATGCAGACTAGGGGGGCACAAGAAGCTGGGAGGAGACACAGCTGGGACAGCTGACCCAAACTGGCCAAAGGGACATTCCATACCATATGGCATCATGTTCAGCATCTAAACTAGAGGGAAAGCTGGCCAGAGGCTGCTGCTCAGGAACTGGCTGGGCATTGGTCAGCAGGTGGTGAGCAATTGCACTGAGCATCAATTGTTTTGTATATTCTAATTCTATTATCATTATTATTTTCCCTTCCTTGTTCGTCCTAATAAACTGTCTTTATGTCAACCCATGAATTTTACTTTTTTTCCCTCCTCCCATTGCAGGGCAGGGGTGAGCAAGTGGCTGGGTGGTATTTAACTGCCTACTGGGTTAAACCACAACAATTGGAAAAAGAGGTGTATATGTATGATTTATGCTCAGTTGTCAAGAGACTTGGAAAATCCCATTAATGCAAGAATTCCCCTAGGCAAGTCATGATTTCGTGGAAAATCTGTTACTATCTGTGAACAGCTGTCTTTCGAAACCCGTTCTAAAATTATTGTCACGCGAAATATGGTACCAAAACTTCTCTTAGCTTCATTTTGCTACTAGTGGAATTTCAACATCTGTAACTAAAGACAGCCTGAAGACCATGCTCCTGGTTTGACACTTCATTTTTCCTGTCAATACACAATTATCATACCCAGACATTCAGAACTGAAACAGCTTTCTATACTTTAAAATTGGATCCCACAAGCAATCTGAAGTTATTTTTCATTATAGGATGTTCCCCTACTTTCAGGGTCTTAACCATATAGTTTAGAACAGCCTAAACTCTTTGGGACAACAAGACTTTTCATAGTTCCACCTGCAACCAACAAATACCCATGAAGGCAAAAAAAAAGCTTAATGGCATTTACACATTAGCTGGTCAATGTTCCTATAGTCATCACAAAGCCTAGGCATCCTTTGAATTCCATTAAAATTCTATCTTACAGGCATGAGCTATACCCTAATGAGCAATTTAGGAAGAATCCAAGAGGTTATATCGCATCAATAAATGAAGCTATACAATTATAATCATACAGAAAGTAAGATGGTACCGGGTAAATACAAAAACCCTACTTGGGCAAAGGTTTACATCCCATGGGAAATAGTAGGAAGGGTAAAGATTTATCTCCAAGTATTCACATAGTATTACTTAATATTAATATTCTTAACACTAATACATAACACTACTGAAGTGATACATTCTCCTGTAGCTGTTTGCATGTAAATTCATTGGTTACAGCATCATTCAGTAACCATGAAAATATTGAGCTCAGAAAGCTGCTCAAGGCTATAAAAGACACTGGTAGCAAAAATAGAAATGGACCTCTTTCTCATGATGCTTTGCTTCTTATAACTATGATTTAAACTATCAAACTGTTATTATTTCCATTTCTCATATCAGTGGTGTCTGAGTGACAAAATAAGAAATGTTCAGTGCAGGAGTTAACTTACATTCCTCTTCCTTTGGATCGAGTTGTGTAACACTGACAGATAGGCGATCTACACGTTCTTGTAAGGAGTTGACTCTAAACGAGAAGCTGTGTGCTTCATTGAAAAGTTCACCAAATATATCTTCAGCATATTTACCTGAAACACAGGAAAAAATAGTAAAATTCAAGCATATGACAAGACAGCCAAATGAGTTTGCCTTCAAAAAGGTTTCTAACTATTTTAATGAAATAATTCTAAGAGGCATGAGTATTACTTGTAACAACCTGTACTTACTGAGCCCATTAAGAATGCTTCAGAAAATCAAATGGAAGTTAAATACTTAATTGGCAAATTATTTTTCGGAAATGAAATTATTTAATGCATTACAGGACAGATATTCAGCTACTATAAATTCTTCTAACTATGATGATATGCAAGGAACTGCTGATGATATGCTGCTTAGTTTCTTGAACATGAATAAAAGGATGACTTCCAGCATCTGGAGGTGTCGCTCCTGTATGAGCAATAACTAATCTTTCCAAGTGAAATTTACCTCAACATTTTTCTCAAAATGAAGCACAACTTCCACCCCTACTGTACAGCAGACTTTACAAAAAGTGGCAGATCAGGTATTTACATCTAGGTGAATCAGAACCAGACTATTCGAAAATATACACTAAAATAATAAATCCTAACTTGAAGGGTCAAAATTCTAGTAACTGACCAATTTATACTGAAGTAAAAAAAAATAAAATAAGATCTCCTTTGTTCACTTCAACTGACATCACACATTTAGCCCAAAAAACCAGGAGATTTAAGTATTATGAGAAAAGGATCAGTAACAAGTTTTCTCTTCTACAGAGTATTCCGCATAGTGCTTCTAATGCTCTCCCGATTCCACATGAGTAGTTTGCTGATGTCACTGAAAAAAACCCACCAGACTGCCTAGCAAAATTTGTAGCCATACTTCTGAAATACCATGTGATAGCTTTTAAAACTTAGTACTATCTTGTGCATACCTAATTTGTGTACCGTTTGCGAACTTATGCTGGTTTCGCAAATATAAATTTCACAAATTTCTAACAACCTGCTTCGCACTCAAGTTCTGACTGGTATAAAAGGAAAACATAGCTACGGAAATGTTGCCTTTGGTGAGCAATACATCTGGAAGTGTACATAAAAATGAGGACATTTTTATATAAACACATCAAAAGAACAAAAATCAAACCCCTACAGGTATTGTGGGAACTATTTAAAGATACTAAGTAGTAAGCACAAGGCCAGCACATACCATTTATTAAGTCTTAGGTAAGAGCAATAGAAAACCAGCGTGACTATAAACAACAGAATATAAAAGGGGATATCGGAAGAAATGTACAGAAGAAGAAAATAGATGGGATCATAAATCCTGGCATATGAAACATAAACCCTAAAAACTAGACTGAGGAACAACTAGCAAATTAACAATAAATAATCCTTAAAGGCATGAAGAGTAAGAAAGCCTGCCAGGGACTCTGCAGAGCTGAGTGGCAATGAAGGTATAACGGAATACAGAGAAGGCAAGACTGCTGAAGACAGCTAATATAGCACTTTCCACTGGTGCTCACTGAAAGGAACTTGAGAGACCCTCATGCAAGAACTCACTGGGGAGGCCTTGAACAAATTGAAGGGGCTATAAAAAAATTACTAAACTAATAAAATTATCAGCAAATATTAGTAACAATTTGTAAATCTCCTTATATGCACTGAAGCACACAACAATAAAGTTCAATTTTTGGTTTTTTTTGCGGAGCATCCTGAGAGCTACGGACCTGTAAGGCTGACATCCAGACATATTAGTGTAAATCATTATGGAGAACTGAATTAGCAGACATCTGGATGACTTGTTAGAGAAGAGGCAACACAGCTTTTATAAAGTGAAATGTCTGAATTGTTTTTAAGGACACAGAGTGCTATGATCTAGTGAGATTTCCAAGAGAGTTTAGAAAGTATTTAATCAAAGCTTTTGGTGAAAACTTAACAGATGGGGCATACAAAAGAAACGACATGCCACAGATAAATAAATAAAGGTAGAAAACAGAGGATAGGAGTAAATCACCAGCCTTCACAGTTGAGAAAGGTGAGTTTTCTAAAGTTTCTGTGCTGGGATCTATGCTATTTAATATCTGTAAATGACCTGAAAAAAATGAGATTAAAGTTTGCCAATGATACAAAGTTATGGAAAAGAAACACCTTGAGCATCAGGAAATACACAGAAACCCCAGCTGGTGGAAGAGGCTTCCAGGCTGTAAAGAAGTGGAAGCAGGGAGACTAGTAGGAGTCTTGTACATGCTGTCTTGCTCTCATTCTTGGAGCAATTGCTAACAGCCACAGTGAGAAGCAGATCAAAGGCGCAGCCATTCTTAGAATCTTTGTCTTTAAGCACCAGTCCACATTAAAACAGAGATGGAAAGTTAGTAAAGTCTTCTCAGCTGGCAACTCACCTAACACAAGACTTTCTAATATAGGTCTTGAAACTCTGTAAAGTTTATGTTCTTTAACCTGTATCTGAAGCAAGAGAAATTATTTAAAAATGTGATCCACTAAGAGCAAGATTCCTAAACTTTTAATACACACATATGAAAAAGTTAATGTACTTCAGATAATATATTCAGAAATATTCATTTAAATTAGATAATTCATGTAATACAGAGACATGCAAATTAAAATTAAAATCAAGTGTAAAATTTCATGTATAGAATAAAAAAATAGATTGCAGGGCTTTAAAAATCTAGTAACTCTCCTTTTATAGGTGTATTTTAAGGCTACAGTTTTATCTGTAACATTTAATCAGGCTTACAATTTATCTACCTCATTAATGAGCTCCAATTGCAAATAATCTGCCTCGAAAATCTTTTCATTATGTTGCATACAGCCACAAACATACTGCAAGGAATAATTTGCCCATGCTTATGAACACTAATCCTCAAATGAGAAATACATTAAAAACAACCTGTCACGTTTGAAGTGCTATGCCAGCCATAAGGTCTCTACCTACATGTCTGTTGGTGGTCTCTTTATTTAGCCACAGGTATATTTAACCAAATACTTTCTCGAGCAAAGAAAAATGTTTGCATTTCATGAAACCTACAACTACCACTCAAAAGAATACTATATGTGAATGTATACATATACAACATTCATAATCCAGTATTTGTTTATGTTCCTGTCTCTGTGTGTATTCTGTATGAATGTATCTTCAATTTTGAAGGGATTACAAAAGATATGAATATGGGTGATAATACTGAACAAAGTGCCACAAACTCAAACAAGTAAAAAAACGTATGAGAAAAAATATATTAGTAAACAAAGTTGAGCTCATTCCACACAATGGGTAATATGTTAAAGGAGTAAGGAATCAAAACTAATTCCATTATATACAATGAATATTCCAAAGTATTATTAACACTTCA
This sequence comes from Pyrocephalus nanus, assembly GCA_038380795.1. Taxonomy (NCBI): domain Eukaryota; kingdom Metazoa; phylum Chordata; class Aves; order Passeriformes; family Tyrannidae; genus Pyrocephalus; species Pyrocephalus nanus. Next base: position 46,181,191 of record CM076260.1, read on the forward strand.
GAAAATTTACAATATTATGGTGCTACTTGATGAAAAACTCTACTCTTGTTTCATACAGTACAATAAAGAGAATTACAGTTGACTATAACACTTACAATAATAACACCTTAGGAACTCGGTCACAGCTGGATACATAATACCAGATCAGAAAGATCAGTGATTTTCTTTGCCTATTAAACTAAATGACAATGTAGACTTCTGCAACTAAACTAATTCAGTGTCTGTGGAAAGTTTAATTTACTGTATTTTAAAAACTTGCCTGGCACTTATTTTTAATAACAGAGCATTTATTTTAACTTAAATAAGAGGATACATTATTAATTAGTTTTAATTAAGGAATTTATTATTCACATTATTATTTTCACAACTTTTCCTCATGTCTCAAAGGGCTCTGTTCACATATAAACCTTCAATAAGTAAGGGATACAATAATGCAGCTCTCTCTGGTGTCAGTATCTTTTTTTGTGACAGCCAAATAAAATGCTTTGGAAGCAACGTGCTGTCCTTTCTTCCCTCAACGACTTGCATGTGTTTTGATAGCTTTTTTTAACAACTATTTTCCTGACTTTTAAAGCAGACCTATGAGCTGAAAACAGAATACTAACTAGTAGCTACTAGCTGAAAAGAGAATAAAAATAATACTGCTTACTGCCTTCCTCATTTTTTAAAATTAAACCCACTAAAACATGTATCATCCACTCATGTTCATTGCCATGGCAATAAATGTAGAATGGCTTATAAAATGTGGAAAAAAATACTGAGCAGTTTTACAGTGCTTCCCTTTCACCATTTGTTCCTTTAAATTTGTTTCCTAATTTTCCCCCATAATTTCTTAAACATTTGTCCAGCAGCACTGGCTTCTGTGCACAAATGAATCATTTCTAACTATTCAACACACTAAAATGAGGGGATATTAAAGTAAAAGAAATGGGGATTTTTGTCTTGTTCTGGGGGACTGGGTATGTTTCAGACGAACCGGTCAACCACAATCACCACATCAGGTTCAGAACTGTATTTCAGGCTAATTAAACAAAGCGTGACAAAGAGATGTCTTAAAAGACATATATTGTGTTGTACAAATTCTTAGAACCACACTAAGAGGCTGCAGGGTCAGGGCATACATGAGCAGTGCCCCTGAAACTCCAGTCTTCAAATTCACCTGAACTGCAGCATTCTCAATGATGTATCTGTTAACAAACCTTAAGGAAAGGGCATTTAAATTAATCATTTTGCAACACTAGATCAGTTACCATCAGATTTAGTTACATGCTCTCAGACAAGGAGTAGGACATGAGTCCTGAAGCAGGACTTGAGGAAGAAGTCACTTTTGCATTGTTAAAGAAAAAGAGTTCCAAACCCTTCAACAGCATCTCAACCTGAAACAGATCGGTTATGGCACCAGCAGTCCACAGGAAACATGGGCTAAATTTTATGTATCTGTCTGGACAAATAAACTGAGCACCTACCCAGTGCCATAAAACAGCATCATTTTTAGAAATTCACAAGGATTACTGGTAAAACTCAGGCCAGTGCAAGACGCAGAAAGTAGGAAAACCAAATTAAGACAAATATTGCCAAAAGTATTAATCTTAATTAATTTAGTCTTAAATAATCCGTCAAACTTCTGAAGCTAGTGGGGGAGGGGTGTGTGTGTGTGTTAACATTTACACAATCAAAATCTAATACAACACACATTAGTTGAATTAAATTTAGAAAATATGTAATATATTAAATATGTGGTGAGATTATATCATTCCTTGATTTCTATTATTTCAATCCCATTCAAAAACTAAACAATATTTTTGCCCAGTACATTTTCTAAAAAGTAAAAGCACAGAACAAGAGCAGCTGTAAAACCTGTTTTATTTCCCATTGCATAATTCTTTCCCAATATACTTACACTATGCCAAATTACATTATTCACTACTGAATAGTTCCTTCCTACACAATATAGTGTCTTCATTAGAAAATATTTTTTCAGGATAATTAGTTACCACATAAGCCACTAACACTATATAATCCAGGTCCTTCTGTAAAGCAAAACAAGAAAGGTATTCTAAGTCTGTTAATACATTTGTCCTCCTCCATGAATTCTCACATGTAATTTAACATATCTATTGCCTTTTGATTCAGCTTCAGATCTTCACAACATCATCTAATTTTTAGCAAAAATAAGGTATATTTGAGTTTCACTTGAAAATCTAGACTTACTTCTCATCAGGATCATTTCAATCTCACAGCTCAGTGACTAGGAGACAGACTAAAAGCTAGGAGAGTGAACTTGGAGATAAGAACCTTGGTAGATCCTTGAGAACCTCAGTGGCTATGCCTAAGCAAGCTCTGAAAAAACATGTATTAAATACATAACACTGATGTTAATTAGGAACCTTCACTATGAGGGTGTAAGAGCAGCCTATAAGGATTGGATTTAAGGATTATAATAGGAGTATCAGAGTACTGAAGGGACAACTTGGTTCCTTTAACCAGGAAAACTGAAATTTATGAGACATTTATCAGGCATTTATCAGACAACCTGAATGATCGAAAGTATCAAATAAACTTTGTTAAAGGCCATATCTGGAGCAAGTCTGATGCTTCTTGTTGACATCCAAAAAGTAAAAATCAGATTCAAAATTCTTCAGCCATGATAGCCTGAGATATCATTTGTTACCTCCCATTGAGGACATCATCAAGTAAATTGGCTGAGATTATCCATTACATATTCAGAAATCTGTGAAAGGGACTGATGAGAGCTGAACTTGTGTTGAAGGTACTAATCTAAAGATCACTTCATAGGGAAGTCTTCCTCTTCCTTTTCTTTCTAATATCACCTGAATTCACTGTTCTGTGTAGGAATGAATTAATGACAGGCAGGACTTCTTTTCTGCTAACACACAGTTGTTTTCAATGAGACATTTCTGCCCATTTGTTCGTTCCCTCATTATCATTTGAGATAGATACAAAATAGTATCTCCTTGCCAATACTGCCACTGCTGGGGAGATAATATCAAGAAATCAGACAGAAGTCTTTGAGGATGGGGGGGTCTCTCAATCTAAGTTAGCCTTTAGTTTTCAAGTCCATCAATTTTTTTATTTCAGGCACCCAAGAACACTTTTTCTAGTGTTCCCTGGCAATTGCAGTAATAATGAAGAAAGAGGAATGACTAATGAAGAAAATTCACAGAGAATACTGAATATGCTTCTGAGCACACTGAGAAGGAGGATCTGCATGACAGGGCTTGCCAGAGGGGTTCTGCTGTTTCTGGAATAATGACTGAAACTCTAGCTGCAGATCTGCAGGGACCTACTTCTAACCATGCCATCATTCAACCTTACCATCTGCTGAAGATGTTGTCCAGACAGGATGAAGAGAGAGACTGGTTTTTGAAGAGGCCTAGTGCTAAAGATTAATTGCAGTCCAGATACCTCACTGCTAAGTATTTCTGAAGAAACATTTCCCACTTACTGAACGTTAACACCTTAAGCCATGGCAAAGTGAAGGTTTTCCTGAGGTGAGAAAGTGTCTCTCACAAGATGAAAAGCATTTAAAACCCTCTAGGGGATGGCATGGTAAAGCAAAAAAAAAAGAAATGGTAAGTGAGTCTGAGAGGAAAAAATAAGGGGGAGAAATAATTTGCTCTAAAGTCAAGTTTTCACTCCTGAAAACTAACAAATAAGGGGCAAGGAAAAGAAACAATTAGAAGAATATGGTAAAAATAGGAAACACTGCATAGAAAAGATAGAAAGAGGGAAAAGGCTACTGAAGGTTCAGTGTTAAGTGAAAATAATTTTCACTAACATAAAAGGCACTCCAGCTTGTCAAAGAGTTATGCAGCAGTCTCTTTATACAGAGGTAAAAGAAAAAATGGGGAATGACGTCTTGCTATGATTGAATAAGAGTTTTACTCTGAATGCCTGCAATACAAATATTCAGTAAAGGAACATACTCAAAAGGAGAAATGTTTTCCTCCCTCTACATGGAGGTGTCAGAGACCAGGGCCAAGAACAAACCCCATCAGTTAGGTTTCTTATGTGGTTCTGAGATTCTGTGCCCAGGGAACAGCTGAAGAAAAGGAAAACCAAGATTGGCCAATAGCTGTGAACAAAATGAGGAGGCTACATGCACACGATAGAACAATTTATCCATCTTCTAACAATGGCACAGCTACACAATGCTATCACTTGTGTTTCACGTACGCAGGAATGTTATGGCCTGACATAACACCAACATACTCCAACTCGAGCAGAACTGGAGTACTAATGCATATGCAATATTGCTGAAAAAAATAGGTAAGCACTTCTCCAAAGCAGATACTGGCAGAAAGCAAGAAATACATGGAAGAATGGCTAGGAAACTAAAACAGCTGTTGCTGTTGTCCAGAGAGTATCTGTTGCCACAGTGCTAAGAAAAGCTGTCAGAACGCAGATCCTTTTATGAAGTAAGAGAAGACTGGGAATAGACAGGGGAAAAAATTACTTACTGGCAATTTTCTATGTTGTATCAAGACAGACTGATGTGTTTTCATGCTCCAGGGAGAAAGGCAAGAACTATCACTCAAAGCAGAAATAAATATTTTGTCCTCTCATCTCTACTTCTTTTAAAAGGTCAAAAACCTTCTTAAACTGAACAATTAAAAGCAACACATCAAATAAGCTATGAAAGGGTTGACAATTTGTATGGAGACACACAGCAGCTATCACTAACATACTGGTGTGAAGCTCTTTTCATTTTATACTAAAATAAAGGAAACCAGAATTCCTGTCATTTAATAGGCGTTGTTTCTGCATGCTTGTATTACTTAAACACAGTATCCAAGATCATCAAGTTCTGTTCACGTTGAAAAGACCTTCAGAAGTCATCTAGTCCAATACCCTGCACAAAGCAGATTCAATTAGATCTAGCTGCTTGACTAATCCAGTCAAGCAGTTAATGTCTCCAAGAACGGAGATCTAACAATATACATGACAAATCTCTATGCTTAGCTTTTCTCATTAAGGACTTTTGGTCTCTTTTAAAGCACTGGGGGCTCCAATTCCAAGAGAGCACTCCTTCACCACATCATGTTAGAAGGAGGGTTTCGAATGGTTGATCATGACAGTCATAACTACAATGGCAGAAGATTGATCCTTTCTTTGAGGACCAGTAAATGAAAAATTTTGGAGGCAAAGATGACCTATTATTAATCAGGTCAAAGACTATTCATTTAAATTTGCATAACTTTACCATCAAAAGCAAAAGCAGTTTCAGTTTAAAGGAAATGAAACCCTACCCTACCAGTTTCCACCCTCAGAGTAAAACCTCATTTCACCTACAACTTTAAGGCTGATTCTCAGACGTACACATTATGCACAGAAGACAAAACGCGAAGGACTGCAGAGAAGCTGGTTGCCAGGGGACTGCTGCAAAACCATGCCTGCTGGCTGTGACTCACAGGCAACTGCTGAAATTTATCTGCATGTCAGCTGGCCTTGCTGCACGCACGTAACAGTGACACACCAAGAGAAGACTGGTTATTCGGGTTTAAGCATGAGAGACAAAACTCCTATGCCAGGACTCCCGAATATTTCTGAACTTGTATCGCTATCGGCACAAAAAGGCAGAGAAACTAAAAGAGTTCTGACATAAAATACTTTCACAGGTACTCATACTTTTGTAACGTGATCTCCATTTTTATAGAGCAATCCTTAACACTGCTGAGAAATAAGGACTGTTTTGCGAAACATGTCCTATTTTAATTGTAGGAAAAATGTGTGTTTTTTTTTTTTTTTTTAAATAAACACAGTATAAACTAAAAACTTTGTTCCTTTGGTATAAACATTGCCTGTAGAAAAACTACAAACACCATGATGCTATTTAAAAGGAAGAACAAAACATTGAAATAACCAGTTCTGCTCATTAGTGTCTAACTTCTAAAGAATTCAGAATTACCTATTCTGGGCTTGCTGTTGCAGATAAACATAAGCATTTTTGCTTCTGTTTTACCTTGTCATATCCAAGACTGCATGCCTTTCTGACCACTAGTGAGTCACAAGTTCATGACAGAAACACATCTCAAGTGAAAACAGCTAATTTAGGCTCATTCCCAAATATGCATACTTCGTGTAAGAACCACATTCTTTTTACAGAAAAGGAACTAAGACACAATTACGGTTACGCTCCCTTGAAAGTGTTTCTCAGCGCTACCCATTCGGCAAACCACGTAACAAATGTGGGAGCATTCAATGGATGTTCTTCAATTCTTTTTTTTTCCCCTTTAATTGAGTTCTTTCTGTTCTGGTATTGCTTGATCCAGACCTCCTCCTAAGTAGCTGGATACACAATGTCAGATACAAGCTCTGTATACCAAGAAAACATAGCAAAGGCACCTGAATCTCAACAGGTCAACCTGAGACCATGATGTTGAGTTAGAAGTTGGTGTTGGGTTTAAGATAAATTGATACTTCCAAATGAAAATATCAAATATAAATTTGGTATGTCACCTACCAAAGGAAATTCTCCCAGATGAAGCATATAATCAGGTAAGATTTTTTAAAACAAGTAAACAAAAATAAAATAATACAATATTAATAAGAGTGACTTGGAAGGGGAGGCTAGTACAAGAGCAGCTGGTTTGAGAAGGGCTTTTGTCAGAATGACAAAAACTACACGACTACAGATTATGACCATATACTGCATCCTAATACAACCTGTTCTGGGTTCACTGGAAAGTATTTAAATAGTTAATTTCCTTTGTTGCCACAGCTATATTAATAATGGCCATATTTATGTGCTGTAAGCACTCCAGTCTCGATTGCATAGTTCAGTGTCCTCAATTAGTGTTCTCCACCTAATGGCACCCCAACAGCTTTGAAAGGCTGCCACAACTCACTCACAGTCAAACCAATAATTAAATCAATCTAATTAAGAAATTAGTCTGCATCACCTATGACTAAGATAACGATGACACTGAAAGGCCTTTCACACTGTAGATGTATATAAATGCACATTTAAATATTTAATGTGTTGATAGTCTTACTAATGTCCTAGTGGTTAAAAAGCATCTGTAGTATCAGAAATCCGAAATGTTATCATACTGGTTCATCTGACAATTTATTTAAAGTTGCTGTAACTTAAAGAAAAAAACAACTCAGAAATCAGCCTTTTCAGCAAAACTCCTTCAGAATTCTAGAGCTTGAGAAATATTCACTCCTATCAAATGCACCACGGGTACAATTGTTGACAGAAGGGAGAATAAGAAAGAAAAATCTTGAACTTTGTAATAATTACATTTCTGGGTTTATTATTTCAAAAGGTAACTACATTTTTTTTTCTGAATTACCACAACATGACCAAGGGTTTAAGTTAAGTGAATTAAGCAACCAGTAGTATATTCCTCGTCATGTCATATTCCCTACTCAAGAATTGCTCTAAGGTTGGCAATTACTGACTTCATTAACTACCAGCTACCTTTTTCTGTCATCTTCTACTGGTAATAGAAATATATGGATGAACTGTCTTAAGATATGCTGCTAGAAAAATTCCTAGCTTTCTTTTACAGAAGTCCATGCTAGTCACTAGCCACAAAAGGAGTATATTCAAGACTCAGTGACAATTTTCAACTGAGAATCTGAAAGAGTGTTTGTACTTCAAACATAAAACCTGTGACTGTAAAATATATTAATTCTGAATACAGCTATTAAGACAATGTACTTACTTAGGCTACTCAGCTGTCTGATTATATTTGCCAAGGAGATGTTGGTGACACATTCCAACTCATTCTTGATACCTCGGGGCAGAGCTGTGTGGCACAGGTGCCTGGGGTCTATGTTCCTTTTTACCAGCGGCATTCTGAAAGGTATCAGAGGACCAGCAAACCTGCAAAGGAAAGAGACACAACATACTGTTGTAAATTTAGTTATATTTTAAGTTCAGGTTATGCGTAAAGTGAAATCGACTAATCCTAACAAGATAAAACCAGCTCCATAATACTGATAGAATTCATTGCTTTGTGAGTATGTGAATGTTTTCTTCTTTATTTATTCATTCTCTCTTCATTCATTCTTCTCTATTTATTTTATTCTCTCTCTTTAAATCCTTACCTGATTGAGATTTCAGTGAAGAGACAAATACTCTTCTACAGTTTAGGTTTTTTTCTTCTGCCCCCACCCAAAAAAAAGATAGGAAAGTCTTTGTAGTACAAACCCATTAAAGAAAGATTGAGTTCTTGATGGACTACTTCCTTATTCAGGCCAAGCAAAGTCCAACAAAAAATTCCCTTTACTATGAGGTCAAAGTCAAACTAGTTGTCTATTACACCAAAAAGGTAGATATGATTCATTCATTTTGTCCTGTTACTAGCAGGAGTCACCCTTCTAATCTGAACACTACTTTTAAATCATACCTAGTCATGGTAAGAAAAGAGATGATGTTTCCCTTCTACACCTACACTACCACTTACAATAAATTCAGCTAAGAATGCATCTTTCAAATACAAGTTTCCACAGTAAACTTCTCCAGATTGAAAGGCAAACAAGTTTTCCACAACATAACCTGTATGCAGTCCCAGTCCCTCAACCAGACAGCCCGACACAGTTTCATCTGTCCTCTGCTTAGAAGTGTTAACCCAAAATGTTCTCAGGATGCAAACCAGGCTTCGTGTTGAGCCACAGAATGCACCTTCCCTACAGTATATATTTAGCCACCAAATTATCCTTACTTGGTCAAAACTGAGAGGTTTTTTGCACAAGAATAACACAAGGCCACGGTAGTGGAGCTGAAATTTTGTTGACCTGGAACGGCATAGTGAGTCAAGGGCAAAGAGTCAAAGGCAACTGTAATGGAGTACCTTCCCGTTGCAGACTGCTTAGATTTCTCCTTGCCTTGTTTTCTGGGAGTATATTCTTTCACTGAAGCCAGGACTCATACCTGAGGGACCCAGGCAGGATCCTTAAGTCTACCTGAGAAACACCTCTGTGTTTCCAGGATGTGATTAGACGTCATTCCTTGCATTTTAACATCATGTCTACCACCCTTGTTTTCTTGAGAGAACAACAAAAAATATTTTATACTTTTGAGGGATAAGAGTCAATTAAAATGATTCTTCTGGTCACTGGTTAAAGGAAAATACTATACAGTTCTTAAAATTGTGTAACTATTTTCTCAGTATTAACAGTAAAAATTATGGAAGAGTGCATGGGGTAGGGTTAATTATAAGAACAGATTTTTATTCTTATTTTCTAGAAATACCCCAAATCTTCCTAGTCACTAAACATCTAAGTATTGAAAAGTTAGCGGTTACACACAAACTAAATAAAATAAAACGTGCAAATCTGAATAGTGTGGCAGATAGAAGCAATTAAAAAGTGTTTATAAACCCTTAACTACAGGTTTGTTATCACGGTTCCCCAACAGAAAATAAAGGAACCATTCTGTCACTGTCAAAGAAACACAACAAATGATACGTGAGCAATGTTCTACAGAAGCAATTAAATATTAATTCCAGAATTGAGACCTTTCTTGATTACTGCTTTAATGATACTGTTGTATAAACAGAGTAATAGACAAGTCTTTCAAAAGTGGTCTAAACAAGTATGTAAAAAAAAACATTTTCACAGAAAAATGGCACAATTTCAATGTTTCCTAACTTTTGAATAATGCTGTTGTGGCTGTCCTACACAAACATACAGTATAACAAGAAAAGGTAGTGGGAATAGTAAGTATGGTAAAAGGTATAGTTTTCAACCTGCATAAACTCGGAAGGGCAACAAACGACACAAGAGATAATTGACACCTTTGAAATTATGCATCGTATTTCAAAACTATGCAAAGCCTGAACAGAGAATATTTACTCAATTCCCACAGAAATGAACCCAAGGAGACAACAAAGGAAAATATCACTCAAGCATGCTTAAGACAAAGAAAAAGGCATTTCACACAATGTTTAATAAATTCTGGAACTCATTGCTACACGATGCTGCAAACAAAAGTACCTGCTGGTAATTTGTCCACTATGGACCTCATATTCTTTGCAGTTTGTTGCAACCACTAGAAGGTCTTGATGATTCCTCCCCAAGTGAATCTAATGATCCCAGCACAGGGAGCAACAGGTATGTGACAGTAAATGGAACTTTACTGTACCCACACAATTTCTTTGCTCCTATAAAAGATGTTTTCTACTGTAGCTCTTAATAATAAAGGTGAAAAATTCTGAAATCACTATATTTATACGCAGCTTTAGCGCTGTGAAAGAGGAAAAAAAAACAAACAACAAAAAAGGCATTGTTACAATCCAGTATATCCTTTAGGTTAAACACAAAAAAATACACTTCCCCACCACCACCTGCTACCAAACCATGCATTACCCAAGCCCCTGGGCCAGCAAAGGAAAATTCATTCCTAGATCATGAAATCCTGTTACCACATCATTCCCAAGAAAACTCTGGAAAGTGTTCATAACCCCAGCCAGGCAGAAGAGAGAAGCAGCTTGTCAGTGCATAAGAGGATCCCTCGACTGACAGGTTATATGACACCTCCTCAGAGGTTTACAGCTCTCCTCCTGACACACTGGTCTCCCTCTCCTCAGCCCCACTACTTCCCAGCTCAAAACTCAGGAAGGCAAGGCAATCCTCAAACACAACTACCTCCTCTTCCCTGCAATCAATCCCACGTAAATATTTTGAGGCAGTTCTCACGAAGTGAAGCAGCACTAGTTTATACCCAGTTATCTGGAAGTACTTCATAGTGATCTTAAACTGAAGCTCCTCTTTACAAAGAGATGCTAATCTCTCTCGTAGAGCCACTATCGAAAACTCTTCTGCCCCACTTCCTATATATCCTTTGAAGCACTGAATCCACTTGAGAAGCCAACTCTAATCTTCTTTGCAAACCCCTCTGCTACTTCAGTTTCACAATGGCTGGCACAAACTCATCCCCCTCACACATGCTTCAAGTAGGAGTACAGAATACAAATGTGTGTACATTTGCTTAATTTTTTTTGTAAAGTTACCATGCTTTGATACCTGACTTTTTAGAAATTATGTGAAAAGCTCTAGTTGCTTCTCAGTTAATTCCTACTACTTGAAAAAAAGTGCAGAACATTGGCCCTAATGAGGGCTAATTAATATGTTTTCAGAAGAAAAGCCTTAATGAGGTTTGGCCACACTTCTTTTCAAAATGCCAAGTTGTTGAGTGTGTTGCACAGCCCTCTTCAGCTATTAGGGGTCTTCAAAGTGAGTGACACTCTTCTACCTCTGCCTCATACTTCTCAAACACTGCTGGCAGCAGCTGAGAAACCTACTCTGGGGGCACCTGCCCCCTGTGCCCACAGCCACCTGCTCCAAACAGGACAGTGCCACCCTGCTGTGGGTGCTGAGAGATTGCCCTGGGGAGCACTGGTGTAGGAAAACAGCTACCATTTTCCCCTTCAACAAGCTCCTGTAGAAATATTTGGGAATTGCAAGATGTGTGGAAAAATGTCACATGGCTTACTAGGAGCTTGTGAAAAATCTGAAAAGTCAGTAGTCAACAGTAACGATTCAAGTTTTCTAGCACGTACAGTAAGACAAGCAGGAATGAAAGCACAACATAAGGGTGGGGAAAACTGTCCAACAGTTTAACTGGTAATTAAATTATACTTCAGTCCCATTTTCAAAAGACTAATGAAATTTCATGATCTTGTGGCTTTTTTCATCAAAGTTTACTTCTGATTAGGTTACATTTAGTCCTTACTAAAAGTGTTGTTATTTTCTTAGCATTAATGAAAGATATTAATCTATCATTTTTTTCTATAATATACCAATAATGCAGCACTGAATGCCCTTGCTTTCATGGAGGTAAATTTAATTCCAGCCATTTCTGTAGCACATCTTTAGGCCTCAATATTACCATACTACTTGTAATTTTCCTTTAACAACGTGCAACAGCAATGCCTTTCATATGCCCCATTTAATTGATCACGTTCTAGCTGCTGGCAGTACAGACCACAGCTTGAAATGCAACAATCAATTTAACAATTTCCCCACCCACCCTTAGAAACATAAATAGAATATACAATAGTTTTTATATTTGCTTACATAATCATGTACTAACTGCATCTATGCTATACAGACTTTGGGAGAGAATGAAAGTAGCTAATAAAAAACCTTAAATGTGTTTATGAATCTGGAAAAATCAGAATTCTATTAGTTTAAAAAACCCAAGCTTATTCTCTTGGCAAATTTTCTTCTAATTATACTACAAGACATCATCTGTCATACCAGTTGCAGAAATTCCAAAGATGAAGTTTTTATAGTGCACACCTCTACTATGAAAGGCAACTGTGCAAAGACTTCATACAGCTTGTTTCTCTGCAGCTCTTATTGCCAGATCAAGGTGCAGGAATAAGCTTAAGAAGCAGCAGACACCTACACTGTGGTGTCCTTCCACAAAGTAGGCCACTAACACCTACTGCTGAGTCAACATAACGATTTTTAAACTCTGCAAGCAATTAACATCCTTTAGAAGATACATCTTGGAACTGACAAGATGACAACTGACATCTTAAATTGACAATTCAACAGAAATGTGTTAAAATTACAGTTTTGAAATCCTTTCTGTTATGAACCATATCACAGAATGGAAGATCTCCTTGGAACACTTCCCTCAAATCTTAGTCTTCTGCAACTCAGTTTCAAAAACTTTTCTAACTGCAAGTAACTAGGAAGAGATGACTTTATTGTAACTAAAAAACATGAAAAAAAAAAGTTACTAGAATCTGATGTTGACATCACTGCTGTTTGAGTGTAAAATGGATAGTTTACATCTTAAGATCTCCTATACTAAACTGTCTTCAAAAAATTTGCTACACATTTATAGAATCACAGAATCATAGGATATGCTAAGGTGGAAGGGACTCATCAGGATCATCAAGTCCAACTCCTGGCCCTGCACCAGACACCACAAGAATCACAGCATGTGCCTGAGAGCATTGTCCAAATGATTCCTGAGCTCAAATAAGCTTGGTGCTGTGACCACTTCCCTGGGGAGCCTGTTCCAGTGTTCAACCACCCTCTGATATCCAACCTAAACCTCCACTGACTCAGCTTCATGCCATTTCCTTGAGTCCTTTCACTGATCATGTTAGTTTGGTCAACTTAAGGAGCAATGTCTCTATAGAGCATAGGAAGGAAGTAGATAATTTATTTTTAATTAAACCAGAGAATCACTAACAAAATGTTTCATATTTTATTTGTAGTCACAAATGTAAAAAATACTGTTCCTCAAGTAATATCAACAGCAATCTCTCAGAACAGTCTCTAAATATTCTGTTGCTGAACTGAAGATAAGATTATTCAGGGATAGATTAATATGTCACTGAAGGGTCTATCTCAGTAACAGTGTATAGGAAAGTATTTGATTAGCAAGATTATAATGAACAGATTGTAAAAACCAATCTGCCTCATATAACGATAAAATATATTTTAAAATAATTTGTAATTTTTATTCTGTACTTAATAATGACTGACTGCTGTATTGTTTTAATTGTCTGTGGCAATTAGCATTTTCCTCTTATAGAACAATCCGTAATCATCTCAGCACATCTGTCACATCAGATAAGCAGAAAAGACAATGCAGTCGCAAAAATGGGTAGGACTTGAGTTCTACTCAATCTCTAAGGCTAATTACAGACAGTGCTAAAAAACTACTTTTCAGCTATTACCATCCAGCCAAATTTCTCTCAGATGTGTATCGTAAGACTACAGTCTCTCTCCCCCCATGTGTGTGTGCACACCTGCACACACAGAGACAGACTCATCTTTAAAACACACCAAAAAAAATATTTCAAAATCAATTTGGATGTGACTACAGACACAAACCATGGCCACATCTACTTCCTTGTCAAAATTTATAAGTTTCATATTTATTCAGCTAAACAAATGAAAAAAGTGCAATAATTTTTACTCTAGGGAAAAAAAAAATTGTATTTTCAGTCCTCGATAGGTTGTGACTATAATGAAGTAGTATAATAAAAATGAAGGCAATTTTGGCAAGTTATAGGTGGAAAGAAATAGAGTGACTAATAATTTGAATGCTGATTTATGAGAGCTTTATCTGTGATATATTAGCTTTTCAAAAAAATCTTAAATAGTTATTGTCACTGAGATGACTGATGATGGCAGCAACAGCGGAATCCTCAGTGAGGGCAGTACTGCAAAATATGACTCTCTAATAGCAATGCAACAAGTACAATTTCACTAACAGAAACAGCAGCAACATTTCAGGGGAGAAAGCTGACATATCAGTTCAGAATTACAGGGCTTACCTAAAGTTTTAGAGGAAAAACCAGCATAATTTCAGCGAGCGAAACTGCAATCTGGGTCAAGTCAATGAGCTCCATGGAACAAAATAGCACGCAGCCCCCTCAGGGCTTCCATACCATTTCCCATTTTGTTGGGGAAAATCTTTAAAGTCCACCTCTGGCTACAACCCGCTATACAGCTTTGGGCTTTCCTCAGTGTCCTCACTCCCGCCTGTGTTTTGTTTGTGCTGCCACTGGCCCCTCCTGTGCCAGCATGCAGGTGAGAGAGGCTGTCACCATCATCATTCCTTTTCTGTCCTCAAACCCCAACGAAAAGTTTCACTCTGATTACGTGTACAGAGTAAACACATATAAGGTATCCTAAATGCAAGGAGAGAATGTGCAGCTCAGTATCGGTTTGGGTTTTTTCCCCAATACAAGTGTGAAATACAATAGGGTTAAATACCCAGCGTGTGGATTTTGCAAGTCTCATCCCTATTGTTAAGCAGAATTCCTATTAGTGAAGTGGAACTCAAACACAAAGAACTCAGAGCACAGCAGCTTACTAACTGTGGCTTTTCAAGATAGTTTCTTTCTACAAGGTTAAACTCAGCTTGAAGTTTTTTCCTTTGTTTTCATCTATGATTTTCCAGAATATAAACAGCTACCTAGTGATTTATCAGTATATTATGCATTAATTCATTTCACCATGTTAATTCCCTTATTTCACACTACCAACAGCTTCCATCTTAACTGTCTTTTAAATGTAAGTCCTTCATGTCAACTTTAACATATCAACAGAAAAAGTAGGAAAAAAATATCCAGCCATCATAACTGCAGTTATTTGTATTGCTAATAATTGTAAAAACATCTCTGTTTATCTTAATAAAGGAGCTATTTAATTCAAATTGCTCTTGGGAAAAAAAACCAAAACACATTAAAACAAATCAAGTTCAACACTACTACTCTGAACAGTAGGACTACTGGGGGAAATAAGGCTTGTAAGCCAGTTACCTTTCTGACTTTTGGACAAAATTAAATGAAAAAAGTTAGATGTGACACTCTTTAGCATGTCTACAACAAGAAACATTTAGACTTACAAATTTCCTTCACATTAAGTATGTTATACAAAAACAGAAATAAAAAATTATAATGAACTTTTGGTATAACAACTTACTTCCAAAATATATATAACATAAAAAACACAGAATACACAAATAATAAAACTTCTGATTAAAAAGCCTTCCTAGATATATTTAAAAAATAAAATAATAACACTAAGGACTTGGTATTTGTTTTTGGTTTTCATTACAATCTACTTCTTAGTATTTTTTAACTAAAACCTTAGTTACATATATGATGATCCAATCCCTTCATGACTTGTCGTATTTTAAGTTTACAAAACAGTAAATAATCAGAAACTGAATACAATAGAATTGCATTCTTCAAATCCAAATCCTGAAGTCCCAAAATACTTATCACCAATTTTTTACCTTCCAGTATTGAAACTGCAGCACTAAACTATGATGAAGACTTACAAAATCAATCTTGTGAACAGCTCACAAAAAAGATGGAAACCACTGTCCCCAAAGAGGCATAAGCTGTAACGATCGTTTACTAAAAAAATTTAAAAAAATTAATGACATTGTTCACATGTGTCCATATATTAATGGAAAAATATTTAAGTCATATGGAACCACACTGCACTTCATTGTTAGGCTATTAATCAAGAAAAAAAACAGTGAGTCCTTGCACTTGTATTTCTATGAAGCTTTTTGAAGAAGCTTATTTTAAAAATATGCACAACATATTTGCATAACATTCCTGGACAGACACATGTGGCTACCCTGAAACAGAAATCTTTTAAATGTAAGATTAGAAAAAGAACTGCAAAATTTCTTATCAGCATTACTAAATATTATTCAGAATACCCTGTACTCATTAATTTTCTCCTAGTGAGCTCCTGCCAGGTCATTTGATTAAAAACAATTTTGGAAGTATCCTGGGTTCTAATTTAGGTACAGCCAAGAATGCTCAAATTAATTTTTGATTACAAGTTTTCCTCTGTTCCCCAAAGGCTAAAAATGTATTAAAGCATAACATAGTATGGGGCTTGAAATTGCTTTTGGAGACCTATGTTTTATCTGATGACATTTTTTCTCTCTGCATTAATCTCGTCTTCCTGTTAACAGTTTCTGTGTGTGGTGTATAACACAAAAGGCCTATGATGGATTGCAACAAAAGCTCTTTATTATAATCTTGACAGAGACAGATAACTAATCCAGTGTTAATTTAAAATCAAAACCTTAGTACAAGAACTAAGGGTACAATTTCTGTGGTTTTAGCATACCTTATCATAACATGCTGCCTTTGAAAATTTTCTACAATTTTCTTTGAAAATATACCTTCTACCCATTAACAGTTACCTTTGTTACACAGCCCTTTACCGGTCCAGGATAAGACCTATTAAACACACATATCAATTTTATAACAATCTCCTAAAATTTACCAAATGCAAATAAAATCAATGCCAGCATATTTCTGTTGCACAGATAAAACCACTTGCTTTTGAACGGACAGTATTTCCTGGCAGTAAATTATAAATATTTAAAGAAAAGGTACCTGAACTTCCCAGCTGCTAAGAAAAGCAACCTGGTAGGTACTGGACAGATAAGGTGATTTCACGCAGGCTAGGGCACTGAACTGCTGTGTTCCCCATCGGCAGTGCCCTGCCAACTTCCAGAACTCCTCTTGCCGAGAGAGCCCCCCGGGCTGGGGAAATGTTCGTCTCAGCCAACACCTCCCACGGCAGCTCCGAAACAGGGCTGGCCCTCGCACCAAGGCATTAGAATTCAACACACAGTGCCTGCCCTAACAACAGAGCTGTCCTTACAAAGGAGACACAGACGCGCTCGCCCCCGGTGACCAAAGCCTGCCCTTTTTTCCCCAGACACAAGTGGAGAACCCCCTGAAGGCAAGGCGATTAAGAAATAATTATTCCTTTGGTACCAAGCTACTACTACTGGTAAATATTAAATTATGATGTGCCAAAAAATGAAATAAATAAGTTGCTGTGCATTGGTGAGGCAAGGAAGGAGGGCGAATACAACAGCCTGGGTCTTATGTTGATCTTGCTGATGAATCTGAGGAAATTGAATGCTAATGAAAGACTAAATGATGCTGGGAATCTACAGTAGTAATGAGACCAATGTACAGACGGCAGTGACTAAGAAACATCACACAATGCGGTTCCTGTATATTAATTCACACTATATTAACTGGTACTCACTAAAATAAATAACAGCTGTCAACAATGACTATTGGAAGCTTTTTGTGCCTCAAAACATTATCAAAGATTTCAAGAAGTGATGTTAGCACTGGAAGAGCCACGAATGAGTCACATATTTAAAAATGAAAATTTCATTGCACTTTATCCTATGATACCAACTGCCTCAATGCATTTTATGCTTGGACACCAAATCCGCAAATGACAGATTACTGGGTTTGATTTTCTTTTTCACAGTTTTAAAGAAGGAATTAAGATACACCAGCTATCAAGTGGGATATAAAGATGTGTAATAATCACCTTATTATTACTAGCTGAGCTTCTTTGTAGACAAATTTCCCCTCTTGTGAACAGGGAAATGCCTGAGAAGAGGATTTGCTGCAAAAAATGCCAAGGCACAGAAACAGTATTTTTCCCTGTCTACTGCTATTTATGCTACTTAACATGTTTGAAGAGCCATGCTGCAGGAAAAAGGTATTAATATCTACAGAGAAGCTGTTTACTTTTGAACTGAAATGCTATTAAATATTCAACAATCCAGAAACAGTCAGTCCCATTCAAATATCATCATTTTACATAGGGGATTTCCAGTAATTTCTTGGGTAAACTCTTCTACAACCAACTACATCTCACACACACAGAAAAATGTGTCAGTTCTCCCTCTTTCCCTCTGGGTTTTGTTCCTCTCTCCTTTCAGAGTACATATATTAATTCGTATTTCTCATTGTTTGCAACACCCAGATATTTATAGATTTCATACACTTTCTGTGCTTGCAATTCTACCAAGTTATAAATTTCTGTTCTTATTTAGCAAAAAAAAACCACATTAAAGTGTCACTAATTCCCGTAATGTCTATTACTCGTGCTCAAATACCATCCAATTTATCAGCACTTGTTGGAATCCAAAATTGAAAGCAGCATCCTGGATGCATTCATGTTACATAAGCATACCTAAACAAGTCTAAACATCAGGATGGTGTTCAGCTGGCAATGAGCACTGGCAGTCCAAAAAGCCAACTGCATCCTGGGCTGCATGACAAGCAGTGTGACCAGCAGGTCAAGGGAGGGGATTCTCCCCCCTCTACCTTGCTCTCGTGAGACCCCACTTGGAGTACTGCATACAGTTCTGGGGTCTCCAATGTAAGTGTAGTGACAGCAGCACGTAGTGACAGGACAAGGTGTAATGGCTTTAAGCTGGAAGAGTTTAAATTAGATATTTAATGTTTAGATTATACATTAGGAAGAAATTCTTTCTGTGAAGGTGGTGAGGCACTGGCACAGGTTGCCCAGAGAAGCTGTGAATGCCCCCATGCCTGGAATTGTTCAAGGGCAGGCTGGAGAGAGCTCTGAAAAACCTGGTCTAGTGCAAGGTGTCCCTGCCCATTGCAGGGGTTTGAAAGTAGATGATCTTTACAGGTCCTCTCCAACCCAAATCATTCTATGTTTCAGAGAATACTTTTAGTTATAACATTATTTGTTGCTATCACCCACTCTGAATCTGCACCTGCACAAATTCATTTTTGCAAATTTTTTTCCCCTGATTAATTTTCTTGTTTGGATGTCCATTGAAGGTTGAGGTCTGAGGTCCAGACTCTCAGCTGCTGGTCCTTTAAGTAGCTATTCTGCAGTGAAATGAGATTCTTTACAGAACCACATTTACAACTTGCAATAGAAAGTTTTTTTCTATTAGCCTAATTTATATGACTTCCAAAGAATAAATAAACCTTTACAGAAAATCAAAGAAACTACTCTTGCCAATATTTATTAAGAAGAAATGTGATGTTATTTGCCCTTCTGTCACAACAATTTGATGAAAGATTATACAAAAGAACAGGTACTCATTTAGAAAATTTATGTAGCAAGTAGGGATTACATGTGTGAAGGTTTTAAAATGTTATATTTTAAATTAATTCCAATATTTCATTATTTCAACACCTTAAAATATATCACACAGAAAAACTTATTTTCCAGACAAAATTAGATTTCCTTGTAATTTCACAAGCAGCATTTAAAGACCTTATATTTACATATGTATTTTCCCCCGAATTTAAATACTGAAATTAATTCTAGCCAGCATTTACTTTCTCTGTTCATGTCTGAGTTTAGGAAATACTTCTGCCAGGAAATGAATAAATATTGCAGAGAAAACTAATTTTTTGTGAAGATTAGAATGAATTAAAGCTAGTCCTCTCATGGCTTTTGTATCACAGTTGATTGTGAGCTTTAATTAAAGCTGTTCCCATAATTGGGATATCTGTAGAATGCCTTTCCTCTCTGGTTTCCTGTATCTATTTACAGGTAAATCAACACTGTCACCTTTCCATTGCCCATAACATTTGCAAAGACATACATTTTCATAATATGTGCAGAAGTTTAACGATGTTTCAAATATCTCTTCCTCTATGACATTTCTCTCAAGTCTGAAGCCATTTAGAAATTATTGGGATGAAAAAGGAATCAGACAAAGAGAAAAACAATGACTGCATTCACCTCCTTATTTGACCCCAGGTTTGGAAACTTGATTTTTAAAATTTTTAAGTTGGTTTTGTGCTGTGCATTGAACAACAATTATTTGAAGTTACTAGCTTAAATAACTGAGTGTTTTTCAGCTGTGCTTTCATCTTACATCAGACTTTTTAATAGAGGTAAAGGTACACTCACAAGGCTGATGGCATCAACAGTATTAAATCACTATGAGCAAAAAACCTGCAGGTACATATTTATCAGGGAAAAGAAGGTGTTCTCAGTCTGCAGGGAAAACATCCTCAGGACAGTTAAACGTGACAATCATAGTATCTTCTGTGATAAAGCAAAACACTGACTAAATGCAGATCTCTGCAGGCTCCTTTCAGGGAGTCAAGGAACCACAGACATGAAAAGCAAAAGAAAAGAAGGTGAATCTGTTTATTCTTGATGCAATACAGCAAAAAGATTAGCCCAGCCAGCCAAGAGTAAGGGCAGATCTTGTACTGGAGTTAGTAAAGTTGGCTCTTTCTCTCTTAACAAGTATTTAGCAAAGAGTAGATAGTGATAGAATAGGGACGCAGAAATGAGATTTATCTTTAGCTGTCTCTACAGGGAGCTCTGAAAAGATAGCTTGGAATTGTTAGACTTTGAACTAGTACATATAATTATCAAGTAATAAAGATACCTGTTTGCCTCAAAGGTAGATAAAGTAAACACCAAAGAACTTAATAATTTCAATAATTCCTTTTGCAGTTAAAATATGCTAATTGTAGATGTTCAGAGAATTTAGGACATGGTATTAGAACAGAATTGTATAAAATGCTAATTATCAAATATTCATTCTGTAATCTAAACATTCGTTTCAAGCATAGAGAAAGAGAGGACGGAAATGGGCATGTCTGGAAAGACAACAACACAGTCGTTTCATCAGCCTCTGAGGGGAGCAGCTGGAAATCACCAAACCTAGCTAAATGCTGGGAGTTTCCACAGAATGCACAGAAATCACAGGTGCCTATAAAGTGCACCCCAGTCTGTTTACTTTTTTTTTTTCCCCTACCAAGGATATATGAAACAAACATGTAATCTCGAAGGCCTTTGTGTACTCCAGGTTAACTCTATCTACCCTCATTGAAGCACAGGTGCTAAAGGAATGATGATTCTTGCCTCCTGAACAACTGCTGTTAGCAGAACTCATTCAAGAAATGGGAAGACTGATTAAAGGATGGACACAAGGTTAAGAGGAATGAATTCATGTCTCCCTTGCTGCAGTAATAAAAAGCATTAAGCCACAGACCACCTTCTGTGAAAGCACTTGAAACCAAGCAAGCAAATAGGGAAGCCAAATCTTATGCAGAAATTGGAATATTAGCTGCAAGCAGGAGAACTTAGTTCCCAGATTTTAATCCCAGAAAATAATTATGCACTTAAAACACATACATATTGTCACTAGATAAAACCATATCCAGAATTATTGATTCTAAAATTAAATATGCATCCTTCCAATTTAATGTCCTGGTTACTTGAAAGGTATTTTTCTCTATTACCTAGCTCCTTCTCCCCTAGAAAGGAGAATACATAGATTTAAGTCACCTATCTTGAATGTTGTACTGATAATTTTCAGTGGTCTAATATGGCCTAACCAACCAAATGTTCTATCAGTCAGAGACAGTAATGGCCACTCTCAGATGAGATGAAATCGGTCATAGATCTAACCCCCAGGTTACCTTTCCAAGCTTCTCCCGGGAATGATAGAGAATTTAGGAGGCTATCCCCTTATCTAGACAAATTAGGCACCTCTCAGCAAGTGTTGGTGACTCAAATGTTTCAAATAGGCAGGGAGGAGCCTAATGTATTTATACACGCAGCGTTAAGTGGTCTTGGAAAATAAACAGATTTTACTATCTGAGATGTATATATTTTGAGTAGGTAAAATACCATTTGGATAGGATATGTCATCCTTAAACCACAAACCTAATCCTATGCAATGTAGAAGACAATGCTGTATAATCATATTTATGAACCAATCAAGCTCCATCTTAAATCTAGTTACAATCTTGCCCCGACATTAAATTTAAGCACAATTCACTCCTTAGATGACAGCAGAAAATATGTGAATTCCATTCCAGATTTATGATTTATATTAATTTTTTCCCATTTTAGAAGTGTTCTTCATTGCCCACTTTTCTTAAAAAATTCTGTCTCTCCAACTGTACTTTTGTGCTTTATTATGTTTCCAGTTCTACATTGCTAAAACATATTATAATTAAAAATTAAATTTAAGATAATTAAAACCAGGAAACAATATGCCTTTTTGAGAGAAGGACAAGTTGTCTAGTCAAGGAAGTTCAGAGTATCTTGATTATCCCATGGACATTGGTTCAACTCAAGAGGTGTTCTTCCAATATTAATTCAGGTTATTTTATTAACTTACAGCCAGGACGCTGTAATTAGTACACTGATGAAACACCAGTCGGGAATCCACATAATCTGGAGACATGCCTGAAAAGGAGTGGATGTGGAATTTAACATGGGATTCAGCATAGGGATGGGCTGTTACGTGATGCAGTTATATGATGCATCTTATCAGTGTATGGGAAGAGGATGTAGAGAAACACTACGAAAAATCCATTGTACAGACCACAACTTGGAGAAGGTAAGCAGAAGTGGAAACTAAATCCAGTCCAAGCAATGGGTCTGCTGTTCCCTGGTATATAGGCATATCCACAGCCTATTTTTGAAAAGGAAAGGTAAATGTCTATGCAAATATACTTCATGGATTGTAATAGAGGTGGGAGAATTCCACTGATCAATGCCAGGAGACTACTAAAAACAAAATGAGAAGTTTCTTTCTCTTTAAAACAGAGCTCTTACCTAACAGTCTCTTTGAGACATGGACAGATAAGAGTATAAAGGCACCACTGTGCCAGGGAGTTTCACAAACATTCATACAAATTGAAAACATTCACTGGTGCATGACTAAAGAAGAGCAATGGAGCTGGTGAAGAGTCTGGAGCACAAATCCCATGAGGAGCTGCTGAGGGAGTTGGGGTTATTTAACCTGGAGAAAAGGAGGCTGAGGAGTGACTCTATCTCTCTCTACAACTACCTGAAAGGAGGTTGTAGCCAGGTGGGAGCTGGTCTTTTCTCTCAAGCAACTAATAGCAGGATGAGGAAATGGCCTCAAGTTGTGCCAGGGAAGGTTTAGACTGGATGTTAGGAAAAATTTCTTCACTGAAAGGGTTGTCAGTCATTGGAACAGGTTGCCCAGGGAAGTGGTGGAGTCACCATCACTGGAGGTATTTAAAATACATGCAGATGTGGCACTCAGGGACATGGTTTAGTGGTGAAATTGGCAGTGTTAGGCTATTGGTGGGACTCCATGATCTTAAAGGTCATTTTCAACCAAATGATTCTACGATTCATACAAAACTTAGCGGTAATGTTCATATTGTAAATTCAGATAGTCATCTTTCTTTCTGTAAGTAAAAAAATAACAAAATTAATTAAAGTAACATTTCTCTGCATTTTTCTATAGTAAAATGTTAATTTCAATAACATTAAATAATTTTATACCATTAAAATTCTTAGCAACAAATTTTAAGTAGTCTCCCCAAGAAAAGCTAAAGAAAAATCTCTATTTTTTGCAATAAATATAAGAAATATGAGCTGTAAATAAAATCCTTGCCTTACCCTATAGACTACAATGACAGATGCAATCAAATAACATCTGCTTGCTACTTTGCAAGATCTTGAGATTAGCTCAGTTGGTTAGAGCATGGTAATAACACCAAGGCTGTGGGTCCCTTGCAACTCAAAATATTCCGTGAAATCTGTGAATCTTCAACCAAAACCCTTATCAAAAGACGAGAAAACCACCAACAAAAGTAAAAAGCTTGCTCCAAAATCTACTGCATTTAGTGCAATTTGAAATAAGTTAATGCTTCTGGCTGCAACAAGTAAAAGCTAAAGCAGCCACCACATGTCAGCTGTATTACTTGCAGATCAATACTGGAATAGACATGACTATGCACATAATAAAGTAGATATCAAGTTCCTCCTAATAAGCTGGGGATTCTTTTCAACAGTAAGCAGGAGAGAATACCACATTGGTGACAAAACTGATACTGATGCTCATTTACTAAACAAACACACATTTTTATACTCATATATAGATATACTGAAAGGTCCAAAAGATGAGATTTATAAAAGAAAACTTAACTTGGTTTCACAAAATATGATTTCTGCACATATCTCAGAACCCACAGCAACTTTATCAGTTTTTATAACCCATAATCACAATTTAGTAGTGTTCCAAAATGGCTAGACTCTCATGTGGTGAGAGTCAGAATTCACAGCTACCAGAATTCATTGTGGAACTCATCACTGAAAAGGCGAACAAATTTACCAGCTTTGATAATTTATATTTAATGCACACGGTGACTCCTACATGCTTGGAGTGATTCTATTAGTGCTGAGATGATCCATTCCAATGTACATGACCCAGGGGGAGGGAGTGGCACAGTAATCTGAGTATTAGAGCAACAAGAAAGAGGTTTCAAAATTTATATCCCAAGCATACACTGAACCAACCTTCCTCCAAAGAACTAATAAAAAAGAAACTAACAAAAAAAAACCCCAAACACCCCCCCCAAAAACCCACACACAACCCCCCTCCAAAAAAACCACCAAAAACCAAAAACCAACCAACCAACCAACCAAACAAAAACAATAGAAGACAACCCCTCTGATTTACTGTTAAATTATATCACCAGTCCAAAGCATCTTCTTCCAGTACTCACTTTATGTCAAGCACCACTACAGGGAAAATGTTTTGTTTATATAAGAGAAAAGGAAGAAAAAAAATCCTCAAAAAGAGACCTTGTATGAGACTTTACAGTAATATCATTATCATTGTATAAATATTTAGACAACTTTGTCCATAAATAAAAAGGACTAAAGTAATTGTCCAGCACTTTTAGTCAACAGTCATCCCTAATGAAGGCTGGAAGTTTACCTAGCCATAATTATTCCCCACTACTGCTGTCACTCATAAATATTACTTCTTATTGAAGAAACAGAAGCATCTCTTCACCTAATTAAAGAAAATAACCAAATGATTATGCAACACTTAGAGCAAAACTGTTGAGGATAAGAGGAGATTCTTGTTATTTGTAGACCCAGTTCACATAACAACAGTGGCAATTCAACTGACAAAAAGAAAAGCTTTAGGAACAGGTTTTTCTCACTACAAAACTAGGCAATTTCACTGTGAAGTTGCTTTGCTGAGAATGTTTCATTATTCAAATAGTTTTCAATCATTGGCATGTTCTTTAAGTGATTTTTAATAGCTGATTAAATGAGCAGAAAGTAAGTTCCCACACTTCTCAGAAGTTTTTAAGAGACTGATACACTTTTTGTCTTCAAAGGACATTCTTCCCTGCCACTTCCAACTTACTTGGAGGTCACCTGTTCCCTCTAAAAATAACTGCAGATGAGAACAATTTCAAAAATCGCCTTTCAGCTTCCAGTCAGAATTGCTGAAATTGTACTGAAAATATGACATTGGGCACCCCTGGATAGGAGGCAAGTACAAAGAGCCTGAAGCCTGGTGAAATGGCTCCACAGGGTGAGTTCCTTGGCACGAAAGCACTTTCAACCAGACACTCCATTTCGGGAAGCCTTGACATCTCCTCCAAGACAAAGTCATTCCAATACAAAAAACACAAGGAGCTCTGCCAGGGCTTCCTACAGGAAAATCCCCTAAGGACTGATGTTAGAATTTCCTGCTGCTTAGTGTCACTTTGGAGAGACTCCAACTTGATAGTTGGACTCTTTGATCAACCATGTTCAGCAGAGAACCTTTTGCATCTCTGCTTTTCTAATCCCCTCCCAGCTTTTTTGAGGGGGAAAGAGGCAGACAGCAAGGGCAACTTCTGCTAAAGCACTCTTCCCTTCAGCCTGCTACCCTGACCAAGACCTGCCTCTGTGTTGAACCTACCCAGGTGCTCCGGAGACTGCAGAATGCAAGAACCCGCAATGAACAAATCCCAAGATTTAAAAGACTCAAAAAATTATAAAGCTGAGTAAAAAAAAGGTAAAGTTTCAAGGTCATCTACAGTCCACTTTTACATTATAAGGAAGGATCAACTACACACAAGGTATTACTAGCAAATGATCAGTTCACCTGTCCTTAAAAACATCCACAGATGTCTTAAGAAGTCTGGCAAACTCCCAAAGAAAGTTGTTGCAATGTTTCACAAAAACTACAGGTCATCTGCATACTTGAGAACAAGCATCTTTCACTATACCTGGAAACAAATATTAATGTCACAAATTAAAAAACACGGGGCAAACACAGGGGAAGAAAAGGAGGGGTGTGTGTGTCTGTGTGTGTGAGTTCCTTCAACAAAAATAGCTTATGTAGGGAAACAATCTAACCCCCGGAGAACTGTACCTTGGTTTTGTGTCTGTCTCAAAGCTTCAATCACACAAGCTCTGGCAAATTTAGCTTGAGCTATCAATGGTGTCTGCTGATGTACTGAGCTGACAGTAAACAATGTCTACTACCTGGGAGGCAAATTCCAATGGTTATAAATATTGTACACACATACAAATGAAATTCTTAACTGCTAATGCTACTGGATTATTCACTTACATTTTCCTGTTGAATAGAGGAAAAAGAAGAGGTAAATTTCACAGTAACAGCAAAACCTTTACAAATGTTCTGAAAAATTCAAGCTAAAGTTACTACCAGAAAATATATAAACACTCTATTCAGTATTCAATATGTTTTAAATTATCGTCTTTGGCTACATTTGCCACGTTTCTGTGTTAAAAAAAGCCTCACAAGTCTTTTACTATTAAAATAGACTCTTTTGAGTTGTGATACAAACTAAGCACAAAGTAACCACTTGTTCCCGTGTGCTTCAGATTTCCTCATGCATTAATGGAACATATATATAAAATAGGACAACTAGAAAGTGATGCTACAAAAATATAAAGAAACCGGAAGGACTGCTGAATTTCAAACAAAGAATTCAGGAGGCAGAGGAGGGAACACAGGTAGTACTGATTTAGTTATTCTCATTATTTAAATGACAAGCTCCTTGGAGTTTGTTCACTGAAATGAGGATAGTTAATTTTCACTATTCAGTAAATTCCACAAAGCCACTGGAAGGTCTTGGGAGGCATGGAATAAAGATCTGGCATCCCTAACTGCATGGGCTAACTACTTCAAAACACCATGTACTAAATCTATATAGGTATGGAACACTCTACAAATCCTGCTAGGATAATTCTAAAGTGTTCAAGGTGCTAAATTTAGATAAAATTAATCCAAAAAAGGCCAAATTATTTGTATGGGTTCTCCTAGTAGAGCACATAGAACAAAGGGTAAAGAAGCGATGATGAAAATTACTAAGGTTTTCTTTTTGTGCTTATATTATTTTTACAGCAGTATCATGTTGAGACTCTATTTAGTGCTAGATGCTGAATTACATTAGTCCTGCCCTGAGGATCTCATTTAGTTTTAGAGGTCAAATCTCTAATAACTGTGGAATCCTGACCTACTGGCACCCGACTCACTTAATACTAGAGATCACAAGGAGGAAATGCTGATTATGCAACTTGGTTGTTTTTTCATTTGTTTCTAATTAAGGAAAAATGCCATTTCCTTTTTTTTGGATAAAACACATTATTTTCCCCTTAGAATGACAGGGATATACATTTAAACAAAAATGTTCTGTCGAATATATCATTCTAATGTTACTATTCTGGCTGATCTCTTCAGCTATTTGTTCCATTTTACTATTCTGGGCTTTCAACAGAAGAGCTGGAAAAAGTACACATTTGCATAATTCTACATTACCAGTGTTTCTACATTAACAGCAAGTACTATATAGCTCATACTTTTAGTGCATAGCACTTAAGACATATAATTTTGTACTTTTCCATGCCATTTTTTCTTTTCTAACTTTCATTTTATATACAATTACATTTTAAAACATGTTTCAAATGCTTAGTTTTATCAAACTATTAATGCTTATGTTTCAATATTTATGGAATGCATTAATAATTCAGAATACATTATTTAGAATTTCAGCATTAGAACAGGAATTGAAAATTCAACAGACTATTTTACATCAATTTCTTGTCCTAAATAAAAACATACTAGGCATATTGGAAACTTTGTGAAAGGAAGCCCGGGAACAAAAAAAAAAAAATACAAATAGTGGTAACAGATCTATGTAATAAATAGTAAAATGGCAACTTGAGGCCATTTCGTCTTGTCCTGTCACTTGTTACCTGTGAGAGGAAAGATCAACCCCCACACTGCTACAACCTCCTTTCATGTAGTTGTAGAGAGCAATAAGGTCCCCTGAGGAGTTTCCTTCTCTCCAGACTAAACACCCCCAGCTCCCTCAGCAGCTCCTCATATGACTTACTCTCCAGACCCTTCACCAGCTTCATCGCTCTTCTCTGGACACACCAGCTCCTCAACGTCTTCCTTGTAGTGAGGGGCCCAAAACTGAATGCAGTATTCGAGGTGTGGCCCCACCAGTGCCAAATACAGAGGAACAATCACTGCCTTGGTCCTGCCAGTCACACTATTCCTGACACAGGCCAGGATGCCACTGGCCTTTTTAGTCACCTGGGCACACTGCTGGCTGATGTTCAGCCGCTGTTGACCAGCATCCCCAGGTCCTTTTCCACTGGGATGCTTTCCAGTCACCCTTCCCCAAGCCCATAGTGCTGCATGAGGTTGTTGTGACCAAAGTGCACAACCTGGCACTTTGCCGTGTTGAACTTCATACAATTGGCCTCAGCCCCCTGATCCAGCCTGTCCAGATCCCTCTGCAGAGCCTTTCTGCCCTCCAGATCTACACTCCCACTCAACTTGGTGTCATATCCAAACCTACTAGAGGGAACAATCGATCCCCTCGTCCAGATCATTAATAAAGATATTAAAGAGAACTGGCCCCTGTACTGGCCCCTGGGGAACACAAAAGTTGCTTCCAGAAGTAATACTTTCAGAAAGTGGAAATTATGTAAAAATGAGGATGGCTGTTAAAAAGCCAGAAGGGGCTCCTAAAGCAACTGAATCATTCCAGGCAGAAGTAGAGAATACTGAAGGATATCATATCAAAGGAGCAGTGCCAGAGAACACAACTTACTAAAGCAAATGCTGGTAGAAAGTAAAGTGTGATTAGCTGAATAAACAACTGAATCATTAAGTAAATAATCAATGGTTTAGTTTAAAAATGAAAGTAACTATGGAAGAAGCTTGGTGAAGAAGGTTTGTGTACAAATACACAAATTAACATATCACCTTAGTTCCATGGTATCCTCCCAAGGGTTCTAATGAAATACAGAATGAAGTAGCCAAATAACTACAACCTCTTTAGTATCTAAACATTGGAGCTGACAAATGCAGTGCCAAGTCTGAGAAACAAAAAAGTTCTGAGGAATACATTTGGGCAAGCATGAGATCTGATAACAGAAAGTAAAATAAAGGATAGAATTAGTGGACATCTCACTAAACACAATCCATCAGCGAAGAGCCAACATAGCTTCTGTAAAGGCAAGTCTCACCTGACAGACCTGTTGAAGTTCTCTGCAAGGGTTACAACCTCAAGCACAAGGGTGATCCAGCTCATGCAGCCTACTCACTTTTTATAAAAGGCTTTAAACAAAATTCTTCTCTGAAGTTTTTTCAAGAAAGTAAGCTGATGAGATATAAAAGCAAAGGTTGTAGTATGCAAAATAACTGATAAGTAATATGGCAAGGGAGAAGGAGAAAGAAATGGCAGTACATCAGTGAGGTGAGAAAATCTACTGATGGTACATACTACAAAGTTGTAAAGAGGAATGCCCAAAAGACCAGCAAAAATGCCTGATCAGGCTGAGTGATCAGGTAATAAAATGGTTGGTGAAATTCAATTTAGATTCATGTAAAACAATACACGTATGGAAAACTAATCCTAGCTTCATATATAAAACAAGAGGCTCTGAGTAGGCTACACTAACACTAAGGAGCAAAAGAGTGGGGCTGTGCTAGATAATTCCATGAAAGCATCAGCTTGGTGCTTGGCTATACTGATACAGTGAATTACGAAATTCAAGGAGCGTTATGACAATTAGGAAACATTAGGAAAGGAAAAGAGTATCAACAGAAAAAAAGAGACATTGTATATAGTTCTATAAAATTATGCTTGTTCCATACTTTAAATATTGCACAAAGCTTTTGCCTGTTCCTCTCAATAGAGGATGCAGTATGAGTGGAAAGGGTTCCAAGAGGGCAAGAAGGATCTATGGTGCAAATTGTCCCAGTACAAGAAATGCTCAAATGCATGGAATTCTTCTGTTTACAAAAAAAATGTGAGTTTACAAAAACTTTAACAAAAAAAAAGGGAGGTCTTGTGACAGAGGTCTACAAAATCTTTAGTGGCAACATCTTACATAGAGATTAAGTATTCATGGTTTCTTTCAATAAAACAAACAAATGGACAGCACAAAAAGGTAGGAGCCAGGTTCAAAGACAACATGTGGTCGGATTTCAGATGACTTCCAGCAGTGCAGGGGACACTGAATACAAGAAGTTCACTTTAAGAAGTCAAGCTAAAAACAGACAAGCACTTGTGGGAGTTCACTGCATGCATCTAAGCAGACTAACCCCTAAGTGTTTACAAAACCTTCAATCTGAAAATGCTCAGAAACTGAAAGAACATTAGGAAGTATCATATGGGCTAATCCTACTCTGACATTTCTCTAGGCATCTGCTGGTGGCTACTGTTGAAGTAAGAATACTGAGCAAAACAAACCAGTGCAGAATTTGGTTAGCTATTTGGGCACAATTTTCTCTGCAAACTAAAAAACAATCACACTAAAAAAGCTGAGCTAAGGGGGTACAATCACATCTAATAACTTTACAGTAATTTATATACTTGAAAGATAAGCACTCAAATTGCATTCTGTTGTCGCTGAACACATGCTCATGAGGAAGTTCCTATCTTTAGAAATTCAAGCCCTTCTTGCAACTTAGTTATTGAACCTATGAAAGCCAGGTATAATTAATCCTACAGTAAATAATTTATCTATAATCCCTTATTTGAATAATCTTTTCTCTGGATTTTAGGTATTTTCCTGCGTTTACTGCTCTGTGTTGCTCAGCCAATAGCATACAGCCAGACTTAGACAAGAAAGTCCAATATGGCAAATCCTGTCATATGATTTTCCTTTCTTTAACCAAGTTCCATTTGATATCTACTGCAGGGTTATAAAAGATAAAACTTTAATGGAAAGCTACTTCAGAACCATACAATTCTGTATGATTAAATGTTCATTCCAATTTCCAGCCTAAATGTATTCATGCCCACCCTTACAGATATTTGTTCTTTAGCCAGGACCATCATTTATCTTGAGTAACTCTTCTTCCTTCAGTGTTTACCTTATGCTGTACTTACATGGGGGAGGGAGTCACAGCTCCTTTAAACTTCAACTTTGTAAGTCAAACAAATCACTCTCCTAGTCCTAGCTGCATGTATTAGTCATAATATATCATTCCTGAATACAAAATTTAAATTAGATCTTTCCAGTGCTTTGTAAAATGGCACTATTTTACTTCTAGCTATTTCAGAAATACTTCATCTGATACAGCCTAATAGCAAATTTGCCTTTTACAGAATTCAGATTCATTTTTGCTTGGCAATTATTATCTTGGTCAGCTTTCTTTCCAGTTTTCTTATGCACTCTTCTATGGATAAATGTAAAAATGCTTCTTTTGACATTTGCACTATTATACTTCACCCCTAATCAATTCAGTCTTCAATCCTCCACCATTTAATGATGCTTTTCATTTTCTCATCTACAGATGAGAACATCAACAGCTTCCCACTTTCTTTCTACTGATTAAGATTGGTATCTCCAAGAGACTTGCAATAGCAGGCAAGGAAATAAGAGACAGAAAAACACAGGCACAAGTACTGGCCTTAATATTGCCTATGCCTGTTTAGGTACGTATTGGACAAGTTATAAGGAGGGTTTTGATGGACTATAATGAAGTCGTTTTACAGATATTAAGTAATGAGCACCATTAACAGCAGCATGAAAAGCAGCACAGTTTCAGTATGACTGTGCAAGCTAATTGCACCTGCGAAGTTTTCTTTACATATGCACTGTTCATTCTGTAATATATTGTGTACTGAAAACCTTTTAAAAGCTTTATTTCATTATTTCTGTTTCTTTTCCATTAAAGATACATTCATCAGGAATCAAAGATAAGGCTGCTTTCAGAACGTTTAAATGAATTGTTTATATAACTGCAAAATGGAATGTTTTATTCTCTATGTACAGAACTATCAAAAATAACAAACATGCCTTAAGTAATCTCACTCAATTAACTGTTCCAGTTTTAGCTGCTCTTGTTAAAGTATACTCAAGTCAGATATCAGATACAAAAATAAGACTCTGCACGAAAGGACAGAGCATAAAGAAATAGCTGGTTGGCTCTAGAGATCAGACTCTCAGGCTCCATTAAGCATCTTAATTTTCTAGACACTGTATGTATAGGTACAGAAAATGAGTATTGCCAGTGCTCAATATCCTGAGTAGAGCAAATAGGTACAACTTGCAAGAAATGTGCAAGACAAATGTGTTTCTGAAATTTTACCTCTTTTATGTACTTAGATACCCAAGCTGCACTTGAAGTCAGTATTTTCCACATTTAGTCTTCTCAGTCATATTTTCTGTGTCCAAACAACTGTATTAATTGATGCTATTGTCTGTATCTCACATAACAGTCGAAGCCCTGATGCACTATTGGGAAACACTAAACATTTATTCAGATCCACCCTTCTCACTTTCCAGAATACCTCAAGCACCAGGATACAGGCATTGGTAGCCTACATGTTTCTGAAATCTGGCAAAGAATTAGTGGACATCTCACTAAATACAATCCATCAGCGAAGAGCCAACATAGCTGTGGTTTGGGCTTAACTCCCTACTGTCTACATGCATCAAAAGTGCTCACCTAATTCCTCCTGGTCTGCAGTCCTACAGAACACTGCAGCAGGAATGGCCAGCCTTGGTTTCTAAACAGCCTTTGCTGAAAAGCTGGATATCTAAGCACAACCACGGCTCTACTTCCACGCCTGAAATCTGCACAGCCTTCAAAGTTAATGGAAGTTTTTACTAGAAACTTTACACGCAGGTGGCAGTTAATTAGATTTTTCAGATTTTTCAGTTATTCAGATCCCTCTCTTGACCTTGGAAGTATGAATCCCACGCAAACTCAAAGCTGGGGAGTATTTCAGAGTAGAATAGCTATATACATCCCTTCCCTTTTATTACTCTTTCCCAGTGCCATAGGTGGAGTATGAGATTTGTTTCCTCCCTTTTAGCTTGGCTCTGCACAGCTCTTACGTAGCACTTCACATATCACTATCAACAGGCAAAAGCAGAATTTTTAAAGTTTATAAAACAAAGTAACGGAGGATAATAAAAACTGTTTCATTACAACTGTAAGGCGTTCTCCTGTTGTTCAACACAGAATATATATAAGCATAGAGATGCAAGTGTACATACACAAGAAAAACCAGCTGAAGGATAGATTTGTTGTCAAAACACAGGGATATGCTTGTGAATTGAAGCCATTAATATACAAGATAGGTTTGAGAATCTTGTGGTCAATTTTCTGCCACCTGTACTTATCCAAAATTCTACAGTTTTGTCTAAATCTGAACTACATCTGTGGTGTTAGTGGATCAAGGGTTGGATTTGATGATCTTAGACGTCCTTTCCAACCCATCTGATTCTATGATTCTATGACAAAAGAAAACCCAAAACAAAACCACACATCCAAAACAAGCAAATGCCAAGCTATTATTCATTTTACTTCCCAAAGTGCAGTTCTGCTAGTGGTTAGGGTTTTTTTACAGGTGAGGGCCAACACACTTTGCTGTTAGGAAGTAAAACCAGCTCCTATCATTCACTTTTATTGCTCCATCTTTTAACACCATTTCTTAGTGTAGCAGTACATTTGAAACAAAAAACCAAACAAACCACCAAGCAAGTGTAGATCAAGGCATATGGAAAATACTTTTGATTTGTGACTTGCACAGGCAAACTCAGTAAAAATAAATCTGCCTTAATCCTCTTGCCTAAAAAAATCCAAAAGTTCTTTTCAAGCACTTTAAAAATGCAGTTTCTCTTTAATAAGCATTAGCAGTGAAAGCAGCACTATGCAATGAACATTTCAACCAATCTATCTTTGATATTCACCATATATCTACAAGATTCATGAAAAAGGAATAAAAATTCTCATCTGATAAGCTGTTTCTACAGATAAAAGTTAAAATTTGTTTATGAAATGGTGCTACTCCTTCCACAAACATTCTGGGAGCCTTTTGCAGAGCAATTTTCCCAGTAGTTCTGGTAAAGAAACACCAGCTGACTCTGAGGAAGAAAGAAAAGGGACATTATGAAGACAATCTTCCCTAGAAGCAAGATCCAAGGGACACACTTTGCAAAAGAACTCATATTTTAAGGCTATAAAAGCAGCATTTGGTCAGATCTTTGAACAACCAAATACACAGGATGATCTTATGTCTAACACAAAAAATGCTATCTTTATTATGATAAATTATCTAAAGTTAGATTCATTTATTTTTATTTCAGACAAATTAAGAATCCTTAATCAAACCATTCCAAGAACGCTGGGCAACACAGGTATTTGGAAAGAGTTTTGCAGAAATTCTGTGAATTTTTTCCCACACAATTTAACAATTTTTTCCAACACAAAGACTGTATCTCCCTTCATTTTTCATGATACTCTTCAACTTTCAAGATTAGGGACTCTCAGTGGTATGTGTTCCTCTAATAGTAACTTCAGTTCTTGAGAGTTGCACACAGCCCAACACAGAGCTGAAGTTTAGACCATGGTTTCCGCTGCCAGTGGTGTATTCAACATTGAAAAAGAACAACACCACCACAACAAAGCATCTCAGAAAACAGCATCTTAAAATGTGAATTCTGAACACTGATACAGAAAGATCATTGTCACCCTACCTTCATTAGTTGATTATAGACAAATGTACTAAGAAAGAGATTCATGTTTAATTTTTTTCTTCCATATAGATCATAATATATCTAATTATAAAAGGCCATTTTACCCTTTCCTTGAGTGATATTACCAAGCCAACCCAAAAAACCTCAGTTGTAGTTACATAATCCTAAAAGCAAACAAAGATTAAAATTTGTGAAGAAAATGAAACACTACCACTTCTAAACCTTCCTGAAATGAATAGGCTTTGGAAAAGTAGTATTTCCCTTTCTTTAAGAGCTGCTCCCATCAGTAGAAGGCACCAGCATCAGTCATAACCCAGTTACTCTCTTCTGTTATTGATACACATGCTTAGCTAAAACTTTTTAAATACACTACTATTTACCAGAATAACTTGGAGGGTAGGCTAATGGATTGCTTCACCGCCTAGGTGCCAATTCTGCTATGCAAAATTTTAAAAAAGGCATAGACACCAGAACTGTAGTCATAAATACATACAGAATTCTTAGTGTGATTACTGTGATCACGCCAAGCAGACAGATTAAAAGCACATAAAATGGTTACATCATATTTTTTAAAAAGCCAAGTAAATATAGAAGGGTTTTTTTAAAAAAAGTTTTAAATGTCATAGCTAAATTAGCAGATATAAAACAGATTTTGAAATTGCTACTTAAAGAAAAGTCAATTAAAATAATAAGCTTGCCATAGAATATACCTCACAAAGAATGAAAGAATGAAGGTTTATGTACTTTTATTGAAGTTATTATATGAGGCAGTTATTCAGTATTGCAATGCAGACCCTAAACTGGTCTAGAACAAGGTTATCAGCTCAATTCTATTAACGTAAAGTCATTATGAAAATCAGGAACCAAAAATCTCCATTGTACATTTCCTTAAAACCCTCTCTAAGAAATAGGATACATTTATCATGTCACCTAAGAATATGAGATACACATTCCAGAGAGTAAATGCTGAAGTTTGCTTTTGGCACCTTTGTATATGATTAACTACCTTTTTATTCCTGGTCTCCTTTTAGCAAAGGAGAGCTGAAGACTTCAGATCAGTAATGCAGATATTATTTAAACATAAAAGCACTTTATACAATGTGAGATCTGAACAGTCACATTAAAATGAAACCTCATGCTCTACTACAATATCTGAAAAGAATCAAATCAATTAGAAATAAGATTCCTATCCCATGGAAATCCCAATCCTACAAACTGATCTAAAAATGTTTTTGTAGTTCTACTCTGTCA
Organism: Pyrocephalus nanus; assembly: GCA_038380795.1. NCBI lineage: Eukaryota > Metazoa > Chordata > Aves > Passeriformes > Tyrannidae > Pyrocephalus > Pyrocephalus nanus. Next base: position 46,217,512 of record CM076260.1, read on the forward strand.
AAATAGTTTGTAGGAATGAGACCAAAAGTGAAGTAGATATAAATGTATTAAAGACAGAAGTAATTTAAAAATTAATTAATCCTGTTATTAATAGTCTTTATTTTCTACATACAAGACATTAATTACAGTGAGTTTTAGTTTGGTGTAAAAAAATGTGAGTGGGAAAATTGTATTCAGGGGTCCAGAGCTCCTAGGTAGAAGTAGTTCTCCCTCTCTATGTGATTTTACCTTCTACCTGCAGGATGAGTAGTTTGCAATTTTGCTGTATTTTAGCACTGTTATCCCAACCCTGCATAGTTAGGTCCATTGGGGTTTTTTTGTTTTGTTTCATGTGTGGGTTTTTTTGGTGGTGTCGGGGGGGGGGGAAGAGGTGGGGGTTGTTTTGATTTTTGGTTTTGTTCATTGTTTGGGGGGAGGTTGGTTTGGGGGTTTTTTTGGTTCTTTTTTTTTTTGGTTTATGGTTTGGGGTTCTTTTCCCAAAAAGAGATTTTTAATATCACTATTTGTTGTGGCGAACCTTTCTCTCCATTATGTTAAGGTCTTTTACAGAAAAACCCTCACACAGTCTCAAAATATGCAGCTCAGGATCCTTCCCCCACCCTCCTCCCCCCCAAAAACACTGGGTGGGAGAGGAGGAAAAGGCGGTTAGAAAGGTGCTTGACGGACCATCCTCACTTTATACCTCAATGAATCTGTACATTTCAGTACATAATACATCATTTTATTAAAGCCCTAGAAGCAAGATCAAACGAAAGCATGCTGTCTTTTCCACAAGTGGTCCAAACCACAACGGGGATATTTCTTACAGGGAACAATGTTATCTTCCTCCAACTAGGCATAGCTCTCAGCTGCTCATCTCTCCTCCTTTTTCCAGTCTTTGAGCATAGTAAATTGAAAATCAGAACTGAAAAAAAAAGTCAAACCAACACACAAATAAAACAGCTCTCTTTAAAGGAAGACAAAATCCATGTATTTCAAATAATTACGCTGCTCCAAGGATTTTCAATCAATTAAAATTCCAGCCATTTACCTAGAATTAAATAATTAATTCAGGCTGAACAGTATGGGTTTTAATTGTTTCAACAATTTGTGAGTATAAAAATCAGAAACACAACTACTGCCTTTGGACTATGCAGGAGTTCAGCTTTTTCACAGCAGGTTACCTCTCCTTAAAAACCTTAAACCTTGTCAGTACAGCAGTAGCACAGAAATTTTCAGTTTCCTTATACTTGTTCCTGTTTTGAAACACTGAGAAAACCCCCAGATTTGCATGTAAATTACATACAAATATGCACATTTTGGTGTGCTAAAGTATGTAAGTTCTACTCTTCCTCTACCTTCCAATTCTACTATTAAATATAAATGCAACTGAAGTGCTTTGTGCAATTCAGAACAATAGTTTCCTTGTACATGCAATTTTGGCCACATCAGGTCTTCAACTAATTTGCTGATTTTCAAAATAACTCAGACAACAGTGATGTAAAAATTAATTTACTTTCCTGACTTGTCCATTACTATATTTACTGAAGATGAAAGTGAAACCACTTTTGATAAAGCATAAACTATGTTTTCATGCACAGTTGGTAAGATTCGCTTCTTTATAGCCCTAGATGATGCCAAATCGGTATCCACAGATTTTACTCAATATTATTAGAAGGGAGAGAATGTATTTACAATCTCTTTGAACAACAGTTTTGGATGCTGGTTTTTTAATTTTTCTTTTCATTTTTAGAGTTACGTAACCCATGGTTAGAATGAGAAGTTTCAGAAACACCTTTCACAAGGACAGAAAATGAGAAGGAAAGAAAGGTATTATTTGCCATCCTTTTGTTTTTTTTTTTTTGGCTGAGTAACTGTTTCTCCTCTGCATTTCATTTCTCTTTTGACAGCTTAGATCTCTGGTTCTTCCTTCTCCCAGTCACCAGAAAGTTACATATTGCTGGGTGAAGAGAAGGCGCTACCTTACCCAGGGCACCAAAGGCACAGACAAGAAGCTTAGGTCTGTGATCTGTTGTCAGAGCTTCTGCAGCCATTAGGACTAATAGAAAAGGTGGAGAGGAAAACAGGATCATTTGTTTTTGAAGACTCCTCTTGCTTTCCTACTGGCAACATTATCTGTGTATATATATGTAGAACTTAATTTTCTAAATCACTCATTTCTTTCTCCGTGTTCTGTATCTGCTTAAACTAGCCTGAAAACCGTAAGATCAACAAATATTGTGCACAATGTAAATTGCCTAAAGTCGCACTTACCAAAGTTATTTAGGTGTTAATTTTTATTGTACTGAAGGATACTTTATGATACCTCTTTTGTTTGTGGAAATAAAAATATGAGCAACTACTAGTCTTTTAAAGTAACTATGAAGGTGGGGAGAGCAAGTCTTGAATTCACATAATCTGACAATTCCACAAAACTTATGATATTTCAAATGTATTTTAACAACAGTTACTGTCATTGCACAAAATATAGAAAATATAACTATTTGCTATATTTAGAAGAATACGTGCTAATACACACAAACCCTGCTTTTCAAGATTTCAATTAAGCTGCTGACAACAGTTGTCTGAAACTAAACAAGGCATAGCTATAATTACCTGTAAATGTGAAAAACATGTTTTAAAGTCTTTTACTTCAAACCCATAAATACTAATATGATATATTTATTACAGAAGAACAAGTAAATTTAGACCTATATGCAAATGTATGCATAACTACACACTAGGTCACTCAGTGAAGGAATTATAATTTCATTGGCTGCACAGTTTCATGCCAGCTTCTGAAAACACAGAATCATAAGATGCACACAACGCCTGAAACCACCCACCATTCCAGAAGATGATGTGCTGCAACACAATTTTCAGTGTTACCTCATTCCCCCTTCCTTCCCCCACCTCCCAACCATTTTCTAAGGGAGGAGAAAATACAGGACAGAACAGCGACAACAGTCTTCTGTGATAACCAGCATTAAAAACAAGCAAAAGAAGTCCACGTGCTATAACTAGCAGAGCCATGAAAGGCCACAAAAATGTATTAGCCAATGCGACATCAGCTGAAGTTAAAGCTAGTTAGCAGCTAACATGAAGGGATTTGATTATTCAAGACAGTTCATTTACTGCAGAGCCATGAAAATGGATCAGCATAGAGGAAAACAATCCTTACCCCAATGACAACCTCTCCAAGTTATTGCCAAGGAAAGGAGAGAGCAGTGGAACTCAGATACTTCTGTTTTATAAACAGAAAACGGTTACTAATCTAGGAGTTACTTCATGTTTGCTGACCACAGATTTTTCATTGTTAGTTCGCAAGCACCCAGGTAAATCTGGGCTTCTTCTGAAGGAGAAACATTTTCTTTTGCTGCAATGTCCCTAAGTTATGACATCTGCAGATACAACAGATGAAGTTGTTCCTTACGCATGTGCAGTGGCAAGAATCCTTTGCTGCAGAAATTCCAATCAGCAGGGATAGAAGGTAGGTCACCACACACATTACGACAGCCCCTGAAAGTACTTCAGCTGCAGGAGGATAAGGTGCTTGGATCACTCCATCACACTGACCACATTCATGGCAATTAGCAAGAATCCTTATTCATTTTACATCATGTCTGATGAACACACAGATCTAAAATTCACAGAGACACAGAATCCCAGAGACATTTCTTTGGACGGACGTCCAGAGGTCATCTAGGCCAACCTCATATTTAAATGAGGATTATTACCAGCACTAAACCAGGGCAGCCTTGGCTATAATTCATCATGGTCTAGAAAGGATGAAGACTACAATCTCTCTGAGCAACCTGTTCCAGTGCTGCACTATTCTCCTAAAATGTTTCCAGAAGAAATGTCTAAGAAAGTCCACGTTTGCACATTTAAAAGCTCATTTCAGTAGAAAAACAAGTCAAAAGAACTCTGGCCAATAAATCATAGAATCAATGCAGTTCCAAAGGACCTCTGAAGTTCACATAGACCGAGTCCTTTCCCAAAGCAGGGTCAGCTAGAGCAGTTGCTCCAGGCCTTGTCCAGTCATGTTTTGAATAGAATGTCCACATTGTCTTGTGAACCTGCTCCAGTGTTTAACGACACTCACAGAGACAAGTTTTTTCTTATGTTTAAATGATATTTCCTGTGTTTCAGTTTGTGCCCATTGCCTCTTGTAATGTCACTGGGCACCTCTGAGAAGAGCTTGGCTCCATCTTCTTTACTGCTTTCTATCAGGCATTTATACACTTTGATGAGATTCCTCCGAGCCTTCTCTCCCCTAGGCTAAACAACCCCAGCCTGCCAAGAGAGTCCCCATGTTACAGATGCTCCTATTCCTTAAATCTTTTTGTGGCTTTTCATTCCAGAATGTCTATGTCTTTTCAAACACACGAACCTTAATGTTACACTCTTATTTATATTCAAATGTTAAAACAAATAAAACCATTAAAAAAGGCATCCAAACAATTGCATAAGAAAAAAAATCCACCAAAATTTGTCACCCTCACAGAGTTCAAATTTCCAGAAATAGACATTAGAATTAAAACTAACATCTTCTTTTACTACAATATTCAGAGAATTCTAATGGCATCACAGTGCTAACCTAATGCTCACTGAATAACTACTGTTAATAGTGCACACACCAAGCATGCTTTATAATTCCACAGAAAACCTTCAGTAATTTTTTTACATTCCTGAACAGCAGTTACCATTAATTACCAGAGAAGCTACGAAAGAGATCTACCTTTGGTAATTTCAAGTGAACTGAAGCTATGCATTAGGAAAAAACCAAATTACCTAAGCTCACAAAATATAAAAAATGTGTGCTCTTTTCTATTCTGTAAGCACAAAATTTTTCTTTATGAACTACACAATTTCAAGTATTTGCTGTAACAACAGCTTTCCAGCTCTGAATAACATCAACCATCATGGTATCTTCTGCTGGCTTAGAATTTATTACTTTGAGAATATATATGCAAGTAGGCAGACAAATTCACTCTGTTTGCATCAGGGACATTGATGCTATTCAAGCTCATAAATGAGGAAACTTAGCAATAAAGATTAACGATCCAATCCTGCAAGATCATGTAACCTTCAAATGCATTTCAATGTAAATCAAGATAAAACAATTCCTCACAAGTTTATTTTTCTAAATATCATCACATGCACACAAGCCCCTCACAAATCCTAATTCTCTGCCCTGACTGCAAGATTGCAGACCAGAAAACAAGATTCCACATTGTTCTTGCCAGTAATTTTCAACTGTGCAGACATAGTACACACCTTACTGACACCTGTCTTTCCCTCCCTCCATATGAGAAGTGCACATCCAGTCCTGTCACAGAGTGGAGACTCTAGAAGAAGGAAACAGATTGGATGTCTAACATATATTTTTGATGGATCTGAGAAATTAATATGATTGTGAGTGTACTACATAAATTGCTGTGGTGCCATTTCTGGTTGTTGCCTTTCCAATAGACACAAGCAGGAATTAGCAACAGTTTTATCAGAAATATATAGATCCCATGTTGGAAAAGTGAGCATAGAACAAGAATGAGCCTGTAAGAAACATCCCCTATAGTTGAAGTTATACGGCTCACATGGAAAACATGGAGAAAAGTGTGTCCATGATAGGTTTTGAGAAAAACAGAGGTCCTGTACAGCTAAAGGAATTTGTCTTACAATTCAAATTAAAAACTGTATCTTACAGCCAGAGATCACTTCTGGTGATTTCATTTCTGATTTGTAGCCTACCTCACTTAAGACTTCCATCAGCAAGCAAACTGTCCATTAAATGCCCACTGTTGACCGGTTACATTAACTTTGAATTTCATTAGTGAAACACCGAAGTGACCCTCCCTAAATGCTTTTCAGTCTTTTTTTTGCCATTGAAACTGTACACTATAATAACAGCATCTGTTTCTGTCAGGAAAAAAGAACCAAACCACGCCACAAACACAACACAGTAAGAGCCCCTTCCCTCAATTACAACTAAACTAGGTTATAAAACTTCAGGTTTAGTGTCAAAGAATCTTTTGAGATATATGATGTTTATGTCAGCACTGTTCTGTAACCTACAATTTTGCAACTGTCTGAAATTAAATTTTGAATGAAAAAAATGAAAAATAATAATTTTGAGATTAGGGAATAAGGAGTCTGGAGAGTTGGCTCTTCTTCCAATCTTTTCACATTGTGTTAATTTTAAGCAGTCCACAAAGACTCTCCATTCCTTTAGCTTTTGTATGTGAAAGAAAACATATACTTCCCATGTTTCTCACATGTTTTACTAAATCCAGTTAAGCCCTGAAGTACATAAACACCTTTAATCAAAAGATGCTGCATGAAGAGAATTCTTGGAAGACTGAACTACAATACAAACTGCAGAAATATTTCACAGCAAAGAAGAAAGTAAACATCTGGGTTGTACTGTGTTTAACTTTTTCTTTATAAAATATTTGTGATATAAAAGTTGTGATATAGAAGTTAATTCTCTATGTTAGGATAAGAAATATTCCGTTCCTTTACACACACACACACACACATAAAAAACCCCTGCAACCCAACTTTCCATAAATATGCAGTATCTCTCTGCAGCAGTTGCTTATGCATCAAAAGCCACCCTCAAAATGATGCTGCCCACACATAATGATTACTCATTTAAACCAGAAAGTGAAACTTTAAAATAAAGGTTGAACACTATCTTCATAGCAAAAGAAATTGAAACCAAAAAAAGCCCAAAGAGTTAGAGGTTAAAGTAAAAAATTACATTTGTGGTCATAGCCTGAGAACTTCAGCTTCTTTTTCCTAACTGACCCTCTAAGAAAATTAACTGCAGCCTGTGTGCTGAGTACCAAAGATATTAGTGTACATCAGGTTTCCAACCAAAAGGATTTTTCTTTCCAAAAGGTTTTGAGTTTCTCTGAAGAGAAATTCATGACAGCAACAGATTGGTGTTCACAAAACATTTGACTCAAAATCAGTCCATTTTCGTGCTTTAAGCTTAAGAATTTCAAATCATACATGCACGCATATCTCCCATTTGAGTGCCCAGCTCTCACGCACTGCAGCAGCTGCTTCTTTCATGCTCCAAGACCCCAAATTCAGATGCCATTGGTTGGCCTGATTAGCCCTACCACATTACCTGCTGCTTAGCACCACAGAGCATAGGAGAGGTCATTGGAATGCAGTACAGAAAAAAAAAAAAAAAAAAAGAAATAGTTATTACCCAATCTCCATCCTCCTCCACTGCATGAGCTTTGGTGGAGTTTTTTCTTAGAGCTATACCAGTCCCTCAGATGATTTTCCACTACTCAGATATGACTATCCTCTGCTCAGCTCAGTCTGCTCCTGAGTCAACCTGAAGCAGTTTGGTTCTCTTTGCATGCACCTTAATGTTTACCTGTTATATTAAAGCATTTCTCTTTTTTCTTTTTATTTTGTGTGTATTCATATACATATCCGACCGTTGGATCAATCTGAAAGTACTTCTGTCATTAAATAGATTGTGTGTTCCACGTTCTCAAACCCCAAACACCAATTCATAGCAAATCCATCCTGCACAAAACATTGGAGACAGAACAACATTGAAAGAATTGTATGTGCTCAAAGGGGTTTTTTTTGCTTTTGCTGTGGTAATTACTACATTTTGTATCCAACTACACTTTGTAAAACTAAATTAATACCAAATTATTAAGGTTTGGCATTAATCTTAATTAAGGTTATGTCACTTGCCCTATGTACCATGTGAAACTGAATCACCTGTAGCTTCAAAAGAGCACAGACTAGTTTACTGTATTTTCCATACCTTTGAACGTGGAGGGTGAAAAAGCTTGTAAATTAAATTGACATCCAGGGAATTCCCTAAACATCCAGGCTAGGGACATGTCACATTTTCTCATCTATGTATCTAACTGAAGTGCTCATCTGGTGACATATCAAAAGGCAGAATTGTTTTTCATTTTGCCTCTTTTCTTCACCCCCCCCCCCGCCCTCTTTTTCGCTTTAATGCTCACTTTTGCTTTTCTCCTGATGCCGTTTCAGGTTTCATCAAAATTATTCTGGCTAAGGAGAACATCAATAACTGGGAAAACAGACCTCTCTTCCTCATACTCTGAACTTTGGCGTAGTACTAAACAACAACATAAAATGGACAAACTGATCTGAAATTCCTATATGACAGCAATATTTGATCTGCCTCAGAGATTACCATAATTTGCTTTGGCTGCTAAGCAACAAATTAAATATGATTTGGTATATTTAAATGCATTATTCCTCCTACCGCTCTTCTGAATGAAAAAATAGAGATATAATATTGCTGCTGTCACAGAGCAATAGTGCTGAGGAAAGGTCCTGTATTTCAGTAGATGTACTAATTGTACACAAATACGTGGTTTTTTGCCTTGAAATAAAAATGAGCAAATACAGAAAACACAATGTCCTACAAAGTCATACAATCTATTTCCAGAGTCACTAATGTCTGGACTGTCATTGCAGTTTTGTCTTAAATTAGCCAGCTCTCGGCAAAATAATAGGTGAGACAAACATAAGATGGATAAGTAATTCCACCTGGGGCTCTCTGTTTGAGATCAACTACTTCACTGGGAATTCAGCACTTCATTCCAAGATTTTGCACATGTGGACAATACATTTCCAGCTGAGAAAAATCAACTGAACAAAACCAACCTTTAGAATCTATCAAAAATGCCCCCTGCCCAGAAATCAGAAGCACAACAGTAGTCTTTCAATTACAATATGCTATGACTGTTACAAAGCATACAGAGACAAAAAATTTAATGTGAAGCTCCAGTAAAAGTGCAGTGAAATCACTACTGACCTTTGCTTTCCAATTTACTTGCACTGTAAATTCATGGATTCACAGAATGGTTTGATTTGGAAGGGACCTCTACAGATCCCCTACACTAACACCCCTGCCGTGGACAGGCACACCTTCCACTAGACAAGGCTGCTCAAAGCCCGATCCAGCTTGACCTTGAACACTCCCAGGGACAGAGCATGCACAGCATCTCTGGACAACCTGTTTCAGTGCCTCACTACCTTCACAGTGAAGAATTTCTTCCTAGAATCTAACCTAAACTCATTCTCTTTCAGCTTAAAACCATTGCCCCTCATCCTATTACTATGTGCCCTTGTAAAAAGTCCCTCTCCAGCTCTCTTGCAGCCCCTTTAGGTACTGGAAGGTGCTGCAAGGTCCGCCTGGAGTCTTCTCTTCTACAGGCTGAGCATCACGACTCTCTGAGTCTGTCTTCCCAGGAAAGGTGCTCCAACCCTCTGATCTCCATAGCCCTCCTCTAGAGTTGCTCTAGCACATGCAAATCCTTCTTGTGCTGGGGACCCCAGAGCTGGGATGCAGTACTCCAAGAGGGGTCCCACAAGACTGGAGTAGAGGGGCAGAATCACCTCCCTCAACCTGCTGGCCATGGTGCTTTTGATGCAGCCCAGGACACAGTCAGCTTCCTGGGCGGCAAGTGCCCATTGCTGGGTCACTTTGGGCTTCCCCTCAACCAATACCTCCAAGTCCTTCTCCTCAGGGCTGCTCTCAATCTCTGTCCAGCCTGAACTTGTGCTTGGGATTGCCCCAACCCAGGTTGGACCTTGCCCTTAGCCCCACTGAGCTTCATGAGGATCAGAAAGACAGTTTCTCAGAATGCATGAGACGACCCATATCTATGCACCATTTAAAACACAAGATAAAATACTGGCAAAGATGGAAAATAACCTTTGAATTTGGAAAAGGAAAGGATCACCCAGCTTCCTTTCACATCCTTAAAACAACCATGTTCAATATGAATTGAAAACAAGCAACAGCATCTGGTATGTGGGCAGGAGGCATGCTTTGCTACTACCAGTGATTGTCATGTGCCTACTGAATATAAGCACTTTAGGTCTTAATGTGCGGTATTAATTGGTAAAATAGTAACAAAACCTTCAGAATTACAGGAAAGCTATTCTGTATACATATTAGTATCTACTTTCCAGAGCAAAATAATAATGCATTCTTCATCTCAGTTGCAGTAACTTTCTGTGCACTCATTATTCAACTTATTTGCTATTACTGTCATGACAAGATGAAAATTAGACTCTAGTAACAACTTGGTGAGGAATATTTACTTTATTTATCCACATCAGTATGATGGATGCCTTTAATTTCAGCTGCAATATTAAAAAGAAATAAACTACTAGATTAGGTTGTCAGAAAATGTCTTTTAAAATTTTTATGAACGTATTAAGAAAAATTAATTTCTTCGCACACAAATCTATCTGACCTCATTCATCCACTTCCTGTTCAAATTGTATCTTCAAAAGAAATACTTAACATGATAAGAGGCTTAGTTTGACCTCATTACTTATGTAAAAAGAATCTCAATATTAACTGTATTAATCAAAACAAAGTACGACAATAATTGTGTTTGAAATACATGGGTCTAAAGCAGGCTTTACTGCAAATACTCACGATGTGACTGTAACATTGTTTTTGACATTATCTGTTCATTTTTCCTCCTTTGAAAACCGCTGATATTTACAACCCCAAAAAGCAGGTATTTATTAATTTATTTAAAAAATTCAGCACAAATTGGATATAGATGGACAGTCTCCTGAGATGACATCCATGAAGGCCAACATAGACTAATGCCATGTTAAAGTGGTTGTATAACCACTGTTGGTGCTACTGCTAAGAAATTCCAGAATTTTCAACGCTGTACAACTGTCCAGTAGCAAAAACTTCTCATCACTACAAAGATGAAAATTAAATGAGACATATTTCTTTTCTTGTTACAAGTTTGGAAATTTGACCTTCTTCTTTAGGATACAAATCTAAAGAAGCCCATCTTTGGCTACTGGGCCTTCAAGATGTTAAGGGCTAATTTTTTCTTCCCTTTGCCAAGTCCTTGACTCCTGAGTCACCTTTAAATTACCACAGATTGTAACCAGAGTTGTGCAGAACATCCAGCTCTGATTCTGTTTTGACTTGTTATGAAAAAAAAATAAAATCCAAACAAACAAAACACCATACAAAACTCCACACCCAAACTCATTGTATAATAGTAAAAGAAATGACATGGAGAAACTTGAGGAATGAATCATCTGAATCTCTGAATAAAAGGAAGTAAAGTTGACAGGTGACTGACTGGCCGAGTGACAGCCCTGCTGAGAAGGACCTGAGGGTTGCAACAGATCCCAAGCTGAAAACAAGTCAACAAGGCTTTTTCACCATGAGTAAGGCAAATGGCACACTGGGCTGTACTAGGAAGAAAAAAATAACAAGACAGAAACAAGAACAAACAAAAGAAAAGTTACCATCCCACCTCTAACTCAATACTAGTGACGAAATACTGGTGTTTTGGGTTCTGATTTCAAAAAGACTATTAGGAAGCTGGAGAGAGTCCCCCTGAATGGCAAAGGGCCGAGAACTCGCAGCCTTCAAGACGACTAGGCAAGCTAGATCATTTCAGCCAAAAGGACTCAGGAGCAGTCTAATAGCAAATGACATAGTTCTGAGTTGAGATGGGGTTTGGATTACATAAAACAAGGTCCCTAGTCATCATGACTATGGTTTTATCTTATGAAAAGATTTTAAAATTGCTAAGGGATTAAAAGAATAGGTAAAGGCAGATATGGAAAAATGAAACAATTTTTCCTAGTGTTATGGTAATTATGAATTATGGGACTATCCTTCCTTAATTAAGTTGCACTCAAAACAAAATGAAATAGGAAGCAAGTCTGGAATTACCTCTAAAATAAAATGTGTTCCATCATCAGAAGCATATAATATACAAAGAAATGCTCTGAACTAAACTAGTCCTGATGATGTAATTTTGCATAATGCAAAACAAACTCACCCCCTCTCCCAAGTGTTACTTTAACTTTTTGTCATAAACTATGCATTTAATTCTTCTGGAAAAATAAACAATTACAGATGTCTGTCTGACATGGCATCAGATTACTGGTAACTTACTTATGCATGCAAACTGCTTATTTGATTTTAGAACAATCCCTACTGTCTTACTGAACAAAAAGCATGAAATCTTATTTCACTTTAACTGTCACTGTTACTGCCTATTTTATTTCAAAATCCCCAAGTTCATTAATAAAGCTTCTTCATCAGTAATGTCATATTTACAATTAAGAGTATAATTTTAAAAATTCACAGTTTGAAACAACTATTTACCAGAATTATTTTCTTCTGAAAAATAGTCCTCATTTCAGAAGAGTAAGGACTAGTTACAGCTGTGATTTCAGAAAGAACATTCTGTGTAGAATACTCATCAGAATTATTTCTGACAAAAGCCCAACTGATATGTAAAGGCCAATTTAAATTCTACATATATGCCTTATTTTCTTACTGTTAATTTAAGCATACTGTGATGAAAATGAAAAAGACTACTTTTGTCTTGAAAGAGAAACCTAAGGAAATCCCTCCAGCTACTCAGCTTTACTAGTCTGCTTGTTTTTATAAGAAGCCTGATTGTATTGAAATCAATTGCAAAGCCCCCTTGATTTCACACGTGCAGAAACAGATTTGATGGCAATCCTTTGAAAAGTTTGCCGTAACTCTGCAGTGAATTCTTAAGTAACAATTTGACAACCACTTTTTAAACAACACAAATAGAAATCCCGCAGTTTCACTCCCTGTGTTTCTACTTTGAGCATGCAGGTAAAACCATCTGAAAAGAACAGAATATTAATCCAAGTAAAACATAATCCAGCAAACAAACTCAAAAAGACCTTGGATGAGTACCCAATCCCACATACTGTAAGATCATACAACTGCAGGATGCTTTGAATGCAAGAACTATCAGCAGGGACTACTTAACAAAATTGGTACTGCAAGAATTTCTTGACAATCTACATTCTTACAAGCACATTTCTGAAACCCAATGAGCCTACTTACAATATTACATACATATAAAATCCACACTTTTTTCAAAACAGACGTAGAGACACAGAGACAGGGTCTCTGCCTCAAGTTCAGTGTCAACAGTGCAAGAATTTTATACAACATATTAGCCTAACTTAGTAATGAAGTTTCAGACTGCATAATGTTCTTAAAACCAGGCACTGCTGAGGCTTTGTGCAGGTTGTTAACATAAGGCACTGAAGCCTTTTACTTACACTTAAATATCTGCCTCTGCAAAACCTTGTGTTGCTATCACTAATGAAAAAAGCATCTGCCAGAAGGTAAAATGAAAACCTAATTGATACTCTAAGAGTGTCGGATGAATGACAATGGCTAACAAGATATTACTCTGTTGTAAGATTGTTTGTAAATTCAGGTGTTTTTCTTTCCTTAAGTAAGACCCCTAATTAGGATGGATCTGCATTTTGTTCCTCTGCATCCTTCGTATTTTTGTTACCTTTCCCTGCTTACTTTTCTCCCTTCACTTCTGTTTTCAATCATATTTTCCACTGATTTTATTTGTGTACAGGATTTTATGTCCCAGAAGAAAGGTTATTTTCCTTTCCCTAACTGCTGCTCTCTATTTCTTCTCAAATGTACATATCCACATGTAAAAGCTTTCTTCCAAAGCTCCTTCACCTTTCACTTTTTTCCTAAACTGTTTATCTACACACCAGATTTATCTTCCTTCCCCCTTCTGCAGCTGCCAGATTCACTTTCTCCTCCTAGTATGTCTTCTATCATTTCATTCCTCTCCACAGTACATACAATCTATATCTATAAATATAAAACTCTCTATCAACATTCAATACATCATTAAGGAAAACCTTGAGAATTTTACTACCAATTTCAAAAGGGTGGGGGCTTTAAATAATTTAGGAGAAAAATGAGCAGCTTTTAAACTTAATTTTCCTAAGGGAGAAATCATACAGAAGCCTCCAATGCCCTTCAAACTCAGTAGGCATTTGAAAAAAATCACAAATGCCTTTTTTTTTCTACTCCATCTGACTCCTCTTTAGTTTCTTGCTGCACTGCTTCACTCATCTTATCTTGGTGATTAACTTCTGTGCCTTCAGAAATAATGCCATCTATTGATCCCACTCATCCATATGTCTTGCAGCTTCATCACACCAGGATGTGATCACACAAAACTTTGGACACCATCATTCTCATTCCGTGCTGAAAGGAAAAAAAAAAAATAAAAAAAAAAAAATCTCTCTTCTGCACACATGGAAGACTGACCACAAAACGGGGTTTCCTCATGTTTGCAGAACTGTTATGATCTTGATGTCAGTAAAACAAATTGCTAAGCGTGAAGTAGATAAAACACACTTTGCAAACAAAACATGAAATAGGTGGATTCAAAGTATGACTGCCTAATCGGTGTTCTTGTTTCAGCCTTTCAGGTGAAGGAAAGGGGGCATTTTGTTGATGGCTTTTTAGCTACAAGCTTTCACTTGATTTGTTTTTTTCCTTCATCACTAGTCATCCGTTTTCTTCCCAAAGACCTGTCACACCAAGCTTGGGAAAAGAACTTTGAAATCTTCCCATCCCATTCCCAGCCACAGCTCAGCTATGCTAGAAAGCTAAGTAGTTTGGTTAGCACATGAGGCCCTGGAACCAAATTTTTTCTTCTTGTGACAAAACTGTTTTATCCATAGACTGTAATTCGAAAGAAAAGAAATATGACAAGGTTTAGATTCTGACTTTCCACTTTGAAATTTTCTAATAACTACCAATGAAAAAAATCATATACACTAAGAAGCAAGTAAATACTAAGCTGCCTTTTTCAGGAAGAATAATGTGTTCTCTGTAAGAAGCACAAGTTTATTGAAAGACAGACAGGATTTCACTTGAACAACATGTGAACTGGCATATAAGGGGAAAACAAATTGTGAGTAAATAGGCTTTTTTGAACACCGTCTTAGCAGATTTCCAGAGTGTATTTTATTTTGCCAAATCTGGTTCATTACCAAAAAGCTGTAGCACTTTAAAAATGGTTTCCTAAAACATTCAAATAAATTATGTTATAATGGCGATTTAGCAATATCCAGAAATGAGACTGTTATTGCAGACAACACTCAAGGTTTCCTCTAATTTGGTGGAAGAATTTTTAAGACTCAGTTGGGAACCTGAGCAAATTTCTTTCCGAACATAACTGCCACACATGATCCTGAGACTGCTTGCTGTTCTTGTTTTTAATTTTCCAAATCCTATTCTTCATCTGTTAAACCTCATTTCTAGTTTTCTACAGCCATACAGTTTTCTTTCATTTTTCAGAAAATCAAAGAGTTTTCTTCCATTTTAGCACCCCAACCTTTAAAATATTTGAAAAAGCAGTAAGCCTCACAACTAGAATAAAAATGGAAAGAAATTCTTTATTACAATTTATAGCAATTAGAAAAAAAATTCAAGGAATAACTTTAGTTCACAACTCACTAAAATTATTAAGCTAAAATGATTAGGCCTCCCACATACTCACATTAAAGTGACCTACCAATGTATGCAAGCATAGCTTGACACGAGCTGCAAGAGTCTGTAATACATTTACTTACCTAGCCTTGTTTATGATATCTACATATTAAAACAAGTCCCGCATGTCATCATTCTACTTGATTATGCAGACAAGACTTACCTCTACCACAAAAAGAGAACAAAGCATTTTATTTACCACCTCACTTAGCAAGGAATGAAAAGGTAAGAACTGAGAAAAATAACTTCTTCCACAACTGAGGCTGTTGTCTCTTGCTCAAACTAGATACTGCCTTAGTAAGTAAAACACTGCCATTTTGTAGAAAAGAGGAGAAGACAACGGTGAGATGAGGGGGAAAAAAAAGTCAAAAGACAAATTAAATGTTTATTTGTAGTGTTCATCTGAAACAAAAAACAGACAAGTAAAATATAATAAGCAAAAACATCTACTAAGAAGAATTTAAATAATTTTTATTATTTTTAATTTTGTTTATGGTTTTTAATTATTTTTGCTTTTTTTAATCTAAAACCTCAAAAAGTAGCAATCAGCATTTTGTCAACGTCTGCTAAAACATGCTGTCAACCTATGTCAATTTTTATTGTTTGGAGTAGAGTTATTTTTAGAAGAATTATATTTAGGACTGAGTTAAACTAACCTATTCACATTGCACACTAGTGCTTAATACTTCTGACAGTAGCTGTTGTCTTT
Organism: Pyrocephalus nanus; assembly: GCA_038380795.1. Classification (NCBI taxonomy): domain Eukaryota; kingdom Metazoa; phylum Chordata; class Aves; order Passeriformes; family Tyrannidae; genus Pyrocephalus; species Pyrocephalus nanus. Next base: position 46,233,585 of record CM076260.1, read on the forward strand.
CTTTTATGGTCAACTTCAAAAAACCCCATTATGAAAACTACACTCCTGAGATCAGAGTGTAGAGCTCTAGAAGTTGTTTAATGGCTGAGTGAATGCAACTAATATCCCAAGCAGTAACGTGGATTGCAGAGGTCAGCAAGGGCTGAAGTGAAATGTTCTCTTCAATTAGTTTCTAATACCTGAAGTTCAAAATGTTCTGACAAAGAGTAACTTATGAATTCCCTGAAATATCCATTATATACATGTCACAACAGAATGATAAAGTGACTGAAGGCTCTTCAGCTACTAAAAAGCAGCAATCATACAACATCCACGGAGTTCTCTTTCTCCATGACAGCAGCTGTCAATCTGAGGGGCTTTTAATGTTGCACTGAAGCATAGTGACCCCTTACAGATCAGGCTCTCTCTAGGGCCATTTTGGGTAGGTATATGACAGACCATGGATGGCAAAGCGCTGAGGTGAGAAGGCATTAGATGGCATTCTCTCAGGGAAGCTCATCACTGCCCTTCAGGAAAGCAACACTTCTGGGTATCTTCCTTTCTCCACTGAAAGCAGACAGTGAACCTACTGCCTCTTCGCATTTCTCATTCTCAGCTGTGTTCTGTATGTACGGACAGAGGTACAACTTGAGCAGGGATAGTCAAACCAAGCCTGTGTTTCTCAAACTGTAGTAAACAGATTTTCAGCAGCTTCAAGGGAAAAGGTTTGAAAACTACTAGTTTTAGAAAAAGTTCTATTTACGCTCTTATTAGCTGCCTTCATAGCAGTGGAGGCTTGCAGCACACCACCAGATTCGGGAAGCTTAAGGATATCAGGCACTGAAAATGAGGAAACAACACTGACAGGTGTTGAGTTTTCTATGCAGAGTTCCTCAGTTGCCTGTAGAAATAGATCACCTTCATAAAAATCAGGGTCCATTGCAATAAAAAAGCTGACAGTAAAACAGCACTTACAGAGGCACCATATTTAGAAGACTGAGAGGAAAACAGCATGACTTTAAACTTAATATGTCCAGGAAAGAACGTGATCTTTCTAAGACTGGAATTTGGGTGAAGGAGAAAAGTTTGTAATCACACATGAAACATGGTTCCATAGTCTAACCATTCTCATTTCCCTATCAAACCATGACATGACAATTACTGGTCACCATAATTTTTATCTGTCCCCAAACAGCAATCAAGACTACTAATATGCCATAAAACAAATTCAAAAAACACATCTAACAACTTTGCTTCACTCAGTAATGAAATATCAGGAGGAGTGGAGGTAAATAAAAAAAAAAAAACAAACCACCACCAGTGTTTATTTTAAGGCATGCTTAGTTTTTCTAGTACGTATGCTAAGAAAGAGACACCATGACTCCATTTCCACAGACCTAAGTGTGTCATTTAAAAGACACATTTTTTCAGTACCGCATGGCTTTATTCTCACAAAAAAAAAGCAGACAAAAACCCCAGACCAAAACAAAACCCCAAAATTTATGTGTTGTGTCAAGCAACTTTGCCTTACATACCATTTGGTCACATATTACCATACTATTAAAGCCTAGATCTAACAAAACATTTACAATATATCTGCCTGGACAGCTGAAGACAGGTATCTGTTCAGGTGTCTGGCAATGAACCAGCACTGCCTCAGCCCCATCATATGCCCACAGCACTATGGACTGCCTTTCAGAGAAGAATCCTCATTTAAGCTTCAAGACTACCAACATACAGTATGATACGAATCCAAAAAATCTATGAATGACAGTAAAGACAAGTGAATTTTATATTCCATTCCTCTTCTAGTTTCCACCCGCCAGATTTAAACCTATAGGCAACCTTCTTTATTCACTGAAGATGAACAAAGTTGCTTATATTCGTTCCTTCAAAGAATGAAGCAGTTGCCCTTATTTTCTCTTAAAAAATGTGGCCAGGAGACAGGGTACCCATCTTTGATATTAGGTCTGTCCTCTACAAAGCAGAAACATCTTCCTTGGCTTTCTGGGAGTTCAAAGCATGTCTCCCACTTCCCGTGGGGGAGAATGCATATATTAAAAATACATTATAGACAAACACAAATTGGAAAACTATTCACCTTCCCTTTGCTGTTGTTACACTAAGCACAAAGCAATTCAAGATTCACAAGAGCAGAAATAGAGCAAGCATTAGTGAATGACTCAGCAGTTAGGACACACAATACATCCTCCACATCTTACAATTTTTAAATAGATCTGCATGTCACTTATTAAATCTTATCTCCAAGGCTTGCATAATTCTACCCAAAATTAACACATGCACAACATGAGACCACCATGTACCAGTTATAAATTTTCATGAAGAAAGTTAGAAAAAAAACCCCACACCAATCTGAACAACAATATTATTATAATTACAATCAAATGTTTCATTGTCTGTTTTAACTATTCTAAAATGTCTGCATTTTTCAAAAGGCTGCAAATCAGTGCATTTTTTTTCTATAAGACTTGAGGTATTTCAACATTCCAAAAGTCACACACAATATATATTTTTCCAAAGTGTTTCTTTTGAATCAAAGTACTGTTCCCAAATACAAGTGAATCAGGCTTCTCCACAATCCTTTCAACAACGATGTCCAAAGGGTGCTCTTCTTTCAACATGAAAGCAAAACCGTCTATCATTTTGTCTGCAACTCCAGCTTAGAAGTAGCTGAGTACTCTAAAAATAAAGCCAACAGATGTGTATTGGGATCTAAATGAACATTAATGTCTTGAAAATTAATAAACTGCTAACCTGCAAAAATGGTATCTATGAAAAATGCAAGAAAAAAAACCCCAAAACATATGAGAAGCCTCATGTTGCAAGTCAAACTTTTGAGGAAGGCGGGAAATCAAGGTTAAAAACTTACAGTGCACATTTGAAAGTCTTGCAACACGAGCCTGTGAATTTATGAAAAAAGAAAAAAAACATGTAGAAAAGAATCTGTCCTTAGAAGTCTTTCTCAGCCTTCTAGAAGGTTACCATTGAGCAGAGTCCTTAACTCTCTCTAGCAAACATGCATCAAAAGAAAAACTGACCAAAAATAGAACAGTACATCAATATCCTACGTTTTGTGACTGTATCATATAGTTCTTACGCTTTTCTTTTCCAACTGTCTCTATTTTAAAACCATACCCTTATCGCTTTGCTTAATAAAGTTGACCTTTTTTTCTAAAAAGATTCTTTCTGTAATGATACAGAAGGTTTCAAAGAAAAAATTACTATTAATAAAGAAGCTCATTATAATTAAGAATGGACTAGAATATCTACAATCATCATATCGTTTGGGATTCCAAAAACCTGAAACACTTGCTTCAGGTGCACACCACATTCAAGCTCAAAATCAGCTTTGGTAGCCAGTGCTCCATTTGCAAGCACTGAGCTAGGGAAAAGCACCTACATTTCTGAAAATACTCAGATACAGAAGATGACCCATTTAGATTGTTTCCATACACAAATGGCTTTGCTTTTCAATGTATTCCCAGGAACAAAGAAAGACAGAATTAAGGGTCAGTTTTCACGGCAAGAGTCTGAAAGCATTCAAAGTAACAAGCATTTTTCTCTATCAATAAGTTATTCTACATGAAACTTCTTATCAAGTATTACTTCAGGATAACACTAATCATTAAGTGGCTATTCCCTATGGAGACTCTCTAACATGTAGGCAGAGTGTGGTGAGTTGCTGTCAGGAGTTCAGAATTAGGAAAAACTTTAGGTCACAGAAGTATATACATTTATCAAGATGTCCCATGATTGGGCTACAGTGATCCACCACAAAAACCTCATTCCAAGTATAACATGCTATGCTGTATTAAGCAAATCATCGGACACTAAAATGAGTGGTCCATAGGTTTCAAGAGAATAATCTTTTCACAACACTGATCAGATCTCTAACAAATAAGCAGACAGTAAACTTGTGAGGAAGCTATTGTTTACTAGAAGACAATGTATAAATAGATTAGTGCTTTAAGAATCTATCAAATATGACAGATCTTAAGAATCAATCCCATCTACCTCAATTGCAATAGTGAGTTTGGTATATAAGGCATCAGATAAGACCTGAGGAGAAATAAGAGTTTCTTTTCCCCTTTGATGTAGTATCACTACTACAATTTTTTTTAATGAATACTACCAGTACTCAAAGATTTGAGCCATGAAGCCTGACTCTGAACCTTCCTCAAGATCAGAGAGATGACCTTGCAGGAGGACGACAAACCTGTCCAGAGCTTAAAGACATGTACACTTCTCATCTGGAATAAAAAAAAGTATTTATCAGCAGAGTAGCCGCAAGTATGGAATAGAGGACCCATATGGACATCCATTAGTCTCATAGTATGAACAAAAATCTTTCTTCTTGCTAATAAAATTTTTTCGTTTCCTAGACAAAGAAATAAAATCGTCTTTATAGTTAGAAGTGGAATGGATAAAAGTCTAGCTAAATCGGCTCGGCACAGATAATCCCCAATATCTGATTTCCATTACTGGACATCATAGCTGGTGGACAAATATATTCTTTTTGGATTGAATTGTACAGACCCTCTCCCTGTATCACGGAACTTGCTGAAGGCAGATTTGCTTGAAGTTCACTCCCATGGGAAACAAAAACTGTTAACTCTTTTGTAACTCAGGTTTGTTTTGGTTTAACAGACCCCTCATGCTGGCCAGAGCCACAGAATGCATTCTGTTGTCTTGCCTGGGGACACAGACAGCATTGTTTCAAGTGAGTAGCCACATCTGAAGCTTCCATAGTGCAACAGTCTTGAATCTTCATGACTATGGAGTAACATGAGTTCATTCTGCATATGACTGATATGCATATGTATTCTGCCGTATAATGTCATTCTTCAGCTGCAGTGTAGATCCCGGCAACACCAAACACGTGTCGTATCAGTGTTGATGTGTTTTCACGAGACCAAATTCAGATTAAACTGCAGTTCCAGAAACTTTCATTATCACGTCTAGAGCATTCTAGGCCATCTACTGCTTCTCCTAAATTAATAGTAAGATAATTTTTCCTCCTGCTGTGAAGATCATCTAATCATAGAACATTTGAGGATGCCCAAAGCAATATCAACCAGAGCAGGTTGCTCAGATTATTAAGATGTAACAAATATCATTGTCTTGTATTACCACCTGACTACCATTGGCCAGATTGGGTAGCTGGAGGGCAGAGAAGTGAATTTTTTTCCCCCCACAAATTACACAGTTTTTTTAAAGGCCTTGTTCCTGAAAAGAGGCTTCCAAAGAAACAGCATCTGTAACAAACTCAATTTGTATTTTTAATTGTGTTCTCAAGCCTACTAAGTTTCACAACTGCACATGAAATCACAATTGGAAAAGTTTGACAATCACAGCCTTCTCCTTTAATATTAACAAAAGGCAGAACCGGCAGAGAGTTAAAAGACCTCTATAAGCATTTCTGCACATACATTCAGTGGCTAGTGGCTGAACAAGATTTAACAAGTTAAGCATTTCCTTTTTTTACTGGAAAGCTGACTCTGCACGCCACTTTCACAAGAGCTGGTTGAACTACTTAAGTTCGCACATATTATCAAGTTATAAATGACTTGTGATTTTCCTTTTTTTTTTTTTTTTGATTACTTAAAGGCCTGTGTCAAAATCACTACAGAAAGTGCTGGTTTTGTCTTATGATAATAAGAACCTTTTGCAGAAAACTGTTTAACTGGTACAGCTGATCTGTCAGACAATCTCTGTGAACCCGCATCACCATTCTGAATGTGCCTGGGAGGTAAAAGATCCTCAAACCATGAACAATGTTGTGTTGTAGAAATGTATCTGACAACTTTGATTTTGGCTACTCCGTAGCCATTACGTCAGAACTGACAACTGGGTGCTGCTGGACCAGCCAATTCAATATAACATTTAGCACAAATACGACCAGTAAAGTACCTTAGTGTCAAACGCTCTTGCAGTTTTCCATAACCTATGCATTTATTATGCAGGGCAGATACTAGAGAGAAGGGTTAGTCTGAAAGATGACTCCGCCTCCAGAAAGGACCCTCATAAGCTTGCTGGACTAGCCTAAGACAGCTTCTCTTCCTTCACACATCAATTTACAATCATGATTTGTGTTTCAACTTGCCATCCCCACACTACAAGCCATTTCCATATTCAATCTATTGACGTACGAGTTTCTCTCATTATCCCCCTGTTTTGGACTGCTTTACTTTGTGTAAAACAGTTCATTACACCAAACAGCCAGAAAATTACTCTAAAGTCCAGAAATTACAACATTTATTTCAGCTACAGAAAACTGAGAATACCTAACTGCAATGAGTATTAATTTTTTTGAGCAATCATCTCTGATGAGAAAGAACAAAGTTCAAATTACTAGTTTGAAGCAAATAAATAAGGACTTTAAGCTGGTTCTGTGTATTCAAGAGAATTAGTCTCAGTGAATAAAAGACAGATATATGGATACATACATATATGGAAAGAAATACAGGTATGTTCGGAGGACACAGGGAAAGAGTCTCAATTCCCCTCTTCTCACAAAAAAGTATGGCTTCAATAAATTGTCTTTTACTGATTGCAGTTTTTTTGCTTTTACACCTGCTATTGGAGAGCATAAAGTCACATGTATTTTACAGTTTCCCACTCCTCACTTTTTTGATCTGTCTTTCATTTCACTGGGTAAATAATTCCAATCCTCTGATTCCCTTGAAAAACTCTGCCATATCCATTGTATCAAACTCTCTACAACACTGTGATTTATCTCTTTTAAACTAACAGTTAATAATATACTTTGAATAAGAGATAAGAACTAATGAATTTGTATACACTGGCACTTCCTTCTCTGTTTTTTTCCCCATATCTGATTACAGCTATAAATTAGGTAACACTACCTTAGCAAACTGTAATAATGCTTAATTTTTTTGTTATATTAATACTGTTAATTTAGGAACTCCTAAGACATATAAACAGTATCTTATTTTCTGCTTCCAAAACACACTGTTTTGCATATACTAAGAAGCAGTTTTACCAGTTACCCTGCTGTCCTTCCACACAGCTTGCTTAGACTTCTCAAGTGACCTCTACAGTATTTCTGAATTTGATTAAATGGTTTTGAATCCTCAGTAAATAATTCCATTTCATAAATCAAATTCTACAAATGATTAATAGAAAATACTGAACAGCTCCCGATTTTAAGACAAAACATTAAGCCTCCTATAATTTAGCATTTCAGTTGTTATTTCCTCTCAGAGATTTTTGTGATCCATGAAAGTAGTTCACCTTTCACATCATGGCTTCTTTATTTAATAGCCTGGTTTGAGGAACCTTTGATTATACCTTTGAAAATATATTCAAATTAAAATTATATTCAAATTTAATCTTCTACGTTATTACTGCAATCAAAACCCCTAGCAGATTAGTGAGGCACAATTGTCACTGTAGAAGCAGTACTAACTACCTCAGTAATACTAGTTAGTACTACTGAGTCTACCATCAGTCTTTGCTGTCATCACATACTTCTATCTACAGGCAGTTGTGATTGAACAGGATGAGAATTACAGGTGCATGTTTTTTCTTTAAGAGCACTCAATGATTTTTAGACCTGTTCCCTATGCAAGGTTTATGAGATCATTTGCAGAGTATTTGCTGGAAGCTCTCCTTCAGTACCTTAAAATCTATTGACCAATTTTCTACCAAATTGGACTCAAGCACATTGAGGTTCTCCAAATTTGTGAGAACAAGAGCCAAATAAAGAACAAACACTCTATTAATACTCACAGAAAATGAATACCAGCTTACCACAGAGCAGGAAGAAAGGGGAAAAGACAGTACAAATGCCCTAGCTATAATAAAAATGCTTCAACAGAATTTAATGACTTCTATTGTATGCCAAAAAACCCACACCTGGCTTTAGAATAGATTCCTGTTTTTTAATAAGTTTCAAGTGTCATACTGTTTGGGCTTTTATAAGAATTTAGTTCTGCATGGAGTCTGCTGTCAGAAGACTAAATTCTTGTTGCAACCATAGCATCTAACTAAAAAGACAACCAACAGAAAGGTGTAAACTCATTGAAATCTATTCATCATTTCTGTTCTTTGTTAAGGGCTTTGTTAAAATGTAACTACATTTGTTATTCTGTAGTTCTTTGTGTGTAAAATGTAAGTTATCACACCAACAGAATAGCATAAGTAAGCTATTTATTTAGCTGCCCACCCCCTCAAAAATATAGGCACATAATATATTTTCAGAAACATATACACTTTTGATGGCATTTTGTTCTTTAACTGATGACAAAATTTTTTAGAGAATTAAGAAACCCAATATTAAAGATATGATAATTTATAATTATGATAATTACATTTATATTCCTGGAAGTCTATAATTAGTTCTGCTGCCTGTCCGACCCATCATTTGTTCAGCTTGTGTTATAAGATGCAGCTCACAGCACTGCCTAAGCACTTGAGTAGTTTGAAGAGGCTGGCTGCACAGCTTCCATCCTCTAGGGAAGAGGTGGTTCTGCAAAAAAAATTACTCTGTTTGCAGTCATCTGAAATAAGTACCACTAGTCTAAGTTGCTTCAGTCCTATCCCGTATCTTTCTTTCTGTGAAACCACACCTTGTAAACATGAAATATATAGCCTGTAATCTGTGTCAGACGACCTCAAGATCCCTCCCGAGAAACCTAAAGAGACTGATTCACAGATGTACTGGAACACAGAACTCTTATTGCAATCTGGCGCCTTGGTAGCTTTTAGAATCCGGGACATAGTCCAAAAACACAAAAAATGGAAAAGAGGTCCTATCACCCTTACAGCAGTCAGAGGCCCCAAGGCACTAGAAAAAGCTGAACAGGAGTTATAAAAGGTGCTTCACCCTCCAAAGCAGCCAAACTAGAGTATGCTAAGATGCACCAGACACACAAGCAAGGTGTTTATAAAAAGGCCCAATCCAAATGCAGTAATAGTAACCTGATAAGACTTCCATCATTATACCTTTTCTCAGCAGCCAGAAGTATATGAACAAAAGAAAAAAACCCTCGTTTTCTTTCAAACACCGTATTTCCCACAGACAATAGACTCTCATATTTTAATTCAATCCTCTGCCTGAGAAGTATCATGCCTTTTTTTTTTACCCTTTCCTCCAAACTGCAGACTTACAGATCTTAGTGAGTGTATCTGCAAGTGGGCTGATAGCAATGTAAGACTGTAAAAAAACATATATAGAGAAAAAAATAGAATAAGCAGGATTATATGCATCATTTTCTGTGGGGAAAAAAAACCAAGGGAAAGCACAGGGTGTGAGATAAAGCACCTCCATCCTGGAAAGCAACAAAAAAAGAGCTATGAAAGAGCAAGTAAAGGGAAAAGAAAGTAGGATAAAATTTATTAAAAGCAGAAGGAAATAGATTTCATTATCAACTACAGGGAAGACAGAGACTGATTTGAAGGAAAATTTGTGAAATTCTGAGTTAAAACTTAATATATTTAAGCCCAGATTGTTAAGGAAATCAATCTCATACAGGAAGTTTGGGGCGGGGAGAGGTGTTTGGTGGGTGTTCCTCCACTTGGAAACTGACTGGTTGAATTCATCCAAATTTGACACAGAAGTAGAATTCTCAAAGGTAACTGCTTAAGGAAATGATAGGTTCATGAAATCAAGATGCTATGAGTGTCCAGCAGAACAGGTACAGTAATACTTGGTATAGTATTTACTACTGGGAGTAATAATGAACAGGTGCCAAAAATGCTCTCTTTATATGCAAAAGTGCTGTACAAAGTGGGATGTTTTTATCTTCCTTTGGAAAACCAAAGCAAGAGAAGCAAAGTGACTGCAAGGAAAAACAGCAGTGAGAAATCTGGATGGAAAGCAAAGCCAAGTAACCCAAACCACCTTCCACCCACTACTTCAGTCTGCCTTCAGAACCAGCAGCATCCAATGCATAACATAATATGTTTTGTGGAACCCACTTAAGAGAGAACGTACAGCATACAGTAATCACACACACATACAGTAATCAATGAGCAGACCTTTTTAAAAAATCTTGTGGTTTCTTTCACACCAATCAACCCCCTCTTGACATCACAAATATGCAGTTAATAGCCAGTGTGTTAACATATCTCTCCACAAATGACCAGCAGCAATTTCTCAGCTTTTTTGACAAAACCAGATTTTAGATAACCACGTAATATTATCCACCCACATTTTTAAAGTATAGTCAAGTCAGTTTTTCAAATCCAAAAGTGACATCTGCGTGCTTGCTGAAAATTAATCTTTGCTACCATTTAAGCAACAAGAAACTTCAGTCAGTATTCCACTGAATGCCTTCTCACATGTTTGCTTATATACTAGCCTGATGGTACCGGAAATGCAACTAATTTTAACCAGTAAGTGATTTTCGTAAGTTCTACCATGAAAGCATCTAGAATTCCAGATGATTACATTACTGGTAAGCAATCTAGAGTGTCTGGACAAAACATAGGTGAATAGACTTAAGCAAACTACCAAAGCTTCATGAATTAAAAATTTAAAATTCAAGGTTAACAAAGCAGAATTAGTTTAATGATTTTCAACACAGTTCCCCAGATAGAATATCACAGACTGGCTGCACAAACAGATCTCAAAATCTTTTACTTTTCAGGAAGCACACCTTTCAACTTCAGAAAATACCCAGGATCTGCATGCATGTCAAGAGAAAAAGAAATGCAGTTATATGAAATCAGTTAACAATTACTGCCAATAAAGAAACTGACTGCAGTGGAAGAACCATTTTTGATATTAATAAGCAGTGATTCATTTGAAGCGTCATATAGCTTTCCTTACTTAGGGACTCATCATCCATAGATTTAAGGTGAAAAAGTCAACTCATTACCATACGAAATGCTAGTTAAATGTAATATACTTGAGCTGTTGGAGATGCAAACAAAAGGTTTCAGTGCTGAAAAGGTGGGACTTTTACCTAAAACCCTGATTCTAGCATACAAAGAAGAGGCATGCTTTTGTTTAATAGAACAGATCTAAACGCAGCACCGTGCACCACTCCACACTATAAACACTTTCTATATGTTCTCTACATCTACTTTATCCTTGAAAAAAAAAAAAAAAAATCCAAGTGATATCTTCTCAAGCTAAGGAAACAAATGCTTCAAACCGTAACTGCTGGAAAGGGTGGAAAAACCAAACTAGAGCATTTAATCAGATTAAATGCCACTGTGTCACAATTAGATGTCACTGTGTGCTCACTTTAATTCTGAAAGCACATGCAGCTCCAAGGGAAGTCACGGCAATGTACCGCTCCAGGTGCAAGCGCGTGCAACGCACGCACTCGGCGATACATCCAGCCCTCGGTCAGCGACTCCGCACTTCCCATTCATCCTGTCCGCGGGCGCGGCGGGCGCGCGGGAAGGAAGGCGTTCCGGAGCGGGCCGGGAGAAGTTGGAACCTACGTGCTTCTCCTCGCTCCCGGCCATCCCCCGCGATCTCCGAGCGCGCCTAACAATGGTAGCAGTGTTCCAGCGGGCAGCTCTGCCCGATCTGGGATCGGATCGAATCCCGCTCCGCTCCGGCCGGCGAGCCCGCCGCCTGCCCGCCCGCCCCGCTGCCCCGCCAGCCGCGGTGCCCGCGGCGGGGCCGCGTCCCCCGGGATGGGATGGGATGGGATGGGATGGGAGGGCAGGGCAGGGGGCGCCGCTCCCGCACCTGGCGGCGGTGACGTCACCCCGCCCCCCGCCCGCCGCCGACCCCGGCCCCGAGCGCCGCACCTTCCCCGCGGGGCGATCCCGCCGGGAGCGGGCACGCGGGGCGGCCAGGACAGGGAGAAGGGCGGCGACAGGGAAGCCCCGCGCTCCGGCACAAGTGCGGCCCCCTCCCCTCCTCCGCCCCGCAACACGCCCCCCTCCTGCCCCTGCCCGCGGGGGCGGCAGGGAGACGGGGGAAAGGGGGCTCCGCGACGCGCTTTCCCTACTTCCTTTCCTTCCTCCCTCGCTCCCTCCATCCCTCCCTGCCGCCGTCGCCGCCCCCCGCGCGGGCGCGGACAAAGGGGAGGGGGTCAACACCTGGCGAGCGCCGGTCCCTTTGTGGGGCAGGCGCGTCCCGCAGCTCCGCCGGGGATGGAGATGGGGAGCGGAGATCGGTCCCTCCCGCCCGCCCCGGGGCACTGCGAGGGAAGGGGGGAGCAGGGGCTGGGGGGGGGGCACTTACTCGCCTGCCCTCGCCTCGCACCTTCACGCCGCTCGCCCTCAGCCTCAGCCCCTCCCTCCGCGGCCGCCGGGGCGCTGGAAGTTCACGCGGCGCCGGCCATTCCCGGCGGGCGGCCCCGCGTGCCGGGGGGCGGCAGCGGCGGGCGCGGAGCGTCCCCGGCGGCTTCACAATAGACACCGGGCAGCGCGCGCGTGTCCCCGTGCGTGTGTGTGTGCGTGTGTCTGTGTGTGTGTGTGAGCGCGCGCAGGGGGCGGGGCCTCGCCCGGCGCGCCGAGCCGGGAAGGGGGGGAGCGCTGTTTACCCGGCGGCCGGACCCGGCCGTGTCCCCCCCCCACCGCCCGATGCTCGGGCTGGTCCACGCGCCGCCGCCCCCCACCCCGCGAGCGGGCAGGTGGTACAGTCCGGCCCGCCGGGCTCCCTCTCCCCGGTCGGGGAGGCGGGGCCCCGTCTCTGTGACGTAACCGAAGCCGGGTGCCGGCGGCCAATCAGCGCCGGGGGCGGGGCTCCCAGGGGCACGGCGCGGGCCCGCGGCGGTGAGAGCGGGGGAGTTTTGTGTCTCCGGGCTCTCCTCCCCGCACCCTCTCTCCCCGGGGCTATGCTGAACAGGCATACCCTTTGTGTGCGGGAGGAGGCGGGAGCTCTCCCTAGGCTGTTGAATGTTTTCCCACAAAAGCTGCAAAGCGCAGCCGAGCGCTGGGGGGAAAGCCCTAAGAGCCGAGCCGCGTTGAATGCTGGAGCTTGTAGTCCCGCTCGAGAGTCCTGAAAGGTTAAGCACCATCAGCAACCAAGGGGGAAGATCCCCCTTCAAACTCCTGTATACCCAGTAACTAACCGTAAATAGTGTTTTAGAGTGTGTTTTCCGCTTTAAAGACCCGCATTTTTAAAGCTCAACCACAGCCGGCTCGTTCTGCGGGGGAAGGAATGCGACGAGCCCCGCGGAGCTGCCAGGACCTGCCCATCCCGTCATCCTCCGCGCCAAGATGTCGGCGGCGATCGCCGCGCTCGCCTCCTACGGCGGCTCCGACTCGGAGCCAGACTCGGAGCCCGAGGCCGAGGGCGGCTCCCAGAGCTCTGCCGCTGTGCTCCCTAGCCGCGACGCCGTGCTGCACCTCCGCCCGCCGCCCGCCGCGCCCCCGGCACTGCCCGTCGATGCGGCCCCGGAAGTAGCAGTGAAGGTAGGCGTCCCTCCGGGCCCGGGGCGCCCGCCCGCCCGGCGCTGAGTCCGGGACACTCCTACGGACAGCGTCGGGGCAGCCCCGAGCTGGGGAAGCGAGGCGGGAAGGGCGCGGGGACGCTGCGGGGCTGTAGGGGGTGCGGTGCCGCCGCCTGGCCTTGCCCTGCCCCAAGGTGCGGGGCTGGGGCTGTGGAGGGAGGGCGCGTGTCGAGAGCTCCGACGGATCCCAGCCATGGGGGTTAAACTAATTATAAAGTGTACCATCTGCATCTCAGAGCGTGCCTTAATTGCAGTTCATTAGCTACTCTTGCGTGCTGTTCCCTGAGTTTAAGATGTTTTCCTGTGTGGTTCTCCTGCATGGTGAGGTGAAGTCGGCACTTGATAGGCCGAGTGCAACTGAATCCTGTTCTAAAGGGCAGCTTGAAGTGTGATCGGTGTTTCTGGTTTTTCATTTCACTCTTGTTTGGCAAACCTTAATTTTCCTAGTTCAGTAGGAGATTGACTGACTTTTGTGATTCCAGAAAGGAGGGGAAGGTCATGATTTGGCTTTGGGATTTTAGTACTGGCAACTAATCAAAAGCAGGCATCTCACCCTGATGACTGTCGCAGTGTTATTGTGTTGCTCCCAGTTGTTCTGAAAAGTTTCCTACTTTGTGACCAAGGGGTGGATGGAATCTTTCACTTTGTGGTCACTAGTTAATTCATACACTGCTGCAACTAATCATGTTTGCATGTATATGCTATACTGTATATAGTGACTGTATTTTTTCATCCTTTAGAGTCTTGGAAATATGACTTCTTGAATTGCTGCATCTGGCAGGCTGTCTTGTAAAGGCTTCAAAAGGAAAGCTAATTAACAGCTGTAATATTGCCTGAATGTTAATGATTATAAGTGGCAAGTAGCATTAGCTGTGCTTTTCACCAGTCTTAGGGCTATAGCAACAGGTTTTCCCTGTGCCATGCCAGCAAAAAGGTTTATGTAGTTGCTCAGTGGCTGGCATCAGGGAACTGATCTGAATTTTAAAAAAATCCCCAAAGCTCTGGTGGAGTTATTTGTCCTTGGATCCACTCCTTGATCTTGTTTGCACAAATGTTGTGCCGGCACAGTTAAATCTCCAGTTCCAGTGAGGAAACAAGCAGCTGGAAGAAAGAGTTGGGTGTCAGCAGCACATTCAGTTCAATGCTGTTTGCTGGGCTATGCCCTGCAAGGGGTATCGACCTGCACATCTAGGACTGCTTCTGTCTCAGGCATAATGCTAACTAAGATAAAAAGGGAGTGAGGTTCCAGAGCATCAAAATGTTTGATTAAAATGTCTTTAATTTTTATTTAAAATCACAGATGCAGTGCATATAACTGAGAAGAGCAACAACTTCAAGCTGAGGCTTTCAGAACACAGCATACTGCAGCTTCTTTTAGCACCACAACCTTCTATGGGGAGTAACAGATAATTTCTTTTTATAGTGATATTAGGCTTTCTCTTTGGGTTCAAGAAATAAGTGCAGATCTCATACACAACACATTCTCAACACCTTCCAGGTCTAAAAATGATAACATCCCACCAGTCAGTGGAAGCTTGCCAATCTCCTCCTCAGGAATTTACCCCAAATCTTTATAATTAGAAAGCCCTTACTGAACAAATGTGAAATACATGATGTTTGAGTGTAAGTCACAAGTATTCTTTAAGTACATGCCTGGAAAAACGGCAAGCTGAGCAAGCAGGAAAGTGAAGTTTATTGGTATCACTTCACTTGTGCAAATGTTGTTTTGACATGAGTAAGGATCAAGTACTCTTAGGAGCATGGATATGCATTATACAAAGGACCAGGAATGGATAAGCAAAGATAGTGGTAAGAAAGGAGGTTACAAGGGTTAGTCATACAATAAATACAAATGACAACTGCAAACAAGTGCATTTTTGGCAGTTGAGAATGCAGATCTTAAGTACCTGGTGTTCTGCATCCTAGTTCTAATTGTAGTAACTGTTTCTGGTTCAGAATTTTGGCCTGTTAACTGACAGAGACATTAGACTTATGTGTACTTTAAAGAGGAACAGGTCCTTGCTCTCTTTATTAGCAAGGCATAATTGTTAGCACATTCAGCTAATGGCATTTAGGTTGCTTAATTGTGCATATCAAATACAGCCCTAAGATGTATTTTGTTATTTTATAAGAAATCTGCTGAGTCCTTGCCTCAAAGTACATAAAATCATATTTCTGTGAAAATAATTCTTCTATAATTGAAAGGTGTACTAATGATTTGTAACTGTCTTCTAAAAGTGTGAGGCCATGACTTTTGCTAAACTCTCTTACAGTCTGCTTGTTAAAATAGGCTTATTGTTGATCTTGATGTTAAATTACTAGTAACAGGTAACATTGAGTTATAATTATTGGTTACTCCAAGCCAATAATACTACTACTTTCTTTAAAAGTTTGAAAGTCAATAAGATAAAACTTGCATGTTTCTGCTACTGTTTCTAGCACCACTAAATTGCTACAGCACCTGGGGCAAGGCAACAGAGGATGAAAAGCCGTGATTCTGGTCATTTCGTACAGAAAACAATACGTTGTAACTGCATAATCTTTAGAGAAGGGGAGCTGGGCTGAAGAAATGTCTTGCTTCTGCATGAGGAATTACTGAGGAGGCCAAAACTGAAAAAGGGATGACTGAGGTCAAAAGTATTGACAGGGACCTACAAAGTCATTAAATGGCATGGAGAGGGAGTTGAGTACTTGCTGTACAGCAACTACAGGCTAACTAGTAGGAGATAGGTTCAAAACAAACAAAAGGATGCGACTCTTTATGCAACATGTAGTAGGGCTTGTTCCCATGCCAGGAAGTACTGTGTGTGCAAGAAGTTTGCAGTGTTACAAGGAGAATCTGGCCCTCCTGCAAAATGCCAGGAATCCCAACAAAACTGTTTAGCATATGCTTCTCATGCTGGTTTATTTTTACTCTGTTGAAGGTGATGGGGTGGTCGTTTATTCTTAAGAGTGTATAAATGGGCAGAAAGAATAAAAGCTAATAACAGTCATATCTTAATGTTGGAGCTTCACTGCAAATGCTGTTTGTCTCTAGGTAATAAATTTGAAAATCTTTAGAATGCAATAATGTGTATTTGACAGCTCAAGTGGTTGATGCAAGAATTGGTGAGTGACAAACTGCTTAAGCCTCCGTGGCTCATGGGATGTGGCCTTAATTTACCACATTTTGAACATTTTAATTTAATAGATAATTAAAACTAATTAAATATTATGCAAAGCAGCCTGATCTTTTTAGCTGTTTTACTAATTAGTAATGAATTTACCTGGGGAGAATGGAACACTGTAGGTTTATTATCTGAAATGTCCAGAAAAAAAAGGGCAAAACCCCAACATATAGACATCAAAACTC
Source organism: Pyrocephalus nanus (assembly GCA_038380795.1). Lineage (NCBI taxonomy): Eukaryota > Metazoa > Chordata > Aves > Passeriformes > Tyrannidae > Pyrocephalus > Pyrocephalus nanus. The sequence continues at coordinate 46,250,322 of CM076260.1, forward strand.
TCTGCTTGCATGAGATGAAATGGGAAAGGATAATCAACATTATAGTCTTTTTAAGAAACAGAATTACCATCCAGTGTTGCAGTACATGCTGCAGCTTGGGTTTTTTTATTTAAGGCTTTACCTTGTTGCCTATTATAGGGATTTTGCCTCTGTTTAATTAAAAAAAAATTTTTTTTCTTGCATGCATATTGTATGTGTTTCTGTATGTGTTGCATATAGAAAGAAACTTCTAGCAAGCTTTTTTTGGATGAATTTGTTTTATTATTGAACTATTTCATAGTCTATACATCAAGTATTTTTCATAGAAAGTAACAGTGTTTATGGCATTCAGGTAAGGGTATTCTGAAGAAAAATAAGACTGTGGCATGTTTAAGAAACCTATTAAGAATGAAAGTTAATCTGATTTACTGTGTTTGTAGTCAAAAATCCCTACTATTTTCTATACTCTTTCTTAGGTGGCAGAAGGGCCCTTATGGTAGGGCTAAAGGAGCATGCCTTTGAAGGAGCTAGACATTCCGTGATCTCTGGGGAGTTATAATGAAGCACCTGCTTGTCTACACTTAGCATCGAAAGCTTTTTTCTGTCTCAAGATAGATTCCTTAGGCAATGCTGATACTCCAGAGTACAGCCCTGAGTGCCATTCCCCTATAATATAGTGATGCTGTGATACCAAAATGCTCTCCTTTTGCCTCTTTTGTTCTACAACAAAGAAATTTTTTACCTCATCAAATCATATCTGAACTGTAAATCTTACACTGCAAGCCTGCAAGAACTGTAAGCCTTATACTGCAAGTAGACTATCTATTACAAAAAAAAAAAAAAAAAAAAACCCCAAACATCACAACCAACACACTAAGTAGTTTGGTGATACTTCAGTGGGTCTATGGACTGAGCAATTTCTGCAAAGTTGTATAATCTGAATCTTTTCTGGGCTGAATTAAGTTCATTTTAAACCTTTGATCATTCTTGATTTTTCTCCTTTGGACCCCTTTCAGTAGCAGATGCCTTACCTGATATGTGGTGCCCAGTGTGGCTACTGTATTTCAGTGGTGTGCTTGTTACCAGTGTGAAAAAAGCAGAGATTTGACACACAGAGCTGAAGTTCGCAGCTCTATTGTATTATGTCTTTCAAGATAGCCATATGCAGCAAAATATAGCGTCCTAACACCTTCGTTCTTCTCTCACAGGTTATATGTGGTGTACCACCTTTAATGGCATTACAGAATGCCATTAAGCCCATATTTACACAATTTCTGAGTGGCAACAAACACAAGCTGCTTTTCTGCCAGTCCTACAGCTGAACTTTTATCTTTCTCTGGAGGAACACTATATCTGTTTAAGTTGACAGCTCTTTGACTCCCCTTTTGATGATTCCTGTGCCTTTGAGGGTGGAAAGTAATCTAGGGTAATACTTAGCCCATCACTGAATTCACAGATGCCCTCCTCTTTCAGCCTAGCTACTGATCATCTTCCATCCCACAGAGCCACTTGTGTCACACTTGGCACATAAGCTACATGATGAATTGCTCACCTTAGGCTTTTAGATAAAGATATTTGTGTGACCAGAGGAAAAGCTGCAGCAATGTAGAGAGACGAGATCCCTTAGATACCTTATCTCAGTCACAGCTCTGCCAGACTGCTGCTCCAGTGATCGCTTCCCTGTTAACTGTAGCTATGGCAAATGCATCTAGAATGCATGCAGTTAAGGCTGTTGCTAGCATAAAGGACAGAGTCTTAAAACCTGTATTTACCTTTTTTACTTTCTGGGTCTTAGAAAGATGAGTTCTGCTGAAATGGTCTTCTAGCAGTGCATGCAGTTGTACCCAGAGATCTACACCATGTGCAGAGGTTGCTGATGGGTTCTTTTCTCTCATTAAAAAAAACCCACACAGCTGAAACACACCAGTGCAGGTAGCTTGGCAAAGTTTGGGAAATGATTGATTGACTAGGTTAATATTTTTAATGTTTCTGCTGTCAGAGTCTTTCAATGCCATACAAAATAGCATTTGTCAGATGTTGACCAAAGGATTATTCGTCTGCTGCAATTTGAATTTCTACCATAGACTAACATGTCAGAATGTGTTGTGTCAATACTTTAAAGAATTGAAATCTTGATAGGAATATAAAATAACTGAAAAGGTAAAGTGGGGAGTTGGAACATGCTCAAATTGTTATATAGTTTAAGGCAAAGTGGCATAATGAAAAGATAACCATTATATGCTTCAGTAGCATATTGTCAGATCATCGTTTGATGCCTCAAAATATGAAAACACGAGTAAGACCAGAGGTCTTGAGGAGTGTGTAGCTCTGATAAATATAACATGTGCTTCAGTTTCAAGGCTGGGTGGTTTTCACACAGAAAGACTGTGCCTGTGGTGGTCTAGGAGTGAACATATTGTGTGGCTTCCAAGTGACTCAGCACTGTTCCACCAGCAGTGAAGTAGAACCAGAATTGCTATAATCGTCCAGCAGAGGATCAGCTTTCATGGCACAATCTGTTTCTTTTCTCAATTACTAAGCAGCATATAATAGAACTTAACAGGAAGAAAGGAGGAGGAAAAATAGCAGAACTGAAAAATTCTTGGCATTTTTGCAAAACTGGATTTTTCTCACTTTTTCAGATCAAATAACAGGAAAAAACCTACATCCTAATTTCGAGTAAACTGATCACTGTTTAAATGCCACTAACCATTGATCTCATACATTTTGCCTTATTATCAATTATATTAATTTTTATTTTCTCAAATTATGAGTTTTGTGGACAAGATGTGAGGTCTGGCTGGCAGACTGAGCTTTATGATGTGACCTGAAAAAGTTATCTGTGGAAAATGTCCTCAGCACATGGAGCTGTGAAAGGAAATCTAAGTGTGTAGGTAATACAGGTTAGGAAATGGGGGGTTTATATGCTCCTATTCTAGCTGGGGATGTCTGGTTTTGTTGCTGAATGACTGGATTAGGCCTGCTGTGCTGTTTCCAGGCAAGTTCATAGTGTATGAAGGTCAGGGCTGTGAATGTACTGGTAGCCATTGTCATCCAAGCCCAGCGAATTGAAAAGGTCGTGTGATGAGAAAAATGGGATCAGATCGAGAACTGGCAGCACTAAGGGTTCAAGCAAGATCAGTGCAATGGCTGGACCTGCCTGGTAAAATAACTGATACATGGTGAGAGTAAAGCTTTCTGGTTGGACTTAATTCTACAAAGACAATGGCCTCAGTAGAAAAACAATTGACAGGATTGCTGATGTCATGCCTTTTTTTTCCTGTTTAATATCCTTTTTTTCCCCTTTTTTTTTTTTTTTGAGCAGTGTTAATCAAATATATTCGGATAAAAAGCCAAAGACCTTGAGGTACTGATTTTCTTTTCTGTGTTCTAGAAAACCAGGTTTTAAAATCTTTTAGAGTCTTGCATGCATGAGCAAATTTGTAATTGACCTGCTGTTGAACTGGGGAGAAAAAAAACTTCTAGCCACAGCATGTCAGAGAGTAGCTAACAATATTAAACACATAAAGAATGTGACACTTTGCTCTTTCAAGATACTATAATACAAAGCAAGACTGAGTTTGTTTGAGGTAATTTTCTGTTAACAAAGTGACTGCTAAAATTTGATCCTCTGTTGTGCCACTTCCTTCTGTGAGTCACAAATGCTTTTGGATCCTTTTGTAGGTAAGCACTGATTAAACGCTGATGCTTCAGATAGGTTTTTCAGTATAATTACTAAGGATATTATCAATATAACTTTGATTCCTTTTGTATTACTATTATACTAGAATAAAAGTACAGGAAGCAAGTAATAATTCTGAAAAATAATGTTCTCCTTCATTAACAGAGCCTTTGATGGGGGGAGGTACTGTCAATTTAGAACCAGTGTAAGTGAGCCCTCCTAGAGCTTTGTGAAACCAAGTCTTTTTGAGCACTGCTAGCTTATCAGCATTTTTCTTCACCATCTTCTCTGTCTTCTATTTCAGCTGCATGTGCCCTTCTGAGTTTTTCCCTTTGAGTTGCTTTAAGTTATTTTGTTGGTTAGTCCTTCTTTCTTGTCCCTTCATCTATCAAATTAATTTTTTTGTCACAATGGACTTGGAAATATGTTTAAGTACTGAAGTTGAATTGCATTTATTCCTTTTGGTAAAAACTTGCAGGTAAGGGATTGGTAGATTCTTTGAAAATTATTGTTACACTTAATGTTTGTGCTGATGTGTAACATCTTTTTCACAACTGTTGTTCAGAACATTTAGATGTGACTTCTGCCTTTTAAGTTTTGTGGAACTCTATCTTTCATACCTTTATATTATATTGGGGACCATTTTAGTTGGTTCTTCTTAACAAGGCTAGTTTTCAAACATCCTCAAAAAAAAAAAGCTTTTCTCTAATCTTGCTGCTCTTTTACAACTGTGTGCATGAAGTCTTAAAAAAAAAAGGCAATAATTCACATGCAAAATTCTGCACATCTTAGATGAATTTCTCAGTGATGGACTGACACTGTTTTTGCAGTCAATATGTTTTAAAAATAGAAACTTTGGCCATGGTACTCTTTTCCTTTCATAGTGCTAAAAGTGTCAGCTTGAACCACAGCCCTAATTTGGACTGAAAGAAGTTAATGTTACGTATTTAAAAGTCTACATGTGAAAAATGGTTTGTGAATATGTCTGTTTTATTTCAGGAAGATGTGGAAACAGGAGTCCACCTTGATCCTGCTATCAAGGAAGTTCAGTATAATCCCACTTACGAAACAATGTTTGCACCTGAGGTAAGAAGCAATACTAATCTTTAGAGCAGAAATGCCTTTGGTTTAAAGGGCAGATGTTCTATAAATTTCATGTGAATTTCCTATAAGATAATTTCTTTGGATTCTTGCTGCTTTTTGGGATCTAGTTTTGGCAAATTAAAAAAAAATAGATTCTACACAGGTGTGTTGGTGTTTTTTAATGCTTGAATTTTAATATTCTGTATAAAGCTCTTCTAAGAAGAATCCTAAAGTGTTTATCAGAATTATAGCTACGGAACTTAAAAATTAAGCTGAGAAAATAGCATTATAAAGATTTTGAGCAAAACACAAACTGCATTAAAGTGGTCTCTGACTATTTTTACGTTTTTGGTATTGACTCATTGTGCTCATTAGAGCAAAATGAATAGTGGTAAGTCTTGTAGATGTAACGCTTTTAAGAAGAGGATTTAAAATCACAGTACTTTCAGTTTAATTATTCACATGAGTATTAAGAATATTAGTAACTTGAGCAGTGCTAAATGTGTATAGCAAAAAACCATTTTGGGCTGAATTTAGACTGCTTGGTGCCATGTGAACCACGTTCCATTTTATTATAACTGACAGGCTATTGGAAAGATAAAAATAGCTGTTCAAGCATTTAACTTTTTTCAGTGTTTGACTTCTTTGTATAGTTTGTCTTCTATTAGACCAGAAGTTAGCATTCTAGGTAGACAAATGCTGCAGCAATCTCGGATTTCTACGCTAGTTATGCTTTATGTTTAGAAAACATTTTGTGGAACCACATAAATTGGCCTTTTCATAGGGAGCTTGCATTTTGCAACATATCAAAGCCATGATGTGTGTGAGCAAAAGTACTGATGTAAAAGTGCTGCTGTGAGGGAAACCTATTATGGGAGTGTCGGGTGTTTGCAAGTATGGCTGACAAGCATAGGAGTTACAATTAAACTTAGTTTGATACTAGTCTCAGTGTACTGCATTTATTTGTAGTCACTGTTTTCTTCCCTAGCCGTGATAACCAGGAAGACTGGCATTTGTCACCTTGCAAGAAGAAAAGAAGGGCAGGGTTTCATTAGTTGTTTTCCTGGAATAATACAGGAAGTCCCCAGTTGCTTTTTAAATGCACAAAAATATTGTTAGCAATGTAATTTCTGTATTAATCACATGATTTCAGTAGGACTTGATACATCTTCTATGATCCCCTCCCTTTAGAAGGGACAGTACACTGTGGTTTGGTCTTCTGAACGCTTCTACTGATCACATATTGAATGACTGTATGTGTTGATACTGTCCAGTATCAGCAAGTCAAATAGGTGATATTTATCTTCTGTAACATCGGCTAGAAAGTTCAGTCATGAAACTAACTGTTCAAAGCAACTGTGTGATTACTGTGTAAAATAACAGACTAAGAAGCTTATTCAGTAGTCATAGCCAAATATAAAGTTGCAGTGATTTTGCATTACAATTTTTGAACGACAAATCTTTTTTCCTGCGGGTTTTTTTTTTCTGAAAACATACATACACAAAAATAAGAAATTACTAATTCTGCTATACTTTGTTTTAACATTTTTTGATGTAGTTTGGACCAGAAAACCCATTTCGAACTCAACAAATGGCTGCACCTAGAAATATGCTTTCTGGATATGCAGAACCAGCTCACATCAATGATTTCATGTTTGAACAACAAAGAAGAACATTTGCAACCTATGGTAAGTCTTTAACAGTGAAATTCACCTCCATCTTGATTATACCCACGTTGGACAAATTATGTTGTTCTCGATAGAACAGTTAATAGGACTGCAACTTCTTTAAATTGCTTTTTATCAGACTTACTAAAATGGGAAGAGGTCTTTGAATGAGAATCCATGTGACTGGAGACCATATTATGTATTTGGAAAGACTCATTTTTTTAATTCTGTTTGAAACTGTAATGCAGTGTATGATCTCCCAGCAAGCCACTCTTAATTAATTCTTTCATTCGTTGCATCAAGTGTAAAAAACACAAATCAAAACTTCACATTTTTAACGTGACTAACTGTTCTGCATCTGTTATGCAAATAGATTCTTTCATGTGATTCTGACTAAAGGTAACTCTCTCAAAACCAAAAGGATGCCCACTGAGTTTTCAGGTTTTCTATAGACATAAACTTAATGAACTGGATTTGCAGAAAATGGGAATACGTTACTAAAATAGTCTTGACAAAGACAGACCCAAAGAAGTCTATGTTGGTGGTCACTGTAGTAGCTACTTCCTTTCCTTGAATAGTCTTTTCACTTGTAAATACTTGCATTGGAAAAATGAAATATATGAGTCTTGGAGAAGCTCGAGATTCAAACAGACTTTTTTTGAAATGTAAGAAATATTGATTTTTTTTTTTTAAATAGGAAAAATATGGAAAGACTGGATTCTAAGCATCCTTTTGGACACGTTTGAAAGAATAGAACTGCCACGTGTTTATATATAACAATGGTTATTTTTTCTTGTGTTTCATTGTAAACTTTCATTTCTGTTTTAAGCTTGATTGCAAGTGCTTGCTCAACTGAAGTGTCACTTTATATTCTTCAATTTCAGTTTATTAGGCAAGTTCTGATGCTTCCTGTGTGAACTTAAAATATTGCAACGCTTAACTTTTTGCACAACATATTTGCATCTTTCTTTATCCATAGTTACATTCAAAATACTATTAGGATGTGGAATATAAGCAAAATGCCAATATTAAGAAATGGATATCTAGTTCCATAGCATAATTTTAACTTGACTGTAATTTTGATGTTAGAATTTGACAGATAGGAGCCTCTTCAGGATCCAAATAGACAGATTAGATTTTGTTCTGTGAAATTAAATGTAGCATTGTGTGGGTTGAGCATTTTTGTGTGCAAAATAGATACTGGAATAAAGGAGTCTCTGGGTATATTGTGTTTGGTTTGAGGGCTTTTTGGTTGCAAAGTTTAGTTTGGGGGAAGATAGAACTGGCAAGTCTACTCAAAACTCCTGCTACTGGTTTATATAATCACTGTGAAGCAGCTACCTTGAAAGCTGTATTACAAGTGAGTATAAAAATGTATTTTTAAGACTTGTAACATTAGCAACTGTGCAACTATCACGTTCAGCTTTCTAGAAATGTTCAGTAGATAATGATCTGGGTACAGTGAAAATGAAACTATGAAAACACTGAGATACAGGCAATTTAAATGGCGAGAACAAGCACTGAGAAGCTGAAGTTCAGGCTTAGAAGATGCAGTAAATGAGCATGGTATTCTGGCTCAGTAGGTCTGTTCAAAACAGCACTCCTTTAAGTTGTCAAAAAGTTATCTATTGGAAAATGCAATATTCTCTTTTTCCATTTGGAAGGATGTAATTATTATCTTCTCAGAAGACACTAAGTGTAAAAATGCGAGTATAATTGATAGGCATAAATCCAAGCCATACATGCTTTAATGGCTAAGTCATAATATACTGGAAGAACAGAGATTAAACCTCTCTTTTAAAACCTGCAGATTCTTAAACCTCTGGCCTCTGCCACTCTGTTTAGTACCACTGCATTAAGGTAGGAGATCTCAAAGAAATCTGCAGTAGCTGGCATGTAAATAAACATTGACTATAAATGAAGGACAAGGGTGGTAAATGAGATCATGTATCCAAGACAGCTCAACTGCCTGAGTGTCTTTCACAAAAAAAAAAAAAAGGCAGCTTTATATTATATGTCAACCTGAAACTTAGTACATAGTCAGGGAGAAACTATTTATTAATTGGCAACTAGTCTTTCTTATCTATTTCTTTTGCAGTAAATCTTTACTGTTAAAAGTACATTTCCCTTATGATGCTTGGATAACTGAGAACATCCATGCTGCCATTAACTGATGGTCCTTTCAGCTCTTTATTCTATTAGACAGGTGGGCAGCAATGGATACCTAGTGAGGTGTAGAAGAAGCAAGCCAGTAGTGATACATCCAAATACTTTTTTTCAATATTCAGTCTCTCAACCAGGGGCAATGCTTGTATATTTATTAATTTGCAGTGGGTTCATTGTGTTTGTTTGTTTTTAATTTTTGACACATTTGCTAAGCTGCTTCTTGAATCCATACAATTTTTCTGTGTCTGTAGTAATCTCTTGCAGGCAGCTCTGCAGCTTACCAGCACCTTGTGTAAGGAAGTGTCTCTGTTTTGAACTTGTCAAACTTAACAGCTTTCTTGTTTGACTTGATATCCCCTAATCTCTTGTGCTGGAAGACAAAATGAGGAGTCATTTCTTATTCCCCATTTCTGTGTCATTCCTTATTTTATAGATCTTGGCCATAACTACTTCTCAGTCTGTTTGGGTTTTGTTCACCTGAAAAGGTCTGATCAATCTTCTTGTTCCTCTGTTCCAGCCTTTTCATGCCTATGGCTATCCTTGTTTCTCTTCCATTTTTCTGCTAGTTCCACTGTCTTGCTCCCCAGGATGAAGAACAAAGCCATGCACAAAGTTTACGTGTTAATCTCACTGTGTATTTGTTCTGTGGCTTAATACAGTGAGAGGCTTTTCCTTTTCATTTTCTGAGAATTCTTAACATTGCATTTTTCTCTACAACTTTGAATAACTTGCTCAAAGCTACTTGCTGCGTTTTTCCAGATCATTTATCAATATGTTGAATGTCATGGTACAGAGCATGAATCTGTCAGCAACTTTCCTGTGCTGTGCAAACCAACCATTTATTCTTGGCAGTGTTTTAATAACTTTTCATCAGCTGACCATGTAAAGACGTGGGTTTTTAAATGTCTTCAAGGCACCCTCTAATCAGTCTAACTTGATATTGTAAAGATGTCCAACATCATCCAAACTTTGCTCATTCACAGGGTCGTCACCTCAGAAATATTCTGGAGGTTTTGTCATTGTAATTTAACTGTAGAGAAAACTGTGTCTTCTCTGCTGCAGTATATAATGCTCACCTCAGTGCATACTCATTCTCTTTATTATAGTTTCTTCTCTTCAATCTTCTAAATATACAAATGTCTGGCAGGTTGGCCTGTAGATCCCCATATCTCCTTTGAAACATCTTTTGAAAGATGGCATTGTACTTACTGATACATTCCTTTTCTGTCATTTCAGGTGATATTAGGTGAGAGGTTTTGCACTGTGGTTTGAGTTTAGATCTCTTGGGTGACTGCCATCTGGTCCTAGTGTTTTGTTACCACTTACTTGATTCTTTAATGTCCTCACTTAGAGATAGATACTGTGTCATATTACCCATAAAGACAAGTTCTGGCACAGGAACCTACCCAAGCTCCTCTGTATTGAACATGTGTTTAAAAAAAAAAAACCCCTCTCTGATGTTCTCTTTCATTCCTTGATGATCTGTTGGCCTGCTATGTGCTGTCTGATATGCTTTCTATCCCTGCAGGTTTGACAAAGGGTAAGTGTTAGTTTCTGTACCTTTTGTGATATGCCCCTCACTTTTGGGGGGAGGCTGCCTTACTGTAGTGTTTATTTTGTCTTCTGGTTGGTCTTTTGTATTTGCCACATCTGGATGCAACCTCAGCTCTTTGAAGAATAGTTTCCTATTTCTGATAGTTTATGTACTATTCAGCTGTGCTCACTTCCTTCTGGTCGCTTTAAAGTTGTCTTTTAATAGCTGGCAGGCACTAGTTCTTTTTCTCCTACATGCTGTTTTTGAAGTGTCCCTGGATTTGAAAGAGGCTTTACCCTTAGGTGCTCACTTTCTGTTCCTTTTTAAAACCTTGTTTACTTAATATAGCCCTCCTATTTTGAGATTGAGATCACTATTGTAAATGTTTTCATGGCTTTCTTTGCTTAGTGAACAATGTTGATTTTATACTCCATTATGGTCATTGTCAAAATGTGTATCCTTAGAAAGACTGTCTTAAAATCAAGTTTCCTGCACTGCTCAGTTGGCTTTTTTTCACATGAATCTCTAACATGACTGCTTCATGGTACAAGTACATTGTGTAAAAATGCTGTTTTCATCATATCTTGGTGTGAGATTTGCACGGGCTGCTACAAGGAGGTGACTAAAATATGTCATTATTGCGGTACTTCTTTTCCTGGCACCTGTTGCTTAGTCTCAGTTACCATTTCATGGTTATTGCATCTTCTGTCTGAATGGTCAGTAACAGAGTCCTAGCAACTGTACCCACCACTTCTTAAACTTGGAATTTCAATCCAAAGGATCGTTTAATGCTTGTTAACACTATTAAGTTGTTAATCTGATTTGTCTTTAAGCCTTCTATGGCATATAGCATGTTTTTCCCCCTTGGTATGACCATCTTATTTCTGTATTCTTTCTACCTGGTAGAGCATATATTCTATCCAATTATGTCAGTACTGTCCTACCAATTATGTTAGTTTATTATTTTAAAACAAGATTTTCCTATGTATTGTTTTTAGCTTCTGCCATTTTGCATGCACCCTTGGGTTTTCCATTTCCCTGCCCTCAGTTTAAATGGGATTCTATACTTATTACTATCCCTATTATCTGAGGTTTCAGATTTCTGTGCTACTTTTCCTTGAAGATGTGGTTTTCTAAAGATTGTGTATCATTGCAAATCGCTTTTTCTTTTTTTTTTTTTCCAAAGTATTGACTATCCCCAAATATTTATCAAAAAACACTCTCTGAACCTTCTCAGTACCAATAGCTTTTTAGTCTAGGTGAGACTTACCCATCTCAGTAAGACTCCCTTAATTCCCGGAGTTTGAGGAAGTGAAATTAACACAGACACTGGAGATGTTTTCCACATTACGGTTAAGATCTGCAGTGGCTGAGGGAGCTGGGATTGTGTAGCCTGGAGAAAAGGAGACCTGGGCTGCAGGGAAGACCATTGCTTTATACAACTACCTGAAGGGAGTATGCCAAGGCATAATCCATAAGAATATTCAGTAAAATAGTCCATGTAGGCCATTTTATATCCTGTATAAGATCCTGTTTAAGATCCTCTTCCATTTTAATGGAAAGCCATTAATAATTGCTCTGAGGGAGTCCTGACTTTTTAAATTGGTAACCAGTTTTGCAGTCATAGGTAATCTACCCCATTTTGATTCCATTGATGTAACTCAGTTTAATTTCTGCCATTAAGAGAAGGCTCTCTCTCTATAAAAACAAATTCCTTTTCACAAGCAATTATAACATAAAATGCCAAAAGCTTAACTAGCATTATTTTCCCAATGTTGTAGTCCTTGGAGCATGGAAGAAGAGACTAGGGAGTCCTAAAATACAAGCACTTGTTTATTCTTCTGTATCTGTACTCTCTACAGAAGCAGTCTCTTTTCTTCAAAATTCGCTTTTGAACATTGTTTAAAAAAGTCAGTATACTCTCCTTAATTATATTAACATATATACATTTTCAGAAGCAGAATTTAGAGATTTTTTTTTTTACATGCAGCACACCAACTGTTCATGAATATATTAGACAAGCCATTTCATAGCCATTTCAGCATCAGTGATCATCCTAGAAGTGGACTGCTTCATTCTTGCAGCATTTAGTATTTTAAAATCTCTTCTTCACAAGACATTAATGTCCTTTTTAATAAGAAACAGCCTTTTGTCCATGAATCTCCAAGCTCTTTATGAGTACTCAGTAACTTGGTTATAGCAGGATTATTTCATCACTAACACTGATATTTTGAGAGCTTAAAATGACTGACTTGGAAATAACACTGTGATTTATTTTTTTTTCATCTACTCATGTTACATGCAACACCTACAGTCACTATTATCTCTTACAATTATAGGCACTTTATTCTCTGATTACTTCGATTCTGCAGAGGTGCCAATGCAGTCAAAGTGGGTTAGTCCAGCTGTATTTTTCCACATACCTGAGCTACCTTGGGTCTCTGTATGCTGCATTGCACAGTACGGTGTAAACATGCGTTAATCAGCTGTCTTTCTGGAAAGCACATCAAAGTCTGATTATTTAACCAACCATTTCAGGTGCACTGAAATTATGGATGTAGGTGGAATTGTACCTCTCGTTGCTAAAATGTTGTGTGAAATAACTGCCTCCTAAATAAAACTGAAGGAGACATAGAAGTCAGGGCACATTATGTGGGATACCAGCTGAGTAGGATAAAAGCAAGCTGTCTTTTGCAGCTGTGTTCAGGAATCCCAGCCAGAAAGAAAAGATTCTCTTTCACGCATTCACTAGAAAGTAGAAATTGTTCAGAGCTTTTCTATGAGAACGATGCTGGACCAAATTCAACTCAGCTATAAGGAGCCTCCGCTTCCACGGGAAGCTGTGCTTGGCCCAGGGGCCCTATTCATTGGAATACTGTCCCTCTTTTACAAGTACCAAGCAAATAGAGTCCCAGAGACAGTGTCAATACAGTTGGAGGACAAGTAAACCACTGTATTGATTTTGACATAAATCCAAAGTAATATCTCTCCACTGTCAATAGAAACCTTATAGCTTGGAAGAGAACTCATTGGAATAGTGGCTTAGTGAAAGTGTAATTGCAGTGTCTGTTCAGTTTAGTTATCCATAGAAGTAAATCCTAATAAGAGTCTAGAACAAAGAGACAAGTATACTTCCTAAGAGGGCATTGGTATATATTTCTCTCCCTATATCATATTCATTGAACATCTGGGCATATGGTTTTCCACGGCTGGGTCTTAGCAGGTTTGAAACTCCAGAGCTGGTTGCCAGGTGGATTGCTCCATTTGGATGGGAATACCTGCTGTGTTCTTGGAATGGCTCTTCTACTAATTTCCATAATATGGGGGTTTTTTTCCCATCATCTAAAAAGAAATTAACTGGACCATCTTCTGGGACAGTAGTCTTTATGAGAAGGGTCTGGGGAAACAATCTCCTTTGGCAATTGGGATGGTATTGATAGGTTGTCAGCTTGTATGCACCCAAGTGAGTTTGTGGGCTATTGGTCTCTGGGGTGGACTGGCTAATCTCCCACTGTTTGTGATTCTCTCTGTGAATCAAGAAAAATACAGGAATTGGATTGTATGCTGTAGTATTTAGTTGATTTTTTGTGTGCAATTACTTTTGCCAGTGGTTTAATATCTTTACTGGGGTTCTTTTTCCTCCCTGATACAGAGAAATTCTCAGTGGGTCCTCAAGGGACATTTTGTCACTTTAATAAAAATTGGTGTTACGTCCACCAGGGTGCAGTCTTTCCCAAAAAAAAAAAAGCCACAGTGGTCAGTAACCGTTCAGTGCACCTGTTCCTTGGAAACCAAATGAATTTATCTGTCTATCTTATTCTCATCAGCTCATGCTATCCACTTCAGGAGAAATGGAGAAAAAATGTAAGATATGTATTAAAATGAAAACCTCAATATCAAAAATTGTAAATATCCTGCATATCTATGAAATGCTGGTACATTTTATAAATTATTTATAAGTATAAATGCACCAGATTTTGTTGTGGTTGGAGTTTTTTTGTGTGGAATTTTTTTTGTTTTTTTTTTTTTTTTTTTTTTTTGTTTTTTTTTTTTTTTATTGAGACTCAATAGCTGTAATCAGGAAATGGATATGTGAATACTTAATTCTTTTAAAAATTAAAGGCCATTACTGCTGCTTCTGGTACCATCCACATTAGTTACAGCAACTGCTTTCAAGTTGAAGGAACAAGCTTTTGCAACGCTGGCAGGAGGAGGACTAAATTTTTGCTGGGGGAGACAGAATATGCACAAAGCCCTGGAAAACTTCTTTTGCTTTTATTTTTTTCCCCATCTCTGTCCTCTTCCTTCCAGTTGCTGCCAATGCCAGGGCTGCCAGAGATGAGTAGCACTCTGTTTGACCCTGCAGAGGTAGTGAGCAGGGCAGAGGGCTTCAGAGCCAGAGGCTGCTGCTGAAGCCGGAGGGCTGTCTGTGTGCAGCATCCACAGGCTGGTTTCCATGTGACTCACAGGCTTTGCAAACCAAAGAACAGTGCCCCGAACTCTAAAGCAGCATCTGTTTTACATCTTGTGTCACTAACACAAGATTTTGAGCTATCTTTTCCTTATGCCATGTTACAACAAGAAGAGGTTGCTATGGCACTTTAAAATCTAATGTTTGCATTACAGCCAGCTGGTCTAAATTCAGTGTTGACCTTGCTTGGAGCAGGGTGTTGGGCCCTACAGGGGCCTCCTGAGGTCCCTTCCCACCAGAACGATTCTGAGATTTTGCTTCTTGTGACTACCCTCACTTTGTATCTCATTTTAACTGTTGCCTATTATATTTATTTGTTTCTCAGTATTGTGCCAATGTAAGCTTTCTGACAGCAATATGCACTCAAGGGCTTCAAGGTACTACTTCGTAGTAATCTTTATACTCAGGCCAAGTGAAAAATGAATGGGATTCCAAAGTATCAATTCTTTCTCATACCTAGCTCATTCAGAGTCAATGGGGAAAAATTTGCAGGGGGGCAGACTAATAAAAGTCATACTAAACTGAAAAGCTTGAAATAACAGGGTTTTTTTTTCCTCTTGTTCTAGGTTATGCATTAGATCCCTCCATAGATAACCCTGAAGTTGCTACCAAGTATATTGGTTCTGTAGAGGAAGCTGAAAAAAATCAAGGTAATTAATCCAGAATCCCATATAAATGACTTGCAGCTGATGACTGTTTTCATTTCTTCTTTACTAAGAAATGGAATAGGTGTTAGCAAAGGAGGGAATTATGGGAGACTTACCGGTGTCCAAAGATGCAATAAAGAAAGATGTGTTGCAACGGAAAGAGGATAGAGAGATACTGGAGTGTTTTGTTTTCTTGAAGTAGCAAGTGTTTCTTGCTTTCTTGACAAATTTCAATTAGGATTTGCAACGTGTAGTTGCACAAATAAAATTTATCTGTATATTTGAAACAGATTTTTGGTCCTCTTAATTTCTGTCCTGGCTAACATTGTCATGTGTCTTGCATTAGGATACCTGTATGTTGGGCTAATCACCGTAACTGTGCTGCTCAGGAGCAAAGTGATCGCTCTGTGTGCAACCTTTAGCACTCCCCTTGGGAGCTGCATGTTATCTCTGCTTAGCTGAGTTAAGCTCTTTGGGTTAGTTGGAAAAGAAAAACCATTGGAAGGTTGCCAAATAGTAAAGGCATGGCATGCCACTGGGAGGATTGATACCAGAAGCATTGAGTTTGTAATTAATACTTTGATACAAGATATTTTAACATTTTAAGTGACTTGTTTGACTTGGAAAACTGTACCTGTGTAAAATTCATAGTTATATTTTTTCCCTTTCATGTCCTTCAAACCTCCTATTCACATGTATATACAAAGGCTCCTTATTTCTAGTTATATATATCCAAGGTTATTTCAGTCTTTCCTTCCAAAGAAGGAAACTACTAAGATTAAATCATATTTAAAAATTAACCTTTTCATAATGGAATTTAGTCATTCATTTTCAGAAAACCCTTGATAATTGTACAATACCTTCATATGGTCGCTGCTTCAGTTTTTACATTGCCTTTTACATTGCCATTTTCCCCTTGTTTATCTTAAGCTCTTTTTGTCTCTTGCACTAAATGAGTATTACTGCTGCTGTAGAAAAACACTGTTTGAAAATTGCACATAATTGTATATACAACCTTTTAAAAACTTAAAAGTAATGACTTAAAGTTTACTTTTTCTGCCATATCTAAATTGTCTAATGGCTTTGACAAATGAAATTCTGAGAGCACAACATTTGTGAAAAGCTAGCATTGATATGAAAGAGCAGGAGAGTGTTTGGAGGCAGGTAACTGTCAATAGCAGCAGACTTTTTAAAAGGGCCTGCAGCAACAGGACAAGGGTAATGATCTTAAGCTAAAAGAGGGTAGATTCAGACTAGTTATAAGGAAGAAATTTTTTTTGCAGTGAAAATGGGGAAACACTGTAACAGGTTGCCCAGAGAGGTGGTGGATGCCCCATCTGAGGAAACATTCAAGGCCAGGTTGGATGGGGCTGTGAGCAACCTAATCTAGTTGAAGATGTCCCTGCTCATTGCAAGGTGGTTGGATTAGGTGACCTTTAAAGGTCACTTCCAACCCAAATCATTCTATGTTTCTATGAATTTTTACTAAATCAAAATGCAGAGTTTTGGTTGGGGTTTGGGGAAACTTACCTTATTTTCATTTTGGAGTAGGGATTTTTTTGAAAGTATGAGGGTTGAGGGTGATTAGAAGCCAATTGTGGGCTCTACTGTCAAAAACTGCACTAATGAAAGTATGAAAATGGATGTATTCTTACAGTCTGCAGACTTATTGTTAAAAATTAATGGGTACATGCATGCTTAAATACTCTAACAAAAAATGATACAGAGTTAAAGTGGTTCCTCTGTTACTGTGCATTGTTAGCAGTGTCCATAGCTGGAAAATTGGGCAATGCTTTGGCCCATTTTGCTCGAATGGTTTTTCCATTTTGCTGTTTGTATTGAAAGGAGTGGTGATGGTGGCTTTTTCTTTTAAACTGACTATGATGTGACCTGTGATTGTGTATCCTGTGTTAGCAGTTAGGCAATGTATCGTTTCCTTCTTCAGGTTTAACAGTGTTTGAAACAGGACAGAGGAAAATTGAGAAAAGGAAGAAATTCAAGGAGAATGATGCATCTAATATTGATGGTTTTCTGGGACCATGGGCAAAGTATGTCGATGAAAAAGAAGTAGCCAAACCATCAGAAGTAAGTGCTGCTTTAACACAATAGGTACAGATATTTAGTACAAAATTGCAATGTTTTTAAGAGATCTATCTGCACTAGGAGTTTGTCCAAGCAGAAGATCCATGCTATGCTTTGGGTTGATAGGAGCATTTAAGATGATATGTATCAATAGGGTGTTCCAAATATTCTTCATTCTGTTATTTGCAACACTGTTTGGAAATAAAATTTGTTGTATCTGTGTGTACTATGTAGAGTCTGATTAAAGGTGTTTATAGACAGAAGCAGGTTGAAAAATAAAATCAAAGTAAAACTTTTTTACAAAAGGAAAAACCAGCCAAACAAAAAACCTCAGTAACACACCCTCCCCTGTACACTTCAACCAACAGATATCATTCTTGTTCAGTCAGTGCTTAGCTGTAGTCTATGAATAAAAAGATAATAATTCTTTTCAGTGTGCATAGCTTTTCAAGCTATTGTTTTGATAAAGGTATTCTCTTTATTGATGTTTAGAAATATTTCTAATCTCACTTAGGAAATAAATGTGTTCTTAGCAGTGAATAAACAGTAGTACAGTTCTAGATTTTGCTATGTGATTCTGAATGCTGACTTCTAAAAAGATCATGTTTTATTTTTTCCAGGAAGAGCAGAAGGAGTTGGATGAAATAACAGCTAAGAGGCAGAAGAGAGGAAAACTAGAAGATGATAAACCTGGAGAGGAGAAGACTATATTACATGGTAATGGCATCTTCCTGCCTGTTCTCATTTTCTAGCTCGCTGTGTCTTCTTGCCTGCTGTGTTAATTAGTAAGGATGGCAGACAGCCTCAGTTTTGCTGAGGCACCTTGATGTTTCCATATTGGAGATAATAGCACTCACAGGCATAAGCATAAAGGACAGGGAAAGAAATAAACTTGGACTAACTCCACTTCATACTGTGAAGAGCAGCATGGAAATGTTTTCCAGGGTTCCGATTTTATTTATTTATTTTTAATGTTGCTAGAGGCACATATCCCTTTCCTATTTTACAGAGCAAACATATTAAAGTTATGAGTTTGGCTTAGTTTCAGCTTCACAATTATTGTAGTTTTATGTGTCAGTATTCTCATTAGGAGGTAGTGCTTTGAGTTATGGCTTATGCACAACTTAGAAAATCTCTTGGACTTTATACTTCCTCAATTGTTACTGTAAGTGTACGTGCTGTCATACTATGAATAATTGTGCATCAATTAATTACCCTACGGAAGCCTATAGTGTGTGGTGCCTTCAAAGAAAATGGTTTGGTAAGTACGTAAAATTAAGTAATCTTTTGAAACTGTTACTTCAACTCACGACATACAAAACAGCCCTGCCTTATGTTGGTTGGTGCAGGTGGTTAGTTAGGTGAACAGAGTCTCTCTTTGCTTACCAGTCCTACAGCCAGGCTCACATGCACAGGCTGTGAGCATCCTTTCTTACGAGTGTTAAAGAAGTGGCAGCTGTGAGATCAGCGTTGCTGACATCAGTACTTTGTTGTATTTGTATGTAGTAGATCATGAGAATATTTACTGAACAGTATTGAGCATAACAAATGTGAAATTTTAGCCATTGAGTTTCCTGTAGAGTAATTATTTTGTATCCAACTTTTCATGCTTTGTACCTGAAGTTTCACAGTGAAAGACCTTGCAGTATAAACTTTAATTTTCTCACACACAAATGTTCCAGAAATATGCCGTTTTGTAGACATCTTATGTAAGTATAATCATGATACAAAGTAAACGTGGATACTGTGGTCATTTGTACAACTGAAACTGCCATAGCAACATTCCAAACTGAGAAATTAATTTAATCAGTGCACGGCTTAATGTCATGGCTATGCAATGTGTCTACTCTGAAGTATCCATTTCCATGCACAGTCCATCCCTGTATGTTTGACTGTCCAATCACTTCTTAAATCTAGTTCCAGAGCAGTTGTTGACTATTGCTGACCAGTATTGGTTCATGCTGGCCAGTCTTTTTTATCTTGATTTGTAATTCTGTTGTTGTGACTGACACAGCACAGAGCTGGCCAGTATGTGAGTTGCAAAAAAATGCCAGGGTTAGAGTTCCACATTCTGATCTATATAGAGTTAGTGTAAGCAAACCCTTGTTGGTCAGGGGAACTCTCGTGCCGTTTGATGATGAGTATGATGTGTACAAGAGATTGTCTTAATGTTCAGATAATCAGATTCCAAGCAGACTTTGCTGAAATGACTTAATTTGATCTTAACTGATGTCAAGTAAGATTCCATGTCTGTATCCTGCGAAGAGGGTTTTTCTTACCCCCACCTCTCATCTCTCTCTGCACTTCACAGTAGAGCAGCTGTGTTGAGAAAAAGTTTGTGTGTGTTGTTCAGCCTTCCAAAGATTATAACCTCTTAAAATATAGGTTCTTGGATTCTCAGAATTCTGTGTTTGTCTTTTCAGTTAAGGAAATGTATGACTATCAGGGGAGATCTTATCTTCATGTCCCTCAAGATGTTGGAGTTAATCTTCGTTCTACAGTGCCACCTGAGAAGTGCTATCTTCCAAAGAAACAAATCCATGTGTGGTCTGGACATACAAAGGTAGGAATGGCTGTGAGCATACATCATAAAAACCCACTTAATTTTGTGTGTGCAGCTTGTAATTTCTGTAATCTTCAGTAGAAGGAAAGAGTATTTTCATCTTTACCACCATAATCCTTAAAAACCAGAAGAAAGGAGGACACAGGAAATGTTTTTAGCTTTTATCCTTTTTTAGTTGCCACAGATCTGAGATCTTCTTTACTGATTGCAGCGTCAACGAGTTTATAGGTGCAACTATAAGGGCTGTCCAGGATAACATCTCCTCCCCAAAGCTCTAGTTGCTCCTCTGCCTGTTATCCTATTACAACAGACTGATGCACAAAATAGCTTTTTCCTTCAAACAAGATGAATAATGAAAGCGATGAGAGAAGCAAAAGAAAGATAGGTGGACAAATTTAGAAAAACTGGAGGATATAAGTAGACAGTAATAGGGAGGATAAAGTACCCAACTTCAGTATGGGGTGGGAGGGTGGAACTGGATGGCATATGAATAGAATAATTGACAGGAAAAGAAAGGAGGGACATCAAGCCATGAGTACTTGGGGGTTCCTTGGACTTCATCTGAAAGGAGTACCTGAAATGCAGACAGATGGGAAGATGCTGTGCTCAGGGAATCTGAGTTCAGTAGGTAGAAGCCACTGATAGTATATGTAAGAAACTGAGCTGGCCAAAAAATGTCTTCTGCAGAAAAGTTCCTCACCTGCCCCACTTATTGGGGTTTGTTACACAGAAACAGTCACCCGAACCCACAGTTTATGTTTATTTCTTGTGTTTACTGCAGTAAGAGTGGGAATATTGAAAAAGGCTACATTTGCAGCTGTTAAAGTGAATCAATTTATTCCCAATAGCAATTGTTCAAAATGCATCACTGTTCTAAAATAGAATGTGGGTAGGCTTTCTTTTCAAGATACAGTATCTGTATATTTTATGAAGATAAGCTTTAGCTTTTTGCTTGGAAAAGAGAGCAAATGAACTAAGGAAATATCTGTTTCATTATGCTCTTATTTACAGGGTGTCAGTGCAGTTAGATTGTTTCCTCTGTCTGGGCATATACTGTTGTCTTGCTCTATGGATTGCAAAATTAAGGTGAGTTATTTTTCTGCTTTCATGTATATATTTTATACTATCCTTGAATACAGACATTGCATTTTAGGATACAAAAACATTTGGTACTTCTACCAAATACCTTTCGTCTGCGTTACTTTTATTTTTCTCACTTGATTTTTAAATTACAATTTAATTGGAATAAAGATAGAAATAATGCATAAGACTGTGGCCGTTAGAACAGTGTCAATTGTTTAGTAATAGCATTTAGAAGGTCACGAGTACCTCAGGGTATTGCCTTTGTTGTTATATTAATTAATTTTCTATGAAGCCTGGTTTTACAACTAACAGTAGATTTCTGCTGAAATGTTTCACTGAAGCATTTGTGGTTTCAAACTACTCTCACTTTAGTCCAGCATATTCCGTACTAGAAAGCTGATGTTGTTGGGATTTTTCAGGGGCAAAACCCTAAGTCTTTAAAGTTGGAATATTATATGGGATTTTTAGTTATTTTAAGGGGGGATTGCTAACAGGAAGGTGACAGCATTCCTGTGAATTTCTGGATAGATAGTTGTGATTAATCAATAGATGTCATATATTTCTAATTAATTTCTTAAAGATGTTGCCATATGTGTTTGTACTTAATTGTGGTGTCATTGTTATTTAAAAGTTGACATATTTTCTCTCCATCTCTTTTTTCCAAGTTATGGGAAGTATATGGCGATCGAAGATGTCTACGAACATTTATTGGTAATAGTCTTTCTTTTAAACTGATTTATATTTAAAACAACTTCATGGAAGAATAGTATTTAGGTTAGCTTAGTAATTTATCACAGAGAGGACTTGTACACATCCAAGGCAAATGGTATTTGGGATGATCTTGGCACTAAGGATTGAAAAAGATGCAAGTTTCTAACAAAATTTTGTCATTGTTCCAAGCAATTTAATGTTGATGTGTAACACCTTCCAACCTTTAAAACAAAACATCAGTGTACCACAGTCATCAATACTTTTTGCAAGATCCTTTCCGAAGGCAAAATTGTGAAATTAAATTGCCCCATCTCATGCTGTAGCTTTCTGTATTTATACAATGAGGGCATCTCATGCTCTGACGATCCCACCTTAAATAGGTCATTTCCTCTGTGCTGAGTTTCTAGTGCAAAAGCATGGGAAATTTTTTTTAAGTTCAGGTGCTGTCTTTGTTCATGTAACAGGTGCTTTTTGAAGCAGATAGTTGAGAGAGAGAAATACAAACTTCTTAGCAGCCTTGAATACAGAACAAA
The DNA here is from genome assembly GCA_038380795.1 of Pyrocephalus nanus. NCBI lineage: Eukaryota > Metazoa > Chordata > Aves > Passeriformes > Tyrannidae > Pyrocephalus > Pyrocephalus nanus. The sequence continues at coordinate 46,272,523 of CM076260.1, forward strand.
AGCAGCTGCTTCTCTTTTTGAAATGGGAACATTTCTAGAACATTGAGTGAATATATGTTGAGTAACAATAAAGGAGTCTTTTTACCCGTAATATTCCTGATGACAGGAATGTGGCAAAGATGATGGCTCAAAAAAGATTCTCTCTCAATAGACTGCTCTTACTGAACAGTCAGGTTCTTTTTCTCAAAAGGTCCTTATTATCAACCAGATTCACCTGTTATTTTGCTATATTTAAGTTACTGTGCCAGTATTTTAACTAAAGAGATTTACAAGTCTGATGTAGTGGTCAGATGACGGTACTGAGCCTGAGGGGTGACAAGGTTCACACCAGATGAAAGCATTCTTAGTTTTCTGATCTAATATTTCCCATTTTTTAACCTGTTTTCTAATTATAAATATCTCTCCTTTAAATGTGTGTCCTGTAGGGTTTGTCTCTCCTATTTTTCATTAAATGTTGACATTTATTAGAGTGTTTTAAATTTCTCCTGAAATTCTGCTTGTGTATCAATCTATGACACACAGTGGTTGGTTCTGTGCTGTTTTTGTTTCTCTGGTGCTTTGGAGGTGTGAGGAGTTTGGGGGTTTTATTCTCATTGTTCTTTAGGAATTTTTTTTTTCACATGAATTCTTTACTAGTTCTCATGAAGAACTTCAATAAATGATTTTCATGTACTCTTTGCATTGTTAGACTGGAGCATTTAACTAGAGTTGTTGTTTAAAACCACCCCTCAACAAATTAAATCTAAGCATGAATGGATGAAAGTTTATCATCGCGTTTTTTCTATTTTGTAGGACACAGTAAAGCTGTTCGAGACATCTGTTTTAATAATGCAGGCACTCAGTTTCTTAGTGCTGCATATGACCGCTATCTTAAACTCTGGGACACTGAGACAGGTAGGCTTGTATTTGTAAACATTGTTATTTGGCACAACGTTTAATTAACAGCGAATATCAAGATATATTATCATCCAGGTTGTTTCCAAATATCCTTAATATTTTTTTGTAGCTCAGTGTTCAGCCTTTCATTACAGGATGTGTTGTCTTGTTTCCCCAACATGTTTTGTTGTTATCTGTAATGGTGCAGTTGACAGGACCTGTATACCTGTGTTTCATACACATTTTCATTTGAGAAGTTTGATAGTTATTTGTAATGCTAGAACAATTTTCAGGGAAAAAAGAGAACATTTTGCTAGATCATTTAATTGCATGTTTACTTCTACAGGGATAAATTACTCTTTAGACCTAAATATGCTTAATTTAGAAGAATTATCTCACTTGATCTTCAGCTTAACCTGAGCTTGAAGAATAAGAATAGGAGGCTGAGCTACTGGTATAAAAAGTTGGAGGGTAGGTCTGATGCTGTCACAGAACTGCCTTCCAGATGCTCTGTAACATTCTGCTACAAATAGTTTCTTAAATTTCCTAAGTTAAAGTGTCCCTGCAGCAGGGTTAGAACCAGATAATCTTTAAGGTCCCCTCCAACTCAAACTGTTCTATGGTTCTATGAATTTAAAAAAGTACAGGATAGATTTAGTCAATACTCTTTTAAACTAAAGTCTCTCCCTACAACAGGAAGTTCCCATGTGTGAAAAAGTCATCAGTTCTCTGGGTTAGCAGTGCCACTAGTCTTATGCAGATGATAGCCAAAAAGGTGTAAGGCAGATTCTTCAGTCTTGAGTCTGAACTCAGTTATTTAGATAGAGCTTTTGGATTAAAAGGAGCAGTCATATTGTTTTGAAAGCTGTAGTAAAGTTACAGAACAGTTTGTATGTGCACATGTTTATGCAGCTGTAAGCATACAAATGTGAAAGGAGGTCCAGTCAAAGAGCAGAGCAAATTCTACCCTCTAATCTTCTCAAGGACTTTAAACCAAGTATTTTCTGCTGTTAGTAAAGTATTTTTTTTATCAATATCTGCAAACAACCAATCACCCCATAGAACTTCCAACCTGATGCACTATGAATGGCTTTTCTGTTGCAGGGCAATGTATTTCAAGATTCACAAACAGGAAGGTTCCTTATTGTGTCAAGTTCAATCCTGATGAAGATAAACAAAATCTCTTTGTTGCAGGAATGTCAGATAAGAAAATTGTGCAGGTATTTATTACTGAGTATTTATTTCTTTTAAAGTTCTGGTATTTAGTAAAAAACAGATTCTTATTCTGAGTCTTTTACTTGTAGTGGGATATTCGAAGTGGTGAGATTGTGCAGGAATATGATAGGCATTTGGGAGCTGTCAACACCATTGTGTTTGTGGATGAAAATAGAAGGTTTGTGAGCACATCTGATGACAAGAGTTTAAGAGTCTGGGAATGGTAAGTTTAAAATTTTCAATTCTAACATAAAGTATATTATGAGCAAGCTGAGAAGAGAGTTTATTTTTAAAGGTATACATAGCACATAAGCTGCTGGAGTGTACTGAGTGTACTGAGTTCTAGCTAACTGAGGAAGAGCTTTGAAACCCCGTTCTGGCTTAATGCTTGAGACAGTTCATAGATTTCCTCTTCCCCAAAGAAAATTTAAGACAGCCCTATCAGCCTGAAGCACAGTGCACTCTATGAGCGGTCTCTGCTCTCTCTCCTTTCCCCAAGGATGTATTAGTCATTAAATTAACCTTTTAAAGAAATGTTTGCTCTGTTACAATTAGTATGTGTTGGGTTTGAATGCTTTGAACTTGGATGTGCATAGTATTATATATGTTTGGCCCATGTTTGAAATAACTAGTTTAGTGCAGCTTCATTTCTGATTTTCTGGTAATTTGGGTTTTTTTGGCAATCAGTGATACAGTATGAATACAATAGATGACAGAAAAGTGAGAGTCTGTCTAAGAAAAAATAATAAGAAATATTTTAAATGGCTTCAAATATTTAACATTTAACCTGGGGAGAAAACAAGTGCCTCCTATCTGAAATATTTTCCACAAGGTTCTAAGTACTAGGATTTTCAACTTAGGACACTTAAGATTTCTTTAGGATTTTAAATTTCATTTTGAAATAATCACTCCCATATCTTTAGGTATTCATTTCCTTTTGCTGTTCACACATGCAAAGCTGTTGCATAATACAAACACTAGTTCAACAGCTCTGTGACTAATCAGTTCCTTCCCAGTGTTGTTTTTTTTTTTTTTCTTTCAACTTAGACAAGAGCCTCCAATCTGTGGTATTGGAATGTTACCCAAGCAGCCAGCTAAATCCTCAGCATGTCTGTGATCGCCTGCTATCATTGCCAGTAGCAGCAGTGGGAATGACCAAAGTCTGGGAGCTCAGGCTTAGGCTAGACATAAAATGCTGTCACCATATGCCACTCTGAGAGAGCCTCTGTTCAGTACTTCATAGGCAGACCCATGCATTTACTGAGCTTCTTAAAGAAAAATCTTTACAATACCATGTCTGCTAAGGAATGTCTTCTCTCTGGTGAGTGGGAGGATGATCTCGCTCGCACAAATCTGTTATTTCCTTAAGATTGGATTGCCCTTGTTTTGTGAGCTTTGTGTTGATGGCTGAAATAAATAGTGAAGTGGGTGGATTTAGTCACTCTGTGGGGAAGAGCAGGAAAGGCAGAAAGGTTCTGGCATGGGAACATCGCAACCTGATTGTTTCAGTAGCAGAAGGTTTTTTTCTTCTGAAGAAAAAATATGTAATGAGCTTCTGGTACACGGAAGAAAGAGCTCCCTTGTTGAAATAACAGGGAACTCAACTGTAAGGCAGTATTCTGCAGTGCAGTTGTTGGGGATTTTTGTTTTATAAAGAGCAAATGTAATGCCATCTTTCTGGGCATGACTTGAAAACCTTTCCCCACAACCTACCGTGTTCTATGTTAATTGGTCTGTAGGCATATTTCTATAATTTCAAGATCCAGATTTTTAAAATGCCTTAAAACTAAGTTAATATATTCACTAAGAAAGCTTTTGGAGCTTAAAAACTTCCATGGCAAATTCTCAAATCCTTTTTCCCTAAGTTCATAAGGAAAATTATCTGCTACTTTGGGTGATTTGGTTACTGCACTTACTGGCACTTTTCTTCATATGTTCTTCAGCACACTATTTCTTCAGTATCCTACAGAAACAAAGTGGAAGTAATTACGACCTGAGGATGGCCTTAAAAGCCAATAATTAAAAGCTGGTCTAATTGGTTAGTTTTAATTGTCTAGAGGAATTCTGTAGTGTGTTTTATAAACACTTTGACTTGGCCAGAGCTGGTAAAGGGATGGTATGTCTGACTTCATCACAGTGAGGAACTTCTGAGAATTTAAATCTGCTTTTCCCAGAAGTTCATCCCATGCATAGATTTCACTGTGCTGTGCACTGAATTGCAGGTAGTTGGTTGCCTAAAATTCAAACTGTAAGTACAGCACATACTCTTGCAGACTAAATGGTTTATTAATTAATGGGATTAATGGGAGTACTTGAAAATTTGCCTAGCTTTGCGTTTCATGTGATTAGATATTAAAGTTGGCATGGATATGTGTGTATGGATTCTGTGCTCTCTCTTCTAGAAGTGCAAAGTGTTATTTGTCTTTGCTTCATATGTGTCTGATCCTACTTGGATAAACAGTGAAATGATTTGGGCATTTGACCTTGGAGGCTTTTATTTCCTTTAACCTCCAAGTCAACCAGCAAAGCAAGGACTGTGCAGTGGTAACAGCTATTGTGCTGACAGGCTTGGAGGCTTGTCACCTCTATAAAGCTGTGCCCCTCAGCAGGCCTCTTCTTTCCATCGTTCCTGGTAAAGATACTGTGGTCTCCTGAGAGCTCTTCATGAGGTATAGGTCCTAAAACTGGAGTGGGTTGACCTTGGAGGGTTCGGTTGGTTTGGCTGTTTTCCTTCTTTTGTTAAAAAGATTTTTTCTCTGTCTTGTTTAAGGAAGAAGTTGTATCAGGACCTCCCAATATAACACACTAAATCTTGGCTAGTAGATACCACTTTTGGTATTTGAAACTTTTCAGCCTTTGAAATGCTATGAAGTGGGGAAAGAACTTGAAAATATTTAAATTTTAAAAATTCACCTAACAGTATGTCACATGAGATTTGAGCTTGGGCAACCATGATAGCATTTGTCTTGATAATTTTTTTTAAGGTTTTTTTAAGAGAGCAGGCTGGTAATACTTATTTAGCAATTTGGAAGTAAATGTGAAACATAAATGTATCTCTTTATTCTGCCTAATAGTTTAATGCAGCATATCCTGCAGCTGTCCTAAGTGTGTCTGGCAGGTATCAGCACAAAGCAGAGCTGGTGTGGAGAAGAAAGGCAGAGCAGCCTGTGCTGCATTTAAATTTCTGACTGCAGTACAATTCAGCATTGGAGATGCATCTTCTGGGATAAAACTTTGCTTCATAGGGTTTCAGTGGGATTGGTTTTACCTGGCATTGAGGACTTCAGATGACTGGTGGTCTTGAGGAGTTTTGGATGGTGGGAGCTGATCAGGAGGACCTGGCCTTACTGCAGCAATAACCTTATGTCCTGTTGCAAGTGGGGTTTGAAACCGTTCGGGTAGGATGTGGCGTGTGGCACTTCCTGTGCTGTTGTGCTGTTATGTTAGTCAGCCTAAGAGATTATGTGAACTTTTTGTTACTGCTTTACATGTTTGCTGCCCAAGAGTAGTCTTAGGTCTGTCTGTTTGGAAGCCAGTTATCCCTGGCCTAAAGCACATGCTTTTATCCGTGGAGTGTATTAAGTGGCTTGCCCTTCTTATGCTGAGGGGTAAATGATTTTAACACATAACACACGGGAGCATTTGTGTCAATTCTTGACAGCAGAGCAGCTTCTCACCCTGCTGCCCATGTTCATGTTGTTTATTGCAAGATGACAGGAAAAAACCTACTCCAAAATAAAACAGGATTGTAATTACCTTGCTAATGTCGACCGTGTTGCCATTCAGCAAGGCTCAGGCAGCTCGTACGAGGCAGCCACCCACGCTCTTTGCTCCCTTCTGCTGTGTTAGTTAGACAATGAAGTCATAAACATCCCCTTTGTATTAATTAATGTTGCTACAGAACATTTTGCATGTTGTTTTCTGCTGAATGCATTAATCGAATCTATTTTCTGCTGGAGGTTTCTTTTGCTTAATGAGAAAGCCATGTGCATGCCTTCCCCCTTTGCCAGTCTTCTAGTGTAGGATATGAGGAATACTGTGAATATGCACAAACCGTTAGTAATTCAATTTATATAGTAAAAACCAAAAGACAGTTCTGCAGAGCAAGGATCAGACTGTACTTGTTTTTTCCCTAGGCCTCTGTACAGGACAGTGTCTGTTCTTATCATACACTGGCACAGTCCTGTATGCGATTGAGCCCGGGGACTTCTCCATTCTGTTCAGCTGTGAACATTTGAAATTGGTTGGCATCCCATTTGGGGAGATTAGGAGGAAAAGGGTATTGTCAGAGAGATGAGAGAGTCTCCTTTTTCTTTTCCTTTGAAAAAAGAGGGGGAAAAAAAAGGCAGAAATATTCTAGTTAAAAGAAAAGTCAGTAAAATATTCCAATAAGATATACACATATATATTTATCAGTCTATTCTTGCTACTTATATAAGAATTCTGTATGAGCTGCAATTATAATGGAGGCAGTAAAGGATCGTGGTGTTACAGTTTTATTCTGAACAATTGGAATTATGATTCTGCATTGGATTCTGGGTCATTTGGTGGGGGTAAATTCACATTATGGGAGGTTATGGTGTGGCTGGAGCTCTCTAGGTGGACATCCATAATATTTTTGATCTTTTGCATATTCTTCCTTTGGATACCATGGTATCCATGTTCTCTAGGGTTCAGTCACTAAGTAAATCAGCTGACTGGAGGCAGCTCTTTGGATGATCTCCATGTCTTCATAAAGCACATACTTCTTCCTTTTGCAGGGACATTCCTGTAGACTTCAAGTACATTGCTGAACCAAGCATGCATTCCATGCCAGCTGTGACTTTGTCTCCAAATGGTAGGTTAACACTTTATTGCCTTCTTAGCTCTAATTTACTAAGGCATGTCTTACTGATTATATCTCTGTAGTATTGCTGCGTTGCATCCCCCTGTCACCCTACACTACTCCCCTTGCCAATCACTGTGTGATTGGACTGGATCTGGTTTTGATTTAGAAGTCTTAAGAAGAACACATATGTCAAAATCAGTGTTTATATCAGGCTAACTATCCATTTAAAATTAGATCTTCATCCAGACAGGGCAAAAGGACTCTCCTTTCATAGAGCTGCCATGTGCTCTTTGCTGTATTTGAAATACTAAGAGACAATGGTGGGAACTGACAATAGTGGCAAAGTACTAAGCAAGTTCGGTAGTCCTTGTGGTGCCACTGTTAAAGCAGAAACTGATGTTGTACATGATCCTGTTCCTTTCTGTTCTGAATATAGGCCAAATAACTCTTGCATAAGAGAAATCCCAAATTATCTCAGTGTTTCTTTATGTTAATGTTTCACTGGTTTATGTTCTTCAACTAGAATCATACTGAAGGAGGAGAAAGGTTTAGGGGTTCAAGTAATCACTGAAAAGCCTTCTTATAGGACAAATCTGTTATTTGTTTTGGCCAAATTTAAATAGCTTTAGTGTCAGCATTATTAAAGCGTTACCAGATTTGCAGTTAACAGTCCCATTCTGCTGAGTAGTGGTTGGTCAGCTTGTTGCACAGCTGACGTTTTCAGCCAGCTATCAGCATCAAATTGTATTTGCTTTGCAGTGTAAATGTTTTGTTCTTAAAAATCGAAGTGGGTTCTTAATATTAAAAGGAAGATTCTGGAGAAGAAGGTAGCTGCATTTGAAAATGTTAGCTTCCTAAGCTGGCCTTTTTCAACCCAGTTTTAAAATTGCACAACTTGCTCTACTCTAATTTCTTCTGAGCAACTTAGGAAACAGACCTTTTTAAAAGTAGAAGAGGAGAATAACATGCTTGGGGTACACACTTCATTTGTTTCCTTGGGAGGCTGAAGACAATCCTCAAATTCCAAACTAGTAGCAGGAAGAGTGATCAGGTGTACAGTCAGCACATTTTATGTTATCACTGTTCGGGTAAAACACCATCAAGGCAGTGACAACATGCAGAGTTCAGGACAGAAGTCTCTGTTCTAGGGTGTTCTGTAGGATATCTTCACTGGGCTCTCAGGCAGGAGTTAATGCATTGCCAAGATGGAAAATGAGATAGAGTTAAGATCAGAAAAGCCTCCATGTTTTCTTTTACTAAAATATCTTTATTACTGCATTCTATTAAAGCAGTGAATACTAAATAGTTGCAAAAAAAATAAGTATTTTCAGACTCCTGAGTCTACCTTAGACTTGTTTTTTCCATAAATAAGAGATGACTGTCTTAGAGTACCCAAAAAACAGGTGCTGAAATAGATTGCAGCTAGATGGGGCGTTTTCCCCCTGATCCAAGCTACCTGAGTGTATGCACCAGCAGGCTTACTCCATAGCTGAAAAGCTTAAGAGTATGTCAGTGGGGCTGGTGCAGCACATTGTTATAATAGCCAGAGGTTTGCTAGAGTCCCGAGTGCATTTTGTAGGAATGTAAGATTTTGGCTCTTGGCAGTTGTACCAGGCAGAAGCAATATCAGCTGCTCCATAATGAAAATCTGGATTAAGATTGTGCAAGAAATATTATAAAAATCTCTTAACACATTCTAGTTAAGTCTCCTTCTTCAGATGCAGCACCCTTATACCACCTTTTCTTATTGCATTTATAGGGAAGTGGTTGGCTTGCCAGTCAATGGATAACCAAATTCTGATTTTTGGAGCTCAGAACAGATTCAGATTAAACAAAAAGAAAATTTTCAAAGGTCACATGGTAGCTGGCTATGCCTGTCAAGTGGATTTTTCACCTGATATGAGGTAAGTTTTCCTGGAAATGAACTTCATCTTAAAACTCACAGGTACAGACACTAAATTTCTTTTTGAATCCTCTGCAACATTCACGTGTGCACAGCCATTCTATTGGCTCAGCATCAGAGTTCCTTAGCCAAGCGGTAGAACAGAAAGTTTACTCTTAGCATATGGTAGCACTAAGTTCTACTTGGGGATTGCTCTGAAGAACATTTAGAAAACAGTCTGGGTAGTCCAGGCCCCCTGTTCCCTGAAGATGATCTACATTACTATTAAACCATCCGGAGACTCCCCTCGTTTTGTCTCATCCTGGCGCAGCACAGGAGGCTTCCACATCTGACTCACATCTGGTTCCCTATTGCACGTGGTCTGCAGCACAGGGTCTGTTCCCACAACATTGTCTAGAGTACCTGTTTTCCCAGTTTCTGGGTCTGGTGTAGGTATCCTCATTAGTTGTTCAGACAACCACCCCTTTCTTCCTGTTGGCTTAGTAATATGCCCATACACTTAGTGCCATATGCACATAAGACATCAGTTACTGTACAAACTGGAGAATAACCTCAGCAAAACTGGAGGGAAAAGTGTGTATAAATTTTAGAGGAACTTCTGGCACTTTCTCTTTTGCTGATGTATTCTCTTTGGTTCCAGTAACACAGTGTATGGTATAATCGCATTGCTTAGCACATTTACCTCACAGTTGATGAATCACCTTCTGCAGGACTTGTGCGCTCTAGAGCGCAGCGTGAATGCTAATTTTCTGGTAGGTTTGTTTGCAGCCTGTCAGACAGGAAGTTCACTGGGGGAAGCTCCTTTCTGTTGCTCACTGTAACAGTGTTATAATACAAGCAGTCTTGGCACATGATACAACTTTTATTTTAATTCTGTTAATATAGCTATGTGATATCTGGAGATGCAGATGGAAAATTAAACATCTGGGACTGGAAGACGACAAAACTCTACAGCAGATTAAAAGCACATGATAAAGTCTGTATTGGTGCAGTATGGCATCCACACGAAACATCTAAAGTCATTACTTGCGGCTGGGATGGTCTTATTAAACTATGGGACTAAAGAGGAGACTACAGAGACCTAAAGATGCAAGTCCTGCACACATCTGAGATTAGAGTGAATTCTGCTGTAAGGGTGGGAAGATGTGTGTAATACTGCAGTTCTCAGCTCGCTGTATATATGCACTAAAATCCAAGAAATCTTCAGAAGGCTCAACTGAAAGGATATAGTTCTAAATATGGCATCTGGGTATGAGGAGCTGAGGTCATCTGAAGCATGCAGAGTCACGTGTTAGTTGTCCTGTCACTGCTTGTGAAAAACATTCTTGTAAAATAAAGTAATTTTAAGAAAAACTATTTTTGTGGTTCTGGCTGTTAGAAATGTGAGGAGTCAAAGGAGAAAACCAGCAATTGTTAACTTTCTTCCGAAAAAAGAAACCTTTGGTACCTACTGCAAGAGCTGGAAAAGATATGTTTGTTTACCTGGTTTTAGGTGGTATTTTGTTGTCACCAAAATACTTCTGCCTTTATAAAGCACAAACCCACTTACTGAGATTTGTTAATTCAGAGTAGAAATGAAGAACTAACTGGAAGCTATCACGTGTCAGGTAAACTCTAGCAACTGAAGGCTGCATTCATACATAGTCATAGTTTCTTTCTGTAGAACCATGATGATGACCAACTTTCACCTTTGCCAGTAGTCCTTATTTTCAAGATTTTGCTTGTAATGGTGGGGTGCTATGTGTGTGGTTTTTGTTCCCCATATGCTGCTTTTGTTCCTGTAAGCATGACATATTTAAAAAAAAAAACGTTAATGTCTCTTGTTCAGTTTGGAATAGCTTGTATTATAAGCCCCATGAACGTTTTGACAATTTAATGTATGTACATGTCACGCTTTTTCTCTCAAAAGAACTTATTTTTAATAAATCTTTTTATAAAAAGTCTGCTTATTTTTATTCATTTTTTCCATCTTGCAGTGTCCATATAAATATTTTCTATCATTTGGTATTTTAATTTGCCGTTGTACCGGATAAACTCATTCTCTAGCAGTGTTCATTCAAAACTAATGCAAGCTGGTAAGAGGAGAAAAAAATGTTTTCAGTTCCTAGTCTCCTCTCTTTTTGAGCTCATAATGGAAGTAAAAACATGTAGCAAATCTTATCCCATTGATCAGTCTTTTAATTACAGTTTTGAATTATATTATATTGTTTACTGTAAATCCAATCACTGCTCATCCATTATCAACAACAGCAAAGGAGTAATTGTCTTAATTGACAGCAGGAGAGAAGCTGAGGCAAAGAATCCCAGATGATCTAGATGGAAGGAAAGGGATTGGTTGTTTTGTGGGTTTTGAGTTATTTGGTTGCAAGACAATTCTGTTTTTTCACAGAGTACTTACACGAGGTAGGCCCTTGTGAGTGAACCCGGAGCTTTGCCATTTCTAGACCAACTCCAAAGCTGAGCTCGAGAGTCGTTCCAATGTCAGTTCGTGCTGGTGTGTAACTGCACCAAGTTTACGTGGTTCTGTTTACTCTCCCATCTCAGTAGCCTTTTGTGCCTGCAAAACTCCACACACTGTCTTCACAAGCAGTGGATATGGGTGGTAACTGGGCCTTGCCCAGCCTTGCACCCATGGAAGTACTGAGACAGGAAATGGTAGAGCCTGGAAAGAGGGGGAAGAGCTGGTCCAGCATGTCCTGATGACTGATCTCCTTTGCAGGGAGAGAAGATTCTGTTCCTGTTTCTCTGCTCTTCAGGGTGTGGGTGGGAAAAGAGCTGCTGCTGTCTCACAGAGGGTAGATTTCCAACAGGGTGCTTTTTATAGGGAAGGTTTGATTCCTGAGCTGGGAGTTGAGCTCTGGTGTATGCTGTGCCCCAGGTCCTGCTTCAAGAAAGGAGGCTGAAATAATTTGGGCAGATACAGTGTGCCCTGACTGTTAACTGTTAATATGTACAGGGAAATAGGAGAGGAGGAATGGAGCAAATAGAGAAACTTCTTGAAGGAACACATACCATCTTTCAAATCAGAAACACCTTTCCCAAATGCCTAAAAAGTATTTAAATCATAATACACGAAATGCTTGGCTCTGTCACTTGTGCTGTGTTCTTCCATGTATCACTGTCATGGTTTCCAGCAACTTGAGATATATCTTTAAAATATGTACATGCAAAGTATAAAAATAAGTGTATAAATTTGCAGTAATATATTGGGTGTTGTCTTTGGAGGGAAAAAATGAGAAATGTTTTGATCAATTCTGTTGGAGTAGATGAACTGGGATTAAATGTTTGCAGCAAGGCCAGAATTGGCATTCCCCTAGAAACTTTCAGATAAAATCATTTGTCCCTCACAGTTGGTCACTTCGTTAATCTTTTGTGGAATTTCTCACATCTGCATTGAAGCCTGCAGGGGGAATTTTTTCGAGGATAATTCCCTCTTGTCAGCTTGAGAGTTGCAAACTGCAAAGCTTGTGTTGTCTGCTAGTTTGCTGTGCACATGGATAGACGGTGTGTGTCAGTGTGGTGCGAGTCTAGACTTTCCAGCAGTCACATGGGAAGAGATTTCTTTCTGGACTAATCAGCTCAAATCATGTCCTTCTCTTCCTCACTTTGTGTTTCACCCGAAATTGCTCTAAGTGTTGCTCAGAGCAAGTCTGGTCTAGACCCCCTAAGCTGAACCTGGCCCTTGAGCAGACAGAGCCAGGGAAAAGGCAGTGCTGGGAGAAGAGGAAAGCATGCATTTTGAGTTCCCCCGGTTTATTCTCCTCTGACATTAGATGGAGAATGCAACATAGTGATTCAAGCCGAAAGGAGCATCTTGGGAGGTCTGCAGACAAATGTGCTGCACTGCCAGGAAGGAATATAGGCAAGCTGGAGTGCAGGGCTGCTGTTGCAGCATCATGATTTTGTTCCCCTGGGTCACGCATCTGTAACTTTCAGAAACGACGTACCAATGTTGCCAGTGTTGCTGCTTTTATTAATACTGATTACTGATCTTAAAGATCAGGCAACTATGTCCATCATTCTTAGAGTTCTGCCAGGGAAACTTGAGAGTTCTTTTGGCCTTTAGCCAGCTTTTTTCTCGGACTTTTTTCATATATGAGAGGGGGAAATGTCCCACATATCCTCGTGCATCTTGCTGGTAAGGAGGCTGGCTGTCTTGAAGCAGATGGTCTTGGCATCTGTCTTGCTCAGAGTTTATAATTGTCCCCAGTAAGATGGAGCTGCTCAGTCTTTGCCCTCATTATGAAGAACAAACATCAAAATTACGGTACATCCAGAAAAGTCCAAGATTGTCTTGTAAAAAGCCGATTTTTAGCAGCAAGCAGATGTTCAATATGCCATTTAACACTGCAGTCTTTAAAGGCTGATTTAAACAGGGAGCCTTGCAGCTCTGACAGCCCAGTAACATGATGTACTTTCCTTCTTTCTACCAGCTGGTTATTACAAAATCCTGCTCCTGTTTGCTAGGAAGACTCCATATGACAAGCAGCCTGCACGAGGGGGAACACGCGGAGAGTGGAGGAGGGAGGGGAGTTTTGCTTGGAAGGCTGTATGAACAGTTGAACCTATATGCCGGAAAAAATCAGTTGCCAGGGAGGTTGTTCCCCTGGAGACTACTTAAGGACTTGTTACTGTAGGTTGACTTCACTAGCATACACTCAAAACTTAAATCTCATACTTTGCAGTAAAATATGTCTTTTCTGTTAGGCATCCTGATAAGCAAAACAGACACCACGGCTGTCTTGCAGCACTCAGAGAAAACTGCTTGTGGCAGGGCTGTGTGTATAGAAACTGTTTGCAGAGTCTAAAGCTTTCAGAAACGAGTTGCAGTACTTTCAATGGGCCATGGACCTGTAAATTCACCAGGCCCACTGGAAGTCTGACCTCAGACCTGTCTGTCCATTGTCTTGTATGACAGAATATTAAAAACATGTTATGTGCTAAAGCACTGAGCCTTTCTGAGCCTTTCTGGCATGTGCTTCATGCCACTGGGAGACTGCTCAAATGCAAAGTTACTGCAGATGTGCTGTGTTGGTCAGTAGAGTGAGAGGTTCTCATTAGGCCTTTGGGTTTTTTGGTTAGTCTGAAAGATGTCAAGACTAACTGAGCCTGCTTCTCTGGTTTGGGAAAGGAAGACAGCAACACAAATCCTCTAGGGAGTTGTTTTCAGTAATAGGAACTTCATGGAGCTTGCTCCTTTCCCCCAGATATTGTGGAATTAGTCCTTTTTTTTTTTTTTTTTTGGTGGAGTTTAAACTCTTGCACAGCAATATTTTAATAAATAAATAAATAAATAAATAAATAAATAGGCAAAAAAGTCCTGTCCTAGAAGATCTGTAACAATTTCACTTCCCACCTTAGCTTGCACCAGGCTAATTTCAACACACACTTGGCCCTTTGCTCACCCACAAGAGTGTTTATTTTTTGCTTTGGCATCCCTGTACAGTCTTGCTCCTTCAACTCCTCCTCATGTACTCTATAAAACGTTCTCCCTTTGAGACAAAAAGGGAACTCAAACTCTGAAATCATTTGTCAGGCCAGACGTCTACAGGGAAAAGAGGGAAAGCCCATTCCCTGGAGTTTTCAAAACCACGTTGCATTTTGTCCAAAGAGCTTCCCTGCAGAAGCTCCTTTCTCTGCCCTGCTGCTGAGCCTTTGGGAGTACCATGGTGCAACAGGGCGAGTGGCTTTTGTTTGCTTTTTGTCATTATTCTTCCAATATTAAACAAGTGGAATTACATTATTGAATATTTCTTCAGATTGTGAATTCTCCTATTTCTTGGAGCAATTTTCCTTCCCTTCATAAAGAAGTAGCTAAAAGGCATTTCAAGGGCCTCTCCTGCCTGGCAAGTCAGTTTGAGGGGTCAGTGTGGGGTTGTCTGGTAAAGCCCTAGCCCCTGTGTCTTGGCTTCTCCTGGCTGGTGTCCATGGAGAGATGCAGGTCCTCCCAGGGCACGGTTGCTGCTGCTGCTGCCGCCTTAGAGGTCTGACACGGGGTCAGACTGTCCCCTCCTCCCTGCAAGGGTGGTGGTGCCCTGGGTGGTGGCTCCACTCCAGATATCTGAAGGTGGATGCAAGGGTGGGATTCACATTGTTTGTGTTTGATTCAAATGTGGAATTTCAAATATGGGGGTGAAAATACCAGCTGAGGCACAGAAGCATTTTCATTACTTGCATAAGTTCTGTCCTGTGTATGGTGCTGCACTTCCTTTCAGGAAACTGCTTAAAGCCAAACATGGTGGTAATCCACCAAAAAGAGCAGGGACGTGGCAGTGGTATTCACATTTGAGTCATCATTTCCAGGCAGCAGAAAGCAGACTCCCATTTCCCTCTTGTGTAAGGTGCTGCCTTATCAGGGTAAGGGACGTTAACACGGGCTGTCTGCAAAGGTCTCTTTGGGAACCAGGTGAAACTTTTTACAGCAGGCAGGTCAAACTGTGCCTTGATCAGAGACTTCTATTTAAGGGAAGAAATCCATTCGCTATTGCAGGTAGTTCCCTTCAAGTGCCAGGCTTGCTCTGCAGATGCCGCCCCTGAAAGCCAGGTGGGGAAGCAGGTATAAATGTCCCTGAATGTAGGTCAGCTCTGAACTTCCATCAGCACAAAACAGGTCTCTACTGACTGCAATTAAGTGTCACATTGTGTTAACAAGCAGGAAAGAATCACGAGTGATTTCCTACTGAATAACCCTGAGGATCTTTTCAAGGACAAGGGAGCGGCTAATGAAGCTCATGAAATCAGAGTTTTGTAATGAACCAGATGGTCTCAGCTGTTGAATAATTTACCAGAGAGAATGAGTGCCATTTCTTCAGGTGTGCTACTGGGTGATTTGTCTTCTTGGCATCTGCCAAGAAAGGCCAGACATATGTTCCCTTTACACTTTCTTTGTTCTTTCACAGTTGAGAGGCTCTCCTGAAGAACAACCCTTCACAAGTCACTGATGGGATCAAAGCCTGGGGCTAGAAGAGCACGCAATAAATGGCAGGTTTTGGAGTGCAGCAGGAGGTCAGACCTTTGTTTGGTCAAATTTCTGAAACTCCAAGGAAGCCAGCGTGGCATTCAGAAAGAGACAGGTTTTTCTGGAGGAGCATGTTAATGTTCTAACATGCTGCCATGGGCTCTCTATGGAAAGCTAATGATGCAGTATTAACTGTGATAGTTTTGGGGCATTCACATCTGTTGCTGCTCTTCATCTTCACTAGGTCACAGGCAGCACCTGTAAATTCTGACACAAATGTGTGTGATTTATAAGTCACTGTGGGCCTCTCTGAAAGAGAAATACCCTCGCAGAAGGATCTGTGCAAATAAAACTGCCCCTACACATGGGTCATCTCTGGAAAGATCCACTTCAGACTGAGCTGAAACATCTCCTGGTGGAGTTGTCCAGGTGATGCAATCGTGGCTCCGCATCAGGAATGAGACCTGGTTATCACGTCTTTGTTAGCTGGGGTTGGCACTGGCTGTGGCCACCATGAATGACCTCAAGTGTGGGCAGTAAGGAGGCTCCTGGGCTGGAGGCAATGAGCTGGCTGCTCTGGAGAGCTGATGTGGATGCCTACAGGGAGCAGGGGGAGATGCCCAATGCACGTGGGGATGGTAGGCCAGGAGTCTGCAGGGAGAGCAGGGCTGGGCAATACCCTTAATAGTGATGCTGAGCAGATCTAGGGCTGAGTCTGACTTTCCTCCTTAGCTGCTGCCAAGGGAAGGACCTTGCAGTGGGTCTCTGAGGAGCCATCTCTCTCTCCCTCTCTCTCTCTCTGACTGGTGAGAGATAAAAATGGGCTCTGCTGCATTCTCTGCAAGAGATGCTGCTGCCCAGGTGTGGCAGCCTTTTAGCAATGCCAAGACAACCCAGGGGCCCTTTACTCCCACCTGGGCGTGGCCACGCCATTACCCGTCTCCAGGCTGTGGCTATAAGGGCAGAATGCCCTGCCCACACTGGTTTCAATGGTGCAGTCTGTACTTAACCCTTGAAGAAGGGGGAACCTATGGTGGTTTCTGTGCAGGTCTGATCTGGGGAGAGATGTGGAGTGCAACACTGGCATATGGCCACTGCATGGAGATGGTCTCAACAAGCTCATCACCTGCTTCACAGTCTTTCCAACAGGCTCTCTCCTCCAGAGCTGCTCCTGGGCAGTGGAAGGCTCCCTGCAAAGAGCCATCCTACAGGAACAAGGCCAGCTCAAACATGGATGCCAGACATGTGCAGATGTCCCCGAGGTAGCTGGTCTGGTTGAGAGACAGCATGTAGCAGTAGATCTGGCAGGGGTTGGCTGGTGGATCCTCAGCTCTGGCTGAAGCAGCATGAGCCTGTGGATGACAGAATTCCTGGATCCCTACCTTTCTCTCTCAGCACAGTCTATAACAGGCTGGAGATACCACCTGAGCAGGGTGTACAGCAGTTGTGCCTGGGTACAGCAGTGGGTGAAAAAAAACTTACCACGCACAATGCCCCTCAGCACCAACCTGTCCTCTGGGGCATTCAGCCAGCACTGGCTTGTCTTCTGTGCACGTACCTGGCAGCTCAGTCCCTAGGAGATGGGAACTGAATTCAATTAAGGGTCTCTCCTTTAGGTAAAAGAGATCAGTAAAAGAGAAGGGGTAAGGGCACAAAAGCAAGATCTCAGAAGGGCTGAACTGTGCTCTAAGAGATGTGAAGTAGAAAGGCACAGATAGTGCATTAAATAAGTGCTGTTCATTTTCTCCCACAATATCCCATAACTGCCTCAAGAATGATAGATGGCTTTTATCTATCCTGCATTTGAGATAAGGTTCTCTTTAAAATTACCATAGTTATTGGAATCTTTTTTTGCAGAAGATGTAGCCTGAAGTGTTCCTGACTACCTGGCAATCCCAAGCAAGAGATTAGCTGAGAGTTTACTGAATTGTCTTACTAACCAAAGAAAAACCAGGATGGACCTCTACTCCACTTCTGTAATTGCCATATCTCCATTTTTACTTCAGGGAAATAAATTATGGGAGATACGCTTTGGAATTTTAACATCTGGGAGAAGTCATGTGATTTGGTTTTTTCCTTCAATCTATTGGTTTCTTAAACAAATGATAATAAGCTACTTATTCTAAGACTAGGTAGGAGAAAAAAACCTGTACAGTGCTAGAGCCCATATTTTTAAATTTTATTAATAACTCAGGACTCGCAGTTGGACTTTTGCCACCCCATTATTTGAAAAATGGGAGTTGAGCCATTCCGCAGTGCACCAGTTGCAATCATTCCAATAAGCTAGATATTAGTTTAGGAAACCCTGGCAGCCTCTCGCATTTTGATGAATCTCCTCATGGCCCTGCATCATTTAAACAACCTCAGTACTTAATGTATGAGGGTTATAGGAAGCATGGCTGTCACAGAGAAGGCATTTCCTTCTCATTTTCTAAGGTCGTGGATCTCTTGGGTTGTGTATTAGCTGGCTCAGGGATGGCAATAGGCAGCTTGGCCCTGAGGAAAGTCCTTTGCCCAACTCTTGGATGTGGGGAATTCAATGCATCTGCAACAGGTCATCTTGATTTTGTTGCAGAGCTGAGGACGTGGTGGGCCCCCACAGCATCCTCCTCTGGGCGACTGCAAAGCCTCTTGCTCCCTGGTCCAGGCAGGATGTGCAGAAGCAGAAACAGGAGCTACTTTTATAGAATCTTAGAATATCTCAAGTTGGAAGTGATTCAATAAGGATCATTGAGACAAACTCACTGCTCCTCACAGGCCTACCTAAAACCAAACCGTACGACTGAAAGAGTTGACCAGACACCCCTTGAACTCTGATGGGCTTGGTGCCGTGACCACTTCCCTGGGAAGCCTGTTCTAGTGACTGACCACCTTCTGGGTGAAGAACCTTTTCCCAGTGTCCTGTCTGAACTTCCCCTGACACAGCTTCTTTCTATTTCTTCATGTCCTGTCACTGGAGAGAGGAGAGCAGCACCTCCCCCTCCACTGCCTCCCTTGAGGAAGTTGTAGACTGCAATGGGGTCACTGCTCAGCCTTCTCTTCTCCACTCTGAACAAGCCAAGTGATCTCAGTTGCTCCCTGTAAGTCTTGCCCTCAAGACCTTGCACCATCTTGGTCACCCTCCTCTGGACACACTCTAATAGTTTGAGGTCCTCATATTGTGGCATCCAAAACGGCACACAGTACTCGAGGTCAGCAAGGCAGAGCAGAGCAACACCTCCCTCGACCAGCTGGTGATGCTGTGCCAGATGCACTCCAGGATATGGTTGGCCCTTCTGACTGACAGGGTAAACTGCTGCCTCATATTCATCCTGCCACTGACCAGAACCCCAGAACTCTTTCTGCAGGGCTGCTCTCCAGCGTCTCATCCCCCAGTTTGCACACATAACCAGGATTACCCCCTTACAGCTGAAGGATTGTAAAATTGTACCAGAAAACAAAATGGCACCAGCAGATACTCCTCAGCCTTGAGACAAACTGGAAAAGATGGCCTGGCCATGTCCATTTACTAAACACTTTCAGCTTCTCAAACAAGGTGGCTGCATCCAGGCTGTTTTGGCTTGAGCTAGCTCACGGCTGTGCCTAGGAATCATCTGGGAGAATCCTAGATGGCCTAAGCCAAAATTGTGCCCAGGATCTTGTCAGTTAACCAAGTAGGCACTCCTGTGAATGCTGCCTGTCACTGCTAAATTTCCTAGTGCAGGCATAGCTGGGATCATCACCTGTAAGTAGTCCCGATCCAGCAGCACCGTCCACCTTCTTCCCTAAATGAGGCATTTGATGTGCAGAAGCCCATGTTAAGTCCCCCCCTTAGAATTAAACTCCACTTCAGCAAATCCTACTGTAGAAGTAGAGGGATTTCTTTTTAAAAGTAAAATGAAAAGGGGAGGGGGCAATAAATCAGAGACTCCATATGACATAAAGCACAGTCTGTGACTGAAAAGCATTAGGCTGAAAAACAGCATGCATTTGTCATAAAAGAAAGAGTTTGTTTAAAAAGTTAAAGTTTCAAATGTGATTAGAAAGATTGATACAAACCAAAACACATGAGGGTACAGAGCCAGCTTTCACTGAAGAGATTAAAACCCTGTCCATTTCCATTAGTCCCTCACCACGCTAGTCCTTCACCAATTGAAGCAGGGAGGGGTGTTTTCTGCATCTTCCAAAGCAATCCAAGGTTTGTGGCTTCTGTGGTCAATGCAGATGCTCGAAGTTGGGTTTGCTGCAGCAGTTTCAACCCCTACAATGGCTCCTCAGGTCGAGGTGGGAGGCAGGTGCTCGAGCCAGAGCTCCCCACAGTCCCCTAGCAAGGGTGGTGGGAGGAAGGCTGCCTGAAGGGCTGAAGCAGTTTCTGCTGGCAAGAGTGGTCCCTGCCCACCCTGGAGCAGCAGGAGCCCTCAGAGAGGTGGGAGAGGAGGAAAGCTTGGAATAAAGCCTGGGGAAGGTGAGGGAAATGGCTCAATCCACTGGTGAGACACAACAGAGCCTCAGAAAGAAAGATGACTTGTCTGCTTGGAAGGAAGAGCTCCTGCCTCTGGCTGCTTGCTGAGATCCTATGGAGTTGTTGGGTCCAGCACAGGTTCCTGCCCTGGGAAGGAGGGGATGAGGCAGCAGAGAGGTGAAAAAGGAAAGGAGGTATGAAGGAAGAAAATGCCAGGACTAAGAGAAGGAACTACATGGGAACAGAGGGAGAGAATTGTTAAAAATAAAACACCAGGCTGAGGCACACCAAGCCCTGCAGAAGTCAGAAACCAAAGGCAGTTACAGGGGCCATATATTAAAGACATGGAAGTGGTGACATCTTGTATTTCAATGCAAAGTTTAATGTCAAAATTCTTTTAAAAATAAGAAAAACCCCAACCTGCTATATATTTTAGCTCCCCCCATTCCTTAGCTCCCCGAGGAAATGCCAAAGGCTGGCTCCTTGGGGGTGCACTGCAGACAAACCACATCCCAGCCTGCAGAGCCCCAGCACAGCAGCAGACCAGGGCACCTGACTGAGCCACCACCTCTGCCAGCATCGGTGCAGATCCAGGGTCTGGCCTCTTTGTGCCAGGGACAGGCAGCTGGGCCAGGGAGGTGCTGAGGAGGTGCAGGTGTCCAGGCACAGCACTGGAGAAGGCACCAGCAAATGTTCAAAAGAAATTAACAAACAAAAAGACCAGGTCATCTCTTTTAGGTAAGTATCTTGCTAGATGAAAAGACATTCGCTGCAGCCTTTGCATGACTAATTTAAATCAAGCTGGTTTTTGAGCAGATGAACTGGGGAAGCCCTGTCTTCTGTGGCTGAAGACTACGGAGGGAGAGGAGAGGGAGCACTGGCAGCAGCTTTTCCAGCAGCTGTGTCTCTGTCCCACTGCCTCCTCTGTCAGAAGTGCTGAACTTGCTTCACGCAGCCAGACTAGCTTAAAGAGCCAAAGTTAGAGCACTCAGAAGCTGCTCAATGAAATCGGTAGAAATTTAGTTTGGTGGTGAATTCTGCCTCTCCCCAGTTCAGCTGAAATTTGCCAGTGGGTTCAAGAACACACTGTTCTTGACTAAAATTTGTTCCATAGGAAACAAGGCTAAAGTAAAGAAGATGCCAGTCAAAGAGGACTGCTTTACAAAGAACTAACACTTGACTATTTCTTAGAAAGGCACCTCCTCAGAAGCACTCTCCTGCCCCAGGGCTGGCACAGCCGAGCCAGCAGAGTTTGCCAGGGCAGCCCCACCTTGCTGGCATGCTTGAGCACGAGGCAGCCTGGAAAAGCCTTACAGAAACCTCTGTCCTCTGAGACATTTTGCCCACTGGCAAAAATGTTGCTACAGAGATCTGTACCATGTATCTTCCTTCTCCTAGTGCCAGGTCTTTTGACAACATATAAATATACAAGTCAGGCCATTTTGTTAGCAGTCACTACATACAAATTTAGCAACTTAAGCCAGTGATGCCAAAGTCCTCTTCAATAACGCTCTGAGGCCAGATGCCTCGCAGTCACACATCATAAATTCCTTTCTGCTATTTCCATCTCGTATTAACCCAGCTCAGTGTGTAACAGCTACTGGCGTTGAAGGCGTTCTTTTTCAGGAACGTCTGTGGTTTTGATAAGTCTTTGTAGGTATGGAAAAGCCTGAAGTCCTTCAGCTCCAGTTCTCGGAGCAGACTGTACCAGTACCGCACCACAGTGCTGTCATTCCCGCTAACCTCAAACCCGGGCCAGTGGATGTGCACCTCAAAGACCAGCTGTCCTATCTGCTCAACAACATCTTCCAGGATCAGGTTTTCCAAAATTTTCCACTCGGCACTCTCCACGTCTGCCTTGAGGACATCAATCTGCAACAAAAGCAACATTACCATGTGAAAATGAGAATCTTTGCAATTACAGCCAGAAACAACTGTATAAATAATTTCATATTAAAAAAAATTTAAAAAATCTCAGAGGACTAACACAGGCAGTACACGATGTTTCACGCTTGCCTGTTCACAGCCCTTCCTTTTCCTCCTGCCTCCAACTCCTGGCCTGAAAAGCCATGTGTCCCGAGGTGCTGATACAGCTCCTCCTACAAACAAAGCATGTTACTGTTCCTTCACAATTCTTGTGGTGGCATCACACCTGTGAAAAAAAAGAAACTTACCTAACTAAACAAGACACTGAGGCACGACTGCTCCTTATTTCTCTGTCACAAAATGCCATGACAGATCTAAGCATACTAACAGTGATTACTTGCACCACGGTCGAGTGGGGTCCTCATGAGCCAGATGCTACATGCTCCACACAAGTGCAGGAGAAGGCTAAAGTGAAATGAATATGTGAGCAGATCAGGTCACCAGCTGCCCTCGGCCAAGCTGCTGGCTGAAGCTTTTGCAGGCACCACTACGGATGCTGAGTGAGGAGGACCAAAACAAAAGATAATTACGCAAAGAGTCTACAGGGTTTTAAGGCAAGCTCCTCCAAAGAAAAACACATAGCAGGAAAGAAGCTGTGAAGGTGTTTAAAGGGAATAACAGATCTAACAGAAAAGTTCCCTGTTCTAGTTTTAGGCCATTATTTAATTTTGTGGTGAGATATTCAGCAGTCCAACTTCTCATAGCCCTACACAACTGCAGGTTGACTGGAGATCGGCAGGGTGAGGGAAGCTGTACACTTTAATGGAAAAAGAGCATTTCATCACCATTTCACACCTGGTAGAAAACAATGACTGCAGTGCAGTCGTGATCACGAGCTGCAGAGCTCAAGGGTCTGTGTTTCCCAGAGCCACAGAGGGGAAACTCCCACACTGTGAGAGTATAGGGTTCGCCTATGCCAGTTCCACCTGAGCTGCTGCTTCTGCCCATCTGTTCACATTCAAGATATGTTTGAAGTGAAAAACTGAGTTAATTTAGAGTCAAGAATACTGGGAAAAAAAAAAAAAAAAGCCAACAAACCCCAAACCAAACAACAACAAAAAAAACCAAACAAAACCTGATTCTCTCACGCCTTAACTGTCATAGCAGTGTTGAAAAAGGCACCCATGCAGGTACAGGCCAGAAATTTGGGCAGGTAATGTGAAAGCATTGCCAATGCTGGTTTTTTTTTCAACTGTTTTGCTAAGCTGCACCATCCCAGGATACTTCGCTGGTCTCATACCATGCCCCATCCATGGTGGCTGGGGACCTGACTCACAGACCCCTCTGCCCTGGGCACAGGGCAGGGGCTGTGCTGTGAGCACATCTCCTGTACAACCAGAGCTCTGCATTGCATGCGCCATAGCCAGAAACCACAGGGCCATGGCAAGGGGCATCTACCTTCCCTCATTCTCTGGATGGCTGACTGGAGACACAGCGGGTTGATCTGCTGAGGTGCAGAGCTCACAGCCATGTCAGCCCTCCTCAGGGGCTGTGCTCCAGCACTACAGATGGGCATGGGATGGCAAGAGTCTGTAGTCTGTTCTCCATCTGTAAAACAAAGGTATTGACCATGGAACACCCTCTACAGAGTGCAGGGGTTGTGCCAATGAAGAGCTGCAAGACTTCAGTGGAACAAACTGTAAAACAGCTGAAAATAACACACTCTGAGCAGGACTTGGGAGAGTGGGACTTGAATGAGGTCCACGGTCACAGCCCGAATAATAATAAGCCAAGCCGCTGCTTGTCTGCTCATTAAGGCGGCATTGTGCCTCCTCCACGCTGTGGGAGGCAGGGAGCCAGTGGAAAATGACTGAGGGATTATGGAATTAAAGACCATATTGTGGCTTATCCACATGGGGAGCAGAGAGGAAGGTTGCACAGACAACCTTAGCTCTGGTATTTCCTAACCTGACTCTATAACAAAGAGCCTGTCAGTCTGTCCATCCGTGGGTCAGTGAAACAGTGGAGCATAAGGCTCCCCTGGGTTCAAGGGGAGGCTGAATGTAAATGATGCTGCTCATGACATTTCAGCTGAGAACTACTTCATGGGTGAGCTCACTTGTTTTCCTTTATACATTTAAATAGGTTATTTATTTTTCAAATACCGACTCGCATCTCTACCTGTAATGCAATTTTGCAGGCAGTTAATTCTGCACGCGTGCAATTGCCATAGGACCACACACTGCTGCACTTAAGATACCAAAGATTTTTATGTCTGGGAGACTTCTGTAACTCTGAGGGCAGACAAATTATTCAAAACCTTATATTCTTGGGAGAAAGGGCGGGGGAAGGGGGAAGTGGAGGGGGGAGGTGTATAGAGGAAGAAATGTTTTTATGCATTTGCTTTTGTTTTCCCATGATCTGATTTTATGGCAACAGTAGGACATCTTTTTCCCATGGTAATGTTTGCAGTCATCATACAGGTTTGTTTGTGTTTCTTTTGTGGCACTAACTGCTGCTCTGGCTGCTCAGCAGGACTCTTATGCTCTGTGTTGTATTTGCAAAACTGATCTGAAAAGTGGCTGCTAACCAGTGTTTCAGTAGGGGAAAATGAGTTACCACAATAACTGCTCAAACACATACTGAAATGACCAGGAAAGAAACGCAAGGCAAGTGGGGATGTGCATACTCAAACCAGAGACTCTTTGTTGCCTTTAGTGCTGTGCGCTGCTCAGAGACCTGGAGAGGGGAGGGTACCTGTCTCTACCCACCAACTTTTGTGCCTGCCTTCCAGGCAAGGTGTTCCTCTCAGCCCAGAGTCTCCATTTTATGCCACAGATACTGTAAAATAAACGGTAGAGCATCTCTGTGTCAGAGGATCTGAGCAAATAACAAGCGTCCTGCTAACACCAAATGCAAGTTTTGTGATGATTAGACAGCTCAGGAGATATTTACCATCAGTGATAAGCAGCGCACTGCTGATAAGAAATACACTACCACCTTCCAGTGGCCTTGATTCAAAGTGCCAGTGAAAGGATTAGTGGACATGTCTATAAATTCAGAGCTCTAATTCATCCGGGAGCGCAGCTGGAGTCTGCTGCTGGGAGTAAATCCCGGAGGGCAAAGATCTACAGTGCCTGAAGGTAAAGTATGGCAGTCAGTTTCAAGCACTCACAAAAGCTGGTTCCTCTTATCTTCCACAAATCCTTTTATCCTCCAAGAACTAACTAGGCTATCACAGAAAAGTAAAAAATGTGGATTTTTAAATGTTTTCTCAGTTTAGCTCCTTTGAAAAAGCACTGCAGCATTGTATCACTTACACTCAGAGAAAAAAAAAGGCCTTGCTCATGCACAACCAAGCATATAATACAGCTGAAAAAAGTGTGTTTAGTTAGTGAGGGTCAACACATACTGTATGAAGGCTCATTTCTTCTTTTTAGGGTAATGACATGTTACAATTGTGCATCATTTCCTAAAGCAGAGATCAGATCTCTGTTTGCCTTGATCGCTTTTGAAACGCCAGGGTTAGGGGGGATTTCAGGCTCTGCACTGCCCCGTGGGCACCATTTAAAGCTCCCCATGGAGAAGAGTCAATTGAGAGTGAGTAGCTGGAGGAAGCAATTTAGTTGTATTATTTCCACCATGAGCTCAGCATGTGGAAGTGAAAGCCAGGAAAGGCAAAACCAACAAATGCCGTACAGGTCATGCAAGCAGGATATCTCCAGTTCTGTGGGAGCAGGTCTGCCGTGCAAGCTGGGAGCAGGGAGAGGAGAGCTGGTTACAGCTTTCAAGCACAGGAACAGAGCTCAGAACTACACGGCCTCCTGAACCGCAGGGTCCCGCCCCCACGATTTGAGTCTGGGAGAATTAACCCTCTGCTCTGGATCCCTGATACCCGGTTACCATTTTGACATCAGCTGTACAGCAAGATGTAAACTCTGCTGGCTTATGCATCGTTTTTTTCCCCTCTCCACCTAAGTACAATTCTCTATTTTCAGCAGACAGAACTCTAGAAAAAGGTACATAATTCACATTTTGATAGCACATGTCTTCGCAGATAACAGGTTCTTGAGCGTGGTTTTTTCAAATGTGTCTTCCCTCTTACTCTTTTCCCATCTGCAAATTTTCAGCATGATACTTCCCCCACTTTCTTTTCCTCTCGAAATGCATTCATAGCCCCTCCTCACCGGCAGGAGATAGCTTGGATGTAAAGTCCCTTTCATTCCCTTTTATTCTGAGCCGAGGCTGTAATTGATGGCAGACAGGATGCCACGTAGCCTAATAGCAAATTATGCTCCCAGCAGCTCGTGACTGTCTCTCCCCATGCTCCCTTCAATCAGTGGGAGGTGGAAACATCCTGTCTCTCTCTCAGCCATCCGCTGGAGGGACCAGGACTACTGTGGGCATGGTCTGAGCAACGTGGATACTGAAATAGGGAGAAAAGTCAATCACTAATGATCAGTGATGTACAGCTCCAAACAGCAGCACTTCTCCTTCAAATTACTTCCCTTCCTTCTTGCTTACATTTACCCTTCTCTCTGCAGCAGTTGGTACAGCCACTTTCACACTGACTCTGGGACAAATGTGTCATTTGAGATCATTCACTCCCAACATGATAGATCGGGCACACCTTCAAGTATCTGCTTAAGGCATCAAAGTCATAAAGCTGATTTGTGCAGCTGGGTGTTTACACGGTCTTTGGTCTTTTTTTACAGTAAAAGGCAACTGTCCAGTTGAAGTCACTCATACCATATACACATCTCTGAAACAGAAAACCAGCAGTGAGTGCAGGTGAGCTTTGTTCCTCTGCTCTCACCACCGATGCTCCACAGCCTTGCAAGCGACAAAGAAGTCTTTCCTCCTGGTTCTGGTCATGTGCTTCCATGAAAGCATTACACAGCAGGAGCAGGATACGGAGTAATTTTAGGTTTACCACTTGAACTAGAGAAAAAGTTTCAAAATCATATTAAAAAATCTTATTTAACTCTCTCATAGCCAACTGTCAGCATAGCAACAGCTTGCCAGATGCAGTAATGGCCCCAGACAAACTTATCCATCCAGAAAGTCCACCCAGCACATGCAGGAGGCATCAATCTCAGCTGCATGCTCAGGCACACTGCGAGCACTTTGCCCATGCTCTGCCATGGGGGACTGCTCCCAGCAAGGATCCATGCAGGCACCCCAAGAGACTTCCTCCCACAGACACAGAGCCCAGGTCAACCTGATTGCCCAAGGGCAACCTGACACTTTCATTCCCCACTTCTTCCCTTAGTCTCCAATGCCAAAACATTTCCCACATACTCTCTCCATCCAAAAGCAATTTCTCTTTGAAGACCTATAACAGAAAAAAAGATACACACACCCACTCCAGTCCAGTTAACTGGTCCAGTTAAGCGATGCCTCTTACTCCAGTGCACAGGCAGAGAAGAAGAGGCCTTTTAGCTGTCAGAAGGCTTTTTGCAGTAACACTTTACCAAGGGACAAAATAATCTCTGGACAAACAATCACCATCTGATTCATGAGATCAGCATGGCCTGACATCCTTTCTGCCTGGCTGCACTTGGTCAGGTCACTTCTGTCACCACAAATATCTTCCTTTGCCATGGGACTAGTTATTGGCATCTTCCCATCTTAATTCACACTGGGCACTGGACCAGCCAGAGACAGCAGCTCACTTGTTAATCATCTTCTGGTCATAAAATAATCCAGGCCCCCAAGCCTGAATTGATTTTCTGACAAGTTTGATGGGTTTAGCTAGCTGTACACTATAATGATCTTAAAGTCAGACATCTTGTCTAGCCTGCTGCCCACCAAGACCAAGGTTCCTCTACAATGAGTCATAGAATAGGATCTACAAGCCCTCTACATGGAGCAGGCCAACATTGCACATAGACAACACTGAGGGAGAAGACCTTCCTCTCTCAAAAAAACTGAGCATCAAAGATCTTGGTTCCCCACTTCTTTAACCTGAGACCAGTCTCCAGAGTAGGCAACAGGAACCTCACCACTAGTTGAAGACTCAAAGTGATGCCTTCTCAGAAGAAACAGGGTGAAGAGTCACCATGAGGGCGTAAGCCCACAAACAGTGACCTCCTCACCTGCTCAGAGTGGCAGCAGCTCACAAGTCTGCATCTCTGCTCAGAACACTGTGCCCCAGCTCCTATTTGCACTGTGTTACCTTTTTCAGTTTGTATGGCTCTCCTGTTGCACACTAAAAGATGAAAACATTCCCTCACCAGATCCTTGAATCCAAAGCGGTAAAAATACCACAAGGGAGTTGCAGAAACCCTGACCTTAAGTTATTTAACAGCCTGATCAGCAGCAAAAGCTCTGTTTGGCAAGCCCATGCTGGCCACAGACATTTTAGATACCGCACCTATTCCACCATGAGCCAGGCTGGGAGCGCGGCCGCTCTGCATGCAGCCCTGGCCGAGCGCACAAGTTGCTTTGCAAAGAGCGCATTCAGTCATCTAATCTTGCAGGAGATGTTCCGCTGCCTGGTCCCCCCACAAAGGGGGAAAATCCTTTTCATTTCTGCTCTTTTGATCTTCTCTACCAGACGCTGCTGGATGCCTGTGGGAACGGATATTTACTCAAAAGAATAAATGGTGTATGCTAGACCCTCAAGTCTCTTCATTAGAGGGGAACAAACATTTGCAGCCTGTTTATGTTGCCCCAGCACTAAGCAAGGACAGTGGGACCCAGCTCCATGCTTATATAAAGCCACATTATCCCAGTCTTGCGAAAGGTGAAAGCCAGCAGCAATGGGACAAGTGCACTACAAGGGGACAAAGGGGCAGTCAGTGCAGGAGGTTTGCAATAGAAGGCAAATAGTTAAGCAGCCATTGATTCTAACACCCTGAGGAGCAAGACCTGTGAGTGTGTGTGTGTGTGCACAGCAAGGGAAACAGGGCTTGGGCTAAGGTGAAACAGTTACACACAGTAAACAGCATTTTGGCTGCAAGATCTTCTATTGTTTATTAATGCCCATGGGGGCCTTCAAAATGTAAGTAATTGAAGAAAGGGATCAGAGTCCCATCTTCAAAAAATGTTCACCACACCTTAAAGAACATCTCTTGCAGGATGAGAATCTGCAGCCCTGGTATAACTGGGTAGCTTCAGCTAAATTTGGTGGAGAATTTGGCTCCCACCTGCACTAGACAGAGCAGTCTTTACGACTACATCCCTTCATGGGGATCTATTTGTTTTGCTCCGTTTCTGGTCCAAAGTGACAACCTGTCTCCCTACTATTTTGCTGTTTGTTCACCTTGCTATTTGCTTGCAACCATGACAGGGACAAAGCTGTACATTCCTGAAAACATGAATAAGAAACACCCAAAAATGCTTGCACATCTCAGATTTCATCTGGAACAGGCACTGAGGAGGGACAGGAGAGCTGCTGAGCCTTTGACCTCTGTAATTTAGATTTCTGAGAATGGATGGAGATCTTATACTGCTGTCAAATCAACAATGAGATTAAGAAGGATCCAGACACTAAGGTGAAAATATTCAAACGAGATACATGCAGTTCCAGTGACAAGAACTGGTAAACCATATAAGCAGGACATATGAGTTACTAAGAATAAACATGGGGGGGAAAAAAGGTACATTTTTCAGAGAGCTCCTAAGTGCTCTGGATAGGACATTTATCTAAACAGCTTGTTAATTTCAACTTTTCCCTAGAAATTGTGAAAGATGGGTAGTGGTGAAAACCAACAATGCTTATAAGAAAGACATTGTTCTCAATTCTCATTAAACCAGTGTCACTTCATGGATCACCACCCTGAGCAAATATTCAGCACCTTGGCCAAATTAAAGCCACAGAGATTCACACTACTGAGTTTAAGGCAGTACTAATGGCTTTAACAGGAGCGGGGAGCATGAATACAGAAGCAGTGCAGGTTCCCCAGGCTCCTACCAAACTCCAGTTGTGGTGGGAGGAGGGAACCAGGACTGACTGCTTTCTTACAGTAACAAAATACCAATGGTGACTCCACAGTGCCTGCAGTGAGTGCCACACTCTTCTGAATGCAACTGCTTGACACTGAAACAGTGGTATGCTGCTGCTGCTGCTGCTGTTGAAAAGAAGGTGGAATTGAACACAGCCTGCACAGCCGTCCAGGAGAGCTGGGGGAAAGCAGATTTTTAATACCTGTTTTTTTTCTGAAGAGTCTTAACAACCACAGCAAAAGCAACAACAAAAAAAAGGAAAATAAACCCCTAAAAACTTGTCCTTGCTTTTTAATTTTTAGCAGACAATAATATGCTTTGAAAGTGCCCTATTTTTTTTTTTTTTTTAGAGGACCAGCACGAGTTCTGTTTCAACAGTGCAATACTTCAATACTTTCATTAGAAGTCAGGTATTGCACTAGCCCTTTTCCTAGAAGAAAAGGCCATGGATCATTAAAAACATCTTTCCTCCATGCCTGACAATTGCATACTAAACAGCACCTTCAGGCCTCTCTAGAAACACCAATATTCTTAACAATATCTTGAGAAGCGCTCCCGGTGGAGAGAATTTAAATGAGGCGAAAGGATATGTAAGGGACCAAGAGAAAACCCTGTAAAGGAATGTGTATGAGGCACTCCATGTATATAGCACAGAGAGCGAGAGGTGGTGAGCAGTAAATCACTGTCCAAAGATCTTTGCTTCCAGAAACATGAGGATGTCATGCCCACTTCTCCTTGCAGCCAAACTCTTCAATCCACTTACAATTAAAATACTTCAGGCAGCAGCAGCCCCAGCTGACTAAATATAGAGCTATTACCACCTAGATTTCATTATCCCTAGAATGTAAAAATATATACATCCAGGAAAGAAACACTGTATGTCAGGAGCTTGGAGGTGACTCAGAGGCAACTACTACAAAGTAACAAAGGCAGCACTTCCAACTGCAGCTGGAAATGTGACCATGAAGAAGAACAGGAATTTCTGAAGGGCAACTTGAGATGTACAGGCCACATCATCCAGCCTGTTTTAAATACCTGCCCTTGAATGAGACGAACTGCATCTTAACAGTTTCACTTGAGTTTATATGGACCTCAACAGCTATCTCAAATGTAGAAATATAAGTTAGTGGAGGGGAGTTTCATGTTCCTCCATTCCATGGCAGGTCACTTACTTAGACTACGAGCTCCAAATGCTACGGTATTGCATCTGCCTGGTGCAAAAGGGTCCAGTGCTAATACAGGATTTTACTTTGCAGAGTTACTCCTACTACAAATAGTAGCCATTTATATTAAAAAAAAACCCAACAAACCAGTGTTCTGGGACAAAACTCCTTGTACTGTGCCATCCACAAATTGATATAACAAGGAGATGGCCTGATGAGTCACAAAAAAGCATATAAGACAACAAGCAGTAACAGTGCAGATATTTCCAGGGAAGGATGGGGAATAAGGCAGTCACAGCCTGAGCCTGAGCAGAGACACCACTGGGACTTTTGAATAGTACTGATTGCTGATGTCCCAGCTACAGGAGGGGCAGCACAACCCTAATAAGATGTTATAGGAAATAAAGGATCTCTCATGCTGGAGAAGTCTTAGAAAGGCCGGTATGATAACACTCTAAGAGCAAAGGCTGTTCTTCACAACTGTATGTGAATGGTAAATAACAGCTGCAGATAAAAGGCCACTTACGCTTAACGACCACTGATTGCACAAGAAAACTTGGATGTGAAAATAACAAGGCTAAAAATCAGATGAAGAGTGGGTTTTTTCCTTCTAGAATTGAGATCTTGGAGAAGCCCCAAATAAGCATAAAAAGCAGAGAAAAAATTAAACCCTTTCAAGACGGAACTCCAAACATTTACTTAAGGATTTGTGATGCACTGATTCAAAAGACCTCATCTCATTTGTTCTTTCTGACACTAAGCCACATGTAGCAGAGCAGATCTGAACTTGTGCCTCCAGCTCTAGCAAGGCAAAAGGGGCTGTTCCCTGGCTGCAGCAGAAACAGTGACAAGAACTCACCTGCCCGCAAGAGCTCCCAGGCTTCTGAGCTCCTGGCTTCTCATCCTGAGCTCAGGCTTTCACACCAGGACATAGACCAGTCTGCAGGTGCTCATCAGCTGGTACTGAGGACCTTCTGTGTGTTAAGATGACAGCTGAGCTGCATGCCTAAACCCTGGTGACACCCACACACTGAACACACAGCATCCCCTCAGTGAATATAACTCACACTAACAAATTCCCGGTTCCCTGTGCCTAAGTCTACCCTTGCAGGGAATAATCAAAGTTAAATGATTTTGTCTAGGCAGGGTCAAGAATTCCTAAGCCTATTCTGGCCCCTGTAGTCCTGAGGTACATAGAGTAAAAGAGTAATTGCACAAATTTGGTTGCTACAAAACTTGAACGTGGATGTTTCCCAACCTGAAGAGTGAAGTTGTTGTTTTGTTAATTAAATCTCCATGCACAACTAAGCTGTGATACGTTTTCCCTGGACTCTTATATTATTAAATTACTGCCAAAAGAGCCGATTTTAAACCAAAATTGGAAATCGTTTCTTTAATATTTGCTCTTTCACACCACTCTTCACAAAACTGAAAGTGCAGTATAAAATAGATTCTACAGTATCTGCTTTAGGAGAGGAGCAAATGAGAAATTACTTGCCTAGGAGGAGATGATGTTATTAATCAAAATGACTTTAGGGTGTAGTGTTTTGAAGTTGTGTTGAGTACTAAATAACAGGTGAAGGGAAGGAGGTTTTTCCTTTTGAAATCCTAAATCTAAGCCTATTCAATAAAACGAAGCAGATACCTGTTAGCCAAGTTGTCACAGAAAAAAAAAAATCTTCACGAAGAGACAGTGTAAATTAAAGCCTTCAAATCAAAATCAGGACGTAAAGATTGCTTTGCATTTCTTTTCATAGTGAATAATGACACAGTTTGGTCTCTTATAGAATTTGTTCAAGATTACTTGAATGGCAAGAAGAGAATGCAACTCTGCTGTCCCCTGAAAGTAACAGCTATGGGCACTTCCCGATTAAATGAAGGTTTTACTTTGCATTCTCAGATTCTCCTTTCCAGATTAATTTATTTTACCAGGAGCCATTTCATCTGCTGCCAAGCTGTACTGCCAAGGAATGCAAATTCACAGCACTTACTGAGGGCATCACGCGAGACTTTTCCTACAGAGCTCCAGTGGGAGGACGACCACTACTGAAATAAGAGTTTGCATGTGTGAACATGTATGCCCACTCGGGATAGAATGAAGTCTTGCTTGTTTCTGCTGCTCAGGGCCTTTCTGTCAGAGGTTTTAAATTGTGCTTTATAGGACAATCTTTGGAATACAGAATACATGTAGTAGCTTGGTTTGAATTTCTGGTTAAGGATTACGATATTTTGTCGAGGGGATAATGTTAGAGTGCAGAGAGGGAGCTCGCGTTTCAATATGGTCTTTCCCTTACAGTTTTATTCAATACTAAAATCTGGGCTACATAGCAACCCTTTGAGGAAGACACTGACACCATACATAACACTAATCCATGCAGGGACTAGGTGAATGGTTTATTTAGATAACTTAGCCCCTCTGTAGCTGAAATTAAATCTCATGATTCCCTTGCAAGACCGTGGAACCAGTTGTGACTGATCTAGAAGGGTACTGGGATATATACTCAACCCTGTGTCCCACAGTAGGCTTGTACCCAAGTCAGGACGTTACAGTCTGGATGAACTCTGGAGTACAAGGGATTGTACTCTACCTGGAAGTCAGTTACAAGTAGAGTGTCACAGGGCCTATATTTGGATTCATCCTGTTCAACACCTTTATCAGTCACCTACCGATGAGTTCAATGACACTTCTACCGTATTTACGGATGACACCAAATTGGTGGGACCAGCCAATAAAGACACACTAGGGCAGAGCTGCTCTGGACCCAGACAGACTGAAAGGATGGACTAACAGGAACCTGATGAAATTCAACAAGGACAAACACCTAGTCCTGCACCTGGGGAGGAAGGACTCCATGGAACGATACAAGGAATGTGATTATATCCCTGTATTTGGCACTTGTGAGAGCGCATCTAGATACTGCATCTAGTTTTGGTTCCCACAACACAAGACACACAATGATAAACTGAAGTGAGTTCAGCTGGGAGCCACCAAGATGGCTGCAAGGAGAGACTGGGGGAATAGGGCTTGTTCAACCTAGGCAGAGGGGAAAAAACATCAGCTTTGTTGAGGGAGAAAACTTCAGCCTGTAGAGCCTACAAAGAGGTCATCAAGACAGCAGAGACAGGCTCTTCAGCAGCGCTCAGAAGCAGGATAAGAGACAACAGGCATAAACTCAAATCAGGGTCTTTCAGACTGAATATGAGGAATAATATTTTCATGATTAGAACCGTCCGGGAGGCTAATAGCTGACCCAGGGAAGTTGGGCAGTCTCTGTTCTGGGAAAAACTGTTTTTCAAGACCAGAGCGAACATAGCCTTGAACAACCTGGTCTGACTTCACAGCTGGCCTCGCTTCGAGCAGAGGACTGAACTATAGGCCTTCTAAGATCCCTTCTGTTTTGAATTATCCAATGACTCCGTAGCAAGGTAAGTTCCCCAACCATCCATCACTAATCCATGGGGAACACCAGCACTGCAGAAACCTCAGCTCAGTAGGCAGTCAGAGAACATGAAAGTGAAAGCACTCAGTGGCCTTCTCCCTTTTTTCCACTGTTCATCAGCAATGCACTACAGAGTGTGCACATGGAATAAAAAAACTGAGCATAAGGGGCAGGGAAGGGAAGATGAGCAAGATCAATTTTTACATCTTTATTCTTTCCTGTGGCCAATAAAATACTGGTCTTCTTAGAAGATACACCATTAAATTTTCAGTTTAGAACCGTATACCGGGAAATAAGACTTCCATGACATCTTTCAGAGATTATCCCAGGGCTTAAGAGATTTCACACTCTAACAGTTCCCAAAAATACTCTGGCTACATGTTTCCTTTGTCAGCCACATCCTAATATAATACTAGATATAGCACTAGATAAGTCCTCAACCCCCAGGCTGTTTACACTCCTCAGAGAACTGAGGACTGTTATGCCACGTAGACAGTTAGAAAGATCAAGATCTTTTAATCTTTCCTCACATCCACTAACACCAATAAGTGTTTTTATTTCTTGCCAAAATATCAGGATGAGTTTCCCTTTCTGTGGATGAGGTCCTATCACTGTCTGCAGAATAGCAGGTGTGCTCTCATCTGAGTCAGTGTGCAAACAAGCCCATCCAAGTCCTTTGATTCTCTTGCACACAAAACCCCCAAACTGCAAGTTTTGTTTTCAAGGCTAAAACGGCAAGAACTCCAGGAGGCCTTGTCTGTGCTGTTTTCATGAGCCTGATCTTCTAACATCGGTGGAAATAGTTTCAGTCACTTGTAGGGAGTTGGATCAAGTCCCAAATCTTAAAGAATAAAAGCAAGGAGAAAATGAAGCATTAACTTCAAATGCAGCTGCCTGGAATTCCTGCCTTGAAGTGGGAATGGAACAACATTGAGGGTAAGTGAAAGGATTTTTTTAAATTAAAAAGAACAGGACAAAGAGCATGTTTTAACTTTCTAATTGAAAAAAAAAAAAAAAAAGTGCTTTGGAAAATATTCTGTGGAACTGTTTTGAATTAACTTATTTATTCAGCCAAGGGAATATTCCACTCATATTCACCGGAAGAATGAAAACTTGAATGTCACAGTATTTACTTTGATGCTTTCTTCATAAATTTGAGCTTTATTGGTGTCTTTACGCAACATGCAAGTTCTCAGGCTGCCTTCTAAATTCAAGAAAACCTAAACAGAACAATGTGAGGACAGTCAGCACGTTCAGGTTATTTCGCAAATACGCAGTACCGGAATGTTGCAAGATATGTAACAGCTTTATCCTCACCAGGAGAAAGTCAGTTCCCAACTTTATTAAGCCGCAGTTTTGCACAGGGGAGCTACTCAAATGCTAACAGAGCAAGAGACTGAATACACAGTTCATAATGCATCAAAACACTTAACCAAATCCCACGTCATGTGCACACAGCCAGAAGAAAGCCTGGTTGCATGTGTTACGTGTGCATTATGATCCATGGCTGCCCTCCAGCCAGATGTTTTCATGTCAGCTAACTCTCACCCAGAAAGTTACATACTCAGAATTCATTGCTACCTCCTTCTTGTTCACAGAAGGTCTTACAATCACTCCGTATCACCGTGATAACCTGAGGCTGACTGTCCCCCGCAGGTCTGGTATATCACAAGACTTGCACAGTTTTTCTGGATCAGGTCATTATTTATTTGCTCTGTGACTAATTCTTCTAAAATCAAAACAATGTCAGGCACACATCAAAGAAAAGCCATCTCTCTGTCTCCCCAGATGTTTTGCTAATGCACAGCCTAGTATATAGTTACAGTATGCCTAAGAAGTAGGAAAAAGCTTCTTTTTTCTGCTCTTATCTTCAAAATGGTCCAATCAGTAGAGCTGAGCCAAAAGAAAATATTAAAGAAAAGCAAGAAGTGAACTGAAAAGGACACCTCGCATCTTTTAATAACAAACCAAACAAACCTTGCACTGCTTGCTTTGTAAATATTACAGTAGAGCTCCTCCTTAGCTCAGGCTTCCTATTTCTTAAAAAACAAAGAGAACTAGCTGCAGGCAAGGAAGTACATTAGCATTTGACGTACATTAGCATTGCGTATCCTCAGAAGGAAAAGCTCTCTTAAAAGCAACCTAAGGAACTTCAACTATATTCTGGCAAAAGTTATTTGAGACTCGAAGATTTCTCAAGTCTTTATAGTTTCTTAAAAACAAACTGGGAAATGCTAAAAAAAAAAAACCCATAGACCGCTGCCAATTTCAAAACAGGATGTTTTTGTTGTTGATGGCTTTAATTAGGACCAGTGACCTTGAAAATGCAAACAACCCATCCATTACCTCTTCTCTTCTAATTACTGTTGCAAATATTTTTTTTTCTCTTCATAAACTTGTCTGTGTGAGTAGTTAAGAGTTCATACTGAGGAAAAGACCAGAGCTTCCACAGGACCAGAAGTGCTAGCACCCAATGTCACCAGTGAGTTCAAAGGAAAAGGAAGTAAGGAGGAGGAAGAAAGTATTAGTATATGGCTAGTGATTTAAAATCAGGGTTGGCTGTTATCAGCATACAGAAAAAGCAAGACAGAAAAGGCACCCCTACAAGAAATGCATTACAAGTACTGCTGAAGAAAGACCCATTATCAGGAGAAAACCTTGGAAAGCGCACGGTCTCCTTAGACAGCAAGGAGGAAGTTCTGCAGCTTTCTCAACACATAATCTTGCAGTCAGAAACCTGACACCCGAGTCCTTACCTTCTGATGTCCAAATTCATTCAGTATTGTGCCCAGCTTCTTTGTGTTGCTGTGAAGTTTGTGAGCAGCAATGGCCGGATTGGGATCCCTCCAGTCGATGGACAGGCGATGGTACCAGAGGTGCCGACCCTCCTGGATGTGCGCTGACTTGATGCTGGGGTCAAAGCGATGCACCTCACACCCGCTGTTGGCCATGCCGACCTCAAACTGGTTGTCATCACTGCCTAGCCTACCAAAAAAAAAACAAACACCACCCAAAAACATGTAGCTATTAATGCTGCAAGAAGAACTATTAGTGGGTAGGACATTCTGAGGATGAACTGGCTTAAACAGAAAGTTCAAGCTCAGTGCAGTATGATTAGAACAAAGGGCTACATTCAACTCAAGAACTAAACCACTTTTAGCCAGGCTGATAAACTTCCTGAAGAGCGTTTTTTTAATTCAGAAGTTGACTAAATTTATAAAGAAGTAAATTAAATGTTGGAATCTTCGCGCTGTCATTATTCATATTCATAATTTATATTTTTATATATATATCTGTTTTCAATTTGCTTTTTTCTTGACAGGTTTACAATACTTTTCTTAGTCCCCACTTCACAAACTTCCAATAAGCAAAGCATAAACAGAAGAGGAAATATATTTAAAATTTATACAATACTCTTTTGTAAAAAACTGGCATATTTCACACCATCTATCATCTGGTGTTACAAAGATGAGCCACAATGGCCACCAGTATGGACAAGACACAAGTACCAAATGCCTCTCTTTCTCTGTAGACAGGAAGACACAGATAAAAAAAGAAAATTTAAAACCAACAATTTACAACAGTAGCAGATTTGTTATATAGACTTAAGAAAAATATTAGTGCTGGTTTGGTGAAGATCTCAAAGAAGAAGAAAAATTAATATCTCCATCGTACAGCAGTACTGTCTCAGTCCCTACCTCTGCGAGGAGAAAACACATTTTACAGGGCTGTGCCATATTCCCACCTCCTACAGCCCACTGATTCTCACAGGGTGCACTAAAACTAAAAAAAAATCTGGTATTTACCATTGGAATCATGTCTGGACCACAAGCCTTCTCTACTCCGTAAAACAGGATGTTCTCTTCCTTCATGCTCCTTCAAATTTGTTCCAAATATGATTCAAATCATGCACTAAACATTAAACCTTAACAAAACTAAAACACATGTAGCGCTAAGAAGAGAATCAAGATTTTTAAATAGCACTTGAATCAGTTGCGCTAATTGAGACCGTCCACTATGTACTAACAGCGCGGTATTTATCTCTCACGCACAAACCATTGCAGGGCAGAACTCTTGGATGTACTGTCAGAGGACCTGCTACACTACACCACAGTAATCCTTAGAAAATCCTTAGAAAAGAGGTGAATACGAAATAATTTTGTCTATTTGCATCAATACATAAAACATGATACATTTTAAATCATGTCACACGCTATGGTACAACATTGGGCCAGTACTAACTGTTTTACCATAGATGACACACTAGTAAACTAAAATGAATTCAACACATGAAACAATGTTCAGAAGAGAATATGTTTTGGAAGTTACCAATATGGTATGACACTTGCTGTAACACTGGTTTAAGCAGTGTGGTGATATCCTATGAGGTGTTTTTTTCCTCAGCCATCTTCCCTTTTGCATGTCCTGGGAAAGTATGAGATGAGACCGGGTTTGCAAAAATAGCCTAGTGTGCTTTTAAGAACAACTCTATTTCACAGGATTCCAACCCGTACAGCCGTGTAGGAGGAAAAGAGAGGAGTTTTCTTTTAATACATTCAACACACATTAGGGAAAAAAGTTCAGAAGTTAACTAAGTGAATCGACATGTTTGTTCGCACATGGCTTTCTACAGAAGGGACACTGATGGACAAAGACCAGTGTAATCCCTTAGGAATGAGAAACTGGCTAAAAATGAACAACATGCGAATTGTTGGGGGCAGTTACAGCATTAGAGTGAAGAGTCTGCCAGCAACTGATGGCCACATGTGTTGATAACACACTTCTAACTGTACCAGCTGGTACAATCCAGAGGGCTGGATGCCTTGCTGTAGACAAACCTCAGGCTTCCTCCAAACAGATTGCTACTTGTGGGGACTGCAAAGGGAGGTTTCACAGTGGTGGAAAACAGAAAAAAAAATACAGATGAGGGTAAAGAAGGGGATGATATATCTTCTGGCACTCTAGTTAACAGCTCAAATTCATGCCTGAAGAGAGATTTAGCCAGCAACAGATATTTAGGGGAGAAAATAAGGTCATCTCTGCAGGAACTGGTTTGAAAAATGCCTGGCTCACATGTAGTCATGCTACGGGACAATGAGGCATGAAAAAGATAAACAAATTAGGTCTCCTAAGAAAGATTTTTGTTACTTAAAAAGATACCTTGATTTAAAAAAAATAGGTGTGGAGGTCACAGAAGACTAGAGATGCCTTTCCCCACCATCAGGAGAGAGCAGCTGCTGCCTCCATCAACAGCAAAATAAAACATGCCAAAGACACTGGCCCTATTTTTACTGTAAAGGAGAAAGGAGCTCGGTTACAGAAATGGACACACTCCCCTGCAGTGGGGACAGAGGTGGGCTGCCAAACAGCAGAACCAGCACCTGCAGGACCATCTCTCCCAGCCTGTGTGCGAGTGCAAAGGAAGGGCTCACTGGCACTGCTCCCTGCCAGCAGCAGGGCAGGGACGCTGACCCAGGACAGAGTGCAGCACAGCAGGCAGCAGTGTCCCTTGGCTGTTCCCTGCTCCCAGGGTTCACAGAAGGTCATGGTACACAGAGCCTTGCACTCAGAATAAACACTGTGCTGCAGCTTGCACCGAACAAAGCATCCCACCAGCCCTGAATCATCCAGGAGCGCAATGAGTGCACAAACGGCACAAAAGCTGCTTTGTCTTCTACAGCACAGCTCTAGTGGGCACCTGTAGCTTTTCCAGCCTAACTGCAGGTACTCCAGCTCCCACAGCGATCACAGGACAGAGCTATAAACACATGCATGTTAAGGTCCAGCTTTCCCTTTCTGTGCTCCGCCTCCTCCCCTTCTTTTTCAAAGGAAGAAAACTGAGCTCTACAGCTCAGGGAAAAAAAAAGTACCCTCTGTCTGGATCATAAAACCCCTAAACATTAGGATGTACCTGAAACAGCATTTATACTATATTGCAGTGAGACTCTTTAAACCTCTACTGGTAAGTTTCTGAAATCCTATTTATTTATGTTATCCCAGCTTGAATGCCTGCCTGTGGTGTTTGTAACTGACTTAGCTTAATCTAAGTAGATTTAGCACTAATAACTAGAGCTCACTAATGCATATTGCAATTATGTATCACACTGGGAAATCCTGTCCTGGAAGCAAAAACATTGCTGCCTCTCAGCAGTGGAAGCAACTACAACTAATCTAAAGGGATGCCCAGATGTTCCAGACACTGCTCAGTCCCATTCACAAGTGACCTCTTCTATAGCATTTGAGGAGGCAAAGCCTAAGCAGCATGTTTTGTTCCAGTTTTAGCGATATATGGATTTAATTCAGGATTACCAGTAACACTCACACTGAACTTTCACATTTGTCCTGCATCCATCTTCTCCACAGAGAATGTTCTTCATTGGATGCAGCTGCTCCCTGTTTGCTCTTCATGAAGTGTATGGAATAACAAAAATGTTTAAAGAGTTTTTTTGTCTTAGAACAAAATTACTTTTCTGTCTGTCATAAACCAAAGGAAGTGAGTCTGAGGGGACAAATTATGCAGTAATGAACTCCAAGGTCTACAGAAGCAGGGGGACTGAAGACTGCTTCTCCTTAATCTCAAGCATTTCCCTTTTATTTTTTTGCTGTTTCATGTGATGCATCATAGTTTGTTACTTACTGCATGTGTGTCTCTGACGTCTGACAGGAGAGACAACATCAACTTCAATCTCTACTAAGCCCGGCTGTTCCACCAGTACAGAAAATCTGGTATTCAGGCTCCCTGCAGCTGGTGTAAAACAGCACCACATATAAAGCACTGGTATACGTGCACTAGCTCAGGTTTGTTCAAAATCATTAGTAAAATATCTCTGTGCTGGTCGGATTCATGCCAAATCTGCATTTCCTAGCACAGACAAAATCAACTCTGCATTGTACTTACTGGCCAGTTCAACAAAAACACCATTCTCAATCCACACTTGATACAAAGCAACATGGAAAAGGGACACTAATATGGGAGCTCAGGTCTAATACTGATGATCATGCAGCTTGAAGGGAATGGTCTAGATTAATTCCACTGACCTTTGAGTATTTTACCAAGACATCTAAAGTCAGCAGAAGCGTTATCCTAGACTTCCTCTATAATCAAAGGAAACCTAGACCTGCCTCCAGAAGATTATTCAGCTTAGCTGATTTTTCACCTGAATGTGCCTGCCTCTCCCTGCTGACCTAGCAGTTAAAATCTGGAAATGAGCATCTCTCCTAAATTCCATAGGAACATGAAAAGCTGATAAGAAAAAAAAAAATTATGTAAACCTATATTTTGCATTAAGACAAGTAAGTATAATTTGAAATGGATTGCAAAGAACATTCAGAAAACATGAAGCAACACTAGTCAAGAGGAGTCTTCTCTCTGTATACCTGATCCATCTCTAAAGGGCATGTTATTGTTTTGCCACTGAGCAGTGCTGCTGAACAAAACCTGAGAGACCCTCAGCCTCTGGGGAACTTGGTTTTTAGAGCT
Organism: Pyrocephalus nanus; assembly: GCA_038380795.1. Lineage (NCBI taxonomy): Eukaryota > Metazoa > Chordata > Aves > Passeriformes > Tyrannidae > Pyrocephalus > Pyrocephalus nanus. The sequence goes on from CM076260.1 coordinate 46,314,643, forward strand.
CAATACAAACTCAAGCCAAATATAAACCCACCCAAAATAACCAAAAAATGCTCCCTTTGACCGCAGTGCTCTCTGCATCCACTTCACATTAATTGCTGGTGTTAACTGCCATGTACTAATCACTGAGAAATGCTATCCCAGGCACTATTCCTTGCTATCCACAGTTTGTATCCCACAGCAGCAAAAACACAGAAATAAATTGCACTGGTTCAAGGGAGATGAAATGCTTTAATACATCTCTAACCCAAAGCTGGCTCCCAGGACAGCAAAGACAGTTTTATTAGGCAGAAGCTATGTGGTGATCTGTGTGAAACGGGCTCCAGATTCCAGCAATCGTTCTCCTAATGCAGCTGTGTGCTGATGGGTAACGTAAAAGGCCAGTGGCCTGATGTACTCTGAGGACTGATCTCCTTCATCCTCGTGGGAAGCACAATGTTTTCTCAGCACAGAAACAGGCTGCATATGTGGTTTTTCTACCTGTGAAAGCACTTGTTCTGTACAGAGTGAAAACTTCAATCTCAAGTGCTGTAAATATCACAAACACTGCAAACATTTTAAAGTAAAGCCACAACTGCCTTTATTACTATCATTTCACCACATATCACCCCTAAAGTGTTGAACAAACACACTCTCATACAGCGATGTACTATTTTGTCCCAGAGGCAGTTAATGAGGTTTTATAAGTAATGCCAATGAAGTACCTGGCAAATATGCAAGTCATCTCCGCTCAAAGAAGATGCTGTGGGCTTCTCAGTTTATCTCCTTAATTTCTATCTTCCTCTGCATGAATTACTACTCACAACTCACCATTAAGCCATTTGTTTTCATACCAATGTTGGAACAGCAAAGGAAAATAAAAATGGTCATAGAGAAAGGCTTTTCCCTTAAAAAAAAAAGTTTACAGAAGCACGTCAACACATAACAAACATAACCAAACAACACATAACAAATATACACAAACAAAGTCTATATTTTAGAAGACAACCTTGTTGCAACCTGTGTTGCATTTAGAGGGCTTTTTGAAGCTACATGTCATGAAGCAATTTCCTGTCTTTTAAAAAGGAGCACTTACCCAAGTGAATACAGACGGCATTGTTTGCTTCTGATTCGGTGAATGAGGCTAAACCTCTCATCAAGACAGATCGACCAGGGCTTTTTTGCGGTTTCAGAGTACGCTTTCAGGCTGCTCAGGTTCATGTGTTCACATGAAATCTGTTGAAATCAAAGGATGCTTCATTTTAAGATAGGACTTTTCATTTGTTTTTTATTTGCCTTCTGGGGAAAGAGTGGAAAAAAGAAAAACATTAATTGGTTTCATTTAAATCTGATTGTCAATTTGGTACATGGCTACAGAAATTTGATAATTTTTTTCCTTGTTCATCCGTTCTGCTTGGTGAAATTTAAGGCTTACATAATCCCGCAGAGAGCAATGCAGTTTGAAAAGCAAATAATTAAGCATTAGTACTATATCCAAAATCATTTTTCGACAAGGAAAAGATGCTTCAGCATTCAAATGTTTTGGAGTTTTTTTCAAACCTTGGAATGGATTCTGCATCCCAAATAATGATAAAATCATGTCATAATTCAAGATTGTAATCACAAGTTGCAGTGTCAGACAATGTAAGCTGTACACCTTACCCAGAGTATCCTGGATCTCTGTTTCAGAGGGGATTTAATCCTTACCCCAACACATGGCCTCTCCAAAAACAAGGGAATTTAGGCAAGTGCTTAACTAAACAGAGGAATCGCAGCATGTGTGTCTATGCTGAGCTGGCTTAGACGTCTAGAGTCTAAAGCCAGGATAAAACCCCTGCAAAACAAGAGACAGAGACACTGCAGGGAGGAACACTGTAAGCCAAAGCCCATGTACAGACCAAGAAAGAAAAGACTGAAAACACAAGGGATTCATCAGAAACCTGTAAGTGTCAAAAATCACTTAACTGAGGTGTGAAGTCAGTTTTGCCAGCAGCTGAGCAGCAGCCGGCAACAGCCAAAACATAGCGGTGACTGAGCCAGTGAAACCGCGGCCCTCTGAGCGACAGGCTACAGAAAAGCCCCTGCCTGCAGCACCGGCTCTGCCTGGCCCCCCAGCAGTCTGGGACAGCGTTTCACCCCCAGGCCACATCACCCTGCACCATCCTCTTCTTCTAGACACACTCTGAAAAAGGCGGGCATGGAGCTGGGGAGCGCTGCACCCCTTCCAGAACTCAGGATCCACAGCATAGCAGGCGATAGGGAGCCAGTACAGGGAGGTAATGGGGAGCAGAAGCAAGCACGAAAGCTGTGGCTGCTTCTGCCTAAGAACGGTTGTGCCACTCTGCATCACTCTGCTTTTGGGTTTTGAAGGGCTTTTCAAACCACATGCAGCCCAGCCATCAAATTCAGGGGTTGGAGGGCACAGGCTCCTTAACATGCAGATAGGAAAGCAAAGTCTGAGAAGAGCTGCAGGAACCCAGCTGAGACATCATGACAAAAAGTTGTTCTTTGCGCTGAGTACCAAGCCTAGCTGCAGGAATGGGAGCTGGCACTGTTGGAAAGCCAAAAACTAAAATGGTGGGAAGGAGAGTAGTAGAGACAAAACCAGGTTAAACATCAGTCCTGAACAGACTGTTCTCATCTTTCTCCTTCCTTCCTCTACAGTAGATTGCCCAGACTCAGTTCTCAGTTTTAGCCAAACTAAAAAGCATGGCTCTGGTTCCACCTGGAACCAGAGAAATGAAACAATTTTACAAGGGGTGAGAGTGAAAATTGGAACCCAGCCTTTAATGTGGTAGGCACTCTCCACCAGGTACCTTATAATAAGTAAAAAAACTCTAATTCTTTAAGAAGCTTATGCTCTGAAAGATCATTGCCTGAAGCATCACATTCAAAGAGCTGCACACTTCATCACCACCTCCCTGCTCCTGCTCAGCTCATAATTCCCACAGAAAATTTATTCAAGCTAATATATCATCTCTTCATGCTGTTCTCAGGATTCACTAAGTTTTAAGCAATGATTTGCAGTGCACCCCACTACCCATTTCCCTTCAGTAACATAACAATCAAGGAATAAATGGTACTGCAATAATAAGCACTAATTTAAGACACAGAAGAATAATGCACTCTCTACAGAAAACTAAGATTCTGCAATGCTGCCACTTAGTTGACTCATGGCATTATGAGCAATTACAATAGTCAGAATTTGGAGCAATTTTAACAGCTCTTGCTACTTAACTGCTCTTGCTATCAAAAATAAAAAAAAATAAAAAAATAAAAAAAAAAATAAAAAAAATAAAAAAAAAAAAAAAACCAAAAAAAAAAAAAAAAAAAAAAAAAACAAAGAAAAAACTAACCCTGAACCTGCCTTTAGTACCATCACCAGTCTGTTGCATGATTTACAGACCCTGATGCACTGAGCTCACATCCTGTTCTGGGCTTCTGTTCACTACTATCATATGAACAACAGCACAAGTAAGATGGTTCTTCTGATCATCAGACACCAGCACTGAAAAAGCTTTTTCTGGCCACATCTCGACACTGCTGACATGGCATCTTCCCCCTCCAGCAGTTTAAGCCATTGTACACTGTCGGCAGGGAGCTGAACTCAGGCACAGTAATTAGTAGACACTTGCTCAGCAAACAAGGAAAATGAGATCCCATGCTCATCTACATAAGCAGGATCCCATTTTCAGAAGTGCTCATACCAGTTATGGTGCTATCCCGTCAATTATTAATATTGTAACATCTGCCAGGTCAGAAATAGAGATTTCTCTAATTTTTTGTTTTCACTTATACTTGCTCCTCCAACCAAGGTCAGTTACTCTGGGAACAAAACTTCTTGATTAGCGTGTCAGAAGCAATAAACTCTCTATTAATTGATGTCCTTGTAGGCTTTGACCCAACTAGTGGAGTTTAGCAGCATCTGCCACTGTTTATTAAGTCACTAAGATGAAGGATGTTTTCAAACTCAATATATCTGCTGCAGCCTAAATTTCTGTACAACAAAACAAGCAGCCCTACACACATCTCTTGCTGTCTCCACATGCATCATCTTGCCTCCTGTCCTCTCCGTGCTGGCATGAGTGGCAGCACAGATGTCACTTTCTTGAGCATTTAGCCAGGGGTACCCACAAGCTGGAGGATACATGAACACTCGACTACCCTCCTTTTTAGATGCATTTCAAATGAATCTCGTCTCAGCCTTGAAAGCACTGCACCAACAAAGAATTTCATATGTGAATGACATTTCAGTGACATTAGCACCTGAGGCTTTTTGCTGTTCTCCAGTGTAAGTAATGGTGCTGTTAAATCTGTATTCAAGGGTCAATTGCTGATAGACCTGGGTACTTAAAGCAGCTGCCCTGTCAGAACTGTGGGCATCTAGCACCTTTTCCATTTTTTTATTACAGGAAATACATGCATAAATGCTGTTGTGCATAAGTGATGCCCCTATGAAGACATGATGGGCCAATTTCCATATGTGCTGAATGATGTAGGTAACCCTCAAACAAAATCTGGATTTAGAAATGACACATTTTAAAAATCACATAAACCCACTAATTTTCCAGGTCATCATTTTTGTCCTGAAATTATCAGGAGTCTACCAGTATCACTGAAACAATTTGTCCAAGTTAGGGTCTGACACCTTGTTCTCATTTTACTGGGAACTTCAAATGCATCCTTTTTAAGTAAAATGAGCCTGGTTATCCCATTATTATCAAGAGGTGGCGTGGGTGAATACACAGTTTTGTCAATATAGAGTGATCTATATTTTTCTTTATCTGAGAGGAAGAGAGAAAGAGAGAGAGGGAGAGAAACCACGTCTAGAATTTCAGTCATACTGTAATAGAAGAGTTAACTTTATTCATAAAAAAATCTTATGTGTATGAGGGAGTCAGAAACTTTTTGTTGTAATTAGACAAGATAAGTTTCACAGACAGCTTGCTAATCAAGCAAGTGTCAATAAACAACTAAGATAAGAACTGCACCTTTTCATCTCTGATAAGTACCAGGCGGCCACTTACCAAACCACCGAACTCAAGCCAGGAACAGATTTACATCCGAAAAGCCAGTGCCAGACAGCACTTAACATGTACTTAACAGCCACGAGCATGTATAAAGAGAGACACTGACTTCATTTCAGTGTGTGTCTCAGCGGGCACTCGCCCCCAGGCCACCCAGCGCTGGTTTTGCTTTATTATCGCTTGCTTAATAAATTTATCAATGTTCAATTGGAATTGAGTTGTCTAAATTCTTACACTATCTTATAGCAATCCCACGCTCCTGTCAGGACACAAACCCATCCAAAAATAAAAAGCAAGGAAATAATGCATTCTTTCTAACCTGTGTTTTGACCTTTACGTTCACGTTAACCATCACTGCTAGGTTAAACAACTTTAGAAATAAAACAGTTTCAAAAAAAGTTTGGTGCAAGGTTAATTCCTCAGCCAAGAGGGAACAACCTGTGTGTGGCAGGCAAACTACCTTCTAAATGGAGACTGAGATGAAAAACATACCTGAGAAGTGCTAATGTACTTTAGGAACCTCAATGCCTCGTAGTTGAGGGAAGGAGTTGGACTTGCCCATGGTTGCAGTTCAATGTGCCATCTTACAGCCTGTAAAACAAATCAAAACAAAAAACACCTTAAAGGCAGTACAATCATGACATGCAAGGCTAATGAAATAAGGAGATTTAATTTCAAACAAAAAGTTTCTTAGAGGCTTGTCTACACATGAAAGACATTTCAGAATAAAGTAGGGTTTGATCTACAATTAAAGAGCACCTAACTATGCTTTATAGTGATCAGCTTTGAAAGCAGATGTAGGTAATTCAGAAAGAAAGGGCTCTTCATCCAGGATACATGTGTCAACCCAGTTATTCTAGGACACCCAAATAAGCCGTGGCTTGCAGAAACACATGAAAAAAAACCAAGATCTGAGCAACTAAATCCTCTAACAAAACATCTGAAAACCGTGATATCATTTTAATTTTATGGCTGTCGTATATCTCTGTTTGAATGTCCACTGAAAGAAGAACTTGGATTGTAAACACTAATCACCAAAGGAAACCTCTGCAAACAATCTCTTTTTTAAGATCTAGATTTTATTGAAAAGCAAGTTTCTTGCGGCCTTTGAGAAAAGTCCTCTTCCTTTCCCATGCTTGCCAGATGAGATACACCAGAATTATTTGCTTCCCCTCAAAAAATACAAGTGTGGCTGCCCATAGCCCTACCACTCCTCATTTTTATAGCCCCGAGGAAGTAGCTTCAATGGGTGCTTTCTGCATTCCCTGCAAGGCCCCTCAGCTCTGAACCTCAGGGATCCTGTCAGCTTTTCCAGAAGCACTTCCCACATAGAGTAGGACAGAAAAGGTCTTTCAGACACGTGCTTGCAAAGCAACAGGGCTCTGTGCTCCCCTCTGTGCCACCTTCTCCAGATTCTGCCTGCTTTTGTCATGCTGGGAAATTTAGACTTGTCATCTCTTGCCCTTAAGCAGAGAAAAATACAAGCATGGTGTAAAATTGTACTAAATTAAGATTGATTCCTCATGGCTTTTCATCTTCAAGCACCATAACTCACTTCTACGGCTGGGCAGGTAGAGTCAAGCTTCCCTTTAATCATCCTCAATTAACTGAGCTTCCATAATGGGGTTCCTTCCTCACAAGTTCACGTTGACATTCAATAAAATACAATCAAAAATCCCATTTGGGATTCCCATGGGACTTTATTTCAAAAGAAGCCCGAGAAAACATGTAGGAAATAGCAACTAGCTGGAGAGGATGAAGATAGATCAGAGAAGTGAGGTGCTGAGCCACCAGATAGGACTGGTCTGTGGCACTGGGAGAAGAGCCAGCACAATGACAGCGGGAATCCTCTGATGCCAGAGCAGAACACAGGAAAAAGAAGGCAAAACTAGAAAAGAAAGGTTATTAAAGATAATAGACCACCAGACTAGACGGAGTTTGCCTTAAACTGATATCACAAACTAATATTTTTGCAGCCTAAGAAAACATAGTCTAGAGTGAATGTGAGCCAGGTCTGTATGAGGTTTATTGTTCCTTTAGGGGTTGCTCTGTTGGTTTTTTTCCTGTAAAGAGATGATGAAATGGACATTTGAGACTTTTTGCCCCCCTCACCCCGAAGCAGACAAAAGTAGCATTTCTCACCCTGAAACTTCCTGCCTAGGGCTCCTATTCTCTGCACAGCATGAGGCTGGAAGCAAGCTAGCAAGGGAGCTCTGCAGTAGCACATACCCCTGACCTCTGATTGCAGAAGGCAGCCTGCAAACAGCTAACAGCAGGAGGATAGGTGCACACCAGGGAGGGAAATGCGTGTAATCTTTCAGAATGAGTCACAGTTCACACGGCTGAATAACGTTTGCAATGACAGGAATGCTGCCGTTTCAACAGGCTTGAAAGCTGAAATGAAAATGAAGACTGACAATCATTTTCAGGCAAAAAAAGGAAGGGGGGGGGAACAAAACAAGAAAAACCCCCACCAAACCACCTACCAACCACACAGATACCTAGACATCTGTGCCCAGTTATTTTGAAATCTATTTGTGTGAGAAGTAGCTCATTAAGTAGAGGAATTGCGGGGTGGCCATTGTGACACTGTTCAGCAAGAATTCCCTCTGCACAGAGGGAAGGAAAAAAAAAAAATCCCTATAATGAACCACGTGAATGAGGTTCTTTTTCAGCAAACTGCAATACATAAGAGCCACTGCAGCTTACTCTCAGGTTCTTAAAATCTTAAAGATGACAAACTGCCTTCCCAGTGACTCCAAACTATCAATAAACACACGAAAATGAAATAAAAACCCCAGTGACTTAATAAGGCAGTCTCACGTAAAAAAAAAAAAGGAAAACCACAACCTTTTCTATAGTTCTTTAAATTTAAAAGCACTGCATAAATGCCACTTTTATGACAGAGATCAGACCTGAGGCTTCTGTTTGATGGCAATTCTTTTCAATAGGTTCTCAATCTTCACACTTGGTCCCTGGCTCCTTAGGAAGTAGCAGCCTATTTACATCATTAAGGAACACATTAGAGAGATCTGCTCCTAACACCTACTAAACATCTCTGTGGAGCACTTCAACAGCTGCTGAATAGATTCACAGATAAACTGGGATAAAAATCTAGCACATCCCTTGGACCACGTGCACTCTCCCAGTGGGTAACACGGATGCTGGTGATGTGACACAGGTATGTTCAGGACTTACAAAATAACCTCCTGGAAAAGCCTTTCCATATGTACACTGGTAGCCTTTGTTTATATTTTTTCAGGTAATTTTCAGTCTGTTCCATAATGTTTCCATGTAAGCCTTCTCAAATAAACTCTATTAATAAAATGCACCCTGTCCCTGTGGATCAACTGCTTTCTGAAAACCAGCTTTATTCCTGCTAAACAAATGATCTTTAATTGAAGGGTTTTCCCCCTCTCAGCTTTGCAGTTTTATTTACTCAGAGGAAACCTGACTGTGGCATCATAATTTGGATTTTCTCACCTGTATTGTGGAAGTAACCAAGAGCACATCCCTGTGGCTGCTGTATAAAACAAGCGGAGGAGCAGCTCCTTTCACAACAGGCTTTACAACAGAGGAACACAGGAGGTATTACATCCATATTATGCAGCTTTGGATGTGAAAAGACAGACCTCTGCAAGGTCACCCAGGAGCCAGAAAATGGGTTCAGCCATTCTACATCTCTGCCTATCACCATGGGTGTGCTGTCTCCCTAGGGTAAGGACTCATCCAACCACGATTGTGTTTCCCAAACAGCAGCATGACAGTACCTGGAAAGTTACAATGCCACTTAAAAAATACCATACCAAACATCTTGAAGTCTGCCTCTATATACAGCTTCACTTAATAGACACATTACCTGAAATTAGCATTGTAAGAAAAATCAGTCTTCAGCAAGACTTTACATTGAGCACTGGTCAGACACTGACTTCAGCTACTCCAAAATGGTAATGGATATCCTGAAACTGTTATGCAGGGTGATGCCTAAATTTTCACCACGTGAGGAAGCCACAGAGAAAAAGAAAATCTTAAGGCAATGCCATTGCTTTGTTAGGAAAAGAAGGACACATTTGAAGGCCTGATTTTTTACCCAGGTACTTCACACTTAAGGGTAAGGACTGATGTTTCCTTCAAACCAATCTGACAGTAATGTGCAGAGACTTGTCTTCGGAGCCCACTTCTTTCTAGATTTTTCTTCCTCATAGCCATCTACGATAGTCATCTGATAATCCCTTAGTATACATATGGCACACTTCTAAAGGACTGTCATTTAAAATCTCAAATCATAATACAAAATTTAAATAAACATGTGCAAAGGGCTCACAAACCAGCAGGTCTAAAATTGTAGGTCTGCAAAATATCTGGCTTTTCTAGCCTAAACTTGAACACACAAATCATTAAATTCTTTCCAGACCAATCCTAGTTTCAGTGCACTGATCCAAAAAGCTCAACCCCTCCCTTCCCTTCTGCTTACAATTGAAAGGAAATTAGTAAATTTTGCATATTTCCATCTTTTTTTCAATAACTGTTTTTTCCCCGCTTTTAATCTCCCTCTTTGTTAGCAGCCAATTAAAATACAGAAACATATTAGGTGTGTTTATAAACAAAGCAGTATCTTCCAAAGAAGAAACAAAAGACTTGTCAATATATACACAGATGTCTTAAGCAAATCCTCTGATTAAATCATGCAACAATAATTTTTTTACATTTGAGGCAGGACCAAATGTGAGTGGAAATCACTTGTGGTGATAAATTCCATTGAGTTCCTGAAGGCTTGCCCTTGTGAGAGGAGATATGATTTACAGAGCTTGGACATGATTTTATTTGAGGTCCCGCTGCAGCACCTGTGGCCTTAAGCATATTATTTTGTAGTGGTCTACTTGTTTGGGTTTTTTCCCTCAATTCAAAAGTACCCTAAATAGTGAAAGCAGTGTGTTACAGCCCACTCAAGTACTGGCTTTACAGGACATGCCAACACGCCTCAAGAGGGTCACACAACAAGTGTGAAGCCTGCTAAGATGAGTAGGAGGACTGCTGAGGGTGCAGGCAGCCAAACCTGGCACTCTGCTCCTCTTGTTGTCAACAAGAAACGCTCCTGCAGTGAGGACAGCCATGGACAAAGCTCCCACAGTGGGCTGTGCAGCTAAGTTATCTGACAGGACAGATGAGGCAGACAGGCTCTTTAATGGAATGATTCATCTCACTATAGAATAGATGTCTAAAATAAGTAGATGAGTCAAGCACTGGAAAAGTCCACGACTCTCCATGACCTGCAAAGGAAGCCTGAAGGGTGAGCTCAGAAACACGTACACCATAGATGCTCAACACCACAGAAGAGAAATCCCAGCCCAGACTATCATACATGCCAGACTGCAGAAAACCATGTATTTTAGAGGGCTGAGCCTACTCTTTAGACACAAGCCTAAAAAAACATTTAGCTGCACTTCATTCTTCAGCAAGATTGAGTAATTCCAAATGTTTTATGTTAGGAGCAGCAATACATGGCACAAGTAAACCTAACTCCACCTCAGAGCTGAGGTGTCAGCAGTGATGAGTAAGTATGCCTTCAGCCTTGGCAAAGCGCTCCTTGAGAAAGGCCAGTTCCTATAGTCCCCTTTATCTAAATGTAATCAGCATCACAAGGTACACTCTCAAGAACATGCTACCTTACATCATTAATTGAGAAGTAGCAGAGACACTCACAGGCTCATGTCGTGGGTTTGCTTCTGGGCCAATTTTTCTCACCCCCCACTCAACTGCTGTAAGTTGAGAGAAGGTTTATGCAGACAAAGGAGATCTGATCAAACTCACATTTAAAGCTTCGAGTGAATTAATTTTTAACACAACTTGTTTTATAGATATTCCATAATTACATGTCTGAATGGTTTCTTTCCTTTCTTTTATATTACTATTATTTTCTATTTTTCTTTGCAGTTTGGGTTTCTTACACATGTAAGGTTTTCACCTAAGAAACCATAGTGCAGAACTCGCTATATACACTTCTCTGCATGTGTGGGCCTGTATTGAGACAAAAGCAGTTGGATTCCCTCTGAGGCACCAGGCACTGAGTGTACCACAGGGAAATGCAGGTCACATCTAGTACTAAACTGAGAATTCTCACTCCAACATTGTACAAATTCCATGATGAACTGGAAAAAAATAATTTAGGAAATCTTTCCCCATTTTTTATTTTTCTGAGTTTATCTAAAGCAGAGGCATCTCTGACAAGTCTGCACACAGCCTTCTCTGTACCCAGCCACCACTGAATGGTGCAATGGAATGAGCAGGCCACAAAGGGAGTCCCTTCCATAGGCAAATTCCAGAGCTATAAAACTGTGGTGTGTTAAAGAATCACAGAATGGTTAGGATAGGAAGGGACCTTTAAATATCACCTAGCATGACTCACCTCCATGGTGCACACCATCCATTAGACCAGGTTATAGCGTTGTTCCCAGTACAGATTTGTGACAGACACCACTCTCTACTTGTTTCCTTAAACACTGAGCCATTGACGGACACCACTCATTACTGGTTTCTTTGGAACACTGGTTTCTTTAGACACTGAGCCACTGACTATAACCAATTCCTTATCCATCAGTCCATCCATCAAACCCGTATCTCTCCAATTCAGAGGAAGGAATTCAGAGGTAGATGACATTCATAGATCTTACCCTGATTCAGTCACTCCATTGTACAACTCCAACAGATTAGTCAGGCACAACTTGCCCTTGGTGCAGCCATGTTGGCTGTCTCCAACCAAATTGTGGGGTTTTTTACACATATCTTCCAGGAGGATCCGCTCCATGATCTTATCTAAAGATTTAATGTTGGAACTTTAGGCTGAGGAACAAGAGCTTAGTGCCAAGATAATCAAGCAACCTGTAACACATACAGTTAGGCTTTCCCATGCAGGAAGGCTGCTTATGAAAGTAAATTCTGCCTATGGTAACCAGTCCCATAATAAGAGCATTTTCTGCATTAATAAGTGTGTGTCTTCAATTTAAATGAGTTTCCGACATGACCTGTATATGAAGAATTCTATGTCTGGGGGTGTGTGTTTTATTTTATTGAAGAGGGAATTTTTAAGATGCACTTCACTCTCCCCCTAGCTCCTCGCTCTCTGTGCATCATCTCCTCCAAGCCTCTGCAGTGCAGCACATATTTGTCTGCCTGGGAGCAGGCTGGGAGTGCTGCAAGAGTCAACTTAGGAAGCTCTGAAGGCTGCCCAGAGGGCTTCACTTGAGAGCAGTTTATCGGCACTTGTTTTCCAACACTGCAGTTTGCACCATAAGTAAAACTCTTGGGGTTAGCAGGGAAAAGGAAAAAAGCAAGGTTTTGCACTGAAACGAAGAAAACTATTTTCTGACTTCAGTTCTCATTAGAAAAGCTCTGAGTCACTGCATGGTAATTGAAAACCAAAGTCTTTACCCTTGTAGAGGAAATCAGTCTGAACATGAATACATAACAACCCCTGAAAAGGCAGCAATCAACCAGCATTTCACCTCTGCTTTCCTTTTGTTAATACTGATGTTTATTTTCTGCTACTGATTTCCCATCTGATGCTATGAAATTGAGCCACATGCATACAAATTATTGCTCTCACACTCTCCAGGGAACTGCTGGCCTAACCTGCAGGCAAGACACACCGACCTCCATGCAAAACACCAACAACTTCCATGCATTGGGAGGTTCAGCATTTTACACACAGAGCCCACACTCAAGCTCTTTCCAACTCTGCTTTAAGGCTTGTGTCTTTTCCCCTAAATAAGTGTCTCATAAGAAAAGAGTGTGCAGGAAAGAAGGATGATTTGCCATTGACTTTGTGTGACAGAATTTACATTACTTTAGGAATGAAGAAATGGCTTTGGAAAAATAAAGAGCGCCTTCCAAAATTCACAGGATGAAACCAGATCCGTAGAGGAATTTAGGTGACTAATGCTCCACTGAATTCAAACTGTAACCCTAACTTCCATAGTAAAATGGGTATTGGGAACCCAACAGGTTTGAATTAGCTGCTGTGGACGGACCTGTAAATTCACCACCAGGCCAGGGCTCATCACCCTGAGTGAACTGGGACTTACAGGAAGCATGGGTTTCAGAAGACTTGCCAAAATATTAATTTGTAGGTACTTACAAATTCAGAAAGCATTGCATCTAATTTATTATTTACATTGCATAACTACCACTCCTTGTTACCTCTGAGGAATAAATCCACTGCAGCCAAAGGAGCTGGGAGCTGCAGAGGTAGGAAAGGGCAGAGTTGCACAGTGTGGGGAACTCCTCTTCAAGCCTCCAAAGGTCACCAAAGACCAACAGCTCTGCCATTGGAAATCCCAGTGACATCAGGGAGAAATATATATTTATTAAAAGAGAGACTGATTTTACTCTGCTAAGAGACATACAGCTTTGAAAATAGTCAAGGGGGATTCTTTGCTATGGTAATGAAATAAAATAAATAAATTGGGCAGCAGCGTTCCAGAGCTATCCAGAGGCTGACAGCATGATACAGTATCTGATGGAGATAAAACCAGGAGCCAGAACAGACTGAAATTTATGGAAGTAAATTCTCAAAACTGCTTAAGCAGCTCAATCAGCTGAATTCCTTCCAGTGCCTGCATGCCTCTGCCAACACTTAAGGATAACAGCAAGAAACAGATACAGTAACTACTGGTCACTGCTTGTCAAATTCAGACTTCTGCTAAGCAGAGGCAAGACCATGGTTTCAACCTGTATTCAGAAGTGCTTTAAATGAAGTGCTTTGGCTGAGAAAATATTAGAGACATCATAATCCATACAAGGGAGGGGGGGGAAGCTATTTTCTTCTAAGTTGACTTCAATATTCAAACCACAGCATACAGAATTCATCAGTAAATACTCAGCTAGCCAGATAAGCTGAGTTTATTCTGTGCAAATTCCAGCACTCTAACTGTGATTTACAGATAGGGATGCCTCTGGCAGCCTATCCACTGACTTCAGAGCCTCTGCCTGAGGCTAAGAACTTGGGGAAAAAGAAGGTGCTTTAGAGTAAAACCAATGCTTTCACACCAGTGAGAGCATTTCACACTTGTGCAGATTTCTCTCTCATCCAAGTGGAGTGCAAATGTCTAAACAGAAATGGTCGCCCAGACCTTCTACACTAAAGGGAGATCTGAAGCATCAGAAAACCCTTTCCCCTTCATCTTCCCCTTCCGGGTAAGTACCAGGACAACCAACCTTCTGTGCCCAGGAGCAGTAGAGGGCAGTATTTGTCACCAGACATCTATAATCTCATAAAGCAAGTAAACACTAATTCTTATTCATGGGTAAACCAAAAGGCTGAGTAACTTCTAAAGGTCCTTAGATTTCATAGAGTAAAACTTAAGGTAAGAGAGAAAATATTTACAACAGGTACCTAGGTACTGTTCCTTCAACCCACCATCAGTTTCACTTGATTGTCCTGGGTTTTACTGGATAGCCAGGGAACATAAAAAAAGTCAGACTTTAATTTTTTTTTTTCTTCAACTCCTTATTTCATAAAAGCATTAGTTAATAAAACAAGATTATGGAGCTTCACAGAAGCAAATGTATACTAGCTTTAAACGTCTACAAACATACTCCTTTTCTTGGTTTTGATATTATTATGGATTACTGCCATTAGTCTAGAGCTATGTAAAAGTCTTCCAAACAAAATAAAAGTGTGTTGGGCAATTAGTTCCCTCTGTCTAGAAAAAGAACAACAGCTGGCTCTCAAGTTGTTAGGATTTTAAGTACAAGATGACACGTTTATTTTTCTATTTATAAAAAAGAAAATCAAGGTCATTTCAAAGCACATAAATTTGAATTATTTTTTGTTCAATACAAGTACAGACCCAAGCATAATAAACCCATGGAGGATGGGCTTGGGCAAATATGCACCATCGTCTTTAGCTAAGGATATTTTCCAATGTTTTATCCCTAATTCTGAGTGTTACACACATACAGCACTGGTTCGACCCTGAACTCATGATACATCACAGATTACATAACGAATAATAATTGCAAGATCAAACCATTAATCAAGACATCTAACTAAGAAAAAACACATCAGCTCAGCAGCAGGCAATTGACACATAATTGCTTCTTGTTTAATTTTCTCAAAAGAGCTAGAGAAAAGGAACAAGATGTGGTAGCTTCGCTCTACTCAGGATGAAACAAAGTTCACTTCTTTGAATGTTTCAGTGCTGCAGAACAACCATGAGGAAAGCCCAAAAAGAGACATGGCATCAGTACTAACAAATTTTATTGTTCCTTTGTTGTTTTTTTTTTTTCCAGACAGCTCCTATCCTGTGGCATTTACCTATGAGATAAATCTCACTCCTTCACTACTGCTGTCCACTCTCCAGGGAGCAGCACAGGTTTGAAAATGATTCCTATCATTTTTAGGCTTCTAAGTGGCAGATAATATTAAACATTATATTGGCATATAATAGACAATAGACTTTACCATCTCTTCCTCTTAGCATTTCAAACACTGTCTCTTTTTAAAATATGAAAGAGGATGTTAAATAAAAGGGCACTGACTTTGAAGCTCCCAGTTGATTATTTGACTTAGCTAGCTGCTAGGAGAGGAAAGAGGAAGAGGGATGGGGACAGATGAGGCAAAGCATGGGGAGGATAAAGCAGCAACAGCAGCTCTGCAATGTTAACATTTTCTGGTTCTAACATCATTTTCAAATGCATATATTTCCCAGACAGGTCCAGCACCTGGCACATCACTGATATTTGCTTCTTTGCTATATTTTTGTCTAGGCTAATTTTCCCCACCAGATCACCCTATCACACACACACAAAACCAAAAAATAGTGACTGTACCTCATTAAAAGTAATAGCAAGAACACACAGCACGTCCACTATTTTACAATATCCCTGAGAGAGACTAGTTGCCTAACTGGCTCTTTGCAGGCCTTTCCTTCAAGGACCATGAACTTTGTCTTCCACACTCCAAGAAGGGCAGAGGTTTCAATTCCTTCAGTTTGCTGAAGTCACAAGGTCAATCCTGGAAACAACCCAGAATTTTGTTGCTTCCAGAAGAGCCTACAGCAATGCACCTGAAATCTATCAGAAATTGAAATCCAAAGTAAACTTCAGCAGGTCACTTTTAAATGAGCTGCTGGTTAGCTCTTTCTGCAAAAAGCACGTAAACCTCAAGGTTTTCCTTGTACAATCTGAAGCAGTTGGCTTGACCTGACAATCCTAAGAGGCTTCAGAAGCCAACAGCTCACTGCAAAGTCCTCCTGGTTCTACATTCCCAGAAACAGGAGAAGTCCCCATTGCATGACAGGGAAAGGTGGCAGCAGGAACTGTGTTCATTACACGTACCCCAGATTTGGGATCTGCAAAGCGAGAACAGTTCTGTGGTACTGACTTTTGAAGAACTCTGCAAAGCCATTTTGTTCCCATCTGCAAAACGTATGAAGAAGACTTTGGTGAGAAGCAAGGTTTCTGTGTATGTCCTAACAGCTGCTGGAACTACTACATTTATTATTACACAAAGACATAAGGAAGGTTTTTTTATTTTATTTATACACATGTCGGGGTGGACAAAAATTACAGGACTCTTTTTAAATTTTGCAAAAAAATAGTAAGAAAGCAAAATAATCACCAAGGGGATCCCCCAGAACCGGACCCAGGACTTATGCTCTTCAAGGGGTCTGCAATGACCAGAGGACACAAAATCCACCCATTCTCTGACCGTGCAGTCTGCGAACACCTCACAGACAGAGCCCTTCTTGATGGCACCTGTGTCTGATGGTACATTCAAAAGCAAGTCTACTGAAGACAAGGTCAGAAAGGTGAAAAAAATGTGTCATTGAAAATCCAAACTCTTCCAGTGAGTAGTGCATAAACAGCTGGGAACAGTTCCATCATCTCCTGCTTAAATGGACCCAGTTGTTGCTGTAAGAGTGAGTTCGAAATCGTGGCTTTCATCTATGTTACCCCAGGCACTAGTCCATTTACACACATGATTTCTATTACCCTTAGAGATTTGCTAACTCAAAATATGGCAGCACCTCACCCTGTCGCTTTTGTAGGCAAAAACACTAACATAAACAACATGAGGGTGAGTGATGTATGTTACACATTCCAGGATACATATGCTATATACGGCAACTGAAAGAAAAATGAAATCAAACCTTTTTTCCCCCCTTTATTTGTTCCACTGAACTGCATGTCATTTGATTCCAACACTTAGAAACACGGAAGGGCTCTGGACAACGTTTCATCATACACAAAAGTATCTTGGTGCATATCTGCTAGCTACAAAAACACTCGAGTTGATTAAATGACTCACATCCACTGCACACAGCTCTGGAGCACTGAAGAGCCCATCCAAGACAAACACAGCTCAAAGCTAATATTAGAACAAGCGATAAGAGGGGGCTGTTGCGGATGCCATCAAAGATTAGTGGTGGTTCACACAGACTTTCTCACCCATGTGTCAAGTCTTTTATCTAAGCTGTGCCACGAGTGACAGCCATCACTGCCAGGCTGCAGGAGGAGGACAGCACCATCGACCACAACCAAAACAAACTGCTTGTGTGAAGGCTGGAGGTCCCTCACTAACGCTACCCAAATCTCCAAATTCTACATATGTTTTGTAAGAAGTGACGATGCACTTGTCACGCTGTCTGTACGAGTCTACGAGGCAGCTGTGAGAGAGTTTTGTTCTTCACCACAGGATTTCAGTACTGCACCCCTTGTCAGCAGCCACTGGAGTTTTGCTCTGGGTTCACACCAGAGATCCACCAGCTGCACCTCAGTCTGAACCGTGACCACAGTTCAGTAAAAGTGGCAGGAGAGAGATGTCTGGCATGCCAGCACCTACCGTGCAGTCTCAAAGCAGATACACATCTCTGTTAACTGCCTGGTTGGCTGGGTAAATGCTGATGTGAATGGACTGAACAAAGTGGGATGAAACCCTTATTAGCGATGAAGTTAAACATTTGTCTCACAAGAAGGCAGCTCAAGGTTGGAGATGTAAAGTAAAAACCTAAGACTATCTGGGAGAATTTTTACCTGTCCAAAATCTCTCTTTCTGGATTCTTCTCTCTCCAAAGAAGGATATTTGAGAAAAGAATAAAGCAAGCCTGGCCACCTTGAAAAGTGCTTGATCAAGGAAAGCTGCATGTCCTCAAACCATCCTCACTTCTTATTTTGAAACATTAAACGTGACAAAAGATAATTTTTGGCACTAAATGTGCTCATTGTCTTCAAAGCCGTCAACACTTCCAGCTCTCAGAGACTCTTCCTCCTTCCCTATGTGACTTGCTGTACAATTGATTTTCGCCTCAGTGCTCACCTCTTCCACCTCCTGCTCGACTGCTGCTTCTATGCAGAAGAATATCCTTCTTCCATCAAGCACATACACAGCACGTGGAGTCCTGCTTGTTTGCTGCTAATAAGGTCTGATAAGTACACCAGAAGTACACCAGACAACACAACCCAATTCCCTAAACACAGTGAACTCTGGAGGGGTGAGGAAAGAGGTGAGAGCAGGGGATGTGTTTATTGAATTGCTGCCTTTCAGTGGGACACAGAGGCCATGGCCAGAGCTGCTCAGCCACTCTCTGAGCATCACCACACAGGCAGGTAGGAGGGCAGTGTGGGTTGCTTGGCTCCCACAGCAGTCCCATGAAACAGTTTGAGCTGAAGACAGCAAACAGGAATGGATCAGTATGGGGTTTTTCTGCACCTGCTACTGCAGTCATACTTCATTTTTTACAAGGCCTGTGGACTATCTCTCTGAGTTCAAGGAAATGATGGCACAACTGTAATTGCCATTACAGAGCAAGGCATCTGCAGAATAAATTATCACCTTCATCCTTGGGTCCCTTAAAAACGAAAGCTTATATATCCTAATTTATTTTTTCTGTGCCACAGCTACCTAGAAAAAAATTATTCTTGTCTTTATATGCCTAAAGAAAGTCTTGAGAAGGTATTTGAAAGAAATCTATGCTATTAGATATAACAAAGTCTCATAATGCTGTAATGACTTTCTGAAAGATAATATTCCCTAGCTGCTTCTCAAACATTCATGAAAGAAGAACATATTTCAGGTAATAAAAAGTGTGTAAGATACAAGGTTATTCTGAATGATCATTTACCTCACAAGCTTGCAAGTGACATCATTGTCAGAAAAAAACATTACCATCTCCTCTTCATGGTCTACCCTAAACACATTTCATCTGCAGTTAAAATACTGTGAAAGTCCACTAGTGCTCCTGCTTGGCTACTTGGAGGATTCCTGTACTTGGGTACCTTCTGGTACCTCAGCTTCCCCTGTTTACAGGCAGAGCTGGCTGATGCTCCCCAGATTTGGTTATCTGCTGTTGAGAACTGCTCATTAAAAGTTTATTCTTTTCTTCCAAACACAATAACCTCTCTCAATCTATGCTATTAGCCTGAATAAATTGAACAGAACCAGACCATGGCTCTCACAGGTAGCTGTTCCTCAGGTACTAACAGAAACCATAAGCTCCTATCTTATGCTAATCTTACAAGATAAGCATCTTTGTGTTGGTTTATATTCGATAAGAAACCTCCAAGTGCTAGAGGAAGAAAAGTTGTCAACTAGCATCCCTTCCTCTGGGGTCCACTAAATCATCACACAGAACAATTATGGTGGTATCTGGTCTCTCTAGTGAGGCATTAAGCCAGGGCAAGAATCGCTTATTATAATCTTTAAAGACCCTATTACCTCCTATTATTTCATTGATATTAGATCATTGTTCAGGCTAAATTCCAGTTTGGCTAATCACATTGCACCTGCCAGATTGCTTCTCTAATTGCAAAGCAGGTAAATGTAGCCAGAGGGACTGCAGGAGGTTGCCCTGAAGTATAATGAAAAAGATACCTAGACCTTCCCTGTGTGCACACCCGAAGTTCACATTTTTCTAGGGAATCTTCCAACTGCAGAGTTAAAAGATTTGCCTAATATCTTGCCTGAAAATCAAGCCAATTGCTTCTTGTCCTACTTGCAGTGAACCTCGGGAACAAACGGTCATTATGTCCTTCAACAAAAAAATTATCTTTTTTAGTTTGAAGAGTTTTGGCACATTCCCTCAAAACCTTCTTTTCCCTATTCAAAACAAATACCAGTTCTGCAAGCTTTCTCTGCAGGCTTGCCTTCCCGCACCTCTTAACACCTTCTTCCTCTCAGTGAGACTCTTTCCAGTTTGTCTGCCTGCTATTAAAGGAGGCGCTCAGTAAGTAGCACACTCAAAAGAAGAAACAATATCCAGCTCTTCAGCGCAGCATTCCTCTGCCTCAGGATCACATGTGCCACTCACATCCATGGAAGCCAGGACCCGTGCAGCTCCCTTGGTTTGGCTCAGCCAAGGCAAACCCACTCCTCCAAATGCAGCCTGGTGTGACTCACCGCACAGCTCCCAAAGCCCTGTCGTGCTCAGCCCTGGTGTGTCATGTTAAAACACTGCTCCAGGCACACATAATGAATAAACTTATAAAAGTTAAGTCCCAATCCAAAACAGACCAGCTATTACATCATGGGATATGGAAAGACGGACTAAATTTAACTTCAGAATAACCGTTTTCTCCAAGAATTTTGGCTCCTGCTCATCCAGAGTCAGAGTAACTTCCTATTCAAATATTACCCAAAATTTACCGGACTTTTAAAGATGTGAAGCCACCAGCTTGAAAAAAACTATACATGCAAACAGGCAATGCAAACATCTGATACATTTTTTAATCAGAGTTCTAAAAAAATTAAAAAGGACTCTTGGTAAAAGCCCTGCATACCACTGACATGAATGTAAATGGCACTGTCATTCTAAAATTAAAAACCAAATGTAAATTTAAGTAAAATCTTAGCAATAGTGTAATGTTAAATTGCATTAGGTTATTTTGAACCTGCCATATTAACTGCCAAACAGTTATTCCACATAATTTTGAAGATACCACTCCAAAATAATTTGCAAGATTTCAATTAAATTAAAGGTGATACTGTTATCAGTCATCACCACAGAGAAGCAGTAGCCTCTCAGAGGTTTTTTCCTATTTAGAGAAAAACAAAACCTTCAATCCAACAAGAAACAGAAAAGGACAATTAGTCTACATTTATAATGAACCAAAAGACAAATGTATACAAGTGTAAGTAATGCCTAGAAAAACATAATCTCATAAGTTTTTTCTGTTTTAGGCAATGATCCATCATGTTTCAAAATATGTGATAATCACAGACAAAATACAAATGGGCCCAGCAGCAAAATCTAATTCTTAGCTTTTAACCAGTGAAGACAAACACTTTCATATTCCTAGATATGAGATGAAAGAGCATCCAAAACATCAGGTTAACTTTGGCAGCATACCACACTACCCACCTCCATGAAAATAAATCTACCCAAGAGGCAAAGCATTCCAGCTTTTCTTAACCAGACTCTCAAAGAGGGCTCCTCCCACTTTCAGTGCACAATAGCCAACATAATCTTGTTATTGCAATCATTGTGACAAGAATTTGCTGTTATTTCAAAGTCCAAATGCAACAATTTTTTTTTTCTTTTGCCATGGCACTCTGGAATAACTTTTTAAAACAGGCCTCACACATCCGCAGTGCTGCGTGGGTGCAGAGCTTGCTAATACCTATTGGAAGAGCAAGTGCACCTGGCAGAATTTGTGTGCTTCCATATAGCTGGAGGTTTTATCTGCTGCGTATATCATACCAGGTCAATGCTTAACACAATCCAGAGCTTAGAATCACAGGGCATTTTATTAGCAGCAATGCAGTCTTAAGTGCTTCCACCAAAATATAAATGGGATGACAAACTTCCACTTGCTTTACATTTGCAGCCCAGCACAACTCTTCCCATTCTTCAGATGACCGTATGTTGTCAATGGCAAATTTTGCTTATTATTTGTCAGCAAGAGCACCAGCATCTGCTATCTGGTAGGCTCAACCAGGAGCAAAACAGCTGGGAGCAACACAGCTCTCTGAATCACCAGAACAGGCAGCTCCAGCAACTCCCAGAGCTGTCACATAGCTAAATTTCTTTATTCCCTGCTGCTTTCAGTTAACATTTTTTATGTATGCATCTTAAGGCACAGAGAGACACTTGGAACCTTGGTGGTCAAAACCCTCCCACGTGCTGCACAGTCATGGACTCTGCTGATGGAGCCTTACCAATGGTCAGGAAAAGCACACAGCTGTGCAGGCAGCTTCCTGCAGACTTGGGGCCATTTATGGACAAGTCTCCATCTCTTTCATCCTGTCTGGGTCTTTCTCCCCCCCACCACTCCTTTTGGTGGTGTTGATTGCTTGATGCAGTTGTGCTTGGGAAATAAATAACACAACTCCGCTTCAGGAAACTTTAAAGTAATTCAAAGTAGGCATCAAATAATTTCTTTATGTGTTTTTGCAGTTCATTTTTTTTTATACAGCCACAGAGTAGGATATTCAACTTCATCTATGGAAACACTCTGTTCATCAGTCTCCTGCTTTAATTCAGTGATGTAAGTGTGAGCAGAGTTATAACCAAGCGGCAGTGGGAAAACAGAGCAAAGTCTGGCCTCGCTGACTTTTTGTTGCTGCCATCCTGCTGGCTCACACATCGCAACACAGCCCAACACCACATCCACAAACAGCAGCAGGGAAAGAAAAAACCCATACTTGAAAGCCTCTGGTTTACGGACAGACAGAAGACACTGAAAACATATAAAACCCACAGCAAATAGCAATCCCATGCCGATACAGCACAGATCTGTGCAAGGAGCCTGTCCCTCTCCTCCAGGCAGCATTTACACACAGCAGTGCGCCATACTGGCAGCAGCTGCACACTGATGCCTTTCTCCAGAGCTGCTGGTAGAAGCTACGGACCTCCAATTTAAGCAGTCTTTTTTGGTAAGAGCCCCCATCTTGCCTTACAACGGTCTGAAGCGAAATACAATATTTCCTGATTTTAAAAGAAAAAAAGAAAAATCACCCATTAATTTTTTTTAAGCTATCGTGCTTTTTCACAAGAAAAAAATGGAAGTACTTAGACCACTTCCACTTTATTTTCCCACGGCTTTTCCCCCTATATTTTTATTTAACAACTCTATTTCAAAATCAGGAATCCCTGGAAGTTCAGTCCTGTTATCCCCAAAGCCCTATCGTCACTTCAAGTAGACTTTTCTTAGCCTGTAGCAACAGGCTCAAGTCAAATAGATGAGCACAGAAGACGCTTGATGATCTCAAACTTAACCTGGCAACTCCACCCTGTATTGTATTTACTAATATTTTTCACTTGACTTAATTAGTGGGATTCAAATGAGACCTCAGCACTAACATGCCCAATACCACAAACCACAGTAGTGATGTTTTACATGCTTCACCCGGAGATAGACCAAAACATACTACTGTGGGCTTTCCAGAGCCTCAAGCTCTCCAACACTGCAAGGTGCTGCCAGTTCTCAGGTACAGTGAGCTGCCTCTCCTGGTGCTACTTTCCACTAGGATTTCCTCAAAAATCATTAAATAAATTAGGATGTGCCTTACTTTTGCCTCTCGTTTTCTGATGCCATTCTTATTACACATTTTCAATAACCTACCTTAATCCACAGGATTTTTTTTCCCCCATGAATGCTGAAATTCTTCCATAATAAGAATCACTTAAAAGCTCTGCTTTAGAATACCAAGCAAAACACCACTGACAATAAAAATCACAAAACCTGACACCGCAAGATCTAGGTGGCTCAATGTGATATCAATACCACAACACATCAGGTGCAACCACACCATTAGTCTGAAGAAATAGGTGACAATGTTGTCCTCATCACTGAAGGAAGCAAGGGATTATCTCATTTTTCTAAACCTCCCAGGGAACCAGAGGCAGGAAATAGCGTTTTAATTTTTCCATCACAGTTTCCCACAGAAGATGAGGCAAATACAGAAGTGAAACTATATGCAAGTTCATTGTCCATCTCCTGTTTAAATAAAAATTAATTACCGAGGGCAGTAAAGGCAAAGAAAAAAAGCAGATTTTCAGATGAGAGCCCATGATCACAGGACATTTGGTCGGATGGTTGCTTGGATGTTAGCAAGTGGTCTTTTCACCAAGGGACTCTGAGCAAACCCAGACAAAGTTTCTGGGACAAGTTTAAAGACAAGCTTTAGCCATTCCACAGATAACTGGTTTTATTCTTTTTGAGGCAAAGATCAGAAATAGTTAATTACTTTGATGAGGAGGGTAGTCTCATCTCTAGCAAAATCCCATTTGCTCCTTATGATCATTTCAGCTTCTTTAAGCATATCTCTGCACAGACCATCACTACTGCACCCTGACAGCAGGCCCCCAAAATAGGGCTCTTTTCCCACCTTCAGAAGCTGTCCCTTCTCCCCTTGAAAGACTGCAAAGAAAACTTCACAAAATAAATATCTGAATCTCTAAGTGGTTCCTGAGAGAGTGGCATCTGCCAAAACCAAAGATGGCGTGGAGGTCATTGAAGAAGACGACAAGATCCCACTCCTGGTCACACAGGCAGCTAACTGAGGGGTGAAAGTAGCACAGGCATTCCTCACTCTTGCTAACTCCAGATGCTCATGATGGCCCTCACTTCCCCTAAAGACTTTACAACCATTAGTAGGAACCTAATTACAAGTCCAATTACCACCTCATTACTAACTCATTAATTCTCACGTAGACCAGGTCTTAAAATACTTTCTTGACCGCCTTCTGTGACAGCAATGGCACTTGGATGCCAAGAACGCCAAGGGCCACGGATTTTTCCCAGCCCTGCTCCTGGTTGGGGATGTCAAGCCTGATGAGCGCGCCTGGTAACTCGGGGCTAGTGTTACCTTCACAAACCGAGATCTGACCCTGTCCAGCCCCGCTCCAGCACCACTGCCCCTTCTCTGCAGCCGAGGAGCACTGCTCAGAAAGTCGTTCGACCACTTCCCAAGAAGTCGCCATCACGTCACCCCACCCCACCTCACTTCACCTCACCTCCCGTCACCTCCTCTCGGGTACCAGCCACACCCCCGCCCCGGCTGCCCGCTCACGCTCAGCTCCTCACGGGGAGAAGGGGGCGCCGGCCGCGCCACGGCGGCGGCTCCTCCCGAGCCCGCCTCCCCTACCTTCCTGCGGCGGCCGCCCGGGGGCTGCGGGGCGCAGCAGGCGGGCGCGGTGCTCCCCCGCCGCCCGCTCCGCACGTAGGTGACCCGCCGCCTGCCCCACAGCGCCGCCGCCCCGCCCGGCCGCTGCTCCGCGCCGCGGGACGGCGGGGGCGCCCGCCCCGCCGCCACCACCGCCCGCTCCCGGGGCTTCTCCTCCGGACACCAGGACCGCCTCATGGCCAGCTGGAGGCAGAGGAAGAGCGCGGCGGAGAGCAGGCAGAGGCGGAAAGCCGGGCCCCGCCAGAGCGGCCGCTCCTTGGGCATGGCGGCGGGGGCTGCCCTGCCCGGCGCGGCCGCCCCCCCGCCCCGCCGCAGGGCTCATGCCGCCGGCGGGCCGGGCCCCGCGGCCGCCGCCGCCGCCGAAACTTGGGAGACCCCGCCCCGAGCGGGGCCGGCCGGGGAGGGGCCGGGGTGCCCTTGCCCCGGCCCGACGGGGGCTGCGGGGTGTAGGGGTGCTCGGCATCGGCCGGCCCGCGGGATGCTCCGCGCCCCCGGGTAGCGAAGGCGGAGGTCCCCGTGCTGCTGCGGAGCCACAGGTGCGGGTCGCTGGTACGCGCACCTGGGCCTGACAGGGGACAGAACTCCCCGCCCTGACTCCTGTGTCGGCCCGTCTCTATAGCATGAAAGTGTGCTAACTTGTCAATGTATGTATTAGTTCAGATTATACACATTATATAATGTCATGAAGTAGTGGAATTTTATTGCAGACTTGGGCATTGTTCATGGTTAAGTCAAACAGAAGGACAGCCTGGACCTGGAAGCAAGAACTTTGCTTCTTGGAAGGCTAGAGTTATCCACGAAGGATAAAGGATAACCCTGAACATCCAAGATAACACTAGCATCCTAACCCTTCTGATAAGTCTTTGAAACCTTCCCAGTATCATCTGGCAGTACAGATAATAATTCTAGCAAGGCTGGCTCCAGGGACATCTGGATCAATAGACAAGCAGCCAGAATGCTGCAAAAATAGAACTCCTTTTCAGAGTTCTACTCTAATTAGTAACCAGTGGTGTGGCTGTTAGTGATTAGTCACATTGTATTGGACCTGAACTTTTGAAGGGTATGAGAACCCTGTGTGAAACATCAGCTGTGGTGCCCTAATTTGGCTGCAACTCCTCGTGCTCATGAGTAACTTCTAAGTCTATACTTTGCATCATAGCTTCTTTCCTGGGTTGTCACAGGCCAGCAGCTGATTTTTATGACATATCCTTTGTTTCATGCATGAGCTGAGCAGGGCTGAGAGGCAGTGCAGGGGACAGGTGTCCCACTCACCTCTGTGGGAGCACTGGAGGCCCTGCAGTTTTTTCACAAGGGCGACACACTAGACAGAACTATAAAGTGCACAGGCTGGCTTTTGTCTTAAGCCACAACTCTAAACCATTGCTGAGCGATGAGGAGGTAGCAATGCTTGGTGGGATTTTCTGAAGCAGGAGCCGCAGCTGGGAGGAAGTGTCCATGGCAGGAGGCAAGCTCTGTGTGCACAGGGAGGGGGATGATGGCAGCCAATTTGCAGCACATGCTGCTTGGTGAGTAGCAAATGTATTCCCAGGTGGGATGTGCTGGACATGGGTGCACAACTAATCCCCATTTCTTTGCCAAGTAGGGGAGAGAGTCTGTGAGTCTTGTCCCCTGTGAGCAGTACCGTGCTTCCAGCACCCCTGCCTAATCTGCTGGCAAGGGAGAGTACTTGCTTTGCGGAGCTCCTTTTGGTGTCCTCTCCTCCCTGTCTCTTTACAGCCTGGAGCAGAGCCAGAGCTGACTGCTGCTGGGGGGAGCAGGTCAGAGAGGAGCACTGGGAAAAGTGGAGCCTGCAGCAGCCAAGCAACCAGACCTGCTGGCAGCATGACAGAGGAGCTGCATGTAGGAAGATGAGGGAGAGAGCAATGATCTACCTGGAGAAATGAGATTTCAAGCATGGCTCCAAGCACAGATGCACTGGCAGGTGAGGTGCATGCTCCCTGCTGTTTAAACATTGCTGTCCTCTTTTTTTAGGTAAACTGTTCTTCTAAATTAGGTTAAAGCAATTCCATGGTTGTTAGAAACTTCCCTAAATGCAGACCTCTCTTGGAAGGGGGTACATGGCAGTCATGCCTGACATTCCTGTAGCAAGAGGGTGGCTCCTATGTTATAAACTAAACCAGGGCCATGACCCAGACGAAAACTAATTCAAGAAAAACTGTATCCAGAGCATGTTCCTGATACACTTGGACACCCTTTTTGGTACCATCCTATCTTTTGGACATCCTTTGGGTGGTTTACTCCTCTGGGAAAATGCGGTGTAGGTCAGAGCACTCCTCCCCCTGCCTCAGTTCAGGGGTCCCTGTCTTTCTCTTGGACAGGCTCAGGTGCTTGCCACGGGCAAGCAAGTTGGCTCTGGCTGTGGACCATTCTGTTAACCACATGCTTTTCCTGTTTCCACCCCACTTAGGTGGCTCACAAACGGATCATAAAAGTCCTGCTACTAGTGCAAGAAAGGATTTTATGAGGGAAGAGGGAGAATGCAACTGCACCAATCATGACTGACATCAACTGAAGTGATGGGCATCTGGCTCCATCCATGAGCATCACCTGTAGTTCCTCAGCAGATCACTTTGGCTGCCATGGGGCTCCCTGTCCACCACTTTACTTCTCCATGTGAAATGGCAACATTTATCTGCGTGACAGAAGTAATGCTGGTGCTCAGGGAAGAGAGATTTAGACGTACATCCAGAACACTAAATGCAGGGGTAAATGTGACAAGACACCAGACTTGCAATAGTGCTAGCCCAAATAATTATATCACAAGCTTCTTAGCACAAAGTTTGCTTTAAGCTATCAGCATCTAGTCAATAATTAATGACTTGTTAAGGTCCTATTAAAATATAACTTTGTGTTTGTGATTATGGAGAAAATATTGAAGGCAGGAGTACAAAAGTTGACTACAAAAATATAAAGTGCCCAAATACATTTTAAAACTCTCTCATGAGGTTTAACCCTTGAGAAATCAAAGCTTTCCTAAAAACTTGAGTAGTATATACTCAAATGAAAGAGGTCTACCTGAGCAGAATAAAATCCACTAACTCTTTCTTGGTTTTATCATCACCGGTTCATTTGTCGTCACTGAGCTGTAAGTGCTCACCTTGTATGAAATATTCCCTTCCTTAGAAAGCTGATCATCCCCAATTTGTGAGCATGATAGGACTGGTTCTGACAAAGAACAGTTCAAAAATTTAACTCAGTGTTTTGCTTTTGTGTTTTAACAAACAATTGAATTTCTTATGTTTCCCACCCGCTTCCACACCAACTCCCCCCCAGCTTTTATGAATGTAAGTCTGCCTGTTTAAAACACAACAAAGGGCTTCTAAAGATAAAGAAAAAGGGAACAATGGTAGAGAAGGATCTCAGGAAATCTCGGGAACAATGAGAAATCTTATCTGGATTAGCATGAGAATCAGTGGGAATTAAGATAGTACCTTAAAAAGTCTCACTTTCCCATTTTAACAAGTGAATTATAAATCATTCTTCCCCCAAGCATTGATTGCAAAGATATGTGTGTGAGCAATGCCAGTTAAGAAAAAGAGCAAATTAAAATTGTAGCATAGTGAATGCAACTCCAATCCAACTGGAGGATGGGCCTTTTTGAGGTGATTGCTGTGAAGTACAACTTCTGTAAAGTTTCACAGATTCTGCAAAACATGTTTACTCTTTAAGTTAGTCAGCAAATAGCCTCCCCTTCTTGCTGTCCTAAAGCAAGATGGATAGTGTTGAAGGAACATATGCTGGATCCAGCTGAATACAAACCACTGCCATGTAACACAAGGAGTAACTGGAACAGCGACTCTAAATGTGAGCATTCAATTTCTACTGAGAACAGCGAGCATCATGCCCTGATAACCAAAATCAGACATTGGTCTTACTGTGTCTGCTTTTTATATAGGAGCACAGAGCTACAGCTCCCTTAGTTTCTCAAAAAAAGTCTTTAAACTGCTAAAATTCCTCTCTCTTTTACAAATTTCTCTATGGTGAGAGCACAGTGCTAAACCTCTAGAAGAAAAAAGTTTAACACCAATGAAATTTCATTGCTTTGGTGCTGTTTTTGCTGCTTATAAATTACCTCTTGCCTGGGATACTGTTGGTAGTGAAATCTCTCCTTTGCAGCAGTTTTTTAATGTTGCTTTTTCTTACAGCCATTTTCAGTTCAAACATCTTGCCTACTACCATCCATCTTCTGCTTCCACCCACTGTCAAGGCATCTGTTTACCTTCTGGTTAGTTAAAATGCCTTCCCCAATTCCTGTGCAAAATTAAACCCCAGACAGGAAAAACGCCACTAGGAGTTCCCTAGATTCTCCAAGGGCTGTTAACACAAGTCAAACATTCCTCCTATAAAATGAGTGAATGAATAAAAATGCTCTTTTTGACTCTGCCTAACAACTGCACTGGATTTGGTATGAGCCACTTGCCAAAATCTACAGGACAGAGAAAAGGAAGACTTTTTTTCCTCTCTCCTCCCTCCTACACTCCTGGCTAATGCTTTTAAAATCCGAGTGATGTTGTTCCATCCACACGAAAACAGAGATGTTTTATGCAGAAACTTTCACAAGGTCATTTTAAAAGTGGCCACAGGAAGAGAAGCACAGTGTGTTCTTCCCCACTGAAGATGTGTGTGCCTCTGATCCTGAGTCTGCAGGAGTCAGAGCTGTGACCCAGGCCTGGTTTATTGCCTTGCACATTTACGTGCCAAAGCTCTGCCATAGTCCTGGGGAACATGGGATGAAATGTTTGTAGCTCCTGGGTGACTTCTCAGTGATGGCTTCGGTGCAAGCCTGATCTCATTTCTGTTCCTTAAAATTGCAGCTCAAAATCTTGGATTTCTTTATGCATCAAATGACAGACGACCCTGGAGCCTGCACATAGCCATCAGCTCTGCCAGGTACGTACAGCACTTACTTCTTCCCATACCTTAAATCCCACTGAAAACTCAGAGAAAGAATCTCTTTCTGTTATCTTTTAAATGTTAGCAACAGAGAAGTAAATTGACCACATTGGTCTATTACTGACTTACTGCAGCTGAGAAATACATGTCTGAACAGCTGTCAGGGCAAAAGCTCAGCTGTGTGAATTATTAAAACCACTTCTCAGCTCACCACTGGTAAATTTGAAGATAACAGCTAAAAATATATGTTCATGCAGTCTCCCATTAGCTCTCCTCACGCTTGTGGGCTATTTAGGCAGCTTAACACAAGACTGATCTTGCTGTGCAGCAACACAGCACGAGGCATGAGTAGAGGCTGTCTTTTCCCTCCAGCTACAGAGGGATTCTATACACACGGTCTGGCCACATGATCCAAATTTGATGAAAGAGATAGTTGATAATTATTGGCCTGAAGAGGGGATTATAGATCAAGGTTTACCTCTGAGACACACTCTTGTGTGTTTGCACTCATACATACCTGTACCGGTACACACACATTCACTGCAGGAATGAGAAGAAGAATGAGACAGCCCTTCAGCAGAAGATGCTCTGCAGGTCTGTGCTATACCTGGACCTTATCTTTATTTATTTAACCCTAATCCTCTAGCAGCTGTTTCTCTCCTGTAGAAGAACAACAGTGATTTTACATTTTTCCTTTTACTTAACTGTCCAATCATTCTGAACAAGCAAAATTCTGCCTGCTTTTTAAAATAAGGGCTTGCAATTTTATTGAACAGATACCAGTATATAAATTGAAAACAGGTATGGCCATTTTTAAAAAAAGATGTTCCAGTTTACAGGAATTAAGCAGTGATAGCTCATATGCAGTTCACATACTACTGCACAGACTTTTGTGATAGCAGTTTGTTGCCTGTATTTCTTCTGCATCTATACTGTAATCCCTGACAGATGTCCAGCTTTGCTTAAAAATTACCCTGAGTTTCTATTACAAAATCCTATTTTCTCTATGTTTTAGAGATTACCTTGGTGTTTTTCTGGCTTCAGCTTTCTGCCTTTTTTTTTGGAAGCCATAAATTTTACTGACATTTTTACACTTCTAAACTGAAGGATGAATATCTTTCATTAAAAACTGTAATTTGGCATAGGGATTAATCTATAATGGTCAGAATTTGAGAAAACCCCACAGCTGGAATAGTAATGATGGCTTTAAGAAATTATATAAGCCTTTTTATTACATGTTTTAATGGGCTTACATAGAACAGTACAAATGCCAAAGTATTTATATAGGGGATGGCAACGGCACTAGAGCAATAGAGCAGATGTCACTGAAAGAGACTTTCATCTGCAAGCACTCAGTGAAAAGGGCTCTCCAAGGGGAGAAGAGAAGCAAGCCAGAGCACTGGGGCTGCTAGGGAGAAGAAGAGCAGCAAAATGTTCCAGGTAGAAGATTCACAAACAAATTAAGACCCATAATTAATGTATTGTGCACTTTTTCTACAGTCTGTCTTGCAACGTTGTTTGATATACTGGCATGTGTCTGTACAATTTATGCCTCATTAAAGGCAATAGGAAACAATAAAAGCTGGAAGTGGTTGGCAGTACATTTGACAGACCTGATGGGCGAAAAGCAGCTTTCATAGGATAGAAGGCATGTAAAAATGTCCTGGACCAGTATGCAGACCAATTAATAATATGCATCCATGTTTAATAAAGGCCTCACCCATGTGTCTGAAAAGCATCCCGTTTTTTCAGGATACTGAATTCAGGATCATTATCCTTACCTGTAATAAAAAGGTTGCTTTTTTAAACAATTACCGTGTGGTCAGCCAATCGTCTCCTTCAGCTGGTTGCATTTTAAACATCTTAGATACAATCCTAACAAGGAGGAGAGAAATGGCCTTGCCCTCAGCAGAAAAGATGCCACAGCTCCCCTGCAGCTGAGCAGCCTGTCTGGGAACAGACGGTGAGGATAAAACTCAGCACTATTCCCGCAGGTTCCTTTCAAGGCAGTTTGCCCTCGATGCCATGTAGAGCAGGATCAATGATGCAGAGATACCAGTATTGACTGGAAGTGGAATAACCTCCTTAGCTGAGAGTTTGTATGTAGGTTAGGTGTTGCTGCAGGACTCATCCTTTCGGCATGTGTCTTCCTGCAGCATACCTGCCTTCAACCTCAGATATGGATATGGAAAGCAAAGGCCAGTTGGATGTTTTGAAGATGTTCTGGGAAGGACAAAGTGGGTTTGCAATGACACAGGCACCTCCACAGGCATCGCTTCAGGCGATGAACACTCAGCCAGGCTAATGCTTGTGGTTGTGCCCCAGCTCCTGGCTCGCTTGCAGGCTCCTTATTAGGAGGAGATCCCTTTGCCAGAATGCATTGAAATTCTTCAGGAACAAGGTAATTTCTCTGTACTCTGTCAGGAGATCAAGTACATGCTCCCAAAAGCATAAAGGATTTTTGCAGGGCTTGCTTTGTGCCTGCCACTCTCCTGGTGGCAAGGCTGGAGGCAAAGCCAGCAGCTACAGAGCCTGCACTGCCATCTCCCCACAGTCCAGTCAGTGTAGCAGAGGCAGCATACCGGCAAGGACTGTCCCAGAGGACACTTACCTCCCCTGCAAGGCAAAGGAGAAGCTGTGGCTTCTCCTAAGCTGTAGCTGGGTTAATTCCAGAAGCCAGGAAAGCGAAGGAACCTCCTAGCCAGAGTGCAGGGCATGAATGCAGGCAGGGAGAGACCCCAGCTCTGGGATGTGCAGCTGGAAGAGGCAAATCTTCCCCCTTACTTCTCACTTCTCCCTCAGGCTTAATGTGAAGGAAAGAAGATCATCACTGATGCATAGTGACAGGAGGCTTTAGGAATCCAGGGCTTTTTGCTCAATCTTTGTGCTGAAGTGCTCAGTCTTAGGCAGAGACAAACAGCAACAAGATTGCTCTCAGCAACCCAGACAAGAACATTTTAGAGCATAATTATGGATGAGATGCAAAAGGACAAAAAAGAGGGAAAACATCTGTTCGCATAGAGTTTATTGCCGTTCACTTAAGAGGCCCATTAAATGCTAGAAAAATCTATTTATCCTTCTGCTTGAGGCAATTATCCTGCTGCAAATCTCTGTGGAAATTTGCCCTGTGTTTATTCTTGGAATGCTGACACTGTGCAGATACACTCACCACACAGAAAGAAGGCGCAGACCTTGCCCACCAAGGCTTATGGAGGGATTTTCAGAAGCAGAGTAGCCAGTGCTTCTCAAGGTCTTTACCTCTGTGGAAAAGTGGGTTGTTTCTTGGAGTCTTTCCCTGGACTTCAGCTGCCTCAGCCCCTTTATTTCAAAAATCAAAAGGAGCTTTTTCATTAGAAGCACACCCAAAAGTGGGATTGCTCTTCTTGAAACCACTGTCATAGCAGTATGGGGCATGAGAAGACCAAATACAGTTCTTCGAATGCTCAAAGGCGATCAGCTGTCCTACTGAGCAGGAAATCATTTGACTCAGCAGGCTGCAAGGTCTGTGCAGAGGACAGGCTTCATCTGCTTGAAGCCCAACCATGCACTTGTTTGGCAAAGAGGAAAGCAAGTGCAACTGTGTTGGTTCATCCCTCCCCCCTCTCCTCTGGACTGCTCAGGCCTTTGCATAAGAGCTTGGCAGTGAAGCATCTCTTGACCATACCAGGAACTCCTGGAAAGCTAAGGTGGGGGCAGCACTGACTGTATCGGGAACTCCTGTTGCCTGACCAGGGTGGAAGATGACAGCAGGAATAATCAGTCATCCCCTGACAGCCTTGGAACGTTCCTTATCAGAATTGTAGCTCAAGTGGAACAGTACCATCCTCACTGGAATTTCAAAAATTCCAGTAATAGCTAACCCAGATTGCAGCCAGGATGAAAATTTACCAGTGACTTAAGCCAATCCTCAACCAAACGGTCCTAAGACTCTTCTGGACTGTAGTGGACTGCATCAGTATTTCCCTCTGTGTGGGATGCCTCTCAGACTGCCTGAACTCTCAAGTGTGTGAAATTTGAAGTGTCGCCTGGCAACAGAATCTGGGCTGAAATCCCCACTACTCGAGACTCAATCCTCCCCTCTCTGCACACCTATTGAGAAATGCCAAAAAGGCATTAGACATGAGCATTTCACTGAATCTTGAGGGGAATTTTTTAATAGGTATACCTTTGTACTTCTACACTACATATCCATATTTGTGTTACCTTCGTACATTTGCATACACATATCTGTGTGTATGTATTGCCTTGAACATCCTATAACAAATATAGTATACATGTTATTATCTTGAATCTGTAACTGTTATTATTGTTATGTTCATTGTTGATAATTGTCTAGCTTTTAAATGCTGTTATGATTAAGTGCTGCTAAATCTTTTAGATATCAACCATTGACTAAGTCTGAGCCCAAGATTGGATTCAGCCACATCTACACTCTTCTCTGAGAAGGAGTTTGGAGGGCAATGGGGTCTGCTCTGAATCTCATGACTCAATGAAAGTTCTCCCTTACCACTTTTTACATACCTGTCCTCCATATAAATCACCCTAAATTGATTCTAATTCAATTTTCTTTTATATTCATTATATTCATATATTATCCATGCACTAAGTAGTAGAGTGAGCCTTGCCATCGAACTTTGTCTCACTTTTGCAAATTTATAGCAAAGTTTGTTTTTGCTCGTATCTTTGATGATGATTTTTTAAGCGATCTAAGCCGCTCATTTTTGCTACAGCAAGTCTCCCTTCATGGCTCTAGTGCATTCTTGTGAGAAAAGGGTTGTTTTTCAGACCTCCACTTTAGCCAAGATGTTGACTGGAGGTTTGCGTGCAGGTGTATCAGAACACCAACAGCTGGCTTGGCTGCTTAATTATCTGGTGATGCAGAAAATAAACAAGCCTCTGCTTCTCTGGCTCATAAATGTAATGAAAGGCTAATGTAAGGTTTAGATATCAGCTGGTTGATCAGGACTTTGCAGAAATTGGATAAAAAGGTAGGAGATGTGGCAATGACAGGAGCACAGCATGTGGTGCACACAGGGCACGCAGTGCATGGCTCTTACAGCGCAAGAAATATATTGTCCCCCATGGTAGGTAATGGACATGAACAGGAACAGAGGAAAGTGGCATGGGTCAGTGTTCTCCTAGTGCTGCTGTCAGCAGTGTGAGACAGTCTCAAAGGATAAAAACAAAACACATGAAAAATATTCCCTTGAAACTTCTTTTACTTTTGAAAATACCATTTCTACGAAGTTGTTCACTTTGAGAAATGTTTCATTCTCCTTTCTTTTCACCCCAGCTTTTCACTCCCTTTTTCATAAGGCTGAGTTTTGACTCATGTCTGCTTCTCCTCCAAAATACGTGTATTGAGAAAAACAAACCTGGGGGGAGGACTCCCAGAAAGGAAACAGTCCATTTCGGATCTTGAACCAGTGATAGTTTTTAATACCTGAGCACCCAGAGTGTTGTGTGGGCTCGCCAGGAGCCAGGCAAGGCAGTGTGAACATGGCCAGGCTGCAGCCCCACAGGGACCCCACCACAAGATGTGCAGCCCAGGCACAGCTTATGAGGCTAGGGGACAACAAGTCCCCACAC
Organism: Pyrocephalus nanus; assembly: GCA_038380795.1. NCBI lineage: Eukaryota > Metazoa > Chordata > Aves > Passeriformes > Tyrannidae > Pyrocephalus > Pyrocephalus nanus. The sequence goes on from CM076260.1 coordinate 46,350,274, forward strand.
CGGGAGGAACAGAAGACACTTGGCTACCCAAGGCAGTGGTTTCCCTGACAGACTTTTGATGGGAGAAAACCTCTGGGACCTGCTGCTATAGCAGCAGCTTTGTCTAGGATTATGATTCCTTACTTTCTGTTAACAGCTTCTGGTATGCTGCTACCTTCACCTTTCTATTTCCTTAATGTACTTTTCTAAGCATTCTCCATGAGAAACTGATTTACAATATTTTCTTTTAAGCTCTATTGCAGCACCCAAGTCCTCACAGCCTTGTGGTTATGTGGGAGCCTGACAGGCACACAGATTTCCACTAAATTCAGCATTACTGCATTTGCTCTTTGAGACGCAGTGTGCGGATTTCTTTCAGCAACTGCTTGATCCAACATCTCCCTCTGGTGGAAAACAGAGAATAAAGCAGGATAAAATAGAGCATCGTGCAGCGTAACGTGCTTACTTGAATGCCATGAAAATAATAAAAATCTCGGTCCAGGCCATGATGTTCTCTCTAATTGCTACATTTATTCCTAATTAATTTGAATGTTATCTCAAATAGTCCTCATCTGTAAAAGAATGGAAACAAATGGTGAATGCTAATTTTCCTTTATTTTCCAGAAATTTGACAAATTTGTTTTAAACAGAGGCAAAAGCCACTATCTAAACAATATGTCTTTATGGCATTGTTTCTGTGAAAAAAATCAACACAATTCCCTGTTGCAGAAAACTATTCTTTTGTGCTTAAGCTCCAAAATCCATCACACATCCATCCTGCTGTCTGCAATCGCAAGGACTGATAAAAATGTCTCAAAATATAACTGTTCTCCTTCTATACCATAATTACACCTTTGAAGTTCCATGTGAGTGTGACAGATTGGTTGCCATCTGCCAGGGTGCCTATTCAGTGTAGATCAGAAAATACAAATAAGAAGGAAATACTTAAGTATAGTCTAGATAACTTTTGTCTGGACACGTATGGGATTAAGGAATAGTACAGAGATAAAATGCTTTGCAGAGGGGACAGCTACGTCTTTCTTTAGGCACCTTTCATCAGCATGGGAGGTTTGGGAGGTTTAACGAACCTTCCACTGTTAATCCTCTCCCCTCTGCAAGTGTTTCCCTGACACTTATTCTGTGATTCCAGATGAAAACTACGGAGCTGATGCAGCAGTACAGACAGATTTAAGATAAAAAATGGAGTTTTGAAAATTTTTCAATTGCTGGCTCAGCTTCAGCTGGAGCTGGAGAGGTAACAGAGGCCACATCTTTGCTTCAGCTCCGTGCAAGAGTCTTGTGTGAGGAAGAGAATCTCAGGGAGGGATGATGAGTTATTGCCAGAGACTGACACCCGAGGGTGGGCAGCTGAACCAAGAGAGGACTCAACATCTCATCAGCTGCCTAAAGCCTAGAAGCAGTCAGTGTCAGTGATCTGGCTTGCAGGAACTTGAACAGTGTGACTCTCCTTTGTGGGCAGGTCTATGGTCAGCACAGGGCAGCACTGCTATGTATCGCTCAGTCTTTGTATGGCACGACCTTAGACAGGGAGAAAACCGCTGTGAGAAAGAGGAAGATTTAAAAAGGAATTTCAAGTTAGAGACTGGGGAAGTGAGGAGGAAGGGAGGAGCAGTGCTTCTTGATGGCATATCTTTAAAGGTGACTCTTTGACCTCTTTACAACCACAAGTAAGCATTGCTATAGCCATGAAAATAAGGGTCTAAAATCTTCAATTTTTATACAGTGGTATTGAAATATCAGAGACATCCCAGAAGAGAGGTAATTACTGGGTCATTGTAATAGCATGGTAAAAATTACATGGGAAAGAACCAAAACGGATCCCATCCAAATGAGGAAAAGGACATGAACTCCGTCAGATTAAGAGCAGATACAGAAAGGCAAACTAAAAAAAGATTCTCAGGAAACAGCCTGCTACTAGACAAAAAGCCTTCTCTATCCTAGCAGGAGCAGGGAACCTGCTGGAAAGTTCTGCAGGTGATCAGGGTGTACAGTCAGCAGATGATCAGCATGGCAAAGGAGTTGGAGAGAAAACAAGCTCTAACACAACAGCTAAACAGATTACTTGTGTCTGGCTTCAGCATAGAAATGCTTAGTGAAATTCCCACGGCAGAACCACTTGTTAAAGGGATAATGCAGAGAGGCTGCCACAGATTGAAGGGCCATTAGATGAGGCTTTAGAACAAATTGATGCGAGGGATAGTAACAAATTCATGAGAAGCAGATGTTACTCGCTTGTGGGTTTTTAAGGCACACTAATGGAAATTTTTGCACTATAAGAGCGAGTGTATAAGCTCTTACTTAAAACAGCCAAAGAAAAAAGAGGATGGCATGTGATACAGTTTTCTTTTAAGTGCCGTGAGGGATCTAGAGAACTGCAAACCACTGTGACATCTGTAGCAGGTAAACAGCAAAAGCCATAGTAATAGAACAGTTGCAAGGACAGACACAGGCTAAGAGCTTAAAGTGAGGACCTATGAAGCTGTGCTCCACCACCCTCTCACATCTTCAGAGGATACAGTGAAGCTGCGGAATAAAGCAATCTGCTTGGTATGATCTGCTCAGCTTCTGGAAAGCCTTTAATAACATCTGTCACCCATAAAGAAGCTAATCTGGCACGGAGTAAGAGGGAAGATCCTCTCATGAGTCAGCAACTGCATAGAGGATAGAGACAAGTTAAAGGTAAATCATCCATTCTTCACAGTGGAAAGAAGTCACCAGTGGCATCTTAGAGGGATAGCGGTAGGGCCAGTGCTCATCCACATACCCATTAGTCAGGCAGTAAATGCTTCGGATTGCTCCAACCCAGGTGCAGCACCTTGCACTTGGCCTCGTTAAACTTCATGAGGTTTGCACAGTCCCATATCTTGAGCCTGTCCAGGTCTCTCTGGATGGCATCCCTTCCCTCCAGCGTGCCAACTTCACCACACAGCTTGGTGTCATTGGCAAACTTGCTGAGGGTGCACTGTCCATGTTGCTGACAAAGATGTTAAACAGCACCAGCCCCAGTACTGACCCCTGAGGGGCATCTTCACTTGGGACACCATCCCCTGGCCTTGTTGAGAACAAGGTCCATCATAGCACCACTCCTTGCTGGCTGCTCTATCACTTGGAGAAGGAAGTTGTCATCAGTGCATTCCAGGAACATCCTGGATTGCTTATGTCCTGCTGTGCTGTCCCTCCAACCGATATCAGGGAGGTTGAAGTCCCCCATGAGGACCAGGACTCATGAGGCCAGTCACAAATGAGTGTTATAAGTGACCTGTAGCAGACCCTGAGTATAATGTCATGTGTCCCTGCCCTACCTGTGATCTTGACGCACAACCTCCTGGTCAGATCTTGACCCATCCCCAGGTGAAGCCCCCTGCATTCGAGCTGCTCATTGCCATAGAGGGCAACACCCCTTCCTTGTCCTCCCTACCTGTCCTTGAAGAGCCTATATCCTAATTGATGTCACTAATTAAATACAAAGTTCATCCCCTACCAGGAGTACAGTGTGCAGTTCTGGTCCCTCTACCAGGAGTACAGTGTGCAGTTCTGGTCCCTCAGTTTCCAAAAGAGTATGTTAGACTGAGGAAAGGTATAAAGATGGGCAGATATAGGATGATTTCATGGGGGTAGCAGCTAAGATATAATTATGTATTATTTAAACCAAGATTCTTCAAGGTGTAAATGAAGAGTCTGAGAGGGAGTGTGGTGGAGCTTTATAAATTCAAGAAGGATCATGGAAAATAACTAGTCACCACCCCTCATATGATGCAAGAAAGGGGCATCAAAAGATGTTTTCAGGTTCAAGATAAAGATAAAGACAAGGAGCTCAGCTCCTGGGGAAAGAAGCGTGTCTCTTTACAGCACCTGTTTTCACAAGATGTTGGGGATTACAGAAGCACCACACATGGCTTTAGAAGCAAGTCAACAAATGTGTGAAAGTTGAATCATCCAAAACACGAAGCTACCCCTCAGCTGAGGAAGGCTCTAGGTTAGAAGTGGCCGCCCCCTCTGCTGGCCATGGCCAGAGCTAGGACACCAGACTGATGGGTGCAGCTGAAACTGTTCTGATGTTTTTATCTAACTTTTAGAAGTAAATTAGAAGAAACCCCAAGGCTCTGCAGAGCATAAGTGCACAACCACAGCTTTATTTTCTCATGGGGCTATAATCACCCTATTACCATCAGTAGTGTTTCTTGCTCCAGGATGAGCTACACTGATCGCTATTTTTTAAGATTAAAATAAAGATTTAAGAAAAAATAGCTCTTTCTCATGTTCTTTTTCCATGTATTTTTGTGTTCTGTGTTAGCTGAGGACAAGCTGCAGTTTGACAAGCTCTACACCAACACTGCTGCCAAAAGCAGCAGCTCTGCCCTCTCATACCACTGGAAAGGACAAATGGGGGGGGGTGCCAGAGGGGGGAATGCAAAATTAGCCTTCAGAGATGAGAAAAAGAGGGCAAGGCTGCTGAAGGCAGGGCTGGCTTAGGCTGGTCCAGGCGCTTATTGACCTATAACTTAATTTGCTGATGTTTCTTCTGACAGCTGTCCTTTGAAAAGGATAACTGTCCTCATCCCCAGTGAGAGCAGCAGAAGTTGGCAGCCATGACTGAATGTGGCCTTTCTTGGCCATGTCAGGCTATCCCAAATGAAAGAAAATCCCTTGTTTATGAAAGGAAACACTACAGAAGTGACCTTTGCTCCATTATTAGAACTTTATTTATCAGTTCATTTTAATAATGTAAATTCTTGAAGGATTTTGAATAGTTTTTGTAACTCTAACGACTAAATAATAGACAAAAGCGGATGATACTCTTAACTGAGACATTTACGATCTAATGAGTGGTTTAATCACTAACAATCAGACTTGTACTTTGATAGTAGGATCCAGTTTTGCAGAGTGATTATCTTCAGCCACATCAAAGAGCTTGAATTGCCAAGGGGAGTGTAAAGCCCAGCTCGGCCTCTGCCATGGAGTGAGATGGTCTGGTCTCTGGTGACTCAGCTTTCTTACAGCAGAGGAGCTTGCTCACGTCCCATTACAGACAAATTTGTCTTTAGAGCATTTATCTAGTCTTAAATGGCTCTTCTCTTTTATGAAACCAAACCTGGTGTTAGAATCCTTGTTAGTTTGTCTCCAATTTATTCATATCAGCTGTTGCAAGGAATGCAGACAGTGTGGATGTGAAGTAGAAAAGAGATGTTTTAATTCCCAAGCCCACTCTGAAAAATCCTCTTCTGTGGAACGCAGACCACATCAATGTTGCTATGCAGGGGGGGGGGGGGAAATCATCTGTCAGAGCAAAATCTGAGGGGCTTGGAGGGAAAAAAACCAAACTTGCAAACAAGTGTGAGAAAAGATGCACAAAACTGTAGTTCATATGGGGCAATGTTAGCAGAAACTAAGTTCTCTGAGGTGTAATATGAGCAAATGCAGTCATCAGTATCACAAACCTGTCTTAAAATCTCTGTGGCAGACAATGACCTAACACTGCTTTCTGTAAGAGCTGACCTGGAGCACTGTAATGCAGCACTTTGTGGGGTTTTCTTTTCCTTGTAAATTATATGGTCAGTGATAAAATTTGTTAGCAAGAGGGCAGGAGCAAGGGCAGTACTAGATTAGATTTGGCACAAAAGGAGAGAACTGACTTTTACTGAATCTGAACCTAGTGCATCTGACACCCTTTAGATGCAGATGCAAAAATGCTAAATTGAGGTTATGTGTATTATCCTGCAGGGATGTGACTCCTGTTACGTGAAGAGTATTTACATATCTTATCTTCTTCTTAACCTGAGGCTAGAACAAAGGCCCAGGGCAGCAACAATGCCACACAGAGAAGACGAACAGCTGGACCAATACTTGGAGCAATCCACCATGCCTTTCCAAGGTAGCAGCTGGAAGCCAGGTGAGATACCACTGAATATGTGCAATTTCACAAGTTGTTGACTTAGTTTCTTTCCTTTTATTCCATAATGGAGTAAAAGTCCAAGCTGCTACTGGGAGATGCAACACTAGCCTGCTGTAAATGGAAAAGGAGCCTCTGGGATTCACAGCTTGGCCCCTGATGAAGAGCCTTGCAGGGCAGCAATGCACTCTCCCACCAGGCAAGCAGCCTCTTTGGCTGTGCCCATATGTACAGAAAAGCCACCTGCCCCATGCCCATAGTTGTGGACCACTAGGAGCTTAACTCCTCCTTGGCTCAAAACCTCCCTCTGCAGTCTCACACACTGCCTGGACGGCCTCAGGCCCACCTTCACCTTGATATCCTGAGCTTCCCGCAGTGAGGGCTCAAGGGAGCAGCATCTGTCAAAGATGTCTTTGGTAGTGTCAGGGTCAGGGGAGAGACTCCAGCTCTCCTTTTCCCTAGTTCCCCCCAGGGTTACCCTGTGTATCCCTGGGTAGATGTAAGTTAAGCCATCCCCGTCCCGGATGAAGTTTTTCACCCAAGGAGCATAAACCTTGAGTACTTGTCCCCTGACAGGGAAGAGTTTCTTGTCCCCCACCAGCTGGTAGGCGCCAATGCCTGCACAGTTGACAATGATGTCATAGTCACTGTGCAGCTCCCACAGGTCTGAAACTTTTCTCTTGTACATCTGGACGCCAGTTGCTTTCAACCTGCAAAAAGACTCCAGAAGTGAGACAGGAAAGAAACCTCAAAACCCTAATGTAATTATTATGAACATTAAGTAAATGAGATAGATTGCCTTTGCCTTTACATAATGATCAAACCCAAACAACAGATGGGACAAAAAATGTAAAGAAAGTGCTGTGAGGATTCTGTTTGTCATTTGTCTGATTTGATCTCATCAAAGCTATTTTTTAGCTTGGTGGGGCTGGAAAAGATACAGCAAGTTGATCAATTAAAGGATCTGGCAGAAGACCCTAGGCAGACAGTCAGGTCCTCATGGTCTCATTGATTTATTTCTGTAACAGTATCAAGCTTTAACAGCTCAAGCAAGCAGAAAACCAACAGATTTATTTACCAACTTACTCCTGCTGGTGACAGAGCTATCATACTACACCCCTTCTGATGTGCCTGTTACATGCCATCACATTCATTCCCAGCACCCCTCCTGAGCCACACAGTCAAGCCCTAAGATATCCATGCAGGCTGGGCAGATGTGGCATGGTACCCCCAGGTAATACATAGTCTCCTAGGGCAGCAGCCAGGAGTCACCCAGGACAGCTCAGAGCACTATACATCCACGTCTGCTCTTCAGCAAAAGTCCCTTCTTCTTGATGTTAATTTTTAAGATCAATTTCAAGCCAAATCCTCCCCTAAGCTTGCCTAAAGCTTGAAGCTCTTTCCTGTGGAAAATCACTGGCATGAGATGGAGTCACTGCATGCTGTCAGCTGGGTCCAGTTGCTGGGGGTTTTTACTGGGGGGTTTTAGCATAAGTAAGTCAGGAGACAGGTCTGTGATAATGATGGGAAATCCTGTCCTTTGCAATATTCCAGCAGATGGCAAAGTCATCAACCTCACTATAAAGGCAATGGTTTCCCACAAAGTAGTGAGTGAGAGAAGGATCCAGGGCATAGAGGATGCTCTGAGGCCTGGTGCAGCAGGACATTGAAGCTGTTCAGGAAGAACAGGGGAGGTCTCATGCAGCAGCTCTGGCTGGGCAACTTGCTGGGAGAGCTTATACGTGTTGTCATTGGAACTCTGTCATCATGCCATTAAAAAAACGCCAATAAAAAAACCCACAAACTTCTGAAAACTCCATAATTCAGGCGAGCAAGCAGGGAAAAAAAGTCCTGAAGTCTATTTTTGGACCAGCCAGGTGGGCACAAAAACAATTTTCCTCATGGATTGCCAAAACAATAGTCTATAAATACTGCTCAGGTCACCAGGGATTTGAGAATTAGTTACATGTTTAATATGCTCTCACTTCTCATCACTAGGGAGAAGAGAAAGAAAAAGAGCTTCAGCATCTCATTAGACTATATCCTTTGAGAAATAAGAAGACTATAGCAGGAATGAGGAGAGGGCAGAAATCTCACGGCAGCTACTAAATGGGTTGTAGAACTTAGTTGTCTTGCAGCAGAGATTGCTTGTGGTAGGCAATGAAACGTGACAGAGAACATGTACCAAGTAGACAGCATAGACCTCACTGGTGCCCCAGGAGTACTCCCAGCCTGGCTGGCTGCTAGAATAAGAAATGTTTTTTTCACATTTTGCAGTGTGATGAAAGGCATCCAAGTAACCAGCTGAGCTGGCTGGCAATTTGTACCTTGGTGTCAGTACACATCTCTTTACTTAACCTCAAATCAGTTTGCAGCCTATCGCTTTCTCTCAATCAGAGACAGCTATTTGCTCACTTTAGAGGTACTTACAGTGGATTAAATACACATCCCAGGCGTCAAAGTCCTTTTAGATCTGCATCCTATCTCTCCTACTGTTCTTCAAAGTCCATGTATTTTGGGGAAACTTAGAAATTTGGAAATTAGCAAATCTTCTAACTTTGCTGTCAGGCAAACATTTTCAGAAGGTTTGTTGCAAGATGATGCTATTTTTTTTTTTTTCACCTGACTGCATTAAGAAATTACTCCAACTGTTGACCAAATTTGAGATTATTTGGTCCAGCCACTTCTTAAGTGCTAAGTCTTCACAGATAAGACACCTTCCTGGACATGCCTATTCTCTCAGGGGCTGGATGTATCTTCGAAAACAGAGGGATATTATTTGGGAAGTTTGACAAATGAGGAGCACCCAAACATTTTCTTAGGATATGGCAGGTTCCTGATGTACCTTCAAGGTCTAGCTGGCCAAGCATGGCCCCTGTGGTTAGGTTGGTCCTTTGCCCAGGGTTGCTCACACTCCAAACCCCACTGTACAAACACACTGGGAGAAAGTAGGCATTGCATAAATGGGGTCTTTCATATTTTTGAAAAAGTGGGTATTTATTTCCTGTGTTTGTCCCTAAGGAAGAGATTGTTGCATTTTCCCCAGCGGCAAATAGCGTTTTTCCAGCTTTGTTCAAACCTAAGGTTCTCAAGGAGACCTCGTCTTGCTCCCAGTCCCTCTGCCTGAGTTTCTCTCCACGTGCCCAGCCTGCAGCAAAACCCACCTTTTCTCCAGCCACAGCAGGTAGAGTGGACAGTCACATTTCAGTGTCGTAAAGGCTTGACCAAATCGGTGCTGTGGGAACTTCTGGAGTTCTGCTTCGGACATTGGTCGAAATCCTAGGACAGCATCAGACCAGAAAGGTAACTCTTCCTTGGGAGTGCTTTTAAAGACCTGCCACCTAAAAGGACAGACAGAAAAACCTAGAAAACTTCACTGCTAGTGCTCTGCCATGTTATATGTCACATCAGTCTTAGCACAAACCCAGCAGCTGAGGAACCTGCTTCTGCTCATTGGTACAGCTCTGCAAGGTTAACAGCAACAGGGAAGCCTTGCTGCCTGCTACTGCAATACCTGCCTAGACAATTAGGCAGAGTTGAGCTTCAGGGTGACATTGGGGTAAATAAACTGCAGAGAGCTCTTCCAGCAATAATGTATGTACAGAGTCCCCCCATACAGTGTCCCTGCCACAACTGCAGACACCTGCATGAACCTGATAGGGCCACTTGCACACCTGTTCATGGTTCTTTGGGTACCCATAAAGTGCCCAGTCTCAATACACCCAAGAGGTGAATTTCTGTGTATGTAATAGGCAGCATAAAACACCCCCAACACACACACCCCCAACTGCATCCCTGTACCTAGTTACTGAAGCTGGAAGATCCTGCAGTCCTATTCCTATGAAGACCACCCCAGATGCAAGCAACTGGTGGATGACAGTGAGGAGAACATCAGTTATTGAAATATACTTGGTGCTGGTTATTCTTGAATGTTTTTTCTGTGCACACCTATGCATGAATTTTGCCTAAAAATACATCATATCTGAGCAGTTGCAATGCAGTTTCTTGGGAATACGGTCACAACAGCTAGTTCGTGAAGGGAATGCACCTGTACTCCAGCAAGGAAAACCTCTCTGACTGCTCCAGAACACAGCACAAACATACCAAAGGCTGCCCCGGGGGGTCGTTCTTACCCAGAGACCAGGTGAATGCCAGCCTCTGATGCCTCGGCTGAGTTGCTGATGGCAAAAAGGTAAGTGAAAGTCTCTTTGAACCACTGCTTCTGCACATGAATCGGTGTGCCTGCGTGTGAATGAAACCAAACATGCAGAGAAGAATAATGCAAAGAACAGAAGTGTACAAATGAGTGTCAAGGATATGGGACAGGCAGGGAACACAGTTCAAGGCACTTTTCTTCCTGAGCCTCTGTGCATCGCTGCACACCCGGACACACAGCTGCTCAGGGTGCCATGGGCAATGCCATGGTGAACTGCACGAACCTGGGTATGTGTGAGGAATGAGCATCCCAGCAGCAACATCACTTGTTGTGCTGGGGCTGAACTGGTCTGAAAGGACTGTCACAGAGCAGCTGGGACAAGTCTCCACAATGCACAGTGCTGTGGACAGGCCGATGACTCCCGCGCCGACCACTGCAACCTTGGGTGCTGCCATCTCCAGGATACAGTGGCAGAGGACAAAGAAACCTACCTGCATTCGGAAACAACATATCACATGTCACTATTATCCAGGCCGCACACCCTTGTCAGGCTATAAAATACCCACACAAGATGTAACATAAGCCCCCAGGAGCAACTCATTGAAGGCTAACTGCTGCACACAACCAAGGCTAAGGTGAGGATTAAAAAAATCATCAGCCTTTGATATGATGACAGATTTTTGAAAAGTACTTCCTCCTCAGCACAGGGGCAAGAGAGATCTGTACATGCACCATTGGTGTTCTGACTGGTTTGTGGCAAGGTTTTTTTAATAAAACCCAAGTCGAGTTTTCAGTCGTGTTAGGTGCAAAAGCTATGGAGCCCTGGAGAAACTGGCTTTTTGGCACCATAAGGAAAAAGGTTGTTGGATCTCCAGCAATGAGAGCTGTTGCTGCCTGGGCAGCAGAAGCAAATCACACAGGAGGCAAATTGATTACACTGAGCAAAGGGTCCAGCCATTGTGGGAGATGCTTTTCCTTAACATTCATCTTAGTTCTCCTGCTCCTGGGGGAGTGCAAGGCTCTTGCTCTGCCTCCGAGCACTGTGTTACTTGCTTAGCTCTGTCCTAGAAAACAGGAATTTTAAACATAATGTATATTTTCACATGGTACAGCCTGGCTGTTTACATGCCCACATCCAAAAACTGTTTGGGTCATGGAAGGAAAAGTTCAGAAAGAGAAGCTACCCGTGTTATGCAGGATTTTGTGCCCCTAGTGACTGGAGGTGTCCAAATCCATTCTTGGCCCTTGTACCTGTCAGCATGGCCCCACTACCTAGGACAGATCTGTGAGCATCCAAGGTTGCCATGCTCTCTCAGCAACACACAGTGGTCCCCAGGAGCCAGCCAGTCTCGCTGCCTTAAGGGCCTGTATATTTGCCTCTCTCTGCCTTGCTTTATAAGTTGCTTTATGCCCTGGAGCAGCTCCACTCCACTCCACTCCTCAGAATTTTCGACTGCTGATTGCTACTCCAGGAGGTGCAGCATTTCTATTTTCCCTTGTCCTGGCCAAGTTTTGGAGCTTGGCACCTGTCCTGGTGAGTGGTGCGCAGCTCCTGGTCAGCAATCACCTGGCTGCCCATCCCAGTGAGATGCCAGCCTGTGTGCCTGGCCACAGCCGGTTCATAGTTTTCACACTGGCGAAGGCACGAAATAGAACTGAACCATGCAGCTCAGTGTGCTCTGAAAACTCCCAGAAACCAGGACTAAATGGGCCCAAAAGACAGAGACTGGGCAACCTCAGAGGTGATAAATCCTTTAGCAGCTTTGAACCAGGTGAGCTGGGGTGCACCTGCTGGCTCAGGCACTCTGTCAAGGGGTTACTGTCAAAAGCTGAGCACGGATCACAGAATCATAGAATCACAGAATATGCTGAATTGGAAGGGACCCACATGGGTCATCGAGTCCAACTCTTAGCCCCACCCAGAACCACTCCCAAGAGTCACACCATGTGCCTGAGAGTATCATCCAAATGTCAGGTTTGATGCTGTGACCACGTCTCTGAGGAGCCTGTTTCAGTGCCCAACTACTCTCTGAGTGAAGAACCTTTTTCTAATATCCAACCTAAACCTCCCCTGACACAACTTCAGGCCATTCCCTTGGGTCCTGTCACTGGTCACCACAGAGATGGGTGCCTGCCCCTCCTCTTCCCCTCAAAAGGAAGTTGTAGACTGCAGTGAGGTCTCTCCTCAGTCTGCTCTTCTCCAGGCTGAACAGACCAAGTGCCCTCAGCCACTCCTCATACAGCTTCCCGTCAAGGCCCTTCATCATCTCCGTTGCCCTCCTTTGCACTCTCTCTAATAGCTTTGTATCTTTCTTGTATTGCACTGCCCAAAACTGCACATAGTATTCAAGGTGAGGCCGCATCAATGAAGAGCAGAGTGGCACAATCCCCTCCCTGGACCAGCTGGCGATGCTTTGCCTGATGCTCCCCAGGACATGGTTGCCCCTCCTGGCTGCCAGGGCACTGCTGACTCATATCCAACTTGCCATCAGCCGGGATGTAGGGGAATAATTTCCTTTGCCTGTGGCTCTTTTTTTTTCCTGTAGCATATTATCTATCAATATTCACTCTTGGAGAGGATGCTGAGTGAGATGGACCTTTGTTTTTGTGCCCTTATGATTCTGCTTTCTCCTATGGGACTTGCTTATCATTGACTAGAAATCCAGCCTCACTAATTGCTTTCTGAGAACCTTTTCTGGAAACCAGTGCCTGCAGTTATAATGATGGGCTGATTTCCCATCTTCCTGGGGCTTTTGGCATATTTGATGTAAATTTAGGCAAGACAGACTTATGTCAGACTGTGTGGGATTATGATAGGTCAGGTTTATTTATGAGATCCCTGCTCATAACTCTTCACACAGCTTCTCACTTACCCCTGAGGTTTTACTACTTAAAATTTGATGTCTCTACTAGGTAGGAAGGGAGAGAGGAACAGGCAGTGTTGCTTGTCATTGCATTCCTTCTGCATCACAGCCAAGGGTTGTTACAACCCATCTTCTTCCTCTCAGGGCAACGCTTCAGTTTCTTCATATTAATTATCACATCTTCTTTCACAAGCTGACTATAGAAGTGTCCACATAGAGGGGAAAGAGGATACAGTGTCAGTGGGCAAATGGACCCTGAACTACAACTGCTGGCCTGTATGGCTGACACCCAGAAACTCAATCTGGAAAATTGCTGGGGGAAGGAGAAGGAGAAGAGAAATTAAGAATATTAGTAACAAGAAGGGGGGGGGGGAAGAATAATAATTCTGTAATTACTTAGGAAAATTGGTTCTGGTAAAGGTATTTAAACACATTTTTTATTAAAAAACCTTCTCACTCAGCACTGGCAGCTGTGGAAGTAGCGTGTGGCTCTCAGCACACCCAGTGAGCCTCCCAGCAGTCCATGGACATGCACAGTCCTTCTTTTTCAGCTGCCCTGGAACATATGTGGTGGGTACATTATGCATCTGCCAGAGATGTGCTCTCAGTTGTCCCTCACAACTCTCCTTTGCTGAAGCCCTTGGATCGTGATGGAGATTGAATTTCTGGACTGACCTCTCTGTCCCCAGGGAAGAAAGAGGAGCTGTGGCTTGGTGGAGGCTCAAGTTTCAGAAGTCCTCCCAGTTTGGACAGGATTTTTGCAGATGAGACGGTTCAATATCAACTGATCCCAATGTTGCAAAATCCAGTGAGGGCAGGAAGGGGCTGCTGACAGTGCTGGAGTCTACAGGAACACCTCAGAAGGCCACGACACACCTGTTAAATGCAGTGTTTTTCTAGCACTTCCTGCTGTAGTTCAGGAGTACATCAAGCCTCCATGTGCTAATGTGCCAAAAATTAACTGGGTGCAAAGCAGAGCTACACACAGTTTGCATCAGCAAGTGCAGCTCGGGCTTTGCAGAACCACTGACCATGCTATGAGTGCAAGGCTCACCTATGGCTCTGCCCTGGCAGCACAGCCTGTCTGTATCTTCATGGGCAGGGGGCACAGGAGGAGAAATTACTTTATGCTGATGTAGGAACCCAGCGTAGTCCCAACCAAGGAACACTTCTTGTCCTGTCAGACAGGCCTGTACTGAGGGTTTTGCAAAAATCAGCCTTTAAAAGGCCTATCAGTTGCAGTAACTGCTGGGGAAGGAGGCACATGGTGGCAGGTACTCTTTATCTCTCTGTCCCTTCTTAGTGTCAGAAGAATAGGACAGAAGCCAGAGAGAGTCACCTGGAGCTGTGATTCCCCAGCAATGAGGACACCAGCTGCCTGATGTGGGTTTCATGCCCCTGCCACCCTCCCGCTTCTCCCAAGCCAGAATGAATTATTTTTAAAAATATTGAGATATTTTGTGATGTGGCTTCATCTCCCAACTCAGGCAACAGGAGACAAAGCCAGCCTCATGTGACACAAGGGGGTCCTTATTCTTTCTTGCCTCCTATAGCTGTATGTCATCACTAAGTGACACAAACCTTCAGCTGTAATGTCACCCTAGCAGTGGATAACATGATCAATGTGGATAAATATACTGGTCTCCAGCATACACACACAAGCATGCACAGCCACTGCCAGCTGCAGCTGCAGCCTGCAGACATAGCAGGCTGACCACTCCATGCTTGTGTCGCAACCCGTCTGGCCTACCGAAATAAGCATATTTACACGCCCAAATAAACAGTGGAAAAAGCCCAGCTGAACTGCTGACCAGAAAATGGAACAGGAAGTAACTGAAAAAACCCAAAACCTGCTATATATAAGTTCTGTGGGTTTTTTTAAACTAACTCTCACCGTAATTAAGCACTGACATACTTTTTTTGAATTGCTTGAAGCCTGTGGTACCAGGGGAAAAAAGGCTCCAGCCTTTCTGAACTGCTGGAGGGGCTCCTCACCCACCAGGGCAGCTGCACCCACTGTCCCTGTCAGTGCCTGCCATGGAGCACTTTTTCCCTTTCTTTTTTTTTTTGCTGATCACTTTTGTTTATTCACTTCCCCAGCTGACAAGCACCCCTTGGTGTTGCTTCCCTTCAGAGGGTTTTTGCCAGGCAAAAACATGGTGCTCACAATCCACTCTTGGGCGTTTGCTTAGGAGGAAGAAGTACTGATTTTGTCCTTTTGACTCTGGCCTAGTCCCTTTTCTGCCATTTGGGCTGCTCTGTGAGATTTACATTCGGGAAGTGACACGGGAGGAAGGCAAGGATGCTCTCTCTTCAGCAAACAAGGGCCCACTGTCAGAAAGCAGGTGTCACAGGGGACCCCGGGCCGACCAGGGAGGCCTCAACTCGCCCTGCAGGGGAAACATCTCCTAAGGAATGCTAGGTTACACCGCCGCCTCGGCTACCTGCAAGTCGCCTTCACCAGCAGCACCTACACGCCGAGCGCCGCTCTTGCTTCCCTCCCAAACCGGAGAGCTCTGCGGTCCCCGCTGCCCCGGGGGCGGGGGCTGTCGAGCCCGTCGCCTATCTCTTTGGGGGACAGGGGAAGCAGGGAGAAGCTGCGATCCCGGATCTGCCCCCCAGCCAAGCCCTGCGGTTCACCCCTCCCGCTCCGGTGCGTGTGCTGAGCCCTCCCGGCCCCTGCTCCGGGAGCTGGGATGGGCCCGCGGGAACTCCCCGGGGGCAGCGCCCAGTCCCTGGGGGCGCTTCTCCGGCCCTCGGCAGCAAAAGGGCTCCGGCATCCAGCGTTACCCTCTTCGGCTGGAAGTACGGTCTTGAAAACAACCCAAGCGGGGAGAGCAGGCTATACCTGATGCGGAGGAGGCCCCCGGTCGTGCCTGGAAGAGCCGCCCTCCCGGGCAGCGCGGGGACGCGTGCGGGAGCGGCCGGAGCGCCTTGCCGGGGGAGGCGCGGGGGCTGCCGCTGCCCCCCCTGCCCCGGGGCGCCCCCGGGCCGGGCTCCGCGCCCCGCCGCCGATGAAGGAGCTGTTTGTGCCCGGGCAGAGGCCTCCCCCGGCGCTGGCGGCGCGCCCGGAGCGCCCGGCGGCCGCGCGTTGGCCCTGCCGGGGCCGGGGCCGGGCCCTCCGCCGCCTGCCAGAACTTTCCCCCTTGGATATTTCCCCAGCGCGCTCCAGAGGAGGCTCAGCGGGACCCGCTGTGCTGCAGGGAATACATTGTCCTTTTTTCCTCCCTCACAGGCAGTTATGTTCTGAGTGCTTCTGAAGCTGCCTTAGGGTTGCCACAGCGCTTGGGCAATCGTGCGAGCGGGCCGGGAGGGGAACTCCAGCCATCGCAGGTTGGCGAGGGACGAGTCCCTGCCAAACCGCAACCCCCTCATGAGCACAGCCAGGCAGGGCTGTTTTCAGCGGAAAAACACAAGTTTGTCAAAAAACAAACCTCTCTGCAGGGTCGCTACGATGAAATTGTATACCATATATCCCGGTTTATCGCCTCCAGGGCATTTGCCGTTGGCAGGACATTTTGGCTAATGTTTGACAGCCTGAGCAGGACAGTGTTTGCCAAACGCTCCTCCTCAGCCTCGCCGAACGGATTTCGCCATGGATCTTCCAAGCAGGTGCCTTTTCTTTGCAGCCATTTAAATACAGACCAGCAGACATCCGAAGGATTATCTCTATGCACAGCAACAGTGTGCACAACATAGGGCGAACTGTTCTCTCCTCCCAGTCTAGCTGTGTTCTTAAATGTTAAAACTAAAGCCATGATATATTACACCTGAGTAGGCATAATTCCCCCAAATTATAGTGTAGTTTGATTTTTCTGAGTGTTCTGAAAATAGGGGATTGAGACAGGAAAAGCAGCAGAGGAACAGAAGTTTACTTGTTTAGAAATGAAATTGTTGATGTGCTTGGTAAATTGATCGTAAAATGAACACTATTCTAAGTCATTGCAGGATATCTGCAGTAACTTTGGAGAGGATCCTTTCACATATGGAAATTTCCCTCAAATGTAAATGGAGGTTGCAGTGCCAGCTAATATTAAAACTGCCTGCTACTTCTTCTCCTGAGATTCTACTGCTTATTCCTTATAATTTTGCCAGATTTGAATGATTTGGATTGAAATGTTCTGTGACAGATGTTTGTACAAGGCTGAATTCCCAATGTATCTTTTTCTGAGAAAGGGATGCAGGAAATTCAAGCTGGTTTGGGATACCAAATCTTATAATATAACATAACAAGAATCTTCTTTGGGCTAAAGTATTTTGGAAAGGTGAACACACTGTGTTTTGCAAAAGCACCCATAAATAAAGTACAACATATTTTAGGATGAGGAAAAAGCTTTGTTCTATGTAATCTAGATGTGTGACTTCCTACCACAAATGCTTATTTATCCATGCAGGCATCTATAGAGGAAAACAATTTCAACTCTTTAGTGCTGCCATTGATTTTCTTACCTCTGCACTTCCCTGAAATGAACAGCACAATATAGAGCCTCTAATTCCCAGAGCCCTGATAAAGTGAAGATCAGCCATTCTAGGCTGATGTTGATGGGAAAGATGGGAGAAAGGACAAGAACAGACAAGAAGATCTGTGTAACAGCCCAACTGCTGAAGATCCCCTGGATGTTTGTGTATGTATTATTCTGTCTATTGTGCAAAGTATGTACTTTTGAACTAACAAATAATTGGCTAAATAGTATTCCAAGTGCAACATTCACCTATTTGTAGTTTAAGAATGCTCCTAACAGACTCTGATTGTATTGTATGTGAGTGGCTATTGTATCCTTTAACTTCGTGCAAGTCATGATTTGGGCACTCAGGAAGAGAGCACCAGCCTTCTGGCATAGAACAAACACAGCCCTAATTGTACTTGGAGCTCTTTCTGAACCGTGACGGGCAGTGGAATTCCAGCTCAAGCAGTGCTGAAGAAGTGTTTCCCTTTACCTTTGCTTTCCTTTGCTTTGTGTACTCTCCTGAATAGAGCCATAACAATAAGCAGAAACGACCTCTCTGAAAACAGAAGTGCTGACCTGCTTCTAATCTCGTGAATGACAGGGATCATTTATGTGCCACTTCTTTAACCAGTTCAAAGATCAAGTCAAGCATCAGTGTCCACGGCAAGTTACCATTTCAGCAAAGAGTTTAAGCTGTGCCTCGTTTTGCTGTTTGCCCATTATTTACTTACTTCTGGAGAAATTCTCTCAGTGTGAGGAAGAAACCAGCAGTACTGACATTCCTTTTGAAAAGCTTTGTGAAAATATTTACTGAGAGATTGCCCAATCATCCCTTTTTTTTGCTATGTTCATGATCACCTTAGTCAAAACCTCTTTTTAATCTCACCACTGTGGAGAGAATTTTTGCAGGAATCACCCCTTGATGTTGTTTTTCTTCCTTATTCCTGTGCAAGTCTGTTCATCTCTGCATGTAACATTATGAGGCAATGTTAATAACTAAATGCCTGTGAGCACTCCATAGAAGGATCCTACTCATCTGCAACAAACGCCTGAGCAGTATCTAAGCCTGTGTGCTAGACAGGAATTCAGAGAGAGAAGAGTTGGTTTGTCACTGAATGACCTATTTCCCATTACTTGTGATTATTGATAAACCTAGGTTAGCAGTTTCTTTGAAAGAGCTTGTTTTGTGCACAAACCTCTCTGCAATCACTTTTTATATGCCAGTTATATTAAAAAAAGGGTATTTCCCCTTTTGAGGTGTATACTTTTAGGCTTGATTACCATTCATTACCATTACTTTCAGGGAGGAACATAAATCACCTAGCAAGGACATATTAAGCCTTCAAAACACAAATGGTGAAGCAAAGTGATGGGTATAACTCAGAAAACATAAGATTAATAAAATAAGCCTAGAGAGTTGAGTTATTTGCACCAATTAGAGGAGTGCCATGATCTAGTAATCACAATGGGGCTGGATCAAGGGTTGGACTTGATGATCTCGGAGGTCTCTTCCAACCCAGTTAATTCTATGATTCTATGATTTAAGGGAAGTGAAGAATAAATAGGGTCCTGAGAAGGTCTAAGGGGCCAAATAATGAGGAATAGGGCTATAAATTGCTGCAGTTCCTATTTTCCTGGCACTGTCTGCCCACTCCAGTGCCTGCATGAGAAAGCTACAATTAATCGTCACATCCACTGAACACCAAGTGGTTACATATACATTGTTCCGTCATTTCTGTAGTCATCTACTCTCTTTTCTGATAATTCATACCCATTCTACAGTATCTGCAGCTATTTTTGTCACTACTGAATGTGTCTGAATGCCCCAGTCAGCTTATACAAATAAAGGCAAAAAAAAAAAAGAATATTCTTTCTGTAACTGAAATGCAAAATATGTCACATTTCTCGCACACATTTTGTCATAGCACCATCTAACGCATTACCCAAACCTTGGTTTATACCTGCAAACACAAACAGGGAAAAGACATACACATGATACTTGCTAGCCTAAACCATAGATGGTTTTCACTGTGGAACGCCAAAACGCCAGCCAGGCCTCTATAAGATAAGGGACTGTGAACCAAGCGTACAGTTGCTGATAGGAGTTCATTAAATTAGGCAAAGGTGTAAAGATCAAAAAATGTGTGTCTGACTTTATTCTTGCCCATAATTGCAGATAATAAATACACATTTTAAAAAACCCATTAAAATATATTGTATTAAATCCACAAATTCTAGGCAAACAAACTCCTTCCTGTGAATACATACTTCCCCCATGTTATCAAAATGCACACTCTATCTGGTACAGAATCTTGTACAAAATTATTAGGCTACCAGTACATAGGTGTGCTTTAATCTTTCTTCCTGTGAGAGGTAACAATGCAAATACCCATTGACAGCATTTACTAGCATTTTCCCCGATAGAATAAACTTGTTCTCTTGTGAACACTATTTTTTTTTTCCTTAAGTTTTTTAGTTTAATTTCTCCCCTAGGAATCTGTTCTGGGATTCAGAGAATCATCTCTAAGATGTTTGAAAAGGGCATAGGATGAGTCCAGAGCCTCCTTTTTGCAGGTACAAAATCCTTTCTGGCATGAGGCTTCCATGACCTCACCTTTTCCTAAGCCCTTGCAAAAGGCACTCACAGACCTTTCCTGCTGCTGAGCCCAGTGCTGTGGAGGCTTCCGAAGTGACTGCACCTAAGGGGTTGGTAAAAATGAGCTGTGAAAGATGCAGGAGAATGCCAATGAGTCCTGCACTCCATCCCACAGCTGGGATGTCAGAGCATCATCTGTTTCCACAGAGCCACTACATAGAAGCCCTCAGCCTTCAGGCAGGTTTCACCCCTTGTTCAGACATTCAGGGTAGTACCCAGAGCATATGATGACTGCACATACTTTGCATAGCCTTTTTTTTTTTTCTACATAGTTGTTTAAACTATAGAATTTTGCACATAGAAATTGAAGGGAATTGTTAAAGTAGAAAGTATATCTTTCACAAAGTTTTGAAATAATTATTCAAAATATCAAACTTATTTACTATTTTTCATTAGTTATTTAACTAATGATAATTGCTCTTATTCCTATATTTAACCCAGAAAGTATGTCCTTAACAAATTGCAAGACTGTCTAATAAAACTGGATATGAGATTTAGGACAAAAACATTTGTCATCATGCAAGAGTGACCAGCAATTAAGACAGGTAAGAATTCAAATTCACTGTGTCATAAAACCATTATGTAACTCTGGAGACATAGATCAGCACAATCAATTTGCACTAAGGTAGAGGTGACAAATACAAACATAAAAGAACTTAAGAACACAGATGAGAAACTATAAAAAACAATTCCTTTTATGAGCAATGAAATGAAAAGATGCCCCACAGGCACAGAAGCATTTGTTCTCAAACTCAGTGCTCTCTTGCAAGAGGATTTAGAAAAATCTATGAATATTTAAAGGAAAGAAATCATCTCACCCTGATTTTGCTACATATTTTTGTCCAAACGGAAAAACTAATCAAACAGAAATGCTAGAGACATACAGACACATGCTGTTTCCTGGTTTTTTTACAGTAATATGCTTCCTCAGGTTAAAGAATAGGATACCCCAAGGCATCCTCTAAGTTATTGATACATAAAATCACAAAAGGTATACCTGTAGATCAACAAACTTTTTATTTACAAGGAAAAAAAAAAGTAACACCATTAGTTCAGGGAAATTCAGGTGTCATTTGAATCAAAGACCAAATACCAGCTGACTTCAGTGACAGAAGGAACTGGCTTTTGGTCTGAAAAGCCACCAAGCTACATTGTGGTCTAGAAATATAATTAAAGTTTAGTTTGTAAACAGTAGCAGTATAATTGTGCATTTAAGGTTTTTTCTGTTTCTTTTCTTTACCTTATGTATACTGATTACAGATGACCAGGTCCTGAATTCCTCAAGCCAAAGGAACACAGAACATTCATTGACTGTTCGTACCAGGGTAACACCCAAATCAGTTATTTGGCAAGTAAGGAAGAAGAAAAATTATTTGAATTGTTCATCAGTACTTTGTTAGAATTAGACTATACTGCTCCCAAAATTCATGACTAGTGAGTTTTAAGACAGATATACTATTAAAAGAGGGAGTATCAGTGTGAAAGAACCCCAAAATAAGGAAAGAACTTGGAGCTCTGTGTGTGAGAAGGGTTGCTGTAATGGAAGACAGTACCAGTTTAATTCCTTGTTAGGTGTATTGCATGATATTTTCTTTTTTACCATGGTTAAATCCTTATTTAGGGCAGGGCATGCAGGGTTTGGCAATAGGTCTTGCAGATAAAGATCTACTGTTCTGCTCTGGTAAGTGGAGGGAGATCTTCCACTCTGAAAGCAGTGGAAGAATACTAGGTCTGCTCTTCAGCAAAATGAAAAACCACAGCATGTGAGTAATCCGATCTTCAGTCATCAAAGTATATATTCAAGTTGTTCTCTGAATAATGATGGGATTAGTCACGGGGGTAAGGTTAAGTGCTTTTGCTGAACTATCATATCTGGACATAAGCCAGAGTATTCTGTGCAGGTCTTCTTGGAGGTTTTCTCTGCAAACACTGGAACACACACAGAACTGTAGGGAGCCTAAAGATTCTTTTCTATGCTTTCTATATAATTATCTCACAGAGACTCCTTGAACTTAAACTTACTGAATTTTGCTTGCTTCAAAGCATGTTAATCCTTATATAGGATATTATTTTGTTCTAATACCAGGACCAAAATGCAACTTGATACTCTAGGACAGTGCTGTGAAGAATAAAATCTATTATGAGGGGATATAAACCATTATTCTGGTTTCAGAAGTCATTGAAACTGATGACTGTGTGGATATAATTGAAAAATATGGCCATTAATTTCTACAGCATACAGAATATTTATCTGTAGTAACACAGATACCTTATTTTGGGGTACATGGCAAAGAAGTAAACAAAGACTTGTTTTGATGAGATCATACCATGAGAGTAGGTCCCTAAGATGCAAAAAATGCTGATTTCAAACCAGAGAGGAGCAAGTTTACACAGCCCAGATAAGAGAGGGCTGTCTGAACCTCAACACGCAGAAAGCTGGTGTTCTGCTCCCCTCAAACCAAGGGTGGTCAAACAAAGAGGATACAGATCCTCAGGCAAGGAAGAAACCCCCAGGTCTGGAGGCAGACTGAAAAAGGGGAAGTGGGAGAGAAAACAGTAAAAGTAGCATCCAGAACGATGCATTCCTATCTATCAGTTTTCTATGGTCCACAGTCATAAGGCAGAAACACTGCACCAACAAGTAAGTGTTGATGCACACCTGAGGTGTAGCAACAGTGGGATGTTTACAGACACTTTGACTAAAACTACTGGAGTAACTAGTAACTCTTCTATTGATCAGTGTCCTCCAACTATCATATTTTAGATTATATTTTTCTAACTGATTTTATGTGGTATAATGAGGAAAAAATTAGTACGGATATTTGTGTGGAAACCATGTCTACTAAAAATTCATTAATAACTAAGTCCACTTCTGTGCAGAGAGTCTGAGTAAGAGCCATATGCCATTTATTCTTTTTCACTGAAGACCTTGATGGAGGCATTTGGCAAAGTTGCTTGTGTAGCTCTTAAAAGTTATAAAAAATCTGAGGCTAGATCTGAGCTGAAATAAATGAGAAGGGGAGCACTAAAATAACGGTCTGGAATGAATACGACTTTTAAAGGGATCAGGCAGTTTAGTTTTACCTAAACTGTGACAACAGTAGATCCAGTGAACACTTTTTTTCTAAACCACTAATAAAAGTACAATTGCCATTCATCAGAATGAATATACAAGCTATTTGCACATTTTGCAAACTTAGTATTATTTTTTCAGTCAGAAGCTGTGCCATAGAATACTTGCTTCTGTTAGCAATGGCACCATTTCTACTAGAAAACTTGGAAAAAAAAAAAAAGAGAATAAATTAGTTTAATTTTAAAAGTATTGATATGACTCGATGCAATGTTAAGGCTTCTCTCTTGAATTATAACTGAGTTCACTGTGCTTTGAAGTCTCAAACCTGTAACTGTCAGCTGCAACAATGAGAGCAGACAGGGCACTTTATGGTAGGTTCACAATTCTAACTGCAGAAAATGTGAAGCAAAGGATTGGCATATTTTTTTTTATATACATGTAATCAGGTAGTTTCTGACATTTAGAGTAATCATTCCAACTGGTCACAGCAAGTTAGGTTTTTTAAAGTCTGGGTAAGTTTGACAAGGGATCTAGAAATCCTATCAAATTTTCTGCAGTAACTCAGTCCTGTGGAAAAGATTTCATATACTTGCTCTATTGAAAAGGCAAGACTGGATACAAAGTAAAAGGCACAGATATTATATAACAGTCACATTTCTTGAATACAAAGATCTTATAAATTAGAGAATGATTAAAATTGGGAACAGCCATTTTGCTGCTGCTTTATTTCTCAGTGCTGACTGTTTCTTGACCAAACATCTCTATCTTTTCTGATGCTGCACCACCGTGTGCTGGAGGAGTCTTTCCTGAACAGCTTTTCTTGTTTCTTCCCATTTCTGTAGCTTCCACCAATGTGTTAGTCAATGGTTTTCCCAGTGTTTCTGGAAGCATTGTGGTTAATATTCCACTCAGAAGAGCCATGATTCCAACAAGCAACTGGAAGAAATAAACAGTAGCTGTAAAGGTAGAAATGTCTTTCAAGTTGTTCGTAGTTTTGATCTTGCTTGAGAACATATTTAAAATAAAGCACAAGGAACTGTAATGTAAAGAAAAGATCATAAGTCTTAAATATGGCCTGTATAAAAGATCTACCTTTTTTTTTGTTGCATAAATGAAAGATTATGCAGCACAATTGATCAATGAGCAAGTGAAGTGTTTTGTTCACAAGGGATCAATACAGTGCAAACAGGAATAATTCTATCTGAGAAAACAATATATATTATCTTCATTTTGTATTTCTGCTATCAGGCATGTATTTAACAACCAGTTCTAGGATTGCATACATTTTTTTTTATATGCATGTTCACAGAGCCACAATTTCCCTGCCACCTGTAATCTCAATTCACTCTCCAGCTCCTGTGGAGCTGTACCTGTACCTGTGTGCCTGTCCCTCCTGCATAGCCAGACTGAAA
This sequence comes from Pyrocephalus nanus, assembly GCA_038380795.1. NCBI lineage: Eukaryota > Metazoa > Chordata > Aves > Passeriformes > Tyrannidae > Pyrocephalus > Pyrocephalus nanus. The sequence continues at coordinate 46,374,773 of CM076260.1, forward strand.
TTTCTTAGTATGGCCCATTGGCCTCAAGCTACAAAGTGCACATCTGTGCTCAGGAGAGCTCTTCAGCAGATGATGACCTAGCTCTTGAGAAGAATACTTTGCTAAATTCAGTTTCAAAGAACTGTTAGGAGTGCAGGACAGTTACACTGGGATCACGTTTTGGATTTGTCCGTGGTGTACACAGTTCCATAACAACAGCTTACTTCAGCATGAGTGGTGTGAGGATCAGGATAATGTGGGTAGACTTAGAAGCACACACTTGCTCCAGGAATATCTACTCTTCCCCTGCATTTCTATGTCTTGTTCAAGGAGAACAATTCACACTGTCTTCCTTTGAGTATAAAACAAGATTAAAACCCTGACATTCCTCCAACGCCAGGATATAAATGACCCAAATCTCTCCTGATAGAAATGCTTTCACACAGTACATCATGCCTGGTCTCAGTGTTTTTCCATTCTATGACTCTGCACTTTGATACGGTATTATCCTTATCTTGCACTACGCTGATTCTCAAGTCTGTCCTGTGTTTAATATATTCTTTCCAGATATGAGAGAGAACATTTGCAATTACTGTGCCTATGTTTCTCACACGGAACTTGAGACAAGAACTGGCCAGCTACCATCTGCAGCTATGCCAGACTTTAGGTCAGAAGGGTGCTTTAGTATCAGAAGTCTCAGTTGTAACTTTGAACAGTGCTATTTTCATGTACATGCACTATGCTGGTTTTGCTTCCCTTCCCCTCCAAAAGAAGAGGACAGTTTGTCTTAAGCATTATTTTGAGAAGCAAAAGTCATACTGTTGCATACAGTCCCCTTTTTGCACTTGCATTAAATATAGAGGCTGACATAATAAAAAACAATAAGCAAAATACTGATAAATACTGAAAACTACAGTGAAAATAAAATAGTCATGCTCTTACCGTGAAAATTAGAAAAAAAAATCCTAACAGTAATAGAACCAGAGGAAATGGCACAAACAGTGCCTCAGTGACAAGCTGAGGGAAATTCTTGTAGACGTATGTGGCAGGAGTGATATTTAAAAATATATTCCAAAACCCTAAAATCTCATCTCTGTGTGTCAAAATTCTTCTCTACTAATAAAATACGATTTTCTGCTACAGCAAGACAGATGAAGTGACACATGGCAGCTATTCCACAGTAACCTCTCTTATGCACATCCTTTAGGATGTCCTAAGTTTATATTTGAGGATATTGCAGTCTGTAAAGAATATTGAATTTAAGGACACCCATACATTTGGAGTGTATGAGAACAAGGTCACTACTTATACCCAACAGAACAAGGTTAAAGCAACACTTTGTGCTTTAAATATGTGTGTCTTCTCTGTTTCAGTTAGTCTTTTAGACACTTGGCATTCTTCTCATATTTTCCTTCCTCATGAACCTACCTCTTATCCCCCTGAGAACTCTCACTATTCTGTAGACGTACACATCACCATTTTTCCTGCCTTTTCATCTCAGCTCTCATAACTCTATTCCATCATGTTTTCTTCTATTCTGTGTGAAAGCTGATGCATGCTGTGTAATTTCATGCATTTCCCTTCTCCCTGACCCTACAAAAGCGTTTTACAGTATTTCCTATGAAAGACAAAATTTGAACAATTTGAAAAAATTAAGCCACAGTGTATTTATTCAAGGGCTTCTCAAATGTTATCTACCTTTTCAAGGGCAGTAGCCACAATTATTAATGAAGTTACATTTAGTCAAAGCAAGTCTTTTGCTGTCTTATCTTGGCATACTGCTTCGTAAGGCATCTGACATAATTTAGCCCTTTGCTTGCTCATTACAAATATGTTCATTTTGTATGTATGTAACATTTTAAACATACAATTCAGTATCAGCAAATGTTCTAATACAGTCAAATGCTTATGGAATAAAGTGTACTATTGTTCAAGGTATTTAAGTACATTTAAGCTGCATTGAAGTTAATTTGACAGATGTACCTTCCTAAATGAACTGCATTTTCAGGGCCTTGATTTTTGAAATCTGTCTTTCTGCTTAGCCAAACTCTCAGAGTACTCCCAACACTTCAGTACAGCCAGCAGCTTCTAATATCTACCATGAAAAACTTCAAAAAAAGATGCACCATCATTTTTCATATGTTTTCTGCCTTTCCTTAAGCAACAATTATAATTTCACAGTGGTCTAAGACTAGGATTTAATATATTTAGTCTAGAAAAAAAGGTAATTTGAATTAAATATCCCTAAAAATAATATTTTTACTTCTGAGAACAAATTATTATTCCAGTCTGTTATTTATATTTATATCCATGTGTGATGGCTTTGAACCAATCCAAAACGTAATGTTATTGACAAATTTCCTACTTCAACAAAAAAGCTAAAATTTTGACCTGAAAATCCACTAGTATTAAACACAGGATTTGCATTCATTTAATTTTATTGACTTCATTGGGGTCTTTTTAAACTTCTAATTTATGGGTTTTTTTCTGAGAGATAAATCCAGTCTGTTAAAGGGCTATTGCAACATAATTCTTACCAGCCGAGAAACAGAAATAGGTTATACACGGAGCGGTTGCTTTACTGTACGTTTTCTATAAAGTTGTCACATAAAAAACATACTTGTCAAGTCATTCAAGATTTATAGCCATTCCAAGGAGATACTTGCAGTACTCACAGGTGGCATAACTGTACATGAGGCAGGCTGTCAAACAGCAGTATTGACTGCTCGACCATGTGTGGTGTATACAGTAGATTGGTGTGATGCATATCGGTTTACTCACAAATATAATCCATTTTACTTCATTTCCATTCCAAAAGGCTTACTTGACCTGAGACTTGGCACGCCATGCTCCAACTCAAGACAACCCTATTTAATAATCTGACAAATGCTCTATAACAGGAGCTAATAATGGAAACATATTCTCTGTGAACTACTACACAACTCTACAAATACTCTGGATAATTTTTGTACACTGAGAGTTGTTCATAGCTGAAACAATTCCTGTGTTTATACTGCCATTTGCACTGCTCTCCAGCATGTCTGAGCACTCCCCATCTGTGGCTGAATTGCAGCACTTCTGTAGATACTAAAGCCTATCTCATCCAGTAAAGGCAAAATGCTGACAAGAGAAAAAGAATGTTCTCCCATGATCACTCTGCTGTGCAAATGTTTCTTTGTCTTTTCTGGGATGATATTTTGGTTTGTGTGGGGCCATTGTTAAGAAAGAAAACATTTTTAGGAGCTTGAGGAGATAAATTAATTTGTGGTCTCCTTCATCCCCTTAGTTTTTATCTAAAACAATGAAAAGTAATTAATTTAAATAATGAAATGACCTTACAAGAATTCTCTGAAACCAATCTCTAGCATCTATAATTGAAGATTTTATAGTTACAAAATCAAAAGGGTACAGTGCACTTTTTCAGGAAACTCCAATGCGGTGGACAAAATTTGAGTAAGAATCCAGGTTAAAGACACATCCCCTTACATTTTCATCTTCTGAAATGTATAATGTACATAAAACATCAGTGTGCTAGTAACAGTGAGTCCTAAGGGGTTTTTGAAATAATTAAAACTATTTTTAAATCATTAATAAATTCTTCTTTACTTAAAATTTTAATATAAACTTCGTAATTCCTTCTGGTTTTACATATATAGGCATAATTTATCCTTCAAGGGAAAAAAGGGATTGAATAGCTGCAGGACTTCCAAGCAGCAAATGCTTCATAACAGAAATGCAATGAAGAATTGTGATTCATCTGTAAGCAGGAAATACTTAAAATATTTTATCCAAAATGGAGCCGCTGCATAATGCAGACAAAATGCCCAAAGTCCACAAAGGAATGGTCCCACCTCTCTTTTCTGGGGCAACTGGTGGCAGAAGACAAACCCTAATGAAAACATCAGCTGGAGTTACCTAAAAAGTAAGGTGTGCCTAATGAATACAAGGTTCTGTTGCTTGTCAAAGCCACCATGAACCTGGTCAAGATACCATTTCCTTCTCTTTTTCTGTTTCATTAATTGCTTTGGTCAGTTCTTGTAAATGAACACAGAAAGGGACCTTTGAGGCAGGTTTGAAGACCAGGTGTAGTAAGCACAAAACATTCTTGATCTTTTGGAAGGCTATTCCAAAGATGCAATGTCCCAGGGAAGCCATGGAAAATATTAAGGCATAGTGTAAGAAAAACCAGCCACCTGTGGTGAGTTCAAGAATGAAAGAAATATGCCTTTAAAGAAGAGTGAGAATAAGTCAGGAGCATGGTCAAAAACTACTAGGCCTGCAGCAAAGTATGGACTACGACACCTCCTAAATGTTGCACAGTAGATGCAGAATATTTTAATGGTAAATATTTTTATCAATTTTATTCTAGGATTCTGTGCATAAATATTTTTCTGTCTCCCATCATAAAAACATTTCAGAATAGTCCAGTGATTCAAAGTCTCCCTTTTGCTTTAATTGCTTATTTTTAACAATACGAAGTGAGTAATCTTTGGGACTTAAAGTTTTGAACAAGAATGGCTTACTTAATTTTCTTTTTGAAATAAACGTCCAGCTTTTGGTTCCTTTGTCATGTGAAAAACATACTTGGCAGCTTATTAAAGAGAAAAGAAGTGACACACACACCTTTTTAAAACCAGAAAAATTCACAATTGAAATAAATACTTACAAGTGGCATGAAAATCCAAACACTTCTCAGATATACACAGAAAGGAGCAACCACACTTCCTACACGACACATCATGCTTCCACTTCCAACAGCAAGTGATCTAGACATAAAAAAATTTGATTAAGAATTCTAGCAGATAAAGGAAACAATTAGAAATGCACAGACACTTAAAACATCAGTAGGATTTGTGTCTTTAAGCAATTATACTAGGAAGCTGTTGCTATGCCAAGGTAAACTTATGTTATAGTGAAATTCAGCTGCTTCTGTAATTAAGATTAAAAATATAATAATCATTCAGCACAGATCACAGGATGAATAACCAGGACTTTTAAGAAAGGCATAAAAAGTGTTTAGGAAAGTATTGAGTATTCTTCTAGCTCCTCAATGGAACCAATCAATGCACATGGAATGGGAAACTAATAAAAAAATGAATAAAAAACTATGGTACAGCCAAACACCAGACAACTCTGAATTCATTCTATCCCAAGTCTTTCAGATCACCTCTACTGATGCCAAGAGCTGCTGGATCAGGTGCAGAACAATAAGAAAGGGAATGAAATAACATCCAATTAATGAAAAATACATAACTGGTGAAGGTTCTTACCTTACAATTGTTGGGTACAGTTCTGCTGTGTAGAGATATATAAGGCCAAATGCCACACCTATTGAAAATTTTCCAGCCATATTTGCTAAAATAATTAGTATACTGAAGTCCTATTGAAAGAGAGCACAAACAAATATATCACCAGAGAATAACACTTCCAAACATAATTGAAATTCTTCAGAAATCGTGAACCTTAATAAGCAATTCTTATTGCTTGCTTTTTAAAAATTGCTCAGTAAGTTACCAATGTCCATATCACTCTTTACCAGTCCTGGTTCACTGAATCCTGGAAACATTTTACATGTGACTCCAGCAATGACAGTGAAATCTGTACTGAAAATGCAGAAATCTATCTTATACTGGCAGCTGCAATTAAAAACCAGCCTTTAATCAACTATATGGTTTAGAGAGAGCAGCCGCATCTACTGACTTTAGAGCCTTTAAAATCATTTTCTGCTATAGGAACACTTTCAACAATATGTGACTAACCTGAGGTATGAACATAATTAAAACACAGATCAGTGCACTTAAAATAAGGAACGGAATGAGTGTGTTTCTCCTTCCCAGTTTGTCCATCGCAACGCAAGCAATGATATAGCAAGGCAACTCCACAGCACCTGTCAGTATGAAATTATTTCGTTTTAAGTCATGGTTACACATATTCATGGTATAACCCTAATGTCCTCTCTATGAGGATCAATTTAATCTAGGGGGTAATAAATATGTAAAATCTAGAGATAACCAGTGTGTTGGGCTAGTTGATTTGGTAACAGAAATGGTGACAGGAGGCAGAAAATGGCCTTAAATACAGTAATGAGAGTGGAGAAGGACAAGGGAAACAGGGTTCACAGAGCAGAGCAGCTCCAGTTCTCCTTGGGATGGAAAATTACAGAAAACAGCAAGGCCACAGTTCTGCTTTTAGGACAGTGGCACTTGTGTTTTAGAGCTGTACATTTGCTGTTCTTCTCCCTCAGGTATTTTCACAACAGCTTAAGTATGCCCACAAGGAATATTGTTAATGTCATACTGACACACCCCTCAGGACTTGTTAACTTCCACCTGGACATAGAACTGAAGGCACAGGTGCCTTACCCAGGTTTAGCTCAAAATCATCCCAAAGTAAATGGCAAGCAACGTCTCTCCAAGTCCAGTTTTTCACTCAGCTTCACAAATACAGACTACAGTTCCAGCTTACTCTCTTCTCTATAAAAAAGCTTACAACAGCTGCTTACAACATCCCACTCTTAAAACAGATTGTCTCTTCCTAATGTCTCTTTCTGGAGAAAAACTTCTGTAGGAAGGAACTGGCATTTGGCGAGGACTGTCCACAAACACTGTGTAAACATAATTTGCCTCAAGACAAATTATACTGAGCCAGTTTGGACATGTTTTAAACCAATTTGCTCATGAAGAATGCTACTATGTCCAATGTAAAATCAAGGAAAAATGTGAGATACAGCCCTGAATAAATGTGCTGCATTCCTTTATTAAGTGTGTATGGCATGTCAATACAGCTGTAATATCAGGAAACAATCTTTTGGGCTTGTGCAATTATTATGTGTTTGTTAGTCTGCTACAATATTTTTAGAAGAAGTGGATACAGTGTACTCCAACCTAACAATTATGTTATCTGTGCAATACTAGCTTCCACTCTTCCACACATCAGTCTAACAATACGCTGTAATAACACATGACAAAACAAACTGAATTCATGAGAGCCCCAATCCTTCTGTGTACTTATGTACACGATCAGTCACATTCACTTCACTGGGAGTACTCAGTTGCACAAAGCAAAGCACATGATTTAATTCTTTGCTGGCTCAGAGCTACATGTCTGATCTAGAGTCTTCTGAAGTCAATGGAATATTTCCACTGATCTTAACAAACTTTGAATCAGGCCTTGAATGCACTGAACTGCCTTTTATAAACAACAAACAACTGACACACCAGAGAAAGATTATACTCAGAATGATAAAATTAAAATATTATTACATCTTAATAAAAATATACTTTTGAGAAAACTCTTGCTTGTGAGAATTAAGAATCTGTTTTTTACACAGACAAACTCAATATATCATGACTGTAAGGGATAAAAGGAATATTTTTTTTCTCCCATTTTCCTAGTTTGTGCCTCTAACAGTGCAGTGTGAATTTTGTGTTGCTCATCTGTTTCCCCTGGTGTTTGTGAGGATCTGTTATATGCCTGCAGGGCAAAAAGGAGACAAGCAGAATGTGGTTTTACAATCAGGAAGACAGAGAAGAATTTTGTACACCATAAAATTTTACATTCTCTCTTTTTTTTTTTTTTTTGGCTAAAAAGTGGAGTGAATGATACTCCTGTGTTAGTCAACTTTATGAAGAGTAAGCAACAAACTTTTTGAACAAGGTTCATAATTGAATGAACAAAGTAAAAAATTGGCTGTCAAATCTATAGACATTTCTAAATGTTATGTTCCAGTTCTGTCATTAACAGAATAAGGTACAAAAATATTTACCTATGAGAAAGAGATTTAAATATTCATTGCCTCCTAGACTGACAGAACTGAGGGAGAAGACGTAGTACCCCAAGCTCCCAGTGAACCAGATCAGCCAGACTGTGATGGTCCTTCTTGCAATTTGCCAGTTACAAAACAGGTCTAAGATGTTGTGCTTCTTTGTTGAGGACGTGTCATTTTCACCCGTTCTGCCACTCTCTGGATCATCTTGTTGGACTGAGCACAGTTCAGAAACTTTGCAGGGAGTGTTTACTTTATTCCATCTTGCCATTGTGTTAATCACTTTTTGTGCATCTTCGTATCTTTCCTCTGACAGGAGCCAAAAAGGTGTTTCTGGGAGCATCCAGCAGCACAAGACAAAGGGAAGAGTTGCTATGGAGAGAAATATCTGATAGACCCACCAGGTCCGAACCAAAAATCCCACGAGTGCCACAATCATGATTCCCATAGCAAAAAAAGCATGGACATGCATAGAAGCCCAGGTTCGTCCTTTAATGCCAACAAATTCAGTCACATAAACAAAAGCCACAACCAGATAGCCACTTGAAACCTGGGGGTGTGGGAGAAAGAAAAGAAAAAAACAACAGTGAGTTTAGTACGTGCTTTCCTTGTGCACCAGCAGTAAAAACAAAGAGTACCAGTGTTCCACATTTGTGTACGCTTAATCGCCACAGTGCTGGTCTGTCTCACACTGACAGAAAAAAGGCAACCCTGAAAACAAATCAGCTGGAGGAAAAGTTTGCTCAAACCTTCAGACTGCCCAGACACTGTATTTAAAAATGTGAAGTGAATTTGGATGCTTCTCTGTAGTGGGGGACAGCCAGCAAGAGACACCTGAAAAGGAACCTAATTTGCTGATGTCATTAAGCCCTTCCCCTCCAAAAATCAGGTCCCTTAATGACATCACAAACCGGATGCTCCAGAAAATGAGATCCCCTGAAGTAATCCTCACTTCTGAAAATCCACTTGACCTTGGCTTTTAAGTAGACTACTAATAACCTGCATATCAAGGAACTGCATATTTACTGAGAATTACCTTCCACACCCTCCTAAATGATCTCATTAAAACAAAATTTTTACGTTTTATTTATATATATATATATACATATATATATACATGTATATATATATGATTATAGGTTCTCATGTTATGCAGTGAATGCAATTACTGGAATGTTCTGCATAATAGTATTTTTTTTTCTTGACTATATATATTATTAAATATATACATATTTCAGTTTCTCTAGCAACATCAAATTCATGGTCTCTCAAAACATTTCAAAACACAGCTAGAAAATATAGACTAGAAAATATTTCAGTATATTGTTTTGATTAATCAATTTTCTGATGAATGTTAATAATCTCTAAATCTGAACCCAGTGAAGCTGACAGGAAAGTTGTGCTGATCTCAGCAGAACAGGGCTAGAGCTTTAGGCCTGCATGTTGCAAATCAGTACCAATGGCCAGTTAAAACCTGCAGCATCGGTCTGGTCAGTGAGTAGGAAGTGGGTAGAGGGACTCTCTTAGATCTCACTGTTCAAGGCCGAAATTATGCAGTTTTTCCTGCTAGGAAATTCTTCTGAGCTCTTATCAGGCAAAGGGAGCTCCAGGTGCAAGGTTCTGTCTTGACTAATGCACTGTCAGCAGGAATAAAATAAATTACGTGACTATTCTCAAATATCTAGCCCACCCTAAATAAGTTACATGACTTTTTGGTTTTGTGATGGCCTTCTAATTTCTGTATGCATTATGTAGTGAAAAGCTACAAATAGTATATTTTTGGCTGTAAAACAGTTATTTAAAATTGGTTAATATGTATAAATATTGAATATATATCAGGTATGGAAGAAATACCACACATATATATATATAAAAGTATGTGTATGGATATGCATAAACACATATACTGAAATACTCTTAAGTACAGTATAGAACATTTAAGTGTTAAACATATCTACCTATGTATTTAGTATTCCAGATACAGCTTAAAATACCACAGAGATGCACAGAAAAGAAAATGTGCATCTTTCCTCCATCACTCAAAATGGTAGAGATAAAAATAACACTTATTATAGATTTGCTAGTTTAAGAAAAACTATATACTCCATTTCTAACAATGAGGAGAAATGCAACTGCAGCTGCAATGCAGAATCCAAAGTTTGCTGCTCACACTTGGTATTTAATTACCAGTCCAGCAGAGGTTGGGATGGAGGAAGTACCAAACACTGCTTCATACAGACGCTTTCTATTAATTCAAAGAGGAAAAGTGCTCTGGTCCAAGAACATTCAGACTCTCCCTGCTCTGCTGAAATAAGTGCAACAGATGGGGCTTTAGAATAATGAAGTAGGGGAGGAAATAATAACAAAAGGGAGGTTTTCCTGATAAGGGGTAGGAAATGACACATAAAAAGAGCCAGGGTGATCATCCCTTCTTACCATAGCAAGGAGAAAGCGCACAATCACGAAACTGTAGTAGTCAAATGTGAAGGCCACTGCAATGCCAAATACAAACTGACCGGCACTTGTGAACCATATAACACGCTGTCTTCCCAGTCTGCAAAGCACAGCAGGAACAAAATTATGAATAACCACACAATTCTATTAAAATACACCTGCAACTGCCCAGAGAGCCTAGGTGGAAGTTTAACAACTCGCCACAGAAACTCCGGTTGAGTTACCTGCATTAATTTTTCAGTGATTCCAACTTCCAAGGAAAAGGAAGCTCCTATGAATGGCATGGCAGTGAGCATTACATATGTTCACCTCCAGTTTCAAGTTTAACTTCTGCATAACCAGTCTGCAAATTTACTCTGTCTTCTTTGTGAGGACATAAATCACTTTTTCAGATATTTTATATTAAGTAGCATTTTGTTAGTGATTTCTAACAAAAGTTAGCTGTGATAACATGCCATCTCTTGCCGAAGTAACAACCAATCTGGATAGTAATCAAAGGCTTCTGTAACATATCTTCGTACAGTTACTTAAAATTGAATTCTCTAATAAAGGGCAATCACACAGTTCCCCTGAATTTTCTGATTGCATCACAGCACACATGCATGCATATACAAATACAGAAATTCAAGGAGATAGTATACTAACAGCAAAAAAAAATCATGTCAAATAATAGCTTCCTATCAATACATAGTAGTTTCCATTGTAAAAGAAGGGCATTTAGTAAAAAAGAACTTCTATTTGTTTTTTTTTCTTCCTGTATCTCAGGGAGAAAATATCCAGAGTAGGGCCAGTTGTCCCTGTACAAGTGAGCACATGCTAAAAACTCTACTGAGGATTCATTACATTCTATCTACAAATGCTTTGTAATACAAAAAGTGTGGAATCATTTTTCTTCCCTGATAATATTTTCTTGGTCTCTTACTATCTACTCCATTGCAAACAGTTTTTCACAAATGGAGATATTACTTTTAGACAGAGAGGCTGAGGACTTTCAGGGGTGTGGGCTCCTTTGTAATTTTCTTTTTCTATGAGTATTTGGTACTCCATTAAAATTCTTCCTATTCTTCTCCAACCTTGACCTGAAGTCATGCAAATTTCGTCTTTGATTCCTGCCAGAAAAGATCCCAGTGAGTCTTACCTATCAGAGCTCTTCTGTTGAGAAATCTGTTAATTGGTAATGGGAGGAACACACAAACTTATTTCCCACCAGTCAGGATGTGTCCGAAAATAATAACTCTCAGCTTTAAAATCTACAGTTGTAAATCTGCAACTCAGAATGTGTGTATTATCTTAACTAGCTGTCCATGTCTTGAATTAATGGAAATGAGAACAATATGATCCTAACCTTATAAGTCATGTCTGAGTATTAATTTAAAAAGTTATGAATGATTTAAAAGGACCCAAAACAAATGTTGGCTTTATATTCTGGTTTTGTATTAAATGGGGTTTTACAAAGCCCTGGAGTGAGAGGCAGATTGATTCCATGTGTTCTAAAAGCCAAATTAAAAAAAGGTCATCATTAGTTTTGCATTCCCATATTGTAACTATCATACTGTAGTGTTGTGCTAATGAAGGAAAATCAGAAAACAGCAGGCCTGATCTCCTTGTTCTGCTTATAGTGTTAGATGTAGGATAAAATGTCATCCTACACCTAACAGAACTCTCAGTCAACAGGCTCCTTTACAGAAAAAGAAAAATAACTCTAACTAAACCAGCCTTCAAAGCAAAACACAGATACATAAACTGCCTGAGACGAAACCAAGTACAAATGTAGCTTGGATATTTGCCTATCATATGGATAAAGGGGCATGGCTGAGTGTTCTTCTGAGGCAGGAATAAGTCTGTTTGTGTTGAGAGAGAAAACAAACAGGAACAGGAGGATACAGACGTCCATCCTGAATCTCATTGCTTCTGAGTCCAGCTCTTATGTTGGATCTCAGTGTGTGATACGAGATAACATCCAGGCAGGAAGCATCAGACAGGAATGGGCTGAAGGACACCCTTGGCACCATAAGCATGAGGCTGCTTGGGGTGAGTCCCTCCATGGACTGACTCTCCTTGTGCTCAAACAGAACTTTATACATGATATTAAATAAAAGAAACTACAGCACAGCTCACTCACACCCATTTTTCCCCCTATCTGGACTAACCTCCAAGAGACTGAAGTTTAAGTTAATTATTCAGAGAAAAACTACAACTGGACAGCAAGGAAAAATAGTGCATGGGTGTTTATTTTAAGAACGTAGGACTTGATCAAACACTCGAAGCCTTTCCATCAGCCCCACTGAGATGTATTCATTACAGAGGTTAGGAAACATGATTTTAAAATATTTAAAATATTTAATCTTCTAGAAGGTGTACAGTTGTTTATCAACCACTGTGAATCTCTCCTTGTGAAAAATGAGGTGAAAATCTATTCCCAGGTTTTACCATTGCTATTACAATGAGCTATTGCTATTCCTGTTAAAAATAAATAAATAAACAAATAGATAATCTGAAGGCAAATAGTAACTGCACAGGGGAATTTCAGGGATCAAGGGGTAGAACAATAGAGGACATAAAATACAAAAAAAAAATCTAAAAGGACATTACTTGTGAAGACATTTTAAAATTAGTACTTGCTATTGGAAAAAGATATTGAGTTAAACAGATCTGTGGATAAAGGAATATCCAAATTTTTTTTTGAGCACATAATTATGAGTACACAATGAGTAAAAACAACAAAAACACATGGAGTTACTGCAGTCTGAAGATCAAAAGATAGCACTTTACCTGTCAGCAATGTCACCAAAAATCACTGCTCCAATCAAGACTCCAAGCATGAATGTAGGCTGAATTAATTTTGCAAGCCATTCTCGGTCACAGACCAGATCCCACTGCGTAACAACAGTGCTCTTCCACTTTGTATCATCATAGAGAAATCCATCAGAACACGAAAATAAGGACTTGTTGCCTTTGTATTCATATGCCAGATCCAAACTGACTTCTCGTTTGGATCTGCTGCACTGATTAATTTCCCAAATTTCTCCATTTTCCAGCTGGACTACAATGTAATTTTCTGTCGATGTCCATAGTGTCCAGATGTCCTGTATACTTGATGTAGAGGAGTTGTGGAAAAGAATACTACTCACATTTCCAGGGAACCCACATAGAAAGTTAGGAGTAACAGCCATGAACACAGATGCTAAGTAATGGATACCACATGACATAGCTTGAAAGACAGATGCAAAATAAACACATGCTTGAAATCTGTAAAGGGAGAGAAAACATTTTAATGAAGAAAAGCCCTCTATACATGGAAAAAAAAAATCAGCATAATTGTTTTGGAAGATCAGTAAATGGAGACATCATTAGGGTGTCTAATGTTTTGTTGCATAGTGCTGCTTCAATATTAGTTAAGCCCTGCAAGAGACCAAAGATGAGAAAAAGATCCACAGTAATCTATTGCCAAGAAATAAATGCTGCTCTTAGTCATGTGTTTAGTCATAGAGAGAAGACCATTTAAAATGAAACAATTCTGAACTTAAGCACTTAGTTTGAAGCAATCTTCCACTCTCCAGTTCTCTGTAGCACATCCCCTTAAAATAGGGCCTGAGATTACTCGAATGATCAGAAAAGCCAAAATGTTACAACTTCAGGTTCTCAGGGTTAGAGATACGTGCATCAAGTAAAACAAAATAAACACATTATGCCCCTCATTTAATCTATTTGTATCTCTGTAACTGTATTCCATCTACCATCTCTATTGCCTCCAATAGACAAAGAGAGAATACATGTAGACACAAGTAGAAGAAGATAGAATCTGAACAATGTGAAATGTTTTGTACCAAAACATAGCTATGAAATGGGTTGGGTTTTGGCTTAAACAGGGTGTGCAGTTATCCATTAAAGATTGTATCATAAAGCAAACATGGTAAAAGAATGTTTTATGTGTAGCCTGAATTTTGGCATTTTAAACAGCTTTTAAGACATGCTTGAGATGCAAGTAAATCTTATTATAAAAATTGCACATGTATTCTGAATTTCAAAAGGCTTGCAATGAACTCTAGTATCACTGTCTGCAAATTCTGGACAGTTTCTGATAATTTAAGCATAAGGAGTATTTTCCTCAATTAAATGTTTAAATTGTGCAGACAATTAGTACAACATCTGTTCATAAAAAAACAAAACAGCTTTGGTTTCTCCTCCCTTTTTTATTTCCTGAAGGCTAGTCAATTGCAATAATTTGAAGAAGCATTCAATGAGTTCCCATATATACATCCTTACTGCAGTGTGCAGAAGCCTTAATAGTATAAAACAAAAAGCAGGTTTGTTTTTTTTTAAATGATCAGAGGCCATCTCTGCTGAAGTGATAGGAAATTATGTCTAAAACTCTGTGACCTTGAAGTGTCTTGTGGGAAAAATCAAAGCAATTCCAATCCCTGTAACAAATGCAGTCTCTAGATACTCCTCTCCAAAAGGTATCTAATTCTAGCCTGGAATTCCCATAATAAAGATTTCAACAGTACATAGCCTAGGACTTTTAAATCATCTACCATCACAATTTGTAATTAATTACTAAATCATGTTTAAGCAAAGTATTTAAATAGAATTTGCTGGATACATTGTTCTAATGTCCAGTTAACCTTTCCAATTAAACAGTTCCCTTGTATAACACACCTCCATTCACCATCCTCATTCTCCTTTTCCTTTTACCCTGTGATATTTATACATTTCCTTGGTAAATGTAAACACAGTTGCCTATCCCGTTCTTCCAATGACATTTGAAATTGTTGTTGTTCTGATGCAGTGCTTTTTAATCCCCTTTTCCCTTAACAAAAGCTCTATTGACTTTTCCACAGCAGTCTGAGGAGTGGGTTGAATTGCTAAACCCACCGTGGCAGCTCAAAAGCTGGCTCCACTTCCTTCTTGAGGATACTTCAAGGCAGTCCTCACACAGGTGCTGTGCTGCTCTCTCACAAAGAAACTGCGAGATACAGTCAAGAGAAACTGAATGTAACCACAGCAACCTTCAAGTCTACCAATTCCCCTCTCAAGAGAACAGCTTCTTGCAGACTAAGTAGCTAGCCATAAACCAGAGCAAGGCTGAAACGACTCTGAAAGGCTTTTAGGCTATCTTGGACCACGAAAAAGCAAAGGTTATTTTAAAAAGTAACTTTTGTCACCCTACTAGTGCAGATAAATATGGTCAACAACATTTTTTAGTTCCTCTTCTCTAGTTTCATTTTAACTGTTCCCATCAAAAGACACAAACTCATTTTAAAAATAGCAAAGCACAGCCAAATTCAACAACTCAGGCTATTGTTGCTGTATGCAGAACGCCTGAAATCAGGACAAGACAACCTCCAAAAAACTGATAAATTAACCCCCTAGAAGCTGTGCAGTTACATCTTCAACTACACATGGAACTAGTTTCCCCAGTATTTGCAACATCTGCCATTATGCATCAGAAAACTGCAATGTCAGATAGCCCAATTGATATTTCCCAGACAGAGGAAGAAGGAAATAATTTCAAACCATACATACTTCTTGAGTTTTCTAATTATTTCTTACAATACAAGAAATATCATGTTCATAATTTCTCTTCTGCAGAGTAAGAGTAGTAGGAAAAATATATTAATGCCCTTTTTTGTTGGAGATGCTTGAAGGAAGATAACAACTTGTAAGGATACAGACTGAGAAGATGGCATGAAACAATGTACTACGTTAATTTTTAAAAACTCAAATCCCAAGAGTATCACCAGGGCTCTGATTTAGAGCAGGTCTAGATAATGCTCTAACCCTTGAGAATTTTGTCTTAACTCTTCCTGAACACTTCTTGTGATTATATTTCAGTAACCATTTTGACAGGCTGCTCCACTGTCAAATCTTTCTGTTGGTAAGTTTCTCATTAAATCTAATTTCCATGTCCCCTTTTCAAATGTAAGACTATTACTAACTTACAGAACACCCTTGTGCAACCTTGAATAAATCTTCCTTGTCTTTTATCACTTCATTGTACAGAATTATCAGGTATTCCCCTCCAGTTACTTTCTACAGCCATACAAATTACAGTCCATTACCCTTTTCTTTTCTTTGTGTCCTTTCTTTGTTTCCACCACTATAAAAAGCAATAAAGGATTAATTTTAAAGAAATTAATAAAGTGTCATGCCATATTTCACCCATCTTTCAAGGGTTTAACTTAGCACTAGATATAACTGATTATTGTAAAAACGTTCTTCCCTGTCCAGTGTTATGAAAATCTTATTCAGTTCCAGCAAAGAAATTCACTCTGTACCATTACTTTTTCCCCCTAATTTCCAGTACCAATGTTAAGCAAACACAAAAAGTCAGACAGAATTCCAGATACACATTAATAGACATAATTTAGGCTGCATATGACTTCGTTTAGCAACAGGAAAAAGTGTTTCTACAGCAAAATGACTGTAGTGTTGCAGAATTTTATAGGATGGATTGCACTGCAGTTCTTAATGTCTGACTGCTCAACAAAAGAGCCAAGGAGCAAGCAGGGGGAGCAGGAATAGGGAAGAATAAGGCCTGATGTGAAGTTAGAAAAGTATCTGGAAGCACCAGTGTCTGAAGACATTCCACACCACACTAATGGGCTGCTCCCCTGCCTGAAGAAAGTATTTACTGCTCTCTCCAGTAAAATTCCACACTGGGCTGGCTAAGCCTCTCTCAGTATATATACATACACAAAATACACAGAAAATAACCTGAAAGCCCTGTTTTGCTGTGAAGGCAGAATTCATTGCTGACTACAGGAGCGTTGTAACAGTACCCCCACTGATGCTAGACTGAAAAGCCCAATCATAGGAGCTGCTGACTATCTTCTGTGAGTAGGAAGACGTTTTCTTCGAGAAAGACCAGTGGCATAAAGGTCAAAAAACTCCTTAACTTGCAAGGTTACCAGAAAGGAATTAATCAGACCGTTAGTGACAATATATAGAAAGCATCTAGGGAGGATGATACATGGAATGGAAAAATACTACAGGTGCATGGAACTTTGCTTTCCAGAACAGCTGAAGATTGAAAAGGGACAAATATGCAGGTCCAGCCTCATGGTAGACAGAGGTTTGCTGGAACACAGGTTGAGGCAGTAGAGAGTGCTGAGTGAGGAGGAACATAGAGCTGCTTCTCTATGGCTAGCCTGGGATCTCTCCCTTTAAAACTTTGGGTGCATGACTTTCATCTCAGACCTCTTGTTGTGGCCATGCTGATGCTCTTCCCCAGTCTTAAAAACCCTGGGGGGGCACCTTTGGCCCTTGCTCACAAGGTGGCTGAGCAGCTTCTCATCCTCCCTGGAGAAGGTGGTGCTGGGGGAACAGAGCAGGTCGGGGTCAGGCAGCCTGGAGCAGCCCCCACAAAGGCCATGCTGGGGCAGCAGGTCAAGGCAGAACCTACACAGGTCATGCACTTCACTGACCCTGAGGCACAGGGTAAAGTCTATGCTGTCCTTGACACCTACTGTAAATTATTAACTCTTTTCCCAAATTCTTAATTTAAGAATGCCAAGCTGATAAGAATGCCCTTAAAAGCTTAAATTGTGGACAAACACGTACTGTAATCCTTTTATTAACCTCATCAAACTCGATTTTAAAAGTTAGATTTCCCCGAGTAAAGAAATACTGTTGCTCATGCATCAAAATGGTAAGAAAAAACCACTGCAGGAGCAATAAGAACTATTTAAATTCATCCAAAAAAAGCGAAGCTTGGGATTTATTTTCCTAGACTGATATCAAAAAGGGCAATTTTGACAATGGTATTTTATGTGCCAGTCATCTTCCCATACACACATTAGATTACATTTTTGCAAACTGTAATTTTCAGTAACCTATTTTACAGATTCTTAAACAAACAAACAAACAAACAAACACCAAATACTTTTTGCAATTTTTTAAAATGTTCTGTGAACATGATGACTGTCCTAAAAGGTATGATAATTTCTCTCAGTGTTTTTCCATCTCTTCAGTGACTTGCCATGGGAGATAATTATTTGGCAAGTACATTTTGTCACTCTTGCCAAGAGTGTCAAATATAGAAGTCAAGAAGACTTTATAGGTTACTGCTCCAGTACAGAGACGCTTAACGAATGCCAGAAGTCAAATGAGCCTAAAACTATCTTCACAAAAGCCTGAGCAAGACACAACATGAAAATGTTCCAGTCTTTCTTAAAATATTTCTGTAAAATTTCTCCACAGTTTTTTTTCTTTTTTTTTTTTCAGTTTGCAGCTCATAGTAAAAAAGATTTTTACATTTTCTATTTCCTCTGCACAAGTTTTAAGATCTCACCAGTAAGAAAAGCACTCGTAATATCATGTCAGTAGCAGAACTGAAGAAATATTCTTCCACAAAGACAATGAACTAGTTCTCATACCACTGTTGCTCTGGTTGTAGTCTTATGTAGTCTTATGACAAAATGTCTCTGTGGCATTGTCACTGCAAAAGATTTTGTCCCTTCTCTTTTCCCACTGTTTATTCATCCCCTGAGACACAGTGCACTCTACCCTCAGTCATGGTGGTACTTTTTTTTGTGGACCATCTGTGAATTTTGTCTGGGAAACAGATCTACCTTGACTAAAAAAGTCAAAATAGAGGATGTATTAAAAAAAAAAAAAACAACCCCCCCCCACTATATTAGTTGCTCAATCTAATTTATATTATATCTGTGCAAATAATATGCACCAGTCTCTTTGAAAGGTGGTACATCTGACATGCAAAAATACTTGAAGTACACATTGCCATATATATTTTGGAGAATAAACCCCCAGCCTCAGAGTACTTCTACCATTGTCAGTTACTGCAGTGCATAGCAGGGATAAAACTTGTTGTCAGACACTAATTTTATGTTAAATAACGTGGTTCTGATAACATTTCCTTGTCTATCTATGAATGAGAGAAGAGGGGAATTACTAGATACTCATCAAATGCTAATACAAACATTCAAAAATCATTTTACTGTGGAATAGACTTACAACACTGTTCTGGGATTAGCAAAATATTTGTACTATTCCACTGGCTTTACAAGAACTATTTTTACTGCTTCTCTTCTCAACCATCTCATTAGTAAATTGCTTAAGTCAGAAAACACAGTAAGTTTTTGTTGTGCAGTGTACAATCAACAGGATGGATTCAGTGGAAAGAAATTTCCAGATATTTACTATTTCTGAAATAATTTGTGTTCAGTAACCACTTTAACCTCTCTATTTCATTCTGATTTTTTTTTTTTTTTTAAATGTGAGAAAAGCCATTCAACATTCTTTCCACTCTAAACCAAAAAGCTATGATGCACTTCCACATTTATTTTTTGAGAGCTGAATGTGACTCAAGAGTATTTTGGCTATGGTGCAGTGATGCAGATTTAGAAGCAGCCTTAAATATACAACGTGAACATCTTTATTTGACTTCTGGTGTTCTTGCTTCCCTCCTAAGGGCAGTTTAAACTATACTGGGACTTGGTCTCAGCCCACATGAAAAAGGTGATTATTTCCAGAATTTGTTTTCAGGGGCAGAAGATGTTGTGTTGGATGTACAGTTTAAACATATCAACAGCACAAATGCAACAGGAATAAGGAAGCCTATGGAGATCAGGAAGACCCCATGAATTATATATCATCACTGATGACAATGTGTGCATCAACATGCAGTCACCAAACATCAGACACTTACCAAATCATTGTTACAATCATTTAAAATTGATTTTCTGAAGAATTCACTTCTATCCCATCAAGCTTATGCATGCTTCTCTTTGATTAAGACAAGCCCAGTGTATTCGTTCACCAGAGTCAAGAAGAAAAATATATTAGTTGCTCACTACTGCACATTTGGTATAACAGCTTGGATGGAGAAAGTCACATCAATGTGAAAATAAAGAATTAGTGCTACAGAATTAAGGGCCATCCTTTTAATAACTTTTTTTTTTTTTGAAAATAAATCGAACAGTTCTTAATTTTTGACTATCTAAATCAGGCACATTAGGTTCCTGTGATCACCTGTAACAAAATAATCTAGTTGATTAATATTGCTCGGTTTAAATAGTTTAATAAGTTCAGTAGCACAGCTTACACCTGTGGACTCACAGCAGAGAGGGAAGCTGCTGTTAAAGATGCTCTGATGTTTCTTGCTGCCCCCAGCCAAGGATTACTGCCCCCAGGGGAGAGCCAAACAGAAGGATGGTGTGTTCACGGCTCAGCCACGCCAGTGCAACGCCCAACCTTCTCGCTCAAATGGAGTGAAACTGGGCAAGACTCAAAGGCTCTGGATTTGCACCAAGGTACACATAAACATTACACTCTTGACTTTCCTGGGAAAGTAGCCTCTGATTAAGAGGAAACACATCATTGGCAGCAACAGCAGTCTCCACACCTTTTGATGGCAAAGCTGGAGTCAAGTCTATTTTATTGTAGTTACCCACTTGTCTTTTCTGCTTTAAATGTGTTCAGGGTATATATAAGGCAATTTAATTAAAAAAGAACATGCAGTTTGTAAGTTATTTAGCTTTGTTTTGGAGTTCTTTGGCTTAGTGTTAAACACAGCAGAGTGGTTACACTTGAACAGTAGTAACACTTCGGGCTCTATACTTGGAAGTTTCTATTCTGGGAATGGCATTTCTATAAACATCTACCATTTAGAAAATTAGCACATACTCTGCATGATATATTACTAGCATTACTTCTCACAGGGAGAACTCAATTCCAGTTTCTCTGGTAGCACTGTTTTCTCTTAGTCAGCCTCTGTTTTGTGGACAAATCCAAATTAGGTGTTTCATTCCTTTCCATGCTGTACCATTTCCATCAGCTTAAGTAAGCAAATCGTTTCACATTATAATCTGTAAAGTGTCTAATAGGATTTACATGTTTTTATTGAGATTCCATCTAATTATAGACATAGGCAGTACTTCATGTATAAACTATTAAATTTCATTCTTCCTTTCCCATTTAGGAAATAGATGTTTTCTGCTTGTTACATCGCTGACACATTGGACTATGTTAAAAATATGGAAGTTTACTTCTGTTGCATCTAGATTTTTGTTATCTCTATAATCCTGAAATAAAACTAGCTCATTGTCATAATTATGTTCTCACTTCTTTGTTATTCTATTTACATATTTCTCTTGCAAAACTCTGAATCCAGTGTAGCTGAAGATGCAACTGAAGATACTCCATTTGCAACTGTTACAGTGTTCTTTGCTAATTCTGACTTTTACCCCAGTGACTCTTCATCACGAGCAAAACAGAAAAGCTAAAGCAGATACCTTTGTCTTATTAGCTTCTGATTATTATTTCACTAAAACAAAATATCACTCAACAAGATGCTACATTTAGGGAATTAAGTGTCAGATAATACTGTCTTCTAAAACATGGGACAAGTCAACATGTAAATCAAGGCCTCCCTTTAGAAAAGGCGACTCAGTTTCAGCCACAGATTCTTTTCTCCCAAAGAGAATACTGCCAGTTGCAATTCTACCCGTACAGAATCCTACACTTTCATTTCTGCAGCTCTACAGCTTGAAGAAAGGGATTCAATTTAATGCACAGTCTAGTATGGTCCAAGTACTGTCTTCTATTAAACTTGGGTTTGCTCATGTATGGATTGTTTAAGTACATCCATATTTAGTGGCTGTGTTCTACATTCAAAAAGAAATTAGTCTCCACATTAACAGCTTTTCTCTCTGTGTGTAACAGAGTAGCTTGTATCTTCTACAGACATTGCTAAAGCCCAGACAGGACATGGAAGAGGAGTAAAACATATCTCCTTTGTTCCTCTCTTTTCAGGAGTCTACACTCATCAGCGCTTGCAAGGGCTCGGATTAGTATCCCTGACAGGCCATCCTCTCCAAGGCAGGTTATCTCTAAACCAACATAAAAGAAGGTTACTGAGCACAACAGGACTTCCCACTTCTTTTGCAGGTTCGTAGCTCACCTTCCCTCCAAACTGTACCTCTTCACTGCAAATGTGCAATCCACTCTGTGCCTAGAAGTCCTCAGTTCTTCTCTCTGAATGATCATGGGAATCTGCCCCATAATGAGACATTATTCAGTGATTAATTGCCACTGGAGAACTTTCAGTTTGCTTTGTTTTGATAGCAGCCTGGTCATGAACTTCTGTCCAGTTTTTGTTTATTTATATCCCTTTCTAGTTTCCATCCTGGATATTGGTTCTGCTAGCCTATGCCTTCACAGGACAAGAAAAATGTTTCTGCCTTCTCTGCTCTGAGAGATTTAGACACTGTAGAGCATATAAAATAGTATGAAATGAAGAAAATCTATTCAATAGATCTTGGATATTTGATATACTGTCTTTGACTTTAACCAGACAAAGAGTTTTTCTACAACCTCTCTAAAGAAAAGTAAAAGTCTCTGTGACATTATTGATCTTTTCAAAGAAAAGTTGTTTCATTAATTTTATTGGTCATATATCTCTTCTATGATCAACAGATAGAGTTACTTTATATTGTTCTTGATTTCTTAATGGAAAGCAACCTTTTCCTTTCCAGTCATTCGAGGGAGGTGATTCTACTGCCTTCCTCTTTAAACTATTAAAATTAGAAGTAATTTAAATTAAAAACAAAGAAATGCAAATTACCGATTTTGCTGTTTCCAAGGCTAAGAATGCACTTTTTCCTCTTCTTAAATATACTCTATAATGTGCTTTTACCTGATTATAATTCCACAGTACTGTCATGTTCTTTCCTTGAGTGCCATTTCTCTTATGGTATCTCATACAAGGGAATGATCTGGAAAAATGCTATATTCTAACATTATATAAATATTTGCAAACAATATACAGGTCCCATTCTCCACAAGAAAGAAGCTGGATCCTGTTCAGACCTACCAGGATTCTTCTACATAAATCTACTTTTCACTAATTGCCCCCTGTATTCTCAATGGGTGAGACAGAGCTGAGGTTGGCTACACTGATCTACAAAGGATGACAGTTCTCCAAGGAGCCTAAAATACGCGTGTAAGTGAGATAAGGTCCCAGTTGTTCTGACCCTGGGACTTACATGAATTATTTCTCTCAGAAGGGTTGAGCTGTAACAACTTTTAACTTTTTTACTGTATTTCATCAGTTCTGAAGATGCAGGGAAAAAAAAAAATCAAACAACAATTTGTTCTGGAATATGAGACATAAATATAAATTATTTAAATGAAATGTGCTATCATCAGTATAATCACTATATATCCAAATGGCTTTGTGTAAGAGAATGCTTTTGGATATTGCTTTATTTATTATTGCTCATTTTTCACATTTTGTAATTGATTTTCTCTCTTATACTAGACAGACATCCCCCAAATGAGGTATTACATCATGGTGATGGAAATATTTATTTTTAGAACAAGGGCTAAATGAATACTACTAGTAATATTTTCTCATTTTTTCATTTTCATTATGCCTGCAATTGAATGACTAAAAAAATCTATTTTTGCCTACTCCATGGGTTTTAAGTGATGGCAAAAATCTTCCTTTTTCCTTCTCAGAAAGTTGCAGGGTCTATTCCCTCACTCTCTAAAAACTGAGGATTTCCACATTTTCAGAACAGGCTTGATCTCTTATTTCTCTGATCTTAATGCTCCCCACTCAATTCACCTAAATCAATCTTTACTGGAATTCCCTGTATCCAGGAACCTGTCAGCAAGGATTGCTGATGGAGAGCCAATGTAGCAAGCATTGTAACAACAGTACTGTTGCATACATGACAGATTTTCTGATGTGTGACAAAGAGAAATGCAAGGATCTCAGTATCTGCTTCAAGTTTCTTGAGACACTGGCTAATGCTGTGACACAGAAAGTGTCCTGCCACAAGCATTTCCCACATCCCAGTCTTCTAGTGAAGACTTCAGTAGTTAATTCAGGTTGAAAATAAAGAACCTGCATGTACACTGTACACTTGGATGCAATATCCTGTATACAGTATGCAATCCATACACATTTACACTATTCCTCTAGATCCCTTTTCCACTCGATAAGGAGCCACAGACAAATACAGGATTTACCTTGTCCTAAACCACAGATGTAAAGTAAGACAGATGGATCATGCCCTTAATGGTCCAATTGTCCCTCCTGACAAGGTGATTAATACAGATGTCTGAAGTTTACACTACAGGCCTGCAAACATAGGGAGATGAGCTCACAAGTGTGTTGATTTGACAGCTGATTTCCCCACACAGCTAGAATAGACTTACACAGATAGAAACTTAGATCATTCCAAATCTCTTTCACAATTTAGAGGAGAAAAAAGTCACAAGAGACCATCACATATAAAACCCATTCAAATGGCACTGAGCTCCACCCAAAGCGTGATGATGATTGCTTTTTTTGGGGCAGCAAATTATTGCCAGTTCTGTGAAGCACCTTTTCAACACTTCTTTTCTACTTCTTGTTGCCTTATTGGCCCTTCCATCTATTTTCCAGGGTTTATTCCTGCCTCAGCACCACTGCTGTGGCTGCACCTCTAATGCTTTACTTTCAACCTAATACTAATTTCTCCAAGTAATAGGAACAAGAAACCTAACTCCACCTCTGGATGAAAACATTTTCTCGAGGAAAGAGTTCAGTCTATGATCCAATGGATGGCACTTCTAGATTCCTCAAACCATATTTTCTTTGCATGTGATTTTCAAAGAACATCTGCTCTGGGTGAGGTGAGCACAACAGTCTGGCTCTCAGTGTATGATATTAAAGTATACATTAGCTCTCTAGGCAATTTCAGTAATTTTCAAAGACAGCTGAGATTTCTCTCCAAGTATATGGACAATTTGACAGATCAACCATCATTATTAGTACTTGTACTAACTTCTACAGTTTGTTATCACGTTTTTTCTGGTCTTGCCCTTACAACCAAGATATAGCTACTTCAGCAGTTACCTACTCTGGCTTGCTAATTTTTCTGTATTTCTGAGAACCTGAGACTCTCATGTTCTCGCTCAGCTGCTATAGCTTCCTGCCTCAAGCTACCTTAAACATTTATCTGTATATATAGTAAATATAGAGCTCTGTATGTACTCAGTTCCATCAGTGTTTTGTAAAGCAAAATGGTAGCACAGACATTTCCACAGAATGTGCTAAAGGCTTCTGGGGCCTTAGAAAAATCTCTCTAAATGTAATGGTGTTTTCTACTTGTATGATTTTACTTCCTGCAATAAACTGGTCAAACTTTCTATGTATAAGGCCTTTTATAAAACATTTCCTTTCAATTTTGGGATATCTTAATACTGCTGAAAATCATGACTATTATGAGAAAATTATTGACAGAGGCTTTAAAGGAGTGATATCCCAGTTCCAGGCATTTTATTACAGGGAACACAGTGTCCAGTGCATTATGTATTTCATTTTCATTCACACCATAATATTTTGGGATGAAACAGCTGATCATCAGCTCCTTGATGTGTGTGATAATTGTCTTATGCTGCCATAGCTATGTCCATGCTATAACTTTATCTAGAAGCCACCCGGGGGGGGAGGGGTTGGCGACATTTCAGAGGTGCAGTCTGAACCTCAGCAGCTGGTTTTCAAATCAGAATTGATTTACTAGCTTTAGGTTTCAGTGCTATTTGCACTGCAGGTTTTAGCCTTAGAGAAGTAATGGATAGTTCACGTGCAATTTCATCCTGCTTTTATTTACTCATTTTTCTATTATTTTAATCTACTTTTAAATCTAGTTCTATTACTATAATCTCCTTTTTCAATCCAGAAACAGGCATGGCACCTGCAGGCTGAGGTTGCCAGCACCCTCTGAGGCAGTGCATTTTTGTCTATGCAGATTTTGCTTTACAATGTCTCCAATATGACCTGGATCCCAGCAAATACTGCTAGCACCTCTTGCAGACCACACTGTTAGTGCATTGTCACCATAATCCCAGAGCACTTGCCAATATCCACTTTTGGCTCTGAGTCTTGAGAGTATTTCCACTTTTGCCTAGTCAGGCATAGATAATAAGACCTTTGTTTAAGCTGCTAGAGTTTGCTCTCTGAAAACACATGGGTTGTCTCGCTTCTCCAAGCCAGTCAACCAACAGGATTAAGCACTATTTGCAAAATATCCAGACACACACACCCTCAGAAAAGGGGGAAAAAAAAAGAAATGCAGCCAAGTCCACTTATTTTATCCTATGAACATTTGAGATGAGCACAGGCTGACTCAGATGCTATAATATAGATACTTAAGAGATGAAGAACACTTATCAAGCATTTCTGTCAAACACCACCCCTGACTAAGAGCCAAAGGAGGACTTAGATTTGAGATTCTTCTGTCTGGCACATTCTAGTAAATAGAAACAGCTGTCCACTGATACATTTTGAAAACTGAATGACAGATATGTTGCAATAAACTTTTCCACTGCATAAAGTAGCCAGTATATGAGGGGAAAAAAAAATATCTCTAAACCACAGCACTTTGTTCATCTTCAGGAAACCACTCAAAGCTTAAACAGAAATTGACATTATATTGTTTAAAAATATTGATTTTGTGTAGGATGCACTAAATACCTAATGTATCGGAATTTCAGAAAAAATCTTGCAATGCTTCCATTTTCTAAGTTAAGGCTAATCTTCTGTTCAAATGTGATTGCCTGTTTCTCCGTACTAACTTGGAAAAAGAAAACCAATGTCTTTGCAAACACACTTCTCCACTCAAAAAATGGATTTTTGTTGGGAAAGAACCTTTCAAGACAGCTGTAAAATACTTGAGTTAGAAAAATCATTGCTTGAAAATGTTCTTATTTTCCTTTTGTGAAAAGAAGTGGTGAGCACGATCTTTGAGATACTTGGGAGTCTTTGTTATTTGATACAAACCAAGAATTTCTGGAAATAACAGGTCCACAGCACAGTTTGCAGAAGATGTAATCTGATCACAAGAGCTGTGAGCTATGAAACAAGAGAGTGGACAAGGGCATCAGCATGAAAGTAGGAGCCTGGAAAAGTTCCGAGGTGCGAAAAGATTAGACCATTCGGTGTAGGGCTTTAGAGCTGAACCAAGAACCCTGCAAAGGAGGGAGAAGTGGCATTAATACTGGCTGCTCAGGTGTTGCTACTATGGCACTGACCAGCAGTGTCTGCACTGTAGAAGTCCACTGAAAGAATCTCTACAAAAGTCAAGCCGGTTTTTGAGCTAAGCAGAATCTCTTGTCTCTTTAAACACTAGAAAAGTTCCAAAGAAATTAACAGAAAATGTTGAAACTGTTGGTAAGTGTATTTATCTCTACTAAAACTCCATGTTTGGCTGAAACAGGTGAGCATTCCATCCAAACAGACAATCTGCCCCTCCTCCTCACAGCAGCCATTGCTAATCTTGGTTTTGCTTGCTTCTAAAGTCCAATTTGTAGCAACTCCACTGACCAGGCAACAGGTTTGTAGAAGACAACAATGTAAAGATGTCAAAACCTTAATACATAAACATTTCAGTAAAGAGCTGAATTTTTTAATTTATTGGATAATCTAACCTCTGGTAAAACATATTGTTCATAAAACCAACATGTGAAAATCTAGATAGCTTCCTCAACTTGGTAAAAGATGGAATATTCCAGAAGAAAAGGCAATCTTTTAAAAGATTCTGGAAATATTTCATTCCAAAACCTGGAAATAGTGCCAGTGACACCCAATCTTCCCCTCTCTCCCTGACAGTTTTCACCACCTGCTTTTAACTAAAGTATAAGCCAAGATTTGAAAACTGTTAATCACAGGGAAAACGCTACGTACCATGTAAGCTGCATCTCATAGCTACCAGACGTTCCAGCTAGGAAATCAAATCCTTACGATCATCCACACTTACCATAATGGGTATCTTACCAGATTTCTCTCTAGACAGCTATTCCTGATTAGATCATGTCTCCATTCAGCACTCTGCCATGGTGTAGATCAGAGCTACAGAATATTATAGCTGGTTTCTCACCAGCAACCAGATAAGCAAGTTTGGTGTCCTGCTGGTAGATTAAAGTCACTAAAGTTATTTAAAGGCCTTTAGTTTACCTGGGAATTAGGTGTGCTAGCAGTGTGAGCCAGCCAGCCAGGTCCTAAGGCTCACCTACCTACTGTGCACACACCGGGTTACCAACCTTACCCCATTAGTCATGTCTCCCCTTTCCCAGCACGGGGCCTGCAAGTCACAGCCAGTGTCTGTGCCTGGCTTTACCTGATGGGCCCCTGAAAGGGTTTTTGCAGTTGGAGTGAGTGGGCAGAAAGGGGCTGAGGCAGGGGGCTCAGAGGGAGAGCCCAGAGGTGCAGTCTGGTGGGAACTGCTGCATAGGAGAAAGGTGCAGTTCACTGCAGGTAAATTGGGAGTTTTAAGGCCTGGCAGCTCATTAGAGATGAGGCCATCTGAGGCAGTACTAATTTTTTGTCATTCACCTCTGCAATAGTGAGCAGTAATCTCATGCTCCAGAGACAGATTCAAGATCAATGTTTAAAATAACCATGCTACCCATGGCCAAATTCAAAAGAGGCAGAAAATCTTCCTCTAATGGCAAAGGCTACAGAAGTCATAACATCTTTATAGTTGTTCATGCATGTCTCAAGACCCCAGTAAGAACTATGGCATCACTAAGACTTGTGAAGCAAAATGTTGATTGTCAGTCTCCATGGGAATGTCAATTCTGTAAAATTCACAGTCTTAATCAATGTTAAAGGTTTATATATTAAGTGTATATTAATAACTTATTTAGCTATATAATATTATATTACATATATATAAAATGCATATATACTGTTTCCATATTTATAGATGTATGAACAGCTGCACATTCTCTACTGCATCTGTCAGATTTTAAGAAAATCAAAACAGTCTCAAAATGCTAACAGTCATGCTTGGATTGCTCCCAGTCTGACTCTGTCAAATCTACAAAATCTATATATAGTGCATATGTTATATGGGCCTCATGAGAATTGCTTGAACTGAAGAAATGAATGACTGCCTATTTGTCAGTGTCCGGATGATGCAAACGGAACAGAACGAACTTCATGGTTACAATTAAGAAATACTTTTTCATATGAAATATGATCATTTACCCAGCACTATGAAGGGATTAAATAGAGGTTTTTTACAATATTTTTTAAATGGTCCATCCACCATAAACTACTGTTATACTTACTACTATACTATACCACTAGCGTGGTCTTTGAAATCTCAAACAGCCATGAGTCTAACAGGACTATGCAAATTTTGGTAGCTTGCAGTTCGTCTCAAAGCTTCTAAACTTAAAATAACCCCTATTGAACTGCATATCAAATAATTTGGTCCCTGGATGTGAGATTATGGCTGTAGAATTGTTCTCCCTTCAATTGCAAAAAAGTGGTTGTAAAAACTTTATCTAAAGTATTGATAAATGTTCTCAAGTAGGAAAACTACTCCAGTGATTAGAAACAGCTACTTTTGTGTTACTTCAGTATTCAGTGTCAAGTGCCTGCTTTCCACAAAGAGCACACGAGACAGAAGAGCAACAGCAGCAGCAAA
This sequence comes from Pyrocephalus nanus, assembly GCA_038380795.1. Classification (NCBI taxonomy): domain Eukaryota; kingdom Metazoa; phylum Chordata; class Aves; order Passeriformes; family Tyrannidae; genus Pyrocephalus; species Pyrocephalus nanus. The sequence goes on from CM076260.1 coordinate 46,404,419, forward strand.
ATTAATTGATTGCTAGAATTTCTCTCTTAGGTCACACAGAACAAGGTATTTTGTGTTGCTGATCCAGAACCGACAATGAATGAGATATTGTTCAGATAGATACGCCTGTAAGTCACAACCTAGTCAAGCATGTAATTTAAGCACAGGTCCCAGTTAAGAAAAAAAAAAGTCTTTCCATCCTAACCATCTGAAGAGGCTATTGATACCCACCACTACTGCTTGCACATGATATTAAGAGCCTCTCCTGCTGCAGAGTTCAGGTATGCACTTCTACCATTAACAGGAGCTCCCGGCTTTGTCCAAAATGCCGCTCCTGCCTGCCCCTGAGAGAAGATCAACATTGTGGGTTAGGCTGGCTCACTGGTCACCGAGCTAGAAAGCACAACACTGCAATTCAACAGCTTCAATTCGTAGCCAAATTGTGACACATGGGTCTTATTCCAGCCATCTGCTCCAAGGAGCACGTGCCTGCAAAACCCATGATGATCAGCACATCGCGGAAGTGCAGGACAGAACTCACTGTGAGGGTGTGCGCCCAATAGTCTTACAATTCGTATCCTCTAAAGCTTAGTTTCCTTGCCAAACATTTCTTTTCCATTACCTGCTATAAGCAGAGTCTCTTCTATCTACCCTGCATCCACATCTACAAAAGCATACACCCCCCCCAACACACACACAGCCAACCACACCCCCCTTCCCCCCAATCTGTGTACCCCATCTAACAAACCAAGGATTGTATACACACACCCCACAGCCACAAAGCACATCAAAGGAAACTCTCCACAATGCATCACACCATGTACCATATGGATAAACCTATGCTGATAAGGATGTATCCATGTACTTCATATCCATGTGTCACATGCAACAAACCCAGCTCCAATAAAAACACGTCATCTATTGCACCCAACAACCCCGTGCCCCTAGGCAGAAACAGCCCATCTGAGTGCCACACAGAACCCCCATGCGTGCTGCTTGTGCCCTTTTGTCACCTCTGAAGTGCACAGGTTGTTCCATACCCTAGGGCTGTGTGTGTGTGATACACACGCGTGTGCAAGGGATGTGTGAACATTAGCTGTCTAAGGGTGCACGTAGCTGAATGTGTGCGACTGCATGCACGTGGTGCCTATGGCTGTGTGATCCTGTGTGTGAGCGGGTGCTGTGCGGGTGCTGTGCGGGTGCCTGTGTGACCACGGCACATACAGAGAGGTGTGTGTGCGCGCAGTGAGTGAGCACGCCGGCGGATCGCTGCGTGGGGATGGAACACCGTACATGGCAGTGTGTAGAGCGCTGCCAGTACACGCGGCAGCGGCTGTCTGTACAGTGTGGCTCGCACACAGTGGTGCAGCGTGTGTAACCGCGCGTGTAGTGCCTGTGAGAGTTTCTCTGCGTGGACAGCCTGTCTCTGTGTGTGTGTGTGTGTGTGTCGGGGTGACGGTCCCCGCGTGTGCGTGCGAGTGCCCCGCAGCCTGCGCGATGCTGTGAGTACGCGCGGAGCGCGGTGGTGCTTCCCCGTGCGGTGGCTGTCGCACCCTGGGGATGTCGGAGCGCGACAGCCCCGGTGTCCGCCCGCCCGTGCGAGTACCTGCCGAAGTGTCCCAGGGAGTCGAAGAGCCGCTCGGAGCTGGGAGCCATGGCGGGGCTGCTGCAAAGCCGGGAGCCTCGGCGCCGCTGTCCCGGCGCTGCGGGGAAGAGGCGCTGTCCCGTCCCGTCCCGTCCCGTCCCGTCCCGTCCGTCCCCCCGCCCGCCCCCTGCGGGCGGGACCAACCGCCGCCCCAACGGCCGCCGCTGGGAAGCGGGAAGCGGGAGCCGGGAGTCCGGGAGCGGGAGCCGGGCGGTGCGGGCTCGGCAGCCCTGCGAGCCCCGGGGCTGCGGGAGCAGCGCCTGCGGAGCGCGGGGAGCTGGTCCGGCCGCAGCCCCCGCGCTGCCGCCCTGCGGGGCTCTTCTCGCTGCGGGGCGGAGCGGCCCGAGCCGACCTCCCGCACGCACCGAGCGCCTCGGCCGCCGCTCCGGGAAGGATGGGCCTCAGCCCGTCCCGTCGGGCAGCCCCCTGCACCCAGCGCTTGTTTTCCGCATTACAATTAAATTAGAGTAGGCAATTATATGCTTAAATCGTCCTGCGACAATCCAGTAATCCAATATATTTAGGCTGCCGTGTATTTCACTTGGACGTTTTCAATTAAAGGAGGGTAAAACCGGTTTGGTTTCGTTTTTTGTTGTTTGTTTGTTTGTTTGTTTGTTTGTTTCCCCACAGCACATTATCTGAATCATTCTTATTAGCCTTATAATTTGCTCTGTTATTTGGATATATTACAGGGGTTTTTTCTCCCTTGCAAAGTTTTAGCAGTCAATGTAAAATAGAATTATTATTTAATAAAGGTAAAATATGCAATGTGTCCTGTATCTGCTTGACTGTCATTAGTTCTCCAATTTGTAATGAAGCCTCAATTACATTTGGCCTTATTTTTCTGCCTTGCCTGGAGTACACCAAGATAACCAACTTGAAATTGTTTGAGGATTAGCAAAGCAGGTTGCAACAGAAGACCTTTGTAATTAACTTAACAGTGGGTTTTGTTGGAACAGATACCCTCCAGCAGCCAGTCACTCTGGGCTCTGAGAATTAGGCAAGATAGAGAAAAAAAAACCCAACTGTTGCAGGTGCTCCTCTAATACTTAAAGGTTTTTCCTCCCTAGAGCGCTTTATTTCCCTTCTAGGGTAGATTCAAGTTGCAAGTTGCCCCTGCTCTGAATGAGGAGATGGACCACATCTTCCAACCTAAATTGTGATTCTGTGATGAAAGGCACATTTTCCAGCAGCTTGCATGATCTCTGGGCTGCTCTTTCAAAAAACACAAGAGGAAAAAAAAAAAAAGAGGCAATCAATTTAACCTTATTACATGGATACCTTTTTTTTAAAGAAGCACAGAAAAAGCTGAGAAGTAAACCCCAGTTAAATCACTTGAAGTCAACCTTCCATTTCCAAAACCTGACCCAAACCCTTCTGCTACCACACCCAGGCTCCACCACTTCGCAGGGAAATGTGCCTTTAAGAGGCTCTGGCACCAAGCGAGCAAAACTGTTCCTCCGCACAGAGCAGATGTTGGGGCTTCAGGGCAGCAATCTGTTCTAGTGTAGACCTGGAAAAAGCAGATGTTTGTCAGGCTCCTTGGCTCTGAGTGAATCCTAACTGGACCAGCAAAATGAGCAAATAAAAAGTTACACAACTAGGAAACCGCATAATAATTTCAGCAGAGAATTGCTCCTCACGTGTAGGGTGTTGTCAGGCCACTCACCTCACTCAGCAGTTCTGAAGGCAATACTGCTTTTGACAAAGCTCCCCATACTACTCTGTGCATCTGCAAAGGACTTTTTTAACAGGGAGTCTAGAGTTTGTTGCATTTACTTTACTGAGGATATGTAAGCCAGAAGGTCTAAGGGTAGATTTGCTTGCTTTCAATAAGAATTTTTTTGTTGCTTGGGTTTTACCTTGTAAATATCAGCATTAAATTTAATAATTCTGGTTTGGTTTTTTTTCTGGAGAATAGTTTTCCAGGTCAAAATGTTTGAATACAGCACAGGTACTTTAACAAAGCATTTCTTTCTTCAAAGAGCCTCACTAGTTAAATAGTTATTTGCATAAACAAACACCAATGAATAGTAAACATTCTGGTTAAATATTGCATTGCTGGTCATGCGCCTGTTTTTGGTGTCTTGCTTCCTACGAGTAAATTCATTAGTTTTCAACAGCATTATGGTGTGTAGGGAATATTATTTCTGGTGTAAAAGTTAAGCACAAAAGAAAGATGAATCCCTTTCAGGGCCACTTTTTTAACCTAAAAAGATCCATAGGTAATTTTGTCCTTGTGGAATCTCTCATAGGCATTCCTGCAAACATTTCTCTCTTTACGCTTGCCTCTTTGATAATATCGTGACTTTACTGCCTGCATCAGAGTAAAGAAAGGAGGCTTGCACACACTCCTATTAAAGTTAATAACAAACTCCTACGTTTGCATTTCCAAAGGTTATTGATTCAATGTCTGCAATGTCTGCTCTCTTAAACATGTGGTGGGTAGAGATTTGCCTGGTTTCTTTCAAGTTTCAGAAGATGCACCACACACTTTAAGCCTGCCTTTCCTCCTATCCTGTTATGTCAATGCTACATGAAGAAGCATTTGCGTTTTTAGTCACCATTGTTCCTCACTGAGTTGTTTTTCACCAGTAGAAATAGTAGAAATAGTCATAGTACTGTTCACATACTGTACACGGCTCTCTTTCCAAAGGATTGTGCTGCATGATAAACTCTTGTGGAACAGAAAATACAGGGAATATCTAAAGAAGAAATTACAGATTCCTATAATTAAAATGCATCAAGATGAGGCCATCTACACCCAAGGCCTACTTACTTCAGAATTTCAGAAATTCTATTAGCAGAAGAAACTGAAGGGACGTTCTGATCCCTGTCATATAAGGTCTCGAGAAGGAAATATCAAGGGTGTTCACAAAAGACAAGCACTCTCCAAGATATTCCAGAGGTTTAAAATGTTGGCCTTTTAATCCAGCAAGGGGAATATGCAGTGGATCATCACAAAAAACTTCAGTTAGCCTCATTTCTGGCACTCACAAGCAGGCTGTTCAACAGAGACATTCAATATTGCACAACCCTTGAGGAAGAAGTGACCTTAACAACTTGTAACAGGAGAAGAGATGGCTTACAAAATAATCTCCTTCAGTCTGTCATTCCCACTAGGAAAAATCCAGCATCTACTGGTAAAGGATGTTCCTGGTCTCCCCTTTTTTAAGTCAAATTACAGTGTCTTTAAAATATGAGAGACATTTGAGGAACATGCCTGTAATGCAGTCCTAATACCTTCATACATGTACACTGAGCTTCAAACGGTAGCTTAACCCTAAACACCAAAGTGGTGTGGATGGCAGATAACTGGTAGTGTTGCCAGCATTGTCCCATGGACACAGATAATGACTTCTTAAATAGTGCCAATTTCTGATCCATCTGTTTCTGCACTCCTTTTGACAAGGCTTGTAACCCAGAGATGAGGAGCAGTGCAGGAGCTGTGCCAAGCCAGAAACACAGATGATCTCCCTAGTGCCACCAGCACTCAAGTCAAGCATGTGGGTGAGGTCCATCCATGAGTGGTCTCTGACATCTGCTTCTATCACACTAGTGAAAATAACCCTCACTGAAATCAACAACATAGCTTTAATGTAACATCTCACCTCCTGTTCTGAAGTTAGCAATTTCTATGCCCTGCAGGACCTTTGCAATTATGTTTGTCAATGAAAACACAATGGAAGCTTCCAGAGAGTAAGCACAAAATGAGACTTACTTGCCTAAATGTCTGTCAGCCATTGAATTGCTGGCGTTGAAAAAGGCTTGCAGAAAGCTTGCCTTTAAAAAAAAATGTAAGGAAGTAGTGCAGATGTTGCTTTTATCTTCTTCTGTAAAGTAAAATACGAGTCTCACTTTGGTGGTTTGGGAGTTTTGTTTTGCAATTACATTGCAGTAGTTTGTGCATCATTATACATTTAACAGACTTACAAACCATGGTCAGCAGTATAGCAAGCAGGTTGATAAAGTGGATCAGCATGTGCACCCAGCTAAGCGAAAACTTTTGGGAGTCTTTTGAACTACAAGGAAGGAACTCTGCAAATCCCCAATTTTTCATGAGTCCAAGCACTGTCTCATCAACCTGAAAGAACTAGAGCCGTAGCAAGGTTGGTGGGAAAGCGGTTTGTTGGCAGCTGCTACAGACAAGTATGTTCAATGTATCTTATTTTCCTCCACCTTGCTACTCAAAGAACAGGTCAGGCAGACACAAGGCAGTTGCAGCAGTTAAAGTCATTCACTATGGTTTTGGCTATATTTTTTCTTTCACTGTCTGCTGGAGAGGATTTTTGGAGTAATCACAAGAGGCTCCCTAGAGAATTCACTCAGGATTTATATTCAGTGAAATTAAGGCCCAGACAGGATTTTGGAAGCCTAGTCAGTGCCTTGTAGTTGTGCTGGGGACATCTGCAAGGATACATCTAACTGCGTGGTACTTCAGTGTGGGCTACTGCAGCTTCACCTTTTCAAGAGCTCTTCCTCCACAGCATCCTTTTGTCTGGAGTTATTGCAGCCATACAGATGCTGCATGTGCATGAACAGAGTGTTTCATCGTGGAATCTTTCCTTATTGGTCCAATATGAATAAATATCCTTCTTGGGTAGTCTGAAAATAATACAGATATTCAGAAAAACAAGTTAGATGTGCAGGAAAACAACAAAACCTTACAGGTCATTACTCCTCAACTCCCTGAGGTAATAGAAGCCCATTGGTCTATAACGAAGTGGCAATAGGAATTTATCTGAATATTGTTTCAGTTTTGGACTAAATCTACAGGGTATACACATAGAGTTTGCCTTCTAGAGAAAGCAGAAGCTAAACTGTGTGGTGTCTTCACAACAGAGTTTTCCAGGACTGCCTTATAAAAGGCAAAGAAATCTGATAGGCATCATAAAAATACCTCTTAACAAAAGTTTAAAGAGAAATTCCAAAGAGAGTGCTCTAATTAAGCATAATGCCGTACACTCAAAATCCCATCTTTCACTTTTATTCAATCATTATGAAAGAGAGCAGGTTTAGATTAGATGTTAGGAGGAAGTTCTTTACTGTGAGGGTAGTGAGGCACTGGAACAGGTTGCCAAGAGAAGTTGTGGATGCCCCATCCTTGGAAGCATTCAAGGCCAGGCCCACTGGGGCTTTGAGCAACCTGGTCTAGAGTGAGGTGGCCCTGCCCATGGCAGGGGAAATTGGAATTAAATGGTCTTTAGGCCCTTCCAACCCAAGTCATTCCATGATTCTGTGATTCTATGGTTGTTCTTTTAGCATCACATATTTGCCAGGACACAGCATCAGAAAGCATGCCAGCGGACGCAGGGCTCAGTGGCAAAGTCTGGGCAATATTGTTGCAGCTCTATCTGCTCTAAGGTTTTCAGCACAACTTCCTTGACACTGATGCGTGAACTCCCCAAAGCCCTCCTAAAGCAGCAGCATGTATAACTGCAAGAGCAGTGTTACAAAATTGTTCTCTGCCAGTCTGTATTTAACTGGGGAACAGAGAAGACCTCTTTAGAACATGTGTCATTGAGAATATCCTGCATTTTACACTGGTTATGCCTTGATCTTTAGTACCTTTTTTTATCAAAACGTATAGGAAAGAAATTGTTTTGAAGAGGGTGAAGGGAGCTCACAGTTCAATTTTGTAATCTTACTAGAAGTAAAATAAAGAAGTGACTAGAATTTATGCTGCATGAATAAGGAAAAAATACAATATCTAAGTGGCCTTAGACACTAGCAGAGACAGAGATAAAATAAACCAGAAGCTGAAAGTTAAGGTCGGATTCATTAAAATGGGAAACAAGGTCCATGTTCATAGCAGAAAGTGTGAAACATTATTAAAACCATCAAACAAAGGAACTGATGGATTGCCTACCCTTTGAAATTTTCTATTCATCAAATTAGATGGTTTTCTCTTTTATAGATAAATATCTGTTCATTTATACTGAGATATTCTCATTTATATAAATATTTATCAAATGAGTTAGACAATAAAACAAGTGGAAAGTCTTTATTCTTCACTATGCAAATGGTCAGGCAAGCAAACAGTGCCCTTTAGCTTACAAATATATTCAGAGAGTAAATTGATGTGGCGAATGTTTTTGTTGCAGTTGATTGGTTAAACCATGCTGGCAGTTACGGAATTCCTTTCACTACTGCCATGCCAATGTATGGAGCTCTTTCTGAAAACTGGAGTTTCTTTGGGACCTCACAGGCAAGCATTGTGGCTCCTTAACAGTGCTTAACAGCACAGAAAACCCAGCAGCATATCATGCTAGGTTAAGCTATTTAGCACGATTAACCAAGGGCACAGATCTGACAGATTTAGATGAAGTGACTGAAGATGATACCAATACCAGGTGTCTGCTCCATGCCCTCTGCTTGATGCCTCAGCAAATATATGGTCTGTGAAACAGGCTGGCTGAGGTTCACATTTCACATTACTTGGCCCTCTCTCTGCTGGCAGAAACATGGGACGGACCTGAGTGCCAGCAGCGCCTTAAACCCCTGCATTTTGGACTCCCAGATCCTGTCTGTTGGTGGTCTCAGCAATGAGGAAGTGGCAGCACAGATTTCAGAGCAGGAAGGGTGCCAAGAACAAGCACCTCAGGGATCTGGAATACATACTGCGTGTGCTGTACACTGCAAAATAACACCCTGCCCAATAAAGCAGAGAAGCAGAAATTACATTCCATACATCAGTAGGAGATACTCATTTTCTAATGAAGGATGACTTTAACATAAGGTGAAGAGCAATGAAGTGTAACTGAAATTTTTGAGAAAATAATTACTTCCTTACTGGAAGAAATATACTGAAAATGAGAGGCATATTTTGAGTGTGTTTCACAAAAAAATCAAATGTTGACTATACATGGTATGAAGATAGGTATCATCAGGTACTCTCACCAAAAATTCTCATTTGAAGGCAAAATCTTTAGACAACTTTGCAAACAGATTAAAAAACTGTTGCTACACACAAACATAGAAGCATCTCTATTCTGCATACCATTTAGGAATACAAAATGTCACAGGGTTTGCATTCATGGGACTGCTTGCATTTAGGCTATGAAGAGTCAAATTAAAAAGAGGCTGAATTTCCAAAGGCATGTGCAAGCATCCCTCACTCAGAAGGCCCAGTGTTGGGCTGATGTTGGCTACATAAACACTGTAAAGATTTAAAGCTTACTGCCAAGCTGAGCCAGGTGAATCTGCAAGTGGCTAGAAAGCAGATCCAAAATCTAATTCTAGAACCTTGTTGAAGCACAACCCCAGAGCAGTAAGTACTAGTACCAAGTCCTGTGGCCACATGCATCATTTCTTAAGAGGTATGGAGTAGCCATTCTCATCAAGCAATACACCAGATGGGGTGTTCCACACAAAATTAGAGCAAGGGAGGCAGAAATAAGTGAAGATAATGTCAAGGCCATGCAGCACAGATGGCAGACACTACAGCAAGGACCTTCCAGGACAAACCCTACCAAGAGTTGGTCTTGTCTCTGCTTTTCAGGCACACCACCACTCCTAGACAAGAGAGGCAGAAAAAAGAGACACATTTGGGCAAAAATTGCTGATAATGTTAGGTATCATGCACTTAACTGTAACTCTTTGATTTCCTGTACAAGGTGATTTACGTCTGGGTAGAGAGTCCCAGCACACGTCATTTCACGCTCTAGAGCTCACACCTTGCATCAAAAACCCTTTGCATTTCCTGTGTCTACCCCCACTTAAAGGAGCTATCAACAACCCCCGGTAGTTTAACTCAGTGCCAGCTGAAGCTGTCCCTCCTTTTCACTTCTGAAACTGGCATGTGTGATTGTTCCAGATTTGCAGAGTCCTGTTCTCTTTAGGCAAATTTGAAAGTATAACATGAAGTTTGGTGACATTACTGGAGAAGCCAGCATCCTCAGGGCATCTCAGCTGCTTTTTTTTCTCTTTGATACACTTGGCTCTTCAGTCTAACAGTGGAAATAATCTGGATTACACTTTTTGCAGTTGCTTTTCTCCCAGTTGACTCAGTTCCTTTCCTGGGTGTGCTGATGCCTGCTATATGCTGTAAGACCACAGTGAGGCAGGTATGCTCAGCAAGTTCTTTCCAAGCTTTTGGGATTAACAGTTTGTTTAGTATTCCTCCTACACCCTGTCATGCTGGCCTGTGTGATTTGAAGCAGAAAGCAGTGATTATTCAGAATGCGGCTCCTGTTACTTTTGAATTTGTTTGTCTGACCCGAGAGGGATTGAACTGAGACTGCACAGGCTCAAGGACTTCCAATCCTCTCAAGACAATTATTTCAAGGTCTAAATATTGTTTCTGTTCAGAAAAAAATCACATAGGATGCACTGCCGAGATTTCCAAAGAGCATAATTAAAACACACAAGGCTTAACATAAGCACTTGATTGTAAAACCAAATCAAACCACTCAGTATTTTGACAGTAGAACCAGCAACTCAGGAGACTAAAGGAATGATTTTGTGCACTTGCTATACATCTCGTGCTTCTCTGAAATTCCCCAGTATACAAACAAAAAATCATCCCAGGACAGTTACTCCTGGCATAATCTTGGGTAGAGGGAAAAATCCTGTCTGCCATTCTCCTTTGCTGCTTCAATTCAGATGGAGAGAATGGACAAAGAGTTGTGAAATGAAGGAAGTAAAATAATGAGGCTCTACATTTTCTTCCATTTATTGGAGAAACATCAAACTATGATTGATTTGAAGCACATATGAAGAAGACAGAGGAGACCAAAAAAAAGCCAGTTTCTGGCTTTGGATATGTTACCAAAGTGCTTGTTCCAACAAGTTGTGTCTCTTCCCCGGTGAAGAAAAATGAGCTGAAATAGATTTTTCTTAAGAATTTGCCAATTCAGTGATGTTGAAACATTTTGTGGAAAGGCTGTGACTTTGGCAAGGTTCCTGCAGAGCCCACACGTCCTGAACAGTCCCTCTGCACCACTCCTTGGCCTCCTGACAAAGAGTCATGCAAGAGCAACACAAGTTGCTCTATTTTCAACTTCTCAGGAGTCCACAGGCCCAAAATTTCAAGGACGTAAGGCTTGTTGCTTTTCTTAGCACCAAGGTTGCAGTCTCTTTCATGGAAAATCTGATGTATTGGAGTTTTGTAGCTAGGTGGAGCAAGACCAAAATATCAAAATGCCCTGTAATGGTGTCAGATGAGGCTCCTGGCAAAACCTCCTAACTCAGCACAACACTGGCTGCTGGGCACTTGCAACCTGGCATGAGCAACAGGCATTTCTCGTGCAGGGATGTGGGCTGTGACTGTTGTGGCACATTGCAAATGCCAAGTAGATTGAAGTGAGGAAAACAGCTGTGATGGATGGACTGAGAGGCTCACTCTGAACAGTGTTTTCTTGAAATCCAGAGGTATTTCTCTTTGTTTTATGATGGCCTTTTACAAATGGGGGCAGATGATGGTGCTTAAAGAGAATTCATAATGTTCTCAGTAAGAAAAAGCCCAAAACACTTAGAGATGTGGTGGCTCTCAGTCCCTCTTCCCTCTGACTACCTTTTAACTGGCAATCAGAAGCAAAGTCAAGATTTAGTAGAGCACGATGATGTCTATCCTAGAAGTCCACATGACCCACCTGGTGGGTGCTGTTGTACATAGGAATTCCTCTTAGCAGTATTCAAAACAACAGGTCCAAGTAGCTTGGGAAGAAGAGACACATCTCCTGTGCAGCTTTACTGACAAGTGACACAAATGCATGTGCAGACTGTTTCTGTCCTTCTATCTTGGCAGGGAGTGTGTCTACACTAAAACCTGGATGCTGGCAGCTGCAGCAACACAAAGCTCAGCCCAGGCTTCAAAACCCATCCAGCAAGTAGGGAATGAATGATCATATAGGAAATAAAGCTGTGTGCCTATATTGTACTGTAATCTCCAGGGTGGCTGTCACTTTGACATGCTCTCCACATGATCAAAAGGTAAGGTTTTATTAGCAGGCCGAGTCACATAAGTATTTTGAGGAAACAGAGCAAGAGCTGCTGTTACTGAAGGGGATCCCCCACCACTACTATGAAATCTTTGGGTGTTCTCCTCTCAGATTCCCAGCTGCCTTCTGATACCCCTTCACTGTTTCCTTCCCATCATCTCCCTTTCTCCTCTGCTCCATCTTCCCTAGTCTTGGGAGGTTCTGGTGAGCACTGGCTGAAGCCAGGCTAGGACTTGTCAGCAGCTCCCCTGGGGAATGCAGGTGGTCCATTGCCTGCTGCTGCTGCTGGTCAGACTCATGGGCTCCACTCCACGAGCTCAGGAAAAGTGTGCCCGTGCCACATGTCCAGCTCAGCACCACTGCCTATACACCACTGCTTCTCACTGCCTTCAGCAGATGGGACTTGATAGGTGTGGGAGCCCTTGAGCAAAGAAGATCCCATCCCTAGCACTATTCCCTCCATGCTTGTCTCTAGCCACGCTCAGGGTGCAGTGCACTGTGCATGGGCTATGGGACCCCATGCCTCTGCTGGGGCCATTCTGGAGAGCACAAAACAAGCCATGGCTGTGCTTTCCTCCACTCTTCAAGAGGCAGCAGCAGCAAAGTTTTGGGCTGTGGATCACCCTCCCTGATACCAGGAGATGAACTCTGCCTCCTGCCTGTCCGCCAGCTCACCACAGCTGGTAACAGCCCTGGGTGATCTCAATGGTCCATCAACACGTGTGGTCAGAGCAGCAAATAGCACCTTCCTATCTTCACACACCCCTGCTCTGGGTTCACTGTCACTTTGTTGCAAAGGGCACAGCAGAAATAGGATCTTTTCTGCACTTGACACCTGGCTCTGACAGCCTGGAAGGTGTCCAGCTGGCTGGAGTCCTTCATGGCCCAGAGACCTGAGCCCGTGTCCTGTAGGGAAGGAATGGCTCCTTCCTGGGACAACATGGCTCATGGGCACAGCCTCCATTTCTCAGGCAGTGATGCCACAACTGCTCCAGCCCAGCAAAACAGCACCCAATATGTCATGCAGACCCTGGGAAAATAGCACCAGAAGCATCAGTCTTTCCTGTACACAAGACCAAAAGGTGGGTACAATCACAGCAAGGATGAGTGAGAAATACCCTGCCAGGCTTCAGCTGCTCTAATGCAGCCAAGGAGGCTGTGAGACACCTTCCTTTCTTTGGATCAGGGCTCTCTGCATCATCTCACACTTGGCAAAAGCACGGCCAATTCTTTTATCTTATTACTTTCAAACATTTTCTGCCGTTATCCTTTCAGTCGCCAGTAGATGGTGATACTTTATCTCCATCCAAGACTCATGTGTGCATTGGAGAGCTAGGGAGGCAGTATGACAGCCTGTTTAAGAAGAGATTAAAAAATAACAATAAATCTGAATGTCAGGCTCCAGACAACCTTCTGCTCATGCAGACACTGATTTTGGATATCCAGCTAATATCCCCAAACTCACTTGGGGATCCTGGCTAGATTTCCAGAGCTGCAAAAGCTGCAACTTCAACTATATCACTTGCTTTGCAGTGTGATCCTTTGTGTGTATTTGAATGAGCACATGAGAGGGAGTCTGAAGGTGCAGCTCTTCATGGAATCTGCACAGTCTGAGCGCCAGAGAGATGAATAAAATTTATTTATCTCCGAGAATGCAAATAACATTCTTTCTCATCTCTAACAAAGTAAAATCCTGGAGGTATTTGGCCCTCACATTCTCTTGAAAAGCTTCCTTTGTTTTTCTTTATTCTCTTCCCACCACAGGTGAAACATAAATCACTGATCTACATAGCCCCCTGTGGAAAATGTAGTCTCACACTTCCAGCTCTTACAAATTGCCTTCAGTGATGCACTTGTGCAAGAGCTACCATGGTAATAAAAAATAAAATAAAATAAAATAAAATAAAAAAATAGGGCAGATCTGGCTAGCTGTTGCTTGAAATTGCACTGGCTGTATTTTTGTCAGTCCTGATTTATTGATCTATCATTTACTTTGGGGCAAGACTGATGTGGTTATGAATTACGTTGTCCTAAGCACTGGCTATAGGTGGCAGGGTAAGAAAGCCCTGACTAACACTAAGCCTCATGGCTGGCCTCCCACCTCATAGGCATGCTAGGAGTGACTGAAAAAATATGAACCACAGCAGACCTTGCCCCTGTTATTGTTCCAGTTACAGGTTGGATCTTCCTTTCTCAGAAGCTCTGTGGGTTACAGACGTGAACGTTTTGTCTGTCCTGAAACCATTGCTAACACACTCTCATCCATTACACAGCTGGGAGCCATTTTTTGGCAGGTGCATTTCTTAGATGTTTCCATCTCCATTGCATGAAGACACTACTTTGCAGCCTCACCAACTCATCGTTGTTTAGACTGGATCCAATCCAGAGGTTCTCCAAGTTGTCGCTTCAGTGCCACCAGCCTGTAGAGGCATTTCACGTCTTGGAAATTGTCCAGCTCATGGCCTGTGAAGGGCAACAACAGATGCCAAACCTGTGGACACCTCATGATAGGGAGAGCAGGGCACAACTCAAATCCCAAGAGGCAGGGCTCAGTTCAGTGGTTTGCATGGGGCATTAAGAACCACAGAATTACAGAATGGGTCAGGTTGGAAGGGCGTCATCTGGTCCAACCTCCCTGCTCAAGCAGGGTCATCCCAGAGTACAGCATTGTGGCCAGGTAGTTTTTAAATACATCCAGAAAGGGAGACTCCACAACCTCTCTGGTCAATCCGTTTCAGTGTGCAGTAAAGAAGTTCTTCCCCATGGTCAGGCGGAACTTTCTGTGCATCAGTTTCTGCCTGTTGCCTCTTGTTCTATTGGTTGGCACCACTGAGAAGAGCCTGGCTCCATCCTCTTGGCACTCTTCCTTCAGACACTTGTAGACATTGACAAGGTCCCCTCTCAGTCATCTCTTCTCAAGGCTGAACAGACCCAGCTGTCTCTGCCTTTCCTCGTGAGATGCTCCAGTCCCTTAACCATCCCTTTGTTGGACCCACTCCAGGAGCTCCATGTCTCTCTTGCACTGTGGAGCCCAGAACTGGACACAGCACTCCAGATGTGGCCTCACTAGGGCTGAGTGGAGAGGTAGGATCACCCACCTTGACTGGCTGGCACTTGCTGCCCTGCTCCCTTCTCACACGATTCTGAACTCCACAATATGAGCCAGTAGCATTCTTGGCTATTACTGATATGAGCCCATAACATTAGTATGAGATCAGGGATCTAAAATCAGTTCTCCCTCTTGCACGAAGAGTACACAGAGCCCAGCAAAGTGGGCATCTGAGAAGAAAGAGGCCTGAGTTGAATCCCCCCAGCTAGAGGACATAGCTCTCATTTGGGTTCCAGGCTTACCTAGTGCACAGTTAGCAGAAGTTAGCAGTATGGATTTTCCCTCAAAGTACAATTTCCAGACAACTAATTTGGACTCAAAATATCTCTCTCTCTTTAGGGTTTGAGAAGACAGAAACACAAATTAGAGAGGAGCTGTTCAGATTTAGCAAGAGTCCGTAAACATTTCACCCAAAGACGAGAATAAACATCAGCCAATAATTTTAGAATCCCATAAAACAGGCAAAAGCCACCCAGGGAGACCTCAGAGAAAAACCTCCAAAATACATGTACAGAAATAGGAGATAAAACAATGAAGAACAGTCAGTTCTCAGAAGCTTCTGCCCAGAGCAGTGAGGATGAGTTTATGCTGGCCAGGTCCAGGAGGGAGGGAAAAGAGCAGTCAAGGCTCCAAACACACCCTGGGGCGGTAGCAATGTCTGTCAGCAGCCCCAGTCTGTGTGTTTCTCACCTTCTGTGAAACGAAGCCCCGATTTGAGCCTCTCCTGCCTGTGTGGGGAATAGCTGACTGCAGCAGCTGGTAAATGGCTCTGGTGAGAGTAGTAAAAGGCATCATTAAAATTTAAAAAAAAAAAAAAAAAAAAAAGAAAAAAAAAGAAAAGAGTGAGAGCAACAGATACATCTGACAGAAAAATCACATCAGAAGCGGGTTATGGGGAAATGCCTGTGGTGAAATTGCAGCTTCGGGCTAAAGAGGCACCTGCTGTGCCCACTGTTAATTAATTAATTGTCACGGCATAAGATGGTGCCAGAAATGCCTCACCGTGGCTGTAAAGCATACTGAAGTGTTATGAGATGCACCTTGCCTGTGAAAAACTACCACTTGGGGCATCCCTCCAAGCAGCTTGCTGACGAACAAAACCCCTTGAAGCCATCTGGTGGCATAAATACTCCCAGTTAGCCTGGGTCCTGCAGTCCTGGGACAGGTGGAGGTTCCTGTGCCAGGGAGGCTTCAAACCTTCACCAACTTAA
Source organism: Pyrocephalus nanus (assembly GCA_038380795.1). Lineage (NCBI taxonomy): Eukaryota > Metazoa > Chordata > Aves > Passeriformes > Tyrannidae > Pyrocephalus > Pyrocephalus nanus. The sequence continues at coordinate 46,420,304 of CM076260.1, forward strand.
ATTGGTGGTCTTCACCCAGTCATGGGAGGAGCTCCTGGTGGGAGATATTCCCCATGTAATCACTCCACACTGGCTTCATGATTTTGCATCACTTCTTCAGATGACGGATCACATAATGCTGTGATGGATGGTAGAGCCAGGCCAGCCAGGAGTGAAGGCAGCATCTCCTCCCAGCTCTGTACAAGGCTGTGGATGAGAAATGTGGGTTCCCAGATGAGTCACTCAGACCCAGACCAGCAGCATCCCCTTCCCTGAAGGTATATGACATTGCACCTGACAGCCAGCAACTCCTGCCTTCCTTTCGTGCTGCCTCCTAGCCTGTGGTCAGCGGAGGCTCAGTCCACCCCTTCTGCTGGACAAAGCCTCAGAGCAGCCCCTTGGGCCAGGCTCTATCCCTTCCACTCTCCCCCTCTCCCTCTGAGGGAGCTGCAGGGACTCCATTGCCCCCACCTTCATCCTTGCTTATCCCACTCCGCATCTCACAGGCCCCATGTCCTCATTGTCTTTGTCTGGATGGGACCGGCAGTTCACAAGGAGTGGAAAACATGGGCCAGCACTGTTCAAGGGTGTTCAGTTCCAGTGCAACATCAGGAGCAGCATCAGACCTGTAATACCTTTGTCTTTCCTTCTCTCAGCACTGAAGATTTTTTCATTACTTCCATGCCACTCAGGTTTCTTACCAGTCACCTGTCTTATCTCTTAATTTTAACCATGAGCCTCCTATCCCCACTTGTAAAATATTGCCATGAGAGCAGCTCCCACCTTGAACCCCTGCCACATTCCAGGGATGCAGACAGCCCCAACTCAGTGGCATTTCAGCATCAGATTTATTATTAATTATTGGTGTCATTATTACACAGCACCTACGAGCCCTGGCCGCCTAGCAAAGCCCTGCACAGAATATTAAAATGCTAATTTCCCTCAGAGATGAGAACTTGCTGGTGTCTCTCTGCTCATTTGTTTGCAAATGTCGTTTTCCTGTCGAGGCTGTATTCCCAGCAGGCATGGCAAGGAAACGCTTGCATAAACAGACCCTGTTTAAGGAACCGTGTATCTCACACATCCGTGCATTATAGCCCTAATCGGGATTACAGTGACACTGTAAGAAAAGCGTTTCATTTTGCCTGATGCATTTTTAAGATTTTATGGTGCCTTCAGAGAACGCCTCAGTGAAGCAACAGCTTTAGGATATATTGTGGAAGACGCAGTTTTCTCCTGGAAACCATGGGTTAGCTGGCTGTAATAAGTTATATTAAGGCACAGCTCATTTTTGTGCCTCTCTGTAAGTCTCCAAATGGCGCACTGGTGTGTGACTGCTGCAGCTGTCCTGGGTTTTGCACTGGTATCGGGTTCTCACTTGAAGAGCGGGTGGCAGTGTGGCTCTTGGCAGTGATGGCTGTCCTGGGCCAGGTGCCAGCACCCACCAGAATCAATGGGGGCCCTTGCACTGCTGCCAAAGGGCTCAGGGGCTGACACCCTCTCTATTGACACAGGACAGAAAACCCTTTATTTTTAATGACAGCGATTAGTTTTTAACACTAGGGATAGGTAGGTGGAGAGGGAGCTCAGGAAAAGCAGAGTACAAGGCTGCAGCTCTGAGAGCAAAGCAAAGAAGTGCTGTTACTCCTTTCACCCCTGCACTGAGTTTCATTGGAGAGATGCATGTGAGGTGCCAATCTCCTGAGCATCACCTTCCCTTCTCACTGCCAAAGTATCTCCTGAAAACACCTGAATTCCCTTCTCCTCAGCTGCATGTTTTCCAGCGGTTGATGAGGCACGGGAATTGTTTCAGGCTACATTTTAAGGTATCCAAGCCAGTATTCTGTTATATGGCAAAGGGAGCAAAAGAATTTGGCAACAACAAATGCAAGTACGGCAGTTCAACTTAAAACAAACAAGCTAATGAGACCAGGATCTCTCCCTGCAGGTATTTTTCTGAAAGCCTGCCATTATTATCCCTCTGCCATTGAGCAAGACTGGCAGTGTTATCTCAAGTTGTGCAATGCCCTGATATTTAGAACTATTTCAACAGCCCCATATTGTGGGGAACAGAGAGACAGAGCCATAAAGTAGCTTGGAGAGAAAGATGGGCAGTTTTTACAGCTTTATAGCAAATGCCACACAGTAGCACAGGCCATTTCATTAAACTTCCTTTTATGGTCATGGTACCCATCCCACTTACAAATACCTGCCTTACATTAGGGTTACGTGTCTGCCTCCAGGTGCTGTTACGAAGTGATTGCAGTGGCGTTTGCTGCTGCCAGATGGGATTTCATCTACCGAGTAATAATCTGCTCCCCAGGTTAGGGATGCAATTGTTTTTGCAAGTGATTAAAAGTTTATTACAAAAAAGGCACGGCTAGAACACCTGAGCGAGACAAGAGAGTCAAACAGCCTGGGATAATTTGTGAATAAAAAAATCAAAGTTAAGATGAAGCAAAAAGCATTGCAGGTACCGGCTCCTGTAACTCTCAGGGCTAAAAGAAGTAGCTGTCACAGGAGCCGGAGCTGATATCCAAGGATGCCTGTCTCCTGGTACCAGAACTGCTCCCAGCTTCATTTATGAACTGCCCACACATAGCTTTAATTCAGAGATGGTTCAAAATGAACAAAACGGTCTGAACAGAGATATTGCCTGGCTTTGCATGGATGGACGCACTGCAATGCCATAAGCTTCCAGAAAACCTCCCTAGAATATCTGTCTCACACAACTACCACTGCTCACAACCAGGGTCTGGCACTATTCCAACCTGCTCAGGCCATGATGGGCAATGCAGAGCAGTTTATTCCAGCCTGTCTTTTCACAGAAGAGGAGAAAGAAGAAGGGAAGAAGGGCGAAGACAGACTGAGCCATCAGTACAAACAGAAGTTGAACCCCATGGAAGGGTTCTTGCTCTCCTGCTGAACCCAGCACGTGCTGCCTGGGGTTGCCTGGTGTCCTCACTGCTGGTGGGATCCACTGATGAGCCTCCGCAGCAGAGGAGTGGATGAGCAGGGTAGCTGTGAGGAGGGAAGATGGTAGAGAGCATAGAGCAGCCAGTTCAGCTACAGCAGCCCTGCGGCCTGTGAACCAATCTGCTGTGCCTGCTGGTGGTGCTAATGGTGCCTGACCCAGCAGGCCGGTCTCTCGGAGTGCCTCTGCTCTGCACTTCAACAGTCTCCAGCATTATCTGACAACTCAGACATGAAGAAGCCAAAATATGTGTCAAGTAATCTGGAAAACAGGTTCCCTGTGCAAACAGCAAGACTCAAGCAAAACACTGATTATCTCCACGGCAGAGACAGGGGGAGGGAGGCATTTGCTGTAAATCACAGCGTTGTTCTTTCTGCACCAGGAACATGTACAGATCCTCTCTGCCTGGCTCCTCGGGCCCCAGACCGCAAGAGCATTCTGGTATGTAAACAGATTTAGGCACTGCTACTCAGAGGTGCAAAACTCCCAGTCAGCTCACTGACATTTGCCCCATCATGTCACCAAAGTGCCCAGCTGCCTGCCACTCCCTTGCCCAGACAGACATCTATCTCCCCAGCTGGGCAGTTCAGCCGCTCCTTTGTAGCCTGTGAGAGGTCAGCCTCAGCTCTGGTGTTGGTCCCAGCACAGGCAGGTGTGGGTCCCAGCACAGCATCCCAGGGGCTACTTCCCTTAGTGGCCTTGCCCTGTTGACCCCACAGCCAATTATCCATGGTGGCATCATCCTTATGGCATCCTCCTGCAGCCCCAGAGGAAAAGCACTGATGATGCCTGCTTTGGCAAGAAAGTGCCATAACCCTGAATCTGGCACAGCTCAGGGCTGGGAAACTGCAGAGGCTGATCCTGGGATGTTGGTCACTGTGGGCCCTGTTGGAGGTGGGCAAAAGCCGGACACAGAGGCAAGATGTTGGCATCAGGATGTACCTGAATGCCAGGCAATGGCAGATCAGGAATTTCAGGACTTCACTTTGAGGGCCACATATCTCTGCAACCTGGCCAGAGCAATGGTGCTACAGAAACACGATGGACAGTAATGCAGCCTCACCAGCTGGAAGCATCAGTGATGGGCCCTCTGCCTTCAGTCCTATCAGAAAAACAGTGTTGTCTCTGGCCAGAGTGATACAACCTAACCACAACAGCTTGCCTTTTCCGGCTCCCTTCTGGGCTCCATCCACCCCATGGGATTTGCCAGCAGATGGCAGGCAACCCCTGGCAGAGGTCCTCACCAGCCAGCCACAGAGGTCCTGGACAGCCACACTTGGCTACTGAGCTCCTCGGTCCCATCTGAACAGCAAAAAGGTCTCCTCCCACATCTCCTGCCTCTTCCCCATTCCTATATTCAAGGAAAAAAAGACCCATTGTCAAACACACCATGCCAACACCAAGGAGCAAACATATATTGCACCACAGACTTCATATCTGGGGCCCTGTACACAGGCCAACATAAACCACGTTTACAAACCCCATCATAACACCATGGAGGCTGCTGGCAGAGAGACTTGCCAAGCAGAAAACGGCAACAGCTAGGGACAGGCATTTCATTTTCAAGCCTCAAGAAGCTGTTTGCAAAACCAAAGCCAGGATGCAACAGTTCTGCTCTGAAGCCTCCCAGTGAAACCAGTGACAAGTCTGCTCTGAGAGGCTCAAGGAAAGGAGTTGGCTCAGACCTGTGCTGTATTTATTTGTGGTTTATGTGAGAGTATTTAGCCAAACTCCTGTAGAGAAATGTGAATTTCACATTTGTATGTAGCTGTCTTAAGAGGGGAAAACCCACAAAACAAATCTTAACTGATGAACAGCACCATCTTCCTAAAGAACCACCCCTCTCCTGGCAGGACTGCAAACCCTGGCTTTCCCAGGTTTATCAGGAGTTATGGCTCGTACTGGTGGTACGGTGCTGGCTCTGTGGCCATTTCCACTGAACAGAGCAGCCCCAGCTCTGTGGGCTGCTGGGCTGGGCAGCAGGGATTCATGGCTCTTCCCCCTCCTCCAGCCTGCACCACGGATTCTCATCGGCTTCCAAAGGGCGTCGTACATATCCTGTACATTATTCATGCTCTGGCACCTGGGATGTGCAGGGCCTGGGCGCTCATAGCCCGAGGTGTTTCTCACTGCAGCTCTCCCTTTGCAGGTGCACATGGAAAAGCTCAGAGGAGTTCAGCGTCTCCCTGTGGACCCAGCAGACCAGTGGATTTTTGCCCTCCCACTGGTATCGCCAGGAGCCAGCTGGTATGTGGGGAGACTGCTGAGCACAGCAGCCACCAGCCTGGCTGCCTCTGTCCTGTCCACACACACACACAGTGTTCAGGCTGGCATGCTCCCAGTGCAGCTGAAGATCTGCTCTCCTCTGGTGGGAGCTCTGGCATGGCCCTCACAGGGCCAGCTCTGCCCACGCAGGGTGTGTGCTACCCCAGACCCCTCATGTTCCATACATGTTCCCCCGGGGGCTGCAGCAGCTCCTCCAAGCCTGGAAAGCCATTACCCCTGCAGTGGTGCCTGCTGGGTTCTCCTACAAAGCTGGGGTTTTGAGGTTTGAGACAGTGACAACTCTACTGTCCTGATGCCTGAACTGGCTGCAGCCCATCCATGAGCAGCTGTACACCTTGACTCCACGTGAGGGTCCTACACCTTCGGGCTAGCAGTGCCTCAGAGAGACTTCAGGCCTTTTGCTCCCAGGCTCAAGTTGCTTCTGAAGCTTTCAACAGCCCTCCTGAGACAGGGGGCAGGGGCTGCACTTTGTGATGTACAGCTTGACAGAGTGGCTTCTGGTGAGCACTGTCATAGTGCTGCTGTGAGCCACACCACAAACATCTCTCTCGGCCTGGGTGTGCCCCCAGTGAGGTTGTTGCCTTGGAGTTGTGCTCCCCTATACATAGCAGCGTGAGATGATAATCCCATCTTCTGACTTCAAATCCTCCTACCAGGCATCCCTTTGCACTTTATTATACAACAAGCAAGAAAATTTTAGTCTGTGCATCTCTGGACAGTGGGTGGGAACCATGGCAAAGAGTATTGTGCCTCAGGGCTCTGTCTTGGGACCAGTGCTCTTCAATATCTTCATCACAGACAATGAGGTTGAGTGCACCTTCAGCAAGTCTGCAGATGACGTGAAGCTGAACAGTGTCACTGACACAACAGAATGATGGGATGCCATCCATGGGGACCTGGACAAGCTTAAGAAGTGAACTCATGAGAACCTCATGAAGTTCAACAAGTTCATGTGCAAAGTGCTACACCTGTCCCAGAGAGTACAGACTGGGAGAGCAACTCACTGGAAACAGCCCTGCAGAGAAGGACTTGTGGGTTCTTGTGGATGAAAAGCTGGACATGAGCCAACAGTCATAGCATCATAGAACATGCTGAGCTGGAAGGGACCCATCAGGATCATCGAGTTCAGCTCCTGTCCCTACATAAGACACCCAAAGAATCACACCATGTGCCTGAGGCTGTTGTCTGAAAACTTCATGAACTCAAGCAGGTTTGCCCAGAAAATTCGTGGCTGCCCTATCCCTGGAAGTGTTCAAACCTAGGTTGGATGGAGCCCTAAGCAAACTGTTCTAGTGCAAGGTGACCCTACCCATGAGAGGGGAACTGGAACCAGAGGATCTTTAAAGTCCCTTCCAACCCCAGCCATTCTGTGATTCTGTAGGTCTGTGATGACCACACCACCTCTGAGGTCCAACAGAAGTGACTCTTGCAGGCTCATGGTACCCACCTACAAAGCAAGTAGGATAGGCATGCTGGTGTTCCAGAAGTCCAGTGGAGGAGTCAAAAGGGGGGTCCTGGCCCCTCACTAGAGAACCTTGTGTACAAAAGAGAAGCTGTGAGAAACTCTTGCAGAATGGCACTTGCTCACAGTTCATACAATCCTAGTTCACGTATCATAAAATCTTAGCATCATTTAGACTGAAAGAGGTCTTTAAGATCAGCGAGCCCAACTGTGAACCTACCACTGCCAAGTCCACCAAGCTGAGACAAAGTCAGCCAAGCCTGTTCCCTCCAGGCTGGCTGGGTCTTGCACGCACACACAGACACACACACACACATGCACACGTGCACGTGGCTGTTAAAGCATGTTCTGGTGACAGAGAACTGTGGGGTGATTCAAAAGAAAATAATGAAGCCACTCCCACCTGCCCATGTGAACGTGACTCATGGGCTCAAACCCCAGCCAGATCCAGATCAACAGATCATAAATGAAATATAAAAGAATACTCCCCTGAGGCCTGGCAGCCTCATCCACCTCTCTCCCCCTTCTAGGACCTCAGTCCCTCTAATGGATTCTGTCAGGGTTTGTTCAGATGCTCCCCAAATGACCCCTTGCTCATTCCCTGCCAGCATCTGCAAAGGGAAGCAAAAATACACATTTTCAAGAGTTTTTCCCAGAACAGGGTCCAGCTCTCACCCTGTTCTTACCAAGTGGGAAAGTCATTTGAGTCAGTGTAGTTTTTAGCTGGAAGCCTTCCTCCAAAGTAGCTGCCACCTGGGACTTTAGGGGTTGGCAGGTCAGGCTGCAGAGGGAGGAGGCCAAAATGACGATGCCAGTGGGGTGCTGAGGGTCCCTCTCTGCAGAGCACAAGGGGCAGCCAGTCCTCTCCTTGCCATCTGAGGCAGTAAGTCATCTTGAAGCACTGCAATGCAATGCCAGAGACCCCCTTCCTGCTTCAGCCCCTCTGCTGCCTCCAGACAGGACAAGGCTACCTGCCCAGCAGATGATTTAGGGAGGCAGCAGATTCGGCTAGCAGGGGGCTTGCATGAACCACTTTTTGCCTAGTCCAGATAGGCTATCAGGAGCCCTACATGAGCATAGAATTTGCAAAGTTTCTTTTGCTTGCCATGGCCAAGGAATTCGAGTTTCCATCAGACCTTTCTTTTTGACTTGCAGGTCAGTGAGAAGCACCGACTCAGCAAGACTCATGTTCTCCAAGCAGACAGTCTAGATGATGCCTGCCATATGCTGAACTCACCCACGTAGGACTATTCTTTGCAGCCTCCTCAGTAGTCTCCCACGAGGCACACAATGTTATAATATGTAGGAAAATTTGAAGACTATAATCCCAACAGGGATCGTGCTATCAAATATGTGCTGCCACGTTAGACATCCTGACAAACATCAGAGCTGTCAGACAACTCTGCAGGACAGCCAGGACCTAGACAGCATTGGCAGCAGAATATCCTCTGCAGCAGTAAAAGCTGAAACAAACCACCCAGGGGCTCTCTAAATACACCTTTTTTTTTTTTTAAAGCACCTAACATTAGCCATAAAATGGTCTCCTCTGGTGAAGGCTGCCAGGGGTCTGGAGAAGAGAGGGTTTGTGCAGGACTGGGCAAAGCTGAGCCATGATATGAAAAGGGGCATGTTAGCCAAAGCTTACAGCAGCCCTAGCAGGTGAGAACAGGGCACAGAAAAAATATTGGAGGGGATTAGACCTCCTGCAAATCCATCCAAATCCAGTGAACTGCCAGTTACTGTGAGACCCTCCTGTGGGACAGCACGTAAGCACAGCAGAACAAGGTCTGTATCTGGAGCACTGCAGAGAAGTAGGAGAACACATTTCTGAAAACTTAACAAAGTCCTACCCTCACCCACGTGTGGGACTCGTCAGACTCTCCAAGAAACTTCAGGGCCTGCAACATGTTGTAAGATGGGTACTGCAGGCCCACTCCATGGAGGCACATAACCACGGAGCTGGGCAATTCAGTGCATCACCCTTCCACAGTCAGGAGTGAGCTGGTCCTCACGTGGCACCTTCCCCCTCTGCCTCTCCCACCTGGAGGCCCTGGGGAGCGGCGTGCATGGGGGGAGAGGCAGTGCACAACATGCCCATCACGGCGCTGGCTGGCACCTCGCTGCTGGCTCCAGTCTCTTTCGCACTTCAGCAGCTCTTGCTCCAGTTTGCAAGGGTGGGATTTGCCATGGGGCTCTGGGAGGTCTAGAGAGTTCTGAAGCACCGCGGTGTTCCCAGAGTGTCTGGGAGAGAGGATCCCACCTCCAGACCCTCTCCGTGCCAGATGGGAGGGTGGCACACCGGCAGCGCCACCCTCTCCCAGCTTGCCCCAGGCACTGCCGGCACCTTCCCAAGACGCGCACTGCTGCAATGTGTGCGGACAGCTTGCGTAAGGTAGAGGCTCACGAGGGCTGGGTTATCTTTTCTTCCCATCTCCACACGTGGGCCCCACGATGGCATGTTGCATCCACCACCCCTCGTATCCACCACTGCAGCTGCAGCCCAAGAGGGGACATCTGTGCTCACCGCTTCCAGAGCCTCTCAGAGGACCAACTCAGTAGCTCACACAAGGCCATAGTAGCAAACCTCCACGTCAGACAGGTGCCATGGTCTGTGTAGGAGCTGAGAAATCTGCCCATGGCACAAGCCACCTTCTCTTGCAGGAGGGACGGTTCTGGCCAGGAGGAGGTGGGTCTGGGTCAGGTAACTTTGTTCCCTGAAGGGCTGGGGGCTGGTCTGGCACCCAGCTGAAGGAAGCGATCATGTTACACGGTGGGGACGTCTGGCCCTGAACATCCTGAGCTGTGGTACGTGGTGTAAACCTGAACCCTGCTCTATGAACGCTCAGCACTGTTATATTTAGGATGCATAGCTATTCTGGCTACATGGGGTATCCTGTTTTCTCAGGGCATTTTTGGGAAACAAATTATTTCTTAGCTCCACATTTGGATATGTATGTGAGAGGAGCAAGGCATAGGAAACTTGCTTAGGTGTTTTTGTTTTGGTTTGGTTTTTTTAATTTAAGAAGTGACAGTTACTATCAATGTCAACACAGTTTTATTATCCATGCTGGCCTAAATAAACTTAGGACATATCCTAATAATTTAAATGAGCATACTCTTGGAATTCATCTCTCTGGCCAAGGGGTGACTTCACCAAAGCAAAAGTGTGTTTTGTTTTGGCATTCACATGTAGCATATCCAAAAACCATCCCTGATCCCACAGAATGGGGATGTCCCCTCCGTAAGTATGCCATGTCACATGCACTGGAATCACAGCCCACACAAGGACAAGACTGAATACTGCTATGGTGCTCTTTTGATTTGATTTTCAAGGTAATGTGTAGGCTATGCATAGTCACAGACCGGTGAATTGCTGGTCTCCCCACAGCCATGCACAAAACAGCCCAAAGGAGGTGGGTGGAATACAAATGGATCACCACATCTCTGATGCACGAGAAGCTGCAGTGATAACACAGTCTTGGAATAGCACAGCCACACTGCGTATTAATAAAGGCATGACATGACACAACTGATATATGAGTTTGGCATGTTAGGTGGGAAGGAACATGCCTGGTTCTGATCTAGCTGGCAGGTCATTTCTTATGTCCTCCAGCACACATGATCTACTGACAAGTATTTTATGAGATTTACATTAACAAGTCACAGTTGAGCATTTTTCCACAGACAATATATGTAAATGTTATCGTGGGAGATTGAGTTCTTGGGATTTAAAAGCATACAGCCACTGCTCAAATACGATACACGTCACATTCTCAGATGACTCAAATACATTTAAACAGCTCTAATATCAGTCTGGATGATAAGAGAAGCTGCTTCATTCCTGCTTCCTAGAACTGACTGCCTTTAAAGTCACAGGGGACTTCCAGGTTTCATCCAGCAGCAGCACGATGCAGAAGCAACTCTTGATAATCCCCACTGGGACATACCCACCAGCGCATGTTATTAGATGTTCCCATTGTTTCTTAAATGAGTGGGGATTTATTTCCATGCTTGTGGGATACTGCAAGCTACAGGAAAACTTTTAGATGTTTAAAGAAAAGCTCCATTATTACCAGGGGGAGTGTTTGAAACCACAAACTGTGAAGATTGTCATGCATTTATGGGTGGGTAAAACCAAAGTCTATAAACTTCTCAACATGAGCAATTCAGTCTGCTCACTGTGTGCAGGGAATTTTGCAAAGGTGACTCACTCCCACCAACTTTGCTGGGTATACTTTCTGCAGTTGTGATGCTGTATTTACAAATATTTCTTTTCAAAAGCAGACATTTCCCAAGAACTCCAGTTACTATACAATGCCACAGTTTGATTTGCCTCCTTGAATCTCCTCTGCTGTAGCAAAAGAAAGATGCCAGCAAGGGAGAAGCCTAAGTAAGGTAATGTTCTGAGCTTGGAAACTGTCCTTCTTTCTTCTGTACTACTGCAGGAACAAGCCATACAATAGGTTGAAAACAGAAAATCATAATTATACTTTTGCAAACTACTGATTCTACATCATATTAGAAAATGGCACAACCAACAACAGATGTTTTAGAACTGCACAGCCTAGTACCAATGATATGATCTGACAATTTACAATCATCTCATAGCACTGTCTTTTAAACTGGGGGACCACAGGAGCTCTCTGCAGTAAGACTTTAAGCCTTTAATTTTGCACTTCTCTGGCTCACCTTTCAGCTAAGGAAGTATGTTTTCTTTAAAAGCTGATTGCTTTTCCATAAACCTGCGTGATCTGAACTTACAGGTTAAAGTTCAGTGCCCACTTGTGTAAATTGCAAGGCTCCGAATTGACAACCGTGTCTCTGACCAGGTCAAGCATGCAGAGTTAGAGGTTATCTTTCCAGAGCAGAGCTGTGCTATGTTGCCCAGATACGGGTAGAAAATATTTTTAACAATGCAAATGTTAAAAATACGTATTTAAAAATATTTAGAAGTTCATTATGATTTGGAGAACTTCAGACACCTAAACTCCATAGCATAAGAACTGTGTTACAAAATCAAATGCTGCACATTTTCTTTCCTACTTTTTCCCTCTAACATTGTGAGCAATTCCTATTTGTGGATATAGGGATGAATCTTAACAGTGTAGGCTCAAATGCAGGCCATGGAAAAGACATCTGAACCATGCAACATTTGGCAGGACCTGATCCATAATTAAAACTTTGCTGCTGATAGCTATGAAGAAGTCCTTTTTTCAGTGCTTCACATATTGTTTTTTTATTACTTAAGACACAGTAAGTCTTCTGTGATGGAAATCACATAAAAATGCATTATTGCTGGCTCCGGTATCACATCCAAGACTCAGTAGCAAACACCTGATTTTTTTAAAATTCCTTATTTTAAAAAGTCATATTTTAAAAAAAAATACGGATCCTTCTTTACAACTTTATTTATAGCCTTTACTGTTAGTGTAAGCAAAGCAAAACTCCATTCTGGCAACGGACTGGTGCACAGGTAACCTTTCTATAATGCTTTCAAATACCACTTGGATGCTTCACACGACTTCTTACTGAATATCATCAAAAGACATTTTAGCCAAAGGAATGTTTCATTCAGCCATGTGTTCAACGCATGCAATGTCCACACAAAAGCTACATAGCCTCACGTTGTGTGTGCTCTTCAAGACGCTTCAAAGAACACGGAACAAAATAATCACAGAAATGGCCTGTTACAGTCCCTACAATACACTTACCAGTTTGTTAATACACAAAGCTGGAAAAACTGATCCTACGGCAGTATTCCAAAGCAAGGGCATTATATAAAAATTACAGGCAGGCTGGTATTACTTTCAGACTTATAATAATAACAATAACAATTTTTTAAACACCTACTCTAGATTAACTTGGATATCTGTTATGTAACAACCGTAGTACTCCCCCAGCAGCTCAGCTATGACTGTACACACCTTTCATAAACTTAGTTGGTGGTTTTAATCTATCTCAAACAACTGTTGCTGCAATAAATATTTCTTGCAAATGAAAAAATCATTGTAGTAATTACGCAATATTATTTTTCTACATCACTATAAAACCACCAAAATAAACCAAAGCTTCTGGGTTTTTTTTTTCTGTGATCATAAACATGGACATGAAGCTCTCTGGGTAAAAAAAGCAAGACCTACCTGTTAGAAAAACATTACAGGTAAACCATCATTAACCTTTGCTGGCTAATGGAACAATGCCTGCTCAACTTCTGTGATTAGCCAGAAGAAATTGACACCTGGCACTAATATGATGGTTTCTTGTGTTGAAACAACACATGGGAAGTGAGAACATGACGACTGTGTATCGTCCAGCAGTAAGACCCCACTATATTAGAGTGATTATTATTCATATTAGAGAGTGCTGCAAGCCTCAGTCATGAAGCTACGGTATCAGAACAAAATGACTGTTCTTGTCACAGGGAGCTTGCGAGGGGCAGAGAGGGAGGTGAGAGATGGGTGCAGACAGACTAGAGGGCAGAAGGAAACACTGAGACAGTTTATTAAACACAACAGGGATAACTCGTGCACCAGTAGTTTAAAATGCTAAACTTCTGTAGACATCAAAGCCAAAACGTTTTAAGGAAGGATGTAGAAGACACCTAAGAGGGAATTTTCCAGAAGTGTATGCTTATTTAGAAATCTAGAACAGGGGGATGTGACTTGGTGGCACAATCAGACCAGGGGATAACTTATATAACTTCTTGATTTGAGTAAGAGGCATGGTGTAACAGCAGGCTTTGGCAATGATGTGAAAGTGAAGAGAGAAGCTTCACAACTAATGTAACAGAGATGGCAGAGCCAGGGCAGTAACACAAAGCAGAAAGCAACAAGTCAAAGCAAGAATCTAATATAAACAACCTACTCTGCAACTTTCTCAATGGCTGCGAAATCTAAGCTGTTGAGCTGTCAAGGACAGAAAAAGGGACTACATTGAAATTCAGATCAGTGTGATCAAGTGGGATTAGACTGTAAATTGCATGAACAGGTAGAAAAAGCAGAGAGAGAGAGATGCTATAGAAGAATGAAGATTGAGACAGAGTCAACATAAGAGGTTTTAAGAACATCCAAGTCAAAGCTGTTGACTAAGCACAATCTCTTATAAAAAAAAACCCAAGACAATAGAAACTATGAGGGTTACAGAGCTGGGGATATAGAGCTCAATTGCATTGAAGCTGAAGCAACAGCTCAATCTTCAGGTGTAAGAAATGCAGACTAAGTTTTTTGGCAAAAGGCACTCCTACTCTCACCCTTATGTAAAAGGCTCATCAGAAACCAAAGCCTCTTAACATGGTTGGTAGTGCAAGTACCCATGTAACTATTACGGAAAAGAGAAGTGGGATTTTTGGAAGGAGTTAGCTATCCATCCGAAAAACAAGTTAGATGGAACAGAAACACAGACTTGCAAAGCATACAAAACCCCACTTTGAAAAACCACCAACATGCTCTAGCTCATGCTTTCCCATTTTGTCACCTGACATCTTGAAATGCTCCAAGGTTCAGCAGGAAGAAAAACTAGGACACCATTTATCTTCAGAATGCAGCAGATTACCTTTTTTTTGAGAAGATAAATTTCTAGCACTGTCATGCAAGTAATAATAAATGTCAACAATGGGCATCAGCGTGGCACGCCAGAATTTTACAAGCACAGAACAAAACTGCTTTCCATAAGCTTTCATTCTATTTTGATAGACACATACCCTTGAATATCCTCATGGACATTTTAAAAGCTGTAATTTCAACTCTGAGGTTTTGCAAGCTTTGTTTTGTGTGGCGTATGGTATCATAAACATCCTGAATGTAATTACAACTGCAACTTCGTGGGCTGTATTTTCTCTCTTGGTAGCCCAAAGCTGATGTTTACAAAAACTTTTCTGCACGCTTATTTGATTTGAACTTTTTATTATTATTACAAATGTATATTATTTTATTAAAAAAATTCACACTGAAGCAAAGTCAATTCCATTTCATTACAACCAAGAATATAAAATAAATGCAATGAACTCATAGCTTAGTTTTAACAGTCATTTCAAGAGTGACATCAGGACAACTTAAAAGCAGTAAACTCCCAACTCTAGAATGAGAAACAAGTATTTTGCTTTGTGGTTTTGCTAGCCCACTGGCATGGGCACTGCTGAACGTGGCCACCACAGATCTAGAGTGGCAAAGTTTTGTGGCAGCATGAGGCGCATACACAATAATTTCCAATGGAAACTACAAAAATGAAAGATGTGTGCATGAAATTATTAGAAAAAAAATAACTGAATAGAGACAGGCACACTTTCACAAAGAGTAAACATGGGAATATACAACTAGAACAATTTGAAAAGTTACTACCTTACATATATAAAAAGTTCTTTAAATTGCTGTTAAAAAGGACATGTTCTGTCCAGATTTTGTGTAATACTTTTTAGTGTCTACACAAGACAAATTTTTAAAAAAATTAAATAGCATTAATTTACTACTAAATATTTAGGAGATAACAGTGCATTAAGGACTTTTTTCATATAGTAATACACATCGCTCCTGTCCGGCGACATTTTCAGAAGATTACGTATGGCCTTATGTACAATACATTTATTTAATCCTAAAACAATTCTTTGCTTAATGGTGTTAAAGTACCATTCCTGAAGATTATGAAGGGGAACTAAGCTTATTATGTTTATATAAAATATTATACATATTTGAACACTTCTAGCTTCCCGCCACCCCTCCCGCTACGAATGCTCTTCCCTCCCCCTCCCCAGATACAGTGTCACAGATACAGTGCAGGACTCGCAGCTTTCCCTACATTTCTCCTTCATTGTGCAGTTTGTGCTACATAAACTTCACCAACACGGACCAGGCTGCTCATCCTATTCATTCCCCATGTGTTTGTTTCCTCTGAGCCACGACGGGAAAAGCTGTACCCAGCAGCCTGCTCTCCCACCAGAATGGAGAAGACAGCTCTGCCCGCGTCACCTGCATCTCTCGGTGCAGGTGTGAAACACTTTGGTGAGGGTCTAAAGGTTATGGGCAGAGACAGAGCTATGAGTAATAATGAAGCTGCACAGGCAAAAAATAACAAAAATGACAAGGTCCTGGTTTCCCATGACAAACTGCACGATTCACTTCTGAAAGCGGAATGTTTTTACCTCACGGGATGACCCCTAGACAGCAACGCTTCTTCCACTATGACAGCCACTGACCCCGGCAGCATGCATCAAGCTCCCAAGAAAAAGAGAACTATTTCACCATCAGGAAGGAACTACAAGAGTGTGCAGAGCCTGTGTTTTGCAGCCAGCTCTTTTGCTTTTATTCACTCTCCTCCCAGTGGTGAGTTTGAAGGAATGGAGGAAGTCAGCTCGGCTTCATGTGTGCGCACAAAAGCTAGAGAGGAACAGCATGCGGTCACCTACCAGACCTAACCAAGGCAGAAACACCAGTGCAGCTTTGAGAGGGGTCGTGGCAGTCACTCTAGAAGCTGGAAGCTCACTCAATTAAAGCACCTTACATTGCTGTGAAGTTTCACACTCTACATACAGATTAATCTACACCATGATTTTGCCTTATCGGCACAAGAGCCCACCTTAATTAACCATATAGTTCCCTGCCACTTGCATGAATTTTGATGACCACCTGCAGGTCACAGTAGGGAACAGAAATGTTACAAAACTGCAGCAGAAAAGACAAAATAATTTTGAGATAAGGGAAAGATGAAAAGAACAGGAGGGGACAAAAATCACCCTGCCAAAGGTTAATTTCCATAAATGTGACATTCAAGTCAAATGTTACTTTATGGCATTGGCCAAAAAACCATTAGCTCAAAAGTACCTCACATTAACATCAGTAAGAGGTGAGACAGAAAGAAAGCAACCTCTCAGGCTCAATGAAATAAAGGAACAACTAAAATCTGTTCTTACAAACAGGCTACTAGGGCATGTATAAAACAGAGCATTTCAAGGGTTATACATTGAAAGTATCCTCTGGGAGATTATTTTCCCCCAGAAATAAGGTTTTCCTTTCAATTGCTTCGTTTCATTTTTCACCACCTTCTTACCCATTTGATGATAAAAGCAGGTTTTAGTTGCTTTTTCAGGGCAGCTGGGTGTTGTCAAAACCACATGATGGTAGGTATAGCCAAAACAAGCCAACTGCTCACAAAAGGCATGAAAAGAGCATGAGTTTGAGGAGGAAGGGGGCACTATAAGGTGATTGAGAGATGAAACCCAGTAGAAACTTGAATGTGACTAGCTGTGATGAAAAACATTCTCCTCAGAGCAAACAGATTTACTCACAGAATCACAGAATATGCCAAATTGGAAGGGACCCACATAGGTCATCAAGTCCAACTCAGCCCCTGCACAGGACCATCCCCAAGAGTCACACCATGTGCCCGAGAGTATTATCCAAACACTTCTTGAACTCTGTCAGGCTTAGTGCTGTGACCACTTCCCTGGGGAGTCTGTTTCAGTGCCCAACCACCCTCTGACACAGGACAGAAGAGAACACAGTGCAGTATAAAAACCTATAATGTTAACCATTTACGCAAACTTCTCTCACTTTACCTCTTCTCTGGACACCTGTAGAAGCTCACTGGTGTTACATTGCCAGTAGCTTTTTAAATGCATTTTCCCAGGTTTTCTGCAACTAGAATCAGCCTTATTTCTGAAGGCTGAAGGAAAAATGAAGCTGTCCCAAATTACATGTTGTGTCTCTCTGAGTAACTGTGGTTCCAGAAGTTGGACAATAATCCCCTGATTATGCTTCTGAACTCTTGCTTAATTACTGGGGATTTTCTGCCAGCTACCCATCCACTTGCAGTCCCTTAGGCACAATCAAAACATGTTTGCTCTAGGGAAAAAGAAACATTTCAGTGCAATCAAGCGCATCTGGTGTAACTAATCTGGTTAATCACAGCAATGTGAGGGACATACAATATGCACTATAAACATGAAAAAGGAACAGTTTTCAACATGCTTTTCAAACTGCACAATAATTTCTCTTAATTATTAATTCTAACGTAAAATGATTAAATGCATTTGTTTTAGCAAGTCTTTAGTATTTCTGTCACCTTTAAATTTTGAGAACTGACTCAGGAATGCAAAAGAAAGCTAAATTTGTAGAACTCTCACATACATTAATCAGCTGCTTAAAAAAAAAACAAGCCCATCATCCACATTCCTACTGAGACTCGAGGGCAGTAAATATATTTTCCTGACTATTTTGGTGTCCAGCCTGGGAAGACATTCCATTCTTCTGTTCTAACAGATCCTGAAAGCATCTCCATTTTATGTGACTGTCCTGGTTTCATTTAAAATAACACTTAATTTAAAACTAGTCAGAGCATGATCACTGTGATTTCAAGAATTCAATGTGAATGAGTTAAGAAATACCAGCAATCTTCTGTTTGACGTTCAGTCCAGTAGCATGAAGCATATTTGTCACTGCAGAGACTTGGGTGGTTTTTTCTTTTTTCCTTTTTTCATTTTATTCATTTTTTAAATTTTTTATTTTTAACTTTGCCTGAAAACTAGACTAATAAAAACAGAATAGTAAAATACTCTGGAACAGTAAAATTTTGCTGTTCTTGACATCCATGAGCAAAACAGTAATATCCTGTGAAAATAACATAGTGCTTTAAAAAGGTGCAATATACCTGTATAGCTAAACTGGTTTGCCTAGTATAAAACTAACTATATACAAGCTTGAAAGCCTGGGAGTTCAAGATTTTCAAACTTTAAAATCCCATTAAAGAGATTGAAAAGACAGATTTATGGCAATCACTACAGCATAAGGAAGGTGCACCAGGAATCCTTCAAAATTCCAAAGGTTAAAGAAATTAAGTGCTGGGTTCAGATCAGAAGGGTTCATTAGAGTAACCACAATGGAGCACATGCAAGGGCAGGGAGGAAGGAAAACTTCACAAGAATCTCCTTTATGGCAATAAAGGGATGGGGCGAGGGAAGTCTTCAGTGAGTGAAGTTTTCCTTTTGTCATCATGAATTTTAATTCTGCATTATAGTTTCTATTTTTGGTCTTCTCATCATTATGAACTTCATATTGCTGGAGTCTTCTGGCTTTTAGTCCATTCCTTTCTGAGTGCAGCCTGTCAGGCCTCTCAGTACCTGTGAGACTGATGAGATTGGTGATACTGAGAGCTCTGCTGAGAGGACGTGGAATAGCCCATTGTACTCTGGGACTGAGAAGATCCCTGAATGTTGCTTTGGTAACTCAGGCGTGAGCTGGAGTGCTGCAGGAAAAAAAAACAGAAAGGGATCAGGGGAATGCAAACCAGCCTGTTAGGACTATGCAGCTCAGGAAGCTTTTAACCCTTCTGAAGGTCATTAAAACATAATTGTTGGAGAAGCTGACAAAAGAGTGCTACTATTTAGGGTTCCATAAAACAAGTAATCATTCTGATCTGCAATCAGCCCTAACACAGCACACAAAATACACAGGGTATTGGCAGATACCTAGAAGTACAACATATACACACCCATTTTCTGAAGGAAAAATACAAAAGACAGAGGAGAGCAGACTCCCTTTCAAAATTCATTTGTTTCGTACCATTATTTCTGTCATTACTGTAATTGCTATTAATGCAAAATCAAACTGTTAATGCCATAAATATCCTTCTCAGGATAGGTTATACCGAATATTACAGAGAAACATTTTATTCTTTTTTGAAAAAAAAAAACAAACCATGACCTTAGAGTTACTCAATTTATCTAAATGAAAAATTGTCCATTAAGACAAAATAATATAATTTTAGGTGAGTCTTTCAACCTGCTGCCTTATCTACTGGAAACAAGGACAACTGCTTAAAGCTGGGCATGGGTATGTACAGTAACCTAACATTCATTTTCTTAAATGTTTTTCTCTTCCCTTCCACAGTTTGGGATTACAGCTCAGTGGACCTCAACCTCAGCAAGACAAATTCATGGATTGTTTGCAACCTCTAGCCTGATGAATTTGCTCTTTCATGATCACATCCATTCCCTGTCCAGAATTAATAGTGAGCTGCCCAATAATGCAAGTTACAAAATCACTTGGCATGAAAAGTACTGCTCAGTGGATAGGAGACTCTCCAGTAAGGTAAACCCCACCCCAATTCACATGAGAGTCTACACTCCCTCCCCCTGCCCCCAAATTTGCAGTCAGAAAACAGTTTTGTTTCCAGCCAAGTTAAGCAAGGGTTCAGGCAGTCATTCAATAGAGTTTTGTTCACTATCTAATTGGTGGTTCTACTTGGCTATGTCCAAGGGTCATCAACAAGCCCGTGGCCAACAGCAATCATCTAGGAAAAGTGTTAAGATCATAACACTGTGATTAAATATCAGCACTATGAGTTCCAGAAAGGCCCTGGAGAAGTTTGAGTTCTCAATGGAAATCCCATGGAGACACTGGGTCTGTAAGAACACCACACCCTCCACAGACCAAGAATCTGCTCAGTGAACGCAGTCAATGGTCTCATCTAACCACTGGACCCCAACCAGGAAAGCTGTGAAAGCATCCTAACAACTTTTCAGCTGGATGATGAAAGAGCACGATCCTAAAGTTCAGGCAGTCTAAAACAGTTCTGCCCTTTGTTTCTGTACATGGCTTTATAATTTTAACTTTACATAAACTGTAAAACACACTAAATCCTAAAATCATCACATAACTTTTTCTGTCTTCTAACACAGGAACATGAAGGTTGCTTTCAAGATGAAGCACAGTGAGGCTAAAGTAAGAGAGAGAGGTAACAGTCCCATACTGGAGACCTCTGTATATCAATATAATACCGTGTAACTAATAGTTGTATTGAGTAACTTCACTTGTTTGTAAGGGTCAGTTTTGGAGGCAACAGCTTGGCTTTGGAAGAGATGTCTCCCAGCAGCAGGTATGCTGTTAATAACCAGATTATTCTTGTCTTACTTTGTTAGGTTGTTAACAGAATGTCTAAAACCTGAAATTTTTCTCAAAATTCTGAAAGTTTTTTCAACTTCTAATGGAAAAAAAAATGGTAGATTTTATAGGAGCTTATTCTGGATGAAAAGCATCAGCTCGCCATGCTAAGCAAAATATCCAAGGCCACAAAAGGAATGCTCAGTAAAATTCACTCAGTACAATTTGCACTGTCATTTGTGGAAACAACATATATTGAGGCTGATGAACTACAAGGAAACTTCAATGGAGACTTTAGGTCACAAGCTAAATGAAACTCAAAGCAAAGGGAATCTTCTTCCTACCTCTGAATAAGATATATCGGAGTAAAATTAATGCCATAAGACTACAAGAATGCAATAACTTGCCCATGCTTATTTTTGTTCCACATAAGAGAATTTGTTTTTAACGAAGTCAGACTTGGACAAATTGCAGACATTCCTTTCTGGAACAGAAGACAGTCAGCTAGAATTTAAGGGCAGAAAGCCAAACACAAGTGTAAAAATGGATAATCAAACCATACAATTTAGTGAGTGATGTAAAGGAACCATACAGATCATGATTTTGATGCCTGTGCTGTTCAAGTTTAGAAGGAAAGCATCACAGGAAAACATCAAAAAAATTATCTGAAAAAAATATTTAGACTCATAGCAACTTGTAAGGGGGAAGTTTGCCAACAATTCAGAGAGTTGGATAAGAATTCTATAATGGATATCATCAAATGCAGCACACCAGTCCTCAAAGTACAGACCAAAACAGACCAGCCATAAATACTGTGTATTCAGACAGCTGCAGTGATCTGTCCAGGCCTCAAGCCTGTCTGGAACTTTTCAAAAATGAAGCCTAGTTGTCTTTACCCTTGAATTGCCCTCAATGCCTTCATGATCGTTTGTAATTAAAAGAGTCAAACAGAAATGGGAGAAAAATGTCTGGCACTGGGAAATCAACTGTCTGTGGAGAAGGTCTGGAGGGCTAAGTCAAGGCAACTCCAGAGCATGGTGCTTTAAAAGTTACTTACTTTAAGTTTAAAGCAGCCTGAAAAGACTGTTCTCCAAGGTGGGATTCTCTCAGAGGCTAGTAGCAGAGCCCCTAGCATCATTTAAATTTCACATCTAATATCTACCTTCTTCTTATTCTGCTTTCAACTCATTACTGTTCCAGAAGTCCTGAAGATCCCGGTAAGTTCAACGCTTTCTCTACTTAGTGAAAGTCACTTTTTCAGTGGAAAATATAATCCCAGAAAGCAAAGACAAATATGCAAACCAAAAATAATTCAGTGATACTGCTTTTACTTATGCATGCTACTGTACTGGAAGACATGAAATCTATTAAATTTTGGTCCCATTAGAAACAATGCATGTCTTTGTGCCCTACCTCAGCATGATCATACAGATGAACCAAAACAACATTCCTGTGTTAGCATGCATTTTTCCTTTAACATTAGAAGTAGACTTAGAAAGATACCAGAATAAACTACAGAACCACTTCATGCATGTGATAATATGAGGTAAAATGATGCAGGAATGAAATGGGAGAGCTTAGTTCTAACTTTACTTCTGCTTCTCAGGATCTTCTCAGATCTCCTCTTCACACAGGATTTAATATTGCCAGGACTTGAGTATCCTGAACTTGATGCAATGCAGCATTTACATCCACTGGCTTCAGTACCATTACTCTAACATGAAGCTCAGCAAATGTTTAAGTTCTTTCCTGGAATGGAAATAGTCTTCAACACTTTACAGGGTGCAGTAGATACAATTCAAACTGATATTGTATTGAAAATTACCAAACACAGAACAAAACCTTTTAATTTAAACCCAACATTTTAATATAATATATGACAGCATGCCTGCTCAGGTTACGTGAAAAATTCATTAAAACATGATGCGTTCTTGCAGTGGGGAAGGGGGGAAAAACGATATTTTGGCCCCACAGCATCAGAAGTAGCAAAATTTCAAGAGGTACCTGATAATCTGAAGGCATGACAGGCCCGCCTGAGTTAGCGCCTGAAGGCCCTATGCGTGGTTTCTTGTTTGGAGGCACCTGGTTGAGGCTGGAGTCCTGGCTGTGCTGGAGCCCCGTGCCCGCGCCCCCTCCGCCCGCGCCAGCGCCCCCGGCCGTCCCGTTGGTCTGGGTGCTGTTCTGCTGCTGCGGCTGCGGCTGCTGCGGCGCTGCCTGCGGCTGCTGCTGAGGTGCTGTTTGCTGCTGATGCTGATTCTGCTGCTGTTGATTCTAAGGGAAGAAGCGACACAACATCGTCACTTGCTCCAAGATGGGTTTGTGAGCTTCTGTGGGAGTTGCCAACCCCGGTGTCACCGAGAAGAAGGCAGGCCCGGCTGCTCCAGAGGAAAATACAGCAAGGCTGACTGGTGTACTGAGAACTGGTTTGTTCTCAGTACACTCTTGCACACCTTGTGGGGGTATCCCACTTGTGACTGGTTTTCTTCTTTAACAAAGAGAGCTGGACCTTAACTGGAAGGACAGCCTAGTGCCTCCTGCAGCTAGGCAAGTGCTCAGAGAGGAGGACAGAAGGAACCATTTATAAACCAGTAATCATCTAATGAATTAAATCAAAACTTCCAAAATTTCACTAGTGCTTAGTGGCAGACATAATGAACCACAACAAATTATCCTAAGAGCTTCAACAGCCTTGTTCACTCAGAATCAAACCATTTTTCAAACTTTCACATCACAATAACCCGAAGAAGCATTACTGCCAGAAAGGTAAGCAAATCGAGACCAGAGAAACTGTATAATTTCTTCTAGGTTGCAAGGAAATTCTTTGGCAAAACCAGAAACAGGTTTCATTACTGTTTTGGACTCCTGTGCTTTCAAGCACCTTGCAAAGAGGGCTATAGTGGGAATAGGGTCCACCATGGTGCACAAGGCATAGGGTCAGAAAATCTTACTAAAATAGCAGAAAAGTGAAAATTAACCAGAGATAAGTACTTAAAGACAAAAGAGGAGGAAACAGCTGGAGAAGAATTTGGTAAGAGCAGGAGAAGACTAGCAAAGGGAGGGCAGCCAGATAACTAAGATAACACTGGTACCTAGCAGGAAGAGAGACAGAAAAAAGTGCCACAAAAGGGAGAAAAAAGGTTAAGAAGGAGAACACAAGAGCAAAAGATATTGTACTCTTCAGGCTTCAGAGGGCTACAGACTTAAAAGAGTATTAGGGAAGTGGAAAGAAGGTCAGAAAGTGCAACCCTGCCCTCCATGGTTAGACAGTTCTGGGAAAGACCACCCATTCATCTGCTTTTGTGCCCCAGGGATGGCTCCTCCATCAGAGCACTAAAACACATAAGAAAATTGCAAAGAAAAGCAATTTCACTCCAAATGTGAGATATGTCAATTGGTTATCGTAGAAAAAACCTACAACTGACATGGCTTGAATTGAAAAGCCTTATAGCCCTTCCCCCAAATTACTGTAGGGAACATTCCAGGATAGTATTTTTTCCTAGAATATCTCCTAATATAAAGATCAAAGTACGGTAGCCTTTTATAAAACCCTCACTTTATTAGTTTCCCAGAAATCACGACAACCAGTTGCCACTAGGAGAAAATTGATGCCCCAATCATCAAGATGCACTTAATTACCTCAGATAAAGGACATAAAAGATCTGTATCTATGCCATTCATCACAGCGGTCTCCCAAGATACATTCAGATGAAATTTGCAATGACATACTTATTTAAGATTAAAAAGAAGCCTTGCCTCTTCGAGAACTTCAAGGTGGCTTGCAAATCCATTTCACATTTAGCAAAACTAATAATGTATCCTCCTGCCTGTAGTCCTCAAATCCCATCTCAGTCAGATTCTGTATCCTGTGAAATTTAGACTTCAATAATTTAAAAAGTTAATCAAACTAGCTTGTAAAAAAAATCTATTATGAAGCAAATAATTTTTTCATAATGGTTTGAGCTTCACTTACACAAAAACCAATAACTAAGGCAGTATTTGTGCTAGAATTCCATAATTTGTGTTTTCATAGGGGTGTTTGGATACAAGTTGAGTTGGTTGCTACTGTGTGAGCTAAAAAACTGCAATTCTATTATGTGTAAACAAATACTGCAGGAACACTCATAATTAAAGACAAGAATTTGTTGAGGTCCCAAGTTCCACACTTTTGATTTTAGCACAAAATTTGCTTGATTAGCCTGAGGTTGCTCTTCTGTGGAGCTACTACTGCTACTGTCTGGGTAGAGACTGAGACTTGCTCCGTCAGACTCCAGCTGGGGTCTAGCTGCACCACCTTACTGCACAAAAATGGCTTACACCAGCAAAGACACTGTCCTTGGGTCAGTCTGGTTCATGGTAGTTCCTAAATGAATAAACTCATAAAAGGTCTACAGTTAACAGCATATTGCCTTTCAGGCACAAATTACCAAAATGAAATTCTGGTTCTACCTACAAACAAACCCAGTAGAAATTTGCCTAACAGAATTTGAATGAGAAGAGAATAGTTTCCCTTTGTGTTAGAAACCCTCATTTTAACTTTGCTGACTAACGATTATGCATTTTGAAGAATGGATGTTATTCAATGAAGAATGTTAAATGTTATTCAATTCAGATTCAAGTTCCAAATAAACAAACACAGAGAAATTCTCCAGGTTTCTGAAGGACTATACAGATGTTTATGGTTTTAAAACAACGCAGAAACAAACCAGTATAAAAAAAAATAAAACCTTTCATTTACAGTAACATCATAAAGCAACAAAACATGGTACACATTCAACTTCCAGAATATCCTTTAACTCCACACTGTCTACACTGTGGGAACATATTCAAAGAGTAATGTGTGACTTATATTACTCAAATGGTCTGAAAAAAGTTTAATTTGGAGTGTGCATAAATACATGACTGTCATCAACAATCTGAAACAGTCCTTCTCACACAGTCTTCAGATAATTACAGTTCAAGACTGTTCTCTTCACATTTTGTCAGCTATACATTACTGTTGGTGTCTCGCTGTACACTGTTAAGTGAAAATAACACGCTGTTTTTTACACTACAGCACCACTGTCCAGGCTTCACAGCATAATGGGACAATCACTGTGGTCACGTAGCACAGCTGAGCTACACACACCAAGCAGACCAAATCATGTTTCAAACACACCAAAGTTTACTATGCACACAAACAAGTTCTCGCCCATGTCTACAGGGCTATGAGAAAGAGAATATTCAGAGCAGATTGTCACTACCAGAACAGTTCACAGTCCTTATTACTCCTTTGTCTGAGGGCCCTTAAAACATGATCAGGAAACTGTATGCAGATGGATGAAATGTTCTGATGTAGTGCCAGAAGGAGGCTGCCACTATTTATTTGAGACCCCAACAGCCATCTACATTCAAATGGCTGGATGTATGCCAGTCATACAATGAAAATGCCATTCTTTTCATGTGCTCACAATGTATTTTCATCGTGCAATGCTGGAGGAAGTAGCAAGGTCCTCTTGGAATGACAGCAGCTGAAAGCAGGCTACTGTTGACAGAACAGCCCATACAGCTCATTTCCCCACAGGTCAGGGCAAACTATGCTGGTAATACCACCTGAGACACCCCAAAGTCATCTGATACTTTTCATATTTCTGAGAAGCAGTTTTAAGAGAGCTGAGCGTTACCTTGGAAACATATTTTTTGTTAACTCTTCATGTTTCGTTAGTTTTCATTTGGTAGCACCACAATGCTTTCTTATTGCATATTTAAAAGTGTGTTTTTTTGAAGAAAAAAGGATTTTATTATACCTTATCCCCTTTCTCTTCAGGTTCATCTTCATTGAGGAATTCTCTTTTAGGATATGGAATCTGACAGCCAGCAAACACACTGAAACACAGTAAACAGTAAACACTCCACAGATATGTACATATGGCATACATTTACTTACACCATGTTAAAAACAAGTGCATATAACAGAACTTAATTTCTTGTATTTCAAGTGTCCTGTTTCCAAAAGTGAGTGGCAGTGTGAGCACCCAAGATAGGTGCTGATCATAACTGTCAGATCTCTCTGCTGTTGGCAGTAGGCCATCATTGAGAAATCATGGCATGGTTGAACATGCCTGAATGCCAGAACGACCACTTTTGATTCAGATGGTAAAATGAACAAATACAGTGTCAGAGGTTCTACGACACCCAGTTAGAACATGCATGGCTCACTGAAAAAAGGGCCTGATCCAAAGAATATTAGTGTCTTACGAGCCTGCCTTGGCTTACAGCAGGCTTAAATATATTTGCCAATCACAACCGCAGAGTTACTTTCAATAAGCTTCTCAGGTCTTGTTTAGGGGAAAAAGAAGATAGTTTTCAAGTTCCACTGGCCAATGGAATTTGAAACATTCCTTAATGTTTATGGCAGAGACTTTATCACAATGTTACCCTGTAATCCATGAAGAGCTATAGCTCTACCTGGGATAGCATGAGATAAACTCTAAAAAGAAAATTACTGATAGATCTTGCTCAGTATCAATTTCTTAGATTTCTGTGCCAATGTTCAGAGTACAATCAACGTGACACGATTTTTAAAAGGGTGTAAATGAGAAAAAGAAATCTAAAACCCCCCAACTAGTCTCAACTAGATTCCTTTTGCACTCCAGTGATTGTTCCCTCCTTTTAGGGTTGCTTGCCAACTGAGGAAACAATGAAAGTAAAGGTGGAAGTCTCTCTGCATCCAGTTCCTACAGAACATAATGCCATGCACCATCATGCATGGCAAGACTGGGAAGAGAAACTGTAAGTCTGCCAGTTGGAAATGAATATATAATTTGAACTTTTCATGACAATAAAATATAGAGAGACACAAATTCTGTACTCTCAAGCCTTTTGAACAAGGGATTTGTGGAATTTGAGGCAGCCATTTATCTCTTCACTCTTCTCATACTGTTACCCTGTGCAAGAGGGCACAGGAAGGGGCTGTAGGTCAGAGAATTGGCCTAATGCTAGGGAGAGGCACAATCAAACCAGTCAGTGGAAGCCAGGGCTCTGTGAGGCTGTGCAAGGCAGAACAGAAGAGGACACAGATTAATTCTGTGAATACTGCAATAACATTGTCCCTCTAGCTTTGGTAGTGTGCTCAGAATTATACGACTGCTGCGGTACTGGGTTATTTTTCATGACCATTTAGTTCTGGCACCAGTAGATACAGACATTTCAGTACTACTAGTGTAGTTTCTGTGAGCATGTCTGAGCTACTACTTCTTGTGGACACAGGTCGATATCTGAAAGTTTCAGATGTCATGTCATTTCAGGCATTAGCATATAGTAGAAAGAAGATGTGCACAGATGAGGGAATACATACTCTGATGTAGGCAGAGGATCCTCTTGAAAGTAGGGGTCCTGCAAAGCCTGCTCTGAGGTAATTCTCTTTGTAGGGTCCATAGTAAGAAGCTTCTGAAGCTGTAAAGTATAACATTAAAAATAGCAAAAAGTTCACCAAACTACTATTTTTCAAACTATAACTTTTACGTCTTGGATTGTGGATTACTAAATTACTTCTGGCTTGTCCAGACAAGCCTAAGTTAGCATTGCTTGTCCAGTGAAGTTCCCAAGAACTATAATATTAGCATATCCATCAAAGTACTGTGAAGTACAAAGGCTGTGAAGTACTTCTCATGTAAGAAATAGTTAGGTGTATTAGGCAATATTAATTGCTACGGCTAAACCACTGTGCTAAAGTAACACTAAATTCAGCTATTACAGGTTCATAAAGCATAATTTATAAATAATGGCTTTTTGTTGTGGCCCATGTATAGCTGTTATACTGTTCTGTACAGCTGAAACAAAACGAAGTGTTAGAACAGACTGAACATGACCAGGACTCTTCATATCGCTTTAGGGATGGAAAAAATAAATCTTCATTTCTTGCACTGGCAACATTCCAGAGTCAGAGCACTCCAATACTCATGCAGCTCCCTAAACCCACTATAATTGGGTGGGTAGATACTGAAACGAGAAAGAGGGGGAGCAGACCCTTCCTAGTAACCTTTCTTCCTCGCTAGGAGGAAAATAAGCCTAAATCTATTGTCTAGAATGGTTTTAACTGAAGCAGGCTATAAAAGAGAATTACACTATATTAGTAGTGTAAACAGCAGTTATAGGGATAACGCACCATTTTAAAGAATTACTTATTTATCACATTCTGATAAACTCACAGTAGGAAATTTGGGTGCTCAGATTACATTATACAATATCCTGCTCTCATACAATACTCTCTTAATTCAAGTCAACAGTAAAAGTAAAATTCCTTCTGCAAAGGACATTTTAGTTCAAAGTGTCTTTCAGTCCTCCAACAAAAGCTGACTGGATATTCAGCAAAATAATGTGACTTTGGCATATGGGTATTTGGGGCTTTTTCTTCCAATAAATTAAAAACCTGATATACAATTCTACATTCCATATATTTGCTACAATAAGCAGCCTCAGTAAGAGTACCCACCCTCCTCAAGAAAGATGATTCCCTGTATTTTCTTTCTCAATAGTTATAGTTAACTCTATCTAGTAGATGAAGCCTATTAAATTCTTTGTGCCTATCCTTATTATTAAATTCTTCACACCTATCCTTATTCACACACTTTATGGGCCATGGAGCTCAGCAGACTGACAACACAACAGAGCTATTTGGGCTGTCTCTCCATTCATCAGTTCATTTTCAATCAGCTCCTGAAATTATTTCTGTTGCTTGCCTAGAGATACACCTCAAGATAGTCCTGCACTGCACACACCTGAAGAGTTCACCTGAGACATTTATCTACTGTATTTTTTGTGGTCAGATAAACCTTAACCCAATGTTTCCCATATATCTTCTACTGCATCTTCAAACTTCTAATGTGCTGTTGATTCTCTACACAGTGACCTCACACAATATATACCACACCCTGGCAACTTCAGCGTCTTTAATTCAAATCACCACCTCTCCCTACATGCAAAATTTTTGTCAGTTATAGCAGCTTCTGACACATTTCCTCTCCCCAGTTCCTCCACAGTGACTGCAGGAAAAATATGCAAATTCTGCACAAGGCCACTCCTGGTCTTTGGTACCAGATGTCATCCTTGACAGAAGAGCACAGGGCATCAGCTCTGCGCCCCGGATGCCTCCCTCAGACCTTCTTGCTGCAGTACTACTCAGGGGAAAGCTCATCCAGTTTTCTGCCATATAACACCATCATCACAAACTGCCTCCAAAAATGACATGTATTTTTTGTCACTCAAACATAAGGCTAATGTACCGCAGCAGAAGACCTAAAGATATCTTGGAACTTTTAATGATCTGCTCTTTCCATCAGCATTCACCCTTCACCCCAAGGATACTATCAGTTTGCGCATTCCAAGTGATACCACACATAACATCACTGCAAGTGAGATAACCTGCCTATCAGTGATGCCACTGGGAACCAACTTTCTTTTAGAAAGTCTGGTTATCTGTAGCTTCTGGGAAAATGAATAAAAAATGTCTGGAGGCAATTTGTTTTCAGGGCAGCAGTTGCTAACACAACATAGCAAACCCATGAGATTAGACTTCATCAAAAGTCTTACTGCTCAGCAGGTCTCAAAACTGCTCACTCTCGGGCTCCCCTGGCCTGACATGACAGCTATAAATACTACGCTTGTAACTCTTCCAGGGCAGCAGGAACAGATGCCTCTTCCTGAATAGAAAACATTCTGCCCTTCATGTAGATACTATCATTCAACGTCAATCCGCAGAATGGCATAATGTTCTCTTTGTCAGGAGTCACTTGCTATCCTGCACTGGTCTACTCGATGCCATCTGTTCTCCAAGCACCACACTTTCCATACTCATTAGCTCAAGGTCTTGATCAATGATTGTTACAAATCAGATGCCTTCTGAGGTCACCTTGCAAGATGGAGGTTGCCTCAAAAAATAACTGCCTTGGATACAAGCAAGGAGTTTTAGGGAGCCTGCTTCAAAATACATGTACCTCCAAGCTCAGTAGCAGACATATTTCTCATATCTTGATATGGGAGAGCAACGTACACCTCTCCTTTAAGATCTGCTGTAGGACCTTTCACAAGATAAGGTAGGAACTGAGCTTCTTTTCCTGTAGTATGGCTATGGCAATTTTTAGATGCATCAACTTCTTCAGCACAGCAATGAGGTATCAAGACAGTTGTCCATATTCCTGGGTAGGTCTCTGGGAGACTGGCCTATTTGAGATCAGCCTCCATCTCTGTGGCTGATCATTAAACTACCCTTATTCATCCCTGATTATGAACTGTGAGAAAAATCTAACAGAAACTACCTTGATTAGTGAACTAAGTCTACTTCATGATGTTCAGAAAGAACAGCAAAATTTGGTTAGTTTTTTTGTTCTTTAGAGATCTGGTTAATATTTCCTCCTGGAAAAGCAGCCTACCCACTCAAGACGACTCTCAACTTTGTCTTCACAATCTTGATGAAATAACCACTTATGCTGACAGCAACTCATTTGCTTCTCTGCCTTTACACCAGCTTTTCTGGTGCCTTCCACCTTTACTAGGAAAACATGGAAATTCAGGTGCTAATTCATGTCATCTTTTCAGTTTGATTTATCCTCTAGGTGATTCCAATGCGTACTCAGTAAGTTCAGTTTAAGAAGTTTTAATTCATTTTAATTCAATTCTCACACTTCTTATGGGAATGCTTCCCTTCCACCCACTTGGGATCAACCTACTCTGTTTCCACAGCTATTTGTGTCATCATCCAGCAGCTACTAACAAGTCAAAGAGCAAATCTTTGCCAGGACCTAGAGAGATGACTGGTATGCTAAATATGTAACTGAAAACAGACCACTGGAACTCAAGCTGCACTAAGCCTTATTGCAGAGGCTCCCTATTCACAGTACTAGCAAAGTCACTTTGAACTTCATGCCTAAATTTAGACAGCACTAAGTCATCACAGAGGCATCCAGGAATGATCCACTGGCCTACACTGGATGACTCAACTAGGTAACCAGCATATATATATATGTTTATGGATTTTGTTTGGAATTGCACACGCAACAGTGGTAGACTATTGTCAGAGGGAAGAAAAACAAATTACTACAGAAAATAAATTTCTCCTTTCCTCTTCCCTTTCTTCACAAAACTATTTTGCTTTTGGAAGCTCTCTAGCTCTCTGGGACAACAAGAATCAAGACATATACTATACTCACTCTCCTATTTGCACAACAGATCTAAAGGTAAGGCTGAATATACAAGTGCCTTGCAGATTTTAATTACAGAACCTCTCGGATCTTCACTACCAGCAATTTTAGCACATCTCAGCATAAATTTACATAAAGAAAATACACCTCAAAAATGGCCAGTTAGTGGTAAATAGCTTTCTTTAACATTGGTGTTCATTAGAATGAGACAGAAGAACAGACACAGATATTACCATTAGAAATGCATTTCATTCCTGTCATCACATCAATTTTCAAGTTGCACCTACCAAAAGAAAAACTTTGCTGTCAGGCTTGACTTTGTGTTTCTCCATGTATTTTATGAGGCTACTATTGGCATATCTGAAAAACACAGTTAAAGAAAGACATGTCTGAAATAATACTGCATTAAAAACATGGAACTCTATCAAATGATCACAAAAACATTTACCAGCTCTTACTAAGTAAGCTATAAAAAGAGCTGCTATCAGAAGACATGTGAGATATTTATCTAGCAGTGGCCCACAAAAAAATGTGCTTTTCACCAACAAGACTGGTATCAACTTTGCAAAGATTATTTCCATGAAACACGCAACTTTTATAGTATACGGATAAACTGTTGATATGGACATATAACAGAGAGATATAACTTGAAGTTTATACTATAGTTTTCTAAAGCAACTCCGCCACAGAAAGTGTTCAGCCCTTTGTCACAGCTCAACATCTAAGCTATTAAGTTGTTTCCAGTTACCATTTGGCACAGCAGTTAAGGTTACCACTATGCCTTCCCGATCCCAACCTGCAGCAAATCATATAGTCCTTCCAGCTCCCAAGCTCAAAGATCCCCAAATATTCATTACCTGTGGCTTGCCTTGAATTTACAGCTCCAGAGGTTAGCTATAGCCATTTTCAAAAGAAAGAAGCTTCATGCGCAGATAAACTTCATGTCTTGTCTAAAGACAGTGTAATGAACCCATGGTAGAACGGGAAACAGAATCCAAAACTTCTGAATCCATGTCCTCTGCCTTACAACAGTCTGTTTGGCTCCTTACAAGTTCTGATCTATCACCACCACTTGACTAATTTAGCCAAAGCACCAGAAAACAGCAAAAGTGGAAAACTCTCAGACCCCAGACAGGCTTTGAATCACAACCTATTGAACATATTGCCTTCCATAGAAATTTCTGTCCCACTGCATTGCTGTCTCTGCACATCTGCTTGTCAAAAGTACCAGTGCTTCCCTATTCCTTCTCACACAAAATGAGTGAAGTCATCTTCAACATGGAAAGTAAGTCGGTTAAGCAAGCTCATTTGTCTGTGCCTGCCATAGATTAAATGACAGTTATGACAACACCCTTCCAGAGAAATGAGGAGGACACTCAGCTAATGTTTTTAACAAGCAGCTGTGGAAAAGAACACCATTTAAGCAAACCAGCTAGTTCAAACAGGACAGCTGTCACAGTGTTAGAATCCAAATGCTCCAACATCCCCTCCCCAAAAAGTCAGAGCGTAGGAGTTGATTTCTGTCTCTGCTAGATTCAGTGAACTGACTGTGCATTATCATAACTTACGTTGTTCTCCTAAAATCTTTCTGAAGAGTTGGATATTCTGGCATCTTCCTTATGTCTTCCCAGTCTTTATCTTTGGTAGGGAGGAAAAAAAAAAAAAAGGCATTTACAATTCTGAATGTGTAGGTTAAGTAATACATGAGAAGAAATAACTACAGCAGTTGTTTGACTTCCTGTTTGTTGACCAGGGCTATTGTTCCATAATTGTCAGCATTTCCACATCCATCAAACTGTCAAGATTCTTTGTACCTACACAAACAACTATTCATTTCCTTTAAAAAAAAAACCCACAACAAACCAAAATCAAAAAAACACAACTCAGTAGCATTACAGCCAATGCTATAATGAAAATAAATTACCTGCAGGGAATCCCATTACACTGAAAATGCGGTCTAGCTGATCGTGATGAAAAGGATTACTTGTTTTGATGTCTTCCTGGCGACAGTGAAATATAGGTTCTGAAGTCAACAGTTCAGCAAATATGCAGCCAATTGCCCAAATATCTACAAAAGAAGGAGGATAATTCATGCAAATTTACTGCTCTCGATCTCTCTGGTTTTTGTTTCTGCACAATTTCTCAACCTTCACAGTAAAATTATATACAGCACTTTAAAATAATGCATTATTATAATACATTAAAAAAAGGGTAAAATCTGGAGGTTGTTTTTTCTTTTTTTCAATGAAGAGTTTCCAAATACAAGTCATACACTGGCGGTCCAGCACTTCATGTATTTCACAGTTATGGCCGAAACCTACACAATATTTGCTGATGACATAGCGCTTCAAGGGCATTCAACTGACCATCAAAATCAAATTATAAATACTCCATAAAGATACATTGAAATAATAGTTCTACCACATATATCAGAACAATTTGAAACACATAACTGACCACCAAATAAACACTAAGAAGAAAAACATTATTGACTCATATGTTTAATCAAATGGTGCAAGCCAGCCACAATGGAGAAATAAGATCCTAATTTTAATCAAGAGTAGAATAGTGATTGCCAAACTTTAAAAAAAAGAAATACTGCTTGACAACGGACTCCCACTTCAACAATACTTTAATTTCCTCATCTACATCTCATGCACATAAAAGAAAACAAAAGCATAATATCTAACAGTTGGACTTGATCTCAGAGGTCTTTTTCAACCCTAATGATTCTATGACTCTATATGCTGATGTTTTACTGAAACAACAACAACAAAAAAATCCCTGTATTTCATTAACATGCTTTTTTAGATTAAATTTATTGTGGACAAGAATATTAATTTACAAGAGAATAATTTTCTAGATTACATGTATTCATTTTAGTTATTGCTAATCACCACCCATCTTAGCATTCCGTATGGCTCAAACGCTTTATTATGCATCTTAAAATGAAAGTGTGAATTTGTCAGTGAGAAGAATGTGCTTACTGGCCTTAAAAAAAAAAAAAAAAGTATTTGCTACACCAACAAATATGTGTCTGGGATATAACTTTGGAAAAAAATGTTCAGATCAGATGAATAATGAGCATAGATTGCTGAATACAACACTGTGGAGACTTACATAGTTATTGAGGTTGAATTAGATGACCCTGAGAAATTTTTTTTTTATTTTTTCAAATGTAATGGCACAAATTAAAAAAATTAGTTTAATGTATAGGTTTAAGAGATAAAAATTATTTAACTGGAGTTTTTGTTTTATTGGATTCAGACTAAAGAAAACACCAAGAGAAGTCTCTTGTTTGTTGCCATTAATCAGAATCAAAACCCTATTTGCTGCCAATGGTGTTCCTCGGCCTATGCTGCCTGAGACACAGGGTGTCCTGAAGAAAAAGCTCTCTTTATGCAAGCAATGAAGAAATAAGCCATCATACTCTTTGCCAAAACAGGTCAGTTCCATTTCCATCATGTTATAGGTGTGGAGCTTGGGGTGTCCTAATATATAACCCCTTCTTCCTACTTCCTTTACAGGAAAGTCTGATTACATTTCATTCAGACTTTACAGTTCTGACAGGGTATAACTTGCTCTGTGCATTACATCACATTCTCGAGGTCTTATCTTCCTTTCATTTTCCTATTAGCCTTATCTGCATGAAAACAAGATCTTCAGCTGTTGAGATTTTATCTGCTAAAGCAGCTAATGCAGCATATTAATCACAATTGCTGCCTGGGTAGTAGGCATAAATTATCTACTCCAGAATGAAAATTACTTATTATTTGAAGAATAGAATCTTCACTTAACAGCATCTATTTGTTCATTTTCAGACTAATGAGAAAATCCTCCTGGTAATGGCTTATCTAGAGGCCAAAAGAATTGCAGCTCTCTTGATTTTGTCAGCTTTCTGCAGTACTCACTGTCCATCACATAGTGAGGGAGAGGCTGGACCACTGTTCATTATTCTATTCATTACTGCTCTAACCAGACTGACCTTTTCCTTTTAAAGAAAAAAAAAAAAAAAGTAAAACCTAGTATTTTCACTGACACTAAAGCTGAACTGGGAAATCTCCCTGATGAGACAAAGCAAACTTCAAAACTGTTTCTCCATCATCATCTGAACTGTGTGAGAGCAGAGCCACCATGAAAACACATTCCCACTTCCTGACCCAGAGATTATTATGGAGAGTACATTTTAAACCCTTTGAGAATTCAGAAAGGCAGACATTGTACCAACTGGATGTAATATCTGACTAAGCACTGGCAAACCCCAAGGTGGTGTTATAATTTTCTGTGGGATGGCATTATTGGGAAACTATTCTCAGAGTTAATAATTTTCTGCTAAGCTTGGCTAATCTCCCATTTTTTAAAAACATTCATAATTTACAGTAATAATTTACCACACATGGCATTTTTTTTCTAGCAGGAATGCCTCATTAAATTCTTTAAAGTTTACAAGCTTCATAAATGCAAGCAGTGTTAATAGGTATTTATCTCCTACATTGTTCACATTAGTCAAACAAAGACAAACTTCAGCTCTAACTATGGAAAAAATTCCCTACCCAGTGCCATTACATGTTTTCAACTTGAGGGCCCTAAAATAAATTTTAATTATTATTACATCTATTCTAAATCTATTCCAAGTAAGAAGTACTACCCCTCAGAAGAGAGCATGGACAAGGCAAAACTTAAAACACACAAGTAGTATTTTTCAAGTACAGTGCATTATTACTTCAATGTACATCATCTGCTTTTAGCACAAGAGGAACTTCTCATATTGCTATATAACAATTTCATTATAAATAAAACTTCTTTTAAAAATCAAGTACCAAAATAAGCACCAAAAATTACGCAATAATTGGTTCACTGCTCCGCCCTCTACTAATGAGCTAGAAGGCGAGTTGTCTCATTGCTCCCAAGCCAAAGCCAAAACTACAGACAGGATCCATTTGTTATGTCCCAGACCCACTGAAAACTGGGACACATAGGTCCTACAAAGTTGCAATGTGTACTAAGTGTTTTTCCATCTGATGTCTAGGGAGGATCCTAATAAATTTAGCAGAGTAACACAATCATTCCTGGAAGGATGGTTCTGTTTCCTACAGTCTCTTTTACTGTCACCAGACTTCAGGACTAATCTGTGGTAAAAGGTATTTACTGCTCGTTGAGGTGTGTTGTTTTGTTGAGGTTCACCCCCCCCAAGACTTACAGACTGCCCACTTTCCCCAAGTTTACACTGAACCTGAGTGCAAGTCAGTTTTGCTCCCTGACTCTGGGAAGAGGGGTGGGAGCAACTTCTAACCAAACAGCTTGCTCAGGTTCTATTCAGTCCTATTCTCCAGTGAAATATCTTTCCATTGTAACAATACTTTTCAAGTACTGCATAATTTTATTAAAAGAACAGAAATAGCCTTTTAAAGGTGGCCACTTGTGGTTGGTAAACAGACTTTCCATATATATACCTGCATGCAAAGATTATTACAATATTTGTATGGCTGTCTATGCCCCAGTTTTAAAATTTGTGACTCCAATAGCTTTATAGGTCAGCTGAGAAAATCCTGCACGTCCCACTCTGTGTTAGCACAGCAGCCAAGGTGCAAATACAAGAGGATGGTGACAATAGCTGTTTTAATGGTAGGGACTGTTAACCAGACAAATGCTCCTGTAGTCTTTCACTTTTACAGCCAAATAATCTCATTTCTGTATTTGTTCCAGTATCTTGGAAACATTCTTTAAGAATTCTATGATCATTTAAAACAATGAGACAATTTACTGAGCAATAGCTCTGACTCTCAAAATGAAACATCTTTTCCCATGCATATTAAGTCAAAATGTTTCACTGAACACAGGACAGAATTCAAGATCAAATAGGTTATGATTCTTAACTGTATGCAAGAAAAGAAATATATAAACAAGCTCTTAGTCTCATATAATACTTTAATAAAATTCTTTTAAAGAAAGTAAGTAAAGACTTGGAAAGCACCTGTTTAGCTGAAATCAATCTGAGGAATTCAGCATTAGTGAGGTTTGGTTTAGTAGCATCAGTGCTCAAACAAACTGCCTTTTTTTTTTGTTTGTTTTGAACACCAAGCCTAGGCTCTGGGACACATCCAAACACCGGTGAAGGAAGTGAAGAGCAGAGGGACAGCAGAATAGAGCTTCTCTATACCCACCAAGGGCTAATGCAATAACCAGGGTACCCAAAAGCTAGTTGGCAAGGCTTTAGCCCAAACAAGGTTGTCCAGGTCACCTATAAGAGCTACAACATTTATGTAAGATTCACCAAAACCTTCAAATCATGGCAAGGACAACAAATACACCAACAGACTGGAAACCTGAAAGGCAGCTGTGCAGGCAAATGTGTCTAATTTTTTCAAATAACCGTCAATTGGTGTAATGAAAAGGTATAACTTCTGCAAAAACACATCTTTCATCTCTTCTTCTGAGCATGGCAGCAGATTCTAGACTTACCTGGACTCTTTAAACACAAGGATCTAGGAGCACAGACATACTATAGAAAATGAGTTTATTAATCTTTACACTGCTTTTAAATACCTAGAAATCAGATTTAATAAAACAATACATCTTTAAAGAGGGATTTCTTTAATCTGGTATGGTGAACAGAACAAACCTGTTCATGTACTTGTTGCTATCACACATAGACATAAGGGAAAGATCTTCTCTTTTGTACAAAGGTCCCAAATTTTGTATGCTTCATTGAAACTTCAGTCAGCAAAACATAATGTCGAGGAAGAAGTGGTTACTAGGCTTTTAAATTTGACACCTTTCACAGAGAACTGCAAAAGGGGTCAAACATTTACATGTGACAGGCTTTTCATGGGGAAGTAAAAAATGGTGTCAGTGGGCTAAGGGTCAGAAATTTGCTGTCACTCATTGGTAAGTTTGGCAATGTTTGCTGATCTTTAACAAACAGCATCTCAACAGAACTCGACTGAAGAATAACTTACAGTGTAAAGCCATAAAGATGACTGTACTCTGTACTGAAGGCGAAAACAATACCTGTCAGTAATCTGAGGGATGATCACAGCCAGTCAAACACATAAGAACAATATTTTATTTCAAAAGCACGTTATCTCCTGTGCCATGATATAAAGTCAAGATAATTCAAAATTTTTAACTGAAAATTCATATTAATTCAAATTAATAATGAAAGCCATTATCCTCATTTTTTACCTGTATGCCTTAATCCTAGCCTTTTAAACTAAGCTGCCCTCTTCTCATGTTTGTGCTAACAATTTAATTAATTTCAATTAATACAACCTTCAAAATTTTAAACTCTCTCTCTTGAACAAAATTCTGAGTTCACTTAAATCCACTGTAATTTTCTAAAGTGGTTCAGTGTACCAGGGTTCTCTCTTAAGAGAGGCATTATAGGTTGTCAAAATATTTTATTTTCCCACTTAAATTTCTACTCCTTAGCATATTATCATTCAATGAAGATACTGGATCAGATGATTTCAGACTTCTGCTGTGCATTAGACACATTATCTAGCTTGCAACGTTACACTTAAATTACTGTGCTAAGCTTGACAACACAAGTACAACAGATGTAATACAGGGAGTGGCAATAAAACCAGAGGCCCTAAGCAGTCCTCTCATGCAGCAGAAATATGGTTTCAAACAGAGGAATCTTGTAAAAACTTAATTTTTTGTATACAGAACTTCACACCCAAGAATTTGAAAATTGCAGGTTTATTGTTCTGTATGAAACCTTGTATTTACCGTGTGCAGTCGGCGTACTGAAGAAGACAGGAATCATCAAGGCAGGGAAGCTGCAATCACCAGTTGTACCACAGAGCACAAGAATTCAACTTTTACCAAAATCAGCAGCTTGAGAATTAAGCCTTTATCAACATTATACTGCTTTTGTAAGGCTTTTCAGTTGCTGTCTTCCCAAATACTCCTCCCACCGCCACCCCCAAATCCTATATACTACATTTTAATCAGCAATTCTTTAATTCTTCACTTATGTCTCTGAGACTACTACTATATAAACTACAGATCATCTACTACATTATCTAGCAGTAGAGCAGCTAATATCCTTGAGAGCACAGAGTGATGGGTGCATGAATGCAGAACAGAATGATGTTCTTTCTACTCTTCTCTCAGTTCTTCCAGAAACTAGGGTGGTCTCCAACCTCAGGTGATGTCATTTCAGGGCAAGGAATTAGGTCAGTGGGATAAGCGCTTAGTTCTGGCATGGAAAGTGTGTTATAGCCTTGTTTTTTCCCTAATCCTAAGCCTTCAGGTGTGTCAGAGATGGCCAACTCCAGTATCTCTAAGACACAGTTAAGAACATACTGCTACTTTTGTTTCCGTAACAACACTGCTTATACCACAGAGGGTTCAAGAGGCTTCCTGGCAAGTCCGAAAGCCTTTCACAGAAACAAAAATAAAAAGACAAATGTCCTTTCAGTGACAACCCACCAAAAGCACAAGGAATGTAATGGGTGACAGAAAAGGCAGCTTTGTAGCCTTGGGGCTACTTCCCCCTACCAAATATCAAACAACTACAGCAAGTAAAGGAAGTAGGAAAGCTTCTCATTGCAAAGGTCACGAGTCTCTCTTATACTACAAAGTATTAGGCAGGTCTAATACAGAAATTGTTACTATTTCCTCCTGTAATGATGAAAGAATTAAAACCAGGCAAGATTAGCTCCTGTTTGGTAAAATAGTATTTACAAAGCTTTTCAGGGAACATCCACAGCTCTGCATTTCATAGAATCATATGAAAAAAAATTATTGATGGTAGCAAATGAGAAAAAGCAGTAAATATTCTTATAAAGGGAAACAAACTCTTTTTCTTCTAATTAAAGGCAGAATATTTTAATAAACTAGCTTTTCTGTACAGAGTGAAGCTTTTCGGAAGTTAACTCCATGCTAAATGAAGAGGGACAGTGAGTTTGTAATTTTTTGTGTGCTCCTACTTAGCTTGTGTTTTTATCTATTACAACTTTTTACTAAATCCAGTATGTCAACACCTTTAGAGCTTACATAAGGTGGGCAAAAGGCCTGCTATCTGCTAAATTGAATTATAACAAGAAACATCTGCAAAGAATACTTCCTTGGCCTGCTCCAATTCACGAGCTATGACAATCTTTTCTGGGAGTTATTACAGCTTTTGATCCCTACCTTACTACAGTCAACAGAGAGGAACGCACAAGACTGTGCATTCTTAGATATCCTCTTAGAGCTTGCCTCTTAGCACAATCAGAGAAGCTTATTCGTCCTTCCAAATAAAGTGCTTTACTTTACAATATCATAACATTTCTGTTACTAAGGTTTTCAGCCTTGCAGCTATTTCTAATAAGGCATTGACAATAACTCCAACATAATTACAAGCAACTCCACTGGATAAGCCACGAAATAACTGGTGTGAAGAGTAATTCTGCTGTCAGTCACAGCTATTGACAAGAAGCCGACTTGTGAAGCAATCACACCTGTCCTGAGAACAAGTCATTCTACTCCATCAGTGCTGTAATGTTGAAAGTTTCAGTTGATATAGCTGAAATAATTATGCTTGAAGATCAAACTGATGGATCGGCTAAAACAACTCCTCTGCACCAGAAGTATGCATCTTGTTATGATTGTAGGTACTTGGTTTTCATCCAAAATCAACTCTTGTGAACAAACTTTTCAGATATGGTAGTAAATAGAGCAAATTTTAAGCCTTCATTACTGTACCATTTAGTTAGGGTAAAATGTTTATGGTACCAGGTGTCACAAGAGATGAACTTTTGTATCTTTAAATGGCTCATTTAAGAAAATGAAATCAGCCTTCAGCTCATTGCTTTGTAAAGGAAATCTTAAAAAAATAAAACATATCAAAGGTCTCTGAGTTGCACATTGAGCTCTGAACCAAACCATTCACCTGCTCCTATATAAAATGAACAATATGTTTCAAGTATATCCCAAAGAATCACAATATATCCCAAGTGACATTTGAGTCATGAAGCATGAGAAATTAGGGAACTAAGTATGAAGTAAAGTGGGCAAAATGCATCTCCTAATCTCCTCCAAATTCAAAATCTTGCTTTCTTATGTCATCATTCACGTTCCATTTCCAAATTAGGATCCATTATTTGCTTTGGGCTATGACAGACATTGAAAGAAAAATTCCTGTCTTACACTTCCCTAAACCTTTTTATTAACTGAATTCACGATATAGGTTTCTCGGGGAGATCAGAGAATCAATGCTGCTTCTGCAAAGCTCATCTGCCAGGTAAAGGGCAAAGTTGGTGAGATACTAGGGAAGGAAAAGCTTGCTCATATAAGGCCCTGTGGTTTTAACTGTTGGGAAGAACACAAAGCTGATACTCTGAGGGAAAACAATTACAAGGAAAAAAGACACAGAACTAAGACTATGACCAGCCGGGAGGATTTTTGGCTCACAAATCATTGATGACCCTTGATGTCTATGGGACTAACAAGCACTAATAAGGCAGATTTTTGAAGGTATCTCTTGCTCAAAAGTGGATTTTTATCACAGAGCTATTGCTATAGAGAATATTCTGCCTTCTGAGTATTTTTATGTTATTTTATTTTTCCTTCCCTAAAATAACCCATGTACAGTTAAGTCATAGTAATCACCCTGCAATAGCAAATCTGCCAAAATACTGAATAAAATGGTAAAAGCATGCAGTACTTCCCTTCATAAATGTTGCAAGGGGAGAGAGTCAAGAGAATACAGAAAAGTATTGGGTGACCCCAGGCAGAAGTGTACAGGTTAATTTACAGAGCAATCTAAATAAGGACAGTTAGCAGATTCTAGCTGAGATTGAGGATCCAGCAGTTTTGTTTTCCTTTTCTTCCTTTTTTTTCCCCCCCCAATGTTCAGAACATGTATATTTCTCAAGTTAAGTGATATCCCACATTCTCAGAAAAATTAATCCATTCCATTCATTGAGTTAACAAAAATAC
This sequence comes from Pyrocephalus nanus, assembly GCA_038380795.1. Classification (NCBI taxonomy): domain Eukaryota; kingdom Metazoa; phylum Chordata; class Aves; order Passeriformes; family Tyrannidae; genus Pyrocephalus; species Pyrocephalus nanus. The sequence continues at coordinate 46,462,979 of CM076260.1, forward strand.
TTTACAACACACTTGTACTGGAGCTCCTTATTATCCTTAATTGACTATCATCAGGATAATACCATTAAGTAGTGTCCCCAGTTTATAGAAAATGAAACAATACACTGGATAGAATAAATGAAATGTGGCAAACCACACACAACATTTGAGACTGAATCAGTATTTAAATCCATGTCTCTTGAGATCCAGCTTACCGTTCCTAAGAGATGAAACTTTACTGTCTGCCCCATGTTAGAGCACCTCCATTGGTTTTACAACAGCAGAGACAGGTCTGACCCATGGCACTGTTCTCATTCTCCTGACTTATAAACTAGTACACACCTCTCAGGCTCTTCAGAGTTGACAAGGGCCACCAGCTTGACTAATTTCCAGACATATTTCAGAAGCAAAGAGTAATAGAGGAGTTAGAAGGCAGGAACCACATCTCAAAACAGTTTATGTATTAAAATGTGTAACAATCCTGTTGCTGTCAGCATCTCAAGCTTCCCAAAATACATATTAACAGAGCTATAAAAGTTTCTAATTAGATGATCTAATAATCCTTTACATAACTTTACATTTCTTAGATGACTATAATGTAGTGGAGCACAGCAAATGCCAGTTTTTTTTTGCTTTTGTTTTTTAAAAAAAAAAGAAACCTGTAGAGTATTTCAGAGATATTTTAGTATTTTAGAGAACAAGAGGAAAAAACAGCAGTAAATCATCCAGCACCTGCAATAACTAGATAAGAGAGCAACAATTAATCCTTGGTATTAAAATATTTTGCCTTTCAGAAAAAGCATGAGAACAACTTTGATAACCAAAATTAAGGAAGTTTACCACATGCCAAAACAAGTTTACCACAAAATATCATCTGAATCCAATTATTTCTTATGTCATATAACATTGCCCAGGGCATGAACAAGGCTCCCTTTCTGATGTTGTCTCAGTTTTTCCTTTCAGCATGCATAAATGAGTATTTTCCAAACCTCTCTACTTTACTTTTCTTTTCTAGCTTTTCCACAACCCCTTCCCTAAAATCAAAACCTCTCATAAGCAGGAATGTGGATCCCTATGCAGCAAACAGATGCTGATTGACTGTAGATTTGTTCTTCTTAATTATCTCTCATGTATGTTTAAAAGCAGTCCTGCTCCTATGGCTCCATGGACCACAGGTGGGAAACTCCCCTGTACATTTTTCCTGAAGAGTTTTCTCTCTTCTGGTTGGACCCATTTGTAATTTCTGGTTTACCAGATTTTCCAGAATAGGTCTTCGTTTTTACTCCCAACCCTCCCAGAACATGAGACCAGAAGAGCTTTAGGCATCAATCCAAGATTTCCAGAGGCCCCACAGCCTGGCCAGCATGTCAACAATCTGTGCACACAGAGTAAGGACATCTGATGCACTCGGAATGTGTGGAACTCACTGCATAGGCAATATGGAACACATATGCACGTATTTCCACCCTAAATCCTACATAATGCACCCCAGATATTTCCCTCACATTTTTTTTCCTGCATGAAGTCAAATGGAGTTGTTGAAACTCTGACAGATCCCAGCATTCATTATAAAATCATTCCCTCTGATACACCAAATATTTTCCTGGGACACTTGCTTTCAAAGGCATTTTGATGTCTGCTTATACCTTTTACATGTTTCCAGCTTCCATGACCACGTTAGTCTGGAAATAGAACGAGGTGACAGTGCTTTGAATTACAGTTTCTCTACACCTCAACTTTGTTCGGGCTGGTAAATGCAGTTGCCACATGGCCATTTCTGCTGACATTCCTGCTGACTTATAATTTGGACAAGTATGGAAAGGTAACTAAGCAATAGAGATTTCTTGGGTTTCCAGATTTATTTTTTCACAATAAATAATCCCATCCTGTTTTGGACAGTGATTTAGCCTTGCTTAATGGGTGGTTGAATGATCATTGTAAAGAACTTTTTAGTTAACAAAATCCAAATAATCTAAAATACTATATAAGTCACCTGATGCCATTTATCAAATACACTATTGCTTTAATTAAGGCAAGTAGTAAAGACAGGTAAGATACATGCTCATTTGATAGCACTGATAACTATACAAGCTGCAACTTGATACAAACAGGTCTTAATTACATTATTTTCTTGATATGCTACAAGATGCCCCAGAATGAATCATATCGGAGGCTGCCGCATGCTTTCGTAAAAACCTATGATGAAAAAGAATTTTTACTTGCTTTGCTTACTAAAACATTTTTTCTGATGTTCCCAGAGTAAAAAAAAAGTCTAATAATGTCTCCTTTCAAGCTGAAAGCCAGTTTACCTTTTCCTTCATTTTACCACAATAATTCTGTTTCCTTGAAGTGCAGAAAACTTTGCCCATACACGAAAGCAGTGCTGTACCTTTGCACTTATTTCAACCTTGTTTATTCAGTACTTTGAGCATAAGGGCATTTTCTGTTGTGCTGAAGACTTTCTAGTTGTTCAGTAATTTTATTAACAATTTCATGATATCAAGCATTTTACATTTTCACAGTTACTTAGTTTCACCTGAAGCTTCTTCAGGTTACTTTTACTTGCAGGTTTTACTTCTTTGCTAGAGTATTGGGATCTGATGACCACAAAGAAACGGATTCTGTTTTTAAATTATGGTGCTAAAAATACAGAAAACATCCACAGGCTACAATGAATTTACTACTGGAATAGAGAGTGACCTTTGGCTTCTACAAGACCATTTCCCCAGTTTACATTCATCTGGTAAGTTAGTTACTTGTAACTATGTAGCAGATATATATGAAACTTTATTAACAAGTAGGGTTTACATTATAAACACAGTTGAGGAAACTAAATATTATTTCCCATAAAACCCTATCATGGGCTTTTTACTATGCTTTTAATATGCAGAAAGCAAAAGCCATCTCTGTTTTTAGCAATAGTCTTTTCCTGACTCCTATACCTCCTTAAAACATAAAAATGTTATATATATGATGAACAAGTACCTGTTCTGCAAAGAAATAAGTGAAAAGTAGAATATTTCATTAGTATGAAGGGAAAAACTAAGTAAAGAAAAAAATGTCACTGGAAAACTACCCCTAAAATAATGAAATATGCTTAAATATTGTTTTGTGTAATACATAGTTCTTTCTAAACGTTCTATATTTAGTTCAATGTTCCCCCAAAGTTAAACCCACAAAATGTAACTATGATCAGGTCTAGGAAACAAAGACAAAAATCCTGAATAAGTCAAAAGTCAAATTCTAATTTCATTCTTTGATCATGAATGAGAATTATTTACATGCAATCAATCATACCTAAAGGCTTTATTACAAGAACAAAACCGAACTGGACACTATAGTAGACAGGGCGCAGGATATTTTGAATACACTACTAATAATTAAATTATATGTGAAACTAAGATAAGGTAGAGAGTATTAAATACAAACTACAGAAAATACATTTAAAATTAAATAAAATCAAGACAAAGTCAGTAAAAACCCATGCAACCATTTGAATTATGTAACAACTATTAAACAGTGTTCAGCATGTTGCAGAAGAGTACTGATAATGCATTCCTAACAAATTCAAAGAAAAATATTTCTCACCATGGCAAAACTGGAAGAGAATCCACTAAAGCTGGCATGACATTGCTTTCAGCCTCATTTTATTGATATTTACTAATTAGAAGTTATGTATTATCTAAAAAGGCATAAGAAAATAACTATGGAAAAAAGCAGCTGTACTAAATAACCTGTCATTTTTTATCATAATTTGCTATATCTAATCACCTTTCTTCTAAATTATTATTTCCAATTGAAGAGCAGTTAAATGAGAATTTTATGTAACTTACGAGTTTTTACCAAAAGCAATACAATAGAACTCCTGAGAATTATGTGATATTAAGAGATGTTAAAATTATATTTCTTGTACAGAGACTTAAGAGAGAGCTTTAAGAGTTGCATACTTTGCCAAAAATAATAGCATTCAAGTTAAACTGTCACTAGCGTGCTTAGCTCACAAGATGGTCTTTTTTTTAAGTACACATAATGTTAGAAGCAAAATACAAGTCTGGACTCATGAAACTGCATAAACGTCACCACTATCGTTTTGTTACTTGCTTCTTCCCTTTACCTTGAAGCTAAACGCAGGCCACCTCCATGTCCCCTTACTCTTTTCTCTTCTATTCAGTCACATGCTTCTCTAATCCTTCAGTCAGCCTACAAATCTCAACTTGCAACTTTGCAGTTTTCATTTCTGTATTTTTTATTTTGCTGCCCAAACTGTTTCGAGTGCCCCTCAGCACTCACATGGCATGCCAGGTACTACGTAACCATTCATTCGTAACAATCCCTCCTGGGGATTCACTGCTGTGATAAAAGAAATAAAAGCCTCAGAAAAATTAAACTACTAGCAAATCAGATCTCTCCGAAGTAGCATCATCTTCTAAAGTTTCATAGGGACTCCTTGTCTGTGTTTTAGTATAGACTACAGATCCCTCAGGGCAAGAACCAAGTTATTTATGACATAATTAAGCAAACAACAGCATTATACTAACTCATTCTTCAAAGAGATATCCTGAGATAATGGTACATATCACTCACCCAAATCTCCAAACACTATGCTATCTATCAAAAACAGGTAATTGTCAGTTGAGGTAACTTTCCAGTACCACACACTCAGTGCAGGTCACTCAGTAATCTGGTGCACTCAAATCAGTGTTTTCCACTTTCAACAGGCAATTTAAGCATCTAATTTACAGTTGTTTAAGGCAATCCTGTTGGTATTTTCTTTAAACACTTCTAGCAACTGTTTTAACCCACTACAGGGTGCAGCAAGCACAGGCTTAGTAATTAGGAGCCCGGTTTGCATGGTGGCAGAAGCAAAGCAGGCCCTAAGAGTCTGCTTCAGACAGGATGGGATTGTGCCACTACCGTGCAGGAGGCAGGGGCACTACAAGGCTCCATCCCCAGCACCCACTGGACAAGATACCCTGGGATGCCTCCATCTCAGCTGAGATAGAGTTCCAGAGGGAGCGTGCTGCCATGCAAGACCCAGTCTGCAGGATGACACTGGCACCACAGCGGGAGACACGCTCTGGCTGGGTAACTGAGACACCAGCAAGAGGAGCTGTGAGAGGAGGTGAACAGACTGGGAAGGTTTTGTCACTGCCATATAAGAAAGATATTAAGCTATTAAAGAGCCTCTAATAATACAACAAAGTTTTAACACCCTAGAATAATGCCACTGTAACAGCCATAGCTCTTTCTCTTTTGCAGTTTTATAAGATCAGAAGATTTCTGAGCCCATATCAAGAACATGTACAAACCAGTGCACAGGATATTTTTGTTTTAAAATAAAACCAACAACACATTTAAAATGTCCTGCTCATACTGAAAAATAAAAGCACAGTCCTCAGAAAATTTCAGTCTGAAGTAATCTTTTATGGATTGGATCATACTGTATCTGCTGCTACTACAGGAGAAAAACCTAGCTAGTCAGCTGATCTTCCCATCTATTGTAAGGCCACTATCATTTACAAAACTTGCAGGCAAACATCCTTCTTACAGGACAACTTACCAATGGCTTTTGTGTAATGTCTGGCCCCAAGTAACAGCTCTGGAGCTCTGTACCAGAACGTCACCACAACTGGATCCAAGTCTGCCAATGGCTTCAAAGGCGAGTTAAACAATCTTGCAAAACCCATATCAGCTGGGGAATGGGGAGAAAAAAATAGAAAATAATATTTATTTAAATTTTTATACAAAGAAAACTAAATATAACACTATTGCCAAAAATAATAATAATAAAAGCTCAAAACCATTAAAAATTACAAATCAAAGTTCCTAACAAAGCACAATTACTCATAATAATACTGGGCCAAATTGAGCTGAGATAAAATTCCATTTACTTTGTTCATAAGACTATGAAGGATAACATTTGACTTCAGTGTTTTCATCATGAGATTGTAAAACTTCACATAACACTGACACCTGTTTATTTTTAAAAAAACCTCTAACAGAAACTTGGTTAACTAAAGTCAATAGTGGTAGATGTGTAATGTACATTTCTTTTTTATTTTTATAGTAATTTACAAAACTGTGAGTCTTTGTGGCTGCTATGTATTTACCCAAAGTGCAAAACCAAAATGACTACAGTGTAGATTGTTTTGAACTATTTTTCAAGGCATGCCTCCTACTTGATTTGGAGGAATGAACTCCAGAATTAGTCAGCATATACTGTTACAGAGGTGTATTTTAAAAGTAAGCACTGATATATAACTCCAAAATTCTCTCTAGAAAGAGTCTTGTAACAGTAAGAAATGTTCAATAGGAAAGTACTGGGGGTACCAGCAAACCCACACATTTTAACCCCAACTTAAATCTGCAATTTACCTTTTATACACTTCACTTAAATCTTTCTGCTTCCAAAGTTACAAAATGCCAAGTATAATTTTCTTGCTGTTGCCCATACAAGCACATAAATCAATAATTATTAGCTGAACATTTTCAAACACAACAAAAATTAATTAATACAGGGTCCAATATGAAAAACTAATGAAGATCTGTTTCTATCTTACACTGAAGATCTGTTTTTTTAAAGTAATCCCTTAGCTATGCAATGAAATTTTCTAAAAATGTTTACCTATTTTAACTCTTCCTCTTTCAGGACCTTCACCCATTACCAGAATGTTTGCTGGTTTCTAGAAAACAAAAAGTAGAATTTTTAGTTGATCAGCCTTTGATGATTACCTTCAAGAGCAATAAAAATACGTACGTTTATTTTATAACAAAAATGTTTCTAGAAATATCCTTAGAAGTCCAAAAATTACCATACCTTTACGTTTTGCTGACATTTAGTTATTATGCCTAGTTACCAATTTCACAATTAGAAAAACAGAAAACTACTTTGACATTTCATGGTAAGAAATGCAGTGTTTACCTACATTTGCATTCCTATTGTTACCAGAATGATTAAGTTCAGTGGAAAGATTTTCTTCTACAGGAAGCAGTTTTATGCTACACATCAATAATCTGGCAAAACCCACTTTTGCTAGTATAACTTACTGAAATTGATGGCAAATCTTGGTATGCAAATGAGAGTCACTTTTATTATCATCATATATAACTCAATTTTTAGGGCTGTGCTTGTTTTTAGAGTAAGAATGATAAAAATCACATTGGCAAAAGAGCTTTTTCCGCAAATTCAATTCCATGCTCGAAAATTGATTTAAAACCAGGAATATACAGACAGCTACATCCACAAGCTTTTGACAGTGTAGACAGCAGCTTTGCAAGTAGAACAAAAGCTTTATAGACATTTTTTGCAATCTGTAGTTGTTTGCAACCAGCTGCTTGTGAACACCACATAAAATCTGCACATGACATCACAGCAATTGTTCTGCTATTAAAATCTAGGTTCCCTCAGACATCAATAGTCATTCCTTGGAAGCTTTTCCCCTATTGTGTTAACAGCTGTAAAAAAGTAAACAAGATTGAAAACATAAAGTGATTTGAATGAAGAAATGCATAACAAAGTTTCAAAGCAGAATTTTTGGGAGGTTAATCCAAACAATAATTGTATTTAAAATCCCTAATGCCCAGAGAGGTCTGCTCAAGCAGGATTTGTCCAAGAATCTGAAAGAGATCTCCAGGAAGCCAACACCAAAATTTCACTTAAATTCTCAGTTCCTTGCCACTATTTACTTGAAATGAGACGCTCAAACTAGGGTTACTAATTCTGCTCAATATTACAAATCTTTAGCTTTTTTGAAAAAGCAAAACAACCAACAACAACAACAAAAAAAGCACCCTACTTCACCTATTCTTTCTCCTTCCCTGGGACGCTGCTCTCCCTTCGCACCTCACATCCAGTGCTAGATATTGCTTCTTCCCTGAATCCAACCACAACCTCTCTTTCCAGATGCCATCATCTCTTTTATGACTTCTTTTTTAATCTGTAATTGTCAACACCATCCCTGACTTTTCACTCCCCAACATGTAGCTGGAACCATTCAAGAGGCAATATGCACTCCCTTCTTGGAGAACACAAGAGCTATTTCAATCAATTTTGAGCAAACACTCACCAGTAAATCTAGGGAAGATAAAAATTATGCTTGCTTTTAGCTAATATTTAAGGATAATAAACTCAACACCTCAAGGCAGCTGTCAAACTCCAGTTGTACATTCGTGTATTACCCTGAACTGAATATTCCAGAGAACAGAACAATCCGATTCTGCATATTCAGTCCTCAGGCAGCAAGGGAAGCACACAAGTTCAAGCAAGAGAGCAGAATTCCAGTTTCCTTGCTGAAATTCTTCCTAAATTTTTGCCTAGAGATTTTGAGTATGATGAGTTTGCTGGATTGATGGGCTGAGGGCAACGGTATGAGGTTCAAGGAGGCGAAGTGCTGCATCCTGCCCTTGGCTCACAACAACCACACACAGCACCACAGGCTGGGGGAAGAGTGGCTGGAAAGCTGCAGCTGCAGGCATTAGAACAGGCTGCCCAGGGAACTGATGGAATCACTATCCCTAGGAGAGTTCAAAAAACGTGGATTTGGCACATGAAGACGGAGTTTAGTGGTACATGTGGGGGTGAGAAGGTAATGGTTGGACTCAATCTTACGAGGTTTTTTCAATCTTAATGATTCTGAGATTCTATGAATCAAAAACACTTCAATAGACCTTTATATTCAGGATTGGATTTTAAGCTCTATAAAAATGCATTTATTTGTCAAGTGAAGAAAGCTGATAAAAATGTAGTTACTGCACTGATTTATGGGTTGGGGTTTTTCTAATTAGGTTGTACAAAATAAACATTATAACACCAGGAGATTTACTAAGATAAAAATCAAAATCTAAGCATAAACAACAAAAGGATTCTCAAAACATCTCACAAGAGTTACATTTTATCTATAACAATACAAGATTCTCCAAGCAGCAATTTCTTCATAGAATAAAACTCCAACTATTTTATCTGCTGACATAATCCACAATATTCACAGAATAGTTGAGGGTGGAAAGGACCTCTGGAGATCAAGTCCAATACTCCTGCTCTGAGCAGAGTCAACTACACAGATTGGTCAGGCCTGAGCCCAGATAAGTTTTAATCTTTTCCAGGTATGGACACTCCACAGCCTCTCTCTAAAACTTACGGTGTTTTACCACCCTCATAGTAAAAAAGGTTTAGTCACACATTACATGTATGCCCATTGCCACCTGGGCTGCCACTGGATAGCACTGCAAAGAGTCTGGTTCAGTTTTCTTTATTCCCACCTATCAGATGTGAATATACATTGCTAAGATCCCACATAAGCCTTCCCTTCTTGAGGCTGAACAGTCCCAGCTCTCTCAGCCTCAGAAAGACTCCCCAAACCCCTAAATGGCTTAGTGGCCCCACGCATACAGCAGATACACTAGGTTAGATCTAATCTATGGAAGCAAGGGACTTGTCCTTTTATGTAATTTTTTAAGCCAGAATGTTTTGAAGAGATGTTGTTCTGTTTAAAATGTAAATCTATAGTAATGTGTAATCCACCTAGAAACAGAACCCTGCTTAGGCATCCAGTAGAGAAGGAAGTTGATTTACAAATTTATCGTATGTCATATTGACGAGGTCTTGTGAACCTCTCTATCTGAGAGTTAGGGGAAACAGAGAAGGAATAAACTGGGAAACAACTGAAAACTTGTTTCCAAAAGAACAAGCACTTCTCCTGAGGCACCACCACCAATGTGAAGATGACAGGCATTTCATGGATGGCAACCTGATGCAGGATCCCACTGATCTGCAGATCACTGTCGCAGTAGCAGCTTAAGTTCCTCTTGCTAATCAGAGCTGTTCTGGCTAGGAAAGCATTTTCAATGCATGTAAAAGTTGAAGAGTAACACTAAGCTGATAGGGCCAATCTTTCTGAGATACAACATACGATATCCAGCTCCTGTGACCATGAATTTTTATCTAAAAAAAATTTACAGCTTCAGAGGAGCTTAAAACATAGGTCCCGTGTTTTGCAGTTGTTTTATATAATAGTGACTTGAACACTGTAAAGTTAAACTCCTCACCTCCTCAGAGTCTTGACAATGCACATGCCATGCTGAGAGTAACACAACCCTCATGGAGCAGCGATGCTTAGCTAAACAAGTGGCACCAAGGCAGAGCAGCCGAACTTCAGGAGCTCAGGTGTGGAGGAAAGACTTTAGTTTACCACAGAGGAATTAATATGGCATCAGGGATCCTCAGGAAAGTATGTAATGAACACTCCATCGTGACATCAGAGAGTGGACTGCTTAAAGGGAATGCAAACAACTTCTTCTTGGAGAAGGTAGAATATGTTATTCTAATCTCTGTATAGGTAGCATTTTAAATATCAAAACGTTTTACTCCAAGATAGTCACTTAACAGTCCACTATAAAGCTACAGTCTAGTATACTGTAGTTACTGGGCAGTTGCAAAAAGATTAAGAAGCAGGAATTAAAAAGCCTCTTGTGTTTGTTCGGGCTACATACAAGTCATAAGCAGTAGTCTAGTTCTTAAACAAATCCTACTGCTATCCATGTGAGGAATAAAACAGGGTTTCAGGTGAAAGAAAACATGAAAAACCAAGCAGCAGCTAAGAGACCAAAGCCCGACAGAGTAAATCATGTCTCTATCTGAGAATTTTAATAAAGAAAGTTTGAGAAGCCCTGCTTAAAATTATTAACTAACTCTTTGGAGTAAAGGGTGAGGTAACTCAACAAGGACAACACTTTGAACCAGTTACATCCCAATTAACACTCTCTCCATTTTCCTCATACTCTCCCCTTGCTGAGAACACAAACACCAGCTGGGAAGCAAAGTGATGCTGCTGCATCTCCACCTATCTGGTTGCTATAGGAACAACAGAAACAGTAAGAGTTATGAGTCTCACACTTAATGTAAGCTATAAAAATGAACAGACAAATCTCTGCTGAGAAATACAGTTGAGATTTGACTGGAGAACATTTGCAAAAAGGGCAAGGTCAGAAGCAACATACAATGGGAACAAAAATCTGAAATATCTGCAAAAAAGGATGAAGATGATGATGATTTAATAGGTTCTTTACAAGTAATAGGCATGGATAATAGTATTTACTTTCCTACATTGGTTGGAGAGAGGGAATAAAGCAATTAAAATCTTAAAAAAAGATCTTGGTGGGAGAGACATTAGAATATTGGTCTAAGAAGTGTGTTTCACAAATAATAGAAGTGTCATGACAGGAACTCATCTGGACACCCATGTTATCTGATTCAATATGCTTCCTATTTTAATATTTAGACAGTAAATTAGACGAAAAGTTGAAAGAAAAGAAATCATCTACAGCCTTAAAAGAGCATAACAGGTGAAACCAGGAATAACAGCCCAACAATAGATCGCAATACTTGAGTTTTAATGGTTGTTATCTCCTCAAGTACAGCGGTGACACAATTCTTAAGAGACTTGGTGCAGAATTACAGTCCTGTAAGAAAACATCCATAGGGATACACCACTTTCCATACACCATTCTTTATTGTTTATATCCAAACAAATGTGTTTCCCTTTTGGAATGTATCACTGGACAAAGAATAATCTGAAATTAGGAAGCTCCTATTGTAAAAGAGATTGCAAGTCTTCCAGACAAAAGCTTTCCACACAATTACAGAAACTGCCTTGTGATGAGGTCTTTTCAAGTTCCTACTATTTAAAAAAGCAATTGTAAACAGCACAGTGTTGATACATAGATGTACTTTCATTTCACAAGCCAAATATGACCAATGGTATTTTTGTCTCAGATTTAAGCACACTGCTCCCCAAATGACAAAGGTCCTGTGTGAGATGACAGCGTTCCACTCTGCAGACACTACTCAAAGGACCACTGAGCTTTTCAGTTCAAGATTAAGAGAGAGATGCTGATTGTTCACAGAAATTTGGAAACAAAGCTTTTATTTTTCTCATCTGTAAGGAAATGTAGGCATTTTCCTGCCTTACACCAACACTGTTCAAACCCAGACATTGTGCTCAGATCAATAAACTGGCACACTGGGTCCTAACGCTGTTGCTAACAAGTGATCTAATTAATGCAGGATTTAAAAAAGATAACGTTCTTAAAAGGTTTTATTATGCACCACAAACCTCCAAATCATTATCACTTCCATTTCAAATACTAACATATATTCAGATGCATATAGGAAACATTTGGTCAACGTTTTTCTGATACTGAAGCAGTAGATAAAAGTATACCATATAGAGCAAAATATCTTCACACCTGCTTCTTTTTACAAGCCTTACACACTGCGAACTCATATTAGAGATTACTGTCATTACACAGCATCACTTGAAACTTGGTTTTTGTCACCTGTTATCCTCAACGTTACAAAACCCCTATCATATTTCATCATATTTTTGCCTAGATTAGTAATCCATACAATTTTCTTTCACTGTCTAGTCTGTTGAAATGACTGACCTTGCAAAGCAAAATCATTAACAAATCCCATCAAGCTATTTATCATTGCATTCCAATCAATAATATTTCTACAGATATTATCAAATTGAGAAGGCCAAATATACTACAAAGGCAGTAAAATCACAAGGAATGAAAAAGGTTTTGAAACAGTATTTCATTGAACTGAATTCAAAACTCATTTAAATATGAAAAGGAGGAAAAAAATCAGAGGTAAACACATTAAGTAAGTATATGACAACATGGGAAGCAAAGATTTCCACAGAAAGATTTTACAGCTGAATTTAAAAAAAGAAAAAAAAATCAAAGAAAATTTGTATTGGGTCTCCATGACAAGGTTTGGGGGGGGGGGAAGGTGTACAGGGGTGGCTTCTCTGAGAAGCTGCTGAAAGCTTCCACTATGTCTGCCAATGCCAGTCAGCTCCAAGACTGACCCACCGCGAGCCAAGGTCATCAACTGCAGTGGTTGGGCCTCTGGGATAACAGATTTAAGAAGAGAGAAAGAAAGTTATTGCACAGATGTAATTGCAGTAAGAGAGGTGTAAGAATACGTGAGAGAAAACTCAGCAGACGCCAAGGTCAGTGAAGAAGGAGAGGCTGAAGGTGCTCCAGACACTGGAGCCAAAATTTCCCTGCAGCCCGTGGTGAAGAAGGCTGTGCCCCTGCAGCCCATGGAGGCCCACAGTGGAGCAGAGATCAACCTACAGCCTTTACACGAACCCCACACTGGAGCAGGTGGATGGCTGAGAGATAGTTGTGACCCCGTGGGAAGCCTGTGATGGAACAGGCTGCTGGCAGGACTTGTGACCCCATGGGAGACCCATACTGGAGCAGTCTGTTCCTGAAGCACTGTGCTCCATGGAACAAAAAAAAAAAATGGGACGCAAGCTGGAGCAGTTTGTGAAGAACTGTAACAGTGGGAAAGACTCATCTGATAAGTTCATGGAGGGCTGCCTCCCAGGGGAGGAACCCCACACTGGTGCAGGGGAAGGACTCCTCTCCCTGAGGAGGAAGCAGCAGCAGAAACAACATGTGATGAACTCACTGTTAACCCTCATTTCCAGTCTCCCTGTGCCACTGGGTAGGGGGAGATGGTAGAGAATCAGGACTAAAGTTAAGCCCAGGAGCAGAAGGCGGGGGGTGGTGGTGGGGGGGAGGGTGCTTTTAGGATTTGTTTTACTTCTCCTTATCCTGCTCTGATCTTGGTTGGTAATAAATTCAGTTAATTTCCCAAAGTCTGGTTTGCCTGTGATGGCATTTAGTGAGTGATCTACCCCTGTTCTTATCTTGCCCCTTGGGCCTTTCATTATATTTTATCTCCTCTGTCCAAGTGAGGAGGCGTTCGTGGGCACCTGGCATCCAGCCCAGGACAAACCACCAAAATTGTATGCAAAATTTTACTGGTAAGTGTCACCAGACTGTTATCTTTAAAATGTTCCCTAAATGTACCTGATTATCATTAGAAGAATACTAGTGACATCAAAAACATTTAAAAATGCATAGTAACTTTTTATCTTCACTCTTGCTCCTTATAAACTAATTTTAAAATGAAATGTGTACGGAACTGATAAAGACACAGAAGCACGTGCAACCCTTCTGCACAATTCTGAGATATGGAAACTGGATATTCAGTCTTAAACCTCGCTATCGGATTATGTTAGAGACTTACATATTTCATAGCAGCTAAACTGATATGGTCAAATAGTCATTAACTCCAGATACCAGAAATTCTAATAGCAACAACTGCAGAATTTACTTGAGACTGATGGTAAAACATATTGCTAGCTAGGAGTAGGAACAAACTGTACAGAAGATATCTGAAATATCTCTTTGGAATGCCTTAGGTAAAGATTTTGGTTAAACACATTCCTTGCTTGTACTCATTACTTGTTGAGAGAGGAAATGTGCTGTTTTCATATGGAAGCTAGCTAGCAAAGAATCTTTTCATGTTTATATACTCCTATAAAACTTTTCTCTGCACAGAAAGCAAAAGTAAAGCAAAGTCAAAACACTACAACTATGGCCATAGTGCAACCACAGATCTGCACATAGTGGGGAAAAAAAATAAGTCCCTGAAATAAACTAAAGGCCTACAACAAAAGAAAAAGATGTGACTACGCAGGCTTCAATACAGACTGATTTAAAATAGCCCATGAATCTGGATACTCATCTGGAGGACCAGTCAAAATCATGCAATACTTTGAGCTGGATGGGACCTCTGGAGGTCATCTGGTCATTTTCCTTCTCAAAACAGAGACAACCTGGAAGCTGCATCAGACTACTCAGTATCATAACCAAGGGTGCCTTTCGGGGGTGGGGGGGTCCAACAAAAAAATTTTTTCCTATCACCCAATCAAAATGTCTTTTGTTAAAATGTGCATCTGGCCCCCTCCTCCTTCCTCTGTCTTAAAAAGCCTTCATCTTTTCTTCATCAACCCCCATCAGGCAGCTCAAGTCCACTCAAACCACTGCACGCTGCTGAGTGCAGCAGCAGCAAAGCTGACACACACACACAGCCATCTCCCTCACCTTGTTGTAACCCTATTGCACCTTTGGCTGAACAGCTACACAGCTACACATTTAACACTGGAAACACCTATTTGAGATGACAGCGTCAGCCTAGAAGTCCAGTGTCTAGAACACACTCACTATGAAACCATTTCACCCAAGGGAAAGACAGGCCTTTCTACCCCTGCCTTCATCACACACAGACATACATTCTATTAAAGTTATGCCTTCAGTTATTCTTGTATATAACCAATATGAAATTGGTAGTCAGGTAGAATATTCATTTCTCTGTTTTTACCTCATTTTTCATAGGTCAGGTGTTCTCCTGAGAGGTAATTAAGCACATACTTCAACTGACATTAATTGTTTAAATTCACTCCCCTCAGTTCTATCCAGGCACTCCCCAGAAATGGCCAAAACATCCACATTCCTTATAAGAATGCTCTGCTTCAAGATCCATTTGAAACAATGGTTTCTTAGGCAATTGCTGGAAAAAATATTTAATTTATAAACTCAAGGTATTTGATCGTTGTTGTAACAGGAAAAGACTATTCACCAACTCTGTTCCCTGGTTAACCAATGGATAATATATAGTTGCAGTTATGTCACTGGAAAATTGACAGTAAACACAAGGGAAATATGAAATACGAGTAATCACATGAGGAGAATATAATTCTGGGCTACATAAAAGTTCAGACATGAAACAGTCTTCCTTTCATACACCATTTCAGGTTTCTTACGGCTGACAGGGTATTAAATTACTACAAGACAAAAATGAAGATTCCAGACAACTCTGGAGGCTGGGCATTGCTTCTATTAAAGCAATCTTCTCAATGTACCAGTGTACCAGTGGTTTCACCCCAATCAACGGCAATGCAATTCAAGTGAAAAAGAAAAGAATGAAAAAACGTCACATTAAGAGAATGCCAAAACATTTGACACAAATTAAATTTTATGTTGCTATGCAACATTATCCAAAGCATTCTGCTGGTGCTAGTGCTGCAATAGCATACTTGAACTTAAAATGTTACATGCAACCTTGAGAAGGACAAAGAAGGGGGAAGTCAGAAACAAAGAGAAAAAAATGAACATAAATTATCAGTGAAAAATACAGTGTCATAAAGCAAATGTTCAAATAATATGCTGAATTCACATTGTCCCTGGGATTTTCAACACATTACAACACACACTACAGCAAAATTCCCATGAAGCTACTTAGCAACCATTTAGTGCCTTGTGTCTAGACCTTGTCTGGGAAATTTGGGAACATCAAGCATGGCGTGGAACAAGACATTGTTCAATCTCTGCTACCCCATTTCTAAACAGTGAGATGTGAAGGCCCACCATGCATGGGAACAGAAGAAAGACTCATCTCACAAATAATCTGGAAGAATGTTCTGATTTTTAATGTATTACAAACAGAAAACAGAGGGATAAATTTCGTTCTATAAAAGCAGTCAAACTCTTCCTTTGTTAGGACTTCAAGAGGCATCCTAAATACCCCAAGATACTGCAGTCAAGCCAAGTCTTTGCATTTCTGCCATCAAGTTCTTATTATATATTCTTCACACATAATCTTTATTCAGAATATTCAACCCTAAGGCAAATAAACTGAGAAGATATTTGCACATGTAAAACATTACGAACACTACTATTTTCTTCACCTTTCTAAAGGCAAAAGCTGAGAGACAGTACGTCTGACAACACTAACAAAAGAGAGACTATGACTATATTAAGCTTAGGACCAGAATTTAAGAGGAGTGGGAAATTAAATGATGAGATTCTCACCTGTTCCTTGCATTACTTCGCATTCCTTTGTTTCTGTTACAGCAGCATGAAAATTAGATCCCATCAGTGGTAATTCTTTCAGTTGCAGCACTGAATTCCACCACTGCCAAATCCTGGTATTTGTTTTGTACAATATTCTGACTACTCCTCTTGGTTTAGTAGGGTTAGTAAGGAGGATGAAGCCTCTCTCCAATCAAACAACAAACAACTGAAGTTGAGACTGCTGACACCATCATAAACCATTTTCTTAATTGCCTTTGTCACAAAGTATCTTTGGCAATAAAACCCTGATACCTCCATTCCCCTGAGAGTCTGGTAGAGTCAAATAATTAACAAAGCTTTTCTGACTGCAGTAAATAATATAGTACTGAGCGAATAGATATAAATGTAACCCATTTTCATTACAAACCAGATTCTGCTTGGATAACTTGGACTGACTGAATTAGGTTGAAATATTAGAAGTCCTATAATGGAAATTTCAAAGGAGGAAAAGAATAGGGTAGCACAATTACCTGAAGTGGTTGCTTCCATGTTGAGTGGGTCTTAATAAGTCTCTTTTTGTCTGCATATGGACATGGGAATGTAGCTGAAGGGACTCAGAACAATGGAATAAATTTCTTTTGTTATTACTTTTGAGTATAAACTTTTGACAAGATTTACATTAAATTTTAGAGGACTTTAACAATCAAAGGGTTATGTCTAATTGTATTTCATATACTTTAATTAGCTCTTTTCAGTTTATTACATACATAATTTTGTAGCATCAAGCTACATTTTTTAATCCATTTTTTATATATGCTGTTTTTCTATGCTCATCATCTCAAGGAAAAAAAAGGTGAGATCCCATCTCTTCTCCTCTCCTTCCTTCATGTTGAGTCTAAACATTAACTGACCCTTACCTACTTGAACAATTTAAATGGCTGTAATCCTACAGCATCAACTTCTCCTTTGTGTGGAAATAATCTAGATCAGTGATTTACAACGTAACCCCAATCCTTACACATAGTCTTTCTTGGAACATCGTCTTAAAGCAAGCACTCAGGTTCCACTATTTTCAGGGCTAAGTTACGTGTCCCTTTTTCATCATGGTTTGTCCAGCAGATCAGTTTTAGGTTTCAGGAAGAAATTCTATCACCCTAATACAACCCTTAATGTCTATGGCAACAAAACTGGGATTTAACTGTCCTCTGGATCATAACATCTCACTCATCATCCAGTTACCATGTTCTAGCCAACTTACTAATGTAATGTATCACTTGAGGCAGCACAACCCCACATGGCTTGCAGTGAAAAAAAGGCAACAATGGACTGCAGAGCAAGCAGATGGTCAAAGTACCACTGCTCAGCTGACACACACATTATACAGATACCCCATTTCATTTCCACTGTTATTCAGAAGAACAATTGTTTCACAATGTTAACCAGAGTTTACAGGAGAGCAGAATCCCCACACCATCTCAAGAGCTGTCCTGCATCCCGCAGCCCACGTCTCCACAACCGCACCCCTCAAAGCACAGCCCCCAGGTAGCTGAAGTGCTCGCCCCGCTGCACCAACAGCCTGCTCTTGTTCTCAGGGTGCTCTGTCATGGCTGGGACTGCAACAATTCCTTTGGATGAAAAGGCACTGATGAGATTTTATGAGGCAGTGAACCTCACAGGAGACACAGCAAAACATTTTTGGAAATACTGCTGTAGAAGTATTCAGTATTAGACTTCAGCATTACAAAGTTAGTAAAGCACCAATACGATGATCCTCTTAAGTCTTTTTAGGCTCTTTTCATGTAGAAGAAAAAGTCAGAAAGAGGTAGTAAAGGCTATGTTTATCAATAGATCCATAAGGTATAATACTTCTACTTGCTTTCTGAAGCCTGAGTTTTATTCATCATCTGCCATTACTCCCACACACAAATGAGATTAAGAGATATTAAGTAGGACACCTGCATGTGTTTACATTCATGGTGACTTGATAATATTTCTTAATACAAAGTATCTTTAATGTATGCACACCATAAAATTTAGAAGAATACTGCATTCCCTTATGCTCATTTTATTGTTAAACGCTATGAAAAGGAGCTTAATGTTCAGCTGACATTCAAATTTTTATGGTATTCCTTCCGTAGTGTAAGCTCCAATCTTTACTGCACTGTAAGTCCAGTCTAACAATAAAGGTCTATATCGTCTCGATCTGCCTGAAGAATTGAAGACCCAACACACCCACACTGACACTCATTCAGAATTATCAGCATCTCAAAACCATTTGAAACCTTCTCATCACAATTATTCATGCAAATTAAAGGTCGCATGTGTTCAAGTAGATTTTCCACCAATTTAAAATCATTTACTAACAGGCCAGGCAGGAACAAGCATAAACCATTTCAATACAGAATGTACTTTTCATAATTACCATAAACAACTGAAAGGCGTAGATCTGGAATACTGCTATCCAAACATGAGTGAACACTGCCTACACAACGACCCAATTCAAGTATTTTATTGTTTATTTATGCAACTTTTCTTGAATACAAAGGGCACAGTGGGTAAAGTACCGAACAAAAGGCTCCTGCTTTGGAAAGCTCGAGTCTGAGAAAGGCCAGTACAGCAACAAGGCACGGGAGCAGGCACAGAGCAGTGCATGCTGTGTAAGGGAGAAATAGCAACTGCACAGAGAGGGCTCAGGGTTTGGTGTAAGGGAGGGAGACAACCTGGAGAACAGTAGGCAGATAGGGTCTTTCAAGCAAAGATTGACCCATAAAACACTGGAGCTGGCAGGAACAAGAGTCAGAGACCAAGGAAATCTTCTCCAGCCACAGGCATAGCTGGTGGAGGCTATGAAAGGTATATATGAGCAACAGAGGAAAAAAAAATGCCTCCAAATATAGAGATTGAATATCTGAACTTGGCTGAAGAAAAGAAAAACTATTTGGAGTTAAGATTTAATATGCCAATTGAAAAATTATGGAAACCACAGGACTCTAGAATCTTTTAAGACTCTCAAGCTTTTATTCCCAGTTACTTAGCTGCTATATGCATACTCCAAGATAGCGAAGTTTTCTTGCCTTGGAAAAATGTTTTCCTTTATCAGATACCACATTATTTACACAGCTTCACAAATATTTATATTTTAAAAAAAATAAATTATTGAAAACCAAACAGTTTCACTTTAAAGGATGACGTTTGAAATCTGTGTTTTAATTTTAACAGTCACAGCCTAAGACAAGCTGGATGCAAAGGCTGCAAGTAGCTATGTACCCTGCCATCTTGGGCACAGGTATTTCTTCCTACCCATAACTGCTTCTGTGCTTTTCAGGTTTTCACTCAGAAAAACATCACTTGCTTATCCAGAAAAGTCTTTCTTATTGCAGAATACTTGCAGCTGTTAGTTTCAAACCAGCACCTCCACATTTAAAAATAAAGGTTCTGCAGATACCAAGGCAAGGTATGCTGGACATAAGTAAGGAAGGTTCCTAACTCCACACCACTATCACTTTAGAGCTAGTAACACTGCTCCCTCCTTTCAATCTGTGAATCTCTTCCTAGCAATGAGATTGTGTTTGAGGGAACAAAAAACCCACAAGAACGTAGGTATCCTATTCTTGAACCTAAAAACCCTGGCCATAAATAGCTCACACAGCACTTCTGTACTAGGGAAATGCTGGGACTCCTCATAAATTTTCTTGAATAACCAAAAGCAGTATTACCAAATAGAATAACCAAAAGGCTTCCTTCTTCTCAACACCATAAATTAGATTCCACTGAAAAATGGTTTATATATACATCCATTAAACAGTTATGTTACATTCTTGGTATTTTCTGTGAGCACTTTCACATGCAAAGTAACATGTTTGGAGTAGCCTTAGATATTCATGTAGCTAGAAGAACAAATTAGTTGGGCTAAATAAAAGTGTGAGCTAAATGACAGCACCTTCGTCAACATGCCATGGGTACTGCCATGGGCCCACTCTTACTGTGTGATACCTTGCAGTAAGCACTAAGCAGCTTGGTCCTTTTCATGACAGCATGAAGGTATCTTTTATTTACCACAGGATACTGCTGGTAAAAGTGCACCCACAGGCAGGTAGAGGAGCTTTCAGATAAAGGGCTTTCAGTTCACATTCCCCATCTCAGTCACAATAATATCTCCATCGAGAAAATGTGCTTATACTTTGACCTGCAAGTCTTAGATGAAGAGGTTCCTCAGGTTAGAGACTACACTGATACCTGGGAAATGATAACTGAATTGCAACAGATCAGTGGAGAAATCTCTCTCTATTAATAATGAGTTTATCTGTCTGAAGTAATTTCTTACTGTGTTTACGAAGTCAGCACAAGATTGAGGCGATGATACTTTGTCAAACCCATTATTATTCCATAATATTTATAGTAGCTTTCCAACCTCAATTTTAAAATAATCCAGGTAACATGAAGAGTGTTTATAGTGAACGTATTTGGTACAGTGACTTTAAATGTTTGTGGAATTTACTACAGTTTATTAAAAGCTGCACAGTATCTAAAACAAAATGCTACTCTTCTGTTCTACAACTGTCTTGATTGTAAATGTAAACAGAAGAAAAAAACATGTAAAGGGCAATGAAGGCAATCAGGCCCGAATAAGTTACACAAGAAGCAAGTAATTCCTTCGTTTCCTTTCTTCAGAAGCGTACAAGAACTTTTTTGGGAAAATAAGTACATTAGATATTTATTTAGTGTAGCATACTGCTACAACATGGTGTTTCAGATTCTTGAGGTTTCTGTAGTATATTGCCAGAATCTTCATATTTATTTTACTACGTAATAAAAATGCATCAAAAGACAATTATGTTAAGAGATGCTTTCATGAACAAACACATTAGGTATTAGTATGACTTGTCCTCATTAATGCAAACCAAAAAGCAGTTCTTGGCAGGATATAAACGGGTGGTGCTTAAATATTTTAGGTAGCCAGCTTGAGACAAGGTGTGGGAGTCTGCTAACCGCTCTTGAAGATTAGGCTCTTCCCAAATTACACATGCAGCACAAAACAAAGAAATCATTAAGTCACCTTAGAACAATTTAACCTAACGCATTAACATTTACTTAAAGCCTTGTTCATGTCTCTGGAATTTTTTGCAACACTTTTGTAACAATTCTACAGTAAATATCAAGACCCCTCTTAAACACTGCACTGAAGTTGCTGTACTGTATCTAATACCATGTGGAAGAGCTAATTGAGTGGACTGGCATGCCTACAGACAGTTTTCAGCACCAACTATTAAAAGTTTTTTCAATCAATTGTCGATCAAGGCCGATTCTAAACAAAGTCTGTGGTGGAGGATTTTCAACCTTCACGCAAGCTAGTTAATTATGATATGGGATCAGCTTGACATGTCCAAAAATTCTGTAGTCAGTAATATATATATTTTCAACAATATAAATAACACAAGTATTTCTGGAAAATTTAATTTTTTGTGGTTGCTTTTTTGTTTCTAAAGTTCACTCACAAAAAGTTATTTGCTGTGGGGAGGGAAAAAAAAAAAAAACCACAAAGCCTGCCAGACCCAAAATGGATAAGCCCTCTTTTTTCTTCTTTTATAAAGGATTTTCCCAATAATCTCAAAATACTTTAGAAGAATTACATATAAACTAAGACAAAGCAGAACTATAGATTGTAGCAACTTAAACATACATGACTATGATCACAATATTCATTCTTAAAGCTACTAATGAAAGTTAGAAGCTAAAAGGCAGAGGAAGAGAAGATTAGGTACATATAATTGAGTGGGGAAACATAGAAAAGCTGTTTTGGGAGACAAAAGCCTGAAGAAAGTTGGTCTCAACATCTTTTCTGAAGCAGAACCACCAGAGTAGGAAGTGTTACTGAATTCAGAATTTGGAGACCTTGAAGTTTTAATGAGCCTGTGGAATTTTTATATGAGTATGGTACTTTTAATGAGAAACTAAAAAAAGGAATGTCCCTCCACCTGGAATTTGTGAGCTTTTCCCACATGGGGGTCAAAGTATGAAACACAGCCTTCTAAGTGCACCAGCCACAGAGCTCAAAGTTGCGAAGGCCAAAGGGGAGAGCAATAATTAAGATTGTGAATATGGAATAGAGGAGTATTTCAGGAAAGTCAAAGCTGAGTCAAGGTTATATGAGTAATGTTAAAGAAGTGGCAAAAGGCAGATCAACAGATATGGGAACGTGGGCAGAGAAGCAGGAAGTTGGAAGCAAATGAAAGATTTGTGTCAAGCAAGAAAACAGAAGAAGAGTTGTGAAGAAGGCTCTACGTGCCGAAAACAAAATCTGAAGTAGTTCAGAGCTAATTATAATATTTTTCCATTCAATAATTATGCCCTGTTAAAAAATTAAAAACAACCTGCATAGACACGCAATGCCTCAAGATACTGTCAATTTCTGAGAAACATTCTGTGATTCATGTCAAAAACATGAGCATGTTAAAGAATGGCAGGTCAAGATGCCTTATTTTTTTTATTTTTTTAAATTAAACAACTTCAAACACATAGTACTTTCAAAGTAAGACACCATTGTCCTTGCTACAGCAAATTTGCCCCAACTTACTAAGAAAAATATTTAAGTTTTCAGTGCTCAAGGTTTAGGATTTACCTTACTCTTGATGTTGCCAATAAGTCCTTGGACATTCTCACAAAAATGAAGTACTTAAAAGGCAAACAAACTCCCCACAGAAATTTTTATTTTCTTTTTTCAGAATGCATAAAGAGGCTAGGCACTCAATACCTGTTCCTCAAAACCAGACTATGACTTTTGAAAAGCTTACTATGTAACAAAATGCTCTTGAGAAAACCCCCAGCTTTCAGAACTTAACCATCAGAGCACTTTACACTTGCTGTTACTCTGTTGCACCTTTTGTATATGTTATGATCATCAAATGAAATTTTTCTCTATAGTTGCAACATTGATTTTGAAAATAGTCACGTTACAAACTTAAGGCCAGGATTAAAGTCTAGGGAAGCTTTATTAGAGGTGATAATAGTTTTATTACAGATTTTATGGCTGCAATATCCCTACAATTAAAAACCCCAAAGCTATCAACTCATTTGACAAACTGAAATCTGAAGTTAATAAGATGGAAAGAGACACACACCTCACACACACCAAGTTCTGAACAAAATTTTTTGTAAGACTGAAGTGCTTCTTGCATACTGAAGACTAAACTAGATTATGCACTGTAGGGGGACTGCACCCAAAAGGCTGAATTGTTCTCCAAGCTCAACATATGTGTTCCAGTCATAAAAAACCAATACCATACTGTCGTTATTATATTGCATTTTAGTTACCCGCATTTTAATGAAATCATTCTGAGAAACAATGTAAAGCACTTAGAAATGAACCCAGTACCTGTCCAGTTTTAGTGATGGTATATTAGGCAATTTTATCTCACCCTCATTAAGAAGTGAGTTATCAAAGGACTATGCATTTTCTGCAGGATAAAAACATGCAGGTGAGCAGTTACTACAGAGCAACTAATGCAGAGTAAATCCACACCCTAGACTGCCTTGCTGTAACTTGTTCATGTAGCCATATCCTCTGTATTAGTTTAGGTTTTCAACTAAATTAAATTAAAACTATCTGAACACTGAAAAAAAGATTCCAAATCATATGCACCAAGAAAAACAGCTGTACAGTTTAAAATGTTGCTTCCCCTAGCAGTCCACGCTGTCTCTCGGCTGGAGATAATCGTGCAGACAGCAGATGGGCAGATGAGCTCCTCTTCCATGGCCCTCCAGTCCACCTTTAGCACCTTGACAGGAATAAATATACCTCTGTCAAGGGCAAAAGTAATAACCAGGACAGTCAGCAGAGAAGCACACTTACAGCACTGACTGCGTGGTACCCAGCATTGTCCCCACTGCAGCAGAGGGCTGAGACAGCACCACCCTCACATTGGCACAGCTGAACTGAGCACAGAACTCTTTCAGAACAGACACATAACTACTTTTCAGACCATTCAGAATAGTCACAAAAAAAAGTTTAGCACAATTTAGTTAATCTATTTCAACACTTAACGCAGACCTTCTCAAGTGTTCCCGTGTACACTTCTCAGGAGAGTGAGAAAGAGAGCATCCAGTGATGCAAAAAGAAAAGTCATTGAGTGAGTAGAACTGTAGGGATCAGCACTTGAGTGAAGTGCAGGTTATAAAGGAATAGTACTATATATCCCTATGAAGAGGAAAGAAATAAGAATCAAAGTTTTCATGTAGCAGGAGAGAAAAAAAAAATCTTGAAATGAGATAAACAAATCAAGCTGTTTTCTAGTTTAACATTTTTTCAAACTCAACAAATCACTTGCAATATACACTCAAGTGTATTTATGGCACATAAAAAAAAAATACTTTTTAGTCCCCTATAAGGCTTACTGATACTGCAAGCTCTTCCCATCCCACTACAGAAACTGGGATCAAAGAACAGCAGCTCCTCACCACAGCAAGGAGATATGCACAGAGAAATAAGTTTCCAAGTAAATCCTGCATCCTAGCAAAAAGCAGCAGCCAGCCAGTGACGGCATATGTATTTGCTGACAGTAAAATTAGTGAGAAGCTACTGAAAAATCATTATATTATCCAGCTAGAACCAGAATTTCAAGCAAACGCATTACCCATAACCTAAATGGGTCTGCAATTCTCTTTGTTTTAGCTATCAGAGTTCCAATTAATATTTACTTGATAAACAACCACTTTTAGGGCTGAGACTGGAATTCACACCCTGAATGTCAAGAAACAAAACAAACTTAAACATCCCATTTAAGAAACTTCATTTCAGCTGGACTGGAAAATATCTAAACATACTCAAAGCTCTAAAGCCACAAAAATAACTTTCACAGTATTAAAAGTCAGTATCAGCTCATTAAAATGTAACACACTGGAGTTTGCACTTATTTTGTAATTTTAACATGTGTAATTGTAACACAAGTGTTACATCAAAAGTAACTACACGAAAGGCAAATCAAAGCAAAAATACACAAGCGTCTTTTATGTATTACGGAAGAATGTAGAACAGAAGACACATTTGTGAAAAACTCTCTTTGGCAACAATTGCAGTGTAAGACAAAATGGCTTGAGTAGCTGAAATCCCCCGTTCCAAGGGGAATTTCAGGAATGCAAAATACTGGCTACGGAATTATTTTCTTTGACATCATTTATATTCGAGAACACCAGTTACACAGAACATCATCATGCTAAATTTTGGGATTTGGGCTCAGTATTTAAACCAACAGAACAAGTAGGCATGAACTCCTAGCAGTACGTGACTTTATTACTTTTTTTTTTTTGTTTTGGTTTGGGTGTTTGGTTTTTTTGTGTTTTTTTTTCTTAGGTTAAAAAACAAGCAAACAAACAAACAAACAAAACACTAAAAAAAGCCCCCCAAACCCCTGAATTGCTTAAACAGAAATAAACTAACAGAAAAACAACCAAAACCAACCACAACCTATGCTCAAAGATTATTATACCAGTAGGAACCAAAGCAACACAGATGGAGGGCTAGCTTGCAGGTGGGAGGGAGGGGCTGCTTGAAAATGCAAAACCATAACTCCAATATAAAAACATTTTTCAGATGCCATCAGCTTGCTTAAATAGAATAAAATTATTTTCACACAGTTTTCTACTACTTTACATAATATCCCAGAAAGATTACTGAACCGCTGGGAAGTGCTTCTATAAGCCACCCAAAGGAAACCGAAGGTGAGTGAGCTGTGCTCTAACACTACTGAGGCACTGAACAAAATGAAATGGGGGTCTGTCAGAACACCTGTCAAACATTCACAACAGAGAAGTTAAAATTCTGGTAGTACAGAGGTCTGGTATACAGAAAACTGTATGTGTTTAACACTGACTACTTGCACTAGGACTTGTCTTGAAATCTTTGCTTTTTCACTGTTAAAACACATGAAAGAACATTTACAAATGCTTTTACCAGTGGTCCAGATATCCTGAGGGATTGTTCCTGTATTTATTAAAATGTCTTGAAATTTTAATTCTGAGCTGGTTTTATGCGAAATTCAGAAAGAAAGGCTATCACAATCCTCCCTAAAGATGAATATGAAGACATAATGCCCAGTTTCTGAGAGGATCATTTCACATCATCAGTCACTTCACAGATAAAGTATTTCCTTCATTTTCTTTAATTGATATAATGGTGGTACTTTGTTTTAAGAGCTACAGTAAGGCCAGTGATTGCTGAAACATTAGCCAGAAGCCAGAAAGGACAGAAGCTGGAGAAGACAAAGAGGCCCTGAGATAAGCTATCTGTGAAACACCAGCTGATCAGTCATTTTCTGCAGCAGAGCCAGTTTCTTTGACTAAGTTCACACGCAATAAAATGAGAAATAAACTAGTATCTTTTGCTAGTCACTGCAGCTTCCTGGATCACTGATCAAAGATGCTTAATTTAAGTGCAACCTGCAATGTTACTGCAACTGCTTAGTAGATCAGCAATATAACTACAGCAACTTTGCAAACAAAGAGAAATGCACAAGAGAAAGCACAATATAGAAAACAGCATGGAGAACAAATGTGGGTTTTCCATTTTTTCTTGTTTATATGTTGTTAGATTAGTTGTCTTCACTGATTTTAACACACTTTTCTTATGGTTCACTAATTTCTATTACTATAGAAAGAGGTACCAACCTCTGTAGCCTTATACAGAAAAGGTAATGAGTCCAAACAGAAATAATCCCACAGATGCAGTTATAGTCAATTCCATTATCCCAAAGGTATTTCTCCAAAAGAAAAAAAAAGGGTAGTAAGACTTTTACAAAAGAAAAACTTCTACAAGCAGCTTCTAAATTTTGCATTTTTATTTAGAAGGCAAAACTCAGTTTGCTCACTCCAAATGGTCAGCTGCATCAGCAGGCTAAGCACATCATGTATTTAGTAGAAACCTTCCTATGGCAGATGGTCTCTAAATTGGGAATATTAAAAAAGATGACGTTTTCCTTCTGTTTATTCTATATCAGGAAAAAAAACCACATAAATTTTAGAATTATTTTAATACTTTTGCTTCCTTGTTGCCTTTTTTCCACCTCAGGAAAAGAGATAAGAAGTCCACAGGCCATATGTCATCTGTTGACTTTAGCAGCAAAACGCAGCCAAAAGAACATTAAATCAGTCCCTTTGTTTCTTCTGACTCATCTGAATTTATATCCAGTCAGGGTTTTATGAGCATAAGCTTGTTTCAGAACCTGAGGTAAAGCATTTTTCTTCAACTGTAATTATTTTTATTAGTAAAAATTAATCTACAAACATCTTAATACTCTTGCCACAAACCAAAAGGTATGCATTACTCAGTCACGGAAAAATTGCTGTTTCCATGTACACAACAGAAGTATTAGTCTGTACATCTTCACAGACCTTTTTTAATCTCGTGAAGATTAGTTTTTACAACTGAAAGAAAAAGCAAAGTTCTGAGTAATGAGAAATCCACCATTTTTTCATAGGTGCCCCCAGATATATGCTTAGCACTTAAAAAAAAAAAAAAAAAAGAGAGAGAGAGAGAAGCATTTGCTGATAAAACTCAGTTTGTTTTTTCAGCATGTAAAATTCTGGTTCATTAATCTATCTAGAAGCACATATCCACACCGATGCATGTATAAGCACCCACATACTATTGTTCCTCAGCAGTAAATAAAGTTTATCCTCTCTCTAACCAATACAATAGAGGAAAAATGTGCTCACTTTTCAGTTAGTAAATTCAAATCACTTTCTAAAGTCATCAAGGGGGTCTAATCTCTTGAAATACGTGGGATTAGCTTGCATTTCCTTTCTTTTGGGAAATCTGCAAGCTGAGTATGATCATTCGTATGGTTCTCTGACATTGTGGAAAGTCCCCTCCACCCCAAAGAGATCACGCAGATGGAATAATAAACAACTAAGAAGCCTGAACCCATACACAGCTAGGGAAGAATGAGAGTCAGGAGTGCGTGTCCATACATATTTGTGCACCCTTCTCATGCATGCACACACACGATGACACAGAATGGTGGGGATTACAACTACAGTGTTTTTTAAAAGTTTAAAGAAACTGGTAGACAGGTTGACTCGGTATTTATTTATAGGAGGCGTGTGCACACTCAAACGGATGCAACAGGGCCAAGAAGCTTTTCAAGCCAGTGCAAAATTACTGGCAGAAGGCAGGACCCAACAGTTCTGCATTCCTACACAGCAGCTGCTTGTCAAGAGAGGCATGCATGGACCTACCTCTAAATTTACTTTTGATATCAGTACATAAAAATCCTTTTTTAGAATTGTTAGTAAAAGGGGAGTTTCCCACACTCGTCATTTTACATTTTATTTTTGAAACCCACAGTTCACTTACTTAACAAAATGTAAGTGGGATATTTAAAAATCACTTCAGTTCTGCTGCTTTTTAGGTAACTTCTCTTATTTATTGGAAAATTTTCTTGGGAGGGCACAGGAAGGAAGAGGGGGGGAGTAGTTAAATACTATAAATTAGTAATAATAAGAATTCATTTTTCATAGGCTTTGAAAAGAAAACATGAAAGCAGAAGCAAAAGTCAGTATCCACTTAAAATTTTAAGTTTTCTGGTGTTTTCATGCAACATGCAATTGATTTGTATTTTTAGTTTTAATTAATACTTTCAGCTCATTAGAAGAATATCAAACAAGTTACCTGCATAAACCACATACATTATAATGCTTTCACAGCACATAAAGCAGTAAGCTACAAATTAGACCCATAAATAGCTAGCAGATTGAGAAACAGAGGCAAAGACAGGTTAAGTGAGTTGTGTAATGTGGCAAAAAAGTTCCAGAGCAGAGTCCAGGTACCGATCCATGGTAAGAGACTGCAGATTTACATACTGGCTAGAAAAGGATTACTACAAGAAAGTGATTAGGTTTTTTTATTTAATCCCTAAACTAAAAGTCAATTAAGTCAACTAAAAACCTGAAAACTGTTACAGCTTTATTTAATGTCATATAATTTAATTACATTATATGTATCTATAATATTTAATATAATACTATAATGTTGCAATTTCACACAAACACTATGATGGATCATTAAAAATATTCTGAATAAGATAAAAATATTTTTAAAAACCAAACAACAAAGCACACACACACACCCTGCCAAAAAAAAAACCAACAAAACAACACAAATTGTCAGAGTAACAGGATGAAAAAATAATTAGTTCAATCATTACACAAATTTTATTTTCTCCTGCTTTAAGAGCCGAGGGGATGGTAATAAAAAGCTGGACATGGGAAACCACCGGCAGAGTCTTTACACAGTGGGATTCCTCCTTCCTCTCCATAGTGAAATTAGAGTGAGAAGGTTGATTTGGAAAGAAAGGGTTAGACTGAAAAAAACCTCACGTGGACATGGATGCACCACCAGCTTAGCTGACGCAGCTTCTGAAGCATCAAGGAAAGGCCAACTCAAGTTAGATTTGGGCCTGACTGGAATGATGAGATGGGGCATCACAAAAAAAAAAAAAAAAAAGTCTTGGCTACCAGCGAGGAAAACTGATGTACTGTGTCCCAGAGCATGTACACAGAGATGGCTAAAAGACAGATCTGTAGAAAGGCTTTTGTTATCTCTGCTTGCTCTCTCCATTAGCTGTCTTTTGAAATAAAAAAAAATTAAAAAAAAAAAAAATCCATTTCTGCTTTTTTTCCACTGCGATTCCTTTTACTTGCATTTCTTCACTGTCTTTTATCTAGTATCTTAGCTATATAAGCCACAAACTCAATTGTAATCTCCACTCTGTTGTTGCATTTATCAGCTTCAAAATTCTAAAAGTTTTGCTGCCTTTTTAAGCGACAAAAACCATCCTTGAGTTTTCACTACCACCATTTTTCTTCACTGAATATCACCATAAGAGCTGTCCTCCAGTATATAAGGACCCTGCACCGAGAATTTTCTTCAGGATTTATTCACTTGGGTTCAGAAGTCTGCCATATCACCAACGTTTCCCTTCCAAAACAGAAGTAGGAAAAGTACCCTTTCCTTGCTACTGCTGTTCACACTTTTTATACTGACATTGTAGACTGCAAACTGAAGGAGCTGTACTTTTGCTGTACACTAATCTCCTTAATTTGCAAAATGACACACAGTCAATTACAACATTCTAAAGCTGTAGAGGGTCAGTACAAGAGAAACTGAGAAATTCTTAGTCGACAAGTATTTAAATTTATAATAAAAACACTTTAGGAACTTGGCTCAGTTTATACAGTTAGTTTATATGACCATTGCAACAAACAAGTTTTCAATTTCAGAATGCTGAAAGTGACCATTTCACATATTCCTAGGGAGAAGGGGGGGAAAACCAAAAGAAATCTGCATTTCTGTGTTGAGTTTGATTTCCCACATTCATTTTTCAACCAGCAGTTTTAATAATACAAAGCAGCATTCTAAAGTAATGCTCAAGGACGTAAATAGAATCTCAAATTAATTCCTCAGTATGGATTCTGTGCACCTCAAACATCTCATAGATAATACCTCCCTTCAGGAAAACACATCCTACTAAAAATAGAAATTGCTTTTATCGTGTTCTAAAGGATATGATGTCTGCCCAGTTTTGTCCTCTAGCAACTAACACCATCTACAGAGGGGTTATTAGCACAAGAAAGTGCCCCATGAGCAGACACTTTGAACAGTCTATGGAAGATCTCCATTTCTTGACATCCCTGCAAAGTAAGACCTTTGCTGAACATTCCTGTAGAATCTAAATATTTCACTTCTAGGGGAGAAGGGGACAAAGACATCAGAACACCCTGAAATACTGTACTCCAAGTGCTGTATCTTCTAACTTGCTATTGACTCCAGATATGGAGCACAAAATTAGATCCCATTCAGTTGGCAGCCCACAGTGTATACAGAGCCTTTAAAAAACCCCAAAAGCTTAGTATGCAAAGGTTCTTTCTCCAATATCTATCTGTACTAACCTCCTGTTAATAAGAAAGTGACCCAGCAGCTAGCAGAGCCAGCAAGTCCTCCCTCCTCTCGTGCATGGCTTTCAGGAATGCTGCTATGTTGAAAAGGCAAAGTTATTGCCCAATGAAATGCAATCCAACAACAAAATACCACTCAAAATGGGCTGAAAGGAGAACAAGTGTATGCATTTTCATAGGCTTAGGTCAAGGTGTACAGGCTGACACCGTGCTATTTAAAGAAATCAGACAGTGCTCCTGTCCCATATTTTATACTTGCTTGAATCTTGCCCTAACAGCTGAATGTTTTTTAACTGACCAAATTCAACAGCTTAGCCAAAAAAACCCCTTAAAAGTCACTTAGCACTTTTCAGCTACCCTTAGGGTAAAAAAGCCAGAAAGTAAGTAACCTAAATATTACAAAACATTGAAAGATACACTATACTAAATTACTTTCAAATTTCTAGAAGTATGAGTGCAAGGATATTCAGTGTTTGCCTCAATACGGGCACTTTCCTAAATCTGGACTTGTTCTGGCATAGTTCAAGCTGATCTAAGTCTGGTATCACAAGAGAGTCAAGGCAAACATAAAAATTATACTGATTTGATCTTTTATGATCACTTGAACTTTCTCCAAAGAACCAAGTGTATTTTAACAATAAAATATGATCTAATGGCAGATGATGCTAGAACAGCCTGTAGAGCTTTCTGCCACCACCTCCAGCCTAATTGGCTGCCTCTGCACCAACTCCAGTTCCCAGTGAGGTCCCTCAGGGAGCTAAGCCTGCAGAAAACAAGCTCTACATGTGAAAGGGGGATATTTTCTGTGTGTTTAACTCCCTGAGCGAGCTCACCATGAGTCAGGTGAGTATCACCTGCCAGACTAGTAACATGGGTGGCAATGCCTAGCAGCAGGTGAAGAGGGGAACGAGACTGTCTCCTTGTGGTAACAACTATCCATCAGCTCAGCCCAAGGACAGGACATGTACTGCAAGTCTGCAAATTCACGTTGTTCACCACTTTTATTACCCTGCTGTGCTTTTGCTGGCTACTGCTGATATTAAAAATAACTTAACTAAAAATACCATAGTAATTTTAAGGTTTTTAAATAACACATTTGGTGTTACAGCTTCTTTAAAAAAACTCTTATTTAAGACACTAGTAAATTAAAATTTAAACAATGTTCTTCATATACTTCTCTAAACAGGTACTCTTGCAAATACCTAATCTCACATGTTTCTGGTTTTTTCATAACAACATTTGTTAAAGAAATTATAGAGGTCATTTCCATGGCTCCAAAGAATTTTACTAATATTATGATAAATATTCTTGGAGAATCTAATTTTTTTTTTTTGAAGCAATGAAAAAAGCGTAACATGACTTTTATGGATGTCACTATCTTTGGTCTACATCCAAACACATGTTAAAAATAGTACGAACAGAGTTATATTAAACCAAGAAAGTACAAGGTGTTTTGATGCAAAATTTGGTTTACATAAAGTAGAAAAATATTTTTTCCAGCAGATGTAAATTAAAACAGCTAAGAGAAAAACACCAAAAAAACCTGCTCCCCATCTTAAGGAGACACTGAGGAGCTGGTATTCATGTCTTAGGCAAGGAACTTATTCCAGGGAAATCATGCCTGAGGTACCTTGCTTAGTAGCAAAAATCACAAGTATGAGCATATGAATTAAAATTACAGATATATAATTTTTTTCATTCACTGAGGATTTAAACTGGTTACTAAATTATTATATTAACCTTGAAGTTCAAGTGCAAACAGGACACATCCAGAATAGCATCATGTTTTTTCTTACCATGTTCAAGATAGAACTATTTGAAGTACCTGAATTCTTCAGGAATCCATCAAAAATTTTAAAAAGGCAAAGAATTCTGAATACATCTTTAAGTCACCAGTGTATAAAAGCAATTTTCAAAATGGCTTCATTTGTCTTACTGAGGTATCCCAGAATCCATCTGCTTCAATTTATTTGTAGATCAAGACCACATGAACATTTCACAAATTTCTGTTCTTCTCCCTTCTCAATTATGCCAACATCAGTTAAGCACAATCATTCCAGAGCCACGAAAAACAGTCTTTCTTGTAACAGCAACAATCATCTCTCAAAATTCCAACAGGAAAGCCAGAGACATTACACACCAGCTTTGCTGCAACACATCAACCACAGATAAGAACTGTAAAGTAGCAGCACTAGTCACGCAAAACACCTGGTGCTGCAGGCTGGAAATAGCAACACCAGCAAAAAAATTCTTGAGGGTATTTGTTATTATTACCTTAATTACTTAGATCTTATATTTCCTATCAAAATATCAAGTTCATGCATGGCATTTGAGTGTATATATATATTTAAAAGTTCCATGAACGCATATTTCCCTTAAACATAGTTGGATATAGACTTTTCAGGTGTTCCTTCTCAAGCTGTAGCTAATTACATCTGAGCACTCTGCCAAAGCAACAGCTGTCTCCTTAGGAAAGCAGTAATTGTAACATGAAAATCAGGGTTGTACATGCTTCCTGTTTTTTGGTCGTGGCTACTATTCCAAAGGTGAGCCCTCTCTATCTCCCCAGTATACCAACATCTGGAATTTAACAGAAAAACTGACAAAAAACACCAAAGAATAAAGTAAAAAAATGATCCATACCAAAATGTGAAACCCGTTCCTGGCGACTGTTGTTAGGTATTACAACAAAAAATAAATAAATAGATAAATAGATAAAACTTAGTTTAGAAGATTTCTGTGACCTCTATTCCAAGCCTGCCTTAGTTTATTCATGTCTTTCAAAAAAAAATTTGCTCTACATTCAAAAATTAATCCAAGCCCCTATTTACTACTAAAGACTCAAGACCAATCTATGTCTCACCTAGTTAGTGACTGTAAGTTTCTGGACACACAGCCCTATTTTGACATACTGGGGCAACTGTAGAAAAGAACCAAAAAAAGCAGTGCCTCTATACCCAGACTACACTACATTTCCTACCATTCCTACTAGTGATGTTTGGTGTATTAACCATCACATTTGTTTGTTTCGTGCCAAATACTGTAATTAAAATGCAAGTGGCAGCATACCCACATCAGTATTCTTTTTGTAACCTGTGGCAGCACTTCACTTAAGTATGAGGAGCGATGGAAAACTTTAAGGGGAAAAGGGTAACTAAGACAAGGCAACTGGCTGCCCTTGTAATCTGCAGTCAACTTAAAGAGCCACTTCAGGTCATGAGAAATTTCAAGATGATAACTCTTTTATAGTTCTCTTCCCACGGTCAGAAAAAATACCACATGGAAAAGAAATACTCCATGAAAAAACTATTCTTTCACTAGCTTTTATGGTAACTTGCACGTAAGCCAAACAATGTACAAGGGTATCAATCACTTTCCTACTTAAATGCCTTTTCAAAGTCATGCACAAACTTATGAGAATGTTCAACGAACATATATCAGCTGTCTCACGTTCTGTTTTCGGATATTGATATCTGCAAACCTTTTAACCGGATCTAGTATCATTGTCCGAGCTCAGATGACTCAGATAAAAACAATGTGAAAACATAGTTTGTTTTCATGTTTAAAGCCTCAATTGGTCTCCTGCAACAATAACAGGAAGAGCTGTACGGATCGATACGCAAGATTACTAATAGGGACTGTTCTTGTCCTACCCAATAACATGCACGTGGAATTTTCCCAACCAGGTAATACATGCCACACTCACCAGATCCCTGTGAAGCACCCAGTTTGCATGGAGGTAATGGATTCCATCGAGGATCTGGTAGAGTAGGGATTTAACCATGGATCTTGGCAGCTGCATGGGCTTTTTATTTGCTTTTGAGGCACGGTGAAACTTGATAATATGCTAGAAACAAAACAAGTAAAAACATGAACTAAGATATGTAAAAAGGTTGGTTGTTGTGTTTTCTTCTGGTTTATTTGGTTTTTTTAACTATTGATATTAATGGAATGAAATACAAAGTTTGTTGAATTTTGCAGTTAAAAGTAATAGGGAAGTGTTCACAATATTCTTAAATTGTTTCTATTCTCTGAGTTGCTTTAAAAAACAGCTGTCAAGCTTTTTTTAGTATCTAAATACTGGTTACTTACCTTCAGTAAAGGGTCCTAGACATTCTCCTCCCTCCCTCCCTCCTCCCCATGTGGCATCCTCTTAGCAGCTAAGAGCAGAAGCTTTCAAACCAGCAGTATCCACCAGAAGGAGGACCACACTCTGTGCTTTCACACTTCCCCTGCTTGTCTTCAAAAACACCCAGGATAGCATATTTGCAACTACTCTAGTGTTGCCCGCTAAATCAGAATCCCAATGGACAGAGAATGAATAAATATTTTTAAAAATATTTAAAGAGGGGGAGGGGGTAACTACCAAAAACCCCACACCACAACATTAGGATGAGATCAGATCATGTTCAAACATCTAAAAGTGGTTATCTTCTTGCTTCTAAGTGCTGGCTGCATACTTCATTAATGATGACAACAAGCTGGTGGCTCTTAGATTACAGAAGTCAGTCAACCCACTGGAGGACAAATACCACTTGAAAACATGGAATGCAAGAAGGGACCCCAGGATTAATCGGTTGAAGGAATGAAAAATATAATTGAAAGATTGCTAGGATGTCATTAAATATTAATAAACAAATTCATATTTATGTAATATCACTGTGGAGATGATAGGTTAGGTTTGGTTTTGCTACACCATACAAGAAATAAATTGGAGTGAGGCCATTCTACCTTTTCAATCCTCAGACAAGGTGGGGCTATGCAAGGCACAAACCCAATCTTAATATACTGTCATTCAACAAACAACTCAATATGTTCAATCAGATGGAAAAAAAAAAATCTTCTTTCTGAAGACAATTCAAAGAAGCATCTCAAATAACAAAATAGTTTCAAATTATGTGCCTTTTGAAAGATGGAAATAATAAAGGCAGTTTGCATTTTTACTGAAAAGGATTCAAAATGCTAATCTGTAGAGTGACAAGATATCTAATTACCCAATTCTTTAAACAGGATTTGTCTAGTTCAAGATCATCCCCCTCCCCAGATTAAAGAGGTAGTCAACAGCTGTGCTTTCACTAGACCTCTGCTCCCACCTCCACTCCCGTCAAGTTTGTCACTACTTTTCCCAATGAAAATTGAAACAAGTTGATGTTTCCTCACGGTAAATGCTATTCCTAGCTGTCACCAGTACTTTAGCCATTGTCAAATTTGACTTAGCACAGGTATAGATAGTACTGTTTAAAGAGAAACAGAAAAGGCAGAAAAACACAAGTAACTCAAAAAAGCCTGTTTACTCCCAACAACATCCCCACAGAGCCTTCCACTACTACATGTACAATACCAATGGCTGTGTATTAAAAACAAGTATAAATCAGTTTATCAGTTTTTAATATCCACATGAGGATCAGTAAACAAAACAAGCTCTTAGTACCTGATCCTTCAGTTGTGCAATCACTCTGAAAACTGTAAATGCAATTCCTTAGAAAAAATTTTTCTTGTCCTGTTACAAGAAGATTCTCTCTCATAACTTCAACTGGGAGTCCCTACCTCCCAGCACCATACAACACTCACTGAATAATGACATTCATGTGTAATTACAATATGATTTATAATGCAGTAATGATACCATAAACTCCATTATTATCATTAATATATTTATTAATACATGGTATGAAAAACACAGCAGTACTAACAGGCAGAGGTCATACACAGAGACTCATAAATCCAGTCCTGCCCTTTTTCAAGGTGCATGTAATCAATAAAAGATATTTCTATACCCATTTAAAAACTGACTACCATCCATACAAAACATTATTCCTTATTATAAAGGCACCAAGAAAATGAAACTGAAAAAAGGTCTCAGGGGACACAATGGGACACAATTAACCACAGATGTGTTGAGGAAGAACAACACATCTGGCTCTGCCTCTGGCCCTACCTCAGCTGCTCCAAAACCTCCAGAGGTCAGGCATGTGACAGCACCAGGCTAGCACCCTCTGATTTCTAGCCCTGACCTCCCATGTGGCTCCCAGAGAGAAAGGCTAAGGAAACAAGCTCCTTTCCTTGAAAGGGTTTTGGAATTGTAGAAGTGAATTAAAACTGATAGTTTTGCTTGAAGCAAGCAATATCACTAGATAAAATCCAATTTCCTGCAAAAGCAAATAAAACTATTGCTGCCAACTTACTCTACCAAAGTTTATATCCATCAAATCACAAACATCACAGTTTAGAGAACTGAACAAAAAGTTAACTAAAAACCTAATGCAGGGCCAAATACCATAGGGAACTGAAAACCTGGATTTGCCCCATGGCATTGGAATGAATTCAGAGTGTTTTTGTCCAAATACTACTCTGAAGGGTTTTCTAAAAAAACAGTTCATCCAATTTCTTATAAGCAACTAGCCCATATGAAGAAAGACCAACACACATAATCAACACTAAACAGCAATTGTAATGGCAAATAGGTGCCATTGCTGAACATCATCTCTTCTACTGGAGGCAGCAAGCCTAAACTTTCTCTTATTTCTTTATATTTTCAGAAATCTATCTCTATGGCCCTACCACTGGAAGCCTTAATTGTCAGTGTGCACTGTATCAATCACATGCTACAGAACAGAAACCCATCCACAACGTTATCCAGCCATAAATTCATTTTAATTAGGTCATTAGAACACTGTGGATGCAAGCTCTCCTCCTGATATATTTAAAATGCTTCAAAATGAAAGAAAAATGCATGTCATATGAGGTAAATGAAACTGCACGCAATATTCAAATCTCATCAGCAGGAGTAGCCAAGTCCCTTTCCCTTTCTATGCATCCATATTTTCAGATTCCTAAACCTTAAAAACATGCTGAAGCTGACTGGATTCCAAATCCAGTGACCCAATTCAGTATTCACTTTTGAAACGAAACATAATGTAAAAAAACTGCTAATGCTTTTATATATTTTGTTTTACATTTAAACAAGGCATCGACTTCATGGCAGTGTTTTTAAGTCTGTATTCTAAATTCAATTAATACTTCACTGATCAACATTAAAGCACATATTCATCAGCAGTCTGGAAAAGCAAGGAAGCTATAATTTGCTGTTTGCAATCTCTGGGACTATTGTTTTTACTTCCCAACTGCTTATTCTCAATTATCAACTCGAAAAAATTTAATAAAATTGCGAGGAAAACTGGATGAACCAGTATTTCAGTAAGACCATTTCAGTTCTAGCAATGGCAAGACCATATAAATGATAAAAAATGAAGTGAGATGCAACTAAGCATTTGAAAATAAAATATGGTGGTGACTGATGAAACAAAATTCAGTCTAGTAGTTTCTCTGCCTTCTCTATTACCTAGTGTATTGAAACTGGTTTGAAAATTGGGTGGTGAAGAACTACATGCATTTTTTAAATCCTTCACCACAAACAAAGTAATGCATAACAACACAGAGCAAATTCAAATTCCTAGTATTTACCCAGCAGTTAAATGAGCATTTGAAAAGATCCTAATTTTAGTCTGCTTCCAGGTCAGTCAGTCTCATGCAAACATACTCTCTCTATGTTTGTGTCATCCAATTCCCAATTCCAAGAACTGCTGTTCAGTATGACAGAGGTTAAAACAAACAAACAAGTCAGATCTGGAAACTTTTCACAGAAGCAAGAAGCCAGCTAACAGAGGGATTTTAGGCATGCCTGACTAAACAGAGTTAGTGTGAGCTCCCACTTCAACAGACATGAGATAATCCACAGAACTCAAGATGCAAGCCCCTAGAAAATCTGACTACTTGAGTTCTATTGCTTAAGGCAATACTTGCTGCAAAATTACATGCATCTTCATCAAACCGAAATGCAATCATGCCAAATGCAGTTGCCTCTCCTGGCTGAAGCAAACTGTGCGCTCCCACACTTTAGCAAAAACCTGGCTGCATTCTGTTCAATCCCTAATTCAGCCTTTGAGAATAAAACAGAATTGTGTCAACCTGCCAGTAAAAATAAAGTTACATTTTAATATTAAAGCAATGGAAGCTTGGATACATGTTAAATAAGTGCCAAGGCCAAGAGGAAGATTCATATTATTTGGCTTCCAGTCTCATTTTAAACAAAAAAATTACTTCCATCTTCTCTCTTCAGCAATCAATACCTGAACAAAAGTAACATACTATTGCATATTAAGTGTAAAGTATATAAAAAGACTATGGAAGAACAAATCAAATTCTTAAGGTGGTATCAAAACTAACCACACATTGCTTCCACAATTTTCAAATGAAGAAATATGAAATACGAAACCAATGAATGTGACTAATATTTGTTTGCTCTTCCAAAAATAAATCATAGTTTCACATGCCTACTCTTAGGACTCATTGCAGACATTTAAGTTTTAGACCCTAAGAAAATTTAGTCAGTTTACTTATCACAAACAAAATAAAATAAAATCAAAACAGAAGTGGGTAAAAATATCTCTGTAGTGATCACTTTAGTTTCCAATTTTGGAAGCACGACAGCAACCAACACAAACTGTCCTTGAGAAGCGGAGAGGAAAAAAGGATGCTTTAACAACAATCTCTCTAAACTATGTCAATGTATCGTCATCATTAAGTATCTTCTTTACAATGTCATTAACCAAACTGCCTAATGAAAAATCCTATTCCATGTGACAAGTGGCCAACATTTTAAGTAACAGTGAAATGAGCTTTAATACACTAACTTTTGCTAATGCCAACTTGCTTTAAATACCTAAGCTTTGAAACACAGAGCAAATATAAACAGATTCAATAAAGTTTTTCTAGGTTCAACTGGGGTCTTTCGAGGTTTTCTTATATCTTTCAGACCTAAATATGTCAAAATAACTCTACACAATAATAACAAAAGTCCTCAGAATTCAGCTACCCTTTCAGCACATATATATATATATATATATGACACACATGGCATTCATTCCACTCTGCTCACATTTGCCTCTGTCTTTGAGGCCTGTTCCTACCTGCTGTTTCCTCAAATTCTCATGCTTCGTAGTACAGAAAATGATGCCACATAAGCTACCCTCGAATTCATACAACTCTGGCAGAAAAAGCAAGTTTATGTTCTGAGGATGTGATAGGCACATTCTCAGAATCGAAAGCTATCGACAAGGAATGGCACTGCCCTCTACAAGAAATTCAGCCATCATTTTAGTGATGAAAAAGACCATTCATTTTATTTGGAAGGGATCAGTCATGCCATAAAGACCTAATGCTAGTCCACTTCCTTCTGTCTCAACAAATCTTCTGCTAGCTAGCAGAATCCTATAGTGGTAAATACACATCACACAGAGAAGACTACAAAAAGAATCACCTAGCAGAGGAGGACTGAATTAAAACAAAAATATAGATATGACTTTGGAAAAATCAAAAAAAGAAAAAATAAAACTGTTGCACTGAGAAAAGTATTTTCATGTATATGAAGATTTTTGTGATCAATTAGCATGGAAATTATCTTCACTACTGAGAGCTAAACTGAAGCTTGTGGAAGAAAGAATTATAACTGATTAGACCATGTTTAAGGAATATGTTAAAACTCAGAGCTATTATACAACATTTGTGGGACTGAGAAAACGTGCAGGTTTATTGCACAAATCAGTACCCAAAATTCTCATAATTTCACTTATCATAAAAACATTATTCAAAATGTTTTTAGCTTAAATTAAGTATATTTATTGCATACTGAAAGAGTCAACTAGTATTATGAAATTCACATGTATGAAGAATACTTTCTCCTTTTCATTATCTGGTGATTATTTTTAGGTACACATGACTGTGCTAATAATCTCTGCCCTGCATTTTAAAAAGCAGAATATATACATAAGAATTTCATATAAAACAAAGCCAGTGTGCCCACACATTTTTATTATTATGAACAATAATTTCAAGATGAATTTTACTCCACAATTCTCAGTGGTATTTGCTGCAAAGCATTTAGTTTTTAGAGACCACTGGAATCTAATAGTAAGAGGAGCATTCAATCAAACCTAAAAAATACCCACATCATGGTTTAACTGGTCTTGAATAGTGAAGACATCATCATTTAGTATTATCAAATCATAGGTAATTATTTATTTACTTATTAAGACTCAAATATGGGTTTTTTTGCTATAAAACACATTCAACACATTTTACTGTGATAAAAATGTCACTTTTTCAGAATGCAATGAAAACCCCCCAGAAACTTCTGATTTAGTTACATTTCTAGAAAAGGGGATCTCAAAGATTTGAAGTTATACATACATATTAAATGAGTCTGAGAATTAACTCTGTACCATAACCAGGAAAGGTAGGTAAACTATTAATAAAGAATGTAAAAAAAGAAGCTTAACAAAAGTGTTGCTTAGAATCAAAAATCGGACTTAAAAATAAAGAGGCTATAAAATTGAAAACATCGAATGTGTGCTTATCTGTGGTACTAAAAATGTGTGCTTTAGAAATATTTTCAATCCTAAAAATCTGATGCTTTAAAAGTATAAGAGTAGCCGGGAACAAAAGAAAAGCCCTCAATATTATAACCTGTTCAATGGCTAAAAATAATTAGACTGACAACAAAGAGAACTCACCCCTAGAGCAGATCACATTTGTATCAAACTTTTTCAAAGTCCATTTAACTAAACATCATGCATTTAATGTATAAATTTTATGTGAATTTGAAAAATGTCTTAAAATGCATGAGCTTTACATAGGAAGCTATGGAGAGTTGTATACAACTGAAGACTAACGTAAAATAAGAATATACATTAAAGTGCAATAGGAAAATTTAGTGATAAAACATCAAAAACTCTAGAATTTAAAAGAAACCTTTTATTTTTAATGGTCAAAAAATTAACATAGCAGAAAAATACATGTATCATTTGAAGCAATTACACTAATTCTTCTAAAGATTTCATCCACGCATAGTTTTGTAAATCTATGAAGTTCTAACCATGTACTGGAGTGGAAACTTAAAAACAGTATCAGTTCCACTCAGGGATTTAAGATTAACTCAGCTATGCATTAGCTAAGTGCTTATTTCTTTCTGTGTTAGCTAAATTGTACTATTTGGATTAAAAGCATCCAGGACCTTATGAGTAGATATTGAAAAAGGAACATCACTCACAAAAGAAGGATCAGAAGATGGTTGTTTCTGTGGCTGTGAACATCTGAAGCTGAAAGTTTCAGGCCATTGTAATATAAAGGTGTGAAACCGAAGTGAGGTGTCAGTAATTAAGATATCCAATAGCACCTGAAGACATACACATTTTTAACCTTTTATCAGATGCTCCTTTTACACTGAGGTTCAAGCTAAGGCACCTTTCCTTCACAGCATGAGCATATATAAGCTGTGATGACACTGCAGACAATACACTATAAATTAATATGTGTGGCACATCCTACAGCCTGAGAACTTTACTGGTTCTCTTTGGCAGAGACAAATAGTCAAGAAAAATCACAAGGATATTATTTGTGTATTACACTAAGAATTTAGGTAATTAAAGGAAACTAATTATAAATCAATTTGTCAGAACAATTTCTATATTCTTAGATATTCTGTATGGTAATCTCATTAATAGCTTAGCATTGTTTTGTATAATGTAAACTGACAGATAATGAAAGAAGATATCTTCGATAGACTTAGTTATTAAAACCAGAAAAAAAGTTTGTAGGCAAGGGCAACACAATCTGTCTTCATCAATACCTGTCAAAAGTAGTTCAAATTAGCATTGCTTTCTACATCCCTTGGTAATGGTATCAACAGATGCTGTAGAACATGTTGAAGTACGCAGCTATCGAAACTCAAATTTCAAATTTGAGCAGTTTAATTCATGGGAATTAAATGCAAAGTTAAAAAAAAAAAAAAAGTTCTTGCTCACCATAAAAGAACTTTTTAATAAGCTTAATTGGCACCATCACTTTTCCTCATTAGAACAGGACAATTTTTTTTTCAGTATTAGAAAATGAACAGAATAAGATAGCATCTAATATAGTTTATTCATCTGTTGCCAAATGTTTTCAGTACAGAAGCTGAAAAATATAATGATTTTAATTAATCTGATGTTTGTACGTGATGAGCACGTACTCTTCTCATTGAAGCCAATAGGAGTTACTAAAGCTGGGCAGCTTTGAACAGAAGCACAGTTCCCATACTTACAGATTTTGGTGGGTAACTAAGCTACCTGTATTTCAAAGCACTGGTCTCTGGGAATCTACATCTCTCTAGTGACAGCACACCTACAGTTCCAAAACTGAAATCCTTACAAACTGGTATACTCA
This sequence comes from Pyrocephalus nanus, assembly GCA_038380795.1. Classification (NCBI taxonomy): domain Eukaryota; kingdom Metazoa; phylum Chordata; class Aves; order Passeriformes; family Tyrannidae; genus Pyrocephalus; species Pyrocephalus nanus. Next base: position 46,506,881 of record CM076260.1, read on the forward strand.
CAATAAATAGACTTATTTTGATTTTACGTAGTGCTGGGGAAGCACGTGATGATAAGCAATAAAAAAAAAAAAAGTGCTAATCCCCTACTACAAATTCTACCCCAAACAGCTGAAAGGGCACAAGCTGTAAAGCACAGGAAATGCAAAACACAACACAACACAGACAGAATGACAAGTGGTTGGTATTACTGAAATGCGTTACAAAATAGGTGGATTTTCAGGAGTTTTTTGAAGGAGGATAGTGAAGGATCTTTACGTACGTTAATTGGGAGGCTGTTCCATGTGTAGGAGGCAGCGTGGAAAAAGACACAAAGTTGGGAGTGAGCAAAAGAGACAAAAGGGGAATTAAGAGCGATGCTTGGGAAGTGCTGACGGTAAAGGAAATGAGGACCAAGGTTAAGCCAGAATCAAGAGTGCCTTGAACATGGCCAACTTTATGCAAGGGAAGAAAAAATTCCTGGCAAAGGTTTAAGAAGTGAGGAAACATGGGTAACTATACAGGAAAAGAGAAATGATTTGTGTAGCATGTCCCATTAAAAAAAAAAAACAAAAAACAAACACCAAAAAAACCCCAAACCAAACATGAGAGAGTTAGGAAGCGGGAGATCAGTTCACATCAAATATCTTGTAACAAACATTTCAGTCTTAAATAATAGAAAATAATTAACTGAGATTTTATCCAATACCTAGCCAGATATGAGGAGTGGTAAGACCAAACTGCAGTGATTCTTCATCTAAAGCTCTTAAATCATGTGAAAAATCATTATGCAGTGTAAAAACCACATACCCAAAATAAAACCAAATGGAAGAGGCTAGAAAAAAGGTGTTTTAAACATGGCAATAAATGCAGCCGTAAAATGTGTTTTTTGTGATTGTTCTTTAAAATGGATACACTCATTTGATGCACAAATTAATTCTGTCATACAGAGGTTTAGCTGATTCATTCCTTCTTATCATCGCTGCCACCAGTTACGAGAAATACAAAACTCTCAGTTTACAGTGAACATTGATGAAGAAAAAACTTTTAAAATACAAAATTGATAGTCCATAGGAGAAATAAAATTAAATGTTTTTTAAGCTTATGAAGGTAAAATACCATGACACTACTTGTTCTGAGCGAGAAGTGTCTTTTTGCACGGTCTAAGTTTACTTTCCTTCCAACTACGATTTTGTGTCATTTACAAGTACATATTCATCAGCTCAAGATCTAAGTACAAAAAAACTGAGCAATTTGTCACTAACATTAGTAATAGCAACTCCTATATTACTGAGGCCTTAAAAAGCAATATTGGAATTAATATTAACACTTCCTCTCCTTGCTAATATTTTCAAAGGAATTATAAACATATTGATTGTTCTTGGTAAGTGTTTGATATCATTTGCATTTAAACACAAATACAGGTTCACACAACTCACATCTTTTCAGTAGATGTGGAGCCTGAATATTTGCATCTGAGTTCAACTCAAGATATCATTTATGTCCACCTCTCCAACAGACTAAAATCAAACCATACTATATTTTGCTGGAAACTTAAAAACAGACATCTAAGTCTCTACTCCTCTTCCATGTAGTGACAGGCCATCATTAGATCCAATTAGCTTACTCATTTTTTATTTTCTTTCCACTCATACTGTCCCAAATTCTCTGTTTCAAATACAGATGATGGTATGTTGGTTACTTGCGCTATATCTCAGTTAGAGAACTCTGTAAAACAGTCCCTCTCCTTTTTTTCATTTGTGTGTGTGTGCATGTGCAAAACAGGAAAAAATATTAAATAGATTTCCAAACCCTGTTTTAGAAGATCTCAATTCAGAAATGCTGTCTTTAAGTCCAATTAAAGCTTGTAGGAAAATCCTTTTCACTTCAAAATGCAATCTGACTTAAAAAAAAATTCTACATAGTTTTTTGCAGGCTTTAAAGTGTAAAAATAACAGGATGTCAGTTAGATCCTTAATTACAGAGAAAGAAATTTACGCATCTCTGCCTATATAACGTTATGTCACACACAGGTCAGTTTGAACAAGCTCTTATTACACTATCTCAGACACGCAGGGAAATCTGTACTTACCCACAAATCATGCTCAGCATAATCAAACAGCAGCCAAACCTTTCTGTCACTGTGAGAAAGGAAAACTTTCTGCAATGCAATCACGTTTGGGTGCTTCAACTCTCGTAAAAGCTGCAGAGAAACAGAGAAGTTCTTGTTACTTCTGTGCTTGTACAAAGTAAACACAGCAACAAAACCACCAAACAGGTCAAATAGCAAACAAGTGATCCTAACACAGGCCCTAGAAGAAGAGATGCCACCGATTCAGCACATTATCTTAAAAATGTCAAAATCAGGATATGTGCAGCCTCCATGTCATGAGTTGCTGTTCTGCCACCACAGTTTCCCATCACTACCTACTTTCTCTGTCCCACACTCAGCACACGGCTGCCCATCCCACCTTACCCATTCCGCTTGCCAACAGTGTCTATCTTAAAAGATGTTATCACAGAATCAATTCAGCTGGAAAAGACCTCTGAGATAATTGGTCCAACCTACTACCAAACACCACCATGTTAACTAAACCATGGCACTAAATGCCACATCCAGTCTTTCCTTAAACACCTCCAGAGACTCCACCACCTTCCTGAGGAGCCCATTCCAATGCCCAATCACTCTTTCTATCAATAATGACACACTGTTTTCTTGTCAAAGATGAACATCAGGATTTGAGGATGCCAGAAAGAAGCTTGTGCAGCTGGTTCAATTATTTGTGTGGACAACACAGTTCCTGATCACCACATAATTATTTTATTAACAATAATTTTCTTTTGCTTTGGATCCCTGCCTCACTTGGCTTGAAGTTCATGGACTGTTGTTCTCAGAACACGAGGGTGTTTTCAAAGAAACGTTTACCAAAATATTTTTTCTAATGGTTGCTTTAACTGCTGTCCTGTAATCCAGAAATAAACCCAAGCTTATTTACTGCTTGCCAGAAAGAAAACTAGGTCTCATGACTAATTAGGCAACACATTAAAGCAGGCACTGCTGCTGAAGTTATCCTTCTGCCAGATTAAATTAGTCTCAGGAGGTGCTGGGAAGCAGTACTCCCAAAAATATAATGTCCATTCCTCCCCTCCCCCTTTCCACACATCAGTCACAAGAATGATTGATCATTTCTCTTATCTGGAAACTGCTTGCATCTGCAGCACTAGTATATACCTTGTCAAGGATCAATTTATAATGATGAAATAGTAAATGGAGTAGGTTCCAAGGCCCATTTGAGAGAAATGAATCTTCCTTTTTTTCACCTTTCAGAAAAAGACTCAAGATGTTTATTTTAGGGGAAATTAAAAAAAAATATATTAATTTTAAATTATGTTATCCTTTGCCATACAGGTATCTGTCAAGACAAGAAATCTTCTGAAGAATATAGCTGCTTACACCTATTCCTGTTTTTCAGCAAATGAAAGAAATGTTTTTTTTCTGTCATGCAGGAAGTGTTTTCGTTTTGTTTCTTTTTTTCTTTCTCTAAACCTGATCTTCCCTTTCTCCAGGCTAAACAACCCCAGTTCCCTCAGCCTCTCCTCATAAGATTTGCCCATTGTTACATTCTGGCTATCAAGACTGGGTGCCACAGCAGCTGGTCCTTCAGCAGCAGGAGCCAGATCAAGGACATGCTGGCTCCAGAAGTTCAACACACTTTTTCAAGAACAGGAGCTCTGCTCTAGCTACACTGGACTTGCATTGGTGCTCAACACCAAGACAAGATCAGAAACGATAGTGTAAAGAACAAGTGATGAGCACGAGCCACAAACAGAAATGCTGGTCAGATTTATGTCTAAAAATAATCTTGTCTAGAAACAGATTACAGCAGAAGAGGGAGTGACTGCAAGGAATGAGCTGAGTAGCTCATAGGTACATAAAGAGTGGACATGAGCAGAGACATTCAAAATGCACTGGGAAGATGTGATCAGAAAGGAATATAGGGCAGAACCAAATACACAGCTATGGAAATAAAAACCTAGCAAATTTGAGACAAGCGTTTCAGAGACAACTATTAATCTAAGGCTTTATCTAAAAAGAAATGAGGGATTTCCAAAACTGCATTTTCATTAAAGCAGACAGGGAGACGCCAATGGTGTGAAAACATGGGAACATATTTGGAGCTATTTGCATCACAATTGTAGCAACCACCTACCCTAACGACTTTTATGTTTGACTAGAACTTTGTCAATATTTAACTTCTACACATGCCACGTACATCTACCACGTAAGTCATTGCAAGTCACCTTCTTTTAATAAGGTTGTATATTCATTCATCGCCATAAAAGCATTTCACAAATGTGCATTTTAGCCATACCTAGAATCACATGAACGAGTTCAGAGATGTGGTGAATTACTGTCTGCAGCTTTTCTGCAGCATAGATTGCCGTATAAACTTTAAACATACAAAATAGATAAATGAAACATAATACCAGTATTGTTCTTCTTAAATCTTGTTTAGAAGTAAACCAATTTGGAGAGTTGGTTAATTCAAATTTAAAGTAAGAAGGAAGAAATCAGTATACTATCCTAGTAATTCAAAGATTTCAGTGTACCTGACATTTTATTACAAGATAACAACCTGAACATAAAAAGGATCTGCAACTACTAGAATTTATTACTAAATGAACACATCATATTTTAACAGTATTTAAGCTTAATGTTCCTCTAAAATTTAAGTTCCATCACACCCAACTTGCAGTAAAATGCTAATAAAAACCTGTGTCTCAGGTGAGTTACGGTACATTTCTTTCTTGGTAACAGCACACAAAGCAGTTTAGGCAAAAAACATTGAGAAGGACATCATTGTGAATGGTCAACATCTGCGAAACTTTGACTGTCCTGTTCAGTGGGTTTCATGTAAACATATTAGAAGATGATTATTATTATCATTATTATCATGAGAACTGTACAAGCATCTCTGCTTATTATCTTTCTTAGAAAATGGCATAGCCTGAAGTCTTAAAATGCTGCATTTGGATAGCTCAAATAGCATAGAACAGCTTGTAGGATTCCCAGGCAGCTACACACTACATGCAGAATTGCCAGCAATTTCTTCAGTTGTCTAATGAAAAGTTCTCTCATGAGGGACACTGAGAATTTCCCTCACAAGTGAATGTCCCTTATAGTAGGGGAGGGATAGAGGTCATAAGGGAAAGTCTCTCATGACTGAGAAAAACTTAGGTTAGAAACAGAATTGATACAGAAACTTGAAGCATTGGAAATGTAAAGTGTCAGCAGTCATGCTGAGTCAGACTTTGCATGGAAAGTCAAAATAGACAGTAAAGATTGTCTAGAATGAGAAGGAGCACAAGAGAGTGCACAACAATAAGAAAGTAAAAGTAGGATATCTTAAAACATAAAGATAAAAATACAAATCTAAAATATTTTACTTCAGGGTTTAATAACAGTTATGATACTGATCATGGAAAGAACAAACACAGATAATGGAAATGCTTCACATTTCAGAAAGTGAAAATTAACGCAAGTCAGATACAAGCAAAACTCAGAGGTGATACCAGATGATTAGCAAATACATCCCACACATTCATAAATAAGAAATGGAAAGGAGAGAAGGCATTTGCAGACTTGTTAATCCAATGCAAAAAACCCACTTTGAAACCCTAAACATAAAGAAAAATGTGTTTAAAAAAAACTATCCTGACTTCCTTATCCAATAATTGATTTTAAACACAGATCTTCTGCTTGTGTTGAAATTTTAACCTTATAGTAACTCTAAGTACTTCATGAGATGGGAAAAATGGGAGTAAGTTTGAGGTGAGCAAGAAACTACCTAAAAAGGCAGCCGACAACTGGATGCATTTCAAGGCTAAGTAGTTCTATATATATTAACTATTTGGGGAGTTACCAAAGAACAAGCATTGTGTTCATTAATAAAACCCATCTTAGCATCAAAATCCTGAGTATGAATTAAATTGGCCGATTCAATAAAGGCAGTGTTCCCAGTGAAGAAAAGGAGTGTGCTAATGCATCATTTTTTATGCTACTTTGTTCTATGGCTGAGTAAACAAAGATTAATAGAAATGGGATGAGCACAAAATCTGAATTCATGCACTTGGGAGCTAACCAAGAATTTCTACTACAGACTGAGAAGTCATTAGGTGCAGGTGACAAAAAGACAGAACTGGATGTTATCTGATATTAGATATCCTAATTGAGGTATTTGCAGGAAAGAAAGGGATCTATTGATATCAATACATAAAAGGCATACTAGAAGCAGGTTTTTTTACCCATGCTCAAACACCTCCCCCTCCACATACACACAGAAAGATGAACTTGCTCTGAAAAAGGCAAAGGGTGACCAAAGGAGCAACAATCTCTCTCTCAACAGGGAATAAAAGGCTTTCTCAATTACTGTAACTTATCAAATATTGAAAGGAAATAAGATGGATATCCACTAAAATACAAAGACACGAACACTATAGATGAAAGAAATCATTACACTAAATGATGACCATGTTCAAGAATAGAAAGACACAACTGATAAGAGATAAAATTACTCTGCAAGATGGCATCTGATGAACAGGAAGGTTCAGGAATAGCTTCTCAATAGCAGGGAAAACAAGATACCTCATTTGTGCTTTGATCAACATTGGAAAACAAATTTACTTGATGAATTTGATATGTCAGCCACTAGATTCACTAGATAGATGCCTATGCAGTACTTGCTTGTATAGAAGCCTTTACAGAAGACAGGTTTAATGAGGTTTTACTGATCATCTCTAGCAGATTGAAAAGCTCATGTACTGACTGACAGTGAGCTCCTAGATCAGTTTGGTTTAAAGTCTTTGAACTTAGCCTGCAAATTGTCTACCACCATATAATGTAAGCAACTTTTACATGAAATAGCAACTAGGAAGACTCTTGCTTTTTTGAGGCATGTAAGTTCTGCCTTTTTCCCCCCCAAAAGTGAGAGACAATTTCTGTGAATAGGTGAAGAGTTGCAGAGTTACTAATATAAACAACATGATCAACTACGAGGGTGTTTAGCACATTTAAAAACAGTCAAACAGTACACTCCTCAAAGAAATAAATCTTGCAGAGAAATACTTTTACACCACAGGATGAATAATGCTTTCTACCTACAATTTACAAAAGCAAGGTGAGAACAGACACTTTCATCTCACTGTGAAGGAAACCTAAGAAAAATTAAGAGAAAACCGGAAGACAAACAGTGCTCTCACTACCGACAATAGTAAATCTTGCAGCAAACATGTATTTCTGTGTCAGTGATGACAAAACCTATAATCATCTTCAGAAATTTATTCAGAGGCCAATCTCATCTATGAGGTGTTCCTACCTTTCACACAGTCTACTTCAGTCTTTTGATCTTACTTAAACTGATCTGGAACAGCCTTGGTTGCTTCTTTGATGGAAATGCACACTGTAGTACTGCATTTAACCATTTTCAAGGTTAGAACAAAAACCTTTCAACAGGCAGAAATGTGGATCATAAGAAATCATAGAAAAGACCAAAACATGAGCCTGATAGCTCATAAAAGTAATTGCATGATGTATAATTTTAAAGTCACCTCTTGTGTGATGAATATTTTCAAAGGTTCTAGGGTCACTGAAGTTGTTTTTTAATTGACATGAGGCTTTTCAAAGAAAGCTAAAGGTCATCATTTTACTTCTGCAGAGGATCTTTTAAAATTCCAACTTATTTATATGTTATTAATCAATCCTAGATCCTCTCCTCTGTATTATTAATATTATCCTTTCCACATAAAATCCACAAAGACCCTCTGCTGCAGCTTTTCCCTCAAGGAGGTATATTTGGGCCTCTAAAAACAAACAAAAAAGAAACAAAACCACAACAAGAACAACAACAAAAAAACAGGCAGTTGTTTATTAAACTTGTAAGAACAATCCTTTGCTAACTGTGCTACAGGTCTCAAAGTTATCAAGAAGGATAAAACAGAGGGGAACTGAAACAGTGTACCATATTAAAAAACTACTCAAAATTCAGCCTTGTTAATGATCCAATTGATTGTGAAGTTTGGGATTTTCCAATTTGGATTCCCTTGATCATGTTGCTTATGTTAGTAATATTGCAACTTGATGAAATTACAATTACAGAGTTACTGCATAACTGAAGTGCCAAAAAAAGTCTTTATGGTAATAGCTTCAAACTGAGGAGGTACAGAGGGTTCATTTCCAGCTTTTATTTGTACAAGGCTCACACACATCTAAGAGGTCTCAAAAAGATGCACACAACATAAAAATGGACATGGATATCTATATCTACACACACACAAAACAACAACAACAACAACAAATCACCATCCAAAGAACCCAGGAAGAAAGATAAACTTCATATCAGCTTAAGCTCTGCTTCAGAGAGGACATATTCTTTGTATACTGGTCTGGTAAGGTCTGTCCTTGGACAGCCTTTGGCATTGCCAAACCAAGTAGGGGAGGCAGAGTGAAATGCCACAAGTTAACAACTGCCACTCTTACATGAACTGCTAGGAGTGCTGCCTGAGTTTACAAGGCATGCTCCAACTTAAAATTAACATGCACCCAATCTTCATCAGCTGGATCCTAAGCAGTTCTTCATATTGAAGCATCCCTCAAAGTCTGCACTACACATCTTTCAGCCTTCTCCTTTCTTCATACTTCCATCTCTCTAAACCACACAGTCCCCAAACTCTGAGGTTTCCAAATTCCCACAAGAGAAAGATCAAGTATGTTTAAAAAAAAAATTAAAAAAAAGTAAAAAGACACAGAACAGAATCTAGCTAGTAAAATGCCAAATGTCAGGAGAGGAAGAGGATAAAAACGTGCCCCACCCTTCTCCTATGAGAAGGATTAAGAAAGTATTTATTCTATAAATATTTTCATTTCAGGAGCTGAAAATGGTCTGGCATTGTTAAATAACATTATTATTCTGAAACAAAAGCTTGGCAAAAGACTTTTCATAAATTTTACATTTTAATAAAGGAATAGAAACTAGGATAACTGCATTTTTAATTCTTGAGGTTCCCAGCAACAGAAAATTAAGTAACTTTGCCATTTTTCTTGAAGAATATGAGCAGAAATACAAAGATTCTTTCGATTTCTTAGTTACCAATATCATATATCATAGCACAGACTTTTAAATACAAAGAAGGATCTACTGTAAAATTACTTACACAACAAGAAATTTTTAATACAACTGTATTTACTTCCAGTGCACATATTAAATATGTAAATTTTTCATATCCTTTCTATAAAATACATCTGAATTACTACTGAATTTATGCATCTTCCTAAAGGAAACCTTATTTCTATGCTCTCCTGTCAAAGGCAGTCCTGCAGCCAGTTTTGGTCAGTCTGACAGAGACTTAACAACAACTATTTTCCTCCAATTGAAAGGTATAAATAAATTTAAGTTTTGTCTCTCTCAACAGAGATTTTTCTACTTATTTGGCTTATGATAAAAAAAAAAAAAAAGAACATTCATCCAATTCAGACAATTCCAACTACACTGAAAACATCTATAGAAACTAACCTGCCAAAAAGCAATAGGGAATGTTTGTCATTTCCAAAGATTTTAAGATACCTTGAATTTGCTTTTTGGTTGCCTAAAAATTTTCTCTATTATTGAGAAGATAAAGAAATTTCCCATCAAACTAACAAATACTCTTAAAACTAAAGCTATATTAAAGCATTAGAATGGGGCAGAGGGAACACAACATACCACTTCGCTAACAGACCTTTAAAATTCAGAAGTTGCATGACATAATTCCACAACGTTACACATTCTGTCTGGATTTTTAAACTGCAACTAGTTTTCTCTTACAGGGCTTATTCTAACATTTCCACACTTTTCTGATTTCCTGGCAACCAGTTATCACCTTGCCCTTGCACTGCATCTCACAGTGAATAAACAGTGATAGCAACTGAGGTTTTCCAAAACCCCCGCAGAAGGGCAAATAATGAGACCAGACATCAATTCTGATCAAACATCCATTTTTCAAAGTAGATATTCCTCTCAAGGTGATTTCAGAATGATAAATTGTATATGAACCAGAGTAAGAGGAATAAAGTTTTAGTAAAGAATGGCCAAAAAGTATGTTTTTTTCTAACCTCAACATAATTAATTATGGCACCATAGTGATGCATCTCTCAAGAAGTAATAAATTTCTAACCTATGCAAAATATTGGATAGGGATTGCAATGCTATCCTGAAAAGATATTTTTATAGCCTATTTTTCCCATTTAGTTCTGAAGTCTAATTATTGACTCATCTTCTTAACTAACTTTTTGATTGATTTTATTATTAAAGCAATTTTTCATTTATGTGACAGTCTGCCATTTTCCACAATTGATACATTACAAACTACACAACACAAATTATAGTACAAGTTATTTGAAGTTACCATTAAAATAAAATTCTAGATCTTGAAAAAAACATCCACCCAACAACTTCTTGCACCCAAATAGTGACAATGACCAATTAGCCTACAAACTTGGTAAATGTGTCTCTGTTGGACTGGGAAAAGTGCAATTCTGTGCCTCTGCTTTTGATACTGAACTTCTCTATCCTATGATATGAACATTTCCTGCATTTGCTTCTATATAGACCCAGAGCACATAGAATCAACCAAGTTGGAAAAGACCTCTGAGATCATCAAGTCCAACCCTTGTTTCAACACCACTATGGTTACTAGACCATGGGACTGAGTGCCACATCCAGTCTCATCTTAAAAACCTCCAGGGATGGTGAATTCACCACTTCCCTGGGCAGCCCATTCCAATGTCTGATTACTCTCCCTCTAAAAAATGTCTTCCTAATATCCAACCTAAACCTCCCCTGGCAGAGCTTAAGACCGTGCCCTCTTGTCCTGCAAAATTCAGCCGGTAAGGGGTTCTCTCAGATGGTATGTAACAGAGTTGGCTCTGTAACAAATTTGCTGGGAGACTGCCAGCATGTCCTCTCAATCTGACGGCTCAATGACCAAGGCACTCCTACCAAGTGGCAAACCTGGCTTCAGTCCTCTCCACTGTTCTGACCTGCTGAATATGAGGGCCACAGTACCTGAAGAGACACAGCTCAAGCACTTCAGGACAATATTCCAAGTAAATAGAGGTGATTCCCTACAGCCTAGAAAGGTATTCCAGTCCTAGAAAGAACCTAGAAATGTTGTATACATCATGGAACTTCAAGCCTATGTAGTTTCTCAAGTGGTCATGCTCAATGTTACAAATCCAACTTCAGAATTCAAATCTACCCCTGCTTTGTAAAGGACTTGGTGTACTATTCAAGGTCAAGTATGCTGCTCCTGAGTACTGTCACATCCAAGTCCTCAACTTGCAGACAATTATTTCCCAAAACAAAAATATATGGGAATATAAATCGTTATAATTAGGCAACAGGCCAAGAACAATGTAGCATTTCCAGAAGCATATTTTAAAAAGTGCTCTTCTGACAATACAAAGTATCAATCCAACACTCTCCTGTGATTCAAAACTGTTGGGGGGGGGGGGGGGGGAAGTCAATGGCAGCTTAACTTTATACCCAGTGGTTGTATGATAGATGAGCATAAAGTCAGTATTAAGTCCATGCTCTGAGAAGAAATCAAGTCAGGTGCCTATACCTTCCTCTAGACCAAACACTGAAGACTGATCCAGCAACAAAAAAGCAATCTCCAGTCAGGATACAATTCTTTTAGGAACTGTTTTCATGATGCTGAATCACAGAAATCACAGATTTTTCATGGAGGAACAACACAATCTTGTAGATCATGTCAAGTTTTCAGTGACACTACTATGTGTCACAATTAGCACTTCAGGATTAAAAAAAGATTACCTTCACATAGTTAGAGAGAGGGGAAAACAAAAAAAACCCAACCAAACAAATTTTTTTTTTTAAATCCCCTAATGATTATTCTTCACATGTACTCCAGTGGAATGCAGGCATTTAGATACATAATTTATAGTTCAACTTTTCTTTAAATAGAAAATTAAATCAAATCAGAGGTATGAATTCAAAACATATTAAACACATTAAACCTCTGTTCCTTATGGGAATCAAATGAAAGCTGCTTTAGTTCTAAATGACAGCATCCATTAAAATTTGATGCACTTCAACTGATGTGCTTTAATGTCTTACTTCTCCCTAAACAAGATAATAGACAATCCTACAGTTGCAAGGGTAATACCCTGCTCCTCCTGTGGACAGGAGGAGAGAATGTGAATATTATTTTTGGTTCTTCCTTTCATTAACTTGGGTCTGTCTAAAATAGCAAAAGTTTTGCACACAGCTTTAACATCAAGTTTCTTGTATACTGTTTCCAGATCAGATTAATTTAAGAATATTACTCTTTCAGAGTTTTAACTCAAGAATTATTTATATAATTAGTCTGTTGATAGTTATTTACAACAAATTCAGCCTTTCACTCTGGAAGCACAATGCTAGAATGCTCCAAGTGGTCATTAACACAATTACCCCTTAAATTTGTTCTGCTTTTGCTTGTAGGTTTTCACTTTTTACCCATATTTTCTGTAACCTTTAGCCACACGTTAGACAAACCTAAAGTGCGAAGCAAGCTAAAACAAGATGTTCATTGGCAGTCTCCCAAGTCATTAAACGCCTACCACAAGATTCCTCTCATACTCCCAGGATCAGACCGCAACTGGATAAAAAAAGTCAGTTTGCAATCTAAAGCCTGCTATTTCCTCATTCTTCTATTATATATGAAAAATTCTTCAATGAGATAATGAATGCAGTAAAATCAGTATTACCTTCAATAAGGAGGGATACGTTCAGGAAGACTCGAAAAGGTGGCTTAACGAAATTTAAAAATTTGGTGGGCAAAGAGATAAAACTAGAAACAAGTTATGGTAAATACGCTCTTATGGCAACTCATAAGGACTCAGAACAATATCAATTTTGTAAGAAAGCTTTTGAAACAACAGTAGCTAAGAAGATGAAGAAACTAGTAACCAGTAGAAACTACTAACTGGTTAATATTTACCAATATAAGAGGTTAAGCATGTGGCATCTTGTATTTATCTTCCACTGAATATGACCTTTCTCTAAAGTAATTTCTACTGCAAGCATACGGGTAGTGAACTGACTTTTTGCCCAAGGCAGCAAAAGCCATGCGGCACTGAAAACAACGTAACAGAAACACTTACAATAGAGTTTCTTTCTGAGAACTGAGTGCAGACACTGTCCCAGATATGCAGAAATGAATAATTGGAAGTCACTCTCCAGACCTGCAACACAGCTCTTGCGGAATTTCATTACGCACGCAATTAGCGGCAGCACACAGCATTTTTATAATCCCGGCCAAAATGACAGTTCATTTATGTGCATCTATCATCCCAGTCTGTGATTTTAGACCTCCCATATCTTCCTTTAGCTTCCCTCTCTTCCAAACCACAGATTCCCAGTCTATTTTATCTCTGTTCATAAGGAACTAGCTTGTATCATCAGCTTTCTTAATTCCACTTCTCTTTACCTTTTCTAGTGCTGCCAGATCCTTTCTGAGGAGGAAAGAGATCAGGATAGCACAAAGACACTCAACATCTGAACACACCAGGGATTTATCCGGTTGACCAAGTCTGGTTTGCTCTCTGATTTTGACTTCAGAAACTCACTTGAAAGTCATTTTAGTGACTCTGAATTTTCTTTTTTGATTGCTTCTAAACTTAGAGCGCTTATCAGAAGAGTGACAAAGATTCAAAAATCCTTACTCTACCCTCAGCGTGTACTAAAGCAATGATTGGTCAAGAAGCCATCACTGTAAATAGGCAGGGTAGTTTCTCTCCCATTTCCACTACGTTAAAATTCAATGCTGATAAATGTAAACATAATTTTATTGCACAAGCTGTCCAGTGTTATGAGATCTTTTGCACTTCTGCAGAGGTTAGCAAAGAAACAAAACCAGGCTAAGCAATTTTTTATCATCAAACTGCCATCTGATGCTTCACTTTCCCTTGGGGAAAAAAAGTGTTATTTGAGCGTACTCTGTAGGAAGAACTTTAGAGCTGTTAAATGACGCAGGTCAGAGCTCTGGCACTAAAACAAAGGAGAAATTTTCCCTCATTTTTCTCTTGCTTAGCTCAGTCCTGAGGAGAAGGATGACTTCTTCTAGGGCAACGGACATGAAAGTCACTCCAGAAAGAGGAGCAATAGGAAGAAGGTGACAGAAAAGCCTGTCAGGAGAACCATCGCAGGAAGAAACACTGTGAGCAGGAGGAAGGGCAGAGCTGGAATCAGAAGTGAGGAGATACATGAGACCTCAGAGTAAGACCCTAGACCATAGGACAAGGATACATGTACTACAATAGAACATCAGAGGTGAGGAATGCAACTGGCTGTGGAAACAGCAGGGAAGAGGAAGAAAAAAAGCAGGGGACACCAGCAAAGCTGAAGAGGTGGGAAAATGGTGTTGATGATATGAGGAGTGGGAAATAAAGAGTATAAAAAGGAATGAACTATGTAGGAAAAATAAGAGTGAGACAAAAAGTAGTGGAGGGGAAAGCAAAAGGCAAATACAGAAAATGTCAACGGAGGAGAGACACACAGAAATGTGTGCAATTCAGCAAACACCCCTCCTAACCTTGGCACAAAGTCCATAGGCCCACCAACCCTCCGGTGAAAGTGTCCTCTGGTTCTCCTCTTCTAAGCATTAGTTCCCATGACAGTGAGGTTACTCAAGATGGCAGGCTGTGTTGGGAGCAGAAGGTCAGAAAGAAGAAGAAAAAAGCGAGACATAAGGTAAAGGAACCAGTACAGGGGAAAGAAGCAGCATAAGGAAGGCACTTCTATTTCTAAGGATAGAAAATGGAAAAATATATAGTACTTATCAAATTCTTTTATCCTCTGAGCATGACCTTAAGGAATAAAATCAGTCAGAATGATTTGTATGAAAAGGAATGGCAGAAGAAGAGAGCTCACTGGGTGTGTCAAGGGAGGTGAAAAGAACCTGAGACTGGAAGTATGTGATACAATTAAACTGCAAAAATGGAGAAAACTCTCGTGAAAGCAGGTGAAAAAGCTGTAGAAGCTAAGATTTTATTATAAGCACTCTAGAATACAAAAGAAGCAGTGAAAGTAGTAAATATTGCTGCTGACAGACCCTGTGATAAAAGGGGGAAACACGGAGAATCAAAAAGTGTATCAAGAAGAAAAGCAAGCAGAAATGAAGTCACAAATGGGAAGTCACAAATATTTACACATTAGATATCATAAGGAAGTCTGAGCAACAGAATATGAAGGATACTATACAAAGGAGAAACTATAGAACAAAGTAAAGGTTTGTAATAGAGAGAACAGTAATTGAAAAGGACAATGAAAGAGCATATCTGATAGTGAATACAAACACTGAAGCAGTATTGCTCCTGACTGAAGAAGCAAACACAAGCTAATACATGCAGCTAAGTGACTGGATGCATTATCTGCATTAAATTAGAGAACTAACACAGAACAGTTTACAGAAGTGAGCCAGAAGCCAGAGTCAGAGGAAGGATAACAAGTAAGAGATTACAAGTTACATGCAAGTAGCCTAGTACAAAGGATTAAAAACCCCCAGAAACAATATTTTTTTTCCTCCTCAGACTGCAAATGTTTTACAATGGTTATTGAAATAACTGAATGTGGTAAGACACTTTGTCCCAATCAACATGTCACTACTATACAATAGGATAACCCAGCCAAATAATCCAAAAAGTGCAACATGCACTTCATTTCCACTCATTATGACATGTTCCTCAGTTAGATAAAAATCAAAACAGCATGTCCTTTATCACAGCCGATAAAAAGAGAGTAGGTCAAGGATTCTTCCTTTATCCTATTACTGCCAAGACAAAAAACATGTTTTTGCAATGCCCTACCTAAAAAACAGAATATTTGCCTTTTATATTTGGCAAGAACCATGGAAAAGTTCAGGCAATGGGCCAGATCTTTTGTCTAAAATGCATAATGTTACGGCTTAGCCTTGCTAAGGACTCACAAACAGTGCCCTGAGAATCTGGTCCCACTGCCCTCTTTTCTTATTTAACGCCCAACATCAGATTTTATCCCAAAGGTATAAAAATGGATTTACATACACACCTCCCCCTAGATCTCTTTATAAAAGACAAGAACACATCCGATGCTGTAAGGACTACATTAATCTTCCAGGTTGACAAAGCTACGTCCATGAAAACAATAAACACTTAAATTTATACATGAGGTTACTTCAGCACAAAGTTTCATAAAAACAAGGCACACTGCCTCTGAGTGCTGCAGTGGGAGAGCTCGGGTACTCCTTGTTCCATGTTGTCCCCCCTTCAGCTCTACTCTCCTTCTTGCCACTGTCACCACCACACAAGTTATGTCCCCATTTAAGCAGCACACAGGAGGGTTTCACACATACATACAGTCTGTATGGTTTCCTTTTTGCCCCAGCTTTTTATGGCACAGTCCCTATCCGAGTTGCTGTGCCTGGTTTGTGCCACAAAACAAACAAACAAATAATATCTTAGAACATATTTACAGATTTAGAAAAGCCCCTCAGTGTCTTACTCCACTGCAAGCATCCTTTTACCCTATTGCCTTCAGATTTTTAGGTATTTTAAGTAAACAAAATAACAAAAGAAAATAGTGTGATGTGACACAGATGTGATGGAGCAATGGGACTCAATGATCATGAAAGAGACACTACAAATATCAGATAAAAAGACTGAATGATATAGAAGAAAATGCAGTGATAAATGGAAGTTTGAAAAGACATACTGATGACTAAGTGCTGTTTTATAATATTTTTAAATAAATATTTTTTTAAAACCTCATTGAGGAAAAGCCATTCAAGGAAGATTCCTGCCTTTAAATTTTCTTTACTATTCACAGCATATGAACTGCAACAACAAAGCAATTAGTTTAAATACTGCCAATATTCTCACTGGTGATAATTGGCTGCTTCTTGCAGGAACATCTGTTCCATCTTTCTTAAGAAATGAAGTACAGACCCTGTTACCTAGACAACAGAATCCTTCTGAGCATCATGCACTATAAAAGGGCAGTATCAACCTAAGCCACACTGCATATTCACTCTCCCCACTGCTCCCTTATCGCCGCTAATGCAACCCAATGCTGTGACTTTTTAACACTAAGCTCCCATTTATTAGATCCCATACACTGCAGCCAAATTCCATATGCATTAAAGGCAACAGCTGTGTTACTGTCCTTCGGCCAAGCAACAGTCACTTTGAGTCTTTGTATTCGGCCAGTTTCCACCACTGCCAAGCTGTCAAGCTGAAAATGCTGCTCTTTATGGTTACTCTGAGACCAAGTCCTATCAAATCTAAGAAATCCCCTTGAACGTGGTACAGACACAGTGAAGTCACCTTCACTGCCATCCCTCTGGATTACTGGAGTTATTCAAGTACCAAAGGACTCATCCCTTACTGGCACTCACTATTGTCCTCTAGCCAAATTCAGGAGAGAAGCAGCAGATTAAACTTTGAATATGTCTTTTGTTGCCTTAGCAAACTCACCATAGTTTTATAAATATTAATAAAATACTAACAACAATGAAGTGCACCAAGTGACAAATTCTTTTGCATGCCTCATCAAGATGGATGATTTTTTTTTTTGTTCCTCTGAGTGCATATGATGAAGGACTGATGAACACAGAAGCTGAAATCATAGAATCATTAAGGTTGGAGAGAGGCAGGTAGTGACAGGACAAGGGGGAATGGCTTTAAACAGACAGAGGGTGGGGTTAGATTAGATATAAGGAAGAAATTCTTTACTGTGAAGGTGGTGAGGCATTGGAACATCTTGCATAGAGCAGCTGTGGATGACCCATCACTGGAAGTGTTCAAGGCTGGGTTGGATGGGGCTCTGAGCAACCTGGCCTAATAGAAGATGTCCCTGCCCATGGCAGAGGGGTTGGAACTAGATGATCTCTAATTTCCCTTCCAACCCAAACCATTCTGATTGTATGACAGTAATCCCATTGAGATAGGACTACAGATCAGTTTTCCAGGCCTATCTGTGTTGAAAAAAACCCATGAATTCTGGAAATACTGAAGATGATAAATAAAAGCTTGAAAATGAGACTTGAGATGCCCAGAAGCACCAAAAATTAAATAATACATCTGGCCTTAGACTGAAAATCTGAACAATTGAGATAGCTGAAAATGATTAAAATGTAAAATCACAGCAGAATTACTTATTTTGACTGCAAGGCTTTGAGCAAAGTTCAGTGAATTTCAGATGTGAAACAGTAAAAAAGACAATTTAGTAACAGTAAAGTATTTTTTAGCCACCAAGTATAATTAACACTTGGAGACAGAATGTAAAGATGCAAGATCACCCATCTGCAGAAAAAAAAAAAGATTAAATTAAACCTAGGCAAGAACAGAATCACTAATACATAACAAATATAACATGTCAAAAAAGAAGAAATAACTATTAGTCTGAAGTGCAACGATACTAAGGCAAATGAGGATACTTAACAAACCTTGGTGTTTTACCAGAGAGAGATCATTAATTGCAGTAATAAGAATCTTTTTTAGGGTAGAAACTTAGAGAAATCAAACCAAAATGGATTCAAGACACAGCTAGCGGACAGGAAACCACTATATTGCTCGTAAATATTAAAGGCATCTGCAGATAAAGGAAAGCAAGGGAAATAGTACAAAAGGCAACTGAGGTAATAAAGAAACTAAAGTAATCTAATAAGCAAGTGAAAATACAGAAAGACAATGACAGTTGAGAAATAAACTTTGCAGGGGCCATGGGACAGAATAAGTTCATTAGCATAGAAGGAAAAGGCAGAGAGTTTCTGAAATGTCTTCAAGAACTGGCAGCAGATTTCATAACTGTTTCATAACTGCCTCAAATCAAAATTATTCTACTGATAGCTTTTTTCAATATGCTGTTTGCATATTCAAAAAACTAGTAACTTTTTCCAAAAGTATAGCCAGTCTGAACTACATTAACTTCAGCATGCTCAGGTAGCTTCATACAAAAAAGCTCAAGGTCAAGTACACCTGTGGCATATACTTACACCCACAATTTAGTATAGGCACTACACACGGGCAACAGGTTTCAGGAAGCATCCTGACACTGCTGGTGACATAGGAGGAATGAATGTGATGCTCTTTCTACAAGGTAGAAACATTCTACCAATGAGATGGTCAAATGGAGCCAAGAACATGACTATGATGCTCACACCTTCTTACCAAAAATGCAAACTAGGCAACAACCTCACACTGTAAGCCTACAGGCAAGACACACCATAGAATCAAAGACACTAGGCTGTCTACTTAGTGACTATTGGACTGTTAACTACAGCTTGGAGACAGGAAAGCCTCCCTGCATCTTAAAACCCCCATATAATAACATCTCAAATCAACACAGGGTGAGACAAATCTCAGTAAGATACAGTAGAAACTGTATTTAAACAGAGCTACTTTCCAGCTTATCACAGAGGTAAAGACACAGGTTCACAAGAAAACACCACACCAAAACTGCTAACATAATGAAATTCAATTAAGTGAATAAAGTTTTAGTAGAAGATAAGGCGATATTTTGCCTTCAAATAACAAAGCTGACTATAACTTGCACACAAAAACTTGCAGAGTAAAATATAACTGCAGACTAAAAATACTGTCCAGTTAGCCATATACAGGGCTGAAAACAATGCCCGATAATGGATTGAAAAAAGCAACATTTTACACAAGCAGATAGTGATAGCAAAGGGGGAACAACTTTAAACTGAAAGAGGAGAGATTAGATGTTAGGAAAAAATTCTCTACTGTGATGGTGGTGAGACACTAGAACAGGTTGCCCAGACAGGTCATGGATGCCCCATGTTCAAGGCCAGGATGGATGAGGTCCCAAGGAACTTGATCTAACAGGTGGCATCACCACCCATAGTGAGGAAGATGGAACTAGATGATCTTTGATGTCTCCTCCAACCCAAGCCATTCTATTATGCTTTGATTATAAGATCCTGAGTGAAGAAGGCAAGTAGCAGAGCACAGGTCTGGAACTTCAAGAAAGCAGACTTCCATTTACTGAAGGAACTGGTAGACAGCTGCAGGAACCAGCTCTGAAGAGCAAAGGAGCTCAGGAAAACTGGCAGGTCTATTAAAATATACAAGTAGGAAACCTGCTTGGCTAAGCAGATTGTCAGAGTTTAAATGCAAGTATACAGAGGGGTGCAAACAGGGACAGGCTACATGGGAGGAGCTCAGAGACACTGCCCAGGCATGTAGGGATGGTGTCAGGAGAGCTGAGGCTCACCTTGATTTGACACTTGCAATGAATGCTGAGGGCAGTTGGTTGTGAAAGGCTGAACGAGAAAATATGAAACTGTTGCTGAATTAAGTGGGCAATTTAGTAACAGAATTAGAAGACAGAAGTCCCAACTTAAAAAGAATCCATTATCTAAAAACCCATGCCATCACCTCTTAGTCTGAGTCAACGTAATGTTAAATTAGAGAAAGATAAATTCTAGTTATGTAAAGTCAATATATCATGCAAACAATTTTACAACTCCACACAGAACAAACCAAAAACATGTACAAACTAATTTAACTTGACTACAGGGAAAGCACAAATGGAGGAACATAAGGAAAATATTCAATGCTGAAGAAAGAATGAGAAACAGAAGAGAAAAATAAACGTTTATAACACAAATTCAGAAAAGAACCCAACATTAACAAAACATTCCAAGTGAAGCTTCAAAACATGTAAGCATATATGTTCATTGGTGCATACAGAAACACAAGCAATCTTGAAGGAAGTATTAGAGTTTTGCAGATAAATATTTCAAAAAGTCTTCTTTCCATTATCTGCAACTCTGTTGTTCTTCAGCTGACTAATAAAGCATCTATCTGCTTTCAGTGCATTGCTGCCTGCAGCTTAATCTGAAGAGGTCTGGCTTTGATTTTTTTTCATTTCTGTTGAAGGCACCGTCAGTTGGTTTTACATTTGTATGTTCTCAGAATATTCAGAATCTGAAGCAAACAACAAATTCAAGGCAAAGAAAAACTGAGTCTAAATAACACTGAACATCCATTTTTCCCTAGTCAGCTGCACTGGGCATGTGGATTATATCCTAATTGATGCCAAGTATCAAATTTGTAGAGTAGTTTCTTCAGCTCACACCATGTTAGGCTGCTGTAAAGGATTCCCTTATCTTTTTAACATCCTTGCTGTCGATTTGTTGATATTGCTCTCCCGCTTTGAGAAGAGACACAACTTCAAGAAAAGGAAAGTAACTTCCGTACAAAAAGAAATAAAATTTTTAACTCTGCATTTGGATATCTAAAAGCAGTGTTTCCCTCTTCCTTTCTCCTCTGCATGTCTTTTTAGTTGTTGCTAAATCGATGAAGGAGGTAGCTGTAGTTAGACAACAGAGCTGACCAGCCTCTTCAGATGATGCTCTATTTTTGTTACGATTACTTGTTAAAAAACTGTACTTCAAGCTTCAAACTTTTTCATAAACACTACAGTGTATTTATGAGCTAATATAAAAGAAGTCAACTTAACTGACTGAACAAAAATTGTTTTATTCCACACATTTATTACTTTTGTAGTGCTTTCATTTAATGAAGTTAATTGTTCTTTCAGGTATAATAAAATAAAAAAGGACAGAAAACGTCCAAAGAATCCTTTTGAAGAATAACCAAAGCAGGAATTTAAGTACTCCCTTACCAAAAAAAGCATTTAAATTACATAGATTATACAAGATTAGACCATGTAATGCAGAGAGCTCTTACTCTTCCTATGGCATGCAAAACATGAGTTGTCATGTAGCTGAACCAAAAATCTTTTTCAGCTGATTCATACTTATAAAATCAAAATGCACAGACACTTCTAGCCAACACATGCCTTAGCTCTCCAATAAAAATCCCTTCAAAAAATTTTTTTCACTTCTTTCACTACCTTCAGCTATTGAAAGAGGGAGTAGAGTTTCAAAGTTTCCACAAACAAATCTAACAATCTTTTCTAACTAGGTAGTAGAGAATTTACGGGAAGATTTTACATGGCCAAATATTCTACTCACTTATTCTATCTTGGCAAGGGAAAAGAAGTCCTGACATTCAAAAGGAATCTCTTACAACAATTCTACTCAGGGACACAGACTCTTTTTAAGCCTTTTTTTATTTAACGTTGCCTTCAACAAGGCCAAGGACCAAGGTCTGCATGGGTCTACACAGCAGTAAGTACTGCAAGCTGCTATGATAGTCAAGGTCAAAGAAAAGGTCAGCATAGCTGAAGCAGAGGACTTGTACCTATTATAAAAATCTATGCAACTTCATTAAAAGAGAACTGATGGCATTACAAAGCTTCTAAGTGTTTTATTAATACTTGAAAGTTACCATCATTTCTGTACAGGTGATCTTTTCTGCATTCTTAAGAGATGGAGAGACAGGTCAAACAGGTTAGAAAGTCAGCCTGGTTCACAGTCAAACCCCAGAAGAGCCGTCCACATACAAAGCAAGGCCACAGACAGCAGAAAGGCAGAAAAGAATGTAAATACACAAGTGAGACACAACATTCCTCAAGAAAGCTGAGAAATGCAAAAAGGTTACAAAGACCTATAATTTAATGTGTAAGGCTTCTAAAACTTCGCTCACCCTCAGAAACTGGAGATGCCAAAATATTTGTACTCTCTAGCACTTTGTAACCTATGTTGTTACAAAGGCCTTAGAATAATTTGTGCATGCAAAATTGTTGGAGTAAGATTTCAGCAACTCGTTTAACATTACAGTCTGAATTTATTTTAATCTGTACCCATAAATGCAAGTATGAACACAAAGGTCCCACTAGTGTCCCACAGCATACTGGCAACATTTAAAGGTCTCCAAGAGGAGCAACCTTCATTAAAAAACAGCACACATAGGCACAGGATGTGGAATTAAAATGATTACAGGTCCGAGACCCAACATTCAAACAGGGCAAAACTGAAGGACTTAGGACACTCCTTTAAAAAGGCTAGGTTAGCAATGCTGCTGGTTTTTGGCTCTACTTCTCCCATTCATATAATCTTCAACAGCCTAGTCTCATTTTCTTCCCCTACATTAAAAAAAATTATCTATAAAAACATCCTAATATAGAAAAATCAAATGAAGTTTAGAATTAAGATTGCTATTTACAAAGCAGTTGGCTACAGTTGGTAATTTATCCTCGGAAGAGGGGAAGTTCTCATTGGTGAGGGTGGGTAAAAAGCTGGAAAGGACCAGGAGCTGACCAAACAGCATCCAGGACCTAATTCAAGCCACTGGTTCACATGAAACCTTTAGTAGTAGTCATCTTTGTCTACAGGCTGTGTTAGCTTGTCTGCAAGAATGTTATGGGAGACAGCCTCAGAAACCTTCAGAGAGTCGAGATAAACAATCTACAGCATTCACCTCATTCACCATGCCAGGAATCTCATGGTAGAAGACTAACAGATTGGTTATGGATGATTTGCCCTTCAAAAGTCCATGCTGACTATGCCAAATCACTGTCTTGTCCTGCTTGTGTTTGGAAATGGTTTCCACCAGGATTTTCTTCATCACCCTCCCAGTGACTAAGACGCAGCTGACCAACCTGTAGTTCCCCTGAGTCCTCCTGGAAACAGGAGAGACATTTGCTCTCTTCTATTCACTTGGTTATCTTTCTAAGATAACTGAGGGTGGTCTCACAATGAAATCCAAGCAGCTGCCTCAGCACTTGTGGGCGCAGCTCATCAGGCACCACAGACTTGTGTATGCCCAGTTTGAATGCCTCCTAACATGGACCTCCTCCACCAAAGGTAAGTCTTCCTTCTTCAACTTATTCTCTGGTCTCAAGAGCATGAGACATCTGAAGGCTGGTCTCACTGGTAAAGAATGAGGCAGAAAAGTTACTGAGTACTTTGCCCTTTTCCATACCAATTGTACCCATTGAGCAGCAGGCTCATATTTTCCTTAGTCTTCCTTTTGATATTCATGCACTCATACAATCCTTTCTTGTTGCCCTTCAGGTCCCTTGCCAGACTCAACTTCACATCAGCCTTGGCTTTTCTAACCCCTATTCTTGCAAGATCAAACAGCAATTCTATACTTCTCTTGTGTTACAAATCCCTGCTTCCAAAAGGAATCCCTGATTCCTTTTTATGTCCAAGATCAATAAGGAGCTCCTTGTTCATCCATGCAGGCCTCCTGTTGCCCTTGCTTGCTTGCCCACTTCTTGGGATGGAACTTCCTTGTGTCTGATCTTTGAATACCAGTATGTTTTCCTGTATCCTCTTCTCTCCAGGGCTATAACTCAACAGAATTCTTCCAAGATGATATCTGAAGAGGTTCAAGTCTGCTTTCATAAAGCTCAGGGCTGTGATCCTGCTTTTTGACATGCTCCATTGACTTAGGATTCTGACCTGCATCTTATCAGCTAAATAAGCCAATAACAACAATTGCGCTGAAGTTCTTCCATGCTCAAGGACACGCTACATATCCAGATATTTACTAAGTACTTAGTGAATGGCACTAATTAAGAAAAGGCTGACTATTTTTCTTTTTCCTGAATTAGTTTTTCCCAAAATCCACAATTAGAAGTCTATAGTCTCTTCACGGTGAAAAGTAAAGTATTTGAATTAATTTGGATAATACTCTCACAGGAATAAAGCCTTTGGGACAAGAAATATCAGATAAAGCTGTATTACCCTGGTGCTTTTTTGATAGAGAAGTACAAAATTCCATTACCATTAGCTGTTTGCAGGCTTTTAAAGTTATAGCTACTTGTTCTTAACAGAACAAATGAAGACCAGGATATTCTACACGAAAAAAAAAACAGCCCTAACGAATAATAACCCTCTGGTCTGCTGCTTCTGTCTCCACTTGTTGCTCTAAAAAACCTACTTAGACAAGGTAAGGAGCAAAACATAAAATACAAAAGCAGCATAACTGAATAAAAGTGAAAGTCTTCCTTTCCTCCACCCTCAAGTTCCAAAATGAGTTAATTCAAGTCTTGAACTGAAAGAGATGTCACTTTCATTAACTAAATAACCATCTAAAAATGAAACTCTATATTTCGTAACTCTCATTCATATTTTATGGCGCTGCTCTTCAAAAAATGCTGTTGCTTAACCCAAGCAATAATCTGCCTCATAACAGGAACACGGAAATAGTTGCCATTTCAGTTATCTTCAGAATAGACTTGAGTTGCAGGGAACTAATTAGCTTTTTTCCCCCCACACACGTCTTTTGATGTATAAGAATACCTTCTAATACTTTCATATTCAAGACAACAGAATTGGTTGAAATATGGAATCCTTCAGCAGGTATCACCCTACAGTTGAAATAAAGTAACAATCACTTGTCCCAGGAACCACTGCCTAAATGATATTTTCACTGTCATACGCCTTCTTCCAGGAAAAAGCTCATATGAGTGGTGGTAAGGGAAGCTTAATGGTTCTCAAAGTCCTAAGCAAAGACAGGTCAACTGAATTCATAATGTCAGAACAGAGAAGTCATCTGCCTTCTGTCTTAGGGAAAGTTAGCCAGTAGATATTAAATGTCTAAGAAATAGGACATACAAAATGGTCTTCAATTGCAAAGCTGAACGCCTTTTAATTCAGCAATATATTTCTTGAGCATATTGTAAAGTGTCTTCAGTTTACAGAATTATTAAAATATTCTGAACACACCCCGGTGCCCCTTTCATGTTCTCGGCTTCCAAGGTGGGGGTTGAGTTTGTTTTGCTGCTGGTGAGGGCAGGGGTGGGTTGAATTCATGACATTTTTTAAATGGCCTCTTTCCAGGCTGAAAATCTTTTATTTAATCAGTAAACATTACCCTCTTTGTCACCTATCTAAGCCTTTAAATACAAGATAAGCTATTGATGCACTAATTAGAAGTCTGCTTCTCTTTATGGAAAATGCATTTGATTCAGGCTTGTTTCTATATAACAAAAAGTTTGTATTTCTTTTTGAACTATTTCAGCTTTACCTTTTTCATGTTTGTAATATTTAATCAACCTGAAATTTCACTGAGGCAAACAGTGATTTGCTCCATTAGCTCAGGTTACAGAGTTTTACAATAAGGTCTGTAGAAGAGTAAAGTAAAATTCAAGAAAGAATTACCAGATGAACCATTGAAAGTAGTCAAATAACTTACACATCAGATGTCAAAATTCACAGGCTATACTGTGCTTTGTACGAAGGCTTACTAATTTTAAAAAATAGTTTAAAAAACAGAAAAACAAGACAAAATAGTTATGTATCATCAAAGTCAAATAACTGGATACTCTTTACTTCCTTACATTATTGTGTCCAGGTATGATAGAACCAGCTCCATACCACAGCACTATCATGACAACAGGAAAGTTTCCTTCAGACTATTCCACACATCATCTTCACAGCAGCACAATTTAAAACAAAGGACAACAATCCAAGAAACAAAAAACCCTCAATGCTGTCAAAATAAATTTTATAGTAGCAAGAATATAATCTAGTACTGATGTTAAAAGAGGATTTCTTATTTCTTCCAAAGGCAGAAACAATAGCAAGAAAGGTCACTGGGTGAATCCTGTGTAAAGTGACTGACAGCAATGCAGCCACCTCTCAAATCCACAAGTGACCTTGACCTTACAGTGATAAGCACTTTAAAAGGATAGCAGTTTTATCTGTTAAGTCTCTTCATACAGAATTACCATGGACACTACACTAAACCCAATACAGTGCTTTGTTCAGTTCATGGACATCATGCATTTCTAATGCCTCACGTTGCATTGCACACCTGAACGCTGTGTTTCAATGCAACATTGCTAGATTATAAAAAGCTTTAGTCACAATCCTAACATGCATTTCAACAGCTGGGAGAACAGCAACAACATTAAGACAAGGTAAATATTTAATCAAGCAAGTGCACTTGTTTTGCAATGCAAGAAATTCTTGCAAAATTTTACTTGGTACCAGCATTTTGACAGTAATGTTTTCAGACATAAAATAAAACATTTAAAGATCAAATTCTACCTTCAGATACAAACACTTAATTTTTACCAAATTTGAAGAAATGATAGGTACTAATGTGTTTCTAAGTGTGAAGTTTCTGAATCCATTTTTTCTCATAAGGTGCATGTAATAAAAATACAATTAAAGCTGGTTTTTATTTTGCTACGAAATTTCTCTGTACTTAGCAAAACAAATAAGAAATGAGAAGAACAAACTGTTCTCAAGTGCTAAAGAAGAACAAGCTGCCATTAGTCTGAAATAAATTACATTTTTAGCAAGTGGAATTGTAATGGTAGCTGTAATCTCCCAGAATCTTTTTCCTTCAAGTCATTTTAAAAACATTCCTTTTTAAAATAGGACTTCATTTAAAAGTTCACATTTATTTCCCTCTCAACATATTAAAGCAGAAGAAACAAATTATACCAGAAAGAAACATTACTATTACCTGGAAAGAACACTTCTTTCTACTAAAACGAAAATTACGACTTAGAAAGCATTTTAAAAAAAGCTCACATCTGAATAAACTTTCATGCTTGCATACTTTAAAGAAAACACTTAGATAATCTTTATGTTACTTAATGTGAGGAAAATAAAATATCTGTTGAGTAATAACGTCAGTAAAAATACTTTCATTTATATACACTTACTGCAATCTCTCTACAGGCCGACATGGAAATCCCTGTACCTTCAATTTGCTTCAGTGCATACTCCTTTTCATCTTTTCTGTACACATACATACACAAAAAAAAAAAAAAAAAAAAAAAAAGAGAAGAATATGTTTAGCTCTAACTTATATTATACCAATCAGTACAAGTTTAATGAAATATTTTAATTTAGTCTGGATCGAGAAGCTGAAAAGCCAATCTGCTTTTATGTATAAATTATACTTTGATAATAAAAGCAAGTTTTCTTTTATTAAAGACTTTATAAATCCCAAACAAAAACTTCTGTATAAAGAAACTTCATTAACCTGTATCTATTACTCTCTGAAAACAGAGATAATATCTGCAAACAACTGCAAATATATCTACAGAAAATTCTGGAGGACATTTCCTGAAATTTCAGGATACTGTCTACCACTGTGAAAACACCACGCTCGTATCCCATGCCTGGAAAATTCCCAAGTAGATAAAGTGTTCCACTGTATTTTGGGATTTGGTGCAAGACTGATTTCTAAGGAAGCAAGATCAAGCATGTTTAGGCTACAGGTTTGAAGGGTCTCTTTTCCCCAGAACCTTCTGCAGCTGAAACTAAAGAAATGGGTTACTTTGAGGTGATATACATTATTTTGGAACTGGTAAAGATAAATACATTCTCATTCTGCACAGACAGTTTTCTACAGAGAAATAGGAAGGACAGGAACTTACAACAAGCTTTGCAACTACCCCAAAAATATTCAATTCAGATGCAAATCTTAGCAGCCAACATAATATCAGACCCTCCTCTTCTAAAACAAACTTTTATTCATCTATGAAAGTTGAAATGAAATAGCCTCATATCACAATATTTTGAAATATAACTTACAAATCTGTACTTGGGATGAGAGAGGGACACCACCCAAAACTTTTCAAGGGCTAAAGAAAATGTAAAAAGTTCCCATTACTAAAATTAGGCCAAATACTGCATTGACAGCTCGCAAGAGCTGTTCACCATGTATTTCAAGACTAACTTCAGAAGTGGACATCTCTGCTTCCTAAGCAGAAGAACTCACCAGGATCTACTGGCATGATAATTCAGATTCCTTCTTTGCTCCCTGCTGAGCAGCTTCTTATTTTCACAAATTAGTCACTTAGAAGAGCTCAGCTTGAGATGCAGAACCAAAAACTGTGTAACTTCAGAGGTAATAAGATCATACCTTATCTTACAGAAATTGCTTATGATTTCATTAATTAGTTCAATTTTTAAAGAGTAAATAATAACTCTTATACATGGTTCTGTTATCTACGCAGAAGATTTACATACACTGCAAAGTATTAACTCCATAACTCAGATCACTTACTGAGACTGTGAAGACAAAATTATATTGTCTACAGAACCAAAACCACCTCTGGACATTTAAAATTGATCATGGCTTTTAAACTATGGACATGTTTAAAACTATGCAGCACAGAACAATCCCATGCACAACTATCAGCTAGAATCCCAAAGCAATGTAGCCACTACAGCAGCGCATTGTATCCTTGTGGCACATCTACTTAACTGGGCACAGGACCCCACTGATACAGCTACCCTTGAACTAGTTCTACAGATGCAAAGCACTGCATCCAGTTACTCAGACCTTCACAGATCGAAGGTCACTGCAGAGATCGGGTGTGCAGCTTGGCACACACTGCCTTCAACAGCATCGCTGAGCACCCCCGCCACTGTCATTGCTTGACAGACAGCCACTCCACGCAGGACTTTAAGATGCAAACAAGAAATTATGAAAGATGTTAAAACCCAAAATCCAAGCAATCTAACAACTTAAGGTATTATGCCATATGGGAAAAGAAGGCAGACTTACTGAGCTTATAGTCCTAGAACACTAGGTTTTGTGAACAATGAGCAAAAACAGGAATAATAAGATACATAGCTAAAATAAATAGGTGTCAAGTATAAAGAATTCCAAAGATATATTCTAGATCTGACAAAATTTATTAAATTTTTTTTTTTAACAACAGCTCTGGAATCATAAACACAGCCTCCTTTAAATACCATCCCCTTGCTCTGGCAGAAATGCAAGTCTATATGAATGCTTTTTCAAAGTTAACTGTTCTTATTATGCAAACATAATAGCTGATTAAAGCACTTTCCAAAAGTGGTGTTTTAGCTAATAATATTTCCCATTCAATAGTAATCTCAAGATATTTTGAGAAACAAATAAATATATCCAGAACTTCAATACTAAGTCAGCCAATGCAACCTGATGAAACAATTCTGGTTATTCAATAAAGTGTCCAAAGAAAAAAAAAAAAGCCAGTAGGTTCTTTAGTAGCTATTTGCCTACCTGTAAGAATTCAATAGATAATATCAAATGGTGTGTGTGATAGGTAAGTATACTGTTCGCTCCCTAAAGACCCATGTTCTTATGAAACACTTGAGACAGGGGGAAGTTTTTTTATTTCATGTTGACTATACAAGAAAACTCTAGTGAACTCTGAACACATTTCAATAAATTATACAGCATTACACAACATGAAAGTTTTCATAAATCCGCTTCTGACAGATCCTATATCAACACATTTTTTTACAAGAGCGAAGCAAGCACGATTAAGTTTGAAAACAAATCCAAACAACAACAAACCACACAGCTCTGGTCTGAGGCAAAAGACCAGCCATGGTGGTGATAGCCAAGCAAAAGCAAGGTCTCTGTCTGTAACCGTTTTCATATGGTCCACAGAAATACTGGCTTGGGAACAGGTCAACTAACTTGAAGGTCCTGCTGTGTGGGGATTTGTCTGACGGCAGGGAGCAAGTGACATAGACCAAGACCACAGACTAATTTGAGCAAAAAAGATAGCAAAGCAGAACTGAAAGGGAATCCATACCTTAAAGGCTGTGACTTAATTTTTTATTAAAGCTTTTCAAAACCGATGCAGAAAAATTTGCGCGATAAAACGAGTTCCATGTCACACCACCACTAGGCTTCTCTACACTTCAAGTCCCCTTATCCAAAACTAGGGGTTAAACGTTAAAATCGACACTGCTTCTAGTTTCAGAAGCATTACAACTCATGCTGTTTTAAAAGGGATTAGCTTTTTATGAAAATGGAACTGCTGATATGAGATACTGCCCTCCTGAAAACTTCCCATCTCTGTATTTCAGATTGCTGTAGGCAGCATCCAAATGCAAGGGTGCTCATGCATATCGGCAATTATTGAGAACATCTCTCCATTATAAAAACTTGGTCTTCGAGATTAAGCTTTTCT
Source organism: Pyrocephalus nanus (assembly GCA_038380795.1). Taxonomy (NCBI): domain Eukaryota; kingdom Metazoa; phylum Chordata; class Aves; order Passeriformes; family Tyrannidae; genus Pyrocephalus; species Pyrocephalus nanus. The sequence goes on from CM076260.1 coordinate 46,537,754, forward strand.
CCCTCATGAATAAATATCCAATTCTGCAATCCCTATAGTTAATGTTAACATTTTAATTTGTACAGTGCAAAGCAAAACTCTCTCCCTCTTGCCCCAAAAACTTGTACTCAGGGGTTTATGTCCAGCTGCAGTATTCGAAAGGGAAAATGAAAATATGATTACTTCTTCTTGGTAACACTTTCAGTTCCCATTTTCAAAATGCTTTGGAAAGAACAAAGTAAAAAATTCACTTTAAAAGAATGCAGTTCAGAAGATTTAGAGTAATTACATTTCAAAGGAGCTAAACTGTCTTAACTATAGCAATTGCACTTCAGAGACCTCCCATCATAGGAGAAACTACTTTACAAACAAGTCAGTGGAAAACTAGAAACAACTTGCCCAAGACCATAAGAAAAACAGAAGTATTTGAAAATAACACACGGTTCAAACTATTGTTTTATCCCTATTATTCAAATTTTAAAACTTTCCATGATGGTTCCTCTTGAATTTACAGATAATTTAACATAAATCCAAACTTCAGAATTAATTATCCACATCAAGGAACTAGCCTGAAAGACTGCAATCACTCTGAAGCTACAACTGTGACTATCACATCAGTTAATACAGATATTATCATTACAGTATCTATTAATAATAACTCTCTTAAATTAAGCACACAATACCATAATTAAATAATAATTACAGTGCACATTTTCGTAACCAAAAAAGTGCATCATAAAAACATTCCGACACCTAGTTGAAAAAAAAAAAAAGTAATAGAAAACAACTACAATTCACCCTTGTGATGACACTAAAGGAATTTAAGCATTTGTGACTTTGTAGGACAAAGCCTGGGAACACTGTGGAGTTCAGTGTCCTTCACTGCCTGGAACACAACTCCCATACAGGTATCTGGTTACGCTCTGATCACTTTGTTTAACTGCTGCCAGGCAGCATCAAGTTAATCACTCAGCAGGAGATCATAGTGAGTTGCAAACTTCCCCCCACCAAGAACAGGCAAAACCATGACATTTGAAGCACAACTGGAAGCCAACTGAAAAACTCATTTGGAACACGGCAGCCTAAACTGATCACTGACTGGTTACCTTTTGTAAGCTGCTCAGATTTAATCCTACACACAGCACATGGCCATAGCCCTTTACAAAGGTAACACTACAAAAAAAAAAACGTGTCTCTGGAAAAAAGGACCTAAATCCTTCCCAAAAAGTGATTAATTCTTACGCTTTAATGTTTTTTATGCTTATAGAAACAGTCATTAAGCCAAAAGAACTACGAGATCAAAAAAATCCCCATATGGTGTCACTGGGGTGCATGTTCAACAGACTAGGAAAGTAATTTTCTTTTACCATTATCCTCGAACCATATTAAGCCTTATCCAGTCAGCAGTTCAGCCAACTCCTTTTCATCCACACAGCAACCAGCCACAAATGGCAGAAGCTGTGAATCTGTAGGCTGATCTTAATTTATTTCTAGCCAACAGTATACATGTTGAACTTCAATGCATTTACATTAGTTAATTTTGAGAGCTACATAAGAAACTCAAAATATAAAACAGTAAGGATGGTAAGCAAAAATTTAAAAGAAATCCATAACCACATGAGTTCTTAAAAAGCACTGATAAGATTTTCTATTATTAAGAAAATATGCCTTTTCCCAGCTATGATTTCACTAGACTGGGAGTGAGAAGTAGAGGTCTCTTAATATCAGTGTGAGAAGACTGGGGCTGTTCTAGCACCACTGCACATAACCTAACTATATCCCCTTTCCTTTATTCCAGTAGCTTCTAATTCAGAAAACTGAAAGCAAATCTTTGTAGAATAGATACCTTCTAATTGTTAACAAAAATTACAGATTATTTCATATTACAGCCACAGATAGATCTTTAAGATGTCTGTAATAACAGACCACTGGAAATTTTACTAACTTTAACCTTATTAAAATTTAGCCTCTACACTATAATAATAAAACTTTGAATTTGTACAGAAAGAAAGCACAACTTCAGTCACTGCCACCCTCACACCAAATTTATTGATGAAGATTCACAGAGACCTCAATCAGCTGCGGGGATGCTGCCATTGCTAAAATAAGACTGGCTCCAAAGCATCTTGAGTGATTGAGAACTGTGAATTTCATACAAGTAAATTTATGACAGATTGGGCTAAGTGGACTTGTCAGCCTGTTTGTAAAAATAAAAACTTAAGTCTTCCAATTAAACCCTGAAAGCTATAAAATTATTCTGCTGCTCCGGATAATTTCTTCCAGCATTTGCTATATTACAGGAGAAGATAGAGCTGTACTTGATTTTATTTCTTTACAGACAGCCTTGATTACAGATAATGAATAGATTTAAGAAATACCTCTGTTCCAGAAAGGATACTGCATGTGAGGAGTTGCTACCTTAAAACAAGGAACAGCAGCAGCAAGGAGCAAAATACCTCTGAAATAAAGATTAGACAAATGCTTAATTATCAGTGAATTATGTATCAAGGCCACGGACACAGAGTCCTTTAGACTACGCCAAAAAAGAATCTGCTGTTTGCTTCATAAAATCATCTAAGAAGAATACTTGCAAATAACATTAAGTGTGAAGAACATTAGCTGTCTGGTTTTGGACTTTTGTAACTACAGGTCCTGATGCCAGGACTACACAGTCCAGCTTAACGTGCATTATGTTCCTTTCTCTGTGGTGCTAAATCTGGCTAAATACTGCAGCTTTATTTCTTTGGGATCTTTTTGGCAAGAACATATTTGTAACATCAGATGTATATTTTTTTTCTAAATTCTTATAATATACGAGGTTCAGCTATAGCAGAATAAACAAAATTATCAACTCAATGTAAAACCTATCAGAAAGACAATGGCCTAAAAGCTGCAGTTACTCAGTTTTCCTTTTTTGGCCCATGACACAATCAAGCATTTCTTCTTATACACTTGAAAGCCCAGATTTATCAAAGACATATTACAAGTTTTCTGTCTTCTTTTCCTTCAGACTTCCTAGTTCAAACCATCCAGGGTAAAATTTGTGACTCTCAGAGCTAGACCTACGTGAAAGCTTGCTAACACAATGTGGATGTAATTCTTAAATAAATAAATTGGCCTACAGATACAAAAGCTGCAACCCAGATCTTGAATAACAAGCAAGATCCAAATTCTGTATGCACAGTGAGACAGAGCACATTTGTTACAGTCGGAAAGTTGCAAAAACTTTGAAAAAACATCCTCACAAGAAGGTATAAGGGCCAGAATGAAACTCCATGAAGTTACCACAAGCTCTAATTCAATTCACTCTGAAACATAAAAAAAATCATCATTTTTGATGGGTTTTTGAGTGAAGACTCTCCACTTTGTTTTCTTCACTTCAGTGTCAGAGGATTAGGATTTCACAAGCTTAGATGCCTTTATTCCAGCCACTAAGAGAGTCTGGCTACTTCTCAACAACAAGCAAGGCCTTTAGTCAGCAATCATCCTATCCTGTCCTGGAGAAAGCGACCCATGTTCTGCTTCCTTTGAACTTTAAAACTGCATGTCTTATAGTCAGAATAGTCTTCTCTCACACTCTTTCTGAGGTTTAAGAGCACTGCTTGGATGAAGTTTTATGCTGTTTTTTCCTATCACTGTAAGTCATGGTGAAGGTAGAATAAATGGCATTCAACTTCTAACAGTCTCTTGGTTGTTCTGAACTGAAGGTCAAACTAAATTTGGCAATTTGTCTACCCCTGTTTCTCATTTGGAGCATGACAGAACTGGGCAAAGGAACAACTGCTTATCCAGTACAATGACTGGTTTTAATCAAAAGATATGGACATAACTTTGAAGTCTACAAGGCCCAGGAAAACAGGGCAACAACTGATAGAGAAACTCTGTTTCAGGAATAGACACATTTGAAGACATGGGTGACACCCACTCTCAACTGCACTAGTGATAATGAACTAAAGGAATGAAAATGGCATTTCCCAATGTGCAAAATGTTAAATCTTAGCATGAACCTGTGATAATTCATGGAGTATTAACACAGGTGAGAATTTCCTATAAACACCTTTGAATTTGTAGAATTCGTGCGCCATAAGAAGCATCTTCCTCAAAACAACCTACTTAGGAGTCAAACAATCTCATGCTGCTAGAATTGTCACGCATGAGTGGCCTTTCCATCATCAGATCTCTTCAGGCTCTCAGACCCCACACTACTACCAATGAGGTAGGAGAGTCAAGGAAAATTGCAGTCAAAGCAGAATCCCAGCATTACCTGTGTGAATGCTTCCAAACGCTCTAATAAAGACAGCAAAAGAAAGGAGGAACAAAAAGCCAGAAAACCTTCTGGCCACATAAAAAGGATTGATTCTTCCTGCAACTAATGCATGAGGAAACCAGATATATTGCTTCAAAATAGTGAAGCATACCTCTGGATGTAGTTTCCATTCCAGCAGATCTAGCTTCTTCCTCCAAGTCAATTGCCTGTAACACTTATTATCGCTTTGCTGCAAAAAGAAATCAATGGCATCTTCTACTTAAGTCAGCACAGAGTGAACAAAAAAATAATCATACCGCACGCAAGGCCCAGTTTATAGGAACACATTTAAAGCCATATTGTCCGAGGCTTTCCCCAGTTCATATCTGTGCTCTTATTTAGCCCAGAGCCCTTATACTTAAGTGAGCAATCTGACACTGCCAGCACACACAAGAAGCTACAGCCATTGCTTTGCCTACTGAAAAGCCTAACCACAGCGTGGTTTCACCTACCAGGCGAACAACTCTAGAATACACCAGGATCATGAACTTTGTAGAAAACAGATGACAACTGAGGCAGAAACATAAGAGTTATACAGTGGCCTCATCTGAAAATATTTTTTTTAAGACTGCTAATCCCAGGAAAGACAAAAGCAAACATGAACAATATTCTTCAGAGATCCACTATTACAGTAATCCCAGCTCCTCTAATCTTTCTCACAACCAGAAAAGTCAGTCCTGCTTTCCAATAAAGTAAAATTAAATAAACAAAAAACCCCACACCAACCAAAAAACCCAACCCACACTTACAGACTTGCATTTTGAAAATGTCAGTTAACACTATCTCTACAACATTCCTTCCCTTTCAGTCTTATTACATACACTAATAGTTCATAGGCTCTCAAAAAAACCCCACTGCCAAATGAAAGGCTGTGCTCCCACAGAAAAGTCTAAGAAAATATTAATTAAAAATTCAGACAGAGAAGTTAAGTATCAATTGATTTAAAGACTCTCAGGATTTTGACAGAAACTAATTTTTTATTTAAAAGATATCTGGACTTTTTTCTTCTTGAATCTGTTGAGACAGTGAACTTCACAGGAGGTATAATAATTTCTAATATCATCACAACTAGCAGTTATCTGTCAGTCATCTAACTTAAAGTCAAGTGAACCATGTAAACCAAGCCCTCAGAGCTGGGAGGTCTTTTATAAACTTAAATTATTTAGATAACATGAAACTCATAAGTCAAGTCAAAACAATAAACTTCTTGTATTTGCTATACAAGTAGAAACTGTTCTTCATTTCCTAAAGTCACATACTGAGTTAGCCAATTTATTCTAAAAGCAGTTGTCCTGGACCAATTTCAGCATTCCTTCAGGCAAACATGCTGTTATTGAAACAAGTAAATCTTTTTTAAGTTCTAACACTTTATTTCAGTTTAAAAAAAAAAAAAAAATTGCAGCCTATATGTCAGCTCTCAAATGCCACCAAGGAAGCTCAAGAAATGACGTATCTTTGGAAGCAGAATGTAAGAGTTGCCAATCACTTTTGCTAGCAATCCCTTCCCTTCTAATCACACACAGACTATTCCTTCTCCTCAACTGAACACAAAGCAGCAGCTAGCACATGCAAACAGAATCTTCCTTCACAACACAGAACTCACTAGTCAAATATAGAGGAGAAAGACTTGGGTCAGAAGACACCTATGCAAGTCATGAGCTTAAGATCACAGAAGAAGCAAACAAGCCATTTCAGTAGGTATTTTCAAAACATACAGGAAAATTTAATGTTACTGATAACTCTAACACAATTTGGTTGGGACATTCCACAGAAATTCTGATAACTTGTGCAAACATTGGTAGTGTTATGAATCAGGGCAATTTCTGGGGCTTGGGGTTGTCGCTGATTTTTTGGTTTCTTTTTAAATCATGCACGATGTGAAAATAACCATGCTGAAAATAAATTTATGAAAGGAACTTTTACACTTCTACCTACAATATAACAGACTAGACTGGATGACCCAGAAATACACCAACATATAAAATTTCTATGTCAAGTAGTTCATATGAGAAGTATTTAGTTTCTGACCTAGCCTCTGTTCTACCCTGCTTTGCCAGGTGGGGGGGGGGGGGGGGGCAAAAGGAATCTTTTTCCCCCCTCAAGTTCTTACATCCTTTTCCTGCAGCACTACTAGAAAACTCTTAACCCCCTCACTCAGTAACACAAAACTTCCTATTCTCTTCATTTCTTAGAAAAATAAACACCACTAAACTTTTGTAGGTTTTCCTTCACAGCTTATTATGGGCTAATTTATGTATGACTCTTCCTCTGCAAGCTTGGCAAAAATCTTCATCTCTTGCTCTAAAACACAACCTCTTCTACATTTCATTCACCTCCTTTCTTCCTCAAGCTCCTACCAGCACCACACCACCTTTTTGCTTGCCACAGTAGCAAATAAAATGTCAGCTGAATGCAATTTGCTTTCTGAAAGGCAATGATGAGCTGTACAGCTCATTTCTGCACTTAAATTTCAGGGTGAGTAACAGAGAAAGGACAAAATAGCCATGGGAGAGACCATATGCAAGAGTCTGTGGGAAGCAATAAAAACTACTCATCACCACTTGCACTATCTCTTGGGCAGGAAGCAAGGCCATGGTATAGTTGCACCAGCAGCTTTCAGTAAGGCACAATTATGAACTACCAATTATCTCTTCCTAGACTGGGGACTTTTCTATTAGAATGCCTTACAGGCAACTAGTTAGACAGGTTTGCTTTAGTTCTGCTGCTTCTCCTCACACATATTGAGAGCATTCAGTGGTAATAAGTATTTTCATACAGGTAAATCTAGCACTTAGGTTTACTTGGGTTTTGAGAGATTATAGCGAAGCATAAACACCTTCAGCATAAAAAGCTTCAGCTGTTTTATACCTTCAAGATAAGGAGTTTCATCAGAGGAAAAAAAAAAAAACCTGAAAGTGGGCGGCAAACCACAGCCTTTAAGTACTATAACTGATAGAGATTTTGCTGCAGAGAGGCAGTAATTGTTCAGGATCAAATATCATTGCGTTCCAACTTTGGTCAATAATTCTGTGATTTAGCCTCTCGCAGGTTTACATTAGTAAACAGCAGCTGCAGCTGAACACTCAAATTACTTACATTTGAGACATCAAATAGAGGAAATAAGAAATAAATACATAAACTATTATAGACCCTCAAATATCTTACAAGTATGAACTCACACTGATGCATAATATTCCAGTTTCACATTCAAGGCAGTACAATCCTTGCCACATCAATGAGTTTCCTCTCTCCTAACAGCAAACGTAACTGCAGTACTCATGTCCTCGTTCCCCTGTGATTTTACCACCAACATTGTTCATTTCTACCATTTAACTAACTTGAGTGCAAGTCGCCTCTCCTGACAAAATCCTGCTATTTAAGTTTTTATGCAATTCAAGTTTTACAGAATAACAGTGCGGGGAGAATAGTACACAAATTAATTGCTACATGAATACTGATTTAAGAGATCGAGTGGATTACTTTTGCTGCTTCTACACTTTAAGTTTTCTAACACTACACTGATCGGAGTCATAAGTGTGACCAGATTTAACATCTGAACAATATAATGATATTAGCAGAAACCCCAAATACAGCGAGTTTCCCAGGAGAAATTCTGCTTTTGCAATGGAGCCAGCAGGCTATTTTTTTCTCTCTTAATATTTTCCCACTTTTGCTTCAAACAAATAAGATTCATCAAGTAAAAAAACTAAAACAAAAAAGGTTACACAGTCAGAACCACAAGCAGCATTCCTATGTTAGATTATATACTTGCCTTGGCTATGTAATTCATCCTTCTTTCTCATCCTATGCTCTGCCTGTCAAAGAACAGTTTGAGTAGGAAGAAATTTTAAATATCTAGTTCCAACTTCCCTGCCATGTGCGGGGACACCTTTCATTAGACCAGGTTGCTCAAAGCCCTATCGAACCTGATCTTCAGCACTGCCAAAAATGAGATACTCAATTCTTATGTGGACTTGAAAGCTGTAAGTCAAGAACTTTACATGAATGACTCTGCACACTAGTATCAGTCCAAGGAGGAAAACAGCCTCTCCTCCTCAGTTACAAACTTCCAATACTGAAAAACAGGGGAGAAAGGAAAGAATGTTTCATTTGTCTTCCCATTCCTACGCCTGTATGCCACGTTTTTGGACTTGAGTCACTGTTACCCAATTTCCAAAAGGAAATTCCATATTAGGCAGACAAAGTGAAACCTGTTTTATACCAACTGTACTGTTAATGTACCTGTAACTTTCAAACAATAAAGTAACCTGCCAAGTTACAAATAGTGGCTTTCTCTTTTTTTAAAACAAAAGGTATATTACTACAGTAGCATATAAATCTAGACACTTTGTTCAGCTGATAAATTGTACAGTACAGGGTAGTGCCAAACCTGTCATACTTGCCAAAGGGTAACATGGCAAAAGGGCCTACCAGGGCAGCACCAGCTACTGAGCAGGTGGTGAGCCTGGGAACTGCCCAGGATACAAATCCTGGCCCTTCTGCTGCCATCGTTCTGAAAGCTGATCACTCCACATTTCTGTCATTCTCTCCATAACAAGATAAAAAACCATATACTTGCTTTTCGAAAGGTGTTTTGAAACATACAGATTAAAATGAATTTAAATTTTTTTTTTTCTTTCCAAGTAGCTATATAAATAATATTTTTAATAAACTGTTCCCAAACCCAGGTAGCGAGTCAAAGAAAAATAAAATAACCATAGATTGAGAGAAAGAAGTCGGCTCAACTGTTTATTTAAAGGTAAGCAGAAGCAGCAATAACTAGAAAGGTTTTATTCACATGAAGATTTCAGCTTTTGCGAGTGTTGCATCTCCTGTCGCTGCTATAGGACGAGGAACAGAGTGGCCTATTTTCTGCTTGACTCATGTATCCCACTATTCCTTGCGCTCCTGACGAACCAACAGTGGTATCTTTTAAGCTTGCTGACTCATACAAAGATCCTCCTGCAGGTGAACTGACATCCTGGTGAAGGAACAGAAATACTTGGTAGTAGCCTGGACCTAAAGACTGATCATTCTGAAAGAGTAAAAGGAAATAATTCAGGCACATACAACAAACTGCAGAATTTCCAAACCTCATCTTAAAAATTGCCTCTTGTATGCAAAGGAGATACAGGAAGTGAAAACAACTACGAACAACACTGTAGGTTAAACTGTGATCAAAGAAGTGTCAAGGAACACAATGAGGAGAGGTAAGGCATGAAATAAAACCACACTTTCCTAACCATAACTGTAAAAATTGCATTCTTTGTTTTACTAGGCAGACATGGATGTGTCCAAAGAAAGAGCTAAAACCTTGACATTGACAACAGTATTGCAATCATGAGTCTTATATCACGATTTAGACCCTCAAAGCCACTGGTCCAGTTTCAGCATACACTGAAATAAACCATTAGACAGCTTACATAAATACGTATTTTCTATCCCTTCCAGACTACAAAGATATTAATGAAAGTTTCATAAACCCAGGTGCCTAATTTAGCTAAATGTATAACACAGGTTACAAACCTCTAGACCTCATCAGACCACACAAACACTACTGAAGTAAATAGAAGCTGCAGGTGCTCAATGTCTTTAAAAACTTGTTCATGCAGTGCATGGAAATGTCACATCAACATTGTTCAAATCTGACTGTCTATTTGGAAAAAAAAAATCGTCTCTTAACTTTCATAGCAATAAGTCAGCTCACTAGAAACATGCCCAAATGATATTCTACTCCAGGCTGAAAAAGCCAAACTAAGCTGTTACTTTGTCAAAAAACTGCTTTATGCCCAAACCATTCATGGAAATCTAAGCAGTGCAAACACTTTTTTTACAAGCATTTTATCGAACAGCTTGCCAAGCTCCGTATAAACACATTTTACTATTTCATAAACGTTATATGCCAAGTTTTTGAAATGTGAAGTGACAGGCTCTCAGTGGAATTTCTGCAGAGCTACAAGGTTCTTATTGCCCTCAGGCCCCTGAGACTGTAAATTGACTATACGAAGCAAGTAGCCAGAATCTCTTCCTTTTTATACAGGAATGCCTTGCAAATTAGAAATACTGAAACAGCCTCTACGACCAGCCATAGAATTCCTTTACACAAGGCTCAAAATGCCTCAGTGATCAGCACACAATAAGTATGCAACTCCGCTAGGTTTCTGTTGGCAACATAGGAAAAAGTTTCTCTCTGTCATTAAAGACCCCTTAAAGTTAAGAACTAATGCTAAATATCCTCCAACCCACAGATATACTTTTGCTAGGTATTTACATAAGGAAATCATCTTATCTTCATGATTCTGATTGTTTTCTAAATTTTTTTCTAATTTGTTCACATCCTACTTTCATCCGAAATCCTAAAGTTACACAAAAGCAACTAAGAGTGAACTCACCAATGGCATAAAAACAAACAAACAAACAAAAATAAACAAAAAAATTAAAAAAGAAAGAATAAGCTAGTTTCCAAACTCTGTGAAGTAAAACCCCTTGAGTACAGTTGCATGTGCCATATTATATTACATGTCACTCTATCTGACAGCACTGAAACTTTGCACTTCCGTTTACCAGTTACCTTTCTTAGTGGCTCAAGGTCTCCCTTTGATTACTCCCAGCTCTGACACATAAGCTATCTTTTTATCATGTTTACTTTTGCTTTACTACCATACATTTGTATTTGTAATACTATTATTATTGTAGGTATTTTGAAGTCATGCCCTCTACAGTGCCTTGTAGCACCCATGTAATTCCTGAGATCGTTTACCAGTGCAGATGATGGAAATCAAACAGTTAAGTTATAAACAGACATCAAAGTTCTTTTTTCACTTAACCTAAAGATATTGGAAGAGTTCAGTGGCAGCTGTAATACCTGGAAAAGCTTTAATATTTCCTTTTCAAGTTAGCTATGCTCTAGTATTCCTAAGGTTGCAGAGCAAGCTAGTTAGAATCAGAGCTCATTTCCTGGCATTTAATCCTCCACTGGAATTAGTGTGCTACCTTTCAGTTATTAATCACTTTGATACTACAGGCTCTTACCTCAGAGTTTAAATTGTCAAGTCACGCATGAATGCAATTTACTCCTACAGAAAATTCCCTGGATTTCTCTACTAATCTAAAGCAGCAGTGTTCCATTAACCAATTCCAAAATTTTATTTAAAAGTTTTCACTTTTCCACATTCAGTCTCATCTTTTTCAAAGTTTCAGTTGGCTATAATGGAAGGCTTTAACCTTTAGCTCTCTGATAGAAAGGGATCACCTCTAATTTGCAAGTACATTTTATTGAACTTTATAGTATGTTGAGAACACTTCTGCAAATGCAGTCCATGTTTGTGCACTAGTCACACTCCACAGTGCAAAAGGGGTTAATGGTTCTTCTGAAAGCTAAGGGTTGTATTTGGAACCTGCTCCCCTTCAACAACTGCTCACCGGCCAAGCAATTCCAAATTGCAATCTGAGCTCCCCATTGCATTCTTAACCACAGCACATGGAAGTGCATCCATGAAATATCTACCCCATGGTGCAAGCTCTCTTCCCCAGGGAAGGAAAGGAACTCTTGCTTATCCAACATATGTGGACTTAACGGCTAAATGACCTCTTTGGATCTCACCACCAGCCAGGTGTTTGGGACAGGTGTATCGTGCTCTCTCATGGGAAATTGATGGAGACACACCTCCCACACACCTGTGCGTGGGTACTGGGCAGAAGCTGCCAGTTCTGCCGGCAAGGATTATCCCAGACACGCCATCAAGCCAAGCTTGCTCGGCTCTCGGTTCAGCGGGGTACCTGGGGCTGGGACCGGACCAACACACGTCCCGGGAGCTTCCCAGGCCACTCGGGCGGGAGCATCTGGGGAGCGGCGGTCGGTAGTCAGGTGCTGGTGGCATCAAACTTGCTCGCTTTCCAATCCCCTGCGAGTTCTCAAAGCAGAACGTCAAAGCACGAACGTGGTCACACAAAAGATGAAAGGCAGCGACCTGAAACACGGCGTGAAAACCCAAAGGCGACCCCAAAGGGCACAGCCGGCTGTCACCGCACCACGAGGGATGAAGGGGGGGTGGAGCGGGGACAGAGAGGGACGAGGTTTAGGTTGGACATTAAGGATAATTTCTTCCCAGGAAGCGCGATTGGACATTGGAATGAACTGCCCTGGGAGGTGGTGGAGTCACCGTCCCCGGAGATATTTAAGGAAAGACTGGACATGACACCCAGCGCCGTGGGCTAGTTGACAAGGTGGTGTTCGGTCATAGGTTGGACTCGACGATCTCAGAAGTCTTTTCCAACCTAACTGACTATAATTCTGAGCAGCCGGGCACCGACCCCCGGGGCCGGGGCACCAGGGCCCGCTCCCGGCGCGGGCGGGGGATGGCCGGGCGGGCTCCGCGCTCCAGCCCCGCGCTGCCACAAACTTTCCGGGGAGGGAGGGAAAAGAGGGGAGCGGAGGGCGCCGGCGCGGGGGGTGGGGGGGGAAGGAGGGGGCAAGGAAGGGGGTACTCGGCGCGGGCCTTACCCGTCCTTGCGGCGGGCCTTGTAGACGTGCCCGTAGGTGCCTCTGCCCACCTTGCATCCCTCGTACTCGAACAGGTCCTCCACCCGCTCGCGCTCGGCCGCCAGCTTCGACTTGAACTCGTAGTCCATGTCTCGCCCATGGGCGGGGAGGGACGGGCGGACAGGGGGACGCGGCGGCCCGATCAGCACCCGCGGCTGGCGGAGCCCCCTCCCGGCGCCGCCATGTCCGGGGCTCGGCGGGGGCGGCGGGCGGGGGGGTGGGGTACGGGGGGCGGTTTGTTTTTGTTTTGGTTTGGGGCTTCTCGGCGGGGGGGAGGGGGGGAGCGCTTCGCCGCCGCCACCCGCTTCAACTGGGCTCCTCGCGGGGCGGCGCGAGGGCTGCCGGGAGTCGTAGTGCGACTGCGGGCGCCGGCCCCGCCGCCGCGGGAGGGAAAGCCGCGGCGCCAGAACTACAACTCCCGGCATGCCCCGGGAGGCATTGGCCGGGCGGCGTCGGCGCACTGCCCTCCCCGGAGACAGTGGAGCGTTTCAGCGGCCGCTGGGAACTTGCTGACTCTTCACATTGCGGGCAGAGGCGGGAGCTGCGGGCAGAGGCGGGAGCGGCGAGCGCGGCCGGACGCGGCGCCTCTGGCTGGCAGGGAGGGACGGAGGGGTGTAGGGCGGAAACGACGGAGGACACGAACCGCACGCTGTGGGGGGCTGAATAGTGCGACAACTTGTTTATCTCGGCAGCTGCCACTCACTGCTTGGCCCCGCCCCCCTGGCGCTTGCTGCCCTGTGATTGGTCGGCCCGCCCCCCGTGCCGCTGGCGGGGAGGGGCCGGTGCCGGCCCCGCGGGCTGTGGCGCTGCGGGTCCATGTTGGAATCGGGAATTCTCAGGGGCTCCGGACGGACAGATGCTGCTAAATAAATCGACTGTTCATAGGAATATAGATGCAGATACAGCCTTTGCGCCCAGATACACTCCAGGCGTATTGCTGTGTCTTTATGATCCGATGCCACAGCAAGGCTATGCCTCTTCGGCCCCAAGCGGATTTTTAGACAAAACGCGGGGTTGCTGTGAGGCTCAGATTTAATGCGAAGTACTTTGAGATTGCAGAAATACTGAAGCCTCTTAACATTATGTCTTGGCCTTTCAGGGATTTTTTTGTGAAAAGCATCACTCTCTGCAAGCATATTTGCATTATGGAAGTGCCACGCATATCTAAACAAATATGAAGAATCACAACACGTCACAGAATCAATTAGGTTGCAAAAGACCTCAGAGATCATCGAGTCCAACTATGACTGAACATCTCCGTGTGAACTAGATGATGGCACTAAGTGCCATGTACAATCATTCCTTAAACACCTCCAGGGATGGTGACTCCACCATCTCCCTAGGCAGCCTATTCCAATGTCTAATCACACTTTCTGTGAACAAATTCTTCCTTATGTCCAACCTAAACCTTCCATGGCACAGCTTAAGACTTTGCACTCTTGTCCTATCACTAGTTACCTGGGAGAAGAAGTCGACCCCTGCTGGGTACAAACTCCTTCCAGGTAGTTGTTGAGAGTGAGGAGGTCACCCTTGAGATGACCTTACACAACCTGAAAGTTACATCCTGCCCTAAAAGCAAGTGACAATCCCCACCTTGTGTATTCAACATTAGAGTACAACAGCCAGCAGCAAGTGAATGAAGCAGAACTAAATTAGAGGAAGGGAAATACACATGGAAGCTGTCCATATATAGAAATGGTTCATCACCTGCCCAGCCAGTGTTAGTTACCTCAGTGGAAAGTTTTTCCACAGGCCGGATGGGAGGAGTGGAGGAGCTGAGCTGATGAGAAGCTGTCATTGCTGACAAAGCACAGGGAGATGTCAACTGCACGATCATGCTATATATGATTACTGGTGCATAGCTAAGTCATGAGGTCGTAACCAGAAGTTTGCTTCTCAAGGAAAGGCAGGAGTGTTACCATTTTGAGGTGATTATTTCTTCCAGAAGGCTATAGATGATTCAGAATTTCCCTAGTGCCAGGTAACTAGCAACCGAAATTCTCAGAAAATTTCATCACTCCTTTACCAAAACAGTACTTTGCAGAGAACTGCAAGTGCTTTTCTCTGCAGTTCCAGATGTGAATCTTTCAGAACAAGGCCCGATCGTTAACTGGCAATTTTCCTAAACAGGAGGAAGAACAGCACTAATCTTTCAATGCCAACATTAAAGGCATTTGCTAAAATTAGAACTTACCATATAAAATTTTGCAAAGCATTCACATCTTTGGTCACCTGGAATTCAAAGCCAACACTTAGAAGAAAGAGACACAGACTGAAAAAAGCAAGCTTGTAGCTGTAAAACATTACTCTACCTAGACATATTCAGCCAGTTTTAACAGCAACAGGAATAAAGACTGCCTTGCTGTTGGTAATAATAAACTTTTCAAGTAGTTTGCATTGCCCTCTTTGACCAAAACAATAGGCATTATTGCCCATTTTCACCACTAAGGCTTTTGGTTTTACTCTTTCAATTCCACCACATGCTGACATGACTGTCTTTACTGTAATTCATTGTAAGTCCACAGCACTGATGAGAGAGGGCTAACAGCACTCCCCGTTTTGGAAGCCCAGCTAGGCTGGCATTTGTAAGCCAAGGCAGCTTAATTTCCCCTCGTACTGTACCCTAGTGTTGCAAGCAACCATTTTATCCCTTCTTCCATAAAGTGATTGTGCTTTGCCAGTGAATGTTTTGGCCCTTGCTGCTGCTACTGCTCCACAGAAGCAGCAGCAGCAAGCAGCCATTTATGGAGCAGTGACAATAAATCATCTGAGAGAAAGAGACAGAACAGTACTGTGACATTTCCATTGCTCTTCCAAGCTAGTAGAATGTTGTGATACTGGTAATACTTATTTAATAGCATTCACTTTCCAACAAAAGTGTTTTATTAATTTTATTACTTCTGGTCAGAAGATAAATGACTGTAGCATTTTTAATATGCAATGCCCTCTCATTTGTTTAATTTTGCTGATGCAGAAAGTCTAAGTAGCACTAGCAAAGAAAAGAGAAAATTACAGGCTTATAGATTGCAAGCAGGATTTTTTTCAGCCTGCCAGCCTAACTGAACATACCTGGTTGTCGCTCATTAGAATCACAATTTCCTCCAAATCTCAAGTCACTGTGGTTAAATAGTGACTGGATTGTTAGAGATGAAAGATGTTTTAAACGACTGAAAGTTGAAGAATTGAATATTCTCACCAAGTCTCTAAAGAGATCTCCAAGACAGATAAGATATGAATTTCTAATGCAAAAAGGAAGAATTTGGTCTGTGATACTTCAGTGTCCAGAATGTGATACATACAGACCATTTTTCTTTTTTGTAGATTGCCTTGCACTTAAAATACACTCCTATTTTCTTTTCAGCTTGCTTCATTCTGTGGGCAATCTCTTACAGTTCTCTCTTCATGTATTAGTGAGACCAAAAAGTAGGTGGTGGGTTTTTTAACTTTTCTAGGCCACATCTGGAAGTAGTTGCACCTTTTCTTAACTCACTCTCTTTGTAAGCTTTTACTTGTTAATCTAGTGGGAATTTTTTGATTCTTAGGGATCAAGGCAGCATTTTTTTCAGTAGATCTTGAGTGGAACGTGAATAAGCATACACACTCAAGTGTTCAGTTATGTCAGTCACATTTAAAACCGATGTTGTTTCATTTAAGAGTGAAAGGATGCATGTCAGAAATCCAAAGGATACAAGTAGAGAAAATTTAGAATGGATAGAAGTCTCACATGAACTATATTATCATCTCTACAGAAGCATAGAAAAACAGTCCTATTCCAAAAAAAGTAGAGGTATACTTGGGATTTTTAAACATGTTAGTGTGAGAGTGAGAAGAGCCCAGTGAAAGTGGGACACTATGCCAGATGATTTCTAATAGAAATAGATTAGAAAGTCTTCAACTGGCTGTAAGTTCATATGTTATCATTCCCAGTAAAACTCTGAATTTTGGAATCTTTTACGTCAATTAAATTCTAAATCCCTATAGTAAAAGTATTAACCTTATTCTATAGGTTTAAAAACATAGCAAATAACTACAGGGCTCTATTAAGATTTTACAGTAAATTTAAGGAGCATGCAAGGAATGGAGGGAGTACTGAATTCTGCACTCATGGTATAATTATTTCACTGACTCTCTTTTGTTGGAGATTTTTAAAATTCATTTTTATCATGCCATAATCCAAATAGTACTAAACCAGAAACCTTGTGCTGCTTTTCTTGAGTGTAATCCAAGAACCTGGTTCCAGAATAGGCTGTACTGCTTTACACCGTGTTTTTTTCCTGAGTAAAAGAAAACCCTCAAAAAAGCTATTCCCTATCTTCTCTTTACAGACTGGCAAGAGTGAACAGTTACCTGACAAAACCAAGGTAACTCAGCATTCAGCAATTAAAAAACAGTGGGAAACAGCAAAGTAAAAGTGAAATAATTCTGCATTGCTCAGTGTGCCATAGTTCATCATTATGCCACTATACCTCAACCTTATTGCTGATCAACTAGTGTAATCCCATGTATATCTTTCTTAGGATATCCACTTACTCCCTGTGGATTGTGATGCAAGATGCAGAAGCTTATTTCATTTGAGGAGCAGCATGCAGTATTGTGAGTTGGCTTCAGTTTGACAGAAAAAAAACCCCAAACAAACAGAGGATACGATTAACTAATGCCTTTGTGTTCACATTTGAGAATCAGCATGACAGCTGGTTTAGAGGGCAAGCCAATACCTCCAAAGTAGAGATTTAGAGAAAGCCTTGAATTCCAAAAATGTTGAAGTTGCCCATAATTATGGAGAAAGCATAAACTCTTATTCTGAATATAGTGGTCTAAAATGTCATCTCTTGGAGCTGCACAGTCAGTGTAACTGAGTTTCCTTGTCTTTGTTAGTATACATGGTTTCAATATTTCTTCAATATTCAATATTTATTGTCAGCATCTTCATTCTAGCACCACCATATTCCATCTGTGGTATTTTCTTGTCTGTCGTTAAAGTTTTCAGAAGTTAAATAATTCTAAACTTTGCTGTAGAATCCACTGGAAAGGACAGTACCATGTCATAAAAAAGGAAAGATATTTCTTTAATTATCCTTGAAGGATATAAAAAAGAATACAGCAAAACTGCCCTGTCTGATAGCTTTCTGCAGTTAAATTCAGTCCCACAGAAGAAGTGGAACTCTGCTAAACAGATAACCTGAACTGGATCAAGTTTTACTCTTATGTTTTCAGGTTTTTTCTTGGATATAATAGGTTTTATACCACTGTACTGGCTGAATCGTAAATACAAGCTACAGTTACAGAACAGTATTTTATGACAGTCTATAGAACATACATAGTTTATATATACAGAGCTATTATTCTTTAATGTTGCTTCTAGCCAAACGGATTGTGGTTACAAATGTTTTCAACACCAAAAGTTCAAAAGAGTGTTAATGAATCTTCTTTGGGTAGGAAACATAGGACAAGAAATAACAAACATCAGTTGTACCAAGTGAGATGTATATATAGGAAAACCTTTGAGTGATAAAGGCAATTATATAATGAATTGTCTGAAGATACTTTGCAATCATTAGATTAAAATGAAAATCATTTTAAAGAAAATTTTAGATCAACCTCTGTCAGAAATTTTGTAGGTAAGGTAGCATTAATATAATGAGAATTTAAATTTCTTGTTTTTCTTTCCATCTTTATTTTCCCATGTCTCTGCTATTCTATGTGATATAAGAAGGACCCTCAGTTCATGGACTGACTAGTTAAAAGAAAAAATACAAAAGACGAAAGTAAACCATGAGTTTTCGTGACATAAGGGTTATCCCACAAGGATTCATCCCTTACACTGAACTGTATATAGTTCACAAGTGAACTGGGAAAAGACATGAATGACGATGTGACAACATTTGAGAAACATATCTAATAATTCAGATCTGAAGCTGATTGAAAAGTACTGCAAGAGACTTCCACAACACTGTGCGAGTAGTGGTAGTTGAAAAGCAGTGTTCCAAAGTGCAGCGTAATGCACGTGGGGGTTAAAATATACAGACATGATGACAAACTCTAAAACTAGTATCAGGGGGAAAACCCTTAAAGTCACTGTGAGTAGTTCTCTGAACAAAGGTTCAGTGCTCAGAAGTTATTAATAGCACGGGAAAGGTAAACTTTTTTAAGAAAAGCGTAAGAAAACATGATGTAAAGCACATTTATATGACTGTATATATAACTTGTGTGTTGCTTTCTGTTCTAGTTTCCATTCTAGTTCTCAAAGCCCATACAGAAGGATTACAGTAATGTTCAGGATTGGATAACCAAAACTCAGAAAATCAAACTGGCAAAATGATGGGATACAAATACATTAGCAGCTTTTAAATACAAAATACTGCCAATGTCTTAGCAAGTCTGCAAGACTCAGATTACTGGAAGCTGGGAAGGCATACAGAAGGGAGTATTGCTACCTCCCTGCCCTTTTCGGATATTTTTTCATCATATGCTACATGGGCCTGTGGTCTCGTCTACTACAGCCATTACTATGATCCTATGAAGACAGGATAAATACATTTGTTAGCTGGGAAGGTAAATGATTGGGGGGCTGATAAATAGTTTAAAAAAAAAATTGAGACAAAAAGTGTATTTAATTAATACTGTGTCATTTGCAGCTATTGTATACTATAGTCCAGAGGAAACTTCCAGCTCAGGAATTCACTGGAACACAGTTTGTTAGAATCTGAGGAGTTATGCTAACAAAAGGAATAGGTGATCGAAGAGCTGAATCCCTCCTGCCTGTGAATGATTTTGTAAAACTGTGGTGGAATTAGATTTAGATAAACCTAAGAATTCCTATGCTGAGAAGCTCAATATGTTACTGAAGTTCTGGTTTTCTTATTTCCACCCTAATTCTATTATTTCCTAACTCCATCTGTGCCTCAGTGGCAAAATCCTAAATTATCTAGATTCCAGAACTGTATTTACAGCCAAATAGGAAATGACAGCATTGGCTGCTGGCTCACTATGCTGAAGAAGTTGAGCAACTCTGAATTTTAAAAGAAAGCCAGATGGTCTAATGAGATCAGGAACCAGGAGTTCCATTGTCCTGCATGGTTGTATTTCTTAGGGCATCAGGTTTTCTACCTGCAATGCAAGGCAGAATACTTCCCCCTCCTTAAGAAAACTTTTGGATTAAAGTACTAGTAAAACTATTACTGAGCTTTACTAGCTATGTCTATCAAGCAGTAAAAAATTTGCACTCAGCCAAATTTCAGTCAGCCTAACTCACCAAAATCTTTTTATACTTCATGCTACAATATTGCCAGCACAACTCAGAAAAAAAGAGATTATCCTGAGTCAAATTCCTGTTGATATTTCCATATATAGAAGAGACTTGTGCACTGACTTATAAAGAAAAAATACTTTTTAAATCCTTGCCACCAGACCTCAAAAATTTTATTGTCAAACCCCTGCAGTGCTTCTGGCTGGGTAAAGTATCAAGGAGAAGGTGACTGTGACTTTGGCCTCACAGAAGATGCAGAAACAAGAGTAGATGCAAGGGAAGTATGGGGATGATGCATTCGCAAACAATCACCAGCTGCTCTTACTACAGAACATGAATGCCCTTGCTGCTGATTAACTTCTTATCGCTAACTTCTGTCTTAGCCTCACTCCAATTTTACTCATAGGCCCTGAGTGTCTATATGAGCAATCAAAATTATTAAATCAGTGCGCAGAAGATGAAGTGTGTTCAACTGCCATGTTAAGGTTTCTTTGAAGGATAGTGTCCTTGGTTCCTGGTAGCCTCTGATAGTATATTGTGTCTGGTTGGAATGGGGTTAATTTTGCTCCCAGCAGCGTGTATGGCGGTGTGTTTTAGCTTTGTGACCAAAGCAGTGTTGATAACACACTCATGTTTAGCTGTTGCTGAGCAGTGCTCGCAAAGCATCAAGGCCTTTTGTGTTTCTCACTCTGCCCCCGCAGCATGTAGGCTGACATGAGCTGACCAAAGAGATCTTGCACGCTGTGTAACATCATTCCCAGTTATGAAACTGGGATGGGGGGGAGTTTTTGCAAAGTTGCCATTCCTTGCAAACTTGCTGGGCTTCAGTCTGTGGCGGGAGGTGGTGAGTGAGTGCCTTTCCACCACTTACTTATTTTTCTTCCTCCTTTTTTTTTTTTTAATTGACTTATGAAACTGTCTTTATCTTGACCCATGCCTTCTTCTTGCTTTTGCCCTCTTGATTTTCTCCGCCATCCCACCTCAGGGTGAGTAAGTGAGTAACTGGATGGGTGTTTAGTGGCTAGCCAGCATCAACCACCATCCATAGGAAAGATGAATGAGAAGGAAGTGGGATGCATCTTACTAGATTAATTGCTTTGTCATGACTCCCTTCTATGCTGTATGTGGAAACTACCAAATCCCTGTTGTTAGGGACTGGAAGAAGTCACAGTTTATTTTGGTTTTCCCATCTGCTGGTGTCAGCAATAAGGCAGTAGGGATCTCAAAAGGATTAACAAACTGATAACAGTTCTTGTCGTGTGAACCAGCTGAACAAAATGTGCTGCTTCTTCCAACCTCTAATGCAGGCATAGGCAACCTATAGCTCTTAAATGACATGAAGCTCATATGTGGCTTCTGTAAGAGCTACACCATATGCCAGATAGCAGGCACTGCAAGTGTGGAAGTTCTGCACCTTCTGTGTGTCCAGCTCTCAGAAAAAGCAAACAAACTGAGGTCACTGAACCCAAAATTCCCCTGCCACCTTGGACCCAGCTCTACTCTCCAGCAGAATCCTTAACAACAGCCTATAATGCCAATTTAGAGTTTGCTCTCTCTTTAGCGTGATGAGATGTCACATGAACTTGAGTTTTCATTTCTCATCTTCCTTAATCTCGAACAGTTCTGTTCGATTCTGCACAGCCACAGTCTGATATCATAACAGCCAAACCAAAGTCTTTCTCTGAATGAAGTTTTCGTACCCTTGGGTAAACCTTTGGCAAAACAGGCTCCTCCACCTACTCTATGATTTCTGAAGAACTGTATAAATTTGAATTTTACATGTGTATGAGCTTTTCAGGACTGTCTGAAAGCAAAAAACATGGAAAGGTTGGGGGGTTTGTTTGTTTGTCATCTCAGAAAAGGAGACTTAAATTTTAAGAAGTGTATTTAATACACTCTTTAAATGGATCTTCAATAGTAAGTTAATAGAGACATGTTTATCCCAGAGTCTGTTCCAAATCACATTTTTAGCATTGGAAGACATACATCATATGTGTTTCAGTTCTTGTGTCTATGAAGTCGGAACAATCATATTTAGACATCATTAATAGGACTGTCTCAAATCTGATTGGTAACTGTGGGCACTCTGAATATTAATTATTACTTTATTATAGTATTTACTTCATTATTATAAAATTATAGTTGCCTGTGCAAACAAAACCTTTTTCATATAACCTATTGAGTCCATTGCTTGCAATGGATTCTTTGGCATAAAAGCCAGGAGCTGTAACTTTAGCATGCTTGTTACAGAAGCAAGCATGCTTGAAATAGAAATAATTGTGCTATCAGTGGTAACAGAAACAATAGCAGTAGACTGGCATTGGATTACCAATTTGTTCTCAGTAGTGAAATCCTGAATACCATGTGGTGAACTAGATTCTTAAGGAAAAGAAGATAAACTAAGATAAAGAAAATTTGTTGAAATGGTGACCATTGTGCTGGTTGTGCTAAGAATCTATTTTAAATGCCAAGCTCACTTCAGTCTGCCTAATCTTGATGATTTGCTTTGGATTCTAATCATTCCCAGGTAGAGATCAAGCTGTTCTCTGAAGAAGTGTCTGAAATGCAGCCCTAACTTCTTTGGATCTGTGTCCCATTCTTCATTCTGTCCTGGTGTCCACACCTCAGGTTCCCTGCCCATCATTAATCTTCCCTTCCCCCAGTGTCCACAGCTCCCTCCTCCTGCCTCCCAGCTACCAACTGGATGAGAACCAAGGAGATGTGGCTGCTTTTCAGCTGGGCATGTGCTAGCTGCCAGCAAACTCAACATAATAAATAACCTTTGAGCTCAGGCAGCAGCCTTTCACTCACAGCAATAATTTCAAGGAAGTAGTCTTCCTTCACTGAACTGCTGTGTTTCTTAAAACTTGGAGGAATTTCATAGCCTGAAGTTTTCTATTCCTGAGCCAAATGTAACTGAAATGATGGATTGAAAAGTTATTAGATAGGGTCTGACAAGATGGGTAGGCAAACAGTATAACACCTAAGCCCTGTTTCCTGAGGCTTACAATCCCAGAGAAATGCCCTTTGACAATGTAATAGATACAGTTCCCAGTAGTTTATAAATAAAGTTTAAGGATGGTAGGTCTGGGCAATAAGCAAAATATTGGTCTCAGGTGTTTCCTTACCATTTACAACATTCAAGGGAAATCTCCAAAGTCATTTAGAGGTATCAGAGCAGAAAAGCTACAGTGGTTTTGATTTATTTAGATACATGCAGAAATTAGTAGAGACAGGGATCACATTTCAGGAGCTAGGACATGTGTCTTTGTTAACTGTCTCTGCTTCAGCAGTTAGGCATCATTTCCCAAACAAATATAACTGTAGTTCCTTGTCAGAGGGGAGGAATTATTTGTAAATTAAAATAAAACAAACAAACAAATAAATAAATAAATAAGTATTCATAGGTCCATTCTATGCAACGCTACTGAATGAAATATTTTCACTGCCTTTGGGACTTCCTGCATATGAAAGATCTTCTACATGAATATCCACAAATGAGAATCATATGCAGTGTATATATGACTGTTTTTTCTGCTTTTATTAAATGCATTCCTTTTTCACATTTCCAACATCCTAGATTGTATCTGACCTAAATTCAGATACAAAAAGAACTGGTTTTGGCACAGTCCAGGTAACATGATACCTGTTCTAAAGTCTGATAAAATTGCGTGCTTTATTTTGTGTGTAATCTCTTTTCCTTGATATCACTTGAGTATTGATACCACATGTCATCCTTATCCCTTCAAAAACACATAAAAAGTGAGGGGGGAAAAAAGGGAAAAAAAAAAAATCTGGACACAAATTCACCGTGACGTGACTTTGGTGGAAGGAAGACAAAGACGCGCTGAACTCAGTGGCATTACTGATGAATTTATTTATGACTGTCAAAAATTCGAATTGCAGTGAAAGTATGTCAGCTCCCTGAAATGGTAGGAAAATCTACCTAAGGTCAAAACTACGTTTAAGAAGAACTTAAGGTCTGAAAGCAATCTGGTGGTCATACTAACTCTGGAAAAACTGAAAATAGAGGAGTACATTTGGTAAATTACTGATGAGGAAACAATATGCAGTGACTGTATATTGGTCAGGCACCAGGGCACATAATATGTGTTCACAGAGAAAGGAGTTAGTAGAGAAGGTCTGCACATCTATATGAGAAACAATATTGGAAATAAAGACAAAATATGGAAGAAAGCCCCAGAATATGGGGAATTTGATTTCCCAGCTCAAAGTGATCTTGTGTAAAAGAAAATTTAAGAGCTGTGCCCTGACCACTGCAGAGCTTTTAGCAGGCAAATCATGTAAAATCCCTTTCAGGAGCTCTTTCCTACATACAGAAGCTATATGGACTTATTTCATGCACTATTAACCAAACAAGTTCAATTTCTGTGTGTGGTTTCTCTCACATTGACTTAGAGCTATTTTTATCTGTTTGGTTTATGGCTGTACGTTTAGACAATAAGCACAAATTAAGTTTGCAAACAGTTGCTCCATCTGGAGCTGTTACTCCTCCCTAGCCCTTTATCACCGACTGGTTGCAAACATTTCCCCCTACAGTTCTGCCAGCCTGATCCCAAACAGGCCCCTCTGTGCCAGGGAGACTGGTGAACAACCTCCAATGAAGTGTCCAAGGAGATGATGAGCCAAGGAGCACATGTGGGTGCAGTAACCTGCTGCTGGATGGTGACGAGCAATGAGACGTTTTATCTTCATCAGTTCCAGCTACGGCAGGAAGGAAACATCAATCTGCTGCCCTGCTGATGGTTAAACCAGTATAAACAGATCTAACCATGCTAAAGCCTTGACTGCACACAGCCATGTGTACTATACTTGCTATATTGATTTGAAAATCAATAATGCTAAGTGGATAACCCCCTTGTGCAAACATATTTGTAGCACTTTGAAGGATTTTTTTCACCAATGTGATATTCCTATAAATTTATCTCTAATACCATGAGTGATTTTATCATAATCTACAGCATGAAGTAGTGTTGCATTCTGAGCCAATATTTAAGCATTAAACACAGGTATCTTATCTCTATTTATCATCTCACAAGGCTGTTTTACTTTAATCTTATCTAATTACACTGCAGTGTAAAGTAGTGCCATTTTTAAGTAGTTTTAGGAGGCCTTTATTAGCCAAATGAAGCAAAAGGAATACCAAAAAAACCTACTGAGCAGAGCCAAATGAAGCTTCAGGATAGCTGTGAAGATTGGGCTGTAGGTTAGGTTATTCCCATGCTATGTGACATGGAATGAGCAACTCTGAGGCGTGCTGGTAGCCCCCCACTGTAGCCAGGTCTCTTGAATGCCCTTTTGTCATATTTGAAAGGATATAACTTGAAACCAAGTAAATCAGCAGAATAAATAGATAACTTCTGATATTAAAATCCTTCAGTCACGGTATTTATTACAAAATGCATGATATACTTCTGAATTATACCCCCTATTCAAAAAATCCTTTCCTTGAGAAACCCTGCCAGAACCATCATAAAGGTGTGCTCTTCTCTTCCCTTTCACCTGAATCACAAAGTCTTCAGAACTTACTGTCCTGCTGAGTGGGGTGAATTGTAAAGCTATGTACAAGCAAAACAGACCTGGAGAACTGATACTTGCAGGCAAGTAATGCACCTCTGAGCACTCACCAGTGCCCATGGCCCCGTGGTGGGCAAGTCAGCCACCCAAATTCCTAACAGAGTTAAGAACTGATTGACAGCCTTCTCAAAGGCAGCAGGCAGAGAGACTTCAGAAGTAGTTCAATACTTGGTAAAAGCTCCACCTAGGCACTCCACATGTCTTAGGAATGCAAATATTTTGCAGCACTCTGATCCTGGTAGGAGGTTCCTTCTTTGTATTCTTAAAACTAATCCAAATCCAATTATTTTATCCTGTGGGACAATTTCTGCATTAAAAGAGCAAACTCAGATATCTTTCTTAGCCAGAGGATTTGAAGCTGAAGTCATTCTGAAATCTCCACTGTAACTTTAATATATAGTGTGTGTGTGTGTGTGTGTGTGTGTGTGTGTGTGTGTGTGTGTATAAAAGAAATGGTCTGCTAATAAAAAATATAGCAAGACTGGTATATGCAGGCAAGAAGATTCATTTCTTAATTTAAGATTTAAGTAAGTTATATATAAGAAATTTTACATGCAACTTAAGAAAGATGGTACATTAGGACATTAACCCATCTAGTATTTCTAGCCAAGAATCAGTTGATTGGAATAAAAACATTTTGACAGACAAGTACCAAAAAGAGGTGTCAGGAGCTGATATCCTGATAATGATGGTATATTGTATAAGGGTGTCCCAGAGTAGGGGCAAATTCTGGCACTGCACACTGACAGCCATAGTAATTATTTAACCCTGCTGGAGTTAATGGAATTATGGCTACCCTTCCCTCCTCTTCCACTAGAATAACCTTGTAAAAGAGACAGTCTGATGGAAGATGTACATGTTTCCCAGCTCAGGAGTCAGAAACCCGTGAGGATCCTGAAGACAAACTACCTCTGAAGCAAAAAAACTAGCACTTCCTATTAAAAGTCAAGACACAAAGCAAACTTTATGTACACCCTGTCTCAGAAAAGATTTGATAAAACGTGGCTCCATACCTTCAGCAGGTCACAACAACCAGACCCTTTGGTACTCTGGGTGGGTAGGCTGCAGTAGGTCCCACTGTCCCTGCACTCTCATGCCTAGTAGAGGCCACCTTGCACGAGAGCCATTGTTGATGGAAAATAAGGGAGTGGTATATCCCTTCTTTTTCCAAAACATATGATCTCAACTCCTGGCACAGGGCATTTCACTTGTTCCTCACTGCCCTGAGTTCAAGTAGATAAACATGAGGCTGTGCTGTACCAGGGACTGTGCCATCACATTATCTCAGTAAGATGCCTATCTGCTACTGCTACTGCATTTATGCAGAAAATGGGGGAACCCTCAGCAGCTGGTCCAAGGTGTGTCCCCCACAGACATAAATAGCTTATAACTTGTACTTGTTTGCATGAGGTCTCACATACTGTGTTAAATCAGTACAGGGAGCGACATGCCCCAGAAGAGCTAAACAAACCCAATTCTCAGAGTGCCAAATTTATGTACAAGCTTTGCCATTCCTTGAAAGAAGTCACGTTGGAGACAGAGTTTGACAGGAAGATAGTCTGTCATTTAACTGATAGACTTAAGGTTTGTATGAGAGCCAGTTGTGACTTTGAGAAATTTAGCATGAAATACAGAGAATAAGGGGTCAGTTATCCCTATTACTTTTTGAACCAATGTAGTACCTGAGCTGTGTGTTGACATTTTTTCAAAATGGTGTCAACCTTTGTATAGTCCCCCTATTATCAGTGGCCATTACATGGCAAAATTAACCACTTTAGTCTAGTACTAACAATGCTACTTTTGTATTATGCTTATTGTATTATCTTATGTATTGTTCATAATCATGCATACTCTTGCCTTTTTTTTAATACTGATATTTTCCACAAAATGCACTTGTGTCATTTAAAGAAATCAATAGCCGCATTATCTTCAAATTGCCTCATGTATTGTGGCACTGTAAGAAACTAGGTGTTGGAAATAAAATGTTAAGCCATCCAAAGCCACTGCAGTTAATCATGTTTAACACCTGACTAAACCAGGCTCACTCAGAGCTTTTGGTAGAGTCCTGCTCAAGCCATTCTGTTGTATTATGTGAGAGGCCATTAATAGCTGCATTTTCTATTAAAGCTGGATGTAATTCCAAGAAGCCAAAGGCCCTGTTCAAGTTTAGGAATATTTTGTATCTTTCATTTCTCTGGTACAAAAGTTCTTGGAAGGGCTTACGATTTGGTTTTTTTGTGACCTACAGATGGACTATTGATTATAAATCTATCTGCTTTTAATTAGTATATCATCATGAAAAGCATATGAGAGGAGACTGCAGAGACTATATCCTTCTGGTCAACCACCATAGTGCTGAGTTGCTTTTTATTTACTCTCTTGAATCTGTAATGAAAATACACATACTCCACCGCAATTAAAGTGTTAATTTTTGTCATCACTATTCTTATTTCCACCACAAAACTGATGTGAAAACTCAGCTTTTGTGTTGCCTGAATAACGTAATTCCTCCAAACAACTCACACTTGAAGTGGAACAAAAACCCCAACTCTGAAAAGCAAAAAGAGAGCAGAGTGTTAAGGCAGGGCAGGCATCAGTGTGGAGAGCCAGGTTTTTCTGAAACAGGGTGGGATTAGAGACAAATTTCCAAAGAGTTGAGTACATAAATGAAAGGGGACAGAAGCTTAAGGATGTCCTACTACATATTACTTTAAAAGGTATGCTTTTTCCTTTGTGGCAGTGCTTGAACTTGACTTTTTTTTCCTCTTGAAAGGAACAGCCTTTTCTTTTCTTCTATGGCTTAGCATAAGAAAGGAACAGGCTTTTAATGGTAGCTTGCTTTTCTTCAGCTTTCAGACAAGGGGAAAATTCTGATTTCCTCAAAATACATGTTTTACCCATAGAAAAATGGCCTTTTTATCTTCCTGGATTCTTTTTGATCCCTCGACATAATTTTCTTAGGTTCTCTTGCTTTTCTTCACTCCATGAAGATATGCCCTTGGGTCATATCCTCCCGGTACATATGGTTGGGAACCTGCAAGTGTGTACACCTGGGCCTTTGTCACTGCTGGGGACATTATAATGGTCATAACCACTGCTTCCTGTGCTAACTTTGACATTGATTCCACTGTTCCAGTCCTCGTACTTTAAGATCCCCTACATCGATTCCCTCTTTCATAGGACTCAGGCAATCCCCAGCAATTTAGCATCCCTGCAGCAATGCCTTTACCCAGGGCAAGACGTTTGGAAGGGGACAGAAATTCCTGCAGTCTTGGGAATTTCCAAAGTCCTTCTCTTTCCTGTTACCAAGCAAATCTAACAATCTCTTCTTTGAGTGAATGTCCTAGAAAACTGCAGCCTCTATAACTGCTGAAAGACTGATGCAGATTAAGGGGGAAAACAAGTTAAAGAAGAGATAAAACACTTCCAGAGCTTCCTTATTGCACAGAGAATGCTGACCAGGAGCATACACAGTATACAGAGAAATATCCTGGGGAGATCACAGGAAAAATCCTGTTGCAGAAAAACATCATGCTTCAGTAAAAACAGAAAGGCAGATAGGTGCATCTGTTATCAATCAGCTCTTTAGCCAACAAGTTAAGGAGTCGCAGAGCAAAAGAAGAAAGCCTTCCCTCAGGTTCAAATTCCTTCTTGGAATTTCTCAAATTTCCATGACTGCAGAGCTGTAATTCCTAGTCCTCCCTGAGAACAGCAGTTATTGCCACTTTCCTTACTAGCCTGACTACCCAGCCAGCGAAACCAGTAAAAACTTTGACTACCTGCACAGAAACCATACTGGCTTTCTGGGAAAAGACACAGTTGCCTTAGAAGGACATTAACAGGTTTAGCCCATTAATCTATACAAGCCGAACAGTGTTGAGAAATTCCTGATCACTACATACTCACTCATTGCTTTTTTTGTTTATTTGCTTTCAATGAGGATATTTAAATGGCAAAATTAACTTCCTGTTAAGTTGTCTATAGTACCAATTTGGCTTTTCTCCTTGAGAATGGAAAATTGCAGAGTACCTTACCAGTGTGCTGAGTGCTCATATACTAATGTTATCAACAATCATATCCCAGCAATTTTCTTAGCATAACAATAGGTTTGCTTTTTAATGACAATGTTTATTAAATAGCAGAAGTTTCTGTAAAAACACTTGCATTTAAAGCTTGACCACATGTCCCTGTACAACACAAGTTTGATCCCATGTCCTTGTACAACACCTTTGTCCTTATGGCTCTCATTTGTGACTCCCAGCTCTCTCCTCATTACTAGCTGCCCCTGATAGCCATGCACCTCATCTCTAACTCCAGTCTCACCCTGTGCTTGTCTTTCCTAACTGAGTGTCGGCAAGGTGGTTCCTGCCATTCATTCTCTGGCACTGTGCTCCCTGGCAGGTCTCAAAAGGAGAGGGGGCCCTGAAGTGATGAATTTCTGAGAGCAGGGAAAGAGTGTGAGGGAAGCTCGGAGAGATTGTCCTGGCTATATAGTGAATGCATACACATTAGTCTTTTAAAGCTCTTGTGTTCTGCACGTCCATTCCTAGGGGTGTGCATTGCAATCACGTCTGTGGCAGCAAGAGGAGGACCATCCTGAAGTTCCCTGCATCGGTGCTATATGTTCTCCTTGCTTCTAAAGTGTGTTCTTATGCTTCTGGATACTTCCAAACCCTCCTCTAGCCTCTGGACTTTAACCTCTAACCAAGAAGAATTCAGTAATGAATGTAGTTAATTTGAAACCGATTATTGTTTCCAGGGTCAATAGTAGGGACAGTAGGGAAAACAGCCCTACTGAGAACATAACCCTGTGGGGATCTTACCTTTCTCTTAACCAAACAGTGCTGTAGAAATTAATCGGATGTTTGCCTGCTCAACCTACCAATCTACTGCCATGCTTTCCCTATTGCTTAAAGCAGGCCTCACAAAATCTGAACTAAAAGTATGCAGCAGTTACAACATCCTTATTTCACTCAGGCTTAATAGGATGTTTTGCTTCTGAATTTTAAGGAAGTCATTTAAATTCACCTTGCATTCACTGAAACAAAGGTTGAATCTCTTCTTTTTGGTTCCTGCATTTGGGAAGCAAAGGCCAAGTTTCACTATCCGTGCTTCAATAAAAAACAAAGAAAAATGTTTCCTGTGAGTACTGCATATCTTCCTTGATCAGCCAAGGATTACATCATGGACAAATATGCCCATTTGTATTCAGAGGATGCAGACTCAGGATGCGTCCAACCTATTTCCCTACCACAACCTCATCATCCCCCGCTTCAGATTCCTCTGTTCCCCAGGCACCACCCTGATTCATAATCTCAAGAAAGTAGGAGATGCTTGATGATCTTGCAGACCTGCACAACAACTGTTTTCACTGTGGATTTTCCAGCCCACTGTCTGGTAAGCATTGCTAACTAACTTCTGGAGCATGAATGCTATTTGCTTATCTGTCATCAGAGCAGCTCGCACTTGGGTGTCTCCTTGACGAAGGCCAGAGCCAGCACCTCTCCAGCCTGCAATTTCATTTATGTGGCTTTCTTCACTCTGAATTTCTTCATCCAATGCTAGTCACACAAAACCTGCAACAGTTTCACCTCCTGGTGCATTTTTTTTTCAGGCACAGAAACATTATTCCATAGTGTGAAGTTATTTTTCCTGCTCCCCAAAATTGAATCATTCTTGTCCTATCATGACTCACAATTTTAGAAGGACTTGCTTAAGTTCCACATTTGTGAAAGATATGCAAACCAGAAATGCAAGGTGCCATTATTACCTTTTACATATCTTGTGTCGATGGCAGAAAGCTGCAAAGTATGGATTTTTGTTAAATAGAAAAATAAAATTAAAATGTATTTTAGAAATCACTATGCAATGGAGAAGCATGTGAAACTGATTCTAATGTCTTGACACTGGAAAAATTCTGCACAGAAGAGTGCAGTGCAAGTTAGCACAGGGTGACATCACATTTTGGTGTGGCTCCACCCAGTACAATCACACTTGGTGAAGCTGGGTCGTGTCAGGCTGAGCAGCACTGTGTGAGTGTACTCTGGTGTTGCAGTGTCAGCTGTTGCAGGCTGGCAGCATACTTTCTCAGGGAGTCACATCTATAAACCTCAGGGTTTTCAGTTATGAGTTCTGCTTTGACTCCAATAGAGAACTAGCTCAGATGGAGACACCAGCACTACAGACATCTGAAGTTAGATAATGCAAAATTCAGTGCTGATGCTGTAAAGATGGAAGACAAATGCTCTCAGGTCAGTGTTCAGCAGGGGTTTTTCTTACCATTCTTCAAAAAATTTCTAGGAAACTTATTAATATTTTCTCTCCAGTAGAGATGCATCAGTCTTTCATCCCTGAAACAGAAAGGCATGCTTTCATGCAGCTGTTTTCATGCAGCCTATGTGCAAAATTCGTAGCAGTTTAAATAAATTATATTACTAAAATAAATAATTGTAAAATTGTTGCTATTGCTGCATATGCATTTCAGTTCTCTGCTCACTTTTTTCCAGACTGGACATATAATTTCATTGCCACACTTACTCTTCCAGTAGAACAAGTAGATCATTTGGTGTACCTACAAAATTTAATGAATCCTTGTCTAAAATAAGTTGGGTGATTCATGCCCTAAACCTACCTGTTATTCTACACTGACCACCAAGGGGAAGCCCTGGGTGACACATCTTTGTTATCAACATCTGCATTACATATGTAAAAGTGAAACGAGATTAATTTTTCTGGTGGTGTCTGCAATTGCTTCAGACATTTCAAAGAGGGTGGGATCAGATTAGATATCAAGAAGAAATTCTTTGCTGTGAGGGTAGTGAAGCACTGGAACAGGTTGCCCAGAGAAGTGGATGCCCCACCCCTGGAAGTGTTCAAGGCCAGGTTGGATGCGGCTTTGAGCAACCTGGTCCAGTGGAAGGTGTCCATGGCAGGGGATTTGGAACTAGATGGTCTTTAAGGTCCCTTCTTTAATTCTATGATCCTATGATTCTGTGCTGTATGTTGCAAATACTAAGTTAAAAAAAAAATCAAGTTATTATGATTAAACCGAGCATATTGTTTAAGATGTGTCTTTTCATAATCAGGCAGCATATATTCTGTAATTGCACACAGAATGAAATCACTAGTAAGAGATCCTGTGTTGGCCAAATGAGAAAAAGGCTCCTGTGCTTGCAGTTAGCAGTAAGGGTACAAAAGCTCAGTGCATGTCTTTCACCACAGGTGTCCTGGTTGGTGCACAAACTCAAAGCTGCAATCAAAGACAGTTGTGCAATTTAGACCTTAGCTAGTATTTTGAAAAGAGAGAGGGAGGGGTAGTATTAAACTACTGTAGAAATATTTGTGAAAAGGGCACCAAGTAGATTCTAGTGTAATGAAGGACTACTGATCCAGAGCAAACAAAAAAAAGAAAAAAAAACTACAAACAAACAACCAACAACAAAAAAGCCCCCCAAAACAACCCAAAAAATTACCAAAAAACCTACAGTCATGAAAAACTGATACTTTTTTGCCAGCACCTTATTGGATGTTATGATCAGCTCCACTTACGCACAGCTCTGTGTGAATGCTCTGCCTTCCAGTCTCCAAAACAGCCAGATCACTTTTTTTATCATCCAAAAATATGCTCTCCGTAGCAATTTCTCTTAAAGCAACTTTTGGAAATTAGTCACAACCTTTGTTTAAAGGTTTTATTTTTGAAATGCTGGCACCAGCTTAGCTCTAGCATTGTCTAGAGGGAACACTACTGCAGACTTAAATGATGCTGTCATGTAGCATAGAATAAATTATTTCAATTGTAAACCAGCTAATTATACATTAAATCTGGTACCTACTCCTCTTTGTTAAAAAAAAAGCTTTTTGCTTGCTCTGGATGTAATATAGCAGTGTGTGTAAAGCCACATAAAGAGCCATTTTGTTTTTATCATATCAGTATTGCTCAGTGTCTCAATTTAAGATTTGTATTTCTATTCATGTGATAGCCTCATGTTTTCTTTTCACTTCATTTTCAGAGTTTTGAAATTTTGAATGTACACATTGACAAATACCCCAGAGGTCAAATCCCAATTTATTAATGTCTGAAAT
The DNA here is from genome assembly GCA_038380795.1 of Pyrocephalus nanus. Lineage (NCBI taxonomy): Eukaryota > Metazoa > Chordata > Aves > Passeriformes > Tyrannidae > Pyrocephalus > Pyrocephalus nanus. The sequence continues at coordinate 46,571,507 of CM076260.1, forward strand.
CTCATTATGTTTGAATAAATCTCATTAGTTTATGTCCTAAATGGTGAATTTTTTTTTTATGCTTCGGCTTATTAAAATTGATAACAATATAACCAATGTAAATCCCTTCTTTAGATAAATGAGCAATTAGAAACAATGTAAGCAATTACAAGATATATAAATATTTTTTCATTACTTTTTAGATAAATATGATGAAATTTTCCCTGTGGAAGGCTCTTTATAAATCAATCACAGCGACCAGCATAAAGAGACAGCCTGGCTTTCCTCAATCAAGTCAATAAGGAATGAACATGCTTCACTTCTGAGACACACTAAAAGAATACAAAAATAACATAATTTTAACCTGAACTTTGGATATACCTATGTACTCTTGAGAGAAACATGGGTTTCAGTGTTGTCTCCTTGAGAATTCTTTTAGCTTTGACTACACACCTTGTATTTGGGTTCATAAAAAAATGGATGCCTCTTTGTTTACTCTGTGTAAACAAAACTAGTCCATGTGGTTGACTACCCATCCTTCCCAGGCTGGTTCCTTCAAAGAAAGTTTTCTATACAGCCCAGTTTGAATATTTGAAAAGATGGAGTTTTGCCACTTCCTTAACCTTTTGCCATTTATTTAAATTAATTATTTGTTTTCCCTTTGCCTACTATACTTTTCTTACTTTAGCTGCTTATCAGAAGATAATGGAAAGAACTCAGATATGAACTATTAACAATGTACACCAAGGAAATGAGACACAGAAACTTTTGATAAAGATCACTTAAATGTTCGTTTAGTAACTACAGTACATGCCAATACAATGAATAATTTAACTAATATATCCAATTTTTTGTGATGTTTCTCTTGGTCTCACCATGAACAGGTGGAGGGGAGAAGATACAGTAAATCCTATTGTCAAAACAAGCAAAATAAAAGTTTGGTATGACAAAAAGAAGTCATAGATAAGAAGAAAGGGTGCAATTCATTTTCCTCCCTGGAACCCCCCTCTAAAGGTCAGTTCTGATTATCCTGTATCCTGGTGACAGATGACAATAAATAATACTTGTAATTATCTTTCCTTTCTTTCAAGGGAGCTAAGAGGAATCTGCCTTTCTCCTTCTCTCATGCCTGCTAATACTTCTGTACATTAATCGCTTCATACATTTGTGTCCTTCTATTGATTCAAATTTAGTTTACAAGTTAAGCATGTAAATGTTTGCAGGAGCAAGGGCTTTGTTTGCACATGGACTTCCTTTAGACTAGATAAAATGACTGATAGGGGCTTTTGGAGATTGTGGAAGGGGAAAAAGTATGAGTTTTGTTCATATATGTGTAAGATTTCTTTTGACTGACAGCTTTGTTTCCAAGTGCCACAGAAAGACTGGAAAAGCTGTCTGTTTGTCTTGTTTAGTAAGGCAATCTTGGAGACTTTTAGGATCAGAAACAGTTTCGTTGCTTTGTACTGGTGGCTGTAAATCAGTATTGATACAAAGACACAACTACTGCCAGAGCAAAAAATAGAGGAAGTGTAAGCAAGTCTTTTCATTTTCAGGAACACAACTACAAAACATCTCAAGCAGAGTTTCCATATTCTTTTTAATTATCTAAATGTAGGGATTGACATCTGTTTTTAGAACACCGAAAAAATAACATCAATAAGAAAAAAAGCAGGATTCCCCAATTCTCTTTAGGTATATATAAATGCTGAAGGTAACTACAACTGAGCTAAAGATATTTGTAAGCAATCTGTAAATAATTTGTAAATAGATGAAGACAAAACATTTATGTTGTAATTGTGAATTAAATTCACTATTACATTTAGTGCATTATACTCATTAATCAAATGCATATTAAAAAGTGTATAAGCACGATAGTCATTGCCTAACAAAGAGGAATTGACATTAATAACAGAAGAGGGATTGGACAGACATACAACAATTTGGTTAGTTAAAAATTGATTCAGGCAAAGATGGTAAGAGTTTCTACTCCAGAAGTAACCAATATTCTCACTTTCAAAAGGACAAGCTTTGAAAAACAAGAGAATTTACTTGTGTAGTCGGGGGTTGAGGAATTCAAATACAGAGGATAATATAATTAGGTGAAAAGGATAAAAGTATATGGACTTTGTGTCTCAAGAAAGCAGAAAAAGTTCTACCGAAGAGAACTAGTTGAATAAATGACACCAAGCAAAACCCAAAAGGTTTGCAAAATGGCAAAGAGGATTAAGCACAAAGGAAATGTTATCTGAGGGATAAATAAAAGGATGGACAAAGTGGGAACTGTCAAAAGTCAAGCTGAATTAGCCTTCAAAAAGATACGAAAAGCAAAAAACAAAAAACAAAAAAAGATTCTTCATCTCCATAAACAAAAGACAATAAAGAAAAGGACTGTAGTGCTATGGAATACAAAATTAGGAGAAATGGCAGGTAATCATGGCAAAATATAAATTGCACATCACTATTGATCTGAAATTATTACTTTGTCTCAGTTTTTAACAAGTATAGTGACTGATCATGGGAGCAAAGACAGTTTAGATAATGGCAGGACTGTGTGGCAAAACATCATTCAGAATAAAGACAGAACAGAACTCCTCAGAAAAATGAATGTAAGACCCTGATTGCAACAATGGAGTTTTCATAGCCCATCATTATGACATCAAGGCCAGCAAAACACACATAAACTAACAGCATGTACAATTTAGGCCAAAACTGAAATTCCTAGGTTTTTTATTTAATTCATCTTTTCCAAATGTAATTGAGTGATTATTCCATTTGCCAAATATTTGCTACTGGATCTGTAGGCTAAACTTTGAGAAGTTTCAGTAATTTCATAGTTTTAAAAGACATACACTGTCCAAATATTAAGGGTATGCTACTTATACTTTACAATTTCACATGCAGAGCATTTTACAAGACTTATTTAATTGTCAGAGCTTCCTTTTTTTTTTTTTTTTTTCAGCAAGTATCATTTGTCAGGAGGTAAATTGTGTGGCAGTACTACACTTATAACTATCATTCAAAACTGAACTAACTGCAGAGGAAACCACAGTGACACCCTGAACATTATTACACACGACAATTCTTCATATTTACTTTCTACATTTAATTTAGAAGAATATTTCCTGCTTGTGGGCAATAAACTCATTTATTCAGTAGGAAATAAGAATATGATGTGCTTGAAATCACTATTTTGAGCTAAAAATAGCTCCAGTTACTGAAAGATCATTTCTTCTTGTTTCTATGTCACAATTTAGAATTTCTATCATGTTGCAGAACAGTCCAGATTTGCTGAGAAATTCTGTTCTGTGACTTTTGACTCTCTGAACGGTGAAGTTGGCTGCAGTTGCTGTCCTCTCTGTAAGCAGAAACCTGAGAAGTGGAGCAAGTAAATCAAAATGGGAATGGAGGAGCATGGGCAGGTTGGCAACAGTAGAGATGAGTGCTTTTGTTTCTAAAAGAAGGGAGAAAATGCCTTGCAAGTCATGCATTCTCTGTGCCTACACTGTTCTGCAGCAACTTGCTTTTCTGTTCTTTTCATAACAACCATCACAACAATTTGGGAGACAGCAGCACATTACAGTTTTTGCTTCTCACGGTCACATACCAGAGTTGCACAGAATTGGCATTAATATAATGTTTAAATAGAAATTAACAAGGAATGTTCTTCACAAAGAGCAAGCATGACGTGTTACTGCCGGCTGGGTGGAGGGTTGGTATAGGCGGCTTTAATTCTGTATTTGAATTTTCATTTTTCTTGGCAATGCTACTCACTTAAGTTGGCTGCTCTAAATGACTTTGCTGCCATAGCCTCCTATGGATCTTTCCAGCTGCTCAAAATAGCTGTTCAAAGTGAGGAAACCTCTGCACAAGGAGTATTCCCCAGGGAGAAATTTCAAGAACTCTACAGCCCCTTTGTGCTACTGGGAAAGTGTAAAGAGATTGGATAAGAATACAGAATTCATCACTGTGCTTTCTGTACAATAAAGCATTCATATTTTCTCATCTTTTTTTTTTCTGGACTTGATTATTTGTTGACACCAAGCTTGCACTATTCAAGAATATGGGTAAGAGTAGAGATTGCTTTACACTAACTCTGTGAGCTCTGTGCTTTGCAGCTGGATAAGCAATTAAAAGGGGGAGCAGCTTTGGCACCATACAGGCTTACATCCTATTTCTGACTGCCCCAAAACTCTGTTTTGGCAAGTAGAAACTCTGGACCACTTTGACTGTTGGGTTTGGTTACAGATCTAACATTAAAAAAAAAAAAAAAAAAAAAAAAGGAGTTGATATAGTTGCAATAGATTCTCTTACTACATAGAATCTCCTCCTCCTGCATAGAATTTCCTCCTGCACACAGGGAATCACAGGGAACGTACCTGGCCGGCTACAGCCTGTTGTGCCAGCAGATTACTACAAAGGAAACAGATCATAAACAATATTTGGCCCTGTGTCTCACAATCATATGATGATATCTGAGCCTTCCTGTCTTCCCAAGGCATCCTTCCTCCAGATTCAAATGCGTGATTGATGTTATTAAATCAATTTCAAAACTGCTCTAGTTAAATTAGTGCAATCCCTTTGAATGGACATTTTCAAACCTGCTGGTCCTTCAGCTCCTGACCTGCCCTTTATCTCAGAGTAATCTCAGTTGTAAACATGAATTCAGCAATGATCTTTTGAATGATGACTCACAGAACCTCCCTCTAATCCACAACAATCTCTTTCTGTCCTTTCTGAAACCTCAGCCTGTCTCTCAGACAATACTTTGTTATTGTCTAGTTGTCAGTCAAGTCCAAAATAGAGCTTTCAGTGTTTCCCTCCTTTCCCTCCTCCACCTGTTTTGTGTGTATCTGTCAGCAATCCAGCCTCCTGTGAAGGAAGGCCTGCAGCCTTCAGCGTTAATATAAATCTCTTTTTAGGTGATCATACCCACACTCTCAGGCTTCAAATATGCAACATCACCCTGCTACTTCTCTAACACATCAGACATCGTACTTGTGTTTGTTTTCAAATTCTTTCACTGTTTCATGTTATTCAATGTTGAGATCATTTCCCTCCTCATGTCAGCTGGTGATACTGCACTGTATTGTCCCTTGTTAAACTTTTAAGCTTCACAAGGCTTCATAGGCTATCCTTCATACAGAGAAGCTTCCTAGAAATAAAAAAGAATGTACTTCCTTTTTTAAATCTTGTCCTTCTCTGAAATGTCTTAGAAACATTCTTATGGGCAATTGACGTGCCTTGAAACCAAGAGACACAGTGAGTGGGTTAGGCCCACTCTGACTAGTGTCTTATAGCAGGTGAGAAGACACCAAAGTCCTGAACTGCAAATGTCAGAGAAAGCACAAGTTGAAGGGGGCAGACAAGAGGACAGTCAGACTTCAGGAAATGCTGAAGTTTGAGAGCACGTGGTCCAAGACGTGTGGTGAGACCACATTGTAGTCAAAATCAGGAAGTCGGAGACTTCACACAAGACAGTATCCAAGACAAGAAAAAGGCACATCTGGCTGAAGCAGTGTCACACAGATCACTTGCAAACAGAAACTAGGATCAAACACCTAACTGAAAACCAGAGACCAACATTAAATAAAAAGAAGACAGGACTAGGAACTAGTATTGCACATGTAAATAACAATGATAGGTGGGCTGATATTAAAAATAAGTGGGGAATATGGTTGGACAAAGTCCACAGACTCTCAGCTGCAGTTCCTAAGCATTTTAAGCAGATTTAATCCATCGTGCCTGCTGAAACTAATGGTCCTGCACTCCCTATCCGTTTCAAGTGCATGCCCAAGCACAGCCTCTCATTTATACCAACACAAGCATTTATTTAGCTGGGACATGAAATGGCTTGGGAAACTGATGCAAGTTAAAGCTGATCACAATTAAAAACTATTAACCATTATTAAAACTAAGTAGTTAGCATTAAACCCGATGGAGTCCACTACACAGCCATGCAAGTGCTTGCGCCGGCACAACGAAGGAGGCAGCAACGAAGGGCTGAGAAAGGAAGACCTTCTTTTTAAGGTAGTCACAACTCATACAAAGTTAATAAAAACCAGTGAAGCCCCAGCACTAGAGAACATGGTTCTCTGGCAGCTATTAAGGCTGTGCTATGGATGCATACAGCGGCGACTAGGCACCTAGGGAATGATTCACATCCAGCTGCCTTGGGAATGACTCACTGCCTCAGTCTCCGTGAGTCACTCCTTCGCTGTGGACAGAGCCCAGTGCCTATTATGCTGTCCGATACTGATAGTATCTCACTGTCTCCTAGTAGGGACTCATTCATCTGTCCCCAGCCATCTGCTGCTGCCAGTCCCATGTAGTGGAACTAACGCAGGCTCATCGGGGCGGATGGCATTTTCGCTTCTTCATTTAGTCGTTAGCGACGGTTTCCTCCGGCTATGAAGTACTGCAACACTGGATTTATAATGTGTTATTATATCGCTGAAAAATGCTTTAAACGACTATAAACCTGTCCAGTTTGCAATAATTTCTTTTAAATAATGAGGGGGGGGGGGGAAGTCGCAGGTAATCAAGTGTTGACCCAGGGACACAGACCAGCGGTCCCTCCCGTGTCCGCCTTCAGCGGCACGTGCCCTGCTCGGTCCCTCGCTCCTTGTGTCGCACACAGGCACAGCAGCGGCTCCTCGCTGCGCGGTCACACACGCTGGGCTCCGGGAAGGGGCCAGGGGAGCGAGAGGTGCGCCTGAACGCCTGGCCGAGCTCCTCTTTACGAGCGAGAAGGAGCGCCGGGTGAGGGGGCAGCACTGCCACCGCGGCCCGGGAAGAGCCGGAATTCTCAGGCTCGCTCCTTGCGACGCGCCGAATGGTTTCGGGGGATGCTCCCTCGGTGTCTCTCGGCCATGTTCAGCCCTGCTCCCTTTCGCACCCTTCCCTCTCCGCGGATGGGGACTGCCGACCACAGGCCGGGCGGTTCCCACCCATCCTCGGGGGCGGCGCGGTCCCATGGCGGCACGGCCGCCACACCCGCGGCCCCGGCCCCGCCGCCCGCGCTCCATCTCCCGCTCCCTGCGGGCGGGCGCGCGGGCTGCAACGGGAGGGGCCGAGGGAACCGGCATATGCCTGGACGAGCGTCGCCGCCGCCCTATAGGAAGCAGGGAAGGGCGGGCCCGAGCGGCTGCCGCCCAATGGGCAGCGCCAGCCGGCGTGATGCGGCTACCTGCGGGGTATAAAGGCGGCTGCGTGCGCACTAGCCCCTCGCTTACACAGTATGGCCGGCGACATTAGCTAGCGCTCGCTCAACGCTCTTCTCTGTAACAGGGGAACACACGGACTACAAGGAACCGAACCGCATCGCCTGCCCGCACCCCCGCTCGGACTGTAACCCGCTCGCACACGCTCACGCCGTATCCGCCGCCGCGCACTCCGGGTGGTTTTCGCCCGTTTAAAAAAAAAAAAAATCCTTCTTTTGCTTATTCCTCTTTTTTTTTTTCTTGTTAAATTAATATTAAGCAAATCCCCCAGAAGGTAAAACCCGCCTGGGACGGACTGGGACCCGGCGGCGGCAGCGCGGCCCGTGCAGCAGCAGCGAACGGTGGCGGCCGGGGGCGGCAGTTTGGTTGTCGTTTAATTTCTGTGGTTGTTGGTTGCCGAGTTGTCTCACCATGAAGGAGAGCGGTGCACACTTCTTCGAAGGGACCGAGAAGCTGTTGGAGGTGTGGTTCGCCCGGCAGCAGCCCGCGCAGCAGGAGCCGCACCAGAGCAAGGGGTCCGGCGACCTCCGCACCATACCCAGGTCCGCGAACGGCCGGGGCGGGGTGGGGTCGGGGCGGGGGTCAGCGGCGGCGGGGGCAGCGCTGCCTCCGTGGGGCGAGAGGGTCCCTGAATGGCCCGGGTGTGACGGCGCTTGAGGGGCGATGGCGGCCGCGCCGGGGGGAGGCAGGTTCCGGGGTGGCCGTCCATGGGGGCTGGGCGCTGCCGGCCTCCTTCCCCGGTGACAGTCCCGGCATCTGCCCGCTGGGGGTGACCTTCCGCCGCCCTCCAGAGACCCCCGAGCGGGGAGCCTCCCCTCGCCCTGGCCGCCGGCGGGCGGTGGGGGTGCCGGGGACGGAAGCCATTCCGCGCCGCCACCTCGTGCAGCCCCGCGCGGTCCCTGCTGGCAACATGTGGCGGAGAGCAGGGAGCCGGGCGTGTGCCGCCGGCCGGGAGCGCCCCCGGGGCGAGGCGGGAGTGTCGCAGTGCTGCTCCCGGCCGGGGGCACGACGGCGGCGGCGCCCACCCCGCTGCGGCGGCGGCCGGCGGGGAGCGGCTGGCACTGCTCGTACGGCCGGCATCGGGATGAGAAAGCTCGGGAAAACCCTGCCTGCGCTGTACTGTGGGGAGCGGGGAGCCGGGAATCTCGTTCCCAGTTAACGAAAGCTGGGAAGGGAGATCCCTCTGGCTATCGAGGCGAAGATTGATGGTTCCCTCACATGGCCGGTTTGGCGGCGACCTCCGGCACTGCGTAACCGGACTGGTCCATACAGCGGCTCTCGCGGAGGGAACTAGGCGGTAGATAGGGACCCTTCCCGTGTTTCCCTGTGGCGTGGGAAGCACCGGAGCGAGGGAGGCGCTGGGAACGGGGGTGCCCCCCTCCTCCCCCAGAAGTGTGGCTGGAGCCGCGGTTTACACGTGAGTCCCCTGGCCGCGCTCCCGGGCCGCGCGGCCGCTCCCGTGGCTCTCCCCATTGAGGAGCGAGGCCAATGGGAGCGGGGAGCCTCGGAGGGCCGGGCCCGCGCCCGTCACCCAATGGGCATCTGGGGAATGCGCTGGCGCCTCGCTCGCCACCGCCCGGGGCGGGGAGGGAAGGCCCGGGGCCCGCTTTGCTCTGCTCTGCTCCGCTCCGGGCGCACGTGTTCGGGACCGCCGCCCGCCGCTCCCTGCCCGCCGCCCAGGAATGTGCCCGCGCCGCCTTTGTTAGCGCAGGAGCCGATGGCCACCTGCCGGCACGCGGGTCGCTTTTAGAACCCTGCCGGGCCCGGCGGGCAAGAGATGTCTTTACCGTATTTTATAGGGGGACAGTCTGGGAAGGCTGGAACTGGATGATCTTGAAGCTCCCTTCCAACCCAGGCCACTCTGTGATTCTGTGGAATATCCAGGCTTGCGACTTAGGCGGTCCAACTGTAGATGTACAGAAAATTGCGTTCTGGAAGTGCCAGAAAATGGTATCTGAGAGCTTGAAGTGCAAAGCAAAATCCGTAGAACTATGCATGAGGTTGCAGGGACAAGAAGAATGGTATGTCGATGCTATCAGCTGACATGGTTGGAAAAAGCAGGCTTGTCCTAAGCAAACAGGGCAAATCTGAAGGTTATACTTAATGTCTGTAGCTGACTTTCAGTATGGTTAATTGTTCAGCTTTTCAGTTTTGAATGGTAGCTGGAAGATCTGGTGTTCTCATGTGTATCCAGATCTGCTTGTGCGTATCACTGTTACCCAATGGTCTTTGGTCAGGGAGCTTGAGCAAGAGAGCTTGGAAAAGAGCTTGTCATGGTGTATTTAATGGCTAGAATATGTTACCGATCATCATTCAAAGCCGTATGCTATTTGTCTTCTCATTTGTTTTGATATTCTTCAGCAAATTTCCTCTGTGTGTATGTCAGTAGAGTTAAGTATTCCAAAGATCTGAATTGCTAGTGGGCAGGTAACTGCCTTTTCCTAAAACAATGAATAGTTTATGGGTAGTGGAAGCTTCATTTCTGCCATACCAGAAGCACTGCAGAATACATGGTTACCTCTGATGTGTTGGTGTAGTGAGGTACCTTGCTTATGTAAGTTTGATTTGTGAAGCTGTTTAGACCTTTTTGAATAATGTGCTTAACGTGGAAATCATCAAATGTGGTTATGTAGTTCATTGAGGCTTAGTGGTGTAGCAGACGCAGGGTAACAGCTTGTATAGGTAATGTCCAGGCAATCCTGGAAGGCTGTTGAAAATCTTAGCTGAAATACTTGCAGATCTGAGCTGTGTAGGTGCTTGAGGATTCCTGGAGTGTTTGACTTTAATGTCAAAGATTCCAAAAGTACTCATTTGACCGTGTTAATATGCTAGTGTTGGAATATGAAGATGTAGAGATGGCATTCTGCAAATGCTTTCCTCACTGACACAATTGTGCTCTCTGGTGTTCCGTTTGTCAGCTCAGACTCCGGTTTGCAAAACTACGAACTTAACTTTTAGACTTCTCAAGAGCATTTAATGTAATTGCAATGTAGGTACTGGGACAGTCCCTTCGTGTGGTTTAGTTATGGCTGTAAAGTTTTAATAGAGTAGATACAAACTGTTAACTGTTCAACATGTGGTATTTAACACACTTTCAGAGCTGTGAACAAGCTTTGAAGAACTTTGTGTTAATTGGCTCTTAATGCAAGATGTTAATTGAAGTTTCGTACTTTCTTTGCTAGGAAGCTGTGGCATGTCTGAAAATTATTGTTAACCTGTGTCCAACAGTCATTATCAGTGACACTGTGTTTCTGACATGAAATGAAGTTTTACAAACGTTCACTTTTGGAAAACTGTTGTAATTAAATTACGTACTGCACTTGATAGATACTGCATTCAGGGCTTTTTCGTTTGTATCTCCTACTATTGGTAATTCTATAGAGGTGATTGAATAAGCTGGTTTATGTTGAACAGAACTTGAAATCAAAGCTGAAACTGTAGAACAATAGCTAAATTAGAATCAAGTTGCAAACCAGTTGAGCTTGCCTTTTGTATTGTAATACCTGCTTAGTAGTGAAATGTGAGCCATTCATCTACTGAATGACTAAGCTCGTGTTCAAAGCTAAAAATTTCCATGTTGCCATGTGCTTGTTAGGGATTAGATATTTTAAAGTCTTTGCTGGATATCATCAGCGAAAAAAGTTGTTGAACTGATGCAATTAAGATTTCTTTTTTCTCATATCAGCAAGCTTGCTTAGTGGATTAGAGTTTGTATTAGGTGTAATGTATTTCAGTAAATATCTATGACTATTGCTTTAATACATTCAGTAAAAGTCCCAACTAAAAAGTATTAAACATGGGCTTTACTTTACTGTTAAGTTTTGGGGTATTTTCGTTCATTTTCGAATGACATCTGCAAAGAGGTCTTATTGTTGAAATAGTGGCAAGCATCTGAAGATGCCTACCCTGCTTATATTCAGGAGTGGAAAGAAGTTAAGACTTTTGTGGTCTCAAAATAATTGGCTTTAATTTTAGTGCTTTTTATCACCATGCTTTGTAAGGCATGTTTTTTTAAAATAGCCTTAGACTATGTATAAAAACTGGAGGAGTTGCTGAAAACATGGACTTGCTGCAAGCCCTGGATTTCCATGGTGATTGTGTAGTGCAATCACTATTCCCACAGCAGACTAAGCCGTTTATTCCTTCAGATGTGCAACTATGCATTTTACATCTCAAGGGTTATCATGATCTTGAATGTACACAAGTCTGAAACCTTAAGGTAATGACACAAGTATTAAGAGCCTGTATCTCAAGCATTCTACCCTGAAGAATACCCTGAAATTATTTATGTATTTTTAATCTGCTTCCTATTTGTCTATATTATGTGAACACACAAGCTGGAGAAAACTGTAGCAATGAGCAATATGGAGTGACACTTGATACCACATTCTGATCCTGTGCTACAGGAAAGCTTCCAAGCACCCATATAGTCAAGCATCTAAGTCCTGTAAATATTTGCTTTGTACCGCACCCTATAGACTGAGTCAGCTCACTGCCGCACCACTTCCCTTCCCCCAGTCCTGAGGACCACAGCAGAGTTATCTGCCTGTTTTCTCAAACAGTGAAGCTACAAGGTGGCTGGGCCATGAGCCCTCTTCTGCTCTTACTCCAGCAGTGCTTTGGAACAAAACTCAGTGGAGTCCGGAAAAGAAGGCAGGGTAGGCAGGGTTCTGCTAAGATAAGGGCTTCTGTCACTGTGTACTCGCTGAGCCTTTTTATGGGTGATGCAATCTTATCTAGAAAATTTTATGTAAGAATGCAGTCTTTCCCTCATCAAAATTGGTATTAATCAACTAGATTTTAGCTTTCAAGTTCAAAATTACAGGTAAAATGTGCTTGCTTGTAACTCACAATTGTAATTAAAGAATGGTTTCACACAAAGGGAATAAGCCCTTTTACACTCACTACTACTGATTCTGATGCTGTTTGCAGGAAGTGAAGACTTATGCTGAAGACTTGATATTTTCCTACCTTACTGCTGAAACTGCTAAAGTCACTTTCTGCCAAAGATCCGGTCCCTTAGTGAGACTCTGGAGAGCATCCTATTAAATATGTGGCTGCTGGTGTATTCCCTCAAAGGGCTTCGCTAATGGCTTTATGCAGCCAAGAGAACAGGAAGATTTGGGGCTCATGGTAGATAGCTGCTGCCTTACAGTACCTCCTGGAGAAGGTTATGCTCCAGTTGGCCTTCGATGTTGCTTGTAATTCTTGCTGTGCCTGCTGGGGCTCATGCTTCTTAAGCACCTTGGGTGTCAGGTATGTTTTGTACTTTGATGTGAAAGACTTGGAAATGCCTATCAAATATCTTCAGATGTAAAGGTTGGAGTCCCTATTTCATGTACACTGCTATAACTGCAGTAATGATGTAAGACCTTCAAGTGGAGAAATATGCAGCCTTTGAAGCACTGTCTATGGTTATCTTTGTGCCATTGCTGAAATATCTTGGTTTCATTTGGAAATGATGCTCTAAGTAGTTGGCTTGGGACCTTCTAAGTAAAAAGTATTTTGTGAGGAGTACTGCATAGAATCACTTTTCATGTGCATGCAGTTTTCCGTTCAGGTGCCTGTCTTTAATTCCAGATTAAATGCATGTCCCAGGAGAGTTTCTTAAGTTAAAGATAAGGGGGATGCAGGCAGTCTCTCTGTATATCTGTGCCCAGAGCATATAGAGGGTGTGACACTTCTGTGCACCTCACAGATACTGCTGAAGTAAAATTATCAAGTTGCCAGTGCCTTGAGTCTAAACTCAGGCTATGAGTGTGGTTCGAGGTAATCTATCTTAAACAGCAATTTATAAACTAAATTCTGGTTCTTGTAGAAAATAATTCACATGCAGCTGTCTACAGAGAAATACACGAGCTTTAATACATGAGGAGGTGCTTTAAAAAGCTTGTGACTTCTGTGGTCTGTAGTGTACCTGTTTCAGGACCCTTGAAACCAATGTTGCAATTCTGCTGACACTGATACTTAGCCAGCTTTTCTGTGTCTCGGCTACATCTCCTCTGCGTAGGCAGTTTAGACGTGGCATTAAGCTTGGCTGTCTGGATCATGGTATTGGTAGGAATGTGCCTACTTAACTGGAGCCTGCTAATGAGGTAATTGATATATCTGTGGCTCCTAAAAATACTTAGTAGGTAACAGGTGAGGGGATAAAAGGTTGCGCTGCAGCTGAATGCTTGATGGTAAAACAAGGTCTTACAGTAAAGATTAAAGTGCTTATTACTTTTGGTGCTACAGACTTGTCAGCTGTTCTATTTTAATACAAAACTATGCAAGAGTATGTATACGGCTTAAGCTGTCTTTAGGAATTTCATATGATTTATTTCCTAAGAATTCCTGCACTACTGCAAAACGTCTTTTCCTCCCAGTGCTGTCTGGCTGCCTTGGCAAGGTAGTTACCAGGGTGGTGGAATGGCATGCTTTTGGAGGCTATTAATTGCTGATAGGAACAAGTTCTTGATGTAGTTCTTATCTCTTTAAATTGCTGTTAGCACCTTCCCAGTTGGCCTGAAACAGCAGTATTGTGCCTGATAGGCTTGACTTCTGTTAAGAACGAGTTTTACCCCAAAGGTAAAAGCTTAGAAGAGGCCAATAACTTGTGTTCAAAAGCATGGTTTATATCTGGCAAGGAAAACTTGTTTCATAGCTTATTCATTCTTTATTCCTGTAAAGTATGAAATAAAGGAGCAAACGTGATGTTTTGGAACTTGGTTGGGAGGCACTGTTGACTATTCATTACAGGCTTTAAGCATACTTCCTGAAATTAGAATAATTCTCAGTTAAAATAGTTTTTCCCTACTGATATACCTGGTTGGCACTTTGAATGGAAGTTATTTGCACTCTGGTAACAAGTCTGTTGATAAGGCACTAAATATTGCAACATACGTAGAGGAGTGGATTGCTGAACTTAATTTTTTTTTTTTTTCCTTTCTTTTGGCTACCCAGTTATAGAACACGTAGCTTTCCACAATTGAAGCAAGTATAGTTTTTCACGCTTGAATGGATGTATTCCATTTTCATTTGCTACTCTCTGAGAATGTGCAGCCATTTAAGATGCAATATGCTTGCCCATTGGAGAAACTAATTTAACTTTGGGTAAATAGCAGTTATTTGAAACTTGAGAAATGGGATTTTAAAGCTTTGCAGTGAAGTGGTCAATAAGCCCACAACAGCGAGGAGCTCGTTGCAAGTGCGTTATTGCAGATCTGCTGCAGAACTTGCTTCCAGTGAGAGCTGCCAATGACTCCCACAGATTATACTCTACTATGCTTGAGTATAGGACAGCAGTTTCCAAACTGTGATTGTCCTGATGTCTGGCTGTGGAAAATAATGTAGGAAATAGTAATGCCATGCACATCGGTCATTGAAAAGGGAGTTTTGAAGAGCAGAAGCCCATGATAATATTTTATTGAGAATTAGTCTTATTTTTTCCCTTGTTTCAGTTGGAGACTTTGCTTCCAAGTTCAAACTTAACTCAGTAATGAAATAAGTAGTGTTCTCAAATATTTCAGTTACTAATTTTGTGGATTTTTACTTGACAAAAAATGTGCATAGCTGCAGTGCATGTACTGATAACCATTGAAATACTCTTTTTAAGGTGTGGGGTTTTTTTTGTTTCCACATTAAATGTGGGTAGACACTGTTTCTCTCAACTAGTGATGCTTACGTAATTATACAATTTTTTTTTTTTTAAAAAAGGAGGAAATGCAAGAATTAGACTTATTGTGAGCTTAATCTACTTGGTACAAAGTAGTCCCAGATGTTCTTCTTTCGCTGTGCATTAAACAATGGAACATGCCAAATACTAAGGTCATCTTGTTTAAATAGATTATGTTGGATCAAATCCAGCCTTTCTTTAGTTTTCTGTACTTAACTTTTAAATGCATATAGATACAGGCCAGTATCTCTGCAAAACTTCTCGCTAATGTGGCCAAGTCTCATCCTGGGTGCTGCAACCCTTTGTTAGTCTGTGTATGCATCTAAAGCAAACCTGGCATCTTGTCTGTTTCAAGTTGCAGTTTTTTTCCTTGATGCTGCTCTAATCATCAAATGATGAATGCCCTTTATTTGTATAAAGACTGAACACATAACAATTAATGTCTGCTTAGTTGTGGTTTCTGTTGTATAATAATAAAGAGTTGAGTGAAGGTCCCTAAATACCAGCTATAGTACTAACTAATAAGCATAACGAGGGACTTTCTTTGCATGGTGGGCTTTGCAATATTGTGTTGTTAATACTATGCTGTACTTACCCCTTGTTGTTGGACTACTTGAAGACCAAAATTCATACATTTTTCAGTGCTAA
This sequence comes from Pyrocephalus nanus, assembly GCA_038380795.1. Taxonomy (NCBI): domain Eukaryota; kingdom Metazoa; phylum Chordata; class Aves; order Passeriformes; family Tyrannidae; genus Pyrocephalus; species Pyrocephalus nanus. Next base: position 46,587,011 of record CM076260.1, read on the forward strand.
TATGTGTTTGAAACTTAAGCCGTTTCCCTGAAACGTGTGCATGGAGTTGCACTACAGCAATACTTAGAAGTGTCACTTGTCTGCATAAAGCTGAGGTTTTGACTGTCTGACTAGGTAAGAAGCTTGTAAAGGCTGAGACGTATGCTCTTGAAAAGCCTAAGATAGTTACATGCCCATTAATACTTAGAAAAGTACAAAATCAGATTTGTAGTAATGTACAAATGGGGTTAGTGCAGCTCAGCATTAGGGAAACTCTTCCTCATCTTTCACAAATGTTATGTCAGACACTGGGTGTTTCTTTAATAGCAGATGAAATGTTGTCAGTAGCAGTGCTGGAATGATTTGAACAATTTCAAACATTACCTAGTTCAATTCACAGGAAGAATGTAATAGGATATTAAAGGGAAAATATTAAGGCTGGCAAACTTACATTGGTGGGTTGTAGCCAGAGAAAACTAAATCGTTCAGTATTCTTGTCAGCAAAAGTGTGATTTTTTTTTTTTCCCCTAGGAGCATTTAAAATAGGTATAATACAAATGTTTCACTCCTTGCATTTACTAGGTTTTTCAAGGCGAGCAGCCACTTGCATTTTCATATACACTTGAGTATTAGGAACAGAGCTAAATCCAGTCAGTGACATAAGCATAGAGCTGAATAAATGTGTGGGACTTGAGATGAGCATTAAAAATAACCTTTTTAATTTGATATGCAGATTTGAGTGTCTGTGCTGTCATGTCTGTAGTTGCAGAAGAGTGTTTCATCAAGGGTCACTAACTGGGGTAGTAGGCTAAACCTCACTTTGATTTTAAGTATCCGGTTATATCACTGAATCTCTAAGCTTGTTCAGATGTGCTCCTAATTGTGAGCAATTCAAAAAGATGTAGAATTTTCTCATTTTTCATAGCTCAGTCTCATTTAGAAGGAGGCTATAGTGTGAGTCTGTAATACAGTTAACTGTGTTCTGGTTGAATCATGTATAAATATACTATTCTGGTGTAATGTTGAGTATTAGTAGTAAAAGTCCAGAATTCAATTTCAGGAGTCATTCTCCTGAATTAGAGAATTGAGGGAGAAATTAAGGCACTTATTTGCTGGAGCATTTAAAAAAGCTGAAGAACATCTGGATATTTTAATTATACTTACAGCAGAATCCAAGGCTTCAGCTTTGTGAACTGACCAATTTTCTGAGGGGAAAGATTGGTGGCTGCTGGCGGAAGCCTGCCAATGGAATTAACAGTGAGTGCTCTGTCCTGAAGTACAACTACAGGGCTTTTGTGGTATCTGTAAAGGGTGAGAGATCTGGCTCCTGAGGATGGATTATGCTGACGGTTGTATGACCAAGCTAAGCTTGCTTGGTGATGAAAATTGGTACTTCTTTCATGCTCCCAGCTGCAAAGGGTCCTGCAGCATCTCCAGCTCTGCTGATGGGTAGCTTAGTTTTATGCTGGGTTAGTAAATCCCTTGGTTTGTGACAGGTCTGAGGACAAGAGCCAGCACAACCTGCAGGTGGAACATGCTGTGGGAAGGGAGGGATGGGAAAAGTAGGACAGTTGGCAGTCTTGTATTATATGACGTCAGGATGCTGTATTTGTTCCTGTCTTATTTATAGCAAAATTGACTATATTGGATTCTACTAATCTGATGTAGACACAAGACTAAAGTTGACAACCAAAGTAGTTTTTTGCAAGTCTGTCCTTTCTTATTAGTATTTGAAATATTTTGGCTTAACTTGAGCCTTTTTTTTTTTTTTCCAAATTCCTTGTAGAATGAATAAGGTTAGACAGTAAAGAATTGAAATATTAAACTTGTACATCGATGAAATCTAGCACTGTGGCTTCAACTTGCCCTGTATGAAATAATTTCAGTTTTTCTTCTAAGTATAATATTCCTAACTATTTGCTCTAAGTTTTCTATATCTTCTAGAGGTAGAAGAAATCCTGTGATCCTGATTGGTCCAATAGGAGTTCAGGCCACTGAAATCTGTTAGTTTTTAGGGATGGTTTTCAGCTAAATTAGGAACTTGACTCTTTGCTGGTCAGTTAAAACATCTTAATGCTAACTTGCTGGTTTATTACTCAAGTAGTTGCCAGTGACTATTGTGATTGGAGTGCATGGAGGTTCAACCTAAAGCATATCTTAACATTATTTGCTGTAACTTATGTTAGTACATGTGGGATGCAGGATTTAAGGTTATCTTGACTCACCTAGTTAGAAGCTTGGGCTTGCTGTTTGGCAGTTGTCTGCGTGCAGCAGATTACAGTAACAGATTTTGAGGAATACTTAGCCATCGAGAGCTAAGAAATTGGATGTTACTGTTATAGACAGTTCACATATAAAAAGTCTTCCTGTTTTGTGCTCTCAGATCCAGTAAATAGAGACAAGAGCTCTAGTCTTGTTTGGGCTGCACTTTTTACCCGGGGGTCCAGAAAGCTTTGGTTTGTTTAACCTGTTGTTTGTGATTTCTTTACAGGATTGAGTGGGACAAACTTCTGGAGAATGTGCATTGTTTGATCATAAGTGTGACAAAAACTGACAAGCAGGAAGCTTATGTACTCAGGTAAGCCACTACCTCATTCTTTTAGTCTCTTGAGAGGTAAAAAAGTGAAAACTGTCATATGGGGCCAAACTTGGGTTAATATGCTGCTGTTGGCAGCTACAGCTTACAAGGGTCTGCTAATCACAGTACTCTCATGCTTCTGTTCAGAGGTGGAAATGTCTTCACAGTTACCCCTGTTTCTTTGTTCCTCTAACTGAAAGGATTGACGGAGTTGTGGTGGTTCTGCACCTGATCACTAAATTTTGTCTGGGGGGGTGGGGTAAATAAATTTCCCCAGTTAAGAGGTTTTAGTATTATTTCAGCAGAATAGGGCATATAGGTGTCACTTATAGATCAGCAAAAAAACTGTATCAGTAAATTGGCTTTAACTGCAGATAATGTGGAACAACCCTTGCATCTCAGCTAAGGACATCTATAAAAATGTAGCTTTCCTGAAATCCTGGAATTTTTTTGCTGTGCAGAGGTTAGTTGTAAGGACACCACTTTCGCCATGTGTTTTTCATCTTTCAGAATACTTCCTTGCTTTTTCTATGTGAACTTTACAGATCGTTTGACATTCTCTGCTTTACTTCAGATTCTATGAAATACTGAAGCTTTTGTACTCTGAAAGACTGTCTTGAGGGCAAGGTTGGGCTTAAGAGCAAGCTAGTCAAAGAAACTGCCGAAGTCTTGTTTCTTCAAGCTTCGTGTATTTTAAACAAAATTCTGAAGACTGTAGCTAGTTACACTGCATCTTGGATGAAATATAGTCTTGACTTTGAAATTGTAAACAGCATTCCAAATTGCATTATTTAAGCTAATTTTTAATCCCATTTTTCAGTTACATGGTAAAAAGATACTTCTTAAGCATGGTTAAATATTCTGGATGTAGTATCAGTGCCTGTCTTTAGTTCATTGGGACTGCAATTAAGTATCTGACTTAGTTTATGTATAGTTAATTTCTGTATCTTTATAGGCGTCTCATATAGCTGTGCCTATATTCTCGTAGCGAGATTTCATGTCCCTGTGGACAGGTGCTAATTTACTCTTTTCTAGTAGTCTGCTTTCCTAGAAGATGCAGCCAGACAACTAACTAAATTCTATTAAGGCTTTTGCCTTATTTGAGTTAAGCGTTTTCGGCTGAGAAAGATTACAAGTTTGTTCTGTGTCAGGGTTAAGACATTAAATTCAGTGTCTGTGCTGTGTACTCACTTTACAGCATGTTTGTATTGCTCAAGTAGTTTGATGTCTAATACATGTGTAATGTCTTCCTGTAGTGGGCTATCTCTGTAATACCATGCTTGGAGCAAGTATTTTTTTGGGGGAAATCATAATTGCTCTTGAATGTTAGTTGAAATCTACTGTTTTGGTCCATTTGCCAAACGTGTTTATGTACCATATTCTGAATACTCAGAGTAATGCCATTGATGGGGTTAAGAACCAAGAGCTGGATTGTTCTCCTGGATTTTTTTATGTAGAGCACTTAATATATTTTTTTTCCACACCTTTTTTGCAGTGAGAGTAGCATGTTTGTCTCCAAGAGACGTTTCATTTTGAAGACGTGTGGTACCACCCTCTTACTGCAAGCACTGGTTCCCCTGTTGGAGCTTGCTAGGGAGTACAGTGGGTTTGACTCAATTCAGGTAAGGTGTCAAAAATGTTGCATCTTCCTTAGAATGTACACAAACCTCTTTTACCACTATTTAAAATTCACTGATTTTATTAAATATTCTGGAACTTTCGCATTTATTTATGCTTCCTATAATGGGAAGATTGTAATATAAAAATTGCTCTGCTGTAGCATTTACGCTTCTGCTTGCCTCTTTATGGGTGCTAACCATCAAATGCTATTGTGCTGAGTTCCTTAAGGGTGAAAGACATCAGCACCTATGCTGTCGGTGCTGAAGTCACTAGAGTTCTCTAATGGAAAACAAGTTTGGAAGTAAGCTGTCTCCTGTAGTTTAGAAATTAAGATAGAAATATCCATATTCCTCTGAAATGGGAATAAAGCTAGCAGTGTTGTGACAGCGAAAACTTGGGTCCTGTAAAAATTTATGATAAATGCTTGTGTTTTTCTAAATTTGTGGATTTGACATGGGATATATTCATTATCTAAGATGCACCTTTATTTTTTCAGAGCTTCTTTTATTCACGTAAGAATTTCATGAAGCCTTCCCACCAGGAGTACCCACATAGGAATTTCCAGGAAGAAGTGGAGTTTCTTAATGAAATTTTCCCAAGTAAGTTCATGAAACTTCATCAGAGTTGTACAACTCGTGTGAAGGGTTGATGTTACGTGCGAAGTGATAAGTAGTACAATAGGTGCAGGCTGCCAGGTCATGCATTCAGTAGTCCTTGCATAAAAGTCAAGAGCTGTTTACTGAATTTCTGCCACTAGCATGCCAAGATCAAAATTTAAATCGTAGTGAGCTTGACATTTAGCACCTTGTGTTAACTGGGGTCATCTTCAGACTTCTAAATGGAGTGTAGTAAATCACTCTGCAGAATCCAGCTTTCACTAACCCTAAAAGCCCTATTCAAAAGCTAGGAGAGTAATTTAATCTAACTAATACACTTAAGAAAAATGTGGGCTTTTCTCAAAGTCACTGTGCCAAAAATTGAATTTAAGCATTTAATAAAATTTAAAACTTAAAAAAGCATCTTAAATTTTAAATACTGGCAGAAAAGGTTTGTGGTTTTTTGTTTTTTTTTTTTTTTTTGAAGGAACGTGGAACCTGTGGTACTCTTCTGAGTTATTTGAAAATAAATGCTAATCATAAATGTATTTAATAGAGGCTTAAGAGTACCAGGGTTTCTCTCTGTGCATAGCAAAAGCTGTAATCTGAATTTCCTGCTAGTAGGCTCTCAGCTGGGGTGTCCAAACCCACTTCTGAGGAAACCTCCATTTCTGATTATTAACTTAGCATTCCTGAAGCTAAATGCTGGGTTATTTGACACAGATGCTGACTGTATCAGTGAACCTCATGGGGTTCTGTGAAAACTGTCTTTAAATATGAGATGAATATAATATTTTTCATAAATGTTCAGCTGTGATGCATTAACTGGAGACTTTTTGTCTTGTCTAGATGGAGCAGCTTATTGCATGGGGCGTATGAATTCTGATTGCTGGTATGTATGTGAGGAGTTTCAAGTCTTTGAGACTTACAGTAGAATTTGTTGCTTTTAATACATATTAAATATGTGATTTGTACTTTCCATAGGTACCTGTACACTCTGGATTTCCCAGAGAGTCGGATATCCAATCAGCCTGATCAGACACTGGAAATTCTGATGAGTGAGCTTGACCCAGTAGTTATGGACCAGTTCTACATGAAAGATGGTGTTACTGCAAATGATGTCACTCGTGTACGTATGCTTGAAAACTAATAATTTTGGGGAATGGTGGAAATTGGGCAACAAAATGCTTCGTTTGATGACCATTAAAAGAAGGTTTATTTTGTGGTAGGAAAGATGTAATAGAAAATGTCCGGTTAATGCTTCAGGAATCAAGTGGATTTAACTCTAGAATGTTTGGGGGAACATAACTTCACATTTTCAATGCCCCTGGTTTAGTGTATTGAAAGGAGCAATATGCAGTGCTTTGGATGATTCTATGCTTTTACTCTGAAAAATGGAGGAGTAGGAATAAAATCACAATTTGAGTAACTTTGACTGAAGGATGTGGATTATGAGGAGTGAGGCTTAGACTGAAGATAATGAATCCAAAGCTTATCTAGGTATCAAAATCAAGGAGCCGTTTGGATGGGGGGAAGGGCAGACTTGGAGTCTAAGCATAACTTGATGGTTATGTCTCCTTTTACCCTTTTTCCAAATAGGGAAATCCTTTGACATGAACAAATTTCTCTGACAAGTACACTGACTTCATCTTGTGTTGTGTCTTAGGATTTGATTCTCTTATTTGCTTTTGAGAACTGGCTGTACCTCAGGTATTATATGGGAATTAGAAGTGCTTGGGATTGCACTTTTATTCTAGAGTATAAAGCAGTATATCCTTACTCTGAAGTAAATGTAAATAGCCTTCCCTTCATGGACAGTGGTTGAAAGGAAGCTCCACTTTTCAGCAGCAAAAGCAGTTGTTTTAGAATTCTAAGATTTCCCTTGTCTGGGATGTATGCAGCTTGGTTCTGTAAGAGGCACCACAATAAATTACTGTGAGTGACAAGCTGCATACAAGTTATTTGGGGACAGGATGCAAAGCAAGTTATCTACAGTGGTACAGATTATCAAACTGAACTTGTTCTGGGGAGAGCTCTGGTGTCCTGCCCCTAAATGTTGGTTCTACCTTTGAGTGAAATCTAAACAATTTGTATGTATGTATTAGATACATCTAAACAGATGTATCATAAACTGAGTTGTTTAATCCTGACTTCTATTTCAGATGAGTGGAATTCGTGACCTGATACCAGGTTCTGTTATTGATGCTACAATGTTCAATCCTTGTGGGTATTCAATGAATGGGATGAAATCGGATGTAAGTTTTTACACTCATTGATAATTAATATACTGATAATTAAAGTAAATAATAAATATTTGGTGGTAACAATACTTTTTTTTTTTTTCAGGGAACTTACTGGACTATTCACATCACTCCAGAACCAGAGTTTTCTTACGTTAGTTTTGAAACAAACATAAGTCAGACGTCTTATGATGACCTGATTAGAAAAGTTGTGGAGGTTTTCAAGCCAGGAAAATTTGTGACAACCCTCTTTGTTAATCAGGTGAGTTTTCTTGCTTTAGCTTGTCAGCTTATGAAATGCACACACACACACACACAAATAAAGCAGAGCTAGAGATTTTAGTGGAGATAAAGTTTCCAGTTTGCCTCGATATTTGGGTGGTCGTTTCTTTGGAAAGTAAAAATAGTTTTCGCTATTGCTTTGGCACGTACTAAATCTGATCTCCAGGGTTCTTCAGAAATACTAAGATGAGGCAACCCAGTCTTAGTATTCTAATGACTTCCTGTGCAGTTTTTTAAAGGCATAATTTCTTGCTTTGGCACTTCTCTGGATTTGCCTGTAGCTGTCAGTTGTAGGACTGCCACTATTAATGGTGATGCTGCCAGCTGTCATAGAACCATTGAGTTGGAAGAGGCCTTAAAGATCATTTAGTTCCAACCACCCTGCCATGGATGCAGATGCCTTTCACTAGACCAGCTTGCTCAGAGCCCCATCCAACCTGGCCTTAAACACTTCTGGGAATGGGACATCCACAACTTCCCTGGACAACCTGTATCAATGCCTCACTACTCTCAGAGCAATGAATTTCTTCCTAATATCTAGTCTGAACCCAGCCTCTTCCAGTTTAAAGCCATTCCCCCTTCTCCTATCACTACATACCCTTGTTAAAATGTCCCTCTCCAGCTGTTTTGTAGCCCCTTTTAGATACTGGAAGGCTTCTTAAAGGTCCCCCACAAGCCTTCTCTTCTCCAGGCTGAACAACCCCAACTCCTTTCAGCCTGTCTCTGTAGGAGAGGTGCTTCATGCCCTGTGTGGTTTGCAGTATCATATGTAGGGAGCAGAATCACTTCTTGGGAATGAAACTTCCTGCAGCACTGTCAGGCACAGATTTGAAGCATGTTGGTAATAAGTATCACAAGAATTACATAGGAAATCCATGATATGCTAGTCCATTCTTAATGCCGGTTGAAAAATAACTTCTATATTTTTGTTTTCTAGAGCTCTAAATGTCGCACAGTGTTTTCCTCTGCCCAGAAGATTGAAGGGTTTAAACGTCTTGATCACCAGATTGCCCAATTCAGTGATTATAATTTTGTTTTTACCAGTTTTACAAAAAATCGCCAGCAACAGCACAGTTGATTAAGAATGAAGAAAAAGCGCAAAAAGAAATCCCATATAGAAGGTGGTGGTTGCTTTCTAGTTAATGATTCAGGGGGCCATGTTTTCCACTCCCACCACCTTGTAGTTATGGAAAGCCCTAGGTGTAATCTTAGTATAACCATTTTGAATTGTATGCATTATTATATCAAGGAGTTAGATATCTTGCATGAATGCTCTCTTCTGTGTTTAGGTACTCTATGCCACTCTTGCTGTGAAATTGAAGTGCATGTAGAAAAATCTTACTGTATGAAACTTTACAACACTTGTAAAAATGATTCAGGTAGAATTACACACAATATAGTTTTTCTCCAGGTATCACCAAAAATTCCCCACAGACAAGGCTTTCGTCCTCATTAGACTTTAGCCTCAACCTACTCACTGGGGACAGTTCTCTGTTAAATTGTCTGGGTTTGTTTTTGGGTTTTTTTCATCTATGTTGTGATTTCAGTCTAAAACAGTTTTTGACAAACTTCTATGATTTCTAATGAAACTGATTCTTAATTAACACTTTCATGTTTGGAGAAAGTTCTTAAAACAGTTACAAATTGTTTTGCTACTACAGGTGGTGGTTGATTTATTTTTAAATCAGACTGACTTTTCATGCTCTAATAAAGCTTATAGGAATTTGCTCAGCTATACCGTAGCACTGGGCTAATACATTGGTCTTTCACCTTTAGTAACTTGGGTATCGGTACTAGTGCAGGCTAAAATTTGTCTTGCCTTAATGCTCATTTATCTGTCCATTGCTACACCATGGCAGAATTTGAAGAAGGTCCAAGTCTTGATTAGGGGAAGAGCAGAGCCAGAATGCAAGTGCTTTGGCATAGTTGTGTGACAGCTTTGCAAAGTGCAAGTTCATGTTGGTACCAGACATTTTCTGTCCTAATCGCCTGTTAACGTCAGACTAAGAAGTTGGTGCTTTTGAGCACTGGCAGGTAGATGTAGTGGAGGAGTGGAATTTGCCAGTCTGGATATGTTGATTGGTTTGGATTATTCTCAATAAAACCTGTGACCTACTACTCCTAACTGTAAAGAGTGCTTCTAAACTGGTCCAGTGTCTCTTCATTTTGTTGTTCCAAGCAAAGCTAATGCCTCTATCTTGTGACAGTCCTGTGACTTTGTTGTGCATGTGACTTATGTTGTATTTGAGTGTTGTGACTTCATCTGTTTTTTCCTCCTAATTGCTAAGGTGGTTCCTCTTACTGTGACTTGAGGGCATTAAGTGAAGGCATAGAACAAGAACTGTCTGGGACATCTGGACAACAGTGAACTAGAATGCTATTCATGGAGCATGAATAAGTCACTTCAATGGGTATTGACTAAAATGCAGGCTTTAAAGAGCTGGCACGCTTTCAGCTATGTTTGTAAATACTGGGATTTTAACAGCTGTGAGACCAGTGTGTTAACTGCAAAATTGAGATTATTTTCCCCCCTCTTGTCCTTGCAATGGTTTGACTCTTTCTGGTTTGATGCAATGGTTTTTTTGTTCCTTCCATATTTATAAATGAAGCACTTTTTCAGTGCTTCTAAACTGAAGTCTACTTGGTTAGAAATCAAGTGGTTGGAACATTTGGATTTTTTTTTTTTATATTTTAAGCATATTATTGATGTTCTTTACCAGTATTACCAATTACATGCTGTAAATGGCACTAAAGCTTTTTGGTGTTAATATTGAGGACCAATATTTGTGTTTTTTTTTTTCCTTGCATTGTCCCAGTTGATCTGACATTGGTTGGCTTGAGGTCCTTTAAGGAGACTGAGAATCCCTTTTCAAGTAATACTGAAATACACATTTAAAAAGAGAAGCATAAGCCTTGACTATAAAAATGAAAGCTGTTGAATGGGTTACTGAACTATCTGGGTGATCAGGATGGGGGGAGTATGGTGTTTATAATTTCTGTGGTGTTAGACTTTGATCATTTAAAAATATCTGTACCACAACTTAACGCTTCAATAAAAGTTCGCTTAAATTGTTTGCAGTGGTGATCCAGTAATTCTTCCCTTAACCGTTTTCATGCCTTCTGGTACCAGATGGTTTAATTCTGAAATAGATTTGTGTCCTTACTGTCCTAATTTACTTTAAATTTGCTTTGCCTTGTAGGAGATGCATCTCCACTGTTAGCACCTTGGTACTTTAAAATGAGGCAGTATGTCAGACAAAGCCAAATGAAAATGTTATGCTGTTATTGAGGCTAAAACTTTTTCTGAATGAACACAAAAATTTGCCATCTTCATCTAACCTGTGTTTTTTCTTCAGCATTAAATATTTTAAATAGTCATCTGAATTCAGACAGCTCCTGTTTCTAAGTAAAAAAACTGTCATACATTTAGGGTACTTAAGCTTAGATAAGGTGAGGTTTGTGTCTTAAAACAAAGGAGGCGTGTGTCTGCATAGTAACCTAGATCAGAAGCTAGTGGCTACCAATGTCACTGCTAAGCAGATACAGCCAGCATAAGGGAAGATTCTGGAGTTCCTGTGATTTAGTCCTACAGGAATAGTAGCTGGAGTTTACCCTCAAAGCTCTAACAATGCTGATATCCCCCAAAGTCACTTAAGTAGGTGTATTGGAGCTCTAACACCTTCAAACTGTTAATTTCTGAATACAGGTTTTACTAGTCACCCAAAATCTAATCTGTGATGTTACATGTTTCTAGTTGTGCTCTAGATATTAAATAGTAACTTCTATTTGTTTCAAGTACTTAAGACTGTTGAAAATGACCAATTAACTCTTCTATGAAAATAAGAAATGCCAACTTGCAGCATCAAGAGATCCTGTCTAACAATCTCAACTGTAACAAGTTGGCAGTAATGTACCTCTGAAGAACTGTTTTTTAGACTGACCTCCACAGACTGAAGATTGATCTTCATGTTTTTCTATTTTAACTTTGCCTGAAGCTTGCAGGTTTCATGTGAAGCTACCTGTCATCTTCATTTTCTACCTCAGGAGTGTCCTTCAATAGTGCTCCATTATCCCTTCTCCTAAAGGGTGCTGATAGCTGACCTGAGAATGTGGTGTCTGCATAATTCTATCCATTACAGCAATACAAATGCAAAGCTTTCTGTAGTTATTAGCTGCTTGATATTTGTTTTTCTCATAAACCAATGGAGGAAATGGCACTGACTGCAAGTCCACATGCCTACTTAATTTCTGTGAATAAATGAATCAAATAGCTATTCTAAAGGGGGTAGGAAGGACTTTCTGTAGATGACTTACTATCAGATGACAGCCAAAGGAGCACTAAGCAACAAAAGGAGGGCTAAGGAGGATCTCGATCCTTTACTGGATATGGAGGGGAACATAGAGGCAAAGGGTGAGGAAAAAAGCTGAAGTACCTAATGCCTTCTTTACCTCAGTCTCTAAAATAAGAGCTTTTGCTCTCTGAGCTGGAAGACAGGGACTGGAATCAAGCCTCCCACAGTCCAGGAGGAAAGCGTTATTGACTTGCTACACCACTTAGACACACACAGACAAGTCTATGTGGCCAGATAGGATCCACCCAAGGGTACTGAGGGAGCTGGTGAAAGACTTTGCCAAGCCACTTTCAATCATTTAGCAGCAGTCCTGGGCAGGTCCCAGTTGGCTGGAGGGTAACAAATACCCATCTACAAGGGTAGAAGCAGGATCTGGGTAATATGGGCGTGTCAGCCTGACCTTTATGTCAGGGAAGGCCATGGAGCAGATTATCTTGAGCATTGTCACATGGCATGTACAGGATAACCAGGCACAGACAAGCATGGGTTTGTGAAAGGCAGGTCATGCTTGGCCAGCCTGATCTCCATCTGTGACAAGGTGACCTGCATAGTGGATGAGGGAAAGGTTGTGGGTGGTGTTGGTCTGGGTTTCAGTGAAGCCTTTGACGCTGTGTACCACAGGATTCTCCTGGAAAAAACTGAGTGCTTATGGCTTGGATGGATGGCCAGGCCCAGAGCATGGTGGTGAACAGTGGCTGGTCACTAGTGGGGTTTGCCAGGGCTCAGTGTTGGAGCTAGTCCTGTTTAATATCTTCACTGATTATCTGCATGATGGGATAGAGTGCTCCCTCTGTCAGTTTGCAGACTGCACCACTGGGGTGGGAATGTTCATCTGCTGGAGAGTAGGAAGGTTCTGAAGAGGGATCTGGACAGGCTGGATTGATGGGGTTTAACAATGCCAAGGGCTAGATTGTGCACTTGGGTCACCCCATCCCCAGGCAGTGCTACAGTCTGGGGAAAGAGTGTCTGGAAAGTGTCTCAGTGAAAAAGGACCTGGTGGTGCTAGTTGACAGCAGCTGAACACGAGCCAGCCAGCCCAGGTGGCCGAGACGGCCAGTGGCTTCCTGGCTTGGATCACAAATTGCGTGGCCAGCAGGACCAGGGAAGTGGTTGTTCCTCTGCACTCAACACTGGTGAGACCTGTGTACCTTGAGTACTGTGCTCAGTTCTGGACCCCTCAGTACAAGAAAGACATCAAGGTGCTCCAGCATCCAGAGAAGGGCAATGGAGCTGGAGTACAAGTCCAGTGAAACATGGCTGAGGGAGCTGAGATTGTTTAGCCTGGAAAAAAAGGAGTTTCAGGGGGGATCTTAATGCTTTCTACAGCTACCTAAAAGGAGGTGTCCCAGATAAAAAGTGTCAGGATGAGAGGAAATGGCCTCAAGTTGCCCTAGGGGAAGTTTAGATGCAATACTAGGAAAATATTTCTCCAGAGAAAGGGTGGTCAGGCTGTCCAGGGAAGTGATGGAATCACTATTCCCCGAAAGTATTCAGGAAACATTTAGATGTGGCACCTGGGGACATGGTTTAGTGGCGGACTCTAGCAATGCTGGGTGAGTGGTTCAACTCTGAGATTAGAGGTCTTTTCCAGCCCTAATGGTTCTATGAATCCCATCCAGTCCCATGGGCTTGTGAGGTTCAGCTTTTAATAGTCTCTAACTTGATGCCAACTGTAGTGTATGGACCACATCTCATTCCACAAACTTAACTAGTATGTACAAAGACTTGTGTGATTGAGAGGAGGTTGACTCAGTGCTTTCCATAGAACATCAGTCTTCACTGAGTATATCAGGGGTTTTCTTCTGGTGTTTAGTCACCTGCTTGATTAAGCAGTCCTAGAACTGAACTTGGCTAGCTTAGTTTTATCTCTACCTAGGAAATGCTTTATATTTTTTTTCTGATAGCCCATCCTTCCTTCCATTTCTTGTGAACTTTCTCAGAGTTTGGAGTGATGAGGGCTGGGGTCATGATGTCCCAAGAAAAGAGATGTGATTAAAAAAGCTAATAGAAGCAATTTTGAGTCCAAGAACTGACTAATACTGGTGGTTGCAAAGCTGGGGGGGGGGAGTCTTATCCCATGGCAGGGGGTTTGAAACTAGGTTATCTTTAAGGTCCCTTACCCTATCCATTCTATGATTCTTAGACTGTATGGAGACAAAGGGGGATTGGCAGACTGCAGGTAGCATGACTAGGGCAAGTGAGAGGATAAGGCAGTTCTATGTGCCCTGATGTCACTTCAACACAGGGCAGAAATGGAGCTGCTGACACCAGTGCTAGTATCAAGTCACTTGAATAGGCATTAAAAGCCATGGCTTTTCGATCCTAGACCTCTACTGTACTGTGTTGATGCCAAAGAGATGAATTTGCTCTAGTACTCAGATCTGAGTGGTTTGACTCTACAAGCAGGTAGGTAGTGGCTGTCAGTCTAGCTGCTGTTTTGGTGGTGCAGGATTACGTATTGGCAGAGATGTTGAAGCTTCTCAACGGGGGTGGTGTGAGATACCTTAGTGATAATCCCCAAAGCAATGCTATCAATAACTGAATGCACAAGCCTTGGAAAAAACCCTTAGGAAGAGTTCTTGAGGTGTGCAGTTCTCCCATGCTATACAAACAAAACTGTTATAGGTGGAAAAAATTGCTTCCAGACATATGTATAATCTGAAGCCTGGTGAAGTATTAAAGCCAAGCCTGTGGCCAAGGCCTAGGAAGAACAGGATAGTTCAGCACTGACCTGTCATGCTCCCATGCAACCACAGTAATGACAATTCACTAGAAAGGTTAATGAGCAACTGAGGAGCTGCTCAGTTGCATGGAGCTAAGCAAAATGGGCTCACCCCATTTGGGGACTCATGTCAAAGGGAATCACCTGCATGTTCTCAAACATACTCAAGAACCATTCCAATTTCAAATGCTTGTACAGCCACAATGTGAATGTACCTATTGGCAAGCCCTGGGAAGAGAAAACAGTCATTAGGAAGATACCGAGACAGGTATTTCCTAGTAGTTTGTTCCATTAACTTTCAATTATGTGTTTAACTTCAGATTAAGTTACACTTGCACTTTTTAATCTTGCTTAATTTCATTCTATGAGATTACTGATTGTGTGGTCTGTGGGGTATTCTGCATATTGCTTATGGTTCAGCTAGGCCTCTGCTGTCTGGAGGAGGTTGGATTAGGGTAAAAATTGCTTATACTGTTCTGTGTAAGTATATTTCCTGCCAACAAGGAAGCACTGCTGGAAATAAGGTTTAACCAAATTTCAAGTTACCTGTTCAGTTTTCTTCTATTGCTTTTTATACACTGTACTTAAAATACTGCTGTTATGTTTAATTTAAAAAAAAAAAAAAAAAGGCACTAGAGAGTCTTGCTTCTGCAGCTGCCTGAGAGCCAAATCTTTTTACAAATTTTACATTCTCTATAACATGCTTAGTTCTGCCTTTGGCAACTTCTATTAATTTTAAATATATGTATACAACTAAAATATGTAAAGTCACATTTAGGAGCAAGTCCAGGCATATGAATACCATAACCTCAGCATTTTTCATTCCTGTATTAGCCAGAACATGAATCCACATTTTTGTATCATGAAATTCCTAATGTGGTTACTTTACGTAATCACTAACTCCAAATTACGTCATTTATAGCATTCCTGTTATTTTCCCTGTCTTTTTCTAGATTATATTGATCCTCTCAGTCCATCACTCTTTCTCTTAAAGTATTAAGTTTTCAAAATAGCATGCAAGGCATCTGCAGAATCACAGAATGGGTTGGGTTGGAAGGGACCTTAAAGATCATCTAGTTCCAACCCCCTGCCATGGGCAGGACACCTTTCACTAGACCAGGTTGGTCAGACCCTATCTAACCTGGCCTTGGACACTTCAGGGATGGGGGCATCCACAACTTCCCTGGGCAACCTATTCTAGTGTCTCACTACCCTCTCAGTAAAGAATTTCTTCCCATATCTTGGTCTACTCTTTGTATGTTCACTTGATTAGACTTGGAGACTTGTGTTCTTCATATGCTGCACATTGCCTAAAGCAACATTGTTAGCTAGGTTTGTAGATGGGATACTCTGTCCAAACCATCTCTCTCACAGCCCAAATTTGCCAGTTTTAAGGGTTCTTACAAACATGTATTTTAGACACATTCTGATAGTGCAGAAGCTGGGTTTTTTCTTATTATTTGATGATCTAACATTTAGCAGTTTCTGTATCTCAAATCCTATAATCTTATTTAAAGTGAAAGTCTGATATAAAACAAGCATTGATAGAATTGCTGATATAAATAAAGATGTGATTTATTTATTCCCTCAAAGTGTTGTGAAATATGAAGGCATGAGGGGGAGGACAGAAAAATAAGAAAATTATTCATTCAGGTTACAGAAGGTATAATTTACCCAGTGAAAGCTGGCATATGTAAAAACAACATAAAGCTGCAAAGTATTCAGGCTGTAATTGCTGAAGCTCTGGTACCTACAACTGAAGGATACTGAGCAGGAAGCTGATGAGATTAGTGAAAGCAGTTCAGCAAACAAATAAACAGCCATTGTTGTAATTGTCTGTGCTCTTCTATGATTAATATTGGTTTCAATGTTAGTATTTAATTTGCTCAGCTGTGCTTTCATTGCTTTTAGGCAGATAATCAACTGTAAATTCATAGATTTTCATATTCTAGTTTTAAGCACGGTAAAAAGTTTATTTGGGGTTGTACTCTGTTGTTAACTGCCATGACACAGAAAAGTGGAACAATTTATATTTGTGCCTTTCAACTCTTCCATTTAATGTGCTGCTACATAACAGGAAAATACGTTTTCTGATTACCTGCTCTCTTAACACTGTAATCTCTTAAATACTTCATTCTTGAAATATTTAAACTATGCGGACCACCCAGAAGGGCCCAGCAGACCAGAGGTTACAAACCAGTGATTTTCCCTTCAATTCCTCATGGTTACTATGTCAGGCCATAGTTAAGAAATGAATCAGCTATGCAAAAAAGCTATCCATTTTGATTTTTCATAAAGAAAATAGTCCAGACATACACAGAAATCATGTTTAAACCAGCTTTCATAAAACTATCCAAACTCCCTTTTAAAGATTTGTAATCCTAGTTATTCTTACTAAATTTGGACAACTGCCATCTTATTGAGCCACTTCACAGTTTCTTATACTAGTCAAGCTTGACTGTAGGATTTCAGTGTAAAAGCTGAACTGTACATTTGTTTCTTGGTCTAACAGGTCTCAATCAAATATATGTAGGAGAGCACTTCATCTTATATAAAATAAATATATGCTAGAGGAACATGCTAGTATTATTACAAAGCAAAGAATGTTGTTATACATCTGGTTACAATTTACTGAAACCTGTTTATAAATACAACCACTGCTTGTCCAGGTTAAGAGTTTTCAAAATACATCATTGTCTACAATTAACATATATGTGAATCTGTTCAGAAATCAGAAGGGTTTAAGTGGAAGGGAGTTGCTTGGTACTATTCTGTGTGAATTTATGTGTGCATGGGTTTGCTAGAGAGAAGAAATAACACAGGAATATATACAAAAGGAATAGAAAGCCAGTCCCAGAACGGCTAAGAATATGACTCTTAAAAGAAAAGTATATGCTTAAAACTATTAGGTTGAGTGCTAATTGAAAATGAGCAAGATAAGTCTCTGCTTGATGCCTTCTGTGATCAGAGAAGCTGGACTCTGTATACAGTTTTTTGCAGTATTGTATTCAATTGCCTGGGGAATTTAAAAGATTGTGAGAACAGGAGACACAACAGACAAAAAATAGGTGGTTACAGAAACAGATGTTCAGTCCATACTGAATATCTCAGAATGTTCTTTTTGATGGTGACTCAAGAAATTAATACAATCTCTGTATTCCACGTTATATTTTAGATTCCAACTATGTATACACCAGTATATGTTTATATATAAATATGCAAACTATAAATGACACCCAAAATATAAACAATTCTAGGCTACCTTTTTTTTGTAACAGTTCCTCAAGTTTTATTGTTTTAGAATCCTTAATTTTCAACATTGTTTAAGACTCTGAAGGAACTTTATTTTGATCACTCTATCTACAAATCTAACCAAGTCGCCCTCCAACAATAAAGCCTGAACTCTGAGGCAGTGTGTTGTAAAGTTTCTGTTATTCCAGGAACCAAACATCTCATACAATTTCTTAATGGACTTCTAGTCATCTGCAGAATGATATATTTTTTTTCTGCATTCTGGAATGAAATAGGAAGATTTGAAGTCAGGCCTTTTTGCAGATGCTGGATCATTCCTTCCACCATTACAGGGACTCTGTATGAATCAGAGGAATGGTTGCTTGTAGGCTGATGAGGATACAAATGTCAAGCACATCTCCCCCTTAAAAGGATATTCTGTTGCCTTACAAAAAAAGATATGCAGGATTGTACTGTACTGATAAACAACCTGGAATAAATTGCATCTGATGTAATCTGAAACCACATGGGAAGACAGACAATTGTTTCTTATAAGCTTTAGGGACCAAGTGGGAATGAGACATGACCTATACGTCTTCATCTTGAAATTTGGACTTCTAGTGAGTCATGAGGACTGTCTGAAGGAATGGAAGTCCTTACTCTTTTCACAATACTGTAAACCAGTTATGCAGTATGGAAATAATGGTATTAACCTTATTTGACGGAAGCACCAGTGGCAACTAGAAGGTTAGGAAAGGTGGCAATATGCAGAGGCTGAATGAAATGATCCTTCATTGGTAATTACCCTGACTCCACATTATTAGGAGGATTCTTTTGATAAGACAGTCTTAAGGCTACACGAGAATAAATACATATATTCTAAGTCAGGTCAAGAGATTTGAACTACTCACCCTCTTTTGAGTAACCAAAATGACATTGACAAAAGACACCAAAGTAAAGATTGAATAGTGTAGAGGTTGGATATTTTTTGAGGTTTTTTGCTGTCTCCAGCAGTGAAAATACTTATTGTACTATCTCTAATTTCAGTGCAGTATTAGGATTAGTTTTATAGTTTGTAAAATTCTTGTGCACACTTCCTGAAAAAACAAGGATGCAGTTCAGGAATTCCAGAGAAGTAGCAAAGCCAGATAATTAACAATTTAGTGCTGGTCATTGTGTGTATCTGCTAATATGGGAGGAAGAGCTGATTGGAATAGCACAGAAGAAGGAAAGAGAGAAAATTATTAGTTGCTTCTAGTCACAAATTCAGGGCTGTTGCCTGTTAATTCTGAGCTGATTAGAGAAATTGAAGTAAAAGAGAGATGTTGGCAGTTACCACTGCTCCTGTTAGCAGTGCCAAATCTGGCTATTCTGTAGCTTTTGCCAAACACACAATCCCTTGCCCAGACTGGTCCAAAGCTGGTCTTTCGAGCAGAATCTTTCCATCTGGACTGTTCCCAAAATGAAGACGACAGAAGGGTATTTGTAATGCTTGTAATGCTTTGCCTTTTCTGGTTTCCAGAGCAGTAATGGCTGAATAAGCTTAAAGGAACTGAAATGGTGCCAGTTACACATCATTATATGTTTCAACACACCGAATATAAGGGAGAGCAAGTCTAGGGTGTTACTCTGTAGCTTCTACAAGGGGAAAAACTTTTCTGCTTCCAAGGCACTGGGCACACTTTCATGCAGAGTGGAAGTGTACCATGTTATACAACTCTTACTTAAAGACAGAAAGTTTTGGGTTGTACTTTAATATCTTCTAAAAAAATTATCCTCTCAAAAATAAAATATTTTTGTATCTTAAAATTGGTACCTAGTGTTTTTTTCATAAGAAACATGCATCTAAATGGAAACACCTATTTGTTAAAATAGAAGTCTCTAACTTCTTTGCAAGGGAATTCTGAGCCCATGATAGATACTAATGGTGGACCTTATGGCTAAGATGTTCAAGTCTGACATTTGGATGTCAAGTTCAATCCTTTGACGGAGGATAAAGCAGAAATATGGGCTCAAATAAATATATATGACAGTATAAACTTAGAGGCATCTTCTCATAATTTTATTGCTCAATTACAGTGTGAAGACCCTGCAAATAAAGATAAAGCAATACTTATTAGCAATCTTTTTTTTTGAAAAAAAAAAAAAGAAAAAAAAAAGGAAAAAAAACACCTCATGCAGGACTTATTCAGGTGAATGTACTTTGGCATCAGTCACCATTCGATGAATAATGATTTTATTCAGTATAAGCTACTCTGAATGCAAGAACTGCCATAAAAAGTTATTAAATTAGTTACAAAAGAAGGTGTTAGAAGGTGATGCACTGGGGACCTAGTACAAATACATGCTTGTAAGAACAGGAATAGGAACAGAAAGTCCTGCATTAATTATGTGTAGAGGTATATGTGTGTTGCTGCTGGCTGTAAAAGATGATCTTAAGTGTAAACAACATGTCTTCAGAATCTCCAAGAGAGCAAATAAAGAGAGCTAAAAAGGTCAAGACCAATAGAATTCAATATTTTCCATTTTTCATTATAGACTTCTATTGAGCAGCTCCAGTCTATCCACCATTCAGAAATCCATATAAGTATAAATTCTCCTCAGAACAGATCTCTACAGCAAAATGAAACAAACAAACAAAAGTGACATCAGCAGTAAGTACTGCTGAGGCATTTTCAAACAGCTAATAACTCCCTCCAGAACTAGCTAGGTCTAATTTGGAATCTGAGCTGACAATTATATTCCCCTCTTTCGACTGCTTGCTGGGAACAAAACAGCTATGCTTCCCTGCAAATGTAAGTAGTAAAAGATAGTGAGGTATTCAAGCCTTAAGACTAATAGATCTTTGGTTTTTAGAAAGATTGTCCACCTGATTTTCCAGGAGTCTTTGTATTATGTAGTGAAAAGGGAGAAAAAAAACCCCAAATTAAAATTATTCTTTTTAAAAAATAATCAGTTCTGATATACATTAGAAACCAAAAGTGTGCATTCATATATACTGAAAGATATCATGAGCTTACTGCAAACTAAATGAGGCAATTGTCAGCTGTGACTTTATTTTTTTTAATAAAGGCAAATATCTCTTTGACAGCATCTATAGAAATATAGATAAATTCTTTCACACTTCATCTCCTGACTTGCATTTCTGACTAGTATACTGAAAGATACAGTCATGTCTTTGCTCTATTCATGCTTTGAGCCAGCTGGACGTAAGACCAGCATCTTTTCAGAAATCCTGTCGCCACATTAGCACAATTCTGAGCCCAAGCTAATGTACCCTGCCTCACAGCCAGCCTTATTAACTCACGTTCAGCAACTCACAAATCGCAGCTACACAGCTGCTACACTGGAGCTGGCTCCCAGCTGGCTGGTTCGGGCCACAGGCAGAAGGAACATGTCACTGTCAACACCCATTCATGTAGATATACCCTCAAATGACCCTAGGCACTGTGTGCTGGAACAAAAGCTATTTTTAAGAATTGGTTCTCAAAATAATTGCATTTTAATTGCATAATGCAAACCATATTAGAAATGGAGCAAGAATCTTACAGGATATGGTAATGTGAGTTTGTGTCAATATAGCCCAACAGTGTGGTACCTAAGCTTGTCTATGAACCAAGTTTAAAAAAAATTAACAGATCCATTAACCTGCTTTTTTAAAAATTTTTTTCATTAATATTGAAAATACATACAAAAATTTGCATATTGTCCTGTAGCAGGAAATTGATATTCTACAGAATGCTTCTACATTGCCATGTAGTACTTTTGACCATTTCCATTGTTGCATCTAAAGCATTACTCTATTGTCCTCTTAAAGCAGCAATACATAAAAGACATTTTTAAAGATTCAACAGTCATGGGAAAGATTATCACCGTTGCACTTGTTGCCTTGCTTTCCCAACACATTATCTATTGAACAATGAGGTGAATTAGGAAAGTAAGGGCTACTGAAAGAATGTGGTCAACCACGACGGTGTCCTTCTTTGCAAGGTGTTTCTGAACAATATTCCTCAGTCAGTGTAAACTGTAAGTGTACTTGGTTACAGATTCAGGTCCTTCTTCCCCACTCATTACCCTTCCTCTTGCAAAGAGAGGTAAGGCATGCTGCCAGTAGGTCAGTGCACTGGCTTTGCACCAGATCAGCCTTTCACAACTCCTCAAAATTACTTTTCCAATAGCTTTAAAGGCTTAAAACTCATTCACAACAGTACTTTTCACAGTCTTACTACGCAGAATTCCTAAAGAGCTCAATAACAGCCTTTTCCAGATAATGATGCCTTTGTAAGTAAAAGCAGTAATTGTAAGCAAACCAAAGGTCATGGTATGTTAAGTGACAAGGGGGACTTCACAGGGATTTCCTCTTCTCAATCTGTTATTTGCTGTGATTGATCTACTGTATTCTATTCCTCTGCTTCTGTACAAGAGACAGTGGAATTAAAGAGCTGGAACTAAAAATAAAGCTGCTAAACAGAATTTGTTGTTCATAAAAGCTTTCCCTAGATTTTGGATCTAGCTCACTCAGTATGCTGTCTGCATACTCACTGGCCACTCACTGTGGAGGATACAAGTACATACGGTGTGCTCCCAGCTGTTTTCAGTCCAGTTATGTCCTCAGTCTGATATCTGATCCCAGTGGATCCCTCCTTCAAGTCCAGTCTCCCAATGAGATTTTGCACGGCACAGCGCGGGAAAAGATGCGGGGCAGCCCCGGCACGAAGTATAGGGCCACGGCGGCGGGACTGCTCTCCGTTCCCCGTGCTATCCCTCCGCCCTTCCCGGGACGCGGGTGGGAGCCCCGTCTCTTACCTGCCAGCGGGCGCGGTCTGGGGTCTCGGCGCGCCGCGGGCGGGCGGGAGCGGGGCAGGCGGGGGCTGCCGGGCTGCCAGGCTGCCTTAGTGTGCCGACCCGCCTCTGCGACCCCCCGACCTGCTCCCCCACTCCTCCGCCCGGTGCCCCCGCAGCCGGCCCTTCTCGGTGGCCCTTCTGGCAAGCCTACGAGCCCCCGAGGATGGACACGGGAGCCAAGTGGGGCTTGGGGCATCTTCTCCATCCTGTGCCGCAATGGGTGCTGCTAGGGATCACGGCTTCTGGGGATAGGGGACAAACCCTGGCTGTGGGGAGAAACTTGGACAGTGTCACTCTGGAGTGGTTGGACAGCACAGCTACAGAGGAGTTTGGGGGCCATGCTGCACCTTTCCACACTGGCTTTACAGCGATCCCATCATTGCACAGGACTGGTCAGAGAACAGCAAACTGCAACCGGCAGTGGTGAGCAGATGAATTTTCTGCTCCAGAGATTATCTACTAAGTCCTCATGTTACTTACTAGTAACCATCTCTAGCTATGTACCATATTGTATTAGCTGTAATAAGGAAGGGCTGAAAGACAAATATCAGGGAAGTCAAGTGGCTTCAAGGACACTAGACATAAAAGCTACTTGTAAATTTGGGGCTCCAGCTGGATAACAAGTAGCATAATTTACTCCCTGCTTCACAAGCCTGTCATCTGCTAAGTTTTACTGGGAGGGATCCCAGCCTTAGGACTACATGCCGGACAGTGCAGCAGTTCTCAGCTTTGTCACTCCCTTCCTGCCCCATCACTCACAGACATGAAGATGCATTCCTTCCATGTGGATATAGCACCAAGTTTCCTCAGGATGTTTCCAACTGCTCTTGCCCTCATATGCTCCAGGACATGAGACTGGCAGGAGACAACTCCTTACTGGAAGGAAGGAAGAAGCAGTTGAAGCTCTGAGCCTGCTGTGTGCAGGAGGTAGCATTATTACTGTAATAGTTAATAAAAGCAAAGGTGGATAATTTGCTAATCAAATTAAATTTGTAATGTTAGTGATTAGCTTGAATTCCACAATGTTGTGTTACTATAGCAAGCTATATCTTAACAAGTTCTGAATGTAAATTTGGGTGTGCCTGTAAAATGTGGGTGGGGGAAAGTCGTCCAGAGGAGGGGGGGGGAAAGAGAAGTCTGCCGTCTTCCCGCCCTCATCCGGGACCTGCCGCTGTCATCTAAGCGCCACCTACAGGGGAGGGGATAATATCACATATAAAAGAACAATGCACGTTTTTGGCGCGCAGACCGTTGGTGGAACAGGAGTTTCCTCCGGTCTCCCAGCGCGCTGATTTGCTTATTTGCTCTTAATAAATTTCTACTATATTTTAAAATATATCTGGTCATTTGACTATAACAATTACTTTTAACAGCTAAGCTCTTTTCCCTGAGGAAGACAAGACAAAGATGGGTCTCTTCAAGGACTCTTGATGGAGTCCTATGAGATAAGGCCCTTGAAGGAAAAGGGAGCCCAAGAAACCTGGTTAATATTCAAGGATCACCTCCTCCAAGCTCAACAGCTGTCGATCCGAATGAGTAGGAAGTCAAAACCTCTGTGGATGAACAAGAAGCTCCTAGCCAAACTCAAACACAAAAAGGAGGCATAGTAAATGTGGAATCAAGGACAGATAACAAGTGAGGAATACAGAAACACTGTCCAAGCATGCAGGTAAGGAAAGTTAAAGCCCAGCAAGAACTGGGCGGTGAGGGATGTCAAAGGCAACCAAAAGTGCTTCTGTAAGTATGTAAGTGACAAAGGAAAGACTAGGGAAATTGTGAGTCCAGTGCTGTACTGTATCTCATAGGGAAATTGTGAGTCCAGTGCTGTACTGTATCTCACTCCATCCTCTTAGACTAGACACAGTGAACAGAACAAGCTCTGTGTAAATAACACAGCTCTTACTCTATCCTACTCTTCTCTGAGTAGGGTAAGGATTTCCTTACATAATGTTTAAGGAGTTATGGAAAAGACAACAGCACATATGCAAAGGAAACAAACAGGCTTTTTGTTTTGTTTTGTTTTTTTTGTTTTTTTTTTTTTTTGCAACATCTATGAGCTGGTTTGGCTTGCAAATTCCTAACTGAAGAGGCTCAGCAATGTAGCTGCAGGGGAAATTGAAATCATCCTCTGTAATACTACGGGTAAATTACCTTTGTCCTGGGGCTAATTTACCTTTTGTAAACCTGGCTAGAGCCAGGAATACACGCTAGTCTCTTATAAGCTTTCTTGTGCATCTCTGCACCTTACAATGTTGCATTTAGCCTTTTCACATGTTAACATTTTACTGAGGGTCTCTTCTGATATCCATAGGCAATCACCTTTTGCCACATCATCACGTTTAGTTACACTTCCAACTCCCAGCCAGGGAACTACAACACCCTTCTCCTGAGGCAGTCAACTCAGCAAACAGTACAGGTACAAAGGCTAAACATATACAGTGTGTACTTAGATGCACACATATGATCTATTACCATTTTTAAATGCTAAATTTTGTGGGTTTTCACTACATAGTACAAAAGGCTTTCAACTAGAGGCACTCACAATCTAAATAGACAGAAAAAAAACCCACAAGAACTTAAACAAAGACCCTTATCCTGTGTTTTTACAAATCATTTAACCTTTTACTTAGATAGACTAGTGCCACGGCCTCACAAAGAAAGTAAGTGTTCAGGAGGGAATGGAGAAAGGCCGCTTCCCTTCTGCAAAAGGATTGAGAAAGAATTCCAAGCTGGAAAACAAAATTCAAAAGAAAATTAAAAAATTAAACAAAGTAGAAAAGCAGAATTTAGTATGTGTTTTGGGGAACTTTCTCTGATTTCCTGTAGTGTAGCTTAACTGCAACAGTGTTTATTTGCTAAAATAGATAGTCCAAGCCTCTAATCTATGAACTTTCACAACTAAAATTTGCAAACTACAGGGCCCAAAATAAAATACCTATTAATGTGCTTAAATTGCAAGTGAACCCACTGAAACTAGGGCATCCATACGTAGATCTCAAACATGATCATGTATTTTAAATTGACCATTTAGTTGTCACTGACTTAAAATTACTTAAGTGCTGCCAAGTTACTGGCCTCAAGCATGCACACATAAATCTGCATGTGCACTGACAGGATCGTAGCTGAGGCCTCAGAAACCCTCTGCGACCCCCTGAAAAAAAAAATCTGGATCCTCAACACACGTATTTCTATATTTATCTAATCAAGCAGTTCATCTCACTGGCAGATTCTGAGGACAGTCTCTTTTAAGAGATAAGTTCTTGAAATACTCCTGCTGTGATACAAAAGACCACGATAAACCACTAATGCCCACAGCAAATTTAGCCTGACAACGAGGTATTCTCTTTTAAAATACATTTGGCACTAATGCGCCAAAAATTTCCCATCATCCAACCGCATATCCCAAACCATGATAACTAGGACACCGAGATGACCCTGGATACTACATGACACTTAGGCTGATATAAAAGCAAACAAATATATTGGCTCCTTCACAGCAGTTCATGCCAGTCTATGATTTACACAGGCTGATCTGGCACAGGTTTATGTTCCTATAAGGGCTTTCTCTAGTTTTAACTATGAAACTTAACCTCCTCCCAGCTATAAAAGGAGAATAATGGTATTAAATGTAACATTACAGAAGCACTGTCAGTTATGACAATTAATTAAAGGAATACATTCAGAATGGAGAGTTTATTCTGTTTACTGACTTAGAACTTTTTTTTAAACCAACAAAAATTTTATCCAAACAGAAAGACCTGGTGCAAAAATGTAACTGCCAAGAATAATGATTAACAAATAGAAAACAATAGTTAAGAATTATTGAAAGGTTGGGTTTACACACATGTACTCATATTGTACAGCATGAGATCAATTAGCTAAAGTTACCAACATTTAAATGCAGCTTTAAAAGTTAGAAGCACATTAAAAACCTCTGTCAGAAATGCTGAACAAGCTATTCATAATTTTGTTTATCTATGTGCTTCTAGTGGTAGAAGATGAAATAAGATACTAAAAAAATGATTTTTGTTATCTTCTACAATTCCCAAATAGAGCAGCCCATACTAAGCAAATGATACAAAACATTATTTTAAATTATCTGATAATGAAGATCAGTAGTATATCAAACATCTGTTCCACAGCTATTATCCCCTGCAGTCAAAATTCAAGGCTTTGCAATTTGCCAGGTAAAGAGGTAACATACCCCAGCATCTTCTTTTTCTGTATTTAGAACTAACCCAAATTGATAGGCTGTTTTTACCACTTTATGTAATATTCTAAAGCAAGCTCTAAGAAAAAAATAATTAAAAATGTGAAGCTTAACAGAAAATTAGATGAAGCCTAATGCTGGCTTCCCAAAGAACAATCCTACTAAACTTATTTCATATAAGATCAGTGATTTTTCTACGAAAAGGAGAAATGCATTAAATCACACCTACCTGGACACAGTTAAACACTTGATATGGTGCTATGCTGACATTTATGTTTATCTTATGGAAGATAAGTAAAGGCCAGAGGAAAATGTACAGTTGTGATCAATTTTATTTAACATTTTAATAGATGACTTTGGCCCAATGAGCAGCAAGGCACTTTTGTTACAAAATCAGAAAACATAGCATATGGAAGGAAAATAGGGAAGAATCACATTACAAAAACAGTATGAGACTGAGGACTATGGAGTGCAAAATTGTTGGAATATATAAAATTTTCTTAAGGAAGGATGTTCTTTAATGTTTGATCTTTGTATAGTTTCATGCCTAACCATCAAGAAACGAGATTTAATCCATGAAACAGAGAGCAGCTAACAAGCTCTAAGTGATGTTCATGTGTTAGAAAAACAAATTACTTGTTGGTAATATTACCTTGTTAAGATTTAGGGCTTGACATGCTTCAGTGATCTCAGACCTAGGGGAAGTTACCAAAGCTTGGGAAGAGGGATGCACCACTGATAGTGGACATACAGATTACAGAATTTACGGGCTACAAAGACATTTGACAGAATCCTCAAGGAGGAAACTAGTAAAGCCAGATCAGCAATTATGCTGAAATCAGTTCCGACTTGGTGAAAAGTAATTCCAGCAGAAGATCATGACGACCGACTCACAGGCCACCGACCCAAGGACCCACTGACTCAGAAGAGAAAGCCTGAGCATGGGACTAATTAGCATGAGAAATGGGAGAATCATTAACCAACAAGACAGAATACTAATTAATAAGAGTACTATGTAACTTGCAGCCAGTGAACACTAATTCCTTTGTTTGCTCAAGTGTTTGAACAGCAGAAAGTTTTGCTAGCTGGTGTACTTGATTTGTGGAATACCACTGAGCACCCAGGCACGTGCAAATCTGAAATAATCAGTGTCTCTATCGAGTGTGTAATTGCTGGTTTATTGCACACCAGGTAACAAATCTGATTTTTGTGGACAACAACGTCCTGTGCTTACAAACACATAAGTCAAGAAGATATCTCAGAAACCCAGGTCAGATGGAAATCAGGCAGGGGTGTATTGAACCCTGCCAGGAAAACCAGAAAGCATCAGGCAAAGGACATAACCCACCGAAATGAATTGCATACTTTATTTTTTAATTATTTGATAAGACCTTTCTAAGCCAATGATCTGTACCGGAAGCAGTCCATTACTTGAGTCAAGAAAAAGATGCATCTGATAGCCCTTTCCCAAAAATACTAAAAAAAAAAAAAAAAAAAAGAAAAAAAAAAAAAAAGGAGGATGATTTTAGGGATCTCCATTTTCCAGTACCACTTCTGAGATTCAAGAAAAACCCGCAGAGCATCTGGGAGCACCAAACAGTAATTCTTTTTGTTTTTGCTGTTCAGCGCGGGGTCGGGGCTGTACCCCCTGACGGCGGGCGGGGGGCTGTGGCGGCGGGGCGGGGCGGGGCCGCTCCCGCTCTAAGATGGCGGCGCCGGCCCCACGTGGTGCGCGCTGAGGCGCGGGCGGGGCCGGGCTGGATGCTGGTAACTGACATGGCGGCGGTGGCGGGCACGGGGAGCGAGGGCCAGAGGAGCGATGAAGGGGAGGAAGACGAGGTGGAGGTTGGTGCACGCCGACATCCCCCCAGCCTTAGGGGAAGGGGCCGGCCTCCCCGCGGGGCGTGTCCCACCCGTGATCACAGCCGGGCCCGGCCCCTCTCTGCCCGCCCAGCGGGACAGGCAGGAATAGGGCTCGATGTGGCTGTGTCCGGGTTGGCGGCGGGGCTGGGCACAGAGCAAGCGCTTATACCTGGGTCCGGCGTTTTTTTCTGCCCCTGCAGTGGTCCTGTCCCCAGAGCTACGTGGTTCTGGCGGTTCCGCTGCAGGTTTTCCGGGAAAGGGCGCTGTTAGAAAGAGATCTTCCAGTTTCACTTGCTTCCTGGCCTCAGAAAATCATAGAATGGTTTGGGTTGGAAGGGACCTTACAGATCATCTAGTTCCAACCCCCCCTGACGTGCAGGGATGCCACCCACTAGACCAGATTGCTCAGAACCCCATCCAGTCTGGCTTTGAACGATGGGGCATCCACAACTGCACTGGGCAGCATGTCCAGTGCCTCACCACCCTCACAGTAAAGAATTTCTTCTTAATATCTGATCTAAACCCACCCTCTTCTAGTTTGAAGCCACTCTCCCTTGTCCTATCATTACATGCCCTTGTAAAAAGTCCCTCTCCAGCTTGTAGTTCTCTTTAGGTACTGGAAGGTGCTGTAAGATGTCCCTAGAGCCTTTTCTTACCCATGCAAAACAATCCCAATTCAGCCTTTCCTTGTAGGATAGGTGTTCCAACCCTCTAATCGTCTTGGTGGCCTTCTTCTGGACTCACTCCAAGAAAATCCTAAATTACAAACTTACTCTTGTATTATTATGTATATTTATGCATGTGTGGTAGATGGTGACTCTTAAAAGCTTTTGTTTTTCTTGAATAAAATATTTTTTAAGGCCACCTTTTTTTTGCTTTGTTTTTGCATTTTCCTTACTCAAAATTGTAAGGTATCACATATAGGAATTAATTTCAGAACCATATGTTATAAAAAGTAACTATTTCAGTTAACACATTGCTTAACCTTCCCTGTGGTGTCATATTTAGGTATGCACTAAGGCTTTGGGGAAAAAAAATTACTTTGGAATATGCAACTGGTCATATTGTTATAATTAATAAATCATTTACTGTATTGATGCTCATTTTTCAAGGGTGGAGAAAAGAGCTTCATTCCTACCTAGGAAGAAAAGGCCAGGAAATTCATATGTGAAACAGGTGTCTGATGGATCACTACATTTTCCTGGGTATTACAAGAGCTGTCTGTCTCTTGACAAACTGTAGAATAACTCCCCTTTGGGGTTAGTTTATTCCAAAGGTCTGGATCTGGTTTGGGTTGTTTTTGGGGGGGCTTTTTTGTTTTTTTTTTTTTTTTTTTTTTTTTTTGTTTTTTTTTTTTTTTTTCCAGAATTCAGATATCTCTTACAGGTGTAAATTATAAACTTATCTTGTAGGAGCAGCTGGTCATGGTGGAACTATCGGGAATTATTGATTCAGACTTCTTAGAAAAATGTGAAAACAAATGCAAGATTTTGGTGAGTGATTACAGCACAATAGGAAAGGGGTAAGTCATTACGGATGTGAACAAGGGACTGAGGCTGCTTCTAAACTTCTTGACGTTAATAGCATTCAGATCAAATCTTTGATAGAGAATTATGTGCGCTGTACTTGGCTGCATGTTGTGGGCTCTTTCAGAAACAGCATAAGGTCTGTGAATATAGTATGGTGTAAATATAAGGAAACTTCTTCAAAAGTATATGTAAGTTAGGACCAGTATCTGCTCCGATTTCAAGCTCTAAGTTATTTTTAAAACTTATGTATTTCACATTAAAAATGTGGTTTTCATTTAAAAATATATATTGTTAGCCACTCTTCTTCAAATAACTTGAATACATCTGACAGCTAAAGTCAAAATCTTTCTGTTTTGCACTATATTTACAATGGGTTTTTTTGCAGAGACTGCCTAGCCAGTTCAAGTTTTGTAAAGGATAACTGGTTATTAAGCATTTGGTAAACGGTTTTAGATGTTGTTTGTTTCGTTGTGAGGTTATTGTAGGAGCCTGGTTTACCTGTCCTTTTCCTTTTGAGTTGTTTAATCACTTTCTCTGTATGGGACAGATGCTATTTGCCCTTCAAAACCTATGTGGACTATGAGAGCAGTATAGATAGTAAGTACCATTGATTTGCAAATACTTTCTGAAAGTAGACCTTTACTATAGACTGAAAAGATGGAAGAGAACATCTGAGTGTGCCACTGATCAGAATATATGTGAGATGGTAAGAAGTCAGTTCTGAATGTCTCAAATGTAAAAACACAATCAAAATTCATAAATTATCTATCTTTGGATGGATATGCTTTTATAAGCAGATTTACTTCCTGGATCTGACCTAATTCTATTACACATGTGATTCATTATTGGTGGCTGAATGGCTACAACCGCTTCAGTAGTGTTAATGGGATTCTTTTAATGTTGTGCTTTGAGATTCTCTTATAATTATCCTGTGTGATAGTCTGTATTTTACACAATTTACCACATAGTGCCTCATCTTCAAAACTTTCAGCATGTGCTTATCTTCATGTCCTGAATAATTCTGACGTTCACAAGGTACTATTCAAAGCCATTTTGCCTTAATCAATGTATTCTGTTCAGATGTTGATTGTTATCAAACTATAATCTGTAGGTATAAATCATATTAAGAGGTAATACATTGTATTATCATATATATATTTAAGAGATATATAATGGGATCCTTGCTTGTGTATTTGGAAAACCTGCGCTGTAGAGGAAGGGAATGAGCTGATGGAAGTACTGCCTTACACTCCCACTCCTTGTTTAAAAAAATGCATTAATAACACTTTACAACTCCTTCTCAGTATAGACACATAGGAATCACAGAAGCTTCTGTGACCTTGCAATTGCACTTGTGGTACTGATGCAGTGTTTTATGCTGTACTTCTTCCCTTGTGTATTTTCCAAAGGCTTTTGAAAGTTTCTAGAACTTGCATTAATTGGAGCTTAGAAAGTAACATCTTTTTCATGCAAACACATGCATTTTTGTTAATTTGAAATGGAGGTTACATTAATTTCCTAGAGGAAATAAACGGTGCTTTTACTGTAGCTTAAACAGACCACTGGCTGCAGTTTGATCTAAATTTATTTTAACATGCTAGAGCATTTCCTACTACAGTTCTATACTAGGTTCTGTTACAATTACTAGAAGGGTATTATCTGGTATATTTTTGTATTTAATATACTTGAAGTAAAATGTATGATGATAGTCTGAAAAAATGCCATTAGATTTTATTAACAGTGCACTGATTCTACAGCAAGACTGGCTTTGTTATCACTGCTTAACTAAGCCTCCTACAAAAACAAAGCAAGCTCCTTCTCCCCCCATCCTGGATGTTTAATGTTGCAGAGGGCCTCAGGGTCAATTGTAATGACTACTTTTATTACATTTTTTTGAAAACTAATAAATATGAATTTAATTGCATGTTTTGCCACTCTTTCAGGAATCTGCTAACTTCTGTAAGATCATATCCTCTGCGGAAATCTCTTGTTCACTTCCAATAAATCCTCTTTTAAAAATGTACTTCTCTTCATATGAACCTGGCAGTTTAAGAAAGCTTTACAGACTGAAATCTATTCCTTTAATAACAAAAGAAACTTTATTTTGCCCTTTTTACCTTATGATTTTGGAGGTTTTTGTCCAACTGTCTTTTCAAGGAACTGATGTAATCTGGACTCTGCTATGTCTGTCTTCTCTGGTTGTACAGCGAGTAATTTGCCTGGGCTAATAGAGACTTGACATCTGTGCAATTTTGTCCCTCTTTTTGTAGGGAATAGAGACAGAGAGGCCCATTTTACAAGTGGACAGATATGTATTTGCAGGGGAATATGAAGGTAGGAAAATTACGATGAATACAATCTCTGCTTTTCGTGTGACCCAAAGAAGTTTCTTAACGTTAGTTAATTATCCAGCAGTTGGTCCTATGAGGTGCTGAAGTTCTGGATGGTTGTATAACACCATATAGAGCAGCAGCAGTCTGAGTTCACTGCTAAATTAACCATGCATCTGTGGTACTTCATGGGAAGTAGGCTGGAAGCTGACTCTGGGGTGCACCAGCTAGTGTGTCAGCAGACAGACATGTGGGACATCAAATGCCTTTAAGTAAGTGCCTGTTGTCTCCTGTGAAAGCAGGACTGACATGTTGTACAATCTGTAGTTCTCTCGTTTGCCTTACGGTGACAACAGTGGCCTGGAAGAAATGGTCTGGGATCCTCCTGTGATATTCCTGTCTGTTCCTGAGTAGGCAGTGTGCTTTCCAGTGCCTTTGTGAGGGGCTGGAAATCAGAACATTCCCAGGGTTGAGCCAGTGGGTGCAGTATCTGCAGCTGATATAAGTTGGTCTCTAAGACTTTCTCACTTTGATTTCCATAGATACCTTGGGAACCTGTGTGGTTTTTGAAGAAAACGCAGAGCACGGTAATTGTTGTGATTTGATGTCCTGTTCACTGTGGTAGCTGGGAAGTTTAAAAATACTTGTTTCGGTTGATAGTGGAATTCACTAGTATGATTGGGGTCTGCATATTATTTTTTCTCCTCTCTTTTTAGTAGATGCAGAAGGCAACCAAAAAGTACAGCTGAAATACAAATGCCACACAGTGAAGAAGTTGAACATGACACGAACCCTTCTGACAGAAAAGAAGGAAGGAGAAGAGAATGTTGGTTAGTGCCTTTGTACATACAGACATTGGATGGCTTATACTTGTGAATGTCAGCCTTTATTAAGTGTTTGATTTGAGAGCATGTAGAAAGTTAAAGGAACTTTCTTCTTTAGGCAGCAAATACATTTATTTAAATGCAAAAGTACAAAACACATACGGAAAGAGGAGAGATACTCCTTTCTGACCAGTGCTGCCTCCAGAAATGGCTAGTAGGAGACTCCTACAAAAGAGTTTAAGAACACAGCAAGCACGTGCTGATGTACCCTGTTATGTTTTCTGTCGTCCAAAAGTTTTGAAATTGGAGGTGTTGTTTAGTAGTTCTTTGTTGATTTTGTTTTTTCCTACTTCCATCAATTTTTCTAATTACTTTTTGAGTCTCTGTGATTGTTGAAAATCTATAATATCCTTAGTAAGAAGTTTCATGTTCTATGTACTAGAACTGAGTTGTACTTTCCGAATTTACAGTTAAATGCAAATTAATTTAACGTGCAACGACATACCTAGAAGACCGTTCATACTGATTTTCATTGTGTAGGCAGTACTCACTGCTCGTACGTTTGTTTTATTTTGGTGGTGCTTTTTTTGTACAAAAATCAGTACTTTTACATACTGAGATACTGAGTATCCTGCTATATATAGTAGTGTTCATTATCAGTATCCTATTGCTTTTTTTCACTCAAGCCAGTGTTACTCCTTCATATTTTAAGAATATGTAGCCATTCTACATTAAATCTAAGCAGTCAGCTGGACATCGGTCATAGGAGGTATAAAATGACACATCATCTACAATCTAACAAAACATCATTATTCTTATCAACTCCGTGTACTATTTCTTTTCTCTATATATTAAAGTATTAAACAAACTATTATTTTTTAAAGTACAATAGACTAGAGAATATTTTGCTTAATAAAAAGGCCTTTTTTGTTCTGGAACAGCAATAATGACGATACCTGCTGAAAAACATTTTTGTTTCCGCACCCTAGCAGAATTTCTTCTTACTATCTAATCTAAACCCACGCTCTTTCAGTTTAAAGCCATCCCCCTTTGTCTTATCACTACATGCCCTTGCAAATAGTCCTTCTCCATTATTTATTGTAGGCTCCTTTTAGATACTGGAAGGCCACAACAGTTAGGTCACTTGAAGCCTTCTCTTTTCCAGGCTGAACAATCCCAATTCTCTCAGCCTTTCCTTGTATGAGAGGTGCTCCATCCCTCTAATCATCTTGGTGGCCTGCCTCTAGACTCGCCCCAACAGGTCGATGTTCTTCCTGTGCTGGTATAAATGGGTGTATAAAAAGTAGTAGGAGGGGACATATACATGAGTAATTTTTTTTTTTTTGCTATCTTTCTGGTATTCAGCAGTTCATCAGTACCTTGACAAAAGTTTTCATTTGGACTACTATGTCTTTAGTCCATAAATGCTCTGTCATTTTCACTTGCTTTTTGAACCTGTTCATACTTTTGACTTCTACCATTTTTGTGACAGTTTTCAAATCACATTTCTGTTTGGAAAAAGTGCAGCTTTACTGTGAGTGTTCCTGATTGTTTGCTTTTGTGGTTGTTACAAATGTATGATCTGATGCTTTCAATGAGTGAGTGTTACTTATTTTGTTATCAGAATTAGGAGATAAGTCAGTCCCTACTTGTTTTTCCAATCCAGCCTTATAAACATCTGCCTTTTCTGAGCAGAATTCTAGTCTCTGGTTCTTGTTGCAATTCTTTTGTGATTTTTGTAGTTGTTGGTTACTTGGCTTTTTACAAGTCCCTTTCCTTGTACAGCTAACTTTTCTGTCACCAATTCTTGTTTCCCTTTTCTAGTTTTACAGTGTGGGTTGAGCAGAACACAGCACTCATGATACAGACATAGCATAGTTTTCTTTGATGTTCCTGCTTTTCATTACTTTCATAATAATTTTATCTCCCTCGTGACTGCTCTTTAGAGATTGAGCTTGTGACATAAGAAACCTTGCACAGTGCCCCCAGTATCTAGGTAAGAGCCTGAAGCTATATGTCTTGGAGGAGATGGTTTAGCCTATGCATGTGTTGTTAATTTATCAACAGTCAAGTTTCTCTTCATTTTAAGATGGTCTTTACCAAATGCTTTCCGTTATTTGTAGCCTTGTTTACAAGGAAAATGAGTGGTTTAAGCCTTGTAGCAAGGCTTGCAACAAAAATTAGTGTTGGTTCAAATTCCTGAAAGACACCTTTTTGTCCTAAATGGTTCTTTTACTTAGATGTTGGTCAGGCTCAGCCTTAATAACACTGAACTTAAACTAAGAAAAAAATGCTGTTAACGCCTTTTGTCACTAATACAAGTTTTCCTTCTTTGCATCAGGTGGAGTGGAGTGGTTACAGATCAAGGACAGAGATTTTTCCTACAGCAGGCCTAATATGATTTGCAGTTTTATGCGTGAAAAGGATGATTCTGAGGAGTCAGGTCAGGCCCAAGACAAATTGACTGAAGAGTCAGAGGGAGAGGTGAGTGGTGAAGGAAATTCTGACATGAATTGTGATCTGGAGAAGCAGCACACCTTGGAAATAGATGCTTCTATTCCTCTGCCTGACAGCCCTGCTTCTGGGGCAGAGGAATCTCCTGGAAATATTGCCTTAGAGGATGTCCCTTCATGATATCAACTCTGATCTTTTCATGCTTTCTTCACGGAATTAACAGGCCAAGTTTTACAGGCCATGACATGATTTCCACTTTACCTGAGCAATTAATTATGGAAAAACAGACATTGTGTTCTTGTGCATTGCTTTTGTGTTTGAAATATAGTGGGAAGGGCTGAAATCATTTTAAAAAAACTGATTTGAAATGTATCTATCTCTACCTCAAACTTGAACAAGTGGAAATGGTTACATAATTAAACTCATAACTTAGAAAGATGTTGATGTATTGTACAGTCTGGAACATTTTGTAAAAAGAAAAAACATCATTGTTTAAAATAAAGTCTTGAATTTTTCAAATATAGCTTCCCTTTGTGTGTCAGTATTCAGGTGCATACCTGTTTGATTCTTTTTCTTTCAATAACTGCAGTACAAGTGTGCTTTTTATTGACTGTTTGAATAGCAAGTTGCTTAATTTGGATTTTCTCTAGTGTCCTTTGTCTCCTTGATGGATCTTAGAAATCCTTCATGGGGGAAGGGACTTTAGGGGGTCTTTAATCTAGCTTCTTATATCTACACTGAATTCAGGGCAAGTTGCTCATGTCTTTGTCCACTCAAGTCTTGAAAACGCCTGCAAACATGTCAACAACTGAAACCTAGGTCCTACCTTTGTTTGCCTCCCTCAAAACAGTGTAACTGCAATAGTGAGGATGGGAACACCTAACTAATTACAGAATAATTATGGAATAGTTTAATTTGTAATGATCAAAGAAGTTCACTCCCAGCATTGTTCAAAGCATGGGATCATTAAAGAAAAGTCATCAAAACCACACCAGTTGCAAACCATCAATCCCACTACTCTGTTTTTTCTATGTAGAAGCAACTTGAATCATAGGGGAAAAGGGAGGCAGGGAGAGGAAGGCGAAGAAGAAGAGGGAACATGTTCTGTAAGCCTCCAGCCTGGGTGTGGATCTTATACACGGTAGTGTGTGCACTTGAGGTTTCAGGGACACCGCTCAGCTGTCCCTCTGGATTTAACTGCAACCTCGGTTAAAAGGATCAGACTTGATTTGTGTGGTGCTGACAGATAATAATTTTTACTGGAGTAACGATCTTGAGAATGTTATGAAGTGATAAAACACGTGCTCTTGTCTGCTGGGGGGAGCATTTGCAGGGCTGGGCTGCCCTTGCTGACAGTTGAACCTCCTGCAGAGGAGGCTGTGTAGGTGGTAGGTCCAGCATGCTTGCCATGGCCCCTTCAGCTGTTGAGAACAGAGAGGTGCTTCCAAGAGCTTGTTCTCTGTCAGAATGCAACTCTCTCTCATGTTTTGTTAACCAATTGCCAAGTCTGTCACTATGTATGTGTGAGCTTTTTTCCTTATGTACCAGGAATATTCTAGCGGAATTGGTTTGTGGTCTTTTTCAGCCTTTTCTTTCAGTGGTATATTGGAGCTGTTTCTTTGCTCTGCTTCCTCTGGGAATCAGTATTATTTTTTTAAAACATTTGATGTGTATCATAAACTATGAGAACCCAATTCTTTTTAGTAAACTTTAATATATTTTAAATGCTATTCATAATGCTCAAGCTTTTGTTTCTGTTTAGTCTCTTTACCCTTGTTTTTCCCCCCCATCTTCTGAGAAAGTTAGTGCTATGAGTCCACTGCTGCTGACAGCAAATTCTTTACCAATTTTACAGAAAAAAAAAGGCCCAGCAAGTTGCTTATTTGAAATGCAATTCAAAATTGGTGGGCAAAGGGGACAGAATCACAGAATATGCTGAGTTGGAAGGGACCCACAGGGATCATCCAACTCCAACTCCCAGCCCCGCACAGGACCATTCCCAAGAGTCACGCCGTGTGTCTGAGAGCATCATCCAAACGCTTCTTGAACTCAGTCAGACTTGGTGCTGTGACCACTTCCTTGCGGAACCTGTTCCAGTGCCCAACCACCCTCTGGGTGAAGAACCTTTCCCTAATAGCCAGCCGAAGCCTCTCCTGACGCAGCTTCAGGCTGTTCCCTCGGGTCCTGTCACTGGTCACCACAGAGTGAGGAAGCTGCAACGAGGTCTCCCCTCAGCCTCCTGCAGGCTGAACAGACCAAGAGACCTCGGCCGCTCCCGCTCCAAGCTCTTCTCCATGTGGGACGAGTGTCGGCGCGGATTCAGCGTGGCACCGCGCACGCGCACTGCCCGTCCCGGCGCGCTCCCGCTCCCGGCGGACGTGACGTGCCGGACGGCGGTGCCCGCGAGTCCTCCCGCACGCGGGGCGGCGGCGATGGATCCGCTGGATCGGATCGTGTGAGTGTGCCGGGGGTCTCCTCCGAGCTGTGCTGCCGCTCTGGGAAGCGAGAGCGGGCGGCTGCGGGGCCATGGGGAGGGTTGCGGAGGGGAAGCCGGCAGAGAGAAAAGCCCTCTGCAAAACATGCGGGAAGGGAGAAACCCGAGCGCTGCCGTCTCTTTAGTGATGACCAGTCAGTTACTCAGTTGGTGCCTTAAAGAAGCCGTGGTGCCCAGCTGGTATTGAATCTGTGTGTTTCTGTACACCTGAGAGAAATGTCTTCGTCTGTGCTGGAAGTTTCAGTGGTGCCAGCGACAGGACGAGGAGCAGTATCCATAAACTAAAACACAGGAAGTTTCGCCTCAACTTGAGGAAGAACTTCTTTACATTGAGGGGGGCAGAGCACTGGAACAGGCTGCCCAGGGAGTCTCCCTCTCTGGAGACATCCAAACCCCACCTGGATGAGTTCCTGTGTCACCTGCTCCAGATGACCCTGCCTTGGCAGGAAGGTTGGATTAGGTGATCTCCAGAGGTCCCTTCCAACCCTAATTATTATGTGGTCCTGTGTACCTGTGTGTTTGGAGTTTTTATTTGTTTTCAAAAAGAAACTAAAAATAATGTTTCGCAGAGAAGATAATCTGGTGGAGAAATGTATTTCTGAAGCCATGTAGTTGCTGATTTATATAAGTGGTGTGCTCCTGCGAAGGCTGATGTATTTCACCTGAATAATGCCTGCTCTCTGGTTCATGCCAATGTGCCATACTCTTCCCAGGAGCAAGTCTCTGGCTTGGGGAGGGAGCTGGTGTGAGGGGAAGCTTTCAGCCTGCTGGTAGGCTGTGAATCCTGGTATATCTTAACCTCTTAATTAGCAGAAACTGAAAAGCACAAGACTGTAAAATCACCTTTGGTACCTGGGGCGGACAGAGAGGAAGAGGAGTGGCAGTAAAACACCTTCATCTGAGACTGGGCTTTTGGCATTGATTGTATTTCTGCCAGTTGGGATTGAAACAAGTTACTTGAATACGGCTTGTTCCAATTCTAGTTTGGTTTCACTGTTTTCTGTGGTGTCAGGTGTTGTTACTAATATTAAGTTTTTAACTATTACTTTATTGTTACAGAAAGCCTAAAACTAAGAGAGCAAAAAGATTTCTTGAGAAGAGAGAACCCAAGCTTAACGAAAATACAAAAAATGCTATGCTCATAAGAGGGGGAAATGCAAACTTAACAGTGACTGCAGTGCTCAAAGATATTGTAAGTTGTTGGACATAGTGTGCAGCCTTCCTTTCTCTTTCCTACAATTTGCATCCTCTCTGCTAGACTGTCAGTATTTTCATACTCTCCCTGTACCCCAAATCTCAGGTTGACCAGTACTCCAAAGGTGTCATTACCTACTTACTGATGGAGATTATTTTCTTCCAATTTCTTCTTTGCCAGAAATTTTGAGCTTGCTCTCTTATTTTTTCCACAATTGTCCAGTAGATAAAGTGAAGTTTTGCCAAGTCCCTTTGAAAACAAGAGGATTAGGTGCAGAACTGGGACTGTATCACACAGCTAAGTTATATCCCAGAATCCTGTAAACTGCTTCTGTGTATTGATATGGAGCTTTCAGCATCTCCTAAAACTTTAGGTTACCAATCCTGTCTTTTAAGTCCATAGCTGAAAAATATTACAGCTGTTCTTACACTCTTTTCTTACATTGCTTTGTTGTTTTCTTACCATCTTATGCTGCTGTTTTCCCTCATACCCTTAGAAGCAGAGGAATTCCTTTACATGACTTTAATTTGAGCTGCTTCTCAGTTTCTACAAATAACTCCTTCAATTAATTTGAAACCAAGATTGTCACCAACTTGAAGTTTGTTACTGTCAGCAGGCTTTTTGAGGTGCCTTCTAGACTGATCTGCACAAACAGTTACTGTTTCATGTGATCGTGTAAGTTGTAGGGTTATAGCAAAAACAGTGCTGGGCATGTTTTAGAGATGACACGTGTTTAACTTTGTGTTTTGCAGTATGCTGTGAAGAAGCCTTTTGCGGTACTGTATAAAAAGTAAGTGATCTCACTTTGACATCTTTGAATCTTCTGACAGACAGACAGCTTTTGGTAATTTCAGAGCGTGAATAAAGATGCTGGCCAGTGGGGAGGCTTGAACAATGACAAGAAACCTGAGTTGGCTGAGACTGATCATAATTTTGAATAGACTGGAAACAGGCCACACATGATCAGCACTGATGCTGAGCCCTGTTCTGTTGCAGGTGGTGTGGAGCAGGATTCACCCGTAAGTCTTGCTCAAAATGGGGACCCAGTATCCATATGACTGTAGTGCAGGGACAATTGTAATTGCTAAATTTAATGTTGAATGAACAGACAAAGGCAACTGTTCATGGAGTGTCACTGGTGGTGATGGTGGTCTGGAAGTCAGACCCCAGAAGATAGGAAGTGTGGAGGAAGGTACTTAGAATGGCAATGGCAACACTGTGGCATTCCTGGCAGTATTATTATGACTTGTGGTTTCAACTCCCAACTGAGCCTCTACTGCCAGAGTTTCCAGGAGAATGCAGAACTTTATTATTGTTGGAGAACTAATTGCAAGTGGCTATCTGAGCCTGTTCTCTTAGTTTTTTGCTTCTACCTCTTTTTTCTTCCCTCCTCTCAGGAAAAATATTACCAGGCCTTTTGAGGATCAAACATCATTGGTAAGTATAAACAATGTTTTTTCTTATGACATTTTTGAGCAGGCTGTCCTCGTGCCAAAAGATGAACCATCAGGGAAGAAGGCTAGTCAGGCTGAACAAGAGAGCTTTGTCTGGAACTCGAGGATAAAAAGATACTGTATCACCTTTGTAAAAGAGGCGGACCACTCAGAAGTGTTACAAGGTGTTACAAGTGTGAGAGTATGCAGGGAGAAAATTTGAAAGGCTCAAGCCTAACTAGAATTTAATCTGGTTACTGCCATAAAAAACAATTAAAAATGTTTTTACAAATACATCAACAACAAAAGGAGGCTTAAGGAGAATCTCCATCCTTTACTGGATGCAGAAGCAAACAGAGAGACAAAGGATGAGGAAGAGGTTGAGGTACTTAATGCCTTCTTTGCCTCGGTCTTTTAATAGCTCTCTGGGTACACAGACCCCTGAGCTGGAAGACAGGGACAGAGATCAGAATGAAGCTTGCATAACCCAGGAAGAAATGGTTGGTGCACACCACTTAGACACACATGTATGAGGCTACAAGGGATCCCATCCAAGGTTAATCAGGGAGGTGGTGGAAAAGCTCACTAAGCCCTTTTCAATCATTTAGCAACAGTCCTGGCTAACTGAGGAGGTCCCAGTTGACTGATGATTAACCAGTCAGTGTGACCCCCATCTACAAGAAGGGCCAGAAGGAGGATCTGGGGAACTACAGACCTGTCAGCCTGACCTCAGTGCTGGGTAAGGTCGCAGAACAGACCATATTGAGCACTATCACACGGTGTGTGCAGAACAACGGGGGATCAGGCCCAGCCAGCATGAGGTTGTGAAAGCAGGTGCTGCTTGACCAACCTGATTTCCTTCTATGAGAGGGTGACCTGCTTGGTGGATGAGGGAAATGTAGTGGATGTTGTTTACTTAGACTTTAATAAAGCCATTGACAGTGTGTCCCACAGGATGGTGCTACATCCAGCCTGTGGCTGATCACTAGTGGGGTTCCCCAGGGCTCAGTATTGGGGCCAGTCCTGTTCTATATCTTTATGATGATCTGGACGAGGGAATGGGGTGCATCCTCAGTCAGTTTGAAGACGACACCAAGTTGGGTGGGAGTGTTGACCTGCTTGAGAGTTGGCAGGGTCTGCAGAGGAATCTGGAGTGGCTGGATTGATGGGCTGGGTCCAACTGTATGAAGTTCAACAAGGTGAAGGGCAGAGTCCTGTGCTTGGCTCACAACAACCCCATGCAGCACTACAAGCTGGGGCAAAAGTATCTGGAAAGATGCCAAGCAGAAAATCGGAGCCTAGAAAGGTATAGTAAGTCAAATAAAGTTAGTTTAGTAAGTCAAATAAAGTTAGTTTGTGGGGTTTTTTTCACTTGGTTAGGCATTTTTTTAGAAGGCAACTTTGCAATGTATATGTTGTTGCAGTATATGCAGGACACATTTGAGGCATTTGGGTTTTTTGCATCTCTTTAATATACAGCTATTACAGAGTGTACAGATATCAACACACAGTAATTAACAGAGCTGTATGAGCAAGTGTTTCAACGGGAGTCCCCTCTGGTCTGTTCTCGGCCTGTCCAGAGTCAGCAATTTTCAGGGACCTGGTGGCAAAACTCCATGCTGAGCTGTGTGATTTGTACCTGCAAATAATCCAACTCTCCAGGTGTTGACCTCCCAGAGGGACAGAGCTGCTGTGTCCTCTCTGAGCCGATACTGTTGCAGGGGTGGCAGAAGTTGAAGTGTCCTTTTGTGTTTCACAACTTCTAAGTGCTGGTATATGCTTCTGGGGAGTGCTGGATAAATTGTGTGTGTGTGTATCACAGAACCACTGATACACAAAATGAGGAGCTGCCTTGAGAAGCAACAGTGTATAAAAAGACTTGGGAGCTGGACATCCTCAAAAAGAACTGCTGTAATGTTGGCTCTGGACATAATACCATAATAGGTTCTCTATTTACTCCACCTGGAGAAAAGATCTTCTCTATGATAGTCACCACTGGCTTGGTTTTAAGTAGCATCTTAATCTTAAATAATAAATTGACAGGAAATTGCTCTGTAGTAGGACTCTTGTGCTGAGTGTGAGAAGGTTAGATATTTACAGATGTTTGTAGACTTGCTGTTGAGGGAATTAACTGATTGTTCAGAAGCTGTTAGGCAAAGCTAATAGGCTACATAAAATTTGGCTGGGTAGCTAAAATGAGGTATTACTACTTGCACCCAGCTTGCAAGTACTTACTCTTCAGGCAAAGAGAAGTGGATGAAAGTATCTTATGTAAAAATAAATAACGAGAAATTATGAAAAAGGCTGTTACAGATAAAATGGCAAGAAAAAGATTGTCTGAGTTGACCTTAAGATTCAGTGGAAAATAAAAAAAAATAAAAATAAAAATGAAAAAAAATTATTTGAACCTTGAATCCAGCTGTCAATTTTAACTGAAGTGGACCTGGACATGCTCAAAACTCTTCTAGTAAGTGCAGTAGCTCTTCTCAGTAAGCAGCTCTAAACTCACAGGTTTGTGATGTATACCTTTGCAGAATATTTTAAACCCTACAACCTATAACTCATGGGTTTTGTTCTTTTCCTCAATTGCAGGAATTTTTTTCCAAGAAATCAGATTGTTCTCTGTTTCTGTTTGGCTCTCATAACAAGAAGCGACCTAACAACCTGATAATAGGTAATATGTCTCACTGGGGTTTTTAACTGAGATGACAGGTGTAGTTTTCAGTGAATATTTAAATAGCCAAATTTTCTTTTTTTTTACTCTCACAGGCCGCATGTTTGACTATCATGTCCTGGACATGATTGAGCTAGGCGTGGAGAAGTTTGTATCCCTAAAAGATGTCAAGGTAAGGAATCACTAATCCAGTATTTCAGTGACACCTACTGGTGGATTTTTTGGATGCTTTTTTTTCTGTTTAAAAAAGTGTTTCATGCAGCATGTGAG
The DNA here is from genome assembly GCA_038380795.1 of Pyrocephalus nanus. Lineage (NCBI taxonomy): Eukaryota > Metazoa > Chordata > Aves > Passeriformes > Tyrannidae > Pyrocephalus > Pyrocephalus nanus. Next base: position 46,630,732 of record CM076260.1, read on the forward strand.
GGTTGGTAATTTGTGCACTCCAAAATGTTAATTTTATGCTCTGTTTTTTAATTTATTTTTGTTGTATTAAGCGAGCTTGCAACTTTCTTTGCAAATTCTCTTCTAGTCTTTGTTTATTTCTAATATTTTCCTTTCAATTAAAGAGCTACATTTACAAAGTTGTCAGATTCTGCTAATGGTTCCTATATAAACTAGTGCAGGCTTTGAAAACTAAAATCTTTGTTCACAAATAACCAAAGAGAATCATTCTGCTAACTGATATAATTCCAAAACTTTCTTTAGGTTTTAGTAGCAAATAATGCCATTTTTCAGGGAACTATACTTAATTCAGACCAGGAGCTAACATCTTTTATTATTTAAATCCAGAGAAAATTCACATTTATGACTACGTTAGGCTCATTTTGGCAAGACGAAAACTTACTTTATATGTGTGTATTTCTGTATCAAGCAGTTCATGCACTGGAAAAATAAGTAACTTTTATGGTACTTATTACAGTGTGTAAATTGGCAGAGCAGTTTAGAAGGATGGTGAAGAAATTATGGTTTATAAATGTGAATCCTTCCCTTCAAGTCAGATTGTAGAATGTATCTTCATAACACTGTTTATAACAGGGAAATTGTAGTTAAATAAATATACCTGTTTTCCAGAATTAAAACTGTGTGATTGACTAAATTATCCTTTTAGCCTTTTTCATGTACTCTCCAGTGTAAGAAGTAAACTTGTTTGCCTCTAATTTTAGTTTTCTAGTTAATAACTGCAGTCAAATTCACTCTTTTTTTTTTCCACTGGAAGCTGTTATCTTATACCTTTTATAGTAAAGAAGCCTCCTTTCTTTAATACAGAACAAAGAATAATACAATTCACACTTTTAAAAACGAAGTCCCTCCATACATGTGCAGCATTGTTCAGTGAAAAAGAAGTGTCTATTCTGTCCACACTGATCGCAGGTCACCACAGTTTCTCATGCAGTGTTGAATGGCTGACCACCTAAGTCAATAATAAGTTCCCTAACACAGTTTGAATTTTTGTTGTTTTAAAATTCTTATTCCACAGAACAGTAAATGTCCTGAAGGAACAAAACCTATGTTGATATTTGCTGGTGACATGTTTGATGTAAATGAAGAATACAGAAGACTGAAGAGCCTTCTTATTGGTTTGTATTTTGATTATTTAAACAGTGGGATTGCATAAATGTGTAGTAATGGGATCTGTTGGGAAATGCTGGTTTGTCAATAAATGTTTGCTTATGTTCAACACAGAAAGAAAACAAGAACAGGCTCTTGTAAGTTTCATGTCACACTAAATTGAAGTTAACCAATGATCTTAGAGGGGGAAAAAAAGGTTACCTAAAAGCCTCTTAAGTTGAAACTTTGGATTCACTGAAATTCATTACTTTGATTATGGGAAAGCTGTCATTTTTCAAAATGTCTTGACTTTGTAATTGTACTGAATTGTCACTTTTCTAACCAAATAATATTTTTGAAGTATCTAAATTGAAATCAGTGGATTAAGTTCAGAAAGTGGGATATTTTTGCTTACAATAAGGTCAGATCAGTGTATTTGAGTTCCTGTTTTGTAATGAAAGCATTTTCTGTTTGAAAATTCCACCAGTTTTAACAAATGTGCCATTGATTACAGTACCTGGAAAGAACACGTGCAGTAAAAGTCAGCTGCAGATAATAGCTGTGGCCTAACTTCAGGGCAGGCAAACAAAACAAACTGGCATTTTTTACTATCTCAGGGTTGGAGGCTCTGGAAGATAAAGCATGTTGTAGCTTATTCAGACATAGAGGTCATAGGGTACTGTGTCTCTTGACACTTAATGCATCTTGCTTGGTAGAACTAGATCTAATAAGTAGGGTGGTGTGTTCTTTTCTTTTTAATAGGTTTCCTGAAAGCAGATTACTTATTTTTTTAAGCTCTGATAAAATACTGAAACTGGCCCTATAACAATCTTGTTCTTTCAGTTCCATTCCTGGGTTTCTAGGCAAACAGGTAAATAATAGTTCTTTAGAAACAGACCTTAAAAATGAGAAGTTTTTTTCCTTAGTATTATAGTTCTTTAAAGCGAGGTGTCTCGCTGAAATGAGACTGAAGGAGAGCAGGAGAGGAGGAAATTTTCATCCTCTCCATGCAGCTGACTGGTTCTTGGAGATGAATGAAAGGCTAGTAACTGAGCTTATAAGTCTTTGAAGTTGGGTGAATACTGAATACAAAGATAAGTGAGTTTTAATACTGCATGTTTCTGTTGCTATAAATGAGTATTTATACTGCAGGAAGCAGGTGCATTTATCTTCTGAAGTGTATTTTGTTCAGGCAATCTCACAGAATCACAGCATCAGCTAGGCTGGAAAAGACCTCTGAGATCAAGTCCATCCTATGATCAAACCCCACCTTGTCAACTAGAGCATGGCACTAAGTGCCACATCCAGTGTTTTCGTAAACACCTTCAGGGGCAGTGACTCCATCATCTCCCTAGGCAGCCCATTCCAACGTCCAATCACTCTTTCTGTGTAGGACTTCTTCCTAATGTTCAACCTAACCCTATCGTAGCACAGCTTAAGACTGTGTCCTCTTGTCCTATTGCTAGTTGCCTTGGAGGAGAGACTAACTCCCACCTGGCTACAACCTTCTTTCAGGGAATAGTGGAGAGTGATAAGGTCTCCCTGAGCCTTCTCCAGGCTAAACATCCCCAGCTCCCTCAGATGCTCCTCAGAGGACTTGTGCTCCAGACCACCGCCAAAGTACTCAAGGTCTTAATTGTTCTGCCGACTTTTGTGAAATACCTGGATGTCAAACAAAAGACAAAGGAAAAGGTTAAGGAGAGTAAAGGCTTGAAGGTATTGCTAACCAATTAAAATTGTTAGGGTAATAATTTGACCTGCTTCAAAACTGCCCTTAACTGATAGGGAAGAACTGATTCATTCTGTTCCTGCAAAAGATGGTGCCTTTAACCTGTTGCTGAGAAAGATAGAAAAATGTATTTGTAATAACAGCAAATATTTTGTTGCTGTACCAGTATTATTGGGATCCCAGAGGGAATATTAGATAGCTGGCAGCTTCTTGTTGCCAAAGCAGTGTGATGCCAGTGATGCTAGTGAACAACCAAGCTTTCACTGGCTTTCGTGATGCCAAAAGGGCTAATTTATGTTTGGAGTATCATCTTAACAGCAGTTGCTTTGTATAATTAAAGGCAAGGGTGAGTTATTGTCTTTATGGTAACCAAACCCTATAGTCTGATTAAACTGTGAAGTGGAAGAATTTATTTAGGAGAAATAAATATGGAGAAATAAATAAGGAGAAATGCCTTCTGATGTGGTAGTGTAGGAGTTAATTTACAATATAAGTCTTTGGAATGCAGCTCATGGAATTCTAATAACTTCTTTTGCTTGTATCTATAAAATGTTTTAACTCTTACAACACTGCCTTGCTTCACAGTTCTGTTGTCACACACCCATTTCATCCTGAAAATGGCTAGGCACTATAGGACTTGCTTATACACTTTCTGAAGCATTGATTTGCAGGAGACCTCTGCAATTTTAGATTGACTGTCACCTTGTTCTGCATACAGCCTTCCTCACACAACCTTTTTTTTAGTGTTTCAAGTGCTCCTTCTGCCCAATAAAGGGCATGGCTGGGAAATGTCTGGGATAGAGTTTAACTGGCTTAATGCTAACTATAGCTACATAGTACAGTGTTACCAGCTCTTGGATACAAATTGATACAGAAAAAACTGCATAGATTTACATTCCAAAATAACTTAGAAATTTAATCTGGAAATGGAAAGGTCCTGTGAAGCTCTCTGCAGGAAAGAGTAAATTAGAAGTTCTGGAACCATGTTTGAGGACATGGGGGAGAGAGAACTAGGAATGGAAAGAAAGCAGAAAACAAGTCTGTAATCCAACCAAAGCAAGAGTTGTAAATTAAGAGTACATTAAAAAAAAACTTCAACTCTGTGGGTATACTGAAGTGTAAGGTTTCTGCAGCTCTTCAGTGTTGCCAGGAAACAGAAATTCCTGACCACCTGCGTTTATTGGAAGAGATCATCCTGTGTGTAAAAGGATGTATGATGCCACAGGAAAATATGAAGGGGAGGTTTTGCCAGTAAAACCACTGTAAATGTAAGCTTGTGTACCTGCAGAGAACTAGACAAAGAGAAAAAAATATGCCACAAGCGAACAAAATGTTTTATTTGCAATTTTAACTTCAAGCCCAACTCAAAAGAAGAGGAAAGAGTGTATTTAATTGACCAAGGAAATTTCCTGGCCTGACTCCAGCTGGTATTTGCCAGCAAGACTTTGTTTTGGATGTCACTCCAGTGCTGATTCTCTTGAAAAAAGGTAGTAGAGGAAAGGACAACTAGCCAAGGGATCTGAAAATGGGACAGAGCAGGAAAGACTAATGTGTTTTGCATTTGTTAGCAGTTCTAGGTTTCAGCATTGCCCTGTCGTGTTTATAAGCACACCTTGTTCCCTTGGTCAAGGTCACATTCTTTCTCCACCCTCTGCATATGTTGGACAGATTGCTGTGCTCCTTGCAAGCTCTCTGATTGCACAGTATATTTTCATAGCTTGATATAAGAGCCTCGCTACAGGCAGTTTATTATTTAATCTGTGTGTTTCAATGTTCTCTTTGCAAACTAAGCAAGCATTTCAAGTGCCTTAATTTTATAGACGTGTTGCTTATTAAACAGAGAAAACACTGGATTTAATGACGAATATTGTTCTGCCTAGAGGACAAAAGTGCCTTGTTGTGAGGGAGGTATGAGATAAACTATACATCTAAATGTTTTTCCCAAGTCAGAGAGAGAGAATGTAGGTAAGAGTAGACAAAATACAGTTTCAATCTGTTGTGCCGTGGTTTTGATCCCTCTTTCTGTTCTTCCACATCTGGCTACGATTAAGAATCATGTATCAGGATTGAATGATGTCTTTAAACAGACACCTGAGCAAATGGCTTCTTTGTACTGATCTATGCTTAGCTGAGTATTAACTAGCTTAAATACAAGATAAGAGAATTTTTTTTCTGACTTTAAAGCTGAATATTTAAAAGGATAGACAATGCAATTATTCCAGTTAGCTTAATAATACAAAGTCACCGCTCTGGAAGTATCTTTGCTCTTTTCCATGTACTTACTTTTAGGTAGTGTGGATATTGCTACCACATTATCTCTGGGAAGTCACTGCATTCCTGTCAGGATTTCTACAAACGTTTGTATTCACCAGTGCACACTAACACATGCAATGAAGTTTCTCTCTTGTGTTTTAGCCAGGCTGCAGTTTTAAGTAGAGGCTATTTTGTGAAATTCCCATTGAACATTCAGCTTTCCTAGGCCATCCCTTGTACAGTCTTGCTTAGTTAGATGCAAGAAAAATATCTTTATAGGAATGGAATTCCCATCAGTGATGTGGGTCCATTTTGAAATAAACCAATTTGTTATAGCCATCTGTTGGTTTTGTTCTCTGCCAAGAAACCTGGCACTTACTCTTTTTAAATACTCTTTCAGATTTCTTCAGAGGTCCTACTGTGCCCAGTATTCGTCTGGCTGGTTTAGAGTACGTTCTGCATTTCACAGCTGTAGAGGGCAAAATTTACATGCGAAGCTACAAGTGAGTATGCCTTTTATTTATTTGGTTTTTTGTACACTTGTCAGCTTTTCCCCAAATATAACATAGTTGTGTAATTGAACCGGCTTGAGCTGCATGTAAAACATGCAGTGTGTAGAGGTGCTCCAGCGTAACACAGAGTAACTTGTACTGCAGAAGGGAAACGCTCGAGCCCTAAATCTGCTGGTTCCTTCCTTGCTGAGCTCCTCTTTCTAGCTTGGATTAGGAAGGTGGTGTGAATTAACTTGGTGAATTCTGAGTACTGTGTAAGACTTCATAGACTTAGCCTGTTCTCAGGTTGATTTCCAGGACTCTCCTCACTTAGGTGTTTGCCGGAGAATGACAGATGGTAGGCTGCAGCCAGAGATACACAAGGAAAACCGGAAAAAGGCAGGACATGGCAATCTTTCTTGCTGCATTGGTATTCTCCCTCAGGTTCCTGACCTGCCTTAGAAGGCTGTGAACATTCCTAGCTTGTGTTCCGTGCGATTTTGATTTCTCTTATTACAAAATCACTTTAATCAGTCTCACTGTAAAAACAAAATCCAAAGCACTTCATCAGATAGTGCTCAGGTTGTTTTGCTGTAAATGATAATAAATATGTTTCATGTCTGTTAATACCAAGGGTGCTGTTTTGAATTTGAGGAGTAATACAGCTTTCAGGGTAGTGGAACTGAGTTTTAACAGTAATACTGATTATACTGGTCTCATTAAAAAAACCCAGCCAAACAAGCAACATTAGCCAGGTTATATTTTGTGTATGTTGAAATAGTTAAGGGACAGATTTTGTATTTTATGAATTGTTAATGACAGATGTTTTTCTCAATAATAGAGTTAGTGGTAGCAGTTGATTTCTATTTTGAACTGCAAGAATGAACCTGCCCTTCAGGAAGATGGATAATTCTTTATCAGTGGGGAAAATATTTATTTTGGTTGTTTTTCCCCTTCTAGAGTGCTTCTGAAGAAATCTGGCTGTAAAATACCCAGAATTGAACTGGAAGAGATGGGACCTTCATTAGATCTGGTTATGAGGAGGACACATTTAGCTTCAGATGACCTTTATAAGCTGTCTTTAAAACAACCAAAAGCCCTGAAGGTACGTACCTTGGAAAGTGCATTACTTTCAGCTCTATCCATAAAGAAGAAAAAAACCTGAAGTATTAGTTATTGCATGGTTGACCAAAGCTTACTTTTATCTAGACCAGCTGAGATTTCTAGGGCCACAGCACTTCTGTGGTGATCAGCTGGCATCCAAACTCTCCTCTGGAAGCACTTAGAACATATAGCACAAATCTTCAACTCCAAACAATGTATGAGGCCTTGCTTTTAGGCACTTGATTCTCACCAGACCTCCTGGGACTCTACTCAGAAGTACTAACATTGTTCTTCCCTTACAGCCGAAGAAGAAGAAGAATATCTCCCATGATGTGTTCGGTACAACTTACGGTCGAATCCACATGCAGAAGCAAGATCTTAGTAAACTGCAGACGCGGAAAATGAAAGGGTTAAAAAAGAGGCCAGCAGAGAAGTTGGCTGAAGATGGTGGGGCTACTCCCAAAAAGTCAAAATCAGCTTGATAGCCTGGAACAGCTTTGAAAACTCACTGTACCTTCAAATTTAGTATATATATATATATGTGTATATATATATATATATATGTCATAAGTTGTCAGACATAAAAGATTTAGCTGCTGTTAGCTTTAGTTTTATAAAAAACACCTTTTGAATAATTTGTCATTTTAAAGGCAACATTGGGGTATTTAGCTTTAACATGGAACTTGGTTATTTAAAATAAAAAATGTGATACGACTTGCTTAGTTTTCCAAAGCTGAGCATTTTTTCTCTTGGTATTAACAACTATATGCTAGTCAAGCAGGTGACTCATTTCCCGAACAGTTTTCATAGAATGGTTTGATTAGGAAGGGGCCTTAAAGACCACCCAATTGCAACCCCCCTGCCATGGGCAGGGACACTTTCCACTAGACCAGGTTACTCAAGGCCCCATCCAACCTGGCCTTGAACACTTCCAGGTATAGGGCATCCCCAAGTTCTCTGGGCAACCTGTTCTAGTGCCTCACCACCCTCACAGAAGAATTTCTTTCTAATACCTAATCTGAACCTACTCTCGGTTTAAAGCCATTCCCCCTTGTCCTGTCAGCACATGCTCTCATAAGAAGTCACTCTCCAGATCTCTTGCAGGCTGCCACTAGTACTGGAAGGTGCTATAAGGTCTCCCTGGAGCCTTCTCTTCTTCAGGCTGAACAGCCTATTGCCACAGGAGAGATGCTCCAGCTCCCTGATCATCTTTGTGGCCCTCCTCTGGGCTTGCCTCAAGAGGTCTACATCCTTCTTATGTTGGAGGCTCCAGAGCTGGATGCATTACTTCAGGTGTGATCTCAGGAGCATGAAGTAAAGGTGCAGAATCCCCTCCCTCAACCTGCTGGTCCCACTGCTTTTGATGCAGCCCAGGATATGGTTGTGCTTCTGGGCTGTGAGCACACACTGCTGGCTCCCGTTGAGCACCAACACCCCTAAATCCTTCTCAATCCATCCCTCATCCTGTATTTGTGCTTGGGATTGCTCCAACCCAGGTGCAGCACCTTTCCCTTGTGTAACTTCATGAGGTTTGCACAGTCCCACCTCTCAAGCCTGTCAAAGTCCCTCTGGATGGCATCCCTTCCCTCCAGTGTGTCCATCTCACCACACAGCTTGGTGTCGTTGGCAAACTTGCTGAGGATGCACTTCCACATTACTGATATTAGACAGATGATGTTAACGAAGATGTTAAACAGCATCAGCCCCAGTACTGACCCCTGAGGGGCGTATTCACCTGGGACACCACCCTCTGGCCTTGCTGAGAACAAGGTCCATCATAGCACCTGTCCTTGTTGGCTGCTCTATCACTTGTCATCGGTGCACTCCAGGAACCTCGTGGATTGCTTATGTCCTGCTATGCTGTCCTTCCAACCAATACCAGGATGATTGAAGTCCCCTATAATGACCAGGGCTTGTAAGGGTGAGGTTGCCCCAACTGTCTATAGAGGGACTCATCCGCTTGGTGTTCCTGGTCAGGCAACATGTAGCAGACTCACAGCATAATGTCACCTGTCCCTGCCCTCTCTTTAATATGGATTAAAGTTTAATAAAAGCCATAAGCTTTTGGTTGGCTCCTCATCTATCCCCAGGCAGACTTCCTTGTACTCCCTGACACAGAGGGCTATGCTCCCTCCTCATCCCCCCTGCCGGTCCTTTCTAAAGAGCCTGTATCCTTCCCTTCCAACCCTGCAGTTGTAGAAGCCATCCCACTAGGTCTCAGTGGTGAAAAGGAGATCATAGCCCTGCAGGTGTGTGCACATCTTTAACTCCTCTTATTTATCCCCCATGTTCTGTGCGTTATCATAGAGGCATTTAAATTGGGTCTCCAATGAAGAGACTTACTGTTAGCAGTGGCTGAAATTCCTCTGTGCTGCCCCTCAGGTTCTCTCCTGTTGACTTGCAATTCCTCTCCAGGCTTTGAGCATCTCCTGCTGGCATCAAACTTATTGGAGTGGGATAGATAATTTCCCTTCCCCTAGTAACTTCAGTTTTACTGCTATTATGTTGGGAACCCTTCATCAATCAGTTCTTGTAAATTCTGCACAGGATCGGAGCAGTGTATGTGCATAATATACACTTCTCAGTTCATTTATTGTTTACGTATTTCAGATTTTGCACAACTCGAACACTCAATAAATTAGAAACCATTTTCTGAAGTGTGAACTCAATACGTGTCTGATGCCATGCTATGCTTTTAACTATTGCACCAAGCCCTGCTTTACACTGGCAGAACTGGGAATGATTAAGGTGGTTTTACTGTGTTCATCATCATGGTAACAAAGTACTTGATATTTACTTTAGGCATAAATGAAACCTTTGCAGTTTGAATTTCAATCTTTTCCGCTTGATTTGTGCCCAGAATGGAAGTATGTGAAGCAACCATGAAAGGTACGGTTTTTTTTTTATCTTTTTTCTTCTTAACCTTCTTTCCTCCCAAGTTTGTGTTCATGAATTAGTGAAGACTCAGCTAAAGGCTTGGGTAAAGGGGATGAGAGTTTAAGAGTTCAGTAAGACTTTGGCATGGTGTTCTGTTTTGGAACATACTGAAAAACCTGGTGATTTTATTTCTGCTTGTCTCTTTGGAAGCAGCTGTTACTCTGACATTAAGCATAATTATGATAAAAGCATAATTAAGCATAATTATGATAAAAGTGTACACATACTTTATCATGAACACAGCAAGCTTGCTCATCCTAGTTATGATTTAATGCTTTATCTTTTCTTGCTAGTTTTCTAATCAGCTGAAATGTCACATCAGAAATGGGCGGTTTGTTATTTTCAATTGTCTTCTGCATCCTGGATGGAAGCTGCTGGGCAGCTTTGCTTTCCTTATGGGAAAGAGAACCGACTCATAACTGGCTGTGCAAATGCCACGCATGAAATTCTTGCCGTGCTCCTTTGATAAAATTTGTAGTGTGAAAAAGTTTGGGATCACTATGGGGACGTAAACATACTTATCATTAATATATTTGCATGGCTCTCTCCAAATCCTTTGCTCTGATCTATAGCCATGTGATTGAGAAATTGGTGATTCCATAAGATACTTCAGATTTGTATTTCCCACTGCATCTTTCTGAAGGACGAATCACTAGGCTTTTTTCTGAAAGCTGCATTTGGTCATAGCTGTAGAAGAGCTGTACTAATGGGCATGCTGTCTTTTACAACCTTAGACTTGTAAAAGTAATAGTAAAATACTGTAACTTCATAAAAGACAGCATGCCCATAGTTTAAAAGACTATATTTTCTTAATTTGGAAGCTAATTTTGATGCTTAATTTGGTGTTTAAAAACTTCATTTCTTAGCAGTAGTGTAGACTATCTAACATCCTGCTACCTTTTAATGTAAAAAAGTGAAACAGTTGTTCAGTAGAAGCCCTCAGAGATAAGCTCTTGCATCTTGGTGTTAATTTTGTTTAATGCTGCTCCTGGTTTACTCCTTGTATGAAGAGGAGTCTTGGACAGGTGAGGGCTACTGTACCTTCCAGCACCTGAGTGTGGTTACTGTGTAGATTCAGAGAGATAATAAATCCTTGGGCATGGGAAATCAGTCAGTGGGAAGAATCTAGGTGCATTTATTCACCCTTTGCAGGGTCTTTTGTCTCTCTTAACTAGAGGTGGAACTTGAAATGCCTGATGTCCCACACCTGTAGCTGTTTGTGTGAACACCCTTTTATTTGTAGCTTTTGTCAAAGTGGTGCCCTTTTGGTGCAAATTCTTGTGTGGGAAGTGGAAAAGCTCTCTTTTTTCTTGTGGCAGAAATGAACCACTCGGATCTCTCTATGACAAGATAGGATGAAGCCAAATTAACCAAAGAGATTACCTCATGTCTTTCGGAGAAGTTTCAGCCTTGCTGTGAAATGCTGATAAAGCCACAAGGCAGGTGGCTAATGTGTATGGCATGTATAACAGCACCTCTGTGTGGTAGGCAATTGCCACATTCCAAATATCTGATTTAACTCAAGGTGAGTGGCAATGGGAAGGCTAAATATAACCTTTCTAGTGACATGATCTTATTTCCCAGAGTCTCTCAAAGTTTAGGAATTTTGTCTGTAGCTGCGTGCATGGGGAACAGAACGTGCAGTGCTCAAAGGGCAGCTGATGAAAGAGGCTTGCCTTACTTCAACTGCCCTTGCTTTCAGAGTTCACCAGGCTCTGAAAACACATAAGCATGGCCCCAGGGTCTGCATGGCATGGGCAAGGCAAAACTGAAATGTTCATCCCTCTCCTCTGGCTTTCATCTTACCTCCCAGTGCACTGGAGATAACTTTATTTATGGGTTGAGCGTAGTAATTGCTTTGGTTACAAGAAAATCCCTGTGGGCAGAGCATGGCTCCCGAGGCTGTACCTGTGTAGTAGAACAGTTAGAGTTGCAAATCAGCAGTCAAGCCTGTGCTCCCTTTAGTCTATCTGGCAGGATGGCAAAGGCAAGGAAGGTTTAAGCCTTTTGTGAAGCCTCGTGTGCTGATGTTGCCCAGCTGTGCTGGTGTCTTCATTGCTACTCTTAACTAGGCTGTTGTGTCATTATAGATGCCTAATGATATACATATAATTTATAGCCTATCTGCACTGTAAGTTTACTTGGCTCTTTTTTGTGTGGTGGAATTACAAAAAGTAGTAAACCAGGTAGATACTGAGTGTCAAAACCCGTTAGATTCTTTTGATTCACCCACTTTTGAGAGTCCATCCTGGGTGGACACTATCACAACCTTTAGCACTGGGCTAGTGTAATGTGACAGACTGAGCAGTGAGAGCAGTGAGTGGTCTGTGTTTGAAAAGAGCGTATGAACTCCCTTCTCCTTCCTGGATTTTGTAGGTTTGAGTTTATCTTTACAGTTCCTTAGCAACGTTATTTGTTTTCAGTAAGTGCTTTCTGGGTTTGACTGTGAGAGATTCCCTCCCCCATTGGCCCGGTTGCAGCTGGGAAGGGTTAGAAAAGAGTGTGAAAAGAGGAGATGGCAGACACACTGGGTATTGCACTGACTGCTGCATCCTCCAGACAGGGGAAAAAAGGCTGAGCATTGCTTATTCTAGATACTATCAAATATAAGGGAGCAGGGAGCAGGGCAAGGAGACTAGAGCAGAACTGTTAGAGACATTTTCATTATTAAAGAGAGGAAAGTGGAAAATGTTAGTTTTGCATAATATATATAACACAGCCATACATAATACATGGTAACATGTGTATTACACATGGTGCAGAGAGTTCTCCACTGTCCCCAAGGGCAATTTATCTCCTTTTGAACTCTGCTAAAGTGCTTCTGGCAGTGCTGACACATCCCAGATGCAATCCAAAGACATAGCTGAGAAATGGGTCAGTTGCATGAGAAGTCAGGTTTCCTAAAAATGTATAAGGAAAAGAGACATGAGGCTCCTGAATTTCAAGTCTCTGTAGATTTACCTTCCTAAACGGGTGAATGTTCAAAGTTAACAATATGGCTAACACTGTATAGGAAGAACATATAAAAACAAAACAAAAAAACCCCACATTTGCTGTCACACATCTATGTTAGAACATAGTAAGGAGAAGTTGTCAAAAACTTGAAAACTTTGGGAGGACGTGGCTTCTGAGAGACCTACCCGACAAGGTTGGGAATCAATTATTTTGGAGATCATGGTAGGCAGGAGGGATGTAAGTGCTGTGTGGGCAAAGAATTGAAGGTGGGCATAAGGAGAGGAAAAATTTGTAGGTAATCTGAGATTAAGGCTTATCCTAAATAACATGGGAATCATCTACTCAGAGCAAAAGGTGAACACAGTAGATATTCACTGATCAAGAAAGTCCTAAGACATCTCAAGTTCTTTATTTGTTCTTTTCTTTGACTTTCAGTCATATTCTCTCTACTTGATCTCCCCCGTCCCGTCCCCTGCTTCTGTAACATAAGCACAAAGTAATTCAGGGGAAGTAAAGGTAAAGTTTTGAGTAGAACTTAGCAGAGAGTATGTGTGGCTAGTGACATTCCCCCAAAATCTCATTTTATTCCCTCTTTCCCCCTTGATAATCCCCTAATTCTTCCCGTGATGCAACACAATACCTATGAAATCTGGATTTCTCACTCCATTCCATGATCCTGAAGTACACCCATGTGGGCCCTGTCTCCTGTTTTGATTGCTGCAAATTTCTCCTCTTGTCTTCCTTCACTCTCACAGCCTCCAAACCAAACCAGACACAGCTGCAGTGACCCATTTCCTATTGTTTGTCCAAACCATGTCTTTGTGCTGGCAAGAACTTGAGTTTCTTGGTCTTTATTGTTTATGCACAATAAACTCTATTTTTCACATATACAGTGCTGCAATGCAAAGTAAGATGAACTTCAAAATCTATGTTCATCTCCCTCTTTCCTGACATTAGCATGTGCTCTGTGGAGAAAGCAGTGCTCAGCAGGCATGCAGTGAAAGGGCCTTAAGACCAAGCTCTGTGTGATCAATTCTAAGGCTGCTTTAGGTGCTGAAGTTACTTCTCCTCCTTTTAAATCTGCAAAATTAAACCACTGATCACTGCTGCTGGCCTCTAGGCAGGAGACTTACTGGTGCTGCTTTATGCTCTGAAATTATTGCTGCAACTCTAGCTGTAGAGAGGCATGCTGGGACCTAACATCATCTTTTGCCAAAATACAGTTAAAAAGCCTCATCCCTCTCTGCTTATTTTTCAGATAAAGGCATATTCCTCATTCTAAGTCACAGTTTCTCTTTTTCTAATCCGAAGAAGTCCATGTGTAGTTACATCTTTTCAGTTTTAAGTGCAAGTTGCTAATGTTTTTCTCCAGTGGCAACTGAGCCCCTTGGCTCAGAAGTTGCTTTTTCCTCTGCAGAAAAGTGAGGAAGGGAATGCAGAAGTGAAGTGAAAGAAAAAATTCAGGCAAAATATCTCTCTTTCTCCGGTGTGACATCCTCTTGTGTGTGACAGGAACTATTCTCCCAATGCAACAAAGAAATGTAAAATATTTAGCAGTAGAAATTCACCCCAAACGTCTCTAAGTAAAGTTGAGCTCTCCTGATTCTCGTAAGCAAAGATCTGTTTGGCATGAGTCACTGCCAAAGATGGGCAGTCACAGCTGCTGTATCAGGGAGTTTGTTTTGGGACAGTTTGCTGCAAAGAGTGTGATGAAGGACTTGCATTCGCCTCCCATAACTGCTCTTTTTTTTGTTTTGTTTTTTTTTTTTCAATGAAAACAGATTATTATGAAGAAATAATGAGGCTTCTAAAGTGCACATGCAGCATGCCAATAAACGGTAATGAGCTTTTAATTCATAGGAAGTGATAAATTTCGACTCCTGTTGGCTTACTTTGCACACAGAAATAATTCCTTGCTCAATAGGGTTATTTAAAAGAAATGTTGGACAGGCTTTATATTTTATGTAGTGAAAAGAAGTTTGTAGGTGGTTTTCTTCTTTTTTTTTTTCTTTCTTCTTCTTCCTTCTCTGAACTTACCTGAGATACCTAAGGGCTTCTAGGGTATTGTAGGCAAACAGCTTTACAACTCAAATGCACTCTGTAGCTGAGAGTGAGGAGTTTCTGCTTGTTTTTTGGATGCTCCTCTCTTCAGAGCTGAGCAGAAAGGCACACTCAAAGAGAGATTCAGAGACCTGGTAACTGCTGAACATTTCCTTCTTGCTTTCCTTTCAGAGAGAGAGCGATACCCACCCTTCCTGCCGTTAGCCTTCACCACTTTCTCAGGGGCAGTAGGTTATACATAATGATATTTCTTTACAAAAAACCCCAAAGCCACAAACCAAACACTTTATGGATAAAACCATGTGGGGAGTTCAGCAGCAGAGCTGACTTAAGGAGTCTGGAAAGTGCACCTGTTTGTGGGACTGGCCACCAGGTCAGGGAATTGAACTCACTTGAAAAGGTGGAGGGGGAAGGAGGAAAATGGGGGCTTGCTTTGTTTTGAAGCTTACATCAACTACCTGATCTGACTCACAGCACAGTTAGGTGGTGGAGTGCTGCACTGGAGAGGAAGTAAAAGGCTTGGGGTGGGACAGGAGACTTGAGGGAACTTGCTGCTTAGAGTAATATCTGTAAGATGGTGCCCAGGTTTTGAGAATTACTATGGTTCTGAGTTTGTTCTTCAGGAAACCAATGCAGGGGGTTGGGGCCTACATTTGCCTGCAAGTTTCATCATAACTTTTCTGGTGAAGATCACTTTTAACACCATTTTACAGATGTGACAGAAAAAGTTAACTGACTTTTTCCAAATGGATTTATTTCAGAAACAAAGGTTAAATGTGAAAGTTGTGAATTCCTTGTGGGTGTGGGCTCTGTTGGTGGCTTTCATGTACCTTCCTGTGGCTGAAGCCTGTGCTGTCTGTGCTGTGGTGGAGCTGGCACAGCTGTGAGCAGCACTTGGTCAGGAAGAAGTTCATCTAAGTGGAACTGCTTAGCATTTTTTATTTTTTTTGCAAAGAAAACATCTCAGAAATGCTGAGGTTTTTCAACAGAGATCAACACCACCCAACCCTGGTCAGTCATAAGAGAGATGCTAGGTTATTCTGTGTGCCTTTTAGCAAAACACGAAGAAATCAGTACAGATTGGTTTTAAGGCAACCTTCAAAATAACATTCAGGAAACTTCTCCTTTCCATCAGGAGTAACCTTCTGGCAAAACTCCTTATGTGGTCTCTGGTTTAGATGAAGGAGTTTTCTATGCTATAAAGATTTTTCAACATACTTCTTTTCCCTCCCATACTATGGAGCCATGGCCATGAACAAGACTTTCTGAGCTGTGTTAAATTATTTTGTTTAATGAACTTGAATAAAATATTAAGTTGGGATTATTCTAATCTGAGTATGATCAGAAATACTGCATGGTATATTATGCTTGGAAAGCTAACACTACACCTAGCATGAGCCTTAGATTTTTGAAGGCAGATTTAGTTATTTTCTCCAGTTATGAAAAGTATTTTAAACTTCATTTAAATTCCATTAGTCCCATGTTGCTGTTTTCAGGATGCAATAGCTGATTAGGTTCTCAGTTACTTTTAATTCCTGGAAGGAAATCTATTCTGTGGCTTATGTGGTAAAGCGACTGAAGAGTTTAAGTGTGTATAGACAAAGCTATCCCTGTTAAGGAAAAAGTATAGTTATGGAAATATTATGAAAAAATTAAAGGTGAAATGCTTTCTCAGCATGCAGGCTGCATAGGACACAATGAACCTATCCAAAAGATGGTCTCATGCATGAGATGCTGTCAAAGGCAATTCTTGTTCCTTTAGAATCTCATGCTTGTGGCAGGAGATTTATGCCACCTGCTTGGTATGTCTGGAGAAAAAGATGTTTTAAATGCTAGCAAAGAAGAAGTAAAAAATCTGTCAAAACTTGTGGTTTATTAAGATGGTGCCAACATTTGGTCAGAGACAGCTACACTGGACTTCAATTGATTCTGGGAGCTGAGTTTACAGGAAAGTTTTGTTGTTCTATTAAAAAGTAGAACAGGATGAACTTTTCAACTTAGTAGGTAAAGAGCTAGTGTCCATGGGTCTAGATCTGTCAAAAAACCAAACAAGTGCTAAGAAAGAACAGGCAGACTATTAAGACAAGGCAATAGCAGAGGTGTTTTCTCACAGCAAAAACCAGATGACTGAAATCAGAAACTTTCTGGTCTTCTATGTCCCCTCTTGGACATTGAACGAGACACATGACTTGGAAGACAGGAAAAGGAGAGATAAAAACTTACATGATACATAATCACATCTGCAAAAATAATTTTAAAACTTGTATGAAAAGTGTTTTTTCTTGCAGAGGAGAAAGAATCATCAACTACAAAAAGAAAGTTGGAGCAACACCTTTAAGACCTTATCCCATTTGTCACAAAGACAAGGATGTGTTCTGCCTCACCCTGCCATGGCTGTGTGGGTTTCCATAAGTGCATCACAGCATGAAGTGACGTGTCATTCCTACCTAAGGATTGTGAATCATGTTCCATTTATAAAAGGTCTTAGGCCCTTGAGACTTGTATAAGACAAACAAACAAACAAACAAAAAACTCTCACACACAAAGGTAACACATCTTCCCAAAATTTAAATTTTACTTGACACAGTGTGTTTTATGGTAGACTTGCTGGACAGGTTTGTCTTAAATCTTATTCTATTCTTATCCAAAACACAGTCCAACTTTTAAGAAGAACAAGTTTTAAATGTTTGTAATAATTTATTTATTGTAGGACTATAATATCCAGGTTCCTCCAAGAAGGATGCTAGGCACAGTAAAAAACACAGTGCAAAGAAAAAGTCCTCATTAAGACAATGAAGTAGCACAGGGTCTTCAGAGATGGCTTTCCTCAGTTGTGGTGAATTTCCTGAATTGTGGTAACTCCTCCTTATGAAATGAACAAACAAGCCTTATAATCTTATCCTTTAAGATCTCCAGTTTATTTGCAACCGCACATTGCAGAAGAGCGTTGAACACAGTCTGTCCTGGAGAACTCTGCTTCTTATTTTCCCTGCATTGAGGGAAACCCTTAATGAGAAAAAGCATTCCTGTTTGTTTGGGAACGATTACTCTTCCTTTGTATTTTGTGCTTGACAAGAAGTGGAAGAGGTCTTTAAGCCGCTCTCCATCATTTACCAGCAGTCCTGGCTCACTGGGGAGGTCCCAGATGATTGGAAGTTGGTGAATGTCACGCTGATCTACAAAAAAAGGGCTCCAAGGAGGACCCAAGAAACTACAGGCCTGTCAGCCTGACCTCAGCGCCTAGCAAGGTTCTGGAGCAGATCATTGTGAATACAATCACACTACACCTACAGGATGGACAAGGGATCAGATCCAACCAGCACAGGTTTAGGAAGGGCAGGTCCTGTCTGACCAACCTGATCTCCTTTTATGATCAGGTGACCCACCTGGCAGATGAGGGGAAGGCTGTAGATGTAGTCTATCTGAACTTTAGCAAAGCCTTTGACACCATCTCCTATAATATACTCCTGGAAAAGCTGGCAGCCCATGGCTTGGACAGGGCACTGTGTGCTGAGTTAAGAACTGGCTGGAGGGCCGGGCCCAGAGAGTGCTGGTGAACGGGGCTGCATCCAGCTGGCAGCCGGTCACCAGTGGTGTCCCCCAGGGATCAGTGCTGGGCCCAGTCCTGTTTAACATCTTTACTGATGATCTGGATGAGGGGATCAAGTGTACCATTAGCAAATTTGCAGATGATACCAAGTTGAGGGGGAGGGTTGATCTGCTGGAAGGCAGGAGGGCTCTGCAGAGGCACCATCTCTCCAGGACAAGTATAACATGCTGATAATGCTAATATCAATTCTACTGTTTTGTAGGCTGAAGAAAAAAAAATTCTGTTAAGTGAAAGCACATTGCTTTACTGTGACATTTTTTACTTCTACCCATTTTGAATTTTCACCTATGTCACAAGATAAAGAACAACCACACTCAATTTGCATGAAGAGTTCTTTTCAGCTGAGTGGACAGGAATTAGACACTT
The DNA here is from genome assembly GCA_038380795.1 of Pyrocephalus nanus. Lineage (NCBI taxonomy): Eukaryota > Metazoa > Chordata > Aves > Passeriformes > Tyrannidae > Pyrocephalus > Pyrocephalus nanus. The sequence continues at coordinate 46,649,363 of CM076260.1, forward strand.
TCTATCCCAAAGGTAAGACCTACCCCCTACATGCTGGATGGGTTGTCCATGTGACTTCCTCAAATATGGTAAAATACACTGCAGTGTCTGTGGTAGCAGGGAATGGCATTTGTGCTTCGCCCTTAAAATTTAAAATGACCATTAAGTGTCCCATTCCCTGTGCTTTGGGAAGGAGCGTGAGAACAATAAAGCTCAACAGAGCTTTATTTCAATATCTGTCTTGTTATTTTCTAGTATAAAGAAACCTGTAGTTTATAAAGTTCCTGAGCTGGAAGTAATCTTCAGTTTGTTGTGTTTTGTTGTTACTGCATCTTTCTTTTATGATTCTTCTTATTGTTTGGTTAAGTATGCAGTTTTGGCATCTGAAACACTCTGTTTTGGTTAGTTTCATAATTCAGTTTTGTTAGTGGCATAGAAAATATTGGGTTAAACTTGAGGCCTTGTCATATTCTTGGATCTCCCTTGGGTCTTTTATTTGTGAGTTAGCAGATAAACATTTCCCTTCAACTGTTTCATGCCAGTCATGATTTTACAGGCCTCACTTTCCTTACTGATTTCTTTCCAGGCTGAAGAGTCTTGATCAATTTAAATGCTTTTCACAGAGAAACTGTAACATATTGCTTATTTGTCCTCTTCGTGCCCTTTCTAGTTCTGTTGAATTCTTTCTGAGGAAGGAATTGTATGTAATATCAAAGGTATTGTTGTATGACTAATTCTGACATGTTCAGCACTTTCTTTTTTATTTTCTCTTCTTGGTAATGATTAATGTTCAGCTGGAGGCTGAATGTTTACATGCAGCATGGTCTTGGCAATGCCGGTACCAGCCGATGAAAGTGCTGCAGAAACAGGAGGACCCTTCCAAGAAAACTGCAGCTGGGGCAGTTGCTCATCTTCAGACTTGGATATGTGATGCTTAGGGACATGGTGTAGTGGTGGACTTGGCAGTATAATGTTTATGGTTGCACTCAATGATCTTAAAGGTCTTTTCCAACCTAAATGATTCTATGATTTTAATGTGCCTGTTAGACATTGTTTAGGGAGCTATTGCTGCCACAGAAATAACCAAAATAAACCCAAGATCTCTCCTCTCAATGAACTTTCAAATTACAATAGTATACTAGGGACCATTATTTTATGTACACGGAGAAGGATTTTTTCACATTGATGTTTCTCAGTATCTAAATTAACCTGCTTTTTTTCTTCCCAGTTACAGGCTATATTCAAACTCTTCCACAGCTATAGTTTTATAACATTATATGACAAAGCTTGATGATGATGTTGGATAAATTGGTGTTGTGGATGAGTGCCACCTGCAAAAGTATCCAGAAGACTCTGTGAGGGTGTGTTCTAATGCCACTTAAACTATGTGTTGGTATGTACAAATGACAGCTGACACTGGCTTAAGAAAAAAGGGAATGAGACCTTGCAATTGTAGTAGAGGGGGAAAGAGTCATCCTGATACAGTCAAAAAAGGAAATCAAATGTTAAGAATTAGTATGGGAAAATAAGAATGAGTAGGAGGAAAAAGAAATCAAGTATAAAAATTTGATGCTGTATAAATTCAAAGTGTGCCCATATCCTGACTGCTGAGAGCAGTTCAGCTATGCCTGTCCTCCACCTTGAAAAGGATTGTAACAGAACCAGTTCAGAGAAAGCCAAAGCTGATCTTAAAATATGGAATGGCTTCTACAGGAAGAATGAATGAATAATCTCTTCTGCCTGGAAAAGATATAACTGAAGGGGAATACTGCAAAAATATATATATCCATGGATGACATGGAGATCACAGAATCATTTAGGCTGGAAAAGACCTCAAAGAGCATCAAGTCCAACTATTAACCTAGCACTGCTACATCCAAAACTAAACCATGTCCCGAGTGCACCATCTGCACGTCTTTTAAATACCTCCAATGATGGTGATTCAACCACTTCCCTGAACAGCCTGTTCCAAAGCTTGACAACCCTTTTTGTGAAGAAATTGTTCCCAATACCCAATATAAACTTCCCCTGGTGCAACTTGAGGCCATTTTGTCTTGTCTTAGATGTTCTTGTATGGGAAAAGACAGTTAATTTGGGACTAGGCAATGAATAAAATAGCTGGCACATAAAAGGATGCAATTTTTTAAGGCAGACAGTTAAGCTATGGAACTCCTGCTAGAAAATATGAGTGATAGGGAAAAAAAGTCCATTTATCATAATTCCACTGAGGCTGGGGAACACTAAGAGGAAGTCACTGCTTTACTTCTTTGCCAGCCACCTGTGCAGTGGGACGGTCTGCATCTGCATGCAGCTCATGGATAACACAGAACTGGAGAAAGCAGACACTCTGCTGGAGGGCAGGATAGGTCATTCCTCCATTTTAGCAAGTTCCTTCAAAATGACCAACAAAAACCTCATGGAGTTCAATAAAGGTAGATGCAAGATCCCACACCTGGGATGTCATAATCCCATGCACCAGTGCAGGGTGGGAATACAGAGGATAAAAATTAACCTTGCAGAAAGGTACTGCTGAGCAATCAGATAATTAGGCATCTGCAGTTTCTCCTGCAGCAAGGAGGACCAACTGATCTGTATTAGCAAGAGCACAGCACAGCAGGCTGAGGAAAAACAAACCTTCTTTGCATCTGTGTTTCCAAAGGCTTGTCATGCCTTTCTATTTGCTCTGTCTTGTCTTGACTTCAGAGAGTAGAATTTTTCTGAGCAGGTGAAGCAGGAGCAGTCAAGCAGCTGGGACAGATGTGAGGGCCTGCACTGAGGGCAAGGATGTGTGCCCAATGGGTTGGAGTTTCTTGGAGTAAGAAGGCTGGGGATGTAGAAGAGTGTGAGTTAGTATAGTTGGTATGAAAAAAACTTTAAGGAAGGATGGGGAAGAAGGTGGAAAATGTCAGGGGTTCTGAATTGAAAGAATTGGAGTAATGGTTTGACTCTGAGAGCTGGAGTGGCTTGAGAAAGGAGTTTGGAGATAGAAGGGCTTGGGAGATAAAAAAGTCATGGCTGTGAAAAAGCAGATGAGAGAGAAAAATCAGGGGATGAGCATGCTGTGCTATACAGAATTTGGGATGAGAATGGGCAGTGGTACCTCCCTGCTCCCTCTAACCAGCTCTGATCTGGAGACAGAAATTTGCAGAGACTTGTCCTTCCTCTCCCAGCATCAAGGGTTTTGTCACCCCTACATACTCTTTTTGCCACTAAAAAATATAAACTTTAAAGTGTAATTTCCAGATGAGAAGATAAAAATAGTTTTACCAGCTATCTATTTTTAAATCAACACCTCAACAAACCATGGTAATGTCATGGATCCCCCAAAATTCATTTGCTCTACAGTTTTTCTCTTCCTTTTCCAGCGTGACAAGGAGAACTATGTGCACGCTTCTGTCCCAGTGGGCAGACTCGCCTGCCAGTTGCACTGTCTCCTTTGCTCAAATCCATTTCCAAATTTAGCCAGAGAGATGTAGTAATAAATTATGGACAAAACCCATTCCCGGCTTGGCCGGTAGATGGCAATTCCTGCTCTGTGAGATATCCTTAGGAGGCCTTAGAGGCATACAGAAACAGGAGTTTGCAGTAGCTGAGTCTCCACAATTTGTATTGAGCATAAAAACACCTCTGGAAATTGAGTTCAGGTTTCCTGTCAGCTGCTAACAGGTCAGATGCCAAAGCTATTCAGTGTGTGAAATAAGTACTGTCAGATATTAAGGAGAAAAGAACTTTAAGTTGTTTTGTTCACTCAGCAGTTAATTCTGTTTCACTCCCATAGTGTGCAGCACAGGAATTTTGGTCCTGTTTTAAAGGTGTGGCAGAAACTACATTGTTTTGGGATGCATCCTGTCACATCAAATGGTCCCTATATGCACTGACATGGAAAGTTGAAATTAAAGTTAATGTAAGTGGGTGTTTTCTACTGTTGTTACAGATCTATGGGAAATTATCTGTTTAATTTCAGAAGAAAAAATAGCAGAGCAACACATGTATTAAATTACAAACTTCTGAAACAGGTTAGCAGAGAAGGTTGCTGCAGAAAAATCAATGTAAAAGTGCATTGGGTTCTTTGCTGTATAAGGAGAAAGTTTCAGGAATGATGTAAAAAGCCAGCAAGGCAGAACAATGGTTAATGGACAAATACACTGATATTTTCCTTTCCTAGCCCAAATTTCTCTTTCATTTTCACAGTGAAATGGCTCTTTAGAGCTAACTACAATGTAATACATTTGTTATTTAGGGAATGCTGTGAGTTTTTATGTCTCAGGAGTGGTAACTCCCAATGTAGGGAGGAGGAAGGGGGTCCAAACTGGTATTACAGTTTGGTTCCTGTCTATCATGTTGACTGGATGAGAAAGGGGTACAGAAGTTCTCCGTAAGTGTTGGGAAAAACATTCCTTAAATCATTCCCTGGTGACCTTTTTGCCTGGAGAAGCATAAATAAGATATGAAGCAAGCTTTTTCTGCCTTTGTGTGGTTCGAAGTTGAGTTGCCCTGATGTGAGACTGAGGCCTGAAGGGAGACAAAACAGAAAATTATTGGAAGAGGTACTACTAGGGATCCTGCCAAAAAGGCCTGGTTTGCTTTTAAGCACTGAATATACGAGACTGATCAGAAGACTGATCAAAACATGTTTTACTTTCCAGTCAAACAGATATGATCAAACTATAATGGGAGAATTCATTCCTAGGCTGAGAGTGTGAGTAACACTTACTTGAGTGTAACAAAACACTTGAGTTTTTAACTCAAGGACCTTTCCTGAGCTATTGCAGACACACCAGAAGCATGCAAAGTCTGCCCTTGTATTTCTATTGTTAGTGGTCTGTGCTCTGTGACACCTCGAGTTACAAGTCTTCTCATTTTCATAAAAGAAAGTGTTTCCTTGAGTAAGAGAGAGTCTGTAACACCACAAACAAGGCAGTTGAAGCAGAAGTCTGGAGGGTCTGTCTGGCCTCAGGCTTCAAAGGAAGGCCAGGATTTGCTGGTGGTGAATAGTTTAGGCAGACCACAGGGACTGTGTTCAAAAATTTATTAAAAACAAACAAACCTGTAACTTTTTCATGCTCATGGGTAAGAAATTCTTGAACTAAGTCTACGCCCCTTGCTTTAACACCAAAATTGTTTCTGAAAACTGTTAGGAAACCACCTTATTAGGAAAGAGCGAAATAGAACCAGGAGGGTTGATTTGGGGGTAAGAGACAGAAGAGGCTCATGATAGTGAGAATGGAATTAAACACAGAATCTGCATCTGGAGATTTCCTTGAGAAATCCAGAGTAAGAATGCTGGGTCTATCTGTATCAGCAAAGCATTGAAATGTGAGAGATTCTATTTGGATACAGCCATGATAAGCTGATGTCTAACCAGAGAACATACATCAACCCTCCTGTGACAACTAGTGCTTCCAGCTAGTATCTCATACATGTATTGCTTTCCAAAAGGACAGTGACATTTCATCTTGACAAGAAGCACACACCTTGACTGGAGACAGTCACAAGTCTGTCTCTCTCACTTTGCTGCTGCATATCAGGAAAATCCAGGTGGAAAAATGTGCCACTCAAATCCCCTTGGAGGTTACCCTAAGGTGTCAGTGCTACTGTGAAAGCTGAAGTCAAACACAATGTTGGGGTTTTCTGTTAGTGTTTGCAATTCCTGGCTATGCTTGGATTCATTGCACAACCAAAAAACTGCTTTTTCCAACCAATAGCCTTGCAAAGTCATAATGAAAACAGAAAATACTGTGTGCTTTGGCTGAGGTATTACCAGCCATAAAGATCTGGCAACTGCAGCTTGTGTAACAATCATGCTAATTGTATTTAAATTGGAGTGAATCAACCCTTCCAACACTGAATAAAGGACAACTTTATTTTTCCCCAGGAGAAAAGCAGATAGGAGACTGGATATATACCGGTGAGCAGGGTTTTAACAAGTGTTTCCACACCAGACTTTGACACAGTGTTAACTATTCCCATTCTTTAGGCGGGTGCAAGTTATTACATTGTATAAAGTAAAAGACAGTCTGAAGTTCAAGCTCTGTAGTTACTCCATAATAGTTCGTAGGTGAATAGTTTTAGGTGAGAATAATTTCTTTTCTTCTTGTTCAACTTTTTTTCACATGCCTATGATATATTAAACTAACACATGAAAAAATGAGCCCTCTTCTATATGTGGATATGTACTGGCATGAATAAAAAAAGATTGATAGTCCTTTAGCTTCTGCTTTTGTACTGACTGGTGGCAGTACATCAGATATCCTGCAGAAATACAATTAGCAAAATGCCTTAAGATCAAAGGAACTACAAAATTGCAATGTCTGCGAACAAAGTGGGTCATAAAAGGTCAGAAAATATTCTTTCTGTAAAAATAAGGGTCCCAGGTTACTTGTAAAATCACATCCTTGTGTCAAAGGTGACTTTCTAAGTGAGAATACTAGGTATGTTTGGATAATACAGAAACCTGAGATGACTTAATGATTAATCCTTAATGCTATCCTCCATAGCAAATTTACCTCAAATAGAAGAGTGTGTGGTTATAAATCGGTTTTCTAAGTGTCTGGGAATCATTCAAGTGGTTAAAATGGCTTGGGTTTATATCATCTTATTGCTTATTTGGCCCAATTTGAGTACATGATCTTTCCCTTAAAGGGTGGTAGTCTGTATGCTCTATTATTCAAACAGTTGGCAACTTCTTAAAGGTTTAGAAGATGCTACTTGAAGAGCTTAGAGGAGTTGAGGGCTTTTAGTAAAATAATTAGGTGGAGTGTCATTTAATTTTAAATATTACTATCCCAGGAAGCTTAAATAAGATGACCTTGATTTCACCCTGATGAGGAAAAGAGGGAAGACTTACCTTTTCCTTTTAAGTGTTTCTAACTGAAATGTAAGACATATAAAGCCACCTAGGCAGTTAGACATTTTATATACTGAATAATTCTGCCTGAAAACTGATACTGCATCTGTTATGTCACACTGCTGTAATCAGAAGCTTCTGTAATGCAAAATCTTTCCACGGTCTTTATTTTAAAGAATTGGGAGGATCATTATGATGACAAATCAAATTGATTATTAATTTTATCCATCTTAAAGAATGCATTTAGGTTTCCCAGAGAGAAATCTTAGTCTATTTGCATCCCTTGAGTTACCAAAATGTTGTTCAGAGAGAATACAAATAACACTGGGAGCTACTGAATCTGAGGGCTTTCTAGTAAATGCTGCATGATGAATGACCGGCTATAAGGTAACGTAGTAGTCTTTATGGGTGAGGCTAACCAGGGGTAGTGCAGCCTAAGCAATATGGAAGGCAATTTAGGATTCCTTAATGAAATTTATTTGTGTGAATATATGCTATACTATAAAGTCCTTCTTTCTGTATTAATTTATTCTATTTCTGTATGTAAAGTAAGGATTATCCCATTAATCTGGTAGAGATGAATTTTATCAGAGTATAAATAGAAAGTGCAGAGCATATGTGTGTGGTTACTTTTCAACAACTGGTGTATTTCCACTTAGCCACAAAGTAAATACATATTTAGAGGAAGGCCATTGATATAGGATTTATTTAGCTTAAAAAAAAGATAGCCTTTCAATACAAGGATTAATTTAGTTCTGCTTTTGAAAGAGAGGAGATATGTGATGGTGCTAGCAAGAATTGTTACGTTCATTTCATGAAATACAGTCGTTGCAAACTGAACGAGGCATTTCCATGTGCCTTTTTTTTTTTTTTTTTTTAATCTGTTTTACCCATATTATGTATAGGATGAATTGTGGGTTGAATAACCTATCAATTGGAGAATAGTGAATGAGAGATAGTACATAATTTTTTTTCTGAACTGACCTGCAACAGACTGGATTTTTTCTTGTGGGATACTCAACTTCAAATTCAGGATTTCAGATAGTAGTTAAGAAGTAAATGTACACTGAGGACAATAATTTAGGGGAAAAAAAAAAAAGAAAAATATTGCTTTTCTATTAATTGTTCATATATTAAAGCAACTATTTGTGAGTAGAAAAGTAGAATGAAATTAAGTCTTCTTGAGCCAGCTACAGGGTAGCTGCATGAAGTTATTAATAATATATTTAATGTCCTATATAGTTGAGTATTTCAATGCAAATATGTACAACCTCAAACTATTCTTTGCTATATTTAATACCCTTATACTACTCTTAAAATGTCAGATTTTTTAAATGTTGTATTTCTCAACACAAATCTGTTCAATTTGCAAAGGCAAGTAGGCTTTCTACATGGAAGACTTTGTTAACAGTTTTCATATGCCTTAATATTTGAATTGACTCACTTAGATACACAGTTTTGCTTACCTTCCAAGTAAAATGCTGACGCTGCTGTAAATCATACCTTGAAATGGGGCTACTAACACCTGCTAACCCTTGCCATAGCCTTTAATGCAGAAACACTTTTGAAGTGACAAATAGAAAGTTATGATAAACAAAGTTTATTTAACTCCCATAGAAACTAGAATTCTTAAAAATCAAGTGAGCAAGAGTAGTGTCGCTTGTATTCCTTGTGGTTTGTTACGCCACTGGCAGAGGTAGCAGCTTTTTGCTTTTTGGACTTTTTGCAACATGAAAAGTCAATTGACTGATGATTGAGTAAACAACAAAAATCTGCTTCTAGACAACAATTGGGTTGAGTTTGTTTGAGAAAACATTTGCTTCTGTGGTGCTCCAAACTTTTGTTGAAAACAAAATTGAGTTCTTGAGATTGCAAAGGTAGTCTGGAAGATATTAAGACTACACAAAAAAAAGGAAGGAACTGTGAGTTGCTTAAATCCTATGATAATGCATGTAATGTGAAATACTTGACCTGAATTATGGTATCAAACCAAACCTGAAGACAGCCTAAAACAATGGCTTGAAGCAGTTCCTGCTCATTTGAAAGAGATATTAACTTTGAAGATGAATGAGAATGTTGCCAACAGTGTTAGTTATTTCACTGCCAAGAAAGAGGTGAATGATCATGCTAGGACAATGTATTCTTAATGCTTCCTCATTTAGTAATAGGATCAAAACAAATTCCATGTTTGAGGTCAGAATAAAAATTATCTTAAGATGTTCTTCAACTTAATATACAACGGTGGGATTAATTTCACCAAATTTTAGGCGTCTAGAGTTCTCACATACATCTAAGCTAGTCAACTGGGCTCCTTCAATATCAGTTATCATAAATGTTAATGTTTAAAGTAATCTGTGCCCTTATCCCCGTACAGTGACAAGGTAGGCTAGAGGAATACTACACCAAAAGTCTGCCATCAAAAACTTAGCTTTTGTGCAACTGGAGATTTACAGGGGCAGAGGGCTTTTCCAGGTAATGTCTGCCACTTTCTTTCACTTGCCTACCTTTAATAATAGCAGCTCTGCATTGACTATGTCCCAGATAACAGTCTGTCTGGTCCCATCAACACTTCACTGAATAATGAACTAAACTTGAAGTTAATTTGTAATGGGGCTAGACCTGAGCCATAACCAATGCTTTAGGTGAAACTAACAAAGGAAAATGTTAAGTCTGGAACTGGTGTTTTAAATAAATATGGAAGTGGGAATTGGATGTGTTGCTTTTCCTTTGCTTCACTAGTTAGACATTTAGGCTACTTCCTTTCCCGCTCTCATTCTGCTTGGTATTTCTGTTTCTAAAGCACAAATACGAAAATAGCTATTACTGAATTAGGAGGGAACCTATATCTTGACAATTAATAGCAGTTTAGGAAACTTCTATTGTAGATATTATCAAATTAAGGCTAGATGCTCCCAACACTCCCCGCAGTAAACAAATAAAATCTATGGGTTTTATCTTTGAGAATGTGACTTATTTGCTCAGCAGTCAGATGCAGCCCTTGTACTTCATACTACTCAGCTGGAGCCCAGTCTGAAACATCAGTAGAACATCCTGTCTGGCTGAGAGATGCATAAACACTGCTTACTGAATGGGATTTAATCTAATGTTGATCTTCACAGAGTTGGCGATACCATATGTTTTTGTGTTTTAATGGTTATCCTGTTTATCTCATCTTTCTGACTTAAATCCAAATCCTTCTGCTGAATAGGTGCCTTACTAACACTAGCCGAAAATTATACAACAAAAATGCTTCAGCATTAAGAGCATGCATTAGTCTTAGAGATCACAAAATTTTGTGTTAGCTTCATGTCCTCTGCATAGTTCCTCCATTTCTTGGGTTTGTATCTATTGTACTGCTTTGTAGCAAACTGTGGTAAAGTCAGGCATTTTATTGAACATCTTTTTTTTTTTTTTTTCTTGGATGATGTAGGTGCACCCTTTTCATTGATTACAGCACAAATTCTAATCAGATTAATGGAATAAGGAAGAACTAAACTCTCTGAACATATACTCTTCAGGCTTTGCATCCTGTCCTCTTTACCTTTGCAGAATACTTCATATTTTTGAAACACTCTACAAATATAATGGTTTATGGAAAAGCTATCTTGGTGTGTCACTAACAGCATACTTCAACAATAAAGGTAATTTTTTTGAAGTCACTGGCAACTGAAATATTCCTTATGGTTGAAGAAAATGCTGCATATGAGAGCTACTGAAGTTGTGGTCTATTTTCAATAGTTTGTGAGAAAGCACGTGAATGTTTAGTGGGAAGCTGGCTACAGTTCCAGATGGGATTGCAGAAGATGCCATTTCCTGGTCTCTGGGGCTTTTGAGAGCCCACAGGTGACAGGGCAAATTACTCCTTTGGCACTGGCCTTTATGTGTTGATCCTAAAAGAGGCACAACCTAAGTACCACCATAGCATATGTCTGTCTCAAAGCATTATGTTTTTTGCATGCACAATTGCTATCTGTAATGAGCCATAGGGTATTAATAAAACATGTAAAATAAGTACATTACTATAAACAGGAACACATCTTAGACAAACCCAAGTTTTTTCTTACATCACATTTCTCAGCTTATCCATCCTCTCTTGATTTTTTTCCCACTTTTCTCTCTGTTTTGCCATTGGTTTTATGATTCTTTTTCCTTGCTCATAGCAACAATTTAACTAAAACAGATACTGTTACCTGTATACAAGGTATTATCTTTTATAACTCTAACCTGTTTTTTTTCACTGTTTTTAATGACAATTATCTCATGTTTATCTCCCTTATTTTTCCTTTTTGACTGTTTTTCTTGTGAGCATACAGGGCTCAAATAGTAGAGCCACAAAGGTGGCTTTCCTTTCCATACTTAGTATTATTTTTTTTCAACTAATATTTTTAAAATTCTTTGTTAGTAATAATTTAAACACTAATGTTTTTATTGTGAATGATTTGGGTTACAAAAACTTTAGCAATCAAACTGAAGTTAAACCTGCCCATTTTTTGTTTGCAAAGTACATTTTCCATGGAAGGTGATGATTGAAAATCATCTGGCTATGAAGAGCGAGCTTTTGTTGCTCTTGTTCTGGGGAACTACCACGGAAATAACTGAGATCTCAAGAGACCTCTCTCAAAATGGAAGAGGCTTAGCCCTTTACAGGAGCAGAGTTTACCAAAGTTTCCCTAGATATCTACTTGAGACCCATAAAGGAAGGCCCCATGTGCTGCTAATTTTTAAAAAATAAAATTTTATTTTTTTTTTAAGTTTAGATAGATAGCAATAGGAAAATAAGGTACTGAATAGGGAAGAAACATTCAGAACAGATATAGACATCAAATTTATAAAACCTGTATATACTGAATAATCAGATTTTATGACTCTCCATTCCTAAATGTGAGGAGAGAAGGAAAATAATTAGTTCATACTAATCAGGGTATAGAAAACACCCAATGACTGGAAAATAGAATCTATTTCAAAAAATGCACATAAGTGAAAGCTCTACACAATATGTTCACAATAGGTTTTTTTAAAGACACACCCTTTATCTTAAAGAATGGGGGAGTTGTTATAGTGTTTATAGGAAACAGGGAAAAAAACCTGCAGTACCTAAATATTACACTGAAAAACATGCAGAGAAGCAATTACTTTTGTGCTTAATTGAATACTGTCTAAAACTGGAAAAATGTCTGGTTCTTCCCTCCAGCACATTTGACTATCTATCATACAGTTTGCAGCTCCCATTCAGGAAAGTAGGTGAAGTAATCTGAGGAGTCCAACTAAAAGTTAGGAACATAATATAAAATGTTACACTTTGAGAACTGTGCTCCTTTGTATCAGCCATATCTAAGATCCAATCTTGGTTTTTGCCTTTGTCTATTCTTATGCAACTGAAAGTTTAATTAAGTTAATCATTGCTGGCAAACGTAATGAAGATTGATTCAAAAAAAGATTTTCTCTGTCACAGCTGTTCAAAAAATATTATACTGGGGTGGGGAAAATTATTGTAAGAAAGCTCTACAGATTTGGAAAACAGCCTCTGTACATAGAGAATGTAAAGTGTTAACTTCTGCATGTTAAATTGCTTATGAAATAGACTGAGCATAGTTAAACTTATGATAAGCTTGGGAGTTTTCATAAGCATCAAAACTTGTTCCTTGGGGGGAACAGATGTGTTTTTCAATGGTCGGCCAAGTGTTCTCTCTTTGCTTTGACAATTATTACGTATTTCATACAGCTAGATTGTGTTTTGTTAAGGGCTTTTATGTTTTCCGTATTCTACTGCTCTCGTATGTGTACATGAAATGTTTTTATGTTTGATTCAGATGCACATGGGCAACAAAGCAAATGGAGTATGCAGTAAGATCAGTGCATTTATAAAATGCACTTCATTGTAATCATAAATGTATTTGTAAACTTTTTAAAAATAACTTATTTTAAAACAAATGCGAGCACACTAATCATGCAAAATTAAAAATCCAAAGGTCAATTAGTGCTAAAAGCTAACCACCTGCTCAATGTAGATTACACAGAGTTTCATTACATTGTTACATGGCTTTGTTTCTTTAGCTGCTGCTTTTCACATGGAGAGTGTCTGAGTAACGTGCGCTGAACAAGAAGACGTGGTCTTATGGATCTGTGCTTTATTTTGGACTAAGTTTTGTTTACTCATGTGGCCACTGGTAGGTGTAGGATGGAGAAGGTGATTCAGGGTCAAAAAATAAGGAGGAAGAGGCTTTAACAGGCAGTCAAAGGAGTTAGATGGCGCAGATGATATAGCAGTAACAAATATCCCAGGCTCTGAGAGAAAAAAATCCAGATGGTGTACAAGTGCAAGAGGCTGCTTTGAGCACTCCAGGTTTCACAGGGAAGGACGAAGCATCCAGATATAATCTGCTGATTTTCTTTCAAGAAGCTGCTCTTCCCCATCAAGCCCAAACTGCTTAAAACATAAGTAGCTGCCAAACGCTAGAACAGATGTGCAGCTCAGAGCTTGGAAGCAGGATCATGGGTCAAAAAGCTTGTCATTTAACACTCCTGACCTCTCCTTTCCCTATCCTCTTACTTCGCTGACTGTGGGGAGGAAAGGTCAGGAGCTGATGCCTCCGTGCAAGTGGGAAACATGCTATGAGGCGTGCAAGAGCAATATTTTCTCTTCCTTTGCATACAGAGAGTATTTTCTCTGGTTTTACACAGAGAACACAGCTGGGGAGATGCAGTTCCCTCACGGTCCCCTCTGGCACAGGGTGGCCCAAGGAGAGATGAACAGCTGTCCCGGAGGACAGCGGATGCCCCGAGGGCGCCGAGCCCCTTGCCGGGGTTGGCAGACTTCCTCTCAGGAAGCAGGGTGGCCAGTGGAGCTCCCCGGAGGCCCGAGGGGGCCGGGCAGGGCCGAGCGCCGGCTGTCACCGCCTGCATGTGTGTGTGTGTGTGTGTGTGTATGTGTGTGTGTGTATTTGTCTGTGTGTATGGCAGGGTGTGCGTATTTTGGGGCGGTTTCTCTTTAACTTGGTTGTTGTTTGCAAACAGCCGGGGCGGGAGTTTCAGACTTTCCCCCCCTCAGCTCTGTCGGCCGCAGCGGGACAGCGCTGGGTGCAGCTGCCCTGCCTCGTGGGGAGCGGGCTCGGCCCGGGAGCGGGGCCAGGGGCTTGTTTACCGCCCTGCCCGCCGAGGGCAGTGCGCCGTACCTGTGTGCGGGATCGGGGCGCTCGGTCGCCCACCTCCTGCCTCCCTCCTCCCGCCCAGCTCCAGTGGCTGCTGTTAACCGCTGACTTCCAGCCTCGCCCCCCTTTTCCCCGATTCCCCGCTCCCCCTTCCCGAGCGGCCGCGGCAGGAGCACTTATCGCCGCCGCCGCCGCTGACACGGCGCGGTCCCGCCCCGCTCCACCCCCTCCGCCGGAGAGGCAGAGCTGGAGGGCGGGCGGGGAAGGGGGGTTGGAGAGGAGCGTGGCTTCGCCTCCCTTCCCCTTGCCCCCCTCCCGTCCCGCCTCTCCCGCCTCCCGTCCCGCGGCCAATCGGCGCGGAGGGAAGCGCTCGTGCCGCTGACGCCCCCGAGGGAGCCCCCCTTTTAAAATAAAGCGGCGGCGGCGCGGCGGGAAGAGGGGAGTGTGTTGTGCGGGGCGGCCTCGTTAGCTCCCGCACATCGACGGGGGGCACGGACACAGCCGAGGCGCCGCAGGATGCCCGTGGCCAGGAGCTGAGGCAGGCGGGGAACGAAAGGTCGCGAGGAGGAGAAGAAGGAGGAAGGCGGGAGCGGCGCGCCTGAGGGTCTCTCGCCCGCTCCGAGGATGGCGCCGGTGAGCGAGCAGCTGGAGCCGCAGGGTGCGGAGGGGGACCCCGCTGCCGCGCCCCCCCTGCGCGGCCCGTCGGCGGCCGAGGAGCCGCGGCGGGAGAACGGCGGCGAGTGGTGCCCCGGGAGCAGCGAGAGAGGGGCCCAACCCCAGGCGGCGGCGGAGGCCCCCGGGGGCGCGGGCTGCCCCGGGAGCGCGGCGGCGCCGGAGCCCCCCGAGGGCGGCTGGGGCTGGGTGGTGATGCTGGCCGCCATGTGGTGCAACGGCGCCGTCTTCGGCATCCAGAACTCGTGCGGGGTCCTCTTCGTCTCCATGCTCGAGCTCTTCGGCGGCAGCGAGGACAAGCAGATGGCCTTCAAAACAGGTGAGGGGCGGCCGGGGGAGGGGTCGGCGTCGCTTACAGCCCGTTCCGCCTCGGGCCTTCTCTGTCTCCAGCCCGGGGGCTGGAGGTGTCCCGGCCGGGGCTCTCGCTGCCGGGGTCTGTGTCCAAGCCCCTCGGGACTCTCGGGGCCGGCCGTGGGCAGAGAGACCCCTTGGTAGGGGCGTGAGGGCCGGGCGGAGCCTGCCCATGCCCCGCCGCAAGCACGTGGGGCTGTGCTGAGTCTCTCGGAAACACTCCTTCCATCGGGGGGAAGAGAAGCTCGTCTCGTCTCCCGGCAAGGGTGCGCGCTTCCAGCCGTGCCCCCGAGACAGCGCCGGGGGCAGCAAATCCGGGAATGTCGGGGGAAAACCTGCAGGGAGAGAAGCAGGTGTACTCTGGCTTCTTCCGCAGCTGTGTCTTTAGGCGTCTGTCATCATGCATTATGGGGAATAATGCAAAGCTCCCGATCCCAGAAATCTTTATTCCACTGCCTTCGTGAGCCTAATGGTAGTCTAAATGATTAATTAATAGTGGGTTAGAGTGGCACTTAAAATATCTTAAAAATTGTCTTGACAGTTGCTAAACATAGCACGTCAATGTGCAGATTTACTGCCCTAACCAATATCACAAAACTCATGAGTAAAATTAATGACCTTAACAGTACTATCACAATCAAATATCCACTCTGCCATTACTGATCCTATCACTCTAGAAACATAAGTATCAATTAGTTCAAAGGTGAGCATAAATTCTATTTTATTTTATGGAAGTTTTCTTTGGAATGTGTCTTGTTCTTTGACTTTGCAAGCTGAGGACATGCAGTTTTCGGCTCTTGCAATAATAGCAAGTTAATAGCTATAATAATAACAGTAAATAATAATAAAGGTGGCTTTTTTTAAAAGGTAGCTTCATTTAAACTATTAAAATGAAATATTAAAAGAGCAAACATTGTCTTCTATGTTTTTGTTCCTTTCTTAAAAAAAAAAAAAAAGAAAAAAAGAAAAAAAAAGTGTTCCAGCTATGTAGCCTTGCAGAGGTGGAAGCCTTCTAGGAAACTTTCTCAATACATAGTAGGTGATACAGATCTTTAAGAGAGTTTTGAAATCTATGTCTTCCTTAATACTGGGATAAGTGGGCCTGAAGTCGAGATGTAGGAAACAAAGAGGCTAATTTTCCACCCCCAGCTTAATAACAATGTTTTTGTCTGAAGTAGAAAACCAAGGCAGGTGTTTTTATTGAAGTAGGAAAGCTGTGGTGAAGTGTTAAGTGATGTGTTCTCCAGCGTTTGAACTGTTTATGGTGTTATACGGTGTCCTTGAGCTATAAAGACGGGAAGCTACATCTACACAACAGCTATGGCAGTGTCTACTTTGCAGCTGGCAAGTGCATATCCAGAAGAAAGTGCCTGGGCTTCTTAGTCTGCCCAGGAGAAGTAAGAGGTTCAGAGACGGTGCTGTGAAATTTGCATACTGACCTGGGAGTCCCTGGCCAGTCAGAAATGCAGAAACAAATGGGTGGCTGATACTCTGTCTGTTCACGATGCAGAGGTGTAATTGCTTTTTCTGGTTCTGTAGTAACAACCTCTCAAAACTGTCATCATGTACTTAAAAATAAAAAAAAAAAGTCTTTAGGTACTAGTGCAGTAGTCAAAATAATCAACAAGAGAAAGATTGAAATTATTATCTCTTACCTTCCAGAAGAGTAATTGCACCACTGGTGTTTGAGTGAAGCGAGATTGTGGGTGTGCTCCACCCATGTTTTTGAAAGTTTGCCCAACTGAAGAAAAGAGTGTGGAGGGGCAAATGGGAACTGGCTTTAAAGCCTAGATCTTTTGCATCCTGCTTAGAAGAGCAGAAAGAGCCCTGGATGGAGCCAGTACCTCCTGTATTGTTTTTTAAGTGATCTGAAAAAAAACAAAACCAAAAAACAAAAAACCCCAAAACAAACAAACAAAAAAAACCAAACAAACAAACCCCCACAAACCCCAAGCAGCTGCAGTTTCTTTTGTTCTGTCAGATGTGCTCTGGTTTGGGTAATGCAGAAAACACTATTTTTTGCCTTTTTTTTAAACCCAAGTTGGTTTAAGTTGGGGGAAATACCATGAGATAGCTACATCAGCTAGACAACTTCTATGCATGTGAAGGAGGACTGCAAATTTAAAAAAAAAAAATGTTTCCTGTAAACAGCAGATAAAAAGGTGTCCTTCCTTTCAATGCCTAAAAGTACCTTGATGAGTCGGGGGCACTGTAAGAGCTAAGCAGCAGCTGTCAAAGACAACTTAATGTTGAGCCTCATTGCCTAGAAACTATTGGTCTTCTATTTTTTTTTTTATCTTGTGAAGGTAGGACCAAGTGTGAACTTAATAAATCCTGATACAATATTTAGCTTGCCAAAAGGGGGAGCTATGATCAGGAATGGCCAACTGTACTTAGGGTAGCTCCTACTGAACACTGATGGGTTAGCTGGCGTTGCTATAGAAAGAAAAAGCAATGCTAATGGAAAAAGTCATTATGATTTTAGTGTTGGAGAAAACTCTAACCTGATTGTTCCCATGATATTGATTATAGTACTTAATCTAGTTGTTTTTTTTTTGTGCTAGGACTGATTGCAACCCAAATCTGGGAGTGCAAAATGCATTTGAGTCAGGTTTAGTGAGTTGGAAAACTGGAATTTGTAATTAAAGTTTTTTTGCTGTGTGTTTTTGCTTTTTTTTAAATAGTCTAACTCTTCTGAAAAAAAATTCTCTAAAATCTGAGATGCTGATTTTTGAGAGGTGTGAATCTTCCAGGTAATTTCTCCAGGGATCCCAGGTGTCTGTGGAATTTTGCTTTTGACCCAGAGTACCACAGAATTCAGGTCTCTCTTTTTTAAACTCCAGGATTACTCAGCTGCTGCCATAAGCACATGTGTTGCCAGAGGTTTCCGTGTGCCTGCTCTTTTGAGACTAGTCAGTAGTTGTCTCTTGCCAGCTGTTTTTCTCAAAAATTGGAATTAAGTAGGTTACAGTACATGCTGTTTTTGTCATCTCTTCATAGCATTTTGTAATATCTTGAAAATGTATGCCTATTTCTCAGTGTAAGGCAAAATGGGAGGACATTAAGGATCATAGTCTGTGCTAGTTTTATTAGTTTTAGTAGATGGATGGATATTTATCAGTATGAAAGGCAAAAAAGGAGGAGGCAGAATGGAGCAGGATGTAGTCAAGAAGTGACTCTGCCTCGTAGATGAGAAGTGGAAGGAACCAAGAGTACAGGCACGGCAGCAGGACCATTTCCAGAAGCAGCATTAGCACTGGATATGTAAGATAAATAATCATAATTAACATTGTTTCAGGATTTGGGAGCAGTAATGGAAAAACTTTTGCTGTGGGTAATAGAGGGTTCACAAATGTCTTCAAGGGGCACCACATTATAATTATTTTTTATGTAAAAATTTGAACATAACTAGTATACAATATTTTTGGTATTCCTACTAGTAAAAAGCTCATTTCCTTGTTCATGTAGTGCACTATATAAGCAATTCCATTGTTTCCTTGGGTAGCTACTTTTTTGTTCAAAAGCTAATTGATTTAAGCTGCAGGAGAAGGAAAAGCCCCCAGTGTAAGTATAAAACTTCTAGAAAGGTGTGCCTGAAGTCTCAGGAAACTACTCTGTTCATTGTTTATAGTTCATTGTGTTTGAGGAACAAGTTGGGTGGAAAAAAATCATGTCAATGAAATACAGGAGGCTCTTGGCCCTTGGAAATAGGGCAGAACTAGTGGGCTTCTAGTGCTCAAGTGCTGTAGTCTGATCATCCTTGATGGCCTGAACTGGTTGTCTTGTGTGCTTGTATGCCCCCACCTTGGTTTGGCTCTGTGAGGTGCAGGCTTTGGTGATGTATGTGGCCATCAGAATGGTTGATTGTGCTGTCAGCACCTTTCTGACTTCTGGACTAGGACTGCTGTGGGTCCAGTAGGGCAGGGAGGAGAATTCTGCCTTTGCTATCATATCCAGGCTATCATTCAGATTACTGAGAAAATAATGCTGAATGACTACAGAGATCTACAAGGGTTGAAAAAGTGAATGCTGCCATGTATGGTATCTAAATTTTGCTGGGCAGGGCTGGCTTCTTAATTTCACAGGACAGTTCGAAGTTTTCTTTTTCTCTTTTCTTCAATCTTTTGATATCTTTCTGAGTTTTCCTTCAGAGATGAAAACACCAATCAGTTCTGCTATAATTCAAGCCCTTGTTCTGTTACTGTCTCTCAAAGCCACACTTTCATCTCAAGTTATTGGGATATTGTTTCCAGTAAAATGTGAATCTTGGCAATCTGGAATTGTCACATGGATTTTGAGAGAGCAGTTGACTTTTATTTCTCTTTTTAAGAAGAAATAAATCAAATTTGGAACATCGAAATTATCAGAATACAGAAGTGTAATTTGTGTGAGGTACAAGAAAGCATGCTACTGTGGAACACCTTGGTCAATAAGGATTACGTTGCAATGGAGGACGTAGTTCCACAAAATGCTAGAGTGATGTATTTCAGTACCGCTTTAGTCTGCTTTCTTTCCCAAGTTTGTGTGGCTATTAAAACCAGCGCAGGGAACCAGCAATAGATTCTAACCTGAAAACCAACCTGATGGAAAAGTAGTGATTAATTTTATTCAGTTGCAGTCATAAATTTGTACTCTTTTGACGTGGCTTTGTGATTATAAATATGTATGTAAATGAAGACTGACCCAGTCATCCTATCAGCTACTCCAAACTGGGAAGTTGAAGGTGGTGTCTTTAGTGCGCTGTCTTTATTTAGAGCAGAATGGTTAATACCGCTACTGTTTATGCATACACATATGCACATGTATCTTCATGCTTCCAGCTCTGGAGCACTTCTCTTGTACTCTTGATAAGCTGTCTGCAGACTGATTAGCCATGTGTCTGCTAGTTAGATTGTGGTGTGTTTTTTGGTGTGCTTTTTTTTTTTTTTTCCCCCTCATATTGGAATTCACATTGGTTAGATCTTTTTGTTCCAGCTGCATGTTAACTTGCAACAAGTTGATTAGTTAGGGAGAATACTCTTCCTAATGTGTCTGAAAGCTAGTTACCAGGTTTTATTTTTGTGGATTTCTTAAGAGGCAGTACTTTAATTTCACAGGGGTGAAACATCCTTAAAAAACTCTATAAAGATGGCTGGCTATTGCCACCACTGCATTAAATTCACATGCCTCAAGTTATTAGTTTTCATGTGCTGCCTGTCAGACAAAACTGTATCCTCTAAAATCAACTTCATACAAATCCACTGAAATGCTAAGTTTTTACCGTACTTTATTCCTAAGTTTTGTTCCATGTGAAATACTTTTCATACTTTCAATTAATGTTTCTTCTTTGTCATCATCTCTGCTCCTTTAAGCTTCTGTAATGCAGAGAAGAAAGGTACTGTGTCATGTTACAAAATGAGGCTTTGCTATTTTCTGGCATGAATGATGTACTATGATAACATTGTGCTGTCTAGTTTGCATTATTTACATAACCTAATATTTTTCTTGCTGCTTATTATTAGTACCTGCAGTCAGTGGAGCTCAGTTGACTTTGAAGTTTTCCACTGTGCATTGCTCCTTGCTCTTCAACCTTGTTTTGTTTAATTGATCTCTGTAATCTGTTCAGTGTCTTCTTATTCATCCATTTTGGCTGCCATTCCTTGAGGTTTCTCAACTGCCTTCCTCATTTTTTAGTTGGCCTAAGTAACTGTCATCTAAAGGGGAAGTTAGTAGAATGCATGTGTTTATTAATAGACCTTCTCCTTGGACTTAGCTAGATGTACCAGGGCTTAGTTCTTGCCTATCATAAAGATGATTTTATTTTTCAACGCCGTCTTTGTGTCCAGACACTTTTAGTTTCTTGATAATGTTCTATCTCTCTTATCATTATTTCTTTAGCCTCCTGAGATGAGTGCTGTTAAAAGCCATCTTGAAGTTTAAATGTAGTTGCTCTTTTTTTTTTTATGAAGAAACATAGTAGACTGTTCTTAAACTATTATAGTGCAATTTCTCTATTTACTCTTTTAGCAAGTCTGAGTTAATTCAGCAATTAGAAATAAGAACAAAATGATTAAGACTGTAGCCTTTCTGCTTGGAGCAATGTCTACTAGAGCAGGCTGCTGAGGACCTTGCCCAGGAAGGTTTTGACCATCTGCAAGGATGGAGACTCCACAGCCTCTGTGGGTTATCTGTGCAAGTGTTTGACTACCCTCATAGTTCTTACATTTAAATGGAATTTTCTCTACTTCAATTTGTGCCTTTTGGCTCTTTTTGAGAAGAGTTTGGCTCAGTCTTTTTTAATTTCCTCTCATCAAGTATTTATGCATGCTGGTTAAGATTGCCATCCTTCCTCCCAGTGTTTTCTTGAACCTAAGTAACTCCACCTCACTCAGCCTCTTACTGTGCATCAGATGCTTCAGTTCCCTTCTCATTTCTGCAGTCCTTTGCTGGATTCATAGTAATAAGAAGACTACTTGCTCCACCTTTGGCATAGTTGGGGTTTCAGACTCTTGAAGCCTGAGGTTCTCAGAGAACATGAAGTCCATCTCTTGCCATCTCCAGTGCTGACCCCCTTCCACATTCCCTTCACCTGGCAGTGCAAGTACACACCTCCTTAGGCATCTGAGTGCCTGCCTGCTTCAGTGAGGGGCCCAGAACTGCTCCATGCATCCTTCCTGAGGAGCACAGCCTGAGCTGGGATCTCTGGTGTCAGAGGGACAGTTGCTGCAGTGTGTGCTGGGGACTGTGCCCTGTGGCAGCACCACTGGCTGCTCTGAGAAGAGCAGCTGGTCCCCTTTGCTGTGCCCTGTTGTTGGTGGGCTGCCTTGGCTCTGCTGTCAGAGCTGTGCTCTAGGTCAGCCCCTTCATGATATGAGGGCTCAGCAGTAATATGAAACTTGGTATTTAATGTTTTCTGAATTTTATATACGTATTACCTACTGTCTGAAGAGCCACATACAGATAATCTTAGGTGAGGAACCCAGTGGCAGTTCAGATTTAGCTGTAGCATTGTTGTTACTTGGAGACTATCCTAATCTGTGTTTCACTTCCTCACTTCTAAATTTGTGGTTTAATTTATTAATACTTATAAAACATTTGAGAGTTAGTATTTGATCAGTCACATAAGCATTTTCAATAAACATTGATCTATAATGCTCAACAAGTAATTACCCATTTTGAAATTGCTTCTGGTCTGTGAACTCCGTGGAAGGAGATGCACTGATTAGTTGCATCCAAGCTAATGCAGCACTTATATAAGCTGCTTGACATTAGAATAGTCAATTCCTTCATTATGTGAAGGAATTATATAGGTTGTTTCTTCTATATTCCACAGATGTTTTTTTAAAATTCTTTCATTTTGTGAACAAACAAACAATGCAGACTTAGACCACTGCAGTTCAGTCTTCAGCAAACATGTACAGAAAGGATAATTCTATGAGAAAACATTCTCTTGTGATCTTACACTATCTGTTTTAGTTCCAGAGATCTAATTTATTACAATAACAGCAGCTCTGGTTTATATCTTGCTGTTAATTTTCATGGGAACTGGAAAGGAATGACTGGTTTTAATAGCTAAGTTAGAGTAGCAGTCCTTTAGTAAGGATGGGACCAATTTAAAAATCATCAGTGTTAGTTCCCACACACAGGAAGGGATTACTGGGAAGTTGAACCCAGCCTCTTACTATCAGCAGCATGTCTGTAATCCCGTGGAACACTGTCTCACTTAGACTGGAAGTTGCAAAGCAACTTTTTTATTGCCCTTTTCCTGAATAAGCAGAAGTAGTGAATTCTTTGGCTGTTTATATTCTTCTGCAGTGTACTTTGTTCAGTAGAGCTGTACTTCACGTATATGTCCAAAGTACATCAATAGTTTTTTTCTTTTACATTTTTAAGGACACAGATAGGAACAATAACCAGTAATTTAAAACATATTAGCTATTAATTTAATTTTCTGAGTTTCTAGCTATCATTCTCTGGAAAATTATTTGTAAAATCAGCAGTAAGGATTGTCTTTTGGATCCTCCTCTGGGTTTTAGCCATTTTTTCAAGACACTTCAATAAAATGTTGCAAATAGAAAATGCATTGGGTAAATAAAAAATGTCTTCCTACTTGATTGTAAAGAAGTATCTTGATACCACATAATTTTAGCTGTATTTTGTCAATGCTCTAACTCTGAGCAAGGATAATACACTCTGGTATAATGTTCTAAATAAATTGTGATCTTTAGGCTTTTGCAGTCTAGAATGAAGGAACAATCCTTTCTTTTGGAACAAAACATAGCTTTCATAGTTGCAAGTTCATTATGTGAGACCAGGAACAGTGTTCTTGTGTATAAGGTAGGAAGGCTGCTCTTTTGCAAAAAACAATAACAACAAAAAACCAAACACCCCCAAAACCCCCACAAAACAAAAAACAAACAACAACAACAACAAAAAAAAAGGAAAAAAAACCCCAAACAAACACATCACTTTACAGCAGCAAAAACAGTTGTTCTAATTAGACAAGTCCTAGCTTCAGCACTTACTATTTGCACGGAATGCTTAAGAAGACTTCAGGAAGAAAAGAGTTGGTTAGTATTCATTAAAAAGTAATCTTGAGTGAGTGTTGAGATGGGCTGCCTCTTTGTAGGCTTTCGTGCTGTCTCTGGTAGGAGCACTCTACAACCCCCTGTTGTCCTCAGACTGACTTTTGTGACTTTGTCTTGTTAGTTTTCTATACCCAGGCATGTACCAGCCATCTTCCTCTTAAGTAACTACCCAGTCTTCTCTAGACTGGAATCTGGATGGCAGCTAAGGCACATACAGGATGAACAGCTGAACAACCAAGACACTGGTATGAAACAGAAACGAATTTGATTTGTCCAAGCAGGCCTGTATATCTCATGTCAGAAGAGCTGGAAACACTAAGTGTACTTGGCCTACGCAGCCGGGGCTTACTTGGACAGTAGCCTGATCCTATGTTATAATTAAACATGCTGGAGAACATGCCAGTTTGGAACAATCTCAATGGGTCACACAGGTGAGACTGAAAGCCTACTTGTCGGTTTGCTCCATGTTTAGCACATGTAGTAGTTTCAAAGTGGTTTGATGTCAGCTTCTATATAATGGTGCTTGTTTTTGTGAGAGGGAAGAAGGTGTGGTAATGGTGCTTTACCTAAAGATGCTCTTAACCTCAAAGCATGTGAGACTGAAATCGAGAGCCTGAACTGTGGTGCCTATTTTGGACATGTCAGTGGTATGTGTCATGGTTCAGAGTAACAGCCTTATTAGGAAGTTGATGTAGTGTTGCTAGATAATATTTTTTCAAATCTTGAATGTGCTATTTATATGATGACTTTTGGGTTCTCATTCATTTCATTTGTGAAAATACTGCCTGTGGCCCCTTGAGTTCATTGGTCTAAGTTGTCATTGTGTGACAAAACTGAAGGCATGTACTTTAAAGAAAGCCTTTATGGTTTTGGCACACGAAAGTGAATTTGAAATTGTTCTTTTGTAACTTAAAGTAATTTCCTACCTTCGAAACATTTATGTAGCTTATGCTCTTCAAAACCCAACATTGCATTCCAGACTTGAAAGAAATTAGAACTCTCAATTTATAGTTTCTGACACAGCTGGGTTCTGGCAGTGATCTAGAAAATTAAATCAACACTAGGGAGTCTTCTGGAAGCTTATATAAAATGTGCAAGCCTGGGATGTATTTTCTAATCCTATCAGAGTAACCCCATTTTTTACAGATTGAAGCATGAAGCATTAACAGCTTCTTACACCTCTGTATGTATCAAAGCATTTTGTTAATGGTCCAGCAGTTTAATGAACATTTAGTTTCATACAGTGAAATCACTGACCCTTGAATGTGTGTGTTGGGGCACTGGGATAGAATTGGGTAGATTACTGGGATGGCTGGAGTAGAACTGCACAAAGTTGGTATGGACAATATTAGTCTTTGCATAGGCAGAAGTTTAGTCAGAATGACCCAACTCTGGTGTTCTGAATTTTTATTGCTTTTTCTGATATTAGGCAATGAAATTAGTATGTTGCATGAAATTGATGCTCCCTCATGCTGCATTATTGATCTTTTGTATATGTGGTATAAGGCATTTAATGTATGTTATGTGATACAGGTTCAGTCTCAGCATCAAGGTCTGTGACAACAACTGTATGCTGTATTAATACACAGAATCATAGGATATCCTGAGTTTGAAGGGACCTACAAGGATTATTGCAGTCCAGTTCCTGGCCCTGCACAGCACAGCCCCAAAGACTCACACCATGTGCCTGAGAGCATTGTCCAAACAGTTCTGGAACTCTGTCAGGCTTGGTGCTGTGACCGCTTCCCTGGGAGCCTCTTCCAGTGCCCAACCACCCTTTGGGTGAAGACTGTTTTTCCAATATCCAACCTAAATCTCCCCTGAGGCAGCTTCATGCCATTCCCTCAAGTCCTGTCACTGTTCACCACAGAGAAGAGATCAGTACCTGCCCCTCTTCTCCCCCTCATGAGGAAGCTGTAGACTGCTATGAGGTCTCGCCTTGGTCTTCTGTTCTCCAGGCTGAACAAGCCAAGTGACCTCAGCTGCTCCTTACACGATTTCCGCTCTAGACTCTCCACCACCTTTGTAGCCCTCCTTTGTCTGTGCTCTAATAGCTTTACACCCTTCTTATATTGTGATACCCAAAACTGCATACCGAACTTGAGGTGAGGCTGCACCAGTGCATAGCAAAGCAGGACAATCACCTCCCTTGACTGCCTGGCAGTGCTGTGCTTGATGCACCCCAGGATATGATTTACCCTTCAGTTTGTAAGCTCTGCTTTTTCTTAACTTAAAATTTCCTGACCGAAGACTCACAAAGGCCATAAACTAATTGTTTTTCTCTCAGGCCATTAACGCCAGAATTACCACATATCTTTGTGCAAAACTCATAGCTTGGGAGTGTGATTAATTAATTTTAAGGTAATCTTGCCACCAAGTGTGAAATAATTAATAAAATACTTTTTCTTGAATAAGTACCTGTAGTAGCCAATGTTTTAGTGAAATGTTGAGTGTAGCTTTGTGTGAAACATCAGTTGAGTTGTGTGATTAAGAGTTTGTGATTGGGGGAGTACATGAATGTTTAGTGGGAATCTAACAGATGGTTAAAGAATGGCTTAGCAGTGTTTACGTAAAGGTAGTTGAAATGAGGGGAGTTTGGGACTAGTGGAAATGCAGAGGAAGGAAGAAGGAACCTCAACCTATTGTTAGGCCTGGTGAAAGAGATCAAAGGTAAAATCAATCTGCTTACTTTTAAAGTGGGACATCTTGTTAAGCTTAGTGAGAATGCTGCATCCACACAGGTTTATTTGGTTGTTTGTGTAAGGACTTGCCTTTTAAATTGACTGTACTGCTTCTGGTTACAGCTATGATTTTCTGTTGACATTGTTATTTGCTTTAGCAGTTACTTTTTGTCTTTAGCTACTGTCTTTATTTTTTATGAAGCAACTTCAAAATTGAAAAGCCTTTTCCTATGTGCAGTTGGTTTAGCTTAGATGGGCACAGGTCCTTTGCAATTCTTTAAGTCATGAATTTCAGTTTAGTATAAGACACCACAAATGTTTTGTGGTAGAAAACAGTACCTAGGCTTTTGGAGCTAATCTGTTTATATGCTAGACTCAATTTAAGGAGTATCAGTTTAAAGTATTATAGTTACATTTTTGCCCTCAGTAGTTATATCTGGCATGTGTTAAAATATTAAATGGGCAAACTATATATAGTCATTCCCCTCCTTACCTTTTTTTTTCTTGTCTTTATCTGGGTCACTGTGGAAGTCCTGAAGCAAATGGGGTTATCAGAGTGTTTTGTTATGTTCTGAAAGGCATGATATGTACTGAGGTGAGATGCAGCCTTTCTAAATGGCACCGATGCTGATCGTTCTGTGATGCTTTGCATCACACTGTACCAGTAATGTGCATTTTGCCTTGATTTGTGGTTTTTTTCTTTTACCTGTCTGCTTTTCTGTTTTCCTGCATTGGAATGTTGGGTGACATTTTCAGACAGTGATGTAAAATATGCAGGGGTGATGTTACACCTGGAGAGACCTGGCAAGGTGTGGTATTCAACTGGCAGATTGCAGTAGATGGAGATCTATTCAGTTCATTCAGTGGTTTGTGGAGAGTTACTCAGCTGGCCAGATGTAGGCTTTAACCTTAGGGTGGGTTGAAATTCTGCAGTTTACCCTAGCTGTGCTAACTGGATCTCCAATGGCTCTAGTGGGAGCTTTGACTCTGTATTCACGTGGGCATCTACACTTGGGTCCTTTAATATGCTTTATCATGGAAGTTGAATCCAACTCCAGGTGTCCTATAGTGACGCTGGGCACAACAAAAGATACTGTCATACACTTGTGAGTGTGTCCTATATCTGTATGGTCTTTGCTTTGCTCTGACTAACAATACCCACTCTGATGTGCAATCCAGTGCATGCTAGTTAGAGCCCACATCTGCAATTCAGTTAGCTGAATCTTTAGGGGGCTTATTGTCAAAGGTATCTTTCCTTTTGAAGGTTTATTAGAGCCTGGTAAGATCGATACAGAAAGCAGTGCCCCACAGAACTCTTTGAATGCTCTTGAAGTAGTGTGTAGTTAGGAATTTAACTCTGCTTGCTGAACTGTCTTCCATGTGATGTTGTATGAGCTTCAGCTTGTAATTGTTCTAGAATTTACTTCATGGCATATAGAAAACAGGCAGATGCTGACTTTCTTTTGTATTGCAAACACTTATGTATGATTCAATTCCTCAAAGCAAAGGTAAATTCATCTTGTATTTGGAATGCTTAAGTTTGTTTTTATAGCTCCCAGCAGTTAGACTGTGATTGTCAGTTTGTGGGTGCTGTGTTCTTTTGAGTAATTTCCAAATATGAGGCAGTTGTAGGCAGCTTTTCCAGGAATGACTGTGGCCAGTGGTTTGTTGATGAGCAAAGTTAGGCTACACAGAAGAAAAAAAACCAAACAAACCAATGTGAGAACATCAAGAAAGTTGAAGCTTACCAGCCAGCAGGGGTAGACTTCTCAAGCATGTTCTTGGAGACAAATTATAGCTGCTTGATGTGAATTCCCCCTTCCACCTCTCCCACACCCCCCTCTGGAACCTTTTTGTTTCCAGTTCTGGTCTTGGTCTTGGCAGGATTGCAGAGCCCCTGGCATATGTAGAGGCCAGACAGTGCCAATCAGTTACGTCCTGTCTCTGGGAGAGGGAGTTCATGCTGAGCTCCACATTTGGTTGAGGTTGGGGGCTGTAAATTGCTTCCTCTCTGAAGCAGTGCATTGCTTCCCTGAAATTTGTCGTGGCAGGACCTAATGCTTTGCCAAAGTATCTGAGACATGCCAGTTGGTACCTGCCATTCAACTTTTTTTTTTTTTTTTTTTTTTTTTTTTTTTTTTTTTTTTTTTTTAATTTAAAGATTTAAAGTGTTGGCTGGGCTAATATGCTATTTGAGACTTTTGGTCATATGTTAGTTATATCTCATCAAGATCTCCAAATTTCATTTACAAGTGTTTGGTTGGTTTTTAGGAGGAAATTGTCTAATAAGTAAATGATCTGACGAGGATTTAACTGGATATTACCAAATACAAGTGGAATCATTCTGGTAATGTTTTCTGATTCTAAGGAAAACACTTGAAACATTTTTGTGATTAAAACTTGAAAGTATTAGCTATAACATAGAATTTTTAGTCACTTTTAGGTTATGTTGGTGTTACAGGTTAGATAGAACAATAATAGAAAAATTGAATCTGGAGGCTTAGACGTTATTCATGCTGATCTCCTGATGTAAAAAGCCCTGATTATGATCACATTTGTACTCACTCTTATATATGCCAAATATATATTATATATGAAAATAATTATTTTTTTCCACTTAACTTGAACATTCTGCCTTTTATTTTTATTCCGTAATGTTTGTTTCTCTGAAAATAGACCATTGCTATGAAAAAAAGGTTGTTGGAATAGCATGCTGCCTGATTTTGGCTTAAACAGGCGTAGGCAACCCATGGCACTCCTGTGTTTCTGCCTGTTAATGAAGGGCCACTTTGTTTTTTTTTTTTTCTTAAGAGTTATTATCTGTATATGGGCAGCATCTGGAAAGGTCAGTGCTGTGCTGTTAGAAAACAGCTCCAAGGCTGTTTTAGGTTTTTTCTTAAGTAATAATGTTATCTAGACAACTTATCTCAAGATTTTGCTGTGGTGTTGATCTTCAGCATCAAGACATAAGGTCTCCTAGTACCTGTATGTATCAGCTCTCAATATTTTACTGATGCGAATTGCCAAGATGAAGCACTGGTTTCTATAGTTTCTGTTTGCAACTGTCTGCTTTTCTGAGCTTTCAGACTAGAGAAGAAATGCAGGAAAATGGAAATGCTCTTCTGTTATTTTAATAGTTTTACTAGTCTTACTGCATTTACTTTTACATTTCTTACGTTAAATGAGGTAAGATGTTCTCCACTTTTGATTGGAAAGAGGGAAATGTAAAAGTAACACTTAATCCAATTAAAGTATTTTCCTGCTCTGGTTCATTGTGATAACTTAGAGCATCTGGTGGTAACTGAGCATGAGCTGCTTAAAGTCACAGAAACCCAATTCCCATTATTTCTGCTCATTGAAGGGAATAAATAAATTACCAGACACTAATCTTGGGATAATTGCTTGCTGAGCAGGAGATCTTAGCTCTTAAAGAAATTAGTTTTGTAAGTTTATGGAGCTGTCAGAACTAGTGAACTATTAAAAAAGGTTAACCACAAATGAACAGAAGCTGAGCTTTTTCAGTCTTACATTTGTAACTGTAGCAGTTGAACTTTGCAGCATACAAATGTATGCAGTGAAGATAGATATTATCTTTTCCTCTACGTTGTGGTTTAATCACAGCCAAAACTAGGACATCTTTATGAGTTTCACTGTAATTTATCAACTAAAGTTTAAGCTGGAGACTAAAATTTATGTCTGTTTCTGGCAGTACAGAGTTAGGACATATGTGCAGTTAGATACAGTAGGTACTGCTGTTTTGAATGAGCAAACCTTTTTGAGTTTGAAGTGACTGTTATTTTGGGTTGGTACTCTAATTTGGACATAGAGAAAGGCATGTGCTCTTTAGCTCTAGACATTACATGAATTTTCCTTATTCTCCTCTATTTGGCATGACTTAGGCTGGTCAATGTTCAAAATACTTTTTTTTTTTTTTTTTTTTTTTGTTCTAAAATAACAGCATGGCCTTGTGATTTATGTCCTTAGGGTACTGGTATTTGAAAGTCATGCCCCTTGTTGCTGGTGGCCCTTACTACTTTGCCTTTGGAGAGCATCTTGAAAAAGGGGTTGTTAGGAGTCATCATTCATAGCTCCTGCTCAGCAGCCACAGTTGCTGCATTGACCTCACTGGAGTCTTCTGCTTTGCCTGGCAGCAGACTTCTTCCCCCCTACATATATCTTTAAGTATTCTGAGCCCACAAATAATTAGATAAACAAGCCTCAAATACACCTAGTTTTTTTCCCTGTAGAATAAAATGCCTAACATATTTTCAACGCCACCTATTTGCAGGATAACTAAGGAGTAATTTAAGAGGTTCCTGGATCTTTCTGGTGTGATGGGGTTTTTCTGTCTCCGTAGCTTGTTGCTATGGGCAGTTTTTGCGTTTTTTGAAGGCTATAAAAATCTGTATTTGCCTCTGTCAAATTCCTATTCTGTATCTGGTCTTTACAAATAACAGTATATGTTCATTCTGATTCTCTTACACTGTTTATTATAATGTTTACTAGATTACATCTTTGATCAAAATTCCACAGGGATTCTGCCAAAGCGATGACAATACCCTGGGTTAACTTGGATTAAGTACTCTGATTGGAAGTAATTGTTTCATGCAGTATGTTTTTGCCTGTCAATGAGAACTGCATTTTTTTCCTGTAGACAGTCTTGTCATTGTGGAATCTCTGCTTGAAACTTCCTCAATTTAAAGAAGTAGGCTTTACTTGTTCTTCTTCCGTTTATTTTAACTACCGTCAAAATACCAGGATGTAGCAGACTTGCCATATAAAGACACAAGTATTAATATTCTTTAAGTATAAAGCGATCTCAGTAAGTTATGCCTGAGTTTTATTTAGAGAGGGCATGAAGGCTTCAGAGCACTCTTTCAGTTAATGTTCAGATGTCATCCATGGGTTGATAACAATGGAAGTGTAAAAGCCATGGAGTGCAACAGGTACTTGCTTCAAATACATGATGTTTTAGTTTTGACACAAGCAGAAAACAGCATTTCCTTTTGCACATGGGGACTTCTGTTGCTGAATGCACACACTTACTTTTAGGAAAGAACAAAAGCAGAATCAAACCCAGCCTGCTGTTTGCAGATCTGTTTTTGCCATAGCACAGCCCCAGTGTGCCTTTTCTAATTTTTTTTTTAAGCTGTAAACAGTTGAAATACATTCATTTAGGGGGAAAAAGTCAATAGGGTATGTATTTGTCATTGCAGATCTGAATTCTGACATTTAAAATATTAGAGTAATTAAAATTAAATTTATTAAATTCTTTAGTAGACTGATACAAAATGCAGAAGTGTATGACTTCATATTTATGGGTCTTCTGTGCCATACATGTGCAGTTGTTGTGCAAACAAGAACATGGATTATTCTTGGCACTTTTCAAGTTAGGGGCATTGCACTGTGCACAGCTTATCAGAAGCAGAGCAAATTGAACTGTGTTATTTTTTTCCCCACTGTTGTCCTGGAATTTGTAAGTACTCTAAATAGTATTTTGCTTTCCTGGACTACTGCTAGTAGAGACTTCCAGTGTCTTTTTAAGGTTGATTTTGAGTTAATTAGAATTGCTTTATATCTTTCTCGAACAGTTGAAAGTTTGTTTTAAACCAAGATGGCTCAAATTCTGAATTTTATAAAGAAGTTAGTTCTTCAAAAGTTCTGCAAATGAATCTATACCTATACTGTAGAATCACAGAATTGTTAAGGTTGGAGAAGACCTCTAAGATAGAGTCCAACCATTAACACAACACTGCCAAGCCCACTACTAAACCATGTCTGTAAGTCCACATCCACATGTTTTTTGAACACTTACAGGGATGGTGATTATACCAGTTCCCTGGGCAGCCTTTTCCAAATGCCTGACCATCTTTCTGGGGAAGAAATTTTTTCCTACTATCCAGTTCCCAATATCCTCTCCTGGTACACCTTGAGGCCCTTTCCTTCTGTCCTGTGACGTCCTACCTGGGAGAGGAGACCAACTCCCACCTCAATACAAGCTTCTTGCAGATTTTAACTTTTGAATGCAAATGGAGACCATGACACTGATAAGTAGTGGTAGCTTTTATTTTGCACACAAATAACTGCCTACATCCCTGCGGGTGTGATTTACTGATTTTTTTTTTTTTTTTCCTAAATGAAATTTGAGTTGTTGTGACTAATGAGTGGTTAAGTTGCATCAGTGTGCTCAGTGGCGTGACTGTGGTGGAGAAAATAAACTAACTTGGTGCTAAACCTGATTATAAATATTTTTTTAATAATTGAATTCAACTTGTGTTTTTTAAAGTAGAATCGTCAGTGGTATGATAACTCTCTTCCAAGAAGAATCAGGAGCTGCTGAACAAAATATGTAATAGATTCTGTAATTTTCTGGCAGAAATTTCACTGTTAAAATTGAGATTATATTTACAATTATCAACTTGAGCTACTTGGGAACAAATCTCTAGGGTAAACTAAGGGATGTTTAATTTGTCAAGATATATGGTTGTTATTTTTGTTGTATCTTCTATTTGTGTTCAGTAGCTATGGAGATGAGAAACTCATCGCATAAAAAAGTTCCAAAATCCCACTTTTTAGTACATGGACAATCCTATTAATTTGCAAGAAAGATCTATGACCTTTCCTTTGAAGTACATTGGCTGTGGATTTTAGAGGAAATAGCAGTGCTTGTGAAAATTCTTCCAGCTGTGGTGTCTGTATTTGTAGACTTGCAGAATAATGGTAGGCTGGGTAGGATCTCTGGAGACCGTCTTGTTCAACCCCCCTGTTCAGACCAAGTTCAGTCAGATCAGGTTACTTGGGCCCTTGTTCAGTTGGGTTCAGATAGAGATCCAATATTCCATCTTCTGTTGCTTGTGTAACAGCTGTGCCCCTCTGAGCAGCGTAGTTACACTTTCACTGTCTTTTAGGTAGTTGTAGGTGTCAATAAGGTCTGCACTGCTCGTGCCTCCCAATCCTTTCCTTCAGGCTGAAAAAAACCAACCCTCCCAGCCTTTTCCCCTATGTCAGGTGCTCCAGTCCTCAGTCACCTTGGTGGCCTTCTCCTGCGTTCAGTCCAATACATCAGTGTCTGTCTCTTGTTCTGGGGAGCAGAAAACTCAGTGCAGCCCAGATACAGCCTCCTGAAAGTGGAATGCCCATGTCCCTCAGCCTGCTGGTAACGCTCCTGCTAAGGTAACTTGGAATGCAGACAGTTTTTACTGCCGAAGGGCACTCTGCTGACTCAGATTCAACTTGTGTCCATGTGTCCCTTTCTGCAAATCTGCTTTCTAAGCAGTCGACCTGTGGTCTGTACTGGCTTTCATGCCAGGTGCAAGACTTTACATCTGTCTCTGAGTTCCTTCTGTTTGCTGTTGTCCCATTTCTCAGTGTTGAGGTCCCTGCACGTAGCAGCCCTGTCCTTCAGCAGATTAGTCATTCCTTCCAGTGTTGTATCTGGTGCATGTGAAGCGTTTCTTTTCATATGTGCAATCTCTTGTAAAACCAGCTGTATGTCTTAAGTGCTTAATAAGAGACCTTGTCACTTGAAACTATTTTAAGACAGTGTTCTGTATCCCATACTACTAACTGATGGTTTCAAAGATTAAAAAGTAATCTATCCTGCCATATACCTTCTCCCCTTTGGCCAGTCAGTGATTTTTGAACTTGGAAAGACAGAAGTACAACTTGTATCAATTCCTTTTTCAGAGGGCACTTAATACCTGTGGACTTCAGAACACCTGGTTGTAGAGGATGCAAAATTAAATATTTTTTCTTAACATAATTCACTCT
Source organism: Pyrocephalus nanus (assembly GCA_038380795.1). Taxonomy (NCBI): domain Eukaryota; kingdom Metazoa; phylum Chordata; class Aves; order Passeriformes; family Tyrannidae; genus Pyrocephalus; species Pyrocephalus nanus. Next base: position 46,683,378 of record CM076260.1, read on the forward strand.
TCCTTGTTTTCTAAATGTGCTTTCTCATAACCTTAGGAGTCCCATTGATGTTTGAAGAGTAAAAAAAAAAAAAAAAATTTAAATCATCCATAATTATTCTCACTTAAAAAAAAAAATACCCAAACACACAAAGACAACTAAACAAAAAAATACCTTTCAGCTGCAGTCACCCGAACTGTGTTTTAAGTTAAGTTTTGTCTCTCAGCCCTTCTCCCTTTTCCAGATGATTCCTTAATATTACCAAACAACGGGGACTCAACATGGATTCTTTCTGGATGTTGCTGGTAACTACTCTCTGTATGCTAATTTGACCTCTCCCTGTTTCTTTCACCCAGTTTATTCATACCTCCGAGGGCTTTTCTTGTATCCAATGGAAACTTTGTTTTTCTAAGAATCTTTTGTGATGGATGAACCCTTTGTTGAAAGCTGCTAGAACATTAAACTTACTTTGAATGGCATCTTACTTTAGCATATCCAGATAATTCTCAGTAAGTGATTATATCTAAACACTGTTTTTCTTAAATCGTTTTATTCAAAAGATGTTTAATTGCATGATTCATGATTGCTTGATGACTGAAAAGTATTTAAAGCTGCTTTAAGATGTGCAAAAGCTTATGATGTTCAGCCTCTTTGAAGAGGCCTTGTATCAGAGGTGGTGACCTTCTCATTGTGATGAAAAACTATTTCTGTTTTGTTTTACTGCTTTCTAGAATAAAAATTAGATGAGGAAGAAAAGTACTCCTTAAAAAAAACACCTTGTAAAAGAATAAGGTAATTCCCACTTCTTGTTCTAAGTTTTATTCTAGTTTTTAAAAAAATGCAGAAAACATACTTAAAAATATAATTTTGCTAGTCATGTACTGAAGAGTCTTGGTTCTTCTGAAGGAGTAGTTTTAAAAAACAATTATATCTTTGCCATGTGGAAATGCTGTTGGTTTTTTTTTTCTCCTCAAACAAGAACAAAAAAGTTTTTTCCTATTCCGATTTTTTTCATAATACTTTTATTGTATCTGGATATATTAAAGCTATGAAAAGGGTAAGTGTTCTTTTTGAGGGTTCTACCAACATGCACCTAGAGGATGTTTAGTTTTCTGATTGTCAGGAAAACTATTATTTATGGTCACTAATATTGTAGCATATGGCATCACCTGTTTGCCTTGGCAGGATTATGTGAATATATTCTTTGACTGGGCAAGATACTTTTATGTCTTGTTCCTTGTAGGCTTTTTAAGAAAATGAATGACAGTTTGATAGAAGGCATCCTGAGCATTAGCAACTTGAGTGAATTTGTCCCCTGTCTTCTAATGATCTGACCGTGGTTGTATTTATCAAAGGAAGATAAATACTTAAACATAACATTTTTATTTTGGGTCTTTTTAGTTTCAAGATTCTGTAATTTCACATACGAAGTCTATAACATTCTTAAGAGGAAAATGGTTGTAAAACTACCAGAATCCTTTGTTTTCATTATTGGATATGTTATTAAGTAGTGGGTGTTTTTTTTTTTTTGGTTGTTTTTTTTTTGTGTGTGTGTTTTTTTTGGTTGTTTTTTGTGTGTGTGTGTGTGGTTTTTTTTGTTTTGTTTTGTTTTTGTTGTTTTTTTTTTTTTTTTTTTAAAAAAGAGTCACTTCAGAGCTCCTGCAAGTAAAAGCATTGCCTCAAGCTAAGCATGATGTTGGCAGGAGCTGTGCAAACTTTGTGTTTTTTTGCCAAAGAACCTCATTCTTGACCTGAAATATCCCTCCTGTTTCCAGCTGTGAGCTTCATGAACAAACACTATGAATTTTGACAAGCTGATCATTATTCATGCAGAATAATTTATTAGATCAAATTCCTGTCCTAATTAGTCTCCCTCTGTTTTTTAACGAGCTCTACTTTGTTTTTGTTTTCACTTGTTTTCTTAACAACTCTTACTTTTTGCCAAATTCATTGGGTTGAGTAGGTAATCCTAAGAAATGACTGAAGGACATGGGACATTGCATTGTCTAGCTTAAATGAAAGGTTCCACATGTAAGTTACTGTCTAAGAATGTATTGAAGTGCAACATCCTTTTTATTAGTGCATGGAATTACCTGAATTAATCTTTAAATTGTGATGTTCATAAGCCAGGAATACCCAGGAAGAAAATTAATTAAATTGGAGCTTTAAAAGAGGATTGAATTTGGAGTGGTTTGGCGCTTTGCGCCTTTTTTTTTTCCCCCCACAGTAAACTAGTGTTTTATGCTATTTAGGAAAGCAGGAATTTTTCCTCCAAGTTAGTCTTTCCCTCAGTCAAATAGCGGGAAATGTTGAGTCAGACACAAAATGGTTTGTACTAAGGCTAGTACGTGTGGTTTCTTAATGCCTGAATGATATGTGGATGGAAGTTATGGACTGTTTCCCATGTTGCTGTAGTATGATTTTTTTTTCCCTTCTTACCTGTCCCATTCATTCTCTTCCATTTGCATGACGAATAATGTTGAAGCAAAGCTCACTGTGAGTCTTTTGAGGATAGGAGGTGATTTTTAAATGAAACAAACCAACCCAAAAACTCATACAAAGCCTCATCCAAACACCTGCCCCCCACACCAATATTCACACATGCACACAGTTGTCCCCACAAAGCCAGTACCCACTGCTGAGCAACCAGATCACACAGATGAATGTGTCAAAGTGGTCTTGCTAGAAATCCTCCCAATGAAATGAGTGATGAGAGATTCTTGTTAACAAATCCTCCTATCTACTGGGTTTTCTTGGGTCAGCATTTTTGTGCTGAATTTGGATGTGACTTTGGTACCCTATGAGAGCTCACAGTGGTGAGAATTCCTTCATCCTGTTCCACCTCTGAGTCATTACTTAGATTAGGATTTACTCAGTCTTTTGAATCCCTTTGTTGGCTGCCTTTCGTCTTCAACCCCGTTGTTTATCTTCCCACCATTATCTCTTAATGACTTAACCTATAGCTTGTCCCTTTAGTGTAAATGTAGCCCCTGTTTTACTGACTTGGGAGCAGATCTTTAATCTGCTTATCTAGGTGTCATTAACACAAGCTGTTCTTAAAGGCCTTTCTTCTGCAATTCTTTCTGGTGTTTCCACACCCAGGCATTCCCATTCATTGTCCAATCATACTCATCTAAATATTTCCATGTCTCTGATTAATATCTCTACATTTGTACAAAAAGGGATAGAACACATGCCCCTGTTTCATATAAGCAGATGAAGACCCTTGAACTACAAATATACTTTTTGACCCACTGTCTGAATTGATATTAAAATTACTCCCCTTTTGTTTGGGTAGCTGCTTCAGCTACACATTCTCATGTGGGGCTCCTGTTTTTTAGAATCTTTTTGTTCCTATCCTGTCCTCCAAGAAATCTCTCTAGTCTTCCTTCTCTCCTTTTTCTTCCTTTTCTACCTTTCTGGTGCCAGATGAAACAGAAGACTGCTGTCACACCAGCTGTAGTGTTGGGGCTCATCAACTTAGTCCTTCTCTTGTTTTTGATATTACGGGCTCCTGTTTTGTTCATACTTGCAGATTTATCGATCCTCAGATCCTTCTAACCTGCTCAACTCTTGTCGATTCCTCTGTTTCATGCTTCTGATTCACTTCCTCTCATGGGCTGAGTATGCGTATTCCTTGCACAGTAACCTATTCTAGTTTTCCTTGGAGAAACTCTCTGAAGAGCAGTCACCTTCTTCTGGAGATGGATTACCAGAGAATTGGTGAGGTGGTTGTTACCAGGTTTAAACTCCCAAGGTCTCCTCACGTTACTGCTTATTTCATCCTTCTTTGGCAAGCAGTACTTTTTACTAAATAAAGCACAAGCCACAAATCTTTCTGCACTCCAGCCTGCAGGGTGAATTGAAAGCAAGCAGCCTTTCTTGATTCTTTTGTTTTCTTTGGGCTGGCTGTGGGGCGATGCCAACTGTCAACAGCTTTTCTTTGAAGCACTTCAGTAAAAGAAACATGCTTGGTATACTTCAGGTTTTAATAATTTCAGAATAATTAAAAAATAGATACCGTTCTTTTGCTGTCCTCACTCCCAGATGTTAATTACTTGTGCATTCTATTGGTCTGATGTTTTTATTTGCAGTCTTACCTGAAAATTCTTCCAAACTCATGAGCAGGCACACTATTTATTCATGTTGTTAGACTACTTTAACCTAGTGCTGACTTACACTATGTTATGGTATCAAGGTCAAGCTATGTGCACCAAATTTCCATATTTCTGTTTATGGATCAGTCATGGAAGTCTGTTGTTTTTTCCGTAAAGATATTTGGACCTTGCTTCGTGGAAATTTAGAACAGCTGCTGAGCTCCCTAGCTTGTATTCCAGTTGCTGCAAGGCGAGTGTTCTGTGCTAGGAACTCTTATGCTGGGGGACTCATTGGGAGGAAGTGCAGAGCTTCACAGAGGTTTTCTCTATGATGGAGTAATACTTGTGATTACTCTTTCTATCAATAAAAAAGCTACTTGTGAATTTACATGACAGAGAGCCCTCTAGGGTGAGGGCATTATTTTACTGCAACTGAGATGCCTCCTTGCCCCACTCTGATACAATTTAGTGTTCCTGATACCAGATCAGTTAGCTCTGGAGTAGCTGGGAGAAAATGCTACAGTAGCTCTCCAGGAGGACAAGCTTGTTCCAAATGGACACTGTACACGATAACCCCTTTGTTAAGATGGTGGAATTGAAACTGAAGTTTCAAAATTGGAAATGTCTTGTTGGGACAAATCTACTAGGCTTTGCTGTGTCACTAGTTTTTCATTGACTCTTTCATCAGATGTGGTTTAAGAAAGAACTAATTGTTCTTGCACAAGTGCAACTTCCTGAAAATACAAGCTTGGACCAGAAGGGAAGGACTACTGTATTTTAAATAGGACTATAATTTTTTTTTTTTTTTTGTCTTTTGGTTTTAAGTGTTTGGGAAAATCTCAGGCCAGATCTGACAGCCAGAGAGGAGTGAAGCTGCCACAGCTTTGTGTCCCTGGTTTAGCCAGTAGTGAGGCTGAAAATGTTTCCAGTAGGGTCTTGAAAAAAAAAAAACCAACCAAAAAACCCCAAACGCAACTTTCATGTGCTAAGGAAGTAATAAACAATGTTTTAATCCAGGGCTTCAGAGAAAAAATTTATACTGGACGGTGTGTGCCTGTTTGTTTGTTCATGGTGGGTACAAAGAGTCTTTTTAATAGAGACACCCAGAAGCTTGAAGAGCTAAAGGCATTGGTGAAAAACGGGGGAGGAAAAGAACCAGCAGTATGATTGGCTCAGTTTTGTTAGGTTTTACCTACTTGTATTATAAATAAGAGCTTTGGACTTCTGAGATTTTTCCAGAATATAGCAAAATAGTCGGTAAACCCATTGGTTTTATTACTGAGATAGTGTGATTCTTATCAAGCAAAACTATTTTTGTTCTTTTGAAGAACCTTCAAAAGGTTGTAATCCTAACCAAAATTTGATTTTTTTTTTTTTTTTTTTTCTTCTGGGAGTGCATATTGTAGTCATGGTAAAGGAACTGTTGCTCCTTTGTGGTAAAGGTATAGGTGAATACAAAGTCAAAGAATAAGTAATAAGTAATGCAGTACCACTATTATTGGAATAGAATGCCATGTTTCTTGACTTTTTGACTTTCTTATCTTTGACTGGAATTTATGTATATAATTAAGTTGGTTTTTTTTTAGAAGAATACTCAATATTTTGAGAACTGATTTGATGTCTTAAGCATAACCATATTATATTTGGAAAATAGTACTATACAATAAGGGAGACAACTTGTAATGCTAAAGATTACCTATTGATGCGATGAATGTTGCTGAGTAAAATTTGTGCCCTATCTCAAGGAAATGGAGTTTTAACTCAAAAGACATATTGTTATTTTAAAATTATAAAACAACTTTCAATTACTTGCCCATTTATTTGTATTTTAAGTTGCTCTATTGTTTTGCTATGGAAGTACCTGGTGCTGAGTGTGAAATACCAAAGTTGTGTGAAAATGGCTACGAAAAATTGAGTTTAATTTTTTTTTTTTGAGGGAACCCACAGTGCAGGATGTTTGCTGTGATCCTCTGGGGGGACCCATTCTGGAGCAGTCTGTTCCTGAAGGACTGCAGCCAATGGAAGGGATCCACATAGGAACATTTTGTGAGAACTACAGCCCATGGGAAGGCTATACTCCCCCACTGGAGTAGTTCATGGAGGACTGTCTCCTGTGAGAGGGACCCCCTGCATAAGCAGGGGAAGAGTGTGAGGAGTCCTGCCCCTGGGAAGGAAGGAGTGGCAGAGACAATGTGTGATGAACTGACTGCAGCCCCAGTTCCCTGTTTTCTTATGCTGCTGAAGGGAGGAGCTAGAAAATTTTGGAATGAAGTTGAGGCCAGGAAGAAAGAAGAGGTGGAAGGTGTGTTTTAGGATTTGGTTTTTATTTCTTATTACTCTAATCTGATTTGACTGGTAATAAATTAAACTAATTTTCCTGAGTTGAGTTTGTTTTGCTTATGACAGTAATTGGTGAATGATCTCACTGTCCTTTGATCTTGACCCATGAGCCTTTAGTTAGATTTTTTTTTTTTTTCCCCCCAGTCTGGCTGTGGAAGGGCAGTGAGAGTAGCTTGGTAAGCACCTGGTGTCCAGCCAAGGGCAATCCACCACAAATTTAAATTCTCGGCTCTAGATTATTAACTTAAGTGTAGTGCTCCTTTAAAATAGTTTTGAGGAAGTATTTGCTTTCGTGTTTGACTCAGTATTGTTTCCTAAGGAAACACCTCCCCCCAAAAACACAAACAAAAAAACCAAAAACCACTTTAAACATAAAATCATAGAAAGGCTTGAGATGGAAGGGACCATAAGTATCATCTAGTTCAACCACACTGATGCCATGGGTGGCATCCAGGCATGGCTCTGGAGGGTGTCTGTTCCTTAAGCCAGAAATTCTTATTTGAGATGCCCGGAAAGCACCACTAGGGCTGGGAGTGTGGTTTGCTTCTACTGCTGCAGCTCCTGCTGCCTACTGGGAGCCAAGTTTGGGAACCACTCTTCTGGGAAACCACTTCTGGTTTGTGGCTTGTTTTTAACTAGAGGAAAGTGGCATGTTTAGAAACATAAATAACTTACAGCCCCAGGGCATGCTGGCATTATAAAGATAAGTACTTCTGTGGTAGGTGCTCATCCCATGCTGTCTTTGTCAGTAGTGAGTATTGAAAGCCTTCTTTCCTTTCTCTTCCCTCTCCTTGTGGAAGGAAAAACATTTAAGATTGATCAAAAGAGACTTTCCTGCCCATTTGTTTGACTCCAGGATCTTGCAGAGAATAGGCTTTGGACAGTATGTTTTATCTTGGGAGAATGCATCCATGATTCAACAGCTTACTGGGAAGCTTTTTGTTTAAAAAAGCTTTGTGCTTTACTGACTGTAAATTCTCTAAATTATAACTGCAACCTGTGGTGCGTATTTGCAACATCAAGATTGCAGTCAAATCCTGTTGTTATTAATGGAATAAAAAATATGTATAACCTGTTGTTTTTTTGTTGCTGGTTTTTGTTTTTTGTTTGTTTTTTTTTTTTTTTTTTTTTTTTCCCAAAGTGGACATTAGACTGGACAGGACAGATGTGAAGTACAAATTTGCTAAGTATCTCAACAGGCTATATTTCACATTCTCTTTGTCAGACTGATTTATCTCAGTTGGGTATGTGAAATATTCCATATGCACTAAGTCACATCCATGAGGATTTATCAGCTGATTGTCTAAGATAAAATTACTCTGGGTATGCAAAGTAGCAATTTGGTCAGGTTTTCTAGATGTATGGCAACCTGGGCATTTGGACTGCTGGAAATTAGGTAATTGCCTGAGTTGCTGGGCTCTAAATTAATGAGAAATAGTTTATTGTTCCAGTGAATTGTATTGTCAGACTTGACTATGTTATATGGGGATGAGGTAGAAGAACAAGGTCAAGAGTTACAGGGGCTGGTCCACTTCGTTACAAGGGTTAGAGTGCACAAGCTGAGTCACATGTGAGCGTAACTGATATAAAGGGCATGTGCTGACATAAAGATTTACCCTGTGATACATGCTTTGTCTTGTATCTGCTCTTACCCAGCTTTCCATGCAGACTACTTCCTCTCCCTGTTAGTCCTCTGAAAGGGACAACACTGATTCATTTGTTTGCTGTGCAGAAACTTAAGATGCCCCTGTTGTTTGACTAAGCTTTCGGTATTTGAAGGGAAGAGACTGGATGACGAGGTGAAAGAAAGCGAGATTCATGAACTTCCTCTTTTTTTCTTCAGCCTGGGAAAACAACGTCTAGTTCTTATTGTTGCTTAAAAATATTGCAATTTTGGACTTCTCTATCCTCTTGGCATTGTATGTGATAAGGCTGATAAAATTATAGGAAAATATTGAAAAAACAAGAAAATATTCTTTATAAAAAAGACCCATACTGAACTTGTTAATTGTCACCTCACTTTATCTGAAGATTCCTTGCTTTAAAGTCAAATATAGCTTTCCACACAACTTATAGCACAAAATAATGTTATGATATCAAATACAGAAATTTGCTGTATAGTTATGTACTTTTATTGCTAAATGCAGGCATGTGCCTCTAAACATTTGTCTGTTTTTGGACTGTAGTGTTGTATTTCAAAATAGACATTTCTGTTTCTATATAAATACATATTCTTCTCTGAAGCAGGTGTAAGTTAAACAGCCAGATCTTAACTTGAAAAATACTTACCTATTACAGCATGTTAATGATTTGCCCTAAAATCACTTCTCCCCCTGTTTTATTTAGTCTGTATAATAGCATTTTGGATTTGGTTAGTGTTTTCTTTATGGCAGCTAGTCTGTCCCTTGTTTAAAATGGCTATTGACTAATGACTATTTTGATGTGGAGAGTGGGAAGGGATGGTTTGTAACGCTGGAAGATCTTTTGGATAACAGTTTGAACCTTGAAGGTATGGATTAAAAACCCAAATTAAGTTTCGTTATTTTTGTAGGGACCTAGAGCATAAGAGAAATATGTTGATGTCATCCGGGAATATATGCTGTTACAATCTGTCCTGAGGATGTGCATAAAGTTATTGAGTGTGATGGAGTCCTTTAGCCAGTTCTGATGGATTCAGAAGGGTGTTACGTGTGATAAGTTGGGGTTAGTCTGTGAGTTGCTTGATGGAAATCTGCACTCCTGAACTTTAAATAGTGTACCAAATGTACTGGTGAAGTAAGATTTCTTTATCACAGCTGTCTTTATCTTCATGGTCTCCCAAGGACTTCTGATACTGTAGAAGTGAAATGTATGCCTGTGTCATTTAAAAGGCAACCTTGATTCGCAGGTCTTGCCCCAGTGCAAGTGAGGGGAGGGTAAAGAAAGAGGACTGGTAGCTCTGATAAGAACTTAGGAATTTCGATCTTGAGGTCTAATCTATGCTATAGCTCTAAAACATGAGACCATTGTATGACATGTTTGGTTGCAGATATGTTCGGAATGTGTGTAACTGTTGGTTGGGAGAGCAGTTAGGATTAAACCTTTCCGGTAAATCAGACTGTCATGTTTGAAGTTAATAGCTAATACTTTCTTATGCAGAACATTACTGATCCTAAATCAAAACAGAACATAATTTTTGGCCTTCAACTGTTTGGAATTGAAAAAAAAAAAAATAAACAAACCAGTGCTAATTTAGGGGGAGGAAAGGGAAGATAAAAATGTGCCTGGAAATCAGTTCTGGAATTCAATTTTTAGGCCATTAGTTAAAAATGTGATTACCTTGTGCTTTGAAAGCCATCTCAGACAGTCAGCAGAAAATATTCTTGTATGACTTCTAAAAGGAAAAACAAGTGGTTACAGCCACTTCTTATCGATTTGTTCCTTGTTTATTCTTCCTACCACAGCATTTTCAGACTTTACTAAGTGTCAAAGGTCAAGCTCAGTTTGCTATGAAATCTGAATGCACGTGTTTTTCTGTTAATGATTTACTTCAGCCTTCCTTTAAAGGTTCCTGAAGGCTTAATACTTGTAATCTCTAGCAGCAATGTTTTGTGTAATGCTGCATTTTTTAGCTTTTGTTTTAGCTTTTACCAACTTAAGCATTTATTTTCCTCTAACTTTTTAAAATACACAAAGAGCTGCAATCTCTCCAATAGTAAAATTGTTTGTCTGTAAGAACATTTTTAACTTTCAGGTTTCTGTTTTGTGCCTTATAGTTTGAAGAATATGTCATGGTCATCCTCCTATGATATTTGCTCTGGGTTCAACATTACAAAACTGTGTTTTGTTAAAGGGGGAACCAACAAGCAAAAAAAGCCCACAAAACTCTGCCTAAGCTAGTGTTATTATAGTAAGTGTAAATTGTATGTTAATTAAGTAATCAGTTAGTTGCAGCGGTATGGGATGTTTTGTCAGTACATGAATACACATTGTTTTTACTTTTCTGCTGCTTGTGCCCACAAGGACTTGATCTCAATAGAAGTTCTGATCTTGTGTTGTCATTACTTTTGAAGGCAGAGGGTGAAACTACTGTAGTCCATTTTTTGTAAATGACGAGCCTGGGGAAGGCTCACTGTATTAAGGATATATGTGAATCTCTTCTGGCCCTTTGTCTTTCATCTGTCACACATTGTCAGAGAATGATGTATAAAGCCTTGAAAGAAATAGGTCTGTATTTTGACTTGGTAGAATGTTTGGTTTTGTTTCTTACTCCTACTATAAGCTTATTTTACTAATTTTACAACGTATTTGCAAGGTTATGCTTCTTTCTACCTTCTTGCATCAAGTTCAGCATGGCAAAAAAACTGAAGTAGCATTTTGGATTGTCACAAGGCATGTGTGCTGAAGAGATGCTATGCATAAGCACAGGAAACCTTACAGCTATTTGCAAAATCTGTGAGTTCAATCAGAATAAACACATTCAAACTGTCTGATAATGACCTCATCTTTGCTGAAAGCAGAGGTTATGCTTTCGTGCTTGTGATATGGAAACAGGGTATCTATTCAAAGGTCTCTTTATTGGACTCCAGTGGGTTATATAGTTATTGGTTTCTGATTCCAATCATAACTGTAGTTATGGCAATCATAACTAAAAGCTGTACCTTTTAGTTATAATGTTATTGAATAAAAGGTTTGTTCCCGAGGGAACAAGAAAAAAAGAATAGGGGAAGAACTCCAATGTCTTATATTGCAGTTGGGTATTTGCACTATTGCCTGGTTTATAAATCTTTCTGTATTGACCGTGATCTCTGAGTGTGCTGTGGAAATCTGAATATATCCTTTACAGATAATTCTGATTTCCAAACCCTATTCCAGAGAGCTTTGGTATTTCTTTGTGATAAATTATCTTTCCCCAAAATATTCTGGAATTTTCATTTAAACTAGGGTTTTTTGGGGGGGAGGGGAGAGGGGGGAAGGGAGAGTGTTGATAGTATTGCTTTAAGGGAAGCCTAGCTCAGATATCTGCAAGCTAAACACTGGAAAGTAAGCAAACTGAAAGCTGTAGTCATGTAACCTGAGTTCAGAGTATAGGATACTTCCTGTGGCAGCATTATGTCATAAATTTATTTTTAGTCCTTAAACACATAGTTTCTCTAATGGGATCAGCAGATCTCCTTTGGAAACAACCTGCAGTGCACTTTTTTGACAGTAGGAATTCTAAATGTGTTAGTGCATGCATTTTAACATCTGTTTTTCCTTTTCTAGTGGCATACTGATCGGCTGTGATCTGTGGATTGCTCAGTAATAGAAGTGGCTGTGTGGAAACCAGTTGCTCTTGCTTTTGCACCTCCAACTAATGAAATTCTTTACAATTCACGAGAAGTTACTGAGCAGGCTCTGAAACAATTTCCACAGGCATGTATAAGTAAGGCATGTAGCACAAGGTATTTGGTGCTCTTAAAATAGGGTGGCAGTTTCCAGGAGTCTGACCTATGGAGGCTCTCAAAGGACAGGCGAGGATATTGGAATACTTGTTGGGTGTAATAGTTCTGTTGATCTGTTGGTTATCTAACATCTCCTGAACAATTCCCTCTTCCAGAAAACTAGCTTTCCCTGGAGAAAGTAAAATAGATAATGGATAAAAGAGGATGTGTCTAGAGTGCCTTAGGCAAAAGGGTAAACCAGTGCTTCTGGGCACAGGCAACAAGAATAAAACAACACTGATGAAAAATTTGCCATCAGTAGGAGATAGATACAGTAATTCTAAGCAAGGAAGTTTACATCTATGATGCCAATAATAGATTTCAAGGGATCTGCTTATAAGGATATATTTGGCTTAGAATTCAAGGATACCTTCAACTGCTTTCCATTTTTGAAGGGGGGAAAACCCCAAAGGTTTTAATTTCATGCTTTAGTTTTATTTATTTTTTTCTTACCCGAACAAGTTAATATTGCCAACTTATTTTTTTCTTTTTTTCTGAAGAACTGCTGATGTTTAACATGATCTTCAGAATCCAGTTTTTCAAGAAGCAGGGATTTAAAGCAGTATTCTTGCATAAATTATATGCGGTAACTTGAGTTGGAGGAGACTCTGGTTATCTGGTCTGACACCCCTCACTCGAAGTCAGGCCAAGCTAAAATACATTGAGCTTCTGAGTTAGATCAGATTGTTCAGTATCGTCCAGTCAAGTTTTGAATATATCCAAGGATGGAATTTCCACAACTTTTTTGGATCATGCCTTCTGGTGTTCAACCATTTTCATTGTGGAAAATTTTCATGACACCCAACTGGAGTGTTCTTTATTGCAGTTTCAGCTGGGGTTTTTTTGTCCTGTCACTGTGCATTACTGAAAAGAATCTGGCTTTGTAATCTGTAATGATCACCTGTTAGATACCTGGAAGCACAGATTAGATTTCTTTTGAGATACTTGTCTTCTGCATGCTGAACAAATTCAAACTCTGTAGCCTATCTTTATGTTGATTGCTGAGCTCTATAGTTGCTGAGTTCTTCTGTTATTGCTGAGTGATTAATATGGCAGATTAAATTCAGTTTATGTATGTGTCTCATGGGGAGAAATGTTATCCAAATAAGAGCTAAAAAGAAGGCGTCTACCTTAGACATCATTACCATTTGAAGGAAAATAAGGTCATGGATAATTTTCTAAATGTATTTACCCTGAAGCAACCGCAATACATAAAAAAACACAACCAAACAAAAACAAACCCCCCAAAAAGAGAAAAGGAAGGATAATTGTAACATGGAGACTGGAAAAAAATTATTTTAGCTTAGAAATTTATTGTTTGTGCTATATTAAATGCTGTACACAGTTCTGGCTACCCTGTCTCAGAAAAAGTATGATACATTCAGTCAGACTCAATATAAAGAGGCAGGAGGGAAAAGTACGTCTTCTATAAAAAGACAGACTGAGTCAAAAAGTTGCTTCATTTTGGAGAAGAAATTAGTATGAACAGATTTGATTTAGGCCTATAAAATCATAGGTTGCAAGAGGAACTTCAGAGGGGATGATTAATTCATATTTCTCACAGCAGAGGAATTAAAGTACGAGTAAGTTCAAAACAAAGGGGGTTTAATGTGTTGCTGGTGCCTGAGCGTGTTCTGTAACTGATTAAAATAAAAGCAGCGAAGCCAAAGTAATATTGATGGAACTAAATGTTCTTAAAGCTTATTGCTGGATGTTGGGAGGACATAGCCAGGGAAAAAGTATTGCGGGTTGCTAGCCCTTTATCCGGTGTTTTTTGTCTAAGTACTTTGTGGTGGTCAGAAATAGGATACTGGGCTAAATCAGTCTTTGATCTACACAGTATTGCAGTTATTCCTAAAAATAAATATCATATAAATGTGATTATAAAGGCAAGAAATTATTAATATTAGCTGGAGATGATCAAATTGGCTCCAGAAATAGCTTTCAACAACCACTTTTGTTTTCTCCAGAACAGGATCTCTCAAATTCTTGAACTATACTCATAATAGATCTTCTTATGGAGGCCAGTCTTCTGTTTTGCTGAAGAGAATATCCTTGTATGTAACTGGCCATGACAGAAGGGGAGGTCCTTCACCCATTCCATAGTTGAGTCATGGAGTTGTTTGCTGTAAGATGATGTGGATGCTGAAAACACATGACTCTTGTAGGAGAGGATGTTCATGGAGGAGAAATTGCCAGAATATTGATAAATAAACAAATTTGGACCTTTTTTTTTTCTTTTTGGTGTATAAGGAAAAAAACCCTAACACCAAACCAACAAAAAAACTAAAATCCTGGCTTAAGAAGTCTCTCAGCTGTTAACAGTTTGAGACTGGGAGAGTACATACAGGCTTCCTTATTCTTGCATAAATAGTAACTAATAACTTAATGAAAGCATGAATAATACTGCAAATATTGTCCTTCTGTTTTCTTCAGGTATTTTTATAACAATATAAGGAAGTGTCTGCTAAATATTATTCAAGTTGAGCTTTCAGAAGCTACTAAGTGCCTTGATATCACTAGCCTCATATCATTTGTTTTCCAGATATTTTGTTCCATTTCTCAACCAGAACAATCTTGGGGAAAGATATTAAAAAAATTCATGAAGTTCATTAAAGAGTGAAGGGTGTTACCCTACTGTGTTGAGCAAACCACTTGAAAGACACCTGTGAGGATAAAACTGATAAGATCCTTATTGTAATGCATAGTAAAAAATAATGTAAAGAGGAATGCTATTGATGAGTAGGCTAATTTAAATTTATGCATGATAAAGCATTACAGTGGAATATGGTATTAATATTTTCTGTTGTCCTGTAAATCCTATTGCTTTACTCTAAAGAATGGACAAAAACATTTAGTAGCTTGGTTTATCTACCAAATTGAAAACACGTATTGCCTGATCTAGCTGTGACAATGGGAATGATTTTGTGAGTGCTCAGACATTAGATACTATATTTATAGTAAAGATATTATTTAAAATTTGTAATTTTTAAAAACTCATGGTAAAACAGCAGCATATTTTTTGACTATGGCGTAGTTTCATTGCTATAGATTCTTGAATAAAGAAATAATTAAAGAAATATAAGAACACATGTTTAAGTTATTGAATTGATTAGGAAAGAACAAGTAATTTCCATTTTTAATAATTTTAGTTATAATACAGTTTTTGTAATCTATTATATGTGTCAGTGGTGTAGACGCTACAGATATGTTCTGGTCTCATATTTTTGTCTTAAGGATAACTTCTATCTTCTAGGAAAGCCTGGGAATTTTTTATTCTGCAAAGAATTACGTGATTTGAGGAACTAACTCTTAGCCTCTAGTGCCTCAAGGAGTGTTTAAGTCCTTAAAGTAGGAATAGCTTTTGTTTCATGGCAATCAAAATGTTTTGTGTATGAATATGAATGCAGTTATACGTAGCAATTAAGTGCTGTATTAGTATCTGAACCAGCAGCTCTGGCATATAGCCAGTTTATGGCCAGGAAAGCAGCCAATAGCCTGGAGGAGAAATGCTTTAATTATTATGTAATAACTGCTCTAGAGAGCTCTCCACGTTCTGTCCAGCTGCATTTGTAATTTTTTTGTGTTGTTTGGGACAGTTGTAATTTCTGTTTAAAAAAATGTGGAAGACAACTCATTGTACTTCTTTCATAGTGCATGAGAAAGTGTTCAAGTAAGTTTTCCAGCATTCTTACAAAGCAAAATTGAAAGTTACTTGATCTATTGAATATATTTTATAGCCATCAGTTTCTTCAGAGGATGAGGATAGTGCAGCAGGAGTTATCAGCCTTAAGGAAATGAATGATTTATGCATGTGCTGTTGTGTTTATATCTTAGCTATTTTTGATGCTAGGTTTCTTCATGAAGGATGAATACAGTACATTTTCTTGAACTATGGATACATGTGAAGTCTAACTTCAGGAACATTCTATCCAATAAACAATAAAGATGTTCATACAAGGCATGCCAACAATATCTGTTGTTGTTTGTTGGCCTATATGTTTCTATGGACCACAAAAACCTGGCCACTTGATATTGTAATTTAATGACTCCAGTTTTCATTAGGTAGATAAGTGGTGTAGTATGAGCTCCCATTTCTTTAGTGGCACTTCTCTGCACTTCACTAGTCTGTTCTGAAATGCTTCAGATGTCCTTCCTGTTAACTGTTGTGTTGAAAACCGGGGGAAACCTTTCTTCTCTTTTATGTTTTGCCCTGTCATTGTTGTAACAAAAAAGAAAAAAGAGAATCAAGGGATAAGAAAGGCATGCTTCTTTCATTAGTACCTAGAAGCATGAAGAGACAAAAATCAGCACATTGTTAACTCAGTGTAACTTGAGCTGAATGTCTTCAATTCAAGCTCTTATATTCCAATTATTTTATTGGCGGTATAAACCATTAAAAACATTGTAAACTTGATTTCAATAAGGAGAATGCTAATTAAATCACAGCCTGTAGCTCTGAAGCAATTTAGTCTGTTACTTCATGCAAGCTACTTAAACTTGGTTTCAGATGCCCACTTTCTTTGCCTGTCTTCATGAATAGAGTGCACATACCTGTCCATGTGCAATTGGATTCTCAAAAGAGAGTAATCTCTGGTGGGCTTGTCTAGTGGCAGTTGTCTTTGTATTTTCTTGTACCTGGGCAGGGAGGGTGTCAGGAAGTTCAGGCATTTCATGGTACCTTCATACCACATGAAACCACTGTTGACAGTGAGTCTTGTGATGCCCGCTTCTCGAAATTTAGCTGCCTTTTCTCTTGGCCTTGCAGATACCCCCAGGTGTCACAGGTACTTTGCTTCTTAGTGCTGCCCTGCTGATCATGCCAAGATGCTGAGGGCTGTTCATGGTGGTGTAGCTACCATTTGTTTGGGAGCATGACAAGAAGACAGGGACATCCCTAGTGTTTGCAGTTTTCTTTGTACAAGCTCACTCTGGGAAAGATAAGTAAAAAGATGAGGAGTCTTGTAGAAGTCAGACTTCTTGGGGGCTTTGTAACTGGCTGGTCTCCAGGCTATATGAGAGCATCTGTTCCCTCTGACTCCTGCTTACAAATTGTAGTTGGTATAGTGTTGTCTTGTACCATCAGTAACCACACAGGCTGTAAAATGGGACAGAGCTCCAAGTCCTCTGCAGCACACAAGCTGCATTTGAGCCTTCCTTGACGGCAGAGGAAGAGAAAGAACAGCCCTTTCATAAATTCAGTCTTTGCCTTTCAGTCAGTGTCACAGAGCCTTGTTCCTCCTCCTAGTCCTTTGTGCTCTCCCTTCACACTGCTTGAGTTTTTGATGAAGAGGTGCAAGACTGGCAGGGCTATTAAATATGGGCTATCCTACCCAGGAAACACAGGAAATGCCCATGAAAGTACTTCACTCTTCAGACTGTGCCTTGAAACACTTATATTTATCACATGCTCAAAAAACATGCCCAACAACACCATCCTCCCACCCCAAACAATTATGTCATGGTTCACTGAGATCACTGTTTGCCCTAAAATAAAGGTTCTGTTTCTTGTACTAATTTCTTGTTTTCTCTAGTCATCTGTTCTCTTGTCTTTCCTTTGTGTTGTAAACTCTTGGAAAAAAATAAATTTTTTTGCTTGCTGGTTTGTTTTTCTGTCTTTAGTGCTTTGCACAATGGGGTCTTCATCAATGTGTCCATCACTGGCACTTTAACAACACATCTTCTAAGCCTTGGTATTGGTAGATATACTTGCAGATATTCTTCATCAGGTCTTGGGGTTATATATGTTTTTCCAGATAGTTTTATTTAGCCTTATCATTGAATCACAATTGTTTATCTAACTGTGTCTTTAGGAAAGACGTTGTAAGCAAAATTCCAGTTACACAGATTTATATTAATTCCAGGTTGAAAGAGTTCTTATGTTTTCTGTACAATTAGAAAAGAAGCTAAAGTGTTTTTTTTCCCAATGTACCTTGCATCAGCAGATTTTTCTACTTTTTTTCCGGACCATTTTTTTCCCCCAAATAGATGGGGATATTTGCAATATGTGGTACCATATATGCCAAATATATTAGTTGTAACTATTCTGCTATGGCAGCCTGATTCACCTCTATGTCCTGGGAGAACTGTAATGCCTGTTTCAAAGAGTTGTTAAGATTATAAGTGGTAAGTGGTGTGGTCCTGAACACCCATATAAAGTGAAGCAGAAACCTGACTTTTAATTAGAAATTAAACAAATTCTGTTCTACCTAAGCTATTTGAAGATATGTTGGGTACACTTGAAGTAAAAAACACTGCTAGCTGAAACCATAGTGGACTTATCTGAATTGAATCTTAAAGGTCTAAAAACTCATTTATAACCAAGTACAGTTTTAACAAGGTCTGTAAAGCTGGAGAAGTGGTGACATTGTCCTATAATATATGGAAATGGTTTTACTACACAGGTTTGTTTGGTATTAAGTAAAATCAAATTCCTAATATTTATATTACAGTATAAAAGTCTGTTCTTGTTTACTCATTATTGATGTTCAGCATGATCTAGAATTAGTAATTAATTTAGAAATAATTTTTTTTTTTCAACAAACCTACCTATTTAAAGTCAATAAAATCTAGAATTAAATCAACTGAATTGAAGTCAGAATGGATATGAAGCTTCAAAAGTATTTTTAATGACTTAGCCATCAGATTCTATATTAGGTTATTTACTAGAGGAATCGGTGTTTAAAAAAAAAAAAAAAGGTAAAAGTAATAGCTAAAAAAAGTTATATGCATTCTTTGAGCTGATAAAATCTGAATTAGTTGATTATGTAAGTTGTTAGGCTTGGTTTACCGTGCTAGGTAAATATATTTTAAAATGCATTTAAATGTTTTTAAAATAGTTACCCCGTTGCTACCCTGCTTTTGTTCAGCAACATAAAATCTCAGATGAAAACAAATACTAGTTGAAAGCTGAAATCCCTTGGTCTTCTAAAATGATGTTGTTTTTTGTATTTTTGTTTTTAAATTTTGCAGCATGGGTGAGCTCTCTCTCTATGGGGATGGTCTTCTTCTGTTCTCCAATAGTCAGCATATTCACAGACCTATTTGGTTGTCGAAAAGTTGCTGTTGTTGGAGCTGCAGTAGGGCTTGCTGGACTCCTTGCAAGTTCTTTTGTAAGGTAAAAAATTTAAATTCTAAACTTTCAAAGTATAGGTAATGCTGATTCTATCAACAGAATACGAAGGAGTAAACAGTGCTTCTTTGTATTATCTGTTAAAGTACAAAACTTGGTTTTGTTTTTGTTTTTTCTTGCAAACTATGACTGGTGAACTTTCAACTTCAAAAGTAATTTATAAAATACAATTGAATGTCGCAACAGCACTTGCTATTTAACAGGAACCAGTATGTATAAATGTATCATCAGCGAGACTATTGCTATAAGATAACAGCATTGTCCTGAATAAACTTGTTATGTATGTGCCTAATTTATGTTGTGTTTTAGCTGGTGCATAAGCATTGTTGCTGTCTTCCCTCCTTGCCCTGTCCCCTCATTTTGCTTTTAAAACAGTTTTAATGTTGATAAATACACAGTAGGACCTCCAGGAAAGTGTTCATGCTCTAGTAAAATTTGATGGTTTCATCTATTTCTAGCGATCCAATTGGCAAACATGGAGATAACAAAAACCTTAGTGTAATGATATGTACTTTGGGCTTATTTTCTTTGTTAAGAAAATCTCTGGGGATTTTTTTGTTGCTGAAAAAAACATTAAGTGGGATTTTTTCTCCAGTTTACATTTTTGTAAGTTTCTGTAACTTTTGCGGAATAAATCCTAAGAAATTCAAGAGTGACAGATTTGTTGGACGTGCCCAGTAGAAGACGAGGAAACGGGAAGTTTACTTATTCTAGTCATCAACAGAAATTGGTTAGTGAAGATAGGGTAAGAAGGAGCAGGAAAATAAGCCAGTTATCTCTAGTTCTCAGACTGCTGTTTTTTTCCCCCCACCCTTGGCAGAATAAGTACAGGAACAATCAAGAGCTACATTTGGAAGAATTTTCTATGTAGACGAAAATATATTTGTCCAGACAAGCTTGTGGAAAAGTCTCTCCTATGCTTGTACTCTGAACCAGACAGATGTGAGCTGGCCATGATGTGGATGGATGGCTGTCCATGCTATGTGGCACTGTGCCTGATCTATTATTACATCTAGCTTGGGCATATATCCCCTAATGTGAAAACATGTCCACAAATTGACAGGAAGAGAAGGCAAATAGTTGTGTCTTAGATACTGAGGCTAACGTTTATTCTTGGATTAACCTATATTTGTGGGGAAAATAAAGCTTGTTTTCTTGTTACTTGAGCTAATTTCCGATTTTTATTTTATTTTTTGGTTAATCCAAGTGCAAATATTTTGCTTAATTCATTTTATTAAAGCAAACAAACAAAGCCCCCACTTCCTGATGTGTTTTAAGAAGCTGCTTACTAAAGGTGAGGTAAAAACTAAAAGATGCATCTTGGAAAAGTCTTTCTTCTTCCTTTCTTCCTAGTATTTTAAGTGTTGAGTACTAAACAAGTCTCATTATTATAGATTAAACCTCTTGATAAAGAATCATTCTTGTGTTTCTCTGATATCCAATGGAACAAAGGCAAAGAAGAGACATGCAAGAGGAGTTTGTTTTGTAAAGGCTTTAAAAATATTTTAGCTTTGAATTTTGTTTGGAGAGCACTCTGAGAGGTGAATTCCAAAAGTCCATGCCAAGTTGATGTGCATACTTGGTGTTTCATTATGTTATTTATACTAAAATGATTTATGCCTATGATGTTATCAGTTAATTGAAGTATAGTACAGATATAGAAGTCCATGTTCTAAAAGTCGAGTATTGTAGAGTAGACAAATGTAAATATGATTTACTGCTTTTGCTAATTTCTTAATATAAATTTTATCTCTTAGGAAGTTGAGATGTAAGAGTGTTTATAAAGTAGGACAATATTTTAATATGTATGTTGTGCTGCAAAGTCTTTGAATGAATCTACAAATTGAAGCACAAGTTTTTTGCCCTTACTCTATTATGTTCCTCCTCTCATTTTATAGTGTCTGTTTTTATTTTTCCTGGTTATTTTCCATTGATAAAAGTAAAAAAATTAGTCTTTCCCCCCTATGTTGTGTACAATCAGTTTCAGAAATTAATAGTTTATTAGAGAAAGTGACAATATTGTATTATACAAATATTTTTCTCTATAATACACAAAACCAGAATTTCTGGTGTCAAAGCATTATTAGTTAAATACTATTTTCTAAGAATTTCTTCAATTGTATGGGAAGCTTGTGGAGTGTATTTTTCTATAGAGGGGTGCTGTAGAAAGTTTTCCTGTGATGGAAAGCACTACTTAAAGCATTCATACTCCCCCCTAAAAAGTTAATATATGGTCTAACAGATTAAATTTTTTATAACTGTTTTTTTAGAACAACTCTAAAAGCAGGTGTTAGCTGATAAAAAAAGAGATGAGGGTTCATTGAAAACATAATATTAAAAATAATTATAAAACCATCACATGCTGCCTCAGAAATCTTCTATAAAAATTTCTTGCACATTGCCTCCTTCATCTAAATGTAAAAAAATGTTTCCTTTGACTGTATTAATACTACAACACTAATTTAATTAATTGTACTGATACTGTTGCTTCATACCTTTAGTATTTCTTGCACAAGTACCTTTTAATGGCACACATTTGCCTGTGATCACTTACAACAGCTCTGCTTCATTTCAGTTGTATCGTAGATCGCAATGGTGGAGAATCTTATGAAGATCCACCTTACCATGAGTTGAAATATTTCATTCTTTATTAACATTTTTTTTAAATTTCTTTTTTGCATATTCAATATATGGATCAAAACACTGGATATAAAATAATTAATCAAAAGGGAATTATTCGTCTAAGAATTTAATACCTAAAAAATGTATTATTTGCTAATATATTATATTAACAAAACCTGTCAGTATTCAAATGTTTTATTTTTCATTAATAATGATGTTTACTACTTTTGTTACTGTATTTCAATAAGAAACTGTTTAAATATTTGACTTTTCTATGTTCATGAGGAGTGTTCAGTATTAAGTTTGAACTGCTAGCACAGTGAAGAAATGTGTAAATCAAAACAGCATGCCTTTCTTTGGAAAACAAAAACCCAGCTGTGGTTGAATTTGTTTGGCTAATTTGCTCCAACAATGATTTTTAAAACTTTTTAACCACAATATTTGTTGTAATTATAATTGAATATAGTTTCTTTTTTACTTGTTCAGTGGATTCTGTGAAATTTTCAGTGGAAGGAAAGAGGATAATTGTTGAATTAAGCTGACACAGAGCATTTCAACTATAAGTAAATACAAACTCAACTCACTTCTGTAATTATGTTTGTTGATTGGAAAGCTGTCATGTATGTGATGGATGAACACGAGCATCCACTGTCTTACAAAACACTAATGATTTGTTATTTTTTTTCTTTTTGTTTCTTTTGGTACAGCACCATTGAACCTCTGTATTTCACCTACGGAATCTTGTTTGCCTGTGGCTGCTCCTTTGCGTACCAGCCGTCCTTGGTCATCCTTGGGCACTATTTCAAGAAACGCCTGGGACTAGTGAATGGCATCGTCACTGCAGGCAGCAGCTTGTTCACAGTGTCACTGCCCTTCCTCTTGAGAGTTTTGCTCGATTCTGTCAATCTGTTCAACACCTTGCGGGTCCTGTGCATCCTTATGTTTATTCTGTTCCTGGCTGGATTCACTTACAAACCCCTCATTCCTGACACCAAAGACAAGGAGGGAGGAAAGAAGGGGAAGTTCAAATTTCCTCCTGGGAAAAAGATTTGCAATTTCTCCGTTTTCAAAGTTCTCAGTTACCGAATCTGGGCTTTTGGGATCCCAGCTGCCCTTTTTGGATATTTTGTGCCTTATGTTCACTTGGTAAGTGCACGTTTCTTCCAACATATGACGTGTTTGAAGCTTTCTCTATTTGCCTTTGTGTTATGGACTAAGAAAGCAATTGGAGGTAGGAAGCAGGATTTAAACTGCAAGTTGTGTTTGGGAGAAACAAAAAATTTACTTGGTTGTTGTCTGGTTGAAAGAAGGCTTTAATCAGGACTATTAGTTAAGCCAGTTAAAATTTTTGTTCTTTGTTCTCAGTCTAAAGTATAAAATACTTTAACTATGAAAAGAGACATTTGAAAAATACTCTGTACTGTTCCAAAGAGAATTCTTCATTTTGATACTCAGTTGCTTACATTGCCAATGATACTTGTGTGTTTTAGAGGAAGCATGAAAGGAGTAAAAAACAGAAAATGGGTAAAAATTGTAATTTTTGTTCCTTTATATTGGGGTATGTTAAAGTATCGATTTTTAGGATGCATTTTATTCACAAATTTTCAGCTTTATTAAAAGCAAAATACTTGCATTTTTCTGTCTCTCAAGCTTTACTTTTGTAGTTTACTACTAGAGCAGTATCATAGTTGATCCTCTTACCCAGTCCTACTAGCTGCCAGTTGAGTTATGTTTTACTGCTGTCTACGATAACTGGCAGAGCTTTGGCTTCTGATGATGGGCAAGCTGTCAGTCAGCCGTGGTTTCTTGTGCATGTGCTAATTTGTTTCCCTAGCAGATTTTTTTTTTCTGTAGTACACTGTTAAACTAAGACATTTAGATGCAACTGGGAGTTACATTGTGTCTGACAGGCACTCATTGCACTGCTGAAATGGTGAATTATTTTTTAATGGCTTGCTGGTGGTGCTGTCTAAAGTGAAGTGGTGTAAACCAGAAGGCTTAAAAGGGACAGGTGTAGGGAGGAAATAAAGCCCATAATCTGCAATGAGATGCTCTATTTAGACCATTACATATCCTTACATTCAAGAGTATTTGATTGGACTGCTAGAAGTAGTGTTCGCTGTGAAAACAGAGGGATTGTTTTAATATTTGTTATTCACCCATGATAGAACAGTAAGATTAATGATAATAAATACCTTTAATTCTGTTAAAAAGTCTTCAATTACTTAAAAGCCCAGGGGTTTTTATGCAATATAACTGGTGGTGTCACAGCTTTCTAGTAATACATTGGTTAGATTACTGATTCTGCATAAGATACTTATTTTCAAAATTATCCTATGTTGGGGGATAGTTTGTTTTTGAGCAGCTGTAGACTGAATTTTATTAATGGCTAGTTCTTGTTTCTTAGTGAATCTTACTGTATAATGCTTTGAATTAGGCTATTTCAAAGGACTGTACAACCTAAATGACTAAGCTGTTGTGACATCTTATGCTATTTCCTCATAAGCTTCGTAGTGATAAGTCTTCAGAGGAGTTGGTGTTGTAGAGAAAGCTTTTGGCCAAATCCTGAATGATTGTTAACACAACTGAAGAATAAGGCTTATACGAGCAGTCAAATACTTCTAAAATACATTTATTGAACAAAAAGCTTGTAAGTTTTTCCCAAGTGGCTTGTATAAACCCTTCTGGTTTATAGGCTGGACTAAAGGTGCTGATGGACTTGTAGAGGACAAAGCCCTTTATCTTTTTTTATATTATATTATAAATTTTTCCTTTTTATAGGATGCCCTCATTCCTCTTGAGTGAGGATAATACTTTTAATGGAAAGAGGTGTTTATTTTTATGGAAATGTGAATAAGTGAAGTGGTGTTTATTGCTGGTGGGCAATAATGCATGCTGGGGGGACTATTTAAAACCTTAGAAAGTCCACGTGGATCTGTATTTGAGAAAGTGAATAAATCGGTGTTCATGAAGGAACAGCACAGATTATGCCCTTCAACAGATACTTCAACTCAAGTAGATAGCTCTGGACATTTTTTGTCTTAGTTTTGTCTACTTTTGACAAAAAGCCCCACATTTTATGTACTTTCAGAAGTACACAGAAGTATGTACTGACAAATCAAAAGCTATAAGAAAAAAATTAGATTTCTTTTTGCTGGTACATCTACAAAACCACAGATTGCTCACCTGGTCTTCTGAAAATGGAAGTTACTATTGTCTCATTGCTACAGTTTTAAATATGCAGTAAACAATACTGGGAAAGGGATATGATCCTTAGGTGGGTGACAGCTTTTGTTGTGCTAAAATTCTTGAATTTTTTTTCCCACTGTTAGGGTTGGTTGACAGCAGCCAGACTGCTCAAATGCTATTTGCAAACACCCTAAGAAATAAACACATACAAATGAACCTGCTGCCTACAGGTCTCCTCTTAGCCCTCAGAACTGGCTTCTCTACTTAACCAAGTCCCATTTTTCCCACCTGGAAGGATAGTTTCAGCCAGAATGGCTGCTCTTGACCATGTGATGGGGTGTCAGTGCCACAGGCCCTACGGATTGGGATCCTTCTGTGTCACCCTTCAGGCTCATGGTGGCTGGAGGTCACAGATTCGGTGTGCTCAAGTCACTGCACTGCAGCTGCTGCATGACAGCTTGGCAC
This sequence comes from Pyrocephalus nanus, assembly GCA_038380795.1. Taxonomy (NCBI): domain Eukaryota; kingdom Metazoa; phylum Chordata; class Aves; order Passeriformes; family Tyrannidae; genus Pyrocephalus; species Pyrocephalus nanus. Next base: position 46,708,664 of record CM076260.1, read on the forward strand.
AGCTGAGGAGCTCCTGAGGGTGCAGACAGGGTCTCCATGTGCTTCAGGGCCAGCCCTGATTTCTGTCCATGTCTCTTGCATCTCCTGAAGCGTATTGGAAAGGAGAAGGCACACTGCGAAACTTGTAGTACGAAAGAAGTGAAAACTCATTTTGGGCTTTGGAATAATAGAATTGACCGAGTATTTGCAATTTTAACTGTCTGCACTGTATTTGCTACACCAAGTAAAAACTGGAGAAATAACCTGCTTATGAAGTGGGCTCTAACTAAAACACATTGATTTTATGGTAAGCTAGATAGGATTCATGTCAAGGAGCTGTCAAGAATTACCAGTCCCTGACTGGTAAATACCAGCTGCATGTGAAATAGGCATCATATTCCTTTTGGCTCTTGCAAGGGAGAACCAAAAGGGAAAGCTTTTCTTATCCCAGTTTAATTGGTGTCAAATTCCATTAATAGGTGTTCCATTACATGTCACTTGGAAATCGGGTTGAGATAAACACTATAAATAAGTTTTGACTTAATTTTATTATATACTTTCAGCATTAATTCAGGTTGTTGAAGAACAAACAGATAAGTCAGAAGATTACTAAATAGTTATTATTCCTCTCAATATTAAAATCAGTCTAAACTGCAGTGATTGAGAGTGGATTTTTTTTTTTTGATGACTCTCTAAGATAGACAAATAAAATCCTAGTTTGGTCGATTCAGGTTTAAATAACAAGTTTACAACAGCAATCTGTCAGATTAGTTGAAGACACTTTCCAAGTGTTTTTAGTAAGGGCTATCTTACAAGGAAATTATTAAGTATATTTGAAAGAAAGTTTACCTACTCTCTGTGTCAGTTGCCCTGTGCTTGTTTTGATAATAAATATAGAACTTCTGTTTTTCACTAGTCAGTCCAATGTTAAGGGTTAAGTGTTGTTCTTTTACCCTTAGAAAATATTTACTTAATCAGAATCGTGCATCCTTAGTTCTTATGGGCTTGTTTGGTCAAGTCTATTAAAGTTTGATACAAAGTCACATGTCAGCTTAAAAGATATGTTGTTGCTTTTTGTGCTTTATTTAGTAGTTTGAAAAGAAATACTGCTTAAAAAGAAACACTGTTGCTGCCTAGTCTTCTCTAAGCAGTGGCTAAGGTCACTACCAAGTAAGTTCCAGTAATGCAATAGAAATATGTATTGATAAAGTTGACTGTTCTAAGTTGAGGTATTTTTTAGCAAAGAAAACTCTTAAAGAATTGCCAAATATATTTGAAAATTAGGCTTGCTGTTCAAATGTGGCTACAAGCTTGTACACAAAGCTACCCATTAATTGATATGCAGTGTGGAAGTTACCATGACATTGACTGTACTTTTAAAACTTCAGAATAGCTCAAGATTTCAGTATTTCACACTTTGCTTTGCTGCCTATTTCTTAATTTCCTGACTTCTCCTTTTGATGCTTATTCATAATCATATTCCATGATGGTCCATCCTTGCATTTGTAGAGATTTTTGGTTAGCAGTAGCTGTGTGGCGTGTATGTGTTCTGTGTCTGTTTGCTTCATGTTTAAGATAAGAAAAAATGGTGTGTGTCTGGCCATTTTTTCCAACAACTTTCTTGGGAGAATCTGTGTTGGGAGGGAGATAAGTACTGGATTTAATGTCCTCTATAGATAGATACTGAAGATTCAGTGTTCCACTGCTTCACTGAAATCTGCATTGCCAGGAATAGGTTCAGCTGGAACTCCAAGGAACAGGGAAGTGAGACTGGACTGCAGACAATGCTTGGAAAAAAAATATTGCCACTGAGAAACAGAGCATCACCTTGGACTCTGCTCTAAGATTCTCATCAACTGTACTGGAAAAAAAAATGCATCTCAGAATGAAAAATAAAGATGCTTCCAAGCATTTTTATTCATGGGAGAGTCATGAAGCTATTTGGAATCTCTGTAGAGTGCGTGTTAGTCATAAGAACTTCTTAATGTATATAAACAAGCTCACTTTCTTGGCTGCATCACAAAATCAGACATCTTGCATAAATATTAATCTGTCCTCTGGATGGCTTTGTCTGTCTCCAGATCTTCTGTGTTTTTTACTTTGGAGTTGCTGAGTCTAGTGCTGTGCCCACATAGTCTGTCCTTGGACAAAAAGATAGTGCTGTGTACTGGTCTATGTTACCTATCTTTTGCTGGAAAATCCATTTTTTTCCACGTTCTTTAGATAAAAGTAGTCTTTTTCACTTTAGAAACATAATAATTAACAGGAGGACTTGCTGATATGGATTATAGATGACATGGACTTTTGTTGCCAGATTTCAATCCCCCACGCTTTTGGTCTGTAGTGTAAGTTCTGTGCCTTTGTGTGATTTAACTGTTCCACAACTACTTTATCATCTTGGACTACCTTCTTAAAATGAGCCAGGATGACTTGACCTTCAGCTCTGTTCTTTATGAGCCAGCTATTTTGGCTTGTCTTTGCCCGTTTCTCACTCTGTATCAGTGATGTGTTTTGTTTTTGTTAATAAGAGATCAGATTCTGCTGTGCAAATTCAGTGTTTGAACCTTTGCCCCCTAGAATATGTGCCAATAAAAACTGTTGTCTTGTGCAATCAACTTGGAGAAATAAAGAGCTGAGTTCTTGTAAGATTCTCTGTAGCCACAGTTTTCCTAGGAACTTATCTGAACTTCTCGCTATGTAATTTGAAAACTGTAATCACTTCCAAACTTCTAAACTCTGGAAGTTTGAGAGGCTTTACTTACTCAGAACAAAACATTCTCTCTATTTTGCCAATACAGAATAATTGACATTTTCCAATTGTGAACTGCACCCTCCCCAAGCAAAAGCGTTCGGTCACTAGGAGGAATTATACAGGAAAATATGAAGGGGGTATAGAAACCACCTAAGATTCTTGAAGCGCTTCTGAGCTCTGGTGTATCAGGATAAGCTATGATAGTCAGAATGAATCTCACTGCAATAGTTCTGCCTGGCAAGACCCTAGTCATCTTCTATAACACTGCTTGCAAATATATTTGTAACTCTTCAAGCCTCCCCTACTGCCATTGTGTTCCCTAAATATTGTCAGATGTGACACCTCTAAATTAGACTCTTCATTTGAGAAACAAGTGTTTTAGTTGCTGTCCTTGTAAGAGTGGTCATCTCTACACAGACAGTGGCAGTTGCTCTGTGTCCTTTACAGTGGGAGAGTTGCTCAAGGAGCCATAAGAGAAAGGAGTTATATACCTTGCAATAAGTGAAGCTGTTCAGGTTGTGCATTCTGTGTACAGTCCTAATCCTGCACCTCTCTCCTCCCTTTAATTCCTATGCCCCTGGATTCCACAGTGGAGACAAAGAGAAGCACAGAGATAAGTGCTGTTCTTTATGTCTGTGTGCAGAGCATGGTGAAAAGTCTGTATGGACTCTAATAACCAAAAATCTCTAAACTTTACTATGAATATGCAGATTTTATATGTTAAAGTGCATATGCATAACAGCTCTTAAAGAAATTCAGTTCTTGTAAGGTAAGTACTGTCTGTGTTTTGTGAACCACCTGTATTATGTCATAAGTTTGCTACTTTTAGAATGTTGTGTAAAGTAGAGCTTAATATCTAATTGGTGTGTCTCAATTTTTTTCCCTCAAACTGGAAAATTCGGCTTCTATCACTACATTCACTTGCTTTTATGGACTGCTGTTCAAGAAATCTCATTTCTTCAGATCTGCATCAGTCATTTGTCTGAGGTCTACTCCATCTTTTATTTCCCAGAATCTGCTGTTAATCTGTTTTGTAATGGTAGGACAGTATCTCTTAAATTATGTCCAGTACTAACAGATAACTGTGTGTCAAACAGATATTTCTCTGTACTGTAGATATAGCTGTCAATTTTAGCACTATTACCTTTCTCATCCACCTAATCTGTCATATTTCTGTCTCCAATTGAAGACTAACAAGGCTCTGGTTTTGTAAAGGTCCAATGTAATTATTAAGCAGATACCTCTGAGACCCAAACTCTTCAGTGGCTCCCCATGCTTTACTTGCTTTTTCTAATCTTTGCATTTATCTCCCTTCAGATCTCAACATCTGCTGCAGTTTGACTGCCCAGGTTAGTGAAATTTCCCCCCTTTATCCACTTCTGTAATTATCCTGTGCACCCATTTCTTTTCTAGTATTCCTCAATGTTGACCCGGCAGTATTTATTCTCGGTTAGATTGCCCACTTTGGAAAGTGGGGGTGGGGGTGGGAAAAAGAAATTCCTATTTTATATTTGTAATTGTTACAACAGTTTATTTAAGCTATGCTTTTCAAATAAATACTGAAGACAAATAAAAATTATAGTTTAAGAAAGAATAGAAATGGAAAAGAATGAAACTGATATTTTCTGGGGGTTTTTTTGAGAAGTAAAAGTAAATGAAAGTTTAAAAAAAATAGATAGCAGGTATACTCATGTAGAAATTAGAAGGATAAGAGGAAAGCAGTCTTCCTCAGGTCTGCAACGCTGGCACTTTGAAAGGTCTGAGTTACATTGCGATTTCCTTTGTATCAGTCTCTAACGCCCACATTAGTTATTGTACTACCGCATAATAGAAACAATTCCAGTAGCAGATAGAGCATATTGTTCAAAGTCAGAGCAAATTGTAAAGTGCCTTTTTTTTTTTTTTTTTTTTTTTTTTTTTTTTTTAATGCTATTTTAATGGTAAACTCAACATCTTGTTTTTGGATGTTTGAAGCATTTTGACCTGAACTAAACTCTTCAAATTCCACAAGTGACCAGAAGCCTCAGATCACAGCTGATGTTTTTTCCCTGCTACCCTCATACAAAGCAACAAATACTAATTGCCAAATACCTTCACTTATATACAGACCAGCTTCTGTTTCCAGTTTCTGCTCCAAGAGCTGCATAGAAACTCTTTGCTTTCCCAGTAGAATAAATCAGGTACTTCACTCAGCTCTGTGAAAGCTGAGGGGATTTGGACCATGTCCACAAGTAGATCTCTAATACTGAAGTGTTTCAGATGCCCTGGTGGCTGAAGAGAGGTTTGAGAATCAGTTTTGATCTTACTCACCTAAGTCCTGTGTTTAAGGAGTCTAGTCCTGAGAGACATGATAAAAGTAGCACAGATTCTGTTGTAGAGTCATGTCCTCTCTTAGGACATGACAGTAGCATTGTAACATGTAGGCAGATGAGGAATCCCTATTTCACTAACCAGTGGACTCCAAGTTAATTGCTTACTGTATTGTTCTTTAAGATAGGCAAGAAATAGAACCTTCATATTTGTAGTTTTTAAAGGGGCTACTCTAATAACCTGCCTTTTGAGAATCTTCTCTGGTAATCTTATTGTTAATTCTACTGGTGAACTGAAAAATTTATTTACTTGAGGCAACAGCACTCTTCCATAAAACGAAAACCCGTCCTTTTGTAAAAGCTGTTTGTTCCTGGCTAATTACTTTCCTGATGAAACAAATACTTATTTTCATTCTGATCTCAGTTTAGCTTCCATTGCTTCTCTTTGCCATTGTCACCTTACTCTACCAGTGAGTTTTTTAGTCTGGCAGATTCTGAGATCTTGAATCAGTCTCATAACTGTCTTTTAAAATGTCTTTTAAGCTGAGGGATACTTTTCTCACTTGACTTGAAGATGTTTAGTTTGACTGACGAGTCTTTATGGTCCAAGAAGCTTTTCCAGAGAGCAATTTGGAGCATTGGGATCAGACTTTTGAATTGCCTCTCAAAGGACTCTTTTTGGTATCAGTTTGGAAGGCTAGCTGTCTGAGGAAAACACCTTAAGTTAAGCAGTGAGAAGACATCCTTTTTGTGAAACGTAAATGGTGTAACTAACACGATATTGTAATAAAGGTCTTGCTTGTTGTATTGTAATGGTATGTTAGCAGTTCACTTTTCCTACTTACTGTAAAATTTAGTTGGTCAAAACACTGTTAGTCCCATTTGTCTTCCCATATATTCAACTGTAAGATTACTCACAGTGTTACTGAACTGAACTGTCAGAACCTAAATGTATACCTTCTGTAAAATCTATGTAATGCTTCCAGTGATTTCCAATATAGGCAATAATAAGGAAAGAAATTGGGTACTTAACTGAAGTAACTGTAACTACAAACATCTTAAAAAAAAATCACTTTTGTTAGCCTGTCTTTCCATTTCTTTCTGCACAAATAACATATGCTACTATATTCATCTTCTTGGGGTTTATTATTGTTATTTTTAAACTGGGCTTTTGAAGTCTGACCATGTTTGTTTGAAAGTCAAGGCCGAAGCATTGTCATCCCTAAAGAGAATAGTACAATAGAAATATTTATCTTTTTTTTAGGGTTGAGGAAGACTAAACTGTGATGTGAAGCAGCAGATTGTATTAAAATGTTACTGAAGTTTGCTAAATAAAATTAATTCCTACTATAAGATTTTAATTGAATATTATAAAGGGGATGAAGTGGCAATATTAGCTTTCAGTTGCTTCACTGTTATTAGCTACTTTGAGAATCCATTTTAAATGGTGTTTAAAATAATTAACCAAAAAATGTTTTTGTTTTTATTTTTTTAGTAAGTCCAATACATACAATATTAATCATCAGTGGTTAATGAAATATATTCTTGTTTTTTGGGTGTTTGTACAGGATATCTTAATCCATAGTTTTGATATTCCATAATTTCATAATCGTAGAACATCATATAATGTGCTCATTTTGATTACATAAATTGTAAACTGATAACACTATATCACATTAGTAAATACCACAATGTTTTGAAAATAATTACTTAAATCTTTAGAAGTGTAATGTAAGTAATGGTGTCAGGAAATTGCTTCCTTCAGTCATAAGGTTACTTTTAATCAAATGTACAGCAGAGTTTTACCAAGCTAGAGCTAAACAAAGATTTTTTAAGTTGTAACACTCAATAAGTATGCATTTGTGACTATTCTAAGGCATCCATCAAATCACGGAAAATAAGACTGGAGGCATGCCAGTACTTCATCCAATTTACCCCATTTTTTTTGAGTACAGACTGTTGTAGGACCTTTTTTAATATTTCTTTTTAAAAATCTTTTTTCACAAATCATACTTATCAAATGTCTGCTTATTGCCAGGTCTTTTGTATTCTCTGCACATGGTCCATATCTTTAATAATGAGTAATGAACAAAACAGGACATAAAAAATTGAGCTGAGGCCTTACTGGTACTAAGCAATATGTGAAGATCATGTCACGTAATGAATTAATGTATTTTATTACTTTTGTAATATGACATTATTGGAACATGCTGAAGTTTTAATCTGCGAAACCTTTAGTTTCCTTTCCAAAGAGCTGTTGCCAGAGCGTTCTTCCATCATGTATTCATGCATCTGGTTTTTTTTGCCTTGTAGTGTTTTTTCAATAAGTTTTAATTTCCATAAAAACATTATGAATTAATAAATAATTTCACACTATTGACTGAGATGCCAGTTTGCCAAGATCATTTTGAATTCCTGAATGTTTGAGAGAATTCCTAAATGCTGGTCAGAGTCGAGATTTGTTAGATCTGCCCTTACCCCTGTAGGCAAGGTTTGCTGCCCACCACGTAATAGAGAGAAATTGGGGTTGTTTGGTTTTTTTTTTCCCCCGAATCTATGTTGATCCTTAGATTGTGATGTTACCTGTTTGATGTTTACAAATAGTTCTGGTTTTGTTTTCTTTTCTGCTGTTATTCTGGAAATTCAAGTTACTGTGATTGACCTGTAACTCTCTAGGGCTTGCTGATAGTAGCTAATTTTGGACATAGTGTCTAGTTGTGTTTTGAGAGTAAAATAAACCCCAAAACACTGTTTTAGGCCACAAGAAAGAGAGGGAACTGAGACTCTAAATTATGGATTGTAATCACAAATGATAATTTTTTAAAATGCTTTAAAAGAGTAAGTTATCCAACAGTTTAACTCTCAGACCTTGTGTATGTTACAGTTCGGTTCTTGTGGATTCCTGGCTTTATTCCGTGTTGTTGTTCTCAGTCACTGTGAGCTTCCTCAGATATGTGTGTGCCTTGTCTATCTTGCTGCCAACACCCAAGCCACACCAATCCACCAGTTTGCTTGTGCTCATTTCTTTATGCTGTCTCTTGTGGCTCCACCCTTAAGGGGAAGGGAGCACCCAAGATGAGTAGATGCTCATGCTCAAAAGGAACAAAACGTGTGAGAGGGTCTGCAAAAGTTTACAAAGTTTTATTAATAAATTACACGTTTGGTGTGGAAATTGGTATGTTAGTCTCTGACCTCCTAGATAAGCACACAGCAGTGGGTTTTGGATAAAGGGGCAGAGGGAAAGAGAAGAGATATGAATTAAAGAGTGTGAGAAAGTAAAGAAGGAAGAAAGAAACAACCCCTCAGTCAGTCCTGGCTCCAGTGTCAATTGATTCAAGTGATGGGGATGTCCAGGGTTTTAGGGGCACTTCACGGACTTTATAAGAGTACTTCTCTCTGCCCTGGAGATAAGTAATTTGCATAGAAAGTGAGAAACTTATCATGTACGGCCTGTTTTTTTAGACCTTTCTGGAAATGGATTAGAGGGATTCTGGTGTCTTTAGTCTTGCTTTTTTCCCTACAGTCCATGCCTGTTTCTCAGCCTCATTCCGGTGTGCTGCACTGTTATGCTTATCTCTTAGAGCTAGAACAAGGACGTTTGTCCTGGAAAAGTGCTGCCCTTCCTCCATATGGCCCCCTTCTCCAGCCACATCCTGTTCTTTCTCACAGTGTGTTATTACCAACAATCCTTGGCTGCTATTACCAACAATCCTTGGTTGGCTCCAAAGCTATGTGGCTATCAGTGTTTGAGACATACACATTAGCCCCCTTATCTTCTAGGCCTCTACACCCTTTCAGGTCTTTCAGGAAACTTAACTTGGGGCAGTTAGGAATAGTATCTCTAATATATGAATGGTACCAGCAGCACTTCATAAGCATTTGCTTTTTTCCTTACACTTGTCTTGAATGAAAGTGTCAGACATAGGGACTTGAATCAGTAATTGAGTACATGAAACCCACCATTTTCTTCAGTTTTCTAGGTTATGTATTGCTGTTGGGCATCTCTTTTGGTGAGAAAGACTGTATTATATTTAGCCTACTAAAGCTTTGCTTCATTGGGAATCCCCAAAATGGGATATACATGGGAGGAAAACAGTTGACAGAGTTTAACTCTCATCCCTTATGCATGTTACAGTTCAGTTCTTGCAGATCCCTGGCTTTATTTCTTGTTCTCAGTCACTGTGAGCTTCCTCAGATGTGTGTGTGCCTTATTTGTCTTGCTGCTGACACCCAAGCCACACCAACCCACCACTTCTTTCAGATTCAGGTTCTTTGCATTTGGAAAAAAAAAAGGAGCTACAGCTCTGTTGAGGTTGGCTGTCTTTGATTCACTGCATGAATGTAGCTGAATTGTATGTGCAGTGAAGGGAAGATCTTGGCAAAATCTGGTCTTAGTTGGAGAGAAGTTAACCAAGACTGTAAATGTGAAAGCATTCCAGCTAATTCCTGGCTAATATTTCTTCTATATCATTCTAGTCTCATTCTAACAGTAATGTGAATTTGAACAATAAGATGTCTGCGTGTTACCCTGATAATAGAGAGCACAGGTAGAACGCTGGCACCAGGGATGCATTCAGTTATACTCTCTACTGTCTATGTCTTGATTTGGAAAACTGGATTGTATGAAGATAAATTCTAGCTTCAAAAATAAAGAGGCTGTGCTAGTCTGGGATGTAATTTTGCCTGAGCCAACTAGGTCTTTTCTATGTGTTAAAAAACCAGACCTGCGCTTCAGCAGTGAAGAGCCAGCCACATTACTGAGAAGAGGCAGAACCCATAGGGAAATCCTTTGTATGCCTGGGTCCCCATTTGACTGCTGTATGTATACTGCCTAAAGTATCTACTGCAGTATCTCTAGGCAATATCTATACTGCCTGAAGAGTCATAGAATTACAACTTGTATAATTCTGCAATGACGAGAATGTTAATGCACGAAATGCTGTCTGAGAAAGTTCACAAGCAGTTGCTCATCGTGGGATTTTTGAGTAGTTCTAGCAGGTAAAAATCTGTGGAAATGTGAATCTTGTTTGAGCTACTTCATCATAAAGATATTCAACTTATACTTAATAAGTGTCTCTAAGTCCTTAATGAGTTAGCACTTACAGTACTGAATTAATCCTGAATCACTGTATTTCCAGACATTTAGTTAATACTGCTGTTGATTACAGTTTACTTAGTGACTGCATCACTGAAGGCTGAATATACTGTTAAGGATCTGAGGATCAGACCAGGTTGCTCAGGGCTTTATGCACTTGTGCCTGAAAAACCTCCAAGGAAGGAGACTGAACAAGCTCTGTGGGCAGCCTGGGCCACTGCCTTCCTGGGGAAAAGGTTTCTGCTTACATCTAGTTGGAAGCTTTCTTTAAGGTTATGATGTACTTAAAAGCAGTAAAAGCTAAAAAAAATAAATACTAATTTCTATTGTTGAAGTTTGAGATGAGTAGTGCTTTTTTTCCTACTTAAGGAGTTGATTGAATACAGTATTTTTCCCTATTGATCTAAGCGGACAGCATTTCTCCTGTGTGCTGCTTTGAGAAATCGAGTTTTTGGGATTTTGCTTTGAGAAACTCAGCTGCAGGTGCAGGGTTAAGAGTTATCTATATGTAGAGCTTTATCTTACCTCTTGAAAAGCCTCTAGGGAGCGGATGAATCAGGCCTGCTAATTAAACAAGCTAGGGGCTGCAAACACATGGAAGTGGAACAGGTGACAAGAATAGCATAAAACACCTTGGCTTCTCTTGCCAGCTGGGCCAGCCTGCAGGTGTTGACAGGCACATGAAGGTAGGGGTGGGAAAACTGTCAGCTTTTCTTCTTCTCACCTTTGATGGAAAGGGAATAAAAAGAACAGCTTATCTTTTGTGTTTAAATATCATTCCAGATGAAAAATTTCATCAGATTCTGTTCCCAAGTGTGTCTTAAAAAGCAAAGAGAAAAATAAACTTAAAAAATAGAAAGAACATGCATCTGTCTTCAATTTAAGTTAGAAGGAATTCTTTAAAACCAAAACAAACCCACTAACCCTTATTTCTTTAACCCTTATTTCTTTACCCTTTCTTACATAATCAGTTATATGGGACAAATTAATATTGGATTTAATAGGCTTTCTGTGCCCAATAGATTTTATACTTGAAAAAATTACCATCATTAGCAAATCCTGGTTATGTTGGAAATAAAGGCTCTGCTTGTATAGTAACACTCCTGCTAGAAAAGAATTTTGACTATTTTGCTTTAGAAGTATTTACTAAAATGGAACTTTTTAATTTTATATATGGGAAATTAAGCATTCTCTTGTTTTGAAGTGTTATCACATAGTCAGAATTAATAATAAGTTTGTGTGCAGCTTTTTCGTTCTGGGTCTGTCAGACTCTGGTTACCTTGTCTCTCAAATGTTTTTACTACATCTGTAGTTAAAATCAATTTCTTCTCTTTGCTCTTTCATACCTCTGAGTCTTTACTTTCCTGTTCAGAACTACTTATGAGCACAGATTGCAGGACTGTGCAAATGACTTCTACATCTTCTAATGCCCCCCCACTTTGGCATATTTGGTATTGGCAAGTGTGTTTCAAAAAGTAATAGTGCAAAAAAGTCTTCCCTATGGGTAATTTCTGGTCTTTGGGGTTGATTCAGAAACCACAAACACATAAACAAACATAACCCACTGTGGAACCAGAGGGAATATAAAAAACATCTAAATCCATCAAGCCAGGCCGGTAATTTTTTTTTTTTTTTTTTAACATGACTTTAAAGTTGTAATACTGGTGTCAGGACCACTGATCAGTTGCCTTAGTTCTTTTGGTTGAAGTGGCTGATAAATAAATCGTTCTTCCAGGCTGCCCTGTTCATCACTGCCGTAGCTGTACCCTCTCAAGGAAGTGCTTGCTGTTGTATTTGGCATTGCAAGTGGTTCCTGCTCCTCTTCCTCCTTGTCCCTGAACGTCATAGTGGTGACTGTGGATGTCAGGATGAGGCATTCTAGAGGGCCTCTTCTACTCGCATTGTCTGGTTTCTTACTTGGGTTGTCTGGTCTCCAGCTCTCTGCTTCTTGCTCCTGCCCTGAGCTGTGTTGCAAGTTTGGTAGCCTGTGTCTCTGTCTTACTACACATAGCAGTGTTGTGGTGATTCCAATTAATCACTCAGTACCTTCACATCTCAGAGTGTGCCCTGGCCAGGGAAGCAGCCCTTGTGGATTCTGTGTTGCTTTATATGTATGACGAGTAAATTAAGAGTGGTTGGGGAAAACTGTTTGAAGTTCTCTTTTTTTTTTTTTTTTTTTCTTGTATTAGACAGAACCTTCTTGTTCTCCTGAATTAAGTTCCTTAATTGTGGATAAAGCAACAAAACATTTCAGATTGTTTTTCTTCTATTGCACTAAATGCTGCTTAGCCACTGTAAAACTTATTCTAAAAATCTGTCAAAGCAGAGTAATGTAGGTGACCATTTGTAGCTGAATTTGTAAATCTGAGATGTACAGATTAACTTCTCTTTAATTCAAGTTTTCCAAGGTCTGCCTTTTAATTCTAAAGCAAATTTATTTTCTCAACCTTCTTTTTAAACAGATGAATCATGTAAAAGACAGATTTGGTGACAGTGTGCCAGAAGAAGTGCTTCTACTGTGTCTGGGCATTACTTCAGGAGTTGGCAGGTTGATCTTTGGCAGAGTTGCAGATTATATTCCTGGTGCAAAAAAAATTTATTTACAGGTATGTTTTTATTATTTCTACATTCCTTCAGAACTGCATATTCTGAAGGCTTTGGTTTCAGGTACTACTAATAAGTAAGCAGAACTAACTGATTGGAAATTGAAATTTGAGAAGTTTCAGAACTCTGGGAAACTCAATGTATGGTGTTTGATGCTAGGAGCCTTTGGCATAAAGTTTTGGTTTTTATTTTTAATGCTAAGTAAATGTCTATTTCCTGCTTGCTGTTTTCAGCCGGGAATGGAAGAAATTACTAATTATTAGCACGTGAGTGAGAACCTCTGGGGATTCTCTAGATTCTGCTTTCTCTGTTTTATCCCATGACTTCATAATGGTTGCAGAAAGATTAATTTTTTTCCATATGTCCCTCTATGAAAGATTTTTGGATCTCTTGATCTTTAAGAGGTGCTGATTTGCTGTTAAGTATGTTCGGAGTACAGCATGCAGTGGTACGGCCATGGGAACATAAGAGGTGCTTAGTTAAGGAGATTTTGCAGAAGGAGTCACAGCTTCCAGAAATGCTGAAGCTTGGGGATGAAGGAGGATATACACTTCTTTCCCTGCACACTTATAAACGATATTTTTTTGAGGCAGTAGAAGAGTTAGTGTAGGATTTTGGAAGAGCTTTAGTCCGCTTGCATGTTGGCAACGAGGAGGGTGTTCTCCATTTGGTCTTTTAAAACGAATAGCAAGGGAGACATCTAGTGGATATTTTCTGCACTGCATTATGGAAAACAAAAACTCTTAGGAAAGAATTACCTTCCCGGAGTATTTGTTGTCATAGATAAACTTAAATTCCCCGATGTGTTTGGGACATTGGTTTCCTATGCTGACATATGGATGCTCCACAGGCAAAACTGTTACCTTTTTTGTTTTCTTTTTAATTCTGCTTTATTTTGCTGAAGGACAGTTTTATTCCTTTAGTCTAAAACAAATAAATAGTCTAAGATTATATTAGAAAATCTTTTGAAAGTATACATTACTACAGCAGTACATTTTTTTTTTTGTGGAGAAATTGTAATGGTTTCACTTCTGTTGAATATAAGCACCCTGAAATAATCATTCATAATATTGATATTTTACTTAAATTACAATAGCGAGGAGTCTAATTACAGTGTTTCAACTATATTAACCTTTTGATATTTCTGTGACTTTCATTTGTGGAAAGAGCTGGGAACAACTTCTCAAAAACATTGGTGCATGAGAAATGACCTTATAGAGTCACTGCAAGATAGTTGATTACAAATGCATTTTCAGAGCTTGCGAAATGGGTAGTGGAATTTCTTTGCCTGTCATGAGTTATGTCTTTGTTTTATCTTGGTATGTAACCTTTGATGGTGGTAATCCATGGAGACTGATTGTATTTATTTTAAAGCAAATACAGGCAGACAGTTTAATTCATTACAAATGCGAGGAAGTTTGTCTGTTCCCTAATATTTGTCAATTTGACGCAATGTGTTTTTATATCTTTTCCTTGGTCATGTTTAGGTGGCCTCATTCTTCTTTATTGGCTTGATGTCTATGATGATTCCACTGTGCCATGTCTTCGGAGCTCTCATAGCTGTGTGTCTCTTCATGGGCCTATTTGATGGGTGCTTCATTTGCATTATGGCTCCTATTGCCTTTGAGCTTGTTGGGGCTCAGGATGTCTCCCAGGCCATAGGGTTTCTACTGGGACTCATGTCAGTCCCTATGACAGTTGGCCCACCCATCGCAGGTGAGTATAGACGTGCTCTGTAGCTGTAAATGTGTTTCTATGTCTGCATGACTTTTTGGCCATGTTTTCCATTCCTACATGGTGTGCAGCACGCTGACATTGTAAGTTTTCTTGGTACGTGCTTGAGAAGATGTGGTGAATTTGACAACTTGGGCGTGGCTTATTAGTTTACCACACTCTTCAAAGTTTGCTTGATCATTTTCATTAAGGTATGCAGATGTAAAACATTCCCCAAAAGAAAGGTAAGTTTCCAGTTGGATTTAGGACCTGACACCTTCCATGCTATTGAAGTGACAGCCTATAGGTTGCTTGTGTTAGAGTAGGACTCCAGATTACAATCTTCAAATTAACTGGATTCCAAAATTAGCTTTATTCATTCTTTGATGGGAGGGTGTTTGACAAAGTAAATGTTTTGAAGCTGAATAGTGGAAGTTCTTTGGAAGGTATAAATGGCTAAAGCTTGTTCCTTACCACTGATGATTTTCAGTGCTCATTTACTCTGAGATCTGGTGAGTGCTACTGAAAGGTACTTAGTAAGTTGTAACTGAACTATGCAGCATTACAAAGGACATATGGAGTTACAAAGATTTTAAAGCTGGAACACCATAGACTAGTTACTTCCTGATCTGGATATACTGTCACAGCCATTAATACTTAAATAGAATTTGACTAATGGGAGGAATTTGGAGAGAGCAATTAGAGTGAATTATTGGCAAACACATTTTTTTAATAAGAGGCTACTAGGAATGCAATATATGCAGTATATCGAGAATAAGAGGAGGGGGTACATTTAACAGAGGCAACTGGAACTAAAAGAGGGAGAATTTCTCCAAGTCATGGTAAGATATAAGTGCTGGAGAAGCTCAAATGAGCAACTTTCAAATAGGAAAGATGATACATGTTTTTGATGGGTGGTAGTTAAGCAGTTGAGGCGTGATATACTGAGCTCTTCATTACTACTTTCAAATGAACTCTGGGATACCTTTCTACTTTTATGTACACTTATATTTGGCCATCAGGTTGTCAGCTGTGCCAGCTCTCAGGTTTCTGCATCTGAAACCAAGACCTGTTTTCTTAATAGATTCCTGAGGCCCCATTATTTATGAGTGGTTATTTCCTGTCTTTCCAGGCTTGCTGCGAGATAAGCTGGGCACCTATGATGTAGCATTTTACCTGGCTGGAGTCCCTCCCCTTATTGGCGGAGCTATTTTATGTTGCATCCCCTGGGTCCATGAACGGCAGAAGTTAAAAGAAAGAGCAAAACCTGTTGATGGAGAAACTACTGAGAAAATGCTGGAAAATGAAAGCACTTTGGTGTCAAATACAACAGAAAAGCCAGTCAGAGAACTGGAATCTGGCATTTGATGCTTTCTTTTCCCTCTACCATCCTGACCTCTACTGAAGTTTGATTTCTACTTTTTGGCTGAAGATATTGTATTACACTGAAGAAGTCTTGAACTATTGCTCAAATTGCAAAACTGTTATAAGAATCTTTTATACCATTGAACTTTTTTGATGAGTCGTTGAATTTGATCTCAAGCCACATTTTCAAGGTATTTGAAGTTTTGTAGCTTTAGTGTGTATGTGTGTAGTGATTATGTGTGTGAAGAGAATATTTTTCTAATCCATCAGAACTGATTTCTGGAAATGTGAAGGCTGTTTTTGGTTCACTGATCCAGGATTCTTCAATCGCATTTATGGCCCATCCAATGCAGGCACACCCATGGGTGTTTATACTGGATAATGTAGTAGCTCTTATGACTGATTTGTTTTTTGAAGTTTCTCATGCTGTTTACAGTCTTTTATAATTCTATATCATGAACATGAATATACATATTTTTGATTCCCTAAACTCTCGATGAAATGATTTTTCATTAGAAAACTAAATTATTAAACATCTGTTTTATTTTCTCTAAATACCCCAGCCTGTTTAGTTTGCCAAAACACTCACGTGTGTTTGCATTCACCTTTCATGGTAGCCCAAACAAAGAATGCTCAGGATTAAATTCTTGGGCTCAGGTTTTGAATATGTGCAAACCAAGCTCTGAGTGCGAACACGTTCAGAAGTAAAGCTGCTGAATGATAGAATTTTTTATTTAGTGAAGGCAATACTATTAAGATGCATGTGTATAATTTTTTTTCAGCCAAACCTCAGAGTAGTGGATAGTTTTGAAACTGTATTGATTAATTCTTTGGAGCAGTATTGTGAATTAGACTAAATTTAAAATTATTCTGTTATACTTGTTAGGTTTTTTTTATTCTTAAAAACCAGACAGCTTTAAAAGATACATTGTAAGTGCAATACCAAGTTGTTTTTAATGTGGAAATATACATGAGCTATTAAAATGAAGTTCATCAATTAAGGATTTTTGCACTAAGTGAACATGCAGGTTGATTACAGGTCTTATATAACTGTGTTCAATTACCTGTAGGATATAGCTCCATATTTTATTCAAATATAAAGAAATGTCTTTGCATGTCCTATTTCTTGCTTAACATCCTAAACATATGGCTCCATTGCTTATGTATTCTTAAGTATTATACACTGTTTGTCAAGCAGGTATTTTGAAAACCTCTTTTTCTGAAAAGTATTTAAAAGCATACTACTTTGAGATGAAAACACTGCTTTTCAGTTTATCATAAAATACTTCTAAGCACAGTGCCTATTTGTGGATGTGGATCAGCAATCACTGAAATAGAATAATTCTTTTTTTCAGGTCCATTCGATACCAATAATTTTTCTTTCCTTGTTTAGAACTGTCATAGTGAAGAGTAAACTAAATGTGATCCGACAAAGTGTGTATTTAAGTGCATTTTCTTAATTAGTAACAGTACTTATTCTTTACACAAACCATGGAGGCATACTCAACTTCTTAAACTATAGCCTTTATTGTCTTTTCTGGTTTCATTATTTTTCTTTCTCCAGTGTTGTTGTAGTAAATTGCTCAGAAAACCCACCTACATTTGATACAAAACAGCAATACTATAGCATTGAATGTTTACATCTAGCAACTGAAAGAAGTTCTCTAAATATACTATACAGAGCATGCTAACTATTGTAGACCAAACCTCAGACCCTTTTTCTATTGCAGACTTTCAATCCCAACTTTATATGAATGAGCTCTGAATAACTGAATCTTAAAATATTAGAGGTATAGGGAGAGACTTGAAGGTGGGAAAAAAACCCCTAAACCAATTTGGAAAATAGAGGTCCCTTCAGGTTCACTGGGACTTGTGCTTTGGCACGTCATAAGTACTTCTAAAATTTTCATTAAGAGATGCATAGTATTGTTAATTAAAATTACTATGAAATGCTGCCTTCATTACAAAAGTGATGTTAGCAGTTGATGTTGCTCTTGTCTGGAGTATTTCTGTAGAACATGTTATTCAGTATTATTTTCCAGTTGGGCAAGGCAAAAGGTGGTGTTGAGTAAGTGTGGTAAAAGCCTCATTTCCTATTGCTTTGTTATGAAAAATTAATGTTCATCACAGATCTTGCATTTCATGTGTTTTAGTGTTGAGTTTTAAACCAAAACCAAGGCTGCTCTTTATCACTGGTACAATTTGAAATGATTGTGACCAGATATCTTGATGTAATTGTGACATTGTCCCGACTTGCTGCTCTGTATCTCTATAAATTATCTAGCAGAGTATATAAAGTAATTGTTGTTAAGTTTTAGAAATGACACAGAAATAGTATAACAATTATATGGATTAATTATCGGTGTGTCCTTTAAAAATAAAAATCCAAACTGTCGTATTTGAGTAACGAAAAACATTATATTGCCCACAAATATGAAGGACAGCATTTATTTAAAAAAAAAAAAAGGCAAACCAAAAGCTACCAACAAACAGATGACTCCAGGAGGAGGTACAATGAGTGAATAACTGTTTAGGAGTGATTATTATGTCAAAACCAGCTAGTGAGTGGGATATTAGATGAGAGGGAAGCAGAGTCAGGGATGAGGAAGCTATGCTGGTGTGGTGATGTTGGAATAACGAACATATTCTGATGCCAGTGCTTGTTTTGCCAAAACTCTAAAATTGGAAAGGTTTCTCAGAGAAGATAAAGTAAATTAATTAATGCAGAAGAATTCTGTTAGCATCTTTTCTGTTACCTTGTATCTATGGGGGAAATGTCCAATAGAAAATAGTTTAAAATGAAAAAAAAAAGTTCAGATTTTCAGTGGTGAGGCCAACCAATCATTGAGAAACTTACTGAGCAATATACTGAATTCTGTATGCCCTGAGGTTTTAAAAATGAGGTTAGCTGTCTCCCTTTAAAAAACCCAAACAAATCCCAAACCAAACCAAAACGCAAAATCTCAAAACAAATAGCTATTTATTACATTAATGAAAATGATAAAATATTGTTGAAATGGTTGCACTTCTGAAAAGTAGGAGAGAAAAGGACTGAATATTCAATTTTATTCTAACTGAATAAATGTAGCAATTTATTTTCAGGTGTGAAAACCTGTTCATGGGAAGCCTGCTGAACTTACATTTTGATGGCCCAGTTCATTTCAGATTTAATCTTGTTGGTGGGTAGATTCTAAAATTAAAATAGTAGCTTAATTCAAGAAGACTATTAAATTATTCTGATGTATCCCTCTCTTGAGAACAGTTTGTAAGAGTACTTTCCATAGATATTGCTATCTCATCCTGTAAACAAAGTAATCATCTTTTTTCTCTGAATGTTCTCAGGGTAAGGTTCAGAAGAAATTGGGTCAAGAGAGGTTCACTTAAAATGGTGGTGTGAAATTTCCAGTCCTACTTAATGCTATAATTAATACATCAGACCTTGAAACCAGGACTAATTTTGAGCAGGGTTTGATTGGCTTCATGTCTGGCTGACACATCTCTTCAGTGCATATGAGATCCTTGTAAATCTTAATATAGCTGTTTAGCAAAGAGTCAAACAACGAAAGCCCTTCAGGTTACTATTTACATCTATGCTACACAACAATATTCAATGATTAATTAGTAAAGAAAGTATTGTTGGATTTGCTTTGGCTACCATAGAAGACCCATAGAAGTCTCAAACCAAGACTTCAAATTGTAACACAGAATTTCTTTCATCCAGATCTTCTTCTGTTCAGCATTAAAATTTTAATTATTTTTCTAAACTTATTTTCAGTGACCATTTATTGCTCCTGAAAATTGCCCCCTCACCTCAAAGATGCTATAGGTGTTCTGTGGCCATTCTTCAGGGTATATTTGGTATCAGAGGTAGACAACTGACATTCTTCTCCTTTGGTTCTCCCCATCCAATGCCTGGGCATATACATTCCCCCCTTCCCTTCAGAGACACTGGATTGTCAAACTGATGCACACCATATTGGATATGGATAGTACTTTTCAGCCTTCCCTGCATTAAATCTTTGAGTAGCCATAACCTGGCAGACCAGCCAAGTTTTGGTGGAGTGAGAGGGGTGAGATTGGATCACCTCCCAGGAGCACTGAAGGCAGCTCTTGCATATCCCAGGTGAATGCTTTGATCACAGGCTTGTGGTGTAAAAAAAAAAGATAGACACTGACATTGTAAAGAAAAAATGCCCTGCTCAGTCCTTTACATCAGGTAGTACATGCCAAAGGGACGGGAGATGCTTCCTTGCAGCCCCAAAGGGAGTATGTCAGGATGGGAATCAGTGCTACTATCCTTAGTATCATTTGTATAGTTTAGCTTAAACAGCCAGGCTCTCTCTGTGCTGGCATGGGGCAGCTCCTTGCCTCGGGAGCTCAGAGTGGCCCAGCTGTGCCCTCTGAGCATGGAGCAGAGGTGGTGCCTTGTCTGGGGCCTGGATTACCCCTTCAGAGAGCTGGAAGTGTTACAAAAGCTGGCATCTGAAACTTTTTGTCAGAAATGACCCTCTGCTATTAAGAGTGTGTGTGTATGTATATATAAATACAATGTATTTTGACCAGGACATGCACAAACATTCTGCATTTAACTAGAGGAGGTGTAGCACTGAAATGTGAGAGATGGCTGAGGAAAGAGTAATTATTTTCGTTGTGTGTCTCACTGTTGACAAGCACAGCACCATTACAGTTCCAGCCAGCCAATGAGTTTCTAGCCATGTAAACTTTGGCATATGTTCAGTATGCCTCTTAGTCTATATGTATTGTGTCAACAATTGTAATGTTTTGGAACTGCATATGCTAAGATTAGAGTGATTTTATACCAAAATGTTTGCTAATATTGATAACACTGACATGTTGAAGTATCTTTATAGACATCATATTTTGTATGTTGTTTTTGATATTAAAGGATATATGTTTTGCTAGCATTAACTACATTCTTTCAAGTTCTGCTTTGTTGAGTAAGAAATGAATGTCTAATGTTTTTCATGGTGCTAAAATAACTGTGATCAGCCTCAAATTATTCAGAATAAAGATGGTAGTTTAAAGTGCCCCATTTGTTACTACATTCATAATTTTTAGTCTTATTCTCATGTAAAACTTGTAATTTTAAAAAACTAATTTTATGTTATATTATGATAATTATTGAATCTAGTGTGCAGACTTCTGTCTCAAAGACTTTATATCTTTTATTACCACTGTGCTCTGACTGAAATATTCCCATTTGACCCTAAATTAATATATGGTGCTACCCATATAATTCTGATTTTAATGACAATCTATTTTAAGATTGTTTATAAACCTAAACTACTGAGTTACTTCTTTCTGAAAAATTTATGTTCTCTTTCCATTCTGGGTTTTAATATCAAACTTACAGAAAGAGATATATTCACAAAAGGCAGAAGTAAAATTGAGGGAGGGAGAGAAATGGGTAGAATAAGCTTGAATCGTGTTTTAAAAGAATTCTGATTTTTATTTTTTTTTTTCCTCCATTTTTGCTTCATGAATTGCCAGTGTAATTCAGTAGGACCTTTGATAATTTACTGGCCTGCTACCAGTTTCATTTTGATTTACCTTGGCGGCATGAAGCATGGAGTATTTCCTCATTGACAACTTAAATGAATCTCAGGAATTCTTTCACCTTTTCTTTGTAGTAGGGCCAAATATTTAATTTTCTTTAATAAACATATCTGATGTTACAGGGGAAACAATCCCCTTTTCTCTAAGCTGCTTGTAGTTCAAATTTAAATTTGAAAAAGATGCCCAAAACCTTTATAAGAGCCTGGGTGCTGTTTCCATTTGTACATTTTTTGAGGTACAAAGCTTCTTTTTAAGTGTTTAAAACAATAAGTCTAGGGAATACATTTCAAAGGCTGCTGTATCTTTTCTGGGAAGCTGTTTTTATAAAAAGGCAAAATACTAAAACTTAGAAATGCAGTTTGACTTGTATATGACTTTCAGAAAATAAATACTGATGTTTTACACTCGAAATTGTTTTATCTGGAATTGTCTCTACTGCTGGACTTACTGAACAGAAGCTCAGCAGTGTTCTGCAGATAGGTAATAGTTCAGACTTTGCACTCTTGCAAAAGTATTGACATGGCTATGAACCATCCGGGTTTAAATGTTATCTCTCACTGTTACTTGTAGCAGCTGAATATTTTAATGCATAAATTCCCTCGGGCTACCCGGAACAGGAGTGTACTTGCAACATGCTTGCCAGTGCCAGGAGAAACAGGAATTGGTTGCTACATTCTCCATGCACTGTTATATTCCAGTATGTATTTGTTATGAAAAACTTGCAAAACAATGCAAGCCAGTTTGGAATTATCTTTGAGTTGTTTGTGAGGCTTAAACATACCAAGTATGCTGAAGATTAGAGCCTTTCTTACAGAGAACATTCTTATGAGAATGAAACAAAACACGTTGCACAGCCTGTGAGCTGCTTCAGGCGAGTGGTGGGAATTTATATAGTTTTATAATACTTTTATGATACTTTTACCACCAGGGATGTTTTAATACTTGTTCTGAGGAGACCCAGCAACTCTCTGTGTCTTGAGAAGGTTTATCAATATATGACAGTCACCGTAGGAGAGATAACAACCTTTTATGCTCGGTTGTGTGAAAGGTCGAGTGAGTTCTCTGGTTTACAGGGGCTCATTTAACTAATGAGCTCCTCCCTGGCATGCCAGCGGTGTGGCATAAGACTGCAGCTGAGCGCAGGGTGAAGAGTAGAGTGTGAACTGCCCTGGGAATGCCGGTCCTGGAGGCAGATCAGCGTTCCGAGGAGGAGGCAGCGGCGGCGGCAGAGGCGCAGCCCTCCCCATGCCCTGCGGAGTCGGGCGCTCCGGCAGCTCCTCCTGCCGCCGTGCGTGGGGCGGAGCCGCCCCCCTCGGGCCCGGAGGGGCCCTCGGAGCCGGCGCAGGGAGCCATGGCCGATGCCGGGAGGGAGATGTACGTCCGGTTTGTGGGCCCGGAGGAGCCAGCGGAGGAGGAGGCGGCGGCGAGGCCGACGGGCGGCGGGCGCTGCGGCGGGGCCGGAGCCGCCCTGCGCTGGTGCATCACCGGGGCGCTGTGCGCGGCGTTCCTGGGGCTGGTGAGTGAGTCCGTTCCTGGGAAGGGGGAGAGCGGGGGGCCATGCGGCCCCTTCCCGGCCCGGCCGGGGGAAGGGTCGGGCGAGGTGACGCCACATCTGCCCTGCAGGGGATGAGCATCGCGGTGCTGGGTCCCACCTTCCCCAACCTGGCCGCCAACGTCGGCAAGAACGTCAGCGACATCTACTACATCTTCGTGGGCCGGTCCCTCGGCTACCTGGGCGGGTCGGTGATCGGCGGGGTGCTCTTCGACTGCATGAACGCCAGTCTCCTGCTCGGTGAGTGCTGCCCCGTCAGCCCCAAGGCCGCGGGGGAAATCGGCATTTTCGAAACTGTTCAGGGCGACTTGGGCTTCTCCTCAGCGTGCTCAGCCCGACGGGGACAGGTGTGGCCTTTCCGTAGCGGTGCCGAGCCGTGGGGAGGGGCGCCCGTGGCACGTGGTGCTGCAGCTCCCCGTAAATCCCGGACAGTTATGCTGCTGCTCGCTGTCGCCGTATTCTGCCCTGTTGGGTTCCTGACACTGCCTATGCTCGGGCATTACAGCGTCACTGCCCACAGGCTGGGCCCGCTGGGTACATCAGCAGTGGTAACTGGAATTGAACTGACAAGATCTGTTTGGACTGGAAAAGTATGTCGGACTTCTCCTAGTTTGTATTACGTAATGTGCCTGGCACAGATCCCGTTGGAACATACAGGCTTCTATAGTGCCACTCCACGAAACACAAGCAGAACGGGAAGCTGTGTTTTGGCTGTCATGCACACCCCAGAAACCTCCAGCTGTCACTGAGGCACACTTCTGTGGGGAGAGATATCTAAAACCATTCCCTTACTTAACACTCATCAGACATGATCTTCCTCATGTGGACAAAAGTCCGGAGATTTTTACTGGAGGGCCTTAGCCAAATTGGAACTTACTTTAAATGGAGAATATTAAATACTGTCTGTGATGGTGGAAACAAATTTAAACTGTAGGAACCACAGCTGATGGTCTTAACAGTTTTCTAGACATGTGGAAACTTGCTTCTATAGGAGCACAGGACTGGCCTTGTCCTGGCAGAGCAGGGCTGCTCAGCCGTCAGGGTGCCAGGAGCCACTCTCAGCACCCAGAAATGAGGGGCTCCTTTTAGAGTTGTTTTAGTGTCACATTCCAGTAGAGATTCTCAGAGAACACCTAAAATAGTGGAAGCCCTGCCTTTTTTTCTTTCGAGTCCAGTAACGTGTGTTCCTTGATGCTGTAAGTTAGGGATTAAAGCATATACCAGGGCTCGCTCTCTTCTTCTTTATCCAGGGAAATTCAGAGTTGTGCTTTTCTTGAGGGCCATGCTCTAACCACAGGATCAATTCAGAGAATATGAGAAGATCCGTTTTTCCATTGCTAAGTGTTTGTTTTATTGTATCCCTGTGTGCCTGTCTCCTGTAAGGAGCAGTCATATCATGTAATGTCATTCTCCCCTCTTGTCTCCATTTCCACGGATCAGTTATTTGCTCTTGTTCTAAGATGCTTAAGAGTCTTCTCCCTGTCCTTTATCTGTCTTCTCCAGAACACCTGCAAAGTGGTTTTCCTTTTGCCTCCTCCCTGTGCATCTGACAAGGTCAAAGTTGTCTGTGTCTCACATTTAAGACTTTATCTTCCATAATGGAATCATTACACCTGCGGAAGTGAATGCTAACTTGAAATAGTTTAGTATTTACTTTTTTTTCTGAGGTATCATGCAGGATAGCTTTCTGTCAACAATGCTTGGAAAATGACCGATCTAATCCTTTCCAATTTGGTAGTGCCATGGCAAGACAACAATTTGAGCAACTGATCCTCTTCTCAATTTTTGTCATCTGAGGGCTGCCTGTAAGAGATTTTTGCTTGTGTAGTTTTACCTCCTATCTTTAAATTGCTGAAACCCTGCTACTGTACCGAGAAAAAAATTGAAGACACAATCTATCTTTGTCAGGGATGCTTTGAAGTGCCAGTCTTCAGGTGTGAAGCTGAAGTGGGCAACTGAGCACCTGCTGAGAAGTTACTTTTCAGCTCTGAGTGGGGCACCTGAGAAGCTGTACTTAATTCACCCCATCTCTAGCATTTTCTTCTTGCAGCTCAGCATGCATGCTTTCAGAAATGTTTGGAGGCATGTATTCCAAGTATCTTGCTAGGACTTTAGGGTTCTGGGTATTTATTTTTTCCACTGTTGTTGGTTTTGTTTGGAATTAACCTAAGTTCTTAATTACATCAGTCCCCATTGATCTTTTTAATATCTGCTGCATCTATGATCAGACATTGATTTGAAAAATAAGAGAGATATCTGAACTGGTATAAACCTTCTAAAAACATAATACTGTATGTTCAAGATATTAATTGCAGATTATTTTATTATGAAGGTAATTATAAGCTTAGAATTTGCCTGCTGAATTTCCTCCCAAATGGTAATAAAAATAATTTTAACTGCTAACAAATATTTTTTTGGAAAGGCATGTTCTAAGTGTAATCAGTAATGGCAAAACTAACACAGTTAGTGAATGAGAAATGATGAGAAATTTTGTAGCTCTGTCTCTTAAAACTCCAGAAATCCCTTGGAATATATTCCTCATGTGGGAACAGAATATAAATTAAAGTCAGCATATACAGAGGTCTCTTGGTGGCCAAGGTGCAATTACTTCAAAGGATTTTAAGAGTTTAGTGATTTGTGTTCTTTTAAAACATAGCCAAATTAAATGCTATGCAGTTCTCAGAGGGCAAACTTGATACTGGTTGCATGGTGAAGTAACATTTCTAAATCAGAAGTCTGCAGAAGACTTCTTGGTGTCCTAGCAGTAGCTACTACTCCCTTTGCTTTAGCGGTTTGTCACTCAGTGTTTATATCCTGATAAAATTCTATTTTTTCCAAATGAAAAATGATCTGTTGAACTTTCTGTCTGTTACTGCTAATCACGGATCGAGGTATTTAGGTTACATCACTTATTCTCTGTAACTTTGATAACTATGCATGTATTTCTATTTCTTGGTCTTCCGTGTAGTTTAAATGGAAACTGTGGTATGTGAGGGTTTTGTTTTGTTTTTTAACCTTTCCAGCATTATCCATGGTTGCAACAACGGTTGGTCTTTATGGGATACCCTGGTGTAAGGACTCCCTGCTGTTAACTGTCTTGATGTCAGTTATTGGAGGCTCCATGGGAATTCTGGACACAGGTAAGGCTCCTTCACCAAAATAATTGGAAACTTCAGGCATACCAAAATGGTTGTTGTTTTTATCTGTGACACATCTTGAATTAAAAGAGGGGAGCTGTTTTACCTGGCGGAGATTCTTGGATTCATCTGGTCCTGAGGCTTCCAGTGTTCGTGTGTTTGTGATAGGCCTTCCTTTAAGGGGCTTGGGGAGTGGAGTGACCAGTGTGGATTACAGTGGAACATTACAGGTGTAAAGGAAGTGTCCTGTGCTCTTTAAGCAGTGTTTTCTTTAAATTACACGAGCTGGTCAGGATACGGTTCATTAGCATTAGCTGGAGCTGAGTTAATCATGAGCAAGCCTTTGTGTTTGAGAGAGATATTATCACAGTTGCTGGGTTGGAGTGTTTCCCACCTAAAGCTGGCTAGGCAGAAGTTGGGAATTCACAATAGGCATTTACTGCCATAGCTCACAGCACCATGGCACCTATCTCCCTGAATCAAGGAATATTTTCCACCCTTGGCTGGCCTTGCTTAGGTGACTGGGAATACAAATTTGCTCTGTCCTCCAAATTGTAAGTCTGTGGCATTTGCGTACTGCAAATGGCCTGGAAAGAAACCCAAAAATCAATGACGCTTTTGCTGGAAAACTGTTCAAACCTAGTTTTTTAGTAGGCTCCTTATTGGAGGGAGATGATCTCAGAGATCTTTTCTAGCCTAAATGATTCTATAGTTCTAAGATGTACAAGTGAAGTTGCAGAGCAGATGTCTGCAGGTGTGGTTGGAAAGGTCAGTCATACTGGATGGAGGTACAAAAAATAAACTCCCTCAGAAACAAGTTCATAAATTCATGGGACACAGCTTAGAAAGGATGAGTTAGGGATGGCCAGCTTTAGCAGGCAGTTTTCATGGCAAGAGACCTGGGCATACTTAGAGATGCCTGGGAAATGCTGTCATACTTGCACGTGGAGATTAGGAAATGACTACAAATACATCAGCAGTGGAGTGTTCTGGCATTGCTGTAGAACGTGGTGGTGCAGCTGCAACACGTGGCGGCTGACCCGGGATCTCTCCAGTGATGTCCCAGCAGCGTGGTGACTAAAGGATCCTGGGGATGCTTACTAGCCAGCAAGGTAGGATCCGGCTGACCAGCTTCAGGGAAGGCTTTATTTCTGAGAAATAAAGAGCTGGCTCATGTATTAACCAAGCTGTCCAAACAGCTCTGGAAGCATCCCAGCCAGGGCCTGGTTGTTGTGGCTCGCCTGGTTGGCCACACAGAGGAATGATGGCTGCACATGTCAACCATTTGCCATAATTCTGTGGGGTTTGAGGGAGCCCTGGTAAGATGTAAAAGAGCAGGATATAGGGATCCAGTAGTGAAAAGATGGTTTGGTAAATAACCCAAGTGCCGAGGTGCACTTGCTGTCTCTGGTAGGATCCTTATACACAGCACTTGGTTTAAAAATTCTTCAAATGGGAAAATCTTGTTGGATAATGGTAAAAATCCTTTAGGCGGTGGATCTACTCCTTGGAAGTCAGATCTGAGAGGCAAGGAGATTTCCCAGCTTGATCAGGAGTAGCAGAAGAAAGTAAGAGCAAGGCAGTAAAGCGTAACTGAGTTAATTTGGAACAGTTTTCGTGCTGAGGGCTGCTGTACTGCAGCACAGGAATTTGATTACTGCTCTTGTTTTCCTGCATTTGTCTGAGGGATCACTTGAAAACATCTCTCTCAGACCTTGTTTTCTAGCATTATTGCTGATCTGAGGGTATTGTAGTTTGATCTTTGCAGCGGTATTGATGTAAACCTTTCTGCTTTTGGAAAGTCCTTTTAATGCAGTTGAGGTAGTCCCAGCCCATCAGAAGCAAGCAATGGATGTTTTTTCCTGGGATGTTGTTTAATGGGGCCTCTGATTCTTAGTGTTGTGCATTGTTGCTTTTAATACTTAAAGAAATACTTAAAGAGCAGCAGTTAAATTTGTTCACTTAAAAAAGGCTGGAAAATGCTGCATATTGTCAAGTAGGGTAATTAGAACCATAGAATCAGTCATTTAGATTGAAAAAGACCTTTAAGGTCACCAAGTCCAACTGTTAAGCCAGCACTGCTGAGTTTACCATGTCCCTAATGCCACATCTATCTGTCTTTTAAGTACCTCCAGGGATGGTGACCCAACCACTTCCCTGGGCAGCCTGTTCCAAGGCTTGACAGCCCTTTCTATGAAGAAATTTTTCCTAATAACCAATCTAAACCTCCCCTGGCACAATTGTGGCTGTTCACTGTTGCTGCATGGCTCTTAATTTTGACTGCTGCGAATACCCTTCTAAAGTTCAAGTAATCACATGGATTTAAGGCAGAATTTCAGTTAACTACTGTTTTGCACATTGTATTTGTTAAATCTGGCATTATTGTACATTAGTAATATAGGTTATGGTTTGTTTTGTCTTTTTTTTTGTCTTTAAAACAGTATCTGGTCTCAGACTAAAATGACCGAATCCTCCTCTCTCCAATTGCAGGTGGCAATGTACTGGTACTGAATACCTGGGGAGCAGAGGCTGGGCCACACATGCAGGCCTTACACTTCAGTTTTGCTGCCGGTGCATTTCTGGCTCCAATCCTGGCTAAAATGGCTTTGAGAGGTTCCGAATCTGAAGAACGTCCAGTGGCTGAAAAGACAAACCAATCTGCCCTGAAGTCTGTGCCGACAGCATCGGCTGCATCAGCTACACCAGCACTGCAAGACCATCTTGAGGAAGACTTTTTGTGGTCCTATGTTGTCATAGGGACCTATCTTCTCTTAGTTTCCCTCTTCCTTTTTTTTTTGTATTCAAAGGGCAGCTCAGCTCGTGACAAATCAAAGACTTCTCAGCAGAAGGGCAAGCTTGCCAAATACCACTGGGCTCTAATTGGTCTCCTGTTCATATTCTTTCTTTTCTATGTGGGAGCAGAGGTCACTTATGGCTCTTATGTATTTACTTATGCAATAGTCTTTGCTGAAATGAAAGAAAGTGAAGCAGCTGCTTTGAATTCTGTCTTCTGGGGTGCATTTGCTGCTTGCAGAGGAGTGGCAATATTTGGTGCTGCTTTCCTGTACCCTGGCACCATGATCACGCTGAGTCTCGTAGCCTCTGCTGTCTCCTCTTCAGCCTTGGCCTTCTTTGCACATTACCGAGCTTCCCTCTGGGTGGGAAGTGCCGTGTATGGAGCATCAATGGCCACCGTCTTCCCCAGTGGCATTTCCTGGGTAGAACAGTACACAGTCGTGGAAGGAAAATCGGCTTCTCTGTTTGTGATCGGCGCTGCGCTGGGCGAGATGTGCATTCCCGGCGTGGTGGGGTATCTCCAAGGCAGGTTTCACCACGTTCCTGTGGTTATGTACACTGCCTTCGTGTCTGCTGTAATGACAGTTGTACTCTTCCCAGTGATGTACAAATTGGCCACCTCTCCCCTTGAGAATGACTTGAAAGAAGTGAGTGACAGTGAGACCCAGAAAGCTTTGTTGTCAAACTCAAGGCTTACTGAGGATGAAGAGGATGAGGACGATGAGGAGGATGTGAGAGAGTGGAACAAAGCAGACTTTGAGGTAATAGAAATGAATGACAAGCTCAAAAACTCTCTGATAGACACCTCCCCTAAAATACCAGCAGACTCTCCAGCCCAAGTTGCTCTCCAGCCCCATCTGGACAATGTGTCGGGCGATTCTCCAGTGGTTACTGGTGGCTCCCCTGGGAGACAAAACGGGAATGTTGCCTGGGAGAAGAGTGATTAAAGTCAAAGCTGACTTTCATTTTTTTAAAATGGAAATTCAGCCTGCAGCGATGTGTTCCAGAGTGGGCAGGTCCTCAATGATGTGAATGGCGTAGCATGATAAATGTTGGCTATGCCAAAACTGTTCAAATGTTAAGAGATGTTTACTAAGTGTGAGGCATGCATCCAAGTATGATATGCTGTGATAACTGGGAAAGAAGGGGACTGCTCAGACTACTCCATTTTTTGGGACGGGTGAAAGGTGCAGGTCCGAGGTGCTTTGTCACAAAATATTTTCATGAGAGGAGAACTGTTGTCTGTGATGCTGAACTTTCCTACCTTGTGAAAGAGGAATATTTTTATTGCATTTGAAAGTTGTGTGTGATCTGGATATCAGTTAAAATTTCAGGTGATGTTCAGCAGCTGTAAATTGAATAACCTTTTGGCAAAATATATAAATTCCTGGTTCTATCACTAAGATGAGAAAAAAATGGAAATTATTTCTTAGGAGTGGAACCGTGCCTTTGGGTCACTTCAAAGCAGTTTAGGCTGAAGAGGCACAAAATGGGTCATTGTTAATCTGCTCTAATGCACAACTCTGACTTATTCAACAGCAGTGAGTTATCTAAATAACCTAAAGTATTTGTGATTTTGATTATGGCACTACCACTGAAATCAATAAATATATGTGGAAGATGATAAAATTATCATAGAATCATAGAATGGTTTAGGTTGGAAGGGATCTTAAAGATTACTTAGTTCCAACCTCCCTGCTGTGGGTGGGGACAGCTTCCACTAGATCAACTTGCTCAGAGCTCCATCTTGCCTGGCCTTGAACACTTCCAGGGATGGGGCATCCATGGCTTCTCTGGGCAACCTGCTCCAGTCCCTTACCACCATCACTGCAAAGAATTTTTTCCTAATATCTAATCTAAACCTACCCTCTTTTAGTTTGAATCAATTCCTCCTTGACCTGTCACTACATGCCCTTGTAAAAAGTCCCTCTCCATCTTTCTTGTTGGCTCCCTTTAGCTAAAAGAGATTACTTAATATATGGTATTGGTATAGGGATGAGTTCTTTTTAAGCCAGTTGTTTAAATTAAGGTTATAACAACTTCTCTGGCTTCCTGTGCCAAGACTTTCACAAAGTAATGTGTTAAAATGAAAATTTTAGGAGCGGGAATTATCAATGAGACAAATGTTTCCGGTTGTACTGTGTGACTACTTGTCCCTGACCAGCTGGATTGGTGCCATTTGGGTTTCTTTGGGGGATGACATTAGCAGAGATGCTGTGGCTTACATGTGTAGGTTCATTGCTGCTAAGGAGGAAGCCCCAGGCAGGAGCAGTCACACCAGCGAGCCCTTGTAAGAGGCAAAGAAAAAAAAAGGAATAGTAGCCTATGGCAAAATGTGCCTCTCAACAAATTTGGAGTTTCAAGTTGACAAATGCCAAGATTACTCTTAAGTGTTGGTTTTTTTTTTTAAGGCTGTGTGATCAGAGTGTGCTCATGTTTGCTTTTTTTTTTTTTTAAACTATGCACTTTTATTAGTATTTTTCTTGCTAAGGGTTTAATTTACTAATGAAAGAGCTCTAGGTGTAACACAGGTGCCCAGATGGCCAAGAAGGCCAATGGCATCCTGGCTTGTGTCAGGAACAGTGTGTCCAGCAGGACCAGGGAAGGGATTCTTCCCCTGTACTCAGCGCTGGTGAGGCCACACCTGGAGTGCTGTGTCCAGTTCTGGGCCCCCTCAGTTCAGGAAGGATATTGAGGTGCTGGAGTAGGTCCAGAGAAGAGCAACCAGGCTGGTGAAGAGACTGGAGCACAAATCCTATGAGGAAAGGCTGAGGGAGCTGGAATTGTTTAGCCTGGAGAAGGCTCAGGGGAGACCTCATCACTTCCTACAACTCCCTGAAAGGAAGTTGTAGCCAGGTGGGTGTTGATCTCTTCTCCCAGGCAACCAGCAGCAGGATAAGAGGGCATGGGCTTAAGTTCTGCCAGAGGAGGTTTAGGCTGGATATTAAGAAATTTTTTACAGACTAATCAGACATTGGAATGGGCTGCCCATGGAGGTGGTGGATTCACTGTCCCTGGAGGTTTTTAAAATGAGACTGGATGTGGCACTTAGTGCCATGGCCTAGTAACCACGGTAGTATTGTATCAAGGGTTGGATTTGATGATCTTGGAGGTCTTTTCCAACCTGGTTGATTCTATGATTGTATGATAGCACAGAACCTTAGATGTTCCCTGGATGTCAAGTTTGTTTTTGTTCCCTCTCTTGTCCTCCAAATGTGTAACCTAGAATTGCATGGCTTCTTTGCTTTCTTCTGAGAAGTTAGTGAGCAGCTGGAATCAACTTGCATGAAAATGCCTTTTTTTTGTTTGTTTGTGGTTTTTTTTTGTTTTGTTTTTGTTTGCATCTTCCCATGTTGCAGGGTGTCCCCCCTCCCTCTGCCGTCGGTACTTAAATGCCATTGTGGTTTTGCCAGATTCCTCCTGTGGCAATTTTTCCAGTGCAATGCATAAACCTGCACTTTAAAATGAGGCCTTGCTTCACCTGTGGCACACAATTTCTCTTCTTTGCTTACAATGATGGTAAATGCTTTTAAATTCCAGGCCAAGTCCTGTCCTAGGTGCAGGTGACAGGAGCGAGTCAGTGTGGCCTTGTGTGCTCAGCTGGTTTGCCCTGGTAACAAACGTGTGGTAGGCACATGTGAATGAGTGCAGCCCCAGCGTGCATTTCATAATTTTTCCTTTTCCCATTTTTCCTCCTGCCCACTGCAGGAACTGCTGTGTGTGTGGAAAGCAGGCGGTATTTGCTGGTAGATGGGGAGAGAGAAAGTGCAGGACACACAATGAAAGATATGGAAACTTTTCTGTGGCAGCTCCTCATTGCAGCTGCAATCCATGGGCTTCACCTGCACTGACGTCAATTAACAGAGTTTCCCCACACCCGAGATCTTGTTGCCAGAAGAAAATAATTTAAAGAAATATACCAGGCAACCAGGAAGATTTTAAATATCCCTAATTCATACACTAATTTTTGATGAATCTCCATATTGGAGTGTCCTGCACATAAGCTTGTTCTCAGGGATAGTTTACGTGTCTTGAGTACTAAAAATCCCAGAAAATTAAATCAAAACTTCATTAGGAAATACCCTGTAACCTTTGTGAAGCTTATCTACTATATATATGCACACATTTATTTGTTTTTCTGACCAATGTCTTCCCAACAAATGTAAAAATATTGCCCAAAACAAAGTTTTGGTTTTTTTTTTAAATTGCCTGTGTTAATTCCTGCATAACTTGAATTCATTCCCATTTCCCCCTTAAAATGCAGGAGGCCTCTGAAGTAGGAATGGAGCAACAGGATGGGTCGCCAAGATAAGAGTAGCCTTTTCCCAAAAATAAGGGATCCAAAAAGTAGAAGCTGTAAATAGAACTTGTAGAATTATCTTGAATGGTAGCATGCAGAATCATGCCCTACCTGATGCCTAGAGACCTTTGTCTGAATGACATCTAAATTCAGAGTCATCTTAGCCATGACTTGGAGCCTTCAAGGTCTTAGTTCTGGTCTCAAACTCAAACTGGGATGTACTGACAGAAAGTGTTCTCCTTATCCCCCAACCAGCCTGCTTTTAATAGCAGGAGCTGTCCTTGAATGAAAATTAAATCTTTGAAGCCATTTAAGTTTAAAACAAGTTCTAGAACATTTCCGAGTCCAGCTCACAGCAATTCTAGGCACCATTAATGTTCAAGGCTTAGCTTTCCCCTGTTCTTGGATTTGGTGTTCCTCAAGGCTTGTTTTTAGACAGTGAGTGTTAGTTTTCACATGTTTAAATATCCTTTCCGAGTAAGTTGCTTCCTGGCATATAGTTATCGAGGGTCTGTTTACAGTGCGGATCTATTTACAGTGCCTTTTAAGTTGCAGGTCCTCCAGAAAGTTTAAAAAGTACTTGCATGTTAGGGGTTGAAACTACTTGAAACAAATTGTATTATGTTACTGTAACCCTGCTTATGCTAGAAAAGTAATCTCTCTGTTGAGGATGAGAGCTGTGATTCAAGGATTAGATATCTGAATTTGATAAGAATCCTATTTTTGTTCATAAAACCAGGAATGGGTTGCAGATGAGCACTCTGCTCCAGTGAAAGGTAACCTCTTGCAGTTAAGTGTTATTTAATACTTTATTTATCTCCACAGCACTGCCAAGTACTGGAATGTATGGCAAGCACTCACACTCCTCGCATTTGCACTTTATTCTTTATTCTTTACATGACCAATGCTTGAATGCAAGAGCAGGCAAAGTTTTATGCCTTGATGGTTTATTTTTTTAGCTACTTTGCATACAAGTGCATTGCCATCTGTGGATGTTCCATTATATATTTAATAGTTTTTATTCTGCTTGGTGTGGGTTTTACATTGTACTGTATAATGTGAAATTTAATAGGCTGACTTGTGTTTTGACTGTAATAAATTCCTATCTATCTGGAGAAGGCACTCAGGTTCCTTGATGTAAATAAAGTTTTGGTCTATTTTTCAAAGCTACTCTGGACTCTAAATTTAAAACTTAGTCCTGTTCTGAGTAATGGAAAACTGGAAATATTTATCTTCTGGTTTGGGGAAGGCCTCTAAGAATTGCTACTGAGGTTTTAGATCCTAAAGTTTAAGCTGGATTCTTAACTCTTATTTGAGCAGTCTTGTTTATATTACTGGGTGTGCCAGACAAGGGAAACAAAGGTGTCTGCAACTGAGGGTAAACATTAAAAAAACCCCTATATAATTTTTTACCATATTGTTTTATTCAACTTTAATATGGTTTCCATTATTAACTTCTAAAACAAAATGATTTCCAGTTTAGAAAACGATGCACTGACCACATAATTCCTTTTCCATTTTATACAGTTATACAAATATTCTAAATACACATTTTATCAAGATGGTGGCAAATAAGATTTAACTGTACAGTACATAAGGAAAGAAAATATTTTAAGCATATTTAGAAGCAATAGAAATGTCTATACAAAACAAGCAAAAATGGAATAAAATTTTATATTTAAAGTATTGCAACAGTCCCACAGGTTTGTAACAAAAATGTCTTTGCACAGTTCCTCACAATGCCCCATTAATAGCTAAAGCAAGACAGCAATTTTTAGAAAATGATGTTTCAAAATGCTACACATGATACTACTGCTTGCACAGTTTGATCAAATAATAATCTACTTGGAATCAAGCAAAACTTAGGAGGAGATATACCAACCAACTTTAAAATTATCTGTATAAAAGTCATTGCACATTATTTTACTCAGTTGTTTGAAAAGTAAAAAAGTGTATTTACAAAATATTTCGCAGACAAAATTATAAAGTGAATGGATAATATATAAGTAACACGTCTTGATACTGACAGTTCAAGAACACACACAAATGGTTTTATCGTTTCAAGAGGTTTTCAGTGCTCCTTCCTCCAGGAAGTAAACTTGACTTCTACTTGGAAATGGATTTACAAGATGTTACACAGAGCTATTTCAACATCAGCATTATAAAACAGTATGTTAGAAACATGAAAGGAAGAAGAAATTTGTACATCTTAAAAAGTGAGCTATTCATAGATCAACAAATGGGTTGGGTTGTTGTTGTTTTTTTTTTCTAAATTTACTTATGGTAAGTGTTCATTTTTCTTCAGATAATAAACCCAACAGGTAAAATGGAAATCCTGGACTAGATGAGAATTGAAAAAGCACCATGCACAATAGTCTTAGTGTGGTAAACACTGAAGAAAAAAAAAATAGCACCTGGAATCCTGTAACACAGATCATTTAAAACTGGTCAAGCAGCTGGCGAAGATACGGTGCCTTTGACAGTTCTCTGCTTACTCTGGAGAGCTTGAAGAGTATTGGGCAGTTGAGGGAGACGCACGGGATCTGTCGATCAAAGCAGCCTGTACAGTTCTTGCATATCTACATTACATGTAAAAAAAGCAAACCAGATTATTTTAAATGACACAAGCAAGGCATAAACCACTTGGGACTACTAAATCAAGACTATCAGCAGGACAGGCACAGCCTGGGTGCACTGAGCTTTTCCCCAATGCAGGGGGACCCAGAGGAGCTCCCTTCTCTGCTGCAGCCCCTCCTGTTGCTGCCAGACAGCTCATTTGGCCGTGGGTGGGGTGGCTGGCAGGCATCACCCACTCTAAACTGGGCAGAGAACAACAGAAGGACTGTACAGCTCAGGTTCAAATCCTGCTAATTAAATTCTACTTGCACATGGTGGTACTTGAAAAAACAAGGTAAATACGTTATGTGGATTTAAGCGGGACAGAGTGTTCCATTCATGATAAACTTACCCTGTATAAAAGTTTCCTAGTGAAAAAAAGACAAAATTCTTACTCTGCAGTTATCCTCTGCAGAGAAAAGGGACTTTAAATAAATTACTCTTGTTTCAAAATAAGCTTCAATTAGTTTTATCTATCAGAGTCAATCACTCCCAAGACAGGAATACACAGGCCACATAAGTTGTACTGCTCTCCTTGTTCAAGGAATTCCTTGTTAATGCTCCTTGAAAGTACTTTTAACATGAGATACCAGATTGAATAAAATAGTAGCAGGTATAGTTTTTCCAATAGTAGCTACCTTCAGAAAACTAATGGCCCCTGCTTTGCTATTTTATCTTTTGCAGCATTTGTCACCTCCAGTGGTTTTTCTAAAACCTCAGAAGTTTCCTTCCTGTGTTTTGTAACTTTAAAATGTTACACAGTTATCCTACCAGTTGCAGAGCTTGAACAACAAACCAAAATTATATTGCTTTGCTTTTAAAACTAATTATTTTTCTTCTTTCCATGAAGAAGAAAGACCTGCATCAGCAGGTCTCTCAGGTCAGACCTGCATCAGCACCAAATTCCTTCAGACCAGAAACTCAGACTGACCAAAGCCAGAGAGGAGCAGCCCCTCTTGGCCAAGTCCCACATGATCAGAGGGTACTAGTGCTCTGGCCTGCAACCATGGCCAAAAGGAACAAGATTTAAACAACTTGTTCCAGGTTTGTAATCTCAGCAATATGTCTGCCCTAGTTCTTTTGAAAGAGGCTGTGGCTGATTCAAATGCAAGGGACCAAACTAAATGGTACTTGAGACATGTTCTAAATTCAGTTTGCATTGAGGGGAGAAGTCTATGGTCTTAATCTACAGCACATAATTTTTAAAGTAATTTTCTGCTGGCTCCAATATGTTTATCATTATAGAGGGCCAAAAATTTAGGCTGTGAAGGATATATGTGCCTTCATATTAAAATAAGAAAGATGTTCTTACAGAGACATCAAACACTGACTGGATCAGGATCTTAGGCCTTGCTGAGCTGTTGCAGGGACAAGAGAATGTTCTAATCAAACCCACTGATCTTTCTGTGGAGCTGGACCCATCTGCCAAGTTCTGATTTATTCCAGAACAAGAGCAATGTAGAAGATTCAGAGTACCACAGGAAAACTGCAGAACATGCATCTCCTTACTTACTGCCATTTACAGTGCAGATAAGGGCAAATATTACAAAATACAGCAAGAGGTCCACATCTTAATAATGCAATATAGTGAATAGTGAATTACAGTGGGTTTATAACAATCCCATGAGAACCTACTAAATCAATGCTTAGACTACAGGAATGGTTATGTCCCTGAAATTCAGACAAGTCTTTAAAATCGTTCATGGGCTAGTGCTAAAAATAAACTTTACCAATATATAATCATTATAAAATACAATAGTATGAAAATTAAGTGAGGGTATGCATATTTTCACTGTGCTTTGCTATCATATATTCACGAGCACAGTCAGCTACCCTCTTAATTGACTTCTACCTCAAGAGAAAAAACAGCTTGGAAAATTCCTATGGAGAGGAAAGGTAACAAGAAAACCTCCGAGCTAAAACACATCCATGTTATACATATAAATAAATAAATTTTCTGGCACAAACGTTTTTGTTATTAGAGCATCATCCATTATTTTAATGCAAAACAGGTGAATCTTCCATACTGTCACAGCTCTCCATCACTGTCATTATAAAAAGGCACCCACAAACCATTCAAGATAATCTTAAAAGAAAGAAGAAAATGAGAAAAGCATCTTCTGTTCTGAGCCCCTCTTTGCCTTCAGTTTTACGCAAAGTTAAGGAGAGTAACAGCTGCTATGCTGCCTGTGACAGCAATGGGAAAAGCAAACAAGCTGCAGTGTATTTAACACCCGGACTGTACTTCCCATTTCTGTTTTGAGCATTCAGTAACACCCTGCTTTGAAATTTCAGCCCCTGTCTTTTGTTGACAGACATATGACAATGCTTTAATCGTACCTTGACCAGCTGTTCCTGCTTACGCTCCAACTCTCGGATTTCTTGGTTGAGAATCACTGCCACATGCTGTGGCTGACTTCTGCATTTATTACAGATCCCATACTGGGTCAGTTCATCACACACAGGACAGTGTAAGGTTGTGAAATATTGGGAGATGGTGCCTTTGCGTCCTTCCAGCTCAGTGTGGGCAGCTGAGGCAGCCTTCTGAATCTGTTAAGGAAAGTATTTTAAGAGGTAATGAACTTTCAAGAGAGTAGCTTGCCTTGCTTCTAGATTACATTAGTTGTTTTTTGTTTTTTTTAAGGAATAAGAAGGTACAAGACAGCCTGCAGGGCATGGGTTCATACACAAATTATGAATGTGGATTGCATCACGCAGAAGAGTGCAGCATTGGCCCTGAAATGAATAGAGCCCACGCCTACATTTATTTCGCAGGGAATCTCACCTGAGAAGAGAAACAGTAACCAAAGAAATCCTAGGTCACATGCTAAACTCCTGATCTCAACTCAAACTCCAGCTCCTGCAGTTGTTCCTTTTTTAGCTGCTGATCTGATTGACATCCAAACATGCCCTGTCGACAGCCCCACTGATTGCCTTCCAGATTCTGCCTGCCTTAGAGTTTCTATGCTGGTGCAGTCCTGGTCACAGAGCTGCCATGGTTCTTTAGTCCATGGCACTAGTTCATGCTCTGATTTCCTTGGACAAGGCTCCACCACTGCCCCGTTACCCAGGGAAGTTCATTCTCTGCACTTGCTCCTGTTGCTGCATGACTTAAGCTTTGTGCTACCCTTCTCTCTCCTGCTACTCTGCTCTCTGTGACTTCCTTGGTGCTCCCTGGCCTTGCGGAAAGCCAGGGCTTCTTTTACCTTTTCAGAGCAGCTTACTGGAGATACTTAAGGTGACTGTCACAATGCCATTGGAAAAGTAGAGAAAAGAAGAATTGAAGTCAGTCAAGGCTATATTAAAAGCCTGCATTGGGAAACATGAGGTACTACGATGTTGCTGAAGTCCACACTGAGCAGAGTAACACATATACAACTGTCTTTTGCTATCCCTTTTTTGTCAGGGGTATCACAAACTAAAATCCAGCTATCTAACACTTCTCTTCCTGCATCCCAATGACTTTTTTAACTTTTAGGAAAGTCAGGTTTGGATATAATTATTTTAAAATTTCTAGTGATACAAATTTTTGAAGTTTTCCTGCTGCTGGGGCATACTACATTTTTTATACGGAGGAAGGATCTTCAGAACTTTTTGGAAAATAGGATTTCCAACATCTCTTATGCTAAACAGAT
Source organism: Pyrocephalus nanus (assembly GCA_038380795.1). Lineage (NCBI taxonomy): Eukaryota > Metazoa > Chordata > Aves > Passeriformes > Tyrannidae > Pyrocephalus > Pyrocephalus nanus. The sequence goes on from CM076260.1 coordinate 46,748,094, forward strand.
GCATATAGACACACTGCTAAAAATACACAGTCACTGAGAAATATTCTCATAAACTATGGAAGGGGTTAGAAAACAGAATATGACTGTGTGATCAACGATGCATAGAACATCAGGCTGAAAAAATTGATTCACTAAGTGAAAAAGACACACAGAAGATCTAAGAATCAGGAGTGCATGTTTGAGCATCAAACACTGCTTTGTAAAATACTCTTTGCTGTTGCCTCATATAAACCTTGTTCCATTAAAAGTCACAGTGAAGCCAAAGCCCGTACAGATGCACTGCACTTGTTAACTGTTTGAAAACATTTACCCGTGGCAACTCGTGGTACCAGCTGAAGACGTCTATGCCGATAAGTGAGAACACCCTGGCCAGCGGGGGCAGGATCTGTTTGGTGATATAGTATGTGGCATTCAGCCTCAGGTTGGGATCCTGTAGGACTTCGATGGGCCGCCTCACCAGCTGTATCAGGGGCAGGCCGGGCATGCCATACACAATGACGTAGGGCACTCTCTCCCCGACCCGTGGTTCAGAGCGACGGTCATAGGCAAGCATTCTCCTGTTTAAAAAATAGCCTTTATAATGCATCCAGAGGCAAATCCATTTGGTTGTAAGCTTCCCCCTCTGATTGTATCAGTTGCTTTCCAGATGACTGAAGCTAATGTCTATTATGAAGCTCAGGACCAAACTGTTTCATTTTTAATTTATCTTATGATCAGACCTAAATTTTAGAACTTGGAACACGTGCCCTAAAGACACATTCTCTTTCATGTCACTTGGATTTGCATGCAGGTTGCTTTTTAGTTACTCCTTCCTTAAAGAAGTATTTTAATAAAGAGGAGCCAGAGAACTAAAAAGAGCTCAACTAGAATTTGCTTTCTGGTCAAATTGTCCTTTGCTTTCTGAGACTGCTTGCTCAGTAGATTGATACCTGCTTCAAATTGAATTGTCCTTTGCTCAGAAAGCAAAGGACAATTCAGTTTGGACTTGGATTTTATTTTACTAAAAATTGGAAGACCTTTTATATTAAGCAAGGTGGCAAAATGTACCAACTCACTATTTATCACTAATAAACATTATCAATGGGATGAAATATTAACTTTAAGTAAGGTACACTTCTAAAAATGAAAAATTATGCCTGGTAATGCCTTTCACAGCACTGAGAGACATCACTATTACAATTTTTATCATATCTAATATCTGTGACAGGTGGAGAGTCAAGGCCTTATACAAAACCGAAAAGATAAGTAACAGAAGTGAACACACTGTAAACAACATCCAGACAAGACTTTGCTCTTGAACATGTGTGGCTGCTTCCAGGACTATGAAATGGCTTTCTAGGACCATCTCATGCAACAGTATCTGAAGGAGAGACCTCACTGCTACCCATAACTTGACAGTATAAAGGTCAAGGGAACAAATATCAATGATCTACTCATAATGTATCAGTACAAAGATCAAGATAAAAAATACTTATGATCTCCTCCCCATAACTTGTCAGCACAAAGGTCAAGATAAAAAATATCGATGATTAGCACTTCTTAATCTCATTACCTGGTGATTTCCAGGGCAGGTACACAGGCTCCAGGTCTGTAAGCTGAGCTCCCTCTGTACTCTTTTGCAAAGATAAAATCTTGCATGCTGGCTTTTCCTTCCAGTAGCTTCATGCATTGGTTCTGAACATACTGCTTGATCTGACTTATGTCCCGTGTTTCAAACAGCAGCTTGATAGAACACTCAAGTATCTTTTTAACCAAATGAGAAAGGTGAGCAAACCATGTATGTTTAAGTAAAAACAACTAATTCCAATTTATTCAGTAAATTATATGGAAATATGAATACACTGCTCATCAAAAGTACCAGTGGTGAACTAGAATGTTAATATGACAATAGGTTGCCATCACTTCCACTCAAGGACATTCATAAACACATTACCAGACAACTTTTACCTCAGTTTGACATATCTTTCATGACATCATCCATACTCCAGCACTAAGACTGTTTCAGCAATTACAGAGGTTTTCCAGAGTATGAGATGTTTTTCCCTGTCATCTAAAAAATTTTGCCATGACTTTCTGACCATCTCAGCAAACAAACAAACAAAAAAAAAGAAGCAAAAAAAGAAAATTAAAAAAGAGCAGTAAATCCTCCTACATGGTTACCTTTCTTACTGGCATAAAATTGTTTTAATGTGGCTAATAAGAGTAGCCATTTCTTTACAGCCTCCCAATACACAGCTTCAAATAAACAGGTAAGAAAGCTTATTTTAAATGAATTCTTAGCTAAACTAGATTTATATAAGTGAGCTATTTAGCAGGTGTATCAGTGTCTTGCTGATCTGGGAGTTAATACTTCCCATTAAAGTGAACTGGATCAAGAATGTCTTTTAGAGAACTTACATGGGCCAAGGGCTTTTTATGGGTTTTTAGGTGATGAAATAATATAAAATGCAAGTCCTTGTAATGCTGTGAAAGATCAATTTATCTTTCAAATGGCTCATATTAGAAAAACAGATGAAATCTCAGACAACTCAAAAGGACTAGGAACTCTGAGCAAGAATAATCACAAAATGAAATAACAGAATACTATAATTTCACTCAGGAAGAAATCTATGAACATTTTACCTTGGAAACAGCAGGACAGGAGTCCCTTCGGACTGTCTCTATGCCTTTTGCATCAAATACTGGATCCTTCTGGTCCAGTGTTTCATACATGTAACCCACGTACCTCTTCTTAGTTTGCAGGACACATGGTAAGTAGACCTGAAATGTTTAGAAAGAAGATAGCCCAATCTGGCATGTGCTGAGAATATAAAGTGGCTTTGAACATAGAGGGTTTCCAAAGAAATACTTTGCTTTGTTGCTGTGTTGTTTTTTTTTTTTTTTTTTGTTAAATCATTAAAACTGATAAACTAGATCAAAGGACTGTTAAAGGACAGCTGAGGAAGCTGGGATTCTCTGGAGCTCCATTCTTAAATCATTTTATATTTCATCTACCTGAAGCTCAGATGAAAACTGAGAGTATAAATTGTTGCAAGTACCCTTATTTTTTTGCATTGCACCTGTCACCATTTCTAATGTAACTCCATTATCTTTCTTTCTTATTAAGGCAAATTCATTTTAAACATTGGAGAAGAAAATGTTCCCAGGAAAGGTAGTGCTTAGAACTTTCTGTTTTCAAACTTTATCCAATTAGGAGGTGCCAAAAATCAGTTATTATCTCCATCTGGGGAAAGTATGCTTTCTTAATGCCTATGCTTGGAGAATGGTTTTCTCATGAATGGATTTTTAGGGTAATGTTTTCTTTTGTTTGTTTTCTCCAACCTCTTATTTCATTCTTGATTGTGTCAGTATTCCTTGACCAGTTTAAAATGAATGAATGGAGAATCATTTCTTTACAGTGTTATTAGGGTAACACCACATCTTCCTGGCTCTTGTTGAAGAGGGAGCAGTGGGTTTAGATTGCCTCAGGCTGAAGAGGGTCCTGCACATAGGGGTCCTGTCTTCCTGAACAAATTCTCTGGCTTTGAGGCATTTTCCTGTTCCTATGCTAGGAAGCTACTCTAGAAAGTGTATTCAGTATTTTGACCCACAGGTGAAGAAGGGCACTTAAAAGTGAAGCACTCAGGTACTTCTCAAGTATATCCTTGCACCTAGTGATTTGTTTTCTGGCCAATTAATCCTTCAGCTTAATGACAGAGAAATGCCTCAAAGTGGAAAGGGTCCCTGCGCATCACTCAGGGACAGAAAAATGCCATGCCTTCTACAGGAATCCTGACTTTTCTTGCTAATATTTTTCTACTGTATTTTCCATGGAAAATGGCAATTTGCTTACAAATTCTGACTGAACTTGTTGAGTCAGGTATGTACTTTGAAAATATCCTCCATCCAAGTAATTTGTGAAGATATTGAAGAGCACAGGGCCAAAGATGGAGCCCTGTGGACCCCACTAGTGACAGGTCACCAGTCTGATGTCACCCCATTTACTATCACCCTCTGTGCTCGACCCATGAGCCAACTGCTCTCCCACCACATGATGTGTTTATCCAGCTGGGTGCTGGGCATTTTGTCCAGAAGGATCCTGTGAGAGACAGTATTGAAAGCTTTGTTGAAATCCAGAAAGTTTACATCAACCTTGATTAACTAGAGGGGGTTACCTTGTCATAAAAGGAAATCAGGAATGCCAAACCAAGGGAGATGTTTCCAAAAACTGCTAAGACAAAAATTTCAAACTGCCTGATGCTGCCAGCACAACAGGCCACCATGCATCCTGATGTGAAAGTAGGAATATTTCTTTTTGTTGTTGATGCTGCAGTGCTCCTCTGACAAGGTCCCCGAGCATTAAGGAGCTTGCAATATATACCCAAAGAAACACCACAGTACATGACTATTGTATATCCTTATCCTACATTAGGGCCCAGAAAGACTTTTTTTTTTTTTTTTTTTTTTTTTAAATAACGGTGTTTTCACCTAACATACTCAAAGCAAAGTATTTTCCTTTTACCTTTTCAAACTTCAGTTTAACAGGTTTGGGGTTTGTTGCTGTTACAGCTTCAGCAATTTCTTGACCAATCTTAAAAGACTGCTCCTTCGTGGCTCCTTTCAAGAGTACAAACATGCTACAAGAAATCAGACGTAGGAAATAAGTGGAAATCTGTTCAACCTGGTTCCTGAAAATTATAAACTATAGTTTGCTGGGTAGCAAGGCAGGGATTTTGTCATCAATTGCATTCCCTTCCTTCAGCTAGAAAAGCCAAAAATCTGAGAAATTTCAATGTGCAGTATGAATGAGGAGTGCCAAAGGCCTGACAAATGGTGTGACTAGCTGCTGAGGCAGGGAACACAACCACTCCCAGGCACTGCAAAACTTGAGTTCCCAGGAAAGAAAGGAATAGGATTTTACTTCCTTTCTCCAAGAATTTTTTTAAATTAAACTACTATGAATTCAATATCCTTGAAATTTCAAGTCTTTTATCAAATCAAGCTGAAATCAGTCACTGGATTCAAAGTTGTTACAGAAGGACATCCAGACAAGCTTTGTTTCCTAATGGCTGAAAAATTACCTGAGTGTTGAAGAGAGATGGATATACCTAGAGCATGGGTATCATTTAGATGAAAGATTGACTGAGAAAGGGGACATATTTATATGATGTATTTCAGGCAGCTTAATAATATCTTCGCATGCTCTGATGGCTGCTTCTGCATTGTATCCACTTTTGAAGCTTAAAATAGTGCCTTCCTCAAGGGGCAATGCCTACTATGTTAAAAATACTCTATTTTCTAAAATAAAAGCAACATGAGAAATGGGCACAAAATAGTAATTTGGTAAATTAGATTTATATTTAATTCACAACTGAAAAAATATTATTTCCTCCCCTCTTTCTGTTCCAGATAATTTTCAAAAGAAAGGTAACCTTTCAAGTTCTAAGAGTCCTATAGAAACTTGAGGAAACTGGATATTATTAACTTTGCATATTCTGCAGGACGGTAAGCAACATCCAAAGAAGGTCCACGTACTCTTTTCAGCATCATACATTCCCCTTTTTGAGATAAAAGAAAAATCTATCTACAAAGAACTACTATGATTTTAAAACATTATAAGAAGAAGACCATTAATTACCTGTCTGTATCACCATACACAACATGAGCACCCCATTTTTTTGTATCATTCACCAGTTTAATGGCACGCTCCAATGTTTCTCTGGCTTTGTGGACAATGCTATCTCCAATCTGCAAAGTTAAAGACAGATTGAAAAGCTTTATTCTGCTGTTAAACCAAATACTAGCTCATGGTAAACATAGCCTAATTGTCTTTGATTTGTATATGAAAATGACTATATTGAGACAACATATTTTATTTCATGGTTTAAATGCATATAAGAAATAAAAACGTTGCCTAAATTACCCCAAAATAACAAGAATTGAAGGAATAATGACCAAAAATTATTACAAATTAAAATAAAGAAAAATTTTGTTTAAACATCTTTAGACATATAAAGTGTAAGAAGCAAGACAAGACTGCTTTGGACCATTTTCTCTAGTTTTTGGATTCTGTTGATTCCTCTGAAAACTATGAAACAGCTACAATGTTTTATTTTATTTCCACTATTAGAACTTTAATCCAATCCACCTTCAAAGACAGTTCTACAGAAATGCCAACTTCAAATGCTCTTTATGGGAAGAAAAAAAATAAGACATTTCTTTTCAAAATAAATAAAATAAACAAATAAATCCTAAGTTCCTGATTTTCAATATTACAAATAAAAACAGCTTTTCTAAAGGTATTTAGTTTAAGTATGTTTATTATAATAATAATAATAATAAATAATAATAATGTTATCTGACTAGGGCTTTTCCCACATTTTGTATGCAGTTTTATTTGTAACCCTTACCTCAATGCATGGCATTCTTCCAGAAAAATTAGCAGCTGTATAACCAAATGTAAAATTAGCAATATACTTAAGACCCAACTGACGAGCTTCAAGCATTCGAGTCACAGCCTTGTCATGCTTATAAGCCTTCATTGACTGTTTGACCATTATCCTAGTCTTCAAGATTTCTTCCAGCATCCTTGGCAGCACACCCTTTCTTACTGAAGGCTGCAACAAAGGGAACAAAGAAAAAAATGTTTAAAAGCCTAACCTAATCAGGTAGCAGTAAAATCAAAACCCAGAACTGTTAGTTAACCTCTGCCAGGAAGATAAATTAATTAATAAGATGCCCTAGCCACCAACAGCTTGGCTTTTCCCACAAATAATACAAGGAACCTAGAATACAGGCAAAGCTCTTAAGGGCAGAGTAAACAGCTTTTTGTTGTTTTCATCAGCCCTGCTAATGCAACGTTCAGATAATCTTATTCATTAAAATGGGACTTCAACATTGTTTATGCTCAAAATATTACATATTGAAGGAATATTGTCATTTAAAAATTCTGCAAATATTCTTTACCTAAAGTTTTTTGTTTTCCATTAAATACACATATGCTTGTGATTGGCTAACTATTTGTAAGAACTCCAGGTCATACCCATTACAAATCAGCCAGCAGAACACAAAATGAGAACAACAGTCAGGGAGTTTCATCTCCCAAACCATGACTCTTTTTCTAGGAAAGCATTCTGCAGGCAGAAGAAGAATGAAGTGTTACACACAGATGATTACTGTTTGATCCCCAAACTACACATCTAAAATACAGTTTAATTATAGATGAAATAAGCTTTCAGTTAAAAGGAAAAACTAAAGATGACATTTTACTTCCTGAACTGCCAGAAGTTTAATGCTTTGACAAATATCAAAAAACACTGGGAAATGGGAGATTGAACCTCCCCTTTCTGTCTGCTCTTAATGTAACAAAGTATAAACTACAATATCAATTTGACCTTAAGCTAGGCAGCCAACAGGGAGAGAAAACACCTGTCAAAGAGCACTTGTATAATTACCTTGACAAAAGCTACTCCACTGGGTGACACTGTGATATCATGCCTAATCTGGTAAAGTAAATCAGGAGGTACTCTGAGAGATGTACAGCCGAATTTGAATGCATCATATCTAATAAAGAGAAAATTTATATATGAAGACAAGTCATTCATTTACAACCCAATCAAGCAACAGCATCAGCTCACATTGAAATGCTGATAATACCAGCAAGGACAGAATAAACAGGTATAAACAAACATAACACCATTTCATATTTCTTAGCCACATGCAAAAGGCTCTAAGAATAAAGTACTAATAAATGGCTAAATTCCAACGCATGCATAATTTATCAAGTCTGTTCTATGTTAATGAATTATTTCCAAATGCTGAGTTAGTGGAGGCATCCAGTAATGCCCTATGGAAACCATACATGGTTACCAAGTACCACATTCCACAGATTTTCTTCCTACAGACTCAGAATTTCAAATTAGAAACTGAAAAGGCTGATGGTGATATCTGGCAATTACCACATGAGTCTTCCCATTCTTCAAAATACTGTTTTATAGAGGTAATTATAAAGAGAAATTTTTCCAATTAACAGAATAACTGTTAAGCTCAATAAAAGATGCTACACATCTATTCATGAGAATAACTCATTGTATCTTTTACTTTTGAATAGTTAAGACCAGAGTGAACTACAACTGTTAAAAGAACTACAATAATTTATTAAGGAATAGTACTAGTCCAGTTTTGAAGATAGTGGTGGATCTACATTAACTTATTCTGAAGCAATATTAAAAACCAGCATCACCACAATAATGCAAGAGTGTATGTACACACACACACACACACACACAGTTGTCTGTTGGTTTTTTAACAAAACACGGTCTAATTCTATATTTAATTAAAAATACATATTGATGTGTATATGTATATGTGTGCTTATGCATGCACCCACATGGTAGATTTTTATCATCCCTATTGTGTAACAGAAAATGATGCTATTCACACCTGCCCATTTTTTCCAGTAAAAACCAAGGGTTCTCAGTATCTTAAGACATCAAAGACAAGATGGAATCTAAGTTTGAGAAAAGAAGGACAACTTACTTTCCTAAGTTTTCAACATGTCCCAGGCAGGTTGAAAAACAGTAGTTGTATGCTATCACGATGGAAGGATATAATGACTGGAAATCTAAGACAAGAACAGCATTGCTGTAGAAGCGGGATTCTGGCTCCATTATTAAGGGAACACACTGTGGGGCTTTCATTTGAGCTCGCTGCTGGACACTGGGTGTCACAGCAATGTAATTCATTGGCTTTGCAATACGCAGCATCACAGACTCCACACGATACTGCAAAACAGTTTGGATATAATCGTTATCATTTCAAAAATGCAGAACAAGCATGTGTGCATAAAAACAGTGCAAATGCACATTTATATTTCCTGAATTTAAAGTACAGAAAACTAGTTTTCCAAAATAAATAGCTGTTAATGTATATTTTAATGACTTTTTTTATCTCCAGATCATCTTTAAGGACCCTTCCAACCCTAAACATCCTATGATTCTATATTTTCTATCAAATATAGTGACACTTTTCCATGTTTCCTCTTCATTTAGCCCTGATCATTGAAAGTAAAGTACTTTTTATTTTTATCTATAGCAAAAATAAACATCCAACAGGCTGCCCAATAGCTTCCAGTTCCTCCTGTTTGTTGCCTGAGCTGTGTGCATTGCTGTAGATACACTCCAGTTGGGTTATCGATCCCTTTTCCCCTTTTTTGGGGTGGGGGGGAAGGCCTAATCTCTACATGACCATTCTTAGGCACATCTGTGGTTTCTAACACATTAACAATCTTCTTGTCTTTGCTGCCACATAGATCTCCATCCCCTACCTCCACTGAGATGGCAGACTGAAAGACTTTGCTAAGACACTGTTTCTCAAACACTGGTGTGATGCTCCCAGGCTTATCTCTTGTGAGCCTGGTTTTATCCCTTTCCCCCTTCAAATCGAGTTTAAAGCTCTTTCAAACAAGCTCTGCTGACTCCTATGCAAAAACCGGCAAGTTCTTCAATCATCTGACTAATAATTTGTATGCCTATGACCCTCTCTTGTTAGATTTGTTTAGTCTACTATGAAATGTTCAAGATGGCTTCATACAACAAAATAATAAAAACATATTTTAAAAACTTATTGTAAAACTTAGTGAGAGATAGAAACATGGAAAAATAAAATATACGAAATCTTTTCTAATTGCTTTCTAATTTTAAAATCTCTTTCAGCTAAAAAGAAAAGGAATATCTTCATAAAAGGAAGTGATGATTCTTCTGAGTGAATAAAAAAATTATTTGTGGTGACTGGGAATTGTTGCAACTGCCATTTCTGTGATCTAGAAAGTTTCAGTGGAAACAGAACATAGGTGCACAGAACGGAAGAGAAAAGAACAGTCAGGATAGAAAATGCAGCATGCTTCTGTTGCTCACTCCCACTCACAGACATGTGAGAAAATGACAAGCAGAACAGTCTTTGTGGGCTGCAATCATGACAGTTTAAGCATATCTATGTTGGCAGTATGCCGGTCCCACACTCCCTGTCCCTAGCTGTGCATTTCTCTTCCCTTGCTCTGAGAGTGGTTATTTTCTGATAACATGGTAAATTAGGGAGATAAACTGGCAAATACCTGCTGAATGCCACCATGGCTCTGCTGCGGGTGCCTGGCTGCCTGCTCCCCACTCCCCCACAAGCAGAGGGCCATTACCAGCAAGACCAACAACAACCTGTACTGAGTCAAGAGATGACATAAACAATTGCAGTCCAAGTTAAAAAGCTGGCAAAAGTTTTTTAATTGGACTGAATTGTCATGGAAACTGCAGTTTTAGACACTCCCACATCTGCCTGGCTTACAACCATGGTATCTACTTAGGACATTAGCCTTTAAGTTGTCTTTTTGTCCACAGAAGTTGGCAAAAAAAAAAAAAAATCAGTTTTGGTCAGCTGTTTTTTAGAAAGCAGAAAGACTGTAGGAGAAGAAGTATGGTAGGAAAGAAGATGACAACAGAAGAGCTGTAACACATGAGAGAGTAGCTGCCTCATTTCAGGTGCTGTTCATGTCTCATGTGAAGCCACGACAACGGTTGAGTTAGTCTAGTCACTCAGAACCTGGACAAGGAAAGCCTTTGGTAGTACTGGAGATTGTTGGGGTCTCAAATAAACAATAGCTCTCCCTCTGTTCTTCTCCCTTTCTCTCTGATGCTAGTATAAAAATAATAGAACCACACACATCTTGCATGACACGTACTTAAAAAAGCCAGAACCCTTCTCGTCTTACTATCAAATCTCACCCACAGGTCTGCTTCATAGGAAACGTCACTTAGAACATATTCAATACCGTTTTGTCTGCATGGAAGAAAATAACCTCATCTTTCTAAAATACGCTCAATTATATTTATGTTTTAGAAAGCATTCATTTTCAGACTCATTTAAGTGTGAACAATACCAACTCAAAGGGAAAGTTAAGTGTTCCTGAAGTCAGTAGAAGAGAGAGATTCACTGGCATGGTTAAATTTGGGGAACTCTCTTTTTAAGAGCTATTTTTAAACTCTGAGACTAGGCAACTCAAAAGCAGCAATAACGGACTGAATGGTATTCTTTACGTTTCACTTTCATGTTAATTTCATGTCAACAGTCTTCTGTGACCCCATGAAAATACATATATGGACTGAAAAGATACTGAAGAACTAAAAGATTTTGTAAAAACTGTTTTGTTTTTGTGAAGTATAAGAAAAACTAAGTCTTACCTGGGAGCCTCTTGTTAATACATGTAAGAACTGAATGCCAAAAAGTCTCGCCATTTCACTTGTTCTGTCAATCAAATCCAGTTTGTCTAACAACAGGAGATTCCCACGGACCCGGCTAACATAATGATCAACCATTTTCCATCTGTGAAAGTGAATGCCTCGTTATAAACAATCAGGACAGTGCTGCTCCTTCTACTAAGAAAAATGTATTTTTATGATAACTTGTTACAAACCAGTAAATAAAATTTCCTCTAGAACATTTTTATGTTTTTTTTTTTTTCAAAAATGTGGCATACATAAATATACACTTACATATTCTAAATATATACACAGAACGTGTTACAGCAAACTACTCTTAAGGCATCTCTCAATGACATGCTATATTCTGTTTTCCTTACTGTCCTAAAGGATTACCAAAACAGAAACATCAGTTTCCCTTCATGTGTTTACATGTTTTTTTTTAACAGTGACCTTTCGTGGAAACATTTTTCTATATTAAGAACGTCTATGTCAGCTGAACATAAATTTAGAATTTCAGTATAAACCAGGTTTCCACCTAGTTAAAAGGTATTTAACTTCTACAGAAATTATATGTATGTCACAAACAACACTCAGATCAGTATTCAGTTTAATAAATTGTTCATATCATGCAATACCAAATCACTCATGGAAGAGTGAAGCTCAGTATGACACACATCCTGTAAAGCTATTTTCAAGCAGCTGTAGTTACTGTCTTAACATGTTGCACGCTGTTTTGTACTACTTTTAAGCCTAGCTTGGTCAGCATGCACTGTGAAGTGAAACAGAAGCTGACAGTTCATTAAAATCCCTTCTGATAAATAGCATAGACAAAAAAGACATTACAGAATTTCAAAATAGTACATCTATTCAGATATGTTAAAACTGTAACTGAAAATGTCTTGTTGAAATATTGAGGGTATAACTATACAACAGAACAGCCCAGTAAATAAGCTCATGTTGCTGCATATACACTCTTCTAGTGCTTGAACTAAATTGATTATTTCTTCCCATGCTGACTTGAGCTAATACTCATCTGATGTTAAGAATCTGGCCTTAAAAGCAACAAACAAAATGGATTATTAGATCATTACCTGTAGACATCTGCCTTATTATCAAACCAATCAGACAAAACTCGGAAAGTAAATAAAGGAAAGCGATGATGAAGAACATGAAAGCCCACATTTTCAAAAGTGTAATTTGTTAGATTCACCTAGAAAAACACAGTGGACACGTTAAAGATGCACAATGGCTTTCATAATCAAAGAAATCTCTACTTTTCAAAAACTGTAACAATTAAATTTATTACCTTATTATTAGTATTTTGTTAAAAAGGTAAGAATTTATACTAATAAGTAAGCCCCTAACAAGTCAGAAAAGAGTATCCCTCATCAATTGAAAAGAATATGCAGAATTAAGCAGTTCATAAAGATCACGTCTGAATTTAGTCAGAATGAGATTTGTAGAGACTGAACCATTTGAGAATTAAATGTAAGGTCATAAATGGAGAAAAAAAATAAAAAAAAAAAGCAAAAAAGAGAAAAGAGAAAGTCTAAGAGCTTAAAATAAGTTCAAGTATTTAATTCAGTAAAAGAACCATATTAGACAAATTCAAATTTTTAAAACAGGTAAGTTGTTCTCCAAACCCAAAAAGAAGGGAAAAGGAATATATCATTAAGAAACATTACTGATTCAATACTTTAGATTTTAGCAATATGCAAAATCCATTCTCAAAAAGCAGCAAACTACTTTTTGAAAAGGTGTAGAAAGAAAAAAGATCAAAGAGTTACACAAGTTACATGAAACTTTCAACAAAGTCTACAATAATTAAAAAATACCATTAAGTGAAAACATTAACCCTTTAAAAACTTTACCTCATTTCTCATCATTCTCCAAATATTCAACATAATTCGCCCAACAATATTTATTTCACTCATTGTATCCGATCCATATTCATCCAGCTCCTGTGCAAATCTGTTATCTTTCTTTTCATCTAAAGACATTAAAAGAGAAATTTATACAAATTATAAGACAGTCAAGCCAGATCAAGTTATCACTCTTCCAATTTGAGCTCTCTAGAAAAACAAGAATTCATAAAGACTGTTACTGATTGCACAAGGTTATTTATTTACCAGTCATCTACACAACCTCTAAATAAAACTCCCCCAGGTTTTTCTGCTCTGGCACATTCTTCTGAAGATAACTCTTACTTTGGTTTCATTGAAATGTTGTCCAAGGAAATATATTCTCTACAGTGAATGTATTGGTTAAGCAATGCTGAGAGTTAGCTGCACAAACATTAGTGCACAACATAAAAAAATTATAATTAAAAGTGGTTTCTGCCCGAAAGAGTTTATAACTCAAGGCTTTACTTGCAAAGATCTTACACAGTTGGAGCCAGGTCATGGGAGAGAAAAGTCAGTGCTTTTCATAGAGTAAAAGCAAACCCACCGCAGTGGGAGCAGGTAGACATGAGTTTTGGATAGCACAGAGAAGGAAATAGGAAGGAACAAATGCAGCACTCTGAATCTTTCTGTGAGACAGCGGTGACTAAAGTACAGAAATACATTTTCTTTTGCCATCCTTGATATTTGTCATGCTTTGGAATACTAGAATGTAAGAGAAGAGAGTCTTTTTGGTATACATTTCTTGAAACCATCTTTTTTTTTCAAGCAGCATAAGTCTATGGTTTTGGTATTCTTTCCAGAGTTCACATAGATGTTTTTTTAAATGTATCACGCAGATTTAAATTCAATAGGAAAACACACTGATTTGATCCTCCAGTTTTATTTCTTCTTAATAATTTAATGGAAGAGAAAGCACTTTGAGGCAATTTCCTCATATTTCTAAATCCATACCCATTTTTCAGCTCTTGGTTGTTTTGTATTCTTCCATCACTCATTTATCAGGTATGCCTGTACAGTATTCTGCCAATAAATAGCAGAACATTTTGGATAGAGTGTGCAAAAGTGTGGCTACACAATGCTTTGCAGTAATGATCTGAACTGAGCAATCACTTCCTCAGACAGCCAAGAACCACATTTACCCTTGAAGACAGAAGTAAAAATTGCATGAAATTCTGCAGAACTGCTGTGAAACAAGATAATAAAGACTTAATTTTGTATGCTGACCTTTCAAATGTACATTCTATCAACTAAAATATGGTTAACAAAACCTATTGTCATTCACTGACTTTTCAATTTTGTTTCGACAAAATTTAGCACACCTTTCATTCACTTCACAAAATGCATACTATCTTTTTAAGTTCCTTGTTTTGTTTTTTTAAGGAGCAAAAATAGCAATTTCTCTTTTCATGTTTACATGGAAAAATGCCCCATAAGCAGCAACACTTTTTCTTCTGCTTTTCTTCATTTGCACATGCTGGATCTCCTGTGAAAGCGAGGAACTTACAATTTCCTCCCCTCAATTTTTTTTCTTTTAATTGGAAGCAGAAACTATTGGTTAGTTCCAGTTTCCACAGAGTCTCCTAGTTCTCTTTTGACTTGTTTAGGACATTCCCTGTATTTCTCAAGTTTGCTTCATGTCTTGCTGGTAAAGAGAGGTAACTAAGCATACTGTGGTCACAAGGAAGACCCACTGCCCTGATGAACCAGACTCTGCATGTGATGAGCACTGCCAAATTACAAAAACCTGTACCACTCTACAACTAGTGTGGGGAATATATCAGCAGAAACATGTAAGCCTCTTTGGAAACTACGCTGTTAAGAAGAAGAACTGGACATTCTTCCTATCGTTCAAGTGTATGAGATGAAACAAAAAGTCTCCTCTTATCCTCTGTTATCCACTCCCTAACTCTGAGCTGTGATGCAAAGAAGGAAACAGAGGCCACAGTGCACACACAAAAAAATGCCACTACGCACAGGCACAGTACTCACTTCTGTTGTGATGTGTCCTAATGACTTATGAATAGTTCACTTGTAAATGGCAGAGGCAGCACCAGACTCAGCCAATAAAGCAAAACCAGAGAGAAGTCCAGCTTTCTTTTTGTTAAGTTGAAATCACAGGAAAGGGAAGGAAAAGTACCTTCCATCTTTATTTCAATAGGAGGAAAGAGGAGCATACTGCTTGAAGGAGCACTTCCTGTTCTGAAAATACAGCATGTGAAGAAGGGAGGGAAATATGAAGCATAGGGGTTGGAAAAGCAAGAGGAACATAGAGGGGGTCAAAACTGTGGACAAGGAGGCCACAAAGCAACAGAGAACACAACAACTTCTACGTATATGATCACGCATGCAAGCCCATACTTATGGCATGACATTTTTGGGAAGAGCTCATCAGTATGAACATATCTTTCGCCTGCAACTGTGTCAAAAAAGAATAACTACCTACCTTACAATAACACCAGTTCTAAGAAACACTTTAAGTGTTATGTATTCCACTTCTGAATGTGTATCTACCAGCTGGCACAAGAACATCTGCACTATGAATATCAGTGCTGTGGAGATAAGGCCTACGTCCTGCACGCCCACTCGAACTTCATGTTCAAAAATGTTACGGGCTACAGTCCTGGTTTCCTCCATTGGAACTGAACCCACGTTGTGTGGGACTTGATAGTTGTGGGGAAGGAAGCCTGACTGTGAAATATGTAATGACATCACCATTAAGAACCATACAGTCCCCTTTCTTTGAGGACTGATTAATGTGTATCTCAATACCAGTAACTTGAGGAAGAGCTTATGTCAGGAAGATGGGTACTATCAAGAGCTTTGTTGATCTAACTGTTGATTCTATCAACTACAGTGCAGACAGAGCTGTCCTGCAAGACAAGAGCTTTGACTCAGTCTTTGAGAACAACAGCAGATACACACTAGTTACCTGTCCCAAACTGAAGAGATTATTTGGCCATACATCTACAGCAGAGCGGTAAACCTTTGTGATCTTTGGAAGTTACAGAGTCTTTGACTACAACACTTACTGTTCCTCTTACAAAAGACATGGCACATCTTGAGGTGTAACAGGCCAAAAATTTTTCTGAACATTCTTCAGTACCTCTGAACACTGTAGCCAGAGGCATTATTATTGCAATCAGTGTATTATCTCAATTTGAACCATCAGGGGAACTACATAACATGGTTCATGCAATCAGTTATTATTCCTGAAGAACAAACTTGAAAGCTTTGTGCCAAAGAATAAAAATTGTGAACCAATTCATATTTAAACTATCATGTGTTCCCGTTTTCATATATTAAGTATTTAAATATTCACCAAAGTCCAATTGCCAACAACTTTCAACTGAAGATACAAATTTTTCTTATGTTCTCGTCCCTGGAAGGACTCCATAACTCAGATCTTTCCTGAACATGTCACAGGTATCAAAAGCATCAAGAGTGTGCAAATATTCAAACCTGAAGGAAGAAGTGTGTGAACATAGTGCTTCTAAAACATCATGTTCTCCTGTCCAGGTACACAGAACTCCAACATAAAAGATGCTATTCCTATGCTGGGTATGCCCAAAGATTCAACTAACCCAGTATCATGTTCTATCATGTACTCAAAAGCAGATGCTTCAAGGTGGGGGAAGTGGTTATTGATACTCCCTCCAGGTCTCTCCCAGTTTCTAACCATTTGCAGCTTCCTGGGCCAGATATTGTTTTCACATATATCATAGATCCCAATGGATTTTTCTTCCAATAATTTATCTCCTCTTAAAGCAACATACACCTTAAGCATTTGTATAACCTTGTGACAAGGAACTCAACAGTTCAATAACACAGGGATGAAAATCAACTTCTATTCTGTAGCTGCCATTTACTACCTTCACTTGATTTCTGGTTCTTGCTTTGGAAAAGACCATGAAAAACCAATCCATATTTCCCTTTATCCCTCAATATTTCATAGGCTTTTACCTGTCCTATACAGTTTTGTCTCTTCTGGAATCCCAACTTACTAAGTTACTAGACACACTTGTATTACCCTTCTCATCTTTACCAGTTCTCCTATATCCACTTGGTGGGGGGAGGAAAGTTATGAGGAAACTAGAACCACTAGTACTTGAGGTACAAGCATGCTATAGATCTTTACATTTTTCACATTTACATTCATTGCTTCATATTCTCCTTGCTCCATAATTCCTAAAACATGCTTTTGCAACTGTTACAAAGCAACAGGCTCAAGTTTCTAATAGAACAATCACAGTAAAGCACTTCTTATTTCATGGCTATTTAGCTTTTGTGCAGATCTTTGGCAAGAGCCCTGAAGAAAGCAGTTTTTTTAAACAGGTTTGATTTTTAAAACCTCCTTCACCTATATCCTCTTCATGACTGCAAAGAGTAACAACAAATTTTTAAGACAGTTTGAATTTTACAGTCATCTTGGTTCTCCTCAGGTGCAACAGTACATTTATTTAGCTCTTCACTAACACCATTCTTCAAAATGATAGCTTCTTTTGATTGGCTAAATATAGACACTAGGCTTACCATTCTCATGGATGATTTTCTCTCCATGTTTTCAAGAAAAAATCCAAACAGACTTTCCACAATGCTGGAGGAAAGCATCAGCACTTGGGCCCAATAAAATTTGCCCACAGTACAAGAGTAGCTATTGAAAGTGAGGATTTTATTACAGTGCTGCTGGCCAGGACAAGTGCTGCTCAGAAGCATTTTTATATCCTCCTATTCCAGTCAGAGAAACCATAGATGATGATTATGATAGGTATCAGAATGACTGAAGTCAAGGAGAAGCAAGGGAAGGTTTGGTAGCAGAAGCACCTCCAAGAACTGAAAACTTAACGCACAGTTATAGAAAATGAGTCCAGGTTCATGAATACAGGACACACCCAGAAGTGGAATACACAAGGAATTTGAAAATTCAGAAAACACCAGAATCTCACTGGTATTTCAATTTTGTGTGTGTGATTATACTATAACAACATATAAGCAAGAACAAAAAAGAGGCTCATCTGAAGAAACACTCTATTGTTTATTTTTTTAATTTCATATATTTCAACTTGCTTCTATTGGAACTGAACTGAAACCCTGTACAGTAACTTACCTGGCACACGAGAAATCATCTGGCATAAATCAACATTTAGTGCAGCAGCCCTCTGTAAGAGATAACCCCAGGAATGCATCTGGACTTCATAGCCTAACAAAATGTCTGGATCATATCTAGAGAGGTGGGGGGAAAAGAAAAATGAGCCTTATATTATTTAAGAAAGTATTTTCCATGAACAGAGTATAAACAGAATTTCATTCAAATTGTGTTGAGTTAAAAAAAGATGCAGTCACAATGGGTTTCTATAACAGCAGCATCTGGACTAGGAGACTTTAAAACAGACAGTCTTTTAGGATTTTCAGTAACATTCAACTGCAAAGATATTTAGAAGGAATATTTTCACTTGAATTTTTTTTTTTTTTAGAATATTTCTATTATTTCAGTCTTTACAAATAAAGAACAAAATCGAGGTCTCGTTAGGTTATATTGATGGAATCAGGATGGATCGAGCATAAACTGAAACCCAGCTACTGGCACAAGACAGATGTGCCATAGTCATGCCTATGGAACAGAATTTGCCACTAGGTTACCTTGAATGTTCTGCAACTAACAATGTGTCATGCATGCTGCAGCATAGCTTATAGTAATCACGGGGCACTTCTGGTCCTAAATGATAACCCTTTACTGGGAGTTAAAATTTGTAGTTGAGTGAGAGCTGTCTAAAATGAAACACAGAGCAAAGCAACCATATCTACCGGTTCTCTTTAAATACCTCTTCCTTTATGAAACCTTCTTTCTAGAAGATATGCAAAAAACCCTCATTTTATGTTGTATCTCATTCTAGCTGGCTGGTTCAAGTACAACCAAAAAAGAAGTCAGATTGTCTCCTGAAACAGTATAATTGCCTGCCTTCCAATAAGGCTCAGAGAGGAGTTGACTAGACAGAAGGACAAACAACATGCCTTTAAGGACAAAGCACAGGTAGGAATTAGCTCAGAGCCAGTATCACCTACCTTTTGAGTAAGCACTATTAAAACCACAAGTTGAGATCTGGTCACTTGCCAAAGAGACCTAGAATGATTTGCTTGGACTGGGCAGAGAGAGACTGGACAAACTAGCATGAGATATCTGTCATTTTTATAGCAAAAATAGAGAAAAGAAGCTCCAGTGGGAAGAACAGCAGCTTCTTGGTTGGACTAGATGATCTTTAGGGTATTTTCCAATCTTGATGATTCTGAGATTCTTTCAATGTTGAGAGGTTCTGAGTTCTAGCAGACAGCATTTAATAAAAATGAATGACAAAAGGGTAACTGTCAAGAGGTGGAGAATTGGTCAGTAGGCTGAACACAGTCTATGCCCCACCCCACAACAGAATGCAGGCTTGTAGACCTTAGTTTACAGAAGAAGTAGACAGAGGCCTTGGTTTATTAACAGGATCTCTGTACTTTTGCATCCTTAAGCACATAAAAAAAGCACCAACATTTCCTAAATGTTGAATATAGGAGAACACCCTTTCCCCAAATACTGCGTTAGCTGTATCACAGCCTTAAAAATGAAGCTTCAGACTTTATCAGTGTCTTCCTTGCTTGTGAGCCCCAGCCAAAGGCAGATGACCAGTCATTTTGAAGTAACTAACTATTTTGAGAATTGCTTCAGAAAAGAGCTTTTCCACACTTCTGCCATGGACAGTAAATTCAGTGAAAAATATTTCAAGCTTCTTACTCAGCATGAGTATTGCTTTATTACCATTTGGGCTTTAGCACTGGTCAGAAAAAGTTGCAAAAATCCCCTTTATCACCTACTTCTACTTGTGAGGGAATGGTTTTTTGATATAATTTTTGCCTAAAGCAAAGGATTGTAAAGAAATCTAAAAGAACTAGCACTTTGCATTTGCTGCAATCACACAACACCTACAGGATGGACAAGGGATCAGATCCAGCCAGCACAGGTTTAGGAAGGGCAGGTCCTGTCTGACCAACCTGATCTCGTTTTATGATCAGGTGACCCACCTGGTGGATGAGGGGAAGGCTGTGGATGTGTCTATCTGGACTTCAGCAAAGCCTTTGACACCGTCTCCCACAGCACACTCCTGGAAAAGCTGGCAGCCCACGGCTTGGACAGGGGTACTCTGTGCTGGGTTAGGAACTGGCTGGAAGGCCGGGCCCAGAGAGTGCTGGTGAACGGGGCTGCATCCAGCTGGCAGCCGGTCACCAGTGGTGTCCCCCAGGGATCAGTGCTGGGCCCAGTCCTGTTTAACATCTTTATCAATGATTTAGATGAGGGTATTGAGTGTACCATTAGAAAATTTGCAGATGACACTAAGCTGGGGGGGAGTGTTGATCAGCTGGAAGGCAGGAGGGCTCTGCAGAGGGACTTGGACAGACTGGAGAGTTGGGCTGATCCCAGTGGGATGAGGTTCAACAAGGCCAAGTGCCAGGTCCTGCACTTTGACAATAACCCCCTGCAGCGCTACAGGCTGGGCACAGAGTGGCTGGAGAGCAGCCAGGTGGAAAGGGACCTGGGAGTTTGGATGCACAGGAAGCTGAACATGAGCCAGCAGTGTGCCCAGGTGGCCAAGAAGGCCAATGGCATCCTGGCTTGTGTCAGGAACAGTGTGGCCAGCAGGACCAGGGAAGGGATTCTTCTCCTGTACTCAGTGCTCGTGAGGCCACACCTGGAGTGCTGTGTCCAGTTCTGGGCCCCTCAGTTCGGGAAGGATATTGAGGTGCTGGAGCAGGTCCAGAGAAGAGCAACCAGGCTGGTGAAGGGACTCGAGCATAAGCTCTATGAGGAGAGGCTGAGGGACCTGGGATTGTTTAGCCTGGAGAAGAGCAGACCTCATCACTCTCTACAACTCCCTGGAAGGAGGTTGTAGCCAGGTGGGGGGTCGTCTCTTCTCCCAGGCAACCAGCAGCAGGACAAGAGGGCATGGTCTTAAGCTCTGCCAGGGGAGGTATAGGTTGGATATTAGGAAGAAATTTTTTACAGAGTAATCAGACATTGGAATGGGCTGCACAGGGAGGTGGTAGATTCACTGACCCTGGAGGTTTTTAAGATGGAACTGGATGTGGCACTTAGTGCCAGGGTCTAGTAATCATGGCAGTGTTGGGTCAAGGGTTGGACTTGATGATCTTGGAGGTCTTTTCCAACGCAGCTGCTTCTATGATTCCATGATATTTTGCTATCTGCTGTTCATGTCAAAAGAATGATTCTTTGGTTTTTGAGAGAGGAAATTATCATCAGGATTGGATGCAGTAAATTTAGTAATTTTGGAAGCCTATTCTACCAATGGCACAAACCCAAAGCTATTTGGAACAATTTATGGACAAATGACTGAAGCTAGCCTGCAGTTCATTCCAGCAGCAAAATCAGCATCAAAAAGTTATGACCACGTGCTGCTCTGCACAACATACAATGATTGCCAAATGACATTCCAAAATTATGAATAGCTCCATCTAAGGTTTGAAATAAAAAGAAATTATGTGATAGTTTATACAGGCATAGAATAAAAATTACAAAAATTAGCATATTTTCAAATTAATTCTTGCAACTAAACTATCCTGGTCCTAGCATATTGAAAAACACTACTGATTATTTAAAATCAGAGAAGTACTCATTTATGTTCATATTTGAAAACTGGTTTCTAAATTCTAAAAGGAAAATACTTGCAGATTTTCACAGTGCAAGGCATTGTGCAGATGGGTTCCACAATAGATACAAATATGAATGAGAAACTCGTGAAGAACTGCTTGTGTGGTACATAAAACAGTACTCATCATGCCAGAGATCTGCTTGCTCTTTTAAGCCTGCTTTGAACTGAAAGAAGCATACAGTTTGGAAGCAGCAAGTTGCCATAACTGTATTAGCAGCTACCACCTGTGATGAAGGACAGTTGCTTTGGGCTTTAACTTGCCAAAGCAGTGCAACACCTTTCTCACTTCCTACTCAACAAAATTTTAGTGGGCTACTATATTACTACTGCAAGTATCCCTGTACAACTGAATACATTCCATCAATTCTAGAGCTAATCTTCCTATTCTCTTTTAACCTAATGAACAAAATGACCTCTGTAATCCATCTGCATATAATCTCAAGACCTGTTTCTCTAGTATCCTTCAAATGGGAAGATGTTTTATAAGGCAAGACATAAAAGCACTTTAGTTTATGCTGTTTTTAGATACATGCATTTTCTCACATAAGTAAGTTGTATCTAACTTAAATATCACATATTTTAGCACAATTTTATGAAAATTCACATGTAAATTGGAAAGCTTATCACTCAAAAGCTTTTTAAAAGAAGCAGTGCACTAGTTTTGAACTAAGTCTTGCTTGTACAGGCCATTAGGGATTGCCTATAATGGCATTAGTGAGTCATAGGCTATCACTTTACAGCACATGACTTACTCTACTTTTCCATCCCACCCAGACGTGCATTGCACATGTATTTAGGGAATGGTCTCATTTCAATTAATTTTGTCACTTTAACTTTTCTAAGCTGGTTTCTTTATTGTCATTGAACAAAAAATGCTTCTTTGGGTGAACTGTTTTTTATATTTTAGCCACCTCTTGTAGAATGAGATCCTGTTCTTTCTACTCAGCTTCCATGTAATGAGGGTAGCTAGTTAAGATACCAACAGTGAAGTATAGATGTCTACTTTTCAGTCAGATAAAGTCATACAAAGCTATCTACATGGAAAATCAAGGTTGAATAGCTAGTAAATGGTGAAATCAAGCCATAATGTAAATTCCCTGTAAACACAGTCTCTTAATGTCAGTTTGTCCATATATAAAACTGGGATCCAAGTGGTATCCTTCTAAAAGCATGAAAACCAATAAATATACTACCAGCAACTGACTTGCTCAAATACTGCAGTAAGTCACACATACATGTATTTTATGTGTATCTGTATGCATTCACAAGTGTATTGCTGAATTATCTCCAAAGGAAAAAACAAAGAAAGATTAAATTGAAGAGCTCCTTTCTGCTGGACAATACTTAAAACATCAAACTCCTGTGCTACAGTATGCATAAGATCTACGTTATGCAACAGGTTTAACAGACCTATCAGATTTCTTGCACCTAACACGAGACACTATTGTTCCTTGTTTCTAATTTCCTTGCTGATCAACTCTGTCTCAATTTTTGCAGCAGAAATGCCTTCTCCTGCAGCCCAATCTCATGTACCAGCTGTACCAATGAACCAGGGTGTCTGTCAAGGCCTCCTGCAGTATTCTTTTTCCTATTAGAGAAGAAGAGACATCTGCAGCTAAAAGATGACCTTATTCCAAATAGGAAAATGAATAGGTAAACCCAAGTTTAGCTGATGTGAGCTAAGCTGAAGTCTCTCTCTCTCTCAACCCTTTTCATGTGGTGCCACCCACCTTAGCTGTGAGCTAAGAAGACAAGTTTTATATGTTTCATTCTCCCTTCTCACAATTTTTTTAGTATACTATGCAGTTGGTCTTCATCATCAGTGTAAGCTGTTTTATTAAAAGAAATTGTAATGAGACCAGTTGTTACAACTGCAAGAAACTAGTAAATTGTAATACTGATATTTGAAAGCTGCTGGCTAGGACTAACACAACAAGAATAAGAGGTGTGTCTGCCAACACAGTGCTCTTTTGTTAAAAGGATGGGCACTGATACTGCTTTGCATGCTGTTGCCAGTCTCTCTGTAAAGATGAAAAGCAGCACTTTGCTGGCAGGATTTAAACACAACAGCATTAACATTCAACTCGTACATGCTGCAGAGAGAAGAAATATGATTATTTTCCTTTCCAGCTAAGTAGTATATGCTGTTACGACATGTCTTTCTCATTTGACAATATCATGAATGAATACTAAAGCTCCCAGCTATACCTTCCCTTCTATTATGTGTCTAGATTCCCTGACTGCTATTTTTCTTTCAGCTAAGATTAAGGGAAAAAGGGGGGGGGGGGGGGGGGAGAAATTAGGTCACACCTATGATACAGACAAAAGAAGTCATTGTGCATAGCAACAGAATACTTGGTGACGCAAATACACAATTGAAATATCTGAAAACATTTTTCCAGTTTGCCTTAGACAATAAAAATCCATAAAGTTGATACAGGATGTTAAAGATTTCTACAGGAAAATGCCACAGAAGATGATACTGGCCTGGAAAAAGAAGGTTAGTTTAACACATCTCTATTTTAAAAAGAAAATGTTGCTAGAGCATTTACAGAAGAAGAAATATAATGCATTGTATTAAAATAAGAAATTCATTAGCATTATACATTACAAGAAAAACATTATACAAAATATTTAAATGTTAAATGTTAACAGTTAATTAATATGAAAATGTTATCCCCAAAATCTTTTAAGTAAAATCTTACTTTATACTCTCATTTTGATATTTTTATCAAAACTACTTAACCACTTCCATGGAGACAAAGAGCTGTGGATGTCTGGTGAGTCTCAGGCAGCAGTGAATCTGCTACTCTTTTTTTCAAGCCCATCCTATTTCCACATCCTCTGTGTGTCACAGATACAGGGATTGTGCATTCCTACATGAATTCCCCAAAATTTTGCTTCTCTCATGCCTGCAGGACCCTTTCCTACTATCTAGTAGTATCTGCACTTATAGAAGAAAAGCACAATTTGCCTTAAAAGTGTAGGAGGCCTAGACATTAAATTTCTCTTTCATGGGAATCCACTGCTCCATCAGGCTTGGACATCTCTAGTTTTGCCACGTGTTTTAAATCTCCAAGACAAACATTCTTGTAGCATTCCCTTCCACCTCCTCCTCTTCAGTCAGCTTCCTTGTGTTTCGTACTGACTAGTTTATGGAACTAGGTTCAGAGAGATGGTTCTCTTACTTTCTCAAGCAGACAGATTCTTCTAATTTTTTTCACAATTCAGTGTAGCTGACACCATACGATAAAGAGACGATTTATTCAAGGAAGTTGTTGAGACAGCATGACAGAATCTTTCAGTGGCTGCACAGGATGGGAAGGAGGTTGTTTCTCAGCTGCTTTTTGCCAGTTTTGAGATGAAATCCTTTTTTTTTTTTTTTTTTTAAATTGTTTACAGCCAGAGGACAGCTTACCAAAGAAAGGAAATTTGGACCCCTGGTAGGTGCAGCTTCCTCTCAAGCTTGAAGATGGTTGTCAGGGTACCAAGAACCAATTTAATGATGCTTTTTTTTGTTGCAAATCCATGCTGTTTATCCTTCCCTGCCTCCTCCAAACTCACCTCTATGGCTTGTCCTTTCTGTTCCTTGTCTCTCCATCCTCAACCTCAGTATTTCAATACCTCTCAGAATTAAAGTTGTCTCTGCATAGGCTTTGGTACTCACACTTGTAAGTACTCCCATTTCACAGATGAATCACTCACAGTAATAATCTCCTAGAAATAAAGGTCCTTATTTCCCTCAATATTTGGACAAATCTAGTTTTCAGTATAGATGAAATCACAGATCACAATTCAACAGAAACAACCACGTTTTCTTCTGGTCTACAGACCTCAAGATGATAATTCTGTTTGCCAACAGCTCTGAGTTAATCAGAGACAACATCTACTAATTCCACAGAAGAACATTTAACCTGGTATTTACTTTATGGATGTCTAGGTAGAAACACAATAATCTTACTGTGGTCATTCAGAGCTAGCACACACTGAACAACTTCACAGTGAAGGTGTAAACTGAATCCAACTTCAGCTCATCAATTCCAGTGAACTTTCAGGAGCAATACTCAACGTCAGTTAACAGAGAGTAATTTTAGCTTTGCTATAAAAAAAATATATTTGGGAAACACTCTTCAGTGACAAAAACCTAGTCAAAACAAGAGACTGATCAGGTAAGAGTGTTGCAGGGAGTTATAAATTGTCCAAGAATCACCTTGCCCTCATCTGTGTGCTGGAAATAGTGGTCAAGAATTCTCTCTTGTGCTCTTCAAGAGTTTACATCTATTGACAAGAAGTGATAGAATCAACCTTCTTTTATTTTCAATAACCAGCACAGAAAAAAAAAAACAAAAGCAGAGGAGCAGAAGGGTGGAACTTGAAACAAATGAGCGTGTTCCACGATTTCACATATACAAAATAAGAGAAAGAATTAGGCCAACTACTGAGAGAATGACTAGAAATGGGAACAAGAATTCCTCAACTGGACTGCATAAGACAATTCCTCCTTCCTTTCTACTCTCTGTTCAGTGCTCCAACAAGTTGATAAAGTCTATTCCTGATACTGACAATCAAGAGTGAATAGATATTCTGTCATGCATTATGTCAGGAACCTGGAATTTCAATCTTCCATCCTTTCCTCCAACAGCCAAAGAGGCCAAGAACATGAACCAAAAGCAAGCCGCAGTCATGCTCAACATGCTATTGGGTCTCAAGAACCTATTATTATCTAGCTTAAAGCAGGTATCAGTATATAAGATACTGATACAATCCTCAGCTGAAAAACTGAGGTGATTTTGACTTTTATTCTATGAAGCTGAAGTGGTAATGTTTCTTAAACATGGCCCGCTAGTTTTCTTTTTCTAATCTGTCAGACCTACTACTAAGTTCACTACCAGAACAACCAAAGTACCTGGCTTGTGTTGGAAAAAATAACACTAAGAAGAGCAACAGAAGATTGTTTATAAAATAATTACTGATTTTCATTAAAGCTGTTTCCTTGTTCATTTCTCATTGAGGAAGACTTTTACAGTCCACGACTTTTTAATCATGTAGTTTTACCATACTTTGACCTTCAGTTAAAGCTATTCTGGGCTTAGACACTCATTTTGTGCTTAAGAAATACAAAACATTTAATCCAACAAAATTCTTTAGTCTTTTTTGCCCAGGCTACAGAAAATAAAGGGATGAAAAAGAGCAGCAAACTGTAGATGCAGTAGAAGTTTCAAAATTGTCTTTGTTGAGAGTTCATCACAAGTCTGACACCTAAGATATCATTTTACAGAGGAGGGAGGGTAGTAGACTAAGATGATGCAGCAGGCTGTCTCTCCATTAATAGATCAAACCTTTCATCTTCCAGGAATACAAGTTAACTAACTCAATCTTTGATGATAAAGTTGTTGCAGCGAAAAGGCATGCTAGCACATGCTAGAGAAGGTCTCTTAAGCAGAGATTTCTCAGTCAGCAATCTGCTGATTGCTATATTCCATCTTGAAGTACATCAAAACTGCATGCTTTTTTTCATTCTGTAATGCCTTCAATATGTACAGATAGAGATGACTTCTTTTCTTCAGTGATAAATATGTATTTTAACTGCTGAGTTCTCCCAAATTCCATACAGCTGGTGGAGAATTCTTAATTTATTGATAGTTTCTCATTCTTAATAATTTTCTTAAGTTTGATGGAGCACTGGATTTCCCAGAAAGAGAAAAATAAAATTATATTCCTTACCTGAATTTTGTCTTCTCTGAACAGGGATCTGCTGCTCTGTCAGGACCCACCCTGTGTTGGTTGCATTCAGCAACTCTTTTTGTATTCTGGCTTCATGGGGTTGGTCAAAGTCTTTCTCATCAGAGGTTTTCTGGTTGGAGAGAGAAAGAATTGCAAATATACTCTGCCTAGTTTTGTTTTGTTTTTTTTTTTTTTCTTGTGCCTCTATTCCAGGGTGATTCAGTTTAAATCTGTTTATTTTTCTTTGCAATTTTACATCTTTGCACCTCTGTCAGTAGGGTCTGGAGAGACGTCTGTGGTTCCACCTACTCACCAGCCAAGAGGGCTCCCAAAGTGGCTTCTCAGCCTTGGTGGAGATGGGAAAACCAGCAGTTTTCCAAGTCTGATGGAGCAGGGGATTTCCATTCAGAGAAGACAAAACTAATGAAGGAAACTTGTTTTTCAGCTAATGGTTATTTTGAACTGTCCACAGCAGTTTCAATACAATGTAGCGTTTTTTCTGTCTTGCCTCAGAGTTCCTAGAAAACTTTTCTTGTCTGAGGGGTTTTCTATAGTTCTCAGCACTGTTAATAACTACTATTCTGAGAGTTTCAGAGAGAGATGAATTCTGGGGTTAACAGGAAAAGTTATATGTTAAAGAAGATTACTTATATGGCTGATTAGTTTCAAGATTGCAACTCAGCTGCTTAAGAGGATCACAATGTTCTTGCTGTTAGAGAAAAAGAAAAGCAAAAAGTATTTTTATTTGAAAGACCACCATGCTTGTCCATTCTAGAAATAAGCCTTTGAGGGAAACAACAACAAAAAAATCAGTATTTGAAAGACTGGCAAGGGTTGAAGGAAATAAATCTGCTGTTCCAAGCCTGAAAAATAAAAGCAGAACGTACAGATATGCTACCTTTTTACAATATTCACTACTTCCTGGAAAAGAGTTCTTTCATCAGTAGCGTAACTGACTTCTAGTCCTGTAACTCCCGATCTTGTGAGCAAGGGGGCTTGGTCTCTGCTCCCTAGAAAATAAAAGTAAAAAAACCCATTACAATTTAGAAGGAACTCCGTTACTTCAGTCAACAATATTGCTTTAGAATAAAATATACAACTGAAAAGAAGTATGGAATGTAATCTGTTTTTATCCTTAACACCAATAGTTAACACAATTAATTCTATGGACTTATTTTGTTCCCCTTGGGTGGAAAAAATTATTCTTTTCACTTTGTAAATTTTAGTGGCAATCTTGCACAAATTCTCAGAAATAAATATGATTCAAGAGAAATTTCACCATTTTACTTGAAAAGGAGTCTACCTATTAGAAAATTATTTTTAATAAGAAATATTAAAGGACTATATGACAACTTACATAGTGTTTTCATTAGAAAATATATTTTTTAATTGCTAGCTTAGAGTAGTGCTTTGCAAAAAGCCTTACAGAATGAAAATGCTAAATAACTTAGCACTTTTTTTCAGCACACTGCTAATTTACTAATAGAAAAGAAAAACATAAGCAATTGCTCACTTAGTGACATTACGAGTGTCTACATTGATAATGTCTGAATAACATCTAAATTCGTAAGCATGCAGGAACTCAGCATTTGCCTTCCATATTAAAAAAACCCCTCTTTAAATGAATAATATGCAACACAAACTCTGTCTTTTCATTTTTTCTATACAACAGATAGTAAGATCTCTATTAAGGCAATGTTGTGGATTTTAAAAACTGGAGTTTTTAAAAGGCATTCTACTTTGACACATTCTGAGGACTGAGAATTTAAAAAAAGTGCTTTCAGAAATAAATGTAAAAATGAGTACTGTAACACAGAAAGGGGGAAAAAAGGTGTATTTCAATGTCAAGTCACTCCACAGGTATCTCAAAAAGTTCTAACCAAGAAAGTATTGACAACACATATCCATTAAAACAACGAATGTCACAATAACATTTAAACACATCATTATATTTTGCTAAAAAAACCCCAGATCAGAACCTTTGTTTTCTCAAAATATCATTGGACCTCTTTACAGAGAGCTTTTTCTTGATAAATTATCAGTGGCACACACCTAGTGAGCCATAGTGACTATACTGTGGAAAAATCTCACTTAATAAGGTAATGGAGATAATTTTTTTTAAAGATAGTAACAAACACATAATACCAGAATAAAATTCACTGAGAATAATAAGAACTTAACATGATATAATATCTACATTACTTTGAAAAATAAAGTGGTAAAAGAAGAAGCTGTTGCCTTAATGCTAAATTTAATTTTGCTACGTTTTTGTCCACACTTAAAATTTTAGACAGTATTTTGTGGTTTAATATGCATTACAATGCCAAAGAAACTCTGAAAGAAAGAGGACTACTCGGGGGATGGTTTTTGTTTGGGTTTGTTTATTTTTTTTTTGGTTGGTTGGTTTTTTTACTAGCCTAAACCAGTGGTACTCAACCTTTAACAGCTGGAGAGCCACTTCTTTATAAAATGGAGTTGCAGAGCACCATAAAAATCAAGTATCAACAGTGTGATTTTTTTTTTTCCATCATGACACTTCAATGTCTGATGATGCTGCCTTAACATCACCACACATTGATACATCACGACATGACACATCAGCATCCTCTCTCCCAGCAGCATTCTGTCTTCAATCCCTTCTGGCTGCTAGGAAGGAGTGGGGTGGAGGGGTGGAAGGGGCAAAAGGGCAAGTTTTTCCCCATTTTGCCCCACAGCTGCTGGGTGGGAGGTGATCTCTACTCTTACCTGTGGGGGGATCCCAGCAGCTCCTTTTCTTTCCCCCTATGGGAGGGGGAACTTCAGCGACTCCCACACTGCTGGTCCATTTGCTCAGTGCTCCCCGCGCTGCCTGATAGAGTGGAGCGCCGATCAGATGCCTACATTGCGAGAGCCGCCTGTAGGGCCATGAAGAGCCACATCCGGCTCTAGAGCCACAGGTTGAGTATCACTGGTCTAAACAAAGCCAAAAAGGTACAATAGAATAAGGGCCCCTGTTTAGATCCTAAAAGGATCAGATAAAACCACAAAAATAACCCTTAAGTAAAATATAAAACATACTGTCTGCTTTTAACATTTTCTACTTGTAGCTTCCAGCAACTTGAGTAGGAAACTAAAGGCAAGTTTTCCTCTTTACACTTTTAGAACACTGCAGGAGCTTGTCCACAAGTACGCAAACATCAGTATTTTGCACATGCGTATGTTATTTGTGGTTTACAGCTCAAGCAATAGTTCTTTGGAAGATATAAGCAGGAAAACTCTATATTTAATATGGCCATTCAACAAGACACAATTAAATGAGATACACAGTAATATAGGTACTTGATTACATTTTGCTTGCTACTGTTTGATTAGAATGAAATAGCATTTTTGTAAAATACAGTAAGAAAAAAGAAATAAGAACCTTGGCTTGAGAGGGTCCTGTCTCTATCGATCACTATAGCACCAGTGATTTCTTTTTTATCAGTATTTGGCAGTGCTGTGTCTGATGAGACGCAATAGAACAAAGCACAGATCGGATCAAACTCTGGGTCTGGTTCCAAATCTCGTCTTGTTCGAGCGTGTAACTCCATACTGATGAGGGTAAGGTGTTGGACCTACCAATAAATAAACACAGTAAGTTAGTTTGTTTTGGAGGTTTCTTAAAAAAAATATTAAGAGATTATTAGTGTAAATTAAGACAGTGCAGACATTTATATGGTCATATTATATTGTAACTAAGAGGTACACCTGAAAATTAACAGAAGTGATTAAACATGCATCTCTAGATCTCACTTTCTGCAAAAAGCACCATCTTATAAAAAAAAAAAATTAATCACTTAATACATTTTTACACTCAGTTATGAAAATTCAGTATGTGTTTCTGAATACTGTACTCTTCTACCAAAAGCAGAAAATACAAAAAAACCCAGATAATGTTCACCTTTAGGAAGTGTAAATTCCTGTAGAGTTTTTTAACAGCTTTGTATATTGAGCTGAATTACATTTCTGAACTGAGCAAGAACAAGGAGTGATTCTTGGTCTTTGTTTTCCTTTCCCTCCCTCACCCAAGATGTGCAAACAAGCATGAAGACTAAGTCATTTACAGGAAGGCATGGAGAATTCCTAACTTCCCCTTCACTTGCATTAATGAATTATACTGCCACAGCTTTTTGAAGAATGGTTTACATTAAGAAAATGCTAATCCTTATATACTGGCAAGTTTTGACTCTACAATAAACATTTAATATTGTTTCAACACTATATCACTGCTCTGTTGTCTTGCATAATATAGTTGATAACATGGATTAATGGACAGGTTGGAGGGATTAGGAGGGAAGAGTTACAAATACTTCTGTGCATGTAACCTGCCCTGGGGGCAGCCTTATTTCCTTTAGATTTGCATCCTAAATCACTACAGCCATCACTGAAGTGAAATTTTACTATCCAAGCCCTATCTCCGTTTCCTGCAATATTATTGGTTTCTTGTGGCTTCTCCTGTGTCATCTGCTCAGGACATAATACTGCTATCTCCCCATCTCATCTGCAAATTGCTCAACAGCTAATACCAAGCCACAGACGTGGTGACTGTCTAGGAGCACATATATAGATACTGGTTGGCCAGTTATCAACCAACACAGCAGTACTGTATTTACATTGCTTCCCTTTCTCCAGCAGCAATTTTGATTCCTCTTCCCAGACCAAACACTTATCTACATTAAATATATAGAGACCTTCTTTGAGAAAGGCACCATTTTGTTAAATGCAGTAGAAACTGGCCAGCAAGTTCAGAGGGTAACAAGCAGAGATACCAGTAGGGCCTGACTGAATGATGTCAGGTGCATTACTTCTTAAGGAAACAATCCATGAAAATTACGGTCAACTAGTTTTTCAAATAATGTTTTTATACAAAAATTACTATTTCTTCCTTCTGATATTTCCCTTATTTTTAAAGGAAGATTTAGCACCATCTCAAATGAAATACCGTGAAATTAAGTTCAATACTATTAAAGGCACTTGGAGATCTAGCTGAAACTAGCAGGTCAACTATTTAAAAGCTGCTGACACCATACACCAATTATTTTTAAGTCAGGAAGGGACCAAGGAGGAAAGGATTTTTAATTTTTGCCATTACAAAAATGGCCTGATAAATGACAATTTTATATAACGACATGTAACAGTGAGTTACCTCATGTAAAGATTTTGCTTCCTGCAGGTTTTCCACACTGACTTTAAAACCGTAAGTGTTATTTAAAGATGGTCCTTCAATCTGGGAAGTGTCTTTCTTTGGAACGCCAAGGGCAGCAAATTGATTCTTATTGGACAGGGGAAGAAAAAAAACACAAGATAATATTGAAAAAACACAGGTTGCAATATTAAATAATATGCAATATTAAAATATACATTTATCAGTGAAAATGCAAATGCTACACCACAATTATTAAAAAGAGAAAACCTTTTACTATCTCCTCATGTAATTTTCCAACATGGAAACCTGAGTTGCATCTTTCTGTGTTTTAGGAATAATTTGAATGAAACCTCATAGCAAACCAAGAAGCAGTTTGAGATACTTAAAAAATCCCTAAGCAACCAAAAATCCCCAAAACCCCACAAAAACCTGCCCAAACTCAATCCCACATACACTGGCTTTCTTGGAAGTCTGAGAACATGGAATCCAGAAATTCTGCCTTCTCTCTTGAGCAACAGTTTGTCAGAAAATTCATTCATCACTTTTTAAGGCACTGAATTAAGGGTACTTTAAGTACCCACTTGAATACCACTATAATGGTATGAAAAAAACTACTGGATCACTCCAGTAGTGCACCTAGCCCACTGTTCTGTTTCCAACATGGGGAGCAGAAAAACTGTTTAAGAAAAACTTGTGAATGATCATTTCATGCAATCCAATCCCTTTCTACCCTGTTTGCATAACATTATAACTGCCCTCGCTGTTTCCAGAAAATGCTTAGAACGTTGCCTGAAAACTAATACACACAGAGACACATAAATGTACTCTGATCTGTGTGTGTAGATATACAAAAAGGGAAATCACTACAGGACTTCAGAAAGATGTTATAATTCAAGGAGCAAAACAACATCCTTACATAGTGTCTCTTTAGCATTTCATTAGTCTCTCACTACCCTAAAACATAAAACTCTTAATCTCCAATTTACATCTGCTCCTGCCAAATTAAAGTCATGGTTTCTTCCAAACTTTGTGTGTGCTCTGATTCTGCAACAATTGTATCCTACCATTTTAAATGTATTTTCAAGATCATAGCAGCAGAAGACAAAAACAACACAAAAGAAAGATTGGAAATGTGTATGTGCGGCATAATAAAAATACATCTGGACTTAAAATCTTAATTTACCTTCATTTGTGTGGTTAGAAGTACTCTTCGAAGACCATCAGTGTTATTCCCCCTCTTGTGACTCAGTTTCTGAGCTTTTGGTTCTGTAAACATGAGTGCAATACTACTTAGCCTCAATAGTTTTATCTAGGCATTGAACAACATGGTAGAAACATCCAGAGGCATTTGGTTAATGTTATAGACAAACATTATTTTTATAAGCAAATACAACTTTATCCTTTGTCAAATCAAAAGCACAACTATTACAATTTGGTATTTATGAACATTTAGGAACATACAGTACAAGGCCAGTAAGTTACAAAGCCTCACACGTTTACCACCTTGAAAACTGCAATATTATTCACACTCTACACTGAGATGATGTTTCAAAAAATACAAGCAATATAGTCAATAATATTACAAAATCCCCCGAATAAGCAATACTTTAAATTAAGCTTTTAACGAGCATGTCAGAGTTCAGATGCTAGAGACTATTAGGAAGCAAATGGGTGTTCTACTTCTAGACTTTTTTAATAATTCAGTAATTACTTTAACAATACTGCACAGGCCTTTTCCTTTCCAAAACTAGTTTTAAATATATATTTTCGAGAGATATAAGTATTTTCTCAGTATGTTAAAAGAAATATAATATATTCAGATTTTTTTTGTGTGTATCATTACAATTATTTAAGGGATTTACCTGCAGATAAAGGAGTAAAACCAAGAACTTCAGGTATTCCATCTTGGTTTTTTCTCTGCACAATGGGCGTACTATGTAAGCAAATGGAATTTCCAGGATCTTCATTAACTGGAAATGGAGATGTGTCAAAGGATGTCCTAATGTCCTCTTGGGTGGATGGAGAGTTTTGTGCACTTCCAACAGGCACTGCATCATTTCCTTCCACAGAAGACAAAATAATATCCTGATTTTTCCACTC
This sequence comes from Pyrocephalus nanus, assembly GCA_038380795.1. Lineage (NCBI taxonomy): Eukaryota > Metazoa > Chordata > Aves > Passeriformes > Tyrannidae > Pyrocephalus > Pyrocephalus nanus. The sequence continues at coordinate 46,782,913 of CM076260.1, forward strand.
TGTGTCTTCTAAATTGGACTGCTTGGGATCTGGAGATGCTACCTGCTGCCAAGGAGGAAGTACCGGAGAATCTGGTGAACTGTAATTGACATAATAATCTTCCTCCTCCTCTTCCTTATCATGTTCTAGTGCTGAAGTAGTAAGTGTCTTGCTTTCACATGAAGTTTTATTTGAGTCTATGTCATTTTCAGTATTTACAGAAGTTCCTATAGTGCTTATAGACTTATCACAGGTTTCCTTGGTTTGTGTTTTTGTATTTTCTGCCAAAGAGGCAGGAGAATTCTTTGTAGGCACAATAGGTCTCTCATCTTCCAGGCTAGATAAATTTAAATCTTTAGCTACTTTTATTACTTCTATAGATTTCTCTTCTGACAATACTGCAGAGTTGAAATTCTCAGCTGCCTTTGCCAGCTCAGCAGGATGATTCTTAGGCAATTTCTTGAAATGTTCATACTCTTCTTTGGCATGAAGCCATATCTGAACTTGCTGTTGGCTTGGAGCACACTTGCATGGCATTATGACTATTTTTTTGTCTTCACTAGTGTTATGGCTATTATTTTCTCTTTTATTAACAGTAGAGTGACCATAATGAGGAGGAGATCCTGGTCTAGGACTTTCTGTCATTGCTGAAAATGCAGTCTTCCAGAGTCGTAGACCTTCTAATGAGAAGTCCCCCTCAAACTCAAGGAGGTCATTTGGAAGTCTAGTTTCCACTGTGAGAAGCCGCCCTCCAATCTCCCTGTGAAGAAAACTAGTTTGAATTACCATTTTGCTCTAAACTGCATTGCAGGCAGTCCTCAAGATGATAGAAAAGCAGTTTTTTCACTATGTGATTCCTGTGGGCAGTATCTATATTTTACAAACCATGAAGGCACATTCCCACTTACAGTAACAATATCACGCAATAAAAAAACCCAACGTGTCATGAATGAAAATGAGTATTTGGACTGGAAGTAAAGTAATTTTAAACTTCAAATGTATGTATATCAGATGAGATCTTTCATGCATCTGTGTCAAATAATAGCATAGAATTGCTTACAGGAATAAATTAAATTTTTTATAATGACAACCATATGTAGACAGAAATGTATTTAACACAGTACCTTGGCTTTTCTGGAGCATCTGAAGGATTGCTGCAAAATGGTTCCTGATAAACTGTTTCTGCGAGATCATGATCCAGCAAAGTTGCCATAATTTCTTCACGACTGGGTGGGGACATGAGAGGCTTAAGAATGTGAGCAGTACGAGGGGTAAAACTTCCATTCTTTGATTGTGAGGGAGAACTGGTTGATCTTGGTGAACTATCTGGAGTTGGAGTTAACGTCTCACTGTTTCTTGAAACATGTAATTCTAAATCCTCAGAAGCTGCATCTATAAGTTCACCATCAGGCGAAGACAATATGGATGTAAATGAGGTACTAACTGAATCAAGTGGTTGACAGGGCTCAAAAGTGGTTTCTTTTCTAATGTGGCTTGGAATCCAGTCTGAGCTGGTTGGCTGAGAAAGGTTAAGAAATCTCTCTTTATTTATTGTATTTCTATTCAATTTGAATTTTTCATTTAAACAGATCTCAGTCTCTGGTGTACAAGAGGTATCAATAAAACTAGATCTAGAACTTGAAGAATGAACGTTTTTCCTCCATTGACTATGGCAGTGGTTCTCATTATTATCTAGTGAGGTTTTCTCAAAAAGCTCAGGGCTCAGGGAACCAGATCGTATCCATTTACTTGTGCTTGAAGAATGCTGCTTCTCTTCTTCAGATTTTTGGTCATTATGACATGGAAAGTCATTTTCTGCTGTTTGCCCAGAACCAAGATCTTGAACTGCATCACTCAAGAACTTCTGTGGCAAATTTTGATCTGCCGGGACAAACTGGCTTGCAGAATAAAAACTGCAAAATCCACTTTGCCCAATAGTATTAATATCAAAGTTGTAATTGTGGTCTGGAGATAAGCTATCTTCAAGTGAGTAGCAGCTTTCAAAACCAGGGTCTGAAAAAAAAATGGGGCTGTCATCAGATACAGAGTGATCAATGCGACTACTGATCTGCTGGCTTAAAGACTCCATCTTTGAAAGTTTCGCTGTTTTTTCTTTAGGTTTTGTACTCCTGGGAGCACGAGATTTTCTTGACGATGCTACTGACCGTGACCTTTTGATGGCTTTATTCTGTTCAAGAGGGCAGGGAACATCCCTACTCAGCTGTGGTTTATTCGGCAATGGTTCCTGCGTAACATTTGCATTCTGAGCCTTCTGCTGTCTCTTTTGGAGCAACTCTTTCAAAACAGCTAGGCCTGACTGTCCTTCACCAAATGCTGATGGGGCCACTATATTCCTGTTTTTATACTGGGAGATGGGTTTTGGTTGTACAGTTGTTTCTGACAGAGACCTCTGTTTTACTGTTTCAGGTTTAAAATGTGACATGTCCAAAATAAATCCCCTTTGGCTTTGATCGCAATTTAACTGTTTTACTGGACTCTTCAAAGATGTTACAAAACAGTTCTTAGGCAACTGAAGTGGCCCTGGGTTTTCCTCAGATGGCTTAAGAATAGAAGGACATGGGTCAGAATGCTTAGATGCCTCTGGTAAACAAAAAATCTGCTGTTGATTATTCTCTTTACAATGCAAATAGTTAGAGGCATGTAACTGATCCATCTTTGCTGTGTCCAAAGAGTCACGAGTTTCATTTAATTTCCCAGCTGGTGGTAAGTATCTGATTTGCAAATTTTTTATCTCTTCTGCTTTTGCAGAAGTATTCTCTTTAGAGATGCGTGCATTCTGGGTTATGTGAGTTGAGTGATTAGACGGATCAAATATGTTTTGAATGAGAGCAGAATCCTTCATCCTAAATATAGCACTCTGTGTCCTGGGCCTTTGAGAGCTCATTTGTGGTACTTCCCTTCCAGATGCCATAGGAGTAGATGCAAAAGATAAATGAGGGTCTTCCCGTGGAGCAGGCAAACACTGTGCATCTACAGGCTTATCGATTTCCATCAGTGAGTGAAAACAGCCTGATGAATTACCTTGTGCATCAGCTGCTGAAGGGAACTGTGCAGACGGTAGATATCCCGCTGAATAGCCAGAAAGAGGATTGTCTTTCCGGTTATGAAGTGGTTGAGAGCTGACAGAGTTGTACGAAATCTCAGGCAGATCTTGATGTTTCAGCACGAATTTTACTTCTGCAGTAGAGCAACTATTTCCTTTTTCATCTTTAAATACAACACGCTTTCTTGAGGACACTTTTTCAGCAGTTTTTTGTCTTTGTTTTGTTCTAGGTTTCTTCTTTCCATCATCTGGCATCTTATCGGCCTGATTAATCTTTTTCTTTTTCTTGGTAGATACAGTGGGGCTAGCAAATTTCTTTTTACATTTCTTAACCTGAGTTTTTGCTCGACTACTTTTTCCTACACTAGTATTAACAGTCTTACTGTTGTACATATTGGGCCCCCTACTAAATAAAGCTTCTCTGTCCAGGTTGGTCAAAATTTCATCTGCTTTTGGATCAGTGGGAGACCAGCAGCGAGGTGGAGATGTGTTTACTGGGCTTGTGCTTCTCTCAGAAAGAAAACCTAACTTAGACATAACATCACTATAGTTATAGTCACAGTCTTCAGCTTCAGCGCTGTAGGAGGGCGAAGGAGGAGAAAGAATTGTGTGAGTTCTTTTTCTGAAAGCTAAAGTTCTTTTAATGTTTGTACTACCTGTTTTTTGTGGTTTACCAGCTTTTTTCTTGGTTGACTTATGTTTTGCTTTTCTTTTGTGACTTTTCTTTGGTGTTAGTGGATAAATAGGATATTTGGTTGCAGGAGAGTCAGGAACTTTTGGCCAAAAGTCCTTTAAAGGTGCAAGCTTTTTATATAAGTTCATCTTTTCCTCTGTGAGTACTACTCTTTCCTCACTAGAATCTACTTTCCCCAGTTTAACAAGCATATTTTTTCTCCCTCTAAATCTATTGATGATAATATACTTAATAATAACAGGTGGCAATTTTTTAGAAAGTTTTCTACGCTTTCGAGACTTCTGAGACCCATCTGAACTTTCAACACTTTCTATTGGTTGAGGTAGATTGATTTTTGTGTTGTGTGCGACAAAGCTCAATTCACTGTCTTCAGTCTCATAGTTTACCTTCCGTTTCGTTCGGAGTGTATATTTATTCCCACAGAGTCCAAACGACTGCTCAGTTTCAAGAGATCCATCTGCAAACTGACAGTCAGCATAATTAGCAGTACTTGTAGGCATTTTGTTTTCAAAAGCCTCAAGAGGAACTTGAACTAAATCACTTGGTAAAGCACTGTCCTTATCAGGAATGTTACTACAAGCATTACCTTGTGTATAGCAACTTTCCTTCATGGATGTAACATCATTTATACTTGCAGGCTCCTGATGACTGATAAAACTATGCTTCTTTTTATTCAGTTTCAACCTGGACTGTTTGTTGCCTTGCTGTAACTTATATGTCACGGGAGCTAACTTCTGTGGTCGACTGAGACAATTAGAAAGAACAACACTAGGAAAGAACATATAATGTGCTGCTTGTTGACTGAGGCTTGGCTTTTCTGCCTTATGCTCCTGAAATTCTTCATACCTAATTTTAAGCTTATTAAGGCCACCTTCATCAGTGTTATTTTCAAGTGAATGTACCACAGTTCGACTTCCTCCTGAACAAGACACCAATTCACAATTTTCTGTAACTGTTGTTGGAAAAAAATTATTTATACTTGCACTGCTGGATTTTTCATTTACTTCAGAAGATATTTTACCTTTGGAGTGACTCAAATCAGAAAAGCTATATAAGTTTTTATTCAACATGCTGTCACCAATGTGGCGGCCCACATGCATAAAAGAGACATCCTTATCAGCTTTTCTGATGCTAATGTACTTCCTGCTAGGTATTGGTCTGTTTACTGATGAAATATCATCTTCATAGTCAAAAATTTTATTTCCACACGAAGGAACTGGGAGAGTATCTTTCTTGTTACTCTCTTTATGAGAGTTTTCTGCATGGGTACTATTGCTGAATGGAGCTGGGTACTTTGCTGAGTAAGTGCTTTCTTTTGTAAGAGAATGGACTGAAAGTTCAGGTCTTGTTTCTGTGTTTGGTTTTGAGAGGTCTTCTACGAAATCTTCATTATTCAAAACATGGTTAGAAAGGGCACTTGTGTGTTTACACTGGAAAGTAATCTTAGCAGAAGATGGGGGTTCTAGCGTAGCAGCATCTTTGTGAAAGATTGAGGTCTTTACAGACATTTTGCTTGTTGCAATAACAGAGGAGTGAGTTCGAGAACTTTCATTATTCAAAGGATTGTCTGAAATGGAAGATAAGCAATTTTACTCTAGTTATTCTGTAAAAAAAGGCATTAACCATTCTAATAATAATCTCCTGAAAGCCCTCCCGCCCAAACAAGAAACAAACCTCTCGCAAATCACATTACATTTAAAATCATGACAGCTACAGACCCTGAGTACGAGTTGCTTTATCAAAATCCTATCATTAGCACATTTGTGTCACAGTCATTTTGTCAGTTAATCCTAAGTCATAGACATGCATACAATTGTCAGAGATTTCATGCTGACTTTCTGAGAGAAGACTTCTAAAATCACTTTCAGATAACTAAGTACAGACTGATTTCCAGAAAAGGTTATACCCTGCTTTGTCCCTGAGAAGTATGTATACTCACTGGCTCTAAAAACAAAGAACTTATTTAGATGACTTTCCCCATACAGAAAAGTCACTGCACAGAAAGCTAAAGTAGTATCTTGTAACATGGCAAGGGCTATGTATTAACTGTCCTGCACACTAAACATAGACAGTTTGCTGCCTTTTATAAAGCAGAGCAATACACCACCCATTCAGGTGTTTAGGCAAGAATATTGCACCAGTTAGTTTGATCCTGAATTCATATCTATGTACTATATTACCACATAAATTTGAGACCAGAAAGTGAAGAATGGAAGGAGGTTATTCCACTGCAAAGAGGGAGCTACCGCAGAACTCCTGGCACACAGAAATTTGCTCATCTATCCACATCTTCAGCTATAATCTTGAAGGGGGATAGGAGCTATGAAACATACTTATGACCTGTAAGCATGTGTTGCATACTCATGCACTAGACAGGCTGTCCTTTGGGCTGTTACCGTAAGTCTCAACCAATTTGGAGATTATCTTAGACTCATGCTGCCTTCAGCTTAGCAATGTATTTGTTGCTGGATGAGAAAAATAAAAGGAAGTTCCAATCTGATTTTAATAACATTTTGTAATGCAAACACAAAGTTCATGAGCTGTGAAACACAACTGAGAGATGCTGCCTATGATTCTTTGAGGGTAGCAGTCAACAGAAAGAATGATGATGACTAACTGAAAACTAAGAAAATGGGAGTTTGGAAGTGTCAACAAACACTTGAAAGATAACTGGCTATTTAGATATAAAAACTGCAAAAATACTTGTCAGCCAGTCAGATGTTATGGATACAAATTCACGCATGGATTAGCATTTCCTAATTTAGAGGCTACAGACTGAGATCTGCTTTGAATTTGCTGTATCTCCTATTATAAGAAATCGATACAGAAGGTCACAGTATTAAACTTTCTAAGTTGACCACCTTCTGCATGTGACATTTCACTTGCTTAAATATTCTAAAATTTAAACAATTATTTAAGATATAGTTTCATTACCCAGTAGCATCTCTGTTTTACAGTAAATGAGAAAGTATTGCAAGCAAGGAAATTACAACTGTATATTTTAAAAAAGCAAATCGTATTAGTAGTACAGTAAATCATGTATTAACCCAACTATTATACCTAGAAAACCAAAGGAAAAAGCAAAATATGTCTTAAACACTGAACACAAAAGAATAGCTGTGGTTGTCTATATAATAAGATCATAAAGTTCACTTTCTCAACAGAACACTATAATGTGAAAACCAGTAAATTTTCTAATGAAACAAATAATATTATTTGTATATTTGCCTAACCTCAAAGTGTGTATTCAATTGACTAAGGCTATTTGATCAAAGACAGCATGTTGTAAAGACAGCAAAAGGTTATCTCTACAGATCAATTTATTTTTTATAGATTTTGAAAGGCAGTTTCTTCTGGCATCAGCTTTGCCACTGCACAGTTTTAGCTCATGCAATTCCAAGACACGAACGTGTAATCCGCTCAAGGAAACACAGGCCCAAATGAAGGCTCACTATATTTTAGCATGAATGGCAAATACTTGCAAAGCAAAGAATCACCTAAGTTTACACAATAATATGTTTACTATTTACAATGAAACCCTAGGAGGACAAATGATCCTAAAGAATCATTACTTTTAATACTCTATTTGCATAACAGATAGTAATAGAAAAATACTGCTTGCAACAAGGCTTTTTTCTATAACACTCATTAAACAGTGCTCCTTTTTTGATCACTGATACAAAAAGAAAACGAGATTCTGGTAATTCATAGAGGACATTGAGATTTAAATAGTGTTGTTTTTTAAGGAAGATGTCAAGGGCCTGTTTCTGCAATCTTTTGAGAACATTTCCTTCCAGTCGAAAGAAGGATTGAAAATGGTCAGCACTTTTGAGAATTAGCAAATTGATGTGAAAATGAACTATGACATAATTTTCAAAGCTGGTTTTCTATTTACTTACCACCATTTTCATCTGCAGTGCCATCTAACTGAGGTATAGAGAGATTAGTTAGGAGCATACTGTTACCACTCCACTCCATTTCTTCTTCTGAAGATGAATCCTCTTCTGTTGAACTTCGATGCACATTTTTGCCAGCTGACCTAGAAGAGAATGAAGGAACTAATTGATGCACAATACTTTTCTTAGGAAATATCAGTAGCCACATTAAAAAATTTATCCAATGTTACTACTTTCAGAGGCAACAGTGGCAGCCAACCGTTTAAAACAGCAGGATTCACCAGTTAAACAAGATACAGAAAAGGCATTTAGATGCTTAATTTTATTTCAATTTTACTGAGATTTAATTTCACTGCTTTAAAATGCTTGAAACTTGAAGACTAAACCAACTATGCAAAATTAGTTCAGCTGTTAGCGAAGAGATGTTTACTTTTCTGGGTTTTTTTGTTTGGTTTGGTTTTTTTGTTAAAAAATCTTTACTATATTATAACAATTGGCCTCTCTTGGCAGGCTTAACTAAATCACAATCACTATGTTTGTTCCATCCCTCACTGAACATTAGCTGTTGCTAATACTAAGGCTGCTTTTACTAAGTTAACTGTTCTACGCTAGCATATATACAGTCATAAATTTGCTGGGGAAAAAAGAAGTACATCTACAAAGAAAAGCTTCCATGTTTTTTTATGTTTTTAAGGTGGCATGGCTTTATTGGAGGATGGGGGAAAGGAAGAAAAAATATAATAGAAAACCGGAAAAAAGAAAACCTCCAGTATATTACAACTCTAAAAGTACTTAGGAATTTGATTTCTTCTTCTTTAAAATAAACTTGATATGGACACAATTCTTAACAGAAACTAGCTATTCTGTAGGTACAAGAGAGGAATCCAGATATACAGAAAGGAATTTAGATTTTATTTTTTTTTTAAATTTTGTGTGTTGTTTGTTTGTTTTTAAGTTTGTGCAGTGCCTTAAAAGACATAAGTATAAATGTTTTGAAGTTACAACAACCTAAATACAGTCTATTTTTGCAAAAATCTTTTATGAGTGGAGTTAGACCATAGTAAGAATTATATTTATCATAACACCTCACACCTCTGAATGAGCTCAGCACTGAGCTAATTTAGATCAAGTCACATTTATTAGTTCAGAAACAATAGGCTCAAATATAGCTACTTAATTTTCACTCAGATCTGAACACATGACTTGGAAGAGTCAAGTAACAAGCACAGCGAGGTACCTAAGTGAGCTTAGTTCTCCCTCATCTTTGTTCCCAAAACATGGAAAAGTGTAGTACATAGACATTCAGCTCTATATGCAAATTAACATCAAACTAGGGAGAGAGATTAATACTCTGGAGAGTAGATACGTTCTGCTGTTCCAAAGGGATTTCAACTAGCTGGAGAATAAACAGACAGGACAGGAACCTCACACACTTCCAAAAAGACATATCCAAATGTCCCAAAAATGGGATGAAATATATATCTGGCTACAACCAGGGAGACAGGCTAGGAAGTGGCTTAGCAGAAAAGGATGAAAAAGCCCTGGTGTACAACTAGTTGAACCTGAGGGTGTGCAGTGTGCCTTTACAGCAAAGAAGGCCCACTGCATTCTTGGGCTGTGACTGACAGACTGTAGCTGATTTCAGTAGTTGTGAGGCTGTATCTGGAGTGTTGTGCTCAGTTTTGAGCATCCCACTACAAGACAGACACAAACTGGAGCAAATCCAACTGAGAAGCACCAGGGTATAACTGGGGACTGGAACACATGACATATGATGAGTGACTAAGCAAAGAGGGTTTATTCAGCATTGAGAAAAAGCTACGAGGAAATCTTGTTGCACTTGTCAAATACCTGATGAGTGCATTTACAGAAAATGCAACCAGATTCAGAGTGCATGGTGGTATGAAAAAGGCAATAGGTACAGGGCTGCTGCAAGGGATGCTACATATAAGGAAAACATTCTTCATTATGAGGGTGTCTAAACACTGGAACACGTTGCCCATACAGACTATTCCATCTCTGTCTTTGGAGATACTCAAACCTTGACCAGACAAGGCCCTGAGCAACTGATCTTCCAAAGCTGCTTTGACCAGGGCACTGGACTACATAGCTACATTTAGATGTTTAGATGTTTAAATGTAGAATTATGCTCTAATCGCAGGTAAATGTCAACTTAAGTCAACCCAGTCAGACTGGAGATGACTTCTGCAGATAACAACTTGGATTTCTTTGCATACAAGCCCATCAGTTTGGATTCCAGGAAAATTTGTGTAACTTATGTGATACCACCATACATGAACCAGTCCAAGTCTTGCAGGCTTTTTTCTCCACTTCAACACAAATCAAACCCAAGCCATTTAATTAATTCAGTAGGGTGTGGTTACTCAAGATATTTTATTATCTCATTAATTATCTTACAATTATCTCAATATATTTTCTGAGATAATGGAAGACTGGTGAATGCTCAATAACAGAAAAGTGATAGTATAGATGTGGCAGGATGCATTAGGAAGCCGTACAGATAGAGCGAGCCTGAGTGCAGACAGAATAAAGCTGAGCAAAGTGAGATCCATCATCAGACTCAAACTGACTCTTTATGAATGAGCAGAATCATGCAGGGGGCAAAGATAGCCATGCTCATGTCTGAAGTCAGTCCAAATTTTGCAGAGATCTCAGTGAAACAGAACTTGTAATTCCCTCTGAACACAAGCTGACTCCCTGTGGAAACACCTGTTATGTACATTCTCCCTAGAGCTTTCTGTTTGGGATTAAGATGTAGGCGTATATGAACAAGTTATTGGTGAGACAGCTCATCAAGTCTGTTGAGTTTTTACCTAGGATTCTTTGCTGTGTAAAAGCACTTAATTGCTTCAGGATCCTATCTGACTGCCAAAGTTGTACAGTCATGCCCATACAGAGCTGTGCCTGAGCTAATGAATTCTGCAAGATACAGGCTGGTTTTACACAGGAACTACCACTAAAATAAAGATTAATGTTAAGTATTTTGAGGTGGAAATTTCAACTTCAACTACTATGATGGGAAAAACCCCAAAGAAAATCAAAATCAGACAGGAAAATGAGCTTTAGAGATCAATTATATCTAGAACTTATGAGACTAATGATCTAACTTGTGATTCTGTTACAACTTTTGTGTGTCTATTTCTATACTTCTCTGATTCTCCGAAACATAGCATAATTATAATTTGTGATCTAAAAAAAACCCCAAATATCAAGTTCGTATGTCTGTGAAGTCTCTCATATTTCAAATATAATTATAAATATCAGAAGGTCTGCTCAAAGCAGGAGTGAAGAGAAACTAGATATAGCTGCTTTCAGTGCCTCTCAAGTGTGGACTGTACAAAAGGTCATTACAACCTGAGAAGGTGTTCCAAGAATCTTGGCCTTAAAAATATTCAAGTTGCTGACCTTTAGCAGTTGAGCAGAGTGAGCAACATTCATGCTTTGATTTAAGCTTTGAGCATAGAAACAAATGGGTGTTTTTCTCAGGCCTCTTGGTCAGTCTTTGCATGAATACTTCTTAAATATTCACTTCAGTAAAAGATGCATGAGATACACCTTATTATTTGTACTACGTTCAAGGAGTGACCTTACCAGGAAGTTACCACTGAAGGTTTTTTTGTATTTAGACTTGCAGAACAAAAAGCCTACTCAATTTTTCCTCAAAGAGCAAACTAGAAGCTTATGTCTAGCCAAACCTAAACATTTAATCTTTTTTTCCAGATAACACCAGTGATTCACAGCATCATCTAAACAGCTGCATTCCACCCAAAGATCTGCACAGGTTTTTCCAGTGTTGTCAACAGAGATCTCTCTACAGGTCACTGGGCTAACTGCACACTTGAAAACAAGGTTGGAGGGAGGAAAGATCTGGCATAAAAAAAAAACATTAAAAAAAGAAAATCACACATATACCTTCTTTTTGGCCCAGGCTCTTCCATGTTACTGTCCCACCTCTGGGACATTAACAAGCTAAGTTCCATTTCTTCTTTCTCACACTGTGGCTCATTTTCTTCATCATCACTGTTCTGAGAATTTCGACAGCTTCCAAGAGAACGATGGTGAGAGAGTGTTTTTTGATGTTCCATCTGATATCCATCATTCTCCAGTCCAGCCAGCAGATCAATCATGGCCTCATCAGCACTACTGCCCACTGCAGAAAAAGCCCATACAAGTAGAATCTATATTTTGTTCTACTTGGAAATTACTAGTTGTAGTCTACCAGTAAAAAACAAACCCAAGCAAAGAAAACAAACAAAAAAAGCCCCTCACCATTTTAAAATCTACTAGTTTGTTATTGTCTATGGCAAGGCAGGCTACAGAAACAAATCTTTTTTCATAACTTATTTTTCAAATTTTATGATTTATTTTTTCTAGCTCTTTATTTAAAATTTTGACAACCTTTCTTTTCTGCCCTTCTCTTTTGATTGTACTAGATTCAGTGGAAGCACTTCTCTCTCTCTCTCCACTCTCCTATTACCTCCTCACATTCAGTAAAGCTTCACTCTCCCCTTTAATTTCAGCACGTGTGCCAGCTTCTGAAGCATCACTGCCTTTTCAATGTCCCACCATTTCAATAACTTTGTTGGGTGCTTCTCTCTGTATCACTTGAAGACTTTCAACCACTGCATGTCATGAAAAGGGATACTCATTTTGACCAACTAGTTCTTCCTCCTTCTCTCCTTTACAATAATGCTTAACTTCAGCTCTCTTTTCACTATAATCTGTTCTCTTCACAAGTTTCTCTAAACACTAAAAGTTTACCTGATTTTGCTCCTCTCTTAAATTTTGGCTTTTGTCTTCCTTTATTTGAACCAAGTTTACACTAATTCATGCACTTCCCTTCTCATTTTTTATTTTCGTTTCTTAAAAATCCTTTCAAGTCACAAATTTTTCTCACTCTCTTCCTGCTTACCCATTTATGATCTCCAGTCTACCCTGCATCTTTGTTACTTCTCTCTTCTCCTTTGGATGAAGAAGTACAATCTCTACTTTCCTTACTTTACAAAGATCTTGAGAATTATATAAAATAGATCTCAACATCAGTGAGGAAAGCATTTTACATATTTTACAAAGGCTTCACAAGACACCATACAACCCTTTACCGTGGAAACTATCACCTTTGCCAGAGTTCTGAATTAATCCACTTTCAATTATGCTTTATGTTCTTGGCTCCTTTGCCTTTTGTGAGGTCCCTCAATAAAGTCCAACCTCTGTTTCACATTAATACATGAACCTTGTTGGGTAATTCACAGTGAACAGTAGAAGTTACGCGGTTCACAGTCCCTGTGACACTACAACTCTACAAAGGAATAGTGAAGACTAGTGCATGTTATGAAAGAGACCAAAATATGCAGCATGTTACTCATGGTCACAAAAGACACCAGGAATTAGTAGCCCCATGACAAAAAGAAGAAGTGGGGAGAGAAAAAGGACAAAAAAGAGTCAGATAATCTAAAACTTTTCTAATTTTTTTGCTAGTCAATGGAAAAAACATACCACTTCAACACTCCTATTTGGTTAAGCAATTCAAATTCACAGTCATAAGACATATCCTATATATTATTTTAGCCACTGCTCATCCTCTGAGGTTTGCTCATGTTTGCCAGTTCCCATATAACTTCTTAGAGTTCTCCCAATAAATCTAAACCCTTGCCTGTAACACTCCGATAACCGAAATCTTGCCTACTCTCTGCAAAATAAGACAGCATCACAAAACACTCTTAATCTAACTTCTCCTTCCTTATCAAGAAAAGATCTCAAGATTGTATAATTTATTACCCATAGAAATAAACTGTTGCCATATTGTATCTTGTTGTCCATTAACATATTCACACCCTATAGGTATCAAAAGCACTAGAGGCTATGGGTTTTAGATAATCCTCCCTGCCCTGCACCATGTAGTACATTTTAACATTACACATTATATTTACCCAAGAACATACATGAGGAGGTAGCAGGAACTATGTGCTTTTCATCTTCTCTTGAGTATTTGAACTATTTCTACCTGAAGTAGCTTTTCATACAAGTTCCTTTCTTGATTATTTTATTGTTTTCCCCTCATGCCATTCATATCTTTCTGGTGTCATGTTTTTTCTTCCCCTCTTTAATGTTCTGCTTCTTGTTTCTTGGCCTTCCACCATTCTTTTATATCTACAAATTTTGGGAAATGCTCTGTTGCAACTTTCCTCTCATTATTAGCCTACTATCCCTCAGTATCTCCATACAAGGGAGCTTCTAAAGACAGACTGTAAGCATGTCCTCTACCTTAACTGTAAGAAAGATGCAGTCAGTAACTGCAGGAGTATCACAGACAAACTGTCAAAATCCTCTTTATTGTGATAGTTTTAGCCCTATAACCCTAGGAACACAAGGAAGAGCAATACTCACAAGAGATTGCATTGAGCTGACCTGAAGAGAGGAAAGGGCTTAGTGAACCAGTAAAACACAGAAGCTTCTACAAATACAGTTCTGGTGGCACTTTTTAGAAAACATAAGGGGTTTTAGTGCTTGTGGTGGTAGAATATTTGTGTGCATGAAGTTTCAATCTGCTTGACAAACTCCCTGAGGTAAACTACTTACTTTCTTTCATGACTGGTTACCTAAGTGAACACAACAAAGACTGTGGAACAATAAAATGGCCTGGGAGAAAAGACATTCCAGTCATACTCACTAAAAACTGTAGTCTGATTCAGTCTTTGAGACAAAGGCTGAAAGCTCTGACTGTTCTCCACAATGTTTAAAATTGCTTCTTCGTTAATAAGTGCCTCTTCTTCTTTAGCAGTATGCATCCTATCGGAGTCTTTAAAAAAAGAAAAAAAAAAGAAGAGAAAGCATAAAACACATAAGACACATCAATACATTATGAAAGCAAGCCACTTCAGAATGGATTTTACTATCCAAGATATTTCCATTATTTGCTGCGGCAATTTTAGAAAGGTTTACTCTAACAATAGTAAAAATAAAAGCAAAACTATTTTTTGTTTTTTTCATAACTGACAATCAAAACTTCCTTCTGCTAATAGTATAAACAACTAAACTATGACACAGATTTATGCCTAAACAATTATGACATTAAAATCACTCACCTTTGTTCATATTTTTATCGTCATGCACTTCTACCATATTAGCTGGCGTACACTGAAAGGCTTCAGGAGAAAGTACCTCAGAATGTAGTGTTAGCTCAGCAGAGAACTCCTCTGATCCATTACTGTAGTCCAATGATCCTGACAATGTTCTAGTCAATTGAAAAGCAATTTTTAAATGCATATTTAAGGTTTGCATAGAATACTATACTTTATGACAAATGGCTAAACACTTACACAGAGAAGTCATTTTGCTTGAGAATTTCTTTAAGTCTCTTCTGAAAAAATTTTTCACTCTCTGTTGCTGGCACAAATCCACGGTCTTTAAAATTCGAAAAATATTTGTTATTCAGTTTTACTTTGACTTCTCAACACAGAGAGCAGCTAAAATTACTAATTTTATTAGGAAATGGCTCAAAGTTGAAGTATCTGCTAATTTTAAGTGCCAAACTGAGGGCTGATTTTCCAAGTGTATTTAAACACTTTCAAATACTTCAAATACTCCTACTGATCTCATTTGCAACTGTGAGTATCAACAGCATTTACAGATCATGAAATTCCTCCAAGGTGAGCATCCAGGAAAAGAAAAATCAGTGAACAGTTTTGAAAAGTCTGTTTTACGTAGCCTGAATAACCTTACACAGGAACACAGGAAAGAATTCAGTCAGAAAGCAGTCTGCTTTAGCCAGGAACCTGCCTCTTTCCTTCTTGCAATCTTCTGGCTTACTTGCCAAATGTCATTCATATTTCAAAAGAAACATGGCCTGAGTTCTGCAGAGAATAGCCTGTTCCTTATGCAATTACTTTGCAAAGCACAGTCTTCCCTTTGTAATGAATTTTACATAAGAACACAGGGATTTGTCTATCCTATTATAATTTTCATCTAATATCACCTTTGGTATAATTCCATAGAAATTAAAAGGAATTGCTCTTGTGCATAAACTACAATGCAAAGCTTCAAGAGATTTAGTTTTGTCAGTATTTAAACATTTAAATGTTTTCCATCACAAAGCATGCAATCTTAGCTGTCGTTATCTTTCATTCTGTCTAGAATGTTTCGTAGCTAGCTGAATCATGATGTTTTTAGGCAAGATTATATATCTTGCTTTAAATATTGGAATACACACACTGGACAATCAATAAGCTTGGAAGTGAAAAAAAACCCAGTACATCTAAAAAGCCCTCAAATTTGATACACCAATTTAAATTCTACCTTCTTGCTTGCTTCTCATTCAAAGTTTGGATGAACAGCTGCACAATTTTACCTTGTGACTCAGGTGGCTTAATCTGAGAAGATTCACATTTCTGTCTCCGTCGCTGCTTTTCATCTTCCCATATAGCTTGCAAACCAGGGTTCCTGCCAATCTGGGCTGAAATAGGCAAGAATATATGAAGGGACGTCTGTCAGTGTGACAAAGCATTCTTTCCCCAAATTAGATTCTGACATGATTCTTCATCTCTTTTGTAATTCTAGTCTGTTATTTTTTAACTGTGATTCTAGCCAAACTCTAGGATTCAGTATCATGTAAAAGTTAAGGTGTAACTTGATTTGTTTTCTAGATCTCCTATTTTAATGTAAATCTTTGGTTTTTTATGGTCTTCTCATCAAGCATGGGTTTGTATGTATATATAGGTGTATGTACATACACATGCATACTTGATGTTGATATTTCCATTACTATTCTCTTTATACATCTGAAACCTACTGTTATGCATTAACAAAAATCTCTTTATATTGCTCTGATAATAGGCTATTTTTAAAACCTGTTTCCTTTCAGAGTTAATTCAAATTATTTTTTAAACGTCATAAATTTTTAGATCAACAATTTACTAACACTGAAATTTGGATTGTGATTTAACTAAACTGAGCTTTAAAAGAAGATGACAACATAGTTTCTATTCTAAAACCATTTTACATGGAAAGTTGTTAACACTTCACCTTCAATATCGAGTTGATTTAAAATGTCGGCAGCTACTGCATCCACCTCCAATTCACAGGTACTTTGTGGCTCAACACCTTTCAACATTAAAGAGCTGTGACAACATAAATATCACAGATTAATTTTATCAATATACTGATTTTGAAACATGTAACATGATTTTCTATCTGCATATCTAAAATATTTCAGAGGGAACAGGGGTCAGTAATTGAATACAGAATTATAAGTTCTCATCCTCCCCTGAAAGTCCTTAAATTAATGGTCATATTCAAATCTAATTAGATAAGAAATCTGTATCTTCAACTTAAAGGGTCTAGCTTTCTCTTTTGTGGGGAGAAGAGAAAGAGCTGGTAAACACCTCTAAGTACAATTACAATAATGTTCTCCTCCTCAAATACAAGACAAAATGTTCTCTAGAACTCAGCCAATAGGACCACATCCATAGACATGATCTTGCACTCAGAAAACGCATTGACAAGAATTTTTCTCTCTCATTCATAGTTTAGAGAAATGCAAAACACATTAACATTTACAGCTAGGGGAAGTGAAGAAAAAATGTTTTATTTTTCAGATTTTTTTCTTTATTTAGGCTGGTGAATATAAACAGAGCATTAAGAATCCAAACACATGCTGCACACTAGGGATAGAAGGCTTGGTAAAAACTTTAAATACTAGAAACAGATTCAAGGTCGTTGTACAAGGATCTTGTATCAGCTTCCTGCTGTGTCTTTTCAGAATTGCAAAAGTCAGTGACCTTCCACCTGTTGCTGTCAGTGAACCAATTTTAAGAAGTTCATGAAGGAAGATAAGAAAGAGGAACCTTTTCCCAGGTTTATGTGAAAGTCTGTTTACCATTTAAAAATTTTTAGGGAAACACTGTAAATTCCCTCAAAGCTCTTCAGGACCCTTTATCTAGGTTAATTAACAAGTGATTTAGAGCACCTCGTTGTACTCCTACATTCCCTGACACAAACAAAGCCTCAAAAATCTCAGCAAGATTATAACATAAGATATAATTCCTTAACATTTTCAATGCTCTCTAAGTTTTGAATAGAATTTACTATAGCACAGGAAAATAGTAGATGATGTAATTAAAAGCTGGAGATTTCCAACACTTCTTTGAAAATTATGTATTTAACTATCTAGAAATATAAAACCCGAAAGAAATGCAAAACTAAATTCCAACACTTATGTTGCAATTATGTTGCAGCTGAGTGGTGTGGTTGACACACTAAGTGATGGGATGCCAAGTAGGGACCTGGACAAGCTTGAGAAGTGGGTCTGTGTGAACCCTGTGAGGTTAAAGAAGGCCAAGTTCAGGGTCCTGCACCAGGGTGGGGGCAACCCACAGTACTGATACATGCTGAAGGACTTGGAGGTACTGGTGGAGAGAAAGCTGGTCATGAGCTGGCAACGTTCCCTCACAGCCAAGAAGGCCAACTGCATCCTGGGCTGCATCTAAAGTTGTGTGGACAGCAGGTCAAGGAAGATGATTCTGCATCCAGCTCGGGCTCCCAACATAAGATGGACTTGGACCTGCTGGAGCGAGTCCAGAGGAGGGACACAAAGAGCATTAGGAGACTGGAGCACCTCTTCTATGAAGACAGACTGAGAAAGTTGGGGTTGTCCAGCCTGGAAAAGACTCCAGGAAGACCTTAGACCACCTTCCAGTACCTAAAGGGGGCCTACAAGAAAGATGGCAACAAACTTTCTTGGAGGGCCTGTAGCGATAAGACAAGGGGTATTGGTTTTAAACTGAAAGAGGTTTAGGCTAGATGTAAGGAAGAATTTTTTTTTTTTAAATTATGAGGATTGATGAAACACTGAAACAGGCTGCCAAGAGAGGCTGTGGATGTCCCGCCTCCGAAAACATTCAATGCCAGCCTGGACAGGGCTTTAAGCAACCTAATCTAGTTGAAGGTGTTCCTGTTCATTGCAAGGGGGGCTGGTCTAAATGACTTTTAAACGTCTCTTCCAACCCAAATTATTTATGATTCTATGCACACTTTTAAGGACAATACACTGTCACCACTCCCCTCCCTTCCCAGTTAAACCATCAGTTGAGAAAGAAGTCCATAAATATGCTCAAAATGCATACTTTTCATGTCATTCACTTTTGGGTCATTAAAGCATTTGAACGGAGCTTGCTTGCACAAAGGGCAACAGGAACTGCAGGCAAGCTGAGACCTGGATTTTGATCCCACAACAAGAAAGAGCTGCAAGATCACTGGGAAATAAAAATGAGGGAGGAGGCTGCAAAAATTGTTGTCTTCCTTCACAAAAATTAAAGCATTTCTGGGAACAAGCAAAATGGGACCACAATACTTTGCAAAATGGGGCCACTGATATCAGAAATCTGGTAAAGATTTTACTTGTTTGGAGGATACAACAGCAAAGCTCTGAACTTTCTACTTCTGTTAATTTCCTCTTTTAAAAAAAAGAATACAATAAAAAAAAACAAACAAACAGTGGGGAGAGGGGTAGGGAGAAAGAAAAAATGAAAGGTCTTAGAAAGTTTAAAAAAAAATGTATTTTAGGGTTAGAGACCTATTTCTGAAGAGTTTGTTTCATGACCAAAACTGTTAATTGAAGCATTTGCCTTTTCTCTGACAGCTTTCTATTCTTTTCCCTTCAACTAGTTAGGACACTTGTAAAAAAAATCTCATGTCTTGGTTTTTCACATCCCCATCAAGAGTGTGGCCAGTGAGTTGTTTTGAGAACCGATCAAGATCAAAGACAAAACTGGCCAAGAGCCCTCCGAATAATCAGATTTCTTATCTACAAGACATTCTAATATGGATTTATCATATAAAAATAACATTAAATTCAACATTGCTGAATTAGGAACAAACTGGTAGTTGTGAATGTAACTTAAGTATTTTTCCACAATAATATTAATGTGAAGCATATTCTTTGTCTGTAACTCATTCAAACAATTTGAGCAACTAGAAGCAGAAGAGCTCATTTTGCCCAAGCTCTAAATCAAACAGATCTAAGGAGTCTCTCTGCCAAAACAACAGTATTCCAATTCACATGGCATATTATTCAAATTACAAACAGTGAGCTAACAAGAGTCCTTTTTGAAACAAATTTAAGATTTATCATCATAATTGTCATTAACATTTTCAAGATGAAGGCAGGCCTGGCAGTCAAAACTGCATGCTCCAAGGACTGACGTGGAAGCTATGGAGACACCTGGCATGTACAGTAAGTTCTTCATAACACTAGAAAAAACATCTTCCCAATACAACCAGTTCATTAGCTTGGCATTTAATATCCTTGTCAAGGTGAGCTGCTAGACACTTGCACTGGTTGAAATCAGGGCAGTAACACTACAAGCTTCTGCAACTTTCAGATAAGCCACAGAAGCCAAGAAGCCATTTGTTCCCACTTCAGGAAAAGCCTCAAAGGGCACATGAAAGCAGAGCAGATTTAAGTGGCCCTTTTAACATTTTTAATTACGCTGATTAAAACAAAAATGTCAGGAGGTGAGGTAGGAGCATAAACTGTCCTGAACTACAGTTATTTAACATGACTACATGCTGCTTGGGAACTGTTTCATCTGAATATTGTCAATAGTTTGGTCAGCTGGTAGGTTTGGTGCTTTTACTCACCTAAATAAATGTGTACAAAGCAACCATATCTCTATTCTCCCATATCAAGATACATTTCCTCAGCAGCTCAAGTGCTGAAGCAGCAGGTGAGAAGACAGCATGAAGAAGTCAGAACATGTCTAGTCTCCCAGCTGTAGTCAGTTGAAAATATTAACTATTTCAAGTCATTAGCAGTTGCAAAACCTTGGAAGATATTCAGAATGGCCTGGTCGACACAGATTGCCTTACACAACAGACTAATCACCTGCTTCACATCACAGGCATCAGTTTTGCAAAGAAAAATCATGGTTTGTGTAATGTCAAAACCGTGATTTGAGAATATCTGTCTTAAAACAAGATTAGTCTCAGACAAAGCTTCTAGGTTTCATTTTGTAAAAGAGAATGTAGAGAGAATTGTTCACAAGATACAGCTTGAATACAGATACTTGAAAAGAAGGGTTAAGTGAGGTGGCATAGGAATAGAAGCAACCCAGCTGTAAAAGAACAGAAGTTTACTCTCCAAAAAGCAAGATAAATCAGGGTTGCACAACACTGAGTTGCCATGCTAGGCTACCTGGGATACTCATACCAGTGCATTTTAAATCGCCTTTCATACCTATACTCCATGCTGAAAAACTGCAATACAAATCCATCTTGCCTTTGTATAAAACTCTCCAAACACATTATTTTGAGAAGAGATAGAAAAAACGGTCATTATTTTTAAAGAAAATAATAGTTTGTTTGCACTATCCATTGAGATGGTAACTATAGTTTAGGATGAAACCTGTGCTCAAAGAAAAGTACCATGGTTTGATTTCTCAGATGCTGAGGCAATGAATTAAAGCTACAGTCAACTACCTACACCACTACATACAGCTAGATAGATCAAAGCCCTCAAAAACCTTGAAGAAGGAACATCAATGTCAGTATCCTAATTACCAATATTAATGACAGCCTAAAGAAACAAGTTCTGTGATGACCGCATCTGAGGTATTTATCATGTTAAACTGAGCATAGTAGACAAAAATTAACTTCATGAAGAATCTGAAAAGTGTCACTCAACTGCACTAATAAGGACTCTAAAATTTGACATAATAATTTTCCATATGCTGTTTATGAAAGAAAGCATGTCTTTGTTTTCAGGATGTTCTAGTGACTTAAATAAGCGTATTATATTAAAAATCAAATAGCTAAATAAAAACATGCACATCCAGACAAGTGAAAAAAGCAATCATGACAGCCACAAACCTAGTAAAAATCTGCTAGACTGTGCAAAAGTGTTATGTGTCAGATCTCTCCACTTCCATATAAACTACTGTCTAATAGCAAATCTAGGATTTTTAAAAAGTGCTTCTCAAAAGCATTCTGCCAGTCATTCTGCTTTTAACACATCATGTTCAAGCGGTAGACTTGACTGGTAGACTACTCCAAGTCTGATGTTTAGCAGAAAGTTTTCTCAGTGGAACTCTTATAAGGGTTTCATCATTTATTACCATCTACTTGAGAGATAACATAAATGTGTCTCATGTAAAGAATTCCTGATGTCAAAAACTTTAGGATAGCATTGCCAGGTTCAGGTGACTACTGCTCGTTTTAAGGCAGGCTTTGAAGGCTCCAGGGTAGTAACACTGGCAAGTATTGTATCTAAAGGCCTTAGAACATCAGGCATTCCTGGGCATTAGAGGCTTTGGACATTTGTCCACTTCACAATAGAATCACTCTGGAATTACATTAAAAGACACGTTCCTGGCTCAATACAGTATGCTAATCATAGCAGCAAGTTAGTAATTCAGAGATTTGCCAGGAGCAAGACAGGGCATGGCTGGGTTAAATACTGTTTTGGAAAAGTGGCAGAGTAGCAAGGTGCTCTCTGGTACTGAAGAGGGAGTTCAGTCACCAAGAAAGCTTGGCATAGTTCTCAAAAATTCTTTGAAATAAGGAACCACCACTGGCACTTACTCGTGCAAAATGCCACCCATGTTACATACATGACTTCTAAACAGTATTTTGCATATTAACTTCCAGGTACCCAGAATCATAGTTCAGCCAACTGATATACTGTGTTCCAAAGTCAAGAAGTGTCCAGTCACTGGCACTGTTTCGTTAAACAAGAGAACTTTCTAACTCCCAAGTACAGAAGGACTTAGATACATGTTGGACTATCTCTAAAACATATTCTCAACGTGGACAAAACAAAGGATAATGAGGTCAAACAGACATCCCAGTCACTAAGAATACAAGACTGGCCTAGAAGTTTTGTGGTCTCAAACAGTATTTGAATGTCTTTTCCCTTTTTGCTTTTTCTTGACATAACAACTAACTTCAGTGTACAGCTGAAAGGTAGGGAAAGATTTATGTGATTTTCATGTCTGATGTAAATGACAAGCAAAGAACTTAGAAGTTCGGTGACAGAAGAAACTCCAAATGCTGCTGAAAACAGTCAAGTGGTGAAATACAGTAAGTAAATTTTTTTTGCTAAACAATTCAGGAAACAGATAATATCTCTTAAACTGAAGAGGACTGGATAATAAAGTGTGGGGACTCTCCTGGTATTGCACATGAAACTAGAAATCAATACAACTGTTGCTATAGCTACACACAGAAGCTAAATATGTTGGGAGTACAGAACTCATTAAGGAAAGACAGAAATAAAGGAAGGAAGGTAGCTTTACAGATATCAATTAATGCTGTAGACTGCAAAAATAAAAACAATTGAGTCACAGTCGTTTTAAGAAACAATTACAAGGCCTTCCTTGGGTAGGTATCTCATACTGTCTGGGTCAGACGCACCCTAAGCAAGGTTGATCATGACAATTATAGGTCCATTAAAACAACCTAGATACAAATTTTCAGAATTTGAAAGAAAATAAAGTACGAAGGTAATCTGAAAGATGGACTGCAGCATAGGTTCGATTCAAGAACACTGTTTTAAGTTGATGCCTCCCATAAAAAATCCAGGAGAAATTATAACAGGCAATTAATTTGGTGTAGATACAGACCAAAGTAAAGTTAGGAGTGGAAAAATTTTGGTTTGTTACTTTGCTGTGACATGTACATCCTACAGCATAGACAGTCATGGTAGAACACCTTTAATAAAAAAGTTAATTTTTTAGACAAAAGAATGTTTGATACAATATCAAATCGAAAAAAAATCAGTTGGAGGAGTCATTTATAAATGAGTTCCTAATCCATTAAAACATTTTAAGAGCTAAGTAAAGGTGAAATTCCTATTGGTTATATAAAAATACCCCAAAGCATTGATACAAAATTTGTAAAACTGAATATAGACCAGTTTCTGTGACTGAGTCTACTTCACTTCTCATTAATATTTTTGGCAGAAAATGCAGCAGTGTGGTAATGAATGAGAACAATAAACAGGATGAAACTTAAAAATGGGATGCAAGATCCTATAAGAACTTACAAGGGATTCCAAACAGAAGATGCTCAATTGGAAAAAAAAAAAAGGAAAAGAATCATCTTGTACTAATAAATCCTAAAATGATTACAAGCCAAAGTGGCATGATAAATGAAACTGTAAAGCATATCAGGAACTACCAATATCACTGCATATGGTACTAAAGAGAATCTGTCTGGTATCTTATGTAGTATTCAGGCTTTATGTTGAAGAAATAAATTCCTGCTGGCAAAACTACAGAGAATAAATGCTAGGGAAATGGACAGACTTGGATTTTCCCCATTACTGCTAACATCCCTTTTTTGGAACAGGCGTGAGTGCCGGAAAAGGACTGGCACAAGTGAGGTGCTGCATCCCTGGCTGTACACACAGGAGCATGGAAGAAGGCAGAAACAAGGTCTGTGGTTATAGCTATGAGGATGCATGCCTTGGCTCCTGCTGAGCTCATTCCTCTCTGGTTTTGACAGCCAGAAAATGCTACTTTGCTTTCTTTTTATCTGCCTTCCCCAGATCTGTGTAAAGTAACATCAGATGATCCTGGTCTAACTTAACGATCCAGCCTTCCGAAGGTTAAGTAAGTTGGCTTACAGAACCAAGCCAAATATAGGTTGAAAAGGACTGTGAATGAAGTGTGCAGACAAAAAGGAGAAGAAATAGTCCAAGAACAACTGGATATAAAGTGACCACAAGTAAAATCACAATATAACTGTCAGAAGAATGTTGTTACAAAATCTTCTTAAAGTAGAAGTAGTAGAATCGAAAACCAGATGCTACCTAAAACAAGCTTTTGCATACTAGAAAAATCTGAAGTATGGTTTAAGGCATGCACTTCCTATGGGAGAAGCAAATGTTCCCAAAACATAACACTAGCGGGAAACAGGGAATATTGAGCCTGACATGCATTTTGGAGGAGAATGACAGGAACCGTCCTAAGACTGAGAAGACTAGTGGATGACAGAAGGACTTGTCAAACATTAGGAAGTAGCTTAAAGAAGGAACTTGTTATGGGTAAACTATACATATCAAAGTAACTCCAGACACTTTAGTCAGTTTCTCTCCCCTCCTCAACTCATCAAGTCCAACTGTTAATTTAGCGGCGCTAAACCATATCCCCAAATGCCAGAACCACGTCTTTTGAATACTTCCATGGATGCCAATTCTACCACTTCCTGGGCAGCCTACTCCAATGCCTGACCACCCCTTCAGTGAATAAAACTTTTTCTAATATTCAATCTAAACCTTCTCTGGCAAAACTTGAGACCATTTTCTTTTGCCCTGCCACTTGTTACCAGGGAGAAAAGACTGACCCTTGTCTGACTACAACCAAATTCAGATAGCTGTCAAGAGTGATAAAGTTCCACCCCGAGCCTTCTTTTCTCCAGGCTAAACAACTCCAGCTCCCTAAGCTGCTCCTCATGAGCCTTGTGCTCCAGAACCTTCCCCAGCTTCGTTACCCTTCTCTGGACACTTTCTATCATCTCAATGTCTTTCCTGTAGTCAGGGCCCAGAACTGAACACAGGATTTGAGGTGCGGCCTCATCAGTGAGGTCATGTTACTTAAGAATGATTACACAACCGGAATCTGTGAACTGATGTGTAACTATTCTCTATACCTACTAAACTCCCTTAGCTTTTCATCAGAAGTCATTAGCTAGAAACTTATCTTCCAAAAACCAAAAAGTTGAATTTGCCACATATATTCCCATTGTTATGCCCTGGTTGGATTTTTCCAACCATATACCAGAAAGTGTCAGATGACCAAAACTATACCAAGAAAATAAATAATAATAATTTGTGTCATATCAGCACCTTTTTTGAACATATAAGGGTTCTTTAAATCAGACTGGAATCCTGTATTGCATACAAGTCGATGTATATAACAAAATACAGCATAGATTTAAAAAAAATTGGCATGCTGACCTTGGTATTTCATCTTCTTCCCATTCAATGAAAGATACATGGCTTGAATTTTCTGACAAATGAATTCTATGATGTTTACTAACACCTGATGTATCACCTAGGAAAAAAAAAAGTAGAATGAGAAATTAATTAATTTACATGGGAATATTTTTACACATATCATTATATAACTGCATTTATTATTTAATATTACCAGTACAGATGCTCCAAAAGAATAGACAGCACTGCATGGTATCATCTTCACAAATTACTGTGCAATTATATAAATGATCTAACTTTCTTTCTAACATGTAGATACATACAAAAATATATTCCCAACACACTGATATTACTATAATTAAATTTGTTGTGCTCTAGTCATACCTTAACCTACATTCAATCTTTTCCTATTTGTGCAAGTTTCAAAATAAATTGTACAGATTCTGATGTAAACTTCACCATTCCCAAGTGCTGGGTCAGAAACCAATGGAAATTAGAAGCCAAAGAAAACACTAAATTCTACTTCACACTTTTCCTCCTTCTTATTTGTGAGCCGAAAGGGAATATAGAATATATTCCAGATGCAGTGGCTGTAGCAATAAGTGGAAACCTGCAATGAAGGCGAATATCTGATCTACAAGTAAAGAAGTTTGCTCAGAGGTTTCTGTGTGAGGAAGTGTGCTACAATGTCATGCTGGAGAAGTTTCCTCTGAAGATTTACTACCTCCCTTATGATCTCTGCCTGAACCTTCAGTCTTCAGATGAAGGGAAGACAATATACACAGAATATGGCACAAGAAATCAGAAAGCTCAGGAATGGAGGAAGGCGGAATGGGAGAAGACTTTGAAAATTACTTAGTCTCCCACTTCTATCTAAAAGACCAGACTGAACCTTGAATTTTTTCAGCTATGTTGGTGTCACAGACCAGCAGTTTTTTGGAATTAAATTTACCTTTTAGCCACAGCAAACACTTTCACATTTGTTAAAGATATGCTAATTAAACAACTCAGTTCTCAGAGGTCTTCAGTAAGTAAATATTTATTAGAATATGTATTTTTATTCTATAAATTTCATAATGGTCTTGCCAATGTGAATTCCACTACTTGGAACAGCAGGGATAGGGATATGCCATGTAGCAAAAAGCCTCGAATACTACAGAAGCAACTGGCAAACACCATGCCAAAAGAACCTTAAAAGCTAAAAGCAGAAGCAAGCAGGCTTCATTAAATATGTTCCAGATCAAGCTTACTGCACCCAGACTAGTTCATGCAAACTCTGTCTCCACATCAGACTCTTAAGTGCACTGACATGGTACACAGACACTAAACACACGTGGGATATGGGGCACTCAAGTGTGGTGAAGAGACACACTTGTGCTTATGTGGGAACTAACTCACATATCAGCCACACCAGCACTGTTACTGTCTAATGCACTGTGATGCCTAAGCAGGTGATTCCAGGAAGACAACACAAAGTATCTGATCCCATTTGCACAGATTCAGCTCAAACCTAGCATAGCTTTGTGTCTGTGCTATTTCAAAGTGATGACTTGTCCCTGTGGAGAGCTGGTCCAGGAAGAAACAGAGCCATGTTTTTACTGTGTGGCACATCAGCTAATTCTCCCTATTAAAATGTAACCTGACTATGTATAGAAACATCTCTTGTTGTTTTTCATCTGCAACTAAATTATTATGAGCTGACAAAACAGGGCTAAATAGCTGTGTATCTTAAAGGAAAATACATCCCACAGCAGCTGTGCAAGTTTATAGGCCAACTGACGAAAAATAAACCATTATTTTTCAAATTTATATGTATTTCAAATACCACACCAGAGCAGTTTTAGTGCATTATTCCCTTTCTTCCCATGACTGCTATTTTCATATACTTCTAAAAATCGAGTCTCAAATTCCTATATCAGTTTGTTTGTTCTGTGAAGTTACTCATAGGGATAGAGATTTAAGGACACTCAATATTCCCCTTTTCCTGATATAAAGCTCTTTAAAGACAGTAGCAATGATACTTCAAGGTCTTTTGTAGTCATATTACATAAGAAGATTCAACTACTGAAAACAAAAGTTTTGCAAAAATTATAGTGGCACGTGGTGCATGAATGAACTTGCAGCCTTCATCGCTGTCCATAAAGACAAGGACTTGAGAAAATGAACTCCCACATCTTCTGGATACAGGCTGAGGAAGGCAGAATAGTCCTGCTACTAACAAATTTGCCTGCTGGCCTCTCTCAGCCTTCAAAACAGTCTACTTATCTCAGTGACAAAAATACCACTGGAAATAGGCTCCTGAGGCTGCTTACTTACATTTACAAACAGATCTATTACAGAATTTTCTACTACTTGCCAGACCAAATTTTAGATCATGATCTGCAAGGAAAGTAAAATAAGTGTTTGCTGCACATCTTTAGGCAAAGGCTTTTACTGCTGTCTAAAAGACCATGTTTGGCCTGGTCTACACGACACAACTATACTTGACTAAAATGAATGCATACTCCCAAGACAAAATCGCTGTGGAACAGGCAGATAAGTGTGTCAGTTGTAAGCAGAGGCTGTGCCTTCTACACCTGTCCAACAGGTCTGCTTAGAAAGGGTTGCTGTACAAGGACAGTCCTCTTGACAGCAGTGCCTCTGTAAGGCTGTACCAGGGGCAAACCATTTGTTGCTCAGCTGCTGTGCCAGGAGCAGCAGACAGTGATCCTGTGCCTGTTCAGCAAACTGAGGCTGGCTACTTATGGATGTGTGATGTGGAACCATGCAGAGCAGTATGAATCTTGTTAGGAGCACTGCAGCCATTATCTGATCAAGCCAGACAAGGCCGTTTGTCATTTTCTCCCCTTTATCCTACTGGGTTCTTTCCTATAAGAATAGTCAGAGTCCACTGGTCTCAGCCCATGCTTCTCTTTCATCCTCTTGTTCCCATTCAAGATTTAGGTCTCTCATGCTTAAATAAATGATGAAGGAGAATATAAATAGGTTATGTCTTTAATCTATCATCTGAAAGAGAGGAAAAAGAGCTATAGAAAAAGAATGGAAACAACTATTTGGTATAATCACACTGAATGTTTCCAGAAGGCTGCTTTGGACACTTAAAAGACAAAAGGTACCTAACTATACTTCCTCAGGACTGAAAATCCTGAAGATGCTCTTGTCCATAGCTGAGCTTTTGTCTTCCTATAGTTCTGACACCAGCAAAAAGTGTGGCCTATTGCTGTGCATGAAAAGAGTATTTTCCTTTAAATGAGAATTAATTATAAAACTCCATGCATTAGTCTACTGCTGCAATAATGAAACAAACTTAAAGTCAGTATGATTATTGCTTAGCATTTCTACAGGAAGATACTTTACCATCCCTTTCAACTTCTGCTTTAGCTGTAAGAACAATTATGATCTAAACAATTCTTATGTTATTAAATGTTAAGCACCAAAGACATCATGGTTTTCCTGCTGTTATCTCTCCTTTATAATGAAGCATTTAGATAACACTAGGGAATTCTTACCAAACTTAACTTTTATGTCAGTGTGTACATTTAAAACACCAAACTAATTTTTTAAAATACTTCCTTTGCTCAGATGTTAATACTTCAAATTTCACCTTAGAGCAAATGGCCGAGGCACAAACACAAGCACTTTGATTATAAACATTGCTTCTCATCAGAGCATAATAATTAGCCATGATTTTACACAGACACTACTGCAGCAAAAAAATTGATTTGGACTGAAATAAGGATCAGAAACAATCATAAAGAAATTAAGCAACAGTATTAGTTTGCTATCTTCCATGTCAATTCTTCAACTAAACAACAACAATTTTTAATATTCTAACTTGAAAAGAGGTGTGGTCATCTTATGAAAATGGTCACAACTGCACCGGTGACCGAACATATGTTTCTTCTTTCAGGAAGCAGGCTCTTCCTCAATCCCATACACAGGGACTTTGCTTTGACACAGAAAACAAACTTTAGGGAAATAACACTATACACATTCAGCCAAACTATAGCAAAAGTCTGACAAGTAGTGACATTTTGTTCAAAATGGTAGCTTTTAGCCTTCAAATCAATTTGGTCTTAAGAAACAAACATCTTACTTTTTCTCCTTGCCTTTCTGAATTTGACAGCAGCCAGGTTTATTAAATTCATTCCATATAAGTTGTAGTCTATAAAGAGTTGAAGGAGGTAGGGAATATGGGCTTCATGAGGCTGATAAGATTTGTTCATTATGGCTCCACCTTGCAGAAGCTCACAAACTCTAAAATTAAAAATAAATGAGGACATAAACAAAAAATTATTCCAGAACAACAATAATGACAGTTGATTTTATCAAAATATAAAAGACTTTTTAAATTTTGCCTTAGTTGTATTTGTAACTTAAGAACTGTGTTTTCACACTAAGAGACACTCAAAAATGGTCTCTGCTAATACAGATACAATATTTGGGTGTTAGTTACAAAGGAGCCTCGAATCCTTCAGCTTAAAAAGCATGAAACTTTCAAAATAAAAACCATCCTACACTATTCCTGCAACTGAACCAAAGCCACTGTAGGCCATGGAAATCTTTTCTACAAAGTAACTGTCGCAGCTGTGTGCCTACGCATCAGTAATAACTTTGAAAGTCTCTCTAGTTCTCCTAGAGAAACGTCAACATGTATATGATGTCCTCCTTGGTTTTAAAGCTACATACTGTATACTCAGAAGCGGTATTTCAACTACTCCCTAGAAGCATGACAAATCCTCTGTTTAAAACAGCTACACATTAAAAAAATAACTGCAAGTATTTGGATAATTATGAATTGGTGCAGTAAATTTATCTCAAATTAATAGTAAATATCTACAAATCAAAGAAAAGAACTAAGCATTTCTAAATGCAACACACTGGGATTAAAAATAAAGTTTTCTACAGAAAAAAAACAAAGGAATAATTTCAGTGAATTGTCAGTGTTTATTTGGATAGGAGCAATTCAAATACAAGAAGCTCCAAATTTCAAAGTTGTCAATGTCATGTTCCTGAATTTACTGTAACTACTCTGACATTAAGATTGAGATCAACGGTGCTTTCATTTAACAGAACACTACTGAGAAACAGAGAAACTGTCTAATAACAAAAGCTAATTTGCAAATTTGTCCAAGAGTTCAAGAATTACAGTTAACATAAGACAACTAAAGGCAAGTATGTTTTGATCTTGCTTTCCTAACATGCTACTGCTTTAAAAAGGTTACTGATGTGTTTAAAATTAGCAATTTCTACAGTGTTTTGAAAATCTTGGGACAATAATTCTGTAACTTTTATTTTGTTAAGCTACTGGTGAATCTTGTTTCAAAACTGAATTTTTAAATCAAGACATAAGGAAATCAGACACAACTTTGTATCTCCACATCTTTACCTTTTTACCATTGCAGGATTGTAAAGATAAATCTTCATAAACTGTCTCTCCTTTTCATGGTAACCGTAAAAAGGCCTGGAGAGAAGGAAATAAAAGCAAGAAGCCAGCCAGTTATGCCGTGGCATTTATTCAAACACATTTGACTATGAAGAATATTCAATTCCAGAGGGCAAAAATTAGAAGATAAACTGCATAGCCAGGACAATGAAAATTTCCACGTGTCAGGCCAAAGGGGAACATTATGATTCTGTATAAGGATAAAAAGAATAGGGGCTATACATATAAAAATATATATAAAAATAAATTAGAAGGCACTTATGGCTTAACATAGTTTCTAACTTTCCCCACACAAAAACACATTGACGGCACACCATTATAATAGTACTTTTAATAAGATGGACTGCTTCAAAAACAGCCTTCATACTTTCTGACAAATGTTGCAACGAAGTCCTTAAGGACATTAATCCTGCAGATCAGGTGTAAATGAGTAAATACCAGCTGTATAACATAAATAACTGAACAATGTGAATGGCTTAGAAGAGTGAATAGCTGCCCATTTTCAGTGATTACTAATCACCTCATGCATTAAATGAGGCATGAATCCTGAAGAAAATAGGATCTGAGCATGCAATTAAAGAATACACAGGACAGTGAATACGTCAAGACTAAGCTGAGGTTGAACAGGCAACATTAATTCTGGTATAACTTGACTGAATTACTGACTTTTCAGCATCTAGAATTCTAATCTAATCTAACATGCTTGTAAACCAGTGTGTTAAGGAAACAGGCCATAATTCAACGTGTTGGGTGTGTGCAAGAAGTCTACAGTTTGCAGTAATCACAACCAAAGTCAACAGAAATTCAGGAAAGCAGAAATTTACATGTTACCTCTACAGAACAAAATAAAATGTCTTAATCAAAAAACTGAAGTTCAGTAGTAAAATGCTAACACAACTACTGTTACCTTTAATATGGTTAAACAAGCATGCATGCATTTAGTATGTCCAAAAGCTAGACGGAACTGTAAAAAAAATTTTGTTTGTGACATTAAAACTGAGCTACATTGAAACAACAAATTTAAAGCTGCTAAACTGAAAAGGAGATAGTATCTTGTATAATGATTCTCACTCTCTCATATACAGTATAAACCTAATGACAGGTTATATACATTAAGCTATAATGGCTCATCCTCACATTGATATAGCAGCAAAGAGGACAAAATCTTCAACACTTTCAAGGTTAGCTGTGAACACCTTATTTAACTTCACAACAGACAAGGACAGAATATTTTGCCTTTTTTTATCCTTGGCCCTCCACTATGTTTGGAAATTATTGCAACAGAAATTTTATATTAAACTTACAGAGGTTTAACAAACACTTCTAACACAAAACAATCTTTCTGCTAATGCAGAAGAGCAGGGATAAGACAGTCTCCAAGACAGGCTTCTTACCACAGAGAAACTATATCTCTGAGCAGAATCTGTCTCAGGTGAGAACAGATATGTGTGACTACATAAACATGTCTATCTACCCAGGTAAAGATGAAGATATATTTCAGTTAGGCTCTTACACAAGTGAGTAAAATACCTGGAACACTCTTTCCTAGGCTGCTTTGAGGCAATAAGAATCTGCCTTTCAGTAATGGCTCTCTTGAAGCTCTAAGACAGGAAGGTGAAAAAGAGGCAGGTTCTCCTATTTTCCACTTGTTATTTTCTCACTGATTCAAGTAAAGATTGTCTTCAACAGTTTACTTCACCCAGCTTTCACTGTTGAGATGAACAGCTATACTACAATTTACATAGTTCCCACAAAAAGAACAAAATTAAGGAATTTAGGGGGGGTTACCTTACCTGTTACTGTAAAAATATAAGAAAGTTCTGACTGAAAATAAAAACCCGTTATTGCAGCCACTTTACTAGCAATATTTGGAAGCCACTAACACTGGCTAGGACCAGAAATATTATCTTCTTACTCTTAATAATTAGAAAGAGTATATTTCAGAAGTGCATGAAAAGAAAAAGATAGTGCTGCACAGTACTGAAGATTAGCATTTACATTGCTTTGAAGATGAAAAATTGCATGCACGTATAGACTACTTGTGTTCCTCCAGGACAGTTTCCTATTATTTGCTATGATTTGACATATTTTTTTCAGCCCTTGATTATGCAAGATATATAAAAATTAACTAAGAGAATCTTTAAAATGTTAATGTTCAATAATAGCATGTAGTTCCAGAAGTAGTAGAACTACATCACATAAAAAACAACAGTCAGCCTGGTAGATAAAGAAATTATTTTTTAAGAACCTCCGCTTCATGGCCTGTAATGCTGGAAGAATCAGATACATAAACATGACTTGAACTGTGGGGGCCATTTTAGATAAATAAAAAAAGGAGACCTAGAGTCAATCTCTTGCAAGGAATGCCTGGTCTTGGGGAACCTAGAATAATCCAGAAAGGTAGAAAATGATGGCTGGAAAGTACTACTGCCATAGCAGAGCTAAAAAGAACACATTTGGAAAAATTACAGACACTAGAATACAAATTTAGGTAAAAAAAGTTGTGTCAAGCAGGTTTCTTGGGGAAAACCTGTTGACCATGTCAAAACAAGTAAGAAAAGTTACTTAAAGTTGTACAGGCCTGTATGAAGACATAAATGAAGGGAAAGCAAAGGGAGTAGCACTGCAGTCACCCAAGTGCAAAGTAAGTGCTTCAATGTAGTACAACTGCAAAACATTTCAAAACAAATAACCAAAATCCCAACAGGTCATACTTACATTCCAGATACTAATGATACTTTGAAAACATGCTGAACAGTAGAAGATGGATTGCCTAAAGCCACATTAAGTGCTCTGTCAATGCTGAATGCCACTTGACGAAGATGGTATTCTGGATGCTGTCCAAAGCCATCATATGGTACATAGAGGTAAGGAAAGATACCATGTAAGTGGAGACAAGTCTTCTGACCTGAAAATAAAAGGGTAAACATTTATTTTCTAATGACTACATCTTCTTCTTTTAAGAAGTCACAATTTTTTCATGTTGGTTTCAGGTTCTGCAGACAGGATAAATTTATGAAACAAATGCAGCATATTTCAAACAAAGGGTATCAATGCAGAGCAGTTCTCACATTTGATTAATTGACAAAAACAATAAAGAACAAATGTGGTTACATGGCATACACAGGATTACATCAGTGTAATAGCAGAATTCACTCCTAATTATTATTTTTTAGTAATAACACAACACGCAATTATTCCTAAGAATAATATTGCACACTGAGTCAGTGTTGGATGGTTAACGGTTTCTCAGCCTTTGTGAAAACTTTTCAGTATCAAAATTCTTCCCATTCCTTACTACGATGAGCACACAACCTCTTAGTAATTAAAAAGAAGCTCCAGAGCACCTACGAGGCCATTTAATATTCTAGTTACTTAAGGCATAAGTTGAGATGTGGAAAAAAACCGGTGATTTTCAACTTCAAAAATCTGTGGATCCCTGAGAGGTCTCTACTGTATATGCAGATCTCTAAACTTCTAATACCACGCTTACTTCTCAGCATTAGCTTCCACGAATCTGCAGGAACAGCAGAATGAAAGAACACACCATGAAAACCTTTGTGCCAGACCACACAGCCTGAGCTCCTCGTTCAGACAAGGCAGTACAGTGATGCAGACTGGGATCTCCCAAACCTGTCACATCTTTTTTTATTGGAGCGGTGTGAGGGAAGGGCTAGTCCCAACTGCAATGCATGTTCTCTTTGCACAATACAACAGAGCATGCATTCATTGCTGAAACAAACATGAGATCCTGCTCACCACCTTTTCAGTCCCAAAGATCATTTGTGACTTTTCACCGGCCAATGAAAAACTTTCACAGAAAAATACTATAAGCACATGTTGCTGATTAACCCATCACCACAATGATAGGCAGCATTGTCATTTTGCATTGTCTGGATGAACTCCCTGCACGAGGACAGGCTGTGCTTTCATGAACCAGGAGATAAATGTTAAAAAGAAGCAGCACAACTTCATTGGTCCACAAGACCAATGAAAAGACTGCCAGAAGTCCACTCTTTCAAACTGAGTAGTAGCATGTGAACTGCAAGAGGACTGATTTGTGCAGTGGTACCAAACCACTTATCTTCTGTACCAAGTCACTAACAAATCTGAGTGCTTACTCCTGGTTATACTTAAGACTGATTTTGAAATAAAGGCTTCCCCCATCCAAATATAATTAACAGAAAATTAATAGTTGTTAAAAGTTCTACAGTTTCTCTTTTCAAGTTTGGTTTATTTGTTTGGTTTTGGGAAGGGTTTGAGTTTGGTGGGTTTTTGTATTTTTGTTTCTGAGTTGAAAGGGGAGTGGGTTGTTGGTGGTAGTGGGTGCTTTTTAATGTATCCCAGGATCAGACTCAGGGAGAAATTCAATCTCATTCATATATATAATTTGCCTGAATGCCTACTGAAACTTTTAGAAAACAATTGAACCAACCAACCCACTCCAAGCTAAATCTGATATCGGAGCTACAGACTGTGAATTCCTGGCAAATATAGAGGTCTATCCCTCCCATGAATTTTATAAATTCAAGTGTTTTCTACCTATGGCTTGTCAGTCAGAATCAGTTCTGCACTTACACTTCTTTTTGCACTAATAGCTATAAACTCCTGCTCTTTTTGATACTTTAAAAAACATCTTTAATGGTAGCCCAAGTATTCTGAGTTATAGTTAATCTATGTTCCCCTAGAACACAAAATTGCAAAGCACCAGAATAAAAAGAACAGCAAGACGGTCTAAATTTACTATACTTAAATTCAGGTTCCTTTCAAGTTAAGCAGCTATTTAACAGTTCCTGCTGAACTGAAAATGCCATTTCACTGTTGAATTAAAAAAAAAAAAAAAAAAGAACACATGAAGAAAATTTCCTTCTGTCCCCTTCCCCTCCACTCCCCTTTATGTGCAAAAAAAAACTATGAAAAACACACTATAGCTTAAAATTGAGCAAAGAGTCAAATTACCACTTAACTCCAGAGAAATCTTATAGAACATATACACTGAGCTGCTTTTCATTTTTGATTCTGCCAAGAAAGTAAACAAGTTATTGCTGATCTAAGACTACTATGTCTGTCAAGTTACATGGGTTTACACAGCTACTTACTTTGATCCTTGATAGTAGTGACTTATTTACCACAATTTTTGGTTATATTGCTATTTTTACTTACACCCAGATTACTACAAGTCGTACCCTGCTAGTATTAAGAACCGTCATTTATTTCCATCATTTAAGTAAAAGCATCAAAGTGCACCAAATGTCATGGTATTGAGTCTGAGGACAGACAGTAATAGCAACCACGGTTTGCACTAAGCCATTACAAATTCTAGTGGATTCTTTCCAATAGAGCCACAAGGAGAAAACAGATCTACCCACTGAGGATTTCAGGCCACACAGCCCACCAATTTACATAAATGAAAAACCTGGCTTGGGGAAAAGGTTAATGAGTTTTATGCTTTAAATATGTTACTCTTAAAT
Source organism: Pyrocephalus nanus (assembly GCA_038380795.1). Lineage (NCBI taxonomy): Eukaryota > Metazoa > Chordata > Aves > Passeriformes > Tyrannidae > Pyrocephalus > Pyrocephalus nanus. The sequence continues at coordinate 46,819,413 of CM076260.1, forward strand.
TCCTGTTTCTTTTCAGACATACAGAGAAGCAAATTTCTATCACTAGAACAGCACCGACTGCTACAATGCCCACTTACAGTGACCAGCAGATGTTATTTTTTATCCATTCATCTACATATCTGTAGAATCATTGGAAATGGTGCTCGACAGCAGATTCTGTATATAACTGCTCTCCTCAGAATTTCCAGATACAACACTGGGTGACTGGTGGGACTAAAATAGTTTGTTCTGTGGCCTAATCATGGACCAACTGCACATGTTCATCACAACCATTCTGTACACAAATGGCACACAGGATGTCTCTATTAACAAATGAACATAATGTGTACATTAAATGTGGTGAGCCAGTGGTGATTATAGATTAGCAGCCAGGACGAGGCTGCTGACCCAACAATTTCTCTGGCCTACACTCTCTAGAAGAATGAGGTCTGCAGTGCCTGATTTATCTGCAGGTCACAGATCAAGCATTCCAGTACAACTCAAGGAAACTGCTAAGTAAACGTAAGAAAATCTAGAAGTAAAGCTGAGGCTTCATCATGAGTCTTTGTAAGGCACTAAATGAAGCAGTAAGTGAAGGAACACAAAAAATGTTGCTGTAATGTAGAAAAAAAAAGGAAATACACAAAACCTTGAGATATTACAAGACACTCAACTAGGAAACTGGCTATTTTCTCTGAGAAGAAGACACTGCAAATGAAATGTCAATATAGATGAATAGCCATAATAAGAATGAATCAATACTTCAAAAATAATATAAATGCAATATTTTATATATTATAGAAAGTGATCCCACCCCCCAAGCATGATTTACCTTAAGTGAATCCATTCTGACTACTCTATTATTTCTAACAATGAATGAGAGCATGTCCTACAGTTGTGATACAGTTTTACTAACTTTTCATAAATGACACTCAAAGTCATTTAGCTCCTATCCTGTAATTCTTAATTTAGGAACCGACTACGGTACCTCACAAGCTGAACTTAATACTGGAAACATTTTGAATAGACATACTCTCCTTTAGTATTTAGAAAACAAAAACTAAATCTAGATAAATATGACTTCAGAAAACAGTTCAGATATATTTTGCTGTGATATTTCTGCTATAGAACAAGCTGATTCCATTATAAGAAACTAAGCAGAGCCATGGGGAACTACATGGAATGCAATCCTATATGTAAATGAACAACCAGTATTGTTGAAGCTGTCCCTAAAACTGCTATTTTAATTGCTGAACTATGATCCATTTCTCCCAGACCATTGTAAAATCCAACTGGGGGGGAGGGTGTTACAATGGAGAATGCAGCAGAATTTAAAAGCAGGGCAAAAGCCCAAGATTTTATGAAAATTCTGGCTGAGGATTAATAAAAAGATGCATAAGACGGAAGACAAAGGGTTTTTATATATTTGCCATCCATTAGAAGTACTTTAGGAGTAGTTTTGTTAAGTGGCAGGACTAATTAAATATGGGCAGTATTAGCAGAAGAATACACACAAACACATCAAGGGTGTCACTACAGGATGCAGAAAAGCATAGGCAGTCATAAGGGATTTCCTTCCTTCAATGGCAGTAGTAAAGCAAAATCATTAGAAAGGAAAAGACATGACACTACCATCTTAAAAAGATAATTTAAAAAAAAATATTTCAAAAAGTAACTTTTGAACCACCTTGATTCAAAAATATTTGAGAAACAAACTGTGAACCATGTCTACAGAGATGAAAAAGCCAACAATCCTGTTGGAAAAACAATTCATAAATAGGATGGACATCATAATTCAATTTCATAGTAATTTCTTCACAACATAAAAGGTACCATGTCGTACACAATCTCACCCTTTCTCCAGGAACAGGCTTCAGAGAGCAACACCAAGTTGTAACAGGAGTACTTTATCTACCCTGCTACGTAGATGCAACATGAAGATCTTGCACACAGTTTAGACGGTGCTTTAAGTTTAATCTATGTCGCTCACTGGGGTAGACTTGTCAAGTCCCTGATCACTGAGTACCACTCAGAACTGAGCTACTGAAAAGAGATAGAACTAGATTCCTTTATAGTGATAACACAGCCTATGAAACGCCACCATTCTTTCCCTCTGACACAAAGCAAATGAATCACATACATGGACGGATACCAGTATGGTAGTGCTCTGACGAAGAAAAATCCCCTTCCCAGCAAAACCTGGGAAGGTCTTTCCGTCTTACAACTCTTGCTGTGTCATTCAAAAACATAAGAGTTTAATCTTTTAATGTTGAAGAGTTCTTCAGCAATATATTACATTAATGTAAGTTCTTCAGTGATTAAATGAAACTCTCAACCTTTTCCCAGAGTCCTGAATCAAGTCAGCTTTTTTGCAAGGGATGAGAAGAAAGGGAGGACTACACACACTGTAGTCTTGGATACTAGAGAATACTGGACATCAGAGAAAAAAAGAATAATGAAATAAGGTCTTGCAGGAGCAAGGTCATCATCATGGCTAGGCTTCGCGAACGAAGATTTGAGAATGGCTCTACCCACACTTGCTACAAGCGCACTGATGGCTAAAAAGGAAAATGTGAGATAGACAAGTCCGGTTGCAGAAGGTAATGATGATGATTAGATATTTGTGTCAAGGTTTTCAGTTTTTCCCTAGGATTGAGAAAACACATTTCAGTAACACCTGTAAATGGGACAATATTTTTTTCTTACATTTTAATTCTTTAGTCAGTAACTGTTCATGTAATACCTCTACTCTTATGAATATAAAAAACAAAAGAAGAAAAAAAGAAAGCTTATCCACTAGGAAAACGAGGGTCTTTGACTCATTACAATTAGACTGTTCCTCATCCTTGATGCAGAGATCCTTAGGGAGGGAAAAGAGCTGAGTTTTCTGACTGTAATTTAAAATCAGAAATCTCTGTATAACTAGGTGCGTATTGGTGTAATATCTTGAACTATGGGGAGAAACAAAGATAAGAGAAAAGCAGATCTCTGTGCAGTACCTAAATTTGTGCAAGAAGTCCACAAGCTTCCTTGAATTCATTATCTTCCAAAAGACAAACTCCTCTCAGGTTTTCTAGCAAAAATGTCAGGTCCCAAGGTCCAGATGCCTGAGAATCTTGGAAGGGGTGTTTCTACTGCTCCAAGGTTTAAAGATAGTAGTTTAGGTAACACTGAAACACCGATTTTTACATTGGGCATTACTGTTGATGGAAAATACCATTTTTAAGTTCCAAAAGTGAGGCTACTATCTTTGTCTCACTGAGCGTATTTAACATATACTTTTTATCCTAATATGTAAGAGAGGCTCTGTTATTTCTTTCCACATAAATAACGAGCAAACCCCAAGAGAAAGCAGAAAAATTGAAACAGATTATTTAATACATCAATTCAGTGAAGATATTCTGATGATCTTCACAAAACTACCTCCTCCTGCCTTGAAATGGGAAGGATGGACCTTTTTGAATTCCTGATGTGACATTAGAAAACAATCTCAGAAGTACTACAGGTGAACCTAACCACTTACAGGATGCAAAGGTACATTATCAGAAAGCATCAGCTATTACCTGCTGTTATCCCCAAGCAAAAATAACTGAAATATAGCTCATGAAATTTATTGTTACACAGTACAACTAGATCCAGGAAAGCCCAGAGACAGAGAAGATAATTTAAAAGTACAAGTCTCCAGGAATAACAGAGACCAAAGAAGCTAAGCAACTCAAAGAGCAAGGATGAGCTATGTACAAACCATTCTTCACTAGCTGATGACTTGTAAGTTGCAAGAAATAGCAACAACATTTCCTTCTTTTCTTAAGACATGCAAGGCGAGTTTAGGTATTCGCTTATTAAGTGCCTATCTTTAAAATGAACTATATACAAAAATGTTATTCTTGCTTCCGCTATTGACAGATTGCTCATGTAAGCAGCTGGACAATATCAGGATCTATTTCTATAATGAGTGTCAAAAATCACTATGAGGCCAGCTAAAATGAACTAATAGACACAAAGGAGGCAAATGCAGCTGTCCTGAGCTACACATTCTAGCAATCACACAGGGCTTCTGGCATTCACAGGCTGGCAACACAGCCAAGCTGCTATTCCGGTAAGTAAAGCAACCACATGAAAGCAACAGAGACAGAGTATGTTTGACCACACTGACCAGAGCACAGCTGAATAGAAAAGAATGTATTTACTAGTCCCAGGTAAAATAATGTATACTTTACCACATCCTGTAAAAGATGAAAAAAACAAGTCGATAGTAAAGAGGAGGAGCAGAGCAGACAGCATTTGGTTTCCATTTCCCTCAATTCCCTTTCATTAAAGACTGATACTGCTACACAAGTTCTGTTACCTATCTTACTGGTCTTTCCTGATGCAAGTAACACAAGCCACATGTAAATGGAAAATGGTGAACAGATATTCAAGAAGAAAAGTTTTTTGTGGTTGGTAACTGAATTTGAACTTTCACCTCTGTATGAGGCTCATCTACCTGTTTAAATACTGTGATGTGTGTGCATTGTTCCAGCCACAATTTGTCTCTTTTCCAGTGTCAGAAAAAAATCAACTGAAACATTTTTGTTCAACAAGTGTTTTCCTGTCAGCTACACAGCTAGTTACAGAAAAAGTTCCATAAAGTATTGCCAAAAATGATTTGTTACTCTAAACTGCAGGCAAAAACCCCCTGACTTTGTGGTAAGGTTAACAATGTTTTCATCAGTATTATCTTTCAAAGACACTTTTCAGAAACATTCGCTATTTATAAATTTCTGAACGACACCAAGCTTGTGTAATCCCCCCAAAATTACACACTCAAGAAAGCGCACACTCTCATGAGTCAGATTAGCTTATGTTAACAAGTAAATGACACCACATTGTTTTCTCTTCCTCTATTTTTCAAACAGCACTAACTAATTCTCTGAATATTTCTTTTAATTTTTCTTTACTTTTGTATTTGCGTTAAGATCTCCCACTTGTTGGTAAATGTCATTTCAACCTACTTCTCGAGCTGATGAAAGGTAGAAGATGTGCTCCACAAATATGAGCACTGCTGTTAGGCTACCCATAAGCAAATTTGCAACACTCAGTACTCCTTATCACACACACCCTTTTATTTCATTACAGAAGTTTCTTACCATCTTTTGTATGCTCTAGGCTTCTAATTTTGGACAAGTAGCAACTTACTTACAAAGTACTTCCTTACTATAGACACCTTTTAAATTTCTGTAAAAGCTTTTGAAATGACTACATGGTATGTGACAGTAATAGCAGGAGACAGAATCTCATGACCCAGAAAATAAACTGTGTTCTTAATATCTTACTAACTCTGTGTTCAAGGTTTGTGTGGCAAGTGGTTGGCAGACGGGGTGCTGCTGTGGGAAGAGGCCAGAGGCTGCTCTGTATGGGACACAGCCAGATCCAACAGACACACCGCAGAGAACAGCTGAGTTCTTCAGCCATGCTGGGGACACTTCTGGGAAAACATATTTAAGAAAGAGAACACCAAAGTAAGAGAAAAGTGGAGGAGGAAGATGGAACAGTAGATATCCCCTGCAGCTTTTGGAAAAGCCCACACTGAAGCAGATTTCCCCTGCAGCCTGTGGAGGATGCCACAGTGGAGCACAAGAATATTCCTGAAGGAACTGCAGCCCATGGAGAGCCCACATCAGCGCACAGGAAAGATGCAATGAGGAAGAGAGGCAGAGAGATAACACTGTGTACTGGCTGCAACCCCCCTGCCACTCTCCATGTGAGCTTGCATGGTAGGGCGTGTGGTCTGGGGAGTCTGGAGCACAGAAATAGAGCTGAGCCTGGGAGGAGCGGGGAGGAAAGGTGTGCTGTTTTGAGTTTGTTTCTCACTACCTGAATCAATTTTAATTGGCAATAAATTAGTTAATTCTCCCCACAACAGAATCTGTTTTGCCTGCAGTGGTAATTGGTAAGCAATTTCCTTGTGGTTATCTCAACCTATTGTTTTAATGTTTCTGTTTTTCCTATTTTATCCCACTGTATTACCAGACTGGGGTGATAGGCTGCGGAAGGAAGCAGCTGGGTGGGAATTTTGCTGTTTGCCAAGTCTAACCTGGCAGGCACTGGTCAACAGAAATGATCCTCTGGATGTCAACCTCTAGAGCCTATAAACTCTGCCAGAAGGTTTGAGAAAGGTAACAAAATTAAGCAAGTCTCAGTGTCAGTAGATTTCTACCTGCTACCTTGTGATCTCTAACTTCACCAGAAGACACTGGAGGGTGTTATAGCTATAAGTCTCTGCTTTAAACCTTTACTCAGAGCTGAAGTTCCAGCCTACCTGTATTAACAACATACAGCCTCAATCACCAGAGTAATAAAACCTTTCAATGCAACATTAATATATTTAACCACAAGCTTTCCCTAAATTAGTCCTATTACCATAGCTTACATTAAATGACATAATGGTATAAACATTGCCCTTTTGTTGTATTAATACATAATTAAACAATGTGGGAGACATTTACAACAAACCTACTTAAAAACATATTAATGAAAGATATGCCTGTTCATGAGTCTTCCAAAACAGGTTACGCACGAAGTTGCAGAATGTTCAAGACATTTCCAAGTGGAGGAGAAAGAGAAGCAACAGCAAGCAGATAGAGTGACAGAATGCTCTAATCCACTGCAGCTTTTTAAAAAGATGCTATCAATTGAGACTGCACATACCTCAAATCCTTATTCAAAGTTTTGCCCAAAGCTTCTCATGACAGGATCCTTCAAGCAGCTATACAAGGGAAATGATTTTCAGCTGGTAACAGCAGCCTTTGGTTTGCCATGAACCAATCCCTAGCCAAACTCAATTCCATAGGGCCATTACAGAGAGAGTAACTCTACATAGGACTTACAGAAACCATATTCTGGAAGGCTGGTTGTCTGAATCCTGATTCACCTCACAGAATTGTAAATACTGAGCAGTTCTTTACTTTGTATCACACACACACAAAATCTTACCATCCCCTTCTCCTTCAGCTAATTTTTGACTTCTTCACTCCCAATTTAGCAGTTGTTCAACAGTTATCCTCAGTAATTTCTCAGGATTAACTTGAAAGGTTCTGTGCAAGTGCAGAAACAACTGTTTTGAACAGCAGAAAAAACAGTAGCATTAGAAAAATAAAATTCAGATTACAGCATTTTTCAGGGTTTTTTTTGTTTTCCTTCACACTTTAAAAGAGCATGGTATGTGGAATTCACACTACAGTAATGTTATTTCTCTATTTTTATTTTGCCTGTCAATATACTTGATAGCCTCCTTGCCCATCAAAAGACATGGGAGGCTAAGAGTCATATACAAGGAAAAAAGGCCTTGAAGCCAAAAATAAATGAAACTAGCTCTTTTTAGGCATGTTCTACAGCATTTCAAAAGAATCTGTATTTTAGTTTTTTGCCTTCTACTGCAAATATAGTCCTCAGGTCTCTGCCACACCCTCAGCTGTGGGTTTCTTTCAACAAGCAGGGTTTCTTTCTCCCCTACTCCAGGTAAACAAAGACCTTAGCATCCCCTGAAGAAAACAGATGCTAAATACAGGCACAGCATTTGTCACCCTTCAAATCTGATCTTTTTATGTATTCTTGTTTTATATTTTAAAAAATACGTAAATGAATGCTCTTTCAGGAATACAGCTGGTGTTGCTATTTTATTTTGCACATTTTTCAATACTATTAAGTATTGTACTTCCTATTTTGTTTTCTTTTGCAACATACTTTACTTCCTCATCTTTAATTAGGCATCCATCTCCCTCTTTTCATATTCTGCAAAGTCTAATGTCTTCTGGCAGCATTTGAAGAGTTTCACGGCTATTTGCCTGCTCGAGCCTTTCTTTCTGCAAAGAATGCCCAGTCTTTGTAGCATTCTTATCTTAGGCTTGTTACAATCATTAATTGATAACATACACACTGTTTTACCTCTTCATATGGTTAAAACTAAAAAATCTTTTTCTGTCTCAGTGCTATAGCAAAAAATTTATACATCTGAGCACTTTATAGAAAGCATGCATCCAAAGACTGCTTGCCTTGTACAGATAATTTCATGTGGTTGTCTTATATTTACTCCATAACCTTTAGAGTGGCTGTAAAGACCTTGTAGACTGGACGCTTCACTTGCCAAAGCAAAGTACTTACAACAATGTCTGCGTTCCGTAAGAAATGTTTTGAAGTGTTACTCAGAAGTATCTGTCACAGATGTAGTGTCATCCAGTCCAGATACTCCTATTTTACACAGTCATGTCACTGGCTAATAAATTTTCAATAGCTGAAATTCTCTGTACAGAACAACTAATTACTGACTACCTTTCTGCGCTGAGAACAAAAGCTCTCCCTCAAAAACAATCTAGTTTCACTTTTTAAGCTAATATCTCAAATGTTCTGGAGGACTACTTCATATCCATTTCTCCATTGCTCTGTTCAGATCTGAATTCTCTCCATCACCAGTTATCCCTTTCCCCTAATCTATGACAGCAGTGATACACAGGCAGCATCACAGAATCAATTAGGTTGGAAAAGACCTCTGAGATCATCAAGTCCAATCTAAGACCAAACACCACCTTGTCAACTAGACCTCAGCACTAAATGCCGCATCCAGTTTTCCCTTAAACATCTCCACCACCTCCCTGGGCAACCCATTTCAATGTCCAATAACCCTTTCTGTGAACAAATTCCTCCTAGTCTCCAATCTAAATCTCCCATGGTGCTGCTTAAATCTATGCCCTTTGTGACTGATACACTATACCCTCTAATGCACTATAGGCTTTTCTTTAAAAATAAAAATAAATAAAATTTGAGCAATGGGGATTTCTTCTGTGGTTTTGTCTAATAGCATGAATAAAGTGTGCAGTAAGAGCAAAACAACTGCATTCTGGGTTCTCAGTAGCCCTACTGCTGATGTCCAGCAAGGGCAGAAAGAAAGAAAAAAAACCCAACAACACAACACCAACCGAAAAGACAAAACCTTGCATGGAGAAGGGGAACAAAAAGATAAACAGAGAGATGAAGAAATGCAGAGTGAGGGGTGTGGGGTGGGGGCAGAACATGGCCAATCTACTCCAAGAAATCTTAGTAAGTGTCAGAACAATGTGCAACCAGTTAAGCCTTTGGCTCCTCACATATATTATTAAAGTGTATTTGTGCAACTGGTAGTGACTCTCTCACAAAACAGCTTCACCTGACAGAAGAAAGACCTGGAATTTGCAATAAGTCAGAACTACATGCTGAATGATTTACTTGCATAATGCATATCTCATTTGTCACAGTAGTAAGAAATTTATGCCAATGAAGCAGGCACCAATGCATACAGAAACGTTCATCATCGAGGCAGATGAATATCATTCTAGTAAACAGATAGCACTCCCACCTTTCTCTTGGAATTTTTATTGTGATGCTGAGTATGTCATATGTTAAAAAGGCAGAGGGAGCCTTTATTACACTAAGATAGCTAAAATGGTTTAGAAAATGGCAAAATAATTATAAGCTTAATTAAATCATTAAGCACTGTAAAGTTATAAAAACTTAAACCATAATTAAACTATAATACTTTCAGGTTAAAACCCCACAAAAGTTTAAAAAAATTAAAATCTAATATTTTCACTTTGTAATCTCAGTTCTTCATGTACATGATACTATCATTACCACAGCTCTGACTTGCAGATAACATCACCAGGAAAATTATAAATACATCAACATTACAAGAAAAAACCCCTCTCCACGTGAATGTTTTATTTTGATTAAATTTTTGACTGTGGAGGATAAAAAAGATTGCCCTCACTCACCAAGTAATTGGTTAAAAAGTCACTAAGCACCATGTGCTAATTGTTGTGGAAAATGTGAAAAAATGGCATTTTATCACATTATTGAAAATCATCCTGATGCTTTCACACAAGGGAAAAGATTTCTGGCATATCTTCACTCTTTTTAGTGACTGCAACCCTGGTGTTCTCATAAAGAATTTACATGCAACACTGATAAACAGGGACTGCAGAACTCCTACAGCGATGAGGAAAAGAGATGGGAACTAGTTAAAATTTGGCAACTCTGAAGGTTGAACATGTCCCTGGTCATGGCAAGGGGGTTGGATCACATTACCTTTAAAGGTCCTTTCCAAGCCAAATCATTCTATGGTTCTCTGAAGGTGAAAAAACAATTGACCAGAAGATGCCACTTGACAGACCATGCTGATCTAGATCAAGATCTAAAGTAATTTGCTCCTTGTCTCAGGACACAGAAGACCAAAAGCCTGCATCAAAATTTTTGTTGGTATTTCCAAGGCTCTATAAGGTTGTATTTCTCCTCTGTTGCTTAGATTTAACTTGTATTTCAGGGTAAGCCTCAAACGATTTACTACACTTAGATATACAATATAAAGAAGCAAACCAGTTAACAGTAACACACTGAATAATGGAAAACTATGGAGAGAGGTAAAAGGTAAATGTGTTCAAGATGAAAGCATCAATTTATTGAACTTCAAGGTTGCTGGTAAGGCACAAAATTCCTACAGGAAACTGCAATATATTACTGGAACATATAGAACCAGAAATGGTATCATGACACATATGCTTTGCTAGTATAAGAATAACATCAGCTCTTAGATATGTATCAGTTATGAGAACAACTATCTACCAAACATAAATTGACCGACATTTGACCTCAGTACAACTGACACCTATCCCACTATTTAATGTTCTCAATCAAGATCAGGCCAGGCCAAAAAGAGCAAACCTAGTAAACAAACCACATTTGGTTCAGCTATTGCTGTATGCTGTCCTTTATGGTGAATATATATACTTTCTCGTACAATTCCAGCTCTAAAAGAACAAGTGCACGAGTCACCTTGTGGCTGGAATGAATAATGTACTAGATTCCTTATGAACTTTTATCTAAAACCAGTTGTATGACAGAACTGCATGTTCAGCATTTGCACACATCAACTTCAGTAAGTGTATCCAAAGGTGAAATTATGAGTGCAGTTGCTTCATCTGAATTGCTAAATATTTACTTCTCATATAAACATCAGAAGCTACATTATAAAGGTATATGGATGTATTTGAGGTAAAGTATTTGCTTACTGGTGTGGTTTTTTTTTCCAAATTTAAATGTCAAATTTATTTAAATATTACCTATGAATTACTGCTGAAACACAAGCATGTTTTAACTTACTACACTCTAAAGTAAATTTAAAAAAATATATTTATTAAAGCATCATTTAAACCTAGCATATAGCAAAATGTCCATTTAGATTTTAGGGTTTTCAGATTACAGTGAAGTGAATGGAAAACACTTCAAAGTTTGGATACTACTTCCATTCCTCCACCCATTTTTAACCTTAACAATACTTAGGAAGAAATTAAATAATAGTTGTACAAATCCAAAGTATTACATCTGCTATATATGTCCCTCAGTTTTTAATTTTCGCCTTTCTAGTTCTCTAGGAAAGTCAAAGAAAAAAAGCAAAATACAGCATAAGGAAAGCAAAAAACACAAACCCAAAATCAACTTTGATTTTGTGTTTCAAAACAAAAATATCCTCCAGGTGTTTACACAGAGACAAGACATGATAGAAAGATCAGTCTTTAGAAAAGACATTTGGCTGTACATTAGAGACAAAATCAGACAAAAACTAAGCTGTCCAAGTCATCTAGTCTTGCTCCTGCTGTCCAAGACTGGACATTTGCACTAGGAACTGAGCAGGAACACTGAACTGGATAAAAAATCATCCTGTAAAAATCAGCTTGCCAAGTTCACCATACCTGCACAACTTGCTATGCCAGGACACACAGACAAAAGCTGCACAGGGCAGTTGTGCACAGTTCTTGCTTCACACAGTATCAATGTCAGCTAATAGACAGCACAAGCAGCATTCAAAATGATAACTTAATCGTTAGCTACTTTAAAAGCAAAGGAAAACAATCCCATATTATCATATTCTTACAAGTGGGAAGGAACGGCTGGTACACCCACACAGCTTTTATATTGTGTCCCTTCCAAGATTTTACTAAAGAGAGACAAAAAGTAGTATTTCCTGCAAATACTACTTAACTAACTGCTATAACATATTTGAGCAAATAATATCTCTAGATTTTTCTTCCTAGCTGGCCAGCTAGTATTTTACAATAGTTTCGGCAAACTGGACAAACCAAGTAACTTCCAAAGACTAATAAAATAGAAAAGGATTTGCTCTACATTTTCAAGACTCTCTTATCACTTTTAAACCACATAAGATGACTTGACTTTCATGTTTTGGTAATGTCCCTTATAAATACAGATCTATGTAATGAAAACAAATGTTCATGAAATCTCGAAGAAATCATAGCACAAGAAATTGGCTCAGCATTGGAGATTCAAACATATCTGCATAAAGTTATGTGTCAGAATTATGATTTATCAAATCACTTTAAAAAGTGAAACAAAAGCAATCTAATTGTAATGCACCCATTACAGAATTCAAGACACACAAACCACAATCTGTAGTTAGGCAAAAGAATGCAAATTAACTTAAACATCAAAAAGAAAGTTAAGACTATTATTAAGAAAGCTTTTAAGAAGTACTGATGATAAAATCAACACTGTGGCCTGCCATGTGACCAGGTTTACATTTTTGCTCCAGAGAATTTTGAGGTTAACCAACTAATAATTAACATCTGCACTCGACTAGAAGATATATAGCTCTAGGGATGTGTATTACAAAACAGGCTATTTTCTAAAGTGCCTTTATTCTGGTTAAAAAAACAGCTTAAAAGTCTAATTTGCAGCTCATTGTTTATAAAAAATTATGCAGACAAGCCCCCAGTGTACACTATAAACATGCATGAATGTATGTTTCATTTTTCTTATGGAAACACATCTAATAACGGACTGTCTAACTTCAAATGGAGGTAATACAAAGTAATTTTTAAAACTTTCCTAGTCCAAAGTTGATTATTTCAGCAAAAATAGAACCACTACAAAAACAAGCAGACGCAAGACAACTGATATTCGTACGACAAAAATAATTGATAAAATTACTCTTCATGCTTTATCACACCATGTTCGAACAACATGATCTGTCCAGTTACCTGCCTGCACTTTTAGGGCCCATGCAGTCTGTCTATATGTGTAAGGCTCTTTATTTGCAGTCCCCTATCTTGACTCATATCCCTATGTGTACTTCAGTCCAAAACTTGTATCAGATACTTTGTGCTACCATTCACTCCATGAAGATGTTTCTGTACTGCAGTTCCCTGAAGAGGAAGAGAAAAAATAAATATATTTTCATGTGTCTAATTGTCAGAAGAACATGTTTACATTGATTTAACAGTGAAAGGACCCTAAGGACTCCTACCACTAACGTTTGACCTATGAGGAAACAGGTAAGTGTTGACAAAGAACAATAAAAAATAGTAGGAACAGCACAATCAGCTCTACCAAGAAGCATACATATTCCTCTGCCTTTCTTAAGCAGACGAATGGTCAATGGGCACCACCTCCTAAAATCTTCCTAGGAGCACATTCTCCTTAAAGAATCAAAGCCACAGCAGTGTTAAATCAAAAACATCAAATGCAACTTACATTGCAAAGAAAATCATGGTGATTCTGTGCTATGAAGCATTATGAGAAATACAATGCAGAGTGCTTGACAGTTTGCCACTAAAGTGTATAAAGTCCTCTCAACTAAGCCTATAGCTGGACTGCCCAGAAAGCAGTGATGTTCTGGCAAATACTTTCTTCCTTTATTAGCATTCCCTTTCAACCAGGTTTCAACCCCAACTGGGTTTCAACGAGGACAACATTCACTCAAGCTGGAGTGTATACTTGTGAGGGACATAAATGAATAATACTGAATTCAGTGAATATTCACTGATGGACATCTACTTTCAACAAATGAAGCCGGTTGTCTAGAAGAGGCTCAGTCCTTCTGTGGTTGCTGAGGGTACTGGAGTAAATATGACGATGTCAGCTGCTCCTTGTACAGCAATCATCTCTCCATACCACTTGAAAATTCTCCAGTGATTCATTCTGACTTGAATTTATCAAGATTTGTTAAGGAAAGTATGACTAAGAAACCTCTGATGGGACTGAAGGGATGAGGTTCTTTCAGTAGAAGGGTCTGACTATTTGGAAACATTTGTTTCCAAAACAATACTGACCTATATTTTGCAATGAGCTCTCATGCTCTCAGAAAGAGGCAAGGGCAATTGTAGGGCCAGGAAGGTCTCTCGGTGCCATAAATCAAGTCTACATCAATGAAATACTTGTATTACCATAAATAAATCAATGTGTCTAGAAATAAGCATAACTGTTTCAAAGAATATTGTGATTATGTATTTGGCATTAGTGAACTTCGTTAAGCTGAAGTGCTTAACACTAACCGGAACAAAAATACACTTGCTTTAGAAAGGCACAGCAGAGGCTTTCTATTTCACACACTACAGAATCAAACCACATCTGGCCTGATGCTGTACTCTCCAGAAGCTGCTTTTTACATGCTAAACCCAGGTTTGAATAAAAATAGACTGGGCTTGCCAAACTACACTTCTGCTTACTAAACGATGGCTTTACTAGGCTGACACACTTGCCTGATCTTTCAGTATATCTAACCAGATCAAACATTAACTGAAAAGGTATCTCATGTGTCTTATACATCATTCTGGAGAATGATACAATAAGCACCAGAAACGTTTAACAATACTGGATACATAATCCCAAAGCCCAGTGTTCTATGAACCCAAACATTTCTGGCTTTGCACCTGGGCAAAATGCTACTACACACTGCTTATCTTATCTGAAAGGGAGAAAGAACGAAGGGGGAAGTAAATTCTATCCACATCACATCTATTTTATAAGGTATGCATTCATTATAGGATTCTCTCAGAACCAGAAAGAACAGACAGCAGGTAGAAGCCACTTGCCCTTTATGCCCTGAGCTACAAGGTGTGAGAGCACTCAGTAGTGGCATGTTCTCTTAGGTCACAAGCAGTCAGAAGAATCTAATTCTGCCCATGCTGAAATAATAATTAGATAAATTTCTAAGGAGAAGCACATCTTAAAAAGCTGGTTTATCAACCTAAAATTTACTCACATTGTATATTTAACAGCTGCTTTTGGTCTTCCAAAACACAAAACAACACAGATCTCCCTGCTCTATGACACTACTCTCCCTCCCCCATAGTAAAAAAACGGCAGAGAGAGACCCTGATTACCCATGGACACATTTCATGGAAAAGTTACATTTAGTTTCAAACTCCGATTCCACTACGGCAATGACACCAGCTGAAGACAAAAACGGATTGCTCAAATGCTTTGAAAGCACAGGCATGATGTTTTGCCTGTCATCCCTGGAAGCATGAGCACATGCACAAGTTACAGCAGGTTGAACCAGCACATAAATTTACAGCGCATCAGCTGCTCCTGCCATGGCAGTTTGTGTAGCTGTTACTACAAGGTAACACCATTAAAGCCGTGCTGCAAAGCTATCGAGCTCTCTTAGGAGCTCCAAGACAGAGAGAGCACAACTCTACCCATAGATTTTTATCTAAAACCCCAATACTTGGAGTCAGCTGTTTACATACAGCTCAGATCTGCACAGGCTACCAAGCTCTGAAGCAACACAAGGAGCCTAATGGTGAACCGGAACATAATTCTTTCTACTTCACACACCTATAGTTAGTACTCCACATTGCTGAGACCGAACCAGAAGCGGTGCTTCCCATCCAGGCACAGCCCTGCACTATACAGTACTGAATCATATTGATGCAGTGGACTGACATTTAATGGTTTTTTGTTTGTTTGTTTTTAAAGTTATCCTGTATTCCAGGACACTTAGTTGTCCAGTAACTCACACGACAAAAGTAGCCATTCTAGAAAGATCTATGTCTAGCTTTAGGAGAAGAGGTGGCTACACTCTCCTCAAACAGACAGTTATAAGTCTTTAAACTTCTCTCTCTCAAATTCCTTGTTGTGTAAGTATTTGCTTGAATTTGATTAGCATAAATTCCAGGTATTTGGGTTTTTTCAGTGGTTTTCATCACTAAACTAGAACTTCTCTTGTTCTGATACACTTTTGTTAGATGGTATCTTATTCTCTAGAGGAGGAAAAACCATGTTTGAGCTCTCTTCTGAGCCTATATTTTTCCAACATAGTTGAAAATGCATTGGCACTGAGTCAGACACACTGCTTATCACATCTGTTTCACAAATTCTACCTTCAACCCTCTCAGTGTTCGGTGACAACCAAAAATGGTATTAACCCTTTCAGCATCATACTATGTATTCATTCAGCTGCTTGTCTGCAATGACCAGAAATTCTTTTTGCAGTTTCTATTTTCTATACCATGGACTCTACGTACATTCCTTTTTCTTACATACAACATCCCACTTTGTCTGAACACCCAAACTCTACCACGTAATTTGCATAACTATGTATGACTGCTGCACCATTTAACTTTGCACAATTCTTTACCCTTCTTGAATTCCATGAACATTATACATTATTGATATAAACTGGATAAACACAGTCCACTTGCACTGAAATAATTTATTATAGATAAATATTATATTCAGTAGTTTCTTGTGAAATATTTATGCTCCTTAAAGGGATGAAACCCCCAAAGTTATTAAACTTTTTTAACTTTCCTTTTACTCTGCAACCACATATAATTCAAAACAATTGAAAGCATATAGTATCAGGTGATACAGTTATCTGAAAACTTCTACCTTGAATTCTGTACACTGCAGTGAGTAGTAAAACAAAAAAAATTGTCAAGCAGCTTTTCTGTGTCCTCTACTCTCAATAAATTACTTTAATTAGTTTTACTGCAGTTAGAATGAATATTGTTGTTCAACAGGCCAGAAAGAGACAGTATGCTTGTACTTCAAGGCATATGGCTAAAGAACAATAAATTAAACAAACATTACAAGAATAAAAACATAAAAATGCATCAGTAAAATACCAAAAACACATGTGTAAAAGCATGCAAGAACGTTTATCTTAGAGCTCAAAGCCAGTCACATTGAACACAAGATACATCGTATATTAAAAACACTGTAGCATTTCTAACCACATACATTTTATCTCTCTATATATGGCAATTACAGCCTGTGGGTGTGTTCATTCCAGTAAGGAGCATTGCAGCTGAAAAGTCTGCACCCTAAAATTTTACTTGCAGGACTAACATATTTATTTACTTACTTATTTTTTACTTTTCATTTGTGTTGAAGTAGTCCTAGTTTAAAATCCTTTTATACTCACTGCAATCACCAAAGCTGACAAATTTAAATCTGCTGAAAGGATACTCTGCATGCAAATCGAGCTCTTAAATACCAACAATCAAATCTAACTTAATCTGAACTATGCAAATTTTACTAAGTGTTGGCTGTTTGCCTTTGTTCCAGTGATTGAAGATTTAATCACTTACTGACATAAAGTATGTCTCTCCTGAAACTCAATTCTTAGAAGTCTGTAATGCTTGAGTACAACAGCTGTAGTGCTTCATCATGGGCAAGAGTGCATCTCTGTTAGCTGTACCAACTTCACCTAGATGAAATCATGCTCCTTTATCCAAACAGTTAACTGTCACACTTTCATTTTCAGGGAGACACATATTACATGTTAGTGTGTGCTGGCTTGACCCTGTCTGGATGGCAGGTGCCCACTGAAGTTGCTCTGTCACTCCCATCCTCAACTGGACAGGGGAGAGAGAATTTAACAAAAAGCTCATCAGTAGAGATAAGAACATGGAGAGATCACTCAACGACTACCACCACAGGCAAAACACACTCAACTTAGGAAATTATACCAATCAAAACAGAGTAGGATCATGAGAAATGCAAACTTCCCCTCCCCCCCCTTTTTACTGGGCTTAATTTGACTCACAATTTTCTTTACCTCTTTTTCCCAGCAGCACAGGGGGATGGGGAATGGCTGCATTTCTTTTCACATATTCTCATTCTCTTCTCTGGCTGCCATTTTCTTCTGTGAAATAACTTTTTTTTTTTCCCCTTCTTAAATATGTTATCCCAGAGGCATTACTACCGCTGTTGATGGGTTTGGCCTTGGCCAGCAGTAGGTCTGTCTTGGAGCTGGCTGGCAATTGGACATACAGGAAGGTTCTAGAAGCTTCTCAGAGAAGTCACCCCTGTAGCCAAAACCTTGCCATGCAGACCCAATACCCAGTACTACCCATTAATTACATTTCTGAAAAGACTGATTAACGTAAACGAAAATACCATCAACCTAGCCCTGAGCTGAAATAAGTGCTAGGCAGACCCTCACACAAATGGCTAACAGAAAACCCTTAGCAACTGAATACCACAAAACTATTAAAACCTTTTGATAGTGTCTTGTTATGAGGCTACAGGCATACACCCAAATTGTTCTCATTTAAGTAACTTTCAAACAAACCCTCTCCTTTAAAGTAAACCTTTTAAGGATTAAGTCTGAAAGTGAAAAAGCTTACACTGAGGTTTATGTTTGCTGTAAGCCACTAACATAATCTCAGTTAAATGATTTTAAATGCTAAGGAAACCATAGAAATGGAAAAGTGACCTAGACTTAAGAGTTTTTCTAAATACACCTTGTGACAGAGCATCTGTCTAAAGCAGGTGCAGAACAAGTATCTTCAGTTCTATCAAACAGATCAATGATATTCCTTCAGAACTGAGAAAGAGCACCATTAATATATACCATATATAAATGACTTAAATATTTTTTAATTGAAAACAATAGAACAAAATAAAATATTTGAACAAAACAAAGAAGAAAATAATCTGAAATACAAACTAGTCGGATAAACCTATTTTAATGCAGTTATATTAAATGCAATTCTTCTGTCACATAACAGATTGGCAGAACAGTTGAGGTGGGAAGGAACCTCTGGAGACCATCTAGTCTGACCTCCCTGCTTAAAGCAGAGTCACCTAAAGCAGGTAGTCTATGACAATGTGTAGTATTTTAGCTGGATTTTTTTCATTTGATTCCATTTCTGCACAAATGTATCTTAACACATGTTTAAGCCATCCAATCATAATCATAGTTAGCCTTAAGCCCAACAAAAAAGGGAAACAAAAGAAAATGCAGTGGGGTAGTTTTTCTTCAAGGAAATAAATACAATTTATTAATGTGTACACTCTAAAACTGAAGTATCCTGAATTGACATTAATTATATTAGCAAGTCTGAAGTTTTACAACACTTATTTCAGAAAATAGATTCCAAATCTAAAAGTTTGCTGCTGTTCAGTTCAATATCCACGTACATATGCTCTTTTGCTTATTTTATTGCCTCTATCAGCTGGTCTGGGCTCTACATTTTCAGAATGTGAATAACATACACATAAATATGGTATTACTTTCTAGAATTCATTGAACAGTAAAACAGGAAAGTACTCTGACATTTTAGAGCATCACTACCGGCACTCAGATTGGCATAGTTTTAAGAATGGGTTAGTGCATACCTCAGAACTATTGTTTCAAGCTCTCTGACAGCTCAAGCACACAGCATTTTAATAAACTGACTTAGTTTTGGTGCTGAATATTTCCTTGCAACTGCAACTACAGAACTGGTTCTCAACTGAAAATGAAGTTAGGATGACAAATCACAAAACAAGGGTTCCCAAGATGCTTTCTTTTATGTCCTCTGGAATTGCTGCCATTATTCTAAGAAGTCTGACTGTACACAAAATTCTGCTTAAATTGAAGATGGCAAGAAACAGCATGTATTATACAAACCTGCATACAAAGTTCCACTAACAGAACTTTATTGATTCAGGTTTTGAAAATTTATGTCTACTAGTTACCATGTTTAGAAAAAGGTATCAGATATCTATACAAGTTAAATATAAATACTTCAAATCTTACTGTATTAAGCCTTTGAGCTGAACGGATCACCAAAAGCATGTTTAGAGAATGCAGAGAATTTGCATTTCCAATGCACTGAGAAAATCACCATCATCGTCCAGTTGGATTAAAGTAAGTCCTCAGTTTTGATCTGTAATCTGTTTAAAATCTACATATTTTAGTAATAGGATGGAGGCCATCCGCATTTAAGACACCCACAGGACTTCATTAAGATCTTCATTTGAACATGGTAACTGAAATAGCAACATCCAAATCAAATTCAGACATCTCACTACATTAATCAAAGGTCCACGTGATCTAAAAAGTTTTCATAAAAACGCAGGGCTAGCACAAATACAAAAAAAGCAAAACAGCAAAAAACATGTTGGAAAGTTTTAGGACAAAATGTTAGCTAAAAGAGGGAGCAATGTGGAGGGGACAGAACTCTCAGGACACTGAACACATACTAAGTAAACAAGATAAAGTCTCCTTACCACATTAACAGGTAAAACTTGCACATAACACTACAGATTAGCTATGAAACATAATTTTATATGGTTTTAATATATTTTTGGTGAAACTAATAAACATTTGAAACCAATTTATTCCATACTAGTTGGTTTTCTGTAGTGGATTCATTGCTTTTCACCCAAGGGCTTACAGAAGCAAGCATTTATTATGTCTCTATTTCAGCTGATGGTAGAACACACATATGGTAATCTTCTCAAACCATTGTTTTCCCATGCTACAACTACTGGAATAGTAAAAGCTAGCCATAAAAGAAAACAAAGAGGACTAGAAGCTACTGAACATATTTTTCTTTTCATTGTCAGAGAAGCAATTGTATCCACCTCTTTGAAAACAGCTTTTGCTTTATTCACATGTGTGTTTAGATGGCCTTGCAGCTGCTTACCCCCTGGAGAACAAAAAAATTAGCAACTACCTCTGAAGAACCCAGGTTAACCTTGTAAAATGCCATTCAGTGACTCTGCATCTTCAATACTCTTTGTTCATCCATGTACCTCTAGTGGTATGTTCTATTTTTTGTGTTGAGACCCTCTAAGAGCTTTTACCAGCAAATAATGTCAGCTTACATGCCCCTCAAGAACAACTGCAGCAAGAGGACTGAAGGACTAAAAGCTCCTAAAATAATTTTAGCTGCATAATCACAACTTGAGTAAGAAATGTGCTTGAATTCCAATCTGTGATTTTCCCTAAAGTCAGTAAGCTTGACTAAATCTGAATGCTCATGCAGGTTGTTAATCTAAATGATACAATATACTTTTGGATAAGAACCAAAAGCACTACTACTAATTGCTTAGTAAAGACACATCTTATAAGAGCACTTACAGTCTTCCTCAGAAGCAATTTACATTTCGAAGAGTTGAAAAGCCATCTTCCTGAAGCCATGCAACAACTTCACACTAAGCATCCAGTGTCAGGAGATAGATGAAGAAGTTTATACAAGTTCAGAAGTACACTGAGAAATCACAGCTCCAATTTTTTTTGTCCCTGAGGTCTGCTGGACTGTTATTGCTGCAGTTAACTCACAGTCTGTAAAGATTACTAATTAGTAAAATGCTTTTGGGCTGTTGAAGTATAAAGTTGCCACCATCTCCTGCTCATTTAAAAAAAAAGTAAAACATTCTCAAGATGTACTGTTTTGCAAAGCAATAAAAGCACTACTTAACTCGAGACCCCACTTCAAGAAAAAAATCTCTGAGAACACAAATATCACAGAATAGAAATATTCCCATTTTCATGTTTCAGATTTGGAAGTATTTGTATTTTATTTCCAGTCTCTCTTCTATTCTGGACAATGAAATTTATTTAGCTTTTGCAGCTCCAGGTCCTTTTGAGAGAAAGGTTTAATTCAATCCTTTGAAAAATAATGATGAAATTATTAATAATGAGTTAGAGAAATAACTGACACACTTGAACTTGCTCAGGCATCCAAAAGAGAAGAACCTGGAACTACTGATAGCAAAGTTCAGGACAATGAAGAAAAGAATATTTTTTTTTTATTTGCAATCAGACGAAAAGATAAAAATAGGACAATGTAGGATCAAATTATTTAGATTAGACTACCAGTGCAGCACTGTGCCAATTTAAAAATTAGGACTTTACTTATGCTTTATTTTGTATTTTTATAGATATTAGAAGCATTTTTCAAAGTCTCACAGGAAACTGATGGAAAGAACAAAATCTGAACTCTCCCTAATCATCAGAGAGGTCTTACTTTTCCACTGGGCATTCAAACACTTGGACAACTGGAGGAAACAGACCATAATCAGGATTAAAAATGTGTGCTTAATAAATATTTTGCATAGTTAGGGCCCACACTTCGCTGATTATTTAAAATCCAAGTTAATTAACTTGAATGTATTTATTTTACTTTTGATACAAAGTGCATCAAGAGCAAGGCACAGACCATGAGAACTCACACAGGTGAGGCTACATCACAGTATTAACAGTGATGGCTGTGGACTGGGAAAACAACCTAAAAATCTCCTACTGAGAGAAAGTAATAGTAAGCCTTGTGCAACCTTAAAGAGCAGCTGACTATTAAAACCTCTGGGGCTCTAGACCTTTAAAAGATAAAAAATTCTCTCTAGAAAAAGCAGAAAAGAATTGCCATCAAAACCACCAAAAGACCTTGAGATATAAAACCACGGCTAATGCTATTTATTTTGTTTTGGCTTCAGTCAGAAAAATAATTAATTGCTGTGACTGGGGAGCTTCTGCACTGTCCTGTTCTAAAATTAATGTTCAAAAATTTTTACTTATATGTAGCATAAACAGATTTTAATTTCTTCAGGAAAAAAACTTCAAGGAAAACAATCCCTATATTTCTAACTATTTGATGACAAAGGCAGACTTACAAATAAAAATCATTTCAATCCTATGCCTGCAGAAGAATTGTTCCTCTGCCTTTACAGTTGCTATTCATAGATCTCTAAGCAGCTACTAGTCCAGACCAGATGACTGTAACAAATTCAAACACTTCTGGCAGAGGCGTGTTTATTATTTTCCAATATGACTGCCTGCCAAGTATCCCTGTCCAGGGGTTTTTTTATAGAAAGGAACTGTGCGAGCCAAACTATGTCAGGGACTATCTTTCAAGCAATTATTTCAGAAAGTGGAAGTGCACTATCACATATGCAGATTTGTATTTGAATATGGTTCAAAAACATTAGAAGTCACATCACAGTCAAAACTTTAATATTCAGAGCACAAAATGCTATCCCGTGAGCCTTGTCATTTATCAGTACACAATAATCAAAATCGTTCATAACATGCAATAAAAAGAGCATAAACTTTAATAAAATAACCAACTTCAGTTCCCCTCAAAACACAACTTTTTAACAAGACTGCTTGTTTAGACTTTTCAATATATATATTCTACAGTGTCTGTTTCCAGTCTATTGCTCACTAGTTTGCTGTACAAATGTGCACACACTATTATGGCATAAAGGCACATATCTTGTGAGGAATTCTTCACAAGTGCATATCATTATCTTAGCTGATGGACTTTGATTAAAACACCTAGAGGCAAGAAAAGGAGAGTGAATTCCACTTCAAATCCCTCATGACCTTGCACAAAAGTCATTTAATCCCTCAATCTTGATTCTAAATCTATAATAACCAAATTAATAATTAAATAATATTAAAAGCAGTTATGCAGTCTATATATGTGATAAACATATATAGATACATGATAGACATATAAACACCTCTTTGCAGGAGTGGAATTAGAAGAAAGAAAAGCCAAATGTCTTTGCAAAGATTCTGCATGTGATTCTCAGCTTTTAACCTGAACATAATATTGAAAGGCCAACTTGAAGGAAATATTCTCTTGCAAGAGTTTAATTCCATTTAAAAGAACTCCAATATGTAAATCTACAAAGCAATGATGAAACAACAGAGATATCCCTTAAATGGGCAGTGGGTTTGAATGGCAAGTCTTTTGATTTATCTTCCTATTATCGGTTTTCAGGTCTTGACATATAACATTCTATTTAGGACCTGAACTGGGGAGCTGTGGGGGAAACAAAAAACCTTAAGTTATGACTACATGAAAAATAGCAATCACTTCAAAATTACAGTCATAAAGAACTAAAAATTTAAACTCATACACAAATCACAAGTGAGGCTGTGGGTTCTCCTTATTCTCTACTACAAATAAGTAACTAACCTGACAATTGTGCATTATAAAAACCCACAGGAGTCCAATTACTGTTTCTAAGTAAAAACACTTGTAGGACATTTCTATAAAAAACAAAAACAAAAAAGCCAGAAAGACTTTACAGGAATTGTGTTTGTTATATACTGCCGAAAAAAATTAAGTATTGATGTTATGAAACCACATAAACCCAACCATCTACCAACAAACCTCCTTGCACACAACTTATGAACTGTCCCTTGAAATTCTGATAAGTTCTCAAGTGGTAAGAAACTGTCTTAAACCAAAAATCTAATACATGATTTCCTACAACAGCAGCAAGTTACCAAAAAAATCTTTGCGTGACATTTTCGACATGTTGATCCTGTTATTGTACCTGCCACTGTTCAACAGCTAGGGATCAAGAACTCTGTTAACAATTACAGAATATAAATATTTGTCTCTCCATTGCAAAAGGTGTAAGCGATTTCTAAATAAATATTACCTACAATCATAATAATCTACTGCATTTCTTACCCTTTTTTCACCTTTCACTTAATGGAAATTATGAGCTTTAATTTAATCCAATATTCTTTTTGTTTCACTTTACTTTTTTGGAAAAAATCATTCTCATCACACTTCTTACTAACAGTAGAAAACAAGTTTGTTTTCTTTTTTAAACACATTTTTTAAGTGCTTGAGCAAATTCTAATACAAACTCTCTTTGGAGTAAAGTTACTTTTGTCTATGATTGGGCCTATGCAGAAATACAACTAAACCTTATGAGAAGTAATCTTCAGAAGCCTTTTTAAAGCTAAATACTTCAACATACAGCTTGACAATGAGAGACGATCTCCAGTTGCAACCGAGCTTATTTTAAAATGTAACTGAAGTTCCTGAAAGGAAAAAAAGCTTTCAACCTCACCGTACAACTACAAAAATTTTCAAAGAACAATAACTACATATGTGACCTATGCTTCGTGACTTCAAACCTAAACTTGAACTAAGTCATCATAGCAGAAACTATCTCAAGGCCAGATTTACTTCTGAGTTAGGGATGAGTGTACACAGAAGCTATTTGCCAGAAAAACAAACAATTCATGCAGTTGGCACTTTATCCTTTACATGACTAGCCTCCAGTGTCAACTTGGAGATTTCCTTGTTCTAAATGCTAGCAGCTACTAGAACACAGCTTGATGAAAAAAAGAACTTTCTGCTCCCTGTAAAACATGCAATTCCTCATGGTCATGAATTTTGTTGGTTAACTGAAAACTAATCAAAAATAGAAAAAAAACTACAAGCAACACAACAGGTTAAAAATAGACTGCTTCCTTACATGTAAATAACTTGTATTCTTTTCTTTCAATTCCAATCCTAGCTTGCAAACAATAATATAAGACAATATAAACTTTCTTTATATTATGTACTAATAAGTATGATACATTGAACACTGAAATTAGAGATTGCTTAAAATAGCGCTTTGCAAAAAAACAATCACTGCAATCAGATGCTGTAAGACAGCTGCTGTACTTTGGAGTATGAAATCTTTTCTTTATAAAGTGATTTTTTTTAAGACATTACATAGAACTAAATTTAATTCTCACATTTAAAACTGAGGACACAAGCACTACAAGGAGGAAAGAAAAATCATTCTTTAAAAAGTAACTGATTAGCATTCAAACAGTAATAACAACTAGGATTTGATTGTTTATTCCTTGGCTGGAACACTGGAAAGAATTTCTGGAGTTGCAATTAAGGTTCAGTTCACTAAGACTATGAAAAGCACAACATGCCATCCCTTTTACCAGTACTATAAGTTTGATAGAAAGAAGTAACAAAGCGACACTGAGAGATTTTGACAAGCACCAGTGACAAGTTAGGAAACCAACACAAAAACCTCCTAAAACTGCCATCACTTCTACAGAAGTTTAATAGAAGTAATCCTTTTCCTATAGATGACACTAGCATCCTTAAGCACAAATTTAATCTTTAAAATGATTTTTAAACAACACTTTCCCAAACATTTGAATTTTCCCTAAAAAAACCCCACTAACAAATGGAGCTTAAACTTGGAAGTATAATCACACAAGACTGCTCATACCCAATCACTCTGGTATTGACAAAGCCAGAGATTCAGTGGATAGCTCTCCCTATCACACATTCCTCCTCTACTCCTCTAAAAACTAGAAGAAAATAAAGGACATCAATACAACAGCTGCAGAATTTTCCAAGCATTACTTAAATGTGAAAATGAAAAAAAGTGAATAATTGGAGTAATATTTAATTTTAACATTCAAAATTTCGTTGAAAACTGTACCATAACATTTGTAACTGCTATAACAGGTTCTATTCAGTCAAAAAGATTATGGTTCTTGGTATACACTTAAATACAATTTACAGATATCAAAAAGCTGGGCTTATATTCAGAGTAGCAGAATACATGTAATTATATTTTGTCTAGTTACATTAAGGAATGACTGGTATCTGTAACAAATCAGTACACATTTGAACAAATTAAGAAACCATTTTAATATGTTTAGATGAAAAAAAATGAGATTCCTTCATAAATGCAGATGGAATGGATTTCTAATTCCCTCCCCAAGCTTTATTTTTTCCTCTGTTTTCTTCATCTCTATCTGTAATCCTCACATGAACACCTCTAGTACTAGAAGTATAGTTTTACTGTTCTCATGTACTCAAACGGCACACTTCTGCAAAGCTGTGGTGCATGCAGTAGTTCAGAACACAACCCATAGAAAATCATCTACCTTTCTTTAGTTACTCATTACAGCATCAATATGCAGCTCACAAAACACTCTGAAGCAGTAAGTTATTTTCAGCTCTAGAACAGCTGAAACCTCAATTATGCTGTGCTAACAATGAACCCAATTACTTGAGGACAACAGACTGAGTCTACCTCAATTAAAAAAAAAACAAAAAACCAAACTAAAAATACCATAAACACTCCCTAAAAGCCTCTTTAGCTCAGCAAATATATTTTGTCAGTCCTTCTCCCTTTCTTGCCTCTTCCTAAGTGACTTTCTAGTGTAAAAGCACTAACAAATAACTACACTTATCCATTTTTGTGTTGAAAGACAAGCGAAATAAAATCAGAAGCCTTCAGAAAGCAGTGTTTATGCAATGTGATGGTTACTACCTCAAATTCTTCGACTAAGAAACTCTTCAGTACTGCACACAATAAAACATTTTAAATAATTAACTAAATATAGTCCAAAAAAAAGAAAGCTACTGGTTTTGGAAACTTATCAAATTATCTGATGTAAAGAGATTCAACTGTATGATTAAACTTTACATTTCAACTGATGGTTGCTGCAAAGCAGCTGTAAAAACAGCCAGGTTTTGTACTACTCCATTTAAAACAATGCATGTGCTTCTCCTGACCCTTGAATACCAAATTATGTATCTTCAGACAGTAAAGCACTACACTGCAATCTCAGTCACCACGTTTTCTCCTAAACCAACTTCTTACTGAAGTTTCTCTGGCCAACTCCACTCTGATCTACTGTTATTTTTCCATCACCATTTTATCTCCACAACTTCACTGCCAAATGCAGAAGCTTCAGCCTCTCACTATTAAATGTTCTGCTATCAAAATACCAAGTCTGTGATCATTAGGGTATTAGAAGTAAAAAATGCAGCCCTCAGCCCTTAAAAATTAGAATTCAAACATTCAGTGAAATTAAACGGTGTACTATGAGTCAGATGGCTACAGAAACCAAATTATTAGTAAACTTAAAAAACCATTGCTAGTGGTTTCCATAAGAGAATGACATTCCGAAAAAGCCAAAGACTAACTTGGAAAGAACAAGATGTTGCTAAGGTTTTCTTTCAACAAATCAAGCTTACACAAAACAAGTAAGATTTTTATGGAAGTAACTGAAGAACGTGGCAAACAAACAGGCTACAGGAAGCCCATTTTCACTAAAGAGATGATCAGTTGAAGAAAAATCCTGTTTTTCATGGGGTTTCTTCTGTTTTTTAAACCTGCACATATGCACCTAACATTACACAGGCCCACTTATCTTTCTCTGTCATCAAAAGATGCATCTTCTTGTGCATGCATCACTGCAGAGTCAGGCTTGAAGTCTGGTTAATTTCTTTCTATTGATACACTGGGAAGATGAACACCAGATAGTTATTTATTTACTTTTTCACATCCCTTAACCTAAAAATAATATAAATTTTCATGAAAGTTGGCGATACAAAAGGTGTTCACAAACTGTACAGTGTTCATGAAAATGTTGTAGTTCTCCACTATGTTCTACACCTTTTGGACTGTTCTTATTCAGGGAACTTTGTTTTCTTTCTCTCTTCTCCCACTGCACAGAGCAATAAACCTCATGTAACACCTCATCTACTTCCAGCCACAAGGCTGGAGATAAGAAATTCCAGGGGATGAATCAGCCCCATGAGCCAAAGCAAGTGAAACCTAAAGGGAGTAGCCTTAGATAACTGGTCCCTGTTATTGCAACTCCAACATCAATATTTTCTGCAGTCCTGGCTCTCAGCACTCTCCTTCTTCCAATCCTTGCCCCTCCCCAGCTCACCTCATATGCTCTTCATATTCCTTTCCATTCCCAGTCTTCTTTCAACACATCCTACCCTCCTCGTGTTTTTCCATTCAGGAAATCACTCCTACAAAATTCCACTTCAAAATAATGACTAACAATATTGCCATGCCATCTGTTTTCATAACATATCACTCTTTCTACACCTTTCAATGCTCTGTTTATACAGAACATCATTTTTCTGGAGTGAGAACTATCTACTATTATCTGCACACTGCCTAAAACAACTGGTTTCTGTTCTTAAGCCTTTCATCTTTAATACAGCAGTGGTTAAAAATGACTATTTATTTCCTTGATTAGGTTTCCAACTGCTGGCGTAAGAACACAGTCACCAAAACCTGACATGCTGGCACAGTCTCTAAATGCTTAGCAGTACTTTATTCTGTTCTTCCCATCTATCCAAAGGTTGAGGTTTGTGTTGATGGTTTGGGTTTTTTTTATAGTTTATGGGGTTTTGCCTTTTTTATTGTGGGTTTTTTTAATGCATCAGTTTCAAACCAGGAATCTATACTGTAAAGATACTAAATTCATCTCTGCATGGGAATTGCAGGTTTACAAACATACAAGTATTGAGGTGCACAATGCACATGTTCCTTAGGAACAAGCAAAAACAGAATAAAGAATGACCTAAATTATCATGGCAAGTTAAATTACTATATGTACAACACACACCACTCTTCTGAAGTAAGGAAAAAATGGGACCATTTAAAACTGTATTTCTGATACAGAACATCTTTTTAGTCACACAACAACTTATTATTAACTTAGTTATTTTACATCATTCCTATGTTTTCTGTCAGGTAAAACCATCAAAAACAAGAAAATGAAGATTTTACATAGTCATACCATACCTGAGGTATCTACACAGAACTTTTATAAATGCTAGAAAACAAACATTGCTGTAATCAGAAATGAGGTATGTATACTTTCATCCCAGAGGACAGCATGTTACAAAAAGGAAGGGATACCAACAAAACACACGAGAGATCTCTAAGACAGATTTGACTGTTATACAGCAGGGAGAGAAATTAAACTTAAGTGAGAAGCAGCAGCCTTGCCATAATGGAACATGGAGGTCAGTCATTCGCTGTGTACTCTAGAGGTCAATACTAAGGCCAATGTTGTTCAACGGCTTCATTAAAGAACTGGATATTAAACAGGTGCACCCTAGGCAAGTTTGCAGATGATAAAATTTGAGGAGTGTCTTATACACCAGAAGGTTGTGCTGACATTCAGTAGGAACTTGACAGGCTGAAGAAATGGAGAGGGAGAAATCTCATGAAGCCCTGCAAGGAGAAACACAGTCCTCACCTGGGCAGCAGTTACTCCATACATCACTATGGGCTGAAGGTAGCCTGTCTGAAATGCAACTTTGCAGGAAAGGACCCAGTGGTCCCGAATGAATGTAAGCCAGCAACATTCCTCAGCCACAAAGAAGGCCAAGAGTGTCCTGAGTGGCATTAGGAAGAGTAACACCAGCAGGTCAAGGGACGTGACCCTTCTCTACTCAGCAGCTGGAGCGCTAACTTCAGGCCTGGGTTTCCCAGTACCAGACATGGGCATACTGGACACAGGCCATGAAGATAATTAAGGCTTGGAACATACAAGAAAAGGCTGAGTAACCCAGGATTTTGTAGCCTCAAGAAAGAAGGACTAGGGGTGGGAAGGATCTTTTCAATATGTATAAATACCAGATAGGAAGCACTAGAGAAGAGTGAGTCTGACTCTCTTCAGTGGTACCCAATGAAAGGACAAGAGGAAATGAGCACAAATCAAAACACAAGAAAATTAAAAGAAGTTTGGTGATTTTATTTATTTGTTTGTTGGTTTTTTGCTTCATTGTTTGGTTTTTTGTGTTTTTGTTGCTGTTGGATTTTTTGCTTTGTTTTCCCTGTTGTTTGTTTTGGTTTACTGTGAGGGTGGTCAAACACTGGAAATTACAAAGACAGACTCTGGCACTTCCATCCTTGGATCTAGTCTAGGTGGCCCCACTTTGAGCAAGGTGCTTGGACTAACTAGACAATCTCTAGCTGTCCCTTCCAACATCAACATTAATCAGCATT
The DNA here is from genome assembly GCA_038380795.1 of Pyrocephalus nanus. NCBI lineage: Eukaryota > Metazoa > Chordata > Aves > Passeriformes > Tyrannidae > Pyrocephalus > Pyrocephalus nanus. Next base: position 46,850,025 of record CM076260.1, read on the forward strand.
GAGTGAAAAGACATTTCTAGTGTAGGAAATAGATAAAAAAATAATCCACAGCAGAACTAGGTTGTTTTTACTGCTACTATTTTAGGTCTAATAGTAAAGATGGCTAAGTCTTAGTTCCACAAAGCTAATCTGAACAACTCAAAAATTAAAATATTTGATACAAAGTATTTACAAGAATAGATTCATTTTACACCAACATAAGAAACTGCCTGTAATCTCTTCGAATTTCCTACAGACAGCAACATAGGTTTCACTGCTTACAAATGTGAACATCACAATCCTATCTGCTAAATGGTCAATGGATAAAGACATACAAAACCACAAAGAACGATTCAACTGCAATAAAAGCACTTTGTAACATTTTAGCTAGGTTAAATACGTAACTTTTAAAAAGAAAATACAAAAGTTTCTATATCAAGATCTCCAGAAAATAGCCTCCTCATCTGGATAATAAATATAGAAGGGGTGACAGCAATAAAAATTTGTTCATTACTGATCTGAAGGTAGTACCTGTAAAAGTGAGGGCTGAATCAGTTTGCAGTTCCCACTGCTTAATAAGATCTGTACTACGCAGAAACCCACCAAGGTAGTTTCAAACGCAAAATGAAAGACTCATTATACATTTCATTATACAAAACTCGGAAAACTTGTGTTGTAAACCTCCCCTGAGGAGAAATGTCAGATATTAAGGATTAGGTGCAACATTCCACAGCCCCTTCAATATTCACACTGAGTACCGCATGTTGATATTGCACCTAAAATAGGACATACAGCTTTTCTGTAGTAAACACTGGTTTAGTCAGAAATAGCACAGAGGCACAACTGGAATGTAAATAAGCAGGTATGCTCCCACTTTTTCTGTAATTTTTAGGAAAAGAACGTGTCACTGAGGGACAAACACAACTTAGCAATGGTTTCTGTAGTCAATATTCTTTCTTTTCTTCTTCTTTCCAAATTTAAACCAGTTTTCACCAACACCACAAAACCTTCCAGTAATTTTTAACAGATGTAGGGTAATCAACCTAAAGACAGCTACTTGGCAACCTCTCCACACCATTTGGATGGAACTGTGTTTACCTGGACAAACACACACGCTGTACAGAGCACCTGGATACTCACTGATCATAGAATCATAGAATCAGCCAGGTTGGAAAAGACCTCTGAAATCATCAAGTCCAACCCTTGATTCAACACCACCATGGTTACTAGACCATGACACTAAGTGCCATATCCAGTCTCATCTTAAAAACCTCCAGGGACAGTGAATCCACCACCTCCCTAGGCAGCCCATTCCAATGTCTGATTACTCGCTCTGTAAAAACTTTCTTCCTAATATTCAACCTAAACCTCCTCTGGCAGAGAGAGCTTGAGACTGTGTCCTCTTGTCCTACTGCTGGTTGCCTAGGAGAAGAGATCGACGTCCGCTTGGTTACAACCTCCTTTCAGGGAATTGTAGAGACAGATGAGGTCTCCCCTGAGCCTCCTCCAGGCTAAACAACCCCAGCTCCCTCAGCCTCTCCTCACAGGATTTGTGCTCAAGTCCCTTCACCAGCCTGGTTGCTCTTCTCTGGATCTGCTCCAGCACCTCAATGTCCTTCCTGAACTGAGGGGCCCAGAACTGGACACAGCACTCCAGGTGTGGCCTCACCAGTGCTGAGTACAGGAGAAGAATCCCTTCCCTGGTCCTGCTGGACATGCTATTCCTGATACAGCCCAGGATGCCATTGGCCTTCTTGGCCATCTGGGCACACTGCTGGCTCATGTTCAGCTTCCTGTTGATCCAAACTCCCAGGTCCCTTTCTGCCTGGCTGCTCTCCAGCCACTCTGTGCCCAGCCTGCAGCGCTGCAGGGGGTTGTTGTGGCCAAAGTGCAGGACCCGGCACTTGGCCTTGTCGAACCTCATCCCACTGGGATCAGCCCAACTCTCCAGCCTATCCAAGTCCCTCTGCAGAGCCCTCCTGCCTTCCAGCTGATCACACTCCCCCCACCTTAGTGTCATCTGCAAATTTTCTAATGGTACACTCAATCCCCTCATCCAGATGATCAATAAAGATGTTAAACAGGACTGGGCCCAGCACTGATCCCTGAAGGACACCACTGGTGACCGGCTGCCAGTTGGATGCAGCCCCGTTCACCGGCACTCTCTGGGCCCGGCCCTCCAGCCAGTTCCTAACCCAGCACAGAGTGCCCCTGTCCAAGCCGTGGGCTGCCAGCTTTTCCAGGAGTGTGCTGTGGGAGACGGTGTCAAAGGCTTTGCTGAAGTCCAGATAGACACATCCACAGCCTTCCCCTCATCCGCCAGGCGGGTCACCTGATCATAAAACGAGATCAGGTTGGTCAGACAGGACCTGCCCTTCCTAAATGTGTGCTGGCTGGATCTGATCCCCTGTCCATCCTGTAGGTGTTGTGTGATTGCATTTATGATGATCTGCTCCATAACCTTGCCAAGATTACAAGAGTAATCTCAATAATCACAGAATGGTTGAGGACAAAAAGGACCTCTGGAGGTCACCAGGACTCAGTACCTAGGACCACATCCAGACAGCTTTTGAGTGTCTCCAAGGATGACTCCACAGCCAGAGAAGGCATGCACATATACACCAAGGTAACATAGCATGAACTCAAACATGCAGTCAACATGACAGACTGCACATATGTGAGTCAGGAAAGAAGTAATCTGAAATGGTCATCTGCATACTGAAATGCTGGAACATAAAGACATCAAATGGTTCCTTAAAAAGCCATATGGTGCAGCCCAGCCAGCAAGTGTGAAGATTTATTTAAATGCCCTGCCAAACTCCCCCCCCCAAATTCTACATATCTAATAACTGCTCTGTAATAAAAAGTAGCTCTTGAAAGAAAAGCACCTCAACAGACATGCATGAATGAAGCCTATTCAGGCAGTGACATTTCAGACACTCCCTATATCTAGTCCAAACTTTTCTGGTATTTGTTGAGGTTCTTGTATATATTGGGCTCTGTTCTCAGTCTTAACTGCATCCATGACAGAAAAATACTGCCTGTTTGCAAGCTCAGATTATTACACTGCATTCTTTAAAATTATTGGTTTCACCAGAATACATATGGATATTGTGAATAACAGTGCAATTACAGCCTAACTATATGTATTTCATGGCAAGTCTTTGCAACCAGTCCCTGGACCTTGTTAATCAAACCTAGGCCTTAATGTTATAATTACTACCACAACTATAGCTTTGGTCAACATACATAAGAACATTATTTTGAATATTTTACATTAATTTATTACTGGGCAGGGTAGTAGCACAAAAATAACACTGCTTGTAGACAGTAGCTTCTTCATCGTACTATCAGTTCTGCTGTTTATTTGATATGAGACCCTAAGTAAATTCATTCTTTTCTTTACACAGGTATACCTTGCTGTCTATCAAGAACATATTCTTGAAATACGAGATAACAATTCAATACAGTGAACCTAATTTCCTGATAGAATAAATGTGATATAGAGGAGACATACATAGGAACTTAAAAAACACACATAATTGTAATACACAAGACAGTGCATATGACACGGCAGACAGAGAGGAAGAAGCAAAGAAGGAAGTTCATCAGTTGTTACCTCAACATCCAGTGATGACAGATGAAGCTGAGATGCTGGCTTTGCAACAGCTGGAGATACAGAGTGCTTAATTAAAGAAGAAAAGAAAATTTTGACTGCCAGTAGTCTTGAGATTTTGATCAGCAGATCTCCTATAACATGAGGCTGAATCTCCAGTGACCCTGTCCAATCATTATGAAATCTTTTAGCTGCTTCATCTGTGAGACAGAACATCAACTATAAATCTTTTAGTATCAGTGTTCATAGTGCCTATTTCCAAATGGTTATACGTTCATTGTCATCATCATCCTTCTCAGAGGTCCACTGCACACAGAGGTCAATCAAGACAGTCAAGGGTAAAGGACAAAACCAGGATAATGACAACAGTTAGCAGAACAGGGTATTATTAAATGATCAATACAGGAAGTCTGGAAAGAGAAACTGAAGAGAAATGGATAGCATGGTATTACCACACCTGTTTCCTTCTTTCAGAGATTTATCTTGTCTACTCAGACTGCAAAAATTACTAAGCAGGAGCTGTTTTTCACTGAGTGTTTACACATCGTCTAGTCCTGCCAACCTCAGTTGTGATATGCATGTGCTACTCTAGTAAAAATAAGAGAGACAACTATTTTCAGACCAGTGTGCTATTTTGAGGAGTTCATTCTACACGCTGAAAAAGAAGATATTTCAACAAGCAGCCAAAAAGCACCCTTAAGAAGTATGTAAAAGAACTGGAAGTTGTGGTTGAGATAGATAAGCTCCTAGTCTACTTCCAGGGCCACTGATCATTAAAGTCAATCCCAGATTCAATTCAGATGCAGTTACTTTGTGAAACACTTTGAAGTCAGCAGCTGATCAAGTTTTAAGCACATAGGGTCAGTTATGCATGTATGTTTTTTACTGAATTACAAAAGCACAAATATATTCATGACGTGACCAAGAGGTACTCTACAATAGGAAGCAGAATACTGGTTATGAACCTAATATCTGGATTCTATTAGAACAAGGATTTTGTCACAGTATTTTAAGGTTTGTTTAAGAAACAGAATTTTAGCAAGTTGTATATATAGAAGTATGAAATTGGCTACTTAACAAGTTTCATGTCAGTGGAGCAGAATCTCAGTTTATTCAGGCAGCATCTCATTGCTCAAACAAGTCAGCAGGCAATCTATACAAAGTATAGAACAAATGCCTCTAAAAAAAAAAAGACAAAACTCAAACCAGAAGATTCTTCGAAAAAAGTCAATTAAGCATAAAAATCCCACAAAAAAGAAAGAAACAAACAAAACACCACCAAAAAAACAACAGAACAATCAAACCCAAAAACCTAGAAAACACATTCTTTTAAGAACGAAGTAAGTTACAAGCTAAGGAACTCAAATCACATCGACAGAACTCAAACATTAAAACCAATCTCAGAATAAGCACATTATTTTAAATTCCTCAAACCCATTGGAGCCCTGTTCACATCTCACAGAAGCTATAAACCTCTGAAGCGAAAAAAATGGACATAAGGTAATTTTTCAATTCTTCAGAAGTATGAGAAGCCTGCCAGTGCAAGATGCAGAAATGGTATGATGGAAGTGAAGCTACACTGTACAACACAAAAAAAAATCTTCTAGGCCATGCTGAAGTTCACAGAATAACCCCCTTGGCAAGAGTTGTATGCTGGTATACTTTGGGAAAGGGTGTGAAAAGGGAAAGCAGAGGCATAAGCCTCACCATAATGGTTATATTTTATTTTGCATCCTCTCACAGTGAAGCCACAGAAGAAACTGGAAGAGTACTAGCAAGAGTATGCAATTCTGGGAAATGGAATATGGCAAGTAGCAGCAACTGGAATGATGTTTGGCTGTGAACATTGGGATAACGAACTAAGGAGGGTGCAGGAATGACCGCTGTGGGACAGTGTCTGAAATGGTAGCAAAAATGGAGAGAGAAAAAAGTTAATCATGAGCTCAGCATAGAAAGCAGCAAAATCCTGCAATGAGCTAGTCCTTCTCACATGAGCAACAACAGAGGACAGAAAGACAGACGCTGGGATTGGATTAGATATACAGCCTAGCCAGGTCAGTGAAGGGGGAAAAGGGAGAGGAAGAACAGAAGAAAGTAGATAAGCAGGCCCCTTCACTGAGTCATACCAGAGCTACTGCTGCTGGAAGGGAGCCAGATCTGAGCTGGAGCATTTGCCTCTGCCTTTCTTCCCCCCACTCTCAGAAAAACAAGGTGAAGTGAAGCCACCAAACTTAAATGTCTACATGAAATACATTCAGATTTTACTGACTGTAAGCCCCTAATCCATATTACATCTAGCCTCAGAAAAACTCTAATCAAAAGCATGCAAGAGTAACTCAAAAACATCCTCTTTTTTGGCTGAGTTTTTGTGCTGCCCTGAAATAAGAATCTTTCTTGGATCAGTGATTTCGTAATGTAAAATACAAAACCTTTCCAAACAAGACAAATACATAAAGTGGCAGTTGAGGACAGCAGAGCTGTATTACTCCTCAACTTACACATTGCTTTTTCCTACGTAAATTGCTAATCCACCTTCTCCAAAGGCCCTCCTGTTAACTGAACACACACTTCTCAGCCTAGCACCCTTCAAAAGCAATTTTAATACGTGCACCTATTTCTATAAAATTTATCACATATCAGCCTTAAATCAAATCCAAACAAAAATTATCTTTTTTTTAATATTTCAACTGTTTGACAATACTCATTATCGCACACCAACAGGTATCTCATTTTTGGTTTATGGGCAGTGTCCTCAGGTACTTGCACTCAGTCTTGTTAAGCGAAATAATAATTTAGCAGCCTCAGCTTGCTTGCTAATGTCTGTCCTAAAATGACATCTAGTCTCACCCTGATTTCTTTATGGATGGATTTACAGCTTGGTTCTGTCTTCCTGCAGTTGAGTAAGCACCTGACAGAAACACCTAGCTGAGCATTCACATATACATTCTGAAGTGGTCAGCAAAATCTTGAGGACAGACACTAAGAGCTTGAAATAGCCAGCTAGCAAGAAATAAATCAAAGCTTTGATACCTCCATAAACCACAGGACACCTCATAGTAAACAAATCTTCATAATACAAGCTAAATGGAAGCAACACGGGATAGTGATCTCCTTCTGAGGTCATCTAAATTTAATATAAAATTAGAAAGAGGCTTAGGGTGACTTATAAATCTTCATTAACAAACTGGGAATTAAATTCCATATACTTTTTCAGAGGAATAAAAATAATACAGCCATGGCATCCAGTCACTAGTGGGGTTCCCCAGGACTCTATCCTCAGCCCAGTTCTCTTTAACATCTTCATTAAGGACTTGGATGCAGGACTTGAGGGAACACTAAGTAAATTTGTAACAACACTAAACTGGGAGGAGTTATCAAGTCCCTACAGGGCAGAAAGGCCCTGCAGAGAGATCTCAACAAATTAGAGGACTGGTCAATCACCAACTGTATGAAGTTTAACAAGTACTGGATTCTGCACCTGGCATGGGGCAGCTGGTCACTGGAGAGCAGTGCTATGGAAAGGGACCTGGGGGTGCTGGACAACAGCCAATTGAATACGAGTCAGCAGTGCCCTGGCAGCCAGGGGGGCCAACCGTGTCCGGGGGGGCATCAGGCAAAGCATCACCACCCAGTCGAGGGAGGTGATTGTCCTGCTCTGCTCTGCACTGGGGCAGCCTCGAGTACTGTGTGCAGTTTTGGTCACTGCAATATAAAAGACATTAAGCTACTGGAGAGTGTCCAAAGCAGGGCCACAAGAAGTGGCTGAGGTCACTTGGCCTGTTCAACCTGGAGAAGAGGAAACTGAGGGGAGACCTCATCGCAGTTGACAACATCCTGACAAGGGTGGGGCAGGTACCAATCTCTTCACTCTCATGACCAGTAACAGGACTTGAGGAATTGGCATGAAGATGAGTTGGGGGAGGTTTAGGTTAGATATCAGGAACAGGTTTTTCACCCAGAGGGTGGCTGAGCACTGGAAGACGCTCTGTAGGGAAGAACAGCACCAACCCTGACAGAGTTCAAGAAGCATTTGGACAATATTCTCAGGCACACACTCCATGCAGGGCCAGGAGTTGAACTCAATGATCTTGAATGGTCCCTTTCAACTCAGCATATTCTGTGATGAAGACCTATGGAATAACCTCACCCAAACAAAACTATTAACATCCAAGACTTTCATGATTACAGGTATGTCTTACCTTAAATGTATCAGTTTGGAAGCTATAACTTAAGGTACTTATGTGATTGCAAGAATCTCAACAAGACTGAGATTAGCAACAAGAATGACAATTCAAGAATTGCCAATTCCACAAACAACAATACGTTAACAGAAAAATAAATTTGTGTTACAATTTCACTCTAAACAGGCCTTGCTGTGTTCCAAAGGGTTTTTTCTATTTTTACAAAAAGCATTTACAAAAATTGCTAGCTAGTAGACAATACTGCCTGAGAAGGTAATGAAACTCTGTTTCATAGTTGAGTATTACCTAGTGAATTAAAACCTATTGTTTTTAAATATAAGCAGCAATATTATGAGGCTCCTTTGGAGACAAATACTACCATATCAAATAACATCTATGATTTTGCACAATAAAGCATGAATTCAACCCAGCATTCATTATATTACCGTCGTGGCAGTGTTGAAGCATTTCTGAAATTATACTTTTGTCCAAGTCACTATGTCAACAGACATGCCAGTCTGCTTAAAGCACCAAACAGCTAAAATGGAATGAAACAGCTCAACTAGCTAAGATACACTCAAACATGAATTCCAGTAATGCTTCACTTCTTTTGCGTTGTAGTGAGAATTTCACTGTTTTTATTTCACAGAATAACATAATATAGTAAGCAGATCTTTGGGTTTAAACAAAATTTTGATTCCTTGCCTTTCAAGCTCTTATTACGCAAAGATGTAGGACATCAAGAGATGATTCGCAGTCTTGCCAAATATAAGAAGATTTCTTCCTCAAAAGACATAAAGAAGTTGTTAAATATTATTGCCAACACAGTCTGTTCTTGGAGTTGATCCTTCCATTATTTTAAACTGAAAATCTGTTTTTTATCTCCCCCAACCACAAACCCCTTGAATTTGATAGACTGTACCAGTAAACCTTTAGAAATTATTTGTTGGGCTCTGGATTACATAAAAGCCCTCAAAGGTCAGAACACCGGCAACCCTTGTCATTCATATACCTCATGGAGTGCAGTACCTCCAGAAGATGGGACGGGAAGCACAGGTGGGTGCCTTCAGGACCACTGTCCATAGCTGATAGTAGACACAAGGATACAGTGCCGCCAGACGTTTGACTTTCTGAACATCTGCACAAGCCACTGCCACATACCAATCAAACCCCCTTCACTCAGCAGGTGAAATTTGGAGTCTGTTCTGAACTTGACTCCCAATTAGCTGCACAGCTTGGGCACACAGCTAGAAACACGCTAAGATTCATGCAGGGTTAATCATGCCGGAGGTGGAGCAGCCTATACAGGCATAATGGGTTGCTGCCATGGAGGCAGCAAGGCAACCGAGCACCTTTCTTGAAGTCAATATACACACGTTAAACCCAACGAGAAAGGGTTATCCCTACCCAGACCAAGCCAAGTGGAGACAAGCATTGCACTGCCTCGGCAAGCCAAACAATACAGACGCCCCACTGTCTCCGACAGTACACTAGAAGTTGCTTTTACTACATCTTTTTCTCAAAGAAAGTGCCAATGTAGGGGAAAATGATTATACCTCATTTCATTTTGTATTTCAGCTCTCAAGAAATAACCTGAGAATCACTGTCAGAGTACTTCTGACAATGTCTGCTTAGGTTCAACACCTCTGAAGAGAGAGAATTACATTTGCCTCCTTCTTGAAAAAAAAACCCAAAAACAGTGCAGCAATGCAAACATTACTAAAGGTACATAACAGAAAAAAAAAAGGCATTACATAAAGTTTAAAAAGGAAATAAATAGAAGACAGACAAATCACACTCCCTTTGCAGGCACTAATGAATTGTCTTCTCTAATGAAGACAAATTAGAAACACTTCTATTATGCAAACTAATATTAAAGTTTATGGTTAGGGAAGTCAAGGATTTCCTACTGTATTCCTAATAGCTGGACAACTAAACTACTTCACTGTTTACTTTATGATGCCACATTCATGATATGGCATAGCCTACACATTTTCCTAAAACAAAATAAGCCTTAATGAGTTAACCACACGCACGCAGAGAAATTCTGCTACCTGCCAACAACCTCGGGCTCTGCATTTTTTAATAATGAAATAGTTACTCGTGTCATTACATAAATATTATTACATAATATCTCCTTTGTATGCAGAATTAGACCTACAATAACATGGGTCCCACTATTTCAATACTGTATCTATTAACCCCACTCATCCACTTAATAATTTGGACCTGTAGTTGCATCAGAGCACAGCAGCTTTAATGTCTCACATTCCTCTGTGCCTAAACAGAGAACAGAGAGGTAATTCTGAATTAAAAAAAAAAAAATCAAAACAAGCCATCAGGAAATACAACAAAAAAGTCTGCTCTACTACAATAACTGAGTGAAGTGAGACACCTCTGATGTGCCTTTTTTATTACGTGCTTTTTGTCTTGCCTAACATTTAATGTATATACCAATGTACAATTTTCAACATACAAGTCAATAAAATATGCAGAAATTCCTGAATTCCCAAGGTCAGCATTACACAACATTAAGTGTAAAGGGATCACAAGCAACAATGCTTAATACGCCTAATATCTCAAAGAACAGGTTGGGGTTTTTTTTTTTTCCCCACCAAATATTTAACGTATGGTTAAGCTACAGCACATATCAAATTAATTTGCTTAAGTATTAAATGTTGGGATTTTTTTTCTGAAAACCTATTTGTATTGGTCAGGAACACATTCGAGACGTGGGATGACCCATAAGGCCACGGAGAAGAGGCAGCGAAGAAGCGGCATGTGACACTGGGAAGTCCCGGGGGGCAACATGTGGCCGGCGCTCAGGACGCCCCTTCCTGCAGTGCAGCACCGGTGCCCCCGGCCGTGCGCGATCCGCGCCGCCACACGAGCTCCACTTCCCAAGTGCCGCACAAGTCCCACTTGTGGCCGCGCTCAGCGGTTCCCCCTCGCACGCTCGCCCTGCCGCGGTAACACCTCCCGGGCAGGGCAGGAGAGCGGCGTGCGGGCCCCGGGGGCGAGGGCGGCACCGGCCGCCCCGGTGTATGCACAGCTGCTCCGCTCTCCCGGGGCAGCCCCGCACAAAGCCCCGGCGGACAAGCAGCCCCCGCCGCCACCGGGCGGGCGCGGCACGACACCCGGGCAGGTCCCCCGCGGAGACACCCGGGGCAGGTCCCCTCTGCTCCCCGCTCCCCCCGGCAGGTGAGACGCCGCAGCGGCGGCGGGCGCGGAGGGGGGGGCGCGACCCAGCCACAAAGAGCGGGAGCCGCCGCTGCCTCCGCCGCGGGGTGGGCGGCGGCGGGGCCGGCGCCGGCACGACTCGCGGCGCTGCAGCGGGGGGACGTCCCCGCCCGTCGGTGGAAGCGGCGGGGGGGTCGCCCCTTACCTGCAGGGGTGGCGCCGAAGACTCTCACGACGGGCACCCGCCTGGCCGGGGCCTCTCGGAAGCTGGACTGGCAGGGGTCCAGGCCGGGCAGCGGGCTGCCCATGTAGTAGTCGGCAGTCACGATCCGCACTGAGAACATGTTTGTTCTCCGCCGCCGAGGCACCGCCACAGCACCGAGCGAGCGAGCGCGGAGCGAGCGCGGAGCCCGCACGGCTCCCCCCGCCCGCCGCCGCCGCAGCGAGCGCGCGCGCGCGCGCAGCCCCCCCGCGCCTGCCGCTCCTCGCCCGCCCGCCCGCCCGCCTGCCGGAGCGCGCGCACGCCCCGCGGGAGCGCGCACAGCCCAGCACGCGCCTTCTCTGCGCGTGCCTCTGCTATCCCCACGCCCCTCCCCCGCCGCTTGGTGGTGCCGCCGCCGCGGCGGCTCCGGGCGCGTGCGCGGCGGCGCGCCCCGCGCGTGCTCCTACAAGGCGTGCGGCCGCGCGCGCCTCAGGGGCAGTGCGCGCGCGTCCCTGCCGGACGGCCCGGCGGCGGCGGCGCCCCGGCCCCAGGCGGCAGCTGCTGTTGCCATGATGGTGTCGTCACGGACGCAACCATTGCGGGAACTCAATGGGGGGGCGGGGTGGACGGGCCGTGTGTTTTGGGGGGTGGTGCAACCAGCGAGGGAGGTGTTACTCACTCCGCGATACAGACACACGCCCTCCCATCCCCCCCAGTCTTTCGAGTGGGCTCGGGAGGCGGGGCGCGAGCGTGCGTGGGAGCAGGGGGGAAAATCCAATGCTGCCTCCTCCCTTTCCCCGTGGTAGAATAGGGAGGGAGGGCGGACCTCGGTGATTCGGCCATCGGCCGCGCGGGCTGGGGGCGAGGCTGCAGAATCCCGAGCCGCGGATGGCGCGTTGGGGCGGGGGAGGCAGCGCTGCCGGGACACGACGGGGTTAAGCTGGGTCGGTCGCCATTTTGGATGGCGGAGAGGTGAGTCTCCGCACGCCGTAGGAGCCAACCGCACACACACACACACACATAAAAATCAACCTAACAGATGGGGGTGAGGAGAGAAACGCGGTCACCTTTCGGGACCGCGGAGGGGTCGGGGGTGGTGGGGGTGGAGCGGAGCAGCCGCGCTCCCGCGGCCGCCCGCACCCCCTCGGGCTGTGGCGGTCCCCACGCGCGAGGGGCGGGGCTGGAGCCATTGAGGGGCGGTGGCGATTGGTGGCGGGGCCGAGCGCGCGGGAGGGGGCGGGGCCGGGCCGGGCGCGCTGCGGCGGAGCGGGGGGGGCGGGGCCGAGGCCCTCCCGCTCCTGCGGGCGGGTCGGCCCCGCGGCAGCCGCAGAGTCCTCGGCCACCTCCGTAGTTCTTACGAGAGCTTGTTTTGCGTTTTGGTGCTCTCTCGTGCGTGCTTTTGTTTAGAATGATAGCAAAAACCTTGAGTTTAGGTTGAGAGACTCAAAAACCTTGAGTTTAGGTTTAAGATTCCTGTTGCAGTCTCTTTGTTTCAGAGCTGAGGTTTCAGGGAAGGGGAAAAAAAAATCAATCCACAGCAAATATCCAAAGAGTTGGCAGGGTGAAAGATGAGCTTGCTAAAAGGCCAAATACTCTCACGCGCCCTCAGAATGGTACTGTTACATGTGCGTGCAGGAGTGGATGATACGAGGCAAATGTACAGCTATATAAAACCTGACACAAGTCCAATATGTAGAACACATGTTTCACATTTTGGTTACATATGTTTTGGGTTTAGATTTGAACAAAAGACAGGTCAGCCAGTTGCTACCCTTCATTTTTTCATTGTAATGAACAGGAAGCTTGCCTGTCTACTCAAGGGTAACTGGTTTCCTACTCTTTCTTTGTAAGCTGTTTATTTTCTCTAGCTCACATCTGTTTTCATGCTTAAACTCATTTTATGCTAATAGAAAAAAAAATCCCAACTACCTACTCATCAAGAAATCTTGCGTCACAGAAGTCATTGGTTGAAATAGGGTTGAAATCCAAACTATTTTCATTGCATCTAAAGAATAGCTGAGTTGCAACTTTAATTTTTGACAGTTGTTTACATTTGCAAAGCTAATATTTAGAAAACCTTTGGAACTGCAAGAGTACCCTTATGAATACTTAGATTTCACAAAAGCTAATAAATCACTAGAAGCTTACTGGTGAAGCTTGTTAACAAACAGCATCTCCAACTATTGTTATTTGAATACATTTTGTACTGCTGCTTCACTAATACATTTCCCTAATTTTCCATAGGACTTGGTAGGGACAGTAACAGTTCTTGTGTTACTGCATTCTGTACACTGTTTTCTTTCTATTCATATGATCATCTTGACTTCCTGAGCATTGTGTCTTCCCACAGCTGTGTCTTTCATTCAGGGCTTAATGTCTTTGAACAGTGGCACTTCTGCTCTGGTGCCTCTTACTGCTTGAGCTGAAGATACACCAGCAGTCCACTTATGTGCTAGGGGATACCAGTACGCTCCTGTCTGTTGTCATACACATAGGCAGGAGAACATGATGTGTATCAGCTCCTCAGCTGGGTTGGTGTTCAAAGACATTTAAGCTACTGGTGGATTCTGGCTTCTCCTAAATGACTGGTGTGTGAGCTGTAGGCACAAGTTCATATCTGGTAGTCCTGCTGAAAAGAAAGCAATTGCCCACAATAGAATAATGTAGAAAGATTAAATAACTAACTTTTTAGGAGCATAAGGCAAGATTCACTAAAGCACATAATTCAGTGTCTTCTATTTAATTACAAAAAATTTTATATTGTTTATTAAATCAGAAAGAACAATGATTTGAAATAGGAAGAGCTTGTGCAAACAGAAGGCAGCAGAATGAGATGAAAACAGTTGCTACCTAACCTAGAGCCAGTTTCTTGTTCATATGAGGTATTGAATTGATTTCTGAAAGTATTGAATGTTAGTCTCAGTAAAAAAAGAAGTGACTTTCCTTTTTGATGTAAATAGCTTAATCCAAGTGGTAGTCTTATAGCCACGCAGACATTTTTGTGGAACTCACATGCTTTCTGAGCTGTGTGCCTTTTCGATTTCCTTTCATTTCTTACAGCTCACTTCTGCTTTCATAGTCATCTTGCAGTCAAATCAATAAATTAATCTGCAAGGTCGCACCACCGTAAGAGTGTATTTTCAGAAAAGGTTTGAGTCAGCACCGTCACGGGAGGTCCCCTGCTTCCTCCTCATGTCAGTGCTAGCATTTGAATATCTGCACAAGAAACTCAATTTGGAAACTGAGCCAGGTAAAATTGATCCCACTAAAAACTGTGGGTTAGTTTTAACTTAGATCAGGTCCTCCTCAATCTGCCTCATTATGCAGATGTGTGAAAGCCTGTGCTTGCACAGAGAAGGAGGCAGTGCAGGGGCTGGGTTGGATCAGCAGGAATAAAAGGGGAACACTTCTTCCAGAAGTCTTGGCTTGTGGTAGCTGAAGTTGCTGAAGTCTGCAAATGAGTTTAACCCTTACAGTAGATGAGACACACAAAACTTGTTTCTGGATTTCCTGCATATCAAACTGTGTGTCAGTGTTTGTCTTTAGCAGTTGTTTCATGCGTTGTTCATGCAAATGTGCATATACATGTATGATATATAAATTTTCTTGTAGTTCACACTCTCATTACCTGAAAATTCTGCTGTCCTACAATATCAGTAATTGCAAAAGGAAACATGCTATTTAGAGAGCACTACCACCCATTTTCCCTGGTACCTCCAAACACTGTATGTTCTCTCTCTGAGGTTTCATCCAGTTTTCTGTTATAAAGCAAGTCACCCCTTTCTCTGTTCATGCAGTTGCTAAGCAGCAGCTTTTCTCCCCATTAGCCAGCCATGTATTTGCATGAAAATAATCAAGCTTGAATATATAACTGGTTTTAATCATGCACAGCTAAACAGCTGTACAATCAAAATTTGCGTATTAATAGTATTAGTTACAACCATAACTGATGACTGTCTTTTAAGTTAGAATTTATCTATAGAGTAAAATCAATATAGGTTTGCCTTTTTATTTTTTTTAAACAAAAGGCATGACCATTTCTGTTTTTCCTTAATGTTTACTCTGTAGCTAGTTTAAAAAAAATGATCACAAAATGATATCGCAGTTCACAGAAAAATTATAAATGCAAATATGAGCAGACACAGGATCATCTAGTGACTAAAGATGATAGGGGCCAAGGGAAGAGCCACATTTTTCAAATATCTAATTATAGTAGCAGAGTGCGACAGAATTTGATGATAAAAGTTTAGACTGTGACACAAAGTTAAAATTTCTAAAAGTACATCTTACCTTCAAAACTGACTAAAGTGTCCGTGTTTCAATTCTTATTGATTTCAAGGATGTTTGGTATTTCTGGGGTCTATGATCTGAAATCTTGGAGTGCTCTCTCAGTATGAGTATGCCCTGAATTTATCCAAACTATATTTCAGAATGAGGGCTGAGTGTGAGACATATTTTCAGGTGTTGATTTTTCAGATGACAGAAACACGGTATCTGCAGGGAGAAAACCTGGGCACACAGACCAGGAGTAATATGTGGGCTATCCAGTTGGTATCCTAACCTAAACAGTCAGATTGCCTTCGTTACACAGGAAGTTTATTTCCCAATATGCCCACAGACTAAGTGACTGGAAAAAGTCTAAACCTTCAGACTGAAATATTTGGTACTATGCTGTGTAGTTTTGGACTGCCTGTACGTACTTTGCCACGTATGACAATCCATAGTCTCATGTTAGACGTTCCTCAGATGTGACTCAGTGCAAGAAGTCATCCTCTTAGTCCGCAAAAGTGCTTATGGTCATAATTAATGAGGTATATTTATTTATTTTAATTCTCAATTAATAGATATGGGCTAGGCAATAGGCTCTGAAGTGTAGCGCACTCAGGTTCTGTCAGAACCAGGGCAGTCACACATTTAATCAACAGCATTACACCAACAGTGTCTTGTCACTAGAAACTTGATGGCAAAACCAACCTGGCTCTCAATTATGAAAATACGAGAAGTATCAAAGCAGTCTTTTAGCTGAGACTCTTAATAAACCTATCAGGGCAAGAATGGTGCCTTGTGATTGGAAAGTAACAAATGTCTTCGAAGGAGAGCTCGTGGAAGTGTTACATGCGTTGTTTGGGACATATGAAGCAAATTGTAACATAGGGTGTGCAAAGGCATAGGAGTAAAAAAAGAAACATATCTTTGGTGTAGTAACATTAGATTTGTTCGGATAACTATGTAATTTTTTTAATAAAATAATTTATTGACAAAGGAAATTAAGTCAATTTCACAGAATCACTGAATCGTCAAGGTTGGAAGAGACCTTCAAGAACAGCTAGTCCAACCATCATCCTAGCACCACCACAATCAAATTTAATCTTCACTTTATAAAATGATTCAGTATAATAGCATATGAGAAATGAAGGAGGATGCATAGCATAACAAAATTGCTGATGGAAAATTATGGTGGATTGTGTTGAAAGAAGGACTATAAAACTGGAAGTTGGCTACAGGTAGAGTCTTCTCATTTAATGTCTTCAGTGCAGTCCTACTCAGCATATAAATAAAAGTTACTAGTAACCTTAAGCTTGAAAGAGAACAGCATTTTATACAAGATCCATAACTTTGGAGTTAAGGAAGAATAAAGAATATCTAAGCCTAAGAACTGTGTCAGTGTAGAATGATGAGATATAAAGTGGACATTAACTTGCCATTAAAGAAGGTTTCTAGCCAATAGAGGAATGAATTTATTCTCTCAGCGAAAATAGCAGGACAGAGCATTCAGCAAGTTTTAATATGGAGACTGATGAGATTATGAAAGGGGTTTTGTGATGTTTGCTGGTAATCGCATCTGACTGCACCTGATTATCAAAATTCTAGAAGGACTGCAGATCCCTGAACATTTCAATAGTGGGTTCCTCTAGTCGATGCAGACAGTTTAGCCATTAGAATAAATAAGTTTTCTTCATCATGGTACAAACCACATTGTGTACCATAGATATTACATGGATTTCTGTTTCAGAAAGTCTCGACTGTAGTGCAAAATACAACCCTTTTACAACATGCATTGTGGCCTTGTGTATGTTCATATCTGTAAAGGAGTTATGTGTACAAATTCGCATACATAATGTTTATATGAAAATGTAAATCACCTTTGACCATTTTTGTTTCCTGGGTTCTATTTGCATTTAGCAACTTATATTTCAAACAGAAGTTTTGATTGAAAGTTACTCCATTTTTTTTTTAAATTGGGTTTTTTATTTTTAAATAATGAATTTTTTTTTTCCAACATTTTCAGGTCTTGCTGTTGCCTTGTATCAGAAAAGCTGCCACTGAATGCGTATACAGGAAAACACATAAGTATTCAAGAAAAAACTGTATAATTTGAAATGTAAAAATTAATAAATAATTAAATGTATAACATTGTAGAACTATGCCATTTTTTAAAAAAATTTCGAGAAAGTTTATTTAATTGAGAAGCAACATATGTAACATGTAAGAAAAGGGACAGTAAGTACTTAATTGTAAAGATGAGATTCCAGATCTGCTCTTTGCTGACAGAATTCTTCATGTCAAGAAGGGATTGAGGTTACCCTCCATGCTTGGAAAATGACCTATTGTCAGGAGTAAAATACTTATATAAGGAATTCAGTTTAGTGTAAGAACACACACACTGTTGGGGAGCAGTTAGCAGTATAGTAATAAGTGTTTTGGGATTGTATGTATGACAATGAGAATTTCGTAGATGAAATTTGATTAAGATGAATTGATTAAGTCTTAGATAATTGAGGAGTAGTGCTAAAGTAGTTTTTTTGAGTGCCATTGCTGAATCATCATAATTAAAAAACCTGCTGTCTAGTGCTTTAGATTAATGACTATAAAAGTTGGGTATGGATTTAACAGAAAAAACTGTGTGTAATGACATATAACATTTCAACATTAATACCGTTTGTGGGACAGGTATGTTCAACAGTGTTACTGGCAAGTAGTGGAATATACAAGGAAAAGAGGCTGAGCATTTGAATAGCTTTTTTTAAAAAAATTAAAGTAATTGGTTTATTTTAACAAGAGAGCTGCCAGTCCCTACCAAACTCTGAAATGTCTATTCCATACAGTGCAGCTCAGGTACATGGTTTTAAGAATTGTTTTTCAACAGGCAAGTAAAACATAATTTTTCATATTCTAGTTCTGATAGATAGCCAAAGCATTTACTTGAAACTCTCCATTGGGAAATAGGTCTGGTGTGAAGAGAGTTAGTCCAAATGATTCAAATAATAAGTAATTAGAAAGATGTCATAATGGAAAATTTTCAAGTACTATAACTGCCAAAAGCCCTATCAGTCTTCTATAACTTGTGTAGCAAAATACACATGAGTATGTGCTTATTATTTGAATTTTTGTTGGTTTAAAATGGGAAATGTGTTTCTGTGAATGAATCACGGAAATGGGGCTGGATAGTAAATAGTGAAAGCCATTTAATTTTAGATGCTATATTTTTTTCTGCCATGTAGTCCAACTTATGGGAGGCATTCCTCATTCATGCATCAGACAAAGTGAAAGAAGCCTCAGTGCAATATGTAGATCACAAACAGCCATCTGTTATCCAAAAGTAAAGAGGAGTGTTGCTATAAGAGTAAACTTAAAATGTTTTAGATGTTAGCTTAGAAATGGCAGAGCTCCATTAAATATTTTGTCCATTTCTGTTGGTATTGGTCCCTATCGTATATGTATGTATACATTATACTGCAGTTTCAGATACCTACTGTATTTTTTTCTATTAGGACAGTTACCTCTAGTTTAGAACTCACTATAGGCTTTCTTCATTGTCTAAATTATGTTCCTAGTTATGTATGTGTGTGTGTATGTATATATATATATCTATATATATGTAACCTTTTATCACCTCAGATAATTATTTTTCCTTCTTGGTGTTTGTTCCTGTGAAATAATTTTCCAGATCAATATGACTTAAAAAAAAAACCCCAAACACATTTTGAACTTCTTATTTGCTTAGCTTAAGCAAGTAAGTTAACAGTTGTGTAGGTTTGTAGCATTTCCTTTTTATTCTTTTTATCTCCCAAAGAATTTCTGTTATTTTTATGTGAATTCCATCCAATTTGCATAGTTCTTTCTTGGAATATGCCTCGAACTCATTGGTGAATTTCAGATATGGTTGTAAAGAGTGTGGATGAAGAATTATGGATATTTTATGCCCAGGCATCCATATGACCTCCATTCGTAGGGCAGAATTAAATACTTGGGAATAATAATGTTTGGTCCGCCAAGAAGCTTGAAGGAAGAGAAAATGTTACCTTCCTGCTCCAAGTTGCAGTGCTTACATATGCAAGTCAAATCTAAATTAGTCTCTTTGTTGGTACTCTGTTACAAATCTATTTGTAGTTTCTGCTTGCTTGTTATCCTTAGATCCTTTACAAATATGATGCCTTGGGGGATTTCTGTCCTACTGAATATATTCCAGAATTTATTCCAGAATATTTCTTGGTCTTTTGTATTGCAGTAGCTTGCTTTCTCTTGTAGTCAATTTGATTTTACTGTTTTCTGACTGCATTTTAGTCTCACTAATTTACTTTGAGGTATCTCAGTGCCCTCAAAGTTGTCCACATTGTAGCCTCTCGGGAATTAATGAAGCTGTCAAATAAAACAAGGCCTCACAACAGTTCTTGTGGCACCACATAAATAGATAGACTGCTACTTGTCCTCTATCCTGGGATTCTTTTATTTGTCAGTTTTCAGTTTCATCCTGAGCCCTGCATTATTCACTGTTTTTCTTAGGCTTCAGAATTTTTACCCAGTCCTTGTGTCGTTGGACCTCCTGTTCTGCATTGTAATCTATCCAGCACATTTGGAGTGATTTTTGTGGTTTCATGGGAGAACCATATGCTTTCAAAAAATTGAGTTATGTAATATCTAAAAGTTTCATTTGGATTGTGTATTTTGTTTTGGTTTTTTTTGGGAAAGTAATGTTGTTTGTTTTATTGTAAGCTAAATATTGTCTAGTATTCTGTTGTCCTTTAAGGCTCACATTTTCATGCTTGGTTGGACTGAAATTAAGTTCAATGTCATTTCAGAGGTAGTGTTCCTATCTAGATGCTAAACAACTAATTTTATGGCTACCGAAACCTAGTTTCAAAAACATTCACTGATTGAGCACTTTTTGATAATGTTCCTTTTTTCCCAGTACTCACATTGAAGGGATGATATTATTATTATTATGTTGTTGTTGTTATTATTTTGAGACTATATTATTACTATTATTACCAATTCTGGTAGTATCTGCTGAAAATGACACTGAAAATGCAGGCCCCATCAGCACACAGATCTACCTCACCACTTTTGGAGTCTTGCAAACAAAATTAATTTTCATACCAATATATTGGTCATTTTATGTCTCAAAGCATGAGATAGCTACCACTGGAGATGCAAACTTGGGAAGAAAACAAATCCATAGAGTAGATCTGCTAATCTAATGTGATGTGTTAACTGAAGTTAGGGAAGATTGAAAGGTAAGGTACCGTGATTCTGTTTCCAGATTTTTGGGAGGAAAATCCTGTGTGCTGCTTATGGACGCCTGGTCAAGTATAGAAATTGCATATGTTCTCTCTGGAAGCTGTGCAACTGAGACTGGATTCTGTTATAATATGGTGCATGTTTCCTGCTGTGTCTTCAGTAATCTTGCAGCTGCTTTACTTAGAAAATCAGTGCCACTTGTTTTTGTTCGAAAGCAGGAACTTGGTGACTTGGTTAGTAAAATGAGGCAACACTGTCACTAAAATTTGTGATTAAGTACTATGCCATATTCCAGCCTCCTCACCCACGGCACCTCCACCTTCCTTTTCCTGTGCTACTGTTTAAGCTGTTTTGTGGAGACAGTATTTTGTGCTGTTTCTCTGAGGACAAGACTGAGGCTTTTGACCTATTTAATTTTTAAACTTCAATAATTAAAGTGATGTGTTTGCATTAGGATGATGCTTAAAAAAAAAAAATTGCAAGTGAAAGTACTAATGCAAAGAGAAAAATAGGAAATGATTATGCTGTAAAAATAACTTTGAAAGAATCTCACATTGTTCAGAGAAGGAAGAGAACCTTCCAAGAAGGGATCACATTCTCACAGTCAGCTTTAAACACATTCTTTATCTTTAAAAGGAAACAGAAGATAATCAGGCAGTAAATCAAATGTAGCTGTGGGCTTGTCTGCAATACTGTAGCATTCTGAAATGAGGTGTTGGGACTGGGCATTTGAAACAAGAATTGTCAGTGCCAAGGTCTCTTGTGCTTTGAGAAAAGTGGATATGTCTTTCATTAAATAGTACCTTTTCTGCATCCCCTGATTTTTTCCTTGATCATTGTCTAAAGATAGCAGTTATGGTGGCTATTCTGGGTAAATCTTTAGGTACACATTAAAATGAGACTGTATTTTTGTGCTGTAATGAGTAAGCTTTTAAAAGCATTGTAAGGTTTTCTAATATGTATTCATTTGAAGAGGAAATTGGATTTCTTATGAAGAATCTCCCCCTTTTCTTAGCTGCTACTGGAGAAAAAAAATTATGTTTTAAGACCACGTTTTAGCTGCAACCTGTTTTGTGATTGAGCTTTCAATACCAGTAATCTGAGTTTCTCTCTCTTGTTCCAGCACGAGATTACTAGTCAGTTCCCTAATTTCTTCTTTTTCTGACTGGCACAGAATTGCTTTTTGCCTGGAGTAGTTCAGAAATTAATTTTTTTAAACAAAAGAAATCAACAGCATCCATGTTTTTCAAGCTTATTCTGAGTAGCTCTTATCTGTTATCACACTTTGAAAGTATTAGCATTTTTTAAATTAAATAGTTCTGTTTAAAAGTAAATTTCACTGAGATAAAGAGAAAATACAGAAGTAGTTGCCAAAGGGATAAAATGCATTACCTGGAAACATATGCTTTATTTCTTATGTTCTGACAGAAAAGGAGATGAATGAGCATGTTAGAGACACAACTTTTCAGTAAATATTGTATTGTTGTTAGCATAATTTATTTCTATGTCCCTAAGAAACCCAAAACTTTTTAAGCTTATTTTAATTTAATAATTTATAAAATGATAACACTGCTACTTCAAAGGTTTAAAAATTCCAAATTATTTGATGAGAATGACAGTAGAATTAAAAATTTCTTCCTTGGTTCCTTTGTAATCTTCCTTAGCATATATTAGATTTATACTGTGAAATAAAAAAAGGGCTGCAGAGACCACTGCATCCCCCTGCCTCCAAATGCTGTCCCTGAGCAGCATGGGGGTGCTGCTTCAGATGGCACTTGTTGTTACATTCCTAAACTGCCCCACAGCACACTGGCAGCTTAATGGCCAGGGTGATGAGCAGCTTAGTGTTCGGGTTTGTTCCTTGGCACCATTTTACTAAATAGTATAGGCAGAGCACCAGCGTCTCAGATGAGGTTTTTAAAATGTGCCAATTTGCCAAATTCAGAACAAGACCTTAGGGATATTCAGTTCCGCTGATTTCTTGCTTTTCTCAGTGCTTTAAATAGAACCACAGAATGGTTTGGAAGGGAGCTATAGCATCATCTAGTTCGAACCCCCTGCCATGGACAGGAACACCTTCCCCTAGATCAGCTTGCTCACAGCCACATCCAGCCTGGCCTTGAAACACATTAATTACTTTTCATAACTTTCAAATAAATGAGTAATAAGGGCCCCTGCTTAAGAGTCCTTAGTCCTGCTCTCTGTACCATGTATGCAAGCTGTATAAGGCCTAGAAGGTTAAAGGTCCCTTACTCTTTTTGGCCTTTAAGTATTCCAATCCTCAACACTTACTGGCAGAATTCTGAACTGGAGGTAGGAGATACTTCACATGCAACCACCTGCTGATAGGGGCACTCTCCTAGGAGTGTGCCAGGTCTGTGTGACAGGGGAGGCTGGTTTGGTGTCCTTCAAGCAATGGGAAACCTAGAATCCAATTTACTGTTGCCTCTTCAGCTACTGTTGAATAATGCAGTGACCTAACTACTCTGCAGTGACATGAAAGTAGGCAACAAAAGTATGTGTCCCAAAGGAGGGGGAGATGTCCTTAACCCCTGCCAAGACTTAGTTCTAGAAAAGCTCTTAGGCAGCAGGTGACCTAAATTTTGCCAAGGAGAGAGACAGACTGAACAGCAGTAAATGTCCTTCCATAACCTGCTGTCTAGGCTGTCATAAATATGTCTCTGGTTCAAACTCTTAAAAAGGCAGGAGCTGTGGTGCATTTCTGTTGCCAGATAGTGCTGTTGGGGGACTAAACTCTCTAGTTCATACATTCAACCATCTTTTCTAGTCAGGTGGTGTGATACCTAGTGAGAATAGCCATGTTCTGTGCACTGTTCACATGGGGCATAAATGGCTACATGCAGGACAAAATTCTAAAGAATTAGGTCAGTAGGTTTTGTATCTAATTAGGCTTCTAATCCTACAAACCACTTAGAGTTTTGCATTATTATATGTTCATTGTGTCTTAAATGGAACTACTCATTTGAAGTTATGAGTGTAACTGCATGCAGGATTGTATCTGGGCAATCGCATTTTAGCTTATTATTCATCCTGTAGCATTGTTGCAAATCAGATATATCTGATGTTACCCCTTACCCAGTCAGGGTGAAGAGGTGAAGGGGTATCTGAAACTGGATATGTTCCTGTGAAATGGCTTGCACTCCATTATCATGCCTGTCCAAACCAGGCACTTATGGAAAGGCACGTCATAGAGAGCATTTTAACTGTTAAGAGAGTCATAAGGCATAGATTTTCAATGCGGAAGGTCATGAGGCTGCAGTTTCACTGGATAATGTGCTGCATTTGCATAGATGGATATTCAGACAGTTAATGGTAGTGCAGAATGCTTTAATGATTTTCATTTGCATCAAGCTGTTCTCACCTCTTAGGAACATAATGGATAAATAAAAGAGGCCTTTTGTTTGCTCTTCATGAAAGTTACCAGTGATTAAGTGGTGCTGAGGGAACAGACTCATGCTCTTATTTGAAAAAAACCCCAACACCAACAACACAACTGCCCGTCAAAGCTGACTTCAAAGTGACCTACTTCATTTTGATTTAAAATGGCACTTGAGTAATGTATTTTAATGTTATGCAGATTTCCTAATTTAAAACACAGAACTGGTCACTCTTAACTGAAAATACAGAAACACTTATTACATCGGACACGAAATACTCATAATTTGTTCAGATACTCTTTATAGCGTTGAATTACAAACAAAGCTATATACACTTTGAACAGCTTTTCTTCCAAATGGATTCAGCAGTCACTTTTTTTATTAAAAATTATGTCCAGAATAGTTGTGGGTAATGTGATACTTTTTGCACTATGCTATGGTGTTTCATAAGAAAATCCATGCCAGAGGCTTGCTAGAGAAAATCTTGTCATAATTTCAAACTAGAATCTCCATGTGGAAGACTTTCCAAGCCTCCTGGAATATGGCATAATCTCGTAAAGGTATACAGAATTCCACACTATGTTTTGGACCTTGCTGTTCAGTATCAGATTCTTGGGCTCTTCCTTCATGCACCAGCTCAAAAGCCCCTTCTTGAAAAGGGCTTAAAGGAAGTTATCTTAGTCTCTGGCTTTGTTACAGTTTTAGGCATTTTCTGAATGATTTCATGTGCAGTTCAGTCTCTTTCACTGTAATCTTAAAAAAAAAAAAAATCTGAGTGGCTTTTTGAGAATAAAGCTCTGTTCTTAAATATCTTTCTGTCAGAATAGTCATGCATAAATTTTTGTTCCTAATTTGTAGGCACACATCACAATTTCATTGCCCTGATTTACACATTGACACCTTGGTGGCAGTATTTTTGTATTATATTTTTCTAAATGTGTTTGATTTTCAATTTTATGTGTCACACTGAGAAGCACAGCCAAGACAGTCCACATTTCAAATACCCAAATTTCAGTAGTCTCCACTTAGGGTACAAGAGTGCAATGTTCTTGAGAACTGCTAGGATGAACAGGCTTTCAAATACTTGAGTCTTTTGTTTTCAGTTAATGACTTCCAGTTCTTTCAGTTTCTAACCTTCTGCCTTCCAGATAGTGATCTTTAGTACTTCTTGTGCCATTCGACTTCTCTCTCTTCAAGCCTGTCATTTAAATCAAGATACAGAACTTGACTTCATGTATTTGGAATATTCTCCCTTTTCACAGAATCTGTAGGATATTTGGGGAATGCAGAATATGCAAATGCAGACCTGCTGAATACATAATTTTTATGGCCCTTCTGTTTTGTATTGGCTTTGTTATTTGTCCAGTGTTTGACTGGGGGCTAATTGAATTACTGAATTTACAATGAGAATATATTAGTCCATCCTTCCCTTCGCTGATTTTCGTTCTTTACCCCTCCAGTTAATTTTCTTTTAAATCTGCCTTTGTGTTCCCAGTGTGGCATGAAAGGACTAGTCAACAGCCTGAATACAGGGGCAGTTGAGGGTAATTTCCGTCTGCAATCAATCTCCCCAGTACAGGACGAGTGCTGGATATCCTTACATGTACAATAAAGATGGGTGAATTCAGTGACCGCTGCCTGACCAGCATAACAATTCCTTAGCAATTTGTGGCAGGTTGGGACAGCCAGAATTTAGGATTACATCTAAGAAGAGGTTTGTGCATGCAAGGATATAAGTATCTTGAGTTAGGAATAAAAGACCTGTTTGTAGGTATGTGTAATTTCAGTGTATGATAAGATGCAAAGTGTCCTCACACATGGAAAGAAGATCCATTACTGACATTGTATCTCAGTACATGTAGATAAAAATGTATTTTATATGTATTATCAGTGTAGATTTTTTTGTATTTTGTGTGGTTACAGCCTCACAGTGGCCTCGATCATCTTAATCTTGGTTTTTAGTCATGCACTTACTTGCAACACATGGAAATACAACTTACTAAGTATCTATGATTGAGGAGATATTCCAGAAACAAATCCTAGAAGTGAAGGTGAAGCATTGTAGCTGATTGTGACAGAATTGCAGAAACTCCTTGCTGTACTGGGAAAACTTTGTTCAAAACCAAGAAAGTTCTTATGGTTTTAATTGAGTGGCAGAAAATTACTTTTGTGTGGTCATCCCTGCTAAGAGATTCTTTTAAACCAACATTTTCCATTTTTCCTTGTTTATTTCTTTTTTGGCTAGTAGTTGCCTCCATGAATTGGATTTATAAATTATGAATCTGAGGAGAATAAAATGTTTTCTGGAGAATTTGATCCAGATGTATATTACTGTTTCAATAAAAATTATTTTAGTATTTAGGGTAAAGAAGGTTTTTTGGGGATTTGGGGGTTTGTTTGGTTTTGGTTGTTGGGTGCTTTGTTTGTTATTTTTTTTTAAATTTGTTTTGTTTTTTTTTTTAAATATCTCAGTTACCTTAGAAGCAGCCAAATTCTTGCTGTGTAAAACGACAGAAAAGTCTATAGTGTTTCAGCAGGGATTCGTGTGGCCCTTGGGTTTTTGGACTGTATCCTGTTGCAAGCTCCTAAAATAAGACTGTTTGGAAAGCTACCGGCATCCCATCTTTTTGTCTGGAAAAGTTATAAAATGGAACAGGCATGCTTTTCACTGAGCTGCTGAGAATGCAGTTCTGGCTATGCAATCAGGACTAAATAAGGAGCAAGATCTGCACTAAAAATAGAAACGGAGGCTGATCCAACTGCAGCGTGAGTTATAATCCTCACACAGCAAAGGGCTGGTAGGTTCAGCTGAGGACACACAGTTACAGAGAATCAAACAAACTTCACCCTACTCCTAAAAATCCGTTGTACTCTAACCAGATTTTTACTAGTCAGCAGAACTATTAATCATGCCTGCAAATTATTTAACATGTTTTTTCAGATGTAGATTTTTTTTATTATTATTTTATTAGAGAGAGGATTATATTTGCCACATAGTAAGAGGGAAATATGGCTTGGGTTTATGTAACTGTGTTTGAAGAACGTGGAAGAAAATGACAGAGAGAGATTTACTGCACTTTTTTCTCAGCTGGATAAATACATTCTTATCACTGCTTTGTGCATCAAGCTGATGTGTCCACTGATATGATGTGACTCCATTTGGGCAGGATGAGCTAATCTGAGTATCTGGGCAGGCCTGGGCTTTTCTCACAGACTGTGCAGTTCACAGCACATACTTTGAGGGAAGTTACTCTGCTTCTTTCAAGAACAAAGTACAGAACTGTGTAGGTCATTCCTGCACCCTCCCCTCCTCTTTGTTGGTAAAATACGTCAGAACATATTTACCTTTTTTTGTGTATTTCCTTTCAACTAACACATACCTCATAAGCTTAAGCCAAAACTTGCCCAGGGACTTAAAATATATCCTTTGATACAGAGTAGATTGCTATTGCTTATTTATTGTTAGGAACATTTGGCTATTAAATATTTGGATTGCATGAGCACAGCCAGCTACAGCTATGTTCTGCTTGCTTCCTTTGCCTATTCCTGTATCTCTCTAGGCAGTGATACAGCAAACATGAGCAGTCTTTCTGTTACTTAGTATTAAAAGGCAGAGATTCTGTAATGGACCTCGATAATTCATCATAGAAATTCAATTTCTGTAAATACGATTACATACAAAAATTTTAAAAAATAGTAGACGCCAAATCACTCAACTACTAACTAAATGTTTTAAAATATTTTAATGAAATTTTAGTTTTCAGTGATCTGCAGAATTTGTTACTGAAAACGTACACTGTTCATGTATCTCTTGCCTGTTAATCACAGGAGCTGCTCAGTCAAATTGGAAGACGGTGGAGGAGAAACATCTGGTTTGTTGAATGCATGGGAAAGCTTACATAGCAGTGGGAGTAAGTGGAAGAAGACCAAAAGACAGAGATCCTCAAACGTGCACAGGCAAATAACAAGGCAAATAAAGCACACAGTGTCAGTGAGTCACAAATCAATTGGCTTGATTGCTTTTTCTTTCCTCAGATCCCTCCTCACCATAATATGAACTACAATATTCCCTGTTTCCAGACTCGTATCCCAGTGTAATAGTTAATAAAAGCAAAGGTGGATAATTTGCTAATCAAATTAAATTTGTAATGTTAGTGGTTGGTTTGAATTGCATGTATCAAGCCACAATGTTGTGTCTGTAATATGAATTCGTATGTTATGTCTTGTCATTTTGTAAGTGTTTGTTCTGAGCAGACTTATAGTGAAGCAGAATAGAATGAAACAGCAAAGAACCAAAGGAAAGGACTATGGTCTAACCAAAACATTGTTTTAACCAAAACATTGGCTGAGCTCAGGTGGCGAGGTGGAGCCCACGAAAGCAAGGACCAATATCGAGGGAGCCCGCGAAAGGAAGCCCAATAAAGAAATCGAAAGAGACTTAAGGCGTGGAGATAGAGGGAGGTATAAAAAGTGGGGTGTGGGCTTGCCTCGGTGCAGACCGTTGGTGGAACAGGAGTTTCCACTGGTCTCCCAGCGCGCTGATTTGCTTATTTGCTCTTAATAAATTTCTACTATATTTTAAAATACATCTGGTCATTTTTGACTATAACACCAGCACCGCTATCTCCTCTCTTCCATGTCTCATACTGAGTGCAAAGCTTAGCAGAAGCTGTGAGCAGCTGCCTCACAGAAAGGCAAGCTGATCATTACCATCTTGTTGCTGGGGAGGCAATAGCCTCATTCTCCAGCTGAGTTCAGAGGCCTTTTTCTTGTTTTGTTGTTGTATTCTCATTATTTATGCTTGTATTTGAAGATGTATATTTTCTGGTGGAAAAAAAATGGAGTGAGTGCAGTCCAAGAGGCATAGAGAAGGGAAGTTGGTTGATAATTGCTGTGAGTGCTTTACAGTGAAATATGTGTATCATTTTGTTTTGGCCATGTTCAAAACTTACACTGATTAACTGTCTAATTTTTCAACGTAAGCTAAGTCTCTATAACACTGTGTAGGGTTTTGCATTAGTTTAACACACAAGTTTTCATGTAGCATTAGCTATTCGAAAGAAATAATTTTGTATAATAAAAGCAATATAAGCCTGAAGTGCAGATACAGTAATGTTATTGAATGTATTAAAAATGAATTTATTAAATACCTCTATCAGCTTAGTGATTGCACTTAAAAAATTACACCCAATCCAACAAAGATTGCTAAAATTATATATGGAAAGACAAAAATCCTTTTAATAGCATATTTTAGACAACTGAAGGTTACACAAAGAGAAGGTGGCATTACTTGAGCTCACAGGTTCAGCCCAGCTAGAGTCTTACACGAACGTCATATCAGTTTACAGTGAGTCTAGTTCTAGATTAGAAAACAGTGGTAAAGAACTATGCAGTATAACTGAAATGTTAAGAGATAACTCCAAAACTAAATATGAACAGGTGTGAAATTCTATATTAGCTGCCTCTTCACTGTTAATTCTGAATGTAATAAAACCATGGAATACTTTTGTGGGTCCTTACACATGCAGAATGAATGAATTCAATTAAGAATTTTTTCTTAAAGAGAGTGTTTGGTTTTTGTCGGAGCCCTTTCGAAGTACAAGGGGAGGTCACAGCTGTTCTTTTCATTCACATGTAGTCTAGTAAAACAAACAACATATGTATGGGGCACAAGAGTTTAGCACTCAGAACACAGGGATTTGTATATGATTTTGAAAACTGTAAATAACAAATTAGGCTTAACCTTTATCCTATCTCCCATTAACCTGATTTATTAGTACAGATTTGTGTTGGAATTGAGGTTTTCATATGTTACATTGCTCAGAAAAATAAAAATTCTCTCACAAAATGCAAGATAGCAAGGTACACATTTACATTCTCAGCCTTAATTCCAATTGTCATAAGTCTTATAGATTTACATAATTACTGCATTTGCATAATCGCTTAAGACCTTGATCTGTGCTCCAATGAAAACAGACCTGAAACCTTTTTGAAAATCATACTTAACTACATTTTGTACTGTGAGGGTAAAAGGACTGACCTCAGATATGGGCATATTTCCATTCCCTTAGAGCATGTTGGGTACCTGAGTGAGTTTGGTGAGTTAATACAGTAGCATCCTAATGGTCACAAGCAGTCTGAGGATGGTCCTTGCTTCCATAATGTATCTGGAATGGATAAGGCTTGGAGAGGAGGATTATACTGTGCTTACTTCTGGTCCAAAGGACTTTTGATTCCGTTACAGTGTAGACACAACTGTGGTGGTCTCATTTACCCCCAGAGATGGAGCTTTCAAATAGTGAGGATAAAATAGCAAACCCCAAATGCATCACTCAGTTTCTTACAAGTCAAGTGGAAAGAATAGCTGAATATCCCACAAATACAAATCAACTCATTCCTCTATTTTTTTTTAATTTTTCCTGTCAGAGACAGTGAGCTACAGAAACCCATCAATTTGCACGTGGTCACAAGGAAATTTGCTTTTGAATCAGGCAGTGAATTTCCCTTTGACTTCCCCAAACCACAGAACCTTACCTCTCATTTTACTCTAAAAATTCTGTCAATTCAGGGGAATTGCGCTTGCTAGACTGAAACATCAGAAAGCAGGCAAGTATTTCAGTGCAGAATAGGTGGTTGCTATTCTGTTATATGATAGGATAAATGAATTTCCTGTGGGAAATGGGTAACTCATAGGATATAGGCTAGTTCTTGACATCTCACAAGTCATGACAGAAAGTTGTCATCTGATAGTTTTTGGATGACCTCTTTACAGTTAAGTCAGACCCTTAAACCAGTTTCCAGTGGACAAATCCAAAGCAGAAAAGTCATCATGATTGTTAGCAGTCTTCTTATATGGCTTCATGTCAATAGTGTGAGATTGTGGCATTACTCTTTGTGCCAGGAAGAAATTAAATTATGGCACTTGCATAAAATCTTCATTTTTTATATTGTGCTTAGTCTGCAGAATATCTGGTTAAAAGATTTAGCAGATATTCCTCTTCAAAACACAGACAGGAAATCAAAAACTGTTGAAGGCATCTTCTCAAAATAGAGTTGTCCTGAATGGACATCTTCACAGCACAAGTCAACAAGACAATTATTTCCTTGTTCCAGGGACAGCTGTTTCCTTTTATTCTTTCCTGTCGGTCCTTCTAATTCCCAGATTACTTGGCAAAATCAAGTAAGACTCAGCAAAAGTAACCTTTTTTATCATTACTTGCCAAAAGAGTCCTGGTTTCCAGATATCCTGAGTAGACTGACTGCAGAACTAATAGACTTCCAGCATTTGGAACCACCAAAAGGAATGGGTTGGTATCTGAACGTAAAGTGGTTGTCTCTCAGCCAGCATTCTGGATGGCTGTTAAGAATAGGAAGTGCTACTTTTCATTCAGTCTTTTCCAGAATGGTAAGAAGACCTCATTGAGGTAAATCTAACTGGCAAAGAAAATGAGATGTTCCTCCTAGACCCATGAAGTATCTTGAGTACATTTAATGAATTGCTACATGACACTTTAAACTATATTCTGGCTTTGGAGCAGTGGTCAGTCCTGAAAGGCTGAAAGAAGCTGCACCTGCAGCAATCTATATCCAGTGGCTTCACCCACCTCACTAGATTGTTCAAGGTTCTTGAAGTGTCCAGCCAAGGTAAATATGCTAGTTCTCCCACCTCAGGTTGGAACCTGTCTGGACCCATCAGCTCTCAGAAGTCCCTATCCTTGACAAAAATTTTATGCCCTTGATGACTTTTGTCAGATAGGATAACCTTCTGAAGGCCATTGCTCCAGTGACAAGAGAGATGAAAAAGTACAGCTGATCCCTCCCTTCTGAACGGATACAGAGCACTTAATGGAATCCTTCAGTTTCTGCTGATGGTGGTTATGGAGCTCCATCTGAACTAGAAAATTCGTCTTTCTGTATTTTGCTATTGGAGACAGTCATGTAACAGGTGCCCTCTTAACTACAAAAAGTGAAGTATTTTAAGATATTCACTCGACTTTTCCAACCTAATTATATTGCAGACTGCAAGTCTGTTTTAAGATTGTTATGGCAATTCCAGGTAAATCGTTAGATCATACCCTGTCAGAGCAGCATCTGTGCTGACAATTTCAGCAACAAAATTATTTATCTTAGGCATCTACAGAGCATCATCCTGAAGCTCTGTCTTCCCAATTCAACAGATGTTACATATATTAATAACTCTTGATGGGTTACAACATAAAGTGATGTTCCAACTGCAACCTCTCAAAAATCTCAGTCTGCCATGGAAGAAACTAATGATTGTTGTTGCATATACTGCAGTGGAAATACAGATATATACTGCATGTGCTGGGAGGAAAACAAGAAATGATTTACCCGTAAGTAGCAATCAGTGCTAGGTGTGCACATATCGCACACAGCCCCCATTCTCTTTTCATTGCACTCCTGCACCTTTGGGATTCTCATACACATGAGGTGCACTGAGTGTGCTATTGCCCAGATTAAAATCTTAAGGTGCCTCAAGGCTTACATGTGCCATATAGATATATCAGGCCTTGCAGTCCCATAAACAAATGTGCAAATCCAGCAGATAGGCACATATACCTCTCATTGAACTCCTAGTACTGTACCATAAGTAACCTTCCATTCAGTGAGAAGAATGACAAGCTTTCCTACAGGTTATTTTTGCAGTGAAGGTAGCATAAGCATGTTCAGTCATACAGAGGATAAAGTAATTTTCAAATGTACACACAGAGTGTGTGAGTACCTGAACAAACCACATGTGAAATAGTGAGTTACTACTTTTAAGATACTGTCCTTAAACTCCAAATTTCAAAACATATAATGGAGTGCAACATCAATAAATAGCTCGTTTTAAAGCTGTATCTGCACAGTGAGTGTGCAGTTCTACTGTCATGTGTAATATTTAAGAACACAAGTAAAATTACCCATAAATATCACCAGGCAAACTGTTATAAGACAATGGCAAGCCATCATCCCAAAAAGCAAAAACACGTAGCAATCCACAATGAAATAAAAATTGGCAATAGCGCGTGAACATTTGCTCTCGAAGAATTCTGTACATTTCGGAATCACAGCCAAGCAAAACACAGGTAGACATCTGTCTGCAATCTGCATAGTTGCAGGATGTGTCTTCTGCCAATTCATCCCTTAAATAATGAGCATTTCTGTGCAATCATATTATTGTCGTACCTCATATACAGTGGCTTAAACTTTTCAATATCTCATAAATAACAACAGTAAACTAAACTGGGGATTAGATAGCGTGAAGCCTGATAGAAAAATAAGGATTCAGAAGACTATACCAAAAATTAAAAAAAAAAAAAAAAGAAAAGAAAAAACTGGGAAAATGAGAGAAGAGCAGAAGTGGAGCAAAATAATAAACTCTGAGGGAAGAGTCAATGCCAGTAAATGTAATATCCTACTCTCTAGAAAAAAAAGAAGAGTGAAGCACAGATGGAAACAGGAGGGCATTTTCATCCAAACCCATTATAGGAAATCAAGACAATTGTTCCTCTTTTTTCTTTACCATGTTTTAATACTAGTGCATAAAGTTATGCACTCTAACTGTTGAGGGAAAGGTATATCTAGAATTTAAAAGCAAGCACATGCCATAGGATGAGTCGTGAACCGCACAGATAGGAAATGGTCATCATTTCTAGGGAATTCACAGGCCTTCTGAAAGCCAGGGATCAAAATCAGGCGTGATCCCCCAGTTTAGTTAAATATGGCACAGTTATTACCAGTAGATTTGTC
Organism: Pyrocephalus nanus; assembly: GCA_038380795.1. Taxonomy (NCBI): domain Eukaryota; kingdom Metazoa; phylum Chordata; class Aves; order Passeriformes; family Tyrannidae; genus Pyrocephalus; species Pyrocephalus nanus. The sequence goes on from CM076260.1 coordinate 46,883,853, forward strand.
TTCTTGTGAGTCAAACTCTGGTCTTACCTTTACCCTTTTGTCTCAGTGGAAAATCAGTGAGTACATATGAACACAGAATTATTTTCTTTTCCATAATGATCTAACCCAAATGTTATTTTACCTTTGCCAGCTTTGTGTAGGGTGATGTGCCATCTTGCATATTTATTTTCCTGGAGTGATTCCCAGAAGTATGCTATGCTTTTTCTTGCTCATGTCTCACTAACTTTATTTATGAGTTGTGTACACCAGGTTTTCAGTCCCTGGGGACAGGCCTACACAGGAAATCTATGGACAGCATTTAATGCATACAAGTATGAGACCAGTAAAAAAGCAGCTGCTGAATGATACTCCAAATTGATTCACAATTTCAGACTACACTGTGGCTAGGTTAGCATCCGTGGTTTAAACCACAAATACCTTTATCTGTTTTGTCATGTAAGAGGAAGACTCCTTTGTCAACTGGAAACAACTGAAATTGCAAATTTTTGCATGGTTTACATATTTAAAATTCTACTGTTCTCTGATGACAGAGTCTAATGGCAGTATTGTTATTGTTATTGATTCTTACTGATTGCATACAAAGCATGTTCTAAAGACACCTTTATTTCTCCGTGTTAGATCCATGAATTCCCTTTGGCTGTAAAGTAAATCAAGATAAGGCCCTTTTTCTCATGTGCCATCACAATTGATGAGAGCTGAAAGGTATATTATCCCTTCAATTACACCTGTGCAATCCCATTAATTGGAAAATAACGTGACCTGGGGAGACTTAATGGCTAGTAATGGTATAGGAAAGCTGATATACAAAGTTTTTGATGTACATTTTAAACTGCAGTTGTGTTTGCAGGTTGGCTGTTTGAAAAAAAACACAAACAGTTTTTACCATCCCCTAGAACTTCTGTGAGGTGCCATAAATGCTGGACCATTCCTCCAAACAGAACTGATGGACAAGAGTTCTGATGGGTCAAGCCAAGGAGCAAGGCATCCCCCCCACCTGTTTCTGATGTTCTAATTAATCTGACAAGTCAGTTTGGAATTCATGAATGTGTTCTTCATCTGGCAAACATTCCTCCCTAGGTCTCTTTACAACATCTGCACTAGGTGTGATGGGGCTGTCAACTCATGTAGCCTGTCAGCATGTTGGTATTGTACTTCAAAGATGCTCCTAGGCTTGCCCCTAGGCCAGCGTCAGTGTTGGTGCAAACTGCAACCTCTCACTCCAAGGTTGTCTGCATGCCTGTGCATATCCAGGGGCTTAATAGTTGGTAGTCAGCGAGGTGGTTTAACACTCTGCTCAGTAGGGCTGCTCTTCTGCATGAAAAGCAGGTGGAGTGGAGAGCACAGTTCGATGCCAGCCACAACCAGGATCATTCTCCGAAGTGCTGTGCCAAAGCAGCCTTTCTAGTGATGGTGCACAAGTGATTGCACTTCTTCTGTGCCAGGCTGGGCACTCTTGCCTTGTGCGTGCTGGCTTCTGAACAGGTGAAAATGCAAGGGCTGTAAGCGTGGTGGAGGAATTAGCAGTGCCAGTTTGGTCCACTGTGCGTCATTGACAGCTGTCAGACCTACTGGTGACACGCAGGACAGGACTGCTGAAGTGACATGCTGTTTACCACCCTTTACCCTCCTGTTTCTACTGACACCTGAACTCTCAAAGCAATTCCTTTTAAGGCGATTCACCCAGTGACCCTAAAGAGCTGATTACTCAGTGGGATGATATGGAGTGAGGTAGCCTGAGGACACGCATTACTGTGGGCTGGCTTTGCAGCTTCTGCCATCTCTGCTACCACTCTGTGAAGTCTGGGATCTGAACTGGGGGAAACCCCGCCAGTAAGTAGCTTAAGGGAATGGAATTGTTCATGCCCTCACCACCCCTTTATTGAATTAAGTGTCCCAAGTAAAACCAATTACCTTCACCCAGAGCCTAGCACTTGCATATCTCTCCACAACCTCCCTGACAGTAGGACCATGCCCAGCTGAAACAGTTGCCTCCTCCACCCTGACACTTCAAAGACCCAGCAATGCTCCAAATCATTTTCTCTGTAGCAGTGCCCTAACAAGTATTTTAATCGGGTATTGGATGAGACCAGTGTACACATTGTGGTGCAAACAGCTGTTGCCCATGGTAGCAGGAGCACGTGGGTATTGCTGGTCAAGGAGAAGAGGCTATTGGGGTCTTTGCTTCATCTCAGTCACAGCACCTGAAGAAGACTTTCCTAAAGGCACTCCATCCATCACACATGCTGCAGCTGGCACCTGAGTCAGGAATATAGCACTGGCCTTGAAGAAGCAGTGCTGTAATTTATGCTGAGTGACAAGGCAGGGACAGGTACATACATCCCATGCTTCATGCCAGAGCGAGGATGCCTTTTGTGGAGACACTGCAGCTTGTTAGGCAGGAACAACTTAGGAGAGGGGGGTAAAGGGGAGAGGCTGTGCTGCCAAGGAGGAGGAACAACAAACTGCTAACTGAGGTTGAGGGGAGAGCAGAGCAGATGACCATATATATCCCTGGTCATTGATCCTACAGGTATTGGGCTGGCAATAACTGCAAGGGATGCACTTGGACATTTCCTGGCATTTTTAAATAAACCAAATTAGCACGTGTTACTTGTGAGTTTATGCTCAGTGTTTGTTTAGTTGGGTTTTTCTTTTCATATAGGATCATAGAATGGTTGGGGTTGGGGGCTGGGGTTGGAAGGAACCTTAAAGATCATCTAGTTCCAACATGGGCATGTTTGTTTGTATTATTTTTCTTTAATAAGAAAGAAATCACTCAGAAGCTTGACTAGGCTTGCTCACATGTAGTTACATTTAGCTGTAATCTGCCTGGTCAGTTGTAGGAGAAAAATTGTACTAGTTTGAACTGGATTGAGTAGCAAGGAGATTTTAATTTGGGGCAGCAGAGAGAAAATTGTATAACACTGTTGTGCTGTCCTGAGTGGGAGAAGCAGCCAGTGAATTGCATGATTTTTCCGTCTTTGTAATCAGTTTGTTATGCAGAGAGCAATGCCGTGGGATTCAGCATTTTATCTGCTGGGCTTTCCCTGGCAGCATCTGAAGACATTCATTATAAGTGTTTATCACATGATCCACTTAATCAAACCGCTGAAACTTGGAGAATAAGTCATTCTAACAAGACCCTTCAGAGCTGCCTTATAAGCTACTTAGTGATATACTCTTCCTTGGTGAGTGTACAATGAGTTTCCTTGTATCCCAGTCTATGATACAGGAAGTTCATTATCCCCAGTCCGAATTCAGACATAAAGAAAGGAAGCAGGTCTTACAAAGAAGTGACAGATAATTTGCAAAGGATTTTAGTTAGCCACTCAAATCCCAGATAGAGTCAGACTGTAAGCTCCTCGTAAGAACAGCCTTCTGGTATTCAGAGTTAGGCATGAGGCAGCTATCTACATAGCTGGTTGTAATGTTGTAAAACAGACAACAGACAACACATGAAAAATTATTTTCTGCGTTTGACTAGAGGTTTCCTAGTGAAAGCATGTGAGAAAAAAGAGAAATCAGAACTGAAACCGTGTTTTTAGCTGGGTGATAGCACTGTGTGATAGTCGGAGCTGATAACTGAGCTGATGCAAAATGCCTTGAAAGCCTGCTAAATCCAGCTTGCACTAAGGTTTTGAGACACTGAGAGTTGTCTGACAAGCTCAGAGCTCGCAGACATGCTGTTTGCAACTTGTGTTTGTACACTGCACGTCTGGTAGGATAAAGTGCATTTTCCTGTGATGTACCTAAGAAATGTTCTGGCTGTAGGGAACAGGTAGGTCAGGGCATTAGTTTTATTGAGCTCTGTCACATGCAATTTGACACCAGATTTTCTGGCACTCACTGTATTTTTTCACCAGTGCTATTTCACAGGTAGTGTCTCATAAAGGCTTGTCTTCTTGCTACCTTCTGAAGACCAGTTTGGATATCACCACAGATATAGGCTTTGGACCAATCTTAATGTAGAAATGCCCTGGATAATTTTCCTAAGCACCACCCTACCATCGTCTCCATACAATAATGCTGCTCAGCTACTCCTCTTCTTTTACCTTCCAAACTCCACAAAATATGAAGACAGTACAGGCAGTATATACCAGACCCAATATTGATTTTGTGTAGGGTTGCACAGGCTGAGTCTGATGTGGGCATCCAGATTAACTTTTTTTTTATACTGAAAATTGCTCTTAGGGCAAAGAACATTGGGCAGTTCAAAACAAGCTACTCTGTAAGACATCAAAACCAGGGAAGTATGCACAACTGAGAAATATGGTCAACAGAAAAACCCTATGCTTGTTTGATGGGTATGATGCATTTTCTCTAGTATAGCTCCAGTAAAGCAAGTCACAAAATTGACACCATTGTCTGGGCACTGCTTTGAGAGAACAGTGAAACCTGTCTTTTTAATGCTGATGTCCATGCAGCCCAGAGCTTTAAAATTCAACCTGTTAATTTCTCGTGGGAGTAATTAACTCCAGCCTGGAGTGAGCAAAGAGTCTTGACTACATCAGTCAACAGATGTGAGGATTTGAGATGTGCTGTTTTCATTCACTGTGTTAGAGGAAACCTCTTTGTTTTCCATGTACTGTGTACCTGTCTGTCTGGTCTTGATACAGCTGTCGGTCTCTTGACTGCTGATATACCGATATATCAAATTGTCATTAGTATGGCTGTGTCCTCAGGAAAGACTGTGATGCTTCAGTAGGTTGGTTTCCAACTAGTAAGTTAAAAAGCCTGGAGGAAAATACTGTTTTTCTATCTTTTCACTCTTCATTTTAAAAACAGTAAATGCTAATTATTTTACCTCTTTTAAAATAAAGCATGACACCAAAAGAGATGAATTTATGCTAGCTTACTAGTTTTGCTACTTCAGTCAGTTTTATTACAGTATAATTCCCTTCCTCTTATCTCACTTCTTTATTATACTGTCTTCTCAGTGGCTATTGTGCCTATTTAAAGAGCCCCCCTTCATCTTTCTTTTGGGACAGTCTTACTGCTGGCTTTTTGCCGTTTCAGCTTCCACACAGCTGGAGCTTTAAGAAAAAATTGTATCTTGTAAGGGTGGGAGAAGAATGGACCCATAAAAATAATTTTTTTTTTGTATGTATGTAGTTCTTTAATCAGTAAGTCTTCAACAACCTTACCTAATGTCGTGGTTTTGCTTTGGCTTAATTTGCTTTCCACCCCCCACACAATTACTACTAGTTGAGAGAAGGTTTTTGCAGACAAAAGAGAGACAGGATTTGGGGAAAAGAGTATAAACATTTATTATTAGTAAAACAAGAACTACTAATAAATTAAAAACTAAAGAATTATATCTACAACAATTTCTATTTAAGTTAAAGTGTTATATATTTACAGAAATACTCCTCCCCCCCTTTATACCAGTCCAAGGAGGAGAAGTGGTTTCAGTCTCCATTTTCAGAGTTCCAGCTCTCTCTCTCCAGTAACAAATTTTCAGTGGCAGCAGCATTCTCGTTGCAGCTGGAACTTTTTTTTTTCTCTCTCTCTTGCTCTGTGTCAGCCTCCGAGGCTGGGCTTACCCCCCTCCTGGGCTAAGATCGAAGGCTGAGGGTTACCCAGGTCCTGAAGGGTCTTCTTTCCATAGGCTTGCAAGGGGACACTTGCTTACTATGGATCTTCACCACAGGGTACAGGGGATAATGGTGTAAGAGTTCACCCCTGTTTCCCTATGGAGGTCCCTCCCCATGGGAGAAACAGTCCTTGATAGACTTCTCGGTATGGGTCTAGCACAGAAGTCTGCAGGGTTTTTAAGAGTGGACTGCAGCACCTGCTCCTTGCTGGAAATCCCGGGGCTGGCACTTGCAGTGCCTGACATGCCAGTCACAAAGCATCGCATTTACCAGACTTTCACTGGGTGTAGCTGATGAAAAACAGAACAGACATTGTAAGGACTGTCAGCCCAAGTAAAGGAAGGTAGCTTTGAATAAAGCCTCCAAGATAGTATTTCCAGAATATACTTCTTTAGAAAAAAAAGTGGAAAATCCAAAGAATGAAATTCAGACAGAAGGAGCTCACTGCAGGTGGTGCTGGTCGTGATTTTTTTTTTTAATCAATTTTAGTTATTTTAGTAGTTGTTTTTTTTGTCTAGTGTCTGCCACTACAGTACCTTTTTCTGCAGCCCCAGAAAACCCAAACTTTTGTGGTTCTCTGGAGCTTTCCCACAGCATGTATTTCCCTTTCTTAGAAGATTGGTACTAGTCAGAGAGGACTTCACCTGCCCAACCAGCAACTAGGTACTGGGAAGTTGCCTTCTCCCTGGCAGATCCCGCTTCTTCAACATCAGCCCTGCAGGGATTTACATCCACTGGGTTCATTTCACCTGAGATTCCCTGGATCTGTCCATTAGCCCCATGGACCTGGTGGCTGCAGAGGTTGCTGCGAAGCTCCCCTTACCCAAGGGTTAGGTGGGCAAGCAGGCACTTGCCCTCTCACCCTCTGGAAACTGGAGAAGTTCTTGGTACCTTTCAATGAAGAAAAAATGTTTAAAGAACTCACGCTTTTGCTTTTGGTGGCATTTTTTCCCAATTTGGATGGATCTGTGCAGTGGCATGCAGTGCTCAGAGCCATGATGGGAAGTGTGAGCAGCTATTGGCACAGCTCAAGGAGAAATGGCCCAGTGGACATTTCTAATGATACTGATATGCTGTGTGCCACCCTTGAACTTCATAAGACCTCTGTTGGGGATCAGGGAGAAGGAGCAGTGCCAGCCCATCGATACTGCAAACCAGTGTTGTGGCAGTGCTTCCCTGCAGCAGCAACGTGATAAAGGATGATGGAGGAGGAGGAGGCTGGCAAAAGCTGTGACCTTCCAGCAGGATCTGTTTCCCAAACACGGGTTAAACAATAGCAGACTGCTGCAGGTGTGGGCACGGAGGAACCTGTTAAATTAAAGCCAAAGTGTAAGAGGAGAGGTGTTTGCTTTGGAAGATAACGTGTACCTGTTCTGTGTGCTGAGGGTGAGGAAACTCGCCGAGACATGTTTTACTTCATTACCATAGTAGACCTTTTGCACTGCAAGGCCACACAGCTCCCAATTCTCCCCTCCCTTCTCCCCTTCCTTTGTAAGACCAGGGACCTCCCTCAGCTTTACCAATGCCTCCAATCTGACAACCCAGAAGCCTGCTAATGGGTGCTAATTGTTCCTTTTTCTCCATCAGCACATCTCACTGGGGAGCTTCCCTGACCACACTGCCCAAGTTTGCTGCCTGATGCTGTTATTAATATGCCCAGGTCTCCAGTACCTGCAGCCTGGTCAGTGGCGGGAGATGAGGGAAAGAAATTCAGCAAAGCACCCTTTGGTGGGGCTGCTCTAAGGAGCCAACTTTGTTATCTGCCTTGCTGCTGGTCTCAGAGAGGCTGCAGGGAAATCTGCTGATTTATTTTCTTAAATGGCATCAAATGATGACAGTTAAGAGCCTACCAGGAGAAAATGGGCTCTTAGGGCAGCATTTCTTGTCTTGTGTACAAGGCTTTATTGAATTAACTTTGTACTAGAACCACTCTACACTTCCTTTGCTGGAGAGGACGATCTAACTTAACTGCGGGATAAAATTTTACAACCATATTTTTGTTACGCAGGTGACTTGCATAAAGCATTCTTTAAATGCATTAATATAATCTGAGTTTTGGCAAAGCTATAAAGCAGACCGTCTCTCAACCATCTTATCTCTGTCTTAATGCTGCACTCATCCCTGTGTTGAGTATGTAACTCTCTTGCTTTGCTTCTTATTTTCCACATTAGGGACAGTGGATTTCCTCTCCCACGCACCCTTTGCAAATGTTCAGGTTCTGTGAGAGAAATCCCTGGCGCTGTTGCCACCGTCCAAGCCATGCCTTTTGCCTCTGGGGGTACCTGCAGCTTGGCAGCTCCAGCTGGGCAGCAGCACTGCCAACCTGCACAACAGAATCTTGCATACTTTCAGCTACTTCTCCATTATTTGCACATAAAGTTAATAACTGACTCAAGACTTCATCTACAAATACATATTTAAGGCTGCTCTTGGTAAATTTTTCCCCTCTCAGCCACAAAGCTCTTGTTTTCTGCAATTTCCTTCCTCTTATTTTCCCTTGACCCTAATCCACTGTAACATTAACATGTTAGTTTTGAAACAGCCAGTGTATTCTCAGTCTCTTCTTCTCCCTTACCTGCTGATTATTTATCTTTTTTTCTCTCTGTCCTTTATACTTTTGCTGTTTGCAAAAACCAGCTTTTCTCCTCCCCCTCCCTCTTCACAGCTCCCACCATCTGTCTCTCTACAAATACAAAGCTTTAGGGGAAATGATTCACTAGACTGGTAGCTCATTACTCACACTCTCCCCATCATGGTTTCTGTCCTTGTAGGATGCTCTAACTAATGTAAAGATCAATGAATCCCGGGAATTGTTATTTGATTAAAAAAAGAAAAAAAAAAAAGACCCAGCAGTTAAATAGATTGGGCTCTTTGTACTTCCTAAACACCAAAGCATAGTTTTTCTTCCTCACTCTGCTTGCATTGTTTCTCAGAAAAGGATCGTTGAAACAGAAGAATAGAAATAATCACTGGACCATTTAATGTAACCTTGTGTATCACATGATGCAGGAGTTACTTAATGAAATTCCCTGGCCCAAACCAAGCAAATCTGTGGTAAATCTAGAGCACATATTTTCGGATGACAGCCAAAACGATGAAAGGAATTTACTACCCAGCCTCGCTAATCATTTTGAATGCTTAACTGGGCTCCCTAATATGCTGCTTTGCAAGCAGCAAAACCGATACAGCCTCATTCCCTACACGTTGCTCTGCTCCAGCCTTGTCCAGGCTGTACACCTGGAAAAACCTCCCAGCACCCTGCCAGCCCTGTCCAGGGGCAGGGTGGCCAGCTGTGCCTGCTGTGAGTGCTGGATGGCCAGCTGCCCACCTCTGGGAAGAGACCTCTGCAGGCCCGAACCTCTGCTGCCTCTCCCTCCACAGCATGTGGGTTTGGGGCTTGCTCTTTGCTCGGGTAATTATTAACATGAAACCCGTAGGCACTTGGTGTCTTTGAGCTCTCCCTGTTAAATGTGGCAGAAATTGGCTAATGGACACAGAAGCCATTTCAGACAGACTAGTTCACAGCGTTAAAATGTTCCAGATACCTTAAAATACCAGAGGCAGCCATATTGAGTTGGCAGATATGCCACAGCCTTTCAGGAGATTTGTTCAACCTGGAGGCTGAGCTCGATGCTACAGGGCACTCCAGGTAACCCCAAATGCTGATGGTCAGGTATGCACATCCCACTCCTGTTTGTCTTCATTTTGTTGACCATTTGAGATGGATTTCTGTCATGACTTTAGGCTTCTCACTGTATACTAAAAAATTATTTTCTTAACTGGAAGCTTATCACACTTCAATTTATCACATGAAAAACAGACCTCCCCTCCCCACAATGCAAGTAGATGCCAAGAAGTACCACCATCTAACATAGTTTTATTGTGCTTTGTCAGGAAGTTACAGGCATGGCAGGTATTAGCCTATTTCAGTTGTTGAGCTTCCCTTTTGAAACTGGAGTTGTATGAAGCACAGACAATAGCACAACCAAAATTATAGGAGTAGGCAACACTGAATGCATCCTTCTATCAGTTCTCTTAAATGGCTGCAACTCTTTATGCAAAAGGAAATGCCTTTATGCAAAAGGAAGGTCTGAGTTTAAATTTCTCCTTCATGAGCACCACAAGGCACATCCTGCATCAACACACCACGTTGGCATCATCTTCATGGAAAGCTAATTAAATAATCTGGATACTTCAAGAGGAATATAAACTTCTGAGCTAATTTACTTTTCAGACTACCGAATACATGTACTTTTTTATAAAGCTGTGTTTGGGTCGTTCTGTGACAAATAATAAAGCTGAGGAGGATCTTGGTGAGAGCCTGCATTGAGCAGGCATGAAATGCTCTCGTGTCAGAGCAAGACATTATTGTCTGACTGCTCTATAGAATAAGGGCTGCAGAATTTCAAGCCAGTAGTGCCCACTGTTACTTCAGTAAGATTAAGGCTGTTTAAAAAACTACGACTGCTCACCAAAGTCATGTTTATGTGCTCTGTAAAAAAAATTTTAGCAGACATGATGTTTTTGAGCCTTCCTGGTTGCCAACACCCCGTGGCTCTCCATCTTTGATTATTTTATTGTTCTGTACTGCATACAAGTTGTAGGAGTCAATGTTCTTTCTCTTAACAATCGCTGGCTTTCCAAGTGCCAATTGTCCTTTTGACATGGTCTGTTTTAAATAAGGGCTGAAGAGCAGTAATTAACCCAAAGGGCTGCTACAAAAAATACTGCAGTGTTCCATGGCACTGACAGCACACACATAGCCTTGCATTTAGGTCTCCTGTTCTGAACTATTGCTGCAACACGCTGCAGGTGTGAGGGACCCAGCTGTAAGGAAAGGGAACTCCAGAGATTTCAGATCTGAAAATCCTCTAATTGAAGACAAGTGTCTCTATGCAAGACAGGCTAAGGAAAACTTGCATTGCCCAACCCATTTCTCCCTCGTTCCCAGCAATAATAAAAGCAGACACAATATATAAGGTGCCTTACAAAAGGCAAATATTTAATAGTGTATATACAAATTAATGGTTTGATAGTGCTATACAAGGCAGGAATATCTTTAAAGAAACCCTGAGCAAAAAGGAGAATGTAATTTTTATTTTACTCTTATTGCAACATAATTTCTGGTATTTGTTTGCTATTATGACTAATAAAGGAATATGTTAAAAACAGATGTTAAAATAAAACTGGGCATTCTTTCCATTTGCAGCTTATTTAAAATTCTAGAGAAAAGAGTTCTGCCCCATCAGCTTTGGAAATAGTTGTTTAACATGGTAGAGAACAAGCTGAGCCTGCGTAACCCAAGACAACCAATTCCTTTAGCAGAAAGAGTGTCTTCTGTCATCAAAAAGAGCCATCTGGAAGAGTGTTGGCTCCCTGCCAGGAACAACCCTTTAGCAACCACTCGACATGCACTTTAAGTTATAATGTTCATAACGGCACAACCTGGAGTGTTGGTAAAGGGCCTATTGGAGGAGCAACGTACTCCTCCTCCCGCAGTAACCGCAAAAGGATGTTCTTCTTATTCTTTGGCCAGTTATAAATGTGGGTGTTCTGCAGCCAGGTAGGCACGTGTTCCTGAAAAAACAAGGAAAAGAAACACTAAATCCTGTAAATTCTCCTGAATCTGTACCAGAACCTTGCAGATTCTGTCAGACCCTGCCAAGCAAGATTTCATTTTGTCTGTTCTAGGCACTTCATGTAACAACAAGAAATTTTAATTTGGCTTCAGAATTGTATTTGGGTTCCTAAATAAATGAACTTTGTGTGATCTCACAGCTTGCCTGTCTCTCTTTCTCTTCTGCCATCATGTTGGCTAATTTCACCACATTTCAAACGAAGTCTGATCTCAGTGACAGGCATCGAAAGGCTTGTGAAAATAAACATTGAGAAGAGAAGGGAGACATTTCAGTGTCCTGTGCAGGGAAAGGCTGCCACCTTAGTAGATGCTAAAGGATCCACACAACATGTTCAACCTTGGAATGAGAATCAATAGGGAAAGAGTGGGACACCATGGGGGCATTTCTCATCTTGGTAGTCCTCTCGCCCTCCCCTTGCACCTTCCTTCACCAGGCATGGTGTCCTCTGACCACCTCCTGAGCAGGAGGTTGAGGCCAATGCTGAGCTTGAGGAGAGACTAATGCATCTCTAGATTAGCAGGGTCAAACCTCCACCATTCCTTGCATCCTGGGAAAGGTGCAGTCTTTCATAGGGGTTGGCTAATGCCCATTAATATAATGAAGCTGGGACCACCATGGCCCTGGAGAGTGATAGCGGGCTTATGGAGAGAAACCCGCTCAGACTTCATGTTTGCATGTTACCACAGCCTTGGGAAGTTTCCATATGGACACCCCGAATGTTTAGGGGTGAAGGGTTATTATGATACCACTGATTAACAGAGGGACTGATCCTTGACTAAAAGCAGCTCACGGTCACCATGAGATGTAGATTTCTTTTGGAGAGCTGAAGTTGGAGACACCAGAACACAGCCACAGTGAGGGAGCAGGTAAGCAACACGAGCATCCAGGACATCCAGCACTTGCTCCCTGGACCTCTCATTTAGCAAGGCAGTGTTTTTCCAAGGTGGCTCCCGTTAGGAGCGGCACAGTCCCTGTCAAGGCAGAGGAGCTGGCTCTGAGAGGACAGAGCAAAAAAGCTGCTGGTGTGAAGCACATCTGTGGCACCTCGCCAGGGGATGCCCTGGCATGGGCAGCACATGTCCTGCCTGCCAGCAAACAATCTAGCTGCAGTCCAAATCTTTCATTCCCAAGCATCATGCTTCTCAAATTGGCTGTCTTTTCCTTGGCCTGTACAGCTGTAGGAATGAAGCTGCATCGCTTTCCCTGCTCAGGGAGCGGCTTGTGTTAATTGCTGCAACCACTTTGTTAGATCTGTAGCATTTATGTATAGGAAGAAGGAGGTAAGTCACACAGGCACCTACACACCCATTAGTCTGGACTCACCTAGGCCTCTGAACAAGCAGCTGTGTGAGTGGCAGAGGTATCTATCAAGCCTGACCTTCCTCTTCCTCCAGTGTTCAAGAAAGTATGGGCTTTGGTCAGTGCTCTCCCTAAAGTGCAGGTTTTAAACTAGGTGGACACCTCAGTGTAAGGCAAGATCCCACAGCATTCCCTTTGTTAGGAGCACAAATAAGATTTCTTGCCTCCGCCTACTAGGGTTTTTTTGCATAGGAATGGATTTTAGTCTTTGTGAACTGTACTCTTTGGGCAAAGCTGCTTGGAATTGGCCAAAAGATTCAAATGTTACTGGGAGAACAAAAGATGACTATGTTTGCGTGCATGTGCATACCATTGTTACATGAAATTTGCTTCTTTACTAAATCTTGTTAAGAGCTATAGAAGGAAATGCAGTGAAATACAGCAAGCATTTACCAAAGAGCCCTCTCTCTGTCTTTGATAAGAAACTACATTTTTTCAAGGAAGGAAATGCATTAGACATAGTTGGTCTGGACTTCAGAAAAGCATTTGATGTAGGTCCATATGGGAAATCATTAGTTAAGATGGAAATTAGTGTGGGAAATATGTAGTAGGTAAGAAACCAGTAAGTGAGGATATAATGAGAGAGGCACTATACATCCAGAGACAGACACTGCACCTTTCTTCCAGAACTGCTTGTGCAGTTTTGTTTAATATCCTCCATAATGAAGCCAGTGCAAAAAGCATCTGCACATTAATCAGTAATTTTAACTTGAGGGAGGTGTGTAGGGGTAAAGGGGTAACTATAGCTGCTATTTTTATCCAGGGGAGCAGGGAGAGTGAAAAAGGGGCTTTTCCTTGCCATATGTCACCTGTCATTACAGGTGGGAGTAATGGGAAAATCGTTTACTGTCCTTTAAATTTTTTTAACTTGGCTGTGTATCTGTAAGCTGAGAGGAAATTCTCTCTATGCTAGAGAGAGAGTATTTGTAACTCTGAGGATCAAACTGGTAGGAAGAGGGCAGAGTGTATTAGTGCAGAAGGCAGGACTGTTTAGGGCTATGACAGCAGAGTGTGGTTTGAGATCTCCTGGCTTTCCTGGCACCAACCCTGCTCATCTCATCCCTCCAGCTGCTTCCACTCTGCCAGAGGGAGCCTCCAGCATGGGGCAATCATGGCTTAATGCTCTGGTCATCAGGTGGCCGGATAAAAACACATTTCTGTAGATTGCTGCAATGCAAACCTTGAACCAGCAAGACCCATGCCTCCTTTAGCAGTGTACAATGGGAACCTGGAAATCCCAGTTCCACCTTAATTACTGCAGCCTGTTCAGGCTCTGGTGCTCTCCTTCCACCCATGATGTCCTCAGTTACATTATCATTAACTAGCTGGATGAAGGTAGGTGATGTAACAAAGAAATATACGGAGAAAGAGAGCAAAGTTTAACAGCAGTAGAAAATGCTGATCTGCATAATGTAATGAGAAAGGCACCTCTCAAAAAAATGAATGGTGATGTGCACAACAGAGGATAGGCAGGAAGGATGCCTGGAGCCTGTTGCTTTGGTAGAGGCAGCTGGATAAACCAACCCTGGAAATTCCTTACAGATCTCTGTCTGACAGAATCACTGCTATATGCTAAATAGTCTTCCAATAAATAATGTTCAGCCAAAATTAACATAACTTATTGTTCTGTCTCAAAGCCCAAAGGCAGCTCCTGGGACACATCTCTCTGCAACCAGGGTGTAGGGTCTGTTCACGTGGTGGGCACTCAAGTAGCCCCAAGGTTAGGAGCCATCCTGCCCTTTGCCCCCAGTCAAGCTGCAAAGACTGACTGAAAATGCTGACTGGTTCCCTGCCTTTGATCTGCACAATTCCCACTGGTGCTGTCTCCCGGCTTTTCACACTGAAGGTAAGTACCAGACTGAGACCATTCAAGAAGGTAAATTACATGAATAACATGAAATACTAGAGGTACCGTTCATTCCAAAGGACCTCACATATTTTACAAACCCAGGGATGTATTTTCAAATTTCCGAGCTTAAATTGGTGCCTAAATAATTTTATTACACTAAAATCCAGCAGTGCAGTGGGACTTCACAGACCTTTAATCACTGATAATATTGTTTAAATTTTGACTCATGTTCCAAAATCTGGTCACACAAGGAAATATAAAGAATTTTTCCATACTTTTCCAAAATGCAGCCATACCTACCTAGGGGTAACATGACAGCTACCCAACAGTGCACACAGCATTTAGTTAGGAAAAGTGAACATGAATACAATGCATGAGCTATTTCTCAGCTATAACTGAAGTCATTTAAGTTTTCTGGCCTTGTAAAAATTCAAGAGATTCTCTCAGACTGAGGTAGAATCTGCTGCATTACTTATTTCTTATTCTCAAATGGATCTTCAAAACAAGTAAGGAGGGCAGATGAAATTGCAAGTCCTAAAAAATCTTATATTTTGCCTTTGATGGGCCCATCCAAGTTCAAGAACAGCCTAGTACTTTAATATTTATTATAGTCTTTATTTTTATATTCTCAACACACCCTCTTCCAGATCCTCACTTTACATCAGTCATAAATCTTGCCCATCTCACTCATCGGCATTACATCTGGACAAAATTATAAAAGGGTTAATATAAAAAGCAGGCTTCCTGGATAGATTGTCTCTCTCCATTTAAATTCTTTCAGTGCTAAAGGCAATTTGAGTTTTATTGAACATTCATCATCAGGAATACATTTATGTGCTGATTTATACTGTGGATGAAATAGTTTTTATTTGTATGTACGTAAAACCATAAACTTTTAATGTGAAATGGAGCTTTGGAATATTACTAGTGGGATATTAAGAACCAAGAGATCAAGTGTTTTAGTTTTTAGGATTTCACCTGGTGCATTGTGATCAAAATAATAAGTCCTTAATCATGCAACAAGTTTATAAGCATGCATGTAGTTTACCTTTTTGGCATTTGGAAAAAGCACGGGGATGAATCTGAAGTTCATACTTCCTTGCTGTATAAACTCGATCTGCATCTAGAACAGAAAAAATTGCCAGTTTTATTGTAAAGCCATGATAATTTTTCTTTGCATGCATCTGAACCCTATGTGTATAAGCATTTGTTGCTTACTTAAACTGCTCTTCTGTTATGTGATTTGTTCTATTGCTGGTGGACTCTGTTTTGGCCAATTAATCTGATTCTTCATTACTACAGAAATAGGAAAGATTTGTCAGCCTTTCTTAAACACTTAGTTTTGTGGTATGAAATAATTATGGGTTTAGCTGCAGTTGCAATCCCATGAAATCCATCTCTAAGTGATGAAGCTTGACTTGACTAAGGCCCCTGTTCAGTCTCCAACAGGGTGAAAGACTTCAGCCAGAGGCCAGGTCTGTGTCCAATCTAGGACCCAGCCTGTTCCCCATGGCCCTGGACACAGGCATCCCGGGGTGATAAGGACAGCAAAATACTGCTGGAGAGCTCATCTGTTGGTGACAGCTTCTGAGAAGTTTGACTGCTGGGCCAAACTATGGACCCAGATGGGTTATAGGGTGAGGAAGGCAGCACACTGCAAACCGAGGGAGAAAGGATCAGTTTCACGGCTCTGTGGCATCTTCTGAGCTACATGTCCATCCTGTGACAGGCTGTGGAGATGGGTGTCTGCTCCTCTGTCACCTCCCAGGAGCCCCCCCTTGCACCTCTGGCCTTTGCAATTCCACCTTTCCTTCAGCCTTGCTGTCTGAGAAAAGACCTCAGTTCCGGGACGGCTGAGCAACAGAGGCTGGTTTATAGGGAGGAAGGTCAGGCACTATTAGATAAGATTGTTCTCAGGGCTATACAAAGGCTCAAGAAGGTGAAGGAGGGGAAAAAAACCTGGAACAATAAAGAATATGGAGAAATAAGATGAGCATGTTTAATAGGATTTTTCTCCCTTGAACCTCTTAGCAGATGTTAATGAGCATACGGAGCTGATGAGAGGAAGGATTAATGAATTCCAAAGAGGGGTGTTTAACTACGGGGATTAGGGGGAACAAAGCAAAGAACCTGCCATTTGGAGACAGATTTGTCTTTTGAGAAGAGACAGAGTCTTTGTAAAACAGCAAATGCATGTCCTTGCTTACCATCCTGTGGATGTATTTAGTATGTAAGCCATGTTCATCCCTGTCCAGCTGGGATTCAGCCCCTTCCACATCCTGTTTGTATTTTGGACTGATTGCTATGATTATCATCACCGTCTTCTGTTAGGGAGAAAAGCACTTTTATGAAATTGGGAAACGCAGCGTGTTTGGTAGAAGCAGATCGGAAATCTGCCAGTTTGTGTTTTAAGTGATCTTTGTGTTCTTGGCAAACATGAGAGGATCTCATTCATTCTGGCAGGAAATACAGGAGAATTCATACACTCGTTCTCCTCATTATTTCTCGAGATCTCATAATACAGAAAATCTAAATGTCAAGAGATATATTAGCAGCTACCAGTTTACACTTGGAATCCCTATAATATGAAGCTACTTTTTATCAGTGTAGAGTGTCTATGTGCATACACAGGAAAGTTTTATCTTAAAATTCAGACCTAAATGTTTTCCAACAGCTTATGTATAAGTGCATCTATTTAGCCATCTATGGCTTTGTATACAAAAAGCCACTAAAGGCAATGGTCTATGGAAGCTACCCTGAGGGCTCTCAGCAGCAGAAATTATATCTTCTCTTGCTGATCTTAGGTGTGCAGAGGTGGGCTGTTGTGGATGGCCTGGGCAGGTTCAGCAGCTCTGTCCCACCTCACCACAACTGGCTGAAAGCAACGCTCCTCCACCTTGCCTCCATCAGCCTGGATCCTGCCTGTGACCTCTTTAATCCCAGCCCCCCACTGGAGCTCAGGTTTCCATGGAGGGGCCATCCTTCATATCTGGGAAACATCTCTCCTCCTTAATGGCAGGCCAGTGGAGAGGCTTGGCAGATGAAAGCTTCCTACTTGTGTTTACCTAGGGCCTGTCTTTCATCCCTGCCACATCAGGCTGTGTAAGGCTTCCAAGACTGTGGCTCACAGTCAGCCTGGCACCTAATTAACTCCTTCCTTCTGTGCTATATCAAGAGAATTTGCCCCACCACAGGGTCAAATACGGTAAGGAGCCATTATCCTTTACACCGACTTAACATACTCCAGAATTACTTTTGCTTGTGCCTGACATGCACGTAAGCATTTACAGATGTGGAGGGTTTGAAAGAGACATTCCCAGTTGCATATATTCCCCTGCTTGTGTCCGAGCAGTCCTTTCCTCCTCACATGTGTAAGGGTTTTGAAGTTAGAAAGTGCCTCTACAGTAAATGCAGGAAAACAAATATTTCTGGGGTGGCCAGTCAGAGAAAGATCCTCATGTGGAGGCAGGGAATTGTTCTCTGCACATACTTGTCTCTCATATTGACTGTGTCGGAGTCCTAAGGGAGATCAGCCAGCTTGTATTTTAAGTGATAATGATGTTTTTGGCAAAAGCAAATTCATGCTGTCTTCTAGTTTTAGTACTTCTATTACGCACGGTGAGCCCAAGCCTAATTTGTCCTGATGAAACTCCAAAAGGCATGACTCCATTTCCATGGCAGAGGCCCCAGGCTGGCTCTGCACGCAGTTGTGCCATGTCTTGAGAACATCAGCTAAGGTGTGCACATCAGCTAAGGTGTCCTGATGGATATCTTCAGAAAACCTGTGTCGTCCTGTCTCAGATGGTTAAAGCTTCCTTGCTCAGGCCAGGGAGAGCCCACCACTTTGTCATGCTGTTCCCAAACCACAAAGATCTGCTCAGAGGCTTGGTGGCTACTCAGCAAGGTGTGAATCCAAGGAATTCACTCCATGATGACATGTGCCAAGCGACAGAATCACCAGTTTGTGTCCAGCTGTGCTGGTTTAATGTGACCACTTGGCTTAATCCTAAAGAAGATGTGCACTCACTGCTCAATTGAACTTCAGAGGAAGTTGTTACTGCAGGGAACTGCACTGGCAGCAAGATAAATCTATGTTTTACTGCTTAGATAGATACCAAGTAATGCGAGCAAATCTATCAAGCAACAGAATACTAACTTCCGGTATACATATAGGATGGTTTACCCAGAAGAACTCTTCAGTGTTTTAGATAGCAATTTAAAAGCTACAGGTGAGAAGATGAACATTAGCCACAACTATGCAGCCTGGGATGAAATACAGATAACACTTTAACCAAACATAGTTAAACCCCACTATTTAAAAAGGAGATGGAGAAACAACTTGTCCAATGGCAGCTTCAGGCTGAATGTAACAGCCAGCATTGGAATTTGGCAAGAGTACCAGGATTAGCACTTCATTTCTTAAAGAAAGAGCTTTGGGACCATAAGATACAGAATTGAGTGAGATTTGCCTACACTCTCTCTGCAAGGCCTCTGCTATTTTTGTAGGGGCAGGGAAGATGATAATAGGGGTCTTGCATTTTGATTCTGTCCCTGTTGCTATAATCAACCATTTTCCTCAGGTCACCTCTGCTACAAACAAGGTTAAATTGCCCTTACATACATCACCTAGGTAGCGCTCCATCCACTTAATGATGTCAATACCTCGTACCGTGTCCTCAAAGATATCAATCTGCAAGAGAATGAAGGTCCATGGTGAACATCCTCTCGCCTTTCCTCCCCATTTGATGGCATTGATATGGCACCTACTCTTTTCCCTAGTTTCTAACATGCATGCCCGATTCCCTTAGGAAAGAAATGTGTCCATGCACAACTTCTCCCCTTTCCCTGCAGTTCAGAGTCGAGCTGGGCAGGCACCAGTCATGCACAGAGGGGCTGCTGTAGGCACACTGCTGCGCTCCTGCTCAGTCATCCCCTTGGCTGCCCTGCCCTGCCAGCTCCCAACTCCCAGGCATTATTTTACTCAATGGAACAAGAAAAAAACAGTGCTGGTGAACATTAGATATGTGATGTTTGCAAAGTGGCTTATTGGCCACTCTAAACATCTCGCGAGCATGGATGGCTGCCCACTTTATCTGTATAGCTGCAATCGCCCACTATCTTCTGGCCAGGAGTGAAGTTTTAGCTTCATTTTGAACTAAATATTCAGGGTGTGTGGAGAAAGTCAGCCAGGTCACTGATACTGGATGCAGTAACCCAGACTTCAGTGACAGCAGAGCAGTGGAGGACTTCACAGACTGAATATGACCAACACCGCTCGCTTCTCTGCACACCCAGTAAACCCAGAAACCAGAAATCAGTGACTGTGACCAATGGAGGAAGTATTAACTTCTCCAAGTTTTGATAGATAAGTCATGTTCTGCTCTCAAGTCTTTCATTTTCCCTTTTTGTACATAGAAAGCGTATTTGTTTCTTTGCTTTGGGGCCATTTTGCTGTGTTTATTATTCTGCAGCAGGGTCCATGAGTTGCCCATCCAGCAAAGGTGCTATTAATGAGCCTTCTACTCTGTAACTCTATGGTGCCCAAAGCTTTCTTATGAATTGGTCATAGCACAGAACTGCTGGAGAGAAGTATAATTGCAGTCTCTGGAAAAAAATAAATCTTTGATTCATGAAAATAAATAAGCGTGTGCAAAGCCCCCCACCAAGTCTCATTCAGTTTAATGATAGCCACTTGCTTAAATAGTTTCCTGAATTGGAGCCAAAGAGTGAAGGTTGAGGGGTCAGATACCATATATTCCTGAAATAAGAAAATATGAATCAAGATTTTGATGAACACTGAATCCTAGAGCCTCTGTGGATGGATCCCTTAGAGAGAGCTGCTATCATGAAGCAAACTCATGAGAAGTTCAGTAAAAATTTGAATGGCTTATGGGATTAGACAGCGGGACACAGACCTTTTCAGGCCAATGATTTTTAGAATCCCTTTTAAAAGTGTAACAAAGCAAATGAAACCATGAGATGGGCTGTTTCATTATGCTGTGTGAAATACACTGCTTTTAGATAATTTTTTAGCAGAAAGGTATTCACATCTGAAGAACTAACAATGTAATAGCATCACATAAAAAAAAGCTGGGGTGGGAGGAACATGAAAATTGACCTTTTTTAATATTGATATTAGAGATCAAATATGAGACAATCTTAATGGAACAGCTCACAAAACCGCATACAATTGCCCATCTGGTATCTGGTGGCACTAAATGAAATTTTCCAGGGTGGTTTTTAAAGCACATTTCAAAGCCTAAAAGTCAGTTAAAATATGAATGAACAAAAAGGCAAATAATTTAAGTTAAAACTTGGAAAGCCAAGGCTAGTTCATTCTGTTTGTATCTTCTTTAACCTACAGGATGTGATGATAAACAGAAAAACATTTAAATGGATAGCCTCTGCTTTTTAAAAAAAAAGTTTCTTTTCTTCCCTGGTTGAATTTAATTTTCTCCAGAAGGAATACTTACAGCAGTTTGAAATCCATTTACAGACAGGAAGTTCACAAATTTCATAACCTCCACTGCTGTGTCCACCGAATAGGTTATAAAGACCTTCCCTGGGAGAGAGAGAGTCCATATGAATATGAAACATATTTAAATACACCACTCAGAGGGTGAGACTGTCACAGCCCTCCTTTTCCTGCAGTTCCAGAACTGCAGATTCTGCCCACTTTGGTTTCTTTGGATTATTTACAAAATGCATGTGGGATAGGGCAGTGCCTCAGTGTTGAAATCGGCCCCAGTACAGAACCTCGCTGTAGACTGGAGGTCCTACTCTACTGCCTTACAGCTGGCAAGCTGCAGAGGGTAACATCACTCTGCTGCTCACTCTGCCCTGCGGCCAGAGCTGCTTTTCCCCAGCCCTTTGGCATAAGTGAGGCTGGGCTCTCACCCACAGGTTGCTGCCTGCACTGGCTGCAACCAGCACAGCTTTCCCCCAGACCCCATGGATCTGATATGGAGCTGGAGAGGCCCTTATGCCATGCTGCCTCACCTTGGAGCAGCATTAACCCCCTCTGCATGGCTGGTGACAGCAGTGCCTTCAGCTGTCCTTGCCCTTGTGGAAGGGGTTTCCATACTAACTGAAGAATCATGGATTTGCATCAGGGTAAACCAGCTGGCTAATCCAAGCCTGCTGAGCATGTGCCACAAATGACACTATTTTATCCAGTAATTCCTCCATCTAACTGATAAAGTAGGGTCTATCCAAGAGTGGCACCCAGTATCATAACTCACTCCTACAGGCCAGAGAGATGCAACTCTTTGGAGTAGAAAGGTGATGTGCAAAATAAAGACAAAAGGAAGAAGCAAAACCTCAGGAGACAGCAATGGTACATCTCACCTACTAGCCCCTTTGGCATTAAGAAGGAACTCATTTTTCTGAAACCTCACTTCCTTGTAAGAGTTGGAGGTAAATGTGTTTGTGGGGCTGGTGGCAATAGAAGCACCTCAGCCAGAGTCTGTGCTGCTCTCAGCACGAGTTCCTGACCCAAATTCTTCTCCACTCACTGGGTCGGGGAGAAACTGAGGTCAATGTTCAACATATTTGTCTCGTTTGGGACAGGCAGAAATGCTTTATCCCTAGGACTTTGTTTGTTATTAGGCTTTTACTGTAAGCTTCAGCCCCCCTCAGAGGGACATCCTGTTTAGCAAGGAGTCATGAAAACAATTTAAACAGTATTTACTTTTTGTAAACAAAATAACAAGCAATTAATGACAATTACATTTTCAGGATTCAAGGGGATAACTCCATCCCACAGAACACAGACACACACACCCTACAGATTTGATGACACTCCCTCTTTTCTTGCTGTCTTTGCATCAGTGTCATTTCCCCTGCCATCTACTCCCCCTTTCCCTCTTCTGGAGCTTTCCCACCGAAAACTGTTAAGTCTGCACTGTAAAATCTTGCACAGAACAAATTTGCTAACCAACCACTTACGCAACTCCTCCGGCAAATTGCTGGTTCTCAGAGTTCCCTTGGCTGCAGGGTTACTGAGAGGTCTTGGGACAGCAGCTGGAGATGGAAAATTGTCAGAGGGACAACCGCATGCTTCATCCGGGCCACATGCCTTGGGTGGCATCTGACCATTAGGTAGCTGGTTGTATAGCTGGTTTCTACAAAGAAAAGCAAGCAGGGGTTTTAAAAATACTTCTTTTCAGGCAAAATTCAGAATTTTTTTATTCTTTTAATAACACATTAAGAACTTGATCTGCATATTAGCTAAGAAAAATTCTTGTAGAGATGCCTGACTCAGCATAGCTACTAAGTTATCACAGCATCTTTTGAATGGATACTTTGGTGACAGTCTACCACAAGAAGCAGTTTATTGCAGAAGCGGCATCAATCACAGGAAGTAAGTCACATCATAGCTGAAAGCTGTTCAGCTTGCAATTAGCAGAAGCAAAGGCCATTTCTGAGCGAAAAATATTGCCGTGTGGAGGTTGTTATGCATGTATGGGAGCAGGGTGGCCCTTGGGTAATCTCTTCACATTATCTAAGGGGTGCTTCATGGCACCTCACACGCTCTCACGATATCCTATGCAGCACAGGAGGCACAGAGCACGGTGGGAATTTGGAAAAATGGGGCTACAAGGGCACTCCACCTCTGGCTCTGGAGGGTGTCCAGTTCTGGACGAACACAAACTTTTGCTAAAGGATACAAAATTAATTTCATGACCAGGAATCACAGACCCAAATGAGGCTTTCTCATATCAGGGACTGGTGATCCAGACCTGCAATAACCTTGCCTAACAACTTCATTGTAGCATACAAATAGAAAAGTATGACTTTAGGAGGCTTAGCAGTTCCCATCTTGTGACACTTCAGCTTCACAGTTTAAGTCAATAGGAAGGGGAATCTACAGAGATTTTTATGTGAGGTGTGCTGAGAATCTGCTGGGTTGAATCTGTTGGATGAGTGTTAGGTTTCTCTGAGAGCTTTTCCCCACAGAGCTGTGATGTTCAGTCAGTCAAGACCACTCTCTTTTTTCCTTAGCCTTCCTTAAATGAATGATGACAGGCTGGTCACAGCATGTTTTCTGTTGTCACATTAAGATTTGGTTTATTCATTTCGGTGCAGATGTTTTCTGTTACAAAATACTCTATAGGCAAATATTACCAACATATAACTGCTGTTCTGGGAATCAGCCTGCAAACACCAGTCACACAGCCACAAGACAGATCCCGCATATTCTGGATCTCTTTTAGCAGATAAAAGCAACACACACCTCAACAATGGCCACCAAAAAAAATATCCTGAGGTTAATTTACAGATCATCCCAAAACTTCACCTTATCTAAAAAATGTGCCAAAAATTTTGAGTCCATTTTTAAATTTTACTACTGCAAAGGACACCCACTATTCTCCATCATTTGTACATTTCCATACAAATTCTTCAGTGCAATTGTCTCTGCTGCAGGTATTGCCTTAGCTTGCTGTCACTTTTCTGTCACAGCCCCTAACTTTTCACAGGCCGGAGCAGAGCAATATTTTAGTCATCTGCCCTCCTTTGATCTGCCTATTCTCCCAGTTTCCTGCCAAATCATGTCTCATAAGTGGACATTTTCAGGCACAGATGCCTGTAAGTTTAACACCACCATAAGTATTGTGGCACTTAAATAAAAATGGTCAGGTTTCAGATATCCTCAATACTTGAAGCTTCGATTTGTTTTTAGGTAAGAGAATCTGGAGGTAAAAAATCCTGCATGGATAGGTTTCCCATCTGCTAATGATGTATGCATAAGGATATAAGGCCTGGTAAATTAATATTTGAAAACCAGTCAAAAACCCCTGGATGAAAAGTGCCAGATGTGTAGTGTTATACTACTACATGAAAAAATCATAGAAAAGGCTGCAAACTGCAGTGTAGAGATATATCAGCAATTGATGAGGTTTTCTCCCTTTTTCTCTGCACCACAGAAGAGATAAGAAGGAAATCACTGGAAGCCAATGACTTGAGTCATCCCAGGCTGGTACAGCGCAAAGCTGAAGACCACAGTGAGCCACCACATTGACCTTTGCCCTTGAGCAGGAGAGCTCTAAGGTTTCAACTGAGATATTTTTCAACCCTTCATCCCTTTAACCTTCAAGCGTTTATCTTCCTTAAAGTGTGCATTTCAGGGTGTGCTATAACAACATATCAGGTATCTGGTTTTGAAGTTCTTTAAGGTAAGGTCAGGCCCCCACTGGGTGTAAAATAGCAAATAAAGAAAACCACCCAGCATCTCACATCCCCTGCAGCCCAGGCACACTCACAGTACAAGAATTCACAATTACTGGTTGGAGCTTCCAGCTTCCCCAGCCCCCAACCCCCCCAGGCATACTTACGGGAATCGAGGAGGACCAGGGGAGGAGCATGTCCTCTGGGGTGGTGGTCGGTCTCCGGTGCCCTTGGGAGCACGAAAGTTTGAGTAATTTGGGATGACTTGCTGGGCTGGGCGGATAACTCTCATGCAAGGTCCGGGAACAGGAGGAAGTGGTTGCGATGTCTGTGCAAAATGCTGGTAAGGAGCTCTGCCATCTGGGAGGGTGAGAAAATAAAGGCAGCCACTATCATTTCAGCCAACACATTTTTGCCTCAGTTTGTGTTTATTCCTTTCCAGGCACGTCCTCCTTCATGTCTCAGGAAACTGAGCAGTTTGGAGGCATTTGCAGGTATCTCGCTCTGGAAGAAGCCAGATGAAGGAACACTTTACAGTATGAAGCTTTCTATTTCCCATACACATCTGAACCTGGCATAGTTCAGCTCCCTGCTCTGGGTTGGGCTGTTGGGACAGCTGACAGTAAAACATTCCAGGCTGCTTTGTCCCTGCACTTACTATGCCTCAGTGTTCTTCAGTAGGGGTTGGTTTTTTTTTTTTAATTTCTTTTTGGCAATAACTTGTGAAAATGAATCATCTCAAAGTTCTCATCAAAGCAGATGCAAAATCCTGGAACAAATCAGTTTGCAACACTAAGGCTAAACAGACCGTGATTATTGTAAATGAAAAGAGAAAAAATAATCTCTTAGTTTGTTACTTCACCCTGTGTGAATTTTCTGTCGAAGTGACTTTTTAAGGCCTTGCTGCTGCTCCCGTTGCCATCCAGGAGGCTGCAGGGGAAGCCCAAAGTGACGATTTTCTTCAAGTAATTCTGAAAATTCCCTTACTGTTACTGGGCACAAGCACGTAAGGCTGTTCAATAACTAATGTACAGTGGAACTGTTGGCATAAACTGAAAGAGAAAGCAATGCAAGCTGTTTGCTTCTCAAATGGGGAAAAGTAATTTTTTTTCCCCCCAGTCTTTCTGCTTGCAGTTTTCATTAGGCAACAGCTCCATGCACCTTCAAGCTGCTGTGTGCAGATCAAAGTCCAGCCTGGCAGGGCTTATTAGCACTGCATGATTACAGTGTTACGAGCTGGTTCTGAAAGCTACAGCACTCAAATGCTCTTTCCCCCCAAAACTGCTTTTTTAAAATCCTTTTAGCCTTTCTGGGTTCATGCTTTCCTTTCCCTAGCAGCTGTGAGGACTATCTTCTTTTTTTTTTTTTTTTAAAGGAAAAGAGAAAGAAAGAAAACAGAAGTTTGATTAAATAGTCCAATTCCAGAGGCCAATACTTAAAAAAAACCCAAACAACCCACCCTACAATTACAAAGACTTTCCTGATGAAATTGTGAGTCGGCAACATTGCATTTGTTGAGATTGTTTTAGATTTTCCCACTTCCCCTCTTAACTGTTTGCAACAGGGCAGGGTGAAAGGGGCTGGGAGAATAATATTACGAATCAATGTTTTTCTTATGGATTCCTCATGACCAGCTCTAGGGGAGATGGCAGGGATCTGGGAGGCTCAGTTTAGTTTAGAGGTTTTTAAGGCCAGTGTTTCACTGGCTTCCTTTTGATTTGTCTGATCCACAGTATTTTAATGGATGAAGCCACTGCCCTTCAAAGCACAGTGTGGCCAGGAGAATGTGTCCCAGTACACCGACACACCTCTCATATAGAGATACCTGAAATAATCGTCCCCGAGCACGTAGCATTGTTGCGAGAATTTCTTTGACTTCAGAAGCAGTTTTGCTTTTGAATCTCAAATAGCAGGTGTCCGGAGCCAGTTCAGAGCCTCCCGGCACAACTGCTATTCCCCAGGGGAGGCATGTTGCAACACACAAACTGCAGAGCTTTGTTGTGGGTTGCCACTGCCCAACAATTATCTGAAACGAAAGGAGCTGTCAGGAGGTGATTTATGCTGTACCAGGCATGTGAGAAACAGGAGTACAGTTGCCAGCTTCTTGGTCTAGACCAAATCTGCTCCAGCCATCTGAGTTTATTTTACTCTTTTTGCCCTCTGGATATGGTTAAAATGGTAGTGATTTTTCTAAAGAAAGCCTTTCAGAGTTCCTGCTTTCAAACAAAATGTCCTCATTCAGTTAAATGTCCTACTTCTCAGGATGTCTGCTTGTGGAAGAGGTAAATTGAGGTAAATAGTGAGGGGTGTTGTGCAACCAACTCTTTGTCTGCTGAAAGCTGAACTGAAAGGAGAAGGTACGAAAAGAAAAGCAGAGGACATTTTCCAAATGTTAAGCTGTAAGTGTTGTTGAAAGTCCATCCGTAGCCCCTTCCCCTTTACAAAGTTCCAAAATTAGAGCTGGAAACTGAGTTTCTGAAACCCTCTCTCTTTCATATACCTAATTACAGCACATTGCTGGAATGACAAAACTCTTTAAACAGCTGTGGAGGCAACAGAAGGTTAAAAAAAAATAATAAAGGGTTATCAGAACAGGCCTACAAAGGCTTTTTATTACAAAGCCAGCCCAAAACAGGTCGGGGTCTCACGAGTCTAATGTAATATAAATTGTATTAAAACAATTATATTGCTGTTGAATGTTCAAAGCTCACTTCATAACAGATAAAAATCTCAGAGACTGAAAAGGAATACTAATTAATAGCAGGTTGTAAACTGCGTCGTAGTCTCCAAGAGCCAAAACACCCATATTGATGGAGTCACATCAGCGTTCAGCGATACAATCACCAGAAGCTAAGGGGGCTCCATTTTAAGTAATGAGCTTTCATTTCAGCTGACAACAGAAAAAAAATGAGGATGATGGATGTCATGCTCTTTTCACGTAGAAATAAAACCCATGGGTGAGTTTGGTCACAGGGCTGGGGGATACTATTTACAGAGATCAAGGGTAACCTCCCATCCTGATCCTGGCAGGAAATTCTCAACTTTGGGGATCCAAGTGGGAGCAAGCAAATCTATGAAAACAACAGGAATTGAGTTGGTATTGGAGGCTGCCGAATGACTGATGCAAGGAGGAAGGAAATGACTAGAATATGAAATAACAGCAGGGAGAGGCTTTGTATGATCAGCATGACCAGCAAAGGCTAGTTTCTAGGCAAAATCATTAGCCTGCATTTATGAGTAACTGTGACCTCTTTATCTGGCTCAGAGGTTTTGCACCAGAGAGCCCAGCTGCATAACTCAAACCCCTGAAATTATAAAAAGGACTGCAAATAGATGCCTAAAGAGGTTAATAATTGCATGCCGCACTGGGAAACACCACCCCGGTGAGCGATGGCTGTGATACACCCGGAGAACCTCCCACAGGGCGAGCAGTGCTACTCACATGGGCCTTGGGGGTGCTGCTCTGCCGGGCAGCAGTGCCCAAAGCAGCCGGGGGCTTGCGAGGGGGCATTGGGATGGGGCAAGTGCTGGCACAGAGGACACTGCTGATGCTCAGGTCCGATAAACTCTCTGGAGATCAGTGGTCCTGGGAGGTCCTGGGGGTTCAGTAAAGACACCAGCGGTAAGGGGGGCTCCAGGTGCCTGATGCCCATTACGTCTTGTGACTGGGAGTTGTACCCTGTGTCCACAGTCCCCAGCTCTGCTGGGTGTCTGTTTCCTGAGGGTTGCTGTGACTGTAAACTCCCTTGGCTGCTCTCCTCCAGTGAGTCCTCGGGAACATCAGACAAGATCTGCTCTGATTTACTGGATTTGTGCCTGGTGTCAGCTGAAAGCTGTGATCTTGGCTGCATGCCTGGTTTGTCCACTGCTGTAAGATGCCTCTTGGAGGGAAATACTCCCGCTATTGATTCACTGGAGGAACAGAAGTGTCCATCTCCATCGGGATCAGTATATTTTGACCACAAGCTGCTGTCTGGCTCAATGGACGGTGCTGACTGATGATGTGCTGGTGCTCTGCAAAGGCATGATGGATCGGCCACAGGCTGAGGTGTTTGAGAAACACATGGTCTCTGGGCCTCCTTGTCCTCCATATCCTCTCCAGAAGGGTGCAAAGCCTTTTCCAAGACATGTTCAGGCAACTGGGACCATGGTATGGATTCATCCACTTCGACTGGTATGCTTCGTCCCACAAAAGTCCCTGAAACATTGAGAGAAGAAACACTGTAGACGGAGAGCCATACAGTCAAAATGCCTATCCTCAGTCATCATTCAGTGACTGTGAGCTGGGATACTGAATAGCAGTATGCATTCTTTAAATTCTTTATATTTTAATGTTTTTTAAAAAGACGGCAGAAAACAGAAAGAAAGGTCTGGCTGACTTTTGGCAAAACAAGAAAGTAGAGGGTTAGCTGAAAGGTGGCTAGTACAGAGTTATAATTTAGACTAACCTGACACAGAAGCCATTTCCAAGTTTTGTAGTTGAACCGGAAGCGAGTCAGCCCCCTTACTGCAAGGCCAGGATTTTTCAGCAAGCTGGAAAGCAAGAGAAGTGATTCTTGTGAACATGGTACAGTTTCACATGGACAATAATCCTAAAATAACTCTGTCTGAAAAAGAAATACCAGTTAAAGTTCTGGAAACCATGTTGTGCAAATCAGTTGTTTTTATGGGATTTCTGGAACTTACTGTTCCTGCTGAGACTGGAGGTGGGCAAAAGCAGATGGACTGTCTCTCAGAGATAATTTCTGCACCTGACAATAGAGCAGACTACTTAGGTCTGGTAGTTTGGTTTAGGCATAATCTAGGGAATCCAATCACTTGCAATTATTTTACTCCTGACCTTCTAATAATAGCTTCATGCTGATGCTTCAGATCTAAACTTCACCACACACCTAGCTGAGTAAT
The DNA here is from genome assembly GCA_038380795.1 of Pyrocephalus nanus. Taxonomy (NCBI): domain Eukaryota; kingdom Metazoa; phylum Chordata; class Aves; order Passeriformes; family Tyrannidae; genus Pyrocephalus; species Pyrocephalus nanus. The sequence goes on from CM076260.1 coordinate 46,913,366, forward strand.
TTCAACTCCAAAGCTTGTTTCCAAGTGTGGCTGCTTATTTTATTATACCACTTCATCCAGCCTATTATCACATGACTCTTGTTATTTTAAATTAAAGAACAATTTAGAGAGATTTAGTTACTGCTTGGAACTTTTTACCCCTTCCTTCAGAATTGACCTGGGCCCAAACACGGGCCCAAATCAAAGTTATCACTTCCTTTTGGGAATGCTGTCAGTAAATTTGGTCCAGACAAGCAATGTCTGATGATGGACGCTGCTGCTTCACCCTCACTCGAACGACAGCAGCAGTGGCTGATGATTGGTAAATGCTGAGTGGGCTTCAGGAAGCGCACCCATCTTCATCCTCTTACAGAGTGCAGATTAGCTTCCTGCCAGCAAATTTTATCTCTTACCATGGAGTATAGAGAAACAAGCCCGGTGGTCATCATTTCCCCAGCCATTTACCTTCTACCACACTGAAGAAGCTAAAATCCCAAGTAGGAGAGATATCAGAAGAGAGCGGACTAAGCACTCAAGCAATGACTTGAGTCACAGTATCTTGAACAGAAAGGTTGAATGAAAAACACATTTAAATGACCACAGTATAAAAACCAGTAGAACAGAGAGGTACAAGGCAGTGTCCCAGCCTTTACCCTGGCTCTCACAACAGTTCTATAGAAGCGAATGTTGTGCCCTGTGTTACAGGGCAAGAGTGAGGCTTTACATTCATGCTGATCAGATCAAATGACACAACTTCCCCCTGAAAGTACCTCTGACATAGAAAATTCTGGGCGTAACATTTTCTGGAAAGTAGGAGAAAAACTGTGCTTTAGTGCTGGGCTACAATGTAAATATTGCTCTTCTATGTAACTTAAAATCCATCTGTGCAGAAGATATACCATATATTCATACATACTATGTTATATTAAGCACGTCCACAGGGAGAGTTATCCTGGGATAACTACAGTGGGATAATTATGCTGGTTAATTTTCCCATGTAGGCAAACCCTCAGAGCGGCTATTAGTTGCACCAACACAGCACACACGCTGCTGCAGCCCCTGCATGAGAGCACTGTGTCTGGTGCCAAACCAGCTCCTTTCCCATACCAGCAACCAGGCTTTAAACCGTGATGGTCGCCTCACCACCATCACATATTTCTCCATATGGTTTGCATCCCTTTCCCTCTATGCCAATCACAAACACTCACCCAGCCTGCTGAGTCACGGTTCTCTGACAGTCACAACCAATGTGACAGGAAAGGGAAAACCTCGAGCTCTCAGCAGCAGCACAGGACCATGACACAGGGACTTGTGCTGTGTTCAGCAGAGGCAGCAAAATGCCCTTTGCCTGGGACCTTTGGTCAGATGGCAGTTTAAATGACGACTGTCCTTCTGGTGGTGACTCACCAGGGTAGTACAGCACATAGTCAGATTTACAAGAATCAAGCTGTAAACCTGCTAAGTGGTCCCCTGACAGGCTTAGAGAAGAGCCTGTGAAGGTTAGGTGTCAAACACCCTACAAAACCCTCTGTCTTCTGCTCATCGCAACAGCTCTGTAAACGTGACCCTTGGATCATCTGACCCTGAAGTGCCTGCTCAGACATGCTTCAACTTGTGGCTATCTTTGTCCATTTGGCTGTAAAATGAATGTCATGCACTCCAGCGGCACAAATCACATTGCAAACTCTTATTTTCCCTCTGACCATCCCCAGTAAACTTGTGCAAAGTTCACCCTGGTGTTTATAAAGCACAAGCTCAGCTGGGGACTGGGGTACAGCTCTACCTTTCTAGACACACACGTTCGTTGTCTGAGCATCCCTCCCATTAGATTTAATCCTTAGCAAAGATGTAAATGAGACTTTTCAGAAACAAATTTGCAATACCTCATACACTAAAATGCTTCTTTGAAGGTCTCTGAAGTAGCTGGATTAAAATGCTAGAAAATACTTTGAATTCAGATCCTCTGTATTCAATAGCCTCTAGTTTAGCACCATGAAAGGAAGAACAGATTTCTGTGGAGAGACTGAGAACTCAATCCAGAGCTCAGTGAAGTAAATTGGTTTTGGATTGGGTGTCAGATGGGATTTAAAAGTTACTAAATTCCTTTGGAGGCTACAACCTCCAAAGTTTTTGTTATTTTTTTTTAGTTGCATTGCTAACATCTGGCTATCAGTGAAACAGATCATGCACAGGCTACATGATTCTAATGAATGGCACAACGTGGGCAGGGAAAATTCAAACTTGTTTTCTTCAAGTTTGCTATTTAATGTATTTACTCTGCTTTTTGGAGGAGGGATATTAAGACTTTATTAAACTGTACTGCAAATGATCAGCTACCAAATTCTTAAAATGTCTTTCTTCATAATAGTTTAAAAATGTCTTTCCTATTAGTTAAATCTCTGGACAGATAAACGCCTCTTTATCTCCCAAATCAACCTAATATTTAAATGAGAGCCTTATTTCCTTCCTGTGTAACATAAGCTAAAAAAAATTACTCCAGATATATGAGTGAAATAATTTAGTCAGACAGAAAAGACATTCCATCACTTGTTTTTTTACCTGCAAAAACTTCTGGGTTTTTTTAGACAGGTTTTTGCTTCGACCCTGATGCAGGATAGCTGAGCAGCAAAAGCTGAGCTTTGACACCCACGCACAGCCCCTACTCCCACAGGGCCGAGGAAGGAGGCACCAAAGGGGTGAGGGCTTTGGCATTGAAAAAGGAAGAAATGTGACTTCATCCTCCTCCTCCCTTAGTAGCTCTGGTTGGAGAGAGAAGCTGTTTCAACAGCAGAGCTCTGTCTGGAGAGATAGTCCTGAGGATAAATTAACCCCAGGACATGCTGAACACTTTCTGAGCAGTGCTGGCAATGGTATGTGGATGGGAATTCCCAAGAGAAATCCCCACACTGCTGGAAATGTAACAGATGATTCAAAAACATCCTCGTCCAACGGCAGTACTTCAGGGTGTTGTTTCTGCTCAGCTGAAGATCCTTGGCTTTTGGAAAAAGATCCAACACTGAGCCCGTTATCCTGTATTTTAGGTTGCCTTCTGCTGCTGAGTTTCATTTTGTTTCCTTTAACTTTTCTAGTTAACTTATCCTGTAAATATAGTTATACATAGGACAGAAAAATTACTCACTTAGGTCTCCTGTGTTGAAGAGCTAGGGTAGAGGAATGCTTCAGCATATTGAAATACCCCCAGAAATCTGTAGCCTGATCCCTTTTCAGGCACAGAGGCTGCTGGAGAGAGTAGATCGCATCCAATCTCATTTTTAAAGACACTGCAGCTTCAAGTCAGATCGTGGTATTGCCAGAAAGCTTAAAGAATTTAATATCCCCCCTGCACCTATGACTATTCAGGAGATTACTGATAACAAGTTGGAGCTGTTGCATATATTTCCCCTTGTAATGAGGTGAAGAGGCCCTTCCTGAAGGGACAGGGTATCCAGACCTGGACTGCTGCAAAAAACTGTCAAGGGAGCTCCTTAAACAACCCTTTTCCCTTCTTTTCCTTCCTCTGCTCATGCACCCATTTCTGCACCATTTCTGTGCATTAATTCAGCACATAACCTTTGTGGGTGGGTGTTCAGTGACTCAAGCTCCTGGGAGGAAGCTCATCCCAGCTCCCTTGTGAGGCTTCCCATACCTAGAGAGGTTCTTTCACTGCTCCTGCCAGAAAGACGGGAAAGGCCGACCAGCCCTCCTGCTCACAGCCTGCTGCTGCTGGCCATGGCTGCTCCTGGGAAGCTGCAGGGAGAGCATAAATGAAGGGGAGCAAATTCTTCTGCAAGTAAGTGCAGTACCCAAATTCGAAGCAATGGCCAAACTCCCCTAAAAATTGTCCTGTGGAGGCAAGGGGCTGACCAGGGGCCAGGAAGAGTGTCGGGCTCGGGCTCATCTGTGCTGTTTTCTTGCAGATGATTGCAAAATCTGTCAGGTATTTAATCTGTTTCCCAGCACAAAGACTTGTCAGGATGTGCTGTCCCAAAACACACACTAACCATCTATCTGCTTTTGATTAGAAACCTTCTGTCATGAAGAAACAGAGGAGAGATTCTGCAACATGAGCGCAGCAGTGCTCCCTGTTGCTTCTGGGAAGGGAGAAAATACCTTTGCTCTTTTGATCAAAGTTACATTTGTCTACCTTATTAAACCAGAAAATATTAGGATGAGAAAGAAACCTCACCTTCCTTGGTGCCCAACACACAAGGACAGGGTTTTTTATTCATCAGTCAAGGCATTTATGAAATGGCATGGGTAGAGACTAAGGCAAAGCTGAGAAGAAAGCGTGGGGATAGACAGAAATTTCTTGATTTCCAAATAATTCCTGCATACTTTGGCTGAATCCCTTAAGCTCCCTGGTGCTGCTGATATCCATCTGCAGGATGGGGGTAAGTGGATGCAGAATTTGCAAGCTGCTGTAAAGATGCACACATTGAGATCGCACTGAATCCTGTTGCTGTGGGGTCAGGTAAGCATAAGAGTGTAAGTACACTTGCTCTAAGTGCAGCTTTCTCTACAGAAGCACTAGGCACAACTTTCCTCAAAAAACATCAGAGAGAAATCCTTTTAGGAAGAGCAAGTGCAAATGTGGGAACTGTCTTGGGTCTATAACCTAAATAAACACTGCCAAAGAAATCCAAGCTCCAGAGTTTCACACACTTCACCATGAAAAATTTTGGCTGCTGTCATCACAGACACTTACCCTCTCCCTTGGGTACCCTACACAGCAAAGACTAAGGCAATGTGTCACATTCCTAGACCAGATTTTTAGGCAATGTTTATTTTTATACCTTCCGGAAAAAGTAGACAAAAGAATATGAAAACAACATTCTCTTCCACACTGACTATATATATGGTTGCTCTTAAGTATTTTCTGCAGCCATGGCATGAAAGTCTGTATGTTCTAGGAGAACATACTTCAAATCCTCCCTGCATGGCAAACATCGCACTCCATTTTGCAGCACTAATGTTGCTTCACTGGGCAATCCATGGTGCGAAGAGTAGACCTGATATTTTTTGTCTCTTTAGTGTAGATGTCAATATACAAGTAATAGGAATGCTGGGCAATAAGCAGTCAGAAACTACAAGGGCGACACCCGCAAGCAGGATCCAAACAGGCATCTCAGATATAGGTAGCATTTCCTGTCAGTTTTCTAAACTTTGTGAAATATGAAAATGTCTGCAGTGATCTCAGGTATCCTTAAAAATGTGCTTGTTTTCCAGAGGTTATGTCCCACCCATTGGTGATAAAACTCCCACAGGCACTGAATAAACCCCAACCTGGGATATCCCATGGCCCTGGCACATCTAAAAATCGTGTCATAAAACCTGGGGCTGGCTGAGTGGGGTGGGATGGGGGGACCACCACAAGAGCCATAAGTGTCCTCAGCCTGCTTTCCTATAGCTTCATGCCTCACACTGAGGACTCTGGTTCCTAATAAGGAAGAACCTTCAGTATTTCATGGGGCTGATGTCTCTCTCATCCCCAGCCACTCTCCCTGTTCCGCAGTGCAAGGGATGAGGGGTGTGTGGGCGGTGGGAGGCCACGGGGAAGCCTGGGAGGCCTGACGTTTCTCCCTCAGCTGGTGTGAGGAAAGCCTCACTCACTTCTTGTCATGAAACGTGCAGAATGTATATCTTTCAGATATGTACCCTCTGCCAAACTTCAAAAGCCATGGCTGGCGGTGGGGGGCCCTGACAAACATGAGCACCATAACTGCACATGCCTTGTTTCCTGCCTTAGAAAGACAGAAAGAAAATCCAACTCTTGTTAAAAAAAAGAACAACATAAAAAACAAAAACCAGCTTCAGAGGCATTAGAGGCATTGCAAGCGGCAGCTCCATTGGCAGATGCTCACCAGCACCAGCCCTGCTGCCTGCAACCCTTGCACCCCTGCCTTTGGCATCGCCAGCTGTGGGGCTCACAGCCCCATCTGCTCACGATGGGGCATTGACACCTGCCTGCGATGGCACTGATGTGGCCAGTCCAGGCCTTGAACCCACCCAGGCCTTGCAGGAAATGGGAATTTCTGGTCTGGTGGGTGGTGGTGGTGGTCAAGGACCAGGTGTGCCGTTCTGTTGCCCAGTCAATTGTGACCCTACAAAACCTGTATCCTGAAACAATCATAGAATCATAGAATCACAGAATCATAGAATTAGCTGGGTTGGAAAGGACCTCTGAGATCATCAAGTCCAACCCTTGATCCAACACCACCATGGTTACTAGACCATGGCACTAAGTGCCACATTCAGTTCCACCTTAAAAACCTCCAGGGACAGAGAATCCACCATTTCCCTGGGCAGCTCACTCCAGTGGCTGATTACTCTCTCTGAAAAAAATTTCTTCCTAATAGCCAACCTAAACCTCCCCTGGCAGAGCTTAAGACCATGCCCTCTTGTCTTAGTGACAGCTGGCTGGGAGAAGAGACCAACCCCCACCTGGCTACAACCTCCTTTGAGGGAGTTGTAGAGAGTGACGAGGTCTCCCCTGAGCCTCCTCTTCTCCAGGCTAAACAACCCCAGCTCCCTCAGCCTCTCCTCACAGGATTTGTGCTCGAGTTCCTTCACCAACCTCATTGCTCTTCTCTGGACCTGCTCCAGCACCTCAATATCCTTCCTGAACTGAGGGGGCCCAGAACTGGACACAGCACTCCAGGTGTGGCCTCACCAGCGCTGAGTACAGGAAAAGAATCCCTTCCCTGGTCCTGCTGGCCACACTGTTCCTGATCCAGGCCAGGATGCCATTGGCCTTCTTGGCCACCTGGGCACACTGCTGGCTCATGTTCAGCTTGCTGTTGATCCAAACTCCCAGGTCCCTTTCTGCCTGGCTGCTCTCCAGCCACTCTGTGCCCAGCCTGTAGGGCGGTTGTTGTGGCCAAAGTGCAGGACCCAGCACTTGACCTTGTTGAACCTCATCCCACTGGAATCAGACCATCTCTCCAGTCTGTCCAGGTCCCTCTGCAGAGCCCTCCTGCCTTCCAGCTGATCAACACTCCCCCCCAGCTTGGTGTCATCTGCAAATTTACTAATGGTGGACTCAATCCCCTCATATAGATCATCAATAAAGATGTTAAACAGGGCTTGGCCCAGCACTGATCCCTGGGGGACACCACTGGTGACCGGTCACAAACTGGATGCAGCCCCGTTCACCACACTTCAGGTCCGGCCCTCCAGCCAGTTCCTAACCCAGCACAGAGTGCCCCTGTCCAAGCTGTGGGCTGCCAGCTTTTCCAGGAGCGTGCCGTGGGTGAAATGGAAGCAGGTTTTATATGGCTGATTTTATCCTAATTAAAAAGAAATACTACCACCTTGCTCCTACTGTTTCAATACCAGTGCTATGGAGGACAATGCAAAAGGGGCCTGTGATCCTGTTTTCTTCATGCCTTCCAGTCAGCTCTCCCTCACCAGGCCTTATGCGGCCCCAAGGTAGCAGAGAGGAGAGAGGAGAGAAGGGAGGGGAAAGGAGGGAAAGGGAGGGGAAGGGAAGGGAGGAGAGCCCCCGGCCAACAAACCACCTTGAGCTTGCAGAGCCGTGCAGGGCGGGAGCGGGATCAGGCCTGGCTGCCAGGCATTGCCAGGCAACTACGTAAATAGGCAGGACAACATTTCGACACCAGGCGTGTCCGCTCCCAGTGTTTACCCCAACCACTCCTGATTAAAAAAAAAAAAAAAAAGGAAACAAAAAACCCAACAAAAACTCCAAACAAACTGCAGCGAAATGGCTGAAACATGTTGTAACCATCTGTGAAACTCGGGCTATCATTAGAGGAGAGAGGGGGAGAGAGCGAGGGAGACAGCAATTTGAGGGGGGAAAAAGCCCCACTGGGAGCCAGAAGTGGGTCAGCAGCTAATTACAAACAGGGGCCGAGAAAGGCGGCACCTCCGACACTTCTTACCTTGCGGGCGAGGGAGGGTCGCTCTGAGCTGACCGAGGAAAGCGGGAGGGCCGGCGCTGCCTCCTGCGCTCCTCGCCGCTCTCCGGGCGTGCCCCAGTCTCCTTCCTCAGCCGGCCGGGTGTGGTTTGTTTTTTTTTTTTTCCCCCCTCCTTTTACGACACCCTCCCTGCCTCTCCCAGGTAAGCAGCAGAACTGGCTCTGCAGCAGGAAGTGGAAGAGGCATGCACGGCTCAACGTGGCGGCAGCGGTGGGAGAGCCTCTCTGGGGGAGTGACACTTTAAAGCTCAAAACCCTCTGGAAATGCCTGCGTGCAGCCCGCTCCCTCTCTCATGGGAAACCGGGCTGCTTCTGCGTGAGCCCCGCAGATAAGTTACTGTAGGGGAAACCCGGTGTGATTCCTTAAACGGTGTGCCTCGCCGGGGAAGTCATCCTTTGCTTTCAGCCCTCGGTCTCTTGGTGTCAATGCCGAATGTTAAAGCAACTGTGATTCAGACTGCTGGAGACAATCACATGATGGGTGCAATAACTATATAAAGAACAGAAAAAAAAAAAAAAAAAAAGGATTTGTCGTCTGGTTCTTTCTTTTAGGTTAGACTTCCACTTTTGCCTCTACACTCTCAAGGAGCAGAAACTCGCTTTTCCTAAGAGCTGAAATTCATCTGTATTCTCACAGTTCCTGAGAGCCGAGTAGTGCTGGCACTGCTGGCATGGTGCATTGGGGTTCTAAGAGCCCCGCTAAGCCACAACAGCCTCTTCATCGGCGCAGTGCCAGGCTCCGCAGCAGCAATCCCTGATGCGCCCACTGTACACAGCTGCACGTCCCAGCCCACACCGCTTTCCTGACCCCACACTCAGCACATCTCCCTGCCAAGAAGCTCTTCCTGATCTCCAGGCTCATTTTCTTAGTTTAACCCTAAAAGGAATTTCACTTAGCTGCAACTTGTGCATGGTTCTTCATCCTCCAAAGTGAGAATGGGCTGCCACCACATGCTGCCTCAATGCCTGACAGGTCTGTCTGTGCACACAGGGACATCTAAACCATCTCCCAAGTTCCTTGCTCTTAGCAGTGCCACCGCTGCTCCTTCCTGTAGCACTGAGGGCAGAGATAGGAGACACCTGCCTGGCATTTCTTCCCTCTGGAAGGGCCCTCTCTGTGTGCCCACCGCTCTGCCAGCCCCTCTTTATGGCCCAGAGGTGAAGGTGTGACCCAGGCACTTGTTTCCTCTTATCAGGGAATGACTGACCACATTTTTGGAGGGAAAACTCAAGCAGCTGGGAGCAGTATGTGACCCCAGGCTAACTATGACTGTATCAATGGCAGTGAAGTGACACACAGCAGCCTGAACTTACCTTTCCTCCCTGAGAAACTCCGTGTCACCCTGTACCTGCGACTGGCCATCCTGATTCCTTCCTTCCCTCCCTCCTCTCTCCTCTGCCAAGGCACAGGTAAGCAGGACACTAGGTCTTCCTTTTAGAGCATCTCAAAGTTGTCCTTTGCCGCCAGAATTTCCAGGCAGTCCCTGCTGGTCTCAGCCAGACCCAGATGTGATGGGCAGTAGATGCTTACGACTGAAGTGACTGCATTACAACCACAGTTGTTGGAGTCAGCTGAAGGTCTAATCTCTCTGGCTTGATCTCAAGTGTGGTGGCTCCAATGCACAATTGTTTTCACCATGATATCCGTCATTTTCATCAGGGCTTCCTGGGCCCTGAGTTGCACCACACTGGGCTTGGGTGGCTGCCTCTCTCTCCAGCCTTCCCACCATCCTCCTGCCTGGGAGCAGCGATTGCTCTGCTGCCACCTGTGTGCCACAGTGAGTAAGGGTGGCAAGGGGCCCATGGACACACATAAGCCAAAATCAGGGCCTTGGTGAATGTAGACAGGATGAGAGCAGGGAGAGAAAGTTGCTCTGAGGAGTGCCTGACCTTTCTGGGGCTTACGTGAAGGATGTATGTAGTGTTTGCAGTGCCCCCAGGGAATGCAGGCAGCTATGGCTGGACATTGGGTAGGGAGAATCTCCCCCAGGGATGTTGTGTCAGTACCCACCTTTGTGGGGTTTCTTTGTAAAAGGCTCTGCTGTGCAGCCATTTAACACCTCTTCCTGCTCACAGTGGAGTGGCCTCCCTTACCAACAATGGCTTTGCACAGTCTTCAGTTCCCTGCTAATCATAGCCTGGACATGGGTCTGTAACACCCAACAAACAATAGTGTCCACTTGTAGGCAGCTGCTAGTTGGCCACGGGAGGGAAGGCTGTGGCTGTGAGTTCTGTCCCTTCTGTGAGCACTTCCAGGTCCAGAAATCTAGAAACCTAATGGTGTCTGCAGATGCAGCCAAAGGACCAGTCTCTGTCCCCTCTTTTAGTTGCCAATCCCCAGAAAATAGCAGGTATTTGGAACAGTTTCCTCTCACTTGAGCTTTATGTACTTTAACTGCCTGAGAAAAGAGAGGGAGAAAAGCTTGAGAATCACACTCTGTTGATGGCACTGTCTGCTGAGTGGGTTTCAAAGCAGAGTTGAGACCCAGCCCAAATATAAGTACCCTCCCACAAAGATGTAGAAACTGCTCTCAATTAACTTGTTTTGGGATTAGGAAACTTGGAGAACAGATACTCAAGTTTATTTCAGTGTTTTTCAAAAGACTCCTTCCCTTATCCCCCAAACTAAGGCCATCCTAATTGCTTTCTGAAAGCCTCTTTTATATTTCTGAAGTCTTCCTACTGACTTCACTGAAAACCAGATCAAACTCTGAACTCTCTAAAGTTATTATATCATCTGTACATCTTTTAAAAGTAGAACATGATGTGTCATGTTGGGCCTGTCATAGAAAGTACAGATTAGTATTCAGGTGCAAGATGAGTGTTTTCATTGGCAAGGCAACTAATGTGGAGCTTTTTTTTTTTAAGAAGTGGTTCCTAACCCTTCAGGAGTTGTAATGTTTTTTTTTCCATTAGGAAGACAATGTTGGTATCAAGTGCTGCTTTTCGTATGTCCTACCAAATCCATATATTCAGGGAACTAAATCTTAAATGTTTTTGCTTCCAAATGATTAACTGTTCAAATAAAGCACTGTCATGTTGCTCTTGTTTTAACACTGGTGCTGCAAACTAACCTGGAGACATTGCAATGAGCCTTTAATCCCCTCTGCCTCGGCATAATGCACATGATGGTCTTACTCCGGTTCCCTGCATTTGGCTTGCCCCTCGCTGCTTTTGCACTGTGAGGAAAACCATGGCTTTCTTCTATTTCTTGCTGTTTACACTTCTAGGCACATGCCTACAAAAATATTTTCCACTTATTTTATTTTAAGGCTCTTGCTTTGGCATTTTTCAGTCACACCCTGGAGAGACACCTGAAAGAAAAGAAAACATTACCTGGATGCTAGCTTGTGCAGTGCTTCTAATTAAATCCTGCATAATGACAAAATCCCCTCCTGCCATTTGTTGAGATTTTCCCCACAGCATTATGCATCCTCTTAATTAAGAGCAGAACCTAAGTAATACCTGTTTTATTCCCTCTTGCTTCCAATTAGTCATCCATTGATCATTACGCACTCAACATTTGACAATTAAAGACCCCCCAGTCTCTGCAGGACCGGGATGTGTAGTCCTTCAGAAATGACACATCTAGATTAACGTGAGGAGAGCTGCACTGGCGAGTAATGGGGCAGGACGTGGGGGAAGGGGGAGGAGAAGGCCACCCAAGTGGAACAAAAAACGTGTAACATATGCAAATGTTCAATAAGTGGTATGCGTTTCATACACTGTATGTATATGAAGTCATATACAAAGCTCAGCTGGTGGCCGCACTGCTTTTGGGAGGCCTGAGAATTTGAGGGAACACTTGAATTCTCATATGATCCAATGTACCTAGTCCTCTGTCTTTAAGATACAAAGCTATTCCCCATGTGGCTCCTTGCCTCTGCTTTTTTTTAGGAGAGCAGGAGTTAGCATCTGCTTCTCTGTTGCCACTGGGACTGCAGGCTTACAAACACAGCCCCCACCAAGTCAGTCACTCCAAGACCCAGCAGCAGCCACATGCAGTTGTGCCTGAGCCAGGAGTGTGGCAGCTCGGGGTGTCGAAGAGGCCTCCAGGGAAGCTGCAGGCTTCATTGCCACTCTCTCCTGGAAGCCTGACCCACGAGCAGGGGTGGCCCTGGCCCTGTGCAGTTCCAGGACCTGGGACCACTTCAGGTCTTTTCTAATACTAGGAACCCTTTCCATAGGAATAGCATCTTCTAGCTAGGGAAATCCAGCAGCCTAGTGGGTCTGGGAGGCAGCCCAAAGCCTGAGCTGCAGCAGTGAATACAGCACAGGGGATTCCATGGCTTATGGACAAGCCTCTGGCATGAGGCTGAGCCCCAGCAGTCAGAAAGCATCCCTGAATTCTTTTTTCTTTTTCCAGATTAAAATCCATCCATTACAGGGCTCAGGAATTTTCTGTGAAGCTGTGACAATAAGTAGCTGAGCAAACTTCACAAGGCTCTGGGTGCGGGGACTCAGCAACAAATGCTGATGCACAAAAAAGCAAACCAGAGCCCTTGGCAAGCTCTAGCCTGGCTGCAGAGGAAGGAGGATAATCTCATTTCTTTGCTCTTTGCCCTTTTAGCTATTCACAGGGCTTAATGCCGAGTTATTCCCAACAATGAGCCAAACAATCAAACTTCCATCTGGCCTGGTCATGCAGATGCAACACGTGCCCTCCAGTCACAGGCCACACCAGTCTTGTGAATTTTTTTCTCTGTCTTGAACATACACTATTTACCCCTACCCTGTGACAGAGAAGATATTTACATCAGGTAACAGAAAATGCAGTTCATGCTTCTCAGCCTGCTCTAATCTAATCACCCAAATCCCCAGGCACAACGAAGCACAGGCGCTATGAGCACAGCTGGTGCTGCGAACACAGCTGGTGCCGCAACCTTTGGCTCTCTCTCTCCATGACACGAAGCAGTGCCTATCAGCTAATGACCTGTTTTTCCTGGGAGGGCAGTTCTTTCAGCCCTCCTGCGTATGCATGCCGCAGGCTCCAAACTGCAGCCATGCCCTTGGGAGAAATGTTTTCTCTCCCTGACTTTAAAATCAGCTGCAGGTTGCTCTTTGCAGTAGCCAGGGACACAGAGCATCACTGGGACATGGCAGCAGCCCTTGCTGCTACCAACTATCTCCTGGAAATATGGATTGTAACTGATCATGTAGTGGGAACCATCAGAAAAAAAAAGAAAGAAAAATAGAAGAAAAAAAATTGTTGTTAACACCATTCTGCCCTCTAATCTACTCATTTCCCAGTCTTATATTTTTGTTAAGCATTCAGCTGCAGGGGAGGAATACAAGGAGATGGACTGATGTTTTGTAATGTTTTTATGTGTGAGTTTCCTTTTGAGATACAGATAAATGCACACACACACACACACACACACACACACAAGAAGAGCATCTGTATTAAAAGGCAATAGAAAATAATCTCACAGACTTAAGTGAAGCCAGCATTTCCCCTCTAACATTCAAAATGAACTTCAGCAACCTAGTTTTAGCTGTAAGAAGTTCTCCTGAGAAATTTAGAAGCACTGAGAGGGAGGCACTAGCACCCTGCTCCAGTAGGAATCCTGGCAAGGGGCCTCTTTTCTGTTGAAAGGACACAGGTTCTGGCTTGGTCTGCGCAGGAAAATTTGAAACTAAAGTGCCCTCTTCTTCAGTTAAGATGGCAGAGAATGCTGCTCCAGTCGACAGGAGTCTCCTCAGTGATAAAATATCCCTGTATATGAGTCACAGGAAATTATAATCACTGTTTTCCAAGACTGCAGAACACAATGAGATTTCTGAGCTACAAACAGACTTCAATTATTCTTGAAAGACAGACAGACCCTCAAACTGACAAGACTGGAGAAAATAAATATCCTTTTGTTTGCACTGCTGGGGGTAATTTCCCATTAGACAGGAAAAGACTTCTTTGATGAATGAATATTGTCTACACTTTAGAAGAGGAGCTACTGTATATCTCCTAATAGCTCTTGCATGCTTGGGCTCAGCCTCGTGTGAGGCTCGTAAACCTCTTGGGTACAATATGGTTGCATTCATTAGTGTACTGCATTTTTATTGCGGAGCTTGAGAAAAGGATGGTGCATATTAAAATAAATCTGAGCAACTTTCTACTCACCTTGAAGTTATGTGGCAAGGTCAAGTACATTTACAATCTGCCTTCTTGATCTGCAGGTAGTCCTTTCCAGTCTAGAGGCTTCAGGAGAAACACTCACACTGGAGACAGATTTTCCATTTGTGATTATTCTTGTAATTTTAGCAGTTAATCACTTTTCTGTTTTGTATTTACTTTGTTTGTTCTACAATGGTAATTAAATCAAAACCAGAGCATCACATAGAACTAAGTCGAGCACTGTTTACATAAGCCAAAGAATATTGTGTTAGTGCCTTTGACAAATGTTGGTCTTTTTCAAAGACCACCAAGTCTCACATCATTTCCTTCCCACAGAGATATAGTAATAATTGTAGTAGCAGTCCCTTTGGCATCAGTGTTGCATTTCTGCCTGCCATTTTTCTTGGGAATGGTGTTGAATTAAACTTGGCCTAGAGATGCCTGCGTCACCCCACGGAGTCCTTTCAGCTGCTGGGAGGTCTTCTGAAAGACCTCTTCTGGAACTTCACCACCTCACTGTGGATCAGCTGGGAGTCAGGTGGGCAGTGGGTGGGAGCATTTGGCCGCTTGTATTTATCTGGATGGAATTTATTAGCCTTGCATTAAAAAATTATTGGAGGGAACAGGAAATTCTTAGTCTCATAAATTCAACTTTACAGTCACCACACAGCTATTTGTGGTGTATACACAGTGTTAAGAAAAGGCTTTTATTAATTTATAGCAAAAATGCTAACAACCTTGTTTAAATTTTTTGCTAATGTTTTTATTTGAGAGATTAAAAAACCCAAACAACAAAACTCCCAACATTAATAAAAAGAAGCGGAAGAGCTACCGATGAGAAATGGTCTGGATTTGCCACTCAACAGTGGCACCAGTCTGCACACAAGCCAGCTGCAGGCAGAGATCCGGCAGAGACCAACATGGTACTCATAGACCGAATGCAATACAAGGAACAGCAAACCCAAAGAATCAGAAATAAAGGCCATAAAACCCCAACAACGCCCCATCTGAGTCTTACTTCCAATGAGAAACATAGGCAAACTAATGTTTTAGGCTCATCCCGCATTACAGATGGAATCTGCACTCAAATTTGTGGCATAGCAAAGGCTGCTAAGGAACTTGGCAGAATGGCCATGCTGCGCCACCGAGCACTGGGCTGAGTTGGTGACGTTTTGGCTTCGCCAGCCCGTTGAGTTACTATGGAGTCCTCAGTTCCGTGGAGGATGTGTTAAGGCAGGGGGGTAGCTGTGGGAAAAAAAAAAGAGGGCCACGACTTGCTTTGTAAGTACTACGAGGAAGCTAAAAGTCCGACAAGATTCATGGCCTCTTCAGTACTCCGCAGCTACAGGTACAGCAACATTGAATATATCATGTACATAACATTGCTCATAGACTCTACATGTAAAACGTTAACCAATTTATCATGGAAACCTGGTAACAAGCAACATTTCCATATAAATTCACACTTTGAGAAAGGCTAAGTGTGGAAGCCTCCTTTGCAAGAGGATTTTCGGTCAAAGTTTTGTATAGAAAATATTAAAACAACGACAATTTGTTCTCTGAATCTCAATTCATTAATGGGTTAGTTTTCACTAATGGAGAAAGTTTCTCTTTAGAAAACGTGTGAATCTTCAGAATACAAATTCACAATCTAAGTATTAAATAATTAAAAAAAAGAGTTTCAAACGTTGGGAAGTCTTAGTTGGCTGCAATCTTTTAAAGCGGTAACAGCAATACAAGGCATAGAAAATCTTTTCCGGCAACACTTGTAACTGTAAAAGTTGTCACGTTAAATGCAACAGAACTAATAAAGAACAAACTGCTTGTAGAACAGAAAAATGAGAGACTAGCTATGCATTCAATCATCTTTCTTACAGTTGAACTCCAGTTGTTTAAAAACATACTGACTTAATAATTTGGAAAATCATGTCCCATAGGTAACTGGTCTGCATACTCCTATGAAATATGATGCCTCAAATGGCATGACACCCCTTCTTGAAAAGTCTTTCATCTCATTTCCACCATTATCTCTACAGTTTAAACAGAAAAACAACTGTCCAAATGTAAAATGCTCTTTTTTTAATTACTAAATTAAGAAAGTTAAACAGTTTTAAAATGTAAACTTGCAAATAAACCATAACAAAATGTAATTAAGACTTTAAAATTTGCAACTCAGTATTAAAAACTCAATGGAAATAGAAAGGAATTTTTTTTTGTTTTTTGGTTAAACGTAAGTATTTCAAGGCTGGTACAGACAACTGAAAAGGTAATACTTTGTTCTGTGCATCCCCCATGAAATGTAAAGAAGTGCATAGTAATTCCACTGGAGAACTTGCAGACACAGAGAAAATAATTTCATTAGCAGTACAGGACATTTAACACACTTATTTTACAATGAAAAAATGTTACACATAAAACAGAAAAATCCTAGTTGCATGACCAACAATTTAGCAGGGGGACATGGCTAAAATGCTATGATTTTAAGACCATCTGAATGCGGTTACACTGCTTAATAAATCTTTTTGAAACATTTCAGTATACATGTTTTGATACAAGAAGTCCTTGCAGTTTCAATTTCCAGTTCAAACGGTGATGGTGTAGTTTTCTTGCTTTAAATATGTTCGTTTTAATTTCAAGAACAAATCATCACACACTTGTCAAACATTGGAAACATTACTGTAAATACAGCACATGATTCCTGAAAGAGCAAAGTTACAACCATCTACAGGTACATAATCAAAAACAAAAAGTGCAATCCAATTTAAAAAAATCATGCTTGGCAAAAGCCAAAAATTAGATCACTGGCTTTCAGAATCCCACCAGTGTTTTCATGTCTGCAGTAAAATTATCGCTTTCTGGGTACTGCTGCAGCAGGATTCATTCAATTCCAAATGAGTTTCCTTTGCAATAGCACCCATATACTGTATGTACAGGTATGTATATATATTATATATATTTTATATATAAAAAAGCAAAAAACCAAACACCTGTCCTGATTTTTTTATTTGTTAAAACATGAAAAAAAATGTTTTAGACAAAGAGGCCACTTCTGGAAAATAATACTTTTAGTTGAATCAGAAGACTAGTTAAAATCACATAGGTTTTGCATTTTAAAAAAAGGAAAGCACTAGGATCAGTTATTGGCACTGAGTTACTATTTACAATGAACAGAGGTTTTGCAGTTTACATAACATCAATACAATGCAGTTTTGGAGTCTTTGATTAAGAAAAAAACAAGTGTTTTTCTCCTTTTCATCCAGGACATTCAGATTACTAGGACAAGTGGTCATAGGCAAGGGCTACGGAAGTTCTCAGCTTCAGCCCCTCCTGTGCACTGAGGTGCTGGAAGATGCTGCACTCTGGAGAAGCTGATCACAGAGTTGGAAGGTAAAGGTCAGGTGGGACAGGGCTGAGAAACACCTGGTAATTCATGACAGTGTCTGAAAACCAGGGAT
This sequence comes from Pyrocephalus nanus, assembly GCA_038380795.1. Classification (NCBI taxonomy): domain Eukaryota; kingdom Metazoa; phylum Chordata; class Aves; order Passeriformes; family Tyrannidae; genus Pyrocephalus; species Pyrocephalus nanus. The sequence continues at coordinate 46,930,846 of CM076260.1, forward strand.
TTACAGGTTGTCACCGGGCTGGTACTGGGGTTCTGTTGCAGTGAAGTAGTCTTCAAGAAAACCCTGTAAATATTCAAAAGTGGGACGCTCCTCTGGGTCTTTTTTCCAGCAGTGAATCATAAGCTCGTGCAAGGAGATGGGACAGTCCTGAGGACATGGCATCCGATAACCTCGTTCTACTTGCTCCAAGACTTCACGGTTATTCATGCCTGTAAAGGGCATACAAATGCACAGTTAAATTACAGGAAAATGAACCCAAGTATAATTATATCTATGTGTGGTTTTCTCAATCATACTAATTTCTTTTGTTTATTATTTTCTTTCTCAGTAGAGGGTTTTAGGATCCAGACATCAGCAAAATGCTGCTCCCATGGTTACCCTCTTGGCTTACTCACAATGGGCAGGATTTGGTGCTTTTCCTCTCCAACAGCAGTAGCTGTGAAATATATTATGTAAAATGCTTAAGGAAAAAAAATCCATTGCAACAAATAGAAAATTCAAAGTTAGAGAAATTAGGATGAATTTTTGAAACCCTCACACTGAGTGTGGGCCTTTCTGGAATCATTCTGTAAGGTCATGCTGCAGAGACTTTAAGACAAACTCAGCCACTCTGGGCTTCCAGGGATTTCCAGCAGCATCACCCTCAGTGTCAGTTCAGAAGCTTATTGCTGCTGATTTGCCCTCTCTCCATGTGAGCTGGTTAATATTGTTTCTATCATATTCCACCATTCCATCCCAACCCAGAATAGAGCAATGTTGCTCAGAAGACAAGTCAAATACCAAGCAAAACAGCTCCATTGCAGAACCACAGTTCTCTCTCAAAAAAAGGTAAAAAGTTACATTACCTTCACAGAATCACAGAAACATTTAGGTTGGAAAAGACCCTTAAGATTATCAAGTCCAATTGTTAACCTAACACTGCCAAGTCCACCACTAAAGGACATCCCTAAGTGCCACATCCCTAAGTCTTTTAAATACCTCCAGGGATGGTGGCTTATCTTGCTTGTCTCTAAGAGGCAGGCCAGGCCCTTTGCTACACTATCTTTTCTATACAATCCCTTCAACCCTCGATTCCTCTGCTGAGATGCTTTTCACCAAACATTAATTGCAATCAACCTCAGCTTCAGTTTACATATCTTTTCCAGTAATTCCTTTGGCTTTTGAACAGTACCAAAGGTAAGACTGGCACTGCAGGCAGGCAGAGGTGTTTCACAGAAGCACGCATGCTGACTGCAAGCTTTGTGGTTTGACATTTGGCAAGCCTTGCCCCAGTCGTCTGCTGAAAAATATTGGTAGGCTTCACTCCCCTGACTTAGTGGGTCCTGCCAGGTAGCTCAGCAGGAGAACCAGCAGACACAAGTTTCTTCATGACCAAATCTAGAAACCAGCACCTTGATGTTGCACTTTCTGTTAGCTTATCCTCTCCCTGGCTTCCATGACATCATCCTTCCCTATGAATCTTCCACTTTCTTCTTTCAGGTTGTTCTCTTTAAGAATTTGCTTGTCCCACCTTCAAGACACAGGGAATTCTCTCTACTTCATATTTTTTATAGACTTATTTGTTAGGAATAAATCAACCACCTTCCTTGATACAGATTCATTTGTCTCCTCTACACTTTGACTAGTGGAAATGTCTGGTTTTGGCTGAGATAGAGTTAATTTTCTTCCTAGTAGCTGGTACAGTGCTGTGGTTTGGATTTAGTATGAGAATAATACTGATAAACACAGATGTTTTAGTTGTTGATAAGTAGTGTTTATCCTAAGTCAAGGACTTTTCAGTTTCTCATGCTCTGCCAGTGAGGAGGTGCACAAGAAGCTGGGAGAAACTGTATTGTGCATCACTTGTTTTCCTTGGCTTTTATGCCTCTCTTTTTCACTTTCATTAAAATTATTAATATATTTTACTTTATTTCAATTATTAACTATTTTTATCTCAACCTCTTGGTTGGATATCAGCAGGAGGATATTACCTTATCAAGGTAGAAGAAAAGGTTATACCTTTAATCCAATTCTCCTCCTCATGCCGCCTTGGTGGGGGCAGGGAGAGTGAGTGTCTGCGTGGTGCAAATCCTTGGATTTGGTGTTTAGCAGTGATAATTGCAAAAAGAAAGGTTAGATTACTGATTTACAGTATTTCCTAACCTGTAGACCAACCCTTTAGCACTGGTTTCTTGGGTTTCATTTATCATCTAACACCCACTGTATTTTTGGTGTTAGATGTTTGTAAGTAGGAGTAAACAGTTTGTATGGCATCTAAAGTAGACCACGGTTAGGACTTCAACATGATGAATATGGAGTGACAACTGTTCTCTGCAGACATCAGATCCTGCATAGAGTTAAGGCTCTTGTCTATTATTGTCTCCAAAATGATGTTGTTAGGTCACAGAGGCTCACAACAAACCAGAAAAGCTTGCCACACGCTGAACAAATATTTGGGTATTCTTCACTAACCAACAAGAACATCTTCAAAGGTATTTTACTTTTTCATTAAATTACAAGACAACACTAGTGGTCTGTTACTCATCACCAACTCAAGGCATCATCAACCCAAACCTTCTGGCCTTGCTGGTTTCAAGAGGCTACAAGAAAAAACACTGGCATTTTTTTCACAGTGTATTCTCCCTATTAGTTTTATAAATTTGTGTTTTGAACAAAAATCTGCACCCTTTTTTCATATCATTGTCTTTGAATCAGCTGAATTACCTCATATTTTGGGGTAAGAACTTCTCCTGTGCTTTGCTTCCCTTACATATTAACGGCTATGAAAATAACTGTTACCATTACCTCATCTATTGCATACACCTAAAAGTACTAGCAAACTGCATTCTTTGTTTTTATTTTGGCAATACGCCTTTAAGTACAACATGGATGGAAGCAACAGCAGCAGAAAAGCTTCTTCCCAACTGATTTGTTGTTATAAGATATCAAATGTTTGGTATTTTTACCCAGTGCTCTACTCAGTGCTGCAAAGCACACTCTGAAACCTGATAAGGAACTGTGTGCTGGAAAAAAACCCTGAGGAAACAGAGGGGGAGGGAAAACATAAACAGCTCTTCACTTCCCTTTGTTTAACAAAAGGATAGAAAAAAGAACATGAAAGAGACATTGCTGTCTGAAATCACAGTAATTTCTTTTCGTCCTTGGAAAGTGAGTCAAGCCAGGTTTTCTCATCATGGTTTAATCCAGGAAAATGCCTTTCTTTTCCTTTCTCTTTTCCCTTCCCTCACAGTAAAACCCAGATATGAAACTAAACCAAGTAATCCTCATGTTCCTCACTGGAATTCATATATCCAGCAAGGGCTGAAGCATCTAGGATTTGCCAGAGAAATTCTGTTGTTTTTGACATGTGCTGATAATTTAAAAAAGAAGTTTCAAAGACTTTTTTTTCCTAAATCTACTGGATTATTTCATAGACTTATGAAAATAGCAGTGTTTCAGGTACACATTTTAACTCTGAAGAGGCCTAATGATGTTTACAAACTTATTCTGTAGATTCACTAATCTTATCCTGCAAGTTTTAGTGTTTCTCTTTTGATAGCAGGAGCCTGTCATATCTGCACTTCTAATACCACATAGAGAATATTTGAGCAGTCTTTACAACTCCTCTCTTCTAATGAATCCCCAAGAGTTTCAACTCTTAGTAAATAATAAATGACGTTCTGCTTGCACTATGCTTCTAGACCCCTTAAAAGTTTATCCTAAAATCCCTAAATCTGTGGAATAAAACACTTAGCAATATTCTTCTGCTAACTACAGCTATTTCACCTGGGTCGGGGCAACCTCTGATAACAATACAGGCTGGAGGGTGAATAGATTGAGAGCAGCCCTGTTGAGAAGGACTTGGGGGTGCTGATGGATGAGGGGCTGGACATGAACCAGCAATGTGCACTTGCAGCCCAGAAAGCCAACTGTGTCCTGGGCTGCATCAAAAGCACCATGGCCAGCAGGTTGAGGGAGGTGATTCTGCCTCTCTAATCTCCTCTGGTGACACTCCACGTGGAGTACTGCATCCCAGCTCTGGGGTTCTCAGCACAGGAAGGAAGGACATTGACCTGCTGAAGCAAACCCAGAGAAGGTCCACGAAGATGATTAGAGGTCTGGAGCACCTCTCCTATGAGAAATGGGTGAGAAAATCAGGATTGTTCAGCCTAGAAAAGGGAAGGATCCAGGGAGACCTTATTGTGGCCTTTCAGTGCTTGAAGGGGGCCTATAAGAATGATGGGAACAACATTTTTAGCAGGCCCTCTTGCAGTAGGACAAGGGCTAATGGTTTTAAAATGAAGGGATTTGATTTAGATTATATATAAGAAAAAAGGTTTTTTACAATGAGGGTGGTGAAATACTGGATCAAGTTGCCTGGAGAGGTCATGGATGCCCCCAACCCTGTGAATGTTCAAGGCCAGATTGGATGGGGCTCTGAGTAACCTGATCTAGCTGAAGATGTCCCTGCTTTTTGCAAGTGGATTGGATTAGTTAACTTTTGAAAGGTCCCTTCTAACCCAAACTATTCGATGAATTCTTCAAATTTGTGAAAAAACAGTTTATACTCGTTATGTTTCTAGAATTACAGTTTGGTCCAAGAAGAAAACATCCTGTTTCCAAAACTTTTCCATTAGCCTTTTAATTGTCTGAGAAGACCAAAAATCAAGTAACCTCCCATCATCCAGCTTCATTAGTGAAACCTCCAATAATCTTAGGATGCCACAGTATATGGCCACTTTAATGCACAATACAATAAAAATCTACTGCCTGTATGGACTGAGGACAGAAACTCAATACTGCTTGGCTTTTCATAGAAAAGCAGTAACTTAAAGTTACAGTGGCTTTCAGAGTTACTTTAAGAGTTACTGTGACACAAAAGAGGATGTGAAGTTTCCATTTGTGGCTAAAGAAAACACTGGAAAGTGCTTTGAAGTGCTCTGAGCAGCTTGATAGATGGAGCACAGCAGATGTGCAAATAGCACAGATCTGGGCAATGCTGCTCTTCCAGAAGACCAGAAACCTTACTGTAACTAGGCAGAGTCCCCACATACAAAGCTAATGAGCTATATAGACTACTTTGGGCCGTGTGAAGGCCAGTGAGGAGAGTGATGGTTTTAAACTCCTTTATTCTTGCTTTCTTCTGCTAGGATGAGAATGATGCTCCTTCCAGACCCACTGCATGCTTTCAGACCAGTGATCAAACTAATACAGTGCACTGAAGGGAACAGGAAAGCTGCTCCTAAGGGAAGACAGCCTTTGAAGCATAATGCTGTTCTTACTGAGTACAATGCAAACATAGTTTTCTGTGGAAAAGCAGTAAAAAGTTTTAAAAATCTGGAAGTCATACTACTTCATTTAGAAATTAAAGCCTGAAAACCCCCAGCATTTCCTCATCCTCAAAGCACCCACAAAGCTAGACTGTCAATATCTGTTCTTTGTTTTGGTTTTGCTTTTTAAAATAAATTATTATTTGCCTGGTGTAATAGATGCTACAGCATTTGTGACTGGAGCTTCCCTGCTTGCGAGGAAACCCACCTGACCTTATCTATGCTGTGTGCTGAGTATACATCTTTCTCAGCTCCTCATCTACCACCCATAGTGATGCTACACACACACATATGCTGGCTCCCTGATGCATATTTGGCCTCAAGCTTGGGCACCATGCGTTCTCTGGCACTTGTGGCCCAGATTCCCCCAGAGATATGGAGGCTGAACACGGCTCCCCCGAGAGACTGCAGGGTTGCTTGGAGCCCAGGCTCAAAAACCTGCTTGGCCAGAGGCAGCAATGTGGATAGCACCATGGTGGCTGTCACAATAGACATAAAATGTAAATGCTCTTGATGTGACAAGTGCAGCAGAAAGCAGAAGGGGCAAGTTCAGAGGTGCTTGTTCTGTGTGGCAGAGATTTTTAGTTATCCAAAAGGCAGCGTGTTAAAACCCCACACATTCTCTGACTACTGTTAGAGAAATTCAACCTCCTACTCTTAAACTCCATTAAAAAACAAAACAAAACAAAAAAAACCCAAACTAAAATCCAAAGGGCATTTGTCAAAGGGAAAGAAACAGACATTGAAAAAGGTCGACAAACCAACTACTTTTTTAAACTTGGTTCCTCCTCTGCCCATGTCTATTATTTATTTCCCCACTGTAATAATGCCCAAAAAGACTGTGAAAGTTGCTTATTTCAATCTGCTGCCCTGTGAAAAGAATAGGAAAGCATAAAACCCCGTACATAAATTAGTTATCATAGTAGTCTATTATGACCATTGACGGCGAAACAGGCTTAGTTGAAATATGAACATGAGGACACCTGTCAAAAAGTTGGTCTTGCTTGTGGGAGTTATAGGGCCTGGGGCAAAACCTGATTATGAACTCTAGCCTGATCTTCATCTCTGCCAGCAAAATCTTTACTGCTTATATATCTCACCACTGCTCCAACCTCTCTTCCAAAATGGGGCATCACGACGGGAGCTGCTTTAAATCTGGGGGGACAAAGCACACCAAGTTTTGTTCTACCCATTCTGCTCCCCTCCTATAAACTGCCTGCTTTCTCCTTCTGTCCTCCTCATTGTGCTTATCTCTCCTTCTACACAGGTTTAAAACAATGCCTGGTTCCAGGCACTGGAAGGCATGAGGTACAGTGCCCTGGGGGCATGGGTACCACACTAGAACTAGGGTGTGTGCTATAAATAATCCCTCCAGGCACTAAGAGCTTGTCAAGCAAGAGAGCAATCCCTTTGTCTGAGGGCCTCTCCCCACTTCCCCCCCTCAGCGTGCTACACGTTGTAAGCAGGAACATCAGGACAACATGCCCACATCTGTTTAAGAAATTGGATATTACAGCAGAGTGACAGTTCCATGACCCTCTTTGTTTCAAGGCTGATGCTGTTCAGAGCTTTTAAATCCACACAACTTGGGTGCCAAAGTGGCTGGCAGTGCCAACAAATTGCATTCTGTCACCTAGAAGTTGTCTACTTGGGTGAAGATGTCTTGCTTCTCAGGGTGATTGAAATCCCATCTTTTCCTCCTTGTGCAAGCCATGCCACGGTGGCAGAAAAAGCCCTGTGGGTGCATCTGAATGCTACTCCGTGCCTCAGACAGGGATATGTATTCATGAAACTTTGTCCTTCCAGGAGGTCCTTCCTCCTCCCAGCATGAAGCAGAAGATGGATGGTCCTTTCTATGTCAGGGGAAGATAGTCTTTTCTACAGACCTCAGGAGGCCTTTGTCACTTTGGGAAGTCTGAGCCCTCTTTTCAGCCCACATGCAAAGATAGAACCTTCTGAGAAGGCTTCAGTTCCTCTCCACTGTTGCCTCAGCCTATAAAAGCTTTCCCAGTTAGGGTCTGGGGACCGAGACTGGATTGAAATCTGTAAAGACTTTGGAAAGTCAAATGTAAAACAGAAGCTGCTCTTAGGTAAAACTGACTAAAACTTGTCCCCTCACTGAGGGGAGTGATGGTGGCCATGGAAATGGTTAAGGCCTCCCGGATGAGCAATCTTGGAGTCCCCACAGGGAGGAATGGCCCTGGCATAGAGCACAGGCAGTGTGTAACCAAGGTAGTACATGACCGTCCAGAAAATTGCTGACTTTGTGATATGTAACACACAAAAAATTGCTTCCAGCTACTTCATGTCTTCCCAGTGCAGGTGGGGGAGAGTGAGCTGGAAGGACTTTTGGTGTGTGAGGGCTTTATGCAGTGAGGAATGAAGGGGGAGGGCTGTGCTAAAAGAGGAGAGATGCTGCTGGTTGTCTTTGATGTGCTCAAACTGCCACATAATAAAACTGTCCAGAATTTCAGGACACAGCCCATGCCTGAGATTACTGTCATGACTCCCAGAAGAAGTTATATATTGCAAGCACTTAAATGCAGATCCAGTGGACTTTTTTCCTTTGGGGAGGGAAAGGAACATCTGTGAAGTGCAGACATCCACAGCCAACACTGTGTTCAGCTACAAACATGGGGCTTAGATTGTCATTTTCTTGTTTAAATGGTATTTTCCCTGCGTGTGTGCGTGTGTCTGTTTGTGCTCATGCACGTGACAAGGCAGATGGTTAAGTCACTAAGCATATTTGCCCCACCAATAGAGCACAGGGAAAAAAAAAATCACCTTAACTCTACAGGGGGACTCATGCCTCCCACAGAAACATGTCATCTTGTTTTCTGTTACCTCATTTTGTGGTCTCTGTCACAGCTTTGCTAAACTGCTCGCTGTTAATCAAGCCAAAATTCACTTCTGATCATGAGATGCCTTTCAGTCCCCTTATTCTCTACCCAGATATCAGTTACTGGATGTTCGGTGCTAGCAAAGTTGACATTCCTGGTGAAAGTCTGAGGCATTAGTTTTGCAGAGTTCAGGATTCTGAAGTGGCATGAGATACCACAGGATAAACAGAACTCCACTTTGATGCTTCTCCTGCTCAATTTGATATATGGAACTGACTGCTCAGTCACAGCACAGGCTGGAACATCGAAACTGCTGTAGGGCACTTTCCATTAATTCACCTGCAGTGCACATGGCCATCTGGTTGAGTAGTTAGAGATTTATTTTTTTTTTTTAATAAAAAGAGTAAAGATGCATCTATATACATCTTTAGATGCAAGGCATCCCCTGTTGTTAGTATCTGTGCTGATGAGAAAATGAAGGGATTGAATTCTTTTCCATGTAATGGACGGCTTTCACCTCACCCCTCTCCTTTTCACCTGAATGCCTACAATCTTCAGGGGGGCAACAGAATGAAAAGTTCTTTCTGCATAAGCAGATCCAATCACCCCTCCTACAAATCCTAATCCGTTGGATACTTGGCAGGGTTTCAACAAAGAGCCATGGGGCCTCCGGTTCCCCCATGCAGAGAATCTGGCCCTGCTGTGACCCTGCCATGAGTTCTGGCCTGCACACTGCAGAGTTATTTTCTTTCCTTTCCATCCATCTCAAAAGCAAGGACTGAAATTTAAGAGTTTATAAAAAAGAGATTTGGTAATACCATACATTTAGACAGTCATCAAACCTTGCAGAGAACCAGACTGACAGAATAAATGGAATAAGGCCTCTCTGGGAGGCCTGTTGATATCTTAAAGTGAACGCAATGCTATGGAGACCTATTTGCTCCAGAATGTAGTCATTCTACATTGCTTCCGTTAGTTGTCTAGAAATTATATTAATTGAATTGAGAACAACTACAATATTAGAAATTAATATGTTGAATTGTCCCCTTGTCATTTTTATCAAGACCATTGCACAGCAGTTTTCAGTCAGAGCTGTTTCCAAGCATACACAGAACTTATGCATTATAACCATCCTCCTTTGAGCTCAGTGAATATAAACAAATGTTCCAGTTTAAGCACGTGGCTCATTCCCATTCCTTTTCCCAAGTGAAGTAGGACTGTTTTCTTACCTGGGTATGGCACTCTCCCTTTTGTTACCAGCTCTGTCAGTAGGATCCCAAAAGACCACACATCTGACTTTATTGTGAACCTTCCATACAGTGCTGCTTCTGGCGCCGTCCATTTAATGGGAAATTTTGCACCTAATGAAAGAATACATGAGTCTTAACCAGAATAGAGAGAGAATCAAAGTACCAGTTCACAGGTGACTGTTGTGTTCTGCAACATGTGTAGGTAGAAAGACCTGCAGTTAAATGTTAACAAAAAGCTCCATGGAGTCCGTCCACTCAGAGAGGACAGGCAGGTGGAACGTATAGGACACGAGGAAAGACTAAGCAGGGAAGGGGTGTGTTTGTCCCATATCCCAAGAGAAGGTTAGGAAGACATTTTGATTCTAGTTTGAAATTTTATAAAATGAAAAAAAAAAAAAAAACAACCAGTTTTTAAAAACAATTGAGCCCAATGTAGTAGAAATTCTTTCTCCTAAAATGTTTTAAATTAACATCTCCCTGAGATACTTGCAAGTCAAACACAGTTCGCACGTATAAGCAGAAATGAGATATATTTGGAAATGTACCTCCTAGTTTCCCTGCTCAAGCTGAGCAAAATGCAAACAGACAAACATGGTGAAAACATAAATTCAAACCAAACCTAATATTTCATTAGAAACATGCAAGGACTTAAAAATAATACTGCCATTCGAGTTGCTTGGAGTGCATGATGTCAAGGCACAACTTTGACCTGTGATTTATAACTTGACAATGTACTTTAAGCTCCTGGCACTGAAAAGCCTGTAGTGCCTTAAATACGTGCAGTTCTAATGTGTTCATCCATCATCAGAGCTTGCAGGAGCCAGTTGCGGCAAGGATAGTAAGATAACAAGCCTTTAAACACTGATTTATTTGCTTTTCCAATCATTTGCTGTTTTCTTAGGGAAAATATTTTCAGTATGACTTTAAAGAAAAGTCTTGTGGTAATAATTAACTCATAGTATGTATGAAAAAATATGCAGACATTTCCCCGGTGCCTTGTATTAACATACAGGCAAAAGAGTTGCATTGCTTATTGCTGATCCCTAGTGACAAACACTCTTGAATTTGGAAACAGACTGACTTTGACTTCCCACCACCCTCTCATAAAAGTTCCTGTAGCTTTCAGAAGGAGTGTGGAAAGTGTAACAGCGTGGACAAATCACTCTCAGGGAGTGAACTTATGGCACTGTTTAGAGTTCCCTGCTGATGCTGTTCTGCCATCACACCCAGTGCTAAATGTCCCATATCTTCAGCTATACAGCCCAATTTGTTGTGACTCAGAATGAAAAGTAAACACGGTAATTCTCATCTCCTTACTTAGTAAAACTTTGATGTGCTAAAATTTTTTCTGCTCCACACGTAAATGATCTTAAGAGAGACTATTACTCAGAAACAAATACATTTCTTTTTCTAGGCAAAATTGCAATTGCTCAAGTAAGTCCTGCTAAATTAAAAGATGCAAGACAAAGTTTCAAATCCCTAATTCCTGAAGTCAGGAACTTAAGTCTAGTTTAGCATCAGCACACCAGTGATTAGATTTGCAAAGGTGCTGGAGGATTTTTGGACGCCTATCCACTTTTTAAATTCTGCCTCTTTTGTAATTTCATTGGTTGGTGTGTAGGCAGGAACTAAAATTTGGATGCTTGACTTTGGTCTCCGTCTCCCTGACTTACACTTCTTTGTGTGACCAACCTTAGTTTACCAGACCCAAAATTTGTAGAACTTCATCTTCTCTTAAAATTGCCTTGGTTGTGATGTCTGAGTTCTCTGAGCAGTAGCTGCTGTCACTTGAACCTCTGTCGTGGAAGTTGGCCCTGCTTCAGCAGCACCAGCAGCCACGTGGGGTTGGCAACCGGCTCCTCCAGCCACCTGGGGCTCTACACCCCATGTCAGTCCCTGGAAAAACTGCAAGCTGTGTGTGTCTGGTTGTCAAGTTCCCTAGGTGGTGGTTCCCTAGTGCGTGGTTTTAGATGGGTTTATGCCGGCAGCCCTGCATGTAAGGGCCAGCGTCCCTCTGCTCTCTCATACGTGCAGCTGAGATAGTACACACAACCCGTGCCAGCTGAACAAATGAATAGCTCCAGGCTGGCCAGGAGCCTGAAGCCTTGGACATCGGCTGGTGGTGTATCAGATGGCCAAGCATGAGGGTTTGCTTGTTCACATGTTGCACACATTCATTCAGCAATTTTTCTTTCTTTATTCAGTTGTGTTTTTCTGAGAAACTTAGCCAAACCTGCTTTAATTCCCATGTGCTTCATACTCAAACACAAAGGTAGCAACCACCTATAACTCATCTTTGGAGAAAGGAAATCTCTTCAGACTCTTTTGTGGCCAGTTCCCCTGGTATTTTTGCCTTCCTCATATGCTGCCAGTGTGGCTCTAGGAGATGAGTATGTGGTGTGCTGAAGAATCATAGGAAGATGAGAGGCAAGGTAATTCCCTGAGAAGAGGGGACTATTACAGCACATGCCTCTTCCTGAGAGCTAGAGCTGGATGTCACTGGACTGTGATGAACACTGCTCGAGAAGACAAATGGTCTGTGCTGTGGATTATTGAATGACAGTACAGCTATTCATTAGTTCTTTATGTTGCCCCTGCTGCGGACGATTCTCTGACTAAAACAACTAATATAAAAATCACATGTTCTGCAGTTTGTGCAGTATTTCCTGATTGATGATAGATTTGAAGTGATAGATGGCAAGGAGAGAAAGGCAAGGTTGGCAGAGAGCTTGCTAGCAGAGCCCTGCCTCATGGCTTTCTGGCCCTGCAACACATGCTGGAAGCTAGATGGTCCAAGAGAGCCTGCAATCCAGTATGGCAGGGGTGTCAGTAAGGGGAGAGCAGAGACCAGTGAGGACACACCAAACTAGTCATCTGCACGTGCAGTGCATGCACTGCCACAACACAAAGACATCACACGCAGCTTGTGCGAATGGGTGTGTTGTGTGTGTTTGTCTAACAGGGATCCCCCCGAGGTGCTGCCTCCCATCCAGTGTCTGGCACTGGAGACTGAGACAGTGCACTGCTGTGAGAGCACAAAAAATTCCCACATGTGTTGAGCATTGCTTCGAAGCCTCCTGATTGCTGTTGCCATACAAAGCGTTTGAACAGACTAGACACTGTGCATGGCTCCTGACTGACACAGTTTCGGCGCTTACTCTCTTCCCAACGCACTGATTAGAAAACTCATCCCCTCCCTCTGCCCAGGCCTCAGCAGCTTATTAAACGAGCTGACTTTGTCTGCAAACAAATTACAGCATCAAATAAAATGTGTATTACTGACAAGCATGTTAATAAATCTGATAAGCCAAATTACCCCAGCTGACAACGCAGCCCATCTCCTACTTTGAAGGCAGATTTTACATCATTAGGGGAGCGATTTCTCTCTTTTTTTTTGCTGGAACATGTTTTATTACAAAATAGCACATCAGTAACCCCATGCATAAAACCCAACCACACACTGCATTCATCAGGTCAGGATAGCCTGTCTTTGCCCCAAAGCAAGGTACTAATCTGCTGCTTTTATCTCAGTCCCTTTTTTTTGAAATGTTTCAGCCTGGGAAAAGCCTTTTTTGGGTTTCTGCACTGCTTGCAACCACGTGAAACCAAAGCTGATGATACAGTTTACTATTAGGGCAACCAGCCCTGCCTCCTTCCTCTGAGGATTTTTGTTAGGTTCAGCCCTGTTCTTGGGACCTCTGCCTGGCTCTGCCCAGGCATTCACACAGGTTATCTCCCAGGAGGATTTCCTTGTGAAAAATCAATCCATGGCCCTGCTTTAATTCTTTGCTCGCTATAAGCAGGCCATGTGATGAGGAGTGGAGGGGGCTGGGATGATTGAGTGACCTTGACATACAGCTCGCAGCATGATTTCTTCTGAGGAAAGTGAAAATCCCTCAGAGCTTTGTTTTTCTTCAGATCTAAATCTTGATGAAGCAGAAACCTCTGAAATTCATGCCCCAGAGCCACTGCCAGCTTGATAATGATCCTGTTTCTGGAAATGCTACAAAGCTGCTACCTCTTGTACCTTAAAACCAAAGCCAATGCAGCACCCCAAGCTCTAAAACCCCCAAACTCAGGGAGCTCTCGGGTTAGTGACCAGAAAATGTGGTGTGGCACTGAATTGCTTCTGGGGCTGGAAAGGATAAGCCACAAAAGGTAAAAATGAAGTGCTGAAGCAAGCATGAAACAGGAAACGAGTCAGCCCTGGTAGGCGATGATGAGTGCCGTGTGGGAGGGACTGTGCAATTACATTTTTTGTTCTGTGAGAACGAACATGAAATTACAAGCCTGGCAAAACATCAGCGATGAGAAGCAGGCTCTGCAGGCGGACCCCTTCCCAGGAAGGGGGGTACAAGGGGCGGAACTGCAGGTCTAAACATCCCCCTCTCCCTCTCTGCCTGTACGCCCCCCTTCCTCTTGCCCTTCCTCTTGACCTGGCCTCGCTCCTTCTCAGGGAGCAGATGGCAGCTCTGTAGAGTGTATCAGCGGCACCCTTCCCAGACCCAGGTGGCTGGCTACTAAAAAAGCAAGAGTCCTTTCTCCTGTCTGCTCCTGGGCTGGCCAAGGGAATGGCAGGTAAAGAGCAAGAACAAAGCCCTAGACAAAGCCCTGGACACTACAGCCCGCAGTACAGTCAGTCACAAAAGAGACAGATCTGATTAGCTAGTGAACAAGTCCCTACTTAAAGGACTGGAAAGGGCCTGGAAGGAGGGGAAGAAAAAAAATCCCTGTTTATTTCTAGGAAATCAAAACAAGAAGCATCACTTGTTTTTAGGCAGGGCAAGAAGGAGGTATTTCTAAGTGTTAAGGAGGCAAAAATCATCTGAAAGTTTACAAACATGTACTAGAGCTCCCAGAATAGCTCTGACTTGTCTGGAAGGCATCAGAAAAATTCTTGTTTTTTCATGTGTGCTTGGAGTGACACTACTGCAAGTGCTGCCAGTGTATGCAGTAGAAACACGGCCTGGAAAATAACTCTGCTCTTTTTTTTTTTTTTTATATTAAGGAAATTTTAAATTTGTATCAGCTGCTACTGCTTAGAATAGTAACAACTCCAACCCAGCAACTCTGTGGAGCACTCAGCACTCTCCACAAAAATGCCATGTGCTTGGCTAAAACTCCACATATCTGTAAACCAGATCCAGTATAAGGGTAGCAGAACTGCATGGGAAATTCTGTGTTGAAAGTGATGGGAAGTTTCTCTTTGTCCTGTAGGATATCAGGAGTTTAAAGTCTTGCCTTAGAGGACTGACACAGCATTATCACCAGTGTAAGGAAATAATACTCAGTGCCTGACACTGTGTGTGTGGGGAAGATGTTGCAACAGCATCAGCCAAAAGAAGCCAGCCCCAGTGGCGCAGTCTGCAATACCGTCCATCAGTGTAGCCTTTGAAATGGGCGTCACATTAACAGGCATGTTTTTCCCCTTTGATTACTCACTTCCTCTAAAAGCAAGAGAAGCCAAATGCTCATTACAAGCCAAGAACTTTTTTTTATTTTTTGTATTATTTAATGGCAGTGTATAGCTGCTAGTCACACACTTTAAATCATTAGTGGCATGACCATCTCTTTCCTTCCTGACAATTGCTGAGAAATGGCAGTGCAGACAACAAACTGCTTTTTATTTGCCTCTCATAAATCAGGAGCAGTCAGGCCTCCTTTGTTCAAACCAAAAAGAAAATAAACCGGTCAGTAAAACATTACCACCAGGCTAAGTAATACCCACACAGGTTCAGGAATCCTGCACTCTAGCCCTCTGGGGCTCAAAGCATCCCCATCTGTTTCCTTTCAAAATATTTAATCAAAGACAAAAGTGACAGTGGGGGAAGGGAGGGGGAGATCAAGTGAAGCTGGAGAAAACCACCTCTTCCCCACGCCAACAATGAGCTCTGCACTAACACACTTAAGCCAAGAGAAGGATGACTGCTGAGGAGAGAGTGACCAGAGACTTTAATCTTCAGATTTTGCAAGGAAAAACATTTCCTTTCTCCCACAGGAGCTGCCAGTCTGGAGAACTTCCCACCCCCCTCCCCTCTGCTGGCCAGGCTCTCCTGTGTCCAAATTCCCACTGAAGCAGTAGTCAGCTAGATAAACAGAGCAGTCCCCAGATGCATCTCCTTGGAGCCTGAAGTAATAGGTCATGGGAAACAAGCAGAGGCAACCATTTCCTTCTGATACTGTGGTCTCCACCAAGCAATGCTCAAACTGAACTTTAAATAAAAAAACACCACACTGAATTGCACTTGAAAAAAAAAAAAAATCCAATTTTAATGTGCCACATTAAAAACCATGTTTCCTCTGCAATAAATTAAAGGTTCTAGGCTCACCTTGGCTGCCCAGCTGGCTTGGAAGGCAGGTTAATTGCAACAAAGTATAATTGAGAATGTGCTACTTGGTCAGAATAGCACACCTTCCTAAAACAAGCTACCACTTAAGAAAGGGTCTAAAAGACATTAGTGAAAGTAGGAGAACCTTTCTACAAGAATGATTATGATTACAGCTCTTTGGGTCTTTCTTTTAATGAATTCTGTAGCTCTGAAGGACTTCAGCCGGACCCTGAGGACAGGGGAAGGAAGTATTGTCCATTGCCCTCAAGTATGCGAAGGATGGGTGACCTCTTCATACTTGCACCATGAGATGAAGCCAGGCAAACACAATTCAGATCTCCAGATCATCATCAATGCATTTTAAAAGCCAAACTAAATCTCCCTTCCCAGACACTTTCGCCTCAATACAAGTGATTTCTGTCATGAAAGAAAGGCAGGAGATATCCATGGCTACACTCCCTCTCCTTGCCAGTCCTGGTGTTAATCTTTTCCCAGCTCAAAGTTTCCCCACCTCAAATCCAGTAATTTCTATTGTCTTAAAAATCGAAGTTTCTCCTCAATATCAGTCAGTCAGATTTTCACAGATTTTTTAAAATGTGAAGAGAGCAAAAATGTTCTGAGAGATTTAAACCAGGAGGCAAACAGGTCATCAGAGGATTTCCTAGGGATCAAGAGTCTGAAAAGATCTGGCCAGAAGTAGGTCACATACTTGTCTATGAAAACAAATAATTAATCATGTAAAACTATACACTGGGTGGTTTCCAAAGGGAACAAAAGACATGGCAGCAAACCAGACAGAAATGAAGATAATATAGGACACCATTTTAAAGCCATTTTGCAGACTGGATCTGTCTGCCTTGTTTAAGGAAAACTCTTGTTTTACACAGGGACAGAGCCAGCAGGCAGCTTTCTGTTTACCAGAGCCTCCAGACACTCTTATTGCTCTGGAGAGAATGTTACAAGGCTATTTTTTTCCCAGCAAAAAGCAATTCCCATGCTCAGGCTGAAATCAATAGTGGTTAAGTCTCTGCATTAGTATCTGCCACAGGTACTTCAAGGACCCCACCAAAATGATCAGGCCTCTCTGTCCAAATGTGAAGCAGGTAACTTTTAGGGTGGATGCACCCTGTGGTCCACATCCCTGTGCCTAGGTACTTCTGACAGCAGTTTAGAGGAGTGAGAACATCACGAGAGCTGCTGCTGCTGCTCCTAGGCCAAGGAAATGCTGGAAACTCTCTGGCTCCTTCTGTCAGCACTTACAGAAAAAGTTACAGAAAGAGGTAAGCTCTTTCCTAAGAATTATTGGGAAGATCTATGCTGAAACAGGGACTTTGCTCAAGAGAAGAAACAACAGGAAGGAGTAAATGTAGGTAATGAAGTACTTAGCCAACCTGTGCTTTCTGGTGACATACAACAGGGTTTAGTGGGACCCTCCTTGGCTTTGGCACTGAAATGGATGGAGTGCTGTTTACTGACACATATTGAGCAAGCACTAACAAAGTCCTGCCAGCAGAAAGAGAACAAAACTGTAGCTCTGCAGCTTGGACCAACATCTGACCACTAAACATGACTTGTAAAGAAAGACTAGCTACAAAGAGCCCGTGTCATGACTGAGTCTCAACCCACATGCTTTTTTAAAAAAAATACAAAACTCTTTGATACATTTTCATAGTGTATCAGTGGTTGTCTATGCCTAGCACTCTGTGTGGCACTGGAAAATGGTATTTCTATTAAAATAACTTTTTCAGTTCCCAAAGAAAGCATAGTGCTCTGAAAGGCAGTTACATTGCATAGAGGCACAACTGTTTGACCTGTTTGAAATAAAGAAAATAAGAATAGCACAGCAATAATGATAGTTGTTAGTAAATACTAGAAGGCACACTATGAAAGAAATAGCTTACATAGACTTTTCTGGATTACTCCATTCAGACTCTCAAGGCTGGTAAATAAAGTATCCTCTTTGTTATGGCACCACGAGTATCTTTGTCTTTACTGTCACTTTACCAACTGTGCTCTCACCCACCACTTTTGTTTCATTTTTGTCGGTTTTTAAAGGGAAGACAACTAAACAAGACATTCTCTTTAGGACATGCATTCAGCAATGAACTTCTGGCCTAGGAGTTAATATGACCTTGGGATTTACCAAAAACAACCCCATAACATGAGAGAGGGAGAGCTTTTCAAAGCCATGTTCCATTCTTGCCCTGTCACAAGAATGACAGTCAGTGCTACACCTGCCATTGTTTTTACCTTGTCTGGCTGTATATTCATTGTCTTCAATCAGTCTTGCCAATCCGAAGTCGGCAATCTTGCATATTAGGCCGTTCCCCACCAGAATGTTTGCAGACCTCAGATCTCTGTGTATGTAATTCATTCGCTCTATGTAGGCCATTCCTGCAGCCACCTGTGAGAAGCATGAGACACAATTGGTGCATTTAAAATGAACTCAGACAGACAGGGGCTACAAAACATGTACATCTCAGGGATCAATACTCCGAAGACAGACCTGGGCTGCCATGTCCACCAAATTCGGTAACTTCAAAGCTCTTCCTTCTCCATCTTTTAAGAAATCTAGCAAACTCCCTGCAAATATAGAGTTGACACAATGGTGAGATGTTAGGAAAACAATGGCAACTCATCAGGATGGAGGTGCAGCAATATGTGCCTTATTAAAGACAGCAATGTTTCAAGTTCAAGAGACAGTTAAAAAAACCCCCACAATATCTTAGAATTCTATTATACTTGCTTCGCTCTTCTTAAAGGTTGTCTTGCAGAAGAATATGCCACTAGTACAAGGAGAGTTGCAGGGAAAAGAAACAACTCTGTTTTTAATCTTCCTGACCATTACAGAGAAGGCTGGTCTTTCTTAACTTTTCCAGTGCTCTTTAAAACTACATACTTGCTGCTCTCTAAAGGCCTCAGCTAGCTGCAAAGCAGCAGCTCAGTTCCAAGCCACACAAGCTATGGAAAAAGTCAGATCCCAGCTTAACCAGCTCCAAAAGAAAGGTCGGCCCGAAGCCCGATAAGCCCAAGGGGGATAGCATTAGCAAAGGCTATTTTTTCCTTAGAAATGAGTAGTGCTCCTTCTCTAGGTAACCCAGAGCTAAACACAGCATGAACCATTAATTTTAGAACACTGCTAGGAAGACGAAGCAGATATGAAATGAAAGCAACTTCAGTAGAAACAATAAGGACATAGCCTTCCTGTGCAAGGGAAAACAAGGATCACTTAAAACACCTAGGATGTTATAGCTTCCATCTAAATCTTGTATTCAAACAGAGAAGTGTGGCAGTCTCCCTTAAATAAGGGCAGTGAATTGGTTTAATAAATAAGGGAAAAAGACAGATGATTAGGCGTTTCTCCCTTGATAAATTGTCAGCCTCAAGCTCGGATCCAAAGATGTAAAATGTTACTGTACAAACTAGTAAAGTAAGCCAAAATAAACCACATACTTGAGAAGGATTTTGAAAAGTCTTTTTTTTTTTTTTTTTTTTTAAGGGAAAAGCATATGCTTGTCACTGATAAATATGATTAAAGTGGGAGTTAGTCAGGGCTTGGATGCCTCTGAGGAGGGAGGTGGGCAAGCACCTGCCAGGAAAATAAAAATCAACTCCAAATAGACTGAAAAAATGGACTTAAAATTTCAGAGTACATCCTCCAATGTACAATGAAACTTCCCTGTGAGAACTTATGTTTCCTATTTGGTTCATTTGCTTTTCCAAAACAAGCAGATTTTTTGCTCTGCTCTCAGCACCCCTGCTGGAGATCTAAGGAAGCAAAAAGTTTTCCTTTTCTCATTTTACTACATCATTACCAGTTAAGTAGCTTGGAGAAAAAGAGAAAGGAGAAGGGGAAAGGGAAGGGCAGAGAGGAGGGAAAGAATAATATGTGCAAATCATGTATTAAAATGATAAATGGGTTGGACTGAAAATGAAGCTGTGATCTGAGAGCGAGGTGAATGTGACAGAACTCGGGATTGCTAAACAAAGAGACAGAAATCCTAAGCTGACAAGTAAACACTGAAAGAAGATGCCACAAGAACTCTCTGGTGCCAGGAAAAGCTAGTATCTTGGGAAGCAGCATGTAATACCATCAAACCTAGAAAATGCAAATCTTCCCTTGCCAGGGAAGTTTGGATACTGACACAGTTGGAATCACTTAGGCTGCACTAACTTCTCTCTTTCCCACCTAGTATAAATTTTTCTTTGTACATCAGGTTTTGGGCCCAATTCAGAGTGAAATTCATAATTCTTCTGAAGACAGATGTAAATTTAGTTTCCTGTTCTTGCTCTCCTTCCTCACTTGCTGTTCATGCACCACACTGCACCTCCCTCTGAATCCTCAAGGAGCATCAATAAAGAAAAAATATTATCGAGCCAGCAGCTCTGGCTTCACCTTTACTCATGTACTCCGTGACAATATAGATAGGCTCTTCAGATACCACAGCATAAAGTTGGACCAATTTGTCATGTTTTAGCTTCTTCATGATTTGGGCTTCCTCTAAGAAGGATTCCGGAGACATAGTGCCAGGCTTCAGGGTCTTGATAGCCACTTTAGTATTTCCATTCCACGTACCTACAAGCACAGACACTTAGTTAGATCCAATATCTTCTCCTTTTTCTGCCCAATGCCTAATGTAACCGAGGAAAAAACAGCAAAGACATTTAATATAAGGTTGTTTGTTTTTTTTAATTTGGTTTCCTATGCTGCCTTATCATTATATTACTCCTATGCCTCCCTCATATTTTATTTTTTTGCTTTATACTGAAAAATAATACTCCCATTTGCACTGGGGCACAATTGCTGTCATACTACTCAGACAGTGTTTCCACTGATCTCCACAGAAACATTCTCTTAGTAAGGAATGTGGGACTGCTGAAACCCATCTTCATGTTGTCTGCAGCAATTACTTGCTAACAAGTAATTGCTACAGACAACTACACAGTTCCAGTCACAGATTTGGATAACAAAACTAGTTAAACCCAGAACTTCTTATTTGCACGACATTTTAACATTTTGGTTTTGTTCTGAGTCAGAGGAAAGAAAAATATTTTAAGAAAAATGCCCAAAAACCAAATCCTAAATTGATTTCATTTTAGAAACGTGTGTTTCCAAACTGAAATACGACTTTGTCCTTCCCTTTCTCATCTCCAGCAGCTGCTGACTGAAAATGAGGTGGTTCTTGTTCACTTCATCTTGTTCTTTACTTGTGGTCAGCACTGAAATGGACAAGTTGCATCATTTTTCAGCCATCAGCTACCAAGCCTTCTCTAACATCGGAAAGCCTGCACAAAAACAATTTTTTTTGAGGGGGGAGGGGAGAAAGGGAAAGAAAATTTAAATGGGCAGCAATACCACTTTTATCGTGCCTTCTGATTGTCCTTTGCCCAGACTTGCCAGAACCCTGTTCCAGAGTCAGAGCTGAAATGGCTTTGAATGGGACCTGTGATCTGTTGATAGGGAGGCGTTGTGTGATAAGGCAGAACAACACTAAATGACTTCAGGAATTAATCACACTGGGTAAAAATTACTCCTCTGCACTTAAGCATGAGGATAAGCAGTAAGCCTACAAAGTCCACAAAGACTCTGTCATCAAAAAAGGTAATGTGTAAAAAACCTTGTTTGTCTTTGTTGAAAGTACATGAACATTTAGCAGGGCTCTGCTGCTGCAGGGGAAATGGCTAAGCCAAAATAAATTCATCATGAGTTTTTGCAACCTGCCAGAGCATAAAATGAGCAGGGTCCTTTTCTCCGCAAGTTCTCAGGTCCCAGGTCCCTATTGTCTAGCTGAGGACAGGGGAGGAGCAGTGGAGGAGCTGCTGCTCCTGTGTCACGCATCACTTAAAGGGCAATCCTAAATGGCTGGGTGGGAGCTTGAGGCACATATTAGTCAAAACCGTGCAGAACAAGTTTGTTTTCATTATGCCTTGATTTTCTTCTGCCAGTTCTGTGCCAGGTGTCACTGTAGAGTAATGTCTGTAGAGACACTGTGGAGTAATGTGGAGTAATGTCCTGAGCTACCACCTCCACTACCCCAGCGTGCTTCAGGAGGACTCTTGAGGTCCTAATTTCACTCAGTCCTTTAAATCAGAGCTGAAGAGGACTTTGCTTTAGTAGCACTCCTGTGTAAGCAGGGAAGGATGTGGTTTTGCCTCCTAACTTCAACCACGGTGGCCAAAATCTTTTCTGATGGGTGACAGGGGGTGTGTTTTGTCTGCAGTCACTGAGGCTCGGGACCCCAGCATGCCTCAGTCACAGACACTCTACAGAAATACCAGGAATATGAACCAGGAATAAAATCACAGTTTCATGGAAACCAGATTGGCACTAGCAAACTAGGATTTTACCTGGTGTCTAAAAAGGATTAACTGCGTACTATCTGTTTACATTTCCTCAATAAAAATCCCAGAATGCTTTCTGTTACCATGAAGTGTTTTCAGCAGGTCTATTTTTAAATACTTCTATGAATTTCTCCAGTTAAAAAAAGAAAATCAAGCAAAAATGTTAACTTATCCTCTCAGCCCAGATTAGAGTTTACATTTTTAAGTTTTCTTGTTGTGGTTTGGTGTGTTTCTCTAATAGAAAATTAGCACAGACTTCCCTCTGGATTCCTCCCATATGTAGTTAGTTACTACTTAATGTATTTTTTATTAATTTTTACTGTGTTAATCTACTCCAGTTTGGTAATGCTTCAGGGCTGTTAACATATTTTTATTATACATTAAGAAACATAATTTCATAATTGTAACAATAATTTTTGCATTCTGACAGATATTTGGTACTGGTAGTTGGCCCTTTATTTCTCAGAGCTGATTTTTTTTTTTATTTTTTAAATTTGTTCCTTTAACTGCTGTATCAGCTTAAGATCTACTGCACACAAAGCTGGCCACTAAGTATTATCACCATCTGGAAACTTGAGTGTGCATTCAAGATGGAGAACAGGAAGGTGAACTGCAGTTATCTGGAGATGCCAACAGAAAACATATGCAGCTGTCTTTGCAACAAGTCAACTGTAATTCTGTGAGATTCTGTAACTTTCTGAACTTTTAAATTCTATAGATTTCACAGACTTGCTGCTGTGCTCCTTGCCATAATCTTGCAATGGGAAACAGCTGCAAGAACCCAGGAGAACCCACTGGCTTTACATACTTTTGTGTCACTGCAACAAAAAGTGGTCAAACTGCTCCACCAAATTTTTCTGAAGAAACAACACATAGTGATTCTTAATTTGAATTGGTAATTTTAAAGAGCCTATACAGACTGCAATTTGGCACAAAAATTGAGCCACCTCTCATGAAAAGGCCACTATATTGTGTTTCGGTGCTATGGCCACACTAAGATTTATGCACATTGTAAACTGCTATTGTTTTATACTCATTAAAAGAATGAGGCATGGGGGGATGGGCAGTAAGTTTAGCTGGCAAGTGTGCAGAAAACAGAATGTCAGTGGATTTGGAAAATGTCAATATTTCTGGACTTCAAAGTGGGGGCTCAGCTGGACCCAAAAAGTTTTGCCTTTATTGTCCCTGGTCTCTATATTGAGTTACTGGGTTCTGCTGCAGATACAAATTTCAGCCTTAAGAATTGGATGCATGGGAAAGCTAGCTTGACAATATCAACTTGCTGATACTTGCCATTATTTTTAAACTGGGAGAATGGATGGAAGCATTTGCAGGGTCTGATCCCAACAGCGCTAAAATACATGACGAAAGAAAAATGTCTACTTACCAGAATAATTTCTGGTTAACCATTCTGCCTTAGAGGTTTATCATGTCTCCTATTTTAATATCTAGCAATTGTGTAGTTACCCAAATAACCCCAATGCAATTAATGAAGTTTAATGCCCGAGCCTCTCATACCACTGTGTGCAAGTAAAAGGAAGCTTCCCCATGGATTAATGTGTTTAAGTTTGACTGTTTCAGTCAATATAAATGAACATTTCTTACTATTCCGATCTTTTAGCTTTAAGATCTCTACTCGAAATGTTTATTTCTGCCAAGAGGGCCTTAAAAGATCCATCCAAAGCAAAATATATTCTCTGCCTTACCACGCCACACTTCAGCGAAACACCCCTGACCAAGCTTCTGTTCCAGAAATAATGAATCACGTGCAACTTCCCATGCATCTTTAGCCAATCCAACAGTTTGTGGGGTATTATTCGTAGCAATCAAAGTTAAGTTAAAACACAAACCATCAGCTTTCTCTATAGGAGAGGAAATTAATAAAAAAAACACACTTATAATCCAAAATTATGCATGCATTGAGAAAGATGGAAGGTGATTTGTTTCTCAGAGTTGCCTTGAAGTTCATTTGCAAACACTGGGTTTTGGATACTCAGCTTAAGGACTTTTTTGTCAGCTTGCAGAAAAAGGCTTCTTGGTATAACTAATAGATTACTATGTGAGCCTTGATTTATTATTAAGACAGAGGTAATTTGTCAAAATCAAAACCCTCCAAGGAAACATGGAATTTTAGTTTTCTTTTGCCATCAATTACAGTGAAAGTTGAAGATTAAAGAATTTCAAAGTCAAAGACATGATTCTAAAGCCATTTTTCCTAACATTTTGAGCTTTACTATTTTTTTTCCTTGAGGGTCACAGTGTCCTACATTTTCACCTTCCATCTTGTAATTCCCACACAGAGCGCTATTTTAGAATAATTATTTTGCTCCATACCCATCCATACTTCCCCAAACTGCCCATTTCCCAGTCTCTTGATCAACTGTAGGGATTCTCGTGGAATTTCCCAGACATCTTTGGTTTTGACAGACAGATCAGTAAGCCTTGGCATTCCTTTATGACAGGGGACTACTAAGCGGCAGCAAAGACCTGCAGCTCTCTCTGATGGAGCCAGAAGTGAAGCCAACAGCAAAGGAGAGGAAAGAAAAAAAAGTGTGACATAAAACAAAAACAGTAAGCATAAAAACAATGCTACTCACAACAGCTGTTAGTTGCATACCACAAAGCATCCTGGAAGATTAGAAACTGAACACTGAAACATGTTCATTTGAGACAGAACAGGAAATATTTTAGTCTTTGCTTCCACAGCCTGAAATGGAAGATGACTGCCAATGCTTTCTCTCATGGACTCAGAATTTCCCTTCTCCCACAATGCTGCATTAATATAACCTCATAAGTAACTGGTTCACTATAGCACAGTATAAAAAATTAAAAATTATCCGTAAATTACAATCTGGATTGTTTCTGTAATGAGTAAAATAAACACAGAGAAGATTTTTTTCTTCTGAAAATCAAAGCAATGAAAATCTGCTGGACTTCTTGTAGCCTGGGAAAAGGTATTTTCTATATTCTGCTCTGTGAAAAGGTGTTTTTGTAGGTGTTCATGTAAAAGACTTTTCCTGACATTCTTTCTAGAGCATATGCTTTATTAGCATATGCAGGCAGTCCTACATCATTTGGGCAGGTTCATTATTTTGTCTCTTGGAAAGCTTCACAGAAGACTGAACTGTGACAAAAGTCACACAAGATATTTTAGCAGGAGTAAAAACAATTACACACACGTATATATATATACAAACATACTGATGAGTAGTATACTATGCTGCACAAAGCAGACTACAGTATAAAGCTTGCACAGCAACTTGTATCTTAAAACAGGTACAGCAGAGCAGAACAAGGTGGGGAACTGCAGTTGTACTTCAGACTCAAACATAGTCTGTATTCTGTGCAAGGCTTCTTTTTAGACTTCACTTTTAAGTGAACAGTTTGTTTCATTATCATAAGGTGGTCAAGCAGCGAAGCTCCTTGCAACACTAAGCTCTACCTCATCAGCACAAATGTTGTGGAACGGTGGGAAATCCCTACAGACACCCTGACCGTGGACCTCATTGTGTCTCCTGTAGCAAGACAACAAAGACCACAAAACAGGGAAGATAGGCCAACCAGTTGACGTATCTTCTTCCAAGAGAATTACAAAGGGAACATAAGGATAGGGACTACTCAAAATATGGATTGTATCTTAGAAGCTTCTTTATGAGTTTGGACAGCTGCAAAAAGAAGCTGAAGGCTTTTAAGACCTCCTTCTTTGATTTAATTTTAAAAAATAGCTTGGCATGCTGATGCTCCAGTTAAGTCCAGACTGCACGCACAAGAGCTTATTCTTGACAGACCGGCTTTTTGGGACTAGGGGAATGGTGCTTCAACTCCAGACGTGCTGTTTCTGGACTTCTATCTGACGTCAGGACACTCTGGGGATCTAAGAAGAGGAGGGGTCCTCCAGCCTGGACAGCTGTGGGATGAAGACTGAGGGCGGGCTGCCATGAAGGGTGTCCTGCCATGAAGGCACTGACCTGTGGTCTCAGCAGTGATTCTTCAGGAACCACACTGATCTTTACTGAATCATTTGGCATCTTTGAGCTCTCCCTAGAATTAAGTCTGGGCACTCACAGGGCATTGTGGCTAATCTACCTCCCACAGTTCAGAGTGCAGAGCAGGCAGTTAGAGGTGGCCTTTATGTTTCAAGTCAGCTGGGGCTTGCATGGAGTGAGGGCTCCTTGTTCGCCTGGATATGGGAGACCGCAGATGAAACCTCTAGAGTGTTGATCTGTACCATGCCTCCAGAGCTACCCTATCTGGATCCTATGGATTATGTCTCTGTGCTGCACAGAAATGCATGTTTCTAGATCTATTTGTTTCTGCATCTGTGCATGGAAAATACACCACCCAAATAAGCTGACCAGAGAAAACTAAAAGTTCACATACATCAACTGGCATAGTGAGGTTGAAAATTATCTTCCTTACAGGTGAGTCTTTATACCTCATTTAGCTTAGAGTCACCAGAAACAACTAGTTCTCCCTGGCAGCATGCACCCACCAGAAACTGGGTGGAGAAGACAGCCAGATGTCCAGTATGAATAGCATAAGAATACAGCAGACAGAATACAAAGAATACAGAAAAAATGCCCCACAGAGAAGTTGACTTCCCAAGTAAAAATTATGAGAAGTTTTTGAGCAGCAAGCATTTGGGGTCATCTGTTAATATTATGAAAAGCTAAAGTAAAGGAAAAAACCCTCAGTAAAGCAAAATAATTCAAAATACAAATTTCTGTTAAAGAAGAAGCATGGCAGTCTATGTAAGAACCAGTTGTCCTGTGCAGGAGCTTAGGGGGCTTTGAAGTTGTATATGTTGTACAGTAATCACCAGTGACAGCAGGATGCACTTTTGGGTGGAATACTGCATGCCACATTTTAATTACAGGAACTAAAAAAAAAAAAAAAAGAGGTCGGTGGGTGGACACAAACAGTGTGTACACAGAAACACCCACTATGTCTCATTTATATTTTAAATTAGATCAATTATAATTTAAATGTTAATACTGTGCACACTGAACAAAATTCAAGCAGGAAAATTTGAGTCAGGTAATATATGCAAACACTGTGGTCATTGTTTTAAGTGACTGAATTCCACAATGCAATTCCCTATTTGCTTTATTACCAATAGTGTGCTGCAAAATGGTACATATTAGCACTCACTTAGGTACAGGGAATTCAGGCTTTGAGATGTGCAAGTCAAGTTCAGTAATTCTGTTTGCTTAGAAGAGGGAGAGCAGGCAAAACCTTTACCTCAGTAAGTGTTAGGTTTTAAAAGCTCTTCCACTGTACACTGTGAAAGGCACTCAATGCCATTTATAACTGCAATGGGAAAGGGATAATGGAAGATGCATTACAACAACCAAGACCCATATCTCAAATGACTCTTTAGGGTATCTTACAAATACATCAGCTCAGCAGCAAACACTTTTGTTTTAAAATACTTCAGAGTGCCATGTATTATCTGAAAAATTACCTGAATAATGCTGAACCAGCTGCTGAAGAGTTTCAAATTGTGCCCGAGTTGTGATATAATATCCACCATTGTCAAGTTTACGAATCTTATAATGTTTGACATGATCTCCTTTCATATCATCCCAGTCTCGAATAGACAGGGAATAGGCACCTGTTCCAAGCAAAGGAGAAATCAAAAATTGTAGTTAGCTTTTAGTCACCAAGATTTTGTTTCCTGATCGGTTGTTACAAAGTGAAAGAGAAATTGCTTCCAAAAAATGCTTTCTGTACTCTGAAAAAGAACAAATTAATGTGACACAAGGAGAAAAGTGTCAGAGAAATCTTAGAATGTTCACACCACATTCCTTTCACAATGTTCTAGAAAGAAATTGGGACTTCTGGATAAATGAAAACTCACATTTTAACATTTCCTGATTCAGGCTGTTAAACTGACTTTTTCTATTCTAAGTTTCAGGTTACACCAGAAATACTATACTTAATGTAAATGACAGTGGCTGGTAAATATCAAGTTTTCATAGGACGCACTGGAGAAAATGACTTTATATGTGAGTACTGTTGTTACCTAGATGGATCCCAAACTTCTTTATAAGCATTCAACAATCAAATAAGTGTACTTTATACACCATAGTCTTCTGAAGGGTATACTACACAAAGACTATGCACCAGGAGATCTGCAAGAACTGCATGTTTAACTTCCCAAATCCATGCAGGGGCTTTAGAGCTTACTAGTGGGATTCAGATGATGAAGCATAGGGATTAAGTGCCATGCAAGATGCCTCAGGACATGCTGCTTGGCAGTTTTCCCCATAGGCTGTCACATTTTTCCATTCATGTGGATACCCTGAAGGCATTTCAAACGGCTCTGGATGCTGATGACCAGGCAAAGGAATCTCAGTTGAGGGGCTAGACATAATTTTAGGTGTAATGGTGGCTTCTCTACAGGTGGGCTATGGGCTTGATTTAGATGCCCACACATAAGCTTCTGGTGCTATTAGGGCAGCTGAATCCCAGCCTAGTTTCCACAAGTGTTATGGCATGGTGGTGCCTGCAGTCACCAGCACATGAAAAGAACCCCAGCTTTCTGCTGACTGTAAAAGGAGCTCAAGCTTCAGGTGTCTTACTTGAAGGACAATCAGGTGTCTTACTTGAAGGACAATCCTATTCTACATATACTGGCATACATGTTGGTTCTCTACAGTGTCAAAAGCAAAGCCACTTTTTACTGCATAATGCAGATTCTGAACAAAATCAAGGCCATTTCAAAGACAGTGGAGAAGACAAATCTTCACTCATGGCTCAGGTAAATATTGTGTTTACTCAGGGGAATTCAGGCATTAAAAGGAAAAGAGGCAACTGGCAGCTGCAGAATCTCAGGAAGGTCCTCCTTCTGGAGCCTCTGCTGCTTTCATAGGTAGCCATGTCAGCTGAGTGCAGCAAAGAAAAAACACCGGCAGACAGTTTTGTACAATGTGAAAGGTGGCCCTGGTGTAAGATGTCTTTCATGGATGTCTCCTCAGCAAGAAACTTTCCTGATCACATTAACCTACAATATGTTGCACTGGTGGGTGGCTCACCAATGAGGGAGCTGTGGTAAGTAAAATGTCTTCACCCTGACTCCAAGGACTTCTCAAATTCCCTAATGTTTGTCTCCTATTTGGGACAAAAAGAGCCAGCACTTAAATGGATGATTGTGGTTTAAGTGGGAGGCACCCTTAAAGAAGTGATGGGGGGTTACTATTTTTTATATTTTATATATTTATTTTGGTGGGGTTGGAACTAGATAATTTTTAAGGTCCCTTCTAACCCAAGTCTTTCTGTGATTCTATGCCTTTTAAGTGTAGAAAAATACTTTTTATTTAGGACAGTTTTCTGAGGTCAGTACTGTTACTGAGTCAGTACATCTCAACTAGGAGTTCAAAGCTTTTTAGGGGTTTGCAAGCACATCTTGTGCGTGCTTTGTACCACCATCCTGGGCTGTACATTGTCAGCTTCCTTTCAGAATTTTCCAGGCAGTGTTCTCCATGTCTGCATTTGTGAGTTTTGATTCACTGGCAGCAGCTGTATTTTCTTTAGTCACGCTCCCTGCCTATCTGGTCACTCTTTTAGATTCTTTAGGAAAATGTAAACAATCTGTGGCTCCAGGTCTGCAATCACAGCTACGTGGGTGGCCCTCTGTGGACCCCCGCTGACCTCAGATCAAGTTGCAGGACTGGAGCATTAGTTCAAATCTGGACAAAAACAAGAACCAAGATGGATTTCATTATTCATTTATTTAGGTTGTTGGTTATTTATACTATGCGTTATTATCTGATGATAAATTCAAATATAAGAGACATACATAATGAAAATTTGGGATAGAAATATGACATTACAGTATATCAGACTAACGAATTTAAAAAAAACATCAAACCTAAAACCAGACAGCCTTGAAGAGTGGATATTGAAACCAGGTGAAGGGTTATACAGACAAGAGCTGATTAAGTACCTGGGTAGTCCGGCATTCAAAAAATGAAAACCCTGCTCCATCTGATTTGGAAGTAAGAAGGGAAGACAACTCTGATCAAGGGAGGTTAAATTCACACTGAAATAATCTACAATGATACTTTTTAACATGATCCCGATTAATTTTATTATTGCTATTATTTAAAGCAGAAGGGACAATTCTAGGTCACAAAACAATTCCTGCCTCAAGCCCAAGATGACTAGCTGGAGTATAACATTTCGAGAAGACTAATGGCAGAACACACCATTTAAGGCCATCCAGCCAATTTTTTTCTCTCTTGTGAACTACAAGCTTCTAACAACATACTGAATGTTGTTGGAACACATTCTAACAAGGATGAGAAAGGAAATACGAGTTTTTGACAAAAAACATGCATGTTTGGTTCTTTCCAGTGGCTTTGAAGAAAACTTAGCCTGAAGATGTAGAAAGCCTTAAGTTCAAATGCAGAGAAATGAAGTTTGCTGCTCCAAGTCCATCCATGATGAATTACTCCATTTCCCCAATGCTTTTGTGTCTCACAAGAACATGGAAAAAAGCCCTGACTTAGCAAAGTAAACAGCCCTGCAAAATATATCCTCTATCACAGTATAAAAAATGGGAAAACCAGACTAAACTGATAATGTGCTTTAGAGAAACAGTGTTGTGTTTGTTTTTAGGATCCATGGCTGCAAATATGAGTGAGTTTTTAAACTTGGCACAGAGTGGAACGAAGTCCTGTTCCTCACACACATCATAGCAACTGCTGGTGAAAAAAAACAGGTGGAGGCTATTTGCAGAAAAAGAGCAAGTTAGAGCCTGTCCTGCTCCTGGTGAGAGTGCCTCACTGCTCCGTGAAGCATGACGAAGTTGAGCGGTGACAAGAAATTGTCTGTCTGAAACAACAGCCTGTCTATTCAGACTGTGTATCAGAAACAGAGTTATAGGCAGCAAAGGAAGAATCCAGTGACTGCACGAGTCAAAAATGTAAACCTTACAATTTTAGATGACAGAATGCAGCATCTGAGGATAGGTCGGGCAGAGAGGAGTGGGAAGTACTGTTTTTCTCCTTTAAACCCCTTAACTAGCCATGACTCCAGCACTTTGCATACTAAGTCTAGCTGACAGTGTGCTCTGATCAAAGCACTGACAAGTCAGTGCTTTAATTACATGATCCATCATTAGACTTCAGAACTTACATGGAATTAATTCTAGGGACTTATGCCTCCCACAGCTTTTGTTTTGGATTGCTGGTTAATTGAGAAATGGCCAGGTTTGTTTTTACTTAGTTGCAGTTTTCTCCTCAATAGCTGAATGAGTTAGAGAGATCTTTTCATGTATGTGAAACTTTTGAAGAAGATGTTGACAGGCCTTGTGAACAAAATGTAAAAGCAAAAATAGCACCCGCCAAGAAGACTGGAACTCCTTCAATATTTTTAGAGGGAAGGAGGAGAATACATCCTTCCACTTGACTTCAACAGAATAGATATAATTGAATACTTTATGAATATATTAATTAGAAATATATTCAAGGGTTTTTTCCCTGTTAATATGTGAATTTAAAACTGCTACATAATTTGATTCTCTTTTCTTCCCCCCTCCCCTCCCCAGGATACAGAATTTCAAAGGATCACACTGTGTGACTTGCACTGCAGATACCATGGGTTGAGCATGACAGGGGTTGCTCTTGGGTTGTTCATTGCCCTAAGATATCCAGACATCCAATTCCCTAGCACAAATATATGGAAGATGATTCTTATCCCTACCTTCATATCACTGAAAACAGTATGTCACACACTTAGCACAATTCTTCTCATTTATCATCTCATTTGTTATCAGAACACCTTTGGCCATCCTACCTTTGGTAGTTTCACTTTCCCGGATCAGGAAGGTACCTCTGGGGTTTCCAAATGACAGCAGCTGCCTCTCGGCATCTTTTCGGCCAAGTTTGCCAAAGTACCACCTTGGGGAAGCATCAGAAATTATTAATTAGTGTCACAGATCTCAAACATGGAGGATTATTTGTGGAAACTATAGTTACTCTAGCATAGTCAACCATTTTTGTCATACTGTGTCTCTTTTATCATGGTGGAAAGGCCATGGGACAAACTGTGTAGTAAATGTTGCATATGTTATGCAGTAGCACTTTGCGTTAAGCCCGTAATCAGTAGTTGCTGAGAATGCTTGCTTGGTGTCCTACGAAAAAGGCAAGACTTGGACAAAAGGAAACCAAGACTCGGTGGGTGGAAGGAATAGACAAGGAAAAGGGCAGAAAACTGTGTGGCTGCTGAAGAGCAGTATTTTTACAGATGTTGCTATAAGCTACATATTTGACTTATATAGTGATGTATTAGTATTCAATATTTTTGTTGAAGCAGAGCTCTAAAACCTCAGCAGAAGGACCAGATGTAACCACTTTACTGTGGTTCTCTATGAAGCTTTCAGAGTTACTGCCTTTTTTCTTTCCTGCAGCAAATGCTTTTTTAGTTTCACAATCAACCTGAAGTACAAACTACACTAATGCCTGCTCAGCTGTATAAGCTCCACCACTGTATCTCTTATTTTGGAAATAATATGGATACACACATCACTCATTTTCTTTGCAAAGGTATGTCCTCATTATTCTGCCTGCTGCATGCGTTGTAGGCATCCTACTATTGTAGGATTTGTATTTGTTGATGCAATGTGCCCTCTTTAATAGACATGCAGCTGACTTGCACACTAATTGACTCAAAATATTTTTACAAGTTTGTTCAGGAAAAGCAAAGGCACCTTTTGGTTAAAGCTTGAAATTAGTAGACACTTGAAAAAAGGAAGCAGACCTATGTTCCTTTACGTTTTCTTCCTTTGTTTTGACATTGAAAAAGCACTGAGCTTGTGCTTCTTTTGTTACTAATTACCTAATTATTTATCAGTGCAGTTAAGAACTGGAATAAATATAATGTAAGTAATCTGAAAAATCACTGCAATCAATCAAAACCAACTCCTCACACCTACTTCTCATACAGCACTAATGGATCTTTACAACAAAAAAGAAAACATACTCCTCTGCTTGGATGGAATCGACTGGAGCCACATAATTACTGGGAATGTAACCAGTTTCGCCTGTTGTCAAGGAACGGGCCTCCCACCAGTCTCCTTCCCTGCAGAAACAGAGGTGAGGAGAAGCAAGAGTGAGACACAGCTGTAAAGACAATTATCTGACTTTGTTAACTGTGTGGCATAAAAAGCCACAGCAACTCATCTCTTTATCACCGGCAAGCTTCCAAGACTGCTGTTCACATCTAAACCCAAATAATAAACATATTTCTTTATACCTGTAATTATTTCAGCAGCGATTAGTAGTGTACCCTTCTAAATGTAGCATAACGGCATAAAGAGGCATAGCAGCCCAGCGAAATCAGGTTTGTGCAGGCTGGATTTGGACTATGATGTTGAAAACTGTCTCCATGGCAATTATACTAATACAGACCCTTGAGAGAGCTTATAGGAAAATTGCCAAGATGAATATTGTGTGCTGGTTTTGGCTGGGATAGAGTTAATTTTCTTCATAGTAGCTGGTATGGGACTACAGTTTGGATTTGTGCTGGAAACACTCTTGATAACACAGGGATGTTTTAGTTACTGCTGAGAAGAATTTACACAGCATCAAGATCTCCTGTCTCTCACCCCACCCCACCAGCAAGGAGGCTGGGGGTGCACAAGAGGCTAGGAGGGGACACAGCTGGGCCATCTGACTCCAACTGATCACAGGAATATTTCATACCATATGGTGTCATACTCAGCACATCAAACTGGGGAAAGAAGAAGGACGAGGTGGGGATGTTCAGTGATGGTGTTTGTCTTCCCAAGTCGCTGTCATGAGTGATGGAGCCCTGCATTCCTGGAGAATGGCTGAACATCTGTCTGCTGATGGAAATCAGTGAATGAATTCCTTGTTTTGCTTAGCTTGTGAGCATGACTTTTGCTTTACCTTTTAAATTGCCTTTATCTCAACTCATTAGTTGTCTCACTTTTACCCTTCTGATTCTCTCCACGATCCCACCATGGGAGGGAGCAAGAGAGTGGCGGGGTGGGGCTGAGTTACTGTCTGGGGTTAAACCAGGACACAATGTCACAGCACATTCACTGCTAATTTTAAACTTCTATGAGCATAATTAACCTGAAACCAAAAGATATCAAAAAGCCATCTATCAACATGGCATTCTAGATGGCCCTTAAGGAGCACACTTCATTGTGTAGATTCCCTCTGCTGGCTACCTGGAAGAGGTATCTGAAGTAGCAAAGGAGTAGGCTGCTTTTTCAAATACTTACAAAAAATATTACAGAATCACAGAATATTCTGAGCTGGAAGGGACTCACAATATTTAAATGTGAAGAGGTTCATGCAGGAGCATCTTAAGGCAGCGTTCCATAGGCTTAGCACAATTTTTTGTCTTACATTGGTATGCACAGTGGGACATGGTATTGCCTTTTAGACAATGTATGCTGCTGTAGGATGTGCAGCTTTAAGAGAAGTTTATTTCTTAGCTTTTTACAGGATGCAATGATTTGGGACTTAGCAATTTGTCTTTCATTCTCAGCACCAGATTCATTGATGTTTATCTCCTACTGCTAATAATACGCATTCTCTTTTCTATTTCTGGACTGCTCAGAAACTATTTCACAGTTCCTCCCTCTGTAAACCAGAGATTTGTTCAATAAATAAAACACTATTATCAAATGTAGCTGGATAATTCAGCCTCTTCTGGAAGTAAGCAGTTACAGAAAACACAGTCTAAGCTATTACTGGTAGGAAAGGCTGTGACAAGATGAGTTCTTACTTTAAATTTTCAACTCCACTTTCTTTAACAGTTTGAGGGAACATGAACTCTAAGGAAAACAACTAAAAACTAGCTGTGCTTAGTCAAAAAGGAGCTGCTTCTAATTTTACAATTCAAAAAACGTGAAGAACAAATAGCTGTTGTAGAGGCTGGCAGTTGACACTATTTTAGTACACCTTGTGTGCACTACTATGACAGGTAAATGGCTCTATCTGTTTGCGTCCCTTAATTTTATCAGCTGAAGTGCTAACCCTTCCCCCATATGCTGCTGTAGAATATTTCTGAGACAATATATGCTACACTGTGATTGTTAAATTGTACCATTTCATTTCTTCTCCCTACTGCACAGAGAGTCCACTAGATGGAGGTATTTTGTCGTATCTAGGGAGTGAAAAAGCAGCCCTGTAGATGATCACAAAATCAGCAACAAACCCCTCTGCTTTGATAGAGAAGCTTAAATCTCTCAAAGTATTGCCAGAAAGGAGGAGTATTGCAGGCTTTCTCCACAGCTCTTAATTTTAGACATGCAGCTGAGGTAGGAGGAAATTAGTCAGTGGGGCTAGACAGGGTGTGTGGGAGTGGTGGTGGGGACGCTGGGCATGGCTGAGTGTCCTGGAGTCCTGAAGTTAGGCTCTGCTCTGAACCATTCTGCAGGTACCTTCTCCAGCTCCAGACTGCCTTTAGTAAAATTTCTGACTTCCAATCATAGGGATACCCCCTGTACGCCATTTCAGGTATTGCTGCCCTGATTGTTTACTTCAAAGCACAAATCAATTTGTTGTACACTGAAGAAAAATCCAAACCTTTCCAAAAATTCCAGACAAACTAGTTTTATGCACATATATGCTTTCTGTTTGCAAGCAGTGCTGGTAGACATTTAAAAATGGGCTTTCATGTAATTTCTGATACAAGTAAAGAGTGGAAGCATTCTTAGAGAAACGCTGCCTTCTGGAAGTCCCCAGCCTGGATGTCACTATTCCAGGAGTGTGGCTAGATCCATGTTTATAAGCAGAGCTGACTACAATGGATACTGAACTTATATAATCCTACAGGAAAATCAGTGGATGTTTGGTCTATTTTTCTTTCTTAGAAAACCTTCCTCCAGGCAGTAATTACCTGGTTCAAAATGCATGTACTGCAGCCACCCACATGTAGGAGAATCTCTCTGTCTCACCAACTCCAAGGATGATTGCCTTGCAAGTCCCTGTGAGCACCCCCTGATTTCATCAGCTGGCATATGTATTGATAATGTGTAGAACTTCTTCTTGTTTCAAATTATGGCATAGTTTGTACAAGGTTAGGAAAGCAGCATGCAGTGTGAACAAAAATGGATGATAGGTTTAAAAAGGGCTTGTTTTCAAGCACTGACTTAGAAGCAGAAAGGTTTTAAACTGCTGCTCCCTTTACTAGTCATAACTGAAGTTTCTGTGCTTTCATCTACATCAAAGCCCTTCAGCTTCATGAAATATTCCACTGAATTACCTGATTTTTTTTTTTTTAACTTCAATGCACATTGAGCCAACTCCAACCCTGCAGTTGTTATATTAAAATTAACAGGATTTGCACCAGGGATGCATTTGCCTCCTCTTACACTGTCACGAAGTGTAAGAAAAAAAGATGAGACCAATATCACAAAGCCCTTAGAAAGTGACATTGTTGTTAGCCTATTTTTGCTTCTTCATGAAAGCAATACTGAACATAACACAGAGCCTGCCACTTTATGTTCTTAGCCAAGAATTACAAGATGTTCAGATATAGGTCAGTAGCACAGCAAATTTTAGCTGTTATTTTTAAGTTGCTAAGGGATTTTTTTTTCTATGGGCAGTTGATAAAATTAATTTCAAGTGGATGATTTCCAGGATAGAAGTGTGGTTTTTTATGTCAGATGCAACTGTGCAATGGTAACAGAACTTCCTAACATGTTCTGATTATATGACCTACCTTTAAAAGGAAAAAAAAATGCTTTTAAACCTGGCATGCAAGTCTGGATAATGTCTCTTTTGTGAATCACTTTTTAGCTCATTTCTCTGTGGAGATGCTTGCAGCAGATTGTAAAAAGTGTTAGTACATGCCTTGCAGAACTTTTGTGGCTACTGGTAAAGTACAGAGCTGGTAGTTCTGAATGTGGGGTTACTGTAAAATGTAAGCAGTGAATCACACAATCTCACATATTTGTGAAGTATAGCTGCATGTGGTTGAAGTAGAGCTGCATGTGGTTGTTTTTTTCCCCTAACAACAAAGCACTTTGCAAAAGTGCACTAAATGCAAGGACAAGTAAGCACAGACTAAAACCCCTCCAATATCTTGAATACCCAATATCAGATTTTACTAATAACATTAGCAAACATAATTTTAAACATTATAGGTTTGGAAATATTAATTTCCCAGCCTAAAACTTACGAGCTGTTAAGTATCTGAAATTTTTCTCCTTTGTGAAAACTCAAGTCATCTTCTGTTCTTGCTTCATAGTCATAAAGTGCCACAAAAAGAGTTACACCTAAAGGAAAAGATAGGTGCGTTATACTCTATCAGAAAAAGCAGGAAGGAAAGGAACCTGGAGAGATGAGGTGGCTAAGCCACGTGTAACCTACTAAGGTTGATGAAGAGCAAAAGAAACCGAACCCTCCTACTTTTTGAACAACCATTCTAATCCCGCTGGTGTTACGCAGCCAGTAGGCACTCCACCTCCTTCACTCTGTACAGTCATAGGATCCCAAGCGGGCAAAGGGGGTTTGAAGAGAGACTGTAGACTCTCTTACACATACATAGCCATGCCAAGTATTTCCTGTTAACAGTTTGAGGTGGCTCAGCCCACACTTTCCATTCCCTACTAGAGCAATGAGGCAGTTAGCCAAATTGGGTAAGTACACATAATTTCTCACTCCCCAAGTGAACTAGCACCTGCAAATTAGCAAAGGTAAGGATGAAGATTAAGCTCCACCCCTACTTCAATTCTTTGCAATGTTTCATGACATAACTCTCCCCTAAAGCAGCGTGCTGAGACAGTCATACCTCTGCCGTAGGCACATGATTGACACTCACTAAGAGAACTAAAGTAAGACTTTAAAACTCACCTGTTCCTCCTCTTGTACGCAGGGTCCCTGTATGAGAGGAGGAATTGACTCCACCAAACACAGTCAGTCCTTGGCCTCCTGTGGCATGGAAGTTGTTGTAGTTTGGGATTGAAGTCACACCAAAGCTAGGATAGTGCTGCGGAGTGGGATCTGTCCCATAGCGGTAGCCTGAGCTTTGAGTTAAACTGCCATCCCTCTCATCAGTCAGTTTTGTTGCTTCTTTATCCTTACATTGCACACAGCCCATTATCTAAAATCCTAGGAGAAGAAGGGAACAACAGGTCTTCGTATGTTGATGCTCACCAGATCTCCCCCAAACCCACATACGATGAGGATTAATTTAAGTTCACCGCTCAGAAGTTAAGTACCTTGAGAAAACCCTGCAGTGGTTCGAAAATAAACAGAAACATATTGGAGAAAAGCTCAAACAAAATCTCTCAGTAGTTTCCTGCTGATGCCTGGGGAAGAGGGTCCTGCCTGCTCTTAGGGTAGTAGCATATCTCTGCCAAGCCCTGCCAGGCAATAGCTTGCATGGTGGGCAAAAGCTCACTCTTCGCTAGGAGGGCATGACTGGCAGGCAAAGGACTCAGCCAAAAAAGTGCAGCTCGAGGTGTTCAAGTCTGCCCCCCACAACACAGAATGAGGCACTTGGCTCATGGTTCACATTTGACCTTGCCAACGACCCAAGAGCAGACTTCATCTAAAGACAATACAACCTTCTTTTATTGCTGGAGCTCTGCATGGCAAGCAGAAAAGCAGTCACAGTGAGTCAATAGTTATTACACAGCACAGGAAAATAGTAGGGAGCTATCAGAGGGCACAACTAAAACAAATGGAAGAGCCCTTTCACGCAGTAACAAACTGGAGGCTAGAACATGCAGAAGGTGGGGCTGTCAAAGGTACACACATTAAGAAACTAGAGAAAGTCCCAGAAGAATTAACTCACCAAACACAAAGCATCTCAAGGTCTGGATGCCGGACAGGATGAAAACAAGAGTGTTTGAAAAAGTTGCTCTAAGTTTTTTTAATTCTTATAACCTCTTGTTATATGCACACTCACGGGGCACTACCAGTGCCTGGGTTAATCTCTCTTAATTTGAGGTCCTCTCTCTCTCTACATGGAAGGAGACAGAAGGTGAATCTCCACATCTTAGAAGCAGTCCTGAAAGGAGGTTAGTCCTGTTACCTGGTGTTATCTTTCATCAGCTAGCTCTAATATTTTATAATCTATGTGCTGGTATTACTGAACTCTTTCCTATTAACTCAGCTTGATCCTAGACACAAAACCTGAGTTTCTGAAGATGGGTGTGATTAATCTAGGGAATCAAATATTTGTCTGGATGCATCCTCGATCTGAACCAGTACAGTGACTCTTTAGATGTAACCTGGTGCACAAACAATATACTGTAAACACTGAGGCTGGAAGAGCAGTAACAAAAGAAAAATCTTTAAAAAACTAGACTTATTAGGCATACTTTTTCCACAATATATAAATAGACAGGGAGAAAATGCAGAGAATAGAAAAAAAGCCCCTATAGTGAAGTACATTTTTTTTGCCCCATATTTCTCTTCAGATTTCAGCCCATATCTGTCACTTAAGGTAAATAAAAAGCCTATGATTTTTTAAATTTCCTAATTTTTCTGTAGCTGCCAGGCTGGCTGTTTTCTGTGCCTTACCCCAAAATTAACATAGGATGTTGGTTTTGACAAACTCATGGGATTCAGGAAAAACATGTTTCACAAGTGCTAATGCTTGAAAAATTACGCAGCAGCTCCCTGCTTGTTTGTGACAATCCACAGTCTGGATACCTGCTTCCTACATCTAACCTGCTTAATTAAAAAGCAGAACACTTCTGTTGAAGTGTATTCTCTAAAATTTGCAGACACTTCCAGTTATTCTATAAGCCTGTTCAGAAAAACAAGCAGCATTTTGGTTGGTCAGTGTGAAGCCCATCCACAAGAAGGGATGGAAGGAGGATCTGGGGAAACTACAGCCTGTCAGCCTAACCTTGGTGCCCAGCAAGGTTTTGGAACAGATCATCTTGAGTGTGGTCACATGGAACATGCAGGACAACCAGGGGATCAGGCCCAGCCAGCACAGGTTTAGGAGATGTAGGTCCTGCCTGATCAACCTGATCTTGTGATCAGGTGACCTTCCTAGTGGAGGAGGGAAAGGCTGTGGGTGTTGTCCACCTGGACTTCAGCAAAATCTTTGATACCATCTCCCACAGCAATCTCCTGGAAAAGCTGGCAGCCCACAGTTTGGACAGATACACTCTTCCATGGGTAAAAAACTGGCTGGATGGCCGGATCCAGAGAGTGGTGGTGAATGGTGTTGCAAACACTTGGCATCTGGTCGCTAGTGACATCCCCTAGGGATCAGTGTTGGGCCCAGTCTCATTCAACATCTTTATAGATGATCTGGATGAGGGGATTGAGTGTACCCTCAGTAAATATGCAGACAAAACTAAGCTGAGTGGGAGTGTTGATCCGCTGGAGGGTAGGAAGGCTCTGCAGAGGTATGTGGACAGGCTGGACTGATGGGCTGAGACCACCAGTATCAGGCTCAACAAGACCAAGTCCCAGGTCCTACACTCCAGCTACAACATCCCCATGCAGCACTACAGGCTGGGAGAAGACTCTCTGGAAAGCTTTTAAGTGGAAGAGGACCTGGGGTGCTTGTCAACAGCCAGCTGTAGATAAGCCAGCAGTGAGCCCAGGCGGCCAAGAAGGCCAATGGCATCCTGGCTTGCATCAGATCAGCAGGCCCAAGGCAGTGACTGTCCCCCCGTACTTGGCCCTGGTGAGGCCACACCTTGAGTACTGTGTCTGTTTCTGGGTCCCTCACAACAAGAAAGACATTGAAGTGCTGGAGCAAGTCCAGAGAAGAGCAACAAAGCTGGTGAAGGGTCTGGATCTTAAGTCCTCTGAGGAACAGCTGAGGGAGCTGGAGTTTTTTAGCCTGGAGAAAAGGAGGCTCAGGGGTGACCTTATCACTCTTTACAACTATCTGAAAGGAGGTTGTAGCCAGGTGGAGGTCAGCCTCTTCTCCCAGACAACTAGTGACAGGATGAGAGGATATAGTCTTAAGCTGTGGTAGGGGAGGTTCAGGCTGGACATTAGGTGTTCAAGAAATGAGTGGGCATGGCACTTTGTGCCATGGTCTAGTTGACAAGGCAGTGATCAGTCAACAGTTGGATGTGATGATCTCAGAGGTCTTTTCAAACCTAAATGATTCTGTGATTCTAAAATATTATTGCATTTCCCTTAGCTGTGCTGCCTGCAGTTAGCATGGGTCTACCCTTTCTTGCTTTAACTTAAAAGTGCCCTTTTTGCATCTCTTTTTTACCTTAAAGACACCGCATCCACTCAGCAGGGTTCCCTCACCAAAATGTTTAAGTTTTTTCAGGAGAACAGGAAAATGGATTCCTGAGTATGCACTTGCAGCAACAGGTGGCACATGCGGGTATCCCTTGAGAAACTAAAGCAACAACAGGTCAAGGGAAAGGGCTTTGCAGCCTGAAAGTTGCAAAACACAATGCTGCTGCTACTGCTGTGGCAGCTATGTGGACCTCCAGACTGATCACCCTGGAAGCTGGGTTGGAACTGGAGGTGCAGAGTATTGTGCATGCCCAGCATCAGTAGTGACTCTAGGTGAATGCACAGGGACCACAACAGGTGCAGAGGTGCCCCAGCCAGCTTCGTTATCAGCTGTGAAAAACTGCTTGTGGAGATAACGTTTGCTGCTTTTACAATTTCAACAGCAGGATGGTCTGGCTCTGGAAACCCTTTGTTTGGAGACATCACTCAGAGGTGAAGTTTTCCTGTCTCCTCTCAGAACCAAGAAGTCTCATGGGCAGTGCCAGGAGGTGAAGCAGGACCACACGGAAGGCAAGAACCTGGTGTGGCCGTGGCTCATCTCACTGATATGAGCATGAGGAGTGTCCAGGAGGCTTTGGGCGGGAAGGGTGAGTCTGGGACTCTCTGTGAAAGTGTGTCTGTGGTGTGCAGAGAGCAAAACGTGGGCAAAGAGCAAATGCTGCATGGGAGATGTCACGAGAGAAATCCCATCTCAAAAGTAAAGGCAGAAAGAGATGCTGACCATCCTAACAGGGAAGAGTGAGCCATTAAATCAGACTGGTTAAAGGCTGCAAGTGCTGCAACGTGCTTCACCTCAAAGCAGTGAAGAATCTCACAGCCTCTTTGATGGCTTGCAGTTTTATGTCCCTGTGAAATTCTATCACCTCCTCCCTTTCCTCTCCCAGCTCTGTTTCTCCTTTTATATTTCCCCATGTACTTCCATGGAGGAAAGTAAAAAAGAAAGAAAAAAAGAGATAGGAAACATGAAATGTGGGAGAGCAGTGGGAGGGAAAGGGTTGTTCTTGTTGCTTATTCACAAAGATTCAGCTGAGCAGGAAAACAAATCCCCACTGAAATCTGGGAATATTTCACAAACAAATTTATAACTGCTGACAAGACAGGCCTACATCCCTCATTCACACGTTGATAAGGAAGAAGTTAAAATGACAAATCATCTGTGAAATGAAAACTGCTCAAAGTATTAATTCTGAAAAAAGTGAATAAACAAAGAGATGGTACAGATATGTACTGTAGTTTCAAAAAAAATTAGTTTGTTTTTTTTTTTACTAGGAATAATATGTATAGTAAACTAGTGAATTATCGGTTTCTTGATTTTTTTTCAGTTTTTGCTTTCTTTAGCCTTTTGCTGGCAAAGGCAGCACACAGGGAAGGAGAATGTGATGCAAAGTGAACGACTGACGAAATGGGCTTTTTCTTTCACTTGTCCCCTCCCGCTGTCACAGCGTCTAGACAATCCAAGTATAAAGACTGCTTGATTGTAGCCTCTTGCAAAATGTGACAGAGGGTGTTACATGCACACATCTTTTCAAGCCAAGTCTCTGAAAGTTGTCTGTTCCTGGCTCAAAGAAACAGCATCATGGGGAGTTGGCTAAATGTGAGAGAATACATGTATGCATGTACATGCCTAAAGTGATTTCAGCTCACTCAGAGGTTTCATAGACAATAAATATAACCTCCATTCAGCATTGGCCTTTGTGTTAATGAATGGATTCCAAAAA
Organism: Pyrocephalus nanus; assembly: GCA_038380795.1. NCBI lineage: Eukaryota > Metazoa > Chordata > Aves > Passeriformes > Tyrannidae > Pyrocephalus > Pyrocephalus nanus. The sequence continues at coordinate 46,973,854 of CM076260.1, forward strand.
CTAATCTCCTTCAGTATCACAGAGCAGGCTTTTAATATACAAAAGTCTCATCTCCCTGCATGTCAGCATTTGGAGCTGTGGAAGGCTGGAGTTATTCAGCCAGCTCTGAGATCACCAAACAAAATCTGGAGTTGTTTTACACTAAACTCTCCAGAGATGAGCACACAATGTTGTTCATCCAAAATGCTGTGCATCTTATAGTAAAGGAACAAGTTTTTATTCCGTTTCCAGTAAGAAAAGCAGCATTTCTCAGATGTGTGAGTTATGGGTCAAGTAGAATTATCATAATTTGACACAGGGATTGTAAAAAGGTATGTAACTGGTCTAATTAAAATGAACTTCTCTAATGTAAGCAAGCTGAATTTGTTTATGCTATGTGTTTTTACGGACAATATAAAACATATGTTTTCATTACAACATAAAAAAACCCCACTTATATGTTTTTTGAGACTTCCTTAGTGACAAATGAAAATAAACATTATGTTATTTGTCTCCTTTCTTGCCCTTGCTACATTTCTTGGACTCCAATATTTACATTGCAAGCAATCCAACATGAGTTTAACCAGAATAGTAGTTTTCTCCTACATGGTCAAAATATTAGTTGACAAAGATATAAAATTCATTATATCATTATTAATTATTTATATAGTCATAGCACTTTATTACTCTTGGGTAAGGCTAAGGAGATGTATTATCATCCTTATTATTGTAAATCACCCTCCTTTGGTTTTTCTGTTGGTTCTTGATACAAAATAGAAGCCAAAACTGAAACACTGAACAAAGCCAGATATCCACTCCATTTACAGAAACTAAAGCAGTCCACTGCTAGTTAATCAAATCCTAGGAAAAGTCCAGGAATACCAGGAAAATTCTTTTTTTTTTATATACTTCTATTTTAAAAGTAAAAGCTATAACACGTAATATTTGAAAAGCAAAAAGTACTGATTAACCTCTTCTTAGTGTATCTTCTTCATCTGTAAGCATATGGATGGGAGAAAGACTGGTGTAAATTCACTCCTTCAGAGCATCAGGACACCAAGCTGCATAGTGCAGTCGACACACTGAAGGGAAGGGATGCCATCCAGAGGGACCTTGACAGGCTTGAGAGGTGGGACTGTGTGAACCTCATAAAATTCAACAAGGCCAAGTGCAAGATCCTACATCTGGGTCAGGGCAAGCCCAGATACACACCTACAGATTGGGCAGAGATGTGATTGAGAACAGCCCTATGAAGGAAGCCTTAGGGGTGATGGTTAATAAAAACTCAACTCAAGCTGGCAGTGTGCGCTCACAGCCCAGAAAGCCGCAAGAATCCTGGACTGCATCAGAAGCATGGACAGCAGGTCGAGGGAGGTGATTCTCCCCTTCTACTCTGCTCTTGTGAGACCTCACCTGGAGTACTGTGTACAGTACATAAGAAGGACATGGAACTGTTGGAGCAAGTCCAGAGGAGGGCCATGAAGTTAATGAGAGGACTGGAGCACCTCCCCTATGGAGACAGGCTGAGAAAATTGGGGCTGTTCAGCCTGAAGAAGAGAAGGTTGTGTGGAGACCTCATGGTAACCTTCCAACATCTGAAGGGGTTCTACAGGAAAGCCAGAGAGGGACTCTTTGTCAGGAACTGTAGTGATAGGACAAGGAGTAATGAGTACAAATTGAAAGAGGGGAAATTTAGGTTAGATACTAAGAAATTTTTCACTGTGAAGGCAGATATACATTAGAACAGGCTGCCCAGTGAGGCTGTGGTGCCCCAACCCTGGCAGAGTTCAAAGCCAGGATGTGTAAGGTCTTGAGCAACCTGGTCTATTTGGAGGTGGGTCTATTTGGAGGTGTCCCTGCCCATGGCAGGGGGGATTGGGAGTGGATAATCTTTAAGGTCCATTCCAGTCCCTTAACATGCTATGATTATATGATTTTACATCACACAGCTGAAACTCTGAACTATGGTGCCTTTTTTTTTTTTTTTTTTTTTTTTTTTTTTTTTAAGTTGTAAGAGAAAATAGGTCCTAAAATGTTTGAGGGGTACAGGGAGGTGCAGGGAAAAACCTGTCTATTCAATCTGTGCCATAGCCTCTGTTCTCAAACTCCTTGCACCAGCATGGGAGAGGGGTCCAAACTGCTGAAGAAATGCGGAGCAGGTTCAGACCCAGCAGGGTGCATTCTCCTTCCTTGTGGATTTTTCTGGAATGAAATTTGATGGGATATTTTTAAGACAGCTTCTTTCAGTGAAAGACATGAAAGGGAAAGGCTGCATGACCGGTAACCATCAACTGTCTTTTTCTGACCAAATCCTACAAATCTTGTCTGGAAAGCATCAGCAGGGAGGCTGAGTTAAGAAATAGTTATGTTAAAAGAGAATCAGAAGCAAAAATCATTGGCTTTTATTCAGTCTTTGTGGTGAACATGCTTATTAATCACACCAAGGGATGCATCCAGCATGGCTGTGAAAAATAGATTCTCTAAGGGACATCTTTTTGGTGTTTTATGTTTTGCTGAAAGCACCACTGAACTATCAGTCTGTGACATCAAATAAGCCAAATTTTATGAGCTACCATGGAATTTTATATTCAAAATGCAGCATTCTGAGTTACTGAGAAGATGCAAGAAGGACAGAAAGGGCTTTCCAAGAAAAAGAACTACAAGACTTTTTAAAAGAGACTTTAGTTTTCTGTGGAATTCCTCCCACAGGCTGGATAGGGATAATAATCAACACTGAAATTTAGCCTGAAGTTGAAATGTCTTACTTTCCATGTCACTACTAGTAGCTTCCTAGAGAGAAACTGACAGAGTATGTATTTTGAAACAAGAGCCTGAGACACACTAAACCCCCCAATTTTCAGAAAAGGTTCACTCACCCACTTTGAATATTACAAGTCACTAGGAAGGCATTCCAAGTTGGGCAACAAATAGGCACTTAAAACTAGTCCTATGTAGGTCAGTAATTCTCATGCTGTCTGCTTGCTGACCTCTCTCTGACTCACATCTATGCTGATGGGAGCATTTTGGATTTCCAGAATTAATACCGTGTCAGTTTTGAGCCAACTCAAATGAAACAGATGGAATAAAATTGCAACACTTATTGAATTATTTTTGGTTTTATCTATTAACTCTGGTGCCTTTTAGAGGAATCTCTTCATTCCATCTTAACCAGTGATTCCACAATTTTTAGGAATCATAAAGCAGGTCAGGAAGATACAACAAATACTTTAAAATAATTCAAACTTTTGGGTGTTATTAGTTATTTCTCAGCCTTTTGGGTTGCAGGCTACTATATATACATATCATTTTTATACTAATGTCTGATCTAGAAAGAATATACCACGATGTGATAATCTGGTTTAGCCTTGAATGAAGCTGGAGATTTGTGTAGAATTCTTGCAAATCTACATGAGTACCACACCCATCAGACAGCACTAAAAAATGTAAATCAGATGCAGTACTACCACTGGATGTTCTCTGACTGTTAAAGATATGCAGAAAATCTCACACACACACAGTGTGAGATTTCTGAACAAAAAGCCAGAAACACCAGGGCAAAACTTCAAGTCAAGTATGTTTCAAAACAGCACTGAAACATTCCTGGGCTGCATTAATTTTATTTTTTAAGGGAGTCCTTTAACACTTCCCTCCCAGATTCTGCTTTATCAGGCTGACAATAAAAATCCCAGCAATTTAATTGTTCACCTGCAGCAGTCAAAAATCAGGCTACTGCCCAGTGTCAATGGACAACTACAGCTGGAGGAGTAGGAAGAGCAGTCTTAGATGAGTTCCTGCTGCCATAGTGCTCTGGTTCAAAGAAAATGTCTTTTTAAGTGCTGGAGTGCTCCTTGTTTCTTGTCAGCACAGAGTTGCTTTGGAAATTTTCTACAGTGGTGGCAGAAGCAGTTCAGGAAAAGAAGCAGCTCCTGCTACCATGAGAAGAGCGGATCCTGCAAGGAGCTTTGAAGTGTCATATTCTGTCCTGCTGTTTCTCCCCATTACTAAGTGACTGGGGACACAGCCCTGGAAATGACAGCTTCCTGACAAGATTTAAGTTGTAACACATCTCTGCGAAGGCAAGCCCTGTGCTTGCCTTCTCTCTTTTTCCTCCTTGAGACCTGAACTAAAAGTCAGTTGTGAAAATTGGAAGGTTTGGGCTTCATCTTGCTGTTTAATTTAAGCCAGTCTCAGGGGTCAGGACTGGCGAAGAGAAGGCACACGTTGAAGGATTCCAGTGAGCTACAACCAGACCCTTGGCTTCTGGCAGAGGCCGTGAGCACAGCTGTCCATGGGGCAGGGCGGGTGGCCACTCAAGGCCAGGCAAAAAGAGTAACGAGTGTCTTGACAAACAGATCCATCACCCTGCTGGTGGGAGGGTATGATCCCACTCTGGCAAGAGATTTATTACAACCCAGATGATCTATTTATTAACAATATAGCTCTACTATCTGTATTTTACAAACCAGAGAAGAAAAAGGAAGTCAGTGCTCCAGCTGGGCAGGAGGGACAATAACCATGCCCATATGGGGTTGTTTGAGGGACAGTTGCGGTGGTGGGACTGGCTGGTGGGGAGGTCACATGGCAAGGCCACAGGAAGCTGCATTAGCACCATGTGGCTGTTTGAGCAGCCGTAATCGAAAGCTCCCCAATCCAAAAAGAGAAGACAAACCATCCAAACTGCCCACAAAGGGACATGTCTCCACCCTTTTGGTTTTCTGTGGCTTCTTCGCCAGCTGAATGTCATGGCCTTATCTTTTTCAAAACACAGTGAATTCTCTTGCACTCTCTGTGATAAATCCCTTTCAGCAAAACCGATCCAGAACAAAACATAAGAAGCAATTAAAGCAGAGGCTCACCCTGTAATCTCTTAAAGTTACAGTAACTGAGTTATGCCTTGTACTGTCTCAGGGCTTTTATTACTTTAAGAAAAAGATGCCCTAGAAAAACATAGAACAGGAAAAGCAGTTCTGAGAAAAGGTTCTTCTGTGCTTTTTTTCTTTTCCCACCAACATCCAAACTTCATTTGTAATCTAAAAGAAAGAAGCTTATGTATAGCTAACTTTAGAAGGAAGGCCTGCAGGTTTTATACTCATAAACCAAAGAGCAAGTCAGACTTAAAGCTGCACAAAGGATTTTTTTTTTTTATGCTTAAAATGAGTTAAAGGAAGCTCTGACATTAACAGCTAAAGGCAGCAGCTACACACAGTAAACATACTGCTTACTCTATAGCTAAACCCCCCAGAGAATGGGTCTATTCTTGGTTTGGAGTAACACATGAGAACACCATGTAAATTCAGTAGCGTGATTTCAAGCTACATTCCTTCTCCATCAGGCTGCTTATGGTAGCTCTATTCAAAAGCAGAGAGAACTGGGTGAATGGTCTGCATAAGCATTTTGAGCTAACGCACCTAAATTTTAAAGTGCCTTTTAAGTGTATAAATTAGAAAACCTATATCAAGGGAAAACTGCTGCAAATGCCAGAATACTTTTGTCTTGGAAAGAGAAGAAGTGAAAGAGTGTCTCTACTGATTTCCTCTTCTCCCCCCACCCCCCTTAAGAGAACAGAAAGATGATTGCAGTTTGATTCACAGTGTTCTGATATTTTTTCTTTCAGTTCTTATTTTTAGAACCTGCCCAGGATTAATGGTTGTTCATCTGACCTGCAGCATGGGAGTGGCACAGAGCAGAGTGCAAAATGTGAATCAGGAGGGGCAGGGGAGGAAGAGGGGAAAAGGGAAGGAAGCAGTATAGAGGTTCTGCCTGTTTGCCACTGTGGACTATAAAAGAGGCATAGAAAAAGATTTTCTCTCAAAAAAACCCCACCCCCCTTTGCCAATGCATGAATGAAACTAACCTCTTCTCTGCTTGTCTGATTTCTGTTTTGTGACTGAAGACCTTGGAGAATATGATGGCAAGGAAAAGGGAGCAAGCTGAGTCTCAGATCAGAAGATGACTTTCTTCGAGACCCTTTCAGGCCCCATTCCCTCCCCAAGGTGCTCTCATTTCACATAGGTTGCTACTGCTAATATTTTTAAAGTATTATTTAAATCACTTATTTGTCCAGTTACAACAGGGAAAAAACATCCTCCTTCAAAAACAGAAGCAAAAATTTGCCTGTAATCAGCTCGCAAAGAAACCCCCAGTCTTTTCACCATCATTGTGGCTGGCTGCATATACAACAGCAAAAACGCTTACAGGTGGTGACCCCAAACAGGGGTGGCAAGCACATTGTGGCAAAGGCCAGTAAGGGACCAAAGTGCTGAAGGTACTGACTACATCAGTAACAGTAAGACACAAAAACTCTGCCTACGCTCACACATGCACACACAAAAAAGTGCTCTAGTGAGACCTGTTTTCTCAAACCCAACAATTGCCCCTGTGGTTTCAGTGTATGACAGCTTACTGCTAGGTGACAGCTTCGGTATGTATATTGGGTCTGGATGGAGTTCAGTTTCTTCATAGCATTCTGAAACCTGCTGTGCTTCAGATTTGTGACCAAAATGATGTTGATAACACACCCATGTTTTAGCTACTTTTGAGCAGAGCTTGCACAGCATCAGGACCTTCTTCGTTTCTCACTCTGCCACTGCAGCAAGTAGGCTGGGGGTGGGCAAGAGGCTGGGAGAGAACACAGCTGGTGAATCTGATCCCAACTGACCAAAAGGATTATTCTACACCATTTCATGTTGTGCTCAGCAATAAAACCTGAGTTTTTTGAGAGTAGTCATTGCTCAGAGACTGGGTGAACATCAATCTGCTTGGTGGGAGGTGGTGACAGTGCATCTGCACCACTCATTTTCTTTTCAGTTCCTAATCTTGCATTGCCTCTTACAGAAGAGTGACAATGTTGATGCACACACTCCAACCATGAGGTCATTAAGACCAGTGATTTTCAACTCTCTTTTGCCAACTACCCTACAAACCACCGGTCCCCATGCTCTACCACAGGCTGCAACTGTGCCACCTGGGATGCCTTCTAGGAAGTCTGTGGTCAGTCTCTACTTCGTTTTAGCCACATACACTCCCTTGTGCCAAAAAGCTGGGAAGTGCCCCTAGAAGCAGAGATAACCTACACAAACCTGGATGGGGCAATCACCAGAGCAGGAGATGAGTAAGGAAGGGAACTGAGGCAGAATCCAAAAGAACGGGTGGAGAAAGAATAGATACTTTCCCCTTTGTTGGCTTCTGCTGCAGACCAGAGACCCACAACAAAGTCCCTCTGCCTCCAAAGGTGGATTAGTACTACTCAGCTCAGAGTGGACCCTGCAGTATCACAAAGCCCAGTGAGGTTGCCTACCTCCCATTGCTACCTCAGTGAACTCTAAGAGGTAGTACCAAAACTGTCACACAGGGATCTATGCCTAAAAAGGCTTGCTTCCTCTCTGTCTCTGTCTTTCTTTCTCTCTCTCTCTGCCTCATGAAAAGATATTAGCAATTCAAGATAGCAGCAGCAGCAATAGAGGAACACAAAACCATAATACAGGACAAACGCCTTCTCTCCTCCATGTATTTTGTCTTTGCATCAGTGTGTGTGGTTGTAGAACTGATGAGTTTTCATTTTTGGTGATTGATTGCACAGCCTGCCCTGACTCTTAGGTGGCTGCACTGCTTGAATTAGAATATCACAATCTGGAGGTGAATGAGCCAACAATAAGCATGGGAGAACATCCCAAATACTTCAAGAGTTGGGACTTTGAGTTTAAAAAAGAGTGGTGGGAAAAATCATGATGGAAGGTCCCTGCTGTTAGTTAGAGAAAATAGGGTTTAAAAAGCCATGAAAAATAGATTCTGCTGGGTTAGTGACAATTTTCCAAAGGAAGCCAGCAAACAGCTAGTGGGCCCTTCACATTGTTCAAAATACCTAAGTATCACTAAACATATGGTAGATCTATTTTTAAGTATTATGTCCACATCTGAGGACAAGTAGAAGAGATAATTTTATTTCATCATGAACCTGAGGTCATTGCACATACTGGTCAGGGAATGATCTGCAAGGAATGGTCATGTGCAGTGAGTCTAAGCTACAGGTCCACAACCTGGTCCTTTAGCTTAAAGCTACTGAAATCATCTCAGCACAGCTATAGGGCTGTAGGAGTTCCTACTTTAAACCCTCATGGCCTAAGCAGGAAGTCACATTGAAATAATGTGACATGGAAGCTGTGGGTATTTAGGCTAGGTGTCAGGGAAGAAAGTCCTTTCCATTGGCAAGGACAGCAAAACAACTTGGAATAGACTGCCTAAGGCAATGTGAAGGCTAAACAAGTATCTGCCAGTCATAGCACTGCCTCTGGAGGTATCTTCAGGAGGACGCATGAGTCTCTCTCAATCTGGTTTTCTGTTACACAATGAGTGACCAAAACAGCAGATGTTAACTCTATTTAATAGCCTCTTCCCTAAAGCCAGAGGAAGTCTGACTTCTTTGTTTCTCCTAGTCCCTCTTTCATTCTTTCTCAAAGATTCATATGCTTAGGAGAAGAAACTGTACTTCAATTCTGCTCTGTGAATGAAGGTACATTTGCGAAGCTCAAAAACCCATCTGAAAATCCTGTTAGTCACACAGAACTGAGTGTGTAAGTTTGCCCAAGTGGACATTTGCTCAATTTAACATGCAGGAGTATCTACAATGGTGTTCCTTGTCTGGCAGTCCAGAGAACATTGGGGCCCATCAATCACTGGGTAGTCCACAAGCCCATAGCACACATCTAGACCAAGCAAATATACAACCACTGGATGCTGTGGTAACATTTTGCTGGTGGCGTTTCAGCTCTCTTTCACACTGCCTGCACTCCCTTCCCAGTTTGGCTCTCTGAGCAAGAGCAATTGACTCCAAGTGCCCTTGAGGATGGCTCCAACCATCCTCATCAGCAGAATGAAAAGAGCAGTGTGTGAGAAAGAGGCAGTCAACAGAGGTTTCTCTGTTTCTGTGTGTTTAAGACACAAAGGTATGTGCAGGAATGGATGGTAATCTGGAGCAGACAGGCAGGGTTTCACTGAAAGTGAATGTTTTGTGATACACCTCATGAACTAAACAACTATCAACAATTCAGGAGACTGGGAGATTCTGTCTGGAGTTCCTCACTTTTTGCTACCACAAAAAGACAAAAAATGGAAGGCTGCTGAAGTTAAAAACTAGGTAAATGGCACAGGGGACAGATGTCATATTAGTGGATTGTGTTGTAAAGGGAAAGGGACCTCTTGATAGGGAATAAATACACACTTTGTAAGCCAGGCTGGCTGGACAAGTTGGGTTAAATAAGGAACCACAAGCACATGCAGCACAAACCCATGATATCGAGGACAACATTAACCAAAGCAGAGAATATAACCCTTTTTAAGCTGCCAATATGGTAATTACAAGAATCTAAAAAAAAAAAAATGGGTATACCCTCTGCTTGCAAGGTAGTGATGCAAAATAATAGCTATATTTAGATTACATTATTAACAGAAACAGTTGTAGTCAATTTTAAAAGTTCCATATGGAAGAGGGGAGTTGACAGGCTGTATATGTCACAAATGATGTCTGTTCGAGTGACCGACAACTTGGAAGTAAACAATCTTGGAGAGTACAGGGATGATGGACTTCTTCAACACCTATATACAAGAAGTACAAAATCCCTCCTTGTGTAACTTATGCTGGAGACCTTATGTCACTAGCACTAAAGCACCTTTGTACTTTCTGAAGAGCTACAAATGACAAGTCACTAACCCCTAATCTAAAAGAAAGATCAGCCTTCCTAACCCCGTGAAATAAAGCTCTTGCCAATTAGCTAAATGAGTCATACACAGCGTAGGCCTTGCAGTACTGAAGGGGAAAGAGAATTCAGAAGCAGTTCACAGCATGATCACCACAACATTGAAGAGCTCGTGGAATGTAGCTAAACTCCACTGCACACAAGCTAAACCCCATGGTGATCACACAACCATGCCACGCTCAGCAGGATGCACTTACTTGCTTCCTTCTCCAGCCAGGGACTGCAATTGGCAGGAGCTACAGGGCCAGCACAAGCACAACTTACTGCTGGTCCCATGATGGAGCTACCTGAACTGCCTGTGAGTCATATCCAGTTTAGTAGAGGAGGCAGAGCATCCCTGCTCTCTACTTTGTCTCAGTGGGAGGAAATGATCGAAAACCAGAAGGTTACTGGTTGTTTAGGCTGAAAAGGACCAACACTTCCTGTGCAAATAGCTAATATCATCTGCAATCAAACCCAGACCAGCAAAATTTTAAGCAATATATGAACATATTATCTTTATATATGCATAAATTAAAATCACAGTGAACGCTTTCTGAGAGGTAATTGCACAAAACTAGAGCAAATGGGAGTCAAGTCAGGCTGAAGGCAGAATGTACAGAAAGTTGCTGACATTGCAAGCAGTTTAAGACATTTCCTAAATGCCTCCAGTGCTACAACCATGAAAATGGGCTAGATAAAAATAACACACAACGAAAAAACCCAACAGCTGGGTTTACCAGAAAAAACATATAAAATGTTATATACAAAACTGATACATGAAGAGAGAAAGGGGAAAAGATAATAACAAGTAAAAAAGCTAAAATAAAAATTATATAGAGGAATGAAGAAGACACTAGGAAAAACTAAGGCAGATAAAATCAGATGTGTAATTTTTTATTTTTCTAAATAGATTATGAACGATGAATCTTGAACAATAAAAATGGTAGAATAGCCCATAACAATATGACGGCAACAGGAGATATAAAAATATATTTCAGAATAGCACACAGATAAAAGGCTGGATGATCTGTTTATGATGATGATAATGAAACAGCTTCCCACCACAGTAGCCCCTGGAGAGGGGTTGTTAAATAGCAGATAAACAATTCTGGGTGATTCAGATGAGTTGCTAGAAATAAACTTGTCTCAGAAGGTTAGAGATCTAGTCTTGGTGCTGCTACTGCTGCACCTAAAGCAGTTGTGGGCCACTGGGGAAGGACCAGGGGCAGGAGAAAGGCTCATATTTGGCTACTGTTTAAGAAGGGTAAAAAGTAATTACAGACCAATTGGCTGAGTCTCCAGTATTTTGCAGAGGATAAAACAACCAATATAGATCTCGATTAATAACTTTTTTAAAGCTCTGTAATTAAAGTCAATTAACTTGGCTTTAAGGGAAATAGATCCTGTCAAACTAATTTGATGTAATTTTTGCAAGAAATTACAAGTTCACATGATGAAGGCAGCTTTGCTAACAGTATTACAACTCTAAGTCATTTTACTTGTTCTGTAGAATATCTTTATGAAGAAACTGAATGCTTTGAAGCCTGCATGGAGTGTCTCCATCTATCCATGGAGAGCAGGATTCCATGGGTGGAGAGCACAGTAGGAGGTCAGGCAAAAACCTCGAACTTATTTTATACTCAAGTCACTTCTGAGTCCACAATCATATTAAATGCATTATAAAGGTGATAAATGAAGGAAACCAATGTATAACTGTAAATGGGAAACTATTAGCAAACAAATGGGTTCCTATTGGGTTACCCCAGGTATTGGTGATCATCTCTTTACTATTTAATAGCCTTATCAGTGACCTGGATTAAAGTTAAGTCATCGTGGTTAGACACGAGGCTGGCGACAGCAGAAAACAAACCACAAAAGGACAAGCCTGACAAGAACAACTGGGATCTATAAAAAGATGGGAGAAACCAGTTTAGGTGTTAATATGGCCAAGTACAGATTCACCTTATTAGAATAAAGAATACAGGCCATACTTACAGGGTGAGAGGGAGAGAGAGGACTCTATTCTCCAAAGCAGAGACTGAATATAAGACCCGGGGTCCTGGGAAGCAATCAGCTTGACATGAATTCCCCACGCAAGGCTGTGGCCAAAAGGGCTAACGTGAGCCTCAGCTGTACAAACAAATGAAAATCAAAAGATGAGTAGGTAGGTTATGGTGATGCTGCATTTGGTTCTCATTCCTCTGCTCCATGAATAACGTAACAGGTTCTGCTGCTTCATTTTACAAAAAAGCGTTGGAAGAATTGGAAGAGTGTTGAGGGAAGAGAAATTAACTGACTGAAAACTGGGTGGCAGAAGGCTTTGTTATAAACCAAAATCTTAAAGGGCATTTTGTTATTTTGTTCACAGTATAGCAGTATTCATACAATGAATAAATTTGGCAACTGCAGGCTCTAATCTAGCAAAGGTGGAAAATGCATGGGAACGGAATGCTATTCCAATCCAGACTGGGAACAGGCAATTTTGTTCTGCTTTTTCAGCAATGATCTGTTATGGGCAATTAATCAGTAATTAACCCTTTACACCACAGTGATGTACTGTCTGTCTCTGCAAAGTTGTGGAAGTAACTATGCTTGATTTAAAAAGGATGCACACCCACATGGGTTGGGTTAACTTGCAAAAAGCAGGAGCTCCTGCAGGTGATACCTACTGCCTGCCTAAAGCTGGAGGTCAGGTGAGTGGCCACTGCATCACACTGGGCTTTGTGTTGCCACCAAGAAACACTCCTTCTTCTCCAGGGTAGTAATCCTGGCAGCCTTCCTGCTCATAGCTTACAAAATATCTCCAGGGGAAACCCCAACCTTTTGGGGATGAGACACCATCTAGTATGAGTGACACCCAACTGTCTATCTTCTGCAGGATCTGCAGGCTCTCAGTTCCCAGCACTTGCTCCACACAAAACCTCATTGTACAAAGCTCCTCACACTGAGATGCCAAGGAAAGCACTTTCAGGAAACTGGTGGGTGTTATTACAGCTCTGACACTGAGACAGCACCTGCGACTCCTTGCTTCAGCAATTCACTTCATCTGCTGCCTGCTACTGGGACCTTGCCCCAGCGATTGGGAATCCCTGCCTGGGATTTCATCCCAGCATCACCCAGCCAGAGAAGGTGACCTCAGAGAAATATGTTGAGGGAAGGAGTCCTCCATATCTCACAGATATGTCCTGTCCCAAATTCATCCTTTCAGGATGCAATCTTGGACTAGCTACCTTCTTCAGGAAAATGAGTTTTTTAAGCAGGATGAGTGGATGTGAGCGCTGTTCCTGCGGGCGCCTCCCAGGTCACTCAGGACATCCATGTGTCTTCTCTTTCCCTTTCCCCACACCGAGGGAACTGGGTGCTGCCAAGAAAGCTTTTGGTGCTCTGTCCCAAGAAAGCTTTTGGTGCTCTGTCCTGAGGTTGGGCAGGTGGGTTCCTAAGGACCTGGTAACTGAATTTGCTTCATCTCACAGCCTGCCAGTATTTAGACTTGGTGCTTTTTAAAGACGCAGTGCAAGTTTTTGTCTGTGCTGTCTGTCTTAACCTGGGCCTTTGGCCAGAAAGTATTAATCCTATCAATGTGCAGGAGTGGGAAGGCTGGGAAGTGTTTGATTTGTGCCAGTTGCTGGCACCATCTCTTTTTAAGCTTCTGGAACGAACCCACTTATGATTGAATGCTGCAGTGTAAATTCTGCAAACAAAACAGATAAAATAATCCCAATTACTTGAGCTCAGGACTGGTTCACATATGCCACTCCAGAGATTTAGAAGGCGTTATTTCAAACAAACATCTAATTATATTTAATTATGGTTCTACATATATCCTTCTGTTCAACAGGTGGGAAAAATGTTTTTCAAACTTCCAATTGCTCTCAGTAAGTGAAGCCTGCTAAAACACACCATGCTCAACATAGTAAAATCTAAGTGCTATGTTACAAACATAAAAGAAACATACTATCTTCAGTAAAGTTGTAGTACAAAACTTCTGCAGAGTGAACTAAAAGAAGAAAGTCTGTGAAAATTTCTGGGGGGGAAGATGGCCTGTCCAAGTGTGGTGTGTGTATACATATGTGTACATGTATTCATATACACCACCACTTCATCCCTGTTATACCCACTATTCCTATCAGCAGTTCTCAAGACTCAAAACTGGCAACTCTTAGTCACTAACAGAGCAAAAGTTTTGGGAAAGCTAATTGAGAGTGAGGTTTCAGAACTACTAAGAAAAGATGAAGCAGATCCTGCAAAAGTACGGTTTGAATTGTGCATTTTTGCATCTTAATACTTTCTGTCCTCCTGGATGCATTTTTCTTCTTCTTCCTCTGGCACAGCTCCAACTACATCCTACAGCATGAGGATGTTCTGTTAAGCACATGTGCAACTGCATTTTTAAGCCTTGTAAAGGCTTGCTTATGTCAAAAGTTGTACCACTAGAAGGATCACAGAGGCTGGACTCCACAAATATAATTCTACAGATGAAGTAACTGCGGTAATTTTCCTAAACATAAAAGATAGAAACTACATAGAAACAAAGAGCTTTAATGCATGGATTAAAAAAAAAAATCTTTTTCTGAATTATTACAAAATAAATAGATGCAAGACTTGTCCTTTTATTCCAGACACGCAGACACAGAATTATATGGGAGAGTGAGAGACTAAGCATCCCATCCGCCTTTGTAATTCACCCAGACTAGATACAGAAATGCTATGGAATTTAATGCAATAAACCCCAGAAGTGTCACTTTCGCAAATCTCAAGAGGCATCATTGACCTGAGGCTGGCTGCAGTTTCTGCCCCAATTCCAGTTTAATGTATTCCAGTCTGACCCTCAAGCGACAGTGCTGCTGGAGAACACACTAAGAAACAAATGCAGGCAATTGCTTTGACATAATTCTTTTGGACGCAGGCAGATCGAATGTGCTGATGTCAACAGAGACCAGAAAAGAATTTTATCCAATCTCCTTTCCCCCCCGAAGAAAACGAGAGAAAACAAAGCACAACCCAAAACCTAGCCAAACACATGCCTACCTCTCAGCAGCAATACTGATACATGCTGTCTAAGAAAGGGAAAGCCAAGACAAACATTTCTAAGTAGCATTTAGATGTATACATAGCATTTCATTTATAGCTTAAATTTACATGACTTGTAATTGGCTTGTTGCACATAACACGCATGAAACATCTGTTCTATAGAGGATATTAATTTAAAACCTCAGGAACAGCCTAATTCAGTCCTTTATGGCCTTAGTACATTCAAAGGAGTTCCTAACATAGTTCCCTCACTTCAAAACAAACCACTCTTTTTCCCTTTCTCCCATTCTTCTAAAATTTAGGGGACTCTGTGGACCTGTTTTCAATATGATTGTCAGGATGAAACCTTCCTGCCTTGCCAATCACTTCAATATCCAAGCTCTAGCAACTTTTAGGCTACATAGTTTGATGTCAGAGAACATTGCTGGTGTTTTCTGCACAAGGACAGCAAGAAGAGAAGCTGGGAATATTTTTTCCATGGAAAACATAAATTATGGTAGGAAACCAGATCAAGGACAATATGATGTCTATCTTGAGGACAAAAGGCTACGCTAAAGATTTTTGTCTCCACCTGGTTGCTGTTGCTCCTGAAATAACTTCAGTATAAAAGGAAAAGATAAAAACCTGACACATCAACAGTACAGTTTTTCAGAACTCATGAGGGAAAATACTAGGACTGAACGTGGCTTGTTCTTCAACTTTATACAATGAAAACAGAAAAAAGAACAGATCCCAAACTCATTCCCTCCTCTCTCTTTTACTTCCTCTCCTAAAAAAGCCTTCCACCTCTGCTACTCACATTTTTTTTTTCTCCCATTCCTCCAGCTCCCCCCTTCTTCAGTCCTTGCAGCAAGATTGTCTGCAATGGTATAACGCAAAAAACAGATGAAACACTCAAGGCTTCCTCTTTCTGTGTGCCTGGAGTGTTTCCAAGAAGAGAAAGTCTTGTGATGATTCTCACTTTGCTCTTCTGCAGCTACTTGAGTGGGTCACTCTACCACAATAAAAGCCTGCTTCTGCTATCCGGCCATGATCGAGAGACAGAAAAAAATGACCATTTTGAATGCCTATAAGAAGTGTGGTCTTGGAGAAGACATATCATGTGTTACAGCCACTGAAGTGGAACATCAAACCACCCCTGTACAAAGAAAAACCAGACTTTTGTCCTTCTTCGTCTATCACCCTTGATGTGACCTGCCCCCAGAATGTGGCCACAAACCATGGTCTGCAGTTTGGCTGAACATCAGAAGCCACAGAATCTTTTAAGATATGTTGGGACTTGCATATATGTTGTAATGCTCAGGCAATAAGGGTTTTAAGACCGCAAAGCATCAGGAATTATAAATAATTTAATTACAGAATCATAGAATAGTTTGGGCCAGAAGGGACCTTAAAAATCATTCATTTCCAACCCCCTTGCCGTTGGCAGGGACACTTTCCACTGATGACTCAAAGTCCCATCCAACCTGGCCTTCAACACTTCCAGGGGTGGGGTATCTGCAACTTCTCTGGGCAGCCTGTGACAGTGCTTCACTACCATCACAGTAAAAAATTTCTTCCTAATATCTAATCTAAACCTGCCCTGTTCAGTATCTTTGTTAATGACATAGGCAGTGGGATTGAGCACACCCCCAGCAAGCTTGTGGATGACACCAAGCTGAGTGGTGCCATTGACTGCTGGAGGTAAGGGATGTCATTGAGAGGACCTTGAGAGGATTGAGAAGTGGGCCTCTGTGAACCTCGAGAAATACAACAAGGTTTAGTGCAACATCTTGCACCTGGGACAGGGTGAAGGAGGAAGGAACTGAGAGCAACCCTGTGGAGATGGATTTGAGGGCACTGATGGATGAAAAATTGGATATGAGCTGGATATGACCCAGAAAGCCAACCATATCCTGGGCTGCATCGAAAGAAGCATGACCAGCAGATTGAGCCAGGTGGTTCTGGTCAGCTCTCATGAAACCCTCTCTGGAATACTGCATCCAGTTTTGGGGTCCCCACTATAAGACCTTGGACATGTTGGAGCAGGCCCAGAGGAGGGCCACAAAGATGATCAGAGGGCTAGAAAACCTCTCCTGTGAAGACAGACTGAGGGACCTGGGGTTGCCCAGCATGGAGCAGACTCCAGGAAGACCTTATAGCAGCCTTTCAAAACTTAGAGGGAGCTATAAGAAACATGAAGAGAAACTTTTTGCTAAGACCTGCAGTGACAGGACGAGGGACAACGATTTTAAAACTGAAAGAGGGTAGATTTGTACTGGACATAGGAAGAAATCTTTTACAATGAAAGTGGTGAGACACTGGAATAGGTTGCTCAGAGAAGTTGACAAAGTTCCATTGTTGGAGATGTTTAATGTCAGATTGAGTAACTGGGCTTTTAGTAATCTGGTCTAGCGGCAGGTTTCACTGTTCAGGGCAAGAGTTTTGGAATAAATGGACTTTCAAGGTTCTCCCCACCCAAACTATTCTATGATTGATGATCCTGTTATTGGATTGGATTGTCACCTCCAAGGCTGCTATCACAAAACAAATTTGGTGCTGTTCATGCAGGTGGGACTTAATGGTGATGTAAGACAACTTGTGGGTTATGGGCACAAAACTGTATTACTGTAAACAGAGACAAATAAAGCACCTGCACTCTAGGATTAAGGCACATGAAGAAGAGAGGATAAGATATCCATATGATTCTGTCTAAATGCATAGATGATACAAAACAAAAAGCAAGAATCAAAAGCACTCATACCTTCAGATTGTCATTTGTATGAAGAGTCAGTCTATTATTTCTTTCATAACGTAAAGCTACAGTCGATATGACAATCACAGCAGTTGTTATGTAGTTCACGCTCACTATCTTTTCAGAGCGTGAGAGATCCGATCATCTGAAGTCTTTGAATACTTCCCTCTAAACATGCTCATCTAATATGACTCCAGTTTTCAGCAACAGCAGATTATCTTTTGTTTGACTACTGCAGGCTGTTACAATATTTTTACAACAGGAAATGTGTGTTCCATACGTAAGAAGACTACACTTACAAGAAATAATGCAGGAAGGTGATCTAATTTCTCTTCTGCTTCCTTCCTTCTGCAGTGTGCTGCACTGAGATGTTTGTTCCAGTACCCAGATAGTAGTTCAAGGCCAAGATTTTATTTAGCCTGATCCCACAAAACAAGCCAGCAGTTAAACTGCAATTCAAACACCTCAGCTTTTGTGCTGCATTCACATTCATGTAAGTGATTTAGGTAACCCTTTTCAAGGTTATTGAGCCTGCCTTATCCATAGCTGGATATTTGTGTCAGTGCTACAGTTTTAAAACTCCTGCAAATCAAGAACACCTCCCAAAGGTGCAAACAGCACATCAAGCAGAAAATGTCAGTTTTGAAGGGTCTTTGTTGTCGCCTTGAACCTCAGTACTGCGGCCTGTAAGGAAATGGCCACTGTGATGCATTTAGGGAAAAAGCAAAAGATCTTCACAAAGCACCATACCCACTCATGGATGTTACCCAGCTAAAACCACTGAACAAAGAAATCTGAGTAACTATTACACTTAACTCCTCTGCTTTTCAAAACCAGTTTTTAATTTAGGAGGTCTGAGGTAGCCTTTTAATAGGAAACTTCCAAATATTCTCCTATACTTATCCTATTTATTACTGTGACTGGCAATACATGTATATAATAAATTATAAATGGCCACATGCTACTGCCTCCTGTCTGCAAGCTAAAAGCTGGCAAGATAGTCTATACTGCTACAGAGCCAAATCTGCATCAGGCAAGTTGTTGAATTTGGGAAGTTAGGAGCACCAGTGGATTCACAAACTGACCAGTCACTGCTGACTGCTCGTTGCCAAAGTTCTTGGAAAGGGATAAACAGATGGGTCAGGAAAGGACAGTACTCTGAACTGGATTGCATAGCCACAGAAATAACATCTGAGATCATTTGCTCTCTATCTTCTATGCTAAAAACCATTAGACCATTAAAACCCTCCCCACTATATTTTGCATTATTTGTGAGATAACAGGACTAGCTCTTTCATATTTATGTGTTAGAGAGGTATATAAAATACAAACAAAATTAAGGGATACTTCCAAAAGTTGTGTTTGGCTTCTTTATGATGTTAGTAGTGTATTCTTCTGATGAGGCAATACCGACTCTGAAATGCAGATGATTTCCCTACAGTTGGGCTGGAGCCTCTGTCTTTTGTTTGCATTTTGGGCACTCAACTGTCTTTGGTGAAGACAAAGTGTGAAAAATGAGGCTCCATGTTTTCTTTTGTATATGTATTTTTTTTTTCCAGAGCAGTTTTTCATATGTCAGGAGCATAAATGTAAGCAAAAGAAAACGGTCCCAACTTTGTCAGCTTCCCAGAACTATATTTTGTATGCTGGTGCTTTTGTTTCTTGCAAGTTCAGCATTACTTTAGTGGCAGCACCCTGGATTCCCCCTGCCCCCAACAAGTGATACATATTAGTACATCTGTTTTCTCTGTAAAGTCTTTCTGCATTCTTTGCAGGGCACAGGAAGGATGTGGGCTCCTTTTCACATTCAAATGAGGCAAATTAGCCTTTGCCTGGTTCCTACAGTATAATGCTTATTTTACATTTAAGCGTGAGAAAAGGGGAGGAAATAAAACCCAACATATTAAGTGGGTTATATGTTTCATTTTGGTACAAGCTTAACTGAGCCTTCTTTTGCAAACTGCTTTCCACAGGACATAATTTCAGGATGATGTTCAATAGTTTAATAATGTAAAATGACTAAATAGTCTACACAAAGAAATAGCAGCCACAGACACATTAAACATGAGAAAAAGCTGAAAATGCCAACCCGAATCATCAGGGTTCAATCCACGAGACTCCTAAAGTGCATTGATGGTAGCTCCCTAACACAGGTGACTGGGCTGACAATAGGAAATGCTGTGCTGGACCTTATATTTACAAACAAGGATCAGGAGATGTGCAGGTCAAGGGCAGCATGGGGTGCACTGACAATGAGATGGGGGATGGTCTTTTTTTCAAAAAAGGCAGATAACAACCCCCACGAAGAGCAGTCTTTCAGCTCTTCAGAGATCTGCTCAGAAGAATCCTGTGGGATACAGCCCTGGAGAAAAAAGGGGTCCAGGGAAGCCTGCTGATTTTCAAGGACCACCTCCTGTGAGCTCTAGAATGGTCCATCTCAATATGCAGGGCACAGGCACTGCACAGGCAGCAGGAGGCCCACACTGATAAACAAGTGGCTCCGGACTAGAACACAAAATGGAAGTGCACAAGATATGGAAGCAGAGTCAGATAGGGTTAGAAAAGCCAAAATCCACTTGGAGTTGAGTCCAGTGAGGGATGTCAGAAGCAGCAAGAAGTGTTTCCACAGGTATATCAGCAATAAAAAGGGCCTGCTGCTGCATGGGTCATTAGTGGTGTAGCCCAGGAGGTGATACTGGGGCCAATACTGTTTAACCTCTTCATTAGTGATCTACACAATGGCAGAGTGTGCATCCTCAGAAGGGTTTGGAAGAGTGGTTGATATCCCAGATGGCTGTGCTTGCCATTCATGGGTACCTTGACAGAAATGAGCCAATAGGAGCCTCCTGAAGGTCACTAAAGGGAAATGCAAAGTCCTGTGCTTGGAGGGGAAGAACTCTACATTGGAAGTACATGCTGAGGGCTGACCTCAGCAGAGCCAGAAAGCAGCACTGAAGGAGAAAATCTGAGTGTTCCAGTGGAAACTAAGTTGAACATGAGCCAGCAATGCTCCCTTTTGGCAAAGGTGGCCATCAGCCTCCTCGCTTGCGTAGAAAAAGCACTTCCTGCAGGTTGAGGAAGATGATCCTTCCCCTGTATTCAGCACTGGTAAGACATGTGTGGAGTGCTGGATTCAATTTAGGGAACGCTGAAAATTTGGGGCTCCCTGGTACAGAAGAGATAAGGACTTACTTGAGCAGATCCAGAAAAGGGCCACAAAGATGGTTAAGAGTTTAGAGCCTTTCCTCCTATGAGGAAAGGCTGAGAGAGCTGGGACTCTTCAGCCTGGAGAAGAGAAGGATCAGGACAATCTTATTAATGCATATAAATACCTCATGAGAGGCAGTAGATGAGATGAGGCAAGAGCTCATAGTGGTGTCCAGTAACTGGCAATGGCCACAAATTAAAATACAGGAAATATTGTTTAAACATAAAAAAAACCCTTTTGTACTGTGATGGTGTTGAACGCTAGCACAGGTTGCCCAGAGAGGTTGTAGAGTCTCCACTGCTGGAGATATCCTAACCCTGCACAGATATGATCCTGAGATACCAACTTTAATTTGACCTTGGTTAGAGCAGGGGGTTGGAGTAGATGATCCCCAGAGACCCTTTCTAACCCCAGCAATATGTGATTCTGCCAGGTCACACAAGAAGCTGCTGCACTTATAAAAATCCTCTTCTCACTCCTTTTAGAAGACAGAGACAAATGCAACAATTCAGTAAGTTAACAAAAGCGTGGTATGCATTTTGCAGGAAAAAGGTGTGGTTCAAATTCCTGCCTTTTTAGATCCTGCACGCTAATTCAAGTGGTAAAGCTAAGAGATGGGATGCAAGAAAAATCAAACAACTGCTTGGTAAACTGTGGTTTAGCACAGGCAGGTAGCACCAGGTGGAGATTCAGTGCACACTCTTTATACTACAGCAACTTCTGGCACGCTTAATGCACCCTATGCACAAGGCAACATACTCCACATACAGAGGACAGAAAATGAAGTAGTCAGATGCTGTAAATTTACACTAGGCTTTACTGATAGTAATCTCCTAGAGTAACGTGCCCTTAGCTCTGTTGACAGTCATGGACCAGGTTTGAGAGGTTTTACTGAGACACCTGGAAGACGTTTTGACACACCTGCCGAAGCATGCAAGTGCTTTATCCGTCTTGGTTGCCATCCTCATCTATAATACTGGAATGCAACAGTCTTGCAGCAACCAATGGGCTGTGTCCTTGCAAGACCCGTGTCCCAAGTCCCTGTTCTGCTCACGAGCTACCCCTTGAAATAAGTTACTTGCTGTTGTTCTTGGTTTTCCCCCTGTTCTGACCTGAGTCACTGCACAACGCACTCTCTTCTCAGCCTGTGTGAGCAGAGTCCTGGCCATAGCCTTCCACCCCTGCTGTGGGAGACTTGAAGCCTGCTCTGGCCATAGAGCAGCAACAAGAGTTCTTACACCCTCAGAACTGACACTGGTTTTCCATACACCTGGCTGTCCAAGGAACACAAGCATCTACTGTTCTCATGTACCTATTTCCCTTCCAAAGACAAAAGTGTCCAAATTGATTACTCTTGCAGCACAGAATGGAATGGCAACACCATTATGTGTGTCAGCCCGAAGTCCCCTTCACCTTCAATCTCTCTCCTTAGAGCAGCAGCACAAAGCTCCAGCTCAGAGACTTAGAGTAAAGATAATCTGGTCTGGATTTAGATCCAGACCTCCCCCAAGTCTGAGCTCACTCAGTGTCAGGCTCCAGTGATACTCAAGTTGTGATTGGACCCTGATGCCTTAAACACTAGTTCACTTAAAAATGTTGTACCAAAGAGGTAAGTGGAGGGGCCTGAATAATTCAGAAAGTTCTCAAAAACAATATAAGTGAAAATAGATTTTAGACATCCTAGTAAGTTTCTCTCTGCTTAACACACTTAATCCATAATCTGTATTGTAGCCTGTTAAAATAATGAGATTTATTATTCCTATCGCATGTCCTTTCTGAAGATGTTGGGAGGGTGAGGGAGATGGAAGAGAGAAAATTAGTTATCAGTTACCACTTGCCAAGAGTAGATTAAGCACTTCAAAGTTATACATTCATGTATAAATGACTCAAGGGAGTTTCATTTCTATTTCTTTTCTCCTAGCTTATACTTTTTACCTCCTATCCTACAGCCCTTGTTTCCCTTGCTCTTGGTCACAACCTGCCTGCAGTGGACAAGTTGGAGAGCAACAAACAATTCTGGATTTTCCCCCTTTCATCATGAGAATTCGTTTAGACTCTCTTTCCCAGACCTCAGAGCATGCCTGATTCCTGGGAGCAGAACTGAGAACAAGAATAGAGTTAATCTTTAGCAATGTGATAAAAATCACTCTCTCACACAGACAGCTGGAGAGGGATTTCAACAGAGCTGTAGTGCCAAGCACCTGATAGCAAAATCTGAAACTGTTGCCAACCCACACCTTCCTGCTCACAGACACAGCTCGCTCAGTCTCTCCCCAGCACTCTCTCTTGTCTACCTGAAACTAAAATGTAAATCACCACTGAGCATGCCCTCTCACCAAAATGAGAGGCCACTATTTCCATAACAGATACAGCACTTTACAAGTGGAGCCACCTCATCTTTTCTTAATTTTTTTTTAATTACAAAAAAAAGTTAGGAAAAGCACATTAAGCTATCAAATTGGAGAACTGGGATAGGAGGACAGGACACATGGAGATTTGATGGGTTTGGTGCAATCTAATCCACCAAGGAGCTGGCAGGTGAGCTGAGCAGCTGGACAGGGAAGTGAGGAGGGGGCAGCAGGAGATGCGGGAAGGGCTAGCACCTTGCTCTCCCAATGCCAGAGTGCCAGCTGGCAGCTCCATATTGCTGGTTGCGTGTGGGCTGTGAGTATAACTGAGGAGATGAGCCTTTAGGGGAGGAGCTGTCTGATAAATCATTAATGAATGAAAATATGAAGTAATCTGTCTGCCTGGGAGGCAGAATCGTCTAATGATGAGGATGATGGACTAGGAAGCCGGAGATGAGGTTCCTATCTCACCCACAAGACCGCTGGCACACCAGCTCCTTTTGCTGTGCATAAAAAGATGCATCCACTTCCTTGCACTGCAGGGCTGCTCTCTTAAAATCAGCACAGGAATCCCATGATCTAGGAGATAAAACTTACAGCATCCTTTGTGAAAAATGCACCCCCAGCTTTGCTTCTGTTGCAGGCAGCACACAAAGAACCAATATTCCTTCTCAGAGACAGCCTTCGCTAAAACAGATTTTTTTCAAAACCATAAAAAAACCTACTATGACCTTTCACCAGCACCAGTAGCATTTAATTTTAAATTGATTAACTACATACACGGCACTAATTACCCATGGGTTCAGACTGTTGTTTGGAATCATAAGGGTATGTCTCTGTGTGAACAGGGACGCTCTGCTTTCACTGTGCTCTCTGAAACGAAGAGGAAAACGCTTGAGAAATGATGTTCAAAGATGCATTTGTGTTTATGGGGATAGCTCCAGGGGCACCAGACACAGGCGCTTGGAAAATGATGAGGATGTCAAGGGAAGGGGCAGGAGGTTAGCAGAGCTTCTTTTGCAGAAAGACCCAGCAGAATGTGTCATACTGCACAAAATCAATAGGGACCTTGCATGAAAAAGTAATTGTCAGTTCTGTACAGTTCTCAGGCTTATTTGGAAATATGCTCACAAAGGTGATTCTTAATTTGTGTGAAATCTTTAACTGCCCTCTTCTCTTTGTCTTAAAATCCCTGAACCTTCATGGGTATTGTTTTAAAATAGTATTATTCTAAATAAAACACATTCCAGGCTATCATTTTAAAATGAACACCTAAGACAGGCTTGGCACAAATCAACATGAATCTGTGTAATGCTGGCACACTTTTGGGATAAGAGATACAAGTGCTTTATCATTCAATGTACTTAAAACACGATTTTTCAGAGAGAACAATGCACAGATTGCAGCAGAAACCATAAACAGAAGACACATATGGCCATAACAGAAACTAAATTTATAGAAACTTAACCAAGCACCTTATCAGATCTGTCGTGTTTAACTACATACCTATTCGTGGCCATAGAGTCCAGTTTAATTATTTTGCCAAACACCCCTGAGCCACAACAAGTTTATTACAGTTTACCAAAGGACTTGCTCAGGCAATTTTACAAGGAAATTGCCTGTGTCTAATCTAATTGCTAAGAAAGAGCTGAAATTATATTAGTCTTGAAAAGACCAAGAAAGAAACAGGAAGCTCCAAAAGATTCAAGAGGTTTCACAATGCTGTTCCTGTAAATCACAGTGTTAGAGATTTGACAATGAGTTCCCTGGAGAGGCTCCCAGTCACAGTCAGACACTGTTTTTCACCCAGAACAAACATAACACAGGTGAGATGACTTACAGCACATAAAAGTATGATTTCTCACATACTTAAGCCCTCTACTCGTTTCTGAATACATTTACATAATAAATGGAGTTTTTAAGTTATCCACTGACGAGGTAATACAGATTAAAATGATCTGGAGTGTCAGTTTCTGCTATTTGCATACTTTTTAGCAGCCTTTGCAAAAGATTTAACTGGGCTCCATTGAAGAAACCTATTTTTCAAGTCTTTGTTTAATCATAAGATAAGCAACACCTATAAAATTTAACAAATGGACTGGGATGGCTTAGATGTTTCCAGACCCTTGCAGGGTAACTGCACGCAACATCAGAAGGAATTGCTTCTGTAAATTACAGAAAGTTTAATTGGAGGTTGCTGGACATGTTAAAACTGCTGTCAAATTTGTTAGCACAATAAATATGCCATTACCTGCTGAATAACCACAGAAGTACCTTTGGAGAGTCACTTGCTAGTTTACGTCTTGCCAAACTGACCAAGAAGAGATTTCTGACATCACCAACAGTTACTCTTACACTTTGCATGAACCACCATGATTTTAACTGGCCTGTTGTTTTACTCATGTGCTCTGGATTTAAAGAAAAACAAAACAAAACAAAAAAAAGCAGCTCCCTTCACACTCCCCCACTCCACTGACACAAATGAGCCTAGGGCAGATGACCTGGACTCAAACTGATTAAACACAAGAAAGGGCAAGTTGAGAACAGACAAAGCAAGCTCCAAGGGGATTTCTCTCCGACTTTCACAGTTTTCTGGTGCTTCAACCAACCTTGACTTGCAGAGCATATTAAATTTGCTGCTCTCGCTGTCCACTATCATTAGAGAACTGTCCATCAAAGAACAGATTTCTATCAGAGTTGGTTTTAAACCTGAAGAAAATATACAACTAATTGTCAGCTGTGCCTAGGGTGTTTTCTTCCTCCACCGTGGAACTGGAAAAAGGTTTCATATTTTTTGTTGTGCTTTTACCTTTTTCTTTTTTTTTTTTTTTTTTTTTTCCCCTGGTCTTAAATAATTAAGGAAAGCTCTTGTCTGGATGACAAGTAGAAGCATCTCCAAGCCAGAGGAGCCTAAAGCTACACCATAAAGCTCCTGGAACTTATCCCAGACATAGGAGATCCAAAAAAAAAAAGAACATAGGAAGACATTGACTATATTCATGGGTAGCTTCAAAAATAGGAGAAATTTTCTGGGAAAAAAATATCACAAAAATTGCTGGTTACAGTGGAAGCAAAGCACTCTCAATAACTTGACAGCAGCACTCTTATAGCTCCTGCTGAAGCAGGATGGTGGCCTGGAATGGTACTGGCCTGGAATGGTACTGGTCTCTCATAGTATTGAGGATGAGTTTTCAAAGAGAAGAGCAGGTGGTTAAAAGTGGTGGCTTAGGAATTTTTTATTTCTTTAATCAGAAGCACAACTAGGGAAATATTTAATACAGTGAATGAAACTTTTGATATTAAATAACAGAAATATTTCATACAGCAAATAAAAGTCCTGCACAATACATGTGCAGGCTTTCAATGAGGCATTCAGTGATGTCTCAAATATATTCCTCAAAGAAAAAACAGTTTTCTTTTGGTTTTGGGGAAAGTAATGATGCTATAAAAGGGGTCTTGCAACACCAGAGTATGTGTTTCCCACAAAATTTAAAATTCAGGTCTCACATACGTTCACCCAAATCACAGATGCAGAAAACCATGAATAAAAGCAGATACAAGATAGGGGATCTAAGATGGATGGGAAAGGCAAAGTACCAAAACTGATGTGAGCGTGAGCTCTTGGCAAAGACCGCTGGCTGTGCACAGCAAGCAGCTCTAGTGCTTTGGTCTCCCTGTCTGGAAACAGAGCTCCTTCCTCAGAGTGCTGTCCAATATCCATCCACCTTCTGAAATGTTTTCAAGCTGGATTGCTTTCTGTCTACTATGCAATACGTAGACCCTTTGCACACTGTTGCCAGAGATATTAGATGAAGGGTGTTGCATCTTTTGCTGAGCATAAGCCACATGAAAGCGCTCAGGGCAAGACAGGACCACAGTTACATGCAAGATTCACTACTGCTGATAGCAGTCAATGGCATATTCCATGTGCATGACCAGACAAGTTCCTCCAAATAACTGTTTCTGGGCAACACCTACACCACATGTAGAGGAATGACACACACATGGAAGGCACATGTTGCACTAACTCAGAAATTATGGATACTTTAATATCAACATGTAAGAAATCTGTTTTAAACTAGCATTGCAGCTTATGTGTTCAGCATGTTCTTACTTTCTTGGAATGAGCAAAAGGCTGCTGCTAACAGCGCTGTAATTCAACACAATCTTTCCTTCTGCTTTGTCAACTTTGACGGATGCTCTCTCTCTCTCTGTCATCTGAAACACTTGGTTTATAAACTGTCTAATCCAAAAAAGAAAATGAAGACATATATTGTAATTTGCAACTGTGCATGCTAATCCTCCAACATCATCTAATGACACAGAGGAAAGCTGGTGGTTAGACTCAAACTAAGCCTCCCTGTATAATTGCAGTCAGTTAGAGGGCAAAACTCAAGAGAAAAGATATTTAAAAAAGCAAATGGAATGATCTTGGGTTCCTGCAAAGACATTTAGCAGATACCAAAATGGTCATAAAGTATATCTTAAAAATAGGACTGTGGATATTGTGTTGCCTTCCCAGCCAAAAAATGTGCTGCTTCACTGATATACAAATTTGTTTTTCTGTGTTTTGACATAATTGGCATAATCACCATGGTAGAAAACAATGAAAAGTCTACAGCATCTATCAGCTGTCAGTCTCTATGCTTTCTATATGTTTATGCATGTATTTTGAGATATCCTGCTCTATAGCTAGAGCAGAATTTTGTGTAATGGATCTTTCATCAGCTCTGTCTGACAAGACTAAAGAATGTAGTGGCCTAAATATTTCTCATCAAAGGATGTAAACAGAAAGAAATATGGGGAAAGGGAGATTATGTTTGATAGTAAATGCATGCAGAGAGAGACTAATGCCCTTATATTGGGGAATTAGCAGAGGGGGAACACAAAGACTCTTAAGTGTCACGCACAAGCAACAAATATCATAGCAAAATGAGGACTTTCCTAGACTGATGATTCAATCCAATTAGAGCTAACCAGAGTCAGCACCCTTCACAGCAACAGATCACAGCTGGTGCACTGATGTAACCACTAGCTTTAGGCATACTGTACTATAATTTGGTGTAGGCTCCCACTGAAAAAAAAGACAAACCTCTAACTTTTGATAAGCAGCAAAACAGGACAAGAAATGACCTAAAATCTGTTTCCACACTGTACAGCTGAAGTTTCATTCACACAGAATCTTGTTGCTATCTAGCATCTTCACTGCATGAATAGGAAGGTTTGTTAACCTAAAGGACCAAGGTAGTTAACATTTTAGATCCCATTTAAGATCCATGCCTATTTTAAACTATTTTACAAAGAATCTAAAACCTTTAATGCTATTTTTATTTTATCCTTCTGCCTGTAAAGTCACTTGCTTTAATTATCATGATTTCGCACAAAATAAAATACATGGTAAGAAATGCAATCTGATTAAATAAAAGCACAAAACATATGTCAGTAAATCAATGCTGTCTGAAATCACAGAATTGAAGAATCACACAGAATCAATTAGACTGTAAAAGACCTCCGACATCATCAAGTCAATCTATGACTGAACACCACCATGTCAATTAGACCACATGACTAAGTGTCATGTCCAGTCTTTCCTTAAATACCCGAGGGGTGGTAACTCCACCACCTCCCTGGGCAGCTCATTCCAATATCTAATCACCCTTTCTGTGAAGAATTTCCTCCTAATGTTCAACCTAAGTTTCCCCTGATACAGCTTAAGACCATGTCCTCTCATCCTGTCACTAGTTGCCTGGGAGAAGAGGCTGACCCCCACCTGGCTACAACCTCCTTTCAGGTAGTTGTTCAGAGTGGTAAGATTATCCCTGAGCCTCCTTTTCTTCAGGCTAAACAACCCAAGCTTCCTCAGCTGCTCCTCATATTACATGTGCTCCAGACCTTATCATCACTATAATAAAGCTCTATACAGTCTAAAGACTCCCTAATATACAGAGCTAGACCACCATATCTCCTTCCTTGCCTGTCCCTTTGGAAGAGCTTGTAGCCATCCATTTCGGCACTCCAGTCATGCAAGCCATTCCAACCACATCTCCACGATGGTGGCTACATCATAGCTATCCTGAAAGGTCATTGTTGATTCGATACCATCTTGTATGACTAGAAAGGCAGGATTCTCAGCACTCAGCACAGCATTCAAAACCCTAGCAGAATGAGAGAGTAGATTTTATATTTCTCACTACTACTGTTGCATGACATGATCGAGGATGCACACAATATTCAAGGTTTTTCATGTTGCTGCCAGAGGGAAAATTTCAGAGCAGACTTCTCCCTGTCTCATAACACTAAATGGCCTGGGCAGGAATGACATTTACACAGTTGAATCTTTTATTATTTTCTCTTCCTTAGAAACCATAGGAGCAATATGACTTGCTATATTATATTCCTATAGGTGGGCAGGGAGCGAGTATAAAGGTCACCAGGACAAAACACTATTTATGAGAAGGCTATATAAATCTCTGTTAGCTCTGAGGTTTTCAGAGCTAACACGAACACAAACTTGTCATGAATTTAAGCTCACCGGTCATTTTCTAAAATCACCACCAGCAATTTCCCTGATAACGTCTTGGGAAAAGCTGACTCTTGCAGACCAGTGGAGGCTGTAAGGGACCCACTGGAGCCTACAAATGTTGTTTACCATTGCTAGCTGGGCAACTGCAGAACAATGCAGAGTGCTCCCTGACAGCTTTCCACCTCAGCTAATGGAGTATAATATCAAGCAGTAATGTTCCCCATCACTGAGCACTGGCCTTTGGGATCCGCCCATCTTCATTTTTATTTTGGAAAGGGTATGGTGATATAGCACTGCAGGCATTCTCAAGACACGCACTAACGCATGATCTTCACGCTAGTTTCTGTTCTTGATTTTTCTGGATTGCATCCAAGGCTTTCTTTTATCTTTGAGCTTAGCAAAGTGATAATATAAATAACTCGATGTCCAAAAATATTCAGCTTTGGTAATCTGCAGTGAGATCCCTCCTCCTCTCCGTGATCCTTTATATGCAGTTCCATTATGTTCGTGCCAGATGAGCATTTAAGCGAGAGGGCGACGTAATGAGAGATGAAGAACTAGAGCAGAGTGCTTCTGCTGTGAGGTGGAAACAGACACTTACACCTAGAGATCCATACCAAACTCTTGTTGAAGAGCTCACTTGCCTATATGCAAAGTATTTAGTGCTCAACATAAAGCTCCACAAAAAGCACAGAGAAATCTCCCAAACAAATCCCATAATAATTAAATCCTGATTCCACAGCATCCTGTATCATACACACATGTATTCTGTCCTCTTAGTTTCAGCATTTCAGCAACCTCCGCTGAACTTGGCTGATAAAATAATCTCCCAAATGACTGTAACTCTAAAATATATTAAATCCATAAAGTATTGATGAGGCAGAATTAATGTTGAGAGAATTACTTGAACATCTTCCTCCCGCCCTGTATTTCATAAAAGAAACTCTAGAAGTAAAGCAGCACTGTGACTGTACTACAAACTACAGCACACTCGGGTCAGGAAAATCTATATCCATACTCATGCCTTAAACCCTACCTATAGATCTACTTGTCACTACAACAACTATTCCTTCAGTAAGACCAGTATCCACAGAAATGGACTTATCTGATGCCCAGAAATCATGCTGTGCTTTCTTTTTAATCCCAGATAGGTATGTTCTGTGTCTTACACACAGCATACCAGGCTCTCTGTGCAGCACTCCTCACTCCCTATGCTGCAGGGCTCATTAGCTGTGGGTTAAGCAAATTACCTACTAAGACCCTGTTGCTGCCTGATTATAAACTTGGCACAAACAGACCCAAGTTTGGCAATATATTCCATGCTGGATGTCTGCTGGGCGGGTTTTTTTTCTCCTTGCTTTGTTGCTGTTTTGGATTTTTGGCATGACGTCAGCCAAAATTTTTCAAGCTAATTCTGAAGCAAGGCATGGGAAAGTGGAGTTATTGTTCATGTGAAAAGCTTCTGGCCGCTCCTTGAACAGTTCAAAAGGTTTTGTGATTTGGACCATAAACTTGCAAGGTGTCAAGGCAAAATCTTTGTGTTTTGATCTTTGCAGAAAATTGCCAAACAAGGATAAATTACTAACCTCAGAAAAAAAACACCCTCTCAATTTGCATGAGCTCACTAAGGAAATGATGCTTCCCAGCAACTAAATTCCCACCTACAACGCCCCAGGATCCCACTACCAGTTGGGTGGGACCTGCCTGCTCCAAGCTGGACTTATACTTCAACATTAAATGATCAGAGCTGGACATGAAACCAAGTGCAAGGCTGTTCCATATCTAATTCTGTACTTCCAAAGGGTTGGATGGCTCTGTATGACATACATGTTTGTATTCAGTTCTCTAGACAGAAAGGAGGGGAACATGAAGTATGAGAACATACCAGTGTGATGGAACAGGAGTTCTTGTACCAGCTGCACCAATGCATATACAGAAAAGAGCAACGCTGATGTAACACTCCCTAAAGCAACACCTGAATTTTCAAACTTATGTTTTTCTTTCAACAGAGCGTTTGGAGGGCTTATTATCTCGATTTCAAACAACACGAACAATTTACCACTTGCTAAATCCTATCATGGATATTCAAGCTGCTGTAATATGATCCACTGCAAACATCTCTGCCAATTGAGGCAACTAAAAAAGGTGAGGTACAGCTGCATGTAGTGCTCTGCTCCACCTGCTGTCTTAACTGTTCTTCCCTATTTCTTCTCCAGTGGCTAAAGCAAGAGAGATATCCACATCTCGAGATGGCCCACAGACCAACTCTCTTTTGCTGAGCAATTCCAACAATTGGATCACCTCAACCTCAGGGGAAAAAAAGAAAAAGAAAAACCTCTAATAAATGAATTACCAGTGAAATGTAGGAAAAGACTTGGGAAAATTACAGAGAGAGACACAAAGATCTTTTCTGCAGGGGGCTGGAACATAATCTCTCCGTGTAGGGTTATCTGATTTAATAAACTGAATACAAGTATAACAATGCTTCACAGAGAGCAGACTAAATCCAGTCAGGTTGGGACTGGACACATGCAGTTCTGGGCAGGGGACAAACTGCATTTCTTAGAAATGTTATGGACCAGATACACTCAGCAGCACCAAAATGCACAGGCTAGACTGGAAGGAAAGAAATAGACTTAAATGGAAGGAATTACAAGCATTGCATAGAAAATCTTGGTAGGCCCCAAATATATTAAAATGTTCAAGTGTTCCTCACACTTTCCTTCCTAAGGAGGAAGATAATCTTCAGCCCATAGGAACAAATAACGATGGTAGGCAACAGAAACACACTATGAGGCACATCAGTGCCCAAGTTAATGATTCTGCAAAACTAAAAACTACTAGAAATAGGACCAAAATGCACCAGGTCAGCCCTAATTACAGAGAACAGCTAATGATTCTGGCAAGGTCTCTTGTGTGTATGGCAGAGCACAGGTAACAAAGCAAAAGTTACAGCTGGTTATTTTTGCAGTGAGAGTACATATTCCAAGCTCTTTGCAGATACTACATAGCTGCTCTTTAATACTTTTTGTCAGAAACCTGACAAGTGTGAAGAATTACCAAGAGAAATTCAATAGCATTTTTGGTAGGCATCAGAGATATAAATAATTGTACCGTACAAGTCAAACACCCAGGAATGCACAAGGCATCACAATATTTCTAAAGGCAAACAAATTTAAAGATACATAAAGATGCTGAAAATCTGTTTTTATATGATTTCTTAAAATCAAAGCAGTCATTACCTGCTATTTTTTGTTGTTGTTTAAAACAGAGAAGATAAACCTCACTGTTCTTAATGGGAAAAAACACACAAAAAATAGCAGATTTTTTCAACTGCATGTCAGCAGTTGAAATCCAAATTTTTCATTATATATGTGAGCATCTAGAAATAGCTGAAGCCATTGTTTAATATGTGCAGTTGCTTCTAATCTACAGAGAAGTGTGCAAGTAGAAGCACAGCATCTCAGATTTCAGATTGAAACATCAAAAAGCCCTCAACTTGTGGGAAGGTATCCCTGCCTAAATTTAGAGGGCAAAGAGCCATGCATTTCCAGGCCCTGACATATACATTCAGCTTCGAGGCCTGTGTTTGAAACATTCACAGCTCTCCTAGGAAGAGGAAATCCATAGGAAATGGCAAAGTGCACAGTGGCACACTTGGCACAGGAAGATGGTCAGGTTTTCTGTACAGCAGTCCCTCTATTCAGTTCACTTTATCCTCCTCTGATCCTGATGGCTGTAACCAGCTACAGGGTCTAGCTAGACGGGGACAGAACACCAAATTGTACAGCATAAGTCAGGCTTAGAAATATAAAAAGCTTTTACAAAAGGCAAGAGTTTCAAGGGGAGTGAGGACTGGCAAAGAGCAGTCTGCCTAGGGAGAAAAAATAAAACACGGATCACCCCAAGGTTATCTGTCCTAAGTCAGTCATGCTTCTTGTTACTCCTCGCAGTTGTGTAAGCATTGACGTCGAGGGGTGGCCATTCTGTGACTGCCTGCTGTGTGATATGGTCAATGCAACACTTCCAGCGCCACGTGAATATCTGCTCTGAAATCTACAAGGGTGCTTTACAGAAATCTCATCAAATGAGGGGTCTTCTCACACTGCCGTCAGCTTAGCTGATGGAGTTTTAAATTCGGCCAAGATTCCCCTCCCAGAATTCAAGTATACTTCTCCAATCAGCTCCTAAATGCATTATGAATTTTTGATCTAGAGGCTGCATGACCTTTTTCTAGGACTTTGATACAAGATGAATAAATAACTGCTGAGCCTCTGAGCTCAGCTGCTATGTCAAGATAAATTCAAAATGTTTTCTTGATGTCCAGTACTTCCTAGATTCAGTGGGTTAGGGACAGAGACTGGGCAAAACTGTTTCCTTGTTTCACATTTTTTGCAATTATTTTTAAACTCCCTGGGAATTTGGAATGCCATAGGCAACCATACAGTGGCATCAGAGATCCTTACAGATGAGAAAGTCAAGGTCTTATGGTTATTCTACCTCAAAATAAAAGATTGCAGTTTGAAGTGGGAAGAGTGAAAAGAACATCTGTGAAAATGAACAAAATTTGCAGAGTCTGTTTATGTACTATAACGGCTGCAGGAAAACAAATTCTAGAGCAAAATCCTGGAGTATGGAGTGGTACAAACCCAGCTCCAGACTGGCTTGAAGAAATTCCAGGATGTTTACAATCCAGCAGTGAGAAGTACCTCTTTTCATTGATTTCATCAGTTTGTCAGCTAACCTTCCAAGTTTCAAGATTCAAACAAGTCAAGCAGCCACGCTCTTCAAGTCTGAACTTCAACTATAGGTTGAGAAACCTCTGTGAACCAGATTGTGGAGTTTTTTCCCCACTAGCAGTTTACTGCATCTGCGTGGCACCACATTTCAAGACTTCTCTCTCAGAGGTAGAAAAGATCCAAAGTTTTCACTGATCAACAATGAACAACAACAAACAGCAACAAGGAAGCACTTTTTTCACTCTGAAGATGGTCAGACAGAACAGATGCCCAGGGGGATTGTCAATTTTCCAGCCAACTGAATTTTGAAAATCAAGGCCCTGAGCAACTTGACATAATAGGACCTGTTTCAAGTGGTGGTTTGGACACGATGACAGTTTGTTCCCATTTCTTGGCAGCTTGTTCCAACCAGAATTTTCTATGATTCTAAGAAACATGCTTCTTCTGTCTCCTTCCTCTTGCTGTTCTTAGCTATGCTCTTTCATTAAGGTCAGCCGTGGAGACTAGGCTGGTATTAGCTGATGCATCTTTGAAGGAAAATTAGAACACAACCATCTGACTACCAGGTCTGCTGATAAACCTTTTTCCTTGGTGTTACATGGCATCGCTATTTCTGAATAATGCTCTCCTTCATCTCTGAGCACCATAGGTTTGTCACATCCCACACAAAGATCAGCTGATCTGTAAGGACACTGGACAACTTTTAGGATGAAACTACCACCAAAAAGAATACTAGATATAGATCCTATCTTCTTTCATAGTAATCAAGGTCACCACAAAATCTCATGGACTAATGAACTCATGCACCCTAGGACTCATCTTTGGGCCTACAACTAAATTCTAGTTAAATAATTGTTCCTTGTACTTCTCAATATATGGATATAGGTGCAAACTTACAACATGAAAAATTGTCAGAAAATATGACCCAAAGAGAGAAAATTGTTTAAAAGAATGAGCTGCAGTAGGGTTTAGCCAGGTACAGTTGTACAGGACTTTCATCTATTTGGCCAACTTCTTTGTAAAATTCTGATCTTGACTATCTTATCTTTTCTTACCTTATCTCTAAGAGCATATATTTTGCAGAAGGACACTTAAACATCTGCTAGCTAATCCAGATCTTTCTATGATGTAACAATCTCTGTTTGTTTTGTGTTTTTTTTTTTTTTTTTTTTTTTTTTGTTTGTTTGTTTTTTTTTGTTTTTTTTTGTTTTTTTTAATGGCAGAAAAGAACAAGTGTTCTCACAGAGCCAGTCTTTCATTTTTAGTTTTCTACCCTGCAGGCTATCCAATTCTGGAGTCTTCTGCCAGTGGAGAATAAGCCAGTTTTCATCTGCAATCTGCACATTCTGCCTGAAGAAAAGATACCAGTCCAATAGCCTGCTTGGCCAAGGGAAAGGAGGGACAGAGTTTTCTGTTGGCATATTTTTTTTTTTCCAAAGGTAATGGCGATTGATTGGTACTAGCCAGAACTGTATATATTGAGGGTTTCCTAGAAGGAAAGGCAAGATGAGCCTACAAACTGTTCCAGATCTGCCGCCCTTTTTTGCAGGTTGAAAGCTTTTTCTCTGAATTACTTCCCTCTAGTTGGGACATGTCACTAATTACCTCCTGTTCTTCTCTGACTCCTTCTGCAAGAGCAGTGCAGCTCAACAGCACAGACACATCACCCATGATGTGCCATATTCCCATAGCAAGGTAGGGCTGGAAGTCTGTAGGAAGCTGATGACTCTGGAAGCGTTGCATACAATACTGACAGAGAAGCATCAAAGCTTGTCACGTGGTATGTAAAGGAGGAATAGAAAACTGATATAGTATACAGGAGCATTAACTATCTTTCAGACATGAGCAAACCATCCTAGTTCCATATGGCAAGTGTGCCAGTCAGACATCCTGGGAACGGATGGAAAGATTTTAGAGGGATTGGACACCCCGACCGCTTTGGGAAGTATGTACTCCCTCTGCAATACTTTTGCCTCTGATCTTCTATACAACTAGCACCCTTTTTTTTGTACCCTGTGTTTTTAAATTAGATTTTTTTATTCTTTCTACTCTAGGTTTTAGCTCAACCACTCTTCAACAGAATGAAAAAGCTACAAACACAAAAGCAGATGCCACCGGAGCAAATGAAAACACATTCTTCGCCCTGAGGCCCAGCATGCTGTTCTCTGTCAATGCTTCTCAGACTGCGAGTCTCCACACCAGAGGAAGAAAAACACATATCAACTATAAAATCAACTATATCTCTGTGTTTCTAGTCAGCTAAAAAAAAAAAAAAAACAAACTGAAAAAGGCTAAACCATAAAACTTTCTGAAGTTCTCATTGAAAATAAAAATTGATCAAGACAGCACCACTTACCAAAATTTCCCCCCCACAGAGAGTAAGTTTACATTCACCACATTTCCTCAAAAATGGCTCGAAAACATATCCTGTAAAATAAGAGAGAAAGGAAAAGACATAATTAGTGACTGGAACACTACAAATTGTGTTACGTTTTTTTTCTCACTCAGCTAACATCTATCACCATCTTCCACTATTTTTCCTGTTTTAGGGAAGGGTGTAATTGGATTGGAACCTTCACAACTAATTATTGAATTCTACCGGTATTATGCAAAATATTAAAATAATTGCAGGACTCCCTCAGACTGCTCAGACACATCACTGTCACTGACATGATGGCTATTCAGACTTCAGGGAGACAAGGTCAATGACATGAAACACGTAACAGCACACAGCAAGTGTGCCAATTATTTTAGATCCAACCCTAAAAAAAATGGTCAACCCTGTATCTCTTCGTGATTTTAACAAACTGGTTTTGAAATTTGATGCACGTCGGTTCATTACAGCCTCCTTTGTTGAAAACTACACAAAGAAAAAGAAGGGGCTGTGCCACACTAAATTTTTAGACTATATTAATTACTTGGCATTCTCTAGAAGAACAAAGAGGGAGAAGAAGGAAGTCCTCACAATATCCAGTTTGACACACACTAGGGCCTGTTTGAAGAAGATAGAAAGCAAAAGTGACAAATGCCATCATTTCGCCAACCCTGAGTAAATTTCAAATGACAGCTATGCCTTAGTTTTCCTTGAGGCAAAATCTTTGAAAGAACAACTCGTGAAGCACAGACTAACAATGATGTTAAAACGTTTAGTTTGTAAACTCCTAGAAGATGGAGGAGTAAGGATTCTGCTGGTGTCCGCATGTGGGAGTGGTAACTGTGTAACAAAAAGAGGACACGCTTTTCAGTGCCCAGGTGTTCACACCTGTGAAGCCAATCTGAATTTGAACTGCTTTAAAGTCCCGTTCTTCCCCAGGTATGTGGCTGAACTTTCCACAAGGGAAGGATCTGTGAAATTACTGCTGGATGAGTGACTTTACAGCTATTCACAGATGACTTGGAGCCTCGCATTACTGATTGTGAAAACCTGTCTCAGCTGTAGAAACAGCAAATGTTTGCTCCAGCACCTCTCCTGAAGGATGCTGTAAGCATGAACAGGAAAGGAAAGGGGAATGGCTTCTTAGGTCAAATTACTTCTACTGGTCATCTTTAAATGAGAAGGAGTTATGAAAATAGAACTTCTATTAAGGAAAAAACAAATAAATATTCCTCTAAAATATGGCAGTTGGATCACATTGCTCTAAATCCTGATTAGCAAGCAGACATCTGATATCATAAAGCTGAGACTCCATTTGGGTGGAGGGTTCAGGTTCAAGGAAAAAAAAAAGAATCATTACAAATCAGAAGAGGCTGTTGAGAGAGATTTTAGGAACACACTTTTTATCAGTAAATTACAAACCAAAGCGCCTTCTTCTCTGCTTGCTTTCTTTGTTTAGTGGTTGAGAAAAAACCTGAGCATATCAAGGAATAAAGAGAAAAAATGAACACCCCTCCTCCCCCTTCACCTTTTGTATAGCTTGGCAGGATTTCTGAAAACACTGAAAAAAAGATGGGTCTTAACTGCTTTGCTCAAACTGAGGGAAGGTGGTTATTATTCCAGTGCCATCCACTTCCCTCCCTAGCTTCCAGGCATTTGGCCTGGAAAGAAAAAATCAAGAAACTCTACTTCTGCCTCCAAACTAATTGGATAACATCTGCATGCAGAAAAGTTAGAGGCTTAAGAAATGAGCCAGGTCCAAAACAATCCAACGGCATCTCGACTCCGGATTAGCTCATTATTTTCTTCTACACCAAGAGACTGATTTAATAATTTCCTCAGAGAAGTGACAAATAGGGGAAACTCTGTACTCCATGCTGCTGGTCCCATGAATACTTGAGATGGGGGCTGGCACCACTGCCAAAAGGGCCTGAACCCCCGACCAGCACTGGTGTGGAACTTCTGGATGCAGCCCTGGCAGTGCTTCTTCCTTCCCTCACCCCTGCACAAATGCCTGTGCAGCAACCAGGATTGAAATCAACTGGGGGAATTCTTCAGTCCAGTTTGGAAATAAGTAAAAAAAAAAAAAACAAACCACCCCCCCCAAAACAACAACAACAAAACATAAAGAAAAAAAGAAAAAAAAAGCAAAAGAAAAAAAAAGTAAAAAAAAAAAAAAAAAAAAGAAAAAAAGAAAAAAAGAAGCCTATGCTGGTTCTAGGGTAAAAGGATGGAAAGGATGGAAATGATGGCAGGTCCATTTAATAAATGGCTGTGGAGTTTGTTTCAACCTACAGTGCAATTCCACTGCTACAGTACAGGATTGCAGGCAGCTACTTTAATAAATGCCAAAGGAGTCTAGTCCAAGCCCTTCATTGAGACCATGTATCACAAAAACTAGCAAGAGGTGTCTAGTTAAACCTGAGGCAGAGATAAAATTTGTCACACCTCTAGCCCTGCAAGATCTTCAGAATTTTAAGGGTAGAAAGCTTGAAAGTTTTCCAGGGGATGTCTTTGGCTTGATTTTAGAAGATGGTGCACAACGTGCCCTCCCTCTTTGGCTACAATGGAGATGAGAGGTTTGAAGGTGGAGCAGCAGGGAGGGAGAAGGGAAACTCTTTGCTGCATAATTCAGGGCAAGGGCTGGACATGGCTTGCAGAGTAAACCAAAGATTATTCACTCTTTCTTTGTTTTCATCTAGGGCCTGTACAGAACTCAGTTTTAGTCTTAATGATTTTCATTCTATCTAAGCATGCAGAGGGAATTTTTTTTTTTTGAAGGTTTTGGAGCATGTTACATATCTCCAAAATCTGACCAGCACTTTTCAGAAGAGTCAGCATAGGAGATACAAAATAAATTAATATGGGCTTCAAGGCACACTAATAAAGGCTTCTTTTACAATTAGTATAATAAATAGAAGAGGTGACAAAAGGTTTGTCTGACCAGAATTACTGGAAAAAGAAAGCTTGCCTCTCCAAGTTTCTGTGCTTGGGAAAATGAAAATCTGGAAGCAGACAAGTGACTATTCAGTGAAAGGTGCCCTTCTTACAGACATCTATTTTCACAAATAATTGTTGTACAGAGACATTTACCATAAACTATTTTGATTTTCTTTGGTTATGAAGAGCTGTACAAACGTATACCTTAGTATCCAACAGGTTGCTGGCACCAACTGGATAGCTTATAGTACATTTAGATTTATTTGTTAACCCAGCTAGGGGAAGGAAGAGAAGTTGCAGGGGAAGGAAAATGTTAAAGAAGAAAATATTTTCTGCCAAATAAAATCAAATGCAAAATGAAACTGTTTTAAAGTATAAACAATTGAATAGTACTAGATTTAAGCAACATCAGCCTTCTATAAGAAGCTGGAATTGCTACCCATCCCAGTCCAAAACATTTACAACAGAGTCACCCCAAACTGTGACACACACATCACTGCCGATACAGAAGCAGTGTCCAAACGAAAGGTGTCCAAGCATCTCCTCCTAAATGGTAATGTATAGAAAATCCTTAGCACGCCAACACACATGGAAAGTTGAACTGAATTTCAGAGAGACTTCGTTTGAAACGTTAAAGAAAAACAGAACACTCTCGGGAGATAATCAGAATTATCTGCTAGGAACAGCCTTTTCCTGTAGGCAGTAGAAGCTTCACAAATTGCCTTCTTTTACCAAAAAGCCACATCCTCCTCCCAGTGTTACATATATACCAGCAGTGTACTTTTGTAGCCTTGTATAAAATTTACTTTCTTTCTGCAAAGATAGAAGTATTTTGTGAAACAGAATGTGGTGAGTAGCATAACTACTCATCATCTGTGTGTTCAGTTTCATGACATTGTCTGCTTCATGAGACCACCTCTGCTTCGCCTCGTCAGCTTTCAGATACGTTTTTGTCAGTTCATACTGGGATCAGAATTAAGTTTATTACTACTGGCTAAAGAGAAATCACTGACAACATACATAGTAATTAATTTTTGCTCAAGCCTGCACTCCCAAATCCATTGGCATGCACCAACTTCAAGGATCTTTGGATTGAGTGCACTGTGAACAATCTTAGGTGTGAACCTGTAAAACTCCTGAGTTTTAATTGAAGCAAAAAATTATTCAGTGACAATTCACCCACCCTTTAAAACAGTCATTAACATGTATGAAAGCATAAAAACAGCCACACAGAGTTGCAGCTCAGACGAGATTCACCCCACTGGAGCAAGTGGCTGGTTGAAGTCATAAGTGGCCTTACATACTTTTCAAATGCTAGTAGATGCAATTTAGTTTATGATACTCAAACATAGAAGAATATCTACATAACTATAAACATCTGTCAGTTTTATATTAGCAATATGCTTCTGCTGCTGTTTTTTTAAACCTCAAGAAGAAGCAGGCATTCCTGGTGCTTGTGCTGCTATTTTACTTGGCAAAAACTGGGAGGATCAAGTTTTTCGTGTTGGAGAACAGTTTACAAATGAACACTTGTAAATAAGCTGTATCCACTTTGCCAAGTGTTGGTTGGTCTGCAGAGCAATAGCCTGTCTAATGTCATGCTTATGTTACGATACATCATACTACATAAATGTTGAGCTATGAATTGGTATAGAAGGTACTTTTCAGTAGTAGGTTACTATGTCCCTACTTTCACAGAGTCTTGAGTTATCGTTTTTAGACAGGTTGAGGACTCTGATTCCCAGGACACTGCTGACACTGGTATTTGAACAAATGTACAGAGGCATATTTGTTCAATTTTTAATAGGGTGCATGAAGTAGTTTCCACCTATTCCCCCACCTAAGATTTGTAATCTTACTAAAACCAAAAACAAACAATCCCCCCCTCCATCAATCAAAACAAAAAAAAAGCCTTCTGAAAGCAACACTGAACAGAAGAAAAACAATCTCCTGCATGCTGACTTTATACGGCCAGTTTATAAAGCAACTGCACATCTTAACTTACATAAAGTAATCTTTTACTGTGCAATGCCAGATTACATATAAAGACCCCTTATCTCATGAACACTTGAAAGCTTTCTAACAATAAAACATTTAAGGTTTAAGGGAAGCTTATAGGCTTGCTCTTAGACAGAGACAAAAGCCTCCCTGTTGGCCTGAAACTACCCCTTTCTAAGTGAGGGTCCCAGATAGCTGGCATATGATATGAAAAAGGCTGCTCATCAATGGCCTTAGGGAGAGAGCTGGGGGAGTGAGCTGAGGAAAGAAAGAGGGAGCTCCCACCAAAATCAACTCTTGCAACAAGTCAGACATAACCCTGGAAAACAGCAAAGGAAAAAAAACCCAAACAGCAACACCATTAGAAGACTCATCCTAAGACTAAATACTACTATTCTCTGGTAGTTTGTCCTCCTATGCAACAATGCCAAAACTTGGAAAGAGGACAGCGGCTATGGAACAGGTATCTTGCATTTTTTCATGTGAAAGTCACTGGATTTCCAAAAGAGTTACTTGAAAGCTCATTCACAAGCAGGATGTAAATAAGGATAACTAGGTTCCTCTCTAAAAAGGAGTCCAAAAGTAGATTAGTAGTTTCAAAACAAGATTATTTGTCTGCATCATCAAACTCTTTGCTGTTTAAAAACACACCTTTCAAACTGCTGCCCTTTCCATTTGGAGCAGAAGGAACTCAGATGCAAAGTCACTGTTGCAGTGGCAACAAATCTTAAAAACAGGAAACTTGGGAGAAAAACACCAGGAAAACGCAGAGGCTTTCCCTGAACTTTTTCTGCTTTTATAAAATGGAGCTATGAAGAGAAAGAAACCCAAAAACTGTATTCAAGATCATAAGCTGAACTGTGATAGTGTTTTTTCTGTGACACTTCAATCTCCTCACACATTGGCTAAGTTGACTTAACAGACATGCTGCTGTCAGCTGGCCCACATGTCCTGTGGCTGTTGAAGCGGGTTGCTTGCTCTCCTTCACCCTAGGATGCTTCCCTCCTACTGGCAGTGTAAGTCCCTTGATACTGACAGCTCAGTATTGGTGATATTAGTACCTTTTCCCTCTCTCAACTTTCAAGCTGGATAAACTAAACAAAATCTTCATTCCCAGGTCCTTTACCAGGCTTCAACTTGCTTTGTAACACAGTAGAGAGCTGAAAGCATAAAGAAGCTAGGATCTGAAAATATGTCACCATCTAACCAAGCACTCCTGTGTGGAAAGAGCCAACACAGGTGGAATGTGTGGATGTGTACAGAGACATAGCAGAGGCAAATTCAACAAATCAGAAGATGCCAACAGCGTTAAGAAATCCTTGGTGAGACAGCAGGTGGTTATGGTGAGCAAGTGGAGCACAACACGGTGAGGGCACTGGGGACAGAAAAACAATCATGACGGCACTCACGGCCCATTCCCAAATCCTGCCTTTTTGTTCTGAGAAAAACCCACAACCTGTGGCATCCCAGGCCATCCGTGCTGCAGGGGAGAGAAGGAAGTGTGAGAGCTGAAAGCCAGCGTGTGTTCTGCACACCTCAGTCTCCCTGCTGGAACTGCCTGCCCCTGTGTCAGGTGGCCGTCTGCAATCACCAGGGCTGAGCAATCCATAGGGAAAGCTATTAGCAAGCTCAATATCGAGTATGCACTCAGACTGAGAATTTTACTCACATGCGAGGAACATGTGATTGTACCAATGTACTTTAGTTCTCAAAATAGCAGAAAAATTACTTCATTAATTGAAGGAAGAGTGCTTGCATTCCTCTTTGCAGAAAAATGAAAAGAACTATGCCCCGAACAATTTAAAAAAAAAAATAAATGAATGGAGCCCATAGTCCAAAAAACAGATTGAACTCTCCAACCCTCTGAGCTGGCTCTCAGAGATGCTGTTGGGTATCCCTGGAGCTGAGAGAGGGCACAAGCAGATAGTGAGGCAGGGATGTGGTGGCTAGAGCCAGCACTGTGTCCCTCTCCTGCACCCACAGCCTGTACATCCTTGGCAAATTTACTTCCAGGCCTCCAAAGTTTAAAGAACCCAGCAGACACCCTCTTTGGGCAAACTGGGGGTAAAGAGGGAACTGTGTACTACTAAGGACTTCTTGTAGTTCAGTCAGTACAAAGATTTAGCTAATTTTGAGTGTCTCAAATAATGTTTATGTCTTGTACATGTAATACATTAATGGATTGACTGCTCCATAGCGTGTACATTTGGTTTTCCTAACTACCGTAATTCCAAATCGTCAAGAGTGAAAAGAAAGCATGGCACAGCCTGCAATTGCACCCCAAAAGCTGGGGGACTGCAGGGGCAGGCAAGGCGTGTTTTGCAGAAGCTACTCCACCTACATGCGGTCACATTTCCTGATTTGAAATATTAAAATGTTGAAAAGAGGATGAAAGAGTGCAAGAGTGAACTATTTGTAAACCTGTTTCTGTATCAAAGAAAGCCTATGAAGCGAAAAGTAAACAGTGTAAGAAAAGGATATAGCAACAGGATTAGAACACAAACAATGAGAATGCTGCATTGTAAACTAATTATTAACTACAACAAGCTGAAAATAAACTGTTTCCTTTTTGCCATGTTCACTTTAATCTTCTGAGAGGCAGGAAGGGGGAAGACAGGAGGAGGCAGCAGTTTCAGACTTGTGGAGTTTATCAAATCCCAGATCGGATGATTAGAGCAAAGCTAAAATGAAAACATCCTCTCTCCCCACCTCCCTCCCTCTTCAGAAAGGAAGCACAGCCTTTAGGACCAATCTGCACTA
This sequence comes from Pyrocephalus nanus, assembly GCA_038380795.1. Taxonomy (NCBI): domain Eukaryota; kingdom Metazoa; phylum Chordata; class Aves; order Passeriformes; family Tyrannidae; genus Pyrocephalus; species Pyrocephalus nanus. The sequence goes on from CM076260.1 coordinate 47,018,222, forward strand.
TTTGTTTGCTGCTCTTTAAAGGATTACTCTGGAGAGCATTTTTCTTAAGCTGTTTTTATCTCTTTCTGGAAGTTTCAAAATAAACAAGAGTACTGGAAATAGAAGAACAAAAAACTTGACTTTCTGGTTTATTTTTTTTTTTTTGTGAGACAAGTAAAGCAAATAAATGAGGTCCTTCCTTGTCACACAAGACAAAACGGAAGGAAATATAAACTTTAAATCTGAGAAGCATCTTTGCCAAACCTAGGAAAAATCACCAATGGGCTGAGGGTGGGGAAAAGTGGGGAGGGAAGAAAAAAAAAGAGGAGGCTGTACCCCATATTACTTAATTATTTATTTACTTCCTTTAATGATAAGATTTCATGTTTTGGTTTCTATATTCAAGAAATAAATAAATAAAAGGAACATCCACAAAAGGCACTGTATTTTGACAGTTTACTTTCAAAAAAACCCCCTAGACAACCAACCCTGCTCTCTAGTGGCTCCCCAGAAAGTCTCTTCCATAGTGGGAAACAGGATATTAAATGCTCAGGGCAACAGAAGTACTAATGAAGTACCAGAAGTATGGATGAAAAGATTTTGCACTGACATAATGCCTCAAGCCCAAAATCAAGTGTTTATACTTTCACATTGCCCTTAAAAACATCAGGTCTCCCCTTAGAAAGCAAGTGTCCCAGTGTGAACCAGAATAAACACAAGGTTCATGTAATTCCAGGATTGTGCTACATTAATATAAATCTCTTTGCAATGCAAAAGCCACTCAGAAGCATTTATTTTGCTGAAATATTTTATGGATTTAAAATGTCATTACTATTCAGTATAACTCCCTTCCTTTTTTTATCTTTTGTTTTTCAAGATTAAGCAAATGCCTGATCAGTGGAACTAATGAAACTGGATTTCCAGCTCATTTGGGCTCATGATGCTAAATTTACAATGAGAGTCCCTCCCAGACTGCATCCTCATGCTCCTGGCTCTCCCATATCCCCAGATGCCCAGTACCCAGTCACATTTGCTGTGCGAGCTCTGCTGCAGCTGCTGGCTGACTGCTCTGGGGATGCCTGTGGAACCCTGCCCCTCCTGCCCCCACATCCAGCCCATCTCCTCACAGCAGCTAATGGATAGGAGAAAGAACCAGGAAATCCAATGCTGCCCCCAAAGGCCCCTCCCTAGTTGGAGACAGCCTGCAAAATTATAAAGAGAAGGACTGGCGCACAAACACACCGAGTTAACAGCCTAACCCTCACTTCCTCAGGAAACGAGGCTAAAAAATCTGGGTTTTCTCCTGCTATGCCCCCTACTACACTCCCAGCTATGCAGCTGCAGCTTTAAAAAGAGTGGCAGAGACATTAAGGCTTAAGGGCCTGTATCCCTGAACAGCATCTGGATTTCTGTCTCAGACATATTTCAGAAGTGTCATTGGTTTCCTTTTTAATATTGATGTTTTATTGCTGCACAAAATCAGTCTTCACTCAAAGAGCGATATATTGCTCTCACATACTCCAAGAAGATCCTTAATGAGGGTATTCTGGTTTCTTGATATTCAGAGGCCTTCTGTTGGTATCAGAAGAAGATCAGCATATGCTCAAAAGCACAGCACACAAAAAACGAGAATTCAGCTCTCCCTATTAAAGCAGAGCCACAGGACTAAAAGGGACCTTGATTGACCATCTCGGCAGCTTCCCTGCTCAAGGCAGGATCAACTACACTTATGTTATTCTTTTTATTAGGCCACCTGACCCAGTTGGGGAAAAATAGATATGTTTTGGGGCTCAGAGTGCTTTCACGAGCCTGAAACATCATTCCTGTGTCACCCTGGTCCAGCCCTCAGTCATGCCAGTTGGTCTGGTAAGAGATCCCTGCCTGCGAACCCTGCCTTCCTTGCATTGCCATGGTTACAATGGTGCTATTACCATGCATGTTGAGCCTATTTTTAAAAGCCTGCAATGACAGAAGTTGCTGGTTAAGGCCTTAATCTCAATAAGGTCTAAAATTACTACAATGAGTGCTTACTACTTGTACAAGTGCTAGATTCCGAAAGTAAAACATGGGAGGTGAGCTGCTCTGCATTGCCTGCATCCCAGAAAAAAAAAAAAAAAAAAGGAAAAAGAAAAAAGAAGAGTATTTTAAAGGACAAGAAGAAAGTAATCCCACCAAGATTAATGAGGTGGGTTAGGTCAGCAGAAAATCCATAACTACTTGTTAGAAGGCAATTCGAGTGCACTGGATAAGACAGGCATCACAGGTGGCTGGAGGAGAAAGATGCCCTCTTGGAGCTGGCTGACAGATGGGAAGTAGAGAGAGAGTGAGGGGCTTTGGTGATAAAGATGTTATCGTGCTGAAAGAAATCAGTCGAGGAACACATAGGGGAGATTACACTTAAAAAATGAGGAAATGGGACAAATTCCTTTTGTAAAGACATTCTGAGCAGAGGGTATTATAATTTGAAGAGGCCAGAGAAAATGATGCTGCAGTAATTTAAGACATCAAATAAGAGCTTAGTTGTGATTTCAATGGTGTGGTCTGGATTTCAGCTGTGTGATCTGGATAACACAGGGCACTTACTAAGAGAGAGTATGCAGCAAGAATCTGCTGATCTCAGAGTCAAGACAGAGAGAACTGAGAGATGGACAGATTTCGGCCTGGCTGAGGGACACTGGTGTTATCCATGGCAACAGAGGCGTGAGATAGTGGAGAGCTGCAGGTGGAGAGAGGAAGGGATGTATCAATGGATATCTGTTTAGTCATGTTGCATAAGACTTGATGGCTTGGTATCTACAAAGAAGTGAAGAAAGACTAATTGAGGTACTAGGTTAGATGACAGGAGAGAGGACTAGTTTTATGTTCCAGTCTTAACAATCTTATATATCTACATACCTATGACTGATGATTTTATACATATATTTGCGTAAATACATATCTGCATACATACATGTAATAGTTCCGTCTACTGCACTCTGTCCATTGCAAAGCAATCAGAGATAAGGCTGTAGTCAGAAGAACAGAAGAAGAGAAAGAACACAGCCCTGCACTCTCTGAAAAAAACATGAAGTGGAAAAAGGTCTTTCTCCTTTCTTTTTCTTAGCATGACCAGTAACAAAGCACATAGTAGCAAAATACTTGCCTGTTAACCCCCTGGAAAGTTTAAGCAGTCAAAAAAAATTTAGCAATTGTAACCAGCACTGCATCGTGCAGCTCAACAAATCCGTCCACCTTTGGAGGGCAGGTGTCCCATGCACCCACACTGGCACACACCTCACAGGATGTGGGAGCAGCTACTGGCTCTGTCAGCAGTGGCTTATCTGATACACCCCCCCCCCCCCCTCACAGTACTGGAGATGTGTATTTTGGTCCGGTGATGGATGCGTGTGTAGCCATGTGTCAAATCTGCCAGCATGCTGAGTGCTGGAAACAAATGGCACTTTCAGAGCAGTGCATCTGGGTCACTGCCTGCTCTTGCTGTGCCTGTGAGGACTGTGGGGAAGAAGAGCGGAGCGGGGAGAAGCAGGCTGCAGATTTGAGGAGCTGTGCTGGCAGGTATTATCTAGGCCACTATTTGTAAACTGGATACTCTCACTCTGATACAACAAAAGTGGATTTTTGGTACTGTAAGGGTAAGTCTTTTGCACCCCACTGTGATGAAGCAACAGTGGTTTATTTTCTCCCTACTCTCAGTTTTCCAGGTGTAACCAGGATAATAAAAGAACGTTCAACCTCCCTCCCATCTCTAGTAAAACAGACCATAAATCGCCGAGGAATAACACACAGCAAGCACTCACAGGCTCTGCTTTTTAGCGCTGTAACTAGTTTGGACTCATGCATTTAGGAAATGTCACATTTGGTTTTGACCTAGAATCGAGTTCACTCTGCCTTGCTGAAGCACAAGACGCACCATTCATGCTGTGCCTGGAGCGCAGCCTCCAGCTGCAGAATGTGGGTTACCAGAAGCAGGAGACATCTGAGAAAGAGCATTCAGAACAGCACGTGCGCCGCTTTCAGCCACAAACACACTCGATTATGAACTCTACAAAATATGTGAATGGTACAGGCTGATGGTACAATCTCTGGAAGTACATATCCATTACAATCCTATGGAGAAAAAGAGGGATTGCATGCCTGAGAGTCACAAAGAGATAAGATTTTTTTTTTTCTTTTTGACTATTCAAACCAGCTAATTTCCTCTCCAAAAACCATTGCACAATCTGTGAGCCACTGCAAGGGCAAGTTGAGAAGATTTCAACAGCGAACACCATCATCAGTTAATCAATGGCAAATTGTCAATAGAATTTGGGACCAGGACAGTCCCACAAAGCCACTGGCCCTGCAGCTGACAGTCTATGCAGAAATGCCACCTGCCACGTCAACATGCCTTACTCCCTGCGCACTGCAGTATTCACCTTGGATGACAACCAGTGTGTTTGGTCTGCTTCCTCTCCCTGTGCTACAAGTGCCCATCCACTGCTTATGCCACTTTTAACCCACTCATGCAGACACAGAGCTATAGCAAGCTATAGCAAGCACACTTCATGCATGAAAGGGTATCAAGAAAGAGAATTGTATTTGACCTTGTCATGACCTTGTGTATGGGGAGTGAATTCTTCACAAGTAGTCTCCACAAGCAGACAGATGCATTTAAAATAAGGACAAAAAGTAGAATAGAGCATGCTTCCTCATAAACACCTCTGGGTCACATCTTTCAGCTCTGTTAAAATTTCAACAGCTCACTGGCTTACATTTCATGTGAAAAGGGGAAAGAGACATGGACTGAGCATCAGATAGTCAAATGCAGAAACATATTTAAACGGAAACAGAAAATTTTCTCCCTAGGAGAGGACTTCCAGTACTAGGACTATATAAAAGGAAGAAAATAAAAAGCTGCAGAGCAATAGATGCGTATCATACATCTGGGATCATTTATGTCTGTAGAGCTTCTAGCAGTAACAGAAGACATTTTCCTCCTGGGCAAGCTCTTTCTCACTCTAGGATTCACAGTGGAGCAATTACAAGCTTCCTAAAGGCCCTGCAATGTTTTCAAGGCTTGCAGTAGCTACAGCTTCTGACCCAGACTGACTGCAAGCATTAGAGAGCAGAGCAATAGAAAACACTGCAGCCTAGTTGAAGGTTTAAACACCGATGAGTGTAGACTTCAGAGAGTCCTGCCCTACTTGCCTTAAAAATGTCCAGCGGTCCTTTTGATACCAATGATGTAAAAATTAAAGCTGTAGCAGGCCTGTTTATGAAGGCTGACTCCCTCACTCCATTAGCAGAACAGTGTTGCCCTGCAAGTGTGAGGCTTACCTCTGGTTTTGGGGGGGAAGTGCTGGCATCAGCACATACAAAGTAGCAAGGGCATACAAAGCATTTTGTAGGACTGAAACAAAACCCTATTTGTAGGATTCACTTAGTAAAAGAATTTATGTTAACAGAGCAAGCTATTTATGGCAACTCTCCATAGAAATAAACTGTCTCTTGGTTCCTGTCCTCATGAAACGCAGCTTTCTAAGCAGAGAAACCCTCTTTTTACTCTGAAAGCATGGTTGAGGGGGGCATGGAGAAAGGGAAGCTGCTCCCCAACATACACCCTGTTGGTTCCAGTTATACTGGAGATAAGGTCTTCCTGTGCTGCTAAGCACAAAAGGGAACTCATGGTTTGAGTCCCAACACAGTCACAGCACCCTTCCCCAGCCCCCTTGTTTGGAAAGTCGTGGTGAGAGAGCTGCCTGTGCCATGGCCAATTGCTCACAGCTCTGAACTGTGCCTGTCCTTGGTGATGGGTCCACAGAATGAAGCAGGACTGCTCTTTCCCAGGTTCCTCATGCCCTATATGTTTAATTACAGGCTCTTAGGCAACATTAATCCAAGTATATCTAAGGAAGACTACAATTCCTTGAAACAAGCAGAGGGACAAACCAGGACAGAGAGATGCCAGTCTCTCCCCAGCTAGACCTTCAGAATATCCCAAACCAGAGCAAATGCACATATCTTCACATCTCATGCATTCTCTGAAATAAAAGTATACATACTTTAATTCTGATCACACACAGCCAGCCAGCTAGAAACTCACGTGTATACACACCTCAGCATGTTGGCAAAATCATCACGCAAAATCTCACCTATTTGTTACAAATGACCCAGATCCACAGTCTGCTTACTATCCAAGCTTAATTAATTATTTCTGCAAGTTTGCTCAGGCAAGGAGCTGAGCAAACTGCAGGCACATGACTGCGCCCTCAGCAAGTTTGCCAGTAACACCAAGCTGAGTGATGCAGTCGACACATGGGAGGGAAGAGATGCCACCCAGAGGGACCTGGACAGGGTCGATGGTGGGGCTGTGCAAATCTCACAAAGTTCAACAAGGCCAAGTGCAAGATCTTATATCCGAGTTGGGGCAATCCCAAGAGCAAATAGGGACTGGATGGAGAATGGATTGAGAGCAGCCTGGAGGACGAGGACTTGAAATGAGAAGCTAGTTAGTGAATGAGAAGCTCAACATGACCCAGCAACCTGTGCTCGCAGTGCAGAAAGCCAACTGTGTCCTGGGCTGCATCAAAGGCAGTGTGACCAGCAGGTCAAGAGAGGTGATTCTCCCCCTCTAATCTGCTCTTGTGAGACTCCACTTGGAGTACTGCATCCAGTTCTGGGGCCCTTAGCATGAGAAGGATGTGGACCTGTTGAAGCAAGTCCAGAGGAGGGCCATGAAGATAGATGATCAGGAGACTGGGGCACCTCTCCTATGACAACAGGCTGAGACAGCTGGGGTTGTTCAGCCTGGAAAAGAGTAGGTTCCAGGAAGACCTTAAAGCAGCCTTCCAGTACCTAAAGGGGGCTACAAGAGAGTTGGAGAGGGGCTTTCTACAAAGGCATGTAATGATAGGACCATGGGAATGGCTTTAAACTGAGAGTAGGTTTAGATGAGATATCAGGAAGAAATTCTTTATTCAGAGGGTGGTGAGGCACTGGAACAGGTTGCCCAGAGAAGTTGTGGATGCCCCATCGCATCAAGCGTTAAGAGTCAAGTCGGATGGGGCTCTGAGCAACCTGGTCTAGCGGAAGGTGTCCCTGCCTATGGCAGGAGGGTTGGAAATAGATGACCTTTAAGGTCGCTTCCCACCCAAACCATTCTACAGTTCTGTGAAAACAAAAAGCTGTTTTGGAAAACATAGCAAAATGGAGCAGATTCATTGTTTCAAAGTACAAAAAAACTAGGTGAGTAAATCAGAAACTAAAATATGCACATGTAGACAAACCCCCAATTCCTTCTGTTTAACTACTTTCACAAATAAGATGCAACTGATTCTCTACATCCATATTGGTAAGAATTCGGCTGTTGGGCTTTTAAAACTCAAGATCAGTGCTATCATCTGGACAATAAACTATAGCGTGGTGTTTAGAGATTACAGTTTAGACTGATTTAGAGAAGAAGAAAAGAAAGAAAAAAAGTATTTTTGATCTATGGAAACTTTTTGCATTTTGGCATTATTTCAGAATAAAACCTCATTTTTCCCAGTTGGGATCCTACATAACCTCACTGTCCCCTGCCCTTTCCAAACTCTAGACAGAACACAGGCTCTCAATGCATACTCTTGTCAGTAAATCTTGTCCATCAATAGCTTTGCAATAAAATCCCTCATAGATGATTCCCTCATTCTACTTCTTTTCAGTATCTCATGGTCTTTGTTGGTTTAAAAAAAAAGGCATTCTTAAATCTAATGATTGTACCAATAACACTAAATTAGACTAATGGGAACTCTGAACTGAAAATGAAGGTCTAAAAGCTATAGGCTATACATGTATCAGCAGACTTTATTAAACTATAAATCTGTTGAATACAATCTTATTTTGTAAAGACAGAATTATCTTAAGCCAATTTGTTGCCCAACATAATAGCATGTGGTGTCTTTAATGAAAATTAGATTGTATCAGGCTAAGTTTGTTTATAATTTTAGATCAACAGAATTAGATAAAGTGTTCACATAGATGAAATAATGAAATGCAATACATTTTTCTTTCATTTTTGTGACATAGTATTTGGTAGTCTCCAAGTCATAAGCAAGCATCTTGTTTCACAGTACTTGAAATACTGTTTGAAAAGAGAAAATTCTTCCTCTGTATTTTACAAAGGGTTAGATTAAGCTGATACATGGCATCATCTATGGTAAAGGTGTAGTTCCAAAACAAATTGGAAGTGCTGATGAAGAAAAACCCTGAGCTGTCCCTATCTCAGATGCAGAGGTTGTTCTGCTGCAATTCTTCACTACCTCAGTTCAACTGGTTTGCCTGTTGGTTACACTGAACTGACTGCAGTGGGAGAGTGAGTGGGAGCAGGAACTTCGGAGGTTGGTTGTGCCACCCCAGAAGACCTGTCTTGCACCACAGCTCGGAGGGAAAAGCAGAGAGCACCCAAAGTTTTTACACCCTTGCACCCAGTAGAAGTAGAAAGTTACACACACTAAAATGTAAGCAGTATTTTCTTGTGTGCTGATAACTCAGAGTCCTTCAGACTTACAGATCATTGACTCAGAGACTTTGCACTTATTCATTGATGGTTGACCAAATCACAAATTTCCTGTATGAAAAACATCATGCAAGCTTCTACATGGCCTTTTCACCACCCCCATCTTCCTTAACAGCAATATCTGTGTGATACAGTTGTGTTCATATCATCCCTAGCTCTTGGTCATCCCTAGCTCTTGGTCATGGTGGCATTTAGCTTCCTTCAGGAGACAATAAACAACATTTGCTCTGCCTCAAGCCATGGTTTCTACATACAGGCTATTTGGGAGGATCGTGAGGAGATGAAGTGATGGTGGTGTGCAGCCAAAGCTGCTTTTAAGCTTTTGCTCTGTCCTGCTCAGCCCTTCCATAATGACTGTTTCTTTACAGTGGCTGGAAATCAACTGCAGAATAAGAAAGTTCTCCTTCTGGCAACCAGTATTTTTAATTCTCTCTGTCCAGTGTCACAGGCAAGGAAGGAGAGGAATGGGAGATCCCACTAGCCTCAGCTATTTATTTAGATTTGCTACAAATATTCAGAGGTCTCAATTGCCCTGTTACCCAAACAGTAAACAGCACTCCAAGATGCACTCCAAGAAAGTATCTCCCAAGTCTACTCTGAACAACAAAAATAACTACTGCCAGCACCAACTGTCATATGTCAAAACTCAATGCTATTCTTGGAGCAGATGCAGGCTCAGGAATTTTTCTCTCTCTCTTTTTTTTTTTTTTTTCTTAAAGCAAAACAATTTCAAACCAGTCCAACCAACTCGTGTGATGTGCGTTATGGTCTTGCCAGCCACTAATTTTCTAAATGGTAATTACTGGCAGTTTATCAGTCTTAACAGTTTGAGACAGGCAGTTTGACAATGTTAACGGACGCTGCTGAACCAAAATACAGTTCCCACGGGCTCTCTTGTGCACTTTTTCCTTCCTGCTGGTTGGAGAATTTCAAGTGCTCAGCTGTGATCTGGCAAATCCTTATCCTGGCCCTGCACTGCTCCTCAGCGCACTGCCAGCAGGGTTCCCTTACATCTCCATAGCATACACCATTAATAAGAAAAATAACTTCTTTTACAATGTATTAATTGTACCCCCTCTGACACATGACAGCAAATAACTCTGGCAAACAACTGCACCTCAGTGAATAAAAAGTTTCTTTGACCAAAGAGTAATCAGAGTTGCTTGGCACTGAAGATGAATGCAGCAAGGCTCCAGCTGACACATCTTGCACAGACAGTCCTATCAGGTCTCCTGTACTTATCTGTGTATACAAATCGCAGCAAATAACCTTTCTTGAAGCTTTGGGCTCTTTTAAATTGTCTTAAAAGATTTCTGGGCAAACTGATATATTAGCCTCTTCAGATTCTGAATGACTGAATTTATTTACTAGCCCTTTACACTCAGTAAGCCAGTGAAGTGCCTTCACAGATGAATGTTGACAAGTTCTATTTTTTCCTTTAGCAGGTGCAGAATTTTTATTAAACACACTTTACACAAGTACAAGCACGAAAAAAAAAAAAAGAAGATAGCTTTTATGCTTTTTTTTTCCTTTTAACTGTGAAACTGATCTTCCGCATTGCACTAAAATGCTGTAGCTCTATATCTTAGACTTTGGTGAGTTGAGGAAGCAAACCCTACAATATATTGGAAAAGTAAACCCAGGTGCTTCTCCGGATGACCCTCTTGATTCCCTCTCTGCGAGGGAGCTGCCCTCTAGCTCTGAAGCCAGAGAGCACCTGTAACAGGTCTATGCCCAGCTGGGGAATATCCCTGGCCCATCACCATCATTTCTCAGAACATGGCTGATACATGAGGTGAAAGCAGGACCTGTGGTCCCATGCACACCCCAGAGGCTCTCAGCAGAGACTGCAGACAGGCAGCCCAGCCTCAGCCTCTTCTGCCCACCTGATAGTTCCCTTCATCATCTTTTGACAGGAGAGACTCCTTTTGCTGGAGGGTGCTTAGAAAACATCACAAAAAGAATCATCTTTGCTAGTTACAAAAACCCAAACTGTGGGAGAGGAACTAAAGAGGGTACACACCAGAAGGCAGGTTGATAGCAGATCAAACATTCATGCCTGTGTAGGAACCTCAGAAGAAATCTTAAGCTGTGGAGAAAGAGGTATGGGGAAAAAACGTACCTCCTTCCACCTACTAGTGTCAGAAGTTAAGTCCTTTACAGAAGGTGAAGGAAATGTGTATGTCAGTGCCAGATGATGCTGCCTAGTTACTGGAGGGAATTTCCAGGACAGTGAAGAAGGTCAGGAGTGGATACGAGGAGGAAGTTATCTCCAGAAAAAAAATCCCCACCAACGCTTCTCTCTCACACCGTGACACAAGAGTTTACCACTGATAGTTTCTGTTCTACAACCTGCACAATGCTCCCCTGCTGAGGATCAGGAGGGCACAGCTGGCAGCAGGTGTAAAAACCAACAGGTCAAAAATGTACATGTGTTTGGGTTCTGGAAACACCAAATCTAGTCTCTTCTTTGGGAGGTGTGGGGAGACTTTCTACAGAGCTCCTCCACTGCTGCACACCTCATAGCCAAGACTCCAACAGCTGTACTTAGGATATCTGTGTGCACATGCCCTGAATACTCATAAGGTAGAACCTCACCCAGCAAGAAATACCCAGATTCTGGTCAGGCAACACAGGGAGACAGAGCCCCATGGGCTTGTACAAGAGCTTTGACAAGCTAAGTCACTGTCTGAAGATGAACTGGCAGCATCACCTGCTTCATGCCACCATTTTCTTCCAAATAAGTACTTACTCCTGCTACGAAGCCACCACTTGCTTTTTCAGAGGAGTAAGTGGTTTCAGAGGAGGGAACAACTAGAACATCACTCTGGACTACAACCCTCTGGAAGGGTGAATGAAGATGCAGGCTGCGTCAGCTACAAATCCTCAGTACAAACACGACTGACCAGTGCTAGCAGTGGCTCTCACGTTATTGCTTTGAGGAGGCAGTTGTGACTGCATGAGGCTTTGAGAGGAAGCCTGTGTTGCAGTGGAGGCAGGCCCTGGTTTCACTTTCTCTTCCATTCTTTAGGCTTCTGGGCAATGAGTAAGGAGAACTTCATCTTGGGGTAGTAAAAAGCAGTCTAACAATTTTGTGGCTTTCCTTTAATTTGTGCACTCCACTCTCATCTCTGCTTTTACATGAAAAGATGGTTTGTAGCTTTCTCAGCTGTGACAAACTGTGAAGACGAATGTGGCAACTGTTGTTAAAAGATTTAGGGATAAATCACAGAAATGGTATTTAGGAAACTGGCTTTTAAATCCTATTCATTATAAGTTTAAATCCTTAAGGGCTGCCTTGACTTTAGCTCTACAACTTTAACAGGGTAGCCAACAGTGTTTTGAATAATCACGTGTTCCTTCAACTTTGTGGATTTACTTCCATGAAAGAGAATGTGGGAAAATAACTAGATCATGCTTCTTATTTAACTAGAAAATGAGAAAGTCTGTGGTATACACAAGCAACTGAACATGAAGGATTTAAACTATTTTGCATTAATATTTCTGAATGCAATCTGCATTAGAAACACCCATCCAGACAGCTAAACACAGTTGCAAGCAGACATTAGATTTACACATGGATGCAAAACACAGAAGCTTTCCTTACTTGTAACCTGATTTACATGAGTGACCACACAACTCTCAGATTGTGAAACATCTGTGTCAGTCTGATTTCTCTTTCCCTTTGAGTTTATGTCCTTGCCTTTCTGTGTAGCTGTGATTAGTCATGTGTGCTTGCGAGAGGAAGATTACTTGGTAACAGCAAGGTCAGTGGCTGCATTTATTTGTTTCTGTGGTCACTCTATATGTTCCTCAATGCACCCAAAAATAATATCCTCTGAGCCTCACCACGTTCAGCAGAACATACAAAGAAAAGTCAGGTCATACTTGAATAGGCTTGTGGAACCAGTGGGGATGGTAACTCACTAAACAACTCCCCACCTATTTTGAGGTGGGGAGTTTAAGTGATTACCTGAGCATGGTGCTGGAGACAGAAGAACTGCAGATATCATTGAACTTTTACTGAGAAAGGAAAAAAAAAAGAAGTTTCCTTCCTTGCAAGTGTAAAGACCTTGACAAACTGTCAGGGACTGACATTACTTCTGGAGATAAAGGGAGCAGTGAGGAACAAAATTCATTCCCCTTCCAGAGATTATGTATCTGAGATGCCTATTGCCAATTCCCCTGGAAGTGTGTTCCTATAATAGTAGAGAAAGAGGGAAAATAACCCAGGGCTCACCCAGGGCACTAACAACTTCAGCAACACAATGTTCTCTTACCTGTAATTTAATAAGTTGGGCCAGATATCTCATGAAAGAAAAGGCCTTCCAGTTTCAAAAGCTTTACTGTGCTGCTCTTTCACGGGAGATTTCTACTGACACTCACATCCTACTAGAAGCACCTAAGCACCTCATTGTTCCTAACAGAAAAGTGTCCCAAAAAGAAAAATATTCCATAAAGCACCCAAAGAATCTCATAGTCCACATGTTTGCCCAGCTCTCAAAACTAATATTGCAAAAGAGCAAATAATTTGGGATTTCACACACGTGCTTTTCCTCTATTACATGAGATAATAAAAGTTTCATTTTGCAGAATTAAAAATACAACAACAACCCCAAAACTATTCAGTCTATATATCTTAGGGAAACAGCACTTGCATAATTTAAAATTGCTGGTCTAATCTTACTCAGAGCCTCAAATGGAAATATTACGAGTATCTCTCCTACTCACTCCTAACAAAATCCCACTTAAAAAGTAGGACTCTATTCCAAGCTAGCAAAGTATACTCACCCTATGAAGCACTTCGAGGCCTATGCAAAGAAGGATTATACAAAACAGCTCTAAAAAACTAAAGAAGTAGACTTCTAAATGACAGTTATTATTTTAATTTTTTAAAAAGTGATTAGTTATCCCAGGCATGCAACTTAGCATTTGAATGAGGGTGGATTTTTCCAGGCAGTTTCCTCAAATAGCCCAAAAAAGCACAAGCCACTTTGTGGCAGCACCACCTTCGGGTGCCCGATAAACAGTTGGAGATCAAAGTCCTAAGGATCCTTATTTCTTAGGAAGCCTGGTATGGGGAGAGGTAGTTGGAGAAGAATGGAATCTTAAACCCCCATCTGAACATCCCACAAGACACACATTCTTACAATCAAAGTAAGAACCTAATACACTCTCAGATTAATTACACACTGTTATGTGTTCCTAGCAATGTCCTAGTTGGCAAGCCTTGCAATGCATATTTCAGGTATGAGGCAGTGATCTGGGTGTCAAGGCACTGCACAGCAAACAGCCCTCTTCCTTCACACCTGAGCAGGAGATTTTTGAGCAGAAGGAAATCGAGAAACATGAAGGAATCATCTCTTTTTCCTCAAGGCCACATGATTCTCAAGACGGTTACTGTTATTGCACCATCAGTTATAAGCTCCTACACAGGAGGTTAATGGCAGCTACCTCCCTTCACGCTTACTAGGGAGAAACATTTCACAGAAACAGATAGTCTTTACTATTTATTCACCAATTTCCTTTTATGGTTTAAAAATCAGAAGGCAGTATTAACTCTTATCTGCAGATTTGTCTTCACACATTCATTCTCTTCAGAAATTCAATTATTTTCTTGTAGGAAATTAGGAAACCACTCTCATTTCCATCATCTCTTGCTCTGCAGTCATTCCAGAAGAAGATGAAGCTATATGATTAATTTAGATATTGGCCATGTGCCATGAGATCAGAGCTTTTATTCCAACGCTTCCTCTTCACCTCTACCCCTCCAAGTTCACTGTGACGTGCAGTTACCGTGACTTACTCAACAGTCAGTAGTAGAGCCATGCGTAGGATGGCAGCTCTACAGAAATGATCACAGAATCACAGAATATGCTGAGTTGGAAGGGACTCGCAAGGATCATTGAGTCCAACCCTCAGCTTTAGGATTTTCTGCAGGAAATAAGTCATCTGCCTGCATCTGAAACAGTTCTACAGTTACGTCAATGGATAGCCAAGAGACAACTCTGCACAAGTGACACTGTGTGGGAAGGAGATAGTTCAGTGTTTGGAAGGGATAACAGAGTGACACCTCATAGACCAGTCTCCCACTTGAGCACAGAAGAGTTACAGTAAATGCCACCACACTGGAAGGAGCACCTTTAAGCATGAGTCGGTATTACCCAGAATACTACTATTTCAACACACCAGTTGGACTTCACAGGCAGCTTCAATTTAACCATTAATATAGGCCCATGAAAAAACATATTCACTACCAGTTCTATTAAATTATGTGTTATTGTCAGGTAGGGACAGGACCTCGGTTACCATAACATCTCTGTGTTGAGCATTTGCTAAGGAAGTACCACAGGATACAAATCAGCTACACATTCAGAGGAAGTAAATTAATTATTAATAGGCTCACGTAATACATGCTGTAGTCATTTATTTTCAAGATGGAAAATACACAAGGAATCTTCTCATGAATGAAATTTTTGGCACCATTTTTTTTTAAACTTACTCTTTTGGATACTGATCTCTATGTCTTTATGCAACCTTTATTGGACTTAGTAGCAGTGAAGTAAATGGAAAAGTGCATTCATGATTGGGTGTTTTAAAGAAAGAACATATTATGATGTGTAGAACTGTCAATATCAGAGCAAAAAACAGGGGAAAAATTGGGCTAACTTTATATTTGCCTTTTTTTTCCTAACTCCAAATGAGGTTAGGAAACAGGAGACTTCTTCGGCTGCTAATTCATGCAGGAATAAAAATGGAACACTATCTGGGAAAAAAAAAATCCCAATCAGCTGTATTTCTTTCGATTTGGAAAGCACAAAACATGAGAAAAATGCTAATTCTTGATAAACATAACTCAGCATCAAAGAGAACTTTAGATAATCCCCTGAAGCCCATGGTGAAGACCACGGTGAGGCAGGCTGTCTCCCTTCAGCCCAGGTACATCCATGGTGCAGCAGAGAGAGATCCACCTGCAATCCCCGGAGACTTCAAACAAAAATAGGTGGAAACTCAAGGGAGGCTGTGATCCTGTGGAAGCCCAAAGCTGGAGCAGGTTTGCTGGTAGGACTTGTGACCTTGTGGGGGACCCACGCTGGAGCAGCCTGTTCCTGAAGGACTGCACCCTGTGGAAGGGACGCACATTGAAGCAGTTTGTGAAGAAATGCCCATGGAAGAGCTCATGTCAGAGAAGCTCATGGAGAACTGTCTCCTGTGGGAGGAACCCAACACTGGAGCAGGGGAAGGCTGTGAGGAGTCCTCCCACTGAGAAGGAAGGAGCAGCAGAGACAATGTGTGAAGAATTGACCACAAACTCGGCTCCTAATCCCCCTAAGCTGCTGGGGGGAAAACACAGAGAAAACTGGGAGTAAAGTTAAGCCTGGGAAGAAGGGGTGGGGAGAGGTGTGGGGAGGGTTTCAAGATTTAGTTTTAATTTCTCATTATCCTACTCTCCTTTGATAGGTAATAAATTAAACTAATTTTTCCCAAGTTAAGTCATTTTGTTTGTCATGATAACTGGTGACTGATCTCTCCCTATCCCTATCTTGCCCAATGACTTTTTCATTATATTCTCTGTCCATTGTCCAGCTGAGGAAGGGAGTGATAGAGTGGCTTGGTGGGCACCTGGCATCCAGCCAGCATCAACCCACCACAGCTCCTCACTCGTCAATAACATCAGACCTGTCAGAAAGAAGTATATAGCTGTGATGCTGCATGGTTTATCTATTTGAAAGAATTAGGTCTCTGAAGTATTGCTTGCATTGAAAAGACTTCCTGACTTGGCAGTCTGAGGTATTTGGAGACTGTGTCAGTAATTCAAATACACGAATCAGGCCATTTCCTTCCTTATACCAGCTGTCCAAAAGGTTTTGTGAAAGGGATACTTGCTTTTTCCCAAAGCATCCAGTAATACAGAGCAGACATACAGCAACACAGATATTTTGTACAGGGTGAAAACATGAAGGAGAAACAGAAAGGGAAGAAGAGAAAACCAGATAGATTTGAGGTTCAAGAGAGCTCTCCACAGAAAGCTAGTCTTTATGGCACATAGGCTGAAGAAATTATCTTCCTTAGTTTGCATTACAGCAGCACAGTAAGGCCTGACTGGAGATGACGTCCATGTCAGTTTTCCTCGAGAACATGCCGACATTAAAAATAAGAATTAAAAAACCAGATTATTTCAGCAGGTGAAGGGAAGCAGTTCTCCCCAGGCCTCAGACATGCTGAATTCACAGTCTTCATTCAGTCAGGATGAAAGCAGCACACTCCTTCGCTCTTTGGCTAGCATGAGAAAGGAGAGATGCAGAAGCAATAGTCACATTCCCTGAGCTAAGATGAGGGGACTCAAGTGACTCCCTCAAGAGCAATGCTTTTGGGCTCCAGAGAAGTTATGTCAGCCACCTCTGATGCTTAGGTCACCTTAGGTGACGTAACTTATTTATAGGCTCTTAAGTGAGATTAGAAGTCATGGGGGAAAAGAAAGAGATGCATTTCACCCTCAAAACTAACGGAATTGGATGTTTCATAGTGAAAATAGCCTCGCCATTGTTTTGCCAAATTATCCAGAAAAGGAATTGAAAGCATAAATATCAGCAGTGCAGTTTCTGGATTTAGAAATGAAGCCTTGTGCAATTCTCAGGCCTTAAAGTCTTAATTCAAACAACTTCGGGCAGAATCTTTTGTGCATCTCTCCTAGGAGCCATTATAATTTAGTCAGTCACTTAGAAAGTAGATGATGAAATCTTTATATATAATATACACAAACACAGAGGAATGTCTTGGAAAGAAATATCAACTTTTGAACCAAGTAAGTATGAGAAATTATCCTAAAAGGTACAGAAAAAGTTGATCTTGACTAAGGTAATTTCTATTTGTTCTTGATCCATAAGCAGTGAAGAGAAATTTTCAACTGAGGAGATGTTTTTGTCAGAATTTTATTTCCTGTATTCTTCACTGGGAAGTATAATAAGGCAATAGCAAAGAGAAGCTGTGGCTGAAGGGAAGCACAAGCCCTCCAGCTGCTTCATGATGCTGCATTTTGCTGCTGGACCAGGACCAGGTGTGCCAGGTTCAGTAAGCAGCCAGGCTGGTCAGTCAGTGGGATCCCAAACCCAGATTTACTTTTACCGCTGCTTCTGAGGTTCCTGGCACTTATGTGGAATGGACAGAGTTCCCATTGTCATGCACAAAACTTTGAGAGTCAGAGACCTAATTGGTTAAGATCTATATTCTTCAATGTACAAAGAACAAACTGTGAACTAGGCAAAAATTCCGATCACCTTATGGACAGTACTACCAGTTCAGCACAAAAATTACTGTATTTAAGGTTGCCTGCTAGTGGTATTATAGAATAGATAAAGTTAATGGTAGAATTATAGAATATGTCGACCGGAAGGGACCCATCAAGACCATCTATGGGCATCAGCTTATCCCACTCCTGATACTAACCTTTTCCAAAGTGGCTAATGTGGAAAAAAGTATTCCCAGGGCAGTAGATAATTTTTGTGTTTGTGCAAAGCTCTTCCTTTGGCCATCCAAGATGCCTATCAGGTTATTATTTTGCTTTTTAAGCTACATAAAATATCTTAGCATTCAAACTGATACATCTTCTCTGGACCACGTTAGTTTGGTGTGTTGACAGAGTGAGAAGGTTCCTATTTGACAAGCACTGCCTTGTCGAGCTGTCACACAAATCCAGCAGTGTAGCAGGAATGACTAATGAATAAATATCAAAAAAAGGGATGTAAAAGGATGTTTACAGATTTCCACATGGATGTGGTCTATTAAGAAACGATAACTTCCTATCTATTGAGTGTTTACTAGAAAGGCTGAGTATTAAGATAAAGTCTTTTGTGGACAGGAAATGATCCAAGAAAAATTAAACAGATACAGCTATTCACCATCAAAATGGGAGGAAACACTTTAACTGCTAAATAACTAAAAGCTTACATGGTACTAGAATAGTATTTAAAATTAGGACTAAAGATTCCTCTTAGACATGCACTTCCTCAAGACCTTATATGAGATTTTATCCAGCCCTCCTTTGCTTGATCAGATGGCTATAACTTCCAATGGTAGTTTGACAGATTAACAACAGTAAAATTGGATACATGTTTATTTAAACACCAAACCACATGATGTGATATGTGTATTTTAAAAGCCCATTCAGTCTAAGCATGATTAATGAGGTATCCACAGACACACCCACACTTCAAAAAAAAAAAAAAAAGAAGAGGCATTTCACCCAGTACAGGAACAGAGAACTCACAGGAAATAATATGCAGTAATATTTCAAACCTAGACTCACATCTAATGGTCAAAACACTACTTAATTTTTTCCTGTAAAATTTCATGAAGTTGCTTTAATACAGACAACACTGAGCTCGAGGAAGAAAGATATAATGAATCAAGATTATATATTTAAACTTTCAATATCTGTTTTATGAATTATAACCTAATCTACATTTTTTAACAACAGAATGGTATGCTAATGGTGTGTCAATTTTAATCTAATTTCCACAGGAAAGGCACTTCCCATCTGCAGCTGAGCTATCGGTGCACACCCCAAAGGCTTCATTCAAGATCTACTCTTCAGCAGCCAGCACTAGCACTGCACATGTAGCCATGCGCACAGCAAACACAAAGAGCTGTTAACTATTCATGCTAAAGAGAAACTAGCACATGAAAAGGGGCTGAAAATGGTTCCATGCAACCAATGGCACCATACTTCAGATAAGTACTCTGAATGAATACCACAGAAGGGCCTTTTTGCCAAAGAAATTGCACTGTCAATGCCTGGTTCGAATTCCACTGATTAGGGTTTTTCCATTAACTTCAGCAAGTTCCCTATCAATCTCCAGATTTTTGTTATTAAAATAGGATGACAATGTAGGCTCAGCTCACAGCCAAGGCTGGCAGTTTATCCCCCTGCACCAAATCGTCACAGAAGGGTTTATAGCACTCAGTGCTGTGAAGGAAGCTCCATGTAGGAGGGGAGTGTCACTGCTTCTGAACTGTTAGGGTTGGAAGGGACCTCTGTCCAACTCACCCGCCAAGGCAGGGTCATCTAGAGCAGGTGACACAGCAACAGGTGGGTTGAGAGACTCCATGACATCCCTGGGCAGACTGTTCCAGTGCTCTGTCACCCTCGATGTAAAGAAGTTCCTCCTCATGTTGAGGTGAAACCTGTGCTTCAGTTTACAGCCATGACATGAGACGCAGCTGTTGATGCTGCTGCTTTGATTTTTGGGTCCTATGATATGTTCTCGCAAGCACACATTCGTCATATGTGAAAGCATCATGAAGGTCTTGTTACCCAAGAAGAATATATTTTGGCCAAACTACTAAATGGAAAAATAATTGAAAAATATGCTAGAAAAATTAGTTTCATTAACGATCATTTGACAGGGCATCAGAATATTTTGTGGAAATAAAAAAAAAAAAAAAAAAAAAAGAAGAGGTTAATTCCTATTTCCATCCTTCTTCTCACTGTTCCACAGCTAAGTAGTGTTAAGTTTTAGGCTTCCTTACACAACAAAACTGAGACTCCTCTGTGTTTTCACCAAGATAAATGTCAGTTTGACACGTTACCAAAGAATTAAACTTGTGCTATCTATTTATATTGAGACAGGCAGTTAAAATAATTTCAAAAAATTGGAGTTTGATTTTAGATTACTGACTCTGCAAAACCGTGAAAACTACACAAAAGTATCTAGTTACTTTTAAGTTATTTTAAAGTAGGCTTAGTCTTGAAGTTACATATCCAGCCTGGCCAGAGACCAACAAACAATGGCAGCTCAAATGACTGATTAGGTCTTGGATCACCATATTGTAAATGATGATAGAAGCAAGTTTATCTAGGAGTTTCAAATGTCATGGCCGTTTGGAATTGAACTGAACACACATACAAAGATAACTATAGTCTTCACCCAGATTAATCAGGAAACATTGTTTACTATGAAGGAAGACAATGGTCTCCCTCAAAGTTACTCTGTCCTCAAATGCAGATTGCGCTAACATGACTACAAGGTAGTGTTCAACACAAACTTCTGTGCAGAGGGAAACACAGTCTGCATAGCCCAAATCTCACGAAATCTTGGCCAGAAATCCCAACTCATGGTCCCAAATGCTATATAATAACTTGTGTCAGCTTGTGAACTCGTATTAGGAGGTGCATATTGAGCATTAGGCTACCCACAAACATACTTTTATCCTCTGTTATTGGAGGATAACTGTGCAGGAGAGCACAGCTACCCAAGAAAAAGAGATGCGCATTTATACAGCAGTTGCTGCTCAGCAACCCACGAGCTGCAGGCATACACCCCAACTAATCCCACACTTACTTGTTTTCTCCTAATGACTCGTTTCTCTTAAGTAGATAGTGCTCCCCACACTCATTTAATGGGTGCAATAAAAGACTTTTGCAAGCAATTTTTTTCTTCCATGTGTGCACTGGTGGCAAATACCTTAGAAGTTAATTTCTCAGTCAGAAGCGACCAAAAGAATGAAACTGTACTCATTAGAATACACAGAAAGAAAGCAATAATGCAAAGCTCCATGCATGCTTATCAGAGAGCTTTGAATTGTTCTTCATCTCACTGGTCAAATTTAAAATGAAAATTATATTGACTCATTAGAACTCAGATTCACAAACCAACCATTTAAAAGTACTTTAAAGGTTAAAAATAATCTTTAAGACTCATACAAAGGATACTTAAACTAAAATGGGAAACCAAAACAACTATAAAAAAATTATAAAAATCTCAAAGGTTTTAATTAAACAGCTGAAGTGTTAATTTCTAGAATAAAACAGAAAGCAAGCTGGAAGTATTAATAAACATCCTGCTAAATTAACATTTACCTGTCAACAACATAATCTCCAGTGCAGTTCCTCCCTAAAATGAAACAAAACAAATCCATTCACTAAAAAAACTACGATATGCTACATTTTCTGTACTCTAAAAACTTAGGAATGTTTATGCCACACAAAAATGGGGCAATCTAGAAGTCATTTTGGCAAAGGGAATGTCTCTGAAGTTGCTGCATTTCACATGCAAACAAGCCTCAGCTTAGGTTGCAGAAGGTCAAGGTCGTATTCTCAGACTTAGAGAGAAGACTAGAAAAGCAAACCAAAACAGTGAACTACTAGAGGTCAGATTCAATTAAGAGAAATGCTCCTGGCTTGTGCAGTGAAATCCCATCAAGCCCCCAGAAGACATTATCGTGCCTCCATTGACTGGTGCAGAAGTGAACAGAATTTAAATTTAATTTGGCAAAATCTAGCTCTGATTAGTGCTGCTGAAACACACACAGTAAACTGCCAAATTGCTTCAGTAGCCAAGATGATTCTGGCTTTCCTACGGCTGCCAGTGACAGATGTAGTGAAAGCAAACACCTTCAGCAAATACATGAGTTTGGTGCAAAACACTGTTTCCCTTCTATCAAAGCCATACAAATTTGGACGGAAAAAATTCACTGGAGGAGGGGCAGAAAAAGCTGATGCTGACACAGAGATGCTGAATGGGAGGAAGACTGGAAGCTGAGCTGCCCAATGTCGTAATATGAACCACTAGGTAAATGGAGAGAATTCCAACAAAGAGGAGAACACTTGCTGGAGTTAGGCTTTTCATTTTGTTTCCCAGGACTTAAGGGTCCTGAGGAATCTCAAAAAACATACCAACTGATGAGACCAGGCTGACTAGTACAGCCTTACAAGAAAACTGGGGGGCAGGGATGGGGGAGCACTTTCTCCAGCATCCAGCACCACACTAGACAACCACATCTCTTGTTCACTCTACACACTAGTCATCGGTATTGCACTAGTGTTTTCCTTCACAACTACAGTTTCATCTCCTGCTACTGCAAGCTCCACTAGCAGTTTGCACCTCGCACAGAGCGAGGTGAGCTTCCCTTCGGCATCAAGATACCAGTCCAAGCTCACTGTACTAACTAACCACAAATTTTGGCTTCTGTGCCCAGCTGGCTTGGCAAGAGTGATGAGATTTAAGATTATCGACAGAAGAGAAGTAGCAGGGGCTCAGTCACCCATCTGTTTTAAAATGGCTGCCTCAGCTTTACCCAGTGTTGTCACATCAGAGGACCACAGGCTTTCCCCTCTTTTCTAGTTCATCACACCCTCTGCAGATGACAAAGAGAGGAAGCCTCTCCTGTGGCTCTGGCCACACTCTCAGCACCTGCTGAACAAAACATAACCACTTGCCTCATTTTTACAGGGTGAAAATCAAAGAGCTAAGCTCAAGGCAAGAGCCTGACAGCACTGAGGAGTGCATTAGCAAGCGCATCACTAGAGTCTCCCTAACAATTACTAGTGTCAGAACATAGGCTTTATTCACATACCACAAATACTACAAAACTGAGTGAAGAAAAATTCTAAAATAAGCTGCCTGAGGCACATAGTTATTGTAATGCTGTTTTTTGTATTGTAAACCATAGTAATACTTGTTTATAAAGTCCTCCTTTTCAAAAGTTTGTAGGCGTAGTTTTACACAAAATTTTCTTTCAGCAAGTGGAAGTCTGGCAATTTTGACCTGATTTTGCCATTTTTATGATGGCTGCAACATTGAATATCCTGATGAAAGGAATCTCAGCTGAAGCCTATATGCTCTCATTTCTGCTTCTTAGAGTTAATTCTGCAGCACTTCAGAGAGTTCCAAGACATCCCTGTGTCTCCACCCTGTGAGACACAGTACAGTTACAGCTGCTTCTTGGGATTTCAAAAATAATTAAAGGCAGACAAAAAAAGGAAAGATGGAAGAAAGAAAAATGTGACAGAAGCAACATGAGCCTCTTGCAAACAAATGCATGCACATTCAAGTGTGTTAAAAGGTGTGTACTGTTTTCCATGTTACAGGTTTATTTTTTCTACAAGACTAATTTGATGGAATTACCTCAGAGCATTTTTATTCCAAGAAAGCAACACGGTTGAAGCTCATCCATTTTGTTACAAATTTGCTATGTTTCAAAACCCTCCCAGAATGTAAAATCTTCCTATGCTTTTTAAAAATTGCGGCGGAGATAATGTCTCATCAAATTTAAATCAACAACTGTGGCTTTGCTGAAAGTAGATTTATATTTGACAGGATTAAGTTTACAACTAGTGTTTTAGCTGTTCATGATTAGTGGCAGTTCAGAAGCTTCCCCAGTTACATTAAGGAAAATGCTACCAAACAAAAGACAGCTGCAGCAAACTTAACCAAATTAAAAAGGAAGGGAAGGCAGATTACTTCACCATAGGAGGAGCTGCCCTGACTTCCTGGAAGTCTAAAACTGCCTGTTGTCCCTGTGCAGGAGCCAAAGAGGGCTCTGATGTAGAGGTCTCACCCTCTCTGCACATCTCTGCTTTAAACCACCCAGCCAGTGCAGCAGGTGGTTAGAAAGTGCCCTCAACCTGATACACACAGAAAGGTGGGGGGACAGTCACAGGCATGGAAATGAAGTATCACACAGCCTGTTTTAGCTCTCTTGTCCTGTCTTTCTGAACTCCATGGATAGCATATGCACCCGATAAGGCCAAGGTTGCTTCTTCCCCAATGCCCTAGGACTCCTCAAAGGGGTGAGCTCCAGGACCTCTGCATGCTCCTTGTTACCCAGGTCTTGGTGAGCTGCAGCCAGGCAATGGCACTTCAGACAGTGAAATGCCAAAAGGGACACCCACAAACAGTCCTCTTCCACCCATGGCACACTTAGAAGACAAAACCACTTCTTACAAGAATTGCCTTTATGTCCTATAAGGAAGCTGACAGAGGTGTGACAAATGATGGTCATCACCCTCCAGTCTTATCCCTCAAAGCAGAAAGTTACTTCTCAAACACTTAAGTAATCTCAAACAGAAAGCAATAACAGTATTTAGGCTGCACATATACCTACACTAATGATTAAATATATTAATATGTATTATTGATGGATGAAATGCATAACTTATCATGCTTCTGTCTAGAGCGTTTGCAATTTCCAAAATGAGGGAGATGCTCATGAAGCACAAGTAGTTTGTCATTTTATCAACAGCTCTCAAACCTCCAAAAATACTTAACTACATCCAGAAAAATTACAGACCACAGCCATGTTTGCCTTGTGATTACTTGAAAGCTAAATAAATCTTCTCTTTGAAGTGGAAACAAGCTTTTTGAAGGTTTTACCAAGTTTTTGGCCACAGATTTTATATATAACAGCACGCATTTAAAACTTATTATACCCCAACCAGGATAATTTTTGGAAACACCCTCCTTACTTCTTGGATGGGTTTACATTTGATTCAATCACAGTAATTCTACAGCTCTCACAGTATTCAGAACTAGTCAGAAAAACAAAGAATATTGCAGAAATTTCCATTTATAGATGAGTGGTCTGCAGTTTAGTGATCTTGCAACCAAGAGTGGGAGAAGTCATTCTCTTAGTTTCATTATCGCATGGCAGAAGCAATTAGAAACAGCCTCAAATTACATGACTTCTCTTTTCCTGATTTCACAGATATGTGTGTGCGTGTATATATATTCTTATCTTAAGCCTTTAGATAACCCTCAAGTCCCCAGTCTGAAAAACTAATACTGCATTTACATCTCCAGTCCCATCTTCGCCATCAGAGACTTTAACTGCATTTATGGGTTTTTTGGGAAAATTACTTCAGGACCACAACAATCCTGAAGAAACACTGAAGCCCAGGTTAACATCTCCTTAGATAAGCCCATGTGAAGAGATAGTGCTTGTCAACATCTGGCAGCTGCAGAACCATTTGGGCAGGTTTGTTGCTTTGAAGTGAAGGTGGGCATCTTTGGATATTGCAGACCCTTAAGGAGCTCGAACTCAAGAAGAAGAGGCATTATGGAAATTAAGCCAAACTAGAAGGAATAAGTTTTTCTATAAGTTAGCAACCATGCAAGGTCAGATTAGGTAGAACTCTGAGCAATCTGATCTAGTTAAAGATGTCCCTGCTCATTGTATGGGTTGGACTAGGTAACATTTAAAGGTCCCTTTCAACTCAAACTATTCTATGGTTCTGCGAGAAACCAGTGGGCCAGGAATGAAGGTCCATTTTCCCATACTCTGTTATCCACAGAACAGCACCTAGGCTTGCTGTACTGCTAGTAATGGTGTTGGACAGGCTATTAAATGTCACGTGTAAGATTTTATTACTGTCTAATTACAAAGCAGGTAAGAAAAGATTCACTGTCTCCTCCCTGTCTCCTGTGACATTAAAAACCTATCCCAAAGCAACACAATCTAGTTAAGTTGAAACTCGCTACTGAATTTGTTGTGCCACAGATATGACTTAGATGTAGCAACTCTGGCTTTTGTTTAATGTATAGGAGAAAAAAATAAATAAAGGCTTGCAATGATTCCAGCAGAAAAGGAAGAAGTAGCCCAAACTGAATTCTGACATGCAAATTTAAAAAAATCACAAATCTCAGAAAAGGCAGCAATTTACTTTTGGTGGTACCTGTAACTTCCCAACACATTGCTCTTCATTGCTTAGGAAACCTTTGCAACTCTGTAGACCTTTTGTGCTGAAGTTGTATGCATCGAGTTCTGGCTGAGTGTTCTGAGAAGCTGCAGCCAAAACAACCCAGTCACTTCCAAGAATGTAGCTGGGCAAAAAAAGGAACCTTTTATTCGGAGAACACAGGGCATTGAAACTTGTCCCAGCGTAAATTCTTTTCACTCCCCAACTTGTGAGTACTTGAACTTGGAATCCCAAGGCAGCTCTTCCACAGTGCTTTATCTGCGGGTTTGTATATGTCACGTGAAATAAAAACATCATTCTGACTATTCTTTTGCAAAACTTTCCCATTTAAAATAAGACGTGAAGGAATGGATGGTCAGTTTGCTAAATCAAGGGACAGAATTAAGACTTCTCAGTTATTTGATAAGCACAAGTTTCAACAGTGCTTACTTGCACAAAAAGATGTAACTAAGTTCTGCTAAACTCCACTGAGGACTCCTATCAGATGAAAGCTGAAGAGTTATTTACTTGAAGGAGATGAGATAATATTTAAACTTCTATCACAGTCCCTGTAATTTTCTTGAGAAAGTTTTATTTCTAGACACCAAGAATATGAAGTCTGTGTATAAAATATACTGTGTGCTACATCGTCTTCCCTTCCATTCAAAAAGGCTGATTCCCACTTAATACAAAGCAGAATTAAACAGCAATCTCAGTTTAGCATTAAGGGGGACAGCAAATCTAGCACCCTAAGATAGAGTGCCTATAACATACATAACTTATCTGTACAGAACAAGCTGGCAGAGCAGTTACGTCTTTAGCAAACCAGACTCAATATAAAAAGGATTTACTTGCATGCGAGAACATTTGCAGTCTCTATGCAGTTTTACTTTGAATAGATTTAACATTTAACTAGTTCAACCACATTAATCCTTGAGCTCCAGACTCCTAGAAAGTATTTATCATTTTTCATTTAGCACTAAAAATGACATTTGCAGCAAGAAAAGGTGGAATTTCAAAAAACTGTATGCAAATTTTAAAACATCAGTATCTAAATAAATATGAAAACCTCCCAACTTCCTCAAAAAAAAGTAAGATTCATAGCAAAGCTACATTTTTCTCATTTATATTAGAATGAGTTTTAAGCTTTAAAAGCCAGAACTTGCAGCAGCTTTTTCTCAGACAGTAAAGCCCATCACTTTTGAAATGTTCCAATTGCAAAGGCTAAATTGCAGCAGTAATGATGAAATACTCCAGTCAGAAGGACCTCTAGATTGAAAATTTAAATGAGAAACCAACTCAGTGCAGTTACTGATAATGCAAGTTAATTAAGAGCATTTTTGAACATTTGTCCTATTTCTTCACTGTGATTTCCAGGTTTGCTAAAGAGTTTCCTATTGTGCTGCACATCACGCTCCAGGGTACAGCAATACCCTTATGCAACTCCTTTACTTGATACTTTGAATTTTAAAGTTTATCTTGAGATAAAGGCGTAGAGAAATGGATTAAAGTAAAGTATGTTTTACTGCCATTACACTTGTTTTTTCTAAGGGACGACAGATGGGTGTTTGTACAGCTAAATCCATCTCTGGTTGTCTCCCATTCCCTGTCACTGCCCCCTCCCTCTGCTGCAGGCCACCGCCTTCCAAAAAAAAAAAAAAAACAAAACCCAAAATGCAAAAAAACCCCACTCCTTCCATATGTTAATCCAAGAAAGGAAAAAACTATGAAGCAACTGAGAACAAACACAAGAGCTCTACACCAATACATCCCCCACTCTGAGTTAGCTAAAAATATGCAAAAGTGTTCTGACATTTTACCATGTGCACGTATGGACGAGCAGGCAGAGAAGCTGCCATGTTTTCCTATCCTGAGTAACATGGAAAATGCTGTGGTACCCGGCCTGCAGTTCTGGTTTGGGGAAGTATAACCTGCTCTTCACCTTGATGTAACTTTGTCCCTCTCACAAAGGGAGACTTACACAACAGCTCCGCCATCACTGTAACTGACGAAATTTCCTCAGAAGCCAAAGCCTCCTCTCCACTTCAGATGGATGCAAGAGATGACCCTGCCTTCTGAAGGCAGCCTGATTTTTCAAAAATAGGTCATCTATTGGTTTGTGAAACTGAGTTTGTGAAACACCAAGTGTATCTCCTATTAGCTAAATCAGACTCTCTGCCCCTATAACCCACAACCCCAGAAAATCCAGGTTGTCTCTCATTCCCCAAGAGCTGCCGTCTTGTGGATGGCAGGAGAAAGGAGACTGTCTCCTGCTCCCCACGTAGAGAATCTTCATCCCTCTCCTGTAGGCAGCACTTCACCTGCCTGTCATTCTCTCCAATAATGTGTCTTGAAAACCCTCAACAGCTCGAGCAAATCTTATCTGACTTCTGGGCCTGAACTTTAATATTCTTTCACTGTCCAAATCTCTTTCCTCACACTTCAATCTTTCTCTTTCTTCTTTGTTCTAAAATTATTATTATTATTATTATTATTTTATTTTTTAATTTTACTCTCTCAGGCAGACACCAGAAAAATCCCTTAAACAGCAATTTTTGCTCTCCTCATCACATTGAATTTGCATCTCCCAAATAAAAATTGTCATATTTTCTCCCACCAATTGAGACTTCTGCTGCCAGCTCTCTTAGCCCTCTTAATCACGTGTATTTTTCACTAAACTTGCAAGAACAGCATATGTGCTTGATAAAGGTATGTGTAGGAATAAGTTGCAAAACAGATTTATCAATTAAACAAGACATTAACCTACCTCTCACTTCCCTCTCCCCAGTTCAATCCCTCTACAAGCCCTCCTATTTTCCTTCTGCCTGCAGCCATCTCTATGCCTGCTGTTCTGAGCTGTTGTGTCCTCAGCTTGATTCAGCATTTCCACAATTCAGCATCTTCACCCCTTTCTCTCACCAGCCTCATGCTCAGACTTGGACAATGCAAAAAACATTATGTCTTTAGGAACAAAATGAGTTAAATAAAAAAGCTCTGCCCTGCTACATTCCAAGCAAGCACAGTCTGAAATACCAAAATGCATATTACTGCATTTTATAATAACACAACCAAGCAGCTTTCTGGTCCATGAATTTACAGCCTCTCCAGTGTTTTTTCTAAAAAATTCATTTGACTTCTGGGATTCAACCCACTCTAATTTATTACATAGTACTTCAGGGTTTCACTTATTTCAAGGCTATGTTTTTTTGCTTTAGCTTCAATATTTCTGCTTTCTGTATGACTCTCCTGTCCTGGCTGTATTTTCTATCTTCAGCACCTCTGCCCTTGAACCTTTCCTCAACCTTTCCTAAAGGAACCCAAAAAAACTACAAGCCCACAATGAAAAAAACAACAAAAACTCTTCCTCACCTCACCCACATTCCGACAGACACCCGCTCAAACTCCCAGGCTTGCTTGTGATCTGCTGCCTGCATATTCTGCTTGAGAGCCATTCCACACAGCTCTGCACCCCTGAGCTCCCTGTCACACATAACAGGGGATAAAAAAAAACCCCAAGCAAAATATCCAGCCCACCTGAACACTGTTGCTCTTTCTCCTTTACCTTAGAATAGTAAGACTACACCAGAGTTATTTCCTTCAAAAATATGGGCTATGATCTCCCAGATAAAATCAGTCCACCCCTAATAGAGAAACAGGTTTTATTTCCAAACAAATAATCAGCCTCCACTGAGGGTGGGAGGAAAGCAGCACAGAAAAAGAAATATTGCAAACACACCATTTCTAGTAAGTCTTTGTCAGTGGATCTTCATTTCTTTGCTCCTTGCAAAGCCTATAACACCAACCTACTTAAGTGTTATTTTATTTGCAAGAAACGGCACCTTCTTCCTTACCACCGATTTACTGACTTCAGCAAGTTCACAAGAGGGTTCACAATCCCTTTACCGTCCACTTTATTAGGAAGTATATAGGTTTTCACTAACTACTTGAGCTTTCCATGAGCTCTAATGATGAGGAGATATACTCCTAAAATACAATTTCACTGCAAGTAAGCACAAAAAGAATAAAGTGGAACCAGAACCTGTAAGTACTGGTTATTTCAAGGCTTGTGACTGGTGCTAAGATCCCTCACTTTGTGGATAAACACTACTTTTTTTTCAAAGACTGGAGAGCATAAGCAGCATCTTCCCAGATTGTTCCACTAACACCACTTTTTTCCTGAACACAAAGTAAGTCAATGTGGTTTCACTCTGTTTTGTTCCCTGACCTCTCCAAAAGAAGAAGCAGTTGGACACCCCAACTAGCCCAGGTTGCAGCACTTTTTGGGAAACTACATTGGTATTACAGGCCAGTAGATTAGTGGGGGAGAGGGCAAGGAAAAACATTTACAGATAAATTAAAATCCTTTTTCTTCATCCTTCTTATCTTTAAAAGTGATTGAAAATCATATACACATGGCATTTCCTTCTTGTAGGCTTCAGAGGAGCTGTGCAAGCAACATTTTTGCTGCACTGAGACACAAGATTGAAGTCTGGGCTTCATCAAACTCCACAGGTAGAATGAAAGTAGTCATAATAAAACAATAGATGGTAGAAAATTTCAGCTCTTAAAGAAGCAAAATCATCAATACCATGCGCACCTAGCATCTTTTCATGTGTTTTTGTGACACAGATGCTTTGGTCACACAGCAGTACAATATGTACTGTTGTAAGCTTGCCACCTTTCCTGGACTCTGAGGCAAATGGACTAGAGCTCTATTTTGGAAATTTTTTTATTGAATAATTTTTCCTTCATAGGCTGTTTTAACAGATGAGTTCCTCCAAAATGAATTACAAAATTATTACTTCTCCACAAACACATAGTAGTGCATAGAATCCATAGTCAGCGTAGAATACTAACAATCTTAAATAAAATGAAACAAAAAGACAAAATAAGACCAAAGGACTGTATGGTCCATTTGGGAAATGCTTCCTGCAGCTGGAGCTAGAGAAGCTCCCCACAGTGCTAACATCTGCACAAGCCAGAGGAAAATTTATTTCTCTCTCTCCCCAGAAACAAACAGAGACAGAGGGAAAAGAGGAAATGGCAGACAGCAGGTAATCTCTACTTTACACAGACAGACAAAATGACAATGGAAAAGACCACTGTCTTCTGGAGACCACAGGAAACCAGTCACAAGAGGTGCCTCTTCCAGTCCAGTAAGTTAAGTGTGCACTCTGGTAGGTTGTGAGATGAAAAACAAATGATTTTTCTTAAAGTTACAACCATAAGCAGCATTACATTTTTGCAGATCCTCCTACTATCTCTATGTTAAAGAAAATTATTACAGTCTTAAATAGTCTTAAATAAATATTAATATATTTAAGACTAGAAGCAATGATAAAAAATCTGTTCTATATACATATAGAACTTCTGATCTGGTTTACTTTGCTTCATTAAATCCAAGGAAGAAAACCTCTCACAGACACAAGTGACCTGGGTTTGGGTTTTTTTTTCTGTTTAAGGAAGCAAAACCGAAATAGCAAATCCATGTTCCATCAAAGGGCTTTCAGGTAACCTTTTCTCAGAGCACAGTATAAATGTTTACCCACTTCTCTCAAAATGTCATCAGCATGGTGTTGGGGACGCACTGTATGGGCACTGAACCAGCTTTTACTGATATAATAATGTTAATGGGCACAGGATGTGGTTGCGTTTTTCTCTTTTCTTTAGACTCCTTAAAGTGTTTTGTCAAGTATCTAAATACTACTAACCATGGGATTTTTGGGATTTTCTTTTTTATTATAATTCATAAGCAGCTTATACAAGCACACCAGGGATTGTATGAATCAAGTGTTATTTTGTGGCTTTAAAAATATCTTTACCCCAAATAAAAGTCAATCGCCAAACAAGATCTCCTCACCCCTGGCCTCCTCCAACAATCCTCTCCCCTTTCCTTTTAAAAGCCAAGGTGATAGTAACAAAAAAAAGAAAAGAAAACAAAAAACCCAAACAAACAAATAAAAACCCAACAAACAAAACACAAACACAAAAACCAAACAAAACCCAAAACAAAACAAAACAAAAAACCCAAAACAAAACAAAAAAAAGAAACAACAACAATTTTCAATAACTGTATCTGACAGTTTATCAAACCCACCATGTTCAATGTAAAAAGTTGTTATAACACTGAAACTAGAAATTTTTAAAAAATGCAAGAACATAACTTGTTGGTTCTATTTATATATGTTTTTCCTGATTGACACACTGCCAGATGTTCAATGATTGCTTTAAGGCCTTCTGTTTCCTTCAACTCTGTCAGTAAAAACAACAAAAATTTTCAGTTCACATTTAACAAAGGATTCATTTACAATCACCTCATTTAGCAGGTAAAAGTTGTATATAGTTTCTTCCTTGCATGTCTTCTGTTCATCCTATAATCTCACTTACTGGTACAACTGCATTTCATAATATCTTATCACCCCATTGCAAGCACTATAGGAATTTATATATAACCCTGAAGTCTCTTGCTGAGTGTCGGAAAAGGACAGATTGATGAGTTTTTGCTTTGAAGTGCAGGGAGCCCAAACAGTTTTCAGAAGTGTTTTATGTCTTATTTTTAAACAGAAGACAGATTAGGTTATAAAATTAGGAGAAATTAACGTGAGAGAGTTAGCTGTCAAATGAGATGAGGGAAGTGAGATCATAGGACTGGAGTCTTTTGCAGAAATGCATGGAAAGAGGTGGTGATGGTTAATTAAGATTGTGTTGGTAAGTGCCAAAAGTCAAGATCTCAATTTCCCCTACACCTTTCAAATATAATTAGGTTTAAAATAAAACAGAGTAACAGTGCTGACAGACACGAGATCTCTTGTTTATGTTCTGACTCTGCTTTGTATTATCTGTAAAGGACAGTAAGGTTTAATATATATCCATTAAAGATGCTTCACATTCTTTAACCGAAGAGTTCTTAGCATGGTACAGACTGAACTCCTTACTATTAGTGTTTGATTAAAAAAAAGAAACAAAACCACTCCAGTCACCCCGAAACAGAGCCAGATAATTAGAAAAACAGAAGTCAGAGTTGTAAGCTCCTCCAGAGTGCCAGGCTTCCTTGCAGTACAAAGCACACTGCTCCTAACCCACTGGGATACCTCAGAAAGACAACTTGTGGCACAAACCAACCCCCCCAACCCAACGTGTACAACACCCTCCCACACACAGGAACAGAGCCTGTGGGTGCCTACAACCTCAACAGCACCAAATTTCCATTCGGCATTGTGTCTCTCTGGTTTCTCATTCTCACAAAGGCTGGTTTGTCATCTTTGCCACAAGCACGGCAGGCAACAGCAAATTAGTGTGGTTCACATGTGCTGACTTGCAACACCAGTTCGCGGTGAGACCTCTCCGGATGTCGAGTGTGCTGCTTCATACCTGAACAACACAAAGCTTCACGCCTCAGCTTTTGCTCTCCCTCATCTCGCCGCAAATTTGTATTAAAAGACCAATTACATACATTTGCATGACAAAAGTATTAAGGTTATGTATGAAATTATGCACACAAATGCTAGACTTTCCAGAGCTGTTACTGGTTGTGCTGCTTGCATTTGCCTGCCCTCCCCCAGCCTGCCCATGACTTCACTGTGACATAGTTCTTAATTACATGGTCACACGAAAAGTTTCCCATAAGAGCACAGTCTGCCCTTCAGTGTCTAAAATGGCTGGTCCTTAGTCAATGTGGGCATCTAATACCTTTTTTTTTTTTCCTCTTTTTGACATTCACTGTCATTTCACAGAATTCTTTTCCCAGCCTGCTCCAGAAACACAACCAGTTCACTCATGGGTCCCCACACCACTCAGTGCACAAGTTTTCCCTCACAAAGCGTGCATTTTTTTATAGCATTCTAAGACACCAGGAGTATTATTGGTACTTGATGACAAAGAGAAGATAAATTCAAAAGTGTTCTTTATTTAGGTGCCCAGTTTGAGACAACCAAGGCCTGACTATTCAGTACACCCACAGCAATGAGTCCATTGACTTCCTTTGCAGTTGCACGTACTTGACACTTCTCCAGTCACTCCAGTCTATTGGCGTGGCTACACGGCAAAATAAGTCACTTCTCATAATGATGTGTGCTTAAGTGGAGTTTCTTTCCCAGATGCCTAGCAGCCCCTTGCCTTTTCCTTCCTTTAAACTTCCCCACCTCTTTCACATGGCACCTCCCAGCTCCTGCAACAGATGAAGCTGTGATTTGGCAGGAGCCAATCTCTCCCATTACTGTCTCAGTTTGCTCCACAGTGCACTGAAGGAAACAGGGATATCGTGAGATGAAAAGCCCAAGATCATATCATGCAACTAAAACCCAAACTGTAATACACACACACTAATGCTGCAAGCACTTGAGTATCCTTGACATCAGGAAAAAAAAAAATCACGGAAACGTTCTTTGAAATGAGACTATTTTAAGATTGTTAAGAGCAAACCTTTCCCATCTCCTGAGAAATTCTCATCATATGAGTGCCTGTGATTAACCAACAGGCTGATGCAGTCTCTCCTTTTTAAGCTCAGGGAAAAATTGGAAACTTCATGCTGTTTTTACCACTGTGCTAACCACAATCGAGGGGGAGGACAGAGGGGCACACACCACTTCATTTATCAATAGATTTCATGGGTTGTTGCTACCAGCAGAAGGAAAGAACCCACGTCCTCAAATCCTCAGTTCAATTAACTCCAGATTAGACATAGTGGACTCTGGAACTCATGATTTTTTGTCAACCTGCTTGAAAGTCTTTTCGCCGCTGTGGCCTGTGCAGAGAGGCTAGAGGAATAGGTCAGCTTGATTAAAAATGAGAGAGAGTGGGAAGGGAGCACATGAGCAGCCTTGAAAGACAAAGAAGGTTTTTACAAAGTGACAGTGCATTTTACTTGCATAAGAAACACAGGCAGGAACAGACAAGCTTTCAGGACCTGTGCCCTTTTGGTTCTCTGTTTCTCCAAGTACACTGAAGATGATAACAGAGATGCTTTGTTATACTGATGACGGCTGGATATTAGAAGCTCTCCAATAACTGAAGTATAAAGAGAGCAGTTGGAGATGCTCTTCCCTTGAACCCCCTGGAATTCAGTGATAACCTGTGTTCACTGTATCCTAACTTGTACCATTAGGACTGGAATGAGTTAACACCCCTCCCTATCCTAAAGTTCTACAATGCACAACTTTGCATCACTCTCCGAAGCTGTTCTCAGAAAAGCAGGATTCATAAAACCTCACTGGCATCTGCCTGCCCTTATTTCAACATGCTTGTGTGCTTTGTGGTCTAAGACCTAGCCTGAGTCAATGCTAATTTAAATACATACACGTTATGTCAGTACTGGATACAGACACTGCAAAAAGCCATGTGAGATACTTGGTAAAGATTATGGACAGGCACTCCTCCCACTTAGCACTCATTACTGAACATTGCTCATGTACACAAGGCAAATACTGTGGGCAAGTATTTGTAACTAAGCTGGCCCATAAAGACTATTCTATGGCATATCTGTAACTTAAGAAAACCAACTGCCCTTAGAGAAGCAGCAGGTTATTAGTATAGAAGTACTGGCAATACTTTTAGAGTAACACATTTACAAGCATTTCACCCTCTTCTATGAGGACTGTAGAAAGTCCCTCTCAAAAATCAGTACAACTACTGCAACTTCAAACTCCTAACTTTCTGAAGTAGCCCTGAAATGATCTGTTCTGGACATCTATTAGCAGATCCCACAAATATATAATGCAGGGAAGATAATAAAAACAAATTACTATGTGCATTATATTTTTCTTCTGGACACTTCTCCATAGCAGTTCAGGTGAATATCACTGGGAAGAAAAGAGGGATTTTGCCAGATGGGAGTAGTCACAGCTAAATCTTCTGGAATTTAGGGTGGTGAGGATCCACACCATGTCTGCAGCTCAGCCAGCCTACAACTTTGG
Organism: Pyrocephalus nanus; assembly: GCA_038380795.1. Classification (NCBI taxonomy): domain Eukaryota; kingdom Metazoa; phylum Chordata; class Aves; order Passeriformes; family Tyrannidae; genus Pyrocephalus; species Pyrocephalus nanus. Next base: position 47,054,100 of record CM076260.1, read on the forward strand.
GGATGCCTTTGCACTCATATATCAGCCGAGGCACTCTAGTAGTAGTGGTGTGAATAGAGGGACAGACACCTATATCCCCTTTTACCCTTTTCACCAAGAGCAGGGCCAACACCCCAGTCTGAGCAAGCTGCCTAGGTGTGAGCAGCCTGTGATGGGGAGACACACTCCTTCTGCTCTCCCACAGGCTTCTGTACTTAACAAGAGGGTAAAATCAACACAAACCATATAACTCAGTGTAACTGTAAGGGTCTAACTCAGAGCAGAAGAGCGCTACTTCATCATGACTACCAGAGTGCAGCATTTATTAGAAGGGCAGGCCCCAGAACAATAACATGAAGAAAGCCAAACCAAACCCAGAACAAACAACCCTCTCCCCCCGCCCAACTCTGTCAAGTCTTGAATAAATCTATTAAGTAGAGGCCACACATGCACAGATCCCTTTCACTGTATCATTTAACAAAAGATAATATCAGATTAAGCCAAGGTGGCACAATTTGTCCACCTCTACTCAGTGAGAACTAATGCAGGGTGCTTACTGACAAAAAAATAAAAAGCATAAAAGATGGTTAACACAACCAGTAAACCATTTGATGTTTAACAGGAAGTTCAAGAAACACCAAGTTTCTCACTCCCTAAAAATTGCAGCAATACATTTCTTCCTCTCCCCTCACTCCTCCTTCCTTCTTTTGCTCTAGTGGATGAATTTATCTTGAAGAAGTCTAGTAAAGGAAGAAAAGAAAGCAGCATGTACCTTCACTGCTGTTGAAAACGCAGAACAAGTATGATGGGTCAGAGCCTGATACTCCCAGAAGAAAGGGCTGGCCATAGTCAAAATTTCTACACTAAAGCACAGAGATAATAAACCTCAGCCCAGAAACTGAACAGAAAGTTTTTTTTGCTCCCCTTTCTGCACTTTTCAGCCCCAAATTTCTCTTATACCAAGTAGTTTCTATAACTGTCACTATGTCAGACCAGTAAGACCTTAAAGGGATAAGCAGACTGCTCCTGAACTTCTGGAGCATGAAAGGGATACAAATGAAACATTGCTTGTAGGACATTAAAAATCGAAGGAAGAAGAGGTCGAAAATTTGTTTTATGCATTTTGCATATTACCTATGTGAATTTAAATATAGTAAGGCATTATATTACACACAAGTCAACCATTCTTCCACAGACTTGAAGAGGAATATTACTCAGACACAGATGCAGTCAATTCATGTCACTAAAATGCCATGACTGGCTGGTAGAGCAAGTCCGGGAGATTGCTGGGTATGCCTAGAAGGCAAACTGGCTATCAGGCTTTCAAACCTTCTATTGAGCATTATGAGTTCAAGTGGCTTGGGTTACTTTTGCTCTACAGAAGCCTGATAAATAAGCATCCTGATCAAGATTCTGCATTAAAAAAAAAAAAAAAAACAAAACAAAACCCCAAAATTTAAAAACAGTTACTTCAGATATCAAGTAGCTACAGTTTTGAACTTCCTAGACATAGGGGTCACAATATAAATACCAAATTGTAATCAGTGGGCCAACAAAGTTTTGCTTCCTGCTGGTGCATCTTCCTGTTCTCCTCCTTCCTTCCTAGTCAATTGTATTGCTGAGCCTTCCCTTTCACCCACCCTTTTGTTCCATGTGTCCTCATACCCTAAAGAAATCAGAGAAGAGCTATGCTAGTTAAGCAAAACATACATGCTGGCTTGGTTTGGCAGCATTCAGTTGTTTGACCTCTGCAAGCACCAAATTCAACAGTCCCTTCAGGAGGGTTAAAAGCATAGTGTCTCCTCTGCATACCTGCCTCTCGTGAAAAAAATCAGTCTTGAACATCATTTACAGTCATCTTCAAATTTACTCCAAAAAATCAAAACACCCCAAGTTTGAGGGACAAGTGAACAAACCACTTAAGGCTTATGCCTACAAGAAACCCAGATTATGCAAAAATCCATGTTTTTAACACTTATTTCTTTTTTGTATTAAACCCCACACTGTTTAATACTTTCAAATTTTGCAATATACCGTCAACTGTACTGTATGGTCCCTCACACTACGGGAACAGAAGACTTCAGGTACAGTTTCAGAAAGCCATAAAAGTGGCACAAATCTTCAAATATTCATTATGTAGACCCGAAGAATTTCTTATACTTCATATTATTTATCTTTGTTTGATAAATATGCCTCCTAAAGAATGCAAATTTGTACAAAGGAAAACAATGAGCTGGTATTAAAAACTGAAGCAAAGGAACCTAACCCACAGGTGCTAACAAGGATCTTAAAATCTATTTGGGGAATTCTGGCAACTCATCACAAATGATCTCTCATAGGATTACCAAAATTAGGTTAGCAGTTTCTTGTGAATATAAGGTAAAAAAACCTCAACAAAACTAACAAAATACTGCAAAGAAGGCTTATGCTGCTTTTTTTCAGGATTCAGCCACTGCTAACTAATAAAAATCATCATCAGGTCTCTCTTCATTTGAGTCACAAAGGGGTCACATGCGTTCTTCAACATGTTCATCCACTCCCCCCAAAAACAAAATCCAAAGAAAAACCTGTTCAAAACCAGTTGTCTATTATGTACAGGCAATGGCAGGTACTATACCTCTAATCCAAGCATGTGGCACGTACTCAGATTTCAATGCACCAGCAAAGGCAGTTTCCAAAATTATGATTTAGAGATAAAGTTGAGACCCTCCCAACCAGTTTTTAATACATTATATTCCTTATTTTGCCTCTTAGCAGATGTGATAATCGCTTTTAAGTTGCTAAAAAGTAATTCTTGACAAAACTGACACTTGGAAATTCCTACAATAAAGAACCAGAGAGAATAAAGAGGCACCTTAATACAGCAGTCAATATATGATGTGCTTAGGGTCAAAACCCAAGGCACTGCTTTTCAAGCGGTAAGCCACCACATGCTTGTCAGAGAATAAAGTCACAAGATGACGGGAAAAAAAATTTGGCTCACATCTGTAACATAAAAGGACCATTTCTGACATTTTCAGTTTATACATATATTGCACTCAGTGTGCTTGAACAGCCCAAGGTCAGCTATACTGGAAGATATCTGCATCTTCAGGAGGGTATGATATTTGGCCAGGGCAGAGGAGGTGAGATGCAGGGAGTTGGTGGGCTTGTCTGTTTGGACAGTACTGATAATGCTTTAACTATCACAAAACAGAGAAGAGAAAATGGTTTTAAATTACTTATTTCTTTTAAACAGCACACTAGAATGACCTCCCGTACCTCATACTGAGAAATGTTCCAGCTCTTACCACTCCTTTTATATAGAGGCCTTCCCTTTAATTTTTTTTTTCCAGAGACATTAAAAAACTATATGCAAAGAAGACAGTATATTGCTTAGAAACATCTGCCAACATTAACATAAGAAAACTGAGAATATTTTTAGGATCAGCCTCTACTACACCCATTTATGTATCAGCAATTTCAAAAGAGCATACATCAGCTACAAATCAACTCTACCAACTAGTCTTCCAGACAGGGCAATCAAAATATATATATTAAAAATACCTGAGTCACACTGGTGGAGCCGATCTCCAACATGATTTGAATGTCTTAAATTTAATTAGAAGGTGTTGACAAGTACACATGCATTTATTCCATAAAAAAAAAGATAGCCACCTTTGAGATCTTCAGCAGCAGCTCCCACCAGACTACCTTGGACCTTAGTGGCCAAATGAACACGTAACATCTCTAGCTCCAAACTCTGTCCTCTTCATCCTCTCATCCAAAACCACTGCAATATTTAAACACTGGAGGTTGGTAATACTTGATTTCAGTCTTGCCACCATCCATATTTTACTCAGATGACTGGTCAGGGTCAAGATGCAGAAGACTAAATGTGCTGACATTGTCTGGAGTAGGTACTGATCTCCTACACTCAGTGCTGCTGTTGCCTCATCCACCAAAGTTTCGACCAAAATAATACACGTCACACTCTTTGGAAGCATATCTTTTGTGATTTCACTCACTTGCTAACAATAACCTAAGTTTTATCTTGCATAACTCATTTAAACAAATACTAAGGATGAGCTGATACACATCCCCCTCATCTTCCCACTGAAACTATTTTACTTAAGCTGCAAACAAACACCAGAAAGCTTGTGAGTTTTTCACACGACTTAAATCAACACTGGAGCAAGAATTATAAAGGTTTTCAGCTCTCACTCCCTCCCCATGAGAGCTTATATACTGCACCAAGCAACTCTAGTTCCTGATTAAAATAAAAGCAAATAAATAAAAGCATGCACCTGTCTGAGGTGGTCAACCTCACCTGAGTGGCCACAGCGGGAGCTGTTCACCAGCACTGCCAAGAGAAGCTGTGGAAGGTCTGTGTCCTTAGGGGGCCAAGGCCAGGGGTCTGCGCATTAATTACTGTCAACAGGCAAAACTCCCCATTTCTCCATATAATACAGGAATCAGATTAGTAGTATGCCTCCACTTTGATGTCTCTCTTGCATACTATCTTTCTGCCATGCAACAATGCCTGGGTAACCTGAACAAACTGGGTAACCCAGGGGTTCCTTCCACACCAGGAGGGGCCTCTTGTTTACCTCTGAGCTGCAAACAAGTCAACCTACAGTGATAACTGTACTGAGTGAAAAAATACAACTAATTTTCTGGGGTAGGGCAAAAAAAAAATTCATCTTTTTAATTTTTAATTGCTGTGAATATAAGCAGTTCTGCAGCATTATGATCAGAGCATTGTGAGCACCTATTAGCTCAAGGATAAACAGCTCATTTGTGTTGGGACATGAGAGTATTTGTAGGCAAGGCAAGGAAGGTGAGCAATGAAGAAGACTGAGGTAAGCAAGCATGAAGCCAGGATTGCTGTAAGCAGGGTTATGGAAACAAAACAGATGAAAGAGGGACCACTAAAAGAGCCTCTGGCAGCCACAGCCAGTGCCACAGAGTAAGAACAAATACCCAAATTAAAATCATAGGAGGAAAACATTGGTGACAACAGCCGGAGTAGGAAGAGAGACTTTGAACAAGTTCCCTGGTGGGGATAAATATTGAAGGTAAAAAAAAAAAACAACAAAAAAAAAGACAAAAAAAAGCAACCTGAGATTTCCCCTTCCTTGACCACCTTCCCAGCTCAAACCTCTCTATCAGTGCTTTCTTTTATACTATGGGGCTGTTAAGGTTTCCTTTTTCTCTGACAGAAGAAATACACAGGAGGTCCTCCAGGTACTGAAACCACACAGCTCAGCCACCTACCCGACCACCAGTCAGCCAAGCAGCCGACAGTATCCACTCAACACCCCAGACACTTCCCTTGCCAGAGCTTTTTGTGAGCCAGAATTTCCTAAGCTAAATAATAATATTTTACAAATTAAACCAGGCATATGCATGTACAAGATTTACACATTAAGCTGCTCTCCCACACTGGGGTGTGAGGATGCCTGAGCTAAGTGCTGTGAGCCACACACTCCAAGAAGTAGCAACAACTGCAGAGTAAGTCCCATGTGCACAGGTTTGCTGATGGTTGGGGGTTTATCTTGTATTCCAGTTGTTCTGTGTTTTTTCAAGCAAATATTAATTTAAGTACTTAAACCACCAATTGTGAAATTTTCATTTTGTGTGTGAAAAAAATACTCAAATAGCATAGGATGATTAAACCTTTAAAAAGCACAGACTACAGCTAGTCACATGTACTTTGTACTTCAGACACCTGTAATATCCCAAGTCGCAATGACATAGTCTCAGAAATCTAGTGGAGAAGAAACACCTTCTGGCTATAAAATTTTAAGCACAAGTTTTTGTCCCACAGCTCCTGTGAGGCTCATCTGGGTGGCACGCCTGTTATTTCAATCTTCATATTTGCTACCAAACATTAACTTTAAAGTGGATAACTAAGCAAATAGCTAAAGTACTGCCAGGAAAACAAACAGAATACACACAATGCACCTTTTTGCATATGCTGTTTACTATGCATTTTCTTTACTGTTTTACCAAAACATGTGATACAATCTTACTGCTTCAGGTTATATTGCTGTATGAAGCGTGAAAGTCTGGTGCAAAAATTCACTAGAGTGAAATGGAAAACCTTTGCAGTTTTCTGTATGTAAACACTGGATTGGTCATCTGGCTTCATGTAATGGAAGCAAAGGGCCATCTCTGATCCAGCTCTTTCTGAGATGACAGAGAATTCTATGAGTACTCCCCTGGAAGGGAGAGTTTCCACCAGCTCCAGCTTGAGGGAAATGAAGACAACTGACAGCAACTGAAGCTCTGGCACCAAATAAGCAATTTAATTAGCTGACAGGTGGAGGGAAGTAATTATTTCTCTCTATGCAGCATTTGTGAGACCACATCTGGAGTACTGGTTTGAGGAGTCCTGGGAAAAGAAAGATTGACATACTGGAGGGAGTCCAGTGGATGGACACCAAGATACTGCAGCACTTGACGTATGAAGGGGAGATTGGGAGCTGGGTTTGTTCAGTCTGCCCTGGGAGATACAAAAAACCTGTCTGGATGAGGCCCAGACTTTGAAGTTATCCTATATTCAGGGAGATTATTTCCTTCAAACCTAGAGCTCACCTCAGAGAAGTTAGAAGGACTATTTAAAAGTAGTTTAATGGAAGAACTACTAAAAAATACTTAAAAAAAGAAGTCTTTTAGCTCTAGAGATCATTTACAGAAAATAAATTTTTACAGTATGATTGGGAAAAAAAAATGTAGGTCATCCTTCCTTCAAACAACAGTTTCCCCCCTCCCAACCCCCTTCTATAGAGCATGATGTGAAGGAGTTCAAAGCTAGATAATTGTCACAATTTACAAAGGTTTAGCAAGCTCCCATACCAACAATCATAAAGTAAATCTACGTGACGTGGTTTGACAGCCATTTTCAAGATATTTTCTCAGAAATTGTAACTCACAGTAGCAACATATTGCTGATTATGGAACAAATTCTTATCACAGTTTGGGGTGACTACATTATCAGCAAACAAACATTTTATTTCCCTTGCAGAGTTGCTCACACCTGCATTTTTATAAGATATTTCACTTTTGGAAGAGACTGTCAACAATGGTCCAGTGACAATAAGAAATCTACAGATATGTATTACAACTTCAAAATTAAACTTGAGACAGCAAGTCCTCTGAAGCAGTTTACTTTGGTAAAATCTCTCTTATCAAGAAATACTCTACAGTTGTCATGGAGATGTTATTTGAATGCATCCTGCTTTAAAGAAGGAAGATGGAAAATAAAGATTGCATACTATTGTAGCACTGTGTCACTTTAAAGCTTGTGGGTAGCTCTTAGAGATGAAGCTCCTAAGGAACATAACCACTCTTTTTTTGGGAGGCAGATAATGTAAAAAAAAAAAAAAAAGAAAATAATAATAATAAAAAAGGATTTCTTTAAAATTTAGTAACAACTTTTTAAAAAGCTCATTTAAGTAGCCTTTTGTGCTGTGAAAATAAACATTCATGAGGTTAATCCACTTTTTCTTCTCATTGCTCTCATGTCTCTTGTCCTTTGTGTCAAAAAGTACAACCTCTAAAGCACCACACATTGCCTCACAGCAATCATGAACACACCATGGTGGTCCTGGAAGCAGTGTAGGCACATCAGCACAATGCTCCTCCTGGGATGCTGCGGCTGTCCTGGCTCTCCCACATGAGCTCTTCTGCCCACCTTGGCATAGTGCCATGCAGATGTATCCTGAGTCCCAGACTTGCTCTAGCCAAGGAAGTAAAACCAAAGCAACGCTGTCATTGCTTTCAGGCCTAGATTATTTTCAGCAGAGTCCTGCTGTGCCACACTAGCTCTAAAAGGATGACAGCTATCTTCTGTAAGATTCAAACTTATGTGGGAAATCATGGAGGAGCTGACCACAAAAGGAAGATTTGCCTGACTCATTTAACACCTGTATCCATACAGTCAGCTTCAAAAAGCAGACCTAACCCTATAGTGTGGGGAGGACACAAACAAACAAAAAAACCCCAAACCCCAAAGAATGAAACTTCACAAGTTTGAATTAAGACTTGCTGAAAATGTAGCAAGAGCAGAGACAACATCACCTTACCCTTAAAGAAGTCACTGAATCACACTGATGGCCAGAGGAATCTCATGATTTCAGAAAAGTCTATAAATGAAAGAAACTTTTTAATCTTTTACAGGCCCAGCAGCAAATTGTCCTGAATGTCGAGTCATCAGGTTGTGCAAACCGATGCTGTCCCCATCCTGCCTGTGATGACTGAGGAGGAGGGACACAGTCTTCCCTGCGTATTTTATCTGCAGCCTTATTTGTTCCTTTTTGGCAGCCCCACTTGAACATTAGGACAAAAAGTTCTGCAGTTTTTAAGCATGTCAGTAATGCTGCTCTAAGCAAGAAAGACAGTCAGTGCTTGTCTTGTACCTCCCCCAGTGCACAAAAGGTCACTTTCGACCTTCAGATGCAAGGGATGTTTCTTCCACAGGGTCACAACATTTAGTGGCTCTCTTCTCAGCCAAATTTTTGGGTTCGTTACTTTCCCTACAAAAGGGTAGCTCCTAGTGAAGTGGTCAAAAGAAATAGAAATCAATGCTATGTGTGGGGTTTTTAAGAGCACGCAGTCTGCTATCCTGAGAGTTAAATCTGGCTCTTCAGGTTGCCAGCTCCTGTACACTGACCTTATCACAGGTAAGCTGATGGGCTTACAAAGTTTTTCAATGGTAATTACAGCTAATAAAATGTGTTGCATTTAACATCTTTTTTTCCCCCCCTTTAAAGGTGGTTTGCCCCAACCTTTCTGAGCAAAATAGAAAAGAGAGTAAAAAAATAAAATAAAAATCCAGTTACTATTCCTCCTCACCTGTCCTGAGGTTTTATGAATATAAAAATCACTGACTATTCAAAGATACCTGGAGACCTAATATTTGGAACAAAAGGCCTGCATATTCAGCTAAAGACTGTAAATTAAAATTATGAATGACCTCAAATACTGTGCTATTCAAAGGATTAGCTTTAAATAGTTTTATTCCCTCTTGAAGAGTGAAACCATCAAGGCGTTACCAAATACTTTCGAAATGGGACTAAGACTGTTTCTTGCTGAAATCACCAATCCAAATGTTGCCCACAGTGATAACATCCAGAAATTTCATAATCTATTGGCTATATCACAATAGAAAAAAGACAAATCCCAGAAGGAAATTTAGGAGTTTCCAGTTACTTCCCAGGGAGGCAGACAGGCAACAGCACTGGCTTATTTGTTGGTATTTAGACAAAAATCTTATTGGATATGGGCTCCCCCCTGTAATCTTATTATTCAGATCTTCTGTTTTCAAACTGTATTAGCATACAGAGACAGCGTGCAAGAGGACCTGTTCACAGAGAGGTCTAGAAACATGCAAGAGGTCATTAACTTCACCATAATAAAACCCCTCCACCATGAACTTCACCACTAAGAATAGACACTGAGCATTTACATGTAGTTTAAGACAAGAAACAGACTAATTGCCTAGTCAGTCAATAGAGGTTTTCATTCCCAGTCTTGGAGATACTTTTTTATTTCCTGGAAAAAAATATATGATAGCTTCCTACTGAGGGGCTGCCCACAAATAAAAACACAGTCCCAGGAATAAACAAATATCCTTTCTTTTAAGTGTTTGAGAGCTGCTTTTTTTTTACATCTGCTCTCCTCCTCCATCCCCAGGGTGAAAGCAGCTGGCTGCAGGACATAATCATTGCCATCTTCCAAACAATACCAGGGGTATCTGCTGGTCTTATGCTATGTCCCAAGAAATGATCAGGCATGGAATTAAGTTGTGCCAGAAGAAGGAAAAGTACTTCTGTAGAGAAGCGACAGAAATTAGAAAGTAACAGACAAACTTCTGCTGGGTTTTTTTTGGTTTTTTTTTTGGACAGTTAATACAGCCATCAGAGTCCTGGGATTCTGGTTGATACAGAGAGAGCTACAGCCCTCATTACTGTAGCTGTGAAGTTTGTACAGGCTATAAAGAGAGGGAAAAAGTCTGTGGGCACTCATATTGTGAGTTTCACTGTCAGCCCAGAATGGGTCATTTGCCAATGCCCCTGCTAATCTCAGCTCCAGCTACATGTCCAGCACTTTCATCTTCTAGCATGATGCTGTGACAAAGCACACTGTGGTGTCTTCTGGCTTGGAGAACTTCTGAACTGACCAGTAACAAGTCTTCCCAATTATTTTGGTCAAGAGCATCAACTTTAACTATAAGCCCAGAGCAATTCTGTGGTCTAAAGGTCAGGCACAAAAGGGAAAAAGCCAACATATTTGTTTAAAAAAAAAAAAAAATCCACAATTGTCTGTACATTGTTATTAGGAGCCAAGATAGGAAATACATGATATTCCAAAGTTATGCCAGGAAAACCTTCAGAGCTGTCCTTTTTGTCAGTGGTGCAGCTGCAAGTCAAAGATCAATGTTATGCAAAGTGCTCTTTCACACACAGGTTGTTCAAAAACAAGGGAGGTCGAAAGATCTTTATTAATACAATAAAGAACCTTCAAATAAATGTTAAAGTTTATTTGTTTGAAAAAAAACCCACCAACCCACCCAACTGGTAGAATAATAAAAACTGTAAAGAGAAAGTATGCTAGGAACCACCTAGATAGGTCAACTCTCATAGAACAGAAAAATTTTTCCTAAACAAAAACAAACCTTGAATGGGTATTTAATACTAATTTTCATTTTCATAGCCTGTTTAACTTCTCTGTATAGCTTCATTAAGCAAAATGAGACCTGACATGACTATCAGGCAATACTTTCATTTTGGACTATACCAATAAGGCTTGAGAACTATTTTGGTCGAATCTGTTAACATGGGAAAACTGGAGCCAAGAGGAAAAGGACAATTTCAGAGAAGATATTTAATCCAAGCCAAGCCAATTATTTGAGGTTTCCTCCTTGTTCCTCCCAAAATCACCAAATCACTAATTCAAGAGTTATTTTCATGTTTAAATGGTGCTAAACACTTCTTTTCTATTAAAGCAAATGTCCTCACACAAACACTCACTCAAGGGCAACTTTCTCTGCCTGCTTCAGCCAGCTCTTTCCTTGGTTTGTTTAATGTCCCTCTGCTCCAGGTACTTCTCTGCTTCTTCATATGTTGTGCTGCTGTCATTACCGTCACTCTCAGCTTCAAAACACTTTCCAAATTCACCACCGCAAGAGACATCACTTTGGTGGAAAAAGCAACATTTTTCAAGCGTTTCTGGAAACTCCACTAATGACGGTACATTTTGTCTGAAATGTAAGGACTCAATTTCATCTTAAAATTACCCTTATGCAGCCAAACCTTCAGATATTTATCTGCCTTTTAGAGCTCCCAAAGCCGTTGCAAGGCAGCATCGAGGATGTGCAGAAGCTCCTCCGCAGGCCACCCCAAGAGCTGTGAAGCAAAGTGCACCATGTGAGGTAAAGTCTTTGTTCAGGGCTGCTTGGCGATAGTGCCTTTGTTTTGCAGACAGCCCAGTAACTGCTTTCACAGCACAGCATTCGATACTATTAAAAGTATCTCTGGCTCCTCTGAGGAGCTCTGACTGGGCTGCTTTGTACTTTAAAGCACTGAGCACATCACTCACAGCCGCTTCTCAACATCCCTGCTTTCTGGTTGTAGCCACGGGGTAACTAAAGCAGGATGGAACAAAGAATTTCCCTAGGCTAGAAAAGGCACCCAATCACTGCTGCCTCCTAAAAACCTCACGGAAAAAAAAGCAAAATAAATAAGCGCAGAGGGGTGACCTCCTCTGTTGCCACCAAAACATTCTCTCATCCATCTACCCTGTATAGTGGATCATATTAAACCATATCTCAATGTGATGAATATCAACTGACTTGTTCTATGAATTTAGGTCTCTAGCTTAATCAAGAACTTACTGCTCACAGTAAGATACTCTAGAAAATTATAGCATGGAACAAGCAACTTGCAGAGGTGCAAGACTTCCCTGAATCAGGTGAAGCTGAGCTGGAAAACATGGGGTAACCTCTCCCCATGGCACCTTGTCGCAAACAACATCAGTAGATCCATCCAAATTGGGATGTCTTTGATACAAAAAAAAGAGTTTCATTTTGGGAAGGGCAGGGAAGTTTAAAACGAGTTTGATGTCCTCTCCCCACTTGAAAAAAAGCAATTTAACTCAGACTATCTAATTCACAGCAGTTGATACTGCCAGGCCATTTTTTTGATAGCTTTTTCAGATGAAAAACATTAATTCAAATTCATGGCATAAAAAGAGTAGAGCTGGTCAGGAGGAATCTGACAGTCATTTTCTGCAAGGTGATTTAGTTCTATCCATACCTAGAAGCTCCACAACAGTGTTGCTGATTTTATACTTCAGTAAAAAGTCAAGATGTCAAAGGTTCTATTTTACTCCACACAGGTGACAGTATTTTGAGTTAAATCTTTGCTTTCATAACAACTTACCACCTAAAACAGTCAGAAGCAAGATGAAGCGACATGTTTTGATTGACTTTAAGTAATTTAATTTTTCATCTAGGCCAGTAAAAGTGCTGATATTGCTTAGTTTTGTTTCCATTCCAAGTGAAGGAAAGTTCCAAAAAAGCTTTATAAAATGCCATTGCTATCCTACAGCCAGGGGTAAGCAACAGAGTATTTTTCCTTGGCTGCAAACTCCTCCAAGGTCAGGCCGGTTACTAGTTTCAGGGCTCAAGGACACCTCCCACAGACAGGTTTAACTTGACCACTCTCAAACCAAGAGGCAAATTACCTGCCTGAAACCAAACCAGTGCTTGAGTTAATAAGTGAGACTGCCCTATAGCACAGTGCTAAGGGGGCTCACGCGCTCACTCCTTAAGGAGTGTCATATGCTTCCTGGATGTACCAAAACAACTTCAACCTTTCATGTATCATTTGTACCTGTCATTTCTCAGTCTGGAAGTCAGGAATTAAGAGCAAAACCCATGACAGGATGCAAATGCTAGAAATCCCAGTTCTTCTACACCTGCATGTTCATCATCTATTCAAATACAAAACACAAGGGTTTGGGTTTTTTTGTTTGTTTGTTTGTTTTTTGGTGTATGTGTGCATTTTTTTTTAATAAATTATTACTACCCTATCAAAAGCAGGTTAGGGTTTTTAAACTCTGCTAGCTAACCCTAATCACTGTGATACCAAGTGAGACACCCAGCAGGCAGGCAGATGCAGCCCTGGAGTTTCACCTCCTTCTGAGGCACTTTGCCTTGGGTGGCCCTGGCAGCATTTCTCCTGCCACTCTGGCCACTGGGAACACAGCTTTGAGGTGCACAATGCATTCAACGTGGCACAGCAAGCAGCAACATCCCTTGCTCAGGGGAGTGAGATCCACAGGGGTCACAAGTGCCCTGGTAGCAAAGTCTTGGGGAGCTCCACATTGAAGCACGCAAACCCTTTTGTGGGTTTTGACTTTAGGAAATGGCTGATATGCACAACACAGATCTGTAGGCCTTTTATCACAAAAGGAATCCTTAATTGCTGGATTTCAATGGGATTTCTTGTGTGAACTAGATTTGCAGGTTCAAGTTTTTGGAGTAATGGGTCAAAATTATTTGTGAAGACACTTCTGTAGGAGCTGCAGGGGTGGGAAAGGGACAGGAGTTATTGGTTTTCTCCCTCTGAAAGGAAGGTCACTTTGACAATACACTCTCAGCAGTAGACCTGCCCATAGAGAAAATTACAAAGTGCTGTCCATGACACAAACTAACACCATTATTATATATTCAAAGTAGTGCCCAAACTGAATGAAGCAGAACTTTACAGAACAAGTTTGAATCAAATATTAATGTGCATCCCAGAGAGAAGGATGAAGGGAAAGCACATGCCTTCAACTCTTTCTGGGCCTGAAGTGAAAGCACTATAAGGCAGCAAGACAGCAAAGTGAAGACACTGGTTAAATAAAAGTAATTGGGCATAAGGTGGCCAACAGCTCTAAGCTTTCTTTAACACCATGAAATACATGATATTGTAGATGTACCATATTAAAGTGTTAAATTATCACAAAGGTGCTGGACAGTTTTCGCTCATTTTAGCCACAATTTTATTACACTGTAAACACAGTGCAGCCCATATCATGTCCAGATTAGTATATTCAGCTTAACTCAGCTAAGCCACAGGGCCAATAGCCACAGAGGCCTTCTCCATACCAGACTTTTGCAAATCTGCATTTCAGATAACACCATTTAGGCATTTCCTGTGAAGGTATTGTGGAATCTAGTGTAATATGTCAAAAATAACTAGTTCCTCAGCAATGCTTTTTCTTACTCAGATGAAATAGAAATTTATGAATGGGTCCTAAGTTTTAAAGACAGTTACTAAAATGATTAGTAAACAACTTCTCTGTACCATCTTCTTCACTTCTAGCTTACACTGACTGCCATGCCCCTATGCCAAAGTTATTTGTCTGTCACTGAAGACATGCATTTACTCAACATCAAAATAATTTCCAGAGAAGCCTGTTCAGGGTTTTATACTTAACTGGTATTTCATGCCACTATATCTTTCACCAGCAGGCAACACAGAGTTTCTGAAACAACATGCCTGAAGCACAAACCACAAAACTCCACAGCCAGTGGCCTACCATTAGACAACTTCATATTGGAAATTGTTACTTTTGCCAAAAACAAGCCACATAGATGAGGCAGCAATTTGTTAGAAGAGGAGAGGAAGGATGGTTATAGGCACCCTCTAAGAAGCATCCGAACATTTCAACAAACTATGACAAATCTGCAGCCTACTATCAACAAAATACTAATTTCTGAAGCATTAATTAGACAATCTTTCTCTCTCTTTGTCATCAAAATCACAGCCCTGTGGGGTAAAAAGGGCTCAAGAAGGAACTCATGGTCTTTTTCCCAAGAGACATTCTTCTTAAAATCGTTCTTACATTGTGAAAATACACTGACCTACTGACAGCGCTACCAGTTTTCTGAGCATATACACCAAGGTGCCGAAAACTCCTGTACTACTGGGGCAAAGGTAACAACCTTTCCACTTTACCGATACTAAGTAAATGTGCAACTGTAAAAAAGAACTATCGCCCCTTCAGTTTCCCACTGGGTCAAGCAGTGGCTACAATGGATGTAACTGAGGAGTTGGAGATGCTGCCTTTCCTCCTTCCCACTCTGGTATTTTTCTTCTGCACTCCTTTGTTCACTTAACAGAACTTTATTTGAAGAGTGTTTTTACTCCTTCACTGCATGACAAACCCACATAGTCAGAAGACAGGCTTATAAAAACCACAGATCTCCAGCAGGGAGCTGGACGGTGGGTGTAATATTGGACACAGCTCTCCATTCATCATACACATTCTCTGGATTTCAAGTTGACAGTGTCCCTTTAGCTTACTGTTCCTCCTCATGAGAGACCAGACAAGTCAACCCTAATGAAAACACTTCCTCCACCAGCGTATAAACAAACAGATCTTCACCTGCAATTGTTCTCTGCTTCCAGAGACTAGTTAAAAAGACATCAAGAAAAAAAAAAAAAAAAGGGGGTGGGGAGGAGATCCTGGAAAGTGTTACAGCTGCAGGGATGGTGGAAGGAAGGATGTGGGAGTTAGGAGGTTGTATACAAGGAGGAAAATGACAAGGTCTCAAAGGCGTTCCCAGTCCTTTGCAAGCATTTCAAAAGCCTGATCTGTTCTCATTTGTTATTTAGCAAGTTAAGAATCGGAGCATATCACAGTGATTGATCAGCAACTGCAGAAGGTTGCTTTCCACTCATCTTAAACCCTCTCCTCCAGTACCTATTCAGCCCTGCCCTCCCCGGGTACCACTGAACGGACCAACGCATCATGGTCTTGTTTCCACAAAGTGACCCCCTTCCCTCTCCAGCCCTCTCCCAGAGCTCACGCAGAATCCACAAGGAGCGGCAATCAGGCGAGTTCCCGAGAAAGCAGAGACCAAAGTGGACGTTATTAAGGAGGTCGGGCGACACGTACACCGTAGCTCTGCAGACGCAGCAAAACGCTGGCACCCATGGTGTGGCGTTTGGTATCTCTCCCTAATCTAAAATGTGTCTGAAAAGGAACTGGCACCAGACCAGCGGCCTCATCTGGGGAGGAACAGAGAGGCTCTAGGGGAGAGACAAGAAACAAGCCTCTTTTCACATCCTACCACCCTTGGGCATTTTGTCCGTCCCTTCTTTCTTCCCTGAAAGAGGCCTTTGTCACAGACGCGCAAATCCTATACGATTTATTTCAGAGAGAGAGAAGGTCTTTTTATTTATTTCCCCCCTCCCCTTTTTCGCAGTTCGGCGACAACAAATACGTCCCTGTGCTGCGCCCCCTCCCCTCTCCCCGGCCGGCGGCCGCGGGGGCGGGGAACACGGACACGGGCGACCCTCGGGCGCGCAGGGCCCCGCACAGCCGGACCCCGGTGCTGCCCCCTGCCCTCCCCGCGCCCCAGGCCTCGGCCGGGGCGGAACCGGGCGCGGGGTCCCCATGTGCTGCGTGGGGGACATCCGCAGCAGCGCGGCCGTCTCCCCGCCCCAGTACCCCCGCACCCCATCGCCGCACGGGCGCACAAAGGAAACAGACCCGCCGCAGCATCCATGCATGCATCCATCCATCTATCCATCCCCCCTCCCCCGCTCCGCCCGGGTGGGCTTCGGCCCCTCCGTTACCTAAGGCGGCTCAGCTCAGCTCGGCTCGGCTCGGCTCGGCTCGGCTCAGCGCAGCGCGGGGCCGGGGCGGCGCCGCCGCACTCGCATCCTCCTCGCTCCGCTCCTCCGCCGGCTGCCCCCGCCCGCCCGCCCGCCCGCAGCGAGGGGCGCCGCTGCCTCTCCCCGGGGCGGACGCACTGCGCCGAGCCGCGGTCGGCTGCGGAGGCGGCGACTCCGTGCGGCGGCGGAGCCTGGGCAGGGATGAGCTCGCACGGGCTCTGGGCGCTGCTGCTGTCGCTGCCGCCTCCGCTCCGCTCCGCCCGGGCGAGCGCGGCTCGGGCGCTCCCTCCCACCGGAGCTCCTGACAGATGGCGCAACCGCAGCGCCGCCGCCTCCCGGCCCCGCTGCCCGCCCGGAGCCGGCAGCGCCCTCCGCGGGGCCGCCCCGACTGACAGCGGCGCCGGCCAATGGCGGAGCGCGCCAGGCAGCCCCCGCCGCTGCGATTGGCGGGCGGCGCGGGGGGCGGGGCGGGCGCGGGGGCCGCGGGCGGGCAGCGCCCGCAGACACCCCCGTGCTGCGGCCGCCGCTCCTCGGGCACCCGGCGGGGCCGCGGCGAGGGCTGCCCCGGGCTGGCTGGGAGGACAAGCCGAGGGCGAAGAGGCGAGAGCAGGAGGAAGAGGAGGGGTGGTCGGCCCGTGCCGGGGGGTCGCGGCCGACAGCTGCCACCGCTGGAGCGGTTCGCGATGCTCCGCGCCTTGCCGGGGCGCCTCGGGAGGCGGGAGGAGTGAGCTGAGCGTCTCAACATCCCCGATGAATGGGAGAACAACCCTAAGCAGATTATGCCTCTTTGTGAAAGACGACGTCTTGTTTTACTCTTACGGTTCTTCTTTTTTTTTTTTTTTTATCCCTAATTCTTGAAACTGGCAATAGTGGGTTATTATAAGGCAACGGCGGCAGTGAAATAGGCGGAAGTTTTCCAGGGTTATGGTTTTATTCCATTTTCCACATTTAATCGCGGAGTATTTGGACCAGACGTGTTGCAAGGAGCGTCAGTCCCACCATGGCTGTGTTCCAGGGGTGTACCTGCCTTCCCCCCAGGACAGCTGGGCACCTTTGCTGGGGCTTCGGTCTTGCACAACACCCAAAGATGTGCAGGCTTCGCTGTCCTCCAGTTACAGTGCACCCTGCCCCACAGGCAGGTGATTAGAAAAGTTCTCTGTACACTTTGTTCCCTTCAGGTTCTCAGCACTGCCATAAATCCTCCCGGCATTTCTCAAGGTGTTGCATCCACCTCCAACACCCTCTGAAAGCATCTCATGCTCCAGCATCAGGTCCTCTCTCCAGCACGACCCTGTCTGTGACCTTGGATGCTCCCATACTGACCACAGACTGGCACATCTTCCTGTCCCTTGTCTCCTAGGCTGGAAAGCTCTTCTGCCTCAGCATTGAAGAAATTGCAGTTAGGCTTCAACAAGGACAGAAGAGACATATAACATAAAAATGTAGAGGTGAGAAACCTGATTAAACATGTTGAAATAGCAAACCATAACACAAGTTTTCAATAACTAAGGTTTGCATTTCTCTCACCTCTCCCCCCTGGATTTCATTTTTGGCTGCTGATATTTAACCAGAGGATTATTTAATCTAGGCAAGTTGATTTCCTGATCAAATTGCAGTTTTACAAGTTCAAATATAACCTTGTTTCCTATCAGAATGTCTACAACTGTGTGTTCACAACAAGAAAGAGTTTCACTTCTCTGTCTGGGTGACTGTAGGTTGTGTGTAGGTGACTCTCAATTGTTACATTTCAGGACCAAACAGAATTTGTTCCATGAGTTCTAAAGAATTCGGAAAGAATGGGAATTTCAAAATAAAATGTCACTTATGACACTTCTTATTTTAAACCTGATTACAGATGTAAAAAGAAACAAAGTTTTCAGGCTCCTAGGTAGCTCATTTTAAGTTTCCCTCCTAATCTTTCAATGAAGATTGGTTTTGAAAAAAATTTATATTACCACATAAAACGGATAAACAGCACAAGAGTATAAATGTATAGATCAACTGAAAAACAATTTTTGTTTTTCTTTCTCTTGGGTGGTAACAGCAACTCAGTGGAGAGGTCTGATTCTGCCTTTCCAGAAACACTGATTGGGATCCTGATCCTGCAGACTTTGAGAAGCACAGGCTGCAGCCACTGGGCCAGCAGCAGGCAGCAGAACAGAGCTGCTGCCCAGAGACCAGCCTGCCTCAGCTGGCCCAAAGCAGTCTGAAGGCAGAGCAGGGCTATGGAAACTATCAGTCTGTTCTGAACTGACCATCGGTTCCAGTTTGGAGACGTCAGGACTCAAATGGTGTCTTAATACTCTAGGCTTCTCAGCAGAAAACCAGAATGTGGCTTTAAGAAAAGGGGCATTTTTGCGAGCCCTGTTTGCCTTTTTTTATGGGATTATACATAATCTTACCTCCTCACAAGTCAATAGAGGTTTCTTGGGGATCTTAAGCATCTTGGAAATTAATCAAACAATCAGATAATCTTTCTGCAAAAACTATAGGAAAGAAATGCACTTAATTTTATAATCAGAAAGTGGGAGTTTAGAGTCTTTGTCCAAAACTTTGAATGGTCTTGGCTGTGAATGAAAATCAGCATCGAGCAAAGAAGAAAAACAAACAACCAACTAAAAAACTACTTGCCACTCTTTTTTGAGCCAAACCAGAAAATAACCAACTAATCAATGAAAGACCAAAACAATATCACACAGCAGCCGCAGAACTGCTCTAAGCCAAGGCAGATAAACTGGCTTGGCAGCATGTCATAGAAAGTCTGATGCTCTGAGCAAGTATAGCTGAAGAGGAGAAAGGTGTGGAATCAGGAATGAAGTGCTGGAGTCAGGAATCAAGTGCAGGTAGTTGCGTGGGAAGCATAGGAAGAAGTCTTGGGTTTCCCCTTTAGGGTACCTGTAATTTCCTTAGGATCATAAAGGCCAGCAGAGCTGCTCTGAGTTCCTGTGGCCCCTGTGGCAGAGGTGAGATGTGCTGGAGTTTTCCCTCCACATGAGTCAAGCCGACGTATGCCCATGGCAGGTCCTCACACTAGTCTTGTTCTTTGGCACTCACCACCATGGTTTGACTGTTTTGATATCTGCCTTCAGAAATCACCCAGAAAATCTGCCAAATATTCTCCCAGTCAACCAAAAGAAATAATTAAATTTACCTACATAATACAGGAGCAGTTCTTTATATTCTCCTTTTACTCTCCCAACTTTTCTAAGCTTCTTACCCTGAAGTCCATAACACTGTTTTCTCTCTCCTTCCTCTATGTGGCCTTCCTCCTCATGCCGAACTACTTACTCCTTTCTCCAACCTCATCTTAAAACACTTATTCATTAAAATCTTGAAATAATGTCCATGGCTTCTCCATGAGCCATTTTCATGGCCAACATGAAAAATACTGTCAAAACCTTAGTTCTGCAGCCTCATGCCACCACCAAATGATGTGGTGTCAAGATTCTCTCCTTTCCTTTGTGTTCCCTGCTTCTATCTTCCTATAGAGCTACACGGCTTTTTGCAGCAGTATGAAAATTAAGAGCCTGATTAGGCTTTATTTGTAATATTAATTTAGAATCTGTGAATGCAGTCACAAAATGACACACAAGTGGCTGTTGGAGTTGTCAGTGGGCAAGGAATCAGTGACAACTATCATGAATGTATGCTGCATAAATAATAGCCACAGTTTGCATAGAAAGGTAATGTTTTGAGAAACAAAACATGCTCAGGTTTGTAATAGCAAGGTGATGTATAGGCAGCTCTTTTGTAGAACAGGACAGGATGTCAGTTCCATTTTCTTGGTTGTTTCAAGCCACTCTTGGTAAAGCTAGGCTGTCTCAGAAAATCCTGTCAGAACTGTTTGCTGGAATCTTCTGAGCCATAATTTGTAAAAGTGAGATCCTAAGAAACTTGTATTTTAAAAGACCCTCAAAGTGTTAAATTTAAACTTTCTTTTTTTTTTTTAATCAAAATGTTTTGATTGAGATTATCTTTCATAAGGATAACCAAATGTCATGTTCAAATTCTTCACTCAAACCAGTACGCTAATCACAGTCTGACAGGTGACTAATCTGCTTCACCGTTTTATCTTCTGTCTTATACTTCTCGCTTTCTACATTGCTAACTCGGCAAGCCTTCCATTCGTTTTGGTTTTGGCTGTCTGTATTTTACCAGCTGTAGTCTGTCATGTATAGCATATTATAAATAATTACAGAGTAGTGGGGGAAAAAAGGGATCTGAACTTGCCTACAGTATTTTAGGAGGCTGACAGTATGTGCCTGGCACATCCCACGATATTTTCAGGAGGTTCCTCGGCTGGGGAGTGCTAAATGGGTCTTGCTGACTTACAGGTGATTACTGCCAGGGGATGCTGAGGTGGCAGGTCTGCCTCCCTGAGGACACCATCTTTGAGATGGGAACAGCAGCCTGGAAGCAGAAGGGAAGGTTTGAACTGAGCTCTTCATCCTGTTCGTCAGCACTAGTCACACTAATACACGGAAGCAAAATAGAGGGTATTGGCAGGGATAGGAAAAGAGTGCTTTGCCTTTTGTGCAATAGGTAAATCATCTGTGGAGGCAAGTAGCCAGGAGAAACTTCATCACCTTATGTCTTCAAACAATAAACAGAAGAGGCCTTCCTTATTGCTGTAGAGGGTCAAATCTCAAATGTTTACATACATATGAACCTACTTTTCTTATTGTCTTAGAAGATTTCTAAAACACAAATTGGAAGAGGTGTTTCCTCAAACATTATACAAAGGTTTTCCCAAACCAGCAAAGCAGGTGTTAAATTGTAAGAATAACATCTTCAAATGGGATCACGCATTTTCTAAAAGTTAAATGTCTGTGTTTATAAACCTGACATGTGTTTGCACTCTCTGTGGCTACACATGGACATGAAAATAAAAAACACACATGGGACTACCTTAGGAAATCCAGAAATAACATAAAAATATTAAAGCCATGTTTTCATAACTTCCAGACTTATTAGAAGCCACATCCTACTAAAGTCAGAAAAAAATTTCTTACTCTTATTTTATGTACTCAAACAAACATTTTAAATTCTCTGTGAAAGTTGGTAAAAGGTATTGACTTTCAGTAAAAACATTTTTTTAAGTGACAGTGAGGAGCCTGTAGGATAAGAACACTGGGAACAACAGTACACCTATAATACAGCCAAGGAATATATCAATTATCTGCTGGGGATAGTATATTTTCAAAGGAGACAGTGAGTATATTATATTACATAATTTTGTAGAAATGAAGAACACATATTTAAAGATGCATTATTGTTGTCTTTCTGCTGTCAGCATTAGTGCTCTGCTGAGCATCAGGGGAATGCTGGAAAGGGCTGGCTTCCTACATTGGAATAAACCAAAAAAAAAAAGTTTGTTCTTAAATATCACTTTCTTAATTTACTTGCAGAGACTAACCCTATAGTTGATCCACTGACAAATTACGGATATATTTCGGAGAAACAGGCCCACATAGGTCTTTGTGATTCCCAGAAGTATACATTTTCCAAAGAATTATCTCCAAATGCCAAAAAATAGCAGAAAACTGGTTTTTTGTCTGTCACTGTCTCCAAGCCACACTGTGTAACAGAACTAACATAGCAATCTTCAGGTCTAAAACGTCAGCAGGTGAAAAAAAATAACAGATTCCATAAGGATACCTCAGATTATCCAAGGGAATACTTTGACTATAGTGCTTCTCTCCCCAGCATATAAAATGGGCTTAAAAATGTCTTCTTACTTTTGCAGCATGAAGTTTAATTACTATTTATAAATAATTAAAGAAATTCCGGGCAGATTGTACTGCAGAAGCTCATGGAGAAAGTTAGTAACACTGTTTCCATTGTGGGACTGGATTTCTGAACAGTGCCACCTCCTGAATGTGAGGAGAGTAATATTTCTATTTGTCTCTTTAATCCTTTCGGCCATTATGACACAAAATGAGTCAGGATCCTCTCACAAATGTGGTCCATGTTCCTGTGACTAACTGCTGCATTCACTTGGGGAGGCTACAGCAAGGTTATGTAAACTGTCCCAGTTCTGGCACTACCCAACTGTTGAACTCTTGACCTTGCACTTTTCATGTCCTTTTAGTCTATTTTTTCATGTGACTTTCCAGTTTGTTTCCTTTTTTTTTTTTTTTTTTTTTTTTTTTTTAATGGTAAAATAACCTAGAGATCTGTCAGATGGGAATAGACCGGTCCCATACCTATCATTAGCAAAGATGTATGCTAATGAGCTTATTAGAGGGTTGGGAGAGTCTCTTGCTTGCCTGCACTCCTCCTCCTGGAGGAATTACCACTCAGAAGCAATGGGGTGTCATCGCCTGTCTGGGACAATTATTAGGAAGGTACAAAGTGCATATCTTACCATAGAGTTTCCAGCTCTCTGCTGACAGTGGAGTGCTAGAGGGTGTTCTCACAGTTTGGAGTAAGGGCCCAACTTCTCATAGATTATCTTACCTTCTTTGCCAAATCTGCGTCTTTCTACTTATGCTCATAAGGATTGTTTTTGTTGCCCCATACATTTGTCCCTGTCCCACACCAAGGGCCTTGATATACTGCTTTACTGATACTAACTCTATTTCTAATGATGTGAAGACTTATGGACTGGGTTCTAAGTAAGGATTAATAAGATTTGCATTTGCTTTCAGCTTATTAATCAGAGCCTCTTCCGCTGCTGTTATCTCCAAGGAAAAAACACCCAGCAGTGTGCTTATCGTGCTCTTTGCCCACATTGTGTTTGCTGGCCCTTGCAAATGGATGTGATTCAGTGTGAATCTCCCATCACCTTGGCTGTCATCACTTTGGCAGCACCATAGAGTGCTGTTGTGGAGCTGCAGGTTTGAGTGCAACTGCTCTTGTTTTGCATCGTTCTCACCTCTTGTAGTGTTTTGAACTGGCTGTTTTGTTGACAATGTCAAAATGAACCTGTGCCCTAATTGCCTTATTTTTTAACTGGGATCCTCAATAGCTTGGCAATTGTAATTGCATCTGTCATCAAGGATGAATTTTGGATCCTTCTGGGAAAGAAAAAATAATAATCATGGCACTGTGCCATAGCTGCCTGTATGCAGATGACCATGCTCATCATTTGAACATTCCCTAGCTTGCTCTGGAGAACAGATATAGGATGTAGTGAAGCCAGGCAGAAGGAGAAACTAAATAAATGCAGCCACTCTGCTCTCTGCGATAGACACACAGGCACATGCTGAACAGATGCATCAACACTAAGCTGGTGAGTATCCAAGTGAAGAGCTAAAAACTTTCTCAGATTGTTTCCACCCAAAAAGAGTATGTGCTCAGTCTGGAACAGATGACCATCCTTCTGAACCTCTTAAGATTCCTGTGATTATCCAATCTAAAAGTTTGTAAATATGAGAATTTTAAAGACTTAAAAGAATATTCCTCAACAAGCCTCCAAAAGTTAGAGCTGTATGCAAGAGTAAGGAGCGGTTTTCCATGTAAGTGCAAGATTTAAGATGAACCAGACCTAGAATAGTTAGTCCACTAAGAGGAAGAGAGAAAACATGAAAATGTACCCTATGAATGCAAACCTCAAAGGCACAAAGGTAAAAAGTAGACAAACAAAATAAAAAGGGAAAACTGAATAAACAGAGGAGTAAGAAAGGGTGTCCTACACAAAGACTTTGTATATAATAATGGCAGAAAAAGAAGTAATTTAAATTAAATGTACTGATAAAAGAAAAAATACAAAATAACATTGTCAAGGAGGCAGGAAGTGAGACCAAGAGTGAGATTTTGCAGACACATAGTATTTATGCAGTGCAAAGGCATGGAAACAGAAATGCTGCTGTAAACCTCAGACAACCTCATGATATAAATATAAGATGACATCAAAAAACCCAGCCCAAAATCAAACCCTGTGATGTAAAATAACAAAAAAACCCCCTCAGGAAATCAAATGCAAAACAAGCAGTAGGGTGGTAGTAAATATGTGAAGCGATAAGACTTCTTCAGCCTCGTCTGAGAGAAAAACTCAGTCAACCAGAACCAGCTAGAGTAATATAATGGTGGTAGGATGGTATAAAATTCAAGCTGCCATCATTATTCTGAGTGCCTTGAGGATGAGGTCAGCAGAGCTCTCATGGGTGTCACCATGTGAATGACTGTACCAACTCAGGCAAGATAAGCATCTTTTGTTACACAGATCATGATGACTCTCACTATGCAAGTTTTTTGCTGCACCCTTCTCTTGCGCATTTTTCCTATCAACAGGATGTTCTTTCTTTTCAGATACCTATGCTTTGCTTCACTTCAGTGCTGATTTCATTTAAGAACCTAAAAGAGTTGGCTGGTAATCAAAGTCCCTTTTCCCAAAAGTGCCTTTTGGGTGTCCCTGAAGCACACACGAGTGTGCTTCCACTTTCCCTGTGCTATGACTGACTGAGGAAAAGCTGAGCAAACACCATAGCCAGAGAAGCTTGAACATTTGCAGACAACTAGAGTTCATGGCTAAAAAACTTCCTGAATGATGATTACCTGCTTTGGAGATGCAGAGTGATTCCCAATGCTTCATGGCAAACAGAGATAATGTCAAAAGCACTCAGGTAAGTAAAATGTCTCCTTTGAAAGATTGTGGTCCTCATCTAGATAAAGAAAGTTGGCAATGGCATTTAGGATTCCATCATCAGAAGAAGTGAGTAGTGCTTGTCAATGTCAGGAGTAGGATTAGCTGGATCTACTGGGAACAGCATGTATCTCACAACCTTCTGTTGACCACAACCTGATTTGAGAGAGTTCAGGAAATAGAATAAAATTTGGCTGAAAAAACAGTAAAATGCACTTTTCTGCCATGCATTTACGTACATTTGCTGACTTCATAAGGATTATGTGCCAAAGAGGTCAAAGCAACACAGCTACATCTAAAGATAATTTCTAAAGGGCTTTAATATTAGGTCTTTCAACTAGCTTACTTTTTTTTCTACTATTTTCCCATCATCACACAGCTGCTGAATTCTGAATAAAAAGGAAAAAGATATCATAGATGAGGTAACCACATACAACCATTATAATACCAGGAAACAGGTAATCATTTATCCTGTATGACTGAAAAGGCAACAACACTATATGATGCTAGTGCGTTGTACTTGAAAGTAGAAATTTCCTATAGCAGAGACAGCTGGTAGCTTTTGGACTGAGTTGATTATCAACACAGAACCAAAGGACACTCAAACCAAGAAGAAATGTCTAGCAATCCTGTTTGATGTGAGTAATTTCATCACTACGTTTGAGGATGTAAAACAACTGAAGTAGAGAATGACACTAAATCACTAGAGAGCATTTTAAAGGAGTTATTGCTTGTGTCTCTTCATGATGCTGGAACTGCAATGCTACAATTTTGAGTTATCCAACAAAAAGATGCATTTAGATATATATAGATGACTTAATTTTCTGGTCACGAAAGTACAGCAAATGAACCAAAATACAAGATCCTCAAATTACTAGAAAAATGGATAAGAGAAAGGCACAGAAAGCAATCAAGCCAATTATTTGCCATTGTCAAGGAAGCATCTGAAAGGAATCTGACAACAAACCATATGAAACAAGTGCTCTTATCTATAATTTTGTGGAGCTGGGCATATGCCAAAGGAGAACTCCCACCCACATGCACAAAGTACTTGAATTTTTGAGGCAGTCTGAGAATACAAGATAGCATCATAGTTAAAGGCAGTTGGCTCACAGTATTCAGATCACAGACGCTTCCTCAGAGCACCTTCTGAAACTGAAGTGTGTCTCCAAAAAACTGGAGATGTCACTGTTTGGCAGACACGGCCAGGGATATCAAAGACCTGGTAAACAGTTGGGGTTCATATGGGAATGTGCAAAACCAGGCAAAGCTGATGACATGTACATAGCATTTGGTTTGTTTGTGATCTAAATAAGGGACAGCGTGGGAATGAACTCGAGCATTGGTAGCATGTTGTCCCCACTGTTTAATTGTCACTCCTGGCTTTTCCTGGTTGATTCAAACTTAGGTTTCTTCCAGGTGACTGCCCCACAGATGGATGGGCATGTTCCTCTTGGAAACTGGGACCATCGATCAGTCCATAATCCTCCCTTATTCAGTGGTGTAGATATAGATACTTACAGGTGCCTCAGAAAAAGTTAAAGCTTGTTTGTCCCCTCCCACCCACACCGCAGATGTATTTTTCACTACTGCCTAACGGAGCTGACCTAACTGAGACCCTGAAATTGCCTTGGCTTCTCATCCCTCCCTGTCTGTGCACACATTGAGGGCTGTCTTTCATGCTGATGGGAAGCAGATGATTGTCAGACACTGCACTGACCACAGCAGGAATCATTTCATCAGGTCTGGTACCGTCAGCCTTTGTGCTTTCAGATAGTGGCCCTGAACTGGGCCACTCTGTTCAGATCATTTACCTTGGAAGAGGAATTTCACATCACCATCATGTTACAATGACAAAGCTTAATCAGTGCTTAAAAGTGCTGCAGACCTATTAAAGCAAACTGCTAAAAAGAAAATATATATGCAAAACCATTCCTGAATAGAGTAATATTCCCTGCAGAAAGTGTTAACAGCAGCCTGGTAAAAATGCTTGCTGCCAAGACGAGTATATAGCTTTGGTACTTAGCTCCATCAAACAGCGGTGGCAGTAAGAACAAGAGATAGGATGAAAGGATAACACCTATGGGCCAAAGCCTGCCACTTTAGGCAAACTACAGTTCTCCAAGAATTTGCCATTAAATTGATAAAGCCAGACAAGAAAGTGTCATCCCACAATTAATAAATACTCAACACCAGAAGTTTGGTTGTCAGTGGGAGAAAAATCTGATATGTATTTCAGTATTGAGCACCTGAAAGTACACACCTGACTCTTTACAATACCTCACAAATTTGGAGGTTTGCAGTCAAGCAAGCAGAGCACTCAAAGAGAGATTAGAGATAGTAGGTTAAGTGCTATAATGTAAACAAGGAGATCACATTCATGCTCATTTTTTGAGACAAAATTAGGTGTAAGAAAGAAAATCACCCAAGTAGGGGACATTATACCAAGACTAGGTGTGGGACTGTGTCTAGTGACCTCAAAAACTCAGCATGTAGTGTTTGATAAATGCAGAATGCTGCAGCATAACTCTTGGCTGGTACTGGCAGCTGCTGCAGAGTGGGAGTAGCTGGTGAAGGCTGGGGTGCCTGGCGATGGCTGCCTGGGACAGGAGGCCCAGTTTGTCCCCTACACTGCTGCCATGTGAACCATTCCATGCCCCTTGGCCAGCGCACATGGCAAACAGATTATTATCTTGTCTCTCCCTCTTTCTGTCTGTGCTTGTGTACAGAACAAGAGGCATGATGTTTTGGAAGGACTTGAAGGCCAGCCAAAATGGAAACGAGAGAAATCACTGAAGCAGCCAATGGGCTGCAGCAAGAGGAAAAGGGAACACTGAAGTAAATAGCAGTCTTTCATTTCAGGGCAGGCTGGATCAGACCCATATAAGCTGAAGGCTAGAAGCAGGAAATATCATGCTGAATAGTAGTAAATAAACTGTGGTAGTGCAATCAAGCAATTTGTGCACAGGGAGGGAACAGAGCTTTGCCCTACTGTGGATGGTGAGTACTATTACAGCACTCTAGAATCCTTTAGAATGAGTTTCCTTACTGTTATCTCCTTATTTAGGGTTTGTTTGTTTGCTTGTTTTTAATCCATTGTGATCTGAAAGAAAAATACAAAGAGAATACTCTTCTTCCCTCTATCCTTGGGAATAACTGGCTGTTTCAAGCAAAGAAACCTCTGACACTTCAAACAGACGCAGTAAAGCTAACATTCCTTAATGAATTATTTGGTGACATAACATGCCAGTGCCCAAAAGATTCAAACTTTGAAAAATATTTTTGTTATTTAAATTTAGAGGAGAGAACACTTAAATCTCAAGCCAGGAATCTCCCTTTTCTCTTTGGGACCTTTTACTTTGTTCTGCTTTGAGGCGTGCAAAATTTACTTTGACAGCTCTTGCTTTTGGAATATTTTAAGTGAAAGATGATTTTTTGACAAAGCAGTTTAATTTTCAGAATTTTGTGTTTCGCACTTCACAGATGCCTTGAGTCAAACGGGCCAGATACTAAGTCCTACAAACAAAAAGAGCAAAAAGCTGTGGTAATTGCTCACTGAGGCAGTTGCCCAAGAAATAGGGAATCCTTAGGTTCCACACAGTGGAAAAAAACAAGGGACTTCACTACGAACATGTCTCACAGACATAAAGAAACAGGACTTAGTTAGGTAAAACTAGTATTTTGTATCACACCAGGTATGGTGTGCAATTTAGTCTCAGTCTTCTCATGAATCGCTGTGGATGGTTTTCTCTGCAAAACAGGTATTGCTAAATACTACCACTGAAAAAACTAGAGCTAGGGAACCCTCCATAAGCAATCCCCAAATGCCCAGAAAATCAGTATTACTGACAATAATCCTTCATAAACAATCAGCAGAAAATCAGCAACCATGCCTTCTTCCCCTTGTTCTGATCTGGGCTATTCTTTTGAGCTGTTTCTGGCAGAGTACTTTTGCCTTGTCCCAAATTTTTTTTATGTGCAGAGACTGAAGGTCTAATCAGCATTAGTGACACAATGAAACTAAGGGCATTGTCGCTTGACACTGTGTGGTACAGCATACTTCAGAGCCCCACCAGTTAGCATCACATGAGCTCTTCTGAACAGGGAAGGACATACAACAAATTTGCTAGTTTTGTGTAGCTGTGCTGCTTTGGGAACCAAGGCAAAGATTTCTGCTAGCTGCTTTATATGCCCTCATGTCATGCACCAGCAATTCAGACCAAGACTTCTGGCATCTGGTACGTTCAGGCATGTTAATGCTATGCTCTTCAGAGCAGATCTGTAAAAGCAACTAGAGCTGCTAAATGTAAGATCCTCTTGAAAAAGAAAGGCAGACACCAAGATTAGAGGGCTGACCTAGGTAAAACTAAAACCTGCCTATAATCATTATTTTTGTCTGTATCCTTAACGGAATTTAATTTCTGTTCTTCTTAATATCAGTTTGGGAGTCAGCAGCTATGGTGTGACATGTGTGTGCTGGTATACCTTTGCTAGATGAAAGGAATTCTTCATGGAGGTCTGCTCTGGTGCTTGTGTGAAAATCTGAGAATAAGCAATACATCTGACCTGGCTGTGTCTCATGGCCTGAGTAATAAGGAGAGGCAAATCTGCTTCTTCTCTGGCCTCATTATAGAAAGCCTTAAAAGTCCCTATTTCCTCTTAATGACTGGAGAGAATTATGAGCTTGTGACCTGAGATGAAAGGATGTATGGAGGAGATGCTGTGCCTGGACAGAATTAGAAGAAGCAGTGTTTCAATAGGACCTTGCCTATATATCTCAATTTGCAGTCAGCCTGGCTGTTGAAAGAGCACTCCCCTGAAAAGCTCTTGCTCCTTCCTGCCATTTCACAAAGGGCTTAAACCTGAAGCTTTTCTTCCTGTGTAGGGAAGGAGCACAGGAGGTACCTACCATTTCCCCACCAGGTCTCTCCAGAGCTAGTGGCTATTCCTGTGGTAGCCCTGACTCCAGCATGCTCACTGGGCTTACTTCAGATATACTCTGCAAATACAGAGGAGTCTTTGCAGAATTATGGCATCCTGGCCTGCATCAAGAACAGTGTGGCCAGCAGGAGCAGGGAAGTGATCCTTCCCCTGGACTCTGCGTTGGTGAGGCCACACCTTGAGTACTGTGTTCAGCTCTGGGCTCCTCAGTTCAGGAAGGGTATTGAGGTGCTGGAGCGGGTCCAGAGAAGAGCAACCAGGCTGGTGAAGGGACTTGAGCACAAGTCCTGTGAGGAGAGGCTGAGGGAGCTGGGGTTGTTTAGATTGGAGAAGAGAAGGCTTAGAGGTGACCTCATCACTCTCTTCAACTACCTGAAGGGAGGTTATAGCCAGGTGGGGGTTGGTCTCTTCTCCCAGGCAACCAACAAGGGGACATGGGCTCAAGCTCTGCCAGGGGAGGTTTAAGTTAGATGTTAGGAAGAAATTCTTTACAGAGAGGGTAATCAGGCATTGGAACGGCCTGCCCAGAGAGGTGGTGGATTCACCATCCCTGGAGGTTTTTAAACAGAGTTGGATGTGGCCCTTAGTGCCATGATATAGTAATAGGAGTTGGATCAGGTGTTGGACTCAATGATCTTGGAGGTCTTTTCCAACCCAATCTATTCTATGATTCTGTGATTCTATGATTAATTACATGTGCCACTATATTTCTGGCAGTCGCACCAACTTGTACACCAAAGAGCAAAGTTCTCTTGGAACTGCAGTCAACAAATGGGGTAGCTGGTATTAGATTGCATATTTAATGTTGCATTTTCCAATCTAAGGATCAGCTATTGACAGTGATATAATCTGTGCTAGGACAATTATGGAACAATTTCAAATTTGCAAGGAAGGAAGAGAAAGTGTTGCAGTATGGATTTTTTTTTTTTTTTTTAATTAATAGCTCCATGAAGTTACAAATGAAATGCTGTAAATAGTTCTCAAGAGTGTTTGATAAATCAAAAGCTAGGTAAGATGCTTAAAAATGTCTGAGAAGTACCATCTGAGGATGTATCATATCTAGAAACTACAACATTTGGTTTTTATATTTGAACATTCACACAAGAATAAAGGGAATGGTGAAGATAGCTGTGAGGAACTTGACCAATTTATGACCTAAAATAATAACATGAGGCTCAGGCACAAATTCAGGGTACCCCAGGATACATGACAGATGGCTAATAAAAGAAGGAATCCCTTGCCTTATATACACCTCTTCTCATTACCTGAATATCATCTGTTCAGTGTTAAAAACATATGAGTGAGAAAAAAAAAAAAAGGTCAGTTTTTGACTTCAAGTGTAAGCATATATAGCATTAGCTATCTGAATTTCTGTGCAAGTAGAGCTGCTGCTAGTGAATGGGATGTCGATGTTAACATCCTCACTGATGTCCAAGAAGGAGAAAGGAAGAAAAGTGGCTCTATGATGAGCCCTTACTCAATGCAGTCCATTCTGGCATCCCCAGGGTCCTCTATTGCAATTACTTTCTCCTGTGAAATAAATTCCCTACTTGTGCTATAATTTTTCTCAGTATATTGTGTTTTATTCTGAAAAAGTTTTCTCTTTTAACATCTTTCCCTTTAATATGTGTATACTAAGTGAATGTATACTCACATTTACATAACTGTGAGTAATTGTACTAATTTATAAGAATATGTGATTTTTGCTGTTATTCAGTGTGGGTTTTTCATACACAGTTTTGGAGTATTGAAATCTAATAATTTCTTTTTACTTCACCAAGAGTGTTTTCTTCAATCAAAAGTATTCATATATCAATAGCTCAAAGACATTCAAGCTCCGTAAATTAATCTACACAATACAAACACACAGCATTCCCTTGTCTTCATTCATTTTCACCCACTGCTGTCATTTAACTATGAAGTCATTCTATTTATCTCCTCCCACCCTAATCTCCCCTTTTTTTTGTTATTCAAACTTGGCATATTTAGGCTGTACATTAGATGTTTGATGATTATGCTTTTGCTTTGTATTGAATAGACTCAAACCATAGTTTTCTGTTTCAAGAGGAAAAAAACCTAAGAACTTAAAAATATACTATGTTGCATGTGGTTTATGAGAGACTTAAGTGGTCCATAAAGCATGATCTAAAGTTTCCTAATTTAAAGTTACTTAAAGAAGTACAGACCATTCCAATTGGTCAGATATGAGTTTAAGACTTACATTTCTGTCAGTATAGAGAGGGGGTTCTCCAAGTTCTTTAATTGCTTCTGAATGAACTTCAGTATTTGTGACAGATCTGAGTATACTGGAAAGGAAAGTGAAGCATTGATTGCCACTACAAGTCCACTTCCCATTGCTTGAAAATCTTGACTGTCCAAACAGCCTGTATGTCATTTTAAGCAGTCTTTTGCTTCTTTATCTCAAAGAACCTTTAACTTCTGAAATGCCATTTTTTCATCTAGTCAGCCACTTTTCATATAATATCCCCAACCTAGCAACATTCATCTTGAAAATGCTTTATTGTTTTAGCTATTTTGACTTTGCTGTATGCATTTGGAAAGCACATCAACTTTTTAAACACAAAAATACAGGTTTTCTCTTTTTATAAAGTGTCATTATGCAGTG
Source organism: Pyrocephalus nanus (assembly GCA_038380795.1). Taxonomy (NCBI): domain Eukaryota; kingdom Metazoa; phylum Chordata; class Aves; order Passeriformes; family Tyrannidae; genus Pyrocephalus; species Pyrocephalus nanus. Next base: position 47,086,891 of record CM076260.1, read on the forward strand.
AGAAGAACTGTGAAGTGTTTAAAGTTGTTTTCTTCTCAACTATTGCTAGAGGCTTTCAAAAAAGGTAACATCTAAATGATAATTCATGACAGCACTTTCAGGATTGATCATGATGCCACAGTGGGACTACATTGATGCGCAGTTGTTGGGGTTTTTGGCAATATTTAATGGAGTTTCTTCCAGTTTACACTATCACAGAAATAAAGTCTGTGAAGCTCTTAGAAATATGTCATCATATGTCTTTGCTGTTTTAGACACAAATTTCCCCATCATTAGAATTTTGCTTTGAATCCCAACAGTTCAGTAAATACTGTGTGCCAGTGAAGTCAGAATTTGGAAAATCTGTTAATGAGTTGCTATCGGGGAAGGCACCTTAATATGATGGATATGGTTTTGGATTTAACTGGAGGAACTGTGAGGAACATTTAGGAGGCTTATATAAAAGTACTGGATGACTTAAGAAGAGAAGGAAGTTAACTGAAATTCTGAGAGATGGTCCTGTTGGCTTTGCAAAACACATACTCCTCTTGTTTCTTTCATGGGAAGAGGGATAACCCAGCAACCTCCTCCCCAGCCTGGATGCTCTGAAATCCTTGTACATAGCACGAGACATGATAAATTGAGACTTCATGACCTGAACTGTGATCAGATCTCTAATATTGTTATCATAAACATTTACGTCCAGCTTAATTCTCTCTTCATTTTTGTATGTGGTCCTTAAACTTTAGTTCAGCTTCCTGGAACTGGAATTTGTGTGTGCCTTTTTTTTTTTTTTCCTTTTTTTTTTTTTTTTCTAATTTCTACTTTAAGCTTTGAATCTATTCCAAAAGGATTCTGAACTTTATAGTACAAATCTTTGCTCAGTCAGGCAATATGTGCACTTCCTCTCATGAGGCCCACCACCAGGACGGATATGAGAAACTCAATGAGGTATCTGAAATTACTCCAGTGCCCACACAGCCTATCCCCCTTTAAGTGACCTTTCCGAAGTCAACAGACTTCTTACTGCTGCCTACAAAGTGATAATTTATATTCATTTTATTCAAAACAAAAACAGATCAGAGGACTCTCTGAAGACTAAAGCACACCTCTAGCTCCTCAAAACTTGACAATGTCTTCTTTCCACTCTTCTTTTCTTGATATAGTTTCATTTGTTGTATTCAATATTTAATCCTCTCTGTCTATGAGACCCATTATCACCAAGTATTAAATAAATAGCTCTGGGAGATTGCCTTGAGGAATAAACTTGTACAATGTCCTCGCCCAAAGCAGGTCGAGCTATACCAGAATGATTCCCAACTCATATCTGTCACATTTTCTCTCAGAAACCAACAGTGATGGATATTCCACAACCTCCCTGGGCAATCTTTCCTACTGTTTATTGTCCTTATCACTAGAGGAAGCTGTCTCTAGCACCAGCTCTCAGTATCCCTTGGTGCAATCAAAATACATTACTCTTGTCCTATGTCCAAAGAACATATGAATAATTTCTTTTCTCCCTTTTTGCATCTCTCTTGTCCTTAAAGGCTCTTAATGTCTCTCCTTAGTTTTCTTTTTTATTTCTGCTAATTCAGCCTTTCCTAGCCGCCATTATTCCTACACCCTCATATTTTTGTTTCTGTCGAAATCTTTTTTGAAACATGGTGCCCCAAACTGGTTGATAGTCTCCATCAGAGACATCATCAGCAAGCACCAAATAGAACAGTAAGATTATTTTATATGTTTTAAAAAAAATTCTTCAGCATGGGTTACTGGACTCCATTGGAGTCCATGCAAACTTTTTCAGTCCTGTAAGCCCAAATTTCCATCAAGCTGAGATGCAAGTCACTTCCTTCAAGGGCCTGATCAAGCTTATACTGACTGTGAACAGAGGTGCTATTTGAAGATGTAATAAGGAAAGCCTGGAAACTAAACCAAAGAAGTGTGGACCCACTGTGTGGACAGTCCATTTGTGTTTTAAATCTGCTTGCAATCATGGAATACAAATGAGTTAAGAGATTTTAACTCGTTTAACAAAAACCCCCAGCCAACAAAAAAAAATCCCTAGACAGATAGTGTATTTAAGCTGTCATTTTGACTAATGCTGAAGGGATTTAAGAAATGATCCAAAATGAAAGCAACTGAGTTCATCAAAATATGAAACTGCCAGAATGTGTGTGGAGTGTCAGAAGGTGTGACACAAGGGCTCTGGTTTTAGCAAGCCAGAAGCAGCAGTGAACAAAAACCTATGATGTGAGATGATGGCCTTATTCTGGGGTGATTAGTAAAAACATCATAATTACTCACTTACATACATTAGAGGAGTGAGCCAAATATTTAGCCACTTGCTGTGGATGAGATAGATTGTGCAGAGAAGATCCAGGCACTATCATCTGACCTGGAAAAATGTCCAAATGAGAATGTTAATTTTTCTGATGTTTTAAATAAAGAACTGTGCCTGGAAGTTAACTTTTCACTTAACAATGAAGCTTCATTTTAATCCAGTGTCTCTCTATTGCAAGCAGAGCTACCAACAGTCATGTCTTTCTTAGAGTAGTGCTGACTTTATGAGTTGCACGTGGTTTGTAAGTGAGGGAATAAATAGGTATCAAATGCTCAGTGCAAATTTACTACAAAGACATCTGGATTTGAGAACCTCCCAGCAGGCAAGTTTCTAATGATCTCACATATTTCCTTCAAAGAGAATGACTTGGTTAGGTCTCTGTATTCTTTAGAGATCTACAGGAAATTCAAACAGGGAAATGGCACAGGTTTATTTTTAGTCATGGACACGACTTCCTTCAAAATAACACTCATCTCAGTCTTGTGAAGTAAGCTGCTTCTTGGTGTTGTGGATTCTTAAAATGCTCATGCCTTCCTGTCTTGTAGAATTCATAGTATTCCCATTGAAATGGCAATATTTCAGCATGGTAATCATGAATGTCCCTGTTTAATGGATTGTCTTTTGTGCAGGGATATGTGTCCCTAAGGGAGGCATAGTTTGGGTAACTTTGCATCAACGATTACCTTTCATCAGCTTTGAGAATGAGGAGGGACAAGGCATGGTGGAGAGACAGTGGTGCTCTGGAAATTCCTAATCACTGGTTCAATTTACTGGTGCAGTTCAGCAGATCTTGCTTGCTCATTCTTCAGGACCAGCCACTACCAGTTTGACTTTCAGCCTTAAAGTATTGGTTCAGTTTCTTGTCTCTGCCCTGGCTGGACTGGCTAATGGAGAAGTCATAGCATTATTTGAACCAGGTTTTTGCTGCTCCAGCAGAAATTAAGGGTGATGACATAAAAGGCTTAAGGGTCTGTTTAGTCATGGGTGTTCTAGCCCAGGTGCTGGGAGTCTGAATAGCCTCTGTGTCCCTAAATGACTCACCACAACTTTTGCTGAGGACTGGAGCAACAGTCCACAGTATTGATGGAGATGAAGCCTGGTACCCTAGGGCTGCTCTGCACTGAAATGCCTAAGGTTTTGCTCAGTCTAAATAAATATGTTCCTAAATATTGCTAAATACAACACTTGAGTGCTCAGAGTGCTCAATCTGTTTAGGCTGTACAATATCTTTTAACTTTTTTTTTAAACCCACAAGACAGGTCTTTGCCTTTAAGCCCAGTCCACTAAAATGTGTACACAAAGTCCATCTTTTCAAGGAAAGCAAGGCTCCAGGATAGAGGATGTTGACATTGGAAAGATTTCCTAGTCAAACTATTTTCCTGCCCTGGTTCCTCTCTGGAGTCCTGGGCATGATGCACATTCTATGGTAAGGGCAGGGAGAGGAGGGGGAAAAAAACATTTAAAAGGGTTTGTGCTGCAAGTTGCCAAGTTTTGTGTAGTAACTGGCTGCAGAAACTGAGCTTCTTTTCAAAATCCATCCTTGGGGAGATCCCTCCTTCCTCGAGGTGATCATCCCAGACCCATGCTGTAGCTGGACCACACCCCCCAAAAAAAGAAAGAACTACTTAATACTACTGGTCCCTGTTCCGCTATTTTCCACCAGCTTGTGTTTCACATTGCCTGTGGCCTTCTGTGGCTGTTTTCACCCACGAACTGTGTGGGCAGCAAGGCTTTATAAGCCTTGAATGAATCCCCTGGAACCCTTAAGCAGAAAAGACCACTGTAGTTGTGGCACTGGCAGAGAGACTCCATAAAACTCAGTGTAAATCTAATGGGGCTCTTTAGTTGTTGATGAGAGAAGGATATGTCTGGAGATGTCTCCCAGGGCTAGTACCAACAAGCATAAAATCCAAGTTTTCCTCTCCCCTCTCTAAATGATTACGTGGAGAGCTGAGGCCAAACAGGTCTGCTGAAAGGAGAGGAAGGTGAGAATGTCTCAGAAAAGATGTGGCTTGTTACTCTGGCAGTCCATATCAGGATGCAGGCTCCTCTATTTGTAGTTCCCTTTGTTCTGCCTGAAGTGGCTGTGTACAGCAGATGTTCCCAAGCAGGTCCAGTCTTCTTTCCTCTGACGGAAATAGTTTTGAGGCAAACAACATTAGTTTGGCTATGGGGATTTTGATCTGCGGAGAGAAATTAAAAACAGCCTGGTATGACAAGGGATATTTCTCTGGCACCAGACAGTTTTGCAATGACACATCTGGGCATGTTCCCTGTGTGCCCAGAGTCTGTCTGCCAGCTGCCATCTGGTAGAGAAAGGACATGACAGATTTACTCACTGGTCAGACTTTCCCATCTCTTGCCTGCACTGACTGAGGCAATCAAAGCAAAATATGGCCAGATACAGGTGTGTGTGACCTCATGGAAATCCTGTTTTGGATTCACTGGTGACTAAAACTGGGATGGGAAGTTACTGCAGTTGTTGCTTAGTCAGAAAATTGTGGGAATAACAGCACAGTATGGTGAGACAACATCAACATGAGCCCTGTGCTAAGGCCTGTGGTGATGCCTTGTCTGCACCTGGGCACTGCAAAAACCAAGGGAGTTTTTTTTGCCAGGGAGGCAGGACAGCTCTGCTCTAACCCTACCCAGCCCCTGGGATGTGGTTTAAAGCAGGCAGCAAATGAAAAACAGGAAAGCAACTAACAAGATAAGGTTGTTTCCACACCCTATTTTTACATATGTCCAGATCCTCCCAGGTCTGACGCTGGAGGTGACCGGGGGCAGTCAGAAGCCCTTGTGACCTCAGTGGAGTCATATCTCTTTCCAGCATTGCTCATCTTGCTATTCCACTCTGTTACACACATAGGCATGACTTCCACTGCCTTTTACTCCCTTTCTAAGTTTGCATACACTGACACAGACTTGGTGTTGCTAAAAAATGGGCAATGTATTCCACATGCAGCCATACCTGGAATTTATACTGAAATTGGTGGTTGCCCATGAGGCAGGAGGTGAGCTAGAAGGAGGCCATCTGTGATGGAGCTGACAGGTGCTACTAAACTCCTTCCAGGGCTATGTACATATTTTGTATTCACCCCCTCTTGTGAAAGCCTGGAACAAACCTTTTAGCCTTCCACCACTCCCACCTATGCCATGTTTTCTTCTTTTCTCTTCTTCATGGGACTGCTATTCCAAACAGCATCATTCTAGACAAAGTCCCCCCTAAGCAAATGCTTTAGTTTACTGCAAGACTGGGGAAAGGAAAACATGAATTTTAGATCTCATGGTAAAAACAGTCACTGGGAGAGGTCCAATACTTCATGTTCAGAGGTGTGAATATCTCCCTCCTATTAAAATAAAGAACTGCCACTCTCCTTCAATAGCAACAAGAGAATTTCAAAATCATTATACAATAATATACTTCCAAATTATTTACTGCTGTATCTCCATACCTCTTTGTGCAAATTTTGAAGAAGTGACTAGAAGATAGAACTGACCTCTATTTGGTTATACTTGCAAACCAGGAAAACAAGGCAGCATCCACTGATGCTGGGTCCAATTGGTGGGGATGGGAAATGTCCGGGCTGTCCAAATGAGCGTGACCACACCCAAAGCACATTGGGGACTCACTCCCTGGCACTCACGCTCCTCTGGGAGTATGCTGAGTGGCACCAGCTCTGTATTGGGCCATGTGGGTGGAGGGCTGGGCACATGTCTGTGCCAGAGCAGTGTTTTATTTCTAAACATGGGTGGACATGACAGCTCAGCATATCCACAGCTGCATGGACAAGCTGATTACAAAGGATGAGCAGTCCACATATGGTGCAGTCCCACAGAGCAGGCATGATGGCTCTGCCCTGTGGCTGATGGAGCCAAGGTGGTCCTTGAATGTGTGCTGGTTGCAGATCTAAAAATCCCCTCATGATTGTTAATAACTCTGGATCAGTTTGAAGACATGGAGGCAGGAGGCAATGACAAGCTCTCCACTGCAAGGCGGATGCAAGGGATACAGGGGCTACTCTTTCCTTTAGGTGACTTATTGTGCTGTTTTCTTGGGATCATATTCACATAGCTAAGCTGCTCTCTCCAGCTTTGGAGTCAGCAGTGCTGCTCAGAAGCTGTTTTTCTGGTCAGTTTTTCTTTGAAGCTGATTGTTTCCACTCCTAAAATATCATGTCAGGGTGAGTTTTGATCCCTGCAAATGGGTGAGGATGTTTGTTGCTCCCAGCAGGATCTCTGCAGCACTTTCAACTAAAAAGAAAGAAAACAAATCCCCACACTGCTGTCAAAATCAGCTGTGACAATAAACATCACTGTCCTGAGGGGTGATAGGGGAGGGTGGTGGGTCAGGAGGCACGGGAAGCCAACAGCTTACATCAGCTTTTCAGATCACCCTGGCTAAGGCTGATTCTGTGTGAACTTCAGCAAAGAGCCTGCTCCAGGTAAGAGGGGAAATTGCTCAGTCATCCTGAGGCTTTTCCTCAAAACTCCAGTAGAAAGAGCTTCAAAAGACAGCACGTTGAGAAAGAATGAGTGAGATCACAAAAATTTGAGGGGTACAGCTGATTTCTGCTGTGAATTGCAGCAAAACTCCCCTCCTCCTCCCAGACAGTTTTATGGTACATCTGGCTGACACAAATGGGTTGTCCTGGGTGAACTGGGCTGGTGTTTATCAAGCCTTCCTTTAGTACATCAGCATCTTCTAAGGTTGGATCATCTCATACCCCCAACTGGCAAGCTGTTTAGCTCTCCTCTCTTTGCCATCTCTCTTACAGTGTGATTTATCTTATAAATAACATCCCAGTGTGACCTGCTGAATAAATCTCATGTTTAGGAAAAGCCTCTTATGTTTATTTGAAAGAATCACCAGAGAAGTGAAGAGCTTTGATATGGAATGTAGGAAGTCAGATAAGGAGGCTGATAAACTCTATGTTTGCTCTAGGTTACATGGTTGAAGGAGAGTATTTTGCTGTATACCATGATGCAAGCATCTGAAATAGACTGTTTAGGTGAGCTAATTTCCAGTCAGGTGCAGTAAGACTATGCATTTTACAAATTATGCCATTGATGGGCTTGTCAGGAAGGCAGATGGATACTAAATGTAAACAAATCCACAACAAGGACCATTTCTTCATTTGTTTGAACAACTGTGGTTCTGGAAGTCTCCAAATCATCCCTCTGAGGAGGCCTCCCAAATCCTACAGAGATAGAATTGTGCAGATTAAACCAGACCTCCTAAATCTCAGAATAAGATTAAATAATTAAGGTGAACATCTGTAACTGCAATAGAAGGCAGCTTTATTTTATATCGTGCAGTGATGATGCTGCTGGCCCATGATTGCAAGCCACAGACCTGCTTTCTTATGTGACCTTGATAACTAAGAATGAAGTGAATTTGGATGGAAACCAACATAAGGATTCAACCTACAGAATACTATTTCTTTCAGAAGAATTGTTCTCCTGCTCTGAATATTTACTTCAGGCTAGGCCTGCGTAAATGCCAGGAGTCCAATGTTTATCAGATTTCTTCTGATATCTTTTGGTTTTGAAAAGGAAGAGTTCTATTCTGGGAAACATTTATACCCTACAGTCTACAATCTTGCTTTCAGTATTGAAAATTTATATTTTAAACAGATACTTTTTTACCAGTGCTACCAGAAATTCTGTCATTACTGAATTTGAGATGAGTTAAAAATATCTTCCTTTACATTCTGTGTTTGTTTCTCAAGTTGGGAACTGAAATGAAGTTTTTAATTTGGGTGGGTTTTCTAGGTTTCTAGTACTGCCTTGCTTGTGGTGTGTGGCTATTACATAGTAACATAATACTTATTTACCTAGACCCAGCTGTTTTTACTGGAACAGAACACCCCTTACCAGCACACCTTTCAAAAATTTTCAATTTCCTTCAAGTTCTGGCAATAAATAAAAAAAAGAGAAAAGAAGAAGAGGGTTGTCTGTAAGCTGATAGTAGCTTTTTAAACGTAGTGATAATGGCCCAGCATTGGTGAGAGGAAAACCTGTGCTCCAGGCAGACACTTAGAGCCTGCCCTGCACAAGGACTGTGGATCTGTGGCCACCAATCTGCACTCCTGCTGGAGTCCAGCACTGGGGCTGAGAGCACAACAGGCCAGCTACACCTGCACCCAGCAGCCCCTGCACCCCAGAGACAAGAGATTATTCAAGTCTGATAATTCACTGTCCAAGTGAAAAGTTTGTCCAGCCGTGTACTGAGTGTTTCTGAACACCAGAAGTGAAGAAGTATACTGTAGTACTTCCCTGAGTGTTTATTTCATTCAAGTATTTATTTCACAGTCCCTGCTGCTGGCAGCACCGAGACACCCTGTCCCCTGGTTTGAAATCTGGGATTTCCAGACAAGGTCTTTGGGAAAGCTTTACTGAACAATGTGGCTGTCCCACATGGACCTGAGACACTGATGCTGCTGGAAAGGCACATGAGACCAGGGTGGCAGTGTGTGTCAACTGCGCAATGCCAGGAACCTTGGTGTCCCTGGCATGCAGAGGGATGCTGCTCTCAGTCCTGTCCTCCTGTGAGCACACAGCTGCCCAAGTACACCATGGCAAACCCATGGGCTTGGTGTTCCCCTCCTCTGCATCACAGCTCTTGCCAGCCCACCTGCTGTTCCCACTGGACTGAAGTGAAGCCATCTGATCTCTGGTGGGATGGGGGGGGCAGCTGCTGTGGCAGAATCAGGGGTGGCACAGCCTGTCCCCTCTGCAGGCAGAGGCTTTGCCTGCAAATGCCCACGGCCCCTTTACAGCCATTTGTTGTTCTTGGGAAATCTCTCTCATCAGAAATAGCTCTCCCCTCCACACCTGGTGTATTTATAGAGAACAGTCACGGTCCCACTCAGCTAAACTGAGGCTGTTCAAACCCTGCTACACTACCTCTGTCTGTGCTTTGACAGCCTGTGTCTAATAAAAATTCAGTCCCTTGGCTCTAAGTCTAGAGCTCAAATCAGTATGCAAAAACAAATGCAAATACAGGAGAGGTCTTGCTGGTTGATGCAGGTGAGCAGAGAGAATGGTTCTGCCCTTCTATTCATCTTTTTCCTGTCTTGGCTTTCATTTGTGACCTTATTACAAGTCTTGGCTCTGGAATTTCCACTGCCTTTTCCTGTGGCATCCTTTGTATACAGACAGAATATGTTAGCAATCAGATTCAGCATCATTTTTTCCACTCTGTCTGGAACTCTGCAGCTCTGGGGTGTCAGCTCTCCTGCTGATAGCTTTGAAGCTACTTTTTACCATCTCACGAGTGTCGCTAAATTTTGAGACATCTCCTTGTTAGAAAATACAGGGAGATGTTGCTGCTCAATTTTCTTTCCATTTCTCCACTCAGTTATTCCTCCTCAGCACAACTTATAACAACATGCATGCAGTCATTCTCCTTCTGACCAGCATGGATTTCAGCCAGTTGATTTCCCATCAAGTGCAATTTTATTTTTTTTCTATTTTTCTATTGCTTCACTTCCCTTTTTTTTTTTTTTTTTTTTTTTTTTTTTAAGTGTATGTAGTGCACAAGATTCCTATAAAACCTTCGGTAGACTTTTTGAACCTATTTCTGTAGCTTTTTTATTTGTATCTAGCAATATTTATCTACTGTGAATTTTAAATACATGTATTTTGAGCCTGAGTTTTTGGCAGTTATTTTCCACATCTGGGTCATCACCTTGTTAATTTTTGGACAGCTGCTCCTCTATCATGCTTTAAATACAGGTTTTGGTTAGGGATGGGCCAGCCTATTTATTTCAAGTAAGAACAGATCAGAGCCATCATGCCTTACACAAACTCGGAGAGGATCAGCCAAAATCGTGGGAATAGGATAGATTTTTTTTTGCCCTGAGGCTGAAGAGAAAGTTTTATTTAGGGAACTCACTCTTTCCCTCTTCAGATGTCAGTCAGGTAAATTGTTCGTTCAACATGGCTGGCATCTTCTTCTTGGCTGAAAGCAGACAGACGACTCAGTCTAATTGCACAGAAAGGTTAGCCTGCTTTACCTTTTCAAGTAAAACAGGTTTATATGTTTCTGTGGAGCTGGCTGAACAAACAACAGGTGGATCTAAAAAAGCCCTCTGGAAAATCCCTACAGTTGATGCACTGGGAAATGACAGGGGAGTGTGTTACAGCCACTCCCCTTGCTAGGGCAGCCTGTGTTCTGCTAATGCCCTGAGAGAGTAGGGGAGTGGAGGACAGGGACAGTGCCAGAGGGTAGCCTGACAACAGAAAGTGCATTCTGAAAGTTTAGGTAAACTGTGCCAAAGTCATGACTTTATGTGCTTGTCCATATTCAGTCTAGAACCTGTCTCAGTGAAATTTCTAGGGTTCTGCAAAGAGCTCACTTGAAGTATAGATAGGCATTTGTATGCTTGTTATAAAGATCAGTGTGAACAGGGAGGTGGCCATCTAGAAGTGGGACATGATGACTTTTCACATAGTTGCTAAACAAAAATGTGACAGCAGAGCTCAAGGTGTTAAATTACTTGGTTGTTTTGGAGGATAGTTCTGACTTAAAATATGTAATCTGTACCTCCTAACCTTACTGCCCATACTAGGTCTGCTACTGGTATAAAGGGACTAACCTCCAAAAAGTTCTGAACTTTTTTTCCCTTTTAAGTCTTTCAAAAATAGCTTGCAATTGGATTAGATTTCATTCTCAACCACTGATCTCAAAATCTACTGTAGCTTTTTTCCACTTGAGCTATTCAGGTAGAGGAAATGCAGGCTGAGTGGTCCTCACTCAGAGCTGTGGGGTGAAGAGCAAAGGGTGAGGAGGGACCCTGCACTGCTGACCTGCTCCTTAGGCATCCAGAAATAGTACTGTCAATAGGGCAGCCAACTGGCCTGTTTGTAGGTGAATGGAAATACCACTGGCCTTTTGCATTAAAGAAAAAACCCAACCCAACCCCCCAAAAATCAAACAACTCATCTAGTCTTTTATCCATCTACAGTAGGAAACTCATTTGGCAGCATTTGCCCTGGCAGTGACTTGTGCTGGTACACACTGGGAGATGCTTGGAGATGTCTCCTACTGCCCTGGAAACACGGTTGGAAAAAATCTATATGAAAAATTGCTGCTCCAAAACACACACCTTTGGTTGCACCATGATGCCCCAGATCAGTGTATGTGCCTCTGTTCTGGAAAAGAATCACACTATTACCAAAAACAAGGGATGGGGATCCATAAATCTAGGCTGAGGCCATGCCATGTCTGGTCCCCACGTCCCTGTTTTCTGCCATGTTGCCTGCACTGCCACCTCCCTCTTGCCTATCCCACAGGTTTCCCTCTGCCTGGAAGGAAAGGGAATTATCTTCCCTACACACCTCTGCCTTGCCTCCTGCCTGCACTGAGGGAGGTGCTATCTAGTAAGTTTATTTAACAAGAATGGAAAACAGCATTTAATGATCATATGGCCAGGTGGGGCTGGTCACTTCCAGTGAAGTGCAGGACGGCACCTACAAAGGGGCTGGTACCTGCTGCTGCCTGGTTTTACTCTGCTGGATGATGCCTACTCAATACCTAACTTTGTCATGCTTGTTTTCTCATGGATCCGGTCCCTCTAAGAGGTTTTTCTCTTCATAGTGACACAGCAAAGTACCACCCAGCCAAGTGAATCTTCACAAAGGGTTTTCTGCAATAGATGAATTTCTGTATTATGGGAAAGGACCTCTCTGAAATAGCTAAGTCAAGGACATTTTTAGTGTGCTGCATGCGGTATTTTTTTTTCTTTAGTTTTAACTTTTGCTAATAGTTCTCTGGTAAGCATCATTAAAGCTCACCACAAAAGCTGCAGTAACCTTGTGTGTTTCTCTCTGTATGGAGCTACTCCTGGGAGGAATCCACACTCCTGTGGTTCAGCACAGGCTGTCTCTGTTTCCTCTGTCTCTGAGTCACAGGACTGTGACACTAGGACGGTCATGGGACTGCAGAACATACCAGTGGGTGGATTTGGGGTTTCTTTCATCATAACCTTAGCTGATACCTCTTTTCCCTCAGTGACCTTGTGCTGGTTTTTACAAAAGTTAAGCCATATGCAGTGTTAGCATATAACCCTCCAGTCGATATTTAGGTTCCTGGGAAGCATCCCTTCCATGCGGAAGTCACCAAGTTCCATACCCACAGACCGGTTTCCATAGTAACTAATGTGGTTCAATGAGAGGGGAAAATCAGAGGATTTCGAAAAGCAAAGACTAACACTGGAAGGGAGTAAGTGGAACAAACCGTATGTACAGCGGCTTGGGGCACACCACAGGTTTTATGATGTGTGTTTCAGGCAGACTTGCATGGTTTGTGAACCGTTCCTTTCCTCATAAGACATGTGGTTGTGCCAAAAGCTTGGCGGTGCAAGGTAAAATGATACTTCACAGTATTGCACACTTAGAAACCCTGTGTCAGCTTATATTTATTCAAGCACTTCATGAGCACGTGGAGGCAAGGGGAAAGTGAGTTTTACTGCCTATTTCAAAGAAAATTGTCATACCAATATTTTATGACCTTTGAAGAAGGAAATATGCATTCTTCCAATCCTCCTTCGTCATCCCTGCTTCAAAAATGGAAGATGTCAAACAGTAGAAAAGAGCAGGAATCAGGCAGAACCATTTTTCAGCTTCTCATTCATTCCATACTATCAAAAATGCCACCATCAGTGAGTGTAAAATTATGGTGCAGCTAACATATTCTTATATATACTGGTCAGAGTCACTATGACTGATCCATTTTTGCTTGAGCTGTAGAATCTGATGAACCTAATGAAAGTGAGTATTCTCCTTCAGCCATGTGCTATAACTCAGGGAACAAATATGTAGGTTAAAAATATGTCTGAAATTAATTAATTATGTGAATCTAGAATCTTGCATATCACAGATTGCATGGCCTGACATATATTCCTGTGGAAAGCAAATGTTCAGAATGTTAATTCTGCAGAAATAATTATTCACAAGTCAGGAACAATAAGTTAAAAAAGGCATAGGAAACTTTGCATTAATACATCAGTACCAGTAAGTGTACATGTTAAACTGACAGCATGCATATTGCAATGCCTTTTCCTAGGACACAGTAAACTAAGAAGAAGCAAAACCACATAAAGTAAGATTCATGCCACCCAAGCTTAGCTGGGTTATGAAAGTTGTCTGAGTTAGTCTTCTTGGCTCCATTTTTAATTAGTGCATAGTAACAGATGTCTCCTGTTGTTGACTCACCCCATCTATTTTAGATTGCCCATTACAAGTTCCTGTTGCTATTCCTTTACTAAGAGGGAAACTAATGGATGATTAGATTTAAACAACCAAAGGCTGGTGAGGTGAAGCCCATCTAGAGGTGTACATCCGGTGAAGGTCAGAGGACAATAACTCTTCAGAGAAAGGAGACTGGCTCTCTAGTCCACATTCCCAGCCACAAAAAGGGCTAGGATCTGTTTGTTGTCCTTGAGGCGCAGCATAGGCTGTGTTTTTCTAGTTATACATTTCAACCTCCAGGTCAAAATAATTGCACCTACTCTGTCTATTAGAGATGGCCCCTGTCCCTGCTAACCCTAGACTGGTCCTGGGCACTGTCTGGGAAATCACTGTGAGGTGTCAGTCTGAACTGTGCAACTTCAACACACTGATAGTTTGACAGTATGGAAAAACCCCAGGAGAGGAGCCATGACACAGCATTGCTTACTAATGGAGGTATAGCTAGAGAATCAAAATCAGGAAGGAACCCATTAGGTGGAAAGGCACAGTGGCTGGTGTGACATTATACCTGTTAGAGAAATGACTAAGAAATTTCTATAAGCTGAGCAGCGGAAGTGAGGGAGTGCAACAGAATTAAAAAGGAAAATCCACACGGGCTTTGACGATCTCGGGCACACAGAGAGCACGGCTATTCTGGGCCTTGGTGAGACTGAGAGACAGACACAGCATTTCCTGGCAATATGCTCAGGAGTGGAAGCGTGATGTTCAGATCAGATGTACAGCTACTTCTTGCCTCCATAGCTAAAGCAGGTGGAAGTAGCCGAGCGGGGAATGTCACACAACCGCAGCTCGCTGTCTGCATGCTCCATCTCTTTCTGGAGCAACATTCAGCAGGAGGAACCAAAATCCCCTGAAGGAAAAGCAAGGTGAGGAGAAGCCAAACACCCTGCAGGGCTGCAGATCAGAGAAGCACTTTACTAATGTTCTCTATGCACTTTTCCATGCTGATTCGTGTTTCTGGGGCATAAAGGTGAGCAACCAAGCAGGAGTTATCATTTCTCAGCACCCTTGAGCCCTGTTGCACCAAAGGGAAAGAATAAAGAGAGTTGCCAAGAGGTGAGTGCCCCAAAGAATGAAGGGGATGCACAGGGACAGGCAGCCAGCCGTCACTGTGTCCTGATGGCAGAGAAAATCACAATACAGCCCACAGAGCACTGCAGCCACGTGTGCTTTAATGCATTTTGCCCTGTGATAAAGAAATTACACAGATTACATTGGAACATGGAAAATATGATTCATCCAGTCTCCAAGTACCAACCTCTCCATCCATCAAGTCTGAAGTGTGCAGTGGAAGCTGAGGCGAGGCGGAGTTTCTGGGGAGCGGTCTGCAAGGCTCCATCTCCTCCTGTCTCTCTCCCTTCTTCCTAAACACAGGTGAGAGGACCCTGTTCATGCTAATAAGACATGAGGGGGTCCTTTTGAGCTGTGGGGGTGACCGGAGGTGCTGCTGGTGCTGGTGAGCAGATGGTTGTGCTGTGTGAGCTCCCCCATGGTGCTGGTGCCTCTGGCACCCTGGAAGACCCTCAATGCCTTCATTCTCCTCTGCCTTGGCCTGCCATTGCCTGCCAGTGCTGTGGATCCCTACAAGAGTGCCTCAACCCAGACTCACCACTCGTCTTTGATGAAAATAAGTCATTGTGTTCCAGGTACTGAAGTGCTGATGAGAGCAGATGAAGCACAGTGGATGTGCAGGGGAAACTGTGACTTCCCTTACTTGGGAAGAAAAAGTAACTCCCCTTATGCAAAGGTGCAAAGGTTTCCTGTAGTAATGTGGTTAAGCCTGTATTCCAAGAGAGTAAGCTGAAATTACTGAAGCTCAATTTGCGTTTTGAATGTGCATAATTGAAAGTATTAATTATTTCACTGAAGATGCAGGAGCCACAGCCAAAGCATCTGTGTAACTCCACTTGTACCTCAGGTATATCAGTAGGATATAGATAGTACTAGGACATAGGATAGGATATGCAGCAGCTGGTGTAGTGCTAAGCAAATGAACAGTTCTTACTTCTTATCCACCAGCACTTTTGATTTACAACAGCCACATGAATTTGGAGACTGCAGCAAAAATGCTATAGGGCTTTGCATTCCTCAATAGAGTTAGAGAAAGTTTTAAAACTTGGGTAAGAGAGACAGATGAGATGAGAAATTGTTGTAGGAGCTTTAATATTCGAAATTTTTCATTCATATTGGAATCATTACCTGATTTTGTTATCATGGAAGCCTCAAGATCCATCAAGGACTAAGAGCTTTCAGGTTTCAATTAAAACACCAGAATTTCAAGTGATACCATAAGAAATATTATTTGGGTGTAAAAGAACAGGCAGCACATAATCTCGCTAGTGCAAATCAATTTTATACCTGCCTGTCAGCCAAGCTGTTGATGTGCCATGCATAACCTTCCCCAGCTCAAGGTAACATTGCTATACCAAGCTTCAGTGAGGGTGGATTAACCTAAGGCAGGATTACTTGGTCTTTGGAAGAGTCTTAACCTGCCCACTCACCTCAAATATTATCCTGGTAGACACATATGGAACTATAAGATTCTGCTGCAATGTCCTTCCATTCTCACCCAAGCCACGTGTTAACGCCTGGGTTCTGGGACAAGGGATCCACAACTGGGACAAGACAGGGACTTCTGGTGCAATCCTGTCCTCTCTCAATGCAACATCCGGTGATGAAGCCTGAACTGTTTCAGGGGACTGAAAGACATGTGACTGTGTATGTCCTACTCTGCTTGCCTTGCTATATGGGGTGGTAGCGGGGTACAGAGATGTGGTGGTAAACAGTGTGGAAACAGATGATAAGCAGTTTGAGAAGTGCATGTGCTCTGTGAATATTTCACACAAGTGCACCATCCCTGCAGTTCAACAGCAACTCTCAAAAAAGACCAAAATCCCATTTCTAGCTATGCCTTGGCCTCTTTTATGCTTTTGGGAAAATTGCTTAAAGGCACATATTTCCGAATAACGAATTGGAAACTTCCTTTGATGTGACTTCCATGAGCGTCTGTTATTACCTCCTAGAAGCCGGACCATGAGAAGGCATTTTAACTGGTGCTTGATGGCAGGGCATGGGAGAATGTCCCAGCCTAGTCAGGACAATTCCTAAACGTGGGCAATTCCCTTTCTGCTCTCTATGATCTGGTTCCCATCAGATGGAATCCTTCATATTGGGAGGGGGACACTGCTTGCTCCACTTAGCTTTCCATCATCTGGATTAACCCCAGTTTAGCTTCTCTATGATGGGGCTAAAATACCTACTGATGCTGTGGAACAACTCAGCCATAAAGTGAGCTTCTGCTAGCGCATTCAGGATTAGTTTAAGGAAAACTGCTCCTAAGAAAGTACAGAGAGAGAGAGAGAGCCCTTGAGGCATTAAATATTTTAGTTAGTCTGGTTGGGGTGTTTAAATGCATACAGGGATTAACACTTTAACACTATCCACCCAAACTCAAAATGCCAGTCTAATAAAGTTTGAAAAAGTGTATGCAAATATTGAAAGTGGAAGATTAAAGACAGAATATTGGAAATAGAAACCTTGAATAAGTAAAACTGTTTTATAACTTGTTACTGTTATTTTGACCTTTCAATATGTTTTCCTAAATTTTATTATGAGGCAATATTTTGATTGGAAAGGAGGGGTATGACCTGTGAGGTAGTGTTCAATGGGAAACATTCTATAAACAGTGATGAACCAGCTAGGTCCCTCTTCCACACAGGGTAAGGTAAATTAAATTAAAACTTATTATTCTGGTTTCATAATTCCTTTTGCTCCCCATGGCCCAGCACACACACATGTGCAGAGTGCCCATGAGGTTTTAAGTTTGTGAAGTTCTGAAGGGAGAATGCCCAAATCCCTTTTTTTAATTTTTTTTTTTAAACAGACACGATTTCTTCCTTACTTTACAAAGCAGAAGACTGGAGATGCAATCACTGACATTCTTATCAAGCAAGACCACCAGATGACCCTTTCTGACTCCAAGCTTGAATCTTTTCCTATGTTTGGTCAAAGAACTACTGTCATCCTTGCAAGTAGTATCTCCTGCTGACTGTGCTTTTTGGCTGCAGCTCTGTGTCTGTTTTTCTTCATGGATGTGAGGCCCATTAGAAGATTTAGTGGTTTCTTTTCTTGATGGCAGCATCTCAGGCAGTGCTTTCAGTAAGAAAAACACTAGTAAGAGCAATTAGATTTGGTCCTGAAGATTTGCTTGTAGGTGGGTATTCTCCATGGGCACCCAAACTGAGAGGTGTTTCCCTAGAGCCTTTCTGTTACCTTTCTTTCTGGAACAAAACCAAACCAAAAACTAAAATGGAAGAATACCCTCTAACCTTCCAGATTCCTCGGGCTCATATTACAGTTTATTATCTAGAAGTAGTTAATTGTAAGCATGATAGTCAATAAAGTATGTTCTTGGGATGGCAAGACCCTTGCTGCTGCTATGTATGATTAACTTGTTACAATCTTTGCAGACGAAAAATTTTTGTTCTTCTCCAATACCTTGTGGAGAGAGAAATTACGTTTTTATCTGGGTTGTGCCTGATGCTTCCTTCTCCCACAGATGTCCTTATTCTGCATGTATACTTGCACAGCTTGTTGTGCCCCAGTTTTATGTTACACTCCTTATTGTTTGTGGGTAGCATTAATAATTTTCATTGTGCTTCATTCTAAAGGGCTGATGATCTGACTCTCTCTGTTCCTCTATTTTGGCATATACATTTTTCTTGCACAGCTGTTAGAACAAAGAGTATTCTTTTGAGATGACATCTTTCAAATCAAACTGGAAAATGGTCATCTGGCAGCTCCTTGTCTGGTCTGAATGGCAGTAGTGGGTACAGTAATACGCAGTATAGAGCTGCTAAAGAAGTTTTGTGCAGAGCTGTATTTCTTAGAAACAAATGAATCAAAGAAGCTCAAGCTCTGTGCTTCTCTGGACTTGCCATGGGAGAGCTGTGCTTTATGGTGTATTCCTTCACCTTTTTACCTGAAACATTTTATAAAATTAGTTTGGTTTTAGATTGCAGACTGCTTATCTCCTGCAGATACTGTAAAGATCAGCCCCTTTAGCACCTTCCTCTGAGCTCATTTCTCAACAGTGCTTCCCATTTAAAGTCTGCAGGAAACTGCACTGTTCTGTGTGAAAGCGGTAGTAAAAATGTATTTCTTATGACAGGAAAAATTATATTGATTCAGACTTCACAGAAGTGCAGATTAACACAGGGTTCAATGCTGACAGGTAATGGTTTTCATTAATAAACTTCTCAAGACTTTACCCTCAACAGCTCAGCTAAAACGGAAGGCCTTCAGATTAGTGACCAAGATGTTGTACTTCCTAAGATGTGCATCTGTTAAATTACTTAATTAACCAATTGTCCAGCTGTACATAAATGTACAGTGAGAATGTTTTTAGTGTTAGACAGATTCTTTGCAGATATTGAGTTAGCTGGTACCATCTTATTAGGAAACCTGGCTGACCCACTGAATTTTGCTTTTCTTTTTTCTCTGCACTTATTAGGGCATTTGGTACTCCTCTGTTGCCCCTAATACTTGTAAGATATAATTGTGGGCCAAAACACATCCACTACCTGGGCATGCAGCCTCCTTCAGACAGGGAGTCCCATGTCCTTGCCCTCGGACTTTTCTTCTCCCTTGCTTGTGTCAAGATTATTCCTAGCCTTGAGATGTGGATGTGCTCACTATGCCCTTGTTCTGGGACAGGAATATCACCTTGTTCCTTGGTGATATTTTAATAATTAATTATCAAAGGCCTTCTTTTCTCATAAGAGATGACTTTTTATATTTGATGTGTGACACCAGGCTTTAGTGCCAGATGGACGTTTTCGAAATGCATTTACAATCTGAAGTGATTTATAATAGAACAAAGATTTGTTTTTATCAAGTCTTCCCCTCCTCACCTATTTTAAAGATTAGTTCCAGTTATTGGTGGCAGCAGTGTCACAGTGTCATGATAGAGCCCGTGAAGGCAGGAGCATAAGAGGGGTGGAGGCACATATGCACCATGGAGGTAAGGGTCTGCCAAAGTGAGACAGGGCATGGTGGAGCTCCTCTGCAGCAAGGGTGTCTGGCTGTGGCTGGGGGATGAGGCCACATCCTGACATTGTGGCATGGTGGTAGGTCAAGCAGTCATCCACTAGGAAGGAGTTGAGGGTTCTTTTTCATGGAGGCTGTGTCGCACAGGCATGAGAGAGAGAATGGCACATGTTACCTTGTGCTGCCTCCAGAAATCCCGCATCACTGTAGTCATGGAGTTGCAGTTTATGAAATGCCCCATATCTGTGGAAAGTGATCTGGGAACTGAAAACTTTAGAAGAACAATTACCTCTGTAAGAAGAAGAGTCTCTTGCATGTCTTATTTTAAATTGGGTACCTTTGCATGTTTATGTTTTCCTTTGTTTTCTACTAAGAAGACATAAAGGCATTGACAATGTGTAAGTGGAATCTAATTACAGGATCCTTACTCCTGTCAGATCATCTTGCAAATAAATTCAGGATCCTTTAAGGCAGAGAGACATTGTTAATATTGTCATTGTTTTGACATGTTTTCCACACGAAGGATGGCGATATGCTTACAATCTATACCTTTTTATTTTGGCCAGGAAAAAAAAATGCGATGGGGACAGAGGAATAGCAGGTGAGAGCCAAACTGAAGTCTTTAGGAGGATACATGTTGTTTCCTTTATAACATGGGCTATCTGTTTGGCTTGGCTGAGCAGCAGCCTACATACCACTGATCCTTTGCAAACCAGGGGGGAACCTTCCCTCTGCAGTCTCAGAGGCTTGTGAGCCTCTGCAGCCAACCGTGTTAACTATCAGTCAGTGAATATAAAGAGTTTTGAAAATGTTTTGTAAAAGTCCCCCTGAGAAGACTTACCGCTCAGAGGACCTCTCTAGTCATCTCAAATCTTTCCAAGGGCTACACATATCCATGCTTGCTATTTCCAGTAAAGATGTCTTGTCACAGTGGTGGTCAGTGTGTACTACTCAAACGGGCAGCACTCTGGGGCCACATGAACCTCTTGGCTATTTTTATGCCATGGAAATAGATCATTCCCCTAATCAGCCCTAGACTGAAGGGGAATCAAAGTGTTTTAGGGCTTCCTGTCCCAAAAGCCCGGGAATGCCTCAAATG
The DNA here is from genome assembly GCA_038380795.1 of Pyrocephalus nanus. Classification (NCBI taxonomy): domain Eukaryota; kingdom Metazoa; phylum Chordata; class Aves; order Passeriformes; family Tyrannidae; genus Pyrocephalus; species Pyrocephalus nanus. The sequence goes on from CM076260.1 coordinate 47,107,617, forward strand.
ACTGAGAATTAGCTCTATGGTTTCTGAGTCTGTCTGTGCAGTCTGGTATTAGTCTCCAAGAATTTTCCAAAAATATCCTTGGAAAACGGCAAGGAGAGGGTTATAAGGAGGCTGGTGCCAGGCCTTTAACATTCTCAAAAGTCTACCCAGGAAAAAAATAAACCCCAAACCATTCAAACAATGCAGTCTTACACAGAGATTTCTAAGACTCAGCAGTACAGCATGCTAAGTATTAATAGTGACTTGTTTAGTATCCAAAAATTCATCACCCGCCTCCATCCCAAGGAGCATTCAGCCAAATGACATGAGGAAATTTCATGTGTACAGTTGCAATCCTGCTCCTTGACAACACTGGAAAACAATGAAAAGCTTCATCCTTACAAATACCATGTGAGAGCATGACCTCGCTTAGGGAGAAGTGCAGTGGGATCAGACTTGTCCACTGGGGAATTTGGACAAAGCAGATGTGGAAATCCCAAGCCTGTAAAGGACATGGGGGCTTGCTACGGTCAGATCCTTGTGCTTGCAGGGAGCTGTGTCATGAATCTGATTCCAACTTCCTCTTCAAGCTAACTAGGAGCTCCTCCACTCCTGTTTTGGAAAACTTTTAATATTTAATCTTAATTATTGCTTATATTTGCAACTATGTATCTTCATGCATTCCAGGTAAATAAGTGATGAAGCAAGACGTGTTATGACTCACTTATTCTTCTTACACACAAGCTTAAAATTTCTGTAAATGCAAAAGGGAAATAAATACCCAACAAGAGTATTATATAAACTGTGGAGTTGGAATCTAATGTATCTAGCTTCCAGGCTTACCAGAGTCTCCCAAACCACTCCTTTGCAGGATGAATTTGTATGAATTAGGAAAATTAATGAAAGTATCTTCTGTTTTATGATTCTGCTTTATGATTAAACTTGAGAATCATTCCTCCTGTGGTCTTCTGACAAAAGATCTGCCCTCCCCAGGTGTCACCTGCACATTGCCAAAAAGCTTTCCAGAGAACAGCATGCTGGTGCTCATCAGCAAAATCTACTGCAGATCTCAGGGTCCCAAATCCCTTGAAATAAGTGACAGGAGTAGGGACATAAGCTGAACAAAACATGTGTGCACACAGGATTAGACCTCAAGAAGAAGAATGAAGAGCACATGTAGATTTGGACCATGTACAGCAGCCCAGCCTAGATATGGATTTAGCTTCTGAATTTACTGCATGTAATATCATCAAAATACACCCAATCTGAATGCTGTCTCCACTATTTCTTATGACACATTGGAAAGGTCATTGTGAGCAATAACTTACAAAAGCATTTGAAAGAAAGTCCCTTTTTTGAAAAAATCACAGTCTGAAGCAGTGATTTTCAGAGTTCCCCCCTCATGACCTTGTTCTTCCATGGCCTCAAGTGGCAGTGTCCCTGGCACGAGCTGCTTCCAAGCTCACGGCTCCAAGAGAGGGAACCATTGACCTGGAAACACCGTCTGGCCAGCAGCTCTAAGGCAACCCCCTTGCTTATTATTTATTTGTATTGTAGAGGGCCTAGAGAGATGCTGCCGGGCTCGGTCCCGGCAGGGTGCCTGGCAGTTGATGGCAAGGAGGGGAGGAAGCAGTGCAGTGGTTGCAGCAGACCAGCTGGCTCACCATCACGAGGCCTGGGGGGTGGGCAGTGTGGCAGAGGGGCGTTTGAGGGAACATCTGAGGGGGCAAGGCTGGGCTGATGGTAGAGCTGTTGTGGGGACTTCCTTTCACAGCAGACGTGTGGCAGGGCAGGAAATATTTCCATATTTGCTAGAAATTCTTTGCAATTATTGTGCAACAGCAGGGGAACTATGCTATGACAGGAACTCCTACAAATGACCAACACATTACCGTTTGGTTAGTCTGTGCGAGGCCCGGAAAAGAACTGGTCTGCTATCGTGTTTTTTTTCTAGCCTCTCTGCATTTCAACAGTATCACAGCAAGGTTGTTTTCAATTAAAAAGAAGTGTCAGGAAGGTAGTATACATTACCAGAGGCATTTTGGTAGAAAGCAATCTCATACTACACAGAAAACACTACCAATATTCATAGTTCCAGATTACTTCTTTCCAAAATTTGCTCTAGCACACTGCGTGCTTTATACAACAAATGCTACTTTAAATGAAAATAATTAGACCAAAATAAAGCATAACATTTTTTTTCAAATATTTTTTTCTTGGGTGAGGAGATACTCATAGCAATGAGATGAATGTTGGAAACAGTTTTCTGATGTATACAAATTGAAAATGGATTCTCAGGTAGAGATAGAAACCTGGGAAATGATCATGATGAAAAAGTCGTAGCAGAAATAATAGACTCGGGCAAAGGTTGAACTGGACCTGAAACTGTAATATGAAGTAGCTTTAAAAAGCTGACTGTAATTTGCAAATGTGAAACCTAAAAATCCTAACAACATATCAAATTTCAGAAGGAAAAAAGTAATTTGAAGATATGTCAGTGTTGTCACTAGAAGTAAAGAGAAATTCTTTGGCTATCTCTTAGCTGCGGAAAAGAGGCAAGAAAAAAGAAGTATTAGCTAGGGATAAGAAAGGTGATAGCTACAAAAGAAATATATAAAGCTGTATGCAAAGCTGAGTGTCATGAAGAATGTTTTGGCAGAAGGCTGTACAGCAATGGAGTGATCTGTGCAGAAACTGGTTAGACCATAGGTGGCCTCTGTAGTGATGATGAGTTCATCTCTTGCTGTATGACATCTGACCAAGAGGAAACATGAGAAAACTTACAAGAAGTTAGCAGGGACATGGGCCAGGGCTGTGAGATGAGCGGATCTTGTATCACAGTTGTCCACCACAAAAATATCTCCTACTGTCATTTCATGCTTGATGTGCTATTTGATACAAGAAAAGAAAAAAATGTGAAAATTAAGTACATGGGATAAAATAATGCTAGAAGAATGTGAAATGCAGGATCTAAGACTGCATAAGGAGAAACAGCTAACAAAATATGTTGTTGACTACTGTGATAGGAAGTTCCCTGCACAGGATGTGCCACACGAAGATGTGCAAAATCATCAGGAACCATGGTTCCTATAAAGGAAACAAAACAGGAAATGTCATGAATCATCAGCAAGCAGGCACTGGACAGGTTACAAGCTTGATCCTGAATGAAATTAATAATTTAGCAAGGTTAGAAAAAAGATACTTAAATAGCATCATAATATTATGACACAAGCTTAGGAAAGACGGACTGAAAATTAATGCTGATCATCTCTGCTCAGCAGCAATATGTGAGAGAGAGAAGTTACACTGCCACAGTGTGGGATGCCTCATTAAATAAACAATCTCAGACACTAATTAAGACTATACAGAAACAGATACAAAAAGGCGAGCATGCTTGGAGACTTAGGAAGCTTCGGGAGTTGCCTGGCACACAGTTGGCAGTGACAATTTCTCTATAGGAAGCTATTTCATCAGCATTCCATCTGTAATCTTCAACTAATTACCTACTGGTTTGCACCTCTGATTTGTATTAAATTTTCTTGTGTCCATTTATTACCAACATTGCTTAGCAGAACTTGAATGTTGGAGATGAAGGTAGCACTGGGCTTTTGGTCAAGAGAAAAAAAAAGGAAAAAAAGAAGAAGACCATTGTGATGGAAATTCCACAGGCTGACATAATTTTCAGGTTCCAATTAAAGCAAGAGAAACAGATGAAAATTAATTGAATACAGTATAATTTGACGAATACTGTATAATTCAGATAGCTGTTGCTTTTCATTGTGAGTCACCTTATAATAAGGTGCCTTAGCTGCTAGCTAGCTCTTTCCTTTATTATAGCAGTGACCTCTAGTGTACAGCTCTCAGGATCCAGACCTAGCATTTCCAGTTTACAGAGCAACGCCATTTTCCGTCTCATGGGAAGGAAGTACCCTTACAAAGTGACCTTTCTGTTAATTTTTGGATTTTTTTCAAAGAAAAGAAATAAACTCCCTTGAGACTTTGATAGTCAATAAAGTCGAGCTACATCCACATGTTTGATTTGTGACTGCACAGCTCTAATGCTCTAAAACAATTTCATTTTGGAGTGGCTCAGGAAGAAATTTTGCAGCCTGTACCACTGCCTGCACTGTTATTTTATATTTTGATGAGGTAGATTACCTTTTCCTTTGTTAGAAAGCTAAATGTCAGATTCATTTTAGTGCAGGACATACTAATCTAGTGCCTAGTAGGTAAAGTCAGCTGGGATTACTTGAAATGAAATGTGCTAATTATTTGTAAGACGAGTTACGTTTAATTTGTTTCTGCTGCAGAAATTCCAGGGGAATCACTAGGACACACAGTAATAATCTTTCTCTAGCTTTGAGATCTGTCTTTGATTGAGGCCAACACAGGAAATTTCATGACTTGTATTCCTACAGGAATACTGTGCATTTCATTGTGTGACACTTCTTCTTGACAGCACCTTCCCAGTCAGTGAGGATGGAAGCTGCCCTATTCCACTGTCGCTGCCTGACGGGAGGCCTCCCATACAAGCTGCCAGTGCAGAGGGGTAGGGTGACTTGGGGGGATCAGAGAGGTGGTTCTGAGATATCCCTCCGTAGACCATTGAGGGCTCACAGAGAACCGACTCTTTTATCCCTCTCCCTGGATCACACAGAAGACCTACAGCCACCCCATCTTTATTTCCCCTGGAGGCAGAACTGGATGGTGCTAGGAGAGGAGCTTGCCAGAGGCAAGCAAGGGGCACCAGGGATCTCTCCAGGCCTCCCTCCAAGCTATGGAGTTTTCTGCCCCTGGCAGAGTGAGTCCCATCATCCAAGGTGTGATGGTACATTGCATTTTCTGGTGGTCTGGCAGCACAGGCCACCTCTTGCCTCCCACAACCAAATTCCTCTGACTGCATTTTCATATTCAAGGGCTATTGATAATTATCAACACTAATTTAACCTGAAGGCATAAATGACCACGTCAGGAAAACAACTCTTCCTAAAAACACAATCGTATTTAAATCTGTCCATCTTGACAGGCATTTCCATTCAGTAGTCACAGATGCTTCAATATAATTGATAAAAAGAAACCATAATCCAAGTAATGAGGAGGTGAATGGTGGCTGACTGGTAGGGTCTATACACTGTCATAAATAACAAACTCTCATGTGAAAATTGCCTTCTAGATGGTGAAGTTACAGAAAATCACAGAGAAAGGGGTCAGGAAAGTGAAGAAAATACATTTCAGTACAGTGGTTTCCTGCTGCAAAACATCCAGCCTTACTGCTAAAGTGTTCCAAAAATAGACAGGCTTGCTCATTAGCCTTGTGAGCATTTAAATAGGAGAGGGATCGTTACCCAAATTATATCCCTTAAAAGGGACTTTCACACTGGGGTAAACTTAAAAAAGAACATTTACGCAAAAAGCAATTTTCTTTGCCTGCAATCTTCTGTATTCCCCTAAGTCTCATTGAAATAAAAAACTTCCTCCTTCTCCAGCCCGATTTTCTTTTTTTTTCCTTAATCCAGCTGTGAAATCATAAAGCTCAGTGTTTATGACAATAGTTTGCTACCATGGAAACTGCTATGTCGTCACAAATTTAGCCTTATGATATGACCTCCCTGACTGCAGGAACAAGTCAAAAGGGAAGATATGTTAGAAACGAGACCTTGTTTAAGTAGAAATGTCTATTTCAAATCCTTTTGCATAGCACACTCAGCAGCTCTTTAATAAGAGGACCTTTGATATGAACTGTGTATCTTGTTACATACTGCTTTATTATGCCATTTGAATTGCTTTGAATGTCACCTTTGAATGCTAGCTGTCCTTTTATTGCTGAACTTTATGAATTCCCAGTGTCCTAACACACCACTTTGATGATTTCTACAACTTCAGATCATTGTCCTTCTGAGCAGTTTACTGTACCCTGTGGTTTTCCTTGTTTTCTTCTTTTAAAATAAAGCAAAAAAAAATTAAAGGAAAAAAATCCATTATTGAGCAGATGTTGGAGGGAATCTACTGGGATTCTGGGACATCTCCTGCCGCCACATTATATGTGCAGTCCTCTCATTATTGCTGTGCAAAGGAAGGGTCTTTTGTCAAGTGCTATAGCCAGATATTTTAAAATCTGTTATGCCTTGCCACAGTATCCTCTGCCTCCAAGTGAGATAACCTAGCCATGAATATGTGGACAGTAGTTTCTAATATGGAAGGTGCTGTCTAAACTAAACCCAAAAGTGCCTGATGAAAGGCAAGAGCAGCAGGACCCTCACTACACAGCAGACATAAAATTTGGCAGCTGAAGCAGGAAACAATCTAGTCCTCCTGTGTCTTTGCTCACTGAGCCTGCAAGATGTTTCCTCCCAGACCTCTTGCTTTAATGAGTGAGCCCATGTGCTTTTGTCATGCAAACCCAGAGGCCTAGGGTTGCTGCAGAAGACTGGGGAGCTGCAGAAGACTGGGGAGCTCCAAGGGGCTTCCTGCTCCCCAGCCTCTGCAGAACAGAGTTGTCAGAAGAGGCTGCTGCATAGCATAGCCTTCCCCCAAATAAAAAAAATAAATAAATCTTTCAGAACATTCATAGTACAACATTTCAAAAAAAAATCAAGTTCTGAAGTTAGGAAAAGGATTACAAATTTCTCCTTGCGCTTCGGAACAGCAACTCACCGTTTCTGCGAGAGGTGGTGTCTGGCTCCAGCACAGGGCAGAGGAACCCACTTAAGTGTCACACTATGGGAATGTCCCTCTGCACCTTTCTATGCTGGCTAATGTATCACTTTGGATATCCACACAAAATAAATGTACATTATTTTCATCATAATACCTGTGATATAAACCGAGAAAAAATTAAAGCCTCAAGATGAGTAACATTTTGAAGTGTCTATAGTTGTAAGTCAGGAAATCCTGCAGAGGATTGTGTGTTGCTGTGTTGAAAATCCTCATTAAAATAATTACACTGAATGAAATGTGGAAAGTGTTATCAGAGGGACAATGGGGCAAGGCTTCAGTGGGTGGAAGGGGGAAGGGGATTCAAGTGCCTGGCTAGCACAAGTCAGGGTACCAGCACCCTGCATCTGCAAGAGCTGTCAGCTACCTTGTTGTGTGTAACTGGTGTGGCTGTAGTCTGCCCACAGTAGCTTGAGCCAGGAGCACAAACCTGCCTGAACTACACAGCATGTCCCATCTATTTCCATCAATTATGGAAATTCTGCACAGTTTCTTAAAAATACATGTAATTTTATCCTTGTTTTCTTCTCTTGTCCTCTGCTTGTTGTTTTATCCTCTAAAAATGGACATGGCAGTGGTCTGTGCAATTGTAGAAATACTCTTCGACACCTTAACTGACCTCTCTGGATATCTTCCCACCCTTCTCAAACATACTCAGTTTCACGTCCTTCCATTGTTCAGATTATTTATTAATTTCTCTCTTTGAATTTCTTCCCTTTTTTTTTTTTTTTTTTTTGTTAATTTTAAGGGAAAGATGCTCCCAGATGGGCGCTGTGCTCACACCAAGACCTACCTGTGGCAGTCTACTTCAGGAAAAGCCCCCACTAGCTTTACATTTGAGGAATGTTCCTGCTTGGGATGCCTTTGCATTTGTGACAATGCCTTCTGCATTACTCAGCATCTGCTGTCTTTCCAGGCTGGGCTGTGCTGTGCAAAAGCAACATCCCTACTTTCTGTGTCTATGCAACTGATGTTTCCCTTAGATAGAGAGCATTTCACATTTGTCTTTTTAAATCTCAGGTTGCACTCTATTTCTGCAACATATCTAGCTCACACTGTTTTAAATCGTCTTCTCCGACTTGCAATACCAACTTGACTATGAACATTGTCCTCTCTGGTGACAGAAGAGGAACATTTACCTCAAGGAAGGCTCTTAGCCCTAAATAACCTTCATGTGTCAGACTGCCCCAGTGTCTTCTGTGCTTAAGTACTACAGAGTCTCCAGAGCATTCCCACATCATTCCTTCAACCTCCACCCATTTAAGGCTGGCTTGTCAACTGCTGGGGCCTGCTTTTAACATGTTGCTTTTTTCCCCTCCAGTGCTAAGCAAAACTTGAAGGGCTCAGTCCTTTTGGTTGCTGTCTGTGGCTTGTGAAATGCAGATGTACAGTAAATGACAAGCCTGGCGAGGGGTGTTGAAAGGAAGCAGTGGTGGGAAGCATTTCAGTTTAAGGAAAAATAGTGTGGGCGTGGTGTAGCACTGAAAGAAAATTGGATAGAAAATGAAATTGGGGAGTGAAAATCTATTTTTAACAGGGCTTTGAAAATCTGGCTGGGGCCAGGCCCTGTCTGAAATGATGTAGAACCATAACTATTTCCTGGGGCTTGCATTTTCCATAAGGGAGAACATCTGATAGCGGAGCAAGGGGTTTGCTCTTTCTGAGTACATCCAGTGAACGCCTTATCATTCTTATGGGAGAAAACAGAGGACACTTGCTCCCCTGCACACAGCACAGATGTCTGGCTATTCTCCATGCTAGGCGAGATCTTGTGGGCATGTAGGGAAAACGAGAACTCATATGGTGAGAGATGCATCCCTTTGCAGTAGAGAAGAGACAGCATCTCACCCAGGCAGACATTGTACTTAATGAAGAACTGCCTGGGAAGAGATATGCAGAAAGAGGTGGAGCGTGTAATTACTGTATCCACTGAGTTTATAACGAAAACATACACTTTTGTTTCTACAATCAGGATTCTCTGTGCTCTGTGAGGGTGCTCACAGGAAGGAAAGCTTCACTGTGATCAAAGCAGATCTCTGTGCAATTTCAAGGTAGGATTCCCTGGGAGCCAAGAGGGGTATTGGAAAGCACCTGTGCTGCTTGCACACACCACTGGTGCCCACTGCTGTCCATGCTTCCTTCCCAGCTGAAGGACAGGAGTAGATGCTTCTTGCATATGAATCATCTGACCTGCTTAGACTCCTGCCTTCTGAGGAGACAAATTGCACCCAAAAAAGACTTTCCACTGAGGACACGGGAAGGGTGGATATCCTAGATGTGCATTTGAAGCAGAAATCTGCCTTGTTTGCAAATGAAAACCTGCAAAAACCCCAGAAAACCTACAGAGATCTGCGTCTGGCCTGACAAGTCACAGCCCCAAGCCTCCCCAGTGGAGAAGCCAAGCCCCAGCAGGAAGGATCTGCTGGTCACTGTAGCAGTGCACACAGATAAAAACTCATGGCAGGGTCAGAAGAAATGGTTCAGCAGCAGCTACTGTGGGTCACTGCTGCTCTGCAGGCACCAGCAGAGCATTTAGCTGGAAACCATGTCTCCCCAGTACTTAGCAGCTGTGCAGTGCTGCTGAGAGCAGCATGAAGTCTTTGAGGAATTTTGTTTCCAGGCCTTGGGGCAGTGGCTGGTGCACTCAGATGGGTGGTGGTGAACTGGCTGCAGGGAACTAGTTGACACTGTGCTGAAATGGCCCATGTCATCAAGTGACCCTCCAAAATGCAGCAAACCTCATCCTGCAGTGCTTCAGGGGGCCCTTTCCAGTGAAGCACAGCCATCGAACCCTCTTTCTGCCTCTTTCTGACTTGGCTGCTGATACCACAGGTACCTCCACCCAGGTAATGGACATCCAGCACCACTGCTGCCTCTCTGTGAGGAGCCTGGCCTATTGATGGAACAGTTTTAAAATTTTCTCTAAGCAGTCTCGTCCTAGGGATGTCAAGGGCAGATGGTGACATCCCTGGGGCCAGGTCCTGGCTTCCCTCGGCACAGTCTCAGCAAGAAGGACTGACAGCAGGTGGATACAGATGCTGGTGACACATTCAAGGGACCTGGATTGCTCTAACAAGCCCTGAGGAGGTTTGTAGAGCCCTGAGGTCACTTGTTATTATGCTGAGGTGATGGGAGGGTCTCGTTTGGCCTACAGTAAAGGAAATGCAAAAGTGGTCTGAAAATCGGATGTTGAGGATGACCAGACAAGAGCAGCATCTACTTTTCATCCAGGCCACTGAATCTCAACAGAGAAACCTCACATAGCAGAATGGCAACCCTTCTGATAGCCATTGGCACTTTCTGCCTATGGCCAGGCAGTGAATTTGGCCTTCAGGCTGCAGAGGGGGACCCAGCAACCAGCTGGTTTAGTGATGTCCATTTGGGATAGCAAGCTTGTTTCTTCTTTTCATTGTTTTCTTTTCCTTTTTGTTTTTTACTTTCTCCTCTTTGTTCACCTGAATAACAGCTACTAACATTTTAGCTATACTGTGCAAGACCTCCGTAGTAGTACTGTGTATACGTCTACACACAGCGATCTTCTGTTTCTGGTATGGTTGGCCTCCTTTTGAAACACATCTTTTACTGCTAACAGCTAGTTTTTAGCTGTACATGAAAACCATGACACTGAAATCTTCTTCCTTCAGCATGCACTGAATCCAATAAGAGAACAAACAGCAGAAGAAACTGCATTGATGATCATCCAAGATAAATTCAGGCGGGAGAAGGAGCCTCTCAAGTCGAAGTGTATTCCTTATCTCCACATGTCCAAATGTCTGAAATCTCTCAGGTTCAGGATGGAAGCGTTGCCCTTTTGGCTGCTGCTGCATAAAACATGCTGCATTCGGTAAGGAGCATGGTCCTGACAGGGCCATAGTAGAGCCAGTGTGCACATTCTGCTGTGGACCTGAGTGCCAGATGCCTCTCAGGTGAGTGCTAATATGGCACTTTTTTTTTTTTAATTTCGCCTTCATCTTATTTATGAGCGGAGAATCATGTCCTTGCTTATCAGCTGGTGGCTGGTAAAATGGAACTGTGTTGCTCTTTGAGCAGGGCAATTTCAGTATGTGTGCATGTAGTCCATCCACTGTGCTCCTTACAGCTCTCCCAGCAGATCCTTGGAAATAATGCTGCAATACTGCTTGTTTTCTACAAAGACAAAAGCTCTGGCTGGGGAAACTGTCAGTGCAGCATCAGGAGAGCTTCAACTAAGAAATACCAGGATGTCTAAAAGCCATTAAGGTGGATAACTATGAAGCATCAGGCTGGAGAACTACAATACCCTCCAGTCTTCAAAGAAATGTTTACCCTCAAAGACATTTTCCCTTAGCAAATATTCAATTAAGCCATCAAGGAATTCTTTTACATTCACATATGGTCACCAGTGGGGCAGACACTGCAGCTACGGGAAGGGGGTACTGTCTAGTTGTCTACAAAATGCAAAATAGTGGAGGGCGCTGCTCTCACCCAAATCCACCACCACCCAGACTTCAGGTCCTTGGGGTCAGCTTGGTTTTTTGACTGGTCGTATGCAGCTTTTCAATCACACTGCAGTGGTAGTGGTATTACTGGAGGTAGGAAATGTTGGGAGGATTTGTCTCATTGGAAATAGTTTCTTGAGGGGAAAGGAGAAGATGGAGATGTGCTGAAGAACTTTGTCATTTAAAATTGGATTTTCCCTTAGGTCTAACTAAAAATAAATTAGCTAATAGTATATTCAATTAATTTTGCCAAATTTGAGCAATTCTTTTAATTAGAATATTAGAGTTTAATCTCACAGAAAACAGACAATTTCCAAAGGCTGGCACATGAGTATGCCACCAGAGTATGTACCTATGAATTGATGTGAGATGAGGAACACAGACTTATACAGAAAATATAATTACATGCAAGTAGTGGAGACAGCAGTGCAAAGTGAGCTATTTAACCTTGAGGAAGAGGGCATGTACTGTCAGGATGACAGGTATTGTAGAGCTTTTAATTTCTTTTAGTGAGACACTGGAAAACTAGTGTATTATGATAAAATCAGAATTTCATTTTATTGCTAAGGTTAGGCCCATTAATCGAGTGTCCTTACACACATACTGGTGAGTGGAAGAGGAACTGAAGCTTTCATGGTTGTGTTTCTGAAAAGTGCATTTGTCTGCACCTTAGCAAATGCTGCAAGACGTCAGGGAAAGCAGGAGGGGAGAGACCCGGTGTGATCATGAGTTTATTGAGATTACAGGGCAATGGCACTGTAATGCTGAAAAATGAAGATGTCAGGGCACTTAAAGGCATTGGGGTGGTTGTGCCTTTTGCTTTCCTCTCAGCACAGTCCAGCATGAAAGGCCTCATGGTGGCAGACACACAAACTCTGCAGCTATAAAAATCTCTGCAGTGGATCACTTTTAATGCCTGGTACCATACATTTGTACATGCTCAGACTTTGGAAATGAGGGCATTTAATTCTGATTTCTAGCTACTCCTCTCTGCTATCTTACTGACAGGACAAACAGAAAAAAAAAAAAACAAAACAGTAAAATGTCTTGCTGCTTCCCATATCTTATTGAAGTAAATGTTAACCCACTGGCAGTAAGCTATGTGATTTTACCATTTCTTTAACCAGGTTAACGGACCTGTGTGTGGGATTGCAATTTGATAGATCTCTTTTAACCTATTTTACAAACTCATTTTTTCTTGTACTATGCATTTATTTCCATTTTCTGTCTGTCCAGTTGCACAACAAAAGAAAACAGTTTAGCATTTACTTCTCTCTACTGTTATTAGAGAATCTGAACTAGGGAATATTCTGAAGACACAAGTGAAAGTTTTCTAGCTGAATCTAGATGGATGAACATAAAATTGCCATTTTCTGAATGCTCTGTAACATAGTCATATTCTGAAATACTAAATATACAAATACTGCAAGTACTTCAGGTACAACACTAGTAAAAAAAACCAACCCCCCAAAAAAAGCTCCCCAGGCCCCCCAACAAACAACAAACCCCACAAACCAAACCAAGAAAACCAGAGGAGAAAAAAGAAAAAAGGAAAGAAAAAGTTAAGAAGGAAATCCAGTACACTGTTCTTCAGGAGTTTCCATAAAGCCACAAAGCATTTCTGAGGATTTTGAAATGACCTTTCTCCACAGGCTTACATGACAAATCATGTGTGATGACAAGTCCAGAAAATTATCAGGAGTCTTGTGATCTTTGGTGTTTTTTCCTTACAGTCTCAGTTTGTGTGACTAAACAATTCCTGGACAAATTTGGCTTTCAGTTTTGGAAAAAGTTTGTAGCCCTTTGGCTGCAGAGCTGACCCCAGGGACCAGAAGTCTAGAGACTGAGTAAACAGGAAAATAATAAAAAAATGTTCATTTTTTTTAAATCATGTGCTTTTCAAAACAACTTTATGACTTTTGAGGTTTGTGGTGTGATTGTTGAGTATGTTCACTTAGCTGTATCGATTCACATTTGGGAGGATGTGCTCTTTCTTCCTTGCATGTCAACATGGGACTGCTCCTTCTGCTGGGGACACTTACGGGCACTCAGTTGATGCTACAAGGAATCATGTCCTTGTGGCCCAAACCTTTAGCTTTGCCAGGCAAATTGAGGAGTTTTGTTGTCCTTTTGTGGCAGAGAGCTGGTGTCCTGCAACCCCAGATGAAAATGTGGATTAAGGCATCTAATCTGGCTGCTGCCCCTTTGTTTTCAGCAGAGATCGTGCCTTGTCCCAGTGCTGTCACGGAGTGCAGTTGGGACAGCTTTTCAAATGAAAGCAATTTAGCTTTTTAATGTGTATTTTCCTGCGACACTGTGCTGTTTGATGCGATTCCTGACATGCAGACATCTTTTCTGTCCAGCCCTTGGGGATAGGGATGACATAGGGCCCTCCCCAGAAAACCTGCAGGGGTAAACAGGAATGAATGCCAGAGCCAACTCAGGTCTGAGACAAATCTGGGAGTCTCAGTTTTCCTGGGACTATGCCAGGCATTGCCCAGGCGGCATGTGTGGAGGAGACCACCGGTTTTCTCTGCCTGGTGCAGGAGGGGGAAACACTACTGGTTGTACAGATCTGATAAAGCCAGAGCATGGTCTTTATCTGCCCCAAAAGTTTGAACTTATACCTGTTGTATTTACAGGGCCCTTCAGTATTTATAGAGACTGATATAAGAGTAAGGGCTGAGGAAAGAAAGGCAGAAAATATGGATATGTGTTACATGTACATACCACAAAATATCCCCTAAGGCTCAAAACTTTTTTCTTTGGAAACCACAGCAGTGGTCACTGTAGAGATTCCTTTGTTGCTTCAGCGGCCCATTACAGCTGTGTTTAAATTACATGTATTTCTATTCTTAGCCAGATTAACACATCATTGTCTAAATCTTTTCCCAGGTCTAAATCTGTCCCCAGATTGCCCTGGTCAGATAAGCAACCTGTTTTACTAACCTATTTCCACTCTGAAAAGCATCCATTCATTATTAATATTTCTTGGTTCACAAGTTTTGCTTACACCATCTTTACTTATGCAGCTTCTGAAAATGTCTCTGGGGCAAATACCATAATAATTCCCTGCTTCCCTCTGACAATACAAAGTAAGCTGCTAAATCAAGTGTAGCATGTGCTGCTCTTCTATAAATTGCCCTGGTTGCCTGCTTCACACTGGCAGCTGCCTGAGGCCCTGGCTTGTGTCACGGGCACCCTCTGTGTCAATACTACCACTCCCTGCCCATCCCAAACCTGTCTCTCCTCTGGCACTGCAGCTCAATGCCTTTTCCTAACGTGAGGCATGAAAAGCACAGCTATGGGCTGGCTGGAGATGGGCAGGGAAAGGGCAGCCCATTGCCTGGCAGTAGCAGTCTGTGAGCTGGCACAGCCCCACCCATTACCCTTACAAAAAGCACATTTTCACCTTCCGTGCTTCACAGTGTGAACCAACAGTTGCTTAGTCAGTAGCTAAATAGCTTTTCCCTGGGAACAAGGTGTTCAGCAAAGGTTTCCTCCACCACAGGGAGTGCAGGAGTCCACTGTCTGTGTCCGCTGTCCTGTCTCTCTTCATTAGGCAAGCCAAGCAGTGCTCTGCCTGCAAATCCTACTGCAAACCTTCCTGGCCAAGCCCTTACTGCCTGTGTGATGCCTCATGATGCAATGGAAAAAATGTCCCTCTGGGAGTTTTGGCTACTGAGACACAGTGCTTCAGAGTGGGTAGGTGGGAAAAGCAGTGTTTATCTGGGTGCCCCAGTGCTGCATTTTCCTCTCCTACCTCCTGATTCTCGATCTGCAGCACCACAAAGAGAAGAGTCACATTTGGGAAAGTCTCTTTGCAAGAGCTCCAGCTTATGACCCAAATTTTTAGTCCCTATTAGTTGACACTGGAGCTGTTGTTGCTATAAAAAGAAATATTCAGTGCTTGCCTCTCAGAGCTGTAGCCATCCATCCAAGAAAATCACAACAAAGCCACTTTCACATTTTCTGTGGATTTTTTCCTGATTATCAGAATTTTGTCTCCTCTACAATGCTCTGTTCGACATTTCCAAAATGGTATTAATAACCATGTGGTAAGGAATGTGGGATCTGCTGAACTTGTTGCTGGATGTGGGGCAATTACGCTTTCCCATTTCCCATCAGAAATGCCACCTTCTGCAGAAATAAGGATTTCTGCAATATGTAAGATCTTGACAGGACACAAAGGGGACTACGAAACATGCTCTCTTCTCCCAGTATGAAATTCAGCCCAAACTCCCGCTCCTGCCCAACTGTCAAGGAGAACCAACATGTACTGCCAGCCACACTTAAATCAGACAAAATAGGCAGCCTCAGGAACATGGGCTTTCAATCTCCTGCCCGTCTCACCAAGGTAGCTGCCTACAAGAGCCTGGACAAAACCAGGGCATTGTGAAACTGAGAGTTAAATCAAAGCTCTGATCTTTAAGTGGCCATGGCCAGTGGAGAGACATCCCTTGCTGCTGCTGGGTGTGCATGCACCTGTGTTGGTTGGTTCACTGCGTCTCCTTCTTTTCTTTTACTAACCCTGCATTTCAGTGATTTGCCAGCCCGCAAAAAAACCAAACCAAACCAAAACAAAAAAACAAAACAAAACAAAAAACAAACAATCAAACAAACAAAACAACAACAACAACAACAACAACAAACACAAAAAACCAAAACCAAATAATAACCAGGTACAAGAGAAAAAAATTTACTTTTTCTTTCCTCCCTCGATTTCTGGGAAGACTGGTTTACCTAAACAACAGAAATAGTGAAAAACCCCAGCCTGGGAAGAAGTGAACAGTTCCATTTTAAGTGCTGCCTCTGCCCGTGGCCAGCCTGTGATGAGGGTCACTGGGATGACGATGGGAACAGAGACAGTCAGATCATCCAAGAGGGCTCTTCTGCTTTGGGCTGCTGGGTAGCAGCTGTCCTTGGCTGAGGATAGCAGTTCAGCCTTTTGAAAAGCTGCAGAAGATTTTGTTCTGATCCTATCTGGCCTCTCATGCCACTGGCTTCCTCCTTTTCTTATGTGACTTGTGATTTTAGGTCTCGGGTTGACGTTTTAAGAGAGAGGGACAAACCAGGCTTTCCTCAAGCCCAGTTTGTTTTAAAGAAATATCCGCTAGATGCTCTGAATGATTTGTCACCTTTGGAAAGGCAAACAAAGATGTACTTCTGGGCCAGTTTTCTATGCTGCCATGGCAACTTTGTTTGCAGGACCCCATTTTAGAGATATACTTGGTATTTCCTTGAGACCTACAAAGTTCTGACAGCCACATAGACATGCTTTTGGTGTGCACTTGAAGACAAAAGTTGGAAAATGCCATATGACTATAAAATTGATTGAATAAAGTGATTTTTAGTGATAGTACTTTTGTGATTTAATGCATAATAGGTGACTGCACTCTAGATCCTGTTAGCAGACAGTACATGGAAAAATGATCAGATATGTTTTAGACCCAGAGGCTGTCTCTCCACTATAATAAAACAGAGCAGAGACCATTACCTGGCCCTGAGGCTAGCAGGCACAGCAGAGTTCATATCTGTATTATTAAATTCACTCCCTCCCAAAACTGGATCAGTGTCTCCACACCAGCTACAACAAAGGGTGCCAGACACATCCTGACTCCTGACTGTGTTTGGGAGAGTACAAGCAGCACAAGCAGGAAAGGTCCAGGTTGGCCCAATGCTTTGAAGATGCCTGAAGACCGTGTGGGCTGTGCATGGAGCTGAGGTGTTACGATCTGTACACAACCTGCTTAATTTAGATGGTGTGGCCACCCTGACTGAACTGGTGTGTCTTTTTGTCCTCCCCTCCAGCCTCCCCTATAGCTGGGCAAAGTTCAGGGCTGCCCATTCATGTGTATGAGCAACGTGGATGCTAAGTGAGACTTCGCTGAGATTTTAATTGACAGTTGATCTTTACCCTTCCATACCAGTATAGTTACATGCTCTGGGCTATGTCTGTGAGAGTGTATTTACCCAAGTCTGGAGTGCATGTTCTGCGGTTCACTTAATGTCACCTTCTCGCTACTGTCATATCACAGGCTGGGTGTCAGGCAGCGTCACTCATCCATGAATGTTCACCTCAGGCTGTCTCCGAGTACACTGTGACCTTGCCTTGAATCAGATACATGACTCAGGGAAACATTTTTGCCTGGGTTCTCCACTATTTTTGTCAGGCTCCAGCTGCAGTCGGGGCAGGACCAAATTCCCTGAAAGGTTTTGAATGAGTCTGTTATGGGGAAGAGCTTCCTGGGGGTTGGAAAACCTCTCAAGTGCAGACTAGATGTAAGCTTTTTACTGTTGTTTCTGTTACAGTATAGAAAACCCACAGTATTATTTGCAGATGTTTCCTTTCCTTTCCTGCTGGCTTTCAGAGTGGAAATTTGTCTGTCTTTTGACACAAAAATAAGAGTTATGGTGTGAAACTGGACAAGACTCTTGGAAGCACAGTACAAGCTCCCCACTGTGAATACCCCAACTGTTCTATAAACCTTGCTTCCAACAGCATACTTCAGCGAGCATCTTCTGCCATTGTCTGCAGTTGCAACAGCATCTCTAAAAGCAGTTTCTAAACCCTGCCTTTCATATTTTCATAAGAAAAAAGAAGCAGTTGCCGGTTTATCTAACCTTACCTGGGTCCCTCAATAAAAATGACTTGGGCCTTCTTCTCTGTTGAATGTAGCTTAAGTGTGTGGAAACAGAAGCCAGCGTGCTCATTTCTTCTGTTCAGAGTGAATGAGTAATGTGAGCATATTCAAAATGTTTAGAGGCTTGAGTCAGAACAATGTCAATGAATATACACTCCATGCTCAGAGGTTCTCTAGTAAGTCTCTTTTCATTTCTTTTCTTGAAGCCCTCTTCACGATGACAGGAAGAAGCTGATGGTGGTGCTGTGCTGGGCAGCTGCAGCTGTTTTCTCCTATAACTTGACCCTGGACACTACCAAGAGGGCACCTCTCCCATTGCCACTCACATGGAGCAAGGAAACAAAAAAACACTTTTCAAGGTCATCTGGATCATGGGCTGTCCCTGACTGCTTATGCCAATCCTACGGCAAGCTGTACCATGCCTATGGCCCTGCTGTGGTGCCAGCCCCAGAAACACAGAGAGAAGGCCAGAAGGGACTGTTAAATCACTTGAGGATGTCAAAGCATCAAGTTTACACTGTACCTGGTCACCTGAGCTTTGGGAATCATTACTTGTGTTTAATTAACTATTTGTGCCAGACAGATGCCTGGACAGAAAAGGTATGCTTCTCCGATCAGCTCTCACCCTGAGACCCAGCAGGGTCACCAGAGAGAAAAAGGTACAGAGGTACTGCAAAGATGCAACTCATCTCAGCGTGAGGATGAAGTGTCCATTTGAAGTAATGCACCACGCTATGGGAGTACGTGTTGTTCTCCAGAGATAGAAAGGGTTTCTAGTCACTGAAGGACATCTAGGGGGATCTCACCCAAAAAAAGGCAAAGAACTGCCATTTCCTTCTGTATATTGTGTTATAGTTCATCTTCTATTAAATATAAGAATTTTTCTGGCTTGAGATGCCCATCGCTGGGGCTTCTTATCCCTTCTTTGTTAGATTGAAGGGTCTTTTGAGATGATCTGTTAGTCTTATGTGAAAAAATCCAATCTTTTTCCCTTAAAAGTAACCTTTGCCTTTTCATGCAGGAAGGTGCCCACAGAAGTGGGATGTTTCCATCACTGAAGCCAGTTTATACCTTTGGCTAGGCAGGCTCTGAGGCAGGAGCACAACCTTGGGCTGTCTGGATGGGGTCCCAGATTAACTGGATTCCCCAGGAAATGTCAGGGTTGCTGCTGGTTTCTGAACTCCTGTAGCAAAGCAAACACATATTTGACTGAAATAAAAAAACACAAGCCACTGCTGTAATTTTTTTCCTCTGATATTAAACAACTGTTTAACTTAAAAAAAAAAAAAATCCGACAGATGGCAGGGCTGTACCTAATGCAAGACTGAGCACTTCTCCAGTGAATTTAAGGTAGTCTGCAAGAGATTTTAAAAGACAAGGTTTCAGGGATAGATGCATTATTGAGGATATATAAAAGAAAACCCTAGTATTTTTCTTGCTTTAAATTACACTGGAATGGTTTTCTTCCCTATTCCTAAAACTTCTTAGCTTTGCAGTGCAGGGCCATACCCGGGTTATCCAGAGGCCTCCTGGGTGTGTGCCCAGGGACCTCCAGGATTTCCTCCCTCTGGTAAGTGGTCAGCAAGTCGTTAGGTGCAGTGCCTACCCCCTCCAGCCCTGTCTGAGATCTCTGAGGCAGGAGATCAGAGCAGTGATGAGGGAACACCAGCCCCACGAATGGTCTGGCTCCAGCAGCACTAAACCTTCTGTTTCTCTCCCCTTTGCCATTTGAATTTCCCTGGTTTTGCTTTCTGCCACTGCATTGTCCCCCCAGGAGTCAGCACCATGTCTCCCACCACATGGGGAGACAGACTTTCAATGCAGAAAAAAAAAGGAAGGCGACATCTCAGAGGACCTACTTTTGCAAAAGCAATATGGAGAGTTTTGTAGCTCTCAATAGGTCATGACTCATTTATAGAAAATGCAAACGAAATAATCCTTTATGTAAAACAGTACTGAGAAACATGTATCTCAGACACATTATTCACTTGTTTATGTTTGATCTCTCCTGTGGGCTTTTCTGGATAGGAAATGAATAAGTCAGGCACAATCATTCACTAGTAGACTTCTGCCATAATCCCTTCCTGTTTTTTTTCCTTCCCCCACTTCCACCCACATGGCAAATGAGGTTTGGGCAACCCACCTGCCAACTCCTGTCTGCTATCTCTTCTCCTTCAACGTGGTGGTGATGGTCAACCATCACCACTTATTTGGACAAAAGCATTGGGATGAAGTAAGTGGACACAGTCGTGCAACAGAGGTGGTTGTTTTCTTTTACCCTAATGATTTACAGGGAATTCTGCTGAAGGCATACAAAAGGAAAGGTAACTATACAACTGAATTGTTAAGGTGGTCAAACCAACACAGCTCAGACACATTTTCTTTCATGATAGGCAAGCTTGCAAGTCCTCTGGAGAGTCTGAGTTGATGTGAGGTTTTGATGGGTTTTGATGGGGTTTTGTAGGTTTTGGTGCTTTTTATAGAGACAAAAATGAAAAGAAACCAAATGTGAATGTTTAAACTGAGTTTCCCATTGTTTTTTCACTCTTTCATACAAATACACCGAGGTGAGATTCTTAAGTAGAAATATAAAGAAATTTCACACTATTCTCCGTACTCTTACAATAAAGAGGAATGGATTTTTTTCTCTCTTGGATACCTGAAAGACACAGCCTGAGGACTGGGGCAAGAACTCTCTTATGTCCTTTCCAAAATTTTCCCTTACAAGGGCCTGAAGACAGGTTGTTACCATCTCTGTGAACCCTGGACTTTACCCAGATCTAATGTGCTCACCCAGCAATTGCTCTTTGGACTCTCCACCACCAGTCCCCCAGCTTATGCTATTTTAATGGACCAATCCAATGAAGGGATAAATCCTTTCAGCCCTGAAACTTGGAGCAGCTTCCTTGTATGCAGGAGGAGGGATGTGGAAGCGGCCTTCTTCATACCTGAGGGGAAAGAAGTGGAGATGACTCCACTAACAGGAAGGAGAGGAACAGGCACAGCCTTCCTTCCCCTCTCTGAGGCTTTTTCATTTCCTGAAAAAGCCATGAAAAATGCCACTTGCCATGAAAAATGGGCACCAGATCAAGCCTGTGCCCTACAATTTATATGTGTCTCTGGGCAGCGAGCATCATATACTTTTTCTGTAAACCAAAGGCATGAATTTGTCTTTCAGATGACTTTGTGCCAAAATAAATCTGAAGATAGCAGTGTGAATGCACCAGTATTTATGTGGGATTTTTTTCTTTAAAGGTTAATAAAGTATGTACTGGGAATAAAATAAACTAAAAAAAAAATACCTAATGGGTGGTTTAGGGAAAAATACAACTCTTTTTCTGTGTCTCTCCCACATCTTACCCTCAAGGAAGGTTTGGGTAGGACATTGGCTGGGACCTTATTTTCATTTCCATTGGGAATGTTTTTTATCTGGCACACAAGCTACATGTGTAAATAGCCCAGGAGTTTGGGAAGCTGCTTTACTGTTTCCTCCTATAACTAACAATGGAAACCCTTTGAGAACTGTATGAGCCTCAGTGGACATTCACATGTCTCCTGATACGCGGGATTGGCTGCCCTGCTCAAATATTTATCTTGACAGCGCTTCTCCCTGAGGAGCAGCTGGCTGCCTGCTCTGCAAAGCAGGCCAGCTGCAGGGGAGAAAGGTAGGGGAGGCTGGAGCTGCCAGTGTTGGGGTGCCCAAAGAACTAGGCTATGAGGAGAAAAGCTGCTTTACAGATAGGGTTTGGGCTGATCTGAGTTTACTCTTCTACAGTGAATTCAGCATCACACCAAAAAAGCAGAGCCACTGCATTGTATGCAGAATTGGCCAATTCCAGCATATAATAGGTTAGCTCAGCACAGTTGCACTTCTTTGCCTTGCTTGGTGGGTTCCCAATTTGTCTTCATTTTTATTCCTGTCTCTACCTTCACTTTGGCCTTTTTTTTTTTTTTTTTTTTTGCAGCAGTGCCTCTCTGGACTAATTGCATAGAGCCTGCCCCACACAGCTAGGTAGAGCACAGACTGGTCCAGTGTGTATAGATATTTTTAAATGATCTGTCAACGAAAACCATGAAAACTCAGGATCTCTTTGATGACAAATATTCAGCTTACACAATTCTGAGAATTTCTTGTTGCACATGGTTGACAGTCACAGAAAGATGAAACACTTCAGAACTGTGTCCTTAGGAATACAGACTTTATGGCATCTCTTCTGTGTTTATGGCCTGTTAGAAGAAAATAGGATATAGACAACTATCTGCATAAATGGGAAATTTTTCTGAAAAAAAGTTTTGAAAATGGGATCTATAATTTTAAACCTGCATGTAATTATCTTCCTAAATCAGGTAGCCTGTTACAGCTCAGAGAAGCTTTTTACATTAGTTTGTAAGTAGACAGCTGAAATACAAACAGCAGCATACTATGGGGAACATATTGTAGCTGCCCTTGTACAGAGCATTTCTATCCCTCCAACAGTGACCTCAGTGTTGCACATGTCCTTGCTGAAGTGGCTATGCAGGACAAGATGAATTTTTGTCCCACTGGAAGACCCCTGCCAGCTTAGGAGAAGTTCCTTACTCAGCTCATCGAGAAATGTGCTGTTGCTGGTGGTGCCCCAGGAGGAGAGATACGGGGCATTTTTGAGTGCAACTTGTGTCTCAAATTCAATTTGATGAGGAGCAATGAAGAGACACAGCCAGTAGGTTTGACTGACTGAAACAGAGGAGTCTCTGTAACATCCATGCACAAAGAGTGACAAAACAGGCCACCATGCTAAAACCTTCCGGCCAAAAGGTGACCCCTCAAATTTGGTGTGTGTCTGGGACTGACATCCAGGTATTAGGAATGACCAAACCCAACCCTGGCTTTCATGGATTTTATCTCAATAACTCCACCAAGCCCAGTAGGGAGTATTGAAAATCCTGCCCCCTACAAATATCAATAATGAATACCTCTGGCATTTTGTCTAAGACTTTGTATCCAGTCAGAATGCATGACTATGTTCATTTGTTTATATTTCATATTTTTCCATCTCTTAAGCCAATGGCTTTACATGGCATATTTCACAGACAGGAAGATGATTTTTTGGCACCAAAGAAATGTGTGCAGTATGCAGAGGTCACTGAATATACAACTAAATTACATTTCCGTTCAGGGTGGTATTAGAACGGCACCAGATAGCAGAGCAGGTTTAGTTCAGGAAATGAATGTAATCAAATCTGCGAGGGAGATTTGGCAAGAAGGATGCATAGAGACAAACTACTGCTGAGTCTGGACATGGCATTGAAAACATTAATTTTTAAGTTGTGGGGGATCACTAAAGATCTTCAGGAGAGGAAAAGGGCATATAACCTCCATTTATTTAAATCAGAGCCAATACTAGCAGAGACACTGACCCTAATACTCAGTCAAAGCATCAGTGCACTATTTATGCGTAGGAGTTAGAGCTGCTGTCTTTGTGGTCTTATGACTACTTATTACACATGCAGAGGTCAGTACTGCAGGTACTGCAAGGTCCAGAGAGTCTCATTTAATGTATTTGTTAGGGAAAGGCAGTGAAGGCATGTTATCACTTTGGAGACCTGAGTGCTCCCCGCAGGGGTTCTGCTCCTAGCAGGAGGCCCTTTTTGGGCTGAAGCACACTGGCTACTTTGCACACATGAGAACAACCATCCAGACAGCTAAAATCACATTTTAATGTGTTCTATCACCAGAATGTCTTCCTCAGGGAGGACCATTCCTCCCACTCCTTCCAAACCCAAGTTTTCTGTCAATCAGCTTAATTATACTCAAACCTCAGTTTCAGTCTTACTCTCTAAAACTCAAGATATCATGTTATCTGGGTAATTCCAACAAAATACACCATATAAAAGCAAAGGGTAGTCCTACAGAAACATCTGTCTCCTGTTTCCCAAGACTGGGGACCATTATGCACATCAGACCAGTCTTTGCCAGCTCACACAGAGGATTCCCAGTCCTACACTGGCCCCATTTTATTTCTGCAGTGCAAAGAGGAACAGCACAAATGAATGTTGTGTGCTCCCCTTGCAGTCCCAGGAGGAGGAGAATGGATGTGCTACTCTTCTGACCTTCCTCACTTCTTTCAGACTGGAAAGGGAAAGGCATATATTTGAGGCTGCAGGAGAAAACTGTACCTGGAACATTCTCAGACAGCTGACATTGCTTTGAAAGGCTGTCAGGAGAGATTTGGCAGCCTCTACCCTTGGAGGTTTTCCGGATCCAAATAGATAGAGCCCTGAGTAACCCAGTCTGATCTCAGAGCTGACCCTACTTGGGCAGGGATTGAACTAGAGACCCCCTGGGTCTCTTCCAGCCTCAAATATCTTCTGATTCCACGAAAAAAACTCTGTTTTGATAGTATACAGAAGAGATGTTTGAGAAACCCGGGTCTATGTTCGTAAGATTTTAATGGGAGACGCAAGGAAGACTTGAGTCAGACCCAGTTTGCACTGCCACACATGCAGAGTAACATCACTGAAATTACCTGATCTGCAGCATCCACTTGTCACCTAGGTACTGCCTGGACCTTATCTTGAATTACGTGACAAAGTGGTTGTGCCAAAGAAAAGCAGATTTTCAGTGGTTTACAGCTGAATCCTCAAGAGTTTGGAAGGGCAGTTCAGGGTGCATTTGTAACTGCATGCAGAGAGCATGCGGTGCTCCAAGTCTGGGAGCAAAGCAGAATTTTTTGTTCCGGATTTGGTTCCGTACTCCCACCACTGCCTCTGTCCACACATGGCTGCTGTGTGAGTGTGGTCTTTGGCAGCCTCCCCTAGAAACGCTTGGGCTTCACAGGAGGTGCCTAATCAAAGACAAATGCAAAGGAGAGGAGAAGCATTCACCAGGGCACCACCAACACCAATGGTGCAGGGCTGGGGGCTTTTATGTTATCCTGGAGACTCTCACCTTTTAGCTTAAAAATCAAGCACATCATCTTGACAGTATTAGGGGGGAGGAAATTTGGAGATTTGAACAATATTGGCTTTAAGTGATGGCACAGCAGTAAGACAAGGTGCATACTTCAGGGAAAAGTACATTATAGTTTGGGCTTGCCCGGTAGGATTCCATGGAAAGAAGCAGTGCAGAACATGCAGAAGCATTATAACACACTATAGTATATCTTTCCCTATTTAGAAAGCAAGTACTGGCTGTTAATTTTTATGCTATGATTTGATAGGCACAATTCATCAGAAATTTTGAGAAACTCTACTTTCTGTGTCTCAAAAAAATGCATGTATTTGGGGCTCTGCCCTTCAGATGTCAGAAATTCTTGTAATACGGATTTAAAGACAATAATAACACTACATTTCCAGCAGCAAGATTTCAAGAATCAGATGTCACCCCACCCGACCTCAATTAAGTCTGGCTGAATCAGCTGGATGGGATCAAGCAGGGTGTGAAAATCTGTATTCTAGCTCTGGGCAGAGAAAAGAAGACCAGTTGGAAATTTCAGTGTGAAGCTGGTTCTGTATGAAGTGGAGAATTTCAAGTGTGAATGCGTGTATGTGTTCGTGCATGTGCTGGGGAAAGTAGGGTTGGCAAGGGAGACAGAGGAGAGCTTTGTGTTCAGTGCTTCCTCTGACACAGCTCAGCCTGTTCCCTATCTCTCAGTTTCACTTCTGAATGTGCAGGAACATGCGGTGGCTCCTTGTTCCCACCATCTTCATCATCCCTTGTACGCAACAGGTAAGCTCATTAAAAAGAAGAAAAAGATTTCTCCCTTCTTCACCTTGCTCTTGTTAAAAGTTTTTATTTGCTTAATAACAAATTTCAGAGAGGCAAATTCCTCATAAAGAATAAGCAGCCATTCCCTACACTCCTGAGTAAATTTAATTTGCAGCTTATTTACTGCATCAGTCCTGATTTTGGTAATTTTTTCTCTCTGTACATTAATATGATTTAGTGGGAAAAGAAGTGTTAGGGAAGCTTAAATTGCCAGTGATCTTGCTTTTTTATATAAAAAAAATATAAGCACAAATAAATATCTGATGCAGTAAGGAAGTAAACATCTATGTTCATATTTCTTATATGCTCATATTTCATATATCTATGTATATATGTGTGTGCAAGTATATATATATATATATATATATATATATATACACACACAGTGGTCTGACTTCAGGCTAGTCTTACAAAGAGAAAGGCACCTGGGCTGTGTTATGCTTTGTCTCTTATGAGAAAATTTTAAGTGATAGCTTTTTGTAAAGGTGTTTGCTTCAAAGGCCAATTTCATTATTTATTTACTCACTCAATTTTGAAAATTTGTCCTTTAGGATCAAGATGAGTGTCAAATGGAGAATTTTCAAATTATTGTCTCCCTTCGTTAACTTTCTGCATATTTAGAGCCAGACCTAGAAAGCTGAACATTAGCGATAAATACACTGCCTACTTCTGCTATTTGCTTATTTATGCCATACTGACCTTATTCAATCTTTGACACATAAGAAAACAAACAACACATGAAGGGTTCCTACACAATGGTCTCATTTTCTGATCTGCCCATAGGATCAGGAAAAGTATGTAGGGGGCTTCTGTGATGTGAATAGCTTTGGTACAGAAACTCAGGGAAGCACAAATTAGAAAAATATTTGACCTGTAAACTTTACAAGCAAACTTTACATTTTCATTGTAACTTAATAGATATTTGAAGATTTTTCAGATAAACCAAGGTTCTCAGTAATTCCACAGTTAAAACTGTCAGATATTTGCCTGATGGTGTTTTTTCTTACTGGGGAACTTTGTAGTCTCACACCTTTCAGTTGACATCTTACCCTAAAAAAAGAGAGAAAAATCACTTAGGTAGAATTCTGTAGGTTTAAAGCATGCTTTAATTTGTAATACAAATTAAACATATTGGCTGAAACACAGAAGATTACTTCCTGCTACACATACCCATTTTGAAATGTGGTATCTGATTCAAGCCACATAACCTCATATAGCTGGCACGTGGCCAGATTCTAATAATAATTATACTGATCTGCTTAAAAAGAAGAAAACAGCAAGGAAGTGTTTCCTAAACTGACCATACAGTCTTGAATACTGCTAAATGTATAGGAACACCTGTGTGTCTTGTTTCCACAACGATCCTTCAAGAAGCTTTACATTTCAATGCACATGTTCATCAAATCAAAATTATGATTTATAGGAAATGCTTAGCTGCCTAAAAAAAAGTACATTAAAGTTAGTTGCTTATATATTACTGCTGCATTTAGGTAAAAAGGGTTAGGAGAAATCCTTTTGCAAAATTACACATTTATTGAACTGTCTTCTTCATGCTGCATGGAATGCCACATGACATTCTTTAATATTCATTTCCTATAAGAATTGCATGTGTAAATTAATATCTATCTTAAAAATCATTCAGCCAAAGGAACTTGAAAGTTACTACTTCGGAGCTTCATTAGTAGCTGCGGATTAAGATATTGTAAGTATAGTTGTAAATGACCATGAAAAATGGAAATTAGTGGTAGAAAAAAGGCTTTTAAAAGGTCATTTACTGTTACACGCAATTAGGCTGGCTCAATTATGGTGTGAAAGCTTCCATGGGCTATGACATATGAAATGCTGAATTCTGCAGTGATTTCCAGTTTGAAAGCTGAGCAGAAAGGAAACACAGCTGAATGAGCCCTTCCCGAGCTTTCCCTCAGTATCTCTGCTGGAGGTGATTTCTATATCAGTAGAGCCCTGCAGTTTGGAGGAACAGAGAGAATTTGATGAGTTGGGCTTCATGTGCCCAGAAAAAAATATGGGCTACGTATTTTTTTTTTTTTCCTGCTTGATGGTGATATTGGCACCTGATGAGGGGCTGGATCTTGTCTTGCTCTTTTGCTCTTTGGGCAGTCAGAGCTGCTTCATGAGAGCTCACAGGCCTTATGTTGTATAGTGGCCAAGTGCTGTGTGTGCCTCCACTTAACTGTGGAACCAGTCATCTGTGGAGAAAAATATAGCATGATCTGCATTTCTGCTGAAATCAGCAGCATGAAAAGATCTAATGCTAAGATCTAAACTGTTATGTTTTAGATGTAGTTCTTAAAAAATGCAGATAGAATGTAGTTGTCTCAAATAGATCCTCTGTGCTGACTTAATCTCCCCCCATGCCTCAGAAAAATAAACCCATCAAGAATTACTTAGGTCTTCCTTTACTTAAAAAAAACCCAAACAACAACCCCCCCCATGAATTCTGAGACAGAATGTGCAAAACAGCAAATTCTGTCTAGATCTTGACTTCTTACTGCTGATACAAATCTCTTTAATGAGATATGTCTTTGCTCCATAAGCCCTGGATTCAATGAGGACTTAGTCATGCAAATAAATACACTCTTAGAAAGCAACCTATTAAGCTCAGTATAACTACTAGCTTTCCTTATTAGGATTAAATTTTTGCGTGTAGCACAAGTGAATTTGTAAATATTATAATGCGCACTCCCAAACAACTACTCAAATTGTAGAGCAAAAGCAACATTCAAAAGAGGTTCATTATTTTAAAAGGCTTTTGCCATCAGAACTGACACACAGGACTATGGCTGGTTATAAAACTATGTGCGGAATCAAAAGTTAATTAATTTGATAAAAGGTTTGTAGGAAGGAATACTTAAAATAAAACCACCTACTTGAAAACGCTTTTTTCTACTTCAGTTCTACTATAGGTTTTGTTCTATGGGAGGCAAAGGAAAGACCAATGAATTGTGTTTTGTGCAAGCAGTAGGCCAGGCTCACTGGTGGAACACCTCAATCCATGACAGTGGATGAAGATGGTCCTCTGCCTCTTACCTAAACTCACAGCCTTTCACTTTTCAATCCCACAAGATGAGAAGAGTTACATGTCTTCAACCAACATGACAGTGTTTTCCACCTCGACTTCATTTTATGCTATTCCAGGTACACATAATGCATTCAGCGCTCAATATATCCCACTGTTGTAAGTTTTTCCACAGCCCACCAGCAGAGCCTGAAGATAAACCTTCAGAAACTGGTGAAGTCCACCAGCGCAAGGAGATTTGTCACTGGCCATGCAGATGCCCGCCTGTGCCAGCCTGCACCCCTGGGGTAAGCTTGGTGAAGGATGGCTGTGGGTGCTGTAAGGTCTGTGCCAAGCAGTCAGGAGAGCCCTGCAATGAAGCAGATGTCTGTGATCCCCACAAAGGTCTCTACTGCGACTACTCGGAAGACGAGCCTAGGTATGAAAAAGGCGTGTGTGCATGTAAGTTGTTCTTTCATGTTTCCTTCTTGAAATGCAGGAGGGTGGGACCATGCAGGTAAATGGTTTTGGAGGAAAATCCTGCTTGCAGGTGCTGCACAAGCTCTATGCTAAGCAATTTATCCTAATTTAGTCCTTTGACTGCTCAGCCTCAGAATCTAAGAGTAGGGCTGGGATTGGCTTGAAACTTACCTGCACATGCATTAATGAAACCAGTTCATTGTGCACAAGCCTGTTATTGGCAGACGTTGATGACTGATTTAAAGAGCTGATCACATTTATGACTGACCACATTTTAGCACTCTATTAAGCAAAACCCACGTGCTCCTCCTGTGTTAGTAACTGTTGTTCACCATTTTCAGATCTGGTAGCTGTAGGATGTGAGCTCAATGGAGTTAATTATCCCAATGGGCAGACCTTCCAGCCTAACCCACTTTATAAGTGCCTGTGCATCAGTGGTGCAATTGGATGTACACCTGTATTCACACCAAGACTAGCAGTGAGTCCCTGCACCAGGGTCACAGGCAGAAAGAAGCCTGGACAATCTATTTGTGGACTGGGACAGCACAAGCAGCTTCAATCAACCAACTACAGACTGATGTCAGGTGAGCCTGGCTACACCAGTAAACTTTTCTGTACATGAGCCTTTCTGCATGCAGTGTCCCTGGCTCCAGCAGCCAGGCAGGCGACACACTGGCACTTTCTCTGTTCTGACTGAAGGCCATTGCCTGGGTGACTGTTCTGTCCCACTTATCCCTCTTACTCTCAGGTCACAGACTCTTTTCTCTAAACCTAATGAATGTGAAAAGCAAAAAGGCTTTTGGCTTCTGTCACCAGGGAATTGGGCAAAGCATCATTATGCAGAGGTTTATTACTCATCAGATCAGCCAGCCCAATTAGAGATGCTAGTAGACAGCCATTTTGCAGCTTGGGAGCTGTCTCACTTTCTCCTGCTTTGTGGGGTACAGAGTCTTTGTTTTCACATACATACATTAACATGCTGCAGGCCTCTTCTTCAAATAGAAAGCAGAAAATTACAAAAATGGCCTTAGTGGCTTTCCTGACAAATTTTGAGTCACTGCAAGGAAAGCACTCCCCCTAATTTCTTCTCTATTCAGATCAATTCTCTGTTCTGATCAAAAACATCCACAAGCTTCTCCATGCAGTTCTGCCAGGGTCAGCTGATATTCCCTTTAACCTCATTCTTGCTCTGGTGCTAACCCTGTAGCTTTCTTTTTCACTTTAAGGAAGCACCATGACAGAAGCAGCTATTCTGGCCCTTCCCTGGCCACAGATGCCTAAGCTTGTGCCATCTCCTTCCCTGTGCATGTGCAACTTTCCATGGTGAAAGTCATCTTCATTACAACTTATACAGGTGCTAGATAGCTGAGCCATTTATTTGGTGGAAGCTTGAATCATCATCATCAATCAATAAAATAAAACAAAACCAAAAAGATTGGAAAGCTCATCAGAAAACCTTCATCAAAGACTGCTGAGTAAACAGGTGATGCACAGAAGTCAATCTGCAGATAAACAGACCTGCTTACAAAATCTGAAGTTCAGCTTGCACAGCTTCTCACACATGAGCAATGGTTATAGAAGTTAGTAAAAATAAAAAAAGAAGCTCATCCTTACTTCAAAAATTATGATACAATACCTATAACTAATATCAAAGCCTTTACAAAAATGTTAACAGAATGTTGTTGTATAAACATGCACTTGGTAAGGCAACGGACTTCAAGTGAAGATTTCTTTTCTAGAGAACAATGTTAATCTGATTCAAAAGAGAACTCACTGAAAACAATGGCAACCAAACCATTTGACACACAGTAATTTGGTTTGTGGGGAGATATATTTCAGGTACCTGGAGAACAGTATTAAGCCAACATTTGTTCCAGGATCTGAATCAACTGCGCAGCATAACCTTGAGAGAAGACACTCAGCTTGCAAACTCTTCCTGCTGGGCTCAGTTCAGGGACCTAACACCCTGTCCCTGTGGTGGCTGTACATGCTGAAGGATGCTGGTCTTTGAAACCTTCTGAAGAAATACACCTTGAAATTTTTGTTTCAAAGTCTTTCCCCTTTCATCCCACAGACCAGCGGAAGTACCATGTCAACTTGTGCATGAACTCCATGGATGGCTCAATATCTATTTTGAAAAGTCCTTTTTCTGTTACTGTGGATAAGTGCTAAGTTTCATTTTACTGCTCGTTTTGTTTTCTAGCTTTTTGTTTCAATTGGATTTACCTAATTCAGACACATAGGGATGTAACTAGGTCATACTTTAAAAAATATACCAAGTATAAACAACCATTTAACTTCCCTTTATTTGTTGCAGTTCTGTGAAAGGCTTTTAAATTGCTTGCTTCAATGAGATCTTAAATTGCTGTCTACTTTCCAGGTATTCTGGAAAGCTGACAGCAGTTCTGGAAATTTCAGGTAATTCTGTGCTCTTACCTAAATGTCCAGATTCCACATAGTTTTTTTGTAGAGTTTCACTATTAACTTTACCATTGCAATTTTATTTCTTTTTTTTTAAACGTACTCCATCTAATCCAGGCCACATCCATCAGAAAATAGGCTTTTTGGTGATATCTAGAACTGATAGAAGCATTTTATTCCTCAATACAAACTCTAAGGTCTTCACAGTATCTACAAAGAAAAAACATTAATGTTTTCAGCAGCCCTTTAGAAGCTAAATTTGGCCTGAAATAAAATAAAAATCTGGACATTCCATAAAAATTCCACAAATAACCCTCTCCACATAACATTTCCATTACATGGAACTGGAGGGTCACATAACTATGCAATTTAATAGTCCTTACTAGGATCTGAGTATCCAGTGTCAGTAAAGTTTAATGGCAGCTCAGCTGGCTTTTGTATAGTTATTTATGTATCTATGTTATAGAAATGTTATTTCTACGCTTACCTCCAGAAGTACCTTCAGGAACAGAAATCAAAGTCTTACACTTGTATTTTCAATTCATCCTTTTAGGGCTGTTCTGCTGCATAAATAATATATTGCTGTCTTAGCTTACAGAAGCTTACCGCTAGTCTTGAAGAAAAAGTGCCTTGTACAGGCAACTCCCTGGACACCCTGCTCCAGGACCTGTGGCATAGGCATATCCAGCAGAGTGACCAACGACAACAGAAAATGTGAGATGAAAAAAGAAAAGAGATTATGCTTCATCCAGCCTTGTCTGACCAATATGCTGAAGAAAATAAAGGTATTTTCTGATATAAAATTACCTCTAATAGAAAATGAAAATATTTGAGCTAGTGGAAAAATATATATATTAGCAACTGCTAATAAAACATTGACTTCTTTGTTTTTTAAGGGTTTAAAAATAACTCTTAGGTTTTCTCCATTCAGTCTTAAGGTTTCAATAGTAAACTACAGACGTGTAATTTCAAGCAAAAGAATGTAATGTCCTGATATAGATGTGCTGCTAGTGCTGTCCTGATGTACAGTCACTCCGAAAGTATTTTCTACTTGTCGACTGATAAAGGAAAAATAAGGCAGTTTCAGATTAACTTTTAAGATATTTTTAAGTAAATGTCACTTCTTACATGGTCTGTTTTTAATGTGTAGAAAACTAAGGCTTTTCTTTGTTCTAATATTAAAGATTCCAAAAGGAAAAACATGTCAACCGACATTCCAGCTTCCAAGAGCAGAGAAGCTAATTTTTTCTGGATGCTCAACTACTCAAAGCTACAGACTAACTTTCTGTGGGGTGTGCTTGGACAAGAGGTGCTGCATACCTAATAAGTCCAAAATGATCACTGTACAGTTTGAGTGTCCCAACGAAGGCTTCTTCAAGTGGAAGATGATGTGGATAACATCGTGCGTATGTCAGAGGATTTGCAGTGCTCCAGGAGATATATTTTCTGAACTCAAAGTCCTATGACAAGTTACACCACTGACTGTAACACACCGAGAATGCAAAAGCACATTCACACCATGAAGAGTTAGCATAACCCTCTGCCACAGCAGTGTTTATACTGTGGCAGTATAAACAGTATAAGCAGTGAAATAACAAGTGAATACTCACTCATTTTTTAAATGTCACTGGAAAACACAAGTAAGAGTGTATCTCTTTAATGTAACTGTTTTTATATGGGGAAATATGTTCTTGAGAAGGATGCATGTAACATTAGTTCTGCCCAAGCAAAAATTTTTGGTAATTAAGAAAGGCACAGCAAAACAGCTTCATGTCTCACTGTAACAAGGTGTTGCCCACAAAAAAACCCCCACATGCTCAAACCTATTAGAAAAAATATTTCCCTGTAATACTTCATGTCATTCCTGATTCTTAAATTAACCTTTTCTACTATGTATCTGCAACAGTAAAACACTTCAATGCTGTTTGTAAACGAAGAATTCAACTTTAAACTCAGACTGCTTTTTGCAGCAGATAGTGTTTCTCTAGTGTTGTGAATATAAACAATGAACATGTAAAGGAATAAAAAATTGGGCAGGCAACTACAGATAATAGATGCAACATTTCAAGGAAACTACTATTTTTAGAATATTTTCTTAAAAAACGCTCTCAACAAATGCTAGCACAATGCTTTATTGAATGCTTCTGGACATACACATTGAAAATTGTGCTTACTTATACACCCACTCCAACTCTGCTAGAAGGACTTCAAGCTTCAAGAAATCATTGTACTGATCCATTCTGATCTGTAACAGTTCACTGGTCTTGCTGTTTTAAGACAGCCAAGGCTGGTAAGCAACTGGAAATAGCTGTATATTCTATTTTGTAAAAGTTCTTACTGCAATATAAAAAGCTGCTTACCCTGATAATTACAAATATTAAAACATCTATTTTACTTGCATTCTTTCAAGCCTATAAAACTCTGTTCTCCAAACAATTGTTATAATTCTTTATATATATATATAACTTCATTATAAGTGCATGTTTTGCTCAGAGATATACTGTATTATCTCATTATCAAGTGCAACTCAGCATTCATGAATATAAATCATTAAAATAACATGTTAATTAATACTCCAAGTATAATACTTGAAACAAAATTTATCTTGTGGAATTTTCTGATATTGCCAATTTTGGTATCAACTCAGAATGCTCTAATATAGCTAAGTACAACAGAGAAGCAAAAATATTAAAACATAGCTTAGAGCATTCTGAAATGTCCACTGTGAAGCTTAAGAAAGCAGTTTCATTAGAGACTTGCTTTCATCTTTGAAAAGACTACATAAGCTTTTCTTCTCTTTGTAGTTGCTTATTAAAACCCAAATCTAGCAATGGCGATCTTTCTTTGAAACAAAGCCTACCTTTAGTTTACTGTAAAGTCTGTGAAAGGAATTACATTTTTGGCTGCGAAAACCTCTCTTCCTTGTCTTAACAGCATATGGTGTGTCAATTTACTCCATAGCTAGGATTACTGCTCTTACTGATATCAGCTATAATTAGGTGCTGTCAAATCTTTCTTACAGGCAGGGCTTATCACTTAATATGACAACTCTTGAGCTGAGGAAGCCGTTGTCCCAGTCCCACTTTGGAATTACCACAGCCAGGCATGCTGCAAGTCATTCTGGTTAACTGACGTGGCTGGATGCTTAGGGAAGTGTTTCATTCTTTTTAAACAAAACAAAACAAAACAAAAAAAAAAGCAGTTCTTCATTCTTTAGACAGCTATCTTCAGTCTTGATGGATCTGTTCTAGGCCCACCTTTTGTAGCATCCAGTTCATTGTACTCTTCTATTAGGTCAGACAAAGAGGACACAGCTTCAGAAAAACAGCTTTGCTCCATCCCGTCTATTTGCAGATAATGGTGAAGGTGAGCCTACAGGAATAAAAAAAAAAAAATTAAAAAATTCAGTTTTATTATTTTTCTTGGCCCCTAATTGCTTTGGCTCAGTAAGTACCATTTAACCTGCACTGAAGGATGAAGTGCAAGCACTGTAGAAAGGAGACTTAAAGACTTATATCATGACACTCCTTGTTTAAATACTTCACAACGTTAATTACAATCCCCTATGGATATTACTGATTTTTTAAACATCCATCTTTTCATACTGGTCAGGTGTACCCTAGGGGACCAACCATGTTACTGGGTTTATGTGGCAAGGTTTTGGCAGCAGGGGCAGTGCAAGGCTGCAGGGGTGGCTTTTGTGAGAAGACAACAGGAGCTGCCTGCATGTTCCAGCTGGCTCCAGCAGGGACCTGCCACTGGCTAAAGCTGAGCCCATTAGTGATGCTGGCAACACCTCTGTGACGTATTTAAGGAGGGGTAAAAAGGATGCACAACAGCTGAGAGAGGATTTAGGACAATGTGAGAGAAACAGCCCTGCAGACAACAAGATCAGCGAAGAAGGGAGTGAAATTCTGAGACTGGGAAGAAAGGGGTGGAGTGGGGATGAAGGTGGTTTTCAGTTTTGGTTTTATTTTCTGCTATTCCGTTATTCATTGGCAGTAAATTAAAATGATATTCTCTGGTTTGCCCATGACAATAACTGGTAAGTGATCTCCCTGTCCTTATCTTGACCTAAAAGCTTTTCATTGTATATTCCTCCTGTCCTGCTGAGGAAGGGAAGTGAGAGAAAAGCTTGGTGGGAACCAAGATTTAAATTAGATACAAGGAAGAAATTTTTTAGAGGGTGGTGGGGCACTGGAACAGGTTGCACAGAAAAGCTGTGGATACTCCATCCCTGGAAGTGTTCCTGGCCAGGCTGGATGGGCTTTGAGACACTTGGTCTAGTGCCCCGCTACTGCAGGGGGATTGGAATGAGATGATCTATAAAGTCCCTTCTAACCCAAACCATTCTATGATTCTGTGATATTGTCAGGTCAGTACAGATTAATAAGGGATTTACGCTTTTTAAGAAGCATAAACATAAATAGGCATCATAAATAAAAATCTTGGGCTGTTAATTTTAAGCAGTCCCTTTCTTATACTAAGATTTGCTTCCCAATAACACAAGATGCCAATGACTAGTGACTACGGATATTACAAACATGAGAGTTGCACCTTTTTCTTGTAGAGCTTCATAAATCTCTCTTTGAGTTCAATGAAAGTTGGTTTTACACAGGTGTTGTTTGCTAAAGCCAGAAGGGAATGGGAATGGCCCACAGGAGGTACAGAACACAAACCAGTTTTCCAGCCCTCTTGATTCCAGGAGACAAAGTGCAGAGAAGGTTTTAACCTGTGATACAAAAATTTAGTTATCTAAGGAATGTGAAGAACACGAAGGCTAAGTTTTCTTTCTTAACTAACAGTCTGAAAAGGTTAACATTTAAGCTTTCAGAACAAAGCAGGACAGTTATAACTATCATTGTGAATAAGACATTTTAGACTTCAGACTAAATCACTGTCTCTATTTGAAAGTTAAATTGCAAACACCAATACTGTTTTGTTAATTTAATGTATCAGGATTTGAAAAATGAAGTTACAAGTACCTATTTCTATAAAAGACACTGCAAGCCCTCTGAAATTTATGAAAGGGGCAGATTAATACTGTGTGGGGGCAATCAGTCGACCTGTAGTTTTGAAATAAGTTAAAGGCTTTAGATTCTCAGAAATTTTCCTCATGCTTCCCTGTCTGCCTATAAACTCCCTTCTGTACATGAAGCTTGCCTACCTTTCCTGTTATAGCTATGTAGCTCAATAGTGTAAAAGGCAGAAACAGGGTGCTAACAATACAGAGTTGTTAAATAAGGATGATTTCCTATCCACAGGAAAGTAACCATGAAAAAGAGGGATGTTCTGCTCAGCAAAAACAAACTTTTACTACAGAACTTACTCTCCAACATCCTTTACTGTCAGGAGACCCCTGGAAGGTTTGGCTTTTCTTTCTTTTGCATTTTTGAGGAAAAGGGAGGAGCAGTATAGGGATATTTAGTCAGCTCCCTTTATCTGGAAATCCAGGAACACTGTGATTTATTCTCATTCATTGTATAAGTTAATTACATTTTCTTCCCTTCAAAAATACAGAAAAATATATTTCTGAGTAAACCGATTTGGTATTGAAACTCTTCAAATTAAAAGCTGGAGTGCTCTGGATGACTGACAACAGTATCCCATGACTACTTTGTGTGGTATTACAAACCTTTCAATATTTCGACGAAGGTCTGAAACCTGCACATTTCCTCGAACAAGAAGGGCACAGGCAAGGTAGAGGCTATGCTTTGGATCTGCTTGAATTAGCTGATGATCTCTACTAAATGCATCTGAAAACATCTGATCCAACCTAGGTGAAAAGAAAACAGTTATCTACTCTTACTAAAGTAGGATACAAAAGCTTTTCAGAACGCCCATCTTTAGAGTTTGAAAGTTCATAAAATTGTGGAGATAAAGATACATCTAACCTGGGACCATAAATTATAGGAAAAAGATTCAAACTTATACATATGTTGGCATTACAGGTTTTTAAAAACACACTAGATCTGTTTTTTACTCTTCTCCCTCATACTACAGGCCACTGTTGAGTCACAGAAGTTGCCTTTATAAAGGCAATTTGAGGTCAGTAGTTACAAGGTCTTATGATAATTTGAGTGGACAATCTCACTGTGAAGGATCTGACAAGGAATTTCAAAGTGCCGCTGACCCTTACAGAACTGGTTATCTGCCTGTTATACTTCATTATTTAAAAGGATCAATGAATCACAGAACAGTGATGATTTTGATTAATGATTTAGGAAAAGACAGACTATATGTACTTGTCTACTTATTCTAATTTTATCATGCATGACTGCTGATCATATTCTTTCTCTCTTCACTTCCTTAAGCAAGTTGCACTGTAATGTGGGATATCAAAGATGGTGTCCTGACGTTTCTGCGGACCCACAACATCTAAGCTATCCTTTCCATTTGCCTCAAACTCTACATTCATCACCTCTGTTTCTTTTTTCTTATATCACCTTGCCACAATCTGTTTATTACAAAAAAAAAAAAAATCCCAACAACTAAATAAAAAAAACAAAATATTACTGCTCCCACTTAATTCTGAGACATCTTTGTCTGAGCATCTCCCCATAGTATGCTTCCTTCCCCCAGCACTGCATTGTCTCCTTAAGGCATGTTTTCAAAAGATACAGCTGATTGCACCACTTGCTATCACAACACAGCCCTCTCCTCTGCTTTGCATACTTCTATCACTTACCTTTAGTTGCTTCTATTATCATTTGGACCTCTTGCTGACTGAACTTAATTCACTAAACCCAGTAAAATCTATTTTAACTAGTTATTTTTCTGCTGTGTCAGAGGGAAAAATATCTCAAAGAACTTTACAAGTTTCAGGTTATCATTACAATAAGTTGATAAATAGGCTCACTGCACTTCCAGACTCAAGTAAGATGGTATTACTTCCCAAAGAGTCTAGTTTAATTTCTTGTTTGACTGACAAAATACTGTAAAGACAAGTGCAAACTGTTACTCAAAAGAACTTGTGGTGTGGGTTCTATCTAAGTAATACATTTTTCCAACAAAAACATTTCCCAGCAGAGATTAAAAAGATGTCAAATTTACTGGCTCAACCATTACAGAGAAAAGAGACTACAGATGTTCCAAAAATCAGCTGGATGAATTTGAAAATGTGGCAGACTTAAAAGTTTTAGAACTTCCACCCTTAGTTTTGCTACAGAATGGGATTTTTTTTAATGAGAACTATGGAAAATCAGAAATTAGGCTTTAAATGTGAAACTCCCATAATATTTTTTTTCCTACCTTCTAGAAGGTACATTAACATCTGCCAACGTATACAGAGGAGTCAAGCTTGAAACCAAATAATGAAGTCGAGGAAATGGAACCAAATTCATACTGATTTCATTAAGATCCATGTTTAGGGAACCTTCAAATCTAGCAGAACTGAAAATTAATGAACCATTACAAAATCACTATAAACTAAGGAAATTCACTTCTATAATGTAAACTTCCATTAATCTATTTTTCAACTGTTCTGTACAATAAAACAGTAAAACAACACAGCATTCAAGAAACTCTTCATGTATAATTAATAATAACTGTCACATTTGGCAGAATCAGTGCTAAATCTTATTTACTTATACTTCTCATTAAAGAACAATAAATCAAGAATAAGACCTTGTTTCCCAGTTGTAGTCTTTAGCACTGTTTTTCAGTATGTGGACATATTTGATTAATACCAGTTTTACTAAACAAGCTATAATAAAACATGTGTGACTTTGCATTCCTGACAATCTGTTTAAAAGAAAAACAGGCCAATACTCCAGAAGTATATTTCTTGCAGCAATTGACAGTTTAGGAGCAAAAATGATCTGACAGTACTTATAAAATAAATACAACTGGCCTAGAAAGGCAAACCTTCCTAGGCTCCATTAAGCACTAATGGAAAACACTATCCTGCCTACAAATTTACTTCAGTTTTAAGACTGTCATGGCTAAAGCAACACCACTACAATCTGAATACTTCCAAATACTTCAGCATTTAGTAACCAACTCTTAAAAAGAGAAGACTCGTATCAAATGAAAAACAATTTATATTATTCAAGTTGATCCAGGCCTGCGTATTTGCAGCAAACACCACCTCCAGCAATACTACTTGGTTACAGAGGAATAACCTGTAACTTTACCTTGTCAGGTTCAGCAGCAAGTTGGCTACGATATTATTCATTGCATCAAATGGCTTCTCCTGGAGAGTTTTTACGCTGCCTGCACTTGATGTTACCAAGCTGTTTTGCTTCACGGTTGACCCCAGCTTTCCAGAATTGATCATCTGATTAATTTTATTAACTATATCAAACAGAGACTTTTGAGAGAGAAAAATAAAAGCAAAGTAGTTTTGAGCACAGAACTTTCAAATTCAGTACCCCAGTTTTTCACTTCCATTAATCTTAAAAGCTAACACATGGTACTGTTAGCTCAAAGATTATACCTTTGATACATCTAAGTCCAACTTTTGAGCAATGCCAGTTGACTGAAGTGTTTCTAAAAGTCTATTCCTTACGTGTCACAAATACAGCTTGACTTAGAAGTTTGAATTTTATTCAACTACTTAAAATCCTTATCTTCTAAAAATGAATTTTAAATTTAAATAATACCTGTGAAAGGAAAAATATATTCTCTATCACTTTTTCTTGCTTTTTTTCATAAACCAACACCAAGACAGTCACCAGAGCTAGATTCAAATGGTTCTAGTACTTTGCAAGGTCAAGTATACCTATGATTCTCCTAATACTAATGAGCACAGTTAAGTGTGTTGGAATCTGTTGTGGTTAGTCATTTCTCTTGCAGGACTCTATTAATACTATGCACAAAATGATTGCTAAAAGAACAGAAGACACTCTGTCTCAGTAAATAGAAGCTTTTCAATGTTTACCTTGAAAAAGACACAAAAAAAAAAATCACTCTAGACTACTTCGAAGATGCAGAGCAACTTTTTAGTGATACTCATGTTCATTTCAAAAGCCTACAAGTGACTTAGAAGTTCAATTATTATTTGAAAAAATGAAATTATGCTTTAAAGACTTGGTATTCAAATCAATACAGAAAAGCGAGAAAGACTTCCTTTTTGCAGTCTAATAAAAAAATCGCCAGAAATATAATATTAATTCTTACTTCATTCTCTACTGGTAACACACAGTCTGCATGTTCATTAAGCTCCTTCATAGCCAGAACACTGTTATATGGAGAAGTAATAACATCATCTTCACCAGAGGGATAAACTGAAGTAACAAATCTATATACTTCTGGGAATTCATCCTCAAGCAACTTTAGTACAAAAGTTCCAAGACCAGATCCTGTCCCTAATTATGAATGAAAACAGAATGAGAGAAGATAAAAGGTTCCCCATGTTATCTTAGACCCTAAGTATGTTGGAGACATACAACTTTTCAATTATATATGTTAATGAATATTTTCTGAAATATTTGGCTGACAGTGGAGGCTACTCAAATGTAACTTAAGGCAGAAAGGTTTTTCCCAGACAGGAAAATAATTAAGTAAAAAAAGTATTTTCCAAGGTAAGGATGAAGTATACAATTTCAAAAATTTCTGCAATCCTGAAAGTCCTATTATATAACAAACATTTTCTGACCTAGTATTTCTACTTCTTATTTTAAAATTTTTATTTGTATTTTGAAACAAGACATTTGTTTAAAAGCACTGAACCACCCCAAACAATTACTTTCTTTCCTTTTAGGGTTTCTTTATAAAGTTTTCTCATTCTCCAGTCAAAACAGAACCACCCCT
Organism: Pyrocephalus nanus; assembly: GCA_038380795.1. Classification (NCBI taxonomy): domain Eukaryota; kingdom Metazoa; phylum Chordata; class Aves; order Passeriformes; family Tyrannidae; genus Pyrocephalus; species Pyrocephalus nanus. The sequence goes on from CM076260.1 coordinate 47,148,849, forward strand.
TTCTCCCAGAAAACAAGCTTTTTCCTTCATTATCACTAAGAACACAACACTGAGCTCCAATCAGAGATCTGAACTGTGATCTTTTTCTGAATTTGCTGCTACATTCTCAGTGGCAGACAATTTATTCTTATGAACAAGACAGCAACTTTCTGCAATAACAGAAACAATACCTGCAGGGTCTCTGAAATTAAGCAAATGGCCACAGAAAAGGCTCTTGACAGAACCCTTACTTCATATTTAGAGCTATTCTCTGTGTCTTTTTCCACATCATTACCAGTTATAATACATGCTGCTCCCCGGTTTCTGGGGTAGGAAGGCTTAGAGGCAAAGCATTCTCCCTTTTGGCTTATTAACAAAGTAACTAGATTGGATTCAAGAGAATTGTGTGGAAGGAAAACAGAAAAACAAAGTTTTTCTAAAGCAACATTTGAAGTCTCCCTTAACTGTTTCACAAAATTCTTTCCCCATGATTAAAAGCAACTTGATTACAACAAGGACATCAGTGTTCAGAGGCCACTGACCCTTCTTCTGAGCAGTAGTTCTATGAGTTTATTTGTCTGTGGTACCTGTCTTGATCCATCCACTGAGTCGTATTTAAAATTTTAGCTGCATTTTTGCTCTGGGTAACACATCAGGGCTCCTTAGTGCTCTAACAAAACAAGTACTAAATAATTACAGCTCCACTTAACTGATCTGTGGGGTTTTTTTTATTATACATTCTGAACAATGTGAATTATTATATTTATGTTCAAGATTCATGTTTTTCTTTTTCATCTGTGGCTACTGCAATCATACTCACTACAAAGACATTACTTACCGCCTCCCATGGAATGAATTATAAAGAAACACTGCAGACAGTCACAGTGTTCTGCAGTTTTCCTCAGCTTTTCCACAATGTTTTCCCGATACTGATAGCCATATAGCTTATGACCTACAGCCCTGAGGACATAAAAAGTACTTTAAAAAAAAAAATAATGAGAATATGGGAGTCAGGACATGGCTTTAATTTTGGGGATGCAAGCAGCACTAAGTTCACATTTGGAGCTTGCACTATTATTTTGTACCGATCAAGAAATAAACACCCACATTGGATGATCTAATTGTAATAATGAAATGAAAATTACATACTCCTTAACAATAAGGATATCCCTATGCAAAATGTGTCCTGATCTTCCTTTGAGTACTATGCAAGTCAAATGATACCAGTGATTAAAAAGAACCCCAAACAGCTCGTTTTCCATACACTTGCCTGCTAGATGGTAAAGTTACAGGATGTTTTATCCTTGTATTGCCCTCTCTTTTGGCACATTTGCTGATGATTTGCTTTCCAGTCTGTAGTGCACTGAATATTACTAGAGGCGCATTAGGGTCTCCATGAAAATTTGCAATTCGTTATGTTAATCAATCTTTTTCTGAATTTCTCTTTTTGGGAATGTAGTTTAGACACACAAAGCCAGACTCTGTGGTGCTTAGAAATCAGAAATGTATTTGTTCATATATCTCATTTTCCACAGTAGTTGCACAGTCTCAAACTAGATTATGGCTTTGACTGAGCAATGGAAGCAGCTGAATACCAAAGAAACAAAAATAAAAAGCATGTTCTTTTGAAACGAAAATCAAAAAAGAGGGAGAAAAAAATAGTCAAAATGGTGTATCAGCAGAATTATCCTTCTGTAAAAGCCTTTTCAAAGCCCTCCTCCAGGCAGCAGTGACTCCAAGTTTGCTGGTAAAATACTGCAGCTCCCCAGGTGCAGAACGAAACAGAAAGCTACGGTTATCATTTCCCTTTTCAAATGCCATCTAATTAGTTGCTAAGAAATGTGTTCTGAAGAGGTTCTCACCAGTTGTTTCCTGAACCAGAAACATCTGTGATAAGCTGCTTGCTATCAAACACATCCCTCAATGGTCCCTGCAGAATTTCATTTACCACACCCTCCTCCATGTCAATCAGCAGTGCCTTTGAGAAGAGAAAGAAACAACCACACAAAGAAATATAAAATTATTTACAATATAAAAGGTATACTACAATATAAAAGGTATACTGTTTCTACTCTGCTCCAAAGAAACCTTTTTTTTCCACAGTTGTTAACTAGGAGACCAACTAGATTAACCTTAGCTGATTTGCCAGAAGCTGGTCAATAGGACAGCAATTCAGATAATTAAATATAGTTAAAATTTTATATTTTGCCCCAACAGTTAGCAATGAAGACATTAAAATATTTTGTTTCAAGTTTTCTTGCTTCTTAATCATTTAAAGTGGCTTAAGGAAACCCACTTCTTAGAGAATTCAAATAAATACTTAGTTACTAATATCTGCAATCATTTTATTAGAATTACAATTTAAATTACTCAACAAGACAGGCAGCAAATTATATTACTTGAATGAGCCATAAAAGTTACTATTAGAAATTCTACTATTCAAAGCAGTATTTAACCCTGTATGCAATTTTAAGGACTTTATGAAAATTCCCACACAGTTGAACGTAAATATGCCATGTAAAAAGAATGACCTTTATAGATTGCCTTACTCGTGCTTTTAAAGAGCAGATTTTTCCTTTGTAAATACCTGGACCATCACCACCACTTCTGAAAAAAAAAAAAAAAAAACAAAATCAAAAAACCAGTAACATAAAGATCTAAGCTCAGATTGATAATAGAAAATACATACTATAGTAAATTTTCTCTTTAATGTTTGGTGTTCAGAAGAGCATGACAACAAAAACAAACAGAAACACCCTGAACATACTGCTAAGAAAGACCTCACAATTCCGGGAAGTAATGCAATTACAGGACACGATCTCAGTCAGAAACAGCCTAAGCATTACTTCAAGAAAAGCACTGAACGTTTACTCTCAGATACAGCCTTTGCAGGAATTCTACAGTTTGTCAAAACTTGAAAGGATTATCTTTTATCAGCATGTGATATGTGTATCCGCATCACATAACTGAATTCAGCACACCAAGTAGCCCCACGAGCTCTTTAGTGGGGGTTGTTACGACACTTCTGCTCGATGTGAAACCTGCGTTACTGCAGTAGCACAGCGCTTACTTGACTTGCTTTGGTATGAAGATTTGCCAGTTCAGAAATAACGCTAGGATGGGCATTGCTACTTCTTTCCCAGGACTGGTTGTACTGAGCCAAGGCAGGAGACTACACATTGTGATACAATCATATTTTTTCAACAATGAATGCTGGTGCTTCTGCACTCAAAGGATGAGATACTCCAGTCTGGCCAAACTATATTGAACACAGGGGAAAAAAGGCAGGGATAGTGGGAGATGGATCTAATTTTCCCTTCAGTTATTTACCTGATTTGGGAGATGGCCAAGCCTAAAGTATGTCTTAGACTATTCTACATTCTACCACAAAAATATTCCCAAAACATCAGCTAAAATTTGCTACAGTCCAATCAGAAATGAAGGGAAGAGAATATGGGGCTGCACTGGATTCCTCCAAGATTTTCCATCTGCTCTCCAGATGCTTCTCATTAGCTGAATAGCTCACAGCAGTGCTCATGTGATTGCTCTAGGCTACACAACACATATATGTGTCCACTATAGCAGCACTAAACACACCTAGAGAAGTTCTGTTTCTCTTCAGGGACTAACAAAACTCAAAGAGGAAAAAAATCCAACCCCAAAACAACACTTCCTTTTCTTCCTATTGTCTTTGTGTGACAGATCATTCCTTCAATCACTTGGATTCAATTGCTGAAAAAAAATCTCCATGTTCCTACAATCCCAGAATGGTTTTGGTTAGAAAGGACTTCAAAGACCATCTAGTTCCAACCCCTCTGCCATGGGCAGGGACACTTTCCACTAGATGAGGTTGCTCAGAAAGAAAACAGATGTTTCTATTGCAGTCAAGCTGCCACTTAAAAATTTGGTGGTTTCACCAGGCTTGTACAGAAACATAGGCATTTTTTTACAATCAAATTTTCTTGGTTTAAAAAAAAAAAAAAAAAAAAAAAGTTACCCCAGGAAATACCCACAAGGAATGGTAATCCTAAGCTCCAATGTATTTGCATTGTTCTTTCAAAGTGGTAAAAGTTGAGACAAAACTATTTCTATTTCAGTGCCATTTTAATTAAAATCACATGCTGTACTGTAACCTTGTCATATGATGGACGAAAACCAGGTTGGTCAAATCCTTTATAATTAATTTAAAGACAACAGCAATATCCAGGTGCATTCTTGCAAATTGCAAGGATTTTTCTAACTGGACAGATTAGAGATGACTGAATGCTCTTAAGATATGAATTGGTTAACCCAAACTTTCAACATCTTTAACAACTGAATTAAGTATACTTAAAATGGAAATGTAAAGATACGTTTTGAGAAGAAAACAAAAAAGCAAAATATTTTCCTAGCACAAACTAAATATGACTTGAAACAAAGAAAATTATAACTTAGTTTAAGAGAAGATACTTGAAGTGTGGGTCCACTGTGTTAAACTCATGAGCTTCTTGATAAAACAACTTACCTTGTATCTACGTTCCTAAAGAAACTGCTTAACGCTTCATCATAAATTCCTTTCTAAAAGGAAACAACACAAAATGATACGTAACATCAAAAATTCTCAGTGCTTTTTCATAGAATAATCTAAGTTGGATGGGACCTCTGAAGGTCACTTGTCAAACCTCACCGCTCAAAACAGAGTAAACACCTATGTTGAATCCAGCTAGCTCTAATCAGGTCTAAGAAGAACATTTCACTGAAAACTCAGCTTGTTATTAAAAACTGACAGTATGATGTAACTAGAAAGTTAATTTTTCAGCACAAGATTAGACAATTGTAGTAGCTTACTGAAGATCCCCAGGCAATTATTAAATCTAATAGCTGCTGTTTAGCTGACTCAGTTCATCACTGACACAACACTCAGTTCATCGTGGGCTCAATGCCCATGAAGTTCTTTGAAAAGGAAAGCACATCACACTGCATCAGTGATTCCAGAACTCCCTGCTGAGAGACAGCATGCAAATTACTTACCACCACCATAAAACTAGAGACCTAGCAAGTTTAAATACTTTCACATTATTATTTACAGATTGCTACCATACTCAAGACCTGGTGAGGGAGAATTTGGAAGACACTGTTTTGTACTACAGTACAACCAAAACACTATCCACACTCAACATGAACTTCATCCATTGCCTTTTTACAGTTGCTTCTAAAGAAGGCATTGAAGACTCCTCATCATTATCTGTTAATGTATTGTGTTAACCAGGAAACAGTATCTTTATAGTCAAAGCGAGGAAAAAGTGATTTTGTTCAGGGTAGTCAGCACAACCCTATGCCCTCTTCAGTGCATTTCTTTGGCACAGCTGTATGGCAAGTATGCGGCATGAGCCAAAATGGAGAACAGTGGAATTTGGGGGGCTGCCCTTCTGCTTTACTGCCAGTGGCAAAGAACCCACACTAAACAGACTTCTCTTACCACTAAGTGCCTCAAACCTGGTAATGCCTGGCTTTAGGGAGACATCCTGGGCTTTTCAAGGTGGAAAGGCTGGAGAAAGCTGACTGGAATTAGGGATCATAGAATCACAGAACATTCTGAGCCAGAAGAGACCTAAAAGGATCATCAAGTCCAACTCAGCTCTACACAGGACTCCCCAAGAGTCTCACCATGTGCCTGACAGTATCATCCAAATGCTTCTTGAATTCTGTCAGGCTTGATGCTATGACCACTTCTCTGGGGAGCCTGTTCCAGTTCCCAACCACCTTCTGGGTATAACAGACAATCTAAACCTTTCCTCACACAACTTCAGGACATTCCCATGGGTTCTATTGCTGGTCACCAGAGAGATCAGTGCTTGCCTCGCCTTTTCGCCTCATGAGGACGTTGTAGACTGCAATGAGGTCTCCCCTCAGTCTCCTCCAGGCTGAACAGACCTAATGACCTCAGCCACTCCTGATATGGCTTCAGCTGCAGATCCTTCACCATCTCGTGGCTCTCCTTTGGATGCTCTCTAATAGCCTAATGTTCTTTTTAATGTTGCAGTGCCCAAAACTGCACACAATAATCAAGGTGAGGCTGCACCAGTGCAGAGCAGAGCGGGACGATCCCCTACCTCGGTGATGCTTTGCCTGATGCCCTCCAGGACACGGCTGGCCCTCCTGGCTGCCAGGGCACTGCTGACCCATATCCAGCTTGCCATCAACCAGGACCCTCAGGTCCCTTTCCGTGGCATTGCTTTCCAGCCTCTCATTCCTCAGTCTGTATGTACATCTGAGGTTGTCCCATCCCACGTGCGGAATTCAGTACTTTCCCTCGCTGAACTTCACACGGTTGGTGATTACCCAGCCCTCTGACTTATCAAGTTCTCCGGATAGTTAAATTCTCACTAGTTAAACGGCACAAGAACCTGGGGGTAGTTTTGCTCACAGTGAAGCGGCCTTAGTTTAATCAAACAAACACAGAGCTTTGCGGTCACGGCGACGAAGGCGGGAGGGAGCGCAGGGGCACCGCCGCCTCCCCACGGCGAGGGCGCTCGCCCCGGGCCGGCGGCGGCAGCGGCGCCCGTACCTTGTTGACAGCGGCGTGTTCCCGCAGCGCCAAGTCCCAGAACCGGCAGCCCACCTGGTTCCCGCACTGCCCCACTGCAAAGGGGAGAGACACGGCTCAGGAACGGGGAGGGTGTAGCGGCAAGGAGGGTGGGGGAAGCTCTGGGCACCACGACTCCTTACCCTGCACCACCACCGACTGGGTCATAGCACGGCCGACGGCGCTCCGCCGTTTCGAAGTGGGCGCCCGGAAGCCACGCCCCCTGAGTTCCTGCGGTGGAACGGCCCACCCGTTGCCTTGGCTGCGGGCGCCCGCCCCGGATGGAACGTCCCATTAGGGAGCGCTGGGGGGGGGGATGTGGGTGTGGGGTGTGTGTGAGGCGATAAGGGAAGCGTGGCAGTGGTGTCGTGAGGGTGAACCTGTGAGGGGGGCTGCAGGGTCTCAGACGCAGGAGACTCAGCAAAGACCTAAAATGAAGTCTCTGTGTGGGAAAACAAGTAATCTACTCACAGAATATCCCGAGTTGGACATAGTTCCGTACAGTACAGTTCATTACCTTCTATGGCTAAAAATGGTGCCATAAAAAGCGTTTTATTTTCCCCAAACTCATAATTCGGGAATATGGTGTGAAATGCACCTAACGACATGAAAATACAAATTAAAAATTAAGTAAGAAAGTGGTCATTAGGAAATGCTGTAATGTACCTTCCCATCAGGCTCGCATGTTATGTTTTTCTTTAAGCTCAGTTTCGTATTTCTTGTGCTTATAATTTTCCACAGTGCAATTGGGAGGTGCTTTTGCCTATGTGTTGAACTTCAGGAGTAAAAAAAGGAAAGAATGAAAAATGTGGAGTTGCTATTGTCTCAGCACAGCAAGACCGGTCCATGACATAGCTCAGCTGCAAAATTATAGAACCGTTAAGGTTGGAAAAGACCTTTAAGATCGTGAAGTCCAGCTGTTAATCCATCACTGCCAAATCCACCACTGAACCAGTAAAGAATGTGTGATATGCAAAGCAGTCGCTTGCAGAAAGCTGTCTTGTGACACAGATGGCATTTCTGCTTCCTGTGGGAGAACAAAAGCACTTCCATGCAACCCAGTTCATTAGGTTTTATGGCTAAAACTGTCCAACAGAATAGTATTTTTCCAAATATATTATTTCTAGTGCTAGTGTGCAAACAAAATTTGCTAAATGAAATTCTTAATCCTTTATTTGCTCCTGATTTAGGATCCTGTGGAGATTAATTATAGGTCCACAGGAAAATAAAGTTAGAGCAAATAAAAGATTGTACAATACAATCTAATAATGTGTTGTGTACAAGAAATAGATACACGGACTAATTTTTAAAAACATAGTTGAAAGAGAAGAATCAATCTATTAGAAAGTAGTATTATTCTTAAGAAAATTAACTGAGTGGCCCAAGGTTACTCAAGTGTCATGTATGAAGTTGTAAAGAACCAATAGCTTTAGTGTTATAGGCATGTTTAACATGAAAAGGGTAATACTGTCTCAAATACTTCTTTTATAAACTAGTAACCAATGTAAAACTACATGAATGTTAAGCACGAAAGCAGGTGGTAATTTCTCTCTGGACAGTCTAGATGTAACCTATAGCTTAATTTTATTCCCTGTGGTTATCTGAACTGGTCCAAACTTATAGGCTATATTCAATGGCAAACTGTTTCTATACTTCTTACCTACTGTCATGTCTTTATAGTCTTCCCTTCACATGCCTTTTTGGTCTTAGGCTAAAAGCAGTAAGTACAACATTGCTTATAAGCATTCTGAAGTTTAATTTAAAGTCCGCAGAATCTCTTAAGATTAATGTATCTGGCTTGCTTTCTTCTTGTGTAATTAGCTACACTTTCTACTTGTTCTTTCAGTTAGTTGTAGCTTTTGTGTTCCATGTCCCATCAAGATTCAGCTTAATGGGATTCACTCTACTGAACATGAGATTGCAGCAAGACACTCTGTGCTTTGACTTCCAGTATGCTATTAGGAGGTCTGTGCTGGAAAATATTGATTATCCTCACTGAGCTTAGAAACACTGTGAATCAGAGATGCAATTGAGATTCATATTCATATGGGAATATTTTTTAGCTTCCAAAGGAGGTCCAAGGGCAGGAAGTTTATGCGTAATAGCCAGGTTAGCTTGATGCATATGCTCAGAGGTTTAATGAAATAGTCAGCTCAACTGTGCAAAAGAAATCATCACACACTGACTTTCTGCTTTGTTGCAGATGAAGCCCTACTTCATCTACCATGTTATAAATGCATATATACAGGTCCACTCAGAGACTGTTTGTCTATGTTAATTATTTAATCAACAGACTTATGTTAATGTGTGTTTCTTACCCTTAATTTCTCAGTAAGTTTTTGTTGAAGGTGTTATACGGGAATGGTGTTCCACAGCTTTGGAACAAAAATTGAATAGTTGTATGAATAACCTACTATGTTATTGAAAGCAAATGACTGAATCGGCGAATAACCCTTAAATCCGAACTGTAACAACAGCCAAACATACATAACAAGTTAAATATATGTGCTATATGTGCTATGCTTTCAGCATCTTTCTAATAACAGTCATTTGACTATTTAGGCCACATGCTGCTGTAGGGAGAATACACTGGAATTCGAACTAATGCTGTCCTTTGATTTATAGCAGGTCTTAGTTCACATATGAAGGTTTGTTTGTAGTTTTGTTTTCCTGTTTGTGTGGTTTTGGTGGTGTTTTTTTGTGTGTTTGTTTGTTTGTTTTGTTTTGTTTTTTTTGTTTTTTTTTTTTTTTTTTTAACTTAGAATGGCTGGCTTTTGGGGAATTACTGTCAGGCTTGTAACGCTCCATCTTTAATTTTCCTGTCTAGGCTGTTGTCCATACTCTTGATCCTTGAAGAGAGGGGAGATCTCAAATAAAAGAGAGAGAGGGGCCAGAGATCCTATTTAAATACTCTCTTTTGAAGCAGTTTGCTGAGTATTTAATCTTGAAATTGGATTCTTTCTTATACAGCCATACAAATGTCCAGTTTCAAAATCTTCCATGATATAATAACAGGCTGCAACAACACTTATTAAAACGTTGAAGGTGGAAGAGAAAAGTTATAATTTCTTCAGGTCAGTGCTCTTTTTTTTTGATAGGTTTTCTGCAGAATTGAGATAGTTATGTTTATACTGAAATTGCAAATGGACAATCTGACAGTGTAGCTCAGAATGTGAAGGTTTTTCCCAAATCTTTGGAGATGAAGGGTTTTGTACTTCGGAGCTATAATTTTTAAGATAGATACAGAAGACAAATTGAATTCTGGGAAGATTTCTGCTTAGGCAGTGACTTTCTCTTAAACACCAGCAGCTTTGAAATGAATGTGGAGGTGTGTGTAATATAATGCATCACATACAGACTTTCTTTGGTGCATATGAAATGGTAATTTCAAGGTCTATGTGGATGTTGGGGGCAGGGAAATTTGCATTATTTTCTGCTCTCTCCTGAGTCTGAAAGTGTCCTCATTCATAGTATTTTTCTTTGGAACCCTGTTTTGCAGAAAACCCCCCTGCATCTCTGAGGTCTAGAAAGAAAAATTGAGGAAGATATCATCCACAAATACTGCTATGTTTGATTAGCTGGTGATATAGTAAAGAGAAGTAATTTGAATGGTAGCAGTTTATGAATTTTAATGTGGTTTTTATTCACATATACTGTTTTAGTGTATTTTTAGTTTTCCATATATAAAGTATGCAAAGGATTGATTAATCAGAAAAGTCATTCTTAAATGTAAATTCACAGAACAAAATCAAATCACATTGCAGCAAATATGGCTAAGAGAAATATTGTTTATTCACAGAGCTTGGATGTGGATATGAGAAAATGTGCTTTGGTTTGAAGTAGGTGTAAGACAGAAAAACATTTTGAGTATGTGAGTACCATTTAACATACAATGCTCACTTAATACCAACATTCACTAAACTGTGATGCTCTTAGGGGGCACAGACATATGCTATTCCTGGCTATCTCTGCTTCACAGCTGCAGGCAACCTCAAAAGGAATTTCAGTAATCCTTGTAACAAACTTATCTGAGCAGGGAATCTGCTGTTCTTTTTTCTCCAGCAATAGGGTCATGGAGACCAGGGCCTGAGGAAGCTTAGCTCAGGCTGTGGTGTCATAAGCTTGATTGAGCCAATCTAACAACTCATTAGCACTGGAAAGGAGGGAGACTTCCTTTTTTACCCCTTCTCCCTGTCCCAGATGACATCATGCATAGCCTCTGCTACCCACTCGGAATCCAGCACACTGATCCAAGGACATTCCCCCTCAACACCAATAATAAAAAAAATCCCAAACCAAAAATCCTAAATGTTTTCTGTATAGAGTCTGGGAGCAGAAAAGAGTTGAGTGGGCATAGTGGTTTTGGTATCTAAGACAAAGATGGCATTTGAAGGCACCTGGATTCTGGAGAGAACCATGCTGGATTCAGAGAGGCTGCAGAGGGATACTCTTAACTTCTTGCTTATGAACACTGTGCTATGGAGTAATAAAAAGAGGGGTCTGTACACCACTGCCAGACATACGGGGCCTCCATAAGGAGTTGGAAAGGAAATCAGTCCTTGAAACACATTGCCTGAGGGTTCTAGGGAAGGGGAGACGTTCAGGAGAATGCAGGAGGAACAGGCATGGGGACTGAAAGTAAGAGCAGAGCTGACAAGGCTGATGAGAGGCAGTGGCTGCTGGACCTATGCTGTCTTCTCTTATCCACTTACCACCCAACACTGGACTCCGAAGACAAGTGGAGAGTCAGTGATGGGATCCTATCAGCTGCTGGAGAGTTCCTGTGCCAGTGTATCCAGAGCTTGCAGTTCTTTATGCAAAGTAAGCCAAGTCTGCTGCAATCTGTCAAAAGCCTTTTCCCGCTAGAGGTAAAGTAGTAGGGAAGCTGCTTACACATGTATTTTATTCTGGTGGTTCCTCCAGCTGTCCATAGATTCAAGATCTTTGGATTCCAGTTGTCACTTGTGTGTTCTCCAGATGAATTCCCTATCAATTTTTAGTCTCTAGGGTGTTGTCCTTTATTTTCGCTTTTCATATTTTCCTGCTTTGCCGCTGGTCATCTTTTGAGGAGGTTCCAACAACAATTTTTGCAGAAATCATAAAACTTTCTGTCAACAGAACTTTATTCTTGAAGAAAAGAAACCTAAATGTCTCTGATGCCTTTCATGTGATCCTTGAAGAGGCAAAGTTTTGCAAGTGACTTGTGTTCAAGCCTACTGTGAGTTAAACCCAAGGATTAACTTCCATCTACCTTCTATGGTTATAACATAGCTCTGATTTGCAGCCATTTGCCTTTTGTTTACCTCTTCCTGTTTCACTCCCAGTTCCTCTGCAGCATCATATCTTCCAGAAGAACATGTTCTTTATTTGAGTATTACTGCTATAAACTGAAGTCCTGCAGCAGTCTCACAAGGAAGTGATGAATTTGTATAAGAGATTCAACTGAAATCCAACCATGATTCTACTTTCTATGCTTCATGTTTACTTGTGTTACATTACTGCAAATGAAATCACAGCGAGATTGTGAATTCAGTGCTGTGTTTCTATGTAAGTGCATTTAAAAATTCAGAGAAAAAACTTGAAATCTGGAATTTTGTCTCTCCCTTTCTATGTAAGGCAAGTATTACTCTAAAATTGCCCGGTTTAGGTAAATGATCAAATATGTAAAGCATCTGTTTTAAAAGATATACATCCTGTCTTCACTCTGAGCTAAAACATATCTATGAAGTCTAGAAGTGGAATAAAAATTTAATTTTTCATTGTTTGTAAGCTTACATAATTAGTATACTCTCTGCTCCCCGTTTTATTTGAGGAATGTATGAGTGAGTTGAATGGAAAATTAAAAATATACACTAAAATATTTTAACAGTTATTTGTAACGTGAATCTATTATCTGGCTTTATTCTTTAAAGGGCATTAGCAGATGCTTTCCTGTGTAACAAAGGGTGACTAAGGTATGGAATGAAATGATATAGAGATCTATCTTGAAAACAACATATTTAATATAACTTTAATTTCTTTTATAATCCCACATTTTCATGTAACAGACTGTCCACACATACACTATAAGAAATGGTAAAGCTCACTCTTGTGGTATAGTAAGAGAAGTGCAGAAGCAACAGCACTTTATTCTTCAGTGATTTTTCTTTGCGTGTAAATATTAGAAGTGACCCTTAAGCATACTGCTTTCTGTAGATGTAGTTGTGATATTTTCATTCGTCTTCTCTTGCTGAATGTGATTACTTTTGTTCTGTTTTTCTTTCTGTGGTCTAAGGAACTTTACAGGATCAACGCAGTGCGCTATCAGGCTGCTGGACAGGTATTAATGCTCACAGCACCACTAACCAAAGCTGCTTTACTAAAGCTCACTGGCTTTTCATCAATCATGAAGTTACGAATGCAGCCAATGAAGGAATTGCGTGTAGTCAGGCTCGTTGTTAGCAGAGACTCTGAAAGAAACAGATTAAAAAAATTAAATAAATAAAAATTTAGAGCTCATGATGACCAAAATCATCAGTTTGGTGGCAGAATCTTTTAAATTTGCTGCTAACTGCAGCTCTGCTGAATCTTCAGTGGGTCTTTTAAAACATCTGGCTTATTTCCAGTGTCCTAGAGGTCATTAGAGTGAGTATGATCAGTTATTTACAGTTAAGTAAAAGTCTTGGTAACACATTGTCAATAGAGAGACAATTTGCATTTTTTGACAACTGCAATTTTCTTTAAAGTAACAGAGTAGATGAATCTCCTTGTCTGTTTTTGTAATTAAACATTACATGTATTGTCATTTGTGTCTGATTTGTTAGTTTGCATCTAGTTTGCTGTACTTGTATTATTTAGTATTATATCTTGTTTGGTTTTGTGAAGTTCTATGTAAGATTTTTCTGGGCCAGGGTGATAATAGTGTTATAGAGCCAATGAATGACATTGCTTTAGTATTCTATAATTAATGTGGAAATAGAAGGCTCTATTATGAAGCAGAACAGCATTTGCAATTACCCCTTTATATTACCTCTCTGGGAAGAGTTCTGTCCTAATAAAATTCCAGTTTGGATTTAAAGAGTGAAGAGGCATCTGTGCATAGGTTTTATTATTCCCCTTAGGCTCATTTTACCTCCTGGTAGTGTGGAATGGATGTGAACACCACACACTCAAGCCACTAATCCAAGATAAGCAATATAATGAATTTTGTAGTTAGAGCTGTTCATGATTGACATTCAAGGCACAGAGAAATAATGCTGCATGTTTTCAATGAGAAATATACAGGAGTTGACTTAAAAATTGAATCACGTAGTGTTGATTACAGTTTGTATATGAACCCCAACAGAGTAGCTCTGTCTGTTGAATAAGGGAAGTAAATGTAGTAATCTTGGCCCACGCTACACAGATGGTCTGTGAGTCACAAATACACATGAGCAGACATCTGTGCAATAGAAACAACTAATCAGAAAAAGAATCTCCTTGTTTTGTCTTGTATTCAAAGATGCCATTGCTTGAGGAAAAGGAAAGAAGCCTACCAGCAACTAAACCTTGAGAGTCCAGTTAAACTGACAGTGAGTTTCCAATCCCGTAAATAAATAAATTGTTTCTTAAAAGAACAGTAAGGCCATACTTAATGATAAAATAGAAAAAAAAGGAATTTTTTGTACCTGGTTGACTTCTCTACTTAGTCCTTACTGACCCTCCAGCAGCTGTGAATGTTTTAATTTCAATGCAGCAACACTCTCTTTTCTCTGAGAACTTGAGACAGAACATTTCTGATCTGCTCTTATGCCTTTAAATTTTGCCAGGTTGTTCACATGTTATGTTCTTTTTTTGACATGAAAACTAAGTTTTTATGCTTTCTCTGGAAACGGTATTGACATCTGAGAACAACATAGCACAAAGCTGTGAGAAACGTACCTGGTACACCTCCAATAAACACTGGCTCCCTGTGGTCAATTGCCTTTGGATTTAGTGGCCCTACCACATGGTTGACTTCAGAGTCTACATCCAGCTGCACCACATTGGCATCTCTAATAACTGAAAGGAGAAGGAACAGAGATCAATGAGAAGTAGCACATGAGTTTTCTATGGCAGACACACCTGTTTGATATGTTTAGTTAATTTAGTGGTTAGATTGAGTGTGAGCCCTCAGTGACAGTATGTGGGCAGATTCTGGCACAGAGCAGGGCCAGTGGAAAATACAGTGTGGAAGCAAGGGTGCTTTTGAGTGGGGCTCTTAATTGCTGGTGATTGTGTCTAGGTTGTAGAGTATGAGCATACAATGGCTTGTGGCTTAGAAAACCTGTTTGCCAAATCATTCCCAATAGGGGATGTAGTGGAATGCAGTGATGTTTGCTCCTTGCTTGTGTGCCTGGGTTTCCTTCAGAAGGGAACCAGAATGCATGGGAAAAGGGTGCATACTCAGATCTCTTCTTGATGTGACAGCAGGAGATGGTATCTAGACAGGAAGGTAACGGGCTTTAAAATACCTGGGGTTTAGAAGGACTTTTTTGACTTTCAAGTCTGGGAAAGAAGGATGACTCTGGCACAGGGGCAAAATTCTGACTGTAATCATCTCACCATTGTGAGCAAAAGGCTCCTTAAGTCTGTCTTGTTGTTTAACCTTTAAGAGCAGCATATACTTATGCCTATTACATTCTACCAACTTATTTAACCTCTCATTGGGAAAGGAGGAATATCATCTGGTATGTGACTTAGGAAAGGTTGCCAGCATTTCAGCTAGGCTGTGTTTTTTGAATGAGGAGCTTCCATCTTTGCGTGTTCTTCATATCTTCACAGGAACTGGTGCTCGTCCTCCCAGGAAGCTCTACAGTTCTACATCTGAGGGATGAATGAGACTGTGTCTTTCACACAAACTTGGATCTTGACAGGTGAAAAAGAAGAACTCAAAATATGACCGCATTCCCAGTGCTCTAGCCCACGGAGCTGCATATCTGGGGAGGGAGAGATGGGCTCTGTTGCCATAAGTAGGGGATGTCACATTTTACTGACCTGCAATTCGATGCCACCTGCCATCACAGAGACTCTGTTTCAGTGTCACTGAAGTTGAAAAATCCCTGATTCCATTATTCAATTTCACAGTAACCTGGGAAAAATAATGTAATTGTCACTGTAAATGCCCTCATTTTATCTTTTTAACTTCAGTTATAATAATGCTGTATTCCTAACTCAAAATATGTCAAGTATCCAAGAGAAAGGAAAACATGACTTCATTAAATTCTTCAAAATAAAGTACCTTTTTTAATCCACAATTTAGGTGGGGTTTTTGTTTGTTTGTTTGTTTTGTTTGTTCTGTTTTGTGTGGTTTTGTTTTTAATTATTGTTCAGATTCAATAGTTCTGAGACATTTCTAATTTAATTCGAGGAAGAGTTAAAAAAAAAAGATTTAAAAATAACAGCTAATTTCACTCATTTTCTAGTACCTCTACTCTATAATTTCCTGTGTGGTAAATAAGTGTTTAGATTCATCAGATGATGTTTTGGCATCTTGGTAGCCACTTAATAAGGAAAACAGTAATGAAAAACCCAAGTATAAACAAACATAAAGGAATAGGTAGTGAATTTCAGAATGACTTTTAAATTACTTTTTCAAGCTTACCGGTAAATATCTGGCAGAGATAGAAAGTGAACGTTATTCTGAATTTTGCACCTCTGCTTTAGTTAATGGATTAGTATCTTTCTGCATGGAAATGTTCCAGCCTCTACTGAGGGACAAGAGATTCCCAGTGATGACTACCAGAGAACTCCAAGCTCTGAGTCCAGCCACTCAGGCTTTTCAAAAATCAAAGTTGCCCTTGATCATGCTGACACTGTGTTGACTGAAAATAATAGAATCATAGAATGGTTTGAATTGAAAGTGACCTTAAGGGTCATCTAGTTCCAACCCCCCTGCCATGGGCAGGGACATCTTCCACTAGATCAGGTTGCTTGAAGCCCCATCCAGCCTATCCTTGAACACTTCCAGGGATGGGGCATTCACAACCTCACTGGGCAACCTGTTCCAGTGCCTCATCAACCTCACAGTAAAGACTTTCTTCCTAATATCTAATCTAAACCTACTCTATTTCAGTTTGAAGCCATTCCCACTTACCCTGCCACTACAGGCCCTCATAAGTAGTCTCTCCCAAGAAAAGAACTTATATTTAATTCTAGAGGGTCTCTGTAACTAAGAAATTTTTAATATTTTTTTTTTCCAGAAGGGCACCAGCAAACACAGTTGAAATGATCCTCATGTTCGCTTTTATCTACCCTTGAACAAAATATATAGATTAAAGCAAACAAAGAATCATGAGGGAGAGTGACTCCTTAGTAAATCACCCAGACAAGCTGTACTGATAGAGATGTGTACATTTAAAATATGAATTGAAATTGCTGATCTTGTTTGTCCAGCAAAGCTGTTTTCACAAAGCAAGTCTTTCATAATGCATACAAAGGGAACAGATAATTAATGCTAAAGAAACACAAATGCTTACTAAGAAGGTACTGGACTGCTGCAGGGACAAGCAGGGAAGAACTACTTTTTCACAGTGAATTTTGTTTATGAATTGCATACACATTATACAGGAGGTGAAGTTTGAAGCAAGAAGAGAAACAGCATCTTTTGTTAGACCAACTGATACAGCTGGGAAAACCAAACAAGTTTCTGGACATCCAGGCCTCCAGTTGGAACTTTACATGAGAAGTACTAGACTGGACCAGTTATATACAGATTCAGCCTTTGAGTGTGGCATGATACACATCGATGCAATGCCCCTTTACAATTTCTTTGTTAGTTCACCAAGAGCTAGCTACAGGGGTAAGGATAAGCTTTATCTTACCTAGTTAGCTGTCAAAAGTTAGGAGCCTAACTGAAACACCTGTTGTTCCATCTATAACCAATATAGAAAAACAGGTTCTCTGAATAACAGCTGACTTAGTCACCTATATGAAACACCTGCTTTCACCATGTTCAACTGTCCACTCAGTCACTCTGCTGTAGGTTCCTGCTCTTGTAAGAGAGGTGACAGCATGTTTCCTCAGGTGTGTTACATTTCTCTCCCCATCCCACACATATATGTTAAAGGAAGAAGAGACTGAGTGCAACTCAGACTTCTCTTTTAACAAACAGGAAATTAAAATTCATCAGCAGTTACCTTACTCACGACATTTTTAATGTGGTGATGAAAGAGCAGCACCAAAGAGTCAGTGCTTTTGCTTCTATTCAACTGCTCATGAAATATTTATAGTTTGTGTCAGTAAAGTGATCTGATCTTGTCTTAGGTGTTATCTTTTGTATTTTAAAATAAGTGTCTGGATTGCCTAATATAAGCAGTTATTATATTTAGGAGAGAAATAAGAATCAATTAATGGCAAATTTGTAAGACAGAATCTGCATGTAGCGAAGCCCAAGTAGGTGAAAGAGAAATCAGTCAAAGCAGGGGAGGAAATATGACCTTCATTATACCTGTCCATTTCTCATGTGCATATTCAAGTACTCTCCATTCACACTGTGACCATGCAGTAGAATTCCTGAGCTGCTTCGGGGACGTATTTCAAAAACAACTTCAAATTTCAGGCCTAAACTGAAGGATTCATCTGTGAGGTAAAAAGAATAACATTGTTTTTGTGCTGAGTTAGTGATGAAATTGGACATTTATTCAAAGTCAAAATAGAAAATCAAACCCAGGGTGGAATTTATTTGTCCTTAAAACTACTGAAATGTGAGATAGCATGGTGTGCTGTCAATGACCCATTTCATTGTTTTGATTGTGTTTGCTTGAAACACTAATGAAGGTTTATTTATTGTTTCTCATTATTTAAAAAATGTGTTTCTTAAAAAAATTTCTTAGCAACGAAATGGACAGCAGGAAGTAAATGATCCGTATTTTTTGGCAGTTTCTTACTGTGCAATTTGCTAGACATTCAGCGGTCATTTTTGAGTGAGTGGGAATCCACTTGAGCTTTGATGATTCAGAAGGAGAAATTCCCTTTTTCAATCTGGTAGCAGGCCAGGGAGCAAATGAGAAACACTGTCTGATTCTTGGTGTTGCCAATGAATTGGGTTGTGCACTTTCCTTTCTTGTTCAGATCACAGCCTATGTGACCAAATCACCCTCATAAAATACTTCCTGGAACACAGCAGGCCTAAATGATAAAAAAGATGTGTTTTCTCATGCTGTTCTGCATTAAACATGCATTAAAAATGCAGAAAGCATTTCTGTAGGATTTTTTAATTACATGTTGTTTTATTAATTAAAAAACTGAAGGGGTGGCCATTTGCTAATGTACTTGTCTTAGCCACATTGACTTCTACAATAATTTTTACCATATTATAATCAGTTCCCTTGTGAAATTGCTCTAATTATTTGAAATACATACACACAGATGTGTTTATGTTAAGTTTCACGGTGACATTGACACCTGCCAACATCAGCTGCCTACCAGAATAATGATCTGTATCTGATAATCCTTACAGCTCGCAGTCTCAGAAATTACCACACCCTTTAGTGAAATATGCCATTCTGAAGCACAGTGAATACTACAATCTCATTATGGGATACATTTGTTTAGAAGTGTATTACCAAGAACGACATATCCTCCTTCTGATGAAAAGTATGTTCCTGCTTCTGATGGGCCTTCAAAGCAAGGTGTTACACTAAATGTCTGCGAAGCTGAAGTAATTGATCTTCCATTGAGCTGTAAGTTGCTGAGACAACCATTGAAACTGTAGACAGAATTAATCTGAGGGGTAAAAAAACCCATGATTAGTAGATAAACTGCTTGTGGAAGAAATAAATTCTCCTATCGTTATTTTTACTTGTTTATAAGCTAAGGCTGTAAGGCTGTGATTGTCTGGCTCATTTTAATTACATGTTGTTTATTAAATAAATGTAAGGAGTGACCATTTGCTGGTGTACTTGTCTTAGCCATATTATTCTATGATAATTTTTACCACATTATAATAATTTCCCTTGTTAGGCTCACAACACTGAAGAAATAATCTCTCTTTATGTTCATTTTTGCTTTAAAATTCCTAACAAGATAGATAAACTCTGAAAAAGCAGACCCTGTCTTGCCTCAATGCTGTGAGGTATGTATAACACTGCCTTGCTCTAGTTGTGCTTTGTTTCTCACAGTTCAGTAAGGACTTTTTGAGAAACAGCAGAAGCTGGAATTACCTTGAAGTCATCAGAGAGACATGAGAGGCTACAAAAAGCACTTTTCCTGCTTCCCTTCTCTGGAAACTGTTTTTAATTAAAATTCTAAAGATTGCCTGGAAGGAGACTTTGTTATATTCATTTTTGCTTTAACACCCCTTTCCATATACTTCAATACCAAGCTGTAGAACAGAATCCTGACTTCTAGGTAGTGTCTTAAAACAGAGATACTAAACCAAAATGAAAATCTCTTCGAAACCAGTTCTATATCTGAGAACTCAGGGTGAAACTAATCTTGCATAACTATACCTGTGTCATCTAAGCTTGGATGTTGCTAGGATTTTTCTGTTCCTTGTGAACCACTGGCTTTCCAGTTGCTGCTGCAAGTCTGTGGAAGCCTAGACGAGCTACCAGCAGCCCAGCCCTGTGGGAGCTTTGCTACAGACTTGAACTGAGGCGTCTGCTCCACAGTGTGCCGAGGATTCACATCTTAATATGCTTTTGCCTGAACCCATCCCTACAGTCAGCTTTTGTATTAGCTGTATATAGAGGTATGGGCTGATTTAACAGGTGTCTGCTTTACCTGGATATTTTTTACGGCTTTTCCGGGAGCTACACCTCCAATGTAGAGTGGTGCAGTGACTTGCCAAGCATTAGTATTACCACCAAAAGATTCTTCCAGTACTCGGAGACCATCAATTATCAAGTGACCAATATTTTTGCCTCTGGTAAATATCACCTAGGAAGGGAAGAAATAAAAGTGTGGAAGATTGCTTTCACTTGTGAAGGGATTACTCCTGTGCAGTGGGAGAAGATAAGACGTTTGAGAAGAAAAGCTTGTGAGTGATACTCTACCAGCCTGTTTTGTAAACTGCCAGTATTTTTTTGCTGGGCAACCCTCTTTTTACACATTCATGTGAAAGCTAGATAGTAAAACTGCTGACTTTCTTATGTTTTGATGTATAAGGCAGAGGTAGTCAAGGTATCACAAGGTCTGCTGAGAATCTACCTGTCTCATATCCGCATACATGATTTGTTGCTACCTCTCACTGTTGACATTTTCACAGTCTTTTCTAGCTTTATGGTCTGGATTCATCCAACCTGCTTTAAACTCTTAAATGCCCAAGTCACTAGCTTAGTAATTATAGACTTCATCGGTAGTTAGTGAGGAGAGAGATACCTACAGAGGGAAATTCACCTTGACTCCTAAAATTATCTTTTTATTTTGATAGACTACAGAGGGAGCCCAAGACAGCTGTGCTCGTAAGCATTTCAAAGACATTTGCTGAACAAAATTATCATAGTCCTTTCTTTCCTAGCTCACTTAACTTTTAATTGCCTTACTGTTCTGCTTGTTTCTGTCACTTCTATTCAGCTGTTAGTGTTGGGATTTGCTGGATTTTTATAACTGACTCCCTTTCCTGCCCTTAATTAATGACTTGATAAAATGCCACATGGAAGATTTAAAAATATTGGTGTAAATTTCTCAACGTATAGCTGTGTTTATAAATACGTGAATGAAAACTCCCTGAGCTGTCACATTAGCAATGTCTTTTCTGCAGCCTTGATAGCGTGTGCCATCACAGTGATTGCTTTCTTTTACTTACATCATGCCACAGACCATCATTGTATTTCTCTTGGCTCTTAATCCTTATCTTCTGCTGACCAGCATTAAACATAAAAACAAGTCGGCCATGAGCAACGAAAAGGCCCATGAAGTTCATCTCTTTTTGATCCGAAACATAGAGAATCATTCCATGAGATGAGTGAGTTTTCAGACTGATAGAGAACTGAGCTCTGGCACATAAAAAAAACAGTATTAAAATTAAAGAAGATATACTTGACTTAAACTTCAGGTAGAGGAAGACTGAGATTTTCCTTTCATCCAGAACAATATACATCTATTTTATGGAACTAATGTTTCTGAGAAACATTTGGTGCTAGTTGCTGGAGTAGAAGTCAAAGCTGAAGAAGAAGCTGCCTGGCAAGGAAATTGTTTTCAAAAATTAAAATTTCTGGAGTGAATAAATTCAGTACAGACACTATATACACTGCATTTCCATTCTTGTTGAACAGCAGTGTTGGGGGAATTTTTAACTGTGATGGCATGGAGGCTTGATAGTTCACAAATCTTTAATGCTATTCCAAACTTGGTGCTAAGCTTCCCCTTCCTTGTAGTTCCTTGTGAAGTCCATGACAACATGGGAAGTTATACATTATTGGTTTGACAATATCAACAGTGAAAATCTCTTGAGTGATTGCTATTATTACTTTGGGTCTGAAACACGGTAAAGCTGTATTGGTGTAGGACAGTGCCAAAACTGACTCCACCTTCTTCTCAGGTGACTAAACTAGCTTCCTTTCTTCATATTGTCTCAAGAATCTCTACATTGCAACTTGCATTTGTGTGTACGTTCCATACACACTTAGGCCCTTGCCAATATCAGTTGTTTTAAAACCACACACAAGTCATGTGTTTTTTTAAAATGCACATTACAAAGATGAAGATTTAATAATGGTTGGAAAATCAATATGTGCTGTAGGGATGAAGGTGGGATGAAGATATTAGAGTTTGGCTTTTCCTTCATATGGGCACCATCAGGACTGCCCTAAGTAAAACACTATTGAATTAAAATAAACATAATAGGTTTTTTTTATTTAAATAGGGAAATGGCACTCTTCTGAGTTAGTGGTCTGGTATGCTTCCAGGAAGTGCTGTGTTGTTGAATTTATAGTCTTTAATGGAAACTATTAAACCAAAATCCTCACTGATCTTAACATACTGCATGATATAGTCTGTGGGAGCATGAAAATGAAGTTTCAACAGTATCTGGACTTGTCATTACTTGAATTTCCATTGAATTGGACATAGCTTTATGTGTAGATTCCTAACTATTAAACTGTTTACAAGGTCCACTCAGCATATAACTGCTTCATTTCTTGGTGAGCTTTCATGTTCTTCTCCGCCTCTGCTCCACTGTCATTACTTCTTGGATAAGAGACAGTGCATTGCTTATACAGAACTAACATCTTCAAAAGCTTCATATAAATAGGCAAGGAGACATTTTGTTAATATACAATGCAGATGAAGACTCCACAAGAGGAATGTAACTGGAAACACATTCTATGTATTGCTCTTACTTAACTGAAGCACATTTTAATATAACCTAACAACATCCTCTATACAAAATTTGGCCTAAGATATAAACAAAAAAGCCAGGGTAACAGCAGAAATTTGTCCCTTTTTAAAAAATTTGAAGTATATCTTCCTTCTCCTCAGTATATTTAATTTTTATTTCTAAAGTCACTTTACCTTTGACTGAAATCCTTTGGTATATGATCAAATTCTTGCCGGCTGTTAGCTGTCCCTCCAAACTGATAGGCATGTTCAGTTGCCTTGGGATTCATGGGCAAGTGGCACTGAGGGTCTCTTTGCATATTCACTTGATAGAGTTTTTTGAGGCCAGTTGAAGGCTGTGAAATCTTGTCTTTCTCTCTTTCCACCTTCATAGAAGAAGAACTATTAACCATAATGTTAAACTAAAATTGACATAATAAAACAACAGTATCGTTGATATCTAAGCTAGTAATATTACATAAATGCCAGGACTGTTTCCAAATAAATTTTTCCCTGAACAAATCTAATATAGATGCTGGTTTAAGACAGAACAAGGGATAAACAAAATGCATGTGTAGCTAACATAATTACAATTCAATCCTTTTGCAGTTTTCCTAGTTAAATCTTTTCCTCTCTGCTTTTGATGGTATGAGCTGTACCATAGGCCTACGAGGACATGCTTGAACTAAAAATTCTGCATGCTGAAGGAAGAGTTTGTTTCACATTTATAATAATATGTGCTAATTGTACCCAGTAGAGAGAGCGCCACATAGAAGGAGCTAAGAACAGAAGCAGGCTTATTGCTTTTATAATATATAGAAGCCTTATCAAGAAGGCTTTTTTCTGCAGTACTTTTTTTAAGAAGTCTGAAATTTTATTTTGGAGTCCTAGCAAGAGAGAATGATGCAAGAGTAGGCCAGAGCAATCATTTGCAGTAATGGAATATGTAAAGGAGCAGGATACTTCCCTTTATATATCTGCAATTGTCTTTATGCATTTTGGATCTATGATTTGGAGAATTTCCAGTCGTGGCATTTCGTTTAACTCTAGGGTGGTACTGGGGCAATTTGTAGCAAACCTTTTTATTACGGTTTCCTTTGGCTTTTGATGAGTTTTTTCCTTTCTTGTGGAGAAGAGCTACTGGAGGAGATTCAACAGGGCATCCATACAAAGATGTCTGAACTTTCTCAGAGTACTTCTGGAAATCTTCTACTTCAACCTCTTCATCCAACCTGTTTCAAAGAGGAGATGAAAAGAACACTTTTTTCCCCCCTCAAGTGTTGGAACTGTCTTCATAAAAGTCATAGAATTGTACATTTGTAGTTTAAATGATGTTTGAATGGGTATTTTTCATTCTTGGATCATGGATAAAAATAGAGATTGACCCTCAATCTTTGGGTAATATGGGCAACCTGTACCACCTCTGACTATTTATGCTAGCATAAACAAAGCATATCAATCTGCAGCATCAAATTTACTTTAAAATCTCTTATATAAGAACATTTCATAAAGCAGTTAAGATCAACATATTCTGACCATTTTCACATGACCAAATTCCTAACTTCCCCAGCTCCTGTGAGATGCTTTAATATCATTTTGTTTCAAAGGCAGAGCTGAAAACTGCATAATATAAATGTAAATTACAGCTATGCAAATTATATGCTGCACCAGCAGCATTAGCAGATACAGTACTGAGAGCTGATTTCATCAAGTTATTCCCACCTTAACAATATCTTAACCTAGAAGGTCTGTGCCAGCAGATTCCATGGCAAATAAGGTAAGAAACTTATTCACACATATAGTCTAGCCTCACAAAACGAGACAGGAAGTTTTATTGTGACAATAACCACTTCTCTTGGCCTACTATTCAAGCTGTTGGGCAGTGACTGCCTGTGTTAGGGAGGAATTTACCCACCTAGTGAAGTAAGCATTGCTTATGCAGCCAGTGAAGTTGGCTTGCTGCGTTCTGAGGGGAGAGCCACCAAAATAAAACTTCTTGATGCTGTCTGGGCTTTTCCCTGCTCTGTCCTTTCCTGGGTTCTTCTTGCTTTGTTTCTTGTCATCAACAGTCAGCTCATACCTGCAAAGGCAAAGCATCCACTTTGCAGGCTAATTTCGGAAATGTCAGTGCCAGTGGTTAGACAGCATATTACATGCACCCAAAATGCTCCACTCAGTGCATACATCCCTGAATGGTAGTGCGCAGTCATGAGAAGACCTTGCTTTCAGCTGTGCAACAAGTAGCAGTGCAATAAACCATGACAAAGTTGGGCACAAAGACCCATGGAGTTAATATTATCCTGAGGTTAATTGTGAAGTCAAAAAATATACAATCCACTCAGTGAAAAAAGATAAAGGATTGTAATTAAATGGGTGGAGCCACCATTAGAGTAAGATAAGATCTTAGCACATGCTAATCCTTCTTGTTTATGCCTCTATCCCTTTTTCCTTCTCTTTCATCACAGAACATTGAATTTTGAACTTATACAATGCTTTTTACCAAATCTGATTTTGCAACACAAACCAGGAAGAAGAAACTGAGTATAACTAAAGCATCAGACATAGATTTTGTTTGACAAGGGCAAAATTCAGCACACTCAGGGAAACGTGACAATCCCCAAGGCTATTCCAAGGCACCTTTTCACACCATCAGCTTTTCAAACTATGATTCTTGGATGTCAGAAGTCATAGATACTAGCATCTACTTCCATTAGAAAAGTAAGAATGACCTGCTTGCATCTGTATAGGTTCTTGAAGAAAGTTGTTTTGATTATTTGACCTTCTAAGAGAATTTGAAACATAGAAAACAACAGTAAAACATACTAATAAACCAATGCTTTCAAGTTTTTTAAGAAGCACAGAGAGAGACTTTTTCCCTACTGCTGTACTTAGTCTTACGTTTGTGATTGTCAGTGCTAAAAATATTTTGAACGTGTTCCACTGTATATATCCCAAATGAATGCTTTATGTGAAGATGCCTCAATTACTTCAGGGTCAATTGGGGATTGCTTTAACAAATTAGAAGAACCAATCCGTCTGAAAAGTGAATCTCATGCTTGTCTTGAATTATATTAAACTGCTTTCTTACCTGAGGACAAAAAATGGTCTAAGCTTTGAGAAAAATTGTTATTTTGATTTTACTAAAAATTCCAATCATCTTGTACTCAGGGCAAGCTGGCCAGTTTTCAGTCACTGAACTGGTGAGTTAAAAATATCACTTAAAAAAAGCACTGCTTAATTGTCACTTTGAAAGTGAGTATTAAATGATAACGTGCTTTACAAGAAATAGTTTTATTATAAAGGTAAGGAATAAAAGATGCTGGACAGCTTTACCTTTCTGGGGTGACAGAAGTAATGATGAAGTGGGTTTTTCCATCATTGTAATTTCGATCTGGTGACTGAATTTTGGTTCCACTTGCATTGAAAACTACAGCACCTCTGTCCATAGAGATGGATAATACATCTGACTGAAATACAGACAGAAACATCTTCATAAGCAAGTATAACACTGAAAAATTATCAGTTCTCTGCATTTTCCTGTTGTATTTGTTTTCCTTCCTGCTGTTTTCCCCATTTGTGCTTAATTTGCAAAAAGATATACTCTGAGAAGCAGAACAGGAGATTATATCATTGGAATTTAAATTTTTGCTGAATTCTAGGAACTCTGCTGCTCATTATGTCTCATGTATCTGTCACATGAGCTCCTTCTATCTAGCATGAACTTATAATGTTTACATTTCCTTTGTGTTTCTGGTAACGCAGTATTGTATTGAGCAGCTGTTGCTGTGAGATTCCTGCTGTCATAAGATCAAGACCTTTTTTAATTTGCCTAATTCCTCCTGATCAGACCTTTTCAATCACTCAAAATTATCTCAGAGATAAGATCTGCTATCTGGGTCAGGCATACAGGATCACTATGCCACTAGCAGGAATACTCTCTGTTCCATTAGAGCAAGCACTGCCACTGTGCACTGCTAGGAACCGTGCTGTCTCGTTCTCTCAAGTGCTAAATAGCTGAACTTCTGTTTGTTAAGTAGGGCACTTGGCACCTCATAGGATTACAGCTTTTGAGTTAAAACCTGAAGTGGTGTGTGTAAGGCCTCATTTATGCAAACGATGTGGATAACTGACACGGTTACTGATTTCAATTTAAGGTAATACTCCAGGCTGCAAAATGTGAAGTGTTATCGGTGTCACACAGCCTTCCCTGCTGCACTGCTGATGATATTCTGCAAGGATAGCAGAACAGACATTTGAGGGTGCTTGCAAATGTTCTGTCATCTGAGCTCATGCTTGGTACAGATGTCAGTCTGAGCCTGCAGGATCTTGGGATTGCTTTGTCTCACACAACATTTTGTGAGTGCAAGTCCATATTTCTGCCTGTGTCACACTTCTGAGGGAGTACTGAGAGCAGCCTGGCTTCCCATGGCTGCAAGGAGCGATTCTCAAGTGCAGCTTTTCCCTGTCACCCATGGAGGTCTGATTACCATCTGGGAATATAGGCAGCTTTCGGACTGATTTCTGTCAAGTCAGCAATGCTCAAAATATCCTGCCACTAATTCAGACAAACTTTACTTCTAGGTGATTGTCTCTGGAAGGCAAATGTCAGGTCCTTGGTATTATTTGTACATTGGTAGCACCTACAGGTCCAAATAGGGATTGCAGTGCTGCTGAGCACAGCAAGATATACACTGTGCATTTCTGCCCTAAGGATTTAATTGAGCACAAATGGATGCATGGTGATTCTAGGCATATATGATCGAGTTCTCTTCTCAACATAATGTCTAAGAATTGCTGTTTTTCATCTGTAGATCAAATGCAAACTGTGAAAATGAGGTCACCAACGAATACTTCTATATTGCAAACTGCTTTCTCTGTTATGAAAGCACAAACCAAAAAATTGTATTATTCCCCTAGTATTCTGCTGGGAAAAAAATGCAAGGATAAAATAAAACAAACTGTAAAGAAATAGATACTCACTCCCTCAGAATAGTAAAACAACAGCCCACTGGGCTGCAATGTCCGGAAATTAAAGCCTCCTTCAAATTCAGTAAAGAGGGATGCTTTTTGGCTTGATGCAATGAAGCTCTCTCCATTGAAGTATGCATTGCGGGACATCTGTGTATTAAATAAAACAAAATTACAAATAAATCTCAGAAAACATTTCAATAATTAAAAGTATGAGGCTATTTTTTTTTTCTAAGGTATAACCAGTTCAGTTTTAGAAAGCCTTATATTTTTCCTGCATGTCTTAACCTAATTTATATGGGCTTTCCATTGTATGCCAGGAAAATCTTAAGAAAGTATAGCAATTTATTCTCAGTCTCCTGGACTCTTGGCCTCGTCCTAAGTCTGCTGATGTTAGTGAGCATGAAGAGTGGAAGCAGATGGGGCTTATGCCCCTGTCTGTGTTGCACAGAGTCATGGTTCCAACAAGTGATATATTAGCTTGTGTGCTGCACTGAGTGTTGGGGTGGGGTGGAAGGTGTTGGGCATGGTGGTCTATAACCCTGTGAGTCTCAGGAGGAATACTGGGTCCAAGGTTGGACAAATTCCATATAGCTTCCTTGTTGACAGAGAGTGAGAGTGTGAGGAGTTCTGCAAGTGACAAGATCTTTCTTCTTCACAGGTTTGTAGCATGGCTTTGGACAGACATGACTGCAGGATGAAGACACCAAATGCTGTTTAGATTTACCAGCCTTGCACTGTAATGGACAAATGATGAATGATGGAAGAGATCAGAAGTAAAAAGGCAATTTTCTCAGTGCTAATGCTGTGCAGTGTGTGTATGTCACAGAGGAAGAGCTGGTCTTGAAGGGAGAATATTTTGCTGCCTTTTCCATTCCATACATCTGTACTGGGATGTATGTGAGAACAATTCTCCTTGTATCTTCAAGAAAAACAAATTACATTGCAATATTTCCTTTCAAAATACAGCACACAATTTATTTCAGGCCCAGCTTTCACAGTGTGATTTCACATGCGAGAAGAGTATCAAGTGAAACACCTTGTGCTGTAATTCAAGGTGAAAATTGGGTAGTATGTCAGCAGACTTAACAGACACCCCCACACACACCTCCCCTGCCAATCAATGAGCAAATGATCATTTCCTTGGTGGAAGACTGTCTTTCCATTGTTTAGGGTAAAATTCAAGCTCACAGTTATATCCATTGTCAAAAATTTGTTGTTATGTCACAAATGATGTTATGCTTACTAGTGAATCCTCTGGGCACCCATAGCTGATTCCCAGTGTTCCTGGTTCTTCCAACAAGTTGAAATCCTTCTTTTGGAACTGGAAACCCTTCATGCAGCCTCTAAAGCCGATGCTTCCTGCCAGATGTGAACTAATGCTGCTGGAAAACAATGCCAAACAAGCTGCAGTTAGATAGCCCTTGCCTTTCTGAACACACTTTTGTTGCCAAGATGTTCTAAAGGGCTTGGAAAAACTTCAATAATTTGCTTCGCTAGTGCCCAATTCTTGCATCTTTATGTAAAACAACTAATTAGCCACATTATGTGTTTTGAAAAGTTAAAATGCACCAGTTGTAATAAATTTTATGGGGAGAAATACATGAGAATTCAGAGAGGACATACATATAGAGTATCTTAAAAAAGATAAAAAAATAGATGCTGAAATAAAAAGACTTATTTTAAAATATATTTCTACCCCCTTAAAGTTAAAATCAATGGATTTTTATCTCCATTTTTCTAACATTTTAGAAAAAAATCTGATTTAGTTTCCTGTCTTGCTTTTACTAGCAAGCTATATTCTTGCCTTTGGAAGGAAATGGATCTCTATTTCTTAAACAAAGTGTTAACAGAGGTCAGGGAAGTAAGAGCAAATTCAACTTGCTGATGTGTGGGTTTATATAATTGTAAATGTGAGCAGTAGATGGGCTTCCAGGATCCTTTTTATGTCAGATTTGAGGTAGACAGCAGTTGAGTGTATCCCAACTTCTCCTAGTTATTACTTTCAGTTTTTCAACTCCACACCTTACGAAGATATCACAACGTTTCAGCATGGGGTGAATACAATTGAATTTGTCCTCACTATTCTCAAGGTGCAAGAAGAAGTAAAATCATGGTATTTGACAGGGCAAGGAAATTAGATGGAATCTACTGGGTATCAGTCCAAGAGGTAACTGGGGAACAAATACACCGAAGGAGTGAATGTGAAATCTAGAGTTTTGACCTGGCTACCTGGAAAGTGTCTTTGCTCTTTAAGCAATGCATACCTTAGCAGTGGGATTCTTTTCACTTCATGTGAAATGATACTGTTGACATCTACTTCTGCACTAGTTATCTATGAGTTATCTCATTGTAAGGTAGACACTGGAAATGTGGCAGATTAATCAAGCTCTTAGAATACTTATTTTGCTGCATTGGCAAAAATGGACCATTGGGTAAAGTACTGCAGATGCACTTGTACATGTCTGAAATAAGGTGAAAGGAGGACTGCTGTAGAGGCTTAATTTGCTCCTCAGTGAAATCAGTAGAAAGACAAAATCAACAGGAAGGCTCTGGCCAGTCTCACCAAGATTTGGATGAAAGTGTGGGATATCAGTCTACCTGTATATTCTTTACGCTAATTGACCATGTAACTGGCTGAATGCCACAAAACTGCCTGTTAAATGCCATTAACCTAACAACAGGTTCTAGCAACAGGAACTATGGAAGATAGGCTTTCACCTAAAGAAAGGCTTCTGAGTTAATTTCTTAACAGTTCTCAGTGTCCCATACTCCTGTGTCCCCCTAGCTTTCTGCTTTATGCAGAGACTGAGGTGAAAGAGAAATAATGTATAGTGGTACTTCTAGATTAATTTATTGGGAGAAAAAAGACAATTGACAGAGAAAAGTGCATTTGAAGTGAATGAAAAGACACTGCTTTAAAAGATTATGAAACTCCTCCTCCAAGACTAAAGCTATCTTCCCACCCTGCTGTCGCCCAGCAAAATCATTAAAATATAAGTCTGTCTGCAAAAAGAAAGCATAAATATCAGTAGTGGATAGCAGTAGTAGGGAGATAGTAGTACATCATCAGTAGAATATTAACTTATGCTCCTGATGAAAATGGAATGATATCACCACATTTGGACCATAGTTTTTGCAGTCTACCCTTGTCATGAGAATGAAAACTGAATACAATATTAGAGACAAAGCCGTAGCTCTGCTTAAATAATTTCTGTATATATTTTTCAACATTATAATTGATCATATTTTTACAATGTCTATGTGTTTTTTTTTTTTTCTGATATCACTTGTTAATTGAGATGTTATTTTTCCTGCTTTGAAAGTACCATCCAGGTGTGTACAAGAATAACCACAATCCTCTCGGAAAACTGCAGGCATAATTCACGTGATTCATCTTCTATCCTACATTTGTGAACAAGTCTTATCTGCCACTGAACTGCTCAACTGCCTAGATTTCTAGGTCCTTCTGGGCTTTTTCAGTGTTCTTTAGGCTTGATTACCCAAAGTAATTTTCGCTATCCTTTTTTACTTTGTTTATACATCATTAATATATTTAATACCAACTCTAAGAGAGATCCTTTGAGCATGTGCTGTAGACTTTTTATATTGTGAAAATTGAAGAGTTAGTACTATGTCCTATTTTCTTTTTCCCAGATGCTAGCTAATCCACTGCAGCTTTTCCACTCTCCACTCCACTAGTTTTCTTAATAGCCCTTTATGACAGACCATTGTAAAGAGCTATTTGAAAGGACAGATAAATTATATACTCTTACTCCCTTGCTGACCACTTTTTTACATGTTCAAATAATTCCATGGGATTGAAAGGCATCATTTTTCCTTACCTGATGTTTGTCCCTATCTTCAAAGCTTCAAGATTAAGTATTTTATATATATATATATATATTTTTTTTACATGGAGGAAATTTTAAAGAGAAATTGTATTCCTGTTAGTAGTTGTGACACTTGAAACAGCAGCTGAAGCCCTTCTGAAAATGCAGGCCTTGCTGTGTGACCCTGGGAATGAATATTGCCTATCAGAAGAGCATACTCTTCTCCAAACAGCCAGTTTGCTCTCAGAACATGACCCTGGGGTCCGGCAGATTCCTACTGCAGGAAATTAGAGTTATAAACTCTACAGAGACTAAACTTGGCTTCTGTCAAATGGTGCAATGGGAAAATGAGACTTTTTCTTTTCTTCCCACGCCTACACAGAGCCAGCTGACTTGAATCTGGAGGGAACCGGAAATGGATAAGAACTGAAATGCTTAGTAGGAAAAAGATCATCTTTAGGTTTGAACATGCAGTTGTTAGAGGGTCTTGATCCTTTAGCTAGTGCATTGCTATTTTACAGTGATCACTTTTTGCAGAGTAAGAAGGAATAGCAATTTTATATAATAATGTGTTCTTTGAAAATGCCTTTTTGTTTTAGATGACTGTTTCTGTTACCCTTACTAAAAGTAGGCCAGTTTTAGTAGAGTTTAACTGACTGTGCTAGATCAAGTCTTATCTTTGGTAGTTCAGGGCACTGAGAGACACTTAGAAGAATGTCTGAGGGGTTGTTTTACATAAGGTTTTGATGCCAAATAAAATATTTTATTGTTACCCCTTCAGCAGAGGTCATACAACATAACTGAAATATGATGATCACTTGAATATAATGATTGAATCCCAGTCGTAAACCAACCTGGAGTGCAAGATCTCAGCAGGTGCTCCTCCGATGTAGATATCCGTGAATGGCATTGCTGTTCTTTCATTGTCCACACTTTTTATATGTCTCCTGTCTACTACCAAGATCATCTTTTTAGAATTGTGATATATAATAGAAATCTGAAAAGAAAAGCATGTGTTTAAAAATGCTATCTTTTGTAATTTGTCATGGTGATCTTGCAAAATTGATTGGATCTTTATATCTTGTTGTTTGAAAAGTTCCTCACATTTACCGAAGGAGTTGTTTGTAAATTGGGAGATGCTGACACGGATTACTACTAGGAAGCTTATTTTGATTGATGATAATTCCTCTGATGACTGAATCCACAGGATATTTCACTTATGAATAAATCCTCATGAAAGTACCCCTGTCAAATTCTGCACTGTGGTGAACAGATAAGCTCCATTAACTTCAGAGTGCTTTCTTGGTTTATCCAAGAAGTTAGGGCATACTTCTTAAAAAACTTATTTTGTTGTGAAAGCATAAAAGGCATAATTGTGCTCTACTTAAACATAAATAGAATTATAGTTGGGGGTCAGGAATCAAGCTGAATTTACATCAAGTGAATGTCAGGAGAAGCAACTCACTAAGGGAGATTTTTACAGTCACAGTTACACTTGCTTAAAGCAAATTCCCTAAAACCAAATAGAAATAAATATTTTACATCTGCCAAAGTCCCTAAAATACTGTTTATATATAAAAGGATGATACCAAATCAACTCTTTTCAAATGAAATGGGAAATGCCATAACTTTTATAATGCAATGCATAGCAACTAAGGTGGTCAAGTTATAATGACATGATTTTAGTTGAGCAGAGTTGTATATTTGAAATATAGAGGTGTCTTTGATATAATTGAATTTTGACTTAATAACACTTTTTCTCCCATGTGAACTGTCCTGTCCTTGGCTAACAATAAATAGAATCTATCTAAAAGCACTGATTTACAAGGAGGCAGGGAGAGCCTTCCGTTTCCAGTGCTCAGTAGTGGTATGGGTCTTGCATGCACTCTACTCTTCTACCTGTTTGACTGTATCACCACCTGGACCCTCATCATGGTTGTTGGAGCAATTATTGCTGCTTTGGAGTTTCTGGGATAGCTGGTCAAATGGTTATGATAGTAACCACATCTCTACCTCATGAAATTTAGCATCATTAATCTGAGCCTTCTTCAT
The DNA here is from genome assembly GCA_038380795.1 of Pyrocephalus nanus. Taxonomy (NCBI): domain Eukaryota; kingdom Metazoa; phylum Chordata; class Aves; order Passeriformes; family Tyrannidae; genus Pyrocephalus; species Pyrocephalus nanus. The sequence goes on from CM076260.1 coordinate 47,182,503, forward strand.
GGAGTCCTCAAGAAGCATAGGACCATTGCTGAAGCCAAAGTCATAGCGAAGGTACAAGAAACCATTGAGCATCTCTAGGCTGAAGAACATGCTCTGTATAAAACAAAACAGCAGTCAGAAAAGCAGTATGTGGCAGCAATTAAAAAAAATCAATAAACAATATTATGAGAGTGACATGAAAAGCATGCTGGGAAAAAATATTTTTATTTGCAAAACTATAACACATATGCATTTTTATATCTATAATATATGTGTATATATGCACATGCACACATAATTGCTTTATAAATGACACTCTTTTGAAGACTTGGTAAACTGTTTCCTTATAGAAATAATATCTAGTAGCACAGTAATGTCAATATTCTTTACCAGCAAAGTATTCCTAATGCAAATGCAACTATTTACTGTCAAAGTAATACCACATGCCCTAAATGAATGATGTTATACAGGTCTTTTAAATTTTTTTTTCTTTCACTCTCTTACAGAAGAGAAAGGGGGGCTTCAGTGCTACACTTGCCCCCCCCCCCTTCCCCGGCACAAGCCGGGAGAAGAGAGGGCCTTGGCCCTCTTTGAGTCCACCGTCTTTCTACATGGCTACCGTTCTTAATTTTAACTGCACAACAAATCTTCTCTTCCGTTTTCTTAAAGATATAATTAGCAAAGGCGTCACTAAATTTTTTAATTAGTTTTTTGTCCGGAAATCACCTGGACAAAACCATCCTCGGCCCCAGGGATGGGCTGGTGGGCAAAACCATGACACATCAGTGTTGTGCTAGAATAGCTGTATCTGCATTAGCAGGTTCTGTCACAGTGTCTGTAATCACTCAGGGTTTTTTTTTGTCTTTTCACAGCCCTGATCAACACTGATGGATTTACTGAAGGTTGAGCAATAGCTAGAGTCTATTTACTATGTATTTGGTTTTTGGAATTCCTGTCCATTCCTGCTTTATGATTTAGCCTCTCTTCTGTGGCTGGATGACCTAGATTTTATAAACAGGGGAAAAAAAAAGTGTTTAAGGAGTGCTTGAAATGAAGATCTGTACCGTAGAATTAGTCTTATGCCAAAACTGAACATAAAGAAACAGAAAGGGCAGTTTACCGCATATGTGCATCTGGGTTAATGCTTTTAATGTCAATGCTTGTCTCCTGTCCTAGCATTCATACCATTGTTTCCATGCCTAATGGAAACATGGGAACAATAATTCTCAAAACTCTACTGCAGGCCAAGAACTTCTGTCTTTGACACAAATGAGTCCACCTTCAGAAGTCATTATTTAAAGAAGTAAGAATAGGCTTTAATCTAGTACTTTTAAATGAAACTGGAGCTTGGGTTTGTTATGAACAGCTTAAACTTGAAAATGAAACGGGGATTACATTCAGAATATTTATGAGCTGTCTTTGCAGAACTGAATAATGGACCGGCTTACACAGACTTTCTAAAAGTGCTTGTGAGCGGACATGGTCTCCTACAGCTGTCATCCAACTTGATTGCAACTTCCACTATCAAACACAAAGTGCACATATCTCCAAAAAACCTCTAGGTGCTTTTGCTTGGAAGAAAAATAACTCATCTGCAATAGGGGCTGTTAAACTTTTAACAGCAGCTGCTTAGTCAAAGCCTCCTAAGAATGAAGGTAAGTGGTAGCATGAGTAAATTTCTGCAGAGTAAATTGCTTCCCACCACCCTCCTCTAAAAGTCACTCAAAAGGCAAACACTGGAAAATTCTAATGAGAGTGGATTTTTTTTGTCTTCTAAATGCTTAATGCAGTGTTACATGTAGGTGTCTAGACAAGTGTCTGTCTGTGGACTGCATCTGCAAAAGAAAAATGTTTCCTGTGGCTTTACCAGGTTGTAATCCGCACAGGACTTGGGAGCTTGATGTGGAGATGCCCAAAGACAAAAAAATCCAATGTCTTCATAGGATATTTTCATATAGATTGTACTTTCTTCAAACTCTTACAGAGATTGCATCACCCTCAGACCTCAGAAAAGCTGCTGACATTTGGATCAAGCCCTTTTTTTTGGAGTGCTTTCTATTTTCAGTAACTTAAATATTTAACTCTAGTACACCCTGAGGCACAGTTATAAAGTGGCAGCTACCACGAAGTGTCTGCTTTTTGGGAGTTACTTCATAGAAATTTCATATCGCTTTGATTGTGCATTCACATTTAAGTAAAGGTACAACTACTGGGCTTAACTGGAGTCTCTCTCAAAGTATCATCACAAGCATATGACCAGTTTGAAGTCCTGACTGTCTCTGGATGAAGGCAGAGTCCAACTCATCTTCCAAGCCTGAGTACAAGCCTCATCTTCCTGAGACCTTTTCAGAGAAAGTTCCAGTTCCCTCCTAATGTATACATGCACCAGATGAATACAAAATATTTCCTCTTTTCTGAAGTTAAGAGTAAGGACATAAGCAATTTGGATTGGGGAACTTGTGGTGCTCATGGGTAAAGGCTACCAGCAGGATTTGGTACTCACCCCATTAACCATCAGCAGGATCAATCCGTTGTCTGTAGGTGTTCGAACTTCTATGTCAAACCGAGTTACCTGGCTGAATCTTCCCCTTCTCTCAATGTTTCTTGCCAAGGCGTAGCCAGAGCCATCAAAGAAATAGCTCACAGCCCGGCTCTGAGTGAAAGCCAGCTTATCTCTATAAAAGAACAAGATGGGAAAGATCAGTTGGTATGTACCCATTTTAGTTTAGGGAAACTTAAAAGTCTTTACATACTTTATTGAAATAATTGTTCTGAACTTCTGCTTCTTCCTGGCAGCGGTGAGACTGATGACTTTCTTTCAAATTTTTTTCTGGGAATTCTTTTCTAAAAAATAGTGTGTAGCTTTGGAGGTGTATGTAACTCCTTCACTGTGCTTTAATCCTGTGCTGTATGTAGAGGACAGGAAAATTCTTTGCTCATCCTGGTAAAGTGACAGGCCCACAGCACCTCCTCATTATAAGGATACGTGTACATTTCTATTAAGAGCTTGCTCAGTTTGTGTGGAAATCCATTTGAATTCTCTGAGGCCTTTAGCTGAGCATGAACTCTGCTGGGGAGCCCAGGAGCAGCTTGCATGTGCTGTTGTGGAGAGCAGCAGCTTGTGCTCCCTGTGGGAATGGTGTGGAAAGCCACCATTTGAGCCATCCCAACACTTCCTGCATTTTTTCCCCCTGCATGAGGCAAATTTCTCTCCTATTCTTTCTATAGAGATGCTCTGCTGCTGCTGCCTGTTGTGTAAGAAAATGCCTTCTATGTCTGTTCTAAATGACTGCTACAGCTGATGTTCACTTCTACTTTAGGAGCTGCATTTCCCAGTTTGTGAACGGCTTACCTAAGGAATTTCTGCTGTGGGTTTAAGAATGCATGGCAGAAAGATAACTTCAATACGGGCTTTGCTACCTGAGTGTGGGACTGCACTCAAGGTTACCAGAACCATAAGAGCTGACTGGCTGTGGCTGTATCACTTGCAACAACATAATTCAAGTCAGGATTAGCCCTGTCCTAGGCAAGCAGTGGGGTTAGGAACAACATGGGACATGCGTCAGCTAACGTGACAGTTCCCTTTTCGAAGGCATGAACAAGATTGCAAGATAGTTAGTGAAGACGGCAGAAAATTATAAAATATCTCATGTTAAAAGGGACCCAAAAAGATCATAGAGTCCAATATGTATACATACACAAACACATACATATGTATATACATATAAAAATCAAACTTGTTGATGCAATCTGTGCTTAAACGTGACCAAGTTCCTTCTGAACAACTCAGTGTCACCATCACGTTTGTAAAATAAAACAGGAATGAACCATCAGGACTGGTACTCGAAACAAACCAGAGCAGCAGAGTGAGGATGGGAGTGTCCCCTACCTGGCACAAGGTGGCGATGTGGTGGTGTCGATGTTATAGACGTGCTTGAAGTTGTACAGGCTGATCACATCATTGTTTAGGGTAGCCAGTTCCAGACAGCCGATGAAGCCAGGTAAGTTTAGGCTAGGAGGGAGCTGTGCAGAGGACAAGGAAGAGTAAAAAGGAGAAAGGTCACGCTCTAGTTAGGTATCGTAAGATCATTTGAGATCAGTTTTGTCCCTGTGCAATTTGTATTTTGAAAAAAATGGGGTGATGCTACTGTGAATAGTCTTCACAGACCTTACCATGATATGGCCTATGGATTGTAAGTTAAAAGGGAGCACATAAATGGTGTCACAGTGAGAAAATTAGGCCAGGAAAGGCAAATGCAAACAAAACCTTCTTTTGTAGTTTTGGGAGCACACTTGAGAAAAGGGAAAAGGGTTAAGATTTGACTAATTACCGATCTTACTTAATGTATTTGAATCTCTCATTAGATAATTCATATCTAATGCATAGACATCCTTCACCCCAGAAAAATAACTTCATACCATGATGAAAAGAGAGAGAAGTGAGAGAGCTCTTTAAACCCAGGAGACAGAGATTCAAAGTCTGTACCAGTGGGTAATCCTCAGTGGGTGCTATTTTAAAGAGTTAGCAGGATGTAGAAACCTTTTTTTTTAATAAAGGTCACTGCAAATGGAATTTAAATAGCCACACTGGTGAGCGAAAAATTCCAAAGAATAAAGCTGACAGAGCTAGTGAATCATTCTTTTTATATTAAAATATTCTGCCCTGTGGAACAGGTGTGATATTAATAACAGCTCTTGTACTTCAGGGTTTGATCACTGCAAGTTCATCTTCTCATTATTTCCATTTTGCTTATGATATAATGGTAATGGTAACACAACCATGAAGAATATATGTAGCTGTAAAAGAAAATTAGATTCCTATCTGCAGCACACATGCATTTGTTAAATAATCATGTTTTTCCCCTCCCCTTTTGTTTCATCTACTATTCTATTTAATTATTTTAATCTAACATGTTAATTTCATGTTGAGCATGAAACTTCTAATGGTTAGAAGTAGGTGGTACCTTTCATATTTGCAAAGAATGTAACTGGGAAATAAAAGCAAAAGCTTTTAGCAAATAAGACTGTATGTTAATAAATGAAAATGTGAGTTGCCCTTTTCTAAGGGGAAAGAGACCCATATGCTTATCAAATAGTACCATGAATCCTTTTCTTCCCATTTTCCTTCACTTTTTCTCTTTTCTTTTTCCTCTGCCCTACTCTGGAACACACCTGGGGGGTTCATTTACTGGATGACTTTTTTGTTTGTGTATGTGTTCAGTCCTCAGTCCTATTCTCAGGCAATTTGCACCCAAGGCTCAGTAATCTAGAATTTGGATCATGGTAGTCATAGCAGTGCAAAGCTCATGAATATGTAAGTGTATTGAATTTATCTTTCTTTGGTTTTATACTATTAGAAGTGCTGCTTGTTGATCAGTATTTGGATCTTTGTAGCACCTACTACAGTTAGCCTAAAGAATTTACATTCTCTAAAGGCTTTCTAGTTATGGTTTTATTCAGCCATGCAATTTTCATAGCTAAGATAGTTCATAGCAATTTTTAAATCCAAAAAGAGGAACTGGTATGTTCATGGAAGCAGGTAAGTGAGGAGCTAATTCATGCTGACTATTGGGCACTAGACTCAAGCAACTGTCTCACACTAGTCTTCAGACATATTTTTAACAGGGAACTTTTCATGCTGCTATAAGGCTGGTCTTAAACCAATGATAATTAAAATTCAAACAAATTACTATATTGCTAGTTTCCCATACTGACCTAATATTAACAATACATTACTTTTCATGTTTGTGACAGTTGTAAAAGAGGAATTCTAAGTACCATTAACATGGAAAAAAACTGTTAGCTTGCAAGCTTTGTTAAGGTGGACTAATAGGCCTCATTTATTTATGCATGCTAATAAACAACTAGCAAGCCTTTCTTTGGTTACATTTCTGAAAATTTGAACACCTGCTATCAGAAATCTGATCATCTTACTCTATGACATAATATACATGAAAAAACTGTTTTTGCCATGGCTAAAAGATGGAGTCCTAAGATGATAAATGATTAAATAAGTAAATTTTCTCTATTTACCATTTCTGAGTGTAAAGAGAAGTCCAGCAAGATAAGGTTGCACTATTTAGTTTTGAATACAAAATATTTATCTGACCAACCTTGAAGCCTGGAGGCACTCCACCGACATAGAAAACAGCATTTTCAGGTTCCAAATTAAGGAGAGAGCCAGGACCAAGAACCTCTCCCCTTTTGATGAATTTTTCTTCATCTGTGCTGCTAAGACTGGGCACAGTTAAAAACATTTTGCCGTGTCTTCCAATCCTGTAGAAAGGAATTGTAAGAGAAGAGAGTTTCATGTTAGCTGGACTTAAAAAAGAACAAGCAAGCCTCCAACTCCAGGAAGAGTTTTTATTTCCTTACTAGAAGACTAGTAACCTGGGGGAAGAGAAAGGAAGAAAGCACAGACACTTTCTCTTCCTCCATGTGGCTGCTTGGGTCCTGGTTCTCCAAAAGCAGAGAGAATTTCCATCTGTTTCAGCAGAAGTAGAACCAGGCATTGAAGATTCCTGTTGGGTAGTTCTGACACAGCCTTTTCTGATTGATTTTTTTTTCCCTATTAACTGTTTGATTTTGGGAAAATGCACATAATCACTTTACCTCTCAATTTTGATGATGCTGAAGTAAGAAGGCCAGGTGCTGACTGGCTTGGCATCCAGAGGTATTTCCACGTCTTGGCCACCCAGATTATAAATGTACACAAGGTTGTCATTTTTAATTGCAAGACCAATGTAATGTTTTGCCTAAAAAAACAATGGAGAAGGATGTCGGAGATACAGCATTAAAAGAGATATAATGCAGAACATTAGTAAAGGGAGGGCTTTGATAAACTAAATGACACCCCTTAGTATTACTATTCAAAGCTAGTTAAATATAAACAAAATCTTCATTCTCTAACTGGTTGCTTTCACCAGATAAAACTATACAGAAAAAGTCTCTTGATATTTTACTTTATATCAATTTTCACTGCTGTAAATACAAGGTCATTGAGACGTCTGCTGACCATGAATTAGTCATGTTCAATGGGAAGCTGTTCATCAGTATTTAGTGTGCAGTGTCATGCAGGAAATAGTCTAAAGCCTAGGTATTATGCTGCAATTAAATATTCTGCCAAAAGGGGTTTACTTGATTTATATTCAGTAGTCATTCTCTTTAGAAAACCTTAAAAGTAAGAGACTGTCTCTTTACCCTTCTGAGGTAACAAATTGCCAGGATTATACCTGGTTGTGAAGTGTGATTTTTTTTCTTTTAGGAACCACACTTTAAAGAACAGCTATTTCAAAACAGTGACCTACAGTGTACAACAGCAGCACAAGCCACAGATAAAGAAAACTGCTTATCTTATGGGCCTCTGACCTCAGAGATTTGGAATTGACACTGTCAGCAGCATAAACTGATTAAATCGTATCTCACAAAAGCCAGGTGCGTGACATTAACTGCTTCAGAGCACCTTGGTACCAGCAGTGGACATAGCAAGTGTGGCTTGCAGCAGTGTCAATCAAAGCAGTACACTCAATAGGCAGTCTAATTTCCTTTTAAGAGAGAATCCTTCGTTGTTTGGGGTTAGAAGTCTCAAGGACAAGGGTCTCAGGAACCTGTCCTCTTTGCTTGTCACAAAATCAATGACTGTCATATAGCAGACACCTCTTATTTTGAGACATGAAGAAACAGAGAAAGGAAAAGCCAAGAGCAAATAAAAGTCAAACCTCCTTCAATTTTTTTTTTTTTTTAAATAGATGTAAAAAAAATAACTGAGTTGTTCTCTTACATTTTTGTTTCCGAGGTACAAAATGAATCTGTTTGGAGATGCTGCCAGTTGTGGATTGTCTTTCTGAAGCTTTATGTACAAGCTCATGGAAGTGAAAGATTTCAGTTCCTCCACGTTGATCTTTGGATTGACTTCAACAGCTGATTGGCCCTCAAACATCATGGAAACTTGGACCTGCAGTTGCAAGTGTGCTACGTGAGACAGATTATTGCTGCCTGGGGTCATTAGTTAAGGTAAATATGCAAGAACTCTTAGGCAGGTACTGGCTTAGAGCAAGAGTAGAGTTGGCACCTATATGTTAGCCATGTAAAATTGTATGTTTATAACAATCATTTCTGGAAGACACTGTAAAGAAGATGAAGGGAACTAATTTTAAAATTAATTAAATGTCCTAATTAACTCTGCTTAAGCATAGTCATGTAGTAAATTATACATCAGTGGGAGATAGATATATTCTTTGTTGAATCAGGGCACATAATGAAATTCTTACATAGCTATAAAGCTTCTACTCATAATTTATCTCTTTGCTTTGCGAGGAGCATGACCAATTTTCTGTTCATGAGTAAGCCTGTTATATTACTGATTCTACAGTGATATTTATGAGATGCTAATAAAATTGTAAACCCTTTTCATTTTAGTTCAAAATGCCTTCAACATGAATAAAGTAATGTTTTCAAATTGAAGCACATTGTGCCTGACTGGCAAAATACATTTAAAGACCAGTCAAGCACTGCACACATACTGATTTTTCCTTTTGTTTTTTTAAGTAATGTATGTGGACTGCATATTCCAGCATTTTGAACATACAGTAATGAACTGAATTTTTTATTTCTCTGAATGAATTCAAATACATTTTAATTTTTGACATTGTTGTTCTTGTTACAGAAAAAACTCTAATTATTTATGAAATGAAAGTGTTTTTTCTCTATTAAATATGTGCAAGCCAAAGATTCTCTTAACCTGCATAAAATTAATTAAAAAAATTTAAAAAATTAAAAAAAAGAGAAAAGTTTACATTAAATTGCTGTAATTATTATTCCTGATAACTAGTGCTGCCAGCTGAGTAATGATCTATTAGTTTTAGCTTTGAATGGTTTTGTTGTTGAGGCCATCTTATACACTGTGCCAATAACTTTATTAAAGTTCCTACTTTAGCAATAGTCTATCACGACTACCATGTTCATGTTGACTGCTTGCAAAATAGCAACTGTGAAGATTTTACTGAGCTCCATGGTGCTTTGTTTCTCCAGTTCAGAGGAGGTGATAATGCCCAGATTTGGGCCCCTAATACAGCCCAAGAAAATGGAGGTTATAGAAAGATGCAGTTGATTATTAGTACTAGTATCCAAAAGTCCCATCCAAAAGTTTTACCTTGCTTGCTACACTCCTGGTTTGTGCAATTAACTCTCTGATGCGCTGGATGCTGGAAGAAATATTGTTTGCTGGTGCCTTCTGTTCTACTCTGCGCAGTTTGTCCAAGAGTTCAGGAAAAACTTCTGTAAGTTTCTTCACTGTAGTTAGAAAAGAAGTGACAGCTTGGTTTTTTCCTCTGTGAAATACTGATTTTGCACCAGGAAAATTTCTTATTATCCTCTTAGGTTAACTTACCTGTCTCCTTCTGCTTTAAGAACATGTCCATACTGTAATGTATGAGAGACAGTGATTTCAGAAAGAGCAGTCATTTATAAGAATCTAGTATTGTAAAAGGTTTTGGAAATAAGTTTGCACAAAGGACATTATGTTTTAAGGGGACTCCTAGGTAATACTGTGGTGAGTTACCTCTGTAATACTTTCCTCAGGGAGCTCTGCAAATGTTAATCATTTTAACCTTTTCATCTTCCTTCAAGGCAAATACATGCTAAACCAAATTTTACAGATATGACAACTGAAGCAGAAGGATTATTTGTTCAGTATCTCACTGGCTATCTGTGGCTGACCTGGGAAGTGCATCTAGGAGTTATGGTTCATAAGCTCTTCAAATTCATTGTAGGGGAGATGTGTAGGTTGTTTTCCTCAGCTTTCATCTGTGCATCTCTCCCAAAGGTCATATCCAGGTAACAGCAGTGGCTGCACAGGTGATGTGTCTGCATGTGGTTCACAGCCCACTCTCATAACAGCAACGCTGCCGCTTTCAGTGGTAACACTTTTGTGTTACCACTGTACTGTACAAAAGTAGAAGGCCTTAGGTGAGTGTGTGCACCTAAACTGTACTTATTGGCTGCCCCAGCCCTTGTGATTGGTAACCTGTTCAGCTTTCCTGCCTACATCTGCTGGAGGTCGTGACTTCGAGTCCAGGACCTTTGGTCTTTCTCTGCTGTGTCTTCTGGTGGTACGTGTACAAGTGTCATTGTTATCAAAGGGAAATACAGGGGCTTGTTGTGTTCAAAGGGAGAAAAGTCCTTTTCCAAACAGATAAGCAGAAAAAATTACCAAGAAAGAAAAATAACTACCTTTAGTTATAATCCAATTTTATCACATCAGATTCCAGTGACATGTTGCCCTTTGAAGGATATTTACACATCACATCATTTTTCATCTTTAATTAAATGTAGGTACAAGTAGCTGAGTATAATGAAATGCGATTTTAGCTGCAAGCTAAATGCACATAAGAAAGATCCAGAATTTAGAGTTAATTTTTAATGACATGGATTGACTATAAAGGTTAAACCAGTTTTGTAGGGTTTGCAGTTATATTTTGGGGGTTGTCAACTTGTGTCCACCTCCTCTTGTGTTCTTCCTTGCATATTGTTATTCTTGTCTGATAATCATAGGATCATAGAATGGCTTGAGTTGGAAGGAACCTTAAAGATCCTCTAGTTCCAACCCCGCTGCTGTGGGCAGGGACACCTTCCGCTAGAACAGGCTGCTCAGAGCCCCATCCAGTCTGTCCTTGAATGTTCCCAGGAGAAGATAGCAGAGAGGCAGGTCGAGGGGCTAATCATCAGATATACTGAGACTGTATAGAAGGTAAGGAAGGAGGAGTAGACTCTAATCACTTTTCTGTTCTTTCACTCTGTATTGACTAAAGACTGAAGCAGCTCTCAGCCTCATTGAGATCAACACAGAATATGAGAATATCCCATGGAATCCTACAAGTCTGCTTATCTTTGGACAGAGTGAAAAACTATATTTGTCTCAGTCCTGTTCTCTCTCTGCTTGGCTGTTTTCACTTGTGTTTTACTTTCCAAGTTCAGTGTAGGAGGGGGCCACATAGAGCTTTAGTTATTACAGTTATTCCCATTAAGTCCTGAAAGTCCCTTATGTGCTGGGGTCAGTAATCAGATATTCTATATAACATTTACTGTATATTAAAAAACCATTATTTTAGCAAATCCTCAAAGTAACACAGTAATTCATGAATGCATTAAAATTAAAAGACCAAACTCAGCTGGTATAATAATCAACTTATAAAGTTTTCTCTGCCTTTTGAAATGAATGTTCCATTGCATTGGAAAAAAAACCACATTATTTTTATAGGTAAAAAAATTACAAGCTCAGAAAGGGATTTAGCAAATTTCAATTTTCAATTTCAACCACTTTTTTTTTTCTTTTTTTCTTTTTTTTTTTTTTTTTAATAATTCACTACTGAATTGGAATTGTGTTTGATCTGATATCTTTTAAAACTGGATTTTCATCTGTTTGTAATTTGGCATATGAACACTGAAACGCTACTGCAACATGCAAACACAAAGCTAACATCTATTACTACTTGAACTGTTATAAAATCTCAACATAAATATCTTCCTCTGGTCCTTTATAATGACATTCTTCCACACAGAAGAATACTGATTTTTGATTTTAGTCTCTGGGATGAAGGTAAGAATGGAAAAGGAAAACTAGACTTACTAAATGATAAAATATAAAAAAGAATGGAAGGAAAACTGTCAAGGAGGATATAGCTTGACCATAACCTTCCAGACACTTTCTCTTTCCATGTTTTCCTTCCCAACCTGTCCTTCATACCGTCTGCTAAGCCCACCAGTTCCTGCACAATGGAAACAGGGAGTATTCTCAGACAAACTCCACAGCCAAGACATGCTCTCACCCTTCCAAAAATCAAGTTCAAGCTTTATTCAAAGGCAATCCAGATTTGCCATCTTAGAGGCTTCATCTGCTTATGGTAGTGCTACTGGTGTGATGATTTGGTGTTTTAGCATTTCAGGAACCCATCTGAACATTTTTTATGACTTTCTTTTGGACTTTGATGGACATTTCTCCTGTCAGATCAACCTCTCCTGGCAAAATACACAGCTGATCTGGGAACACTCCACTCTGCTTGGCATGTCTACATCTGTCTTCCCAGGCAGTGAATCACAGTCACACCTGTCTGGAGCACTACCCATGGCAGCCTTCTATGTAGCACTGATCTGTCTTCTCAGCTATTTTCACCTGATCTTTCTGGCAAAAAAAAACAAAAAAAAAAGTCATACCCCCTTTGTACCTTAAAACAGGCAAAACAAAAGCTGCCTCCACAAAAGCATTAGGGCACACTTTGCTGTAGTTTGCATATTAGCATGTTTTTAACAGTGAGTTTGTGGTCAGGAGGCCCTCCAGGCACTCTCATATGAATGCAGTATTTTCAAGGTGGCTCCCTACCCACAAAACCACAGTCACAGAGAACATATTTTTGCCAGGCACGTCACATAGGAGCTGAACTGTTATAAACAACTTGTGGTACATGCACCATGCATGCCTTTTTGGGAACAAAACCAACTAGGAGAGCTGGGCCATCTTAACTCTGTTCAATCTTATGGAGCATCTCAAATGCTACTGGAAATATTTATTCCTGTACAACAGCTAGTATGAGTGGATTTTTTGAATCCTGAATGTCTGCTGGCATTTTGAGCATGAAGAGCCAAATGCAGTCTGTGTTGCTGCTCTATCTACTAAGCTGGCACTGGTACATGTTAAATGTAAATGAAGTGTAAAGGTGAATAAAAACAAAAACCTTCATGTGTAAGCTACAGCAGACTGTTTCTCTTGGATGTTTTTCCTCATACCATTCCCTCCTGAGAGGCCAATCATATCCACATTTACATAATCTTAAATGGGAATTAGAGCCCATAGCCCATAGCCTAAACTCTGCTCTGTGGTGATCAAAAATATTTTAGAGCAATGCAATACACTTGCTGTTAAATTAACTACACTCTTATGGAGCTCTGTGCAGTGACTAACAGTGAGCTTACATATTCCCAAAGGGAACAGCTCACTGTTTCTTTTAGACAAAAATCTCAGAGAAATCTGAATTTTCCCTCAGTTGTGGAGACAGAAATTGAGTTATAGAACAGCACTGAATTTCTTCTTGCAGAGGGAACCACTTCTAAACCAGTTCCTGGGAGCACTGATTTCACTTGATGAAAAATACTAGTGTAAGGGTCTTATTCATTACTGAATTCTGAAAATAACATGAACTTTGGGTCTCCCTGACCTAGAGGGAAGAGTGTGACTTTGGGACACTAGAAGCAACACTGGGTTTGGTACTCATTTGGTACTCAACACCATTTGCAGTAAAATGAGAGTAGAGTTGCCAAGTTTCTGACAGAAGGACGAGGGACTTAGGGCACTAGATCTTAGATTCAGACTTTCTGGATAGAGAGTTAATGGAGTTACTGACCTTCTCTAAGGCACTTTCAGAAGGCAAGATATCACTTAACAGTGTGGCAGGTGATGGTATCATCAAATGTATGAAGGAAATTATTTATTCTGGATATCTAGCTTCCCTTGCCTTAAATACCTTGGGATTAGTGAGCCTCCTGAGCAGAGCCAAGAATACATTGAGCAATAAAAAGTCATTCTTGTTAGCAATTTTTCATTCTGAATATTTTAATTTCTGGATTGATTTTTTCTTTCCCAATTGTTCTTTTCCTTCTTTCAAGTCACTTCAATTTCACCTTCACTCTCACTGCCTTTTTTCCACTCTTGCTTATCATCTGCATTTCAATTTTATAGTCTGCCCTAAGAGGTTTTTTTTGTGTTTTGATACATGTTTAATTTTTCATAACAAATTTTCCAATGTTTACTTTTTCTCCTTCCCCAATAATAAAAGTGGAATTAATGTGATGTTTACAAGCTTTTCCAGCAATCATGCTGCTTAAATATTTTATTTCCTCCTTAATCCTCTTTGCCCCCTTTGTTTAGACTACAAGCTCATCGAGTCAGGGACCATTTCTCCTCCATGTTTGTACTACTCAGGACAAAAGGGCTCTGTTTTGAAATGCCTACCAATGTTAAAAAACAAAAAACCAAAACTAAATCACCAATCATAACATCAAGGAGTATTTAAACAGGCTGTCTACCATCCAGTGTTACCTTGGTACACACATAAAAATGACTTAGAAGCCAATAAGTCTTCAGCACTTAAGTGTGTAAATATTTTTGGAAAAGCACTTTTAAAATACAGTTAAGACTCTGGACAACTATTAGTTTTTGAAATGATTTCATGGAGGTATAATGTTAGAAGATTATATGCAATGAATACGCAATGTAAACAATTCATACAACATGATGTTACGGTGATTCCCTGACTTTTTAATGCTAGGGAATGGCAAAACTCAGGTCACCATACCTGCATCCCCAGCTGAATGCACAGCATTGTCGTATGCCTCTGAAGTGTGCTGAAAATCTTGCAGATTTTGAGACCATAACCTGATGTTCTCACCCATGGGGGTCGTTGCCTCCGTTACTGTCATGGTGGCACTTACAGCCTCTGCAGTCTTCTGTTTAGCTTGCTCCAAACGCTCTCTGGCCGCCACTACAAATAGGGAGTAAGGAGAAATGAACTCTTTCAAAGGTTCAAGTGTGTTGTGTGTCCTGTCCCTATCATCCCTCCTACCCCCAGTGTTCCCCTTCCTTCTTCCTCACAGTTCATATACTGAGCATGAAGACATATGGTATGAAATATCCCTTTGATCAGTTGGGATCAGCTGTTCCAACTGTGCCTCTGGCTAACTTCCCATGCACCCCTAATCTCATCACCGGCGTTGGCAATATGAGAAGAAGAAAAGGCCTTGGCTCTGTGTAAGACCTGTTCAGCAACAGTAAAAACATCTCTATATTATCAACCCTGTGTTCAGCACAAATCCAAAACATGGCCCCATACCACTGTGAAGAATGTTAACTCTACACCACTTAAAACCAGGACAAGGATCAAGAAGAATGTTCATAATTTCAGGTGGCAAAACATTTAATCCATAACGAATGGGTTAAAGTTGGATGTTTGCTGTTTAGATCTACTAGTTTCAGTCAAATTCCTTTAGCCATGCCTAGTACTGAAATCTTAATAGTAACTTCAAAGGTCCTATGGAAAGATAAAAATATGCTCTTGAATGTATGAAGATAAAGCAACATAAAGTTCCAACCTGTGTCTGCTGATTGCATTTTTGAGATGGCTCTCATCAGTTGGTTTCGCAGGACATTCATTCTGGCAAAAGTGCCATTAACCTGCCAGCTGGTATCTGCAATGTTATAATCACTACCTGCAGGAAGAAGATAGGAGGTAAAGTTGAGTGGCATCAAAGTGACATTCAAAAAAGTAAATTTAATTCTGTGGAGGTATGTTACTAGGCATTGAAGACATCACAGACCATGGCCTCTTTGACTATAGGACATACTAGCGCTCTCGATTTCACCTAATCTAAAGGAAAATTGCATCTCCCAGCCACTATTTGCTTGCTACAGGCTGTCTTACAAAAATATGGAGACCTCTATCTACCAGTACTCTCTCTCTTTGCTTTACCAGAAGTGCTGTGAATATCTGCAACAGGGATATAGGAAAAGTTTTAAGGAACTCAGAAGGTCCTAAAAAAATTGGGAGCTTTCTTTCTTTTACAGTGAACAAAGGCCAAAATCCTTTTAGATTCATTATCCTTCATTGGTGAAATCCAGCTTGCTGAATACTTATGCTGTTGTGATTTGATTTTAGTTGAACTACTAAACTTGAATATATTTACCAGTGAACAACTGTTTGCAGGGTCATGTATTTAAACAGTGATGTGCCTTTAGTGCCTTTAGTGATGTGCTTTTAAAATTTATTTTAACATGCATGCCTTTATGCTGACTGGGAAAGTAGAAAGGATGTATATTTACTGTCATGTGCTGTCCGCTGTAGCTGCATGGCTCGGATGAGAAGTTCTTCACTTTTACCTTTATGGTAAATGACCTGAGTATCAATTCCAACTGCAGCCTACAAGTATGTTTCAAAAAAGAAAGTCAGAATAATGCTTATCAAAATGTTCTTCTTTATTGCGTTCAATTATGGACAATGTATTACCTGCATATAAATGCAACTGCAAAGTCACTGCAGTTTTGTTTGCTTTCTTAACATTTAAAATTGGCAAAAAAGGCTGAAAAGCAGAATTTTTCGTTTTAGAAACATTTAGAGAAATGTATGGTTTTCCAGGCAACACTACTGAATAACAAAGGTTCAGAAAGCACAAAAGTCCTCTTAATTTATCAGCTCCAGTTTAGTCAACATGACGCTTTTGCTGCATGTTAGGCACTTACTACTGTCATCTCAGATAGGTGCATTGAATAGGGAGCTGCCTTGCAGTCTGCAATAGAATACTGGAAACAGAGGGCTGGACTTGAAATCCCACAGCCCTCTGCGGTTCAGGCCCCTTTAATCTACCCAAGTCCTCTTGCTATCCCTTTAGTAAATTGTTGGTAAATAGCATATGTACAGATTGGAAACTATATATGTACAAAAATACTTACAAAGTATTTTAGAACAGTAAGGCCAGAGACAGAATTAACATCCTTATCCTTACGCTGAATATATGAGTGGGCTTTGCCCCATTTTAACTTGATTTTCAATGAGAAACAGCGATGCTTCTGTCAGGTGTCTTGACCACCTTTCCTGTCACATGGCACTGACTGAACTAGTAGGACTCAAGCACTAAATGCCAGCTCAGGTTCCCACAAGGCCAGTAAGTTTTCTGGACTTGCACAGAAATGTCTCAGTATGAGTCACAACACAGAGCAGCATCACTCTGCAATGGGATAGGGACAGAAGAACCTGTTGGGTCTTTTCAAATATTAGGGTACTCAGACTGGTAGAATAATTACTACATAGGATTTAATTCAGGAAATAATAAAGGGAAAATAGATGTGCAGTGAGAAGTTCAGTGCTGCCAGTTAATCTAAATCTTGTTTTTAATTAACACTTAGGTGTCTGAATTCCCTGAAGCATTGCAAAGTAAAAGCTGATGTTATGAAAATTACTTACATCTTTGACCCGGTTTGTTGTGTTCAGTGCCAGCAATGCAGCCTTATTAGCTTCTTCAATATAACCAGCAATGTTTTCATACACATTTGAAGCATTGATTGCCCTTTGTACCAAACCATTTGAATCGACACCATACAAGTTCCTGTTAAAAAGAGAGTAAAAGAAGAAGAAACCAAACTGAATCAAAGTTTCAAACATTAATTTTCTTAACATTCAGTGACTTCTGACTACATAATCACATACATAAATATTCTTGGCCTAAGTGGTAGTCTCTTCATTGTGTATGACCAATCTGAAACAGGTGAAAAGTATGTGGATAGAAGGTACTTCTCAGTCATTAACTTGGAATTTTGCACTTAACATCTATGTGAGCAGGAACACATGACTACTAAACTTCTATCTTTTTAAAATCTAAATTAGATATTTCATAAATTAAAAGAATAACAAATCTATTGGTAGTCTTTTGTTAGGAATAAGTTCTGATCATGAATGGAAAGACCTGTGTGTGTCAGTGACCAGGATAGATGTACCACTTTCATGTTTACATTTTCCAAAAGTAGGTGGGAAAAGAGGGAGGCTCCGATGAAGAGCTACCCATGGTCATGAAACTTTGCAAGAAGTTAAATTTAAAAAAACAGGAAG
This sequence comes from Pyrocephalus nanus, assembly GCA_038380795.1. NCBI lineage: Eukaryota > Metazoa > Chordata > Aves > Passeriformes > Tyrannidae > Pyrocephalus > Pyrocephalus nanus. Next base: position 47,200,127 of record CM076260.1, read on the forward strand.
CACCTTTGATAGCATTGTTGAGCTTGATTTGCATATTAGGTGATAGCTGAGAGATAGAGGGATATTCCAAGCAGCAGCTGGTTCAAGGCTCAACCTTCAGCTGTTATCAATTCTGAATCAATATTATTTTTTAATGTTTTAGAGTGATAAGCAGATTTCACAGTATATATGAGATATAGAATTAAATATAAATATATATATTTGCATGTGTGTGCATTCAATCCAAAGTGTTCGCACACTGAAGGATTGCTGAGTTTCCAGATTCAGCATTATTGCAAGAATTTTCTGCGATATTCCCCTAAGGCAAAAGAATAAACTCTATCAAATAAAATCTTAACAGGCTAATAAAGCAAACCTATAAAACCAAAAGGATTTGAGGTCAGGCAAAATGTTTTAAAGGATCAATGTTTCACTGCAGGACAATTTTCTTAACAAATGAAAAAGCCAGCATATTTCCATATAGATATTTTGTAATTACTTTTGTTTGCTTTTTGTGAAATTCCTAATGTGCTTGACTTGATAGTAGTTTTAAATTATTTCGGTAAGGCAGGAAGGCTAGCCATATGGGGTATTTTCTTTCAAGTGATTCTACTGCCCCCAGTTAGCTGATCTCAGACTGAACATATTGTTTTGTTTTTAGGTTATGTATAGTTTGTGTGGCATTAAAGAACAGTTTCAGATGTCAGCTTTATACAATTGTATAAAAGAAAACCATCTGTTATTTTTTTCTCTATTTTAATCTCCTATCTAGGGCATACTAATATTAAGAAACAACTGGTGATAGGATAATATACTTGAATAGTAGTTTTAAGTTTATCTTCCAAAAGCGTATGTCCATGATGTTACTTAAGGCAGAATTCGATGACAGATTTTATTTAGGAATTCATTTACAGCAGTGATTTTTCCATGGGTAGTCCCAATTGCAAATAAGGTCATATTTCAAATCTGTCTAGGATAGTAGATTTGTACTAGTAGTAAGTAAGTAAATTGGTGCAATGTTGATGCATTTAGTATCTTCCAACAAGATAAAAAGACTTACAGTAAGTTTTTGGTATTACTATGGGCCAATTTCACTGGGACGCAACCTACTGAGAATCAGACCTGTTCCATCTCTAAACCAGTTCTTGAACAAAAACTATCTCAAAGCCCATATTGTGTCCTGTAATGCTAAATGTTTCCTGATGTGAATGAACTTACTGATATGAGCTGTTTCTGCCTGTATTGTTTTACTTTTCAGTAATCTACCTTTCCTATTCGTTTGTTATTGGGAGAGAATGTCATGCAAGAATGTGTTTAGTCTTTATTCTTTAAAAAGTTTCATAGATTTTGCTTAGCTCAATTTTAGTTTTTCCCTCTGAACCATGACAAGCCCTTCTACATGTGACTTAACACTGATTTGTGTAGTGCCTCTTTATGGTCATTGTGTTTCTCCTTGTCTTTTATTTCATTCAGCTGTTCAGTAAATAGCACTTGTATGAACAGAGTCTGCTAAAGTTAAATTTTACCTGTCCAGCTCATCAGCAAGTCTTCTTAGGTTGTGTGTATGATGCATAGCCTTTTCTACCAATTCATCATCAAACAGAGACAGATTGGCTATTTTTTCTTGCAATTCCTTTTTCGCTCCGTCTATTTCTGCGTAGAGCCCTGATGCATTCTGAACAAATTACAGAAAAAAGGAAAGAAGATGAAAATTGTAAAAAAATCAAGTCTGTATTTTGATTATTATGTTTTATTTTACTATTTGTATTACTATCCTGTCCCCTTTTTTCTGTTAAAGTTGTTCTATTTTACATTTTTAAGAGTAAAAGAGGAAAGGTCTAAAGCTGAATGTCAGTATGGAAAGACAAATGCAGGAAGATAAAAATCAACCAAAACTCCAGGAATCCCTTAAGAAGATATTAGAGACATATGCATAAAATACAAAAGAAAGACTGATGAGAAATGTCTTACTTTATGTCTTGTATGTTTTCTCCAGAACTGTGCCAATAACAAGTCTTTCAAAGTGAAGTGCTATGAGATGAGGTAATTAAACCTGATCTTTGCAGAAATCCCCTCATTGTGGTTCATTGTGGTTCTTCTAAAGCTGGGAGTTGGGACCTATAATTTTTTTGTTTTTTAATCTCTTCTCTGTGAAGATTGCAGGCCAGAAATTAGGTTTTGCAACTTCTAAATAATATCCATACAAATTAAATAAGTATTTCCATGGTTATTTATCTCATGCATCATCCTCTTACTGCATGGGCCCTGGCATTGTTTTGGCCCTGGCCAGCTTCTACTCTCCCAAACCTGCCTCCTTGGAAAGCATGGGACAGTACCTGTGCCCTGGGTGACCATTTGGCAATTGCTGGAGAGGGCCAGATAGTTTAATTGTAGAGCTCTGAGCTGTGCCACATTGTGTAAAACATGCCCTGACCCCTTTCTGTCCGTGATATTCCTCGTGCTAAGACATCTTGTGTTAGTCTAATTTGTAAATCAGTCCTCCTAGATACTACTTATATTTATGTAAAAGCAAAGAGAAGTAGTATCCTTTTGCCTTAGCTGTGTTTCTTCCTTATATGAAATAGTTGTGGGGAAGACCAAATGGGCTGCACTTTCTCTCCAATACACAATCTTGCTGATGTGTTTGAAGATTATAAGTTTGACCAAAAAATACATAAAAAAGGGTGAAATGGAGGGAGAGAAAAAGGATGAATAAAGAAAATGTGAAAATATTTACTGCTGATGAGGATGAAAGATGTGTGATGTTTGCATATTACTTCTGTCCCTGCAATGTGAACATCCTCAGTTCTGTCCCTGCAGTGTAAACTTATCCAAAGGAGTGAGGAACATGAATTGATAAACTGCAATAATTTGTTTTGCACAAAAAACACACCCCAGTATACTGCTTGATCACCCAGGGATGGGTATAAAGTAAGGTTTCTGTTTTCTCAAGTTACTTTTTCAAAGAAAAATTAATGACTTTTGATATTTGCTTTTTTGTTAAGAAGTGGGCAACTATGACCAAAGTGAATGCTTGTAGAAAATTTTAATTTCTCTTAAATTATTTTAAAATTTTAAAATAAATTATGAAGAAAAAACCAGCTTTCAAAAATATTTCAGTTATCAAAATCCTAGTTTTATTTTCTTCATATTTCCGTAGAAAATCAAAACCCCTGAAATATCAAAAAATGTCCTACAGCACTATGTCTCATTCAAAACACTAGATAGTAATCTACAGTTCCAGAAGAGGATTTCTATGAGGCAATCTGTTTATATATGTTTTGCACACTGCCTGGCTTTAACCCTGATATCTGGGATCTTTAGTCTTCTTCCATGCTCACTGGCAGGTAATAGAAAAGGAATTTAGCATATAGTGCAGTCTTTTACCAGAGCATCTTTTGGCAGCTGCTTATAATGAAATAACTGCGAACTCTAGAGCAAAGTCTTTCATTAAGATTTTTCTTCTGTAAGGTGTTCTTATAAAAGATTTTTTTTTGACGAAGTAAACTGTAATTACAGAGTTTCTAATCCAAAAGTTCTACTTTTTCAGGGGATATTAATCAGTATTTCACTGAAGTAGTATAAAAATGAGAGGTTTTTTATTAATGGTCCAAACACATCAAAACACCAAGACATATCATTTAAACAAGTCACTCAGGCACCTACCTTTATTACCTCACTTAAATCGGAGTTGACCTTCTGTGGTTCTTCCAAGATAGTTGTGGCACTGAGCAGAATGCTGTTCACTTCATCTATTTGCTTTTTTACTTTCTCAAGTTGTTTCTACAAAGAAACCCCAAAACATAAATCAGATCCAATACCATTTCTGCATTGATAAAATACAGTGTCAAGTTAATTCAAAAGATAGTGATGAACTAAATAGATTTTAGACATTTCTGAAGTCTGATTTTCCCAGATATTTGTAATAGATGCATATTATAATGTGACTGTGCACTTTTTTGGTTTTGTGAGAGAAATGCTGAGTGTTTTTTTTTTTTAAATTTATTAGTTTTATTTTGTACTACAGCATAAGCAGTTTTTGGAATGAAACGTTATTCAGTGCACTGCCAGCAGAGACAAATTAAACAGGGATTTTTCATAGTGATCTGGAGATTAGTTTTTTTCTGGAGTTTTTTAAATCTATAGTAGAGATATCTTTTTTCCTTGTCAATAGTAAAGCATCTGCCTTCATTGTGAGGAATAATGAAGATTCAACTGGTGAAAAACGGTGAACAAATGCAACTGCATACTTCAAGCTTTGCTTCATAAGTGTGAGAAAAGCTGCAGCTTGGCACTGTAATTATGAAACAATGGAACAACAGAAAAGGCTTTGTACGGAAGGATCACAACCTCCTGTAGAAGGATTCATGAGACCAGCACACATGATTTCTCCACTGAGTTTCTAGACCCTCCACATCAACATGAACTTCTAGCACTGCAAACTTCGGGAGCTCAAAACTCAGCCTCTGATGCTGTGGATCCCAGAGGTTGACCTGCTTTTGCAAGATTGTTCTTCAAATCACAAAATTGCTCCCTAACCTCCTTCGGCTTCAGAATCCAAACAAATACAGCCACTGAAATGAAAACAGTTTGCTTCAAAAGCTCCCAATTTGTTCTCCTTGTTATTTTATTCTTTGCTGAAAAAAATAAATGAAAAGTTCTACATGGGATATTCTGGTTTTGCATTCCTTAAAGGAAACTTAGGAAAACTGAGAAAGAGTCACAGAACTGCTGGGAAGAGAAAAAAATACTCTTTTTTTTAATATGGTTGATGGATTGGGTACTTTCCTGGGACAAGAGACTTGAAAATTCAATTTTGTCATCAGTCATATGGGATTAGAACCTACTACCACCACTTACAGGCAAACATGCCCCACTTCCATGCTGTAGGGGACAGGTCTCTGAGCTCTACTCTGGAACTATTTGTTTGAACAGGTCTCAGGGGAAAACTGCTGTATCATTATAACTAATCTGTTCACCCATCAAGTAGGAAGCCCAATTTCAAGGCATCTGTTGTGCAGCAGTTAGACAATGGAGATGCAAGGGCCGCCATCTGCTCCTCCTGAAAAAGTAGGGTTGCATTTTGTTTAAAGAGGATCAGAGAGAAAGTATGGGTGAGACAGTATGAATGGACTCAGACTAGGACAAAAATGCAGTGCAGAGTCCTTATAAATAATTGTTTTCATTGAATATAATTACTTTTGTGAGCATGAGGTCCTTTCACATTACAAGTCAGTACATAATAGGTGAAACAATCCCACCACAATATTTATAGCAGCCATGCTACATGAAATTTCAAGCTTCTCGTGTTTTACTGCAATATGCCTTCCGAGTGTAGGCATAAGGATCCATCTCTTCCTTGGTCTGATGAGACATGACATGCCAAAATTTATCATTTGTTGTCGCTCCACAAATAAAAAATAGTACCTTAAATTTCCACAACTTGTTTCTTAGAACTGAAGAGTCAAACTCATCCTGCTGAGTGGTCAAAGAAATTCTTTTTTGGTGTGGTGATTCCTGAATCCAACTTATGTTCCGTCTACTATTTTAAGCAATGGCAGAGACCGAGCATTTGCAGACAACAGTTGTGATAAATGTACTGCACAATACCTGGCGCCTTTGGAGACTGGCTGTGTTTTCCTTATTTATATCCTCCGTTTGCAAAACGTAGTCAAGTGCCTGGTCTAATGCCTCCTCCAGGTCTGACAGCTTCACATTCTGTTCGCTGAGCTGCTCTAGCACATCGGATACTAGGGATCTGGTGTCATTGTACTTCTCATGAAATGCTTCAATTTGCTGTAGCACTAGGAGAAAAATAACAGGCCAATAAATCCAAAGCTCGGACGTCTGACAAAACTTGCCTATACAACAGTTTCTGTTGCTGTTACTCAGGCGAGAGTAAAGCACATTTTGTAAAGCTCACTTTTGAGATCATGTACTTAGATTTTAATTTTCCTTCATCTTTTGAAAAGGAAAGGGGCCTCTCATTTCACTATCTCATCTTAATCCTATCAATTCCCTCTCTGAAGTAGAAGTTCTTAAAAGAAACTAGGTCTATCTTTCCTTGCTTTTCATTAGTTTGTCATTGTCAAAACCTAGGCAGGTTATTCTGCAGAAGACAGTCCTTAAGTCTCACATTCTGACTCATGTTCACTAAGCTGTGAGAACTAGACTGCCACTCTTTGCTATGCCAGTGGTTTTTCTCTCTCTACAGGAGTTTGCTGCCCCCATGGCAGAGCTGGAAGGGGAAAAGACATTCACATGAGCAATTCCAGTCCTGCCATCAACGTTCCTAAGCATCTGCTGTTGAGGTGCTGTAGTGCACAGGCACATAGACACACAGATCTTTTTCTCCCCATTCTGCCATGGGAAGCAGCAAGCACCAGCAGACTTGGAGCAGGCATTTGGAAGCAGCAGCACTTCCAGCACACCAGTTGGTGCTTGCCAAATGCCTGTCCGTTCTCCCCAAGGGCTCAGAAGTACACCCACAGCTGCCCAACCCATGCCAGCTGTGCAACACATGCGTGAATGGAAAACAGACTGAAAACTTACACTTCTCTGCTGCATTTTCCTCCTCATCTGCAAGTTGCCTTTGATTAGTGAAAGGCTTACGAAGTTTGATCTCCTTCAGCATCTCCTCAACCACACTTCGCTTCTGGACAACTTCTTCAGGGCTCAGTTCTTGCTGTTGTTGAATTGCATAGTATTTTGACTTGCTGCTGATTTCTGGGGGGAAAAGGAACAGATGGTCAATTCACTGTGACTACAGAGAAGTAAATACTGTGGAGTACTTTTACTTTTGTGAATCCAGATCATGCTATTGGCAAAAGAAGGTTTCAATTATCTTCAACTCTATAGTAGATAATTATTATGTTTAATCCAGTCCTAAAATTAAACCTGTAAAAAAATTCACACATTCTGGCATATGTGGAGGTCTCATCAGAAGAAGATGAGATTAAGCAGGCATGGGCTGTGTGCATGATTTGGCTTGGCAGTTCTCATAAGCTGGAATCATCTTTTTATTTTGAGTTCTGTGGCGTGTAGCTGCCTGGGGCTTTCATCCAGGACTGTGGTTTTCAAGAGCTGCTGCAAAAATCTTATGTGTATTAAATAACAGCAATGGTAAGGAGACTGAAGTAACCTCTGTTTCCATCTGCAGAAGTTTGAGGTACCCTAAAGAGGTATACTCCCTTGCTGGTTTGGAGATAGATACTATTTCAAGGTTTTGAAACAGTTCAAAACTGTTCAACACTATTGGATCCCTGCAGCTAAACTGAGTTTACCAATCTCCAGTGTAAGCATTACAAAGTTTATCCACTTCTCACTCCCTGTCTTCGAATACAAATCACCACCTCTTTTATGCCCTTTGGTGTGTGTGCCTTTGGCTTGTAGTTATCACTAGTTTTGTGGATAACCAGAGCTGGCAAAACCAGCACTATGTATCTGTAAGATTTTTTATGAAAGATAGATATGTAATTGTGGCACCACTTATTCTCTGGCAGAGTGTCTTCGTAATTTTCACCTTCTTGTTTCCAGCTGTTTTCACTCTATTCACAGCCATGGATGTTGCTTCTTCTATAACAGCTTATGCAGTTCCTGTCCTGCCCCAAACCAACTAATGATGCAAAAGGATGATCCACAGACATAACATGATTGTTAGTGACATACAAGAAGGGTCACACTGACGCTTATACTCAATAATTGTAGGAATAGAGTGTGACAGGTGACCAGACAGCCAAAGGTGGTTTAGCATTAGATGTGAAAGGTGGTAGTAGAAATGTAACATCTCATGAGCCTGGTATTAGCCTGCCTCTTTTGTACGGTGGGATATATTAACCATTTTTGTTGTAATAAAGTAATGGTTGGAGCACCCATGGAGGTAAGGATAAGCAAAGATAACAGCTGATATGTAACCACTCTTTCTTACACAAGCTGCCACATAGCTTGCAATAACTGCTAAGATAGAACTACTCAGGTCTATTAATCAAATATTTCCATTGTAAAAGGGCTGTTTAACCTCAGCTACCAGTCTGTTCTATTCTAGTGCCACAGCTTTTGTATACTGTTGGCTTTGCCGAAGCCTGGGGAAACCCCTGTGTTCTACAGCAGGATGGAGGCTTTCATGATGCAGCTGTACAGGAGACAGAGATATTTTTGAGTACATTCATTTTGGGTTTTATTGCTTTCTGTAGATATTGAAGAAGAGGCTGCAATTGGTTTAGTCTTATTTTTATATATGAGGATGATAAGGATATGTCATAGATGTTCCAGAGGAAGATGATTATCTCTGATGAGGAAATCTTTTTTAAGTGCAGTTGTGCTTGGGAAGTGTTTACTGTTTTCATAAATTACATACTGTCTTATATATTGAAGGATAAAGCCTTTGATATGTAAGACAGTAAAAATTCTTGAAGATTCATTAACACATGAAGGTTTCATTAATACATTCTTGACACTGAGCTTAGCCAGAAAGAAATCTATTTACCTTCAATGTTATCTCTGATGTTACTGAGCTGCTGCACAAGCTGAGTAGCACGGTTGTTGGTATCTATGGTTTCCTTCTGTACCAATAGGCCTTTGCTGGATGCTTCACTTCCCTGTGAATAAAGCACATGAAGTAAACATTAGATTTCATTTCAGATGTGAGGATAAGCAGTATAAACACACATTTTGTTTTCTCCTGACGAGCATGTGAAAGTCCTTTTTAGCATATAAAGTGATATTTACAAAGGTGCTCAGAGTGCAGATCTGTCTTCTTGGTGTTTTCAGAATTTCAGAGTGAGAGATTAAAAGTTGTCCCATTTTTATCCATCATTTGCTGCAATCAAATTTTCATAAATTATGCACAGTTGTAAAGTTCCATCTGATGAGTCTCCCAGGCATTCAGTGGGGCTGGCTCATTTTGTTGGGTATGGCATCTCCTGAGCAGGCATATAGAATGAAGAAGAAGACATCAAGCTTGCAATCATTTGTAGATCAGTGTCTTCCTCAAGTGAGGTCCCCAGCGCTGAATCTTATTCAAAGTAAGAAAAAGCATGAGGATTGAAAATACTCTGAAAAGCATTGCCACTCTCCTATACTACTGTGTTGGAGGCTGTACTCTGCATTGTGGTCCCTTATATGCAGGGGAAACAGAGAGCTACCATATCATAGTCACCATCTTTTCAAGAAGGTTGGTGACTTTGGGAGTCTTTAGACTTAATTTTCTCTGTTATTTCCTAGGATAAAGAAAACAACATGACCACTGTGCCATCAACGTTTCATGTACCCTTTGTATATGTGTGTGTGTGTGTGTGTGTGTGTGTAAGTCCACACCACACACGTACCAGTCATAAGGTGTTTGATTCACAGTCTCCGTTGGGGCTGCATCAGCAAAATTTTCAACTGTAAAGCTGCTTTCTGGGTTTAGGGTGCTCTGATACCTCATGAGGCAGAAGATACTCGGCTGTTGGTATGCTCACTTCGTACTTGTTTGACCCTGCAAGAAGTGCAGAGGGCTCAGCCGTGCTCTGGCTGCAGGTTCAGTGCTGGCAGCAGCCTTCTTCCATCTTTTCTTTTGGGGTTTGCACAGGACCCAGGTGGCATTTGAAGGCAGGGCTGGGGCATCCAGCACTGCTAAGAGGGATGGGCATACTGATAAAACAAATGTAAGGATTAATAGAAAGGGTTCTGGTGCATGTCTGCCAAACATTCAGGATCAAGCTACACGCTGTTTTACTCAAAGCTCGTCCTGTGCAGATTCAAGGAGCTACAGGTCACATTTACTGTTCTCATTTAGCAGGAGGTTTTACCTTCAGTTGGTGCATTCATCCTGTCTTTGGGGCTTAGATCAGAATCTGCAGCAACACCTGAGACATGGGGACATGCATGTGAAGTGCTCTGAACAGAAAATGCTGCATATCTCTGCAAAACCCTAGGCCCTAGTACCCATTTTCCTATAAAGTGCCTTGAAAGAGCACAGAGTTCAATATATTCAGAGTTATTACTGTAGTCTTCCTCCTACTCTGAGAGTCTGGGGCCATTATTTCCCTGCCTTTGCAAGCAATCACAAGTATTGATGTGGAACAAGCATTAGGAGAAACAAGGGAGAAAAGACCAGAGGAAAAACTGAATTTAATTGTTCAAGGACAATAATATTGAGGAATGAGCTCGGAAATCCCCAGATAGTACTGAAAATGAAATGTTATTATCCAAAGTCACTAAATATTCATTGAAAACCTAATGCCTTAATCATCTGGCTCACCAACTACATAGAGGGACACTGAGGCATGTGAGTTCTGACAGATATCCACAGATACAGAACTCTGTGCGTGAGCTGATTTAATCAAAGCTCTCTTGAGGACAGGCATAGTCTGTATAATTCCTAGGTGCTCTTTATACTAAGTAACTGTTGATTAAAAACACCCAAACCCAAATTTTCCGCTTTCCTTTGTGTTGTTTTTTGTTGTTTTTTTTTTTTTTTTTTTTTTTTTCCTCCCTACTTGCTCCTGTATTTGAGTTTTAGTTTGAGGTATAATTTTAATTTGTCTTTTGAAAGAATTGCTATTGTGAATATAAGGCCTGGCATTTTGCAATAAGCATGAAATGTAATCTAGTCCTAATACAGCTGTCGTTATCTCTGATAATAGCATAGAGGGATGGATTTTACTAATATATATATATATATATATATATATATATATATATCATAGTAATAGAAAGATGTTTAATATTTTTAAAATAGAGAAGCAATTCTGAACCCTATTTTTAGTCTTAACATATAACAGTATCCTTCCAGGGAGCAATGAAAGTGTTGTGGGATCTGAGAGCAGATAACTTTAATTTTATAGCCTGGCAATTTGATGTGGGTTCAACATTTATGACTACAATTGTGTTAAAAATAACTTGAGTGCTGATCAGGCTCCCATCTCAGTGGATACATGAAAAACCTTTTAAACTGGCAGGCTTATAATATATTTTGAAATGCCTAATTGTGGCTAATTTAGTTTTATGAGAGCATACATGTAAAATAGATATAGTACAAATGCTCCCAAAGTCAATCTGAATTAGCTTAGTGTTGGTTACTTCACCTAACTAGAAAACAAAATGTTAAAAAGGCAGTGTGTCTTTCTCAGATCAACCATGTTGTGTGGGGGTTAAGTGGGAACTCAGATCTGAGGGGAAGCTTTTTGTGATTGATGTCAAACCTCCAAAAACACTCAACACACTTTGGCCTTACCTCCTTCCTTTTCTGTGAAGAAGACTTGATAGGTCATTCGTTAGGAAGTAATGACCTTGATAGGTCATTAATGATAATTTTAATTCAGAGTTAATGTAGAAAGCTAGAAATAGAAGGTTCTCACAGCTGTCTTTCAGGGCACACCCACTCTTGTTTGGTGAACCCAGAGAATCAGACTAGGTGTTAATAAAAATGTTTTTGCCATGAGGGGTCAAACACAGGAACAGCTTTCACAGAGAGGTGGTCGATGTCCCATGTTTATCAGAGTTTAAGAAGCATTTGTACAATTCCCTTAATAATATGCTTTAGCTTTTGGTCAGCCCTGTATTGCTCAGGCAGTTGGACTAGATGATCATTGTAGGTTCCTTCCAACTGGAACTATTCTATGCATGCCTCTTATACCAACAGGCAACTGTGACAACATGCAAACTTCAGAGTTTTGGCATGATGCTATAAACAAACCTGTTCATCAAGCATTGTTGCTTCTCTCAGGAGATCATTCATCTCATCTGCAGCATCTTCAACCTTGATAGTCCAAAGCCCAACACCGCTCTTCTTTTTGGACATTGCCTCCTGTGTGTGGGGAAAAAAAGTCAGTGTATATGAAAAAAACCCTATTTCTCTAGTGAGGGTAGGGATTGAAATTTACAGGAATGGAGTGAAAAGTCAAAGATTTAAACTATATTAAAAAATAAAGTGTCATCAATGTTTGTACCTGGAGATGGGTAGTAGTGAGGTTCAAGTCATTCAAGCGCTTTTGAGCTGCAAGACCTGTAGAAATGCTCAGCAAAGTTGATTTGCTTTCATCGATAGCCAGAACTGATAATCGGATATCATCTGTCAAATCCCAAATACATTTATCACAGCCTGAAAAGAAAGAAAGAAAAGAAGAGAGCATCATTTTTCTTTAGTGTTTGTGTCAATTAACAGCAAATATCCTAAATTCACATTATAAATTCATTTATAGTGCTCTTGGCCCGTGGTGTTCCCTCTCTTTGATGGATCTCATTGATGGATCTTGATAGATACCCTTTCTTTCATCCACCTACTTCCAAGGTCCCAGAGTACAGATATGACGTTTCCAGCACCAGATGGGACTGCTCAAAGTGGCTGCTGCAGCAATTCTGTAATCAGCAGGGAGAGAGGGAGAGGTGTTTCCTGGCTATTCCCTAGGCTCTGTGTGTTTGTGACCTGAAGGATAATAGATGAGGGTCAAAAAACCCCTGCATTTTCTCAAAAACCAAAACTCTGTATTTAAAGTTTAGCGGGATGAGAAGTAAAGATGTCCAGCACATGGGTTTTTGACTACCTATTTGAGTAGGAGGGCAACTTCTAAAACCACAGTTATATCTGAAAAGTGCTTGTGCAGAACTGTATCCTTGTTCCTGCTGAATGATTGCAATGCCACCTTGTTTTTAGTAATATTGGTGCCATCACTAAATGCAAGAGACTTAGGTGAATGTGAAACACAGATTCCTAAAGACAACTTTTGCTTAATATTCTAGCAGCTCCCAAATGCTTTCCTTCTAGTTGCACTTCAGGCATATGACCCCTCTTCTTGGGAGTCAGTCTAGGATAAATGGTCTGCATTATACCACAGATATAAATATATTAACGTTTAAGAAATATCAGTGGTTACCAATAGTTACAACATAATGCTCCAGGAAACTCTCCAGGTTTACTATCGTTAGAGTATGGGGGATAGTGGAAAAGCAACTGACTGATGGATATATGTCAAATTGTCAGTAGCAATAATCTATATTAGATATGCTCATTTTGGCTGGGGTAGGATTAATTTTCTTCACAGTGCCTAGTAGGGGGCTGCATTTTGGATTTGTGCTGAATGCAGGGTTGATAATATAGAGACATTTTTATTATTGCTGAACAGTGCCCACACAGAACCAAAGCCTTTTCTGCTTTTCATACTGCTGGTGAGCAGACTTGGGCGGTGTTGGAGGTTAGGAGGAGACATAGGGCAGTGACCTCAACTGACCAAAGGCATATTCCATATCATATGACATCATGCTAAGTATATAAAGTAGGGGGAAGATGGAAAAAAGGAGGTGATGCTTGGAGTGATAGTGTTTGTCTTCCCAAGAAACTATTACAGGGGATGGGGCCCTGCTGTCCTGGAAATGGCTGAACACCCACCTGCCCATGGGAAGAAGGGAATTAATTCCTTGTTTTGCTTTGTTTGCATGTGTGGTTTTTGTTTTCCCTGTTAAACAATTTTAATTTCAACCCATGAGTTTTCTGCTTTTTGCCCATCTGATTATCTCCGTGATCCTGCTGAAGTGAGTGAGCAGCTGTGTGGTACTTGGTTGCTGGGGTTAAACCACAGCAGATGTATGACTAGAAACCCATAAATTAAGCTGGAACAGATAAAGTTGTGAGGGCAGTTTTCAGGGCCAAAATATTATTTTTCAGGCACTGTGGCTCAAAGTCTACGGAAGTGGTTTTGGTGACAGTTTTCCACTGCCCTGCAGCTTGTACCTGAACATGCAGTCTGTATTGCAAAGTTGGACATACCCAGGTACTCAAACAATTGTGTGAGAACATGTTTAAATACTCAATCAGGTCATTGCATATATTCCCAAATTTAAATGCTCTTTGAGACCAAGGTCAAAGTCGTGAGTCCACTGGAGTGCCGAGCTCCTAAGCTAGTATTTGTAAGTTTCTAAGTACAAGAGTGATAATAATTTTTGGTATTCTTGTGATAATGTTCTTACTGATGGTTGGGCAGTCTGTGTCAGTAGAAGCTTCAGGACTGTCTGCGAGGCATTCTCCAGTCTGGCTGTCACACATTCTTCCTCCACAGTTACATGCTGAGGGAAAAAGGAAGGACTTTTGAAAGAATAATCTTCAAAATGTACAACTCCCCTTTCCCCCTCCCCCCCAACACTAGTGAAATTATTTTATCTAGGATTGTGCATGAATAGTCAAACCAATATCAAGGACTTCTTAGACTGCTTTTTCCTTCAGTATGTAGAAAAAGGTGTTTTTTTTCACTCTAGTCAAAATGAATCAAATGAAATATAAAGTGGAAAACAGAATGAGAACACCTCTGCTGAGATTTCTTTTTCGAAGCCTGGTTTACAATCAGAGTCAGCGAGGCCAGAGTTGCCCAAGTGGGCCATTGTGCATCAGCATCTAGAGAGAATGACATTTAGGAGATGTGCTAAGAAAAAGAGCACAACTAAAGTTAATATTAGTTACAAGTTTCTCCAAAGCACTGTAGCATTTATCAGCACTGTGTCAGGCTGTCACTTGAAAGGCTTTGCAGCTATCAGGGATTGATAGTGGACTCCAATTCCATCATCACTTTGAACATATCACAAAGTAAATATCTCCTACCACTTACAGTGAAGAATAAATGACATTTTACATTTTTTCAAACTTGGGTAAGCAACATTTTTATTGCCAGCACAAGCAGCTTTTTTGAAAGTCTACTTTTTAATCTAAAGTGGCTCTTTCAAGGTTTGATTGGACTTTTGAAATATATTGTTTTAAAGATTAAAGTATTCTTCAAATACTTTGATACAGTAACAAAAACTCAAGCAGAACATAAGAACAGCCACAACTTTTCTGAAATTAGCTTTGCTCTTGTGATTCATGGTTTTCAGCAAAATCTCATGTAACAAAATATTTTACCGCAGTTTTATTGCAGTCCATTCATTTTTCTCTATGAATAACCCTTGTATTTACATTTCACAGTGAACATTCAAGGAATTATCAGTGAAAATATGCAATACAGCTTCAAAGACAACATGATGCAGTAACATTAGAATAACTCTGTATAAGTGGACCAGTGTTAGTAGAACTAATCAGTTTTTGTGCTAATGTAAGAAAAGAAATTGGTTATGAATTTTCTGGTGCAGTTGGTATTTTGACCTTATGTATGAACTGGGTGCCTCCCAGCTTTTGGATCTACAAGTATTTTTAATTTGCTATTTTTTTGTTAAGAAATGAAAGAAAAGTCTCAGTTGAAAGCAGAGAGATTTCTCTTTACCTCTATCTTGGAAACTAGGTTGTCTTGCCCTGATGGCATGATCACAGTTACAAGGTTAAAATTTGGATGAGATCAGTACTCAAGTAAATAAAATCGTGTCTTCTTATTTAAATGAATATCTGTTAATTTGCTACACAAAAACTTGTAGCAAAATAATTTCAAAAGCAGTCCCAACTATTTTTAAACTACTTGTTTAAGAGGTACCACATTTTTAGTAGGGAATTAAGACTTTCAGTGCTACTGTGGTTTACTGGTGGAGAAAGCTTCTGAATTTACCTTTATTTCTGAGAGACATTTGTGGAGAGTTTTGAAGTGTGGCTAAAGGATGTCTGATTAAAAAAGAATTTTTAAAAGCAGCTGAAAACTACTGTTCACAGCTACACAGGTTTTATCTTTGTGCTCAGAAGAAAAAAAGATGATCTTGGATGGATAGAGCTGTTTGCTCCTTTAGTTCTCTGGCCTTTTTTTGTTCTCTATACCCTTTGAGATGCTCTGTGGAAACCCTACATGCAGATTATCTTGATTCTTCCACTAGTTTTGTTTCTGTATTTTTGAATTTTAAAGAAGATATTTGTCTCGTTTCAGAATCCATTCTAAAGAACACTTTCTAATTTTTCCCCAATGCCAAACAAAGTATAAGCTTTCCCTGCAAACTACATGAATAGTTTGAATATCATGGATGCATTGATATACTGCAATCTATGCAGCACTATCAAGTACAGCAGATTGTAGTGTTCAGCAGAAATGAAGATGAAACAAGAAGTGTGTAATTCTCTGAAGCATAATACTGAAAAATCAGGATTTACTAGAGTGAACTTCAATATTAAATTCACTTCTAAATAGAAAAAAGCCATACCTCTTGCAACATATCCAAGTGCCCAAGCACTTTTCATTTTTAGCAAACATCAAGCACTACAAGGAAATCTGCTGACAGAGAATTACCATGCTTATTTGTAGTCTGCTTGAAAAGCCTGTATAGAAAAGTCCTGTGCACCTACTCAAGGGTACAAACAAAAAAACTATACTGAGGAGACAAAAATTTGACTTGAGTTTCAAAACTATGTGTTCAGAGATGCCTTCCAAAATTATGTATCATATAACCTCTTTAGACACTTGGAATACCCTGTAATCCTCAGATTTCTGGCAAAGCTACTCTTAGGTGTTTGAAGCTTTGCTTTTGCCTATGGCCAAGGAAAAATTGCTGCTGTTTGCTGAGTTGAAGTTCTGGGTGTGTTTCTCCCGCCTCATGGAATTCAGCAGCTGCAGACTAAATCCTGTCATTCATTCCTTATGGGAGAAGTGCAGTTAAATCATCTCAGGGGAGGTGAATTAGGCTTTTTCTGTGTCTTATCTTTGAGTCAGATGAAGAGCTAGAAGTGATCTGTCTCCCCAGTTTGTGTTCTGGTCCTTCAGGGAAAGACCCTTCCAAAGATGTTGGGAGGGAGCCCCAAGGTCCTTGCTCTGAGTTACCTGCATTTTGCAGTAGCTATTCCTAAGTGCTTTGAAAGAGGATGTAAACTTGTCTCCCAGAGCCAAATTATCCCACCAGGTAGATGGCTGGGAGCACTGCCTGCCTCCCAGGGCCACAGATGCCTTCTAACTTGTTCACGTATCTCTGATATTTGAGAGATCATCCATAGATTGTGCTGTGCTGTCTTTTCCTCAGCATTGCTGGGCTAAACTGAAACAATACCTGTACAGTTTTTAGCAAATCTGGCATCCCCGTAGTAACCCGGAGCACATCGTTCACACTTGAAGCCGCTGGTGTTGTGCAGGCAGTTGCGGCACTGGCCAGTCACCTCATCACAGTCTTCAAAAATCATGTTTGGGTCTGAGTTGCCATTGCAGTCACATTTTTTACAAGTGCTTCCAATTAGCAAAGGGTTCCCATAGTAACCAGGGGCACACCTGAAAGGAAGAACAAATCTGTCAATGACAAGCAATGACATTCCCATCTGCAGTACCATTTTTTCTGACCTTATTTGTGTTACCAGGAATTGATGACTGTCTGCAGCTACTAATGGACAGGAGGCAAATTAGGAGCTGTATTTCTGCAGGGGCTGCTTTGTACTCTAATCCTAATCTGTATAGTTATATACTTTTCTCCTTTTGAACACGCCTGGTATTTCATGCACATCAGTCTGCATTGATTTATTTTTTCTGTGTGTCTTTAGCAGAGAAATTATTTGTCCTCTATTGTTTTAAAATCTGTGACAGAATGACCTTGGCAGAGAAGCAGCTGTACAGTGTTTATTTTGGTCTCTTTCAGCTTTGGATCTCACCAACTATATTGTGTTATATAGGAAACTGGGGTAAGCATTTCATGATGCTGAAACTCAGAGGAAGTTCAGACTTATTTTTATTATAAATGCACATAAAAAGTACTGAGCAGGAAAGGTTTATAGAAATACTTCTATGGTGAGGTATTAGGGTGGTTTCTGATTTTTGCAAAACAGAAGAGGCACTGAACCAGACTACTTTTTTCAGATCTGTTTGATGTTAGGCCGCTGGATGACACAAAAGGCTGAAATCAGCCAGCAGCCTGGGAAGGGAGGATTCCTCTGTTGGTTTTTGGAGGGAGAGAGGGAGGTGGGTACCAAGCACCACAGAAAAGGCCTGAAATGGGTCCAAATTGCTTATCGTTTTTTGTCATGTTTGGGGAAGCATTTCAGCTGAGAATTTTCTACAGCTTAAAAAGGAAGATTTGTTGAAACTGTGGTCGTTTTTGAGAGCCTAGACAAACCAGTAATATGAACTATTCCCAGATGACCAGTGGCCCTTAGCTAAGAGGTAGTAAAATATTTGGCCATCATTTGGAAAAAAAAGTGTCTCAGTCAGAAATGTGTCTGCTAATATCAGGGAGTGGGCTTAATCCTACAAGCAAGAGGAACTTTTGCAAAACAACCAGTGAGGCAAAGAGAACTGGTACTGGGGTGAGCATGGAGCAGTGCATGAAAGCAAATCCTCAGCCAAGGGATTCACTGGAGGATCTTGCAGCTGGAGCAGCATGGAACAGTGTCTGATGGACTGGAGGGGTCAGCTAGAAGGACAGGGGCAACCCACACTGTTCACAGTGTTACTGCATGGTGGCAGGAGGGCCCATGACCCAGAAGCCTGAGGCACAGAGATCAGGGACTTATATCCCCAAACTGGAAATGAGGAATCACTGCAGGGAGGGGAATAACTAGCTGGTGTAGCAATTGTCAGCTTAAGAAATTGGAGGTTTGAATAGTTGCTGCAATGTCTTAGGTAAGGAGCATTTGTTGTAGTTAATTTTGTTTTATCACCATGTTGTCCTTGTCTTCCATCCACAAAGTCCTGTTTAATGTGCTGTTTGTTCTGCTATTGGTGGGTGGGGAGGGTGAGCACTCAGGCAGTTCAGTTAAATTTTCATATATTCTGGCTGGATACCCGGGCCAAGGTCTCTTGTCTCCTAAAATCTGAACATAGTCAAATTCAGGTTCTGCCATGTCTGAACAATGAAAATGTGGGAGATCTGATAAAAGCTTTGAGGTCTGATCTGTTCTTACTTTTGCTGATTTCTTTTTTTTTTTTTTAATAAGAAAGTAATTTTCTCAGCACTGCTTTGTTCATCTTCCAATCCTGAACCCCCACAGTAAAAACACATAAAATTTTAAGCATTTTAATATAAACCACTTGACTGCCTCAGATACTGCTTTTGTCAATGACAAAGGCTCTTTTTGTATCTTTGCAGCACTGCCAGAATATTTGGTGCAGATTTTATCATTTGGGTTGTAAAGAATAAAAATGTGACTGAGAGTTCTG
Organism: Pyrocephalus nanus; assembly: GCA_038380795.1. Classification (NCBI taxonomy): domain Eukaryota; kingdom Metazoa; phylum Chordata; class Aves; order Passeriformes; family Tyrannidae; genus Pyrocephalus; species Pyrocephalus nanus. Next base: position 47,219,119 of record CM076260.1, read on the forward strand.
TGCATCCCTTGAAGAACTGTGAATGCTAAACTGAGTGCAGAGTGTAATTTATCTACCTTTGGTGGAGTCACTGCCCATTCCTGTGGGAGTTAGAGCAGGCAGTGATGGATAAAGCTACAATTTAATCATGCCAAAAGTCTTGCTATGATTTGCTGATATTTCAGCCAATGTGAGATTGTAGTATTTTTCCAAATTTCATAACTTCAGAATGTTTATGAAGCTTGAAAAAGGGAAAAAACCCTCTGAGTTGTTACTGGTTGCGTTTTTGTTTGTTTGTTTGTTTTTGTTTGGGGTTTTTGTTTGTTTGTTTTTTCAATCTGTAGAAACATTTGATTTATTATGAACCATATAATCTTGAAGGGTTTGGTTTTCTGTAGTTAGGTATTTTCCAAATGATCATCTATCTAATGTGGCCACCAAGTCACAGAGGCCACTGAGCAGGGCTGGGGCCAGACCAGCCTTTTACTTACTGCTAACTAGCATCTACCCAAGACTGTGTGCTATCCTCTTCAGGCATGCAATGTCTGCCCTCTCACTGGGACAAAGTAATTTTCCCTTTTTTCTTTGTTAATATATACCATTCAGTTCACTTGCCTGGAATGTAGTGGACATTTCCTCACAGATACACTTTGTAAGTGCTGCTTTTTATGACTACCTGAGGCACTGGAACAGGTTGCCCAGAGAAGTTGTGGATGCCCCATCCCTGGAGGTGTTCAAGGCCAGGTTGGATGAGGCCTTGAGCAACCTGGTGTATTGATAGCTCTCCCTGCCCATGGCAGGGGGTTGGAACTAGATGATCTTTAAGATCCCTCAAAACCAGAACTATTCTGTGTTTATTATATTTTCTTATCTGGAGTAGCTGTTTAAAACAAAAAGAGAAGCTTTAAGAGCTGAAAGGTAATGTGTCACCTTCCCCTTCCCTTTGCCACTCAGATCATCTCATAGGGCTGAGGCACTTGGCCTCTTTTGAATAATGGGTAGCGTGTGAGAAGAGCAGAGACCACTGATTGAAAATGTACTGGTCAATCTCTGCACTTCATGGCCCGAAAAAATTCAGAGGCCTGCACTGAATGTTTTTTCCTTCATTGTATCAATAGATGACTCCTTGTTGCTAACAAAGGATGTTTCCTCTGCCATAATAAAACTGCTAAGCTATCTTTGTTTCATTTTGCAGCCATAGTTTCTTCCTGTAATTACTGGTGAATAAGAAATTAACTTCCTCTTCCTTGGCAATGCCAAAAGAACCTTTTTAATCTTTTTGCTTTAGAAATTAAAGTGTCATTTGTACATTATTTTTTTTAACATTTGGGCATTAGCAAAACCTACTTTTCATCAGCTACCACCCTCCTGCCTTATTGTTGAAGTCCAGGAGAAAAATTATTAATTCCTAAGTTTCAAATTGGGAAGCTGGTTTTCTCAATTCCTACCAAGGGCCTCTGTGAATTCACAGCATTGTTTCCTGGCAAATATAAACTGGATAAGTTTGTGCCAAACCTCTAGAGCAGCACAAGAAAGCCTCCTACACAAATGCCAGAGGAAATGGAGCAGGTTGCCTCCCTGTGAGCTGTTTTGGAGATCCCCCGTGCTGCCGGTTGAAGAGTGTTCTGCAGCTCACTGTTACAGGGTGCCTGTCACCAACTACTGTGGAGAGCTGGGAGGGAGAACTGGAAACCGGATGTAGCCTTTGTCTCGCTGGGGACAGGAGTGGCTCTTTGAGCTGCAGGCAGAGACAGGAGCAATGACCCTTCTCGCTCAGGATCCCCCAGTCCTTTTGCCAGAAAGCTGATGGCCTAATGGCTGCAGAGGGAGTAGGGAATGGCAACAGTAGCCAGTGGCGTATGTGAAGTAGGGACTTGCTCTTTAGCAAGTGGACAAGGACAAGCAATGCTTCATCCGTCTTTGAAATACTTTTTGGTGTTTCTGACACAAATGGAAGGAGGACCAGGAGCCTACCAGAAGGCAAGTCCTGTCTGTCCCTGCTTGCTGCTTATCCCAGCAATTAGCCAAGGTCTTAATGCGGTGACCAGGCTGATTCTGTAGCTTTTTCTACACAGCTTTGCCCTCCTTAAGACAGATGCACCGTGTCAGGCTGGGTAGTGGCTATTAGAAAACAAAGCCAATGCTATTTTCTGCTGCTCCTATGCACCTGCTGCCCATTTCATGAGATTTGTATTGCTTGTATTCTAGGCTGACATTTTAATAACCGTTAAGAAATCTCACTGACCTTTTAATTGTCTGTATTATCCTTTGTGTATAAACCTGACATTTTGGAAGAACAAAAGAATACAGCCATGGGCCTGTACACAAGGGTGGTGTTTTTTTAGTTGTGTGCCAACTGTCGAAAGGGCTTTCACTGTTGCTGTAACCACGTTAATGATGTGGAGGTAATTTACTGATGTTTTTGCGTCATCTGTAAGGGGAAAAACCTTCACTTATTTGTTCACCTTGCCTTTTTCATATCGATTTCTCTTTGCATCATAAGTATCCCTTTTCTCCCTTCTCTGACAGTTACATTAAGTATCATTTGAATTCAATACGTGCCCGTTAATGACAGTTGATTGAAGACTTAAATACTTTAGGCGATTTAAGGGAAAAAAAGAGATGTTCAGGAAGCCAGTGTCTGAGCTGTCCTATACCCTTCAGTCTTTGTGTTAGAGCTGTTTTAATTTATTGGCTGCTCAAGGACAATTCCTGAATTATAATCAGGCCTCTGACGTTCCTTGAGACATCACTCATGTATGTTCATAGCGAGTAAGATGGACTCTTGCAGGACATGAGAGGTAGTTATATTTCTGTTGTACAGCTCCACTTATTGGTGTACTTTGTTATTTAGAAAATATTTACTGAAAATTGTTTACAGACATGAGTAAAATTTCAAATGCAACACTGGCCTATGCTTGCTTGCTTGACTTTATTGAATTATGTTTGTGAAGTGCCTTTAAAATGTAACTAAAAAAGCTGGATCCGCTCATTAAGAATTTGACTCAATAATAGATTTTGTTCTTTGTCTTAGAAAAATTTATTCAGTAGAAGCCTGCTATATGTTTTAGAGGGGTGAATTTCAAGAGGCATCTATGTGGTGGTTATTTTTCTCTTCAGCTGCTATTTCTGATTTATATTTTGTATTTTAAAATTATATTCGTTTTAGGCAGATTACCACATGAAGGTACACAAAGTGAAGGAAATAGATCAAAATACATCAGATGTAAATGTCTGTCTTATGCTAATGTGTCTCCACAGCAAGTTTTAGTGGTTTTTAGTAGAAACTGAATGAGATCATTTAACAGACATGATTTAACCCGATGAAAACAAATGCACCAGATTTCTCAACCATGTGAGAAGATTCCCTTAAAAAATTCTGAACTTAGGTATTGCTGATCAGGAAGTCATCCTAATTTTTTTCTTACCTTTCACAGTTGGGTCCTGCATAGTTTTCTTTACAGACACAACGCACACTTCCACTTTTTCTGTAACAGGAGACTGCAAAACTGGAATTTCATTAGAATGAATAATTAGAAGAGCAGGCAACAGCAAACACTTGGGAATATTTCTTTATTAAATTATGGACATTTTACTGTCAGTTTGATCTCTGGCTCTTGATGACTCTTTGCTGGATAGGTATTAAGCTCTTTATATTATTCACATTATACCCCCTGTTTAGTATTTTTAATTAGTATAGAAAGCAATAATTAGTATATAGTACTATGGAGCTGTATAAATGCATACATACCTATATATATACATATATAAAAGTTCTTGTCTTTGTTTTCGTATGTTTTCAGGATGTAACAAATGATTAACTAAATACACCATCCAAAGAACAGCAGTAGCCACAGATGTGGAAAGTGCAAATTGTATATACACTTCAAACACAGTGGTGGACATCTCTTAAATACATTTGCAGAAAAGAAGAGATACAGTTCTAAAGATGTTTCTAGTTAGTTTGTAATATGTGTGAATAAATTTCTGCCAGCACGAGAAAGCAACCCGAGTAGTGAGTGACAGCACTTGCCAGCTGCAGGCCCACGGTTGCTAAAACGCAGCTCCCGAGCCCCAGGGTTTTGGGCAGCTGTGGCTCGGTTGCAACCCTTTCACACTGGACAAAAGACTCGGATCAATGGGAAAAAGCATGAGCCATGCACTGCTTGTTCCAGGAGTAAACAGCATTGAAAGGTGACAAGAATTCCTGCATAATTTCAGTTCCTGCCAGTGTTTCTCATCTGGTTGAACAACCAGAGATATATAAATCTGTCTGGATCTCTCTGCTCTGTCTCAAAACATTTTATATAATCAGACAGAACATAAAATGAGATGCTTCTCACAGAATTCACAAATTAACTTCTGTGCAGCTTTTACAAGAACATATTGAGAAAATCATAATAATTTGGCAGGCTTGCAGTTCTGTTAAAGAGAGTAATTACTTCACATAGTTGAAAAAACCACATTGTGGATCTAAGTTATGAAATACAACTAAAATCTGAAGTTTTATACTTTTTGTAATCTTTTAGGGGAAAAAAAAGAGGTGGTATAATTCTCTAAAGTTTGAAAAGAAATAACATCTGCTAGACTGTGAAGCAACCTCCATCTCCCTTTTTGTTATTCCAAAGAGATGACATTATACTTCATGTGTAATGTCCAAAAGTTACTCCAAAAATTCCCAGGATAGCAGATATGAAGATATCCTGGTCAGAAAATCTAGAGACACACATCTGAGTTCCTGGAAAAAATATCTATCCGATGAGTCTGTCAGTTTACAGATTTGGTCATCCTGCCTAGTATGAATTCACTGGCTACTTCCAAAATAAAACACAGCACAAAAACAACGTCCTTTGAATGGTCTTTAAGACATTTAATGCTTCTCTGATTTATGGTAGAGTTCTTATTTTTCCTTACTATATATGGAGTAGTATTAATGAAGGAAAACTGAAAAAAAAAAATAAGAAAGAACATTTTTTCTTTGAATTTAGTTATGCAAGGCTTAACGTTACTCAATTATTATTTTCCTGTTCCAGCTGAAAACTATTTCTGTGGTCAAGTCTCTCTCATGCAGGAAGCTGAACAGGCAATTTCTGCACATTATTTAAATAGAGGTATGAGGCAAATTGGGATGGGATATTGCTTCAGTTATTGCCTTCGGTACTTTTCTGAGGGAAAACTCTGAAAAACTGAAGTAGATTTTTACTGGGATAGTTTTAAATGGAGACGTATCATGCAACATACAATATCCTGAGATGGAAGGGACCCACGAGGCTCATCAAGTCCATATAGTTGCTGCTAATGGAGAAGCATCTGCATTCAGAGTTTGTGCAACTTCTGTTCTCCCTTCCCAATCCCATGCTGCTGTCCTTTTGGGTTTGGGGTTTCCTTATCACTAGTGGTTTGAAATAGGAGAGGCATTATGTCCCTAGCTGAAGGGCTAAGGAGCATGTTAAAGCAGGGAATGCTCTTTGGCCTCCGCTCCCATCTCAAAAAGCACTGGCCGAGATAGGATGTAGGTCAGGTCCCTGCTGGTCCTGCTGCACTGAGCCCTGCTCAGTGCCTGGTGGATTGACCAGCTCCCTGCTGTCAGGGGGCACTGCTGAAGAGCCCAGCGTGCTGCAGGACTAGGCAGGATCTGAATGAGTGCAAACCCAGCTATGCTGTGTCAAATCACGCCATAGGGAGGACAGACCAGACTTTGCTTGGCTGACTTCACTTAGTAGAGACTGGATCTTGTGCTGTAGTGCCTCAGGCATGTGCAGCCCAGGTTGTGGCTGAGAGAACAGCCTCTTACACTGAAGTGGCTGCTCTGTGCCTAGCAGGCTAAAAAAGTCACTTTGTGAAGGGAAAAGCACTACTTCTGTTTCTACTTCTTCAGGCACTACAGCTGCTATGAAACTGGAGGAAGTAGTCTGCTTCATCTGTGAGCTCACACACTCCTAAGCCTTTCTGTAAGTGAGCAAAGCCAGGTTCTTCCACTGTCTCTAGAGGATTTTCTCTGTAATCCAGGCAAAGATGAAGTTTTTCAACATAACTGTTCTCCACCCCATGGCCCTTTCACATGTCTACAGCTCACTGCAAAAGCCAGAGGTGATCTGCAGGAATTTGGCTGGAGTGATTTTGTTTCATTGCCAGGTTGAGCCTTGAGCAGCTGAACAAAATGCAGCTCATCCCACCTTAAGGCTGTGTAATTCTATGGCAACAGCAAACAAATACAGTGAGGACAAAATTCCCTTTGCTGAGAAGCCCTGCTGAAAGCAGAATGGAAAACAATACAAGGGGAGTACGTAGCTCTCTGAGAAACAGCTTCAACCTATTGGCAACAATTTACTAGCGTCTCCTCTATGCATTATGGTGAGATTTGCAGAGATGCCTCTCTCCCAGAGGATGAAACTTGAGCAGGATGTAGTTGTAGTTCTTTCAGCTGCATTACTGACGTGCCACTCACAGTTTCTAATGGCTGGTCATAGTTCGTAGTTTTTAGTTTGGTTTTTTTTTTTTTTTTCTGAACGCACAAAGCACTCAGCAGCTGGAGCTCTTTGGCTTGATCTTTTTCTGTCAGACTTCAGAGTCTGTTACCTAAAAGTAGCTGGGCACTGTACCTATCACAGGGTACTCTGGTTCTTTCATTCTAAATGTTTACTCTGCTAACCAGATCCAACTGCTGTTGACTCAGTAGACTGACAGGTTATGCTTTTTTTGTGGTTACTTTTACCCTTCAGAGGGTATGGACTGATCTTTCTATCTCTCTGTCTCAGTTACATAAATCCCTGATGCCACCTTCCTTGGGAATTGGACTCTTAAAAGTAACCAGACAACTAGATAATCTCTCCTACGTAAAAAAGAGTGAACTTGAATTGGCTCAAATATTTTCTTCTCCCTTCTGGTAAACATTTATATGAGCACTGAAGGATACTTTACACCTTCCAAGTGAAATGTTGTTTCCTGTGGTTATAAATGTGAGCAGCTGGTACTCCTCTTATATTCCCCCATTTGTCAAGGGCAGCAGCCTTGTTTCCTGCATCGAGGAAGGGATGCTGACCCCACCTTGGGAAGGCTCAAAGCCAGTCCAAATCAAAGAAAAGCAAAGACTCTTTACATACTTGGAATGTTCTGGCAGAGGACAGGGGCAGGGCTGGCAGAACGTGGGCACTCCTCTGACAACATCACCAATGAAGCCATCTGGACATTGCTCACAGTGCTGTCCTGTTGTGTTTCTCTGGCAGTCCTTCAGTGGAAAGAGAGAGAATGGTGAAAGTTAAATGGAGGTGCTGCCTAATTCAGAAAGAAATCATTTAGCTGAAGACCTGGCCAAGCAGAAGAGTGGCTGATTTCAGATCTCAACCCTTCAAGGTATTGACAGATGTAGCCAAACCAGCTTGAACCACTGCAAATAAAAATGCTATAAATGATTACACTGACCAGCAGCAAGTGTTGACAAGGTGTGGTACAGGACAAAACAGACATATGTGCCTGGCAGGTGCTGGAACAGAAGCAGAACTACCTGTTGTCAGAGATGTAGGAGGTACTCTCAGATATGGCTGGCAGCCCTGTTTTGAACTGCTATAGCCAGCAGGGCAAAATCCCTTTTACTGATATCAAAACAAGATAAAAAAATATCTGCTGGTGAATACTGGCAACAGTCTTCAGCCCAGATACAGGTTTCAGCACGGCTGCTTCTAGGATTTGGTGACTGGAAACGAGCATCCAGGAATCTGCATGGAGCATCCAGAGAATCTGCATGCAAATGCTGCCTGCATCAGTGGCTCTGATATTTTTCTCCTGAACTGAAGTATTACAGCATGAAGGGTTGTGTTGCCACTACACTTGTTTTTCAGTCTTAAAGAGGTCTACTTAAGGAGGGAAGAAGCAGGAGCCTTCTCTATGTGGCCTTTCTATGAAATACTGATCAACTGGGCAAAATGTCACTCACTTGATAAGCAAGTTTCCATGGTTTAATGTTTTTAAGGAAACATGCTTCCACATGCAGAATAAAATCGGTCACTAGCTGAAACTGTTGGTGCTCCATGGAAGTAAATCAAGCTGTGGTAATTCATACAGAATATATGTTCCAAAATATTTTATTTTGCTAGGTACAACATTGTGCTGTTCAGATAATACTTGTAATAACAAAAGAAGTCAAGGTTTGTTGTAAACAGTTCTAAATAGAACTGCTAAGTCATGCAAGCTGAAGAAAGCAATATTATATTTTTTTTGTTTTCAAATGGACACACTTGGATGTCACAGATTATGTGGACTTTACCCCAGGTACATGGCAAGGTGGTGGGTCAGTGGTGCAGAGTTCATGATCAGTGCTCCTGCACAGCAGGACTTTTACAGATTCCTGCCCCCCTTTCCACTTCAGCAAATATCCAGAAGTTATCACCAAAAACCAACAACCCCCCAAATTCTAGTTGTCTCACCAAATTACTTTAAAAGAGTAGGAAAGGTGCATAAAGACTGTTCCATTATTGAAATAGTGTGATGAGTTTTGCAACGTCCCTAAATCAAAACTCTCCAGTTACAGCACTGTGTTTGGATAGGAGGCTTGAGGCAGTAAGAAAACAGTTCCATGTAGAAATATGTGGAGATCTATCAGTGCATATTTGCTGTGGGCTTGGGTTGGCTTCCTTAATTCTTTCCTCTTCTGAGCTAAAACAGGGATAATGGAAACTGCAGACTGATAGATATGATTTCCATCCCTGGTAAAATGACAGTGTCTTAATAAAGAAGATTTCTGAGTTCATGAATAAGAATTATCTGTTCCAGGAACTCCTGCCTCACTAATCTGCTGTATAATGGTGCAAAAAAGCTAGAGTATGAAGTGGAACCAGATGGTGTAACTTATCTGGGATTTCAATAAAAGCCAACTAAGTTGGCAGGGTACTTAAAAAAAGTTTCTTTTGCAAACTGAAAGCTGATAAAGGAAATTAAAAGCAGGAAATTAAAAGCAGGATATAACAGTTATTTTTCAGAGTGGGAAGGGTCACTTTTCAAATCCATTAAGTCTTGGTGCTAATACGAGTTTTGTTCAGTATTCACCAGTGTGTTACAGAGGCCAAAAATGTAGGGTTGCTTAGCTGGGAGAGAAAGGCAGGAGGGTGTGTTTGTATCATTAGAAAGCTAGTAAATAAGATGAATACAGTACAGTAGTTCACCCAAATTCTGCAATGTAAGAACTGAGGGGCAGTGAATTGAAAAGGTACTTATCCACATGGAAGATAAACTTCTGCAATAGTACTTGCAGAGACAAAAGGGATTTCCTAGAGAAATTAATGAGCAGCAGATTCATGAATGGATATTTAAAGGACTTAGGAGGTATGTACCCTGTAACATACTCTAATATAGCAATTGTGGATGCTGGTAGAGCACAAACCACAGACTTCAGAAACAGGCCAGCCTAGATACCCTCCTAGCCTGGACCTCCTATTGCCACTGCTGGAGACCATATATGAGCTGCAGAGACCTTCAGCTGGGCCCTGCATGGAACCTCTTGTGCTAGGTTCCCTCAATTTATTCTTCAGCAGTAATTTAATCCCATCACAGTAGTTGCTATGCTGTCAGCATCTCGTGTAATAACAGAGAAGCTGGATGTGGGATTTCAGGGGCACTCAAAGTAGGAGGGAGCTCCCTAGACTCGGGCAAGGGGCACTTTGGTGTCTCTGTGGCTGAAACTTCTTAAGCAGCACCAGGCTGGAGATGGGTAAATTCAGCTATCCAATTTTTCACCTGAGGCAGTCCCTACAGATTTGAAACACACTTTCTACTCCAAACATCATGTGTTCTTTGAAGAAAAGAGTACGAAAACAGTTCTTTTACCCGAAGATCCTAATAGCCGAGTGATTGAAGAGCTTTTGTAGTTTTTCTCTGGTTAATGATTATGACTGTATCTTATTTAACAAATCAGAACTCCTGTGAGTATTTAAAACCGTATTTTTACAGTGATAGAAAAGGTGTTCTTATATTTTCTGTTTCGTTATTTTGCATCTCCAATGAGATGGTGAGTGCATTAAACCTGGGAGACATCTCTGAAGGGAGGGAGAATACCCTCCCTGAAGCTCATGGGTGATTCTCAGTGTTGAGTACACTGGCTTGGTAGTTTGAGAAAAGTGTTTTGCTTCTAAGTGGATCACTTTTGACAGGGAAATAATGAGGAAAAACATGGAATTCCATTTATGGTGATTTCTGTGAAACTAGGTTTCAAATAAGTGCTTTGATGTAAGAGTTGTAAGGGTTGCTCTTGGTTCTGGTATTCATACATGTTTTAGAATGAAAGGCATCATTTATAGTTGATATTATATGTCAGACTATGTATGGGATTGCTCACAGCATCCCCTGTCTCTGTGGTTAGTTCAAATGTGCATATAGAATTGTAGACATATGTTTACTCATATTAGTGTCTACTTTTTAAAATAAACTCAGTATATGGTTTTTCTTTTGGCTTCCTTTGAAAAATAAGCAAAACCCTCTAAAAAATATGCAGTAACATGTACCTTAGGATGTCAGACACTGAAGTGTAGCAGAAAAGTGCTGCCTGTTTTTGTACATGACAAAGTGAGAAACAGCAAAGGTCAAGAATACAGGTACAACCATATAGTTAGAAATATCACAGCTAGGCTTTATAATATTCTGCTTTTTGTAAACTGTTTCATATTACAGCCAGTTAAAAAATCTAAGCTCAATTCTTTTCATAAGCCCATGTTAATACTTTTTCCTTCCCCAAGAACACTTCAGCTTCAGCAGAAATAATCCAATATAACAGCAGCCTGGCTTGTAAAAGCTTCTGTTTGAGTCTACAACGTATAGTAATTCATCCATCAATACACCAGCAGCAGCTTGTCAGAGGACAGAGTGGCTGGAGTGTATTTGCTTGTGTAAGAAAACGCCTTAGCTTGTCCTACTACTCTGCTCTCACTGAGCACCTGCAATCAGGGTGAGCATTTCTACCTGGCTCCTACTGAATGTTCTGTCTATACAGACATGAAAAGACACAAAATGGTGCTATGAGGCTGGGGGAGCAGAGGGAGGTATAACCTGGAAATGATTGTCAGCACTGAGCTCCTGAACTCATTTGCTTGGAAAGTATGGATGGAACAGGTGTTTTGAGACCATAGAGCACTTCATGTGATGCAGTTCTTATCATTAGATAAAAATAGTAAATGACTCCCTCATCGACCATTTATGCACAAATAATAATGAAAAGTTTGTTGATTCTCTTCAGGCAATGGTACTAGGACAAGTTTCCCAGCACAAGACAAACATGCTTCTGTAAATGAATATACCTGAAAATGAGCTGGGACTCTGCCCCACCTTAATTTAGGAACATGAACTTGCAAGAGAAGAGCTCATTCTAATGGTCTTCAAATGCACCATCTTAATTAAATGTGCCATTTAGGGAGCTTTAGAGAAATTATTTCATCAGAGGGCTAACATGTAGTGCAATTTAGGCTGCCTAAATCTTCTCCATAGGAAACAACAGACTGGTTTTCTGTGTACCCTCTAAAGTTAAAGACAGACAGGACCTACCACAGAACAGTGCAGAGCACCTGTTAGGGACCTAATCCTGGATGGTATGAAAACACTCCAGGGGCAATCAGAAGTTACTACTCAGCCCTGCATTAAGTGAAGTTAGTGCAGGAAAAAACCCCCACCAAAATCCACTCAAAATCTCTGTGTCTTAAATGTTATCTGTGAAATCAGAAGCGTCTCCAAACCTTGGCTATTTTAATACTTTGCAGATGAAACATTGTTACAATGTATCAGGAACTGTCAGTTTGTTTGGGTTTTTTTTCTTCCCTTATTTCTTCTTCTGAGAGATGTCTTATAACAGCTGTTAATTCAGAAGGTTGCACGAGGATAAATAAATAACATAGGTAAAGAGATGCTAGGGGTTTACACTGCTGTGCAGTCTGTTTGTATTTATTGCTGGGCCAGTGGAGATTGGCCTGAGGTAGATTTCGACTTTCTGTCATGTATGCCCCAATATCTGAGGTTACAGAACTGCATAGCATTGCCAGTGCCAGCACACCAGAACTTGCTGCTGTCCCAAAATAATAATAATAAGTAGAGTATAGTATAATGACTTGAAAGCCAAGAAAGGCACATGCTTTGTCTTTTTCATCCATGAGGTTTATTATTTCAAGCCTTATCTCTCCAGCCACTGTGCATGAGATGCAGTGCTAGTTTTCAGAATTTTGTATGTATGAAGGAGATGAGGCACTAAAAGTAAACATAAGGTGTTGTAAAATTTTTACTGAAGTAAAGACATTTGTCTACCTAAAAAAAATTGGAATAGAAAAAACCCTCACTTCCTGATTCAGTTTGAGACAACGTACCCCCTCTATGTCAAAGTTTTGATTTGTAGAACTTGTCCTTTATCAGAGAAGTGGAAGCTCTTATTGGGTTTCTATGGCCAGGTTTTCATAGTGGGAGTGCTACCCTGGTGGCTTCTGCCACAAGCTGCCAGAAGCTTCTTGCATGTCTGGCAGAACCAATGCTAGCCAGCTCAAGGGTGGACCCACTGCTGGCCATGGCCAAGCCAATCAGGAACGACAGTAATGCCCCTGTGATAACACATTTAAGAAGGAAAAAAATGTTATTGGGCAAACGAAAATTGCAGCTGGAAAAGAGCAGAGTGAGACCATGTGAACAGCTCTGCAGACACCAAGGTCAGTGAAGAAGGAGGGGTAGGAGGTGCCCCTGATCCTGGAGCTGATGTTTCCCTGCAGTCAGTGGTGCAGACCATGGGGGAACAGCTGTGTCCCTGTGGCCCATGGAGGACCACAGGGGTGCAGAGACCCACCCACAGCCCATGGAGGAGACCCATGCTGGAGTAGGTGGATGTGGGAAGGAGGTTGTGAACCCATGGGAAACCCATGCTGGAGCAGGCTCCTGGCAGGAACTGCAGACCAGTGGAGAGAGGAGACCATGCTGGTATCCTGGTAGGACTTGTGGCCCTGTGGGGGACCCATGCTGGAGCAGCCTGTGCCTGAAGGACTGCACCCCTTGAAAAAGCAACCCATGTTACAGCAGTTTATGAAGAACTGTTGCCCATGGGATGGACTCACGTTGGACAAGTTTGCGAAGGAGAAGGGAGACCCCACGGTGGAGTGGGGGAAGGACTCCTCTCTCTGAGTAGGGGCAGAAACAACCTCTGATGAACTGACCTTAACCCCCATTTCCGTCTCCCTGAGCCGCTGTGGGGGAGGAGGTAGAACTTCAGAAGGAAAGAGGGATGGGGGAAGGTGTTTTTAAGATTTATTTTACTTTTCATTCTCCTGCTCTGATTCTGTTAGTAATAAATTTAATTAATATCCCTACTTTGAGTCTTTTTTGCCTATGATGGTATTTGGTGAATGATCTCTCCCTATCCTTATCTCAACTCATGAACCCTTTGTTATATTTTCTCTCCTCTGTCCAGATGCAGAGGGGAGTGAGAGAGCAGCTTTAATGGGCACCTGGCATTCAGCCAGGGTCAACCCACTACAGAGCTAACACCTTGTCAAACCCACCTGGCCTGCTACTTTCTCAATGCATCACCTGTCTTAAGGAACTGCAGCAAATGTGGCTGAGCAGGCAGGGGAGCAGCAGCCGCCCCTCCTCCTCTTACACAGTCTGTGCAGGGAGCAGAAGCAAAGTGGTTGCATGTTGGGGGTCGCTGCAGCAAGTTTTCAATAGTAAACCAGTTAGGACAACAAATACTCAATTTAAACATAGCTAAGAGGGAGGAAAATATCTATACTGAGAAAATGAGTTGATTAACACTGATGCTTTTGACAAACTACTGCATTCTAAAACACTCTGGAGAAAAGAAAGGCTTCATTTTAACACAAGAGTGCTGTAGTTAGCTTTTCAAACATATATCACCAAGGTCACTACAGATACCTGAAGTCCATTTTTATAGAAAGAAACACTGAGCTATAAGCAACAAGGCTCTTTGTGAAGCCAGAAGTACCTAACAAGCTGGAGAATTTTACTACCTTCCTAACTGCTTTTTGTTCATTCTTGATGGATGGTTGTGGATCCACTGGCAATTCTCCAGACCAGCCTTGGCAATCATGTGGAACATATTATCCTCTTGGGCAGAACTGCCAAATCTGTTCCAACTGTTCCACTCAGCTGTAGACTCAAACACTTGAACACAAATCACTCACGCGACAATACACTCCATCATAAAAAAATTCCTTAAAAGGCTGAAAAAGATACCAATGGATTTATCCTCACCCCTGTTATGATAATTTGCTCTTTCTTCTTCCATATTTATTAATATTTATTTATTTATGAGTATTTGGAAGTCTTCTAATAAATACTAATCAAAGGTATGAGATTGAGATGGTGACAAACCACTTCAGAGATTTTTAGGTAGACACCAACAAATTTACCCTTTACCTTCTGCTATAGTGCTCTCTCTGTCTCCCTTGTTCTGTTCTATGTGTTTGAATGTGTCTGTGAAGATCTAACCTCCATTAACAGCTGAAGCCACACAAAGGACACTGATAACTCAGCCCAACAAAAGTTTGCCTGGATACACAGCTTGGTGATTTTTAAACCTTTTCAACCTTTCAATCCATTTTATTGTGTTTGTCCGGAATCACTGCCATAGTATGTTGTAGTCACCTCAAGCAACTTCCTTCCCTGGAGTGTGCAATCAAAATTTTTGGTATGGTAAATCCCTGCCAATTATATTACTTGCACATGATATGACAGCTCATTACTTTAGACAAGCTATTTCACCTCCATATGTCACTCATTTCAGAGCTGACCATCACTGCTCTGATGTCCAGTCATTTGAAGTCCACTCCCATGTCTGAATTTTCAAATGTTGAACCCTCTGGGGAGGTGCTCTAAAGAAATAGCTCTGCTGTAGGTAACTGGTGGGGTAGGGTCAGGGGGATAGCGAAGGAGGCAAAACATTCCCTTCATATCTTCCTAGTTTATTAGCAGCAAAACACAGTGGGCTTTATGCAGGAGAAATGCACATCCCTCAGTCTGCAAACTACCACTTACAGCTGTTGCAGTTTCATCCATTTAATATCATATATATGTATGTTTCTAAAATCAAAAGCTACAGTCCTAATTGACTTCATTTTCTTCTCTTAGCCAGGATTGAGAAAATTATGTTGTAAGTCTAAAGTCAGCACAATGAATTGATGTTTCTTCCCCTGCCAGACTTACCTGTATCGACAGATAATGTCTTTGAAATGAAGCATTATTTGACATCTCTATTTGATTATATCATAAATGGAGCTTATACTGTGTTGGATGTTCTTCCTCTAACACTTGGGTGATTTTCCACCCTAATACAATGGACTGAGTATCTCTTCAGTTCTAATCACAGGACCACATGACTGATTTCAGTACTGGTTTTATGTGGACATTTATGCAAGAAAGGCTCTGGCTGCAGTAATTTCTTCTGTCTGGTTACCTAATGAGTTTGTTGATTCATTGAATGTGTCATTCAATAAGATTTTAATGACTTGTGGATTTCATTTGCACTCTATGAATAAGCTGTGAGAAGTTTTGAAATAGAATCTCAAGTTATATATGCTGACAGAAATTAAAGATGTGAGCACTCTACCTCAAGGCATTGCTAATAAGAGTTTAATTTTATTTGATTTTAAATTTAGGGCACAGGCCAATGAAAATTTCATTAATTTGTATGCTGTGGGAACTACACTTGCCAAATTGATTTGGGGGATTTGCATAATATGATGGTCTCAGAGCTTCATATGGAGTCTGACCCTTATATTTCATCCCTTTTGAAGCAGAGTACCTGTTCCTTTTCATACTGTCTTGTCCATCTCACAAATCTATTCAGTTCTTATGGCTAAGTTATTACTTAAACTATAAAAAAAATAATTATCTACCCACCGAACACAATGTTATTTCTGCTTTCATGTTATTATCACTTCCAGCATTGTTAGCAGAGTGAACTTTAAAAAATGATGAGTTTTTTTAATGCTTAAATAATTCTATTAAAAAAAATTCCATTAAACATGCAGACATAAAAACTTTTAACTTTGGAGAACATCAGTTCTTCTCAAGATCTTCTGCTAAAGACATTCTGTATCTATGGCTCACGGTTAGGGTCAGACGCGGTGACAGCGAAGGGCCCATAAGTGATAAAATTTTAGAACAGTGCTGTATCTCAGAAGCAGGGAGATAGCAGGTTCATACTGATAGAAGTGGAGGATGACAAAAAGAATAGTATGGGATAAATATTTATTTTTTTCAACACTCCATTAAAAACTAACTCAGTGCAGAAAATATTACATCTTACTGTGTGTTACATCTTAATGGTGGTTACCATTGCAAGAATTATTGGATTAGTTTGCCTAAAAATTTGAGAGTGGAGAAAATGGTGAGCTCTCCATACCATGTGGTCCTATCTCTTTGCAGGAACTCCCAGCTATTGCAGGTACCTACTTCTTTCTGCCCCAGCCCCAGTTCCAGCAGATCCATACATGTACAGATCCAGATTGGCCAGATCCATACATGTGCTTCTCCAGAACAGTCCTCTGAGAGGGCTGCTATGTCCTCTGATTCTAATGCAGATCACATTACCAAACACTAAGTCACCTTTTCATAATTTAAATTCATTCATTCATCTGACATGCTTCTTCTTGCTGTAATTCAGTTTACATCTTTCCTTCTACAAGTTTTTCTTCTCCCAGACTTTTCAGTCACATTCTGTGGTTTACCAATTTCGTTAGTCTTCCAAACTTGCCTGGATATTTCCAAATCCTCTGGAAAGTCCTGTTACTGCACTCCCTATGGCCATCTCTTGTTTTGTTTTATACTATCAAACTTTTAAAACTCCTTTTCATTCTGCTCTGTCCCTCTTTTTTTCACTCAAGCTTGTCACTGTTCCCCTTTATTAAGAAGTAAAAGACCTGAGCCTAATGGCTTCTTAAATCATTCAGATAAGCTATCAAAGGGCTTACTTGAACTCAAGTAGTCAGTTGGTGTTTGGATTTTAGTTTTATTCCTTACTACTGGGCTAATTCCAAGAGTTTAGTATCCTGAAGAAACACCTGTCATGAATGGAAAATACTTTGAGATTATTTCCTGCTAATACAGTAACTTTTTTTTCTTTGGTTTGGTTTGTTCCTGAACCCTTGACATCAGCCTTATTTCATAGAAGATAGGAAACAAGTCTTCTACTGTGTTTTTAAACTGAAGATATTACACTTCCCTACCTCATATATTCTACTCCAGAAGCTCTCTGGTGACCAGAGTCACCAGAAGCAGACATTTGACAAGCTGTCTCTCTTGATCCCAAGTCTTTCATCATAAGTTTCCCCTTGGCATCATTGCCACTTGGCACTAAGGTGACAGTCATCCCATGAGAAAAAGCCTTGTGCATGTGAAAGAGAATAGCTGTGAATACCTGGCAGTGTAAAACCACTTTTGGAAATGTAGTATTAAAACAGTAAGCTGATATGTGTTCTGCAGGAACAGCCAATTACAGTGGCCAAGCCATAGTAATTGTTCCTAGGCTGAACAGCTGCACTGTCTTCTTCCCACAGAAATAAAAATGGTAGGAAATATGCCATGGAGCATGACTTCACGTATTTGTATAACTGAAAACTTGATAGTGGCTGGAGTAATGCAAAGTATGTGAATATTATGAGGCCATTTTATGAAGAGATAAACTGAGGGCAAAGGTTTATGATTTGTCAAAAGTAACACATGGCAGAGCAAGGAGTTCTTGGCCCTACTTCTACTTTACAAGTCTGCAAAGGGTATACTAGTGCCTAGCTCTTGCTATGTGGTTTAGATACATTACAGTATTAACTTCCATCATTTTTATTAGTGTATTAGTGCTCTGATTGCCCACTAGTAATTGGGATTAGTTTTACTGGACTGATTTTTGCTCTGGAGCTACAAATGTTCAACTACTATTACTAACACACAGCTTTCTGTATGAGCTGATTCTGAGTGAGACTGAACATATGGGAAATTGTAACAGTACATTGGAGTTCAACATGGTCTTCCCTTGGTGTATTATTTCAACCTTCTCATGTTGTTCCTTCACAGCAGGAGGCTGCTATGCAGCAGAATTGCTATGGATAACACATGTATATACACTCACAGAGGTTAGTCACCACTGTAAATTGTTTATATTATATACAGCACTGTATTCATAAAGGGTGGAATGAAATGTGTTTGAATTTATACATATTTTTTCTCCAGAGATATAAAAAACTCTTTCCATATTTCTAATGGACTAAAAATTTTCTCCAGCATACTATGTCTCGCAAATACAGCATGCAGGAAGTGTTTTGAATGTGCAGAGATAATTTATGTAGGTGAGAATGTAATTTGGCCACAATAGTCTTACTAATGTATTGATCTTGGCCCTAGTTATGATCAACCTGCAGCAAAAAGTCCTGTGGTAAAGACGTTGCTTTTGCTGTGTATTGAAACTGAGCACTGGTGTGAATTGAAGAGTCAAACAATCAGAGAAGACAGGAATTCCTTACCACACAGATTCCAGATCCATCAAGGCATCTGTTTGCATTACCGTTACAGTTGCAAGGAGAGCATTTTCCTGAGCTGGTACGATAAAATCCTTCTTGGCATTCCTGAAATGAAAAAAAAAAGGATTTCCTAAGGTTTGGTGGGAGGATCAGAAAGCAAGAACTACAACCATCAGGTCTCCCCAGAGCACACTGCACAACCCAATCATAGCAGACCACACACACACACTGCTGAACTCGAGTCTGTTCTTTTACTCTCTGTCCTGGTGCTTGCTTTTTTGCCTTAGAGCATTCAAGCTGTCAGAACTCCTGCCTGTGTCCTGTCCCTGACCAGCAGTGGGTGTGGAGCTGGCAGATTCTTGCTAAATTTTGTATTAGAGGATGAGTTAATCAGAAATTATAACCCTTCTCAGCAAAGAAGGTGTATTTATAGGAAAGG
This sequence comes from Pyrocephalus nanus, assembly GCA_038380795.1. Taxonomy (NCBI): domain Eukaryota; kingdom Metazoa; phylum Chordata; class Aves; order Passeriformes; family Tyrannidae; genus Pyrocephalus; species Pyrocephalus nanus. The sequence continues at coordinate 47,238,019 of CM076260.1, forward strand.
AATAGCTTTTACTTGAAAAAAGGAAAAGCTTTAGAAAATTTACTTTCTATCAAAGCTTTGATGAGCTTTGGATGAATAACCTACAGGAGACAGACACATACCTAGAAAGGTCAAGGCCCCTCTAAATAAATGTGTGGCTAAGCCCATTGTATATAATTTAGTATTTTTGATAACCTACCAAGCTTACCAAGATTAAGCAGAAGACTGTAAATATCTACATCACCTTCTTTTCGATACTAATTAGAGCAACAGTATAAGGAATCAGAAACACAAGTCTATTAAGATGCCCCTCTAAGACTGAAAAATAAAGAGAAAATTAAAGAGGGTAGCTTTCATTTGATGTATTATGTGTAAATTCTTATTCTCCACCAAGGAACTTCCTCATTACGCAAAGCTGGTGAGACAAGCACACACTGACCTCAGGAGCGACACCTCTTACTCAGTCACCACTTGCTCTCCCTGTCCAGTCTCCCCATGTCACATGTGTTATGTTGGTTCCATGCAAACTCATGAATTTTTGGATCCTAAATATCTTACCCTTAACTAACTCTTGTAATATTGTTGCAGAGATGATGTGAAGGAACCAGTGTGTCATTCAGCTCTCCAAAAATTATTTATCACACCCTGTTTCTGAAATCATTTGCAAACAGTATCCCTGAGGCGGCTGTCAGAGCCTGAGGTATGCCAGGCTCTCCTGGTATATTTTTTGTGGCTGTCTCTACAGCACTTTTTGTATTCTGTGGATCTTGAGGACCTACCCTTGCAAAAAATGGGAAAAGTGGAAAGTTCAAGTGATGCAGAAGAGCATGAGTCTTCTCGCATTTTTATGAGCTAGAAGGCTTCTTACTATATGGTAGTGATCAAATTAGGATTAGATTTCCTTTATATCTCCCTGAAATTACCCTGAAATCAAGGATGAGGTTTTTTCTCTACTGCAGCAACCTTTGCTTCTCATGTCCACTGTAAGCCATGGCACAAACAGCAGATCTACAGTATCAAATGCAGTACCATCCAGTGATACCTCCAGTAGTGGCAAAAATTGGGCTGTATCTTGTGAGATGACTCACAACAAGCTTTAAAAAATGAGGTTTAAAAATGAATCATTAATCTTATCCCAGAGAGCTCTGAGAAGCTCAGATGAACATAAAAGGAAATCACAGTTGCCTTTCCCCTTCTTATGCACAGTATTTTATCTGGTTTGCTTTGGAAACAGTTTATTTGATAGTAGTTCTTGGGAGGAAAAGTCTTCATACCACAGCCACTTTGGGACAGCAGAAATACTGTCTATTTGTACTGCTTGTTTCTTTCAGTTGTTTAGTCTCAACACAGAGCAGTAGGACTGGCTCCTGCCAGACTGAGGGTTGCAGCAGAATGATTACACCACACACTGTGGAAGGGAAACAGTTTCTAAATCGAAAACAGATTCTTGTCCCAGTGTCTGCCTTTGCAATATTTCTTTCCACCCGTACAGATCTAAAGCTTGTTATATTCTCTGATGCCACTCAGCTGGAGGGTGGTCCTAGCTGGTCCTTTAGTGTCTGCCCAAAAGCTTTCTTGGCTTTGCAGGTCTAAGCAGAATAATTTTTTTACTTGTAATAGTGAATATGGACAATGAAAATGTAGGAATACGTGTAAAAGTGTCTAGGAAAATCCTTTAGTCAGCCACAAAGATAATATTATTTTTACTTCAACTAAGGGCATGCCTGCATTGCAGCCGTGAATGAGATTTCATCTAGTCCACACATAAAGCAGTAAGTAATAAGTTAGGTGCAGTTCAGTGCAACATTGCTGGTTCTAGCAGTATGGGCAGGTGTTGTGCAATCTTTGCTGAGGTCCACTGGGAACCAGTTTACCTCCTGTTCTGAAAAGACACACTTCTCACTTCCTCAGACCATCTGCCTCAATTTGTGTGCCTCTGCTATTTTCATCATCAGAGCCCCTCTTGAAAATGGGATGAAGGGTCTCAAGTCACCTGAGTATTTTTTTTGCAACATTTTTTCCACGTTATTAAATTCATCATAAAAACCTAGAAGATGCTGATGTTTACTATTTTAATACAGTACTTTAAACCATGGGTTGCATCAGTGTAAGCCAGAAATGAGGTATTGACAGTCAATGCTATGAGGGAAGAGGGAATGAGGGGAAAATGGGATCCAGATTGTTTTCTTTGGGCTCAGAAGTTTTCTCAGGCATTCTGAAGTATTCTGATATATTTGTGTTGCTCCTTGCCCTACTAGTGATAATGGAGTGATTGGTTGGTTGTTCCAGGGTGTGAGCCAACATCATATTTATAAAAAGAAGTGTCAGAGTGTTGAACTTATTGAGGGATTCAAATTGCTGAATGTTCTGGGAGCACAAAATAAGTGCACACAAAGCACAAACAGGTCTGGAACAAAATAAAAATAGCCTCCCTGAAAAATCATTATGTAGGTAATTGAGTGAGGAACATTTCCGTCCACTGTCTGTTTCTAAATGATGAAGACAATTAGTAGGCCAAAAAGTTGGGTCTGCATTAGCAATTATGTCTTCACAATTATTAGATTTTTTTTTACCCAAGGGACAAAGTTTGTTCCCGTTCAAGCTGAAAAGTCCAAATGAATGTTGGTCTTGCTGATCTCCTGAAAATTTTACACCCATGGGGCATTTATTCCCCCCTTCTCGCTTTGCATCTGGATTTAATTATTACATTTCCAAAAAACAAGAACCAGCTGCATGCTGAAAGTGCTCTGGAGTCTGTAGTCATATTCTGTTTCTTCAGACCCCTCTACTGGTCTGGGTGCAAGATGGGACTGAAGATGGAAGACAATCCACTTATGCATGGTATGAATTTACTCTCATATTATATTCAAGCAGTTCCATTGCTTTCACTGCAGCTGCTCCTGATTCAAACCTGCATCACTGAGGGCAGACTTAGGCCCACCGTTCCATCTAGAAGTAGTGGTGCAGCTGTGCTGGTGTAGATATGTTTGCTGTGACCCTGCCTCCTGTGGTTTTCTTTTCCCAAAAGAAGAGTGCTGTGCTGGTAACATGCACTGAGTGTCCCCTGTGATTACATCTGCAGTGTTCAGCTGAAAGGCAAGGTGTGGTTTCAGGCCTCCATTTGCTCCTTGACAGATTGTAATTTTCCTGACAGTGACCAGGCACAGCTCAGAGCATGACATCTGTTAGGACGTGCTCCCATGAGACAGTCTGTACGGGACTGCTCTTCTCTAGGCAAACTTGGAGAGTGCTTCAACACATGGACACGGGCTGTGTTATGCTATTTGAAAGGGAGGTCCCTACACTGCTTTATTCAGTAATTCAGATGTAGCCATTGAGTTGCATTTAATGGTAAGAAAACATGGCATATTTCTTCAGTTAGTGCTGGAACTTGTGACTTTCCTGTGAGTATATAAACACACAAAGGGTCTCTGTCTTTCAGAATAAAAGGCTCCCTTGGATCCACATCAGTGTTTGGTATTTCCAGAGTTTTCTTCTGAGTGCTAGGGTACATGAAAGGATGTGTATTCAGGGCTTAATGGTCTACATTAAGACATTTCAGCCTTTGTTGTATTCATTATACTCATGCCTACCAGTCTTGGACCAGGAATCCCATTACAATCTGGCCCCCAAAAAAACCCTGGAGAAAAAGATGGTGCTTGCCTCCAGGACCATTGTAAAAGAGGAGGCAGCTGTTGCACTTGGGGAACTGAGTCTGAGGAACATCACTCAAAGTAGTAGTGATGGCACATCAGCTGCCAAGTCACTGCCAAGTATAGTGTCATGCATTAGTTCTTTATATACCATGAGTTAAATATATGACTATAGCATAACTTACAGTATGCTACTCATGTCATAGTAACTGTCCTGATCATGTTCTTTTAGCCTTCAGTGGAAGAGAATAAAGTTAATTCTCATTACCTGTCATCTGGTGATAGCCAAGCTATTTCTGGTTAAGCTGACACATCACAGCTCATTTGCCTGCTTTATGTTGCTGGTGTTTTAAGTTCATTGGACATATAGTTTAATTTTGAAAATATATTTGTGCATTCGAGTTTTCATTTTTCTTCTGTCTGACCTGTTCTCTAGAGGTGGTAAAAATACTGCCAGAAGACATATCCCTAAGGGAGTCGTAATCTGAGAAGTGAGAAATTTGGCATGACCAGCTATCTCTCAATCAAAAAACTTATGGAGAACTGTGACACATACTGTGAATTATTTGCACAATAATATTTGCCACTTGACATAGATTGATCAACAGTTTTGGGATTGTGGGACCCTCAGAAATCCCTACTGTCTCTTGTAAAATGAAAGAAAAGAAAAGAAAAGAAAAGAAAAGAAAAGAAAAGAAAAGAAAAGAAAAGAAAAGAAAAGAAACTACTTCAACATTACCAAGCTTTGCCTCAGAACCTAAGAAAAAGAAAATAGAAAAATGTTGCTTCTCTGATGTAACAGGCATCTTATCAGCCTTAGATACATGTAAAAGTAGGATACATGCATAAATTAATTCCAGGTTTTTAATGTGCTGATGAAAACAGTCATAAAAATTGGATGGAGCAATGTTCCTTCCTGACAACTTCATGCCAATATGTAAAGTTTGTCTGGAAGGAATGGTTTAGACAAACAGAAGTTTAGGACACAATGTAATATCAAATCCCTGAAACTCTATTATATCTTTTGCCATACAGGGGTGAGTGAACACTTTAAACATCCTTCATTCATTTTAAAATCCTTGTGTCTAAAACAGACAACAATTTGCTGGAAGTGCATGGCATTGCAATGGAAACGTTACCCTTCTACTCCGTGAGGACATTTCTAAACCCAATCCAAACATGCTTGTTTATGTTTATTTTTCTTTATAAGCAGTATTTGAAATTGGCAGTCACAATTCTGAGGCCTTTTTGAAGATTGTTTGCTTAGGCCAAATTGAGATAAATATCCTACTGCCCTTCCTAAAAATAAAGATGTTTTCATGCTTGAATATCTCCCAGTACTTTCATTTATGTCATTATTTATTAGACATAAGAACATCAGAGAAAAAAGCCTGAAAAAGCAGTCCTCTACTGTACATTCGATGTTATTTCAGTTTGTTTGGTTTCCTCAGAACAGGACTCTTTTCAAAAGAGATTCCTGGTTTTGATCACCTACAATAGGGTCCTCACTTTCAGAAATGCTCAATCCCCAGACAAAAGTTCACAGAAATCTTGCCAAATATTCAGCTTTCAGCAGGTCTCGCCCGACAAGTCCATGTCAGCCCTGAAGACAGTCCTGGGCTGAACCCCAGAGGACCTCTGTGCCCCAGGTGCATTGCTGAGTTAACACAGCTGTGGCTGTGCTAGTATGAGGGTATCCTGGCCAGCATCCTCAGCAGCTGGTCAGCCTGACTGCCTGTGCAGGAAGACCAAACCACAGCAAGCTGGGAGTCATCAACATGGAGACATCCACATGGGAAGAAGCCAGCTGGACACCCTTCTTATGGTTTGATTTCCTCTATGCTGAAATGCATCTAAATTAGGTCAGCTGTGCCTATTGGTGCCTACTGACTGCAAAGGGGCACTTGGAGGGCCAGCTCACGTGTAGGTGCCAGCACTGCATACAAAGTCCAAGGAGATGGAACCTGTTGTACATGTCAGATATTCTGTGCCTTGTAGAAGTGTCCAGGCTGCAATAGCTGTGCTGGATAAACTGCTGAACACCCTGTGCCTTTGGAGAAGTACAGTGGCTCCTTAGAGCCTGTTTCACCAGTCAGTATATTCAGGTAGAGAAAGGGGATGCATCTAAAGGAAATCTTGAGGTCTAATAGGCCCCAAAAATTCCTTTCCTACACTTCAGTTAAGCTGATTTTGGACAGTTCAGAGCAGGGTCATGGGATGTTTCCATTTGTCCAGATAGTGTCTACTCTGATATTTACAGGTAGCTTTCCAAGGGAGCTGTGTTATATAGCTCTACACTGGTGCCACCTTTTCCATTGCATGCTTGTGCATTCAAAAATCTACAAACAGAATCTTTTCAGCCCAGCTCTGAGGTATGTTTGTTTTCTCTTTCAGGGGCAGAGAGCATACATATATGCTAGCACTTTTAGTAAAGCTATAATTTTTAAGAAGACTTTTAAAATATCACTAGACATTCACTATCTGGAAATTGATTTTATTGCTGCTAGTGGCTCAGTCCTTCTTTGACTTGAAGGCTTTGGACAGCACAGGGCATATTTAGGAAAGAAAATGGTAATAAATTATTATTAAGACTTTCTATTGTCATCCAAAATACTTGGTGCTCACTGCAGTGACTTTAGTTCTAATACGTGCCTATGAGGTAAAAGATTATCCCGTTTTACAGAGAACAAAACTAATGCCTGACATCATGTTAGTGCTGCTATGTTCATTCCTTGCTCAAGCTGAATTTAAGCACTGCAGATACAGCTGGAAAGAACTGCAAGAGCTCTGGTGCTGTTAGTGACTGATGATTTCCAGACCTGGTGACTGGAGTAAATATCCCCACATAACTGTGCAGAAAAGATTGAGACAGAAAGAAGAATGACCCCACTCTTAGGCCACCTTCTGGTTCCTTCCAAAAGACACACTTTTTCTGCACTAAAAATACTGCTTTGCCAAATTGGGATGTAAAGTGTTTGAATCCATAGACTAGAACCCTAGCTTAAAACCACTCTGGGCAGGCACAAAATCTATAGCTTATCATACTTGGAAACAATTAACTAAAAAACTATCTTATTTACCTTGGACAGAAATACAAATCTTCTGGTGTTTCATTCACCAAAAAGTACTGAGCACGGCAACGTGACTTCTACATCTGCTTTTCTGCTCAGGTCGTGGATTTTTTAAATCCAGACTTCCAGTTGTAGACTGAGGGTCATTGACCACTTCTTGCTCCCTGGGAGCAAACTATCAGGCATTTCAAATTCCCTAGGTCAAAACCAAGTTATTCATAAGCATAGACAGAAAGATTTAGTTCTTCTTCAGTCTACTGGGAAACAATGCAAACAAAAAGAGCAGTGACAATACTGTATCCCACACTCCCAACTCTCCTGCCTTTGGTGTCCTGCAGGAGAAACCTTTCTCCCTTTGTTGGCAGAACACAAAACCCAGCAGATATACAGTAGGCACTGTGTGCAACTGTATTTCAGTTCCAGCCCACACCAGTGGTGTGCAGCACACTTAGGAGCCCTGGGCCCTTTGCCATCTTACACAGCTACCAGGCACTTAACAGAGAAGGTGCTGAACTGCTGGAGGCTAAATTTTGGCTTTAGAATTCAGTATGTGTAGTTTTTAGGAGTATCTTTTGACTGTATGGGGTTTCAAAAGTGTGTGAGTACATGGGGACGGACAGGGGTTAAGTGGGAGAGAAGGATACACCTACCTTTGCACTGTAGGAACTGTAGGACCCTGCTGCTGACTGAGCCATGCTGGTTGCTGCCTTGGTCCCAGAGGACTGGATGGACTTGCATAACCACTACAAGACCTATGAACTGCACTTGCTGCGTAGGGTCAGGAGACTGGAAAAACCCATATGCATTTCCCCCTTTTCTGAATGCGTAGGTAGCTGCTTTGGGGCCATTAGATACTGAGTTTACCAGCCTGGTAGGGTGTTTATTAATTAATTTTTTGTTTGAACGGTCCACATGGACATGCCTTCAAGTTGGAGCCCTATATATGGTGCAGCATGAACTGCAAAAAGCTTTTATGCCCATCTCACGTGTTAGCAAGCCAACGTTTCACTCATCCAGGCAGTGCGTGATGCTTCAGTGCACCTCACACTTAGACTTTTCCACTTTTGTGGGTGAGGAGCTCACTGGTGCTAGCTCTCCAGTTTTTGTTGAAAACTGTTTGTGACCAAATATTGACAGCTGAGAGACACTGTTAAGTAAGTTTTGGGATGCATTAAAAGTTGGAACTATGCTGTTTTTATCTGTGTCCAGGAGACAGTACATATTTTACAGGTACATGTATGATATCTGAGCAGTGTGAGTCAGGAGGTCATCTGCCTTTCTTATTTGGCCTACCTAATCACAAAAGGCTGACTCACCACACTTCATAACTAGGAGATACCAAAACACTGAATCCAGTACCAGATGCTGCCAGTGCTTCTGTATGGCTCCTGATTCGTGTTTTCCAAAAAGGTAGGCCCATCAGAGATAACTGCATTAAAACAGTGCTTGTATAATTATTATTTGCTGCTTTAAATATTATTTGGCACTGCTTCTGTTCTTCACAGCTTTTCTCTTCATCTGTTTGATACATGAACACCACACTGTACAAGATAGACAACAATGTGTAATCAATAAATGCAAAGCAAAGCTCTGCATTTTTTCACATAATAGCTGCTCAGGAAGAAGCTTGAGAGGGTGTTATCTGTCTCTCAACAGCTGAAATGGTTGAGATAAGAAATGGCTGTATTGAAACACTTTGATTCTTATTACTACTCCAACAATCCAATTTGATCTAAATACAGTAGGCCATATGGAGAAAGGATCTGATAAAGAAGAAAGGCATTACCAAACCTGGCCTTTTTCAGGTTGAATAAGGCCTTGAGCAACCTGGTCTAGTAGGAGGTGTTTCTGCTCATGGCAGGGAGGGCTGGGACTAGATGATCTTTAAGGTCCTTTCCAACACTTAACATTATAGACTTGTATGATCTGATGTATCCTATGTGAAGTGTATGACTTGGGGTAGAATTTAGCTAATTAAATTCTCTCTGCTTTGTTTTGTTCTGGTTTTTTTTGAGGCACAAGATAGAAAATACTTCTAGAATGTGATCTTGGCCTCTTTATGTACAAGTACTTGATGACAGTTCTGATGTTGTCTGTCATTCATATTCCTGCCACTTTTTTACAATTTTTACTATATAGTTACAAATAATTTGTTTATTAATTTCTTCTAGATCTTGTGTCCCCCAAATTTGGATGGATTTGAATTTGCCTAAGGAGACAGAATACTCATATGGGTAGAGATTTGTACGGTTACAATTTCCTCAAAAGCATAATGAGTACTTGTAGCACTGAGGAGTTTGCTGCAGATAGTATGTTCCAGTAGGCCCATTTATATATAGTGAGACATTAATTAAATGCATGGCACCTCAGTTTGTATTTATAGCACACGTTCACTCTAGCTTTTATTTATGGGTTACCGTTTTGTGTTGTCTATATTACATGTCTCTTTTGTTGGCAACGAGACTTGAATGTTATTTAAACAGTCTTACAGTAAATGCCAACTAGATGAGATGATTGTTCACTGGCCCTTCTTGGGGGAGGCCTCTGCACTTTTCTTGGGCTGTGTCTATTAATGGAGCATCTGAATGTTACATTTACGGGTTATGGATCTCCACCTGCCCCCACTGGCTCCCACAGCCGTTCTGTTGTTGCCTTGTTCTCTATTCATGCTTGTGTACTCCCTGTTCTGCTTTCTGTTCGTCCTCCTACTCCTCCACTTTGCCTTTCCCTGCACCTGGTTCTAGTCACTCACTCACTTTATTATATACCCTTTACTTGTAACGTACAAACAACTGTATAGCAATAGTTTCATTATATTGTTTGAAATGAACATAAGGAAAATATTCCTTCTCACTGAACAGCTAAGAAACTCATCAACTTGTTTCCGCTCATGAGCTTCTCTGTCCCTAATTGTGTTCATAAGGTTATTGGGACTCAAGAAAGTATGTTCTTCTGCTCTTGTCTTGTGTGACGATGAACATTACCCTTTCACTCTATTTCTTGATCTATAAAATGGAATAATGACCACAGCCACTCAGAATCACAGAATACTTGAGGTTGGGAGGGACCTCTGGAGGTAAACTGATCCCACCACTCTGCTTAAGCAGGGCCGCCTAGAGCTGATTATCTGGGATTGTATCCAGATGTATCCAGTGTAATCTATAGTAGTGTGTACAATGGAATCCTAGATTAAGGTGTCCCAGATGTACCCAATGTACCCAGCTGAGACACAACTCAACAATGTCATGTCTTTTAAGAGAACTAGTCAGAACCACTAGGAATAATAAATATCCTCACATGAGCAGCCATTTCTAGTAGTCATGTTTTGCTTGTTTCAGATGTCTGCAGGGATATAAAGCTGTTGCCAGTCCCGAAACTTCCACTCCTCCTTATACAGTGCTGAAAGAACTTTTTGGTTTCCAGCTAATCAGCTATGTTTTGAGGACATTTTGATACATACAGAGCACTCCTTGGCGTTGTGTTGCCTTTCCCTTTTTTTCCCTCCATCCTTTCTAAGCATTAGACCTCACTCTTGTATTTAAGGGTAACTTTTATGAGAGACTTGCAATGATTTAATGCCAAAGCATACCAGCTATATGAAAAGGATTAGTCAAAGAGTGTAGTGAGAAAGAATTACATTTCAGTGAGAAAATTTCCCATGAAAAGTTGAAACTAACTTTGTAAGAGAGCTTTTAAGATATTTAAGGAAAATCTGGTGGTTTTTTTTTTTTTTTTTTCATAAGAGGAAGGAAACATGAATAGGGAAATTTTTTTGATACAGAAGTTGTTTTTGTTAAGATATCTTTCATGGCATTTGTTTTCATTAGATACAATGATTAAAGCATTTTTATCTTCTTGGAAAAACAAATGAAGAGTGTGAGCTCTTACTCAAGGTACAAATAACATTAGTTCTGCTGGTAACTTCCCCTTTAACCTGTCCTGTTTGTTTCTCGTAATTAACTACACGGATCTTCCTAGACCAGGTCTTGACTTCAGAGGAGATTTCTGTGGGTTCTTCCAACCACTAAGTTAAAATATAACTAATTTTAAAAATAAAATAAAATGCCCTGGAGCTGTCATACTTCACTCTAAGTTATCACTTCAAGAAATAAATGGATTTTAAATTTCCAGACCTTGAGTAATAACGTATTCAAGATTGTCTTTGTACTTGAACCTGTAAATCCCTATGAAGTGACATTTCAGAGGAATCTTTGTCTTCCTCTGAGTCCCTCAGAAGTCCTTAACCCACCTGTTCACCAGACATGCTCCACCGTAGATAGAGATGGACAGCAATCCTGCTCTACACCATGAGGTACTCCACAACATACAAGCAAAAGTAGACGTCTGCTCTGCAATTTTATTTCTTCTCTGTTGATTTTTGCTAAGTTTATCTGAGCTTTGAAGCCTCACAAACTAGAGAATTAAATACAAAGAAGCTTGCTCACCAGCTTCCCCTAAGCCTCCAAGCTCTATTTATAATTTCTATAAGCCTTCATTACCTCTGTTCTACAGTATCAAATTTTTCTGAACTAGAAAGGTCACATTCTAATTGTTATTTCTGAAGAAATTAATTCAGTGTGTGACATCATAGCTAGACAGTTAATTACCACATTTAATAGGACACTACAGTTGTTAGAGTACTGTCTGTATACAAAAAGCTACTTTATAGTATTTACCATTTCAAGGGCAGAAACCTCATGCAAATTAGCCATTTGCAATTTGAAATGTATTTTTAAAACTGTAAACATTCCTGGGAGGAACACATTTTTTAGCTTAGTTCTCCAAACCAATGTTCATGATAGTTTTATAATAAGCACGTTAAATCCCTATATTGTTCTTTTAAATTTCTGATGTTGTTAATTATGAAATATTTATTACTTTCACTGTTCCACTGATGATGTAAATTAGAAATTAACCAGAAGTTGGTGAACATTTTTGGGCACAATGCTGGTAATCTTTTTTTATCCACTTATCTTGACAAGTAGCTCGGTTCTAATTGCATTTAATGAGACTGTAAACTAAAGCAATTATGTGAATTACACACTAACAAGCTTTCTGTTTGGTTATTTAACTTGCAAATGTAAACCCAAATTCTTTCCTGCTTAACTAGTCATTCAGTGGAACCCCCTTATATTTTTGCATATTCTTATTTTTTAAAATTAAATTCTACCATGAGATAGGTTCCTTGGAAAAGCCTCAGTGAGTGCATTTGCCATAGATCTAGGAAAATTAATATAATAATGGGGTATTCTAAGTAAGTGATATGAAATGCTCCTTAGAGCTGCAGCGATGTGTCTTGGTGAAGCTCAGGAATTTGAATTTTCAAACATTAAAAATTAATAAAAAAGCAGTGACAGTGGTTGTGAGTCTGTAATCTTTTTCAGTAAATGAATGTTCTGTGCATGAATATCAGTATTGTTCCCCTCTGCCTGCATCCCCCAGTGATGCTCCCACCTGAGAGCACAGGGCTACAGCTGATCAGGAGCCACACTCACCATGTCTGGCCAGTCTGCAGCTGCTGAACAATATATCTGATGACTGAATTTAGTCTGGTTTTCCATCTGTTGTTGTGTTAAGCAACAACTAAACACTACAAGTTCTCCATCATTTATATATACAGAGGAGCTGAGCTTGCCTCAGAATTTATGGGAAATTTGTGGTTGTCTTAAGAGACACAAGACAAGACCTTAACTTAATAATAGTCTAACTTGAAAACTTCACTTGCTGACTTATTAATAATTGGGATTATTTATGTATTACCTGAGGAGTTATCAACTCATCAGCTTCCAAAATAGAAGCTCGTTTTTGATGATAATAAAGGACAGATTATGATGTTGGTGGAAACCATCTTCCCAAAGTTTCAGACACAAAGCTCAGAGACTGCTAAAACTAAAATTAGCATGACTGAAAGCAGTTGCTACAATTCTAGATAAAATCCGGCTGGTAGGAAGACACAGAAAAATGTTACCTTTATTTCTCCCTATAGCATTGTAGATACTGCAAGTAGTCAGACAGAGAGAGAATATGGCTAATTGCACATGGGTAATCCCCAAACCAATAAGTAAAGGAGAGCATGAGCAACAGCAAAAAATGAAAAGTAACCCCTTTCCCAACCCTCTATATTGTTGAATGGGCCTGTGTGTGTCTCCACTACAGTAGAGACAAGACTGATGGTGACTCCCACAAAAACAAGAAGCAGCTGAAAGCCAGATGGCTTTATGCTGAACAACATTATCTATTACCTTGACTAAATAATTGTATTAAATTTTTTAAAAATTTCCTGTGCTGAAAAAGTTTCCAGACTGTTATCCCTTCCCCAGTTCAAGTGGAAAACAAACTGCCATTCAGCAACAGAGATGGGGTTGGATCCAACATAAACATATCTCAGCTAGGCATTCTCCATAGAACTGCATAGTCATTTTTTCCATATACAGTGGGAAAGACAAAGCCTGTGCTTAAAAGGCATTCTTCTCCAAAAAGAGGGAGGGCTAAAATGTTTTAGCTGTCTGCAAACTGGCTAAGAGATTAATACCAGCCTCTGCACTAATTTACTTATTAGTACAGGCACTGAGTGAAAAACTTACTCTTACTCTCACTGTTGGAAACAGAAAATCTGCAGTTGAAAGGGTAGCTAGTTGATTTTCCTCTTCCAAACAAAATGCCAGCTTTACTCAATTTACAGGAAAAGGGATAAATCTTATTAACCACCCTCCACCCAGTCCTCACAAAACACTCAAATGAAATGTACATTCTGAGTCATACTTTCTTCTCGAGTCCCTCCGATAAGTGAAACATAAACAGTTGATAAACTACAGTGCTCCCTCAGAGATTTTCAGAGAGCGACAAAATTTTTCAAGAAATGAAAAAGAAAAGTGGACTTTAAAGTGGGTATCACTGGGCTTGTGAGAAGCTGTTAAAACTGAGAAGGTAAATCTGAAGCTTCCTTTGATTTCCCTTTTGCAGCAATTTCCCCCACTCTTGAATTCTAGTATTTTCTAGTTTGGTTTTGCAGCTCTCTGCAATCTTGGAATCACAGTAGAGAAAAACAGTGATCTGCTTGACCAAATAGCCATAGCATCAATTTAAAAGCCTGTTGGAATGAAACACAAGTCATCTTAAAAGATGAAGAGAAAGAGATTTCACCCATGTCTGTCTCCCAAGGGTGGACCAACTACGAACAAGACAGGCAGCCACTGGGGATGGCTGATGGGAAGGTGCTGTTCTCAGGAGTGGAGCTTCCCCCTTGATCATCCTACCACTCTGCAAGTGTATGGGAAGGAAGTGATACTGCTACATACCTTACATTCAGGATGAAGATGGTCAGAGGCTGTGCTCCGAAAGGAGAAAGGAAAAGCCAGGGCTTGGAAGAAGGGATAACCCTACCAGGGCTTGGGAGAAAGCGTAACCCCACCTTGATCTCTCCAAGTCTCTGACTTGTTTCATGATAGGTATAGTTTGATAATGAAGAAATTAGTTTCTTGTTGACTCAAATAGGGGGAATAATAGATGCATCAAGAGAAAAACCCAACAATTTCTTTTCTCATATCTCCCAGAAATCCATCATCCAAACTCCTGTTTCCAGATGATTTAAACGTTAACTAACTGGTGCATTAGAGACCCTACTGAGTTTCTGCAGACAATCCTTGCCATTAACTGGAAGTAGAGAGCCCTAGGAAACCAAAAACTTGCAAAAAGCTGAGTAGAGCATGCAAATTCCCCTCACTTTAAACCACGTTTAGACCTTCAACACCTGTCCACTTCCCTCTGAATGGATCTGTGCCATGTACGGGTGCTCTGGAGTCCTTGTCAATCCTTGGTGGGCTGGGCTGTGTTAGCCTTTCTGGGATAGGAAAGATTTTAATACCCAGGGTAGAGAGGGCTGGGGAATGTTTCGCCCTGCCAGCTCTTTTATTATTATTTTACTTTTTGGATACTGGATCTGGACAAATGTTTGCTTCTGCAAAGTGCTTTTGGGGAAGGGTCCCTGGAGTCAGGAATGGGGAGAACAGCACAAGGGAGTCATGAATGGCAGGCTCTCTGTGGCTCTCCGAGGACTATCATCCAGGCTCAGAGGTGGAAAACCACAATGGGAAACTGTGGGACATACTGGCTTTGAATTAGCCTTGGCAGAAAAGTCTGCTAATCTCTTGCCACTTAGAAGGCCTTTCATAAAACACTACAAGGATGCATTGTAGGGTGGTAACAGGGTACTACACAGCTCAGAAATTATCTGGTTTAGGTGCTAGTTCTGTGTAGCTACTTTTCCACGTGACAGCAGTGGTGAAAGGCTAAATGAGTTAATTTTTATTCATTTTGTTGGACATACTGAGTCAAACAATGATTCTGAGCCTTACAGTTTTAGCTAAAAAGGCTATTTTTACAGAACATATTGGAAGTTGTTCATCTAGGTAGACACTTTTTATTCAGTAATTATGAAATTATATTTCAAATTAACATTCAAATGTGTCAGTTCTTCTCATGCTCCCTGGCTTCCATATGTTGTGACTTAAACAAGAAAATTTTAGTTGCTCTTACAGTCTTGTAAAGTTGGAATAGTAATTTCTGAAATATTTTTCACAGCCCTCTCTCATTCTTTGGCTTTTGAATGTTGGGGCTTTAGCACTGTTTCTTGCTATTTTGTCATGAAATAATAAAAAAAGGAGTTTTAATATTTATGAAGTATTTATTTCAATAAAAGAATTACATAAAGAATCACACAATACAGCTAAACAGGAATGACAAAGCCAGATTATATTTACTGCATTTTAGTCAATCTCTGATTCTATTGTCAAGTACAACTGTATGTATCCTGACTGATAGTCAGGAAAATCTCTTTGAGTTAATTTTACGATAAAGAATTAGATTTCAAAAACTGTGGAGCTCTAACACCTTTATATATAACGCTATTCAGCAATTGTTGAATCTTGCATTAGGATGCATAACCCAAACAACCCCAGGTCATGGTGGTGTGTGAAAATGGACTGGGATCAGATCCAAACATTCAAGAGGACCAATTAAAATACAAACCCCAAGGGTGTCTATATTTTGGTGTTTGAAATCCAAGTCCAGAAGCAAGCTGTAAATTATCAGTGGCTGGTTATGCATTACTTAGAAACTAGACCTCTTTTATACAGCTCTCTAACACTAGAAGCTCTAATTGTTATCAGTTTAAATCAGGCCAAGTTCTCCTTCAGAGAGCAATTCTTTTATTTCTTCTTGGGCCCCCTAGAAAAACTGGACTTTTAATTCCTTCCTTGCTTCCCATGTTATGAATAAGAGTGAGCATGAAATGCCTTTTATTGGTTTTCACAGCCCTGAATAAGCTTTGGGGCACTTTGCTGGTACTTGCCCAAAACTTTGTGGGAACTCACTGCTGCAGAGTTTAAATTGTATTTTCTGGTGCTTTATACATCGTCTTGAAATGGAGAACATTTCCCACTGTTCATCTGCTCTGTCCTGTGTTTCCATTTGCTTCAGTTTCCTATGATTTAAAAGGTTTAGGGCCTGGTGGTGCTACTCCAAGCAGCTGATTTTCATTAAAGCTTTGATGAGAAACTTAAGCTGGAATCACAAACATCTGCAGTAAAACTTCCTCCCCACTAATAGATGTTTCTCAGAACATAACCTTGTTGTAGCAGAAAAAACCAGCAGCTAGAAATCCAAATTGCCCATTATGGGAGGGAGTTAACCTAACATAACCTTGAGGATTTGAAATTAGTTAATTTAGAGATCTGCATTTTTAAAGTAGTTGGAGTTCCTACTAGCTTAAAAGAATATAAAGGTTTCTGTCAAGCTAAAAACCTTTTTGGCTCACATCTCAGGATTAGATCTTCTGCTCCTTATAGTACTAGTTTGTTTTGAACAGACTAATGCCACAAGAAAGGATCAAATTATGGTTTCTGTCAACAGTTTGCAAGATTTTCTGTTCCAACCTTTAAGGGGGAAAGGGGTGAAGATTATTTGGCAGTAATTTGAGTCTTAGAGTCTTTGTTAACAAGTGGCTCGGGCTTATGACTGCTTTCTTTTCAGATATTTAAGTGAGCCATTTTAGAGAGGCGAGTTCCTCACTGGTCCCATGCTGATTAATGCTTATCACTTTAGAGAACCAGAAAGAAAGCACCTCAAATACTGTTTCTTTCTTTTGATCAGCAGCTACTGTTAGAAATGGGACAAAATGGTTGTCAAACATATCATTTTAATGGAGTGCAAGCTCCATTAGATAGCTTCTGTCTCTTACTTTCTTTTATAGTAAATGGCTATTTTTGACTTGACTGTGATAATTGTTTCCTTTAAAGGACTTTTGCCTCTCTGCCTTTCCTCTGAGCCAAAAACACTGATGCTGGAAACAGTTTTCCCCTTCCATCCATCCAACAATATCATGCCTTCCTTCACTCTGGGAACTGGCTTTCTGCCCTACCCCAACTGCTTAATTTTTTTCTTTACTCATAAGTCTCTTGATTATCTCATTCTTGTTCTAATTTTTTTCTTCGTCTTCTTTTTATTTCTTCCTGCTTTAGTTTGCTTCCTTTCCCAGTATTTGCTTCAGTTCTTCTTTCCATAGAGGACATCTGAGATTATCTTTTTTTAACTTGGCAAGTGTCTCCACAGAATGTCTCTCTTCCCTTTCCCTAATCCTTCCCACGCTCATCTAGTATACTGGTCTCTGAATTGCAGTAGTCATTTACATCAGAATTAAATGAGTATTTTACTGGATGCCACCTTACATTCATTTTACATTAAAAAGAATAACTGTACAATGTGAATCATAGGGAATCATTTGCCATACTCTTCACTATTTGAATTCTTGTACCATTGTTTATTCTCACCTTAGACTCTGTAAAAATTTTCTTCCTACTGGGGAACAAAATCTACACCTATAGAATAAAAACCATTATGTCAGTGGAATTTACAAACACAAAAGTTGACAGTGGCAAGCTTCAGACCCAAATGGTAATGCATGATCTGCCTCTTACTTTAGAAGCACATTTTTGATAGTGGGATATAATTGTTCTCAGAAGTTACTTCTGGCTTTCAGTTTTACCCCTGTGCCTCACCAAAACTGGAAGTGTCTTACCATTCCCTTTCATTCTCCTGTGTCCAAGCTAGTGAGTGGAATGCTGAAACAAAGATCTCTGATGTTCCCCACTTGCTTGTTTGCGTTTATTTGATACGTGCCTGTCAGTTTTAAATGCTACACTTCCATCTCTGATGAATCTTCCTTCTAAAATATTTTAATCTATCCTTATTTGGAAAAATTAATCTTTGGCTTCATGTCACCAACTGCTTTTGTGTTGCAGTGATGAGCTGGATTCAGTACTCCATACTCACTCCTTTTCTCACTGTCTCCCCATAGACATAAGAATTTGGCACTGTAGCATGTTCCCAACCTCTTCTTATTGTCTTTGTTAGCCAAGGAACTTAGTTTTCCTAAATACCACACAAGCAACGGAGTACTTGAGACTGCTTTTCATATTATCTGCCCCTTGACAGACAAACCAACATAAATTAATAACATCTCCAGTGCTTAATTACTTTTGAAATTAATATTTATAACTAACTTGTAGTCTCTACCTGGTCACCTTCAGTTTCCAGCTGTTGCATATGTCGAGACCTTCATTTGTTAGACTCTTAAGTCTATTATTAATTTTTTTTTGCTTGGGTATATTCTAAGTTCAGGTTTTTTTCTTAACCTCCCTCTGAGCTAGGCAAATTGGATTGCAGAGTCTCTCAGATATCTTCCAATTCCTAACACTGTAATCTTTCTCATGATACTTTTCTGAATAATTTTCATCAATTTATAAGCATTTTTATTGAAACAAGAGGCAAAGAGGTAGATATCTTACTTAATAGTGGTCATTAACAGTGCTCCTTACATAGGTTACACAATATTTCATTGTGTACAATCTAGTTCAGTTAATTTAAATATCTACATTTTATGCCCTGGAATTTTAGCTGATTAATAAAGCTGTCCTGAAGCAAGCATTCAACAAAGTCCTTATGGAGGAAAAGGCTCCTTTGAAGGTCTCCAGGGAAGACCATTAGGAATTAAAGGCTTAAAAAACCTAGTATCTCCACTATTGTATGGGGAATTTGGGTTTATACTTGAAAACAGTCCATGACTCTGACTGAAACATCTAGGAACAGTTTATGTATCTAATTTGGTTAGGTGTACTGCATTGTATAATGATTAAGAACCAGGGCACCAAGGTAGTAGATGTTGCCTGAAGCCTAACTCAAACCCATGGTCCACTCTACGCACAGGTACAGCATAATAACATAGCCTTGAAAATGTAGTTAGTTCTCTTCTCCCTGCTTCTAAGAGGTTTTCATTCAAATTCAAGAAAAAAAAAAAGCAAACCCAAAAAAAACCCAAAAAACCCCCACCACAAACAAAACGAAAAACCAAACCAAAACACACACACACACAGAAAGAGAAAAAGAAAGGTTCCACATCAACATTATTCTGATTTTTTAAACCACTTCTCCCAGTTCATCTCAGTTTAGAGTTGTCAAACATGGAAAAGGAAGAAGAGTGGAAAGCTGAGAAATATTCACTATTATGTATTTACAATAATCGGAATCTCCTGTTCTTCTGTAGGTTCCTAAGATCAAACTCTTAGTGCGATTTAAGAACATCCCAGCAGTTCCAGCTCAGAAACTCCCACTGGTGGGTTTCACATTGCAGCTGAATGACACCACAGACCACAGTGAAGCCCCATCCATTGCAGCTCTGCCTTATGAAACTGCCCCCTTTGTATAACTTGGCACTGTTTGATGTGACTAACAGCCTCTGTCTGCTCGGGAGAGCTGTAGGCCTGAGTCAATATTTAGAGGAAGGAGCTGAATCAAACCGCGCTGTGTAAGGGAGTTTACTCTGCGGTTCAATGTGAGCTGCGGGTTAAGAACTCAGGCTTCGAAAGAGGCTAATTCAAACCTGCTGGGAAAAACCCTGTTCCCAAGGCTGATGGAGGGGAGGTGACCCTGTGGGAGAGAGAAGCTCCCTGAGGACCAAAAGAAATGTTCCTTCCTTGGGTGAGAGACAACCAGACCATCACTCTCTGGCCCCTACATCAACCTCTAGGCTTATAGCCTGTTCCCCAGATCCTGTTACCAACCACATGCATGGATCAATGGATAAGAAGGTTCTCGCTGTTACAGAGCCATCAATCCTACCCCAAAAGAGCATCCTACTGGGCCTCCTTGTAAATTGCCATGGGGGTGGGTCCTGAAATCTGCAGCTAGCAAAGGGACCTGAAATCCTTGCTCCTCTCTCATGAAACCACAGCATCCTGCAGCCAAGAGCCTTGACATGACCATATCAGGTACAGTCATCCAGTTGTAACATGGGATCCAGAGTCTAAATGCTGTCATTCCAGGGGCTGAAGTAAACTGCCAGGGTGAGCACCAGTTATCGAGCCTATTAGGCTGGACTGAACAAACAAAACTTTAGGGAGGATTGAAATGTTCGAAGGAGACTAAAGTGTCATTCCCCTGCCATTCCTGTATATCTCACAGCACTTTCCCAAGGTAAAGTCCAATATATTTACGTGAAGCAATGGGAACTGTATCTTTGGGAACACCATGTTACACAATTGTATCAAGAAAGACAAATAACCACTTATGCCCCTTATCGTGTGAAAAACAGCTATAAAGCCCATCCAGCTCTTAAATCAGGTTGATTAGGACTTTCCCAAGCAACAGGTGGCAATGCAGCTTCCCAGGGCTGATCTAAGGCCAGAGGGAAGATCTGTATATCTCACATCGTGGAACTTGTCCAAGAACTGGGTTGGCTCCTTATGCTGAGCAAAGCAGGGTTTAACCTCCAGTTTTCTCACACAGGTCATGTTTTGTGCCAAGTTGCTGGCAGGGTAGACAGGCATTTCCTGAGCATGTCCAGCTGCTTGGAGCAGGAAAATGAGATCTGCTCAGCCCTGCAGCAGTCCTGGCTATCTGAAGGGCTTATTTCCATGGCTGTGAATTCTGGCAAGTGGAGTGGAGGTGGAAAATTAACCATGTGATATCGGAGATTGTGATCTTGATATTGTCACAGTGACACAGCTGTGCTAATCTTACCTCATTTTTGGATGTTATGCTAGAAGAACTACTCTTTCCCTTCCCATGACCTTATGGAACTCAATTGGCCTCCTACTTTGAATCTTCCACGCATGACATATTACTGTGTTGTGTCCTCCATTCCATCCTCCCTCCCCCTCCCTCAGGGTATGCTTGAATAATTATTGTTTCCTTCTGATGTATTTTTGAGTAGTTCATTCTCAATGCAGCCTTACTAGAACAAGCAGTATCAATCAATCTCAAAACACAGGGTTTGCAGGAAAATTTTCCATCATCAAATTGCTTCTCAGATCTCTCTAATTTCATTTGTCACTAATCCCAACCTCACACTTTTTGAAAATCTCTGCAGATGTGCTCTCTGCAGGTAGTTTCCTAGATGCATTTGATTTATCATCCACTGCTTTCACTGCAAAAACAGACTTCAGATTTTGGAGGCAAATGGCATTAAGAGGCAAAATCACATACCTCTACAGTACAGAGTTTACCATCAAAAGACAGGCTCTTTCAGAAAACTGAAGTGAATTACAATTGCGGGAATTACAATAAGGCAAGCAGAAAAGTCTTGTGACAATTAACTCTTGTAAAATAGCTGTTTGGACAGGCCTGTTTAGTTATGTTGGCAGGAAAGTCAGAGACAAGCTAAACCAGCTTCAGTGCAAAGTACAGCAGCTGTCTGCTCACAGCAGGCAGGGCATGTGTACATTTTGAAGTCTGAACTGTATCTCTCCAGTCCTGAAATGCAACATCTCAGACACCCTCCTCCCTATACCCGCCCCACATCACCCCCCCCACCACCCCCCGCCCCAAATCCTCCTGTACCGCTTTAAGGATCGAATGATTAAGTTAACGTTAACCAGATGGGAGCTTTGATACAGATAGATGAAAGCAGAAAAGTGCAGACACTAGAGAGAGAAGGGAGTTACTGTACCTCAGCAAAAGTCACCCAACTTCCAGTAGCTACTGGCTGCTGCTGCTGCCCTCTGATAACAGTGGCTTCTTGCGTGCTGACCGCTGAGCTACCTTCAATGTCAAACTGAAAAACGTTTCCCTCACTTGAGGCTGTGCTGGAGGACAAGCATCTCAAAAAGAATAATATAGGAGAAAAGAGGGGCCAGGCGGAGATCAAAGCCATTTCCTCCCCTTACATCCAGCAGTGGTCTTCTAGCGTCTCAGTAATTGTTTACCCTCTTCTGCAATCAGCCCCCCTTGGCTTAGTGGTGCCTCAGTTATTTTAACTTTCTTTCAGCATTCAGTTTCCAGATGTGGCACTTCAAGGCAGTCTAACCAGATCCCAATTTAATAGAGGGGGAAAAAAAAAAAAAAAGGAAAAAAACAGAGGGAAAAAAAAAAAGGAAAAGAAGGGAAGAAAAACGCTTTTTGCTGCCTCCCTCGTTCACTCTCCGTGCCTGTGGCTCCTCTTTTTCCCTAGAGGCTCCGGCACAATAACATACAGATGGGCAGTGCTTAAGCAGAGAGTGTCAAACAGAGATTGTATTCCAGGAAAGCACCGCTGGCTCCCCAGCCACCTTATCTCCCCCTGTCAGGATACAGACTGACGCTCCGTTCAGTGCTCTGGCTTCCTTCACATGTTCACATCATTCCCTTTTTTACCTTTCGTATTGAGACCCTCCCACTGAAACTTTGCAGTTCAGAAAGTGAGGTCACCCTTTCCTCCCCCTCTACACCACCCCCCTACAATTCCATGCGACCTCTCCACACAAATCATTGACTCTAGTGACTGTTTATTTTTTAACACTCCAGTTTATTCAGGGGAAGGCAGAAAGGCGACAAATTTATTAAAAAACCTAGCTAGAAGAACCTTTCTTTGCAGCATGGGGGAGGGGAGGCTGTGGGCGGGAGGAGGAGGAGGAAGAGGAGGAGGAGGAGGAGGAGGAGGAGGAGAAGGAGGAGGAGGAGGAGGAGGGAGACAGCCTGGCTGTGCCATGGGCTAAGAGGTCTAAGTGGTTTCTCTAACATGCTTCATTCAGTTCCTTTCCCTCAAGCCCACCTCTCAGCTTCTCCTTGGCTCGTGAAAAAGAATATCGTTCACTGCGATTTTGGAAAATGACTTCATTCCTCAGACTCATGAACTTTTATTTACAAAGAGCATCTTGTATTCCTTTTTAAAGAGATGCTTTGTGAGGCCCTGGTAACAAGGCTTGCACTGTGTATATGAAAGCGAGCTGAATATATTGCCCACAGCTCACTTAATTTTATGGCTACAACCTCAAAAAGACAAGACAGTAACCCTTGCTAGGTTTCAAGATGAAGTCGGGGTATAATTATACTAATGTGCACCACTCCAGACAAGGGGGCAGCAGCCTATCCCTCAGAGGTCCTGTGTGCAGGGGGTGGTAGCATCATTGTCCTGTCAGGCTTCATTCTTAAATCTCCATGAAAATCAGTTTATTGGGCTTCATTCTTAGAGTGGATTCCTTCGTTTTCCCTCCCTCCATCTGTTCCTTTTTGATTGAAGGTATTGTCAATGAAGGAAGCAGCCTACAGAGAATTAAGGGTAAAATGAAGTGTTTTGGTCATCTGTTAACTTCCACATACCTGTAGGCACAGTTTTGGGCCCACAAATTCTGTACAGAGGGACTTAGAGAAGTCCACCATGAATAAACTCTGACTTCAGATTCAGATACAGTGTAGTTGAGCAAGCAAGGCCACTCAAGGTTGTGAGAAAAAGTATTACCCCAGCAAAGAAGAAAATGGTGTGAGACACAAGGCTATCAGGTTTGCAACCAAGGTTTGTAGGAGGAAATAAAATATATTAAGGGTGTTTGCGAGACGTTCTATCCTGAGAGGAATAGAAGCGTCTCTTGGTTAGCTGAACCTGATACGATGGCAAACACACTGTCCTCCAGGAGCCTGAGGGTGAGACATCATTAAGGGCTGCCAGGACTTTTCTAATTCTTTTTGGTAATGGCAGTCATGGGAATGGCCTGTCTGAAGGCTCAGGAAGTAGGAGACCAGGGAGGGACCAGGCAGGGATTCCATGAGCCTCCCATTAGGCCTCCTGCTGCAGGGATAAGCTTGGGGTGTAAAGATAACATTAAAGTGGGGGCAAAAAAGAAAACATCTCGGCAGTGAGTGACAGAATCACAATTCTCATGGTGGCAATGTAGAGTTTTAACCACCCAGTGACCTGTGCAGTAAATTACTGGAATATGTGTGAGACAATTTTTTGAATACTTTTCTTTCTGAAAAAGCAACCACCGCTTGAACTTCTACATCTGCTCCCAGGAATTTGGCAGGAGGCTGGCCAGTTTAGTGAGGCAGGCTTTTAAGCGGAGGACTCAGGGGTGGCATCCAAAGTGGCAATGCTCACAGCATTCCATACAGCTGGGGAATAAACCAGGATGGTCACAGCAGCAGCAAGTGTTCCTTAGTTGCCTCTCAAGATAAGAACCAGAAGGCCAACCACCTGAAGGGTGTGTATGGCTGTAGTGGATCCTCTTGCACTCCACCTGGGAAACCTGCATGCTCAATTAATCCTCTGAAATGCCTGTACACCAACACATGCAGCGTGGGGAATAGACAGGAGAAATTAGATAGAGATCTGTGTGCATTCACGGGGCCATGATCTCACTGCAATTACTGGGACGTGGTGGGATAGCTCGCATGACTGGAATGCTGTCATGGATGTCCATGTGTTTTTAAAAAGACAGGCCAGCAAGGTGAGGTGGTGGAATTACTTTTTATGTGAGAGAGCAAATCTGATGGATAGAGCTCTGCCTAGGGGTGAATGAAGAACTAATTAAGAGCTTATGGGTAAGAATTAGGGATAGGCTAACTGTTGTGGGTGTTTACTACAGACCACATGGTCAGGAAGAGGAAGTGGATGAGGCCTTCTACAGGCAGCCAGAAGTAGCCTCACAATCACAGGCACTCACTGGGGACTTCAACCACCCTGCTTTCTGCTGGAAAGACAACACAGCTGGGCACACACAGCCCACGAGGTTCCTTCACAGCACTGACGATAACCTTTTGACACCGGTGGTGGAGCAGCCAATGAGGAGAGGTGTGCTGACAGACCTTGTACTGACAAACAAGGAAGAGATGGCTGGGGATGGGAAGTTGTTTGGGGGCAGTCTTGGCTGCAGTGACCATGAGAAGATGGAGTTCAGGATCCTGTGTGGAGGAAGCAGGGCAATAAGTAGAATTACAACCCTGGAGTTCAGGAGAGCTAACTCTGGCCTCTTCAAAGATCTACTTAGAAGAACCCCATGTGTTAGAAGGTAGGGGGGTTCCAAGAGAGCTGGTTAATATTTAAACATTACTTTCCCTAAGCTCAAGATCAGTACATCCCTTTGAATAAGAAATCAAGCAAAGGGGGCAGAAGACCTGCATGGATGAGCAAGGAGCTTCTCGCAAAACTCAAATGAGTAAGGAAGTTTATGTAATGTGGAAAAACGGACAGGCCACTTGGGAAGAACATAGAGACATTGTCAGAGTATGCATGGATGTGAAGAGGAAGGCTAAGGTCCATTTGGAATTAGATCTGGTAAGAGATGTCAAGGACAACAAGAAGGGCTTCTTCTAGTACATCAGTAGCAGAGGGAAGGCCAGGGAAAATGTGGGCCCTCTGCTGAATGAAGACGATGTCCTAGTGATAAGCATACGGAGAAGGCAGAGTTACTGAATGTCTTTTGTGCTTCAGTCTTTACTGCTGAGGCCAGTGCTCAGGAATCTCAGAGCTTGGAGGCAAGAGAGGATGTCTGGAGAAAAGAACTTTCTCTTTACCTAAATGATCTCTAACCTGATCCTCCTTGACAAACTCGACACCCAGAAATTCGTGGGGCCTTATGGGATGCCACCCACAGGTGCTAAAGGAACTGACAGATGTTATTGCTAAGCCATTCTCTATCATCCTTGAAAAGTAGTGGAGAACAGAAGAGATGTCTCAGGACATCTCTCACACAGGACACACAGGAGTGGAGTAAAGCCAATGTCAATCCAGTAATTTCCAATAAAATATATTATGTGAAATGTCCTGAGTCAGGACTGTTCTGCCTGCAACAGTAATGAATATAGAAGTCTTGGGAATGAAATGCTGAAT
The DNA here is from genome assembly GCA_038380795.1 of Pyrocephalus nanus. Taxonomy (NCBI): domain Eukaryota; kingdom Metazoa; phylum Chordata; class Aves; order Passeriformes; family Tyrannidae; genus Pyrocephalus; species Pyrocephalus nanus. The sequence continues at coordinate 47,263,857 of CM076260.1, forward strand.
GAGAACAATGGTGAACCAGAAAAATGGTGAGCTTTGTGGGCCTTGCTCAGCACAACTGACCATCTGCACCCTGCACATTCCATTCTTCTTCAATTATTCTTCTGCTTCAGCAGAGCAAGAAATACCATTAGAAATATCATTAAGGATGCTTATATTACAAGTTCTTCAAGTAAAGCCTGATATGTATTGCATATATGTAGCAGATACACAGAGGGACTTCAGAGTGTGATGAAGGTGTCTCACCTAGTAGGTTATTAATAATGCAAAATGTCTGAAACACATTTATAGAAAACAGAAAATAGCATTCTTGAAATGGGCAAAAGTTACCAACTTGTTAACCAAAAAGTTAACAACATTGTTACCCATCACATTCCTTTATGTAAACAACAAAGATATTCATATCCCTGTAAAAGAGTTCACCATGCTAATTTACAGCCCTTTGAGAGAAGAAATTTGGTAATTATTCCTTAGATCAAAGTCCTAAAAGGAGGAACATGTCTGCTTTGTGTCTTTGGAAAATCCCAGACTGGCCCAAGGCCTTAGAAATCTAAAAAAATCACATGTTATGATTCTATATAACAAAGAAAATACAGATAAATTCAAATGGTAGAGTTATTAAATAATGAATAATTTATTCTGAAGAAATACAAAAAATAGAAGAACTCAAGAAAAACACAGTTTGTTACAGCTCACTAAATCTAAATTTCTTTGCAAATATATTACTCCCTTAACAGAAAAATAATAACCAAAATATTCTTAGCAGAAAATATAATATATATATTAATTTCCCTAAATATCACTATACAATGAAACAGATTGTTAAAGAAAACCTGCTTACAAAAGCAGTTTCCTGCATTTAATTTCAAAAATTTTCAAATATTGTATTCTTTTAAAAAAAGGTAGATTTGTGTAAAATTTTAGAAAAATTAAAATAATGCATAGAGTGCTTATAAAACTAAAACCTCTGAGTATAAATTTATGCTGTGGTGGATGTTGACTTTCTTTATCTTTGGCAGAGATGATGTGACTGTTATGTAAGTAATCTGAGATTTGGAACAGGAGTTCTTCAGTATGGCAGGGTACAGAAACAGGAGTTTCTCCTTCTGTTCTCGCTGTATCATCTTTTCTTTTTACAAGTTCCTTCCCCATCTTTAACATTTGGTTTTGATTCACTGTGATAGACAGTAGGACTGGCGAAAGACAAAAGGAAGAATCCAGTGGAAGGCTTATTACAAATAATATATTCCAAATTAACCAATCTCAGGCTGTTGTGTGTGGGCCATGGTGGTTTGTCAGTTCCCAGTGGGACATCTGCAAGCAGCCTGTTGAGCTTTAGTGCCAAATATTACCAGTTAAACATTTGACAATGTTGCATGGTGGTCCAATGGAAATCTTGACAGTCGACTGATGTTTGTGATCCAAAATGTGTTCAAAGGACCTTTGTAAAGGTTAGAAGACGTTGGAAGCATGTGTATGCATCATCAAATAAATTAGCTGTCTACAATCTGTACTAGAAACCTATAACAATCAAGGTGTATCAAGCAATAATTTGTCTGTTACAGTTTGTGCCAGAGAGAGATGCTAATAAAATCTTAGTTATGCAAATGAAAAATCACTTTTGTTACCTTATTTCCCGTGCTTTAGATTATGTCATACTAGGAAAAGTCTGAGTTTGCAGGTAGAAGATAGAATTTATTCTGTAGGGTTCAAGGATGACATACCATCAGACTTCAATTTGTAGATCTAGTGCAAGGAGACATAAGCATGTTCTTTGCTTCTTTACCATACTAGTGAAGTGTGCAATCTATTTATTTTCCTTCATGACAAAACTTCAAAGCCAATAGCTCTCATCCCTCATGGTATTAGTTACTAGCAACACTGGGATCTAGCTCATTTCAAGTTGCTTACAGCTAATCTTATCGTGTTTCTGTGCCTTGATGCTTGTTACTGTCAAATTTTTCCACTCTTAAATTAAGCATGCCAAAATTTTGCAAATATGATGAAAATATCATTATTCTGTTGTATTACAGTAGTTAAAGGCAGCCTTGTTTAGTGAGAAAGATGTCTGAAAGTTTCCATCTCCAGAGTGCAATAGGAAAAAAGTTGCCTGTCTTTCTTGCTTTAAACATTGTCCTTGGGAACTGTATGGACTTTGTAAAAGTAGAAATGAATCACAACATATGTAATACTGAATAACTTACTTGAAAAATCCAACTATCCTGCTTGCTAAAAGTCAATCAGATTTAGAATAGTGTTTTTCCCAATTCAATGTCCTCTCCCCAGTGGTAACCAATAAGTAATAATACCATTTTCATAGCTTTTCAATACTTCTTTCAGTACTTCTGGTCATTTTTGACATTCATATCTGAACCCCCTGGGACTCTTGATAAGTCATTATTTCTTTTGAATGGCCTGAACTGTAGAGGAGCTATACTACCATTAATTATATTATCTATTTCATTTCTTACAGATTGTAAGGTTCTGTATGCTTCTGTGACATCTTCTCTACACAAATTGCTTAGAGGTGGGTAAGAGGTGTTAACCTAACTTCAACTGTAGAAGGGTGCATGAGAAAGAGAAATATCACAATTATTAGGAGTGTTACATAAATAGCAAAGACTCGTTGATGTTAAAAAATGAACGAGAGGAGGTGGGACTGGTGAGGTGGAGGTGAAGGGTATTTGTGGGGATGGAGGCTGTGCATCTTGTCTTTTGTAGATAAACAGTTGAATCTTTTCATTTTAAGTTGCAGTTCTTGTGCCATCTCAGCAGCGGTGAGAGGACCATTGCAATACTCTAGTTATTCAGTTTGTTCTGACCCAGTGTTTTGCTCTGGCACCTTGGCTTGCACATCCAGAATGTAATATTTCCAGAACGCCTCTCATAAATATATAAGACAAAATTAGCAAAGACAAATCTGTTCAGTCTGTTATAGCCAGGAAACTGATACTTGAAAACAGCAACTCATCATACAGAAGAAAGTAGATGTCTCTGACTAACAAAGTGTTAGCAACTTCTTTTGAAATTGATGGGAATGAGCTTCAGAATCAGACTCAAAGGATAGAGATTAATTGTAAGACAGACACACATTGTGATATTATTTATAGGCAGATAGGGAAACTGATACCTTGTTATAGTTAGTGAAGTCACTATGTGTTAGTGAAGACAGAAATCCTCACTGAGTGGTCCTGCAAAATGCTGAAAGTCTAGGATGTAGATGGTGGATCCTTTTCTGTTGTTAATTGAGTACTCATTTATTTCTCAAAAAGATTACATAGGTAGAGAGAAATGGGTTTGCACATTTTAACCAGACTAGTGATAGGTGAATAGTGATCCAATTAAGATAAATCCTTCTCTTAAAGTGAAGGCCAATCCTAAACTCAAATTTCGTTATATTTTTTCCTTTTGCTCTTCTCCTTGCAAATTTTCTCCAAATCTCCAGAAACATACTTCTTAATTTATTAATCCTTCATGATTTCATTTGTGTCCTCACTGCCTCTGAAAACTTACTGGAGAGTCCTCAAAGCTACAACAGTGCCTTTGTGAGGCTGCCCTATTAGTCTAATGATTTGTCTCCTTGACTTTACCTTGGCTGCTTCATTGAAACCTTGGCCACAAGGGACTAGCTGCTCTTCCTGGTCAAGGCAGGAAGAGTTTACTCTAGCAACAACAATAAAGAAAAGTAAACAAAAAAATATAATACCTCTTCTTGCTTTATTTCTAAACCATCATTCTCAACTTGTTTTTGGAACTCACACCCTGATAAATTGGCATACTTAATTACTACATTCCTGCACAGTGCTTCTTGCATTATGCTTTGCCACAAATGGACTGCCTTCCTCTCTGTGTGGTGTCTTCAGACATTTCCCTTTCTCTTCCAACTTGTTTATCTAATTTAAGTTGCATATCTCTACTTTTTTTTTCAATCTTCATTCTCCCTCCAGGAAAGCTTCCCCACCCTTCCTCATCAGTTGTTTGATCATAGTAATGGAACATTGGCTAAAGAAAATGAGCTGCATAAAAATCCACACTGAACTTTACAACCCCTGTAGAAGTGCCCATAAAACAGCTTTCCAAAACAGAAAAAAATCTCACCCAAAAGCCCAGATCCTGGAAAACTGGCGAACAACTCTCCTGAATCCAACAGTGCTTAACTTAGCCTTGGATATGAAGTCACACAGAAGTATATACTCCATCTCACTGCCAAAATGCCTCCCATGGATCCTGCACAGTGAGCACAAAGACAAAATTGTCTCAGATCCCTTCAAGTTTATGCTCCACACCCCAAGGATACGGTTGTGACCAAAAAGGAGAATGTCACCTACAGCTGACAGCAAAAAATGTGATCTGACAGAGATAACGAAAGAAATACTGAGAACACCAATAGTTTAACTAGTGCAGCAAAGCACTCACTGAAGCTCATTTTCTGGCAAGTTTCACAGGTTTTAAAGTCTCCTCTAAACTCTGAACTTACGCTGACATGTCCCTTTGTGCTAGATGTAGCGGAGAGATAGCAGACTTGCAAGAACATTCTTTTCCAACCCTGCATGTCCCATAGGAGGACATCCCAACACGAGTCAGTTCTGTCTGCTCAGTTATTCCCTTTTTAAGCATTGCACCAGTTTTAAAACTGCTCTGGGCCAGCAGTGCTTGAAAACCAGCCTTTGTTGGCTTGCATAGCAAACCTAAAATGCAGTCAAAACCTTTCCTACTGTGATAGGAAAGAGAAAAGTTGCCCTGTAACATAAAGAGTTCAGAAAGGCAGATTCAGAATATTTACGTCTTGATTATTGTATCACACCTATTGCTGTGTAATCTGATGGGAAAATTTTCAAATGCTTCGTTTCTCTAGTACAGATTTATGTTTGTTTAAGTGGAGGGATCTGTGAATGTGTTCTGTCTTACATTACTGGTTTTGGATGCTAAAATTACTTCCCCTAAATGGCCCAGTAAGCAAGGAGGAGGAATAAATTTTGATTGCACTCTGCCACCTGTACTTCTGACAGCTTAATTTGTTAATATCAAGTCTGCAGGCACTAAATGAATGCTCATGAAAGTCTTGCCTATCTGATGAAGGGCACTGGCTAGTATGATGCAATTAGCTGAGCTCATCGATTATGATAGACAGCTGGAGCTTTCTGAGTTTTTCTGAAAGAGCTTAATCAAAGGCATCAGAATAATAGAAGCTCTCTAAATGAGAATGGCAGTGAACTAAGACAGTTAATTAGATTTTTTTTTTACATTGTTGTGCTTATTATACTACCCATTTGTCCTTGACATTTAAGTCTCTACCACAAGTGAACGTAACTGTATTGCTGATTTCACTGCAATCAAAAACAGTTTTAATTTGCATAATAAGCTGAAAGTATTTGTTTAAAACTAAGACCAATAGTAATGCAAAAAAAAAAAAAAAACCTCACAAAATTTTTCAGGAATTTCATGTTCTCTCTTAAGATCTAGGATGATAGAAGTGACTTTCACATACAATAAACACTGTTTTTCAGATTTTTTTAATTTACTTTATTGTACATTTTTGTTATTTTCACCCTGGCAAACTGGTGGATTCAATGGAATAACAAAATCATTCCCTTTGACAAGAGGCACAATACCAGCTCACCCTACTAGCCTGCTAGCACTGGGGCTGGCTGAGCAGCTGTCCCCTGTCCCACTGCCAGGAAATGCTGACAGCAACAGCTACACCATTTCAGCTGCTAACTGTTTCCATAGCAAGTTTTGATGGCTAATGAATTGCGTAAGTGCTACCCAGATCTGTTCAGATCTGAGCAAAAAACGGCAGCTTTGAGATGTCGACTGCTTTGAGAGAGACCCAGCACCACCTAAAGCTTCTTTCACATGTGTGGGTCAAGCCCTATTTGCAGTGACTTTACCTGGTGTGATAAGACAAATCAACCATACTGCTTTTTCTGGTAAAGAATGAAAAAGAGTTTAGGAGATACCAGCATCTTTCAGCTGGCACAGAGTGTTTTGCTATGACAGCAGCCAGCCACGATGAAGCCAACAGACAGAGCAGTGTGCATGCATGTTGAAAATTGGCTGATTTAGTTGCTTACCCACACGTACAAATGAATCCTGGTAGCTCCCTAATTGCCAAGCTATTAGCTATGCAGTCAGGCAGCTCCAAGATTAAGCAAGTCCCTTTAATTTTAGACACTTGCTTTCATAACTGTGAGGAAATCCATGTTGCTTTGTCCACTTTTATTAATCTATCAGAGATCAGGATGTGTACGCATGCAGACAGGAATTGTATAAATCTCCGAACAGATCAGTGCTGTGAGGCAACTGCCCTTAGGTACACGTGCTGTGTGGATGACCAGAGGGAGTGAATTCTTCTCTGGTGTCTTAGGCAGACTTTATCTGCAACAAGAAAAGTCATTCGCCTTTAATAATAACCAGAACTTTTACTTGATGACTTTTTCTAGACAGTAGAAAGTTACTGACTTCATTTGGGATGATCGCAAACATGATGTGGTGAGTTTTGAAGGCAAATTTGCTACACACTTCTGAGGCTTGTGTTGATGGTACAAGCTATTGTTTTTGGGGAAACTGCCCTTTTGACATCTCCTCAATTCTGTGTTGGAAGTTCAGGCCTTCTGGGAAAAACTCACTGCTAGATACCTGACATCTGGAGAAATAGTGGTCTGTTTAGATATCTTTTTGAAAACATTTTGCTAAGCTTTGCACTGGGCTCAGATGATTCTCCTGGGCTGGGCTGAGAATACTTTTTTGAGAAACCTCTCTTCATAAGGCAAGTGAAGGATGTAACAAGACCTGGTTTCTGAGCTGAAAGTGTTTAACAACCCTAACAAATGGGTAAGCCTTATGGGTCTGTCACTGCAGGCTACCAGTCCAGCTGGGATAGCAGCCTTACAACCTGTGATGAGTGTGGATGGATGCCACTTGTACTCCAGCTTCAGTGATCCTCTTCTTGTTCCACAGAGCTCTTTGCCTTGTGCTTTGTGAATGGAACAATCCAGTCAAGCTAACATCTGTAGTGTAGATGCAGCCAGGACCAGAAGACTCACCCACACAGAATCAAGTGACCTCACCAGTGATTTAATTCTACATAGTGTGGTATAGTCAGACTTTTCAGGTTCTATATTTATTTTAAAAGCAACACCAGTGGATATATCCCAGTCCTCCTGATTCTGAGTCTACCATATCCTTCCATCACACATTCTGTGCCTCCATAGCATCAGCAATTATCCTGGAAGTTGATGGGAAATCCAAACGAGTAGCCAGTATCATTCTAATAACTCCTGACAAAGCTGCAGAATAAAAAGCACTTTAAATGTTTTTTGCTTACCACTAATCTGACAGTAGAAAATACACCTTGTTAAAATCCCTGGTATGGAGACAACTGTAAACCCGTTAGTGCTTTGACACCATTCCCATTGGGATTTCCAAGAAAACTAATACTTTCTTTAGTGACTGTCACTAGTTTCCATTACTGGTAGCTGCCAAAAAGTTTTCTTCACTTCTCACTTAGGTTTTATTCTTACTTGTAGCTGCAAAAACTGTCTTTAAGCTCCTATTTTCTGTTCTCTGTTTTCCTTAGTTGAGAAGAATAGTTAGAGGTTTAGATTGGTTTTGTTTTCTGTAACAATCTTTCTTGATCTTTCCCTAGCTCCAGACCTTATTAGGTTTTGCAAATGCTTGAACCAGACAACACGGTGGTTTCCTAAATTTTACTTGTGTGATGGGGGCTGTTGCATGTTCATGGCTGTTGCAGTGGCTGCACTTATTGTATCCATAGCAGCCAACATCACACTTGACTGCTTTGGAAATGGACTCTATGTTTTCATGCAAATCCTCTGATTTGCATGAAATGATGAATTGTTCACGCAGGCCATCAAATTAAACAAAAGTAATTTCCTTTTTTGGTTGCATTTGCAAAAAGACAAAAGTGATTGCTCTGGGCCTCATACTGTAATTTCTCAGTGCTTGCTGCTCTAGAGCAGGTTTTCCTGTGGATGAAATCAAGGTATCTAAAAGTCTTTTGTTTGCCATTTTCCAGGTCTGACACACTACAGGCTGTTGCCTCTCTCAGGGCGTATGATTTGAACATTGTTCATCATTGTTCATCATACAAGATATCCTTTCCTTTTTGATTCTTTTGCCTTCTCATTATGTCAGTGGTACCTGACCTCTCACCTTCTCACCTATCATCATGTGTCTGATTTGTCCTATGAATATTATTCTGTGCTAAGATGCTCACTTAGTTCTCTTTCTTTGAGGCAGCAAAACCAGAAAGTTTTAATATTTTAAGCTCATGAAGTTTGGACTGTTGTCATCTGGTATGAGATGTCCAGTTTATAGGTTACATTTTTAGGCTAGATTTCACAGTTTTTACACTTGTGGGTTAGCACTGAAAGTTCAATTCTGGAACCTCTTGCTTGTTGCCCAGCTGTTGTTGGCTAATGGTCAATTTAGGCTACCCTGGCTTTGGTTGTGGTAGCCTGAAGTTATTGCTCTAGACTGCAGGAAAAAAATTGCAAGTAAACTCCAAACAGCAAACTTTTAAACTTTCATTGCAAATTTGCCATGCAGTTTTAAGGGTGCCATCAGGGATAGAAAATTTTGTCATGAAAGGAAAGAAGAATCTTTCCATAAGCTTCCTTAGAACCGCTTAGAGAACAACTGAGAGAACTGTTTCTTTTTTATACAATTAAATGGGATAATAAAAGTCCCAAAACCTGTTTAAAAACAAAAGGAAGTTGCTCTGGCCGGTCTTTTAATGAGTAATTTCTGGAAAAACTTCCTACATAATTATGTAGATCTGTTGGCAGTTTCATGGTGTTTTACTCCAGTAATGCTGTTCAAAACCATGAATATGATAAGCAGGATACACTGAGTGCAATCATCAAATGTGAATTTATTCAGATTCTTACTGTCCTGTTCTCACTCTTCTGCCTTATTTTCAAAATCCCTGAGAATTTATGCTGATCTAAATCCATGTGTTAGCCCTGGACTTTTTCTGAATCTGTGGTGAGCCGATTCAGGGAGCTGAAAAGGAAAAGAAGTGACCTTGCAAAGCAAGGTAAATTGTTTTCAGTCAATGTGGCTCTCTGAACTTGGTTGCTAAGAGATCAGCAAGTACCAGTACAAGTGCAAGCTTAACAAATGCTCTAGGAAAAACAGCTGTATTTTAGAAGCAGAGTATCCTAAATCTTACCTAATGCCTGGCTTCTGAATGATAACATAAATCTGGATTTACCAACTTCTTTTCTAGAATAACTTGCTTTTCTTTTTCCCAAACGCAGAGTTTGTTGTCACTCATTAAGACACTCTTTGATAAAATAAAATGCAAAGCAAATATCTGAACTGACTTATTGTACTACCACATGCCAGTAAGAAAATATAAGTAGAATGTTTCAAAATATAACAAGACTGCAATCTTTTAACCAGGTCATGTGCATCAGTTCACAGTTCTGCCAAATGAGCAGGTAAGGTGATGTCTTGACCCCACTGGAATCCATAGGAGTCTTCTGATTTACTTGAACCAGGATTTGAATACAAAACTTTTTTTCTTACAAGAGAAAGCAGAAGACCAGAATTTACTGTCTCTGCATTACTTGTGTCAAGTGGCCACACTTGAATATGTAAATATATTTTTTTGTATAAAAGGGGGCTCACAAATGCAGGGGAAAAAAAAGGGATTTAAAAGAGAAAAGAGGGGATAAACCTCTAGAATCAAATCACAAGTTATTGAACGTATGTATATATTGATCATTGTAACATATAGTCCAAGAAAACTGATATTTAGCAGGAAAGGAATGCTTAGGGAAACATTTATTTAATCTTAATAGATCTTATTAAATTTAGTTTAATAAAACTTAATTTTTAGAACCATGCACTCATATCATAGGCTGTAGTGGGATCTGTACAGTTGTGACACCTTGAAACACCTAACGTTATTCTTTACCTGCTAAAACAATTATCTCTGTCAGTGAAAAACTTTACCAGATTATTTGCTGGGATACAATACAATACAGAGGATAAGGCCCAGAACTTACATTCCTATATTCTTACATTTATTTGAAAAAATTACTAAAAGATACAAAAATATATAAGGACATTGCAAGACAACAGACATTGTCTGTTGTCTGACACAGACAGCTCAGATATTGTGGCTTATCCCTTTCTCTGATGAAACATTGTCAAGGTCAGGCTATTACTCTGACATAGCATTGATTGTTTAGGCAGAGGGAAAACAACCTTTTCAACACAACTATGTCAATTTGAATATGAGTAATATTTATCAACACTTAATCTGGGAAAGGTCAAAGCTGTAATCTGAAATAAAAGAGGAAGATTCTGAGCAGTTTGGCCATCAAGACTGAAAGCCAGAGCTCAGCTGAGCCTCAGCAAACATGTGATCAATTCTACTAAAAAGAAAAATAACGAAAAGAAAAGAGAAAGACAGTTTTAAACACAAGCAGTCCTTAGCAGAGTGTATTGTTCACCCTGGTGTTCACTCCATATTAATCCATTCCAGAGACTATGCTAGTACACAGCAGTGTTGTTTTAAAAAGCCTAGCGTTTGACTGCTGTTTTTCTTGTACAGAATCCTGGAGAACTGGGATTACATCTTTTGCCCTCACTACCTGAATACATTCAATTCCTTTCAGCAATATTGCAAATTAATTCTCCCAGAAAAGGGAGGAGTGGAAATGAGGAGAAGGACGAAGAAGAGGAAAATGTCAGCACTTAAAAATGCTATGGGTTTAATTTGGACTAGAAAGAGACTTCACATGTCTGGAAGCACAATAGCTCTTTCAAGGCCCAAATTATCCTCATATGATGACCTTTTGAAACAGTTTTTTAAGAGGGATCACGTCATGACTTGGAATTTGGATGCATTTTCAAGTGCAGTGACAGCTTCATTGATAAGATTTTTTCTGCTACTTCTCTCTGGTTCCTGATAAATTCAGAGAAACTGGATATGAGAAGAAACTGGAATTTTCCAGCTTTTAGTGAAGGTTCCTTCCTCAGTGGCTATCATTAAATGTTCATGAGATGCTGGGATACGGAACATGGGCTTCACTGCAGTCAGTGGAGCTGCAGTGCTTTACAGCAGTAATGAGCAGCAGTAACAGACTGGAAACATCTTTCCTACATGTTTCAGGCAAAACTGATTTCATCACACTCTCTAGACCATGGGTAAGACAGAGATTCACAGAGACCACCAACATGCTAAAATAATGTGGAAGTGATTGCATTGTAGGTAGCGTAAATATTTTTCACCTCCAAGATGATGCAATTCCAGATTGGTTTTCCGTTACTGAGTGTAGTTTGGCTCTTTCTTGTCTTTCTTCGTCAAACATCTCTTAATATTCTTTACAAGATCCCGCTTTCAAATGGTCTAAAGTAAGAAGAGCAAAATGAGGGCTGTGTAGACAACTGTTTTCTTAATTATTTATTTTGCACTGTGAGGGAAAGGAAAGGTAACATAAACTTATAGTATTTTATCTGTTTGTTTATATGTCCTACTAAAAGATACAGAAGGGTTTTTTGCCATATAAGAAACCAACTTTGGAATCTTTGGACTCAAATATACTGACTGTAGCATCTTTTGACTAAATGTTTGCTAAAATATTGTGTTTTATGCCTGAGGTAAACAGTCAGGGAAGGAAAGAAGGTAGCATGTACTCACCAGTTTATTTCCTTGTGTAATGCAGATCTTATTGCTTTGTCTAATTCTGGCTGTAGAAAGTGCTGGCAGAATCAGGAGTTTGGTAGATATCTTGTGTTTACTCTTAAAATAAAAAACACATCCATTTTAGACTTTACCCAGAATGGCCACAAGGCTACTAATTACCTTTAACAGGCAAGTTTCCCTAATTTTTTGCTCTGAATCTGCCTAAAACACAGGAATGGGCTGTATAAAATAAGAGAAGACTTTTATTTGTAGACAGAAGCAGCACAGCATCACATTTGGAAAAAACTCTGCTGGCATAAATGAGGTCTGTATAAAGTGGTCTCCCTTCTGTATCTTTGGCTATAGTCTATTTTCTGCCTGGCTATGAAATGTTTGGAGCATGAATCACTCTCTTAACCAGCACACTGCTGCCTCTGGAACAATTTCTCAATTAGAGAAATGCATGAGAATGAACTTTGCACTCTCCCTTTTCCCCCCAAAAGTAGTTACAAAGGTATTGCCACACTAAGTGTATGTCTCTCTTATAGGTTAGCAGGCTTTGAGTGGGCTCTTCCCTCCTCTTTCCTATGTCGGTAGCTAGCTCCTTGCTCAGTTGGTAGACATTCAGACCCCAGGGATTATGTGCATAAAGACTCCATTAGCTTCACACAAAAAGGAGACTGCAGCACTGAGATGCCTTTCTGCTCACAGAGGAAGGGCTGCCTGCCACTGCAGGGCATGGGGAAGAGCCGTGAGGGGGGTGGGCAGAGGTCAGACCCAAATAGGCAGAGGGTACATTCCTTTTGTGGATGACGTGCTCCTAGTCAAAGGGGAAATACTTTTTAATAAATTGAAAGCTGCTATTTTTTGGTTTTTCTCATTATATAGAACAGTATTAAAGGATTGTACTGTTCTCCCAGGGATGTTTGCAGGTAGCTGCTGTGAGGTCCTCAAGCTGCCTATGCTCATGTGATGTGTCTGTGCTGTGTAAACCACTGTCTAGTGCAACAGCCGTGGTGACCAACTGACCAAGGATGCTGGTGCTGGGTTCACACCACTGTGCAGTTACCTGGGGAGCTGCTGCCTCTGAAACACCACATGACAACTTGGGCTGAACCCAAAAAAAGAAGTATCAGGGTAAGTTATAAGTCCTCTACAAACTGATGACTTTTTACTGTTTTCCAGTGTATCACGATTAAATATGCTCATTTTGCTAGTAGCATATTGATAATAACCTCAACTCTTCTTGTTTTGTGTGACATTGTTCTCTGACATCTGTGTTGCATTACAAATACATGTGCACGTGCAAAGACACAGTCACACTTGCATACATCTGCTAAAAAATAGGCTACAGACATCCTCACCATCTAAAAAGTGCTGGAGACATCAGTGTTAAAAACTGACAGCTTTTTCATATGGATTTGGTCACATCCCACTCCCAAGACCTCTGGATTCTGGAAGCAGGCCCTTTCTGCATGGATCTGCTGACCTCAGTGGTTATCTCAGTGCTTGGAAATCTTTTTACCAAGTCTTCCCATTGGCTTCCAACTTCCTCTGTAAACCAGTGTGAACTACAGAATAAGGCATTTTTCTGGCTTCTCCTATGATATTGTTTATGGCAGGGAGAAGGGGAACACATCTTGCAGCTTAACCCTGCTCCCCAAGTCTGTCATTCAAACCTCCACGAGTGTCAAGCAATGCTGAGCTCCTCAGGGAGCTTCAAGGAGATGGGATTGGAGCTTACTGTCTGGAAAACATCTGTGCAGTGAAAGACCTTGGGGTTCTGGTGTTCAAGAAGTTGACCATGAGTCAGCCTTTGAGGCAATGAAAGCCATCTGAATTTTGGGCTATGTTACCACAGACTCTAGATTGAGTGCAATAATCACTAATCCCTTCTCCACTATTTGACAACATGGGACTGTATGTGGAATACTGTATTCAGTTTTGGGCTCCCAGTACAAGAAATATACTGTCAAACTGAAGCAAGTCTAGCCAATGAAAACGTTTAGGAAGAATATGTGGCATGAGAAGAGAGATAGGGGGAGCGGGTTTTGTTCTGTCAGGGAAATCAAACTTCTGTCCACAGCTGCAAAAATGAGGTTATGGAGATGGCAGAACCTGACATATCCTAAAAAGGTGCCCAGTGCTGAGACTAAGGGGCAGTGGACATTGGCTACAGAAAGGTAAATTCCATTATACATAAGGAAAGAAATTTCAACATGAGGGTGTTCAGCTTTTGGGAGATGGGGTCAGGACTGGTTGTGGAATCTCCACCTTGGTGATATTGCTCTTCTCCAACAAGCGTATGAAAGCATAGTAGGTGGGGGAATTGTGTCCAGAGTTTGGCTCCTCACAGTTTATGAATGTTATATTTCAGAAGCATCGGGATATTAAGACTATGTTCAAGTGTCAAGATAAGCTGAGCAAGAATGACCATAGGACTCATAAGCAGAGCTGTACCATACTTAATTTTGTGAATCCATTCTGGTTTATAATGTGGGCAGAAAATTAAATAGTTGCCTGACAGTGTCTGGTTATAATGTAGCAGCACTAGGCTCCAGCAGCAAAAAAGATTCACTGTTGTAGACAGTAAAAGTGAGGCATTAACACATTTATATTGGACCAGAAATCATTATAATAATTTAAGTATATTAATAATGAGAATGAATGATCATGCTCCAGAGGCTGGGTCGATGTCCTGTTTACTTTAATTGTGCAAATGAGTCCTTAGGGATTAGTGTGCCCTGACAGACTTGTTTTGTATCAGCTTTGTGTGCACTAATCCCATGCTGCCAGCTCCAGGAAGGAGTGCTTGTCAAATCCACTTGCATTCAGGCTCAACATGGCACCATCCAATGCAAATGTTGTGCCTGCAGGACATTTGAAATGAAGCCACTGGCTGGATGTGCTCAGTCTCCCTGGTTAGAGAATTTATCTTTACAGCAGGTCCAAGCTTAAATCTTTCCTGTGCTGTAGAATGCCTTAGCTATCAGATGGTGCAGAGATTTTAGTACCTCATAGGCCAACTGTTCTCCTCACACCAAATCACATATGTCCTGGTCTATTTCTAGCAAAAAAAACCAAACCAAACCAAAACCCACAACAAAAGACAAGTGCTGTGCTTCATCCTGTCTGTGAAGCAAAGTAACACAATAAAGAGTTTGTATTCACTGGCTTTGATTTTCCCTTTAAATAAGGAGATTGCCTAAAAACCAGTTGAAATAAGTCCTTGCCTTGTGCTATCCTCCAAACCATGGCAAAAGGAGCCAAAATTGGGCCATGAACTATTATCATAATTTAAGAAACTGAATTATCATGCTTCAGAGGCTGGGTTCATGTGCTATGTGCTTAACTGGTACAGATGAGTTTTTGGGGGTTAGTGTCCCCATCTGAGGAGACCTGGTTTCTTGCCCTTGTCCCAAAGCTGCTTATATGAAGAAGTTCAGTACTTTCAGGTGGAAATTATGTGAAAATATTAGGCTAAGTTATGGTTTCTTTCATACCCTGACCCAAAATGAACGTGTGTACCCATGTGTCAGAACTCCAGGCAAGATGAGTTTTCTGCAGGTATAAACCTCCATGGAGCTGCCCATATCCTGCTGGACCCCAGGAGGGAAGGGGAAATCTGACAGAAGGGAAGCTGGTAGATGGGAAATGCTTCTCTCATCTTGCAGGACTTCCCATGGTTTCTGAATGTTTGCCATTCAAAGGAAAAATGAAACAGATACAGTTTGGAGGTTTTCAAAACTTAAAAGAAAACAACTTTTCCCAAACCCCTTTCCACAAAACCTCTCTGCATTACCCAGATCAACCCAAGCAAGCAACAACTAGCTGGTCAGGGCACTCATCTGGAACACCTAAATGCCAGGGTGTTAGGCCCTTGTTCTAATTTTCCTTTTATGATAAGGAACTGGGACTTGCTAAGGGTTCTCCAAGTTGGAAAGAGCAAGTTGTAAAGTCTGTTTGCCTCCTCAGCCCCGTGCTTAATGATTTCTAAAATATGGATTTGCTGTACAGAGAGAAGGGTTCACAGGCAGTCATCACATCCAAGGTCTTACCCACACTATGAGACCCTTCATTATTGTCCTTTACTCACTCCCAGGAGAGTATTATTCTGGGATGGAGACTTCTCAGACCTGAAATTCCATTCCTGTAAGTTTTATAAAACTTTTCTGACTAACTTTTCTTCAAAGCCAGCAAATCCTTCTGTCAGCTTACTTTTGACAGCGACTTTTCTCAGCAATGAAAGAAACAGCATTGACTCATCGGAAAATGCCTTTGGGTCAGACTTTTATTGCATTTTACTTATAGATCTGCAGGGAGTGGAGAGCTATATGTAGAAAATTATGTTGATGTTCTTGTTTTTCAAAGGTTCCAAAGATGTATGACAAAGAAATGCAAAGATGCTTTTCCTAGTTGTATATGCTTTAAAATGGACCAAGACATTTAACATCAAAATCACCTCTCCCTAAATACAAGGTGACACACTGACATTCAAAGACATGGGCAACAGATCATTCTGCCAATGTTTGGTGATGGATTTTCAGTTCCTTATGTGATTCATGCTGATAGCTACATGTTAAGTCTTTACTGCATACCAGTGAAGAAATTAAATACAATAATAAAAAAGTCTAGTGACTTATAGGAAAAATCTGAGATAAGGATGCCTAAAAGAAGCTACATATGCTAAATCATTAATGTTACGTCATCGGAAGTATTGAATACATGTGTCAGGTGGCTGACATTTTCATGTATACCTTTTTTTGATTTGCCTTCCAGTTACATGATCAAAAGCTACTGGGTTTTTATGGGATTTTGTAGGAAGACAAAGGCTAGTGTTTTCAAGAGCATAGGTGTCACTGAGGAAACTGAGCTCTCAAAGTCTGTTAATCCCCTGTATCATTTAGGCCAAGACCTTAACAACCAGAAATATTTGGTTGCCTCTTTGAATTCCAGTGATGTCTTAAAATACATCATCCACATTCTGCCAAATATATTGCTATTGGGTATGCTAAAAACCTCCTAATATTTGATACTGCCCTACAGATCCTTGCGGAGTCTTTGGCCAAACTCAGTTGTTTAGGTTTTATTTAAGAGCAGAGTTAGGAATGGCTATGCCAGACCAAGACCAATAATCCATCTCCCCCTGTATCCTGTCTCTGACAGTGACCAAGAACAGGCTTCTTGGAAAGAGTATAGGAACAAGACTGTCACATAGTAATACTTCTCTGTGGTATTTTCCTAGTCTCCAAAAATTAGTGTTTGACAGTCTTCTGAACCAGTGCTGTCATTTTTATATCATATGGCCCTCAATGGATTTTTCTTCCTTGTGTTTTTCTGGTCAAATTTTGAACTTGTCTTAATTTTTTGCTTCTGCAGTGCCGTGTTCCAAAAGACTGCTGCCACTAGCCATTTGATATGCCCTGGCTCTTAGGGGATTTCTTCATTAAAAGTTTACTTATGCAACCATCTTCCAATCACTAGTGTTGCAAAATCAGCATGTACTTTTCCTGTGGATATCTCTCTATTACAGATTCCTCTTTCTAAAATACAGCCTCCCTCTCACAACATGTAAAGATGCCACTTATGAATCACTGAGTTGCTGTGCCAAGCCTGTGCAAAAACCCACTGGGAGAATGAACAGCTGAACAGCATGCTGTACATGAATCTGAGGCCCAGATAGTGAATAATGAGGAGAAAACAAATTATCAGTGGGATGTTCATTAAATGAACACCATCCTCTAGTGTACTGGACAAGCATAGACAAGCTTGTTATCCATTTCTGTAATTAGAAGCAGTGTCCTAATTGATGTGCAGAAATGTGCCAAATTCAGGTGACTCACGTTTAACTTTGCAGTCTTAAAGGGTTGTTTTAGTGTAGCTTGTGCATGTCCCATCTCTGAGGCAATGACTTCTCTTAAAGTGGGACAGCTGCTTATTACAAATGGGCATTGCATTTTCTGTTTTTAAGTTCTAAAACACACACGAGTTTCAGTTTTGAAAACAGCTGAGTTGGTTTTTCTGAAGATTTAATTTCACAACCTACCCATTTCATTATGGATAGGACAGTGCAAATATTATTTCTGTAAATGAAAAAGACCAGTGATAACCACTGTGACCTGTAGAGATCATAGGGTTAACTGGAGTGTTTATCAGTTTCATCTTGGTAACAAAAACCATCTGCTCTTCAGTCACACCGAGTTGTTCATAGCTAGCAGTTGTCATATAAAAATAAATTGTGTTTTGTACAGGGAAACGTGATTGTAAGAGGTCTCAAGATGGTAAATACAAAAAGGATGGATTTAGAAACATCTCTGAAAGCAATATCCACAGACATTTCTAATATGTATGTATTTTTAACTATTGAGGAAAGGGTCAAATATTGATGCCAGCTGTCCAGCTGTCTTAGCAAAGAACTGGGAGTAAACAGATTCAGGAGACATCTAAGTAGATTCTAAAGTAAACTCTTCTTGTACTGTCAGCTGTTTTACTTCTGGTTTAGAGGTGACATAAGCTTCCTGGTGATGTTTGAAAGACTGCCTTTTTCCTTCCCAAATCTTGCTTTCCTGTGGATAAAGCAAGGTATTACTGTTCCACAGGTGTCCACAGGACCTGGCAATAGAGTAGTAGTGGAAGTTAATATTACTGAAGGTGGAATCTAAATGCATAGGTAGATGAAAATTCAAAAGTCTTGTGTTTTATAATACATATTCTGTGTTGGGGCAATATTCCATCCTGGTCTTGTGTGACCACACTGAAAAACGGATGTGATATAAATACTTTTAAATTTCCAATTAATAAACAAGGCAGTACAAAGATAAAAAAGGAAATGAATGAAGCAAATTAAATAAATATAAACTGTGATAAAATTAAATTGTTTCAAGTTTTCTGGATATAAGACAGTCTTTGGACATGCTTCTCAGCACAGGGATAAAAAGATGTGCCAGCCATATGTCTGGAATAGCAGAACTAAAGAATAGGAGATACTACAGCCAAAGTAATTACAGTGGTTACTGTTAGGCCACAACCTGGGCCTGAAAATGTGGTATATCTAATTTCTGAGTGGCAGAAGCTAACCTTCTCTGCAACAAGGGAATACATTGAGGAAAACCTGATATGAGCCAAAGCAAAGTCTCACAACTGTTTTTTTAGCTGTTAATACAAGTAGTCATTGCTCCATAACCTCTTTCTTGCATGAAATGCAATCTTCTGCACATGCTGAGGGAGGCAGAAGTGAAGTGCAGCACAAGTAGCAAGGTCCTATATCCATTTTGTGACATTACTGGTGCATGACATTCCAAATCTGTCCTGTATATCCAGATGCTCTGTTTGATTATACTGATGCTCATGGATTTTTTTGATTTTTAGCTTTTTGTAGATTGTAGAAAAATTAGCTGTAGTTGTCACACTTTAGCACAGTAGTTTACACATTTACCCAACCCTATTACCCTATTTCATATTTAACTCTCTGACTTCCTTTAGCTTGCTTAGACTTCCCTCAAGGTAGGCCTTCATTCTTTTTAAGCACATTTACACTCTGGCTCGAACAACAAGATACCATGACAGAAAAAGCATCCTTCAAAACCCAGAACTTTGGAGGAGCTCCAAGGACTGGACGTGCTGTGACAAAGAAGAAGATGAGGAACACAGGGTCCCTGAGCCCCCTGCCTCAATTTCCAGAACAGTGTGCCAGGGGGAAGATCTGGGGGACAGATAAATCTAGGATTGGATGGGATAATACCTTAAATTGCCTGAACCCAGGGGGTTCTACCTGCAGAAGCCCTGGACACGCACACACATCTCTCTTTCCTGTGGTGGAAGGCCCTCTATTAAAACTGCGGTCTTATCTCTATAATAATTTTCTGGTGAATCTATTTTCTGGGTCTCTCACGATTCTTTCAGGCAACAATACAGAAGGCAAGGGAGGATGCATGACACCAAAAGGAGAAATCCCTAGCAGTGTATGACTTTGGGGGCTCAGTTGGAAAGGAAATCTGCTGTGTGGTTGCTTTGTGGACCACCGCCTTTGCTTCTGCTCACCTCTCTGTTCTCCTACCCTGAGATAGTAGAATGTAAACTGAATGTACAGTCCTTGGGTACAGAAACTGAACATACAATCCTTTCCAGTTGGGGGCACATAGATTTTTGGGGCTGCTGTTCTGAGATGCCTAATTCTGAGAGGTGGCAGAAAATGGAGACTGCTTTCCCAGTCCTAGTTATGAGACACTTGAATTTTGGCAGCAAAACATGCAGAATGTTGCCTCCCTTGGCTGCTTCCACTGCTCTGCTTTAATGGTAACAGTCTGAGGATTTAGTTTTGGCAGTAGGTTAGTACTAGGAGGGGCATTCATAGGCACAAGGTCTTCATGGAGCACTGTGGGAGTCACTGGCAGTGTGGTCACAGACCTTACTGAGAGGGGAATCAAACAGGTGACCAGTTCACAACAGAGATTTGCTAGTTACCAAAAGTTTCATCTGTTCTTCCATCATTACAGTAATCCCATTTTACCACATGCTGTGCAGAGGACTATTTAGTATTTAGCAGTTTTCAATAATTTTTGGCTACTCATTTATTTTTAATGTTAGATCCCTGAGAAAATAACAAGAAATGAAAAACAAGTTCTGGAGGTGTTTTACCAGGATATTATCTGGTATTACAGCCCATTTGGGTATATGTGATTAAATTTAGTTTTAAACAGCTTGAAAATAATTTAGCACTTCCCCATCTTTCATTTGTTTCTCTTCCTCCCCCTTCCCAATATACCGAGCACTTCAAAGAGTGATGTAGTTAAAAATGAAAGCAAATTTACCTGCTTTAAAATGTCTATGTCACTTCTTAACATCAAGGGAGGAGCTGATGTATGATAAAATCTTTTATTTCAACATTCCTTTTACTCACACAGGGAAAAGAATGGAAGAAATGTTAGCTTATTTATTTCCAGGAAACATTAAAAATTCTCTACCCTACCCCACAGCGTATTTTGTTTTGTTTTATTTTGTTAATAGTCTGTGTTCTGATTGCTGCTTGGTAAAGAATAAAAGAGGATTCTTTGGTCATGGGAATGCAGAGATGTTTATTTCCACTTTGGGAGTATAACATACTTTAAAAAAAATTCATCTGTTTTCAGAGTTAGTTGCTGAAGCACCTGGTGTCCCACGCTCCACCCAAGATTATAAAAATATTTGAAACTGCAGGAAGGCAATACAGCTGTGCAAGCTTATATGGGGTCTTGTTGATTTAATTAAGTTCAGAAAAAGCATTCATACCAATAAATGTGTAGTTGCTTGAAAGAGAGAGGTGCCATTTGCTAAAATACAGTTTCACCCTTAATTATCTGGTGTTTAGTTACACATTATAGTCTCCTATCATTTTTCTGGTGCTGTGGCATAACCAAATTCTATTCTTTGTTGAAATCATATGTTAGATGATTGTTTTTTAAGGGTAAAAATGACACAGTGAGGAGAAATTCAGCTGTTGCTGTTTGTGGCAGTGCAATCTGATTAAAAAGAAAAAAACAAAGCCAAAACAAGCCAAATTAAATTTTCTGCATTTGTGTGGGATCCTCCTTGGCACCAAATATAGTCTCTTGTATGAAGGAGACCTTCATGCCTTGATTTGCTAGGCAGTTGTATAGTTACAGGAGAGGGCCCTGGCCACAGTACATATGGGGCAAAGAGCAGTGAATGGTTTAGTGGATGGAATTCAATTCCCGGAAGGGTGGATGTGTCACCTCCTGTTGGTCTAGCTGGGGGAAAACTCCAGCAGTCATCCTGGAAACAGGAACAGTGGCAGCACATTAAATGAGGGAGGTGCTAGAGTGATGTTTAACATTCAGGAATAAATGAGAATATGGAAAATGATACAACTTGTATAAATGCATCTACCTTTGATAGATTATGTTGAAATCCAAAAGAAAAGCTATTTCTTGCAAAGGAAATTTTTGTGCAAAACTTCAGTGCATGGAAGAAACAGGGAATTTTCAGCTTTTCCCAAACTCAAGGATCCCAAACTATTTGGAAGAATAGTCACAAATCTGTATAGGAAGCTGCTTGCAATTTCCTTCATTACATACCATATGTGGCAAGTTTCCAGCAGTTAAGTATAACAACTATAAATCATTATGTAATCAGTTAGCTGAACATGTATTGGTACAGGGGGGTATTTACCACTTCAGGGCACAGAATGTGGAACAAATATCATCATTTCACTCACTGGTTTTTAGTGTCTTGCACTGGAAAATCAGTTATCATTTAATTACAATAAAGCATTGATGGGAAATTGTTTTCACGTATTTGCTCTGCATCCTGTTTGAAGTGTTCCTGGCTAAACTCAATGGCAGTGCTTTCATGTGGTAATTCTGTATTTGCATATTGTCAGGGGAGGACTCTGAAACTTGAGAAATCTTCTAAGTGAGGTTTTAATATAAAAAACAGTGACAGAATTTCCGGAAGCAGAATATACCAATGACTGGAAAAAAAAATTGCAGTGCTTAGCATATGCAAACTGACTGCAAAAATGGAATATAGTCACCCTTTTGTTACATATTTTTGCTACCTAGAGATGCAATTATTCTGGAGATGTACTGAATCAAACCTCATTTGACTGGATGATCAATGAGGCTGCTGCTTCAGAGGGAGAGTTCACTGTAACTTCTGTGCTGGAAAGCATATTTCGTGGATGAATATGAATTACTCTCCAGACTTAGAAATGGTTAATGTGAGTGTTGAGAACGATACTGAAGTATATTCTGAAAGCTGTGTAAAGTCACTCCAACTCTTTACATGCTTCTTCTCTCTCTGACTCCAGTCATTAAATAAAAAGAAAGCTAAACTGATTTGTAACTTTATCGCATCCAAGTACACAAAAACATCCTTGCTAAAGGTATTTTCCTCAGCTTGCTTGACTATCAAAAGCTGCTGCAGAGTTTGGTATAATCATTGCCTGTGACTTGGAAGCACCTCACCATAGAACCTGCGCCTGAAAACATGGGTACCCAAATTCGTGTGTGAAACTAGGTTTCAGGACTGGGTCTGCATACTTTGATAAGCAGACATAAATGAGTCTGAATGGATTTGGACAGCATTTCCTTAGGCAATCAGCTGATGACCAGTTATATGGATAACTCTAGCTGGGTGGGGGAATCTCACCCACAGAGCTCAGCACACTGCCAGTCCATGCCTACTGAGCCCTTCAGAGCATCACCATAATAGAAATCACTGCACACCATCCCGAGCCATTGAAATGCATGATGAAGGTTTATTAAGCATGTGATTACTCCAGGGATTTGTGTAGCACTTATTACTCAGGAATCTGTGTTTTTCAGAGTTAGTAACTGTGTTTTTGTAACAAACTGGCTAGATGAACCAGGTCTTCTGTAAATGGGAAACAGCTACAGAGGATGAGATGGAAATGTCTGTGATTTTGAGTGGCCAGTCAGAGGTCGATAGTACCAATCTGTCTTTGCATCATGGAGTTAAGCATTTTCTTCTGTTCTACTTAGAGACAGCCAAAAGAACCAGTGAAAATACAGAGAAATCTGACTCTCAGATGAGGTACCACTGTGCAATCTTCAGATGTTTTAGCTGCAAAGGTAAACGTAGTTTCTATTGATCATGCACAAAATGTACTTTTGAAGGGTCTGTTACTTGCCTGAATTTATTCAGCTTTTTATTGGGCAGGAAAAACAATTACTGACAGAAAAGCTGCACTGTCAGTGTCAGCTATGAACTTCATGTTTTAAAGTTCAAAATTTTGAAGAACAATTGCCAGAATCACCATAACTCAGTGTTGTTTCTCTTCTTGATCCAGTCAAGTCTGGGAGGGATAAATCCTAAAGCCATACTGTTCAGCGTGCAAAATTTGAAACTCAAGGGGTAATTGTTTGGGAAGACCATAAAGTGAAATGCAGGCTGCAGAACATGAAGTTGTAAGCTGGTAGCATTCTGGGCTTCCAGCCTGCTGACATAATTTTGCTACACACTTCTACTAAGTTATTTTCTTGTATTTGCTGTACTTTGCTATGCTTAGATGCTTTTATGCCAGGAATGTATTTATCTCTATATATTTCTCCATGAAAAGTGATCTATCTGCACATACATGCGATGCAGACAGATGGAATATAATCTAGTCTGCGTAGTATCAACAAACTTATGCTCGTTTTTTTCCCCTTTACATTTTACTTAAAGTATGTTATGAATGCCACCATCTGCACAGCAGTATGCCTCAGGAAAGCCCTGTGTTTCTAAAAGCTATTAACTGAAAAACTCTTCCTAATCTGAAAAAAACCTGTCCTACTTACCCCTTTTCTCAAGTGATCAAGGAAAAAGAAAGTAATAGGTGTCATGAGACATTTTTTGTTATTTTAGATAAATATAGTTGTGAATTCTAAAGCTGGAACTTCTTTATATCCACCCCATTAATTAATAAAATTGCTTAAATATAAGTTTGTCACTCATGTAAATGTTTTCTTGATAAGTTTCAGGATGGGCTCATGAGCATGTCTGGCAAGCAGTCCTTCCCCACGCCATGCTGAGTTCCAGCTCGGACTCAGTGGCTGATCTCAGCTGTGGAGATGCATGAGCTGGGGACAGCTTTATGGTGACCGTAATCTATTCAGTTCAAAGGAAATGGCTTTAATTACAAATGTTTTAATTTGAAAATATTTTTTAGTTCAGGAAAGCTCTTAAAAATCCTTGCTGGCAAACTAAATAAATGATCCTTTATTGCATCTCTTCTTCTTTGTGTGGCTGCAGGGAGTTTAACAAGGACCTCTGCTGTTCATTTAATTTATTACATCCCCTTACACTTCACATTCCTCTAAGTTCTTTTTTTTTTTCTTTTTTTTTAATGAGTTCTTGTTTTGTTGGTCTTTCGAAACATTTTTTTCATGTCCCTTGTGTGCTTGCACGAACCAACTCTATGCTACATAAAAAATTTACAAATCCTCCAATAACAGGTGGTGTAGCCAATAAACCTGTAACTTTACCCTTGTTGAACTATGTCAAATCCCTGTAACATCTGGCATGTTTTAATTTCTATGCTTTGGAGGGTTGAATTTTTATTTAAAAACTCCCAGATATGGATCTGTCAAGAACTTCTGTGCAGTGTAGCTTCTTTAAGCTCCTTAAACTGCTTCTGTAAGTGTGAAGACTTTCAATTGACAACTGAGAAATATTTATGGATTTTTTGTTTCATTTGTCTTATGCCTTTTTTTTTTTTTTTAGTGTTCTCTTTTGTTTTCCTATATGGTGAGTAGCCCAGCCAAATGAATAATGGAATGCTATTTTTCCCTACTGAGCTGATTTTCTGTCTGTGCTACTGAATCTGTACCTACAGATTATACTTGAAAGAGGAGATGGGCAGTTTTGGACAACGAGAACATGAATGCAATGATGGTTATGTTTAGAATAAAGTTTTATTTCTCTTTCTCTGTTGTGTGAGATTTTTTTCAGCATGCCTACTCTTAATATTTTTAGAAACTCTGAATTCATGCCCTTTTCTACGTAATGGTGTTCTTATTACAACTGGATTTCAGTAGTTCTTTCCCACCTTTTGTACTGGGCTGGACATACAGGTCAGAATTTACCCTCCAGAGGTTTTGCTTGTATCCCCCTTGGTCTCAAACTCCTGTCCTCCCACCTGCTCTCTCACCCTCACAGCTGCTTCCCTGTTTTTAAACAAAAATCTTGTTGAGGAAGATTTGCTGGAGTGTGTCAAAGGGTTAATACATTCCTCTCTCTCACTATGATTTAATGAGTCATCTGTGTCTTTGATATTAGCTCATCTGAGACTACCCCAAATGATAAATGATCTGTTTAGGCACTTCAGGAAAACCATACCATTAGCAATATTTCCACAGCACCCCCTCAGCTGTGTGAAAAACCAATTTGAAAGACAGGTTAACACATTTTATTGTTTTCACAAAAGGGATGAATTAGGGCAGAGAGAAACAAAGCAGAAATGATGCTCAGCTGGGGCCTCACTGTTGTCACCTCTTCTCCTTGGTTCAAGGTTATGGGGCTGCACACTAGTTCACATTTAAAGTCTGATATGTATCCCTCTCTTTTGGCTAGATAGATACAACAATATTAATATGAAAATAAATCACTTTACCTCAGGACTTGCTGGAAACCCTTTCCTAGAAAGGGTATGATTCTTAACAGGTTTATAACTTAATAAAGCAATGAGTCCAACAACATACTGGAAAGAGCCGTCAAAGCAGTAGTTATTCTGTGCAGACTGGAAGACCTGCTGAAAATAAGCCACTGTGTAGCTGTATGAAAGATCCACCCAGTGACTGCAGCCTGAGGGCTATCTGGCAGCTGGAGCGGTGTTCAGCTTCCTGGAAACATCCCTTCTGGGCAGAGTGAGGGAGGGTTTTCGTCACGTGTGTGATTTACCATCTGCAGTGTAACTCACACCAAAATACAGCTTTACTGAGGGGAGAGGGGCATGAATACAGTCACTTCTGCCCTGGGGGTTCCCAGGGAGGGGGTTATGTGTTGTGGCATACGTGTAGGCAACACGAAACTCAGAGAGCGCCAGAGTTACAGGTCATGCAACACAAGTAGATCAACACCTGCTTCATGGCAGTGAGTGCACAGCACCAGCCAGAAAACTCATTCTTTTTGTTGTGTGGTTATGTGAGGTTCATGTATGATCCACTGGTACAACAGCTCTGTTGCTTTTTGTCAGAGGACGCCAAATGTTACCATGCCAGTATGACTTCTGTTGCCTAAAAGACTGCAGAGAAAAAGACTTCAGGCCAATTTAGTGTAGGAGGTAAGATAAAGAGAGCAAGTCCTTTAATGAATAGGCCTGGAGGAATACACACCACATGCACGCCCTTAGACAGGGGTTCTAAGATTTTGTAGTAAGGTCCATCCAATCCCAGGTTTGTCCACCACCCGGTTCTGCTCCGTTCTGTCCCACAACAAGCCCCTTTGGAAATTGAATGTGGGGGAGTTTGGGACTCCCTCTTCCTCATCTTCATCTTCTTTGCAGCACATAGAGTCCTTGGAGTTCCTCCAAAGTTCAGGGCTTGAAGGTCACTGTGTTTGTGTGGTACCTCCTGGTCCAGGCCTTAGAATGTTTTTCCCACAATTCTACCTTGAAAGGAGGCTAAACATGCTAAAGGAATTTTAGAGGGATTGATAGGAAATGGGGTAACAAAGTTGGGTATGTGCAAACATTATGCTACAGGGTAAGGGATATAATACAGATACGTTAAAAACTACATTCACTAAACATCTACTTCTAAAATCTATTAAAATTAAAAAAAATAAAAAAGCTCTGAGGCATCACTTCCAACCCATGAGCTCTGCATCATCATCATTTCAAGTTCACTGGTTAGTTCATATTATGGTTTTATCTTCTGGTGTGTGCTCACATACACATAAGCACTAGTGGAATTACAGTGTGGCTCTGACTCTGGAATACTCTGCTTCACCCAACTTTCAGTGGTACCAGTGTATTACAAATAAAGTGCAGCATTACCTGGATTAGCTGGATGACTATGTCAGTTTATACTTATATTCTTTCACGAAGCTTGTATGATACTCTTGGTTTCGGGACATAAAAGACTATTTGGTGCAATATTTGAGAAAGAGGAGGAAGCTGCATAGAGGCATTATTTTACAAACAAACGATGGTTTATGCCTCGGTAAGTCCACTGCATTGTTTAATTTTGTAATCTCCAAGTAAATGATAACTTGAGTGCTTGCTAAATTAATTCAGCCTTTTTTTGAACATTTGAAAGAGGTTCCTATCTAAATAGTTATAGCTTATTTGAAGACTCTGTCAAAAGGAAGCGAAAATTACGTAGTGAATATACTTTGCCCTTCACTGTTTATTGAGCCTCAGCATACTTTTATATTTTTTCAAATGGTGTTCGTTCCAGAGGATAGGCAGTCTTTTTTGAAGATAAGAAAGGATGGAGAGTCTTTCCTGAGAACAATTTGTATCTAGCTTCCAGTTGTTAATTCTTACCATTCCTTCCTTTCTGTTGGTTCATAGGTCCATTCAGTATGTGATTTGTCATCATGAAAGTGCCTGCTGTGATAAAGCCAACTCAGTCTTCTGGGGGAATATTTTAGCTCCATAGATTCAACATCTTAGGTTTCCTACAAAGAATATTTTTTAAAGTTCTTAGGTTATTCTATTAGTTTTTAATTTTTAGCTTTCTTCTCCATTCTTTGTAAAATATGGATACCAGCTTTATGTGCAGTATTTTTGCACATGCTGTATGCAAATGTCAAATCACTTACTACATTATTCACTGCTCTCTTTGCACAAAGGGATCATAAGAATCACATCCATCCCTTTTGCCAGTTTCATACTGAGAATTCAAAATTTGGTCTTGAAAAAAAATTATATTAGCCTGATGAGGCAATATCTCCCTATTGCCTCAAAAATCTTGTTTATATTTTCCTGTATTTATCTTTGCACGGCACTTAAGTCAGTTATTCTACAATTATTTTTTTTTTTTTTTTTTTTTTTTTCCTTTCTCCATTCTAAGAGATGAGCACTAAAATGTGTCTATTGCATTTTTCTGGTACTCCTCATTTTCTCCAAGAATTTTGAAAGGTATAAAGATAAGTTCATTCAAGTCCCTAAGTTTCCTAGAGGTGGTGAGAGTGGAACTAGATGTTTCTGTGTCTTAGGTAAGTAATCTCTGACTTGTCTTCATTCTAGCCTGAGCCCTTACTACTTTATCACTGATGTTAATTGCATCAACCGCCTGAGCCCAGTTTACTTTCTTAATGAGGATAGAAGCAGAAAGACTGAAGAAAAGAAAAAAAGGTACTAAATTATTTGTCCTTCCAAAAGCCATCTGCTACCAGCTTTCTTTTTCATTTAGTGGAGGACCAGGTTTGTTCTGATTTATCATATGTAATCAACTGTAGCCCTTCCTTTCTCTGCCTAAATTTTTTTCAAAAGGTTTTATTTTTACTTTTTTATTTATGTTTTTTATTTATATTTTTACTATTTTATTTATATTTTATTTTTGTTTGCTCCATGTTGAGCCATCTTTTCCCTATAGTGAGGAGCCTCTCAAAGGATTTTCATTTCTGGGTGAAATTTCTTTATTTCTTTTAGCAGTCTAAAGCTTTTTTTCAGTGAATTATGGTTTATGGACATTCTTCTCAGGTGAACTGCCCACAACAGTGCTTTAGGAGTGCAGTCAGATGTCACTTATGTGGTGCAAAATGGTCTCATATGATTTTAATCTGATATTGAGTCTTCCTTCTTTATTTGCCTCTGATGAAATACCCTGAAAATTCTACAGTCAAATTACTTCCTCACTGATGGAAATTCTTAATGACTTTTTATAAATGTCTCAGTATTACAGCACCTAATTCTTCCTGCAAATCTTACACAAATTCACAAATGTAATTGTTGCCCTTCAGAGAGATCGCAGAGTCTTAATAAAATTTGTTAGAAAGTGACCTGTTATTTAAAGTCAGCTTTGCTGACTTAGTACATCTCTCAGTGCTGTAGCTATCAGCGAGTTTAAACAGTCAATGCCAATGTTCACCTGGCATGCAAGTGACTAGCTGGCAATGAGAGCTGGGATAAACTTCTGGGATATCCCAGTGCAAGATAACTTGGCTGGAATCTTACAAAAAGGATGAGTGAGAACAATAGCAACTTGATATAAACTGAGATGAAATTTCCTGTGAATTATGTTGCAGGAGAACTGAATTGCCTCCCCTGATTTAATGTGGGACTGATCTCAGACGAGCTCTAAGTCTCAGTGTTTAGACTGAAGCTCTGCAACCCTGAACGTGATGCTCCAGAATCATGACTTGTGTTACAAGTACAAACCTCCCAAGCCTCATCAATAAAACTTCTAATTCAACTTTTAAAGTCATCTTAAACTCTATTATTGCTTGAATTTTCCTTCTGGATTGAAATCATATGTCATATGGATTTTGCTCTTTAAATTACTGGAGCACAGCTTTGCATATCCCCTTGGTATGCTATCATAGTCTCCTACAGAATTGTTTGATCTTTTAAGAAAATCCTCCTTTATCTGTGGGATAAAAGAACCCACCTATGATGCTGCAGGAGTTTGAGTTCCTTCTCTGCCTGATTTGGAACAGGATTTATTGCTTCACATGAGACCTTTCTTAGGAAGGATTTGGCTGCATATCCCAAGGTGACCCACTGCACTGTCTTCAGCTGAGGATGTTCCATCTTTGCAAAATGTTCATTGCTGAATCAAATGTAAGCCAAGAATCTGATAAACATATTGCCCACTGGACTGTAAGTTTCTGTGTTTGTGGCCCAGAGGATATTTAATAAACAAGACTGAGAAGCACTATGAACAACTGGTAGGTAATTAGCAGATAATAACCTGATAGTGTGTGAAGAATAATATAAGAAATCAGAGTTTTTGTTTAAAATCCTTACTGCAAACGAGTCATTAGAGTTTTAGCTGGCTTGCCTCAGTACTTTATCAACAGAGTGCTCAGTGGAAATAATAGTCAACAGCACCTGTTGTGCACTGTGGGCATATCTGAAACGACTGGTCAAACTCTGAAAATGCCTTGCAGACTGGATCCTGGGAAACAGAAGAGGGGTCACAAACACCCAAAACACTTTTGGGGCTGTCGTGGTTTAAGACCAGGGGGAAGTCAAGCCCCACACAGCTGCACCTCTCCCCCCCCCAACCCCAGATGAGAGAGACAGAAGGCACAGATCATGGGTTCAGCTAGGAATGATTTACTGGAAACAGCAATGAGATAAGAAAACAAACAGTAACAGCATCAATGCTAATAACAACAGTGTATAAAAGAGGGTGACTACATGCAAAATGCTCGCTGAGTCCAACCACATCTGATGCAACCACAGCTGGTGCCACTCTGCCACCTTGTTTGCCACTTGCTCCCAAAGAAAAGGAACAAAATAGACATGGACACTCCGTGTGGAACCTTTTTCTTCCATCCAAAGCCATGCTCCCTTCTTCCCAGAAGTGAGAATCCCTTACTTCCTCCCCACAGAGATGACTTGGATGGTATAGAGTAAAAACTTGGACATGACCACAGGGCTCGAGACTCTGCTTCCTCTTGGCCACTGCGAAAAATTAAACCTATCCTTGTCCAAAACTAGGACAGGAGCTCCAGGTGTAAAACACAGTGTCATCAGCTAGAGTCAAGCATATATGCTCCACCAACAAAATTTAAGGGAAGGTCTTGAGTGAGGAATGTTTTGAGAAGGCAGTTTCAGTATCTTGATAGTTATGCCGTACCTAAGTGTAGCTATGAATTCTTGGCTATCAACAACTAAAACATCCTTAGGATTTTAATCTGGCTTGTGGATTCAGTCTAGGATCAGGAGAAATAATGTTCATAGTTTGCAGAGAGCATAGGAGTATAGATCTCCAAATATGGCAAATGCTCTTGTATTTCCACTAGTTCTGAAATGTCTGTTAGAAAGTTTGTTCTGTTCTTTTTCACATAGTTCGGAATACATTTAGCAAGGATTTAGTCCCCTTGAAAAGTGTCTGCAGAGACTTAGCCTGTTTTTCCCAGGAAAAAAGAAAGAAAAATAAATTAATAAAAATAAATGTTACAAAATTAGATTGATTCAATAGCTTCAGTGGGATGCCAGATCGAACGTCTACACAGAAACAGCCTTCCATGGCTCTGACCTGGATTGCAAATTGTCTGTAATTTAATAGTGAGTGAAGCTTAGTGGGAGCAATTGCTTCAAATATTTTCTGCCATCAGCTTAAGGGAAAGGAAATGAGAGGAATCCAGAAGTTTTCATTTCCAAGTGAAGCAAGTCATACAGCACAGAACAAGACCTTTTTAAATTGCAAAATGGCATCATATTAATCAGAACCCACCCTTTGGCTTTCTATCAGTTTACATTTTTTCTTAGATGCCATAGTAGCAAATGTCAGAGCTTTTTCATCCTTTCCTGTAATTCAAAATTAATATGTGACTGTCTGCAGGTTTATACCTCTCAGCTGATCCATTGCTGCAAACCCTGAGCTGCTCATCTTCTCAGAACTACTAGCAGTGAACTTAAACGGAGACACTGTGTGAAATGACTTTTACTGAAATGTTTCACAGCCATTAATGAAATAAGAGAATAATAATTAATGTGAAATGATGCCTGAAAATGAGTGGCAAGCACTAGGAGGTACTGTTGGGCTGGGTAGTCATGTGGGCCATTAACACAGCACATGGACAGACCTGGGTGCCAAAGACGTGCGTGGGCTGTACTTCTGCAGTGTTGTCAGTAGAAGGGTGGAGACTGGGACTTGGCTGCCTGAGCAGGGATGGGGGCTGTCAGGGCCCCTCAGTATCCCTGAGCTTGGGTTGGACATCTGGGGTAGTGGGGCCCTGAGGTATGATCCTGCCTGTCTGGGGGAAGAGAAAGAGCAGGTGGTGCCTGCTGAGATGATGGCAGAGCTGAAGGCCTGGGGAAAGGAAGGGGCCTTGCTGGGGACAGCATTAACCATTAGCTGAGGAGTGGCCCGTGATTTTAATGGCTGATTCCTAAGTACTAGTTGTTTCTTACTCTTGGAAGTGAGGATGTGAGCATTTAGAATAATGAAGCAGGGGATTTGTGACAGTGGAGATGAGAGATTGATTTGCTGCTGCAAGGGCATCGAGGCATGAGGCCATGTGTGCCTGAAAGCGAGCTCCTTGCTTCCAGCCTGAGTCTGCCAGTGCTACCATCCTTCATCTCCCTGAGGGCTGGCAGCTTTAGGGGCTGGCAGGGAAGCTGCACTGAGATGGGCTGTCAAAGCTGCCTGCAAGGGTCTCATCAGGGGAGCAGACCTCTGAAGCAGACCCTGTAGGGAGCAGGCAAAAGACATGACCTCTGGAAATATGAGATTTTGATGATTCCCGCAACTTAAAGGACTGCCTATTGGGTTTGTTGAGAGTGGGCCTTTGTTTGAAGGACTTCACTGCCAGGGAGAGGGGAGGAGGATGCTTTTGATAGCCAGCAGTGGTATGGTTAGGCACCATCCCACTTCTGACACTGCTTTGTTAAGCTTGGATTGGCAATGAGAGAACCAGGAGAAAGTGTTTGTGATGTGCAAAATGCTGTTTGCATGTCAGACAGTGGTGTTCTGGCTAGGGTGTTTCAAGGGTTGCGGGGGTCCTCCACCACCAGCTTACAAGCGAATGAGTGCAAGTTTTCAGGGTGTATAAAGTGGGACTGGTCTTCTTGAACTGCAGCAAGTCATCTCGTCCTAAGGCCAGTATACAGACTGGTTCAGGTGAGTTCCTCTCTGGAGGCATCTAGGTATTTTTCAGGGTATGAGTCTTACTGATCATCTCTGGCAGTGATGCTGGTATTCTGTGTGTTCAGAGGGAGCTGCCTCCAATCAGCAGTAGCCTGTGGAAATGACCTATTGAGTCTGTCTGCATTCTACTGCTGCAGCTATATCAAACATGCTGGTGAAATATATCACTCTTATGAGATTTTTCTCCTCTGTTGATTCCAAGTCTATAGTTAATCAGGCACAGCACCAAAGAGGTACCTCTCAGTAACTTAAAAAGCAACATGGAGGTTGTTGCATTTTCCCTAGCCTGCTACTCCACTATGTAGAAAAAGACAGAGAAAGACAGGATCACTGAGTTGTGTAGCACTTGTTCCAAGAGCAAAACAAGAGTGACAATTCACAAAAGACTCATCAGTGACTGACAAAACCAAGCTAAAAACACAAGGAGCACTTAATGTATTTCCAAAATTCAGAAGTTGCCTGAAGCAGTACTTATATCTAAGTCTTCATTTTGCTCTCATGGAAGCTGTGGAATATTAAAAGACTGAAGAGAAGCACTGATTTACATATTTTATTTTTATTTTTTTAAATAAAATTTCTGTAGTTTTACTTTTTAGAATTAATCTTCTGGGTCACTTTCTGATCCTTCTAGTTTGTTAGAAGGATCATTACACATGCTTGTGACAATCATGGAAGCTTTGCACTGATTATAATAAATATGATCAATCAGCTTAGGCTTTTTTAGGTAAAAATTTACAAAAACTTACACGGATAAGAGCCTAGTTGAAAAATTTCACCTAATCTTTTAATTGAGTTTAACATATCTAATATTATATCTGTCTTTTGAAGTAACTAAGATTGCTCATAGGGATGTTTTTTTCCCCAGGCTGTTGAGGCCCCCAAAGTAAAGTAGAAGCGTGAAGTGAACAGCCATGAGAATAGGCAATGTTTCTGTTTTTTTAAACTAATTTCTGAAATCTTCTCTGTTTTCTTGGTCTGCTCTGGGTCCTGAGGTTTTCTGAAAGTGCAATGCAGCCTGAAGAGATTGCAACATAAGGTTAAGGAAAAATGGCTGTCATGCTTTCTAATATCTGCTTAATGATGTAATGCAATGCAGATTAATGCCTCTCCTCCAGCTGGCAAACTCCGGTGGAAGTCATTCACACACTCACATGTACATACACATACTCACGCTTTTTCCCTTTTTGTGGCCTTGCAAAAACACCCCAAACATAACCTCAACAGAATCTGTTTCTGCTCACAGAACTAGCAGATTCTGGTCTACTCTGCTGAAACATGATTAATGAGGTATAAATGGATAGTTTTCTTACTGAAGGGCTACTGGCAGATTAAAGGCTGATTAAAGCTGATTGCTGTTTACATATGAAAGGAGGCAAGTACTTGATTCCTGGTGGGCAGCAGTCATTATGAAAATCTGTTTGCTTTTGATGGAGGTGAAGGATTGGCAGAAGGATTCCTGGAAGAGTGCAAATTTTTCTCTGAGATGGAGCAGCCAAATACTTCTTATGCAATATGTCCCAGCTTTTATATATTAACAGGTACATAAATGCACTGAGAGTAAGGAGGGATGGAGAACTCTCCTGGAAGCACTCAATAAATCCTGCATCAGGTAATAAACTCACTGATATCAAAGGGCTCATCTGCTCCTTAGAGATAAGCTCTTATGTAATTTGATACTTATCAAAGACCCATGAGTTTGGAAAATTTAGTTAGGAAATTTTCTGAGCACAGGCCATGACAAGTCATTTGTGAAAACAGCATGATATATTTCGTAGAAGTCAAAGCACTAGAGCAGTCTATCTTGCAGTATCTTAGAATGTTTGAATTTCTCACTGAAGCACAAGAAACTAGGGAAAAGAAGTAATGCAAACTCAGAGGTATGCAAAATATTTTTAAGCTGAGAAGATCTGGCCACTGGGGAACCTTTGTTCTATGTCTCACAGTGCTTCATCAGCTCTTAAAGTCTGCAGTGCTCCAGTCTAAAAATCTATCCCTGTGTGCTATGACAGCAGTGGTTTCAGCAGTTGCAGCAGGCTTTTATGGTGTGCATCCTGCCTGGCAGCTGCAGCAGATATGGTCCAGCTTCATTCAAGATAAGCCTTGTTGGCAGCTTCCCCCACCTTGCCTCAGAAGCTGAGTTTAAGCTACTTCTTGCCTGATCTGTGTCAAAATTGTGCCTGTACCTGGTCTTGCACCTTACTGACCCAGACTCACAGGCTAATGCCTTGACTTGAGCAAGAGTGATGTCTGTCCAGCTGTGCCCTTTATCTGTGGCTTACCTTTAATTTCTTCCATTGCAGACCTACCTGCATCAAATAACTTTCCCACTGGTGAAGAGCATGTACAAGGAATATCAGTTGCAAATTATTGCCTTTACTCTTTGAAACCACTCTCTGAAAACAGGTTCAGCCTCTTTTGGCATATCTTGTGATCACATTTTATTTTCCTTTCTAGAAACTCCCTTATATAATTCTGATTATATTTCTCATGATAAACAAACATATGCTGGCTAATACTAATCAACAACCATAATTCCAACTATGTTTTAGTTTTGAAAGTTTATTTGCAAACGTGTCAAGTGGATTTTTTTTTAATGTATACTTTGATATTTTCTTTTAATTTTCTCTGATGTTGTCTCCATAATTTCACTTTCTCCTTCAGCAAACATCATAGTAATTACAGTGTAGAGAGACATGAACAGTGCTGAAAAATAGGTTATTCAGGCTTTGTTTTATTAGTTGAACATAACAAAATGAATTTAGGTAAGTTAGAAGCAATGTTCTTACCTCAGAGAGGTAAAGAGCCGGGTTGCTGTGTACATGCTGCAGAAATTTGAAATGAGGGCAAAACTGAGCTGTAGTTCCTGCCTGTTGTCACAGTGCAGCACCACAACCCCATGCAGCAGCATGCCCTGGTTTGGTAAAATGCAGGAGAGCAGCTGGCCCTGCTATGTGAGGAAAGGACCCACACTGCTGAGAACCACCCTGTGAGGTATCATTCCTCACTAATGAGCTTAAGTAGACCCAGGTGGAGTGCAGAGGCAATACCAGGAGAGATTTTTGTAGACAGCCCTGGCGTCAGCATGGCTACATAAACAAATGGAGGTTTTCTACCTTGGGTATGAAACCACTGGACAGCTGAAGAAGGATGCTGATGATCCAAAGGGAAACACTTTTGTGCTTTTCACTTTGTTTTGAATGTATAGCAAGGTCTGGATGTATTTTTGTTTGTGGGTGTATGGAGGGTTGTTTTTCTTTTTTAACCAAGATACATGTTTTTAATTTTCTCTGTCACTAATTTACAGTCTTAAAAACTTAATCTATATCCTTCAGGTTCAGTTAAAACCTAGCTGAGAGCTTGGCTTTTGCAAGAGGCTGTGTTTATTGAGACATGAATTTCCACCCTCCTTAAAGGCTGTTCCACAGGTTGTAAATAAGCTTGTTGGCTGCATTTATTCTCCCCACCTGTAGGCATTGAATTAAACAGATCAGGAGCTTATTGTCTTTCTTAGATCTTACTATACCGGATCTACAAAAATACACATCTTCATCCCATCTGGAGTAAGTAAATTGCCCTTTGATGTTGCCTTTCTCTTTCCATTCACATAAACCAAGTCTGTGGTGACTCTCTTGGGCAAGAGAGATGAACCTAGGCACAAACAAGGGAGTGCCAGGATGGTATTTGAAGTTGACTTGTTGCAACCATGAGAGGTCCTTATACAGAGGAATTTGCCTTTTTTATGACTGCTCCCTATGTTGGTTTTCTTTTTTATTTTTTTTCCAAATGTAGCCAACTTCTGCTATAGTATTTTGTATGCTTATTAGAATTCCAGATGGTTTTTTTTTACATACACAATACATTAAACCACTGAAATGCAATCTCTGTGGAATCCCTTTGGATTCCCTATAAATGTTTAGCTTCCATTCAAGCTTTCTAGCTATCTTGTTGTTTCTGTCCTATAATAAGATCCTTTAATATAGCTCCCAGAGCTGTAGTATAGAACCTTACACCTTATAAAAAGGAAATTTGCAATGGATGGAAGGAAATGATATCAGAAATATCCTTGCAAACAGCTTACCAATGAGTTAGAGATAGTGTTAAGGCTGGCATTATGCCAGCACTGGGCGACCACTGCTTTTGGATATTTTTCTAAAGTTAATTTAATTTTTTACATATGTTCTCCTAAAGAAATATTTTTGCAATGCTCTTAAAAAAAACCAAAAAAATCAATGCCAGCCGTAGGGTCCTTAGAAGAAACTTTTAATAACAAGGAATGCAGCACACACACAATAGAATTAAATACTCTGACTACAAGAAACAGATTTCTTTAAAGATAAAGATTGTGATCAGCAGTAAATAAGACAAAATAAGGCTTTTACTGTGGGGAAAAGAAAAAGTGAAGGGAATGAAGAATCCAATATGGTGAATTCTTTGTAGTGTCAAGTCCTACAGATCAAGGCAGAAGTTTCATTACTCCTAAGTTTGATTACTACCTGAGGTAGAAATAAGAGAGCATTTAATGCGCACTTAAAAGAGAGCATTTAATACAGTTGTCACTTTCAATAAAACCCCCATCTGAGGGTGTCTGCAGCTAGTGTTTGCATAGATTTCACTCTGTGCAATTTGGTACAGATCTCCACTGCAAATACAGCTGCATTAGAGGGGATTTGTTCTTGCCACCAGAGATATTTTTTAGCAGTCAAAATCCAAGCAGACCCCTACTTTGGAAAATCAAGAAAAACCAAACATCCTTAACCCTAAAACTCAAAGAAATTGAGCCATTCCTCCCAGCATCATAGAATCAAAATCATAGAATGGTACGGGTTGGAAGGGACTTGAAAAATGGTCTAGTTCCAATCCCCCTGCCATGAGATGGGCCATCTTACACTAAATTAGGTTGATAAAAAACCCATCCAACCTAGTCTTGAATACTACTAGAGTTGGGGCATCCACAGCTTCTCTGGGCAACCCCCTTGCAGTGCCTTACCACCCTCAGAGTGAAGAATTTCTTCTGTATACTGAACCGAAATTTCCCCTATTTCGGTTTGAACCTGTTACTCCTTGTCCTGTCTCTATAGTTCCTCATAAAGTGTCCCTCTGTGGCTCTCATGTAGGCCCCCTTAAGTTATGGAAGGCTGCTATGAGGTCTTCATTCAACCTTCTCTTTTCCAGGCTGAGTATCCCTAACTTTCTCAGCCTGTCTTCACAGGGAAGGTGCTCTCGTTGTACAGGATTTTCAAGTTGCTTGGACTGCCTGCTTTTTCACACCTCATTCCATAAAGTGTTGAAAATCCTCAAAGATGGCAATTTCATAGTTTCCCTGAGCACCTGCTGAAGTGCTTAACCACTGTCACTGTGAAACC
The DNA here is from genome assembly GCA_038380795.1 of Pyrocephalus nanus. Classification (NCBI taxonomy): domain Eukaryota; kingdom Metazoa; phylum Chordata; class Aves; order Passeriformes; family Tyrannidae; genus Pyrocephalus; species Pyrocephalus nanus. Next base: position 47,302,148 of record CM076260.1, read on the forward strand.
TTTCCCTTACTGCAGCCTGTGCTCACTGCTTTTGCTGGGCAGCTCTGAGTCATCTGACTCCAGTTTCTCTACAACCCCATTTAAGCTGCAGAAAGGCTACAGTTAGATCACCTCTCTTCTTTCCAGGCTGAAGCAGACTAGTTCCCTCAGCCTCTGCTTGTATGTCCAATAATCTTAATCATAAGGTGCAGTTTGCCTCTTCCTGAACTGAAAAAAACAGAAACCCAACCCAGCAAAAAACCTAAAACCCCAACCAAACAAAACGCAACCTAACAAATACCCCCAAATCAAAACAAAAAGCCCTAAACAACAACAACAACCACCACCACTTAACTCCCCCAAATCCCAGAAAACAACCCTAACCAAAAGAATTCCCACCCCATTTTGCTCACTTTTCCTTAAGCACAAAATTTCCCAAGGTCAATGGTTTTGCTTCTCCATTATATGTGAAAGGATGGGGCTCTGATGGGAATGATTATTTACTTTTTATTTTTCTCTCCTTTCTTCTGATAGATAATCAAAAAGACAGTGCTACCTGCAACAACTTTTCAGCCATCTTGAAATGATCTTTTCTCTTGAGACACTGCTGCAGAGAAAGGCTCAAAGTAGCTTCAAGATGTCATATAATCCATCCTGCTGACCTCATAAAACAGCATCCACTTTACCACTGACACCTCTATAACTCATATTTGCCTAATATGTTTTTGAAGATTTCCAAGGATGGAGACTCCAGAATTCTCCAACACTTCATTATTTTTTACTGTCAAAAATAATTTTTCTGTGTGCAATACGGATTTTTCTTTTCAAAATTTTATCCTCTTACTTCTTGTTTTCTCCAACACGGGTACAAAGAACAAATTCCTCTCTCCTAAACAGCAGTCTTGTATGTGTGCACACTGTTTTCATGTTCCTTTTCAGTCTTTTCTGCTACAGCCTGAATAGGTCAAATACCCTCTTTTCTTTCTCACAGATTAGGTTCCAGACATCATTCAATCATCAGTCTCCTGGGGACTTTTACCAACAACTTTTATTTACAAGCATCACTCAGTGCAGTACTCCAGCTGAAGTTTGACCAGTGCCGTGTAGGATGAAGAGCTGATCCTGCCATTGCTGCAGACAAATTTTCTATTTATTCACCTCAGTGTGATGTTTCTCTTTTTTTGCAGTAGCATGATGTTGTTGACTCATGTTCAGCTTGTGATCTGTAACTGCCGGCTCCTTTTTTTCAGAACTGATTAGTCATCTGCCACCCAACACCTGTGCATCTGACAGTCCTTACGTAACTACACTGAATTCTGCACGTCTCCTTTGAATAATATTATATTTCTGTTGGAGTCTGCCTTTGATTTATCGTGATCATTTTGAATTCTAAATCAATCTTTCAATACATTCCCATATTTGCAAATGTGGTAAGCCCACCCTCTGTTCCATCACCCAGAGCAATCATGAAAATGCTGTGTTGCAGTGGACTCTGGGTATACCTTACGGGACTATGCATGAGACATAGATCCATCCTGATAAAAACTGCATACCTTTGGTATGGTTTCCCAGCCCATTTTACAGTCTTGGATAGCAGTTTCATGTAGTTCATATTTCTCTAGGTTAAGTGTGATATCATGCCCCACAGTCTGAAAAATGTACCAACATCATAGAAGCTGTTAGTGTCCACACACGGTCGTAGGAGTTTCACTAAAGAAACAAACCCACCTACATTAGGTAATATCCTGGTAAATAATTTTAGATTGTAGAAGACTTCAGGCATCGAGGTACAAAGGCATAATGAAGAAATATTACAAATAATCTTGAAAATAAAATAGCTTTAAAATTATCACTCTTTCAAACATCATATGTTGCTAACTGTGTGGTTATTCATCCCTAACTTGGACACTTTCTTCACTTAACCTTCGCTGCCCTGATGCAAAAATGAGATTGAGAACTGGTAGAACCAAGTAGAGCAGGTAGTGTGGGTAAGGAAATTTTGCTTTTCCAGTAGGAATTCTTCTGCTTTGTATATCATTTCAATGTTCAGTTAGAGAAAAATAACATGAAGAAGGTTAAAACCCAGGTGGGACAATGAACCATATTATGGAATAGATCCATGATGGCATGTATGGAGAAGATACAGCACCTGGATGGAAAGCAGGTCTATGTTCTAGATGAAAAGATCTTATATCTTTTTGCAAAGGAGATCTACAACATAATGCAGCAAGGTACCTGTTTTACTTGTCCTGTTGAAGTTGGTGGGAATGTGGTAGGGGTGCTAATATTCCCAAGGTTTCCAAGACAAATCTTCTGTTTCCTTCACAAAGTCCTGCACTGCACTGAGCCTATGCCTTTTCTCACTCTGCAACTGCCATGTAACACTTTGTGGTCTGCTCTTAGCACTTCAAAAGGCCAGCTGCTCCCTCAGATTATCAGCTAGCTCTTAATCTATAAATAGAGTATAGCTTCTGTCCTGGGGAGATTCCAAGCTGGAATATAAGCAAATGTAATTGACAGGTTTTCTGAGGCTCACTCTTGGGGGTTAACATAAATTTTCATATAGGATAAAAGTCAGCAACACATCCAAATATTCTTAAAGCATCTTATGAAACTGAAGATTGTTCTCATTTATTTATATATGCTATTGCTTTTTAACGTGTTAGTACACATCAAACCCTTATTTTCAAAGGACAAGAATATGAACAGTCTCCTTCACTGTGCAGAATTTGGGACTTTTAGTGGCCACAAATGCCCTTTGTATTTATTTGTGCATTGGTTTGGAACTGTTCTCCATACCCTTATGCAATCTCTTCTTGAAGCACAACGAGATTGACACGCAGTGACAGTTTTGTTTCAAGCTCCATATCTTCTAGACTTGATTTTCGTGTGGTAGTGTGAGCAGAGACACGGCAGATGGCAGTGCATGACATCAATTACCTCTGCTGCAAATTCCTATTCCCAGCGGTAATTGACCAGAGCCGGTGAGATTACATCGGAGGGCACTCCCCACTCCGCCGCGTCCGTGTGGAGGAAAGGAAGATGCTTTTGTGAACCAGTCCATTTTCAAGCGTCATGTTTGCTCGGTGGATCAAGACTTTTGAATCAGCAAAAAAAATCTGCCCCCAGATTTAAGCAGCTTTAACACCAGTAGGAAACTCTGAAGGCCTCCTACATAAAGACAGACTTCAGCTTTCAGCAGAAGTCAGTCCCCAGGGATTTTTGTTTTCACTCATGATTTTATCTTCCACAACTTGATTAATTTTCTTAATAGCTTTACTGCTTCAAAATCTAGGCAATTTGCATGTGAAGGTTTTTGTTGGTTTTATTAATCTACATAGCTCTGGTTTTGGGTGAATTGTAAAGTAGTGACATTTGAACTAATATCTGGCACAGAAATAATGATGACATTGAATAAAAATTCCCTTACCAGATCCTGATATGAACTTGATCTGGGTCAAGGGACCATCAAAATAAGAGAAAAAGGAGGATAGAGGGGAAAGGGAGGAAACAGGACTTTCCTGAATGCATAAGAAACTAACACAGAACTGCTTTGATAACAATGACTGGCAAAACAAGGAAGGAGATCTCCAAACCAGAAAATTTTAAGTGTAAAATGTCCTTTTTAACTGAAACATTTAATGTGCCCAGAGGCAATTGGCCAGGCAATGGGCACAAACTGAAATAGAGGAGGTTCCCTCTGAACATCAGAAAACAGTTTTTTACTGAGAGGGTGACTGAGCTCTGGTACAAGTTGTAGAGTCTCCATCCTTGGAGATATTCAAAAGCTTTCTGGACACAGTCCTGGGCAAACAGCTCTAGGTGGCCCTGCTTGAGCAGGGTGGTTGGATGAGGTGACCCCTAGAGGTCCCTTCCAATCCAACCATTTTGTAATTCTGTGAACCCGAAAGGATGCCAATTCCTGAATTTTTGGGGTTGGTGCTTTCCAGTGTCAGATTACTCATTGAAAGATGTATCGAGAGTTATTAGAGAAAACCAATGTCTGAAGTTGTACTTGGAAAACTAGTGTTAGCCAATGACCAAACGTGGTCTCAGTATTCAAATTCCAGGGGATTTCCTGAATTCCTTAAGTTACAACCCTAGGGCTACTTTCCAAAATACCTCGGCAAATATGCCATGTGCTATTTTTTTCAAAATTACATGTTTTAAATGGATCAAGAAGTGACAGAAATGCTGCGATAGTACAAGAGATTTTGTCATCTGTTAATTACCCATTTTGCACCTGAGCAAGTAACATCAGTGAGGTAATATCATCCTTGCATCACCCAGAATTCAAATGAAGGAAGAATCTTGTCGTCATTGTTTTGATTGGATTTACTCTTTCTTCCACCAAGAGACACTTTCTTCTCTTAATATGTAAGTTCTGATTACCAAAAATGCAAAATCCCAAAATACGGTGAACAATCTAGTTACCAAAATCTGTCAAAAATATATTGTTTCTTTTCAGTAAACTGAGATGCTGACAAAATCTCTTTATGAAAATGAAAAAATCTTTAGGTGCCGTATTAATCTTTTGGAAGAGCCACTTTTTCTTTTTTCCCCCCCCTCCAGCAAAGACATGATCAATATGGAGAAACTTCTATGTGGAACCATGTAGTAATATCAATTATTTTTGTTGGCAGTCTTATTCAGCTTGAATTGTTTACCCTCTATCCTGAATAATTTCATACCAGAAGGTGTAGAAAAAAAATTTTTATTCTTTGTATTACAAGACAAGAAGATTGCTTTGGGATCTTTCTGTTAAAGGATGTGAAGATGAATTTAGGATCTGTTTCCTGAAGCGTATGCTCTTTTTCAAGAATGACTAAATTGGAGATAAAGCTTGCTTTCAAATAGGTCTCTGCTGGGAGTGCTGATTTGGAATTAGGTCAGGAATTCCTCCAGAAAGAGGTGTTTGTATCAAAAGCTTACCCTGTGCTCCTCAACATGTTGTTGAGACAACATTCCTGGGGGACAAATGTCCATATCATGACCATCCACTATAGAGAGGCTCTGACTTTCACCTCAGAAAAGCCAAAAGATTAATGAGCGAAATGACTACATTTTTTTCTTTTTCCCTGGATGCCATTCCTCCAGGAAAAGCTTGAATGCTCAGAAATGTCAAAAGCACTGTGGGGACACTTGTACATCTGTGAACTGGTGAAGCTGCTCATCAGTCAGAGTAGTTGATTTGGGAAACAAGAATGCAGCTCATGCCTGTTTCAAAATCTCTTTATAGAGTTAGCTTAGGATTTCATATTGTATAACATCAGCATTTCAGAGACCCTCATCTTTTTCTAGAAAGTAAGCAAATTTTTACTGTAGTCTTTCTACTGCTTGTCTCAGAAGAAGACCGGCTATTAAAAAAGGACAACTTTTAGTAGTCCTTATATCACCAGTAGTCACCACCCTTGTGAGTTTTCCAGAGCAGATGATAGCTAGTTCTCATGCTTAAGAAATAGAACAATATCAGTGAGAGATCTCTACAAAGTCACAAGAGTGACTTTAACTTAACTTTCAATGAGATTGGACTTTGTCTTACACAGTTTAGTGCCCCTGACACCACTTCAGCAAGGTTTGAAACAGGGTGTGATTCCTTTGTCAGCAGCTTTCTTAGGCTCATTTGGAAATGGGGTAACCAGAAGAAAAGACCTGGACTGAATGTGCCACAAAAGAGGATATCTTATAGTGAGAGAAACACAATCCCATGAGCCTGAAACCCTGCAGTGCAGTTGAGGAACAATAGGAGATGAAGAATTTTCTCCCACTTAGCTGAGCTGCTATATTTCCTTTCCTGCCCTACTACTTTTCCAATTCAGTTTGCTTTGAGTTTGCTGCTTTGTGACATTCAGGCAAGATAAATTATTTCAGAATCTTGTTTTTCCACTGCAGGTCCCACAGAAAGCTATGCTTTTCCTTCCAAACTGAGCCAAGGAGTATGTGAAATTTCCTGGTTTTCTGGGAACAGGCTGCTATTGGTTGCTGTTTGTCTACTAATCCTTTACTCCTGGACTCTGGGCAGTAGTTAATTATTATAACAAATAGTCACTCTGGAGACAAGCAAAATAAAAAGGAAAAGTGAAGTTACAACCACTATTGATTTACTGTTAAGCCAAAAGAGTAGATCTGCTGGCGTGTGCATGTTACCTCTCCAAGAAAGTCTTGAATGGTCCTTCTGCATAACATATGAATAGGTTTAATAAAAGTAAAGGGAGGGGGTAATTTTGCACCAAAAGGGATCTGAACTGGCAGGTTTGACCCACTATTCATAACAATTCCTTCTTACACTGACCTATTTTCAAGCACTGCACCCTTTTGATTTCATGCTTTTACCTTGGTTTTGCTTTTGGCTGCGTTTTGAGAATCCACTCACAGGAAGAGAGGGGCATCAACTATTCAGCCATTTATAGACCAGATTTACCTTTTTTTTCTTTAGACTAAGCAATTGTAACTTGTAAGTCACTGCTATAGTTGTGTGTGTCTGGAGTTTATCAGTCTTGACTGTACCTTTCTTGAGCAAGGGCATGCAAAACTGAACAGATGTTTCTCCCACAATCAAATTCGTTCATAACAGGCATTCAGAGAGTATTGCTGAAATATTCATGAGCCTTAAGAGATAACAATGCATGAATACTAATGAATAGTAAGTTGTACGGTGCTTTAGAAAATGACACAATAAAGCAAGTCCAAACTAAACCATTGTACAATTAAACATTTCCTTAGCTGCATAGTCTTAGGTGAAGATTTCACATGTATTGTTTCTTCTAATATTCACAATAAACAGAGAAGAGGCACTGCAGAAAAGTGCCTTTCAGTTTACAAATATACTTTGCTAATGCATTTAATCTGCATTGAATCAAGGAGTCCATGAGACAATGTTTAATAGCCTCATCACCATGATTATTCCTAAATGGATATCTGTGGAATATATTTAAGGCTAATTAGAAATTTTTTAATTTATTGGGTTTTTAATTTTAATTGAAGATTATACATCAATTTATCCTGCATGCATACAGTCAGTACCAGTTAGGCCTGAAAATTGTGGTTTTGACTTGAGAATTTCTGATATTAATTACTTGTCCTTTTTAGTCTTGACATGTTTATCAAAACCAGAACTTTTTGATGACATTTCCCCCCTCACTAATTTGATGTCAAACAATGATGAATATTTTGACCATCTCAACTGGCAAGCTGGAGAACATGAAAACAAACAGCAACAGCAAGTACTTTCACAATTTGGAAAGAGTAGGTCTGTTGTGGACTCAGGTTTTACTGTTGTTGAAACTGGCCATCAAGTAAAATCACTTCAGATTTGTAGTCCATCCTCACTGAACACCTCCAGAAGTGGAGTGGACCAAGCCTGGAGGTGAGGATCTGACAGCCCAGTTTACTGACCACCAACAATAGTTCTTTGAGGTCTCTGCAGACTTGTGCTTTGCCCTGATAACAGGACACTCTGGCACCACTGCAGCATAGGGTAGTGCCTCTAGGGAGAATGTTGCTGTCTTCTAAGTCCAGTCTTTCTGATGCTCTTTGGCTCTCAGCTGAGAATGGCTGTGTTATGCAAATGCTGCATTTTGAGCCCTGAGTGTTCTGCATTCCCCTGAGCTAAGGAGGGAGCTGCTTTCGCCCAGTGCACGGAGATGAGAATATCCCCTCAAATACTTTGCAATTTGTCCCATTTTACACAGTTTTTAAATTACAAATTACATTATTCCACCTCCCTGCTGCCCGTGTTTAAAGACTTGTTACCATGGAATTTCAGATGAAACAGAAATAATGATGCTGAGAGATGTTAGCCGACAACCTCAGCAACCGATGAGTTCCAGCGCTTGTGGAGACAACCCCTCTCACAATGTGACCAAATGCTGAAAACGCTGGCATTTCACAAGCATATGTCATTAGGAGATGAGAAAAATGTTTTTTAGGGAGGACTCAGGTAATCCAAATATCATAAATGATAAAATCTGTGATTTATAGTACAGTGGCTAATTCAGAACAATCACTTGACATGTTTTTATTGGGGAAATCATGTAAGATCATGTGAGGGAGGACGTAATGCAAAAAGCAAATGGAAGGTAATTATAGAAGGAAAGGTTAGCTGTTATACTGGTAATAGTGCCTGTTTAATTGTCACATGAGATCATTGGTGGGAGAGCACACTGACCTGACAACAAAAGTGGTGGCTCCCACTGGCTATTTTAGCCCTTGGAGTTTCTCTGTGCTTTACTGTCAAACAGGGACAAGTCTTGCAGGGATGGTACCCATGCAACTAGCCTTAGTGGCAACTTGGAGACAAGAAATTATGCTGATGGTATTTCCTGAACACAAGCCATACAAATATAATCTCTTTGGAGTTTTTTTGCCCTTTGTGGTAATGCCTTAGAATTTGGACAGAACAAGTGTTTCCATTCGTGTTTATGTTTTCTGAAACATTGATTTCTGTTATCAGCTACATATTTATCATTCACTGAGGTATTAAAAAGGAAGAATTATTCTGCATTAATCAAAATAAAAGTAATTAATTTCAAATATTTGTTTACTTCCAAAGGAAGTAAACAAATTCAACCAAAAGAAATGATAATGTGGTGTTTATTATCTTTACATCTATACTAGGGTTTGACTAAATATTTGTAAAATTGTATTTGTTACTGTGCAAATGATTTTATATATATATAAGAATCTTATTGACCAAGACAGTCTTCAAGAGCTTCAAAGAAAAAAGGTCTGGAGTTGTACATTCTGCAAATCAGACTGCAGTAAACCATAATAGAAGCATTGATAAGGTTTGAACTTTGCTCTTATCATGTATTTCCAAGATTTTTATGTCTCTCGATTTATGATAACTTCCACATTTCATTGCCTTTTCCTCAGTATTTCATAGCTCCACTTCTACATTTTAATAGAGGTGTCTTCTAGAAGTGAAATTTATGGGAAGAGCTTGATTTCATTTTTTATGCAGCTCTGAAGTGTCTAGCTGTGTTTTTCATTTCTGTCACCTATCCTGATGAAATGTGTAATCTGCTTAAACCATATGCAGCTCTCTGGGATACCTCAGAAGGTGGAGAGGAAAGGAACAAGTAGATAAAAAAAACCCCAAAACCTTTACATTGTTATTTTATCTTTAAATATCTGCAGTCTCTTTCTCCTCAGGGTGAATATTAGCCCTTAGAACTATATATTCATTTATAAATGTAGAACCAGACAGGACATGACTTTTTGCAGTGTGTGGTTCATAGATTTTCACTCAAAATGTTACTTGGAAACAAGAACAAGAGGTGGCCATTCAAGAAGACACATGTTCTTGAGTTAAGGAGTTGAAGGGCTGGAAAATTTATCACCTTCTCTTCAAGGTACTTAAAACAGTTGCTTGGCTTTACTGTTAGTGCTCCCAAAAATGCAAGCTACTGCCTCACTCACTTTCATTTTGAGAACACGAACACTGGCTCCTTTAACCAGCACGTCCTTTAACTGAGATATCTTCTGGTGCTCCAGAGGGGGCCAGGAGATTGCATCTAGATTGTGTGACTACGGCACTCTTCATCTCTCCCTGCTGTCCTGGTGCTCTGAACATGTGGCTGGGATATGCCATAGCTCTCTTCTGATCCAGGTGTCCAAGTTCCTGCTATGGAAGCAATTTAGGAGAGATAGCAAAAGAAGAAAAAGGATTTATCTTTGCCTGGATGGCCATCATGTGGTTGGAGGGTCTGGATCCACTCTCCAGCCTACAGGTTTTGATATAGCATTGGAGAGAATGTCTTTCTAGGCAATTGGCTGGGTGGCAATAAGCTCCCTTGGATATATACCAGTTAACATCTAGTGTAGAACCATTGACCCCAATTATTGGTCTGCCTTTGAATATTGGTCTGTCTACATACATATATTTTGAAGTCTGCAAGCAGGGTGGGAGCTGGCTAACAACTCCTGAGATGTCAGTAGAATAGGATGGGCTCCACAGAAGATTCTCTGCCTCAGCAGCCTGGTTTTGGCAGAGTAAGCTTAGGTTAGGTGAGAGAACTGCAGCATGGCCACACATGGTGATCTAACAGGGCTGACATGACTAGAACCGACAGAATGTTATTATTTTTGCCAGTGATGTAGTGATGTTTGTGATGTAGTGATGATATGTTTCAAATACGTTTTTGTTATAAAATAACAAAACAATGCCTTATTTCCTTTCAATTGCACTCAGACAGCAGGAAAGAGAAGTATGTAAATGCTGTGCTACTTTACATAGAAGTAAGTTAACACTGTTTACATGTATGTACATGACTTGGCTAGTCCACTGTCCCTATTATGTAGGAACTGTCTGCTGGGAAGGAGTGAAGAGCAGCCCTATCAAATGCTGCTGGAAGCTTCAGCAGTCCAAAACAAGTCTCTCCACCCCTGTGCAGGTTGGCAGGGTGCTTTATAGGTACGTCAAGAGGGTTACTCAATCACCTAGAGCAGCTTTTTAACATCATAGCTTGGATTTGCCCCTTTGTGTCCTTACGTCTTGCTTTTGATGACAGACAGAGCCCAAACTGTGCATTTTGGCCATACACCTACTGAGAGCACCAAAGTTATGGAAAACTAATCAAACTCACGTAATGCTGTAGCTCAGTGCCATGGTGGTTTTGGAGCAGAGCTGAGCAGGGGACACATCCACCCGGGGGCACAGGCTTGTGCAGTCTGCTGCACATCATTTGCTCTGCTGTGTTTTTGGGTTTAGTGTTATTCCTGCAGTATTTGCCATAGGACGTAAAAATATGATAAGACACAAAGGCAGTTTTAAATCTTTTACTAAACTGTTTCCAAATGTTGCCTAGAAATGACGTGTGTGGTGTGTTAATGCACACACACATGCTCTACACCATTGCCTTAACAGCCTTTGTTTTTAAAAGACTACTCTACAAATATGTGGAGAGGGGGAAAGTACTTTTTCCCTCATGCTAACACCAGAGTACCAACAGAATAACTTAATGCTAATAGGTTCTGTGAAAACAGTGAAAAGAGCTAATGATGCTTGCAACTAATATATGTGCTTTCCCAGGCAACAGATGCATCTCAGGTAAAACCAGAAACGTTTTTAAGTGATCATCATGTCTGAGAATAATGAATCATATGTCCTCCTATATGGGCATAAATGTTTATTCAATAGTTTTATACTGAATAACTGTGAACTTATTACTTTCTTCTCTAGCTGAAGAGAACAATTTTATGGAGATAATGTGAACTATATGTTTATTGCCTCTTAAATCCATAATCAAATTATATGTATTGGAAAGAATTAGATTATTCATTCAGCCTCATTGCAGCTTTGAAATATGCTCCAGATTCTGGGGACAATGACTTAGTATTTAGTTTAAAATTAACATTTTTATTCTTTAAGCTTGTTGAATATCTTCTTAGCGAATAAATTGAGATATTTTCTTTTCCATGAAGCCAGCAGTTCAGTTATTTCTTTCAGATAAGATACAAATATTTCTTATGAAATGTTATAAATTATTACTTTTAACTTTCAATAAAACTTTAATAAATTTTTTATTATAGACAGTGCAAAACTGCATTTTGAATTCATGTCACAGTGTGAGCTACACGTGGTTACTTATAGGGGAAGCAGGACCTTTATGGAAGAATGCAGAAGGAAAGCAGCTGGCAGTTAATAAGTAGCAATATCTGTGTATAGTCTCAAATCAAAGCAGCTTACCTACAAGTTAGAGTTTCAGGTAAAAATTGTAAAAAGGCACAAATTTGCCATCTTACTTTTAAAATCTGACTATGAGTTCCTATGCCACTTAAATGCTCTAAAATTTTAATGTTATATAAAAATCCAAAATGTTTTTCAGTATTAAGGATTTAAGTAAATTGAATATGCTTTTTTTGCTATTTTTGAAGAAGCAGAATATATAGAACTCTTCCAGCTCCCAGAGAGGTTCTTTCCTGTTCATACTGTTTCAGCCTTAAAAGAATTGGTTAAATGTTTACAAGTGTTTATATTGTTGACCAAATTTATTTGTTGATTTACATGTCAAAGGAAATAATGTTTTGCAAAGATGTCAAACAACTCTTAGGTAGCCATATGATTGCAAAGATCAAGATCCCACAATGTGTTTACTCAAAAAATCTCTAAAATTTTGGGGACTACAATGTTTGATTTTTTTGTTTTGTTTTGTTTTATTTTTGAAAGATGACTGGAGCTTGGTTTAACTGGATTAGAAATTCAGTGTGGATAGTCTCTCCCTTCCCATATAAACATTTATATTAGCATTAGATGGATTTATGCATTTATAGATAGGGAAAATGCAAACACACCACAGAGAAGTTAACAATGACATGAATGATTAATAATGTTCAAATAGAAATTTAATGCAAAAATGTGGGTGGATAGCTAATTTAGCTCCTGTGCTTTCCGTTGCTTTGTGTCGAACTTAGTGATTTTCCTTTCAAAGATCGTTAGTAGAAAGTTTATCTGATTAGTTCTTGGTAGCAAGAGACATGCTTATTCTTATTCTATAGACATCTCAATTTCCTTTGCTGAAGATACACTGCTTTCACTCTGACAGGACCTCTCCTTGTGCTGCATGTGAGCTGTAACATTTTCTTTATTATTGTAGTGATCTTATTTCTAAAGCACTGGGTGTTGACAAAGCATGGGCCCAAGATTAGTCATTTGATTAAGCTGTAAATGCAGTATATGTGGAAAAGAAGAAATGTCACCAACACTGGGGTGCAAATTTCCTTTATCCATTTATAAAGTGATTTTATTCGGGGGTGTCAAATCCAAAGCATAAGCATCTACTAACTATTTTGCTACTATTCAATAAAAATACAATTGGCTGCATCCTGAAGCCAAATTGCTGGGTTAAGGCTGTAGAAATTTGGACCTCTAGGCCACCAGACTCTGGTTATCAGCAGGTCAACACAAACCGCTGAGAAGAACTTTAGAAGCAGAAAAAGTTTGGAATAAATTAGGAGTTGGTTGTTCTGGCAGGTTGCCTTAGATGGACACCAGATGCCAGCCAAGCTGTTGTATCACTCCCCTTTCTCAGCTGGACAGGAGAGAGAAAACTGCAACTAAAGGTTTGTGGGCCAAGATAAGGACAGGGAAAAATCACTCACCAGATACTGTCACAGGCAAAATATATTTGGGGTCCAGCAAGTTGAGGGAGTTGATTCTCCCCCTCTACTCCACTCTTGTGACATCCCACCTGGAATACTGCATCCATCTCTGAGGTTCCAAACATAAGAAAGATGTAGACCTGCTTGAGTGTGTCCAGGGGAGGTCAACAAAGATGATCAAAGGGCTAGGACACCTCTCCTCTGAAGCCAGGCTGAGAGAACTGGGGTTGTTCAGCCTGGAGAAGAGAAGGCTCTGGGGAAACCTTATAGCAGCCCTCCAGTACCTACAGGGAGCCTACGAGACAGCTGGTGAGGTATTTTTTCCAAGGGCATATAGTGATAAGACGAGGGAGAATGGCTTTAAACTGAAAGAAGATAGGTTTAGATTAGATATTAGGAAGAAATTCTTTTTTGTGAGGTTGGTGAGGAACAGGAACAGGTTGCCCAGAGAAGTTCTGTGTATCTTATCCCTGGCAGTGTTGGGTGGGTCTTTGAGCCATCTAGTCTAGTGGGTGCCATCCCTGCCCACGGCAGGAGGCTTGGAATTAGATGACCTTTAAGGTCCCTTCCAATCTGAACCATTCTATGATTCAATAAAATTAATTTAATTTATTGTAAATCCACTCAGAGTAGGATAATAAGGAGTAAACCCATATCTTAAAACCATCTTCTCCCACCCCTCACTTCTTCATGGGGTTGATTTTAATCCTGGTTTCTCTACCTCATCCCCCCAGCAGTGCAGGGATATGGGGAATGGGGATTGTGATCAGATTATCATATGCTGTCTCTGCTGCTCCTACCTCTTCAAAGGGAGGACTCCTCACACTCTTCCCATGGGAGATAGTCCTCTGTTAACTTCTCCAGCGTCTCCTTCCCACAGACTGCAGATCTTCACAAACTGTTCCAGTGTGGGTCCCTCCCATGGGGTGCAGTCCTTCAGGAACATGGTGCTCTAGCATGGGTCCCCCCTCAGAGTCATGAGTCCTGCCAGCAAACTTGCTTCAGCATGGCCTCCTCTCTCCAGGTGGTCCCAATCTTTTTTGGGCATGTCCACCTAATTTGGTCTCGGGTCCTTTGGAGGCTTCAGGGGAATGTCTGTTCTAGCACCTGGAGCACCTCATTCCACTCCTTCACTGATCTTGGTGTCCGCAGTGTTGTTTCCCTCACATATTATCACTCCTCTCTTCTGACTTTGCAGATGTTGTGTAGGGTTTCTTTTCCCCCTTCTTGAATCTTTTATCTCAGAAGCACTACTATAGTCATTGATGGGCTCAGCCTTGGCCAGCAGTGGGTCCATATTAAAGTTGACTGGCGTTAGCTCCATTGGACACAGAGGAAACTTCTAGCGCTTTCTTACAGAATCCCACCACTGTACTGGCTTCCTCCCCCAAAAAACACCTTGACATTCAAACCCGATACAGCTGTTAACAAAGAGAAAATCCTGTTCTCTTAATTGGCAAATAGTGAAACTCCTGGGTCCATAGTAAAGCCTGGAGCCCCTGGCATTGCTAAGAGATGTGAGATGTTTTCCCTGGCATACAGTGGTCCTTTGTACACATGCCCACTGTGGCTCCTCTTTTCACTTCAGAGCAGTAATTAAGGATAGATTACAGCACTTACAAGAAAGGTTTGACAGACAACAGAGTTTTATTCAGTGTTACCATGTAAAAAACAAAAAAACTGAGCCAGATTACAGACTTTTGTTCGTATTGCATTTGCTTTAAATTTTGCTCTTTGACCTGAGCAGTGCTTAGGTTATTATAGAGTATTATGGGACCATCTAAAAGCTGGGATTGTTTTTCTGGGTACAGTACTACAAAAAAAAAGATACATTGTTAAAAGTAGCAATGTTCACTTAGTCTGATACCAAAGAGGGACTGCTCGAACTGACTGTGATTCCTCTCTGACCCGTCTCAGCTATCTGAATTGTCTTTCATCATTCAAAAATGTCAAGTGTTTGTTGACTTATATGCCTTTATCAGTGTCCAAGCAAAAACCAGAGCAAACTTTTTATGTGTATATTAAATACTGAACATTAAAAGCAGTTTTAAATAACAAAGACTTGAATTTTTTTTGAGGAAGAAAAGTTGAAATAAAATAGAAATCACTCTTCAAGGTAATTTCAGTGTACAGTGAAAATAGACATTTTAACAATATTTTCATCTTCTGATTGTCATTCCACTGCGTGCATGGGAGGGTCAGCAGAGTTTACACATTTTAATCTCACTCAAGAAAAAGAGTGACACATTATAATTTTGTAACCTGCAGCTGAAAGTATCAAATGACTAATTTTGCTTGCATGTTATAAACTGCAGCTCCTTCTCAGAGACAAGTCTGCAGTCAGCCTGGGATCTTGAATTGATGTGCCTTCACCAGGCTGCAGTGTCTCACCAACCCAAGCTTTAGACCTGTGGCTCTGCTCAGTCTCCATCCTAAAAAAATTTTGTTTGCCATCCTGTGATAAAGCACGAGCCTTTGTGGGAAGGCTGAAGATATCTGTGAAGTTTGAAGTGCTGAGCCAGTGGGAGGAGTGGAGTAAACAGCTCTTTTGCTTCTCTATTCCACTTCTTCAATAACTGGAAGGGCCCCTTCTGTTTTGGAGCAGCTTGAAGCTGCTCAGTGTCTGCACAGATATGGCCCTAAATAAAAAGAAAGGGCTTGCTATACATCTACCTATTCATCTTGGTTATGAAGAGATGGGCACCTTCTTCTTACTCCTTGAAATCTGGGCTATGGTTCCCCAGAATGGGGAACATCTTGCTAATCTTTTTTCATCCAAGTGAAAGAGATGATGATTGCTTATAGAGCAGATACCGAGAGCCCTCTGCAGCACCTTGAGCATTGGTTCAGGGGGTGTGATTTCCTCAGCACTCTTGGGCAGTGCTGCTGTTTCAAAACTAGAATAGTCTCTGTGTATTAACTAAGTTCTTGGTACAAGTGTTTTTAATTTTTAGAAAATGTGGAAATGTTTTCGTTTTGGCCTGGAATTACTGCTTTTGTCATCCTGTATGTCCTGTAAAGTGATTAAATGCTTGCCTAGTTGTGCTGTCACAGCTGTGAGCTACTGTCATAACTTTCTGTCATGCTGTCATAGCTATTATAATAGTGCCATCTGTATTTACAGCTGTAAGCAGTATGCCTTAGTAATTCTTACGTGGCAAACTGCTATTGTTTTAACCAGATGTTTGTTTTCTTGAAATACATCTACCAAGTGCAATATCTTATAAAAGACTTGAGGACAGTGTGAGATTAGTAAAACTGATGACAACATCCTATTTCTCAAGTATGTCTTGCAAAATCCTTCTTTCATTTACATTATAATACTCTGCTATAGGCAGTGCTATTCCATGTGTAGAATGAAACAGGTGCTTCAGCTTCTTCATTAAGAACAGCCTAGTCTCTGCATACTTCTTGTCTCCCCAACTCTTCCCCACAAGAGCCACCAGACATCTCTGTATGGTGGTGTATTTTCTTCAGTGACAGGAGTGGTGAAAGAACCCTGGACAAGTCAGTGGTTTGATTCTCTTAGGCACCAGAAATTCAGAAATTTATACAGGGTCCAGTTTACAGAGGTAGTTAGGTGGTTAGAAATGCAAAAAGGTCTGGATAGGATTTGCTAAATCCTAACCGGATTATATACTTAACTACTATTGACCTCCTTTCAAATGGTTTTGATTCTTTTGTCTGCAAAACGAGCTGAAAAATCTGAAACAATCTGCTTCTGAAAATTCTGAACACTTGCTAATTTTGGTCCAGACAGAAATAACACAAGAAAATCCCATCCATGAAATGCAAATACTTCTGTATGTGATGTCAGAGAAGCCAGGGGATGCAATAGGAAGTGAAGACTTTCCCCTCTTTCATCCACGTCATTGCCAGTTACAAAGACAATAAATCAGCAGAGAAACACTGAGTTTCTTTCCAGAGACCTACTTCTCATCTGCTCTAGGTGGGAAGGCCAGACCTTACCTTTTTTATTATCCTGCCCAGCCACTAACATGGAACTGATGGCAGGCTGGGTCATAGAACAATAGTAAATAAAGAAATGTCTATAAACAGGAGAAGGTAGCTATGCTTGGCACATATTTCCTCTTGTTTGCATTTATTTATTTTAAATTTGAGTTAGCCAAGGCAAGGCGACATAAGTTGAGCTTGTGGGTTGCCTTCCCACTCTATCCTATTCACAGACAGTAGTGTCTACATTAAAAAGTTGCAGAAAAGAAAATTTAACTATTAAGCAGATGAACGTGTGAGTCACAAAGATGGCAGGGAATGGTGACGAGTACTTGCTGTGTTTCTATTCTTGAGACCTTCCTTGAGATGAAGGTGGTGAGTGAGGAGGAAAACAAATCTCCTGGGACAGCTGGAGCCTTTATCCAGTACCTTGCCTTAGCCTTTATCTACTTACCTCCTGTGGTGTGTAAGTTGTTCTGGGTAGGAGAGAAACAAAGCAGACAGGAAAACAGGCATGAAAGAAGGCATTTTAGAAATGGTCTAATGCACTCGATTCTTTCAGGCTGAGGGCAGCACACGCTGGTGAGAAATGTGAATCACACTGAGAAAGTGCCAGAAGCCTAAGGTTTGCTCCTGCCTAATTGGCTTGTTAAGCTGTTAAAACTGAAAGCACCAAATCCTTCGATATTTCTTGCCTGAATTTTTTTTTTTTTTTTGCATGCACAGATGTGAAAATCACATCTAAGATCTGACATAAAACTGGCTTTGCTATGTTTCACCTCCTGTGTGAGAATGTCTTAATTAATTTCAGTCTGTGCTTGTGCAGTACTCAGTGCAGCGGGGTCTTGAGTTGTGCCTGGGGTTTCTGGTAATAAGCATCATTGTTGCCATCACATGTGAAACATCTGAAACACTGTGAAGTGTGTCTGCTTAGCTTTTCTCTTTGGGAAGTAATGTTGTTGTCATTACCACATCACTTCTGTGTCCTTTCCATTAGCTATTATTTTTTAGATTTTGACAGTACTAACAATGATCTATCTATAAGAGGTCTAAGCAATTTACAGATAATCCATTAGCAGTGAGTACCGACATAATGAACTGACGCAATGCCTTTACCTCATTCCTTTGCCTGTTATCTAAAACTGTGTAAAATTTTGGAATCACAAAACACCTCCACCTGCAAAAATCCCAAATGAGCCTAGAAGTAAGTCTTTGTCAGAGTTTTAACCATATCACAACTCCAAACTAATCTCCTCAGGTTTCCTGTGTATTTGTAGAAATGCCTCTTTCTGAATTATGTACAAAAATTACATAATTTTTCTCTTTTAGTTTAGTTGATGCTCATGGCTGTTTAGCATGTTATGGACACTGTGTCTCTAACCATGTCAGAATATGAAACCAGTTAAGAGCAGCAGGATTTTGTGTGAAAGCTAAAATTCAGTTGCTTGTATTCAAATGACTTTCTTTCTCTGTTTTCTAGGACCTTTGATA
Source organism: Pyrocephalus nanus (assembly GCA_038380795.1). NCBI lineage: Eukaryota > Metazoa > Chordata > Aves > Passeriformes > Tyrannidae > Pyrocephalus > Pyrocephalus nanus. Next base: position 47,320,673 of record CM076260.1, read on the forward strand.
GGAGTGTGCCTACTTCCATACTTGATTCTCTCACTGATTGAAAACTGCCTCATGAACAATTTATGGTGTCTTGAATCAAAACAACTATGTGTCTTTCTTCTGTGTACTTCCATAATCTTGATTTTCTTATAAATTTTTTGCATTAACAACTGCCATTCCCTGTCATGTTAATGAAAGAAGGATGCCTAATTCTGTAATAAAAAATGTGACATTCGGTGTGTTGTTGTGCACAGGATGGAATCTCCGAGAATGTTCAAAGAACCAAAATGACAAAAAGTATAGAGCTGGAAAATATTTTTAAAGAGTTGTATTTTTTTTTTTTTTTTAGTACATTTGTATTTCAGAAGGACTTACATCTTATGGACTTGTCAAATGATTTATCATCCTCTTCCTGAGGTTGTCCCTGATGCAGATCTTCAGCATCTGATTTTTATGAGCCTTATTCCTGGTTTCTAGGTCACTGAGCCCAGAGGCATCTCACAATTGGTTGTTGCCTCAGATGTAGGCAGAGTGGGGGATATTTTGCTCTTCATCTATTAATGTGCAGTTAATGCAAACAAATAATGAAGCAAATCTGTGGCCTTTTTTTTTTTTTATATTTAATGTGTGAAGGCAGTTAAGCATGAATACAGAGCAGTAAATAAGATCAAATCAAGCTAGAGAGGAATTAATAAGCGATACTGTCTTATAAGAAAAGTATTTGATTATTCCTTGCAGTGATTTTCCAGAATTGGCTGATTTCTTGTTTTCTCAGTAAGAACTGAATTAACAAGTGCAGAACATCAGTAAATTTCTGACACACATATTTAAGAATCAGCATTATATCTTACACTCAAATACTGTATTGTTTCAATCCCCAAACAGTGGTTCAGGAGCCTAAAGGTTTCCAAATAAATGAATGACAATTTGACTACAGCCTAATGTCTTGGGGAGGCTGGTATCTCTATGGGGACTTAGTAGAGAAAAAGGTTAGGAAATGTGAGAGCTGAAAACTTATTATTAAAGTTCATTAAGCTTGAGGTGACCCAGCAATGTGTGCTTGCAGCCCAGAAAGCCAAACATATCCTGGGCTGCATCAAGAGAATTGTGGCCAGCAAGTTGAAAGAGGTGATTCTTCCCTTTACTTCACTGTTGTAGAGACCCCACCTGTAGAACTGCATCCGGCTCTGGCGTCCCCAACACAAAAAGGACATTGACCTACTGGGGCCCATCAGACAATGCAGATGATCAGGAGGCTAGAGTACCTCTCTTATGAAGACAGGGTGAGAGAGCTGGGGCTGTTCAACCTGGACAAGAGAAGGCTCCAGGGAGACCTTATAGCAGCCCCCTAGTACCTGAAGGGAGCCTACAAGAGAGCTGGAGAGGGACTTTTTACAAATGCATGTAGTAATAGGGCAATGGGTGATATCTTTAAAAAGCATAGGTTTATACAAGATATTAGGAAGAAATTCCTTATTGTGAGGTTGGTGAGGTGCAGGAACAGGTTGCCTAGAGAAGCTGTGGATGCCCCACCCCTGGCAGTGTTCAAGGCCAGGTTGGATGGGTCTTTGAGCAACCTATTCTTGTAGGAAGGTGTCCCATCCAACTGCAGGGGCGTTTGTCTTTAAGGTCCCTTGCAACACAACCCGTTCTAAGATTACCATATATGTTAATGTTTTATTTAATCTTTTTCAAGACATGCAGGAGAGTTATGTGTTCAGCAAAGTCTCATTTTACAGGTTCATGAAAATATTAACAAGGCACATTCATGGAAAGGAAATTCAATTAAAATGTGTTCATTTCTAGTAAATTATATTCATACTATAATGGAAATTGTAACACAAAGCATATCTCCCAATATTTGTTTGCAAGTAAATGAGAGTTTTTAAGGACTTTTTCTCCACTTATTTAGTATTTGCTGCTTTCCAGCATTTTATGATTGAATATTATGAGCATGAGTGATCATAGAAAGCAAGTTTTATGCTCCTGTGATCATAAGGAAAATGTGACTTATGTGACTTGGGGAAAATGAGCTTACTTATTAAAGACAGTGTTTCCTAAAACCTAAGGATAAATTCATTTTTCTTGTAACTAAAGAGCACAGACAGTCATAACTAGACAATGAAGCACAAATTTCTCTTCTGTACTATCAGGTATCAGGCACAAAATAAACCATTTAAGATAGAAAATACAAGTGGAGAAAATGGAGATCTTTGTGGAAAAGGTATGTGAGAAGAGAAATTAAATTTGTCAGACTTGATTCACTGTGGACCTCGCTGAGCTGCGATGTTTCTAAATGCTTTACCATTCTAGAATTTGAAGTGAATGATGATGCCTCATTAAGAGATTTTCCTTAATGCTTATTTGTCTAAGCCAGTTGTTTACACATGTCCTCACTCCCTGGACATTTGCCCAACAATCCATCTGAATGTCCAGGACATGCCATTTCCCTAGGTGAATAATGATGCAGGGTGTTTTGTTTGAAAAGGTATAAAGTGAGAGATTTTTCAGATAACTCAAGTGCCTCTCCTGTATATTCATTCCTGAAAACTGAGGTTATGTAGCTTCATGTTTAAGCCTGTATTGGACATGTACACAAGACCCCTGCTTGTAATCCCAGGAGCTGTGGTAGTGGCAGCCAGGACCACATCTGCCCTCAGAGTACCTGCGTCATGAAGTCCTGGTAATGTAAGAAAATACAAAACCAATTCCTAAATGTTACACCTCTGCTTATGATTATACTGAATACAAGTCTGTTTAGCAACAAACAAGGCATTACTGTCCATATTTACAAAACTCAACCTCTTTCACCCTTGAAGAAATGCCCAAGCTCTGTTAAAAGTCATCTGCTGGATAGTCTTTCTCCAAATCCCTTTAATTAACGGAGCTGTTCTGATTGTTGTCACCTCACTGCTACTAAATGTTACAAAACTTAGTGCCTGACGGGACAGAAAACCTTAGGACATCGGACCTTTCCTGAGATGGAGGTGTACTGGCTGCCGATGAGAACTGTCTCAGATTCTTTATTCCCAGAGGAAAGCTGGGCTAACTCGACATGAACGTCATGGAATGATTGACTACAAATCTACTATATTTAGGGCATTAGGGTTTCCTCAGACCTGCCTAAATGGATCCAAATGGCCAGCTGTTGTCATGGCCATTGTCACATCACAAGTGTGGCTCCAGGTTTCTTCAAAGCGTAGGCAAGAGGCAATTGGGAGGAGGCAGGGAGACTGCCACCTCCACGAGGCTGAAGTGTTTCTCATCCTGCCGTGCCTGTTTCATGCTGAGTTAGTTCTTGTGGAGGAAGTGCTGCCCAAGGACAGACCAAGCCAACTCCCTAGAGCTCAGGCACAGGCAGAAATAAAAGCAGCCACTGTTTCACTGCTCCTTCACTGTTTCACTGTTACATGCCCAAACTTGTCCCAGCCCTTAGAGGAGCATGCCCTAGAGGAGCAGGACAAAATCAACTCACTTCCTGCTTTGATTTTAGCAAAATCACATTTTTACTGGGAAATCCACACTTAGGATCCAGTTGTGCTGATAGTCCATTAACCAGCACTTCTCTCAACATGCCAGCAGGCACTAACTATGCATGTTTTTCAAGGCAGTAACTTATTAGTGAGAATTAAGTAAATGAAAAGAAACAAAAAACATACGCTGGTCAAACTCAAAATGTGTCTTGCAGAAACTTTTGACCTTAGTCAAAGTTTGTTTATCAAGCTAAACACTTTGACTGCACATGACTTTACAAGGCTACAAAGCAGAAATCTGCATCTTGAAATCTCCATCAATTCCTGTTTCCCAGACCTCCCATTCTGTCTGAATTGGACTAGGGAACAATGGCATCACACATAAAGAAAACTTCCCAGTTTTTGGTAGGCAGCTCCATGCATTTGTTCACTGATTGGATGAACTGACTTGTTTCAGGGCTGCAAGGCAGAGGCCAAGGCCTTCATACTCTCAGCAAATAGATCTTAAGAAGATATGTTCAAATTACTGTAGTTATTTTATTTATTTATTTTTTTTCATTATAAAGGCAGCTAGACTGTGGAGGCAGACAGAATATAAATTTACTCACAGAAGCATTTCAAATCTTAGCACACATATTTGTGAGCTTGATTTACTAGCATATATCACAGCAGTTATGAGTATATTTTAAAAAGAGTTACAGAGTGTCTCTGAAAGATATGCTCTGTCAGTCGTGGCTGCAATTTGTAATTTTAGAGTACTTTCTTTTTTTTTAGTATGTTAATATTTCCATGATATCAGTAAGAACAAATTAGGTAGATGCGTAAATCTCTGAAATAGTTGTTAAAATCAAACCGTAAGTACTTGTTATGTGATACCTGTAAAAATCTTCTAATGTTATTTTAATTTTATACTCCATTCAGGTGGAAGCACAACAATTAGCTGGACCGTATCAGAGCAAGTGCAATCAAAGTAAAGTATGCAGACAGAAAAAAAGCAGCAAAAAGGGTTTGGTATTCTTGGACAAGTCTTAAACTTTGTTATCTGCACATCAATGTTTTGTGCAGCTGTGGGTTTTAAAGAGCACGTAATTGTTTATTTTATTAATTCTCATAACACAGGATCTTAAATATAAGCACGTTGGTCGTTTTGCAGTGTCTCTGCTAACAGTGAGTGCATAAGCAAATCCCAGATGTTTTCATTTTGTACAATGCAATACTCACTGGGTACTGAATAGCTAACCACCACTTGTGCCTGACCACACTGCAGCTGTAAGTAGCTGTGATCATATCAAAATATTTCTGTCATTCAGCACACGTTGATCTCAAATGCTAACTCAGTTTATTAAAACTCATTTAAGTGAAAATAGTACTTGGAAGGATATGATTTCTCCTGGACTAATTTTTCATTTGAGAGCTGAAGATAAACAGAGGTATGTTGTCTAGCTCTGGCCCCATATATTTTCAGAAACTCATTGTAAGTGGATTTTTCTCCTGTTTTAGAGGAACTGTGATTGAGTAATTCATGGAACTTTTACTACTTTTTCTTAATTTTTGTGTCCTACTACCCCTAGGGTATAGTACAAACTAAACTGTCTCTTTTCAGAAAAGATAGATCTGGAACAACAAGTTCTTTATAGAGGAATGGTGGGAACCTCCATGGAGGAAAACTTGGTTGACACTTTGGCTTACAGGTTCATGGTCGTATAGGACTGTGCTTCTTCTGCCCTGGCAGGGAACGTACAGGTAGTACTGAAATAAATGACAGAGCACCAGGAACCAGTGCTGGAAGATGTGAAATAAGTGGGAACTAAAGTTCATAAAGTCATAGAATACCAGGATGGAAGGGGACCTAAAGAGTTGCCTGGTCCAAGCTTTCTTGACAAAATCATGGTCTAGACAAGGTCTACATGACACAGGAACCTTCTCTTCACCATCTGAGCAGCTAATTTCTGTCACATACTATTTTGTGACTAAAATAGCAGTCTTTTTATTTATTTGTTAGTTTGTTTGTTTGTTTAAATTTTATTTTTGGTCACTGTTTTCCTCACAGAAGATGGGGAAATTTAACTGTGAGTTTTGGGTAGTGGGACAAAGGAACTTTGAGGCTCACTGATACAGCAGCCAAACTTCCTAAAACCATCTTCACAGCAGTTTCAAGTGGTTGGTGGGCTCTGTACCAAAATGGAGACATACGTTCAGGCCCTAAGCTGATCCACAGACATCTCCAGTCATTGCCAGAGAGTGCAGCATTTCCTGAGCTCCAGCAGTGTAATTTCTGATCTCTGTAAAGCTTGAGAAGGTTTTTCTGTGAACCTTTGCCCTCTGTTTGTAAGAAAGGTACAAATTTGAAAGGCTACCCAACAGGGAAAATTGCATTACTATTTCAGTGTGATAAGAATAGGAGAGAGAAGGAGTGAAATGTGATGCAAGTTTGCCATTTGCCCATGCTTACCACAAGTGGCATGGGATTTGGATGAAAGCAATCCTTGCAAAGACAGAAATACTTGTTGGGTGAGAGTGAAATGTATAGTGCAAAAATTGTCATATTAACCTATCATCTGCTGAAATGTAACAAACTCCGTTTTATTGGAGGCATTAAACATTGTTCAAAGGCATGGCAAATTCACACCCTTTTCTGTAAAGAGCTTTAGTGCTTCAGGACAGGAAAGCAGAATAGAGAGGTGATTAGAAAGGTCTGTGCAATCATATGACTTCTCCCTCTCATGTCCATGAGGAGATAAACAGCATTTTCAGGTATGAATATGGGGACTGTCAACCCATTGCTCACCACAGCTAATATAAATGGAGAGGTGGGGAGGGCTATGTCTTGACAACACCAGATACTTCTGCTTTTATTAAAAAGATAGGGACTATTATCAAGTATTAAAATCCAAAAAATGGAATTGTTCAGTTCTTGGAATATCCAAGATAGTTTCAGAAAATTTACTTCTTTTTTTCTGAGGACAAAAAAATTTTAAAAATCCTTTTCCACCACTGAAAAAAAAGAAAAAAGGAAAACCCAAAAAGCAGATTTGTGTATTTCCTTCACTTTATCTCTCTTTTTAACACTTTTTTCCACGCAGAAAATATGAGGTGCATTTTTTCTACTGACTTTCAACAGTTTTGAATAATTTTGCATTTAAAAATTTTTCTTTCACTAATGTAAAAGATCTGCCAAAATGAGAAAGCAATTTCTATTTTAAACTGCATGGGCTGAAAAATGTTTTTTACGAAAACAAAAAAAAGTATTGAAGCTACCAGCAAAATATTTCACACAGTTGTGTCAGAAAGCAAAAGGAATTGTTTGGAGACAAATTACATGTTTGAAACCAGTGGCATAGTGGAAAGGAAGTGATAGCTGATGGGAAGATGAGTAGACAGAGAAGGAGCTTTCTGTGTGATGTATTGAAAGTAATCTGTTTTGGTGAACTTGATATTTTTTAGCATTAGAAAGAAAGAGGATATTTTCAGGAGGATCTGAGCATTTTGACTGATATGGAATGGAAGATCTAAAGAAAATAGTTCCACCTGAACATGAGGAAGAACTTCTTTACTGTGCTTGTGACCATGCACTGGAACAGACTGCCCAGAGAGGTTGCAGAGTCTCCCTCACTGGAGATATTCAAGAACCATCTGAACACAATCTTGTTCCATGTGCTCTAGGATGACCCTGCTTGAGAAGAGAGGTTGGATCAGATGACCTACTGTGGTTCATTCCAACCTGACCCATTCTGTGGTTCTGTAAAAAGACACAAATACAAAGGAATTTAACACTCAGGGATAGATGTCAGACAGGACTGAAGACATTTCCATAAGGCAAGGTGTGTCACTCTGTTCATATAAAATATTTGCCTTTTCAGATAGAGAGAACTTGTGAGAACTTGCAGTGGATGGATCGAGGAAAATGGGACACTGGAAAGAGGCACTGGTTACTCTACAAACCAGCATGATGGCTTCAATCTAGTTAGTTATTGATCTTTTAGACCTCTTTTTCTGATGATTCACAAATTTTATTTTTTCAATTTACTTGTACAACTGAGAAAATGAACCCTGGAAGCACCTGGCAGGGAAGGTTTGGAATACAGTTGGGCTTTGCTTTCATTATATGTTTAAGGCTGGTGACATCTTGCCAGAGAAGATGTGAAGCTGAGATAGAAAACCTGCTTTTCCATGGCAGGATCTGAAAACAGCACATAGCAATGACTAGCTCAGTCGGAAGGAGTTAATTGGCAGTAGCACAGCCTTTTACACTGCACTATCACTATGCTGAGGAAAGTGGCTTCTACACACCTTGTTTCTGACAGTCTGGTTGTCAGATACATTAGGAGTACATCAGGTACTCTTAGGAGATGCTCCAAAAGAGATCCTTAGCAAAACGCCCTGTGTCAGTGCGTGGTGAGTGCTGAATCCAGCTGCATTTTGTGTTCCATGTGGCACTCCAAGTTTTCATAGTCTACCCCGACCTCCTGCAGGCCTCTGCTTTCTTCATTTTTTACTAAAAATGCCTTAACTTCCCATGTAATAGCTTAGGTTTGCCTATTGCATTATGCTCTGGCCCCAGAAAATAACCATGTCAGATTAGATTATTACACTAGTCCTTTTACAACCAGGTGGGAATAGCATGGATAACTGTCAGTTGAAATTGTGTGTATTCCCCACTGGATCTTGAAAATTGAGAATATCTTGTATGGAAATGCATTTGGAGCCAAGATTTATTGCTGTTTGCATAATGTATGGTGGATCTTTAGATACCTGAAGGCAAGTAACCTCATGAATAAACTGTGCCGAACGTCTGCATGCCAGTCCCTGTAGACCTGCTCTGTTGTGACCTCATTAAAGTATCATTTATCTTTCATTAAGGCAAATGCAGAAGTGGCTGTCAATCTAAGTTTATTTTACAATTCCTGGGCCAAATCCTTTTCACCTCACTGGAGGAAGTTATTCCACCGAAACCAATGAAGTATTTCAGTTGAGATTTGCTCTTGATCAAAGTAGAATGCCCTGCTACTGGTACTAATTAAGCTTCTCTCTGTTGAACCTCAGCAAAATTCAACAGATGTGAAACTGTCCTCTTACTGAATGGTAAGTACACCCTGCTCATTGGAGAACTGCTCAGACCTCAAATGGACAAGCCTGAAATGATGGCTGAACCTATTAATTTAGTTTGCTTTAAAAGGGAAGAGAGGATATCTCTGAAATCAGACTTGGTGATCTCTTGCTCTTCCATCTGCCCCCATGCGAACATATTCTGGTACACAGCTCGACACTTGAGCCTTGCTGGCAGCCAGCTGAGGTGTTGAGTGGAAATCATAAGTGAATGGGAAGATATTTCACACTGAGGCTTAATATTGCAAAGGAAAACAAATCTATTAAGTAGGCTCCTAATGAAAATTTGAGCTGACAGTTACAGAGTATTACAAGAAGAAGCAAGTAAAGCAATAGAATTAAGCATTATCTGATCTTGTACTGTTCTTTCCTTTTGTTTGTTTGATCTGACAATTAAGGTGGTTAATTATATCAAAGTGGAAAATTTTAGTGACATCAGACACATCAGGGAGAAACATTCAATCCAACTTGTAGTAACTTGTTACTTGTGGTAATAAGTTGGATACTATGCTGCAAAGAGTCTAATTTGTAGGGCATTTGGGTAAAATGAAACAATGCATCATGTGTCGCACTTCAAGTGCATTTGTGATTTGGACTGGGGAGTTGCAATTATATCCTGTGAATGAGGAATTCACAGTAAGTGTGCAGCATAAACTTGCTTTGATTAAATCCCTGCTCTTTTGTACACACCACCCATTGCTATTACCCATTGGACAGTTTAGTGAGGTACTATGTGCCACGCATTGTGTGTTACACTATTTGTCTGTTTAGAGCAACTATTCTAAATGATTTCTTGTGTGGTAACCATGTCCTGATGAGGTCTGACCACCTTATCACTGAGTGCTGTTCAGGAACTGACAAAACAAGTTTCCCATTCTGAACTGCTTTCAAGCCAAAGACTCATCCTGCAAATGCATCCATCCTGGTGTCTTCAGGGTTCAAGCAAGACTCTAAAGACACCACTGGCACACAGCCCATGTCTAGGGTAAAAGGAGAAAATAAGTGCAGTGAATGACTAAAATGGAAAGGGAGAGAGGGAAACACATGAACACATGATAAAAGTGTATGCTGATGCACCAGGAGAGAGAAAAGTCATGGGTGAAATTCTAATTCTGTTGAAGTTAATGAAAGCATTGGCATTGATTTAATTAGGTCAGAATTTCATCAGTCTCTCTTTTTTTTTTTTTTTTTTTTTTTTTTTTTTAATTCCAGAGAATCTTGTTAGTCCTGACTGAGAGTTTCTTAAAAGTATTAGTATAGAAGTGGACATTGATGGGGCCAGAGTATAGATATTTTTGAAAATGTGCTTCATCTATCAAGGATAACTCAGAAAAAATGAAATATATTGTTAACATAAATGGAAAAAATGTGGAACTCAGGAAGCTTCTCAAAATGTATATCTCTTTGACTTGATCTTGGTGATTAATTTGAAAAAAAAAATACCTGAAAAGACTGATTTTGAAATATTTAAAAAAAAAACAATTTAAACCAATAATCCTGTATTGAAATCTTCCTCCCCTTTATTGTTTTCAAATGCAAAATAATATGAGAACAATTTGGTATGTTTAGCTTCACTAGTAACAAAACATAACATTTGCCTTGGAATTTGATTCTATCCATTTTGTTAGGTGGCCACTTGCACTAAAAAAAAAAAAATAATTTTTTTCATATACTTTGGAACATGACTGGTATATTGGAGGAAGGGGACACAAAAGAATGTTGTGGTGTACAAAAGCATATGAGCAAGTGTAAAAACTAGTGAGTGAGGGAGATTGTTCTAATTTAAATATACAATTACAACAGCTTAGTTCACAATGCAGTGAGTTGGTTGCTTCATCAGAAGTGTAGTAAGTGGAGCTGAGAAATATAGAGAAGTTGCTTGAAAAGTAATAGCATACATTTATGTATATACATGTATACATAAAAAAATGTTGAAAGATATATACTTACTTTTATTACAATTATAATCACATCCTTACAGGCTTGAGGTATGGGGCTTAGGATGTTACAAGAGTTCCTGAAATCATAATGTTATTTCTGGATGTTTGGAACAGATAAGAGAATACAGAGCCTGGGTCTGCCCTAGCATTTTCTCTCACCTTTAAAGTTGTGTTGGGCAGAATGGGTTTTCCTGCCCTCTGAGCAGTGTTTCAGGTATGAAACCTTTAAAGGGCTTGGACTGCATTGTAAAAACCCACTCTGATTATGAGTAGGGGATGTTTGATAGGCTGAGCATGTTGTGACTGCTCTGATGGTAAGAGAGGGTCATCTTCATATCTTTTGCCTCCCTCGCATGCCTGTTCCTACAATAGTGTCTGACATTATTTGCAAGGCTTCTTGTGGACATAAAAACCTGCTCACAGTTCCCATGGATTAATACACTGGCATTAACCCTGATGCAGGTGACTACATCTTTGGAACAGCAATAGAAATTTGGACATCAAAAGAATCTCCTTCCTACACTGCTTTTTTCAGAAGAACACTGCTCTGAGACACTGTAAATTTCTTCAGAAAGGTTTGGCAATTATACATAATACCTTTGAGTGGGAGCTGTTGACCACACATTCCTGTTTGTGTGTTGACATAGTGCAGTTTTGTAAATTAAATTTGTTCAGAAGAGATGAATCTGCCTTTGAATTGTACAGTATGCACAGATGATAATAGTCAAAACTATTTTTTCACTAGTGATGCAAATGGGAAATGATCTTATCTCTCTTACCCTTTCCTCCACTCCTCTGCCAAACCGGAATTACTGGTGGGTGGACAGAGCTGATAGCTGTCATTGGTTTGAATAATTGGACTTTGGTGAGCTTGTGAAAAATTGTTCAGAGTTGGCTTTACTTCTTTTTCTTCTCTGATCCCTGGGAGAACAAATTTCTCAGCAATATTTCCAAGTGACTTCTCACAGAAATCACTCAAAATGGGATTTGCTTGAGGGGCACTGTTGTTTTCAGGCCTGAAAAGCCAACATCTGTCTGGGTGGTGTGGCCATGCCCCATGGAATCTGATGTCTGAAGTCTGTTTTGAGAAGTACCAGTGAAAATTCATGCTGCTGCTATGTACATTACATCCCTCTGCTCAGACTGCTTATAAGCTCAAAGTGTTGATTTCCAGGGCTGTCAATCAAACGGCTTTCACCAGAACTAAATTGACTTGAAAGAATCAAAAGAAAAATACCCCTAATTTTTCAAAAGTGATTATTTGCAGTATGAAAGCTAATAATTTCAAATTCAGACATTAATGCAAACCTGTAACCTTTAGCAAGAGCACAATTTACTTGTTCTTTATCTACTAAATGAATCCACATCTGATTTTTTTTTTTTTTTTCAAACAGTTCAAAAAGTTCAAATGTTTATTTGGAGGCAGTAATTTCAAATTTAACCAAGAAAAGCAGAAATATAATCTCCTAGTTCAGAAAGACTCTCTTTGTTTTCCTTTAGTACTTGCAAAAACCCTCTATAGCAAGCTGTTTTTAAAGTCTGGATATTAGTTTGATAGGCTTTGTCCCTCCTTTTAAGGACCGTTTACTCAAACGTTTGTGAAGTTCAGTGAATAGCTGATGAAAATTGAACATGCTTTGAATGGATGCTGTGTAATAGCTGAGTTTTGCTATAATGTGGTGTGGTTCAGTAATAGGCATGTAATTCCTCCTTTAGCTTGCTCACTCCTGTGTGAAAGCTGTAGACATACACCTCCTCAAAAGCCTAATTTAGGCATGGGTCAAACTAACCTTATCTCAGAAAGCACAATGAGCATGTCATGAAAAAGCAAGGTGGAAAATCTCATGAAGGATGTATCTGCACAGGAATTACAATTTGGAGCAATCTGCAGTTTGGGGCAGGTGTAAGGAGGGGTATGTATCAATTCAGGCAAATAAGCTGCTGACTGCTGAGAAAGTAGATACTTTCTTTCCCAAATTAAAAACAGCAAAAACAGAAAAAGAATAGACAATGTTTATCTGTGCTGACCTCGAGTGTCCTGCTGAACAGGATGCTGGGGAGGAAAACACAGCGGGCCATTTGGAGGATCACATCTGGAGCTGTGGCAGCTGGTGCAGAGTCAAGTGCCTGACTGACACATGCCTGTCAGGATGATAAACCCAAGAGGGAGGTTAAATGTCTCCCCCACTGCTAGTTTTTCAGAAGATAAAAATACGCCTGGAGGGACTAGGACTAGTTTTAGAAATTCTTGGAAGCAAGTGCTGAACCAGATAAAGGAGTTAAAACCAGATATTTGTTATCTGTCGGGTAATCTGGCAGGTGTGATAGGGCACGTCCGCTGCTGCGGGGTGCTATTGTCATTGCACACGAGAGATAAGGCTGTGTGGGCATATGAACAGCTTTTCTTACACTCCCACTGCCTTTCATGTAACCACTTAAACCAGGAAAATCTCTGGCTCCTTTTTGACATTTCTCCAGCTTTCCGGTCTTTATTTTCCACTCTCTGCTCATCCTGCAGGAAGGCCCCTTCCTCTAGATTTGTCACTGCTGGCAAACGCTGTGGGAAAAGTCCAATGTAGCGTTTTTAAGAAGAAAGGCCATTAACCCCTTTGTGCCTTCACCTAGTGCTTCCTTTTAATACTACTCCACACTGGAATGTTTAAAATATTATATAAACAAGAATATTGTTTATTTTCAGGATGAAGCTATAATTTTCTGCAGTCAAGGATGTATAAGAGGCAAAAAAATGTTAAACTAAGTTGTAGAAACCACTGGATTTAAATGTGACAAATTAATAATTTTTTTTTCCTTTTTGTGAAGAATTTAGTAATGGATTATACACTGGATAGGCAGTCCTCTAGCAGAGAAAAAACCATCCATTTGCTGAGCAGTCTGAAAAGTGAAAAGAAAGCATAAGCATATCCCGTACTGGATTTCCTCAGGGAAAATTAAATTCAGGAGAGGAAACGAGAAATAAAAATATGAACAGATTTAGTAAATACCCCTTATATCTCTTTGGTGAATAAACAAAGAAAATAATTTTGCTTTAATAGAGACAAATACGAGCTGAAAATCTGAGAATGAGCTTTTGAGCCTTCTCGCCAAAGCCTGATGGCTTTGCTCGCCATGTTATCAGAGTGGGATCATTCCCAATTGTAATATGCAGAAACCACAAATCACACAAAGCCCCATAAATACTGCTGAGCAAGGTATATAACCTAACCCAGATTAAAGACTTCCAAGAGAGAAAATGGTAAGTGGATCAATACTACTTACTTATTTTACAAGATTATATTTGCCTTTGCTCTCCAGAATATGGGAAGTGTCCAGTTAGGTCTGTGAGTTTTTCAGTGATCTTTGTTGAGATAAAAACAAACCCTCAACATATAAGATAAATATGATAGACAAATTTTATATAAAGGTAATCTAGCAATGTTTTAAAGAAAATTACTTTCAAGCATTTACTGTTCTGCTAAGCAATTTACTATCTTTCAGGGCTTCAGAAAAATCCAGAAATGGGAGGAATTTAGAGAGGGTTTTTGTTTCACCACTTGTCCTAGAACAGGGTTAGGTGTTATTTACATGAATATCTGTCTAACCTCATTTTATGGTCTTTTTTCATGGAGTAACCCAACCCCTCCAGGCACCAGTGCTTCATTTTCCTTGCAACCCAATAGATTTCCCTAGAGTGTTCCTGGGCTTCTCCTTGCTCTTAGGCAATAGGACACATTAATACTCTTTCCTCTGTTACCTATTTGAAGACTTTTTGTCCAGCCTACCTTCTGGATTGTGCTTAGTAGTATAACTAAGCCCTATTTCCCCTGCCTTTCCTCACAGCTTGTTTACTTGTGTAGACCCTAAGCAACTGAGTTCTTCTCAATCATGTCCAGTAGGTTCATATTTTCCTTTTGTTTTTTCTCCATCACTAATACCATTGATGAGTGGATAGGCAACTTGACATGATTTGGAGGCTACATCTCAGTTTATACATATTGCTGTGGGTTTGCTTTTTCTGCAGTAGCAAGTCCTTTTTGACTCTTACTCAGATTCTAACAGTGACACAAATCCTTTTCTTCTGAACTGCACAAATTCTGGTAGTAATTCTATGCACTGAGAGCAGTCTAATCCCCCCTCAAAATGAAGGTGCAGCACAACTGTAAAAGTTTGAGAAAAAAAAATGATCAAAAGTAGCTTTTCTGCGAAAATCAACTAATCCTATTAGGAAACTTCAGATAGGATAAGAGTATCCAGGAGGGGCATACAGTGGAGGGCTATCATATCACAAGCACTTAGAAGAGGAAAACAGACTTATTTTTCTCTTTTCCTATGTAAGGGTTTGTGGAAATGAAATTAAATAGCAAAAATCAGATTCAAAACAACTGAACATGGACCATGCACCATGAACTCAAGTTCCTGGTATTTCTTGTCATGGCATGTTTTGGATGGCAGAAAAAACATGCTGGTTCAGAAGAGCAACTGAAAGCTTCACAAGGAACAGTATAAAGAGATCACCCTCTGCTTAGACAGTGCCTGAGCCATAACCTGTTTGAGTCAAGGAGAATAGTCTGGTAAGGCATTGAGGTATTTTTTCCTATTTTTCTTTTAGCATTTCACGGGCATCTGTCTTTGACCACTTTTGTGGATGAAATGAGTCAATGGTTAACTGTATTTTTGTATCTTCAGTGCATAGAAGCACTGCCAGAATGTAGACTTTTGGGTATATTTCCCTAGTTTGATTTGGGAAATACAATATAAAATAGTCAAAATCATATCTAACGTCAAGATACATCACATCTCTTGTTTCTCCTTCATTTGCTAGACCTGCTGCCCTGTCAGAGAAATTGCTAATATTGGCTTGACAGAAATTGCTCCTGAAAAATCCATACAGATTATTATTCAACACTTTGTTTCCATTTATATTCTTGCAGTCGTTTACTTATTTAGCTGTTCCAGTACTTTTCCTGAAAATAGAATCAAGTAGATATGTTTGTGGTTCCCTAATGCCTTTTTTTCCCCTCTTTCTTGAAAGTAGATGCCATATCTACTCTCTTCAGACTTTTCACCTTTTTCCATATGTTTTCAAAAGTAACTGCTAATGACTTGGAGATACAATGAATCTGCTTTTAAAAGTCTTTATGATAACAATGTGTCAAGACATCAATTTGAAAAAATCTATCTGATTGCAGATATGACTTTGATGCTTTCTGAGCAATACCTCAATACTTCTCATCTCATTTACCTAGTGGATCAATCTTTTGTGAACATACTTATAAATTTCAGTGAACATACTTATAAATTAGGCCTTTATTAGTACATTATTATCCATGTCTCTGGTAGTCTGGTAGTCTCTCCATGTCTCTCTGCCAGTACCTGGTAGTATTAGCATAACATGGACTTCTATGCTTATCCTTAGTAATTTGATTCCATTTCCCCTGCCTGCATACTTTGCCGTGATGTGTAGGATACATGGACACCTCACTTAGCCAAGCTAATTCCTTGAAATGCTTCCTTTACATCTCTTTCACAGCGATGTAATTTATATTGGTGTTTTTTTCCAGGAACCCCTGCTTTTCAACCCCTTTTCTTCTTTATCTGTTCTCTCATGAGACCTCACAAGACAGTTTGATGACTTTTTTTTGTTGATTTTGGAATTTGTCTGTATCATTCCACTGCACCACAAGTGTGTCTATGTGGTGGAGTGGAATGATACAGATCAATTGCTACGATAGTTGTTATTTTCTATTAATGGGAACTGTGTCAGAATGATGGTAGAAAAACTTCAATATTTTTTGATTAAAAATCAGAATAATTATTTTGAATTAAGGAAAGCATGAATTCTCTCTTTAAGTCAGGCCTAAATAACTATGCATGGGGCTACAAGGGGCTGCTCAGGTGCCTGAATAGCAGCAGACACCCCTGGATGATGATGATGTAATCATCTGTGTGCTAAAGTGCTGGGCTGAATTCTGACTCAACCTTTTGCCCAAGACTATCATGAATAAAATAATTACTGGGCTTATTCTTATATAAAATTACTTATTTTCTGTTTTCAGTTATTATTTTTTTACCTAATCACAAAGACAGGAAATAGGTCACTTTATTCTTCTTCTCTGACAATTTTCTATGCTTTTTGAGGAGCTGCAGTAGAGCTGGGTAGCTCTCACCTCTGGGAATCATTCATGAGAGAAAAACTGATTACTTTTGATTTTCCACTTCTCTCTGTTTTTACAATTCCTTCCTTTCTCCACTGTGCATCCTCTCACAGCTTTTCTGCTGGGGTTGTACTTTTATGCCCATAATATCCTCACAGTCTCAGTTATATCAGCATATACCAGAGCAGCATACTCAGAGAAGTCTATGACAACAGCTACAGAATCTTGGATAGTCTCTAGTGATTTTTTGTTAAATATGTTTTTGGTCTATCAGAATTATTTAAAACTATGCTACTTTTCTTCAAAGCTGTCTACTTCAGAGGATGCATCAGCCATTTCAGAGCTCCCAGCATTCCATAGCCAGATGTTTCACAGCAAAATGTTTTCTCAGCTGGGTGGGAAATCTGTAAAACTGCGCAGAAGCAGTGGTGGAAATAATCAGCCTCAGTGATACACTTCTATTCTGATTTCACAAGGGAGAATGGCACAAAATTCTGAAATATGAATCCCCATCTTCCTTGCTGATTTCCCCTAATAAAATCCAGTTCCAGCAGAAAAAATGGAAGTTCACAAACATGTGCTATACAGACTGTAATAATATGGAATGTATTCAGAAGTTACTGCAGGTCATCCTGCTTTCAATCATACATTTGGGCTACTTCAGAGTGATAAATTTCCTGTCTCAAAAGATCATCTGAATTAATTTCACTTATCAGTATATTTACAGAAAATTGTGAGATGAAGGCTGAAATTCTCTAAAAAAATACATGTTGCAGAAAAACATTGGTGATGAAACAGAACAGATTTCTTCTATAACTGATCCCCTGCTGTCATTTTAGAGGATAGGCCTCGGGACTGCGGTCCAGGAGTGGCAAGGACGGAAAGGAAAGCAGGATTTTCTACCAAGAAAATCTGCAATTTTGGTTTTCTTGCTGCTGTGTGTCAGGTCTTCTGCAGCAGCATGAGCTCCAGTAGCAGCCTGGTGCATGTGTGTGTGTGAGGCTGAGGTGAGGAAGCTGAACTGAAATAAAAAGGTAAGTCTATTCTCGGGGTTGTGGGAGTGTGGCTTCTGTACTGGAGCTGACTGTTTTTCTGCTGATCTTATATGTAACATGAAAGAAGCCCATGCAGAGGGGAAAACGCATCTTTTTGTCCAACTCTGAAAACAGAAAAATGCAAGTATTAAAGAACTTGTATACTCATCTACTTTTCCCATTCAAAATCTGCCACAGTAAATCCATCTTCATTTGTCTCAGCAAGAGCTCGGAGATTAGCCTTGTCATGTGTCTTGCTTACACGTTTAGGGGTAAAAATCAACATCTTCAATTGATTCTTCTCTGCCTCCCAGAAAGCAAACAAACAAAAAAGCAAAACTAGTCATAAAATCAGTCATAGAATCACAGAAACATTAAGGTTGGAAAGGACCCTTAAGCACATTGGATCTAACTATTTCCACTGGTCTTTTTTAAGTTTTACTTCTAATGTTTCATCTCAATGTGAGAAGCAGAAGCTTTGGCTATGAAACATAGATAATCTCTCACAGAAAGCTGTGATGCTTCACAGGAAATTACTCCATGCTTTAGCCTTGCTTGCAACCGGAAAGGTTTGTCTGGTACATATGGTCCATCACTTTTGTCAGGGCCACAGCAATTACGAGTAACAAGTAATTTACAGTTATGACCTCCCAGTAGCTGAGTGATATTAAAATATTGTTAGGGGGAATTACCTTGCTTTACAAGTACTTTTAAGTACTAACCAAAGGCATATGCTGCCATTGCAGAGAATTCTTTTCCTAAAGATCATCTGAGAAAACATGTGCCCATGACCCCTGATGGTCATAGAGACTGAAAAAAGGGTTTTCCAAAATATATTTTCCTGTGGATCAACATATTCTCCCCATGCTTTTCTGATGGCACCCTGAGGAAAACACACATAAAAATAACATTCTTTTTGATGTCAAGTCTCCAGGCCTAGCTTGCTTCACCGGAGGGTCTTTCTGTGACCAAGTCCAGACTCACTTAACTTTTTAATTATCATTGACCAGTACTATGTGCTATCTGGTACTGGATTCTGAGTACCATCTCTTTTGTATGTACCTTCTTCTGCTAATTGAGGTAATATTTATATAGGTATTTATGATCTGACATTTTTTGTTAACCTACATTCTAGCTGCATACTTGTAACTGTATAGAGCCAATTGTGTTCTATTCATTTGTACTCATAGAGATCTTGTATAAGCTACTAATGTCTCCTGTTTCTGTAAGTAAGACAAAAGTCTCTTGAAGTACTGAGGATATAGACATGATAGATCCATTCAGCATTCCCAGTTTGGCTTCCTAGCCTTTTGGCCTCTCAGCATATATTTTTGTTCTTTTCATTAAACACTTTCCTTGGGGTTAGACTTGGAATGTCATTTTGTTGTCTCCTTCCTCTTTGTGTCGGTACAAATCCCTTTCATTACTTCTTCCTTTGGCACCAGTGAAGGTTGCTCTCAGGCTGGAAAGTTCCTGTGCATGCTGTAATCTTTTCCAAAGCCCTTGCCATCTCCCTCTTTCTACCTCCTGTCCTCGGGACACCAGTTTCTGAACAAGGCTCCTGGGAGTGCTAGCTGCTGGGTCCCGTGCAGCTGGCAGTGACCTTCAGTCAGGCTTACTTCCATTGTTTCCAGCTCCAAATTGCATTAGAACGTAAAACTCCATTACCTTGTTCGTAGTATTGCTTTCCTTTGCACTCAGTGCCATTGCCAAAGGAATGTTGTTGACCCTCTTTGGCAAAGATGGTGATCAACACTTTTCCAGTTGGAATGGAATGGGAGAGAAGTGGGAGCAACTGCGTGGATAGGGAAGGAGTGAGAGCAGATGGAGGAGAAATGGGCCAGGAGATGTCTTCCCTGATGGAGATGGTAAAACACACTTTTGGTCTTTCTCCTTCTGTTAAAAGGTCTGGAATACTTGTCTTGTCCTGGAGGAAGAAGAGAAAGAAAATGAAGAGGAGGAAGAAATGAGAGTTGTGAGCCTTCAGTCCAAGTAAGGACAAAGGGCTAGTCCCTCAGTATGGAGGCCTGGGATGTGGCCATGTGACTGTGAATTAGCTGCCCCTGCACAGCTGAGCTTGGACTGAAGCCAGGAGCAGCCAGGACTCCAAACCTCTGTGGAGTGGGCTGTGTTTGTACTTGTGCCTTCCAAGCTCTAGCATATTAGGTGTTTCACCCCTGCTTAGATTTCAGTAGGGTAAGATAAAGAATACAAGAAAATAGTTTTGAAAGTGTTGCCTAAATGGCTGTGGGGAAAAAAGACTCCAAGCCAAATTAGGTAGGAGATAAGATAAGGATACAAAGGCTTTAATGAGCCCCCAGGCTTTCTGGAATACCCCAACGCAAGCTCCCAAAATACAGATGTTCACAGTTTTTATAATGATTTTCACCCAATCCTCGTCCAGCCACCACCCAGGTTCTGCCCCTACCACGCCTCTTGGAAATTGGGTCTGGGGGCATTTTGGGACCCCCTCTTCTTCATCTTCATCTTCCTCAGAGCACATAATGTCCTTGGAGGCCTTCCAGAATTCTAGGCCTGAAGGTTGTTGAGTCTATGGTTGTATCTTTTTCCATAGGGTTAGGGTGTTCTTCTACAATTCTACCTTGAAAAAGAGACTAAACAGGCTGTGGAATTTAGGGAATTCATATGGGAATGGGTAACAGAGGTTTGAGCTGGTATGTTAAAGGCTAAAGGGATAATATGCTGCTACTCTAAAATCTACATTTACTACATAACTACTTCTAAGATCTACAAAAAATTAAAAAAATCAAAACATCAAAACTCCAAGATATCAAAAGAAATTTGAAACAGAAAAGTAACATGATACTTTAAGGTTATGCTTATTTTCTATAACAGAATTGCTTCTGTGAAAGTTTACATGACTTGTTTTAAATAAAATGAATATCTATATATTTGGTGTTTAATAGGAATTGAATCATGTTCCCTCTATTAAAGAGGAAAAATACAGATTTCCAATGAATCAAAAAAAAATTCAAAATACATGCTTTAGCCACTTTTTTTTTTTTTTTCCCCATGTTTCAGAACTGGAAATCTTTGCCTGTATTTTCCACAGCTTTTCACAGAGGCCCAGGCCAAATATAGTTCAACTAACGCTGCAAGCTGAGGAAGGTGACAGTGACAGATTGAATCTAATCCATAGTCACCTATTTCTTATACAGGTGTTATACCTTCCTGCAGGTCAAAGTTTTACTGCAGTTGTTTTTTATGTATGTGGACATCTAATGCATGTCAACATTTTTACCTTTTACCATTGAAGTTGGAAAATATGTTTTGTGTCTATGATCTGTTTTTAGTCCACGTGTTACATATGCTACAGAGGTTGGCAGCAAAACGTAAACTGCTTCAGCAAAGTTTATAGTTTATAAAGAGCTTAGATGTTCAGTGCCCAGCCTTTTCCCTGAGGGGAAACAGACTGTCTGTCTTCCACACAGATCAGGCAGAGATCTCTGCAGAACAAGAGGCAAGATTTCCTCTTTGCAGATCATGGAAGAGCAGCTGAACTATTTTTCAGTCTTTTTGGACAACTCCACCTCCCCTCTCCAATCCTATGCCCAAGGTGTTTTCTCTGGAGGGAGGCATAGTATTTTTGAGCACATCTTCACCACAGCTGACTAGTACAGAAAGCTTTCGGTGGGGCCTCTGACTGGGAAAGCAATGAAGAGTGTTTGATGGGGAAGAATACTGCACATGGAGAAAGGGCTATGGAGGTGTTGTCTTGGGGTGTTGTGTTGGCTTGGTATCTTCTTGCTCTGTCACACGCTGACTGTTGGCTCCTGCAGGTTTATAAAATCAGAAATGATAGTTATTTCCAATCCATCTTCACCACCAAAAAGCCTATTTAAAAACAAAGCAAGCAGGAAAACTAAAATTGCCTTATCAAAGCAGATTGTTTGAACAACATGTCAAATTCCTTTCCCTGAGCAGATGGCAGTGATGTCTTCAGCAAGTGGATGTGCTCTAGCTCATGGTAAGAAGTCAGCAGCAACAGGAACTGGATGCCAGCGTCCCTGTCATCCTTTGTGGAGCTGGCTGGAAATAGAAGAGATGCATTTCTTGCCCTTTCTGCCACTGTGTACAGACATGGTAGAGGTTGCAGGTTGCTTCAGAGCTGTCTTCAGCATTCTGTTCTCCTGTTTATCCCCATTCCAGAGGAAAAGGCTCTGCCTGGCTGTCCATCGCAACTGCTGTTCTTTCCTAGGCCACAGCAGTGGCAGGAGAGCCCCAGTGAAGACAGTGGGCTCAAATCTCCTTAAGGGAATATAGAGAAGCAGAGCTGAAGTTGCCTGTGGGTGGTCTGCCTTGAGATAAATCTGCATAAATTATGGTGGTGTTAACAAAATGAAATAAACAAACAAATTAAAAAAATTAAAAAAAAAAAAGGGTGGAGGGAGGGGGAGGGATGTGCAGGGAAGAGGATAGAAAATAATAATAATTAAAAAAAAAAGGTAAAAAGAAAAAAGACCCAAGACAGTTAATTTTTTTTTTCAGTTCAATATGCTCCCTATTTCAAGTGTATTTGTGCATTTAGCCAAGCATGCAGCAGATAAGAGGTATATATATATATATATATATACACACACACAAATATATATATATATATATATATATAAAATATTCCTAGTCAGAGAGTTGTCTATTTAGGGAGTCTAACCAAGAACTGAAGAAACAATGGATCCATATTTTGGTGACCAGACTCATACAGTTAGCACATTATGAAACTGATTCATGATAAGTTAGGAAATAGTATGCAAAATGCAGGTGTTTGAATGAGAAAGACATCACATGCTAACTCTGTCAAAAGTTGTTGGCAGATAAAGCAAACTGAAAGCTCATATCTAAATGCAGAGCAGAAGGGGAGCAGTCTCAGAGATAAACAACTGGTAATAAGGAGAACACAGGCAGCCCAACATTAACGCTGGGCAAAACCAAGTGCAAAACAACTAAGGAGAAGAAACCAACAAAATGCAGAAAAATATATCTGAGCACACTAGGGAAAAGCATGAGAAAGTGGCTATTCATCTGCATGATCCCAAGTAAGTCAAGCAAAGTTGATTCAGGAAAACTAATATCCTATCCTTAAGATAGGTCTTGGCAAGTGCTGCTGCATAAAGAAGTTTCTTTTCTGGCTACATTTGGGATCTCCAGCAAGTACAGGTGCCCAAACAAACTTCTGGGGATTGAGAATGCAGAAAGATTTCTGCATCCACAAGTGAAAATGCATCTTTGCAGCTTTCTTCAAGAAAAAAGCTATCTTTCAGAATGGCATGGGTATACATTATCAGCAGAGCAGAACAAGAGATGTAGGATGTTTAAAAAATTTGCAACATAATTTTTTGCTTGCCGAGGAATATCACTGTATGGAAATTGAGATTTATGCAAAAACATATTAACTTCAAAACCTTTGTTGTGAATGGAGCTCAATTCTAGAGCAGAACGACAGAGACAGGGACTGAGAGGGAGAGAGAGACCTTGGGGTGGGTGGAACACTCACATGAGAGTCCCTCTAGGATAAGTCTGCATTGCTCTTCATAATCCTGTGTTTGTGATGAAAAAATTATAAAGGATATAGAATGTACAGCAAACAAGATTTCACATTTAAAATCAAGGTAATTTAAAACCAAGCTAAGGCTTCAATCTTTTTCTCTTTCCCCTCATTTTAACTCTCAAAAGTCCTGAATGCATTGAGAGAGGTATGTATGAGAGAATATATAACTCATAAAGACAGCTGAATCTCCTCCATGTGTTCACTGGGATCAGCAAATATCCTGAAATTACACTGGATACATACTGGAAAATATATATCTACTGGAAGGTGTACACTTGCCAGACATGATCAGAGATACCCAGAGTCTGTTGAAAAGGAGTGGTTTCTTGCAACAACTTTGGAAGAGGTTTCTTTACAGCATGCTTTCAAGACATATTTTATTGCAGACTTGTGAGTTTCATATTTTTTTTCTTTTATTTACAGCCATTTTAAAATATTTTTACTGGAGAAAAGATGCTGACCATGTAGATTCCCTTCAGAGCAGGCTTAGTTTTTTATTTGCTTTTCATGTACCTGAAATCTTGACTGTTCTCAAGAGCGTAAGGACTTTAAAGAACATCACTGATGTCAAATCATGCCTACTTAGACAACGAAGTGTCCAAGCTTAGTTGATTTTCAAAATTAACTACACTCAATCAGTGGGAGCTCCATGGAGCAAACAGAAAAATGCTGTTAGTCATTCTTGAACAAGGAAACACTTGCCCAGAAGAATTAGGGCAGTTCAGCACAATGTTTCATTTTAAGAAGCCAGTGAACAATGATAACTATATCTCTGGTTTTATTTCAGTTGGTTCATATTTTACTTGAGTGTCATTGTGCAAAGCCTGTTAGCTTCAGTGAAGGGTCAAGACTTGTTCTTAGAAGCTGAATAATATATCTTGTGTGCTCTGAATGTGCTCTGAAATCCTTAACTCTTCTGCATTAAGAAACAGTTTCTATATCTCCTTCAAAGATGCACACTGACTGTCGTGTCTGCGATTACCAGATGAGAAGATATCATGAGGCTCAGTATTGAACAAAGGTAATTTTGTGCATGTTCTTCTAAGAGTACTAGGAAATACTGATATTTTATAATGCAATTGTCATCACAAACCTATGCAATTTACAGTTCCAGTAGCTGAACTATAGTATGTTACCACTGGGTTTGTTAGCCAAAATTTGACCCACACCCATATACCCTTTGAAAAGGCCTTTGCAGATCCATGATAGATATGATCTTAAATTATATCTTAATAGGGCTCTAATAAGATCTTGAATGAAAAGAAGAATCACTTGATACCTCTTTGTTGCTGTATGTTTTAATAAACTAGCTTTGCAGGAGCCAATTAAATATAGTAGAGCTGATACTTCCTTTCACTACCAAAGCTAAATGGAGAAATGTCTCATCCTGCTGATAACTGTTTTTTATTTTTTTTTTTTTTTTTTTTTAATGTCTTAAAGCTGGTCTGAACTATATTTTTCAATTCAGTGCTGTCTCTGTCTTTGAGTCTTATGCTGACCTGCAAGAAAGGTGATACTGGTTTAGTTCTATGGCTTCAACATCCAGCTCAAATATCCAATGAACATTTGGCTGATGCTTGCTACTGTATCTATCCCTCTTTATCTGAAAGTGCTTGTGTGCTTTAACTGAAACAGATGCATTTCAAGAGGACTCTCCAAATGCAGCAGCAGTGAGGTACTCATTTTAGCAACACGTACAAGAAAACCTAGCATCACTGTACAGTAAAACACACAGAGCTCTAGTTGAGAGAGCTATGAAGAGGTATCCTATTTCTGTAGCTGTTCCATTTGTAAATCTCATAATATACTCATCTGATTGCTGAAAAATGCTTAGGGATGTGGTTTGTTTGCCCTAATCTGTCACTGCATCACCTCAGGCTCTCATATTGCAGCAAAGCTAATTATCGTGTTTCCAGCAACACAGCATGATCTCACATTTGTTTATTGGAGGAAATATAAATATGGCTTTCCAAACAAAAGCCTTACATATATTTTATGGCATGAAAAGCAAGGGATTCAGGGGAAGGAGAAAAGAAGAAAAAAAGAAATATTTCCTCTTTACAATGTTTATAATTCCTTGGATTTTGTTGTAAGCATTCAGATAATTTTATCCTGTGCTTTATGTGACATTTTACACTTAGTGAGAGTGTGACATTTCATGTGCAAACCCAAAGTGAATCTTCTGTTGCAAGAAAATTACCTCTAAGGGATCTTTTTATGTCCTCTTGGTATCTCTATGTGTTATGTGATTCTGACCAAATTAAATTTATCTAGGGTAACTGGTGCTGCCTGGAATAAATGGCCTTCATTTTGCTACTGCAAACAATCATGTGCATGTGCAGGCACACTACTGCTCTCTCAATTTGTGGCATCCAGAAAGCTTTATTTAATGTTCTTATTTTTAGTTGTTTAATTTATTAGCAGGAACAGATTTAATCAGGGCGGCAGTTTGGTTATTTTTTTTTAATGTTTGTTTCTGAGCAGGCTGAGCCTAGCAATTGCAGCTTGTCACATACCTCCCCTGGAAGCTCTGTCATTCACATGAAACTTGTGTCTCATATATACCACTAGAATTATATAAAACATGCTGTTCTCTGGGAGATAACACACTTATTAAAAAACATACCAGATTATAAATATCTACTGGCAGACAGAGGCTTCTTGGACAATAAAAGAACAATAAAGGCTCAGTCCCAGCAGCTCCCCCTGCATACAAAACTAGACTTCTGTCAGCTCTCTGTGAGGAACTGTTTTTCACGATAAATCACAGATGATGGTATTGAAAGGATCAAGCTGCTACTCGGATGCAGCCCATTGCATTGAGCAGGGGAGGACCCTGTGGTACTCTATTCATTGTAGGCATCTGACCTCTCCTTAAAACTACACCATTAGTCAAAATGTTCCATCAAAAAGTTTTCCTAGGATGTGAGATATATATATTTTTCATCACTAGTCGACAGTATGTTATACTTGTGGAATCCAGTATGAGAAATTATTTTCCTCCCTGTACTGATTTTCATGCCTCAGATAATTTGATGAGATCAGAACAGGCTTAATGACAGATACTCAAGAGACATGACACTGGAAAGGTCAAAAATGATCTGGGTCCAGCAACACTGAACCAAATGACAGGTCCCCATTTGATCTGCTGCAGCATGATGGCAAAATTTATGAGTTTCTTTGCCACTCCTCACTCCTATTATTACATCAGTTTCTAGCTGAGCAACACAGAGGATGTCCCATGACCAAATAAGCACCACCACCCCTACTGTGCTGCTGTCAGACAAACAGCTACTCAAGCTACTCGGTGAACAGTCATCTTACTAGTGTATGGCTCCATGTGCCTCATTTAGAAATAATCTGTGAATGATTCATGAACTGGGAACAATCTCAATTCAGTGGCTTTTCAGTTCTCCCAGTGTGGGTATCACACTTCCTTTTATTAATATTTTGAAGCTTTGCAATTTTAGCCTAACATATGTATTTGATCACCAATTTATATTTCCTAAAATAAAACCCACACACATTTCCTAATATAAAACTCACACACACTTTTAGTATATCAGTAATATTTAACCTATCTACAATCCGGAGTGATTCATCTATCCCGTAGAAACACATATGACAATATACTTATAGAAAATCAGTGCACCCCTTATAAAGCTCATTCTCTGCAGTAATGCCTTCCAGCCACTCTTAAACCTTCTAAGAAATGTGTGACATCTTTAAGTTTGGAAAGCAGGTTCAGGAATAGGATTTCAGAGGACAAAAATGAAGAGAGGTCAACATCTTGTAAGAATACCAGTACCTGCACCTACAAAAGTTGTAATTAAATGTTTTCAGAAGAAGAGTACTTTCTCTGCTGCTTATTTTCACAGAAGATTTTTTGGGATTGTAAGAAAGAAAAATTGTTAGATAAAATCTTAAATTCTTTCAACCTTACATGAAAATAAGGAGATGGACATAAGTTGTGTTTGAAAAATGGCACTGAATTTTAAGTGTTTTTAAGTGGTTTTTAAGTGGTTTTTTTTTTTAATAGATTGGAGCAATGGATTGTGAGGCAACCCGTACTCTTCCTCATCATTTAGGATACTGAGTTTCCGAGTGCCACGGAAACCTTCAGAAAAGTAAGGAGGACTCTAATCTTTGGCACTAGTTTATCAATTTCATTGTACTTTGTTAAAAATGTCTGATTTTCAACATTCAACCTTGTTATTTACCACATGATTTAAGCCTCTACTTTCTATCCAAGACAGTATTTAAGAAAGCTTTAGTTTAATTTGCTAACATGTGTTTACTGGCTTTGTTAAATTGGAATCAAGTTGTGAATCCCTATTTTCCATCAATGGCAACAAAGGTTCATGTGCAAACACTCATGCAGTCTGATGATGATCATGTAGACTGATGTTTTCAGCTCTACTGATAGAAAATAAAGTCTCTGACTGATAATAACTAGTATTTTATTTGTCATTGTCCCCCCTCCTTTTTCTTGACAACAATAAATATGAATAATACTGGGCTTTGTTTTTCATCATTGAGCTTTATTAATCAGCAGAGGGGAGGTATTTCAAACACAATACAAGGTCACATAATTAAACTGTCTCTGAGTAGAATTTAAATCATTAAAAGAAATAAATTGCCAAAAGAAACATCAGTATTTCTTTTTAATTTTACAAAAAAAAAAAAAAATAAATTTAAGAATGCTATGTTGCCACTCCGTTTTAGTAATCTAAACAAAACAAAGCAAAATAATCAGTCTGTACTCTCTCAACCATGAAAAAATTTATAGGTAGGAAAGCTAGAAGCCTGACACATTTGGCAATTAATACAGAGAACACTAATTCAAAACTAATTCAGTCTTTCTCCCATTATCACTATAAACAGGTAATTTATGTAGGTTTGGACAATATATTCCAAACATAATACAAAGCTGAGAAATACAACTAACATCCAGACTTAATAAAGTCTATTCTTATTTCTTGCAAATTTATTGTCCTTTTTTTTTTTTTTTTTAACAGTGCTTCATTTCTTCTTGACTGAGCTGCCCATCAACTCCCTGTAATTCACAAAGTAATGTCAGACAAAGTTATCACCATCCTACTCACAATTGTGCAGGTCCAGGGCAACTTAACGAGAATTTCTTTCAGTCAAGATACTCATGAGTTCCCCCTTCACTTGCCCAAGCCACTTCTGCACAGTTTGACATTTATAAAGGAGTGGGAGAGAGCTGCTGCATGTAGATGGAGTCACATCTACTTGAACTAGCACCCACAGAAATCCTGAAACCCCTCTGAACTCGCTTGTCTTATTGTTTACCCTAATATTCCTGCACAAATATTCACTAGAAATACCTGATTCTACCTTTTGTCACCTTAAGTCAGCTGAGAACACTCTACACCCTGAATAAAAGAACTGAAATGATGGTTTCACACTATAACAATCTGTGTTCTGTAACTACCTATGTTCTACAATACAAGCAATTCCCCAATGATTCTCCCCCAAATTGTATCATGTGGACTTTTACCAGGAAGCTCAGAAAAAGCTGTTTAGGAGCTAAGAGCCACAGGTCCTACTAAGATGGGGTAAAAAAAAAACCAAAATGGGTAAAAAAAACAAACCAGGTAAAAATGACTATGAGTCCAGGGATGGGTTTGGTAGAAAACCTATTTGCTGCTGAACTCTGGAGAAAGGCCCAAAATGACCTTCTGTAAGTTTTCAAAAAATGTCACAGCAGTTCAGGGTGAGAAATTACTTTTGAATTTTGCAGTGTATAGGCTCTTTTTCGGAGCAAGTGTGAAAAACACCTGTTCAGAGCCAAGTCAAGATATATTCCTTGCAGGAAACAAATAAGAATTACTCAGATTCAGCAAGCTGCAGGCTGTGTAAGGATCCTTCATTGCTTTTTCAATATTGATATCCAGACGGAATGTACATTTGGCTAGATTTTATGGATAGAAATATAGTGTATATTTAGACATGGAGATAAAGCAGTTCTTGAACTCATGCTATACTTTTGATAGAAAGTAACTCATGTATCTTTACTAGTTTATAATTATAGAATGTCTACACATGCATTTTAGCTGCTCTAGGAATGCAGTTCCAAATGCCTCTGGACTTATACCTCTTCTAAGGGCACTTTGATCCTATGGTGAGAACAAAAGCAAGCATATCATATTTAAATGATGATCAAAATAGTATGATGGCCATAAACATGAATTTGTAAAGTAAGTCATTTAGCTGCAAATCTTCCATGTAAAATAATCTTTGATCTTTCTTAAGGCAAAAGATTGCTGCAGTTGCATGATAGAATCCCTTTGTATATTTTTGAAAGTACTGAAAACTGACGGCTGAGGAAACTTTAAGACAATGAAGAGTTCACAGCTAAACCTACTACTAAGAAAACTGTTACAAGAAGCAGTAGTGTAGTAACATTTTTTAGATATCTGGATAAACACACACTCTTTTGCACCAAAGAAAGAAGAACAGTAATTACATAGATGATATCCTCCATCAAAATGTACAAAGGACAAAGGAAGTTAGAGAAAGAGATCAAAAATTGAATCTGCAAAGTCACTTAGGTCTCTAATCTTGTACCCCCAACCATTTGTTATAGGCTTTAGATAGCCAAATAACTTGTGGATATGAATTTGGGTTTTCTGTTCACAGTCTCTGCAAAATAATGTGAGGTAATGGTTTCAGATGTATTCTTGATGTGATGAATGACTGCAGAGCAGTCTTTTTAAAATTAATTTATGATTCTAACCTGTCTGCTGGAAGTTTAATTCTCTCAACATTTCCCAAAATGCCCTGGAGCAGGTCTTCTTTGTCCTTGGAGTGCCCTGGCGTATTGGTGGCTCGGTGTTTTTGTTTTATTTTAGCCTATGGATTTGAGACCAAAACTGTGCCTATATAACACATATGTAATTGTGGCTGCATGATGCCTGGCAGTCAGAGCCAGAAATGTCTGTGACAGTCTACAGGGTAGCATAACTCTGTTCACACCATGGAAGCATCTCTCCAGTCTGCTGTGTTTCTCCCTCTGTCATCTCCAGGGCAATTCTAATTCAGACATGTTTGTTTAACAACAGATGGAAACAAAGGTGAAAAGGAGGGTAAAGAGTCAAAAGAAGTTAAAAATATTTTAATTTGACACAGAAAGATTGTGCTGCTAAGATTAAGAGACAACACAATAGAACGTGAGCAGAGTCAGTTCTGCCTGAAAGGGAATTCACTCCATGTCCTTCCCAGACATGTATAATGCACGTCTGCTAATATTTTAATTTGAATTTGTCATTTCCTCTCCCCTGCACTTAATTGACAGAGCAAGCAATAATTATAAGTATTGTGCCACGTAACTAACCATATCAGCTCTTTATCAGCTTAACATCTGTTAGGTCTTCATGCACTAACATCATGTAGGATGTTCTGTGTGATGTAATTATGAATTTAAAATTTGTGTGCCAAGGGCTCAGGCAACTCTGGAAGGTTCCATTATACCCTCATATGGTGTGATTATTGAGGATGGTCCCATGCAGGGCCAGAAGTTGGACTCGATGATCCTTGTGGGTCCTTCCCAACTCAGAAGGGATTATGTGATTCTGTGTGATTCTGTGATATCATGAACCACAGTCCCTATATTACTGTATTAGCTATGGCAATTAGTAATGTTAGTAAGTCATACACAATTTTATGCTGCCGTTTCTGTGACAACCTTTAGGTGATAAAAGTGCAACATGTGCCACCTCTTACTAAAGTCTCAAACAGAAAGACCTGCTTCAGTAGATCGGTGTGTACATACCATCCATGGAATAACCGTGTTTATTTGAGTGCAGCAGAATAGTTTATTTAAAACTGTTTTTTGAGTACATGATGCTGAACTTCTTAAAAAGTGACTCCAATATTTTGCAAGTACCAGAAGTGGCTTACAAAATCATGGCTTGTGTTTTCGAATCCAGTGGGCGGACTGTCAAGTTTGTGAAACATTTAGTCCAGAAGCCAGATAGATTTGCTCTGTAAGCCAACTGACCACTTGAATCCTTTCTCCAGTATTTTTTAAATCCTTTGTTCTCATAAACTATCCCATGAATATATGCAAATGGAGTTTTAGCCTTTGCTCTCCCCTAATAAGATGTCCACACTGGATGTTGCTGCGTTTGTAACAGCAGGTAAGTTGAATCTTGAATTTTGAATGATAGGAGGGTTTAGATGCTTAAATACCTTGAGAAGTTGGTGCTGGGTCCTTTGAGTTAAACCATGGACACTACTGTCACAAGACTGTCATATACAAACATAGGATCTAACTCCAAATATCACCTCCTGAAGTGCTGATTATTCAAAGACTTCGCTTACTATATTTATTGTGACTGTATTTATTCTCTGCTGGCCCTGCTCTGCTCAGTTACAGCAATGAATCCAGTGCTGCCTGGAATAGGGCTGAAAAAGGAGAGTGAGTTTTGCAGTTATCCCTAGTAATCTTCATAGGAGACAAAATGGAGCTTTTGTTTTCCTTTTCAGATTATGTGGATTTAACAGTTGCCTTAATAGATAATAACCCTTTAATAATGTGTCTATAGCATTAGATTTTTTTGCACTGATTTTACAGAGGTATACACTTTCTTGGTGGTTTGATGGGCCAGAAGCAGCAATGTTTTACCCCTGCAGTGTTTGGCAGCTGGCTAACATAGCAGTACCTTCATAGTGTCTTGACCTACTGTCATGCATGGTTTCCCTGTCCTCCCCTTTGCCTCTCTACCCTCTTGTAGTAAAGTTAATCTGCATTTCCTGCTATGAATTTGCATTTAGTTTTGCATATTTTGCATAACTAAAAATTAAGCTTAAGCTCATGGGATGACTGACTCCAGAAAGCGTTTGCTATGAAGTACTGTGGTGGGTTGACCTTGGCTGAATGCCGGGTGCCCACCCAGATGCTCTGTCATTCCCCTTCCCAGCCAAATAGGGGAGAAAGTAATATGGAAAACAACTCATGGGTTGCAGTTTATTAAAGCAGAAGCAAAATGCTTCTGTTCCCTTCTTCACAATTTCATTATTTTCATCTGTGTTCCTAGTGAAAAATGTCTATATAGAGATGCAGGACCTTAAATATTACAGTGCTTGGCCTGAAGTCCTGGCTTGTGTTGTTGTTGTTTTTTTTTTTTTTTTTTCCTAAGGAAACATTGGCTTTAATTGGACAAATGAAATGGAAAATCTACATATTACAAAAAACCAAAATATACTCATACCAGACCTAACATGAGCCATGTGTGCAACCATCCACTGCAAGATGTTATCTCAATAAAAAAATATAAATAATTCTTTCTGACTACCACAAAGATTCTACTAAAACCCCCTGATTTTCCATGGGGAAGGTTAATTTGGGGCAGAACTACATTGATGTGACTACAATAATTCAGGAACCAATGACAGCTCTTGAAATACATTGTAGATTTGGATTTGGGAGTTTTTATTTCTATCCGTTGTGCAGGGTTTTACAGTGCATAAATAAATGAACAATTCCAAAGGGAACTAAAAGGTAGATTGACAGATAAATACCATAGTAATTTTTAAGCAGTCATGTGATACAGTATCATATCTCAGTCAGGCATATATCATCAAGCCCTAGCTAGAGGAAATCAATAAAACCTTACTAATGGAAGCTATATGGCTCTGCAGTTCTAGCAGGTTTGCTATTATTTTTAGTTTACTGCTTTGTAGATATTTTTTGTGTTCATAATGAGCAGGTTCTGGGGGGCAAGGCAAGGGAAAGAAAGTATATCTCATCTTCTCATCTCTTCAGAGGTTTGATTTGAGGCAATGACTTCAGCTTCTACTCTAGTCAGACAAGCAACCTCCAAAGAGCAGTTGATGATAGCTGCAAGCAGTCCTCAGCTTGAGGGTGAGGCAAGGCATCCTCTGATGGTGCCTGTTCTCCAGTGATTATAAAAGAAACCTAAGAAAGTAACTTCAAACCAAATGTTTTCCTTTAGGACAACCTAAATTAGGCGGAAGGAAGAGAACTCAATTTCTCCAGCCCTGACTGCACAGGCACATAGCTCCAGTTGCTTCTGCTGAAAGCTGGTGGGCAGAAGGCCCACAGTCAACCCCATTTCTCAAGGGATTGACTTAGGACACAGCCCACTGGCTTGCTGATTATAATACAGGTGCAGCAGTGGGTTTACAGCTACACACCATCCTCCTTGAATAAAGCTGCAGCAATTGTTTGTGTGAATAGGATTTTAAATTGCATCAGGAGACACAAAAGGTATCTCAGACCTTGAGGCAGAGAGATGAAAGAATAATGCAAATATGGGGCTCTAATGATTGAATTTTACCTCTTCTTGCAGTGACCTGAACTCTTTGGACGAAACAACAAAGAATAGGAGTGATTCTATATACTATACTTCAGTCTGTATGGGCTTTGTGAAGCTTCTGCTTTAAGATATAGCCCTAAAGATGTTTTTGATTTTTTTCATGGAGATCTGTAGAGGATGCTTTTCTCATTTTGATCGTGATGCTTCAATCAGATTTAGCTGCTACACAGCGAATGCTTGTAGTGTTGGTTATTTCCCTGCACCAGCACATCTAATTTAAACAAAAGTAACTCCCCATGGTGCAAGGGAGACAGTGATGGAGAGAAAAGTATTTCTGTGTTTTCCACAAAATAAAGTGTTTGTGCTAAAGACATCTGGAAATGTGTCTCACTGTACATCTGATTTATAGGATCAGAAAGAGATATGTTATAGTGATTAATGGGAAAATGAGACATTGATTCAGTTTTTAAAGGTAGATGCTGAGAGATTTTTAGATTGTATTACAATATTCATCTGTTTCCTTTTATATTCTACAATAAAAGCTTTCCAGATACTATACTGTGTTGTATTTTGCCTGAGATATTATCTTCTCTGTTATCTTGAAGGTGAAGTCATTTATTTAGACAGTGGGAATTAGCATCAAGCTATCTCATTTCCTTAATCCACTGCCCACCGATGCAGTCATATTAAATGGACCTAAAAGATCTGCAGGTAGTGTATATTCAGGGCACATTAGTGACACTGAAAAAATTGATGTGAACTGTAATTCTACATGTCAAATAGCACTCAACAAATTACCATTTGCAATAAATATGTCAATTTCCATAATTCTCTAATTTTAAAGAGGCATTGAAACATTTATCCCTGGACAGCACTTTCATGTTTTATCAAGTACACTTGTTTATGCTTGAAGGATGATTTTTCATATTTTCCAAAATATTTTTTTCTTTCATTCTTAAACAGAAATGACAGAGATATAGATAAGCTAGAACAGCATAATTAAGGACTCTGGTAAAAGCCAGTTACTGATATTTAGTAGGAGTCCACCTAAGTTTATATTTTCCACGCATTATCTGACAAAATATTTCCCTTGTTTTCCACAGAGAAGCATAGTGAAACAAAATTTTTGAAAAAGCCTGCTTTAAGGCTTTCTGGGCAGTTAGCCTTGTCCTCATGTATTATGCTGACAAACATAGTGTGACAACTTTGCTTAAATTAACTCCTGTACTGTAATATAAAAACATAAATCAATCAAACCTGAAGTGATGGGTATCATTACTATGCTGGATAGAGTAAGGAAAAAAAAAAACAAAAAACCTATGTGAAGGAGAAAGGAATTTGTTCTACAATGACAAGATGAAAAGCAGGTTTGAAAGCTGAACCTGTGATAATGGAGAGCTTCCCTCAGCTTTTTTGCCGTTATCCAAGGACATGCAGAATAGTGAGGGTTGAGTGTCTGAGCATTGTGTATGACTGCAGGTGTTACAAGTCTCATTCTTTCTTTCTCTGTTGTCATTCTTACAACCAGCAGGAGTATTGCACTACATGTGTAGCTGCAGTGAAAGGCAGTTCCTGCCCAAACTGTTACTCTGTTTTGGCTGGTGGATGGAAAGGAGGAAAAGGGCATTTGTCTCCATGAAATTTTCCTGGGAGGAAGGAGAGTGAGATGGTTCCAGGCACAATCCTTTTGAAGTTTTGGGAAGCCAGGCGCAAACCAGGCTTTGTGAAATTGTGGTAAAGTGGTTCATTTTATGGAAAAAAAAAAAAAAAAAAAAAGTCACAGTGTCTATTCAAACATAGTATTTACCAAAATAGTGAAAAAAACCAGTCCCAAGATAACGGTTATGCTGATTTTATGGAAAAGTCCAGCCCATGAACAAAGCATGTCTCTGCTAAGTCAAATGAATTTAAATTTATCCTAATTTTTTGGATGATTGACTAGCTTCTTTCTGATTGCTGTTTTCTGCTATGATTTCTGGGAGCTCTATTTAAGGCATCTATGCAGTGCTGAAGTCAAGATGTTGGATTGACTGACCTGGAGAATGTGGGATGGTTTACTTTGCTGAGCCAGATGTGTTCTGCTTGTTTCTTGTGTATCTGGTAATTTCCAGGGATTTCTTTTGCTGTATTTGTCCAGTCTACCCTTGAGCTTCTGTGAGCTTTGAACATCCTTTGACAGAGAAATTGCTCTCCTATCCCTTGGTTACTGTTTTCACCAATCCTACTAATATGGTCTGATGTTCCCTAATTTTTGAATTAGTTATGCTTACTTCAATTTTGGTGTCATATGTTCGAAATAGAGAGATCCACATTGGCAACAAGCCTCACTTTAGTGAGCTCATGTTTATCCCCACCCCTGTGCATGTGTGGGGTGGGTAAAGAGAGCAGGGAGAGGGTGGGGATGTTGCAGACCTTCACACTAATGTGGAGTGTGTGTCCCTAGACAGACAACGATACAGCCCTCTTGTGTCTCCCAGCAGGTCTCAGCCCTACAAACAAGTCTTGAAGCATTCCATTTGGAAGATTGGTTTTAGAGAAGATGAAACAAAAGTACAAGGGTATTTTGAGTGGAGAAAAGAATGCCTAGGTTGACTGCAGGATAACAAAAAGTAACATATAGCAATTTTCAAGCTTTTTCCCACTTCCCTTTTCTATGATATTTTGTTTGGTTTCAACTTGCCAGTTCTTGTATCCTTCTCTGGTACAAGGATCTTGCCTGTTGCTGTACGTTTTGACTCCTTTTGTCTCAGTCCTTAAGGGAAACCAATCACTCCATAAAGCTCCTTTTCTCCCCCTTTTTCCTGCAGTGTGCCCTTTTATTTCTTCATTTCCATTAAGGAATTACGATTTACCACTAAAGTACTGATATAGAGGTTCACTTTAAATCAAATCCAAGAGTACTTTTGTTCCTGCACATGTTGAGTTCAAAGATGTTATCCTCTGAAAGGATAACAAGGCAGTAGTATCCTTTGTATCATGTGCAGCCATTTACAGCATTTCGTCTATTAATAACTTTCGTGTCACAGTGCTACTAAAAGGTAAAGCTCCTGTAGGAAATACCTGCAATGGTCAGAGCCTACACGAGGTGGCAGTACTTGTATCATATTGGTTTTCCTTTTTTGGGGCTTGCTGGTTTCCAGAAAATCTCCCTGTAAATTAATTGATTCATGTCAGAAGTGGGCAAGCTTGCAAACAAGTCCATCTGGTAAGCAGCTTACTACATTTCTATATAAATAAAGAAGATCATCCAACTTTTTCAGGGTCACTCCGCCTCATCAGATCATGAAAAAGTCTTTTTTCAATGCAGAAAAATTCGGATCTGTATAGTGCTCCAAATGCATAGCTGAGCACATCCTGCCTGGCCTGACAGTGATAGGCAACTGCAATGTCTAACGGCTCAGGGCAGAGTGAATCAAGCCCTGTACAAAATTGAGCAGGGATTTGCTGGGCAATCTTTTCAGCTTCATGGAGATGTGGGTAAAACTTACTTCTGTTAGACTGAGTCTCAGAGAATAGGGCCTTAGGATAGGAATTAACTGGGTTTTAAGTCATCTACCACCAGAAGAAAAAGTCATTTCATCTGCCCTATTTTCATGAAATGCTTTAGCTTTGTGGATAAAAATCTCTACATCAGAATCAAATACTGTTATTGCAATCAATAAAGTTAATGGACAAAAATAAAACAAGTGTTCTGGTGCATTTTCTTCTCTCTCCTTCTGTGCTCTGAGATTTTTATGCCAAATTGGTAGTTTTTAAACAAATTAACTAACTGTCAATGTGGCTCATCTTCAGGGAGGCGGAGGGCTGTGTTTCACCCAAAAATATCTTAAGTGTGTTGCAATGAGCAACAAGAAATCCCCTGAATTTTCTACCCTTGTTTTACTCTGTTTATCAGGAAAAAAATTAGGAATACACATTCCCAGGCAGATTACTCAAAGCCTCTTTTTCCTGTGCCCATTACTGTGCTGCAGGGATACGATTTGGAAGACAGGAGCAGGTCTGGGCATATGAAAGTGGAAGGGGGTGGAAGGGAAATGTGACCCCTGGTGGGGAGACATGCGAGGCAGATCATCCCTGGCAGCTCTGAAAATCAGTGCCACCCTGGCTCTATGAGCCCCAGCTTCAGAGTGCAGTGGGTCACGGGACCACATCTCCATATTATTGATGCAGCGAGTAGCTGCAAGACTGTGCTGCATGTGAGGTGCAGACCTACCTGCAGGGCATGAGGAACGGAACTCAGCCATTTGAGTTTTTCAAACATATCCTGCAACTGAGACTACTTCTTCCACTTGGTTTCCTTGAACGTCCCTTCTCCTGCTCCATCCCTCACTACTCCAAGTTGGAGAAGGACATTGCCGAGGAGAACAGATGATGCTTGTGGACTATTCAACTCAGGTCACTGTAGACAGCCTCTTGGCTACCCTGAGCATTAACAACAGGAAAGCCCAGCAGCTGGTAACTCACCAAAACTGCTTCCCAGGGCTGAGTTTCTGCAGCTGCAACCTAAGTCAGCCAGCAGGAATATGGTTCCCAGAGGAGATGCTTGGGAACAAGACTATAAGGAGGGACGTGCAGATGGGGCAGGGACTGTGCTGAATTTCTGTAATTTGAGGATTTTGTCATCTGAGGATGTGGTGCATTCTCTTGGATGCCTGTGCTTCCCACCTCTTGAATGTGCTCCAAGGTTTTGTGCTGCTTTTCCTATCTTCAGAGCAGCTTTAGGGCAGAGGCAAGCAGATACAAAGAGAGAAAAAGCCCAAAACCTTTGGAGCTACTTGGTGTCAGAACTTCGACTGAAGTCAGTGAGATATGATCCTTTGCACCTCTGTCATGGTTTGGGCATGAGAATTTTTACACTGAAGAATTATTGTATTACTTGAAGTAGAATCCAAACTAGAAAAAACCAAAACCAAAAACAAACACATCAAACTACCTTTCATAAATGTTTTGAAAGTTTGCAAGAAAAAGAATAATTTTTAAATAGTTAGGTGTGATCTTTGTATTTTAGAGCTTCTCAGTGGGTGCAGAGAAAACAAATGTAGCAGTGTAACAGCAGATAGTTGATGTTCTGCAACTCACCAGAGGAGAGGGATAGCACCAGGGCTGGCGAGGACAGGTATCCATGTCCTTTGCCTGACAGGCTTTTGCCTCAGAAGCTGTCACCTTACTAGAGAGGTTCTTACAAGCCCTGCCAGCCTAAAAGGCAAGGACTAAATAAAGAACGAGACTCTCTCTGCCTCTTTTCTATATTTCCTTCTAAACCCAAGCCTTTTTCTTGAGCAGAGTAACTAACAGAGTAACTAAAATCTGTGCTCTGAATTAAGACCTGAATTCATTGGATCATAAGGCCATACTTTGTTACAAAGAAAAAATGACCAGATAGGTAGACTGGCAGGTAGGGAGCAGACACTACTTTAATACACAAAGTGTTTTTACAGAACCTATAAGTACAGCATATGTTGTGTTAGATAGTTTGCAGTCCCAAAGCTCTTTGTTAACTTGTGATACAAAAAGTCCTTGTCTGCAGCACTTGGCACCGAGGCCCTAGTTGAGCTGTAAAACAAGATTATGTCACCCTCCTTCACATCTGCTGCTCTTCTTGGAGAATATCTGAGTTCAACATGATTAATTTGAAAAATTGTGGTTTTCTGAGGAACTGCTTACTTAGAAAAAATGTTGAAAGAACTCATTAAATGGCTTACAATCTCTTTTCCCTTGTGCTTTGGCGGTCACTTGCAAGGGGGAAGGGGTTCAAACTAAAAGAGAGTAGGTTTAGATTAGATATTAAGGGGAAATTCTTTACCGTGAGAATGGTGAGGCATGGGAACAGGCTGTCCGGGGAAGTTGTGGATGTCTCATCCCTGGACGTGTTCAAGGCCAGGTTGGATGGGGCTCTAAGCAACCTGGTCTTCTTTAAGGTGATCCTGCCCATGGCAGGGGGGTTGAAACTAGATGATCTTCAAGGTCTCCTTCCAACACAAACCATTCTATGATTCTCCTATCCAAGTAAAGATGGGCAACAACTTGTTTGTTGGTTTTTTGTTTTTTTTTGTTTGTTTGGTTGGTTGGTTGGTTTTGTGGTTTTGTTTTGTTTTTAATTTAAATAACAATTATAAAAAAGCTGGAATAGCTGTGAAGAAGGGGATAATCCATTATTCATGCATTTATTTAATATTTTCTTTGTTGCTTAGGTATTGTGGTGATCCAGTATGTCAACCAAGCTATCTATTTCCAGTCTGCTTGTACAGTGGAAAACTTCCTTGGGTTTGCAGTTACCAATACCCAAAGGAATTCTGCCTGCAAAGAAAAATGAGAGTGGCTGGGCAACAAGAACTACTAATCTGTTTTCCTTCACTCTGAAAGATCTCTCCCACCTTAGAGCAAGCACTTTAGGTAGCTGGTGTGGGTATAAACTCTCCTCAAACATATTGTCTCTTCTTTAGTTCTCGTCTCTGTGATGCCAAACTACAGAGCTCACAAACAGTAAAAGAAAACATCCTGCTTTGCTAAATTAATGGCTCATGTAGGACTGCACAAGTTGCTGATCCACAGGTGCCACCAAGGTTGTGACTTGTCCCCTGGCAGAAAATCTGGCCAGGCTTCCAGCTGTGACTCTGCTGCTGACATTAGCCTTGCAAAGCTGTCAACAGGCACACAGTGTTTCTCCTCGGTATGTTACGTTGCAGAATATAGCATGTTAGAGCTCCTTTAATTTTACCTGAAAAAACGTACTAATTCTTAACCGTGTCTATGTCCTTAAAAGTACACTTTGAAAGCATCAGTAGACATAAGTTGGTCAGGATCAATATGAGAATTGACCAACCACTTTGTCCTTAGAGCAATGCAGAACAAAATACATAAGAAGTAAATTTGAGCCTATGACAATGTTTGGACACAGCCATGCAAGTTAACTAGCAAGTACAAAATGTAAATTTCTGAATCATGAAATCAGATTCATCTTAGTCAGATGGACACAGTGATTTTTGAATTTTATTTTTTGGATAAAGTACTGATAGCACCACTTTTTATGTTCAAGTAGGAAAATGACTGTGAACAGAGATGAAATTTCTTATTTCTTGAGCCCAGACAGTACAACCTATTGCAGAGATAGGACAGTGAGATTGAAGCAATAGGAATTCCAGCATTCCAGCAGAGGTGTGTTACACAGCCCCTGTGGTTAGCCTATCCTCTTGTGCATTGGGGATTGCTTCCTACTGTAACAGCTGCCAAAGCAGGACCTGCATTTCCAGGTGATGTAGGGACAGTGCATCTCTGATCTCTGTGGGAGCAGTAAATAGCATCATCTGTTTACCCTGCTAAGTGGTAAATTTGATAAATAGTTTGAATGGAGTCATTACAGATGAATTTTCCTTGTTTTTAAAGAGAGCTTTCTGAGGGTGAGAAGGAATTTGAATATAATAAAAAAATGTCAATAAGTTTATAGACTGCCATAAATAAGGTGTTGAGAAAATACTTTATTTTCTCTCAGAAATGAAATTTTTTTTTTTTTCTGTGGCACAGTAGGAATACTCAGAGGTGAAAGAACTAGTAATCCAGAATAGGGCAATAGTGGAATAAATTTAGCTGTGACAAAATTATTTCCTTTTGCTTGCGTGTTGCAATAGGTAAACATAAATCAGTCAAGGTATACAACAGGTTGATCACTGAAAAACATGTAAAAATGCCTACAGTTGTTTTTCCACTTAGAGCTGGAGCAGGCACAATTTTTGCAGAGCAGAAGTGGTCTCCACTTCCACTATGTGCTTTCAATATCATCAGCTGGGCAAAAAATTACAGCTTCTTCCAAGTTAAATTTATGACAGAATTCATACATCTGCATTAACAGCTGAGACTGTTCTAGGTAATGATAACTAAATGCTGGTGTTTTCATATAGGTGTTGATGCAGTGTCCCTACATCACCTGGAAATGCAGGTCCTGCTTTGGCAGCTGTTACAGTAGGAAGCAATAGGTGTTGATGTGTGGCTGAGCTTCCTTACCTGTCAAGGGCAATTTAGTCAGGGGAGTCAATGGAGTTTCAAGAGCTTTTCGGGTGAACAAAAGATGCTTGCTCTGAGGTCAGCTGAGCAGCTTTGGAGTATCCATTGACTGGGAGCTGGTTTTAGTCATCTAAACAAATGCATGTTTTACAATATGGTACTCATCAAAATAATCATCCATGACCTCCAGAAGGATCAGTTCACAAAGTTGTGAATCAACCAGAGATCCTGTATCACATCTGTCAGACCTGTGTGGCCCTCTTTGATAGCAGAGGATATCTCAGGTTGTTGTGGACAGCTATGTTTAGCTATCTGTCCTAACTCCAGTAACCACAGTAGGAGCTTAGAAGTACACCTCACATTATATACATAACTACACACAATCCCATGTCTCATAGACACCTATGCATGTAACATAAAACATAGATGTGTATGTAAGTATGTTTAGGTATAATTGTAGAGATAAACACATGTGGAGGTATATGTGTATCTACACAGGCTTTTCTCTGTATGTACTGTAGACATGTAATTTGATCATGTACATGTATGCAAACTTACATGTACTTACATGTGTACCCATATGGGGTTATATGTGTACATATACTGGCTTACCTCTACCCACGCTGATTAAATTTTACTTCTTGATCCAGAGCTGAATATGAAACCAAAAAGCTATTTTCTTTTGCTTTCATGAAAGCATGATTTCTGAAATGAAACCAATGGTACCCTGAGAAAGTCCTTTCTAATACCCTTTATTCTCACTAGGCAGCAGGGGGGCTGGCTAAAGAGCTACAAGTTGAGGCCTAATGGTAGAAAGATTTTGAGATAAAATACTTTCAGGCCACTACTAAAGCTGTTCTATCAGCTTGTATCATTTCATATTTTTGAAATTGGCAGCTCACTATTGAATTCCCAACTCCCTGCTGCTTAGTGCCTTGTAGATCCATCAGACTTCTATCCCTGCTGTCCGCTTTAGTACATTAGGTGTGCAGGCAGTCCAGTGGGACTGTATTTGTTACTTTACAATATCAGATCATTTCTGGTGCCATGAGAGAAAGATTGTCCCAAAGACATTTTGAACCAAAATCTTCTCTGAGGGCCATACAACCACCATGATATGCAGTGGGGTTGCATGTGCACAACAGATGGTCTGCTAGTGCTTGGTCAAGAGTTTTTCAAGAGTATCTAAATCTTCGTCCTTAATTTTTTGTGAGAAGCTGTAGCAACCAGAGGTGGGAAGGGGACAGCATGTACTCTATGGGGTGAATAACAATTAGTAACTGAAGCACTCCTCAAGAAAACAGATCAGAAGTCCAGAATGAGGACAGGAAATCAATAGTTAATAAGTTTATGCAGGGATAGATCACTTGTTCTGTATATATGCCCACAGTTCCCCTCCCCTCCTCTCTCATCCCCTCCTCTCTCCTTCCACTTCCAGTATTTTTTTTTTAAGTTGCCCTATATATGTATATAAATATATTAAACTCTCTTGGAACTGTTTTCTCATTAAAGTACTCCTCCCCTGTCAACTCAGAGTTTATCTGTGTCCTAATGATCTTCTTTGGCTCCAGTGAGAATAAATGAGGAATGCCACTTACTCCTTCAGGAGCACTAACTTTGGCGGTTATGTTTACTCTCAGTAATGAGGTTTAATTACTATAGTAATTACAATGTATTTGACTGAATTTCCACTGACTGCACACAACATCTGTACTGGTGGGACTACACATACTCTCTGATCTCTGCCCAGGGCTCCCTAGTACATGGTTACAGGTGTATTCCATTAGTCTGTAAACCAGTAAGCAAGCAGAAGCCCTCCAGATTTATGCCAGTACCTCTTGTCTTTCATGTCAAGTAGAGATCGAAACATCCTGGATTTTGCCTTGTTTCTCACCTAATATAATGGTTAAATCATTCAGTGTAAACAATCTGCTCACTCCATGGCTTCTTCTGGGTTTGTACAAAATAATCTGTCAATGCTACTTTCTGAGCAGAGGTCTCCGGACTGATGTTTATTGATTCTTCCGGGCACAGTGTGTCAAATGGCCTTTCTTACAGCGTTTGCCCCATAAAGTGTGTGCTACAGAGCGAACCTAGTCAGAGATCTGTTTTCTTATTGAATTACATGTGGTTGTCAATGCTTTAGGATTTAGGAAGTTAAAGCTTGTTGTAAGATTCAGTTTTCTTCTTAGAAAATTTTCTTAGCATCTTCTTAAAGATGCTGCTTAAAATGGTGACAGAAGGTGCCTTAACACCCACTCCCCAGTGTTGCAATTTGCAACCATTTTCTTCTTGGATGTGAACTAAAGGGATGGTTATGTTCCAAAGCCATACCCTCTAATGTTAGGAAATGCCGGAACTGAAGCTGTGTGCTTTGCTTTGTGCCTCTGAAGATATTTCCCCTCCCTTATTTTGCAGTTGCCAGGTATATGCCTGCCCTCTGTGATTGTTGGTCTTCTAAAACCTGAACCACAGCTCTTGAATCATCTTCTTCAGCGTGTCTGGGAAGCAGTGAACCCACAGGAGTGCCAGCACGTACCCTACCCCTTCTTGCATGCCATGATCCTAGACAGTCCTAGAGGGACAAAGGGAGCAATTGTAAAGCAGTCCTACCTAGTCACAAGTTAGGAGCGCTGGTAATGAGCTCTGCAGTCATGTGGCTTGCTCTACTGGTTAGCCTAGCTCTAAGTGCAGGCATCCCTGGTGCAGACACTCTTTTAGGAGGGATTTGTGAAATAAAGTTCCATTGAGCTTTTCCAGTCAGTTTTTGCCCTTATAAGAATGCCAGGAAGACAGGTGAAGTTTTGAGATCTTCAGGAGCAACACTGATTCTAGGAGCACACCACAGTGTTGTGTTGTGTGCAGCTGAGCTACCTCAGCCTGAGGTGGTTTTGGGCAGTGAGACCAGTCTTGATGGAAAGTAAGACATATCAATAATTTTGTAGAAAAGACTCCTTTCAAAAGGAAGAGGATGGGAATGAGCCCTGTGAAGAACTGAGGAAAGCAGAGTTGTGGTTTGGCATCCATTACAGAGTGCAGGGAACTAATAACTCCTGGCTTCCCTGTCGTCTTAAACA
Organism: Pyrocephalus nanus; assembly: GCA_038380795.1. NCBI lineage: Eukaryota > Metazoa > Chordata > Aves > Passeriformes > Tyrannidae > Pyrocephalus > Pyrocephalus nanus. The sequence continues at coordinate 47,365,305 of CM076260.1, forward strand.
GCTCAAAAAATTAACAGATCACAAAAATCCCTTTCAGGTGGTTAAAGATTAAATGGAAGAATAAACAGACTGACTATGTCTTTCCTTCCCTACCCTCTGCAGACATCCATGCAGTCCTAGGTGAATGCCAGAAGGGCCAGGTGTCCTGCCTATCCCTCCTGCCACTACCATGAAGTTTAAGGATGCCTTTCAGTGGTCTCCTGGAGCTTTGCAGCTGTGCATTACCGCTTGTGAAGGGAATTGGCTGGATAACACACTTCGGCTCCTCAAACAGTAATTACTTCAATGGAATTGCAAAGGAAAATTTCTCAGGTGAATGAGGACAGCACAAACAACAAGTTATTTTTCTGCAAACTATAAATAAAGCCCTATCATACAATCATGCAATGAGTCCTTCCAATATCAGTCTCTTCTATCCTAACTTCTGAAGAGATTATTATGCTCATAAATAAATTTGCACAGAAAAATTAATGAGCTGTGGAAACTGTCACAGAGATAGTCAAAGACAGATTTTTCAGAGAAGAGATCATATGGTTTTGGTACTAGAAACAAAGATTTGTGGTAACTGAAGCAAAAAAAAAAAAAAAAACAGTGATAAAATCTTCAGTTAAGACTGACCAAAATGTACATAATTAAAAAATATCAAATCCCACCACAAAACAGCTGAACTTGCTTTCTTTTTTATTGTTGCATATATGAGAAGAATATCTGGGTTCAATCCACAAAGCTACTGGAGGAAGTCATGTAGCCTCATTCACACTTCTCGGAAATCTCATCTATGGTGAGAGAGAGCTGTGTCCCAATCACATCTTCCACTCTTTTGCCTGAGGCTAGAATTGACATGACAATGGGTTTGGTGACAATACCACACGTGTTCCCACCCCTTCGACTGCTCAAGCAGTTGATCCTTGACAATTTGTACAGTCACACTGTTATTGAAATCAAGGATGGTTCTTGTAGAAAAATCATTTGGCAAAAAAAATGTACCTGATTGGTTTTTACCCTAATACAGATGGTTTTATTACAATGGTTTATGGAACTCCTGGGTAAAAAGACAGTAAGGAAATTTGAACAGGTTTCATTAATAATTAATATTTTATAACATCAACTCCAATCAAAAGTGCCTTTATGTGTATTGTTTTAATATTTTCCACTTCAAGAGAAGCTATGTGAATGGAAATCATGCCCTATTTGTCAGATAGAGCCTTATATTCACAGCAGGAATAGTAACTGAAATAATGATTTCCTACCATCTTCTTATTTACTTACAGTTTCAGACAGAATCTGCAGAAATGTGATACTGCCTAAAACCAGATATATTTATAAAAGGACAAGCAGACCAAAGTTTGTGAGAGATTTCTCCCAGAAGAGCAAAAAGGAGTAAGTGTGGCTATGAGATTTAACACGTCTTTAATTTTACAATGTTCAAACCAGCACTGAAGTACTTTGGAAATATGTGTCTTTGTGCTTCCTCTCTTCTTTTCTAAATGGTCACAGATCACCAAAAGTCTTGAAGCCATTTACAATTAATCTCACAACTCCCAGTATTCATGTATGAGTTCAAGACTTTTACAGATTGATTTGACATGACTTGGGAGGCCCACTTACATGAAGCCAATGCCTAACACTTTTGCAATTGTAGTGAAACAAGAATTCGGAGAAACAGAACAAAACATGTGGCTATTAGAATAGAAATGTTGGGGTATTTTGTTATAGATGTCCAAAGATGGGCTTATCCTCTGGAATTTGATATCCAAAAGAAAAAAAGTAATAATAATATTTAAAAATGTCTCTGATATTCTATATTTTAATTCACAAATTTCAATTACATTTCAAAGCTTCTTTTTGTTCCAAGAAAGTTAAAAATGCACCATGTGAAGGTCATGCTGTCTATCATTATGCTTTTTCTCTAGAATCAAAGGAGGATTTTAACAAGAATGAAACAATATCAACAAGTTGCAAGAAATTCTCCAAAATATTTTAACTCCTAAACTGTTATTCCATGTTTAGTTAGCATTCAGTTGCATGTCTAATAGTCAAAAAGAACATATAAAGATATTTAATCTTCCATATGCCACGTCTACAATGACAGAATTGCATTCCTTTGTCTTATGCAGAAGACATCCAAATAATTTTTTTTTTGTCTACTCCTACTTTGGTTTTTACAGTTTTTTTTTTCTTTTGGTTTTGGTGTTTGTTTTAACTTTATTCTCTGCTCACAGTGATATTGCACTGCTTTATTTTCACTGACTTTGGAAGAATTACATCTGAACTACATGGGTGTGATTTACTGGGAATGAAGCCCATTATAGATAATTAACTATAGTGTATTGTTATAATTCTTTTCGTTTTATTTAAGAGAATTTTTTCCTCCCTTTCCCCAGGGTGTGTTCCATCTGCTCCAGGATAAGAGATAGAAAGAGAAGCTATTTATTTTTCATGTTTTTAAAGGCACAGAGAGCATGAAGAATGTTAGCTGGGTCTCACTGTTGTGAGGCTTTTATTTTTTCTATGCCTTTCTTCTTGATAATGTCTGGATTGCTGAGGCATAGTTATTGTGTCCAAGGACAAGGTCACCCTGAAGATCAACAAGCCATTATAAAAAGGCTGAGAAAGCATGAGAGCAGACTAGACATTTAACTGAGACATGGGCATCATTCCCCCAAATCCCTTCTGAGACTCCTGCCTGCCTGCAGGCAACCCGGAGCTGTGTGCAGCCTTTCCACGGGCAGCAGTCATGAGACACCAGCTCATCATCCAAACTCCATCCCTCCCTTTTCTTGGTATGACAGGTTTCCCTAGGCAGCTCCTCATGCCACGCAGCTGTTGTTTGCTAGGTTTTTCAAGGCAGACCAATTGCACATTGTATGGAGGTACGTTGAAAAACTTAGTTCTTTGCTTCTGAACTGAGTACCTCAGGTAGTTTCACGTTCACTCCCTTTGTTCACTTGCATCATGCATTTGTATAAGAAAACATCTTGAAAAATAACTCAAAAGCTGAGTATGACTGGACACAAGCGACTTGTGGCTGACCTTTGGAACTTTGGTGCATTGTGGAAAGTGAGTGTGTTAAAGCAGCTCTCAGGGGAGGGTGATGCTGACTTCAGGGGGCTTACTGAGAAAATTGCAAGGCTTTTGCCTTTGCCTCAATAACAAACGTCAACTTCTTTTTAAGTGTGTTGGTCTGAACAAAAAGAAAGGGAAGGACCTGGAAGACAAAGCCCTGAGAGCTAATTTTGATATGCTTTTCATACATTCAAAGCAGATATAAAGCATTCCAAAATATCTTCCGCATGTTGGTTTCCTGTGGTTGATTTACAGGCTGTGACAGAAAATCCATTTCTGTTCCTGTAGATGCTAAATTCATTACCTTGCCACAGAATTCAGATTCTCCACTTCTCCTTGAACTTCAGCTTGTTACTATGGCAACTAGTGCCAGACAATATATTTTTTCTTCTTACTATTTTCCATTGGCATGGTTGCATATTGCAGTAAAAATAGTATACTTTTGTAATTTAAAAAAAAAATTAAAATCACAAAAATTACTGTATTTTATTAAAAAGGTTCCTCTTATACTGTGATTTTGGGACATATATTATATATACACCATAAATCTGATTAATCAAAATACAATCAAAAACTTTATAAAGTAACAGGGCTCATTTTCCTTATAGCTATACTCAAAAAGCTTTTTTTTTTTTTTTTTTTTCTTTCAAACCTTCCAACAGATGGACATTTTAGGTTACAGTAAAATGCTTTTTGTAACGGATTGCATTTTTCTTAAAAAACCAGCTGGTCATTCTTCCACATTTCAGATGTTACCTCCTCTCTACAGTTGTCAGAAGTATTCAGGGATTAGCTTGCGGATAAAAGTCCATCCTGTTTTGAGCTCATCTCTCTCTGAAGTCTTGTTAAAATTCCAAATTGGTTTCTGAGGGGGGTGTCTGTTCTTTCCTGAAAGAAATCCAAGGAATGTCAGGAAGATGGAAATTAAATGAGTCAATCAATAGAGTGTCCTTGCTCTCCTGAATGAGATGGAAGGCTGACAAACTAAGGAAAGTATTAGGTGATTAGACTGACTGACAGTGCCCTGGACAGAAACAGCAGAGTCTGGCAAAAAGAATAACAGGTATTCAAGAATTCAAGATTTCAATAATAATGAGGTTGGGACTAATTTAGTAGTAACGGTTAACATACATTAACTGAAAAAATGCTTATCTGTACATATAATGTTTTGCTTAGCCTTTCCTATTCATATTATTTATTTAATTGACAGATAATTAGCACATGAGTGTGCTTTGCATGAGCCTGGGAACTCTACAGATGGTTACACCGCAAAATGCCTACTTTAGAGAAGTGTTTAAGTAGCAAAAACTCAGCAAACAGAGTCTTTTGCTCTTCTTGCAGAGCACCGAATTATGTTCCTCTGCATCTGCCTTTCCACATGTCTTCCATGAGTGTTTAATCTTCCAATTGATTTTCCTGCACCATTCTTTCTACAGTGCATAATGGGGAGACAACTGCTAATAAATGGATTTTCTTGACAGCTCTCTGAGATGAAAGCATACTGGTATCCAGGCTTACGGATATGTCATCTAAGTGACTTAAAGCCCAAACTATACAGGAGTACTCATCCAATCTAGAAACCTGTGGACTAATTTACAAAGCCTTTAGCTTTTTGTGGTGCACATCCGGGACACAGGAATTCATTGACTGCAGTTACTGCTGCAGATTAACCCTTTAACATAGTTTAATTAGCAACACAGCCCTGATCATTCTCAGAACATGACCCACCATGTGCATTAACCCAGGTATGAATTGTAATCTGATCACAAACTTGAAGTTCATACTAAAATGCATTAAAAAAGTACTTAATTGATTCAGTGTATCCTGTTTAGGTCCAGGAGTTTCTAATTTTTGATTACTTAAATATGAGGCTGTATTATCACTTTTAGGCTTTATTAACAGTTATCTCTTTTTTTCCCCCACCCAAGCACTCTTTTTAATCTCATGTGAGGTCAGAATGAGCAGTGAGACCATAGAACAGACAAAATAGGATATTTCTCACCAAGTACTTGATAGACCTCTAAAGCTGAAGCACACACATTCCTTGGCAGTAGATGGGGAGAAATACTGCCCTTAAGGGTGCCTTATGCCTGAGATCTGATGCAAGTTGAAACAAGGATGAGGTCTCTGCTTTAAATTTATCATTTTGAGTTTACCTAGGCCATTGAGCTTTTTTTTCCCCATGAGGCAGAAGAGAACTCCTCCTTCAGGGCAGATTTAGTCTCTCACACCTTTAGGCCAGATTATTTAATTTTGGCCCTCTGCTACTTTTCATTACTCTTACTGATGCAAATATATGACTTTGTCATTTTTGCACAGTCATTTGTGGGTATGTTTGCATATGAAATGAAAATTATATACTTTCCTGAAGAGGGACAGCTTCTAGGCCTTCCAAGCACTTACATTCCACTAACAGTTATATTGCTCATTTTTATTTAATAACTACCCTGAAATTGAATGTTCCAGAGTTTGACACTGTACAAATAAATGCCACAGAGAGCAGTACATCTGGTTTCAATAACAACAGCAATAATTTCCAATATTTGTTTTCATAACGAAGGACCAGAGTCCAATGGCATTACTGGTGAGAAGAGCACTGAAAGTGAGAAGGGCATATAATTTATTACACATACAAAAACTATGTTAAAAGAACATTATTAAGGTTGTAAAGTCAAACACTTGAGACTTCGGAAATGCCAGAATTAAGGTGGTCTGTGCAACTTTAATTTGACCTCGTCAGTGTATGCCTCCAGATAGTCTTTAGTTACATGAATGTATATAATTTCTCTCCAAGACACCCACCTCAGTAAGTGCAAAGAAAGTGTAAGTTGGCCATTTAAGGAACAGCTATGCAATACTTATTTTCCTTCTCATTTCTGGCATGTGATACTTTTGCTCTGCACCATGCAAACCTTGATCTGAAGGAAAAATGGGTAGTTTCCCCCCATACAGTTTTCTCTTGCTCATCAATGCTGCAGCTCATCACTTTGTAACGTCATTTTTGCAGAAATCTGTGTCAGTGCCAGTGAGTCCATGCAGAAGAAAGGGTGCTGATGACCTGCTGCTCACACTGTGGGGGGTTTGCTGCATCCTGTCAGCCATTTGAGTACCTGTGAGCAGTTAGGGTACATTAGGTGGAGGCACCATCAGAACAATCTTCCAGTTTAATCTCACCCAAAGAAAACTGACCTGTGTGCCACAGAAGGGTACAGGAATACAAACCCTTTGGTGAGAATGCAAACTCACATGGTGAGTGGGGGTGACTGGGACATCCACTTCAAAAACACATTGCAGCTCAGACCTAAGAGGTTATCATAGGCACATCGTGTGAGAGGACCATCTGTTTTACAGATGGAGAAACCACACACACAGAGGTTAAAGCAAAAAAACATCAATTAATTTTGGGTGCTGAATGTGAGATAACAGAAATTAAGTCCCTTCAGACTTACTCCTTCCAGCAGTCCCGACTCTGTTCTGTCTCTGGCATTGCCTTGCTGCAGTCATAGACCTGTGGACTTGATATTTTCCCCTCTTAGTATATCATCCCTGTTGTAATTAAAACTGACCTCTCACTGAATGCAAAAATCAGTAAGACACATAGTCTACTTCCATATTAGAAAACTGCACATAACCAGGGCAAGGGTCATAGCACAGCTTCTTTCCACAAGGCTTCAGTTACTCCCTCCCTCCCAAAAGTCCTAGAAAGCCTCATCCATATCGCTTATTGGGTACATTCTCTTGCCCAAACTCTGCTCCAAGCTGTGACTACCAGCTATTCTTTTTGGGACTATTTTCTTGTCTTTGGCATGGATAATCATGCAGTTGCCATAGAACAGGGGCCATAACTCTGTTTTCTTCCCTTACCAACATCACATTTCCCTTATGGGGAGTATGAGCTCATAGTTTTTTCCATGTCCACAAAGCTTGAAATAAATCCAGCTGTATGTAGCCAGGAAATTCCAGCACTTGGTATTTCCATTTCCTTAAAACATTCTATTTTTTTTATCTGCAGTTAATTTCAGCTGGAGGTTGGAGCTGACTAGTTACTGACCTGTAAACTCTGCTTGGTTTCATCCCCAGAGCATCATGAACCCTCTGTATGAAGGACAGACACATGCCCATAAATACTCATGCAGCTTGCAACTTCCACATCACCCAATGTGGGAATGTGGATTTTCTTGTCCTACTAATAAAAATCCAAGTGGCACCCATGAAAGAAGACAAAAAGTATTTCTTTATAATTTAATCAGTGCATTTGCTGCCACATTGCCCCAGAACAGTAACACATCTTTTACTGCTTTCAATTTGGATTTGATATTGGACAGTCAGTTTAGTTTTTCCAAATGTCCAGTTTGAGGTATGTTGATGTTTAACAGATGGTCAGAATCACCTATCCTAAAACAAACAAGTAGCACATCTTATTAAATTGCATTACTTCAGCTATACTGAGCTGCTGGGTTTTTTAAAATCAAGTATCATAATACCAAAATAATGACTAATAGAAAATTGTTAGAAGCACTTTATTGAACTGAACATGACGGAAAATGTTCAAGTAAATGAAAATCTTCTAGTATACAAACCACAGCAATAAACCTCCACCAGTATTTTTCATAGTGTATCATCATGCCATATGGGTTTTTAATAAAATATACAATGTAGTCCAAACCTTGGCTATTGCTCTTATCAATCATTTTTTATAAAGACACCAAACATGTTTGATTTCTCTCATAAAATTGAATTCATTTCTGTCTTTAGGTTATTGCTGTTTCAGAGTTGCTTCTGCCACATTCCTGATTGGTTTTAATTATCCTTCTTACATTCTTTCTCTCAATGTGCTTTCTTTCCCAAATGTTTTAAATTGTTTTCTGTTGATGACAAAGTATCTTGCTGGGGCATGTTTATTGAAACATGCTACTTAAAAGCTAATTATAGAGTAGATTGTATTTTTCTTTGTTTCAAATGCACTCAACTATTTTCATTGCTTGGCAGAAAGAAATAATTAGCAACTATCTGGAATGCCAAACTGGTATATGTGTGTGATCTTGGTGAATAGATGCTAAGGTTCATGACCCTGCTTTGGTATCCCTTAGATAAGGAAAGACCTTTAATCGCTTTAGAAGGAAATCTTGCATATATGGTAACAGTAACAAGGAAGTAGCAGATTATTCAAAACTGTTTTTGAAAGATATATATAGAAGGGTCTCTATAAAAGTTTAAAAACTTAGTCTAGTTTCCAGTGTGATATGAACATGTGTGGTGTTGTAACTTAGTCTGAATTTACTAGGATTTACTCTGGGAAATATGACCTAGGTTGCATTATTTCCTCAAGTTGTTCTCTCTTATTTGTCTGATCATTTTCCATCAGATTGTACTGGTGGGCCTTTCCAAACAGGCAGACCTAGTAGGAACCAGACAGGAGAAAAAGCAGTACATTAACAGCCCAGCTGAGAACACTTGAAGTTATTCCACAGGTTAAAATGAAGATGTATGGAAAATACAGACCACTAACAAAGCCATTGCAGAGCACTTAAGATCTTGTTTTCTGGTGCTTTTCTGTAAGTCCTACTTCTCTACCTTTTTTCATTATACATAGGAAATAAATCCCTCTTTTCATGCCCAGACCAAGATCCAGATATTCCTTTTGCCTGCTATTTAGCACATCTTCAGCAGCTGAAGGAGATCTCAGTGCCACATAAGCAAAGAGCAGGAAAGCTCATGGTGAGAACCTTCTGGAGCTTTAAGTGCCAGAGTATTTTTACACAAAACAAATGGTAGCTACCTCATGCTGTGGGTTTAATGCTTTTATGCTTAATGCTATTTTCAGCTTTCTCCATTTTATTAAAATAAGTGTCCTTAGTATTTTTGGCCTGCCTGGTTTTAATTTTCTTATATATTCAGTTTCAAGAAACACAGAAGCAAGAACAAATCCTGATTTTTTTCACCAAAGTGTTTGCATTTTAGGATAATGTTCAGACAGTTTATTTTAGGTACTCAGTTCAGATGTCTTACTGTCTGAAAAGGAGAGCTCCAGACTTGACAGATGGCTCAGGATACTCCAGATTGATGTATAAGCTCACCAGAGGGATAGAATATGATATCATCATGGTATCTGTACCTCTCTGGAGCTCATGAGATTGAATCAGAGTTGTGTATTTCATGATTGCAGGGTGCCGAGTTTCATGGAAGAGTAGGTGTTTGCCTGCTGTGCTTATGTTTCTTTTAAGTGGCTATGGGAAAAAGCAGAAGATCCTTCCACGCCACATCACTCAGTCATGGGAGCTTTGGCAGGGGTGAGGCTACCTTATGACTCAGACAAGGGCTGCCTTGATACACTTCCAGGTGTCTAAGTTGAGGTCTGCAGAAATTTCATAAATCAGCCTTGAACTTTGTTTTAGTCACATATCAAAATGTTTGCTGTGCCTACTTGGCACTCTCATACCAAAAACATGCCAATCATGGAAGTATTGAATGTCTGAGTAGGAAAATAACACCTTTTAAAGCACATTAATAAAGTTTTCAAAAATAAAGTGGAATTCATTAGTCTAGAATGTAACCTCTAATCTTTTAAAGGCTGTCATAAATCTATAACCATAGATTTTGGAGTACTTAAATGATCATTTAATACCAAAATGTTTATATGGGCATTCACACAACTAAATTTTAGACCTGTTGTGCTTTTCAGTATGATCTAATGGCTGGTGCACAGAAGCTGTTGTTAAGACTCCTAGGCTCTGTTTCTCTTTTCTGCCAAGATTTACAGCTAATGAGATGCTATTTTCTGTACTCCTTGGCTAGTCCAAAATTGTATTTGTTAGGCGTTGTTTTTATGATCTAAGCTTTACAATTTCTAAAGATCATGTGCAAAGAAAACCTTTTATTTACTTAAGCACTGTGGGAGACTGCATGTAACAAAATCAGCATGTAATTCTTGCTACAGGAACATTGTTGCTTTATAGCCACTGTGATTTTTTAGACATTTACACAAAGAACCAAATTGTGACACCTTGGCTTGTACTAGGCAAAATCTTTGCAACCAGCCCTTTAGAGGAGATTTTAATTTTCATGAATGATTTCCTAAGACTTTGTTGAAGCACAAGAAGTGGGAAAACTGGCAAAAGTGAAATCAACATAGTTTTCCAGGAATGAACATCCCATTCTGCCATGCCAGGGCACAAAGTGGTCTATTATAGTCAGGTATGTTGAATTCAGTCTGGTTATTTGAAAAAAGAATTACTATTCTAAGTAAAAATATCAGAAACTGTTGCAGAGAAAACAACTTTTATGATGGTAAGGCCATAGGGAGCTCATACTACGCCTGAATTTATAGTTTAAAATAACTCTGAAGTCAGTGATAATTCAAAAAAAATCTATTGCTGTTTCTGAAGTTAGATTATAATTCTGACTATTCACTTTCTTTCCCTTTACATTCATATTGACTTGCTCTTTGGAAATTTATGCAATGATTTCAGCTCATGTAGATAAGATATGATGCTTGTTATGTTAGTATTTTGAAGAGATTTGACATGAGTGAATGGATAATTTTTCAGTAAATTACTCAGGCTGAAATTAATATATTGTGTTCATGTGATTTCTACAGTCTTCAGCATTTTTGGCTTGTGGTCTCAGCTCTTGAGTAATGCATGCTTCTATCTTTTACATGTCTATTTGCACAGACAAACCAGTAAGAAAGGGTAAGAAAACCTCTGATACATTGCTCTTGTGACATGAGATAGATAGTGTTGCATCATATTAATATCCAAGATTATGATTCATTAATACCCAAGATTATGGTGCCATCACGAGAAAGGGTCAACAAATACTATGCGAAGGTGCTATACCATTGAAGGGGCTTGAGTATTTTTATTCCAGGGCTCAATCCTCATAGGCTTTTGTTTCCTTAAGAGTACACAATGACCTAAGCCTATCTAAACCACTGGTGGTTTTATGTTCTTATTAATTCTGTGTAGCAAGAAAGTAATTTTCTGGACCTGGATCTCTTTCAACTATTGCATTTTCAATAGCACACTCTCCTTGATATTGTAAAGAAGTCTAATGAAGATGGAGTGAAGCTTTTCTTTCATACAAGTTTAAAAGACTATTTGGTCCCAACTGTAATATGGGTCTTTTACAGGCAGCTGGTATAAGTAATTCTGTGGGCCATCTGCCATAAACCCAGGCTCTCACTGTGGATTCTATAAAATCCACCTGGCCAGTATATTTGCTTCCTGGGATACCATATATGTACAAACAGGATTATTCAGTAGTTGAGGACATGTTTTCAGATGATCTTGTGAGTCTGACAAGAAACACTGTTTTATGTACTAAGCCTGTTACATGCAAGCATTTGAGTTTGCTGTAATCAAACTCAGGCAGTCACTACTGTTCTAATGCCAGGCTTTGAGCTTATTCTACATTTGCAGCCACTCTGATGAAAGGAAGAGCATGTTCACCAGGTGAAGTGTCTGGGTGGCCAGCTTTGCTTGGTGCACAAAGGATAGTCAGGTGGACATGTATGAAGACACCACAGTTATCTGTTAAATTTTCTAAAGGGAGGGGATAGACATTTAAGACTATAAAGGGACCACAACAGAGAATGCTAGGAATTTCTACAAAAAAGTGAAGACAAAAGTATATGTCTAGCAAATTGCAGACAGTGACCAGAGAGTTGCAAATATTGAAAATATTAAATATTCTCCATGTCAGTCACTCTTTAGAGAAATAAGGCAACCCTCCAAAAAAAACTCCCCCCAAAAATATAATAAAACATGTATAAAAACATGACATGCCATGTGTTACTGCTGATTTTTGTATTCATATGTTTTTAAAATATAATTAGATCTTTTCTTCCAACAAAGACCAATGATGCCTCACTGATTCTGAGAAGACAAATTGTTTGATTAAGGTTTGTACAACAGTGAATGACATTCAGTCATAGTTTATAAGGCTGGTAAAACCAACCAACCAACCAACCAGCCAAATAAAACTAATTCAGACAGCTGTTTTCCCTTTATAATTTATGCACATATTGAAAGATATTCTATGTTAAAAATATTTACTCACTGATTTAAGGTGTGTTTAATCCACAATCACAGAATTTGCTAGTGCAGTGTAGTGATTTCTGAACTAGGTTTAAGTGAGATATTCTGTGGATAAAATTCTAATTTTTTCTTGCCTGGGCAAGAAACTAAAATAAGAATACCTTCTGTATCTTGCTTTCATACAGCTGTCACTTCTTTGATTACTCTGTAGCCATTGTCTTTGGCCATCATTTGGCCATTATTTGGCCATCATTTATACTAAAGTCATTAATATCTCTTCATCAATACAAAAGCACATTAATGTTGCCTCCATGTTGCCAAGACCTGGCCTCTAAACTAGTAATTCCTGCTAAAGTTATCCTTAAGAGATTAAAAAATACTGACAAATGGTCATGTCAGTAGGGACATACCATGAGCAGAATAAATTGGTGCAATTGTACCATTAAATACTTTCAGCTAGATGGAAGCCTTCTTCCTCATGTAACTTGCTGAGTAGGGAAGCAGAGTTGTTATATTACAAATTCAAGCAAGAGGGCAAGCTATCATGCAGAATGAGGACAGAAGTTCTGATATAAAGGTCCATGGATCTCTGCAAACGAAAGTATTCATGAAAGACATTACAAAAGAGAAGTTTGCTGAGCAGTGAAGGGAGGAGCATGATATGTGTTTGTGAATATGTGTTAAGATTCAGCAGCTGGGGTCTAAGTCATTGCAGGGTGCAAGAAAAAAAAGTTGGATAGGTGACTGTCCAGTTTCAGATGGGAAATGAATTATCTATTAGGATATCAAGGTACCCGAATTCTGTAGAACATTGCAAATGAAGTGAGCACCACTAGGGCTTCTGGAAAGAGCTGGAGGTTATGTGAGAAAGTCAGGGCACATGTTTTAACTCTGTCATTTCTCAGGAGAGGGAGACTACTAGATGAGAGCAGGAATAAAATAAGCACATAAAGAATCATGCAAGGGAGGTAGAGAAATACCTTCTTTAAAACGTACTTTCACTCCAAAACCAATATTAGTGCTGCCTCTGATTTTCAAAAGCGGCAGTGTGGCCAGTATTCTGTTTTTTCAAATGAGCTAAGAAGCTGGTGGCTTTACATTTCCCTAGTGCACATACACCTTTCACAAAAGCCACTGTCTTACAGAGCAGTGCCTTGCCTCTACCCAACATCCTACTGGCTGAGCCCAGCGTCTGCAGCACATCTTTTGTCATACTTCCAAGATTTCTTGGGAGGCCCCCGGGTCAAGGTCCTGGCTGGCTGTATGTCCATGCCACACCCTACGCACTGCTAGTGAAGAGTAGCAGTTTCCACATGTAGGGAAGAAAAGAAGATGGCAATGGCCCTGTAGCTGGTGCAGGAGAAAGCTGGGACCCCTCTGATGCTGGTTTTCATGGGGGAGGTACAGTCACAGGGAAGGAGGTGTGAAGAGAGCAGAGAGAGGAAGACCTCTTCTGTATCTGCAAGTGTTGGTCCCACATAATGTGCTGCTGATTTTGAATTGTGAGCACGCAGCAAATGGGTATAGATCTTCCTTGCTTTCAGTAGCCATCTTTTCTGTATGAAAATCCTCCCTCACCATAGCTCAGAAAGCAATCCAGCAAGCTTTGGAAATTTTGGTGCATTGTGTCACACCAAAAAAATCCATGAGAGAAACATACATTTTTCCATACCATGCACTGCCAAAAATATTTTGCCTTCATGCTTGAAAAAATGAAACCTTCAAGGGTAACTGAGAATTCTCTCCTGTTCCCCGGCTTTATGGATTCAGGATTTCACTCACAACAACAGCTCATGTTTTGCATGGGAGCCTCTGTCACGTTTTCACTCTGTGCCAATCCATCCCCTATGGGGTGAGTTTACAGCAACTAACAATAAGTGGAAAGGATTGAAGCAGATGTGAATAAAGGGCTGGTAAACATTTTTAGTTCAAAACAATGAACTGTGATCACTTGTTTTCTAAGCTGGCTGAATGGCAGAACTTGTGTGTCTTCTTGATCATCACTAATAAAATTAAATTTTATTAAAATGATTTAATTGCCAAAACTAAATTCTCACCCAAAAATAATGCTGGGTGCTTCTTGCTTCTCCTTATGAGTTAATTTGTAAGCTGATTTTTCCCAACAACAATAAATATGTCAGATATTTTAGACTGATATTATATTTTATACTTTAAATGGACACAGATGTATTAAATATATCTGATGTAGAAAAATTTTCCATATGAGGTGCATTACATATGATAATGCATATTTTAAAGAATCTTTTATAGTCTCACATTATGTTTCTCTTGTGAAGGATGATATATTATTTATTCACATATGGATTTCTGTTTACATGTGTGCAGAAGCAAATTGCATGTGTCATTAGTCTGAAATAGTAACAAGCATGCACAAAAACATGCTTGAAGTGTAAATGGATAGATATTAAACATTTTTTAATATTCTCTTAGCAACAATATTTTGTTATTGATCACATCACAAATGTGAAGCACTTATTCAGCATAAAATGTCTCTGTGCTTTCTGCAGTGGCTGCCATCTTTTTTTTTTTTTCCTTTTTTCTTCAAATTCTCTGACCTCCCTTGGGAAGGCTTTTATGCACGTTCTGTATGCTCACACAACTATTTCTACCAGCACTGTTACCATAGAAACCAAGTGATTTCCCCCCTCGCCCCTCCTCCCTTTCAGGATTTGGACCTAGCGCCAGACCTTTCCACTGTTAGCAATAATATTTTTTCAATATTTGGACAGATCTTTTAGAGAAAAAAATCTGTTTATGTTTTCAAGATGTGGTACTTTATTTCAGGATGCAAATTTTCAGGTATTAACATCAACCAACTGACTCACATACTTCAAGGATCTAGACAGCTCTTTCTTTTGCAATATTTAGACCATGACATTTTGTAAGGATGATGCCAGAATTGGTTATTAATTGTAGACTTCAAATCAGAACGTGAATGAAGGGATTTATGTAAGAGGTCAGTGGACTGTGTCTCACGTTTTCATTTTTTTTAGTGCTTATTTTCAACACATTTCTTTAGCACACAAATAGCTTCCTAACCACAAAGAGACATGTAATTAATTACTATATAATTTGCAAGTTACTGATTGGCATAATTTGCACTCCTCATATTAACAGCTTCCTCAGATAAATTTATAAGTATTTTGATTCTCTGAACACATATAATATTGATTTTTTAAATGAATCTATGCTTAGTTAGATACACAAGAGTATATATTCATTTTATAACTTCTATTCGGGCTGAATAAATTATTTCAATTAACATGACATAGAGAGCATAGCTTTTCATCGACTCAACTGACATATACATATATGGACATATATACATATATATATACACAGATATATACATCTGATAATTTCTAAGTTATGTAAAATATTATACTGAAAAGCAGAATCACAATCACACCTTTTCCAGTCTGCTTCTAACATCACCTTATATTTTGGATGCAAATATCGTGTTACACCAGCAAAATGCAGGGGAAGGAAGAGCTAAGATGATTTGAAGGTATGTTTTTGTCTTGTTGTCAGGCAACCACTGGATTTGCGGATCCTTGTCCAAAACCAAAGAATCTTCTGCAAAGCAATTTTCAAGTGCGAGGCCACCACTGGTCATCTTCTTTCCCTGTGATACCTTTTTGGCGAAAGAGGTAATTATAATCATGTAAACATGAAAAACAAATTGTAGCGTGTTCCAAATGCATTTATCCTTCAGTGACAGAAGAGGGAGCAATTCTTCCTTCTCAGTGTCAGAGATACACTTGGCGCCCATCCCCCCAGCCCATGCCCCTCTCGCCAAATGTAAACCCGCTCGATCGTAATCCAGACACGGCTGGGTTTTACTGTGGGGGCAAGTGGCAAGACATTTTGGGGTCGAGGATGGAGGGGGGACAGACCACCCACTTTGTCTCCAGAGAAACAAAGCTGAAATTCTTTTTGGGCTGCCACTTTCCCTAAGGATATAGTTAGATATCAGGGTCTTTTGTGTCTTACTGTATATTTTTATTTGTAACAATGCTTTTTTTTTTTTCCCCTCCCCAAACCCGCCTCATCACACTACAAAGAAACCATGGTGGTGTGTAGTCAACTGGAGTGAATGTGTGCATTCTCCAGGTCTCATTTTTGTGAGACTTTGTCCTGCTGTTGTTCCCACTCTGAGCTGAGCAGAAACCACGCATGTCTGAATAACGGGGCCCTTTCTGCCTGTTGTAATCCCAAATTGTTACAGTCTAAGGGCCAGCCATGCTGTCACCGTCACAAATTGATTTAACCATCAATTGCAGTGGTCATTAAAGCTGCTAGAAGTCCCAGCCAAGCTGATGAATTGCAGCTGAATGTGAAATGAGCCTCCAAGCCCGTTTCCCACCATCTCATATCAAAGCCTATTGTGTTCCTCCAAAGTAAAGGGTCGGAGGTTCAGCCTGGAGTTCAACAATGGGCTCAGTCAGAAGATAGAGTCCCCTTCGCCCTGGTATTCCCAATTACAGTTTTCTTTCCCTACCTTATTGTGCAGTATTTGCATCCAACTAATACGTGGAATTATTGACATACCCCAGTGTCAATGGAGCTTTTGAAAGATTTATCCCCCAAATACATGGAATCCTAAGCATTTGGTAGCTCCCCAGTAATGATAATAAAACGATTCCCCAGTTTTCCTCCTCCGGCAGTGTAGTCGACTTAGCTGAGCTGAATGGCTATCTTTACTCAGCAGAGATTATCTGCTTCCAGGCCTCACACAAAATCACCCTGAGTTTGTTTTTGGAAGTCCCTTTCCTTCAGATGTATTGTTCCCTGAACCTGTCTTGCTACATATTTTTATATAGAACTTAGCTCTGCTAGCTTTTACTTAATGGCCATAAGTAACAGGGGAAAAAAAGAAAGAATAATGAAAAGAAATCTAATGTAGTCCACTTTTTTTTTTTCCCCTGCTGTGTCTTGAATTTTTGTTTTGTTATTGCGCCACACACAGTAAGCACTACCAGATGAAATCGCATCTGATCAGTTTGGGGAGGTGGCATTTGCATGCTGGGCACGCAAAAGCTGGTTTTGCCTGCAGGCTCTGTCCTGTCAAAGGGTACTTTCCTCGTGGGCAAGGGCTCTGGGGCCCAGGCAACAAGAAGAGGCTAATGTGAGACTCATGACTGCTCTCGTGTATATGGAAAATTCAGGATGTCTCCCGCCATGCACACAGGCTGAAGAAAGAAAGGGTGGGGGGAAGATTCAGTAAAGAGATCACAGGTCCAGACTGTTCCAATGTATTAATAATAAACCAGTAGACAGTTCTAAGCCTGTATTTCCCTAGACTGTACTCATCATAGACTGAATGTCTCCACTAAACCTGCATGGAGATGCCATTAGTGGAGGACTGACTGTCACTGCTGGCCTGTGTTCCTCAGTGGCTCCGATGGAGATCATCAGATGCCTGGTCTTGAAAGCTTCGTTGTCCAAAGACAGAATGAACCAATGGACAAGTAACACTTTTTATTTAATAGGTTCTTTAATTCTGATTGTGTCACAAAAGAGCAGCATTTTTAATGAACTCTTGGATCTTTCTGAGCTCTGGACTTTTCCACTGCACATAACTGTAAACCGTCCTCAATGGAAAGTATTATCATTGATGATTTAATTTTTTTTTTTTTATTACATGTTCCAAGTGAAGCATCTGAAAAGTCCATCAATCCATATTAGCACTGAGTTACCTCCATAAAAAGCTGGACTGAATGATTAGGAGATTAAAAAAAGGAATGATGTTCTGTTTGTCATATTAATAGCCCCAGGTAGGGATTTCATGTCTCCTGAGAATCTGGGATTTTAAAACAAATATTCCCACTCTTCACTGTGACAAACCCAAGAATTTTCACTTCTTTTATTTTTTCATTAAAAGATAGAAAAGTAGCCCTAAATAGACAATATCATGGCAATAGGAGACTGAACTGGAGACAATCAGATTCAAATTCAAATTTTCTCCATTTTTATCCACAGCATAGATAACTATGCCACCCATCTAATAATGGGAAACTATTAAGTAGTAATTTCCAGGTTTTTTTCCCTTTAATGTCTTTCCCGAATAAGTAAATATTCATTGAGCCAGAGGCACAAACCTGAGACTCTTGCATACTCACCTTCTGCTCTAATCACTAAGCAAGAAAGCAAGGCACTATTTTGGCCAAATAAGTAAAGGGGTAGTCTCAGCCTGCCTGTGCAACCTGATTGCCAATATCAAGGGAGAGGATGATAGAAGGTAAAAACTTCATCTGACATCTTGTAATCATCCTGTTCTCTGTGCATATGGAAAGTATTCAAACACTACAGTGTGAAGCCTGACTAATAAATGGAACAGAATACAGATTATGGTCCATCTATCCAAACTTCAATAATACTGAAAGGTACAAGTGAAACAGCTTGAACCTACAGGTACTTATTTACTTTTGAGACAAATTTGTACTCTGAGACCATCCTTGTCTCTCTGCTTAGCTATTGCAAATACCTTTTTGGATGGTTTCTACTAAGTAATAATCAGTGATATTGGAGCTCAGGTCACGTAACTTTTTCAGGTTATACAAGCCCTGAAATGGGATGGTCAGAGTTCATATAAACAATCTTAGCACATTATCATTGTCTAGTTCAAAGGGAGTAAGGTTGCATTGAGATATAACTTTAACAAAAATAAATTTCCCTTCAGCTCAGTTGTAAAAATTGCCTCTGTGTGAACTCCTGCACAAATCAAACCCGAGAACACAAATTCCCAAGACTCAAAGCCTGCTTGCTTTCTCAGGACCTGGAAGGCTGTCCACTGCATGATTATCTGAAGGATCCTGACCCCATAACATTTACAGTAGTTGTTGAAAAAGTGATTGTTTCCTTGTGAGTTGTTGAGACAAAAATAAATCAAGAGACTTTCCACTCTGGTGAAGAGTAAAGATGTTTATATTACAAATTCGCCTTCCACTGAAAGAAATCAATCTTGTCCTAGCAAAATTTATATTCATAAATACATGCCTATAGATTTTGATAAGATTGGGTTGGCTGATAGATGAAGATACTTTTTGTCCTATAGGATTGGGTCCTCCAAGGCCACTGAGAACATAGATTTTATTTGAAATATTCAGCTTCTGCAAGGAGCAGACTTAGTTGCCCACAGAAAGTGATTTTTTTCTTGGGTCATTGGAGTGGAAGAAATTCTCTTTCTTACAGGTTAATATCCTGGGACCTCTAAACCTCCCCCTCTTAACAGCAATTCACTTTTTCATGATGCCTGTGATGGTACTTCTACACATCAGGTGCCAAGACTGAGTGTGAGCAGCCACCTATGCATATCCTGCTAGGCCATCTAATATGATTACACTGTTTTATGTTCACATGGTGGCAGCCCTCAGCTGAGCTGTCCCATCTCCTGGCTGGTAACTTTCACAACACCTCGAGAACCCTGCAGACCTCTCCCCTTTCATGTGTGATTAAAGTGAGTTAACATGGGCACAAACTGAAACACAGGAGGCTCCCTCTGAAGATAAGGAACTGCTTTTACACTATAAAAGTGAGGGAGCACTAGCACAGGTTGCCCAGAAAGGTGATGGAGTCTCCATCCTTAGAGGTACTGAAAACCCATCTGTACATAATCCTGTACAGTCATCTCTAGGCAGCCCTGCTTGAGCATGGGGGATTGGACCAGATGACCTCCAGAGATCCCTCCTCTGGAGACTATTCTGTGGTTCTGTAAAAGCTTCAAAAGTTATTAGCAGGATAGACTGACAGGCAGACACTCAGTTCCTCTCAGCAATTATACGTCTTGTTTTTGTATGTCAAGCAGGGTAAAAACTTAGAAGTCTTTTGCAGAGGAGTTGCTGAGATACAAAAGATAGTTTCAGAAGTACTGAAATGTAGATATATTGAATTTATGCTTACAAGAAAAGATATTTTTATAGAGCTTGTTTTTAGCTGTATGGCACTGAAGATAGGCTAATTTTTCCTCAAGGCAGACAGTTAATCTGCAAGTGCAACTCAAATTAATGCCTATGTATATTATTAACTTACATATGATTAGCTTAATAACTTTTTTAGTAAACCTTTTCTGAACTACATTCAGTTTGCACTCTAGAGGTCATGGTGAACTTTAAAAAATAACATATTTGCCGTTTGTGTTTTTGTGATCAACAAATACAAATAGGAGATTAATACAGCAATAAAGCCACATTAAAGAATAGGTATTTTATACAGAGCTCTATTTTACAGAAGCAGTGTTGGGGGAATAAAGGAATTTATTTAACTTTTTTTTCTTTATTTTTTCTTTTGTCCCACACAAATCATTGAAAATAAATAGCATTGTAAAGACATCCTTGAACTAGCTGCATCAGGAATGTCAAAAGAAATCTAGACCTTTGATAAATTTCCTAATTTTAAGATGTTAAAATAAGAACAGAAAGCCTTTGACATTAATTGCAGGTGGAAACAATTGTGGAACCATTTACAACTCACTCAGCCAAACAACATGCAGTAAATGACAATTGCAATTTCAGATTTTCCGTGTCTTCCATTACCTTCTAAACATGACAATCAGCTGGTGGTACATGAAAGATCTGCAGAATTTTTTTTTTCTCATTTTCATTTATGTACCGTTGAGTTTTCTCCTGAAACTTAGGGACAGTTTGTAAGCTTTCAAAACCTACTCACATTGTGAAAAATGATCATTGGTGTTGCAATGGCAAAGCTGGTTTGTAACACTGGGGCTTAATTTTTTTCCTTACTTGTAGCTGTACAAGCAGAATAAGAATAAGAATTACTTCCCTGGGAAGAAGAAATTATTATTTCAATTTGGAATCCAGAAATAAGTGAAACAAAGTTGTTGTTAAATCACTGTAAGCAGCCCATAAATAAAAGTCAAGGTTAGTATGCCTGTGGCTGCCCATTTGCTACCAAGAAAAAGGCATATTTCTGGGGGCAACGCAGCAGGATCTGCAAAACCCTGATGCCTCTCTACATGCTCAAATTAAAAGGCTCACTAATTTAGGGTTGTTTCCCAATAGAGATTGCAAAAAGCATTCATACTTGAGTTCATGAAAGGAAAATATACATTGATTCCTGTTACTTCCTTTCAAAAAACCCACATGATGCTATGTTATTTCAACCTCTCTTTCAGGTTTTCCATTCTGTGTACACAGTCTAATTCAGCATCCTGCTTTCTTTCGGGTGAATTTCCCATAGGGAGAGTAGAGGAGACTTCCCAGGCCACCACAACAGCGAGCTGTAGCATGCTTTTCATGTCTTGCTTTTAATTTCTGTTGTTTCATGTGACCCTCAGGTAGTCACGGAAAGGTTTTTCCAAATGTATGCTCTTCTTATGGGTGAAACACAAAGTCTGCGGAAGGCTGTGCAGACACTTCCACCAGTACTCATGGTCCTATGCCATCTGCTGCAACTGAGGAGCTATCCGTGCTCACCACTGCTGCATTTCCAGGAAATGCCGAAATCATTTACAGTTTATATT
This sequence comes from Pyrocephalus nanus, assembly GCA_038380795.1. NCBI lineage: Eukaryota > Metazoa > Chordata > Aves > Passeriformes > Tyrannidae > Pyrocephalus > Pyrocephalus nanus. Next base: position 47,386,911 of record CM076260.1, read on the forward strand.
AAGGAGCATTAAATGTAAGTGAAATGGTATAACTAGGTTGCCAAAAATATATAACGAGGTTGGCTGTAAAAGTAAGTGGCAGGCACAACAAACTGGAATACTGTATTCCAGTTTTTCCATGTTACCAATTCTCCCTGCCCTTTCAAAGAAATCAGCATAAGGCTTTAATAAATTGATATGATCTGTAATTAAAATATCAGACCGAGTCCTGAATATATTACTTGCCCAGGGAAAGGTTCAGTGATGTGGTGACTGACATCATTCTGCCTTTTGAATGTAAAGACTGTGAGTGCTTGATATTCCTGTTAACTACCAGGCAATGGATTATTATTTTTTACTTCAGAAGCCATCTACTAATTTTCAGTAAGACTTCAACTTCTGAGTGACTTGGATGTTTCTTTTGGAAAGGAAAGCACTCAAAGTGTGTTTTGTAAGATTACAGATAAGTAAATGGCATGACAATGAAAACAAATAAATAAAACTTAATCCAGATTTACACTAAATATAAGTGCTGAAATTGAATTTCTCTCTGGAAGAAAACTCTGCTGGCATCAGCTAGCTTAGAGCAAGAGTGATTCTATCCCGCGGTTTTTGGTTAACTTACAAAAGCAGGAGAGATTTCTGGAAACGCATGGGGGAAACTCTCATAAAGACTATTAATGAGATAAATGTCCCTGAAGTCTCCTGAATAGCCATGGGGAAAGTAAGACTTCTCTAGAGAGTGAGTACAGTAGAATCCAGTGCTTGCTCTGGAGAATCCTCTTTCTTCCCAGGGACTGCAGGACTTAATCCACTGGCCCCAAAGCTGCCTTTGGAAGTGCCCACTAAAAAGTGCAGGGCAGGAACTGATAGAAGATCAATCAAAACACAAGGCCAACAGTTTCAAAACATTATTTCTGAAAAGAAATCAAGCCACAGTACTGCAGTATCACAGCTGAGCCACCGTGCTGTACCCAAAGCTGGGTACCCAAAACTGGTCAGAGGACCAGTGCTCTCTATCTTCCTTAACTGTCTCACTCAGAGGGTAGATGTTGTCCAAGTGGAAATCCCAGTGGTTTCCACTTTCTAAATCACAAGATAACATCTCCAAAAATAGCAGAATCTGTGCTGGAGCTAATTCTTAAAGCTTCCAGGCATGGGGCAGTGAAGCTGGTCAGTCTTTAATACCACAGTGGCTGCTACTCTCAAGTTTCCATAACTAACTCCACTTCTGACAAGCTATTGCCTCCCTTTGAGCATCTGCTCTGTCTTTTTCTATTCAGAAGGTTTTTCTGTATTACTTTGGTCTTCAGTATCATTGGTGAAATGACTAGTAGAAATTATATAGTCAGGATTTCCTGGAAATTTACAGGACTCCATGGTTGGTCCCCTTCCATCTGTTTTCCAGAGTTCTACCAGACTTAGAAAACAAGTCATGAAAATATAACAGTGTGGTAACTACCACCAAGGGCCTCTTGTATCTTCTGCTCCATATCAACAAGAGGTTAAATTATGCAATATAATGTTATATTTTTCCATTTTAGTCTATGCCATCAGTATTCTTGTGATCGTAAAAACAAATCAAAACCAAGTTTTCCTCTCTTCTCATTAAGACATGCACTACGTATTTAAGATGGTCTCTTGAGAAACTTTTACAGCCAAATATTGAAGAATATATAGCAGATGTTTATGATCTTTAATTCCAAGTAAGTTCCAGCTTGGAAATCTAATTGAAATACATTTACACTGATTTCAGAGGAGTTTTACCCAGATGAGGGTTGCCAGTTCTAATCCATACTTGTTTCTGAACTCTTAAACATTTACATTAAGTACAGATGGACTCAAACAAAATCCAAATCTAAATTAAATCAAAGTTTTGATTATCTCTCTCCAAATGATCAAGCTTTTCTTGCATCTAAAAAGAAGGTAGTAGATCATGAGGTGAATGCATTTCAGATAGATCTGTCTTCAATTTTATTAGATGTTCCTGGGGGTCCTTGTTTCTTGTAAGGGTGGCATTCCCATAATCCAACTAGTACTTAAATGGGGATACACAGTAAAGGTTTCTTTCTTTGTTGCCCAGAAAAAGAAACCTAAACCACAAAATTCCTATGTTCTGTTTATATATATGGTCACCAGAAGAGAAAAAAAAAACAGCCTATTTTGAAACTTCAGACACACTCAGAGTTAAAATACTTTTCTGACAACTTTTCTCTGTTATTGGGCAGATGGTTAGAGTACAAAAGGATGTGGCTTAGATTTCTCTAACAACATAAGCATTTTTCCACTTACATGTAAAAATTTTATAGTTTCTTCCCTGCTTGAAAATATAACAGCACATTTATCTTACAGAAATGAGGGCTTTTTCTGTACAAATCATACTGTGCAATGATCTCGGCATCAAATGACTTCACAGGCTGAAGTGGGACAGAAATAATGAAAACAGAAGCAGCAGTTTGTTTGCCTTTTCCAGAAGCCCTCCACTGACAGCTCCACATCAGAGCTTTAAAAAAATATCCTTTGTAAAAGTAATGCAAGGTCAAGATTTTGATTTCTGTAATTTGATCCATTTTAGAGAATTATTTTCTTTTTCCTCAATAGAATGTAAATATTAGTTCTGAAGATTTTTTAACATGAACCTTCTTTAGAATGTATTTTACAACTACTAGTGTCAAATCTGTTCTCTAATGGTGGGAGTTACAGGAGACTGTGTATCTATGGAGAGTTGGTTTCATTTTTACAACTAGTTCTGTAGGAATGTGGTATTGTAGGAATGGCCTACCTCCAACTACACAGGAGTCTGTAGGTGTCTTTAAAAGCAATGAACACTGGATCAGTTCTGAAGTAAGAAGGCAGGAAATCCAAAGATGGATATGGCTTGTAGTGTGCAGTTTATTACACAGAGATACATAGTTTCCACTGTTTTTATGATATGCTCTATTTTTTGCTAAGCAGGTTACTATAGCTCTGAAATTCAATTTCTGTCCATAAGTTCCTAAAACTCCTTGCTAAAACCACCACTTTACAAAGTTTTTCTGATGATAAATACATTATTGGCATGAGAAGAGCCATACTGGGTCACAACTGAAGTTCGTCAAGCCCATTACTCTCTGTTAACTATTGTTAATGAATGACTTACTGAGAAAATGTAAAAAATAGGGAAATCATAAGCCAAATTATCTGTTGCTCATGGAATCAGTCTAGCAGAGGAGGAAGCCGACTACAAAGGGAATGATGGTGAGGAATAAGTGAAGTTACAATCCTGTAATTCAGGAGAGGACACCTTGGTGGCGGAATTTAGGGAATAATGAGAGAGCAAGAGATGGAGGCATCCCCTAAATCTGCACAGAGCCCTGTGACATCTATTATTCCCTGCAATATCCTGGTCTCAGATGGCCTCCTTCCTGAAACAGAACTCCTCCAGTTTTCCTTCTTTCTCAATATTTCTTTACTTTTTGAAACTTCCCATCTTCAAAAGTCATGGTGTTACTTGCAACCCTTCCTTCTTCCCTCACCAGTGTATCTTTGAAATTCACTCTGATGTCACCACAAAAATTCAGCTTTGTGCCCCAGGAATGCAGGTAAGTTAGAGGTTTCTTTGTTAGATTTTTTTTTTTTTCTTTTCCCCAGTCTTTGGGACAAGAAAATGTAACGCTTAAGCCACTGATAAAACATGAACCAGTTCTGAGAACAAGGATATGTGCAGCAAACTGTCTCCTGATTACCTTCTCCTACTAATGTTTTTCAGTGGGGTCTTGGGTGCTTGAACTGGTGCAGGCTGGAAGGTGATGAAAGTGGAAGAGAAGTTGCCTTTTTCAAACTTCTGATGTAATTTCCATTCATTTTCTGAGCAAAAAGCTGAGATCATGCCAGACAGACATATTATAGTGTTTTCTGCTATGATTTGGGTTATTCACATCAGTTAGAGTAGGATTTCAAACCATTTTGCATGTAGCATAGTGGAAAAGATTTCTTTTACTCCTTCTAGAATGTGCAGTAAAATCCAGGAGAATTTCTAGAATAATAGTTGATAAGAAGTGATTGAGGCATATAACTGTAATTTTGCTGATTTAATAGTCAGAAAAATAATTTGATGCAATTTCATAAATTTACTGATATACTGAGTGACAGAAGATGACAAAGATGTTCTCTATTGCAGCAATGAAAACTTGAGGAACATTCTTTTCAATCAATTTTTCACCTCATAGGTCTAATTTTGTGGGAGATGCTGAGTGTCACTGCAAAAAATTTTTTCTGACATTCAGAGGGAACCTCCTGTGTTTCAGTTTGTGTCCACTGCCTCTGGTCCTGTCACTATCTCTATTTGCACCCTTTCTTCAGGTATATACATGATACGATCCCTCCTGTATCTTCTCTTCTTTAGGATGTACAGTCCCTGCTCTCACCCTTTCCTCATAAGAGAGATGCTCCAGTCGCTTCATTAGGTTAGTGGTCTTTTGTTCAGGATTCTCTCCAGCACACCCATGTGTCTCTTGTACCAAGGAGCCCAGAACTGTACCCAGAACCCCAGGTGTGGCCTCTCTAGTGTTTAGAAGAGTGGGAGGATCACCTCTCTCATCCTGCTGGCATTACTTTGCTTATTGCAGACCATCGGCTTTCTTTGCCGCAAGGGCATGCTGGTGGCTTATCTTCAATTCGGTGTTCACCAGGACACACAGGTCCTTTTCTGCAGAAAGATGGGTGGCCCTGAGAACATACTGGTGCGTGAGGGTTTTTCTTTCCATGTTCAAGACTTTGCATTTCTCCATATTGAACTTAAAGAAATTCCTATTAGACCATATCCTGTCTGTTGGAGTGCCACTGGATAGCGGCATCTCTCTGGTATATCAGCCACTCTTCCCAGTTGTATATCATCAGCAAACTTTCTGAATGTACACCAAACTCCAAGTCCCGATCATTGATGAAAATGTTTAACAGGACTGGACAGAATCTTGACCCTTGGGCTACATTGCTAGTCCTTAGCCTCCGTCTATGCTTTGTGCCACTTATCACCATGCCATGTCCAGCTCATGTAAGAAGCAACCACAAGGAAAAGCAACTCTTCCCACAGTAGTTTGTAAAATAACTGGGTTGGAAGTACCAGAGCAGAACTGGAAAAACCTAAGGACATCTTCTTTATTGAAATGTAGGTATTTGCAAAGCCTCAGACTTCTGCTGGTCTGCAATGTGGGTCATTCATGTTTTGGTGTTTTGTTTTTACTTCTTAAATGTTTTGGTGTTTTGTTTTTACTTCTTAAATCTGTTGGATTGGAAACTGTATTTCAATCTATGTGTTTGATAAATAGTCTATTTGGAGAATTCTGTCAGATGATTCACTCCTTGAAAACTAACACTAACATTAATTTTGCTGAGATACATGAGGGGAATCAGGACCATGATAGAAGAGAAAATATGCATAAATTTTATTAAAATCTTAGGAACACCTAAATCATCAATAACTGTAGACCTTTCTCTATACTGCAAAGATACATCATAGGTACAACTGTAAGCCATACAGTCCCTCCACTTCCTGCTTCTAGTAAAATGTGATTTTTTTATGAGGAGAATTAAAGTGACACCTCTGGTGTGCTTGATTTTTCTTTCAAAGAGAAGTGTCAAATAGAATAGATAACAGAGGCATCCTTGCCTTTCTTTTTTGGAGTCGCCGATCTCTCTTCCCATTGCTAGTGTCTGCAAACTAATTTTCATGAATAATTGCTTGCGGTATTTCTAACCATTTTAGGATTTAGTTGAACTTAGACAAAAGTGTTCTAAGGATATGTGATCCTCTGTACCTGTTTTCCTGATGCTTAAAATCAGGCTAAACCAACCTTTTTTGTTCGGTTGGTTTGTTGTTGTTTGTTGATTCTAATCTCTTAGATCAAGGTTATATTAATTTAAATATCTTCAGAACAACAGAATCGTTGTACAAATAGGACCCAAAGTTGTTATTAATCCCAGGAACATAACCCGAATGTGCGCATGAATAAGTCAGTAGCTGCATGCTTGTGCACACACTCTCTTATTCCCCCTTCCTTTTTAGGATTCATTCTCTTCAGCTCAATTGGTTTACGTTGTTTCAGTGTTTTCACTGATTGCTGAAAAGAATGATATAAATATACACAATGGGCTTGCCAGGTACAAGAAATACATGCATGCTTATATTTTAAGGCAGCAAGTGTTTTCTGTGAAGTCTCAGCAGCCAAATTACACAAGCCAGCAACATAAATGCAAAGTGATCTGCTTTCTGCTGCTGTCTTTTTGAGGAAAATGTGGGTCTTTCTTATTTATTTATTTCTCCATTTATTAATACAGTATCCGCACACCACCTGCAATGGCAGCTTTTTGGCAGCCTGACTGGCACCCTGGTTTCTATGGTAACAGGAAAAAAAAGGAACTAAGTGAAATGAAAGCAGTGAATGCCTCAGCTTTACTGGTAGCAGGGAAAAAAAGGAGGCCTCATTTACATTCTGGTGCATAAATCAGCTAAGTGATGTTTCCTGAATAATTTCTGGTGGCTTGAAACTGCACATTCATGTGGAGTTTATGTTTTTTTATTAGGGAAAAACTGAAATTCCCCATAGCAGTGTATCAGTACAAATTAAAGGTGGGGGAAAACCACAGATGAACAACTGGAATTTTGAGTTAATTGCTCTGTTAGCTCTAAAAAGAAATAAAATGGATTATTAAATTATAATTACAAAACCAGTGGAGTTGGCTGGAAAGTTTTCTTCCTCTGTGACACAAATATGTTATGTTGAGGAAACATCTGCTACACTGAGTGAACCATTTCTAAACAAATAGCTTAAGAAAAGAGAGAAATCTAAATGCAAACAAAGCTCCTTATACAAGTCCCTTGACAATAATACATTCCAAGGGGATGTGCATATTCTCTGATTGTAAGACTTCTGCCCTTTGGTTTAGTACTTTCCTCCATACAAACAAGGCCTTAATCCTGAGGCTTTGAAGTGTATTCACGCTTACAAAAGTGAAAACTAATAAACACATACATCAAAGTTCCTTACAAATAATAACAAAAAATGTATTTTTATATAGAATTAATGAACAACTTTATTCCTAAAGTGGTTTAAAGGAGAATTATCTTATTTTAAGAGAAGTATCTTAATTTTATAATTCAGCTATCAATTTATGAGAAATCACCTTGAAACAAAGTTAAAATTATTTAATATCCTCAAAACACCTTCTTGGCTTTAATTTTAGACTGCCCATTAGGCGTATGTCCAAACCCAGTCAGAAGTCCAGAACTGCTAACTAGTCCACTATTCCCACCCTTTCAGGACCAGGCTTTGGGCTGGCAGGATAAATCCAAGCTTTTGGTAGACAGTTTGGAAGAATCAGGCACAGATAAATTCAGGGGTACAACAAACCAAAAGTCACCTCAGCTACTCCCAAGGTCAAGGTGGCTGTTCTAAGCCTAAAATACAGCCATACTGCAGGCAGGAAAGAGAACAAAGTCATGTGGGCTACAGAGTTCATTGTTTCTACCTCTCATTTTAACCAAAACTGCACCTAGCAATAGGAATGACCTCTTTAGGAGCTCCTTTGTGAGGACTTCTTCAGCAACAGAAATTAAATTCAGATTTTTCCTGTATGTGCTGAACTCATCAAGACCAATTCCAGTGAGTACCCTAAAAAACATTTCAAAATTTATTTCTTTAATGTTACACAAGATGATTTCATCTGAATTTTGTGACATTTGATAGTTTCATTGAAGCCCAGTTTCCTGGAATCATGAAATTACATTAAAATGTTTGCTTTAATTTTTTAAAAAGAAATTTCAAATATCTTGGTTTAAAAATATGAAACTTAAAGGCCTAGAAACCATGAAGTAAATAACAAGATAAATGTATCTTGTCTTTCAAGGCAAAGGCATGGTTGTTTTTGAAAGCATTCTGAGTCCATCTTATCACTCATGGCTGTAGAGAATTAACTTATTAAGGAAGAACTACTAGACTGGGTTTTTTTTTTGGGGAGAGTTTATAATTTTTTTAATCAATGTGAATATATATAAAATATAAAAGATGCATTTAAACATTTTTCTCAGGAGATGCTTAATTACATCACTATTGTACAGTAATATAAAACCTGATGACTTATTTGAAAGATTATGTTTCATTTTAGGTATATAAATGCTCTGATAGGTATCAGCAAAGAGCAGATGGCTTCACAAAAGATGTTTGAAAGCTGCCTCCCTCCTGCCAGAAGCTTTCCATACTCTCACTTTGTCTGGCTTCAGTGGGATTCCTCAGTGGGAGAGAGCTCTCTCTGTGCCTGTCCCACTGCTGTGGAAATACAGTCACATAACCAGTTCTGCTCTGATTAATGCATTTTCTCAATTCCAGTGGCTACAGTCCTTTAGGAAGATTGCCTCTCTGCATCCAATTCTGGAAGGATATACATTCAGAGCATTAGAGCCGGATGGATAGTTAGACAAGATGTTGACAGTGCATAAATTCTCAAGGGTAGCTCCCAAGAAATAACTGGAGTTCAGTAGTTCCAAGGGGGTAACCTTAAGTCAGTGATGTGGCACCAGTGATAGGGCAGAATTACTGTGACTACTGGTGAGAGTGGATTTTTAGCAAGTTGGCCCAGGTCCAGTCCACTTCAAATGTTCCTGTCCACTTCAAATGAACTGTGGCAGATGGCAGAAATATCACATTGCCTCTTCCAGTTGGAGGATCTTTCTGGGTATGACAGTAAGCACTCATAGAGACACTAGAGTCTGCACAAAACTCCAAAACCTGGAGGACTTTTTGGTCATAGTCACTGTATGAGGCAACAAACTGCCAAAGTTAGCCTTAGCCTTGTTAATTAGATTGTTCTGGGGCCAACAACATAATCTTTTCTGTCTTTTTTTTTTTTTTTTCAGAGGATTTTCATTTTTATATTGCAGTGCTTTAAACATTAATACCACCATTGTTTGTCATGGTTAGGTTAGCTTTTACTAAATTTCATAATTGTAGAATTTTGGGGTTTAGTGGCTGAACACTATGGATCAACTGTCCTATATGACAAATAGCTGCAACAATGTTCAAGCAGTTCTTTATTTGATCAGCTCTTCTATTGCTCCAACAGCAGGAAAACAATATAATACAAGTGTTGATTGACAAATTGGATGGATTTTTTTTTTTTTTTCTGGAAAAAGAAGAATATTTTCTGGTAAGATATTGCTAGTATAAGGAACTCCTTTCTTTCTTTCTTGCACATTGTAAAAGACAAATCTGCCTACTCCTGCCTACCACTTTTTTGGAAAGAAAATTTTAAGTGACAGGATTTACCTCCTTGGTTCTCTTTTTCTTAGTTTTACTAGTGTAACACCAGGAACTATTTCTGCTAGAACTGCTAACATATCAAATCCCTGAATAGCTTCAAACATCTACAAATTATGTTCTAAAAAGGAAGAAAGAAAAACTCTTTTTCTTTCCTCAAAACAGGAAGGTCTTTGCCTAAGACCATGGGAGTCTATGGAAGTATCATGAAGCAAGGGAATCCTCCATATATTTTTAAATGAACACAAACATATAAAGATACTTTGATCATCACATTACAAGATGGACCTTCTCAATAAAGGCACCTGTAGGCATTCTGTTTCAACAGCCCTATAAAAAGTGTTTCCTTCTTTCTTCCAAGTGGGATAGAAAACATGTGTTTCTAAACGGGAGGTCCCAGACATTGAAGTCACAACAGACTTTCAATAACTTTTTTATTTCTTTAATTTTGTCTTTTCTTGGAGGAAACAGAGGCAGTCTATGATGCTGAGACAACCTGAATTTTCGAAGTGAGAAGCATGAAAGCAGTGCCAATGCACTTAAAAAATAAATGGACATATACAAAATGTATTTAGCTGCTGAAACAGCGTGAGTGACGTGGTATGGACAAACACATGGCATCATGGAAAGGTGTGCTGCATGACCAGCTATGCTTTTAAGTGATGTGGCTCATTACACCTTCTTTTTTTTTATGTTATTTCTTGCCCTATTATAAGCCATGAAAACTTCCTCTCTCCCTACATCTTCAACTTCATCATTGTGCTCTGAGTTCTCTCAGTATTTTTATTCACCAAGTACCAGTGCATTGTCCTGACATCCTCATATTTCCTCAATATCTTATTTTAAAATTTCTGCTGGGGCCATCTCAATACTCAGGTTATAACATTTACTGTCCTCTTTTGTCTCAATCCCTAAGGAATTTGATTGTTTCCCCTATGACTGTGAGGTAAGAGAAAATCACCATTTGTTTATATTCTTTGGAGTGTATTTCATAAGGGATATTCTGTGACAGACTTATTTTGCCTCATATCACAATTCAGGCTTCTAAACAACCTTTTGAGGAAAAAGTGGGATTTGACCAGTTGCTACACAAATTGTAGGTACCGGTCTCATATTTGCATTCCAAATTTTACAACTCAGAGAATTAATGGGAGAAACAGCAGAGCCTTGAAACTCTTCTGACAGATGTATAGGAACCTACTCACCAAGGGTCCCCTCAAAAAAAATTAAACACTATTTTTCATGCTAGTTGATAAAAATATAGGTTTCGTGTCCTTCCCTGAATTTCATTCAATTATGTGGAACAACAGTTTAGTTTAAATAAATGGCTCCTTTGGGGCAGGAATAGGGAAGGAAAAATATTTTAGATTTTTGCACTCAACTTAGTCTATGATTTACATTATCTGGTTATCTTGTTGCAACTGCTGACAAACTCCACTTGGGAAAGAAGGGATAATTTGTAGAAGATTGTAGCTGAAGGTAAAAAGCTTTCATGGTCTTAATTGTAAACAGAGTTGTTTGTATGCCATATTTAATATACAAAGGCTCTTCTGCCATTGGGTGCATGACCCTGTACCTTCTGCCCTTTAATACTGAAAGAGAGGTTTTATTTTTCATCTCTCCCAAAAATAGTTGTCAGTTTTGGTTCTTGGGGTATAATTTCCATAGTTTCATAATTATAATAATTATTCAAGAAACAAACTACTCTTTTTATAATTTCTTTGATAAGTCATATATGTAACATTTGTGGTCTTAAATGGCATATAAATTCCCAACTTGATAGCTGCAACACATATGCACTGAAAACCTGGAGCTGAGATTTCTCCAAGTCTGACCCACTATCCACACAACATGTCAGCCTGTCAACAATATTTAGAAAAACCTTAGCAGTAGTCATGAACCACCTATGTCATTAACACTTAGACAACTGACTAATCAAAGAAAAAGAAAACTAGCAGGAGGCATAAGAATAAATCAATGCCTTTGTTTCTTCTACTCAATTACCCTTATTGCAAATGAAAGATCAGCTCAGTTTCAAAAAAGACTGTAAAGTTTTTTTGAACAAAACTTGTTCTTCAGGAGACAACATGTGTGCTTATTTTCTAAGATAAACTAAAGCAATTACAGATAAGCTTTTGAGTATGAGGTAGCTTTTGGCTTTCTTTTGGGTCACATGGCATGAACACCTCAGTTTCCACATGAAAGATTCCACCTTCATTGTTCAGTCCCAGCAGGCAGAAGCTAGAGATGATGATTTCATCAATGTCATTGCTCAGCTGCTTTGCAGCTGGCAGAAAATTTTCTTCTCCTTCCTGTCTGCCTTACTTTCTCTTCCTTGTAAGCAAGTAGTAACATGTGTCATTGCTGGAAAATCCATTTATTTGAAGTCTGTGGTATTTATTCTGCTCTTTCTCCTCCTAGGAGAGGTGAAAGGCACCTAGAACACAAGACATCTAATGCCATCCACAATTTCAACTCATTTCTCTCTCCCATCAAGAATCAAACATAGAAGATGCTCCTGTATAACCACTCTTACAGCCTCCTGGGGGGAGGGGAGGGAAAGTCTGTAAAACATTCCAAGGTGCTGCTGAATTGCTGGACTGCCTGTGCTCTGCTATATTTCTTTTTTAAGCTTTCAGTAGAACTGGCAGTATTACCTTGCAGTCTTATGCCTTGAATGCTTCTGTTACTCAGTTGCTGTACCCAACAACAACAACAAATATCACTTTAGGGTGACCTTACATTTATTTTAATCTTTCTACAGCAATATCACACTGTCAATAGCTGAGCACATCAAATCTGGTGGATTTGTTAGGATATCCACCTCTTTCTTTCTCCTGTTTCTACTGTGTGACTGGTCTGACCATGAGTAAAGTAGGTAGCTGCCTGGGGGTGTAGGGAATGACACTCCTGCTCTTGCCCTGAAGCTTGTGCTGCCTTTTACAGATAACTGGAAATTCCCTGGTTTGATGGGGGTGCTGCCCTTCAGGGAGCATGTGGTGGATCCTGCACCAGTGGCAGCAGAATCAGTGAGCTTTGTTTCCTAACTCTGGCCCCCATGGCATGCATTTGACAGAATTCAAGTTTATTTTTGCTCACAGTATTCTAATATCTCTGCTATCTTCCCTGACAAAGAGCAATAGCTGTACTGTATCCTGTTACTGTGTTCAAACTTCCCTGTGCTGTTTTAAGTAGGTCAGCATTTTGATTATTTTTGGAGACTTTGTTTTCATTTGTTTATTCACCATATTTCATTATCCCCAAAAAAGGAATAAAGCTCCCTTAGCAAAAGCACAGTGTCTTTTTGCAAATAAAGGAACTTGAGACAGGAGCTTAGTTTGAAAAGCTCCTGTACAAGTGGATGTGATTTTGACAGTATTACAAATCTTAACAATACTACGAATTCTAGGATACTTATAGTTCTGACATTTATATTGCTGCCCATGGTTGTATATAAACACGCATACACACGCATGGATACACACACACACATATATATATATGTATATATATATACACACATGTCTATTTAACCAGGATGGCAAATGGAGAGAGAGAATGCTTTCACAAGCAGCTGTAAGTGTGGTAATACGATTCTTGAGAATAAAAGCATTACAGATTCTTGCAAAACTGCAATTGGAGTGGAGCAAAATGTCAGAGATTCTCCTCTTTCTTTTATACTGTTATTTATTATGTGAAATTACACAGTCAGGATCCTAAATTGTCAAGACTGTATGATGAAGGTGGGGGCCAAGAAAATATGATTTTTAGAGGTGTAATTAGAAGTACTCTTTGTGCAGTGTTTAGTATCTTGATCTGAGTATTTCCACCTCAACTTTGGGTTGTGTATGAAAATGTGGGACTTTTTTGCCCCAGCTTACACTGTGATGTAAAAATTGTAACATCTCAGTGTAAAGTTGACTAAAAAAAATCAAATCTGCTCCATTCTTTTATGAAAAAAATCAAGTAAAATGATGTTTCTCTATTCATACTTCTGGTGAAATTCCACTATAATAATGAATTGTATTGCTGATGAGCTACATTTAATTTCAGTTCTGTCGTCTCAGTACTTCTTAAGCTGCTCTGTTAAACCACTGCAATCCAACAAAGTGTCTGTAACTTCAACCACTTTCAGTACTAGATTGGACTTTTCTATCTCATGTTCCACAGCAGATCACATAAGAATCAATTAAAAAAAAAAATTAAAAAATAAATATTAAAAAAAAAAGCTTCTAACATACCCCTGATTTTTTTGTTTTTGTAAAAGGGCATTATATGTTTACCATCCACACAGTTATATCCCATCTTGATACAGCATTAGGCTGAAAGCATCTGCAGAGATTGGGGTGATTACTGGAAAGAACAGACTAAGCACAGTTAACCAAAGAAACATCTTTGCTATTCATTTAGTGTCAGGTCTGAGAGGAACTTCTGATGATGGCTGTGGGTACAATATGAAGATCTTGGCACAGCCTTTACAAGAAGGATTTTGAAATGCTGTTTTGGACTCACAGCCTCTCTTCTAGATTAAGTGAAGACTGAGTGTAACAACAACAGGGCATCTTCCTACAATTTCATATTGAAGCTGTAGACAAAGACTGCTAAAAGAGTGAGAAATGCTGGAGATTATTGTATCTGAAAAGGATAGGACACTTGGCTACATTCTCTCCTAACTTTCATCTGTTTCATCAACTTAAACGAGGGAATCCTAAAGATAGCAGGCTTTTAAAAATGAATGTTGCCTGTATTTTTAAAAGGTTGCTTATATACAGTTTACGAAAAAATATTCTTTTTGCTTAAGTCTTTTCATCAATATTTGGCTAGGATCATTAAATTTTTCTTGAGTTCTATTTGAGGCCAGATGTAAGAAATATTTTTCTATCTTAGAGCTGGCAGGGTTGCTTGGGCTTGCTACAAGTGTCCCTCACTTGGAATGGTATTTTCTATTGCACAAACCTACAGTTTTCCATCCCATGAACTACTCTAACTTCAAAGTTCTCACTGTACTGTCTTATACTTAATACTAAGTTGATAGATGCAATCCTGTTTGAACTTCTGGAGGAATATTGGAGGAAATATTGACTGATAGTGGTATGCAGATTTGCAAACAAACAAGCCTTTTAAAGCTGCTGCACTGCGAAGACATTTCCTTAACAATCCAGAGTACTTGGATACGGTTTTTAAAAATTGCAAAGTCTGCATTGAGGCATAATGCAAGCTTCTCAACATGTGGTACAAAAAAAGTAATTTGAAAACATCATCTCTCTAACCATTTAAAATAAGTGAGCAATGGAATTCCTCTGCTTCACTGACAGTTCTCAAGTAGAAAGAAATAAAGATGGGTGGAGAAAATATTTTGCTAATAAAAGTGTTTCCACTGAAAATGCTATCAGCAGTATCAACACAGTGTCAACAACTTGAAGTGTAATCTTCAAAATGTAGCAAGAATGCGTCTTTATCCCCCCATCTGTCCAGATGCTCATTACAGCACAATGATCCCTTCACAAGTATTCAATTCACATTGTACTTCAATGACCATCACAATTCCCCAGAGAAAATGCATCAGATAAGGGTGTGGGAGGACTATGAACAGCACTGTAACCTCATCTGTTTGTAGAAGGTGCTGGGAACTATATAGAAACTGTTTTTGCAGCACGAAGGGGCAGCTGTGTAACAGTGGTTATGCCATAGACTCTGAAGCCTTCCAAGACATTAATCTGTCTTTATAACATTTTTAAAGAGCCATATGGAATAATTTCTCTGTGAGATAATTCTTCTTGGTTCAGAAATAGGGGCCTGTGAGACAAGATGGAATTTCTAGTGTAAAAATATTGAATTTTGATCTATAGTGAGTTTGTGTTTATTGCAGATGAGGTGGAGTTCGATTAACAAGGCAAATCCTGTTTCCAGAGTAAAACAGAGCCGATTTGTCTACTGGATCTTCTGATCTATAAGTTAGCCAGTCAAGGCACATTTTTACATGAAGACATTTTTAGAGACCAGGAGTGATGGTCTGTTACCATCCAAAACCACATCAGTTTTCATAATTTAAATGCCAGCTGGATTTTTCCTCAAGCAATCCCAATGGTATTGTAGATAAAATATATTTTATGTATCCTCATGTAGACTTTTCTAAGGAGACCTACCTACTCTCTGTGTAAATGCCCCATCTACATTGTTTTTGCAGATTACGAAGGAAGAACCTTATATTTACTAATATTTTTTTCAACTGGAATATCTGAGACCTTCCTTGTAGGTGTTTAAGATGTTTAGGTATGAAGGGCGACGTGCACATACACAGCTGCTCTCCTTTGATACACATTGGCCACATTCACATTATCCTTCTCGAGGGTCAGGCCCCATAGGGTGGCCATTAGTTTTTAATAATTGTACGTTTTTCTTTTCCATTCTTTTCCATTCAAAGTATCCCCATCCTACCAAAATAATGTGGGTTTTTTTGCAGAAAATGTTTCTCATGTCCTGATGTACCTAGCATGAGGACAAGTCAGGATGCTGAAGGGACAAATTTCTCTAGGAAATAGGCTTCCATGGATTGTTAATCTCAGTTTAAGACTTACAATCTCCATACTGTCTGTTCAGAGCAGGTTTTTTTTAGTTTAGGTCAGTATCTCTCTCAGAGACAAGAAGCTAAGTAAGGTCAGAATGTGGCTATGCTGGTTTTAGCGGGGTTGGAGTTAGTTTTCTTCACAGTGATGAGTGAGTGTGGGGCTGTGTTTTGGATTTGTGCTGAACACAGGGTTGACAATATAGAGATATTTATGTTATTGCCAAGCAGTGCTTACACAGAGCCAAGGTCTTTTCTGCTTTTCATGCTGCCATGCTGGTGAGGGGACTGGGGATGCATGGGAACAAAAACAGCAGAGATAGTTGACCCCAACTGACCAAAGGGATATTTCATATCATATTGCATCATGCTCAGTATATAGAGTGGGGGGAAGAAGGAGAAAGGGGGGGACATTTGTATTGATGGTGTTTGTTTTTCCCAGTAACCATTATGTGTGATGGAGCCCTGCTCTCCTGGAGATGGTTGAACATCTGCCTGCCTGTGGGAAGCAATGAATCAATTCCTTATTTTACTTTGCTTGCATGTATGGCTTTTTCTCTCCCTATTAAACTGCCTTTATCTCAACCCATGAATTTTCTGGCCTTTACTTTTCTGATTTTCTCCCTGATCCTACTGTTAAGGGAGTGAGCGAGGGGCTTTGTTGTGTTTGGTTGCTGGCTAGGGTTAAACCACAGCAGTGCACAAATGAGATCTAGCAACTCTGTAGGGATGAGCAGCCAGAAAACCAGAAAAATGAGGCAAAGTGGAGGCTCATGGAAAGCTAGGCAACATGACTTGCTTTACTTGGACTGTGGGGCCTTTCAGCTTCAATGGAAAGAAGTCACTCTCCTGAGGGCCTGGATGAGTGTTTATGTAAGCCAAACCTATGCAGAAAAATGTATCCAAATTCAATCTTGCAATGTTTGTGCTGGTACAGAAAAGGAAGTAGCAGGCTTGGCTTCTTTTAAGCAAGTGTGATATTATGCTCTTCAGAAAAAGATGAATTGCGCTGAAAAAAAGGATTGTAAGGAGTTCTCCCTGATCCCCATCAGCCAAAAGATGGAAGCAAAAAGAACTAGTGAGCTCCACTGCTGATTATGTGATCCTTATTGCTTACATACAGAGGTGTACAACTACGACATCACTTTACTTTCTGAAGGTCTCCTCTCCTGTTGAGTAATAATTGTTGTCTGATGGGTGTATTGATCGCAGAGCTCTTACTCGGTGGCCTATCATATACTTATCTGCCAATGTTATGTAAATATAGGGTGATTTGTCTTGTTATCCAGTAATCAATAGCTGCATAAAGCTGATCTTTTTTTAAACACACAGTGTTGAATAGGGTTGAGCTAATAAACAACACAACTCCAGTCAGTTTTCCAAGGTACCAATCTGTAGTAAAAATATCACAGAGCAGAAATCAAACAGCATGAAATAGTATGTTCCAGTGTATTGAATCATTTCTCAGTACAGCATCAGTGACATTTAGAATAATAAGATTTGTGTGAGTGTGGCCAAAAAATATATTTTCATGCTTCTTTGGCCTGCACGCACAGAGTTTGACAGCCTGCTTATATTCCTTTCTTCACTCTATTGAGTTCCTAAAGAAAGAGCAACATGTGAAGTATTGACAATGAACAAACAAATAAGCAGTTATTTGAGTGTTCTACTCAGAGATATTTCTTTTAAACTAAATCCAATATGGTTTTATTCATCAGCACATTTATGTTCATTTCTTGTATGAAAGATTTAAGCTGCTTTATTGGCAACACCTGCAAAGAGCAGATTTCAAGAATTCAATGAAACTAGGTGTCAAATTGTCCATTTACTGTAAATAAACAATCATGCTGTGCTGACTTCTTAGGAAAGCCTGGGACATACAGCATAGCTGATTTTCTGGGTGGATGAAGAGGCTGGAGGATGTTGTGAGGACCAGGATATGTCACATTAAGTAGAACTATGCATATAAAATTCACTGCATGGTGCTAATGGATGATCTGTAGGAATCTTACCTCCCTGGTAAATGTATACGAAGCATATTGAGCTGGGAGTCAGGGGAACAGGGCTTTAGTACTGGCTTGATAACTAGCCTCACTCCACCTTTCTTTTTTATGTGTCACTTATTTCTTTATATCATATGCTCTTTGCAGAAAAGACCTTTTGCTGGATCCAGGAAAGGACTAGGATACCTGAAACCCTGTCTCCCAGAGAGGAAACCCTGGAATTAACCAGCCTTTTCTGGAGGAAACACAGGGTCTATCTCAGAAACAAAGATGAAGAGTCTCTGGTGGTACTGCTGTGCTCTCAGAGCCCATACATGTTGAATTATTTCTCATGCATCAGCCCAGGAACAGATGCAGTCCTTGCTGGATCAGGTTGCATAAGGTTCTTTTGATAGGTTTGCATGCAGACCAGGTCAAGGAGATCCTGGTCTCAGCAGAGGTCTTGTGGGAATATGGCAACACAGACATGAAGCAACAGTAGGATTTTTTCTGGTTTCTCATGGGATTTAGCAGGAACAAAATACCTGACAGCTGCTGACACTGGGTCAGTTTTAGTCAAGCAGGATGCTGAGATATTTTGGATCAGTAGGCAAGTAATGCAAAACACTCTAAGGAAAGAAGTGGAAGAATATTTTTAGATGGGGTATTGGGGGTTTTCTTGGGCTTTTATTTGGATATAGATTTTCCTAATTTCCAATTCACCTTAGGTACCTTCTCAATTAACTGTTTTTCTTGACTCAGGATTAATTTGAATTCTCATTTGTATTTTATTTTAGTTCTGTGATTCAGTTCAGTTATTAAAACCCCAGTATGTTGTCAGTAGAAACAAGTGGTAACCTCTAACCTTGTTGTAATAGCAAGCTAAATAATCTAACAGTAAATATTTAATTTCTCTCTTTTTGAATTTTCAGAGTAAATATATAATGGAATTAAGAAATTTGGAAATCGACTCTATGCTATAAGCCTGAGGAAGTGTTATGATCCTCCCAATCCTCTCTGTCAGAACACACAAACAATGCTAGAAGTCATTGTTGAGTTCCCTCCAAAGAGCTGCAATGTTCAATGGGGTTACTCTGTTGAAAGCCCTGAGCTTAGTTTTGTCAGGCTGAGATCAGTGGTAGGGCCTGAATTTCAGCTTTTTTGGTTAACTCTGGAGCAAGCAAGTTGGATCTATCTGTAGTCTCTTATTAACTTCCACCAGATAGAATATCTGTGAAATTCTTTAAGAGCTGTAAAATCTCCTTCAGAGACTTTTGTACACATCTCAGAAGCAGAGACTATCTCCTACTCTGATGTTTCTGCAAAGCTCACCCTTGTGCAGGAAACAGTTTAAATATCTGACTTGGTGTGAGTAGAAAGGAAGCTGCCAAAGTGATTTATGCTAGAGAGAAGGGGGAAAAAGTTAAATAACTACAGAGGATGCAGAATGAATGAACAGATCTGAGAACTTGTGTGTATATGGTTTGACTTTGTCTGCCTTTAATTGCTTGTGACATCAGCACAGAGAGCTGGATCTGAGGTTCCTTCAGGCAAAGCTGGTTCACTTGGCACATTTGTCATCATCAAGGTTAGTCTCTCCAAATAAAAGGAAAAAGGTGCTATGCTTGCTTCCATGTGTTGAGCACACCTCTAGAGAGCTCTAAATTTCAGTCCCTATAGAAACCTGAGTACTTTCTTGTCCCCTGCTAGTGGGGCTCCTGGGCGAGCCTGCCCTGCCCTGAGCTAATACACATGTAATCTGGATATCCTCCATGTGCCTCCCAGGCAGTGCTGCTGCTATGCATCCCCTGGTGTTGCAGGAAGGAGGGAGGAATTGAAGGGGATCTCACTGTTTCATTGGGTTGACAGCTGAGAGCTGCCCAGCAGAATCAGGAGGAATCTCTTACTCAGGCTGTGTATGAATCTGCATTGATTTGTCTCATAGACTTTAATAGATAGCTTATCCTTTCAAGCAAAAAAACCCTGTAGGTAAGGTTTTCTGTTACTTTTTTTATTTTCTATTTCTATATTTCTTCATTCTTCACAACCTGTATTTCCTTTTATGGGTGTCTTGACACAAGTTCCTTTTTTAATGTTTTCTATTTTTCTAAACAATAAATAAATTTGTTTTCTAAATAATTCTCTGTGCTTCACACACTCCATCACAACCCAAATCTCAGCTTTTGTCAGAAAATTCACCTTTCAAGGTATTTGTAATACTAAAATTATTCTATTCCGTAACAAAAATTGAAAGAAAGCAAAATCAATAGAAGGGAAAAAAAGGTAATCTGACAAACAAAATAGGGCTTGATGAAATTACTTTCTCTGTTCAGGAAGAATGAAGCATCATTAGGATAGGAAAATGTATCCAGCATCATATTTCATCTTTTATTTTAACCTTAACTGTCTCTGTGCTTCCTTTTATAGTTGCCTGTCAAAGCAGAGCACAGTGATTTTTACATTTCTTGCACATGGCTCTTGCTTTTTCTCTGCGTGACCCCTTGATGCACATTTCTGCTGTGAGATCTGGAAGGAACGAGCCCAAATCAGCAGTGATTACTGTTTTCTTGAGGTCACAGCATGTAAAGAGTGGTTTTAATAAAATGTCTGGTTGAAGAAAGGTCTTTTCCTGCCTGTTAGCAAAGCATCTGCTTGCTGGAAAAGGTGTCTGGCAGGGACTCCATTTTGAATGTCTCTGTACACATTTGATGGGAATGCAGAAATATAATATTATACCCATCATGGCTCCTGGATGACTTGTTACCTTCTGGGGCAGAGCAGAGTTTTAAGTTCCTGTCTCCATCCAGCTTCTTTCTCCCCAGCTCAGGGCTTACTCCTAACATCAGCTGAAACCTCCCAGTTTTCAAGAGCCCAGCTCCTGCATGTGCTTTTCTGAATGTGCATAGAGTAGAATCATAGGATACCCTGAGCTGGAAGGGACCTAGAAAAACCATGGGGTCCAGCTCCTGGATCTGCCCAGGACATGCTTTATACAGGTGGAGGAATGGATGTCTATTACCTTACATTTGAACAGAACCTCGTGTATTGCTTGCTGGCATCAAAGAAGTACAGTTCAATATTGCTGCAAAGGAAAGAGACTTCCCAACCCCCAAACCTAATTTTTTATTTTGATGCTAACATCAAGAAAATATCTCAGTGATTGCACTGATCTGATTTGATGATTTGAAAGTCTGCATTTCTTAGTGTCCAAACATTTTCGTCTCTGCAGGAAGGATGTTTACATTTGCTTTGCATGGATAATTCTCACAAGTAGCTGCAGCACAGACTTCCACCATTCTGTCCATGATTTACAGTAAAGAAAAAAAACTACAAGACAAAGGGCAATACAGTAATTACTGGATGTTCTCCGTGGGCTGTCATATCATTTTGCTGTCATAGCATGTGCCTGTGTGGAAATTAATTTCCTGCCAAGCATCAAACACTATTTATCGTCTCAAATAACTACACAGTCTTTTTACATATAGACCAAGTTTTAGTTACTCTTTTCTTCAGTAGTTAGTCCTATCAGGACATATCTTCCACTGGAAGAATTTCATGGTCAGTCATACCTAACCAGCTTGCCTTACATTCTAGAACTGACAATTTTTCAACTGTTATTTTAAAGTGTTAAGAGAAGAATATGTATATTTTCATTACTGAAACATCTTCATGAAATAAAGTACTAAGACAAACATCAGTCACTCATATTGCTGAATGAAAACTTTATCTCCAAAAATGCTTCCAGAGGGAAAGGAACTGGAATGCATATCTGTCAGTGCTTATTAATGACAATGAGCATGAAAAGCATCTGCTTCACTTTTATAACATCTCCAAAAATGAAACTGAAAAATGTCAACACAGAAACATTAATAAAACAGAATTTGGTGTGGCCTAGTTACCTAATGTACACTTTTGTCTGCAAATAGCTCTAAAAACCTTCTCTGCTAGGTAAGATGAATGTATCAGTTGCTACTTCCACTGCTTAACCAAGCCTCAACAAAAGAGGTCATGCTTTGCTTCTTTCATCTGCCTAGAGTGTCTATCCCCTCATTTTTTACATAATTTTCAAGCCAGAGGCTCAGATGTTAGCTGATACGGCTTATCTACACCAACTTTTCTCATTTAGCATATTGAAAAAAAAAGTTCTGTTCAATCAAGAGATCTGTTTGGACTGTGTTTTCCACAATGAATGAAATTCGCTTTTTCATGACCTTTATCACATACCAAGAGGTGATATATCCCATATACTATGTCTTATAGCTGGCGACCATACCATAGTAAGGCCTAAGTTTAAGTGTTTGTAAGAACATCTTGTTTAGCTTTAGCTCTTCTCAATGCCTGATGCAATACCTGCATTGATGGCGCTGAAGACATTTGGTTTCCTGAGGTATTTTAGCTCTCTGTCAGAAATGTCAGATTCAAAATTTTACTAAAATGAATGCAGGCCACAATTATTTGAAAAGCTTGTTCCAGCTGAATCCATAACTTAAGTTTTTATAAAAATGAGGTTAAAGTTACAAACCAACGTGGCCCACTTCTGCTGATCTCTCAGGGTAGGAAAAGGATGGTGACTTTACTTTAGCATTTCTTAAAAAATTAAATAATTTTTACGAGTAATTTCATCTCAGTACAGATTTCATGTCTTGTACTTACAAGACCTTGCAGATACAGATATTTAAATGTTGTCCATCTGAGAAATTTATAACAGCATTTTGCAGGTTGTCAGTACTGCTGATACTAGTTCTAAGGGGATACTAGAATTCCTACTGTTTAGGTGAATAGATGTGCCTTTGCAAACATTACTTTACTGTTCAGTATCTGAGTATCTGATAAGCAGGCTACTGGCATACCATGGACTTACTGTTTTTAAAAATTATTTCAAGTTATAAAACTACCTAGAAATATAAAATATATTTCTCCTCCTCTGGCCACTTTCTTCTCCTTGGGAAAACATCAAAGAGGTTGAAAATATTGCTTTTAAGCCTGTATGTCCATGAGGCTTTTCTGTGTTGCTCAAAACTAATATTAATTGCAATCACACAGTTCCCTCAAATTAAAAAAAGAATGAACCTCTTCTTTTCATGCACAGAGTACTTTTTATTTCTGCTGGCATTTGACTCAGACAGTACCGTATGAAATTGTTGAGGAGGCTTATAGGGAAGTAGAGAAAGAGAAAGAAGAAAATATTTTTTTCATTTCAACTGAACTGAGAGCTGAAAAAAAGTTTTGAATATTTTTCCTCTGATGCACATATATGGCTTTGTTGAATATCTTGCCAGCCTTGCAACATTATTCTTCCTTTCACAGAAATCAACAGAGAGTGTACTATTAGGACTGAGCTGTCAAGGGGTGAAGAGCTATGTCTAAAGACAGAAGAAGGAATGAACAGAAGATGATCCACACACTGCTGTGGACCTCACTGCATAGAGGACACTGTAAATGCTGAAATGCACCTGGGTGAGTAGGTGAGGGCAAGAAAGAGAAAATTATTTAGTCGAAGATCTGTGAAGTGGCCTGTTTTTTTTAGGGCATTTACAATACAGAAGCGGCTTTGGATTGAACAAAACATTTGTGTTCTCCTTAGGCATTCATGTTCTTCAGCTGTTACAAGTTACTGAAGACAGTGAAGAAAAAGGGGAGTTCAGGTGGGTCCACAATGGTGTCACCCCTGTAGGGTTTTTTGCATTCCTTGAGAATGAGCTATGGAATCAGGGTAATTAAAAAATGTTTATGTTAGCTTTATAACCTTCTGTCTGGAGCTACAATGATTTCTCCCTAGTTGCAGCTCAGGGACTGGGGTTTAAAGTGTCTTACTGTTTCTAAG
This sequence comes from Pyrocephalus nanus, assembly GCA_038380795.1. Lineage (NCBI taxonomy): Eukaryota > Metazoa > Chordata > Aves > Passeriformes > Tyrannidae > Pyrocephalus > Pyrocephalus nanus. The sequence goes on from CM076260.1 coordinate 47,410,551, forward strand.
ATAAGTTCCACACACATAGAACACATATCATTGTTAATCTTGCCATTAGCAACATTAGCAATGTCACATTGCATAGCTGTGGAGGACATGCAAAACTTAAGCATGTGCTTAAGTACTTCTATGGATGGTGGCCAGTACACTCAACAATTCACACGCAAACAACCAACTCCTTAATGGTGCTCAATCAGAATTTCCTCTTATAATCCAAGAAAAGAAAACCAGAACAGAAAACAAATATCTCGTACTTCAAAGCCTGTTACTTATTCTGTGGACTCAAAAACTAAAGTTCTCAGAAGATAAAAACCTCTTTACTAGGACTTTTTACACATGGACCGCATTGAAGCTGTTGATCAGCTCATAGCCTTAGGGCTTGGTATAGCGTGTAAGACTTCTCTTTCCAGTCTGTCTCTTTTGTCTGAGGGGATGAGGCATCTATATTCAGTGTAATATTTGCCATCCTTGATTTGCTGTCCCAGATACTCTAAGATATCTGAAGTAACAGGAGGTGCCTTGGCATCTCAGAACTTTTGTTTAGGTTACAGGGTCATGTCCTGGCTCTCCAATCTCCTTTGACTATCTCAGATACAGTAGGCACTTACACACCAACACCTTTATTTTACACTCCAAACATGAGCCCGAATCCTACTTAGATTATCTCTCAAAGACTGACACTTTCAGTTCTACAGAAATGTTACAGAGGAAGTACACAGCTGCCATTGAATCAGAAGAACTTGGCATGACTACGTTTTTGAGGCAAATATAACTAGTCTATGCATATTCAAAGATACAATGAAATTCAGTGGGGTCCCAAACTGTGTGGTTATGCTTATAAGAGGAGTCACACATGCTTTGCTGTTGTGACTATTACTAGCACCTAAGTCACAGGGGATTGTAACATGAACAGGAGCCAATTGGGTCTAATGCTGCTTTTTCCCATATTGTCTTTCATTTTTGTGAAGGAAGGAAATGTATCCATAATCACTGCATAGTAAGCAAAAGGCTAATGAACTAATCTGAAATTGTACAAAAGTAAACATGTAGAAGGTATGCCAAATGATGTTAATATCTATAATATTAAATTATGTTAATATCCTCTGCATGTCTAGCAGTGGGGGTTGTAGAACTCTGCTGTGCCTGTGGTATGTCTTCCTTAGCTATAAACACAGGCTTCTCACTTATATGGATAAAGCCTAAAGGCTTTGTTCAATTGTTTACAACTATTTCTCATATTTCCCAACTTATGTAGAAATCATTTGAAATTCTAGAGGATTTTTTATACACTCACTTGAACACTAATGGAAAGTGCACGGAAAGCAGTAATAAGGAGATGTATGTACTGAATTCTTATTCATCTTTATTCAGTCAAGGTCTATCTGGATTTCCCCAATTGCAATTCAAATTCATTGACCTTAAGGGCAGAATTGATGCAAGAACTTAAAGTCAAATTTTCAAAATATTGCTAAAAATAAGTAATAAAAGATTTAGTAGCTTCCATACTTTCTCAGACTCATCATAACATAATAAACCTTAAGACACATGTTTTTTTAGGATTATTCTGCATGAAAAGACTCATCATGGTGCAGATATCCTTAGACTGGTGTCCAGTAGCATATTTGACTCATGATGGGGCTAGAATGACTTGCTTATTCTATTGCTGGAACATTATCCAGTATCTTTGTATGGCTCTGCACTTTGCCATGGGGCCTTAACAAGTTTTTTGGGGGATGCCTTGTAGACTTTCACCCTTCCGTATCACCATATGTTTGGTGGACACTTTTCCTTCCTTCCTTCCTTGCTTCCTTTTTTAAAAACAGTGTTGTAATAACAATAAAAAATTGAAACAATGGTCAACAGCAAATTTGTGTCATCTTTGCACTGAGATTTTTTCAATGTCTTTTTTATCTGTTTCCTCACTAGTAAGTTTGAATGATTTTGAGATTCAAAAATCAAAATGTATTTACAGTCTAAGGCACTACATGGTGACAAGACATCTAAGCTTCATTAAGGAGTTAGGGGAGGTCTGTAGCATCTGTTGCCATTTGAGACCTGGGGTATCCCATCTGGCCTCTAAATGCCACTTCAAAAGGTCACCCATAGGTCCTGCTTCATAAGATCTATTGCCATGCAACCATGGTGATTAACCCTAAGTGTTTCAAAAGCAAACTCTGATGTTTAGGTAGCTGAATTGAAACCTGAGCCTCCATAAGCTATGATGGAAATTTGGACAACTTGCTCAAAGGAGACATCTGCATTGTCAATGTCTACATTTAGGTGGCTGAATCTGGAGCTTGATCTTACCCCCTGAATCCTTTTTGTCGCCAGGTACCTCAGCACTGTCATACTTGGGGATGTGGCAGGAGAAGACAAATGTGCCAGAGGATTTCCTGTGTGCTCCTAGTCATTGGCTTCGGCTGGCCAAGGCTGATGCCTCCCTTTGTGCCTCCCTCAAAGCTAAAGCAGCATATGAAATATATGCATGGTGGAATGTGAGCTTTCCAAAATAATTAAATAGTTTGAAAACAGTGATTAAGTATGTAAATAAAGAGAGCAGTGTTGAAAGGAAACACTGTGACCCACATTAACTGCAAAATTGAAGCCAGTCAGGCTGACAACAGTGGTTTTAAAATGAAAATAATACTCCTCAGTTACGTAGAAAACTAATCTTCATTATCACAATAATATTTCTTGGAAAACATTTAAGGGGAATAGAATCACATGTAGCAGGAAATGAAGCACAGAGTTATAGGCACAAAAGATTACTGATTGCTGATGTTTGATGCTCTTTTCCCAAGTTGTGTACAAAGTAGCCTTGCAGACTACAGCTAATTATGTATGCCAGTGTTTTTCTCTTCTAATAGATGGCTTGCAGCATCATTGCACATGGGTGATAGTTAAAAAAACCCAACAAACCACCCTCAGAACTAATTTATAGTAGAATGGCACTTCTAGCTGAAACTGTAAACTAGATGCCCAGCAAATTAGCACCTTCTATCTCCAGTCTTTTCAACCGAAGGTCAACTAGAAAGATGGAGTACTGAAAAGCAGAATTAGGGGGATAGGGTGAATGGTTGTCATTAGTTAAAGAAACAAGTGAAGCTTTCAAAACACACACTGAGCAGCACAGGAAATCACTGCATATCCTTCAGAGAAGCTCACAGGTCTGACTTGGTAGGGGAATGGCTACCTGGAAGCTACCTCACCCCTAACTGCTTTACCTTGGCATGGAGTCTCCTGCCACCACACTGGTGATAACCCAGTGAATCACATGGGAATTGTTGCATCTTAGGATAACTCCAAGCTATTGATAGTCAAAGACACTGAATTCCTCACAGAGTGAAGTGGCAGAGGAGAAGGTCTTCAGCCTCTTCTAATAACCCTCATGAAAAAGGAGATCTAGAGATTTATCCTCTTTGAGTTCAACTTCTGTGGTTGTCCAGCTGCATTTGGTAATAGTTTTATGGCTCTTCTTGTTAACTACTGCGAATGCTTCACTTAGGAAGTAAATAGCTCTCAGGTGCTGTTTCATAACAACTCCTTTGATAGTCACTGGAGGTCAGTTAAAAGCTGTTTGAGGTGCATATCCTGGACTCCCTCTAACACAGCAAGAGGGTGTGGATCTGGTGCCTCAGAAGTCCCCACTTGCAAATGTGTGTGCATCTGAGACCTGAGATGTTTATATAACCCTGGCTCTTTAGTGTAGTTTCCTCCAGGGAGACTGTGGCCAAAGTTCCAGCTGGAATTTGAAAAGTTAACTGGAAAAAAAAATATTCAGTGCTGATTTACCACAAGTTTGTAAAACCACAAACTTAGCTTTTTGATAAATCACTCACTAATACATAGCTAAAGAAACAGTAAAAATAGTTTAGGGACTGACTTTACTCTTAGTAAATACATAGTTGTGTTTGCAGTCATTCTTGGATCCTGTAGTGAAATTGTATGTAGACAGATGATAGACCCAGCTTTGGTCTGCATTTTCTAAGTTCTCCCAAAACATCCTTGTGTCAACACTGTCCATGGGCTCTGATGAAGCTTGGATCAATGGAACTCCCTTTTAGCCACAAGGCTAACCCTGTGTGCGGGAAATCACTCTTTGTGAGACAAGGCAAAAATCACTTTTATAGGCCAAAGCTTATCTTCTTTTGGAATGACAACCTGCATGACAGTGAAACAGATAATATCACAGTAGAAAATTCTTTGCCAGTCTAACTTGTGCATGTAACTACTTCCCCATCTTCTAAGGGCTCTCCTCATGAATGACAGTAACTGTTGTATAGCTGATTCATATCTCTCAGAATGCCATTATCTGCAGTTTCGTTATAACTGCACAAGCTATTTCCAATAAAGTAATTCTTTTATTAATGAAATCTAAGATTACTTCACTATAAAATTTGAGCATATACCATTATGTCTCATTCACTGCAATAGGAGTCATCATCTTTAAAAATTGCATAGAAGAATATGAGTTTCAATTATAAAGCATCTCAGTAAAAATGGAACATGTAGCTATATGCAGCTAGTTAAGTCATAGGAAGTAGTCCGATTATAGGGAGAAAAGAGCATGTTCCTTGCTACGTAATTTTTTTTGCCATTCAAATAGCACTCCAGATAGTGTCTCAAATAGTATGAAGATGACCTTTGTCACTTCTTCTCCTTTCACTCTTATAATCACCAGTGTGGATACTCAGCCCTTGCACATGACATGGTCTAATGCAGTACAAAGTCAGTTTTACTTCTCATTTTTGCTGTGTTCCTCTAGACAATGTAAGAAGGAAACCTGTGGCAAATCATGCGAAGTTAATCAAAATGTTTGTGTATTAGTCTTCAGTGTTCATATTGATTTCAATAAATCATTGGCATTTATTATGTAACTAAATGTGTTATTGTTCCACTGGGGCCTCATAGTCTTATACAGCTAAATCAAGAAAATGTACTGTTTTAGGGAGTGCTTGTTTTTTCAGAGGATTAGGAAATTCCAATATATTAAATATTTTCTGGAGTGACAAATGCAAATAGAGAGCAACTAAACTAACAGCAAACTCCCCTGATAAGCACAAGTGCCCACATACACAAAGGAAGGTTGGTGTCTCTTTCTGTCCTGATTTCAGTGCTTCTAGTGGGATGAAACACAGCCATCACTTAGATTACAACTGGGCTCACCAAGCTTGGTAAAAGACCAGAGATCTGTCTTCGTTTGAGGCAAAATGGGGATTGGAGCCAGAGCCACTTTGTAAGCATAAAAGCCATGCAAGTAAGTAGGTGTGACAAACTCATTGCTTTTATCGAAAATCTAGCAAATGGCAGTGGTACTATCCTTTCCTTAACTCATCATAGTTTGACCATATATGAATGGAGAAGAAAACCTGGTTTTCAGACAGTAAAGGGGGCCATGAAAGTTTTGATTTATTTATAAAACACACAAAAGAAATAGCCATGTAAGGAAGACTGACACTAACCTTAAACAAATTAGTATTACAGTTAACAAGAAACATTCTGGATGTTTTCCAATCCCACACTAAGATAAAAACAGACACTTGAAGACAGGCCTGTGTGGCAAAATGAACCATTCCTAACTATTACTATTGTACTTTACAGAGCGCTGAAGATTAAATGCATATGAGGACTGCTACAGCCGTAGGCTTCAAAGCCAAACAATCATATTGCCACACATGAATTCATCTGGTAATTATAGTTAATCGAAGACAGAAAATACACAGATAGAACTACTTAGAAAAAATACATACAAGACTTAAATCAGTTCAGACACCACCCTGCCTGAAACTTAGGAGCTGGATACTGTGAATGCAACAAGCTTGGGTTTTCTCCTGAAGAGCTCAGAGCAGGAAACCCAGCAGTGCTGATCTCACACTGCTCTAAGCAAGCAGGGTGCTCTGTGGGATGCGGAGCAATGATTTCTGGAGATGTGAGGCTGGGCCAGGAGCAGCTGAGCTGCATGGGGTTGATGCTGCAGCCCAGCTGAGTCTCCTTTGCCCTGGCAGCAGGCCAAGCACTCTGCTGTGCTGCTTTACACAGTGGAGACAAGCTTTTATTGGTGCTTTTGAAGCCAATAGGAAAAAGCCAATATGAATTAGCTGAGTAAGAGACTTTCTGGGGTTGTAATTATTTGAGCTGCTTTCAAGCAGCCATAGTGTGAGCAGGAAAAATTAGGATGTCATCAATATCAGTCTGTGTTACCTGCTGGGCCACCTTCTGCTCCCAGTTATGCCCATCTATTGGAATACCTATAATGTCTTTTGCCATATTACTTCATATTTACTTCAAAGTAGCTGTGAACACAGATTTGATTCACATTATTCAAGTACTGAAGTAAGATTTCTTTTGCTGTACACCCAGCTGCCTGCAATTTATATATTAATAGTGAAAACTTTGTGCTGAGCAGCAATTGAAGGTGAATTCCATTCTGTAAAGACTAACCTGCTGCCCTGCCAAAAATGTTCACAGTGGTGCTGCAAACATGTTTATCTTTCTAGCCGTTTGTGCTTTCTGCTTTGTGCTTTAGCTCCTTTCTTACACTGTGGGTTCTTCTTCCAGTTTCTGAGGTTACTACCCTTTTTCCCTGTAACTGTTTTCATACTTATTGCAGCAAAACTATGCAAACTCCAAGTCCAAATATATCTGGTTGGTTGGGTTTGGTTTCGTATAAAATGCATTAAAATGGCTTTTTGTGTATCATTAGCACCTGGATTTGTTTCTTCAGCCTGTTACAGTGCCAGCATCACACTGCAGCTGGCTCCACAATGCATCTGAAATCAAAGGAGTCACTAATTTAACATAGAGCTACAGTGATGGCAGCCCCCCTTGCTGGGTGCATGTTGAGAACCTGTGTGCATACTAAAATTATTATGTACTTATCTTTCCCTTTGCTATAAATCCTTAAACTCTGACACTGAATTCACTAAAATTTGCAGTTTTCTTGTTGTTGCTTGTATCCCAAAGACAGACAGAGAGATTAAAGCTCACAGGGTTTGAGTCTTCTTGCACTAGGTATGAGTGGTTATTCTGTTTCTGTCCTGCTCTGTGGACAACCCTGTGTTTGCTATTGGGAGTGTTTCTCAAATTATCTATGTCTTATCTCTCATAGAACCTAAAATCACACATCCTACCATCTTGATAGGAACCTCACAGATTTTGAGTTCTGGAGTTTCTAGATGTGCTGTGTAATTATCCCTTTGCCTTTTTTTTTGTTTTGTTTTGTTTGGGTTGTTTGTTTGTTTTTGTTTTGTTTTAAATACTATGAAAATCTTTATCTTGTTAGAAACAAAATGCACAAGAATTTAGTGTATCAGCAACAACTTCACTTTCCTTAATGCTGTCCTAAGATTTGTTTCATTAGTTGTTTCCTGGGCAAAATCTTCCATATAATACACTGTGTTCCTGAAAATACATTTTTCTCCCTTACCATCCTTTTCCCCTCAATATGATAGTGAAAACCAGGAAGAAAAAAAAATCTTTGCAAGCCAGTTGAACAGCAACAAAACAGCTCCATGTTTATTATCTTATCATTAACTCTCAGGGTCAGCAGTGTATATAGAATTAAGATTTTCTTGCACTTCTTTATTCTTCTGCAAAATATTTTTACACATGTGGATTCCCCAGGAATCAATCTCTGCAGGTTAGTTTGCTCTGGTTCTGTTGTGTTTACACCTTTTAATCCCTTCAGTGAGAGTCAGCCTAGCTGTTCATATCACACTGGAGATATTGCACGTACTTCATGCTGTGCAGCAGCAGAGGACAGCATGTTTATAAATATTTGCTCTTTATTAAAAGGTGCTTCAGAAAATGTTGTAGCATTGCACACAGCCTGACTTCTGAGATCCTACTTAAAAGCAGTTCCATGCCACAAACCTTGTTCTCTCTTGAGTACTATAGATGTTTTAAGATACAGCAAGAATTCAACAAAGTAAAAATAATTCCAAGAAAGAATGCAATATATAAAAGCGGAGAGAAAGCAAGAACAATTAAACATAAGTGCTTCAGGTCAAGATAAGGACCATTCACATTTGCAGAGTTAGGCCACTCAATATTATAACTTCACTATAGATTTTATTTCAGATTTGCTGCATTTGTTTCTGGAAAGGGAATATTTTTCTCTATATTTGAATCATCTAACGATTATTTGCAAGTTTCTGTAAGATTAGAGAGAGAATCAAAGAAACCAGAGTCAGTGTTTAGTGGATGAATTTCTAAACACCTCTTGTGATTGTAGCTTCAGAAGGTTCCGATGTGAAAAATGTACCTTTTTTTTTCTAGCATTCATTTTTCTAGACAATGGTCTGAAATTAAATAGATAGTTCTATCGTTACTGCAAAACTTCTCATTTAGTAAAGTTTGTGCTGGTGAGCTCTAAAAACAACAGCTTTGGAGCTGCTGCAAATGGAAAAAAAAAAAAAAAAGTCTGATCTACTGTCCTATGACCACAGTCAAAATTTTAAAAGACATCATCTCAGTACAGGGGCCCTTGAACTTATGTCCTGGGTTGAGTCATCAGAGTTTAAATGTACTAGGGCCAGTATTTCAGTACAAGAAAAGGAAATTCTTAATGGGTTACAGCAAGACCTGAGAAAATGTACCAAAGGCGAAGGCTTTACAGTTTTTCTTTTTCTAGCTTCTCTGGAAAAGGTCTTACAGGAAGATGAGTAGTCTCTAAGTTATCATTTTCAGGAGAAGAAATGATCTCTGATGTAGTGTCTTGCTTCTCACAAGTAGACTAAAAGGGTCTAAAGCTTTGAAAAATCTCTCAGCTCTATGGCCTGACTTTTACAGGTTGTAAGCATTTGTTTCTTCCAGTTCATTGTAAAAATGTTTCTCATGATACACACTTCTTTTCTAAGCTAGGCTGTGCAGATGAGGGTTATAGAGGGTGCTGCTCTAAATAACAGGTCTGTCAGTCTGTGTTGTTCCCCATCATCACCATTTCTCTGCTGGCTCAGAGGTGGTGTCAGAATTGCTCTGTGATTGCTCCTTCAGCCTAATGATACATCAGCTCTGCTCATCCGACATCCTCTTCTCACCTTGTGCACAATGGCTGAAAGCTTAGCCATAACCATTTACCATCAGTCCTGGCTAACCAGGGAGGACCCAGACGACTGAAGAGCAGCCAGTGTGATGCCCATCTACAAGAAGGGCAGGAATGAGGATCTGGGGAGCTACACACCTGTCAGCCTGACCTCAGTGCTGAGTAAGGTCATGGAGCAGATCCTGTTTAGTGTCATCATGTGGCATGTGCAGCGCAACCAGAGGATCAAGCCCTTCTAGCCTGGGTTTGTGAAAGGCAGGTCCTGACCTCCTTCTGTGGCAGGGTGACCTGCCTAGTGGAAGAGGGAAAGGATGTGGATGTTGTCTACCTGGACTTTAGTAAAGCTTTTGACACCGTCTCCTGTGTTATTCTCCTGGAGTAACAGGCTGCTCATGGCTTGGATGTGTGCAGTGTTCATGGGGTAAAAAACTGTCTGGATATCTGGGCCCAGAAAGTGGTGCTGAATGGAATTAAATCCAGCTCATCACCAGTGATATTCCTCAAGGCTCAGTGTTGGGGCCAGTCCTGTTTAATATCTTTATCAACAACCTGGACAAGGGGATCCATTGCTCTCTTGCAAGTCTGCACATGACCCCAAGTTGGGCAGGAGTGTTGATCTGCTGGAGGGTAGGAAGATTCTGCATAAGGATCTGGAGGACTGATAAGCTGAGATCAATTGTATGAGATTCAACAAGGCCAAGTGCTGGGTCCTGCACTTCAGTCCCAACAACCCCATGCTATGCTACAGGCTTGGGGAAGAGTGGTTGGAGAGCTGCCTGGTGGAAAATGCCTTGGCAGTGCTATTCAAGAGCAGCTGTACATGAGCCAGCAGTGTGCCCAGGAGGCCAAGAAGGCCAGTGGTATCCTGGTTTCTATCAGAAATCAATTGGCCAGCAGGACTAGAGCAGTGATGGTCCCCCTGTACTTGGCACTGGTGAGGCTGCATGTCAAAGCCTGTGTTCAGTTTTAGGCCCCTCATTACAGGAATAACAGGTAGTACATGGTGCTGGAGGGTGTCCAGAGAAGGGTAACAAAAAACTGGAGCACAAGTCTTATGAGGAGTGGCTGAGGGAGTTGGGGTTATTTAGCCTGGAGAAAAGGAGGCTCAGGGGAGACCTTATTACTACCTGAAATAAGGTTGTAGGGAGATGGGGTTGGTCTCTTCTCCCAGGGAACAAACAATATGACAAGAGGAAATGGCCTCGAGCTGCGCCAGGAGAGGTTTAGATTGAATATTGGGAGAAATTTCTTCACCAAAAGGGTTGTCAGTCATTGGAACAGGCTGCCCAGCAAGCAGCAGTCACCATCCCTGGAAGTATTTAAAAGACATGGAGATGTGGTGCTTAAGGACAGGGTTTAGTGGTGAGCTGGGCTAATGGTTGGACTCGATGATCTTAAAGATCTTTTCAACTTAAACTATTGTATGATTCTATAAATCCTGCTCTGGCCTCAGATCTGGATGTCCCTCAGTTGTGATCAGAAGCCACCAGCAGAACCTTATTCTCCAGGGGTAGAGGTGAGAACTCCTGTGCACACTTCTTTAAATCCCAGCAGAACTGAAAGCATCATAGTAAGGCACTCCATAGATTCAAAATGGTGGGATTGGCTTCAGCTAGTGTTGTTGGAGGCTGTGACTGGGCAGTCCCCAAGCACTTTCTGAGCTACCAGAGGAATTTGGAAAATGTCCAATGAAGTGATATTTGTCTCTAAAGTGTTACTGAAACAGCATTGGTCAATAAATGTGTATCTCTCCAAAGCTTTTGTATTTATAAATATTTTAAGAAATATATTCATATCCTTCTCTCTGTATATGTGTATTTCCATTACTAAAATATTCACTGTGATCATAATTGATAACTATTTCATTATGGTTCCAGATAATGCAATTATATGAGTGGCTCAATGATTTGTATATATTGTATATGGGTGACATCAGTGGCTCTGAATAAGTCTGCTGCAGTTACCATAGAAACAAGATTTCCTCAAGTAGCACAGCAGAGTGGTGTGATGTTGAGTGGGGAGTTCTAACATTTAATTTTTAAATTAAACTGTACAGATAACCAGTAGGGAACAACACAACTACCAATTTAGTATTAAAATGATGCTGAGCTCTCTTTTTCTGTACTGAATATCACCTAAGTGATACCTGACCTAGCAGCCAGCAAGATGTTATGAGATCTCAGTCTGCGAAGACGCAGGCTGACAGATGTTTTTCATACTTTCAAAGCAACCTATAGATAAATACCTAGGAAAAATAGACCACTTTGCACATAGCAGTGCATTGCACATTTTGATATGGGCTTATTTCCATATAAAATGAAGTTTTATGTGTTAGCAACAAAAGTATTTTCAATTAACAACAAAATATAGCCTGTAGTCCAATATGAAATATTTCTAAAAGACAATGTTAGAGCATATATCATTTGAATGACAGTGACTTTCAGGGCAAATGGGAGCTGCTTAATGGATCGCCATGGTAACTGTGGTGATAGTATACGCTTGACTACTGTATTAGTTTTCTGCAGTCTGATCTATGGCCTGGTTTGAAGAATCATTGCATAATTCTTTTGATGAAGAAATAAAATTGATTGGTTTTGCAACCTTTCTCTCCATCACAACCTCAGGGTTTTGTACAGTGTCAGGGAGATTACTGAAAACTTATCCCAAGGTTCTTTATCTGAATTTAAAATATTGAGGAATTGAAATACAAACATCACAGAGGAGTTTTCTTTCTCCCAAGTTCTTCTAGTGAGTCTCTGTTCCTTTAATGACATTAATATCAGATGTGATTAAGGATAAGGACCAATCTGGAAAGAACTACAACACACATACCTACTTCCTTTTTCCTTACTTTTTTTTTTTTTTCTTTTCCACAGATCTGTCCTCTTTTCCCTCTGTAATGGAAACTCTTGACCATTGAATTCAGGAGTCGATCCTGAAGTTCTTATTCCTTCCAGTAACTGTAACGGGTATTGTCCATGTTTGTTTACTTCTGGGACTTAAATAGATTCTCAAAATGAAGTCTGTATAAGGGGACAGCATGCAATTTGATGTCCCAGAAGAATTTCAGGGGTTAAGACCGAATGATGGTTTGGCATTCTTCCTCCATGAGAAAAATAGTAGAAACAACTGTTTTTCAGGTATAGACTCACATTTAAACGCAAAATCACCTCTAAATCACTGAAATACATCAGGATGCCAATAGCTGTGGAATGAAAATCCAGTCCTGCTCAAACTGTTTAGTCTTTATAGAAAACACAGTGGGGGGAAGACAAACTGTATGTTAAATAGGAAAGTCTAAGCTGTAAACACTGCATTATGGGGATACCGTCCTTCGCTTCAGCTGCTTTATCAAGAAGAGATTGCTGGTTAGGAGATTGATCCAAACATGAGGAGAAATTAAATTAATTAATTTAAATTAATTTTCAGGAACCATATTGTTTAATTCTGTGAACCTTTCCATAGTGAGAAAAAAACATTTCCTTCAAGACCCCCATCTGATTTCTACATAATTGTATATCCCCCTTAAAAGCATTAAAAGCGTATCCTTACAATCAGTCATTCCTCTCATCTGAAATCCCTAAGGAAAGAGCTACTTGCTGTCACTTAGGAGCAACTTGACAACATATCACACAACTTAAGCTCCCACACAGTGCAGGTTCCGGCCCCTGAGAAGGCAGGTAACCCTGCAAGGGTGTGGGCTAAGGGTGGCTGTGCTGGGGAGCAGCTCTCCTGGAGGTAAGGGCGCCCTGAAGCACTACAAGCCATGTAGGAGTCAGCAGATATTGGGTGGCAGAAGCACAGTCCATCCATGTAGGAATGGGATTATCCCCCTCTGCTCCACACCTAAGAGACCACGGACAGATGGAGTGTCTGGTTTTGGGCCCCGCTCAATACCTGATGTAGTAATACTGGTGTGAGTTCAGCAAGGGCTTCAAGCCAATTCTCCTGCAAGGAGAGGCTGCGGGCTGGGACTGGTTCAGCCAGGGGTTCATATGGCTCCAGAGGTACTGGCACTAGGCAGAAACATAACTACAGGCAATGAAGACAGGAAAATTTACTTAGGTCTCTGAGGGTGGAGTGTATGCAAGGAATCATGCAAAGGGCCTGGTCTGGAACTCAGGGGTCCCTTTTAGTTTGTTCCACTTTTGCAGGAGGATCCCATGCCTGCATTTCTTAGTGGATCTTAGCTATGCAACACTAATTTGTAGTGATCCCACTGGCTGCTTAGCCAGCCTAACGTCCAGTGGATGCCCAGCCTCCCATCTCAGAAACTGTTGCATATAACTGCATATACCATTTATGAATTACTGCTTTCTTGTTTAAGCTAAACATTTTAGAGATTAGCTTCCTCCTAAACTTGCCTAGGAATAATTAATTAGGCTTCTCTGTCTGCCTAAAGGCCATGAGTGGCAGGCATGCGTGCCCTGACAAGCCTTGCTGAACTGCAGAGAAGAGGTGCAGCCGCCTCTGCACAGTCTCCTGCCAAGGAAGTGGAAAGTGGAAATACTGTTCACCTTGGTATGTGGTCAAGCCAGAGAGGATGCTGAGAAGAAGAGCCTAATGAGACACGGATAAAGAGAAAGTGCTCTTTATCACACCTTTATCACACAAATCTTGGTTACGATAAGTGATCATGTGTCTACTGCGGAAACAAATGCAAGGTAACTGTGACAAAATAGGCTACTGGAGTTTGCCTAAAGATCCAGGAGGCATCTGGGACTTGGCTGCGAAAAAGAAATGGCTGTAATGCCTCAGTGTATGATGAAATCTTTTAAACTTCGAATTTATTTTTAGAAAACAGCTCAAAAAGTAATATCATTTTTACATATCCTATCCCTGACTTGTTTTATCTGAATAGCTCTCAAACCAATTGTAATTTTGGTAAACGGAAGAAAAATAATTGTATAAAAGATTTTACATGTTTCTCACTTTTTCAGACAGATCTAATGTTACATAAAATTATCCCATTAAAGAATGAAGTTTTGTTCACTCTGTTACTTGGAAATGAAAGTACATAAAATTCAGGGTTGCAGAATAAATCAAAATATAGGTATGCTCCTTTTACTTTTTCAAAAGCATTTTTTTGAATCAGAATTCTATTTCACTCCCATACTTTTTATCTTAGAGATAACAATGAAGTATCTACCATGGACTTTAATTAGTAGCTGTTGAAAGAAATTGAACTAATGTAACCAGCATGCTATTTCTACATCTTCAGTAATGTTTGCTTTTTAAGATGTTCTCTAAAGTATCTCTTTTGCATAGTAGTGAGTGCTGCAAATCCCACTAGGATCAAAGGACAGGTGGCAGCTGTCATTAGAAATTGGGATGTCGGGTGAAGTCACTGCAAGTCTCTTGCACTGCTACTCTCTTGCATATCCCATGACAGGTTTCAGCTGGGCTGTCTGCTGACTTCACTTAATTCAGAAATTACACCTGACCCAGCTCCCACTTACCTCCACAAATATCTTTTCACTCTTTTTGAGGTCTGGAGCAGCTTTTGCATCTTCCCATGTAACTGGAGAGGAAAAAATATACATTATGGTAAATGCAATCCAGGGAAAACACTCTTCAGTGTAAGTTTTGGTACAGACCTTTTCCAGAGTCTGCTAAGCCCGCTGAGACCTCATAGTGAACTTGTCAATAATAATGATTCAGAGAGAAGAAAGACACAGCAAGGGTAAGCCAGATGTGTGTGTCTTGTAGAGGTCAGCAGAGCCCAGGGTGGATCAGCAGGGGTTGGGGGGAATATCCTGGCAAACAGGGAGAGTCTGTCTTATTTCAAGGGCATTTCTGCCAGTCTCCTTTGAAGGCCATCACAAGATCCCCAGCAGCCTCTGGAACACACCCAGTATATAAATGAGGGGAATGAGGACAAAGGCATAAGTGACTATCTGAACTACTGACCCTTTGTACATATTTTGAGGCATTTAGAGAATTTCTTTGACTGATAGTGAATGTCTGAAGTTATGAATAGTATGCTGAGAAAAGTGGCTGAACACAGTCCTGTGAATTATAGGAAATGTAATAAGTAATAAACAAAAATTTTACCAGTCTTTCAAGAAATGTAAGGAAAACTTAGTTCTAAATTTTTTTTTGTGTCTCTAATGTGTTTTGCCACAGAAATATCTAATCATCTTTGAGCTTTTAGAAAGATTCATTGCTCCTTCTGATTAAATCTGAAATAATTCCATTAGATCAATTATATAAAGACTCTAAGGAATGATAATGCAAATCTCGGTTCATGGGCAGGCAACAAAGAAACTACTCTTATTGATGTATCAATAATTCTTGTTTTGTGCTGCTGCTGTTTAAAATGTCAAATGCATATGAATGACTCCATTTATATTACTGGATTTATCTATTTTAATCCTTCCAAACAAGTTTAAAACAGGTTTTTGATCACTTTAAATAGTTCTACATTTCATCATTCCTCTGTGACATTCAATTAGCCTTTCTTTAAACAAAAATTTAGAACTGTTTTTGGTCACTTCCAGTGTTCACATGATTCTCTCATACTACTTTCTTTACCATACATAAAGGCAGAGATAACTGTGATTCCCACTGCTCTGTATCTATGGGCACAATTTCCTATGTGCTGAACTTCTATAGGACTAAATTTTTCCTTGAAAAATATTATTCACATATTTTTTAGGTATTACCATTAAGTCATGGCTTTTCAATCTTTGTGACAGAAAAGACCTGTCAAAAAAGTTTCAAGTTTGATAAATACTACAGCAGTAGATTTACTTTTTATTATTTATATCATGCACTATCATGTTGTACCTTGTAACTGCTTTGAGTTACTGCATTTTAATAGCTTAAAATATCTTCTGGCACTGAATGCTCCTGTAATACGTGTCTGATCCAGGCTAAGGCCTTTGTGGCTCATGCCTGAAGACATTTGCCTCCTCAGTTTCCTTCATATAAGTAATAAATATAAGGTTTGTGTGACTTAGTGTCAGGAGACAACTCTTTTACCAGTTCCTTCTTCAAAGGTTGAATTTTAATACACTAGAACTAAGATTGCAGAGGAACTTTCATTGAAAGTCTCCTGTTTCAGAAAAGCATGGCAAGTACTGAAAAAAATATGATTTAGGAATACTCAAATATGAAATGGATTTCGTTTGACTCTTTCTATAATCTTTTTCTGACAAAAAATATCCTAGGAAAAGGCCTGCCCAATAGAAGGCTTTTGCAGTTGACAGTGATGGCTTAGGTACTTTGTGAAAATATAGGACTAGGAAAATTTTAATTTAAAAATTAAGATTGTCCAGTAAGGAAGAAAACCAACAAGGTGAGCAATTTATACAATCAAATCAGATTAGGTTAAAAATGTGTAGTATTTTTTATGATGGACTTTCGACTGCTGAAGCCTCAAACCAATAAAATATATTTAGCAGAAAATTTCAGAAGAGTGGAATGACTGCGTGGTGGTTAGCTCCTTACCTGAAGAGAAGGTGAAAGTCATTAAGCAAATGGCTATAAGTAATTCAATATGCAGTTCTTTTTTAATTTGTGAAAAGAATACATCTTTATGATTGCAATTATTCCTGTTTGTTTTCAACACAAATTGCTTGGTTTTTCTTAGTTCTTTAGGGTTTTTTTTTCCAGAGTCAGAACCAGACTAGCTGACTAACCTTTTTAAAAAACTACAGACATCCATTCTTCTCTCAACTCTTCAGCAAATCTCTGGGGACATGTTTTTCACATCAAGCCGTGTATGAAATTCTGCATACAGTATGCGATGTAGTGTGACAGATGTCCATGTGGACAATGCTAATGAAATGTGATTTTGTCATGAACAGTAAAAATCTGGACAATCAACTACAGTGCCATAATAGATGCTGGTGTGCAGCAGACAGGCAATGTGAGCAAGTAAGCAGCTGAAATTCAATATGATAAGAAAAAAGGGCAGTAGAACCTTGGTTTATGTAGGTAGAAGGATCTTATAATGAATTCAGAAACACTAGGTCTCTCTGGGCAGGACTTTTTTCTGTCTGATATCTGTTTAAATATCTAGTCTAAACTACACTCTCTCTATTTCAAAGAGAGAATATGTGCCTTATGACTGTGCCTCAATCATTCAGATAATTTATCCATATCTGTATGAAATAACCTATTGAAATATCAGTATTTCAAACTAGGGAAGATCAGAAAATTAACACAGTTCATACTGTTACGTGTCTAAAACAGTAAAATTAAAATTAAATCCATTTATGTCTTGTGCATCTCCAGGACCAAGCCTGAAATAGTTTGCTCTGCACTGTGAACCTGACTTTACCTCCACATTTTGTAGAAGTCACTTTGTTTGGATGCATAAACATGGACAAAAGCACTCATGTTTGGATATTTAGCTTTTGAAAATGTGACAATTATCTATGCCTATCTGTTTTTAACTATCTTTACCTAGCTAAACAAGGACTGTGAATGTGATCACAAATATATGGATGTTAAAGCCTATCAACCCTTGCTTCTTCAGTGAATTTCTTTTCCACAAAGAGCTGTCAAGGTGGCTATTGAAGAGCTTTGGCTAAGATCAGTCTTTTATTTACACAAGTATCCTGTTGATATTAAGTTTTCTCACGGTTTTTTTCCAGATGTTGTTTTCCATGTAGTTTTAGAGAAAATGAATAGCAAGGCGGGGGTCCTGGATAACAGAGAAATTAGTCCTGACCTTTTATTCTAAAGGATATTCCAGATATTTTTTTCATCATCCTTATTTTTTCTTTAAAATATAGGAAGTTTTTCAATTTCTATTCTCTATTGTGCATCAGTGACTGACAAGTAAATTAGTTCTTTATACATGAATAGCATATTAAATAATATAAATTTTTTAAAAGTCCTCCAAGTACAGTTCTGAACATGAGAAAAATATTTTTACTGTTCTAAGACTAATGTTAGGCTAGTAGTTAGGATTTGAAGCTTATATATGTCATATCAATGAACATCTAAGTAGGTATTGGGAGTGTGTTGAAAGAATAAAGTGGAGGTAAGCTGTGGGTAGAGTCTGTCAACAATCAGCCTTAGGTGTCCTATTATTTATATGTGATATTTCAGTAAAAACTGGCACCAATGCTAAATGGAAAGAGAGCTTAATAAGCAGGAAAAAAAATGTATTGCTTAACTTTCTAACTTGTAATATGAACAATAATTTGTTATTGTCAAAAAGACGCCTCCTCATATCATCCTAATTTACCTTTAAAACTCTACTGTCCCTTTACAATGTGCATGGTAGATCCCCACACAGTTCATCACAAACACCCAGATTCAGTGACAGTGTAGATCACTTGTTCATAACTGGTAGTCAGTGCTCTTCACTACCTCTGTATGATTTCAGATGAGCTGGAAACAATATCAGTGAAGGAAATGATGATAATGATTCAATAGATTGCATAGGTAAGACTATAGCAATGAACTGTAGCTGACCTACAGCTAAACTCAACTGGTGTAGCAAATTTTCTCCTGTAAGAAGAAAATGCGGCTCAAAATTACTGACTGATTGAAAATATAGATTAATATCAGGACCATGAATGTTATCACTGTGACACAAAAGGGCCATAGCAGGAACTGTAACGGCGAGAATGTTTGGGACAAAGTAATGCAGTCTACTGATATATTTCAACATTATTTTTTCAGCTGGCCTGGTAAGTCTTCTGATTTTGCACATGTGGCAGTTTGACCAGATGTGACTACGCTACTATACACAATTAAACTTCTGCTATTTTCAAAATTACAAAAAGTTATCATTACATAATTTCTTTTGTAAATCCAGTGTAGATATGCCTACAGATTGTTTATGATCCATGTCATTGTATAGATTTTATGTGACAAAACACAGCCTGGACCTACATAGTTTTCTGTGGAATAATTACCAGTTGGCATACCAGAACGAATGGTGGGAGGCCATCAAACAGCTCATTCAAGCCTTCCACCCATCTGTCCACTTGTTGTTTGTGGAACGTGAAGTTTTTATATTTAATGATTAAACACTTTTCTCTATATCAGATTTCCAGTTTTCCCAAGCAGTTCTTGCATGCAGCACTTAGTGCTCATTTAATGTTCATTTCCCAATGTGGTACTCTTATGTCTAACTTCAACTGCTTAAAATAAAAATAAATAATATAATTTAAAATATTTATTTGCTACTTCGTTTTGTCCTAATTTTCATCTGCACTGTCTTTGCCTAAAAACATCTGCGGTTTATACATATATAAGATTTTTTCCCTTGAGGGAGAAAGCTTGGATTAAATATTTCTAAAAGAATCCTGTTTTGTCTGTGTTGATTATAATGTAGCTGAAGAACAATAATTTTAATGGTATTTTTAGGTGCATTTTTAAGTGGAATTTTTTTCATTAGTGATGAGTGACTCAAGAATTACCATTGAGAGAAAAAAATGTATTTAATCTTTTAGGCATTCAGTATTGGAATATATTAAAACAGAACATCACATATCAGTGTTGGTGTCTTTCTGAGTATATTTAGCATTAAATAATATAAGAGCTGCACTTGTATTTGCTCTTCTGCAAATACAGGATACATATATCCAATGAAAATGTTTCAAGTTATTTCAAAGTCAAAGTTTTGGGATTTTTTTTGTTGACTTCAGTAAATTAAAACTCCTGTGCCTTGGAGATGTCTCTATGATGTAGTCTCACCAAAATACCTGACAGTTTTTTCTGAGCCTGTTGTGTCCGAAGTTGGTATGAAACCTCTACTCTCAGCCTACTTTCCTGTGAAATGTGTTTAAGAGCAGTATATATGAGACATTCTCTGCTCCAAAAGTCAAACTGCACCAGGCAGAGATCTCCCCACGTACCCTGGGGGAGTCTATCACCTCCAGGCACTGGCTCTGAGTGCCCAGTGTGCCAGTGCACCTGATCCTACTGCAGGATGTCTTTTTTTTTTTTTTTTTTTTTTTTTTTTTTTTTTTTTTTTTCTTTTTCCCGCTCTTTTTCATATCTTCCATGTGCTGAAGGGGATCTGGAATGTTTCTCACCCCCCTTTTTCTCTGTTCTCTTGCAGAGTCTGATCCTATTTTCAAGATGCTGAATTAAGATATTTGACCCATGGAAAATTAAGCTGTGTGCGGCCATGACTCACCATCCATTTAATTCCCTATTGCAAGGTAAGGTCAGATAAATGTAAGTCTTTCCTGACATATGTCTTTCCAGCTTATTTTAAAAAATGTCAATCTATGTGAATATTTGTCTACTCTTAGAAATTGAGGTTTTTTTTCTTTCCAAAAATAAAACTTTAAATGCATAGGTGCAGTAAGTTATTCTTGCCTTGGTGGATACAGGAAATTATTTATTCCCTTCTAATTTGGACCTTAATTTGTAATCTTTGATACCAGGCATCCTTCAGTCATCTTATGAAAAACCCTCCTCTTTTCAGCTGCATATCATCATTTACTTCCTAGACTTTGGACACTTCCTTTTCTCCATAGAATCTCTTCCATTCATATCCATCTTCCTTGAAGTGTGGTGTTCCAAACTGGATGATGTAATTAAAAGAATTTTTTAATTCTACATAAATTGAAGCAAACATTACATTTATGTGATTCTCAGACTTTATTATGCTAACTTCTGCTTTGTTTACTCATTTTGTATGTGCAGTTGATTAAACCTGTTCTTACTGAATAATTTTTTTTTATACTAATGCAAAAGAAAATCTTTAGCAGAGTAGGCCCCAGGAACAGGAGCAGGCTGAGAATCCTATTCTAGATTTGAAAGGGTTATTTGACCTGGATTTCTTCATCACCAGCTCTTCCCAGAAAACCATTATTTTGGGTCTACATTTGCATGGTGACATGCTGGCATATGAAAGCCTAGCTAATCTTAAATTGAGGTTGAGAGATTAGCAGCTCATATACAATGGCACCAACCGGTGAGCTGTGATATGAAATACCTACAAACTAACAGCACTAAGGCATCATCTTCATTTACAAAACCATACTATGTTAAAGGTAATCAAGGTCTCTGAAACAAAATACTTGTTGCAAGGGAAAAAAGGGCAGCAAAAATTTCATCTGTCTCATTTCTTCTGAGGACATAGGAGGCAAGTATTAGCCCTTTTGTTTTTTTTCTATCTATGCTTACTATAGACTGTGGTTAATTTATACCTTTCCTGGAAAAGAAAAAATTATTTGTGTGCACATGTGATTGCACACTTAAGAGACCAGTAATTGTTAGGCAGCATTCCCACATGGTCTACATGGCGTAAAGATGGATTTGACATCATTCAAGCCAGTAAAATTAGCATGAAATGTGCAAAATATGGATGCCTTATTACTAATGACCTCAGTAATTGTAAGCTAAGGGAGCCTATGGAAAGGGAGTTAAAAAAAAAAAACAACCCAAACTTTTTTGCTGGGTGGGAAAAGAGCATTATTTGGTGAAGTTTTCTGCTACAGTAAGTAGGAAAGAATTTTCACAGATAATTCTTTGGCTGAGATTTCCTCACTGACTTACAGATAGAAGGTGACATATGTAGCTAGGAATTGCCTGTTAGTCTTCATATGAAAGTAGAGCTCCTCCCAGATCCCACATGGAACAGTTGCAAGCCTGTAGGACTTAAGTCCAGCTCTACTATTTTGTGGAATCATTTTATCCTGGTAGATGCATACTGTCTGTTCATTTTAATTTTTCATTACATCTGACCAATTGTTGGTGATATATAATATTCAGTGCAATTAGATTAAATGTTTAATTTGAGATTTATATTGAAGTTTATAACAAAGAGAAGAAACTTTTGACTCAGGCATTCTTTATCAAATAAATCACTAAAACAAAAAGAGGTTTGTCTTTCATTCTTTGAGCAAGCTCTTCTAGGATTTAAAGGTTCTTTGTCTTATCTGACATTTTGACAAGGCAAATCATTTAGTGAATTAAAGAAAGCATGCATTTCCCTTACAGATTACTTCTAAGTAATGAAGTTAGTGTTTGGGCAAAACAATCAGCTTTACTTAATGGTGTTTTGAAATGAAGTCTCTAAGAAGGAGCTGAGTGATTTCTGCATGACTGCATTGCATGTCATCGTCTGGTATGAAAAATGCATTATACTCTCACTTCCTTCCTCTCTAAGCAAACTCAATTTCCAACACCTGTGATCTGAATAAACTGTACACAGACTTCTATAAAAGAATTCAACTGTAAAAAGGTTATGGATTTTTAGAACTGCATTTTGAAGTCTGATATACCCAAATGGAGCACATGAGGCCAGCAAGCTGTAGGAAAGAAGTCTCTCTGTCCATGTAACACAAGTGTCATAGTGAGTAGAAATGATGCTCTGTGAGGCAAGGCAATGAACCAGACAGGGGAAGAAAGTGGTCCTGTGCAGGGCTAGCATCTTTCCCCAGCTGGAAGGAAGTCGGGTTGGGATATGTGATGACAGCTTTGCTGTTGTTCTTATCCTAGGCTGGAATTAGATAAGCAGTGGCCTACTCCAAGGAGACACTGGAGTGTCAAAGGGACCTATAGGTCACTCTTTTCAGTCATTAAGAAAAAGTGGTTGCTTGGTTTGACCTTGAGCTGCCTGGTGTCTAGGCAGTGTGTCACTCTCATACTAACTTCTGCTCTCTTGTTTTTCTTGTCTTTCACAAAAAAATCCCTTTCTTTTTTTTTTGAATGAGCACTAACACACATATCATTAAGCACTAGGCAAATGTCTCAGCAGATTCGAGATAATATGAGTGCTCTCTATGCCTTAAATAAGGTGGCTATAAAATTGAAAAACCTCCTAGGTTTTAACCAGTTTTCTGTGTCTAATTAGTTAAGATGTCTTATCAACAGCCTGTGTAGTCTGTATGGTATTTGTGACATTGCACAGGAATTTCAGCAGCCATCTGCTTTCTCACACAGTATTCTCTGCTGTGCTTGTTTGCCTGCTCTAATTTTCATTACTTTAACTTTTCTTAACATAATAAGATAACAAAGTTTCTGTAATATCAAACCTATGAAGTAAGAATTCAAAGACAAATGACAAAAGATGAGTTTGCAGTTTGAATGTCAGTTTGAATGTTTGATGCTTTGTTAAGTCTCTATACCTATGTTCACATAGATGTTTTTACTTATTTTCAGTACAGCAAAAAAAGTAGGAATTTTATTTAAGCCTCTTTCTTACCTTAAGGACTGGAGACAGTATTTAAAGGTGGGAAAATCTGACCTCTATTTCTTGTTTATGGTCAGTTTTTTCTATTATACAGAATCTTTCAATTGTGTGCCTACTTTCAGTCAGGTAGGTTCTAACATAAATGTTTTTCTTCTCTTATATATATATATACATAAGAGATTATAATATATAAGAAGGCACTACTCACGTCTACTTCTGTCTAATTCAAAACAGAATTGGACACAACAGCAAGGAGGCAAAGCAGAAAAAAGGAAGCTAAAATAGAAAGCAAAGTGGTCTTCTGTTCTTAAAAAAAATGCATGTATACTGATAAGAATTTTCTAATATACGGTAAAAAAAAAATCCACAAATGGATTCCTCTCTAAAAATGTATTCCAATATGCAGATTGAAACTGTCCAAAAGTATAATAATATTTTTTTAAGTGCATGAACTGTGTTTGACAACCTGTTATACTATGTGAGGATTCCCTTATCACTTCCCTTGTTACTTTAGTAACCGTCAGGCTACAATGAAGTGGCTTGTTTGATCTTTGATTGTGCTGGACTACCTATCCACCTCAGAGTTTATTTTAGATCAGAGGAGTATCTCCCATTAAGGGAGAAATTTTGATTCTTAAATTTATAGTGGAGGACCACCAGCACTTTTCACCGTAAGAATGGTGGATAGAACTGCTTAGAAAAAAGGAGAAGATACAAAAGAACATATCATGCTTGAGGGAGAGTGAGTGGCATTGAAGGAGGGTAGTAAGAGGCTCAAATTGTGTTGATTTTCTCTCTCTTTACTGTGTGGTTGTTTCCTCAGACCAACACGGATGTATGGTATTCCAACATTTAGGTATGGCAATCGTGATTACTCCAGATTCTCAAGTGTGATATTTTAAGTGTGACAAAGTTAAATAAATAGGTAAAAAATCCTTTTATTTTTATCAAAAGAATAAGGGAAATATCCCAGGGTACAGCATATTTTTTACAAAAATGAGAATGTATTACAGTCAGATCTCATGGATCCATTTGGTCTCTGTAAAGAAAACCCGAACTGTGCCTCCTAAGAAAGATTTCATTTCCACAGCCTCTTTGCAGTCTGGTTGCTTAACAGACATTTTGCAGGTGGAATTAATTTTACTCAGTAAAATTCTTTAAACTATTGTTATGCAAATATTCTATTTTATATATAGAAAATGAAGAATTAGCTAAAGATTTCTTGTTTGGTAATTTTAACTGCATATCCATTTTTTAACTATAGCTATCTGCTTGCATTTCTCTACAAGGAAGCTGGACAAATAGAGAGGCCCAAGCTAACTTTTACTAAGCTATCAATATTGTGCGTTTCATGATTGGGCTTATTACTCTTATTAAGATTTGATATTGTAGGTATCAGAGTACCAAAGCTTTATGGAAAGCCTAGGGTACTGGTCTTTTTCGTCACTGTATGTGTTTGGCTATTTCACCCCTCGAAGTTCACTTCTTTTGTTATACTTTGTAAATTGTACAGTAATTCACGGTAATGTTATGTATGACTCTCAGTGTTTTGAAAACTTCTATAAGTGTGGGCAGAATGGATGGCTTGGTGTTACAAAACAATAAACTAAGCCTTTTATTATCAACTGATTAAAATTAACATGCCCTAACACTAATAAAAGTGCGGATTGAATTTTGTTAAAAATCCTATTGCCTGAATTATATATAAATTATGGGAATAATTTATATATAATGTGTAAAAGTGGTTTTAGTGATTTTTACAAACCATACTGGCACCTTACACTTATTATCAGTAAGGAGTTTTTGTGTTTTCCAACCTTCTTAATTTTTCACATGAATATTTTAAACTAGAGTCTCCAAAATGTCCACAGACATTTTACTATGCAGAATGGATTGCTTCAGTCAATTAAATGAGTAAATTAATAATTTCCCTTCAAGATATATTTTCTGCATTTTTGCTGCTTTCAATGTCAATAATTATTCATAATAGTAGTACCTGGTTCAAGAATATAAGTTAATTACAAAGTGTGATCTATGCATACTATTGTTATTCCCCACTATGAAAATTTGATTTCTTAAATCTTAGACTTGAATTCTTGACATTTTTTAATTTATGTAGGTTTTTTTGTATCTCATTGCTTGCACGCTGACGTATTGAGACATTGTACGTGGTTAACTTACTCCTTGCACTTTAGGAAGAATGGCACATCTTTCTGATCTCCTTATGTACCTGCCAACAATTACTACTGCATAGCCTGTAACTCCTCTCCTGCACAGATGCAGTCAAGTTTCAGAAACCAAATGTCCTGTGACATCAGAGTTTTGTCATGCTCAAAACAGGCAATATATCCAAAATAACAGCAACAGGATCATATTCCCTTCAAATCAGAATAGATGTTGTTTGTTTTAAGATATGAATACCCATGTGAAAAAAGCCACACTCTTCTGTTTATGGACTAATTTGGTAGTTGGAACTCCTGTAGAATCAGTTGTAGTGTTCCTATACTGTTACTGTGAAGGAATTCAGTGTTTTGAAATGAAAAAGAAGGAGAACTCTGGAACCACTAAAACAGTCAGTCTTGTTGCTTTGAAAGCCAGCAGAATACCAGAACAAACTATAGTAAATGCATTTATAACTACTTAGTAGATAATGAGGCAATAAATAAATCAATGAACAACTAACTGACCAACCAAGCATCATGTGAAGATTTGGCAAGTGTTTCACAAGACAGGATGGTGATTAAAAATGATCTAGACAAATGGGAGGAATACTCAGAAATCAAAAGTGGGTCAGAGAACAAATAGCAGTTAGTAGTATAACGCTGATGAAGAAAAGAAAAGCATTTTTGTCATGTATTGCTAGGAATCTATTAAGAAAGGTGGAAGAATTCATTAGTCAATGTGGTGCTTGGAAAGCCTCACTTGGGTACTGCTTCCTGGAATTGCTACCACTGCAGATTGGAGGGGATCTATAGAGTAGTGGTGAGAATGAAAAGAGCTTTGGAAGACATAATTTACAAGGAATAATTGAAGGAATTAGATTTTTTAATATCTAGGAAATGGAAGACAAAAAGTGGGAGATGTGGTAACAGTTTTATACTGTGTAAAAAGTCAAAAGGAATAAGGTAGTAGATGAATCTCTTCTGCTGATAGAAGAAAAAAGAGCAACTGTTAACTAGAAAGAAATAGCTAAGGTCACACCTGTAAGGGTTGTAAAAATTATTCAGAATATTACAGAGTTTCCTTTCTAGAAGTGTTGAAAAACAGGTTCAATAAACCTCTGTCAGGGATATTTAATTTTTATTTAATTTTTTCAAAGTGCATCGGTACTTGTTCCTACAAGTTTGATACCTCTTTTTTCTGGATGTTGCTGAAAAAATTGCCAGTTGCATGCAGAGAAGAGCACCAACACTGTAATTCCATCAGGCCCTGTAGCTTGTGGTGGATGGCTCTGTGTTACACTTTGGATTTTAAGCTATATTAAGAAATATTAAGAATTCACCTTTATTCTTGGGTAAAATACCACATGCAGTTTTAAAAAGATGTTCATTCATTTTGTGTGATGACCAGATTCTCTTTTCTTAGTTCTTGTTCCTTTTCAAGTTTCTCTGAATTACTCTAATTAAGTGGAATAAAAGTAGATTTAGGCTAAAGGAACCCTGAACTGAAGGAAGTCAGATAAAAACATTCTTTATAAATTGCGAACTGTATCATTAGGTTGAAGTAAGTCTTCATTTCTTTATGATGCCAGGAAAAGCAAACATAGGTTGTCTTTTCAGAAGCAGATAACTGCATGTTGACAGGGGAGAACACATCTTGTACATTTAACTACGTTCACAGAATATTTTGACTATTTATCCTTAGCTGCCATTTTCAAAGTCAAAGTTCTAACTCAATACGACAGATATTACAATATTTCTACCTGAAATTTCCTCGAAAAAGTCTGTGTGTACTTTAAACATCATTTGAAGTTCATACTCAAAACCTGCAGACAAGCCTGAGTGAACTTGCCACTCTACCTACAATGGACCTGCTGCCTGGCAGCACATTGAAGTTCTTATCCAGAAATAAAAAAGGTTTGGTCTTCAAACACACCTATGATAGAAACTAATCAGATAACATACAATGACGTTCTTTGCAGAGAGAAACCCCAGGCTTATAAATTAATCTATGTGGAAATTAAAGAGAATGTTTTTTCCTATAGCTCTCCATAGCCAATATACCTGAACTACACTACTGGATGGCTTTCTACTGAGGTATGGTACGATTATGTTCAGAATCCTTTGCTTCTGAACGTGCACAAACAGACATTTCTGCCTGTTATAATTAGCAGT
Source organism: Pyrocephalus nanus (assembly GCA_038380795.1). Classification (NCBI taxonomy): domain Eukaryota; kingdom Metazoa; phylum Chordata; class Aves; order Passeriformes; family Tyrannidae; genus Pyrocephalus; species Pyrocephalus nanus. The sequence continues at coordinate 47,438,035 of CM076260.1, forward strand.
TTCCAGCATCCACTGTACTAACTTGTGATCTTCAACTATTTGAAAATATGTACATATCATTAGCAAAGCTCTTTCAATTCCCCTGCAACTTTGAGATGATTCTTATTCGGTTTCAAGTGGAAAGTACCAGATGAGACTTTGTTTTCATTAATTAACATAAATAGGTATACATATCCCCAGGATGAGAAGAATTTTCCTTTTTATTTGTCAAGTTAAAAACAGTGGTTTGGGGCTATGAACAAAGAATAAGGGTTTTAAAAATCATGAGATAGATGTCCTAGATTGCTGAAGTGTGAGAGTTTTCTGCTTAAAAAAACCCTTGTCATTTCTTCAAACATACTTGATAGAACTTACAGACAGTGCTTTAAAGGCTTCTTCTTAGCAGTTGCAAACATTCCTGAAAGAATTTAATCAAGTAATTCAAAATTGCACAGCTTTCAAATGATGACTTTTAGAGAAGACAGAGTCAGATGAAGCTTTCCGGGTTTCATGCTGCACTGTAGCCTCCATATTTCAAAACAGGGAGGTGGAAAGATCCACCTGAAATGTATATTAAAATGTATTAAAGAGAGAAAACCAAATGTTGAATTTTGGATCCCTGTGGTCAGGGGGGCATCTTCCTGTTTATTATAAGTGATGGACAAATATTGGCAGCATAAAATTGTCATGTAGTTGCGAACTTGGTGTTAGCAAGTTAGGCCAACCAGCACCTCCAAAGCTGTGTGTGACTCTTTTATGGTAGAACTGTAGAACTTAAGCAAAATAATAATAAATAAATACAGCTTCAGCACTAAGTTGGATTGGACTCTGGTGCATGAGTATAAGGCAATAGTCATTGCCCCTTGAGGATTTCTGCCATTAGTTCGAATCAAAACACAAGTGCATGTGTTTTATATAGCAAGGTTTATAGTAAAGATTTTTAGAAATTTTCTTTCTTGAATGCTGCTTTTGAGTGCAAAAAGAAATCAGGGGTCAGATCACATTTTAATTAAAGAAGCCTCAGGAATTTACATTTCTGATTTTCATAGCAGGTGTAATTTAGAGCAATCTTTGAATAATACAGAAGGATAATTTTCCCTTGGAGCTTGGCAGGTTTTGCTAAATGACTAATTTTCTTCAGGCTGAATTCTGCTCTGAAAAGAAAATTCAATCAAAATTAGGCTGCCTATTGTTACTTAGCAAACATTTTTGGACTTTTTTCCATCTTTCTTCATTCATGTGAAAAATTAATGGAAAAATTACATACTCATGCCATGAATGTGAATCGTCACTTATTGCATACAAAGTAAAGAAATAAACCATTTTTTTTCTTAAAATAAAGCAAGACCAATAACTTTGGAAGAATAGACTGAGGGGAACAGTCAATACTGTGAGTTTAGAGAAGTTGTACACTATATGCTTTATTGTTGGTTCTGGTTCGCACAAGGTTGGCTGCAGCTATTAGCAGTGATGAGTGTGTTTGTGGCATCTGCACAGGTAAGGCATTTTACCTCATGGGACATAAATCAAATCTTTCTTGATCATTAAAATTATTTGGTAACTTCAAAATTCAAAGCTTTATCACTTGAAGTACTTAAACAATTTCATTTTCAGAGATAATGAGACATTTTTTTAGTGTCACTGTTCAATTCTTTGCCCAAATTTAGAACTATTTCAAGACTAATTTTTTTCCTGAATATCAAGGAAAAAGTCGTAAATGCGCCTCTAAGATGTGTAGTTTTCCTGAACAAACCCGAGGTTTAAATCCAAATATACTTCAGGTATTTATAGGCTTAAATAAGTTATACTGGTCTTATTTGTACTTGGGATGGCCCTTAGGAAAAGATGGAGTCTCATCAGAAAGCTTGGTCAGATCAGGATAAAAGTTTATACCAGGTCTTCTTGCAACTACCCCTCCTCCAGCAGGTTTTGTGTCAGAGATTTCAAAACCCTCCACATTTAAAAATAAAAATTAAAGCAAAAATCCCTTGCTCTTTTCAGTGGGACTAACTTGAATGAGAATTGTCACAAACAAAAGCAAATTTCTAACGTGTGTTTAATGAAAAAAGAAAATATGAATCTGGTAGATGAGATTTTCTGATTTAATTTCAGGCATTTTTTTTCCGACTGTTTTAAGGAAATATACATTTCTTGGAGGCCCAGGGCACTGCCTAAACCTATTGCTTGCTAAACATTGCCTATGTTTTTCTGATTAGTTATTCTGCTGCATATTGCCTTGGAAACCCAAAAGGAGCTTTTACATTGCTATGGAAACTAATCAGTATAACTCTACCTATATTTCACTTGTAGACCAGGTGATGTAAAAGCCAAAACACATACCTGCATGGATAGAACATGATATACAGTTGTTTATTTTTGTAGTTTTCTTTTTAATTAAGATAAATACTAGGTGATGCTGAAACAAGTGTCTGTTTTGCTCTGCTGCAGGGGAATAAAGAAACCATTCTCACTTTCTGTCATGTGTTATTTTAATTCACAAGTTTTACAGTCAGTCTTTCAAGGATTATGACACAAATCTAAGATTAACATTGACTTTGGTTTTGTAAGTGCTTTAACTGGTATTTTACCAAACCTAAATTATATGCTTCTCTAAATGGCAAGGATGTAGTTATGTTTTGCTATAAACATTGGAGAATTACTGTCTTAATCTGACAGTTAGAAGAACCTTTCAACCCACATTAAACTACAAACCCATGCTGCCTTCTTCTTTACTAACTTTATTACCTTCTAAATTGTTACCAAAATATTTTACACTCTTGTTTGACTTATGAAAGACTCACCCAACCTCTTTGGAGTTTTTTAAAGACCTTATTCAACTAGAAAGATTTATTTTCTGATTAAACTATGCAAAAAATGGTTGTGTATTTTTTCTTTTATATTTTAATTTTATAGTTTTCTCTGAGTGGTCTCTCTATAAAATTATAAAGAAATAAGAAATAATAAAGAAAATAAACCATCATGACTTCATTCTTCTTTGTGTATTTATGCACACCTTTGTATAACTGCAGAATCATGCAGTAGGACTTATATAAATTCTACTTTACAATGAAGTGGTATTTTTCTTTTGCTCAATAGATTTTTTCTAATTGTTGTAGAATTTTGAATGATTGTAGAAAAATACACATGGACCATCTTATCATTCCCATTTGAGGAACCTCAGCGATGTGGGAATATCAAACTAAAGAAGCAATGTATGGCTTTGTCATGAAATACATAATTTAACGTATATTTTCATTGGTTTCAAGTTACATTTACTGAAAGGCTGAAAATATATAAAAAGTTTGAGCAGTCATAGGATTTAGCCCTATGATTCCATTTCTGCCCTTGCATCTACACAGATGGATCCCAGCTCCTCTGTGAAGCTCTGCTGACTTGAAGAAACAAAGCCATCTGTCAGTGGGCCATGACATAAATTTCAGGATCTGTCCACAGGAATTAAATGACATATGCAAGACTCAACAGTTTCTGTACCACCTCAAGCTGAAACTCATTTCATATTGACCTCTGTTTTGAACAAACTGGTTTAAGAGGTGATAAATAAGGCAGAGTCAGAGGTTAATGCCAGCCTGACCTAGGGCAAGATATTTTCTAATCAAACATTTTCCCCTTATCAATCTGTTTACATGGAAACTTTCACTTTTTCTGACGGTAGAAACTTGGTCCCTCAAAAATGTTTTGACCACTATACCATAACTAGTTTTTAAGCTGAAGCCTAGAGTGGAAGATAAGAAGAATATGGTCGGGTATTGACATAAGTACTTTATTGCAAAGATTATTCCACTTACTCCTGTAATAGCCAGAAGCAGATATGAGTTGCATCTGGTAGGAACCTGTCAGTTCTCAAAACATTTGTGAAAAGAGGCACATGTTGGCAGTATCAAGATATAGGGTCATTTCAGGAGCAAATAAAGTACCAAATGGTAAAGCAGATGGCACTTCTACCCCATTAGTCCTACTAGAGCCCACAAGTCAAGGAAGAGATGAATGTATTACCAATGTACCAGACATATCTGTAGAGAATATCTGTCCCAGAAAACTCACCTTTGAAGTCAGAGAAGAAATTATCCTCTAATTTAGGGAAACTGGGAACAAAAACCACTGAAAACCCTATAGCAAGCCTGAGGGAATGGAAGTCCATTACAGAAATCCATAGTGAGTCGTTAAGTTTCTCCTTCCTTCACTTCAAACTCCCACCCCCATTTTACATCATCTAATTGATTTTTTTAGTTCATTCTTGCAGAAGCACCAGACTTGGTCCTCCATGGGAAGGTGCAGTTCTTTGTTTCTGGCATTTGCTGGATCAAGGTTAAAGTGGATGTAGTCCAGCTGAGTAGAAAAAAGTGAAAACATTCCTAGTCTCCTATTCTATAAGCATGTGCTCCTTTTCAGAAAAATGAGGATCTCTACTGAAACTTCTGAACTGCTCACCCGAGCACTTTCTCAGATGTAGGGCTTTTGGTATTTACTCTGAATGTGTGCTCTTGGGAATGAGTGTAAGTTTATGCAACTCAAATCTAATTTGAAATCATAACTTACAGTAAAATTACTCTAATATTTATAATTAGATTCCACTATTTGGTTTTCTTCTGTGTTTTCTGTTTTCATAGAATTTCCTTAGCCTTTCATGTTTATCTTTTCTCTCGTGTTCTTGCTGCTAGCTGTCAGAGGGAATGGAAAATAATTACTGAAATTATTATTAAACATCTGTGGTATCAAATGTCATTTGTTGGTCACAAACAGGGGAATTTTATTTCCCGTGGTCATTAAAACTAAAGCACAACTCTCCTGGAAATGTAAGGCACATCCTCACAGATACTCACAGATACTGAAATTCCTCTAATCAGATAAATTTAATTCAGTGATGGTGAGATGCTTAATGGTATCAGCTATTTATCAGATAGAAACAAAAAGGGAGCGAGCGATGGAAAGAAGCCAGCAATACTTTTAGGATCTGCCTTTTTTTCCCTGATCTCTTGACTGTGTGTAATTTACTTTGACTTTCAGTCTAGCTTTATTTAATTTGTGTTCATTTGCTGTGTAGAGTGGCCAGTTAAGTCTCTATTTGGCTTGTTATACTTTTCTTTCTCTGGGTGGTCTTTATTTATTGGATAGTTTGTTCTATGATCTTCATCTCATTTAGTTGTCTTGCAAAGTGTGATTTGATAATTAAGGCTACAAAGTCTTTGATGATATGTTTTTATTTGTTTTTTAACTCTCATTTCTCCCTATCTAAGGATCAGGGGATGATGAAACATATTCTGATACTTGCCTTTTCCTAGTAAACAGGGTTTGCTGACAGTGTTAACTTTCTTCATTTGAATGCCTGGACATAGAGAAGTTCAATCTCTCAGTCAGCTTGTAAAACATGTTGCTGTGAATGAGGAAAAGATGTGATCCTGCCCACTGAATTTGTCTGTAAGTTGCAGGTCTTCCCAGGTGGAGTTTTAGTTTGGCCTGTGCTTGAGCACAGCCACATATGGAAAGCATATTGATGGATAACTCCTGTGGGTTACACATCAGTAAAAATGACCAGAATGTTGAAGCTGCCAAAGGTCCTACTACCTAGAGAAGGTTAATGTATTAGTAAATCTTGATGGTTGGTTTCCTGCAGGCAGGGTACAAATATTTCCACCTAAAAGTGAAAAGCACAAGTCTTTGTCATCACTTTGCTTAAAAGAGAGCAAAATGTCAAATGACTGAGCAAATTCTTGCAGCCTTCTCATTCGATTGCTGTCACAGAGGGAATTTGAGACATGTCTTTGACACATGTCCATAGCGATGACTCCCTTCATGCTTTATGTGAAAAGTGGCAGTGCAGAGACAAATGTATTCTTTATAATGGAAAGAAAATTTTTCACCTACTTCCACTTTTTGGTTTTCTGTGCAGTAGAAAGAAAAAAAACCAAGAACTCAAAACATGAAAACTTTGGTGAAACCCTGGCTACCCTAAGCTTAGCTATCAAAATATCTGAAATGCAATTTTAGAAGTAGACAGAGAAAACTGTAAGAAGATCCACAAATACTAGAAAACTGCTCTTGTATCCAAATGAACAGATGCTTCTTTCTGACAGAGGACAATCTCTAAAAGGGTTAATTAAAAGCAGTAATACTGCGACATGATATGCACTCAAAATGGGTTGGAATAATGTTAAAAAAAAGATACAAGGAATAATATGAGAAAAGAACTATAAAAGAAACAGTCATACTGGAATAGAAAAATACAAACAGAGTAAAAATATATTGCTCTTTCACCACATAACTGTAAGTGTTGTATTAGTTATAGCAGTAGTAAGAAGATTTAAGAAGGATCTGTGATTTCCAAGATAACACTACATCTTTAAGAAAAAAAAAATCTTTCCTGTGCCTTGTTTTTTTCACTGACACTAATTTTTTTCCATTAGAACCATTACTTCAGGTCAGAATTGGGTCCTAATTGATGTGGCATGGAAGAATAGGGCTCATTTTCAGCACAGCTTGCAGGAGAATTGAACAACTTTGATCACTTTTACTAGGAGTCCTACCCCTTATTTCTGCTCAGTGTGTGCTGAAGATTTTCCCCAACACTGGGACATATTTGCAATTCCAACAAAAAGTCTTTGGAAAAAATGCAATATTTTATGCAGTCTTGGAGGGCAAAGGTGGGAGTGGGTGGAAAAGGAGCAATTTTCTTTTTGTAGAGGTCACATTTCATTTTTGAAGTCTGTGGTGTTGTAGATAATCAGGTGAGATAACTATGTCCACTGGTGATTGAGCCTGACCCATGTCTGCTTGAGTGATAGGAACTGTGGATCTGGCATGATATCAATGTATTGGAGACCATATCAATGTCTATAAGCATCTGAAGGGAGGATGCCAAGAGGATGGAGCCAGGGTCTTCTCAGCAGCACTGAGCAATAAAACAAGAGGCAACATGCAGAAACTGATGCACAAGAGGTTCCACTTGAATAATAATAAGAACTTTACAGTGTGAGTGACCCTGCACTGGAACAGGTTGCCCAGAGTCTCCCTCACTGGAGATATTCAAGAACCATCTGTACAGAGTCCTGTACCATGTACTCTAGGATGGCCCTGCTTGTGCAAGGAGGATGGAGCAGATGCCCACTGTGGTCCCTTCCAACCTTACCCATTTTTGATTCTGTGATTTTTCACTGAAGAGCAAAATAACTGTATTACATCTCTATGTTCACCTCTTTGGATTGCTATTAAACAAAAACTAGAGAGTCCAGCAGAATAACTAATCTAGCTGTTTTATATCTGTATTTTCATGGGGTTCAGTGTATCCCCATCCTTTTTCCCTCCCTTATCTTGGATGTTTGTACATATAGATATAAGAGCTTAGATAGCATGTTCCCTTCTTCTCTGATTTGTACCCTGAAATGGAGAAATCAAAGAACTGACTTCATCAGCAAACCTATTGCAGTGACTGCTTATGTTATCCCTGGTCATGATTTTTATTCCTGACCTCTATCAGCATCAAGGGCTTCAGAGAAGTCACAGTGGTGAAGAACCAACACAGAAATTGGATGTTGACCATGAGGATTGAGCTTTGTGCCTTGAGGATCTCTGAGGAAGGACTGAAGCTTTTACATTTTGGTAAGGAAAGGTGCAGGACTAGCATATTTGATGGAAAATGAAAAAAAGGACCATGGCACAGAAATATTCCTACAGCATGGCTGCCAGAGAATGTAACAGAAGGTGGTAAGAGATCTGTGTTTTTAAACCAAATGTATTTTTTAATTCAAGAATTTGACCCCAAGTCTGTCTTGTCACATGTCACAAAGAAATTTGCTGTACTTGAAACATTGTGATTTGCGGTTTGTTTTTTATTTTTTATTTTGTTTTGTGTGTTTGTTTGTTTGTTTGTTTCCTGAATCACTGAAGCATTATTTTATTCTCTTTTCTGTCAGAAAAGATCACATTTGTCTTACAGTAAGCTTAGGAAAACTGCCATAATTTTTATTTCATCATGCAAACTCATGTCATAACTGGACATATGTTATTTTTCCTGTTGGCCTGAGGGTTGTATCACACACTATTAGTTTAAAGAATGTGACTTGAGCCCGCCTAAAATGGGAAAGGTTAAACTCTGTAATTAATCCACTGCATTGTGTGAGTTACACGACACACAAACATCCACTTGCTGCTCTGAAGTTCTTTATCTTTTTCTCTCTGACTTTAAAATTGTCACGATGAAGCCCTATTTCATGTAAAACCTTATGGTCCAACTACTAGTTTTTCATCTGCTCACCCCAAGCCTTTTTTTTTCTTTCTTTTTATCTTGTTGGGGGACACCTATAATCTCTAAATGTTTCCTGCTTTTCCGTACTCTACACAGAAATGTTTGGTCTTCAAACCTTCACACCATTGTAGCCCAAGAAGTGCCAGTGCCTTAAGCTTCTGTGTAAACAGAAACATCTTATTCCTGCATTAGCCTTTCTTATGCTGCCTCGGAGAAACCCTTCTAATTCCAGACTATGCCCCAGCCAGCACAGCTGAAAGAAAAAAAAAGAAAAAAAAAAGGGATGTCAATAGTTTCAATGAGGTATTTTCACTGAAGAGACATGGATGTTTACAGATTACTGAACCAATAGATGTTTATAGTTACAGCAGCTCAAAATAAAAGGTGCTTTTATAAAAGTTGAACTATTTTATACCACAGTGTGTTGTCATGTCCTGGAAGAAGCTTTTCAACATTTTCTTCAAATAAATTTAGTTCTGCTCAAGCACTGACTGAAAATAGAAGCCCATGTAGATCAAGAAAGGTTAAATAACCCCAAGCCAAAACCCAGCCCCTGTCCAGATGTTGCCATCTGGTCTCCAACTTTCTTTTTACTTACATATTTCTCTGAAAATCCCTCCTCAAATCCCTTCTCTTTCAACCTGACTGCAGCGTTCCAAGTGGGACAGAGAAGGCAGCGTGGCTTTGTTTTACTTGGAAAACATTCACACTGCCACTTCTTTGAAGAAATGGCTGTGTTATGACTGGCAGTTTTCAGGGTTTTTTTCGTCTGTTGTTTGTTAGCAGTCTTTAGCAGCTGCTGCAGCTGGGAGGAGAGGCTTGCTCCAGTCAGAGTCAGAGTGCAGGAACCCAGAAGGACCTTGGAGCACAAGCACCTGCCTCAGCCACAGGAGGTAACAGTATGGGATGGTTCACCTCTGCACACTAACAGGCCCATGAACAGGGATCTTTTCATGGGGAAAGAGTTACCCCTCGTCACTGGGGCCATGGCTGATCTTGTTGCTGCAGATGTGCAGACCTCCTGCTCTCAGGCATGGGCTGAGTGGAGTGCCTTCACTCCCACTTCTGGTTTCCTGACCAGTCACTGGCATGAAGCATCTCTTGGTCCCCACTGACATGAAAGCTCTTCGGGTCTCACAGATCTACCCAATTTATAAGCTGAGAGAGGATCTGACACTACTGCATGCTACAGAGCATCAGAGCACCAGAACACTTTCCCTATACTCACTGACAACCTCACTTCAAGTTTAATATCAACTGTTTTATTTTCTGTGGGTTTTTTCCTCACATTTCTTTCAGTTATTGTGTGGTTACACATGGTAAAGGAAAACTGCTGTTCGAAGAGAGCTCTGTTTTGCTATCAATCAAACTCACGCAGCTTGGCTGGCTTTTGGAATGTGGTGGCAGTGATTACCTTTCTGCTGGAAAATTTTCCCTTCCCTTGGGGAAGTGTGCAGGGAAATATGTTGGTATGCAGCCATACATTCACCATGTAACTCATCACTGCAAGTCGGCACTTGCTGCCTCTGACTGCTCTCAGCATCTTACCAAGATGGTTCAGTATGATTCTACCTGAATATGCCCCTGAAACCACTCTCCTTTTAGAATATAAATATCAGATCAAAGTCAGCCCTGTCTTTAAGGGGTCTTATACCCTCAGATCCTAAACATGAAGGACCTGAAATTCCAGTTTGCAGATGAACATTCCTTGAGTGGGAGCAGTTGTGAAATGGGCACAAGCTGCAAATTCAGATGAGAAGTGTGAACATCAGGTTTTTCTCAGACACTTTAGTGAGACCTCGAGGAGTTGTGCTGTAGTGTGTCAGCTGTCATAATAAAAATGTCCAACCACCATGGCCTTGCTCCCATTCAATTGCAGCAGAGAGCATGATGATACTTCAGCCCAGTTGTTACTCAATTTGACTAGCACTAGGAGAGAGGCATTATCATTGCAGAATAAAAATCTGTCAGTTTTCTGACTTTCTGTGCCTGCATATTTCATTAGGGATCCAAATAGTTAAACATCCATGGAGGAAAACTGGATCTTGTACTGCTTTGGGGAAAAATAATAGACTAGCAGAGCTATTTGAAGGTGATAGGATATCTCTCTGCCAGTGGAATGGGAGCAGAAAAATGGCTTCAGGGCCCATATGAAACCCATTGCACAAAGTAGAGATTTTTGTTTCCAGCAAGGGCATTTAATCATGTCTGAAATGCCTGTCTAAAGGGATCTGTAGTTCTGAGATTATCTCTGTAAATTCCTACAATAATAAAAATGGCTCTTATCCAGAAATGTAGGCTCCTGTGATATAAATCACAAAACACTATGGAATAGCAGTTAATCTGCCAACAAAACTGACTTATTTCAAAAGAGGACACACAAGCCCATTCCATCTTCATGGAGCCCCAAACAACTTTCAAACTTGGCCCTTTGCATCACTGAACAGGAGTGATTAAAATTGTGTCTCACATAGCATTAAATATTTCTATGCTTTGACATAGTAAAAGATTCACCTTAGATTTGGTGTCATACTACACTATATTGGTTCTCTGTGACAACAACACATAGGTATTATGATGACACGAATTATTGCATGAGGGGAGGATCAAATGTCTTAGTTAATCTCAGAAGATGAATTCAATCAAATCTCAACATTTCAGAAAGTCAAACGAGCATTTCAGTTTGGTTCTCCAAAAGTATAACCTGACTCCAGACGTCTGTCTTGCCTATTGGATTTAAAAAGTGAGCAGTCTTCTGACCAGCTATGTGGAGCATTTAATCAGACAACAGGGCTCCAGAAAAAAAGCAGGAAGGGCTGAAATCCCATAAGTTTTTCCATCATGATTTGATGCAAGCTGCCAAGAATCATTTATTTTAAAATGTGTGAAGTTTGCTTTCGGCCTGAGAGATGTTGGTTTTCAGAATGTCACCATGGAAACTGTTGACAGAACTGGCAGAAAGTGATCCACTTATCCCACAGGATTCAGCAAAAAGCAGTGCAATACACAGTCTGTGCTGTTCATGTTTGGCATTCAACAAGACTAATTTCTAGGGGTTATGAATAACACTTAGCCCTGGTGTTACAACTTTTAACAACCAGGGTAGTAATCAATTATGTAAATCTCACTAAAAAGTGTATGAAATCTATGCAGACAAAATCACTTGTAATTGTGAACAAACTGAAAAATATCTCTAATAGGGATAATAAAGATCAATAAAGACATTATGACATTTTAAACTGAAATATCATAATGTAACACAGTAGGGTTAGAATGGAATCAAATGCAGTTGCATATTGTTAAACACTGAACACAGTTATCAGCTGAATTTATAAAAAGTGACTTTCCTTTTTTGTTAGCTTAAAGCTGATGTCAGGAAACAGAAGTAGTAATTGCTACCTCTTCATTTATTTGTTTAATTACTTTCACAAATAAATTATGAAAACTCAGTCTGATGAAACAGTCATCTCAGCACATCCCTGGAGTGGTAAATATGAGATCCATCAGGAAACCAGCACTTGAGCTCAGCCGCCATTCATGTTGCATCAAAGTTGTTCCTAACTGGTTGACAGCAGAACTCTCTCAGTAACAGGAGTAGCCTAAATGTAATTGGCTCCAAATATTTTAAGACAAACAATTGCCCAAGCACTCAAATGCCTGGTGAAAGATACCCACAGCATGTAGGAGGTATGACCCAGAAGTGCTCTCGCAGCACTCGATGATGCGCCAAACACAGACAGGGTTAGCCTTGCATTTTAGAAATCACTACTAGAGGTGTTAATACCTTAGCAGATATACATGAGTTTTGGTCCTATTAGAAGGAATATCTATGACTTTTACATTAGACAGTGATTTAAAAATTGATTTAGGGTCAAACCTTTCATCACCTCCTCCAAAGAGTGTGCTCTAACCACTACCATGCAGTCACACCTCTTCCACCTCAGTCATGTGATCCATCAGCAAACAGCTCAGACCCCTTTGCTTCACCTAGTCGATATTTTGTGTTTTCTTCTGAGACATGAGATCTGGTGTGCTGAATTATCATTCAAATTAGATTTATTAGCCACAGGCCTGGACCAGATTTAAGTATGACTGCACTATAAAGTGGGTAGAGAAAATCATAGGCTATCTACACTTCTCTGTGCACATTAAGAACCTTTATAGAACCAATAAAATTAACAGTCAGTTTGTATCTGTTTGCATCTCAGTTTGTTCAGTGTGATCCATTCTGGTCACAAGCCCTAAATAATATTCCCTGTAAAGAAGGATTTAAATGCATCTTGGACACTGTGTACTCTCCTTACAATTCTAGACTTCAAGAAAGTCTTTTACACTTCCCTATTTTAGCACATCACTTTTGGAAATTGGCAAATGTTACCTCATTTTAGTTTTGCTTAATTAGAAGATCACTGAAAAACATATCTGACTGGTTTGTACATTTTTCTAATCTAGTCATGGTAAGCGAATCCAAATTAATAAAGTTACTTTATTTTTTCTCTCTTTTTTTAATTATTTATTTTTAAATCAAAATATGTCATTTTTTTTACCATAGCTAAGTCACAAAGCTTATTTTTAGGGAAGAAAAAACTAAAACAACTCAAACCCACTTTTGATAATATCAAATATTTTTGCTGTTAGGCTCTGACTAGTTCTAAAGCTTGGTCTGAGATTTTTAGATTCTGTCATATGCATCTGATTTTTTACCTGTGTATTTCTTTTTTAACACTGAATATGAGAAAGTTAGTAGGCATTTAATCCCGAATAGTAAAATACTCCATCTGTTCCACAGTTTATTTGTTTTAATCTGACAGTGCTCTTGCCAGGGCAGTTTAGCAGTGCTCTGTTCACTCTGGAAATTAATTGGAGGTTCACCTAGATTAGACGTTTGCATGCAGTGCACCACAATAATAAAAGCAACAGGGAAGGGTAATAGGTCTCAGATTTTCTGCTTGTTGGAGCCTGAGTTACAACAGTGTTATAGACTGGCATTACAGTCAAAAAACAGTGGTTGTCTGGCTACTTAAACTGCCACTCTGATAGAAGCCATGTCCTGTCTTGTTGTCTGGAAGGTATTAAAGAAATAAAAGCAGATATGAAGATGTTCTTCAACATCTGGCAACATTTTTTCTGTAAACCACATTCCAGGGTAGAGGCTGTCAATGTGAAAAACATTTATATACCTCTCCTTACCAACAAGGCATCTGTCTTTTAACCCTACGGGGAATTAAATGAAAAATCCCTGTTACAGGAAGGTTAAGGGTGAGCTTTTGTAGTATAAAAGGCAGGAAATTCAGAGTTAAGAGTCTATTGCAACTTTGTGAGAAGTTCCTTCGCTATGACCCAAGGGCAGTGAAGTACCTAAGCACAAGCTTACCTTTAATCTTAAAGTTAGGTGCCTTGCTTAAACACACTGCTGAAACAGGGCCCATGTGATCCTCTCATCAATTATCATCTTTGGAAAAACACCAGGGCAATATTTACCCTGAAATATGTTTCACAGGGACTTGCTGAAAACAAATTATGAGAGTGCATTGCTATTAACCATAAGTTACAAAAGTCTGTTGGGTTTTGCTATGTGATATCTGGTGATATCCATAATTGCTGTCACCTTCTAGACAACTACCAAGACATAGTCACAAGAATGTGATTGACAGAATAATCACAGTGACTGGAAAGTGAGTGGAAAAATTGAATTTTTTTTTTGACAGGTGAGACTTGGGTTTGAGAGACTTGTGGTTGGAAGTGGTCACATTTTATTGCAAGACTATAACAAGTGTTTGTGAACAACACCTCTCAACATTGGCACAAATACTGTACAGACCTGAAAGAGAAGAAAAAACTTGTAAGAATTCTAGAAATTATCTCCATATAGTTTCCAAATAGAAAATGACCTATAGGGAAAAATTTATTTGTAATCTTCTCTGATACAATATATTGCAGAAGAATTCTTATAATTTCACAGAGGAAAAACATTTTCACTGAGAATTGCACATATTTATTGCAAAAGTTTAAAAGTTATGAGAATTTTGTTTGTTTGTTTTAGAGGGAAAATTCTATTTTCATATTCTCTCACTCTAGCCCTTTTATGAAGTGGGGAAAGCTAGAGAAAAATACAGTTATTGTTTCTTCCTCAGCACAGTCAGTCAATATTCTGAGCACCATAGCCCATATCTTTTAACAGATGACATTGATGAGACATGTCAGCTATATCTTGGGTGAAATCCAGGTTATTAACCAGAAATGTGCACAAGTGCCTATTTTACTCATCACAGAGGAAAAATGTCAATAGCAATGCACTTCCCTTGTTCAAATATCCAGCTTTTCTCTAGCAAAGTATTCTGCCTTTTTAGATCTCAGATTCTGGCTTCTCCTGGACCAATTCAGCATCAGAAAATTGGTGTATTCCTGTGTGGTAATTGCTCTTTTCTCTTACATCAATGCAAGCACATGCTGCTCCAAACAGTAAACCTCTTTGCTCCCCAGGGACAATACCTACTTTCACAGATTTAGCTTTTGTCCTGACACCAGTGTAAACCCCGGCCAAAATCTGCAGTTGCCATTTTCTCTTGTGATCCTTCTCTATGAAGAGATTTGAATCTTCCACTGCTGTGGGGTTTGGTTTTCAGCATATCTAGGTACATTAAGAAAAGCTGTCATTACACCAATGAAAACCCCCTTGAAGACAGTCATTGTAATCTGTCACTATAATAGCATTCAGAGAAAGTTTCTCTTTCACTGTAATGCTTATTTCACTCCATCCTTACTAGTGTGGACTTGTGGAAATTAAAAATATGTGTGTGTGTATGTGTGTCCCCAAGAAAAGGAATTAAAAATGTAAAATGACTTATTTGTTCTGGAATATTTAGGAAAAAAAGCAATAAGTTTTCAATTTTGTTTCAAAACAAAACCAAAAATCTACAACACCCCCTCCCCAACTTTTTTAAACTTACAGGAAATGTTATTTGTAGGTTTCATTATTTTGGAATTCTAAACATTCTTTTAATATTTTTTTCATTGCGTGCTAACTGGAGTTACACTTTAATACATTCTGCTACTTCTGACATTTATTATGCATAAATAGATGAAATATCATAATATTACATTTTAAACTCAGTGGCTTGAAAAAGAATATTTTTAATTTTATTACTTTTAACATATAGGGTAATGAAATTGTAAAAGATAGATAAAGTCAGAGAGCAAGTAAATAAATATACTTTTTAAAAATAATGTTTTCTTCTGGAAGTCACTTCAAAAAATTCCTGGAAGGTGTTATTGTTTCCCAAAATCTGTAAGTCACCTGGCTTTTCAGTTAGAGAGCAGTTCTGGAGTGTTCTTAGACTTAGGGTTTATCAAGTCTTCAAAGAAAAGACTGTGCAAACCTGACAAGGTTTTCTAATTTAGATATATTCTTCTCCCCATGCAATTATTTTTTAATTGATTTTTTTCTAGATAGAAAATACAAGTCTCTATGTGGACAGGTTCCAAAGCGGGCTGAGAAGGAAAAGCTTATTTAAACAAGCCAAAAGGACAGATTTTAGTCAAATTTCTCACATTTGACACCTCTGCTGGGTAAGCCAGGTAATACAACACTGAATACAACACTGGGTAATACAACACTGAATGCTTTGTTTTAGAGCAGGTAGTGTGCATGTGTGTATGCTGACACTCAGACTTCTCAGAGCAAAAGATACAGCTATGAAGAGTAACTAGAAGTTTCCTTTCTTAGAAAACACATTGATTTTTATTACTTGTTAGTCATTACATTTGTAACTCAAGGTTTTCAAAGAATAGTCAATTCAAACCAAACAGAAATACCTTTGCCATTTGCATTGGCATTTCCCCTATTTGTGAAACTCACAAAAAAGAAACCCTGCTGTTTTCTCTAGTAAGAGAGTCTATGAAACAAGAATAGAGTTGCTCTGCTAGCAGATCATTAGCAGTTCTCTTGTGCTCAACTTGCACTGTTAGCTTAGAGCTTTGGCTCTAACCTCCAATTTAATTAGTAGATAGAATATATCAGAGGTTATAACACAGTCAGTGCAAAGGTAAGACCACTGCAATCTCTGAAACAATGAGATCTCAGAAATAGTTGAGTGCAGAAGGGTGTTTTAGCTGATGTGATGCTGTTAAGAAATGCTGTCCCCAAATATGCCGTCATATCATTGCAAAGCAGTGTAATGTTCTCAGTTCTACTTCCCTGGCTGTAAACAAAGCAAAATTCTCACCTTTGAGATCTATCCTTATTTACACTATGCTCTATTTACTCATCTTTACCACACACCAGAATTCTATCGAACAAAACTTCATGGGACCCATACAAGGAGATAACTCAGAGGCGCTGTGGAACCTAAAAAATTACTTTATTTGTTAAAAGAGTTTTCCAATAACCTGTGGAGTTAGTGAGACTCTGAGCACAGAGTTTAAATGAAAAAAGACAGATACATATTATTTCAGTTAGAAGGGACCTACAACTATTATGAAGCCCAAGTGCCTGAAAAGAGTATGCTAAGGAGAAGCCCTGAATTCTGAGGATACAATATAAAGGCCAAGGGATAGTATCAAGACTGCTTTTCTGCCCATGGGCTTAAGCTATGTAGGAAATCAGCAAATGAAACATCTTTTAGTTGTATATGGGGTAGTAGACATCACTACCTCCTTGTTCAGAGGCTGGTTGAAAATGTAGGTTTTGTGCCATATTAACAAAACCCAAAGAAATGAATTAAAAAGGACCAAAAAACACATTTAGTTTAGTGGGAAAGTGAACTGAAATGTGACACATTTAACTGTGTTATGGTATGCCTTTCATGATTTCTAACACTAGTAACAGTCTTGGTTAATAATTCAGAACACAACAAATGTACGTGCCTGTTGATAACTGACACCTCAGTGCTAACTAAGTTGCAGTTTAACACTCAGAATTTGTTTTAGCATTTCAGTAGGCCTGCAACTTAATCTTTATGTCAATGCTGGAATAAGAAAAATTCAGATGAATTTTTTTAGTGTGTTTATCTTCATTAAGTTAAGGTTTCAGATAGATCTCTTTCATGAAGTGTAACCTATGACCCTTATAATTAGTTTTTAATAGCCTTCTGATAAAAGGAATATGGAAATCTAAAACGCAAGAGGGGTTAGGAAGGTTGCTTTGTAAAGGACAAGATCTGTATTTCCTGATGTCGTGGAACGCTCCACTGTTTCATGGCAGATGTACAGAAAAATAAGCTTATCCCTCCACTGTATTTCCTGCTAAATTGAAGGTTCAAGTCTGTATTAAAAAGAAACGTGACTCTGACGAGGCACAACAATCGTCTGGTGCACAGACAATTTGCTTTGCAGGACTCAGTCATCATCAAACACAAAGCTTTTTTTCACTGACCTCGATATTCAGCAGGACACAACAAAGCTATATGAAATTGTGTAGACTGCTGAGCAGAGGAACACATTTATACAAACATTCATACTTTTAGATGTTGTAAAGCTCTGGGAGTGAAATGTGATGTTTGTGTGAATTAATTGATTTCACTTTGTGAGAGAATGCACAGGGTATTGGGGATTTTGTGGTTTCATTTCTTCTTTAACATAGTGTTTGCTTGATATGATTTTCAGTGCTTTGTTGTCAAAATTATTTTCCAGGAAAGCATTTTTTTTTTTTGTGGAATGTCTTGTCTTAGACAAGCAGAGGAACTTGTCCAAGAGACACTGCTTCACGTACTGAAGAAGTGTAGGATTGATGACTTGGTCATAAGGCAGTACCTGTGAGATGGATTGGGTCTGGAGCAGCAATAGTAATCTGACCCCATGTCCTCTTGGCACCTGAGACACCCTCCATATGATCCTAGAATCATAGAATAGTTTGGGTTGTAAGGATCCCTAAAGATCATGTAGTTCCAACCCCTCTGCTGTGGGCAGGGGCACCTTTCACTAGACCAAGTTGCTCAAAGCCCCATCCAACCTGGCCTTCAGCACTTTCAGGGATGGGGCATCCACAGCTTCTCTGATCAACCTGTTTCAGTGCCTTACTACCCACACAGTAAAGAATTTCTTCATAATATCTAATATAAACCTACTCTCTTTTAATCCATTCCACCTTTGTCCTATTGCTCTTGTAAAAAATCCCTCTCCATTCAGGTACCGGAAGGCTACAAACAGTTCGAAACCATCTCTTTTCCAGATGGAACAAATAAAATTCTCTCAGTCTTTCCTCATAGCAGAGTTGCTTGATCTCTCTAATCATCTTGGTGGGATATAGTTGGCTTCCTGGGCTGCAAGATGCCGGCTCATTTTCAGCCTCTTGTCCACCAGCACCCCCAAGTCCTTCTTGGCAGAACCACTCTTGATCTGTTCATCCCCCAGCCTGTATTGATACTAGGGTTGCCCTGACCCAGGTGCAGCACCTTGCACTTGGTCTTGCTAAATGTCATGAGATTCCCATGGGCCCACTTCTTGAGCTTGTCCAGGTCCTTATGGATGGCATCCCATCTTTCAGGTGTGTCATCAGCACCACACTGCTTAGTGTTCAGCAAATCTGCAAAGGGTGCACTCGATCCCTTTGTCTGCATCATTAATGAAGGTAATAAATAACACTGGTCCCAGTACCAACCCCTGAAGGACACCACTTGTCACTGATATCCACCAGGATTCTGAGCCATTGGCCACTACCCACTGGGTGTGACCACCCAACTACTTTCTTCTATGATGTGATGCAGAGTACAAAGTGGAACCCTGTCAATTTAGGCAGATAGCACTATTAAAGCATAGAAGCAGCAGTCCAGGGGATTGATTAAAAGAGGTGTTACTTTGAATTCCACATTAAGGCTTTTCAGTGACCCAGCCTGCTCTCCTCAGCAGTCTTCATTCAAAATTTGAGTTTTTGTGAACAGAAATTTTCTCTCTCTCAAGATCCGTACCTTTCAGTTTTCCCATTGCACATAAAAATGCAAACTTTACATAAAACGAATCTTTAGATAATGTGACTGTTTCTCCATTCTATTGTTTCTATAACATGTTTTCCTGTGCTTAGCAGTGAGCTATGGCAGGAGCTGTATGCCTGGATGTACCCACAGGTAGCAGTCATTTCTTACTTATTTTGTATGAGGAAAAGAAGGATTTTATGCAAATGTTTCACCTGGTAGAGAGTTTTTAATAAGACAGCAAAATTGGTGCTCTATGTCTTAAGCAGAATCCTCCTGACATTAGCAGTCATTACCTCAGTAAAGTGATTATTTTTTTATAATACATGGAAATCCATATATTATATTTTTATCATATGAAAGGTTATTCATGATGTTGCAGTGAGGACAAGCAATTTACTATAATGCTGTGAAAGTTCTGATGTTACTTGTGGAACTTAGTCTACTTACTAAAAAAACCCAACCAAAACCCCAAAAACCCCCTACATAACCATATGTCACCTCAGAGGTCCATCAATCTCTGTTCCATTTATTGTGTTCCCACAGGCACAGGCTACACTACATAAACTCACAGGTATTTTCTCTTGTATACATTTGTGCAGTGGAAGAGTGAGGAATACACCAGGAGCTGACAGCATTTCAGCTTCTGCCCACTTTCCTCTTTTAGACTGGGAATGCACGCAGTTCCAGTTTGGCATATACTAGCTACATCCCTCCACAAATAGCTAAAGTGACAAATTGTTGGTGATTTATTGTTCAGTATGCATGTTTTCAATACCATAAATAACATATTGGCTTCAGGGCTTTAAAAATATGATTGCAAGTTTGGATGTTCGATAGCAATATCTTCCAGGTGTTTTGGATAAAGACTGGCTCAAATTACTCCCTGAGGATATTTTGTTTTGAAAATGTTTATACTCTGCTGCTGAATACTAATGCTAAAATGTATCTGTGTGTTTGGATTTTTTTTTTTTGAGGCTATTTCTTACTTATTGTCAGAAGTGGGTAGTTATTATAGATTAAAGTTGTCAATCTTTCATTCTCTATGTGAATAACATTATTATTAGATGCTTATCAAAAATATGGTCCTGATTTTTTCCCCAAATAGTTAGAGGAATAAAAAATTCTCTGTTTTATCACTCTATTCTCTCGTTTTTATCACTCTATTAAGTGATATGAAAAATATCCTAACTGGAAAAAAAAATCCTAATAGTATTATTCTGCTTTTGTGTCCATTTACTGTGTAGATACAAATATCTATTGATTCATCTGGCTAAATAATTTGCAAATATTTATGAAATATTTATCAGCATTTATAGATATATAATTTGCCAATACCTATGAGTGTCAAAACCACCAAAAACTAAAACCAAACCCAATCTCCCTTCTGGCCTTATGACGTGGTTCAGGAGCTAGAGATCCTAAAGTCAACAGTTTCTTACTCCTTGGTGGCTCTGCTAATACATGTCACTTTAGTACATCACACCCATGAGATCACAAAGAAGATCACAGTAAAGCTGTGAAGCAGCTCTGGAATTTTGTTCAGCGTTCTGTTAACAAAGCTACTAGCCTTGCTGTCTGGGAGACTTATTTTTACATGAAAAGACTATGTGTTCACTCTTAGAGTTACTATATGTGAAAGCTATCAGTTCACTTTGAGTCCATCAGTCTCTGTAAGCGATAATTTCTGCCAGTTTATTCTATTTGTGATGATAGAAGCCATCTGTCTCTCTCTGCTTTGCACATCCTCAAATGAGTTCTTACATATTAAGAAAACCTTTTCCCCTTTACCATTGACATGCAGTTGTCATTTTGATAGTAATTATAACACTTTCTCTCAAGAGTTCCTTTTGAACTCCACTGTTTGGAAAATATCTGCTTTAATAGGCTGTGTATTTCTAGCTAGAAGCATGATTGAAATGTTTCATATTTCTCCAAGCTGTGAGTATTAAATAACTGATATTTGGGAACAAATTCCTAAGCTGCAATTTAATCGCTGACACCTCAAGATGCCATTTGTATTGGCCAAATTGCTGAAGAACAGCTTTTTATATAATCAGGTTACAATATATTTTTTCCAGAACAATTACAATTTTTCTTGTTCTCATGAGACCCCTTATCCCAGAGGCTGAGATGTGGTGCACACAAGAAAAATCTGCCATATGCTGGCCTTTGTAAAGGAGGAAGCATATACACTCTGTTGGCTTTCCTGTTTAGGATTCTTTGCCTAACTTTGGCCTCTTGTTGATGAGACCCCTGCTTCGTGCCAAGCGAGCTCACTTCCACCCTTTTGCAGCTCAGACCTGGTGCATCCCATAAGGGTGGAGTGCTCCAAGCTGTAACAATATGAGGTTGCTGGCGCTCTGCAGGTCACTGTTTTCTTTGGAGGCAGATGGTCGTTGTAGTTTCCAATACAGCAATGGATCCCCTCACTGAACAGCATGACCCTGGCCGCTGGAACTTCCAAAATGCTATCAAAAATATTTTTTGTTGTTGCTGATGCTGCAGAAAGATACAAGTTTTTGCTGAGTAAATGCAATGAAATAACATCAGGACAGATATCAGTGGTTACTCACACCTCAACATTTTCAGACCTTGAAACACACAAAGTTTGGACACCTAATCTGGCACACTTCACATGCTTTTTCTGATTTCTTGCAATGCCTCAAAGGGTTTGAGAGATTTCTGATACTTATTTCACAAAAATTTAATAAACACAGTTCTTACATGATTCTACCTAGAATCCAAAATTTCTGAGAAACACAAACATAGAAATACATTTTTAAGGTAATTTTCTTTTATTTTGTGTGTCTAACTTGTTTTATTTTTAATGCAAGATCTTTAGACTTTGTTGAAAAAGACAGTTGTGTATTTTAGAAATTTAGCATTCTGGTCTATCTTGCATATAAAACCATATATATTTATATGTATAAAATTGGAACAACCTATATTTGTATTGGAATAGAATAACCTACAGTTGCAACAGTGGAATAACCTAATTGCAATGGGCTGTGGAAATGAGGGAAACATATCCAGCAGTACCCTTGAAAACCCTTGCCAGGGAGCTTCAGGTATGTATTATGAGTTAACCAATATACACATGGGCCCCTTAATTTGGTCATAAGAAAGGGGCTGTTGCAGACAATTCACTCTTGAGAGCTGTAGAAGGAGCTTTTGCCTCTTACAAAGATGTGAGTGCTATTCCTGCTGACACTGAGAAACACTGAGGAAGAATGAAACAGAAGATCTTGTCAGGAATCCCCCTGCAATCACGGAGCTGTAACAATAATATGATGCCAGCACGGATATTAATCTGAAACAAGGTAATAATATGAGGATGTGAGCCTGAGATCCTCTGAATTAATTATATTTGATATCCAGAATATGACACTTCTGTGTTTTGATGTGTTCAACTCTGGTGTTTTTAGAATCAGCACAAAGTCCTTCAAAGCATAAGTTTCACATCTGCTAAATAAAGAGTCAGCAGTTGATACATCATAGGAGTCTTTGCTCGGATATGCATCTGCCAAAGTTACCTTAGCCGACTCAGGCAGCAACATTTTATCTAATTCAAATTATATAGAGATACATAGGCATAAATATTCCCTTGTATTTTCTTTTGACCTTTTAAGAAAGAAGAAAAAAGAGAAGCCTACATTCCTAATTTTTGTATGACTATCCTGACACAGCCTAGGAACACATGGAATGGATTACCCTGGTCTATGTTGCTGGAGGACGTGAATGGCTCTTAAAAGGAGATGATTTGTTGAACTGCATTGTCTCTAATTTGGCAGCAACGTTGGCTGTAATCTGTAAATGCCCCTTGTGACTGGGATAAATTTGAAAGCCCATGCACCCACTCTCAAAAACAAACTTGTGGTGGGGAACATGCTTACTTTAGTATGTAGAATGCTGGCTGAACAATATTTCTAAATAGACCAATTGGAAAAAGAAGAAGCTTTCTCTGCCAGGTGGAAAAAGGAGTCAATGAAATATAGAGTAGATCATTAGCTTTTGCTTGATAATTTTAGCATGTCATGTTAAGGCACTACCAATTACAACTATTTATGATGAACCAATCTCCTGGTTCCACATAAATTAAGGTCCTCGGATCACTGAAAGTTTGTCCTTAGTCCCTGGTTCACCAAAGGAAATAGCTGGTTTCTTAAAGGAGTATTCCATGGACAGTGGAATACTTCTTTAAAAGAATAGACTCTCTTGCAAAAAGAGTATCAACATCTCTTTAAGTCTCCAGGGGATGGAAAGGTGGAAACCACTTCTCATGGCTGTCTAATGCTGAAGTCAGAAGGGCAGACTACCCTTGTCTTACTCGGGTGACTTCCATAGATTTCCATGCACTTCCCAGAGGCACACGCAGTGCTTGGCTGTTGTTATATGTAGACTGCCTAGTATCTTTTATCTTCTACAGTAGAAGGATTTCACTTGGTGCGTGCCTTTTTTCACACTTTTCTTTGGAGTATGACTGGTCATCACTGGTGAGGAAAGTTTAGAGTAGCAGTCATTGAGGGGAAGGAATTATGAGGTGAATGGGGAAACAGGCCACTCATTCAGCAGAAGAATGTGGTTGGATGAAGGTACATCTACTGATCGTCATCTGTGTAATGTAAGTGGAAAGGACCAAAATTATGTAATTTATATTTAGAAGGCCAGTAACCTTCCAACAGATTCCAGCTCAGACCAACACTTGACATGGGATTTTCTTTACCCTGAAGCTCAAAACAAGCAGCAGTTAGAGGGTAGGTTTGACTGAGTCCTCAAGCTCCTGACATTCCACATAGGTTTGACTCCTGCCCAGCTGGGGTTAAACCATGACACTATGCTAACCCTTTCCAACCACACTCAGGCCTGTGTTTTGGCACCAAGAGGGAAGGACGCTGTTGCATTAGCAGGTGCTGCTGCTTCTGGGAAAACAAACAACATCCCACTGTGGACTGCAGATGTTTGCCTCCCCTACCTCCCCCAGGCATCCTACCTTGAACATGTCAGGACAGATCTCAGCTTTCTGCAATACTTTGTCAGATGCTTCAGAATCCTAGGGATGGAAAAATGCTACAGACGTGCAAGATGATGTGTTATTAATAAGTTTGCCTTTGTCCCAAAAATCTAAAAATACTTAGACAATGTTACAGAGGTTCGCGTGGTTTGCCAACACACTTGGCTGAAATGAAAAGTATCTGTTGGAGAGAACTGAACCCTGGGAATGACTTTTCCACTGTGTTCAATTAGTTGAATCCCATAGAACATTTTATACTAACGCTGTTACAGTAATACAGTATTGAAATTCTAAAAAACCCCTTGGTTTGGGGGTTAATTTGTGGCATCCTGCTTCTGTCCACAGTTAGCCAAACATATTACTGCACTGCCTGGGAGCTGACCGGAGGGAAAATTCCTGCCTACAAGAGAGTATTTCCCTTTCACAGTCACTTCACTCTCAAGGATGGTTAATGCTGTGGGAGGTCACTGTCTTGCCTCTCATACATTACTCAGTACCTGTTCCATTGAGGATCTGGTTTTGATGACTGAGAAAAATCCTAGATAAAAGTAGAAAGGCTTGGGAGATATCAGAAGGAAGAGGCAAGTGGATCCATCCTGAATGCCTCAGTCCTTACTGTACTTTTGTATACTGCACAGCACCACCTGCCCATATTTTGTTTAGGATTTTGTAGGTGTACATAGAGAAGTTTACTTTGCAAGTCACATGTTGTATTAAGCGACTGTAAGTTTATTCAAAATGCTTCAGAGTTATTATGTGTTCTGCCATGGATCTCAACATGTTTTGTTGCAATTTGTCAGAACTATTACCAGATGTCCAGAAAACTCTGTTAGATGTCCAAGTATGATGGAAGGGGAGAATAGAGGAGTGGGATTTTCTCATTCTTTAATTCCCAGTGTACTGGCTGTCACGGGAGATTGCAAAATACAAAGAGAAGGAATGTCATGCCGTCTTGCACTGTCAAGTTTTCTATAGTACACGAACCACTTTGCATCATCCTCTTACGGGCCTTATCAGGTTTGAAAAGATATTACCTGAAAATCTTATTAAACCAATGTTTTTAACAGCACAGAGCTGATAGCAATGTTTTAAACAAGCAAAATTGAGGCCTCAGCTCAGTGGCCTTGCCACTGCCACAAGCACACGGCTTTGATAAAATAATGGATGCCATATGTTGTTTCTTAGAAATGTCATGGAGTTTGAGAAAGGGAATAATTTTCTAGTCCAAGAAAGCTCATGGGGAGCAGAAAAGTCAACAAAAAGCTCCTTAAGAAAACAGTAAAAGATCCTTACCACTAAGTCCTGCACTTATTTTGCATTTTATTGGAAATTACTTGCAAAAGACATATATATCTGGTGACCAAACTCTGTAACTTCCTGAGTTAAGATTCTTTCTGAAAAAATGTCTGTTTCTGCTTTTTATATGTCATTTCTGCAAGGTTTATGGATTAACATATTAGCTGGGTCTTTACAACTGATACTAGGTTTACAGATGATTGGAGAACAGCTTCAGCGTTGATTTAAACTGTCAATTGTTATTTTCAATATTTGGTTCAAAAATATGACCTGGATGTAGAAGCCATCTACTGTTTTTCTCACAAAGTGGTGTTTTTCTCATTAAGTGCTTTTCAGATGAAAATATTTTATGAAACAAAAATCATGAGTGTTATGGAGCCAGTAGATCATAAGATTATGGCCATTTTGTGCTGATATTTTTTCTCGTTCTTGACACCAATGTGATAAGTGCAATCTAAACAATGAAGAATAAAGCAACCTTGGATATCAGACTAAAAGCAGGTAAATGAAAAAATATCATTGTTCTTTTCTTAAAATTCATAAAACATTTCTAAACTATTTACAATGAATACAGCCTTGAAATGTGAGGATGGTTTTTTGTCCACAAAACTTTTCCCATATCTTAATTTTCAGAATCTGTCTTTTTTTGAAATTTATTCAAGCTGCCTAGCTTTCCCCTGCCACACCATGTGCTCACTTTAGAAAGCCGAGGTATCTTTTGGTCTTTTTACACTTTCATGGGAGTTCTTTGCTATAGGTAACAGTGCTTGAAAACACACCAGAGACAAAGTAAAGTGCTTAGCTTGGTATTGTTGAGGAACTTCTTGCTCAGATAGCAATATCCCTGCTAATTTAGGAGACATACTGACAGATCCCTAAAAGCTCTCTTCAGCCAAATGGATAGCAATTTTGTTTGGGATTTCACATAAATAAGAGATTAAGATGTAGGCAAATAAGACCATTTTTCAGGATGGAGGAGGCATTGGAGATTAAAAAAAGGGTAGCAGCAGGTACTGTAGAACTTTCTTTCATAGCTCTTTTCTCTTTGATAAGAGAATTTACTATTTAGGATCCTGCATTTGTGTACATGTGTGTGTTTCTGTGTTAACATTTATGATGTAAATAGGAAAAAATGTTATTTTTTTAACTTGTATCTCTGCAGCTGAATACCAAACAACCCTACAAATTACTTACAAACAACAAAACAAATTTTACAATTCATTAGTAGATCGTAACAGGCAACATTTGCCTGTTTTCCTAATCACATAACTTGTACAAAAAATATCATATGCAAGAGAATATAGTAGAAAACAGCTCTTTTTTTTTTTTTTTAGGTAAAAATGGCAGCAAATTTCATATTAAGGCCATAGTTTATCTTGATTTTCACACATTAGTTTTTCTATTTTGTGTATACATAGGAACATATGGGCGAGTTACTGTTTGGGGCAGATGGGTCATGTTCCTCTGGGACACTATGCATGCAGAGTGTGCTCTTTCAAGTCATCTAAGACTGCAGCAGACATTATGGATGTGTTTAAAAAGGTTTGTCTCCACTAGTGTATTTGCCCATGTCGTTCTGTTGTGCATGAGATTATGTCTTCCTGCTGTCTGCAATTGGGCCATTCTTAGACAGTCTTGATAATAACTGGTATATGCATTTTTAATACAGATCTAGTGTAGTGGGGGACTATATTGTTTTCACACCAGTTGGGGGTTGTCTCTCTGCAGATCTCTTTCTGAACTGTGTTTTGAAGACTGCAGTTCTGCATTACTGTTTTCATACTTAAGACAAAGCAGGTACTTTAAATAGGTTACTGATAGAAACTTAGTGTATTTGTTTTTTCCTTATGTGTCAGGGAAAACTTTTAAATAGATGCTAAGAAATGAGTTATAATAGTAAGACAGGATAATTTTTTTTCAAGTTATTTGTCTTATCAAGGTAGAAAAGACAGAAAACATGCCTCTTAGTGCATTTCTTCCATGTTAATTTAGAGGAAAAAGACTTAATGCCTGAATCACCATCAGGTGAAATTTGTTTGACTTTGTACCATTTATGTGTTGTCTGGGTGAGTTCCTTGACGGGATCATAACATTTGTTACAAACAGTAGGAAAGATTAAAGTTGAGGCTCTCAGGTCATATATGGGTCAAATAAATTTTTCAATTCAAATATGTTGAAAAGGCAGAAAGCCTCATATAAATAAATTATGGAGAACTTCTGCATGTTCAAGATCCTGGGAAATAAAATTGACTTTATACACTTTTAGATGATTTGAGCCATCCCTCGTGAAAAGAATGCTCTGTAATAGGTGGTGCAAACCACAAGGAAGCATATTGTGTTTCACTGTGGAATGGTCACTGGTTAATGGCTTACTGATGCTTCTGCCCCACTAATTTGCTTAATAATACTTGTGGTAAGTTTCTAACAGGATTACTATGATCAGGATTTTGGAAAACATTCAAGACTCAGCCTTTATGTGAGCATAGTTGTGATTCCATAAGATTCCAACCATGCATGCATATAATCAATATAGGTGACAAGAGCAAATAGTCACAAATATATTAAAACTCAGGCTGGAAGAGACCTCTGGAAGTTCATCAATATATATGACACCACTAAAAAGTTATAGTAAGAGGAAAATGATAAAAAGAGAAGGGTAAAGTCTTGGCAGGTAAATGGGTTAATGGTTGCTTCACTGAAAAAAAAGTTTGTTTCTAATTGATTTATTATTTGATTAAAAAATAATTTTGACTGTTGATCTCCAGTGGAATTTGACAACCAGCTGGCTTTGTCCAGGTTCGTAGAGAGTTATCTGGAAAACATGCAAGGACAGAGATTGAACAACCTCTCTGGACAACCTGCTCCACTGCCTACTGTCCTCAAGAGGCATGAAATGATTTTTCTGATATCTAATCTGATTCTCTCATTTCAGCTTGTGCTCGTTGTTCTTCACCCTCTTGCCATGCAGAGCTGAAGAGTCTGGCTCCTTCTTCTCAGCTATCTTCTTGTATATACTGGGTGCTGCTGTTAGACTTGTACAGAGCTATCTTTCTCCAGGATGAGCCAGTCCAAGTGTCTCAGTCTCTCTCGGCAGGGCAACTGCTCCAGCCCAACTCAGCTCGGAAGCCCCTTGCTTAACTCATGCCAACTCATGAATGTCTGTTCTATAGTGAAGGGCACCAAGATGCATGCTGCATGATAGATGTGGTTGAAAGTACAGAGTAGAGGGGAATAATCCTGGTGCCAAATCATTTCTAGGTTCAGGTTCTTCATCTAGAGGTTGTTTTCTTTTTTTTTTTTTTTTTTTTTTTATTTAAGAAAGCAGTTTTGTATCTACTCTGAATTCCAGTGTTTCAACAATTAGTCACATGTTCTATTGACATTCCCATTTAATATGTACAAATGGCACTTCTGAATAGTGGAAATCACACTGTGCGATTTCTCTGGTTGAAATTAGTTAAAAGAATCTAATAATTAGTGTTTAATGATCTTATCTCTTTCTAAAGAATGAAAAATATATATTACGTCTTTTTGTAATTGCTTCGAGTGATCAGCTAAGCAAAAATATTCATTGCATGTATATGACAGTTATTAGATAAGAATTTATTTATAAGCCGATTTTGTTTCATTTAATTTTAGAGATACACTCTTGTTCCATTTAAACGAACTCAGAAGGCAAATATATGAATATCTTAATGGATTTCTAATATGTTAATTGAAATCTTATTTCTGTCAGTAGAAAGAAATTGTAATATGAGATAGTTCCTCTTCTACTGAGAATATTATTTTCTAACACATATTACCATCAAACGTTACCTATTTGTTTGATTCTTTTTTATTACACATTACTTCCACTAGGAAACTGAGCACTCGGGTATGAACTAATTTAGGTAAAATAAGAACTGTATTCCAGTTGAAAATCATATGCTATTGAACCACGGTTGCTTTAAAGCTTGGAAATTTCTATTGTCTTAAATGCTAAAAAAGCCCAAACCAAAAAAGCAATTAAAAATAGTATAATTTAGTGTTCATGAAGGCTGCTAGATTAGCAGTTCTGTGAAATTAAACCTTGCATTTTTCAAAAGGGACATGGTTATCACATGCAAAGTGACGCTACAAACTTGTACACATCGTCTGTTAATTCAAACATCACCTCAAGGAGGAAGAAATAATTCTGTTTACATGTCATCCTGTCCATATCATAAACTAAGAAAAGCAGCTAATTTTTTCTGGCAATTTTCATAATGCACTAAGAGAGAGTCCACTGACTAGGAGTGAGTGAATAAGTAGTTTTTTTTCTTCTAGTGGCTAAAAGGATATAAATGTTTGGTTGTAATAGGAACAAAAACATTTTAGTTTTTGCCATTAGGCTTTTTGTTAATCTCAGAAAAATAAAAGAAAAAGGTATTCTCTTTTGAAACTGGTTATAAATGTCAGAGAAATGAAGATCCACAATCATAATGTCTACGACTTCTGCAGTATTTTTATAATTAGCCAGTTCACTTATTGAGAGACATAAGTTCAAATTTTCCTCTGCAAAAGCTGAGTGAGGCCCTGTGTCCAGGAAAGTTTTCCATTTCCTTCTGTAGCTCATGGAGTAAGTAGGATGGAATTCAATTTCCTGTGATGTTTCAGTAATTCTGCCCTTTAGAGTCACTCATGGAAGGAGTCTGCAGAAGGAGACACAGGGCTACACACCTCAGTATTCCCCACACCTTGGCACTGACATTGACAGTAACTAGGATGAAACAATACCCTGAAAAGAGTACTCTGCAGCCAGAGTTAAAACCCAAGTTCAGGCTCTGAGACTGGGAAAGACTGATCAAACTACAGTGCTGTTGGCTAAATAAATCTGTCTGTGTTGGCAGTATGTGTGAATGCAGCCCTTCATTTGCTCAGCTTTTATTCCAAGTGAGTGAAAATAAAATGTTTCTGAATTACTGAGTCAGTTTATCTCAGAAGGACTGGAGTCTCACCATTTTCATTTTGGCTGCTATTGCTACATTAAACTGTGTATATTTGGCATCTGTGAGAAGTAATTTTTCCCATACATGCAATTTTTGGGAAAAACCACCATGTTGCTTCATCTATACCATTAATGGATTACAATCTAAATTTGTGGAGAAGAAAATATGAGAAATATTTTAAGTCATATGTCTCTTATACTTCTGTTGAGATTTGTAGGCAGACAGTACAACTTCACAGCCTCCAATTCTGCCTGTCAAAAGAAGGATGAAGAGACACACTCTGAGTTCATGTACATAAGCACTGCAACAGGATAAATTAACCTGAATGGAAAGTACCACTCACCTCTGGAATCATATTCTACTTTGAACATCTAGCCTCAAACATCAGAATTTAAAAATTAACATTATGAGTAAATTGGGTCTGGATTTACTTCAGGAGTATAAGCAGCTGTAGCCAGGGGCTCCATACAGCAGAAATCAGTGACTCTCTAGGGAGTAATGTAGCTACTCTTTTCAGAAAAATCCAGTATATTTGGGGAAACTTATATCTAATATGCCTGGCAGTGCAGAAATGCTCCTTTTCATAGCAAATGAGAGAATATATGTCACTGAAGTATTTTTTCCTACATGTTATGTATAACATCTATACTGTTTAATGACAGAATATCTCTTAATAACACATTTGAATGTCTACTCATAAAAATCGCTTGCATTTTGATGTTTGTATACTATGTTTGTTTATATAAATTTTTGGACTTAAGAGCTAATCAAGAATCTTGAAACAAAGAATTCAATAGTCTTTGGGGAAAATCTTTGGTGAATACCCGTTATACGATTTCCGTAAAGGATATGAACTCTATTAATGCACTTTTATTTCACAAGCATCCTTTGCATAACTGTTCTAACAAATTAACCTGTAAAATGTAATACTAAAAATACATGTAATATTTTTATTTGTTTTTCTCCAAAATTGCAAAAACTCAATCTGCAGGAGAATTCTAGATATTTAGTGTAGAGAAGGCATTTAGCAGTGATCTGAAGTCAATGAGTAAATTGTATTTTACATTCTAACTTCTGTGCTCTTCCAATTGTTTCAAACTATTCATTTTATAACTTGAAAACCTTCCTTAAAACTTTAGTTTCTGGAAGGATGAGAATAGGTAAGGCCATAGTTTTTACGATAAAAGAAAAAAAATTAAAGAAAAAAAACAGACAAAAGCACCAGAACACTTATGTGGTTTTCAAGAATCTACATTTTCTGAGAGATTCACAGACTGTCTTACGAGATTGTAGTAATGACAGCTGGGAGCATGTTACATTTTCTCATGAAAGAGCTCTTGCATCTCTGACTGAGGTTCTCAAAGAAGCACAGCACAGTTGCGCCTTGGGATGGCCAATGATTTCCCTGGTGGCCTGTGTGGGAGCATCCATATATGTGTGTGTAAGTACAGTATATTCTAGAAGCAGGAATTTTCCCTATAGCTGTTGAGTGGTGTTAAAGAAAAGTGCATTTTGCCCAGGTAATTATGTCCAACAACATAAAAATACAAATGAGTACGTGCCTGTGTGTGTGGACTATGTGTAGAAATGCATCTGCTTCTAGAGCAGTGAGACAGATATGATTGCTGACATACTCCTTTGGAGTTTCCAACTGGCGAGTTTTGGTGTCCAGCTCTTGCTGTACTGCATCTTGTGAAGGCATCTCCAGAATGCCTGGTGCTTGTCCAATCCATATAGAATTATAGAATCACTAAGGTTGAAAAAGACCCCTAGGGTCATTGAGTCTAACCAGTAACCGAGCACTGCCAAGTCCACCACAAAACCATGTTTCTAAGCACCATATCTATGTGCCTTTTGAACACCTAATATGTTTTGGGCACCCAGTCGAGGTTTGTTTATCCCTCTCCATGAAGCAGGTTCACCTTCTTTGCTATTGCAACATTGTACATTGAGAATGATAAACCTACCACTTTTTGTTAAAATTCTAGCCTGTGTGGTTGTTGAAAAATGACCTGAAAGTACTCTCCAAGCCCCAGTACTGAAATAAAAAGTTGGACAATTTCTATTCTCCCAATATTCTTAAGACTTCTAATGTTTCCCCCTATCTCATACTTGCCTGACTCTGAAGGATGTTTAGGGTATCTGGCAGTAATGACTCAGAGGGTCTCAGGTTTGCAGAACCAGTAGAACTACTGTTTACAAACCTCTCTGTCAAGGGTTAGCTGCATGGCAATTTTGGCAAACTTCTATTTGCTGCTGGTGGGTAGGGAGATATAATGGTTTGTTTGGTTTGTTTTTTGCTTCTTTCTTTTTTATACTCATCTTCTCTTTTCTCCTTAATTGTTGTTTTGTCACTGTGTTGTCCAGAACACATGTGGTGATTGACAATATGACAATTTAACAGTATAATGCAGTCCTGATCTGTGTGACTGATTGACCACATCTGAGCTATCTTGACCAGTATTAAACGGAGATTTTATGACCTTACTAACTTCTTAATCCTCTTTGAAGTTTGTGACTGCCTATCATTGGTTTAAACTATTGAAGCAATACAAAAATGCAAAGGACATCAAAAGTCAGTAAGTTAAATAATTTGAGTAGAACTTACCTCAGGATTTCAGGACATTGCCATTTTTCAGAATCTAGATGCTGACTTGTACAGCTCTACTCTCCTTGTTGTTCTACCCCACCTCTGCCTACAGACTCTGAAAAATGAATTTCTGAAGGGGAGTTCCCAAGAGGTAGAGATATCTCCACCTGAATTTGGTCAGTTAACCCTGTTTTTCCCAACAAAACTCCATATGTTTTGTCTCCTTTTCTCACTGGGGTTGATTTTTGGTCTATAGAGAAAGTCTCCAATTGGCTTTGAAAGAAAATTTAATTTATTTCCATTTAAAATAGGTGATCACAAAATCAGTCCATAAACAGCTGCAGTACTTTCTTTTGTCATCACTCCTCTAGCTCCTCTTTTGAGGACTCCCAGCTAAACATGATAGAGGATCATAACAGTGCTCCTCGTCAAAAGACTCAAGACTGGCCAGAAATTATTTAGATTTTCTTGTCTGACTTTGCACTGAGGTGAATGAGCAGGAATGGCTATGCTCTGAAGATGATAACTTTCTGTAAGAAGGCAACAGGTAGCAGCAAACACTGTAAAGATTTTAACTTCTTACAGTGCTCCAGCTATATCCTCAAATCATGCAAGCTCCTGCATTTCAAGTCTTTACACCTTGCTAAAATATTGTCAAGGTAATTCAGTATTTTTTTGGGAGCAGATACCTATAGCTGTGCATAAGCTTTACTTATGGTCTGACCCACCTCAGGAGCAGAATCTGTGTGGGGTGTCCATAGGGAGCCCAGGTTATGTAGCTGACAATATGCCCTTTGCCTTGAGAGTTTTTGAGTTCCATTCCTGGCACTACACCCTGCATAACCACTGTCATCAGATGAAAACAACAGGCACGACCTTGTGCTGTGGGAATCAGAGACTTCTGGGTTGTTCAGTACTCATATGCGGAAAGCTTGTAAGTAGATACTTTGTTATCATTCAGTTGCCTGATCTAAATAGCCTTCAAAGTTTGTCTTAAGATTTTAAAAAGGGAAGAAATATTGTGATGCGAATTAATTTTTATGGTGTTCATTATTTAAAAATAAAACTACCTTTATATTCTCTAAATGAGAAAATCTGAGAAGACAGAATGATGTGTGACAGTGGTATTACTGAAACCGTATTGTTCCCTTCCCACTTTCTCTCTCTCTTATACAGAGGTACTGAAGCTGATGTTAATTTTGTAATTTCAGAAGTTGCAAAATTGGAATTAATTTGTATTTCTGAGAATGTTTAATAGGAGTGAAAAAGCATAGGCACTGGAGATTGAGTGAGTCTTCTCACTGAGGATGGGAGGTAGAACATAGTATGCAACTTAGAACTAAAGTGTGGAAATTAACCCTTTCCAGGTGGGACTAGATAGATTTCTAGTACTTTATACATGGAGGACTTTGACAGGGTGTCACCTCAACTACTCAGAGTGCCATGTGCTGTCATTTAGGAGGTGACAAGATTTCCGCTATTAGCAGAGCCTCAAAGTGACAAAGGCCTTGTGGTAATGGATATCCCAGCTGCAGTCAGGATCAAATGGAAGATAAATGGGCTTCTATTATGCTTAGCCCATTTTTCAGGAAGCACGCTCCACTCAAGTTTGATGTGCACTTTGATGAGAGGGAGGTTTTGTTTCTTTTTCACAATATGCTGGTACATACCATATGTCTGCCTCAGACTGCTGGGGAGAAAAAAACCCCAGTACAGTGCTTCTAGGCAGACTGGACCTGCTATCCCCAGGGGAGATTTGCAGTGTACTAGCTTTGCTCCTTCTGAAGGACTAATAACAAAATAATGTCTTCTATAAAAATGGTTTTGTGGGCACATGCAAATAGCCAAATGCAATGTTAATATTTAATAGCTGGTAGAAAAAAATCTTTTGCTTCTTACGAGCAAAGCTGACTTGTTAATTTTATATGTAAGGTTAAACAAACAATCAAAAGTAGTCCCCTCTTGATCCTTAGTGAGAAGTTTATAAATAAAATTATTAAAAGATGCTTTTGGAATAAGAATGTTGCTTTGCTTTGTTACATTCTTTACCCATCTAACAGCCCTGTGCCTTACTTAAATTTAGTTTTCTGGGTAATATGCAATCTTTTCAACAAAGAGTACAAGTCAGTAAATCAGGCTTTGATTTTCCCACTTCAACCTCTGTATAATTTCAAGAATAATAAAATCATCTATCCCAAGACTTTCACCTTTGAGAGAAGATGTCTAGTTTGAAAGGAAAACAAAACATTTCTAGAAATATTCCAGAATTTCTATCTGTCTATACCAAAGCATAAACTGAATCCCCACAGGCTTATAAAAAGAAGGTGCCTCTTGCCTGCTATACAAATGGAAAGTTCAGCTCATAAAGCTATTATGCATAATTTACATGGATGTTCCACATAGTCTGTCTGGGAGTAACACAGAGGAAAAATTAATTACCTGTTTTTAATATTCATTTTTTTCCCTCTGAGCATGTGTTGCAACTTCAATAATACATTTCTAAAACTGCATAAACTCAAGAAAAACAGCTAGGTGAGGATTATGTATCATGGCAGAAGGACAGCAAAAAAATATTGCCTCCAGGTCAGCTCAGCTCCTGGCTTTGGGCTTATGGAAGGCAGAGGTGATAAGGCAGCTACAACCAATTCACTTTCTGCATACACTCTGATGTGTGGGAAAGGAGGGCATTCCCTTGATGTGCCTTTTAAGGAAAGAAACATGATCACTTGTTACTACAGGTTGAAGGAGCTCCTTCCTATCTTTCCAGAAAGGACCATTTCAAGAAAGTGGTGCTACAGAAGCTTTGCAAAAATTCTGATGTAATTCAATCAGTCCCCCAAAAAAATATCACTCCTTCTTGATTTCCCTTTACAGAAGGTGTGGATTTGTTTAGAATAATGGAACAGCCCTACCAGGCAAGGGACATATGCTAATCTAAGGTAGTTTGTAAACATGGCATTTACAGGAGAACTTATTTTTAAGTTTCCCTACTCTCTGAACAAACTGGAAATATATTCATTGTATAAGCAGCTGCAAATTATTACACCTTTTCTTTTTTGGTAGTTTTATTTATATATATGATCGGTTTCATTGCTTTCAGTTCCTGAAATTAGGAACAAAACATACCTTTGAGGATGAGAGATCAGAAAGTGGGAAGAGTGTTCTAAAGACTTTTAACAAGATACAAAAAAAAAAATACTGCTGCAAGACTAGCAATTCTTCCAAAAGATTAGATGGTTACAAGAACAGTCTCACCACTTCAGGTTCAGTTTCTGATTCTGCTAAAAGCTTCCTGGATAAACTTAGACATGCCATTTAATCTTTTCGTGCCTTAGTTCCCAATCTGCAATGTGAAGATAACACTGTTTTCTTACCTTCAGAGTTTATCTTTTTGAAACCTCATTAAAGCTTTGGGCATCTCTGTCCTGTGGCTGGCTATTAATTAGTGATAAATTTATATACAGTGATTCTGAGGAGAACAGGAAGGAAAGGTAGGTTACATTTAGAACTACAAAGACATAAAGGTTTTTTCTTTGTGAACACACAAAAGTATTTTCAATCCTGAACCAGGACATAAAGTTTAAAACTGACATACTTTTATGGACAAACTGTGATATGTTGAATCACTTCAGAATTATGAAACTAAATAATTACAAGGATTCTGAAGTTTCACTCTTCCCTCCCTGCCTGGAAAGTCTTAATTCTGCATCCAGTGATGCTCTGATAGTCCCACGATTCCTAGAAGGCACTACCTATCTTACTTCTATCTTACAGAGAAAAAATTTTGCATCGTAGGATTGGCCCTGCTAGGGCAGAGCAGAGGAAACCTGAATTACAGTTGTCACTGTGAAATTTGTGGGTACCACACCGACAAGGGGAACGCAGAAGAACTGATAAAAAACAATACCTAGCAGCTACTTCACTGAATGTTGTTCTGCCTCAAGGGTTGACTGAAAAAGGCAGACTGTTGTAAGAGTTTGCAACTGTCTAAACAAAGACTAATGTATAGTACTCCAGGTGTCCAAATTAACACAACCTGTGTCATTCTCTGACTTTGAAGAAAAAGTGTTTACAACATTTTCCAAGGAATCTTTATTTTTAAAGTCAATTCTTCCTGCCTTTCAGAGAGAAGAAAATATTGCAAGGCTTTATTTTTAAAATCCTTTTCTAGAAAAAGCTAATTTATTTTTTATAAAGTTCATTAAAGTATTCCTCCTTCAAGGACTGGGTTCTTTAAATTCTTCTTTAACCTCTTAGCAAATTTTAAAATGTAATTACTTTCATACTAATACCTAAATATATTTAAAAACCCTAAATTAATTCACAGTCCATCATATGCTGAAAATAGTAAGACTTTTCCTTGATCCCACTGAGATCACATAGATATTACTTTTGCAAGTCTTATTATTTCAAGTGGTGTTTATATTTATAATTTCTTTTTTGTGTAACTGTGATGTCTTTAAGGTAAAATGAACTGAATTAATGAATGTAAATGAAATGAATGTAACGAATGTAATGTGAAACCAGTCTACATTGTCCTGACCTGAAGAGATCATATTTATAAAGTAAGAAATATGAGATTTTTGAAATAATTATGTGAACTTGCAATATTATACAGAATTTCTATCCGCATGATAATACTAGGCTTGTAGTAGATATAGAATCAACTGGGTTGGAAAAGGCCTCTGAGATCATCAAGTCCAACTCATGACCCAACACCACCATTGTTGGTCATTAGACCCTGGCACTAAGTGCCATATCCAGTCTCATCTTAAAAACCTCCAGGGATGGTGAATCCACCACTTCCCTGGGCAGCCCACTCCAATGTCTGATTACTCTTTCTGGAAAAAATTTCTTCCTAATATCCAACCTAAATCTCCCCTGGCACAGCTTAAGCCCATGCCCTCTTGTCCTACTGATTGCCTGGGAGAAGAGACCGACCCCCACCTGGCTACAACCTCCTTTCAGGGAGTTGCAGAGAGTGACGAGGTCTCCCCTGAGCCTTCTCTTCTCCAGGCTAAACAACCCAAGCTCCCTCAGCCTCTCCTCACAGGATTTGTGCTCGAGTTCCTTCACCAACCTCATTGCTCTTCTCTGGACCTGCTCCAGCACCTCAATATCCTTCCTGAACTGAGGGGCCCAGAACTGGACACAGCACTCCAGGTGTGGCCTCACCAGCGCTGAGTACAGGGGAAGAATCCCTTCCCTGCTCCTGCTGGCCACACTGTTCCTGATGCAGGCCAGGATGCCATTGGCCTTCTTGGCCACCTGGGCACACTGCTGGCTCATGTTCAGCTTCCTGTTGCTCCAAACTCCCAGGTCCCTTTCTGCCTGGCTGCTCTCCAGCCACTCTGTGCCCAGCCTGTAGCGCTGCAGGGGGTTGTTGTGGCCAAAGTGCAGGACCCGGCACTTGACCTTGTTGAACCTCATCCCGTTGGAATCGGCCCAACTCTCCAGTCTGTCCAGGTCTCTCTGCAGAGCCCTCCTGCCTTCCAGCTGATCAACGCACCCCCTTAACTTGGTGTCATCTGCAAATTTGCTAATGGTGGACTCAATGCCCTCATCTAAGTCATTGATAAAGATATTAAACAGAACTGAGCCCAGTGGACACCACTGGTGACCGGCCGCCAGCTGGATGCAGCCCCGTTCACCAGCACTCTTTGGGCCCGGCCCTCCAGCCAGTTCTTAACCCAGCACAAAATGCCCCTGTCCAAGCCGTGGGCTGCCAGCTTTTTCAGAAGTATGCTTTTGGATATGAGTTAGGCTTTGGATTTTTGCACGAACTGAGGGGAGGCCTAACCTGCTTTGAAAACTAAAATTTATTAATAATCACACATGTGAATGGTGCTATTCTGCATTTCTGATATTAGTTTGAAAAATTCTAGAGATTCCAGAGAGAATTTTATTTTATTCTCAGTGTTCTATATATGAAAATTACAAATTAAAACAAGTCTGGAGAGATTTTGATGGTATTCTTAGTTTCTGTCATACAGAGCTACATTCCTCTGAATTCCTAAATAGCTCTGAACCACTGTGTCTTCATTTGCTAAAAAACCTGATTGCTTGTACTTCTGTCTGAGCCAAACCTCTCTAAACAGAAAGTGATGGCTTGGTGATTTATTCAGCATCTTAGAAGCTGCCAGCAGCAATGCATCTAATGATTTCCACACTCCAGCAAATGTGTATGACCACTTTCCTTCTGGGGCATAAGTAGGAGATCCTTTTTCCCTTTATCTCTACTAGCTAATCTTGACTAGGAGTAGGAGTGACCTTCATTTCCAATTGAGAACAGATGCAAAGGACTGGGAAGTATGCATGACTTTTAGATGCTTTACCAAACTTTCAGAGGTCTACTTTGACTTGACCTTGGTATTCTTCAACTGTACTAAAAACTTGATACCTTCAGTTCAAAACAATAAGCAATAATATATTGGAAAATTTCTTAGCTTGGTGTTTTTAACTGAATATAAAAGATCTGAAAGTTCAGAAGCATGTTCAGTTCTAACAGGCCTGCAAAAATACAAGGAACCATATTTACTAAATCAGTTTCCTGGGGCAGGGGGTGGGGGGTGGGTGGGGGAAAGTAGAAGTCTTTTATGGTGAGCACCCGTATTTTGTTTTTTAATCATGCTAGAGACACAGAACTGCAAGTATTCCTATAATTAGTTATTTCTGGACATGAAAAGAGATGGGAAAAATGGTAGTAATGAGAAAAAACTTTTAGCCACTTTCAGAACATGCTGTGCAGACATCTTGATGTTAAAACAGCACCATTCCAAAAACTGTTCTCAGAAACAGGACTTCAGTCATACATTCAGGTCCTAATTCCTTGCCAGCTTCCTCCTTGATCCCAGAGGGCTGTATTTTAACATTATTCTGTGTTGGATGACATGCTTTTCCTCTTTTGAAGGGATGCAGATCCCCTGTCATGATCTATGACTTTATTGTAGAAGAGTTTTGAGTCTGAGTATGTGACTTACACATACTTTCCCCATTCTCCTTAACAGAAAATGCTGACAACTATTTTCTTGTTCAACTTTTTCATAGTAGCTAGGGCAAAAAAAATCAAAACAAACTAATGGTGCCATCTTGCCTTTGAACTGCAGGTATAGTTTATTTGATCCTTCTTAGAGTTCCAGCTGTGTGAAATTATCTGGGTTCTGGGAGGAAACTGTTTATTCCCAGTCTTACAGTATTTTAGAAAACATCTGTGATGAACTGCTACAGTTTCAGCTGTGAAAGTAGCTACCATTTATGTCAGAGCAGATCATAAGAATCATAAAATTGTAGTAGTGTTCAGGTTGGAAAGGACCTCAAAAGATGTACTCATCTCACCTTTTTTGGGGGAAAGGGAACTTAGATGAGGTTATTGGGTACTCTGTCCAAATACATCTCAAAAACCTCCAGAGGTGGGGTCTTTATCACATCCCTGGGAAAGGTGCTCCAGTGAATATGTTCTTCCAAACTGTAAAAAATTGTCTTTTTTAAGTCAAGATGAAACTTCTACCAGTGAAGTTTACACCCCTTGCCTCTTCTCCATATGACTCCTTGTGGAGAAAGATCTCTGTACTCTTAATAGCTGCCCTCTAAGTATTGGAATGCTATGAGATACCCTCTGAACCTTCTCTTCAGGGAAAAAAGGCCTAAATTCTTCAGTCTTTTTCATAGTGCAGGTTCTCCAACCTTTTAGTCACCAGATCTCGTCTTAATAAGTAGATAAGCTAGGCCTGGAATGTTTGCCTTCCTTGCCTCATAATAATAAAATACTGTGAGCCCAAATTAGAAGCTTGTGGAAAAAATAGAAGCAAGATCCAGAGAAGAGCTTTAATTTAATGTAGTTGCATTAAATATAATGCATATGCATTAAAAGATCCATGGGTTTGTCCCCTTATATTTTATTTAACTACAAATTGTCAACATCTGGACCTTCACCAGGTCCAAGAAAGAAAGTAAATGCATACAGCAAACATTTCACTAAGTCCCATAATGACTGGGGTATAAAAACTAACTTGTCTAACAAACTCTTGTTTTATGAAGTTAGCTGGATGTGTTAATGGAGCTGCTGCCATTTCACTCCCTAGATTCATACAGCTTTCTTGCTTTGACGAGATTTTACTAACCAAGCAAAGTGAGGGAAGAGCATGACTAGGAGAAGGAACTATCTGAAATCTTTGTACGGCAGCTTCACAAAAACCCTACGACTGAATTTCTTCTGGGGTGTTCAATCATGTCATTTTGGAAGTGCTTTCTATTGAAAACAAAAACATCACTTCAGCTAGTGCAATCCCATTAACCCAAGAGGTTGTGAGGCTGGAGCTGTCAGAAATATGTTTCAAGGATGTTTCAGCTTGAGAAGCAGCTGCAACACACAAGCCAATATGTCTGTACATGGAGGCACACTCTGATTTCAATTTAACATGATGGACCACCCCATTAAAAGGCTTATTCAGAGGCATCCTGAGCTTGTTGGTTTGGAAATTGTAACCCTGAAACTGAATGAGCAATCCATAGCAGACTTTAGTGAATACTGCATCCAAGACAAAATATTGAGACATAAGTACATACGGCAGCTCCCAAGAACATGTCAGATGGGCAGATGCTGTGTGAAAGGAAGATATATTCTTTAGCTTGGCAGCTGGGGATTGTGGTTGTTCATTAGATGAAGAAGCATGGGGAAGAAGTATAAGAAACATTAAGTGATGTTACCTTTTATGCACCTATTCTGCAAAAGTTCCAGAGAAACACTCCCATGCACACACATTTAATAATATCCAAACCTAGGGAAATAAATATGAATGTAAGATACTTAATCTATAGCCTAATTTTCCAAAGTCACCCACAAGCTCAGTTAGATGTCTGTATTTATTTACCCCCCCCAATCCATCTGCTTCTGGGTAGTTAGCACCTCTCCATGTAGAAAGGCCTAGGGATATGTGTTTTCTGCAGTGTTGTCTACTGGAAAACTCTCAATTCAGGAAAGACCACAATTAGTTGACATAGAAATAAGCATGGGAAATGACAACAGGATGAAACCATGCTGAAATGTCATGAACTGGATGGTAGCCATTGTAGTTAATCATAGTGTGGGGAGCTGGGGAGGAGGAGGTAATGCCTGTAATTGTAAGTGGTAAGAAATGAAGAGGGATGCTTTAAAGCTGTAATAAATTAATTTTCGGGACTCACTGATACAAAATATTATCTGTGTAGAAATCATAAGGTAATCAATCCCAATATTCTATGGCAAAAGCTGAACAGTAGATGAGGTCTGCAGGGAAACTCTTCTACCCTGGCATTGTAATTCTGTGCTTTGTGTGCATTATGAAACATTTTATGTCTCACTCTCAACAAAACAGTGAACACTAGGTTAAATGACCCTTGTAATGGTCTTATGTCTTTCATTGCAGAAAATCTTTACTCCCTGGGGCTTATATTACTGTTTAGTATTTTGGATATTATTTTTTTATTCCCTCTACCTGCATCCCAGACACAAAACCAGGTTCTTGCAGAGAAGAAACAAACCTAAAAGTGTTCACCAACTCTCTTTGCTGGCTTCTGCCAGCTTTTGCCAGGCACGTAAGAAGTTTCCCATGGAAACCTTCCACTGATGCAGTCTCTGGGGTCTGTGAACCTGTTACATTAACCACAGCAGTGTCTGGTGGCAGTGTATACCACAGCCAATTCAGGTGTTACCTGCTCACACTGGCTCCTCAGGCCTCCTGCCTTTCTGTTTGCCAGACTTCATGATTTTATTCTTACCAGCAAAAATTTTAGCAGTTAGTCATTTAGTGGAGGGTGTACCTGCTCATGGCAGGGGTGTTGGAACTAGATAATTTTTAAGGTCCCTTTCCACTGCAATCACTCTAAAATGATTTTATGATCCTCACTTTCTGATGTCAGTTAAAGAAGAATCATATGTACCTATTTTCCTACTTGTTAGACGAGTTGTAAACATAAAATGTTCCATTCTTTCTTAAAAAATGGTGCATTGATGCTAAATGGGGTGTTAACCTTCCAAACCTTGTTTGTGCATGTTGATCCTGCTAAAAATATTCTTTCTGTCCTTAAATTTATTTTGATGAACAGCTTGAGGCTTTCATAGGTAATACTTCAGGAATCACATGTGTACTAGTTCACAAATAACCAGGCAGCTTTAAAGCAGTTGCAGGCTCAGCCTCAGATAAAAGTTTTTCAGTTCATCAGATAGAAGGCAGTGATGTCTCAGCTAATAAGCATGTTTCTGTGTTTCACATAATTAGAACGAGCAGGGATTGCACAGGCCACTGGCTTCACGAACACATTCCCTCTATGATGGAGCAATACTTAACTTGTGTAAGTTTTTTGAGAAATCAAGAATCTCTGCATGGTCCCAGGGATATTTGCTTGTGCAAATGGACCTTATTCAATTAAAAATAATGGCATGACCTGATAGCAACTAGTTCCCAGTATTGAATCATCCTTGATACAGCAAAATGAAGCAGTATGTTACCCAACAAAATTTAAATATTCCCAAAATAACTCCACGTGTCCAAAAAATCTTTGGCAGACCACACCTTTTTTAAAGAGAGCTTTGAATGATATGTCAACTGTGTGATGGCACATCCTTTTTTGTATTACAGGAAAAAAAACCCAAACATGTCCTGTGCATGGTTTATTTCGGGGTTATGTGTTTGTCAGCACTTTCAGTACAACTTTCTGAGACTTAGCGTTCCCCACATTTCTATTTTTCTTTTTATCTCTGCAAAAATTACATGAACTTGGGGTACTGATTAAAAAATGAGAACTCCTAAATGGTATTGTCTTCATACAATTTTTCTTGCAGACATTCTGTAGCTGAAACAGTTTTTGGCTGACAGACATGATAGGGCCTGATATATGTAAAGACTGAGCTGGTGTTTTAGGAACTGCACTTGCTAGTTAGCAATAGTTCTGTCATGACAGACCTGTTATGTCCTGTCTTTAAACTAATGCTCAAAAAGGGTAAGAAGTGCTTATATTTTAAAAACTACAGATAATCTTATGCTTCCTGATCCTCTAATGCTGGAAGACAGATCTTTTAAACAATTAAGTGCAATTTACTATATCCTTGTGACATCGCTGATGAATTACACTGTACAGACACAACATGCCAGATCAAGAAGATAACAGTTGTGTTTCTCTAATTCTTCTTTCCTTTCTTTAATCATATTGCTTGTAATTATCATTCTGCACAAGTCAGGATTTCCTTTGCTTTGGCCTTGATACTCTTCAGTATGAATGTGGATCATATTGTGTTTGAGTGTGTCTAGAAAAGCAATATGAGTTTAGTATTTCATTATTTAATGAGGATCATGGTGCCCTTCCTCTACTCATAGGGTTGCTGTGATAAGATTTTTATTTTTACCCTGTCTTCTTAGAAAAAAACCTTTCAAAAGTTCAAGAATGTCTCTGACTAAACAAGTGATTCTCAGAAGAGAATTCAGTGGTCTCAAACCACAAAGAGCATTTACTGTAAAACAATGAAAATGTCTTGATATTTCAGGGAATGAACAAATGCCCATTACTAAGTTTATTTCAGTATAAGAGAGGCTTATTTTGTTAAACATAATGATGAAGACCAAAAGCAAAGTATATTTTAAAATGTTTATTTTTTCCCATCAGACTCTCTGATCCTTCATATCCAAAATTTTCAAGTTCTAGTTTTAGATATTTCAAGAGGGACTGATCTTAGCCACGCTGCTGTAAATAGGATGTAACTAGACTATCCTTCCCCTGTAACATCTGTGTTACTGAAATCTGACTTCTGCACAAAGATTGCATTCAGAAAATGGGCAAATGCAAGTGTGATTTCATCCACTATGAATTTCTCTTTGCTGACAGCTTTGTCCCTCACGCACTTGAGCAGAGCTGGGCATCGCGTAAACAGGGGCGCTGTTCAGTAACAGGCAT
Organism: Pyrocephalus nanus; assembly: GCA_038380795.1. Taxonomy (NCBI): domain Eukaryota; kingdom Metazoa; phylum Chordata; class Aves; order Passeriformes; family Tyrannidae; genus Pyrocephalus; species Pyrocephalus nanus. The sequence goes on from CM076260.1 coordinate 47,482,973, forward strand.
GACTTCTGTTTTGGACACCTCCCCAGTCTGACATATCCCCTCAGCAAACTGTGACAGCAAACAGGAGTCCCCTTCAGATATTGTCTGTGATGTGATTAATTTCCGACAGTTTCTTTTGATCTTGGCACTGGTGGACTTAATTACAGATATCTGACCTTGTGTGGCCAAAGAATTATCACTAATGTCTCTCTTAGATTTTTGGTTCAAAGTTATTGGCTTATAATGAACAGATTTGTTTTAGTTCTTGAGGATTTAAAAGATTTTCCTTTTGCTTTATTCCCTGATACTACATTTCTCTTAGCCTGTGATATTTTATGCTATTTAAATGGCAAAGCTCAATGTAAGAGCTTAAGTGCTGTTATGTCTTTGCATGGCAACAGTGGATGCAAAGTGCTTCTTAGACTTTGTTCCCTTTTTTTCTATTAGCTAGGTTTCCTCTCTGTGACCTTGATAGAAAGGAGCTTACTCCCTGCCAGCAGAAAACAGGTTATAGAAATTGCCACGAAATACTATGGTAGTAGAGAAGGGTTAGTCAAGTTTACTGTTTAAAAAGACCCATTTCTGCTGTTATTGTGTAGCAGTAGTATAATGAGCTTTGTGCTATTATTTCTCCTATGGTGTAAATTTGTATCCATTTAACCAGAATTAGTCTTCTTAAAATTTAAGCATAAACAAACAAAACCACTATTTCAGCTGTCACTGGGAATTATAGGATGACTTGCAGTACTGTACCTCAGGACTGCCTACACAAAAAGGATTTAAACATTAAGGTTGCCGGCAATGTTTGTGATACTTAAATTAGGTATTTCCATCTATGCTACATGGCGAGGACTACATGGCACAGGTTGCCAGCTTGATCTCTGGCACCATTTGATGAAAACTCAGCTAGGCAGGTCTCCTCTAATAGCAATCATCTCTTGGGAGCTTTAAATAGCTGACTTGAGCTTGCTTGTGGGTTGGACTGGGAGCTGTAAGCAGGAGGGACTACAGTTACTCAGTGGTGTGAAGACAGAGGGACTTTGAGCTGGTGTGGAGGAAAAAGGCTTGGTATCTAGGGAAGGTTCATATCAAAGGCATATGCCAAGGCTCTACACCCTAAATACAGCACAAGTCCTTTTGCTAATGTAGCCAAGGACTTTCGCATCTTGAATTGCATCATCAAAAGCCGTCAAAAGGAAAATGACTGAGTTATAACCTTCAGTGTTGATCCAGGACATGACATCCTATCCATGCCCTGAGCATTTTACCTGTTGATATACAACTTTACTCTCTGCTATTCAATCGATACCTGTAAAATTACACTGGCCAGACCAGGACTTGGCCCCTTGTTGCTGGAAAAATAATTTTTAAAAAAGAGGTATCTCTTAGCAAAGAGATAATGAGAAGACCTTGATTTGCTGGTTTGCACTGGCTCATAATAGTTCTATTATCTCATTGAATATGGAGGGGAAAAGTGGTATGACTTGGGAGAGATAGAATCCAATTGATGTGCCACTGTTGCAGAGCCATGTTTAGGGGTGGAACAACAAGCTCCAGGTGTTATGAATGTTAGCATCTCTTAAATAGGAAGATATATTTAGACTGTTTGTGCTAGTAGGTGTTTTTAGTAGGAGTTTATTTTATTGTCTCTTCTTATTTTAGTAATAACTCTCACAGTACCAGTGAATTCTTAATCAGAAAATTTCTTTTCATAGTGTCACTTCAAGCTAAAATAAAATCCTCTTCCCAAAGAGATATTTTTTTTTACAGCAGAATAGGTACAATGGGCTATTCAACCGCATTCTATTGACTCTGTAGATTCAAGTCTTAATGTTCCTTTTTTATGATCTCCTCCTTTTTATTTTCATTGTTCTGCTTTTCCTTTTTTGTACTGTGCATATCCTATTTTGTTCCACTGAAATAATTTTGTAAGAAATCCTTCATCAGGATAATGCTGTCTATTCAGTCATCATAGACACAGTTTTGTTCTGCGAGCTTTGGCTAGCATATATACACACTCCTACACTTCCAGTGATTACTTCCAGTGCCAGCTGGGATACCTATTGGTGAATTCAGAGCTGATTAACTGAATAAGACAGTTGTTGCTCCAATTAACGTACTCCATGTTTCAAGATTTCATTTTTTTTCATTAGGGAAACAAGAAGTGTAGGTACAGACTTGTTTTAGCCAAATTACTGCATCCTTCTCCCCACAGGAAAAAAAAAATCAATTTGGTGAAGAAAGAGTGATCATTACTGGGAGTCTGTGGCTAATGACTGGGATACAACAGAAATTTGAGGACTGGATGCTTAACAATTCATTGTATGTTTTATTTGCATATATAAAGGTCCTTCACGGCAGATTGGGGGAAAAAAAAATTCCCTTAGCTGGTTCAGCTGGAAATTGTTGATTTTCTACATAGCGAAGAAATGTGTTAAGTAATGTAACCATGAAGATGCTGTGCTTAAATGACAGCTTCCAAAATCAATGTACTTTTGCTTCACAGAAGGATTTTCCTTGTGTAATTTACAAAGTAGGACTGCGACTTATCTCTGAGGGAATGCACGGAAAGTGATGTGTCCACAAGTTTCCGCTCTTGCACCCTGTCTATAGGGAGAAGTAATCAATTGCAGTCCTTGTCTTCTAGCACAGTGCTGACAGACAAGCTCTGGAGAAAGTTAGTCAGCAGCACAAGAGGTAATACACCCCAAGATTCACTTCATCTCTTTATTGGTTATTTCTACTCTCACAGATCAGTCAGAAGGGAACATATGTCCATATCACAACTCTCCTGGAAGGGAGAGCACAAGCACACTCAGCACATCTGTGTATATTCAGGGTCCTGTTCGGGTGGTCTGCATAGATCAGCTGCATGAAACTGAGTTCAGCCTTACAAGCTCTTACTGAGGTCATTATGAATGTTTGTTCCTGAGGCTGCAGAGTGAAAACCGTGTGGCTGCAAGCAAAGTAAAACACAAGTCTCTGCATTTTATGATGGAGTTACATGCTGGAACCATTGAGTGCCTTCTTTAACTTAAAATGTTCGTAATGCTAATGATAAGTAGTAACAGAGATCTGCAGGGTTTCATGATGATGCTAGTGATAAAAATAGCTACTGACATCACAGTAAGCTCTCAGCCTTTGTTGGATTTATATTACCACACTTTAGGGGAAAAGACATTGATCAGAAACAGTATGAAATAAAAGCTAAAGAAATATGTTGGTGTTAAGTGTTAATTCACATAGATGGTCTGGAACAGAGTATTACTGATTCCAAGCAAATGCTGAGGTTTTCATATCAGTCTGTTCTGGTTGCAAAAACCAACCAACCAACCAACACCCTCTCAAAACCCAAAAACCAACCAACCAACCAAAACCAAATCAAACCAAAAAAACCCCCAAAAACCACAATCATATGACTTAGCTTATTTTGGTGTCAGCTTATGTCTGCTTTGCTCTGGAACATTTTTACACCTTGAATCAGGAATCAGAGTGCCTCACGTGTCCAGCTCCAAGAAACCTTACTTTGAGGGCTCACTAGTGTGCCAAAGACCTTGTGCCTCAGAGGTTCCCTTAAGCTTGCTCCTACCAAAACTCAGCTGCCTGTGGTTTCATTGGCTTTTACCAGTACTGAGATGCCTCCATACGTTTCAGTCTTTTAGCTGAAATTGTTTCAGTGGAACACTCTATTTATTGATGAATGTACTGTTTATTTATTAATACACTGTTTACTCCCTGACTATATTTATTTATATTTATTATATTTATATTTATTATATTTATATATAATATATATACTATATATAATATATAGTATATATTTATATTTATTATATTTATATTTATTAATACAGCTGTTTACTCCCTGACTATAGTCGAGAATTTAAACCACATGATCTGAAAGTATCTGCCTTTGTATGTCAGAAAATCCAGCTCTACCAAACCCCTCACCCTAATACTTAGAAACAAATAGCTTGTGCCTTTTTATTAATGAGTTAGAGCCTTGTAGTCTGTAGCTGATCATCCTCAAGTCTCATTTAGATGTAGTTCATGTATGAGTTCAGCATCCAGAGCACTCCATTTTTGGTGGCAACTACTTACATACAGGACCTAGATTGATAGATCTGACCAAAAGAACAACAACAAAGCTATGCTATATTATTGATTTTGCCATTTGTAGGTATTTTTACAATGCAACATTGTGATTGTCAAGCAGGTGGGAAAAGGCAATTTCTGTCTTCTTTTCTGCAGAGAAGGTAAGGAGTTTCAATATATCTTTTAGAAGCCAGAATTACTTAAATTCGTCCCTTGTCCATGTGATTCAAAGCAGTGAGGTCTAGCTGATAGCTTCACCTGTTACTGAACAGCTTTGGGAAAGTGGAGGACCACTGTCTGAGCTCTTTTCTGATCATGTTGCCCTGAAAAGCGGTTCAGTTTAAAAAAAGAGAAGAGGAGGGAAAATGACTTCACAGAAGATGGATAAGGTAAAAGGCACTTTCCCACCCCTCTCCTGTTAATTAATCAATTTGTGCTTTGAGCTGGTGTAGAAACTTTTTTTCCCCCGGATGTAAGAATCCATGTCTTGAAATATTCCTGCAGCAAATACACTGTCTATTTTATAACATTAATATGATAGTCTTGCATACTCCATCGACTAACCTTCAAGGAGAGAAGTGTACACTGAGGATATATTCTACATCTTCTGTGTTGGCTTCTAATCTCTCACTTCAGGGACATCTTCATTTCAAGACACTTTCTCTGTCACAAACACAAAAACTCTTCACATCAGAAGTGAAGTCTTCTGTGATTGAGCATTGTGCCTCTGACATATATGTACACTGCAATACAAAAAATGAGCATAAAGTCTGTGTGCATTATACACATGGAGGGGAAAGAAAATTTATGCCATGTTTTGGGATGAAGCATGCTCACTTAAAAAAGGGAGAAAACATGCCTTGAGACACAATGCTGCAAAGCACATTGTGATGATACCAAAGGATTTCAATGCAGTCAGAGATTTTAAAGATTTTCAAAGGATTTATTAAACTTTCCTGTCAGTGCAGTAGCCTATCAATCAAAACATGATGTTTCTCCTTTTCCACTACATCTCCCTCCCTTATGCACCACCTCGCCTGCTCTGCCCCAAATGGCTCAGAGAAGCAGTGTCAGTGAATGTGGTCAGTGAAGTACTAAAAGGCTGTTTCCCTGCACTATAATATTAGAACTTCAGGGATGGGAGGAAATGAAAGGTGGCTGCTGCTGTCAGTGATACAGACTGGGGGTCCCTGCTGGCCCAGCTGGTTTGAAGGGCAGCCTGTGCTCTGCTGTCAGCCCATCTCTGCCCTGTCCCCCAGAGACAGTGTTGGGACGAACCAGCAGTTGTCCATCATTAACAAGCAGGGTATAATGACTTGCTGTGACTCTCACAAAGGCACAGAAAGAGGGAAGAGGCAGTTTAGATTTCACCAAAGCTGGGGCGTTGTCAGGAGAGGTTTAATCAGAAGACATGCTGTCCTGATTGCATATTCCAGTGGCAGCTCCCAGACACAGACAAGCTGATACTCTGGGCTCTCCCTGAGGTTAGTCTGGAGTCACTCAAAATATAAAATATGAATATGGAAAGCAGTAATCTCTTCCTTGCCAGATCAGAAGCATTTCAAATCGAATGCCCTGCTTGACAGTCCTTTGAACATGGTCCTGTGTTCTGAGAAGTTATTTATTTCTGTATTTTGCTCCTGTAAATATGTAATTAATGCTACTGCTGTGTTTGGGATTCAGCCGGGTGTGTGAATTTCTGTGATAGGAAGCTAACAAAAGCACAAGGGATAAATCCTGAATTCAAATAGGTGGTAACACAGGGACCCAATAAAGCACAGCCTCTTTGGAAACCGAAACCACAGGAGACTGCATCTTAAATGAAATGTTGGGGTCTGTGCAAAGCAGACTGTCTCCACTGAGGCATAAAAGATTTCCCTCATGGAAAATCATTCACTGTCATCTTTAAGGGACTGGGCTTTAAAATTTCTATCCCTTTATAACTCAAAATACCCTTCTGCAGAGTGTTCACAGAGGGCTGGTAAGAAGTTAAGTTACAATTGTATTTACACTTATTTTAAAATTAAAATTATGTTGTTGTTCCTTATCTCTACTTGGTTTCACTGTATATCACTTGCTGCAGGAGTCCCATTGCAGTGAAATGAGAATCTTGTTGAGTTTGGTCTTAATATGTGCAGCTACAAGGTTATTGAGTTAGATAACTCCAGAGATAACTTTTCCCACAGTTATGCTGCTTCCTGAGATCTGTTCTGTTCCGAAGCAGTGTGTCAGAAAGAAATGTGACATTTTTTCCCAGCTGTGTGACAGTCTGAGATAACTTTATTTATTTCTGCAAGAGTCCGTATGTTACACTTCAGTGCATAAACAGAGTGCTGACACTGGAACAATCACGTGGTATTTTCAAACTTTATGGACTTGAAACAACTCAATGCACAGGAACACATTTACAGAGGTAATATGTTGTCCAGTTGGAGGTGTTTAAATGCAGGCATAGTGAACATCTGGAAAATGTAGTTGTAATATTTCAATACCTTACAGAACAGCTGTGGCAGAATAAAACTGCAGGATTTATAGGCTTTATTTCTAGGATGTGATATATACTTTTTATTGAGCCTTGGGTATACTCAACACAGAATGCTCTCATGCATGGAATTTGCATACAGACATGTAGGAATGAAATAAATATATTACATTGCCTTTATCTTGAGTAAGTAGAGGGGGATACAGTTAGTATACTTTTGTCTGTCAAATTTTCAAGGCTGCATAAACATACTGTCAGTGGACTAGGTAACATAGTTGTAGCTTTTTCTTATATTTGCTGTTTTTTTTCTTTTAGGAACTTTGGAATTACAAAAAAGTTACAGCGTGATGCAGTAAGACATTTCATCAATCCAGGAGTTCAACTTGAAATTAAATTTACCTGTGAAAACATACTTTCCATAATGTACCTGAAGAAATTAAGTTGAAGTAGCCTTTAACCAAAGCTATAAATATGTATGTACTTTCCAAAACCAGAGAGAATCATAAATTATACAGGAAATATAGAAGCCATAAGTAGATGTGAAACCCTTAAAATCATTCAGAGAAAGCAATACTTTAGTTGCGAGCTATTAAAAAAATAAAAAGTAGTCAAGAAACCATTTTAATCATTTTATTGAACTATAAAACTATCTTGTAAGAAACTAGTGGAGGAACCTTCCATTAGGGGTTTTAAAAGAAATTTGGAAGAATGGTGGAAATATAATCTTAGCCATTGCACATAACCAGGTGGGCAGACTAGGTGACCTAATTAAAAGATAAGACATGACTGGGTGTGCATTACGGTCTTGCAATGACATGCTTTGGTGCCTTTAATTGTAAGACAGAATACACAAAGCTGTTAAACACTGAGGTGTGTCATCACTAGGTTCTACAACCCTTAGATGCCCTCAAATCATATTTCTAAAATATTAATTTCCAAAGGAAGAATGTCAATTATTAGAAAGAAAAATATTCTCCACATAAAGCAATCACTTTTTTTTTTTCTTTAATACACTGTAAGATCATGTCAAGGGAAATCATCTAGACAGGGTTTATTTTACCAATTTTCAATGACAATAACAATTAATGAGTTAACAAAAATGTGGTGAAATGCAAACATTTAATTTTTAGGTTGAAACTGAAATGCATGTGGGAGGAAGGGCTGCTTGGGAGAGAGGACTTACATCCCTATTAGGTCTTCTGGCTACCCTCACTGGCCATGGCCAGCTCCTATGCAGCTATTTCAGCATTTCCAGTGGTGGGTCCTGAGTCTTTCTGGTACTCTAAGGGCTTTTCCTCTCCCTGAAATTTGAAGTACACAGCACTTACTTTAATTGTTTGGTAACTTGAAAGTCTGTGTCCCAAAGGCCAGCCTCACACAGGTTCACTTGAGGAACAGACCTGACAAATCACCCGTGCTTTTGAAAGGTTTAGTGTTAATTAAATTTTTGTTTACTTTATTATTTAAGTAGATTTAGTATCCCTGGGACACTTCACGACACCTTGTATTTTTTTTTAGGGTGACTTTAAAAACTTTGTTATACTTATTAATTGGGGTATTATCATTCCTGACAAAACATTTGCAATTACAAGGAAATTTTTTTTTCATTTTCTAAAAATTTTACTGCACTGAGAAGGGACAGGAGCACTACTAGAGTTTCTGTGGGATTTTAAGACTCTGTGCTGAATAGGCAACTATTCAAGTTCATTTGGCATTTTACATCTGAAAAAAAGAAACTTAGAAGGTAGCTAATTTTTTTATTTAAAACAACATAATTCACATTCAATTTGCACCCCAATCTATCAAGGACTTCATTAAAAAAAACAAACCAAACCAAACCAAAACAAAAGACCAAAACTCCATATTGGTAGTTGTTCTTTTAAATCCTGTCTGAACCTATATGTGTTTTTATCTGCATATTTGTGCCTGACAGAAATAGATCCTAGAAGTATCTAAGTAGAGCATTGAAATTTCATCATTATTTATTTGGCAGGATGGTCAGTCATGGTGCATTTGTATTTCCTCCACACAGAGGGAAAGGCTGGTCTAGCCGGTCAATCCTCATCACAGTCTGCTATGTTAATTCTCTTACATATTTTATTTTCAATGTCAGCATGGCATCTACTGTGTCACTCAAAACCCAACTTTTTCTTAAAATCTGTGTTACATTTCCTCCTATGACCTCATCATACATCCACCCAAATACCTTATCCAAAATTTAAACAAGATTATAATCTGGTGACTTCATTATGAGCTTGACCTAATCTTTCAACAGCTCTGTTGGATCCAGTGTTGGCAGAAGCTGAGGTTTCATCATCCAGCTGACTGGGTGGTGCTGATTTTAATTATTTTCCTCACCGCTATGTTTTACTGCAAGTAAACATATATTACACGACTACAATAGCTGCCATTTCTTTCCAGCTATCCTTAAATCTTATATTCCCCATATATAATGGTTATGTAAATAATTATATTCTCTTGTGGATTTAAATACCCTCTGAATGCCCCATATACAGCATCTAGGAATATGGGAAAGTTTCGCAAGCAACATATTTTTGAAGTCACTTGTATGGGAATTCTCAGAGCTAGGAGGCAAAGAACTACACTTCTCTCAACAAATAGTCAAATATTCAATTTCCAGGAAGGCTATAATCACAGAGGTTACCCCAAGAGAAGGAATAAGAGGAAACTGCAAAGATTCCTTGTTGAAATATGAAGAAAACAAATGTCTCTTAGTATTCATTAACAAGATTAGGAGTTAGTGATCAAAAAAAACCCCTATTAATATTCTGAAATGATTAGTTACCTTTGTATCTACTAGAGAAACCAGTAATGATTTGCCTGTGTTAATTCTGGTAATATAACTGCCTAAGATAGAATTATCAAATTATACATTTATATGAAAATATAAGTTTTTTTGTGAAGGCTCCACTTTGGCATTTGAAGAATAATGAAGTACTCCTCTTTGCAGGGCTTAGTCATTAGCACATTCCATTCAGTTTTGGGCCAAGAGGTGTTCTTGTCTAAGGATGCTCAAAGAATATTAGTGTTTCCAAAGCAGAAGGAGGCAAGCAATAGTATGGTGATGGAATTTTGAAACTACCTCTTTTTAGAAGCTATCAATAAGAAATTGGAATGGAATGGAAGAGTAGAAGAGGAGGCTAGACTTCCATTTTAACTTACCCTAAAGCAAAGTTTGGGGCATAAAAGGGAACAGGAGTCAGCAAATCTAGCCTTCTGTGAGACAAGGTAAGGACATAGGATTTGCACAGAATGATACTGACAAAGCCATGAAGTATCAGCTTCATACTGCATGGGAAGAGGAAACTTTGGAGCTTTCTGAAGTACTAGATACATATGTGCTTCCATTTTCACTTCCACTCATCTCTTTCTAAAGTTTTTCAATGATATTTTTTGCATTTAAAAAATACATTCTCTATTTTTCTTTCATCTTAACCAAGCTTGCACTAAAGGTTATGTCAATATAATTTGAAAATTCATAGGCCTTTCATTCCTTGAAGAAGAAATTCTTAAAAGTAACATAATAGCCTGTCTTATGCACCGGACTCTATCATCTCATGTTGTCCAGCTTTCAAATGATATTACATGGAATATTTTAAGTATAACAGGATGTGCCTCTGTACAGACCAGTTTAGGAGTTGTCAATTCAGTTGTTTGCTGACAATAAATGTTTTCAGGACTAGAGTTATTTAGGAAATTTTCTTGTCTTGCAGTACAACAGTATTGACTGTGTCTCAAACATATGGAACCAAAGGAAGTATGAACCCAAATTAATATAGCAAATCTAATGTCAGTTACCAGGCCAAATTACAGGGCCAAATCTTCTGTGCATGGGAAAGGGACTTCAACAATGCAAAAGTCTATCCCATTTGCAGACTAGATCACATCATACACAAATCACCTTTGTGGCTCTTAGTTTCCACTTGCTATGACAAAATTTCTTCAAAATATATAGGATACCATGGAGACTGAGATAAAGCCCTTAATCCCTGCTTTGCTGGTGCTGACAGAACAGATCTCTAGTCACACATGTGATGTTTACATGCAGGAGACAGGGGACTGAGGTGGACAAAGGGATAAAAAGTTGCTTGTCTGTAGCAGCCCAATTTCTTCTTATAATAATATAACAGAGTATTAATTTGCTGAACTGGCTTTAACTCAACATTATAAATATGAGCTTTAGGGCATGCTTATTATAAAGTACATAACTTCACAAAAAATACAAAACCAGTGAATTATTTTTTATGGCTTGAATAGAAGAAAGTTTGCTCATTTAGTAACCTGAGAAAAGATTTGTAGTCTACAGATGAACTACACAAATGGAGGGAAGTGTGAGCGTTCTATCTTCCATACACGTGTATTAAAATGCTGAGACAATTCTGAGACTCTTCTTGGACAGAGATCCATTTTGTTTTTATTTTCTTCTACTTTCCATTCCATATTCTTCGCATGCCAAATGCCTCTTCTGACATTCTTACTGAATACAAACAATTTTTATGTTAGTTGAATCATCAACTTGTCTGGTTTTGGATTATATAGGTCACAGATAACTGATCCACATCTTACAGTAAGGTTAGTTTAGATAGGTGTGTTAGCTAGAGTGTGATGTCTCATTTCTACTGTCAGTACTACCTGGTGCCAGTCTAGATTGGAGAACTTTGAAAATATTGCACTATTATTCTGTGGTCAAAGATACATTTCAATTGCAGGGGGTGCTAACTAGCATGCTCTAAATCAAGGGCATGAAGGGAAATTTTCCTTTACAAACTTCATACCCAGCAGAATTTCTCCCAGACTAATTCCAGGCAGAGTTACTGTCCTTGCTCTCTTCTCTCTGGGTGTCAGGAGAGGAAATGGAGGTACTGGCATCCATAGTAAGGAGCTCACCAAGCATTAGAAATGTTATATTGCACTGAGTGAACCAAGCAGACCTGAACTGACTTCTAATGAAGCCAGGGGTATGTCTGTGTCCTGAGTACCTAAGGGGACACTGCGCTACTATGTCACTCAGGCTTGTTCATAATTCAGGATTACTAAACCCCAGAGTCAGAAGATCTGACTGAACTAACCAATTTCTGTTGCCTAATTCTTCACCTTAGAAATTTTCTGAATTGCGTGGTCACATATTCCTGAAAAATCTGCAAAAGTAGGCAACAAATACCAGCTGCAGAACATTTGTATTTTAATGTAGTGTATTTCTTTGCAACCATAAGTTAAAGATAAGGCACTGAAAAAAAAAAAAGACACCTCTAATTGACCTCTGAGTGTTTGTGGCTTCTCTTACTCTTCTCTCCCTGTGAGTAAGATGTTTGAGTTACTCTCTCCAGAGAGATAAATTGATGGTAATGTTGAAAGACAAAATAAAATAATTATGTTTTCAACACATGTTAGCTTAGAGATGGTCTCTTAGGGGCTAACACATTACTTGCAATTTTACTTTAAAATGACTTTGTAATTGACTACTATTAATGCTTCATTTGTAGGGTATGTGTATTAAATAGATGATAGTAATAGTTGTTCCTATTGATAAACACTCAATTGCCAATAAAATTCAAGCTGAATTTTATTCTGACCTGATGACACTGCTTTTTAGACAACCTCCAATTGATCCAGAAGGAGCTGATTCCCAAAGCATCCTCTGCAGTCATTAAATAGCATGTACTTACTGTGGAATTTACTGATCAGGGCAATTAATCTCTTAGAAACATCTGTTTTGATTCAGAGCACATACCTCTCGTGTATAAACCAGAGAAGCATTTCTCTGGCTTTACATTATTAGGCCTTGGTTTAAAGTCAGCAAAAAGATACCCACTGATTTATCAGACTTTGGATTAGGTCTTTGGCTGCTGTGCTAAGCAGCAGGGAAAACTATACCTCATCAGTCCTGTACTGTGTCTGGAATATGATCATGCAAACTGTACATAGCGCTCATACAGCTTCTTACATCTTGATAGGGTACAGGGCAAGAGAGGACTTAGCTGTGTTGTAAAATGAAAAACAATGTATAAAACAAGTACACAAGGATCTGCTGTGTATGATACAGAAATACCACCACAGGGAATCCTGTTTCTTTGCTGGGCTTGCAAGACTCAGGATATTCTCTAACATTCTTTATTGTCAGCTTAAGCTTGTGCACAGATAAAGCTTGGATCCAGCAGAGTCTATTACTCAAAACTCCGTTGGAAAGTAGGCATTATAGCCCTTGGTCTGTCCCAGCCTTGGAAACAGTAAAGCTGTATTCATGATGTGCTTCATGTATTATCAAACACCTGTTAGTCATGAGGCTTTTTATTCCTGGCATGGATGGTCAACAGAGAAATGAGAGGTATCTCTATTTGCCAAACATGAATCTGTGTGTGTAATGGACATGGCATGTTAACTTGGAGCTGTATATGGAATTTTTAGACTATAAACTCCATGGAGTGCTTATTGATTTCTTTATTGTTAACAGAAAAAGAATGCTGGCAAAATAAATAAACAAACAAATAAATAAATAAATCTTGGTTTCATCACATATAGAAAAAACCCCTGTAATATCTTCAAGATTTTAATAGGCTTTTGCTTTTCTTTCATTACATATTGAAAACAGAATTTTCATATTTGACAGCATCACTTTGAATACTTCTTTGGACTGCTGTAAGAAGACCTGAACCAAACCGTTGGAGACTAATGGGAAAAGAAAACAAACCATAGACAGAGTGAGAAAGAAGCAATTCAGTGTACATTGCCAGTTGACGATATTTGGGTCAATTCAAGTTAGGCTGCGGGATGAGCAGACTGAGAGCAGTCCTGCCCAAAAGGACTTGGGATTGCTGGTGGATAAGAGGCTGGACAGGAGCTGGCTATGTGCATTTGCAGCCTAGTCAGTCAATTGTGTCCTGAGATGCATCAAAAGAAATGTGGCCAGCAGGTCAAGGGAGGGGATTCTGCATCTCTACTCTTCCTTCATGAGATCCCACCTGGAGTACTGCACTGAGCTCTGGGCTCCTCTGCAAAGGAAGGACACTGACCTGTTGGATCAAGTCCAAAAGAGTGTAATCAAGATTATTAGAAGGATGGAACACCACTCCTACAAGGAAAGGCTGGAAGAATTGCATTTGTTCCACCTAGAAAACAAAAGCATTTGGGATAACCTATTTGCTCCCTTTCAGTACCTGAAGGGAGCTTACCAGAAAGATGGAGAGGGACTTTTTACATGGGCATGTAGTGACATGATGAGGAGGAATGGTTTCGAACTGAAAGAAAGTAGGTTTAAATTAGATTTTTGGAAGAAATTCTTTACTGAGGGTGGTGAGGCACTGGAACAGGTTTCCCAGAGAAGTTGTGGATGCCCCATCCCTGGAAGAGTTGAAGACTAGGTTAGATGGGGCTCTGAGCAAACAGGTCTGGTGAAAGGTGTCCCTGCCCATGGCAGAGGGGTTGGAACAAGATGATCATTACCGTTCTTTCCTACTCAAACCATTCTATGATTTTATTATTTAATCATGTTGATCCATTGAACTACAGCCATTTGGATTTAATTAAGATAATTCTGAGATTATTTGTGCTGATATTATGCTAATAGTTTATTTTAAAAGGCTGGACAGGAAAATCATTGTCGTCTTTAAAATCATTCTACTGTCATTCTCTACTTTGTGCAAATATGTTCAGAACAAATGCACAACTAGCAAAGGGCTTAGGAAAGACAGGGTCAGAAATTTTCTGTGAGTCTCTTTAATCTACTTGGGAATCCAAATTTCTAGCAGCCTTTCATGATTAATCTCACCTAAGATACAATAAGAAGAAATAATATTTGAATATTTTCATATACTTAATTCCAGGTTGGATAGTAATTATTCCAGGTTAACATTAATGACAAAATTTGGCCTCTCATTATAACCACAGTATAGACTGGTTAGGCTCCATTCTTGCTTGTAGACCCACATGTCTTTACTTTACTTGGAATCCTGGCTTAGCTACAGACACTTTTGTACATGACTAACCTTTTTCACATTATTGTCCTTGAATAAAGAAAAGCATGTTTATACGTTTATAGGGTCATGCTTAATTCCCACCATGTTTTTATTTTTAATATGTTACAAGTTCAGAGGTCTCTGTCAAAAATTCCTAAACACTGCAAAGCTTGTATTCAGGTAAGAAGGTGACAGAAACTCCTATGTATCTCAGAAGATGACATCCCTTCTAAGGAAACAGAGACTTGTTGTGAACAGCAGCCAAGAAGTTGCCTAGTGCAAACTGAAACCAAAATTGCTTTTCTGAGATGAGGTAATAGAGAAAGGGCTGGGAGGGAATATTTGCATGATCCAAACACATTGGCAGCTAGTTTGATATTTTTATTTGAGATTGTGGATTGAAAGCATAATCCTGTTTTTATTGGCAGTGAAGATCTTAATGAGCATAGATAATTCTTGGCTTGGATTACGCTACCAAAACCTCAGCAGTTTGCCAGTTAACTCAAGTGGCTGCATTTTCTTCAAGAGAGAATTACCTGAAAATATGTTGACAACACTGAACTATTCCAAGTCAATTTCTTTTATTATTAGACTATTTAACTATTGTTTTACTCTGTGATATTGGATTTTATCACACTTTGTACACTTCCCCAGAAATATAGGAAATCTGGAAGTGGCACTTACTGCCATGGTCTAGTAACCACGGTGGTGTTGGATCAAGGATTGGACTTGATGATTTCAGAGGTCTTTTCCAACCAGGTTGATTCTATGATTCTATGTGTAACTTGTAATAAAATAGAATACTGCAAGGAATATCAGAAATCATTCATAAGGAGGGGAAAATACAATATTTTTTTCTTTCAAGCTTTGAAATTGGAAAGCCAGGTACTATAAATCACAGGTACTTTTCTTACCTGTTTCATTCTAACCCGGATAGATTCAAAAAGTTCAAAAACTGGGATGAAAAGACAAGATAAGAAGTAACTAGTTTGAGCCAATTTGTGCATATTCATAAGGTGGAATTGCAGGCCGTGAGTGTCCAAAGTAAAGCAGTAGAGAAACAAGAAGGATGTGGTTGGTTGTAGTGGATCATTTGCCTGGGTTTGGGTATGAGAAATCCAAGTAAAAGGTTTCTTCTTGATCTTGAAAACCAATCCACTTATAGGCTAAGCTGAATCAGAGAGAGTAATAAATTATCATCATCATTGAAACATAGAATCAACAAGGCTGGAAAAAGACCTCTGAAATAAACAAATCCACCCCTTGATCCAACACCACCATGGTTACTAGACCATGGCACTAAGTGCCACATCCAGTCCCATCTTAAAAACTTCCAGGGACAGAAAATCTACCACCATCCTGGGCAGCACATTCCAATGCCTGATTACTCTCTATGGAAAAAAATTTCTTCCTTATATCCAACCTAAACTTCCCCTGGAACATCTTAAGACTGTGCCCTCTTGTCCTACTGCTGTTGCCTGGGAGAAGAGGCCAACCCCCATCTGGCTGTAATCTCCTTTTGTGTAGTTGTAGAGAGTGATGAAGTCACCCCTGAGCCTTCTCTTCTCCAGGCTCATATTATTATTATTGTTATTTTTGTAAAGGCATTATAAATATTTCTATTTGTAAATATTTGCAAAATGCCAAAACAGGTAGGGTACATAAATACCTTGACAAAGATGGAAATAACACATCCATTTCTTCAAGAACAAAAATTCAAACCACAGATTTTTTTCATTTATTACTTGCTTTGGCTGCAAAAGGCAGAGTTGTGGTTGGTCTTTACCTCCTGCTAGGGAATTTCTTTGCTCTGTCCATATGCCCAGAATTTTATAGTTTACATTAACTCATTTCTCTTTTACTGTATCTGGAGCCTGGTAGCCAGAGAAGAGTAAAAGAAAGGGTGTGAAGTTACTAATCTTCATTATCCTGTACATCTAAAAGAATTTTGACATTCTAGTCCACACTGATTGTATGAATAAATCTTTTTTGTATTTGTCGAAGAATTTTTGTTTCTGAGGTATATTTTTAACAGCCTGACTTGTCCTCCAGCTTCCAGCCTGGTGTTACTTGTTACAAAAATGCCAAAAGTTCATCTTTTCCTCCTTTTTAAATGGCAACACAAGGAATGACCAGAACCTACCCTTTGCATTGATAAGTAATAGCAATTTTACATAGACCTGCCCTAGAGAGCCATTTAAAATATATGAGATTTCACCATTCTTGCAGTCTTTGCACCAGACCTTTGCTCCTGCAGCAGAGGGATTGCCAGGTAGTTACTGAACTCCAATAAAAGCTCAAATTAGCAGCAAAACACATGAAGCTCAATAAATTGAAATTTAAAAAAAAAAAAAAATAGAAAAAGGTAAAAGGCAATCAAACTAATTCATGTATGGTTAGCTTCACTATGCAAGTATTATCTATTCATAGTATGTTTGCTGTGCCCTGTGTTTGTTGGGCATCCCGTGTAGCTGCAAAGATAGAAAGCTGGCCTGTACATTATGAAACAGAACTGCTTACCCCACGCAACAACCCTAACTGAGGATGATAACACAAAGGAAAGATTGACTCTAATGGGAAACTGCAAGGTTTTTTTCATGAGGTGAAACAGATACACAATTATTTGCATAGGTATTCTGCCAGGGAATTCCCTCAAGTGGTGAGTCTTGGAGAACTCCTTGCAAAGGCTAGTGCTATAAGCTGTAGAGCAGACTTAATACCCCTTTGCTTCTCTGGATTTCCTCCTGGTTTCAAATATGCTTTGATCTCCGCCCCTGCTGTAACTGTAAGCAGGAATTTATTCTTAGTTCCTAACACAGAGGCAAGAAAAGAGTGTTAACCCTTACTCTTAGAAAGTTTTAATGAGGTGACACAAGTAAATGTCTTAATCTAGCTAGAGATTTATTCATGAGGTCTTTCTTTAAAGTAAAGGGTAAAAAAATCAGAAATAATGCCAGTTTGACAAAAGGAACTTGAGCTTTTACTGTGATTGAAAAAAAAGATTCCAACTTGAAATAGCACTACTGGCCTTGCCCAGGCATCCTAAGCAAATGCAGAAATCACAGAAATCCATCTGTGTCATTCAAAAATGCATGAAGTAATGCCACTGTTTTTTCTTCATTCATGTACGCCTATCATGTAGCTGAGTTGTGGTGATGAGGAAGCAGTGCTGTTTTCATTTATGTGATTTGCAGAGAGGAGGTGTTGGTTCTGATTTTTTGTTGTTGTTTGTGTCTATATAAGTTGTATATTCCTTGGTGATAATTAAACTTGTGTTATAAGAAATCTTTTAAAGATGTATTTGAATTATTCAAGTATAAAAAACTCGCATAAATATTGTGTTCTACAAGTTCACTGTAATTTTCAGGAAGCTTTCAAAATGTTTAAAGGGAAAATTTCACACCAGTCATTGCTGCTATGGCAATATTGTATGAATGAAAAGGTAAGTTTACAGATTTTGTTTTTCTTTTCTGGTCTCTGTAATGTGCAGTGAACCATGACCTGAGTTTCTGCCTCTGGTGGTTTAATATTCCCTCTCCCATTATAATATGCTCTGCAAAAAGCAGAAAAAAAAAACATAATAAGAAACATTTATTCATAATTTTATTCCATTTCCCCCCACTTCCTATTCAAGATAATAAAACAGAGACTACCAATGCATGTATCTTATTTCTGAGCTGATAATAAAATGGTACAAAGATGGGGGGCAGGGACCTGTCCATTTAGGTAGTTTAAATTACAACTTAATGGGTTAACTTCACACTAACCTAATTTTATATTCTTTATCCTCAGCTCTGTATTATTGATTCTACTCCCACATGGATTCCCTTGCCATTCAGTATTGAGAAAGTGGTTCTCTCTTTTATCTTTTAGGGACTAAATAACATCCATAATCTCTCCATAAGAAGCTGACCTCACTGGCTGCTGATTTCCCCTCCCCACACAACCACCCAGCACTGAGAGGCATAAAAGCATGAAAAGTGATACCCCAGCTGCAGCGTGGGAGTGTTTGCTGGGTGGTGTCAGACTCTGCCAGACAGCCCTGGAAATCCCCTTCCCACTGCATCCCTTAAAACTATGATGACTAAAGGTACTAATGAAGAAACTTTGAAGAATATCCTGTAAACCTGTCCTGGCACAGGGTTATAAGACTTGAACTAAGGGATATCCTTAATGACCAATGTTTAAGTCAGTATATTACAAATAGTAACTAAAAATAAATAGGAATAAATAAATAAATAGGAACTAGCACTGTTTCTATCCCTTCTTTCCCCACTTCCCCAGATGTGAGTATTCCCAATCCCTTATCACCATTGCTATTAACCACTTTTTCAAATGAGCTGAGAAGATTTGGCTGCTTTCATTCCACTAAAATAAAAAACAAAAACAAACAAGCAAAAAAACCCCAAACAAAACCCACAAAAACCCCACCCTGAAACAAACAACAAACAAAACAAACAAAAACCTAAAACCGAAAACCCCACCCACTCACCCAACCAAAGAAGTTGGACAGAGACAGAATAACCTATCCCGTCTTTCTGGAAGATAGCTAGCAAGGAGTACTCAAAAAAGGCAATGGTGCAGGGGCATTCTCCTATAAGGCTCTCTGGCACTGACCAGGATTCACACTCTTTTTAGATTTTAGAGTGAGGTGCCTTAAATAGGAGGTTAGTCCTTTTAAATGTTTTTCCCGAAAGAGACAGCAGTTTTTCCAGCTTTGAGGATCAACTTGTTATGGAAAAGGTCGTTAAAGATACTCTTTTAATGTTTTCTAAGAATGAAGGTTCAGGCTTACTACAGGGACACCAAAACCCTTTAGATTTCCAACAAAATCCTCAGTCTTACTGCTTCTGAATATTTCAACTCTTGGATCTTAAAAAAATGAAGTAAGTTGGAACAGAATAAAATAAAATGGAATCCAAACTTATTTTCATTTTCTTTCTAAAAGATTGAATGGTAAATTCAAATTTCTGTTCTATGCTGTTTTTTTTTCTCAAACTATTCCTTCCTGCTCTGAGCACTGGTCTCATCCTCTGGATAATAGTTCACTGGTAACCACAATCACAAAAGTTTGCAAGATATCAAAAAATATGATGCATTTACAAATTTTTTATTAAATACTGACAGTTTTAGACCTTTTTTGCAGTAAATTTTAGTTTTATTTGTATACATTTTAGTTTCCTCTAATGCTTGGGAAATCTGTTGGAACTAAGAAAAAGGTGTTGTAACAAATAAACCATGTGGTTTTATGCTTGTATGCCGACCTGGACTTTCCCATTAGGCTACTGGCAGGTGAGATCTCTCCTGAAAAGGTGGATCAATTTGACTCATGCCATTCAAATTTATTCCCACTGTAAACTCACTGGAATCAGAAGGATTATAATAGAAGGGCAGTATTTGCTGCATGAGTTTTATATTAGTTAGGTATTGCATCTTTCCTTCATTCCAGAGGATTTCTGAGATTCATTAACCTTTCAGAGTAAGTTTTATGCCAAATGTTTGTTATGTCTTAGACATTGATTTAATTTATTATTCTCTACAGCAAACAAAGCAATAGTTCAATTTTAACAAAACCTTAGGTCATCCTGCAGTGAATCACTTACATGTGTTTAAAAGAAAGCAGTGTAAGACAGAAAAGAACTTACAGCAAAATGAAACTGCTTCTCACTCTTCAAGAGAGGAACCAATTAGTAAAGAAAGTCAGCATGAAAAAGATAAAAGCACTGAGTGTGACTCATCTAGTCGCTGAGTCAGTTTTATACCAACATAGTGTAAATGCCTTGATGGAGTTATGTTAGTGTAGTCGGTATCCTGAGCAAGCAGTTTCACTGAAATTCACAAGGGTGTCTAGCTGAAAATATCTTCCATGAAGCTTGGAAGCAGTATTCAAATCATATTTATGTTTCCACAAAATGTGCACTCATAAAGTCTGAATAAATGTAAGAGTTTCTTGACACAAAGCTAATACAAAAGCTTTTTGATTTTTTGATTTTCATAGAGAATCATTAATTTAACTGCACTCGGTTTGGGTTAATACACTTTTCCTAAATAATAAGTTGTGTTTGTATTTTTTTTTAACTAACAAATAGCAAAGTAATTTGGTTTATATTAAGGTAGTTTAAGCCCCATATTAATTAGAAGTTACAAGCATATAAGTAGTCAAAAGGATACACTTTTTGTATGCATATTAAAAAAAACAAACCCAAACCAAAACAAACAAAAAAAACCACTTCAGCAAATGGGAACAGTTTAGTTAGGATTAAACTTCAATACAATTTAAGAAGTCTTTGGTGTGGAAATATGAGTTCAAATCCATCAATTAACTCCCCCCTCCCTCCTTCCCCTACCTCCCTCTCCTCTCCCTGCCAAACTCTACCAAACTCTACCCCGACCGTAAGTTAAGCAACCATTTAACAGTGAATTCCTAATACCTTCCATCATCTGAACTGGACTCATCTAAACTTTAGCCCAACTCCCATTACAAACAAGATATGTGTAACACTGTGCCACTATGTTTGTCTTGCCATTTAGTTCTGTTACTGTTGGCCAGTTTTAAGTCTAGTTAACTAAAGGGCTGACCTATCTGAGTTCCCACCAATTTTATGGAAACAGGAACTAAGTCAGAGAAGGGAAAGCTTATAAAAGATCCTGTAAATGCTCTGGCTGAAGGAAAAGCAGTTTGCGCACTATTAGAACACCAGAAAACTTGCACAGTAAATAGACTTTTCTGATACCCTTTGTCATCAATGGAGTTTCAACTGCACATCACAGGATATATTGCAGTGCCCAAATCCACATAAAATCACAGTTTGTTACTTCTGGATCCCTGTTTCTTAGTGGTACTGTTTTGGAGTATGTATGAAATGCTAAGTTCATTTTCCCATCTGTTTGAATATTTCTGTGCACTTTTATGAAATAGAATTGTTTACACTTTGAATCCTGCAAGGGGAATGCCTGGGCAACAAGCGTGGTGTTTTTTCTGGGAAGAAGGACATAGGGTCATTCTCCCCAGTGCAACAACCACCAGGCAACTGGCCCCATGCCTTCATTACCTTTGCTGGGAGCAGCAGTTTCTGGGTTTTGCCTTCTGGAAAATAAAGGCTTTGCAGTTTTTTTGAAGGATGCAATTTCTCAGTGGTCTTGTTTCTTCCTTCCCAGTGGAAGTGGGGACATTTCTCTGTCCATTTAGCTGCTGTGGTCTAGGAAGTGTTTTCTGACTGAGATGTCTGCTTTCCCCTTTGCAAAAGGATACTTTACAGTATACAATACATTTTTTTAAATGCTAGAGAGATTAGAGTGTGACTTTTGGACCCAAATGTCTATCCCTTTTTCAAGTAACAACTCACTTGCAGCTTCTATAGCCATCACAGTACCACTGGTATATGCCAGTAACACCACTGGGATCACAGACCTGAGCATGGAAGCTTGCTGGAGCATAAATGCATAGAATTTCACATACAGTATGAAGATTTCATCTGCTATGTGAAACCTCCTAGCAAAAGGTAATGGTCACTCTAAATATCCCTGCGAAACATCATCACCATTATTAAGAACTGCCAAAAATTTCTCTAACCCTTAATTTTTGCTTCATGTAAATGAAAGGACTTTGTTTCATGAAAGGACTAAAGGTTCTTTCAATATTCTCTGCAAGTGTTCAGCACTTCTCAGTATAGAAAAAAAGTTAAGTCATAGTTAACTAAATGTCAACTAAATAAACAAACCCCAAGTATTAGTACCTGTCAGAAATAATCCTGGTTGAGTAACCAGTAGAGGTATTTTTGCTGACATGCAATATGTTAATAAATACGGAATGGAAGAGTTGTTATTCTGCATAAGAAAGTTATAAAATGAAATTAAATATATCTTTGAAATAATCATCCAATGCCAAGGGTTCTTTTAGTCAAATATCTGTTGGACATTTAAAATATTTTCTTGTTCATTACTTAAGAAGGAGCAATCAAAACCCACCTTTCAAGCCTTGTTAAATCCTTCCTTCAGAGAATGCATGTAAATAGATCTTGGTTTATATTTCAGAGTGTTCACTAAGGATTTTTCAAGGTACATGCTAGTTCTCTCTTCTCAGTGATGAGGATTCAAGAATGCAACCACTGATTTAAAGTTGTGTCAACTGCTTACAGCCAATACTGAGATGTTAAAATAATAAAGATTTTTTTTCCTTTTCTCTGCTTTGTGTTACAATTTATGTGAAGTTCATCCAAAATGTCCTAAAGAATTTTGATCTTGGGAAAAAAAAGAAACAGAAATGAAAAACATTCTTGTATATGACATCCTTGTATTTGACTAACAGCTTTGCGTGAACATTAGTGTTTTAATGGAGTCTAGAGGCTAAGACCTGAACTGTTGCTCAATGTTGAATAAGAAATAGATTTTTTGTTTTCTCTTAGCTAGAGTGATGGAGAGATGTAATGCCGTAAGTGCATTCTGTTGTACTGTCCATGACCTCAGTGATGAGGGAGAAAATGGGCTTCTGCTGTCAGCTCCTCATCCTGTTACAGATTTGAGTTTTACTCCGGCATTACTTCCAGTCTAATTGCATTTGACCCACCATTCTTGCTGTGCTAGTCTCAGGCAGCATAACTGGAGGCCTATGCAACAGCTAGTATTTATAGAGTAAATATAGCTCCTTGTTAAGCCCTAGAAGTGTCAGACTTATGAACTTCCTAATTTTCATTAAAATGTAGGAGGCAATACAGACAAGGTATCTTTGTGCCCTAACTGGAAGCTGCCTGCTTTGAGAAAGGAGGCTAAGGAATTTAAAAAGGTTGTACTATTCAATGTAAATTTAAATTAAAAATAGCAGGTTCTGATCAGGTGTAAAGATTCATGTATATGTTTAATAGCCAAATATTGATATATACTGATTACTGATATCTGCATATTTGCATCTTGAAATCACAGGGCTGTTTATATATTTGCACAGCTTAGTTGATGTTTTTTTAATTCCCTCCTTGCTTCAGTAGGGATAAATGCAGTCTTCAACATGTAAAGTTCTGTGTTTCTGCTATTAAGAAGCAAAGGTATCTAGATCTGTTTGACTCCCGTTACACACTTACTTTTTTCTTTAATTTGAGAGGGCATTTGACAGTTCAGAATGCCAACTTGCAATTCACTCTTTTCTGATATTCTGTTAAAACCTGAAACTACACATAGATTAGATGTGCTCTGCCACTGGAGTTTTAGTGCTCTAATATCAGCATATTCTATATACAATGAAGTAAGCATATGAAAAGTCATGTTTTCATACCTCTAAAGTGATGCCTGGAGCAAGTTGCAGTATTAGTGCTTTCAGGCTCAGTTCTGCACGATTCCAACTGAGTCTTTAAGGATGATTGGAAACCTCAGCTTGGGGCTTGTGCACCCATGAGAGGTTAAAATGTAGAACATTTTGCAGTAGCAAGCTTTGCATTATGCATATCCATTACTTGCCCAACTTGCAGTGTATGGTTTACAGTGCAAGGGTGTGCGAATGCTGACTTAGTTCTCTCTTTCCAGTAATTTTTAAGTAATAAATCAAAAAATCTATTTTCAAAATGCAGCCTTTCCCTTCCCACTCAAACTACAGTGTAGCAAAAAGCTTTAAACCACCAGGACATCCACTGCCATGTATTGATTCACATATGTATTAAAAATCTGAAGGTCTATGTCTCTTTTCAGTGAAGATAACTTAAGATCTGTAAAATTTTACTACTCAGGATTCTATTTCATAAAAGAAAAAATGAGCCAGTGCAAGATCCTCCTACTGGGATCCTCTGTTCATACAGACCTGTGACTGTCCTTTGATTCACATTCCTACCTTTCCCCTCAAAATAAGTCTTACTTCTGTATTTTAAGCTATAGTGTAAGATACTCCTAAATAGTATCCTTCCTTTGCCTGGATGCTCAGATGGATGTTTTTAATTATTAAAGAGTATGAATAAATTATTTCTAGGTTTCTGGTAGGTCTTGCCTTTCTTTATCTTTGAGTTTATAAATTTTTTTATGGAAGGACTCTATTTTTGTCCTGGTGTAACACTGAACACATAACAAGCATACAGCAATACACACAGGGCTTAGTGAGCCCTGATTCTCAAAAGGAGTGCTTGGTGAACTCTAATTATATAACAAAGTGGCTTAGGAGTCCCATTTTTTTTCTCTGAAATAGTAGACAGAAAATGACTGTGTGCACTGCAAAGCATCTGTGTTTTTAGCCTGCTTAAATTTGGGATGCATCAGACTTACAGCACATGAGCAGATGAGTTCTCCAGCTCATGTACATTGAATCTAAAAAATCCAGCCCTGCGGTGTGTGGATAGGCTCACAGGATTCATTTTCACGAGGAGAAGTGTGATATGCATGTGGTTTGCTGTGTGAGAGTCCATTTTCCTGCACATCTAGCACTTGGGTCAGATCTACTGCCAGGCTTCCTCAATCCATTACAAAGGCTGCCAGCAAGCTAGTAGAGTGTGGTTCTTGCCCTGCAGCTGGCACAGTAGATGTGCTCCAGGCTTCAGCATTCTGCTGCTCCTGCAGTGCATCCTCAAAGGCAGATGCATTCCCTCTCCCTGCAGGTCTGAATGGCCCCGTCTCATGGAGGTTATACTCTTCTGCTCAGCAGAGATGTGGGAGGCAAGGAGGAATCTGGTTTCAGCCAATACTGTCAGTATGATTTTGCACCCAGGGGCATGAAGGACCCTCTGGGCACCCTGAAATAGGGAATGAGGTAGGAGCATAACATGGAGCCCTGGCTGTCACTGAGCAGTAGCTTTATTAACCATGCACTACTCTTGCATGTACTGCACATCTGTGCAGTGTTCTGCAGCTTCTTCAGGTTCCGCTGGACTCCAACTGTGCTGTTTAGCACAAGACTGGTCCTGAGGTTTTGCTCCTGACTTTATGAACACAATTCCTTCCCCAATGAAAACAGTACAATGCCAGCAGAATGTCAAAGTTTTGCTCTTCACCTCCTAAACCATCCATGAATGTTGAAAAACCTTGTAGTGCTCAATTTTTAATATGCATCACATCTGTAGATCTCTGGAATGATCTGTCTATGTGAACAACAGCTGAAACACCTCCATCTGTATGGCTGCCAAAACACTTTTTGTACATCACATTTGTCAACACAGAAGGAATTGGTTATTTTTATAAGGAAAATGGCACTAAATCCTTTTTCAGATATTTGAAATTTTTTTGGCAAATCACATTTTTATAATCCTTATACAGCTGTTTCATACTGAAGCAAAACATAATATTGTTCATGATGAACAGCCCAGGAACCTCCCCTCTGATTTTATTAGGTCCTTTTCACAGACAGATGAGAGATGAGACTTAACACAATAAAAGAAAATAGGTGTGATATAAATCCATGTTTCTGTATGCAGTCAGCTTATTATCTCTCACACTGCCGTAGTGGCAGCTCTAAACTATGTACAGATAAGGTCATGTGGGCCCATACCACAAAGGCACAATATAAAGGCACATGAGGCAAAAGGAAAAGCGGAAAGGTGCATGGTCTTTTATGGAACTACTAGGGGTTGGCTACTCCTCTGGTACTGTTCAGCCAGTGGCAAGGGACTGCAGATGCTGTAGGTATCTGACCATCCTGTACTTCTGCTCTTCTGCTGTAAAAATGACTGCAAGATGTGATCTGTGGTGTTGGTGTGACTGAAATACAGGAATGGTCAAAGCTGATTGGAGCAGACCATACTCTGTTCATTTTGCTGAAGTGAAACAGGCACCACCTGCAAGACACCCTGAAAACTTCTTTTCTTTACTCTCCCAGCTGAGTGGTTTCAGAGCCTGGCAAATAAGAGGCACTATTTTTAACATCTCATTCAAAGAGTGATGTGGTATAAGTGCCAAATAATAGTTGCTTTCAGTACAGGAAGCAACACACAGTGCCACTGTTAATATTTTATAAGTTATATTAAAAAAATCTCATCATGTTGATTGTAATAATTATTTGTGCCATTCCAGCCCATAAATTTCAATTTAAGAGTTTGTTATTAATCAGAGTTAGAGCTTTTTTGTGTGTGTGTGTATGCACATATGTCTGTGAATTTTAAAATGCTAAAGAACCTACTCAGAAAGGTGTAAAAGGTTATTTGGCAAATAAGTTTTTAAAATACTTTAATAAAATAACATATATAAATAATATAATGAAAACATTATCAATAGGGATGACATGTGAAGGACTAAAATGCTTATCTTCAACAAATGGTTTATTTTTTTTCTGAAATTTGGCGTAAAAGAGACAATTTTCCTTTAAATGGCAAAAGGTGTGCATTAATACCAAGGCTATTATGCCAGTCAATTTCCAGTCTCTCCTCTGAGACAGAAAGACATTGCATACTACATAAGTATCACAAAATAAATTTTTAATATGGGAAATGACAAACCTTATTCTCAGATTTGTTCCAAGAAGTGGGATTTGGGCTGATTTTGAAAAAAAAACACTCAAAAATAAAATCAGACAGAGGAAAGAATTTTGCAAGAGAACATGGAAATTTGGCAGAGAAACAAGCAAATAGAAGCACTATTATACTCAAGTGTTGGACAATATTAATAATGGGAGTCTTCAAATATCATATAAGCAAAAGTACTGATGTGATTAGGAAAATGCTTTTTAAATTAAAGAAAAATAAATTATCAACTGTCCCCTGAGATAGGAGGTGTAATGTGTAGGGAGTTATGGTCCTTCACATTTAACCTCCAAACACTGGAGTGCTTTGTGATGCTCAAACTGTTGGAAGAGAAAGTAAACTCAGAGGTGGATGGGGAACAGGGTTAGGAGGGAGCCTAACGTCTTACTGAGCAGAGGAGTATAGAGCTAAAGTAACCAGCCCTTATTTCCTGCTACAGAGGGAAAATAGAACAAATAACTGCTGGCTGAATGCTCTAGTAATCACAGTTTGGGATATTGAATGCAGTTGCCTTCACAGATATGTGTGGAGAAACATGCATTTTCTCTCCTGGGGTAAAACTGCTTCTATGAGTCAGATCAGGAGGTTTTGCATTAATCCTTTCTTTTTGCAAATTATTAAAGCACCATGCAGACCTTGAGCTAGCATAGTTGGCAACTTTATCACTTGCTGGGTCAAGCACATGGGGTCTATGGAAACCTGCTGAGAGAATCCTTAAGAAAACCTGATGCTCTAATGTTGAGGTTCTTGTATCAGGCAGAGCTGTTGCAGGGAACAGATGAGTTGTGTGCCTTCTTCACACCTCCACTTTGCTGGAGGAAAAGCTTCAGTGCAGAACAGAGAGAGGTCTGAGGGAAGAGTCAGAAAGAGAAAGGTTGCAGAGCCAGACAAACCCTTGTCCACATAGGAGCAAAAAGATCAACTAGCTGTGAAACTGCTCTTTTAGCAAACAGTGCTTTCTTTTTTCCACAAAGGTGGTGTTTTCCTCACTTCACTATCTGCTGTTTAATGCTGAGCATTCAACCAAGCTTACCCTATTTGGTGAGGGAAAAATCTGAGCCCTTTGACAAAAAGGTACAGCTTCCAACAAGAGGCTTCTCCTAGTTTTTTTCTCCAGGCTGACACTATTATTCTACCAAGGAAATTAAAGGGTCTGTTTCCCTTCCCATAAAATCTCCACCAACTTTAAAAGGAAAAGAGAAACATTCTTCCTGTTTCTGGTCCCCATACAGACCCTCACAATCTTGTAATGTGTTTATCCAGGAAAACAGGGAAATGTATGTATTTTCCCCATATTGCAGATGGAGAATTAAGGTAAATGCAGACTAAACAACACGTATTGATTGGAGCCCAGCTCAGCAGCCATAGGATCAACACTTGAAGTCCATGAACTAGAGCTGAGAGCTATGCTCGCTCTTCTCTTCCCAGAGGAGCAAGGCTGACCTGTGCACACTCATATCTACAGCTTCTCCTCCTTCCCATAAGAGAGCAATAGTCCTCAATGCTTACCTGTCGCCCTGCTCCTCCTGGCAAGCGAGCAGAAGGATGGGGTTGGCAGTGGCAGCTCCCACAGCAGGGATGTTTGAGGAGGGCTGCTACGTTTGTGGTAGCAAAATGTGGAGAAGGAGGTGGCTGCCAAGTCAGGGAAGGAGGGATGTGGAGACAGATGGCTGTGTGCACAGGGAGCAGTGTCTGTGTGGGGAACAGCATGTGGGAGGTTGCACAACTTAAAGCTCCTTTCCTCTAAACAGTCCAGGCTGGATTACTGCTGTGGGCACTTACATGATGATAACAATCTCCTTCCCTCTATGACTATGCTAGTATGGGGTGGCCACACAATCCCTGACATGCTGTATCTCTTTCTTCTACCCTTTGGTTTTGATTTGGGAATTTTCTGGAGGCAGCACTCCTTTCTTATTATTCTGGAAGCTCTTGGGGGATTTGTAACAGCAGTAATATATGGTAGGCTTGGCTGGGAAAATTCTGTTAAAAAATGTTGAGGCTTGGAAACTTCTTCTCATTCTCTGCTGAAATAAAATCAAACTCTTCCAAAAACTGTTTTGGAAATTGAGCAGAGCAATCTGTAAGGGATTCACTGGGAGGTAGGAATTCCTTGTTTGGAGCTGAGTACAACAGGATTATGGGTCTGGGTCTCTGCTCCCCTAGAGGTGGGCCCTAGGCAGGGAGTATTTAGAAGTGCTGTGTCTTTGTTCTGATTCAGACTATAAATTCCATTCTGGATGTCATTAAGGAAAGCCAATAAATTTTCATTAGAAAAATTTCATTGCTATGTGTTTATTTATTTATTTATTTTAAAAAACAAAAACACTCCAGGTCAATCTGGAAATTGAGCCTATGCCACAGAAATTAAACATGCAAGTTCTCAAAATTCACGTCGTTTTTCTTCTAAGCATGTATTAGCCTACGTAGCTTAACTTGGTGTTTATTTTTTTTACTTTTATAATGTGCCATTTACAAAATAACAAAATAAATCAAAAACACAGCAACCGAACTTCTGTGGGAAATGGCCTGGCTTGCCTCTAAGTCACTGCTTGCCAGCTTCACTTCAGAAAGTCATCTGACCCTGGAGCTGCCTTCAGAAATGTGCTGAAGGGATTCCAAGGCATGCACAAGATTAGCAAAATCATTTCAGGAGCAACAACAACACAGCTCTCCACCTCAGGGCCCAGTCAGGCTGGAGGGGTGAGCCAACAGCAGTCTTGTGAAATTCAAGAAGGATCAGTGCAAACTCTTGGACCTTTGAGGAGATAACCCTCCAAGGGTGCAGGCTGGGGGTGGCTGGGCTGGAGAGCAGCTCTGTGGGAGTCGCTGGTGCCCTGGGGCACCTTGAGCCATTCAGGAGCAGACACCAGACAGGGAGAGCATTGTCCATCCATCTGGGGATGGTATTAACCCCCTCTACTCTGCACTCATGAGACCATGGCCAGATAGAAGTCCAGTTTTGGGCTCCTCTCTGTATAAAACATGGACAAACTGGTGTGTGTTCAGTGAGGGGCCTCCAGCTGGTAAGGGCTGGAAGAGTTGCCCTGTGAGGAGAAGCTGAGGGATGGGTTGTTCTTCATGAGGAGCAGAGATGGCTCTAGGATGCCTGGCAGCACCCCTCCTGGTAGCTGTGTGGAGGCAGCTGAGTAGAGGGACCCAGTTTCCTCAAGCAATGGAACCCTGATTTTGCTAGTATATAGTCCATTCTACAAAAGTGTTCTTTCCTGTTTTTGATAAAATTATTGGTACACTAATGGGTTGTGCAATTTGTCAGAGTTTCATTCTGACAGTCCTAGAAAGAAAGGGTCACTTCATGTAAATGGAAGAACAGGACATTTCACACTCTCCCTGATGAAGGAAATAGTACTGCCTGGGGAGCAACAGGAGACATAGACCCTTACCTGGACTGCTGGCTTTGAAACTTCCCCCACTGTGAAGAACATGCACGTATGTTGCATTTTTTAGAAGGATGGGGAAAGTTTTGATGCCACACTCCACTGGAGACCCAGGGGAAATACCCACTGCCAGTATTTTGTTTAAAACTGCAGAGGAATTTTGCACAACCATATCTCTCCACCCACAAGTTCCTCAATCTGTCTCCTAATAACATGGTCTAGCCCTAGAGCTGGAACAGATCTGTAAGTTTATCTCATTCATCTCTCCTCTAATTCAGAATTGTGTCCTATAACAAATAATTTCAAATGGTTTGATCAGTCAAGTCTGAAGAGAGTTGTGCTTTTTTTGAACTTCTTGAAATACCAATCCCCAATAGATGTCACTGTTTAGTAAATGTCACGTGGAGAAAACTACTTTAAGAGATACTACTATTAAGAGAGACATTTTAGTTGGGCTATTTTGTGTCTTGAATTGATAAGAAGAAATAAAGGGTAAGTATTTCTTTCAGAGTGAGTAAGTATTTTCCTTCACTGTTTTTGTTTAAGTTTTACTTACTGCATATATTACAGGTATTTATAACATGATCCTAGTCTTCATGTAATAAAATCAATTTGAGCTCAATTCCTCAGCCTTTGATTGGATCAATCTCTTTGCAGATTAATCCACTGTAAACAAATTTACAGCATGAGCTTTTTTTCCCCTTTTGGTGGAAAGTGGTCTTATCTTACTATCAATCATGTATGACAATCTAATACAGGCCTGATACATTCATG
The DNA here is from genome assembly GCA_038380795.1 of Pyrocephalus nanus. Lineage (NCBI taxonomy): Eukaryota > Metazoa > Chordata > Aves > Passeriformes > Tyrannidae > Pyrocephalus > Pyrocephalus nanus. Next base: position 47,514,096 of record CM076260.1, read on the forward strand.
CAGGTGGGAGATCACTTTGTCCATTGGGGCATTAATGACATTTATTCCTCATTTCACAGAAGGCCTTTGTCATAATATTACCTCTAATCTTATTTTCCGTGTCTAATGGGAAATATATTAATACTTGCTTCTTAAAGAAATGTTGCAGCTTCTTCTTGGTGTTGCCCCAGGCTTATCTTCAGACATGTGAGGCCAGGGCTAAGAACACGCTCAGCATTTGGAAGAGAGGAGCTGGGGAGTCACGGTGAGAAATGTTTCCATCTGAGGGGAAACCAGACTGCAAGACTCTGCTAAAAAATTCGGCCCTCAAAAGTTGTGGGGTTTGTTGAACTGGAGTTTTGTTTCAGCCTTGGAAAATGGGAGGAATCCATTGTGCAAATTGTGTGCAGATGTGGGGCTGGGTATCACACATAACCCACATTCTTAGCTGTTTGCATGTCGGATTTCATTTGCAGACCATATCCAATTTTCAAATTGCACTCTGTTTTTTTTTCGGTTGCAGAAGTGGCGGCAACTGTGGCCAAATCCCAATGCTCTCTGGCTGGTGGAGGGGGACCCTGTTTGGGAAAAGCATTTTTTCTTGCCTTGCTGTGTCCCTACAAGGGGGAGGAGGGATGGGGAGGAGCGAGGAGAGAGCATGGGAGCAGAGCACACCCAGTCATGTAGGCATACGCCACCCCTTTGCAATGGGTGTTCTTCCCTGCTACCCACATGTGTCCATAGGGCTGGGCAGAGTGCCAGCTGCGCTCCCACCTAAACTCCACATCGTGATACATGCATCATATGTTCTCCTGTGCACTACATGGGTGCCTGTGTTTCACGATGAAGCTGGAAGATGAGGCAAAACTAGTTTTCATTAAGGTTAGCTGTTCTGTAGTTGTATTCCAGATATGGATTAGTACATACACAGTGTGCACAGTATGCTATCTATCAGCAAAGCATTCCACTTATCCCATGGAGAGCTGGATTGTTCCAGTTTGTCTTATATAGAGTACATTTTTCTTGTCTGCAATGGATGATCGAGACGAGCCTTAAGGGAATTGATAAAACTCACAAGGAGAAGTTTTAACTTAGACATGCATAAGGATTAAATTAATTTTTAATACATTTCTTAAAAAGCACTTTTTTGGCTCAAGACCATCAAGCCTGGTATGTTTATGAAGGCACCCGTAGCATGCTCCAGTTAAGAATCTGTCAGTGTTTCCATTGTAAACCCTATTTTCAGAGGATTATATTATAATTCCAATATAAAAATCAATCCAGGTAAGAAAAAAACTGGCATTGGTATTGGCCTGGGAGTGGTGTTTTCTTTAATAATTTTTATAATTTAGTTTTTCTCTTATCAACATTTAAGTAATGTTAATTAATAACAATTCTTTCATCTTTAATCATTGTTAAAATAATAATGTACCTCATATCCTAATGAGTTACTTGGAGTATAAATGAACTTCTGTGTGTTTTTCACTCTTGCACAGCTTAAAAACATTTCCAAAGATCTAGTTAGTTAGATTTTCTAAGCCAATTTTCAGCAATTTGCTTCTGTAGCACTTAGGATCAAATATTATCCCAAGTAGGAATTATAATGACAAAGTCCCACAGAAGCTCTCTCGCCAGGCCCCCAGAAGTGCTTTTGGGCATTTTGCAGTTGGGACTCCTGGCCCTGCCACGCAGCTGTTGCAGTCCTGCTGGCAGATGATGTATGGTGAAAGCTTACCAGCAGAGAACTTGTTCAGCTAACCAGCAGAGAGCATGCTTAATTGGCATCACTGAGAGGTGAAGAAACCATTGCATACACCAACCCTACCCTTATACATTTATTTTCCTTCTTCAAAACACTCACGCTTAGAAGACCTCTACAGAAAATGAAGGGCTCACAATTACACTCACCTATTCTAAAAAAACCCAAAACCAACCAACCAAAAAACAAAACACATTAGTTTTAAATAAAAAGCTTTATTGTTCAATGTTTGCTCATGAAAGCAGAAAAATCTAGTGTTAGTCTAACAATGCAGTTTCATCCTTATCAGCTTCTTTTCCCCAATAGGCTTTATAAAAGTCTCCCAGCACTGGGCAATACTAGACACCATATGAGTTGCCTGCAGAACCTCAGCACAACGGGGCAGATTAAGGACAGAGTTTCCGCCTACCCTTTGAAGATTTATGTCAGACCTTTTAACCTCCTGTGAAAACAGTTTGGTGATTTAATTCTTTTTATGATACTCAACAACAGCTTTCATACTTCCACAAACACTCTGTAGCTCACATACCATAAACAGTCATAAATTCAGCTAGACTTCTCCATGTTGGAGGAAGGTATAACAGAAAGGAATGGGGTTCAAGGATTTTTGAACTTTCTTTCCTGCCAAGTGGGGTTCCCAAAATCTACTGGGTTTATAGATTTTCCCTCTTCTCTAATCCTCTTTTCACCCCAATTTAAACTAACAAATATGCTCGGGATTTTTTTTTTGGTCTTTCACAATATAATTGGACTTGAAATTCGAGACTGACACATATGGAGACCATACACAGTGTGACGTATCTGTGTTCCACTAGTCCTTCGCCTTCCTCATTGGGCTGAACACTGCACATGTTAGATGTTTCAAGACGGCCTCCCTAAAAGGCACATCTGTGATATGGGCAGATATTGAGCTTTCCAGCTTTTATTCATCAAAGAAAGCCTACCTAGACACCTTTTGGGCCTCCTATAGTCATTTTCACATGCCTTACAATAAAGAATGGATGTACCCCACACTACAGTTACTGAGCAGTACTTTTATGGTCATGGAGCTGATTCTGAGAGAGATTAAATGACTTTCTGAAAGTCACACAGGAAATTTGTGACAGAGCCAAGAATTTCCTGAAAGCCAACCTACTGTTTTTAATTATTGTTTCTCTAGTTCTTCTTTGGCAGTATATAAAGTTGAGGTGAATCCTGTATTGAGTATTCATTCCTGTACATACATTCATTAAGAGATCTGCTGACTTTTCTTTAAAGGACATCTGTAAGGAGGGAAAGGAGACAAAGGGCAGGAGAAAGGACTCATTAGCTGCACCCCACACACGTGTCTAAAACTAAAACACAGAGCCAGTAACGCAGTCTGCTCAGGCCACACAGGAAGTTTGCAGCAGAGACAGGGAATTTAATCCACACCTCCCAAATCCCAGTCCAGCACTTTCAACATCTTCCCTAACCAGTTCATATTTCATATGATATGCAGTCTACACCATATAGCGTTGGAAGTAATTTATTTATTTTTTTTTACTCTCCCTTCCTCTCTGAAATAATGTAATCCAGGAATATTTGCAGTGACCTTTTGAACCTTTGATGTTTAAGTGGGTTTGAAATTAAGCAAACCATGTTACCATATTGTTAATTGGACTCACTATGCCTGGATCTTTTAGCAGCCTGCACATGGTTAACTTCCAACTCCCATGTCAGCCTTAAAAAAAAAAAACAAAACCAAAACCCAAAAAAACAACAAACCAAAACACATCAGGTCCCATTAAATGTGTTAAACATTTTAACTGTACAAAATGTGGGGTGAGGTAGATCTTTTGAAAAGTGAATCAAGAGAAAGACAAGCATTTGTGTGTATATTCCCTCCTGCCTGGGCTGAAGGTCATTATTATTTAACTAATAGCTGACCTCTTTGGCCTCTGGAAGGCCATTATGCTTAATGGCCTGAGCTAATTTGTTGTGCTACAGGGTTGGCTGATCTTTATTTTAATCTGCACCTTCTCCTGCTCTTGTAGGGAAAGCAACTGCTCTGATATAATCCAGTTGGCACCAAATTGCCTAGAGGAGGGAACAGGCGAGCTGCTATGAGACAGGACTATACAGTAATTTACTGAGGCTTGAATTTCTTGTACAAAAAAAAAAAAAAAACCTCATGAAAAAGAAGCAAGGAAGGGCAAGACATATGCATAAGTGTGCACACACATACGTTTACACAGAGTGTGAAAGAGTGAGAGAGCAGGACAGTGAACCAGGGCAGAGGGAATGGAAAGGAGGGAATGAGGGAAATCGTAATAGAGATATGCTTTCACAAACAAATCTGCATTTTTAATCCCATCTTACTCTCTTTGCTCCACTTTGGAAGAATAACCCCCACATGATTAGCTGCCAGGAAACAGAAATAGTTCTGTTAGTGCTCTTTCTCACAAAATCAAGCACCTGTTTAAAAAGCAAAGTCCCTTTGCCAGCCACGTGAGGCTCTGTATTTTCCAGCATCACTGAACAGGCTGTCGTGAGTGACATGATTGAAAATCAGCTGAAATAGAAAGCAAACACATCAAGAGCATCAGCTGTTAGAGTCACATTCTCAGAGATGAGTCTCATGGGATGCTGGTCTCACAGCCTTTGTACAGAAAGAACTGTTTTTGTCTCCTTGAAACCTTTCTTCAGATCCTCAGCCCACGGAGGAACAACATTGCTCAAGTGGGATATGGGGCTCCACCACCAGCAGAGCTGGGGTTGCAGGGGTTCTTGGCAGAGAGGAAGACAGGCTTTTATCCCTTCCCTGCCTTCAGTATTTTTCCCCAGCTCCAAACGGCAATGTGTCACAGAGCCTTTCTGTCTTAGCTGATATAATTTTGCCTTTGCGCTTTCCCTTGCTGATCCTGATCTCCCGCACACATCCTGTGCCCTGAGTAAGGAGGAGGAACACGATGAAAAATGTCAAGTCAGCAACAAACTGAAGATTTTACAGTCTGCAAGAGCTCACATGCGGAGGAGCAAAGCTGCTTTACATATGTGGTTTTGTATCTGCAGTCACACATGCATGAAATACCCCAGAAATGTGCACAGCATGACCAACTACTGCAAATCACAGGTCCTTGTTCTTCCCTTTTCCCACTAATTTTCCACGGTCTGCTGGTCTTGCTGATATCTTGTCTAACATGCTGTGGCTGGCTGTTTGGGGAGGCTTGGACACTCTGCTTCATATCTGTGCTATACAGAAAACTGCAGAAGTGACAGTGCCTTGGAGCTGTGTGGCAGTGTTTTCCCCCATCTGCACCCACTGCAGCTGGCAGAGAGCAGTGCTTCTTTCGGTACTTCAGTACTTCCCTCCAGGGCTTCAGTCCTTTCTACACGAGAGACTTCTGGACGTGGGTGTTGAAAGGCACAGGCATCCCTGACCCCATCATTCACTGAGTCTGGCACCCCCAGACAGTCCAGTCCTGACAGCAAAGTCAATGGAAATGCAGCATTTGTTTCCACGGCTCAGCCCTGAGTCCAGGGCTGTCCCTATTAATGGTGTCTGGACTGTCATGACCAAATTAACTACAACAGTAGCCTTGACATTCAGGGGGTGGGATGGAAAGCTTAAGCTGACATGCTCAGGTGTCTGAATTCTTAAGTATCTGTGAATTATCCTCTTACATTACTTAAAAAAAGAAAAAAAAAAAAAGAAAAAAAAAGGTACACAGATGAATTTCTATTACATTTCTTGCTCCCACTCAATCTCTGACATTCCTTGGATTTGTCTTGACTCATATTCCAAATCACAGCTACAGAGGGGAAGGACTGCTGGTCCAGTGGCCCCAGAGCATCATGTGCCTCCACTGTGTATGGAAAGGGATATCCCCATGGAGAAGCTGGAGCTGGTGGCCTGCACTCAGCCATGTGAACCCAAGTCCTCAGACAGCTTCCCTGTGCATGGGAAATCCTTTCCTGCCCTTATAGGGTAGGTACCAACATGTCCATTGTTCATTGAACTGCGTGCATCTTAGGTGTTAAACACATCCCTAACCTAACCATCTATATCAGCATCAAAATTTGCAGTATTACCCTTTACAGTTTAATCAATCAATTGGAAAACTAATTTTAAAAGTAATTTCTTGCAGCAACTTTGTCAAAAGAAAACAATTAAAAATCAAGATCTAAAAATTATCTGTATGAAACAGCATACATGTTGCATGGTTTTACCACGTGTGCAGCAGGGTTATCATGGGTGTCTCTCTTTTTTTTTTAATTTTTTAAAATTTATTTTATTAACCTCTTTGTAAGATCTTCAGGTTTCTAATGCTTTGGATTAAAATGTTCCCACAAAAGCTTCCCCATAGTGCATTGAGTACCCTAGTAAAATAAAAGGCCTCCTGCAGGTGGTGCTACAATGCTGCAAGTATTTTTAATTAGAATAGGCACCAACAAATGTCTCCATTATCATTTTCTCACACATTTTAACAAATGAAAATCTCTATGTAAGAATAGCTCATTAAAGGCAGCAGAGTTCAAAATAGCCTCAAATAAAGAAGTATAGGTAAAACATCTTGGAGACCTGGACCTAACTCACTCTCTCAGCAACATAACTCCACTTTCTCAGCACAGCTAGCAGTTAATTATATATTAAGAAAATATCTTCTCCCCATGAAAATTCTGAAGAAAATTGTGGCTTTATTCTCCACTGCCCAATGACGTGTGCAGTTAAATATTTTGGTGTAAAATGAAGCTGTAAGACACCATACGACAGAGAGGTTGGTATCTTACACCCCGTATAGAGGTACTAATGTACAAGCAACAGACAAGGGAGGAAAAATGGTTAAAACCCCTTAAATGTCTGCTAATGAAAACACCCTTCATATTTAATGAATATCTGTTTTTTCACAGGCTGGGCAATATAGCTTAGTTTAGCCAGACTAGCCCAGTGGGTCACTTTTGCATAGACACAGCCAAGATTCATTTCCTTTTGCCTTTAAATGTCATTGGATGGCCCCAAAAAATGAGGCCATTATGTAGGAAACAAAGTTAATTGGTATAGTAAAATAGAGCCATTTTAAACCTTTATAATTACAAAGGACTTTAAAACTAAATTTTCATTCCACAGATTTTCTTGTCTTTAAAAGTGTGTGCGTGGGTTGCTTCTTTATTGCCTGCTGACATTTTTCTTCTTTGTTTTAATGTTTTGATTTACTTGTTATTGTAAAAGAAAATAAAAGAAAAACATAAAAAGCATAAATCTGGGGGGCAGAGGGGGAAGTCAACCCATGTATCTTTTCTGATTAAACATGAACTATTTTAGTTCTAAGTATCCTTTGCAATTGCTTTTGCCTTCAGATTTAATTTTTATCCCAAACATGCTTGTAAGTAATTATTTTCCTTTCTCCATGAAAATATGTTTTCAAGTGTGTCTGCTTGCTATTTACAAACTGTTGCAATCCTTTTAGTTAAGATAACCTGGCATGGCATCCTGTGAGCTCTCCCCACTTGCACTTGCTCAGGGAAAGAACAATTAAGCCATCAACACAAATGAATCTAGGGCTGTCAGATAAGAAGATAAATGAAAGCTGAATGATGATGTAGTACCAACACTTCTACAAGAAACAGTTACAATTAAATTAAAAATGCAATAACAGTAATTAAAATATATGAAATATGGCTCTCAGATAAGCTTGAATCTTATGCTTTGATATGATTTTGTGGGGTTTTTTTTCTTCCTTATGTACAGGACCTGAAATTTCCCAGGGAATTCAAAGGGAGAGGCATCGATTTGGAGACAATAGCATATTGCTCTTCTGTGCTATTTCAAGGAAAGTCAGTACAGGTACAACATCCATTTATTCTTCACTTTCTTCTTCTCAGACAGGTACAACATGTCTGGGTTAGCATGGTTTTTAGCAGATCAACAACAAATTGTTTTTTTATAATTAGAGAAGAGATTGCTGCTGCAAATGGAAAGCCTATCAGTACTCACCAGTTGAACCAACAAGATATTGTGTTATACACACTTATTTCCTCACAATTTACAGTTGTGATCGAAAAGATAATCCCTACTGAATGTATTATTACCACTGGCACAAAAGATTTTTAATTAATTTTTTTAATGAGGTGAAACCCTGCATGTAAATATAGTTTTAAAACACATAAAACAATCCTAATCACAAAACAACCATGTCTTCTTGAAAGATTAGATGCACAAAGGGAATATAGGGACATTTTCTGAGGTTTCTTTGAAAAAGTTCAATCTTCAGATGAAGTTCCTAAAGAAAATAAATAAGAATAGAATGATTTCATGTCTGTATATGCACACTTTTTCCCCTCTTGGGATGAAAGCTTTGCCTTAGAGTGTTAACAGTTCATTTTTGAGGACTATTCATATGGATGTTATTTACAGCTTTCTTGAAACAACTTAGTGTGTCCTTGAGGGTAAAGGAATGACACCGATCCGGACTTATAGCCCCAGGGGCTTCTGCAGAGTCTCCCTGGAGGACACTTCCTCTACAGCTTTTATATTTTGTGGCTCTAAGCCTTTCTTTGGATGACTCCCAGAGCTCTGGGAAGGGTATAACATAGAGGCAAGATTAGAGGCGGACACCTGGTTTGCAGAGCCCAAGGGATTTATGTGGTATCTTGTACTTGGATGCTCAGTGCAGTGAAGTGATTTAAGAGCACAGACACACAGGTGACCTCACAGACGGGGACACGGAGACTTGGATCTCACTAACAGAGAGAGTTGGAATGAAGCTAGTGTTAGGTTCAGACACTTCATGTAGCATTAAGGCCACCATTAGTGGAAATTGTCTTTTTTGTGGATTTATTTTTCTGCAGTATATAAAATTACTCTCAACAGTTATTTCTATCACTGACATGTAAATGTCATCATAGAGCTGATGTGAAGGTCAACCAGATGCTGACTGTGAAAAAATCTATTATTATTATTATCACTACCACTACTTTGGAGGAACATAATCCTCTTCTAATATAAAACCTCTGCTTTTGGATTTCTTCATTGACTAGAATTATGGAGTAAACTTGCGGTGACTGGAAAATAACCTACTGCATCTTTACCTGTGAAGGAAATAGTTGTGCTGTCTCCTTGGTGAAGCTACTTTAAGATACTTCTGGAGCTTATAATTTCATGGCTGTACCAATTTTAAGCAGGATATGTGATACTGACATAACAGACATCTACCTAAAACCATCATAAAAAAAACCCACAAAATCTAGTAAGACAGAAGGAGCAAGACATTACTTATATCAGAGAACCACAGGCTTTTTATATTTGCTAAAGAATTTCCCCTGGCTGGGCAGTCTGTTTACATAAACTTGAAGCAACTGAGAAACCATTTCTATATTAGTACTCTGCTCAACTGCTGATAGAAAGCCTGGTGTAATTCTTTTCAATATAAAAGTAAACAGAATTTTCTTTTTTCATTTGAAACCATCATCAACTTTGTTTAATTTAACATTGCTGCAAGATTAATATAAGCAAGAAGCGTACAGATTGAATTTGAGGGGCTTTTGGTCATAACCAATTTGTCTTGTCTATAGGAAGGACTGAAACAGACACAAAGAAGCAGAAGTTTTAGTCATGCTCCTCGCTTACTACTCTACTACACCTAGAAAGTTCTTATCTCTATTCCCTGTGAAAAGTCACAAACCACCAAATCTTTCACCATAACCTTGAAATGATTTCCATAGAGAACCCTAAGAGTAAATTCACTCTATACAGTAAGCCATCTACATGAAGCCTTCCATAGACTTGGACAGGTCATGAGCAGACCGTGAGACTAAACAGCTCTGTTAAATAGGAGCTTATCTGCTGGTAATTGGAAGGGGTCTAAAGGCTGTGTTCAAAATGTCCACATTCAAACTGGACTGATCATAGACCAGAGGAATATATTAGCTGAGTAAATTGGCCTTTCGGCTTCACACATTTCTTGATGTACCTAATAATACTGAGAGCAAAGTAGGAAGACAGTAGAAAAAATGCAGTATTTAACCTTGTGGTCAGAAACTATGCTTAGTTGCACTGGCCATATATAAACATTGTATTAATTCTTGTGCAAAGTGGTGGCTGCAATGCCTCACACAAAAACACAATTATTGTTTCTTTTGGGTAGATATTTACAGCTACATTGTCTCAAACAGAAAGATAAACAACATACTTACATAATTATTTTTCTACAGTGCAGGGAACCTTTTCCTCTTATTTCTATATATCTAACGATGGCCCTCGTCCTATGTGTTTTTGTAAAGAATGGCTTTAGTTTGTAAATCACAGGATAAAACACTTCAAAGGTGTATCAGGAGTATAGATTTTACTCTCCATTTTGTATTAAACATCCCTGAATATAAGGAAGCAATATACCTGGCCAGCAGGTAACTCAACAGCTGACTGGACTGCCAGACGCGAGTCCTATTTGGAAGAAGGAGTCTTTCCTGTCTCAGGTGGATTTTCAAGGGTTCAGAATTTCCATTATCATTCTAGATCACCATGAATAATTACTCTTTTTATTTGTTTCTTTTTTTTTAAATAAATTTTTAATTGCAATCAACTTGGATAAAACAATGCTGGCTGGGTGATTTTAGTATTTCATAGTTTCAGAATGCTTAATTTACTAAAATATTTCGGTCACAAAAAGGATTGGTATTCCACTTTATATTCAAGTCTGGTTCTAAATTAAAAAGTTCAGAACAGAAATGCTATGAAAACCTGAAGTTTCTACCAATTTAAAACTAAAATTTTAAGTCTATAGTGCTAAATTCTGTGACGATATTGGAGATTGAGCCTGACCAAACAGCATTTTCTAGTGAGAAATATTTGGTTATGCATGTCTAATTGACTGGTTCATTTCCAACAAGGTGAGTGGATGGGACAGACATAAAGAAGTGTGCCATTTTGAAAGCTGCTATTGTGAACATTCATGTCCACAAGTGAGAAACAATTAGCAGAAGACCAAAACCAAAATCAACCAGTTTAACACCAGGGTTTACCTTACCTGATGAGCACACTACTCCCTTCTGTTGCAGTAGAGGTACTGTGGTTTGCATCGTGACTGCATTCCTTCTATGTTTTTTCCTCCAAAGCTATAAAACACAGTGCACCATTACAATACCTTTTCTGCAGTAAATGGTCACACGACATCCTAAGAATAGATAAAATTTTTTTTAACTATCTAGTGTTTACTTTTAAGATTTTTCTGCAGTAGTAGAAAAGAAATCAATAGCAGCTAAAGTAATCAGTTCTGACATTTGAAATCTGACACACAAGGCTGACGTATTTACAATGTTTTGTTTGCTATTTCTTTGAGTAATATTTAGCTACTGCTAATGGCTTTGAAGTATCCTGAGCTGTGGATGTGCAGAAATGGTTCCAAATAATATGTCTTAGAGATGTGAAGGCAGAAAAGCCTTTTTAAAGGAAACTTCAGTGTTTTTCTTCACTGTGAAATTTCATGTAGGAGTGTTACTTTTTTTAAGTTCTCTAACATGTGATGGGAACTGGTGGAGCAGCAGATACAAAGTGTAATCTATTCTGGGAGATGACAAAAATCTGTAATTAGGTATGTTTTGGTTTGATTGTTGATTTTTTTTAATAAATATTTTGGGTTTTTTATTAATGTCTGCTTACCACAAAGTTATTTTGACCTTTACTTATTAAAAAAAAAAAAAAAAAAAAAAAAAGCCCAGCTACTGAAAACATAAAGTTTAAATCTGGAAATATGAATTAAATCCAGAAACATGAACATAGTTTTGCAGTTTTTCAGCAGAATGGAAAGTGAGAATACATTAGTTGATTTTCCTGGAAGAGCAGAGGGAGTAGAGAGCACCTGTGATATGATTGTTGCTAGGCATTTACTGTCCACTTCCACCTCTGTATGTGGCAGGAGAGGTTCCAGCCCATGGTTTACAAACACTAGGGAAAAATTATATGCAGACTAAGTGACAAGCAGGTATATCAGAACAGCAGACTATATGATAATACTGGCATTTTTTCCGCTGCATCAGAGGTGCTTAAACATGTATCATATTTGCCTAGTCTACTTGTAAGGGGAAACTATGCTGATGCCTGTAATAATTTTCTGCAAATTGCTCTTAACGGCAAGCACATGAGTTCTTCACTAATGGAAAATGTGCTCTCACAAATGCATAGATGTATGTGTGTGCATACCTTCATTACAAATACGAAGTGGGATTGACCTTGGTTAATGCTGGACAACAAAAATGTACACTCTATCTGAAGAGTGGTGCTCTGCAGTTCACTTAATATGTAAAGACAAGTAGGGAGCTCCCATAATGTGAGTAGCATCATCCCAAAGCAGAAGAATAATATCAATCTGCTAAATTCCTCTTTATCTCCTCCCTGTTTTCCCCTCAGCCACCCAGTAATTTCTGGCTTTCTCTTCTACAACCTGTAACAGTGTCATCATCTTTTCAATTAGTTTAGGAAAAGCAAATTTCAGAGCTGTGATGTGCCATATCCAATGGAGGTCCAAAGGAATAGCCCAGGGACACAGCTCCTCTGCTCCGTGTAGACTAGGACCAAGCCATATTAAGCCATGTGGAATACATTACATACCTAAGCCAACTGGTACTCTCCCAGGGATGTTTTAAGGGACAGTTCAGAAGCTAGCATGGAGCATAAACCATTCCTGACAAATAATCTGGATGCTGCCACCCTGTCTTGCAACGTGGGAGACTATAAAAACACGGATGTGGGCCAGGCCCCACACAACCAAACCCAGAGAATGTCCTCTAATGGGGTAGATGTTGTTTTAGAACTTTTACTGCATCTGACTGTGCAAACCAGTGAAGAACGATGAAGTGAAATAGAATACTGAACCTAAATGTACGTACATTTGGGGCTATAAGAGTAAATTTTCAGTGACAAAAGTGGAGGCAGGGATTGTTACCTTGAGTTTATGCTTTCCATTCCTCTCCTGCTCTAACCAGTAACAGAAGACCTGCAAATCACAATGCTTAACTCATGATGAGGTCTCTGATGGGTTCTGGTTTAACCATACATGAGACTTTTGGCAAGGTTAATTTTGAAAGGGTTCAGGAAGCCAAACTAAAGCCTTTTTGGGGGGTATTTCTGCCCTTGCTATGTTGTGGTCTCATCATGTCACTCAGGAATGAGGCACTTGCTGTTACATTAAACACAAAAATAACACAGGAAATTGATTTATGTTGGCACAGTTTTCCTATTTTAAATTATTTACCTGAAATCCAAACCAGAACTGCAGTCGAAGTATAGTTCAGAGCTCAGATTTCTTGGGCTCACATGTTAGAGAACTTGGCATTTGATCCAGATGGTCCATCTGCCTTTGATTACTGTTTTCTGGTAAATAAAATGAAGAGGGCATGTACATTCACTCCTATGTTGGAAAAAGCTAAAATAGTGTCAACAGGTTTATAAAATAAATTAATGTAAGTAGCCAGAAAGTGAGAACAAATATGTCTGCTTTGAGTACAGATCTTTAGTATCCAGTTTAATCTACTGATCCTTGTGCTGATGTTTAGAGCCATGAGAAAAATGCATGAAGATTCCCCTCACCTTAGTGGGTAGGAAATTCCACCACTCCACAGCCATTGCAATCTTTTGCAACTATGGACTGAAATGGAAAATATTGTTCATTTTTTATGAAAGTGCTTTATCAGCAGAGATAGGGAACTGTCATACAAAAAAAAGAGGCAACTGAAGGTCAGAGGGTACCTTGCCTATCAGGCTTTAAAGATGGGGAGCATGTTAAGATGTCAGATTTGGTTGTGTTGAGGCTGATATCGGATTTTAACGAGTGTCTGCCAAACTCTAGTGCAAGTATTAATGAGAGCATTTTTGAGATAGGAGGGTTTTGGTTAACTTTCTGATTATCATTAGGCTTTTTTCCTCATTCTTTAGTGCTTTGGGTCCTAGCCAGAACCTGAAAAGGAAATAACTCTGTACCCCGAGAGAAACTATTTGCAAAGAATTTCTGGCTTGACCTTAAACAGGAATTGTCTGGAATTACAGGAAAGACTTTTTACAAGATTTCCCTCCTAGCTCTGCAAACGCAAGCCATTCAGAGGTATTGGGTGCTTATCAGCAGCCCTGGGAAGTATTTAAGGTTTTTCCAGTTTATAGTTAAATAGGGAGAGGTCCTTGCAAAAGTCAAAGAATAGTGCCATTTTCTCTGAAAGTTGTTAGTTTCCTGACTATGGGCTGGGTTGGAACAGTATAGAAACAACAGTAAAAACATGTAGGCAGAATAATTTAACTTTCAACCTCGAGGTGTTTAGCATGACCATTCAGTGCTACCATAACCAAGAAAAAGAACTAAAAAAGATAAATACATATGTGTTTTATTCCATTAATATTAGTTCTTTAAATTAAGGTCCCAAAGTGGGTCTTTGCTACTCTGCATGCACAACGTATTGCCTCCCCATATCCAAACTATCTAAAGCAGCTCTGTGTTACAAAAATGTTTATTTACCAATAAATAGGTAAATAGGTAAATATCTCCACAAAACAGAGGTTTCCAAATTCACGGTCATAACTGTCCCTGCACTGAGCAATTAAGAGAAAATTTAGGATGCTCATCAGATGCTGATGTGATTGAAAATCTTGCTGTGTATATTTACTGTGTGTGTATTTATGCTGTGTATATTATTTGCTGTGGATATTTACTACCAATTTGTTTTGAGGAGGGTTGCTTGCTGTGTGCATTTACTGAGTGAAGGCTTTGGGCACTTCATCTGAACTCGAGTGAGAAACTGAGAGAGGTGTTCCAGTCAAAATTACTTTCCTTGTTCATTTTCATGAATGGAGATTTGTGCTTTCTTGGGGAAGTCTCCACATTCTTCTATTCTCTTCTTCAAGAAGTGAAGGAAACAGTCTCCCAAACTGAACTTTTTGGGGAGTGCCTTTATCACACAATTCCAAGAGAAGAGGGTCTGCTCCTCATCAGAGTTTTCTTTGTTAATATATGAGTTTTCTTTTAATAGGATCATTACCTTCTCTTAGGAGCATTACCTTCTCTTCTTTTAAGAGGATCATTATCTTCTCTTTATTATTGACAACTAATAAAGTACACTTATGCATGTCTTATGTTACACTGAAGGGATGTTTATTTGAATCTCAAAATTATTGAGAGATTAACTGAGATAAAGTTTAAGATCCCAAAGTCAAACCAAATAAAAATTGATTTTTCATCAGTTTTCAAACTTTCTATCTCTTACTGATTAGCAGTAGGCCCTTTTCAGACCTACCTGCAAGTCTACAAGTTGTTGTTGTTATTATTACAACTTAATACTAAATATTTTTAACCTACTTGGTTAGACACAGTGTGTCCATGGAGATGCTTTTGCTTTTGTAAGGGAACTTCCCATGGAATTAGCTCATGTTCTAAAAAGTCTAGTGACATTTAATTATAGAACCATAGAATGGCTTGAGTTGGAAGGGATCTTACAGATTGTCTAGTTCCAACCACCCTGGTGGCCACGCTGGTTTTGATGCAGCCCAGGATACCACTGGCTTTCTGGGCTGCAGATGCATATTGCTGGGTCATTTCCAGCTACTCATCCACCAGCACTGCCAAGTCCTTCTCAGCAGGGCCACTCTTGACCTGTTCATCCCTCAGCCTGTATTGATACTGGGGGTTGCCCTGACCCAGGTGCAGCACCTTGCTGTTGGTCATGTTAAACCTCATAAGATTCCTATTGGCACACTTCTCAAGGTTTTCCAGCTCTGGATGGCATCCTGTCTTTCTGGTGTGCCAAGCATACCACTCAGCTTGGTGTCATCAGCAAATTTGCAGAGGGTGAACTTGATCCCTTTTTCTATATCATTAGTAAAGATAGCAAATAACACTGGTCCCAGTACAGACTCCCGAGAGACACCACTTGTCGCTGATGTGCACTGGGGCTCTGAGCCATTGATAACTACCTTCTGGATGCAACCATCCAACTACTTTCTTATCCACCTAACAGTCCACCCATCAAATCCATCTTTCTCCAATTTAGAGGGCACAATGTTGTGGGGAACTATGTCAAAGGCTTTTCAGAAGTCCAAATAAATGAAATCTGTAACTCTTGTACACTGATGTCACCTCACCACAGAAAGCCACCAGGTCCGTTAGTCAGCACTTGTCCTTTGTAAAGCCTTACTGGTTGTCCTAAATTACCTCCCTGTTCTCCATTTGCTTTAGCACATCTTCAATGATCTTCCCAGGTACAGAGAGAAGACTGACAGGTTGTTAGTTACCAGGGTTCTTCTTTCTACCCTTTTTGAAGATGAACAAAATGTTTCCCTTTCTCCAGTCACCTGGGATGTCACCTGACTTTTCAAATACCTTAAAGAATGGCTTGGCAACTACATCAGCCATTTTCCTCAAGACTCTGGGATGCATCTCATCATGGGGTAAGACTGTGCCAAATATGACTTAATTTAAATTTGTTTGACATAAGAATTGAATCTTTAAACTTGACATAGGATGCTGGGAGTAACCTGGACGAGGAACAGGAGTTTAGAAGGTGGAAAGAAAATACTTCTGGCAACATAGGCCAGACAACATCAGACATACAGACTATTTGTTAGATTGTGAGCTCTCTCTCCTGCTGGGGGAGAGCAGGTTTCTCTGATTAGCCAATGTTCAGTCAGGGACAGTTAGTTTTCCCAATTAAGAACTTAGTAGTTATCTAGAAGATGCATGTATCCCCCTATTAAGTATATCAATCTTAAATCCTATCCAATGCCCTGTCCAAGTTCATACGTACCTATCCCCTTATTCCAGAACCTTCCTTATCTGTATATAAAAATCTTCCATTTTGTAGAATAAAGTTAGATCAGCCTTAGCACTCACAGCTGGTGTCTCTGTGTGATTGACCTCTGAGCTCGGCCAATACACCACCAGGCACAATGAGAGAAACCACAGCTCAGCTGTGAACCCGCTGGTCCAGAGAAGACCCCCGATACCCCAAACCATGTTAATAGGACAGCAAGATTTTTGGTGGAAAGTCAGGCCAGTTCAAGCTGATAACATACTTTACCGAGGGGTTATACTTTCTAATGCAGCCTAGGTCTAAGCTGGAGCACATATTGACTTTTAAAAGTAACAACCAGTCTAAAGATCTAGATATCCCCCATGCATCAGGCTTGTCTCTAAATCCCATTGTTTCCATCTTTGTCACCTTGATTCTGCTTTAAGATTGTCCCCAATTTCTGAGAGATCAGAACTTATTGATACCCTTCATTTTTTGCTTGTTTGTTCTTTTGCTTTCCCAGTTCCCATAAGTTTCTGTGGTAGATGCATCCCACCACCTGGGCTCAGAGACACTGAGCTGCTTTTCTTCAAGGACCTTTCTCTCTACTGTGAAGATTGGCTCTCTTCATTTTGTCAAAAGTGTTTTATCCCAAACTGGGTTTGGTAGAATTCTGAAGGTAGCCCAGGTGATGAGAGTACAATGTTTGTAAAGGGACATAACCCCAGACAAAAAAGGTCCTGTCATTTCATACTTTGCCGAAGGTAACTTCTCAAACAGTAATAAATCAGATCCAACTTACCATAGATTTATTTGAAATAAATAATGTATCGACATCTATACCTGATAATAATATTGTGTGACTCTCTCACTGGCATATCAGTATTCCCGAAAGTGAAGAAATGCCAGACATAGATTTACCAGAGGAGAAAAAGGATTCTTTGTTGTCACTTCTTCCTGTTAGTCATTAGTATTGAACTGATTGTGACATGAAGGGACAACTTAGCTGAGCTGAGCTGTAATGATCCCTGAGAGCATAGCACCTCTCTTATGGTCAATCTGAAAAAATCTTGTTATAAAAAACATTCTGTTCTTAATTCTGTTCTAATCTCATGCTAATCTCATAAATATATATATCTAAGCTACTAAAAGTGGCAGAATTCAAGCACTGTTTCTTTAAATATTGATCCATATCATACTATGAAAGATTCTTCAGCAAGAGATAGTTGACAGCTTAACCACTCTAGCATGCATGTATTAATGTATTTCTTGTTTGGTTAGTTAAACAAGCTGTCTCCTGCCCACTGAAGAGATGTAGTTTTAACCACATGACCAGAGCCAAATCTAGAACTTATGGACAATAAGCAGTTGAATATATTGTCATTAATTCACCAGTATTTTTGTCTCTATGTTTTATATTTTTAAAGCAAAATCTATGAATAGTGGAAACTATTTTAGTTTAGTATCTTGAGCTAGACCATTCAAGCAATTTTTTTTGAGAAAAAAATTAAATGTCTTAATTATTTCATGTGTGGTTGCACACAGATGTCATTGTAGTGATGAATGAATGGTGAAACTATTGTTGAAACTGTGAGGTCACTGGCAGAGCCTCAAGTAGTGAAGGCCAACTTTCCTCTTGGAGCAGCAATTTTTAGCTCCTGCCATTGCATTCTTTAGTAAAAATTGCTCCAGGCTTATAAACCACACAGTACTGACCAAAACAGTGTTGCTCCAGGGCTGCAAACCAGGAGGAGGCTGCACATAAAGAGATGGTCATTGTATTACACTCAACTTGCAACTGCTGCAGGGGGTTCCTCTTAAGGATATTGATGATAACCTGCCTTGTTTTAGAAATCTAGCAGTATTGCTTGGCCATGCATACAAGAAATTTTTCATCTAGTATCTTTTTCTGGAAAGAAACACTTGTCAGGCAATCTTCCATTTTTTATTTGATTAACAAGGTAAACAATATTGCCAAATATTACCCTTCTCATCTAGACTTTTCCCTGTCTGGACATCAGCCTTTAAATGAACATTTCCTGCTTTTGATAGATTATGAATGGCATCTGTTTAGTACTGGAATAACTATAATTTGTAAGAATGTAATTTTGATATTAGATATTGTGTCTTACCTAATAATAACTTCTAAGTACCCCCATTACTGGCAATGATAAATGATTCTAGTGGTGCTTCTAGACCTGTGCTAGTGACTAGTACTTGGAGTAGTGTGTGTTCCACAAATTAAGAAACTATTGTATTCTATTATGTAGTATATTTAATGCTTTATTTTATCATGTTGTAATTAAAAGTTCTTCTCTGGTTACATTTGAAAGCAGGCAATCTGCAGACTACCTGGGATAATGAAATATTTTAGTCAGAGGAAAAAAGCTCAGATTTTGTGTTAGATATATTCTACATGATCAAATAAAAATCCTTTTCCATAGACTTCAAGTAAACATGGCTATTCTTGTTTTTCTCTCATTCTCCTTTGTGGATTCACAGAATGACAGAATGATGAGGCCATTCCATATCATCCCACTCACTGTAAAACTCATCCAGTATTTTCAGAATAGGAATATTTTTTTCCTTACTAACTGATCCTCTGTTATGAAATTTAACCCACTTGGGTGTGCAGAGAGAACATCTCAGTTTTCCAGCTCCAAAATATGTACTTTTGTGCCAGAATCAACAGGAAAAGAAGACTTACAGGATCCAACTCACTTAGTTTTGTATTTCCCTGATGCCCAAACAACCAGAAAGCAGCAGGACCAAAACATTTCATAAATTTCTTCCTAGGTGGTACAGACACTAAGGCAGGATGTTTGGGTCTTTGGCCAGTCCCGGCAGGAATATTACAATACAGGAAAGTTTTGTGCACACTGCACACATTTATGAGGGATGTTGAAAACTTATCTGGACAATACATTAGTGAGTATGCTTTAGGGAACAGTCCTGATCTGCCATGCAGTTCAACCACTTGATGTAGAAGGCTTTTACACTTTCTAATCTTATTATTGGATCCATTGTTATTGTGTGGTTCAGTGGCCGCATGGGTGGTAAATCTGTTCCCTTCACCACCCTTTTCAGTTGCCTTAGAGTATGAATCAGGTAATCCTGATCTTTTCCACTCCTTTCAATGTGAGAATAATAATTGCTGCAATAATAAAAACTAAAAAAAAATCCTAGCAAACAGGAGAGGCAGTTTTGTAGAGAGAGAAGACACCAGTGGATATTATGCACAGATGGTCATTCATGTAATTGATTTCAGTTTCACTTTTGAAGGAAGCTAGAATAAGACTAAGCTCAGTTTCTTATGTTATATGCATGTGGTTAATAGAATGTTAATTGATGTTTCTTTTTGCAATTAGTAGTTAACCAATACTCAGTGCCTACTTCTGCTTTATACACTAAATAGATTTTTTTTTTAGTTAAGATTAACCTTTATGTTCCTGTAGACACCTCTTTCTGCTAGGATTTGTGCAGTCGCTAGGTAAAAACTGATCCTGTCTCAAAGAGCTTATGATCTAAGTGGTTATGGTGAATCCAGAGATATAGTGACTTTTTCTAGGTTATCCAATAATCAGAGGATAGAAACAAAAATGAAACTGAGGCTTCTTGACTCTTGGTCTCCCTCTTTGTTTTCTGAATCTCACAAATTTTCATGGAAATATTCTTTGAAATCTGTCTTCTTTTGATGTAAAAAGAAATGTGGCATATTATGTTATTACTTTGTACTGTTCATTCATGTGAGTCAAGGTGATACACTCTTCAGCTGGTCAAGGTATTTGTTTTTAAGAAGCTCTTCACATTAGAAACAAAAACTAAAAAGATTCTGCTTGGCATCAAAGCCATATTTATTTTGTTTGGAAGTGGTTGTAAACCTAAATAAAGACCATGTGAGGAAGGATAAATTCCCAACTTTTGAAACGTATTTGAGGTACAAATCTCTTTTTCTGTACACAAATTCTGATCAGTTTGAGGTTATAAAACATATTGACTACAGTTCTTATGCACCTTCAATCTTTTTGGTAATTTTTGTATAGAGTCGTTGGCATGTTTTCTGTGCAGATTGCTTCAAAGCATTGCAGCATACAGGATTTTACTGCCCAACAGAAGTTTATTATGCAAGAACATCAGAAAATTTTTCACGATGTTTTGACCCATCTCTTCTAAGTTCCACAGTCTCATTTCACCATCTGTTGGGCCTGGAATAGAAGCAAGTCATGTAAACTGTCTTCCTGGTCAATTATGATTTGGGTTCTCCAGGAAATGTGTTGCCTGAGTTCTCTTCACTGACTACATAGAGGATAAGATGACGATAGTCTAGATAGCAACATGCAGTTAACTAAACAGAGGTGGGTTGAATTTTTCCACTAAATAGGTTAATAGCAACAATTAGAAAAAAATAACTGCAGTTTGGTGGTGGTACAGTAGTTTATAACAATTCTTCATTTGTTCATGACAGCTTTAGTTTTGTTGAGGTGTGTGGAATTCTTTAATGTATGTCAAAATTTCAAAATGTCCTAAATTTTGTCTTTGAACACTTGAATATGCTTAAAAGGCATCCATGGAATTAATTAAGCACCTAAATTTTAAGCTTCTTCCAAAAGGTCTGCTGAGTCAGGACCCCCATTCTTATCTATAAAAAATGCCTGTATGTTCACAGCAGTTTACTCCTCTTGCTTTTCTTCTTATGCTTAATGTCTTCAGATGTTCTAGTAAATGAAATTATTGATCATAGTTTTTGCAGTAACACTGAATCTTAGGAGATAGGAATGGAAAACTAATTTTGTTTTTGTTTAAGGCACTTCTGTAGAGGGAAATCTGGTTTGTAAAAGCTGTGGTCAAAAGCTGAGGAGTAAAAGTAATGTTCTATGAGCAGTGTCTTCAGTCAGAAATACCTTAGAGTGGCTCAGACTTTATATATTTGGAAGGATCTGCTAGAGTACAATTGACAGACTACATAATATTTGCAAAAACTAGGCATTCAATTTTGAATGACTAATGCATATGACAAAATTGTGAACTGCTTATAAAAAATCCAACAGAACATGTCAAATGACATTCATTCAAAGACTTCCATCCATTCCCACTGTTTCACATTTGAATGGCAAGTGAGGACTGAAAATATTCCTTCTAAACTAAATATAACCCGTATCTTGCAAAACTGCAGTAAATTTGAAAGCCATCAATGGCTAGAATCAAAGCTAAAGGACAATCTCCTTTTTTAGGCATGTAAAGCAGGTGAAATCTTGGTTCTTAGAGGATGTGGAGGTAAGTAAGTTAATTATGGGCAAATGATGCTGGAGTCTAGGGTCTCAGTTTAGAAGAGCATATGGAACATTTATGAAGAGATTCGTGCAGTGGGAAGTGATTGTATTGCTCTGATTCTGTGGACAGCTAATGAGCTAGTATTGCAGTCCACAGTGGTCTAAGCCAAAAGTTAAATCCCTACAAATTTTGTGATTAGTTTACAGGTCAAGAAACATTTCAGCCCAGAATTGAATATCACAAAATTTGCGATAAAATCTCAGGAGCTAGTAATGTGAATATAAGTTGCACTCAGGTTTTTTTTTTCCACTAACAAAACCCTCTTACTTTTTTTTTTTTTTTTAATATACTTAAAATTGGTCCATACAAATAGGTTACTTCATTTAACATAAGTAAAGAAAAAAAAATAATTTTTCAGTGATTAGTAATGTTTACATTTTACTGTTCCCCATTGTTTATTTCTGAGAGTGTTCTCTAAACAATTTTTTACCCTACTATATCATGGAAATGGCTGCCTCCATGAGCATTTTGTTGCTAAAATTTATTTTGTTTCAGATCAGTTCAAACAATTGGAATCTTTTATTTTCCATAATTACTTGCCTGAACTAAAAATTGTTTTTGAAGCCTGGGGAAGGAGAGCAAAATCTGGGCCGTGTTTCCTATGAACTCTTCCTTGTTTCTCCTGCATGATTTCCCAGATAAAAAACTGCTGATGACAACTGGAGACCTCTGTGTCTTTGTGACTTTGTCACTATTGAACAGTCAGTGGTGGGAACTACAGGGAGAAAATGCAAACACAAATGCACACACACCAATCACTAATGCATTTCCTCCATCAGCAGTTGCATCCATTAGAAGCCACTTTAACAAACAAGGAGTTTAGTTTGGATAAGGACTGTGCAGTTTGATAAAAGAAAAGAGTCATACTAGCTTTGTCAGTGAAGTCTGGTCTTTCATAGAAATTTGGAGAAAATATTTTTGTAGGGGAAACAGAATAGAGAATTTTTCTTTAAAGAGCTATGCTGCAAGACAGAAGGAAAAATAAGAAGAGATCATCATCTGAGCTTTCAAGCACAGTCCTTTCATTAGGCCAAATAGAATTTATTACCTCCCTTTAACAAACTTGGAGCTATTATATTCCTGAACTATCAAACACTTGAATTTTCTAAGGCCCGCTGTTTACAGAAGTCTGTTACAAGGGAAGCAGAAGGTGAAGAATAGTGTACAAGACACATGAATTTTGGAATTATGAAAACTAGAATTTTACCTTAATTTGATTAATGCTGAACAGCATGTTGGTCAAAATTGTGTCCTGACTATGTACTCTGTTTTTTCATTTCATCTTTCAGGTACCTTTGTTATTTAAATTATAAATGTTTGTGTGTCTGTATAATGTCCCTCTCCACAGGTGTTAACAAGAATCTGCTACAAGATATTTTAACAGAATTACAAATCTAAGCAAAGCATCAATGCCTGTGTCGCTCTGTGACCCGAAATATTCTGAAAAGAAAGGACAATTTTAAGACTATCTAGAAATGAAGCTGAAATCATACAGTATTTATAGTAATTACATGATAAGTAACTCTATTTGTCATCCTTAGATGGATCTTTTTGATTTCATAGAGGACTTTAATATGTCTTAGAAATGGTTTGGAGATTGATTTGGACATATTTCGTAAGTATTTCTGAAGATCCAGTGAACACTGGTAAACCAACAGAGGTCTTTCAGCAGTCTCCTCATGAAAAGACTGAAATTTTTACTGAACTTTGGTGTCCAGTGGTGTTCAGTTGGATAAGTTCATTGCTCAGATTTATAATACCCTCTGAGGCAAGTCACCTGCTGAGAACCAGAGGAGGCTGGAGGGGTTGTTCATAGAATCACAGAATTGTTTGGGTTGGAAGGGACCTTTAAAGCGCATCTCCTTTCACTTCTCCTACCACAGTCAGGGACATCTTCTACTACTAGATCAGGTTGCTTAAAGCAGTGATGGGCCATCCACAATTTCTCTGGGGAGTTTATTCTAGTGTCTCGACCTCTTCATTGTAAAGAGTTTCTTCCTTAAATCTAAGGTAAACCTAAGCTTTTTCAGTTTAAAATTGTTATTATTATTGTTATTATTATTATTATTATTATGCCATGATTTTTCAAATATGATGGGGAGTGGTTTAACAACTGCACCTGCTGTTTTTTTCAAGATCTCTGTCTCATTTATCAGAGAGGAGTACAGTTTCTTTTGTCTTCTTTTTCTGAGTAGTGTACTTCTAGAAGCCCTTTTTATTATTCTTCACATCTTTTGACAAGGTCTAGCTATGGCTTAGCTTTCCTGATCCCATGGTACGCTCCAGAGAAGTATCCCTATATTCTTCCTGGGAAGCATAACCCTGCTTCCAGTGACTGTGTATTTTTCTCTTGTTTTTCAGTTTGACCAGGAGGTCCTTACTTAGCTATACTGGTCTCCTGCCTTCCTCCTGTCATCCATAGTGTTTCCCTGCAAGGCTTGCAGTGTTATGTTCCATATGTTCCAAATTTCTGGCCAACAGCACTTTTGTCTTACAGATCTGTGGAGCAGTAGAAGCAATTTCCAAGCATTTATTTTCTTGGAAATAATGATAGTATTGAGTGCCCTGTCAAGGAGACTCTGTAAAGTCATATAGTATAAGATAGAAACTGTTCAGAAAAAATTTAAAGATTTTTCCTTGAGGAGAGAGATTTGATTAAGGAGAAAGGGAAGGAAGGTGCTTTGTATCTCCAAAAGTGAATTGTACTTACTTTTACTCCTTTATTGGTTGTTAGCAGTCACTAAATGGAATGGGAGCATCAAGTAAGATGCAACTTCTTTGAGCCCAAATACAAATTTCATATTTGGTACAAATGGAAAACAGTTTTGTGTAGCCTCTCTTATTGTGAACTCAGCTATATGGGAAGAACTATCATTACTTTGTCTGGAACCAGGTTTCTGTTCTAAAAGCTTGATGAAAAGAATGTTGAACCTTTTTCTTTTTTTCTGAAGGAATTATAAAGTTCGCCAGCTGTGCTCTTTGGTCTCAAAGGGAAGCCCAGAGGCTAAGATCAGCCTCAGATCACTTGTTTGTGCACTTTTAATACTTAAAACTAGAAAAACTAAACCAAAGGATTTATGCATTGGCCTGCACAGCACAGCCAATACCTTTGAATTTTGTTAGGTTAAAGATCACTATACTTGGCAGGAAGAGGGAAGAAGCCCCAAAGAGCTCTATTTCTCTTATAGTCCCATTTAATCCAAAAGATTTTCACTGGGTGAATTCAATTACTCTGAAATATTTTGTTCTTCCTCAGCAGCTGTGTTTAGTGCTTGCCCATCCAAGACCTCAGCTGAATGAAATTAAACAATATAAGATTTATTTACTGCAAAGAACCACCCTGAATTAATCAGTGATGTCTTACAGATTTCATGGGGAGCTCCAACACATTTACAACCTCACCTAATGATAGCTGTCATCCTGGTATTGATCAAAATTTTCATGCAAGGGATCAGAGAAAGATTATGTCATATGAATCTTCCTTTCACCACTTTTTGTATAGGCTAGCTGGAAGGTTAAAGATGCTCTTTCCACCATTAATTGTCTTGGGAGAGTTTTTTGCTATGCATGTCTAAACAACCCCTGATGATCCAGACTGTATTTCTCATGCTTACTTCTTCTTGAACAACTCTTGAGAGAAAAAGGCCTGAAATTTGCTCACATTTTTCCTCCTTGTACAGACTCTTTATGGTAAACCCCCTAATAATCATCCACTCTGTAGTGCTACTGAAATAAGATTAAACATTTCAAATTATTACTGTAAAATTCTGTAGTACTTTGTAAACATGATATAGTTAAAAAATGTGTGTACTTTGAAAATATATGCACCAACAAAGAACTCTCAGTAATTAATTAACACATAATTGAATCCTGATCTCAGGTCTTTCAACATGAATGCAGACTTGCTTCACTGATGTCAATACCATTTAGTCATAGTAACACTTCTGTAAATAGAATAAGTGGTTGATCTTTCATATTTGCAATTTCTATTGGTAGATTTTTAAAATGGATTTGTTTCATAGCTTCCAGAGCTATAGAAAATTGCCCAAGTAATTTATAAAAGATAACTAAATTAAATGGATGAAATTCCTTTAATATTTTGAAAGATATATTGAAATTTTAATACATATATTTCTTTCAGTTGCAGCATCACTTTATTAAACATCTTCCTAAATATGAAATACATAATAATAGATGATCATTAAAACAGTGGCTAATCTTTACTGAAAGACTGACCTTTGCAACTGGAAGGTTGTCTTAGGAATTTTTTTTTAGTAATCTAATTGCTCTAGATCTTTGTTGTCAGGCTGATTTCTGGGTAGAAAGACTGATTTTCTTCTTTTACTGCTTTAAACATCAAAAATATATGATTTATTTAAATTTCCTTTCTTTTTTTTTTTTTTATTCTTCTCAGTATGAAAAAGAAAGACTAAATATATATTTTCTTCCTTTTCAGATGTCATTTATAGTGTAATAATAGAATCATAGAATCTTGGAATGGGTTGAATTGCAAAGGACATTAAGAGATAATCTAGTTCCATCCTCCTTGCCATGGACAGGGATGTAACCCACCAGATCGTGCTGCTCAGAGTCCCATAAAACCTGGCTTTTTAAACTTCAGGGATAAGGCATTAAATGTTTGAAAAGGATAGTTTTTTATGCGATACTACTAAGCACCTGGAGAGGCAAAGTGGGTAATAGGAATTAAGTGACCTGGGCAAATTTCTAGCCAGATATGATGGAATCTAAAGATCTTAAATAACACTCACTAAACTGCGTTATCAGGATCATGAATTAAAGCTTGTAAACATCTGAGTATCTCCAAAGGAACAGAGGTTTCTCCATGACACTGAAACCCCATTCTCACATCATTCTGAGTACCTTAAAAAAAGTGACTAAATATTAAAATAAAAGAACCAGATGCTTCAAGTTAGCACAAACAGATATATTCTGTTAAAGTTTTGTCAGGCAAAGTGAGGAAGAATGTAAGGAGAGATTGATTCCTTGAGAGAGAGGCTGTGGGAAGAATTTAGGAAATTAAATCCAGGTAGGTAGTCCATAGGGCTCTCATTTGAGGTTACCATGCCTTTTATTGATGGTCCTTCCTGGGACTCCTGCACAGTCTCTGCTGCTTAGCACCATGATTCAGGGCTGACTTGGGCAGACCCCAGACAACCCTGCCATCTTATAGAGCTGATACCCCCTGAAAGGGTATTGCAGACTCAGGGCCTCTCACTGGAAACCCTGGCAAATGTCAGTGCTGCTGCCTGTGGCCAAAGACTTGACACATGGAGCAGAACTGTGTTCACATCTGCCCCAGGAGCTGGAGGGGATGCTGTGCTGGAGAAGAGAGTTGGAGAGTAAAAGATGTAACAAAAGAAGCACCCCCAGTATCTTCTCAAAGACTAGGCCCTGCTCAGTTAGCTCCTGCTCCAACATCTTGGGAAAGTTATGAGGCAGCTCTGAGTTCACATCTACCAGATGCCCATTTGTTTCCTAGGGCTGAGTTACAAACAGCTCCATTCTCTGAAAGTCTTTATGTGGGAACTGTGCACTGTAAGTAACCCTGTTAGAAGCCTTTTTCTTCTTCTTGAGATCTTTTATCTAGAGATAGACAAGCACTTTCAGGCATTTTAACAGTGATGCCCCAAAAGCTGTAAGTACACAAGACGATTGCTTGTGTCACACTTAGTCTATGAGTTAGCAAACTATCTGTACAGAGGTCAGGCATGTTTAGTGAAAAGAGAGTGCTGTTCTATAAAATATAATTATATACTACTGATGTTTCTACAATTTTTTAATAGCTCTGTATGATTTTTTGCATTTCTAATCGATATCTTTGACTCAGTTTGCATGTAATTCACAGAAGCAGAAATCAACAATGAATGAAAAATGCATGTGACAGATGAAAATTTCCCTCTAGAAATTAAAAAAAAATCCCTTAGGAAAGAGTGCAAGCATTTTGAAACAATGTCTACATACAGATGCAGAAATGTCCTGCCAGTCACTGAGAACTGTGGGACCAAGTACATTTTTCTGGGGTGCTGAATTCTGATGACTGAGGGACTGGCAAATAGTCAAAGCTGCCTAAGAAAGAAAAGTTTTTTTAAGTTTCAACTACATTTTGAGTCCAGCCTCACACTAGCTTCACACTGAGCCTAGGTTCAGGAAGAGTTGTGGTTAAGCTTGCTCCATTTTGATACTTTTTGTTTTACTGTGGACGCTAGCATGTGTTTTGATAACTTTTCTTTCAAGATAAGACTGGTTTATTCCAATTTTGCTGTAATGTGGAACTAAGAGGAAAAAACACTCAGTTTTTTTGCCAACTTTTTTCCCTAGACTTTCCAAAAGACAGCAATAATTGTCATGTTCTTGTCTGTCCCATTCCTACCCACCCCTTTCCCTGCCTCCTATTGCTGTCATTATTTGCCATGGACATTCATGCCTGAGCAACAGCCAGGAAAAAAGAGCATGTTGAAATAATTTATCTGGAAAAGCAAGAAGGGTGATACATAGTGTATAAACTTCCAGATTGTCTCTTTACTTGCTTTGTTTTCTGCATGGAGTACCAGGTGATGCATGGCAGCTGCAAGAGAGATCAGTCTCAATGTTTGGGCTTAATCTGGACTAAGAACTCAAAGTAAAGGTCAGGAGCCATGACCCTAAATAGATTAAACTAAATAGAAAGGTATAAAGAAACCCTGCCACATGAACTGTTAACCTGAGGGGGAAAATCACTTTGCATTCATCTCTGGACAAAGGTTAAACTGATTTTTGAGTTGTGTGCTTTAGCTTCACATAGAATAAATTAATATGTCTGCAAAACTTATTAGATGAGAAACAATAATGTATTCATCTTAGATGTTCTTATTAAGTTTTGAAATTAACTATCCCTAAAACACAACATCTTTCAGCATTTGTTATTTTTATTTCCTTATAACTGACTCAGTAAGGTGACCCAGAGTTATTTTTCACTGGAAAGATTTCTTTGCAAAGAAAAAGTTAAAAGGAGATTACACAAAGCATTAGCATTCACCAAGCTTTTCAACTATTTTTAGGTGGAAAATAAATCTCATAGCCTAAGGCTTGACATTTTTTATTTTCTAAAAGATTAAATTTTTTAAAAGCACACTTTTTTAGAAATAAAAATCCAGAACTTTAATTAGAAGCCAAAAAACAAAGACTAAAAGAGAAAGACATTGATAGATGGGCAGAAAATCCTGTAATGTTACAGAAAAAGGTCCTGTTTCAATGTTACACCAGAAGTACTTCCTACAAAACAAGTCACTCTTAAAGGAATTGCTCTGCTAGCAGCCTAACGTTATTAACGAATTAGTGAACACTGATTCTGAGTTAAGACACTTGGCTTTTAATAAACTACTTTCCCTACACAGCGCTGCTGTCTTTTTCATTCTGCTTAGCTGCTGATTACATTATCTTGAATGGGAGAGAGAAGCAAGTTCAGTGTATGTGTTCTAGGTACAAAAATTCCTGAATAAATTGATTTATTGCTGTATCAGTTGGTTTTAGTTGTGATTAAGCATGGTAAATATAAGCTCAAAGTAAATAAATATATGTACCTTCTTTGAATGTATGCTGCATCCTTGATAATTATATGAAGATGCAGAAGTCTTTTATAGACTATGATGAAGGGTTTTTTTCCTTATTTCAACAATGTATTACTTCACTTGTTTGCAGTACATTTCCTGGGCTCTGAAAATATGAAAATCATGTGAAATCATGTGATAATCCTGATGCATGGGACTTTTTGAATGCATTTGATAAATTTGGAATGTCTTGTAGCACACAGTTCTTCAGTTGAGTTTGTGCTAGTATATAACAATATTTGAAGAAAATGTCTTTGCTTTCCAAATTTCCACATATTTGTACCATTAGACTCACATTATCATCTAAATAACATAAGTTTTTGATCACAAATAGTAATAATATCAATCTTATATTTAGCATGTTACACTACAAAACTGAGACTAGTTCAAAGATGGGAATAAGTATGATTTTCCTGTTACTATGAGGAAAGAGTAGCAAATGGAAAAAAACCCCTAAGTCTGTGTGCCTAGATCTTCCCAAATTTTTTCTTACCGGAAAAGATTTCTACTGAAAGAGATATGTTATGAGCACCTGGCTTTAATAGCAACAAATATGTATGTCCAAGACTTGGCAGACAATGTTTTTCAGGTTTTGTGTGAGATTGTATGGGATTCAAAACCAGAAACATAAGTGTTAACAGAAGATACTACCCATTTTAAATATCCAAGAGTTGTGGTATGAGACACATATCTGGGAAGTAGGAGACTCTGGGACTAAATATATATGAAGGATAGGGAAATTCTTTCCCATCCAACTCACTTTCTCAAGTCCTGAGCACTAACAGACAAGCAATATAATCTGAAGTAATGAAAATGATATGTCATAGCTACAATGAATCAAGGATGATTACATTGTGTGGAGAAACAAAACATTATCTCAGACCAAGTAGTGGAGCTAGGAAAAATGCACTTTTTTTTTTTTTTTTTTGGATAAGTTCTCCCTGCTTAAAAATGTGATGTGAATATAATTCCATCTCATTCCAGACACCTTAATTTCCAAATTAAAGTGTTACATGTGTGTTTAGTCTTTAAAGTTTTTTTCATTAATTTGTGAATGTATTTGTATTATTTAGTTTTCTGGCTAAAATATGGGTATTTGACTTAGATAATCTGGGGTTTGACTCTTCTGACATTTTACCATACTGCTTATTAGAAGACAAGAGAAGTATGTACAAGTTACTTCTTTTCTTATTAATGTTGCTTTGCAAATGAAATTCAGAAGGCAATTCTCCCCCTTATTAGAACTGCCTTGGCTCCAAGGTTAAAATTCCTGGCTGTTTCAAATTTGGAACGTTTCCCATGGTAATCATATTCTGTATCAGAGTGTGGTCTGTGTGCTTGGCGTTGCCTTATTTAGATCTGTCAGGCAGCACTGACTAGCTGAAACCAGTTTAACTTTCAGCAGGAGAAGAGTAACAAGAGCCCAGTGCCAGTCTTGAATAAACCATCAGGAACTCAGCAAGAAGCTCTTCCCAGACAGTGCAAAAGCACTGTCCTATGGAGAACTTGTCTTTGCTGAAAGACTGGAGATACATTGTTTTAATGAAGCCGCCTCAAGCTGTTGAAATCATTTGAGGGACCAGATTTGGGTTTATGAATCTCCTAAATCTCTTTGATTTAAAAAAAAAAACATGTGGAAAGTTTGATTTGTATCAAAATTATTTCTAGTCTTCCATTATCCCTACCACACACATGCACTCTGCGGGAGTGGTTTTGTGTGTGTCCATGGGTATTCTCTTAGGAAGATGAGGAGCTTTCAGATTAGGATTTGATTTTTTTTTTCTGTAAACTGCTTAGCTGTAGATATAAAACTAGCTCTTAATTTAAAAAGAGATAAAAAACATTGATTAATTTGCCTGGCAACAGGAGCAGTCAAGTCTGTATTCTTTTGCTTCAACTCTAAAGAAAGCTTCTCTTTCTTCCTACAGACCAAGATAATTCTGGTGTAAGTTTCCTACCTTTCATGTAGCCTCTTTTTCCACTGTCGACTTACTCTGCAAGACCTCATCTCTCTGTTACTTCTGTGCCCACTTTCCTTCAGTGCAAATTTCAAGACTGAGGACAGCATACATGTGGGAGGCTGCTGCTGCCTCCTGGTACACAGCTGTAGGGCATAACAGTTTAGCTGACCATCCAGTCAATATTTTGGATAGCAGTTTGAAATTACTGGTACTTGAAATCACTTGTACAAAGCTGCTGCTTAGACTCTAATTCTTCATGAGTACATTTCTTGTGCATTTAATTCTTCCTTTATTAGTGAAATTGGAATTCCAGCTTAAGAAGGATTGATTTTTCCTTTAAACCTGCTGATGGAAAACGTGCTGCTTTTGAGAGGTGGGCATATAGGATGAAGGAATAGACTGGTAATCAGACTCCCAGCAGACTCAAGGCATCAGTATTGATGTACCCTTTCATGGTGCTCCTTGCCTGACCACTGCTAACTGCCTTTAACACATTAGATAGATACTGGATAGGACAGAAAATGATTTAAGTTTTCACTGTTTGATGGCTATTCTTTGAAAAAATGACCTATCCTGAAATTGTTTGGTACAAATGACTCAGCTGAAAATGTACAAATTTAGTATCACAAAGCTATGGATTTTGCAGATGGCCGTCTGATGGATCACTGTACTAGCTCAGTCATACCATGACATACTATCCTGCTTCTTAAAGTAAAGGGTCATGAGAAAGAAAGAAAAAAATGTCCTTTGCCCTTGTCTGTTCACATGGGGTTCAATATGTAAATAAATTTATTTGCATTTTTTACAATTTTGTCTCTGTCCAGTTTTCTCAGCACCTCTCTTCCCTTTTCTCAGAATGAAAGAAAAGTAGGCTTTGAAAGAAGCTGATTTGCAGGCTTGCCTTCCAAACATTTGGAAAAAAAAAGAATCTGATTTGGAGCATTGTGATTAAAATCCAATGTGTCCCATGCAAAAGTTACCAAGCTGTGAGAAAATCAAGCTGTTCAGAGCTGAGACAGAACCTATGATAAAGCTTCTGCCTTGTGCAAGTAAGCCTGAGGCTGAATTAGATGCTCACTTCTCACATTCTTATAAAAAACCCACTTTACATAGGCTGCCTATCCCTAAATTACAGAGCTGCATGAGGAGAGGCTCTGCCTGAAGTGCTGGGTGTGATGCCTCTTTCTGTGTGGCCACTCAAACCACAGGCCTCTGTTTGGCACCATCCTCATGTGCTGGGACTGGTTTTTGCAGGTTGTTTTTATCTGTAGCTCCCTTAGTCCTCAGTGATCCCCAAGAAGAAACAATGGCAAATCAGGGGGTATAGCTCCACTGATGAGGGGGAAAGTGGCAGAAGTTTATCTCTCTCCTACCCCCATGCGGATTTAGTTTTCTACATGTCCGTAAGGAGGACATGCAAAATTGTACAGTCTTGGTGAATGTGGGTCAGGACTAAGAAGATCTGAACTTTCTCTTTTCTTGAAATTTTTCTATTTTCCAATGCCACTGAGACAAATAAAAGGTAGAATTATTTCTAAAATACTTGCCTAGGAAAATCAAGGTAGCAGAGAAAGAGAGAGGGAGCATCCCACTTTCTTGCCTATGGGCTGTTCATAACAAAATGTAATGATGAGATCACATTATCTTTTTTTATTTATCTATTTATGGACAAATATCCAGCTATCTGTATTTATATCTGTATTATTTAGCAATTTTGTTATAATAGAAGTTATAAAGTTATACGTATATGTCATATTATCTTTTCATAGGGATTTTTTTGACATTTCAAGTGAAATTATAAATAAGAGAAGACTTCTTAATGATAAATTCCAGCAAATTCCATAAAAATAAGTGGCTGAGAAGAAGATAGAGACCCAAATCAATTCCTGAGTACTGAAAAAGTCAGACAGAAGACATTGCTTTATATAGGCTTGTGGGGATGAATGGGTAAAGGAGCTTTGGGGACCCAGGTAAGAGATAATGACATAAATGCATTTTATTAATTCTATTTCAGAAAATAACTTATAGTTCATATTAAACCACTCATTTTGTAAAATACTATCTATTTTCTTTTTGTTGCATATTAACCTCTTGTCTTGTAATTATTATGTACATAGAGTGGGAAAAGCTGAAGTGCCCTCACTGCCCAAAGCTCTTCAGCATCAGTGAAGTGAGGTATGCCCAGACTAGCCATGTTTTATACTGTAAAGGGAAGAAAAACCATACCAAAACCAACCAGACTCATGACGATCTAGGGGTAATTGTGGCAATCATTTTGATGCAGTAAACTAGGGAAAAGAAGTAATTTACCTCTAAATCCATTATTATTGTACCTCATGTTGTGGCCAGTTACCAGACAGTAGGTCTCTACTTCTGGTGCTTTTGCAACGTTTTCTAGTCTCCTTCCCTTTAACTATATGAGGAACTTTGGCTCCTAAGCATAGCAGTCTTCAATCTCAACTTTAAATTTAAGACATGTTTAAAATACAGTGAATAATACTCTTGACTTAATGGAAAGTTGTAAAGTTATATAAATGCTCAGGGCAATACGAATTGTCCTAGTATTTCTAAGATCAGTGAGAGAAAACATTTAGCAGTGGGAACCACAGTGAAGATTTAATGGCCAGAAGTTAGAATTAGCAACTGACAGTGTTTCTGCATCTGTGAAAATTGTTGCATAAATGCTTACAAGCAAAGCCTTACTATATTTAACCATCATCACTGCGACAGATCCGTGATAGCTGCTATTACAGGGACTTTCACCTTCAGTCCTGAAGGATGTCTTTCCTGTTCAAGGACAATGTATGATACTAGGAACACTAAAGGAAGATTACTTTGCCATATACTTTTGCTATTTCTCCTGTACAGATAAGCCAGGTTCCATCTGCCAAACTTGTCAGTCTACTACCTTTTATGAGGGCTACATTCACTACAATGATGAAAATAAAATAAAAAATTTTTTGGGAAAAAAAGGTTGTTGCCAAATACAGTATGCACAGGAAAACCTAGACACACGTTATAGGGTGGAAATGAACTTTAGGTGTGATAGGGATACATGGATATTAGCCCACTTACACCATGGAAAAAATGAAAGTAGCTGACCATTCCTTAAGCAGGAGATATGAAAACCAGATGGCTCTGAAAACTTAGTAGAAATCCACAGCATGTGTAACAAGGGCAACTAGTGAACTGTGGAAACAAGAACCATTGCAAAGCTTATTTAGCTCTTATATATTTGATCCAGAATAAAACATTCCGGTAATCCTGTGTTGAGTCCTCTGTCTTGTAAAGAAGTATCTCTCCTTGTTATTGCTGCAAAGATCTCCTCTAGGTACAAAATCACTAGAAATAGAGCTGTGAACTTAGCTAAAGGGTTGTACTGCATAAGGCAAAATGGTAAGAAATGTTCAAAACAGAAAAGCTCGAGTCCAGTTGCGGAGAATCCATTTTGAAAATAATTAGAAATTAAACTGATGTATAAAAATACAAGCTGCAACAACAGAGCAATGAAAATTTACCAACCTCACTATCCGCATGTGCTCCTGAACTGCAAGTAGTGATCAGAAAACTCTGGGTGGAAAATAATGTCCAGTACACAGCTGTAACTGATAACACTGAAATAAGCAATATATTGTTGACCCTGGGATGAGGACACTGAGAAGAGAATTGAAAGATGTTTGTTCAACGGGTAATTCCTGAAATATACAGGTAAAAGAACATTTTTTTCAGATTATAATATTTAGTGCAATTCTGAGCTACCCTCATCATTCATCATTTACAGTTAAATTTATCTTATTACTTTAATCCCATTTTTTCAGAATACCTTTCAAAAGGTATTTGTTATCTTTAGGCTGTGCTTCATAAATGTATCTAGGAATTTCTGACTGCAGCTGAAATGCTGTGTTATCCTGTGCAGTTTTGTACCATCATTTAATAGCTCATTTTCTC
Organism: Pyrocephalus nanus; assembly: GCA_038380795.1. Classification (NCBI taxonomy): domain Eukaryota; kingdom Metazoa; phylum Chordata; class Aves; order Passeriformes; family Tyrannidae; genus Pyrocephalus; species Pyrocephalus nanus. The sequence continues at coordinate 47,549,405 of CM076260.1, forward strand.
ACTGTTACCAGTTTGTTTTGATGATTCTTTAGCACCAGTATACATAAGTAACTGCAGAGGCTGCCATCCTGAGTTAAGGAATAGCATAATGAAGGTTGCCACTTGGGCAAACTTGGACATCCTTCTGGGTGTGTCTGCATTTGTGTAGATAAAAATTTTTGTGTCCTGGGACCCTTACTTCAGCTGCTACACAGCATGGCTGGGTCCCACTTAAGCAGGTGTTCAACATTCTCTTTCCACTTCCTCACTGGTGTCAAGTTTAGTACCTGAGTTTCTGAGTGGTTCTGAAATTCTGCTCTGGAGACAGAACTGATGATTCCTTATCTTCCTTTCTTTTTTTTCTCTTTCTCATCACTGAATATCTGAGTTCTTCATGAACATCAATTACTCCATGGTCACATAAATTCTACTCAGAGGGAAGAATTTTTTTTTTCTTTTGTATTTTGGAGAAAATAGACAATATTCCAAATTTTTTAATTTTTTTATTTTTTTTTTTTTGAAAGTAAGAAAGAGAAAATATGAACACATTTTCCAGCACAGCTAAAAAGAATGCTTTTTCAGGCATGTACACATGTACATTTTTGGGACATCAAAAAATCTTATTACTTTGCATATATAATATACATACAAACATATATATATACACAAATAATATATTATATACATAACATCACATATTATATTGCATATATTATATAGTAGCTATATAACATTATGTATATATTATATATTTATATAAATTATATATTTATATTATATATCATATACATTATATTTTATATCTATAATACATATATATATATATAAGATATATATTTTATATGCTTTATAGCCTTTAATAGCTCATTGGGTATTATGATCTGCAGAAGTATATTTGTGCAAGCTGGAAATCATTATTTTACTACTACTATTATTTGTCCATCATATCACAGATGAACTGTAAGGACATCATTACAGAGATGATAATCGAGGTTTGTCTATGAAGTAAAATGTAACACTACTCTGTCCTAATTGTGATAGCTTTACCCTTTATACCAAGTGACAGTTCCAGTCAGTGCAAATAATGTATGAGTCCATGTGCTTATTTAAACCTACTGTAGTGCATATTATGTTTGATATGAGAAGATTTTTCAGGGTGAAGAAATGCCACATTGAGTATGCAATAGTTGTACTGATATACCATAGTAAAAAGGAACTAATAAGATTACATTCACTTTTTCACTACAATCCCCTCGTCAGAAATACTTGCAATGGTCTTAAAACAATCTTAAAACTTCAGGGAAGTTCCAGAGGTGTTGCAAACACCAGCCCCTCAATTTTAAGACAAAGAAATTAGAAAAAAACAGAAGGGAAAGGATTATTCTGCTCAGCTGTGTGAAGAATTATTGTATTAAAGATAACATATTGGGTAGTTGTTCTTGGAGCAAGTAATAAAGTGTTGTGTTGAAACAGTGTAGAATTTCAAGAAGACTATTCAAAAAGAAGTTCAAGAAGGTGTTATCTGTTAAGGTGATTTCCTTATGTTGTCTGTGTCACATGACTGTTCTGAAAAATAATGAGTTAATGATTATAACTCGCAATTAAATAGTCTAATTAGTAATTAATGTCATGTTTGCAAATTGCTTTAGAAATCATGAGATCTAAGTGTAATCTTCATCTATAACAATATGTCAATGGTAAGTTATTCATTTATTCTCACTGAAGTGAAAAAATCCATATACCAACAGTTTGCTAGGCATTTGTGAATAGTTAAAAAATAACTTAATTTGAGCTCATGTTTTTTTCCCTGTATTATGAACAGAACCCTCCAGTCAAAGAAATCTCAGTCATTTAAAGAAGGGACAGCCAATTTTCAAAGCTCTTTTAGGGAGACAAACAGTTTAACTGGGAGGATGAAAGGCTCGAGTACAAATAAGGTGCATAGCTATTATGTATACTATAAAAACGTATGTAATTAAGGAAGGGAAGATTCTAAAAGTCTGACATGTAAATGAGGCTTGTTACCTTTGAATTTTATCTGATCTTAGCTACTGGTGTTAAACATAAGGCTGCTGAAATAATTAGTCCTCAGGCTAAAATTATATGCACAGTTAGAAAACCTTAAATTGCATCTAGAAATGCCCAATTATTTTATAATTAATAATTAGGCTCATATATTATTAATGACTAAGAAAATAAAAGTGAATGGATATAAATAATTCATGACCCAGGAAAAAATTGAAACATGATAAACGACAAATCATGTCAGAAATTTATTTATTTTCCATCATTGTTGAAGAGTAAAAGCAGTGTGGTCATTGTATATGGAAATATGTGTGAAAACCTGGCTTCAAATGTACTTCTCTGTTTCCTAGCTAATTGTATAAAATTATTTTTTTGTTGAAGGATGAAAAAAATTTAAAGTTTTTGTAATGTTCATCAAGAAGAGATTTTCCGTACCAATGAGAAGCCCATTCTTGAAAATGCAGCAGAATACAATGCATAGTTTTAAAGACACTCAAAAATATAAATCAATTTATAGACCTACTTTATTCAGAACTGTAGAAAAGACATACTATTTAGGCTCAACCTGTTGGGATTGCTGGTGCTAAAAGGTGTCCTGTGTGCAGGGGATCTTAGTAAAATTCTGTCTGGCACCTTGCTGCCCTGCCTGTGTCAGCCAGTGCTACAGGAATAGCCTTTGTGTCAGCTACCAGCCGAAGTATTTGTGGTGTGCCTGGAATTCTAGACTCTAAGACAGGCTGTATTCAAGCTCAAAAAAAATTGCTGTTGTTAAACATGATATTAATTTGATTGTGCCATTTTGAGAGGAAAAATAAATGTGGCTACTTCTCCAGCTGAGCTTGAGAGCCTTCAGCAGTTTGCCCTCATTCTGTGAGCACTGGGGATTGCTATGTACAAACAATTTTGAGTTAAGAAATAATAGGACAAAAGCTCAGTGAATGGCAATGGATTTTACTAAGCATAATGGCTAGTTGGTAAAATATTAGTAAAAAGGCACAGGGAGCTGTGAGCAGAAAACAGTAGTGATAATTCGTATCGCTTCAACTCTAAGTGGCTTCCTCTCTTAGATGGGGGAGGCTGCATGAAGCCTGGACCCTTTCTCCTCCTCGCAGACCTAGGTCTGGCTACCTCCCAAGTCGTGTCTGCAGCTGTAACAGCATCTCTGCCTTAGCCTTTTGTGAAGCAGGAGGCAGCTCAGCACTGGAAGTGAGGGGATATATCACTTCAGCTTTCCAGACAGCCAGAGGAATGGGAAATGTCCCATACTACATTGCTTACCTGCAAGACAAAGCAGGAGGTGGCTTTATTCAGAGTTCTTTTATAAATTATGTAAGTCTGTGTTTTTTGGAAAAAAAAAAAAAAAAGCCTTTACCTTTCCTGTATACCCCACTCTTTTGAATACTTGCCATTGACCTTGCCCTTGCCAGTTTTCAGCCCTGAGCTCTTTGCTAGCTGTTTGATGTGTCAAACGGTAGTTCCCTGTGGAGAGATGCAGAGCCATTTTGTCTGACTTGCTTTGAAATCATTTCCTGTTACCTCAAAACAAGAAGTAGCAAAGAATTTGACATAACCTGGCCCATAGACGAAAAAAAATATGCTCTTGCAAGGAAAAACTGGAAGGATAGTCTTGCACAGGAGAAACACTATGCTCTGGTTTATGTTGCTTTGAGATTGTTTATATTAACATTAAAAGGCAAGCTCTAGGAAGAGGATAAGTTTACACAATATAGAGTATGTGCAGATTCTGATTACATGATGGAAGCAACACCTGCTGAAAACTTTAAAACTTGCATATATGTGCAAAACTACATACTTACTTTACTGCTACATCCCAACTATTATATATATCCCTTACTCTTTGTATTCTTCAATGAGGATTAAATTCACAAGTTGCCAATGAAAAATGCAGTCTCCGCATCTCCTATGTAAACAAGAACTTTTAGCATTTACCCTGAGTAGACTTTTTAAATAAATACCATACCACTCAGCAAATTTTGCTGAGGCTTTTGTAAAGCTAGAGTTATTCCATTTTATACACCATCATGATGAACAAGCAATTAGTTCAGAGTGACTGGATTTACTGATTACAAAATCTTCTGTGAATGAACATCCACCATTCCTTTCTAGATCCCACCATGGGGCACATAAAGCTTTCTTGTCTCTGAGCATGTTCTGATGTCAGAACTGACATCTCATCTACTGAGAATAATCTACTCATTCAGCCAGGTGAAGAGAAAATAAATGGGAAATGTGGATTAAACCCCAAGAGCACATGGGCTGGAATTAGCAAGATTGATGCAGATAGCTGCTGAAATGAGGACTCACTCCCTCGTGCTACATAATATTACACATCTCTTTTCCTCTTTTTATAGGCTGCCTGAACTATGCACCACTGTAAGAGCAGAGATAGCCTGCTTCTTTATTTCTATCAGAAAGATGAGAATTGGACAGTGACTTGACAGCAGATCTGAAATGGCATTAGCAATAACCTGCACTGGCACAGCCTATTTCTGTCTAGGCATAAGTGAATAATGTGTGTACCAAAATGTGTGTGTACTCTGCCATCTTTGCAACCATCAATTAATTTTACATAGAAACAACATAATTTCTTGTCAATGGCATCTTCTGCTCTTTATCCTAACCTTAAAAATGGAACTGAACTGTCTTAAAACTGAACTTAGTCCTCTGCAAAACTGTAAAAAGCCATTAGAATGAGCAAAGGCAATGCAGAGAGGAGCAGACGTAGTAGTTGCAGCTCTGAGGCAGGAGGGTTGGTCTTTAAAATGAGGCATTGTCTTCAGTTCAGCTCGTCCCCTTCACTTAGTCTCAACTTTGTCCCCTTTTTAGTTGTACTTCACAGATCATAATTAAAAGGAGTGCAGAAAGGAAGTCTGTAGTCTACAAAGATACTCAAATTGTAGAAAAACTGTGACCTGTTGGTAACAACAAAAAGCCTTAAAGATATTCCATACTGGAGAAACTTTAAAAATATGTTATCACAGGCAGTTTGCTCCATCTCTGGGAACATTCTGTTAATCCATAAGCCCAAATGCAATGTGGTTTTATTGCACTTCCATTAGTGCATAGAATTCATGTAAATACCTGCAAGAAGCAAATTTGACCCAGATTGCTGCCTTGAATACCTCTGGAAAGACTTCCTTCTCATGCTTAAATACACAAAGCACCTATTAATTTAGCAATATAAAGACTGTAGGTAGAATAAAATAGGAGAGTTTCAGATCTGTGGGGAATATTCCCAAACTCACATTTGATACAGATTCAGATGTAACTGCCAGTGCTGTGTCTGCTTTCTCTTCTGCAACAATGACCAAATGGATGAAGAACTCAGGGAATTTATTATTTCACTGAAGGTTACCTGGGATACAAATAAAGGTGTTATCAGAATTAAACTAAAAAAAAAAAGGAATAGCTAGAGATAATATACTAGGTAGAATGTTCAGTACAAGGAACAACTAAAACTCTGTAATTTAGGTACTTTTCAAGGTTTTCTGACTCTTGATTCCCTGAAGAAGAAAGAGAGTTATTGAGTTCAGACTAGTCATGTATCTGATCAAGTATGTTGAAAACAGATGCTGACCAGCTGAAGTTTGTTTAGCTTGTTCTTTTTCAGGTCTCCTCTGTGGACGGGGTAGTGAGGCCATTAGCATTTTGTGATAAAAAGCAGCACATTCACAAGGCTGTGGAAACAAGCAAATGCTATCTACTCTAACTCAGTTATATTTAATTGTGTGTTCGTGCCCTAAGACTTAGACCTATAAAAATGAATTATTGACTTAATTAAATTTCACTGTGTGATAAGAGGCTTAGTTTTTTCAAGAGTTTTGCATAGTATCTCCAATACATGAGAGGAATTGATTCCTGCTGTTTATTTTAACAGGGATGAGGTTTACTCTGAATACAGTGTGTATGGAAAAAAGCCAGTCTTCATATAATGAAAACACAAGGTCTTGTGGCACATTTTGACAAAAGATAATAATTTCATCATTGATGCCTAGAAGAACTCTGTATGTAAACATCAGATATTTTATATATAGAAAATAAATAAATAAAAAATAAATAGATAAATATATATATAAATCCATATATGACTTTAAACTGAAAGAGGGTAGGTTTAGAATGGATATTAGGAAGAAATTCTTCCCTGTGAGGATGCTGAGACACTGGAATAGGTTGTCCAGAGAAGCTGTAGATGCCCCATTCCTGAAAGTGTTGAAGGCAAAGATGGATGGGGCTTTGAGCAACCTGCCCATGGTAGGGGGATTAGACTAGATAATTTTTAAGATCCCTTCCAACCCAAACCATGTTATGATTCTATGATTCTATGACTATTTGTGTAATTTAAAGAAAGGAGTAGATGACCTGAATACTCTTGGCTATGGATCATCTAATGAGATATTTCTAATAGTTTTTCTTTCCTCTCTTTTTTTTTTCCCCCCAGTCACAACATATCAGGGACGGAAGGGCTGAAAGGGTATAGAGAATGAAGTCCTTCAATAGGTAAAGAGCTCTTACCACAAAACACTTATCCAGGCTTTTCTTGTGTAATATTATTTCCCTGAAATAGAAATGCATTATACAAAAAAATGCAAGAAAACCCTTCCAGTCTTATTTGTGCGTGTGATTGCAGATTTGCATTGCTGGAACCCTTCACCTGGTATCCTTTACTGGACTTAAATACCATGGTAATGGGTAATGGAAAGCGTGGAGATTTTGTTCACCAACAGCCTGCCATGTCTATTGGTTTTTTTGCTGTAGTAAAATTCTGTCTTAAAAATCTGTTCAAAAGCATTAAGAAGATTGAGACTGAGTGGCTTTCACTGAGGTTGTAATTTGAATACCATGGGTTTATTCAGATGTGGCAGTGGCCTAATTTGTTTAGAGACCTTTTATTGTTAGTGATGCAAGAAAAGAAAAGAGCTCAGAGCACACACTGAGTTCATTGGTGGCAGTTAAAAAAAGAAAATCTTATTGCTTATAAAGAGAACATATGTGCCATGCAATCCCTCAGAGTAAACACTGAATCCTATGGTGTTTTTTCATAAAGGGTTCCATTTCAAAGAAGAACTGTGCTTTAAACTTTTTTGTTGCTGTTGTTGTTTTGTTTTGTTTTGGTTTGGGTTTTTTTTTGGTTTGGTTTTTTTTCTCTTAGAAGATACAAACATCTTAAATACATGTTGTCAGATCCTTACACATTTGGACCAAAACCACAAATATTCGTATAGTTCTAAATAATCTAATGTCTTTGAAACAGTATTGCTATAATATGAGAATCACTTTAATCAGTGGGTGCAAGAGCAATCCTGTTTTATCTATAAATGTAGAAAGGAGGGAAACAACAGTTAGGCTCCTTTATAAAACCAGATGACAGAATTTTTCAGCCTGGAGAAGAGGAGGGTCAGGGGAGACCTCATCACTCTACAACTACCTGAAAGGAGGCTGTAGCCAGGTGGGCGTTGGTCTCTTCTCCCAGGCAGCCAGCAGGAGAACAAGAGGGCATGGGCTTAAGCTGTGCCAGGGAAGGTTTAGGTTGGATATTAGGAAGAAATTTTTTACAGAGAGAGTAATCAGACACTGGAATGGGCTACCATTCACCATGCCTGGAGGTTTTTAAGATGAGACTGAATGTGACACTTAGTGCCATAGTCTAGTAAACACAGCGGTGTTGGATCAAGGGTTGGACTTGATGATCTCAGAGGCCTTTTCCAACACAGTTGCTTCTATGATTCTGTGAATTAATAGCAGTCTCCTCACAAAAAATAGATATACATCTTTATCTGGAAACAAAAGATATGCAAATCTTACGTGCATGTAAGACTTTGCTGAATTCTATCTAAGAATATGTAATAGAGGTCAGCAGTTTGAAGACGAGATTGTTAAGAATATAGAATTAATATTTCTACTCTCTCTCACTTAAACAAAAACAGTTTCCTTCTGCTCAGCATAAAACTTGGATTCATCCTGAAAAAGAGTTTCAATACTTGCAATAAAAGCAAACATAAGTTTCAGAATTTTATAAGAAAATTCGTTCCAAGTATAACAGTCCTACCTTCTTGGTCCTTATCCTCCCATTCAGTAAGCCAGAGGGTCAAAACCTCCTTTTTACTCAGAGGCTGGAACTTCCTGGAGATCAGTGTACATGTTTGGGTTCATGAAGGTTTAAGTACAATGGCACAGTGTGACAGCATCCCAGGGAATTGGTGTTTGAGTACTCTTCTACAAGGTCAGATGATTTTGATTCCCCTAGCAGAAAAATGGAGTCTCTGACTGCTACATCTTTCCTGAGAGCTCTAAGCACTGGCACAGTATGCTGAAGGGGATTGACACACTGCCTGCTATCAGAGACTTTTTGCAGCTGAATACTATGCTGTCAGGTTGATCTGAAATCAGGATCCCTTTTCTGGATGCCAAACCCATGTTTTTCAATGAGTTTCCTCATTTTTCAGTGAGTTTACCAAAATATCCCTCAGAACATACATAGCCTTGACCTTTCAGTCTCTTATCTTCCAGACAGGTACCTCTGCTCCACAGCAGTGAACTATAGTTGCCATATTATGTCTTGCAAAAAGAAAGACCATTTAGGTCAAGACCATTTTGTGCCTTAAGGGGTCTAACCACAGTGCAGTAGCCAGAGAGCACAGAGGCTAAACTAAGCCAAGTTCCTCACCTGTGCTGAGCTACTGGCCAACTCCTGAAAACCTGCCCTGAGGGCTGTATGGGCTGAGAGTGATGTAAATGCATTCTACTTCAAGATAAGGGCAATGCTTTCATAGAGCAGTTTTAGTGTACAAAATCAAAATGTATTTTTTAAATGGCAAATTAAATGAAATACAATGAAGTCTGGTGTGGTTTACTCCTGAAGATAAAGAAACATGAGAACAAAGACTCAGTAAGCTGGAATGGATTCTTATTTAACACAACTGTTTAAATAGCTAAGTTTTTTGAATGTGGCACTAACCAAGTTTTCATATTTTGATATGAAAAGACTGCTCATAATTGACTTATTTTATACAAGAAACATTTTTGCTTAAGTAGATAGTTTAATTTCTTGGTTTGGTGTAGAATTATAACAAAGCCATTATCAAAAAAAAGTACAGTTGCAACTAATGACTTAATATTAATTTAGTTTGAGGACTTAAAGTGCAAATATGTAAGCAGTGGCCATGATTCTCACTATCATAAAATATCAACTTGAAATGGTTGCATTAGTAAGTAGGGTGTCCACTTGAAAGTTTTTATAGGATTGAACATTAAAATAGAACTATAATCACCTGGCTATGTAGTCCTGGCTAAACATTTGTAAATATTCATTAATGAAACCTAAAATACAAGAAAAATTACTAATGTGAGAGATATTCAGCTTAAACCAAGTTAATTCCTTATTTTATTTAGAGGTCAACTGCTCATTTAATACAAATCTTCATGCAAATCTGGCATAGTATACAGATTTTTTTCCTCATAAATTATAAAATGGCAATGCAGCAAAGCAAGAGTTTTACTGCTTTTAGTAGTGTTACATCTCTCCTTAAATAGGGATTTTGTCTGGATGATACTTGTAAATGATGCTAAAACAAGGAGAGCTAAGACTACTACATTATACCCTGATAATTTCTTAGGAGGAGATTTTGAACAAGAATGGATTGACAGAGGGAGAGACTTTGGAAACCATTACTAAGAGGGAGCCTTTTTGTTTCTTTCTGGCTTAGCCATCTAGAATCATTGATCAAGAACACATTACAGACCTAGGGGTTGGCTCATAACCGTGGCTTTTTCTTACTCAGAGAGTAAATACTAGGAGCCAGGAGCCCAGTTCTTACAGATGTCCAAGGAGCCATGACAGACCACAGATGTATCTGGGTCCCACTTTCCTCGCACTCAGACTCAGACACAAATTGCAATGCAAAGGAGTGCCAGATCCATTGCAAGCTTTCAATTTCCCTCATCATCCAATTTTACAGCTGTAATGTCCACTTTCAGAAACTTATAACATCGGCATTGTGTTTTAAGGCCATAATGAATTAGTGCCTTGTCTGCTGTTAATGGGGATGTTAGACTTTGTTCTGAATAATTAACAAAAGCTCGTGTCCTTTCTAGTTTTGTACTGAACCTATGTGTAATTGAAACCATTAAGCCTTTCTATAATTAAAGCATAAAATGATTTTTTCTATACTTTCCAAATATAATGTGAATTTGAAACCATTACATAAGGTGCATCTTCTGCATCTCATATAGTATGCAACTCAAACTGTTATAATGGCAAAGAAGATTTATTGCCTTTTTTATTTTGCAAATAAGGTATTTTTTTCTTCTGTTACTTATAATTACTTCTAATTCTTATTATAGAAGGATTCAATAAAGGAGAGTAATTTTACAATTACTCAAACAGAAGACCAATTTTCTAATTAACAATAAAAAATCATGATATAATAATTGCTTCATTTCCACAGCACATAAGTTATACAAAAAAAGAAATCCTGATGATATAATTGCTTCACATATATTTTACAGCACCATGAGTGAATTTCTCTTCCACTCTGAATTAAAAATAAAGTTGTTCTATATAATTAGAACTTATTTCCTTCTTCCTTTTTTACATGAATGTAATTAGGAAACAGAAAAGAATGTATTTTTGAAAGCAGAACGTAATAAAAATACACTTTTCTTACTTTCTTATATATAGCAAAATATATCCCAAGTTTGAAACTCTACAAATAAAATGCTCAAATTGTTAAAAAATAATGAAGACTATAATGCAGTTCAAGGTGCTTCATTTTTATTATATTTTACCGGTACTTTTATTTGTCTGATAATTTTAACTGGAAGTGTAGTTCTTCTATATATGTTATTGACAAACAGGAGCATACACATATACATACACATACAAGCACAAAAATAACAGGAATTTTAACTAGCAACATGGAAAACAGAAAAGCATATTGTTTTGTCAGTAATTTTTCCTATATTTGTAGTTTCTAAAGTTCTTAAAAATCAAAAATATGCTTCTGATGTTAAAACTACAGTGTTTTCCGTATTGCCTAATCTCTTGCAGGAAAAATACATCTATCTTCCTGATGAGTAGGAGTTGGATGTTGTATTCTCAAGGAGACAAAAAATGAACTTCCATTGTTTCACATAATTTCTGACATATAGAAGTCCTAAAGGGTGGCTGTTTTCCTAGAGAAGGATCTCATATGTCCGATCCGGTTGCAAATCGTAGCATGGGTTATTTTTAAAAAGACTGCAAATAGTATTTCTGGATGAAGCCTCTGCATAACACTCATTAACTGAGACGAATGAAGAGCTGCTACCTGTTTTACTCCTATGAGTGCATAGCTGATGCTCCCTCAGCTCTGGCAGGATGCAAGATGCTGCCATGGCACCATCCTGGGCAGGTGGCACCTGAGCATCAGCGCCAGCTGCAGCCTCACTGCAGAGAGTAGCACTTTGTTGTGCCAGCTCCAGCCTGGAAAAGCAGCCAAGGGATCACTGCTCAGCCCAGCTGGTGAGGGCTCTTGAGAGGTCTACCCAGAATGGGGAATATGAGGGTTGGTGGAGGAAGGGAACCTGCCTGACCTGGCAGGTTCTTTTGTCCTCATCTTTGAGGCAACGGTATTCAGTTTTGTTTACACAGCTGAAAGGCCTTAAACAGACTCCAGCTCTGTTTTTGTTGATATAGCAGTACCAGGCTTCTCACTGGAGTTCAACTTGAGGCAGCTGGGGTAAATCCTTTGATGCACAGTATTGATGACTTTCAAGCAGAGTCAACTTATATTTTTACAGGGGAAAGGAGAGATAGTCTTTCTTTAGCAAGTCTTACTTCTGAACAATAGCCCTAAAGCACTCTAGCTTTCAAGAAGCTGTGCTGGAACAGGGTTTTTTTTTCACTTCCAGTAGAAAACACTGTGATGTATTTGGTTAACTTCTCCTCTCACACAAAGTTCAGCAGATAAACTGCAGAGATTTAATCTCTTCTTTCAACCTCTATGTCAGGATTGAGTGCTTCAATAGCCCCAAATTTCCATTTCTCTCAGTCTGGAGACCCATTTACATCCCAAGGGAAAAATAGAGGTGTCCAGTAGTTTAGGCAGTTGCACTGAATGAGGCAAAGTTTGAGGCTTACCATCTGCAGCCAGCTTTATTTTGTAGTCACCCACCATGGAGTTTGTAAAGTACAAAACCAGATCCTATGGTAAGTTGTAGGATTATTCCTTCTTGACACATTTTGCAGTCAGGGTACTGGACAACTGAGTGTAAATATATTTATATGGTGCATGGAGATAAGGTATTGCCTAGACACTTTAGAGCTGCACAAGATGGAGCACAGTGATTCAGGCAGATGCTGGGATGGTGACTCTGAGTCACCTTCAGACTTGTGGGAATCCTTGAAAAGGTGTAACTTACTCCACTCAGCCCCTCTTTTGGCTGGCCTCTACCTGTCTTGAAACATAACGGAGCAATTACATTAGGAGAAGTCTGATGTATTTAACTACAGGTTTTTTATTTCAGCTGCACTGGTTCTTCAGGGTGTATCACCCACAAGGCACCAGTTGGGTGCAGATGATCTGACAGAAGAGACCAGTTCTTCAATAGTATTATCTTTATTTAGCTAAATATGGCCAAAGTCATTACTGTCTTTTTATCTGAGACATATCAGAACTCCACATCAGAGATGTATCAGAACTCCACATCAGACATATATCAGAACTCCACATCACTAATTTATGGATAAACATTTCTAACCTTACTGTGCTGAACTTCTGTATGGTAAAACTGCAGCTCTTGTTCCAGTCTGCTGCATCTGTCTGAGACCAGCATGAGTTTGACATGAGCTACTGGGTTTTGCCGATGTGAGCATGCTGATCTAATATGTGTACATGCAGAAATTCTTTGCATCATCTATGGTCTGTGCAGCCACAGCAAAGTACTCCTCAAATATTTAGAAAATTATGCGTTAAGTGAAAATGTCTGCTCTGGGAAAGTCAGATACTGAGTCAGCAATCCAACCTCCTTCCCAACTGTGGCTGTATGACAAAACTTCTGGCATCTCATTCACTGCTCACCTTGCTCAAATAGAAACCAGAGGCAGCTGCTTCACTGGTTAATGCTATGTGAGTGTTTTCTTTGCCCTTTCTCTCAGCAGAAATCTCACTTGTCTCCCCTTAATATCTCAGTTCACAGGCCAGACTATGCTTGGAAGACCCTGAGGAATTTGGGTTTAGAAAGAAATAGGTGTTTTTCTGCTTTTCCCCTATTGCCATAAAGCAGTACCCAATCTTGCATAGTGAGAGAACAAGTCTATTCTCCTCTTGATAGAGAAATGAGAGCAAAGCAAAGACATTTTGTCCAGAATCATAAGGCAGCATCAATGTAGGATGTAAAATTTAGAACTTCCAATTTCAATTAGCAGCCAGGCCATTCTCTGGGAGTACTGAAAGTACACACATATTATTTCATTACATCTACCTATGTCTGATCTCCCAGCAAGAAACTGTTTGCCATAATTTCCTTCTTACAGAAAACAAAATTTTTTAAAGGACAATAGTTATTTTAATTTTCATTGGGAGTATGGCAGATTTGAGCAGCATGTCTTTTTATCAGCTATAAGATCAATCATGAGTGCTTTTATTTAATTTCTTATCAATATTGGAGTTGAAGAAGCTTTTGTGTTTCTCTTTCTGTGTTCTATCTGCAGCTGAAATTGCCACAAAAGATGACCATGGTATATCTATGCTGGATTGGACTGCTACAAAAATTAAAAGCATGAAATTAAAGCTAGAATAGGGCTTCTCAGAAATTCTAAGAGAAAAAAAGGGGCAAGAAATAGCCTGCCAGGTTCACATAACATTTCTGTATTTCTTCTCAAAGGGTTATGACAGGAACATTTTCAGGAACATCGTTTGTGCAATGTTGTTGCTGTCTGTAAGGAAGCCACTGTTAGAAAGTATGATATTGCTGGCTACATTTTTCACTTGTAATATTAATTTCCTGCACTTTTTTTTTGGTTCCTGTGCTCTTTTAGTGCATATCTGCACGTGAGGGAAATAATTAGGAAAGTGATAATTATGTTGTTAGGTTTAAATACAATTAACTTGGCTCAGTCACTCAGCCCTTGAACACCTAAGCTTCCTGCATCAATAGAGGAGATTTGTTTTAACATTTCAATCCTTGTGGCATTATTTCAACTATTTGCACTTAGCAGTAAGTGTTGTTTTTGCTCCCATTTGAAAACTGTTGGCAAGGGTGAGAAGTAGGGGCTTTCCTGCATGAGCCGAGGAAATCTTTACACCAGAGGAACAGAGTTTAAGGTCCTGCACTGATGAGTGAACAGAGATTGTTCTGATCTGCACTGTACACCTAAAAAATCCTGTGCACTGCTGTGTGGTTTGTGGTTTATGGAAACCCCATCGTTTAATTATGGAGTGTGAATTTATTCTTATGTACCCAAGAAAGTCAAAATGTTTATTGCAGCAGTGGTCTTTCTAGTTTGGCTGATTTCAAAGCATTACACATACTGATTCTCTATTTGCCCTGCTGCTCCGGAAAGAATACTTTTTTCTTTTTTTTTTTTTTTTCTTTTCTCTCCAGCATAAAATTATTTTACCAACAGAAAAAGAATCCTGTCCACATTGTTTGTGCCACATCTTCCCCTCAGGTTTTGGTCTGAAAAGCCTAGCATGCTATCAGCATTGTGTCCACATTTAGAGAGTCATGAATTTCAGAGAAGAGGGAAAGACTTACATCTCATAGGAAACGTTTCGGTTTTGTCAATGCCTGACAACATGACTGCTTGCCCTCCTCTGCCAGTAGAAGTCAACCAGACGAGTTTAAACCACTGGTGGCTGAACATATGGGCACTGGTCTCCAGCGTTTCTCTCCCAGTAACACGCAACACCAGGTCTGTATTGTGTTTTTTAAACTTTGCCCTGCAAAAATTGTTGAAATATACCGCTAAAAATCCATTCCAGTTTTTGCAGCTACTCTCAGATGGGAATTTATTCCCAGCTTTCTGTATAGCTTACTGCTGCATTTAACCTGCTGTGGTAGGTTAACCAAGCCTGCAACTAGGCACCCACACAGCCACTTGCTTTCAGCTTGCCCCCAGCAAGATAGGAGAGAGAATCAGAAAAGAAAAGCCAGGATGGATCAAGATAAAGACAGTTTAATAAGTGAAGTAAAGCTGTGTGCTCAAAGAAAACAAAATAAGGAATTTATTTACTGTTTGCTGTTGGCAGGCAGATGTCTAGCCTCTTTCCTCGGAAGCAGGGCTACAGCATGTGCAATGGTTACTTGGGAAAGAAAACACCAAGACCATAAAGGCCCCCCCTTCCTCTATCTTTTCCCTAAGGTTTTCTTGCTGAGCATAATGTTGTCTGGCGTGAAGTATCACTTTTGTCAGTTTGTGTGAACTGTCCCAGTTGCATCCCCTCCTAGCTTCTTGTGGACCCCCAGACTACTTGTTGTACAGCTTAGTGGGGTGAAAAAAACCTCAAAAAATATGAAAATCTTGATGCTGTGCAAGCACTGCTTATAAACTGACAAGTCATTGGTGTGTAATCAGCACTGTTTTAGTCACAAATCCAATCCATATGAAGAAAATTTATTTCACCTCAGCCAGAGCCAGCACACCTGCCCCCCAAGTTCATCAAGTTACATGATTGTAGGATCTCTAAAAGTTTCAAGCTATGAGTCAGGAGAAAAATAATGCAGGTCATGGGATGCTAATTTTCTGAATAGTAAATGATTTCAGGGATGAAATTTCTCTTAGACATCAAAATATATAGACGTGTCCAGAGGAACCATATTGGTTATAAGTAGAATTCACACTGAAAAAGTTCAATGCCAAGAGTAATAGGCTTGGAAACAATTCAAATATTCAGCTATAGATTGCTTCCAATTTAGTTTCTGCAAGCATTGAAAGGAAGTTCTTTTTTCATATAGAAATCTCTGGATGCAACACAAGTGTACCATCTTAGCTGATTAAGTATGTGTGCTCAGAAACAGAAAAAGCTGGATACTTTCACTAGACACACAGATGGATCGAAACAGGTCTTGAGCTGTGTGGTGTTTATCACAGGTTCAATTCACTCCTGTGTTGTATGTAAATCATGTAATAGGCTCTCCAGGTCAATTTGAATCCATGCTTGCAAAATGAAATTATTTTTCTTGGGCTGATCTATCTGCATTACAAGAGTTGAGTACCAAAACCTGCCCCTTTGTGTATTGCCGTGGAGACATGGGATGCCTGAAGAGTTACCATGTCATCATGAGCTACTTCTGTCCAAGCAATGCCGTACCTTATGATTTTTAGCCATGAGGAATTTAGCCATGAGCATTTAGTGCAGATAACCCAGGGAAAAAAAAGGTACTTACGTGTCACTAATTTTTTACCTAAAATAAAATCTAGTTTCCAGTAATACAGGGAAGGAGACTAAGGGTGGGCAACTGAGATTCCATTTACACCCTCACATTCCCAACCAAGATGTCAGAAGATGCCATCGCTTCAGTGGTGAAGGAAAAGAAAAGAAAAAATTAGGGATTTGTGTTGGGTAAAAGTAGTCATTGAGCCTAAAGAGTCTTTGTTCCTTTCTAGGGGAAGTATAGTGCAGGAAATCTGTGGCAGCTGTGGAAGAGATCATGAATTGCATCCATTTATCCCCTCCATGACTGTACCCATATATACCTGTATGCTTGTGCACATAAACACACACAGAGGCACAAGTACATGCACACAGTGGCTTCAGCCTCCTACCTTTCCTAAAGACAGTAAATAAATCAGGAACAAGACAGCAAATGTCGATATGGAGAAATATCTCTTTTTCCTTACACTCTTTTACAGGACACACAGATCCTACCCAGGCACTCCACAATTGTAATAAATAAATCCAAGGTCTTTTCAAACCTTTGATATAATAAGGGACACATTCAGAATAAGGCAGTAAATACAAACATCTAGATTTATTTCAGCATCCAGGCTCCTGACTCTCCAATCTTATTGAGACATACAAAGCTTATAGAATGATTAAGAGCCTAAATTCTTTATTTAATTTTAGCCAAAGACATTTCAGCCCATTTTTAGAGCAACAATAAGAAAAAGTTTTCCAAGTGGGAGTTCAGTGGGTCCAATTAAAAACTTTAATTGGAATAAATTATGCTATTGTCCAGGCCTGTGTTTGTTTTATGGACATATGTAATTTTCTGTAAAATTTGAACTCAGATTCAAAAAGAATTTGGATTTTTTTTTCTCTATCTGTGACCACACACACACAAAAAAAGCTTATCATAATATCTCTCACAGATAAAAAAATAGAAATGTCTTTGGGGAGTTGCACTCCTTACAGGTGATCAGGGCATGACTCAAATATTTCTGTTAGGCAGTGAACAGATCATTGTACAATCTGAGCTGTAAGGATTTTAGTTTACTTTTTTATTTTTCTTTTTGAATGGTAGTTTAACATTCATCTGAGTTTCAAGACAAATGTAATTATCAATGACATGAGCCTAGTGAAATAATGTTAAGGCCAGCATAACAGGTCTGCTGTTATCCTGTCAAGGACAATTAGATAAAAAGGTTTTTTTCCCTGTGTCAATTCCCAAAAGAGAAAAAGAAAACATAACTTCATTTGACAAGTGCTAGTAACTACTAGGAATCACTGAATAGAGACATTTGTAATGGTAGTTAAGCTGAAAAAAATCAGGAAATTAAATTTGGTGTTACACAGGGCAGGTTCTAGGTTTACCTGTTGTGGAAATAGGAGGAGCTATAAACCATCTCTTAGAACTGAAAAAAAAGATAAACTGTAGAGTTGCAAAGAACATTTTTACAGATCTCCAGAGATATTGATCTTCAAATGAGGAAAGAGACCCTAAAGGAAAATGTAAAATCAATTGAAGTTTTTTCACATAATCTACATCATTGGAGCACATGAATCAAACACCATTGATGCTTGCATCATACTTTGAAGTTCACACATGTTTGAAAGGAAAAAAACCACGTTTTTTTAGTGGTCCATATTAATACTACTTCTAGCACAACTGTTATGTTGGGGAGCTACTCACAGAAGCGTGTAGGCATAGGTTGGAAGAGGTCTTCAGGCAAAGCTGTGAGGTCCTCCCCACTTCAGTCAGTAGAGTTTTAGGAAAGATTAATCCTGCACTCAGTCCAGACTATCAAAAGGTATCTCCCTTTTCCTCTACAGAGAGCTGAAGAAGTGTCATGCCTCTGAAACATGGTGGAACCACTGTAATAGATGTGTCAGTACCCATAGTAAATGAGCAAAAGCTACAGTGTGATCTGACCTGATGCTAATTCGTAGTGTAGTTTATTCATTTTACACAGAATCTGAGGGAGTGAATAGCATAAATCAATGAAATAGGTAGAATCAAGTATTCCGTATGACTGACGTTACGTTACTGAAATACTTTAAAGGGTCTGGTGTTCCTCCCATGGAAGCAAGATAAAGTTTTTCATTGATATTAAGGGCAGAAATTATTGCAAACTCGACATCATGAACCTTGACTATAGAACTTAAAATGTTTAGTTAGGGACTATATGGCTAATGTATAGTCCACATGAAACTTGTATTGTGCAATGGTTGTCATTTGAGGCACAGAGAAGCCTGGTACACTTCTATTCAAGTAAGCAATGAAACCCTTCTCATTATTTTACTAGTAATGTTAGCATAGTAACATGAGAAACTGAAAAAGGACCCATGAAGAGTTAGGTTACTGCATATAGGCTGGTTTCTATCAGTAGAGCTAGAGAATGAAGTATGTAAGCAGGTGCATTGTCAATAACACCAACACTCGGGGATATTGGTAACAGATACAGTGATTAGCACAGATGCCACAGTTAAAAGCTCTTAAACACTGTGAAAAATATATCAAAATCCCCCATAGTGTTATACCTTCTAAGAGGTATACTAAGAAAAATGCCAGATGGATGAGAGGTCGACTCACTCCAGCCTGAGCACTGTGAAGGACCCACACCTCTGTTTCTTGGGATGCAATTCATGCTGAGATGTGAATTCTCACAGTAGCCTTGGCCTGAGGCTGAGAATGTGGTCTCCCTCTCCTCTTCCCGTGTCTGATTTGTGCTGTGACCTAACTCAGCCCTTTGCCAAATCCCTCTTCCCCCATTGGGCTGTGACCACTCACCTCTAAAACCCATTCTGGACTTTGGAGCTTTAGTTCCTGAAGAGGTGAAAAGTGGTAGGAGAAGCAGGAGAAGAAACTTTCAAAGGCTCTTAAGAAAGTTAGAGTCAATGACTTTCAAAGAAGTTTAAGCTCCTAAATGACATAACATCTTAGAAGGAATAGTCTTATGTCTATCAGCTTACTAGAGATATTTAAACATCTACATATTTCCAGTAAAAGTATTTCTGCTCAGGTGTGGCAAAAAATTCAGATCATGTCAGCTTGCAAATATTTATTTCCTTGGATAATATTATACACAGGGATACAATGAGTAACTAACTTAAGAATTAATTTACATAAATCTGACATGAATCTATTAAAAGATATATGCCCTTGTACTCCCAAATTAAAGGGGAGATTGAAAATTACACCTTTTGAGCAAAGCAAGAAACAAGTCAATATTTCTATAATATTATGACTGACTTAAGCTTTTAAATATGTATTAAATACTATATTTCTCATTATCTGTGGAATTTAAGTTCTGCAGTCCTTTTTTTAATTCAACATTTTACATGAGTGAAAGGACTAAATAATTTGATAAAAAAGCAAAGCATACATAGGGCTTTACTATAAATTTGCATTGTTAAGTTTCTACATAGCTTGATTTATTGTGTTGTAAAATAGTGTGCAAACTTATAAAATTTAATTTATTTACACTTTTTTTTTCTTCTTTACCTTCCTAACTATCTGTGAATCTGTTTAACTTAAGAGTTATTGGCTGACATATAATTAATATGTTCCACTTTGGGAAAGTTTTTTAAGACAAATAAAAGCCTTTTAATAACTGTGGGTTTCCTTTTTGCTTCTAGCAGTACACATATAAAATACAGTGTTCTATATTCACTATTCCCAGGTTAATTAAAAAAAAAAATTATCTAGTTCAGTGACCTTTCGAATAACCTGTTTAAGACAAATGACATCCCAAAGACTGTTTATCCTCACAGTATGTAGATGTGTGCCATGATGGACTGTACTCTTTAGAATTATTATGGGCATCAGATTTAAAGTTGAAGCAAGCTGAGAAGGTACCAATAAAAGAAGATTGAAAATACCCCTCTTTTCTTTCAAAGACAACTGAAAACAGCTTTATGTCACTATGAACTGCAAGTGGAAATTTATTCTTTCTTGCCGAGACACTTTTTTGTCCTTCATTCATTTTTTATACCAATAGAGTCAGATCTGATTTTGGAGAAGGCGTTTGATTTTCTCTGCAACAAGGAGGAAACACTCTTGTAAAGCACAGCTACATGTCTAGATAACTGATAACACATAAGGAGAGATTGTCTAGGAAAAGGCTAAGAGAAAAGTGGTAAACTAAAAGCCCTTTTCTCCCTCAGCTGTAAGGCATCTCACAGTGGGAATGCAGTGGCTGATGTTGCCTTGGTGGCTGCAGCTAAAGACATGGGAACATCCACATTCCACTGATGCAATGGGGAAGAACTCACCATGGCAAAATCCAATCTTATCAAGCCTGAGCATATAACCACCCCCTCGCCCCCAGCAATGCCTTACACATTCATGTTTCCATGGCAAGAAAACCTCCAGGGTGCAGGAAACCTACAACGGGTCCCCCAGACAAGCAATGAGTGACCAGGGCTTCAGGATACTAAGCTGACTGCAGTATTACTAACACAGTCATGAAAAGCACAGCAGAGACATTATTATCATATTCCAAAAAAACTCAGTAAAAAATTCAAAATAATCACTGAAAAGTGGCTGGTTTCCCTCCTGTGGTTTAAAGTCAGTCACTGAAGGGAAAAGGCATAAGGAAAATACTTATAGGAAATGTCTATAAGAGATGATCTAAGAGAAGTAGGATGGTCTACATGCTGGCAAACAGAGACTGGAGAGTAAGAGACAACAAAAGAGGAAAATCAAAACAAGATGAAGAAAAACAATAGAGTGCCAGAAAGTTTTGGAGTGGCCTGCTTTGCCAAGATGCCTGCAACTTAAGGATTCTGAAATCCAAAGAAAATAATTATTCTGCCTGCTGCTGATGAAAGGCATCAACCATAGTTTAGATAGGTGAATTTGCCAAGCCCTATGTTTTATTTTACCAATAAAGAAAATGTCTGTGTTTGTCAAATATCACCATTACATCTACTGCTCTCCATCTAATCTCTCACTCTAAGCAAAGATTATGATTTTGAAAACAAAAACTAAGACTAAACTATCTATTTTCTGATAGTTACATTTCCTTTTTACATGAGAAGGTGAAAAAGTAGTTATAACATTTTCCTGCCAACTGAAATTCATCAGAAAGAAAAAAGGAGCCATGCAGAATACACATTAAGTTGTACACAGCTCTTCCACATATTTAACTGACTCCTCTTCAGCCAAAGCAAATGCTTGTATATGTAAGTGAGGGAGAGAGCAGGAGCCAACATAAAGTCCATCAGGGAACTCCTTTTTCAGTACCTTAAAGAGCTCCTAGATACCACGGCAATGAAAGCCTAAAATAGCTCTAAGTTAGAAATATACTTTCTAATGACTATCTATTATGCTACTAGTTTTCTAAAGATCTTTCACTAAAACTGTGGGAGATGGTCTTAATCATAAATTATAGAGTATAGATAAAAGAAGGACTTAATTATCATCTTCTACTTTTAGTGTTGCATGAATCTGAATAATACTAAATGATAACCTAATTTATGTGCTGGATGCAATTCCTGCAAATAACATATTCAGAAGAGATGTTCATATCTTTTGCTCCTGTGGCTAATCCAAGCTCTTTCCAGTATTGCAGCAAACATTTTGTGGCTATTTTTTCAGTGCTGAGTAGCCCTCATAGTGTTACTGTTTAGAAGAACATGACAATACCTTATTTCCCTTGATGGCTTTTCTGCTTGAACTTACAATGTGTATATTTTTGCCTTGTCACTGTTTGGGTGGAAGTGACAAAGGGGCTTGTGCATTTGAATTTCTTTTCCTCTTTAAATTCCTGCCTAAACTTGGCTGTTTAGCAAAAATATTTTCTTCAAGCACCAGTAACAGCTACACAAGAGCATCTCATTCCACTAAAAACTGAAAAAAAGATAAAAAGTGTGATTAATAATGAGATGATGACAGAGTATCATTTTACAATAAATCTTCCATGAAGGACAACTCTATCTCTCAAGGTCTTCTCCTTACTTTAACACATGCAGTGATCACAGTTAAACAAGGAAAATGCTTATTGACATCTCACATTTTGGTCTTTATCCTTTTAACACTCTCTTGAAAACTGCATTTCTTTTCCCTCAGGAAGAACTAGTATGGGAAATACAGGGCCAAGGTCACTCAATAGGGAATATCTACTGAGTATTTGTGTGAACAAATGAGAACTCATTTGAAAATTAGCTAATATTCTCCATTTCAAAACAAACAGATAAACAAAAATAAAAAAGGAAACTGCTATGAAATGCTTCTAATGTGAGCCTTCTCTGTCTATACTGCATAATTGCTAACGTTTCATTTAGGAGGTCACATTCATCAGTCTGTTTAAATCAACAGTGCCAACTGTGTCATGTAAAGCTGTGGGCAGCTGGCACTGATGCCTGCACTCCTATCAGCCCCTTCTGCAAAATAACTCTTCTCTGGGCTTGGCCTTGTGCTACACCTATTTCTTCCTCTCAGCATCAGTCCCTTCTACCACTTTGTCAGAGCTACTGTTGAACCACAGATCCCATTTCATTTTCTGTCACAAATGAATGAGAGTTTGAAGATAATTGGGAGAGTTTTTATGGATGGACGAACAGGGGATTCCTGAATAAACAAAAAATTTACTTGGAAACAGTCAAATATTATCTAAACAGAAAATATGCACTGAGTAAACTAAGTAGAAGTGGACCTGCAAGACTCACAGTGCATTACATGGGTGTGAATCTGTTAGGCAACTCAATGGGATTTTAACTGAGATGATTCTGGTCATATTCCACAAATAAGACAGGAGAAATATGTTTATACTGAAAGCTCTACTGTCAGTGAATCTTGATTAGACATTGATTGTTCAGTCAAGGCAATGATTTCACTAGAAACTCTAGGTGAAAAGTTTAAAAGAACTAATCAGAACACCAGAACAAATGTGGGCAATAAGTAGCTATATCTTTTATATTTTTTTACCAAAGCTTTGGGTATGCACATGTAGCATTTGTATTTTTTACATATATTAATGTTTTCTTGCATGGATTTCTTTGTCTCTACAGAAATGAGTAAATCTGGAAAGCTAATAGCATTTGTTACTAAGACAGACTTTGATCCTTCCTTCATCCTTCAAGCAATCTTCTCTGTTCTCCTAATGTTTTGTTTGGCTTCACCAGAAGTGACTTCACCTTTTCATAGAGTGAAAGAGATAAATGAGGACACTTAAAAGAGGATCTAACTCCTCAAATACACAAGACTTTCAATGATGTTGAAAGGAGCTTTTCCTTAACTATGCTCAGGAGAGCTTTCAGGCTTTGCCTCAATATTTTTGCATTCCAGTTTGCATCAAAAGAAATTTCTTCCTTTAGTGCTGGTTCTCAGCAAGGAGGAGACCAGAGTGAGAAGCTGTTTGCTACAAGGGCAGAGAAAACAAGATACTTTTCCTGAAGTTCAGCAGATTTGATTCCTCTCCTGAGTAATCATAGTTTAGACTCACAATTGACTGTAGTTTTGAGATGGGATTTTCTATGATGTTTCCCATACTGAGGCCACCGCTGTAGTCAGAATTATCACAGCTGACTCATGGTTTACCAGTAAACACTTTTTATCATTGTTATTTTGTACCACAGAAGAATGTGACCCTCTGACATTTGAAAATGCTAAAGTAACAGGGGCTGTTTTTTGAAATCCCCTTAAGATAACCATTACTTTTGCATTAATTGGATGGTTTTGCTGGTCATTGAGATTATCTCCAGATATTCTTACTTACTGAAAACATATGTGTTTAGCTTCCTCTGCAGAAGAATTGCAAATACAATTGCAAGAAGAAGAATTGCATACAGACAAATTATGCTCTACATATTATCTACTACAGCTCTGAGGATGAGATTATGGGTCACAGGATGCCCCTCTCATGCATTGTAGCACAGCATATTTGAAAAGAGAGAAATACTTTCAAACAGTACTTTGTATGTCACTGTATTTTCAAATGGGATATTTAAGCAAGAATTTTGATTAAACAGTTGATTTGATACCAAGCAAAATGAAATATTTATATATTATATACATACTGTATATGTATACTTATAAATGTAAATTACATACACTGACACGTAAAATATTACATATTGTATGCGTATATAGTACTCTCTAGATATTACTTTATAAAATGTCATGTTTTATATATAAACACTATATACCTATACTTCATATATACGGTACATTAAATAAATAAACCTACATCTATATTCATACTTAAAAAACCCTATAGTTGGCTCACGCTTAACAAGACAAGCAAATAAACCATCATTGCTCCAACAGCCTCCTTGTGACACCAGTCTGTCTCCTGACAGCCTCCCAGCTCCTGCCAATTTTCCTTCTCTAGCTGGATCCAGCCATTTTGTTTACAAATCAGCTTTGTCTGTTAGTCATTTAACATGCTTCAAAAGTCCTGCAGCATAATTGGCTAATTGCTTACCAGTTAGGAAATAGTGATTATGATTTTTTCCTTCCACAAATCCCTGCAGCCATGGTCAGGCTTATTTTATATTTAAGGGAATTGATAGGCATGATTTAAACACAATTTGAATATTTAGAGAGGGAATCTGTTTTTGCAACCTTCAATGTCAAAGTCTGCTCAAGAGCACTTCTGTACTGAGAGCATGTCTTTGTAATGTAAAGTGGGGCGTGGCTTCAACCTCAGTGATAGAAATGTGCAGAAATAAGGCAAGCCATAAATATTGCGACTTTCCAGCTCCTGGCAGGTACTGATGCTTGTTTCCATGGCACTGGATCAGATTCCTGCCACTTCTGAGCTGCAGATTGTAGCTATTCCTGCATCCAGCTGTCACTGTGCGGCAGAACATTTTCCTTTGACATTAGAGTACTCAGCATTTTAACTAATACTTTCTACGTCTGGAAAAACAGGTGTATGTATTTCCCCAAAAAAAATTTTGCATCTGATCTGTAGTTTTAGTCTCCATGCAAGTGTGGAGAGAGAGAGAAATCCACTACTGTGGATATTTTTTGAGTGAGTATTACTGAAACTCCAGGAAATCCCCACTGCTGCTTGTCCCACTCGGTGGTAGAGGGTGTGAGGTCAGCAAAATAGAGCAGAATATATCATCATTCATTAGGTGTGGAGTCAGAGCTAAGGAACTAGACATTACAAATTAAGCAGAAAACATTATTTGGAATTCAATGCCTGTTTTCTACAAATTTAAGGATGTTGCTTGGGTATGAACTTTTTGAGATAATATAAATCACAGAATAAACTGACATGCTTATTCTTCAGTGCTGAGGACCTCTCTGAGGTGAAAGAAGGAAGATATGGACTTCTTGCAAGCCTCTGCCTCTGCTCACATGAAACTAGAAGAACTCTTGGAAGGTCTCAGAAGCACCTAAAGAAGAAGCAGAGGACAGCAGTTCGTGGAAACATGCAGTAGCAGTCTTTTAAAAGGGTACAGTGAGTTTTAACTAAAACCAAACTGTCTTGCAGTTCCACATGCCCATCATTTAGGAGCTGAGCCAACCACGATCTGAGCATGGTAGGGGCTAGAATTTAGCAAGAGATCTGGATTTCATACCTGATTAATCCATCATGAAGATATGCCTCAAGTGAAAGGTATTTCTTGTAGCAACTGCAGTCAAGACAGGTAAAAGGCTAAGTCTACTGTATTGCTTTTCCAAACGCATGCCGTGTTAAAGTAAGTTAAAAGAAGAGACTTAAACTCTCTTATGATTTTGTGGTATCCACAACAGTTAAGGAAGAATAATCAAACTTGGCCCTGCTCCTTTTCCTCTAGGCATGGCTGGAATGATGCTCCTTTTGTAGACTCAATGCTCAAGCTGCAGGGAGAGGACATGCTATATGAAAATTTCTCCTCTCTCTTTCCCCTTGATCTGCTCGCATCTGTGGAGTCTCCTGTGAGTGCTGGTGATGTGCTGCAACAGAAGACCTCTCAATGAAAGGAGCAGAGGTGGAGAAAAGTATCCTCATCTTGTGCTGAAGCTTGAAGCCCCAGAGAAGCAGGTCTCAGCTGCTCACACAAGGTCACACTGGCTCAGGAGAAGGGGCTAATGAGAATAGAGAGAATTCATCTCCTGCTACCCACAGAATATTTATACATATATATGCATACATTTAAATATATATCTTCTGAGGAAATCACAAGTCTCTGTCTTTTGGGAATTTTCAGTCTGTTACAAGCAGGGGGCTAGGGGGTGGACCAAAGGAGAGGTTCATGTTTCAGAAAGTCTGAGCTCTGACTTGTAACAGAAATGAAAAGAATACCTTTGCTAGTATCTCTTAATGCCCTTCATAAACAGTCATCTTTCTTACACAGGCTTGCTTTTCCATCATGTTTGTGTATCCTTTCCTATGTTTTGCCCGTTTTGCAGTATGTTGTATGTCACTTCTTTTCCTGCCTATATGCCACTGCAATAAGTTTCCTAGCATAATTTTAGGTTCCCAAAGAGTAGCAGAACTACCAGCAGTACATGGGGTGAGATGAATTACAATTATTACTTTAAAGAGTGTAAACTGAGGCAGAGAAACTTCTGGACAAGGCAATTTTGTGGGAAAGAAGCCAGACCTCTGGAATTCCACTTTCCTGCTTTAACCCCTAGAATATAACCAGGAACAACATAATGTATTCTGGAACTGAACAATGAATTTTTTTGGTAAGTGCTATAAGTCTCATGCTTTCTGTATCCACTAAAGCCTAAGCTAATGGCTTCCTTGAGCTTTGTGTGCACACTCCTCAGGGGTGTGTGCACAAGCCAAAAGGAGAGAAAGGAGATCGCAGCAAATACTTGGCTCCAGTATGTGCATTACATCTATCACAAGGGAAATAGTGAGAAAGGTCTGAAAAACGCAAGCCAATGCATTTTATGCTGGTCAGAGGTAAAGAAACATTTTCAAAATCTCCTTTTAGTGGTGCTTCTGCAAGAGATCTTTATGTACATGCAGAATATAAACATAAAGTTAGTACAGGACAAAAATAAATAAATAATAATAAAGAACTGTTAGCCAATTTAACCCCTATATAACTCAGCTGGAGCTACCCAAGATGGGAATTTGATTTCAGAAATCCTCAGTGGCATCACTGAATAATTGCACAAACTTATATTTTCAAAAGTAATTTTCATAATAACAGTTTCATTATGTTCTGGAATAGAATGACCACATGCAGCAGAATAAAAGCTGGGATCAAAGTGATGGTCTAAACTATAAATCTAAAGGGAAAGTAAAAAAAAAAAATAAGTCCAGAAGAGCAAACTACTAAAATCTTGCATATTCCACTTGATGACTTGCAGAAAGGTGATGAAGATTTAAAGATGACAGTTTAAGGCAACTTTGCACTGGCTGAGTCCAATTCCTTGCCTGCCATAAAGGAGCAAAGGAAGCAGATAGTGCAGCCCTCAAAAGAGTTCACATCACAGATTTTATGACTAATCCCTTACTTATTAACTTTGTTCTCATTTGGGAACCAAACCTCTGACTTGAGAGACATGGAGACTAAATATATTAAAATCTCCTGCCATATTTTCTAAGGCTGTGTTTGGAGAACCTGTGGTCCAGGCCACCCCTGTGCTGTATGCAGTATCATTGACCTGATGTAAGAACTTGAAAGAAAATTTTACTTTCTCCAAAGCTCAGTTTCATTTTTAAGAGCAGCAGCTACATTCCTTTATGTGATATTTAGCTGTTGATCTGCATGGGCAACTCATTACTGGAGCCTAAATGATGCTCCTTCTGCTCCCAGCAAAGACCTATCTCCAGCAGATTTGATTGACTGGAGCTATGGGAGCATGATAACCCTAAAGCATGAGACTTTCAGGATAGCAAATCCAAGATGGTTGGGCATTTAACAGTAGAAAATACCTTTAGGGAAGTAGGGACAACTTCATAAGGTGTCAAAATAAGGCTTGTCTCTCCTTTGCAGGAGATGTAAAAGCTAGGTAAATAAAAGAGAGTTATACTGAAGCTTAACTTAAGCAGTATTATCCCATCTTTAAAGAAGTGAGACTGATTCATGGTCTCTCTCACAGGACACTGAAAGCACTGCCAAACACCCAAAGTGGCACAGTGCTTTCATACCTGTGAGAGAACTCTTTGCTCAGAAAAATTGAGTGTGTTCTCTCCCTTCCTTTCACAAGAAGGAATGTCAGATCTTTGATACACCCATTTCCTGCTTCTTTAGGTTGGGCAAAAAGCCAAAAAAACAGAGTCTGATGAAAACAAGAAGCAAAAAATACAATGAGCTCGAGATTGTATCAACAGTATTTCATATGAAAGCACACCTTGCACATGCTTACCGTTCAAGGTTCAGCCAAAACTCAGATGAAAATGTATGAGTGGAAGAATTGGTTAGGGAAATAAATTACTCTTCAAAACATGAATGCTTTCACCTCTTTCTTTTGAGAGACATGACATATACAATTACTGCAAGTGTATTGACTGAGAGGGAACCTCATTAATGTGTGTAAATATCTCAAGGCTGGGTATCAAGAAGGTGAAGCCAGCCTCTTCTTGGTGCTGCCAACCAATAGAACAAAAGACAACAGACAGAAGCTGATGCACAGAAAATTCTACCTGAACAAGAGGAAGAACTTTTTACCATGCAAGTGACCATGCACTAGAACAGATTGTTCAGAGAAGCTGTGGAATCTTCCTCACTGGCAAAGTTCAAAAACTCTCAGGATGCAATCCTGTGCCAGGTGCCCTTGGATGAACCTTCCTGCGAGGGAGGTTGGACCAGATGACCACTGTCGTCCCTTTCAAATTAACCAGTTCTGTGATTCTGTAAGGAAGTCAGAACACATATCTAAATGGAGCATATCTGAAAGTTGTCCATAAAGGACTGGCTCAGGTGTTGCAGTCACTCAGCACTCAGTATTTGAGATACACAGAGTCATGGTATATCTGGAACAACGTTTTATTAGTTTGCTTCCTGGTAGAATTAAAAGCAGGTTATTTGACTGTTCAGATTCCAAATATTGCTTGTTAGTAATCAGTCTGCTCTAAGTGTTTGTCCGTGTTTCTGAACACTATGGCACTCCGGTATTCTCACCACAGGACATTATTTCTTATTACAGAATATTGCTATTGTTTTTTCTTGATTGTACTTCATTTTCTTTAGGTAAAATTGGAGAAATGAGGGGGAAAGAGGATCAAGATTTTAATTTAAGATAAAACTGTTTTCAACAAAAACTGGGAGAAAGCAGCAGTCCGTAAAGAAATGCTGATGTTGGTGGTCCCCACTGACTTTCTTTGATCATTACAATCAAAATACAGCATTTCTCCCATATTCTAAAAGAAAGCACAATGAGGCTTTTTTAATTATTTTTTTTCATTTATGTTAATGACAAAATTATATGTTAAACAATTATTTTAGTCATTTTAATAGTGCTGACATTTAGAAAGCTGTATACAAAAGTCTGTGTATTAGAACCTGTGATCTTTGAAAAGACAGCTTCCTTTAGATGTGCTTCTTTTAACTTTATCATTTTTCCCTTTATATCACATTCACTTTCTTGCATTTAGGAAGTGCAATGAAAAGGACAGTTATCTATATTTACAGTAAGACACTGAAAAATGCAGTGACACCAAGAGTAGCTGAGGCTTTTGGGACAAACTCTGCTGAGGAAGTCTAGAAATATTTCTTTTTTATTTAGTCCCTCTGGAGAAAGTTATTTTCATAAGCTTCTCTGAAGATAAAAGATTGATAGTGTTGACATCTCTGTCTCTCATGAGGAAACTATACTTGACCCTCTAATGCCACTACTGACTTTTGTTTCCAAAGGCTGGTCCCTCCCAGATTGCCATCCTCAAAAGTTTAACATTCCCCTTGTTTCCTCTCTTTGTGCTTATGCATAACAGAGGCCTCTGAAGGATGACGCCAATCCTTTTCAGTACAGGAATGTTCCCAAGGAAATGGATGGTTCCTGGGTCTGAGGGAGACAAGGGGCAGAGCAGGATGTGTTGCAGTACACAAAGCTAAGTCTCTCTAGTAAAGGTTACACCACCTGCAAGAAAGAGATGGACAGGATGTGAGTGATGCACAGGAAGTGATGCAGGCAGGAAACATGAAAGCCGAGTAAAGAGATTTCCAAAATAAAACAGGAAAATGGTTGAAAGGAACGAAAACTGACATGGAAAAACATGACGAGGGTTTGTTGTGTTTTGTTTTCATTTGGTCTAATAGTAAAGCTTTGGCAAAACAACTGACGTGTGCTTCCTAAACTGATGTAGCATGGAGACCTTTGCAGCTTAGGTGTGAGGTCTTGAAACAGCTTTATGAGTTGCAAAAGTTTAGTGTGCATTTGTAAGCAGTGTGCACTATGGCTGTATGTGTGGAAAGTGTAATAGAGCCTATAGGAGCTCCAAAAGGATCATTTTAAATAGACAGGAATCTCAAATTTCCTTTCCCTACCATAAAATCCCTTCTGTGACAAACTCTGAACATAAAAAGAAGGATTCTGTCTATCTTTTCATACCAGTGAATTCAGCAAGTTTGCATCCAAATTGCACCAGTGTCTCTGAAACTGGAATCAGGATCACTCTGTTTTTCTGGGACACCTTTTAACTTTGACAGGATGCAGACTGAATCTTGACGTATGTTACACTGTATTTTTGTAGTTTAAAGCAGCTCAGAGGTCTATTTATTCCTCTCAGTTTATTTGCGGTTTCACTCCTATGTATCATTAATTATGCAGTTATTCTGTACCCATAAGGGAGACAAACAAAACTAAAACATTTTTAGAATTATATGCCCCTGTAGTTTTCAGGACCCCTACTACCTTAGAAATCATTTGCCTCACTTCCCTCATGCACAGTTTGCAAAAGCCTGTTATAACAAGAATATGACATAGCTAGTGTCTCGAAAGTGTTATTTACACAAATGAAATCAGTTACATTAAGCCGCTCTGAGACTTCACATAAGAACGTTGTAAAGAACTCACATTTTTATTGTCATTGTAATTATTATGAAAAATATCCAGTGCTATTAAATATTGTACTATTAGTGTTCATAATGGTCCAGGTTCATTTGTTATGATTAACTAAATTCAAAGGAACTACACTGATAGACTTTTTTCTGCCTCCACTATTTTTCAAGGCCCTTAGCTGCTTCAAATGTAACTTTCTCATTAGTAAAATATCAACAACAGTGCTTTCTGATACAGCAGAAAGGAGATGACGATTACAATGTATAGACTCTAATACGAGCATATCACAAGATGGAGCCAAAGAGACTCGATAGGGGAACTGAAATTAGAAGTGTAAGTCTTTAAACTGCTATTTTACAGTAGTGCAATAATTCATATGTCCCAGAAAAAATCGCTTTCAAGAAATAAAAATAGTGCTGAAAAACAGTTTGGTCTTTTGCATTTGCAAGAAAAAAATATTAAATTTTGGACTACATATTGAAAATTAAGTA
This sequence comes from Pyrocephalus nanus, assembly GCA_038380795.1. NCBI lineage: Eukaryota > Metazoa > Chordata > Aves > Passeriformes > Tyrannidae > Pyrocephalus > Pyrocephalus nanus. The sequence goes on from CM076260.1 coordinate 47,581,183, forward strand.
AAGTACAGTTGAGCCTCATTAAACAAAATGCTAAGAAAAAAATGTTTGCTCAGAAGAGAACAGGCTAGAACCTAGCAAAATGAGGGAAAGAGCTTTTAACCTAAAATGCCTTGGGGCCTCTTCATATACTTGCTGAATTCATTTGTGACTTCAACAAGGTATGGGATAATATAAACTCCCATTCTGCAGTCGTGATTAAGTGACGGTATGGCTTTGTGAGGTCAACCCCTAGTGCACTTTGACAATGAAACACGATGTTGCCTCCAATGTTTACACAGCCTATTTCTGAAGTTGCTCTCTTTCACTAACAAAACAATTCCATCCTGGATTGGACCCCATTCTGACTTAAAACAACTCATTCTGGAGTTTATGTGACCTGCATCTTTTGAAAGGGCTAAGGAGCTTTCCAGAAGAGGGAAATGAATGGTAGGTGTGGCTTTTCCAGTGGAAGAGATCCTATTTGCAAAACACACATTTTAGGTGTTTGTTTGCTTTGGTTTTGTTAGTTATATGATAAGCACGAGGTGAAGACAGACTTTACATATTTCTATCTGATAATACCATTAGGATAAAGAAAAAAAGCAATGTATGTTCCTGAGGAAAGGGATATTTTTGCAATTCATGAATGACACCTCTCAGCTCCAGCACTGGCAGAGGACACCAGTGTTGGAAATGGCAGTTAATCCAGAGTCTTTGTGCTGAAGTTCTACATCTTCTAAAACTGGATTACTTTGGCTTCATGTGTTCAGATTGGTAAGAATGAAAAGTAATCTTTGATGACTTCTTATCAGGTTCTACAAAGTGTATTTGATAGATTTAGTTTAATTTCCAGGAGAGAGAAAATTAAAGACCACTGACACGGTTCTTGCCTTGTAAACAGTCACAGTCTTGAAAGTGTTTTCTGTGCACTGAACAGATGATGCCCCTACACTTGGAGGGACCACTAGCTGTACCACACAACCTCTGATAAATTATAAGCTCTGCTTACCAGATCTGTGGATTCAGATCTTGAAGAAATTCCTAATTCTTCTGTATGTTTCTCACCCTTTTTCACTGCAGTGATGGACAACTGCATGTTCAAGTGCTGTTGTACAAATATAAACCAAGACATAGCTCCCTTAACAGAAAGCTTATTAAAATCAGGGTAGTAGCCTGCAATCTGGTGCTCACAGAAGCAGGTTCTAATTTTTGCTGAAGTTAATTGGTGTCCAGTTAGCTCAATGACAGCTCATACTGAGCTGAAGGTAGATTTTCCTTTCTGAAGGAAAGAACAACCAGTTAAACTATATTCAACTGCAATGCCATGGACCAGTTCCTTGGTGGAGACTACTTTGGCCTGGTGTGTCTCTGGCTCTGTTTTTACCTCTGTCACTGTTCCTTCATGATTCTTGCTTACAGAAAGCAAATCTGTGGCTCTAGCCTATGCCATGCAGCAGGTGCACTACCCATGAAATTGGGTCAAAGCCCAAAACTAGTCCCTTTCCTGGCACAAAAGACTCACAGCTTGTCTTCTCTGGAGCTCAGGGTTAGATTGACTTATCAGAGATGCTAGGGAGCATTTGTTTGCTAGGCTTAATTATTACACCATTTCTGCTGAATCCATTCTTATCTCTGTGGAGATGTATGGAAAAAAATGCTACCCCTATCTTGGTATCCTAACAAAATGATTCCTGATAGAGTTATGTAACTCACACTGTATTTTAAGGGTGTCCCATGTGGGAAATAGACTGGATACAAAGTTATTTTTATTTTCACATATCCATCTGCCACGATTCATGTTTTATCAAAGCAGTTTACATGGTTTCAGGCAAGGCTGTTAAAGAGCATTGGTTTCTGCAGTTGCCATGGATACTGAGCAACACGTTTTCAGTTTATGACGTGATAATATTTTACAATTCTGTGTTAATTTATTTTTTTTGATGACACTAGCTTCTCCATCCAGCTCTCAAATACAGCTTGTGACAAAACCTTGTCAGAAGGAAATTAGTGGTTTAAACATAAGGATTGCACTGCTTGTAACCTCAATAAGGAACCAGGCAAAACTAGACCACTGACATGTCCTTTTAGTTAAGCTGCAGTCAAGGAGCACTAGGAGATAGTGTTTTCATGGGCCACTCAAAAAGAAGTTGTTTTCCTCTTGAACATGATCCCATATTCATTAAAGAACTGCCTTATGCTTTTTGAGAGGATATGATTTTTTTGTTTATATACATGTCAGGAAATCTTTCTTCCAGATTCAGTGTGATGCAGGACAATTGTTTGTTAAGATGCCTCTTTCCTTTACAAACTTGAGCAAGCTTTTTCATGATGTGAATTAGTATTCTAGTTTATAACACCTAAACTTTCACAAATATCCAGTATCACACAACCCTTTGCTCCACAATACCAGCTGCCCTCTTCTCTCAGAGAGTAGCTTAGTGCATTTCAGTGATGTTGTGCATATAGTAGCTGGACACTGTAAAGCACTTTGAAGTATATCTTGACAAACACTGCTCTGTAAGTGAAATCTATTATTAACTGTTAAGAGAAGTATAGTCCTTCTAATATTTCATCTGCTTCTCCCTTAGTCAACTGTGAAAGTTTTTAGAGACCTTTTTCTTTACTCTTTTTCTTGCCTTTTCAGACCAGATATGAGATCTGTGATTTATCAGCACTGAGATTTAGTTGTTGTACAGCAATATGTCTTAAAATATGTTCTTCCAAAATGTGCTGCAAGTAGAGTTGTGACAAATCCAGTGAAAGCTGAAGGCAAACAGGTTCCTTCTGCAGAACCCATCTTTAATATTTGACTAAGCCCTTCTGTTCAGTGGAATGAATTCTGGACAGCTAAGAGAACTGAAAGCATGTATTTGCTTATGTAGGAAAGCTCAACCACTCTTTAAACCTCAGATTTCATGAAAGTGAAATGTGGAATAGTCAGTGAGTATTCACTGCTGTCATGAGAGGTTGTGACAATTAACATCAGATTAAAGCTACAGAATTCAGCAATCTAAAATTACAGCTACAATTTCAGAAATAATTACAAATAAGCATAAGTAAATTTGTCTATACTTGGTGGGACTGTAACAGAACGAGAGTATGGATATAGTTAACAACCAGGCTCTTCTCGGTGTTGCCAAGCAATGGGACAACAGCAGAAACTGCTGCAGAGGAAGTTCCACCTGAATATGAGGAAGAACTTTTTTACTATGTGGGTGACCACACACTGGAACAGGTTGCCCAGAGAGGTTGTGGAGTCTCCCTCCCTCACTGGAGATAGATGAAAACTGTCTGGACCCAGTTCTGTGCCATGTGCTCTAGGATGACCCTGCTTGAGCAGGGAGGTCGGACCATCTGTGGTTCCTTCAAAGCTTACCCATTCTGAGATTCTGTGAACACGGATGCAAAAAAACCCTTTGGATGTGCTATCTACATGGAGCTCATGTCTGTCTTCACTCCCTAGCTCTGTATCTGAGCTGGTGTTATATTAGTCTTGATAACACTGGGCCTGGGATCACTGATTAACTCACAAAAACTGTGGCAGCTAGCATGCACCAAGCAATTTTTTATTAACGTTACCTTAGCTGGCTACACATTTGCAAGTCCAAATCAATAAGTCCAAATTAATCTGTATGGTGTGCTCCTGACCCCGGAAATGGGTTAGACTGCCATTCCCAAAGATGAAGTCAAAATCCTTTCTTTGTTTCAAAGTGAATAGCACTACTGTATGACAGAGTCCTCCGACTAGAATTAGGCATAAACAGTTGAAGAGGTGGTTGGAGTCCAAGTTTCTTGTGCTCCACTTAGCCTGTCTTACCTGAGATAATCTACCATGTCTTTGCTATTCAGGTTCACCTGCTACCTGCCTCTGTGATGGATATTCCCCGTAAACATGTATGAGGTAGTGTAGCTCTCTTTGAAATAGGAGAAGGCTGCTGGGATTCATGTTGCCCGCATCATTGGATAAAAACAACACCAGTGTTGGGCATGGCTAGGCTTTGGAGGTCTTGATGAGGACAAGTTGGAGGAAGAATTAGATATGGCCTGGAAAATAGAAATAATAGAATAATGGTACTCACTTTGTAGAGAAAGAGAGTGACTAGGCTGGGGAAGTTAGGAGAGGAAGACTGTTAAAAAAATCTCCATGTTTGGCAGGATATGGGTTTAGATTCCTGGCTGAAGAAGGCGTGATGCAAGAATGAGTGAGGGGACACTGACAGAGATTCAAGACTAGAGCTGAGCTATTTCCTTTGTGAAGCATTTTTCCTTTACACTCAATTTGTTAAATTGATTAGAATACAATTACCAGCCCACTGGATAGAAGGATGTTTCTTATGCTTGTCTCTCTCTGCTAACTCCCAAATGAAGCATGGGCTGGCTGTCTGACAACATAAAATTAACAATAATTTCCTGCCTTTTAAAATAAATATTTGAAGCTGTTAACTGTGGCAGAGAATGCTAAAAGCAGTTCAAAACAAGATCACTTCAACATGAAAGCTTATCTAAATGAGAGAAACAGTTCATCCATTCAGCTCCTCCTTCATGCGAGGGCATTCTTATTCTGTTTTAAGAATACATAGTGCAAATCAGTGAAAAATTGCTTTCTAAAGACCTGTACTTCAGCTGGAAACATTTTTCTCCACAGAGAAAGCTTGTGTTTCAACGAAGCTATTTATGTGGTTCAGTGGGAGGTACTTTCATACCCTGTCTCTATTTACAGTCTTGACTAGTACAACACACTTGTTTAGAACATGCATTTGCCTTACCTCTTCTGCTCAGAGAAGCAAACCAGCACAATGAATGACAAGCAACAATGACAAGACAGCCTTGTATTTGCTACAGGCTGCTGATGAAAAGGCAAAAGAAAAACAGTCTGGAACAGCAAATCACCACTATTTTTACAGTTTCTTTTAACCAGAAGTTGATTCTTTCTGCTCAGTAAAATTAACTCCAGAGGAACCACTGGGAACCAGTAAATAATTAGCTGTAGACATAACTGGCAGTTACTGATTCAGAGAGGTGGTGGTGCCCTTAACACCTCCTCGTGGCAATGACAGTTTGGGACATTTTCCAAATTGCTTTTATAGAGTGATTAGTGTCACTAATTTTTCAATGCACCTGAAGCTCTTTTGTTCTACTTTTCCTTTTACAACCTGTCTTTTTCTTTGAATGAAATTGCAGCTGCACTCTATACCTTAATTTGATGCCCATCAGTTATTCCAGTAGCCCTAGAAAGATAGAAGTACAGTAACCCTTGTATTAAATAGTAATCCTTGTATTAAATAGTAGATTAAATAATTTCCTGCAATTTTCTTGATAAGTTTTAGTTAATCTCTTGATTTTTAAAGGTGTCTGTTCTGGCAGCTAAAAGCCATTGGTCACTGAAAAACAGGGCCAGCATTTTCATAAGTTGTTGCTAGTGTGCTTCAAGCCTGACCTGTAGAGATAATTCATTATCTCCCAAAGGTCCTGAGGCATTAAAGTATTTTGTTTGATTAGGGCCTGAATTTCTAGGAATACCTATGGACGATAAATATTTTCATACATTTAGGGTATAATTATATATTATCATATAGTTTTTATTTTTAATCATTGATGATGATAAAAACATGCTGTTCCCAGAATCTTGGCCAGAAGACCTTTCTGCCAAACACAAGAACTTGATAATATGTTGACTGAGAATGCCATCATTACTTCTTCTCCCCCAGATTAGCACTGTTTTCAAACATCAACTGTGTTTCTGTTTATCATACAGTTTTTGCATTATATTTGGGAAAAAATATTACCTGCTTCAGTTGAGAGTGCTTCTATTGGCATACAATATATTACTCTGGAATTATGTGACAACAATCTTGATCTACTCCTTGTCAAAAGAGTGGATCTTGTGAGCAAAGTGGAGATTGGTGGCCATCTTGGCCACAGTGACCACAAGACTACAACTGAGTTTAAAATCTCTGTTGACAGGATGAAAAGTGCCAGCAAAACCTCAACTCTGGACCTGAGGAGAGCAGACTTCAGGCTGCTCAGGGAATTAGTAAGTAATGTCCCCTGTGAAAACGTTTTTGCAGGTGCTGGGGTCCATCAGTGCTGGTCACATTTCAAACATCACCTCCTAATGGCACAGGAGCAGGCAATTCCCAAATGTCGGAAGTCAAGCAAGCAAGACAGAAGGCCTGCTTGGCTGAGCAGGGGTCTTTTGGAAATAAGGCAAAAAGAAAGGTGTATGCCCAGTGTAAGCAAGGTCAAGTGACATCGAAATACAGAGATGCTGCTTGCTGCTGTAGAAAGAAAATTCCTGTGGCCAAAGCTCAGCTGGAGTTGAAGCTTGCCAGAAATGTGGGGGCAATAGAAAGAGTTTTTTCAAATATATTAAATTATAGAATATATAGAATTATCACCAGCCTGTTACAGGATGAGGATGGTCACCTCACAAGCAGGGACAGAGACAAGGCAGAGGTGATTAGCACTTTCTTTGCCTCTGTCTTCAACACGGATGATGGACCAAGGGGGTCTCAGTGCCCTGAGCTGGAAATCCATGGTTGTAAGAATGATCAACTCCCTGTTGACACTGAAATTGTGTGGAATCTGCTGCTCCAGCTGATCTCTAAAATCTATGGTACCTGATGGAATTCATCTCAGAATCCTCAAAAAGCTCTTTGATGTCATTGCAAAACCTCTCTGTGATTTTTGAACAGTCTTGGAAATCCGGAGAGCTCCCAGCTGACTGGAAGCTGGTGAACATTTTCAAGAAGGGCGTGAAGGAGTACCCCAGATATTACAGGCCTGCCAGTCTCATTGCAGTGCTTGGTAAAATTATGGAGAATATTATTATAGGAGGTATTGGAAAACAACTGAAAGACAATGGAGTCATTGGTCACAGCCAGTATGATTTCGTGAGAGGGAAATCCTTCTTGTCAAACCTGATTTCCTTTTATGACAAGGTAATCCACCTAGCTGATCAAGGAAAGCCAGTTGATTTAATCTTTTTGGATTTCAACAAAGCTTTCAATACTATCTCTCACAGGATCCTTCTGGACAAACTGTTCAGCACACAGCTGGATAAACACATCTTGTGGTGGGTGAGCAATTGACTCTTGGGTTGATCACAGAGGGTGATAGTGAATGGGGTAACATCAGACTTCTGACCCACTGTTAGTGGGATTCTACAGGGCTCCATTTAGGCCCTGTGCTCTTCAACATCTTCATGAATGACTTGGACGCAGGACTAGAAAGGATACTAAGCAAGTTTGCAGACAGAACAAAACTGGGAGGAGCTGTTGACTCCCTCGAAGGCAAGGAGGTCCTGCAGAGAGACCTTGACAAATTAGAGGACTGGGCAATCACCAACCGTATGAAGTTCAACAAGGGACAGTGCCAGATTCTGCACCTGGGATGAGGCAACCCTGGATGTATGTATCTTGAAATATGATATATATATATATACAGACTGGGGAATGAGATCCTGGAAAGCGATGCACTATTGACCTGGTTTATTAGAACTACTTGATGCTATCCATATATTTCCAAACTCTGCTCATGAATTTAGTGTCTTGAAAGGATAGATTTGAAATTATGTATCAGTAAATCACTTAATGGTTTTAGAAAACTGGATTCACTGTGGTCCAAATGCCATATAGATTCAATATAGATTGTTTGAAGAATTTTTTAGAATTTTTTGTTCTAACTAAAGGTGAAAAATCCAGTAAACCTCTATGATTTATATGTTGCGAATATTGACTGTTGCAACAATGGTTAGAAAGCCTTATTCAGAGGAATGTCAACTTTGTAACAGATTTTTCTGGTTCTCATTTTACTAGAAGCACACACACATTCCTCATGAGTGCATTATTTATGATCTCACACTGCCTAATTCTTTTCCCCTAGTAATTATGCAGGCAGCAAGCACTCATACTATGAGCAAATCTTCACTAATACTGTTAAAGATTTTTTTTTTTTTTAACTCCTTAGATGATCTTTCAACTTTTACCTTTCTAAGGATCCAAGTATCTCCTTCCATTTAAGGCTAACTCCTTGTGACACCAGGAGCTGCTCAGAATTTTATTGGAAGAGACATTACATGCAGGTTTCAGTCATCTTATGCACTTGGTGTTTTACATTGTGTTCCACTGTATCTTTGGCAGCTAGTTGATATATCCTATTTACTTACTGTTGCAAGATCTTGTCTCTATGTAAATATGCTCAAAAAATAAGAATTGAAAAGATTTTTAAAAGTTGATACATCTATATTGTTGACAATGTATTTTTAGTAGTTTTGTTCCTTCCTCCTACTTAATATCTCAGTAACTCAGACTAACCCAGACTAACTGCGCAGGGAAGTGAATTGCATGCTCAAACCTTTATTTTTCACTGTAAACTGCTATCTGGCCTAGGTTGAGCATGTTTCCAAATATTCCAGATATTGTATTTCCTCTCAATTCCCAAGCAAAGAGCTGGCCTAGCTACTTGGGTAAAATACAACCAAAGAATGTACACTAGTTACTCCTTTCCATAAAAACTTGGGTCACCAAAAAGAAGGTACACTGTGACAATCTATTAGAGATGGCTTTAGGATGGCCATCTCCTTTTCTGGTAGTCATTTGAAGGGAAATCTTGTTTGTCCATAGGGCAAAGCAGCCAAATTTTCCAAACTATTGTTATGAGAACCTCCTTTTTTTCTTTTATGTCATATTCTATAGCCTTTGTTTTACCTTTCCTCTTTCTGCCCTCAGATGAAAAATTCCAGCCCTCCCATTTCCAGCCTTCTAGCCTCACTTATACTCACTCACATCCTGATTGCTTTCTCTCATAGCATCTGTTTTCCACAGGAATCTCACTTTACATTTTCCTCTGCTACCATCCCTTTGCCACCCTTTCAGATAAGGATCACAAGGAAAAAACTGACTAGAACTACCCAGCATTTTCAATTCAAGGAAAAAAGACATATTTTCTATTCTGAAATGAAAGATTGGTAATTAAAATTGTACAAAGATACCAAAAGGCAAAATTTGTTAAATATAGTTATGAGTAAGAATCAAATTTCTCTTCAGGATTTACAGGTTATATTATGAATTAATTAAGACAACAAGTTCATAACTGAGGATCTATTGCTCTTTGTCCGTTGAAAATATTCAGGGAAGACATCTTCAAAGTATTTTGTTGGATTTTGCTTTGATTTGGTTGGGGTTTTTTTCTGGGGATGTGTGCTGTTGTATGAGCTTCAATAAATGTTATGATCTGTCCTTTTTGCACTTAAAAGTACAAACACAAAGTTTTTCATCTACAAAACTTTTTTTCTCCAGTTCTTTCTGGCTGTTGGGCATAGTAAAGCCAAATGTATGGGCAAGATTAAATTTATGCCTTATCTAGACCACTGCACAGAATGGGAAGGAAGCAGCAACAATCAGGCTCCAAATAAAAAACTAGACCTGCTCCTTATGTTAACTTCTCCAGACAGGTGGATGCTGTCACCATGGCCCAGTGTCTACACTTCTTGCAGCCTGTGAAAAGGTGTGAAACATTTTGCACCAAGCTGCTGCAGTGAAAGCTTGTACATTCATTAGGAAACCAGCTTCCTGTGTCTAGTCATATTTACACAAATCCTCTCCTTTTTCTCTTTTTTTTTTTTTTTTTTTTTTTTTTTTTTTTGGAAAGCTTCATAATAATTGTTGAAGATAGTTCTTTAGCTGGTGTAAATAAAAAAAGATAAGACTCCTAGTATCACCTAAGGAGTCGCTGTTTCCCTCTTTTCTTACGGAATGAGGGAGAAAAAGTGGGGAGAAAAAAAGAGAAGAGAGACCTGGAACCTCAAAAATCTTCACAGATTTGTCTGTACCTGATCCCTATCTGCCTCCTTCTGATGTGTAGAGTCTCTGGAGGGAACCCATCTTACCCACAGGACTAGGCAGAATGTGCTTTTAGTGGTATTTTAAGCTGTCGAGCTAACCTGAAGTCAGCTGATGATGGTGTAAGTATCATATATATTAAGATGTTTCTTGCAAGTAACTAAAGGTATGTAGCTACAAAAATCAGCAGCCACTTCATGCAATACAGTATGTTTATTGAACATAATTTAAATATAGAGTTACTTCAGTGCCTTTATGCATATTTTTGTAAATATGCTTCTCTATCCACCCCTATGAGTACGTAAATGTTCCTCAAGAGGTACTTCTGTGACTTGTGCTTTGCCATTGTTCAAGAGATAAGGTACTAAGGAGGAAGTCCTGACCTTGCTGAAGTCAATGATAAGGCTGTTCTCTCCACCGGGGTTAGGATTTCACCTGGGTGTTTATTTTGATTTCTAAAGGTCGCCTTTGACAACAGTGTATTGACGCAGTATGTTTTGAGGCTATCAAAACAGTGACTTGGAGAAAGAGCTACTTAACCACTGGATAATAACCATCCCAGCTAACACCCAACATATAATAGTTTTTTAGCAGAAGCTTTAGCTGTAGATGTTTCCTGTCAAACAGTGCTCTTAACAAGAAAATTTAAAATAATAAAAAAAAAATTACAAAAGAACTGAACCCTGCAGTTTTAGAAAACTGCATTTTCTAATTTGTATAGCATGCTCATTTTCACAGGCTAGCAAATTAATTTCTCTTTTTCCCTTAAAAAAAAATAAAATAAAAGACTGTTGTAAGACTAAGGGTAATCCTCAGTGGGCTTGACATTTTTCCAGAAGAAATTAAGAGCAGAAATTCATCAAACATTAATGTTAAGAAGTCAGAAATTCTGGAATGTTTGTCCAAAGTCCCAAGACCCTGAGCAAACACTGTCATCCTGCTGGGCTCCAGCCGAAAATCAGAGCCAAAATAAACAGAGGCAGAAACTCCATCTGACTGATCCTGTGGAAACAGCTGTAACCACTTAGGTGGAAAACCACCTCAAATTCTTCTCCCAGAAAATACTGATGACATGGGAGATGGCAAGCAGGAAAGCCCTGTCAGAGTCTCTCTTCAACTGTGGTCAGGAAAATATTTTCTTTCTCCACAACTGTAAATAGAACAGTTCAACCCTGGTCACAATAAAATGCAACCAACATAAAAGTTAAATACCTTATTTTTCTTGAAATTTTCTCTTGTGCATTTCTTAATGTTTGATCTTAACATCCCTTCTGCAAAGGTCCTATCTTCAAGAAAAGCTATTCTTCCATATGAAACCCATGCTTGTATTCAAAAGTGTAATATAATAAGGCTCCATTGTTTGTGTTGAGACTGTGATTTACAAAGTTGTCTGAAACATACCCACTTCTTGATTTGCTGAAATGATGCCAGCATTCATACTAAACACCTTCTGTTCAGACGTTTTCTTATTATTCTCTTTAGACAGCTTTTGTGAGTGCTATTTGGCAGAAAAAATAGGAAGCATGTTGGAAGAAATAGGAAACATAAACAAAGCTTAAGGAGAAAGAACTCCAGTTTGGGTTGTCCAAGCTGCACGTGTCTTCCCTAAGGAATCCAAAAGGTAGAGGAAACAGAGAGGATGGAATGAGAACAATTGAGGAGGGCTAAGAAGAAAAGAAAATTGGATACCTGACTCCATGCTTTCTTTTCAAGTGAAACAGTGCTTAAGCCTACTGGACATTTAAGGCAGAATGGAGAGCACTGCAGGAACATAGTCTGCTTTCAAATTTTATGCATTGCCAAAGGCAATAATTCTGGATTCCTTATTTCTGTAGAAAGGCAGTGCTCATTTTCCTAAGATTTGCACTCTGGTCCAGGAATTATATTTTGTTTTAGCTCATCAGCAAGCTTAGTACAAACACATAGGTGGTAACATTTTCAGATGTTGTTAACATGGAAAAATCATTACCATTTCTTGTTCTCTGTGTCTTCTCACATTCATCAAGACTTTGACCTACCTGCTTAACTGCAATTCACTTCAGCTGGTTCCCCTGTATGTCAGTTAAGAGCATCTTCTTTTCATTCTTTCCGATTAAGTCAATGTAAAACACTGGCATTGGTTTTCCTGGCAAGTCATAGTTTCAGGCCTCTTACGAGCTTCTGCAAATTAAACAAGAGCTATAACAGGCCTCAAACTTGTAACATTTCTTCATTTTTGACAAATCAGACTACCTAGCTTTTTCCATCTTTATGATGTGGAGTACTTTGAACTAGTCTCCTTTCCCCCAAGCTTTCTTCCTGCCTCCTCATTATTCTTTATTGTCATAGATCCTGCTCCTTCTTGCAGAGAATCCGCATACAAAATAGCTAGGGACAGTTTGCATAACAACCTGGAGTGCAATGGGCATATTTTTGTGTATATCATTCAAAACAGATGGAATTATATGCAATGCAGGTGCCCCTTGGGGTATTTCTCATGCAGTAGAGATCCATCAGGCATGTAGCTGCTTGAGATGTATGTGAAGGAATACATTGCTTGAAATCCTCCTTAAGTTTTTGTAGGAAAAACTTATATTTTGCTCCTTATATAAGGTATAAATCAGAGAAATAGCCCATAGAATACAGGCAAATACAAGTATTTGCTGCTTTACAAGCAACCCACTGCAAAACCTTTATATGGGTTCATCATAATTAAGTGGATTCAGGTTTCTGTGTTTCCAAATGTCACAGTTAGCACATATGGGAGGTATGAGCTGAGGAAATGCACAATGGTCAGCAGAAAAACAACTCCTCATTTTCTAAGTCTGAAATCATTCCTACTGGGAAGGAGTAAAAATGAGCAAAGACAATGTGGTAGTGGAGACAGAAGGATGGTGTTTGGAGAGGGAATCCACAGAAACCGTGATTGACTGACTAATGTTACCTTGACTGCTGGTGCCAAGATGATGTAAGCTGAAACGACAGAGAGAAGATTCCATTATTATTATTATATGTATCCTTTTTCCACATCTGCAGCTGGACAAGAGCCCAGGAGCCCAGAGAGGCTCCCTTCCTCAGAATAACAACAAGGACATCTGCTGTAGTTATGAAGGTCGGAAAAGTAAAGTTTGTGGCAGGATGTACCACAGATGACACCTCTCTTTGGGCAGACAGGTCCCTGGACTCAGATCCGATAGAGGCATGTGATCTTTCTCTGAGCCTCAGAGGAGGGGAGCAGGTGTGATCTCTCAGTTTTGTAACAACTAAGTTGTCTTCAGGCCTCCATTGCAGTGCTGGGAAGAGCTTGATAGGGAGTGACTTTCTGCCTCTAGCCTACTCTTTGCTGCTTTTTAAGATTCCCACGAGGTTGTTGACATCATGAGAGTGAATGTGGACAAGGTATTGGAACGAGATCAGAAGCTCTCAGAGCTGGATGACCGTGCTGATGCACTGCAAGCAGGAGCTTCCCAATTTGAGACCAGCGCAGCCAAGCTGAAAAGGAAGTATTGGTGGAAGAACTGTAAGATGTGGGCAATATTGATAGCTGTTGTTGTCATTATCATCATCATCATCATCGTCTCCACTCTGACTTCATGAGTTACAGGAAGAAACTCAGATCAACTGAAGGTGCCTCTGAATTTTCAGCCTCTCCACTTCAAACCTGCTGCACTTTTAGTCCATTTACTGCTGTTTAAAGCAAAACTATTTTCATTACTGAAATGTTAACTAACTTTACTGGTTGCCTTAACACACTCCTGTCATTAATTACTAACAAGCACAGCTCACCACTTGCACAGTGCCACCAGCTAGAGGACCAGCACAGAATCTATACAGAAATGCCTAGGAATTTTTTGGAAGTCAGATTTGGGTAAAGTTGAGCAGCCAAGTTAGCTGTAGCAAATTCAGCAAACAATAAGCAGAGAAAATAATGGAAGTCTGCTTTAGGGTTGGGTTTTGGCTCACCAAGCAAGCTGCATTCAGAAATGCTGGAGGAGAAAATCACATTGTCATGTGAGTTGCAGTTCCCTCTGTGATGTCTCAGTTCTTCTTGTAGTCTGAAAACAGTTCTCCAAGGATCATGGTCCAGTCTAAGTCAATCTGTTCTCTAATAGTTTCTTTGGCATTCATCACAGCACGTGAACATGAAGAGCATCTGTCTAGAGATTACTATGACTGGAGGAGCAGCTGCGCAGTTCCGCTGTCTATATGCTTAATGGTCTCCTATGAGGGTTTGTGGCTCAAAACAGTAAGGATTTTGGTGGTAGGCTTTAGAAAAGCCTTAAAAAGAGCTATTAGCATTGGATACATGGTGTAAATATATACTGTTGTTTTCAGCAAAAAGTTATTTCAATTCTTGTGTCTTTTGAAATTGATTAAAGTGGCTAAATATAAAAATAGATTCCATTACACTGAATCACACAAACCCTTTGTTGTTACATATTGTGTTCAGACAGAAACATAAGAATTTCCAAAAGAAAATTTAGAAGCCGTGGTTAATTTCCATTGCCCCCATCCAGAAAAGTGTTAATTCCCTTTCATACTTTGCTCTTGTCTAGTATTCTGGAAAGCACTTCTACTACATACCATTGCTGATCGGACCATCAATATCTACCAGGACCCAGCACTAGGTCCTGACTAATCTGCCTGCTTCAGATGACAAGGTGATTGCTTATTCAATAAGAAGATTTTGCCTCCCATGTTACATATCTGCAGCAAGGGCTAAAAATGTTACCATTAATTAATCCTGAGCCAGATGGTTGGTCTATATGATATAATTAGAGTTCAAGCCAGCTTGTAGTAGACTATTGCCCACATCATGAAAAACAAACAAATAAATCCATAAACACATGGTGATATCATCCTTGCTGGAAACCGAAGTGGAAATGCCAAAGGCAAAATAGCTGGGAGTGCTGAAATATTCTCTCATCACTGCATAGCAGAATGTATAAAGTCTGTGGAGTTAACATTAGGATGGTTATGCTTTTCTCTGAACAGAAGATGGATGAAGAAATATAAGCCTGTCAGCTCAATACTGTTCGTCAGCATGAAATTTCCTATTAGAAGAAAACAACAAATTAATCTTTAATTTTTGAGAAGGCAAGAGCCTTTTGGTTTTGCCAAGCCATCTGCTCCAGTCCCCTGTTACAAGGACTGAGCTAGTAGCACACAGCCCTGAGGGTGAGATCCTAATCATTAAAAACACAAGATGTGCCAGAAGCCTCTTCAAAAACCTGACTCTTGGTTTTCTATGTATTAACCTCCCAAAGCCATCCAGAGATTTGCTGATTGGCTTCTCTGAGGTACTCACCTAGTATGAGTGGGCGTGATGCCATAGTAGCAGGTGGACTAGGGCATAGATATACCAGTGGACATGTGGCTTTGTGAAAACTGAGGAGGACTGTCTTTCCATGCAGGATTGTTGATTTATTCTTTGTGAAAAATCTCCATATAGGATAAAGTACAAGGTACATCAGCCCTCCTCCTGCCTGAAGTTGGAATGATTCACATGATTCACATTAAAATGTCCAAAATAAAGATTTTTTTAAAATTATTTTCCTCTACATGACTGTGATTTATAATAGAACCTTTACTTTTTAATGCATGTGAATATTTTTGTTTGTTTATTTGTTTGTTTAGTTATAGGGGTTTATTTGTTTTGGTGTTTTGTGGTCTGGTTTTTTTTTTGTTTAATCTGAGGAATTCATTAATTTTTACCTCATTATTAATTTTCTCTCAGAATTAAAATAAAATCTTAGATTAAAGTCAGATAGAAGTAATTTGTTCAAATCATATTATCCTCTGAAGACATTTTTAGGGGAGTTTATTCAGGACAGAGGGCAGCTTTAGGTAGCAAAATGCCTAGATCTGTTGCAAGAGGGAGAAAGGAGGGAGAATTCTAGTGTTCTTGAAAAAAGTTCCTAAATTCAAAGGAGAAAAGCAGATCTTTAAGGAAGGGTTAGTACATTAGTTCTAGCTAGTACATTAGCCTCTGAAGGCCTAGCTTCCCAATTGGGAATGGTAGGCACCCATATACATTTTGAAATATAGGCTCACATAATAGATCAGGCCTGGCTTTATTTTGAAGAAAGAAGTAGCATTACCTCCTGCTGTTCTCCCAGTAACCTTCTAGTTATGTGGTTTACCCCAGGGCAGAAATCTGCTCTTAAGCTGTACTGCAATCTGTGTGTGTCTGCATATGTGTGGAGGAGGGAAGATGGTGTGTCCTACACATGCAGTACATTTTTTAAATCTTTGGATGCTAGAAATTAAAGGAATGGCTATCTTTCAATTTTCCTGGTGAAGCTGGAACCATGAGCCTTCATGGACACAAGCCATGGTGCAGTCCATGACCTATGGAGGATTTGGGCTCCCACCTATGCTACACTACTCCTACTGCAGTCATGGACTATCCTACAAGTGAACAGGGAAAAGAGCCAAAAGCCGCTCTCCCCCCCCCAACTAGCTGAGGGCTATAACTTTTATAATAGATTTGGTCCTTCTTTTCTCATTTTCCTTCCACATGCACAGTTTCTGCTGTTGCTGGCTGCAGGTAAAGTAGGGAGATTGAGTGGCCTGTCAGGATTGCCCAGGGCCCTGTCTGCTTTCCTGATCCACTGGCTTGCACTCATGTGGGTAAATAGGACTTCAGTGTGATTAAACACTTCCTGGCCCAGTGCTCGCACTACCATTTGGTTTTGTGAAAGGTTTCTCTCTCTGATAGGTAGAAACCAGTTTTTGTGTTCTCCTTGGCATAAATGAGCACCTAAAGCTAATGACTCGAGGCTTCCTAGAGGGGAGGCAGTGTTTAAGTTCAGGCCCTTAGGGGGTTAGGAGGTTTACAAAGGAGCAGAACTTCTTGATGTAAGGTAGAACCTTGACTGAATCTTTGTCCTCTGCTCAAGATCTGAGAAGAGAAACCTTCAAACAGTGTGTTTTTTGGCTGGGCTGGGTAGATAACTTCCATCATTCCTGTCCACAAGCGATCTGTGACCTCATCTGCCTATGCTTTGAGCTGACTTGACCTTGAACAGTGGTGCTTGAGACTCACCTGGGATGTAAAGGTGATGTGGTTGCACGTTTGAGTGTAGGTTTTTTGAAGGTATGGTATTGCAGCAATGAAAAGCTGATGCTAGAACACAGTCAGTCTGCTTCACGTGTTCTATCCTTTACAGGATGGCATCACTTGCCCAAGCCAGAGGCACTTGTGGCACCACTGAGTTTCTGAAATGAACACACAGAGCAGCAGAGGCTCAATCATATCACAGAAGCTGCTGATACATGAGCTAATAATGTCCAATGCAATACTATCGGATTCTGGGCAGAAGCACAGTATTGAGACAGTACAAGTTTGTCTCAATTAGACAACTAGTCTAATTAGTCTAACTAGTGTAACTAGATTAGTAGTAGCAGAAGTACTAGTCTTGTAGTAGCAGAACCTTTTCACTGGAATTTGATGCAACTAGGTTTTGCAAAAAGTTGGGGTGAACAAAAGAACACTATATTTTGCTAACTCTGACTTTTCCTCTCAAATAAATTTCAGAGGATGCTGGGAGGTTATTTTCTTTTTTCCTCAGTTGAAGATGCTTCTAAAAAGAACTACTTCTAGCTAGCCATCATCCATTTCTCAGTTATTAAGCATCTGGAAAAGAATGAAAAAGTTTTACAAACTTTAGTGCAAGCACTAGAAAACTGATGTGCTATGTTTGAATCCAAACAAGAGCTGAAGGTATTCTCAAATGGAAGAAAGGCCTTGTCTGTCAAAATCGATTCTCCAAGTAGTTAAAGACTATTTGTCAAGGGGGAATGTTTCCATATACTTAAATATCATAAACACAAAAACTTAAAATAACAATTGTCTGCAACATCCTTAAAGAGTGTCTAAGCATCAGAGGAAACATACAAGATCTTGGAGCATAAGCCATTGAGTTCTGGTTTTTTCTTTTTTTTTTTTTTTTTTCCATACAGCATCAGTAGCATTTTAACAGCTCTTTTGAATTTTTACCATCTTTTGTCTAAAACCACCTCCATCATAGGAGCATTCATTCTTCACACTTACAGGAATGTTTATTTTTTTATAAATTACAACAGATGTGCACATATTTGTATCCGAAAAACTATATAGTTATGGCAGAGTTGAAACTGGCTGCAATATAGAAATTTTAGAGAACACTGATATGGGCAAACCCCCATTTCTTGCAGACTGTGTATATTGATTGGAACTGAATCTCTAAATTCCACTGAAACGATATGTTCTCCGTTGTATCCAGATATATGTTATTCCAATCATGTCTGTTAAACAAAGGTCCAAAAATAATTTTTGTTTCAGGACTATAAACCTTCAGAATAGTGCTTTAGAATGGAAAGCATGACAGCCCTCATCTATAGTATCTCCAACATGGTGATGTAATGTCCCTTTCATCTCTTCAAAATGTATGTCACCTAAATATGTCAGAATACCTGTCATGTTGTGAACACTTGCAAGTAGCAATGGGAGCAAATTTGCATAAATGTATTAGAGGTAAAAAAGCATATGCCTAGAGATCCAAATAGCACAGAAAAAATATAGCCAATGATAAGATTAAAATTGTACATGCATTCAGGTTATCTCTCTTCCTTTCATTTAATTTTCAGAAACTCTGAGTGAGATTTGCCTGGTTGTGTACAAATTCTTTGTTGTTCTCTATTATTTTTATGAGCAAAGGATAAAAAACCTTTTTTTCTCCCTCTATTTGCAAATATATGCAAGAACCTGACTTTTGATATTTTTCTTGTGTAAAAAGCAGGTGGTTTTAAGTATTTTGAAATTACAGTATAAAGATCCTCTGTAAATACTGCTATAGGAGTGTGTAGGCTCTCTCAGCTGCAAAGAACCATGTAAATAACTCAGGGACCTTCAGGTACTGAAGTACTGGATTCAGTTCTGGGGCACCCAGGATATGAAGGTTACGGACCCTCTAGAGGAAGGGCCTGAGGATGAGGATTTGACCCAGTGAAGTTCAAAACACTGACAATTCACAAAGTGAGGCTCCAGAGTCACTTTTATAAATGATCTGAACATCACCACTCCACCCAGCTTATAGAGGGAGCTTTGTGTCACTAAACACAGTTTGCCCAGAGGAAAGCCGTGCTGTGGTCGTGTAATGCATTTGGGAATGTATGTGCCTGTATCACACATAATCAAAGTCCAGTGGCTGTTTCAATTAAAAATCTGCTCAGATCACTGAGCTCTCTGATAACAAAGTCTCAAAAGTAAGGGGATATGATGGTCATATTTGAAGAAATACAGAAATTAAAGGACACAAAAGGCAGAATAGGTAGGGTAGAGTTACAGAGGAATAGAAGAATATGAAGGAAAATTACAGCTTTAAAAAGCCTTTTTAACATCTTCCAAGTTCATTGACTCTGCTGCTGACTCTGAGGGAAAACAGATTTCAAAGAGTGCCAAGTGACAAAATTTGTGATACTCAATCACTGATATTTAAAAATATTTTAAGAGATCCAATTTTGTGGAATAGAAGGATGCTGTTACACAGGGCTGTCTATTTTTAAGACAGCAGAGTGCTCTTCCAGTTAGCCTCATGTCTGGTATTATTCTGGCTCATTAAAAGTAGGCTTTTCCACTCCTCTCATCCCTCCCCCTTCAACCTTCAATTTGGATGCAGAAGGTCACATATAGTGTGTATATGTGTGTTTATATCATATGTATTTTCTTAGCATCTCAACAACTTGTAGGAAAGAGCTTCCACAAAAGGGAAATACTCTGGGACTGGTGCTGCGAAACACGAAACTGCAATCTCTGTAGGAACACAGGAAGGCAACAAAAGTTTAGAAAAACTTTCAGATTTTAATTCATGTTAAAGTCAAATGTTTCCAGACCAGAGACTGCTTTACTGCAGATCAGATTATATCACTGGCTTGCTTCTTTTTATTAATTTAAGCTGTCTCTGGCTGTGCTGAATGGAAAAGCCTCCCAGTCACCAGTGGTTAGGAGTTAACAGGACAGCAGTGGAGAGCTCACATGCTTCAGCAGTTTTATTCAAAAGTTCCATTTAAAAATGGAGAAGTTTTACAAGGCAGCATAAACTCAAACCTCCCTTACTCGAGACCTACATTTAATTCTGTCTACACAGGTGCAGCCTACCTCACCTGAACTTTTTTCATGCAAATTTAATTAAGACACTCCCATTTAAAAAAAAAAAAAAAAACAACCACAAACATAAGTCAGGAAGAAATGAATCCTGATCCTATCTAGTCTGTTTTGTCCTCTATCTTTTCTTACTCTGCATGTTCTAGCTGCAGCACTAAGGACTCTACAAGGCTAAGAGGGAAAATATGAAGTTTATTTCCTTGGTTCCTTTATTCCTTGATTTAGATAAACCTGTTTCATGAAATTCTGTACATACTTACATACATACATACACACACATAAATATACAAGAAATCTATCTGGTGATGTTCAGAGATTGACACTTCTTTTCTAAATCACTTTTTTTCCTTGCAATTTAATATCAAACAGATTTGAAATTGACAGCATTCTAAAGAAGCACAAATGATGGAGAGACAATTATGCTACTAATTGCTGCATGCCACTTCAGATATTTAATCAAGAAAATACATTTTTGAACAGGGATTTTTTTCACCTCATAATCTCATAGTCTCTGTCCAGTTTTGATGGCCAGTTCACTACTTTTGAAAGCACTCCTTTAATTAGCTCAGGTTAGAACAAGAATAGTTCTAAAGAACCAAAGAAACACATTAAAATGAAGTTTTAGTGGTAAAGGAAAATTTTTGTATTTTGATAAATTGTCATTACCTTAGCCCACGATTTTTCTCATTTTTACTCTTCTGATTCTCTCCCCCACTCCACCAAGTGAGAGTGTGCAAGCATCTGTGTGGAATTTAGTTGTCACCTGGGATTAAACCACAGAACATAATAGCATATCAAGGTTTGTTTGTTAGTCCTAACATACCAAGTACTTTAAAAGCATATGGTCAAAAGAATGTTATATAAAGAGCTTTCAGTTTGAATATATTTACTCTGATTTGTAATGGGATTTCTACCCAGAACTTCACACCTGCACCTAAATTTTGCATATTAGCTTCCAGATTGCACTGGCCTTCACCAAATTCAGCGTTATGAGTGCAATATTCAAAATGACACAAAATTAGACCTGATATCCAGCCTAGGCTTTATCCTTTTCAACTGCTAATGGGCATCGTTTGCCTTTTGTGTCATCTGAATTATCTATATAATTTATGTGGCTCATCACCTCAGTACTTTTGTACCTATGAGTCATGTCATTGAAGGCTTTATAACAAAGGTACATAACCTCGATTTTTAACTCTGTAATGTTGTGCTGGTTAGGTAAGCATTAGGAAGTCCTTTATCCTACATTTTAGCAGAGTGTAACAATTAAGATTTCTGTTTATTGAGGTTTATTCTTCAGTGAAACGGACTCTGCTTGCAGTTCCTCTGTGACAAAACTTGTGAGGACTTGGAACTGGTGGCTATAGCTCATGTTTCTCCCAGCATTTCTGGGGACTTGCGTTAGAGAGCCAAGTTGACCACCAAGGAGAGCCCAAAGTCTGCTGACCACACCTGTGAGAGTGAATTGCCACCCACAGTAAAGGAGAACACAGGTAAGCAGTGGTAAAAAAGGCAAACATTATACTTATCTACCAAAAGCAGGATCCAAGAAACTGCAGGGTGATCAGCAGTTCTGTCCCTAGGAAGACTGGAAAACATCCTCCCTGATATCCAGTCACACAAAGGACAGACCAGGGTGGTGACTAGGAACAGGCAGCATGGATAGCACGGATTAACCAAGGGCAAGAATCATGCCTGGCCCAGCTGGTGACAGGAGTGGCTGTGTAGATAAGGGAAAAGCAGTTACATAAAGGGGGGAAAAAAAAAAATCACTGTGAGATGTCTGCACTAGAATGTTTCCGCAGAGTGGATGAACTCTGCTTTAACTGTCCCTGCCTTAAGTATGGGGTTGATCTTGAGATATCCTGAGGGTTACATGTTTCTGTGATCCTGTGGCAAAGTGGAGTGCACGATCCCAGAGAAGTTCTACTGCACTGAGAAAACAATCAGGATTCTGAATTTTAAATGCCAGAGGGTAGCAGGTTACAGTGTGCCAACATGCTTAGGAAACTGTTCTGCATATATCCTTACTTGCTCACCTCTCCTCCTTTTAGATGATTCAAATGTACTCATTGTTTTTCAGTGGTCCTATTGATAATGAGTAAAAAGAATTTATTTTTAAATATGATTTTTTTTCCTACATCTGTTTTTCCTGACAAGATGACTAGATAAAGATGTAAAAAAAATAATAAAGTAGTTACATTTAGTTTTCTGTTGACTGACTGTCTTGGAATGCAGTCACTGACCTGCTGATATTTGTATTGGATATATGGTCAGAAAATTAGAATAGCTAGAATAAGATGTGTTGATCTTGGATCCGAACCTGATTCTGTATATTTTTATGTAATCAAATTTACCTAAAGTCTGGAGGAATGAGGAAGCAATCTCCCCACCCATTTTCAGGAAGAATCAGCTGTAACATACTACTCTAAGATTTTTATTTTCTACTTTATATTTAAAACTGTATAGGCAATGAGATTTTTTTAGTTATTTGTTTTACCATATAGTTAATTTTTTTCTATCTCTTTTCTTAGACCTAATCAGGCACACACAGTTGCTTCAAAAATTGCAGTAATTACTGTAAACACTTCAAAACTCTTTGTATGAAAAAGAAAAATTTTGAAAAGAGACAACATAATACAATTATTTTGTTACTTTTTAATGGTTTTTTTCCATTTTTTTAATCTAGAAATTTATAAACACCAAACTGCAAGGAAAATTTTCTCTAAGAAATAGTAAATTTATCTAAACCCATAATTTCACTGTTACTGTTTTTAAAATCCTTGATGATTTCCAAACACATTTCGCATATCCTTTCAGCTGGGGAAAATGTGCGGTTTATTTTATTTTCCCTTTATTCAGTGCTGTGCTATGCTCTCATTCATATCTCCATCCAAGTCTGTTTAAAACCACCTTTCAGGGCTCCCAGACAGTAACTTAAGTGTCACACTTAAGTCACTGTGAAGTATGGGACTTTTAGGGATTTGTTTTACTAGATTGTTTCAAGAGGTTCCTGGAATGCAGGTGTCCCATCTCCGTGTTCGATACTTGTTCTTTAAGCAGAAGATTCATTCTAAGTCTTGTGCTCAATAATAACTGAAGGATTTCCTATGAAACAGCAGTTGTAACAGACGATTTCACAGTGTAATGAACAACTATTTTGGGACCTAGGAGCTATGGACTTAAGTTCCTTCAGGTACATGTGGAACTGGGATCTTTAGTCACTTCCTACATCATAAAGAGTTTTTGAATCCAGGTCCTCAATTCCTCTCCCTTTTCAATAAATTTAATATTTTATTTCACTACAATACATTTACTCAATCTGAATTTTCAGATTCTTAAAATATCTACCTGTAAGAAGGATCCAATGTCAGAAATGTCCTGTGGTATCTGATGCAACTAAAATAGCCTCTTTGCTAAACATAGCTACCCTTAAAAAGAGCCTTGGAAAACAGATGTGCTAATAGTCTTGAATGGAAAACCCCGTATACTCACCACCATCCATTCTTTAGCTTAGGATGGAAAATAAAGGACATCATTCCTCAGAAGTTCCTATTTAAAGATTCATTGTGCCTCTGGCAAATGTCAACAATCAGGATGGAAGAGAGGAAAGTGTAGGTGATCATAAGAGAGAATTTGGCTGTCAGTTTGTATTTAGAATTTCCCTGCAGAGAGGGAGAGGAGGTAGAGAAGGTGAAATTTCACCTACTCTCTAGAAAGTAATTCTTTTAATTTGAAAAGTCCTCAAGATAGGGCTGTATTTCTGAGATATCTGAACTACAGTAAATGCTTTTTGTTCCACAAAATCTGACCACCACAGATTAAATCAGTGTGCACAGTTGGTAGCAACACTATTTTAACAGCAGTGAAATAAAATGACTGGTTCTATGGCAAAAATATCCTTTTAATTGTCCAGTCTGGGCAATGACCCAAGGTAAAAACAAGCAGGCTAAATGGCCCATTGCCAGATATCTCAAGAAACAATTATAATATTGTTCTTCTGTTCCTTGTGTTGGCTGAGTTCCTATTTCTTAATCTGTCTATTAG
The DNA here is from genome assembly GCA_038380795.1 of Pyrocephalus nanus. Lineage (NCBI taxonomy): Eukaryota > Metazoa > Chordata > Aves > Passeriformes > Tyrannidae > Pyrocephalus > Pyrocephalus nanus. Next base: position 47,605,177 of record CM076260.1, read on the forward strand.
GGCTGACATTATTACTTTCTCTTTATTTGCTTTTTAAAATGTGTTTTTAGAGTTTTTCTTTTTATCTATCTCTCAGCCTCTTTCTCACAAAATTCTGCTTTGCTACTGAATTGTCTCATCTATTCCATTTCCATGTGGAAAATGGGATTGTTTGCTTGTTTTGGTTTGGTGTTTTGATTTTTTGTTGTTGTTGTTGTTTTTTTTTGTCTTGGCATTGCTTGTTGTGAGGTTAGCACAATTCTATCTAGATTCCATTCACTTCTCTAATTTAACCAGAATGGAACCCTGCTATGAAATACTGAAAAAGATGTCAATTGTACCTTTAGAGAATTGTACTAAAAGGTCCCATTCTTCATGAAAAAAAGAAGGTATGAAAGGAAAGATTACCACAGATGACATATATTGATGAGGTGGCATGCAGGCAGTAAGTTCAAGAGAAGTATCCAAAGAGGCAATACACACTTAGCACAGAAATCGGTGCTGAGGGGAGCACACAGATTTTCACATTATACTGAGGAACTCATCTGGAAGACGGAAAACATCCATTACTGTGCTTCCGTATGCTCTGTATGAGTCACTTGAATGGAAAAGAGGAGTCCATACTCCTTTCACGTTCTTGGCACTGATGGAAGAAAGAATGAAGAAACAGGGTTTTCAGATGAGCTGATGTGAGAGGACCTTACCACTGTCATTGTTGATGAGCTTTTTGTTTCCATTTATAGGGGCAAATTAAGAAATTAAAAAGGAGTTTGAAAAGTATGCACAGTGATATTCCCTGTTATAGCAGTCTGGGTACTCTGGCATGGATGAAATTGCTTTAATAGTAAACTTAATGCAAGTCCATCCCTCATGCAGAATCCTGCTGACTGCTCCTTGTGAATTGAAATGGGAAAGAATTGACATTAAGAAATTAAGGATGATAAATGGGTAGGAGAAGAGAAGATAGTTCCATTTTGAGAAGTAATAGTGGACAGAAAGAAAAGCCAGTTTAGCCCCAGAGGAGTAGGGAAGCGCCAGTCTCTGCCACCCCCATTCACTCTCAGAATAGAGCTTGGGGGGAAGGAATTCTAGGAGAAAGGTCCTTAGGGAGCTAAGAATGAAAAATGCTTTTAAGCATAAAGTAGATCAAGTTTTATTTAGTTTGTTTCTCTGTGGCCCTATCTCATACTTTTGAGTTGAGATCTTCAATTCTGGTTTTTCCGCAGGAAACCAACACATTTTCTCCATTGTCTGATATTAGAAATGAACCCAGAAATAGCTGTCAATCCAGGGAACACGAGTCTCTAGTAGTAGTGTACTGATTAAAGTGATTAAGTAAAGCAACCGCAAGGGCACACCAGTAACATAACAGACATTTTGGAGGGCCAGAAGCTGGGTTAGCCTTCAAACAACTGGATAGCTTGAGAGCTGAGATTGCCAGGAACCGACTTATAAGGAAAAGCCTAACCTGGACTGCACCAGCCAGCAGGGAGCAGGCAGCAGAAACACAGCAATCAGCCCTGGGCCAATTCCAAACTGTCATGCATCCTCAAAACTTGGCATCATAGAATCACAGAATCATAGAATTGTTTAGGTTGGAAGGAACCTTAAAGATCATCTAATTCCAACCCACTTGCCAGGGGCAGGGACACCTCAAAGCTCCATCCCACCTGACCTTGAACAGTTTCAGGAATGGGGCATCCACAACCTCTCTGGGTAAGCTCTTCAATGCCTCACCACCCTCAGAGTAAAAAAATTTCTTCCTTTTCATATTTTCAGGCATTGCCAAGCTGGGCATTACAATGCCCCAGTTCTTTTGAGATCTAGAACTTTTGTTCTGAAAAATCTAAGCAGATTTTTGGCAGAACACTTAAAAAAATGTTCAGAAGGAGTGAATCTCAAATATTTCTCCAAGACAAACTGGAAGACCTGTGTGTGTCCCTTCAGCATTAAGGTTAGCACCAAAGAAGCACATTAGTAGGAACGGTGTGCCACTAAACATGCCATCAAAGCAAAACTGAAGAAATTATGTGGACTTCTTTCTCCCTTCTACAATCTCAGTGGCCCTTTTAAAGCACAGGGAAAAAGCAAGCACAGATCCACTCAGACACAGAGATCTTCGTCCTGTCTGTACTGATTAAAGAGAGAACCACATCACCCACGACCTCACTAAGACATTCATTTTTATCTGTAGCCCTTTGTTGGCAGAAAGTGATCAGAACGATTGCATTTCAACAGTAACAAAGTTAGAATTGATTATTATTATCATTTTTAATGGAAAACGATTGTCCTTGCAGGGTGAAATTTAAAGATAACAAGCTGGAACCATGAACGGTTTTATTAACATAGTGAGCTGAATTCCTCTCCCCCCTCCAAACACAAACCCATGCTGCGACTATGAAATGAAAGCTGTCTTTAATGAAACAAGGAAATGACATGACTGAATGAATGGAGCTGCCTAAAAGACCCGTGGCTGGTAACTGAAGAAACTCTTGCTGAGAGAAATGGACTGTGAATGTTCATTACAAAAACATCGATTAGGAGATAAAGGACAACAATCTGACCCCAAAACAATTGTCTTTTAAGATCTGTCCCCTATCAACTTTTTATCCTCACCTATAAATTTCTCTTGAAGTATTAGGGCCATGTCATCCAAAGAGCTTTCTCACAGCCTGCTGGTCATTTCAGCAAAGGTCATCTTTAATTGGGGTTACTATCTGGAAATAAAAGTTAAGTACATATTTCTGTACAATTGAGGAGACTACCTCCTGGGAGAATATGTACTTCTTTTTCGGTTTTGTTTGTTTGTTTGTTTGTTTGTTTGTTTTAATGGTCAGATTGGTCTAATTCCTCTTCTTTAATGACTCATTTTGTGATAGTCCCTATCTTTGTAGGCCAGATTTTTTTGCAGCTTTCCTGATTTTTACAGATTTCATTCATTTTTTGTTTCTCTCTCTTCACCATCTGCTCATCAGTTTTCACTTAGTTGCCTGACGAATATGAGTAAAAAAGACTGCATTAGCTCTCATCAAATGTTTAGTTATCTTATTATCACACCTTTGGTAGTCATTGGTAATGAACATTAGAAAAGCAGGTAGAGTTATTCCCTCTGCATAGCTTCCCAGCTTGTAGCAGTTAACAATTTAAGGACTTCCTTTGTAGTAGGTTGTGTCCAGGTCATTGACTTTGTTAGCCTGCTCACAGCCTCTCTTACATCTATTATTTTTCTAGTTTATATCTATTTTTAGTCTACTCAACATCTTGTGGCAATACTAGCACAATGTGTGAAAAGAAATTCTTCCTTTTTTTTTTTTTTATTTTGATTGTAATCATGCTACCTTTTAATTTCATTGGATGACTTCATACTTGGCTACTGTGAGAAATATCCCAACTTCATTCATGATTTTATCATGAGTCTTGACCTGTACTGTACTAACTTTTAGATGTTCTCTATCCATCATGAGAATTCTTGCACTTTTTGCTTATTATTTGTGTTTCTTCTTAGATGAAGTTAGCTCAGTACTTCTGGTCACTCTTGTTGCCAGTGTTGTTCCTTTTGCACTCAACTATATCCCTTTTGAGATAAGGAAACTAGAACTGCATGCAGCATTCAAGAGCAGATGAAAAGTATTGTGTGTGTTTGCTTGCTTGCATGTTTTACTTTCTTGCTTTTCAAATGTATCTGTACTTTCTGTATGGCATTTTTTAACGCTGATGTTTTCCTCAAATTGTACACAGTGCTCCCCAGATATCTCTTCTACCTCTTCTAGTGGACATCATCATAGGTGTAAATAAGTGTGATATTTTTGTCTACAGTGTGTACTGCTTTGCATTCATGAATACTGAATTCAACCTAATTTTTTCTATGGTCATTCCTAAGTTTAACTACCCTGAAAAAATCTATATATGATCTGTTACCATGATAATTAAAATGAAGTGCTTAAACCGTTGGTAGATAATATATATTTTGTATTAGAATTTTGTTTAACTTTTTGGTTAAATAATGTCTGGTACTCATGATCTCATGGTATTTTTTCTCTCCATTGTTTCCAAAATCTTTCCTGTAACTGGAAGGCAGGGGGTGGGGTAGAGGTGTTTGGATCAGATAACCTTCAGAGGTCCTTTCAAATCTCAACCATTCTGTCATGCTGTGATTCTACCATAGTACTTATTTTGGACATGTCTTCCCTACAATGCCAGAGTATGGTATAGGAACCCCCTATATCCTTCTATCTATATTGATATAAGGAGTCAGTCCACTTAGCTTTTCTGTCATTTTTCCTTCGTTTTCCTTTTCAACTGAGTTCTCTATTGGCCATACTACCTCTCTGCAAGGTTCCTACTCACGAGGATTTCAAAATGTTTTTATTACTAGTTTTTATGCCCTTAGCAAGTTGCTCAAAAAATATTTTCTGGCTGGCCTTATTATAGTTTGCATTTTATTTGCTGAACCTAATCTCTTTTCCATTTTCTTCAGCTGAATATTGTTTCTGAGTTCGTGGCATGCTTTTTAGTCTTTTGGTACCTTGGTGGTGTGTACATTTATGGTGAGCTTCTGATTTAATGACCTTTAAATGCTTTTTATTCCTATTTCCTTTCAAGTATGAAGGTTTGTCTTTATATCATAAAAAGCTTCTTGAAGTAAAGATTTTTATGGATAAATGATACATAGTAGATTTCAGGATTATTTTTTTTTCTCCAGTCATTAAGACTGTTTCATTCAAGTATATTATGGTTACTGTTACAGAATTAATCTTAAAGAATAAGATTGATATATTTTCAATTCTTCTTCTTTATCTCAAAGAATTGGCAAGAACATCATTAGTACTCGTCAGTCCTGAGTGCTGTGACAGTAAGATACTTCTTCAAGTAACACCGAAAAGTGGAACACAACCTCCTTCCGTGTGCTACAACTGACTCTACAGAGTAAGAGCCTTGCAGGCTGAGGGATTGCTTCTTGATCGTATAACTATTACTGTAAATTCTTCCCAAACTGTTTTAAGAAATGAATTCTTTAATTAACACAATATGGAAATTCCTTTGAAATTCTGATTCCTGGTGCTTTTAGCAGCAAAAAAATCCCAGGATTCCTTCCCCTCTCACACCCTATTGGACACTTTTTTTGTTGTTTATAGGAAAAAAATACTTACACTAATATAACTTGCTAAGTAAAATGTCCTTTTGGCAACTATCCCAGAACAGGAACTATAAACACATGTTTAGGTTTTAAGCAGCATTATACACTAGATAATTTATCATTTCCCTGCTATAGCCGTTTCATTTCAAGCCATTAGTCAGACCTGTATAAATAAATCACAACTAACAAAATGTTAATAATCCATATAAAGGAAATTACACTGTTGTCTTTTCTGTATTTGCAGAAAAAACTTGTAAGGAAAATATAAGAGATGTGTAAAATGCTTACTTTGCTTTCTACCTTATTAAATTATGTTCCTGGATATTTTGTTTCACTGGCGAATTTGGCCTTTCGATAACACTGGTCTTATTTCTCTATTTTCAAGTATACATTCCTTTGTGTTTTGTTTGGCTGAGGAACCCTCACACTTCTGGTCTGTAGGTTAGTCATCATATTTCCCAAATTACTTTAAGCTGAGAGTATGCTTTTCAGGGTTGCATATCATATTAAATCTAGCATGTAGGCTGATGAGAAAGAGTTATACTACTGCTTAGTGAGATTTTTTTTTCATCAACAATCAGTGAAGATTTGAAACATAATTTACCTACATTTTGAAGGAGAAATATAGGCATTTGAATGTGGCCCACTGCTGATTACTGTCTGCAATAATGTAATGACTGTGTGAGTGTTCCCAGAAATAAGCTTTTTCTTTGCCGTAATAAAAGTGGATATGATTAAGACTTTAAAAGAACTTTTCTTGTTCTAGAAAGTGGATCTAAGAAAAAGACTGCACAGCTTAAGAAATGTCAGTTTTAAACACTCCAGGAAGTTTCAAATAACTTAGATAAGTGTTTTCATATATACTTTTTTTTTTTTTAATCAGACCAGGCTGGGCCAAGGAAAAGCCAATGAACCTAAACCCATTAAGAGTGTCATGAATGAAGGGATGATGGGGGAGAGGATAGGGGGATTGTCTTTCATGAGCCCTCTGTTTGATTGTGATTATATTTAAATTTGAGAGCTTATTATATTTACAGCTGTGACTACATTGCTATGACAGCAGCAGCACTGCTATCCCTTTTACAGTTAAAGGACAACTATTTACATATCCCTTCATACAGCTTGAGTTTCATTCCTTTCTTAAACCCACTTCAGTTGTGGATTATGAATGAATACACCTTGCCTATCCCTTCACCTATCTTTGTCTGGAAAAGTTACTTAAGGGTAGCTGAGCTGCAAGTAATTGGACAGGGAGGGGTAGTTGTTTAAAGCCGTCTGAGGTTGTGGCTCTTTACTCTTCCCTTAAATTTTCACCCTTTCTTCCTTGGAACCCAAACCTTCCTACATGCCCTGCTTTCAGACACACATGCCTCATTGTCACAGTACTACAGCTCAATAGCAAGCAAACCACTCTCTTGTTTCTTGGAAAGAGGGGCCCGTCTGCCTGTCTGTCTGTCTGTCAAGTGTGTGAACTCCTGCTGCTCCCCAGAGTGCTAGCAGAAAGCAAATCTCATAGCGCCTGCCATTTCCTAGCCAACACCAACACAATGGAGAGCATGTAAACAGTTGGCTGGGCTGATTGTTACAATGATTGAAGCAAATCAAGGGCAGCTTTGCCAGGAACAATGAAATCTGCACTCTGTATGCAAATTCCTCCCTGCTTTCACTTCTGTTTCCCATCTGTGCCAGCATCGTCTTAGCAAACCTCCTATGAACTACATAACAAGTTGCAAAACCTTGCAGATCACTGATCTTTCATTATAAGCTTTCATTTTCACTTTACACAAAACATGCCTGAAAGCAGAACCTGGGTGCACAGCTGTACTCCTTCAGGCAGCTGTAGTTTCCTCACCCTCATTTCTTTTTAATACTGGGCTTTGTCTTCTTATTTGCAGTGTTATTAAATAAAGTAATAAAAAGATGGGACAAGGAAAGGGTGACTGCATTCTGTGAATCCCATGATTCCCCATATATTTCTGTCAATCACAGCACAGGCTGGCTATTAGATTTATCAAACTCATTATGGTTCAGGAATGCCTTACATCACTTAGGAAACAGCATTATTTTTATCTTTCTTGCAGAAATAACCTGGTATGTCAGTGCTGAGGTTCCAGCACCTGCTTTACCCTTTGGTATGGGTGAGTGGCCACATGCCAGGTACTGAATTTAAGCATTTGCTCTCCTTGCTGATGTGAAGCTTAAGAGGTTCAAGAGGCCAATTTCCCGGCTTTCAATGTTGCACTAAATTGCTCCATGTAAGCTGCTTTATTTTATGCTGTTGGAAATGTATTGGTCATTTCTGGGCCCTTAAGCTGAAACTATTAATTCAGTTATAAATATTTCTGCTTTGTCAGAATATGCATTTTCACTCAGCCCATTCTTACATGTAGTTGTAATTGCAATTGTTGGTTTTGACTGTTAGTAGTCATTACTAACAGGCATTTAATGGACTTTCTTGGTTATTAATTTGAGTTGTAAGAGAGTTTTGTTTCTAGAGACTTCACCTCATGTGAATCATTTCAAAACTTTTTGTACGAATGAGCCACAACTGAGGGTTGTCCTTGAGGGGTACCACACCTGGTGACATATGTAGTTGCCAGCTGTGGTTTGCTGTATTGCTTGTTTTGTGCTAATAACCCTGGCTTTGTACACATGCTGTGTTGCATATTACAAAACACGGCATGCATCCAACACAGTATCTATGAATGCTGAAGAAGGGTGAAGGAGAGGAGTTCATCACAAAATAATTATTGCTTTCTTGTTTTGGTTCCTGACTGGAGAATTGTTTGTTTTCACGCTAATTAGTTTCATTCACACATTGAGATCCTGTCCAGACAATCAATTTTTTGTCCTTAATTTTCTGGAGATTGCATGATAGCACTGAAGAGCTGAATCAGATGTCTCTGAATTAAGGCTCTCTAAGAATTTCAAGGAGAGATCTTTGGACCAGTCTGCAAGTTACAGAAACCTAGTCTCTCAAGTGCTTTCTATCTTCGGGAGTGAGGCTTGTTTGAATGGAGCAGAAGCATGGGCAACACCAAATGTAAGCAAATCAGTGAACTGAATTGAAGGGAAAAAAGCAGATAGTAAGCAGAAACACCCCCATATTGTGGGAAGGTAGCGGAAAATGGGAATTCAAACTGAAATTGATAAGCCAGAATCCAGTATTGCTGAAGAAGGCAGTCACAAGCCCACATTGTGTTCGTTTTGTAGCTGTGATCTATGGCCCTGAAAAGGTCAGTCAGTGTAAGTTGAAAGAAACCTGGAACTAAAGCTAGTTGCTCTGAGGACTACATAGAAGTCCAGATGGAAAAACACTTATGGAGGTGTTTGTATTAAGAGAGAGAGCAATTTTTATTTATGTATTGTATGTAACCATAAAAAGCAAATCAAAACCATTCAAATGTGTTTCTTTATATCTTTTCTTTCTCCTTTTTTTTTTGCCTTTCTGCCACAATAGATCCCTCCTTACAAGCAGCTAAACAGTGTCACATGTAGCCAGCCATCAACAGAGTATCCATCTCTTAAGTACAGCTTTGAATGCTTTGTCTAAAAGTAGGTTTCCATTGTTAGTGTAAAACTTTGCACAGATTCAGTTGTGTAGTAAGGTGACCAGCTTTCACCATCAGAAAAACATGTGGTGAAAGTGTTGTGTACATCTGTCTTGGACATAAACATTAGCTCTGTGATAAGCAATATCCTTTCTAACGTTTCTGTATAAGCAGAACAGTAATGAGACTTATCTTTAAAAGCCTCTGAGCTAATCCTCCTTAAAGATATTTTGCTTGATATGAAATGTCCCATTTTTCAAAACTTATGGATATAAGAAATCTTTCAGCCAGTTCATGTTTATATCATTAATGTATTAAGAAATGAGTGACCAATTGGCCTGTAAAATGAGGTTTAACAAAAACCTCTACTTAGCACAGTTTCAGACTTTATTTAATATTAAAGAAAACAAATAAAAGAAGGAAGCAAAACAAATGCTTTAGTTAGACCCTTCCTGATGACATTCTGCTTTACTGCGCCTTCATTCTTCTTTGCCTTCAGTCCAGACATTTGATCTTTATAAAATATACTTTCCAACAAAAGAAAATATTGTACATTCTTACCAGCAAAGCATCCAGACTGTTCATTACTTAATCAGTTATGGAAGCAAAGTCTCACAATTTGGATTGTTTAAAGAAGCTGTATTTAACTTATGGTTAGGTATTGTTCTCCCAATATGTTTTGTAAAAGACTGGAGAAAGGTCTTGTCCTGTGTATTTTTTATATCCAAATAATAGTTGAATTGTAGATAAAGATTGCTTTCAGAGGAACTATGGTCAGCATGCTACAATGCGTATTGGAAAAAACCAAAATGATGAAGGCTGTATATCAATTCTTTACAAGGTAAGGCTTTCAATATAAATCAATCCATTAACCCACATCCCTTGGCTGTTGTTTATGACAATACTGACAGAAGTGCAGATCTTTACAGCAGAGAGGGTGTGCAGAGCATGCAAATAGATAAACAGCTATTACCTGGAGGAAGCAGTACAGCAACAAACGAAGTTTAGATTTTTCTATCAAGTCAGCACTTTAGCAGGGCAATTCAAGTTTGTGACCTCCTGTCACATACCTGAGCTGGAGCCAACACCAATTGGCTGCAAAAGTGTAGAGATCATTTCTCTTATAATCCCTCCTGCTATACTTCTTGGGATGGAATTTTGACATATGTCAGGCATAATTTCCCCTTTTGAAAGAGGCAGAATTTAATTTGATTTCCCCCTTGTCTCCTGGGTTTTTTAGAAATGGGAGTTTACACAATTTAGACAAATGTTACAGAGTTATAACTGGAATAGCCTACCTTTTTCTTTTTCTTTTTTTTTTTTGTCTGGTTGTCCAAGGGCAAATATGTTTTGCTGCAAATTACTCCTTGTTTTTTACTAAGGGGGTTTTGTGTTCAGCATTATCCTTTGAAGTGAAATAGTTTGATACTTTTCCTTTTTCATCTTCTTATATTTAAAGTTACATTTCACAACTAAAGAAAAAAACACACATTTTCAATAGAACTTTATATTAGATTTGACACTATTTCAAATGTTACAAGTTTGTTTACTATCATGTAGAACAGCAAATAATGAAATCTCAAATGCCCATTTTAAGTTAAATGGATTAAAAATTGGTTAAGTATAATTATATCAATTTCATTCAGGTAAAATATTATTGATATCTGAATATTTAGATACGAGACAGAGGAAATTGCAACTGAATTGCAGCTGACCTCAACTATGTCAAATATTTTCAAAGCCAAATAAATAGAAATATTTCTTTACTTCTTTTCTGAGCACATTATTTCTCACTCTTATCCCTAATTCCCAGTTTTTTGAGACTTATTAGCTAAACACAAGTTTCTTCAACACACTGTACAGTCTTATTTGCATTTTAAAATAGAGTTCTTGCTGTATATGGTATTACTTTTGCACAGTGATAAAACCAGTGGTGCTAAAAGATTCAAAATAGCTCCATTAGATAAGACTTCTATAACACTTATAGGTATATCAATAATGGAGATAATTGAATATTTCATATTAAAAAATTTGGCTTTAGTTCTTTTCTTGCTTGTAAACTGTCTTCTGTAAGATTTCCTGTAGTAAGCAAAGATTCTCAGCTAGTGTAAGTCAGTGTGTTTTCACTGCATGCAGTACAGGATGAGAATCTAGACAGTGAAAAGTTCATAAATATTCATCTTGCTAGGTGTGCAAATCAGTTTTGACTGGGTGATACATCACAGTGTTTCTTTTCCTTCATGAAATGATTGTGTTAGAACTTGAAGAACATGTGTTTCTTAGTGCAAAAGTGAAGGACAGAAGGAGTTTTAACAAAAATTGGTGTATACAATATTATTATTCCTTTCTTTCAACAACTCTTTGTGCCAGTAAAATTCAGAACTTTAAAAGGTATAAGAAAAAAAAATGCCATGAGAGTCATAGAAAATCAAAATTTTGTACAAATTTGATTTTTTATTTGAAAAAAAAACCCACAAACTTTCAATTCTGATGAACAATCTATGTTCAATTTCACAGGAATGCTTTACTGAACTTCCAATATTTTGTAGTCTGGTTAACCAGCTTCTTACAATAACTTTTAGACTTTGGCATTTCAACTAATCTTAAATAAATTATTAGAAAACTGGAAGAAATCACTACAATCTTCTGATTGGAACCCCATAACACTGATCAGAACACTATATTGCTGTTTGAGTGAAGATGTCTATTTAAATAGATAGAACTCCACCTCGGTTTACAAGTTGTCATTAGTAAAGAGACTTTATCTCAACTTTTGCCAAGTTTGCCAAGTTGCTTTAATCATTCCTTAAGTGTGGTCTTGAAAATATATTTTCTATTTCTTATTATCTAGTATATGGCTGGGAGACAATTACCTGTGCAACTGCCTCATTTTTCATGTGACAGCAGTAAAATTGCACCCAAGACAAGTGAATAGAGAATCTGAGATTTCTGATTCAGATAGAATGAAGATCACAAATTTTACATTCATATATAAATTGTCCATAAGTGTTTGTCTTTCATGTTTTAGAGAGTTCAAATGCTTCATAAAAAGGAGTACTATTCTGATAAGGGAGTTTTGTTGACTATCCATGAGAAAGGGAAGAAGATGCTAAATTATTTATCTGGCATTCAGTTTAAATCAAGGAAATTTTTTTCCATGGGAAATAAAGAAAATAAGAAAAATATTGCAATCTTGCCTTCACTAGAAATATGATCAGAAACAGCTGTGAGTACAGACTAAATAGATATAGGCAGAGTCTATATATCAAGATAAAGCAGTAGTACAAATACAACAAACTCTTTCGGGACTGTAGGACTTTGGAATCACTGAAAAAATTAACTAGGATCATCTGATTTGCCTTTCACACAACAGGGACATCTTTCTGCCCTGAAACACAGATACATAGCCTAGCAGTGATGCAACAAGGACACTGGCTTGCTTACTAGTGACTAGAGCTTCTGACCTTTGATTAAACTTTTACTGCACGTTAAAAAAGTTGAAATCTCAGGAGCCCACAGTGCTGTAAAAGCACCTGTGGCCGCATCTAAACAGACTCAGGTTTGACTCTTCCACAACTATTTGGTCATCAACACACTCCTTTACGTGGGGTTTTGGCTTTTGCTGTGTTGTGCTCACTGAGACATTGTCTGTGGCTGCTGCAAGGGATGGCATAAGTCAGGGATGGCTCACTGATGGTACAGGGAAGACTATCTTGAAATGGGAGAAAGCTTGGGTGTATAGGTGGGAGTCCTGCTGTATCCTCCTGTGTGAAGACTGATGAGTAGGCCAAATAGCATTTGGTTTGTTATCACAGAAGTGGATTTTATGAATGCTTTAACAAGATGGCTGTGTGCCCTACACAGGCTATAGTCTAAAAGTCTATATTCTAAAGCCTAAAAAGCAAGAGATACCAGGTAGACATAGAAAGGACTGAGAGAAAAATGTGAAAGACAGAATCTGTAGTCTGTGATCTCACCACACTGGCTGAGCTTTCCACTGAAAACATTGTAGCATGATTTTTGATGTTTACATGTTACAAAGATTGTCTTTAAAATTATTGTAAATGATGCTACATGAAGGCATCTCTGGGCCATAAAAATCTAAATAACTGCTAGACAGTTGTTTTTACTTCTAGCTGATACTAAAATAAACAAATATGTGGTAGAATCATCTGATTAATCATTACTTGCTTATGACTGCTTCTCTGAGATAGAGAGGAAGAGACACATACCTGCCTGCACACTCCATGGTTAAGGCTCTACTCATGCCTAAGTGACTCACAGTCTGAATGTGGCTCAGATCCTTAGTTTTGTACTCTGTGAGCTAAAAGGGGTCCTTGAAATGGCATCTGCCTGTCTTTCATTCACCAGACTGAAAGATCAATCACTAGACTGAAGTCGTGTGTCAGCTTGAGTAAATGGTCCCCCACTATGTGGTGACACAATGCCCCTCCCCCCTCCATGAGCTGCACTATGATCTCAGAAACACTTGTTAGGCCTCAGACTTGATGAACAACATCTGGGTTAAGCTCCTCTTGAGCTTATCAGAAACACTGTCTGCTCCCAAGAATTTATGTTGTCTAACAATCCCGTTTTCTAACCAGCTGCCCTGGAAAATTATTTTTCTTCCCTGACTAACAACCCAAGTGGAACAACACTGTTGTTACTGAACTTTCAAGGAAAGTTACTGACCTGAATTGAGGTCAGGATGGAAAATTGCTACAGCTAAAGCCATCTCTCTTGCAACCCTATAAATAGTGGTCCTCAAGCAAGACTCTTTGAGCTCTCCTGGACCACAGCTGGCTGTGACCAGCAATCTCACTCCGAGTGGCACACCTCTCAGAGCCAGAGAACTCCATTTGCTGTACTTGAAGAACTGCTGCTGAACACTGACAATGGAGCCTTACTTCTCAAAGCTCAACCCTTCACCTATTGAGAAGATGCAAAGACATCCAAGGTGAGTACGTCACTGAACCGGAGGGGAATTTTTCACAGGTACATATTTGTACATACTCCTGCGCATGTGAGTGTGAATATGCTATAGTAAATGTATTATGAATGTTATGCTCTTAGATTCTTAAGTACATTAGATTCATAAGTTAGGCCTACAAAAGAGTTACAGTTGTGTTATAGTTAATTCTATAAACTTTTTTGTTAAATTGTTTAAATTGGGCTATCGATTAAGTGCTGTTTAGTGCTGTTAAAACCTTTAGGCATGAACTGTTGGTCAGGTCTGGGGCAAAGTTTGGCAAGGAGATGCACTCTCAAGCTTATGGCTCAGTGGGAATGTCCTTAATTCCTTTTTATCCTTACCTTGTCCTATCCTTAACTTTTTTTCATCCCCAGCCTACATGTAAATAATTTTATGTGTATTTTACTTTTAGAATGATAAATGTTAGATTTTAGTCTAATTTTTCTTTGTGTGCTTTAACCATTTAGGAATTAGTAGAGTGAACTTTGCCAATAAGCTTTGTTGTGCTTTCGCTTTTGCATTAAACCTGTTTTTGTCGATATCTTTTGCTGGTGATTGAGCGACCTAAACAATGAAAGACTAAATCCTGCCCTTTCTCAGCAGCACTCATAATGACAAAGAAACAAAGGAACTCCAATGTTCACAAAGTGCAGTGAACTGCAGATATCTCATGTGAAGGCACAGGATAACCAATCCTTCCCTGACATCTCCCATAGATGGTTGAATCTACCAGTGTCCTTCTCCAGGTAGGTATGTCTTGAGGGGGAACAGGGGACAAGCTAGTCCATACACAACAAAAAATTAATAACATTTATATGAATTCAATTTTGTGAAGATTAGTTACATTCTTCAAAGGGGATGAGGGTGATGATTTCTATTCCAGATACATTTTGCCTTTTCTCATTGAGAATTTGCCTGATCTGGAGACTTTTATCAGAATGCTATGAATCCCTGCAGATTAGGATTAATAATTAAAGTACTAATATATTTTTAACTTTGAAATTGCAAATGCAATCATAATACAGTTCCATAGAATTTACTTAGCGTGCTTGCTGCAAAAAGGGACCTATGATATTTTCACGATTGTTTAATATTGCAGATAAGCAGAATCGTTAAGTTCTTAATGGTGCCTAATAATAGCATTGCAAACAGTTTTCTAAGGAGGAAAGCTGTGTTGCTAAATTTATATGGTGTCACCTATCTCACCAAAAATAAGCCTTCTGAAGATTACAAGATTATTCTGTGTACAACACGCACGCACACACACATGCACACACACGCACTGACACACTCTCTCATCTCTTTCTCCCTCTGCTTACAGACATTCACACAGCAGCAATGCGTGATGCTCATCTTTTCAATGTGTAACAGCTTCAGCCTCACTGAGTTACCATTTTCCCTCCACAACTGTATGTACCTGGGCAGATGATGAAAATAAGATAAATAGTGAAGGATAGAGCAAGCTGACATTTTAATCACTGTTATTGCTCTAGTCACATTTCAATGTTTTGCTGAAGAGGAGAAACTGGAAAGAATGAGAGGTAATGAGATAAGGAGAAATGCTTGTCATAACGTGCCACTGCTTATCAGCATGTTCTCGTCTAAGCAGACACCACATATTTCTTTCAACACTTTGTACATTATCCTTCATACAAATATTCTAGAAATGAGGGAATTATTTACAGGGGAAAAAAAAAGTAGAGTAACCTTAGAGTGTGCTTTTGTTGTTGCTCATTTTTCAAAGTGTTGTTAATGATCGTGTATGTCACGTGAGGTTGCTTCTGCTTTCTCTCTAAAAGAATATAACTTCCAAATCAGGAAGAGGGTAAGAGGAAATCACTGAGGCTTCAACTTCATGGAGGATTAGTCAGGAGATGATTAGTAAGTAGGTGACCAGAACCTAAGTAATCTAAGAACTTTTTTTTTCTCCTAGGAGGGATTTATTAAATCCAGGAAATCTTTTTAGCTATTCAGATTGCTATGACAGTTAGTGGCTGAAATGGGAAATTTCACCAAGTTCTCTCATCAGATAAGTATTTGATGACTGGGTTTAAAAAGGACACAGTCAGATTCCTATCTAACTCAGTGTGCCAAGGCTCCGGCCAGAAATGATTTTGCCAAGCCTTATCTTAAAAGCAGACAGTCACATTCCTGACCTATGACAGAAGGAGCAGTCTCTCCCTAAGCACTCTTTGCTATTTGAGTATTTTTACTTAAGCAAATGTAGAAGAGACAAAACCAGCTGGTTCATTTATTTTGCCAGAAGGTCTTACATAATTGTTCACACCCATCTTTTTTCCAATGGCCAAATGACAGAACATTTGAGGCATCCAAATGAGAGATCTCACGGAGTCTCCATCCATCTCTAATGCGCAACAGAGCCACAGTTTGCAGGGAGATGCTCTCTAACCCTCCTGGACGTGGCTGTAGAACCAAGTCACTCCTCTGCTTCTCAAATGGTAAAATTTATTGCTCTATACAAGAGCAAAAAACAGTCTTTTTTTTTCATAATAAAGGTCTCAGGAAGAGTATGTTCTTAAGAATTCTTTCTCTTCAAGACTTGGTTTTGTGGTTATCTTTATTGTTTTTCTAGTCAAAAACTTTCTTGATTTTGGGTCAGACAATTCTTTTTTATAAGACTTTTTTATTTTTATTTTTTTAACACGAAGACAAAGTTATTTTGACATAGACAGTGAGGTGTGTGGATTTCCTGAAAGAATCTGTATTTTATGGCTCTAATCTACCTGAGAATTAAAAAGTTATATTAATTAATTGGAGGAGTTTCATTGGTTTTGTTGTTCATTTATTTCCCTTTCAATTTAGTCTGAATTCTTCCCAGTGTAGTATAACTACCAGGTTCAAGAATTGCTTAATATTCATTATGTTTTAAAAACTAAATCTTGTTTTTGTTGAGACTTCTGCTAATGGATATATTTACATCATATTATGACTTCACTGTTGTGAAGAGGCATTATATTCCTGTTGCCAACAATTATCTCACTTTATCCATACACTGTTATGAAGTGATAGTAATATGATATTCAAGAAAATAATATGATGTGTCTTCAATGCACCCAGGAAATACAAGCCTATCTTATTAAACAGTTTGAGTCCCAGCATTTTTGAACTTTTGTAATGATGTCCTGCTTCTCTTGTAGGAAAGAAAATTATATTAATCAGTGTGAAATAATTTGGAATACTTTTGTCAGGACAAGCTTTGAGAAAATTTTTCATTGCACCATGTGTAATTACAACTTAACCATCTTTGAACATTTGTGGTAGCAATGTTCATGGACCGAGCTCACCTCAGTCAAAATATTTGTTGAAAGTGTTTTCCAAATACATATTTTGTGTCTCTATAATGACATGTACTAAAGCACAGCAGGACTCCCTTTCCAGTTAACATATATGTTCTACACTGAGAATTACACTCCCTGATGAGTCACTAAATACTTGGATTTGGAGTCACTATTGAATACGAAAAACTCTAAAGAATTTAATAGACATCGTACTAATAGCAGTCTTGGGTTTATTAGATTTCCACCCATTATCTTCCCTCTAGCAATTCACACAAACTTGGTTCTTTCACAACACTTGAGAGGCTCTTTGCCTCCTTTCCAGCTAATGAGACTTTATACTGCTTTACAACAGTGCCTTTCTCAAATGCATGCAGACTTGCACCATCATGTGTCTCAGCTATGTGTGATTTTCCCTACAGAGTGGGTCTTCTGCTGTGGGATATAATCTGAATCTGGGAGAAGGAAGGGAGTTCAGCTCAGCATGTTCCTGTTTTGTTTTCATGCACTACATTCCACTAGGGCTGCAGTCTGTGTTAAATATGTATTATAACACTACAAAATATACAAAGTCCAAAAGAAACCCTAAAGGATGGAGGGGCGTATATGAAAAATATACCTAAGTGGGGACAGTGTTTGTACTTTAGTTTGTTTACAGGCTTAAATAAAATTCCTCGAATATTTTCAATCTTGTGTTCAAAACACTGTAAGTAAAATTTTATCTGATTCTTCATGACGAACTGTTTAAAATGTCTTGTGAATTACAGTACAGTGTAAGTACTGTACTAGATGCAGACAAATGGAATTTTTCCCACTGAAATATACATTGATTATCAAATGATAAATCCATGGCTGTTTATCTACAGGGAAAAAAACATTGGATCTCTATTCATTATCTGTAAAATTTTTCAGCAGTCTTCAGGGAAATACAAAAGACCACTGTACTCCCACAAAGGCCCTATGTCTATGGAATTAAAAAAAAAAAAAAAGTTTCCTTCTT
This sequence comes from Pyrocephalus nanus, assembly GCA_038380795.1. Classification (NCBI taxonomy): domain Eukaryota; kingdom Metazoa; phylum Chordata; class Aves; order Passeriformes; family Tyrannidae; genus Pyrocephalus; species Pyrocephalus nanus. The sequence continues at coordinate 47,623,112 of CM076260.1, forward strand.
AAAAATTAACTAACATTATCCAACATTTCATAATCATGTCCGCATATCTGAGAAATCTTTGCTAATGGGAATCTGAAATGGAGAGTAAAAGTGCTGCCCTCATTTGATTTTTGTCTGGCCTAGCCAATAATACAGTAATTGATTTTACATTACTTTTCAGTGGCTTAAGGAGCTGTAATTAATCTCCTTACAGTTTTGTTAAATGCAAATCCCATAAAGCTGTCTAATATGCTTATGAGACCAAAACACCAGGCCAGTGGCTTAGAACTGTCCCATGCTGCTAAGAACACCCCTTTGTGTAGCTTTTACTGATGAGCTTACAGGCAGGAGCGGTGAGATGGTGAAAGCTGAATTCTATGATTTAATGATCGTGTCTTGCACAAATGCTACCAAACATAAACAAAACAGGGAAAGATTTTAATTTTAATTTTAATTTAAAAAAAATTATTTTTTTAATTTTTAATTTGAATTTTGTCTGTTGTTCGAGACTTTTTGTTTGTTATAGGATGGCCAGTTAGAGATAATGAGTGTTTCTTCTGGCCTAATATCATCTCGGCAGAAGATTCAAAGGGTTAACACTTGGGCTTCCGGATACTGTCAATGCTCAGAGCTCTGCAGACATCTCTGAATATATGGAGGATGATAATCTCAAATTTTGAGGTGAAAAGAAAAGTGTTAATACAAATGCTTACTTGCTAATTTTGAAGTAAAGGATGTTTTCTTGTTAACCTAATCTAAAGACCCAGTGTGCCAATTTACCAAAGGGCAAAAAAATCCTTAGCTGGAGAAACAAAAGACATGCTATGTGATTAAAGGCTACTGAATCATTTGCTATTTTATGGTAGAAATTGCATAGAGAATGCAAAATTACCATGTATACATTTTTATATTCTAAGCTTTCTAACAGAAAACCTTTAAATAGCATCAGTAAAAAAATAAAAAGAAAGATCTGACAGGAACACATAGCAGCTTCAACGCTGAATATAGATTTGGCTCCTTCAAGTGTGGATTAAAGTGAGCTTGAAATGAAATAAACAGAACAGCTTCAGAAATGTAAAGCTGAAGGGAAGTCATCCATCACAATGGAGGAATGTTTGATCTGATGTACAGTAGTTTAGCTCACAAACTTCATTGCTAAAAACATCTATCTCTGTGCTCACTGGAAGTTCTAATAATACAAGGCATGTCCTGAAGAAATTCAATATGCCAAGTAATTGTGAGCATCAGTCTTATGGAATGTGTAAAAAATAGAAACAGTGGACATCTAGATACATTCTGTTTCTTCTGTGCTTGACGAGAATGAAAAATAAGTCCCATAACAACACTTACATAAAATGTCTCAGTTATTTCACGAGTTTTTATATGATATTCCATTCTAAAAGAAAATGTTTAAGTGTCTGTTTCTTAACTGTATGCTGATTGGCAACTGAATGTTCTTGGGAACTTTCCTGGCTTTCTTCTGCTTGTTCTAGACACTCCAGTCTTAGTAATCAATTAAAGATTTTATTATGTTTATTACATATTGCAATTTCCACAGTATTCTGCTATGTTGAGGAATCCAGTCTGCCCCAGAGGGCTTGTCTTCCAAAAATATTAAGCAGGCGGCAGTTCAGAAATAACCTGAGATAACTGGTTATGTTCAGCCTTGTGACAGATTATTTTTAAATACCTAGTTAAGTGTCATCCAGAAATAGCCCTCAATAACAAATCTGATAATTTTATCAACTTGTTTTTTTCTTCTTCCTTTTCAATCATTTTAATTTATAATGTGTGAACAGAGTATCCTCCTTCCAGGCAACAAAAAAGAAGCTATTTTGACACTTTCAGGGTAGAAAGAAAAATGCCATTTTTTCCTTAGAGAACATAGTTATAATTTCTTTGATGCTTCAAGGTTAATCTCTGCTGTTTGAAAGAGATTACGCTTTGACTATGCTGCATCTTGACCTCTAATGCACCTGTAAAATGCAATGGCCTAAAGAGAATAAAAAACTTTTGGTAAATTCATAGCCTCATTGCAGCATGAACAAACACTCAAATCTGGGGTACCAGTCCTTCTCCAGAATATATATGAGATGCAGAAGCATGAAAACAATATGCACAAATCTCTAGACTGATAAAGATGTAGAAACATAGACAGCTAAATAATCCTGTACTACTAGGCAGTAACTGCAAGTAAAGGCTACACTGACAAAGAAGTAAAGTGTCTCACAAAATCGTGTTGAAAGAAGTTGTTGTAACACTCTATCATAGGATTTCTTCATATTCAAATTAGAGAAAAACATAAAGATTGTATTGAATTTAGTTTTAGTACTTCTATAACAATTGTAAATAGAAAATTTTCAGATTTCTCTGAATTTAATACATGTGTTTTGTGATTTGTTTTGGGTTTTGATGAGTTTTGGGTTTTTTGGTTTTTGTTCTTTTAATTACGGCTATAGATTTGATGTTTTCAGACTTGAAAACATTGATTAGATGATCATCTTTATTGGAGATAAAAATTCGCCTTGGCAAAACACACAGCCTTTAATTTAATTGATTTTTTTCTTATTTTGATGTCTTCAGACTTCATGAAAGTTTAAAAGGTGAGCTTTGACCCCTTCTATTTTCGTGAGTCACTGATTAACTCCCATCTTTCAACAGGTGGTCCTCAAAGTCACTGGGGCAGCAGCCATAAATGTAGAAATGGGTGGTTTTTCATGTATATCTATTCTATATGACAACCATAATATTTAGCTAGATACCAAAATATCTGAATAGAGAAGAAAGACCATATTTATTAAAAAGATACATAGTGAATCAATATCAGTAATCTTTTTAGAAAATACTTGGAATTTTGAAGTGGTTGTAGATGCTTCTTCTTCCAAATACTTTTCCCTTTTTATGTGTTGTGTTTACATATATTAGTGTAGACAGTAACTCCCTCATTTATTGCTTGTCTCTACTTCAATTTCTTTACCCATTAAGTAGGCTTTCAGAATATTTAGATTACAATTTCCTAGTCTATGTTTTTAGTAACGCAGGCATATGCCTTCTTATTAAAAAACCCAATCTTATTCTCCTGGAGAATGTGATTGGTTTCAAAGGTAGATGCCAAACCCGTATTTTTGTTTTGTCCTTTATCAACTACCTTCTAGCTGGAGAACCACTTCTTTTCAGCACAAATCTTCCAACCAGCTGTCACCAGTGCACACAAGAACATTACCACCCTAAAGCTTGTCAGTTCAATTTTGCACTTATCTTCATCACTTGCTGTCTTATGGAAAGTCTCATTACTCTTCCCACTTCTCCAAGTCAGGTCCTAGATCAATATAACAAAAGAAGTATTACAGCTTCCAGGAGGTAAAACACCCAAAGAGTTTTAATTTAAAATCCCTTCTAGTGATGCCATAATATCACCAAACCATAGAAAGCTATGGTATGGGCAGTTTTAATACAGTCATGAGTTAACACATGGAAGTGTCGAACGACTCAAAGAACATTTAAGCTCAGGAAGGAAAGGGGTGAGATCTGTGATGGCTACAGTAGTGCACATATTTATACATGCTGTATAGTCAGATGCCTCTAACAGAATTTTCTGGAAAACAGCAAGGTTAACAACAAGCGTGACTGATAATTTGTTCCTAGGTGTTGCTTAGGAGGGAAAAATGGGTCTTAGTACTCTTATAGTAGCATTAATGGAGGTGTCACTGTTGGAGATAGTTTATGAAAGATTTAATAAATCTGGACATTTTAATACATGCTTACTGCTGTAAAAAAAAAGGTTTACCAAATTAATCAAGTTGGTAATACTACATAAAAGATATTTCATGAAGGCTTACGTTGAAAATATTTTAAACAATCAAGCTGCTTTCAGTGACAAAAAGCATCCTCAAGCTGCCTGAATTACAAAATCAGGTACTATGTCAATAACAAACACAGAAAATTGACCTCACAAATTAAACTAGTTATTGCAGTACTCACAAACAGTATAGAACCTTTATTAATTCTGTTCTTGTTGTCCATGCACCCTTCCTAACTCATACAGGAAATAGGGAAATCCTGTCAAAGGGTGGTAGCAGTATCTCACATCATGACTGTCTGGAAGCCTTGCCTGAAAAGTTTTATCTTAAAAATCATTGTGTCTTAGTAACAGAGAAAGATTGAACATTAGTAGTTTCAACAGCTGCTATATTAACAGTTGCTAAATGCAAATAATGACTATGGTAACTATCTGAAATGGAGGCAGGTGTCTGGCATCTAAGTTTATTCTGTAACCCAAATCTTTCAATAGCAGAAAATGGAAATGAGAATACTGACGCATTTTGTGTGGGGCTTAACAGCACTAACACTGCTGGACTGCCCTGAAAAATATCCCGCTTTACTCATCGTCTCTATTCTGAGTTTGCATCTGTCTGTCATTATAAACCTAAAAGCAGCTCTAACACCACACATAGTAATATTTCCTAGCCACTTAAATTTTTAAAACGTAAGTTGCAAAGATCATGTTAAGTAATTTAACACCTTAATAGGAAATACAAAAACACAGCTAGAAATGTACAGTCTTTTTTTCGTCACACTGTTTTAAATGTGTATCTCAGGAAGCTAGAGTATGAATTGTGTGGCTGGAGCCAGAAATACCTCATAAAAATGAAAAATATAAACAAGTACCTCAGGTATATCCTTTTGCTGAAGATCCCAGCTGTGATGGTCTTACCAGTTGCTGGAGGATTGGCTCCTCCGTTAATTAAGGAAAAATGGAAAATATGACAGTTTCTTAAGGAATATAGTTATGACTGACAGAAAAGACAGTATAAGCATAAAGGAGCTTCCTAGTGATCCAAGAGAGAGAGAATAATCCTTCCTTGTCACTGCAGATGAGTTTATGTTTCAGCTCCATTCAAGTTATAGAATATCATAGTACAATAATTGACAGGAAAAGCAGCAGATTCATCACTTCAGAGAGCCACGTACAATGGATAAACCAGCTCTGGCAAACAATTCCCTTAAGAAAGGCAAAGAAAAGACAACACCTGAGCTGAACTTAAAAATTATTTGGCTAATCTTTTAACATATGTTCAGCTATATAGAAAATCCCTCAGCACTCCTGCAACCAATTAAATATGTCTCCTGCTTTGCAAGGTCTCCCAGTCTAACCAATTAACATATATTATTAAGCCGAGAGTAATTTTTTTCAGGCTGTATTTAGCACTGAAATATGTTGACTTTATTAACTGACAGCTTTTGATTGCTTGAAAGTTAATCTTTTTTTTTTTTTTTCCAGTAACACTAATGACATTTTTTCTCTCATTCTATGAACTCTGACTCACATCATGGAGATGCATCATCTCATTTGAGGCTACCACAGAGTAGGTCTTCATATAACTGCCTATCACAAGGAGGTCACTCTGTGTGAGTGGATCCAAATATTTGAATGTGTTCATTGTCTTCCAAATTAGCCTAAAAGACAGAAGAATTTCGTATACATCTTGATATATGGCAGAAAACATTTCAGAAGCTTTCCCCCCACAGATAGCATGGCTGTCAGGACATGACTGTTGGAATAGCCACTTCAGTACCTCTCACTGTAATTTGCAAAAAGAAATACAACCAAGACAGGAACAAAGGCCTACTAAACAGTTGAGGTTGGGATCTGGTAATGCTTCTTTACACAGAAACCATGGATGACAACAACTTAAAATTAGTGTCTGCGGAAAGCAATGTTTAATATTTTACAAAGGCTATCAGAGAATTTTGCTTATGAGAGCCCTTGTAACAACAGCATCATCAGGAAGGCTCCCAGGGCTAAGAAATTAAGTTCCGCTAGGACATTTATGTCCTTTGAAAGATTTAGAGACTTTTGAGAGAGCTAAAAAACTCAGTAGGGGATCTCTCTTCCTATGCTGCCTCTCCTTCTCCCATGGTGATAAAAATAATATTATACTTTAGCATATGTAATCTGTAGCATTCATTGATTCGTACCTAATGTGTGGGCACTTATCTGAAGAAGCCGTTTTTCTTGACCATCTCAAGCTTATTCTTAGCAGTAGTGTCAGCTACAACTAGAGTCAACCACACCTTGTGTCAGCTTTAAAGAGTTGCAGGTTGTTTGTAGAGCTACACTGCCGTAGTAGGCTCTGTTCCTGGTGTGGTGGATCACTCTCATGACTGTGCAGCACTTTTTCATAGGCTACATTATGGGAGACTGATCCTAATTAGTAGTCAATCTCAGTTTTGGGGGAGAAGCAGCCATATATTGCCATCTTCAGTGTCTTGGTCATACAAACTGAAAAGATCTCCTTTTTTCTTTTTTTTTTTCTTTAATCTTTTCTTTTAGTCTGCTTTATGGCAAATTTACTGATAAATACAAGATTTATTGAACCATTTTTCCAGAATTAGTGCTTTAGACATTCAATTAATATTGTATTAGTCCATATTAATTATTGTAATCATACATTCTATGCATTACCAACAAATGCTCAAATGCAAATGTGTCACATTATCTTTTGATCTTAAAAGATTTAGAAATAAACACTTCAGTGATTTGAACATGAATTCCAGCATTTGAAAAGCTCATCTTGTGTGGGTTTTCTTCTCTTTAAATTTAATTTTGAGATTAGGATTCCAAACCTTAAAAATTTAGCTTATTGAAAGAAAGTCATCACAGTCCACACTTATACTGACACAAAACAGAATTCAATACAATAATATATTACTTAAATTCCCAAATTATATTTTCACCTAATTCAATGTGAATGTAATCCACACTGGAAACTGAAGCTGAAAGAAAGAAACTTGGTCATTGTTAATTATTGGTGCAAGAGATGAATCAGCTCCATGTTATCTTCATTTGAATTCTAACATAGAAGAGCGTAACTTAGGTTTAAACACAGACACAGAGATGTGCACGAGAGCCATATGCTCATCTCTTGCCTACTTGGGACTAAGATGGTTGCAACTTTCAAAAATTGTAGCTCACTTTTTTGTTACTTGTTTGTTGTTTGTTGTTGTTGAAGAACATTTACACAGTGACAAAGCTGCAGCTACCATTTAAGATGCACACTGATTCCACCTTCAGTGCTTTCTTGTACCTTTAGGCAATAAGCTTTGGGCAAACATTTTTTGTATTTCCTATAATATAGCTCTCATATAATCTATTGTGGGACAGCAGTTGACTCCACTGAGTTTGTTGGTTTAGACCTTCTTTCCACCCTCTTTCTTACTTTAGTGTGTTGTATGATAACTTCCTGGTCCCTACTAGGCTAGCAAGGGACAAAATAAACTATTCAGCCCAACCTCTGCTTTCCTTTATACCTCTTCATCCCACTCCCTTAAAACAGACTATATAAAATCTTCCCTGTACAAACCTTGGCCCTGTCTGTTCAGATGGAGCTCTTGCCCCCTAATATTCTGTAAATGTTTCTGATGTCAGTCCCCAAAATTGGTGAGTCTAATGCCAACTCTTTAAGTTCTCTTTTACCCTGAAGTTTTGGACCATTGCCTTTTGTCATTGGTTTGTAATGAAATTTGATTTTTAGACCAGGAATGGTGTATTTGAGCTGTGTTCTTGCCTTGTCATTCCTTTGATGCTGACATTTCAGATCAGCACTATCTGGCTGTGCCTCTGTCCTGCTTCTTGTTATTCTGTTGGAGTGGGCTGTTTGGAGCTCACCCAAGAACTGCGATAAGGTATCTGAAAACGTGTTTTGCAAGGTGACATGCTCAGCTGAGACAATTAGCTATTGTAAACTGCAGCAAATGATTAAACATCATAGTGTCTTACTGTGGGTACTGACAAAGCAACAGGGTGACTGACTGGATGAAAGCACCAGTTAAAAGATAGACAGCAGAAGCAAATGGGAAGGCAAAGAATTGTTGTGGTCTGGGATCTAGGTAGTACTTCCTAAGGTGACCTTTCTGTGAGGCAAAAATCTCTTGCTGCCCTTCAGAAAAACAAATACAGCCCATGGGAAAGTGACAGATCAAGACGAAACCAGGGCAGGTGTTGATCCATGAAGTAATGAGAACAAGGACAGGTTGTTTGCATAGGTTTGGGGTGAGCAACCCTTGGCCCCCAAGGGTCTGACCAGATAAACTCAGAAAAGATGTATTCAGCTGTGACCAGGTGCAGTCAGGGGAAAAATAGTAAGCATGGGGAGGAGAAGACAAAGATGCCAAGAGGTCAGAAAATTTCAGGGGAGCTGAGGCCACAAATCCTTCTTTCCTGGAACCTCTTCCTGTGTTCCTCAGGAGTACAGTATCGACACTTCCATCTCAGTTCCTTTTCCCCACTCTCTCTTCCCTTTGTTGCTATAGGCCCTGCTAAACAGCAGTGTTTCACATCCAAGTATCCCTATCCTCTTCTCAAGTTTCCAAGAATTGGCAGATAGCTGGGGGAGGTCCTGCTCCTTATGTGGGGGAATCTCGGGCCCAGGCCAGGGAAAACAGCCAGAAAAGAGTTTAAGAGGAAGAGCTATTGTTACCGAGAAATGTCTCCTTCTCATCTTTCCAGTTGTCCCTCCTGTGTTTGGCAGTAGCACCAGAAACCCAATTACAAAAATGAGGTGGGTATTTGTTGATCATCCTGGAAAGGCACAATTTTCTTTCCTCAGGGATACTCAGAACAGGCAGTTTGCCATCCCATGTTTGCTGTAACACTTTTTTGTATCCTGCCTCACTCTGGGATTTCATAAAGTTGTATATCTACCTTATATTATTTCATAGAATCATGGAATTGTTTGGATTGGAAGGGAACCTTGAAGTAGACCTGGGAAGGCCGTTTGCCATAGCCTGTCCACATATCACAGTGTTACCAACATACCATGTAATGGTATGAGGTTGTGCCAGGGGAGGTTAGATATTAAGAAAAGGTTTTTCACCCAGAAGGTAGCTGGTCACTGGAAAAAGCTCCCCAGGGAAGTGGTCACAGCCTGTCTGAGCTCAACAAGTGTTTGGACAATGCTCTCAGGCACATGGTAGGGCTATCCCATGCAGGACCAGGAATTGGACTTCAATGATCCCAGTGGGTCCTTCCAACTCAGGATATTCTGTAATTCTATGATGTTATGTTTATTTCCTTTTGGGATCATGCCTTGTCAGTGCCCTTAATACTCCAGAGATTTCTGTGTGCTCAGTTATCAGTGTTATTAGAATACCAGTGCAGCTTATGTGAAGTGAAAGGATGTGAAGGATGCTAGAAATCTTTTGGATTTCCTATAAGACAGCAGGAAAACACATATAAATAGCAACAGTGACAAGCCTGCAAGAATTATCTGTGCATGCATTTTGTAGTCTTGATGATAGACTGACATTTATTCTTGAAGGTGAAGGATAGAATGGGAGTGGAAGGGCAAGATTTTGTTTACAGTAAGTAATAAATTGTCAGTGTTTCACATCCCCATGATTACTTTTGTTGACCTCTGGAGAGGTCATAACCCCCTCACTGAAGAGACCCTGGCGTCAAACACAACTTTACAGACTCAAGGAAATATTGTTACTGGCTTTTTATTGCATAGAGCTTTCCCTATGAACTAGCTGTGAGGTTTTTATTTTTGACTGATCATCTTTGACTGATCCTGACTTTCCTAATGATATTATGCTGTTGGGATTTTGGTGAAAGCAGGGCAAGGAATCAATCCTTTCTTTGCCCTTTCACTCCCTTTCCTCCACTTCTTCTTCCTGTCTGCTCAGAATTAGTGTTATTTATTTAAATTTTCTTGCATGACAACACCAAAACGAAAAAAGTATTGTCATAAAGGTGTCTTGTTTAAAATTCCTGACCAAAGAATCAGAACAGTATGGATGAAATGAATGAGTTTGATTTGATCTTCTCCAAGGGCCTGAATTCCAAATGTACCAATCTTATTAGGTGCTTATTAGGCTGAGAAGTGGAGATTTCCTTGATGATGGAGACTGGAAGGTGGGGGAGGATGGCTCATGTACCACCTTCAGATTGGCAGATGAGGTATTAGCAGCTCTCTCCAATGAACTGTATGAGCCAAGTGAGACTGAGAGACATGGTAGCATCAGGAGAAAGCGACAAGTGACAGCAGAGCTTTTGCTGCAGAGAACAGGGGCTCCAGCTGCTTACTTGATCTGCTGTTGGGGGAATATGTTCTTCTTGCTAGGGGGATAGGTTTGGGATCTGTGGGAAGAATGTCAAGTTTTGTCTAGCCCTCAGGCAACAGCAGACCCCTTCTACTTTTTCATTTGTGCGTCAGTGATAGTTTCAGAGAACACCAGGAGTATATCAAGCATGACTACTGGGCTCTGGAGGAGACAATCAAGAGCACACAAGTCCAGGTGGTGTATCCTTCATCCTGATGGGGAAGCTAGGGCTTGAGAAGGAGTGGACATATCCTATAGGTCGACAGCTGATTGTACAGATGGTGTCAACAGCAGGACTTTGGTTTCTATGACCCTCAGATATTTCTTGAGGAAATCTATCTGCTATGAAGAGGGAAGATCCACACAGTTAAGTGGTGGAAAAGCCAACAGGCTGGCTGAATTGATGAGGACACCTTTAAACTAGGAACAATTGGAGAGAGACATAAAGAGCTTCTATCCAGTAAGAAAGTCCAATCCAGCATATTCTATGATTCTATGACAAGTCTGGCAAGCACAGTGTGACGTGGAGAGAAAGAGACCTCATAACTAAGTCCAGCAAAGGGCCATGATGTTAATCAAGAATTGAAGCATTTGTCATACGAGGAGAGTCTGAGAGAGCTGGGCTTGTTCAACTCGGAGAAGAAAAATCTCAGGGGTATCTTCAATGTGATAAATACCTGATGCAGAAGTAGTAAAAAGCATGGAGCCAGGACTTTCCCAGGGCATACAGTGATAGGACGAGAGTCAGTGTCATACGTCATATCTCTGTGTGTATAGAAGTGGAACTGTCCAGTTAGGTAGAGGTGCAGAAATTAACACAAAGTAACATGGCTAGAGTAACATTAGGGAAACCAATTTAAAAAAATACTTTACTATTGAATTCTTGCTGTAGCATCTCAGAAACATTACAGCTTAGACTAGACTAGAAGACTATTATAAGTAAAACCCACTGCCTGAAGTAATCATGGTTTATCTTATACAAAATTTTAATTTGACCAAAATCATCAGGTTCATCATTGCCTCCACAATAGAGCCCCAGAGGCTAATTCAGTGGAGATAAGGAATGATCACAAGGATACCCCTAGAACAGAAACTGTGGAATACCCAGGGGGAGAACAGTGACATACTTAAGATTTAGTTGTGGATATGGAATTTTAAATTAATCTGGCAGTTCTAATTGCTGACTTCTATATTTGAACATGAACATGACGTTTTACTCATCTCCTCTATGATGCTACTTGTTTATTCCCATTTACTGTTTTAAGATGCTGCTTTCAGCTTTCTGCATTCAATACCTCTCTCTTTCCTTTTTCTTTAAAAAAGTGCATTTCTGAGAAACTTTTTTCATCATCTCTGACTTAACGGTCAGACTGTCTTTGACCTCTGCATTTTTCACTCTCAGCTACTTTTCCTTGCATAGATCACAAAGTTGTTACTTCAGAACCCTTTGTTCTTGACATGAATTTTAGGCTGATCTGTTTTCAACTGCTATGTTTTTGTTAAATTCTCCTAAAAAAACACAATATAATAATGTACTGAGTGAACAGACCATTATATTTATTATATCAGATGGCTTTCATTCTTCATGCTGTACAAATGGTTACTTTATTTGTTAAGAAAATCTAAACACAACCTCCTCGGTTGTTTCTTAAGTTGCATCTTGTGACCTACTATTCTTCTAGCTTAACATGGTATCCTGGGTTACACGAAGACTCTGGTATCCACCTTTTCTTTTATCTTTTCTACAAATAAGCCTACTAATTTAGACTGTGGGGAGGGACTTAAGACAAGGGTGGTACTCTATTATGTTAGAGGAAGAATATATCCACCAGTGTGAAAAGACTGGAAGGCCGATGGCTCAGAGGGCTTGCACACCTGCCACCTCAGGCTATGGGCTTGATACTGTTTCTTTGTCCTTACACAAATGACTCATCTGTGATAACTCCTCTTGGGAAGACATCAGGACAATTCACCTACATGGCCTGATATATTCCTCTCTGCTGATGGCCATAATGGATCCACCTGTGCTTAGAAGGTATCACTGACCCTTGAAATTAATCATCCAGTGAAGAACTCCCTGCCCCAGAGGAGGTACCAGAGATGTTCCCATCTACCCTGAGGCCAACACTTTTCCTTTTAAAGCAGCACACATGGATATTCAGAAACAACTATGCATGTTTTCCATGCTAGACAGGGAGGAGAGAAATAAAGTCTTCACATGTAGGACCTGCATCTTTTATTGAAACAGTGAGGGTGTTTGTTAGTCATCTTAACACACCCGTAGTAGAGCTTGGTGGAATCCTATCACCTTTTTACTCCTCACTGACAGTGTGGACAAAACAGGTATTCGCAAGAAGACCCATCTGCTCAAAATTTTTTTCTGAGACTTTTAACATCTAATTAAATATATATATATGTATATACTTCCTTGAAATATTCAAAATATATGCACTCTGCCAAGAGAGCAGGGTGTGGGATACTACAAGTATTGAAATACATTAGCCTTGGACTTCTAAATTTCTGTCAATGATAGTCACCTAGGAGCCTGGCAGACCTTTAGGTATGGTTTGTTATCGTCTATACAGCGACAGGCTGATGTGGCGACTGATGAACGATAACAATTACTATATCCATGTGACACCATATATGACAGCTAGTTCAAGAGTGCAAAACCAGAAAATTCTAGACTAAAAAGAATAATTTTTAAAAAATTAAGCACAGTTACTGGTTTTAGAGGTTCTCCAACAAATTTAGCTGAAATACTGTTACTAAACTTCAAACTCTAATGAAAGAAAGGGAAATTACATTTCTAATCTTTTCCATGAAAAAGTATTGTCTGATGATTTCCCAGCACTTCTTTTAAGCAATAGGAAATTTATCGGATTTTATTTGATTTTCTCTGTGTTCAAAGAAAAATGTGAAGGTTTCTGGGGGAAAAAAAATCATAATTCACATCTGCTGTCTTGCAGTAAGCAGACTTGGCAATCTTGGCTCCTATGGGGTCAACATATTTTCTTTTTTTGTACTCGGAACCTTGGTGCTGTTTATAGATATGTGGAGTTATAAGATTTTAAGTTTTGTCTGGGCGTCATATGGCCGGACAACATATAATCCCTTAGCTAAAATTCATAGGAACTGGTCAGAATAATAAAGATATGTTTTAAAGCTTTTTGTCGTCCATCTTCTTTAGATACATTTGAAAATCTTGGTTACATGTAATGACTTTAAACTGAAGCATAAGTTATGTTTCTGACAGTGATTTTTTAAAAAGAGTGTTCCCCTTTCTCACAAATAACAACTGGGAAACCAACAACAACAAAAAAAGTAATAATAATAAAAAGAGAAAACAAGTAAGAAGGTGTAACCTTTTTTCACATCAAAAAATCAAAATAATTTTTTTAACTATTCTACAAAATAACAGTGAGAAATATTTACAAGGGATTTTTCAGATGATGTAGCCATTTCAGTTTATTTTCCTTATCAGATATATTTTTTCAATGAAAAGCCCTCAAGCAATGCTTTGAAATGCACTTGCTTTTTTCTCTTTGATAACGGAGGTCTAAAATACCTCAATTTAACTTTTTCTTTTCCCACCTTCTTTTCCTGCTGGGTCAACTGTTGCTGTGTGGCATGATCTGCAAAGAACTGACGGCACATTTCTTATGCCTGAAGCCTGTCAAAGCAGAGTGAGAAGTTCAACCATAGCCTCACACCAGGCAGTCTCACTAGCAGCAGGGGCACTGAAACTGCCAAGGAAATTAAATGCCCAGAAGCTGTGATTGGCATTTTGAAGGAATACATTTTCAAAAATACTGAAAAGTGCTTTCAACGGTGTCCTGATCACTTCTAATTTTAAGTCTCATTTAAACACTTTTTGCTATTTTTTGAAAATAAAAATTTGTTATATTTCTGTCTCAGTAAGATTTCATAAAAGGTCCCACTCCAGCACACATATAGTTAAACATAACCTCCTGAATACTTGGTTCATCTTAATTCATATTGACACTGACTCCTGCACATTAGGCCCTAATGTTTTCAGGGTGCAGAGCTCCTCTTTGAATTTGTAGAATAAGTATGAATGAAAGAGGGAGAAGAAGGATAAAAATTACTAGACTATCTTGCTTAAAGGTATTTAGTACAACATGAACATTTTTATATCTTGCCACAATTTCCAATATTGCATTTTTGTTTATATCTTCAATCAAAGTTTAAATCAAAATATCAGAGTTGTCTTATCTGTACTGATGTGTTTTGAAATGTTTCACTTAGATATTTCATGGTTGAAAATAAAAATTACAAAATTTAAAAAGTCCTTCATTTCTCATACAAAAAGTATTTCTCTGAGGTAGACTTTATTAGACATCAGAGTAATAAATGGCTTGGTATTGCAGATTTTATGACAGAATCATCATATTTAGTCGTTTAACCACAGATGTGAAATTTATGTACACAAGACAAAGAAATCAGATAGAGAATAACTATGGGCAAGGTAGAAGATGAATCATTATTATTTGTCAGACAATAGCATACTTTAGAGAGAGGAGGGGGTTTGCATTTGTAAGGGAACCAATAAATCAGAGTGAAGGCTCCCATTTCCTCTGGTGTGCTAGTTTTTTACTCATTCTTTGCTAGCCCCACAATCCAAACTTTTACTAAGGACACATCTGAGCTCCTGACACATGTTCAAATAAATAGGAAAATGCCTATATCGTCAAAACAACAGAAAGAGTCTTCTTTAGTCTGAGAAGCAGTGTGTCTGTAGAACATGTATTTAATTAAGTCTTAATGGACAAGAATATTGGCAAGCTGCTCTTGGTGTTGGTGCTGATATAAAACAATTGCTCATGGTTCAGGCTGACTTCAAAAGGAGATCATCTAATTGAGATGACTGTTGGAAATGCTTCTCCCTAGGTGTTAGCTGTGCTTCATTCCCTCCAGTCACTAACTCAGCCAGTTTGTTTGCTCACACAGCTCATATTGTCTCTGCAAGGGAAAGAATGGATTTTTAAAAGAAATCTTAAAAATATAAAGGCAAACCCTTATGTAAAATCTAAAAATGTGAGTACTTAGGGATTTTATTGACCTGCACCAGCAGATTAAGAGTAAGAGAAATGTATTACTGCATATTTATTTTTGTTAAAGAAATTACACAAACAAAACTATGCAAAAAAATTAGAACAAATAATTTTCTTCCCAGTTACTCCATCATGTCATAATTCCATTAAAATATTTATTTCCCAACTTGTTAGGAACTTCCTTTTTAAAAAATTTCTGTGTTATAGTTTATGCTTTGACTTTGCTCATTCTGCGCATTACAGAGATCCACCAATCATGTTTCAAAGTACTTCTATCCAGCCACTTAAACTGAGATGACTAATACCATCTGAGCTGTAGTCTGCCATGAACAGACCATGCTTCAGTATCTCCATCACAGCAAAGAAACTCCAACAAGATATCTGCTTCTCATTGCTGTGGTTTATGATACATCAGAAAAACTCTCTTTCTTAACAGGATATTCCTTGGATCCTTTCCTAGAAGTCAGGGGATTAGATGCAAACCAGCTTCCAACCTTTCAGCCTTTCCAAAGCTGTAGTTAGAGCTGTCAGAGGAAGCAATCAATCACCCGAGCTGAAACTGAGAGGATACATCGTCACAGCTGTGAATCATCCTATCTCTTCACGTAGGAATAGTTGCAGACTAAGTATGCAAATGGCAGAGTTGCATTTTCTTTAGTTTGAAAAAGTATTACTTCCTTCCCCTCTTTCCTGGCTGTGTTGTCATGTAAGCTGGTGTCTGTCAAACAAGGAGTTCCCCGTGAAGTGCTCACTCCATTAAAACTGCTGTCAGATGAAGACAACTGGGAATGCTATCAAAGGAAATGTCACTGCAGCAGTTCCCTGTTCAGACAATAATGGTGTTTCCATATTATAGCAAGGTTAATGAAAAAAGAAAAAACCTTCAAAGACATCAAGTAAATTAGGACTTCTACCACGTGGCAACACAGGCAACTGATGCTGTGAAATCGGTTCCCCTGCTGTCTGGACAAATTGCTTTTGTTTTATTGGATATGTGTAAAAGTGTACCTATGACAATTTTAGTATGGTTTTGGTACATCATACACTTTCATGAAATTGGTGAAATTACATTAAATAGTATTAGTATAGTGTGGTATAGTATAATACAGTATAGTATAATACAGTATAATACAATTGGGGCACTATAATAATGTACCATGGAAGTGATGGCAAAAAGAAGTTAATATAAATGGAAAAGTGTTCATTTCTAAAATTCCAGAAACAAGTAAATAAAGCTAGGAAAATTAATAGGGAAGTATTTGCATGATATTGGAAGAGTAGCTTTTTCAGAACTGCTTTCATAAAGATGGGAGTCTCACCTCCCCTTTGTCATCTTAGTCTCCCACACCGAAGAAAGCATTAGTATGTTCTTTCATTAGTACGATGATTTTTTTTATTATTATTCGTAAGAATTTGGCTTCCATTGTACAGGTGCAGAGAGACAGCAGTACTAAATTAAAGGTAATTGTTTAGAAAACTGAGTCTTGTAAAGGTACGGATACCTAATCTACGTGTACCTGCAGGTAAATGCTTCATTAGAGCAGAAATTTGACTACTTTGTGACCAGCTAGAAAACAATATCTGATGCTGTGAATGTAATAGTGGGATAAATCTCGTCGACCTTATACAGCTATGGGAACAGCCACGCTAGTTTTGTAGTTCAGATCATTAGTGCTCATTTGGAGCAAATCTCCCAGCTACTAGGCATCATTTAGTATCAGAGCAGCCTCAAAGCACACAAATAGACTTTTTAAGCTAAGGCAAAAGATTATGCCAGGAATTAGACTTACTAATGTATATTCCTGACAGCAAGACTAGGACCAAGCCAAGTAAAATCTCCCAAACAGACACATGGCACACATCTGTGCCTCAGGATCATGTGCTTCACTCCACAAATGTTCTCCTACTGTACCACACTACACTCTATCATACTAGAGTATACCTTTACTACATACCCTTACATCTGTGGAATTGTCTTTATAGACAGTGGAAAGAAAAAAGAACAGTTTTAGGCTGAAATTCAGGGGAACTATTTCACATGTGTACCTGTAGAGGAAAGAGCAGGGAGCTGATCTAAAAAGGACATCTGGACAATAACATATGGTTTTATAAATCCATCTTTGGGGTTTGAAATGGAACACAGTATGGCCATCAATTAAACTGCTGTCTCTGAGAGTTTGCTGCATTAACTTATATGGTGTTGCACAGGAATTTGTGGCAGCCCAAGGAACAGAATTTAATTCTCATAGAGTCCACCTTTTAGACCTCAAATTTTTAAGAAAGATTCCTTCAGACTCAATTATGCTAGTCATTAAAAAAAGATTAGTTGTGTCTTGTTAAGTCCTTTTTGATCCTTTAATTCAGAGTATTATTAGTTATTAGACATTTAAAAGCATTATGCTTCCACTGTAGTAATTGTCTTCCCATCTTTAAGCAAGAATGAATTATTTTTAAAATAGACTATAATTTTTAAAAGTAGGAATGTGCAGAAGTTAGGGAACCACTTCTTAAGCATTGTCATGCACGCAAATGTTTTGTTTCTACTGACAATGACATCTCCTACAAAGCTTCATTCTGCTTTCAACAGATAAGGATGTACACTATATATCACAGTCATCTCCCTAACTGCATAAAGCTAAACTTTATTTAACTCTTTCCACAGTTGCCAAAGATTCAGAATGGATAGGTATGAACAATTGAAGCTTATAACAGGTATGTAGGGGAAAAAATCAAATAAAAATATAAAATAGATTAAAGATTGTACTTAATGAAAACATGTTTAATTCCCTCTCTATTCTTTTTGCCAATGATGATGAAAATAGGGTGTCAGTGCAAATGTAATTCTAAAAGAGAACCATGGTTGTACCTGCGCAATCAATAGTTTACCATTGGTGTATTCTGAAATAATGTAGTTATATAGGTATAGAGAAAACAGCTGTGTGACATTTAAGAAACAGTATGTAAATATTTAATTCAGCTAATCCCTGTGAAAATGAAATGGAAGTAATTTTGCACTATTTGCCATCCTAAATTCCTTTTTATAATGGTACCACTTTCATATTTTCCATAGAGACTGCAAAACTAAGCTGGAGGTGAATTGCAATTCTAACAGTCTTCTTTCCTTTAATAATTATTTTGAGTAACTTACAGAAAAATAAACACTGAACAGCAAATTCATTTCCATGTAAAGTTGTTTCTAAGATAAAAATGCATGTTAAAAATCAATGTTGCACCTAAATATGAATGTGATTCACCAAGACATTCTCCACATGAAACCCACATAAAACAGTCCTTTCTCTGAGTTTTATGGAGCTAATTATCCATGATGAGTTTAAGAACACAGATAGCTTCACATGAGGGAAAGGAAATAATCTACTAATATACATCATTCTTGAAATATAAAAATGTTATGGTCAGCTAAAGATTACTAATGGAAGTATCTGAATGCTTTAGAGTGACTGTAACTAGAGAGTTACTATAGAGTATAACATACTGAATATGTTATATGGGTAACATATTTGGACTATTCATGAAAGTAATACTTTGTACCTGCAATTTATACGTATTAGACATAGTCACTATCTCCAAATACAAATGTTTGACTAAGTTAATTGATCTTTTTCAGTCTTTAACTATTCCTTTTTATAAAAATATACGACCTGGTGAAAGATTTTACCATTATGTAAGTCACTATCTGAAAAACTCAATAGTATTCGGTGAATTCCATAATTAGTTCATTGACGAAACTGAGGACCAGAAAAAAATTTAAACCTTGGGACATAAAACTTGTACTTACTCCATTTTTTTTCTATTTTCAGTCTTTCTTTGGAACTGATGAATAGCAAAATTTCTGCCTTTCCTGGGCTAATTATTGTAGAAGTAAATGATGTGGTTTTATTCCATAATGAGGCTCTCTAACCTCCAGCATCCTTGTTGGCTGAGATCTTGGTGTCTGAATCAGCTTTACTCTTACATTTCTCAGCAATGAGACACCTCGAGCACTCTCATTTAGACACATCATGCTGCAGGACACTATGATTTTGTGTCTGTGAGCAGTGGGATCAAGTTGCTCCTGGAGATGGCAACAAGGCAGGGACAGTGACTATTCCAACTGAGGCACAGTGCCCAAGCCAAGACCAGGGTGGTGAAAACCCACCAGCTGCCTGGGTTTGAGTCTAAATGACACTCTGGCACAATGGGTAGATGGTGCCCTGGTGGGAGTCCAGGGGTGGTGGTGGATTAAGCAGGTTGACTTACTCCAAACACTTTTTATGTGTGCAGGAGAAATTTCTTTGCCTTTTATCATACAATTAGTAATGTGGGAATATGTTGGGTGAATAAGAAAACTCATAGACTATCACTCTAAACACACCAGTAGGTGCTGGCACCAGCTGGGACATCCCCACTGGTTTTTGCACATGGGTCTGGGCTCTCTGTTTTAGTTGAGGCTGGGCACCTCCACCTTGCCCAAGCCATGTTTCTGAGTTACTTGTGCTTGGCCCTGTCTGTGCTATCTCACTGGCTGCTCTGTTGGGATTGGTCCTAGATCTGAGTGTGGATACCCTTGTCTCCAGTTCTGTTTCAAGGCTGTCTCCTTTAATTCTTTCCTTGGCTTCCTGTCTGGGACCAGGCTCGTCTATCACCCTTCCTGGATCCCGGGAGAGGTTGTGCCTACCATTTCCCTGGCCTTGCTAGGGTGGAGAGGGTACAGCCTGCCCTGAGGCCACTCTCATATCCCAGCTCATCCCCCTGGTGGCTCTGGTCCTGCTGTTCCCCCTCACCTGAGCACTAACAACAGGCACTGAATGCATGCATGAGCCTGCAGTTAAGCAGAGGTGTAGCAAGACCTTCTTATTCATGCAAATATGATCTATTTATACAGATGCAAATTTGACAAGCAAGTTCTAGAGCAATTCAAAAGACTCAGATCCAAACTGGAAGAGTTTGTTTAATTCTACTTCATGTATATATGTCAGATACAAAAATTTGGCATTTTTGAATTTAAATCTAGATACCACTTTCCCTATTTGAATTAACTGTTGCCAATGCTTCTGTATGTACTCATCCAAAAATCCCCATTTTAATCAGATATCTCATCCCTAAACAGTCTGTGTCTAGAGAGAGGATATGGACGTCTTCGGAGCTCAGGTCACACCTTGGCACATGTACTATGTCAACAAAACATGGCTGGTTACCTGACATTTTTCTATCAATGACCAATCATTGAACTGAAAATTCTATTTAGTGATCTACAGTATTTATATAGTAAATTTGAGGATATTATTTAACCTGCTTTCTCATGCAGATGATATTTCTAAGAGATCATAGTTTTTTGCTAGCTGCTAACTCTTTGGAATTTTCCTTTAAAACAAGGCTTAAGCAAAACCTCTGCTGGTTGATGGATGGGATTTTGCTGCCTGAAACCAGATGCTGTTCATATAATCTGGCTTTAAGTTTGCAACCAGTGCTAGTTCATAATTTATTTTCCTTAGGACTCTGTTCTGCAACTTGACTAAATACTAGAGATATATCCACCTCTCCAAGGTCAGAGGAGAATTTCTACATGATCCAGTTCACATCTACTATCTGCAAAGTGTGTTTTTTTACCTTGGCACATGCACAGAGTTTTGCACGATCTTATCTGTTCTGTTTCTTGATGGTGTGGACTATTAGCTATGTAGCCTACAAAGCTCTAGTAAGGACCTAGAAAATTCACAATGAAATCCTTGATCTGTCACTGATAAGGTCTTTGATGAATGTATTTAAGAGTGACCTGTTTAGATACTAATACAGCTGGGGCTGCACAGGAGGCAGTTATTTGTTTCATATTTCCTATTATCTCTTCCCAAGCATACTACTATGAATCAAGACAGACCTATGAGTCTTAAAGCAGGGAAAATACAGGATCAAAGCAATGTCTTCTACGGCCATGTGCAAATCTAATAAGAGTGCAAATAACTATTTCAAAGGAAATACACTCACATTAGAAAATCTCAACTTTAACATTGGTGGAAAAACTAATTGCTTCTTAATGCCAATTTTTTCCTGTTTATTTCCACTGTATGCCATAACCTCTTCAGGACTTCAGTCCTCTGTTTTGAGGGGGAGGTCCTCCAGTCAATTGGCTGTTACATGTTCCTCTCTTCCCATTCTCTCTCAGAACAGCAGCCAGACTTCCAAGTGCTCCTCTTGAGCAATATGCTACAATCTTTCTTTTTCACAGGAGTCTGGTCATATCTAGCAATGATGGGTATCTCCTCATGGTAAATATTCTGTCCTCTTGCTGTAGGAAAATGAAACAATTTTGTTTCACTCATTAAATTATAGTAGTGCTACAGTAGCAGCAGTATTTCTCATTTATGATCTTGTCTCATCTGACTGGTGATGATTTGTTACCATCTTCATCTTTCCTCTCTAGAATGACTTAATGCTCTGTGCCTTTCTCTTCATCTTTCCTCTCTAGAATGACTTAATGCTCTGTGCCTTTCTCTGAGTGTAAACCAAGAATTATCTACTTCAGCTCATTGATTTTGGTTTTTCACGTTGAACACTTTGCTCCTTTTGTAATGGTAAAAGCATGTTTGCTTCAGAAAAAAAGAAGACGAGTGAAGTGGTGTGGTATGACTACTATGTGAGACAAAACAGAGCTGCTATGGATTTTTTTTATTTTGCTGAACCACTACTCAAATGACAAACATATTAAGGACAAAATATCCAAAGAACAGTTACCGTAATTCAGTCACTGACTTCTAAAATTATAAGTAAATATTTCTCCATAGAAAGCCTCAGAAAGCAGTAATGAAAGTATACTACCTTCAGCTATGGAATAATTTACATACCCTTAAAACTACATATGCTCTTATGTATGAGCATCCCCTCACATAAAACAGTAGAACAATTATGGCTTCCCGTCCATTTTCCTGTCAGGAAAAGAATAGGGCAAACATAGGAAGATGTGTGTGTGTGCAGAAGCCTATAAGCGAGGGATAATGACACATCTATCTGCTGAGAACAGAGCTGTGCTGCCTGCATGGGTCTCCCAAGATCATCTCTGGTTCACCCAGGCTGTGGGTCTGAAGTGGACAAGAGAAGCAGGGATGCTGGTGCACTGTGGCAAACGCTTTTCTCATCTTGAGTTCAGCCAATTGCCAGTCCTTTCTGGATCTTCTGAGTGCTAACCCGTACTGTCAGAGTGATACGAATGTCAGTGCTGAAGGACAGAGGTAGACATGCCTTTTACGTGGAGTAAAGCAGTGGGATAAGGTCTAAATGATCCAGGATCAAAGTGATATCTCTTTGGGGTGAGTGAAAGTTTCACTACTAGCTTTTTTCAAAGCACCTCAGGTCACTGGCATTCACTTCTATTTTGTCCAAATTCACAGAAACATAGAGTAGCTTGAGTTGGAGGGAACTTTAATGATCATTCTAGTTCCAGCCCCCCTGCAGTGAGCAGGGACACCTCCTACTGAACCAGGCTGCTCAAAGCCCTATTCAATCCAGCCTTGAACACATCTAGTGTTGGGGCATCCACAATTTCTCTGAGTAACCTGCTTCAGCCTCACAGTAAAGAATTTCTTCCTAACATCTAATCTAAACCTACCCTCCAAGTTTACAGCCATTCTCCTTTGTCCTATCATTATGCACTCTGCTAAACTTTAAGACAGCCTTTTAATGGAGGAAAAATAGTGAGAAAGGAGAGGAGAGAGAACAGAAATAAGAATAAGAAAAGTCTAAAGTAGCTAGGAACTGATTTTTTGTGGTCTTTTTTTATTGTTATAGACAGATGTTATGACTGAGATTTACTGTTGTATCATCACAAGAACAATTTATACAAATATATAATAAATGACAAGGTGGGCATTAGAGGAAAAGGAGACTTCGAACCTAATGGAAGCTAAGTTTGAACTTAGTACTTGTGTATAGCATGTTCAGTTGGTTACTGAAATATAGGAAGAGAAAAACTTGCATCTTTGAAATCAGAATTATTCTTCAAGACCTTTTCTTGTCTTTGTGTATGTGTGTGCATGCTAATTTGCTGTGAAAGTTCATATATTCCTTACAGAAATCTGAACTAATCTGAACTAATCTGAATAGGCATGACTAGTTTTATTTAATATCTGTATTGCAGATTAATGAGCAACAGGGATAATTAGGTTCAGATAGGTGTTTTTAATATAATTAAGTAGAACCCACAATTTTGGGTGCACTAAATACTACAATCTATTTTAAGACACTACTGTCTATTTTAATATATTCTAAGTAATGGAATTTCACAATGTAGATGGCACGTTGTTTATTGCAAGGCTTTATTGTTGTATTGTGCCAACATTCTAGAACTCCAAAATAATTTCCAAAATAAAGAATAAATCTTTACTCACTCCTTGTCAGGATTTATTGTTTTCTAGTCTAAGGTATGACAACAGTATTTATTAGACAGAATGAAAAACAATCAGAAAAGTGAGTAGTAAGAGGTCTTGTCCTCCCAACTGCACATACATTCTTCTAAGTGATTATTTTAACCCTCCTAACAATGCTATAAGAAGGACATACAGGAATAATCTGAACACTCATAGAGAATCCGGGTAGCAACTTGGCTTTTCATGTACACCTGGGGGGAGGATATTGTTCTTTGTGTCACAGAGGTTGTCTCTTCTCATGAATACACACATTTACCATGAGAGGAAGTCAGTAGTAACCGTTAAATATTCCTAACTGTAAAATAGCAATTATCTGTAAACTATTTTGTAACCTAAATGCTCCACTCATAAATGTTTGTGTTGTGAAATGTTTTGCAATTAATTCGTTAAATAAAACTGCATTAATTATTCTGCATATTGCTGTAAACAAGCAAGAAAAATTGTTCCCATTAGGGAGCTAGAGGAAAACCTTATTTCTGATAGCTTGGTTAGCACGCTGATTCTATTTTCAAGAATGAGCTATCAGTTTTTTGAAAAAGGTCAGCAACTTATAAGGTGCCATGTACAGAGCAAAGACATATGTACTGAGGGCTCATCGAGGTGCAAAACAAACCCTGGGAAGATACGAATTTTGGCCCGTGTTGTATAGGTTTCTTGATCCAGTTTGGATGAGGTTTTAGTCTCTCACTAAACTTTCAGAGAACTTCAGAAGAACTTCTGGTTTTCTCCCCACAGAAAATCTGGATTATTTGAGTATATTTAGTGTGTATATATACACACTCACACTATACACTATATATGTAAGATATATTTTGTATGTTTTAGTACATATCTTTCAATGGGAGCTATCTTTAGGCATAGCTATTCTACGCAGGTGCCATATTCCTCTTTTCCAAGGAAACCAGGGGGTCTTATGAGTTGTCCTATAGCCTTTGGAGAGTAAAGAGCTATAAAACATCAAGTCAGAGCCCAGAGGTAAGGAATTTAAAACCACATTCTCTCTTCATGAACTTTATCTAGAAAATGTCTCACTTTTGACTTATCTATAAATTCACTTATTTCTTGACCTAGAACCATGTGAAGTCACATTACTACACTTACTATAAGGCCCAGGTAATGTGTCTACAGGATGTACATTATAGTTGTGCTGGCAAAACACACTTCTCATGGGGCTTTGTTCAAAAAATCATACTTCAAACAGTGGCAAAATTAGTTATACTCATGTAACCTAAAAATAAACATGCAAACAATTTAGTAATATGAACTCATCCATCACATTTAGTGAACTTTAATAAACTTTGTTTCATTTGAATGCCTACCTGTGTCAGACCTCTTTCATCTGAAAATTTAAGTTGAAATTTCCATAGGGTGCAATGATTCGTGATTATTTTTTATTATTATTTTATATTTTCTTTCTCAGAACAGAAATACCATGGCCACAGTTTCAGATTTCATTTTGATCTTTATTTATTTTTCACTTCCTCTTTTAATAATAGTTGAGAGTTTTCCCAAAAAACAGTAGAAAATGTAAAGGTTTACAAAATGAAAAGCAATCAAAGAACACTTTATGTCACTTCAAGTCTTTACTGCCTGCTCAGAACATAACAAGACAAGGTTTCTTTGCTTTGTAAGAACATATCCTAACCCTCTGGCTGTTGCTAACCCTGTTGTTGTTCTGCCTCTCTATATTGACAATCATGTGCATATTTTAGGTGAAGTTGAGGTATTACCATGAATTTTAAGACAATAAACACACAAGTGGCAGATTTTCACTGCCAGTTTTATGAAATTATTTATCTGTTTCTTACTGGATTTTCCTACAGTATCTCATGTTCAGTCTTCCACAAGCAGATGTATTCTTTAGTAGTGAGCTCCTCAAGTGTGGCTTTGCATTGATTTTGACATTAAATAGTGCAAAATTTTTACCATTAACTTGAGTTCAATTCTTGTCACTGAACTGCATCATTAAAATTATTTCAAAAAATCTTCAGAAAAGAAAGATAATAAAAATCATACTAAATACTCCTAAATATGTTTTCTGACAACATCCAACTGTTTAAATGTATAAGATTTATATATATACATCACAAATTACTTCCCCCTCCCCCTCGATTATTTTCCATTACTTGCTGAAGAGGTTTTTTGGAAATTCCTTGATGAATCCTGGACTCCTAAGAGTTTGTTGTTTTCTTTTTCACATTAAACTACTTGGATTGCAATATTTATAACCCTGTGAAGCAGTAGGGGCTGTATAGCATTAGAATGAGTGCAGAGTAATAAAGGTAGCTTTATGTTTCATTTATTTCTGAAGCTTGGGAAAGGGCTGGTTAGAATAACTAGCCAAGAAAAACATAATTAAAAGATGAACCTGGCTCTTCATCCCCCCCAGCAGACTCTAATAGTCAGAAAATAGTGTCAAGGTGGCCACCCTGCACTTCCACAGCTACTTCCTCAAGCTCTCCAAATGCATGTATGAAACCACCAGGCCTCATCTAGGGTAGAGGAAGAAAAAAAAAATACCTAATACAAACAGAGAACAAGTTCTGTCCCTACTGTATGTATTATTCGTGCTTTAGTGTTCATTGTAAATCCTGACTGGTTCTTGCAGCTGCTTTGGAAAGTATTAGATGAAAATATTTTGTGATCAGTGAATATTGTAAAGTCTCCTGATTCTCCTTTGTCCATATTTTCAGGAAATGATAAATAATGAAGTAGACAATTCTTGATACTTTGATGCCAGAACTCCAGAATTAAGTGAATGTCATTATAGATTTTGAAATCTATATATTTTGGCTTTATTTTGTAATAAAACTTATTTTTTTTTCTCATGCCCAGTTTCAGACTACCATATGATCATGTGTACATGATTTCCATTGTGCCTGCATCATAAAATCGAAAGATCATAAACTGTCAATTCTAAGAGGGCAAATAATTACTGAGGTAATCTAATATCTTGGAAATCTTGCAGCCCTTCAACCAAAAAGTTGACAGAAGCATGGAATATTTGCTGTAGATGTATTAGAAATATATATTAGGCTAATATGCTTTATTTTCTCTTTTCAGCTTCCTAGTCTCCTTCTACCAACACATAATTTTCTTCTTTGGAAAGATATGAAGATATCTTCAGTTATCACTTAATTCTTCATAATAGTGAACATGTAGCTGTTTATTAACAGGTTATAATTTAATCCCAGTTGTGAACTGGATCACTGAAATGTAAAGGAACCTTTCTCTGAATTTTTTTATAGATCTCATTGTAGGAAAAAAAGAATGGGTTCATTTTCTGGTTTCCAGAATAATTCTTCACGTCTATAAAGTCAGATTAGAGACTTGAGACCTGACCAGGAACACACATGATGTTTACAGATGAGGAAGCAAGCAGAAGTCTGTAGCCATGGCATCACAGGGCAGCAGGGAGTTGTTTCATCCACATCTTGGGTGTAAAGCAGAATCAACTACACCTGTGGTTTTTTCTGACAGGAATTTCACTATTTTTCTTAAGACTTAAACTTTTGTAATTATGAGGAGACATAAATTAAATTTATTTTATGATCATTCAATCCTCCTCCTTTGTAAATACCAAAGCAGAGTCACCACAGATAATATTTGTGTTGGCCCATTCCATGAGCAACTTGTCTGTAATATGTTCAGTTGGGTACTGAAATACAGGAACAGAGAACTGAAAAATAGACACCTTTGAAATCAAAATTATTCTTCCGGACCTTTCTTTGTCTTTATGTGTGGGTACATGGATGTTAATTTGCTATGAAATTTCATATATTCCTTACAGAAGTCTGAATTTTATATAGTTGTTTTATATACTGCTCATTATACATTTGTGGTCCCTCTTACTTTGCAACTTGCTTAGATATAACTTTGGGAATGCTTTCTAGGAAGTGAGACATTGTTTTAAACTAAATTATAAACATCACAATTTTATTCCTTGATAAAAATAAATTCTTGGGAATGTCCAAATTATCAAAAATGTTCCCAGAAAGGTCATTATTTCCAGGTTTTGTGTAAGTTTAATAAGTTCTGCAAAGTAATCTGAGGCATTACTAGAGTTCACCATCTTCAGAAGTTTATATCACCTTCTCTTTTTCTGAGACCTTGACTACTGTTTTTCTGCTGGACATATGTGATAACAAAGCGGTGCTTGCATAGAAGCAGGATTTTATAAGGTTACTAGAAAATGCATGAATAAGGTTACCAGAAAATGCATCAGTAAAATAATGATAAGGTAATATCGTATTCTATTTTCTTCAGTTGATCCTTACACACATTTTCAAAGCACACAGAGTATAAAACAAGACATTGTAAGGCTCAGCCAGTTTAAAAATAAATCTTGGGCAACAAACAAAAAATCTTGGCAAAATACAGCTGCTGGAATCATCATACTATACAGCAGAGTTCAATTATCTCTTTTCAGGAAGTAAACCACAACATTGTACAAGAGACTGTACCAGGAATCCCTTTTTTTTTTCTGAAATCAGTAGAACATCAAATACAAGAGTGAGCTTCATAGAGAGAAATGCACTTTACCTAAAGGAATCTTTCTATGAAGCACCCTGATTTGATACGGGAGTGTTTAAGTAACTTCTTTAATAACAGATAGAGTTTGACTTCTCCTAGGGAAAAAAAAAACCTTCAGCAAATTAAGAGTGCTCTTTACTATATCCCACTCCACCATTACAATTCAAATTCAAACTCTTCTATCTAATTTATCAGGCCTCCTATTGTAAACACTCTTTTTAAATGCTGATGGATCTTTACTGAAACAGTTATGTTGCATGGTCCTTTGCAATGTCTGCTTGCACATTTTACCTAAGAGTAACCCACATCTTCCACAGGAGAGGTGTGCAAGTACATCCTGGCCCCAGAGACAGAGACATGTGGGTAACACACAATGGTATGGGTAATTTTGTGGGAATGTAACTCTGTAAGTGTGGGTGAAGGTGTGTGTGGGTCTTGGGGTTAAGTGCAGAAAGGTGTTAAGAAATGTGTAGGTGTTTACTAACATTTTGTAAGCATGCAATACTTATGGTTTACTTTTGTTACTGCTACTGAATTTTAAATGTATAGTTTACTGATAGTTAGTAATTGTATGTCATCAATAAACAAAAAACCTTTTCACTCTCGATTTGGTAAACTTTTTTTTTTTTTTCCTTTTTTCATTGTGATAAAAATTCTCTGTGTCATTGAAAAAATATGATGTAGAAGACTGTGACTGTACTGTTCTAGGGCTAGTTTGATTCATGACAGAGAGAAAACGTAAAAGTTGTTAAAACCTGCTCAGATAGTAATGGTCTAAGCATCTTGAGAAGTCCCCAAAGCATTGCAGGATCACTGGAGTTTTATTTACAGTTTCTCTCCCTGTTCTTTCCTATTCTATAGACTGTTATGACTGCAACTCTTTTGGCAGCTGTGTAATATTAAGGAATTTCTCTGGGCAATTCCTTTTCCACTTCAGATTATTTTGTGCTGAAGCAGCAGAGTGCTAAAACTGGAATTCATAAATCAAACGAACAGCATAAAACTGGGGCAGAAAGTAAGTAAGCATTAATACCTGACACCACTGAAGAAAGAATGAATAGCATCTGTGGGTATCACTGTGTCTGCATCCCATCACCACAACTCCTAAAAACTTGCAGCAGTACCTAAAGACTTTTTGTTTGAAAAAGTATTAATTTTAAAAATTATGAGTGTAAAATATGATTGTAATATGATTAATGGATATCTGTTTAGCTGGCTTAATGCAACTCTCTACCTGAGGTGGAGTTCAGTGGACTTAGGTGGCCCAGCAGCTTCCCTCTAGATTGACTAGATCTCCATGACCAGCAAAGGACCTTTAACACTTAGTACATATGAAGACCTGCATTGTATACACCTAATATATAATGTATATATAATGTATATACCTGCGAATCTGGAGCAGAATTCCTAGCCTTTACTCTCTGTCAGTACTCCCTAGGAAGGACACAGCTTATTTCCACATCCAACTCCCCATCCAACATTTAGCCTGAATTTCTGCTTTAATTGCATTGATAGTGAACGTTATGTACATGACTGCAGTATTTGGTGCATTGAATTAAGAAGAGCCCACATTGCAAGAATCTTTTGTTTCCCAGTGTCTATACTGCACAAAAGATCTGATGTGTCCTCTAGACTTTGATCATTATCTAATTAGGATTTTTGTTTGTTTGTTTGTTTTTCCAAGGGGCCACGTGCCCCCTTTTGGGGGTAAATAAAACAACATTGACAGGATTGCTTTGCTATTGTTTTCTAAAGCTGTTAAAAGGCAAGAGATCATTAGTCAAACACCACTTAACAGAAGATCTGAAAGCAGTATGCATGCCCCTCAGTGACACTGCTACTTCAGAGACTCTGACGGGAGAGAAGAGTGATGCGAACTGGAGCTTGTGTTAATGTGTTTTCCTCTTCATGAAGCTTATTGTTGTTCAGACGTGTCCCAGAAAGTTAAATACTGTATTTTGGGCAGCCTAATCTTTTGGGGAATGTAGGTCAGCCTGAAGCAGCAGCAGAATCTGTGATTTTCCACACCGACTTGCACAGAGCAGGAAACTTGGTATCATAGCAGACAAACAGGCCGAAGAACATTGACAGAAAGTCAGGAGTGACAGAAAGATGTCAGACATTTATCTGGATGACAGAAAAATATGTCTGATTGCTGACACACTCTGACTCATATTTTCTGAGAATGGCTGAGATATGAGGCATGCTAGCTGTGAAGTTAAATTGTAAGATTTTTGCAGCAACTTGGCATTTTTTTTTTAAATTATTGTTATTCTTCAAACACTCAGGAGCATTTTGAAATGACGAGAGATGTACTTTGTAAAGACCAAGGAGTGGAGGATAATCTCATCTGAATTGCTGACTGAATTTGCAGGCTTGCCTGACGCGTTTCTTGATGGGCTCCTGTTATCTCTGATAATCTTTGGAGGTGCAGCAATAGCTGGAAATGTGTACCAACAAAAATCTGCTTTTATTGTGAAGCACTTCCAGAGAGCAGTGGCTGTGTACTGATGAGTGACATCTCCAGCAATGCTGCCTAGCAATATCACTCCATCACATTCACACCTGGCTTTGGTGTGAAAGGAGGGGAAGGGAACAGAAATGGGAGGAAGTTTAATCTATTCATATTATTAAAAGACATGATGGACATCTATTAAGTAGAAATACCGTAAAAAAGGTCTACCCTGTAAAAATATTTTTGTTTGCTAATTATTCCAATAAAATAATAGCAGTAAAATACACTAGCTAGGAGGATATGTAAACAGCATTAGCAGTTGATACCTGCAGGGCTTCTCTTGGGAAGAAGGATTTCCAAGCCTTTTACTTTCACTATTTTATCAGATGACTCAAGAGCTTGAGGAGAAACAGTTTTTCTCTTTTAAGTCATGGTTTAAGAGTCTTAGGGACTTGAAAATCATAGTGGGAACTCTCAGAGCTACTTTCTCTGCATTGGCAATTTCTAATTGCTCTTACTGTTGTGTGGCTACTTACACAAATATAGATTCAGGAGTGCTAAAAGGAAAGAGGTCCCCTGTTCAGAATGGACTCCTTAAAAATTGGTGTCACAGCACCTGGGGTGAAGTTGTTTTGGAGTTTTGGCAAATAGAGTATGGCATGAAGTACACTAGCTTTCCTGTTTTTTTGGAGGGCAGCCAAACATCCATCAGTGTCTACAGTGATTAATGATATAGACTGAACTCACTAAGGTGTGGTATTAATTTGTATGTTAATGTAATAATATACATGGAAGAGGCAAAAAGATTTGCTGTATGTCACATTTGTGTCAGCTTTTCCAAGCATCATTTTGGTGGCTCATATGTTTAATAAGTACTCAGCAGTACTCAGAACAGTGACCCATTTAACTCGCTAATGCTTGTCCACAAGTGGCTAATAACTGGTCTTTTAAACAGAGTTTGCTGTCCACACGAGTGAAAATGAAAATGTGAAAATGTGAAAGTGCCAAGATAATCACAATAGCTTATCTTGGTTTTTGCATGGTTTTGTGTGCATCCATAGAGCTGAACTTTAATTAATAAGTGGTATATTCCGTTCTGATACCTATGAACAATAGGTCAGTGCATGATGTGTGTTATTTGGGATACCTTTGTTCATCTTGGTTTGTGTTTGTAAATAAGAAAAATAAAATATATATGATAGTTGATTTTATGATTTTTTTGACAGTGAATTGGAAGAGCTGATCTTCCACTGGTCCTTCATTTCATAGCATTCTCTTATTCAATAGCTGTATGCCCTTGTTGAAAGGATGCTGATGCATTCTGGTAATAGGCTGAATGCATCTGACTAATGATATACACTCAAGTTCTCTCTCTATTTTTTCCCAACCTAAATAATCCTTGCAATTTTTTTTCATATATGTATATATATGTATATAAATATGTAACCCTTCCATATCAAAATATATCCCATTTTCTGTGAGAGTTCCTTCTAACAAATTGTTGACCTAATTTTCATTCTACTTTACGTCATTACTTAGAAGAGCTGTTCCCCTATATATTGAGTGTAAATGGATCCAAACTTTAGACTGTGCTGAGCTATCCTAATATTTCAACTAATAAGCATCAGAGAATCCTGCAAATTCAAAACACTTCAGAATTTATGAGAAAATTTACAAAACCCATAGTTTTACACAGCTTCCTTGCAAAGTAACTTAGAGACAATAAATATTTGGCTGCAGAAGGAAATTTGTCTCTTCAATTTGCCTCATACCTAATTATTCTTTAAGACAAAATGAAACCAGTGACAGTTCTATGAACTAAGGCAATTTTTTTAAGGTATTAGTGTCTTAGTCTACTGGAATCAGGCTGGAACAGCAGAAATATAGCATTGTAAGATAACTTTGAGTGAAGGTTGTACTGATTCTTCTGACTAGTTTCACACATCTGAAGGCACCAGAGTGAGCCTCTGTACTGGGACTTCCTCTTCTCTTACATTTGGTCATCCCCAGGGAGGCATCCTGGCTATGCTAGCCTCTCTGTAAAGTCAGAAGTGAGATAGACACCTCTAGATTATCACTTTAAAAATTAATAAAGATAGGTATTTAAGATACATGAACAATAATTATCCTCTGGAGACATTTATCTCATTTCAGGAGTAAAACTGAATGATTTTAATTGTTAGTTCAACTTTCTCGCAGGAAACTGCTCCAGTAGTCTTCTTGTTCAGATGCATCCAGAGAAAACACTCGGTGCAAATACAAAATACAGCAAGTTCAGGAAGAAGCTTTATTTTACCATTAGTTTAAATTTAGGCAGTAATATTATTTTTTCTTTTTAACATAATAATATTCTGGTTTAAAGTCACTATTCCCACGCCTTTTATTTTATTATGCTGGAAGGCAGCTTTATGTTGTCTTAAAAGCTAAACTATATAACCTTTGAGCTTTTAAGCAGTTTTAAGTGTTCTACTGTGTCTTTTACTTGGTTATTAAACTTCTTTCACACATTACTTGACTGGTAGTTTTTGTATTTATCCTTACTATAACTCTTATCTCCTATTCCAAGGTAAACCTTTCTTAACTTCACTAAAATTGCTGTTATTCTTTCAATATTTATATGTATATATATTAAATATATATACAATATATATATATAATATATATACAATATATACAATATATTATATATATATATAAAAGATAAAGTTGAAATACCATATTTCTTTTAGATTTCTAAGTATGTTAAAAGGAGCATCAGCAAATTAAGACTTTGTGGTCAAAGCTTACATTGGTTTAATTATATAGTTTTAAAAGTATGTGTCTCTTCTGACAAAAAAATTCATCACCTATGGAAGACATAGATGAATTATTCAGTTCTGCTTACTA
Source organism: Pyrocephalus nanus (assembly GCA_038380795.1). Classification (NCBI taxonomy): domain Eukaryota; kingdom Metazoa; phylum Chordata; class Aves; order Passeriformes; family Tyrannidae; genus Pyrocephalus; species Pyrocephalus nanus. The sequence continues at coordinate 47,656,561 of CM076260.1, forward strand.
AGGTCAAGAAAGGTGTATTCCCCACTGTACAACTTGTAGATATACCTCCTTTAAAATTCTCAAAAGTTGCAATATTGTTTTTCATTTTTATCTGTGTGGTCAACATTTCTTTCTCTTCAAGTTCATTATCAGAGTAGCCCTTTGAACCCACTTTTAGCAATATCATGTAGCAGAGTAGCAGAAAATGCCACTCTGATGAATCCTGTATCTTGTCTTGCACTTCCCAAGGGAAAAAAAATACAAAAGAAAAAAAATAGAATTAATTTAAACTGCTAAACTTGAACAGAGTGTTATAATCCAGCTGTATTTCAGGCTAAACTACGCTAATCCTACTTCTAATGTTATAGGCATAACTTTATTCTCTCTCTTAGAGTAAAACAGGCTAACACATTCCAGTGCTGGGTGGATGAATTGCTGGAATGCTCAGGAGCACTACTACTTTTATCTGTGCAGTTTGTTCATTACAATCTCTTGTTTCAGATATATATATATTTACTTAAACCTGTCTGCAACTATCCAAATGCAGGTGATTTTATTGGAACTTTGGACCATTTTGTGTAGGAGGGACATTTTTCTTCATTAAATATAATCTCGACTAACTACCAGTAATATTTGAGCTACTAATTTTAATATAAAACCCATATGTATTTTGAAGTCTGCAAATATTTCCTCAGATGTCCAACCAGAGGTTGTGCTTATTTTTGTCAGTGACACTTTTTATGATCAACTGTAGAGCAGTTTCACAGAAAGGTCTTAAGCTTTGATATTAATGTTTTCCTCTTATCTAATAAGGCCGTAATGTGTATGCTCCTAATATCATCTGAGATATCACTCTGCTAGAAGTTATGGCACAAAACCTAGAGGAAGTCCACCTTCTGAAAGGGCAGCTAGACCCCAAGTAGGCTTTCTTAAAATCCCAGTGGACATTTATGTTTAGCCTCCCAGATTTTTCCTATCAGAGATGACTATATCTTTAGTCTGAAGACTTGCCCCCATAAAGATGGCACGAATTTTCTGATGGGGCAGAAGATGGAAGAAGGGTTGTAACTTGAGAAGCAAGGATAACTGTTTTTCATGACTTAAGTGTTTCAGCACATGCTTCTAATTTAGCACACACAAAATTTTAAAGTCAAAAGCAAAAGCACAATCAAGAAATAATGAAGAAAATATACATGTGAATCTAAGAATTAAAAATTTCCCTTATCACTGGCTTGAATGGAACTGCATAGTTTTAGGATTGGATCTACATCATTAATCAGGCAGATTCGAACAGTCCGTGCAGAGAGTTCATGCCCATGGACAAAAGGCAGAGCACCACCCTATGTATGACAAACACATGGTTAATTCTGCCTGTCTCCTAAGGAGCTCTCTGCTCAGATATGCTACTTGGCTAGAGTCAGAAAACTTCATCTTATTCCATGAGATAAAAAAAATACACTCCTTAAAATTCAGACTGTTTTTAAAGTTGTCACTGTGGATATCTAAACCCAAAATAGGTTGTTTACTTACCTATTCACATCTCTTTGAATGCAGATTTATTTTTTGCTTGACATACTGTAAAACTCATTTTTCCCTAGTAAGAACTTTCCACAAAAAAGTTTCCAGATGATTTGTTATTTCTTTCCTATTTGTTCCCAGATGTGCATATACCTATGATAACTATTATGTGCCTGAGTTTTTAGAATAAATTATTTATTAATTATAATTTTGTTGTTTTGTCATCTGTTATTAGTGGACCAAATTCTCAGGTGGTGTCAGTCAAGTAGCTTCACTGATTTTATTGATGCCATTTGACAGGTTGGACTATTTGAATGGGTTTCATTTGATGATCTGATTTTATGTACAAGCCATCAACTATAGACTGCTATGAAGGGTAGTTACGCATATTCCAAGCTGAATTAAGGTGCTCATCCAAGAAGACTGTTATAGAGATAGTCAAGTTTTATGAGGCTTTTAATGTGGTCATGCAGGTAATGCTACTTGGCATTAAGTAGGTGTTTTGGTGTTCTGGAGAACATGAGCTAAATATGTTTGTTTAGAAGCCCATAAACTTTCCTAGTGTGTAAACACAAATAGTATGTAAAGTACAAGTACTAACATAGACAGAAAAGATGCCATTAAAAATAAAGGTCTGCTTTAAAAAATGGGATTGGAAATGTGCTTTGCCATTCTGACAGTTCCTTGCTACCAGTGAAGTACTTGAGTGCTGAGTGAATGGAATAATGTCTAAAAATTTTAGAAGCAGCCTCAAGTCCTGTAAAGAGAACATGAAGCAAGTGTTAGAATCTGAATAGAATATGCAAGACCCTGCAGTAATACCAAGCAGAAATATCATCTAGATAACAAGTTCTTTAAGATCTTCTCTCTGTCCCCTCTGATCCCGAAATTTTTGTTTAAAACTCTGGTTTCCAGTAAATTATAAAATTTACAAAGGGGAGAAAAAAGTACTGTTATCTAGAAGTGTCCCATGAAAAAAATAAGCAGTATTTCCGATGAACTCTTGAGGTAATTTTGTTTATACTTTTGGTCACTGTAAGCATTTTAAATGCTGATTACTCCAGTAGTAGTTTAATGAGGTCAAATAATGGTTTAATTTTAGTTATAATAAAAGATTCTCTTCAAAATAGATAAATCAGAAGCACTAAAATAAGGGTTAAGCTTGGTTCCATCTAATACTTCTGGCTCTTAATTATAAAACTAATAGTAGACAGCTATTAATTCAAATTTTACTACTTACATCAGCAATGATTGGTTTGCCTTTAACAGATGCTGTTTATTTTTACAATTGGTGAAAAAAATTTATGAGATGTTTAAATCTTCAAAAGAGAAACTTCTTGCAGGAAACCTTATTCAACAACTGCTAAGCAATAGAAAATCAGGTTTAAAAGAAGAACTAGTGATATAGAAGGTGTGACACTTTCCATGTTACTTATTTATGAACTATACTCCAAGCTCTTCCCTCTATTCACTTTCCAATGTTTGATCCCATTCGTGAAAACACAGATTAACTCCCATCATATTTACTGAAAATAAACTTTCCCCCCGAATAATTTTATTACTCAAGCATATCTTTACAGATATGACTAAATATTTACACTTGTTATCTATATTAATTAATTTATTGTTACAATGCTTTTCCAGAGCAGGAACAGAAAGAGACAACTGTTCAAGCTGTGCACTATCAATATGTTAAATTATAGATAGTATTTTTATTGTGAAATGGACACAAACAACACAGAGTTTTTAATTACATTATCATCTGTCTTATAAGATGAAAAATTCAGATAAAAAGTCTACCACTTTCAGTCTTGATATCAGAGTCTGAAACCTGAAGATAATAAGCCTAGACAGGTTGGATTCATGATTGATAAACACCACCAAATAAGCAGTAAAATGCCCATCTTAAAAAAAAAGAACAACCAACAAAACAAACAAGCCAAACCAAAACCCCAAACCAGAATTTTTTATTTTTTTTTTTTTTTTTACAAAAGCATAAGCCAATATTAGGGAGAACTTAGCATTTGGAAACAGATTTGTCTGGCAACAGATTATAAGAATGTAAAACAAAGGAGAAAAAGAGCTTACCTTTCACAATATGAAAGACACATTCTATCAAGTGCTATGACAGAAACTATTCCCAGTGAAATTGTTTTCATGTCTGCAAAAGTAAAATGTACATCTTTTGGAAATGTTATTTTCTCCATGCTTTACTTTTGCCTCCTCTCACTATAATGCAGTGTGAAACAAACTGACAGGTCTTTTAGCTATTATTTTTATACCAGGTGGTTTAATTTTTTGCTTAGCTTAAGGATGTATTTCTCTACAGAGAGAAGGTATACCAGAAGGGTATGGGCATGAGAGGAAGATAAATGGAGGATGGAAAAGTCTACACCTACTTAAAATATATAGAAACTATAGAATCAAAAGTGTTCAAAAGCTCATCTTATGAGATAACCTATCTCCCAGGAAATGTTCACTAAGTCCTGAAATGTAATTTCCAGGTTTATTATGCAAACAACATAGAATGAGAAAATGATAACTGAGGTTTGAAGTTGTTTTGTCATATGGAGGTTTTCCATATTAGTGGTTTCTGTATGGAAATTTTTTTCACCAAAGTATCCCCTGTATTCAATGGCTGAACATTCCTAAAACATTTGTTCAGTCTACCCACAGGTAAACTCATTTTCTCTGTAGCTTTACATGACCTGGTTTCAAGTGTCTTACAACAGCAGAAAATCATATTCAAGTAAGAATTTGCATTATTGTGCTTATTTTTGTTTTAATGATACCATATTTGATCCTTTCATCACTTCAGACAAGAAGAAAAGGTTTTCACACTGATATCAGCACTGTGCAGATGTCCTGCAGGGCTGACCTCAAGAATCTATGATAAAAGCTCTCCTGAGTAGCTTCAGACATGAGACTTGGGGTTTGACTGGAACAAAACTTCAATTTAATTTTGCTTTCCTAATTGCAAAGCCAAAATTTGGTTTGTTTTTGATTTTAGACCCTTACCTGATAGAATTGAACTGCTTTTTATTCCAAATCATACATTTCTTTCAACTAACTTCACAAACAAATTAAGTCTAGCTTTTTTTTAAAAGAGAGACACCCTGACTTTTTCATTGACATCTCAGCTGACATCTAGGTTAAACTTACTAACTTCTTCACTGAAGGCTATGTTCTTCTGCCAATTTCATTGAATAGTTTATCAAGATAAGATTGTATTACAATGATGAAAATGTTCTTGATTATAGTGTAAACATGTAAACCATGTTTCCTCACCCTGACAGAAATCCACACTGTCACTATATTCCAGGTAATTTTTTTCTGAGTTTTTACAAGAACTTAAGCCTCTTTCAGTTTAGCTACTTTTTTTTTTCTGGTAGGTCTGATGAAACTTTTTTTTGTCAGCCTGTGTCCAAATTAACTGAGAACAGACAGATCTTTAAATTTCTTCAAGATATGCAGGAAGCTACATTAAATTTAAACTCTTTCTTATGCATTAAATCTTACATGTCCTCCCCAAAAATTTCATTTCTATGATTAAGAAAGGAAGAATATATCTTGTAGCTTTTCAGTCTGAGAGAAGAGAAAAATTAAGTGACTTGACTGTGGGATGACTTGATCAGACTGAAAGTAAGAACTTGAAGTGTAGTGCAGCTTTACTGCTTATCAGATGTCAGTCATCAGCAGGGCAGCACACCCTTGGCTAAATCACAATCCCTTTAACAGTCTCTTGTTACACTCTTGGTGAACTTCAAAGAGAATGTTTCACAGATCATTCTGTGAAAGCTGTCATTTGACAGCTTAGGTTGGTTCTTTGGAAATTAGTCTGTTTTGATTTAGTTTTCTAACATTAAGCATCTTCCCTTGAAATAGAAATTTCTCTGACAATCATAGCCTAAAATCCCTTTAGTGATCTTATATGAACACATACAAGAGGATTAAATAAAAATAAAGCATCAAGCAGCTAAACCAGACCTTGCATAAAATTCTCTGCTTTGTATTTACAAATGCATAACCCACATCTCCAGTTATTGACACTGCCCTAAAAATGCAAGTCATTGAAGAAAACCATTGTATAGCCTGCCTTATCACATAACCTCTGCACCCACAGACTGCTGGGGTTAATAAGTTGTGAGGACCAAAAGATGGCAAAATACCATGATCAAGAAGACTCCACAGTAAGGTAAGTTTTCTCTTGTATTGTCTGATCTGTAACTGCTCAGTCACATTTCTCCCTACATACAAATTCATGCTTCATATGTGAATTATACAGACGGTATATAAATCCTGTAATATACTATACATATAGATATAATATGTATATATATTATGCATATAATATGCATTTTCTAATAATGATGGCGTTAGTATACAAAAATATATTTGTCATGTAGCTGTTCAGTTAATAAATTTGCATTTTGTCTGAGATAAAGTGTCCAATATAAAAAGACCTGTCGATTTTATTTCATCACACAAATGTGCTGGGTAGGCATTAATTTATCTGTGCGTTCTTATAGGATTTTAAATAAAGAGAAAAAACTGCTTTGCAATTTTACTTTTTAAGATAATTAAAGGGTTGTCCAGAGTGATATCATCTAAGGAATCACTCCAAACATCCCTGTTCAGCAATTTGTGAGGCTACATTTTAAAACTGGTTGCCATATTCACTTACTGCAGTCTTTGTAGAAACACGTAGGACTTTACCATCTGATGATTATGAGAAGTTCACAAATTCTCCACTTATTCATGGAGAACTTAGGATTCTTTAAGTCACTATTAATTTTCTCCCACTTTGTTCTCATGTCTTATATTTGAAGAATGAAATTATATGGGTACTGAATTAATACAAATGCCATATCAGCCAAGGCTCCTAAAGAACATAATATCTTTGGCTGCAGAAGATAGACAAGACCAGAATATCTTTGCTGAGTTATACCCAAATTCATTCCAAAGTATTGGCATCAGTTAACAGCACATGATGTATTAAATCCATATTCAAATAAAAAGGTACAGTTGACTTTTTCAAAGAAATGCTTACTGTGTTTAGGTAGGGTTTCTAAAAATCTGTTATCAACTACTTTCATTGTAAATTAATTAATACATTTTTTCCCAATCTTGATCTATGACTTATACTTCTTTAGTTTCATACATTGTATAAAGTACTAGTTGACATCTTTGGCAGCATTAACTTCACAGAATCACAGCATATTCTGAGTTGGAAGGGACACACAAGGATCATTGAGTCCAGCTCTTAAATGAATGGCCCAGATGGGGATCAAACCCACAACCTTGGCATTATTAGTACCATGCTATAGCCAACTTATCTAAGCTTGAACTCCAATTTTTGTTCTCTGAGCTCTCTCAGATTTTTAAACTGAGATGAGCTTGTTGAAGCCACATATGGTCTAAGGAATGTCAAAAAAATGGTCTGATATTGCAAAGAAAGGGAGTGATAGTTTTGACTTCCTTTGCCAATACAATCTCGTACTCCTTAGCACATCCAAATCTCTGTAACCAGCCCCTGACCAGGGTCGTTTACACTGCCAAATATTTTCATCTCAAAAACTTTGCCTCTAAGAACTGGAATAAACTGGGGCATGAAGGATGTGTACATCAGGTGTTTGAAAAAAACTGACTGAAACAAATTTTCCACTAATACACAGATTTTTTTTTAGAAGTATTGCTTCTGTGCTTAAAAGATGTTATAGACTTGTTGGACTCCGGGATGGAAGATGACAGTTCCTTAGATATCCCAGCACTGTGTCCCAAAGGGTAAAGCCAAAGTTCATTCTCTAGGGGAGAACTGAAACACAGACACATGACACAGCTGAACAACATTGTTCAAGACTTGCATTTATTTGTATTTATAGAGATAGTTCTCTATATAATATTTCAGATGTCAATCAAAGATGTTGCTGTTTTCAAAATAATATCTGGTTTTACTATTATTTTAGGCATTTTCTACTTTGACAGCAGCAGCACAGCAGCTGCAGAAGAGAAGCCAATTTTGGGTGAGGTGGAAGGGAACTGCCATTATATTAAAAGACCAAATTTTGTGTCAAAGTGTTCTCATTAATACATTTAGACAACCTATGTGAGAGGATGACACAACTAGGTGCTTTTTTCTTGTTCAGAATCTTTGTTCTTTTTGAAAATTCACTAACAAGCTCTATTTCTCTTCTATTCTGTACTTAATCCTGACCCAAAATTAAGAGTAAAGCTCTTGACTAATGTTTTGTGAAAATATCCTCCACGTCTTCTCATGTCAATCAATAAATTGTGTTACAAAAATATACAAACACTTCTGACATTGACTTGTCCTTTTGGAGGTCCATAAAGGTGGTTCACAAGGATTTACATCTACAGCAGCTGAACAGGAAAACAAAATAATTCTTAGTTACTATTTATACAAAGAAATACAGAGTTTAATTTGTTATTATTGGTAGAATTCATAACCTAATATATAAAAATGAATTAACATTTACATAACTTTATATATATTTGTAAATCCTCAGTTCCATATATTTTAAACAGATGGATTATTCATTTATGTAGAAATAAAAGCTTATACAAACTCAGAAATCTGTAAAAAGGCACCTGAACAAATGACATAAAATGAGTGACCATAGAAAGTTAGATTAGGTAGAGGCTGAGAGCCCCTCTCTCATTTGTAAGATGTCATTGATATGCAGTATCTGCAATCCCGAAGACTAAGCATCTAATTACAGTCAGTCACCTTTCAAAGACTGAGCTATAAGTTTTTTAATATTCCATCATGTTCCTAGGAATAAGAAATGACACAGTGAACTTTGCTGAGGTAGCATCCTGAGTTGTGGAAAGTTGAATCCAATAGTTTGCAAAAAAACTTTTTAGTCAAAATATTGTGAATAAAGATATTTAGTAGGAACATCGGGATTGGTTCTTGAATAGTCTGACACCTAAAATAATAAGAGGTTTTGTGAGTAATGATATTTGCAAAAAATAAATCAGTAAGTCATAGTGTCTTTATTCCTGAATAATAGCCAAATTACATGAAATGATATTTTAAGAGTTAAGTATCTGATCTGCCATGTTGATCAATGCATGTATGAAATATGTATGGTTTTGGAATATGATTATGTGTAAGTTATATAACAGAGGTAGTGCCAAAAATTAAAGTATGTGTTTAATCTCCTGAAATATGTTGTAGCATTTTCCCCTTGTGTTGCCTCAGGTTATCAAAGAACCAAAGCCCATTCAAGAAGCCCGCCATGAGAGATTGGGGCCTTACAAAGAGGTAGGGCCAAAAATGTATTTTGGTCTTTCTTTGATAAATGTGCAGTATCTTATGGAATATTCAAGTGTCAGTCTCATTCCACCAGGAAAACAACAAAAACCTTGCCCTTGGTAGGTACTTTTCCCTTTCCCCTCCCACCCTCCCTTTTTGTTACCCAATATCAAATCTTTTTATTCTGTCTGTTGTCCTCCATGCAAAGGGTACATCTGTATCTTGTGCAGCTTGGGAAGCAATTTCTTGCTGTAAAACACAGTTTGTGAAATAGCCATGCTTGTGAAATAATCAGGAAATAATGGTATGAACTACACTCTGTGGGAGTCATGCACATGCAATTTCTCATGTTTTTGTTTGCTTATTTGGTTGGTTGGTTGTTATTTTTTTCCCTTGTGAATAAATTAAATAAAAAAGTATATATAATATCTACTGTTAAAATGGCTGGCCATGACTTTGAGTAATGAAAGATTGATGAGTAATATGAGATAAAATCCAAGGAGCCATTTCTTATTGAAAAGAGGAGCTTAGGAACTAAATATTGCTACAGAAGTAAATTTCCTGGGATAGATGACTCCTTGAGGACTGTTGTATATAAATAACATAGTTATATTTAAGATAGACTGCATTTCAGCATCACTGATTTCTTGTTTGTTTGCCACAGCCATGCACCTACTACTGCTCAGCAGAGGTGCAGAATCCATTTCACTCAAATCAACGTTTCTACTGTCTTGTGAGAGTTTGATGAATTGAATGGATTTTAGACTCTTTTAGTCTTAACATGTTACTAAATGAGCTCCATATTTGTTTATTAGTTTATTTGCTATATTTACATGCTGGGTAATAAGTTTCATGTTCCACTAAAAAAATTGACCTGATTTTTGCCGATAAGCACTTCAAGGATAGTACTGCCCTTGAATTCCCTATAGTCTTCTCTAACATTTATTTAATTGTAAGGAATGCGTAAGACTTTAAACCATATAATTTCCACTGTAGAATAACACATTGATAAGTAGTCAGCTGATGAGAAAGTTTCTTTCCTACTTCTCTGTTAATGAATATATATATATACACATACATATATGTATGAATGCCACATTTTTTACTTTGCTATGCTTTACCAGCCTAGTCTATTATCCAAGCATTGCTTACTCACATTCCCTTCCTAGGCTCTTACAAAGTCCCTTTCTTACACCAGTACAAGCTTCCCAGACAGTTGATGAATAATCGAACTGACAGAGTGGAAGAGCAAATGCCCAGTAGTTTTTTCACACAGACATTGCTACAAGTTTTTTTTTTTTAACTGATAATTTCCCTTCAGTCTTGACTTTCTGCAAAATTGATGATTTTATGTCTTAAAATATTAAAATCTCCCACCAGCCCAGTGCATTTGAAATGCCCATGCCATAATCTGCCATCATATAAGGACAAAGGGGAAACTAAGAATATTACATTCTTAAATTTTAGTTGCCTTCATATTGTAATTCAATTTACACAGATTGTATTTTTTTAAACACTTTTTAAAATTTTTTTTAAGAATCTGGGGGAAAAATTACATTTACTGTTCTTCAGAAAATTGAGCCTTGTGTACATGAAGATACTTTGGACAAGAGGTCTTGTGACTGGATACAGTTTGCACTTCTTTATAGAAATTTGCAATAGCCTTATCCAGAAAATACCATTCTGAGTTTAATTAGTTCTGGCATGGTGATTACATCAACAGACAACATGGCTCTATATGAGCTGTGCCAGGGCCTGCTTTGTAGTCTAAGCTCCAAAGAGTTCATAAACTGTGCCTTAGTATTATTTGGCAAACGGAAGGACAAAACCACTGTTATATGATGTCTTTTTTAGTCTCATTAATGTAGCAGGAAATTTCAATGTAAATGGATGGCATTATTGCTATCTCATCAGAAAGTTGGTCTAGTTGTAAAGATGAAGCTATGGCAGAAGTGCAGCAAGAACATATCAGCCTCGGATACTACTGGATTTATTTTCTTGACCACAAAACAATCCTGAACATGAGCTGCAGACACAGAAGGAAGACGTCTAAGAAGTGAAAAATAGAAAATGAGCTTCAGAGCATGAAATTTTACTAAAATGTGCTATCACATCTTACACCCTTTATGCATCAGTGAGTAAAACAGTATTTGCTTTTCAACAATAGCATCCAAAAGGTGGCAAGTCACACTTTCTTCAAGAGACCTAGTCTTATTTTTCTGTTCTTCTATGGTTCATTTTTTCTTGGTGTAAGTTGACACATATTGCTGGTATCAAGCATGATTAGACATGCAAGAGCAGGCAAGAACAATTGTTTTTTGGTTTTCTTTTTTCTCCTGAAAGTAAAGATAAGGCACGTTTCCCTAAAACAAAAGTGTTTTTCAGTTGTATTATTAGAATTTCTTCCATTCTTGAACCTCAGCACACTGAAGTATTCCCCAGCCTCACAGTGTGAAAAAAAAAAAAAAAAAAAGAAAATCAAAACAAAATAGGGGATATGGAAAGAAGTAGAAAATAAGAAAAATAAGTAAGAAAGTATGGAGCATACAATTTTTGACCTTTTTAGAAGGCAATGCTTAAGTTTTTCCTCTCAAAATCCTATTTCTGTATTAAGCCTGCCTACTCATTCTGTTCCACGTTACAGCTCATGGGCACTGTCATAGCAGAGGCTAAGTTCCTCGTTGCTGCAGTGTATTCTCACACATTTCTGATGTGTGTGCTGCAGATATCTTAACTCTGTTTTCAGTTCCACTTGGAGAAAGGTCTGTGAGAAATTAGAAAAAGAAAATTAAAAATAACAAAGCCCTATCAAACAGTTTTAAATAAATGGATAGTGGCCAATAATCTCTTTCTTGTTCTGGTGCACATGATCTCATCTTAATGGTAGAAAATATGTGGACATCTTATCAATGAAACGAGCTATATAATAACCCTCAAAGATGTAATAAAAGATTTTCCAGAGACTTTGATGAAATGAGGGAAATTATGAAGATTTATTGATCCTATTGTAATTAGGATGGACCAGACTCAGTTGCCACAGTGGACACAGGCAAAAGAATGGATATAGATAACTAAAACAAGAGTCACACAGATTTTGCGACAAGTACTAATGTCTCCTCTTCCTCGATGTGCATCTACTCTTAATGGGTTAGGCATTTATTTTCTCCAAAAAGCGTAACAGTGTGCTTTACTCTGTCTCCATGGATGGACAGACTGAACTCAGAGAAACAGCTAACTGAAGCTTGGTTGCTGCCTGAGCTCTGCCAGGACACCTCAGAAATGCCATAGTGATGCCTAATGAGATCAAAAGAGAGATGCTCTTTACATATATCCCACATGCATGATATGATGGTGAATTCTCTGTGGTTCTTAACACTCGGGCATTTAAGAGTATGATGCAGTTTTCTTCATTGCACTTTGCCAAGTGATTGGTTTATTGCTAGAAAAACAATTAATACTGTTTATCTTACATATATTGTCTGATTGGTGTATACATAGCGTATGACCAGCACTGCCCATCTTGACTGGGAGAGCAAGTTTCCTACAAAGTAGTCCCAAAAAGTTTATACACCTTACTGTTGAGATGAAGAAAAAAATTAATGTAATAAAAAGGAAGTAGAATAACAGCTACTATATAATATAAGTTAATGAGGAACTCAATCCACAAAGGGTGAGCTGTAAATATTTACAATGTTGGTAACGCATTTAATAGTAATTTAAAATTTGACTAAAAGATTAAAAATGGCTAATGATTTTTTTTCTCTAAATTTTACAAGAAAAATAGATTTCATTTATAAACCAGTTCTAAGTGAACTGTGTGGATTCTGAATCAGGTGATATTTCAGGTTTTTTTGCCTTCTTTCCTTCCTTCCTTCCACAAATAAATAATTTTTCTAGTTTATTTCAGAGAAATTTATATAAAAATATAACAATATAGATGTAAACTCTTCCTCAGTGTATTCAATATGAAGTTCCACAATATTTTTAACCTAGAATCTGATTCAATATTCAAATATGGAAGAGTAGCCCTTATATGCAGGTAATAGGTGAAATCACAGACACATATTGAATAATTGCAATAAAATCAGCACAACTGCATCTGTAAATTTATCATCTGCTAAAGTCCCTGTAAGAAGGAACACAAAACAATTGTTATGAAAATATTTTATGATATTTCAGTCTTGCGATATGAAAATAGATAAATACACAATAAAAGGATTTTTCTGCTTGACTGAAATGATAGCTTTCAAGCTGAAAGAGTGCATGAAATATAATCAGACTGGAAACTCCTGGAGGGTTAGGTCTGTATATACAATACAGCACAAGCAGAAGCACTTATAAAGATAGGGGGGGTTATATTTCAAACATGAGGTACATATAAAACCTGAGTGTCATTCTGAATTTTATAGTGAGTGAAAATTTCTTGCTATGAATTGATTCTTTTCTCCTCTCTGTCAGTGCTTGTGTCATCAATGCCTCTTGCAGACAGAGGTGGTTTGTAATAGCCTCCTAAATCCTTACACCCACTCAGTTTCCATGGCTCTACCTTTTTTCTCATCCTTCAGCTACTATTTTAAGAGTTCATATGACTGTTATCCAGTTTTCAAAAAATCTGTCAAAGATCAAAGGCAGAAGGAGAGTTTAATGGCAGATAACTACGAATCGTTATCACAGTAGAGTGTAAGTTTCAGACTGATAAAAACCTGTTTCCTTTCTTTCTTTCTGTTTTTTGTCTCCTTCTGGTTTTTTTCTCTTTTTATAGTAGTAGTGAGAGAATTAGATTCTACACCCAATCCTCATAAAGACAACTGTGCCCCTATGTGATTATTAGGATCAAAGTTTATGTCTAGAAGCTCAACAAAGAGCATGACTTTGCATCCCTGAAATTGAAACACTTTAATTAATTATAAGGAGCTTCATGAACAGTTACTGGAATAGTAACAAATCTACAGGATTTAGGCAATTAGGTGTCAAATCATCAAGACTTTAAGCAGTTAGTATATTTACCCTATATTCATATTTAAATAAAATATTTATTAAATGACTTCCAATAGCAGATGAATTAGTAAAAATGTACTTCTTCAACTGAAATGTTACAAAAATATAAAGGAATATAGTGACTTGCTACAAAAAAACAGATTCTTTCTCATTTTGCCTATTAAATAGATCAGAGATGCTGGAAAGAGGAAAGAGAACTTTCTTATATCTTAATTCCCATTTATCTGCTGAGAGTATTGGAATAATAATGTTAAATATATACCATACTTTAACTGCTGTTTCAAGATCTTCTGAATATTTATAAAGTAGGAGTCGAAAGGTTTTTTCATGAAAAAATAGGAGGAAGTTGAATTTAGTGCTGTAATACTTCTATGAAATATAATAGTATGGCTTTCTTACTTTCTTATTGTTCTCTGGCACAGTGCTCCAGGTTATTCAGCAAATCACAGTGAATTGTTGTATTACCCTTGCCTAGGCTGCAAAAAGACATGTCAAAATCTGTTTCAAGAAACTCTGCCTCTGTCTTTTGAGTCTTCTTCAAGGTGACTGGCTTCCTCATGCCATCCCCCACAGAACATACCCATTAAGGAATCACCAAAGCAGAGAAAGCAGTCAACATCAATGAGCACTAACCCACACTTGCACTGATTTCAGTCTAAGAAGTTGCTGGTAACAAGATCATAATCTAATGCAAACAGGCCTTGAGAGCTAGGAGCTCTGGGGAATAGCTCCCTGCATCTGTGGTTCCATCACAAGAAATTAGGTTGCACTGTCTTGGAGTAAGTGCAACATGAAAAAATGCTGGACTGGGGACAGAGAAATGATGGTGCAATGGAAAAATATACACAAAAGAAATATACACAAAGAAATCCACTGAATATAATAATAATAATAATAATAATAATAATAAATTTAAAAAAAAAAACAAAACAAAGCCCAAGATCAATGATATTTATTTATTTTGAATCCCAGATAATGATGTCAGTAAACACAATAATTGTGAATGTTTAAAACTTTAATTAACAAAATCATTTAGATGAATCTGAAATATGGTTTAAATTTAAATGGATATTGGTAATTGACAATTAATAATAATTAAAAAAAAAAAAAAAGAGCAAATTGCTAATGCCACTGAGTGAGAATTTCAGCCTAGTAAGGGAAATTCATGATGTGGGCATACTAAATAACAGCAAACCATCTAAAATGTGCAATATCTTTTCCATGCATCCTTATGTAAGTATCTTAAAAATGGTGGTACCCCTTAGTGCTGGAATAAATAAGAATGAAGTAACCAACAGGAAATGTTAATAAGAGCAGGATACCTTGATACTGCTGCTGTAAAATTGTCAGTGAAACTGATATTCATGATCTGAAATTTCTTTTCCTGTCCTCAGGCACCTGTAATTGAGAAGATTATTAGTTCTTTTAAAACAGAGGAGTTGGTAGACCAGTCATCCAGGAAAAGTGGGGCCTCACTGCAGAGCAGCTGAGTCCTCACAGTCTGGTCTAGACTGGGATTATTTCTCATACTCTTGATTTGCAGAATAAAATTTGATGCTAATTGGGCTATCAGTAAAAAAATGTAAGTGAGCCTTTCTTTATAGTCCGTGGGGTGTTAGTTGAAGGGTTGGTTTCCTTTGCTTATATGGGCATTACATTTTGTGTTAAAAATCACGGGATAAAGTACTGAATTCAATGTCCTTTTTTCTATTTAGAGATTCATTTCAGAAGTCTCAATTACCTGAATAATGGAAAATGGAAAAGAAAGAACTTATATCTGCTTTTAAAGTAGGTGATGCAAATTTTGTACATTATCCTTCTGATTTTTCT
Organism: Pyrocephalus nanus; assembly: GCA_038380795.1. NCBI lineage: Eukaryota > Metazoa > Chordata > Aves > Passeriformes > Tyrannidae > Pyrocephalus > Pyrocephalus nanus. Next base: position 47,672,165 of record CM076260.1, read on the forward strand.
TTTATTGGCATTAACAATTTTTGTGTTTGAATTTGCCCAAATTTATGGAATTATGAAGTTTTCCTTTTTGTTGTAATATGCAAGAACAGGAGATGGTAGAGAAGGGAGGAAGACTGTGGAGAAGATATAGGAGGAAGCTGAAAGTCCCTGGAGATTCCCTGTGCTTTCAGAATACTGGGAATTGTGGCACTGAGTCACAGAGAGCTTGAAAATAATAGCAATTTTACTATTATTAAGCAGACTAAATGTCCTATTTTCAGAATCAAAATTAATGAAATGAGTAGCACTGCTAAAGAAGGGATCTGCTAGACATAATGGCAGCTGCTTCAAGGACTGGAGAACATCTGTGATATTACCTGAGATAATAAAAAGAAATAATTTATAAAGTATGTTGCACTATTCACATTATCAGCAATTAAAACTGAGAACAAAAGTTCTGAATTTACAGCAGCTCAGTAAAAGGCCTAGTATAAGCAAGGTCATTTGTAATTAAGTTCTGCAAACATATATGCAGGAAAGCATTAGTAATGAAATTTAATTGTGTTGAGAAGTGCATAATTGAGGGGTAATTATTTTTTAAAAATTCATCATTCATTGGTCAAAAATTATACTTTTTACTATACTGCTTGAAGTTGATTTCAAGGAAAATGGTTTTTTTAAAGATCATTTTAAGATTAATAAGTAGTAGTATAAATGAACGCATTTTTCATATTTACTTGTGTTTGGATTTTTTTTTTTTTTATTTAAAATTTTAACTGTCATTTTACTGGAAATTTTTATTTAACAATAGACCTCAATTTCTGTTATTTCTGATTCTCACTTGTCTTTGCAGGTTTTCATTTTAGACTGTTGTTCAGTAAATCAGGAACAGAAGTAACGTTCTAATCAATGAGTAATTGTGAATTTAAAGTTCAAAACAAACAGTTCAAATTTATCTATTTGGATATAAAATAGGAAGAATCTTGCAAATAATTTCTAGTCAAGAAATCTTAAGAGAGCTTTGTAATCTGCTTTTGAATATTTCATGCAGAAAAAAAAAGCAGAATCCAGTAAATAAATTATTCATTGAGAATTATTCACTCATGTGTGTCATGGTAAGAGCTTAAATATAATTTCACTATGTTGGACCATGATGTGATGACACCTAGTGTTGTAATATTGAAATAATCTAGTCTTTCAGAACCTGAAAAAAATCCCAGCCATTTGGTATGTGTAATGAAGGCTACCTTCTGACTCTAATAGGTCTGCTTTATCCAGTTTTAAAAAATACTTTATACAGAAGAAACAAAACTGGACTAAGCTTTCTGAAAGGATAAAAGCAGCACTAGGGTTAGCAAAAGTTATATGGTGTTACAATTAGTCCAGAGGAGAGGCTTAAAGATGATCAGAGGGCTGGAGCCTTATAGCACCTTCACGTACCTAAAAGGGGCCTGCAAGAGAGCTGGAAGGAGACTTTTTGCCAGAGCAGGTAGTGATAGGACAAGGAGGAATGGCTTCAAACTGAAAGAAAATAGGTTTAGATTAGATATCAGGAAGAAATTCTTTACTGTGAGGGTGGTGAGGTACTGGAACAGTAGCCCAGGGAAGCTGTGGGTGCTCCATCCCTGGAAGTGTTCAAGGCCAGCTTGGATGGAGTTCTTGGACAATGCTCTCAAGCACATGGTGTGATCCTTGTGGTGTCCTTCACAGGGTCAGGAGTTGGACTCGATGATCCTAATGAGTCCCTTCCAACTCAGGATATTCTATGACTCTATGATTCTGTGATTTGAGCAACCTGATCTAGGGGAAGATTTCCCTCCCCATGGCAGGAGGTTTGGAACTAAATGGTCTTTAAGGTCCCTTCCAACCAAACCATTTCATGATTCTGTAGAATCATTGCCTTGAACAGTGAATGATCATCAAGACATAGAACATCTATTAAAATAACACTGGTTGTAAAAGAGGCTACAAAAATTATAAATCCATTTTAATGAATTTTTATCCACCTAAGTGGCAATACCTATTCAAATCAAAAGAAAATTTTCCACCTATTTGGCTGGACTCTCATATTTACAGTGTACTGATTTGAAAAATGTTGAGAATTCATCATCCCTTTGTTAGTAAATAGACTTTTCTGTTCTCAGTAATGCCTCAACAGATCTTGATTCTGACATCTGCATTACATATACTCATGACACATTTCCAATATCAAAAATTGAAACTTCTTTGTGTGTTGCCATAAGGCTGGTCAGGATAATGGGCATTTAAACTGGTTCAGAATGCAAATATAAATATCCATAGGCTTTGCAGTAAATTATTTCTAAAAATTATTCTCAGGTGTATCAGTGAAACCTAGTTTTACAAAGGCCTTTAATTTTGTGGAAGGGAAATTCCAGAACTTACTTTAAATTACTCACAATACCCTCTGTTTTGTTGAACAACAGTGATTCTGCTGAACTGAAGCTTGATTATGTAAAATTAGGAACCATTTAGCAAAGCTGAACAGAAAACTATTTCAGCTTTAAAGATTCATGCTTTTGACATAATCAATGGCACTACCTGAGTGCTTACTTCTAAGTGAATATTTCAGTGTTTTGTTCAAATGAGCTTTAGCTAACCATGAAATCAGTATCTACTAACCCAGTCAGACAATCAGAAATGTGCAAAATGAAAAAATACTGAAATGTAGGCAAAACCAGTACACTATACATACAGGTATGCTTGTATTCAGAGAGAGCTAAATGACTTCCAGGTCATTAAATATATCTGATGGTATACTGTGTTTTTCTTTCAACCAGTTTTAAATTTGTCATGATTTGTAATAGCTCTCTTTAACCTCTGGGCACTTGTTTGTGTTTTGAATGTAGAGATTAAAAAAAAGAAAAAAAAATCAAAAACCTAATTTGTCTCTGAAAACCCAGAGTTGTAGAGAATGGAAAGACATTAAACACAAAATTTGACTTGAAGACATAAAAAAACCCACTGTAATTATAAGGTTCAATTTGAAATAAAAATATGTTTTTCCAAAGCATAATAGGTATCACATGATATGACATGATAGACAGCACTGCTTGTCACCATTTCTAAATATAACAGATCTTTAGCAAAGATATTGAGTGGTGCTATGGTTGTGTGTGTCACCTTGCATAATACAGACCTACTGATTCAAGCTCTGTCATCATCTTTGTCATCTCTAAAGATCCCTGTCAGTGGAGTTCAAACCCCAGTCTAGCTTTCCCACAAATTATTAATTTATGATGGAAATTCTTCAAATGTTTTGAGATATAGAAAATTATATAGCCCCCTTTGCTTTTATGCTTGGTTGCAATGAATTCACACTAGAATATGTGTGTGCTGATCCCCAATGTGACAGTCAGCACATTGAGTCTACTTCTCTAATTCACAGAGCAGAGCAAGGCAGCCTCATGAACAGAAGAACTTTAGAATGGGATACACCATGCCCAGCATACCCAGAGAGGAAAGTCTAATCCAACTAAGAAGAATGTGACAGGAAAGCGTGTTCTAGATTGCTTGCTCAGACTGAAGCACTGGGCTGTGGCCTTTGTCACTCTTTAGGATAGGAATTGATAGACAGAAATCCCTTTATGCATTTAAAGGCCTGAAGAAAAGCAGAGAAAAAGCACATAATTTTGATTACAACCTGGTGGCTAGACAGTACTAGGATTCTTGGTACTACTTTCTGGAACAAAAATACCACCTCAGAAGTGGATAAAATACACCACTGAATTGCATTTCTTTCTATCCCTCCTTCTAAGAAAGGACAGATTTGAGGGAACTAATGGAGACCAAAAACCTTTGCATTTGACTTCTGGTAGTGAGCACATTCTCCTAGAATAGTCTTGGATTTCAGTTCCTGTCAATGCAGTTCATGCCAAAGACTTTTTAATTCAGAAAAGATAAACATCTCCCAAAGTAGACAGCATAGCAATCATGACCTTAATACAATCCAGCAGTTTTGTCCTTACTATTTGTTCTTGTATCTTCTGTTTTATCTGTGTAAGAAATCAGTTGGCAAAAAGATCTTGGATCAGTTAGAACTTCTTGATGATACAAAAAATACATATCTATTATATTCATGACATTTCCCTCGATGTTATTAAGACAGCACACAAGTCAGAAAGTCTCTATGTCAAAACTAATCAAGTTACCTTTGTTTTTTTTCTGCCATGCTTATTTCAGTTTCTCTTTCTAAAGTCAGCAACTACAGCATGGATCAATCATATATGAAGACAGACCTTGCTTGAAAAATTGGCCCAGAAATTTTCTTTGAGTCCAAAGCACAAAGTTCACAGCATCTTTTCTGAAAGCGTCTTCAATGAAAATGCTACAATTGTCAGCAACAAAAAAATGGCCTTGGAGAACTTACTTAGAATCTCAAAGACAAGAATTTTTTGATTGGAAAAGCCAGTTCCCCAAACACTTGTCATGACATATATCAGCACCTAAATAACAGGTTTTAAATCATTAATACTTTTATTATATTGCATTCATTTATTTTTATCATATCAGTTCAATCACGAGCTGATACAGAAATAATTGTATTCTGCAGTAGCATTTGACAGGACTTGCTTGTGCTACATACATGCATGAAGATGTGTTAATGCTGATGTTTCTACTGCTCGAGTTGTCTTTTGTACATATCTTGTGCTCTAAGTTGACAGTGATATTTCTTCAATAAAGATAACTTTTTAATTTGTTGTTTTTTGCTTTTTTTGCTATTTAATTTTTATTTTAGTGTGCTTTATCTCTTGAAAATCTACTCCAGGCATCTGATTCTGGCAATGACTTCACAATCTCAGTTTGCCAAAAAAGTTTAATACTAATTCGCTAGTACCTGCCACCTGCCAGAAATTGTTTGCTATGCAAGTGGTGAAATTTTATCTTACTGACTGGTTCAAACCCAGGTAATTTTCACTCTGATTTTTGTCTGGATAACAGTGTATAGAAAATGTAAGTTAAACCCTTCAGGGAGTTAACTAGCTCGATAGTCCAGACAGTAACATACTGCCAGTTATTTCCTTATTCTCTTATTTCTAATATTTTTTCTTCTTTTAATGGCAAGCAGATCCCTTAATCTTGAAAAACAGGAATGCAGGATAAACAGTCATTCATGATGAAACTATGCTTGAACTTGCTCAAATAACAAGAATTTTTTTTTTTGTCTGAGTTTAAAGTTTAGCAAATGTGCACTACTTTAATAATCTTCTTAAATTATCTTCTTTAGTGTTTCTATGGTATTAAGATTTGTGTGATAAAGAACATTTGCAACACTTATTTTCTATACGCTCCCTGTTTCTATCAGTAAAGGAAATTCTCACAAAGGGGAGGGGGGTGGGGAAGGGGGGGATGGGAAGAAAAAGCAATGAAGCAGAACTATTCCCAGCCCCCCAGTGAACTCCAAAGAGGGCACAGATTCATTCTTAGAGTCTGAAATAACAAGGAATGCAACGTGAAACTCTGAAATCCAAGAGTTTGAAAGTAAAAATGAGAAAAGTTTTTTGCGACTCTGGTTTGAAATACTCAAGCTTTTCACTACAAGCTAGATTATGTTAGATTTTCCTACAGTTGGAATTACACAACTGCCATCAAATGGCTGCAAAGTTGCAGGATTCCTAATAGTGCTATGTCAGGAATTTTTGGAAAAAAAGTGAAACTCTTTTTTCCATATGTGATGTGTTGACCCTAGACAGCAACTAAGGATTCACCAGTTGCTTGCTCCCCCCATAGTGGGATGTAGGAGAGAACTGGAAGAACAAAAGTGAGAAAAACTCATGGGTCAAGATAAAGACACTTTAATACATGAAGAAAAAAAAGGAGGAAAAAAACAAGTGATGCAAAGGCAAGCACTCAACACCTCCCACCAGCAGATTGATGCCCAGCCAGTTTCCCAGCAACAGCTTCTTTGGAAAGACAAGACAGAGATAGGTTCTGCACCCAGAGTCTTAAATGAAAAATAAGGTGTCTGTGGTTTCTGCAGTGAAGGCAAGCAGTTTGAGTTTGATAAAGAAGAAGGGTAAAAAAGTAGAGGAATTTACAGAGACATGTGACACGATCATAGCAAAAAATGTCTTTTAAAGTCACATTCACAATGGATTTCACATGGTAATACTTATCAAGGAGGAGAAGAAAAGATGCAAGTTGGTTTGAGTTTGAAGGAGTTTAATTTTTTCAGTTGCCTGCTTTAGTTTAATTTAGTTTAGACAGGAATGTTCTTAAGCATATTTTGTCTGACAGAGACTAATATTTGTGCAAAGCCTAGGCAGAGAGATCTATAGGAGGATTTGAGTTAGTGTACTAACAGCCTATGGATCAGAAAAAAGAAACAACATAAATATTGGCCAAAGAAAGTGTGAGAGGGGAGATCGTGAAACTATTGTATCTATCTCCTTGAGTGACTCTTGGTCTAGAGAGAAGCAGATCGGTCTAGAATACACATCTGGAAGTCAGTAAGAAAATAATTGTATTTGGTTTTGTGATGAGGGTACAGAGAAATGAGTCTCAGGGGAGGATAAACAGAGAAGTGGATCAAAGAAGATGCAGCAGAAGTACCGGTTCTGAGATTTGGCTAACAGCCATTAGTGGTTGTAATAAGAACAGCTTTATTTTGTGTAAAAGATAAAAGTAGATTTGGGAGACATGTAGTGTATGTCTAACAGAGAGACTGTCAGCAATTATAAACAACATGTTGAGTTGACTTAGAGAGACAAACAATAAGAGAGATAAATAGCTGAAGTATTAGCAGATGATGAGATCTGGAACTGTGTATCAAGTACAAAAGCATTTCACAATAAACTGTTCATCAAATAAGTGATTACTTCTAGTTTTCTCAAATTTAGGCATATTCAAGTCTTATAATACTGTGATGAATTCTTCAGGCTCTATATACTTCATGACCTGTGCTCCCCTATATCTTTCAATAAATACTCGTTCATGTCTTTGAGTGCATTCAGATCTGGCCAATACATTTTACAATGAACCTGTGCAAGAGAAAAATTTTGAGTGTGTCCACTAACATATTCATGTATGTAATTTTATTATTATTATTTTGCTGTGTCCCACAACTCTTAATATCACTGTCTTAATTATGAAAACATTAGCTTCATAGCTAGAAAACTGAGCTACTCAGGAAAAATGTTTCTGCTTTCACAGTGAAATCTGAACTTTGTGAAAGATGTTTGTTACTGAAAGATGAATAAACAATCCTGTACTATCTTTAGATATAGGAACATATCAGGGCCATATCCATTAATCTTATCAATACAGATATTTCAGGATATGCTACTGTAATCTTGGTCAAAAGCACATGTGCCACTGTACCTGTCACGTTCCTAATAGATATGGAACAATAATTTAAGCGTGGGTTGATGTGTTTTTCAGCAAAGACAATTACATTAATCCAGCTGCATGATCCCTAATTCTCTTGAGGCAGATATTCAAGGTGTCAATGAAGTTGTGCTCAAATTAGGATTCTAAGTTAGTTGGATTGATGGTATCTTAGAAAACAGTACATATAAAGAATACATTTTTCTTTTTAAAAAAATGGCCTGAAATTGGTACAAGACTAAAAAACGGAGTTAGGTCACAGCCAGAGTCATTCTGCACCTGAAGGGGAAGTGATTCAAAACTAGAAGATGAGTGAAAAAAAATCATGACTCTGCAGAAGAATACAACTTTCTCTACCCTAGCCAAAATACTTTCTGCAAACATAGATGTCTTTCCTCCACCACATCTTGGTATGTATATGGGTATAACATTTCTTTAGCATGAAATATTCTGAATATAACAAATCACAGTAACATGAGGTCCCTTAAGTTTATTTACATTCATTACAAATGAAAGTTGGTACTGGAAGGAAGAAACAAGCCCATTTCTGAAGACTCATCCAGCAAATAAATTACAGAAATCCTCTTCTTCTGAATTAATGCAGTTCAACTGTAATTTATTTTTACATGCTTTTAACAAATTGCTTGCCAGAATCGTTTTATAAAACTGAAATGTACAATTACTGGGAGAGAACTTAAAACTATAACAATAGGAGAGAAATTAGGAAATACTATTAAAACTTTCAATTACATAAATTCTTAACGGGAATATACTGAATTAAAAAAATATAAATAGTCAGAATGTTTTCATAAAGCTTATTAAAACCTAATACATCTAATACACAGTAGCTGCTGTGATCCGGATAATGGAATTTTTTTTATTGATTTAGCAGCAATCCAAATTTACTACATATCTTCATTTTCATACAGGTTATGTCTTCCTCTTAACCAAAGTGCTATTATCCTGAAGTTGAAAAGCATTTAAAATATTTTATAATGCTTCAGTTATGGAGTGAGTTATATGTTAAGCCAGGGACTTTTTTTTGACAAAGTATCTGAAAGTGCTTGTCAAGATGCAGGTTGAATCACCATGCACTTCCTCCCAGGCCTGTTTGGATGGCTGGCTTATGAAACGTCTCCCTGACCTGGGGTCACCTTCATTGCAACAGCTCTTAGCATAACAAAAGGAGTGGTGTAACAGCCAAGAGAGATTTGTCAAGAACAGATTTTGTCAAACTAATCTAATTCTGTTCCATGACAGAATAATAGGACAGAGGCAGCAGAGAAGCAGTAGTGTCATATATCCTGACTTCACTGGGGTTTCTGATAATCTCTCAGGTGTCATTGTCATAGCCAGACCAGGGAACTATGACTTTGATGAAACTACTGTTGGATACAATCTTGCTGGACAAGTAGTATCTGGGAATGACTTGTTGCCAGGATGGAGGGATGTGAGGCTGGAGTTCACTAAGGTTTTACTTGGGCCACAGGCCAGGCCTGCTCAATGTATTAAGTGATGTAGCATGGGCCAAGTCTATTAAATTTACAGAATGTGAAGCTGAGACTGTATTGGGAAACATTAAATATCCCACAGCTGGCAATAGCATTCTGGAGAGCGCTGTGCATTGTGTCAGTTTACCACCAGAGTCTTTGTATGCTTGCTTAAATTGCATTGGTCTCCAAGCATGGTCCATCGCCTCTTGATGTTCTCTGGCAAAGAAGCAAAAGGCAGAGATGGAATGGTTGATCTATATTCATATTTATAATGGCTGGAGAGGAAACCGTAATCTTACATTGCAGGTAGATGCCAGGAAAGCCCTCTAGGAATAAGGATAGTAAAGGTCTGGAGCAGACTGCCTAGAGCTTGCATTTTTGTCATTGGTTTCAGATAGCTGAACATGGCAGGATGGAGATTGCAGCTGATCCCCCCTCCTCTAGCCCCACAGAGGTGAGGATGCTACAGGTCCCTTCCCCAGTCCCAGCCAGCAGTCTGGCTGAGCAAGGGTTTCCAGTAGGTGCACACAGACCCTGGTACATACAGAGCACACGCGTGCCTGTTCACAGAGATCCACTGCAGGTAGAGAGTGATGCTGCTACCAGTGCCCATGAAGGGCACAGACAGGACAGATAGGGCACAGACAGGACAGATGGTCCCATCCTGCTCCTTCTCTCCTTCCAGGAGAGGACTGGAATTTCCAGTAATGAAATACATAGAAAACAATCTGTGTCTCTTCTGCAACCAACCTTAAATACTCAGTCTATCTGGTTGTTAGCCCTCAGACCCAGACCTCCTGTTGCTGGCCCACCTTGAGGCCCACGTCAGACACTGACACTTGGGTCTCTTGTCAATGTACTTTGCAAACATTCTCACATGCACAGAATAGAGAGTGAACCCCTGTGAAAAACACTTAGAAATTGTATTTGATGAGTGGAGGATGGATTGTAGTGATCACATGCAGGCTCAGTCAGAGAAAGGTACTGACCATCAACCTGTTTGCACTCTACTGATCCCTCTTATGTCCATCTCCCTCTAATGTCTGAATACATTTTCTCCCTTGATCCACCTTCATAACTTTTTTTCCTAAACTTTCAATAAGTTTTATACAATTCCAGAATTTGACTTTCCCAACAACCCACAATAATCCCTATACTTTTGGAGTCAATGACCCTCTTTAGGCTTCAAGTGTTCCCTTGACTCCTCTTGGTGACTTTCCCACCAGGAGAGCGGTACTATTGTTCTCCTTTGATGGTCCTAGGGGAGTAGCCAAGTTTGGGTGTTCTTTTTGCTTTGAAGAGAATAATGGGACCCCCCCTGTCCTGTCTGTCACTACTCCCCTGATCTGCTCTGAGTCTGTGTTCACTGTGGTTAGCTTTTAATCACATCACCTATCTCAGATGTTTAAGGAAAATTTTGGTAAATGTCTAGAGTGACATAATTGTCAGTATCTGTTCAGGAGTACTAGACTTTATCATGGAGATCACTTAAGGCCTCTTTACAAGCAATGTTATCAGACAGCTTTACTAGGTAAGAAAATACAATTTTATCTTACCTCTAAACGATGTTTTTCTTTTCAAACTTTATAAAGAATACAATACATTATTAAAAACACAGTCAAATTTTTTTTTGGAGGGAAGTTGTTTGTCTTTGAGTGTGTGTTTGCTTGTTTGTCAGCTTTTCCCCAGATAAAAAGTGTTTTCTAAAGTAAATATAAAGACAAGTCACAAAAATTTGTGCCACTAATTTCCAGTTCCCACATGCTGAATAGATAAATGGTAGGCTGGTCTAGTGAAAGGTGTCCCTGCTCATGGCAGGGGTTTTGGAACTAGATAATCTTTGAGGTCCCTTCCAAACCAAGCCATTCTATGATTCTATAAAGGTTGAATGACTCCTGTCATCTTTCCAGAGTTTTTTAACTTCTGTGTTCAAAGAATATAAAAAAAAATGGGAGTGGAATGAAAATTTATGACAAGAATCTTCAACTTGACACCTCAACATTTGGTTTTATTCCTTGAAATATCAACGAAAAAAATGTCTGCAGTGAATGAAAAATTCAGAACTGACTTGGTGGAATAAAAAGCAAGAAAAACAAACCCATCCTAACATTTACCTAGACATTTACCCTAAACCATAGCCATTCACAAGTTAAAGAAAAAACAATTATTTAAGTTCTTTTTTTTTTGCACATTTTGGAATGTACCTATACTTTTCAATCATTATCATGGTCTTCTATTATTTTATTGACTAGACATTTTGGAAAATCCGCAATAACCCATAAAATCTTTGTAGGAAGAGAAATGCACCTATGAAGCTTTTTCAGCTGTAAGATTTCCAACACTTCCTTTTAAAGAACTATTCCAACTGTTGTTTTCCTAGGATTTGACAAAATACTCCTAGTACCTTAAAAAAAAAAAAAAAAAAAAAAAAAAAAGGCCTGATAATCTACTTACATTTTTAATAGGAAATGCATTTAGGCTATAATCCCTGTCATCACAATAGTTATAAAATAGCTTGAAAAGAAGAAAGAATAAGGAAGAGCTAAAACACATACTTCCCTAGTCTTTTCTTCTTTCTAAACTAAAATAGCTGGAGAACATAGCAGCCAGGTTAGATTGCTGCAGCACTTCAGTTAAAATAAAATGAAGAAAAGAGGAAAAAAACCTCAGATGCATATTTGATTGGCACAGAAATTCCAAAATAAAAGTGTTTGGAATTTTCCAAGGCTAGCAGGAATCAGTATTACAATCCATGATAACTGTGAGAAGAAAAGTTCATTTTGTGCTTTTCTGTTTAATTATTGTGATAATTAACAGTGATAAAGGCCAGATTTACCTGAATGGAAGATTATTTCACTCTTCATGTATAATAACTTCCAAAGAATTTTCAATACTTTCTTTTCACAATCATCATGAATTGGTTTTCTTCAGAAAAAAATACCCAATTAGATGGACATTGGGCCTGGACAGTTTAGCAACTTACATTTCTTGAAGACCTAAAAAAAAAACCCTGGTCAAAATGTGTTGCATATGGAATACTGTCATTCTTGAGGCTCTCAGATGCCTGTTATCTCAAAAACTAGAATACAGAAAAAAAAAAGGCCTTATACGTACCAATCAGAAAAAGATTTGCAAGCTCATAAAAGAAGACATATTTCACAAACCTTCTTAGTCCTTTCAAAAAAATATTGAGCTTGAGTGCAGATAATAGCATGTCCACTTCCTAAAAAGTTGTTATGAATTGCTGCATTACTAAAATTCCTTCAACAATGCTTTATGCTATTTCATTTTAAGAAAGAAATGGGGTTTGAATATATTAGGTAGGCAGATTAGAGGTACTGCTTTCATTTTCATGCATCTATTTATTGCACTGTACGGTTAAGATGTAAGGAACTAAAAAAAGATTGTTCTAGTAAGTTTCTCATAAATAGGAGAAGCCACCCATTCTATCTTCACTGTCCCATTGTGTTGGGTCCTTGCTGCTTTGGTAGGGGTAAATAGTTTTCTGTCTTGTCCCTATCAAAGGTGGGAGAGTGAGTACAGCTGAAGACACTAAAGGGTCTTTACCAATTTTATATCAGCAGAGCATATCTCTTTGACAATAATAGTGGTAATCCATTAAGCTTATTGCTATTTTTTTTTTTCATCTTGGCAATTGCTATGATGCACGAGATGGGAAATTTTATGTTAGTTATTGCAAATTGAGAACTATTTTAGTTTCCAATATAAACTTTTTTCCCCAGAATACTAATAGGATCTACTGAAAGAGGATGCACTAAAAATTGTTTACTTTTTCATGGATTTTGAATTATTCTTTAACATGTTGCCTTTTTATTCTTGTAAAATTTATAAAATCAATATTTTTCCTATTGAACATCATACACATCTGCTCAGTCAGGTAAAGTATCTTGCAGGATCAGCAGTTATTCAACCAATCATGGTGACCTTGGTGAAGTTAAATAGTTTACATATTCCATGTAGATGAATGTGTCTGTGATAGCTGTCACACGTAACTCTTCTGTCTAGAGTTTTCAATTCTTCAAATTTATTATGACTTGCAAAAAATAATAGCTTTTAAAATCTAGTTTTAAATCTAAAAATCCATGTATTGACATATACACATATACTAAGCAACATACCCATACACTGTTTTTTAAAGAAGACTTTTCTTTGCTGGCATTCTACTGCAGAGAAACAGTTTGTTTCCTTTTTCCATTGCATTTTCTAAGAATCTGTGTTTATACACATTCCAATTCCTACATACAGAATTAATTTATTCATCCTAGATGTGGAGAATTTCAGGACACATGTATTTGCTGAGACAATGCTGGAGAATGCCTGAATGAATGCTACTGTGGCCATACTTCCTTCTGCAGTATTTGGGTGAAAGGGACAAATTCAGCTACCTAGGCTGGTTGCTAGTGCAAAGTGTGTGAAATGTACACAAAGCTTGGTGGTGTTAGGTCTCAAAAAGATCAGCGTTTATCTGAAAGCTTCACCTTACAACTTTCTGCTCAATACTTAAAGGTGATCTTTAAAAGGGAATTTCAAACTTGTGGTTTAGTGCAGGTAATACTATAATTGGCATTACACCTCCAGAAACCCCAACCAACACTACTACTTAAACACCTATAGAAATTTCTGTACTTCTAAGTTACCACCTGCTGCAGGCAGTAATGGTTTTCCTGTGAAACCTGGCAGGATTTCAGCAGCCCACCTCAGCTTGTGTCAGTTTTCAGACACTGCTGTGTTACAGAGCCCTTACAGACCCAGGGAGACACACACAGCTCAGCCTGCCCAGCACGGACATGCTCGGACCCTTCCCCTTACACTGATATGATCTCTAACCAGAATAAGTTTTGGCAAAAGCAACCACTGCAATTGCCTGCGGTCAAAAGTCAAACTGAGGCCCTACTAAGGAAAGTTAGGTACTTGAGCAAGCAAATAGAATGTGCTGGTGAGGTCACGTTACCCCCACCACCCTTAGTTCCACCCGAGGTTCTCGTGGACCTAGTGGTAGTTCAATGTTTGACTCTTTAAGTAACCTAAATACCAACCTGTGCATGACTAGTTTTTAATTTTTCAGAGCGAAGAGTAGAAAATCAAAACGTAGCCTCATCCTCTTATCTTGCAGCTCAGGACCTCATCTTTGATAATAAATATGCAACATAAATATGACTTTCACCTCTTTTCAAACAGTAGTTCAGGGACCACCTACAGAAACACCCAACACCTTGGATAAATGAGATATCTTCACAATTTCCTTTTCCAGTGTAAGCTCTACTGGGAAAGCAGCTGAAAGAGCTTTTTGCTCTCTTGCTCACACCCCTCCTCCACATTTATCAAACAGAGTCGTATGGCTCCTGGTAGAAACCCAAAAGGAAATAAAGTCATATTTTTGATCAGAGCCAAAACATTGTTTTAGAATAACAGCTGTCAAAATCTGGCCAAAAAGCTTCATTTTAACTGTGTATAAAGTTTCACTCTTCAGTGTGTATAGTAATTTGTAAAAGGGTCAGTGGCATTGCCTAAGATTATAAGGAAGCACTGCTGAAAGCATTTAAAAGATTAGGGGAAAAAAATTCCTTGTCAATCAGCTTTTCAAACATTTAACAATTTTTTCTCCTTCCAGTAGTAAAATGTGCTCAGCACAAAAGCCTTCGGTCTACATGCAATTAAGGACAGGGCAAGACTAGGGAATCATGCTGAGCATCAGGCCTGAACTCAAAAAATATTTAAACAATTAGTTTTGTTAAGGTATAGTTTAGAATTGCTTTTGTTAAAAGACAATAAAGGCATTGTCTTCCTCCTCCCCCTCTGCAGGTACTCTAGGCTATTCTCTTCTACTTTGTCCAGAAACATTACCAACCCACAACATATTAAAGGAATTATTGTTATGTTTAATTCTCTTTTCAGCCTGATTTTCCCAGCCATCATATGTGCCTCGCATTTTTCTCCATGATGTGGTCTATATACCTCCTTCCAAAGCTCCTAGCCAAATGGCCAGCCTTCTTCGGGGAGAGACCACAGCTGCCTGGCCCTCAGTGCAGAGACGTGCACCGGAGCATGGCTGGCACAGCTGTGCTGAGTTTATTCACTGGCAAACAGAGAAAAGGGCCTTTCTGGCTGAAAAAAAGGGAGGAAAGAGGATATCAGTTGATAGAAGTTAAGATCCAGAGAAAGCTGGGATTGCCTCCATGTTTCATTGGCTTGCCTGGAGTCAGTGGCTTTTCATTTGTTTGTTACTTGAAGACTGAAAGTGCTGGAGGAATTAAGGGAATACTTGTACCCCTTTTTGACAAGACCAAGGTCTGAATCATTGTTTTTACAGTCTACACCTACTAGGTCTTAAGATGTATAAGAAAGTTTTCTGTTGATTAGCTTTGCTCGGACTACATATGACACGCCATCTAAGTTTCCTTTATTGCTCAAAATAAAAAGCTTCCCTTTATATTATGTTCTGGTTTTGGCTGGGGCAGGGTTAATTTTCTTCACAGTGGCTGGTGTGGGGCTACATCTTAGACCTGTTCTGATCACAGTCTAGATAATATAGAGATGCTTTTGTTATTTCTGAGCAGGGCTTACACAGAGCCAAAGCCTTTTCTACTTTTTGTACTGCCATGGTGAAAAGGGGACTGCGAGTGTGTGGGAAGTTAGGAGGAGAGACATCTGGGAGACTTGACCTCAACTGACCAATGGGTATTCCATATCACATGATATCACACTCAGTAAATAAAGCAGGCGAAAGAAGCAAGAAGTGGAAGGATGGCATTTGTCTTCCCAAGTAACTCATATGCATGATAGGACCTTGCTCTCCTGGAGATGGCTGAACACCTGCCCTGCCAGCAGGAAGCAGTGAATTAATTCCTTGTTTTGCTTTGCTTGAGTGCATGACTTTTGCTTTCCACATTCAACTGCCTTTTTTCTAAACCCATGAATTTTCTACCTTTCACCCTTCCAATTTGCTCCCCAGTCCCTCTGGTGAGGGGCTGTGCGGTACTTGGTTGCTGTCTGGGGTTAAACCATGACACAGTATCACAGAGCTGTAGGAAGCACCTATGAAAGACCTGCCATTGGGAAGTTCTTGTGGCTCATCTATAACACTGCAATTTTTCTGCAAAGTTATACTTGGCAAAATGCTGCAAAGGGCTTTTTTTTTTTTATTTGATAGGACTGTTGAGACATTTTCCTAAATCACCTCAGTCATATTGTGAAATAAACTATATTTCCAGTACAATTTTTATTCTTATAAAAAGACTTTAGCAGAGCAATTTTGTTCACAAATGCAAGTGAAAAATTCATACTGGCAACATTTTATAATGCAGACCTGCCTGTGTTCATAGTCCTTCAAATGGGACAAACCACAAGTTAATGTAGAAATACTGCTAGTGGTGCAAACTGAGATTTGAGAACCTGAAAGTCAAGTTGAACTCGTGTTTTCTTATTCTTAATCATTCACTCAGAAGTGAAAGAAACAACCCCCTCAAAACACTTCATCTCTCCAACAGTAAAGTAAATGCAGTTTTCTTAAGTGTATTTTCTCAGCACCTAATTGCTCAAAATTTGTAAACAAACTAGTTGTTGCCACACAAAATGAAAAAGACTACGGCTCTGTTATATTCTTTCTGTTGTAGTAAACAGTTTTAACAAGGCAATGTATTTGTTTCTGTCGGGTAATAATCCTAACCAGATTTTAAATACTCTGGATATGGATATGCAGAGGATAGAGTCGTTAAATTAGAAGATGCCACTTTTACAGCCAATTTTTAAAGGCAGTGTGATGTCTTGATTTCTTTGGAATAGAGTGATTGCTTGTGGTGACTAATAAAAATAAATTTTTTATATTTTCCAATTTTTGTAGAAGTATAGAAAGTAAATCTTCCTCAGGCTGCTTTATGCAGCAGAATGAAATATAATTAGGAAGTAAAAGATCTAGCTAGTTAGAAAAACAATTTTTTTTCTGATAAAGGACCGGGATAAAAAAACCCCTCGAGTTTTCCACCCCAGTTTTCCATTACAAATGATCTTTTCTCCTTTCAAGAAAAGAATACTTCAGAAACAATGAAAATGTAACAATATCGGGTAAAAAAAATTTAATTTAAAAATTCAGTCCAAATTAAGAAAAAAATTCACAGGTCTGTTAAATAACAGCTACATAAAGCATTTGGTGGATAAATTCTGTTTTGGCACATCTAACTTCAGTTAAGAGTATGAGGTTTTGGCCCCTGCACAGTTCATCTAAACCCACCTTTTTTTAATTTGTTTTGTTTTGTTTTTCCTTCCCTTAAATGGACTTTGCTAAAAAACAAACACGTTTGAAACGTGAAATCATTTTTTGGCATAGCAAATAATTCCAACAGTCTGCTCATAAGTTGCCTGAGTGAACTGAATCCAAGTCAGGTTCATGGCAAAAAAGTTATGATAAAACTTTGCCAATAACTTTATTGCCCAAAGGCTGGTTGTACAGTACACAGCCTGTTATTACAAACGCTCCTCTGAAATTCAGGTGAGACACAAACATCCCTGGCCAAACTCCTGTGGAGTAGACAGGACAGACAGGAATTCTGCCTATCAGATCAGGACAGGGATTAAATTTTTTTCTCTAATGTGGTCACTGATTCATTGGGTGACACTGTCACAGTCAAAGCCTAGGAAGTAAGAAGTGTTGTGAGAGGAAGAGAGTGTTGTGTACTTTTGCTACCTATATGGAGTGAAATACTCACTATCTGTCAACTAGCTGTTATTTTTCAGATTACCTCTCATCTAATTTTCTACATTTTTGTTATGTCAATGGTATATTTCAAGAAGACGATAAAGAAAAAAAAAAAAGAAGACTATATCCACATAAAAGAGGGGGATTAATTTGTGACAGAGGGTAGAAGTAGACAGATAAGGTCAAGAGGAAAATACCTTCTTCAGATGAGTTTGTTGCCAGATAAAATTCCACATGGAACTACACTTAGCTCTGGTGCCATGACATGAAGCATTTCAGTGACAATGATGCCTTAAGGATTCCCTACTCCTCAATTTCCTTTCTGTCCTATAATGCAATAGTAAGTAATAAGAACAAGTTCAAGGGAAAAAAAACTCTCTTTTTAGTCCATGTATTTTCACTGAATTTATGTCCTGTGATACTGAAAAGGAAGCAAAGACAATGATAGCAAACCATGGATGAGACAGACAGAAAGAGGAAGGGAAGGACAGTCCGTACTCAGGTTCTGTCCTTTCTGCCATGGAGTGGAAACCTCTAAAGTCTCTGGCAACAGTACTGGGATATCTACCTGAAATCAGGTATAAAACATGTTTTAAAACTACTTGAAATCAAGTATAAGATATGTTTAAAAAATAAGTTAGTTGAATTCAATTTACTTATATCTCTAAAATGATAGTGTGTATCCTACAGGAGCCATTTAACACTTTTAAAATAACATTACTTGAATATCTTGCAAACTCAATACATAGCATAAAAGGGCTTTACTTTTAAAGATTAGGTGCCTTAATACAAGCAATTTTAAAAACACCTATAATTAATCAAATACAAAACTAGCGTAGCTTTCAGTGGTCTTGAATTTATTGTCAACTCTTCGGATTAAAGCTTACAAAGCAGAGTAAACCATTGGGAAATATTGTTAGAACTGTACCTCTGGGCTATCACAGTTCAGTTGTTCACCATCTCTGGAGCAAAGGCAAATAACAATGTGTTTCCCTGTGGTCCTTCCTATGTTTTAAAGGCTAGAAACAATTAAACTGTGATCTCAGGAGACACTATATATTCCTTTGTTTATTATCTCAGTGCACTTCCTTGTAAATTTTAAAATATAGTTCAGTCAAGTATATCTAAATTGACTTAAGTCCATGCTACAGAAGAGATGTGGCTGACAGAGAAGAAGGTTTTTGTGTTGATGTGTATTCTTTTAGTGAATAGCATTTGTTTATTTCCAAAACCACATGTGTATATAAAGGCTATGAACACATTAACTCATTAGTCATAGAAAAAAACACAGATGAACTGCTCTGCAAAACACACCACCAAACATTTTAAAAAGTAAGATTACTAAAGTTTCATTCCTAAATCCAAATAAGTGGTCTGGTTTCCAGCAGAAGGCATTGAGTGTCGAACAATTTTATTTTCTAATCATGAGTTGAATTTATTTTTGAAGTTAAGTGTGAACTGTGTAGCTTGATTTTTATCTTGCCTTTTTTAAGTTGCTAACCAGGTTTTGCCATTTGTCTCTAAAGCCTCATAGAGAAGAAACTGTTTCATACAATAGGTCTACGCTCACAATAAAGATATTCTATTAGATTAATGGTAAAGGCCCTGACAAGTACAAGAAGTAGGGTCTGAAAGCTTGCACCGAGAGAAAAATACAACCTTCTCACCAGATTCCAGCAACTTGTTGTCACTCACAATGTGCATGAATTTTTTACAAATAGGAGAGTTTTTGTGGGCTTAATGGAGTTTCCTGCATTTCCGAGTATCATGTAGTAGACTGGGGAATTGAGACACTCTTCTATTAGAATCATAAAATCAAATAGTTTGGAAAAGACTTAGGGATCATTGAATCCAACCATAAGCCCAGCAGCGCCATGTCCCTAATGACACATCTTTTAAATACCTACAGGGATTATGACTCCACCACTTCCCTGATCAGCCTGTTCCAATGCTTGACAACCCCTTTGATGAAGAAATTTTTCCTTATAACAAATCTAAACCTCCCTTTACCCAACTTGAGGCCATTTCCTCTTGTCCTATCGCTTGTTATCTTGGGAGAAGGCATTGATGCCCATCTTGCTACAACATCCTTTCAGGTAGCTGTAGAACACAATAAGGTCTTCCCGAGTCTTCTTATTGTTAGCAATTGGTGTTGGCTTCCTCAGAGGTGTGATGAGTATAGAAAAGAAATATTTTTATTGTGTACTTCTCTATCCTATTATCAATGATGGGATATAATTCTACAGTTGTAGAATTATATTATATTACAAAATTGTAGAATTCAGGCTCTGGTTTCACAGAAATTTTTGTATATGAATTTTCAACATTGAAAAAAATAACCTCTATTCCAAGTGAAAAGGGTTCCTCTTTGTTTTAGGTAGAATTTCAGCTAAGATACCAATAATTTTCAAAGCAAATGATCACAAGCAGCCATGAAATATCACCATTTATTGGCATTATCAAGTGCTAGAGAAACCACTTCTCTTTTGTGGGTTTCTAGCCCTCAACTAGAAGCAAGATGAGTATCAGCACCAACTGCTTACTAATAAAGTCTGATGTAGGCTCAGAAAATATACAAGCACTCTTCAGTTGCTCTGGCTATTTGTGTTCCAAGGAATTCAGATCAATTCAAATTGATCAAAATATCCTGAAAAATAAGGATATGCAGAGGTAAAACATAGAGAGGTATTCTGATTAAGAAACAAATCAAAATCAGTGTCTAAGAAAATAGTAGCATAAAGGATTAACTGGTGTCCACTATTTGTGAAAAAAGAACAAGATCTGTGCATGAGATCAAGAGCACAAAGCATGTTTTGCTTTGTACATGGGGAAATGGAGATGTCAGCAGACAGGGAGTTGTGAAGATGTGGGGAACTCTTTCCTCTGAATGCAGAGAGCAAGGAGTGTCCTGACAGAGAAGCTTACTGATTGCTTCCCTGCTAAAAATAATCTTCTGAAAAAAAAAATGAGCTGTTTGAAAACGTGATGCAAACATGATCTAAATAGAATATCAAATTCAGATGTCACAGAGAAAAAGTCTTGTAAGCTAACATACTTTAGCGTTTGAGAGCTTTTCTTTTTGGATAGAAATTGTTATAGGCAATTCCATAGGAGAATGTGAACTAAAATAAGTTTCCGAAACGTTTTTTTATCTTCCTGTCCTTCATATAAAAGACCACTTCCTGTGGGCTTCTGGTCTCCTAAGGATCTGAGGCAAATCTCACTTTAAGGAAAGTTTGTTTTCCAGTTCCAAGGAAGGGAATCATTAAAAACATTGCCTGGCTACTCAGGACTCCTAAGAGTAGACCAGACAGACTGCTGATTTTACAGCTCCAGTTTTAGGTCAGATGCCTGGATTTGAATAGGATCATTAAAAAGCCACACAGCACCATTTGTAGTATCTGAGAGGAATGACTCCCAGAAGCAACACCTTAAGGGCCACAAGGGGTAGGTGCATGTGTTCCTGTTTATCCTATATTCTGACTGTATACTTCAGCACTTATTTCACAGAATCATAGAATGGTTTGAGTTGGAAGGGATCTTTTAAAGGTCATCTAGTCTAAACCCCCTGCAATGAGCAGGGACATTTCCCTGAGGCACCCTGTCTTGAAAAGTGTGCAGATACACAATGCCAGCACAATTTAGCCTCAAATGTTCTTTTTCACGTGAAACCACAGGTGGCAGAGAAATGCCCAAATTTCTCCTAAAGTCTCAAGAGGTCCACATTCATATATCTCAGGGGGACACACTATGGCCCAGGTGATGTCAGGGGTGAGAAAGTAGGGGTCTTCATCCATGCTGATGAAGATAGAGCAATGTGTAGCCAGTAATGAAAGAGTCATAAAAGCCCAAAAGTGAACATATGACACTACAGCCCCTGTTTAGAGAGGTGTAGTGGGTTTCTGTGGCTGGATCTTGGTAGCAGGAGGGGGGGGCTACAGGGCTGACTTCTGTTGGAAGCTGCTTGAAGCTTCCTCTGCCTAGTGGAGCCAATGCCAGCCAGCACAAGGATGGGCTTCCTGCCACTGGCCAAGGCCAAGCCAATCAGGAGTGATAGTAACACTTCTGTGATAACATGTTTAAGAACAGAAGGTTGCTTTGCAGGTGAAAATTCCAACCAGGGAAGAGCAGAGTGAGAACATATGAAGAACGATGTAGACACCAAGGTCAGTGCAGAAGGAAGGGCAGGAGATGCTCCAGAAGCCAAAGCCGAGGCCCTGCAAACGGTGGTGCAGACCATGGTGGGGCAGCTGTGCCCCTGAAGCCCAGGGAGCCCATCAGGGTACAGAGACCCCCCTGCAGCCCATGGAGGAGCCCATGCTGGAACAGGTGGATATCCAAAGGAGGCTGTGACCCTGTGGGAAGCCCAGGACAGAGCAGGGGCCTGAGGGGGACCTGTAGCCTGTGGAGAGGGAAGCTGGCACTGGAGCAGGTTTTTCCCCGGTAGGACTTGTGGGCCCAGTGGGGACCCATGCCTGTACTGCTCATTTGTGAAGGACTCCATCCTATGGAGAAGTGACCCACAGGACAGCAGTTTCATGAAGAACTGTTGCCTGTGGGATTGGTTCATGCTGGAGAGGTCCATGAAGGACTGGCTCCCGTAGGAGGAACCCCATGGGAGGAGGGGAAGGACTCCTCTCCCTGAGCAGCGGCATTTGTGACAATTGACCATAAACCCCATTCTCTGTCTCCCTGCAACACTGAGGGGGAGGAGGTAGAGTTTAGAAGGAAGTAGGGATGGAGGTAAGGTGTTTCAAAGACTATTTTACTTCTCACTCTTTTGTTCTGATCATGTTTGTAATAAATTTAAGTAATACCTCCACTTTGTTTTGCCTGTGATGGTGATCAGTAAGTGACCTCTCCCAGCTTTTATCTCAACTCATGAATCTTTCATTGTTTTTTTTCCTCTCCTCTGTCCAGTTGCAGAGGGGAGTGAGAGAGTGGCTTTAGTGGGTACCTGCTGTCCAGTCCTACCTCTACAGGAGGTAGATTTGAAAATGGAGCACTCGGCATTTAGACTCTGCTCCAAATATTGCTTATGCATTCTATCCAAAGTCTACTTAATGAAAGATCTGTGTAAATAGGGACTGTGATGCAGTTGCAGGAAAGCTCAGTCAGTTAGAGCATGGTGCTAATAATGTCAAGCTTGTAGGTCTGTATGGGCCATTCACTTAAGAGTTGGACTTGATGATCCTTGTGGGTCCCTTTCAACTCAGAATATTCTGTGATAATATTCTGTGAGAGTTTCCTTTACACCAGACAGTGAGAAACTGGTTCCTGCATCCTTTGCTAGCTCACTCTGTATCCCCATGAATCTTATATTTCTGACTGCAGAGTGATCCAGACATTTTTTGGTAACAATCTCTGTAGTTTCCTCTATGATCTTACTGGCAGTTGAAAGAAAGAATCATGACTACCTCCTAAATGTCTTATGACCTTCTTGTCCATTATCTTGAGTCCAACTAAGCTAATTTATTGCTACCCAAAATTGAAGATTTTATATTTTTTTCCTCAGCTATATTGTGTTTTAAGCTCCAATCATCACACAGTACATACTCAGAACAGACTTAACTGAGGCCCTGCATGTACACACTATCTTTCTCTGAGATGCTGTTGAAGTTCAGCTTTTATCTGTCAGTTTTCATCTATTATTTGGTAGTTAGGAGAGACACATGCAGGATTTCTTGTATAAATTATTGATTTTGTATTGGGTGAGTCTCATAACTGCATGTCAGAGATGTTAAATAGGCTAGAGCTATCCCTGCTAGCTTTCCTCAGCAGATGTGCTGTCTCAGTTATATTTAGATTTTGAGGCACAGCTTCAGCCAAATTAGTTGCTCTTTTGTGGAGCTTAACAGGTATTATTTTGTTTGTAAAATGATGAAAAGCTCGCATAGTTTGTTGAAGTTGGGGGCCTTTCCCTCTCAAACTAAACAGCCATGAAGTCTAAAATCAAAGAGATTTTTCGGCCTGCCATGAATAGATATTTCATCAAGCCTGTTTACAAGGAAGAAAAGGAAAACTCTTGCTGTTCTATTTTTCCTTTCTATCCCGAACCCTCATTACCTATAGAGCAGTACTGCTTAAGCTTCTGAGCTCAAAGAGAGTGTCCAGTCTGGTTTTGGCAGATCTGGCATAAAATACTTTGCATGTTACTCACTGACAGTGCTTGGAAAAGGTAGGTTTGTAAACAAAGAAGTCAGGAAGGCTGATATAACAGACTCCTTTTGTGATTTCTTGGCATCATGTGGCAATACTGATGAAAAGAGGTTTTACACCTGAGAGTTTCACTGAAAATGGAAGTGTGCCCAAAACAAACCCATTTTCATAGATTTTATGGGGGTGCTTGAAACTCCATAGTGCCATACAGGCTATGTGTCTTCTGACAGAAAGCTGGTTTAAGCCCAATCAGTTCGGAAAGCTCCATAAATGGTATGTGATATGTCTACTTTAGTGCAGACATGCCCCGAAGGAAAATGTGTTGTACTAGAATGATTATATAAAATGCAGAAACTATTCCAGGAGAAGACTAGAGTACTTGGGTTGAATGCTCTCTAGTCTGCCTTGACTAAGCCATAAGTAGAGTCAATTTAACTGTTCAAAGGCCAGACATTGTGAAGATTCAACACAATCCTGCCCAATATTACCATTTCATTTCCTTGATGTTAGTAACACAAATGTTTCCATGAGGTTTACTAGCTTTATTTATTTATTTATGTTTTTTTAGAATGGGACAGTTCAGGTACTAGAGCTGTGCTGTGCTATATGGCAACAAATAATAGACTATTCCTAGAAAGTAAGAGTGTCAGTTGAGAAATAAATGAAATAACTGGCAGTCAGATGGTTAAGATGATTGCTCCACTCAGAGCAGGATCAGATGTATGTCTCTATCAACCCTTCTTTGACTTTTCTTGCCCTTTCTCAAGTGTTTTTTTTCTTTCTATAAATATAGACATGGCTTGTTGTCATCTTACTGAGGAATGAAAGTGAATTTGGAAACCATTAAAATTTCCAGGAGTAAAATGTCTTGTTTTTGCTCCCCCTCACTGCATTTCTTCCAATCCCAGTGGGAAAGATATCTTTTCTCATTAATCACAAAATCACAGAATGTGCTGCGCTGGAGGGGACCCACATGAATTATTGAGTCTAAACTTTAGCCTTGCACAGGATCATCCCATGTGCCTGAGAGTATCACCCAAGTGCTTCTTGAACTTTGTCAGTCTTGGTGCTGCGGAAGTGGAAGACCACTTCCCTGGGGAGCCTGTTCAGTAACCAACCACCCTCTGGGTGGGGCCCCACTAGACCTGTTGTTTACAAACAGAGAGGGGCTGGTGGGAGATGTAGTGGTTGCAGGCTGTCTGGGCCACAGTGACCATGAAATATTAGAGTTTGCAATACTCAGGGGTACAAGGAAGGCCACCAATAAAACCCCCACACTGGACTTCCAGAGGGCAGATTTTGGCCTCTTCAGAAGACTGGTCCAGAGCATACCCTGGGAGAAAACCCTAGAAAACAAGGGGGTACAGAAGGGAGGATTGACGTGCTTCAAGAAGGAAGTCTTGAGTGCACAGGAACAGGCTGTACCAGTGTGCCAAAAGGCAAGCCAGAGGGGTAGATGACCAGCTTGGTTGAACAGGGAGATTCTGAAGGAAATCAGGGATAAAAAGAGAGCTTACAGACTATGGAAAATAGGGCTGGCTACTCAGGATGAGTTTAGGAGTATCACCAGGTCATGCAGAAAGAAAATTAGAGAGACAAAAGTGCAATTTGAAGTCAATTTGGCTACTTCTGTTAAGGATAACAAAAAGCGCTTCTATAAATACATTAATAACAAAAGGAGGGGCAAGGAAAACCTCCATTCCTTGTTGGACTTGGGGAGAAACATAGTCAACAGGGATGAGGAGAAGGCTGAGGTACTTAACAGCTACCTCAGTATTCACCGGTAGGACAGGTGGCCCTCGGGCAACTGGCCTCTGGAGCTGGTAGACAGGGACAGGAAGCCGAATAGCCCCCCTGTATTCCAGGAGGAAATAGTCAATGACTTACTGAGCCACCTGGATCCACACAAGTCCATGGGACCAGATGAGATCCATCCTCGGGTGATGAGGGAGCTGTCAGAAGAGCTTGCCAAGCTGCTCTCCATCATTTACCAACAGTCCTGGCTCTCTGGAGAGGTCCCAGATGATTGGAAGTTGGTGAATGTCACGCCGATCTACAAAAAGAGCTGCAAGGAGGACCCAGGAAACCACAGGCCTATCAACCTGACCTCACTGCCTGGCAAGGTTATGGAGCAGATCATCCTGAGTGCAATCACACAGCACCTACAGGATGGATCAGAGCCAGCCAGCACGGGTTTAGGAGGGGCATGACCTGTCTGACCAATCTGATCTCCTTTTATGATCCTTTGTGATCCACCTGGTGGATGAAGGGAAGGCTGTAGATGTAGTCTATCTGGACTTCAGCAAAGCCTTTGACACCATCTCCCCTAATATACTCCTGAAAAAGCTGCAGCCCACGGCTTGGACAGGGGCACTCTGTGCTGGGTTAGGAACTGGCTGGAGGGCCGGGCCCAGAGAGTGCTGGTGAACGGGGCTGCATCCAGCTTGTGGCCGGTCACCACTAGTGTTCCCCAGGGATCAGTGCTGGGCCCAGTCCTGTTTAACATCTTTATCAGTGATTTAGATGAGGGGATTGAGTCCATCATTAGCAAATTTGCAGACGACACCAAGTTGGGAGGGAGTGTTGACCTGCTGGAAGGCAGGAGGGCTCTGAAGAGGGACCTGGATAGGCTGGAGAGTTGGGCTGATTCCAGTGGGATGAAGTTCAACAAGGCCAAGTGACGGGTCCTGCACTTTGGCCACAGCAACCCCCTGCAGCGCTACAGGCTGAGCACAGAGTGGATAGAGAGCAGCCAGGTGGAAAGGGACCTGGGGGTGCTGATTGACAGGAAGCTGAACATGAGCCAGCAGTGTGCCCAGGTGGCCAAGAAGACCAATGGCATCCTGGCCTGGATCAGGAACAGTGTGTCCAGCAGGACCACTGTACTCAGTGCTGGTGAGGCCACACCTTGAGTATTGTGTCCAGTTCTGGGCCCCTCAGTTCAGGAAAGACATTGAGGTGCTGGAGCAGGTCCAGAGAAGAGCAACCAGGCTGGTGAAGGGACTGGAGCACAAGTCCTATGAGGAGAGGCTGAGGGAGCTGAGGTTGTTTAGTGTGGAGAAGAGGAGGCTTGGGGATGATCTCATCACTCTCTACAACTGCCTGAAAGGAGGTTGTAGTCAGATAGGGGTCGGTCTCTTCTCCCAGGCAATCAGCAGTAGGACAAGAGGGCACAGGTTTAAGCTCTGCCAGGGGAGGTTTAGGTTGGATATTAGAAAGAAGTTCTTTATAGAGAGAGTGATCAGGCATCATAATGGCCTGCCCAGAGAGATGGTGGATTCAGCATCCCTGGGGGTTTTTAAGATGAGACTGGATGTAGCACTTAGTGCCATGATCTAGTAATCATAGTGGGGTTGGATCAAGGGTTGGACTTGATGATCTCGGAGGTCTCTTCCAACCCAGTTAATTCTATGATTCTATGATCTTTTTCTAATGTCCAACCTAAACCTCACCTGGCACAACTTCAGGCCATTCCCTTGGGTTCTATCACTGGTCACCGCAGAGAAGAAATCAGTGCCTGCCCCTCCTCTTCCTCTTACAAGGAGGTTGTAGACCTCAATGAAGTCTCCCCCCAGTCTCCTCCAGGCTGAACAGAGCAAATGCCCTCAGCCGCTCCTCATACAACTTCCTCTCAAGGCCCTTCACCATCTTTGTTGCCCTCTTTTGTGTGCTAAGAGCTTAAAATCTTTCTTATATTGTGATGACTGAAACTGCACACAATATTCAAGGTGAAGCCGCCCCAGTGCAGAGCAGAGTGGGACAATCACCTGCCTCAATGGGATGGTAATGTAGAAAGCATTCTAATTCTAGTTTATATTTCTGCATATGTATTTTTTTATTCTGCATATGTTTTCTGTCTCTTCCAGGGGCCTGAGATTGGTTCTAGAGAAAAGGTGGTGAAAAGGTAATAGATTCAGTGAACAGTCCTTGAATAAAAATGCCAGAAGATGTATATTTTAAATGCTTTGCTGGACATTGATACAACCAAACATTACTTAAAGGTGGAATTTCATGATCTTAGGGGGATTTATTTCAGTTCTAGTCCCCATATAGATTAGAAGAGGCTAATACTGCTCTAAAGTATATTCGCTTAACTATTGTCGATTTCAAGATAGCCAATCTATAGTTTCAATCCTTTTTGATAATATTAGGGTTACTTTGAACTTAGTAAGCGTGAGGAACAAAGTGACTACTGGGATTCCAAGATCCTCCTTGAAAAAGGCTCTTTCAGAATGCACACTTAGATTAGGGGAGAAAATGTCATACAAAGAAAACAAAAAGTCTCCAGTATTTTGGAGTGGCAATTGGGTGGAATTGTGGTAGCAATAATAGACTGTGCAATGACTCTCTGGTCTCTTGCTTAGCAGGAGTACTACATAGCAGTTTTTACAACAAGACGAACTTGTAACTACTTAGAAGGGAAATCTGCTTTTATGTATCTCAGTGATTTTGAAAACCATGGTCTTTATAAGATGTATTTTATCCTTGAGTGTGCATGTCTGCTACTACTGCAGCATTTTGTTCAGGCTCAAGGAAATAAATCTGACCTATTTTTTTTCTCAACCTGTGAAATTTTCTGCAGAACATTTGGTTTGGAATAAAAGCTTTATGTTAGTTTAGGAATCAAGTTTCTTTGAAACTGAAAAAGCATTATGCCTGGACCTCATCAACTCTAATATGTAGGGAACAAAAATGAAGTGATCCAGTCATCTAACCAATTTGGGGAATAAAGTGATAATTAGAGCTACTGTGGCACAAAAGGAAAATCTGGAACATTGGTAAACCTTTCCATAAAGCACAAGACTTCAATCTAGCCAATAAGATACTGTTCTGAGATATTTTGACACATAATTAGCTACGTAATGCAAAATAATGATAGCTGCAAATGCGTTAATAAACAGTAAAAGGCCCCCATTTTCTCCATTCTCTCATTTGTGTTGTGTATACCAATTACCATTGCATGTCCAATAATGATATCTCTACTTTTAACCTGTGCTTGTCCCCTAGTACTTTGTCATTATCATGGACTGTTCCCCTGTTTCCTTGTATGTACTGTAATCAGACACAGGGTATCAATTATTCTTATCATTTGCGAAGCCTGTAAAGATATAGTACTGACAGCAAAGTTTAGAGGAAAGCTGGGCTTGCACAAATATTTCCAGGGAAGACTTAACACTCAGGGCTTTTAAAAGGAAAAAATATGTTTCTCAATAAAGGGACAAGTGAACCAACAGGACTAAGATTGAAATTTTTACTTTAATAGTGAATAAGAAAAAAGAAGTAACAAAATAAGCATTCTCCTGAAGCACCAGAGCTCTTAAATGTGAGCATGTCATGATTCAAAAGACCCTTTCTTTTGACTGTGTTTGGCAGAGACACTGTGGAAACGTATGACCTTTTGCATACTCATAGGGAAAAAGATGAGTTCCTGTAAACAAAACAAAGGCATTCTCAATGAAATTAAAAGGGGAGACCGTCAACTCTGAGAAATCCCAGTCTAGTATTTGTTCATCTGGAAAAAATCAAGACATCAAAATTTTTTTATTAATAGTATATTTTTAATATACATTCAACAAATTAATACTTTTCATATTTATGGAGAAGACAGTTGTTTCTTAAAGCAAGATTTAGTTCTACTTTACTGCAGAAAGTGAAGCAGACTAAGTGGGACTTTGAGACCACCACACATTTTCTATGAAAGTTTGTCTGAATTTTTAATGAAATTATGTTAGAGATATCTGCTGGCCCTTTTGTTTTAACTGTCACTTGTGCAGCCAAATGCAACTCTGGAACAAGTCCAATTAATTTCAAGATGTTCCACTAGGATAGACAGGTTTGATTTTGGTTAATTTGGCATTTCTGAAAAAGAGACAAAACAAAGGACTCATCACTCACTGTTAAATTTCCTAAATTACAGTTATGTTCAAGATTTGTTTTGATCACAAAGGTTTTAGTTATACCATTGCTTTTTCTTTCAGATTCAAATATTTGACTGGTTTAGTGAATCTTAGAGAATTTTTCTATTAGAGAGAGAAAGAGTGAGGAGTTTCTTCAATGCCCTTTCATTATTCAGAAAAGATGTGCTTTTGTCTTAAGATATTGAAAAAGGCAGACCCCAAAAAGAGCTAATTTCTGTGCTCACTTCTCTGAATCTCTTGTCAGAGGACACTGAGCCTATACTTTTTCTAGGTGCCTTTGTCTCTGAAAGCATCTACTACATGTGAGCTTTGTTTCATTCTGCTTGATTAAATAGGTCACTTCTCTCTCACACTCAAACACACTAATCTGTAATTGAGCATCTATAACTGCTACATCAACCTTGAAGAAAACTCCTAGAATATTTCATATATTACTGTATTATGAGTTTTTGCCCCTATTTCTGGAGCCATTAGGTCTGGAATACTGTGTGGGGCTTTTTCTTAATTCATGTTGAGTTCTTGATGACAGTTTATCAGCCTGAGTGACACCAAACATCATCATCATGGCGAGGCTTCGCGAACGAGGATTTGAGAGGGGCTCTATCCACACTTGCTGCAAGCGTGGACACCAAACAACCTCACAGTATTTCACAGGTGCAGAAATGTGTAAATTTACTGCAGTTTCACCAGTACACAACGATAAATGCATTTAAGGAAGTGAAGTTTGTATGATTAAAATTGTAAAGCAAACACCCCAAAACATAAGCATTCCAAGTAATCATAAAAACAGGTTTCTCTCCTAGCTTTAAACTTAGATTTGGTGTTCACTTAAACAAGTTTCATACTGGATGGGCCCTTAAAAACATCTAAAAATGAGTTAACAAGATTCACTAAAATTCAGCATCAAGGAACTTTCTGTGAAAAAGGTAAATATATCTGTAGTACAGTAGTGTCTTGCTAGTCTCTGCTGGTTTAGTTGTTAGGTGGAATTAAACCTAAGTGTGGTCTGCCCATGCATTCAACTTTCAAATTCCCAGAAATCCTAAGATTTATTTAACTTACCATAAAAGTATAAGAGTTACTAGATGACAATAGAAGCAAGCAAGGCAGCCTGTCTCTTGCAAGGAAAGACTTGGTGCTTCAAAGAAAATGACTGTAAACTGTTTATCTGAATGCATAATATCATTATGTAAATCTGTTCCTTCTTTTCCTTTCAAGCAAAATGCTTAGACTCTGGGATACACAGAATGCCTTCACCTATGTAAAGTTCTTAAAAAAAAAAAAAAATTATCAGAATCTAAAGCTTACAGTTTCCAGACTGCTCTAATATCCAGTTCTCCCTCATTCCCATGTCTCTGGGAGAGGGAAACACATGCTCTGATTTTACTTTCACTGCACAAAGGAGTGGAGAAGGGCCAAAACTGAGGTTCTCTCATAGGCATTCTTACTTTAACCAATTTGGATTTTCCATCTGAAGGTTGGAATTTTGTGGCTAGTTTTGATGTTTGTTCATTTCAGTTGCTCTCCCTTAGCTGTTAGCTGCTCGATAGCTTGTTGAGGATCTGGAACTAAAGCTGAGATAAAACATCTTTGTCCTTTGCTGCTACACATATGCATGCATCCACACACATGAACATTTCTTGAAAACCAAATGCATTATTTGCAGTGTGCCAAAAAGAATTGGGATTTGGCGAGTTCCAGCATCTTCTTTTTTTCATACCTGATATTGGCACACTTAAAACCCTGGAAAGTCACAATTTGCATTCCACATAGGCGTCCTGGATGGCTAAGCAGCCGAACTGTACAACAGGATATCCAGCTATTGAGTGCTGCTGTCACAGGTGGCCAGCAGTGCAGCTGCAAAGAGCTTCCTGCCAGGAGGGCAGAGTGGGTCCACAGGAAGAAATGTTCCTTTCCTCTTCCAATCTGTTTTCAACTATAAATGAAGGCCCAGGCTCACACTCCTACAGTGGATCTGCCTACACAGCATTTTTCAGCTGGAGCAAAATCTCAGCTAATGTTTCTAACAATAACTGCACGAAGTGGAGCAGACCATTCACAGGGCTTCAAACAGTGGGGAATCCTACCTTTAACACAGAGAGGCCCTGAGAAATATTGCAGCTTGATTCTATTACTGTCATGTATAATTGTATCATCATTTTATAGCTCACTAGGAGCAGTCAGTGAATGTTCAAAAAAAAGGACAACAAAAGAAGTAACATCTCTCTTCTCAAGATACCAGAAGTAGGCAATTCATATGTTTCCTCTTTTGCCCCACAATCAGCCATAAAAACACTTACAAGAGAAAATTACTTCCAATCAGTTGTGGATTTTTACTGTAAAGAAGAAGGAGGCAGATGACTTCTGCCTGTGAATTTTACAAGCCAACACTTCAAATCCTGCACACTAAAATCCTGGTTAGGTAAAGCCAGTGAAAAAGAGAGGGTGTTTGTTCATAGCAGTGTTACAAGAAAACATGTGCAAATTCACTGTGTTCTAGGGAAACCCGAGCTTTTTTCCAAGAGGCTCCTTGTAATGAAGAAACACCAAGAACAGAGATTGTGTGGGAAAGAACAGGTTTTTGAATACTGTTATGTATGTTAAAACTTTTATTGAGACTAAAAGAGAGAAAACAGCTGAACAACGGGTTGACCAGAAGCTGAACATTTGATATTAATATGGGCAGGGCTTATCCATCTAAAATGAAGAGCAATTGCAAATTTCTTCATAATTGGCACCTTAATGTCAGTATGAAAGCGCAGTGAGATCACGTGAAAGATTCTGACTGATGCCAGGAGTTTTCCTAGCTCCAGTTCTATAAGTTCATGTGCTGCAGAAAGCAGCATTGTATGCTTAAGTGGTTCTGTAGTCTTCTGTACTAATAAGTGGTTACTCTGTTCCAGCCTAAACCTCAGCTTTTAGGCTGCAGATTCTGGGACTCTTACATCTATACTGCAAAAATTCTTTTTCTCTGAGGTCTGAAAGGTGAATTATCTATACCCCAGAATAGCTGATATTAATCTGCCAGGGTACTTGGAAAAGTGACACATAGCCATTACTTCTAAAAAGGCTGTAATTAAGACCAGTTATTCTAAGAGACCATCTGGGAACACGAAAAATATCTTAATGGACTTACTGAGCACAATCAATTTCTTTTATGATTAAAGGGTTCCCTTCTCAGCATTTATCACATTCATCACTGGAAAATTCAAAATGTGCCTCCTGATGAAGTCATATTCCTAAAGCACTTAAGGAATTAAAAATAACACAAACCTGGATGGTGTTATCTTAATATCCTGGAAAACTGTCTGTTAAAAAACTGATTTAAATAAATAAATTGCCTAAGAGTTCTATCTTCTTGCTCTGAAAATGGTGTTTTTTAAAGGTGAATGCCGTGAGCCTGAGTGTAACATGAATTGCACTATGCAATTTACTGTGTAAACATTATTGATAGTAGTGAAATTACTTGTCAATTGATATTAGTGTACCAGA
The DNA here is from genome assembly GCA_038380795.1 of Pyrocephalus nanus. NCBI lineage: Eukaryota > Metazoa > Chordata > Aves > Passeriformes > Tyrannidae > Pyrocephalus > Pyrocephalus nanus. Next base: position 47,705,263 of record CM076260.1, read on the forward strand.
GAGAAAGATCTAAAGCTTAGAAGCCCAGTGTAAGGTAAAAGTGTCCATTTGTACAATGAATAAGAACCATTACTACATTCTTCAGTGTGACGTCTACGGCAATTTTAGAGAACAGTGGTTCATAATGATGATTATTTGTTAACTTGAAACTCCTTTAAAATACATTCTCCCACTTTCACTGAGAAATAAAAGCAGAGTTACTGTCTTTGATAGTCACTAAGTTACTACCAGCTAGTCTTATCTTGTCATATAGAAATTAGCACTGTAGATGTGAGGATTATCTGTTCCCTTTTTCATTCTCACATTTTAGATGTCAGACAAGCAGAGAAGGAAAAACAGGGCAGTGCTATGAAATTTCATGTGTTAAAGGCAATCAGGTTCTAGCTGAGGTCTTGCATTGAAAACCTATGCAAACTCCAAAATACAATAAAAATCAGCTCTGCAAATTGATCTCAAACTTGTGAGATAGAGCCTGCTTGCTAAGACCCAGGCTGAGGACATGGCCTGAGACTATTCATGGGCCCACCTCAGTTCAGCCTAGCTCTGAAGAATGTGCTTCTGTTCCACTGACATCAGAGGGTGTTACTCTGGGTTTAAAGCACTCTTCCCAGGTAAAAAAGCTTCCTCTAAAATGAACTACAATTATCAGGTTAGATATGTATTATCCACTTTGGATAATATTAACCACGAAGTTGTTGAAATTGGTGGGTCCATAGTTTTTAAGATTTGTAACCTTGCTACTTCCTTAGTGACAATGAACACGCAGACAACACCTGACTGTCTGGTACAGGCAGTTTTGTCCTTATTGTTGTTTTAAAATGATCAAGGACAGATTTTAAAAACACATTAGCTAGGCTTAAAATCATGCTTCACTAGATGTAGGGAAAAGAAGACATCCACTTCACAGTATTCTTTTGTGTTCTTTACCTTTTTCTTACTAGAAACAATTACTATTTTAGTAGGAGAACAGATAATTCTTGCTCAATAAGGAAAATAACGAAGAATGACAGAGGAATTTTATTTTGTGTGAAAAAGCGGTAATGGTCATTAGTTTAGTCAAGCTGCACCAAGCACCCTAGAGGATGAAAAATGCAAATATATGCAACCTAGTTAACCATTCTATGACTGTTAGTCATCACATAAATTATGTAGAGAAATAATTTTTACACATATAAAATCCAATATAGTTCATGCTGTGACATTGGATCAACAAATATATGGTGAAACAGTCTAACTCTAGTATCTCAAAACTTCCCAGAGTTTTTAATCCAAATCAATCCACTCTGTAAAGACTATTAAATGATTCTAATATATCACTAGAAAAATAATCTTCCTTATATTGTTTTGTAAAAGATCATTTTATTCACTTGGTGCAAATCAAGAAAAACAGACTAGTATGGTAATCATTCATATTCTCTAAGATATAACCATGAACTTCTTTTGCAGAATTAATTAACCTTCAGTTTCACTTTGGAAAGATAGTAGAATATAATGACTCCCTGAAATCATTCTTGGTAAGTCTACTGGGAATTAGCAAAGCCCACTCAGCTGAAAATATTACAGTTCATAGGCTATTGGCACCACCTGATCTCAAGATTGCTGGATAGTTTTGCTCTATAAAGCCCTTTTTCCACTTCAGATTTTTAAAAAAGCATAGAAATTTGACTGAAGACATTTTCTTGTTTACATATAAGTTATCCAGTTCAACATGTGGACTGATAGACTGAACATTGCCAATCTTTTTGTACAGTTGAGGTCTGTGAACCACTGAAACAGATACTGAGCAAGTCACTAAAAAACACACCCATGATGTTGCAGGATACTACTTTCCCATGGGCTATATGGTATATTTTCTCTAAATGTGGCAACTGTCACTTGTGGAAACTGAAAAACAATATGCAGTGAGATGTGCCCTGCAGAAAGAGAGTTTCTCTAAAAATTTTTGTGCCCATAATTTTGAATAACCTTTTACATTGCTGAGTAGTCTTTGCAATGTAAGGTGGAGATAATTTTCATATGATAGAAAGAGGAATATTGTAATTTACCTTAACAGTTTTCAATCATTTTGATTTCCGTAGGTTGTTTTGCCCTAAGCACATTATCTTGAAAAATGTCAGTATTTGGCTAGTTCTAATCCATTCTATCTACAAACTATTCTTAACTTTCTAGATTGACTGACATTTTTCATCAAGGGTTGCAAAAATCTGCAATCAGTATCCTTATGTTACTTTTCATTAGATTTATTCACCAATCTTCAGCTGGGAAACAGATACCATGTATCACTTCCAGTAACTGAATGACAATCAATGAATGATCAACTTAGTGTTGGAATAAAATACAACCAGACCCAATTGAGTTTTTAAATTTCTGAGAACAGTGTAAGACAATTCTCCCCCCGAGGGTCTAAGAAAATAAAACGTGTGCGAGGAAATGGTATAATAAACTGGTAATGTATTTCTATAGGGGATACATAGGAATTTTCCATACATCCTCCTATGATGGCAGTAAAACAAGACTTAACAGCAGAAAGTAAGCCATTTCCATAGTGAAAAAAGAATTAACTGCAGAGCAAGGACAGAGGCCCAAGCTCTAGACTTGATTTTCTTCTGAGAGACGCTGTCAGCTGTACCCAGGGAGCTGCCCAGGTTTGAATGAATGATGTTGGCACAGAAGGAAGTTCAGAGTTTTATCAGTCATTTTGCTGATTGACGAGTGTTTACTCTTTGCACTGTCAGAGAATATAATGCAAACTATGTCTACACTGAATATCTGCTGGGTCAGTTCAGTAAGTCACTCTACTTACACAGAATTCTTATCCCCTTCCCTTCCCTTCCCTTCCCTTCCCTTCCCTTCCCTTCCCTTCCCTTCCCTTCCCTTCCCTTCCCTTCCCTTCCCTTCCCTTCCCTTCCTTCCCTTCCCTTCCCTTCCCTTCCCTTCCCTTCCCTTCCCTTCCCTTCCCTTCCCTTCCCTTCCTTCCGTGTTCTCCCTCTTGCCCCCCAGTGGTGCAGGGGGATGGGGAATGGGGTTGCAGTCAGTTGTTTCTGCTGCGGCTCAGGGAGAGGAGTCTTTCCCCTGCTCCTGTGGGGTCCCTCTCCATAGGAGGGACAGTCCTTGATGGACCTTTCTAGCATAAGTCGATCCCTTGGGCAACAGTTCTTCCCAAACTGCTGTCATGTGAGTCACTCCTCCATGGGGTGCTGTCCTTCACGAATGAGCTGTACTGATGTGGATTCCCCACAGGGGCCACAAGTCCTACCCAGGAAAAACCTGCTCCAGTGCCAGCTTCCCTCTCCGTGGGCTGCAGGTCCCCCTCAGGCCCTTGCTCTGTCTTGGGCTTCCCACAGGGTCACAACCTCCTTTGGATATCCACCTGTTCCAGCATGGGCTCCTCCATGGGCTGCTGGTGGGTCTCTGCACCCCGATGGTCCTCCATGGGCTGTAGGGACACAGCTGCCCCACCATGGTCTGCACCACTGACTGCAGGGAAACATCAGCTCCGGCACCTGGAGCACCTCCTGCCCTTTCTTCTGCACTGACCTTGGTGTCTGCATTGTTGTTCACATGTTCTCACTCTGCTCTTCCCTGGTTGGAATTCTTTCTGCACAATTCTTTCTCTTCTGAAATATGTTATTATGGAGAGGATACTATCACTTCTGATAGGCTTGGCCTTGGCCAGCGAGAGGAAGCCCATCCTGAAGCCGGCTGGCATTGGCTCCACTAGGCAGGGGAAGCTTCTAGCAGCTTCCAACAGAAGCCACCCCATGTAGCCCCCAGGCTACCAAAACCTAGCCACAGAAACCCACCACGAAGAGTTAAAATAGGAGTTAAAGGAAGAGATTTTTTACTCTCTTATAATATAACTGCCTTTGTAAAAAAATTGGTTCACTTTTAATCAATTATAAATACCTCATAATTTAATCAATTTTAATAGTCCCAGTCTTGGTTTACATCAGTATAAAGAAATATTCAGTCCACATAATTTAAAACTTTTCATTTGCTTGTTTCTATGTTTCTCAAACTGTTGTACAATGAAACAAAAGTCAGCTTCAGGAAAACTTTATCATTCCTCCATCATTGGAGGTAAGGTATTTTTTTTCTTTCTTTCTTTCAAGTCTGGCAAAGAGAGCAATTTAAAATAAATTACCTTATGACTTCCAGGCTTATTGCTATGATTATTTCATGTGCTAGCTGTACTGGGCTAGTGCTGTCTTTATCCAGCAGAATCAAGAAAAACTCCAGAACATTTCCTTTCCATCTCATTAGCAAAAGGCTTTATCACTAACAGTGGGGAAATGATTTGCAGTTCATAAAGTATTAATTGAGGATTTCTTTTCAGCCTGAAAAATACATGATGATTTCTGCAGATATTCTCATCGGAAATTTTCATCTGATGTTTCATTCTCTGAGCAGAAACCCAAAGAACAATTTTGCATATATATGGAAAGAGTTGGAAAACAGAATTTATGATTCATGGGAAAATCTGATAGTTAAAAGCTGATTTTCTTTGCCCAGAATTGGGCCAAAAGAGTCAAAATAAGACTCAAAAAACCCCAAGAGTATTTTGGTTTAGGAATTTGATGAAAGAAATATTTGTTATAATATATATATTACATATAAAATATATTATTATTTGCTTATATTACAGAAAGTGTTTTAACTTTATCACACTCTTGCAGTTTAATCAAATCAACCTATGCTATCCACACTTTTTGAGAAACTATGGAGTGGTGGCATACGCTACAAAATGTTTCCTCTTAAAATGTTTTCTGTATTTGAGATTTGTGAATATTTTTTAAGCAATTCTTGGTTTATGGTCTTTCAAGAAGATACTGGAGGCAGAATCCACCATCACAATCAATCAGAATGTGAATTAATATTTGCAGACAAAATAAAGAAATATCCCAGAATTATTCTATTTCTTTTTTGCTGGTCTAAAGTAAAGTGTACTGAATTTCATTTGGTATTCACTTGAATATCTTTTAGCTATCAACTCCTATTGCATATATGAGTAGCTTTATTCAGAATTGTCTCATAACACTACAAAACTTCTGTCTTCAAATGATGAACCTGAGTCTCATTTGTGCTTCCGCGCTACATCAAAGAAGCAGGTGGAGTTGTCTCCAGCAGTCTCAGCAAAAGGCATGAAAATTCTATAATTCCTTAGGACTTACTTTTTATTAGCTATCAACATACACCATTTCCCAAAATGGTATATTTCAAAGAACACTGCATGTTTTTCAACAGTTTTGCTAGTTACATGCTGAACTACATGACCACACGTCTTCAGATCTTGCTGTAACCTATGATATCCATTTCTTATTAGAGAGGAGCAACTTGCTTTATCTTCAAGGCTTTTGGAAGTTTGCAATGTCCTTAATAATGTTTATTTTACCTCTATAAGGCAAAAAAAAAGAGAAGGGGAATCAGCATTTTCTGTGAGTAAAGATGTAAATGAAGGAAGGTATATGGAAGCACACATTTCTTGCATTTGTTCTTTCGGATTACTGCCTTTCCCTCCATTTTCTTGTTGCTTTAAACCACTGCTTTATTTGCTGACTTCTATACACTCTGAGGTATGGACATCAATTCTTATGAATGTCTGAAAAGATACCTGGGGCTTCACTTGTATTCATATTTGATTATGATAGATTTGAAAAGAAATGCCAGGATGATTTCTGATCTCTGCTTACTTCTAAAACAGTGAAAGTTTGCACTGCTTTTTTCTGAAATACTTTTATCAACCACTGTGTTATTTTTAGAAACACTCAAATATGAGGAAACTCTGCCATATTTTTCTAATAAATTATCTTGCCAAAAAACCTGAAAACAAACACAAAAAAAAATCAATTAGCCTCTATATGCAAATCAGTTAAAAGGGACACTAATTTCTTTATATGACATCATACAGAAAGATTACTTTTATTTGGAATACAACCAAAAGCCCCAGGAGTGCTTATCAACAGTCTTCAGTGGAGGAAATGATAATTTTTTTGATGCAAAACAAACAAACATCAGTTGTTTTCACAGCTCTGACCTAAGATCTCTCCAGCTGTATCTTACAATGTTTTTCATCTGTTTTGCTAGACCCAACAGCAGGTGTGAGGCAATTGAAAACAATGTAAAACTGAATTGTTTCTTTCACTTCCATGTGAACTTCTGCAGTGTGCATTCTTGGAGAGGAATTACTTCAAGGTCAACATTACTGTCATGTTAACAGGCTGTTTGCCACAGATGAACATTCGTCAAGGTCATGCAGAGCCTTAGCTGCCAAAGTATGTCCACAAACTTTTCAAAGGAAAAAAGCAACTAGCAGACCTGGGAAAAAAAGTGCTATTATCCAAAGCTGATAATTTTGAAGCTAAACTTTTACATCTTTATTGCTAGGAGACAGGAAAGTGTGGTTGCTAAAATATTCATGAAAAACTTGCATCTTTTGAAGATGCAGTGTAACTGGTTGTGCATTCACAATAGGATTGTGTGTACAAGGCTGCAGAAGTATGAAAGGTTTCAGACTGTGCAAGGAGGAACCCATCTATATATGCAATATACTGTTTTTTGAAAGGCTCTGAACTATTAAAAAATACAGAGGAGCTCTTGTCAGGAAAAGCAGGAGTGACACTTTTGACCACAGGGTCCACAGCTGTTCGAGCATTTTGGCCTTGTGTGCTGCACATTCCACACTCTGTACCTGACGTGTGGGATGTATACAATTAGGAGAACTACACAGATGACTAGCAAGTTGCCTGGTCTAATTGATGCAGATGTGCTTGGGCTGTATCTCAGCTCATTCATATGTGTAAGGAGAACTGTGAGTCAGACTGCTAGAATGATGTTGCACCATGTGGAGAGCTGCAGGTGAAATGAGCCAGGCTGCGTATGCCTCAGCTCAGAAGGAGTGGCAAGAACAAGTGGTAACATGCCTGCAAATTGCAATGCAGCTCTGACACGTGTGCTTACCAAAAAAAGTCTTGTTCATGCTGTACTATGGCATGCATGTGTGTGCAATGTACTACAGGGGTATTACTTTCTGCCTTAGTACCAGGTTTTTTTCCATAATACATATGATAATCTTATCCTGTTTCTTTGGGTTCAGTGAAATTGCAGTCTAAGAAGCTCTTTCATGGCTTGTCTGGACCTCTAGAAAAACATAAGAGAGATTTTCCTATGCTAGAGGAATTAGGATGGGAGTAAAACACTTGGGTGATCACTGACCCCCTAGATGAAGACATCAGATAAAGACGCAAACTTTATACCCAACACAGAAAAGAAATATTGGAGCACAGAGGGGTTGATGCATCCATATTTAAAGCTCAGGAAATACATTTTTAGTTTGTTTTGCTTTTCAGACATTATTTTGCTAATTTATAAAACAGTCAGTGAGTGCTGAGTACACTAATTGCTCTGTGCCCTGCTTTGTAACATTTACTTTTTAGCCTGTGGGTTTTCATTAAGCTAGGGTTCCATTCAGCTGTAATTCAAATGTAGTCCAGATGACTGTCCACTGCAGGCTGTTAACTGAAGAGCTAATAAAATACAGTGTTTAGTCAAGTTGGGTTGTTTCCATTAATCAGACTGCATAATCTTCCAGTAACAAAGTAATGCTGATTTTATAGGCTACTTACATAAAACCTAATAATTCCCCATTCAGCTTAAGCTAACATATACTTTAGTATGGATTATGTTCTCGTAGTTAGAAAGAGAAAATGGTGGTATTTTCAACATAATTGATACTGACAAGAATTAACAGTTCCTTTCCATTTGCTTTTATTTCAAAGATTCCTGTATAAATGAATTGCTTTCACATTATATAGCTAAGCTGGCTCAAACATTCTAACTCAAGAAACCCATTTGTGCTAGACTTCTGTTTCTCAATGACAGAAAGCTGCTGAAGTTTCTATCTGTGTCTGGCTAAAGCAATTCAGTACTGTTCATCTGTCATATTTCTCACAAAATTTTGGGAAGTTCTTTGGTATTATCTTGCATCTTTCTTTCATTATTTTTCAATAAGCCATTTGATGTAAAAGATATTTTGCTCTTCATCTCTCCAAAAATTTTCAATTAGATGATATCAAGATATATTTGCAAACTGAATAAAAGAATTTTCGTAGATAACATCCATATGTACTACACTGCAGCCATCAAAATAACCAGAAAGTTCAGAATGATCCAGAATATGCAAGTTATCAATCTTAATAATAATAATAATAATGATAAAAAAAGTAGCTGCAAAGTAAAAACCTCTCAGTTGTGGAAGCTCTTATGTTTTCATTCACAGATCTATATACACAAATACAGTTTGGTCTGAGATTCTATAGGTGAGAACAATGTGTCAACTTAATTTCCTCACCATTGCCTTTATAAATACAGTTATACCACAAACATATCTACTATTTGCACATAATTATAAGTTCTTAACTTTCATTGCAGTGGCATTGAAAATATCATGGATCAATTGGCTATTTTTCCAGATGTCATATGAAGTCAGGATAAAAGGATGACACCTTTCTGTACTTACAGACTAAATTTTTCATGCACATCTTCAAGCATATCTACTTATTCCAACATTACATTGGAGAGCTCCCTGGGGATTGTGGATTACTTCTCAGGGGTTTGTGAAAAGCTACTCAAAAAACAAGGTTTAGTATCAATACACTTCATCTCTAAAGGGACACATAACTTAATTGTGAAACTAAAAATTGTTGAAATCATCAATAATTCTGCAATGGCTAACAGAATGGCATGTACAGCATTCATCAAACAACAAAATCTCTCATTATCTTCCTTAGATTTTAAGCATCACTTTCATATCCAGAGGATACTTTCTTGGTCACATTTGCCTGGGAAATAAATGGAAGTTGTTTTAATATTATACACTGCTAAGATGATGCACTTGTAAATATAAATTATTCCTTCTCTATATAAATTTAAGCAACAGTGATATTACTGCAATTTTGTCTTTTATTGCTACTGTTAGGGATTGAAAAATTTTAACTAAAATTAAACTGATAAATGGTGTTCAAGCTTTCATAAGGAAAGAGGACAAAAATCTCCTGAAATTATTTGCTAACATATAATAGTAAATAACATTAAAAGCAAACATATATTGATATAGTTTTCCAAATAATATGCACACAAAAATACTGAGTAGTGAAGAATGTTTTTATCTAAACAAAAAAGAGAGAATTCAGAAGAAACAATTATTAACCTTCAGCATCTTTTTTTTGCTACGTGAAATCCCAGCTCCCTCAACCTCTTTCTGTAGACCACATGATCTAAGCCTCTGACCATCTTGATCCTCTAGCCAGACCCTACCCAACATATACCTTGGACTCAGGGACCAAAAAAGTAGGTACAATATTTTAGACACAGCTTCACCAGTGTCAAGTATGACAAGCTACAGGGAAAGTTATTTCTAAAAATTACTGTTATATTAGAGAAATATTAGCAGTAGTATAAAAACTGGGTACCTATTATCCTATAAAAGGCTTAACTGACATACAGTTCCTTCAACTTGAACTTGTAATAAACTTTTCCCCCAATAACCCAGGCAGCTTAACATCTAAATATTTCACTTCACAAGCAATACCAGAACTAGTACAGAAGATATATGGGATGCAGGAAGCTCATAGGAGTAAGGAATCATTTCTCCCTACCATGCTCTGGACTACTTCAGGTTTCAAATGTGTGGTGGCTGAGTATGCCAGTAGAATCAGTCTTGAGGTTTAGGCAGTTTAGCTTTGCTTCTCACAGGATAAAAAGCTCATATGTATTAGGCCAGTCTTGTCTCTGAGAGATGATGCAAGTTTAAAAGATCCACAACCTACCTAATAATTTGAGTGTTGTTATAGTATGCCAAGGGCTTTAGACAGTGCCATATTTGTTCATTTGGGGATTGTGGTCACTTGCTGGGCTCTTCTAAAGCTTCTTTTTGTGTCATCTCAATATGTGAGCTTGTATCCTTTACAAATAGGACATTTTTTGGTTATGCCAGATTAGGTTTTGACCTACTTAAAAGCTTTTTTTTTACACAAGTTAAATACATTTCTTATAGCTTAGCTTTTACTCAGTGTCTTTCAGAAATAAGACTTAATCCATTACCTTAGACTGACTGCTGTGTTCAGTAACATGCTGTTTTAGTAGAGTGTGCTCAAATCTAATGCTCAGCTGTATGTTGTTTTGATGAAAGCCTTGAGGTTCTTTGGATAAAGACTCTAAAGTATGTGTACAAAATAAATCTGTTCTTTACATATTTCAGAATTACATAAATAAGTACTTGATTTCAGGAAGGTGAAAAAGAGATCTTCAGTATTATTCAGACAGCCAAATAGTTATGCAACTGTTGAAATAAGTGTAGAGAAAGCATATCTCCAAAAAACTCTCACTGATAACATGAAATCTTGAACCATGTCTTGTCACTAATGTTCCAGTGCTTTTAAACATTGTTTATACCTCCTGTTCATGCTGTTCTGTGACTTCATAACTCATGTTTATTTTTCTGTCTTATTTTATGTTTCATCAACTTACTGACATCTAGATAACTGATTGGGACTGTATTAGTATGAAAGAGAAACATCATTATTTTTTTTTCTGAGAAGAAGAGAATTAAGAGAAATAAGAAGGGTTTCCTTTCTCTACCCCTTCTGCCCTCAACATAATTTCTCTGCCTCAAAAAAAAAAAAAACCCTTTTACATCATTTTACATGTAAAACCCTTTTACATTTCTAAAACACTGATACAAACAGTATTTATTTTCCACACAGTTCTGACAGCAAAATGAAAAAGTTGAAAGACTGCTAGGTTTTAATAGCAACTGTAGATAGGGAATAGGTATGAACTTTTAGCATTGAATTCTTCTGACTTTTATACATCACTATTTTTAACTGAGACTAGAGTCCTTCCACTGGAAAGGTGTTCTAAATTGGCTTTCCTTCAGGTGATACAACATCCACAGACTAACACTTATTACATATACAGAGAGGTTTTTGTTTGTTTCTGGGTTGATTTTTTTGTCTTTCTTTTTTATTATTATTATTATTTTTGGGTGGGAGTTTTTGTGGGTTTTTTGTTTGTTTGTTTTGTTTGTTTGTTTTTGTTTGTTTTGATTTGAGGTTTTTTTCATGGGTTTTTTGGGTGTTTTTTTTTTTTTTTCCTTTCATTTGTTTGTTTGCCTCTCCTCTACTCCAAAGCTAAGAATTGTTTTCTACTCATTTTTAATGGGGAAGAAATCCAATTTGTGACCTCTTGGAAACCAGCTTGGTAAGGTCCCTTGACACCTATGAAAAAACATCTACTAATGCTGGAAAGTGAAGACACTGTAAAGAGAATCCAGAGGAGGAAAAAATCATTCAAGATCAATAGCCTTTACAAAGTCCAATCCAGCATGAGAAAAGTATTGAATTAGCTTGGAAGAAACTCTATAAAATCCCAGTGTGAACTGTAAGTTCTCCTTATTGAACGATAAATTGGTACAATTGTGCTCAGAACTGAGACCCAAAAAACAAGTATAACAATCTACTTCATCCATTTGTAAACTAATCTACCAATATTGCTCCTGGCGATCTGTTCATATAAGAAAATGCAACAACAGAGTTCAGACAGAAAACATAGGTAGCTAAAAATGTCAAATTTTATACTGGAAAATATGACAGACCTTGCTCTGGATGTGCTTTGGGCTGTGCATGACCCAAAAGGAGAACTTAAGACTTGCTTCAAACTGTTGCGTTTATTATTAATATTAGTATTAATTCTTTTACCATTGAAATGAAGATTGTAAAAAGGCATTTTTCTTTTCAACCTGTAGCCATCTCCATTTTCATTTGGGCCAGAAAAATGAATTACGTACCAGGAATACTTCATACATGTACTGTTGACGCTTTGATTCCTCCCTGGACTTTCGATTTGCTGCTGACAATAACAGAATCATAGGAGCAGTGGGAGCTTCTGCCTTTGCCTCTACAGGGAGTTTCTGGTCTTGTTCCATGGCCAAAATATGTGAAATATCAGTTTATTCATCAAAGCTACAGAATAGAAATTATGATAATCCAGTCCTGACTGGATGTTTAATTTCACCCTGTTCCAAATTTCAACAAGAAGCTCCTATTTTGTCTGTCAGGAGACATATTTAAAACCCATGGAATCAAAATTAGATTATCTTCCAAAATCCACATTTCCCTTTGGAAATGGCCAGGGCATTCTCAACTAGTAATCATTACTTAGGCATGACGTTTTTTCAAATTATAATGCCTAAAATATACAGGGAACACCCTCACACATAGAGTCTAATCTTCCTCCTGTCAATGCTATGTAGCCAGGAATTGACTTCTTCCCTGCAGCCAACTCATACAGTCATCATAGACCTAGTGGTTGTACTTTCAGCCAAAATTAAATTGACCAAAGTGTTTAAAGAAAGCTGAGCCTGTATATAAAAGCATTTGGACAGAGCTTCAGCAAAGTCAAATGCTGACATAAGCAGACAGCTGGCTACCCAAAGGCTTTCTCTGAAGTTCAGTTGTATCTTATTTAAAATGACTCTTATTTTTAATTAGAAGCATTCACAGAACAATACTTATTAGATGTTTATTTCAATTAATTTACAGTAAGAAGAAAGTTCTTAGTCTGCATGTGAGGAAAAGCTGTGTACCATGTTATGACTTCCTATCTACAATGTACTTTGGAATTTTCTTTGATGAAAGCAGTGACCAACATAACCGTACCTAAAGTCACAGTTAATATCAATTTTTAGCCCTAAAATTTCACTAAGGAACTAGAATAACATTTGTCGCATTCCCTGATAAGTTGCTTTTTAATTTTGCTTAGCTTATTTTTAACATCCTTTTTTTAGGGGATAAACAATAGCTGAATTCTACAGCAATTAAATTCCATATTTCAAGTAACATAAGTTTACTAATAGTTCTCTTCAAGCAATGATTCAGGCACTATGTGTTTTGGTGTTGTAAGGGGAGGAAAGGCAGATTAGTATGTACTGAAAACAAGAGCATGAAAACAACTATGTAATATTAGCTATCTCTAGGTAAAGGGCAGACCTAAAGTCATGCCTGAAGCCTCTTCATAGTCACTGTGGTTTTGGTGTGCAAGTATACAAGTAAGGCTATATAGAGGATGATAGCATGGAGTCACTACAAGAAGTGAGAGAAGAGATGAAATATTGTCAAGTAACAGATAATGACAGGGTGAAACTGGGGTGAAAAAGGTCATCTCACAGGAGCGTTTGATGAGGAAACTCAACAGTTTTACAACCATCCTGAGACCATACGGCCAATAGACAGGCAGTTTGTCCAGAACTAAAAATCTCTGTGATCTCAGAGGGATGGAACTACACACACGGAGTTTGTACTTACAGTATTTGTATTCAGCTATAGTTCTACAGCTTTAAAATCAGCTTGAAAAAGGAATATTCCCCTATAGCCTTACCCTCCCTGTTACAGCACAAATGAGGCAATAAAGATTTAAAATGTTCCATAATTAACTCAAAGGCAAGTAGCAGTCTGAAATGAGTGAACTGAGATGGACACTAATTGATGGGGCTTTATAGTTATTACTAACTTGATTTGTAAGAAATGACTGAACATGATTCAGGATCATGAAAGTGATCTACAGCTTCATAAAGCATTGCATTAACACAAGGGAATAATAAAAGTCTTTCCACATGAAAGATGTGGAAATAAATATGATGACTGGCATTTCTTCTATAAGTTGTGCAGCTTCAGTATATATAGTCTGTTTATAACACAGGTAAATAAAGATACATATTGGTAAAGCTGTAAATAAAGTTGTATATTTTAAAATGCTGCAGTGACACACTCACAGATTTATCATTCTGCACAACTCCTGTACAGTGTTGTGGACTGTAGAGAAGCAAGACTCCTCTGTCCAGAGACTTTTAGATACTTTTTGGTAGCTTTTATGGTTTTATTGCTCAAATCAAAGAAATAAAACAGTATGTTTTATATGAATGTACAAAGAGGTCATAAAATATCAGAAACAAATTATCAGAACACAAAGTCTGTTCTTACAAGTTACTTAAAAGTAACACTAAACGTACACATATTTAAATTTTCTAGATGTGAAACAGCATTATGTAATTCCAACAATGTAGAAGGGATGCAGAAAAGTAAGTGGGAAAAAGCACATAAAATAAGTGTATATTTGGTGGCACTCTCTTTCAACACAACAGAGACATTAAGGTTTTTGAGGGAAAAAAAAAGCAACACAGCATCAATTGTTTTGGGGTTTTTTTAATGTCTACTGTAACTGTAAATATTAACACTTTGTTTGTGTGTGACATTTTAGGTATTCTAAAATTAATTGTAACTCAAAATAGGTGATAGGAGATGGCCATATATTGAGGACACATAATTTGGCCCCTAACTGTGACAATACACTAAAAAAATCTACAAAATACTGAAAATGCCTCTGATGTGCTTAAAATCTCATATCAGAAAAGAGATAACAGGCTGACAATTCTATATTGCTTTTTCTCACTTTCTCTTCAGGGATTATAAATCTAGTACAGTCACTATTTCAGCATTTCTAGATTTTTCCATTTGCTAGGCTTCTGTGCCTGCTTTTTGTAGCATGTGATTACCTCTGTAATACAAGGTGTAAAATTAGATCTTAGAGTTCCACCTTTTAGACTGTAATGCCACATACATGTGTCTAGAATGATTTCCTCTGTTTTATTTTCCCTGTCCTTGTGCATGCTTTCTGGCACTTTTCTGTTTGACTGTGGAAATACATTTTGCTGACAGTTTTGTGGCTCTGTTTATTGTGTTTGTGCTCCCAGGTCCTTTCCTTGCTTTCTGCCAAATATGCCCATTTAATATTCACTGCTTCTGACTGCTTTTAACCCCAACGCTTTTAGCCTTGCACCTACATATTTTTTAAAAGATAAAAAAAAAAAGTAGAGCTCTCCCTCCTTCTGAAAAACTAAATGCATCGTGTGAGTTTTCATATGGTAGTAATAATAGTAATTATATTTAGCAGTCTTCATCTTCAAAACATCCTGCAGATCTGTTCAACCAGTGTAACACCATACACAGCAAAGACTTGTTTTGGTGTTCAAAATAAAGGAATCATTTAATGGTGCACACAATCACACATCGATGGGTGAGATGACACTGAGCATATATAGAAGAGAGAAGTATCTTTAAATTCTGAGTGGCTTAACTGTAGGCAGGGCTGTGCCTAGCCAAAACTGTGGGTTAGCTTTCTAAACTTCTACATTATTTGCCAGCCTGTCCAGAGTGTAATAACTGGAATCAAGTGTTTTGTTGCTCACACTTCCCTTCTTTCTTCTTGTTCATGAACTCAGTGACTGGGTTGCAGAATCTCCCAAGCAAGGCAAAGAAGGAAGGGGTGAAAACCCAGTGTTTACATCAGGGCTGAGAAGCTAAAGAAACAACATATTTGAGGAGGTGCTTCTGTATTTTTTGTATTTTTAAAATAAATGTGGCATTACAATAAAGATGGCTGATGTGCAAGGAAAGGAGAGTAGACGAGCTGTTTCTCTGGTTTTTAGGTCACACCTTAACACCATGTCCTCATTCACAGAGTTACAAAATCCTATTCTTCGGGCCAGAGATGGTAAGCTTTCTCTAGATAAATTATATATGAATATTCTCCAAGCTACCAACACTGCAAACTGTAGAGCAATTCAGTCAACATTTGCAATAGAAATACAACTAATGATCCTTAGAACACTCTCCAGGTACAGATATTTTGAAGATCTTCATATCTCAATGCACAGAATTACAACAGACTCCTCTGCATTTTGCATAGACTCTGATTTTTCAGTCCCATTTACTGATGGGAAAATACTGATAATGTAGAAATGTATTAATAAATTACATATAACAATAAATAATATTTATTAATCCCAAAGTTGCATGCACTTTTTCTTGTTTTTCTTTCATTAATTTACTTTGTTCTCATTTTAATCTTCAGGATTCCTCTACCTCCTTTTTTTTGGTTGCTGCTTCCAAATTTCTTAACATATTTTGATCTTCAGTTTTTTTCTTTCTATTTCTTTCCCAGTCCTTTTCCATTTTTCTACATGTTTATCATTTAGTACAACCATGAAGCCTTTTTCCTGTTGGTCATTTTATTATCTTTACCTCACAGTTTTTGTCCAAGACACCAAACACTCTCCTTCACTCTTCTTGAACTTCAGCTTCCAAAACTATTGTTGGGGTTTCCAATAAGATCTGCTAATTTTAAGAAACCATATAGCTGTGATCCAAATTACATTGCACTGCTCACTGGACAAGTCTCCCTTCCTACAGACACTTTAAGATAGATATGAGTCACTTCTGTGAAGGCTAAAGGCTAGCTTTGAGCTTGAGGAACAGGTGTAGCTAAGTCCCAAACTGTAAAGCTCACAGAGAGTGATCTGTGGTGACAGAAAAGCAGTCAAACACTAGCCTAGTGCAGTCCCAGAAGAGGCATTCCCCGGTGAGGAGAAAGAAGAGACACACTGGAGACCAGCTGGATGGCAGGGAGAAGCACAGACCAGTTTCAGAAGTGAGAGCAAAGCTAGCAGAGATGGATGACACTGTGGCTTGTAAATCTTTACACTGACAGGCTTTTCAAGTAGTATGACTAGCTGATGTTTACAGCACAATTGCTAGTGCACTGGATGAGGAAAACTGGCTGCATAACTGCTATTAATTGTTGGGGAAATGGATGAAGGTTCAGCTTAGCTTCACCTCTCCAAATACACTGTTGATTGGAATAAATTAGCACCATTCCTGCTTGTGCCTACAGCTTGTTTTTTTAAAATCACTGCCAAGTGGCATTAGCAAGAAAACTTGTAATGTTTCTGTTATCAGGGAAGCAAGGGCACCTTACTCAGACACAAGGACTACTTGCCTTGGGGCAGGTTCTGGGGTGAAAAGAAATCATAAAAAGAGGTGTAGACCAGATCAAAACTCTTAACCCCTAAAATGGGGATCTTGCATTCTTTTTACCTTGTACAAGTTATATTTGCTAGGCCGAGCCGAGGGCCGCTTTGATCCTTCCCCATGTATCCATATAGGTACAAGAGAAAACTGACCAATATCAAATTCAGATAATTTAAAATCCAAGCTACATGGGTGACCATTCAGGTCAAATTAAGGCATTGGAGAAGTTTAGATAAACACAGTCAGCTCAGGTCCCAAGTTGTGTTTTTGACAGGGACTTCATAAATTTAGGAGGAATTTCAGGCAAAGTGATGCATCGTGTCTATATTGTTTCAGGAGGGAAGATGAGTTTTAGGACAGAAGACTTAGCACACAGAGACCCATCCCTAAAACAGACACAACTCAGAGGGGTCACCCTGCAGCGGTAGGTTTGGTCAACTGGAAACAGGGCAGATGAGACTGGGACAAGGGTTCACCCATGCAGGACCCCTTCACAGCCCAAGCCAATGGCTGTGGGACAGGAGGAATCAAGGATAAATCTACTGTCTCCTATTCCTTTGACCTTGTATGGGCTTAGAGGGAGCTCAAGAACCCAGTTCCCTGACATAAACATTTTGTGCTGTACCCAGCCTTTTATTTCTAGATCAGAAATTAGCCCTGAGGCTGACTTCATGTCTGCTTTCTTATTTAGCAAATGGGACTGTGCAACACTGTCAGTATTTGCTTTGGGATCCAGGCATGAACAGCCACATAGATAAGATCACATCAGATATATCATCAGTTCAGTAACTAGAATCAGGATGGATTTTGTTCTTGTCTGCAGTTAGAATTTTCGTTTTCTGCATTTCAGAGATGAGCAGAAAATGGAAAACATATTTTAGAATCGTGTTGTCAATGATGTTTTCTTCATTTTTTAATCAAAATTCATCTTGGTCAAGATTTTCCAAGTAAACACAAGAAATTATTTGGTCAAATTAATCCCAAGTGTGTCTTAGCCTCTTTCACTGAAGAATTTAGCACAGAGCCAAGAAGTTTAGGATGTTGGAAGAAAATGTTTTTGGGGTTACTAAATTACAGTCTCCATAGTGATCTTCTTGCCATACATTAAACAAGCAAGAAGACAAAACACAGTAAGGAAAGTTCTCTAGTAAAAGTAAGCAGCAATATAATGGAACTATAGTGGATACATTGCTTCAGTGAAGAATAGATCACAACCTATTAAAATAGCTTCAGTTTTCTGTGATAAGGCATCTCACAGTAGTAGTGAGAGAGGATGCAAGGAAAGGTGCCTAGGGAAAGCAACAGCAGATGTACGAAAATGGGGGAGGAAAAGCCACAGCAAGAGGTAGAGAGAAGGGGTGTTTTTATGATTTTTTTGCTGTAGGGCATAAAATGTTTTAAGGCTGAAGTTCAAAAGTGCATAAGGTTTCAAATAAAGTCTCGCTGCTGACATTTTAAAGGTCTTTGCTTAAATCATGGCAAGTACAAGCACCACCTGCCTCCTTTGTGTAACAGAAATACTAACATGTATGTAAAGGAAGGAATGAAGGGAGAGAGAGCTGGAGGGAGGATTTGCAATATTTGTCATGTATACTATTGCAAATGAGAAGGAACTTCTGACCAGTCATTGCAGCTATGCTGTAATAAGCAGTTTTGAGGTCATGATCAGTTTCAGAAAATATCTGGCATGAGGTATCAACAAACTTTGTTTGTGTGGATTGTGAAAATTAGAGTTTGATTAGGTTTTTGTCTTGGTGCAGGAAACTTTCTGGCCATATCTGGCTGTGTCATAGTTTAGGCAAGGACGTGTGTACTTGGATAGCAGACTGAGGAGAAGAGCATCTCAGGCAACCTCTCAAGCAGTCACCTGACCTTTGAACAGTTTTGCCAATTTGTAGTAGACTTATATTGTTATCAAACTCTACTGTAATTTGAACTATCTGTGCTGCAAACTAAATAGCTTATTTATGCTGGCCAATTTTGCACCAGAAGAGTACAAGGGATGCTGTGCACACAGATTGCAGTGCGGGGAGAGGAAACCAAGCTTCAAAATACACTAAGCTCTTCGATCTATCTTTACCAGTACACAGACAAGAGTTTCGAAAGTCAATTGTGAAGCCACAGGCTTGGGTCTTGGGGTACAGAATGCTCTTCAAATGACTTGGTTTACAGCTTTCAGAGAAAACTTTTTGATGATTTCCAGCTTCTGAAAATGTTGAAAATGCCCATGTACAGCTTTCCTTACAGTCTATCACAGCTTTATATTCCCTCCAAACTGCAGATGTGAAGTCACAGAGGGGTAACAGTAAAAGAAATAACATTGGTATGGTATTTAAAGCCTCATCTAGGTATAGTTAGCAGAAATAAGAAAATACATACATACATACATATATATACATATACACACACAATTTTATGACATTCAAGCCAAGTGATCAAGGGTCCAGGTCACTCACAGCTCTAGGAATGCTGCAAAAGTCGTCAGAGTTCATGCCCAAAATTAATACAGTATGATGCTAATTGAAAGCATATCACACCCTGGCAGTAAATAGGTGAAACAAGAACAACAGCAATAGAAGAATACCTTCTTTAGCCTAAGTAGTTGTTACATAGGCAAAGGGTTTTGTGACACTGGAAGATATTATCCCTCTTTTGGAAACCTTATTGAGCCTTTGCTCTCTTTTTTTTTTTTTTTTTAAAACCAAATTATTTACATTCTGAAATAATTCTTTTGCAAAGCTCCATTTATGGTTGCACAGGCATGTGGATGAAAAGTGCTTATGTAATGATACTGGGTACACATTTATTTAGTGTGAGTTAGACTAGAGAAAGCATGAGCTACTCAGAGCAGAGGATGGCAGGAGTAACAGAATTACTACAACCATTATATTGCTTCTGCCTGTACCAGGAAAGGCAGAGTCCAGCCATTCAAACAGCGCAATTTACCAGAGTAATCAGTCTCTGTATCCTCTTTTTTTTCCTGCCATGATCACATGAATGGGAGTCTGGCTCCCATTGCAGGAGGAGGTGGGTGGAAGCATGCAGAGCTCACCACTGGACTCTAGACACAGATCTCTAGCAACATCGCAGCAGGTATGGGCGAAGGGTGTTGTGGATTGCAAAGAGTAGGTGTGAGGAGGAAAGTTTCTGCCTTCCATAAGATCCTGATGCCATGTTCCTGCAGCCCCTGTAAGGCTTCTAAACATGCTGATTTGGAAACATGGATTTTCTGGACAGCAAATATTCTCTATTTATATTATTTATAAATATTATTTGCTGAGTCTGTGTTTATTTTTCATATCAATGTTGTCACTGCTTTTCTGTTTTCAATGAGTGGCAAAGATGGACGTAGTCATATCAGATTCCCTTTGGCTGGGTCCAAATAGAGTGAATATTGTTCAAAAATGTTGAAAAATTACGTTATGTGGTATTACCAAAAACCTTGTTCTTTTCCGGTTTGCAAGTTTGCAAACTGTTAACTGTGTTTAAGAGCAGTCATGACCTGAAACAAAACTGAGCCAAGCCCACTGGAACTGACAGGATAATTGGAATTAAGACTTATTAGATTCGTGAATCTTTAACAAACATATTAATTCATCCATTTGCTTCATGTATGTTAATAATATTCTATATATTCCTAGAATTAATATACCTTATTCCAGAAATCATCTGACTGAAAAGCAGTAATAGATTTTTCAGATTTTACAACTATTGCATTTCTTGGAAAAGCTCCCAATCCCTAATTTATTGGTTGAAATGTCATTAAAATTGATTAACAAGTAAGCATCCCAGAGACATTCATGGGAAAAATAGTGCTTGCAATGTGAATTTACTCACATAACTGAAATAGTAGAGTAACTGAACCACAAACTGATGGTGTTACATATCCCTTTAATTACTAAATGGAACCTTCAGTTCCAAAATTACCTGTGTCATTTCCTACCTGTAACATTTTTCTGGCAGAAGTCACCTAGGGTTTGGATGAAGTCAGACAATTGCATACTTCCTGCACAGGCTGTGAGATGGCTAGATAAGAGCTCGTTCATAAACCAGAGTGCATGAGCAAACAGCTTGCAAAAAGACTAAGGAAGACCTTTGCTCATCACTCCTTGGTTAACAATGCAAACAATTTAACTTGACCTGTACAGGCAATCATAATTTTAGAACAACTGCATAATACTGGCAACCTCTTATGACAGTGCAAGGTAACCAGAAAGAGGCTTAAAATAAGCTCTGGCCTTTTGCCCATATCTTCTTCATACTTTTTGAAAAAGTCAGTTGAGGAGTCAGGAGTAGCTTCCTGCACAGTTTCTCCCTTCTCAATATTCTGTTCACAGTTCACACAACTGCTTCCAGGATCCCAGCAAATGTATAGCTGAGCCAGTTTGGACACAATTGCCCCTTGAAGACTGGAATCGTTCTCATGAGCTTTGGATAGCTGACTAATTCCTGCTGAGAATAACACTGCTTACTCTTTTCTTTACAGTCTATTTATACTCTCTTTTTTTTTTTTTTTTTTTAAGTTTAAGAATCTTCTGCTCCCTAGCACTCTCTAAGATGGATGCCCTGCAATATCCAGCACAATATGCCTCTGATTTAACTTTCCTTCCTTTTATTTGCAAAATGAATAGGTTTTGCACTCATTTCTCATTTCATTGTGTTCAGTTAAGGGTCTCAGTTATCTCAGGTTAAAGCAAAAGGTGAATGGGGTCATTTGAAAGATTATTTAAATGCTGCCTTCTTGTATCTCACATTCTGAAGTGACTCCCTGCATTGTTTGAAAGAATTATGTGAAAGAAGGTAGAAACAACACTTTAAAAAGCACACTTCAGTAAGATAACTTCAGTTTATTTCTATGGTTTGTCTGTGATACTTTTGCCATTTGGTGCCTCTTTACCACTTGGACTAAAACGTAACAGAAAAAAATGATTTGCTGATTTGCATTGCTGGAATGATATGGTGACATCTCTATATAAAGACTATTTGTTAACTCCTGTTAGATCTTAAATTTGCCATGCAAGGTGAGTGTATCTATTTTCATGTTTTGCTCTGGACTCAGATGTAAGAAGCATTTATCAGAAACTAAATTGCTAGATTATCACCAGGTCCTTCTTTCTCCATTGAGCACATATTTCTGTAGAAGTATTGTTAGAGAGTTACATTACAATATTTCTTCTACACTGGGAGTCCAAAAGCAAGAACACATTAGTCTGATGAGCTTGGGTATAGTTTACTGAATCAGTAGTACTTCTTCAGCAGAGACCTAGTAACAGACAATTGCATAATGAAGCTGTCTGTCTTTATTTACACAATGTATTACTGTATTCAGCAGGCCAGAAAGAATAGTTCTGTGTAGCAGCTGTCATTGTGTTTTTTGCTTATCTCTGTCCTGTCTGCCAATGTTATAATTCACCAGCTGACACCCGCCTTGGCAGAGACTGAGCGCGGTGACTCGGTGCCAGAGCGACAACAGTGCTCTGAACTATGACACGATTCATTGCCCTTCCAGTCAGCAACCGGGTGCTCCTTTGGCTTTTTTTTCTTTTTTTTTTTTTTTTTTAAGTACTCTTTGCAGCCATGGGGATGCACAGCAAGCAAGGGGAACATTTACTGTTCTGACACCATTGTGAGGGGCAGCAGGAAAGAAGGCAAGGTCAAGAAGAGGGATGGAGAGGGACTGGACACCCAGGAGACACTCCGGATGGCCTGATTTTGAGTAATAAGGAAGGTATGAGGTCAGGCTGTAAAGTCAGCATTCAAGGCACTCTGTCACCAGACTTGGGTGTTGCTGACCCTGTCTTTGCTGAGAGGGGGCAGAAACTCATTCACTGAAGTGCAAGTGTTGGTTTAATCAGGAGTGAAGCAGGGGGAAAAGGCACCAAGTAAAAGTTCATGCGTACTTTTGGAAATGAAGCACAGAGATCTGATGCTTTTTTCCTCTTTTTCCATTAAAATTTTCATAACTATTCTTCCTCCAAATTCTAGTTTTGTTCTTGGAATATTCATAGGAAATAAAAATATATGATAACATACTGATGAAGTAAATGTGTTTCCCCCCCCCCGTTTTGGGTATTTTATGCCAAAATCTACTTCTGTATCTGTTTCCCACAGGATATAAGGCTACAACAACTGTTAATTCTATATTCATAGACTTGTCTGAGTGAGAAAGTTGCATTTCAACTGGTATATAACCCACAAGGACTGTTATTTCAGTTTAAGAACCACATTTCTTAATCAATTGAATTCATTCTGAAACATAAAAGCTTGAAACTGAAATTGCAGCTCCAGACAAGTCTGTGATTCACGATTCAAGATTTTCTAATTCAAGCAGCACCCAGAGAGAATCTGAGGAGGATCATGGTTTCATTGCTAGGAATCCTTTAATAAACCATGACAGTGACCAAAGTAACTGTGATTTTTCTTTCCTCTGGCCATCCTAAGTCCCATCTGTGAAGAAGGAGCAGGAAAAGAAAGGAGATAAAGAAAAAAAAATAGGAAGGAAAAAAGGAAAGAGAATGAGAAGAAGAAGAAAAAGGGAAAGGGACAACAAGAGACAATGAAGAGAAAATAAAAGAAGGGAAGAGCAAAGAGAGAGAGTGGAAAGGAAAGAGGAGGGAAAAGAACAAGTTAACTAAATTCAAGTCAGGAAGAGAGACAGAAGAGTAGTAACCCAAATCCTAGAGGCAATTCTTGCACCAGGGCGTGCCTGATCACAAGAAGCTGTTAAAAATGTGTTGAGAGAGGAGAGAAGTGAATGGAGGAGGATGTCATTACCCTGGAAAGCCTCCACTGTTCTGCATCCTGATAGGCTGCCACTGCCAAGCGAAGAACAGCTTACCCAAGCAAGCACATCACTTGCAAAGGAAAAGATCAGAAATGTCAAAGAAAGGGCATGGGGCCAGATGGATAGGAAGAAATGATTGAGAAGGATCTATCTTGTGCCTTTTGTACACATCTCCTGCAACTAACTCCTGGGGAAAGAAAGGGTTCTTTAAAAACAGGGAAAAGTGTCAGATGACAGCTTACCTGTAAGTGGGAAGAGTTGGCTTGCTTTTAAATGTGAGTTGGCTATGCATACAAACATGTTTGGGGGACTACAAGAAGGGTCAAGATCATAGCAGACTAATCCATCATTGACACTAGTAGAGAAATTCAAATGTCAGAATTAATTTAAACATTTAAAGTAAGCTGCAGTTAGTAGGTTGAACAAAACCAGAACTGTTCTATCACCTGGTGAAAGTGTGGGGATCTAGGAGAACACTGAATATAGGATTTGGTTGTTTGAGGTAAATTAATAATATCCTTAAATGTATGGTTTGTCATGGTCTCCTTGCCTATCTCAGGATGTGATTTACTGTAGGCATTTGGTATTGAAGTCTCTTGTCCAGAATAATTTCTGACATCTCAGTTAAGTGGAAAAGGTGGGTTACAGTTCCTATTCCTTGTCAGAACATTTATTTTCGGAGTCTGAAGGAAAGAGATGTTGCTGACGTGCTAGTATATGCAACACAGTTTCCACCAAGACCTCTGACCTTTTAAGAGTAACAATTACATGAGACAGGACACCTGCAGCGAAAACATGAACAGAAAAATATAAGCGTCAAACCATAATGAATGGGACAATGAAGTGACTCCATTGAAAATTATGATATAGTCTTGCTTGTCATTTTAATAATTCTGTATTTACATAGTCTAATGATCTTCATAATAGAACAACAATTTGGAGAAAAGCAACACAAGAATCATATAATTGCACCAGTCGCCAACATATGATCAACATTGCTCCATTGATAATGAATTTATGATTAAAAAAAAACTCTCTACAGCTTTTATTTTCAACATTAGAGGATTTTGATATCAATTTCATTACAGTCTAGTTATAATTAAACTGCATATCTATTAGATGTTTTTGCTACTCGTTCTCACTCATGCAATCAAGTTGAACTGAACTAAAAAGATTGAAAGATTCTTTTACTTCTCCATTTTCATGATGCTTCCTAGTAGTAACAGCAAATAAAACAGTCAAATGCCAGAAAGGAGACCTGGAAACCATCAAAAGAATCCAGAGGGGAAAAAATAGCAGTGGAACAGGAACATTTGAAATAGAGGGTTTCCCTGGCACACACAGCTTCCCAGTGACTCCCAACATTGTTACACTCTCCCAAAGGCACAGAGCCCAGTGTGTGAGGCAGACTTTTGTAGAAATACTGACTCCCACCATGCCAAGGAGAAAGAAAGAGGAAGAGAAAGAGAGAGAGAGAGAAAAAAAGACTATAGTGATGGTTTTTGCATTATAGGCCAACTTGGAAACTTTAATTATTGAAATGAAATATTGAAGAACATGTGGAAAGGCTTGGGAAAATAGAAATGAAGATGAGAGGAAACAGTCATAAAGAATTAATCATTCTGGCAGTTTATATACATATATATTTTTTTTTGTTGCTAACAGAAAATGACCAGAGAGTCAGCAATTTAAGTGGAGGATGAAGAATGGAAAGAGCAAAGAAAGGAAAGCTTAAAATGACAGCATTGGAAAGAATTCAAATATGTGGTTTAAAAGCTGGTTTGGGAGATGAACCAAAATACTCAACATAGGATGCTCTCTGTGTGAAGAAAAAGGCATTTCCACTCTGGAAATGAACAATGAAATCTTGCAGAAAGTAAATAAAACAAGTTCAAATGGCAGACTCTCTCTTTCTTCCAGTTCTATTCCTAAGGTAAGAGGAAATAGCTAATAATTAGCATGCAAGGGCCATGGCTTACTGTGCCCAAGGAATTGTACAAAGCTGAGGCATATGCATGGGAGGAGATGGTATAACAGAATACAAACCAAAGAACACACTGAAAAGCAAAAGACACAGTAAAAGTGTTCAATGAATAAACCTCTAGCTCTATATTAGTTATTTTACATTCATAAGGACGGACTTTGTGACTAAGCAGAGACCTTAACAAGGGCTGATACATGATCTACACAACCCCAGATCCAGAGAAATTGTGACTCAGTGCTACCGAGATATTGTGACACCCGAGTCATACTTCAGCCCAGCTGAACAAGCCCTTGCTTGTATGAGCACTAATTTAATGCTAGCCTTTAGAAAGAGAAACATTTCAATTTCACTCTGCAGTAGTCCAATTGTTCAGTCAAGCAACTGCACCATCAAGCAACAGAATTGACTAAAATGAAAACACCAGCCATTTCCTTTTGATCTACTCTAAAGAGTAACTGTAAAAGTGATTAACTACCCTTATGTCCAGGGCTAAAAGCTGATTAATCTGAATGTGTATTTTCTGTCATGTTCCCTTACCTTAAATCAGTGAAATATTTGTCTGTAAAGATTGATTTTACTTGTTGATAAATTAGTTCAAATCATTCAATATCCAAAGAAGATTATCTGCAGCTCCACTCCCAGATCTGGTGTGACAAAAAAAAACCCCTCAGATGGACTTCTTCTGATATATTATACTTTGTCTGATGAGTTCTTAGAGATCCAAATATGAAAATGTCCTTCATGTTAGTTTAGCTTCCCTCCTCATGGGCTATAATTTCATAACCCCCATATTGCTATTGATGATGAGGATATGCCTTTCAAATTTGGTTCTGGAATTTATCAAGAGATGATAAGACAGAAAGAAATGGATCAGATTCTCAGTAGATGAAAAATACAGTAATTTGCTTAATTTAGTTGAGTATCTGGCTCAGATAATGTAAAAGTCACACAGGCACTGACACCAGTGATGAGGTCTGAGGCTAAGGCTCTGATGTCCATCTGTGTTTAGGTGATCCACTGACCAACACAGGGACATGATTTCCCCAGGAAAGGTGTCTAGGCAATTAGCCAGCATTGCCAAGTGTCTTAAACTCTAGACCACATATTAAGTACTCATTTACAGCTAGCTAGGTTCAGAGTGTTCTTGGACATGAGTGCAGAATGAAATTTAATTTCAAGCATACAGAGCTGTAGCAAGAGGTCTAACTGTTCTTTTCTCATACCTTGTAGGTGAGCCAAAAATATACGATTCCCTGGGGATGGGATTGCTATGCTATTGCATTCTGTTCAACTCCACTTTGTTCTGCTATTGGTACCTTAATACTTTAATACACCCAGCTGCTCTATAGGACAGCCATATCTATATTTTCTTTTGTCTTCCCAAGGGAAGAATAACAGATAAGGTTATTTTGGGTTTGCGATGTGAGTTTATAGTAAACACAGAGGACAAAGGGAGAAGGAGGCTATTGAAAGGAGTTTTTAAGAGCCCTATTTTCCCCAGAGGGTACATTTTAGTCTCTGAGAACATTTTTTTGCCTTGTAAAAGTGTATTTTGCCATTACTTTTGCTATTTTAAAAAAGGGAAAATCTAGATATTATAATTTCACTTAATTTTTTACCTTGGACTTTTAAGAATCTTGAATTCTCAAAAGACAGTAATGTGCACTTTGAACTTGATTCAACACCTTTGAAGGCAGTATATACAATAGAAGATGCAAATTATATTGCTTCTGAGTTTTGAGAAGTGTATGCTCTGTTTTTTACTATTTAGCATTTCTGATAGTGATACAGCTTCGTTCCCAGATCTGCCTTGCTTTTGCTAAAATGACAAATGATAAAGACAGCTGGAAATGAGGTCATCATTTACCAAATGACAGATGATACGAAGTATTAGTTGCATAAACAGAGTTTTGCTGAACTTTAAAAGCTCTTCAAAATACATGCGAATATGAGTTTCTCACCGAATGAGACTATAATGTGGCTACATACTCCTTCTGCAGGACTTTAAATACTCCTCATCCCTCTGAAGTCCTTGAAGAAGGCAAAACATGACTGTTAAGAACAAGTGTCTGGAATCCAGCTCCTTTCACTTGCACACTGTCTCCCTCCACATCCCACTCCTGCAGTGGGCCTGGCTGCAATTTTTCCTGAGCCAGTGACAAAGACAACAGAAATAGCAAATACAGTTTAATTGCCCTCTATAAGCTCTACAGGGCTGCCTTGAGTTCAGTCTATGAGCAGTGTGTGCTCCCTGCACCATGCTGGGAATACAATATTCACCCTGTTCCTGTGAACGATTGTTGCAGATAAACAAGGTTTAAAGACTTACAGCAAAGAGAGGATGTTTGTCAACAACCCAGCTCTAGAAAGCATTGAAAACACTCCCAAAGACTTTCTTCCAAGCTTCATACAGAAACCTTCCATAACATAAATAAAGCAAGTATATAAATAAAAAACCCCAAAACCAACCAACCAACCAAAAAAAAAAAAAATCCCCCCAGATATTTAGTTAGTGCTACTTAATACTTGACTAAGATTTTACTCTTCTTTCTTTCTTCCTTCCATCTCTTAATGTGTTAAATCTTTCTATGCAGCTAGCTGACTCTGAAGTATTTGCAAACAGAAAAGTTTTCTAAATCAGATGTGTTTTAAAAAAATAAACTGGAAGTTCTTGATAAAAATCATCAAGCTCAGACCGCAGTATTTGTTGTTTTACTGAAATCTTTGCACCATAAATTAAAGCTTAAAAATTGGAACATCTGCAAAAACAAACTGAATATTGTTTTTAGCTTTTCTTTTGAATCATTCTTTGATTAGCTTTTCAGTGAAGAACCTCTCTGGGAGTATAAGAAAGTACCTTTCTCTTTCCATCAAGCACTTTATGTTTGGTTATTTACTACCAGCTGTTCATGTTAAGAATTACAAAGATTCACAGGGATCTGTGAGTGTGTGGTAGGTAATAAATCTGCCAAAGATTATCAAGGTTTGTGTATTTTAACATACTGTGATGTGACCTTAACCTCTCTAAATCTAAAGAATAAGAAATTGTGTCTCTTTATAAAAGATCCATTATGTACATGAAGATAATGCTGTTTGCCATGTAATTCTGATGTCGAACTTTGTTTTTGCTGGTGGATTCTTGGCATGTACTACAGAAAGGTTAAACAAGAGATATGTCTTTGCATTGTACAATCAGACAAAACCAGATATTTTCAATGCTGCAGAACTGCTTTGCAGCATTTTGAGATTATTTTTTAAGCTCAAATTTTAAAATGATAACTAGCATATGTAAATGAAAAGTATAATTTGCAAAATTACTAACACTTGCCACAAGCAAAGATATTAGTGTTTGTTTGTGTTCTTGTCAAGGATATTCATATATGCATTATTTTGTTTATTTCTGATCCCAGGCTTAGTGCAATAGTGGAGGCTTTACTGCCTTCATGTTTTACAAAATGAGTGATGTTAAATCTTAAATCCCTGCATAACACTAAAGAACTGGGCAAAAACCTTCATGAGGTGAAAAAGAAATGAGATAATTTCTCCATGGCTCCATGTAGTGTCTTTAAAAGTTTAAAGGCAAGTTTGTCCAAGTTTAACCTTTAGAATGTGGCTTCACACTCTTTCATCTTCACTCTAAATGCTGACTATATCATATGGCTTTTGTTATTGGCAGTTAATCTGCAGAAAAAAAAGTTAGAAATTCACATTACTTGTACTAGAAATATGTTGTTATGTTATTCCATATTAATATAGACTGATTCTTCTCTTCAAATGAAATAGCTCTTTTTCAAGTGCATGGTCAAATTGAGTCTGTATTTTATTACATGGCAGAAACAGCATAAATATCTACACTGGACATGAAAAAGTGACTGCACCAATCCTTTTTTTCTCCCTCTCTCTGTGGGGGGAAATGAAAAGTGGAACTTTCATCTCTGCATCTCCTTTTTTCCCCCTCTTTCTCTACATCTTACAGTCTTAAGTCAATAGTTGTGACTTTTGCCTTTAAACACTTACAAATGTATACTTGTTTTGATGGTATTTCTGTGCAGTATTACACATTATTACACAAATTATTAGAAATATAATAAGTACTTATTTAAAAATTATTTCTATCTCTATTAACTTATTAATAATGTATATCTAATATATCCTGTTCTTGAAATCTACTGAATTTGTTATGGCATGTGGTTAATTCAACTTCACAATTGAAATGTAAACAGATATTTCTTCTTTATTTATGATTTGATTTTTAAACTAAATAAAATTCTCGTCAAAGTGTAGGGAAAAAAAATGGAAGCTTCATATTTACACTATGGCTTGTCTTTTGCCAGTACTCAGCCATTATCAGTACACAGACACCATACCAGTTTGATATCAGATTATAATTTTATTTTTTAGTATAATATTTCAAGCATGAACTGTATCCATTTCATAGATAAAGGGCTTCTGCTTAAAAATAAAAATTTTGATATCACAAAATCTTTTATTTCAGTTATTTCGATTATTACAGTATTACAAAATCTTTCATTTCAATTATGGATCGCATTATAACAGCAGTTCTCAGATCCAGGTCTACATGCTTCCAAAGACTGAGTTCAACCATCTTGTTCATTTTTTTTTTCCTGGATGCTTCCCAATTGCTCAAACACCATCAGTTTCTTACTGCTGATTGCCACTGAGGATGACTCCTAGGTCAAAATTGACTTGTTGCTTTTGTAGGACTATTCAGATCAAAACACCTCTTCTCCATTTCAACAAGTGAGATAATGTTATAAGGAAAGACAGATCTTAGCTAAAGACTCATAAATCATTCCACTTCTCACTGAATTAGGTAAATCAGTCCTGCATCTGATGACATACAAGTTGCACATAGAAATCAAGAAGTAGATGAGATCTTACTCTTTTCCAAGTCTATTCCTCAGGTGAATACTTTGACATAAATGACCACTATATGTTAATCAAGTACTATTTTTTCTGACTTATTCTCTAAAGATGAATAAAATAAAGATAAAAGAAAAATAGTCTTATACCACTGTTTAGACCTCACAAAACTACCCTCGAAGCAGAACTTTTAGATGAATGTGTCCCTTGATATTCCAGCTTTCTGTGCATCTTTGTAGTCTGTACTTTGTATTCTTGAAATTCAAAAGAATATCATACCCTTTATCACTAAATACTTCTTGTGTTGTACATCTGGTTGAGCTTTATTGTGTTGAACTCTCAGTGAACTATGTCACTGACGCTGCCTAAAGCTGAGCAGATTTCAGAACTGAGTGCACTTTTAGAGTGCAGAACTTCTGCCTAATAGGATGGAAATAGAAAGTAAAGAGTATTCCACTGTTTTTAAAAAATGAAAGTTCATTTGGAGAGAGTTCATTGGGTCTCTTGCATGTAGAGTGAAAGAAATGTCTCAGGAGAGATTTGAAAAAGACCCAGAGGAATAATCAATGTCCAGAGTCAAGGGACTTATGTGATACCCTGTGAAACGGACACTGTCCTCAAATGAGTTTCTGAGTCCTAAATCAGGTGTGTATGTATGCTCTCTGTAAATGAAAGAAAGCAAATAAAGCATTCACTAATGTTCAGAATAGTCAGTGCACAGTGAAGCTTAGTGCAGCCATACAAAATTTTGAGGAATAAGTTCTGCAGGCATCAGGACTACTCTGACATACTGCTACGAAATTGAAATTTAGAATTTGAGTCACTTTCTTATTTCATGTATTTACAATGGATTATTTCCTACTAAAGTGGTAATAGCCATCTTCTTATTCTTCATAACAGCAGTGAAAGTCCTTTTTCAGGGAGTGGAAGATCACATTTCCACAACTCCTTTGTCCACCAAAAGACTAAAAGGAGTCTTCAGCGTTTCCATCTTGAAGCTCAGCTTTACTTGCCATCAGGGAATTAAGAACTGTTTACAGCAGATCTTTAGGAACAGGTAATTTTTATAACTTGACGGATCATTTTACCATTTCTGAAAAGTGTGCTTCAATTGTTTCTGTTTGTGAAATGATAATGCCCTTGCTTAGTCTGTAAGGCAATGTGTCAGTTCAATGACATGAAGACTACTGCACAGCGTTAGCCTCTAATGGTGTTGCAACAGCTCTTAATCTTAGTACCTTAGCAGTTTCTTTAGTAAAATAAAAAGGCAATAGAAAAAAAAAGCGATGCAATTTAAGATCTCTGTAAAACAGTTGTTCTTCTCTCACTGGCAGCTGATGTTTCTCATTGTTCATTGGTAGGAAGCCAGGAGATAACATCTCTTTAATACTAGTGTCAGAAGCCAAGGTGTCTGCAACTTGCCCCTCTAATTCATGTTTGTGTGAATATCCAGAAGAAATTGCAGAGAACCTCTTGGACAGCCTGCAGCCAGCTGGTCCTATTTCAAAACAATTTATGTTTGTAACAGATACCTATTACAGACCAGCAGTTTAATCTTGATTTTTCACAATATCTTGCAAATCAGAAAGAATGCTGTTGTAACATTCAATGCATCTAGCTACTATATTATTGTCACATTATTACTTAACATTTGTAGTCAACTAGTCCTAGAGGCACTGTGGAGATCTGAGTTACACTACACTAAACACTGTAAACAGAGTTATGGTCCCTGGTGAAATAGCATGTAGTTAAAGGACTTGTCTCCCAAAGAACTCTGGAAAACTAAAGTGAACGAACTCAATGTGTGAAATTAAACCATGTTTGTTAAAATATGCAAAAATTTAATGCAGGTTCCCCTCTGCTCACTACTATTTAAATCCTGGAGGAGTTAATTTCAACATTGTTACTTATTCCTTTTGCAAATTTCAGCATCAAGATGAATGCACGTGGATGCATTCAGCCAGAAGGCCATCAAAAGGTAAAGAAAGACAATCTTCAGGTTGAGAGACTGCAAAATATAAACTTTGACAGATATGAGGGAAGACTGCAACAAGAAAAAAACAAATAAGAAAAGTTTTCTGCTTTTAGTATGTTGACTCTCCAGCTTAATTTTTGGATGTTGTGGTGGTTTGACCCTGACTAGATGCCGTATACCCACCAAGGCTGCTACAGCACTGAAATCACCCTCCCTCTGCTGCTTGGCAGAGGAGAGGAAAAAAAAATACCTAAGGAATTCTTTAGTAGAGATAAGAACTGGGAGACTTGCTTCCTAACTAATTTTCACAGGCAAAACAGACTCAGAGGGGATAGAACCTATATCTATTGCTAACAGGATAAGACTTAAAGAGTGAGAAATAAAATAGTCTTAAAACACAATACCTTCCCCCACCACCTCTCCTGCTTTCTTCCAAGTTCACCCTCCTCCCTGCAACAGTGCAGGGGTACAGGAAGGGTTTTTGGAATGAGTTCGAGTCTGCCTCTTGGACAGCAGTTCTTGGCAATCTGCTGTGCTCTGGGTTACTCCTCCACTGGGTGCAGGGGGGTGTTTTTGCACCCCTATGGTCCCCTATGGGCTGCAGGGAGACAACCTGCATCACCATAGTCTTCACCACAGCTAGAGGGGGTCATGGCTCTGAGTCCTTCTCCTGCTCCTGTGGGGTCCCTCCCCACAGGAGACAGTCTTTGATGGACCTCTCTGGTGTGAGTCCATCCCTCAGGCAACAGTTCTTTTCAATCTGTTGCCCCGTGGGTCATTCTGGACAAGTCCTACCTCAGAAAACTTGTTTCCTCGTGGGCCATAAAACTTGCTTCCTCTCCATGGGCCAGAGGTCTCCTGCAGGACCTTGCTCCATCCTTAGGAATCCCACAGGATCACAGCTTCCTTCATGCATCCACTTGCTTCAGCATGGGCTCTTTCATGAGCTGCAAGGGGGTCTCTGCACCCTTGTGGTCTTCCACAGGCGGCAGGGACTTGGCTCTCAGTCTTTCCGCTGCTGAAGGAGGAGAGGGAGGCCTTCTCGAGCCTCTCCTCCACCCCTCTCCTACTCTGACCTTGGAGTCTGCTTGTTATCCCATGTTCTCCTCCACTCTTCTCTAAGCTGGAATTTGCTCTGCACAACAAACCTTCTCTTCCTCTGTTCTTAAATATGTTATCCCAAAGGTGCATTTTCCTTGGCTCAGCCTTGGTTAGAAGAAGGAAATTCACCTGGAGCTGGATACATTGGCTAGTCATAGGATAGTGAAAGCTTCTTAGTAGCTTCTGAC
Source organism: Pyrocephalus nanus (assembly GCA_038380795.1). Lineage (NCBI taxonomy): Eukaryota > Metazoa > Chordata > Aves > Passeriformes > Tyrannidae > Pyrocephalus > Pyrocephalus nanus. The sequence goes on from CM076260.1 coordinate 47,739,098, forward strand.
AGAAACCACTCTACAGCCCCCCTCCCGCCACTGAAACCCATGACAGATGTGATCTTTGCATGGGTATAATATCTTTAGGATAATCAGGTGTGGATTTAATGAAGGAGTCAAGGTGTGTGAGGGCCCTTTATTAGCAGCCTCCAGAACTTAGCAACTCTGAGGGCAGCTGCTGATCTCGGTGGGCCCCAGGCAAACAGCCAGAGGTTATGCTCAGAGCATACATGCCGTCTCCATAGGGATAGAATAAACCAGACTTAGACAAAGTGCAGGTGGTTAATGCTATTCTGGCTCTGCAAGACCAGTGCATCCCAATGGGGTTAGACTCACAGAGCTACACAGTCTCATTTTCTTCTCAGATATCCTGAATAAAGTAGGGGAACCACATTAATGTGAATGTGGTCATAATTCGGCATAGAATCCTGGGCTGCTTCAAAAGGAGTGTGACCAGCAAGTCAAAGTAGGTGAGTATTCCCTTTCACTATGTTTTTGTGACACCCCACTTGGAGTACTATGACCAGCTCTGGTGCCCCTAAGAAGGACAAGGAACTGTTGGAGCAAGTCCAAAGGAGGGTCATGAAGCTGGTTAGAGGACTGGACCTCCTCCACTATGAAGACAGGTTGAGAAAATTCAGGCTGTTCAGCCTGGAGAAGTAAAATTTGGATGGAGACCTCATAGCCACCTTCTAGTATCTGAAGGAAGTCTATAGGAAAGCCTGAGAAGGACTTTTTGCCAAGAATTGTAGTGATAGGACAAGGAATAATGATTGCTAATTGAAAGATGGGAAATTTAGGTTAGATACTGGGAAAAAATTCTTTATTATGATGGTGGTGAGGCACTAAAACAGGTTGCCCAGGCAGGCTGTGGATATCCCAACCCTCTTGGAGTTCAAGGCCAGGTTAGATGGGGCATTGAACAGCCTGGTCTAATGGGAAGTGTCTCTGCCCATTTCAGGGGAGTTGGGATTAGATGATCTTCAAGTTCCATTCCAGTCCCTTAACATTATATGATTCTGGGATTCTATGGGTCCCCCACTGGTTGTGTTATGTCTATTCCTGCTAAATTGCTTTGTGAGATTTACCTTGTTCTGAGCTATCAAAAACAGTCCTCCAAGTATCCTGACATCCTTACAGAGTCCACCATACATTTTCAAATATTTGGTTGTTCACAGAGATGATGTAGGACTACCAGCTCTCTAGATTTGTCTCACAATTTGTTAGTACAGTTGTCATGGATGTGATAGATGTTTGGAATCATAATGATAATTAGGTAAGCAGAGTGCCTGAAAATGTTACTTTCATGAGAAACTATGACAAGCATGCATTAAAAAGTGGTGCAGAATAATAAGAAATAGGAAGACATTAACAGGTGAGATATACTGAAGAGGAACAGAGCCTATTGAGGGACTTACAGAATTCAAAGAGACTTGGCTCATTTCAGTGTGATGTGGAAAACACATATCAACACAAATAATTATGTCTAAATTTATTTCTTCTGACAAAACAACAAAACCAACAACAGCAACAAAAGAGGAAAGACAGAAGAGGTCAAAGCCACAAGAAATCTCATAAAAGCACTACAGCCATTTTCAGATGGTGTTATCACTAAGTAATCATGAACCACTGCATAAATACATCTCCTGGTATTTGGTGGGTCTGGGGATGTATGTTGGCTTGCAAATACACTGCAGAGTCTTTCCTGCCATAGCCAAAGTGTTTCCCATCTGCAATCTATGAACTTTTCCCAGCTTTCATACATCTGTTCATAAAGACAATAACGCATTTTTTTCTCTGTCCACATTATGCTGAAGTTGATATTAGACCACAGAGTTGCTTTATGGCCTTAAAAACCTAGTAAAATATGTTTGAAAGAAAACTATAGCAATGACACTTCCTGATATCACTGAGTTAGGTACTGCTCCAGATTGATATCACTCTGCCTGGATAACCTGAGTATACCAGGATGGAGAATGTTTTTTTAGGATTCATAAAGTTTACAGCACAGTCAAAGGCACAGAATACCTAAGAGGATATGTATGCCTTGACACATATGTTAGGGCTTATTCCCACTTAATTGATAGCTGTAATATGAGTTTCTCTCATGGCTTAAGTAGAGTTCCCCTATTTCGTGTTTAATAAGCTATCTTCCTCATTCTATGGCTTTTCCTGCAGGACCAAGTTGCTAAAGGAAGATATTGATTTCTGAATGCCTGGAAAAGTAAGAATAACATTAAAAAGGAGATTTTAAGGAACATGACAGTAATGTTTTAACTAGAGATAACTTTCAAGAGAAAAGATGTTGCCAGATTTAACTTCAATTTTAGGAAAGAGATCAAATCCTTGTCAGTTTGGTATGAAATCATATGCATGCTTCTGTTACAGTGACTGAGATTTTGAAAATCTTATGCTCAGAAGAAGCAAAGGCAGTGAGGAAGGTTTTACGTATTTCACCAAAAAAAAGCTAATATCTAGTCATCACATAAACAATCAGCATAAAAAAATGTCATTTGTTTATTTGAGGTGTCTTTCTGACAATACCCTGGGAATTAAAATAATTTTTACAGGTCCACAGAATCAATTTATTGTATAAGTCAAAGATTAAAGGTACGGTTACATCAATTTCAGCACTCTGTAATTTTACATCTTATATTACATGCATTGGTGAAACCTAATTTCAAAATAAAGACCAACACTTTACAACTGGTAGTGTGTAATTATGTGAAAACGTATGTGCACTGCAGTATAAGAAGTCTGCCAAAGCAAAGTGGAGAAATCATAGTCCATCCCGAATAAGAAAAATGTGAAGTTTTCCACCAAATACACAATCATGTATCCAAACAGTTCACAGATTCAGTCTAACACATTTCAAAAACTCTTTGAGTATGATGAGCTCATAGGCTAAACAAAAAAGTGTTAAATTAAAAAAAGAAAAAATTGTACTTTGTAGAAAGAGACAAAGTGCTTATCTTTTATAACTAAAGAGTAACAGAAGAGTAGAACCAGATGTATGGAAATAATAAATGTTAAACAAAGGGTGCCAGACAACTAGTGCACTGGTTATGGCTTATATAATGAACACCACACTGCAATAAGAATGCAACTCTTTTTTGTACAATCAGATGTGCATTGTTATATGCACGAATACAGCTTTCTGTGTGATGTAACTTTTTCATATTTTCAGAGAAGTTAAACAGTTAGTTCATCAAAATATCACTCAGCAGAGTGACTCTTGGCCCAAATCTGTACCACCCAGGAAAATAATTTGTTTCATATCTACCAAAGCTGCAAAACTGTAAGGGCTTTGCAGCACAAGAAGAAAAGCTTTGGCAGTCATTTTTCCTTGTATTTGAACTTTCAGATGGCTGAAGTGTGCAGTACATATATCACTGAGACTGTATGAATAAACTGATTGCATGCTTGCGTGGCCTGTCTTACACTATCAGATACATTTAAAATTAAAAGTATGATTTGGACATATATACGGTCGTGCATAAAAAGGACAAGAAAGTCAGTTATGGACCAATTTTTAAATTGGTAAAATTTGTAAAATTCTGAGGGAAAAGTCATTCAAGTCTATTTCTTTCAGTCTAAGATGGTCTTCTCAGTGAAGTTAAAAGCAATCAAAATGTTCAAGCATTGCCTGATTAAGGATCAAAACTGTTGGGAACAAGTGGGTTTTTTTGAGACTCTTACAGACTTCAGTCTAAACACTAGAAAACTCATGCTTCAATTGAGATGAGTTGATGTGTCATGAACTCTGTTGAAGAACCTGTCAGTTTTGAACTGTAATAGAACTGAGCACAAGGGAATCTTTATCCAGAGATGTGGGGCTTTTCACACTTTCCTTATATCCTGTCATTTGACTCTTTGTAAGGATTATCTGTTAGGGAATGTTCTGAGTTGGAAGGGACCCACAAGGATCATCAAGTACAACTTTTAAGTGTCCCATACGTGGGATTGAACCTGTGACCTTGGAGTTATTAGCACCAAATTTAGCACCAAGTTTTAACGAATTGAAATAATGTTGTTTGACATACGCAGATGTCCTCCACCCCTTACAACTTATTTTGTTGTAAGCTGGGATAATCAATTTTATCCTGTAAGACTTGATTTCTACCTCATGCTATAATAAAAGTAAAACAAAGAAAAAGAATTTTTTTGCCTTCTTTCTCTTCCACAGGTTTGAAAGAATGACACTTAAAAGGTAGAATGGCATGCACCACACACAGATCTACAAAAATTTCCTGCTTCCACTTAGTTCACTTCTTCAAATTCTAAGTCACTCCAGCAGGGGTGGGTTTTCACCTTAGATTTCCATTTATATAATCAGAGAATCTTCTGAGTTGTAATGGACCCACAAGGATCATTGAGTACAACTCCTGGCCCCACACAGGACCATCCCCAAGAGTCACACCACATGCCCAGGAGTATATAATGAACCTTTTTAACTTACAATATTTTCCTCTGTGGTTGGTGTTTGTGTCTATGCCACCCTTAAAAATATGCATAAGCATCCAATTTATAACTGGTTTGTCTTTTTTGGGGTATATGGTTACTACTGAGGTATCATTGCTGACTTCATGACTCAACGGGATTTTTTTTTTCATCCTCTTGCAGTTGCAAATTCTTCAAATGCCAAAATTTATCTGAGAATTCCTATTTACATTGTATCTTTTTTAGAAAACATAAACATGTATGTAGTGCTAGTAGACAGTAAAGCATCCTTTGTCTTTATTAATTCATTCATTGGAGGATGGAGATTATCTCTTCCTAAATTATAATATTTGATGTTTGTTGCAGTTTCTTCAAACACAGCCCACACATTTATGGCATTTTTACAATATTTTAGTAACCCTGTCTTATCTAAGATGTGTGTTGTATTTAAAAAAAATATCTTTAAATACTGCAGTGTTTCATTATTGAACATTTTTTTCATGTTATGTAGAGCTATTGGGATAAATTTTCAATGTTACAAGTAGGGATTTGGCCACGTGGTCCTCATTATCTTCAGTGAGATTCAAGTGGCTTACCGCCTTGACTTTGAATATTTATATATATGTGTACACATACTGCTGTGTTTCACTGGAGCTGCTACTCTCTGAGGAAGAAGAATATGTATTTCTACCTGAAAATCTGCTAGCACTTGCTGATTTGTCCTGAACAGTGTTTGATGCAAATTTTTTAAACCACTCATGATTTGACTGTACATGTGCCCTTCTTATTCACTCTTCACAAGTACTTCTCTAGGGAAGTTTACTTTGAGAATCTGGGGAATGAATGCTCATTTTTCAAGCAAATAATCTACTAAAATAATAGTCACTCACATGTGTTAATAGTTAAGGTCTTTTCAGAAAAGAGATTTACAATACCACTCTGTAAGCCAGGAGACTAATCAAGCACCATGAACAAAGAATGGTGGATTTTCATACAAAGTCACCATCAAAGAACTTACAGAGAAGTTTCTCTGCTGGTTGTGAAATTATGTGGCAGAATAATTATGAACATTAAGACTAATTATGCAGAAATTGAAAGCAGAGCTATTTGCATCGTAACAAGTTCTACTCTTACATAGTTCTCACCTACTTTACCGGAGGCCAGCACAGGATCCAGTTAAGAGCTTCTTAGGCTGCTCTTTTCATGGAATTCAAAGGAATCAGGCTCATCCTGGAACAAAAAAAGCCTCAGCCAAAGTTCTCTATAGTGTTCATAGGTGTTGTTGCAGCCAACTCTTGGTACCACCAAAAGTTTCAGTCTCTTCTAGTAGGGAAGCCAAAACCCACTATATTCCTTTATTTCAATTATTCCATTCCACAGACTGGTGCCTTAATTGTATTTGCAGCTGAATGATTCACAAGCTGCCTTCTGCTACCTCTGACAGGAAAGCTGTGACTGATGGGTGAAGTGCAAAATGTGCGGGGAGATAATAGTGTTAAATCTTTCTACAGTTGCTCAACGAGTGTCAGTCAGAGTTCTTCATTAAAGTGATTTTGTACTATTTGATGGATGGAAAGGTGACTGAAGAGTGAAACCCACTCCATTTTATCATCATTGATAGTCAGTAAAAACTGACCTCTCAAATTGACCTCAATATACCGTAAATGTACAAGGAGCCCCAAAATCTGCCTTGACTCATTTAACAAAAATGCACCTGAACTTTTTTAACTGCTTAGGTTTCACAAATTGCAGTGCAATCAACATGAATCATAAATGTTTGGAACATGTAAATATCAAGAAACTTTCACTGAGATGTGATAGTATCCTAGAGTGACCAGAGTGGAACTACATGCTCCCTGCTTTTCTTTTGACATGATTTTTCCTGATGACACTGACACTGTTCAATCCCTAAAAATATGCTTGTTTAAATTAAACAATACCAAAACCAAAAAATCCCAAAGAACTTCCCATACTCTAAATTTAAGCAGAAAATACAGAATACAGAAATACAAAAATAAATGCAGAAAGCTCAGTGATTCAGGCAAAATAAATTAAAGTCTTGAAGACAGTTTATCTCTTACTTTGTAACAGTAAGATAGGTCTTTTCCTTTCCTCCTACTCTCCAGTTGCCTAACTTTCTTGTTATGAGTAAGGCTTAGGTATGAGCCTGTTCCCCGTTCTCAGAGTATCTTACACCCCTTCAAGAGGTTCACCCTGACCCTTCTAGCAGCAGCCAGGTCAAGGCACATGAGGAACTCCCCTCTCAGATGCTCATTTTCGTGACCCCTGAGCTCTATATCCCATACACAATATTTACACAGCAGACTGAAAACAAACACACTAAACAGTTTATGCCCTCGATGATAAGGTGCTTAAATATTTATTCAGGAGATTAACATCCAAAAAAACCATCTTTAAGAATTAAAAATCCAAACAAATTCACAGAAAAAAGCATGTGTTTGTAACTGCTCTTGTTTGAGTAAAACCATAGAACTGTTAAGGTTAGGAAAAAACCTCTGAGATCATCCAGTCCAACCATTAACCCAGCATTAAATCAGTTTACCACTAAACCAGATCCCCAGGTGCCACATCCACATGTCTTTTATATACCTTGAGGGATGGTGACTCCACACTTCTCTGGACAGGGTATTCCAATACCTGATCACCCTTTTAGGGAAGAAATTTTTCCAGTATCCTATCTAAACCTCTACTGGCACAACTTGAGGCCATTTCCTTCTGTTCTGTGACTTGTTACGTGGGAGAAGAGACGGACTCCCACCTTGCTACAATCTCCTTTCACGTAGTTGTAGAGAGCAATAAGGTCACTCCTAAACTCTTTTACTCCAGGCTAAGCAAGTCTGGCTCCTGAGACACTCCTCAAAAGTCTTCTGCTCTGGGCCCTTCACTAGCTCTGTTGCTCTTCTCTGGACACGCTCTTGCTTTGGCACTGCAATGTGTTTCTTGTAGCAAAGTGCCCAAAACTGAATACAGCTTTTGAGGTGTGGTGTCACTTCTGCTGAGGACAGAGGGATAGTGAACCCACATGACACTGTTAATGGTGTAAGTGATGTTATTTTTTCCTGATGTTTCTTCAGCAATTCCATATGAAGTAGTATGCTTACAGAGCATGCTGGGCAGTGATGCATCTCATCTTTTTGCACAGGGAATGCAGAAGCCAACATCCTTCCTTCCCCCTCAGGTAAAACCACAACCCCTTTGTGTTCATTTGAGGAATGTGCCCTCACCAGCTCAATTTCTCTCCTTCTCCTCCTCTCAAATATACAACCTACCATGTGTATCTACAACATAACCAAGACATGGTATTTGTTTTTCATTCGTGTTTTTCTCATCCTGTTTTCTGCAGCAGAACCATCTCTGACTGCATTAATTACACAATCTTGCATCAATTAGAAAAACATTTAGATTATTTGCCACACTGACTGAATACTAAGTGAGGAGGGGAAACCATCTGTCTGTAATACTGACAGCAGACACCACATTCTTGAGAAAGCCCAATTTTTAAAAGGAATTTGTCTTCATACAAGCCTAGACATCTATAATGAAAAAGGTCTATTTGTTCTTTCCCTAGCCAGTGCAAGTTTCACATTACCACAAAGACACAAGTGGTGCAGACAGTTTAGCTCTAATTGTTCCCAACGGATTTTTCCTGAAATCTATTACTCTTATTACTATACCCACATTTTCCTGTGGAGTGTGCTAGACTTTATCCATATACACCAGATCAGAGTCTTTACACCTTCAGACGCTATTAAACCACCAAATGGGTGTTTCTCCAATTTTTCCCTGATGTTGTGACCTAATTTCCCTGTTTTCGCATCTGTTCTTGGATTCGAGTTCTAACTTTCTTGATTAATCAGCAGGACTCATCTCATTTTTGGGTGTTGATGCACCCTTAGTATTTGTAGTATGTCATCATGCCTATTCCCATCAGAACAATGATGTTGTCTGGATTATTGCCTCAATAAAATAAGTTTATGTAAGTGTCTGGGGTTTTCTGCTGCAAGGTACTAAGCAGAGAAATGATTTTTTAGTTCAATGGACAGACAGAAAAAATAAAGACAGTAACTAAAAAGGCTAGTTTCTAAATATTGCTTTATTTGTCTGCACATTCTTACTTCCATGCAATCTTTCTCTCACTACAGACACATAATTCTGAGTTAAAAGCTTCTTTTTTCATGTCTTTCTCAAAAATACTATCGTTTACTATAAAAAATTGTTTCTAGAATATAAAAACTTAACCACAAAATTTCATCCATCTCTAGAAAGCAGTATCAGAACTTTAAGAACTTTTCAACTGAGTGAACTGCGTTCAGTGCTATTTATATTATATTTCAAATTAATCAGTTAGTTTTCTTTCTCATTGCCTTGATTTTCCTTTTTTTTTTTTTTTTTTTTTTTTTTTAATAATGCAGTCCCCACATTTTTCAGGGTAAGATAAATAGATGTTATTGTATTTCTCCTCCATGACATGACATAGAGACATTTCAAAATTGCATTGGTGATTTTTTTCTACATCATAGCGCATCATAGTCTATCTTGTTTGCTGTCTAATATAACCTCAGAGCTACTTTTGGCATTCCTGTTTTCCAGCTTCTCCTCTGCAGTTGTGTGGAACTTTTGAATTCTTTTCTTTATATCTATCAACATATATTTTACTAATATTGTTCTCTATGCATTGATTTAACAGCTCTGGGATTTCTTTGTAATTTTCTGTGTTCTTTGTTTTTTACAAATTCAGATTGTATGGAAATTCCCTCACATATTTGTACTTTTTCTTCTAGTTTATTAACGAATCTGAAAAGTAAAACCAGAACACATTGATGGAATTTCTCTATATGTAACAAATCCCAGTATGAGTCAGTTTTTGCTGAGCATCATTAGTTTTTTTGATAACCATGTCATTCTTCAGGTTCTTTCTCATGCCAGTGTTTTGGGGTTGTGCCTTTAAATTAGTTCTGTGAAGATACACAGTGCTCACATACATATGCAGTCCTTATGAAATCACAGTCATATGCTAGTAAAGTGTGAGAACTGTAGTCTACTGGTTTGCAGTTCGTGTTTTCTTTCCAGCTATCAGTGTATAATATAAAATTCTGAAATGTTAAAGAACTGAAGAGTCCAGGAATGTCAGGGAAACAGCATTAAAAGATAGAAAACAATAAAATTCCAGATGAGTTTATAACAATGAGAAAGAGACTGGGTTAAAGACTGAAGATCAGTCTCTGGTGGATATGGAAGATTTTTTGGCTTTCTATGGGGACTGGATTGATTTTGTTAGGTTACCTGAAAGTTACATTCTCACTATCTTGTTAGCTACTTTTTATTACTTCATGTTGAATTGCCTTCTGTGGAAGGTGATATTTCTCTGGAACTACGGTACAATTAATCTTTTACAAAATCCGTATCAGACATTGCTTGATGTAATGAAGGTAGCCACATAATTAATCAATAAAGCAGTGTATTATGATTTACGCAATCAGTTCCAGCCAGTAGAACATTATGGTTACCTTGAGAAGATTGCTTTTTAAATAGAAAGTTAAAAAATGGTTTTTTTATATATATAGGCAGGTTTTTTACCTTTTTCATATATTTTAATTTATGCAGCTTTTTTTTTTATTTTACAAAACAGTTAAATTCTCACCAAAAGGCCTACAGCAATGTTATATAGTTCTATATTCACAACTTGTAAACTTACTGGAAAATATTTCACAGATTTTGATAATAAATTTTTTCTATAACTCTTCCATAGGATTCTTAATACAATCACGGTATTTACACATTGTATATCAGAATTAAATATGACAGTTAAACTACTTTGAGCCCTACTACAAACACACCATAATAAAAATTAACCATTAAGGATTAAGTCTTGGATCCTACAAAGCAGTTAACCACATACATAATTTCATGGAATTTATCAATTCAACACATAATTCAACACTGGACCAGATCTTCAGATTTTAATTGGAGAAAGATGGAAAAATTTTAACTGGCATTTTTGGCTTTGGGGGTTTTGTTGTAGTTTTTTGGGTTTGTTTTTTTGTTTGTTTGTTTTGGGAAAATGGGGGGGCTGTTTGTTTGGCTTGGGTTGAATTTTATTGAGGATGTATGACTCACTTGTTAGCACTGTATTTAAATGTCTTTCTGTCCTTATCTTGCACTTCTTGTAGTTATATTGGACACAAAAACTTATCTCAAAAACTGGGACATATCATAAGCATCCTATATGAGCAAGTGGACTGAGAAGAGAGACCATGAAACACTACATTGTAGAGCCAGTTCAGATTAATTTTTTTACCACTTGAAAGTTGTAACTGGCATTTGCTACTGATACCACTGAATGTCTGACAGACCCGTCACTTCTTCTGTTAAAAAAATATTTCCTGAAATTTGTATGGAGAAGAAAATTCAAAAAGCTGAATGCATACTTTTTCAGACAGACAAATTTTAAAGTTTCCACTGTTTAAGTAAATAACTTCTATATAAAAGTACATTATTTTTTGAAAATGTTCACTGACCTTCTTCACAGTTTGGCCTTCTCATATTTATTAAATGACAACACTAAGACTACAAAATCATAAATTATCCATGAAGAAATACTCTGAGATTACTTTCACATCAGTAAAATTTGTCCTAATTGTCTTACAATAACCACTATTTGATATCAGCTTAGGAGTTCAAGAAAAAATATTATGTATCTTGGATTCCTTCAATAAATTAAAGATATCCAGGCAGACACTTGTAACCAAAAAAGAAAAAAAAATTAATAACACAATGAGGGGAAAACATTTCTTCTCCAACATTTTCACTTTCTAGAAATGTAGTATTATATAAAGCATATTTCCATGCCCACAGATGTCATCACAGCCAATCACAGATTTTAGGGTATTCTTTGTAACAGAAACCAATCTGAACCATTTGAATTTTTTATTAGTGGAAAAATTATAGTTGAAGTCAGATGACTGAATGCAAACCCAGATTGCAGAGACATTCCAACTGCATGTGACTTCCCTCCACATGTTTAAGAAATGCAGTCATAGTTTTCTCTACTGTTTTGGTGGCCTTAATATCACCATGTTTAAAATTACCGAGGCAGCTTGGTCCTCTTTCATTGCAGAATACTTGCATTACTTCTTTATTAAAACTGTTCTAAAAAAGTTACCACTACCTTTATACAAATGAATAAATAAAAGAATGGAGACAAGCACTTTTTTTACTATTCCTATTCCAGATAAGGATTTTAGTCCTGCTGCACAAACAGGAGGAAGCATCTGTCCTAGTGCACTGTAAAATCAACCAGGAATTAACCTGTACAGATTCAAGCATGCTATTTCTGATCTACTAAGGAAATGTGCTTTGCAATTAAGTTGCCAACAGTCAATGCCACAGATTTGTTTTGAATGATATTCAAATCTCCCCAGGAACATCGGGGTCATTTCCTAATTGTCCAACATTTTATTATTTAATATAACATACAGTCATTTATTTTTATGCATAAATCATTGGGTAGCAATGAAGACTTTTAAGATAACTTTACCCAGTTTTCATCCTCTGAAACCTTTATTGCACATCTGCTTCCACAAGATGCTACCAATTAAGCATGGGGTAACAAACTCAGTAGAAACCCCTCTTTTACAGCAGACAAGCTGTGCAGAGGAATGCCCTTCCTAATGGAGAAACCCTGTTTTGCAGAAGTTTCTTCTTTGATTTCCAGGAGCTGCTGGATTAGACCCATATGACTGAACAAACACTCTGTGGCCAGTCCTAAAATCTTTTGCAATAAGGGCAATTTTTTTGCTGTTCTGTTCTGTCAATCATGAACTGGTTTTCCTTCTTTGGGTCACTTTTCTTCCTTCACTTATATGTGACACTTTTATTTAGAAATTATACTATACAGCAAGCAGCATGTCAAACATAATTAGGACTCTTCTTCACAACACAGAATTGATTCTGGCATTGAAGACACATAAAAGAGAGAAAATCAAAGATGATAAACATATAATGTCTTCATTTCTCAGCAAATAACAACTACAAAAAGAAGCACAGCTAATATCAGCAATAGTGTGGCCAGCAGGACTAGGACAGTGATTGTCCCTCTCTACTCAGCACCGGTGAGGTCACATCTCAAGTCCTGTGTTCAGGTTTGGACCCCTCGCTACAAGAAAGACACTGAGTGCTGGAGCTTGTCCAGAGAAGGGCAATGAAGCTGGTGAAGGGTTTGGAGCACAAGTGTTATGAGGAGTGTCAAAGGGAACTGGGGTTTTTTAATCTGGAGAAAAAGAGGTTCAGGGGGGACCTTACTGCTCTCTGCAACTAGCTCAAAGGAGATTGTGACAAGCTGCTGGTTGATCTTTTTTCCCAGGTAACAAGCAACAGGGTGAGAAGAAATGGTCTTAAGTCATGCCAATTGTGGTTCAGATTAGATATTAGAAAAATTTCTTCCCTGAAAGAGTGGTCAGGCATTGGAATATGCTACCCAGGGAAGTGGTAGAATCACCATCCCTGGAGGCATTTGAAAGACACGTAGATATAGTGCTTAGGGACGTGGTTTAGTGGTGGATTGTCAGTGCTGAGTTAATGGTTGGACTCAATGATCTTAATTGGAAGCTTTTCTAAACTGAAAAACTCTATGATTCTATTACTGTAACTGCGGAGATACAGAAAAATTAGCACAGTTTGTAGGATGGAAATTGCTTAGTTGGAGTTTAGATGTTATACTTAATTGTTGAGCAAACAGGATATTGAAACTTCTCTATTTGAATATATTTGAAAAATATTATATATGTATAATAGAGGTGTCTTTCTCAATGGATGCAATATGCTAACTATGAGATGTGTAAAGGCAGAAAACAATATGCAATCTGATTTTTCTGCTTATAGGTAAGCAAAGAAGATGGGTCTTATCTGACCAAATGTATACATATAGCATGTAAACATGTACAACGGAGCTGGTCATAGCTTTGTAGCCAGTGGAAAGAAATAAATACACCTAGGATTTGTTTAATCTTATTCCAAAACAGTTGTCAGAAATAGGCCACATGTTCTAAAAATTCCTTCAAAGCCTTGAATAACAATATTTTCTACAGACATATAAATCTAAATCTATGAAATCATCATTTGTGCTGAATCTCCTTTTCCCTTAAAGTGCAGCAGCAGTCAGGCTTGTGGACTTATGCTTTTCCTGGCTCCTGCTGAGATCAGAATTTAAAAGTGCACTTCTAGTAGGAGAAATGTCATGTTTACAGTTCTTTTCAGCATGGTGAGAAGCAGGAAGTGACAGAAATAGTATTCTTGGATGATGTTGTAGCAAGGGGCTCTCAGACATTATTCATATTATTCTTGAGGATTTGTCCCAAGTGCCTTATCTTATGGCTTTGTGAGTTTGCAGAGTGGGTGAAACTAGAATCTGTGGAATCCATCCATTTTGTTTTTCCATTAAAACAAAAAGGGTTTCCTATGACAAGATCCAAAAAGGAAGAAACACACTTAGCAAACAAAACTTACGTTAAGAATGCTTTGCTGGAAATATTTATATTTTACTTCTGGAAACTATACAAAATGCAATTTCACAGTGGTGTCAGTTGAGTCAAAGGGTCTCTGTATGTTAAGATATTGAATGGAGGTCCAAGGTTATCCTTTCTGACCAATTTTGTTTAAAAGTACTTGACACATTTTGAAATCTGTCTTCCAAAAGTCAAACAAAAACTGGCCTTTCTAAAAATTGCATGAAGTTCAGAAAAACAAGCTTTTAAAACGCTGAAGTAATACACAAAGTGCCCAAGCAGGATCCTCTTTCTAACTCCAGAAGTTTTTTCCAGCAGGTAGCACACTGTAATTCTGGATCTCTTCAAGAGAGTGTGTGAAACAAAGTTGCAGTCACTTTGGTTAAGGATTGTGAAAATCTTATGGCATGGTAGGAGTACCAGCCAAGGGCCTGTAGCCTGGGTTCTCTTAGTAAGACTGTGGTGCTGGATGAGAGCGCTGGGATCAGTCATCTCAAATGTGAGTGTAGTGGGTTGACCCTGGCTGGATGCCAGGCAGTCACCAAGGCTCCTCTATCATTCCACACAGGTGGACAAGGGAGAGAAAATATACTGAAGGGTTCTTGGATTGAGATAAGGGCAGGGAGAGATCACTCACTGATCACCATCTTGGGCAAAAAAGACTCAACTTGGGGATATTAATTGAATTTATTATTCACAAAATCACAGCAGGATAATGAGAAGTAAAATAAGTCTTAAGAAACACTTTTGCCCAACCACTCCCTCCTTCTTGATCTCTATCTGCTCCTCCACAGCGATACAGGGAAACAGGGAGTGGGGGTCACAGTCAGTTCATCATATTTTTTCCTGCTGCTGCTCAGGGAGATGAGTCTTTTCTGTACTCCAGCGTGGAGTCTCTCTCAAGGGAGACAGTCCTCCATGGATTCCAGTGTGAGTCCATCCCACAGGCTCCATGAACTGTTCCAATTACTCCTCAAAGTGCAGTCCTTCAGGCACAGCCTGGTCCCGCAGAGTCCCACACAAGGTCACAAGTCCTACCAGGAAACCTGCTCCTGTGTGGGCTCCTTCCTCTGCAGGTCTGCAGGTCCCTGCCAGGAGCCTGCTCCAGCATGAATTTCCCACAGGTTCACAGTCTGTGCATCCACCTGCTCCAGTGTGGGTCTTCTCCATGGGCTGCAGGTGGACCTCTGTGTCATCATGGTCCTCCAGGGGCTGGAGGGGGACAGCTGCTTCACTGTGGTCTTCTGCGGAATCTCTGTTCCAGTGCCCAGAGCACCTCCTCTCCCTCCTTCTCTACTGACCTCGATGTCCGCAGAATTGTTCCTCTCACATATTCTCATTCTGCTGTTCTCTGACTGCAATTAAATCTGCATAATATTTTTTTTTCCTTCTTAAATATGCTATCACAGACGCATTACCACTATTTCTAATTAGCCCACCGTTATCCATCTGTCTGGCATTGGCTCTGCCGGACATGGTGGAAGCTTCTGGCAACTTCTCCCAGAAGCCATCCCTATAGCCCCCAACTACCAAAACCTGGCCAGGCAAAGCCAATACAGTGGGATATATGTATTTCTTGCTTTCCTGAATGTTTGGGTTTTTTTCAATCTGATGTAGTAAACAAAATTATGCCTTAAGCTGTTATGTCTGAGAAAAAAAACCAGCTCATCTAAAGCTGCTCTTTTGCCACCTGCTGAAAAAATTACCTCTTTTCCACTATACCTACTGAACTCCTTGTGGGAAAATGCCTTAGTATGCTTAGTCTTCTAGCGCCTAATTAGTAATTAGTTCCTATTCAAACTTTTGAAGCTAACCTGTCGTGGTATTTTTCCCTCAGAGTGGGTTAGAGAGCTAATGTAGTCAGTCAGACCCTGTAAGGCGCCAGTAGCCTCAGGGGATGCACAGTGACAAGTAGCTGGAGTGGAAAACTCAGCACAACTGAGCCTAGAAGAGGACAGCTGTCCTCAGCCTACTCCCTGTAGAGGCTGCTAAAGGCAGACAGACAGGCTGAACCTGGGTGAGATGTTTGTCTCTTCAACACATACTCTAACCTGTGAACTTCTAAATAAATGGGAATACCGCAAAGCACTCTCCAAGAAGAAAAGCCCTCTTTCTTTAGCCTACAAGTACAAGGTCTCCTCCTTGATGGCTTTCATCTTCTCTCTCTCATCAAAAGTGAAGTACAATTGAATGGCAGAGTTCGTGAAAATAAAAAGCATTTGAAGAACAGAAATGTTAATTGTTGTGGGTAGATTTTAAGTGCAAGATCTTTAATTTTGTTGTTTTTTGATTTTTTCTCTTTTGTGTTTTTAGGTTAACTGCTGGAACACCACTGATGCTGTAAGACCTGATTACTGTTGGAATGAGTTCTGGTCACTGAAGTTCATAATATGGTTTTGGATTTCTGGCTCTGTCATTGTGTATGTGATGGCCACCAGTGATGTGAGAAATATCTCTCTGTACAATAAGACCCACTGAGCCAGATAAACCTTTGCCAACTCTCCTGATTTGTTGTTCTCAGGCAGCAAAGCTGATGTGTTTCAAAACCACAGCAAGGAAAACTTTTTACACTGGACTTTATAATGAACAAAGTGAATGAGGAAGGGAAAAAGTAAACATATGAATTAATTTCATTAGTTTTCCCCCTATATCCCTGATTATCCACTCAAATCTCTTTTACTGTTGCATGTTAAAAAATCCCAACATAATTGAAGAAAGTTAACTTCTACCTACTCAACTTCTCTTTCTACATCACTCATGACACAGATATTATTTAAGTGATTCCTAACTTCAGTCCTGTTTTATTTCTTTCTGACAGCCTCTTCTTTTTTTCATTAGACGCTAGAAAGACATGCTCTTTCTCTGAAGAACAGATTTCTGGTTTAATTTTCATGACCCCAAGTGAGAACCACTTCATCACTGGAGTTTGTTCACAGAAGCAGTGTACTCCAGAACGATGATACTTTTTAGAAACATTTTTGAACTGATTACTCAAGTAATTAGGACATGTATGATGTCCTAAAAGTCATTGTTTTGCTTCTGAACCAGAACCCAAGTAAATGAATGTTATTAATATCTATGTGGCTTTGTGGATTTTATGTGAATGATGGACATTTGCATCATTAAACCCAACATATTTAATTGACACATCTGTTAGGAAATTTGGAAGGGGTTAGATGCTAAAGGATTACTTTTTTACCACTAAAAATTACTATGATTAATGGAAATTAGCAAATTTTGGCTGCACAGGTTTTCTACAGATTGTTTTGCAATTGACTTGAGAACTTTGGATTTAAGTTTTATCGGTCCAGTATATGTCATAGTGGCAGCCCATTTTTTGAAGGTCTTCTGGTAAATATTTTAAGCAAATGCTTACCTGTACCTCTCAAAACTTTTGTTTTATAGGTTTAAGTACAGATCAGAATAGTACAGAGAGAAAGGAAAAAAAATTGTATCCTCATAGTTGAAAACAAAATCATCAAGCAAAGGATGACCCGCTTCACAGCTTTTACTGGTTAGAATGGACTTAGAGCCCAATTATTTTCTCCCATGTGCCCTGGTTTAACCCCAGCTGGTAACTCAGCCCCACTCACTTACTCGCTCATTTCTCCCTGCAAGTGGAATGGGGAAGAGAATTGGAAGAGTAAGTGAGAAATCTCATGAGTTGAGGTAAAGAGAGTTTAATAGCTAAAATAAAAGCCATACAAACAAGTAAAGCAAAGCAAGGAATTCTTTCACCACTTCCTGGGGGCAGGCAGGTGTTCAGTCATTCCCAGGAAAGCAGGGCTCTGTCACACGCAAATTTGGAAAGACAAATGGCATCACTCTGAATGTCCCTGCCTTCCTTCTTCTTCCCCAGCTTTATATGCTGAGCAATATCACCATACGATATAGAATATCCTTGTGGTCAGTTGGGGTCACAAGTTCTGTCTCTATCCCCTCCCAACTCCTTGGGCACCCTCAGCCTCCTCGCTGGTGGAGTGAGGTGAGAGGCAGAAAAAGCCTTGAGGATTTGTAAATGTTGTTCAGCAGTAATTAAAGCATCCCTGTTTATCAACACTGCAGCATAAATCCAAAGCACAGCCCAATGCTTGTCGCTATGAAGGAAATTAACTCTACCCCTACCAAAAGCAGCAAACCATGCCAAATCCATACTTGTTCTATGCTTTTGTTTGTCTGTTTGTTTGTTTTCACCTTGTGGTCCTCTGTTTTGGAAATGATTTTCCAAGTCTGTATATTTCCATCAGGAATGTCACTTTTGTATGAAAATTAGCCTTACAAAAAAAATTTAAAGAAAAAATATAAAATACCCTGAATAGTATACACCAAGTTTTTTTCAGGGTTTATTTGCCTGTGTTAAAGATTCTCAGGCTTGAATGAATGTAATTCCAGGCCTACAAAGCAACAAAGGAAAAATAAACTGGAAAAAAAAAAAACCTTTTCACCTTACAGACAATATTTCAGGAGTCTGAAGTTACATATTATAAAGTTAGAGTTCTTATTTTTAATTTTTTTTTTTTCTCACAAAGCCTTGGGCAACAGTATTGATGGCTGTTGAAAATCAAAGGTTTCACATCCACGTCTCTCTGCTAAAACAGCTTAATAGAATAGAGCACTCTTATGATGGCAAGGGTGTTTTTCTATTTGAAATCTCTCTCAAGTGTGTTGCTGAAAGCCTTTTTCTCTGACCTTGACAGAAACAGTATTGCCTTGCCCTATTTTTTAATAAACTCATTTCTGTGGTATTTCCTTTCACTCTCAATCATTTTCAAATACTATGCTTAGTGGCTAGTTTTGTTTATGAATATATTTTCATATTTCTCATCTGCTCCTCTTGCAGTTCTCTATATGGTATTACAGAGGCTGTTGTTTTTCACCTGTGTTTTAGAATAACACTTATATTTTGAGAAGTGAGCTGTGCTATGGCTGTTCAACTTGAATAGGTGTCTCAGAGGTGAATGATTTACTCTCTAGAAGTGTCTTCTCTCTCCATATGGAAAGGGAGCTTGAATAAAAAGTTCAGACAGACACTAAACTTCCACTCAGCCAAAAATAGATACGATGAATGACACTATCTATACTGGAGGTAACTATACTGGTAATTTAGGTACTTGCTTGTAGACAGCTGTGTGAAAACAACTAAAGTGCCTGCCCTCATCTGGATCTGATTCCTGACCAGTAACAAACATACATTTTACCCCTAGTGTTTTTCCACCACACAGCCCACTGAGGATTCAGGTCTCTGAAGGACTTACTGTTGCGGTTCAACCCCAGCTAACAAAAAAGTACAATGCAGCTGCTTGCTGCATCTTCCAAAATTAGAAAGACAGATTATCTGTCTAAAACTATTTGAAGAAGAAAGTGGACAAAGACTTTTTTGTGATGTGGTCTTTAGCCTTTATTGATTTATATATCACTATTGCTTAAATGTCCTTTATACAAAGATTAGGAGGACACTGGGTATCATGGGGCAGATGGGAACTTGTTTTAAATGTAATACACATTTTGAATTAGTTTATGTATTTCTAAGTGATCAATCAGACAGAATTATAGCTCTAGGTGTGCTGAGATTTTGTTTCCTCTGAAGTACTATATTTCCTACTCACATCATAACAGATAGAATGATCCCTGGAGGTCAGTAGGAATGAGTTAACAATATCCAGTGCAAAAGCAGTAGGACCATGCTTGTCTGTGTATCTTTGGGGTTTTCTTAAAGATAGGATTTTTTTCAGAACTTCATTTATTTCTCCTTCACCGGTTATTACAACATATATAATGTACCAAGTTGCACTAGATGACTTAGAAGTATACATCATTGAGAGCCAAAGCTGCTGCTGGATCCTTTCACGGAACTGGGAGATCTGATAAAGAGAGAATATAGCCTGGACTGAAGAAATGGAATGTGATTAGTGCTCTGTTGGGGAACTTGTCACATCTCATTGGATCGTTATGTATCATATCATATCATAACCATAATCCCCTGAAATCCTATTCTAGAAATCCAAAGCTGGTTTTACAAAGCACTGCATGGAAGCCACGTAGTTTAGAAATTACTGTGCTTTCTACACACTGTAGGAACATACTATGCAGATATAATGAACCAGGCTATAGCTGTCTTGTATTTTATACATCAGAAAATAAGTTTCACATTTTATAGAAAAAGTGAATTCTCTAGAAAGAGTTGTGATTTACATATTGAAAGGTGAAATGTCCTATTTGTAACTAGGATTACAATTCTGGATGACACTCATAACTGAATATCTGACAAGTAGAATGTAAGTAGACTACTTCGGAAATAGCAATTAGAGAGACAAATCCTTTTTTTGCCAAACAGTGTTCACAGGTTTTCACAAACATTCTTTTTTAACTTCCCCAAACATCTATGTTTAGGTGTACATATAAAGAGAGAAGAAAATGTTTTTCTCTTTTGGATATTAATCCCAATTTTTTCAGACAGAGACGCTATGTACAATCATGAATACACTAGGAAAGCCCTAGAAAGTCAGCAAGTAGAATGTAAGTGGCTAACTTCCAAATTCATGAACCAAATCAAGAAGCTCTTCTTACATCAATTAGTGTTTTCTCAAGAAAATGTTGATCTTTATTTAATTGGGATCATTTCACATATGATTAGGCGTGAGAAGAGAGGAATTATTATTTGTCCTTGTTTAGGAGTCTCTCAGATTATTCTTTTGATTTTTTGTTTCTATCTTCATTATAATCTCTGGCAAACTAAAAATCCTATGTTTCCATCTTGCCTTTGTTGCTGCGGCACTTGTGCAATTAATACCTTCTTCCATGCATGGTTACAACTAGGTAATGATTGCACCTTGACAGATGGTAAACTGAGGGCCAAAGGTGCTGAAAGAAGCTTCCCTACTACAAAGCTGTGCAGTGGGACAATTAGCAAGGTTATTTGCTTCCCTAGACCCGGGCATATCTAAGAATGAAATCCACTAGCAGACAGTAGCTTGACCATTGCAAAGTCCTGCGTGTGGGGTGGATATAACCCTGGCCCCCACTGTTTGCTGTAAACCTTAGTCCAAAAAATAATCTGGTGTCTTCTCCTGAAAAAGGAAATCTGAACCTTTTATTTGAAAAAACCCTCACAGCTACATGAAAGCAGGAAAAGGAAAGAGTACAGGAGGAATATTTTTTTTCTTTTAAAAATGACTAGTAGGAAGTGTGTCCTCACAGATTTATGAGAAAATACTCACCTTCCATCCACAAGCTTGTTTCCAGGGCTCATTCTGTGAGTCACGGTTTTCTGACCTATATTTCATGACTTTTAAGAGTAATGTTAAGGCACAGATTCAACGATGAGACCACGTCATGGCTGAACAGCTAGATTACAAAATAATTTGTGACAAGGAAGATCTAGGAATGCCTTTCTGAAATTGTCATGAAAAGTGGATGAATAAGGAGGAAAAATATTTAGGAACCTCATCCAATCTTTACAAACAATATAATTTTGAAGTGATAAGCAATTTCATGCACATGGCAAAACATCAATAAATATAAGAGAATCCACACAAAGCAAGTGGCTGACTTGGTAGTATATTGAATAGTACTTCATGCTCCATTGATATAACTACGTTTAATATGAAAGATTGTGGGTGTTTTTATTTTAAGAAGATTTTTCACTGCATTTTTTGAAACAGTACCTTGCTATATGATGTCTCAAATAAAGGCACAGACTTGTAATTATTTCAGCCTGCAAAGTCACCCAGAGATGTTTTTGTTAGCTAAGTCTTCATATTTAAACATATATACGGAAATGATGTTACTTAAAAATGAAATTGCATGTATGTGTACAGAGGAAATCTCCAGGCTATTACAGCAGAGTGGACTTTTACTTCATTTTACGATCAATATTGTTATTGAAGAAGATGACTTTAAGAAGTAATACTTGTAAAATAACAGTAACAAAATCACAGAAGTGTAAATGACTGAGCAAACCATCTTCTCCAGAAACCCATGTAACGTTAGACCCACAATTATATATCTTCTGTAAATCTTCACATTAGAGAAAATTCCTTCAAAGCCAACACTTAAAGGCTTCTAGGAGAATTTCGATGTGTTAACAATATTTATTTTTTTTCTCAAAATACACTTGCCCTTTTCAGGATATGAAAATTGAGACTGACAATAATTCTTGGTAATGAAATGAGCTATGTAAAGTACAGAGAGAAACAGAGAACAATAGTCTGTGATTTGTTTTCACAAAGCAGTGCAACTTCAATTTCTTTTTTGCACACTATAAATCCTCCACATAAATTATGTGACATTGTGGCTGCCATATAAGAATAAGAATGCATGACATAAAAATGACACCACCTAGTATCACTGCATTTATAGTGACTTGTGCATTTTCACATAAAATCCACTTTAAACTTCTCATGTATTTCCTAATAAAATACATGCACCTCAAGTGCTGGAACTCTGCAGATTTAAGGAACTCTTTATGACCCAGACAACTATGATTAAAGCAAAAATGCATGTATTTGGCCATATTTTTCGTGGAATCAGTTGTGGTCTTGCCACAGGTTTTGTGGAGGAGCTGGCTATGTAACCCTAGAAGTCAAGAACTTAAAAGGGAAGGGACACTATGGAGAAAATATAAAGAACAACCAGATTCTTAGCTTCTCTTATCTGTGCTGTGAAAGAAAAATTGTTAGATTTTTCCATGCATAAAGCAGAAAATTGCAGAATTTTTCCCTCAGCTCAGCTTCCCCCTTTTCAATGAGGGATGAGACAAGCCCTATCTGCTCCCTGATGCCTGGCTGCAAGGCACCCAGCCACCTCCGTGTGGGAGCTCTCTTGCTGCCAGACCCCATTGAGGTCTTCCTCTTGTGTTCTCCATCTAGCTTAGGGTGGGAGGAAAAGGAAAGGAGGAAGGAATGAAAGGAAAAAGGACAAAAGGCTAAAAGGACGGAAGGACAGAAAGAAGGGAAAAAGGAACTAAGGGAAAGAGGGTCTGGAATTCCTAGTGGTTTACTCTGCAAATAAAACAGCAATTTTCAGAAGTAGAGTGAGGCAAAGATAGAGTAATTATGAATATTTTTTTATTTAAACCTTCCTTTCTTTTTTTTTGTTAAGCACTTTACAAAGTGTTCCACTGAACATTGCATCTGAGGAATTTTCACATCAGAATTTTTCTGCTATTTACAAACATTATCTACTAAGTCATCCAGATGTCTCCACAAGTATAATTTTTAAAATGAGAAGAAAAGAACAGAGCAACTGTTAGGTCCAGCACTACGTACACAAAAACTGTAGTCATACAAGCTGTGAGAGTCTTTAGCACATCCAAACAGCCAAAAAAGAGAGTTGGAAGAAGGAATCCTCTCATCCTGAGAGAAATGCTCAACTTAGCATTCTTTCTTTAACAGGTCCTCCCAGTTGCAAACCTGACGTCGTCCTGTGGGTTGCAGAAAAGGACAGGTATGGTCTAGGCTCTCCTCTACTTTTGTGTCTGTCTCCATTACCTTTGGTGTGATTTTCATCCCTGAGGAGTTTAAAAAAAAAAGAATTCCAGAGAGATAGATTCAGAAAAATAAAATAATAATACCAATTAAGATTCAAGTATTCTATATGGATGACTTAATCTTCTCGTTTTTGTGCCAGCTGTGACTATGCCCCTGGACATAACGTAGCCACTGAAATTTACATCCTGTTGTACAAATTACAGATGATATTCCTAGGATTATGTCCATTTAAAAGGCAAATATTTTCTTCTTTGTTTTCTGAATCATGTATAAGTAACATAGAACTGACTGGATAATAATATCTGTATAGTTTCTACAGATGTATTCTGTATGCAATACCATCTTTAAGTACTCTTGATTTTAAAGAAGTTGGTAAAACACTGAAAAAGCTGAGTCAACAGAAGCCAAGTCAGCAAATATATCTTTAGGACCTGTTTGTAATTAGTTTAGGCTTTCAGACAACAAAGGATGCTAAGGTATTATTCTTTGACAGTATCATAAAAAGGAAGAGTCAAAAGAAGCCAGAATAGGTTAGTGTACTACACTGAATGATTTCCATGAGTAGAAACAGTCATCATGCATCATGTTACTGAGACATTGGAATGTTATTGATCAAAAATTCATTGCTGAAAACATACTCTTTCTCAGTGAAGCCACTGCTAACCTTGTCTTCACCTGACCCACTAGGACATATGTCCAAGCTAACAAAAGCTTTTCCTTTGGGGTACAGAATCTTGGGTACCTCAGTGTTAGCTTTCTAATGTAGGTAAATGAGTTAGCTTGTTCACTTAGCTATGCCTAGCGGTGTTCACTGGAATAAATGAGAAAGACGTGTAGCTATCTCCTTCATTATCCACACAGTACCAGCTTTGCAGGTACCTGGTAATTAGGGCCCATAGACCTTGCTGATTAACAACTAATTTGAAATATTCTGATGGTGACTCACCTCACACTCAGCACAATGCAAGCATTCCTGTGTAAGTAACAGGGCTTGTTGTAGATGAAGTATGTGAACTGATTTAAGGGAAACTGAATTTTCCATGTCTATGGACTTTCATTTAAAGGACAAAAGTACAAACTCAATTCTTAATGCCACATTGGCAGAAATGAGGGAGCTTAGCCTAAAAATCATGATCCCTGTATCCCTCACTGGATTCCTGCCATTTATGTTTCAAACACCAAAGCTCAACACATATCATCATTATTTAATGTTTTAGTTTGCCCAAAAGCACAGGTTCTGCAGATCCCTTGCAGCTCAGTGTTGAACATACTGATGGCTAGTTCACCTTTAACCCCCACTGTGGATGCATAAACAAGTAATTTCACTGTCAGACTTATCTGGGCAGTTTGTTGCAGTAAGTGCCTTGAGAGTCCACTGAGTAAAAATGCTCTCAGTGAAAGCTGATGATGGTTATCCCTTCCCTTTTTAAACTAAAGGCTGATGTTTTTTCTTTCAGTGTCTGCTTCAGTTATCTGGTTAACACCACAGCTCAGGGATTAGGGCTCTGATGCAGCATGGGAAAGAGCTGTCTGCTTATGTCCTCTCCACCATGAGCACTTTCTCTCAGGTGGCTCCGCACTCTGCACGCGGGACGCTAAACAGCTTGTAAAGGGGTGTATAATACCCCTGGGTGTTGTACAGGAAACCCTGAAATTGCGTTCCAGGGGTGCAGACTCTAATGTAGAGATCAGATTCTAAAAGCCAAGATGTGAGAACATTCTTGGTTTTTTTTCTTAGATCTGGGACAAAGTTTCTGTTTATTTCAGCGGCAGTGCATAAGATCTCAGGGGAATAAGGTCCAAAGTAACTGCACCCCCATCACCATAGGCCAGTGAAAATACACATGCCCTGAGGATCACTGTAAGTGTAGATCTTGTTTCTCTCAACACAATGCTACTACTGTCTTCTGTAGACACAAGGATCTAGATGCTGCTTGCGTCTGCAGTACAGAAACAGATGCTCAGCAAAATCACAGAAAGTTAGTAGCTCCAATTCTAATTACTCAGGAAGATAGTAAAATTTTGTTTTGAGATTATCATTTCAGTATGCTCACTGACTTTTTAAATATAATCTAGAAGATGCAATATGCTCACCAAAGAATGTTTAGTTGATATATAAAGCTTATTTGCCATATATCCAAACCCGATATTGTGTATTTGTGAACAACAACCCTAGATGTCAGAGATTCAGGTCTTTTTAATTTTTTTTCAATTAATATAAACTGGAAAAACAGGAAAAACAAAACAAAACCAAAAAAAAACAAACAAACAAACAAAAAAGAGCATATTATAGGAAAAAGAAATAGAAAAGAGAAGTGCACATTTTTGTTCTTATTACTTATAAAGGAAAAGTTTTGACAAGAAGTTCTTCAGGGAGGGGGAGGAAAAAAAAAGAAATAAAATTATTATGATTTGTTGTAAATTATCAAAACTGTGCAGGCAGAAATTAAACTGTGTGAAAAGTTGCTGAGGAATGCTTTTCTAGTTCACAGCAATGTGCTGTTTGGGACACAGGAAGCAGGCTTTTCAACTCTATTATTTCTGAGTCTACCATTTACAGGATCAGGGATTGTCTCTCCCATAGAAGGTGTCAACCCACATGGTATCAGAGAGTTCCAAAGGACTTCCATTGAAGGTTTCACTGATGGCATTGTCCAAAAATATCCATCATGTCAGTGTACTGTTTTTATGATTAATCCCCATGTTCTGCCCAGGCTCTTAAGTGCTACAGCTTTCCATGTACAAATAATTAGTACTATACTGGTAAGTTTTGTTACCACTGTAGACTCTATTGTTTGTAAATTCATGCAGGAAAAATCTTTGTTCTGCCTTTAGGAATTTACACCTGCTTCCTTAGAAGAATTTGGGGACAGTCATTTTGTCAAGTCTTAGGTAGACTTTTCACACTCCCACTTTGTAGTTCACCCACACTGAGCAGTATTTACAGATGACTACTAAGAGAAAAGTATATCTTTTCAGGATGGAAAATTCCCCTAATCTGTCATCTTAAGTCCTTCCAAGGGTCCTTTATACATATGCAAATTATTCAGGAAAATCTATTTTTCAGTACTGCTAGAATTTAAATGTCCAGAACACATTGTTTGTTCCCCATTAAACCTAATCCTACACACTTCAGACAGCTCCTTTCCTTCTCACTATCCCTTTATAGTCTTTTTTCTTCTTTTTTTATTTTGCTTTTCTTTGATATCTCTGTTTCTCTAATGGTTTACTAGCATAGGAATGGACTTTATAAAATATTTCTGTTTAAAAATACTGCAGAAGAATAGTATATTTTTCCTTAGTGTTAACCTGGTCCACAACATTTCCAGCTAAGAAACAATCCTTCATCCACAATGCCTCATTTTGCACGTGATTTCTTGATGTGATGGATACAAACACTAAGAGACTGCAAGGCTGATCCTCTACTAATGGAAGTGTTTTCCACCTGGTTGGGGAAAATGGGGCTGTGGAGTCTAGAGTGGCAACAGATTTCTACTTCACAATTCAAACCCATCAAATGTTATTTTTCTGCTATTTTGTGGCTGGGCTTTTTCTTCTAGTCTACAGTATAGTGAAGACCAGAGAAAGAAAGAGACTCTTCATATTAAGTGTTGTTCATATTTTTGTTGTTTTGCTGTTTAATTCTCCCCCCCCACCCCATATTATTGGGGTTTTGTTTTTTTTTTTTTTTTTGTTTTATTCCTTGCATCACAATGCCCTGAGTTCCCAGTGGAAAGGAGGAACCCTGCTGTGGCAGGCACTGTATAAGACTATAATGAAAAGAGAGTCCCTGCCCAAAGGGCTTACTTAACCTTTTTTAACTACTGATTCAGTTTAAGATTGCAGTCCTAACAACTTGAAGTATTCTCTTTCTCTCACTTAGTCTTTTCTAAGAACAGAAAGACTAAATTGTCCTCTGGCTTGTAAAATAACTCAGAATTTTTTCTGTAATGCTCCTTTTTAATCACATTTTTGCATCAGTTGTTTCTCATATGGTTTAGCCCTGAAACACATATATTACTCACTGAAGTAAGTGAAAACACATGACAAGGTACTAAGAACTTACCCTTCCCCCTACAAAACCTAAGCTATTTGAACTGCTTTAAGTTTTGGTTTTGGGGTTTTTTTTACCAATTAATTACACAGTCTTGTGCACTGAAATTCATCCTGTGAATACAGTACACATTGCAGGGTGATCATATTACATCATAGACACCAGTGGGGTCACTACTAATCAAGAAGTGTACTGTACAGAGGAAGGCCTCTGGAGAATATTGTCCCAGTTTTCAAGAAGGGAAATAAGGAGGACCCTGGAAGCTACAGGCCTGTCAGTCTCACTTCAGTGCCTGGTAAACTTATGGAGAAGATTATTCTGGGAGGTATTGAAAAACACCTGAAAGAAAATGCAATAATCGGTCACAACCAGCACAGTTGCATGACAGGAAAGTCCTGCTTATCAAACCTGATTTCCTCTTATGACAAGGCAATCCACCTAGCTAATCAAGGAAAGCCAGTTGATGTCATCCTTTTGGATTTCAGTAAAGCTTTCAATACTATTTCTCATAATATCCCTTTGAACAAACTGTCCAGCCCACAACAGGATAAACACATCATGTGCTGGGCGAGCAACTGTCTCACAGGTAGAGCACAGAGGGTAATAGTGAATGGGGTGACATCAGACTGGAGACCTGCCACTACTGAGGTTCCACAGCGCTCCATCTTTGGCCCTGTGCTCTTCAACATTTTCATAAATTACTTGGACACAGTATTGGAAGGGATACTAAGTAAATTTGCAGGTGACAAAAAACTAGGAGGAACTGTTGACTGCCCTGAAGGCAGGGAGGCCCTGAAGAGAGACCTTGACAAATAGGAGGACTGGGCAATCACCAACCATATGAAGTTCAACAAGGGAAAGTGCCAGATTCTGCACATGGGATGGGGCAACCCTTGATGTATACGTACAGACTAGGGAATGAGATGCTGGAAAGAAGTGCCATGGAAAAGGACCTGGGGGTCCTCATCAGTGGCAAGTTGAATATGAGTCAGCAGTGCCCTAGCAGCCAGGAGGGCCAGCCATGTCCGGGCGAGCATCAGGTGAAACATTGCAAGCTGGTTGAGGGAGGTGATTGTCCCTCCTCAACTTGAATATCAAGTGCAGTTTTGGTCATTGCAATGTAGGAAAGATATTAAGCTGTTAGAGAACGTCCAAAGGAGGGCAATGAAGATGGTAAAGGACCTTGAGGGGAAGACATATGAGAAGCTGTATGAGGCTGAGGTCACTTGGTCTGTTCAACCTGGAGAAGAGGAGACTGAGGGGAGACCTCATTGCAGTCTACAACTTCCTCATGAGGGAAAGAGAAGCAGCAAGCACTGATCTCTTCTCTGTGGTGACCAGCAATGGAACCCAAAGGAATGGCCTTGAAGTTGTGTCAGGGGAAGGTCTAGGTTGGCTATTAGAAAAAAGTTCTTCACCAGAGGGTGGTTGGGTACTGGAACTTCCCAGGGAAGTCATCACAGTACCAAGCCTTCCAGAATTCAAGAAGGTTTTGGACAAGACTCTCAGTCACATGGTGTGACTCTTGGGGATCTTCTTGTGCAGGGCCAGGAGATGGACTTGATGATCTGCATGGGTCCTTTCCAGTTCAGCATAATCTGTGATTCTGTGACTATTATTTCACATCTGAAATATATTTCAGTAAAAAGTCTCTATGTTTAGAAATAATGAAAATCATTTTGATTTTGCTTTTCAGAGAGTGGCATGGTGTTCTCTCCTGACTTTCAATCAAAAAGAAAAAAATGGAAAATTTTTAAAAAAGTTTTCATTTAGACCAAAAAATAAGTTAAGGCATTTTTTCACTAAATGTTGTAAAATTGGATTTTGATCCTTTAAAATCATGGGCTGCTCTACCAAATCACTACTCATCAGAATGTATTGGTTGATGATATTGCAAATATAAGGACTCTTCATCCTTAATCTGAATGTGAAACTTGCCACGGGCAATATATTTTCTTTGTCTTAAACAGCATTGTTTTAAAGATCCTCTTTTAAAGCATTTTAGTCTCTGTGCATTTAATTAAAACCAACTTTTCACCCATTTGAACTAGAAGCCTGAAGGAGAACAAATACAACTCCCATTTCCTACCCCTAGGGCACTTATTTTTGAAGACTGACACACTTTCATTTCAGTAAAGGGATTTTGGATTTTAGAGTATGGATAAGACCAACCTTTTCATTAATTAAAGCCAACAAGAGGAGCAATACCCTGTATAAGCAACACTTTAGTTCTCTATTGAAATGTAGCTACACCTGGAGTATAGAACAACAATATACTTGGAATACAGAGCATGCAGCTGTATCAGTGTTAAAAAACAGGCTTTGGGGTGTCTGGTTCAGTATTCAGAAAAGTTATTGAGTTACAGAAAAGATGCATTTATGGGAGGAGTAGAAAATCTAACCAGACAGACAGGCTCTCTTTGCTTCCCCTGCATTAACACTGTTGACTGCACAGAGCAGGCTGCCAGCCCATTTGAACCAAACATTGAACACACTCTAGGCCTTCAAGCATTTCTCTGAAGCACTTCAAAATGTCCTCTTTTTTTAGAGCACATATTGATCAATACAAGCTGTAGAAATGACAAAGCAGGCTGAACACCCTGTCTACTGTATTTGCAACATTTTTCACTACATCTTTACTACCCTCCCCAAGCACTTTTACCAGGGAAAAAGTAAAATATTTACACGTTTAAATTTAGTGCTTTCAATGCTTGAATAATAATGGCTTAAAAAAAATTAGAATCTACAGTGTCAAATTACAGCAGTTTGTCTTTCAGTTTGTCTTCATTTTTGGCATCTCTTGATTTGTTTATTTGAAAAAAGAATCTTAACCACAGGACAATTGCTTCTCCATCCTAACCTAACACACTGCATACATCACATTTTACAGGCTCATGATGCTATAAAGTAGCTGTATGTTTAATGAATAATTGTATAGTAAATCCACTCCACATGAAGACAGCACTGGGTTATAAGGTGTCTAGGGCTGCCAGGAGTTGCTCCAGGACTTCAAGCAACTGTAGTCCTTGCTTCTATTCATTTCAGCTGTTTTCTTTCTTCTCCTCTTTACGTGTTCCTTGCTGCCAGGCTCCACTCTTATTCCCTCCCAGCAGCCTGTGAGCCATGCCCAAGTGGCAGCAAATATGAGGAACAGAGGGCACAGGAGAAATGGGCAGAGTGGCATTGCAGGTGGCAGTGACCATGTACAGGTGGTGTGGCAAAAGCTAACCCACCAATTCCTGGTCCAGGGGAATTGCCTTAAATTGTTTTCTTCCCCCTTGTGCTAGGACTGACATAAAAGGAGTTTGACTAAATTGTCTCAGAGGCTGTTGAAGTATAAGGTTAATAAAACAGAAGGATATGCAGTCCTCCCAGAGTTTTTTTTGCTGTTTTGGAAATGACAGGCTGGGTGGGGAGTTTCTTTTCCTTTCCTTCTGATCTTTTGTTTCCTCCGCTTTTGATCTTTCTTCTTTGTTAGTGTTTCTTCACACCCTGCACACATGTTCAGAGTAAGAGCTGAAAAACAAGTTAATAAATAAATTCTGCATATTTCTATTTTCCTGAAGTAGTCTCTGCCATGCATAAAAGATGACTGATTTCTTTGAATGAAACTCTCAAAGCAGCAACATGTATGGCAAACATATTCGCCTTGAAAATAGGTCTGCTTTTCTGTTATAATTTCTCATCTAAAATAGATGGATATTTTAGCCTTAAAGAAAACATGAGTCACTTTTGGAATACCCAGGTGAGTAACAAAATGCATACTTGCACTTTCTTCTGCATCACAGTCTTACTATACAAGACACAATACATCCCATCTTTCTCTGCTTAGCTTCATAACAAAGCGCTGTCCAAACTGATAAAAACAAACTGAATGATTTCACTCTCCTGCACATATTTATAGATCACTTGGTTCATCTCATGACAGTCAATGACTTGATTGTAAAGGCCTCTACAAACTATGGAAGTTTTTTAATCAGGCCTGATACCCTTGTGTGGAGAGAGAGTGTGAGCGGGTGATGGTCAGGGTGATGTTTCTACAACAAGTCACCTTGGCCTATGGATTACTTTAGGTTACTTTGCTGATGAAAGACTTAGCATTTGGGTTCTCAATAAGTATAGAGAAAGAGGGGAAATCAACTAATACCAGAACAGCATATCCTTCACAAAAATCTCAGTGAGTTTTTAATGTTCTTTCGGATTTGCTGCTGCTGTTGCAGGAGAATAAACTTGGCTTTACTTGATGCTGAAAAAGAGAATGGTCTTGGGAATGTGCCTTTTTCCTGTTTTTTATATTCTTTCCTTAAGAATTCACTTTTGGTAGCTGTTACAGAAGAGAAACTGGACCATATGACCTTTGGTCTCATTTATTATCGCTGTGTACTTGGAGGCTAGCAGCAGTTCTACAGTAAGTCACATGTATTGTGCAAAAGATGGTGTATAATGATAAAGACTTATTTGTTATAAAATATGCAACAGTAAATATTACTCAATGAGATGTTTTTAAAATCTATTAGCTCTTCATTAAGAATAACCTCATTGTTACCAGATGCCTTTAGCAGTATTAACGGCAGAAAGATTTTACAGTACGTTGAATGATGCAGGTCAAACAGACAGCACATGTATAACTGCCTAAGTGGGAATTCAGTTGAAGATATACATATGTACGCAGTGATAAAAACAAACAATAGATTGATTCCATGTAGGTATAGCTCCATTAACTTTAGTGAGCTAAACTGACAGAAACCAACTAAAGATGTGGGCCAACAGTTTCTCAGTACTTGTATCTGATTTATATCGGTATGTAACATGAATAGGATTAGTTTTATCCCTAGTACAACTCAAAATATTTCAAAAAGATTTTGTAAAATGTCCAGGAGAAAATGAGATACTCATAAGCATATATCCCTCTCATAAATTCACTGGATTCCACTTGAAGAATACTGCACTCTGAATGTCTTTTTAATGGTACTGTCCTACAATAAAATATGTCTGATTAAGTGCCCTAAGAAATATTATCAATAGGGTTCTATGTCTGGTGAATATCATTCGAAAGGCTTTTCTTTCTCTGATTGTGATAAAAGGGACATAATGGTCAGTTGTCATGCTTTCTAAGTGACTGGACCTGATTTACTGTTGAATTGTTGCAGTTAGTATGAGCATTAAGTCACACTTTATTCTGTTACATATTTTCTAACAAAAATATAATAAGACTTCTTGATTTAGTTGGAACTTACATAGAAGGAAAAGTACAGGCTAAGAACGTCTGCACCATCTGATACTGTATATCAAGAAGTAGTTAAGAAAACTAAAATTGTGGTATTTGTCACCTACCAAATGGATAGCAAACAGGGTGAAATATAGAGTGTGATTCCTTACTGTAGTCCTTGAAAATACCTTTAGACTGCTATCGTATATTACATATAAACTTCCAGCTTTTAGGTTCAGGTATGTACACTACCTCTCTCTTGCATATATGTTGAGCAAGGTCCAAAAATTATCACCTTTTCACTTCTATTCCCATTGGTTTACATTGAAGGGAAAATCAGTCATGCCAGTAGGAAGGAAACAACAGCATACTTTGAAACCAGGTGCCCTTATCAGGCTGATCAGCAAAACTTCTTTTGTGGCAGAGCACCATGCTGCTGAACATGATCAGAAGCAGTCTCAGCCCTTCAACACATGTCTAGGGTATAAAAATCATCAGGAAAAGGCTCACTAGAAACATAACCCAAGCAAAAAAATTCATGTCTAGGCTTTTAAGTGCAAAACTAATGGTTTGGTTTGGTTTGGTTTGGTTTGGTTTGGTTTGGTTTGGTTTGGTTTGGTTTGGTTTGGTTTGGTTTGTTTGGTTTGGTTTGGTTTGGTTTGGTTTGTTCTGTTTTGTTTTGTTTTATTTTGTTTTGTTTTGTTTTCTAGCTCCATGTTAAGATCTGTGTAAAGGAGGGTCCAGTTCACAGTTTCCAAATGAATTTTTAAACTGGAGTTACAGGTATTTGACTCAAGTCTATGACTAAGATGTTCAGAGCTTTTAAATTGTACCCAATTAGTAAAGCTTCAGCTATTGTTCGAGACACACAGTCTCTTCAGAGGTTTACATGCATACGTAAGCATGACTTATAATCTCTTACAGGCTGTTTGAGGAGTACTAAGTAGGTAGATAAGTCAACCTTAGCGCTCAGACTTCCGGATAGCCACAGTATTAGAAAATCATTATAGACTAATAGGAGGAATAATTAAGAAAAAAGGGAAATTCAACTCATTCTCAAGTACTTTTTTTAATTAGATCACATATATTATATCCGTCCATTGAATGCAAAAGGGAAGCATTGAAGGCTGTGAAATTCTTCCTCCCCATGCTACTGTCCAAACAGCCACAATATAATGAATGTGTTCATCTGTTCCAGAACTCTCTGAAGTGGGATGTTGTGTAACGAGAAGACATAGCCTTACAGATATCACCAAGGATGAAGCAGTGTCCCATGATTAGGACGAACCTTCCCAGACTGACTGTCTCTGTGCTAGACAGAGGCATTACTTGTTTTTCCACAGGCACTGGATGTTCACACATGTATGTGTTCATGGTGCTTCCAAAACTTTTCTTAGTAGATGACACGAGAGACAGGAGGATGAGTTTAAAGTACTCCATATTTTAAAGTACAAGAGGTTCTTAGACTTGCAGTGGAAAATAATAATTTGACAAGGATTAAAAATAAGGAAAAAAACCCCAAACAACAGGATGTTTCTGCCTGACAGAGCAGTACAAAGAAAATTATACATCTAGGAAGTTTCCAACAGTGGTGCAAGTGATTTCATAAAGCCAAACTAGTTAAAAATATGAATAAATTGGTCTGAGGAGAGGTTTAAGCTTGATAATTGAAAATAGGAAACAGCAAGTGGTTATTATAGGGAAAGAATAGGGGTTGGGGGAGTGGGAGGGTTGTATAATGAGATTTTTGTGTGTGATGTAAGGCCTATATTTTCTAAGCTGGATGTATTACTATCAGCACAGAATTTTCAGTCAAAATGTATTGTGTTTACTGAAGTTGAAGAACAGCTTACCAAGACAGGATCTCTAGGAAAATATTAGTGCCTGAAAAATAGAAAAGTTTAGTT
Organism: Pyrocephalus nanus; assembly: GCA_038380795.1. Taxonomy (NCBI): domain Eukaryota; kingdom Metazoa; phylum Chordata; class Aves; order Passeriformes; family Tyrannidae; genus Pyrocephalus; species Pyrocephalus nanus. The sequence continues at coordinate 47,773,711 of CM076260.1, forward strand.
TGTGTAACATGCAAAGAATGAATGTTTGCTACCGTAATCCATGTGTGAACTAAATACCAGGCTAAAATTTGTGAGAAACTTTGAATGCAGTATATTAATTATAACGTAATCTTTGCATTAAAATTATGTTCACAGCCACTGATATAATAACTTATGAGAAATAAAAAAAATTACCAAATTCACAAAACAATTAAGTCAAGTGGAAGAAAGGGAAACACCTCAAGCGTGTGGTCAAAAATACAGTGCACAGAAATATTTGGCTAGGAAAAAGAATATCTGAATGTACAGAAAAAGAAATTAAAGTACAAACAGCACCTGCAATGTGCTGAAGCTTGAAATGGAACATTTCTATGAGACAAAAAGATTGAGAATACAGTTTGCAGCAGGACTTCTTCATAAGTGTTAATGCTTTTCTGTAATTCATCAAATCAATCCATAAGGTGATTTTCAACTGCTTATTTCTAATTTGACAAGCATATAAAATTTTCCAGCAGGTAAACTAAACCTGCTGAAGAGAATTTAGGCTTCTTGACTCTCTGCTTACTTTCCTTAGTTACCAAACACAAATCCCTTGAAAATAAACCACAAACGTCAAGGTATCCATGGATCCCAGCCTAAAAATTACTTTTCAATACTCAAGGTAAGTTGCTTTAGTTTAGTAGGGGTGGGGGTGAAGGAGGCAAATTCTCTCAAGCTTTTTAAAAATTATATTTGGCATTCTAAATGGAGAAAGTCTGTACAATACCATAATAAAAATGTGAACATGGGTCAATGCTATGTGTATTAGGTAGAAATATAGGGTCTGGTAATGATTTAGATAAGATATCTGGGACCATGCAGGGAGGTATGACCTGTATTAAACACTGAACAGCTGTGATTTCTACAATATTAGATGTTCCATGAAATAAAAACAAATTGTTATTAAATAGAATAAATATGGTAAATATTGTAATTTTGGTTTTCTGAGAAACACAATCTTCTTGTTTTCAAGACTTGCACAAACTCCATTTCTTTTGCTTTATTGTGTCAACCTAACTAGAAATGATACTAAGTAAAACTAATATTTCATGAATATTCTGGTCATTTTTTGTGCACACCATTCATAATTAAACACAGAAGAGATTTTAATACCTAAAACTGACCATTTGCATAAAACTACTCTTCAAACTCTTTATGGTCAAAAATGCAAATAAAAGTAGAAATTAAGTGTTTCTGTTAACATAAAAATTGCTGAAAGAAAGCAGTTAGGTGTGAGGATTTTTTTCTGTTTTCTGAAGTGTTTACACTGAATATGCTTTAGAAAACCTTCACAGCCATACGAGAGAAACTGAAATTAAACCCTTTTCTTCTGTTATTACAAGTATTCACGATCAGTTATGCAAAATATATAATCATAGGTGGTATGACACCAGGAAATTCCTGACCATAAAAATATCAGACAGATATGGATCTGATTGTAATAAGGGACTACCACAGATAAAGAGTTTGTTGTAAAAGGTTAAGGTTACCATCTGGAACAAAGTTCCCCTGAGTCTACCTCAAGTAAATTAAAACATGTTCTTCAATGGCTCTTCAAATCTCTTTGACCCTATTCTGATTTGTCAGGAAGGTTAGAAACTTAGAAAAGGCTCTTTTTGTTTCATAGTTTAATTAAAATCAGTTTGGATAGGGATAATTCTTTTGTGGATCATAAATAAAATACATGAGAACTGAGGTGAGTAATATGACCGTATTGATATAACACTGATGGAATGTTGTTTGTTAAAATATCCTAAAAAATAGTAATTTTATTGAAAAATGTCGAAAATGTAAGTTTTACCTACCTTGTTCTTCTTTTTTTAGCAACACATAACATCTTGTGATTGCTCTCAACCATTTTGCAATTAACATAAATCTGCTTCTGAGACTGTTGTATTTATGAGCAACAGTAAGCAAGCTAGTCTTTTATTCAGCATTTTTATTTCATCAAGGGTAGTTGGATTACTTTTTTGTATATGACTAGGTATCCTTTCCACTAAGATGCTAAAGTTCCGTCATTTCTGATGCTTAGTAGACCCACATTCTTTAATAAACAATGGAACTATGAACTTTCGGACCCTCATAAAATTACCAGTTTCTGCATTCAGCTTCAATTTGGACTACATTTTAGGCATTCTGATGATGTATGATTGTCATGGGAGATGATTCCTGAAACCTATATTTTGTAGGTATAGCAATGCATGATCAGCTTCTGCTTAATAAAAAAAATAATTAATAATAATAACTGTTATTGTTGTTAGCATTATTATATAAACATTATATTAATAAAATAATAAATATGTAATGTGAAATGGATTATATTCAAAGGTTATTATATCAGCAAAGAAGAAATCAGAACAAAGAAAGAAAATAAGGCCTGGAATATTGGAAATTTTTCTTTAAAAGTCCTTCACATCATTCCCAAAGAAATATGAACTGAACTGTTCAGTACTATGAAATTGACATTCACAGACCAAATTTAGGTAATGAAAAACCTAAATTTGGAGGTTTGCATCTTCACAATTCTTCACCAGCAGATGTGACATATATTGTGGATCTATGAGTCATAATACCAAAACATTACTATGGCTTAGAACCATAATGTACAAGCAATATGGGTTTCAGAGGTAGAAAGGGATTAAAAATGGTTCATGAGTGGAACAGGACAGGAAATAATTTCTCCTTGAATAGATGGAGACGGTCTCACTTGGCTGTAGTGTCTGTAGTGTCTACTACAGTCCCCTGTGACAGTGAATTTAAAGTTTCCAGCATTGCCCTGCCAATCTGGCTCTGCTAGTCATGGGCTGCCTGCTTGATGACACAAGAGCTGGATGCCTCCCTGCTATCCTCCATGAATAGTGAAAATCTTCTCCAGAGCGCAAATCAGAGAACCAGGAATATGCTCCTGGCCTGCTTTCCCTCTGGATGAACCCAATTCTTTCTATTTCTTGCAGAGATACAGAAGTCAGCCTAGACCTCTAATCTAGGTTTAGAGGTTAGATACCTAATGTTAATAGCACGAATACATCATAGAATGTACTCCACCAAAATGATTGCATACATGAACTGCAATAAAAAGCATTTTGCCAGAGTTTGCCAGAATTAATGACTGAGATAGACTATAAGACAGAAAAAAATTGAGAGGGAAAGGCAGGGAGATCTTCAGAATGCATCAGCTGTGCAGTGTTTAAAGGCTTTTAAAATGAAATACCTCTTTCAGTGCCCTCCCTCAGGATTTTTAATTGAAGCCTTATGAACAAAATGACTGCAGTAGTTCCTTTGGGAATAATAATTGTTGGGAGTGCCCATGACAATGGAGCAGAAATACCAATCCCAAAGGTGCTTAAAAGAAGCAGTAGGCATGAGGCTGGATCATAAGCAGAAAAGCATAATGTCTTTTCCCAAAGGTGCTGCAAAAGGAATGCAGGATAAAAAGTTGTGCAATACTGGAAATTTAAGCAGCATTTGCAGTATTTTGAAACACCCCATTATTTAAAATGTGAGGTCAGTTTAAAGCTAAAGAGAACAGGGCACAGCAATAGGTTCTGGGATAAATATAGTCTCAGATTTTTTTTAATGGTGGCTACAGAAGGTTAAGAAAAACACAATTTGTTTCCTATAGGAAGTTTTGAAGAAGCTACACATTATTTCCACTCTGATATGTTTTTTTCAGGGAGAACTTCTCAAAATGCCCCTAAACCCTCAACCTTTAAAGCATTTTGGTTGTTAAAATGAAAATTTGCTTCTCTGATTTTTTTTTTTAAGATATAAAGGAAACAAGCAAACAAACCCATCTCTTAGCTATGGTGGGTTTTTTTTCATTTAAAAGTATCTTACTCTCTTTCACTTGTGACTTTGTTTAAGCTCATGGGACTGAGCTGTTTACATAGAGGAAAGGAATTGTAGAGGCAAAATATGCCCTACACAGAAAGTAGGCATTTTTTCTTGTCTTCTATACATTTCCATCTTCCTATCCATTTTTCTCAATCTTTCTCCCTTTCCCTCACAGATCTATTTCTGAGGGAAATTTCTGCTGTTGCTGTCCATCGTCTATCTACGTACTTTACTTAACTGCAGGAATATTGGGCAACACTTCATAGGCAGCCATAGCTTCAGAAATGAAAATGTTTACAGCTTGTACAGATTGTATCTATTCTCAACTCATTCATGGTAGTTCTGAGGCTTTCTTGGCATGTACAACAAAGCTGGCATGAGCACACACTCTGAATCCCACTCTTTGGAACAGCAGCAGATTTATTGCATTGGGATTATGTAGTCAGTCTTTGATTGGGCAGTAGATTAAACTTTCCTTAGAAGTTTTGGGTTTGGGGACCCTGAACATAGCCATGTAGGCATACTCCCATCATCTGTAAACTGAGATACAGAAGCTCTAGAGAGGGCAAACAAATATATTTTTACTCATGGAGAGAGGAAGGTCTCACCTTCCCATTAAGAGTCCCTTGTGATTTTTCAGTACATACACCTTAAAAAATAAAGGCTGATCTTTTAAGTTTCTTATTCTTTTTAACATTCCTGACCTTCCTGTTGCTGCACTGTAAAGACTGTTACTGATCGTTAGTTAATGATGGCTAGGTTTTCAGAAGATGAAGGACAGTATCTGTAAGGAATTTTTTTGTTAGTTTCAGTATGGACAAGTTTCAGTGCTGGATTTAAAAACTAGTGATCTTTGGTTGGTAGGAACATTTAGGTCATCACAGCTTGCAACAGGTGTTGAATGCAGATTAAAGAAGTAAAAGACTAAAGGAGAAATTGTTTTTTATCAGAAATAGTGGCCTAAAGCACTTTAAGTAACCCACTTCAACACCTTATTTCACTTTAGAGACTACACTGAACCCCATTTGTAGGCCAAGACACATTTAGCTGAGAAAGCTGGTTGTGAGATTAATGCTATATAAATTCTGTGTTGGACCCTGTTGCTGTATTAAGCAAGGCAGTACTTGCAGGGAGAAACAAAGTCTTTCATTACACAAACTGATTACCATACTCTCAGAGCTATAAACTGCTGCTGTTGCTACGTTAAACCAGCTGTTCCAGCCTGCTATTGAAATCTTTATCTGTCTCCATTCCCATGTGTCTGCATCAATCACAAGAGCAAAAACCCACAATGAAAACATTTCTATTAATTAAAGCTTTCTCATTTTCTGGAAATAAAAGATGAGTTTTGTAATATGCTAGTTGTTCTTGTTTAATGGACCATTGTTCCCTGCCTGTGCAGATGAACTGCAAAGCTGGAGAGTGACCATTAATATTCTGTTACAATGATACTGTATCACTTTCATTAACCAAAAAAAACCCCAAAACCCCCAAACAACAACCAAAAAAAACCAACTTAAAAAGAATAAATAGTTTCTGCCAACTGTAAAGCATGTGATATGTCTTTTACTGTTAAGCTTGTTTCAACTTTGATCTGAAATACTATTTATCTGAATAGGTCCTTATGATGTTTTGAATATATATATATGCAGGGAATGCTTGGAAGTATGTGAAAGTTCATAAGGCCAAGACAGTAAGACACAGCCACATATAACCATTCATATAAGCATATAAGACCAATTAATATAGATTTAAATATTACTATATTAAAATATGGATTTGAACTGTTTTGTTATATTATTTCTTCTATGGATCTGTTCTTACTAACTTATCCAAACTCCATGCAATCTTAGTTCAAGAACTGGATTCTTAATATTTGCTTAATGGTTATTACCCTTTTCACCCTGCCATTGCACAAAAGTGTCCTTGGCATTCTATAGCCAGCTTAATAAAAATCTTTTAAAATAGCAGTAAATATCAAGGGAGCAAGACTAAGAGAAGGAAATTATTTCACTGAGTACTTCAGAAACCTTTCTCTTGGACTCTGACATATCCAAAACTTCAAGAAGACTCATTTTTGCAGACAGAGTTATTGCAACGTCTAAAAAATTTTGGCACTGAGTCTGGGAAAATAGCATAAAAGGCAATGGTAAAAAGGCACAGCAGGTGATGATGCCACTCAAAATTCCAGTCTGGTGCACTGCTCTGTGGCAGGCACTTCTGCCTGAAACCTTCAAGCCTGGTTGCTACATTTACAACCATTGCAGACAACATAGTTGAGCCAAAACAGGAGAAGGAAGAAAGTATTCAGCCCTGAGAGAAGCACTGGGCTGTGGCATGAGAGTAAAACCAGGAGGCAAACAAACAAACTACAGATACAATCGGAAAACTGGTAACAATTGGATCTGAGTTTGATAAACAATTTTAAGAAACAAAGGGATGTATAAGGCATGAGTATCTATGGATATAAGGAGGGAGACCTCAGTTACTTGTCTTTCCTTTGCTTTTCTGTCTCTTTCCTCAAAGAATACAAAATAATACACTGCAGATTAGGAACTTGATAAGTGGATGTATGAAAAAAAACAGAGGTGCACACATCCCCAGTGGAACTTCACTGTGATTACTGGAATTATTCCAAGGCATGAACTAGGTTCATAATTTCATATTTATAGTAGAACCTTGGAGATTAGTATAAATTGTTAGACTTAAGTTTTGGAAAATCTGCCAAAATCCTTTCTACAACCCCTTCAAATCCCACACTTGACATATTGTTTATGTTTTGGATACTAAAACATAAGCTTAGTAAGCACAAAGCATAGGTATTTGATGTTAGTGTTGTGACTGTACTTATTACTGGAATGTTCTAAAATATTGTTATAGTAAAGGTGATACATGAATATAACAGAATAGAATATACACTACATTGTAGAAAAAACCTCTCAGTTTTATTGCTTTATAACCACAGAATTTGGATAGTCTTAAGAATGGTAAGCCTCTTTTCCTGCCTGTATTATTCCTTGTGCAATCTTGTTTTATTTTGTTTTGTTTTTCCTAAAAATTTTCTGGTCATCTGCAGATCCAAAACTGGCATATACTATTTCAAGTAATTTCACATCTGTAATTTTATAATCATTGTAACACTGCATTGAAGACAAGCCGGAATAATGTGTTTTCCTATCTCTAGCTGGTATCACTCTTGAATGAGTACAGAAATGTCAAGGCCTGCTCATATTTTACTCTTGAAACACAGACAGTGGAGCTATGTCAAAAGTGAAAATTGAGAATTCACTAGCTGTCCAGGGGTGTGCAAACTAAAGTTGCTGATTAAATAGCAATTTATGGGGCATAAACCCCAAAAGACAGTAAGTAGACAATAGGCCAGGTCAGGTGGAAAACACTGAGCTATCGAACATGACTTTGACTACTTGCACCTTAGCAGCAGCTGCAGCAAGAGGTGAGCAGACCAGGGTGGCAAATGTAAACGACTTTTACTTTAGAGCATGCATGAGAGGATGCTGGGGATTTTGGAGGAGTGCTGAGCCGAATGCTGAGTCAAATACTGATATTGGAGTCAATAGCAGAAAGATTCTCTATAAATGCTCTCTACAAATTAAATAGTTTTCCCTATCACCTATTGCAAAACATTGCAACACCTTCAGACTTCTTTACTAAAACTCTTATTTTTTGAGACCAAAAAAATTACCACTTTTTCTTAGAGAATGAAGTTTTGGACGAATAGGAGCCTCCTTCCTTTGCAGGAAGGACTGACAGGTTCAGTTCTCAGTCAAGAAGAAGAAAGGTACTTCTCAGTCTTCAGAATTGACTGAGGTTTGCAGACAGGTTTGATAGCTTCAAGGAAAAGACTGAACTTAGTAAAGAGGCTGAAGTGGTTAGAGTTATGATGCTGAGTATTAGAAACATAAAATTGCTTATCAGCTCTGCTGGAGACAACTGCATGGGCAGATTGACTGCAGATGTGGGGAGCTGTGAGACTGTAGCCTAACAATCCTTAAGTAAGCCCATTGTCTCTGACTTTCCGGAGGGGCTGCTGCATCCATGACCCAGCACACCTTCACCTTGTCCTCCACACTACAGATAGGGTTTCACAGCTGAGGCAAATTGTCTGCCTTAATCATAATAGGCTTTCTCTTGAATGGAATCTGAATTTAAAAAAAAATAACTAAAATTAAAGAAAAACCTATGAGTGAAACTGTGAACATGCATTTTGCTTAGGAACTTACTGAGTTTGAAAACCTGAAAACACCTAAAAACTTTGTTACCGACTGCAAATAGAATAATTCCAGTTTCATTTAGGTTAGTGGAGCACTGGTGATTCATGAGATTAGTCATGGCATGAGCCACTTATGTTCCAGCAGAAATCAAACCTAGTAGCCAGAAATAATAACAAGGTTGAGTAACTTCATGAGATTAAAAAGATCCAACACATTTTTGTCTCAGCTGAGAACACTATACTTTGGCATTTTCATTCACAGGAGATTTTTTCATGAGCTTCAAAACCCTGGAAAAGGCAGGCTGCAAAACAATCTGTGCTTACATTTATAACTAAATCTATTGTGCATGTACTAGTAAGTTTACCCAAAACTGGGTAATAGGCTTAAACTCTAATATTAGTTTACAGCTGACAGCATTCAAAAATTGACATAGCCAATTATTATTGTTGTTAATAGACACGAGAGGTTTTAGAAATACACAAGAAAAAAGCCAGTGGAAACTCATACGAAAGGTGACCATCCTCTATGGTGCAAAGCTTGCCCTGTTGCCCATGCACGCTATGGACTCCAAGAGCACCTTTAATGCAGGTCCTCAGTTATGGCATAATGCTGATTTGTTGTAGTTGCAGAACTACAGCAACAATTTTTACTGCCATGACTTGTCTTATTGAAACTTAGAAAAACATTTGGAAGAATTTGAAAATAATAAAAATGGTCTAGGAGAAATTGCATTTTAGGCAAACAGAGGAAGCATAAGGATTCAAGAGGATAAGAAAGAGCATGAAAGAAAGCTCTGAGGTCAATGTGACATGGAACTGATATGTCCTATTTATTTTCCCACATTTGCTTTGATACTGAATTCCTTATTACCAATACCTGAAAAACTCTAGGAAAGTCCTTTCAAAACAGTTGGGAAAAAAAGAGAGAGAGGCAGAAGAGAGTGCTACTGTAAAAATACAGAGAGTTAAGTACTAGACCCCAAGATGCCATTAGAGCCCCTTTACAAGTCTGAATTAGCTTGTGGGAGAGCATTAGTTTCAGGTATACTTACAGTTTGAGAATAAAATCTTAATAATTCTACAGTGTATGATGCTTAGTGCTCTAAGAAGTGTTTGCAGTTATGCATGTCACTGAATATGACAGAATCAGAGAATATGCTAAATTCAATGGGACCCACAGAAAAAATCGAGTCCAGCTCTTAACTCTGCTCAAGACCATCCCCAAGAGTCACACCATGTGCCTGAGAGTATTTTCCAAAACCTTCTTGAATTCTGGCAGGCTTTATACTATAACGACCTCCCCGGGGAGTTCCAGTACCCAATCACTCTCTGGGTGAAGAACCTTTTTCTAATAGCCAACCTAAACCTTCCCCTGACACAGCTTCAGGCCATTCCTTTGGGTCCTGTTGCTGGTCACGACAGAGAAGAGATCAGTGTGCCCCTTCTCTTTCCCTCATGAGGAAGTTGTAGACTGCAATGAGGTCTCCCCTCAGTCTCCTCCAGGCTGAACAGACCAAGTGACCTCAGCCTCATACAGCTTCTCATATGTCTTCCCCTCAAAGTCCTTCACCATCTTCATTACCCTCCTTTGGAGGTTCTCTAATAGCTTAATATCTTTCCTATATTGAAATGATCAAAACTGCACTTGATATTCAAGTTGGGGAGGACAATCACCTCCCTCAACCAGCTGGTGAAGCTTTGCCTGGTGCCCCCAAGACACGGTTGGCCTTCCTGGCTGTCAGGGCACTGCTGACTCCCATTTGACTTGCCATTGATGAGGACCCCCAGGCCCCTTTCCATAGCACTGCTCTTCAGCCTCTCATTCCCCAGTCCGTACGTACACCCAGGGTTGCCCCATCCCAAGTGCAGAATCTGGCACTTTCCCTTGTTGAACTTCATATGGTTGGTGATTACCCAGACCTCCAATTTATCAAGGTCTTTCTGCAGGACCTCCCCACCTTCAAGGGAATTAACAGCTCCTCCAATTTTTTTTATTGTCTACAAACTTGCAAACATCCCTTCCAGTCCCACGTCCAAGTTATTTATGAAGACATGGAGGCCTGTGGAATCCCTCTAGTGACAGGCCACCAGCCTGATGCTACCCTATTCACTATCACCCTGTGTGCTCAACTTGTGAGGCAATTCCTCACCCACCACATGATGTGTTTATCCAGCTGTGGGCTGCACATTTTGTTCAGAAGGATGTTCCACTAATTTGTATAAAGAAAGGACCATTTCAAACACAGTAGCCCTGGGTGAAGAATGTTGGAGGAACAGAGTGTTAATATCAGTCACACAAGGTTTACTCTGTAGTCGGTACATGCCCAATGCAAACTCAGTCAGTTTCAGTCAGAATTCCAGTATTTTTACATTACTGTAACAGTCTTCACTCTTCATTTTATATTGTGATGACAGCTGTATTTCTCAGGCTCTTTATCCGTATATGCACACATGTACACATGCAGTCTCACAGATGCTATCATATTCTAAAACTGAATGTTTAATGTTTATTAGTAGGCACTAATTAATTTTGCATTCCCACTTTTTTCTTTAATTTTAATCATGAAAATAGAAGAGTTAATGTATGTCTTTCTATGAGGTTTGCTTGGGTTTTTATGGATGCTCCTTGGAAAATTCTTTTGAAGTGCATTTTACAACAGAACATTAAGGGGGTTTATTAATAGCAATCTATTTTAAGGTCTTGTTGGTCCTATTGATGTATTAATTATTTTTGTAATCAATCTAAGAAAAATGTTTGATGTCTTTACATCTGGCTAGACTTAGTCCAGAATGGAGAACAAAAAGACTCTTGTAAAATTAAAACTTTGTGTCTGATTACTTTTTCCACATATTTTTCTTTCATAAATTTTAAAATGCTTTGCATAGGCAATCACAGAATCACAGAATCAACTCATATTTTGCATTTTTAATGATGATTTTAAAACTGAGGGGAAGTGAAATAATAAAATAAAATAAAATAAAATAAAATAAAATAAAATAAAATAAAATAAAATAATAAAATAAAATAATAAAATAAAATAAAATAAAATAAAATAAAATAAAATAAAATAAAATAAAATAATAAAATAAATAAAAAATTGTAGGGTTTTCTTTTGGACAGGATTAGAGTCCTCATTTTGAAAAAGATTTTTAATTATTTCAGCAGAAATATATATGTATATAATTTGGTTCATTATGGTAATACTCTCCATAAACAGGTTCTACTGAAAATCAAAACAAATTGTAGTGGTTTGGAAAAATTTTCTGTTAGAAAATTATAAAAATTTTGCAAATGAAAAAGGAAAGCTATGTCAAAACTACAAAATCTTTGAATCTGAGTTTTGTAGAAGCAACAGGGTGCTTGAAACCCTCAACTTGCTTTGTCCCAATTATTTACCAATGCACTGGTTTATTTTACTTTGAATATTAGTCTTCTCATTTTATTCTTCTTTGGTGGTATGCTGTTGTCTCTTCTAGACCATATGCCATGCCGTGTTCCTGGTAGTTCTCTCTTAGAGTAATTTGTGGCTGTAAAGGAGAAAAATGTCGGTGTTCATTTCCTAAGCTTTTATTTTATGGCTAGAGGTGCAGATGACAGTGACTTTTTTTATGTTGTTCTTGAGTTTTGACAAATTAAACCAAGTAAGAGAGTTTTGTTTAATTTGAATAAATGACTATCGATAACACAATTACACAGATACGAGTTTAAAACAAGTCTATACTAACTGTAATTTGAAGCAAACTACTGCTACTTCAATATCATTGGACTGTACCCTAATATAGCACCTTCTAATTTATGACTGCTGTGTTAGTGTAACAACCATTAACTTAATAAAGTATGAATTTTTCAATCCCTCATATTTGCACCATATCACCAGCAGATGCTATTATCACTGTTGGCTCTTTGCCAAGCATTAATGTTTCATTAATGCACAAGGCAAAAGAGGCTGGAACACAATATTTTTATGTTAGAAATACAGCACTGACATCTTACACCAGCAGAAAGACTGGGCTCAGAATGCCTTGTATTATAGTTTTTGGGATCACATTTATTTATTCTGGTGAGAATATGGTCCAAATCAAGCACTCTTTCTCACAGGAAAACAGCTGCAACTTGTAGAACACATTATTTTAGAGAATAATTATATCCGTCTATCTCTTAGTAATTTTAAAAGGCATTTAATTTGTGACCATTATGTTAAGAAAACATATGTAAAGAGCATTTAAGCACATGCTAAACTTTTAGCAGATCTGTCCCATTTATCTTTCCCAGGAATGAAAGCTTATGCTTGAAATTTCTATTGAATCTGACAATAGCTAAAATAGATTAGGGTCTAATTATGATTCAATAATTTGAAACTGCTTTTCCCTAGAGAAATTTCTGTTTAAGAAAGTCTAGTTTCAAGACATATCTATCAGAATGATTCTTTTACACTTTAAATTGTTGCCTGTTTGTTTTGTTTTTTTGCCATTACTGTATGGAGAGTTCCTGGGATATGGAGACATGCAGAATGGGAATTTTTATGGACACAGAGATTGCATACAGATACTCTCTTCAACGAGATCAGTCAAAGAGGAGAAAAGTAACATGAGAGCAGGAAAACCAGAGCCATATCAAGTACAGGATTATGACACAGGCCCTTACCTACTGGCAGGCAAAACTAGGCTTTTACAGTAGATGAACAAATCTAATCTACTTTTTTCATCTATAGCTTTAATTATCTATTTCTTAGTGGGATGTGATGTATAGATCTAAGTTAACCTTACTTTCTATGTCTTTTCAATGTATTTCTACAATAAAAATAATAAATAGTTCTAATAAAAATATTGTCAACAGTACCTATCAATTGTCCTCCTTCACCACCAGCTCAGCACTGGCAGCTTGCCCATTCCCAGAGTTCAGTTAGAACTGTGGGCTGAATTTTTAGAAACGTTTTCCCTCTACTGCTGCACATTCTGTGTATCTCTGTGTGTATGTGCAAGAGGTAGGGAATGAGGCTAATAGGGTAGGGATGGAAGCTATCTTAACTTTTTTTTTTTCTTGTGCTTTGAGTTGATGGATGCAGCATGAAAATACTTACCTGCTTGTGTTGAGGGCTATGCAGTCAAATGACTTTCCAAAGAAGGGGAAGAGACTGCAAACATCCAAGAAGGCAAGTATTTCTGAGTGTATTACAAATGTTTACATCTGAAAGTTACATCAAGGTCAATGTGAAAAGATGGCTGAAACAAAAAAAAAAAAAGAAAGGTAAAAAAAAAAAAAAATCTTAGAATGGCCTGGGTTGGAAAGGACCTTCAGGATCACCCAGTTCCAACCCCCTCAGGTTGGTGGGCAGAGACACCTTTCACTAGACAAGGTTGCTCAGAGCTCTATCCAAACTAACCTTAAATACCTCCAAGGATGGGGCATTCACAGCTTCTCTCAGCCTGTGCCAGTTCCTCAACACCCCTACATTAAAGAATTCTTTTTTTCTTAATATATAATCTACAAATGCTCTCTTTCTGTTTGAAGCCATTCCCCCTTGTCCTGTCCCTACATGCCCATGTAAATAATTTCTCTATCTTTCTTGTAGGCTCTCAGACTTTCTGAATGTTTTCGACTGTTTTACCACTTAATTTATTTCTTCTACACCTGTTTATCCTAGAAGAGAGACATTACTGCTTTGGCCCTTGATTTCAAATTTCTTCAAAAGTATTCATAATGGCAAGTATATTCAGATATGTTGCCTTTTAATCATCCTAGAGTTTTTTGACACACATACATGGAGTGATGTATCTTCATTCATTACCCCAAATAAATCTGAACATCTGGTTAAACTGAGGTACTAGAGGACTTAATGATTTGTTAACTGCAAATATTTTAGCAAGTGTCACTCAGGTAACATATACTTTTCAATATGGATGTGCTAACATAGAGAGAACAGTAAGAAATATCTTGTTTCAGTGCCTCACCACCCTAACAGTCAAGAATTTCTTTCTAATATGTATTCTCAGATTACTCTGTTTCAGCTTAGGGCCATCTCCCCTTGTCTTATCACTACTTGTCCTTGTGAAAGTTCCTCTCCAGCTCTCTTGCAGCCCCCTTTAAGTATTATTGTTGTCTTTGAGGCTGTTCTCTGGACTCACTCTGACAGGTCCATGTCCTCCTACTTTGAGAGCCCTGGAGCTGGCCACAGCACTCCACGTGTTTGGAACACACATGCCTTAGGAAGGAGACATTTTATAGTCTCTATTTTTATCACTCAAAGGAATAAAAATGTGAAAACAGAATAATGGAAGCAAAATGCATCATAAAGAACAAGGTTAATAGAAATTATGACTGGAACATCAAAGATTTTCTGGAGTTCTCCCTTGTGGTAGACCACAGATTCATAGAATACAAGTCAATAAAGAGTCAGAAAAGATTTTTGCAATGTACTTGGTTTGTGAGGTCGTAGGAGCTGATTCGGAAAAAGAAATTGGCCCCAGGAGGCTATGACATAATGGATGGTATGGAAAAATCATTCATGAAATGATTTTATGAAATCATGCGTGACCAAATCATTGCAAAACATTTTGAAAGATGCTCGTTGTCGGTATAACCATCTTGGACAGCTTGATCTACAAACTTCTCACTTATTCTTTTAGGGTGCAAGTTCAGCTTTTATCACCTTTAGAATTTAATTAATAGCAAATTCATATTTCTCATCCTCAAGCAATTGTGAGGTTTCCTAAAAATATAAGAGGACACCTTTGAAACTACACTGTGTCTCTCCCAACTACAGTGTTCATAAAAACTGAACGTTATTGCACCTATGATTGCTGGGCAGGGATTTCATGTTTTTTGAGTAGATATTTTTGATTTGCGAAGTCTGGGAGTTCAAGGAAACCAACTATTTTGCCTGAAATAGCAGTAATTTTGTAAAAGGAAACTTTTTACAAGTTCTGTAAAGATAAGTTAGCAAGTGAGTACAAGAATTTCCCCCCCTTTTTTTAAGGTTTGGCAAAACCCTTCCTTCCTCCCCCCACCCCATCCCCCCCGCCTTCTATGGCTTCATTTGCATTAACATCGAAGTCTTTGGACTTTTGCAATGTATATATTTATTATATGGCACTTGGTAACAAATTCTGTTCACAGAAATAGCACTTCAGCTGTAATCAGTGCTTAAAAATTATGAGCAGTTTGTGTACATTTCTCTTTTTTGGCACTTCTAGAAGTCAGCTGTGATTTCAGAGTATAATAAATGCATTTGGTTGAATTCCCCTGTTGTGCTGTGAGGAGAGCTTGTCTTTGGCTCATTTAGATTCTGAAGACTTTGTCCAGTGTCCAGATGCACTTTTAAAATGTAGTTAAGAGAATAATTACTGAATATATTGAAGAGCTATTCCTATTTTTTTCAGTTTATGCTCAGTAGATTTCACAATTGGCATAATTGCTGCAAACTCACTTGGCAAAGAGCCATTATCTTCAGTGGGAATAATGCCTATTACACTACTTCTCAGTCTTATCCGTTATTAACAATGTGCATTTAATAACTTGCAACTAAATGGTCTTCAAAGCAGTCCCAAAATTGCTTAAGCTGCTTCTCACAGCATTTGAGGCAAGTTAACAGATTCTGTAGCATGCAAAGGCAGAAATACAGCACTCAGTGCAATAGCATTGGTGGTTTTTGCTTTAGCTGTTCAAGAAAATGCATGGTTGAATTAAGTTGTACTAAGAAGAGATAAGTTGATCAAACTAGATTTACTAACCACCTGAGGCAAAACTCTGCAGTGACACTGAATTGAATATGTGCTGGGTGACAGAGAAAATCTTTATTCTCAGCAACAAATTGCTTTGCAATTGTATTGCTAGGGAACTCTAATATAGTGAAGGTTGGTATGTAAGATGTAAAAGCCTGTTTTAAAGGAAAATGTGGTTATTTTTCTCAATGCAAAAGTCATTCAGATTGTTTCAGTATAGAAACATTTGCATGGAAACTGTCCAAAAATTATTTACAATTTAAATGCAGATTGTTGAACTATTTCCAAATTTTTATAAAGCTAAGGTGAATTCCAGTTTCACAGCAAATCAAAAACTCAGTAAAATGCTCTTAGCCACATTTTTTGTTAAAAACATATCTTAAGCTCCCATGTTACTCATTAAGATTTTTGCTAAATTAAAGCCATTTGATCCCTCTGACCTTTAGTCAGTGTGAATTCTTAACTAATTCCTACTTTTTGTGAAAGCAATATGAACAAAGCATGTCTATGGAAATACCTTTTCCAGAAAATAAAATGGCTTATTGCATTATTGAAAATAGAAGGAAGTCATTCACTAAGATCAAAGACCTTTTATCCCTGTGAAAATTGCCTGCCAGCACATGAGAATCCATGAAAATTCAAAACAACATGCCGGCTTCTTGTTTGCTTGGCAAGTCTGTCTCAGATATATTACCTTGGGTTTTGACAAAGAGCAAGAATTTTCTTCACAATTATGTACTGGCAATTAAGTAGGTGTAAGATTGCAGCTGAGCCTTCTGTATAGGGTGTGCTGATAATGACACAGCCTATCTACCACCCCCAAAGCAGTGCAGTTGAGAGTTCATGCAGATCTCCAAAATGTCTGTGCAAAACTCTTGACAAAAGCAAAGTTGTTTTTTTTTTTTTGAGCAAAGCTACTCCATTGCTGCTCATAAAACAGACATACTGTAACAGAATAATGGTAATTCCAAAAGATATCATATTGTGGGTGCAGAAAACCAAAGTACCTAAATAGTCACCTCTTTCTTCTTGTGTTGCTCCGTTTCTGTATGGGGTTTAGTTTCTCTAGTCAGTGCTGCACTCTCAATCAGTGTAGGATAAGAATATAGAATTCCTGACATCAGGGTTTTCCTGAAAAGCAGTAAATTTCTTCTTATTTACTCAAGAATCTTCATGAAAGATACAAAAGTGAACATAAATAAGTTGCCACTTCCAACAATTCACATAGTCTCTTATTTTAAATAGAGTCCTGAAGGAATGCCTGTAAAATAACTTCTTCTAATTGCTGTCTTCTCACCAGAAAATTGGTCCTCAGTACTTAGAATGAATACAAATATTAGCTCTTTGCAAAGTGTTATAATTTTCAGGCAATTATACTAGTGCACTGCACTTTGATGCTGCTACTATTGTAATTTTCTTGGCTAGTGACTACACTGTTACTTCTATTATGTCCTGCCAGAATTCATAGTGAAGGGCAGCCAACAAGACCACTAAATGATAATTTTTGTTACTTCTAATTGAGTGCTAAAGCAGGAACTGTGTGTTCTAGATAATTGTCTCTCAGGGATTCTTTTAAGCAGTGAAGTATATTATCTCCTTACTCTTGTGTTAACCATTTTACCTCCATTGCCATTACAAGCCTAACTCCATTCTACATCTGCCCCAAGGCAGCATCCTGGACATCTCAGGCACATTTTTACTGTCCCAAGTGGGTTGATACAATTTTCTCAGCTCTGGGTGGTAGAGAATGGGCTACAAATCTCTGTTTCACAGACCAAACATGATCATGCAGCTGATCCCAAGGTACAGAGACATGTACAGACCTGTTAAAGCTTTCTTTCTGAGTTCAGAGATCATTCAGCTGTTTTTTTTCCACACTTATTCTTACAGCTTAGCCCATATCTCTCTTTCTCTGCCACCCACAAGCCAGGTACAAGCTTTGCACAGCACTCACCAACCAGGTTTTCCTGGAACTTGAGGCACAAAGTGGTGAAATTTTGCAGCATCTAGTTGCAGCTGAAATCTCTGCAGGGAGCTCCTTCCTCTCTATCTGCAGATGGACTTACTATCTGCAGTGGTTTGCATACCTATAGCAGCACAAAAGTCTTTACCCTCTTTTCACCAGAAGAGAACTTGCAGAGATGCTTAGGAACTCAGCCTTCCTACCTGAGAACATGCATCTGCCCTTAACTTCACCAATCCTCTCCCACAGACTTAAGGAACTGAAATCATGATGAAAAAAAGAGAAAATATGTGATCTGCTGTGTTTGGTTGCACAAACCAGGCCACCTAACATCACTTCATCACTTCCTAGCTGATGAGATGCAAAAAATAGGAACCATATACTTTCTGTATGTTCATTTCCAAACAATCTTGCTAAGAAATTAGTGTGATACAGCACAGAGGTGCCAACATAATAATTCAGGCAGAATACTAGTTATTACAGGTGACTTTTTTCCCTTCCAGTGTCTTAGTGATTTAAATCTTGGTTCTGAATTTTCCAGGTGTGCTTGGTTTCAGTTTTTGCTAGCAGCATAAACTGAAGCCATTTCTGCTGTATTTCAAAGAACACTGTGGGATCTCAGAATTTCCAGTTCCTGGAAATATGTAATTCTTCAAAAAATGTCTTCAAAACACTTTCATCAAGAAACAAAATGGATTGCTAATACCTGGGCTACAGGGAAAGACAAGCCTCTAAGCTTCAAGTACTGAAGAGAGAAATTAAGGAAGTCCAGCTAGTTCTTTTGGGCTTGTTTTTATTGTTTGTATTTGTTGTTTGTTTGTTTTTAATTGCTATGATTCTTAACACAAATTCATGACTTCTGCAGACCAAATTCAAGGGTTTGGGTTCTGTTTTTAAAATTCCAAAGGTTGCTCAAAAATCCAAGACTGTCAAAACAAATTTGGAAGAGCAGGTAACTATTCACTTCCAAGTAACCTGACAACTGCATCTGAAAGTGTCTCCATGTGGTAACAGATTGGGTTCATGTTTTTTCATATATGATTTCTACCCTTTCTGCTTCTAGCTTATTACCTTCAAGAAAATGTCTTTTATTTTTTCTTCTTTTTTTTTCCCTTTTTTTTTCTTTAATTTTCAGAGATGTAACAGACTTTGTAGTGGATCATCATGTCAGATCCCTAGGCACAGTGATCCCATAAAGCTAAGAGACACATGATTAAATTAGGAGCTTAACTACACCTCAGTGTCAGGTTCTGAAAAAAAGAATAGTAAATTACATAAAATGGTCAATGTAATCTATACCACTTAATGCAGACATGTGACATCCTCAAGCAGCATGCATTAACTTTTTAGTGTAATCCACTGATTTCATTATAAATCACATATTTGTGTATCAGTGATGAGAAAAGCCTATTCAAAAGGTCATCTTCTCCAGAGTAAAAGAGCTCTCTAATTGATTTCTGAGAAATTCACAGGCAATTTTGCATGGTCTTTCCGGATTATTTACAAGCCTGTTAAAATTAACCTATTTGTTTGTTTTCTTTCTTTAGTTTCCCTCATTTTGTTTGTTTGCTTGAATAAAATAATGCTTCTGTAGACTTTCGAGAAGTACTTTACTATTTTTGCAGTCCTTTTCCACATCACAGAGGGTAAAAAAAACACATACTGAAACATATAAATTTAGTGTATTTCTTTCCAATTTTAAGGTGTTTATTTTCATTCATAGTGTTTTCAGTGTTTAGTTATCATTTTATGTGTAATGTTGTGATATTTACTAAAGTGCCACCAATAGGATTACAAAACTCTGCGATGAATCTTTCAGTATGGACAGCTTTCACTCTCTCAGACTTGTGGGAGCTACACTCCTTTCTTCCAGCTGGGTTTCTCGTGGTCTGCAGGAGGTGGAGGGAACAAAATCTTTAAAAATAAAAGAAGGGGAGAAGTAAAAAAACCCACATCATTTTAGTATTAGCAATTACTAGTTTTTTGTCTGACCATAATACAAAATCATATCAGCAGCTGGACTCCTTTCCTTTCTTTTTCCTGTCATTTTTCAGTCCTCTTGCTGAGTCTATCCTTTCACAACAAGACTTGCTAACAGATGGGCAGCTCTCGAGAAAATTCCCCTAGGACCTCTCTAGGTCCCCAAAGTAGCTGCTTCCACCTGACTCTTCCCACAGACAACAGGGTGCAAAATCTCTGTCTCCACAGAAGCTGTCAGTTGCAGTTTAAAGCTTCCAAAGTCACATCTCCCAGGTTTGTTCAGTGCTTTGCCAACCAGCAGGTATTGATGTTTTTATCCTTCAGTTTGTTCTGCCCTTTCACTCTCAGGGACTTTTACTTCATCATGGTAGGAGATGCCCAGTAAACCTTTTAAGGGGCTCCCCCAAAGTATTGCCTGCGCTTTTGTACTCCTAAGTCTGTGTAGAGAATCGTAAGCTTGTTACTAGTATAATGGTCCCAAGCACAACAAAGACTCCCACCTGCTCCTCCATGGAAGGACGCCTTGGCTCCACAACAATTAGCATCAGTTACTGCAGGACTGGTTGGGAACCACGCGCTCAGCCCTCTGTGGGCTGCAGGTGCAGGTTTATCCCCCTGACCTTTCACTCCCAGAGTCCCTTCTGATGATGGCAGCAGGAGGCAGTCAGATGAGAACCACATGCCTTTCAGTGTTTGCGGTGGGCATTAGCTATTCATGCCATTTCCAGAGCTACAAGCCCAGTTTCAGGAAACTAAACAGAAAGTAGGCTCCCTCTCTTTGGCTCAGGTTTATCCTGCTAAGGGCTCCCATGCTCATATATCCGCTCATTCCTTGGTGTCTGTGCTCTTGCAAGGGGAAAAGTAAATTCATGATAGCATATGTGAAGGAAAATTAGGATGTAATAATAGTAGTAGTAATAATAATAATAATAAAGAATAGTAAAAGTAATGGTAGTAGCAAGAAAAAAGAGAGCCCACAGCTGGCTGGCTGAGTGACAGACAATGGCATGTAGTACGCTTGGATAGACTTCACTTCACTGCCTGAGCTTTTAGGTGCAAATGTGAAGCCAGACCCATCTTCAGTTTCACTGTACACTGTTACAGCCACTTGAAAAGGCAAGCACTACAAAGCCAGACATACAGTAGTACAGGTCATTTTGAGGAGATGCTAACCAACTCTTTTTCTAACAAACTGAGGAATTTGCACCAACTTTACCCACTGCAAGTCCTATAAATAATGAATATTTTATAAACTCAGCATTTTTTTACCTATGTATAAAACTACATCCACACATACCTCACGCTGTCTCCTCAAAATAATATTCACCAAATAGGGGAAAATGGGGAGAAATTAAACAAATCAATTACAGTGGAAAAGAAAAGGAAATAAAAAGAATCACAGAATCATAGAAAATATATTCTAGTGAAAAGGGATGCACAAGGATCACTGGCATCCAGCTCTTAGCCCTGCACAGGACCACCCCAAGAATCACGTCATGTGCTTGAGAGCATTGTCTAAACACTTCTTGAACTCTGTCAGTTTTGATGCTGTGACCACTTCCCTGGGGAGCATGTTCCAGTCCCCAACCGTCCTCGGGTAGAAGAACCTATTCTCAATATCTAACCTAAACCTATACTTGCACAGTTTCCTGCCATTCCCTTGCATCCTGTCACTGGTCATGAGACTGAAGAGCTTGATGCCTGGCCCTCCACTTCCCCTCAGGAGGAAGACATATACTGCAATGAGATTTCCCCTTTAGTCTCCTCTTCTCCAGCCTGAACAACCTAAACCACTTCTCATATGGCTTCTCCTCAAGGCCATTCACCATCTTTGTTGCCCTCCTTTGGACACTCTCTAATAGCTTTATATCTGTGGTACTCAAAACTGCACACAATATTCAAGGTGTGATTACCCCAGTGCAGAGCAGAGTGGGACAATCCCCTCCCTTGACTGGCTGATGATGCTTTTCCAGACGCCCCCCAGGACATGGTTGGCCCTCCTGGCTGCCAGGGCACTGCTGACTCATATCTAACTTGCCATTGACGAGGATCTCCAGGCCCCTTTCTCTGCCACTGCTTTCCAGCCTCTCATTCCCCAGTCTGTACAAACATCTGGGGTTGCCCCATCCCAGGTGCAGAATCCGGCACTTTCCCTTGTTGAACTTCATATGATTGGTGATTGCCCAGACCTCTAATTTGATGAGGTCTCTCTGCAGGACCTCCCTGCCTTCAAGGGAATCAATAGCTTCTCCCAGTTCTGTATTGTCAACAAATTAGCTTAGTATCCCTTCTAGTCCTGCATCCAAGTAATTTATGAAGATGTTGAAGAGGACAGGGCCTAAGATAGAGCCCTGTGGACCCCACTAGGGACAGGTCAGTAGTCTGATGTCAGCCCAGTCACTATTACCCTCTGTGCTCAACCCATGAACCAATTGCTTGCCCACCTCATGAAGTGTTTATTTAGCTGTGTGCTGGATAGTTTGTCCAGGACACCAAGAGACAGTCCTGATAGTTTTACTGAAATCCAAAAAGATTACTTCAGCTGGCTTCCCTCAGTCAACTAGTGGGGTTATTTCATCATAAAAGGAAATCAGGTTTGACAACCAGGACTTTAATTTCATGAAGCCGTGCTGGCTGTGATCGATTACTGTATTTTCTTTAAGATGTTTTTCAATACCTCCCAGAATAATCTCCAGGATTACCTCTAGAATAACTTTATCAGGCACCAAAGTGAGATTGATAGGGCTGTAGTTTCCAGAGTTTCTCACCCTTCTTGAAAAGTGGGACAACACTGGCCAGCTTTCAGTCAAGAGGGACCTCTCCAGATTCCAAAGACCATTCAAAAATCACTGAGGGAGGCCTCACAATGACCTCAGTCAGTTCCTTGAGTATTCTCAAATGAATCCCACCAGGCCATATCGATTTACAGGAGCTGGATCCAGCTGGAGCTGTAGATCTTGCACAGTTTTAGAGTCAGCTGGGAGTTTATAATTCTCACAGCATGGTCCTCCAGCTGAAGACTCTGGAAACCCTTAGCCTATCTTTGGTGTGGAAGACAGAGGCAAAGAAAGCATTAAACACTTGCCTTGTCTATGTTGCTGTTTGTGAGGTGACCACCTCCATCCTGAAATGGGCTGATGTTATTTCTGCATCATCTTCTACTATTCTTGTATTTAAAAATACTCCTTTTATTGTCACCCACACAACTGGCCATCTTTAACTGAGCTTTGGCTGCACAAATTTTCTCCCTACTGTAGTAAGCAGCATCTTTGTCTTCCTCCCATGTCATGTGACCTTGCCTCTACTAGTTATACACCTTCTGTTTTCTCGCCTGAGCTCTATAAGATCCCTTCTCAGCCAAGACAGCCTGATGCCTCATCTGCTTGATTTCCAGCATACTGGAATTATTTGCTCCTCTAAAGAAATGGTACTTCAAAAATGACCAACACTGATGGACCCCAGCACCCTCAAAAACATTTTCCCAAGGGAAAAGAAAAAGAAAATAAAAAGAAAAAGGGTATTTTAAACCATGGTTTTTCTAGAAGAGAAGCATGAATTAGAGGTGGGAATGATCCCAGAGCAATACAGATCTGCTGGATTTGGGCTGGAAGCTGTTAAAGGAGACAAGAAGAGCAGATCCTGTGTTTTTGGGACGAAAAGGGTGATTTTGTTGTATCCTTTATAGGAACTTTCAGCAACAGAGGACAGAGGTTTCCCACCCACTGATAGAGAACATTTTGCACACATGCAATGGTGTGGAAGTAATTTTTAACTGACTTGTCAAACCAGGCTGCAAATAAGTAATATCAAAATAAAAATCAGGGCTCATTTTTGCAATAGATGCTATAGCCTCACTTTTAAAGGCATGCTGGCAAATTGATAATAACTGTATCCTGATAAAACATCTGCTGGGAAGCAGTAAAAGTGACAGAAAACTGCCCTCCATTAGAGGGGCTGCTCTCTAAGCAAGGATGCCAAAACCACTTCTTCTGTGTGGATCTGTTCCCTTCAAGCCAAAACAAAAAAACAAACAAATAGATAAATAAGTCCATCTTTGAGGGGAGTGTAGCTGTAAATACAACACAGACAAAGGATAGTTGTTGAAATGCTGTTCTAAGCACAAAGAGGAATTGAAGAGAAGGAGAAGGCAGGGAAAGTCCCTCAGTGTTTATGAGTGCACATCAAAGAAACTCTTCTAGAAATCTGAACACTCAGATATGAGGGAAGGAAACAAAGCCTTGACAGGAAACTTGAAACAATTCAATAAATGCCATTGTGTGTACCAGTTCAGTGTGTTCAAGTTACATATTTACACAAGCATGGGGTGGTTATGTGCAAACACACAGTAAGTGTGAATATGTGTCTCAGAGACTCAACAAGTGTGCTAAAACACTTCAGGTGTATGTGGAAATGTATTTTGTGTTTCTTCTTTTGTTAAAGATAAATCATGGGTGCATCTTTTCATTCACTAGAGGTTTGTTTAATTCATTTTATTTAGAAATTTAATAGTTTCTTATTGATTTTAGGAATTGTGCAAATTGTTTTTTATAGGCCATTAGTTAATTAAGAACTTCAGCACATAGTCTGGAGTAAACAGTGTGTGTCATGGCATAATATATCACATTAACTCATAAAATTAATGGCAAAATTAAATCATTGACTTAACATGTCCGTTTTGACTCATGTAGATATATTTGCTTTCACATATCCATATATATGTGCGATATTTCTCCATCATGTATGTAAGCCCATTTTCATTACAGCCATTTCTGCCACTGACCTTAATTAATTCAAAATGTCT
The DNA here is from genome assembly GCA_038380795.1 of Pyrocephalus nanus. Lineage (NCBI taxonomy): Eukaryota > Metazoa > Chordata > Aves > Passeriformes > Tyrannidae > Pyrocephalus > Pyrocephalus nanus. The sequence goes on from CM076260.1 coordinate 47,798,260, forward strand.
TCTTCATTGCACCTATGGACTTAAATTGGAAACGTAGCACTGACATTTTTTGTTATTGTATGTAATTATAAACAGTAAACTAGAAAAGGTCATGGCACTGTGAGCAAAGACTGCAAATTTATGCTCCCTTTTTCATCTCCAATTAGCAAAACTCATGAATACAGGAACACCTGGATCATATTATCATCTGCAAATATGATCTAGAGGACGTGAGTTTTATTCATGCTCATTAGAGCATTAGTTTTACTCCCACTTATTTTCAAGTTTATGCTTTACAAAATAACAGCAAAAATTACACCTGGCATATCGTTTACATCTTTTGCTTACAGATCATGATAATTTTTTGAAATAAGGCAGTCTGGTTCCAGTTACTGAAATCCACTCTTCAGCTGAGAGGATGGAAGGAAAAAGTTATTCATTAGCAGCAAAAGAGCTAAATTCCATTGTTTTTACTTAGTTCTGGTGTTATTAAGCTTTTTTAAGATTTTATTGTTGTTGTTTTTCATTAAATACATCAGCTCCAGAAATATGTTTTATAACTCATATGTTTCAAGAGCTTAATAAATACTACTCTTCAATAAAATCAGTGGTTTGTAACTATTTGCAAGATATGTTTATTGCACATCATAAAAAAGTCTAACTGCCCTTATTCAATACAACTTAAGTGAATAGAAGTTCATAGGCAAAGTTGATGAAGTAGAAATGATGCTGCTGCTATTCCTCTTAGTTTCTATGAACATTTTTGACATTTTATTACTGTAGGTAATACATCTATCTATTGTGAGAATGTAATTGTTAATGACCACAAGCGACCAATACTGTCCTCTACAAGGTGGAATTCCTTTTGTCACCAGTGCCATAACTGCTTGAAACCTTGACTCTTGGTTGAAGAATACTATAGTGACACTTTACTTACTCAAACTTCAAATTCTCAAAGCAGAACTCCATCCAAAACCTGATGCTGTTGGAAATGCATGAATCATCATCCACTATTGTGAAAATGGATTTGAGTCCTTTTCTGTGGCCATTACAGTCCTTTCCTATAAATGTGGTCAGAGTCACAGGCTTGAAAGTTGCATGGCAAGGAGTTTCCCCCAGAAATGAGGTTTAAATGATAAATTTCTATTTGATTCTCTGTGGATTTTAGTTCACATGTATAACCTAATGTCTACAACATCCAGTCATACAAAGTGTGAACACTGGAGTGAAAAGCTTTTTTGTAAGATGCATATGTTTGTAAAACCTCAGTAATTTGAACAGTCTGATTTATTTCCTTTCTTCTTATACAGAGTGCTGATGACTGCTTCATGAAGATCTGATGGTAATTCACCAATGCACCACAAAGTCATGAAACTTTAAACAGAGTGCTTGGCCTCCATGCTTCCAGACTTCAGGTGGAATACCATCAACCTGGCTTTCTTGCCAGTTTTCACCTGCTGTATGGCCTTTATTGCTGGTAAAATCCTTGCAAGAATACTTTTGAACAGATTAATACCCGTTATCGCAGAAGACCTTCTACCTGAAAGCCAGTGTGGTTTCAGAGCTAATAGGAGCAACAAAGACATGGTATTTGTTCTCAGACAACTGCAAGAGAAGTGTAGGAAACAGAATAAAGGACTCTATGCAACTTTTGTTGATTTGATACTGTGAGCAGAAAAAGTTTGTGGCGGATTTTGGAACTATTGGAATACCCCCCCCAAGTTCCTCAAAATGATCATTTTGCTTCATGAGGATCAGCGTGGCCAAATCAGATATGGCGATGCACTTTCTGAACCCTTTCCAATAACCAATGATGTGAAACAAGGTTGTGTTCTTGCACCAACTTTATTCACAATCGTCTTCAGCATGATGTTCCAAGGGGCCACAGCAGACCTCGATGAAGAAAACGGTATCTACCTACCTCTAATACCGTACTGATGGAAGTCTATTCAACCTAAGGTAACTGAAGGCCCATACTAAGACCTTAAATCATCTTGTCCATGAGCTGCTTTTTGCTGATGATGCTGCCTCCATCACCCACACAGAAGCGGCTCTGCAGCTTTTAACATCCTGCTTTGTAGAGGCTGATGAGCTTTTGGGGCTTGAAGTCAGCTTAAAGAAGACAGAAGTTTTCTACCAACCTACACCTCAGGAAGTCTTTCATCATCCCCATATCACCATTGGTGAATCAGAGCTCAAGTCAGTCCAGCAGTTTAATTATTTGGGAAGTATCATCTCCTCAGACGGTAAAATTGATAGAGATAGACAACAGGTTAGCAAAGGCATACAGAGCTTTTGGTAAACTTCACAAAAGAGTCTGGTGTAATAAACACCTGAAGAAATGTACAAAGATCAGTGTTTACAGAGCCATTATTTTGTCTACTCTTTTATGTGGATCTGAATTATGGGTCATTTACCGCCACCACTTGCATCTCTTAGAACGCTTCCATCAGCGCTGCCTCCAGACAATCCTAAACATCCACTGGACTGACTTTGTGACCAACACGTCTGTCCTTGAACAGGCAGCAGTCACAAGCATTGAGGCCACGCTGCTGAGAACACAGCTGCGCTGGGCAGGCACGTCTCCAGGATGCAGGACCACTGCCTCCCTAAGATCATGCTCTATGGGGAACTTGCCACTGGCTGCTGCAAGAGAGGAGCCCCGAAAAGGAGATACAAGGACTGCCTGAAACAATCCCTCAGCCTTGGCCATATTGATCACCACCATTGGTCTACTCTGGCCTCCAGTCGGGAGGCCTGGAGACACACCATCTATAACGCTGCTGCTGCTTTTGAGAACACACGCAGGATCACTCTCGAGGAGAAAAGACAATGCAGAAAGAATCGCGTCTTGTTGATATCACCTGGGGAGTCTTTCTGCTGTGCCTTCTGCAACCGGACTTGCCTATCTCGCACTGGCCTTTTTAACCATCAGCATACTTGCAGCAAGCATGGGTAGAGCCCTTCTCAAATCTTCATTTGTGAAGCCTAGCCATGATGTGTGTACACATATGACTACATATACACATGTTTTTTTGTTTTGTTTTTTTTTCACTTGCATGTGTCTGGCTGTTTTCTGTGTTATAGGAGGTGGAAAAGATGAAGGTAAGCAAAAGGTAGAGCAAAAGATGAAGGTAAGATAGTCATGCTTGCTTACTTCTTGTCAAAGCCTATTCCAAATTTCCTAACCACTTTTGGAGATGTGCTATGGTTTATAAGGATAAATCTGTAATTCATTAAAGAGAATTTCATTGAGAAAATAAATTGTTGCTTGATCTTGGTCTTATACCACTTTTTCATTTGCTCTTTCACAGTGAGACACAATTTGATCCAAACTATTTGTCCAAACTCCTTCTAAAGAGAATGGAGGCCTTCCAGGGGCTAAGTTCTTCACTCTATCTGAGACAGTAATCTTAGATCTGGGATGAAGCAACTTGCACCTTGTCCCCCTTAAGTCTACAGGAAGTTTGCAGGACTGGTAAATACCTAGCCTTTATACAATACACTCTGAAATCCTGAACTTCTGCCACTCATTGTCTTTACAAAGGCTGGAATTAGCCCTTCTGTAAAATTTTGCTGCATTTGTTTCACTGAAATCAAAGACCATTAAGGAGTCTATGCACCCCTGAGGAACAGTACTTTGGACTGCACTTGACACTTCTGGACAGATTTTGGACTGCACTTGACACTTCTGAGAAATCAAAGGAAGATGGATCTTTTATGTCCATTGTAGACTTTGCTGCTTAGGACACACATTAAAGAGATTTACACTGGATAAATTTCCTATATGGATAGAATTCATCACCTGTTAAACCAGGCCTGCAAGCAGAGGAGTTTCCTTGTTCAAGAATTTCATCTCCAAATTGATTATGATTTTAGGTCCATTCAATTGCATCTTCTCTGCTGGGGTTATTACAAGTCACCACAAGCTGTCGTCTGACCTTGCAGTGTACTTACTTCCTTACAGAAAGAAAACAAAAGGAACAAGACCTCCCAGGATAAGGAATGAAAACTGAGACAATGAGGAGCCACTTCTGAGCAAGGCAAATTCCTCATAGTAGGAACAAAATATCACATCAATAACTATATCTAAATTGAATATATAGAATCCTGTATTCATTTATTTTTCAATATTCCCAAAAATTCTTAGAGTGGACTTCAGATCTTTCCTTTGATAAATCAAAATATCAACCCAGTATTTAGAATAAAACCACTGAAACTGTGGCAAAGTTCAATTTCCAGATATATTACAGAATTTTGCTCCTTTAATGATTGTTTGTCTTGAGATATTTCCTTTATGAACATGCTTGAAATCATAATTAGACCATATCCTTTCTGATACATAGATTTGATCTATTCACCCATTTTGAAGTAGGCTTCCAATACTAGAATTATTAAACTTTCATTTTCAAACCCTCTCCTGGTTATCAACTCTCTTCTAAAATTATTGTAGTGCGCATCAGAAGTGGAAATAGCAATCTATGAAAGACCTTACTAGCCTGCAGGTAGTATATGGGGAATTGTAAGAAATTTAACTCTGTTATGTGTTATTCTAGATGGAGCATTGGCAACTTTTTTATGAATATTCATTCCCACTGGATCATGAATTTAATTCTGACCATGCTAATGATCCTGTCTTTCTAAAATTTGCCTAAAATAAAAGTGTACATTCAGATGGAAATTTCAATTTACAGTTGCATTATGTATAAATTATTTGTTTATAATTACATGTTTAGATGAATTGAAATGCAAATCAATATGTTTTCCATTACATAAAGATGACAAAGAAGTTTCTAACAGTCCGAAGAGGCTTGTGTTGGAGACACTTTATGTTTAAATGCAATGTTCGAGATAACAGAAAACCCTGACTTTTCACATCTTGCAACATTACTGATGATAAAAGGAACCAAAAAAAAGAAAGAACTAAGAGGCTTAAAATGATAAGTTAAGTATTTGATATATGAAATATTTGGTGGCAGCAAGGTGTCCACTGTAAATGTCACTGTAGGAAGGACTTGTTTGATTATAAAGTGAGAGATGAGCAAGGGAAAAACAAGTTTTGATTTTAGTAGCATTAGAAGACTACTTGAAACAATAGTAGGAGAAGGCCTGCTTAAAAGTGTTGTCCACTTAAAGGACCTTGTCAAATAGGCTGAGCTTAGAGGTTATGTCTATTGTAATGAACTAGATAGAAAGATGAAAAACCCAAATACATTAAAGTCCAGTTAAGGGACTCAACTTCTTAATATTTTTCACACATTCACATCACTAACTTGGGTGGAGGTAGCTTACATAAGTGTTTACCAGTGGAGGAGGAGTGGACAGTCACATTAAAAGCCAATTGGCTTTCCTCTGAGAGCACTGTTTGAGAAATTTGGCCTTAAATGTTTACAATATTGTTAGTGATCTGACTGTAGTCTGTCTAAGCAAATATCTGATGATATAAACAGGTTCATGTTTATCAGTCAGAGATGTCTCTTGGTGGCACTGCTCATTTTAGGGTTAGATTCATCTCTCTGTAAAAAGAATATTGCTGTATGTTTTAAGACAGCAATGTTTCAAGACAACTTTTCTGTGCCTGGTTTGGATATCAAATTCCTACTACATGCTGTACATGCTGTAATAGGAACAAAATGACATATTACTATGACATTCTGCTGCAATTTAGTGCATTAAGTTAAAGGTAATGACAATTTGTTTATGAAACCCCATGATTTCATTTTCCTTTTCTTTCCCCTGTATCTTACCAGACAACTTCATTTCAAAGTCAGTTCAAATATCTGAATGAACATTACCAATGCCTCTATGCGAACTATCATTTGGGAGAGTAATAAACAGTGAAGATAATTGGGAAGCAGAGCTGCCAGCAGAAGGCTGGACTGGTGCCCCAGGCTGATGAGGTTAGGTGGTTGCATATGCGCTGCTGGTATGCCCGGGAAAGGGCTGGGATGCCAAAAGGGAACACTTGTCGGCATGAAACAGAGCAACCTTCTAAAAAACCTTGGAAGCATTTAGGGTCCAGTAATTGGGCGTATTTGAGCTTGGTTTTCTTCCAAGTAGATTCTTCTCCAAATCTTCCTAGTTTGGAAATATTAATGAATTGTCCTTATTGCTGAGCAATGCATTTTCCACAGAGAGTTGTTCCAGTTGTTTTAATGCATTTGCTACAAATTTATTTACATAGGGTTGTCTCTGGGGTTTTTTTCTCCCCCACTTTCCATGGCAAGTCTAGCAAACAAGCTTAGTATCTGCAAAAAAGGAGTGCTAACCTCATGCATTTTTTGAAAGCACTATTTAAATTGCAGATCTAATTGAACTTGGCCAGACAGCTCAGTTTTCATCTGTTTGCACGATAAAAGTGTATTGTTGCTGTTTGTAGCTTCATAAGCTTTAAAACTAAACAGTAGGATAAACATATGATGATGTCTCTTTCCTGATCCCTGACCTTTCAGAATGGAACTAGAGAAAATAGATAAAGTTTTGTTCTGCTTTCAGGATTCCTGTGTCAGATGTTATGCCCATGAAATATCTGATACAAAACAGAAATATTTAAAGCATCGCAGCTTTACAGATTTTGGATGGTGGGACTTGAATGATAAGCTTAGCATGAGAGAAATATAGACCAAAAGGGAATCTCTGAGGAAATATCAAGGCACTTTGAACAAATCAACAGAAGTATTTAATTTTTTGTCGAAAGTATATTTTATCAAATTATTGTTGAGAAATTAGTCACTGTCTCTATTCAGTACCTACTGATTGATATTCTTCTCCTTCGACATGCCCCCTTAGTCTCTTTTTTGCCACAGCATCAAGTACAGATCGCCCACTGGGGGAGACAAGTAACCTCACACCATCCCTAAGTGGCCATCTTTCTAGCCTATTCAGTTTAATCCTCAATTTCTTCATTCATATATACGATGATTATACTAACAGTGAATCCAATAGGCAACTATTTTACCAAATGCTATCCAATGCCTGAAGTTTGTTGCTCAGGTTTCAATTAATAACTAACTAATGGCTAATTTTAGGACTTACCTCAGGAATGCCATTTGACTTTCTTTACATGAGCCCAAATTACAGAAGATGTGAAGTCTTGCAAAAAAAGCCCGGCATTTTATAAAGCAGAACATTTGCAGCAGCACTAAAATTGGAACAATATTTAGCTACCTAAATGACATACTATAGTTTTTTTTAATGATAACAGCACATAGGAATCTTCGCTACATGAAAAAAAAAAAAAAAACAAACCTGCAATGCTTAGCTGTTTGTCAAGGATCATAAAAGTGAAGTACCTGACCCCATCATCATGCCTTAAAGCCTATAGGTTGCTCTAGAAAGATGAAGAAGATTTGTACCAACAGGAAAGCTTAGACAGGACTGCATCTGAGTTACTTCCTTTTGACAAATCTTAGGCAGACAGTAGGTGAGTTATTGTATGAGAAGTTCCATGGCATAGGATCTATTCCTGTGGTGCTAGACTGAGAGGTGCTCATGCTCTCTGAAAATGGCTGCTATGAAAAAATTTTTATGGCTTGGGTAATAGCCAAGTTATTGGGCCACTTGTAGTGAAAGTGGAGTATCTCTTTTCATTTCCTTCCTCACCCTAAATAATTTGAAATCATAGCCTTTTCCACCACATAGAAGACTGACTTTACAAGTTGGCATGGTGAGTTAAAGTATTTTGGGAGGGATAATCAACACTGTTACAGATGCAGGAATATTAACCATGATAGTGCCAGCATTCTTGGACTCAAACTCATGTAATGGGAAAATCTGAGCAAGCCATACATTGTAGGAAGAACAACAACTAGAGATTGTCATTTGCTTTTATTTTTATTTCAGAATAGAGAAAGGGTTAAAAATAACAGATTCATCATGTTCTTAGCAAAAAAAAAAAAAAAAAAAGTGATGCATGTCAGCATCATGTGGTAGGAAACTTAGGCAAAAAAAAAAAAAGTGGCAAGTTTTTTGCCCATCTGGGAAGGAGAAGGAAAAGGAGTACTGTCATATCAGCAATTGCCAGCGGTATTTTTAAAATGTCATTATGGCAACATTTTTCTTCTGCAAGCTAATCTGTTGAAAGACTGATTAAATTAAAAATAAAAAAAAAAAAAGAAACGAAAAAAAAAGAGGTTGTCAACTAGTCTGAGGGAGAAAGTGGAAGCAGAGAAGCTTGACTGACATGCAGCCATCAAAAGGTCAAAAGTTCAGATCTTGCTCTTGTTTTTTATTATTTCTAATTTATCCCTATACAGAATGAACGACAGGTTTCAAACGGAAAATGAGTGAACTGAAGACTGATATTTCTCAACATGATTCCAAGATGGAGAGTAAATAATTTCATCAGATTAAAATAATTTCACAGTTACAATGTTGTTACTACTCTAAGAGCTCCAGACTCTTTTAACAGTGTCTGACTCCTGAGTATTTCCATACAACACCTTTCTGTTTTCCTTTCTCTTGGAATTGTTAATTAATCATTTTGCGCTCTTCTACATTTAATATCTATCTTTGAAGCATGTGACCTAACACATGCGTCTTTCAATTAGATACGATAGGAAGTCTGTCTTGAAGTAAAAACATGAAATCATCTATAAGCAGCATTGCAATTAGCAGTGAGGCTGGACTGCTTGCTACAGCCCCTTGCATCTCCATGTTGAAGCTGTGCCTGATAACAGACATAAAGATTAGAAGTAGGTCATACAAGAAACTCATGAATAGCCTTGAGTAGCTGTTGGGAAAAGGGTGGGTGGGTGGTAACAAACACAAACTTTAATCTAAAGCAGCAAATAATCCATTGTCTCAAATGGTTCCAAATGGACAGTGCACAGGAGCCCAGTTAAAAGGGTAATTTTTAAAGGGGTACATTTCTGAAAAATGCGAGATGAAACTCCCTTTATTGGAACAGTAGTTAAGAAAAGTAGCTTTTATATGTGCAAAACACAGGAAAAAAAGAGTAGGAATACACCTGATTTCTGGAAAAGACAGTTAACACTGAACCCATCAATGTTCCCAACTTGTTATTAGTGGTCTGTTCAATTAATGACTAAAAGACAGAATAAATTGAGAAATATGACTGCCCTACTGTTTTGCAAGAAAGAAAGGTAAAAGATAATCTATCATGTGCCATAAACCTTCATCACACTTTCCTTCACCTATTGAATTTTAAATTTGTGATTAATAATGCTAATACAACTGAAAATATGTGCAATATGCACAGTAAGTGACTGCATGATGGGTGGACTAGAAACTATATGCTCTGTTCTACTCCTGCCTCTGTCACAGATTTGTGTCTTCTGACAAACCATACACTGGACATGAAGGAATTTTATTGCCAAATACGCAGAAGAGAAACCAGTATGATGTATAATGATACACAAGCAAGCTCTGTTAAAATTTTTGAAACAGCTGATGGCCTGGCTCTTACTAAAATTACACATTGGAAAGTGTCTCTAAACCAGAAAAAGCCATTTGCTATAGCGAGACTGAAGTTGCTAGTGAATTGTGCAGCTAAGTATCTTCAAAATGTTTGCCTGATATCCGTAAATTATCCAGTAGTAGTGTATGGTGTAATTTACAGCCGAGTTTACTCTGCAGTAATTTCCTTGATTACCTATGTCCTGAGTTCCTCCATCTGTAAAGAGAGTATTGCAAAACTTAACTCCCTCCTTTGCAAGTTCTTCTGAGGATTACTTAACTGTGAAGACATTAAATGCTGAATCAGTCCAAGTGGAAATTTTCCCCTAACATTTGTTAAGAGCTGCAAAAGCATTTGTACTTTTACCCCTCCCATACATAACTCATATATATTTGTGTTGGAAAGCTACACTGAGACTAAGAGGAAAGATTCTTCTTCATGAAACTATCGGGACACAACAGGCTTAATCTATAATCCCCTAACTGAGCTCTAGAGAACAAAGTAGAAAATCTGTAGCTGCTTAGAAGTCTTTTTTTTTTACACACATTTTGGCCAGAGCCAATATCTTATTCAGCTTTTCCCTTAAGCATACTTCCATCTTAAACAAAGGAAAGAAGACTCTGATGAGAATCAGGCTCTGTTGTAAAAATTTTTCCTATTTTGTTCCAATGAATATCACACTGATTTTATTGTCTTATGTCTCTGTCCTTAGAGAAACAGAAATTTCCCCCAGGTATTCTTGTTATAATCCTCTCTTATGAAGTCTTTGTCAATAATTGCACCACATTTTTTCTAATGTAACATGACACTATTAACTTTTTAGGATGAAATGAAAAGAATGCCTGAAGAGATACTGTATATTTCTAGAAGATATTAAAATTGCTGCTGAATTACAGTTATAACTATTTAGTTAATTATCTTGGTGAAAATAATAGCTCTGAAATTCTCTCTTTTAGAGAAGAGAAAACCAGCAGTGCCATATGAAATCAAGGAAATTGCACATTTCTAAAACCACTGTGAGATAAGTGCCACTTAGGAAAAAGCATACAAGACTATTGTTTCTGGTTTTTGTTAGGGATCTTGGGTTGGGCTTGAGGTTTGGATTTTTCTTTCTGTTTGTGTTTTGTTGCTGATTTTTCCAAGAGTAAATGAGAATTTTTTCGACTTTGGAGAAGAGATAGATGAGGGAGGACATGACAAGTTTTGAAACTGTGAAGGTGGTGGATAAGTTTCACAGGGAGTGAGTTCTGCCACGGGTAGGTGAGGGAGGCAGGCAGGACCAGTGCATTCAAACAGGTGCCTTCAAGCATGGATATTAAAGGGATGATACAGGGCCATATGTTCCTTGACACAGCAGACATGGATGCTGAGGAAGTGTCAGGCAGCAGATTGCAGGGAGCAACAAGGCTCCTGTGGCATGCTCAACAACAGTTCCTATTTCCACTGCTGGAGACAGCATTGTGGTGCTGGGAATATGCGGATCAGCACCTGTGGAGATTTCTTAAGTTCTTCTGTTCTTAAAAACATTTAATTTCATCCTTTAATAAACAACATTCTGTGGAAAAGGTGAAAATACACAAAGTTATATTTAGATATGGTGATATGTGACAAACAAGATCAAGGGAAACTGAGTACTAAAAAACATCACATGCATTTCTTATTTAGCTTCACTCTGTTATAGATGTCTGTGGCTTTGGACCACAAAATTACAGCATAACCCTCTGATATACTAAGAATTTGTGCTCCTTGTCAGAGTTTACCTGTTAATATGCAGAAGGTGTTGACTACAGCATGCTAATTTTATGTGAGAGGGAAGGACAGAGGCCAGAACACAGAGACAGTTGTTGCAGAAGCAGCCAAAAGACAGTGTGCCTGGTGGCATCTGGAACATAGCAGCCACCCAGGTGACCTTCCTTCCCATCAGTCTCGCTCACACAGCTTCCCTCAATGCTTTTGGAAGCACTCAAATTTCAAGTATGCTTTATTATTCCCAGTCACATTCATTTGTGTGAACAGACAGTACAGGCAGATCCAACAAACAACTTTGGCCAGTTCTGGTGCTGTCTGCACTGGCATTTTATATCTCTGTTTTGTTTCAGGACACTAGTCTTTTGATTATCCATACTGTCCCAGGGAGAAAGCAGCACTGCATATGTCCTGTCACAAGTTCTATGCCATATGAACGTGAATGAATCTTTCCTTCCCTTTTCCCCTTCCTTTCCTTTCCTTTTTCCTTCCCTTTTTCCTTTCCCTTTTTCCTCCCCTCTTGCCTTCCATCTTGCCTTCCCTTTTAGCTTCCCTTTTGCCTTGCCTTGCCTTCTCTTCCCTTCCCCTTCTTCTCACAGTTAGAAAAGGAAATTTAGCCTGCAAGCATTCAGTCTCTTACCTCCATACATGCCAGAATATGCTGACATGTTGAGTCTGAGCTCCGCAATACTGCCAAGTTCAACCTCGTCAGTGCTAACAGACAAAAATATTACATTTGCCAGAATTCGGACCTTTACTCCAGAGTGAAATTTTGGCTTTTTCATCAACAAGCACCATTCTAGCCATAAAAATGATGAAATTCACAATTAAGATTTTGGTTTTAAATGAATTTGTCCAAGGCTGGACATTTTCAAGAAAATTAGATGATATATGCAACAGCATAGTGAAACCTGCTCTGCCTCCCTACTTTTCCTGATTCCTGTTCTGTCATCTATTCTGACATTTCATTCTTATTGCAACTGGGTAGAAGAAGGGGGTTGAGAGGTCCACATCCCACCAAGGGAATATCTTAAACATTTTTTATAATGGGGGAAACTCTCTGCTCTTTCCTTTGTGTAGGAAAGAGGAATAAAAAATGGCCTGAGCAAAATTACTGGAATGTGTGACATTCTGTACAAGAGGAAAATGTGCAATGACCAACTTGCTATTTTCTCCAGAACAAATGGCTATCTAACATCATAACAGAAGAAATTCACAACCAAATCAAAATGTCAGAGTGATAGATAGTGCTTCAGTGCTTAGGACTGTGGTAAATTTTTTTTAGACTTGTCTGTGCATTTCAAAGGTCAAATCCATTTCCAGTGACCTACATCTCGTATGTGTACAGTGGGTCTCCTGATGGCCAGGTGCAATGGAAAGGCCAGTCATTCAGGACTCTGTACTGTGTGTTGTTGCTGCCACTTGGGTCTTCTAAAATTTATGCTAAAGGATAACTTACTTTGATAATTTTTCTATATGGTGTTCATAAATGAAGAACTGATGCCTCTCAGTGACAGTTAGTTATCATCTCACCATTCTGTCATAATAGATCATGCTGTTTCAAGAAGCATCTGAACCTGAGTTTCCATTTCAATAAAGAGATTTATTCACTCCTAGAAGACTGTTGAATTGAAGGATTCAATATCTGCTGATGAAAACCTCTGTTAAGGAAACTTTCCTGCACCCAGCTTGAGCTGTTACTATGTTATTGCACCACAATTACATTATTTTAAGGATTGAGATGTCTGAGACTCCGCTATGGGAAACCTAATGTCAAGCCAGTAAGGAAACCTGGTCTGACTGTGTCAGTGTGGTGAGGGTAGGGAGTCAAACAGTGCCCCTGTAGAATCACTGGAACAGCCCACTGGGAAAGGGCTTTGGCTGTGTGTCTGTGACTGCCAGAGTGGCTCCAGGACGGTCAGACAGAAAAGCTTCCTTAACGCCTCTACAAAACAAGTACAACTGATTTCTTACTTCATTTGAAATTTTCAATAGTGGGCTGGAGAGGATGTCAATTTGAAGAGGAAAGGTAGCAAGCATGCTGTAATTTACCAGATAACTGAGGGGTCACACACATATATAACGTAGTTAAAGTGAATGAAGCCAAAGTTAATTCAAACTTCCAAATGAAACTCAGCATAGAAGAAAACCATTCTATCATCTTGTCTAAATCACTTTTTCTGAAGGTATGCACTTAATATTTCATACTGCAAAATACTTTCTGAAAGTCATCAACTACTTTCAGTTTCTACAGATTGTCGTAAAACTTTTTGTTCCTTGAAAACTCCAGCTCTTCCAGGGGTCAGAACCTTTATTCTAAAAATAAAAATGGTCCAGAAGTTCGGCTTTCTGCTATAGAGATGGAAGTACCGTGGTTTTAGAATTGCAGGCAATGTTTCATTAAGAAATGCTGGGATTTGTTGTGACTGTTGTTTGATTGTTTTATCTTTCTTTTAAAAATTTCAAAATCCTATTTTGAAGCACTCGAGATCCTGTGAGCGGAAGCTGTGCATGATGAGAAATAGAAAGTTCCTTAAAAGACTGTCTGATAAGCTCTAAAGTAAAACTGAGTTGTCTTCACTTTGAGGTTATCTGCAGAGATTCCACTACTAAACAATAAGTTCTCCGGAAATTTAAAATATAAAAGCCAGGCATTTGTGATGATTTTAAGAACACGTGTGCTATCATGAAAGATAATCATTCCATCTTCATGGAGTCACAGGCTTTAAAGGCTAGAATTTACTTCCTGAAAGACACAAGCTAGAAAACTTCACTCAATACATTTTGTACATGGTATTTCCTTTCTTTAAATGAATTTCCAGTAGTATTAACTTGATAGGGTGATTAAAATAGTTTCCATAGACAGTTTGAGGGAATGTCATTCTTTGAACGAATGCGTACACTATTAGTCAAACTCTTCTCTAGTGAACCTGCACTGAATAGGAATTACAGATGCCACACATGCTGCCCCAATGGTATGTGCTGGGAAAAAGGACAGCAGCAGAGTATGATTTGTTAGCACCTACACTCAGTAAACATAGGGCTTCTGTGAAGCAGCCCCAGCTCACACTGGCAGGAATCTGTCCTTTGAGTCAACATTGTCTTCCCTGAAACTGCGGCTTGTGAAGAAAACAAGGCAATAAACACAAACAAACTAGTACCACATATTTGTGATTTAGTGGTCAGCATATGAAACTGCAGAGAGGTGAGCAAGACAGCGTATTTAACCCATCCAATAGACTGAACCACTACAGAGAAAAGGAAGCAAGGCTTTTTGTCTTAAAATCTTATATTTTCTATCTTAGAAAAGATTCCCTGAGTCTTATGTATCAAAGTAGGTTTCTTTTTCTGCCTCAGATCATGCTCTGTCAGTTTTTTAGTTTGTTTTTTTTTTTCTCCTAGACAGTTTACATTTTTCAAATTTTAACATCTCCAGTACAGTGACACTTGGAATACATCCTCCCTTTGCTCTTTTTAATTACCAGTCTTTCTGTAAAATGGAAGGGTCCTTTCCCAAGATGTCAACAGACTGAATTGGTACAGTCTAACGCTCTGAATTTCCCAGCTTGTCAACATATACAGCCTGTGATATAGCTGAGCACTTGCCTGCAAAAGGATATAACTCCACTTCTTTTTCAAGACTTGATGTAAATCTCCTCTAGAAAGGATCCAGGAAGAAAAATGTCACTGTACAATCACATAAAGGATGTACACTATCCAATGCACTATCTGTGGTCCTGATGTTATACCCCAAAATCCAGTGTTTTATTTCCACAGTATTGCCAGCACAGCCTGCCCTCCTCTTATGAGCTGGATTTCTTGCTGCCTTGCCAGAGCATTGCACAGTGTGATGATGAGGGCCCTGGGTGCAGGCAGAGCTAAGAAACAAGCAGGCAGCCAGGAAGGCTACTTCATCTCTCTCAGTGCCTTTGCACATACTGAGAGCAGCCAAGTCATCTCCCCCAGAGAGTTCCATGCTCCCTCCTGTTAAAGGTTCATCAGCTCTTTACTGTCCCAAGAAAAAGAAAAGGGAAAAAAACCTTCTAACTGGCTAGATGATTAAGCTAACTACTGCATGAGCTGCAATGAAAGACTTTTATAACTAGCTATTTCTGTAGGGAAAAGGGAGTCAAAGCATGCTGTGAGAAGCCGCTGTGGTCATCTCAAGGGGAAGACAGAAAAAAGATTGTCATGTGTCTTAAATTCCATATTGTCTAAGAGAAAGGTTAAATGTCATTATTTTCTTTGAGTCAAAAAACTTACAGGGAGGTGAATAAATGTTTGTTACTTTCTCTCTCCTTGGTCTCATTTCCTGTCCAAGAATGGAGGCGGATCAGCTGAGCCATAGCACCCTCAGCACAGACACTACAACATTCATCTCGGTGCTGATGAGATGTTTATGTTAAGGCAGAAAATATGCTGTTTATTTAACTCAGATACAACCATATGACCTTCAGATGGCAACACCACGATCAGCTTTGACAGAGGAACAGACATGATCAGACAGCTGTAAAAAGTCCAGAAAAGTTCTTGTAATGGAGATAATTCCTTCAGTAGTGGCTTATTCACTGTCCACAGTTTGCAGCTGCAAAATACTTCAGTTACAAAATGTTTTTAATAGCTGTAGGTGGTGTGACTTTAAGCCAATATCTGATTAAATGGCATGGCATATTTTAGGAGAATTAATGTCAGCTGTAACAGAGAAAGTAAGAAATCTTTGTTTTTTGTAAAATAAAAGTAATTATTAAATGACTGAGTTCTTTTCTATCTGAATCCTAGGAGTGCTAGGAGCTCTCTTTATGAATGAGAATATTTTCTGAAATCAGGAAAACTTTTAGCCATGTAAGGGAACCCTGAACTAGTAATGATTATAATTATTTTATAGCACAATGCTTTAGTGCTTTTCCAGTGTACATTAGTAGGATATTCTGAAGTGAAACTCATAATTCTGAAATGAAAAAGGAAAATGCATCAGTGAAGAACCTGTGTGTTGAAGTCAACACCTATCTAGTCATGCATATATATATGTAGTACATGTGTATGTGTATCTTTCTATAATTATGTTATCACTGCATAGAGAAAGTACACATACAAGGATACAAGGGTTCAGTGGGAAAATATGGGTAAAAACTTTGCTCCCACCAAGTACCTCATTTGTTCTGCTTACATGGAATTGTAATACTTCTTGTAAATAACTTTCATAGTAACAGGAAGTTTTATAGAGGATTTCAGAAGTCTTGCCTTTGCTCTTGACTGGATTCCTGCTCTGTAAGGACTACCTGTCAAATTCTCTGCAGTGAAGGCCAGGCCACACTTAAGTTCTAAGAGCTGCTGTAATTTCCTCTTGGAGGGAACTGGACCTTACCTGACAGCTCTTGATCATCTTCATTTAAGCTCTCAGTTGCCAGTGTTTTCAAACTAAAGCCCCAGATTCAAATCGTGTCAACAGTACCCTACCCAACCTTAATATTTAACATTCCAGACTCAAGTTTTTTTCTTTTTTTCTTTTTTTTTTCCAACTTGAATGCAATGAAAATGATTAATTCTATTATGGCTATAATTTTTTCATTCTCAGGGTACATCATGAGGTGAGGGACATCTGGAAGAGGTGTGCAGAACTTGGTTCTGATTTCAGGCTCCATGCAAACTCTGGCAGGAAATTGCAGTTTTGGCAACAGACAGTGTATAGTTGAAAGCATAAACAAAGATTTCTTTATTAGGTGAAAATCAAGGAAAACAACTGTGAGACTTAGTATATCTTCATGTTTCATACACATATTGTCAGAAACTGTACCTTAAATGTAGGGAAATTGAACATAATTGTTGTATACGTATATGTGTGTTTGTGTGTGAGCATATACACACACACACACATATTTAATCCAGCAGTTGAATGTCAGAAAGTGAGTCTGACTGCTGTCAGCTGCAGTCCCAAGTGACAAGGACGAGGGAATTAAGTGAAATCTAAAAGTTATTGGGGCAGAAAGTGCTGCCCACATTACTCCAAGGGAGCAGTCTCTCCTAAAAGACAGGCTGCCCTCTGTGTGCACCAGGAACTTCTGACAGTTCCTACCTTAAGGTCTGCAACAAAGGGAGTTACAAAAGGCTTTGCTTGAGGCAATAGCTTCACTCATTATCAGTGTTGCACCCTTGTTCAGAACACCTGAATTCCATGTGGGTTGAATGTTTAAAGCTCCTCTTGCCACTCTTTATATTAACTTTAATTGACTGCCACAAAGCAATAATTACCTGTCCTTATATGAAGTCAGATGTAACACAGTCTCAGAAGTGTGAAACAGCCCTCTTCAACACTATGCAGGTGGCAGCCCTGGCCACAAATACTCACTGCTTTATGATTCCTGCCATCCATTATGCACAGTGGCACTAATGTCGACTCATTTCTATATTGAGTACAGCCTGCCAGTTGTGAAGTGTCAAAGAAAATGGCATGTTTACTTTTCCATCTGCTCTCCTAAAGCAGCCTTATTCTAGCTATCTGCTGTATCATAGTAAGGGGGAAAATTACAGCATTAAAGAGTTAAAATCCAGGGAGATATTCAAGACTGAGTATTTTAGGATGTCCTTTGCTTACTTTATAGACAACCAAATAATTTTGCATAGCATAATAGAGAGGAAATGTAGATGGGGTCAGGTTCCATTAAAGCTGTGTTTGACACATTTCTGTGGATTAAAGAGCTTCCCTTCATTAGAGAGCTTCTCTTTATTGGACTAGCAGTACCCTCAGCTAAGTTGCAGCAGCAGCAGCACTACCACTGTCACAAATTATGGACCTGGAGTCTTTGAATTCTTATTAGGCTTGACACTGGCTGCACAATCCCTAACCGGGGCCAGCAATGAGAACCTCTCTTCCTATCAGAAATATATGCCTTTCCTCTGCAATAGACAAGTGAGGGCAGAGGCTTCAGGTAATTAACTGAAAACAGAACTGTAACTAATCTGTTTATCTAATTTTAACCAGATGTGCTAAGGCAATCTTGCAGAAGAAATCAAAAGAAATCAGAACAAGCATCACTGCTTCAGTGAACTTTGGGGACTTCTGAGCTTAGAGGTACATGTACAGAGACCAGAAAAAAAGGATAGTAGATTGCAGACCTTTTTCCCTGTTATGAGCAGGGTAGTGAAGTGAGACTAGTTTTCTTTCCCAAACTGTTTATTTTTACTTACCTTGCTGGGCAATCTTACAATATGAGAGTTCAGACCACCATATTCTGTTCTGTGTAGGGTAATTTGTTGGATGTATGAAGTACAATTATACATTTCAGGATATGAAATTACATATGAAATAAAATATCATAGTTCACTGCCCCGAGAACTAAAAGAGTGCTGCAGTCACTGGCACTGGCATTGACAGATTGAAGAATCCAGTTCAGCACAACTTGTATTGAGTTCTTCCGCTCCTATAAATAATATGAAAAATCTCAGACTAAAATCTCCAGGATATAAGGTTTTTATAAAACAAAAGATGCCTATCAGAGAAAATAGGTCATAATGAAACAAAATTATCCTCCCTAGATCTTTTACAAAGAATGTTAAGTGTCTCACCCTAATGCTGTATTTGAACAATGTTCTGATTTTATATTGTTCTTCAATGTTAAATCAATGCAAAGATTTTCACTTTCCGTGTCCTCTCCTTTATCTTTGTCTTCCAGAAGTTTGTTGTCAAACTTCATATTCCTTCATGTTGTCGTGGTTTTGCTCTGGGTCAATTTTTCTCACACCCCCCACACAATTATTATAAATTGAGAGAAGGTTTATGCAGACAAAAAAGACTTGATTTGGGAAAATAATATTAACATTTATTACTAGCGAGCTAAAACTAAAGAACTACATCTCAATAATTCTAATTAGGTAAAAGTACTATATATTTACAGAAATACTTCTCCCCCCTTTTTATCAGTCTAAGGAGGGGAAGCAATCTCATTCTCCATTCTTGGAACTCCATGTCTTTTCAATAACTCTGCAGCACTCTAAAGCTCTTCCTCTGTTATGTCGACCTCAGGGCTGGGCCTACCCCCTCCTGGGCTAAGATTGGAGGATGGGGGGTTATCCAGGCCCTGAAGGGTCTTCCGTGGACTGCAAGGGGACACTTGCCTACCATGGATCTTCACCACAGAGTCACAGGGGATAATGGTTTTTGAGTCCACCCCTGTTTCCTGTGGGGTCCCTTCCTACTGGAGAACAGTCCTTAATAGACTTCTCCGATGTGAGTCCATCTCTTGAACAACAGGTCTTCCATTTTCTGCTGTCTCTCAGGGCCACAAATTTAGCTGCACCAGCATGGATCCTTCACTTGGATCCCAACTCAGGATCACAAATCTCCATCAGCAGCATGGATCTCTCACTGAGATCCCAAGCTTACCCGAGCTGTCTCACTCCAATATAAGCCTCTCTTAGGGTCACAAATCTCCATCAGCAGCATGGATCCCTCACTTGGATTCCAGTATCTTACCCGAGCCGTTCTGCTCTGGCGTAAGTCTTTCCATGGCCTGCAAGCCTTCAACTGGACTCTGTTTCATTTTAGTCCTTCTCATGATGTCTTGGCTTCCTCATGTATTTACTTACTTCAATGTAAACTCCTCTATGGGCTGCATGGGGGTCTCTTCACCCCAGTAATGTTCCACAGGTGGCAGGGATTTATTTTTCAGTCTTTTCTCTGCTGAAGGGAGAGAGAGAGAGAGAGAGAGAGAGGGGGGAGGAGCAGCCCCTGTCTTCGAACTTCTCTTTTCTACTGCAGCTTTGGCCTAGAATACTTTGTTATCTCTCTGCTGGAATTTCTTCTGCAGCGTTTCTCGTCCAAGCAGTCAGTCCTTCTCTAAGTTTTTTTCTCTACTCTCATACAGGAGAGAAGGGGGGGTTCAGTGCCACACCTCCATATCCCAAATCACTTTACCTGAAAAATGTAGATAAAGGCAATTTGGCTTTTTAAAAGTTTTTGCTTTTGCTTTTCTTATTCATATCATCTCCTGTCACATCTTTCTGCCACCTTGCCAGCACAAAATATTGCTGACAGAGGTGTACAAAAGAAGGTTTATGAAGACGTTGAAAGGCAGAAGAGAATTTTATTACAAAAGATGAAAAATTTGAATCATCTATAAAAGGATTAGATTGATGTACCAGCTGATTGATACAAGGCTATTAAAGATTTTTGTCTATTTGATCTGATAAAATAACATAATTTTTCTCAAATTCACTTATGCAAATTCCAATATTCTATAACTGAATATTTTTTCCAGATTGTAGGTAATAATTAAAACAAAATACACACACCTTGAAGTACAAGTATGTAATTTTTGTTGCAAGAAATTTCCTACTTGGTATGGGGGAAAACCTGACTTGAAGAATGGTGTTTTAGCTTAGTTAGGTAGTTCTGAATTTAAACAAAAAAACTAATTGAAAATAAAATTTTGGTTGGGAATAATAGTTGAAAGACAAATTAATAGGTAACTCTAGCAGTAGGAGAAAAAAAAAGCAAGTTCATTAAGTGTATTGAAACTTGACAGGCTAACAAGCAGTTTTAGTTTGAAAATGCTGACACCCTTATTTTCAATATACAATTTAACAAGTACGGGTTTTAAAGTCTCTTTCCTTTTCATTGAAAACCAGCCTACACTACTTAGGAGAAGGACATGAAAAAGGGCTAAAAAAATCCCATTGTGGGCTGACATGAAATTTTTCAGGTTATATTTTTCTGGAGAACTTGAATTGTCTGTTTGACTAGGCAATTGCTAGTTGCCCACCTTCACTGCACAAAATAAATACACAGTGCTGTGCATTATATAGTGTTTTCCACAATACAACGTCTTTTCAGTAATTCCCTGAACTTCTGAAGGCACTGAAGACACTTTGGACATATTCACTTGGTTTGCGATGTGGATTGTTGTGTCCATGATATAAATATTATATATGTAGCATACTGGTGCAGTAGAATTAGTGAATGACCTCTTTTCCCACTGGAAATGTAACTAAATTAGAAAGGGTATTGCCTAGCTTTTGCATCAGATGTACAAAAACAAATTAGCAATCTTCTGTCAGAAGCAGTGACAAAAAAAGGAACTTTGTCATTACAGAGTGGCAATTGTTGTATATTTCATTTAAAGATAATGTACCTTTTTACAGCAGTTTTCAGTTTTGAGAGAATTACAAACAACATTTGCCAGAAAAATTTCAGGCTTCATTTTGGCCTTGGATCATGTTACCTTTCCCATATTTCTTATGCTTTGTGATACTTGTAACAATGGATCAGTGAAAAATCTTACCTTGAAAGGATTAATGTATGATAATTATGAGTTATTTAAAAAGCTGACCCACCTCTATTTTTTTACCTGCATCAGTATACAGATGAAAAGAAGTGATGCTTGATGAAACAGGGTTTTTGTCTATGGATCTACGACAAAGTTTGAGTTCGCATTGACTATGCAACCTGAGATGACAGCAAATTTTCTTTAACTGGCTTTTCCCCTACCTGTCATTACCACATTTCTCTTAAATTACAGAAGTGTGCTACTTTTGTATCAGATACAGGATTGTAGGCACCACTTGCTTAATGTTAATGGCAATAACTTAATATTTTTAAAGTGTGGACTAATTTTATTGCCAGTGAAAACATTAGCAATTATTCATGCTAAGATAAGAGCAATAAAAATCTAATGATTCAGGATGTATGACTGACAAAAAGATCACAAAGGAATTTTCCTCTTGCTTACTTATATTTCACATAACATAAATGATCAGATACACTACAGGATTTTGGAAGCTCTTTCTGAAATGCTGAGTCTGATTTATTGCCAGAGGCAAAATGCCAGACTGGATGCATCAGGATCCTGTCTGCTAAGAAACTCTTTGGTTTCTTTCAAGAGCCCGTCCATATGCACATTCGTACCATAAGCATATGTATGCTTCTCTGAGTTGTAGATTTCTCAGTTTTAGCAGTATCCACTATCCAGGGTCACTATCATGTTCTCCTCCTTTCCTGACACAGACTGAGGCCACCTCTGCTCACCTGGGAATAATTTGTGGGTAGGTTCTGAGCAGCCACCTTAGCAATTTGGCCTTCTTTTGCAGTTTAATTGCTTCCTTTTGTGATTTGTTTGTCTTGTTTTCTTTTCAGAATTCGTTTTAGTTCTTATATATTGAATTTGCCTTTCCTCCTTTCTCTACCCACCTGCAGGCAGGAATGTTCTTTCATTTTATTCTTATCCACTGTGTTTCAGCTTGTTCACAGTTATGAGGAGATGTGTCTTCCCTGAAGCCAGTCATGGTCTTTTTCCAGTGGAAGTACTATTGGGCTTCAAATATAGGGCAGACAGATGTGCTGCTCCCCACCTCAGAAGCTCTTATTCCTCCATCACCTAGAGATTCTGCACTGCAGGTGTCTAAATTTGGATGGGAAGACACTCATCTGAGGGGTTTATATACCTACCTGGAGCTTCAGAAAAAGTTATGCCTTCAGTGTGTCTACCATTTTCAAGAATAGTAAGCTTTTGATGACCTGGATGGGATCCCTTAGGTAAGCATCTTCTATAGCTTTTCTTTCATGGGCCCTTAAGAAGGCTAAGGAATGTCTTGCCCAGGGTAGTTGTGATTTCTCTACACAGAAAAGGTGGTTCTAATTGCATGTCCCATTCTTCTTTTAAAATATGGAAGTCCTACAGCCTACCGCATCTAGACCAAGATATCCCATAAGATACATTTTGTGTATCATTGGTATTCCCCTTTAAAATAAAACCAACCAACGAACCAGACTGTGTGTATGCTTGTGTGTGAAGATGCCTGTGATTCTGTGATCTTATTTCTTCAGGCTGTTCCTATCTATTTCTGGGGTTTCAAACTTTTGTCTTTAAATTAAAAAAAATGAATTGTGAGCATCCAAAGATGGTGGACATCTGATTAAAGATGGAGAGTAACATCCCATTTATTTCTCAGAGTTCTTATTCAGAATGATGACGGAAGAAGTAGTACTTTAGCCAATGTTACTGCCACTTCTAAAAGCAAGGGACAAAGGTGTCAATCATGGCTGCCATGTTTCTGTAAAATTTGCCTATGCTGTGTATGTGTTCATGTCCAGCAAATGAATTCCAACATTTATGTTATGTTCTATTATTCTAGAAATTACACAATCTTACTTTTCTTCCCTGGATTATCTTTTTTTTTTTTTTTTTTTTTTTTTTTTTTTTTTTTTTGTGGGAGGGGAAGTGTAAAAAATAGGACAAGACAAGGGAAGCCTAGACATATGGCAACCTTAGCTCTCAGAGATATTGTATTCCAGTCATACAAAGGTTGGTTATTATGTAGATTTTTTTCCACTCTTACTGTAAAACTAATTTTTCAGTCATTGATACTAATAATCTAGTAACATTTTGTCCCTAACCTGCACTTACTTCTAGGTATCTTTTTATTTCTTTTAGTCAAATTCCTAACCAATACATTTTGAATAATGCATAAACTGGATTGTGAAATTCCCATGGATGTTTAGCTGCAACCCCTAGAAGTATAAATTGGCTGTGTTGTGTTTTGGTTTGTTTTTTTTTTTTAATCACAGTCAGTTGCAAAGGCGAAATGACCTGTTTGATTTGGAACACTCATTATGGGTGTTAAGGAGAAATGCTTATGTGACTTGAGTAAATTAGTGAGAATTGGAAGTCTCTAGGTAATCTTCGTTTTATTTTGGCCTTCCAAAATGCATTATACAAGGATGTTTTCCAAATATTCATTATGGTTTTAATCCAATTCAGTCACATCAGAGCTGCACATTTCTTTGATAAATTCTTGATTGCATTAACTGAGAGAGTCATACTTCAACCAGTTGCTGGAATCGTTTTCACATTCAGAACATACTGTCAATACACATTAAATATGAATCTGTAAGAACAGGATCCTGAGCAAATGTTTTTCTGATGGCACTTTCTTTTTAAACCAGTGCAGCGAAAGAAACAGTTCACAGTACTGCACTTCATATGTTTATGTATTAATCCAGTAGTCAAGTCACTTTCCCATGGATTTGAAAAATCCAGGTTAAATTCTCTCCTTTGCATTTGGGAATTTACATCTTCTATATTCCAAGTGACTATGCAAGCTACTAGAGTATTCTGGCTTGATACCAGAATATAAAGATATTTGCAAGTTCTTACACTTCACAGAAAATAATTCTGAAGTAATTAGGGCAGGAATAAGGAGCACAAGTTGAAGCAGGACACCCTAGTTGAATAATTAGAACTTTCTTGGAAGAAAAAAAAATCCCATCTCACCAAGGTGAGGTGTCCTGAGGGCTCTTTAATATGAGATACATCAAGTTTTTTTGGAGTAAAGACTGGCTTATAGGATGCTTCTATCAGAACTTCCACTGCTGTACTAAAGGAACTTACTACCAATGGTAAGCATTTTTTCAGAGGAGCTGGCTTCTTATCATTTTTCCTAATTTACCCTGCATAATCCTAAATACAGTACAGAAAACCAGAACACTACTGCATGGTTCAGTAGTCCATTAAAAAAATAACTAAACTTGACCTATTGCAATATTAATTCCAATCAACTTCCAAAAGATAAGTCTGAGTCTTCCTCTGTGACAGGTTCCTCCATAGCCTTTCAAAGAGATCGACTTCAGTGTTCCTCCCATGAGGAGCCCAACTGCTTATGTAGGCAGGGTGACACTAGCTTTCTTTGGCTAACATTTTCTGCTCATACTGTCCCTCAGAACTTTTGTCCATTTTTTGGATGTAGTTTCTGCACAGTTTTGCAGGGTTGCCAATTCAAAAAGTACTTCCTTGCAGGAGAAGATTATTCCAAAAGTGAGGAGGTACAAAAATTTTACTCAGCCCACTTTTAGAGCACTCATTCAGGTCATTATATCCCTCAGTATGCCAGCTTTTAACTAGCTTTTGGTTAGTGAACATACTGCAGCTGCATGCATAGATCGGTCATTTACAAGCTGATTAGAAAGGGGTCTGGGGCAAGGCAAAGCATGTCCCGGTGAAAATAGAGATATTTTTCCTGCACCACCCACACATTTGGAGTGGGGATATAGGCAGTTTTCTTATTTCATTCTAAGTCCAAAGAAATTTGAAACACTTAATTACAAGAAACTATATGTAACTGGGGAAATTAATCTAAACCAGAGAACTCTGATACGGCCAAGAGGAATGGAAATAGTCAAGCTAAGTATATGTAAAGAATGCACTTATTTTATAATGTTTTTTCTCAAACTGAGAGGCATGCCTTTCTCATTGAAGTGGATGGAAATACGATTGAGGCATGTGCTGTGACGAGGCACAAAGGAGATGCTAACTGGTTGTGAGTGATGCATAGGATAAATTAGTTGTGATACATTCTTTGGCAATGTTTAAATTCAGGCAAAGCTGAATTTTTTTTCATTCCACTGTGATCCTGCACAATAGAATTATATTCAGTAATATGCTTACTGCATAAGTGTACTATTTTTGATTATACCAAAAGTATGACAGTTTTTGGAAGGTCTTTTTTGCCTATTGTCCTTATCCAGACTTCAAGAAATGTTCTTCTTGCGCCTATACAATAATTTAAAAAAAAAAAAAATAAATGCTAGATTAAAGGCTGTCATAGTTTGACCCATATTACATTGAGTGCACCTCATTTTTTCTAAACCTGGAAGCTATAATCACCTCCAGGTCAGTTTAACATATAGGTGGGAAACTGCTTTAAATACTACGTGTTGCAGGCACAAGGGAACCAGCTATGAATGAACCTTCATCTGCAGAAATCAAATTAGTTTGTCCTTTGAGATAAATAGGGGAAGAGAAGAAGGAAAAAGTTAATACCAGGTATAAACTCTTGAAAAACTTGCATCTAAGCACAGGATTAAGGATTTGGTTCATGCTGATCAGTTTGAAACATTCTTGAATAGGATGGCTTGAATCTAAGTAATAAAACTAAAAAACTGGACTTTGAATTGATGAGTTTGGAAGCACATAGAGTTTTGTTTTTAATCTTGTTGTAAAGTTCATAGCTAGATCAAAGCACAGAGTTGGGGGCAAGATGATTTCCTGTCCTGAATGTTTTTTATGATTTATAGTAGCAGAAATTAATCTTAAAATGTAATACATCTACATCCTTCACTTCTATGCTAGATTCCTGCTCCAACATAAATAGATGCAGTCTCCTTTCAACCTTCATTTAGAGGTACAGTTTGCTTTAGTGCTCCATCACATTTCCAGGCATCAGTAGTAATCTTGGGAATGGTGCACTACAAGAGTCAGCTTCTTTGCATTAGAGGTTACCTGCATTTTCACCCATGCAAAGAAAATTTCTTTCTGATTAACTAAATCCGTTTTAAGTCCTAACTAGTAAGAGTTCCCAAAAAGCAGGAAAGGTGCAACAATCAAGCTGACTAATACAGACTAACACAGAATAAGAACATTCACACTTCTTGTGAACATTATCCATGTAGTGATAAATGTTTATCCATGTTCATGTGCAAATGTAGAATATCAAGTCTTGTTCTCTATTATTGCTTGCAATTGCCAGAAACAGCTGAAATATCTGTGTGGCCTTTTTTTCAGATTTATGGCATTTATGAGCTGTAGATATCAGATGTTTTCCAAACAGTGATATCATTTAATCGAAGAAAGACAACACTAAAATTGCCTTAGCAATAGTGGGTGCTACTCTGTTCTTGCACAAAAAGCTCTTGAGTTCAAAGTGGCTCAGTGAACCTTAGTTCTAGGAAGATTCAGAACTACAGGAATTTGTATTTCTTCTTCAGTGCCAAATAACAGGCATTTGAAATTTCCTCTAAGGTGAATCTTTTTCAGTGGAGAAGGCATGGAGAAGAAGCATGGAGGGAGGCAGAGTGAGTGCCTCTTAGAAGAGTACATGTGAAATTCCACTTTGAGAAGCATAATAAGGAACTGCTCACGGTAATGTAAAACAGGGCCTCTGACTTGTTTAGTTGATCTTAGTAAAACAGGCTCAGTAGTGAACTCTTCACTGGAGCTAAATACAGGAATCCATACACTCTGAAAGTATGCACACAGGGGCACAGGGCTGCCACATTGTTTGTGCAGAGGGACCCAACACGAAGAGCTGGCAAAGCGGTCTCGTTTTGCAAGCACAGTTACTTGAAGCTCCCCAACCATGATGCATATGTGTTGTCAGCTTAAGGCAGCTAGCCCCAGACTTGGAATAAGCTGGCTGTGTGCCTGCCATTCGCCCAGGCAGGGGGCTGGAGTGGGGGACTGCAATGCCTGATGATTCCTACTGACAGCAGTTGCCTTGTTGGATAGCAAATGGCAGAGTCTGCTTTTAAAATACTCCCTCTTTCACTTAATGACAACTCTCTGTATGTCAGAGACGTTTTTAGTGGCTAAAATATCCCATGATATAACAACATTCTTTTTCTCAGTTATTTAAAGAATTTATTTCCCCTGTTTTCAGTAGAAAGGAGGAGTTTGCTTCCTTATTTACTAAACGTTACCATTTGAAAGAAGAATGAACACTGCTGAATATGCTGCATGGTACTGTTGGATTTAGTATGCCCACATTATACTTATTATTCTTTTTATTATTCTCCCTGATGCTGCTGAAGCACTTAAAGCTCCCAGTAAAAGTGATATTCAACTATGCTGACTACCATACAAACAAGACTATCCCGTTCATAAGGTATTCTTCTGTAATTTCTTCTGTCTCTGCATGTTACAATTTATTCATATGCCTACTGAGTTTCAAGTCAGTGACAATTTACTCTTCCATTAATTTCTCAAGTCCTGCTTGAATATTTGTTCAGAGTTGCTTTAATTCTCTGTCTAGAAGATGCTTTTTAACAATATTAAAGGTGATTTCACATGGCAATATAAAGCTCTATAATGTGTATTTTCCACATCCTGTTTGAGGAAGTGACCAGGATGTAGTAGTTAGAAAGCAGAAATACTGTGGAATCAGGGAAAAAAAAAAAAAAAAAAAAAAAAAAAAAAAAAAAAAAGGCTGATTTTGCAACATTTCTGATGCAGACAAGTCAGGAAATCAGGAAGCACAATTTTTTCTAAAGAAAGCATGCTGTTGTTAGGCAATCTTTTGCTTTGCTTCTGAAACATTTATCTACTCACTAACCCATAATTCTCACTAGAGAACAGATCAGAAAAGAAAGATATTTTCCTTAATTTTTTCTGATTGGGAAAAAACACAGACTCACAAAATCTGAGCAAATAACAAAAAAAAAAAAAGATGAGTGAAAAAACAAAATATGTTTTCATACAACATCCATATATCAAAAATATGAAATATCCTCAATGGCCACAACATTCTCTGGTAATTCCTGGTTTATTCTTGGGTGTGTTGTATTCTGAGAAATCTTCTGCATGCGACACAGATGAAAGTCAGAGGGAAACCTGTTCCCACATAGATTTTAAAGCAGGAGCATTTTAAGTTCTACAGAACTCTGCGATTTTCTGTCTATTAACTTTCTTAACGACATCAAAACATTTATAGCACGTATTTTAAAGGGTGCAATATCCATCCAATAAACACTAACATTTCTTTCAAAGTACACTTGTAATAACAATTTTTCACACATTTTCAGAAATGTGTAAATAAGTCTAAAAGAATTATTGTTTGTATACCAGCTGCTCCTCCCCACTATATTCCATTAAGGTTTTGTCACTAGTGTTAGTAATATTTATTTTCAGGAATATCACAGAAACCACAACTTTCAATTGCATTTGCTTACAGACATGTAAAAGAAACACATGGAAAAGCAATTAAAAAAATGGTAATGTTCACAGTTCCCCGAAAGTTAGTTCCTGCAGTTTCTCAGTTCAAGAACCTGGGCTCACCAAAACAATGAGCACAAATCGAGCTGCTCACTTCTCACTCTGAAGAATGTCAGTTAAAATTGTCATAGAACAAGCAGCACATTTTTATGGAGTAATTATTTTTATCCTCTGTCCCTATTTCTTTCTTATTCAATGTATAATTTCTCTCCAGGCACTTGGATTCAAAGCCTTTTGGTATCAAAAGACCTCTAGTTGACTTAGAAGAGCTTTGAATGGGCCTGGGCTGCTGTAAGGTGGGAGCTAATGAAAACTGTGGTTTGTTCTCCCCTGGTGCCCTCTCAATAAAGTTTGCCAAGCTGCATAAAAAGCAGCAGCTCTATTTTTTTATGAAAGGAAACAAGGCTGTGCAGAGTGCCACTACCAGAATTATCTACCAAAGTTCAGTGCAGGCTGGCCAGCACTGAGACAGGATTTACCTCCTAGTGTGTGATGAGAGATGAGAATTCAATGCTTTGCTTTGCTTTTTCTGCTTTCCTTGTGTTAAAAAAAAAAAAAAAAAGTTCAAGGCTTTTCACTGAATGAATTGAATTGTGAATCTGTGTTGGGGGATGAGGGGGGAGGCAAACTAGTCATAAGTACATTCAGTTTTACCTCCTTGAAGTAAGAAAGGAGTACTGAGAGGGAATACTGAGCACTAGCTTCTCATATTAAAATACAAGATTGCTTTTCAGTAGAAAGATCGTATTTCAGACAAATTGAAACAATATTTTAGCATATATCTGTCCTCTAAAGTACTAAAGAATGCATATTTAGCAGTGATCTTTCCACCTTTGGAGCATGTTTTAAAATAAATTATTTCCTCGAGATGGTACAGCTACTCCCTGAAGAAGAACATAAATTTATTATACTCAGATGTTTTCACATATGAAGGAGACCAACAGAACACCCTGGGTGGGACAAATGCATTTTAAAATGACTTTCAAAGGAAAACTTTTTTTTTTCATGTCGTATTAGAAAATTGTCATTTCCTTGTTATGATTGCAAATGCACTTCCTTTCATTCATGCAGAAAGTCCAAAAAGGGTCAATTATTTTCTGTGACTTGGAAAACCTCTCTAAAATAGAAGCTTGTATAAATTTGTGGTTTTTTTAAGAATTAATAGAACCAGTCATGAAATATCCATGTATTAGAAGAGTACAGAAGCACGTGAAAAAAAGCGCACACTGGACAGATATCTGCCACCACCATAGGGGAAGAAGAACAACAGGACTCAGGTGAGTGATGGCTGTGCAGCCCAGAAATGATATGTTGCAGGTGAGAAGTTAAGGGCAGCCTACATCTGACTCTGCCAGGCATTTCCTTCAGTGTTTTGACATACCTGTTAGTGTGCCCATTGTTCAGCTACTTTTAATTAAGATGCATTGCGTTGGCATCTCAGACATACCAGACAGAAAAGAATGTGCATACGTGGATTGCACAGGTACAGCAAATCTGACATGTTGAGGCAGGTCTGAGCCAATCTGACTGAGGTAAGAAGGGACAACACGTGATGCTTTGCAGAAGCACTAGCATCCTGTGTGGGTGCTGTGCAGTCAACCAGGGTACATCTGATGCTTTCCCCACGGTAAGCACAGAGCCTCTGGAAGAGCCTTATTCCATGCTCCTACACTGGTAACAGGACTGCAGTGAACACATATGTCATTTCCTACTCACTGGCATCTTCTGGTGACCTGGACATGCTAAACTCATGGACAAATATGCAGGAACATCAAATGCCGTCCGTACAACGTTTTGTAATGGAAAGGGAGGACATGGCCAGGGAAACCCAGATTATGGGAATAATCTTAACCTTAGGGGAATACATCAGAGGGAACAACAGCATCTTGCACCAGGAGGAAGAACCCAAGACAGATAAAAGCATGTAGCCTGGAAATCAGACGCTTGCTGTCAACAGAAATTCTCACTATGTTTAAAGCTATGAAAATAACTTCTGATTTTTTCTGCACATTTTAGACAAAAAATATTTAGGTTGTTTTCCTTTTCTTTCCTAGCTATGAATTCATATATTAAAATTCCCCCCCTGAATTCAAAATATTGTCATGTCAAACTTTGAAAGAGGTGCTCCCCATCCCATGGAGCTTTTTTATTTTTTTAATTGAAAGAAAAATAAACTTTCCCAAATACATCTGTATGTAATATCCTTGATAAAGAGTAAATGAGAGAAAGCATCTGCTGCATTCTTTTGAATCCAGGACAAAAGTTTCTCCAGTTATACTTGCTTATTTTCTTATCTTTTAGAATAAAAGAAATTTTTCCTTCTGCCCACTCTCAGCATCCAAAATAATATTTATACTTGAAAGTGTGATCACAGGAAATGTTACTTGAGGATAAACATGGTTTTGTGGGTGAGAGAAGTTCGAATGTTTTGTTTCTATCAAAGATATCAGAGCAGCCATCTGTATATAGGTTATGCTATCTGTAAGCTAGTGTCACTGTTTTACTTTTCTGCTGCCTGTGCTCTTATTTTTTTCCTTGTAAGGTTTCCATCATATGCTTTTGTTTTCCAAGCCAGTGGGAAAATCTTCCATTTTCTTTTGTAGTGAGCACTTAAAATATTGAAAAAAGATCATTAAAAGAAATAATAAAAATGAAGATGACACTAGGGGGAAAGTACTAGTGCCTGATTCAAGAAATTTACTCTCATTCGTGATACCATTTTCATACCCTCACAGAATGGTTGAGGTTGAGAGAGACCAAAGCCACCAAATGCAGAAGGACATCAAGTAGAAGTGTAAGTGTGTTCCTAGTTTGGTCAAATATTTGTTGATAAGTAAATCAACTCCTGCAAGGAGAGTTGTCTTCTGCATTATTCACTGCCCCATAATATTGCTTGGAAAGCAAATAAGTAACAGTGGGACTTCTGCTGCAGAAATATTTTTTTGTTTATTGGTAAGCCAGAGAAGTAGCTCAGCACCTGTTTGTGCTTCTTCTTTTCCCTTTCTCTACTTACTTACAGTGAACATTAAATTAGACAAAGTAAATTACATTTCTTTTAAATTACAGACTAGCTTATAGTCGCTCATGGAAGTTTCTTAAAATGTTAGGAAAATAATAATTATGCTTACATTTTGACCGTCATCTCCATTTAAACTCAGGCACTGCAAATATGTATTATCAGTAAGTAGAAAGTAATTACTTGAAGCCAGGTGCACTATTCGAGGGGAGATCACAGGCAGGTGGTGACATGGTAGAATTCCATTTTCTGTATTCTAGACAAAAGTCAGAAAAAGCAAGAAGCTGCAAATCTTTTCCACCTCAGTGTGTCAGAGCCCAAGTCATTAACTCCCTAATGACATCCCAGGACTTGGAATTAAAAGGGTGGGAATTATATGAGATTCTTCAGGGTAACACCCTGGCCTCTCAAACCATGGTTAAAGTCCCTACTGTTTTCCCAGGGCCTCCAGTAAGTTATTATCAGGACTTTTGCTGTGTTTGTATGTTTATCATTCCTCTGGTTTTGCAGATGAGGAACTTCAGAATGGAGAAATGGAATGAACTGACCAAAGCGATTAAGGAATTGGTGCCAGACTCCAAAACTAAATCCAGATGAGCCCACGAGGCAATAAATCACAGATGAGTTTGGCATGAAAAAACTCTTCCTTTTTAAATGCTAGGAATGCACTTGCTGTGGCCCAAGAAAAAGATGAGTCTTGATTCATCTGTAATCAAAGCCATAGTTTGTAGAACGTGCTGGAATCAGAACACCGGGCACAAAAAAATATTTGGAAAATGTCAGATTTCCCAGGAATTTATCCAATGGCTCTGAGGATATTTTGTCATTTCTAAACTGTCTACAGTTGTTTTTTTTTCTTTACTCACCTTTTTTTGCTAGCACTTTCAATCAGATCTAATTTGTTTATTTTATTTGTATAAATAGAAGACTATAGAGTTCAAGACAGCACAGCTCACAGATTCAAACCAGAAGATTATTTGATCATTCTCATGTTTTTCCCAGTGTGCTGGGTGGTTCTTTCTTTATTCCCTTCCATCCCCCTCCTCTCCTTCCTCCACTGCTGATGTTAATCAGAGAGAAAGGAAGTGACTGTTTTCCATTGAGAATGTTGATATTTCGTGAAAAAATAAGGGGTGGGAGAGTGAAAGGTGCAAAGAAAACAAAACAAAACAAAAAGTTTACTGATTAATTCCTTTTTATCTTTGCCAAATGCTGCTCTAGTGTGGGAATGGATGGAGCTGGCAGTCACTTTCACTAAGCCGGAAATACCATCTTTAATCAATTCAGTTAAAGGACTGGATGGACACATAAATCTCTTTGTGTGTGTTTGACAGAAGTAATGTAATGTCCGAGGAGAATTTAACAGGGACCTGAGGTCAGCCTGTTTACTGTCTTTTTCCCTCACTATTTTGACGCTCAATACAAAGCTGAAATATTTATACTTAAGTAAGTATTGCTAATGCAGGATGTTAAGGTCATCAGCATGAGAACAGAGTGACAATAGGCTGTGTAAAAAACTATACAAGCTTCTTCAAAATGCTATATTTAAATGCACTGGGACTCCCTTTGACTTTGTTCTGCCTCCCAAAGACAACATTTTACTTGACTATGCATAATCCACCCTTCCAATGCCTAGCACCTCCAAGGCTCAAATTCTGCTCAAACTGTTCTCAGGAAATTTTCCTTATTACTACTTTCTAGGGCTTTGGTTGTTTACTAGGAACTTTTATCAGTATTTTAGATTAACTAAATAATTGACTTCCAGTTCCAGTAAGTGTATTAAACCCTTTCTTTACATAGCACAATCATATTGTGCTGTGTCTTCTCAGACCATGTACTCTTCTGCTGCTGAGGGAGCCAAGTGACTCTCCATTCTGACAGCATTTTTGCTGCTGAATCTCTACCAAAGGTGCCTGTGCCATTCATATGATAGCTCCTTAGTAGAAACAACCTAAGGTTGTCTTCCCTGGTAAGAGTCTATACACATGAGTTCACCTGCAACTTCTCGATCCTAAGAGTATTTTCCACATGCTTATGCCTCTCTTCAATTGTAGCACATTAGCCTTGCCCTGCTAAGGCTCTTATACTTTTCATGTCTCCTCTTCAAGGTCGTTGTGGAACCTTTCCTCAAAGGCTCCTGAGAGTTCCTCAAAGCCTAGCCCCACTAATTTCCTTCCTCATAAATGCAGAGGTGTGTGACTAGATCATAGCTATTGGTCTTCTCACATATATCCCCAGTATCTGACTAAAAGTCACCTTCCTGTTTTAAAACTCCTATGAATCTGAGGCACCCTGAAGTATCTCAATTTTCTTTCTTTAATATTTAAATAATGATGTCAACAAATTTCTGCAACTGATAAACAGATTGCCTTTGTAGATTTTGTTATTTGGAATAACAACATGCCACTCCCTCTCAGCAGTTCACATTCCAAACTTAGCCTTCATCTAGAGACAAAGTAACTCTCCACTTATGTCATGTTTTTCCTTAATTTGTACTTTCATTTAAATATTTTTCTTTTTGCTCAAATAATTTGGGATAGACTTTTAAATTAATTTATTTATTCAGTATGGAAGGATGAAAACAAACGTAAGTATATATACAGTTTGAAGAATATTTTTTATGAAAAAAACCAAAGTCGGCAAGTATTCCATCTGCTTACTCTGAAGCGACTGCTTAGTTTACTGGTGTAAGTCACAAATGGTTTAAGTAATCAGTAATTTTATATCTCTTAGGTAATGTTCTAAAACTCTGTTACAAAAGAATGATTACACCATAAAGAGTTTCTAAATGTTATTTTTTAGTGAGTTAAAATCTCACTATAATATTCACTAAATACAGTATTTATGTCACAGGTTTTCTAAAAGTGGATACTCAGTAACAGTGACAATAGAAAACCCAAAAAGCTATGACAATGAATAATTCAGCTATTATGAAGCAATACTTTTACATGACTAAAAGTAACGAATGTGTTGGTTCCCCTTCAGGAATGACTTGGTAGATTTGCTTTCATTCTACTTTTTTCTTTCCTATCAAGACAATATGACCAAGACAGTATAAACTAATTGGTAAGAACCAATTAGCATTTTTAGTAAAAAGTAGATCACAGAAAAAACTCATCCTTATTTTGAATGTTGTGACTGGGGAGAAAGTTGAAGAGATGGGAAACTAAATTAGTTCTGCTTGTAAATTATAGTCTTAGGCCTTTTCCAACAGTGACTTCTTGGTTTTGCAGCAAATGCCTCTGATATTTTCCAATTCAGAGTGCTCCCTTGCTGTGAGCTTTCTTGCTATGAGGCCACCTGGGATCAAAGCTACTTTCCCCCTCCTGTGGTCTCAACTAACTCCATTAACTCTAATTACAAACACTTCTGTTATACCAACCAGATTTTATGGCTTCCAGTGAGTGAGCTACCCAGAGAAGGAGAAAGTCCACATGGTACTACTCAGTTCCTTCTTCAGCATTATTGCTTGCCATACATTAACCTCATTCATGGTAAGCTCCAAGTTAGAATCACTTTGTCTTTACCTTATGTAATCAAATGGAGGTTTAAATTGTTTCTTGAAGTACATCATTCCAGAAATTAATGAACTGGGCCAAAGCAAAGGCTGTACAGGATTTAATTTGTCATGTGTATCAAGAGTCTCAGAAACAGCTATAGTGTATAACGATGCAGCTAACAACTTTTCTTATTGCACAATACCATAAAACAAATGTGTGTCATTCTATATAT
Organism: Pyrocephalus nanus; assembly: GCA_038380795.1. Taxonomy (NCBI): domain Eukaryota; kingdom Metazoa; phylum Chordata; class Aves; order Passeriformes; family Tyrannidae; genus Pyrocephalus; species Pyrocephalus nanus. The sequence continues at coordinate 47,833,907 of CM076260.1, forward strand.
ACAATACACAGGGATATATCCATCACTTGCTCTCAGCTTGTTTTCTGATGTCAATGTTTTTCAAACTGTTCTTTAAATTTAAGTGAAAGATGAAAACTACCAGTTTACCAAGGATTGCACATTATATGACAGAGGGGTTACAGATTTTACCTGAAAGGGGCTAAATAATACAGTTCTGGACTTACACAGTAGTGGTCACAAGTGAAAATTCCCTTCTAGGCACTGTGGTAAGGAAAGCCTAACACTTTTCAAAAGATGCAGAACCAAATATGCTCTAAAGCCTGAAACAGCTTCCTCTTTTCCCGCTACTCCAAGCGATAAAATGCATTTGCTGGTAATTAGATAGCCTTGATGAACTTCCTGTCCTCAGCTACCTATGGAAATACTGTCATAGTTTCTCCAGCAAGTACTACAGTCCTTTTTCTCCTTCACGACGCCCATTCATGCTCAGCCCTGCCCTCATTATGTGCTGTTTATCTGCGTTTGCCTAACAGTCCATGCAAGGAGCCAGTGTCTTCTTCTTTAGCTCTGTGCCCAAGAAATCCCTGGGATACTTTTATTGACTTTATTGGTCAGCAGAAGCAGCTGAAGAGAATCCTTCCACTGCTGAGCACAGATCAAATTGTCTTCCTCACCTAGAGAAATTTCATCTTCGTCTCTGTGACAGCCAGTCATGCTCAAAATTTGGTTTATTCCCTGCTACCTTATAAATCAACTTGCTTCTACAGCTGAGGGCTTTACTTCATTGAGGATGAGTGAATATGCCAGTGGAGGAGAGAGGAAAATAGCAGCTGAAAATGAACGGAGAAACTTTGCAACAGGAAAATCAAACTGGAAATCTCATAACTTCACCCACCTAAAAGCTATACATCTAATTTAAATTACCTAGGCTCCATCCAAAATCAGTACAAAAAGCCAGGCACTTCTGGAATGGATCATCTCAACCACCTTAGACATTTATTTTAGACTAAGATAAACTCTATTTTGTAAATATCTCTTTAACTTCAATTTTTTATTTTGAAATGTAGGTGGTTACAGAAAGGACCACATTGTAATTTCTTGAAATCACTCATTCTTCATTTTAAAAATAATAAAATTTTAGTTCTTCATTTTTGGAAAGGCATTTTTTTCACAAATTTCATATAACAGAATTCCTGGTTTTCCATAATTTTATTAATCAGAATTAGTGAGTTTTTTCCTCCTCTGACTACAGAACTCATTTGCCTCAAAACAAACGTTGACACATACAACAGTCATTGATTCCAAAAATCCAAGATGGAAAAATTTTGCCTAGTATGCTATTATGTATCCTACAACATCATTGTTGACAAGAAAAGAAATCATCATTACTGACATTTCTCTAAAAATTAGAAGAAAGGTTTTCAGTCATAAGCAGCTGAAACTGCTACCACACCTTGAGATAGATTTCAGTAGTTATTTGTAAAAATAGATGCCTAAATTTATATTAATCACAATAGATTTTTAACTAAACAAAGTTGCAGTAAAGCACTTACAGACTTCAAAATGAGATACAGCATTACTGGCTGCCTGAAATTGGTGACCTATTTGCTAAAGAGGAAGCGACCAACAGAGAATATTTTACTGATTAAGTGTCTCAGGAACAATAAAACCTTTCAGGAAAGAAAAAAGATGTAATCCACTTTTTTTTTTTTATTTTATCTTCAATCTGTTTCTAAATCTAAAGACGTGAAATGTTTAATCTTACTGTTGCTCTTACTCTGACAATTCTGGCTGCAGAAGCTTGGAGTTTATCTGAGAAAAGACAGTGTTAAACTTACATCCAGATCATAGCCTGGCTTCTAGCCATACAGGAAAATTCAGAGTCATAAACTGTCCCCTTACTCTCTAGGCATCTCAAGTTTAGGCTCAAGAGAAATAATTTCCAGAAAGTAACTACTTCTCATCTGTGTGTTTGCCAGGACTGAGACTGATGGGATAAATAATCCCCCTCTCCTTTCCAGTTCCACCAGAACAGATCAACATGTGTATGTGCTGACTCAGCACAGAAGATGTTTGAAACACACCTGGTGTCAGATATTTCCCCATTAAAAGTAAAGAGGTCATTAAGAGAACACCAGTATGTCTCTGGGATTGCTGTCAGGAAAGTATGACTAAGTGCATCCACCTTGATTAGTCTTAGGAGTTCATTGCAGTTGTTATCTGTCTTCAGATGTTCAAGACTTCTACCTGTTTCCATAAAGACGATTTACCCTGAAGTCTACTTCCAGCCTTTAATACTGTTGTCTATACCAGGAATTTAGTTTGTTAAGGACATAGTTTCCTGCAAGAACAGGGCAGTCAAGCTGAATTTGACCAAAGGTTCCTTCATCTCGCCATTTAGTTTTGACAATGGACAGATGCAGGTACCAAGGGAAGGTGCAAGGCTGTTTTGTTTTTTCTCCTGGATTATTCTCTGAGGTCCAATAAACTGATTTATGGACTTGCTGAGACAGGGGTAGCAGTAAGTTTCACAGGCTGCACTGTCATTTGCTACCATCAGTTTGTCCACTCCCCTTTTTAGTATGTATAAACTTTTTGCAGCCTTCGTGTCCCATGGCAATGAGTTCCACTTCTTCCCAGCTACAGGGTAAGGAATTGCCTTTTTGTCTGCACTTTGAACTTGCCAGCTGCTCTGTGATGACCACCAACTCATAAAGCAGAGAAGACGAATAAAAATTGATCCCCCTTCACCCTTTCAATGCCATGCATGTTTCCATAGGCCTGTGTTGTATTTGCGCCTCAGCTAGTTCTCTCTATTTTGAAGAGCTTATTTACTCATTCCTTGAAGAGAAAGCATTGCTCACCCTTGGTGACCTTTTCTGTATTTGTCTAAGGGTCTTTCCCAGGGAGTAATTCAGAACACTAAAATTAATCCTTGCTCTGAAGCACTCCCTGGTGGGAGCTTCTCTCTTTCTCCATTGACAACATAAAAGGCTTAAGGATACCAAGGGCCTCCACTTACACACCTCAGTTAAGCACAGGGAAAGCTCTGCATCACCGTTTCATCTTAGTAATTTTCTTGTTTATGGGAATTAAAAATAACACAACAGCTTGTTGTTGTTTTTTTTTTTTTTAAGAATAGAATTATTATTCTTGCTCTGTTTAAGAAATAGATTGTTAAGATAAAATTCCAATATGTCATGTCTTTCACAAAGAAGTAAAGACCACTACATGTGAGGGGAAAGTGTTTGCAGAACATTTACACAGGGTTTTTTTCATTACTAAGTTTGTCCACAGGTTGGATGGCTTGTGAATTCCTTCCAGACTGAACTGTGTGGTGGTTGCAGTTAGCAATAACAGGGCTTTTATTTTTTTCCTAAGACTTACTTGCATGAAGTGTTTGGTATTCAGTTGCTGGAATTAAGCCTATATATTTGATTGTGTCCTAAGTGGGCAAAGTTGTTAATGCTCTGACTGAATTTTTCCCAGCATTAATGTTATTGATTTTTAATACACAACAATGAGAATGAAATCTGGCAAGGAAGCTAGTATTTAGACAAAGAATACATTAAAGCTTCCTTTTTGTACCCTATGTCATCCTTTTTGCTCAGGATTCCCAAAAGTAATGTAAAAAATTGCCCTGAGAGCTGAAATACATAAAAATCTGAAAAACTGCATATGTGTGTAATTAGGCAGGTCTAATGCTGGAGGAAAGGCCCATGTAAACATTGGCCAAATATCACCTCCATCCTCCTTTCCTTTTATCATGCAAACTTCCATTATGTTTGCATTCACTTTGTAATTTGAGTATGGCTTGATCTTCCCGCATGTGCTGCGCTGGTGAGGATTAATTTTACTCCAAAGAAAGGGTTGCCATCATTTTTCATTTAGATAGGAGGAAAGAATATTCTATTTTGTAGCAATCATCTTGGTATGTTGTGTGTCTGAAATGTTTCCAGAAAGTGCAGATAAATGGTGTGATATTTGAAAAACAGGGCACCATATATTTTGAATAGTGTCTAGGAAAGCTTGCAGGTTGTCCCAGACTGGCTCTGTCTGTGAAGTCTGAGACAGTCTTTCTGACAGAGTAAATCTGTTACTTATCCAACAGGAAGCCACTTGTTTCTCCTTCTCATTTCTGAAGGAGGAATTTAAGCAGTATGCCAGCAGGAATAGTAACTCCAGACAAACTCCAGATTATAGGGGGCTTGATGCAGCAAGGAGTTGCAACAAGAGCGTTGCTTGGAACACATGAGCAGCTCCACTGCTAGTATTCAGGAACCACGCTGAATGTCCAAGCACACTGTTAGATGATCAGAATAAATTTATGGAATTAGGAACAAAAGAAATACCCTTTTACCAAATGGGAAACAGATTCTCTGGACTAATGGAAATCTACCTGTTAATTACTTGGCATCTCCTTATTCTTACTGAAGCACAGGAGATGATTCTTTTTATCCTTATCCTTTTCCCTTACATTTCTGACTTTGTGATGAGTGAGGCAAGGGTGTACTTAATGCTGAAGTTCACTTCATCCATTCATGATCTTCGTAGGATGGCAGCATCAGGGGTAGCAGCAGCAGGGGTAGCAGCAAAACATAATCATGTAACAGAATACTTTCAGAATTCTTTCCATCTTTCTTATGCGGGGTTATATTTTTATTCTGAGTCTGGAAGGAGATTTTTCTCAGTCATCATTTATAAGCTGCTTTTGTTTTCCACCTATTTTGTTGGGGGGAGCAGGGGGACAGGAAGGTACCATTTAAGTTAATTTAAAATGTTAGTTTAAATGGTAGATGAAGTTTTATTTGAAATCTCTAGAATGACATAAACCTTTTGAGCATGAGACTAGAAATTTCCATTACATCCTAACAATGGATAGCTCTAAAGATCATGCAGTACAAAACCATCCTTCTCTTTTTATCTATTCCCTTTTCTGAAGGGAGGAAGGGAAAAAAATGTTTCTAGACACCAGAATTTTTCATGGAAGCTGTTTCATTAGTAGTCTGAGGATAATTCTTCCATCATTTAATAGGTTTAATGATTTTGTGCCCTCCGTAAATATGCTACAATGAGTCTGTCTGACTGAGTCTAGAAATGGGAAAATCTTCACTGACTGTTGAGTGATCCTTTGTGCCTCAGTGGGATTAAACTTTTCACTTTCAGTTATCTAAAGACTGTTAAGATGAATCGATTACTTTTTTTTTTTTTTCCTAGGTGTGCAGGAAATAATATCTGGTTATGATCAAAAAATATGCAATTTCACTGAAAATAGATGCCAAATATAATCCAACTTGACCATAAAGTATGTGGTGTTATGATAAATGAAGAAAAGCAGTGAGATCATCAAGAAAATTAATGAAACATTACAAATTTCCTAGAAACATGTAGAATTGCTTTGCATTTACCCAGAGAAATGTTTATAAAGTAAAAGCATTTTCATGTATTAATTTAACACATCAACTATCTAGGATCTATTTCATGAGCTTGATAAAATGATCATAATCATTTTTCATAAATAATTTACCAGAATAGGTAGGAGTCTTAATCACTGTTGTTCCTTGTGCAAATGTTGGAATGGCAGGGAGAGCGTTGCTCCTGGACTGATTTTGCAATGCATGGGCTGATTCCATTTTCTGTTGTGTAACACCTAAGGACTATCAAACATTGTCCATTTTGGCCTCACTGAATGTTTAGCCAATGTCAACATGATAATAGCCAGCTCTAGAGAAACCACTTTGGATTACTTAATTCTACTGTAAATATACAGTCACTCCTATCTTACTCACTGACTCATCCAAATCAGCAGCTGGATGAAGAGCAACCGGATAATGCTGGTCTAAACTAAATTGCAGTGTGCAGGCTTGCCTCTTCCTCAGTGCCCCCTGCTGTGAAAACCCATTGTCCTCAAAACTGCTAAACTTATTCTCAATATCTGTACTTTTGCATTTTTTTTTTTTTATTATTATTTTGGTTCTACTTTTGGAAGTTCAAATAGTCATATTGGAAAAAAAACACAGGCCAGCACCATCATACAACCCATCACCCCAATATTGTTTCTGTCATAGGATAAGCATCTAAGAATGCTGGATATTCACAACTGGTTACCTCAATATTTTCGTCTGTGGGAAATTGTTTCATAGCCCAGCTTGTACACATGCAGGCACAGTGACACACATACACTGAATTATTTGGAACATTTTTGTGATGCCATTGAAACCTCCATAGGCTCTTCATAGGCTTTGAAATCTCTTGTTCTAAGAGCCACAAGTGCTTGGAAATCTTAGCACCTTTTTGATTCAAATTAAAAGCTAGTTTCTTTAACCTTATTGCTCAACAATAAATTGTTCACAAGAAACAACTGATACCCAGGCTTCATACTAATAAAGCTGTTTCTCTTGGGACAAAGTGGGAAACAAAAAAGCAAAAGCATCTGAAGTATTCTACTGTTAGAGTGTTGGAAGCAGCATAGGAAAGTAAAAAGGCATTATTTGTGTCTTTGAAAGTAATTGCATTTAACACCATCTACAGTGCCCTGGATCTTCAGATGTCAGCTGTCATTCCACTTTGAAAATTGTGATTTAAATGTTTCTAATATCTGTCTAATTTTATGATCTGTGTGTAACTTGCCTGAATTTCATTAACTTCTCAACACCTGTTTCTGTAAATAAAAGCTCTCAGGAATTCTGAAACACAACTTTTAGAGGAGCACAAATTTTCACAGCAGCATATTACTTTGCTATTGATGACTTAGGGAAAAACACTTGTAGAAAAAGAAATATTTTACACTCTTACACCGTCAACCCACTACAAGCTTAGAATAGCATGTCTAGGCATTTGGAAGGAGGAGTCTGCTTGAGGAACAGAATGGGAATGAGCAAGCTGATTTACTTTTAATACCACACATCTCCCCTGTGACTTAATATGCACATGGGACAGCTGAATTAGTAAATAGGATTCATTCAATACTACCCATGAAGTCAAGAATTTACAAATATTTATATAAATGGACCATATCATGTCCACAGAAACCATTATAAACTAACAAATAATGTAAGTAGAGAAAGCTGTGACCCTGTATCAAAATGTGTAACTACCTGATATATAATAAGTGACATAAAAAGCAAATCTGATAAATAATATTTGTATAATAAATTCACTACAGGGGGAACCAGAAAATGAACATTCTCTTTAAATGAATTAAACATTTTCCTGTATTATTTTGATCTTACAGGTAATATTAACACATTAGCTTCATAATGAGATCTTTCCCTGAAGTTAAAGTACAGTGAGGGTTGTGTTTAAGTAACATTACATTTATGATACAAACTGACCAACAGCCAGAAAACTCAGAACTAAGGTTGATTGATACTGTCTTCAGTTCGTGCTATGATATCTGTTTCCCCTTCTCTTCACAAAGCCATGAGCAAACGGTGAGGTGTCAGTGTAATGCAGAATTTTCTGGCTTTTGTCAGTTCATGCCACAATATCAACAGTACTTAAGCACAGGGAGGGAGGTTGTATTTAATAACAATATCAGATTACATTAGACACTCTATCTTTTTTTCCTTCACTTATTGCTAAATAGCCTGGTTTTAGGCTTTTGGAATTCAAATTACATCTAACTTGACCTGTGCTTGGGTGTGTTTGGCTTGGAATGCAAATGTCCAGTCACATAACCCCGAGGTCTCAAAAAAGAAAATAATTCTAGCACTCTTGCTCTCTGTGCATGTATAAATCTTTGATCAAATTTACTGTGGAAGCACCGAGGTTAGTACAGTCTCTTTTAAAAAAAAAAAAACAAAAAACTATTAAATAGTCAGGACAGCTGTAAAGCTGGTGTCTAGAATTCAGACAAAATGGTTTATTTTTGCTTTTATGCTTCTGAGTGGACTGTTTCTCTGGGAGGCTTATAGAATGTTTTTTATCGTACTGACTTATTTCCATAAATGTTTCTGTGCTAAAGAAAAGATAATACATTTTAGGCTTACCTATCTCACATTCCATGGGGTTTGTAGCATTTAACTTTCAGTCAGGTTTATCATAGCCTCATTTTGCACTTCAAGAAATACTATCTTCAAAAATTTGGTTATTTTCTATTCTTTATGATTACAGAACAACTTCCAGAGATTGGCTGGAATACTGATTAAAGAATTAAGAGTTTTAATTACGAGGATACCTGCTGGTACGTTTCTATTTCAACACTGGATAGGTTTTCAGGTTCAGTCTCCTTTTCAGAAATGTTTGACTCAGCAAGAACTGTCTAAGTCTCTGAACTCCAGTAATAACTGTACATGTTTGAAATAATGAGAATAAGCATTCTTGAGACATTTTGCTAAGAAAAAGTTATTCTGAGCAGCAAATTACATCGTATTTCAGTAGTAGACTATGGCGTACAATATGCCAGATAACTTCCAGTACCACATTTTTAAAGCATTTAGGATTATAGTATAAATCTCACTCAAAAATAGCATAAAGACAGCTCTCTTATAGCAAAGATGATATCAAATGTAAACAGCCTTAAAATATCCTACATTTATATTGACAGACTAAGGCAATCTTCCCACAGCCATTTTTTCTTCTGTTTATTGAGGAAATACAATAAGAGGTATTTTATCAGTGCAAACAATATGTACGTAATAGAATATTAATCCTTGGCAGCTTGACGTTACTGAGATTGGCTGTAATTTAAATAAATGTAGTAAAGTATATCCAGGAAGTTATTTTGATGGGTAAAATATCAGAACTCTTTGACAGTTTCAAAGGTGGAAGGGGTGGTTTGTGGTCAGTGTTCTAATAAAAGACTGCCTAATATTTCTTCATCCTAGATCATGCCTTCGAGTGGACAGTGTTGTAGAGGAGTTAAGTGTTCAGGAATACTTTTTTTTCTTTTCTATTTCTTTCAAAAATGGTTTTTGGTAACTGTGACGTGGTAGAAGTATTTTGCACACAGAAGAAACCTTTTCTACAGCCTGATAGTTTCCTGCAGGCTAAGATCTGCTCCCATTATCACCTTCCACTTTTCACACTGTTGCTCCTTTTTTCAAACTTTTTTCCCTTTCTGTCCATGATTCTCTGATATTCCAATTCTCTCTAGAAATCTGCATTTTGCTACATGTACAGTGGTGGAATAGAGACAGCAAGGAAAGACCATGTGGAGCTCTGTATATTTTTAGTATATAGAAGTTATACTGAGAAATATAAAGCACAACAATAGGGAGGGATGGTATCTGAAGAGCAGTTTACAAGGAAAGGAAACTGCTCAAGGCAGAGTGGAAAAGGATGTAAATTCAAGTAGAAGGGGAAGGAACACTGTGGGCATACAGGAAAACTTCACGTGTAAAGCAGGAGCTTAAGAACTGAGAGATGAGAAATATTTTCTTTAAATTTAAGAGAAGGACAAAATAACTTAAGGAAACCACCAAGCCCCTAAAAGTCTGCATTTATAGTTAGGTTGCTCAAGTGCACTTCCCATCAGCACAATCATTTCAAATCAAGGTAACCACTTGTGGAGCCAGCATTAACCAACCTCAGTTTACACATGTTACCACCTAAACATTGCAGTACCCATAGCTATTTTCAGCACCTTCAACTTGTTAATGAAAAGCCTTTAATTTCAGCATATAACCTTGTGTAAGACTCATACCCAGTTCGTTAAAAAAAAAAAAAAAATACACTCTTTGTTCTGACCTCATGTTTATCTTTCTGGTGGCTAACTTATTAGCTGTCTTCACTTGGCTAGGGCAGACTTCAAAGTGGTTGTCTTTGAATAGCATTTTGAGAAATTTGAGGAACTACATAGGTATTTCATGTTAGAGATGAAAGGATGTTTTTAAGTAAAACAGATGAGACTATGAGTGTATATGTACATTACAAAGTTTATTTAACAGTCTGCTTCTATTTTTTTTCAGTATTCCAGTATATTAAGCTTCCTTGATCACCCTGGACACTTCAGAAATAATTTAAATTATGCCTGTAGCTTTGGTGCTATATAATATTACTCATATGTTAAGATATATGTTACCATTGCCTATGCTATTTATGTATTTTGCTATTTTCAAAGTATTCCCATTAATCTTCCATGTTATTCTTTAAAAAATCAGTATGTATTGCTATTTCCCCAATTTTTCTCTGCTTGTTCACTGAGTTCATCTCTTCAGGTGCTAGCAGACTCAGAATTTCTTTTTTGTCTGTAGACAATATAACATTTTTTCGTTGTACTACTTGAGCTAGCATTGAAGGAGGAATTTCTTTCCATACTTTCTCTTGTTTCTGAGCTAGTTAAATGTCATGCCAGAATAGTCCAGTGGTGAAGATTACACAGTGAACACTGAGAGATGAAGATGGTACTGCTGAACTAAAAGCCAAGCAGGTCTGGCTAGTGGTATACATTCACCATGTGCATACACATGGAAAAATATGTGTGGGTATGTGTATGCATATGGAAATGAATAAGCAGTCAGTAGAAATACTGTTTGCAAAGGGAGAGAAAAGGAAACTGAGACAGCGGAATGTTACATGTGGTGTTTGCATGTAGAAATATCTGATTCTTAAGTGGTCAACACATTTTCCTGGTTCAGCTAGAAGTAGATTACACAGCAGTCACTTCAGAAGTTCATGTGACTAAGTAGTCTGGCGCTTTTCCACTGAACCATTCCTTTGTCTAAGGGTGAAATATTCATTCAAAAACTAGAAGATTGGGATCTCTTTCTTTCTATTTTGAATTTATCAGTTACTTCCCTATTTAGAAAAGTTAGATACTGAGTTCTGTTAGCTTAAGTAGATGTTTATGCAAAATAGTTAATATAGCTCTTAGTGTAAAAAGAAAATATCCTGTACTTAATTTTGCCCCTAAAATGTTGGAAAGCGAAGAAGAATTCACAAGCCCACTCAGAAGCAGCATAAATCGACACCTTCCTCCATTAGATTAGAGAGGGAATCTAAACAACCATTTTATACACTTCTCTTGTAATCACAGCCTGAGACTTTGCCACTTTGACTTTACTTGTGGGTCTCAGTGGAGCTACTCACAAGTGTTAAACAGATGCTTAAGTGTTTACAGAAATGAGCCTAAGAGAATGACATACTTAATCCTGCTGCAAGATCGCAGGGAGGAGCTGAAGCAAATTCCAACCAAGCATTCCCCAAACTCCAGATCAAACCAGAGAAGGAGATTCTGTCTGCTGCAAATAAGAAGTGGGATGCCAGACAGCTTGCTTCATATAAACTGCCAACCAGTGTTCCTAGTATGTAATCTCAGGAGTTACTGTTAAGTAGGAGGAAACTTGATTTGGTTGTAGGAGAATGCTGAGGTGAAGAAAGTAACACTGTTTCCACAGACAAAGAAAGAGCAATTATTAATTACTAAAAATTACTACAAATGTATGACTTTTATGGTGAGAAAAAAAATAGATAAAATAAAGAAACTTCCAATAAGATACATCACAGATGAGAATGGAGTAGAGTCTGGTGAGTCTGGCTTACAAAGCAGTTTCACATCAGCCACACTGAAGATAAAAACAGAGAAAAGTCCTTGTCCCTCTCCTGCTGGGGGAAGATGTTCAATGGGCAGGTAATGAGATGCAGTGAAAGAACTGCTTTGAAGAGAGGTTCTAATAGTGAGGAAGAAAGGTTAAACAGATTGATTCTAAAATTACTGGATAAGATGTTGTTGTTTTAAGTTATATCACCCTTCCATAATTAACGCTTTCCTTGTTTGCATACAGTGCTTGCAAGCTGGCATTAAAAGGGACACATATGATTTTCTGTCTTGATAAGGTTGCAGGTGGATTAGTTACTTATATGGGCGTTGAAGTACCACAAACCTACTTTTTGTCCAGCCTTCTCCAGAAGAACATAAAGGGTCACTGTGAACCAAAAAGAGCAACATGATTCTTTCTGTCACTCATCTGCACTTTCGGATTCCTCATGTAAGCCTATGTTTTCTGATTTCTTTTTTTCCTTTCTTCTGCTGCTTACGTCTTTTCCTTTTTCTCTTCAAGATTAACTATACCATCCTATTAGTTTTCATGGTAGTTTGTAATTACAATATCTGAAAAGAAATTCAATCTACCCAATCCACTACATGCAGGTATCTGCTCTTTCGGGCTTATGAAAACTAGCTGAACTCATTTCTAAAGTCTCTTAGCTCACAGTTCTGTAAATGGAAAGCCTCCACAAAGGCAAGACACTTGTAAAAGTCCTTTACAATTGATTACCCTTTATGTAAACTTACCTACATACGCATGCAAAGACAAACTGACCTAACAGGACTCTGTCCTCTTTAAGTCTCTCTCATTTTCAACTCACAATCACAAAATCACAGCTTGGCTGATGTAGGAAGGCACCCTTGGGGATCATCTAATCCAACTGCTCTCCTCAAGCAAGGTCACCTAGAGTAAGTTGCTCACAACCATCACATTTTTAATATATTTTTTGTCCAGTTAGAATTTTAATAGGACAAAGTCACCACAACATCTCTTGGCAACCTCGTCCAGTATTTGACCAGATTTGCAGTAAAACAAAAAGAAACCAAAAAAAACCCCGAAATAACCCAAAACAGAAAAAAACTCACAAGGCACACACAAAAAAAACCAACCAAACAAAAACCCCTCCCAAAACAAACAAACAAACAAACCCGCCAAACAAAGCAAACAAAAACAAAACAAAACAAACAAACAAATTTTATGTATTTCAGTTTGTGCCCATTGCCTCTTGTCCCATCACTGGATGCCACTAAAAGGAGCCTGGTTCTTTATTCCCTGCTCTCAGCCCATCACAAGACCCTTCTTGAGCTTTCCCTTCTCCAGGATGAATACTGCCCATTCTCTCAGCCTTTCCTCACAGGAGGGGTGGTCTAGTCCTTCCCATGACCATAGTGGTGGACTCTATTCTGTATGTCCATGTCTGCCTTGTACTGAGAAGCCCAGGACTGGGCCCAGCACTCCAGGTGATTACACCAGTGCTGAACATCAGGGAAGGATCAGATCCCTTGACCTGCTGGCAATCCTGCTTCTAACACAGCCCAGGGGACTGTCTGCTGTGAGAGTACACTACTGTCTAGTGTTCACCTCAGGGCCTGACAGGACCTCCAGACCCCTTCTGCAAAGCTGCTTTCCAAATAGAAATCTGGCATATCTCCTCTACTGTTTTGTCATTTAAGTATACACCACTGTAAAAGTGTCTTGTTTTCTCCTAAGCTCTTAATTACATTTATAACAATTTCTTGACCAGTACTCTCCTTTCTGAAAAAAAAAAAAAAAAAAAAAAAATTCTTAAATGCCTTTATTCATTTTCCACTAGGCAGTTAAACAGACCTACAAATATCTTAGAAAGGGTGGACATCCATAGTAGCACCAGTAGCAAAGCTGTGGGAAAATCTATTGGTAACTTAAAAGTAGAAGTTACTAATAAAACAAGAAGTTAGGGAGGAAAATGTGTTCAACTTACTCTATATCATTATGGGAAACTGCATAGCACATGTTTAAGTTGTTTGCTGCATTGTGGCCTGTGGTTTTACGTAGTACATCTAGAGCAGTGTCAGTTCATACTGTTATTTCATATTATTTCTATGAATCTTGCTGGTGAAAAAATTTTTATTTCTGTTAGCAGATGGAATTTGTCAAAGTGGGATCTTTGCTGTTGTTGTTGTCGTTGCTGTTGTTGTTGTTCAGCAGGATGATACTTAATTTCTTTTCTTAACTTTTCTGCCTAACATTTTAATTTGACACAGGCATTGCCCAATTATTATATTATATTTAACTATCATTTCATTATTCCTTCTTCTTGTTTTGGAGTCCCTTAAATGAATTAAATATTTTTTAATGCTCTTACATCAGTTTTATTTCCTTTTTTGGGGGGAAAAGATGTACATTTCTTTTTTCTGCATTTAGAATTTATGAAGAAACATTGTAGTAGTTGAGTAACTGCTTACAAATTCATGTTACTTATTTTTGTGTTGATGTTTTAACTCATTTGTACTTTTTCTTTCATATGCCTCTTCCTCCTCCTGTGGAAAGGTTATTTAAAGCTTTATGACTTTCTTATAATGGAACGTACTGCTCTAAATGTCCTGGGTTTTATAGGTGTTCCTCAGGTAACTCTTTAGGAATAGACTAAGAAGCTCACAGCACTTGCTTGATGTCAGGCTACCTGGAAATACTTAACTTCCTGGAAAGGTGTTTTTATTTCGTAAAAACAGCCCAAAATCTTCCTACACTAACTACTAGTTCTGTCTAGAAGGAAAAGTTATTCTCTATCTACCTAGACTAACAATGCAGGAGTTTCCTGTTCCTTGGTAGGGCATGTCCTGCTCTGCAGACAGGACACAGCAACTGCCTAATGACATATTTTCTTTCTCTTTTTTAAATGTTTAGACTTATATTCTCATAAATCAAGCTAAGTTACTTCTTTCTCTTATCAGAATACAAGGAGACTATGGGATTTGGAGAAATGTTCTGTTCAACAGAATTATTTCAATTTCTCAGACTGGAAGACCTCAAAGAGCACAGGTCTGTCTAGCAGTAGCAATGTAGTATCCTACATTATCAATCCAGGTATACCACATAAGAACAGATTGATCTTCTAACAACAAGGACCTCTGAAAACCCAGCAAAGAACAATCAAAGGAAGACAAGTAAAGCAGAAGAGTTTAGTGTGTTTTGTAAAACTATGTTGATGCATATAGTGATCTGAAAAGAATAGAAACTAAAGATGTTTTAGAAAAGTTGTTGTGTGTGGGGGTACAGAAAACAGTCTGGTTGCCAATCAACAGTCATCAGCCCCTTCAGTTTCCAGTGGAAGATTAAAGGGAAATAGGATGCTTTTCTGCTGTACTGCATACAGTCCTGGCAGATCAGGATGTCTTTTTTCTTGGATACTTAAATTTAGATTAATTATGAGTCTGATGTTCCCTGTGTTTTCATAGAGAAGAAAGTAATTAATGACTATTAAATGGTTGTAGTAGGAGGCTAAATTAAACAATGTCTTCCCTTCCCATGTTTAGATAAGATAGGTTATGAGAAGTTAACTACAGATGGAATATGACAAATGCTGTCATCCAATTTCCCATGGATTTCCTTATGGCATGTCTTCTGAAGTAACTTTTAAGTAGTTTCCCCTTTCCCTTAAGGTAAAAAATCTTATTACCTTTTTACGCAGTAGAAAAGGAGACAACATTTTTTTAAAGTGGCTAAAAAATTAGGTATTCCTCTGGAAACTCCTCTTAGTAAAACAAAGAATATGGTTAAAAACTTTCAAGGATTACTGAATTTCAAAATTTCAATTAGATCAGGTACTCATTGGAAATATATTGGCTTTTTAATGAGACTTTTACAGAGACTGTCAAATCAGCTGTGTGTGAATTCTAGCCTGTCAAATGCTTGCAAAGGGTTCACTTAGAGTGTTTGCAGATCACTCTTCATGACCTGAAAGCAGTTCCAGAAGCCTCATGGCACATATCCTAACCACTGCTTTGGCCAACCAGAACACCTAATACAGCTCAATGGATGACTGAAAACCAGTACTGATTTTTGGAATTTGTCAATAGGAAAACAAATCAAAACAAAAATATCCACAAAACCAAAACTGTGCTCCATGGTGTGTTTCCAAAAGAACTAATAATTATATAGACAGTAAAAGGCTGTCCTCTTTCTCTAACATTTATTGCCTAAAATTGCAGATGTACTTGCAGGGTAGACCATTGAAAATTCTACTTTTTTGGGAAAAATCTGTAATTCTTTTTTCTTCTTAAATTACATCTTGTACTATAGAAGTATTAAAAAACTCAGGCACCTTAGAGAGCAGTCGTAACACCTGAAATCTCTGTTTTATGCTATGGGGTTTTTTTGGTGTTGTTTTGTGGGGTTTTTTCTGGTTGTTGTTGTTTTGGTTTATCTTTTTTTAAGTTTCCAAGAGATTGGACAGATTTTTTGTTATTTTGTGAACACTTTAGTCTGATACCAGAACTGAGAAAGTCCTTGAGGACCTACTTGGATCAGGATGACCTGAAGAACTAGATACTCAGCTCAGGCTAAATTGTACCAGACGTAAACACAATTACTGAAAATTCAGCATTTTAATTCTGGCTATTCTACTTCTGCAAAAACTTCCATCTTTAAGTGTAGATAAACACCCAAAACTCCCTTTGCCAACTGCTGAAAAAAACCCAAATGCATGCTGCACATTTAGAGACTGGGTCCAAGATACATTCACAGAGACACTTCTTCTTGCTGTTTCTCTTGCAAATGTAAAACTTACTAAAGCGGCTGTAGCTTCAAACCCTTCAGACAAACCTCTCTTTCATTTTGATGGAACTGTAAGACAACACACACGGCACAGTTTGAATAGCTACAGCTTTTCTGACTTCTTTTTACTCACTAAGCAGTGACACACCAGTTAAATTCTCTTCCTCCTTCACTTTTCTTCCCACTCTCCCCCTCCCCCCAGCTTATTGAATATGCAATGAAAAGCTAATTGGCAGAGAGCCATTCTGGCAAGCTGCGTGATGTGTTCAGCAGTTTGTTTGATTTATACCATTGGAAGTTGCCAAACTTTTTGTCATTTGGTTTAATATAATGTTGTGCCTTTAACAATTTTTCCTTCCATAAAGAATTTTTATTTTGCTCAGTAGGATTATAATTTGAAGGTATAATTAGCATCTTGTTAATTGTCGATAATTACACATGTCATTCAAAGAGCTCTTGCAAAGGACATGCGATTCATTTAATGGAACTTCCTTGAGCTGGTGTTCAGAGGTCCCTAATGAGAAAAGAATAGAGCAGGAGTGGATCTAATAATATAAATTGAAAATATGAACACATATAAGCAATCTAAATTTAAATTCAAGACAAGACAGTGACGGAATGAGCCCCTCTGCTATCAGGAGATGCACAACAGTGTGACTTAACAACCTCCATGTTCAAAAAATTAAAGAAACAAAGGAAATAATACTCTGATGATAAGTTTCAAACAAATTTTCTGGCAACGTTTATACAAATGTAACATAACATGTAGAATATTGCAGCCAATATAATGATGAAAATTAATAATTACTTACATCCTAATGGTTTTTACCACTGCAGTGACATTCTGTAACGTGTAACCACAGCACAATTTGATTGTTTCTGCTCATACCGTAGCAATTTTAAGGTCCTCATTTAGGAAAGTGGGCTCCATTGAGAGAAATCAATCATATTGCTGTAGTAAATTTGGCAGCCTTGCATACTTACAACCTGTTTCATATCAAAACAGCATAATAGTGCAGATCCCTATGAAAGAATAACTGGGTTTTCTCATTCCTTGGCAGGTAAAACTCTCAGTGGATCAGTGAAATCAGAGGAAACTTTATCTTCTCCTTCAGGCCCATCAGTCTGGAAAATGCAGAGCTGGAATTAACCCCTCATTTTGGGGTATGAGGATTTTGCCATTTACACTATCTCCAAGTTATCCCACAAAAGAAACAAACATGCAGTACCCTGCCTTAGAAGTTCTTGTTTTTACTGTGGCTCAACAAAGGGAGAACATCTCACAGTGTTTTATCTCCCCTCCAGCCATGCTACAGGGTTGATATACTCTAATGTGTCCTTATTTGCCTTGCTGCCATTGTCATCTCGTTGGACCCAAGGGGGAAACAGACACTGTGGCAGAGTGGGAAGCAAGCCCAAAGGGGGGAATCCAGAAGTGTCCATGTAGGTCTTAGATAATGCCATCATCTGCTTTCAGTTTACCCAGAGGCCAATATGAAAGCCTGTGGGATCAAATCCCAGAGAGTTCCATATGCTGAAAGACAGGGTAAGGTCACTCGGTCAGCTGAAGATCAAAGCAGTGCAGGACAGCATCTCTTGCATCTCTTGTTTCCCATGCTGAGCTGCACACTTCTCAAACACAGGCAGGGTTGCTGTGTCCAGGAATTACCATAACCTCTGCTTGAACTGTTTGACTTTGCCCCACCTCACCAAGGGAGAGCTCAGCTGACTCCAGCTGCATTAGCTCCGACTAAGTTTTTTGTTGGGAAACTGCTTGCTCCCAATATTTCCATTTTAACGCAGTTCATTTTCTCCACCCATATGGATGACTTCAGACATTTTCTTATTAGTTCTTCTCTTTGTTGTTACATGACTATGATGGAGCTTTTCCCTTAACCATCTGTCTTTTTGAATATTGACAGGTGTTCATGCTAGGACAAGTTTTGCTTCGTATTCCTCAGACCCTTTCCAACCAGTTCCTTTTCTACTTGACACAGAGCTGCAGCAGCTGGTTGCCAAAGCACTCCATCACATTTGTTAATAATCAGATTTTACTTCTCCAGTAAAGAAGGGACAAGAGCGAGGATTTAAAAGAGATTAGCCTTTAACTGAACTAGAGGGGACTACAGGTATCTTTGGTTTATGTGAAAGATTCAAAAGTTTTTTTGTCTTGAGAGTATTAACATTTCCTTCTGACGACTTTATTAACCAAACATATTTAAATTCTTGAACCATCTTTCTGATATTTTTCCTTAATCCCTGAGATTCTATTGCATACTATGATTGTCAAAAATTATGTTTCTTACAACGTAATATGATATTTAACTAAGAGCTCTTGACAATTTCAGTAGAATTTTCTTTTGTTTTACTCTTTTTAGTAGTCATCTTACAAAATGTACACAACTTAAGAGAAAAAGTGACGAATCAGCATACAGTATTGGGACTAATAATGTATTAATAATCTGTTTGAGTGAGATGTCACAGATATCACTGCACTCATGGCAAACAAGTCTCCTCAGCCTTACTACTTCAAATTTAAACCGTCTTCAATGTGGCAAAAGCCAGATAATGAAATCGTTCCACCTTCTCCTTCAGAACTGACTTCAAGAGGAGGAAGTAATTGACTTATTTATTTACATTATTTATTCACTTTTCTGTTAAATGGAAGATGCTGGTTTCAACCAGAATAAAGGGGAAACCTACACCCTCAAGCTCCAGGCAGTGCCCAAGGCAGAAGGCCTTAGATAAAGAGCTGCCAAACACATGAGCATTCATTAGTCTCACTCTGCTGATAATGATGTGGCCCAGCTAAGTGCCTGCAGATGCTGCTGTGGGAAGGAGACCACTTTTGGCCAGTGAAGAGCCAGGAATCAAAAACTGACGTCTCCCACCTAGTGCAGCCTCGTACAGGCAGCCCTCACTGTTCCCACTGCAGGTTCAGCAGGATCCAGCAGCAGGTAGATAGCTCAGGGTGTGAGTCAGGAGGCCTTGGCTCTCAGGGCTTGGCTGTGGGATATGGGAGGCCTTCTGAAGTGCTCAGGAGCTCAGGTCTGCTTAGTTGTGTAAGGCAGTGAGATGCTTTTCCATTACTGCATGCAGTAGCACAAAGCCTGATGCCACTTTCTCACCTTGGCTGCCGTGAGAGACTGTGTGTGGAGTGCCTGGTCCTGTTTCTTTACTTTAATAATTGAAGTTTGGGGAAGGGAACAAAGGGAACACATATGTGGACTGTCAGGGTTAATTGTCAACATCTGCTCCAGTTAATTCAGATTTTTGGTGTTTAATTTGCTATTTTTCCCCATTCAGGGTTGACACAATTGTGCCAGGAAGGGATGTGCCCTCCCATTTATTCATGCCCTGCTAACCCATGTGCATCTGCTCTGGAAAGCCCTGATTGTGACTTATGCCTCATTTTTGATGAAAGCAAATAAAATTTAGTGTTAAATATTTCAAGCACTATTTCAGTGACCTGTATCCTGTCTTCCAGTTAGGGTTCTAATTCCATTTGCATTTAATCCACCAAAAAAAAGAACAGGTGATGTTGGAAAGAAACCTCATCCTGTGCAGGCAGAAAAGTCTAGAAATGCTGCAAGTGCCCTTACTGCAAATTTCTGAAAAAACTCATGTATATGGCCACTGAAAAAAAAAAAGCAACACTACTCTGAAAGAGTTTCATGGTCTTAAAAGAGAGAAGGATACAGTGCACTGAAAGTGCCCTGAAGATACTGCATCTACAGTAGGACTCAAAGTTGTGTACCCCAGTCTCCCACTGATGCTTAAACTATTCATGACTGCATGTTGCCAGAGACAGCATAGTTGTTTTACAATACATGTTGAATGAAAATGAAGGACTAAACACACCAGTAGAGAATTTAGCTTCCACCAAATGATGGGATGTTTCCTGTTGTATTAACAAGATCTGGGGCCCTGAAAGAACAATTTAAAAGACACATTATCAGTTTTTTTTCAGGCTCTTACCACTTCTTCAAATCCTACCTTTGGGTATCTCTTCTCAAGGATAAAATTACTTTCAGAATGTTATCTGTCATTATCCCTATTATGAGACATAATGTGTTTCATATTCTCACTAAAATTAAAGAGAAGATGGAAGGCAGATAGTATAATGCAGTTCAATATCACTAAGAGATGAAATGGTATATATATGGGTACATGGGGAGAGTTTTGGCTAAATTTGTTTTTTTGTTCATAGTACCCTGTAGACCAATCTACAAAATTGCATCTTTTACTGGCCCAGCCTAGTGCCAAGCAATTCTCTTTTCTGTTATCTGTACTTCATTTCCTAATGATTCCTCAAGTGTTCTGCTCAAATTAAAGTCTAATACTATATTCTTTTGTTAAATCTTTTTACGAAGCATATTTATAATATAAATCAATGCAATGAAACCACCTAATAATGAAGGCACAATATATACATCTAGAGATCCATTTTTAAGCTCTTCAAATTCATATAAAGAAAAGGAATGCAAATAAGGCTGTGGATAGTCTTGTCTTTTATCTATGTGTGTTTCACATATCTTCCTTTTATCTCATAATGCTGGTTTTGGGTTTGCTTTTTTTCCATCCTAAATTCAATCAAACACATAGTGTTAAGAACAGGACTATCAGCAGATGTCATTTAACTAGATCAGTGAGGATTTCTGCTTTTTCCTGTTCTCCATACAAGACTGATAGACTTAAATCAGATTATTTTTATATGTTAAAAGTATGAAAGAAAGAGAAACAAGTATAAAATATTCAGAAAAAGCAACACAAGAAAGAGCTGATAAACTTGTGCAAGATACTGGGAGTGGAATGGAAGAGCAGAAATCAACACATTTTTTTATAACAGAAAAAAATAGCAAGAAAACAACCACCACAGAAATCTAATGAAAAAAATAAATTAACAAAGGTATCAGCAGACACTATGTAATTTATCTAGCAAAATAGATAATTTTTATTTGGCTGCTTTGCAGCTGGATGTTCTTGGAAGCAGAATGCAGATAGTCGGGCTGTTTATTTGGAGATCTAATAAACTGTGCATTCTGGTCACGTATCTTCTTCAGCTCTATTATATTCTCAGTGGTTGTTACCAATTCATTGAACTTTGTCACACATCCCATTCTAATTAATATTTTTCTTAAACCTGATCTTCCTTGACCACCTGAAAAAAAACTCTTAAAAAAAAAAAAAAAAAAGATTCAAGCTGAAATGTTTCAAAAGTAAATGAACAAAAGTCTCCAAACTGAATATTATGGCTCTTACTGCAATCTTGTGGGGGGTTCCAGAATTATTTTGGAACATATGGCTTTGGTCATGTTGTCTGTGTAAAACATGTAGAATACATATCACCAGTGGGGAACATATGAAAAATTCTGTGAACTTAGATTCTCTGTGGAGACCATCAGCTATACTGAAAAGCTTTCTGACTGCAGGACCTTATATTCCAAGCCCACCTCAGTCCTACAGAGAGTATTGTACAACCCAAAGCTGCAAGAGCTATGTGACATAGAGCCCACAGAGCACATGCAATATTTGAAGTGTCCTCATCTTCTTCTCAGTTTCCATCATGAGGAAAAAGTTTATAGCAATACCATATTTTTGGTTGTTTTACTCTACTTTTCTGTCTGATATTAAGATAAGATTAATATAAGTAATATTTTTTGATGAAGAAAACTGACTTTTTTTTTTTTTTAATCCCTGAAAGTTGCCTTGGCCTCCACAGGTTTCTCTCACAATGTGACCTGTAACGTTTTCTGTTTCCCAGGATTGTTGAATCATCTTTCCTCTGTGATGCTTTATGAATGTGTATCCAGCATACTGTGGCAGTATACATGTACATGTTCCCACATCTCTAAAGGAAAAATGAAAATAACTGTAGTTAAAGCTGTCATATCAACTACAGTAAACATATACTTAGAAAGTGAAAGAGATTTATTTTGTAAGGCAGATATATGAAAGCCATTCTCTTATACATATCACCTATGACTTCAGTGCTGGGTAATATGTTAATAAGTCTTCCTTGGTGGAGACAAGCTGGCAGGAAGAGCTCAAGTCACCAGACAGTAACAAGTATGCCTCAGGCTGTTAGAGCAGCAAAATTCTCAAAGATATCGAGAATGTGTTTACCACTGGTCAGGGTTAAGACTAACAGTGTTAAAAATAATGTCCTCCTCAATTAAAGCAGATCTCAGAAGATGAGAAAGCCCCTCTGCAAAGCTGGGGATACATTTCTACTGCAAAATCCTCTGTGAGAAGTAAACCCTCCCCAAGGACAGTGCTGACCCCCAACTCCCCTTATTGCAATCCAGCTCAAAAATAATGATGCTGAAAAACTTATTTCTGAAAACAGCCTTGTCTAAATGAGAACTTTTCCCTTCTTTGTTTTTATATCTTAAAATTACCAAAGGATAAATTTACTAGACTGTTTTTTAGGAAATCTCCAAAGAAAAGCAGAGTCCAAATATTTAAAGAATATCTAGTCAAACTGTAAGCTGAATATAATTTCCTCTTTCCTAGTATCAGGTGGAATAAAATTAGACTGGTTTGATTCTGATGTATGTATTTTACTCATAAAATATGCTAATTTAACTTTGGTGTCAGTAAAGACTGAGGGGGAAATGAGGCTGTTAAACATTATTAAAAGTCAGAGAGATGGGGATCAGAATATTAGGAAAGTTACTTATTTCATATCTTCTCCAGCATATTTGTGGGCAGGAAGATTTTGTACTTTTTAACATCCTTTCAACCCTAGCAACACTATTGTCCCAATAGCTAGCAACCCCCAGTCTGAGGTTACGTTTTGACATGTCTGAGCTGGCCACCGTATTTAGCAAGATATCCCTAGTGAATTTTCATATACTCCGTTTCTTTTGAGAAAATCAAGGAATAAGTTTAAACAAAGGGTATAGCCAAGGGTAGAACATACTCTTCACAGGGATAAGCCTTCATGGATCTTGAAGGACATGATTTTCATCATGCTACTTCACATGGGAAATGCCAACATAAATCTCTCAAAGGTAGGATTTAACCATGCTGACTGAGCCTGATGACAAAGGATTGACACAATACAAGCGGGCAAAGTCTATGGCCACCACTCCAGCTTCTTACAAGACCATTTGTGCCAGAGTGATTCCAGGTTTTCATTGTTTCAGGCTAGTGACTTCTATTCTTCGAGTTGCTGTACTTGGTAAAAGAAAATACAAGGTCATATAGCAGCCAATTGCAAGACCAGTGAGGGACAGTAAAAATAAAGTAACATTTCCTGTTCCCCTTTTTTCCTTCCATCACCCCTGCATTAGCACATATATCTGAGTAGAGTATGAAAAGACAAATAGAGTTTGAAAAGACAAAAAGATTACCATCTGAAGTCACTTAAAGCCATATTTCAATCTTGTCTCCAAACAATAAATGATACTTTTCCTGAAAACTTTATCTATGAAATATATTTTTTAAAAATTAATAACGTTAAGAATATTTATTTGTTTGTTTATTCTTCATATAATCAATTGTCCTGTACATGGGTATCTTTATGTCTCTCTCTCTTTATATATACATATACGGCTTTCTGAAATGCATGTAGATTACTGAGCATTTTCATGCCCCTCTGAATATGGGCATCATGAAAATGAATTTACTTGTAGATACTGATAAGTCAAAGCTAGATGTGAATTCCTGAAAAACTGGAATGAGCACGTGTAGTAAAATATGTGCATCACTGCAGATAAGTGACTCAGATGGGTGTTCATAGGAAAGTGGCTCTTTTGCATGGCAAGCAGTTAGACAGTTTTATCTAGTTAGCTCATTCTCAAAGGTGTATATACCAAACAGAATTAAGGTGAGTTCTCATATGTTTAAAGTGCTACTTTAATCTGCTCAAACTTCTGACAGGCAGTGATTCTAAGAATTAACAATGGATAGCAGCAAGACAGGATTAGAACGGATATCTAAAGTTCAGCCTCCTCTTAGACAAAACATTATGTACTCTTGTTCATAAACCTGTAAAACTCAATCATTTTTATCTCTGATAATCTCTTGGAAGGCTGTTTCAAAAGGTCGCTTATTCCTTTGATGGCTAGAACTACCTTCATTTCACAGATAAATTTATTAACAGGAAGCTTATACTGATTATTTTTGACTCAGTGCACAAAAATTTTATCACTCAGATATTTCCTCACCCTCATGTTGCATCTATTGAGCTGTGAGGTTTAGCCTGAGCTTTCTTAAACAAATAAAGATGACTTTTTGAGGACTTATTTAGTAAGTAAAGTGTAAATAGGCTCCTGATGTAATAATTCATCTGCAGAGAAGTAGGTAATATTATATTTCTTCATTATGCTTTTTGTGTTGATAACTCTGAAAAAATAATTAGGAGACATTGAATACTTCAGCATGCTTCATAAAAACGAATGACACTGAAAACTCATTTTCCTGTGTTATCAATAGAAATGCTTCTCCAGCAGCAGGAAAAGGGCTGATGTTGCTAATATTCATCAGTGGTAATCTGAGTGGGTGAGATCTGTAGGTGAAATTGATTTCAATGAATGTAGATATCCTCGGTACAGATACGCAGATATGGGCTGGTTATTTCAGTTCCCATCACAGGACCCAATGATAAATAAGCCCGTTAGGGGCTTGTGTTCTAGCTATTTCAGAAGTCTACTCAGGATGAGATGGTTTGCTCCTTAAGAAGGACTTATGTTTCCTTACTGACCATAAAGGTAACCTTAGAAAGAAGTCATCTCATGTTAGCTGACACTATTCTGTCTATATTATACAAGGATGACTTCAAACAGGGGAATTTCATCATTTCAACCTGATGTTGTCCCACAGACCCTTTATGCTCCCAATTTAATAACTGGAAGGGAAAGCACTTCCGAAGAACAATAGTTGCAAAAAGACCTTCCTCAACCTCTATTAGTGTCAACTGTTCACCTTCAGCTGAAGAAAGAGCCTATATAGAATGCCTATGCATCTTACTTAGCCACCTTAGTTTACTGTCTAAAGTTAAAAGAGATAAGTACAGGCCAGAAAATGTAAACATGTATCAGTTCATTTTACAAAGACAACCAAACAGCATACTTCTGTTGTTCATGCATCTCTAGGATTAAAAGTGTCAATCTGCCCATCAGTGTACTGAAACACTACCATAAAATTATTTACTGTACGGTAGCGTATTCACACACTGTAAGTCACAAAATGTAGTAGCCTAAATAATAGTATTCAGCAACTCTTGGACCCTCATAAAAATACATCAATATAAGCCACTTGCCAAATGCTCACAGAGATGAGGACTGCATTGCGGACAACTCCTGAAAAGGAGGTGGGGCAGTGGGAGGGTAAATTCCTAACACAGATTATTCGCAATGAATAATTCAGCTAGTTCTTTTTACAACACACTTCCACCAGCTGGCTTTTGTGTAAGAACTTCAAAGTATTTCAGTCTGCATTGATTAAGACTCTACACTACATTGATCTGGGCATTAGAAAAATTTGCTGTTCTCCAAAAAGCAATGCCATTTCAGCAGTGCAGTTTTGTACTACTTCTCTTGACAAGTTCATGAGAATATATCTTTGAAAATTAGAACATTTTTATTGATCTCAGATGCAGAAATATTTTCATTTTGGCTTTCCTTTACAAGTAAAGTACTTGTTGAATCACAGAATTGCTGATATTTCCCTTATAATAGTATCACCTTGGATCACTGAAATCTATCAGTTTTGTTTCTAGCTGCAGATGTGGACATTTCACAGCTAATGAAAAAAAGTTATGTGTGAGGAAAGTTCAACAAAAGTAGTCTTTTTTTCTCTTCTCTTATTTAAAGTCCTTGCTAAGAAAAGTAAATCCCATTTTTCCCCTTTGGCACTAAAATGCTGTAAGCAAGGACTATATTGATGTTAAATATTAGCAGCTGAGTTCCAGAGTGATGTATAAACAGAGTTCAAAGGCAGAAATAAATTTACATACGCATTGCTAACATAGTTTCTTTTACCACTGCAGTATTCTATACATTAATTTGAGTGCTGGAAAGCACTCTCTTTGTGGCTTGTATTTTAAAAACAAACTAAAACAGGAGAAATAATTTCTGAGGCCACAAATGGGACTTCATGGAGACAGTACACATTAGGACTGCAGGCCTGGAAATTGCTTCTTATTTCTTCCCTTATTTATACTGCTTATTTATTCATCCTGTACTTGGGAGTCTGGCAATTTTTTTTCTGTTTTGTGAAACAACTGGGGTATTTTGTGATGTATCTCAGTGGGTACTTCAAGGTACTCAAAACCACAAACATTATTTTACCATTGTGGGAAAATTATGTCTCATCCTCACTCATATGAATAAATATCTTCACAGCTTTATCATGACCGTGACAAAGAATGCTATCCATTTGTTTGGATAAACATATCTCAGTTCCACACAAAAAACAAAGATACAAAATGTAATCATGATGGACTGAGAGATATCAAACTTATAATTTAGTTTAGAGAATCATTTGAAAACTTAGATATAGCTGGAGTATCCTAGTTTCAAATCTTTCCAAATGCAGACAGTAAAGATGTGTGTGTGACCTTTCCACTGTCTTCTAGTTCTTCCCAGAAAAAGGCTTCTATATATCGGATTTTCAGCTGCTGATTTCCAGAAAAGCTGTGGTGAATTATGCTGCCACCAGATGAGTATGCCTCTGGTTTGTAAAATTATAGTAACTGCAAGAGGTCACAGTGGCAGCTCCAAGAGTAAAGCAAAATGAAAACTAAAGAAGTATTTGAGAAGATAGTTGAATATTATAATCAGAAAATGAAGATGAAAACTTAGAACCTCAGAGAAGTTTCTTCTAGGCCTGAGTGAAGCTCATACATTGCATTCACATTGTGTCATTCCTGAAACTGTACAAATAAACCGAACATTTAGAGTACAATCAATTAGTGTAAATTCTAGCTGAGAACTGGCCTTACTTGTGGTCACATGGATCTAGAAAATACCTGCTCAGGATGGAGCTATTCCTTATCCAATATGTTTGAAATTGCAAGTTCCTTATGAAGCCTTTCAATATTAAGGTCAAAACCTCAGTTACTCTTTTTAGATACAGGGGAAGTTTTTTGGAGCCTTGTACAGAGTTTGCAGATTTGTTTGATGCCAGAATGATGCCCGGGATGCTAACATAAAGTCCTGGAAAGGAGGGAGTGCTCTTTCCAGCTACTTCCATTTCAATTAAAAGTGATAGGGAGGAAGATCACAGCAACCACATTAGAAATGCTGAGTCTCTGCCTCTGTTGCCATCCCATACAAAGCCTTGATGCTCAGATTGTACACAAGTATTAAGATCTATGGTCTGTTTTATACAGATATTTTAATAAAAGAGCAAGAATATTGTAAACTGACAGCAATAGGGAACTCTCCTCTTTGAGAGGAAGGACAGTAAATTATGATATTCAGTCTAGTGTAGGCACCTGATCTAAATCCCTGACATTTAGTAGAACTTCTCCTCTGTCTGCATGTGATTTCCATGTGCTCATTTTGTAGGCAGTAGTACAGAATGCCTCAGAAAACAGTTAAGAAAACTGTAAAATTCCACATGCCCATGCTTCAGAAGACCTTGGAATGGGTGAACAGTCTTGGGGGTAAGGTTTGATTTCAATAGGTTCAGATTCCTATCCCAGATTTAAATACCAGTAAAAAATTCCAGCATAAACTCGCGCACCAAAGGTTAGTCCTTTGTACTGGTGCCAAAAACAATTCTGAAATTACTTTTAATATAGAGAATTTAGTCCTTTTCTGTATTTGTTCTCTCATAAGGTTAGATCATCTAAAACCAAAGATTTGTTCATATATCATTTAATCTCTCTACAGAAATAGCTGATTTATTCAAGGTTTCTTCCTCTTTGTAAGGTGTGTCATGCCATAAAAATTGCAACTTTACAAAGTATTTATGCTCCTTTGGGAGATTAAAAAATAAAAGTGCAAGGAGCTATGGGTGTACATACACATAAACACAGTCTCTGTGAAGGTATTACCCACTTACTAGTATGGCATTTTAATGACACGCCCTCTTTGGTCTGTTTTCCCAGACATTTTCCTCAGACCTAGACCCAGACTCAGAATTTTATATCTCTCAGAAAAGTTTTTCACCAGTTGCTGTTGCTTTTCTCCAGATCAGCTTCTTTCTGGTTTTTGCCTTTTCTGTAAATGCCAAGTGTCTCCTGATTCAAGATAAGCCTTCACGCTTCTGGAAGAGTCTCCATGTCAAGTTTCAAATTCCCAGTATCTAGAAGAGGCAGAAACAAAAAATGCATCCCATCACAAAAAGAAGTTTGATAGCTTTCCCACCACACTTTCTTCTCCTAAACCTAAAAGCTACAAGATAGCAGACTTCCAGCTAGCTGAGGTCATGTTTTGAAACATTCAGGAGTGCAGCAGCACTACTGAACAGCTGTCTTTGCAGGTAGGAGGAAAAGCCTACTAAGCCAGCAACCTTGCATAAGCTCTCTGAAACATTGCCAAGATAAAAAGGGGAGCTGTCTGGGTTTAAAAGTGGAGAGAAGGAGAGGCAAAGGACTACAAAATTTGGAAGCTGCACAGAACATGTGTTGATGGCTGCTCTCGGAATCCCCTCTACTCTGATCCATGGCTTTTGGCCAGATTTTTCATTTGAGTCAACCTATAGAACAGAGTCTTTCCTTTGCCATCATCATCATCGAGTAATTTGTCCATTCTGGGCCCCTCAATTCAGAAAGGCCATTGAGGTGCTGAAGTGAGTCCAGAGAAGGGCAATGAAGCTGGTGAAGGATCTGGAGCACAAATCCTGTGAGGAGTGATTGAGGGAGCTGGGGTTTTTTAGCCTGGAGAAGAGGAGGGTCAGGTTCATGACTCTCTACAGATACTTGAAAGGAGATTGTAACAAGGTGAACTTCTCTCAGGCAACCAGCAATAGGATAAGAGGGCATAGTCTTAAGCTGCAATAAGGGAGGTAAAAATGAGGAAGAATTCTTCACAGAAAGGGCTGATTAGACATTGGAATGGACTGCCCAGTGAGATGGTGGAGTCACTGTCCCTGGACATGTTGAAGGAGGGACTGATTGTGGCACTTAGTGCCATGGTCTAGTTGACGTAGTGGTGGTTGGTTTTCATTGCATTTAGTAATCTCAGAGGTCTTTTCCAGCCAAGTTGATTCTGTGATTTTGTAACAAATGCATACAGAAAAAAAAAAAAATTACATTTCTTGTTTCAAATGGAGAACTCAACCACATTTTTAGACATCATCTGCTGGTAGCTATCCCATATCCTCTACTCAGTATGTTTAATAATTCTAAATTAATATAAAATAAAGGATTTTAAGGTTCTGAGAAGGAGAGAAACCACACATATATTCCAGAAGAGAACAGCTGTCACACACAGAAAGTAAGGAATAATATTCTGATTTTGTTTTGAAGAACATCTTTCCATAAATAGCACTGCTACATGAGTATGAATCAGAAGTACCATAATTCTGATGGGACCCTAGGAGACTTAAGCTCTCTTCTCATTTGAAATTAATCTCAATTAACTCAGATAGCTTCTGGATAGGTTACATGCTTGTCATTCAGAGAGGTACCCTGACTGCTGAAAGCTGAAGTTCTCTCAGAAATTAAGCTAATTAATGAACAAATTTCTGCTAAAATCCTAATTGAAGTCCAGTTTGCACACCAGAGGGTCTAATCTTGTTCACTTATTCTGTGGCTTACTTTCATCTTCAAGCTTCAGTATCAACCATTTTTTCATCAAATATTTATTTCCTACTCAATATAAGGTTTCATTTCTTAATCAAATGGAGTGCTGGAATAATGGAAAGGAACTATATTTTAACTCATAAAAATGTTAAAAATTTATTTACAAAAAAAAAAATTATTTTAGAATCTTTTTTTTTTTTTCCTTCTCACATCTAGGGTATGCTTTGGGAGATTTGGGAACATTTTTTTAGTTATTTCAGATAACAAAATAAAAATATTTCTGTGCCTTTTTTCATCCCCTGAACTCTTTCACAATGGACTGTGGTTCATGAAAAAGAATGTAATGGTCTTCCCACAGGCAGAACTAGACCTAAGCAGCAGACAACAACTTTTTCTCTTCATGGAAAAGGGAATGGTACAGTTTCGATTTAGAGACAGCTTCTGTCCCACCGTGGAATCTGAAACTGTTGCCCTCCCTTTATTCTCACCAGAAAGGAGAAAGTAGAAGAAAAAAAAAATTGAAAGAATAAAAGAAGACAGGGAAATAGTACATAGGGCATATGTTTCAGAAAGAAATTGTTAAAAACAGAAATCGTGCTGTTAAATATGAGAATACAGTAAAGTGATCAGTCTTGTGTTTAGTGCTGTGAACACAGGGCTTTACAAGCATAAAGGCTGTTTTGTTTTAAGAAAAAAGACCCAATTTTAGATATCTGGTGGAGAGGCTGGGGGATGGGAACTCACCATTAACTGGAACAACTGTTCAAAGCAAAGAAATGAAAAAGGGAACAGCAGAGGAATTTCTCTCCAAGTTGCCTACTGAAGCAGTTTCGGGTTTAATTTTCATGTCTGTTTTGCAATCCCTTGATAGTTAAAACTGGCTGACACAACACATGAGATATGCCAGTGCCAGTCCTCAGTATTTTGGGTTCCTGGAAACAGCACAAAGATCTGCGTTGACAAAAACTTTACAGATGTGCCAGATTTTTTATTCAGAGTGAGAAGCTGAGGCCCCTCACATAGGAATGCTGTCCCTGCCAGCAGCAGACCTCTGAGATGCTGACTGGGCTCGGCCCTGGGTCACCCATGCATAGGGCATGTCATTGGTGGGCATCCAGCGTGTCTTGTCTGCCTGGAGCTAGGAAAGAGGGGTCTCCAGAACAAACTGACTTGTCAAGTGCAGTACTACTTTCATGAGCATTCAACAAATATGAATAAGGCTCCCAGTTTACTGAATATCACTTAAAACCAGTTTTTAATATTTTAATAGCAAATGGGAGCTTCTTTCATTTGCTTCTGTTGAGGGCTGATTTGAAATGTCCACAAACCATATTTTCAGTGAGAAGCCTCAAGGTGCATTCAATTCAATTCTCACTGGGAGTCATATCCTGAAGCTTGTTTCTAGATCTATGGAAGAGATTTGTTTGTTTGTTTGTTTGTTTGTTTGTTTAGTTGGTTGTGGTTTTTTTATGATAAGCTACTTGGCAGATGATGAACTGCCTAATACCCAAAAGGTTGAGCGACCTATGACAACATTGCAGGACCTGGCAACAAAGTTCAAGTAGGGAAGAAGTAGAATTTGGAAGAGGGAGAGGATTTTTGGCTTCACTCCATAAAACCAGTGTACATAAAACCAAGATCTTAATTACTAAGTGTTTCAAGTTGTTGATATTGGTCAGGTTTTAGAACTCTGAAAAGAATGCCCTGTTGCATTGGGTAATTTTTTTTTATTGTAAATGTCTGGTCAATTTAAGGCATATATTTATGGTCCTTGACATATATAACCCAGAAGACCTTTGTACTTAGTGTCCTCCATGCTGCCTTAGCTCTGTAAAGTAAGGAGAAGTATCAGGATGTAGTACAGCTGAAAACTTTAAGTCCTTAAATCTAAAAACACCATGCAACTCAGCACAGACAAAATGTGTTACTTACATATTAGAAATCTGTGTCAAAACTTGTGCAAAAAAGGTGTACTCTGAAATACAACAACAACAACAATCCTGAGGTAATTTGGATTGATTTTTGAATCATATTTAAAAAAATGTCCTGTAAACATATTAAATTAATCAAGAAACTGTTATCTATCATCCACGATCCAAAATTTTTTTCTGTTTCATTCTAAATTCAATTGCACATAGTCTTGCTCAAAAGAAAGGAACCTAATTTGATATAAAAGAAACACAAATAAGAGAAAGATACCTTATATTTCACCAGGTTAGTAAACAATTTCCTAAATTTTAGTGATGAAATTCTTTTATTTTACTAAGGGAATCTGACACACTGACGTTACATTTTGCTATGGGTTTTGGGGTTTTCTTTTGTCTATTGAATGGAATTATCACTAAAAAAAGTAAGTCTTTAAAAAAAGATTTCTTTAAAACTTTTTATAGAGTTTATATAAAGATCAGTATTTTACACAACAGTGAAATCTTCAAATAATACAGCTTCTCTAGATGCCTATAATAAAATTACATCTTACGCCTTATGGATTGACAACAGTGACATTCTCAGACATCCCATGAGCATGGCACAAACCAAATGAAAATTATTTACAGGCCAGACCAAAGGTTAGTTACTAGTATTCATGGAATTAACTGGGTTGGAAGAGACCTCCGAGATCATCAAGTCCAACCCTTATTAATACTGTAAGATGCTTTTTGCCTTTTTCTGTTTCTGGTGTTCTTCTGGGACGCTGCACACAGGCACAGCAGTTAAAGACATCTTTAAAGCAAAACAAGACAAATCCTCAAGCCTTTCTGTAATATGTGTGGTAAAGAAAATTTAGGTGACAGATAACCAGCAATTCACAGTCCCAAAGGTAGGCTGTGTGTCAAAGCAACTGTCAGCACTCTCAGGATAAGGCCCGCTTCAAGACCAAGACATTTCTTTCATCCAGATTGAGTGTTTTGAGCAAATTTAGCAATCTTCTGAAGTGTATCTCTAAATCCAAGCGCCAAGGTACTCGCTTTGAAGCTAAAGTTCTTACAGATTAAAGTACTTAAAAAGCTTGTAGAATCAGCTCTGTTATTGCACAGGTGAAGAGATTGCTTTAGGAACTAATATGCATCTGCAGTGCTGAAAGACGTCAGGAAGAAGAGACTCTCTGAGACTTAGAGCACTCCTACACAGGTCTGACACAGGTAGAAAGCTGTAGAATTAAGCACTTCTGCTTGAGGAGCAAATAAAACCAGAATCAAACACAGTTGCTTCAGGTGAAACAGTGGCAATTGAGTACCTCAGCTGGTGGCAGACAAACACTATTTTAATACTGATATACTGTATTTCATTTCTTCTTTATTTTATTTTATTTTTCTGCACAGAACTGAGTAAACAGGAGAGAGACAGAGAACTTCACCTTGCATTACAGAACCATACTCCATGAGTCATGTCCCATGTTGAACATATTTTGATGTTCTAGGGATGCTGCCTTATGCTTTGGTGGAGTGGAAGAAGAAATCTTTTGTTCTCCTTTTTCTTAGCACATGGATTTCTTTACTTTCTGCATATGCTGTCTGTATACTTCTCAAGTGTCCCCAGTGAATCTCCTTTTATATTACTGCTTTCACCATCTGAATTGCATTTGGCACCTCGTGTTTTCAGAATATATTGCATTTTGAATGTGTTTTCCTTGCACACCTTTTCAAAGATGCCTCTTTCAGAATAAATACCTCTTTGAACAGACTTTGAATCAGCTATAAGAATTTCTCTTCCCAGCTGTTTGTCCTCAGGTTGCCTGCCCCAAGAACTTGTATTCATAAAGGTTTAAGTTTCATGATCCTAATAGAAAGAATTTGCTTCCTCATTGCAAGGTCCTACACCTTTGCAAAGTCCACACAAGCTGTGCTGCCTATCATTAAGTTACTCTTGAAGTAGAAAATATGTTACACTGGAGTTGTTTTTTAGGTGACATACAAGTGTTAGCTTGAGATCTAGTTCAGAATAAAACCTGGGACTCTGAAGAGACATTTGTTTAGAGACTCATCAGTGAACAGAGGTTCTTTTCTCAAATTTTGATCCATTAAGAAAGCTTTTAAGACTCGTGGTTACTTTACAAAGCTCTATATTTAAACCAGATCTTGTAAAGTACATCAGGTGGCAGAGAAACATTAGTGGCAGATCTCTCCAATCTCTTTGTGGTTGGATAACCAGAAAGAGCAATGTCTGTTTGGGACTGCAGTTTCACAACACTGTCTGAATCAGGCTGTCAAGCACTGGAAGAGTAAGAAAGAGAAAGAGAAAGATGAGCAGAATTAAAAGGACCTCCGGAGGCTCTGGGTTCCTTGGCACAAAGTGGCTATTGAAGTTTTGAAGTGAGAAAAGCTAAATATGATTACAATCTTCTTTAGCCATCTGCTGTGGGTTTTCTTAGCTTTCTTCATCCCAGAATCTGAAATACAGTCCTTTCAACTATGCCTCATTTCTTTACAGGTATTCTCCTCAAGAAAAAAATGATTGCAGGTTTTAAAATTATGTTCTGCCTCTGCAGGGCCACAGAAAGATTGCCTAGACATTGTGGTGCACTTTGCTAAAATGGATGTTCAAATCTAGGCACCATGTCTTTAACTCTGCAGAGGCTAAATCTCAGGCAGCTGGATTTCCCAGTGCAGTTTTTTGAAACTCTCTGGATGAAAAAACTTGATTTTTCAGTTTTGCTTAGGCACTGTATCTACTGCCACAATGTAAATTGTAATTAATTTCTATAAAATCAATTTATGGGGACAGGAAGGATTTAAGGAAAAGCCCCTGAGTTTTGCTTACTTTTATCTGCGCCTAAATTCCCTCTTTAGAATACTGAATAGGGTTAAGGTTCTTGATACCTTTTGCTGAAATTTATATTTAAAATACAGACATGACTTGACTAATATGATGCAAATAAGATTCCTCAGTGACTCACTGCAAATAAAAAACAAACATACAGTTATAAAGGTTGCTGTTATTGTTTCCAGATAACTTGGAAAAGCATACGAAACATGACGAACATTTTGATACCTCTTGTTAACAGTATTTCTGACACACAGAAACAGAAAGCAAGTCATTAGTTGAATCATTCATATTTTTCTAATTAACTTGGTATCAGCAATTTCAGAAACCGTAGATATAATTTTATTTTCCAGTTCAAATTTATCTTTATACTTATAAGGACACTGTATCTCGAGCACTGCATTCTTTTCTGTTCATAAAAGACCTCATTAAACATTGCTTGACAAATAAAAAAAGATAGTATAGACTAGAGACAGTGCAATTCAATGCAAAACATATGTTTATAATATGTTCAGTGATGTTAAGAATGAAAAAGTATTTACAAAATTTTACAACAGTGGGAAAAATTGAGACATTCCTCCTAATGGATTCAAAATAAAGAGATATATCAGTGGTAGTTCTGACCTACAATTCTAAGCAAAACCTTTTAGTATAACATAAATACAGATTAAGTTACCATTAAGCAGCCAGCCAAATAATTCTAACACTAGAATACTAATACTAATTAGTATATATACTAATATTAATTCTAATACTAGAATTCTAATACTAATAACTACAATGTGTAAAGACAGGATATTTGACTAGGAGTCAAGTACCATCTCCAGTACTGATCAGTTGAAGTGGCCTCAGATTTACAAAGAAATTACTTGACTTTTCTATTTCCTATTCTGCCAAAACCATAATTTTAAACTAACTAGGGCAGTACTCCATTTGGTCTTACAGTAACAAGTGATATGGTCCAGAAGGAGTAGCTCTGCAGAGCAAAGCACTCGTTCCTGAGGGTTCATCACCCATGCTAAACGTGCTTCATGGATTTTACTTCAGATGGGAAGTAAAAGACCAAAGAGGAGCACTTATTTTAGTTTAATTTCACCCCAAAGGAATGCATTTGGCAATCTCCAAGGCAGATCCATGACAAGAGCCAAAGTGCAATAAGTGAGAATAGAATATGCTCTTCCAAGGATCATGTCTTCTCTGAATTATAATACTAGTATAGATGTGCCCATTGTCTCTTACTTTCTAACTATAACCAGAAGAATATAGAGTCAAGACTCAGAATTATTTCACAGAGTTGCAATAATAGAAATTAATACTCAATATTGTTAATTAATAATAGTGATCTTCCAAAAATTCTTGTTCCAGGTTGGGCTGATAGTCATGAGGAGTCTGATACTAATGAATCTATCTCCTTCCAACATAAAATCTTTTATCTTATTTTGTTCAGCCTGCATGGCATCTTCCATATCGTGTATCCCTCCAGAAACTCACTTGATCTTTACTGATTGGCTTTCTCAAGGGTGGGGATGAGGGAGGAGCATTTGAAGATCACTCTCTAAGTGACTCACTCTATCCCATGACTTTTCGCAGTCTTTGATGCTTTTGGTCAGACTCAGCATCTTAAGTTCTCTACTTGAAGCAATAAAAAGGACATGAACTTGGTCTTTTATCGCCTATCACTCAACACTATTTAATATGTCTGTGTAAATGCACCTGTCTCTCAATCACAGCTTTACTTTGTAGCTTTATGTTTACATTTTGTCATCCCAGCTCTGTCTGGGAATATTTTTCATCGTTTCAAAACCCTATTTGAGATTTTCTTTCCTCTGTATTATGTTATGGGGCTGATGAAAGTCAGATTTTCTTGTCTTTATTTTTCCTTAGGACCATAACTCCAAAAGTAACTGAAGGATTTAACTATTGTTGTGAAGTCAATGTAGAACTGTATTACAAGGCATGCATATAAAAAATAAAAATTAAAAAATCCCACCAAACTCCCATTTTCAAAACAGACCAATTAAGCTTCTTTTTTTTTCCCATGTGGACCTAGTTGGTGCTAGTTATCTGCATGGCTTTGCCACAACTGTTCCCTAGTTAAAGGTATGAAGATGCTGAATTCCTGAAGTTGTTTGGATTTTTTGTGATGTTATCAACATTTTAAAGTTAATAAGTGAACTCTAGATTCAAGTTGTGGCACGAATGGTACAAGAGGGATTGATTTTCATGTGTGGCGGGATTTTTTTTTCAGTTAAATTTTTTTTAAGTCTTCTTCAAGTCTGCACGTAGCCTGAGCTGCAATAACTGCAGCCTAGGGCAGTGTCAGTGAGGCAATCAACACCTTATCTGGGTAGCTTTCATTTCCTGCTGAAAGAGGTTGCTGAGGTATGCACTGAATCCACATCTCCCCCCACAAACTACTTCATCCTCTGTTCTATCTCTCTAGTGATCTTCCTTCCCACAGCAGAGGAAGAAGGATGGGCCTCCTCACACTGCTGCAAACACCATCCTTCTTAATCCCCACTGTTTGGATTCAGTGTGAGCATGAGGCTTAGGGGATACTAACCTCCCACAGGGCAACTCAGGGTCCTCCCAAAGGGGTCTCCCAGCTTGCGAGGTACAAGGATATGGCCTTCCTGACACAGAACAGCACAGGAATTTTCTAGTTTTCTTCCACTTTTACTTAAAAGTTTCAGTTCCTACTTTTAGAGAGTTGACTTGAACTGTATGTTGCGGTCCCCCAAAATCCATGGCTTCATAACAAAAGTATTGACATGTGATATGCAATTAATTTAATTCTTAAAACAAAATAACTTAATAGTATGATAACCATCCAGTTTCAATCATCCTTCCCTCCGCTTGCTAATGTGATTAAATGCCAAATTGATGTGAGGCAGATTATTTTTAATACAATAAAATTGTATTTTTTAAATTGTAGACTTTGACTTAAAAGCAAATTCATATATAGCTAAAATAGGTTAATAAATACTTAAAGGTTCCTGAATGGGCTTTTAGACATCCTTGTTTGCTTGGGTTTTTTTCTCTTTTTGGTTCTGCAGACTGGATTCATCTAGGCCAATAGAAAATAATTTGCCCTATAAAATTTACCCTCCCTGAAGCAATGAAGCAAACTCAGCAAGATTGTTTTCTCTTAAGTCACTTAGAAAGGGTTGGGTGGGTTGAGAAACCAGCTACTATTCAAGTAAGACTGGAAAGCAGCAGAATAATAAATTTAGATAACGATCTGAGACCAAATTCATCATTAGTGATATCATCAAGACCTCTGCGCTATATTTCAGGAGGGGTGAGAGGCATAAAACTGACATAATATAGCAAATTTTCTAACATTCACTAATGCATCAGGGGACAGAAAAAAGTTGGAAATTTCTCTTTCTCTCTAAATCTACCACATATCCTAACAAAGCCAAGTAGCAAATCCTCTGTGGGGAAAAAAAAAAAAAAAAAAGAAAAAACTCAGAACCCCTCCCCCAGCAAATCCATGCCACTTGAAAAATCAGAGGTAATATCTAGACATACTCAGAAAGTCATAATGTCCACTATGAATTCTGATTTCTGTCAGTGATTTTAACTCAGTACCTCAGATTATTTCCAGAAACCAAATCTAAAAATTATCTTGAAGCTGGATACGGCAGGGTTTTTTAGTTGTAACACTGACCCTCTGAAGGTCATGCTGCATCTCTCCTTTCAGATCTAGCTGCAGCATTTGGCTGTGGACTGCTTTTACTAAGTTATTTTGCTTCCAGGTATTATTGCTTGCTCTTAGCGCAGCTGAAACTGTAGTCTTCCCTGGAAATGGCAAAACGGTAACAGGGCATTGCCTCAAACTGTTGTCTGCAAAACGGTGGAAATTTTCCCCACTCCTATCAGTTTCAACAAAGAGCAGGCATGCCCAGTGTACAGTACCCTTGTGTACAGCTAAGCTTTGCAAAAGTTACTCCTTAGTGCTTTTTGCCTTCTTGCAATAACACTTCTACATAAATTATTCACAATTATCATTAATTCACGGACTCAGTTGAATAGACTTGAATGGCACAAGGGACCATTTTGGTAATGTATCCTGCTTAATAGACACCACAGGACCTCCCCCGATAAGCAATTCCTGACTTGCCTCTAGACCTTCTGATTTACTAAAAGAACTTTGCCAAGAGACATGTTCTTCATTGCTTCACTCTTTGTGAGCTGCTCTTTTCCCAAGTGCAGATTTTGCAGCTTAAGTTGTGCATAATCATAGAATGAGTTAGGTTGGAAGGGGCCCTTACATCTAGTTTGACACCACTTCCCTGGTCAGGTACACCTTGCACTAGATCAAGTTTCTCCCTGCCAGGGATGGGACATCCATAGCCACTCTGGGAAACCTGTTCCAGTGCCTCACTACCCTCATTGCAAAAAAATTATTACTTATATCAAATCTAAACCCTTTTTCAGTTTCTTTGTTCTGACTGGGTAATTAACTCAGCCACATGCTACCATTTCCTTCCCTTGGAAGTATGAGTCAGGTAAGTAACCAATAAAGGAAAATGCAACATAATACACAGGCAGGATCCTCTGTTGGTGTCAGTCACTGAAATCATATTCAAGTCAAACACTGCCATTGTAGATCACCTGAGAATCTGTCCCCTAGGGAGTAGAAATAATATGATATGGCCTTGCTGCTGCTGATAATTAGGAAGTGCGTGAACTAGATTTATTTGCAACTTCATAAATTTGTTTTTTAACAAACCCAGTTAAACCACTGCATTAGGATTTGCAATAGAAGAACAAAGGATGCTGGCTTATAAATAGAATGTGATTATTGAAGAGTATTTATTGTGGTTAAAGCATAATTAACTTTGTGTTCAAACACTGAGGAAACTGAGATGGTGATAAGGAGCCATAACTTCCTGATTTGGCTTCAGTTTTGATTTTTCCTAAAGCACAAGTGACAAATGATGACATCTTGATGATAACTTTTGCAGAGAAGGGGTGTAATGAATAGGATTGTCTTGTTGCCAATGCATCCTGTGAAATAGGATTTGCTGGTTACATTGCATTGTTTTTGCTGACCAGATCAAGAGCAGTCTGATAAACAAGATACTATGAGTCTGACATAGAAAGTGAAGGTTGATTGTAACTTCAAATAAGCTTTGAAATTTTCTTTCCAAGTAGCTGCTACTTGACCACGTGAACTCTTTAATCTCTGGTACCACTATTGACACTCTGTGTAACTTCCTGCAATTAACATCACCTCTCTGCATCAGATGACACATTTGTAAAGACAGTGGTACAATATACAGTGAAGCTGGTGAAGGGTCTAGACGATAGATCCCATGAGGAGCAGCTGAGGGAACTGAAGCTCTGAATTGTCCAGGCTGAGGGAGCCTGGAGAAGAGGAGGCTCAGGGGTGACCTTATTGCTCTCTACAGCTACTAGAAAGGAGGCTGTAGCCGGGTGGGGATAAGCCTTTTCTCCCCTTCAACTAGCGACAGGGTGACAGAACACAGTCTTAAGCTGCATCAGGGGATGTTTAGGTTGGACAATAGAAGGAATTTCTTAACAGAAAGGGTGATTAAATATTGGAATGGACTACACAGAAAGTGGTGGAGTCACTGTTCCTGGAGGTGTTTAAGAAAAGATTTCACATGGCACTTAGTGTCATGGTCTAGAGTTTGGTCATAGGTTGGACTAGATGATTTCAGAGGTCTTTTCCAACCTAATTGATTCTGTGATTCTGTGTGATATACAGTGGCAGTAACTGCTCATGTTGCTCTGGTGCAAGGGCACCGCACTCTTATTAAGTGCTCATTTTATCAGAGGGAAGGTCCTGATAGAAATCCTCTGCTTAATTAAGCTGTCACTTCAGAAAGCGTCTACTAAGGAAAACAATGTTTAATCAACTATTTAGATGTGTTTAAATTAAGAGCTTTGTGAGGCAATTTACTGTCCCTGTTGGTAGACAGCCAATATAGCAGTCCAGAGCTCTTGGTAAAATTCTGTGGATTGTAATAATGACAATAGTTATGTAGCACACTTCGCACAATCTCAGTCTTAGTCATAACATTAACACTTTGCTCTTTGCAATGCTATAGATGATTCTATAAACTCTAAATTTGTTTTATTCTTATATTGTCACTTCTAAATGTTTGTCTTTAAAGCAATTTACGTTTGCTTGTATCTTAACATTCCTACATACTAATGTAATGAAAAAAAATAAATTAATCTTACTTCTTTCTTCCTATGTATTAAAGAGCAAGTTTTATCTAATGGAATTACTGTAACCTACTTTTGAACCTCTTCCTAATATACAGGTAGCTGCCGTCATTCATAATTCAGCAGATTACACAAACTATTTCTCAGCACTTTCACAGAAACATAAATACTGGCTTTCTGTAGAGCACAGCAGGCTGCACAGATTTTTCTGGCTATGTGTACCAAGAGATTTTCTATTAGTTCATACAGTTTTCCCTGTTCAGCCACCCAGCTATTAAAAGATGGAGGTTATTTAAGTGACTTTCTTTTGCGTTTCTGGAGTCTGGTGCAGAACTTTACTTACATTCTCAGTTCTGGATGTGTAAGCTTCTCACGTGCATCTAGACTGTAATTCGACTCAGCTTTGTTAGCAATTCTCTCATGGCAAAATTGTGTTAGATACATGATTGGTTCACATTAGTACTCAGAGAATCACAGAATGACAGAATACAGAGCTGCAAGGGGTGCCACAAGAGAACTTCATGGTACACCATTCACTGATAGCTGAAGACTCCACTGTGCCCCCACTTACTCTGGATAACCTCCCCCACTGCCTCACTATTCTGACTGCAGAGAAAATGTAATGGGCGAGGAATGAGTAATGCTGTAAAAAGTCAAGGATCTGGAAAAATGTGCCTGTTCTTAAGTAACAGCTACCTGACCATCTCAGTAGTAATATCTACCTTGTCTCAATCCAGCTCTTTCAAACACCCTGCTGAAAAGGTAGGAAGTTGATGGGGCTTTTTAAACGTAGCTGGTCCTAGGAGGGAGGTACTAACTAAGTAAACCCTGCATTGCCTGCGCTGACATTTTTAATGAAGCTGAAAAATGAACAAAGAAATCAATCCAGGCTGTCTCAGCTGTGTTGCATGAGAGAAAAAGAGTAGTGAGTATAAGCAGGAGAGAAATATGTTTTCCTCC
Source organism: Pyrocephalus nanus (assembly GCA_038380795.1). Lineage (NCBI taxonomy): Eukaryota > Metazoa > Chordata > Aves > Passeriformes > Tyrannidae > Pyrocephalus > Pyrocephalus nanus. Next base: position 47,875,739 of record CM076260.1, read on the forward strand.
AAATGCAAGACTTCTGACCAGAAGATGTCATTTGCTGAACAACAAATGTTATTTTCAGGGTGTTTATTCAAATGGAATTTATTTAAAAAGTGAATCAGTAATGAAAATACTTCCTTCAAAAATTAGTTTTCTTGTGCTCTCATCGAAGTGAAACATATATAGAAATATTGTTCTTTTAAATTGTAATTCTTTTTCCTGTCTTTCATCTCCCATTTGTATGCCAGATATGCTCAATACGGGTGATCTTGGTAGCTTTTAAAAGAAATACAGAAGTTGGTATTATTTTTCTACTTCAACATAAACTTGCTATCTAAACATTTTAACACTAAATATGAACTGACTTCTATCATAAAAAAATCCAACACTTACTTCTTTTGAGGGATTCTAATGGAAAATAGAAGAAACTTTGAAAATTCCCTCAAGGATAGTTTTATATTCCAGTAAATTAAAATACTTTCTCTCTTTATTCTGCTTTTGGCAACATCTCTCACTATCTTGTATGAGACTAAGTGTATCCTGAAGTATATTTCCGGAGTGGGAAAAAAAATGGATCCATTAAAAATAAATAGGAAGAATTGATAATTTTTTTGTCAATGAAAATTTCCTTGCATATTCCATGGGTGTTTTGTAAGACATTATTAGAAAATGACAAAGGTCTGCAGAGTATGACTAAATATATATATATATATTTATATATATACCAATATACTTATGAGTCTTCAGTGACAAATAAAAATATGAGGCACAATTTTTTTCTACCAAATATTTTACCAGTCATGAAATAGCTAATAACTTTCTATGGTTTATTGCTGAGAAAATATAGTTGCACAGGGCCTCTTTTTTTCCCTTGAGTAATGAGAGATAATTTATTAATACCTTCAGTTCTTTATTTTATTCACCTCCACCTCTTAAAAACTAATAAGCTGTTTTCAAAGCTCTGCAAACATTTATTTGCTTCTTCTCAAAGTTATGTCTACTCTCCTCACCAACTCGTTTGTCAGTGATGTTCATCCTGGCTTTTATAGACTGATGGTTATTTTTTTCCTGTTGATTTTACTGTGTTACGAGTTATCAAGCTTACCAGGGACCGTGCTGTCAGTGACATACAAAACATTCCATGGATCATGAGATCAATTGTCTGAAAAAAATGAACCAAACACGTTGATTTGTAACTGAAGGGGGAATTTCTACAATGTATCTGATATCTCATGGAGTTTATGCAAGTGTGGCTTTGGATAGAACTTGTAATGGGTGTTTTTTTTTCACTTAAGTCCTCCCTTTCATGGCTGGTGTGAGACACAACCTTTTCTCTAGCCATTCCTGTGATGCAACAGCTACAGAACCTAAAATATCCTGGTTTGTTTATTTACTTAGTGTTTTGGAACAGGATGGATTCTTGAGATACTGTATCTTCTCATCAGAGTCCTGGAAAGCAGCCAAAACACCCAGGCCATCACTACCCTTGCTCCAGAGCTGGCACAGCAGAGCCCACTTCCCATGGACCAGGAGCTCAAACACAACACCTCTGTACTGTGCTTGAACCACTTGCTGCATCACCCACCTCAATGCGTCTCCTGGGAATGGCCTCCCAGGGTGGCCACACTGGAAAGAGAGGTACTTGAGCATTGCTTAACTTGGGTGTAAATAACAGGACTAAGCCAGGAATCCTTCTGCTTTGGAAGCAGGCTGTTATTCATTTTATAATATATCCGTATTCAGGAGGATGTTACTGCTTTCCTGAAAATCAGTTTTATTGCAAGTCTCAGATAACTAAATCCAGGATGATGTTGCTGCCTGGGTGGAAGTGAGAGCAGGGGCTGGAAGCACACACACAGAGCAGGAGTGAGAGTGCACAGTCCTGTCAAAGTGCTATGGTCTTCCCTGCCTGAAGCATCTCAGCTAAGCCAGCCCTTCTTGTCTCTGAACCAGAGCTGCCAACTGGGCTAAATCACATGGTGACTTTGTGAGGCTGACAAATGTAGGTTAAAATGCACTGGCCAAGCTCATTTCCATTTGGATTTTACCCAAAGTCTCAGATAAAGGGCCTGAGCAATAATTTGATGCACTAATTAGCCCATTAAAAAAGATTGTTATTTTTAGGTGCCTGAAGCTTTGCTTCAGAGGAGAAAAAGTCTCTGGTATATTTTGAAGAATTTTGTGGAGAAGCCTTTTGCAAGTAAGAATAAACAAACAAGCTCTTTCAAATTCCTGGAAATGACTGAGAGACATGTTGTAAATTCTCTGAATTAGTAAAATAGACTGCAAGTGACCAAGCATGTAAAAGTGGGGTTATCATGTCACAGAGTACCTCAGTTGGCTAAGGTGACTACTGCATTTTAACTTTAACTTTTTTCTAAATTTGCTTTATAATTTAAAATTTCATTCATAACACAGTATAACAAAGGAGCAGTGTACATTTTATTGTAAAAAGCCTACATTGAAAGAATACTAAAACTGCAGAATAAAGTGGTGAAACTTAAGAAAACATTAGCTGTTCAAATTTAAATTACTTCCATTAATATAGCTTTAAGAACATTTAAAAACATTTTTACAAATACTATACTTCAGTACTCATTCCATGTGTGATCTCATACCTCGTTTACTGAACATCATCCAAATTTGCACTGAATAGTTGATTGTTGATTCTGAATAATTAATATTGTTACAGGATGTTGTCCAAAGTTTTCTGGAATAATTACCTAGAGTTAGGTTTCCAAGCCCTTATCGGTTAATTTAAAATAGTGAGCCAGCAAATCCTACCGGAATCATTAAAAACACAACACTTTTGAAGGTCTAATTGCTTATTTAGGTATCTGCATTAAGTCTGCACATGCTTGGGATGAACTGATGAAATAACTTTCCAAGTTTTCAGGATTTAGTTCAGATCATAAGACAGTTTTTGTGAAGTTCCATCCATTCTTCACACTCACCGTAGCTCTGAGTTGCAAAAGTATAAAATTGCCTGCTAGCGAAGTCAGTATGTCATAGGAAGCACTAATATGGGTTTAATTCTGCTACAAGAGCACAGCACTTGAGATGAACACTTGCATCTGCCAACACTGACCATGCAGTGATTCTCAAACACTTGTATTGCTCAAAAGAGCAACAAAGAGAAGCAGATTAGGAAAACACTGCTCATCAGTTATAATTGCATCCACAAATTTAGTCCTGGCCTTGTTTGACTTTCCTTTATACCCATGTGAAGGAGTAACCTAGCTCCAGTCAGTGCAGTAAAACTGTTGTCAAAACAGTGTATGTGGAGAACTCAAAACTCATTTGAGGACAGGTAAGTAAAGAAAACAGGGAAGGTGCTGGCAGTAACATGCAAGGACCTTATTGATTGACTACATAGTATTAGCATAGTGGTACCTTTTCCTTACTATTAGTTGTTTGTCCCTCAGAAGTGCACACGGAGCTGCTTAGTCCTGTACATTTAGGAGTAGCTATAGGAGTTCCGGCTACCACAGAGACACTGAAACAGTCACTAGCTATTTACTGTTTATTACTGATTCATCTTCAGCTATGTCCCTGGTTTCTCTTGACTCTTCTCCAGTCTAAGAGGGTGAAAAAGCAGTACTTTCCTCTGTTTTGACTCCAGTGACTGCAAGGACAGACAGCAAGAGTCACAGGAAAGGACATGGCATTCCATGACTACATCCTAGCTAAAAAAAAAAAAAAAAAAAAAAAAAAAAGGAAAATTTCAGTTACTTTTTACTTCATTCTCCTCTCATAAATACAGGGAAACAAGACTTTATTAGACATTATTAATTAGGTTGCTACTGCTTGCATGACTGAAGCACCTGCAGATCCCAAATGAGATAGGAGTCAGCTATGCTAGGTACTGTACAGATAAAAATCTCTTGAAAGTGTTTGCTCCAAGTGTTCACCAGCTGACTAGATATAAGAGGGAAGCAGGCAGCAAAGAGGCAGAGGTGCTTGCTCAGAGTCACTCAGCAGAGCACTGGCATAGCTATGAATAAACTCCAGGTATCCAGATGCTCAGAATTCTGCTCAGGCCAATACACTGAGCAGCCTTGCCAGCTAAAACAAACATATTTTTTCATCTGTTGACAAAATGCCAAGTACAGTGAAATGTGTTAACAAGATGTATAAAAACAGGTTTCACTCTTGAAATCCTTTTGAAAACAAAGCAAAACACAACAGCCTTTTGTCTCGTTGTTCAGTGTCACATAAATATTTCAGATTTTTAGGATGTTGGACAAATTAATTTGAAAAACAAAAAGAAGCAATTCATTATTTTTTATTAGCAGCTGACCTTTGGAAAGAGAATGCAATTTTCAAGGTTTTTCTCTGCCACTTCTTTAAAGTGCACATAAACTAACACTGCTCATCAAATGGTAGATTTTAACAATTAGTATGGATGTCTTGAAAGAACCCTGTACCAAATAAACTGTTTGTTCAAGGGGAAAGCATCTTGTCCAAACGATATTCCCAACAATACCTAACTAAGTTTATTGTAGCAGCTACCTTCTGACATTCACCAAGTTTTACAACAGCTGTAAAACATATTGCAAAACTTCCTTGTATTAAATCCTGTCAGCAAGACTCTGTTTCAGCTCCAAATCTGCTGGGCAGAAAAAAAAAAAGTCAGCACAGCAGAAAAATACTTCCTTGTGCTTGACCAAAACTGAAAAGAAAAAAAAAAAAAAAAAGAAAGCAGAGGAAAAATAAAAAAAGAAAACCAGAAGCTCTTTTTTATTAGTAGTATTTCTAATTGTAGCTTCAAGAATGGAATAGAGAACCACCTTAAGAGTCCGAGTTGGAGTGCAGGGAAGGGGGGGTTTATGTCAGTTCTTTATAGCTTTAAATCATCACAACCATTGGATGCTGATTCACAGCTATAAACTACTCCCAGTGTTTACATTAGGGTTTCTAAAAGAAATGCATATCTCAGGCCAGCAGATCAAATACATCACTGTCTACAGGAACTGAAGTAAGGCAAGTATATATTGTATCCAAATGAGGCCTGCAGGAATCCAAGGCAAGCAAAACTTTGATAAATTACACCCAAAAAAACTGCACACAAAGACAACAATGAGGATGGAGAAAAGGTACATAGTGAGATTTTTTTGTACACAGAAAGGAATGTGACAGGACTACAGGACTACATCTCTCTGGCTTTATGAAAGTGAAGGTCTATTTCGTGGTGGGAAAGAGAGGCATTTTTCTTTTCTTCTCATTAAACCGCATAGAGCACAAGTGAATTTTGGAATTGTGTGAACTGGGGCAGGAGGTGAAATCAGAATTTCCCAAGAGAGAGCTCTGGTATACTGCTAGGTTCAATGTGCTGGTCCTCTGTATGTTGTTGAACTCATCAGCCACTGTGTCTAGATTCAGTTCTAATGGGTTATGGGGGCTGCAGGGCCAGAGGGCACAGAGCCAAGAGAAGCGAGCTTCCCTCTCAGGAAGGCAGCAAGTGGCCTGCAACTGCCTGCTGTATCCCAGCAGCTGAAATAACCTGCATGCTCTCATAGGTGGAAAAACTTTTGCACCAGTCCTCAGGTTTTGCTGCCCCTCCTCTAGTCTCACTTACGTGTGCCTCTTGCCCGAATAACTTCCTGCTTCCACCACCAAATGACACTCATTCCATTGCAAATGGCTCCTTTGAAGTTGAAAAGGAGGGGCCTGGATTTTATCCATGGCACAGAATCCTAGCATAACTTTAACCCTCCTTTTTTTTTTTTTTTTTTGGTGGGGGTGGTGAAGTGGAAAAGCAGCAGTTACTGAAAACAAAAGGAAGAAAAAATACAAAAATACAATTTTTCAATCTGCAGTCATCGATTAATAAAGGGCTTTCCAGAAAAAAAAGTAGCTGCTACTGCATCTGCTCACCCTTGTATGCAATTGTCCCATCAACTTGAGATTTCCACAGCTATGTCACCGTTTAGTCAAAGGCTCTTGCTCTCAAGGTCAATTAACCCATGGTCATGTCACAGAGAACTCTGAACGAACTCCTTAGGTCTGACACCTACATTTCATGCCTACCCATGGAGGAAAGGGAAGTGAAACCGTTAATTGGTTGTCAGGCAGGATGAAAACATTATTCCCGTGGCTTACTAGATGTTTACAGATAGGAAAGCTTAAATGTTCCTGTTTGTATATTTTTTTAAATTTAACAAATAAAAAAAAGTTCTTGTGAAATCCCTTGAAGATCAGAAAACCAGAGTATCTTTGTTTGGGTTTGAAGCTTTATTTTTTTTCTAACAATAATAAATGAAATGAAATATTTTGCTGAAATGACAAATCATTCCAGTTCTCAATTGGCAACATATGATTTTAAAAAGGTGTCAAAGTCAGTCAAAGGGAATTTTTGGAATGTTTACATTTTTTAAGGAAAGATTTGGCAAAATGCATTTTTGAAATGTTTTGATTTCACTAAATCTGCCTCTTTACACAAAAGAAAGAAAGGAAAAAAAGAGATTGGTGAAAGAAACTTTCACTGAGCTCAGATTATAGATGGCTCTTGGGCTATGAAGTTTACATTACATGAAGAAAAGCCCTTAAACTGTAGTTCAGGTCACTGCTTAGTCTACATGTCTGTTGGTGTCCTTTTAACTCCTGCCACATTTCTCAGATCCATAAGAGTGGACTTTTCCATTCAAAGTGCAACACAAAGTCTACCTCAGGTCCAGATTTTTAACTGCAAACTAGAATCATAACATATCTGCCCCTACCATATGTCTTTCAATATGTATAAATGTTTTAATGTTATACATTTTTTAACGTATATAATGTGGTTTGTTGGGACCGTAACAAGAAGTCTTTGCAAAGGAAATTGCATGCAACCTATAAATCCATAATTAGTAATTAACACCGTGAAGGTGCAGGCTAGTATATTCTTATAAAAGCAGAGATTTCTGTTGAGAGGCTATTAAAAAAAAACAAACCAAATCAAAAAAACACAAATCAAATAAACTCCAAACACCAAGTATAAATAAAGCATGAAAAAAAGGGAAATACAAACCGAAAGTAGTACCAGAGATCTGTTTTTCACTTCATAAGAAAATCAAACAAAACACATTATGAGCTTCTTTAAGAAAACACTTTATGTACAATCTTAAATACACTAAAAGCAGTATAAAACAGGCTCTCCCCAGTGTGTTACACATTTGAGACCCTTGGGATTCTCTTATAGTTTCATGCAATTTATTTCTTATAAGCTAATCTCCTACTTCCTCTTCCAGCATGGAAAAATTTATTGCTACGCTGTTTGATTTAGCAATGACAACATGACGTAGACAACACTTTAGTAAGTATACAAAGCAAATTTAATATTTTCACATCCAAAATATAAAATTATGCTGGGATGTCCACACAGTCTTTTTTTCATATGAACTTGCCCTCTTCAATCTCACTTCCTTTCCCAGTGATATTGTCTCATCACCATTAATCAGAAGCACAATCATTTTTTTCTGCAACCTGTTTGTTACACATTCATACTCTATGCATTACCTGGCAGGTTATTTTCTTATCTACATCGCCTAAGCAAACTATTCCAAGCATGTCAAAAGATCATCAAGAATGTAGTGACAATGCTAACTATTTTTTTGTTTGCTCCAGCTCTTTGGACTAGATTGGAATGCTAATCCCTTCCTCAGAGGACACTGCATGTGGAGGAAGTTCAGCCAAGGTGGAAACATGGACTGTAGCAAACAGCAACAGCATCAGGACACAACAAGGATAAAACCAGGATTGTCAGAAAGAAGGTAGCAGAAAACTTTAGGACAAAATCATACTCCCTCAGTGGTGTTTTTGGGGACCTCCTAAGTCAGGAGTTTAAAAAGAAATGCAGTATTAAAATTCTTCAGTGCACAAATCCATGAGACCTGGTGAAATGCAGAACCAAGTCCTGAGGGAATTGGCTGGTGGAGTTGTCAAGTCACTCTCCATGATATTTGAAAAGTCCTGGCAGTCGGGTGAAGTCCAAGGTGGCTGGAAAAGGTAAGCATTGCACTCATCTTTAAAAAGGGCAGAAAGGAAGACCCTGGGAGCTACCAACATGTCAGCCTCCCTTTTTTGCCTGGGAAGATCATGGAACAGATCTTCCTAGAAGCTATGCTAAGGCACATGAAGGACTGGGAGGTGAGCTTGGACAGCCAGCATGGCTTTACCAAGGACAAGTCCTGACTATCAACTAAGTGGCTTTCTATGATGAGGTGACTACGTCAGCAGACAGGAGTTACAGATGCCATTTATCTGGACTTCTGTAAAGCCTTTGGCGGGGTACCTCACAACATCCTTCTCTACAATTTGGAGAGAGATGGATTTGATGAGTGGACTGCTAGATGGATAAGAAAGTGATTGGATGGCTACATCCAGAGGGTAGTGGTCAACAGCTCAGAGTCCCAAAGGACATCAGGTACAAGTGGTGTCTCTCTGGGGTCCATACTGTTATTTAATTATCTTCATTAATGACATAGACAAAGGGATTGAGTGCACTCTATGCAAATTTGCTGATGACACTAAGCAGAGTGGTATGGTTGACACACCTGAAGGATGCGATGCCATTCAGAGGGACCTGGACAAGTTTGAGAAGTGTGCCCATGGGAACCTCATGAGGTTTAACATGACCAAGTGCAAGGTGCTGCACCTAGGTTAGGGCAAGCCCCAGAATCAATACAGGCTGGGGGATGAACAGATCAAGAGCAGCCCTGCTGAGAAGGACTTGGGGGTGCTGGTGGATCAGAGGTTGGACATGAGTCAGCAATGTGCACGCATAGTTCAGAAAGCCAGTTATATCCTGGGCTACATCAAAAGCAGCATGGTCAGCAGGTCAAGGGAGGGAATTCTTCCCCTCTGCTCTGGTGAGACTCCACCCAGAGCACTGTGTTAACTTCTGGAGACCTCAGCACAGGACGGATATCAACCTGTTGGAGCAAGTACAGAGCAGGGTCACTAAAATGATTAGAGAGTTTAGCATCTCTGTTACAATGAAAAGTTGAGAGAACTGGGCTTATTCAGCCTGGAAAGAGGTGGGTTAGGGGTGACCTAGTTGTAGCCTTTCACTACCTAAAGGGATCCTACAGGAAAGATAGAAAAGGACTTTTACAAGAGCACACAGTGATAGGATGGCAGGGAATGGATTCAAACTAAAAGAGAGTAGATTTAGATTAAATATTAGGAGAAAGTGCTTTGGTGTGAGGATTTGAGACACTGGAACAGATTGTCCAGAGAATGGATGTCCCATCCCTGACAGTGTTCAAGGTCAGGCTGGATGGAGCTCTGAGCAACCTGGTTTAGTGAAAGGTGACCCTGCCCATGGCAGAGGGGTTGGAACTTGATGACTTTTAAAGTCCCTTCCAACCCAAACCATTCTATGATTCTATGATTCTATGTTTAACATGAAAAATAAATGCAAAGTACTCTTTGGAGAGAATCATAGTATGGATCAGAAAACAGAATAGCCTAAGCATTTAGGCACTCTCATTTCTGTTGGAACTAAAATAATTCAATGGTAAAATATTTTAAATGGTTCAAAAGAGAAGAAAATCTTTATAATTTTGACTTTATCTGAAACTTTAATCTTTCAGACATGATGTTCAGGTTGTAATTCAGGATTGTAAGTAACATATGCATCCTTAAGTTTCAGTCTGAGCAATCTAATACAGAAATTCTAGCTTTTTATTTAAGAATCAGTGGCTCAATAATTTCTCTAAACTGGACAGTTAACCAGAGAATTTAACCTTCCTGTTTAACATTTTTAATGACTTTCTAACATTTAACTGTAAATCAAAGATTATTTAGTATTTTGGCCAGTGCTGCAATAGATAGTAATTTCTACTGTGTGAGTTTCACTTCAGATTTAAGATCTTTGAGACAGGAGACCCTAGTTTTTGTAAGACTTTCCAATTCATGTGATGATATGTAATAAATACTGTTATGACATTTTTCAGTAGCCATTTTTCTATTTCCTTTAGGAAAGGAATTTTAGATGAAAGAAGAAAGGTTTCCCTCCTGTTTGTAATCATCCATTTTCATAGAATGTTTTTTGATTTATTGATATGGTACCATGTTCTCTTTCTATTAATTTCCTTCTCATCACTTAAAATAACAATTGGTACATTGAAATTTGGAGAAATCTTAGTGACTGAGAAAATTCAATTATCGCTAAAGAAGAGCTGCTTCAGTTTGCATAAGTACTCACTTTAAAATTTAACTAGAGAGAATGAGACTTCTGATTTTATCAGAACTAATGATCTATCCCTATGTATCAGAAGTGACGACCTCTAGTCTCACTTACAAAACATTTGTGTATAGAAAAGCTATTTACAGGATTTAACATAATTGACCACAGTATTTACAGTGAGGTGAATTTATGTTTAGTTTAGAAAATTCATGGATAGCTTTTCTGGCAACATAGGCAGTTTAAGCCTTTAATCTCCGACAACCGTGTTTTCAACAGACTAACCTAGAAACTGTGGGCTTTAAGAGCCCTTGTGTTTGTTTACATGTCTGGAACCACATAGTTCTTGACATGCAAGTCCATATGCTCAGGGGAGGTGTCAGCCTGGTGTCAGAGGAAGAGGAAGGTTGCAGAATAGGTTTCCATCAGAAGCAGAGGCAGAGTATGTTTACCCTCCCCTGGCCTGCCTGCATGCCCTGCAGGGATTGATCAGATCTGGAGCTGCAAGGAGCAATTCAGACTGCCCACCCAGCCAGCAGTCATGTAGGTATTCCCACAGGTGATGGGCCTGGTATGGTATGTTAACGATTTCCGTTTACATAACAAATTAAGGCTCAGTCAAACCAGTAGGTTAGAGGAGCTGGTGTCCTTCAACTGAGAAACCCCTCAGCCCTTCACACCTCAAATTCTCAGTTGCGCTCTTTAGCTGAGGAGTCTGTACGAAAGCTCAGCAAAGTGAAATTGTCCTGACCTGGTAATGCATCATAGGCAGGAATAACCACACAGAATGTGTCAGGTGCAACACTAATAGTTAGATTCAGTGATCTAAGAGGTCTTCTCCAATTATGCTATGATTCGTTTTTGTGTGGTTTGAGTTGGAATGGACCTTAAAGACCATCTAGTTCTAACCCTTCTGCCATGGGCAAGGACACCTTGCACTAGATTAGGTTGCTCAATGACCCATCCAACATGCCCTTGAACACTTCAGCAGACTTGATTTAAAATTCAGAGCTTAAGTAAGAACTGGTTTCTCTTTCTTTTGGCCAAGAATGTTCTAACATTCTTGGTTTCCTGATAGGAAATGTTTTCAATATCATCACTGTAAATTGGGATTTAGTTCATATCATACGTTCTATCTTCTTTGTGCTAAGAATTAAAGACTTGTATCATTTCAACTATATGTGTAAGGCTGAAGAACAAAAAAAATATGTTTGAATGTTTATTTTCAAACCATGCATATCTATGCATAACCATGCATATCTCTCTAGATTTAATCTTTTGCTATTTATAATAGTGACCCCAACAATAATTTTGTCTACAGGTAACAAAAAAAAAATTACTTTATTAAATGGATCGATTACTCTAAATGTGCTTTAACAAAATGAAAACCAAAGGAAACTTGTGACATTCTACAAACCAAGTTCTGCCCACTTGAGATTCAAAAATGAGAAGTCATTCAATACAGATTATGCAATTAGTCCTGGTAACAGAAAATTTCGAATTTCTGGTGCTCTTAAACAAATAGAAAATACTTACTGGTTCTCTGAGCCTGATCATGAAGAGATTCCTGTAGCCCCAAACTTTATTCTAAACTTCCAAGAAATTTGTCAGACATCAGCTACACTAAACTTCATTTGCAGAGGTGTCGTAGCCCAGAAAAGTGATCCACTTTCAGGAATCTTCGCATTTCTATCTCAAAATGGAATTATGGTTTTCAGAGGGGAAAAAAAACATTATCTTTCATTTTTTCCTTATTCAAACAGGGAAAAAATAGTATAATATGACTTTTCATTGTGATTTAAGTGGCAAAGGTTCTAAAAACTACTAGCAAAGTGAAAGACCACTAAATCTTATTTTGTTCTTCCCTCTACTAAAATGTTCACAGAATGTCAGCCATTTAGAGATTAAATGCAGCTCTCAGGGTCTCCAGCCATGAGCAGGTAGCCTTCAGACCTTAATACATAAGCTCTGTAAAAGCTCTGCACAGAACATAGCCTGACAAGGGGGCTTGAGGTTCTTTCTGAATGCAGGTGTGAAAGCTCACTGCAACACCTCATCATTCCAAGGTGAGTTAAGTAAACTGCCTTATGTCAGAAGAGGTTTGCTGTAATTCATTGTCACCCATTTGTTTTGGTTTATTTGTCTGCCTGTGCAATTTAGCAGTTTTTTACCAGGAAATGGGTATGGGGCCATAGTAACTTTTTTTGGAAAGGGAAGACTGCTCACAGCTGTTCTTCCTGCCCACTGCAACTGGACAGTATAGGAGACCCCACTAGTGCACAGAGGTCCCCAGCTGGTGGGCTAAACAGAGCATCATGACCATCTGGCCCCCAACCCTGTAAAACACAGCCCTCCCTTAGTGTGAGGAGCTGGCACAGCATTTGAGGAAAACCCTCACAAAGAGAACCTGCCTTTCTCAGAGCCTTGGGTGAGACCCTGAAACGACATGAGCAAGGCTGATTCACTGATTTAAACCCAATTTTGAGAGTCAGTAGTTGGCACTGCGCTGAGAGGAAAGAAATTTTATTTTGCATTTTGAGGAAATGCAATCTATGTTGGTTCTTTGTGAGAGTACTTCATTTTAAAATAAACAGATCAGAATGGTCTGAGAAATAAGGTGAGAACATGCTTTCTCAATAAATAAACAGAGCAGTAGGGGCATAACTTGACGTGACTTTTCCTAATGGAATGTGATTTTGACTCTAAACAGCGAATTGGACTTGTCAGTGATAAAGGTTAGCCTTGTCATTAAATACTATTGCTATTTTGGCTAATGTTAAATATATCTGCTGCATAAAGCAAACTATGTAACATAGATAAGAAAAAGCATTGAGACTAGTCTCAAGATATCTTCTCATTTTTTTAAGGAACCTGACTACCTCCAAGCACTCCACTGTGACATGGAAACAAAGAACCAGTCTTTGTGGCAACATTAAATCCTCATTGGGGTTTCTGAGTCTTCTGAATCTTAAGTAAGTTGTTTTATTAGAAAGGAGAGTGAACCTTTCTATGTCAATGTTTTAAGTAATAGTTCTGAGAGTATTGCCAAACACACCTTTCAAAAAATGAGTCACTAAGTACACCAGAGGCTGGTTCCTGTAGAACAAAAGGGGAACTGTGACGTTTTAACTAAGTTTTACTTCTTCCTTTGGACTAGACCCATGCCTGATCACAAAACACTTTCACATCTAGCATTCAGATTTTCTTTCTCACCATGATTCCAAGCAATATAAATTATAGTTGTTTACATCAAGCTTCCACACTCTTTTGAGCACTGGATTTCTCTTGACTTGGCTAGCAGAGAGCCCACAATGTAACCAATAAACTTCATTCCTTAAGCTGTACTGACATCATCCTGGCTAAAAAAAAAAAAAACAAGGAAGTAAGCTAATCAGAGATTTCCTGATTTATATTCTGTAATGAATACAAAGGGGCAGAAACCAAGGTCTTTTAAATGGAAACTGTCAGCAAAAAAGAAAACAGAAGAGAATTATTTTGGGAGGTGGCCAAGAAAGTGCAAAAGGGTCATGGGGGAAGAGAGGATACTAGAAAAAGAGGGAATGGTCTCAGAGATAATATATGCTACTGCAATATTGTCCCACCTGGTAATGTTATGAGCTCAAACTATCATCCCTGTCAGACTTGTGAAATGAACAGTGAAAAAGCATAAATAACTGATTTTTGATTGCAGGTCCAAATATTAAAACATTTTGTTTTGGCCCCAGAGATTATTCACTTAGAGAAAATATTAACTTAATTTTAAAAAAAATAATAAAATTACTATCTTCAAGTTAAAGAAGACTCCTCCATCTAAGGGGCATTCTTCAAATTCTGCAAATATACTCATGAGCAATTTCAAAATTAATTTCAAAAGGCCAGAATCTTATCTACTTTCAAATTTCTTTCTCTTTTGTTTTTTGTTGGTTGTTCGGTTTTGGGATTTTTTGTTTTGATTTGGGTTTTGTTAATTTATTTTCAGAAAAATAATTCAGTTGAATCACCTTGAAAACTCTGCTCAACATCTTGGTGTTGCTGAAACTTTTTTCTTCATATAGGGGTCTCATCCATAGCCATTAAGGGCAGGATTACCTAATGGGAAATTGAAATCCTTTGTTTCTGATGCAGGTTTAAACTCTCCCCTCAGGAACAGCCCCACCGTGAGTTTGGCCCAGAGCTGAGTGCAGGTACACAGCTCAGGAGTTCCCTCTTCTCCTGCTGAGACAGTTCAGTGCTCCTCACACCTCTGTGCCAGGATCCTGCTGGACCATTATCTTTTCCTGTGCAAAACTTGAAGAGGTGTGGTGTTCTGATGCTGAAGCCATCTTCTCTCAACTGTGGAGGAAGATGTTATTCCTTCAGAGAGCTATCTCTGTGTGACCAGCAGTGTGTCTGGAGGGGCATGAGATGGGAGAGATAGAAATTTCACTGGGAAGAGAATCAGAGAATCACAGAACAGGTCAGGTTGAAAGGGACCACAGTGGATCATCTGGCCTAACCTTCCTGCTCAAGCAGGGTTATCCCAGAGCACATCTCACAGAACTGAATTCAAGCAGTTCTTGAATATCTCCAGTGAGGGAGATTTCACAGCCTCTCTGGGCAATTTGTTCCAGTGCTTGGTCGCCTGCCTAGGAAAGAAGATCTTGTTCATATTCAGGTGGAACTTCCTGTGCATCTCTTTCTGCCCACTGCCTCTTGTCCTATTGCTGGGCACCACCAAAAAGAGCCTGGCTCTATCCTTTTGACACTCTCCCTTCAGTTACTTTTATACATTGACAAGGTCCCCTCTCAGTCACCTCTTCTTGAGGCTGAATAGGCCCAACTCTCTCTGCCTTTTGTCATAAGTGAGATGATCCAGTCCCTTAACTGTCTTTGTCACCCTCCACTGGACACGCTCCAGGAGCTCCATGTCTCTTGTACCATGAAGCACAGAACTGGCCTCACTGGAGCTGAGTAGAGTGGCAAGTTCACTTTGCTTGAACAGTTTGTTTTCCACCAGGACCCCCAGGTCCTTCTCCAAAAGAAGATCACTTCTTTCTTCTAAGGATTTCAGAGATGCTGAATGGGGGCATCAGTTCCAGGGTCATAGCATTTAAATGGTGCAGAGTTTGAGTCTTGGACTTGTTCAAGCTCAGAATAAGTGTACAAAAGCATCTGTAATCACATGGATCCAAGAGTAAGAATTTTCACAAAATTGCTTTAACTTGATAAAATTAAGAGAACTAGTTCCTCTTGATCCTGATACCTTTTGCAAAGTTTGACTCCTGATGTCAGCTGCACTAGCTGGCCTGCTGAAAATTATAGTCTCCCATCCCTTCCTTCTCGTCCATGATGGACTGGAGAAAAACAGCTCTGCTATTCTTTCTTAGGATACTCCTTTCACAGTGATGCTTACAAAGATGAAAACAGTGGATCAAACAGCATCTTTCTTTTGTAGGTAATTGGTACAGGTCTCAACTAGCCCTTTTGTTGGACTTTTTCTTTGTTATCTTAGCTTTGGCATGACAAAGGAAGATCAAACCAAATTTGAGAACCTCAACACTCCCTTTGGAGAACAACAGATTTTTTTCAGCAGGGTAAGCAGGTCCACCATCATTGAGACCAATTCCATTGAACCTTCTCATGCCAGTAGGTGTGTTAAGCTTCTAGAGGAAGGCTGGCAAGTACAAGGGTACAGACTGGTAAGCATTACTTTTATGCCCAAAACTAGAAGGGTTGCCTTCTCTGACAGGAAGGAAGAATTGGTCGTATACATCCTTAAACACATAACACACACTTTTGGCATTGAATCTGGGAATGGGCATTCTGGAGTGAACTGCCAATACAAGAGTACAAAGAAGAACTCTACTTTCAAAGGAAAAGGGAAAGGAAAGGGAAGGGAAGAAAAATGCAAGCTAAATGAACTGTGGGAAGACACAAACAAGAATATCCTTTTTTTTTTTTTTTTATATCACATAATTATATTTGAGACAGAAAACAGTGGCACCAGTTATAAGTGTTCAACCGTAGCAGAAAAAAGTATTAGAGCAAATCAGCTGATCCAACAAAAAACAGTAAAACAGTTAGTGTAGGGAATTTAAATATATTTTGCTTTGGCCTGAAATCAATAATCATTTGTGGAGGAGGTTTATTTCTTACCTGGCTTGCTCCAACAATTAGGTTGATAAGGCAGCTCTGCAAACATCTGTAACAGCTGAAGGGCTAAGCGTTTTGCTGCATGCTATGGAAGACTTCAATGTACACATAGTCATACATGTTCAACAACTGGAAGTACAGTTTCCACACAAACCAACAATAATAGTGGATTGTATTAAAGAAACTGACTGGACAGCTAAGCTGGTTGTGCAGTAATGATGTAAAGTGTTAAATGACTTATTTTTATAGTGGTTCCACCCACAAGAGTTACTGATTTGAGCCTGATAAAAATCCTCCTTCACACTTGTGCTATGTTGCAGCAAGTGCAATCATTGCTAAGATACACACTATCTGCCAAGAAGACGTGACTTGACTTCCAAAATTGCAAGCAAATTCAGAGGACTGATTTGAGGAGAACTCTAGTAAACAGTCACATGTTCATATGCAACTCTTAATTGCATCATGCTTTCTAAACTGTTTTGCCCCTTTTTACTAATGGAAATATTTGTTTTGTTTTACAAGCAGACAGTTTCCAATTCTTATTTCCTGGTGTTCAGCACCACTATGCTTGACGGTTATGTCTCTTCAGTGTCATTTTAAAAAATCTCAGGCTCAGCTGCTTACAGAGAGTAGGAAAAAAATGCACCTCATAGCACTGCCTTTTGTGAAAAACACCCTCCAGCCAAACAGTGACTGATACCGGTTCAAATGTTCTATGAAAGAATTCGCTTCCTGACTTATTCTCTAACACAAAGACAAACACAAAACCAGTCACCACTGGAAAGTTGAAATATTAGTTTGATGCACCCTTTATACCCTCTACAGATCAAACAACTTGCCTAACAAAGCCTTTCTTATTATTCATATATTTGTCACTTCCTTACAGTGATAAACTTTACTCAGGCAAAGGCTTTCTACCCTTCTACAAAGTTGCTTTAATTCATCTGTCAAGAAGAAACAGAAATCCTATTCAGAAGTCTTTAAATGTCTTTCTATTTTTGTGACCACTTTATTGCCTCTGAATTTCTTGAATGCCATAATCTGCAGGTACTGTCTTGTTAGACTTGTGTCTAAGACATAGCCGGGAAAAGGTTTTTTTTGTACTGTCACTGACACAATTGCTGTCTTGCTCTAGGGGGTTTGTGCATAGAGGGCTTCTGGCTCAGCCCACATTTAGTCACCCATTCATCTACTGTATAAAACCACCGAATGCAGCTATACCAGACATCTAAGATTTAAAGGTATAGAATTTTTACTTCCTACTTACATGAAAGGATATAAGGATGGCCATAGAAAAATGTCCAAATAAAGATAAAAACAAGGCAAATAATATCTGGACAGACCTGCATTATAGAATTTTTATATTAAAATTAGTAGTGTTTGCAGCATGTCTTGAATAACATCAGTCAGACCTCTCTATCTAGTCTTTCAGAAAATAAAACTAAACTAAGTCATAAAGCAACTTATTGGGCTAGTTATGACATTACTGATGTCCAGCTGATGGAACTTTTATGTATTGCATCAGATCAGACAATGAACTCAGAATGTCTGATTGCAATTTGACATTATGCATGGCAGTCCCTCATTCTGAGTAGCCAGAAGGAGGTAAGTGGATTCCAGTAACATTTGCTGCACTACCATACAGTTCAAGAAAAGTGTCATATGAACAAGTTGGCTGAAATAGGACATAATAAGGCTGAGAAAATTTTATTTTTTTGATCCCATGAGTCAGACTTACCCATTATTACTGAATTTGTGTTCTATGTCTCGCTTCTTTCTGTTCAGTTTGACATCTTGCTCTTGTCATTCTTGATCCATTGAATGTTAGTATTAGTCTTGTGTGTTGCTGACTGCCTTCATTCCACATCAACAGATCACAAACGTGATGATCTATCCAACTGAGATCTTCAAGACCTGAACAGTTGGGTGCTTGGGTACTGCAGTACTCAGAACATGCAAACATGCTGATTTTTCACTGTATTTGTTAAGCTGGACCTGCACCTGCTCTTGCTTTGTATACAAAACTAAAAGTGTTATTGAAGAAGTCCTTTTTCCCAAGCTGTTATTTGGGGGAATATTTGAACTTACAGTCCCTGTATATTAATTCCTTTCCTGTTTGGTGCAGGCAAGGTAATTCTTTTTCCCATCCATTTCATTTGTATCTCAGTGGTACCAACAGTGCCTTGTTTATGTCATTCAGAAAAGAGAAACCATTTTTTTATCGGTGATTGCAGTTTGGGGGAGAGAGACAGCTGGATACACTGTATACTTTGAGAAGAATTCTGTACATATCCATCATATATTTATGTTGTCACATATCATTGATGCCAGTGCCGGGAATATGGTCCTATCTGATTTTGTTTCATTTATATGGGAATGGATCTCAGTAATTTTCCTTTTTTAAAATATCATACTGCCCCTGTCCTTCCATGTTATTTACTTGACACCCAGACATGTGGCACCATGTTCAGTGACCTAATCTTCAGCTGAGCACCTTGAAACTTCAGGTCCATTTTTAAGCTGGACCAAGGATAAGAATCACATAGGATAACATAACTTACTTTCTTTGAATCTTAGCTGACTATGCTAATAGAATGCCTCTACACTTTCTGCACTTTTCTTTAGGTCTCATTTTTCTTGTTTGCTTCTTGATCACATAGGCCTAATAAAAGATGATTATTTTTAAAAGCAATCTGAGACACTTCAATAGTAGGTTCTCAGCAGGGATCAGTGACTTCTGAGTAATTCCTTACAGCTTTGGCTGACATGACAGGAATATGACAGGCAGAAATTAATGCAGTTGCTAGATAAGTAAATCCCTAGATAAATAAAAAAAGAGAAGATGGGTTCTTTTTGGACAGGAAATTGAGATGTCTGTAGTTCTGTCAAAAAAGAAAAAAAGAGGAAACACTCACATAAGTTCCATTCCACAAGCAAAAATATGTGCATATCTTATCCTGGACAATGAAGATGATCGGCTGACTGGTTAGTATGTCTCATTCTTACATCACTGCATTGCAATTCTAATAAATGTTCCCTCTCATATCTTTCTCTTGTATCTTTTATCACTTACATCAGTCTTGAGGTGCAGGAGGTTCCTGTTAAGTGACTTCTTAATATACAGGTTTTCTATCCCTACCACCAATAATTTATGGGTGATCTCTGTTTTTTCTTTTACATTTAATTCTCATTAATTTTAATTACACTAAGACTAAGCTCAAACCCTTTAGCACAGTTTATAAGAAAAAGGAAAAGAAACATAGCATGACTGCCAGATGAATTTTCCCAGAACTCTCACAGCTCTAATTTACACTACAGACACACCAGGATGTGGTTGGAAGAAGCCTTGCGTTTCCTGCTTGTGCATGCTTTGGATGCATGACCTCAAGATGTCAAAAAGTCAGTGGGTCATGGGGACAAGTCCGGCTTTGTGGGTTATGCTTTCTGGTTTGTAGATATGAAGCACGTAAACAACTTTTGAAGATACAAGATTTAGCTTTAACAGCTCGAGAGAAGTCACTGTGTTAGCTTTTCTGCTCTGAAAAAGATGTATATTTCAGGCTAAAACTTCTTGATTTGTTCATTTTTTCATTATGCAAATTTACCAACAGGGAAAGTATGTCATGAAATGACATACTAAATTCCAGAAAAAAGATTATTCAGCATTTGATTTTTTTAAGAATATTCCTGGCTGATGAACACTCCCCATGCCTATTTTTAGCTTCCTCCTTACTCTTCATTACATATCACAAAAAACTGACTTCTGCTCATTTCTAAAACGTATTGAGTTCTGCAGTGGTTGGCATCCTTGATCAGATTTAAACTTGGTGGCTTACTATCCAGAATAGAGAGAGCAATCTTAATGGGTTGCAGGTGCAGTAAACTGCATCACTGATGTGGTGGAAAAGACCCTCAGGGGCTCCTAAAAGTCCCTTACAAGAATCCCCCATCACATTAAAGGACTGAGATGATTTCCTTGCCTTGTGGAATCACTTTTTCAGTGACTAAAGGTGTCTCACTGCAGTACTTCTGGAAAGCAGGGTCCTTTGTGCTTATCAATGACTGGATGAAATACCTCAAATAGAGTTTCTTTGCAACTGCTAAAATTAAAGAATCATTTCAGTTGGAAAAGACCTTTAAGATCATCTAATCAAATCATTATGTAGGGACATTTTCATAGGAGCATGCCTGTAGCCTGACCAAAAAATCCACACTCTCCTGCACATCAGAACTGATGTAAGCAATAAGAAGTGAGACAAAGATGAGGGAACATTTATTAGAATTGCAATGCAGTGATGTAAGAGTAACAAATACTAGCAAATGAGTTGATCATCTTTGCTGTTCAGGATAGGATAAGCACATGTTCTTGCTTGCAGAATGGGACTTATAAGAGTGTCTTATTTTGACAGACTACAGATCTCTCCCCATGGAAATGTCCCAATGAAGCAGGACATTTCTGACTTTCCTAGGCTGCCTTAAAAGTTATATCATACTGAAATATGACTCCAAAAATAACCCACCCAGCAGGATAAAGGTATTACAGGAGATGAGACCTCTAAGGAGGTCTAATGGACAAAACATACAGCCTCTTTGACCCCAAGCATCATTCTAAAAGGCCTTTTTTTTCCCTTACATAGAAACCAAATTAAATGTCTTTCCTGTGTTTTCACTGTTCACTGAATCACTCCAAACTTGTAGTTTGGAGATTAAAATAGAAATTGTCAGAGAGATGCAGTTTTTGAAATGGTGATAGCATGTCATACTAATGCCCCAATCTGAACTAGTAGTGACCTGGCACCTTTTTCTTAGTGAATGGGAAAATAACATATGGAATTTCCAAAAGATTGAGGTCTACTGAACCTCACAGTCTGTTACTCTTCTAACTGCTTGCATTTGCTGCTATATCAGGTAGCCCTGAAAAATATGCTGCAGACTTGATCATGTTAATTATCATCTTTCATACAGATTCCTTTTAGTCGTGTCTGTCATATACTTGGAGTAGGTAAATATTTACCTAAATGCTCTTTCACCCAAAGGTGAAGGCCACTGGCTGCATTCATATTCCATAGCACTTGGCCCTGGGTCTCTCCTGTGGTATCCTTGGGCCATTAGACAGTTATTATTTTATTCAGTTCAAAGGGTCTGAAACAGTATGAGGACTGTGATGGAGCATATGAGCATTATGATTTTATATTGTTGAGCCCTGTATGCCCTGCATGCACTGGAGGTGACCAAGAGTGCAAACTTTCCTGGAAGACAGTGCAAGTGCAAGACTGTGCAGTCTTAGTAATAGTGTTTATTTGTTAGAGGTCCCTGGAGATTTCCCCAGAACTTCACCTGGGGGATTGCTTTAGAAGAGATGCAGCTGACTGACTCTAAATGGGAGCTCAAGAATGAGTAAGATTTCTGCAATGCAAGCAGGCAGTGATCAGGACCAGAGAGTAAACTGCAGACCCAAGCACTACCTGGCAGTAGTGCACACACACACACAGACACACAGACACACAGACATGCGCACACATACACACACACATACACATATTGAAGCCTTGATACTGACTGGACTTTTTAGCAGTCATCAAAGTTATGCACTGTTTATGCTCTTCAAAATGAATACTAATCAAAAAGTTACAAAGGAAAACCTTAGGGAGAAAATCCATTCTTCTCACAGATACTGGATGGCTGCACTGGGCTTGCTTTTCAGTGAACAACTCTGTCATTGACTTGAATGCAAAGGATAAGCTTGAGCCAACTTTTCAGAGAAGTAATTTTCCTCTTAGGCAGGCTAGTCAATGATTAATTGCTGATAATGGAGTAAGATGCTTCTTATATTCCTCTTGGAAAATATTATGAGTGTTAGTACGTGCATGAACTGAAGAAAAAAACAAGCCCACAACTTGAATCAAAAGTTAACACCATCAATCCAGCCTTATCATTTATCTCCTCTTTTATTTTTATTGTTTAAAAACAATAAAACTATAGCTGCTTAAATGGCTATTGAATTTTTGTTTGGTTGGTTTTGGGTTTTGTGTTGTTGGGGTTTTTTTGTTTTGTGTTGGGGGTTTTTTGGTTTTTTTTTTTTTTTTTTTTGGGGGGGGGGTTTCAAAATTGTCAGGTTCCTTTGATTTAAAAAGGACAGTGAGAGCAAGTTACATATTTATTTATTTTTCCATCTAAGTGGCTCCTGACAAGTAAAAAACCCTTCTGTTTGCTACTGGTGTACTCATGCACATAGATTTTGCCTCCAGCTGCACTCTCATGTTTATGTTGCCTGGGTGGGCAGTACTTTTATTACTGCATACTAGTGTCAACCATCAAGAACACAAGGAGAGGATGATGTCAGTCAGTAATAGGTAATGAGACTATTCAGTTAGCTCTGCACCCATCAGAACAAATGAATTCATCACCACTGCCTGGGTTCTCTCACCATTGAGGACTCCAGGAGTTTTGCCACTGACTTCAGCAACAGAGTAAGACCCAGTATAAGCTGCCTGGTTTACAACACCTGTCAATATTATATTTTGCATACTGGCAAGGCATTAATAACAGTCCCATTTCTTTAGGGCCTCTCACATTATTTCTACTCCAAAGTCTTTAAGCCATTTGGGCTCTTTATACATTGCCCATGTTACATATGCTTTCATAAAGAGCCACATATTATTTATAAAACAGCCTGACAGGCTCCACATAGATCCAGTGCCTTTTTTCTTTTTTAACTTCCTTTCTCTCCAGTTTAGGTCTTACCTGTTTCAAACTGAAATGGACTGTGATGTGGTAGCCAACTCGACTGCCAAAATCAGAGTGTGACATCTTATCTAAAACTGAGTGTAGTCAAGGTCAAACTTGCCACTGATTTGGTGGGATTTGGACCAGACAGTCTTGAATCAACCCAGCAATCCTCAAATTTTGCATCCCTGTAATGCCTTTGGCTTCTTTGGAGGGTACCCTGATGGGCAGGAGGGAAAAGAGAAAAATGTTTCCTTTTGTATTTATTTTCTTTAAACATTTCTCTTACATTGTTTCAAATCCTTTTGATTTATAGATCAGCACACACCCAAAAACAGTCCCTGGAAGCAACAAGGATTCAGAGGCTTGTTTGCACAGCTTTAGACCAAAGTCTGCTTAACTGTGAAAAATAACATTTTTGTAGGCTGTTACTTCTTTAAAAGCTGCTGCTGCCTTCTGGAAATCTTTGAGGAATAGTTTGTTTAGGAGTGAATCCGCTTAGATCAATATACAATCTTGTTTTCCTGGTCTCTATCTTCTAAAAGTCTCAAACAAAGCAAGCAGAAAAGGTACTCAACATCACAATGAGAAAAGCACAAAGAACAAATGTCTTATTTCATTATTAAAATCCATTCATGCAGTAGAGCCAAATACTCATACAAATGATGTAGCTTTAATGATCTGTTTTTTGAAAGAGACCAAATCTCTGAGAATTTTTCAACTGGAGTGGAAAGCTATTCTGATTACTTTTTTAATTTAAAGAAACAACACTTTTCTGTTCATATTAATAGTGTATACACAGGTATCAATAAATGGCATATAGACCAGCAGAAAATTTGGCAAAGGGGCCCTATTTCTTCTAACAGTGCTCTCTTTAGGAAACTCAGACTTCACATTAACCTTAATCAGAATTAAATTGTAACAGGGGTATAATATGGGGAACTAATTCTGCAAACCAATGAAACATTCCCATATGTGAGGAAATATTTCCTGAAATATTTCTTGCTGCCAATGCTTTTATTGCTGTCATGACACTTCTACAAGTGGCTTAATATGGACAGCAGCAGACTTCATTGGTGTCAGCTGCCATTTGATCAGCTGGGGACATGTGCATGTGGAGTAGAGGAAAATTGTGTTGAAACTGGCTTATGCTAAAGCTAAACTTCAGAGCAGGTTGACATTCAGATTCTGCTTCTCAGGCTTTTTACCACAGCTACACTTAAGCGAAGTCAGTTTCAGTGTAAATATAGATGACTATTCTCAGCAGTGGAATTTCTTTTCTATTTCACTCACTCCCTATAAAATTTAAAACACAACTCTGTTTAACCATTTCCTGATTTCCTTCTGAAAATTGTTATACTTAATAATCAAATTACAAATTGTATCAAGACAATAAGAATAACTCTGAGAATCACATCGATTAGCCAGTTTCATGTTCTTTCACCACCTGCCCAGATCAAGACACTGAGAGTACCAAGAGTTTTACAAATTCCTGCCAATAGTATAAACTGTCACAGTTTTGCAGTCCAAGTGGATGTTCAAAAGCTACGAAGGGAAACAGCCTCTTACTGTGCATTGTAGAAACTGAAAGCATGTACATCTATGCAACTTTCCGTTTACCATTACTCAACGATACATCAACTTTTAGCATTACATTTTATGAGAGTTAATGAACTCCAGTATAGTGAGGTCCAAGGATGTGGGAGAAGTCAGTATCTTAGCTGGGTCCTGATGTTTCTACTTAGTTTAGTTCAGCTCTCACCAAACAAAACTCTTGTTGAAGTCAATGAATATTTAACTCAAAAAAACAATTGAATAAAGACAGAGAACTAAATCAACATTCATTTGATGAAATGTCTTTTGGCACAAGAACAGCATATTTTGGCCTGAGGCAACATTTTCACAATTAGTCCAATGCTCTTGTACCCCAGGAAAAACAAACAAACAAACAAAAACCAACACAAAAAACAAACAAACAAACAAACAAACTCAAAAGCAGAATTCACGAATTTCCTATATTAACCAAACAATGTATTTTTACTGGTGTCAGTTTCCTATGGGAAAGTTTGCAATCACTGCCCTTCATGGGGGGTGGACACTGTACAAAGTCACATCCATCCAATACAATCTACATGAATGTTCCCATTTTTTCCTTAACTGCTGGTAAATTAAACTGTGAAAGAGAGCAACTTTATAGAAGCTTTCTATCAGTTTTATCAGTTTTCAGAATCCCTTCTCAGAACGTAACCCTGTCTGACCTTGTGTCATTTAGGCACATCTGCCTTGATTCAACATTCACATCAATATGCTGCTATAGGACAAATCTTTAAATTGATCAGTGCCTTCAGTCTCATCTTAGCCTTCAAATTATGTAAATACTTCCTATTCAAAGCCTGTCTTTATTTCCCTGAGAAAAGCTGAAGCTAACAGCAGTGATATCTAATCTGTCCTTTTTATCCAGTTGTGAATAACAATAACAAAAATACCCCATACCCTGAGGAAACAAAATGTCAGCCATAGGCTTGTTTACCTTAAAATAACTTTGTCATTTTTGCTTCCTTAAGATGAACATGTTTTGTCTGCTTGACAGGAAACAGTTAACTGAAACATGGAGTCTTCTCCCACAGTTTTTCAGATGAGCAAAGCTCAGACCAAAGTCCATATGGTATTCACCCATAAACACAGACACACGACAGGAAAAATGCATTTTAAGTCTGTGTGCTGTGTGTTTTGGAAGAAGTTTGTCAAACAATTATGAAAAGAATTCGGCTTCCTCATAGCACCCTGGGAATGTACTCAGACACTGGATTGGTTCTCATTTGGCTTCAAAGAAACACTTGAATAAGTCCCATTTTTACAGAATAATATTTATAATGTAATTTTACTTCTCATTAGGAATGCCTTTCTTTGCCAATATTACTTTTAAATGGGATGATTAATATTTAAAGTCACTTAATTATCACATGTTAGCCCACTTACAGAACTGGTTACAGCTATCCTTTGATGTATAATGGAATCAAACACACCACTGCAGCATTCTCCTGAAATGAAGACGTTTGGAACAGGAAAAAGAAAGTTTTCTTCTCTCTTATTCTCCCCTTTTTGAACAAGCAACTTAAATTCCTCAGCATTGTTAGATTCGTGCCTGAGCACCTAGTTTTTGAAGTACTTAATTTCACTTTGTCTGAGCTACTTTTTTTCCAGCAAGGTGTCAGTTATGTTAAACTTTCAAATTAGTCATGCTGGGAATTTCCACATGCAGGGAACAATATTGTGCAGAGGCTGCCTGCCATTTGCCAAGCTAAACTTCCAGTTGTTTGCAAAAGTCATGTTACATAATACTTCCCACTATTAACTCAAAAAAAAAAAAATCATTATGCAAACAGGTGTATTTCTCCTCTTGGTTTCACACCTAACTCCCAAAAGCATTTAGCATATAGGTGAGAAAGTGTCAAATGGAAAGGCTTGTTAGGAGACAGAAGACTTTACTAAGCCTCTCTAGACGAAACAGCTGAATCATCCCAGCTCTCTTTGGGTACAAATGGATTGAGTGGCTGCAGCTTGCTAGTCCCACTGTTGTCCAGTGCTGTACTGTGATGGAGGACTAAGGAAAAAAATTGGGGAGTAGGCACCCCCAGTACCACTGAATTACAAAATCTGTCTGTGATGAGGTGGGCAGATTGGATTAAAAGGTTTTCAAATTGTCTGAAAGCTATAGATCTGAAAAATTCAATTAATTTAATGGCCAGAGCTAGCTTCAGTTTTCTGAGACTCTCTGTTCTTCCATTCACACATCTACAAAAGACAGACAGTTGCTACACAACTCTATCATGAAGTGCTTTCGTTGCTGTGAATGGAAACATCAGAAGAAAAACATTCCTAAAATCATTCTTTGCAATACCAAAAGAGATAAGGTTTAAGAGTAGTCTTAGACAACCTACCTAAGCATGTAAGATAGGCTACAAGTTCTTGATGTTCACTGCCTATATTAAAGTGCTTTCATGGATTGAAGTCATACTACCAAGGAATGTTTTAGATACCAAATGATATCTAAAATGTGATTTCTAGAGCACGTATATTGAGTACTATGACGCATTAGCCGCCCAGTCAAAAATTTTGGGGAAGTGAGTCTCAAAGTCTTTCAAACACATGAGCTTTGATATAAGGCAACTAAGTGCCATTTTTAAATTGGGCACCAGACCCTACTAACCATCTCAAATGCTGTGAAGTTCTTTCTAGATTTATGACCAGGCACTCAGATAATCCCTACACTAGAAAATTAACTAGGGCTTGACTAACCCCACTGACCTTGACATAGGCTTGGCCACTAGCCCAAAATTTTGTCTTACTGTCAAGCTGGGAGAGTAGGTATAACATGGATGAGCTAGAGCTCTTCCAGATAGTGCCAAAGTACAGTGCAGGAGACAGCAGTCCTGCAGAATGCAGGACCAGTATGGCATATCAGACATCCTGCTCTCCTGCAACCCTGTCCCAAGGGACTTTTCACCTGCTAGGTCTCCCCAGTACTCCCACATGGCCTACATATCATTCCACATGGTAGGGAGTGGATGAACAGTAGTTTCTTGCTATAAGTTTCTTGCTATCCCATTTTCCTGGGATGCAAGACCACAGATATTATTTCAGATACCTTAAATTCAAGCACATGATACCTTGAGTTTATAAGGGCCACACATTTTACAGGGCTGGGTGATAAGTTGTACAAATACTATTTCATCTATGTTCATTAGTATAAATGTAAGTCCAGGTCTAGGTACCCCAGGGGCAGAAGGATATGTTTCTAGATGCTTTGTCCAGACAATGCAAGAGTATACTTTCTAAAAGAGATTAATCATTCTCAAGATACATAAAAAGTTTTTTCTACAGACTACAGCAATTTAAGTGGGATTATTCCATGAAATTTGGATTGTTCTTTATCTAGATGCCTAAATTTTACTTAACTAGAGGTTTATTCACTTATGTTTTATCCAGTATTCGCTCTGGAGACCTCTTGCACTGACTGGATGATAGTTTAGCTGAAAAATACAGTAGAAAGTGAATGACTCTGAAAACACATGATAACATGTTAAAGAGGCAAAGACTATTTCTATAAAGATTTATCTGCTAAGTGCATCTTGATGCGGCAATATGCTCATAATGAATTATTCCAAATAAAAAGTTCTCCCACACAAGCCATTGGGCAGTTGTGATCCTGAGCTACTGAATTTTTTTCTTTTCATGTAAAAGAAATACAGAAAAGGCACAGAAAGTAATAATATTATTCTGCCTGGACTATACCTTGCCTGTCACCTGTCAAGAACTGAGATACTGGAGAAAAATAAGACGCTGCCAAATAAAATTTTCCCCAAAACAGGAAATGAAACCTGATTACAGGCCCTGTTTCACATTCTGTCAACTTTTCTGTAAATTAATAATTACATTTGAAAAAAATCCTGTACTTTGTGCCTTACAATTAGTAGAAGAAAACACCCAGAGCATATCTGAAACTTTATTAACAAAAATGTAAAGGAATAGCATTTCATGCTTCTTTATCATTTCCTGAGGCTTAGTTACATCTATGTGGGGAAAAAATAGAAAAATACAGGAGCATTGGACTCCTTTGCTTGTAGGCTGACTTTTAATAGGCAAATGCCATTACGTTGACTGCAAAGCAGAAATTCTTTTACACTGTTTCAGTGAAAAAAGACATCATAACAAATACCTGTTTTCTGTACTTTTTAGTGCTGTAGCACCATGAGATGGTAAATTAAGTGTGAAAGCACACAGCAGTTTTTTAAACCATCCAAAAACTAGCATCAAGTCCAAAACTGCATGTCTGCACAACACAGAGGATTCCACCAGCAGAAAATGAGTCTGCCACTTCAGCTTGGTTCAAGCAACCTTAAAATAAGTAAATTTGTCCTAGTAGACCTGAAATTACCTCAGGGATTGTCTGTATGTGCTGCTTTATGTTTATACTAGGCTAGAAATGTTCTGCTGTCCTGCACCTAGTGTAAACCAGCCTAAAAGAAAAGAGCCAGCATGCATATCACGTTCCCTGGTTAACTTTGCAGAGTCGGGATCACACATCCATGCCTGATCTGGATTAAATCTGCGCAATCTGATCAATTATATTAAGGAACACAGATTGTCCAAATAGTTAATTTGACTGAAAGACATTATAGCCTGCTCATGGGGTAGCTCAGACAGCAGATTGAACATGGCCAAGGATCTGTAAGTAGCAGAGAGAAAAAGGTGGTGGGTACAAAGCTGTTTTTTCTTTTCTCTGTACTTGAAGTGCAGTAAAATCCCTCTACTTCTTTGTATTTTGGTGTGCTCACTAGAGGCAAGGCTCTGACTTATGAGTTACAATCATGGTTTGGGATCACTGTGAATCCTTCCCATACCCACTTGTCAGCCTCTCCTTTACCCATGAGTTTCTCCCTTCCCACAGGGACAGCTCAGGTCCTTATCAGCAACAGCAGCACCCAGAAGCGTTTTTATTGTTCATCAGGGAGGGGATATCATAAGATCAGCTAAACTAGATCTGCATTCAGAGGAAGGCCCATGAAAGTCATAAGTGAAAAACAGATATGCAAAGTTTCACAGTTTTATAGTTGTCTCATTTTAGCCTTGAGTCTGTGGATCAGGCTCTTAGCGATTCAAATCCGTGGTTGTTTCTGGTAAGGATTTCCATCACATGTTCTCTTGAACATACCAAATTGAAGTTGAAAACAGACTTCTTTAATGGCAATTTTTTACAAACTTCTGTATTTTTCCTTCTCAGTGAGTTCCATAGTGTTTTAAGTCCTAAACATTCATTCAGCTGGTTCCTAACATTTACTAAGCCTTTAACAGAAATAACAGAATAAGGCTCACGATGAAGAGTGAAGTTCTGCCAATAGGAGATCAGTAAGGTCTGTAGCTAAGGAATATGAGACATACCTTAGGGTCAACAATGAATCTCTGATGAAGATCTCTTATGAATCTCTCATATCCTACCCTTGGTGGTAACATCAGATGGAGCAGGAATAGAAAGAGAGTCTACTTCTGTGTGGCAGTGTAGCTGATGACCCTTTCTGTACCTCTTTTCCCTTTCTAACTCTTCAGCCTTCTCCTGGATTTGAGCCTCTGGGATAGTCTTGTTGTTCTTTCTCTCTTCCTGCAAAGAGACACAATATAAACCTTTTAAATCAACAAACAATTTCAGATCCTTGATAACAATAAGAATAATAAATTACGGTGAAGATAGTCCCTACGTATGATGGAAGAGATGGAGGCTGAATTGTAGGAGAAGGCATGAGAACTAGTTCAGTAACCCAGGAGCACATCAAAGCAGAGAAGTGGCTCTGGTTTATGCAACAGAAGTAGCCCTTGTCAGGTGGGGGTAATATGGGTGTAGGACTTAGTCTGAAACACACAAAAGTGTGGGGGGCTCCTGCAGTGCCTTGTGACATAAATTTCATACCAGATGGGACACCAAAAAGCAATTTTTTATCCACAGTGACATAATGGGATGAGAATGGAGCTAAAGAGGAAGAAGCATCAGTACAAAGTATATGCTGAGGAGATGGGTAATATATGAATAGAGAGTGAAATGCTCTCTTTCTCAAAAACATTCAGCTACTGTAGCCTCCACAATATAGCAGTAGTTTTGGTACAGAGAATATCTCCATCTCTTTCCAACCCTGTAAGCTATCACACAGTTCAACCACTCCAAAGAGCAACCTGAAACTGTTCCCCCTTAG
This sequence comes from Pyrocephalus nanus, assembly GCA_038380795.1. Lineage (NCBI taxonomy): Eukaryota > Metazoa > Chordata > Aves > Passeriformes > Tyrannidae > Pyrocephalus > Pyrocephalus nanus. The sequence goes on from CM076260.1 coordinate 47,906,486, forward strand.
ATCACCACATATAGAACAGGATATGATGGCTTCATCCTTTGGAAAAACTCTCTTTCAAGCATAACAGAATTAAAAACGAAACTGAAATTAACAAGATGCTAAAGTCTATTCTCTGCCTTATCTTCTTACAGTGAGTTCTGTATGTTCACAACACACATATAGATAGTGCCTGAAAACTACACTGAACAGATGGTCCTTATGCCAGCCCAAAAATTAAACCCGCAGCTTAATCCCTAGAAAGAATCTGAGATACCACAGCTCAGTGCTGATTGATGTTGTTCTTAGAAAGGAGAAACCACAGAGGCAGAAACACTTACAAAAATATCCTCACCAAAAAGAGGCAGTATCCAGTGGACTGCAAAGCCTTTATGATAAAGTTTGTTTTTTCCTCATTCTTCTTTAGTCCCTTTGCCGTTAGCACATGATGTCATCTCTTGCTGTCCTTCCCTTGCCTAGCATTAAGCTAGCAGATCACACTCATCTTCACCTTGTTTCTGTCAGTTCTAAATGGCAAAAAAACCCACATCACAGTTTTGAATGTGAAAGACATGCATTTCATTGCTGGAGAAACATACATTTCATTTCTTCAAAATACACCCATGTTGATGAAAGTATCAGGAGGATGGACAGGTCTTACCTAGATGATGTCATTTACAGCCAGAGTTCCAGCGGTTTGCTGCAACTAAACTGCTCTCTACAGCAAGAAAGAAGAGAGGTAATTCAGCCAGAGGCCTTGCAGATGATTTGCTGGCACTACTGAGAGCAGGTAGGCAAGATTAAAGTTACCCAGATGGGTCCATAACAATGGGACTCTGCTCTTCAGTAAATGCTGGATTGAACCCACATGCAATTTCAAAAAGTTACCTTATACCAGATTATTTTTAGATAGGAACCAAGCTGATTCGCTTTGGCTAACAGTTTAAAATTGAGGTTTATTAGGATGAGACAAAACAGTAAGAAAATATTAAGAATGTTAAAGGCTGAAAAAAGCTGAGGCATTAGCTGAGGTATTTTTAGACTTTAAGCTCTCCAGGGCAGTGATTGTCTGCTGGTCACTTTTGTACAAAGCTGAACACACTCTTAGCTCTAAACAGGCACAGCATCTCTGCCATTGAATACCTTCACGCCAGATAAAACCAGAAAATACTGATACAAATAAATATGAAGACAGAAATGCTTTACTCAGAGAGAACATCTGTAAATCAAACTATGCAAAAGGATCCACTTTCCAAAATCTGAAATAAACAGGCAGCTTGATCATGTATCACCTCAGTAATCAGTTTGTCATATGTACTGTCTACTACTGCAGACCAAAGCAAGCAAACTTCCAGGAAAAAACTGGCAAAGTGTATGAATTTCTTACTTAAATCAGGCTACACTAAATTGTATCAACTAGAGAATGCCAAAATTGAAACAAAAAAGAAATTATCAGCTGAAATTTCCTTTGAAAAGGCAAAAAATTCCTAATCAAGAACATGATTTTTCATTCCTTTGCACCACAGGACATCACAACTGTGAAAACTGTGCAGTTTGGAAGATGCTACAATTATATACCATCGTTCTCTGCTCATTTAAATTAAAATTCCATTTGTCATTTGCCATATGCAAATATAAATAACTTCACAAGAGGTAATCATGCTCCTGGTGTTTTCTAAGACAATAATAGTCCGTTCTATAGTAATTTAAACCCCCAGGCATTGCAAAACCCAAATGGGATAAGAGAATGTATTGTTCAAACTAAGAAAACAAAGGAAGTTAATCAAGGTCCTTACTTGACTACAGCTGTCTTCAAACATCAGCTTTGAGAGGTATTTCTTAACCATTGATTAATGAGAAGACATCCAAAAAAAAGACTCTGAAATTGTAACTTGTTTGCTTACACAGCACAAAAGCACAAAAAAGAAGGTATTATCATAGAATTTATGTGAAACGACAGCTCTTCAAGAGAGCAAAACTACTTTTCTCTTTTAACTCTGCAGACAAGGTGATTAGAAAAGTATTGGTCAGAAAAAGCATTCAGGTGTACTACAAGATAAATAATGACAGGATTTGAGTCCTAGAGGAATCTGAAATACATATTTATACTTTCAGGAATTTTTTCAAGGCATTTAAAAATAATTGCAATGAAAAATACAGGAAAGGAAAAATCAACTGAATCCTGAGAAACAGGATTCACAGGACAAACACAGGGATCATCAGACAAGAAAATTTTACCCTGAAGTAGTTGGGAAGATGCCAGAACTCAGAAGATTTAGTGGTTTTACTCTGATTGCCATGCACCTTCTTGAGGAGAATGAAGAGAAAGACCCATTTCTGAGAACTAAGCCATTTCTTTGTGAAGAAATGTCATCCCATCAAGTTCACTCCAAAGATTCTGAGGTTTGCTCTGAGGAGGAAAAGCAGGGAAATGGGTGTTTTCTCCACTGTCTTCAGCAGCTTCTTAGTCACCATCTGGTTCAGGCCGTATCACATACATGTGTGCACAGACACAAATCTGCTTTGGACAGACACCTCAAGAAGGTCCCTTTAGCTGCAAAAAAACTAAACCAGTTTTATCTCTGTTGTCACAGAGCACAGAGAGGAGCAAAAACCTTCAGCTGGAGAGTGTTTCAAAGCTTGAACAGGCTTGTACATGGTGGCATGAGGTGCAAACGCCCAGAACTGTGCTAGGGGTCATTGCACTGCTTTTTGTGAGATGGAACAAATAGCATTGCAACAATGTTCAGCACAGCTAAACGATTACTCCTAGCAACTCTGATTATGGGCAATACTGTCTCAAATAGAAGAAATCTATATTCCTTTTGCTATCAGAAGAGGTGGTTTAAAAGCTAAAGAAAAAAAAAAAGTGTATTAGAAGCCAAGAGAAAATTGAAGTGATTTGCATTGCCACAGATGCATCTTGTGGTATTCATTACCACTTCTGTGTATGCAACAGGACCTACTAAAGAGGATCTAGAAGTCTGTGTGTGAAAGAGGAAAAGTGGCACTACTGACCACACAACAAAAATGCCCTTTATCTGAAATGAGTTAATTCTTTTAGATCACAGTCTGACAGTTAACTCTTTGGAGACTATAATTTAAATATCTTTTCATTCAAAATCTGTGTGTGCACATCCCATGGAAAGGAGGCAGAGAAAGGCTGGTGAAAGACTGACTCAGAAATTGTAGCTTATTTTTGCCAGGATACTCTTCTTTCCTTTTGTGTGCCTGAGCCTTCATTAACCAAAAAGACTGAAAAGCAACCCTTAAAAGCTGACCAATGGTGCAAACTTAGGCCTTTCAGAGAGAACTGGAAAATTAGGCGATGAAGAATGATACAGCAGTTATACCAAAAAAAAAAAAAAAAAAAAAGAGAGAGAGAAGAATTATCTAGAGGAAACTGAAAAGGTTAAAATTGCTGTGAAGAAGCAAAAATGAACAATCTCTGCATGAACAATCTCTAACTTCAATGTTACATTATAAATCCTTTTTTAAAGATATTAGAAATGTGGCTGGCTGCAATAAGACAGGACATAGAAGCATATTTATTACCCTTTATTATTATTTCTTCCCTATTACTTGGTTTTGGATGAGACTGAACAGTTAATTACTTGCATTGCTGCCTTGGCAAGCAAACCAAGGAGAACAATAAACTTGAAGCTTCTCCAAATTCTTCTGTTTAGCATGTGATTATTTGCTAGCATAAAGAGCCTTTGCCATGAGACTCAGGTATAGTTTTATTAACTATGTCACAGCTTGGTTTGTCTGATTTAACATTGCATGCTGTGAAATTTCTTCTACAGATTTAATTATGCTTGGTAGTAATACACTAAAAGCATGAGAGTTGCGCCCAAGCTACAGAATATTTAAAATTCATCCATGAAGCTTAAGATGATTTTACTTTAATGCTCTTTATCAGTCATTGTGATCTGATGTAAATGCTGCCCACTGTCCCGTATTCCCCCAGCTTGCCTGTTCCCACCATCATCAGCTGCACCAGAACTAGCATTTGTAGGGTGAGTCAGATCACCATGCAGCTGCACAGATGCTTGTGCCTACCCAAAGGAGGAAGGAGAAGATCCAGTTGGGGGTGGCAGGCCATATTTATGTCAGATTAAAGTGACTAGTATCACCACAGGCTAGAAAAATGTGCAGGATATTGCACTCAGCCTGCAAGCAGAAACCTCAAACAATAGAAAACTTCAGCTGAGAGCACTGTGTGACCTTTAAAGTTAGCATGCCGGCAATTAAGTGTTTTGAAATGTGACCATCTGTTTTTGAATAGATAACTGGAAATTCAATTTATCATTCCCAAGTTCCTTGACTCATTAAGCACCAAGTAAGTCATTACTTGCCCACTCTAAGACCATAATGCATATACCCCGTTATACAGTATGTCCCTTGTTTTTTTTGCCTGTAGCTAGGCACCACCTCTGATATTGAAAGAATGTCTCAGCTGCTACCTGCATTCCTGAACACCCAATGCAGCACATAAGGAAGCATAACAGATCAAAGGCCCCTATACCAACTTTGCTCATTTTTTTTCTTTAATTTTTGATCCACAGCAAGGTATGATGATCGTTGATGATACAAGCTGAGATCTGTTTCTGCATTAGGTTATTAATTAAAGGTGTTGGGTTTTGGTGATGGTGAAATCCTACAATCCTATTAATATAATAATTTCTGTTTCTAAAAATAGAAAATTTCCTTTTTTACATGCATACTGAAGTGTTAGGGTGTTTTTTTACTACAAATGGAATAGCTGTGCCCCATATCCTCTGAAAGCAATAGTAACAATAATACAGTACTATGGATGAGAAAATAAACTGAAGATAAAGAAAAATTGTACAAAAGACAAGAGAAAATAAGGGAGATCACAGCCCAAAAGAGAGAAATAAAAATCAGGGAATAGCAAGATCATTATAAGAATTTTGCCAGAGTGAAACCAAAAGGATTTCCATCATGTGATTCAAAATTGAGTTTTATGTGTTAAGATTAAATTTCTTAGAGCACTATTAAAATCTGTAGCTCAAACTCTCACTGTATCTACTATTTTCAAGTGGAAACTGGAGATTTTCATAATTTCTCAAGATTACACCTCTTGCACCCATCTATTCTTACCTATCTAACACAAAAAAGAGTTTACAAAGTAAGAATGATTTTGTACTGGAAAGAAAAAGAAAAGCACATATTGAACATACACTGATAGCTTTGCCTATCACTAGCAAGAGACCCTATAATGAAAAAATCTTAAATACAAAGTTCTATAATTTAATTTTTATTCAGCTTCACATAATGAATTTTGTCAAATCAAACCACTTTCTCTGATATTTATTATATGATATGTGTCTACGAGTGCCCAGAATATAAATAATATCAATTTTTCAATGCCCAAGGTCCACTCTGATCTACTTCTAGAATCTATCATCTTAGATTTGCTACATGTCCTTTCTGTTGCTAATAGTGAATACTCAACCAGGGCCTGTTTACAAGCTGCAGGATCCCCTAGCAGGTAGAATACTGCTGCAAGAGAGCAGGCAGAGAGTTTGAGGGGTAAGTTGGGGTAGGCTGAGCAAATATCCAAACAACATGAGTGAACAATAGCCAGAAAGTTTGCAAGTCCTATCCACCTCATCTCAAGCGATGAAGGGGTCATAAGCAGAGCTCACTCCAGTTTCTTCTCCCTGGAGCATTTCTTATGGGCTGTAATTACCAGAGCAGGATAAAGAGCTCTGGATACAAAAGATCCAAGACAGAAAGGAAATATGTTTCAGACTTGAAAGGAGACAGTCCAGGCCTAAGGAACTGGCTTTCTATTTTGATTCCTTCTGCCATCTGAAATATCCATTCCCATTAATTCTCTGCAAATTCCTTCCAGGAGTCTTCTGCTCAGTAGGCAAAGTCTCTTCAACTGCCTAAAAAAAAGAGTATTTTCATTCCCTGAGCTTCCCAGTTTTCCAGCACTCAATCATTCTCCTGAAACTTGGCCATTGTTTCCATCTTCACCCCTGCCCTGCAACATGCACAGATGCTTCCTGTAAAGCTGAGCATTTTGGTTGCACCATTCAGGAATGTGTAGATAAACTGGCTTTGAAGAATTTTATTACATATTTGTATGAAAGATGATGCATAAAAATAAAGTGTTTTATTATGTGATCAAACTAATCAGATCTTGTCTCTTCTCTTGTTATCACTGGAGTAGACAAAAGTCTCCTGTTAGCTATAGTTGTTCATAAGTAAGTATACACACACTTACATATATTTGAGTGTATCTATGTGTCTATAGGTGTGATCTGAGAATTATTGTATCTGAATAACATACTGGTGACTTTCCTGCTGCATCAGATAGAGAAATCGGGACTTTGTTCCTTTTGCGCTGTCTTTTCTCTGGGGGAAAAAAAAAAAAAAAGTAAAAGTATGACTTTATTGTCATTATTACCTCTTTTCCACAGCTATAGTATTTCTCAGAATGGGTTCAAATTTCAAAATACAAGATAAACATGGGTACTATTTGCAAAGTATTTTGATTCTATTCATATTTTTCTGGGTTTGCTCACTGATTTTAGACCTCTGCTCATATGAATTCACCAAAGAACGATGCAAGTATGCTGAAGAGCAGAGAAGAGCTGATGACATTTTAGAAGCATGCCAAATATTTATTTGCCAAACCATTTATTTTCCCATGTGCAATATTTAAAAACTGGGTTTTAATACAAAATATTGACTGTCCTGTCAGCTTCAGGAATGTCTCCAACAAACAGAAAAGCCATTGTGAAAAAACAATCAAGTGAAAGAATGAAGAAATGGATCATCCAAACCCTTAGACTGCCCTCATTGCAATAGCAGGTCCCAGGCCTTGCAGCTTACTTTTTAAACAAACACAGTTCAACAATGATTTTTCACTTTTACAGAAGACCATAGTTTTCCTTTTCATATCTTACTGGAAAAGTAATATCAAGCCAGTCTACATTTCATCAAAACAATAATTTTAAGGAGGAGTATTCTTACCTATCTAACACAAACAAAGAGTTTACAAAGTAAGAATGATTTTGTACTGGAAAGAAAAAGAAAAGCACATTTTTGACAGTACATCAAAGTGACAGTGAGATGAGTTTTCAACTCAGTGAAGTAGCTACTGTGCTGTAAAACCACTTATGTCGGGGTTAAATAAGTTTATGGAATGCAGAGTTCTTTCCAGGTTGATACAGGGAAGGTTGGTATCTAATAATTCCCTGCCATCAGTGATATGATACTATTATGGATACACCCACAGCACCTGCATAAGCTCTAGCACAGCAGGATACCCTCTCACAGTGACCTTTTCATAATATTACACTGTATTTGCAATCATTAACCATGTTAGTGTTGTTACGCAGCTGCTATGCTGCTGTCTTGCGTGGGTGGCTCTCTAATGCTGGCTTTTTTAAGGGTCCTTGAAATCATAACAGGATAAATCTTCTTCAGGGAGAAAGTTCAACCACATTCTTCCAGCAAAAAGAAAGACTTTCCTATCATTCAGTCCATGAACTCACAATTCCCTGTTCTTCTCCCCCTGCCCTAGCTGACCCACAATAAGCACAAAAAGTGAAATCTCAGGTTTTCAGAACATTTCCTATATGCAACAGGAAGGGTTTTAAACTCTCTTCCACATTCTCTAGTTTCATCACTGCTGCAAAAAGAGGAGGTTGTTCAGCACAGCAGTGAGGAAACAGACACACTGAGCCAAGCCGAAAACACCCATTTTATCCTGTGTGAACGGCCTGTGTGGCCAACAGGAATTTTACACCTGAAAAAACATCTGTGACACCAGTGCTCCCCAGATCTGGACTGGAGGCAGGCCCATGGCTCCTTCACAATAACAGGAAACAGTCAACAGAGAGCGGGCCGTGCCAGAGCGATCTTTTCTATACATGCTCAGCGGGGAATGTAAAGAACGTTCCCTTACAAAGTTTATTTGGACAGCAAAGGGTGTGGGAGGGCTGTGACAGACTCTCATGAGAAGCAAGGTGTTTTCAAAGATTGCTGTTGAAGAATGAAATTCTTTCTGTCTCTTTTAAAATGTTTAGGCAAAAAGAAGAAAATAAAAATAATAAGTGTTATGTGGTTTCTTTAACATTACATCCCTGCTTGGTATGAAGTTGTGCTGGCTCATTATAAAGACTGTATCACATACCCCTTTTCCCCCCCAGCTCCCCTCTTTCATGGAGCTTTTTTTTTTTTACTTCTTCCCCCAATCTGTCTTAGCATGCTGGCTCTGCAGATCCAAACAAAATGTCTGTACTTTGATTCAGCCTTTCCCCAAACCATCTCTTCCATGTTGTCCTTCAGAACAAGAGGTGGCACAAGCTGTCCCTCAGCCTGGTCCCAGAGCAGCAGCACAATTGCCAGGAGAACTGCCTGACCTGGGAACTTGGGCTCTGTGTGGCCACAAAAATCTGAAAAGATGGGTTTCCAGAAGCAACACAGTTGAAGGTGATCAACTCAGTCTTCTCATCATGGAAGAATCAAATAAAGGTATTGATAGAACTAATGTCTCTCTTCAGTTTCTGTTCATACACCCACAGTCTTCAGTCTTATCAAGAGAAAAAAAATAAGAGTCTCTCTTAATGAAGATTAAGCACATTTTCTTTTGAGTGGTCCTTTTTTTAGGGACTTTCTTCAATTATTTACATTTATCAATATCATAGGAAATATGAGTTATTATTTATTTCATGGCTTTTATAAAGAAAGTAGTTTGGCTGTCTTTTCTGCATGTGTTTGGGTATTGACAGTTTGAGGAAAATTATCAACGTGCTATACAACCTTGCTTAATATTTAACATTGTTGAACAGAACTGCTGTAGGAGGAGTGGAAGTGTCTAACTAGATACACAGTACACATGTCCCACTGAACTCTGGAATAACCTTTTATATAGGGATATATTTGGCCATAGAAATTCTCACAATGAGATAACAGTGAAATGAAATAGGAAATAATAAAGTTTCTATTTCCACAATACTTGAAGTTCTATGTCACTGTAAAACATACTTTTAGAGTGTTCTGGAAAAAGTGACATCTTTAATTGTTATTCCCTCCACATCAGTACTTAGTAATGACAGTCTTTTCTGTAAAGAGTTCTCTACTGTCTAAGCCAACTCAAATATGTTTTGGACCATAATGCAAAAGTCTATGAGCAAAGAAGAGGTGAGGAATTGCTGGAGGGCAACTTCTCTCTTGTTCTATCTATTTCCTACTGGGATCCTAATTGTCCCCTATTTGTGAGTTTCTGGACTTCCTCAAGTAGACTGTGGATTTCTCCTTGCCATAGGAATGAACACATGAGCCAGTCTGTTCTCTCACTCTTAGTTTACATAAAAGTTTATCTTCCCTCAAATAGAATAAAAAATAAAATTGTCTTTCCCTATTAACTTCTCTGTGGAAACTGAGTGTCACCACCCAGGCAAACCCAGTTACTTTCTGTGAATCTGAAATATTCAAGTGCCTGAAAACTCACTGCCTGCAGGCAGCAGCAGGGCAGTGGTTTTTTTCTGTTTCCCTGTGCAGAGGATGACCAGGATGAAGATTTGCTGAGACCTTGAGCCACAAGTCCTTTCTCAAATATATTCTTCACACAGTAACAGAAGCACTGACAGAGCACTAAAATTCATGCTATGAAGTCTGATTTTCACATACTTAGAAACATTTAAATGCCAAAACAAGGAAGTTTAAGAAGCAGACAATTGAAACATATTGATATTTCTTCTCTCTTTAAGTTCTCCCAAGCCTTTTTTGACCTAATACTGGACACAACAACAGCATGATTACAGAAATTACTACAGGATAATTCAGAAGCTCCTCTGCTATCTGGTGAGCTTGAGGACCAGAGAAAATCTAAACATAGGATCATGAAACCCAGCACTCTCTGATTTACCAGCAAATGCAAGCTACATTGGTACACACTGAAGTCACTCTATTGTTAACCACAGACCAGGAAGCAATAAGAAAGTAATTTAAAAAAACAAAACAAACAAAAACCCCCAAAAACAAACAAACAAACAAACAAACAACAACAACAACAAATTTAAAGTAACTTCTTGACAATCAGTAGTCAGTCCTGTCTGATTGTTGACTCATCAAAATAGGGTGAAAAATACAAGCTATTAGACAATGAAAAGGAAAAATGGGTTATTATTTTTGTGTTCTAGCCAGAAGATGTAAGTCTGGGTGTATAATTTCTGTTGGCCAACCTCAGCCTTGCTGAAAACCATGAATGTACAGTTCAGCTGTGACTCCAAGACCCAGTCTTTGAGATCAGTTTGAAATGGCACTGATTCAGTGAGTTCAGCTCAGGGCCTGTACCAACTTTAGGGAGAATTATGAAGTAGTAAAGCATACCATTAAATGGTTCAAAATATCTCCTCTGCTATGCTGGGTGAACCACAAGAGCCTTGTATGGAGGGGATAAACTCCGGAATATAAAGGAAGAGAAAAATCTTACTGTTCTTGTCCATCACACTCTCCTGTGTTTAAGAGTGGAGCTGGGATACTGTCAGGTGAGGTAAAGTTTTTTGTTATGAGAAATGGAAAAGGTAGCAAAGCTTAGCTAGTGTAATAAAATGGGAAGCCATACTCAAATACGTGAAAATTGTTCTTGTGTTACATATAAGACTGGATAAACAGCTGGCAGAGAAACAAATATTTTTAACCAAGATGAAGTTGACTAAAGATCAAATGAGTATAAGTTAGCTATGAATAAAGTGAAACTGAAAATTAAGATAAAAAAATCAAGTAAACCAAATCAAAGTTGTTACAGTCACCAGAATTGTGGACCCAGTTGGCCTTTTCCTAACTGGTGATCATAATATCTTCTCCAACTTCACTTTCCATTCTCAGAAACAATTTCTCATCTTCATTCACATTCACCAAAATTGACCAGAGATTAGCTGATTAACCTAAAGTCATGTTTCCATTTGGGAACAGTACAGTGTTTTTCTTACCTTACAATAGTTTGTGTCAACATTATCAAACCTTTTCCTTTTCTCTTACATCAAATATTTCAGTGTTTGCTGCACTTTGAGGCAAAGCAAATGTCAAAATTACAATCTATCTTTGAGAGTGGATATATGAAAGATCTTACTCTCCATAGAATATCTATTAACCTGGAAAGATTTATATGCTGTAATGATTCAAGGAGTATAATTCTCTAAAATGTTGCAGGATATAATCAGGGGTGTATACCTCACAATTTTTGTGAACAAAAAAATCAAGGATGGTGCTGCTTAATGCTAGAGAATAATGCTGAACTTCATGGCACACTAATGAATACTTTTATTGTTATCTATAGTCATCTTGCCTCCTTCATTTTGTATCAACTGCAAAAAATGTATTTCAAATTAAAAATAGAAAGTGCTGTTAAAAAGTCCAGGGACTTACTGATATTAATTTTGTTTGGATTTTACCTTTCAATGATGAAGAAAGGTTTATAGTATTATTGTCATTCCCAGTGGACATCTGAAACACTTAACTCAGAAGTACAGCTCTTCTGTAAAAAGTTTCTAGAGGCAGCAAAATATGGGCATTATTCCCATGCCTACTCCTTGTACATTTCCTCTTTGGCAACACTGACACACTTTAACCTGTCTCAATTGCTAAGATGTCTCAAGTGAATTCATCTTTGTTAATGATGAATTAATTTCCTCTGTGTGACTCACCCCTGTGGTTGGTGTATATCCACTGCAGACTGCTAGAATACCTAGTCATATAAACCACAAGACAGCAAAACTCTCTGATGTGTAGAATTTTAGCCATAGGTCTTGTATTTGGGAAATAATACTAGGAATCTCTTAAGAATAGTTTCTGGTGAAATCTCCTGTGCTTCCAAGTTCTGTGTAATTAAGAAAAATCTCTAGAAGATGTTTTGCAATTAATGTCCTGTCTTCTTTTGGCTCTTCCTGTTTTGTCTTTTGGTCTTCAGTTATTTAGCTCTGGGGAGTATAGAAGCTTTTCAATTAATTTTTTTATGCCACTTCTTGACATTTTCTACTATACATCTCCATTAGACTTAGGAGTACATGCAAAATTTGGGCTTTTTAAAGCTAACTAGATAAATACCCATGGAACTTCTTTGTACATATAGAACATTTTTGTTAATTTTGAATTTTCCATGCTAAGAGTTGGGATATGCTCACAGATCACCCACCACACACAAGGACACCTGTTTCACAAAGTGAATACCTCCTTCCACCTAAATTTTACTTTGTTCATAGTATTTACCCAAAGGAAAATGTGATGATTTATATTGCTATGTTAAAACATCTAGCAAGCAAAAGATATTGATTAGAAAAAACAGGCATTTTTAACAGCAGTCCTGATGTCCTCTGAAACTGTCTGAACAATGCTTTTCATTAGACTTCATCCATTCCCTGAGTTGTCCTCAAATGAGGCTAAAAAGCTGATTAACTCCCACCAGGCTAAAGCAAAGCTGCTGGGACTGAGTGGCAGTATCATGCCCATTGAAGACTGGCAAGAAATCAAATAACCAAGGCAGAAATTTCTCTATCTGCTCAGTCCCTACCAGTTTAACTACGAGCTTTCTTTATGTCTTATACCAGTCCCAGGCTAATCAACAAGTTTAACAGGTTAGCAATACGATTTACAGGGCCTGAGATCATCATATCATTTCAGCACTGTCAGGGTTTTATTTCAGAGATAGATAACTCAGCACTTGCTTATGAAACTATCTGTTGGCTGGGGAAGGAGGACAAAAAATTGAAGAAGCTCATCCCCACAAATAAACATCCCTTAGCATTAGCTGAATCTGACCCCAAGACCCATCAATAACAAGGATACTAATGCCTATGAACTTTTGGCTTTTATAAACTCTTGTTTACACTTGAAATTAAATTCTACTAGAAGGCTTCCCTGGAGACATTTTACAAACAGAACAAATTTGCTCTTTTGTGTTTTCCATGTTTTTGGAAATGACACAAAATACAGAAACTAAGAAATAAAGCATAACAGAAAATGGATAGATACATGCATGGATCGATAGGTAAGATAGTTTGTATTTAAAAGGACTGACAAATCAATTATTACAAAGAACATGCTGAATTTCCTGGGATTTTGCATACTCATGAAATGGGTGAATGATCCATTTCATAGTAGGGGAGAGGGAAGCAATATTTCTGCTATTCAAGTATGACAAATATGAGATATTAAAATGCTACTTTTTCCTATTGCTTATGTTTTTCAGAGAGAGAAAATATGCTCATACCCAGGGTGGAGGAGTTTTACTGAGTTTTTTTCCATCACAATGAAGTTATATTTTAATTTTGTATACCAGGAAATATACCAGTATATGCTTAGCTGATAAGATACGCATGTAATAGGAGTGTAATGTGCATGTCATACATTCTTTGCTTTCTATAAGAGGTTTCATAATCTACTTGTACTAACAGTAGATTGGAAAAACAACTTTTGGATCCATAACCCATGATATACTTCAGGAATGTAGACAAGAGGAAAGCCATGGACAGTATCAGAAAAAATTAAAGCTTCTTGTCTTAAAACACCTACAATTCCTAATCTGATCTTTCACTATATATATAATATGTGAAAGGTAATTATAAAAATATATATTTTTTTTTTACTTGAGTAAAAAGCAAAGTGTAGATGCTTTTTATTTTTTCAAGTCAGTACCAACTTTGGACAAAATGAATTTTTTCTTTTCTCAGACTGAATTTGGAATATTATATACACTATTGTTCCTCAGAAACAGAGGATACAAGGAATAGGGGAGGGAGCAGTACCCATACCCAGTGGAATAAATGGGCTTTCAAAGCTGGGAAAAGCTTTGTCTTTGCTTTCTGATTACTCTATCTCATTGTTTACAAACACCAGATGTCTTAGAAAGACCTCACTTTTTGCCACATATTTTCTTTCTAATGAATCATTCCACACATTTTAAAACCAAGAAAATGCCAGTTCTGTTTTATTTTAAGGTTACGTTTCAGTGAGCTCCATTTAATGTGCCACTGTAGCTCAGAGAAAAGCTGTTGGGAATTTGGGAGTCTACTGAATACCTGTTTTTAAAAAATGAAAGGGGAAAGGGTTGCACTAACTTAATATTAACATTTAAAGAACCCAGTGTCTCTCACCTCTCATTCCCTTTCCACTGCACAGACTATTAACAGAGCCATTTTGGAGGTGCTGACAGCAGCTGGTACATTTGGAGACAGTATCCTGGTACCATCTGTGCTTCTCCAGTTCCAGCCAAATTAGTCTCCTGCCCAGTTGCAGAGTGGAGAAGAGGAGCTGAGAGTGACAGGGAGCCTGGGCAGGTGGGGAGTGGGGCACTGAGGACAGCAGTAGAGTCAGATCCATGCCAAGGGTTTTGGCTTCGCTGTGTCCCAGCTGCTTTTATGGATAGGCAATCCCTTCAAATGACCTGATGGTTAACTCATACAAAAATCTACACCCTCAGAATAAGCTTTGTCTGCAAATATTCTAGGAAACAAAGATTGGGGGACCATCTGTTGGCTCACAGTATTGGTGGCATAGCATGGTTCCCCCAGTCTCCCCTGCATCCCACTGTCCACTGGAAACATCCCTTTATCTATTTCCTGTTCATGCTTAAGCTCTGCCTGTGAGAGTGCTGCTTGATACAGATTAAAACTGCTGGAGAGAGTGATAACAATTAAACAGCACAGGCAATCAAGCCCTTCTCTTTGCCCTGTATCTCTCCACCTTTTATGCCCGCACATAATCCATGGCTGGTTTTATTCAGAGACATAGAGAAACAACCTGAGCAATACTGTGGTGACAATAAACATTTCCTTGATGAAAAAATTTATCAAAGAGGTTCTTGCTTTACCCTTTGAATTTTTCTCAGCATTAGCACTTTGAGATAACCAAGCACTTGAACATATGGGTAACTGTAGGCATGTGGAGAGTCTTGAGAGGCACCTGGTGCACGCATTTGATTTCTCACAATTTATTTTTTCCTCTTTTTTTTTTTTTTTACTTTTTTTTTAACAGCAAAATAATCTCTTTAGACTGCTATCACATAAACTGGTGATTATAGTTTAGTTCATTCCTGTTAGCATCATTGCTATTTGGGTGACTTCCAACTTGTGGCGAGCTTAGCCATTACACTGTAGGTACCTAAGTCATGTTTGAGGGCAAATAATGATCTGTGGTAGACATGTAATGGCTTCCTTGCTCTCTGAGGAAAGCAACCTAAAGCTTTGGGGAGCCTAAGATACCTTTCACCTGAGTTCTCACACTTTTAGGATTAGGAAAATGTCTAACACTGAATGGCTCAACAGACCAACACCCTCTGTAGTGATTTTTCTTTCACTTGGCTAATCCAACAAAACTCAATAAACTTGGTCAGGGAACTTAAAAATAACATGTATCTATTTACATTGAAAAAATACTAGCATGACCATTCATACAGTGTTTTCAAGATAGTTGTCCAAGCTAAAGCTATTTTTTCCAGAGATAAGAGATTAGTTTTATAATTGCAAGTGATGCTGTAGAAAACTAACAAAAAGATACTTTAATAAAAGTCCTACCGATATAATAGGTATCCTTTGAGACTGACTGCTATATATGTTTCTCAAGACACAAAAGATCTTTCATCTGTGATAATCAGGACTGCAAATTAGTAGAAGAGCAATCTAGGGCCACAGATTCTAGAGATGTGAAGGTAACAACAAATGCCATTAACATAAAACAGTGTAAGTGCAAATTATGAAAGTGCCTACAGCTTTTTGGACAGAGTATCTGAGTTTCTTGTAGCTTTTAATTACTTCTATGATCATCTGCTGAAAGTGTATGTGTGCCTGTGTGCATCTGTGGTTTGTGAGACTGGCTAAATAATGGATTGAGATATGCATGTGTGGTTTGTGAGACTGGCTAAATAATGGATTGAGATATGCAAAAGTTAATAGAAAAATATTGGAGAATTGCTAGAAATCTTGTAGGAAGAAAGGAGAGTACCACCTTTGCTTATGTTCATAGGATGAGAAACTGTACAGTATTCATGCTAAGAGTGATTAAAGTAAAAAGAGATGCAAATAGAAAGAGAGAAGGCAGTTTTGCTCCTCTTACTGTGTCTCTTTGTTTAAGGAAAACTCAAAATGAGTTCCTCTCTGCTGAAGTAAACTCTGAAGACTCCCCACTGAGCCAAAAGAGGGAGTTTTACAGTCCCATTCACTTTCCTTCTGCTTTCCCAGCATTGTGTCAACCTTTGCACTGTGTCACACATCCGCAGTGCAAGGCACAATACAGCAGCCGTGCTCAGATTGGAGACAGGGTAGAAGAATCAAGTAGTTTTTCTCAAAAAACTGCAGTCTGGAACTTGTGCTGCTGCACATCTCTCATTTGGCTCTGCTATCCAGATGAGCTTTGCTGCTAGTGTCTCAGTATGGAACTTATTTTGTTTGAAAGCCCTTACATTTTAAATGAGAATCTGGTATGGTAATTAACTGTTCCAAAAATGAATACATTCAGAGAAACACAGCAGGCTAGAGGAAAAGGGATCACAGACCAGGGACAGCATGAGGCTATTTATGTTTAAGTCTCATAGGAGTGTTTTTTATATTTATCTGCAAATTCAGTAGTTATTCTTGAGCCACTATTGCTATAAAAAGAAAATAAAAGGAGGAGGAAAACATTAATAGATATTAAACAAAAAAAAAAAAAAGGAAAAACAAACAGTGGAGTTTAAGATTAGTTTTCACAGTTGAAACAAATTTATAGTAGTCACAGAAAAAATTTCTGACTTTTAAGAGTATTTTGTTACTCAAGAACACTATATATAATTTCTTAGCATAAGTAAAATAAATGCTAATTGAATATGATTCTAATCATGACTGATTTTCCAAATGATATATGGAAGACATCATCCTGTATTGCACTCCAGATAGAATACATGACACTCCATGGGTGAAAATCACTGTAAATGTTGAAAAAAAAAAAGGGAAAAAGAAACAAAGTCCATAAGCTTTTCCCCTTTGTGATTTGCAGGCCATACAACATAGGATCTGCCTGAAATACATTTTTATTCAAAAGTAACTCTAATGAAAAAAATATTATTCTTTTAATAGAGAACCCAGGAGCAGATAATATCTTTAAATGAAAGCTCCTATGTTTACTGAAATCTGGACGTGTTTAATAAAAATATTTGTTAAAAGAATTAATATCATCATTTATAAAGTTAAATTTTTAAGCAGTTGTATGTAAATATATATGTAAATAAACGTATCTGCAGTAAAGGAAAAAGACATCTTGAAATTTTCAGAATAATAACAAATATACATGCTCAAGATACTAAGAAGTCAGTAACCATAGTAGCTTGATAAAAAAGTATGTTGTCTGAAGAACTTCTGTTATGTCATTGACAATTTACTGATGAAAAAAATTTCCAAAGAAAAGTAAATTAAATGAATCAAGAAATAAACAAAATCAAAGCCATAAATTGCCAATATTGTTAATGTATGCTTTCAAATTTATCTTATTCCTGTTCCATCTTTTGTGGTAGCAACATATGAAGCACGTAATGACATCTAGAGTTAAGACAACAAATTCTGCTGCAAACCTTATGCAATCCATTGGGATGGAGATTTCCTGTGATGGGTGCAGCATTGTTCATCCAGCTCTGCTGCAATCGCTTGTGTCCCCCTATTTCCCTTTTCCTTTCTTGTTCTGCGGTCCTCCCAGTCTTGTAAAGTCCTTTGAATAGGAGCATTCTAGATGCAGTTTAAGTCTAAGCAGGTTTTATCCTTCAGCATTAAGGGAAGAAGGGACTCGGTGATGCCAGGGCTGGAGCCGTTTGCGCTGCTTGACCATCTCACGGAGTGTGAGGAACTGTGTACTCCCTGAGGTGCCCTTTCCTCCCAGCCTCAGATCTGGGTCCATGGCTTCCAGGTTTCTTTTTTGGGGGAGGACAGGGATCCTGGCATGAATTCAGAATGCAGCCAGCATGCTCACAGTTCTCACAATTCAACTGCAGCCAAAATTTCACATATGCCTGATATGTCCATTAAAGTGGACTCAGCCTTGATCATGGGCAGTTCAGAGAAAATCTTTATTCTCTCAATAGTGACAGTCAGCTAAACATGCAGAGCATTAAAAAGTGCAAAGTATAGAGAGGACAAAAACCATGAGAAAAACAGATTTTGCTGCATTAAGATGTGATGCTACTTCACTAGGACTTGACTCTCTAACTGGTCTCAGAAAGTACTGCAGCTGTAGAAAAATTACCATCACTCTTTGGATATATAAAAGTGTTAACAAATATGTGAAGATAAGAACTCTCTGAAAAGAAATAAAAAGATAAAACCCCATGAGAGTGCACAGAGGCTGAGGTAGTGGAGACCAGAAAGACAATCTGAATTTTCCTCTCCTGAACAGATACAGTGAAAAGTGCCCCTGCACTGAGCAGTAAAACATTCACAACTAATAAATAATGAGCCAAGCATGGTTGGTTTTGCTATGTTTTTATGTAATGATAAAGCAAATAATTTCCAGTAAGTAAGAGTATTTATTTTACAAGTAACTAGAATATCTAGATTTACAGTAGTGAACAGTAAAATATAAAGGTGCAGAAAAGATTTTTCCAAGTACAGAGAATAAAGAGGAACATTTTCCTGGAAACAAGTTGCTTTCTGATTGTTTATGTAAAGCATCTTTTCTCTTTATTTTGGGTGCAGAGAGTATTAGCGAATCAGTACTCTGGAGGAAAAGTACTTGAGAGACAGAAATATGAGTGAGCCATTTTAATATATTATAGAAATAGCTGGGGCCCCTGTGTTGGACTGAAATGTCGGTAATGTCTTAAACATTGTCAAAATCATAGAAAGACTTTTTGTCAACTGCTTGGAAACAACAGTCTGTGGCCACCAAAGCACCCCCCTCCTCCCAATGCCTCCCCACTGGAATTTGGACTGTGACTGGGGACTTGAGATAAGACTATTGTCTAATCATCTCCAGTCTGAGGAGAAGTAAACAAGGCTCAGAAAAGAAGAATGCATCTGTGTTACGAATCAGCCCCAGCTGGGCTCAGAGGGTAGTAGGGGAGAAGAGCTTTGGGTGTGTGATGGTAAAATCACTCCAAACCAAAGGAGTAACCCCTGACCTGCCCCTCCTCTATCCCCCACCCCGAGAAGACCATGTACACATGGGACATTGATCTGAGAGGCAGTTAAGAAGGGGTCATAAACCACCAAAGACCCCCAAAACACCCCCCTAATTAATTCCTGAGGTCTTCCACCACCAGAAAACTTCACGTGATCCAGGTGAGACAACAAACCTCTTACAAGAGACTGCAAAGTTTCCACCTAGAAAGGGAAGTGCCAGGCATTAGATGAATCCATTGGACTCTATGTGGTTTTTTTGGGAAACCCTCACCACCAAGAAGACCAGAAAAACCGGATTGACAGGATACTGCAGGATTAAACGAAGTGATGATACTTTTGCTACTTAAATCTCTCTCTGTCACTCTCTTTCTTCTCCCTGACCCCTTCCTTTTCCCTATTTCTTTCTATTTCTCTTTCTTTGTCTCACATTTACCATTAAATAAAACCCATATTATTGACTTTGGCATTTGGTCTCGTTTGTACCTTAGTTCACGCAGAGGCATTTCTAAAAATTTTAATAACCGTATCATAACAGCCTTCTCTATGAGAAAAAAAAAATGGGCGGGTGGGGAAACAAAACTAAAAAGACTAAAAAATAAAAACCAACACTCAAAAGAACTGTTCTCTATTCAGGGACAAGAACTACAGGTTATGCAGAAATGGATAGGTATCCCCTAGGGGAGGAGACAAGAAGGATTTGTTATACAGAGATTGATCACCTGCTCACATTACTGAACTGACTTCTAACACCCTTTTACATGCACAAATATCATCCACCAACACACTCATTCGTTGTGTTCCAGCAGTCACTTTTATAAGGAAAGGCACTAAAACAATTTCTGCTACAAGTCTCAATTTTCAGTCCTTGAAAACTGGCAATTTCATGATACACCACTTCATTTTGTCTTATTCCATTGCATTAGATGCCCTCTGAACTATGCTTTCTCAAATGACAAAGCCTACTGCTTTCTGTCCTTCTTATCACATGTTTTAAAAAGAAACTGTCCCTTCACACTGAAGTCACTGTCTACCATGTTGATGGAAATTTCTGCTTTCTGGAGGCTACAGGCAGGAAGGAAGCTCTTCGTGACAGAAATTCCATGCCCTTAGGTAGAAAGAAAATAGTTAGGGGATTATGGTAGTTTCGGTGTGGGTTTTTTGGGAAGATTGCTGGAGAGAAGGTGTTACATTCATTGTTTCTCTCTTTGATTAGTCTTTGTTTTATGAGAAATTGTACTGGAAACACACTGAAAACAGTGATCGACAATGAATGTCCATGGAAGCAAATAACAATGGGGCAAAACTATCACACTTCTTAGCTCAAGGATCTCCTAGCTCATTCCCAGTTCAGCAATCTCCTCACCAGAAAGCCGTTTAATAAACCTCACTGGGATTTTTTTCTCCCATGCATTAATTTGACTGATTCTTGAGCTCATGAAAACCTTTCTCTTTGCAGCAGTCTATAGGAAGGAATCCCACAGAACCTGTAGATGTGTTGTGGAGGAATGCTTGAGTTGTCTCGTTTGAGCCAACTACTTGCTCCTTTGGTGTGCAGCACTGCCAGGGTCAGTTCAGCTACTTCTCTGCCACAATGCAAGGAATTCTTGCATATTTATACTTATTTGGTGGTGTGCCAACACTGTCATTTACCTTAAATTGTTCTTTATCCCTCTCTGTGTTTTACCCACTTTGGCCTACTGATGGTAAGATTTCATTTGGTGAAACCATTTAATTTTAGACTTTGATTGTAACATGAGTATTCCACTTACCTGACAAATTATCTCTTCTTTGCACACACTCCCATTTCAGCTTGTCATGCTGGAGCTTGGCTGACTAAAACTTTGTAGAGTATTTAGATTATGGCTTCTTCAGAGTCTTGCACAGTGCAGTCATACTTTCTTACTTCTACTGGAAAAGCTTTTTCTGGTTTTCATTCTAGGATTGCCTTTGCTTCTTTCCAGTGCTATTTTATAGTCATCCTGCAGCTGATTGATATATTCAATTTCTCTTCTTCCCTTATTTACCACTGGTGACATATCAGAGCCTTAATAATCCTTCAGTGCATTACCCTGTCTACCATAATGCCAATTTCCATCTCACTTGTTATCTAGGTCAACCAAATTTTCCAGCGTGGCATTCCCATCTCCCCATTACTGAGAATGTTTCCCAGCTTTGAAGCACCACTTAAACAGCCTACCTGCACATCCTTCAAAAAGTGGCTCTTCCACAAACATATGCCTTTAACCTAAACCTCCCTGAAGCCTCTCTTGTGGGAGATGTTTCACCGTAGCAGCTCAGTTTGAAACGATGGAGGTAAGCTTTCTTGAGGACAGCACCATCACACACTCAAGACTACAGAAATGAAAATGTTTGAAGAAAATGTGGTCTATTTAGCACAGCAAGCTACATGTCAGGTTCCTATGAGGCTGAGCTATATTAAGGAGCAAATGTCAAGACATATTACACTTCTGGCAGGCAAGGTGCCTCTCATGGGCACAGGGAAGAGTGCTGAAACAGGCTTACTACAACTGTGAGAGACAGGGGTAAACGGTCATCTCAGTTCCCCAGTCCAAATCCCATCCAAATAAATTTAAAAAAACCTGCTGACTTCAGTGGAGGCTGAGTTAGCTATGGCCATGTTGTCACAGTTCTCTTCACTTTCTTTAGAGTTTGTCTCCTTCTTTTCAAGTTCAGTTATTGAGTTTTGCCGTAGTTTAACCCCAACTGGCAACTTAAGCAACACACAGCCTGTCCCTCACACCCTCAGCAGTGGGATCAGGGACAGAATTGGAAAAGTGAAAAATATTTGTGTGTTGAGGTAAAGACAGTTTACCAGGTGAAGCAAAAGCCATGTACACAAGCAAAGCCAAACATAGAATTCATTCACCACTTCCCATGGGCAGGCAGGTGTTCAGCCATCCCCAGGAAAGCAGGACTCCATCACACATAACAGTGACTTAGAAAGTCAAACACCATAACTCTGCACATCCCCCTTCCTTGTTCTTCCCCCAGCTTTGTATACCAAGCATGATGCCATATGGTATGGAATATCCTTGTGGTCAGTCGGGATCAGCTATCCCAGCTGTGTCGCCTCCCAACTCCTTGTGCATCCCCAGCCTCCTTGCCGGTGAAGTGGTGTAAAAAGCAGAGAAGGCCTTGGCTCTGTGTAAGCCTTGCTCAGCAATAATAGAAACATCTCTATATTATCAGCAGTGTTTTCAGGACAAATCCAAAACATAACCCAATAGTAGTTACTAAGAAGAAAATTAACTCTACCTCAGACAAAAGTAGCACATATTTTTATTTTTGTTTTATTTTATATGAAACTTTAGCTTTGGTGCTACACAGTAGTTGTCAGTTTCCATGGAGCCACTCACCTAGTCTCCCCACCTACTGGCAATGATAATAATGGATCACCTCAAATCTGAAATTACTTCTGTGTTGTCTGCATGACAGTTTCAGTGCCAGAGACTGTGAAAAGATGTGAATATATGTTGAAACAGATGATTAGTATAATCTGGCAACAGGTTTCTTCCAACAGAATCCCTCCCCGTAATCTGTAGAAGAAGCTGGGATTGTATTTTGTACTGTATTTTATGATGACCCTCTTCCAAAACCTCTTTCTCCAAAGGACAGATCATGAAAAGGTAGTGACGAAATTCACAGCTTCCATTTCTAAAAGACATGTGTAATGTTTGGGCTTTTTTCAGATTCCAGATAGAGATATAAGAGATAGGAAATAGTCCTAAGAGAACTTTTCTGTCATAGTATGTATATTGGAAATATCAATTACAAGAGTATAAAAAATGTGAAACCTTATCATTAGAATAACATTATTCAGAGCTGTGAAAATGCTGGAAGAAAATATGTCTGCAAAGTATTAATTTGAATTTCATATTAATTGGCTTTCTCATGCTCATGCCACTTTTTTCAAACACTGCTTGCATGTGCTTTCACAGGAAACAAGTTTTCTCTCATATGCTCTGCGAAGAATGTCACTATTGCAATACTATTATGAGGAGTCAAAGCTAAATTCTTAGATTCCCATATTAGTCTTAGCAACAGCCACACTACGTTTGCTGGCAAAGGATTTTTTTATCCACCAGCACAGCAAACTCAGCAGGGACCTCAGATTCAAACCAAGTTTTTTTCTGATACTGTTATCACCTCCAGCTGCGACACACTTGCTGGTAATACTATCACCAATGTGCAAGATAAAAAAAAGTTCTGTGCACTTTTTTCTCAAATATCTCCTAGTACTGTTGTCAATGTAACCTAATTTTTGTCAAGAAGGTACAAGAGATGACTTAACAACTGTTTTACTTACTGACAGTAAGCCTATAAAAAACTGGTGAAACATGCTCAGTCCTTGCCAATATTTACTGGGCAAATTATATTTCTTTCCATTAGAGTATTAACTTGAGTTCATAGGGAGAGAGAACTATAGGCTAAAACAGAGCAGCGAGATTTCTATTTTCTCTACTTTGGCTTTTTACCCATTCAGTCCTTGAAGTGAAAAACTGAAGCATCTAAGTTTGTACAATTAACCATGACTTCCAATAGGTCAGGGATTCATCATGCGCCAATCATAGGAGCAAATTTCCACATTCTTGTTCAAGAATAAGGTCTCTAGAATTAAGTCTGTGCCAAAAGGTGATTTCAACAAAACATCATGATGGCCCTCATGCAGTAGAGCATTTAATATTGAGTGGCTGAAAATGCCTGAAAAGAAATATTTTCATTTCTAGAGTTAAGCACATGTCCACGTTATTATTAAATGAAGCACCATGTGAAAAGAACATCCAGTCTTGTGAAAACACAGATATGAGGCTGTATCTTTGGGCACAGGGGTTTTTGCTATTTTCCCTCTTCTTTTATCTTTTTATTTTTTCTCTTTATAACTGACTACTGTTTCACAGTGGATATACACACAAAGTTAGATATTCACACAAAAAGGACTTCAACACATTGATTTCAGCTTGTATCTCTATCTGAATGTTGGGGAAAAAAAACAAGGTTAGTTTATCTGAGCAATAAATCCTCACAAAGTTCTCACTTTAACTGCAAATTTAACAGGAATTTTGAATAATAGTCCTAGATGTCTACAAACGTGGTACATTTAATACATTAAATAAAAATACACAGCTAAAGGGGAAAAGGGAATAAACTTTTATTTCTATTAGCCAGAAGATCTAGTTATCTAATAGGGTGTTTTTAAGTCTTTCAAACTAACATTTCTAGCTCAATAGACAGATTTTGTCTAGAAAGCTTTCATTCAATAATGGAACAGGATAGTATTTCCAACCACACTGTCTGTAAAAATGGTTACAATGCATTTTTATGACCTTCTGTCTCTTTGCCCTAGTATCCAAGGTTCAGTGCCCCACAGGGTCTCAAATAACTCACACAGAAGGGTTGGAAGCCAAAATGTTTTCAACCTTTAGCAATCATGCCAGAGCACCCATGAGTACCTCTCTCACTCTTTATCTTTCATCTGGACCAAGAGGTATTGCTTTGCTCTTTTAAAAACAAAGCATAAAGCATGCTTTAATATGCCACATTCAGTGCAATAGGGATGTTGTTTTCAGGAATTTGTTTTTCACTGTTACATAAGAAAATTACTTTTCAGTATCATGGTAATATTATTTTAGTTTGAACACCATCTCTTTGAATCAAAAGCTGGCCTCAACTTCTGAAGTGAGCAGAGTGGATTTTCATTTTGGGACAGGGTAGTTGTTGTTTTAAAGAGTAACTGGGTCTGTTTCTTTAATGTTAGCATCTTCCCCCATTTGACAGAAGGTCTGATGGCAACCTCTGTCATAAAGTAAGCAGAAATCAACTATTATAATACTAGAATAGGAAGAGTTTTACTTCCCCTTTTCATTACTCTTTTATCACTTTTTGCTAAATAGAAATGCTTCTCAGTTTTGTTATTTCCCCATAGGGTGGATTTTCCCTTCTCCTCTTCGTAGAATCATCGAATCATTAAGGCTGGAAAAGACCTTTAAGAATATTGAGCCCAACTGTTAACCAAGCGCTGCCAAACCCACCATGTCCCTAAGGGCCATATCTACAAATCTTTTTAATGCTTACAAGGATGGTAACTCCACCACTTTTCTAGGCAACCTGTCTCAATTCTTGACAATGCTTTCCATGACAAAATTTTTCCTAATACTCAATCTAAACCTTCTCTAAACAACTTAAGGCTCTTTCCTCTTGTCATACCACTTCTTATGTGGGAAGAAAAGACTGATCCCACCTCAGTACAACCTTTTTTCAGATACTTGTAGAGAGTAATAAAGTTCTTCCTGAGCTTCCTTTTAGGCAGACAAATCAAACTCAGCTCCTTCAGTGTAAGACTTGTGCTCCAGACTTTTCCCCAGCTCTGTTGCTATTCTCTGGCTCTAGCACCCCAATGTTTTCTTTGCAGTGAGGTGCCCAAAACTGAGCACAGAATTTGAAAAGCTGCTTCACACATTGTCTCTTTCCCTTGGTCCAGAAAAATTCCTTTTAAAATTAAATTAGATAGAGTATCTTCCACTTTCAGGAGAAAGCTGTTCTTCCTGTCGTCTATACTGTAACATATTTTTATACAATGGTTTGGACTGAGTGCCAAGCACTTAAAGAATAAATCTTACAGAGTTAAGAGGCAACCATTGTGAGTTAGCTGGATCAGCAATTAAAAACCCTCAACCCTACCAGACTATGGAAGGGATTTTGTAAGATCAAGCTGGTGTGATGCTTTACAGTTTTACTAACAGAATCCATCAAAAAATAGATGTCTTAGAAATGCAATATTTCTTGACCTTTCGCCATACTCTTTAACATATTTTAATATAACCCATTGTCCTCTTAAAATCAAATTTTCTTCTGCTATAATTATTTATTTCAATGAGTAGAAATGCCCTACTGGACTCAGGTCTGGCAGCGTTCTGTTGCTACAGGTTATTCTGGACAGCGACTGCTCTGAACAGTAAGGCAGAACAAGACAGTACTTATCACTAGTAAAAGAGGCAGAGTCCAAACATATAGCTCATTGCTACCACAATAAAAGTTATATTTTCTACATTTGCAGATCACATGAAAGAAAATAAAAAATGGATGGAACACCTCGCTCCCCTTATTTATTTTCAAAAGGATCTTCTCACTTTCCTTCCTTTCTGACTCATGCTTTCAGCCCATTGCAGAAGAAAAGCAGTCAGTCTCTTACACAGAACATCCTCCCAGAGAAGCTGGATTTCTGTTAAATATTTTTGCTGTTATTTGAGTTTTGCATAGAAAATATAAAAGTATAAATGAACAATAACATTTTAGGTGCAAAGTCAAATTTCTTGTTCTGAGCCTATATTCTGTCATTTAGCAACATCTGAATGTTTCTCACGGAGGAAGTAAGCAGAAGCAGGGCTGGGAGAAACATTCTGCTTCCCCTAGACCCTAACTACAGTAGACGAGTAAAGCAGTGACATCCAAGCTTTCAGCTACTACTAATTGCCAAATTTTCCCAAGTTTTATTTCAGGAATTTTAGCAGGTGTGAGCCAAAACCATGCAGTGGGCTGTGGCAAGATTTTAGCAGTACAGAGGACTGAGTTGAAGTGCCCAGGAATGTTCTCTGACAATCTTTGTTCTTTTTCAATAGAAGGTATCATAAATAAGTCATCTAGTTCTGTCTAAGACACACTATGCTATTTCAGACATGGATTGCCAGGAGTTGCCTACAACATGCAAAGGAATCATATGCTTTTGGATCAAGAAATAGAATCTAAGAGGAATATAATTCCCTGCAGCCTTTAGCATTCCCAGTGACAGTAGGTACCTTTCCTTGTCCAGGGACTTGAGCTAAGACTTTAACGGTCATATCCAGTTACCACAGACCAGACATGGAGTGACTGCTTTTACCATATCCATCACACTTTCATGAAAATTATATCAAGTCCACATTGTTTCATAAGGTTCATTTAACTCAGCAGAAATATAATCTACTCCCATGGAAAAAAGTGAAAGTCTGGAATTAAAATGTTTGGTGACATGACAGTGTCCACATCTGCTGTTGTTGATGGAAGAGCTGTAATCTTCTATTAAATTGCAGTGAAATATTTTGTACATTCTGTTTTATGGTTTAACTAAGCATTTTAAGTCCAAATCTGTTGGGGAATCACAAGCAGAGGAATAAATAGAAATGTACTCATTGTTAATAAATGAGTAACATTTTTTTTTTTTTTTTGCATATTTATGTCACAATGCTTCACAAAGCCCCATTTGTCATTTCTGCTTTTGTATTTCAGAGAGTTGCTTGGGGAAATCCACTAACTGGACATGAGAAAAGAAAGAGAGAAAAACTGGAATTTCCACAAGCTGCTGTTCAAACCTTACTTCTTTGGAGGAAAAAACCTACAATGTTTTGCGATTAGTCATCAGCCTCAGTGTTGTTTCACATCTTCAGTTTCCTTCTGCTGTAATTCTTTTACATTGAATTCTTCAATTTCTTTAGATTCCCTGTCATTTGTATGAGGTTTCAGAGGGACTCCAAGAGAAGGGTCAGGAAAAGGGAGAATTCAGAGTCTGAAGAAGCCCAGTGTGGGAAGAGGAAGATTGAACAGTTAATGAGACTTAAGTTCAAAGACTGCTTGAGAATAGGCAGAAAAATTACTCAGGGAAATATGGAAAGTTTATGGTTTGACTAAATCTACACATTTTTTTGGTCTTACAAAATAGAATTAGAAATTATTCTGGAAAATTTGTGAAACATACATATTTGTTTGTTTCCATTACTTTGCAAAACAAAAAACATCTTCAGTGGAAAGGAGACATTGGAAAGGGTGAGCTCGGGTTTTCAAGTACACAGGGGAGCCTGGGTGGTGGGAGCCCTGGACCTTGTGCTTTTAGAGTGCTATGGGATCAACTTTCCATGAAGGGCTAGCAGACTGGAAAGAAGTCGTATCCAGAAAATAAAAGACACAATCACACAAATAGGAGCAAAAAGACTGTATGTTGATACTTATTTATAGGACTCACATGAAAGTTTAAGAGCATATCAGTATGAGGACAATAAATATATAAATATACTGGTTAAATGTGAGAAATAAATCTGCAGTGTTAATCATCCTTCCTTGATAATAGAACCCTGTTATTCATAGAATTGTTCTTTTTAATTTCAGCCTTCCATTCAACTCTTTCTTTTCTCTTTTCGCCTGGATTCTGCATAAGTAGGTCTGAAGTTTTCAAAAGAATTTATCAATGAATCTGAACCTAATGCTACATTGACTTTGATTTAGAACTCTGCAACTCAGTCATTGAGAGTTTATCTCTTTATGTATAAATACAGTAGTGAACCTGAGATTTGCAAAAACAGTGACTTATGAAAATTATCCACACCAATACTTTTCAACAACTGGCATATCATTTTAAATCTTGTAGATATCATTACTCTTAGTTGTCTGAGAGTAAAATGATGAAGTGGGTAGGTTTTTTGCAGTACTGGTCTGGTAATGCATCATTCTGTTGGAAATTTATGCTAATGAAGTCACGGTATTAGTTTAAGCAGACAATACATCATCACATTCATTAGCAAAATTTTTCCCTGTTTTTTGCAAGTTTATTAGATTTTTTTTTTTTTTTATAAAATAAGCTGTTAAAAACCTGTAATATGGTTAGGGAAAAAGAAAACCTTTAGAAACAAGAATAACAACACCATTTGTATTTACCAGTTCAGTGTACCACTGCATTGTGATGATTTTTAAACTAAGTAGTACAAAAATAGTGGCATTAACAAGCAAATAGAAAGGTTGTCTTTTAATTTCCTCTTAAACTTATTTTGTACTTTGTATCACTTCTCACTTTAAAGATTTCTGTTTCACTTTATTCCAAAGCCAGACTTGAATAGAACTTATGTTCCTCACGCAGTCAGTAGTAGCAACATTTACACTCACCTGTCCTACAGGCTATTACATGTCTGGCATTATCACTTTACATGACACTGCATAGTTTGCTGCTTCATCTTTGTGGGAAAGCACAATCTCCAAACCAGTAATTTGCTGTTCTGCAAACAATTGAGCTTGATATTTCATATGTCCATTTATTCAGATGACAAATCCTTTTTTGGATCAACAGATAAGTATGTGTGGCCTGAAACTAAGCACTGATTTCATATTATATCAGTTCTATATAGGCCTAATCCTGCTTACATTATTTATATGTGAAGTCTTTTTGAGGCTGTAACCAGTCATGAGAAAGGTAGCAGCATTTAGCTACTAAACCTGTGCTTTTCTGTCTCCCATTTCTGTTGTTCACCCCGAAGTTTGATCAGACCAGGATTAACCACTTATTACCTGCACATCTACTGTAGATGTGCTTTGTGTGGAAAAAACCATAGAGTGAAAACTGGAGTAATGAAATCCTGGCACTAACAGTAGAGTGAGTTAACTCTGCCTGAGTTAAAACAAAGCCCTTCCTTTGACAGGCTGCCATCAGATACCTTTCTGAAGAGAGAGTCTCTGCCGTTATTCCTGCAGACATCGTGAATATGTACTGATCCTCTGCTGCTGCAGCTTTTGTTTCCAGGCCTTCGTTCTCAATGGTTGCCATTATCATATGAAAAGACACACACACACACACACACACACACACACAAAGCCACACCACTGCACAACCAAAAGCCTGTTGCTAAAGCCGTGAACACTTCTCAATTTTCATGTAAAAGGAAAAAAATCTGTGGTTGCTGAGGCAGAAGTTGTCTCTAGCTTTCCTCCTGTCTTTCTCCTTAGAGATGACTTGATTCTTGTTCCTCTTTTAACTACATAAACTCCTTACTGGATCTTCTTCCTAATACCATAACAATTACAGGCTATTTGTCCACCAAAGTGGTTTTAATTGCCTCTTAAGTCAAGGGATAGCCATATATTTTTCTCACCTAATTTGTTATGCAGACTGTCCTGTTTCAGCATGTGTTTGACTTGATGAAGATTTCCATGCCCAATTCCCAGAGTCTGGCTTCAAAAAAAGAGGTGAAGAACTACTGAAAAATGAAGAAGAAACACCTGCACCTTGGTTTACAAGCTACTTCTTATGACAGAACTGATAATTTGGTGTAAATAGAGGAAGTATTTGTTATTGGGGGATGAAACCCCTGGGAAAAGACATATTTTTCTATAGAGCCATTCAAACAATGAAGCCCAACCCCATTTATGCAGGCATTATGCTGGAGAAATCACACTCCAGTTAATGGAGCTACAGAAGTAATTTCTGCTGTTTCACTGTTTACTTCAGTGTAAAAGAGGTAAAGGGAAGAAATTTTTTAATCTCAGGGCTTTGATATTAAAAGATTCTTTGTTTTGAAAGACCAGCCATGATGTATATTTATAAGAATACCTCCAAAAACTGATAAAGCAATGTAATCTAGACAGCTCATTGCACCATCCTTTAAGTGAGAGAACTGCTGATTCCTTGAAGTTTACTAACTTCAGGAAGGTCAGGAGTTTTCATAGGGAAACTGGAAGGGTTCCCCATATCCCTGCAATTTGGTTTGAACATATATGGTACTGTCAAGTGTATACAGCATGGATGTAACATGCTCCCCTCCTCAGAAGGGAGCATGTAAGCAAGCATACTTTGCACTCCCTTCTCTCTTGTCTACCCAGGGAATGGTGATGAAAATTTGGCATAAGAAAAAATTGCTAAGAAAATTCTCACTTTTCTGACAGACCTACTCTGATGAACAGCTATTTAATAACATATAGATATTAAATATTTTATATATATTTAATCTCCCTGAAATTGTCTTAGAGAGGCAAACAAAATACATAACGCCATTTCCCAAACTTTACTAAATCTCATTTTCTTCTAGTGCAGCCATATTTTATGTCTCTATTGCATTCTTTTCACACTACTTCAAATAATTCCCACTGTATAGAGCAACAAACAAATAAACTTTACTTTCTGGCTAAAAAAGGAAAGTTACACTACATTCTTATTGTTTACACACCGCGATTGCATAGTTTCTGATTTGTTTCTCCTTCTCTGCTGACAATTTCAGTGCCTTGCCTGTTTATCACTTTGAGCATGACAGGAAAAGAGATTAATGACTTGGCCTGTGTGCATCTCCAGCACCCAAAGTCAGAAGCTCTTGGCTCCAACTATCGTTGCCTGTGCCTGCAGTAGTAAAGAGCTGGAGACAAAATGTTCCATAAAAACCTAAAATGGCACTGTGAAAACCAGGAAACAGGAATAGAGAGATTATCTGAAAAGACAATTGAAAGGCTGAAGGATAGAGGGCAACCTTTAAAACTGGGATCAGAGACAAGATTGACAAGCAGATATGAAGGTGAACATCTACTATACAGTGCTCAGTAAAGACGAAATGGGAAAATGCTTCTTTAAAGTGGAGAGAGCCTTATGATTGCACCTGTTAGTTCCCTTGGAAGAGAGTTGAAGTTAGCCTTGCTTTAAACAAGATCTAGTTCAGATGGACTTCTGAGATCCATTCAAACAAAAATTATTCAATGATTTCATTTCCATGAAGTGGTAAAAAAATAAAACCATCTTTTAATATTATTTTCTGTGCTAAGTAGAGTTTTTGAAGATAGCTCACTGGCAACCAAACATCAGTAAAACTGCAGTCATCTCTAGAGACCAGACCTCTAACTTCAGAATAATTACAGTGAAGAACATGCCAGAACACTGCCAGTGAGGACAGATTTTTCAGAACATGGCACATCTTCACCTTTAGAAGGCATGTCTAGCTTGTTTCAGATTGCAGCCATCAATACAATTATCTGGAGCTTCTCATACATGCTCTGTATACATGATAGCTTTGTTACACCTACAGGGGGATGGAATTGTCTTATCTGAACTTCAGGAATAATTGACAAAAACTGAATTTTTTGGCCTCTTGTGTCACATGAAATAAATTTTCTAATGCTCAGTAAAACAGGTGGAATCTACATTAGCATGTTATTGCATTTTTAAAGGCATATGCTTGTGCGTCCTGAGCTACAATGAACAGTTTTGTTTGTATCACAGCAGCCTCAGAGTATCTGAACTAGATTTGATTTTGTATGAAGTCAGGAGAAAATATTTTCTTCAAGATTTCCTCTCTTACTTTCTAAATTATAATTAAAATTGATCCATAAAACTGGACAGAGCTAATTTAAAGTCACTCCCACTGCAAAAATGTGTGGTACCAACATCTGGTGTTCAGCTTCCTGTTCATTCCATGCACCCATTTTGACAGGGCTGCAGGCTTTGTAAGGTGGACATAAGCTTTATTAAACATTAAATGTCTACTTATTAGTGAACAACTTCATACACTTTTAAGCACCACAATTTGGGAAAAATTTGGGAAAAAACTCAAACCACGCTTGAGTTTAAAAACTCTAAAGATAGTGTTATGTGGAAATATGCCCATAGCATTTAATATTATCATAAAAAGTTGATCTCTTTCACTGTAGGCATATAAAAATAATTCACATATTTATGTTCTTGTATTTCTGTCATGTATTAATATTCTATTTTTTCTGTAAATATTTCTGCTACTAGAAAGCACTGGACAGAACTATAACTATGAAACTGAAATTTTTTTCACTTTTCAGTTAGCTCAGCTCCAGCTGCTTTACATGAGCCTGATATCTCCAATATGGCTCTTATCTGACCAGATCATTTATTTTGCTACATGTACAGAATCACTAAAAGTTAAAACTATCTATATCTTTGCCGTTTCCCCATAAAAATTGATATACAAAGGTCATACCACAAGATCTGTAAAGCTTTAAGTAGCATCATATCCTTCACCTGTAAAATCAGAAGCATTCATTTGACCATAGATCCTTCCCTACAACACAAAAGGTAGACTGTAAAGCCCGTTATGATGGTAGTTTGAAAATCCTATGAATAATATGGTGCAACACTGAAAAAATGGGAATCTTCTTTCTAGTTGAATGTCAAGACTAATTTTTCACAGGTATTCAATTTTTAGCAGTACACTCAGTGATGTTGAATCTGGAAGAGTATGCATCCCACTAAGGGCTAATTAGTGAGTTGAGATTCTTGAAATCTTAAATTCATTTGCATTTCCTCCATCAACTCCAACTTGACCCCAGAAAAAGAAAATCTTTGCTTCCTTTCATTCTACTCCACAAAGCCTGGTTTGGTACTATCATTCTTTTCACTTCAGTTGCCTTCTGTATCCCCTATTCTTTATGAAGCTCAGCCCATCCTTCTTTTATTTGATGTTTTGCATCACTCAAAGTACCTTTGTTGTTGTTGCCCCTATAACATGAAGAACCGAGAGACTTAAAAACAGGAATGCGCTACCGAGATTTAATCCAAATATTGCTGGAATGTCAGAATAGACCAAAACCTGCTCAAAGGAGATGTGCATTTCTGCCTTCTAAGCAAACCAGAATCACTCTTACTGCCATCATTAATTTAGAGGTGGGGAAAAAGCAGAGCATGTCACAATCTCCATTTCTCACATCTTCTCAGGATCAGCAGCTAAAGCAAATCCAGAACTTCAAGTATCAGTGTTGCAGACTCCTTCCTCTTTTCACCACTTTCTCATTTTCTGGTAGGACCATTCATGTCCCAGACAATAATCACTGGCATAAAAATTACCTAAATTGTTTTTCTGAGGTTGGGGTGTTTTTTTTGTTTGAGGTTTTTTTGTTTGGTTGGTTCTTGGGATTTGGTTTTTTTTTTTGTTCCTGATGGATTATTTCTATGTGATTTTAAATGTACCTGATTACGGTCCTACCTACTGTAATATGATTTTTGGAAAAGTGAATGGGTATGAATAAAAATAAACCAGGAATCTTTAATTGATTAAACTGAAACATAAAAATACATAGTATAAATTGTTATTCAAACACAAAATGTTTCTCTTTATCCTGTGTGACAGCACAGTTTGGGATGGAATTAAAGGCTTGGTAATGCTCTATCTGTTTCCAACACTGATGTGTATCATATGGTCCCAGAGGCAGATGACATTCCTAAGCAGAGCCAGCAGCTGCATAAGAGGTTCATCCAAAGCAGAAGCAGCTGCACGTCTTCATAAACACTGGACACTAGTGCTGTTTTCCAAATCTGGCTTCACTTCTCCCAGCTGAGGAACTTCCTATTCATGCTCTTGAGACCAGTATTTCCATCCCCTCCCACCTCTCTCATAAGTTCTCTTGTGCCAGCTTCATTACTTCTGCTTGCTATATTCTCCTTTACATCTTTCCATCTCTTTCCAAAGCTCTCTAGTACTTTCTGAATTTTTCTAATCAACTAAATTTCCATTCTGTTTCTAGCTACCATTTGCTTCTCTGTAGCTATGAATTTTAAAAAAAGACCCAAACAAACCAAAAGAACTGACCATCCTTCACCATGACAGAGAAATGCAAAACTTAATTTGTATATTCTTGAACATTACCTAGAGCCTCTAGATGCTTTGATAACATGGAAAATAGGAAGTTAAATACACAGGCTTCTAAAAATGTGTTGGAATGATGAGTAGGAAGAGGGAGGTTTAGTTAAAGGACTGTGACAGATCAAAGATGATGAGTACTGGGGAATGCAGGTTGCAGCCATTGCCTGTGGTGTGTGAAAACACTAAAATTAGGATCCATAAATTAGCATCTGTAGTTTACAACTGTTGTGGTTTAACCCCAGCCAGCAACCAAGTACCACTCAGCCACTCACTCACTTCCCCATGAGCAAGTGGGGATCATGGAGAGAATCAGAAGCGTAAAAGCCAGAAAACATGATTGAGATAAAGGCAGTTTAATGGGGAAAAAAATAGCCATACACACAAGCGAAGTAAAACAAGGAATTTGCTTCCCATGGGCAGGCAGGTGTTCAGATACCTCCAGGAGAGCAAGTAACAGTTACCTAGGAAGGCAAACACCATAACTCCAAACATTCTCCCTTTCCTACTTCTTTGCCCTACTTTATACACTGAGCATGATGTCATATGGTATGGAATATCCCTCTGGTCAGGAGGCAACCATGTTACCTGAAAAATTATAGAAAAGACAACATTTAGGCCAGTAAAAATCTAATTTTTGGATGGTTTTCAAGGTACTGCACAGTGACAAAGCCTACAGTGCTAGAACCACCTAAATTTGACTCACGCTGCATACCTTTTCTTTCTTTAAAACTCACATTTGGCAAATTGCACCTTTGATAGTTCTTCACCTTGCAAGCAGTCTAATAGTCCCCATGATTAAGAACATTAGATCCCCAGGAAGCAATAAAAAAATTATCAGTTCACTGAGGTGTGTTCATCCACAAGACTAGTTAATGAATCCCATGCAGTCAATTAAATAACTGAAGGGCACACAGCAGTGGACATCTATACCAGTTTTTTAATCCTTCAGGAAGCCCAGAAAAGTATGCTCAGGTCCAGTGTTTAGAAAATAGAAGCAGGTAAATACAGTTTTTCTGATCTCTGAAACCTTTGATAAGGAGTAATTTTTTTTGAAGTTATCATGTCTTGTGCATTATAATTTACTTTCTTGTTGACTTTTAAGTTCACCATGTAGGTTAGGGCAGCCTAGAGGACAAAGGAGAACTTATAGTTACAATATCATGAACATAGCAATGAGTGTCAGTAAAGTATAAGATCTGAGGTGGTTGGATGTTTTCACAAGACTAAAAGGCACTGATAATGTGGTTTATTACAAATCTTTTGACAAGGAGTCTGCAACTTTCCGAATGTAATAGGCCTTGATAAATTCCTCTTTGCCTCTCTCCCCACTCCAGAGGGATTTGCTCAGGTACAACCTGCATGCGATTACAATATGAAACCTCTTCAGAAATGCACTTACACAGAATACAACTTCTGTCCTATACTGAGGATATGGGACAACATATTACTCTGAGGTAAGCCCAGATCCAGTGTTGCAACACATTGTCAAGCCTACATTGGCAGGACTGCTGCACTGCTTCCTATTCACTTTGTTGCAGAGACATGCCAACAAGCAATGCTCAAGACTTATCTAAGACCTCACAAACACACATCATCCCTTAGACTATGCTAATTTGCTCTTCTGCCCATATTCTTGGAGATGTTTCTTACACGAGGGTCAAATGGCTCGCTCTGGCTACCAGCTTCTTGTCAGATGCACATCAAGACATTGGTTGTCAGCTCTTTAAGAAACCTTTCCCTTGTATGAGAAAAGGTGTTCACTTCAAACAGCTCAAATATGTATGTTCCTGGAGATAAGGGCAGTCCTTCTGAAGGAGGAATGTCAAGAGATGCACTGTTTAATTTCATTTTGGCATCTTCCACTCTATTTTGAGAGTCTTATGTAGTACCACTTTTGTGGTACCTTGTTTTTACTAGCCATCTAGGAGAAATATGGGACTTGAGACTTATACAGTTCCAGTGCTGATTAGCAAAAGGTGAACCCGCTTACAAGTTTTTTGAAGCTATAAATAAATGAAACAACAACTCAAGAATTTAGTGACTTATGGATATCAGGGACTCTCTGTGTGAGCTGCAAAACAAATTCCCAAATTATTTTGAAATGCATCTCTGATGTTTGTCAGCATGGAAGTCTGACCTGTGCCTTTCCCAGCACTCATGAGGGCAGGAACAGTCACAGAGGCGCTTAGGAGGTGTTGAACAAAGTTCCTCTGTCTGGTTAACAAAAATGCTCAGGCTCTTTTGAAGCATCTCAAAACTACGTGAAACATGGAGGGAAAAGACAATTTCTTTCATAGCACTTGTGTACTTTTGACTTTCTTCTGCTTTTGCATATTTTTGCATATTCCTGCATCTACATGCACATCTCCAAGCTTAGCAAACATGGTGTTTCATCAACAACATTAAAAGAAAAAGACAAAGTCTTGAAAAATCCTCAGAATCGGATTTTCTCAAATCTCACCACCATTTTCCATAGTGTTTTGAGTTATCTTTTTCTTTCTTTTTTCTTTGTCAAAATCAGAATCACTAAGTCACAGAAAATTCTGAGTTGGAAGAGACCCAGAAGGATCACTGAGGCCAACTCTTATCCCTGCATGGGACATCCCCAAGAGTAACACTATGTGCCTGAGAGTGTTGACCTAATGTTTCTTGAATTCTGGTAGTCTTGGTGCTGTGACCACTTCCTTGTGGAGACTCTTCCAGTGCCCAGCCACCCTCTGAGTGAAGAATCTTTCTCTAATATCCAACCTTAACCTCCCCAACACAACTTCAGGCCATTCCCTTGGGTCCTGTCACTGGTCTCCACAGAGAAGAGATCAGTGCCCACCCCTCCTCTTCCCCTCACAAGGAAGTTTTATACTGCAGTGAGGTCTCCCCTCAGTCTCCTCTTCTCCAGGCTGAACACAATATTCAAGGTGAGGCCACACCGGTGCAAAGCAGAGGGAAACAATCATCTCCTTTGACCAGCTGACACTTTGCCTGATGCCCCCACACATTATCACATAGTCTTTTATGGACTAAAGTAATATCTAAGAAGAGCTGCCTCTAAACTGCCTCCTTTGGTTTTTAACATATAGATCCGCGTAAACATACAAAGATATGGACAGCAGCTAGCATACTATAGTGAAAGCAGCTTTATTCCTGAACATCTGAACATCTGAATGCATTTATTCATGTGTTATCAAAAATCAAAAACATAGGACATAATGAAATATCCTTTTGGAAGCAAAATGGGCAGGATATTGGGAGAAAGGGTTGGGGATAGATGAGGGAAAATCAGTAATGAGACATTTGGGGCAAGGGAAGCATCTGGCTAATTTTTTTCAGAAAAGAAAAATAAGTCAAAAACATTCCTCAGGATAAGCAATGCATTAGAAGTACATAAGTAATACCTCGCCTAAATCTTTTCCTGGCTTCCAGTGCTGTTAGAAAACATCAGCTCTTCTTCGTCATGTCTGTTAAGCACATTCTTGTGGAGGAGAAGGAGGGAGAAGAAAAAAAAAAAAAGTAAAAGAGCAGAGAGTGAACTTAATCTTGGAATCCTGAAAAAGTCGCCTGTGTGCTTTTTCTAGCCTCTGGTACAGCAAACCAGGTTGCTATGGTAAAATGGGTCAGAGCAGTAAGCAAGTTAGCTTGTGCAACAAAATCAGACTCCTGGTGCAGCGATGGGAGGCAGAGGCCAAAGCAGACAGTAATCTAGAGCTGAATCTAGGTCACTGGGGTGCTTTGTCGCTGCAGCTGTCCGTGTGGGACTGTGATCTCCGGCAGGGCTCACAAAACCATCCTGACGGCTGGGCTCCTGTTCAACGGTTACGGGTATACTGGGGGAGCTGTTGCTTTGTCTCCTTCAAAAACAAATTATAATTTTAGATTTTAAATTATGGATGCATATGCAGGCAGCATGTGTCTCTGTGTGTATTATGTATGCACATTTATTTTAAAATAAGACATACTCAGCAGGCACATGGCCCATATTTTGGGAACCCATTACACAAATTAACATTCACACTCCAAATGATCATTATCATATATTTATGGGAACTGTGCATCCTAATCTGTGAAGGCTATAAAGATCTGCAAGCAAACATAAGAAATCTCTTCTCCAGCATACCTAATGAATTCCCTCCCCCCCCCAGACAAATGCCCTCCCAAAAAAGCCTGGGAAAAGAAAAAAGGCTTCGGAGAATGTCAGGGAGGTCGTCCCACAGTTCAGTCTCTCACATCTCCCTACAAACATATGCTGATATATCCATCCATGCAGCAATCTATTATTATCATTTACTATTCTGTGACTGTTAAGAAACAACTGGCTGGGGGGGGGGGGGGGGGATGACAAAACACCAACAATGAGTTAATAAAACCCCAGAAAATGGGGCCAAATCATGAGCAGAAGTAAACTAGCATACCCCCTGCCGATGCTGTTGCAACTAGACAGGCTCAGAGTTTAGTCTTACATACAGACATGGTCCTTGTCCAAGGGGGACGAAAAATGACCCCTAATGGAGAGTCATACAGAATGCAGCAAAGGCATACTTCTACATGATGAGATGGGTAGCTTTTCTGAGTACAAGGGTTACTATGTCACTGTTTTTTCCTATCTTTTTCTTTCTTATGCTCAGAAATTCTGCCAGGCAGAATGTGCTATATTTATCTGGGATTCCTGGTTATGTAGCAGAGATTCTGGATACATCCTCTGATACACTGAAACATTAGCCTTCAGTGCATACAGAGCAAGCCAAGAGCTCCTAGGTTCACTGGATGTACTGTGTGTGCAGTGATTGACTCTATAACAAGCACACAGTGGGTCTGAAGCTCCCCAAAAGCCTCCTGGCACACAGCATATGTGCTGAATAGTTCTTATCTCATATACACTGAAAGTCTGGCACACGGAATGCCAAACACGTCACTGTCATATCTCATTTTTTGTGTGTCTTGTGTAAAAATCTGGCAGAAGCCTATAGTAACATTAAGTAGAGATGGTAACAAAATATGCACCATTTTGATTCTAATTTGGGATAGTTTTGGACAGATTAATTTTCTCTCTCACAGCCACAAGATATTAGACATTTCCACTTGAGACAGCTACACTGAAAAAAACCATCTGTCAATACTGTGTTTTGATTCATGGTCATATCTCTCATACTATGTCATGACTTTTTGCCCATTTCCATTGAGTATGAGGACAGAGGAAGTACGAGGGACAACAATAACTTGGAGCCTGAGAATTAGTGTCCACCTACATAAACCGCATATAACAATGAAGTTGCTGCCCTTCAAATCCCACATGGATGACTGAGATTAGGAATAACTTAAAAATTAGGCCAGGAGCAATCCATGACAAGGTCAGCATCCAAAGACAGATGAGGCACTAGAGCTTATTCAATTAACTAAACAGTTAAAATCAATAATGTTTTCTTGGAAAAAAAAAAAAAAAACAATTTATAGGTTTATTTGGGATGGCATTTCAGCTCTTATACAAGGTATACAACTGATGGTCAATGCCTTAAACTGCATCTGACAAGAAGCTGGTGGCCAGAGTGATCTGCTTGACTTCCATATGAGAAACATGCCCAAGGACATGAGCAGAGGAACTAATCAGCTCAGACTGTGGAATAGTGTGCATTTGCAAGCTCTTAGACATGCCACAAGCATGGCTTGTGTGCACACCTTTACAGATGTCTAAAAAACCAAGATAAAACATGTAAGGATCATATGTCAAATATCAGTTTGTAACCAGAGCAAAATCTCTCATTTGCTCATGCAGAACTATTAGTATTATGCAAGCACACTGGGCAACTGCCCATTCTGCTGAACAGCAGCCCACATAAATAGCTTGCAAATGCACATCATACACAAGCAATGTGACATATCCCTTCAAGAGGAAAGTCTCAGAAAGTAAAAGGGAAAATAGAAAAAAAAATCAATCATAGTCTTCTCTCTTGATAGTCCCTCACAAATTCACTTCTCTTAGCAATAATGAAGACTTTATACATTAAAAAGAGCTTGACTTATTCCATTTAACATATATAGTTCATCTCTTCTCTAATTTCCACAGCAACTTCTCTTTAATTCTTCAGCATTCTTATCCTTGATTATTCAATGATACTTGAATAGTTCTAATAACTCATCTGATAGAGCTAAGTGACAGAAATATTTGTCTATCAGGCATTGTCTCTGTAAAGTAAACAAATACCACTTCATTCAAAGAGGACAGTAAAATTCATCACTGGTGAAGCATTCTGCATATAAGGGTTATGTGTAATGACCACCAGAACAGACTAATTTAGAGATATCCCTAGCGATATAAAGATCTGCTATTGTGTTGATAAAATTCTTTTCATGCCACTGATACCTTAATAGTCAGCTGCAGAATGACAGGCACAGAGAACAGTTAGGCTTGGAGACTTACTTGGACAGACATGAAGCAAGAGGGTTGTGATTTTCATATGGTACCAGAATTGCATAACCCAGCATAAAATTTGCCATTTGATTTTGATCATGTATGCTATGAAGGTATCTTATCTATAACATCAAGTCTACAAAAATCTGCACATAAACCAGAGGAAAACAAACAAACAAACAAAAAGATCTGGGGAAAAAAAAGTTCATTTCCTAACTCTGACATGAATATAATTTTGTACTTGAAAATAGCTTTAGTCTTCCTGTTTCCAAAAGAGGTAGTAAATCACAGACCCAGGGGACTACACAGACATGTCCTGAGTGGAGGGATGGCAGGGTGTGGGGAGGGAGGAACTGCTTTATAGGCAGAAAAGAAACATTCCATGTAAGTAGCACTGCCAGATAAATCCCCTGTTGCTGAGTCCATAGCACATTCCACTGCTAAAGGGCCGTGAGTTGCCTATAAGGGGTCACTTTCTTACACGTGGACAAACAGGCTGTTCACATAAAAGAGCTAATCAACTCTGCCACATATGGAAGGATCTGAAGTACCTGACACACTTTTGTCACGCTCCCTTCTCTGGGCAGGGTGGAGTGGGTGTTGACTGACAGAGGGCTGCAGAAATGGCTATCTGATAAAAATTCTTCTTTTTAACTTTTTTTGCTTGCTTTATAATTTGAAAAATGTTTTCAAGTGAGCAAGAAAAGGAAGGAAGGAAGGAAGTAGGGAAAGAAGTGATCTACATGGCTAAATAACTACCTGTGTTAAGCTTTTATTCAGACTTTATTTAAAATACAGGTTAGACTTATATAAATGTGTCTACTAATCACACATTTAGCTGTACTTAGGTGCTGTTGAAAAAACACATCTTGTATGCTGACAGATCAACATCATCACAGCAGTATCATATATATGCTCTTCTTAAGTGGAAGAAAAATAGAAACTCCAAACATTTTTAATGCACAGGGAAGCTTTAGAGTTTATCTCCTGATCATTTAGTAAATACAGCGTTCCTCCACCTTTTGTTGCCCAGAAATAAAAAGTAGGTTAATTTTACTACTTTTTTAATTAGTCTCTGTGAAATGAATGCAACCATGCATATCAATACTTTCCAGATTGAAGTTCATGACTGCTCATCTGTACAACATATATTGCCTCAACCATGACCTTATGAATTTCATCAAACAAGTGTTGGCAGCTTCTCACTTCATCACTTAGTGCAACTGTGGACTCTTCTTTTGTTTACTGACAGAAGGGTATGCCTTAATGGGACAATTATTGCCTTATACCTCTTCAAATACTGATTGAGGTGTAAAAGGACAAACATCTGATGCAGACTTCTCTCTCTGGAATGTGTTAGGGAAAGACCAGTCCCTCAGTTAGTAGAAAGGATTAAATCTGTTCTCTAAAAAAGGAACTTCTTTATGGAACTTTAGAGCTCTATACAGCTCAGGCAAATGCCATTTCAAGAGATTTTTCAGAGAATAGTCTAGAGGGTTCTCCGTGAGTATATTAAAAACTAACAAATTCAGATCTTGTGTTAATGTGCAAATTAAGAGTACGATAGCAACTATGTTAATTGCTTTGACTTAGTAAACAAACATTAGGTCTGTTGGAGGCAGATATCTGCTACTTTAGTATGATTTCAAGTCTCTCCAAACCTCTTGCTTTGGAACCTTTCAGAGGCTATGAATTAAAGCAGTAGCCTGTTGTTAAACCATTTGAAACAAGAAATCACTAAAGCACACTGGCCCCGGAATGTAGAATTTTAGTTTGAACTGTGCAAGATAAAATAATGAGCATTTAAAATAGAAATACTTGAGGCAAAACATAATGTCTGGCAAGGTAATTG
The DNA here is from genome assembly GCA_038380795.1 of Pyrocephalus nanus. Taxonomy (NCBI): domain Eukaryota; kingdom Metazoa; phylum Chordata; class Aves; order Passeriformes; family Tyrannidae; genus Pyrocephalus; species Pyrocephalus nanus. The sequence goes on from CM076260.1 coordinate 47,949,239, forward strand.
TGGAGGAAGTATCTCATATCATCCATGTGGAAGTCTCCAGCCGTAACACAAACTTCCCTAGCTACTCACTAAGTGACTAAAGTTATAAACATTTATATCACAGTTAATTTACTTTCAACTGTAGTTTGGAAAGCTTCTTTTGCTTTCTTAAATGATGCTGCTAGATGTCAAATTCACAGTTTTGGAAAATTATTGTCAACACTTTTCTATAAGTGGATATTAATTAACACTAAATTGCAATGGCTTCCATAAAACTTCAATGGATGTCAAAAGGAAATAAAAAATCATTCATCTTCTATGTTACTACAATAAATAACAAAAGAATAAGGAATGGTTTTCCACTTACGAAAGAAAATGTTGCCAAGAGCTACATTCAGCTAGTAGCCATTCGTTTCAAGCGGATACTGACTCCTGTCATATGATGAGGGAATATGACATTTGGTAATCTTATTGGCACATGTCAGGTGAGCGTGGCCAAGAAACACAGAACTGTCTCCTAGCAATAGCCCTTTTCATCATAGCTGTGGTGCCTAAGAAAATTAAACATCTCAAGAGAACAGTCATAGGGAAAAATCTCTCTGACAATCAGATGAGGGAGGAATGTGGTGGAGAGTGGCAGAGATGTCTGTAACACTTCCAGAATTTCCTGGAAGCACATTTTATTGTTCAGAAGCTGGAGTCAACAAGCTGACTGAGATCTGAAAATGCTAAACGAAGTCACCGAAAAGAATCAGCCCTGTGTGCTGATTTAAGAGACAGGAGTAACATCTGACTTCCAAAAGCCAATTGTGACTTCAGCCACTCTTTCATAAAAGCAAATAAGAAAGTGTAAGAAAGCAAGAATTGCAACATGAAAGAACCCTACAACAGAGACATCAGTCAGTTATAACATAGGATATCAAAGACAGCCAAAATAAAGGCTGGTGGAGCAGATTAACATGCTTGAAACTTTAAAAGATTGTGTTAAAACCAGAGACGACTATCAGAGATAAGATAAGGAGAGATGATGAAGAGACTATAAATATCATTCACAATATGATGTGATCAATAGTGTAGGAAAATGACCCAGAGTGAATATGCATCAAAGACCAGATGCCTGCAGAATTTAAGTCCATTTTCTATCGAGAGACTTGATTAAACAAAACAAAACAAAAAAGAGCCAAAAGACTCTTAAAACAGAAGGACAGTATTCATGTGTCATGATAGATAAGAGGTTTAATAATTGAAAATGCTTTTTGAAAGACAACCATGTGGGAAAAAACCATACCAGATTGACAGCAAGAAAGGATAAAATAAACCTTTTTGTTTCTTAGATTATAATTATGGAGTGATAGTTAGACAGGGACAAAAACAAACAGATGAAAGCACAGTCAATCTTCAGAGAGAGTTTTTATCAGTGGAAGACTCAGATAGTGACAGTGGATGGAATATAGTCAAAATGGTCAAGAACAACAACATACCAAGAACTATTAGTTCTCCTATAGAATATTTATTCAAGGAAAGAAAGGAATGACTTAACCCAAAGACTTGAGAAACTAAATCACAGGAGGAAACAGAGATCTGGAAAAGCTCCAAAGAGAAGAGGATTGTCAAATGTCGAATTGATCTCTGATAATCTGCTGTAGACTTAAAGTTCACTAACACTGTGTTAAGAAGTATCAAGAAATATAGATTTTGGACAATGTATATAATATCAAATGCACAGGTTTAAATGAAATTTGAAGATCTATGTCAGCGTAGATAACATATTATGACTGGCACTATCAAGAATTCTGAAGTAATAGGTAATAAATTTTATGAAGCAAAAAATTAAGGTACAGGGAAGAGCAGGAAAGCTTGTTACATTTTGCTAGGGGAAGTGTCTATCTTTAAAAAGCTATGAAAGTTTCAGTCTTGTGAGTACATTTGATTCAACCGAGTAATTCCCCACTATTACAGAGGCAGACTCTTGCATTTACCACTATTTTCTACCTCTTCCTTTTCCCTGCATTCAGTATTCATCTGGTAATTCAGCAAGTCAATTCAAATCATTCAGGTGAAAGAAAACTAAGATGTAAAAATAATTTTTTTTCAGGTTATTTAGTCAGTTGAATCCATTAATCAAGTAAAAAAAAAAAAAAAAAAAAAAAAAAAAAAAAAACAAACAAGAAAAGCTGGCCCAGACAGTCCAGAGAAGGTAAAGAGAAATTCTGGGTTTTGTTGAAAAGAGCCATACTCTGAGAAACACCATGGTAGAGAAAATTAGAGACAATAAAAGTATGTTATTCTATGTAGACTTAAGAACTAGTCACAGAGTAAAAGAGAAATACACAAAATAAGATAGAATAAAAGCAATACATGTAAAAGTAAAGTATTATGGGAAGACAAAGAACTTAAATAGCATGTGAGATAACCTGAAAAGAATTTACAGGGCATAGCTGAAAGTTTCAGTGTCTTTAGGGTGGGGCTCTGAGTTAAAATGACAGACAACAACTAAGAATCTCTAGAAAAATTATACCTGCAGTTCAGCCCTCTTGACTGACTCGAGGGACAATGAAGAAGTCATGCATAGCATATCCCAATTGCTCAAACCAGTAACCACAAGAAGACTGAAGAAATATCCCCTTGGCCAGAAAAAATAACAGCACATTTTGAGATAGGCTTCACATCTCGGGCCCACAGTACTAGGAAAGGGGGAAAATAGCAGATCAAAAAGGAAAGACACATCTTTGTTGAAAGCAAAAAGCAGGAAGCTGTTACTGTTGGCCATTACATCGCAAATCTAAACAATTTAACTAAGTGTGAACAAAATGGTTAAGAGCTTAATTAGACACAACGTTTTTAGGGGAGCAGCAGTGGCAAAGGGAATGTCACTGAGTGAAATCGACCTGATTTAAAAAAAAAAAAAAAAATCAGTGAATGTTTTCAGTGAAATGGAACTGGAAACCAAAGCGCTTGCAAACAGTTCAAGGACTGAGATACATCTGATACAAAGTGGATACAAGGCCAGGGAGATTGAATGCAAGGATAAATAAACTGTAGAGACAGCAACAGCAAACACAATTAGTGTGGAAGCAGTCACAACACAAGGGCACCAGGCTGTGGAGAATCATGTCTTGTTAGGAAAGCAAATGTCTTGCAGAGTCCATATGATCTTCTGCACAAATAACAGAGATCAAAATCAGAATCTGTCCAAGAACAGAGACTGGAGAATAAAGCTCTCATTGTGAGGCAAACTACTGTCTTACTTAATTCTCTTGATAAATGTTCACAAATGTCTATAAAATTTGTTGGATTTTGGTTTTATTTTTTCTTAGTGAAGTAAACAAATTAATGAAGAATGAACTTCAAAATAAATAATGGAACTGATTAGAATGTAAATACTGGAAGCACATACAAATATATGTGATGCACAAATAAACTGTGACTTGCCTAGCTCAAAATCAACATAGTAAGCATAAAATGAACCCATGTGGTGAAGTCATACAAGTGCTCCTGTACAAGGATAAATACAATCAAAGCACCTCAGAATAATGAAACAGGATTTTTCCTGCAAGCTTGTTTTGAAGAACAGTCTGCAAAGAAGGAAGATCAAAGGATAACCCAAATTTAGGAAAGTTTTTACACCTTCAGGGGAGGACCCAGAGCAGCTGGTGAAACACAAGACGAAGAGAACATCTCATTCCTTCATTGTATACAGAATTGAGCCTTTTCAAGTTAAAATTGTCCAATATGGCTAATATTTAAGTCAGATTGTCTTATCACTACAGCTTTTTATCCCATATTAACCCAAAATATCTGAATAAAGAAAACAGGAGTTAATAGTCTTCTAACAATTATATATTGACCTGACATAAGGCCTCAGCTCCCTGACATAACTTTGAAGTTAGTCCTGCTTCAAGCAGGAGATGAGTCTTGGTGGCCCTCAGAGGTCAATTATGACCTAAAGTATTTTGTGATCAAATGAATTTGTCTGGAATGGGAACTTGTGAAGAAGATATTTTAAACTCATTGATCTTAGGAAAATTGGATCAAAAAATAATGCTGTTTGAAAAGAATAACAACAAAAAAAGTTTGTTTCTTTAATAAATGTTTTATACACTTTTCTGACTAGGATTATACACTGCATTTCAGTTAAGGAAAAAAAAATCTTCTACTCATAAAGACACTTTAGGAGAGACTTTATGGCATCTGGGTTTTTTATTCATTAACTTTTCTTTTAGAAAAGTTACTTGGCCATCAGGCTGTAGAATATTTTGCTCTTATCTCTTCTGTTAGTTTTCCATTATCAGTAGGTGCATTTTGGATCACAGAAACACAGGTGTTGCATCTTCCTAGAAAATAGACTAGCCCACTACTACTTTTAGATTTTCTACTTTTTGCTTGGATTTAGGGGAATTTTGCAAAGTGGAACAATGCTGTCATAGGAGCAGGGTAATTTCAAGATGGGTTTATTACAGTAGCTAAGTTCTAGGGCCTATATCATGACAGTTCAAGGGGAGGGATAGGTGCTTAACAGCCCTGTGCCTTAATTTCTTGATTTGAAGGAGAGTTGAGAACAGTTGTAATTCATGGCTCATTCAGTAAGCAGAAGAACTTATTAAAGCCTTTTAATTCTGAACTGAATCTAGTCATTAGGAATCTCACTGTATGTTCTGATTTCTAAACAGAATTTCCTGTTATGGTAAGAAATCTACAGAAGGAATCAGTGTGAATTGAGGTAATTCTTGTCACTCCCCACATAAGCATCAAAGATAATTCCCTGTCAAAGATGTGTTTGTACATCTCAGTGGTCAGGATGTGTTTCAGGATGGTCAGGCACTGGAACAGGCTCCTCAGGGGACCAAGCTTGTCAGAGTTCAAGGTGTGTCTGGAGAATGCTCTTGGTCATCTGTAGGTAGTCCTGTGAGGACCAGTGAGTTGGACTCAGTGATCCTTACTGAACCCTTCCAACTTGAAGTATTCTATGATTTTTAGGATTCTATGATTTGTACGTGTGAAAATGCCTTAGACATTATTCTGAAGAAAATTTCTTTGATGACTTTATTTGAACATAAGCAGTGTCCTCTTATTTTCAGTTGAAGGAAGACCAGAGTTCCATCAGTTTTTCACATTCCCTCTTTGATCTTACATTGTCTAGTATGATTGACTGCTCCTTTCCAAAGTCTTATTTTCCCTTCATTCACTTGGAACCTAATTCAATTATAGACAACAGTAAAGCATATACACATTTTTGACACGCATACATTTGCTCAGTGTTGCTCCTCTCAGAGAAATGATTTCTGTCATTTCCTCAGATTAATTCCTTTCAATACCACAAGAATGCTGACTTTTTAAACTATAGCTTTATATTGGTCCTTTGATGCTATGTATACATAATATTTTTCATTCTCAGCATGATTCACAGAGTTACTTTCAAGGATGTTTAGCCTCAGAAATGACGGTTCTTGTGAAATTAACCACATGCAAAGTGAAAGACTCTGCTTCTTATGGATAATTTATCACTTCAAAATAGAAACACACTGGGCCAAAGCAATATTGAAGTTAATTCAATCATAGAATCATAGAACGGTTTGGGTTGGAAGGGGCCCTAAAGTTCATCTAGTTCCAAACTCCCTGCCGTGGGCAGGGATATCTTCCACTAGAAGAATTTACTATTCAATTAGATTTAACGGAGTTATTCCAGGACTGACTTGAGCTGACTCTGTAGAAATACAAAGAAAATAAAAGCTTAGTGAAGCCACATTCTCTGCCATATGAATTGGAGTGATAACAGACCTTAACCTAACCAAAAATTTTTCTTTTTTTTTTTTTTAATTAAGATTATAGTGCATCCTGATCATATTTTCCTATATTTGAGATTCCAGCTTTCTCCAGCTAAATATATCAATTGGAATAAAATTAGTCTTTCTCCCATTCTGCCTTCTGCCTTCTCTCTTCTTTATTGATTGAAGCAATAAAGTATTTTGTTTTTCTGGTTACTAGAAATGCCTATGCAGGAAGGTAATATCAGGTTGAAAATCTTCAACACTGGGCTGTTTAAATGCACTGAGGTGTCCTAGTCCAGAAGTCTCAAGATGACTGTCATGAAAAGGAAGGCAAACAGCAGTATCCAACTGAAGAAGGCATCCTATCTTCTAATTTGAGATTATTTCAATTATTCTGTGTCTGACCATCAAACAAGAAGAAAGTTTACCTCAGTTTCCCCACTTCCTTGTTGTATGCTCTAACTGCAGTATAATACTGAATTGATAAAAGGACAAATGTGAAAATATCATTTGAAGCCCTGTTAAAGGATGGTTTCTGTGAATGTTTGCCAGATAAAGCTCCACAGCAAAGCTCATCAGGAGACTTTGCTAGGATGAAAAGACCAGTATCACTGATCAGGCACCGTGGGAGAGGCAGTTCCCAGCAAGTTCAGCAAATCAACTTGCAGAACAAAACTACAGAGATGTCTAAACTTTGAGGTATTCTCATTTAGAACTGGATTTGACCTTAACTATTCAGTCCCATCTCTCTGACAGTGAAGAACCTCAGTGGCTATTTCACAGGAAAAAGGAAAAGAGATGAAGATGTTTGTCTCTTAGGGTCACAGAACTGACTTTATCTAGATTGTGTCTTCACTGCATAGAAATTACGTATCAACAGATGTACATTAAGCAGTCCATGTATGCCTAGTGAAACTATCACTCACTAAGCAATATTCTCTGAAGAACTTGAAGATCAGTGTGAGCTACAACCCCAGCATCAGATTCTCAAGTGGATTTTTTAACCTATCACAGTGCCCTGTGAAGTTCGGGTTATGTCATTAGTAGTAACTAATTATCTTTAGCCATCTTTAAGCTCTGATTCTGACATCAAATACCTTTGAACTTAGTCAGTCCATTAAAAATCGCTGTATACAATTCTGTAATATTCATTTAATTATTCTTGTAAACATAATTTCAATTAATTTATGCATTTCTAAAAATAGAACAAGAATGCTACTTCTACTTGAATTAATTGTCAAAAAATAGGTGGATTCTTATGCCTTGCTTACATGATTGTTTAGTGAAAGAATCATTTTTATAAGTGTGAAGGAGGAAAAAAAAGCTCAGCATTTTTCAGGAAGTATGTGGTGAAAAAACAATCCAAGGAGAGGAAGACCTAACAGCAACGTAGACAAAGGTGACTGGGGAAGGAATGGCAAAGGCAGAGACAGCAACAGTATCTCTGATGTGAGACATTCATCTTGTGTGTCTCAGCAGAGGCTTTGCTGCTGGTTTCTGCCACTGACGTGCCTCCCTCTCTCATCTGCTGTAAACTATACACATGCTGTGTACAGTCCCTGTTGAAGCCTGGGTGAGGAAAAAGGCAAAACTCAAAAGCAGGAAAAAAAGGGCTCTTTTGTTACTTTCCCTTTTTCAGTTTTGTGGGAGATTGAGACTGAGCTTTGTCACAGACTAGCGGCCTGTGACAGTGGTCTGGTGAGAGGAACTCTCTCCGAGCAACAAAGCACAAAGAGAGAGAAACAGTGTCTGTAATCAAATGCATAAGGGGATGAAATATTTGCCTTGACTGTATTGTAAAAATAACAGGGAAATATGCTTCTTAATCGAGATGACTATCTGTCTGTGATGGGTGACAACCTTATTTTAATGTTTAATGTAAAAAAGACTTTGCAGGATTTTTGAAGTTAATTTGAAATCCCTACCTGGATTCTACCTTACCGCTGATACTGCAAAGCCTTCCAGCATTCTCTGCCTAAAGTGTGTCTACACATCACCCACTGCAGAAGTTTCTTAGGTGGAAATCCTGCCACTGTTTACAGTTCACAGTCTGATACTTTAGGACAGGAAGTCAGAAATACCACTAAGCCAAATGAAATTAGAAGGGAGTTTATGTGGGAAGAAACTAATGAGTCAGACCAATATTTTGGAAGAGTTACTCATCTAAGAACTGTTGGATCAGTCCCTTAAGAAAGCAAGCTTAGTACTGATATGTTTTGACTTATAATATGTTGATGGCAGTGGATAATCCTGCCATCCTTTTTAGGAGTAAATGTGAGAACCTATTGAAATTCATTTGGGAAACACCATCGCTAAAAAACCCCCTCACATTCCCTGAGAAACAGGAATGGACCACCACCCAAAAGGAAGGCCATATGAGAGCAGATCTTTTGTTACAACTACTTTTATATATGTTCAACTGTCTGTAAAATAAAGGGGGAAAGGGTATAAAAGCCAGCCCAGAAGATGGAAAGGTACTGGGCTGTGGGAATGTCCCTAAGGCACCACCCAAATGTGGTCTTACAGGGCTGTGAGAGTGTGTGCCAAGAAGTATCATGATGTGACATCCTGCAGCTGGAGAAGCAGAGATATGTGCTTTCAATATAAATATATCTCCACCACTGGGGTCTCGTTCCACCATCAACTTTACCTTTTGAGGGAAAAAAAAATGAAAAAGAGCAACTACTAGAGTCAAGACAGCAACAGTTCTGCTATGATGAAAATAATGCCCTGAGGTATTTTTATAATCTCTAGTATTCAGTGTTTCTATTACACTTACATAATAGTGTTTAAATTATATTTTATCTGAAATATGACAACATGCAGCTGGTATTGCATCATATTAAGATATTACATTATGTATGTGATGTTGTACCAGAACTGTGATTTTTAAAGAGGCTTGAGCATGCTCATACTAACTCTACAAATGAAACACACTTAACTTCTGGTTTGGTTCTAAATTCAAAAGCACACCAAAGCTCCTCAGCAAAAACATGTACAGTTATGGTTAATGTATTTTATACAAAATGTCATTTGGCCTGGAGATTATGACCGTGCTTTTATCTGCAGCTTAAAATATAATTAAGAAAGGATAAGAGCTCATACAATTACATTAAAATAAAATTTTTGATTGACAAAATCAACCATTCTTCACAAGACTGTCTATCTTCAGATGCAATTATTTTCTTCCAGATATCCAGCAATGACATATGATGATCTTTAAGGCATCACTGCAGCTCACAGTACTAATAAAATGCTCTAGTAAAATGGAAGTGACTTTTAACTATCTTAATATATTGTCACTCTTGTATTTGAAAATCCGGCAGATTAGCATATTGGAAACACCAAAATTTTGATAAATTTTTTCTTTCATGCTATGCATAAACTTCAGAACAATCAAAATATTTTACTCACGGCAGGTATCCTAAATTCTGCTCTAAGTGGTTATTATACACAGTGTTACAATACTAAGGCTATAATCCATCATGGTTATGCTAGTGGAACCCATTAAGGAATCACAACACAGCTGATGCTATTGTTCTCTTGAGTCTATTTATATGGTGAGACATGTCTATTGAAGAGAGTTGTCATTTAGCATACTTCCAAACCTATTTTTGGTGTCTCAGTTGTATCAAGCTAGTGATATCTGTTTCATGATAGCACTATCAAAGAACACAAAATTCAAAGTTGTGTAAGTGCCACAGCATGCTAAAATGCCAAGTGATATGAATCTTTGGGCTGCTTTTCAGGAATATTGGTCTGTATACATTTTGCTGTCTATTTTGCACTCCTGCATCTTCTTCTCCATGCCAGAAACCAGCTTTCTTCAGTTGGTATTACTGCACTATGGACATGAGTTCTAAGAGAAGTCTTGATAATTTGAAATAAGCCAGGTCTGTTAGTATTGAAATTCAATGAAGACAATAATAATAATAATAATAATAGGAATAAATAATAATAATTAAAAAAAATAGAAAATTAGCTTTATAGCTAGTTTATAGCAAATGGCAGACAACCATGTCCCATGATCAGATCAGTCCAAATAGTTGTTAGTTACCTAAGAGAGGCCATTTGGGTGTAAGACAGGTAAAAACCTCGAACTCACATTCAAAGTAAGCTACCCTTGCAATGAGAGCCAATAAAACTATACTGTATTGCCAGTGTTGTTTGTGTACAGAAAAACTGTAAACAGGAGCATGGCCAAGGCCACATTACACAGACAGAGTAACAGCATGAGGCTTGTCCATAACTTTTTTATTAGTGCCTTTGGCACTACTTCAGAGCAGTAATCAAAAGCTCTATTAGCCTCCAGAAATTCTCAGTTGCTTTAGTATTAGTGTAATGAAGATATCATCATATTAAATGACGTTGTAGAGAGGAATGACATTGTGCCATTGAGCTCAGTAACTGTTGTCAATGGTGTCTGAATCTTAAAACACTCCCGTGGGAGCTAATGGGATCACAGGAGCAGAAAGGCAACATGAAGCTCTTTACATACCCAAGGAGGTCTTGTGTAGCCCACGCAATGACCTCCAGAGAACTGGAATCAAAGACACAAACAAGGTATTAATCACTTTCTGTGAGAAAACTCTTAAAAATACTAATCTCTTGCAAGATTCTTAAATGCAAAGATATTCCATGAAACATTTCAGGAATGATAAGTGACAAGTGAATAAATATTGTGTCGAGTGTTAGTCATTTAATATTCCGGAGCCGTGTGTCTTTAACAGCGTAGTGTTGTCACTCTAGTGCTTCACTGGTACCATTCAAGTATACCTATAATTACAATGTCTATTAATCGCACAGAAAGACTTGGCCTAAGCTGAAGATTGACCTGGCAGTACAATAGGAGAGACCAGGTATGTTTTTCACATCTATAACAAAATTTGTCAACTGACAATTTCCTAACATGAAAAAATATTATTTGAGAGGAAGGTGTCTGGAGAGTTATTTATCCTGCAGTGTAAAGCAAAACAGACTTGTAACCATTTAAACTCAGGCTGACCTAAGGAGTCTTGAAAAATAGGAATTCTTTGGGCCACTCATTTCTATTAAGGTGATCTGTATTAGATGATGAGTCTTCATGGGAGCAGCTGCTTTACTGTCAATCTATATTGTGCAGTTCAGCATGTTACACAAACTACATTGCAATAGCATTTAGAGACAGCAGCACCTCCACCAGTAAACAGCTGTAAATCAGTGTGTAGGACTAAGAAAAAATTTTGGGAATAGCTCTGAATGATGGGTATAGATAGAATGAAAGGCTTAATTTTGACAATAGCTGGCTTAAAAAACGTGGGTTCCACTATCACCTTGAAAGCCCACTGTGGCTTCTTTTTTTTTTTTTTTTTTTCCCACATATTTCCTAAAAAGGAATTTATTATATCTGCCCTAACCTAGGGCTTATAGGATCATCATGGCTCCCCAAAAATACACTTTATAGTGAAAATTGTGAGGTAACCTGATCTCATTCTTTCACACTGCTCTCCAGAGGCCCTGTCCCCTGAATCCAGCTGAAGGCCATGAGGATCCAGGTGCACAGGTCTTGCTTATGGATCATTCAGTCTCTCAGTGCATCTGTAATCCACATTTAACACCTCAAATACAGAGCACGACTCATGCAAAATCAAGTGTGGAAATGTAACAAACTGCTACTGAAAATGAGTCTGCAGTAACACTTTCACATTTCGCCATGTATGGCATGCAGCCTGTTTTTCTTCTCTGTGATTAAGGATGTGTTATGCCACAAGCATAACACATTGTTAAAATGATTATTAATAAAATCTATGGCTATTATGTGGCCTTTTCAAACCACTGGACTTATTATTTTAGCTGATTACTTTTTCTGATCCCTGTTTTTTGCTTTTATTTAATTTAAGAAACCCTATATTTTTGGAAGATAGCCTTAAAATTTTAGCCTTAAAATAAGTAGTATCTGATAGGAATGAGAAAAGAAAAAAAGACAAATATAAAGTGGACACATTTGGAGTCAAACTACCTTATTGTCACAAACAGATATTCTTATTAAATTTACATAAGTTTAATAAATTAGAGGAAAAAAATGTTCTTATTATAATAATTGAGAATTTTGTTATTTACACCTACAAAACCACAATTCCACTTCCTAGTATGGTGTTTGTGTCTGCCATGGTGCTCACCAAAACCAGAAAATAAAAATAAGCAAACTGTAGCTAACTTTTTAGCAAGTACCACATATACATGTCGTTTACTACTAACTTTGGGTCAGTTTATATGAGTGACAAATTTTACTGCTGGAACCACAAATTACTGATCAGCAGCAAATTACACTGATGCAGTAGCGTAGTGTAATCTTCAGCCACACCTGAGTCTGAGTGTTGTGAGCTCACATATTTGAACCATGGTGAATTAAGATGGAATAAAATCATACTGTATGAAACTGTGATCCACTCAAGCAAATGAAGGGAAAGAAAATCTAAAGTTACAATATGGAGACCTCTTTGCTCATAGAAAATCTACAACACCTTTATTTGATTATAAAGGTGTGTATGCCATTTGGATAGCACTGGCTTACAGTGACAGCAGACTGAACTTCAAAAATATACACAGATTACATCATCTTCCTGCTGCTTAGAGAAGGACATGGATAGTTCTAAGCATTATAATGTGGCCCCAAGTTAAATAAAAAAACAGTGGGAAGCCTCGTTGTCCTTTTGTCCTTGAGACAAAACAAAAGCTGGTTCTTAATGTTAGACAAGAGCAAAATTCCAGGGCTTTCAATGGGAGTTTTGTCTGACTAGTGCACACAGCATTGTTCCAAGGAGGACGAGAGCAGAAGGTGAAGACTACGAAGTGATATCATCCTCCTGCAGAATGTTGTCCGCTGTAGAAGACAAAAGGTCTTACAGTAACAATGCTTTTCCATGGGGAGATTTGTGTTCTGGAGAAGCTGGTCCCATAAAATGCATATGCATAAAAATTAGTAATAGATTTGAGGATGTAAATTACATGGGCTCTGTCCTGTCAACCTGTTTTTTACTGCTAGTGTAATAGAACATCCCAGTCTGCCAGTTGATGGGATTTTGTTTTTTTATTCTGTGCCTTAGCTTCCCAGTCTAAAGTCTGGATAGCCTGTCAGCTTTTTTACATGTATGTCTTTCTGCATCCCCACCTTCCCTTTGCCTCAGGACATTTCTGTTTAGATTTAAGAAGAACGGAGAAAAATGGAATAAATGTCTTTTCTACAGTCTTTGATTTTATTTCATGGTTTTTAATTATTACAAAAGAACCTCAAAGCTCTGTGTTTCATATGTTATTGCTCATTTGATAAAATGAAGCATTGTATACTATGATCTCTTGATTTTTTGTCATCTGAAATCGAAAATACAATGTTAAAAACATTAAATATTCACAAAGGGAGTCAAATAGGGTCATGGAAAGTGCCATACATTAATCATACATGTGTAGTATTCCCTTGTTAAATAATACACTTCAGCTCTGCATTTTCTGACAAATGAGGTCAAGATGTTGTTTGCCATTAGAAACTAATTAGAGGAAATTCTTCAAGCTTTTTTAATGAAGAAAAGCAAACTTTTGGAAATGATAATGTGAAGAAAGGTCAAACTACAATAAGCAAAACCAAATTTATTTATTTCTTAAAAAAAAAAAAATCCAAAGAAAAAGTGTGATTAGTCACAAAGTTCATTGGGCTCACATTCTCTTAATGTCACCAGTGAACAAGATTACATCATGGACAAGAATCAATGTCTTATGGCAATAAGAAATAAAACAAAGAGCAAGTGATTACTATTATCAAATTCTGCTGTTATTTGGGCTATTTTACTGTAGTGTTAGGTATTAATGGGATCAAATGAAAGAAAGACCTTCCAACACTTATCTGAAGTAGGTATTTATGAAAGTCAGGTGTTTTTCAGCAGGTTCTGAACAGGAAAAGAATTTACATACCTTAGTTTAACAGCTTTGTGACCCGAGAAGTTAATACAAATAGATGTTTCTGCATTTTTAAAGTCCCTAGTAAAAGAAGGTAAGATCCAAAACAGAGGCAGGAATTATTCTAGTTTTATGGTGGCCATGTCCATGTGGAGTTGGGCAGCTGAGGAGCATCAGCAGCTGTCATACCCCTTGTGAAGCACACTCTAGGCCCAGAAGCTGGGGACTGAGGGAAGGTGATAAGTTGCAAACAGGTTGGGGAAAAGACCTATGACCCATGCTTGTCCCTACACCTCAGACCACTGGGGAAGCCAATCCTTCTGGAAAGTATTTTGATCTACTACCACTTACAGTCAAATTTCATAAAACTCCCATTTTGAAAACACTTCCTTTGGTATACGTTTTTCTTTTTGGTAATTTTATTTTATGGTCAATCAAAATATTTAGCAATGCATCTCTATTTAGTAAGCCAAGAGAAGCTTACTTAATTGCACTATCCAAACAAAAACCTTAATCCAAAATGCAAGTAGATGAGTGCCTTCACAGAAGGTTTCAATGAAAACCACTGTGAATATTAGCACTTCCTTGCACAAAGGCAACTCTTTTTATTTCTTAAAAAAATATTCAATATGGATGCTTAGTGCAGTCATAAAAATGGCCTAAATTTTCATAACCTTTTGAAAAAAAGAATTGAACATTTTATAAAAGAGTAGAACGGTCCTTAATTACATTTACCATGAAAAGAAGGGTTCTTCAGGCAGACTCTGTGTATGAAGAAGAATGTCTTTCATAGGTGTCCTCCTGATAAGAAACATGAGCATACACCAAATCCACCATCAAAAATGGGCCACAGAAGGTCTTGTAAGTGGTCTCCTCATGGGACAAAGTTCAGCTAGAGGCTTCTCCACTTTAGACAGCTAAACACCCCAAGTGATAGAAATCTACAGGGAATCAGGCTCCTTAACTTTAGTGGTCATAGAACTACATCTTTCTTGTCCAGCCTTGCATTTTCATTTTCTTTTTCCTTATAAAAGTAAATTGCTTATTTCTCTCTCACAATTCTCATTACTACTTTGCCAATCAGGTAAAGTTACCCCAGAGTCCTGATACATCCCACGCTCAGCATTTCTTAGAATATTTCTTCAGAAGAAAGCTGTCATTGCCCTTCATATTCATTATGGAGCATTGCTTTGAAAAAGATCTCCCAGGGAACAAAGAAAAATTCATGAAGTTTTCCTGTTTTAGGAGAACAGAGTAAGCTGCAGTCATTTCTACACATATCTGTAGGATGGTAGCCCTTCCAACTCTCCCAAACAACGGGTTCTTTTCTGCTTATCAAAATCTATCAAAATATCTTGAGGCTGGCAAGATGATCACACACATGGAAAAGGAACTTCATATCTCTTCATTATTGCTCTAGGAACCAGTAGTACACTTGTGACATTCATTCATTTGCAGCAGTCAGCCCAGTTACTGTCCCTCAGTTCACAACATGGAGTGGTCTCTGAGCACAACAAATGGATTCTTTTCAAATACCACTAATCCACAAGTTGTGTTTCAGAAGATCAAATAAAGCATTCCAACTAGAATGAGTTTTCAGTCCACAGGAGAAGACAAGAACTGGTCCAAAATTAACTCCTCCAAAGCATGCATACTATGGACATGGGATCCTCACTACCACCTGCCAGGCCCTACAGATGATGTCTGTTAGATGCATTATTTGCTAAAATGAACATAGGCATAATAGAGACAGAAGTTAAGAAGGAGGAGGTCTTCTGTTAATGTAAAACAGTGCTCTTCAGCATAGGACACGTGCATTTGTTTGGAGGGAACCTTCACAAATGCAGACAATTCTCTCAGGAAGAAAAATATTCCTATACGTCTAATGGCTTTGAGGTCATCATATAAGACATATTCCATTAGAAACAATTTTTACTCTTTGCGTTTTCAGATTGCTAAAACAATATTTGTCTTTCCTTCATGTATTATTGGAATAAGTGCAGCAGGAACATCAAACTGCTATTTTTTCTTTTTTTTTTGCATTATTAGTGCTCTAATTTTGTTCTCAGAACACAGCACTGTATTATCCTTCATAAAAACCCATACTACTTTCATGAGTCTTTGATGAGGGCTTGATGCAATGGTCCATTAGCTTTCTGTATATAACTGGATCAGGCCTTCATAGATCAAACAAAAAGTCTGAGGGAGACATCACCGAAGAAGATTTGCAGGATTTTAGTCATGTATGGAGTATTACTTACCTTTTTAACCTTGCCTTACATACTGGTTTTTAATTTCCATTTTTATTTATCTGTCTTTATTTTGCATTTCACTGCTTTTGAATAGAACTTTAAATGTTTTGAAAAGACACACATAAAATATGTACAAGTTATGATCACTTATGTTATTTATTATCACATCATAGCCTCACTGAAGCTATCCCACTCGGACATCATCCTTCACACTACATCTTTACAATAATACTTGGAATATCCTTATGCTTATCAGTTAATCTTTTTCACAACAGATTGCACTTTAAGGTTGCACTGCCTATCTGCACTTCAAAACCTTAGTACATTTTAAAATCCCCTATTCTAAGGCCAACAATGGTTGTGACCACCTCAGTGACTGATAAGTTAACATCAAACACATTGTTTTTTTGAGATTACTGCATTACTCCACCAGTGGAAAGTGAAGTTAGGCCCCTATAAACCAGTAGTTTTCGGGAAGTAATCTGGATTTCCTACATTTCCTTCAGAATCTTCCTTTCTGAAAATTTTTGAAAGAGACAGCACGTAATTCTTCAGTCTTCAACAGACTCTGCAGAACGTGCAGGTCATCAGATCAAAAAGGAACAAATGAAAAGTGCATGCACAGAGACAGATTCAAGTCAATCAGTAAAATAACTTATACTGATGTTTGCAAAACCTTCCATCTACCCTATCTACTGTGATGCAATGTTTGCACCAAGCAGGAATTTCCAAAAAATCTTTGCATGTACAACCTCATCTTTATTTCAATAAACAAATTGAAGTACATTACATGGTGTCACCAACGGTTTGTACCAGTGTTATTTATAAACTCTTTTTCTTTGAAAAGTTGCTAGCAACTACCCCGTTCTCCCTTCCTCTCTCTGAAGCAGTAGTCATATGTCACACTTCATGTACCAAAGCACAGCCACCAGCTGTGACAGGTAAAGTTGTTTTAGTATCTCAGACAAAATCCCAGTAGTCACTCACAGTCTGGATTAATCGAATGTGTGTTTGAAGCTACAGACTGATAAAAGGAAAATTGAACAGGTTAAATGAGCATGAACTTCTTATCCTGTTTCCTTTTCATCAAACAGTTTAACAAACTCTATAAGAAAATGGCTACAAAAGGAACATCTTTCTGTTGGCTTGCAGACTCTGCTGAAAGTCAAGGTAGTTCTGGCTGTGTGTCTATGGCTACATTTGACCATATATGACTGAGGACACAAAAATCCTAGCTTACATGTCGACTAGCTAACCGAGCATGGCCAGGACATGGGCCAGCCACTACTACATGAGATTTTAAATCACCAGCACAATCCCTCAGCACGGTTTTGATCAGACTCAACCACAATACTCACAGACCACTCTTTGTAGAGAAGCAGGAGATAACACAGGCAGGGACCATTCACAGTAGGCAGTTTGAATGCAATCACCCTGTTTTGGGAACCTTGGAGAGACTGTTTATGGTGATGTGAAATGTGTCAAGCCAATTGACTTCAAAACTGAATGGCAGTTTTATTTACTAGCACGGAGGCAGTTCATCTCTTTTTTTTTTTTTTTTTTTACAGAAAAACTCCCAAAACTGTATTTTTTATTTTAGTTTATTTCATCAGAGTTGTTCTGACATGCTTTTGACAATAAAGTAGTAGAGAAACCTGGCAGTTTACCATCAGTAAGAGCACAGAATCCTGTCAATAGTAGAAAAGGTATCTAAAAATTTTAGCAAACTCAACTAAAATGTAGCTTTCTTTAATTTCTCTATTACAGATAGTTAGGCAATATCATGAAGCCAAAGTCTGTTTCCTTTCCTTTTAAATACAGCTCCTCTTGGCTAAGTGTATTTTTCTCCAAAAGCCGGTCCATATGTATGCAACAGTTAATTAAAGCTTTGTCCAGTGAAAAATCTTCCCATGTCCTCGGATACTTATTTCTACTAGTTTGAATGGAAACAAACTGTTCATTGTAGGGTGGACAGAGAATTCTTAGAACCAGTTTCAGTTGATCTAATAGCCCGAGCATGAAAGCATTTGTGAGAGGGGCGAATACTAAATAGTAAGGGTGACAAAGACCATCAGCTTTCAGACCTAACTATCCAGAAGAACGCACAGAATGCAAGAGGTGGAAAATTCAAAAAAGAGAAATTCACAGGACATTTTTGTGAAAGTGCCAAGGAGCATTTTGACCTTTCCCTGCATTATTTCCCTGGTGAAATAAGTAGCACTGGACAAAATCTCTGGTGCCGTCATGCACTATAAATGGTAATCTGCAGTTCCTAATGAATCCCCCTTTGCTTTTTTACAGTGTACATTTCAATATTTCATCTGTATAGAATAAGGTCAACTGTATTCTACCCATAAGAACTACTTGCGAGAAGAACAACTGAATAAAAAGAAAAAGCAGATTATGAAAAACATACATTATTCCGTTTGTAAAAAGATACTTAAAACCTTCAACTTTGGCAGAGAGGTGAGTAGGCCTCTGAAAAAAGCTTGCACAGCTTTAAAATAGCAGTGAGTAAAAGGGTGTGTGCTGTGCATCACACAGTTCTGTGGTGAGATAAGCAGAGTATATCCATGGATAACTGCTTCATGAATCAGAAAGTCAGCGTGTCATTCTGTTCCAGCAAGCTTAGCACGACCATCACATGAAACAAAAAAAAACAGGTCCAGAGGTCTACTTTTTCCCTTTTTTCTTTCCATCTTCATCAGGGCTTGAGGCTTCCTCCAGAATAACAAAGATTTTAGCAGCCAGTTCAGCCAAAGTGTCATCAACAGAGATCCCTGTGCCATCCTGGTCACCCCCAAGAGTGAAGACATGCCTGCCTAAAAATCGTGCTGACACTGTGGCTCCAGACAGAAGCTGCATGGGATTACCCATCCCCTTGTTATGGGGATGCCGGTTTCAGTGCTGGGTATGACTTTTTGCCAGACTGATGAGGTTGGGAAATATTTCCTCAGAAAAAGAAAACAGTCAGTCCAGTTACTGTCCCTCCCATCATTACAGCTACATGGGCTGGTGATAGAGCCAGTAGTTTTTTGTGCACTCTTCCTTGTGTTTAATCCAATTCTACCGTCAGGAGTAGGTTTCATTTTACAACAAGAGTTCCCAGAGCTGGCAAACCAAAGGTAAGAACAGGAAGCAAGGAAAGACAGAATTCTCTCCTGGAGAGAAGCAGCCAGTTTCCAGTCATTATAGACAATGCCTTTTAATTTCCTGGGGAAAAAAACCTTTTCAATCTTTCTTGTTTGAATTTGAGCCCATATATACCAGGTGGAGTGAAAAACACTGAGGAGGATGCTTATGATGTTAGGGCTTCAAAGATAACACATCCTGTAAATTTTTCTCTATCATACAGTTTTATAACATCCCCTAATTTGCAGGGTTGCCAAGACATTGGTCTATGATTGAACTAAGCAGCATTTCAGGACATGTGTCCTCAGAGAAGGTAAGTGTTTTTAGATGTTTGTTCAAAGCAGCAAAGTTTGTTAAACAGCAACTGGAACCAGCTTTAAAAACATAAACAAAAAGAAATTTAAGTCTTAGGAAGAAACAGTGTCTTTTTCATTTGTGACAAAAACTGATCTCTTGAAGTTTTTCATAAGAGATGTAATATCAGCCATGGTGTCCTGGCCAGTTTCAGAATAAGGTAATTATAAAATACCTAATTAAATGTTCCCTTAGCTTTAATAGTATTACTTATGACTAAATTTTAAATTAGTAGTATTTTTTTGTCCTTTCATGCAGCTGCTGAAGTCTATTTTTGGAATCAACAATGGTTTTAGCTAATTCAGTTGTGTATGATATTTACAAACCATTTTCCTATTTCTTACAAAAAACATAATAAAAATCCCTAATGTTTTTTCTTTTTTTTTTAATGAGTAAAAAAAAATAAAAAGCAAAAAATGCATGGGGAAAAAAGCTTAGTAAGGAAAACAGAGAGAATAAACATTTAATTCCCTCATCGGCTGTCTAATCAAAGACCTTTGCAAAAATATCTGAAAATTACAGAACCAGGTACATACTAAGAATGTTGATTTTTTTTTTTCTTCCACTGCACCTTATGAACAGACCTAAGTCTGTAGACTTAATGTTAAAGAACTGAGCTCAAAAGCACTCTTAAAATCAACAATATAGCAATAAACTGTACATAGAATATAATTTTGAGTTCTTCAGAGCAAATTCAGTCTTTCCTTTTCAAGCTTATTTCTATCTTCAAATATTGGGACGGTAAAGGCATTCTTGATTATATCAATCCATCTCAGTCTGAGAGGCACCAAAGAGAGTAGCTCAAAATCACAGATCCACAGAATATGCTGACTTGGAAGGTACCAACAAGAATCATTGAGTTCAGCTCTTAGCCATGCACAGGACCATCCTCAATAGTCACACCATGTGCCTGGGAGCATTGTCCAAACATTTCTTCAACTCTGGAAGGCTTGGTGACCACTTCCCTGGGGAGCCAGTCCCAGTACCCAGCCACCCTCTGGCTGAAGAACCTTTTTCCAACATTGAATCTAAGTCTCCTCTGACTCAAATTCAGGCAATTTCCTTGAATCCTGTCACTGGTCACAGAGAAGAGATCAGTGCGTGCCTCTCCTCTTCCTCTCACAAGGAAGCTGTAGACTGCACTGAGGTCTTCCCTCAGTCTCCTTTTCTCCAGGCTGAACAGACCAAGTGACCTCAGCCACTCCTCATACAGCTTCCCCTCAGGGCCTTTCACCATCTTCACTGCCCTCCTTTGGATGCTCTCTAATAGCTTAATATCTTCCTTATATCACATCTACCAAAACTGCACAAAATATTCAAGGTGAGGCATCACCAGTGCAGAGCAGAGCGGGACAATCCCCTCCCTCAACCGTCTGGGGATGCTTTGCCTGATGCCCCCCAGGACATGATTGGCCCTTCTGGCTGCCAGGGCACTGCTAACTCATATTCAACTTGCTGTCGACCAGGACACCCAGGCCCCTTTCCACAGCACTGCTCTCCAGCATCTCATTCCCCAGTCTATATGTACATGCAGGGTTGCATCATCACAGGTGCAGAAACTGACACCTTCCCTTCATATGGTTGATGATTGCCCAGTCCTCTTATTTGTCAAGATCTCTCTGCAGGGCCTCCCTGCCTTCAAGGGAGTCAACAGCTCCTCCCAGTTTTCTGTCATACGTAAACTTGCTTCATATTCCTCCCAGTCCTGTGTCCAAGTAATTTATGAAGATGTTGAAGAGCACAGGGCCTAACATGAAGCCCTGTGGAACCCCATTAGTGACAGATCACCAGTCTGATGTCACCTCATTCACTATTACCCTCTGTGCTTGACTCGTGAGCCAACTGATCACCCACCACATGATGTGTTTATCCAGCTGTGGGCTGAACATTTTATCCAGAAGGATTCTATGAGAGATAGTATTGAAAGCTTTGCTGAAATTCAGAAAGATAACATCAACTGGCTTCTCTCCATCAGCTAGGTGGATTACCTTGTCATAAAAGGAAATCAGGTTTGAAAAGAAAAATTTCCCTCTCGTGAAGCCATACTGGCTGTGACCAGTGACTCCATTGTCTTTCAGGTGGTTTTCAATATCTCTTAGGATAATCTCCTTAACTTTACCAGACACTAAAGTGAGACTGACAGGCCTATAGTCTCCAGGGTCCTCCTTCTTGCCCTTCTTGAAAATAGGGACAATGTTCACCATCTTCCAGTCAGCTAGGACCTCTCTGGATTCCCAAGAGCACTCAAAAATCATAGACAGATTTTGCAATGACAACAGCTATCTCTTTGAGGATTCTTGAATTGATCCCATCAGGCCCCATAGATTGTAGGGATCCAGCTGGAGCAGCAGATCCCACACAGTTTCAGAGTCAACTGGGAGCTGATCATTCTCCCAGTCATAGTCCTACAGCTCAGGGCACTAAGACCCCCTTGGTCCATCATCCATGTTGAAGACAGAGGCAAACAAAGAGTTAAACACTTCTACCCTGTCTCTGTCCCTGTTTGTGAGGTGACCATCCTCATCCTGAAACAGAATCATAGATTCATAGAATAGGCATGATCATCAAGTCCAACCCTTATCCAACAGGATAATGATATTTCTATACTACCTATTGACATTAAAATACTTGGAAAAAACTCTTTTTATTGTCCTGCACATTTCTGCCTGGCTTCAACTCCAGCTGAGCTGTGGCTGCATGAATTTTCTCCCTGCAGCAGCAAGCAGTATCTCTGAAGTCTTCCCACTTGACCTTGCTTCCACTGGACGTATGCCTTCCTTTTCTGCCTTATTTCCAAGAGGAGATCCCTGCTTAGCCAAGCCAGCCTTCTGCCTCACCTGCTTGACTTCAACATCTGGGATTTGCCTGCTCCTGTGCCCTTGGGAGGTGATGTTTAAAAAGCGACCAGCACTGATGGACCCCAGCACCTGCAAAAGCATTTTCCCAGGGGATCTTACTTACTAATTCCCTGAGCAGCTGGAAGCCTGCTCTCCTCACACCCAGAATTGGGACTTCCTCAATCTCCCTGCCCACCCTTCAAATACAACACAAGCTCTTTTCAAAAAACCTTTACAGACCCACTGACATTAAACAGGGAATTTGGGTCCACATTCAAAGTAAATTTTTCCTATAACGGCACTAAAGAGCTCAAGTAAGATGCTCTGCTTTCCCTACACTTGAAGATGTACTTAAAAGGACATAAACCTGAATAAAATAAGGAGGAAAATTTTAATATGAAAACAAGAAAAGAAGATGGTGAGCAAAAAAGAGTGTAAAAATGTTTTGGATAACACACAGGACTGTTCATTGCATCATGTACAAGAATATTCAATGAATAACGTACATTATCTCATTATTCCCATATCAACCGCACTTTTTTCTTTATCTAGCCCTACTCCATATAACTCTTTCTAGCCACTTTACTATTCCAAGAAAGCAAAGACATTAAGCATAATCAAGGACAAAGAAGATTGTATACTGAGTGACCACACCACTGGCATATAGTTACAATTACATTTCAACACAGGACAATGTGCCATATCAGAAGGTGCTCACAGTAAAGCTCATCTGGTGTCTTCTTCAGCAATAACCCAACTGTTGAAAACAGTCCAAGGGTATCAACCAAATGATCACACACTATGAGAAAATCTCCCTCGTGTAACACAAACAAAACTTATGATAAACCGGAACACACCATTGTACAGCAGTGAAGGGTGACATCAAACTGTAGCACCTCATATATATAACTTCTGTGCATCATCAAGGATGCTACAACCTGGCTACTCCTGTTAGAGAGTACAACAAGTATTCCTTTTAATCTTTTGTGTAGAGATGTTCATAAATCATGACACACTAATTTTTTAGAAAATACATGAGCAAAACCATTCATGGTTTTGATATATTTCACATCACTCATTCATTAATAAATGTAAAGTGAAAACAACAACAACTCCCCCTTTTTTTTTTAATTATGAGTTTTTCATTAATTTGTTTTATGGAGCAAAAAGAAACCCTAGCAAATCTGGGAAAACAGGAAATAAAACTTCAGTTCCAGTAAAGCCAAAACAAACAGAACAGACCTGAGGGTTGAATCCTACTTTCTGTCCAGCTCTACTGGCATAAAACATATAGAAGATCCAGTTGGATATACATTGAACATCTTTGACATGTTTATTTGAGGTGTTTATCTCTTTAACAGATGATAGATTAGAGTTATTTGTTGTACTTTTGATATGGGTGTGTGTCCAAATTTAAAAATACTCCAAACGTTGGATAGAAATATTTGCTCATGTATTTATCATTTCTAGTCCTCTTCTGAAATTACTTATCCCTTCAAGCACCATCTAATATTTTCAACTGAATCAACTATCTAGAAGAGTTGATATATTTGGTCTGATTTTTCACAGCTTGTACAACAAGATAGAGGAAATCCAAACAAAAGGCAGTAAAACATTGCTATAATAACTTGTTGGCACTTTTCCACATGCTTTTGTACAATCACATACATTTTGCTGGCAGCAAACAATCAGACCCAACATAATCCATGGTTCATTTCTGCGAGATGTGGTGGATGGATCTAACAGTTAATTGCTAAAGACATCATAGATCCCACCTTGTCCCACGTGTTTTCCATGTACATTGCTCTCTATGTGGTACTGCCATTCACTGTTTGCTGATTACAGTGTGTTTCAGATGCCACTGTCAGTCAGTTGACCTCCCTGACTTGGAAGAAAATAACCAGAAAGTGGATAATTCTCTGAGTTAACTGGTTGAATTGACTGAAGGAAAGCATGAGACAAAGCACTGGGGATAGGACTCTGAAAGAGGAGAAAAAGAAAGGAAGGCAAAGAGGGATGAGGAGGAGGGAGCGAGACCTTATCCTGTGGCAGCAGCAAACTGTTAGATTATTGGCATAGCCACTTGTTGGCTTGCAGCCATAAACCACCTTCCCAGCGCCAAATAACCAGATATGCCAAATTATTAGATGCAAAAGACAAGGCCAGAACCTTTCTTCCCGGGAACTTAGAAAAGGGAATTCTCTCTGAGAAGGAAAAGGCACATTCCTATTTGGGCCTAATTCATTTTAGCTAGTGTGGGTGGAGGGGGCAGATTATTTCTCCTCTTAAGTAACTGTTAACAGCATTCCTTCTGCTGAGAGGTTAAAATTTAGATGACTTATCACCAGCACATGACGTTACTATTTGCAAACATAATAATTTCTAAACTAGAAATTAGCCTGATCCAGTTTAAGATCATAACTCTTTTGGAGTTGCACATTCCAAAATATTAGACTTTTCTTTGCAATTTTATTTCTTTTTACTTATCAGAACTGATCAAAGGAGTTAACTTACTTGACTAAAGGCAGTCGGAGCTTTAGTAGAATATTACTCATTGTAATAATCACTTGATTAAATCATTTGCAAGACAGACCTCTTGATAAAACACTGTTTACTTACCCCTGCACTGAACAGATCTGGATACCAATCACTGCAGGGTTAATTCAGCAATTCAGCCCCCAAAGAAAGATAAATTAGCTTTGAGATAATTTGTAAAAGACATCTCAAAACTAGAGTTCTTTGGAATTTAGCAATCAGCTTTTATGGAGATAGTAGCATTTGCATTGTGATTGGTTGGTGATTTGAAGTCACTACCAAAATATTGCAGAGATAATTTTACATGAAGGCACTAGGGCAGTCCTGGCACTGTCTACTTGTTACTTATAAACAAGATAGAACATAACTCATTATTAAGGCTCTCATACATTTAGGGTTAAGGCAGCAGGAATTTCTGAAAGTATTGTAGAGCTAGCTACCTCTTAACACTCATTATTATCTTACCTCTGCACAAGAAATAAGCTTGCTTAAATAATCAGATGGGTCTTTGTTTCCTTAGGGCCCTGAAGACAGCCTCTCCAGAGTCCCACTGAACCACCCCCACACACACATTTGCAGCACAGGAACTGCACAGGCTGCTCAGATGCATGCGGGTTACTGGTGGCTTGGGCAATGCAGCTCTGGGCTGAGCAGCCAACCTGAGGCAGCTGGGCTGAGGTGGTCAGGAAAACGTGAAGAGGTGGTAGAGGAGGCAGCTGGTTTAAATATAGTAAAATGATTCACCATGTGACTCTGACACACTACTATTACTATTGCTACTTTTATTGTCATTATTATTCAATTTTATAGTAGTCATAATTTCTGTATTCATTGTTATTTATGTCCCTATGTTTTGAGATGAAATCACAACAACATTATGCCTGTCAGGTGTGGGACACAACAAATAACTCCAGTCTAGAGAGTTAGAGGCAGACTGGGTATCACTGTTTATATTATGGCATCTAAGGGCAGTCTCTGAGGATATTGCTTTACTGATCCAAGACTTTCAACTAGCCTGAAAGGGCCAGACAGGGAGAAGAGCAGAGGGCAGGATTTGTCTCCTCCCTCATCCCCCTGACCCACCCACAGAAAGGAGAGACTTGTTTTCAACAGAGAGGAGTAGCATCCATGAATATCTTTCTGCCAGATGTTGGTTAGATTTCCTCTCCATCCCTGAGAGCAGGTGCCTTCAGCATAAGGGTAGGGGAGTCTGCAATGGCTAAGGCAGCACTAGACATACACAATACTTTTGAAATTTGAGCTCAGTGATTTGCACAAAGCTACAGTGAATCAGCAGACTAACAATCCTGATTGCCAGGCCAGTTTGATTCAAAGTTAAATACAGTGATACATGAAAACTCACTGCCAACCAAGAATAGCTAGATAGAGGTGAAAGTAATTGTCAGCTGGGGTTAGCTTCTAGCATTAATTCTCTGTGGCCATTGGCTTACTTTATCTCCTCGTGTTTGTTTGTTCTATAAAGAGAGTAAAAAGCAAGCATTCACAGAAATTCTACTGAGATGTTATCACTCTTCTTTTTTTGAGAGATGGTGTTGGCGAGGTGACATATTTCAGTCCCTCCAGACATGTTTCAGATGATATAAATCAGCATCATTCTGTTACACTGATAAAGCTGTGAGGATCACATTGAACAACAGGCTTCAGTCTTCTGTTGGAAGTGCTGAAATACTTTCCTTATGCCTCCTAAAAATACTTTCTTGCTGCTCAATTTAGTATTTTCCAGGTGACCAGATCAGAAAAAGTCTATGATGTTTTCTAAGACTGCTTGCATGCGGATATAGCTGATTTTTTCCACATCATGTCAGCTGTTAGACATTTGATTTGGTAATTCAGAGGAATTCAGAATAAAAACTGGCTATCTGTATCACTTCAGCTCCCAAATCACAATTTAAAGGAGAGAAAACAAATGTGATGTGGATGTTGCAGACTTTAAGTATCAACCTGCATGATAAAAGACTTGACTCATTTTTTCTTAGTTAGATTTTCTTATTCCTAATATAGAGAGATGGACACTCATGGACACTTCATTCTATCTGTGTACTGAAACCTCACTACAGTCTTCTATCCTAATTCCCTCTATTCCCACTAGGGTCCTGGCAGAAAGCACTCCTTAAATAAAATCAGAAATAAGAATTACTCATTAATCAGAAAGCTAGTTATGTCAAGAGCAAAGGAGCATTCAAGTTCGTGTACTGCAACTAATGAGCAATTTGTTTAATTTGCCTGTGGCTTCAGACTTGCCAAACATCCTCACCATGACCAGAAAAGAACACTTAAAGGTACTGACTGACACTATTAAAATAATTACAAATTAACCATTATTCTGCTCAGAGAATATCTATCCACTAAAGATCCTGATTTTTCATACCCCCACTGATATTTGTTAAACCACTCCCAGGGATCAAATTTTTGAAAGGAACTTTATCACTTCCCTACTTGAATTCCTATCCGAAAATAAGCCTGGCCTCCCTGGGCTGATTTGCATTAGATACAAACAAGACCTTTCATTCAGAAACACAATGCATATTAAAAGCAATTTTGGAGTGACAGAAAAGCATCAGAATCAACAGAGAAAAAACTGTACTTTCACACTGGCTCAGCTGATATACCATACTGTTAGATTAGTCTACATTATGTATAATTTATTTATAACTGAAAAAGATTTGACACTTACTTCCACTGTAGCAGTCTCTATTGAATGGTAGAGATTATTTACACTAAGTTTGAACAAAATCAAACTATGCTAAATTTTCAAAGTGGACTGTATATAAACTATGATTACAGCATCCTTATTCTGCTTACTGAGAATTTTCCAAATCATTAAAAAAAAGTCATTTTCAGGGAGCTTAGTGTCTTTGGAACATCCACAAACAGAGTCAAAAGTAGAACTGTAAACTAAGATGCTTTGTCCAAGATAACTCAGCTACTCATAAAACCTTGATGCTTTTACTCTGGGCTAATGGTGTTATATAAGCAGAACTATTTAATATCACCATAGGACAAAGCACATAGAGATATATAGTATTTTCTCATTGAAGATAACACTTTCTTGTTTTCAGCCATCTGATTTTTAAAAGGTAGTATATCCAAAAATAAGACTGATGGGTAAAGACCCAGGTGTTTCTGTTTTCTTGTTTATTGAGACAAGGAAATTTCCTTTGAAGGCAGCTGTTCAGTGACCCTGCAAGGCTTACTTTAAAAACTGCCCTAATTTTATCTCCTTTCAGAGATATAAAGATTGGGCAATAGCCCCTTCATTTTCAAAGCATTGCCCAAGGCCCAGGAACACAGGGGCACACAATAATCACTGGAAATTATGTGCTGAAACTTCGTGTGTTATTTTCAGCCTTCTTTTAGCTAAGTGACCCATCTTAAAAGAGCATATAATTTCACTGGGGCCTTCTCAGCTGGGAGAGTATTATGAAAGTCAGCGACAACAGTCAAAAATATCTGATACTCAGAGTCCTTATGAGATACATTGTGGGAAGAATGTGGTTGAATTACCTCTGACATTTTTGTCTTAAGTATCTGCAATTGATAAGAGCAAACAGATCAGGATGCTATAGCTCCTTTTGTCATAGTGAGGATATAATTTGCCCTAAGAGGTAAAATACTTAGATCAAAGCCATTAAAATTTCAATTCCCTAAGTATAACAGTAGCTTTGGGTTGTTGTTCTCCTTCTCTGGGTCTTCTGGTAAAGAGAGGCAGAATCAAATTAAAAGAATATGATAATGGATTTCCTGGATTCATAGATAAATTAAACCAAAAATAATGTGATCTGACCTCCTAGAGAAACACAGGACAAATGATATCTCTGAATTAATCTTATTTTAACTAGAGCATACAGTTAAAAAAACAACTAGACTTGGTTCACCCTTTAGACCTTGTGAGTTATATCAAAGCTGTTAAAAAGAGGATGCTTTATGAAATTTAACCATGTTTAACTTGTTTTAAAGACTGGAAAAGCCCCCTACTATCAGCTTTTCAATGAATCAAAATTTACAAAGTATAAGGAAGATACTCAAAGACTGTCCTGGACGTTCTACTTGGGTTGAACACGGTGAGCAATTCATGTAAGCCAGTTTTCTTAGTCCTTTAATCTTATCTATGGCTTCAATGTATCTCCATACACCTATCACTCCTAGCATGCAGTTTGGTGCTTCCCTATTCCAATTCAAAAACATCCTGTTTACACAGGCACACAGGCACATACCTTTTGGATGCAAAACTTCACTGACAGCTGCTGGAAGATAGAAGTTGCATTTTTTTCTGTATCTCTGCAGAATCACAGAGTCCTTGCTGAAGGCTGGTGCTCCTAGGCGCTATATTAAACAGAAGTTTTAACTGTAATACTAGCAAAACCAAAACTATTTTTCTTTCATCATAACATTCTTGTTAATTTCAGGTTCTTCTTATAGATACAGTGTATCTGCTTTCTTGCTACTATTTTTTTCCTATTTGATTGAGCTAAATCACATACTGGCTTATTTTTCTGCAGCAGTGACTGATTCTTTTTTTACTTTATCATTCTTACCTTCATTTTTGTACTTCTGTAAGCTCAGTCAGTAATTATTTTTTCCTTCCATGTTCTTTATAAAAACATTAAATATTGCAGGAAGAACAATGATCTCTTCAGAAGCCTGTACTCATTCATTGATGATTCTCTGTTTACAGTTATCTTTTGATATTTGATATGCCTCCAAATTTTAGTTCTTGTAATACTGATTTTATTTTATCCAGGTTTTAAATCAAAAAGCAGTTCAAGATCAGTCAAATATTTTACAGAAATATATCACATCAGTGTTATTATTTTTATAAAGTGAACTAGCCTAACCAGTAACAATAAGCTTTATTTTCCCTGTTCCATCTGTTGGTTGCTACTAGTTTATTTAATCTCCATTACCTCCTTCTTAATGGTGATTCAGACTGTCTATTAATTTTTTCTGTCCCAGACTGACAAATGTCTAGACCACCATAGATGCTCCCTTTACTTTTAGGAGTTTCACACTTCTTCATCAGAAGGTTCCTAGGTCATTTCTAAAGTGACACCAAATGTGAACAACTATTCCAAGAGCTCTTCAAACATCTCCTTAGGAAAAAAAAATCATCTGGAGACGTGGATTTAAAATCTCCTGTGTTTCTAATAGCTACTGCTTAACACCTACTGGTTACTGAAATAGAAAGCTTTTTATTTATTTGCCTGGAAACCATCCAGTGAATATAACATTTACTTATGCTCATTACAGAGACATCTGTGTTATAGTTCAGTTTGGGTATCACCTTCTCTGGGCTTCTGCTGCATCCAGTAGGTTGCCATATCACTAACCTTCAGCTGTGCACTTCAGTAATACAACTGAAGAAAAGGTCTGAATTGATGAGTGCTTGTGCTGACCAGGTAATCCTGACAGGTCAGAAGCAATAAGCTACAATTAATTGTCTAATTGGGAACATCTTATGTCAGTGAATGGGGGAAATACTAACAAGGCAAAATACCCCTCCACCAAGACGTGATCTACCACACATACTGGAGATGATAAATGCCAAGAAAATGTTGAAATAATACAGAAAACCAGACAATTCATGTCTTTTGCTAGTTGCAAAATCACAAATGTTTAAAAGTAGCAGTATATTAAAACCTGTCATTATTAAGAATAACAGTGTGATGAAAATGCTCAAGGTTACTCCAGTCACTATTGGTGTCTACCATTGGTGTCAGACATGGGAACTAGCCACAGGGACTGGATACTGCAAGATGCATCACATTCTTTTTAATTTATTGGAAGCCATTGTACATGCTCCACGTGAACAATTAGCATCTCTATCCCCCAAAAATACAGCTTGCCAAAATTATCTTAAGACTTGCTATGTAGGGTCTTGTGCATATGAAAGATCTTTATTACACAGAGTAGTTGCTCTGCATGAGGATGAGGGATGTTCCTTAACAAACAGTGGAGGATTTCACATTTCTTGCATTTTTAAGCATTTACAAGTGGAAGTCACAGAAATTAGTCTCCTTTCTCTCAGTGAAGTGGTCTGGCCTGCCTGCTCCAAAGAATTGTCTTGCGAAACCTGGTATAAAACATGGAAAAGCACTGCTTGTTCTACTTCCCCTCTGTGCAATGTAATAAAAATTATTCTTTGTCTTTGATCCTCCATTTTTCACTTATTTCAATTTTTTTTTCCTTATTTCTCTCCTCTTTCTCTCTTTCTTTCTTTCTCTTTTTCTTTCTTTCTTTCCCATTTCCTTGCTTGTGTTCTCTCCTCACGGTAATGACCCAATACTTAGCTGGGGAAAGGCAGGAGGTGTGGGGGCAGGACTGTGTTAATGCCCTAATTAAGTCTGTAGTTAGCTGATGGGAAAATCGTTGTCAGGAAAGCTGGTAACAAGCATAAACATGACAAGCTTGTTTTGAAAAGTCATCCTGTCACTCTGTTTACTTATGCTACTGCATGCAGCTCCAAGCTACTGTCATATATGTTTATATTGATCCATCTGCAGCACTTCCCCCCCTCCTTTATTTTTTTTTTACCCTTTAAGGAATATAGATAAAAGCTTCACACATCTTGCATTTACAGGGATCAAGAAATCCCTAGAGTAAAAACATATAGTCACTGATTTAAGGAATAATAGAGAATATGGAAGAGAAGGGCTGAAAAAGTGAGGAATTTCATACATCAGTTTCCATTTTCTGAATGACCACAGATGCCCTTGTCCATGATTAATTTTATTGTGATAGAAAATTAATTAGATTAACAATAAATATGAGATGTTTATTTTATATGTATTTGAAATAGAGGCCTGAAAACATTACAAAATAAAAGGTAGAGTAGCAGTGTGTATAAAATACATTCCGATCTTTCTGCCACAGCATACATTGCAAGTGCAGTATTTCTCTCACAACTGCAATCATAATATAGGATATTCTTCATTTCAGTAATGGCCAATAAGCCTTCATGAACTGTTCAAATTATGGTCTGTATAAAATTGTCCTCCAGGTCATTTAAGCTGTTGCATGCAGCTTTTTGCTTTGGAGAAACCTGTCTTGGTTTCCCAGAGTTAAAGATTTGCTACAGCATGAAAACTGAGACAAATGGTCTAGCCTTATATTCCTGAAGAGTTCAGCATCAACATGCTCCTTTCCTTGTTTCACATATTAGCAGAAGTGACAATGAAAGGCTGTATGCGTATCTCTGGAACTGAAGAGTGGTTTGCATTACAGAGGTTTCATTTCATTTTGCTTTGGCTAAGGTAAAAAGAGTCAAGTCTCCAATTACACCATGCACTGCGTTCCTGTTGATGTTGTTTTCTCTCTTAATCACAAATTACTCATTTCAGGTAAGTAACATTTCACAAATCAAACTTTAATTATTTAGCTGACACAGGAGCAGTGTGATTTGTCACCATCCATGGAAGTAAAGAAAGTTCATCTACATTAGCCTCTCTTTTATAGTGGCTGGGATTTTATCAGAATTCATTCTATTTAGGGCATGTAAAGAAACAATTCCAAGAACAAAGGAGAAGAGATTCCTCACTAACAACCTACTAAGAATGTTTTCTTTAAAAAAAACTTTGCTATGGACATATTTTTTCAGTATCGCTGTACCCTGTGGATCATGAGAAGAGATTAAACACTTGAACTTCCTGAAGTGTCTTCTGTCATCTAGAGGGAGATCACAGTGTGATTAATTTAATTTTACACAGCCACCAAGGTAGATGCCTTGGCTGAGTTAGACAACCAAAGACCTTCCTCACTAGCTTGTGGAAAGAGAGACTCCTCAAAAGCGATTGTCCTCAGCACTCTCTGCCTTAGACACCCTTTTTAGGATGCTATGAGCTGCCTACTGGAGGGGCTTGCCCCCTTCCCTGACTACACTCAGAATCTGTAGTTTAGACAACTTACACTGTCAGCCAGCTGAGTCGAAGAAGACAGATGTCATCCTGTTTTCTGAAGCAGGACCAGGCTTTCTTCCTGTATACGGATGAGCTACCAGAAAGCTCAAAACATATTTAACTGTTATTGTGGAATGTTCACAACACTAAACAGATTTTCTATTTGAATCATTGTCTTTATCTACTTGTCCCAAACACAGTATTTATACAGATACCAGAGTACCTCATCTGCCCTGTGGCACTTGCTCTCACAGCATTTCCTTGGTAGGGAGAGACTGCTTACATTTTTGCAATCAGCAGACACTGAGGAACAGAAAGATTGAGGTTCAAGTGTACAAAGTATGCTTCAATAATTCCATGGCACAGCAATTCACTTTTAGGTGCCTGGCTCCTGTACAAAATCAGCGTCTTCAGGTTTTAATGTGCTCTGCCTACAATCACCCAGGGAGCTTCTGGTGTAAGACAGAATTTAGGCCTTCCAAATCTTAGCCTCTAAAAACATATCCAAATTTTCATTGTTTTCTTTTTCAAAATGAGCATGTCAGTGGTACTCACTGGCTTCACCTCTAAATTCATGTTGTGCTTAGCTATGTGCTTCATCCATACATGAAGAGGCTATACTTTATTTGACCGTTCTTTTCTTCATCACAGCTGGAGCTCTTATTCCAGTAATCTTTCTTTTCTTACCTTTAACTATAGCCCATCCACATCTTAAACATCTTCAATCATTGATAAAAAAAACCAGAGTGACCCTTCTCCTCCCCAGCAATGTAGAAACACAGACAAAGCTATATTGCATCATAAGGGAAATGTCAGATGTGCAGTCACCTGCAGCAGTCACTACTGAAACAGCAATTTCTTTATAACAATGAAAGGAAATAAATGAACATCACTAACATATTTCTTGAGTTCCATATTCCTAACTCTCCTGTCCTGGCCAAATGCCAGCCTGGGCATTCTGAATGACCTAAATTCATTCTCTCTTTACTTCCAACCAGATGAGTTATTCTAATGAGAGTAGGCAGAAAAAAAATTATGTACATAGCTAGGGCTGCTGCTGGAGAACAACTTTCATGCAGAAGACTACCAATGCATTTTGCCAACTACACAATCAATTCAGCTCTAGGTTATGCCAACCCTTACAGGAACAGTGGAAGAAGTGAGATGTGACAGACAAGTTTGCGGCATTCTGTGGTGGAGCAAGTGTCTCTGAAACCCCTCTTTGCTGGGAAGCCTTGATGAGTTAAAGTACCTCAAATGCTGATTAACTAGGAAAGCTGCCTAATGGAGTCATTCAAGAAGCAAAATTCCTGAGAAATTCTGAGTAAATATTAAAGCTCTACTCTAGTAGTGAGATCTCATTGGTGTCTGAAAGATTTTCATGAAGTCTAGTTGTCATGACGAGCACAGAGGGTACAGTCATTATAGCTGTAGCAAGAGGACAGACAATATATTCAAGAAAAACAAATCTAGGCAAAGAGAAGTATTTTCTTTTTATTCAGTGTCAGCAAGAGGACCAAGAAAGTTGTTCTTGACAGAACATATCCCAGGTGTTTCATTATATTTTGCATGAGGCCCTAAAGGTTCTTCTCCTACACAAGGCTTGAGTTATGTAGAAAAAAAAAAGTTTTGCCTTGCTTATAACACATATTTGCTTAGTGCTACAGAAAACTGACATCTAGGCCTAAATCAGCAAGACATTTTTTCACTTTTATGTTTGCAAGCTGCACAGAATTATGATACAGAGAAAATGTTTATGAAATTCCTCCAGAGAATGGCATGTAGATGGCTAAAGTGGTCACATACAGTTTCTGATGTAAATGGAAAAGTTGACAGTGGAAAACACCTTCATATATGCATGGAGCTACCCATATTAGTGAAATTTCTAAAGAGACTGTATCTTCCACAGAAAAATATTTACAGCTTCACAGACTGTCAAAAAACACTGGTTAAGTAATACATAGATGTAATTGTACATCTTCTTTCAATGGAACCCATCATGTGGCTAAATTCCCATCCACCTCTTTGAAGAGTTGTCTAGAGATGAAAAGGCTCTCTCTTCTGTTATCTGACTGGTCTCCAGTGATTCATGTTGAAAAGGAAAACTTCAGAAAAACAAACAACCTCTTAGAAATATTTCTCAACACTAAATAGTCTTGTTTTTTAAAGATGCTTCTCTGCAGACAGAGTTACAGACATTACCTCTGGGCAGCTGTCTAATGTCTACTCTAACTTCGTACTACTGGGAAAATGAGGCAGCTCTTCACTGAACAATTAGGTAGGATGAAGTGCTTTATTAGAGAGGCAGCAGAAATACCAAATTTTTTGCTGTATCATTCAATCTCTTCCTTTCTGCAAATCAGCTCTACATGTCCTAACAGAGGCATACTCTATCATCCTTTTGTAACAATTTTCACCTATATGGGATCATCAGGAGGAGGAGATCAAAACCTTTTATCTATCACACTAAGAAAGGGATAAATGGAGGGCGGGGGGAGAAATCCTGGGAAGTTCTGTGGCTTGTACTAATTTACTCAGTGAATTTACATCAACTGAAAAAAAAAAAAAGTCTTCAATACCTATCCTTGCCCTCGTAGTAATTACTGCACAAGTTAAAACAATTTGAGCAGGAGCAGTTTTGAACTAATATTCAAAAAAAGAAGTCTCTCCAAAACCATATTTTAAGTGCAAAGGAGTCAATAAACAAAACATGGAGTACAACAAAGAGTCATACTCTAATTGTTTATGACGGAAAAATAGTCTAAAAACTGACTGAGACAAAAATACAGTGTGTTTGCAGGCAAATTAAATACTTGCTGACCATACAGACAACTGGAACAAATAATGGGGTAGGAATAAAAATTTGTTTCTTTTTCCAGGAGAGAGGAAGGACAGCAGATACAAAGATTATATCAGTTAAATGGTGCTCCTTTACAACGTAAAGAAGTAACATGTTTCTTTACTCCTTTTTTTTACAATCCCTGTTTGACTTCAGGGAAGCTTTTAGAGTACTAGAGATTTCAAGTATCTAAGAGCACATCTGTGGATACAGATACACATTCAAATAATCAGGTGCCTTTTCACATCACATTGTTAGAACAATATAATCAGTGTCAGTGGCATCTGCTTTGAATTCCTCTGGTTAGTACCCAGTAAACTCATTAGACTCAGGTGCTGTGTTTGTGATTACAGTCTTACCTTACTGGGCTGGAGAGTAAGAAACATATCTTTAAGATAAACAGAAAAGTTAGCACATATTTGCTACTGGAAGTCAGATAATAATAGTTAGTCCTGTTTTCTTACCATATATATATATATGTGTGTGTGTGTGTGTTTGTTTGTTTGTTTGTGTGTTTGTATGTTGCAGCAGTGTCCAGGCTGGTGGAAGACAAAGATGAGAGAAACTCAGAAAAAAAATTTTGAATAATCAAGGTCCTTTTTTGAAAGAGAGTAGCCACTGACTTCAGTGCTCTTTCAATGTTGACAACGGGGTGGGTGAAAATGGTTAATCACTATAGCTACCATAACTTCTCACTATTATGTAATCTTTTACAAAATTGTATCTGTGAGCATTTTTTTTTTATTTTTTTTAAGCACTCGCTTTCTTTCTTTTAAAATAACATGGTCAGATCTGAGATTTAGTCATAAACCTCAGAACAATTTGAAAATTGGGTGCTAGAAACACATTAATAATAAGTATACTCCTTTTTCTTATTTTTTCCAATTTTTTTTAAATTTAGCATACATCAAGGAGAGTCAAGATCCAACTAAAAAAAAAGGTTCTAATCTCACAATCTGTATCATTGTTTAAGCATTACACGTTCAGATGGCCTGGCTCATAGCTTTGCTGAATATTTATGTTGACCATGCAGAAATAGCTTCCTGGGATAACAAAATTACTGGCTTTTTGTATGGGGTGGTTCTTCCTGAGAGCACTGATACCCTCCATAATGCTGATTTGCATCAGTGATATCTATACATTGAGAATTTTAATTTTTTTATTTAGCAGTGGATTGCTCTTACAGTTATTTGAACACACAGCATCTCTGTACATAAGCAACTTAGTAATTTTTTGCTTCTATAGCTCACTACAAGTGTTCCAAAGAAAGAGGATGTGTTTTGAAATTACGGTGATTCTCACTCCTAAATTTTACTGGCCTCATTAAACTTTTAATGGAGGAGTGGTTTCACAGAATCATAGAATATCCTGATTTCAACAGAACCCACAACATCTAAGTTCATCTCCTGGCTCTACACAGGACCACGCCAAGAATCACACCATGTGCATGAAAGCATTGTACAAGTGTTTTTTGAACTCTGTCAGGTTTCGTGCAGTGACCACTTGCCTGGGGAGTCTGTTCTACTGCCCAGTCGCCTTCTGGGTAAAGAATCTTACCTTAATACCCAGCCTAAACCTCCCCTGACACAGAATCATGCCATTTCCTTGTGTTCTATCTCTGGTCACCAAAGTGAAGAGACCAGTGTCTGCCCCTCTGCTTCATCTCATAAGGCAAAGGTAAATGGAGATGGTGCTTCCCCTCTGCTATCCAGGCTGAATGAAGTGGCTTCAGCCATTCGCAGGGCTTCCCCTCTAGACTCTTCATCATCTTCATGGCCCTCCTTAGGATGCTCTCTAACAGCTTTATCTGCCTCTTATCTTGTGACCAGAACTGTACACAATATTCAAAGTGAGGCCACAAAGGTGCAGAGCAGAGCAGGACAATCCCCTCCCTTGACTGGCTGGTGATGCTTTGCCTGATGCCCCCCAGGATACAGTTGGCCCTCCTGGCTGCCAGGGCACTGCTGACTCACATCCAACTTGCCATTGACCAGGATCTCCAGGTGCCTTTCTGCAGCCCAGCCATCCAGCCTCTTGTTCCCTAGTCTTTACACACAACAAGGGTTGTCAAATCCCAAATGCAAAATCCAGCAGTTGAGTTCATGAAAATTCATATGGTTGGTGATTTGTCCATGTCTCTCTACAGGCCTCTCTACCCTTGTTTCCTTGTTTACTTCTCAGTATGACTTTTCCCCAGTCAGTGTGGATCTGAACTCATTTGCGTGAATGAGAAAAACCAAGATTTTAACTCTTGTGATTGTTCTCCTGAATGTCATGATTTGTTTACAAATGTCAATGGCTGAAAACAAATGACATTTCTGAAGAATATCATGTGGCCAAGAGGGTGTGGGAGTCCTTGTGGTCAGCTGCTGCCTTCTCTCTTGGTGTCACATTCAGAGCCCCAGGTGGTTCAAATAGCACTATAGTGGCTCTTCTGCTGACCCCACTTTGCCAAGTACCTTGTAATGTTTGATTTTACTTTTTGACTGGGATCAAGATGATGTTCTTATGAAGTTTCCTGTTTAGGGCTAAGATTTAATTCTTTAGTAATAGTCAGCTCAGAGACCATCACTTTGCAACAAAACAGGACTTTTTTCCCATGAGCATTCTTTGGCATTTAGATGTATTGGGTATAATCTGCTATTGCATTTCCTAGTCGATCAATAACACGATTTGCTTGTGAAATACTCAGAATTAAAGTTCTGGGAGATTTTTCCTGAATAACTCAGTACCACCAAAGAACTTTGCTACTTCACCAGTCAGCCATCCCATTTCTCTAATCATTTATTGCTTTCTTGAACAACACAGGCCCAAGCAGAGATCCCTGTGGAACTTCTGTAGTGACTTCATTCCACTTAAAATGAACCATATATTTCTACTCTGAATTTCCTTTATTTTAAACATTTTTATTTGTATAAACATTTTTCCTTTTTTCCCATTATCACTTCTTTAGGGGAGTTGGGTGAGCAACTGCTTTAGAAATATATGTAAACTGACATATAACTCCTTTACAAGGCAATTTCAAACTTTCTTCATGCCAGTTCAAGATATGGACACACTTGGAAGTGCCATAATTCTCATAAGATTTAGGGGAATTTTGATTGGCTCTTGTTTCTGCTGTTTCATATAATTTATGGCACCTGTCACTGTAAAGATGGTGATCTGGATAACACTGTCCCTTATTTTACAGTCTCCTTCCTTCAGACAAGTCAAAATATGCAAGACACCCAGCAATAAACCAGATGATTGATTATGCTGTATGTTAATTGCAGTATATTAATAGCTGTACATAGCAAACCTACATTATGCTGGTAGGTTAAGCCTGCTTGAAAGTATAGTTAGAAAACCAAATAGTCAAAGGGGTCAATCCAATTTCAGGGCTCCATTTGAAAATGGGAAAGGAGAACAATATTCATCCATCTTTATTATATATTTATTACATATTACATCTGCTGCTTTTAAAGGTACTCATATTAAAGATCATGTATGCCTCCTTTGATAGTGTTTTGCTTACATATTTATTGATGGAGTAAATTCAGACTTGCACTTGAAGTAAATATAAATACATGTTGACCTTTTGTAGGTGGAGGTGATTAAGCTCAGTTAAAATATCAAGAAAAACTTTATATGAACAAAAAAAAATTAAAAAATTATTAAAAAAAAAAAGTAGCTTTGTTCATTTCTCTATGTTCTCCCCTGAAATCTCAGTTAAATGGATTTGCACACGGACTTTCTAAGAGCCTAGTCCTTTTCAGAAAACGATTGCAAAACTGCTTCTCAAGATGGTCTTAAAAGATAAGGCTGGAAATTGTTAGTGCTTACTAAACAAATGGAGAGGATACCACTGGAGAGATAAGAGGAAGAATGGAAGAATAGGCATTCAGAATAACCAGAGCAAAGGTAAACAACTAGCCTACCAATCCCCAGGACCTAAAAGAACCAAAAGCAGAGGTGTTAAAAAGAAAAGAAAAAAAATTAAAACATAAAAGCCCCATTATAATGTCGAAAAAAGATCAATCTTCCCACTGCAGAAATTCCTAAACACTGACTGCAAAAAAAAAAAAATCAAAAATTGCTCAAACCACAGGTTGTTTTAAGCAGGTCAATTCTGTCCACATTGATACCAAACAAGCATAAGTAATAACCAATTCAGCCTTCACAGGCATACAAGTGCAGTATTAGAGCACATCAAGCCATCTGAGATTAATTTGAGGTCTGTAGGGTGTAGGACTTGAAAGACTTGAACTTTATATCATCGAATCATAAAAACTTTTGACAGTATCATGGCCCCATGTCTTTAATATGATATGCACAAAACTGTGCATATACAAAAGGTGTGAAAGCTGTAACATTGAGATTTCAGTGTTAGGCGAAGTGGTAGAATAAAATATGATGACAAATAAATTTTTTCCAGCCTATCTCTTGTGGAAACTTTTTAGGGATGGATTTCATTTGTGTTTTGTTTTTTTTTTTTTTACTTTTTACAAGAGTCAGTTATAAAGTGGTTCCTCAGTACACCTATAATTTGAGACAACTTGGAAAAATTTGTAGAATTATACAGACGAACTCTGCAATTCTGGAAGTACTTTCTCTTTATCAGTTCTGTGGAAATTGATACTCTGAGACAGGTAAGAACCAGGAGAAGAGAAGGTTGCATGGAGACCTCATAGCAACCTTCCGTTATCTGAAGGGGACCTACTAGGAAGCTGGAGAGGGACTCTTTGTCAGGAACTGTTGTGATAGGACAAGGAGTAATGGGTAGAAATTAAAGGAGTAGAAATTTAAGTTAGATATTAGGAAGGAATTCTTTGCTGTGAGGGTGGCTGGACGCTACAAGAGATTGTCCAGAGGAGCTGTGGATGTCCCATGCATGTCAGTGTTCAAGGCTGCCTAGGGCACTGGACAACCTGGTCTAGTGGAAGGTGTCTCTGCCAATGGCAGGGGGTTTGGACCTAGATAATCCTTAAGATCCCTTCCAAACCAAACCTTTCTATGATTCTATGGTTCACTCAGTAGATCATGCAGATCCATTGGGGTATGAGAAAAAATAGGATGATATCCTATGTCAGATACTCCAGAGCTGGACACATGTCCAAGGCCAACAGCACAAGAGGTTAAATGTACCATACAGGATTGCATTTGTGCTGATTTCTATAAGTGGATACTGAAAACTTCACAGAATCACAGAATCACAGAATCACAGAATCACAGAATGTGCTGAGTTGGAAGGGATCCACAAGAATCATCGAGTCCAACTCCTGGCCCTGCACAGGACCATCCCCAACAATCACACCGTGTGCCTGAGAGCATTGTCCAAATGTTTCTTAAACTCTGTCAGGCTTGGTGACCACTTCCATCATCCATGTTGAAGACAGAGGCTAACAAAGAGTTAATTACCTCTGCCCTCTCTCTGCCCCTGTTTGTGAGGTGACCATACCCATCCTGTAACTGGATGATGATATTTCTATACTGCCTATTGCTATTAAAATACTTGGAAAAACACTTTTTATTGTCCCCCACATTTCTGGTCAGCTTCAACTCCAGATGAGCTTTGGCTGCATGAATTTTTTCCCTGCAGCACCAAGCAGCATCTCTGTATTCCTCCCATATCTCTTGAACTTGCTTCTACTGGATATACACTTCCTTTTTTTGCCTTATTTCCAAGAGAAGATCCCTGCTCAGCCAAACTGGCCTTCTGCCTCACCTGCTTGATTTCTGACATTTGGGAACTGCCTGCTCCTGTGCCCTTAGGAGGTAATGTTTAAAAAGCAACCAGCACTGATGGACCCCAGCACCTGCAAAAGCACTTCCCCAGTGGACCTTACTCACTTATTCCTGAGCAACCTGAAGTCTGCTCTTTTCATGTCCAACGTTGAGGCTTTGTTGACACTTTTCCCTCTGTCAACAGAGATTTTAAACTCAATTGCTTTATGGTCGCTGTAGCTAAGATGGTTCTTGAGATCCACTGTACTGATAAGCAGCAGATCAAGGAGGGCATCTTTCCGAGTCTGCTCCCTTAGGACCTGTTTCATGAAGTTGTCATCAAGGTTTTTTAGGATTCTTCTGGCCTGGGTTGTACCAGCTGTGTGATGCTCCCAGCTTATTTCTGGCAAGCTGAAGTCCCCCATGAGAACAAAGGCAATTTCCTTGGAAATGTCCCTTAGTTTCTCAAAGAATAATTCATCAGCGTCATGGTCCGGGATTGGAGGTCTATAGCAGACTCCCACAATGACATCTGCATTATTTGTTTGCTCTTTGATTGTTATCCAGAGGCCCTCAACTCTGCCATTGCCAGATGTGGGCTCGATACATCCTAACTCTTCTATTACATACAGTACAGCCCCTCCGCCTCTTTTGCCCTGGCAATCCCTCCTGCAGAGTCTGAAACTGTCCAACACGGTACTTTAGTCACAAGACTCATCCCACCAGGTTTCATTTATGCCAGTGGTGTCAGATCTCAGGGACTGAGCCAAAGCTTCAAGCTCCTCTTGTTTGTTCCTCATGCTGTGTGTATTTGAGTAGAAACATGTAAGGTGTGGTATATAGCAGCCATTATGAGGCAGATTGAAGTATCCTTTTAGAGCACTTGATTAACTCCAAGTTGTATGGTTTACTCTGTAAAGTACTATATGTGACATTTAAGAGAGAACAATGGAATTCAGAGTTCATGCATATGTTGCTGATTATTACCACAAATCGATATGTTCAAGGAAAAGATGTTTGTGCTAATGATAACTAGGTTGATTTAACATATTGCTAGCACTAGCAATGGCTAGGGGAGACTGAGCAAGTCTCCCTTGGAAGGGACTATCTGCATGTAGGCTGAACTAAGTACCCTACATCACTTCATCCTTTTGCCAGCTCAGATGTGGGCTGTGCCTTGGCTTGGAGACAGCAAACAGTTACTATCCTGAACTGCACTGCTTTTCTGTACAACCTTTGAGTGTCCCATAGCAGTTTTAGCTTAACTCATAGACTAGGCAGGCTAAAGTTCATACTGAGAAGTAGATGTCATGAGCCAGACTGCTTGCTTTTGGAGTTAAGTGCTAATCAATCAGGAATAAATCCATGTGCACTGAGTAAAATCTGGGTGTGGAATGAGCAATTATAGATTTAATGCAAGCTAGCAGTTATAAAATCATAGAAAATATTAGTTTGGAAGGCACGTTTGGAGATCGAAGAGTTCAACCCCTATTTCAAAGCAGGGTCAACTTCAAAGCAAGATCATGTTGCTTTGTGCCTTGTCCAGCTGAGCTTTTAGTGTCTCCAATGACATTCGAAGTATATTGGTACCTACTGGGAATGGCTGTGTTTATGTCAAAAAGTTACTATGCTAGTAAATACTTGTTTGTTAATATGTGATTAAAGGCATATTATTGTTATTGCTGCTGTTATCAACATGAACTCGTTATAAAGGATTATGAACAACAGAATTTAAAAGAGACAAATCTTACTTTCTTTAAATTCCAACATGATTT
Organism: Pyrocephalus nanus; assembly: GCA_038380795.1. Lineage (NCBI taxonomy): Eukaryota > Metazoa > Chordata > Aves > Passeriformes > Tyrannidae > Pyrocephalus > Pyrocephalus nanus. Next base: position 47,992,255 of record CM076260.1, read on the forward strand.
CAGATTTTCCTTCATTCACTTATGAACATTTTTCTTACTCTCAAGGAGCTTGAGTCAGTTCTGGGACTTCTGTTATGAAATGGGAATGGCCTTTAGCACATACTAACATTAAAGAGAAGTTCAAGAGAATCTGTGGGAGATTGCAGCTTGATTCTGCCAGGTAAGAGAAGAAATTCACTAAATTACGAATGCCAGCCACTGAACACTAGTAGACAATGCCACTGCCATGATCACTCCTCCTGCAACCTCAGTCTGAGGGGAAACAGATACATTGTGCTCTGCTGGAAAAGCCTGTTTGCGACGTCAGGCATAGAAGAGACTGACAAGCTTAGTCTGAAGAGGACATTGAACGGAAAAACTTGACTTTGCAAACCTGAAGTGTTTCTTGGCATTCTGTGGTGCCAAATTTTAACTTTTCAAGCAGCTGCCACAGATAAAAATAATGGTTTTACTGGATGTTCCTACCATTCAGTAAAAATTGAGTTTGAGAGTGGCAGATCTAAAATATCATGCATTTATATGCCCACTTAGCATATTTAAATGCTTTAAAGATGCATTTTCTACTTTCTTTTTACAAGTTTTTAAACTAAAAATCATGGTTGCCAAAATTCCCCCCAATGCATATATGTGCACTGTATACACACGTTCTCAGATAGGCTTACATTAGATGGTGATAGAATGGTCAAATAATATTTGCACAATATTTAAGCCAAGGTGAAATAAAGGAAGCTTAACTAAGGATAGGGGGGGGAACCCAGGAGCTGAACAGGACTTCATTAAATGAATGCTTATGCACTACCCTGATTGTTTTCAGTGCAAGATTGTAACTAGAGGGTTGTTCCTTAGGCATTAGATTGGGAGGGATGGATTAAAGAAAATGGAAAGTAATTTAAAGTTGTAAATTATTTCATTTGGTCTATATTTAGAGTCAAAATGCCAAATCCAGAATATTATTCTAATTTTTTCAAAAGACTAAAAACTTCAACCAAAGCTGTTAAATTGGGATATTATTTCAGTGGGCAAAACTGAAATGAGGTTGAGGTATTAACTGGATATGGTATCCATGCATTTCTAGTTTATTACATACAGCAATTTTCATATGTCTAAATAGATTTTTTCTATCTGATCATACCCTGATGAAGAGCCAGCAATTAACTGAAGTTCAATCACAGTAACATTACAGAAACATATTAAGCTGTGTTCTGAACTTGGTTTTGTTAGTGAATTTTTACAGCTGCAATTAGTATAGACTTCTGATCTACATTTTTTCAGGTATTCTAATGTCCATGTATCAGAGAACTGATTCCAAGCATTTGAGGAAAATTCTCACTATTTATCAGGGAGAACAATTCACTCAGTTTAGTTCCCTTTTAGTTAAAAAATTTCTTCAAATAAGAATAGTTATATGTAATGTGTGAAGTTCACGGCTTTAAACTTCAAAATAGTTCACAGCAGATGCATTTTTACAGTGAAGAAAAAAGCATATAAATGTCATGTAACATGATGAAAATCAATAAGTAAGTCCAGGACAGACTTTGAAACTGGGGAATAAGATTCTTCAATCCTAGAGCAATTCAAGCATGGACGATGCTGATTACCTACTGTAAGTTTGTTACTATTTATAAGAGCATCCCTCTATTCAATAGGAAGAGGCCATATTATTTTTACTTTTATGGTTTACAATTAATTAAAGAGCCCAAATGTTCCAAGATATAGCTCAGATTTGAAGCACCAAGAATCAAAGCACCACAACTCATTTATATATTTGAAAGGCTTTTTCAATTACTTTGATCTTACAAGAGGACAATTTCAACTCATTTTTTTCTAAAAAGAGCCTAATTGATAGCTCACCAAAATTATGTCCTCCATTATGCAACAGAAGAAACATAGCAAGGATCTTATAATTTCTGCCAACTCAGTTAAGAGGAGTAATTGATAATGGCTTCATTGGTAGCTTTAATTAGTCAGATATTTGTACACTATAAATACAATTGGAACTTAAATTTTATTACAGAAAGAAAAGAGGACCAACAAGACATCTCCCAATTATTAGCAATCTAGGACAGCTCTGGAACATGATTTTACAACCACAGTCTTTCTGTTTCATTGTAGGCACTGGGGTCCTTCTGAAAAAGCTTTAACTTACACAAAGATCAAAATGGATGACTGTCCAAAACAGTATCTCATCATTTTCTTTGTAGAATGAAAAAAGAAAAATAACTAAGCAAACACCATTATGATACTAAAACATCAGGGATAGTAGATCTGTACATAGCTCAATAGATATTCAGGAACTTTGATTAAATCCTGCAAAGTGCAACTGTTTGAATTAAGATTTTTGTGGAACCCTAAAGCCAAGGCAACTTATTCATTGATCTTGTCTAGTAGTCTCCTTCTGGAAAAGTTCAGCTCAAGGAGTAGTAGACTGGATTAAATCAGAAATGAGGTCCTAATAGAGGAATCAAAGAGTGAGCTGGGCAGAGTATGCTGGAGTCTAAATGACAATTGAACAATAAAGGAGATGCACTCTCTCACTTTGGCATTGCTAGGAATATTTTAATTTAAGCTTGGTCCCGAAAATAGTCTTGTCATAGAAAAGGGGCTGGAAAAAGCACCAAGTCCCCTTGCAAGACCCTTTTCACTGGCAAACTCTCATTAGCTAAGTTAAGAACAAAGACCTCCAACCTAATTGTGGTTGCAACAGAAGTTAGGTTAGATGCTTCTCCAAGGAGAGGTGATTACTGCTGCAAAGCAGTCTTTTCTAGAGCAGAACCCCTCATACCTCTGACTTTCTATTTCTCTTCTGAAAAAAGTTTTAATTTCACTGGCCCTTCTTTCCTAGGTCTCACAATCACCCAATTCCACTGACACTGCCCCACAATCAGCCTTTACACATTCATCATGTCTTCAAACTTTCCCCTCATTTTCCCAAACTCAGTCCTTCTTAGTGCTTCCCTTTGACCTCAATAATCCACCCCCCCCTTCTTTTTTCACCTCAGAGTTGGATTTCTTCATGGAAGCTAATTAAATGAAAAAGTGATTGCTATCTTTTTAAATTAAAGGAAAGACCTAACATCCTCAAAAGCACATTGCTTTGAGTGAATTCCTGTCTCTTTAACTGTCCCAGAAAGCTTTCAGTGTAAATAACCACCTACTCTAGATCCTCCCAGTTCACCCAGTCCTCTCACTACCACTGCACAGCCAAAAACTCCCTAGGACAGGCTCCTCCTGCAGATCCTCTCCCTCTCCAAACAGCACCCAGCATTGAGCTTGAATGTCTCTGAATTAGCTGTGCAAGCTGACAGCCCATTGGTCCCAGCAGCCACCAGCACTCCCTGGCCTTTTTTCCCAGACTGTTGTAGCTAAGCCAGCCTGCCCACCTGTCTTCCTCCTCCCGCAGCAGTCAAGCTTCGACTCCTGTGTCTGGCTGGGTCCCTGGCACCCCAGGCACATTCAATAACAATCTGTCCAAACAAGGCTCTGACAGCAGAAACAAGAGAGCATGATAAAGGAAGAAAAAAAAAAGAAGATGTACTGTAATCCTATATCCACAGCTTGCCACTCTTTATCCAGTACCAAATAAGCTTATTACAACAGGCCTATGCATCTTGTGCTCTCCTGGAAACACTGAATTAAATCCAGACAACTCAAGGAGACCACTCAGGAGGGAATTTAAAGGAGAGGATTGCATTAGCTGAGTGGAGAACTGAGTAAGGTATAAACAAGTATTTCATCAAAGGCAAGGTCGAGGTGAGGGCAAATGCTGGCAAGAGTCCAGCTACAGTGATAAAGTAAAGGGAGATGCTGGTGGAAGAAGAAGTTCAGGGTCAGCGATGACAATGAGACTTCTTGCCTGGGGAGAAAAGTAAAGGTCTAGAGACATGAAAAAACTTTAGCCTAATTAACAGTTCTCCTTGTGGAAAAATTGATACCAAAATAACATAGCTTAATTATTATCATCACCATTACAGGAACCCATATATCTTTAACTTCCTATCTAGTTAGTGACATGGCTGGGCCCCACAGCATTTCCGTGGGATTGCCTCCCTTCATGAAGGCTGACACAGCAAAGCACCTCACAGTGGGCAGCCTGGAGACCTTCCACAGTCCAGGCAGTGGCTTCCCTCTCCTCTGTAAAAGGCAGTGGTGGGGTCAGGACGTTGTCCTTTGCTTCAGAAATGCCATCTGTACATCACTGAGCCAAGCCGTGAAATGCTGAGGTGAACAAGCAGAGCAGGTTTGTTTGTTTAAGGTCATGCCTGAAATGCTTTAAAACAACACATTTCCAGCTTGGTTTCAACTTCCTGTATGCTCTGTGACAGAGATTCATCTTGTCTCTGTACTTCGTAAGTCCTTTGAGAAAGCGAAAAACAGTGAATAACAAAACATCTTGAGCTTAAAGAGCTCTGCATAGGGAAATTAATTCAAAATTTGACTGTCTTTACCTAATGTTAAATGGGTATTTCAGCACAATAGAGAAACATGTCACAATTGCTGGATTCCACTTAGATTACCCAAGAAGTAGGTACCGGTCACTCATTTTCTGCAAAAATATGGAAATCTGACCCAAAGACTTCTTTAGTCGAGACTGGGTTATGGAGGAGTGCAGCTTGAAAAATAGAGAAACACAGACATAAAGTGCAAACCAGTTTACAGAAAACGTATGCCTTCCTCTCCGTTTTCTCAAGTCATTTCAATTTTTCAGCATTTTGGCAGTATTGATAAAGACTGCCACTACACCTTTAGTTCCCATATTCTGAAAAACAAGGTGAGTGAAAACCAGAAAGCTTTGGATAATGGTCCTTCTGGTGGAATTGAGACCTGAATTCAGCCACTTACAGCAGCCTGGTGATGTCTGATACAAGCCATTAAAAATACCCTGAGTAGTCTATAAATTACAGCTGTGAAAATGGAACCAAATCCTTTTAAAGTGCTTTCCTCAAGACCATATTTTTATGTACATCTGTGTGTTTGCCTAAGCCCATATGTTTTTACTTAACCTCTGAATCTATCAGGTATATGGACAATAAAACCTACAAGAGTTAAAGCCTAATTTAGTAAAGATTGGTCTGGTTTCCTAGAATTTCCTGTACTTTTAAAGAAAGCATTAGCTTTGTTACCTGGAGTGCCCACAATTGCTGATGTTCCTGAGCAGCTTACTGTGATAGTAATAAAATGTGTTACAGAGCTTGAGAATAAAAATTCCTTTCCAATTAAGATCTATTAGGATCTATCTAAAGCACAGTACCTTTAGTGCCTTACTCTGTTAGCCCCATTACTTCTGGACAGAGCACAATCAGCTGAGATGGGTCTGGAGATGCCAGGCCCTGGGTAGGGGTGCTGAGCAAGAAGTGGCAGAGAAAGACTGTGTATTATAATTGAAAAAAAAATCTTCCTTTAACAAATGTGGAAAAAAGGAAAGCTTGAACAGTCTACTAATTCTGTGTTTGATTTTGCAACTTTTGTTCACTACTTAATAAATAATGTACATTAAAGGTCAAATACTTTACTTTTAAACTATTGGTGTCACACTGAGAGCCCAGAAAATTATTATAGCTACTTGAGAAAGTGACAGGGAATTGAAAAGAGCACAGGATGAACATCAATGATTTTTTGTTGTTGTTTTATAATGAAATTATTTTAAATTATTTTTTAAAACAGATTCCTGCTGCGCACAGTATTTCGTGTTGATTTAAACAAATTAAATAGTGGGAGAAATATTCAATGGTATAATTGCTTTAATTATGCACATTCAAGTAAAGTGTTTAGCTGTAACTTTCAACAAGTAGAAAAAGTGAAATGCCTTCTGAAGCCATTTCTTCTAATTCAAGGAGCTTCAATGGGCATCGGAATTTTTAGAGGTGAAAAGACAAAACCAAGACTTCTTTCTTACATTTTGTTTTCAATCTTTTTGCTGCATTATAGTTTTCAATATTGCTGAGGAAATGTATGAGGTCAAAATCAGAAGTGAAGCAAAATTTTATATAAGGTTCCTGACACCAAAACTTCATTTAGCTGTCACAGAAGTCATTAGGAATTATATAAGCTTCTTAAACTCACAGAACAGACTGAAGTTTTCATACACATGCATAGGACCAAACTGATGCTGGCACACAGCCAGTGTATTAGAAGATGATTTAAAGACTTACATTCTGAGAAGCCAAAGAGAAAGATGTAAAAGTCTGTATTCTTGTCACTTCTCAAATGCAGATCTACTTATGACTTACATAACTGGAAAGTAATACTAGGGAATTCATTTCCACCTAAGAATACTACACTACATATTAAAGTAAGGTATTGCTTTCTCAATCATTTCCCAAAATTTTGGCTCACTAGTGCCTATCTCTAAATTTAATTTCTTACTAATATTTGGGAAATAGTCATGTAAGAAATAACTTAGGAGTTACCTGCTCAGGTGTGTAATGAGTGGCAGATGCTACCAGCAACACATATCCAAGGAGAGTTTTATTTGACTCCTGTAAATAAAGTTCATCTGCAGAACATAGTTCAGGGATACCCTAAAAACCAGCACAAGCTCTAATAACTGTTAGTTTTTCAAGTTCTATTTATTTGACCCACCATAACACTCATTTCCAGCACTGCTTGTTGTTCCAACATGATTGGGTTTTAGTAGACTATTATAGGGTTTGAGGTTTTTATTAGATTAAAACTTTTTCAGAAGTACTTTTCCCTCCCATCAACAATGTCAAAAAAGAATAGGAGCAGCTCCTTCATAACGGTAATTTGAAATTACGCAGTTAGAACTAGATGTGAAAACCGTTTCTTAGAAGTAGACTAAAAAACAGTTGTGCAGCTAAATGGGGAAAACCAGAGTTATAGGGTCCATGCATTTTTTTCCCTATCTAAATAAGCTTAAAATCTCCTTAGTGTAAACTGAGAAGGAGCTGTCATTATAAAAAAAAAAAAAAAATATTAAAATTGCCTCTTAAATAGTGATCAAATTTTAAACTACATAGACAAGTATGTAAGAACCACATTAGTTTGGTTCCTTAGGATTTAAAATTTCATTACATTTCCCAGAGAAAATTAACCTTTCATTAAATTACCCAGTATCCACATTTGTCACCTGAGAGCCAGAACTTTTCAGATTCTGGATGTTCCCATATTAGAAGAGGGATACAAACAGGTCAAGGTTTGGGTTTTGAAAAATTGTTTGTAATCATTTTAACCTAAACAGAAGAAAGGTTATAGTTTTGGCTGGGTCAGATACATTTCAAAGGTATTGAAAATGTATATGCTCACTAAGGGCAAGATCCTAGCTGTGTATTTGATGATTTCAATTTAACTATCACAATGCATCATTTGGATTGCTCAGAGTGCCAGTATGAGGTTTTAAGCTCTCTATACAACTGCAAAAGAAAATTCCTATGTTCTAACATTTTTAGGTGCAATCTCTAAATGCAACAGCAGGGTAGCATTTCTGATGCCAAAGCACAGTGCAAGGACCTACTAAGTGCAGGGTTCCTAAGCTGGATGTGAGTGTGCATACTTTGGGTCCCGAATGTCAAGCTCTGACAGTTAGCTCTGTTTCAGGAGAACTCAATTCCCTTTTGATATTTCTATTTTAAACTTTGAAAAACAAGGAATCAGATAAAAGTATTGAATGTTACATAGTATGGAAAACATCAGTAAGAACTGAGAAATAACTCTTTACTTGATTATTCATTTCCAAATTCACATTTATTTTTAAAATTATGGCCAAAAGTATTTGAAATATATAATACAATAAATAAAGCCACATTGACAATAGGATTCATAGTATGACCTAAAAAGTTTCATTTTTCTAATTCCTGTGATTTATACAGATGTGTATATGCAACCTGAAGTTTACACTTTATTGTCATCTAGTGAACCTATTTATTCCATAGTGACTACCATGACTTGAATCAGATTGAGTAGAGGGCACACTTTTTAAGTTCTCTATAAATTTATAGGGTCTCATTTAACCTCAGTTTAAGGATACATTAAAACTCATTGTTTAATTAAAGCATGCATGTCTATCCGTGTTGGTGTGCTCTGTGAAAAACTTCAGAATAGAGCAGCCACAAAGTCTAGAATCATTATAAAATCCTTTAAAAATTGCCCACGTTTTCCTCCTGCCGCAGGCCCATGTCAGGAAAGGAGACCAGAATTGTTCCACTCAGTGTTTGTCCTGTGCCATCAACTGTGTGAGAAAAATGCTGCACATCAAAAATTACCAAAGAAAACAATCAGTATAATATAAACTTGTGCTTTAATATTTCTGTGTTATGTCAATACATAAAAAGAGATCCTTAAAATGCTAGTCTAAAATGGTTTAAAGGTACCTCATTTTTATGAGGTCCTACAACAACAGTCCTACCAAGTGTTTATGACATCAATCCCAGATTTAATAACACCGTGGTTAAAAGAGGCTGTATATTTAGGATACTATTTAAAGAAAGAAAAAAACAGCTCTATTTTTATGAGAAAGGTGTTTTTCTTGTTCAGAACAGAAACTATCTTCCCACAACTTTTGGCTTGTGTCAGACAATGAAAGAGGCCTGATGCTAGACTTTGTAAAGCCCTGAAATCATTTGCATATGTTTTGTAACTGCATTTCTATGCAAATGTATAGCATCCTACTTAACATCAGCAGTTTTAAATCCACTAAGTAGAGACACTCTGAGATTTTGTCAGACAGAAAGGATTAGAAGACTTAAGTTTGACTGAAATGCTGGTGGAGTATAACTCATCTGAAGAAGTTTCAGGAGTTTAAAAAGTCACTGGTTTAATTTTTTTTCTGAACATTTCCTTCAAAATGAAAAATCCCACTCTTTCCTCTACCTTTCGGGTTGTAGAAATGTTTTTCTTCTTTTTTTTTTTTCCTTGCTTTTTTCCAGGTAATTACTTATTTTACATTATAATAGTTTATTATTAGTCTGTGCACACCTCTACCCCACCCACCTAGATTCTTTTCCCAAATTTGCTTGCTCCATAACACTGCTCAAATTCACTGCTCATTCATCACCTTTTTATAAGACACATTTGTGCTTTCAGAAAATCTTTGGTTACTGGTAGCTTGTTTAACACAGGGCAGGGTGAGAAAACCCAAAGGTACAATCCAACACAATTTTCTAGTAGCCAAAAGCACAGTGAGAACTTCTCATTCTCCCTGGCCTCCAGCCACCCATGCCCATATCCATTCATTTTATGGGGGATCTTGAAACCAAATCATTTCACATGAACAACATCAGCACGACTGAACAGATAGTAAACTTGAACACAGGTTTGGGAACACATGACCATGGGAGAGGAGTCCAGGAAAGCCAGTGTTGCTGTAGGAGGAAGAACATATACACGCACATGCATGCAGACTGAATGGTTTGTAAAAGTACATTTCTTCTCTCCCCTTCTTAAAAGAAAATTTTGAAATTAATCCCAATAGCCACAAAAATATATGAGGTGCAGATCTTCCTTCGCCTGGGACAGTACTAACTTCTAGTTGTGAAAATAATAAGGGACAGCAGTCGGCACAGTCATAGGTGACACAGGCCACACACAGATTGTCACTTTGCAATTCTTGAATTAAGTATTTGTTTGAACTGTTAAATTTGGAAACCTAGGTATTAAAGTATCCTTAAAGATACTGGGAAAATCTCTGCAAATATTTAATAACTTTCACTCTTAAAATGTGAGTTTCATTTTTAGATTGAGTAAATCTAATTTTGTCCTGTTGCTTTAAATATTTTCACCAGAGAATGGCAATATCACCTTCATAGCTGCCCAAATACCAATGTCAAATCCACCATGACTTTTTCCCCAGCAACAAAATGCTCAAAGTGGGTCCCCTTTCCTTGCATCACATCTCAATATCTAGTTCAGTAATCAACAGGGAAACCAAAGTGCCACTTCATTAGCTCTATGATAATAGAATCAAATCGAATCGAATCGAATCAAATAGAATAGAATAGAAACATGAAGTGCTAGAAAATCCAGTTGTTCCTCAAAGGGAAGGCATATTTGAGAAATTAGGAAAACAGAAACCATTCTTCTGTGCTGTAGCTGTTTTTATATGTTGTTGGCAGCTAACAACTCTTGTAAGTGGTGTGGGTTAAGAACAAAGATGTAGTTGGAGTTATTTAAATTTTCTCTTAGAATTATTGGCTTTGTAAGTTTCCTGAGAGTTATTGAGCCACAGTACAGGTTTTGCAAGTGCAGTGATATGTCTAGAGAGTTATTATCAGATAGAGCTTGGTAATTGAGGATAGGTTTATCAGATGCTTTTGGCAGTGTCATAAAGAACTAGACTGTGCACCTTAAGTATTGCAGACCTGTATTTCATTTTGCCTTTTGTGGGAAGACACATTGTGCCTGTAGTCTTTTGATTAAGTCACACCTATGAACTGCAAAAGTGACATTATCCCAGGATTCACTCCTCAGAGAAGAGGCGATGCAAAGCTGGATTTTTTGCTTCAGAACTGATGCCATAATTCCAGAGACAAGAATTTTAGCACAAAACACAAGGTATTAGATCTTCTTTTTGGAACTTGCACTGTCCTTTCATTTAGCCATTCGGGACATTTATTTTAGGCTGAGCACTGTTTAAGATGAAATAAGATATTCGATTGCGGTAGTGAACTTTGCAACACTGTATGGTAGCTAGAAACAAGTGCATGCAGGAAGAAAAGGAAAAATGTTCCAGATTAATTTTATTTTGAAAGTTGGAACATGAATTTATTCTTCTCTCACTTGATAATTAAAAATTGTCTCATTTAGAGACCTAAAAGATAATGTTTCAGAAAGGAAGCTTTTTTTTTTTTTTTTCATCAGCTAATACCTTTTCCTCATTTCCAACCTTCTGGATGTCATATGAATACCAGCTGCAGCACAAAGGATGTGGTGCAAACATAAGCCTAGGGCCTTGGGAAACCAAGTAGGAAGAAAGGATGAGAAAGAAACACATTCCTTTTAACTACAGTCTCTAATTGTGCATGCTTTAAACCACAGCCTTATACATACAGGTTCTTCTCCCTGATTGGGGTGTAATTCTCTTTAGTCCAATATGCTTGCTCTGCACATTCACTTCTTGTCTTCAGGAATTTTTGGCAGCTATGAGCTCTGGTTTATATTAGGTAATTACTGGAGTTGAATTATCTAAGTGTCCACAAGAAGATGAAAGTGGAGGTGGGGATTTACTCACCTAATCCAGCTTGGCTTTCTGACAGGGAGAAGAGTTTAGCTCACAGATGTTACAGTCAAAACTGTTCTCCACATTACTGTGATGACTTGAGCAGGATCTCCAGTGCAAGCACTTCATTCCCCCGTTGGGGGGAATATCCAGCTGGCACAAGTGTTTGGTTATGAGAGATGCTTCAAAACAGTTTGAGATCCAATTATGAGATGATGAAAACACTTATGGGACATACAGGATGTTTGATTTAGAGAAATTATCTCCTCACAGGTAAAATGACCTGTGCTTATTAGCAGAATGAATAATATAATCTGTGTACTTCAATGAAATTGCTATTTCCTCACACACTTGCATTATATTATACAGAAAAAATATGTATTGATGGATTGCCTCACTCACCAAGGGCAGAGCAAGTTCCTGGAGAGCAGGTGGCTGGCCCTCAGCTGTCCCTGGGAACCCACCCCATTAGAGATCCCCTTCTAGCTCCTCCTTGAAGAAATCCCTGTCAGCAGCGGCTGCATCAGTGAATTGCGAGATGAACTTTGGATGACCGAAAAGCAAAACATGTTGGTCTTTTAATCCAGCTGCTAGAGTTGGATTGCTGCCTTTTGCCTAACCATACAACTTTCAACCTCTTCCCTGTTCAGCTCAGTTCCTAGCCTGGATGCATTTAAAGCATGTAAAGTATTTGCTCTCTGTAACACCACTGTAAGCACACTACTGTTTATTAGGCCTTAGGTGTGCTTTCTTTAGGCTTTGAACTTTAATGACTCATTCTGATATATGTGACACGATGAGTGCTCTCTATATTTAATTATGAAAAAGATTTTTCTGATACTCTGGTTGCAATTTTAGTTTTGGTAGTTGGTAATCTTCCCACGGTGGTCTGAGTGCTTCTGGGAGTTAAAGAGAAAACAAAGTACATTTTTACCTTAAACGAATTTCTGAAAAGTGTTAAAAATAATAGTTACATCCCAAAGTAGGATTTCCCATCAAAATTCAGACAGTAAGCATGCTGTAAGCAGGGCTACCCCTCTATGGAAGGCCAAATGTCTCAGCCTCAGGTCTAAGTTTTATGAAAAAGCAGAGATGTGGCTTGTGTCTTCTTCTCTGCAGGAGAGGCACTGAAAAACCCAAGGGACCATAAACACCCCTGTGTGGAAGCAATTGTAAGACTAGTGTCCTCACCACCACCTCAGACAGTAAATCTAAATCAGCCTAGGAGCATTTCAAAGTATGATAGAGCTACTCCTCTCATGCTTGTTTCCTCAAGGCTTATGAACAAAATCCCTGTAGAGCACGACTCATACTAACTTTACTATCAGAATTCATGTCATGAGTTAAAATCTGAAACATTACGAATTTTTATTAGAAATCTAATGTTAGGAACCTAATCTATGTTTTAAATTTGTTTATCATCAAATCATATGACATTTGTGGATAGGAGGGAGGCAGGGTTGTTTAGCCTGGAGAAAAGGAGGCTCAGGGAGACCTTACTGCTTATCTGAAAGGAGGTTGTAGCAAGGTGGGGGTCGGCCTCCTCTCACAGGCAACTCAAAACAGGACAAGAGGAAACAGCCTCAAGATGCTCCAGGGGAGGTTCAGGTTGGACATCAGGAAGCATTTCTTCACTGAAAAGGTGGATAAGCATTGAAAAGTACTGGATGTGTCACTTAAGGCTACGGTTTAGTTGGCATAGTTGTGTTTGGTCAAAGGTTAGACTTGATTATCTTGGAGGTCTTTCCCAACCTTGATGATTCTATGATTCTATATCATGAAAACTATGGTCCTACTTAATTCAACAGCATTGCCATTTCCCATCTACTTTTCATTTAGTCACTTGTATTGTGTACTCATTCAGGCGTGTCCTCCGCAGACAACAGTTAGCTACGATTGCTGAATTAATCATTTACAGGTCTCCAAGTTAGGCTTTGAAGACAGAGTTGCTTGTATCTCAAAGGTCAACACAAAACAAGGTTACAAATCTAATGATAAAACTCTAACACTGTTCCTACCCCACCTAGTGTGTCTAAACCAGACTATTCTCACAATAATTAGGTATTAGTAGACTTAAATTCACTTTTGTTTTACAGGGTGAGGTAATTCTTCAAATAGCAATCAGAAAAGTTTGTCTGAGCTTGGTAGAAAAAAAAAAGATCTAAAGACTAGGCTGTTGCATCCAAGGCTACCAGTCTACCAGATGAATCATAGAGTCACAGAATCATAGAATCAGATGGGTCAGAAAGGACCTCTGAGATCATCAAGTCCAACCCTTGATCCACTATCACCACAATTACTAGACCATGGCACTAAGTGCCACATCTAGTCTCTTCTTAAATATCTCCAGGGATGGAGAATCCACCACCTCCCTGGGCAGCCCATTCCAATGCCTGATTACCCTCTCTGTAAAGAATTTCTTCCTAACATTTAACCTAAACCTCCCCTGGCAGAACTTGAGACCATGAAGCTGAGAGCCAGGCACAGTGCTGCAATGGAAGATGGCTTCTTACAAATAAAAATGGAAAATCAGATCCAGGCCATTTACTGTGAAGGATGATCCATACCTTTCTGTTCTCACAGATGAAAAGTCAGAAAGATTGGATCAGTGGGGAAAGACAGTGCTCCTTAGAGTGAAATACAAGTAATCACAGCCCAGGAACACAGCAGCTTTATGTCATCATGATTCATCTTGGAGAATATCTGATCAGTGAATGGCATTATTCAAATGAATGACTTGCAATGAATGTTGTAAATACAGGAAATGGATTTTGTAGCTGCAAGTGCTGATTAATTTAGCTCTTTCAAACTGATATGGCCCATTTAATGCAATATCACTGGGCAAAATGAGAATCCCTAGAAACCACCAAGAAAGAGCTGAGGGTGAAGAACAAGCAGTCTGGAGCTCTATACAAGTCTGCAGGACCATGCAGGCTGTGTGCCACCTTTTCACTAAAACAGAAGTCTGATTTTAGTTAGTCTCAGGACAAGCCCCAAGGGTTTCTGGCTTTCCAAAATGCCTGTTCTTCTTTCTTAAAGCCATACAACAGTCCATATTCACCTCCAGTTCAGGAAAAAATCACCAATAAAAACCAGTGTTTTTTTGTCACTGTGTTGTCTTTTGTCACTTCCATCTGACAACAACGACTAGAAAATGGCGTGTGAAATATTAGCCTATAGTTACAATCTGCCATTGCTGTCCAGACAAAGAAAGAGCACAGGGAGGAAGCTTGTGCTGTCCCTCAGATGAATTTTGGCTAAAAAAAAATGACTACATGTAAAACCCACCAAACACCTTGCATAGAATATTTCATTTCATTGTCTGTTAGTACTTGGGCTGCACAGCCAGCTTTCAGAAACTATTCTTTCTTTACATACATTTCCCAAAAAGTCCTGAAGCATTCAACACCACATAATATCAATTGAGTTTTAAATATAACCTTAGAATTCTAATCCTACCTTTCTTCAAGGAGTTTATGGCGTTGTCTGTTACACACCAGTACAAATCAGCATTGTTTGAATATGGCAACCTGCATGTATCCAAATAATTTTTCAACATTCTTGGAAATGAGTAACTTTGATAAGGTCTTTAGAAAATATTCAAATGTGACCTATTTTTGCCTCATGTAACATTCTGATCACAGTTTGATTTTATCTTTAAACATTTTATGTACTGCTAACCGTATGCCTTGAAACTGTTCATTGAAGCCCATCTGAAAAGATAGCCATTATTCATATTTTCTACTAACCTCTATACTTCTTCATAACCCTTCTCATGAACTGATTACATTTCAGCAAAGGAGCATTTTCTCTTTCTTGAAAAAAATATCCTCTAAGAACCAGACAACTCCATTAGATGACCTATGTGTTAGAGCTAAACGTAGATGGAAGTCACCATTCAAATAAATGTAAACCATACATTTTTGGCCTTGAAGGGTAAGTGAATTATTATCTGGGATTTGAAGACTGATACAGTTGATAGCTGGCTACCTTCTTACTAATTCAAAGATTTATTTCACAATGCATGCAAATCAAAACTTCTTTCCATTTTGTGTAAAACCTTTTCCACTTTTTACGTTTTAATATATAATTCCAGTTCCAGTAACTTTTTATATAGGCTTTACCACTGGCAGAACACAGAAATTTCAAGAATTCTATTACAAATTTAAGCAAAATGAACATTGCCATTGTGATACTTTTAGCACCACCATCTCCTCCCTCTTTACCTTTTTGCACAAATATGCATGTGTGTGCAGACATAA
The DNA here is from genome assembly GCA_038380795.1 of Pyrocephalus nanus. Classification (NCBI taxonomy): domain Eukaryota; kingdom Metazoa; phylum Chordata; class Aves; order Passeriformes; family Tyrannidae; genus Pyrocephalus; species Pyrocephalus nanus. The sequence continues at coordinate 48,007,687 of CM076260.1, forward strand.
ATGGATGAAAAGAAATAGAGTTCCTCAGTCAAATCTGACAGAAAGGCATTTATGGCTCTCACAGACAGTGTTATTCTTCTCTTGGTTTGCTTTTCCTATAATCCATGCAGTGTCAATGAAGAAGGCAGCATGGTTAAAACTTGCTTGCTTTGTTCCATGTCAGCTCCCGTAGCCTGTCTCCAGCAGCCATTGTCGATCCTTTCTTTCTCTCAGATAAATTCCATACTGTTCCAGGTCAGTTCCACTACTCACAAGATTTGCCATTTTACTTTAAATATTCAATTATTTGTACTAGAATCACTTTAAACTGTCATCCAGGGAGCACAACAGTGCATGCATTTAATTTTCTGAATCACAGCTAACTACTATATCTTGAAGGAGGAATAACCAACCCTTTTTAACCAATCCACACAAGGAAACACAAACAATAAGAGAAAGAGGAAATTTATTATCTTCAACTCCTTAGAAATTAATCATATTTATCTATACTTACTGCCACAATCTCCCTTGATAGTCATTGAAAAAAAAAATATACAAATGGCCATCACTATCACATTTCTCAGACACCTGTTCTACAATGAGATGGCATACTGAGGTTATATCCCTGTCTTTTGGGCCTTTGACTTAGTTGACGGATTCTACTTTTAGTTAGCACATTGCATATGAAGAAGCAGAAGGCAGACCCTTCTCAGTGGTGCCCAGTGAAAAGATGAGAGGCAATGGGCACAAACTGAAACATATAAAATTCTTTCTGAATGTAAGAAAACACTTTTCTTATGTAAGAATGAATGTAAGAAAATACTGTCAAAGAGACATTATGAAATCTCCATTCTTGGGTGTATACAAAACCTGGGCAACCTATTCTAGATGATCTTAATTGAGCAGGGAGGTGGCCTAGGCGATCTAAAAAGATCCCTTCTAACATCAGCTGTTCTGTGCAATTCTGTGAAACACTGGAAAGCTTTATTAAATAGTGATTGCATTTCACTTTGAAATCAGTTTTGTGTTACAAGCTTGATATATAGATAATTAAGACTATGTGAGAATGAATTTCTGCTAGATGTATGAGTAAAGAGAAACTCCAGAAGAAATCTGCCTCAACAAATGTAAATAGTTTGATAACTAACAATTACTGACTAAGGCAATATTGAAAGAAATAATAAACTCTTTCAAGACCCACGTGAAGTGGGCTTGAAAGTAGACTAGAAACAGTACTAAGCTCCTCTCAGATTTGGAAATAAAGCTATCAAGATCTAAACGAAGGCAAAGTACAATCATACTGCTGTCAATTTTATATATTCATCTTTCTTTTCCTCTTTATAAAGAAGAAAAATAAAATATGTAACAGACAAACTGATAAAACTCCAATTTCTGACATATTTGCCATTCTTATAACATTAAGAAAGGACAAAACCTGATGAGAATGAATGTAGGAATATTTCCCTTCATTCTGCTGACACTGAATTTTTGATTGCAGTCACAAGTAACCTCTTTTTGCACCATATTTCCATGTCTGAAGAGTTGCTGAATGAAACATTACAATACTCTCAGCTTACCTCTACCCAGCTTGTTGGGGTTTTTTTCTGTGACTACATTTCCCAACTTACTTCTTCTGCCAAATGAAATGCCTGAGTCATGGAAGAAATATTGGAGTGTATTCATCCATGATTTCTGGTATGTAGTCACTGTAGCAAATCCAGTCACTAATTTCAGGTACACTGAGCTTCAACCTGTGCACTTTGACATAATCTCAAACTTTAAAATACACTCTTTTGCAAGTGGACTGAATAATTAAAAAATCTTTGATACCGGCATGGATTTTGTCTATAGATTATATATATGTATGGTTTAGCAATTAGGAATTGTTTAGCTGTTCCCCTGCAAACATCTACTAATTAATCTAGTCTAGTAGTTGCAAGAACACTCACAGGGCAATAATCATATTTATCTGAGGCAAAGATTCCCACAGTCAAAGTGAGGGAGGTAAAACCAGCACAGAATCAATGAAGAAAAACAAAAAAACCCAAACAAGCAACTCCCTTAACATAGCCACTCACGACAAAGGAGGAAAAGAGGTGGAACCAGTTAACCAGCTAAATGAGCATACAAAATAACACTGCAAAAAGTGGTATCAAAGCGTCTGTTGTTGACCATACCACAGACTGATTATCTCAGAAACATGGGCCATTCGGGGCCAACGGAGTTCACTGGGGGATCTCTTCAAGTCTCTTTTTGCCCTGTGGTTCTTCAACTTAAACCTAAACAAAAATATAGCTGTTAAAAGAAGATGCTAAACAAGGAATAGCAGAAGAGGAACTTTATGAGTATGGTCATTCCAATGGAATCATGATGTGGCTTACAGTTCCCTTTCTCCCAACCTGCAGTTCTGCAATGTTTTTTAACAAACACAAAATCTTTATACAAGCTTTGTTAAAATTGACATTATGAGATTCTTAACAGACAGTGTCCCTCTGAAGCTACAAGTGGCTTCAGGTTGGTACCAAGCCTGATTCTTCTGATGATGCAAACATAATTTTTCTATTTTTAATGGACAACTCCTTTGAGAAGCCCAAATATAACCAAACTGAAAATGCCTGTTTTGTTTGCTGCCTAATTGGAGATAGGAAAGTCTTAATGAACACAACATAGGAAAATTAGTTGTTATGAATTATTATCTATTTCTTAATTATTATTTACACCAACAGGAAGACACTTTAGATCATTTTAAGACCTATTCTTACACTTGGATATGTATTAAAGAATGATGGACCCAAGTGCAATAGCATTAAATGGCTTCTCCCTGCTCCTTTCTCAGAGGTCATATTGGCCATCTTTTCTCAGCTTTCACATTTACTAGTGATGCATTTCATCTGACCCTCTGAGTGGAGTTGAGCAATTCTTTCTGAACATTTTGTAATTCTAATGTATCCTTTTTGGCTTATTATTTTCCATATTCCTGAAAAGAAATTAAGTATTTCGTTTCAAGTGGAATGGAACATCCCATGCAACACAAAGTGACATTTTTGGGTGTTTTGCTTTGTCAAGTAAAAATTAATTTTTTAATTCCCTTTGATCTGTTCTACTTTTATTTTTATTTATAAATTCTACTGCTGAACCAATAAAATCAATTACTCATGTTGGCCTAGTTTCATCTACAAAGATTTTGCTGCCTCCTTCTATCAAAGAAGGGGTTCCCAAAGCACTGGAGCACTATCACTGTAATCAAAATCTCAGAGATCATCAACTTTTAGCCTTATGGTTGGCAATACTGCAAAGCTGATATGATTTTACAGTCAGATACAGTCTCACAAGGGCACAGTTTGGGAATAATCACTTCAAAGGCAGATAACACTGTTTCTGAATGCAGTTCTCAAAACAGATGACACACCTACTCACTATTTTAGTAGGAAAAACGAAGCTTTGTGGCTATTGAATATTCTGGGCCAGATTCACACTCAGGGTAAATGAGAACAGTTTAATCTGATAGAAAATCGAGAGGTTTTGGAGCATTCAAGCTCTAATGTAAATGGGTGAAGTTATGCTGAGTGTAAAAGACTTGAAATTACCTTTAACCTTTATGAGATAATCTAAATCTGGTTTTAATTTAGGAATTTTATATCTCTCTATTTTAAAGATGAGGTATTCAAGCCTTCTTAACCTGGAGATTTACTATATAGAAGCACTCCTCTCTAGGTGATGGCTTATACCACTACAGCCAGGGTGTAATAAAGCCAGTATTTTGCCCAGCCATCAGAATTTACTCACATGCTGCTTAACCATGCCAGAGGATATACAATGTATTTTGCCTTCCAACATCCACCTAACTGTCACATGCCCGGGACAAGTCACTGCAAAGAGTCAGGTCAGAAAAGGACAGGTCCAATTGCATCGTAGGATAGAGTTGCACGGACAAACAAAAGCCCTAGGTGCAGAGGGTATTTGAGGCTCCTTTCTCTAATCTAATGGACAACAGATGTGCCTTAGTGAGGACAGGATTAATCTTCAAACATCTCATACCCCCTGCTACAAGACACAATGGGAACTGTTCATACAAGGAGAAGAGTGCCTGCCTCAAGCTGAATTTTCCAGGAATGGGATGGGATCTTTCTTCTGGCTGAGTGGAGAAGAGGGCATTGTAACTGCTTTTGAAGAGATGAATGGTGCATCTAGCCAGCTGGAGAAGGCCACCTGCATGCCATACGCTGGGAGACGTGAAAGTACTTGGGAAGTAGTTAATATGTCCTTGAATTGACAGGGGAAGATTTTGCAGCCTTTTGGTAAATGGTGGCTTCAAATACCAGATTTGCATTTACCCCCAAACCAGGACAAGAGCAACTCCAGTTTAGGTGTGCATGTTTGTGTGTATGTGTGCACGAGTAGACATTGCATTTTATAAACCCTCTTGTTGACCCATTCCAGAAGTGAAGCAGGAGTTTCTTCATTGTGCAGCTTGCGCCGTGTGCCAGCAGGACAGCATGAATTGAAGACAGTATTCCAAGTAGCCTAATACATTCTTGCTGTTGTAGTTAACTTTCAGTACAAAGCAGAAGGAAAACAAAGGGCTAAAGAAAGGAAAATTCAGAAAGATCTACAGTCCAGGGAACCTGAAAGGGATTAACTTGGTCTCCCAGGCATGATTCGTTATGCTGATCCGAGAATAAGACAACGTGGGGCTGTGGTAGCTGCTGACCTGCTAAGCTCCTTGGAAATCTGAATTGTCAAATATCACATCCCTTCCTGAATGACTCTCTCCATCTGTGTTTGCTAGTGTCCACATTGACAGCTGTCTGCCATCTTGGCAAGAAAGTCAATGCAATTTGAGAATCTGCAGTGGATGTCTATCACAAGCATACACAAAAGCCCACAGCCTTTAGGCTAACAAAGCCTGTTAGCTAGCCACTTCAGTAAATAAAGAAGTCCACACATCTCAGTACATAAACTAATTCCAAAATCATTAGCAGTGCTTGAATCCATTAACATAGTGATGGCTGAACAGGCATTTACTCTGACAAGGTAGTGTTAAGAGGTGGAGGATTCTGTATGCTTTAACTCCCAGTTAGAGGATTCAGATCTGGAAGGTATGTGTTTCTTTAAAACACCTTTTAAAAAGAGGAGATATAACAATGTGTCTCACTCATGATCTACAGACAGCTGATGCTCAATAGAGGTTAATAGTTAGCTTTCATTTTAGTGACTTCATCAAAACACAGAGGATATATTGCTATGAATGCATATCACTGAATACAGCATGAGAGCAATATAATTAAAGAAGAGGTAAAGAAGAAATCAGTGAACAAGAAAGAATAAAGAATTGGGAATTCCACCCACTTACTCCATTTGAGTAAGAACTGAGCTCCCAGTGAGGAGCACAACAGCTAGTAACACTGCTATATTCATACAGGTCCTTCAGAAAGGCAGAAAAATATTAACATAATTTATAACATGCTGCTTAATTGAATCAAACTACGCATCCCTGCTTATTTCTGATTAGCCCATCCACCCTTTAATCAGAAATAAGGATAAAGCTTTAATAATTTAAATTTAAAATAATTTAATCAGAGGTTTTATATAGAGATTATTTACTGTTTACTGACTATTTACCATGTATTTTCTTTTGTGTTTCTTTAGCTTTGCATGCTTACACAGATTCATACATTAAGCCTGAGTTTTCTGATGGGATTTTAAAGAGGTGAAAATACCTCATAAACCAACAAAAAAATCATAGTTTCATTTTGCCTTCAGGTTCATGCACTGAAACCAACTAAAGCCTCAAGGTAGAGAAATTTAGGTCACATTTGTGAAAAACAGTTCTGCTGCCACAGTTACTAGTTACTCCTGCTTGCATAACTGATATTTTCAAGAAAGCAAAGTAGTCCATTCCTTATATTTTTTCAAGAGATACAACTAAAGAAATTTAAAAAGGAAAAGCTGAGCTCTAACAAACGGATTATCCCAAGAGGGTGCATTCCAAACCAGCAAAGATGTTAAGGCAAGATGCTGGCAGCATTATTCACTGTCCCTCTCACCCTTAACTGCTCTGTGAGATGAAGCATCGGCTTTGCTCTGTCCCATGTGACTGAACAGCAACCAGGTGACTTCTGGAGGACCTGAGGACTGTGGAAGTAGGAGAGAAAGATCAAGTCAGTGAGCAAAATGTTTGCAACTCTGCCCAGGTTTCGCACTACAGTGGCTTAGGGAAGCTGCTGACTTCCTCACACTCTGGACTGCAGCTCAGGAGAGTGGCAGTTCCAGCTCTTAGGGAAAAAAAAAACCCACACAAACTGAACAAGTTCATTCACATCACAAAGGGTGGATTCAAACTATGATCTTTACCGAGGGAGATTTCTGTAAAACCTACCAATGAGTAGACTTCACCCTCGGCATCTTCTGAGCCCCTTCTCCGTTACAGGGAATAGGGTTTTTTGGCACAGTCAGAAAAAAGAATAAGCTGCTGGTTTGAAAAGGATCAGAACTGAGTCTGGGAGGGTCAGTGCTGAGTCATCAGAAACATCAGTTTCTGACAGCATTTTGTGCAACTTCCTGGGCCAGGAGAGAGTGAATTTCGCACATTAAAAATATTGCATGGTAGATTAGGATCATACAGCTGCAGTAGTCCTCTTTTATGGGCTACCTATTAGTAAATGACACTGCTCTAGTCATTTTTGAACAGGTCAGGAAGAGTTCGCCAACTTTCTTCTCTGTCATTAGAACATACAGATTTATTTATCTATTTATTTGTTTATTTGGGGGGTAGCATAATCCACTCCACACACTCCCTCCACTCATAAAAAACTTTCAGACAATTTGCATAGTTAATTGACAAAATGTCGGCTTAGATAGTGTCTCATCCTTGAGCACTGTTTTGTTTAATATGTTTCCAGTTCCTACAATGACCTCCCTTAGGCACAAAGTTGAGTAAATTGACCGGCCTTTCACCGTACCTTGAAGGTCAACTAATTCAGGGACTGTCAAGCCACTGGTTGATGTGGATGCTAAAGCCAAGGATCCTGCACCAGTATAGCTTTGCTTTCTGCCCTCAGACATTCTTTATGTCTCCATAAAAAGCCAAGTCTCAGGAGCTAGGCATAGAGAGGTTAATCCTTATTACTAGTGACACTGGAAAAAGCTTATGACAGATGCACAGTGGGTCCCCTTTGGAAGACTGTGCATAACTGAGAGCATGGGAAGGATGTTTTGCACAGAACTGCCAGGAGGCTTAGAAACTGTATTAGAAAAAGACTGGGTTTTTTCACTGCATAGTTCATTTAATGAACCTCTGTGCCTCAGGGTAAGGGAATGTACAGTATTTGAGCAGATAATCTATGTGACGTAACAAATTAACCTCCGAAAAGAACCTCAATAGTTATGCAAAGCTGTATCTTGCTTTCTTTTGAATAACTAAGCCCCACATCCAGAAAAAGAAAAAAAAAAAAAACAAGTTCTTACTGTAAAATAGATGGCTCGTGCTCTGCTATTACACTTGGTAGAAAAAATTGCTATAGGAAGTACAATAATCTTCCCATCTTAGTGGGACACCATTGTGTAAGCAGCATGAACAAATGGTAAGGGTGCCTCTTCAACCATCCTGCTTTCAAAAGGAAAATTTTTGTGGAACAAATTCCTCTTTTAGGATAGATTGGTGTTATTGGTAGGGCAGATATAAAAATGTGTAGTAGCTGGATTGCATAGAATCCTAATTAGCAAAGTCACCAAGTTGCAGGTTTGTGCTGCGATCTAACTAAAGCACTTGCAGAGATTTTTAACTGTCCCACTGAGGCTGTACTGATGCCCTGAAGATTAGACAGGGCTGCATAATTCCCTAGTGTCTGCCTAAACTGATGGTGGCCACTGATTCTTTCCTCAGCAGCTGCTTACAAGGTGCCTGGACAGGCTGCTTCCAGTCTTCTTGTCCCCAGGACCATTCCTTTTTGCTCCCAATAGTGTCCTCTGTTTCACCTGATGCATATCCCTGCTTGGCAGAGAACAACACAGGACCCTTCCCACATTCGAGCCACTGTGGTTATGTCATAACCTCTCTAACAAAAACACAATAAATAAAGTTTGTCCTTTCTCTAAGTGAGTTTCTTCCTTCCAAAAAGCCAAAATAGTTTAAATATCAAAATACGGTGTCCAAATTTTGTAAACAACCATGCCTCAGTATTTCTAACAAAAGTGAATGCAAAATGAACTGGATTGGTTCATTACACATGAAGGCTTGCAGGGAAGTAGTTACATTCTTCGTTTCTCAGCTGTTAGGACTACATTAAGACTTACATCCTAGGTAAGTGGTTTCAAGGAGGCAGTTTTCTGAGCAGTAAGAAAAGTCTTACTACAGCTTTTCGTTCAGGGCAGCATGCCAAAAACAGGCAAGAAAGAAAAACAATGCTGGAATCTATGTGAAAGTTTAGTGTAAAGTACAGAGCTGTTCTCATACAACCCCTTTCTGTGTTATTCAGAATTTCCAAACAGAAAATGTTTATGCTTACTGGGGAGGTCTCATTTTGGTGTAACTGCGATTCATGTATTCTGTTAATTTCTAGAGACATGAGAGTCTTTAGAAATTTCTTTTTGTTTGATATATTAAAAAATTTGACCTTGTAATGGGTTTGTTTACCTTTCAAAAGAATTTCTGTGATAATTTCCTGATGAAGACACAGATTAAGGGGTAATTTAGTACCAAATAATGCAAAAGAATAAAATAAAGGCAAATTGATTACACTCTACATCTTTCTAAACATTCTGCACTTGATTGCTGCAAAATATCAGTTTCAGAACATGTACCTTGTAGGAGACCATACAGATCATATTGCTTATGTTGGGAATCAAACTCTCACAAAATGCAGCATGCTTTAGATCCATGCTTTGAAGTATTATCTCATACTCAGTTAGCAAGGTAAGGAGTGGTCTGAGCAGCAGGTCTAAAACATACAAAAAAAAAATGAAATTACTTAAAGTGAGGTCAGAAGGAGAAATAGGTTTCAGTAATTAACCCCTTAGCTTCCAGTTTTAGGCATATGTTTGTCTTTAGCATGTGAGTCACTCTACAGAATGTAAGTCTCTGCAGAGCAGGCTATTAAAAGTCACACAGCAGTAGTAAATAACAGCTGTGGGGAAGCTGAGGAGTGGGAGAGAAGTTGGACTTTAACCTTGTCACTCCTTCAAGAATGATTGTTCCCTGTCCTGACCTTGAAGTAGTGTGATTTTCTGAAGGGAGAAATTCCAAGTTTGTGGAGAAAAAGGAAGCATTTCTCTGGCAGTTTATTTTGTTAATAGCAGCTGTCTGAAGCTGCTGGGATACTTGGAATGTCCCAGTGAGTCCCAACAGAGAAGACGTATAGGGCAAAGGACAGGTGAGGTTGTCAGATGAGTATAGCAATGCCACTTCTGATGTGCCTGCTTTCTTCAGCCATTTGCATATTTTCTCTCTCTGATCTCTAATTACACGTGGAACCAGAACTCCAAAAATAAACACGCCTCTGCTGAGAGCTGGAGCCTATGTTTGGCCAGAAGAAAATGTTGCCTCTCAGTCTTACCTCGAGCATGAATATACACATGCAAGTGCAATTACAGTGTAGGACAAATCTCACTGGAAGGAGAATTCCTTAATTTGTGCTGCAGCCTAAACAATCACTGAACAAACACACTAAGGTCTTTTCAGATTAGCTGGAATCAACTTAGAGGGCAAGTAATGAATCTAATTGTTACGCCAGCTTCCATGTCAGCAGAATAACAGATGTACAGTATAACTAAGAGGGGGAAACTTGGTTTTTGTTTGTTGAGCAGGTGCTAAATTAACTATCACGTGGAAGTTTCTCAAGTGCATTCGGAGCCAGTTGGAAGGGAGCCAAAAGCACAGCTTCCATTTCATCCTCTGGACATCCAGCTGTGCAGCTGCATAAGCCCCCAGAAGCAGCTGAGGCAGTGAAGACAGTGACACCTTGTCACTTCTTTGACCATTTCTAATGCCCCACTACAAATATCAAATAAATAAAACTGCCAGGAGCTGCCCTCCCCTAGTTGCATATACTGTGACCCAGCTGCCAGATATGCCTGTTAGAAAGTGCTAAGCAGATGGGGGACAGCAAATTACCCCCCTCTCTCCTGCAATTACAGCACTAACCACATCAGGGAATGGACTTAAGGCTGCACATGTGCTAAAAGGACTTTAGGGAATGATCAGTGGGGCTGTATAGGCCTCACAATGATAAGCTCTGTAGTAAAGAAATGATTTGACATGCCAGGCAACTGCAGAGAAACCAGTGCCTGTTTAATAGCAGTGCATAGAAAACGTAGCCTGCAATTAGGCTGAAGCTGTCATCAACAGGCAGAGAGAGGCTTAGCACTATTACAAGAGCTGAGGTGGCTGTTAAGTGCACTTTGTCTTCACTGAACGATACTTCCATGGCCAAATGACTTGGAAATTTGTGCTGATACTTTGCACAAACTCTTCACCTAAATAGTGCTGAAACTGTGGACTTCCCATATATGGGAAGGCACCCTAACACAGATTCAAATAAAATATGATTGCAAAACAACCTGGAACCAGAGTTCCCTGAAATATGAAATGTTCAGGGTGTTTTTTAAGGTACAGAAGAAGGGAAGATATTACATGCACAAGACAACAGCATTATTCACAAGCATGTCCTTGCAGCAGCTAACTGGTTATCAGCAACAGCTGAAAAACAATGGTAGGTGAGTGTTTTCAAACAAACACAAAGTTAAGTAAACTCAAACATCTGCCTCCATTTCATAGGCATTCAGAAACTTAGCAAGACAACCTATGTGACACTGATAATAAGGATAACACTGTACACAAATGATAAAATACTATGCAGCTGTGCAGAGTGCTGTATTCTAAGGGATGAAAGTCAGTAAATTCAATGCATTGTGAAATATAAGGTATCCCTCTACATAAAAGTCCAATATTGACATTTATAGATATATACATCAGAGTTATGGCAGTGACTGAGCGTGGTGGGAGATAACAGAAGTAGACTTCAGATGTTATGACAGGACGTGATGCAGAAATATCTGGACTCTGTAACCAATTGCTTATTGAAGTAACCAGCAAGTGACATCACAAGAGAATAAAATACTCATACTTTAGTAGTGAATCGTTTCCAGGTTCTGTTTTGTTCTGCACAACAGTTCAGTATATTCAGTGTGTTCAGATTTGGCGTGTTCAGATTCAATATTCTTACAACAACACAGGAAAAAAACCCAATCCCAAAAAACCCAACCAAGCAACCAACCAAAACAAAACAAAGAAAAAAAAAACCAAACCAAATAAATAAATTTTAAAAACCTGCAAAAAACCCTGTCAACTTCCAACCCCTGTAACAGTAGTAGCTCACTTCCAGGAAGAAAGGAAAAAAAAAAGAAAAAAAAAGAAATCACTAAAAATTAAGAAGCTTGTTAAGTTAAAAGAAGCAGCCAAAGGGATAAAAATGCTTACAGTTGCCGTGGAGACAGTTTATAAAATAAATATTAGGTGTTCAGAAGAAATGTATACCACAATCAAAAGACTGAAAAAAACTTAAGAAAAGATAGCGTAATTAAAAGGGAGAGTACAGGAAACTATGAAAGGCATCATGATATCTTCAAAAATAGAAGTTTGTAAAAGAAACAGGAAACAGAAGAATAAAAAGGAAGGTAAATGTATAATATGGTGTCGAAAGAGATTCTGACAGAGTTTGTTAATCACATCGAAACTGTATATTTGATGAAAATACCTATGAGGTAGCAACTGCGTTTTCAGTGCTTAGAGGTGTCTGAAGTATAAGGGCACTCCAAGGAGCTGTATAATAAAAGATAAATGATTGACTTCCACCAATATTTTCTACAGAGCTGTTTGCAAGGTTTCTGCTAGGAGGGAGTTTGAGAAAGTGTTTAAAATTAAAATATCAACAACTTCAGAAAAAAAAAAAATTAAGAAAAAATAATCAGAGATAAACATTGTCCCAGCTGTCCTAAAACAATCTCAGCTATTAGCTGTGGTGCATAGCTTTGTTACTCAACTTGGCCCTCAAGCTTAAGAGGTTTTGTTTCAAGAGTTTTAAGAGTTTTGTTTCAAGACCTTGAGGGAGGCTTTAGAGGAAAAAAATGCCACAAATGAGACTGATTTCCATACCAGTTAAACTGATCATTTACAATAAGAATAGCATTTGTAGATAATTACATAATACGGTAAGAGCAGTCGATCCAGCCTTTGGAAGAGGAAGTAATACAGGACAGATTTGTGAAGTGACAAGTGCTGTTGTCAAGGCAGTCAAGCAGTGCCGGGGGCTCCCCGGGGCCTGGTCTGGCTGCCAGAGTCTGTCCCACTGCTCCAGCCAGGAGCAAGGCAGCCAGCCGGCTGGGGCAGCTCCAGCCCCGGGGAACGGGCACCTCCCTGGGGGGCACGGACCAGCTGAGGCTGAGGCCAGGCAGGGACACAGCCCGGTGGGTGGGCTCATGGCAGGGCCAGGCAGGGCTCTGGGGGCTGGACATCAGCTCTGCTGTGGCATCGCTGGAGCAGGGACTGGGGTTTCCACAGACTGACGTGAAGCCTTGCACAGCGCGTGGAATGGGGGAACAGCCAATCCTAGGGGTGCCCTCAGGGCGACTTTGCCAAAGGTTCCCTAAAGGATTCCTTTAGCAGATTCCTTCATCACAGGTTTAGGGGGAAAACAAACAAATAAAAAACAATTAAACAAACAAAAACCCACCAAACCAAACAAACAAAAAAACCTTTTGTAAGATAAAGATAATAACTCATTGAGAAGGGAAAGTGGGGATAGTAAATGGTAAGCATTTCATAGCAGATGGGGTCTACCAGGGATAGGGATTGTACACAGGGACTGCATTGGAATCTGTGTTCACATATGTTCGTGTAGTTCATAAACTACATAGAAATGGTGAAAACAGATGTGGAAAAGCTCATTAATGACAATGTTATCCGTGGTATTAAAAATAAAACTGTGCATTTTTGTAACTGTACCTCACCACTGCACAGCTGTGACACAGAACTGCTGCTTGACAAGGCAGCAAAATAGCAAGTGAAATTCAGCACTCATAAATGCACAGTGACCGGCAGGGGACAAAAGCACACTGCCTGGACACAGTGCCCAGGCCCATGCTCGCTGTCCCTGCTTGGGGATGAAATCTGAAAGGCCCCACTCAGAGCTCTTCACATCATCATTTAGGTGGTGAGCAGAAGTTGGAATGGCAACCAGACTGTGTTCAATCTAGATCATGTACAAAAATTGTCAGTGTGAAAACAAGATACAGAAGTGGCATGTGGCTTTTATCTGAGAAAAAGTTGCACAGGCTGAAAATCCTCAGCTCTGCAAAGAGATTTTTGAGGGGAGAACTGTCAGAGCTCCATAAAGATACAAACAGTCTAGAGAAAATAAATTCAGAATGATTGCTCACAATTTTCATAAAATAAGATCTAGAAGAAACACAGGGAAGTTGGGCAGCAAGTTTGAACAAGCAAAAGCCCTTTATTTTTACATATTAGAAGTTAGTAATAGTACCCCTTCCTAGGGTGTGTTTAGATGTCAGTAGTCTTAGACAAGCATTGAATACTATTAAACAAATTAACGGAAAAATAGTTTATTTAACTTGAAGATACAATGTTATTTGCTACTTAGGGAACCCAAACCATGGATTGCAGGAAGGCAGGAGAATGTCATGAGTCGTGGTGTGCAATAAATAGTACATATATAATTTTTTAGTGCTAAATTATTTCTCTGAGATTGCCCTATAGGCAACTGTGAGGGTATGGAACCAGACTGAACTTTAACATGATTTGTAAAATTGTTAACATTCTTTTTCCTAAGCTGATACTTTCCTAAGTTGATACAGTTCAGTAGACAGTGATTCCACCCATTGCAACTTCTCATTAACTACTACTGAAAGGAGTTTCCCCCTTCCTCAGACCCTGGTATTTCATCTCACATAAAGAGGGTTCACCCCTATGCTGGAGGCACTCCCAACATATTTTTTAATTAAACTACTGCTAGTACCACTTTGCATACCTGGAATTTAATAAATGCCTTGCAGTGGAAGGGAAAAAGCAATCATCCTTAACTGTGAAATTGCACATTCCTGAATCCAACAAGGTGAGAGGTGTCAGTTCATAGCTCCTGACGCTGCAGCTTCAAAAACATTTCCTTTTTGTAAAACAGATTATTTTTTCTGGGGTCAGTTCCTTGACTCAGATCATGGCCCAGCCACACAGTCGTTAGCATTGCTGAAACTTTGCTTACAGAAATGCATATCCAGGTCTGGAAGAAGGCAAGAGAAGGCCATCATTTTAGCAACAACATCCACTTAATAGTTGTTAAAAAACTTTGAGAAGAAAACAGGAAAATACAGGCAAAGTGGTTTTTTTTTCATACACCAAGTAGTAAAGAACTTACACCTTTCTAGCCATATCATCATACAACAGTATTAAATAGGCAGACATAAAGGCAAGGCTTCCTGCTACAGGAACAAAGAGGGAAACAGCTGCTTTTCGAAAGGCAAAGTGTCATCTTCCTGCCCAATACAATGCTACAAGATAACACACGTGTTCTCCAAAGAACACAGCCAGATGAAGACAAGTATCTCTCATATGGTTAGACTTTATTGCTCCAGCTAGCCATAACCCGTGTGTCTCCTAATGACCTTTAGCTGACAGCACACTTGACATTTTACCACTCAAATTATTCAACCAAGCACCTTTTAATCTAGTCCTTAAAAAGTTTAAATGAATAGCAATGAAAAACTGTTAGCTAATGAAAAAGGCTGGTTTGTCTCACACGGTGTTAACTAAGCATTTCCTAAAGATCCAGTTCCAGCTTTCATTATGCCACACTGACATTTAATGCTCTGGGATTTTCTGAAGAAAATTCTCCTATTTCAAAACCCCTACTGAAGCAAGGAGGGAAATTACCTTGCTTCCATCTACCCTTACATTCTGCCAAATAGGGCTGTAAAATAATAAATATAATGTAAAAAGATGCGTCTTTGATCTCATGCATACACATCAATAAAATAGCTGCAAAGCAAAGCAGATGGGCAGCTGTACTGTCAATTCTGAAACCTCTAAAATGCCATAATTACCTCCCCTTGACGCACTGACATACCTCTCTGCCAAGCTGCTAGGCATCCATCACCAAGCAATATGCAACTGGTGCCTGTGTGGCAGAGTGGACTTTGCCTGTCACCTGGAGCTTTGCTTCTGGTAGCATGTTCAGACTGTATCACAATCCCCTTCAAGGACTATTCTTCTAGAAATATATGTCACAAGCACAGACAGGCTTTCTGCAGTGGCCACCAATAATACCCTTTCAACATCAGTGTATGGAAGTGCCTGCATTTACAGTGCACACTCTTAAGTGCGGCTATCAAAGCTGCAATAACTTCTGTCATCATCTTGGCTCTGTTTTTTGTTCTTCCTCAGCCTTAAAGCAGTCACACATACCTTATCAATAAAGAATGCATGCTTACATTTCTCACACTGAGGTAGCCAGGGAGTTCACCTTTACATCTGTTTCTACTCCAGTCAAAGACTTAAGTTTTCCATTTCTCTTCACATCATGGGCTAAGGTTGTCTTCTGATGCAAAAGTAGTTGGCAAACAACTTCAGCATTGCCTAATCTTTTCACAGAAAGTGGCATTCTACTGAATCCTTCTCCCAGTTCAGAAATTGAGACAGAATGTGTCTCAGAGACAAGGCCTTAAGATGATGGAGCTCAAGGCAACCTGGTCTAGTGAAAGGTGCCCCTGCTCATGGCATGGGGTTTGGAACTAGATGATTTTTAAGGTCCCTTCCAACACAAAACATTCTAGGGTTCTATTATATGATTCTATGAACCCTTCAATTTACAATACACTGCATTCCCTGAACTCTCACTAACCCACAATAATGGAAAAGAGGGTGAGTCACTGCTTTTCTGCAGCCTAATTTATGCACAGTGATACCTAAGCAGGCAGCTAGCCCAAAGAAGGGGTTTGTGTCTCGTTTTTGCTACATTGGCCCCTTAGAGTCAATAGAAAGAGAAGCAGATGCCACAGTGACTGAAGAGGACTAAATCCCCTTGCTTTAAAGGAAGTAGGTTGGTCACTGCAGATCACACTAGAGAGCTAGAAGGAAGGCCAACTCCTCAGGCATTGAAGGTCTAACTTGATTCAGTCTAACACACTCCTGAGGCAAATGTCAGTTTTACTTATGCTGTAAGCAGTGGCTGAAGTAATTCTTAATAACCTAGACATATGAAAATTGCCATAATGGGACCTCCTCCTCACTTATGTGCTCCAGTATCCGCACAGATGAATGATCCATCCTTGGACACCTAGTAACACAGGCTGTCATACATTAAAATTCACATGCATGTCTCAGTCTGTGATGGTGAAGAGCTGCACGCCCCAGTCACTTGAGGAAGCTGCGAGCACAATGCAAAAGCTCATAAGATTTGGACTGATGAAATCTGGAGGATGCATTTGCCCTCCTTTCAAAAGCATCAGGAGATAACATGATCAAAGGAAGAATGCTCTTTAAGCTGTTTATCTTTGCAAAGAATGACCTGATGATGTTTAATGGGATGATTAGGCATAGCTATGGTTTAACGCATATTTAAAAGATTATTTCCGTGATTAACTGATTGTCAGAAAGTATCTAATGACAATGGAAAAGTAATTTCATCAGTGCCTTCAAAAAGATGGTTTGCTCTCATGGTCTTGATATGTAGCTCTTTAATTGGGTCATCTCTTAGTGGTGTCTCAGAAGCAGAATTGTGGGTTGCTTTAAAATTGGATTTTGAAAATTACATTGAAAGGGTCTCTTCCTGATTAGTCTAGCAGAATCAGCAGTCAAAATATTTGAATCTAGGTACCAGAGGTGCTGTTGTTTCTCACATCACTTTAAATATGCCTTTGTGGGATGGGGACAGAAGGGAGGAATGTAGAGGGCAAAAATATACTTCTGCTGAAGTTAAATACAGTACATGGAGCCTTCAGATTTTAAGCCTTGACTTCAGTGTTTAAATGTAGATCACTGAAATTATGAGCTGGTATATTTTATCTTATTGAAAGTCAGAAGATCCAAAAGACTAACCAACATGTATTGAGTATTATGCAAAAGAGCCTGTTATGGCACAAAACACATGATGTAGCCTTCAAATACATATACATTTAGAGGGTGAAACTGAGTCACTGCTACAGGACAAGGTAGAAGCTTTGCAGGAATATGTAAACAAATCCGATCAGCCAGGCACTTCTAAAATTTTCTCCTTTTCCCCAACCTCTTACATATGAAATACTGAAGCATCTTTGATCAAGTGGAAAAAAAACTGAAGGAGTCAGCTTCCATCTCATATCAAACACATGGACTTTGCCATTATTCAGGATTTACATAACACAAATGACCAGACTTATTGTACAGTACAAACCTAGATGTGTAGTTCTAATAGAGCTACTTTCTTGAGTTTCAGGAAATAGAGAACTTAAGGTGTGCAAGTCCATGGCTCCTTTAATAGTTCTCAAGTATTGCTTTTCCTGCAGATCTTGAATTCTCTGACATATTGAAGGGAAAGTGGAGAATTGTGCTGTCTCTCCAGAAAAACAACTCCTTTGTCCCTTTGTGCAGGTTTTCCCACAAGAAAAGAAAAACCAGCCCAGAATTTGGCTTCTATTTTCCTATTTTCAAAAGGGAACTCAAATAAATGAGCTTATAATGAATAATCTGCCAGCAAGCACCACAAATATATTATTTACACAGAACCACACACCAGAATACCTGCATAATCAAAGGTACACCTGCAGCTTTAATTATATATAAATCAGGTTAACAAAAAGCAATAAAAGCACCATGTGTCCACCTTTTTATTTTAAATGCCATGTTTCATTTCAGTCTTTCAGAGCTTTTCAGATACAGAAGTTAATTCTAAGGTTGGCTCTAGAGGTTAGACTGACTAGGCTCTAGGCTGACTGAGGAAACAAAAAATATTTTTTCTCGGCTGATGATCACTCAGAGGACAAATATCTCCAAGTGTTCTTGACTTGTCACTTCTCTGTGATTTTTTGCAGACTCTTAGTTTAGGTGTTTACTCTGAATATTGTATTAAGTGTCAAGAATTATACTGACTGTTGCCTCAGAGGATAAAGGTGTTTCAAGTCACTTTACTATACAACAAAGCTAAAACAACAGGGACAGAGTAACTAGCTCTCAGTACTATTAAAGAACTTCATTAAAACTGAAAATGTTTTTAATCATTAAAACTTTATTTTCTCATTGTTTTTAGCTTCCAGTTTCCTTAGCTCCGATCCAGTTTTTGTGCCTTTTGGTGTTTATACATAGCTTATAGGTCCTTATACAACAGGTGCCCCAGAAAACAAATCTTCAATTTTAAGTTCTAATAACATGCTACATACACAGACAACTTAGCAGCTTTGGCACTCAGAGGGAGGTATAATGAACCTATTGCACTTACTTATGTTACACATTTGTCTTATCAGTCATAAAAGGAAAATATTTTCTATCTTTTCTCATTCTGTCTTCCTATGCAACTAACAGCTAAGTTTGCTGAGGAAACATTTTTGTCCTGCAAAAGTTTGCAATATTTGAAAAAATCAATTCTAAATTGAAACCAAAAAGTCAAAACAAGCTTCACAAATTGCTATTTTCTAAGAATATAAAAGCAAACACTTGTTAAAACTAACTTGCTACCTTTAACTGACTTCTAATCAAAAGTCTTCATGAGCTGAGAAAATTAAAACCATGTTTTTTGCTAATGTCAAATTTTTGTCCATTTCATACTTTTGCAGGAAGAAAAATAATTTGAGAAAAAAAAAGTCCAAATAAGTATCTAGAAAAATGTGTCTCAGCTTGGAAAGAACTCAAGGGACAAACCATCTCATTTCTTCTTGCCTTTAGTGGACTCCAAACCAGGGCTTGAGAGAATGCAGTCCTCAAGCCAGTACTCAGATCACTTTACCCAGTGTCCTCACTAGCTGTGAAGAGTTGACACTGGTTTGGAGCTGCAGCAACTGTGCAGATGGAAGGTATGATAAGAATGGTGAGCCACACACTGACCGGCTGTATGGGAACACACTTATACACTGAATGTACTGCTGAGAGGAAAAAAAAGAAATATTCCAGACATTTTCATTCCCTGGTAAATCCACATTTTCCTTGCCCATAATTTGGACTGGCTTGCTCCTATTAAATTTTTTTATGTTCCCATTTTCTCTACCAATAGTCAGTTTTGAAAAATGAAATATGAAGATGAAATGACCACTGACAGTTTAAAACTCATACTAAGGGTAAATTTTAAGTCTTCTGAAATATAAATTAAAACATTTTTAGGTTTTCCCCAGACTCCTATGAATGTTGATGTTCACATCGTAAAGTTGTCTCCTTCACTTTTTTCTCTGCAAGGGTAAAACTTGAAAACCAAAGAAAAAATGGTTGAAAGCACATGTCTACCGAAGCAGATCACTCTTCAATAACTTTGTCTTCATTAATAACGTTTAATGAAAATCTTTTGAGGGTTAGAGAATTCTTTTCTTTCTTTCTCTTTCTTTCTTTCTTTCTTTCTTTCTTTCTTTCTTTCTTTCTCTCTTTCTTTCTTTCTTTCTTTCTTTCTTTCTTTCTTTCTTTCTTTCTTTCTTTCTTTCTTTCTTTCTTTCTTTCTTTCTCTTTCTTTCTTTCTTTCTTTCTTTCTTTCTTTTTCTTTCTTTCTTTCTTTCTTTCTTTCTTTCTTTCTTTCTTTCTTTCTTTCTTTCTTTCTTTCTTTCTTTCTCTTTCTTTCTTTCTTTCTTTCTTTCTCTCTCTCTTTCTCTCTTTCTCTCTTTCTTTTTCTTTCTTCTATTCCTCTATTCTTCTCCTTTTCTTGTCTCCTTCTCTCCTTCTTTCCTTCTCTCCTTCTTTCCACTGCTCCTTCTCTCTCCCCAAAGGAACTAGGAAAAATAGGTAAATTTTGGAGATTTTCTTTTTTCCTCTTCTTCATCCTTGTGGAAACCTCATCTCTGGAGTCAGTGCTCTTGCTCCCTGTGCTTGGTAGGGGACATGGGCTACTCTCTTACCTACAGACTTTCATTTCTGTCTAGGCCTACATTGTTATAATCAGCTCTAGATTTTGGGTCAGTTCAGGTAGGTGCAAACTCTTGCTCACAGAGATGTAGCACTTGGTACAAGTTTATGCCTCCATAAGGCAGCTCTTGAAATGGACATAATGCTGGTCTTGTCTTTCCTGTGGCTCTGTCATTCTGAACAGACTCAGTAATGGCCACAGAGGTTTTCAGGGTCACTTGTATTGTGAACAGACTAAAATGACACTTTGGGGAGCTGGAGGTAATTTTAGTGTCCTCCTAATACCAACCACTTTGTCAAGGTGGGAAAGTCAGTACTTGGTATTGTCTGTGTTCATTCTTTCAGATTACCTGAAATGTTTGCTTTTTAGCAGGCTCAAGTTCAAAATCTGACAACAAAGGAAGTATTCTGCCCTTTTAAAATTATCTGACTTTTTTTTCTATGTATTCTTTCTCAGATACAACCACAGTGTCCTTATTTGGGCAAAATTCTATTATTGGTAAGGGAGCAAGAGATCAGGACCAAGTCTTCTGCTGGAATGGTAACTTCTCCTATGAATGGTAATTGTTGCATGACTAAGGCTATTCTTTTTCAACTAGAGCTTTTGGCAGACTTCTGGAGGCATTTTAAAGTGGGATGGCTGAGCTGTTCACTCCCCGAGCTGC
The DNA here is from genome assembly GCA_038380795.1 of Pyrocephalus nanus. NCBI lineage: Eukaryota > Metazoa > Chordata > Aves > Passeriformes > Tyrannidae > Pyrocephalus > Pyrocephalus nanus. The sequence goes on from CM076260.1 coordinate 48,028,411, forward strand.
CCACCCCATTGCTGTGGAGGACACTACTAGACTCAGGACAGCATCATCTAAGCTGCTTACCATTCAGATCCTATTTTCAGATGGTCATGTAAGGTAAACCAGCTCTGATTTCAGTTTATCTTAGTGTGTTGCACAAATCACTGTGGCAGTTCAAACATTCCTTTACAGGAGATCCCTAACTCATAGTCAATACCATTTAGAAGATAGGCAAGGCAGACAACTAGAGGCTGTGTTCTGACATCTGATTTTTATTTACTGAAGTGAGTTGGGCAAAGTTCTTATTTCTATGTACTTGTGTTTGGAAGAAGGCTAGATTTCTGAGAACGCTAAGTGGTTCAGGAGCATAACTACTGTAAAAAATTAATCAGACTAGTAGGCCTAAGTCACTTTGGGACAGCTAAGAATTTCACTGATCACAGTTAGAGCACTTTTAATATCCTTCTCTGTTTGCCTTCTAGCATACTGACACTGTTTTATTTATGCTTCATTTATCATGAAAAAAATCCCAATATTCCATGTTGTCAAGACAGTGCTTTCGTCTAGTGGGAAACAACACAATGAATTCACTATTAGGACAACATTTTTGACTCTTCTAGAGGGGAAAGGCAGGATATCCCAAATAAATGACACAGATTTATTCAGCCTCCTCCTCATGATGAAAACTATCAGCTGACTTTCAAACACAGGCAAACTCAGCCCTCACATAACCCTAGTAAAATCAGTGATAGTATTATCAGAGTTGAATATGCTTGTGTGTATTTTAATGCAAAAATATTTACAGATTATGCCTACACTCCATAACCACAGACGTACACTTCTATCCGTGACAAATAAAGTTAAACAAAACAAAACAAAAAAAAAATCCCCTGCCCCCAAAAAAACACAAGAAAACAAAATAAACCCCAAAACAAACAAAAGAAAAGCATCACAAATAAGCTGCATGAAAACTCATCCTGTACAGACTGAAAATCCAACAATCCATTACACTGTCAACTATAAAAATAGAAAGCAAGCCACTTAAAGAGGCTACCTAAAGAACTGATTTTTTTCTCCCACCTCTCAGCACTTAAAGACAACAAAATTGTCAAAACACAGACACTACCCAAACAATAAGAAATAATTTTGTTTTCCACTAATATGCATTAATTCCAAGCTCAAAGTTTTGCTGTGCTCCACAGCAATCAGAGCTCTTCTAAATATTCCAGTAACTGCCTTGGAATCTTAGGGATGAGAAGAGAGGAAAAGACACACTGTGTGTGGACCTTATCATTAATGCTTGAACCCTTCCCTCTATCAAGGTACTGCTTTCCTTGTTTCAAGTGTGTGGTCCATGACAGAAATTCACTTCACTGTTAGATCAAAGAAAGCATTTCAGCTTACACCCCACGGGCATGTATTCCACAGACATATTATTCCCAGTTTACACTTCTATACTTCAAATGTGTTAAGAGCCCAACATGAAAGCTAAAAATAGTTCAGTGTGTATGCTGTATAAATACAAATAATGAGGGCTGCCTTCACTAACTCCTTTCCAAATCTCAAGCTTTTAATAGCAGAGGTAAATAGTCTTCTCATGAAGTTTATCTGCTTTGATGAGACTGAAGAGAAATTCATTCTGATTAAATGTCCATAAGTGATCCTTGTGAAAGTGAATCCAGTGGTATTACCCTCATTTCCTACTGAACTGTAGCTGACCTCTTTCTACCCCTTTGCAATGTGCAAAATTGGCAAACTTCAAAAAAAACCCCAGTTCCCCTAAGTCAATGCAAAGGTCTGTCAAACAAACAGCCTGATCTACAGAAGAGATTTTAGTGTCAGGCCCTCTAACACTTGTGGGGAGAATGAGCTTGTAGAGTCGAGTTCTTTACCTTGCACAGCAAGCAGGAAAGAGGTGCTACCATTCAAACATAAGTCTCTTGATTTGGTTGGTAGTGTGACCTTTGTATAAGACATCTGAAAGCTGCATTGATCTTAAAAAACCCTTATGATTCCCAAACTGCAGAATAATTTAAACATTATGAGTCACATTAATGTATTTTACAGGAAGTTTTCAGTATTACCATCTGCACTTAAGGGAGTCACCTCTGGCTTCCTTCACAGTCCATGGAGAGAACACAGTATTTCTAGTTTCCTATTTGTCTCATGCTAACTCAGAGGTGTGAAATAAATCATGTGGATCATGGCCGAAAAGTGACTTTTCTTCTTCACACAGCCATAAAAAGCACCAAAGAGTGATGACTTAGGATGTAGACATCTACCTGTAAATGTCCAAATATTTTCATCCCAAAACTGTCACTGGATTTTATTCTGGACTAGCAGTAGACTTCAAATCTGTGCTTCTCATCACCAAAGTACAAGTGCAAGCAATGAATGGAAACAGGCCAATTCTTAGGTGAAAAGATCACCCCAGGGCATAAGGGGATTTTGCAATTTCATTTCCATCGCACCTGTCCACATGTCCATGTCCACAAAGGCTCTGTGGTGTTTGATTTTCAGGTAAGAGGTGATCACTTTCAGTCATTATCAATTGTTTAGGGATTTGTGATGCACTGGTTTGTTGCATCATTTTTCAGATTACTCTAAGGCAAGAATATAGCCTCGGTGGCTGGATAAACAGCAACTCAAAAACCTACACAGAAAATGCAGGGTCACATTAGCAAAGTCATAATATTTCCTTCTTCTTTTGTATCCTCCATGAAATGTATTCAAGGAAACATTGACCACAAAAGAGACAGGGTGTGCTCAGTCTCTTCTTGGCTTTGAGAGTTTTCCTTTATAGTGTATACAGTCTAGTTTGCATCCAGCTCTCAATACAGACAAAGTATGATCCCTCAGAATTTCTTCTTGTGAACAGATCTTAAAACCTCAGTTGGGACCACCAGAGTCAATAGGAGTGTTGCGGGAATAGGACTATAAAACTACTGCAATGACAGTAAGCAAGCTTCCTCTTTGTATGCAAGCTTATTTGTTGTGCCTTGCCAATCAGTCAAGAAGGATTTATGCATTGTTGATGAAGAACAGCCTTAGCTAGTAAATCTGGCGTAATATGAATAAACATCTGTTTATAGCTAGACGGAAAAGTCAAAATGTTTCCTAATGGCAACCCCTTAAAAACCATTTCCATTTTGTTTTAAAACAGACAGAACCTTAAATTTCTTCTTTATACCTAAAATTCTGCTTCTAGGTCATATTTGTCGTAATGGTTTCCATTAATTGGTACTACTGAAACATTACAGCTATATGATTTCTTGTAAGTTTGCTAAAATCTTGTTTTGTACTTCTAGAATCACAAAGCAATCTAGGTCCCAAGCCTTGTCTGCAAAAAGATATGTGAAATGACAAACTGTTACTCCTGTGCTTTCACTCCTGCTTGTGTCCGCCTTCCCTAAAATAATTATATAAAAGAAAATATGCTACTAAAGTCTACATGCAACTTTATTGACAGGAATATGTGCAAGTCCTTCCCCTGATTGCAGTAACACAATACTTTTCACATAATTTACCTTGTACAGTGCACTTTGATCGACACTTTGCAGATGAGAAAGCAGGGTGCAGTGCAGTGAAGCAAAATTATTTGCCCAAGGTCAAGCAGGAAATGTGTGACAAAACCAGGAACCGATCTGTTGATTCCTCACTCCCAAACTGTACCTATCTTCAAGTCTAAATATGATTTCTCACAATGTGAACAATACCATATTTGAGACTTGATCCTTTAAATCCCTAGTGGATGAAAAGCAATACATACCATTATTTCCATTTCTAAAATATAAGACTGAAAGAGGAAACACTGTGCAGATGGTAAATAGTTCAAAGGTCTTATCATCATGCCTTTCCATCAGTGAAGAAATGATGAGGCTGGAACTTGGCATGATTTGTACTTCTGACAATGAAGGGGAAAAAAAGCACATCAAGAAGGACAGTAATTTGAAGTCCAGTGGTATTTGATGCACATCTATCTGGCTCATGTCACTCAGCTCACTGACAAATATAAACAGTGATCATCTGCTAACAGTTAGCTCAGTCTAGACATAGTATGCTCTTCATTAGCTAATTGTTCACACCTCTCCCCATAGGCTACTAGAGGGCAAGACAGCAAGAACAGAGGCAGAACGTGTATCCGTGCAGCATAACTGACTTAGTAAATGAAAGGCAGGCCCTTTTGCACTGCACTGTTAACCTGTCAGGTAACTCAGCAATTGGGTAACCTCCTCAGGATCTCTGAAAATCATCATTTGAAAGCCTGACATAACTGTCCACCTCTCTTCATGTATGAGGAATTTACTGTGCTTAGGCACCTTAGCAGCACTTCCTGGCACAGAAGTTGTCTGCTTTTGTGCATAAGGGAATGGAAAACAGGAACAAAATTGTGAAGACACTGTAGGACTCAATAGCTCAAGCTAAGCCATATGAAATCGGTCTCATAGTTTTGTAACTATCAAAATGCTGCATGTATATAATATATATAATGTATTTAAATTAGGATTACTGTGCTCTATCCCAGAAACTAAAGAAATACTGTGTAAATCTAGCTCCTCTGAAGCATTACAGATCGAGGAACACAATCTACAAAATTATTTCTCTTTATACAGGAGTTTAGTTTTATTGCATGGATTATGACTGGTGTTAGAAATTTCTCAGTGGAACAGTTCATTTCATTAGAACAAAAGCATTTCCTGAGACACATGCCTGAGTGAAGCAAGGAACTTGAATTTAATTCTCCTGAAGCCTAATAGGTACTCCTTACTCTGGAGAAAGATTTTCTTGCAGCTATCTGGTAATTGCGAAAACTTCTGTTTAGTTAATTAAAAAAGCACTTTGATTATATATATTAGATGTGGGGAGATCTCATTCTCATCTTATATGGCTGATGACCCTGACTTGCAGCCTGTATTGGATTTAACTGGTGAGTGTGGAGGTGACAATTCGTGCTGCCCATCTCACTTCTGATCATGCTGCCTTTCTGTCCTTCTCACAGGAGCAGTAAGCACAATATATGTTGGCTGCTCAGCCACCCTTATTTGCAGCCACATATAACCACAAACAACCATCAACTTCTATTCACGTTAGCCACCTTGGGAGGTAACACCAAGCCACAGAATGAGATGACACTCACAGGTCTGATAGCAAGACAGGTAGGTGAAGGCAGAGGTTTGTCATTAAAAACTGGCCATAGGGGCTGATGAATGAAAGAGAGACAGAACACAACTTGAACATGTATTTTAGATATTCTGTCTACATTGCCTCTAGAGTTGGTTCCTGTCTGATATGAACAATTTTTAATCTCAGCATTTCACATTAGTTTTCTGTCTCCAGGTTCTAGTTGTGTTTGGTCAGCACCAGTGCCACCAAAATCTGAAGCAGACACAAAGTTTATTAAATATGTCCCTGAAATAATAAGAAAAAGGCTCGGTAATACTGAAAGATTTGATAATGTTAACAGGAAGATAGGAAATACCATTTTAATTAATGGTGTCAACTTTGTATGGGTACAGGCTGCTTTGAAAGGAAAGCAACAGCAGCAACCATAACTGGGGAAAAAACATCAGGGAAATAGAGTAATAGAGTAAGACTCTTCACCAGCCCATGAAAAGCCACAGAAAACTAGGACCAGATGTCATTTGACTGGCTCACACAGGCACTGCCACAGCAACTGGCTGACCCCTGGTACTTCTACACCAATCTGATTGACTAGCTGGTACAATCCTATGGCACACCTCACACCTTATATGCCTCAGTCTGTTTCAACACTCATGCTTTTCATGAGACTCTCTTTTTAAAGTGCACAGTCAACTGATTCTCGGTCATCTCTGAAAGCCAATTCTAAGCTTTGTACAAATGTGTCTTCACTGTTTCTGTACTCACCGTGAACGTGTCTTGAAACACATCCGCCCCCAAAATGCAGCAAATGCACGGAGCTTTTCATGAAAATAAAATACTGCGTGAGTTTTAGGCCTTGCCTAGAGTAAACTATACATGCTGTAGCTATCTTGCTCCTAGCCTTCTGCTTTGCCACCTAGGTTGCCCCCTTGTTCATTGATGATGGCTGTTGCATCTTCCCCTTGACAAGATTAACTTACTGTATTTGCGTATAAATGTGTGTACACAACATACTGCACGTGTGTTGTATACACACAGTGTACATTTTGGGAGTGTGTGGTTTAGATAGATACAGGGAAATGTGCAATAGCTCTGATCTGGAAAGCATCACATAGCAAGGCCATTTATCTGCTTTAACATTCCTATAATTAAGTCAAGTGATCCATTGTATGGGAACCAAGAAACTTAAACTGTTTATTATTTTCAGCTCTTTGATGTGAGTGTGAATTTTACTGGCCAAATATTTTAAAGGTTATGCTCATTTTATCATAATTTTCATTTTAAATGATTTTTCTTTTAGGGTGTTTTCTCCTAAAAAAAAGGGAAATATAAGAAAAATAAAGAGGAAAACCAACTATTTTAAGAAGTACAAAACAATTAGGCTTAACTAATACACTGGCATTTAAAAAAATAAAATTTTGTCTGATTAAAGCAGAACTAGGCTTGTTCTGTATTTGATACAGTGGGGCACTGCTTTTGGCATTCACACAAAGCCATATAAGAAACAGATCTTTTATTACAGCGAAGGTAACTCCATTACATGCAATCTTACACAGTCAACATTTACAAAAAACCCTAGACTTTTTAGAGATGCTGTTTTGCTCCAGCCAAACTGTGCACAAAGAAAATTCTTCATATGAAGAGACTGTGGTCACAGTTCTTCACAGTACATAGTTTGCTATTGCCCTAAAATACCTGGCAATGGGAAGAATTATTAAAATAGTTACATGTAATACAACACACCTGGAATACTGTTCTAACTTGAAGAGTTCAAACTGACTTTAAGAAACCCCACAATCAAGGAAGAGGGCAATATCAAAAAACCACAAGGTTAATTTTTTCTGGATGTTGCAATCATTCCTCTCTAGCTATTTGCTGAAGGAGGGGTAGCCTTTGCTTAAACTCCAATCTCCTTTCAGAGCAGAAGTAAAACATTTCAAATACAGACTCTCTCTATATTGACAATCTCCTGAACATATCAGGAACATCACCCAATAAGGACCTTGTCCTTCATTATTTGACTGTTTCTAAACCATCACTTAATTTGAAGCCAGCTACTGAAATATATTTCTGCCTTGATTTGGCTTGGCTCTTAAAAAGAACAGTCTCTCTCCCTCATTATACTAATTCTCAGTTTCAGAGGAGAAGTCAAATATCAGGATAAACATAACATGTTTTATTCATGCAAATCCCTTTTTTGACAGCTGGGTAACTAGGTGCATTTCATTTTTAATAAATTTAACAAAGATAAGCACAAAATAAATAACGTTTGTAGGGCTGGCCTAAAACTGGCTAATTCAAGTGTCTGAAGTGAAACAACAAACAGGGAATTTGAGATTAATGGCTGACAGTCTGTAGCTTACACTGAAGTCAAACCTGATCCTCATTCTTATAAGTAAATATTTCCCAGAAATGCATGGATTGTCTCTGGAGGTTTCAGCGCTACACACCATTCTCTCAAGACACAATCTGCATCCCTCTCTCATCCTTTTCATATCTTGTGTTTTTTAAAGCTGAGAAGACTAGTTTGTGCAAGGGAGATTTCATGTCCAAACCTCCTGTCCAGTAACTTTAGGATTCAATAAGAATCACCTGTTAACAGACAAACATAACTTTTGCACTGGCAAGTTCTGGCTTTTTTCAGTCCATTAACTTCTGTGCAAAATGCCTTAGGCTTCACTGAGTATTTCTCTTCATAGTGTAAATTATTCCTGCTGTAGTTACCATTCTATGGCAGATTAATACTACAAATCCTTTATAATTAGGATTTGGTTGTAAGCCTAATTGCAAAAAAATGTATTTACTTTATCTTGAGAGATTATACTATGCAGCTCATGTTTTGCCAATAATAACAGAGGAACTTACCCTCTATTCTCACAATTGATCAAACAGCAACCTACAGTTTATTTATACTTGGGTTTTTAGGAGATTTAGTGACTGCAGTCTAGAACCTGTTTCACCTAAATAACTGTATATAATTCATATATGCCTACATTCTTGATACAAACAAAAGTCATCTGACCAGCTTATCATATGTTCATAAACTATCATAAAATTAAGTCAGTGTACAAACAATATGAGGGCTAGTCTTAAATAGGAGAAGATAAAAAGATATCTTAAATCTGTTCCCTGTACATGGTTCAATTTTATCTGGACCAAAGTAGAGCTTCCCATTCTGTGAACACAATTTGTATATTCTAAACTCCATGCTCAGCAAATTATGTACTCAGTTTGCCACGTACTTGTAATCATCACATTTTGGAATATGCTTTTCTGTTATTGGCCTTTATTAGGCCAATATTAATGGCCTTTCCACTGTAGCCATTGACAAATTTCCTCTGATCTCAGTAAGGCATCCACTTGCTTATTTTTACCACTGTATATGCATTTTCTAGAACTGCTGAATTATAGAATGTATGGTATGGAAAATTATATTTATGTTCCATAAATTAGTTCCATATTACTCTGAGCTGCCTTTATACATTGTCATTTTTATTGCTTCCACCACTTTTTATAGCACTGTACTAACCATTTTGCTATGTGAGAGCAAGTCCTGGGAAATGTTTGACTCAGAAATAAGACGGAACTTTTACCAGAACTCAAAGTACATATGGCACACAACCTCAACATCTCAAAAGCTTGTTATGTCAAGAAATTACAAGGGTCTTTCCAGCAGTTCTTGTTAACAGGACTCTTTTTTATGTTGACAGGCAATTTTAAGCAGCAAACATATTTGTGGGAGCTTGTCTTTTAAAGGATAGGAAAAAAGGGTTACATATAAAAAATTCCTCATTTCAAATCATGCAAATAATTGGCTCCATGGGGTACTTATTCTAGAGAGAATTTTCACAGTGTGAAAATTCTGTTAGTACCCTCTGCAAGAGGGTACTAACAGACTTAAACTGAGAGGTAAAACAGTCAGAAGGAATGAGAAAGTAAGCCCTATAGAAAACTGGAGAAATGTTAGGCCTGCATGTTTTGCAGTAAAAACTATTGAAACTGCAATCAAACTGAAGAAAGCATTCAACGGGTTTTTTCTCATGACTTCTGTAACACATGATCTTCTAAGCAAAAATCTACTTAGGGCTGCCATACTGCAAACCTTTCCAGATTACTGCTGTCTCACTGAGATGGCTTGTAAAATCAAACTGGCTGAGCAATTTTTAAACAAATCCATGATTTCACAAGTAAAATGCTGGGACATATTCACTTGCTGCTTTGTGCTGCTGGAATAATGCAGAGCAGTCAACTGAGCAGATGAATGCAGCAGAATTTGAGCTGCTAATCTGAATTGAAGACCAATTAATTGATGGTTTAATCCATGTTAGCTATTTTAGCCAAGGTTTGCCTGTATCAAAGATGTACTGTTGGGGAATTCAATCATATCTTAATACTATTCCCAGTGGAAAAGACTCCATCTTTTTTTTTGCGTTTCTAGAAGTGAGCATATGATTACTCCAGACACTTTTGTTACAGCATTATACCAGGCTCTGTGCAAACACAGAGGAGTTGAGATGAAATCCTCCCCCTCTCAAACATGCAAAACTTTTGTTCTCTAGTCATTATTGATAAGAAGCAAGAGAGTAGTTGTAGGGAAGGGAGAATAAAACCTAGTTTTCCCACCTGAACCTAGAAAATCCTTAAAGAGCTCAGACTCCTGTGTTTGGAAGGAGTTATGGGAAGAACAAAGTGCCTCAGTGTACCCCTAGATGTTGCAGAGAGGAGACCATGTGTTGGAAGCGATGTGCACTCTTGCCCTTCCTTTCAAGAGGAGTTGACCAGAAGTTCCCTGAGTGTTGCTGGACTGATGTGTAATAGTGTCAGCATTTCTGCTTTCCATTTATGTCTTCAAAAAGAAATCAGGACATAAGTGTGTATTGATTCTTTGGAAAACTGCTGTCCCCATAAGAAAAACATAGAGTGCCTTGACAGAGAGCATCCTGGAGCAAAGGCACAGCTGACCTACCTTCCTGCCATAGTCTACAATTTTAATTTAAATAAAATTTTACCAAACTCCCAAAGTCCTTTAGGAAGAAACTTCTCCAAAAGAAAGATGGCCTCCTAATTGTCTTCTGAGGCCCACTGAGTCTATGACAGCTCAAAGTCTTAGGTGATCTTGTCTGATTCACGGCCTGGTTTCTTATCACACAAATTAGGCAAATTTCTACCTAATGTGTGTAAAAATTTTCATACAGACAAAGCAAGCTGAAATTTTTAAAAATAATAACTGATGAAGATTTTTCTATTGTTTTTTTATTTCCCTATGTCTGTCCTTATTTAAGAACTATCTGGTTTTGTTTCAGGTCTGATTTCAATATTTTTGCTCTAGGACTATGAAAATGAGTTCAAAAATATTATCTTTTTCTTGTTTTGTTTTTTTTCCATAATGCAGGCATGGCACAGACATTAAATGTTCCTTTTTAATCTTTGTGATAAATCACTATCCTTAGAGACAGTGCTTGAATACTGCGATCATAACCCTGTCCAATTTGTAATACTACATTCCTAAACTCTGATCAGATTCTAGGGATCAGAGGTCAGATGGACTTAACTGATCAACAAGAGTCACTGATTGATTTACCTCCTTTGTAAGAATCCTTCACTATGTGTTTTTTCAAATCAATTGGAAATCATCAATACAGTTCCCTACACTGTTACATGTATATCTTTAAACTACAACCATATCATGAGGTACCAAATTATTGAAAATTCTAGGAATAGAAAGTGAGGTAAGGTCCAGAAAACACAAACATAAAGCTGGGACAAAGAATCATCCTCTCAGATTCATTCATGGATTTCTAATTTAGCCACTCTTTGTATTTTATAATTTTAAAAAATGCAGGACCTTGTACGCAGTCTTTCACATTCAAGGATGTAACAGATGTGATGATGTAAATTTATCACCTGATCCAGCTGAAGATGGTCCTGCTCATTGCAGGGGAGGTTGGACTAGATGACTTTCAAGGTCCCTTTGAACTCAAATCATTTTATGATTCTATGATTTTGTGATCCTATAATTCTATCCCAGGACTCTTAAATGGAGCTGATGAACTGGACCGATCAGATACCTTAGGCAGCCTATGGTAAACATGTTTGGCTTTTTGAAAGGGGAAGTTTGCAAGGTAAACCATGCAGAATTACTATTTTTCTTGCCCAGTGTTTGTTCTTGTGAGGACTTTTCCTACCATAGGGGTTCTCTATGGAACACTCTAGTGCCCAGATTATTTTCAGTTTTCAAGAAACTTGCGACAATTATGAGATAAAACTGAAGGCAAGTTATCTTTCTATTACAGGTATAGCCAGCCAAGTACCTATTTTACTTAAGATGCATCTGCAAAAACAAATACAGAATGATGGCAATAATTTACCACTACTGTGACTTAACAAAATGGGTAGATGAAGCCTGCTGAATGTCAGCATCTTTTGGATTAATACAAATATTCACATCAATCAGTGGTATTTATTTTCTCCTTCCACAAAGAGAAAAGATGAAAGAGAGAAAATGAATATACTAAAAAGCCTAGATTTAAAATGAAGGAAAGCTCAAGGATTGTTCTTTAAAGTAACCCACAAATTCTTAAAGAACATTCCACTCTGTATGTAGAGGAATTTCAAAGCAAAACAAAATAAATCTTTTTTTATCATTTTCAGAAGTATAAAATGTGGTATCTGACCACATTCACTAGAGTTACATTCTTTTGTACTTTATGTCTCCACTTTTATGCATTATTCCACAAAGAATCAATTTTAGCACCACTGATGGTTTAAATTCAGCATAAAAATAAAATTCAACAAACATCATGGCAGTGCACCAAACATTTAATGTCAGGTTCCCTTATGTTCATTATTTTGTTGAAGCTTCCCATCCACCAGTTAGACAATTTTGGAATACTTTCTTTGGAATCAAAAATAAATCTCTTGTGATAGGTATTGTTCTGTCAGAAGGATTGTTCCTTCATATACCAACCTCATTATGTGTACTTGTTTATATACGTGTGTGTGCATTTTTTCAGTTTTCTGTTATTACTCACTATCTTCATAATTAAGCAGTTTCTTTCTATTAAGACTTTGCACTTAATACGTAGTTCTGCACATGGAACCATGCAGAGGGACAATCTATTTCCCAGGAAGTCTACAAAGCTCTCTAGAGTCAGCCTGCAAAGACTCTAATCACAGGAGTGAAACCTTAAATAAGTGTGAGGAGGCCACACCAATTAAGGCAGGAAACAGAGTGTTTAGCATTACCCAGGGGCTCAGGAGGAAAAGCGGAATGACATGAAAAACAGAAGGAATCGGAATGCACGGGTGGAGTGAGCTGAAGAAGATGTCGTTGCTGCTGCAGGCTACGAGAAAATTGCAAGAAATAAAATACTTGAGCCCCACCATGACCTTTAATTCTGTGCTCGGTGTAGACTCCTTGCCTACACTGAAGACTCTTATGATCATGATGAGAATCAGCAAGTATTATGCAAGTGACTCTCGTGACAGACATCCTAAAAGCAGTATGGGCGTGATTTTGACCTGTACTCACAAAATCTATAGAAACATAGCTTCATACATTAACATTAATGTATTCATACAATAACACATTAATGCAGCTATAAAGCTGTAAATATCTATTAGAGGTATTGCATGTTTATTTTCAGCTCTCTATAATTCAATATACAGTATCTATACACTGACAGCTGACATCCAGGGCAAATAATTACACACTGCTTTCATGACACTAGACCTTTGCCAACGTAAGCTGGTGGGCATTACCTCCATTAAAATATTTGCTCTTAGAAATCACACTTTTAGTTGTCACATTCTTCAGAATTTGTTTGCTGTCATGACAATTGTATTTGAATAGGAATTCAATCATGGCCAAACAGCAGCAAAAACCTTTTAACCATTGAGGTCTTGAAAAAACACAGCCACAATAATTTGTTTCAATATCTACTTGTTTATTTTAAGACTTTAGGACAAAAGTTTTCTGTAGAGTCCAATTGCTTCATCAAAATAGCATGATTTTGAGCTATCTGCCGTCCTACACATTCTTGAAATTGCAGAATAATGAATGGTATTGCCACAGACTAAGGCAAGTATAATCTGTAAAACATTTTTTGGGGTGAAATATATTTATGACTCATTAATGTTTACTGCCATGCACTGTATACTTCAAAGCACAGAGCTGGTCCTGGAAAGTTTTACAGCATGAGGTGTGAAATCCGAAATACCACAAGGATAAACAGCTAAGCCTGGAGTTGTCTGAATCCACACAACTCACTCTGAATGGAAAGGACCATCTACGCAAAACTAAATAATAGCAAAAAAGACTGTAATTTCTTACTGCAGTGAATGGGATCCTTAATAATGTAGTATGCAGACAGCCCTCTGATTTTGTCATTTAATTCAATCTTGCCTTACTTGGGGTGCCCTGGTCTATGTGTAAACAAACACAGGCTTTTTTTCTAAAATCATAAAGCAAGGGCGGATTAAGCAGGAGGCTAGAAAGCTGGCTAGGAATCAATGCTTTGCAGCTCTCTATAAGTCTCTGGTGTTGTTTAGCTTTGCCTGTGTCCATCAGGACTGTAAGTCATTGCATCAGTGGGGTATGAGTGATACGAAATCATATCATTGCTGGTTCAGGGTCATTACAGTCCATAATTTGTAGTATCACATTTGCAACAGGTATAATTCTGGATTCCTTAAGTCGTTTGTATATACTGACAGGTTTTGCTTACCAGCTGATTTTTCATGGCCTCATTACTTTAAAACTATATCACAGTTTCACTGGACTTTAATGTTTGAGCTATCACATTTAGGTGAGGATTTATCTTCTCTAGCTTCAGCATTTTTCAGTATAACATTGATGCCTGGCAATCTCTTCCAGCCGGTGCAATGAAAACTGTCTGGATGTACAGCATACAAAGTATTTTTGTACAGAAACATCCTTCCAGTGCTCATCAGGCCAAAAGCTATTTCCTCTCTGTTTACTCACACTCCATGGAAATGAATGAACACTGCTATTAAAGGAAAGCTTTTGCCTTAAAGGGCAGTCTTTTTTTTAATTTTATTTTACATTTTTTATTTTTTCTTCTCAGTCCTCTATCCTTAAACATACATAATTTCAGGAATACCTGCAGGTATACTGTAAGGAAGTGCTATTGTCTAAAGCACCTTGGTAGGGTTGTATTATGTGTGAACTGAAAACTAAAACACAATATAGCACGTGCTGCTATATGTGCTGTGTGCGAATATATACATAATGCTCAGAGTTCATCGAGTCTGAGACTGCAAATGCACAACAATCAGGCCAAATCAAGTTGTTTTAAAAGAGGGTCCAGTTTCTGTATCAATTTCCTCTTGTTCCACACAGATTGTGCTTTTCCAAAATCAAAACTTACTGTAATGTTCTGCTTCTGTCATGTTTCTCTCTTTTTAAGGCTGATTGTTGAAATACAAACAACCTCCTGATTTCTTCTGTATCTGAAAGGTATATGAAAAAGTGGTACCCATAGTGGAATTTCTCAGCTTCTACAGTTAAAGTCAGCTGCTTAAGGCTGTTTAACACAATTAGAGCCAGATGCTCTCAATCATGTACAAAATTCCTTTGATATCCATGAAGACTAAAAAAGAAACTTGTTTTCTTTTTATAAGGAATTTCAAAAGGTTTGCTTTCCAAGGCTGACTTCTAACTTTCTAAGGGGTCTCACAAATAAAAAAGTTTTCCTTCAGCATCCATTAACATTTAATGTCTCTATTTTTTTTCTTTTTTTGAAACAGTGTAGAGCACAAATTAGCAGGGGCAAATAAACAACTTCTTTATGCAGGTACAGGGAAAACACCAGTGTGGCAATGTTTTGTGACACCATCATGGAAAGTATAGATAGAAAAGGCCACTGATGTAGGATGCTGCTATTTTAGTTGTTATAATGAGAATTTTGTCTTACTTAATAAAAGATCTCCTCCAATTAAAACTGCTAAGATAAAATAGAAGTGAAAGCCACACAGGTTTCAGGCTTTTCGCTTTAACTTTCATAAGTCCATAATAATGTGAACTCAGTAGAATCACATCATTGCAAGTCTGTGTAAGAGAAGGCTCAGGTCTAATGTGCCAGCTGTGAAATAAGGGAATAATAATTAACAGAAAATAAAAATGTATAAGTGTAAAGACCCTTCAGGTAACTAAGGGGTCATCTCTGGAAAACATAGATTTCAAGCAGTTATCATCTGCCCTGAAGTTTACTTTGATCCAGTGTCCAAGACCACTCCCCACAAACAAAAACACACTGTGTCGCTGTGTCACAGTCATTTTGTTGAAAGTTTGGCCTACATTTGATGGATCATGAGAACAGGTTTATCTAAACTGTGAGACTGGCATTGCTGTGGATAAGTGCTGCAGATGCTGGCTTCCCAGTGGAGAAATGAGATCCAGCACAGGGGCCAACCAATGAGCCTGGAGCAAAAAAAAGCCCAAAACTGCCACTAGGAGACCAGGCAAGTTCATCTGCCAGAGTCCTGTAAAGCAGAGATGCATATGAGTATGCAAAAACCTCTATCAAATGATGGTACGTTTAGAGATGGGCTTGAACTGCTGTGGCTCCCAACCCACTCATCTTTGAAACATGTTTTATTTAACTGCAGACATAATTCGTCTGTAGCTACTAGGTAGAATCAGTTCTCATATTCAGTTTTAAAGCACCAATCACACTATAGCAGGCGTTATAAAACTATTCAAAAATCACAATATGTTTAATTTAAAGTAATGCTTATGTGGAATTAGGTTTATGTGGGTCTTGGAGGGTTTTTGGTGGAGTGGATTCGGCAAGGTGTCTAATGTAATTATCTCCAAATAATTGCACCTATTGCTCATCCATACTCAAAACTAAAGCAATATTTGTTTACTGAATTCAGAAGTTATTGATATGGTAGAGCAATCATAATATTTATTCATTTTAACATGTAGCTCAGAGATTGAGGAATTTGAAGCCTGACAGGGGAGGTACACAGATTCTTTTGAAATGGACAGCCTTTGAAACACTTGTAATGGGATAAAGTGATACCAAAACACTTAGAAGGGTAAAGCATCAGACAAAAATATCTATGTCTATCAGCTCCAAACATATAATTGTAGAAGAATTACAACTATGTCTTCAATGAGATTTTATGACTAGGTCTGATTAAATTCTAGCTCTGATTGCTTAAATCAGTTAGAAGGCAGGAAAAAATGTTTGAGAAAAAATAATTTCAGAATTTTTAAGAAATTTCACTGAAGAAGAGGATGTGTTATTGGCCTGTTCTGAGCTTCGTATTTGATTTGCATTTTAGAATTTTATCCTGAATTCCCCTATTTTATTTCTAGTTCTTCTGTGGGAAATCCCAATTCAGCCCTGCCACACGGCAGCCCAGTTCATGTCCTGCCCTGGATGCACATCCACTGTGTGAGGTCCCATTGCTTTAGACTGATTTACAGAAGTCACAATGTGACCTGCTGCAGATCACTGTTTGACTTAAGGCTTCAAACAGATGCCTTCATTCTTTGACAGGAGGAAAAAACACAGCACGCTGAACACAAGTTACCAGCACAGCAGACATATGCCAGCATATGCCATGCACTGTCATTTCTGGGTAAAGTCACTACCTCAGAAAAGTATCTCTCCCCTCCTTACAAAATTAAGAAATATTTAAGTGAAGCAGTAGTTTAGAAAAGGAAATGTTCTTAAATTACTGCTGGTAGAGGAGGGACAAAATCTTGTACTCTGTCTTCTACAGCCACACACCGCATCAAAGAGAAGGAACAAATGATGACATGAAATTGCCTGAAAGCTGTAGTTTTCTAGTACACAAGTCAAGGTTAGTTGATTTTGAATTTTTTTTTCCTGTAGAGAAATAAGAAAAATAGCTAGTGTTTTCTCAATAGAGAAACAAAAATGAGCATTTTTACCTTTTGTTTTTAATAGGTAAATAAGAAAGCTCACTTATTTTGTGCTCAGCTAATAAATAACTGGGAAATTCTGTGTTTTAAACATGCTGCACCTACAGAGAGGAAAGAAAGTCTCACAAGAAACTGAACTCAGCCCACTTCAACAGCTGGAGAGAATATTAGTTAACAAGTTTCAGGAGGTGGCATTTGCATGTCTCCAAGTAATAATTCACAGGAAAGCACAGTTTGTTATGTAAGGTGATTGCTCATCACAGCTCCCAGAAAGATTAAAGGTTGCTTCTTACTTTCACACACCTTTACTCTACTACTGCCACCTTGAAAAGGCACAGTTGGACAATTCTTTTTTTTTTTTTTTTTTATATTAAAGTGCCAAAAGTAGTTTCAGGCAGGGAATCCATTTTCACAGAGATACCTGTATTAACACTGAATTAAAATTCTGAGGGACAGACCTTCAGAGGAAGAGTTGCCTCCAACATTTCCTCCATACAGTGTCCTGGCTGTTGCAAATCCTCCTTACAAACCACAGGCTTTCCCTAATCCAAAGCACAGGGAATTCGCCAACCTAAACCCCATCTTTGGAAACAGACATCCAACTTCTAAGCTTACCCATCATCACTTTGCTGAAGTCTCATTCTGGATCTGGTCCATTACACTCATATGCAAATGCATTTTGTAAAATTTTCCTATCAGGATGGTAACATAATCTTTCCCTTTAAAATGTAGGCAACAGAACATTTTAATATTTCCAGAATGAGAACAACATACATAACTATGGAAAAGAAATTGTATCATGTTCTTGACATAACCCTTTGAGCCACCTAAGGCATTCCCTATGTATGATTTGGAGTTGAGTGCTTTACACAGAAGTTTGTTTTGTTTATTTTGAATATGTGTTGTTTGATTAACATTTTCTCCAATACTCTTTTTTGATCTCTTTGCCAAAATGTGAGTGACTACATAGGGTGGAAGCAGTGAAGAATCAAAGACCTGTAGAAGCATTGTAGCAAATGAGACTAAAATGCATGGAACGGTCCAGGAGAGTTTAAGGATTTCTTGATGTGAGAATCTAACAACACACTGTAATTCAAACCTTTCAGAGGAGGAGGCTAGCCTTTTCCTGAGAATGACATTGGAACAATTCATGCCTTGAGACCTTTTAGATACTTAAACAAGAATTGCATATATTGAAGTTCATCCTTCCTGTGGGACCATCTATCAGAGAGATTGCCACCTCTGCTTCAGAAGCACAGTACCCACCTATTCAGTGGTACCAGACCAAAGGGTTGAACTTATGTCAAGATAAATCCTGCTGAGTTGAGAGGACTACACATCCTCATCGACCCACATCTGAGGGGGAACTAGTCTCAAGTATTTAAATCAGATGTCCATGAAAATATAGCAACAAACCCTATCTATGTGATTGTGCTATTAGGTCTGTGCTACTATTGTAGCTTTTATGATGTCATTTCTTTGTAAAGAAATTATGATCTTTAAAATAGTAATAATAAAGACAGTTTTAGGATGCTGAAGAGCAGTTCTGGAAATGTTTTGTGTTTGCAGCTTACTCACTTCAGTCTCTATTGAATATTAAGCTCTTTTTAAATCCTTTTAACTTCCTCTGTCCATGCAGTGCTTACAAACTGCATGGCTCTGGGACTGAATCAATATACTCAACTCAGAGAACTTTCCTGTAAAATTCTGACACAGATGAGAGGGAAGCAATTGCATCTAATAGTTTATGTAGATACTCTTACAGTTGCCAGACACTGTAGTCAGCAGTGGGCAAGCAAAAGATCCCACACTTTCTAAACTTGGAGGAAATGTCTGTCTATTCAACATTCAAATTCACATCTGAGCTCTACTGAACATGTGTTACTCAACTCTGAGTGGACAAACAAGAACTATTTTCCTGTTTCTTGGATTTTTTAAGAGAAGAATAAAAACGTTGCCTTGTTCTTTGTCAGACTACAAAGTACAATATGAATATTTAAATCTCTAATAACTCTACAGTGCTTCAAGTTCATCCTGGCCTACAGGATAAATCATGATTTAAGAGAAGGCACACCCAAAATAGATCTGGTTCAGTGTACCTTGCAGAAAAAAGCTCAGCTTACTGTGTGTAATTTAAATAACATACACTGATGCTGTTCTGACAAAATTCCTAGAAACAGTCATTAAGGCATAACAGTTAAGTGGTATTCTTGGGGCTTTTCCTGACGCATCCCCTGCAAATGCAGAGTTGAGTAACACAGACCCAAACACCGACCTTAACAGCTTAAGGAAGGAGCATCTGACCCAGCCCACACTCCTGACAGTCTCTTCTGCCGTACCTGTAAAGTCACAAGGAGAGATCAAAGTTGTGATACTGCTGCAGTCCCTGTTAACTATCCCTCAGGTATAGAAACGGGCGTCAGAAGCTGGAAGGTCATCACAACAGCAGCAAAGGCTCTGGACAGCAGCATATTTTGGAGTTGGTTGCGGTTTTTTTATTTTTTAATGTATCATTAATTGAAACTGTTTAAATTCTCCCTGTTCTCCTAAGTAGCAAAATATTAGCGATGTGGGATAACCTTATGAGTCACAAAAAAAATTGACTCGGGTAGGAGAAACACTGTTACAATGAGAATGACGGGTATCCTGGAAGATAATGATGAGATGCCCTAACTTGGTGACCACACACCCACTGTGATCAGAGTAGCACCATCAGGTGGCAAGTGCACCCATGCTCATCACCACAGCTGCAGTCTTACAAGGAGAATGCAAAATACCACCGTTCAGTCATGCTCAATCATTGAGCAGCTTTACTCTCTGTAATGACATGACTGAGGCAATTATTTGATTAAAATTCTAAAAAAAAAAAAAAAAAAAACAAAAAAAAAAAAAAAAACACTAGTATAAAAATCACTGGGCTTTTTTTTACTTTTAAAGGAGCTTTTTGCTGCTATGGCTTACAGTACTGAAATAGCAGGGAATACAATTAAAAGTTATGTAGGAATATATGCTGTAGATTTGGGCCCTGGAAAAGGCAGCAGAAAATCATAAAAAATTCTATCCTTAAGTGAGAGGGTTTTGCTCTGTTTCTTGTGGAAACTATTTTGCAGCTGCTGACCATTTGTCTGAATTAACAACAGATCTTTATTTCTTCTTGGTCTGACAGATTGTGTATGCTGGACTGCTCCATAGGATTTTTTCCTATGCATCGTGGCAGTGCATGTGCACATTAAATTTTTTGAGGGGGATGGGAAAAGACAGTCAGATATCATTTGCTGAATATTGTATTCAAGGAATTTTGAAGATTTTCAGCATTACACAACATTTATAAACCAGCTCCACTGACTGCAAATTTTATTTTGAATTTAACTGCTCTCTGAACATCCCGAGGAAACAACTGGCAGCCTGTGGAGTGTCACATTAAATGACTGGTATTTAAGCTTTAAAAATTGTCATTAGACTTCCCCATTAGCTTTTGCTATTAGTTCAGCTGCACCAGGCCTAGCAGCAGAGGGAATCCTGGAGCAGGCATGTTGCCATAGTATCATATTTAGCAACATAATAATTAAATATGCTGAAAATAAGAGATTCTACTAATTGGCACAGTACTGAGAGTGTAAGATGAAGCAGGGCTCCCAATGTCAGTAACTGATTCAGAAGAAGTGGATATTTTTATGTGTATGTAGTGTAGATAAAGAATTTGTCACAGCACCACCCTAACTCATTTGCAGGATATATCAGTGGCAGGCTCCTTATCTGTACTGGTCAAAACAAAAAGCTGTATTCAGTATTGAATCTATGTGCTGAAGTAAAACAACCAGTCCATTTCACACGTCTCACAATGGCACAGATAATAGAGTGCACAAATACGTCTATAATCCGTCAAAGCTCTAACTTCTGTAAAACAGCAGAAACATTACTCACAGCCTTTACTCAGATCTACATTGCAGTGTTTCTTCACTTGCATAGACTCCTCGTCTCCTTGGACTTCCTACCCTTCCCATTATTTTGCACGCATGCATTGGCAGAGTTGTTAGAAACCGTTGTTAGCAAAGAGACTTGTACCCTGCATGTTTTACTGTGCCTTCTTTAACAGCCCAGCCTGGGTTCCAGTCTGTGTCCCACACCATTGTATCCAGAACAAACAAAAAAGAACTAGCAAAGCAGGAGAGATTTGGCCTTAGAACTTCTGGCCCTAAATAAAGGGTAGGACATTAAAGCATCCCTCAAGACAAAACAATCAGTTAACTTCTGTTCTGAGGATGGTTTCTACTTGTTCAGAGCTGGAAAAATTCATCCACTTTTTCTCCAGATGATCCACTTAGAGGTTTTGGCTCTGCTAAAGAGTAGCAACCTTTAGTAGGGCCCCACCTGGCCAGGGGATGAGGGACATGGAACAAGTTCACAGCTCCCTGCAGCAGACCTCATGGATATAGCCTCACCTCTGATTTACATTTGCTGCCTTCATTTTTCTTTTTCTTTTTTTTTTTTTTTTCCTGAATCCCTTGCTCCTTTTTCACTGGTCTCTAGTATCATTTTCTCATACTGATCCTTTCCCATTTCACTATATCATTTTCCCATTTCAAGACACCAGAAGTCCTATTAGTGACAATTTATTTAGTACATTAAACAACTGTCTTGTGCTTTTTACCATAAAACTAGGTGACCCTGTAAAACATCTAAGGGTTCTTACTCACATGTGGTAGGAGATTAAAGTCAGATGGTTGGAAGATGCATGATGCTCTGTCATCTGTCTCACCCTTTCTTATAGGAGGGGAGTGCTGCCCTCACAGGGATAGCTGAGCAACTCTTGGAGCAGACCTGGAGCTGCTGTAGTGTTTATAGCCAGTTTATTAAAGCAAACTAATTTCAAGACCTGCTTCATGACTTCTACAGAGAGCTTTGCTATGGAGGGTAGCCTCCAACACATAAGCTTGGCAGATGAGTTTGTTCCTTTGGCCATCCCACTTTTTACCCCTCACTGTATGTAAACTAAAATCCTCAGTTAAGTACTGTGGAAAAGATGTAACCCAGCACCAGTCACACATGCATGTTAAAAGCAGTGGGATAACCCCTCTCTGTGTGCTTTATGATATTGCACAGGTAGTACCAACAAAGACATGAGGAGAGTGTACACACTGCAAATTAAGGGGATGATGGTATTTCCAGACCATAAATCACATGACTTACATAAAAGCATGCAAGAACTCTGTGTCGGTGCGGAAGATTTAATTACACAAACAAACAACTGGGAGGAGACAGGACATAGAGAGCCACATCCTGCCCATATGGGAAAACATGCTGGAACCCAGAGGAGAGGTGTGGTTGCCTTATGCCAGCTACATGAACTGTTCTGCTGGGGCAGCAAAATGTTTCAAAGCAGGAAATTCAGAGCCAGTCTCGAAGGCTTTAACAGCCAACTGTAAAGCATGCTCCATGGAGCCATTTCCCCCTGCTTCTTTGATGAAAAGTGATCAGCTTGTGCCCCTGGCTGAGACATATTTCTAGCAGTAGCATATGCATTTGATAACAACAGCTTTACCATTCAAGTGGGGAGAAAGGGGTTTTTCCAAACCAGGCAAATCAACACATTGTTCATTTCTCTCCCTTTTCAGTTAAACACAGAACTTTTCTAGGTCTTTAGAGGTGTGGGAAGGATGAGAAGGAAATAAAAAGATCTTCTCTCCTGAAACAGCTAAAAGTTAGTACTTATAACACTCACCTGGAATGCTACTTGAGTTGTCAAGGCCCCCAAGTATATATGACACCTAAATCCCAGGTGAGACTCAGCTTATCAATCAATACGAGGAAGGCAGATATACTATGGGGCCTGTTGCATTGTGTACCCCATAAGAGTCATGTTGAAAGACATAACTTGGTGATCAAAGCACAGTAGGGAGGATGTGAGAGAAGCAGGATTTTATGCATAAAGATCCCAGAAAGAAACATATAAAAAGGATGAAAAGCATGGCAGAATGGCCCCTTCTAGCTCCCTCCCATTGCATTTTGTCTCCTTCCCCCAGGACAGAGTCTGGCACAGTGACTCTGAACGCCTGACAGTGTGTTCTGCATGAATATAGCTAATTACTTAGACATGAGTAGCCTCATTTTTGAGGCTGAGCAGGGAACACTTCTGAGTCCACATGCATTAATACTGCTGCACGTATTTCTGCAAGACAGGAAGCCAAGGTGGCTGAGCTCGTCACATTCCTGAGTACCAAAAAATTCTGAGCAGAATCCCAAGGGGTTTGCAAGGCTATCTCCTTTTAGAGTGAAAGAGTTATCAAAGCAAGCCAGTCCTTGTGTCACCAGCGACTCCAACAACCCATCAGTAAACTAAATGACAAAACCAAGGCATGACTTTAAGGCTGCAAACACTGTTTCAGAAGCCTGTGCCAGGGAGCCAGATGTTGCAGGGAAAACATCTGGAATTTTTGATTTCCTTTAAAAAAAGAGTAGGAGGAGAATTGTAATGTGGTATGAAAAATAGCCTGCTGCATAGTTTTTGGATTAATGACAAAATTATCTTCTTTAAAATACTGTAAAATGTTAGACTTTAAACTCATATAGGATGGCTTAGCAGTAAAAAAAATATACATTGTACAGAAGTATGAAAAACCCTGAAAAGTTTCCAAATATGACATACCTCAAATATAGAACCTGAAAGAATTTCATAAGGATATTTTAAAAAGAAAACTTTCCTTTCTATCCCTAAGCAAAGAACATGCTTTCGTAGGAAGGAATGGGGAAAGGGAGGAAGGGAAAATGGGGACAATTCAAATTAAGCAGCACATTGTAGTTAGAAATAAACTTTAACATATACATTGGGTCTTCCCTTAATGCTAGTACTGAAGGTGTAAATCATGAGTAGACCTGGCCGGGAACCATTTTACTACTCTAAGACATTTTTTTTTAGATCTGCCAGACATCCTATTATGTGCACACCAGGACAAAACAGAGACCTCTGAAGAGAAAGGCAGTAAAAATTTCCTCTCCACCCTTGCATAAAGCTGACACTAATGAAAGCATGTGTACTTTGGGGAAAGGCAGCAAAAAACAACCCAGAGTTTCCTGTGGTCCTCCCACCACCCTGGGCTGTTCTGAGGGAAGGGTTTTGCCCAGTGACAGCTAGAAGTCCCAGCCTGTCCAAAAAAACCAAAAACCTACCAGGGATCGCATTTAGAAAAATTACACCACTTATGATTTAAGTTAGTGGGAGCTACACTTAAACACAGAAAGTTTTTCAGGGTACTGCCAAAAATCAGTTCCTTGGGTACTTCATTTGTGCACCAAAAATCAGTGCATACTTTTAGTTTAATTTTTCTGTTCTTTAGCAAAAATAAACCATCCAGATCCACAAGCCTGTGCTGAAAAAACACAGTCTTACTGAGCAGCGAGGGAAGCCCAGATGGAAATAAGTATTCTGCCTTTAAGTGAAGGTTACAAGTCATGCAGCCACACGCAGAACAGCCAGACGACAACAAGCCACGGGCTCCCTGCCTGCTCCGTGAGCTCTGCCTATCCTGCTCCAGGAGTGCCAAAGAAGTCTTTTGGAAAAAAGACAGCCTTTAAGGCATTAGTTACTCTGCAATAATGTTTGTAAGTAAGGGAACTATCTACAGCAACAAAGCAGTCACAGTGGTAACCTAACTTTTGGATTTTAATAATATTCTTTCACCATGGCCTGTTTTATCATCCACATATTCTGTACACTAACTTCAAAGAATTACATGGAGTAGAAAATACTAGCTTTTCAACTCCAGGGAAAAAAAACCTTCTGTCAAGAAATTAACTATAGCACATTTTACATTTCTAAACAGTTTTTACTTCTTCCACCGACTTGGTGCAGTTAATGTTCTAAAGCATGTCTTACCCACCACACTCAAACCAAAACCATAATTTTAATAAGAATCATATTTCTTTAGCAGTGAGTATCTACTGTATTTTTCTAATATTCTGGGAGCAGATGTCCTTGCTATGGCCAAACTCCTTTCTTCTCTACAAAGCTTTTTCACAGATATTTAAATAAATACATTTTCTCATTTAATTGTGCTGTCCAGTCTTCAGTTACAGCATCTGCCTCAGGTATTGTCCCATGCAACATTTGTCTGAGGGGAACATGATTTTGAAAAAAACTTTGAAAAACATTTCAGTTTCTAAAGATGCAGACAGGAATCCAGACAAATCTGATATGTCCCACACTCTAAGAAGGATGAGGATGATGAAATTGGCTAGTAACACAAAGTCAGGGACAAGTGCAAAACAGAAGAGGATGAAGAGATCAAGCAGAATAAACTGTACAGTTTTGAGAACTACAGTAATAAAACAGGCCACTTATAAACAGCACTAAATGCAAAGCCATGGATTTAAGAGCAAGTTAGAGAAACTAGCTGTATATTGAAATATTATCTTGTGAAAATATTAAAAGAGAGGCAGAACCTGAGAATATGTACTAAACACAAGGCTTCTCCAGACCTGCTATTGGGCCAGCTGTGAACAAGACAGTTATGAATTGTATTATGTTTACCTGCAGTCAGAAAAATGCTTATGTCAGTGTAGAGGTGGTCCACTGGCATGTTCGGCACAGGTCAGGTCAGATTTGTTTATGGGAAAGGCATGATGGCGAGAACTGCTTGCATGGACAGTCAGAAGACTAGAAAATCGATAAGCCAAAAAACACCAAAAGGCTTGGCTGGTTTATTCCAGTAAAGGAAAGATGAGAATTATGATGGCTGATCATTTGTGGCTTTTTGCAAGTACAGAAGAAGAACTTGCTACATGGACCTTTGGTGGAGCTTCTGTTATGATATATTTCAGTTACTGAAAAAATAAATAACATACAGACTCTTTACCTGTAATCAATGTAAATCTTTTAATTCCACTACATCTGGGCCACTATATGACCATTTAGCCATTTCTGCAGTTTGACTCCATGTGTATTTTAACAACAAATATACTAGTAAAATTAAAAATTGCTCTTAGATAAAATGTTTTTATAAATCCTGACCCTTACAGTATAGTTTGGATAAACTTGTTTTAGTAGCTTAAAGCACAGCAAGCTTTAGCAGACCTTTTAGACCACTGTTTTATTAAATTCAGAAAGATGGGGTTAGCTGGTATGTTAACACAAAGCAGCTACACTCTACCTGAAAGAAAAGAAAAATAAAAAAAAGATGATACATTTAGTTGCTTACACAGTGCAGACAGGATCTAACTGTCTCCTCAGATAGTGTCTGTGCTCAAAGAGTAGAAATCTAGACGACAAACTCCTAGGGAATAAAATTCAATGTCAAAAAAATGTATTCTTCAGCAGCCACTCTCCTGCCCTCTCTGGAACACAGAGGCTGGCAGCACAACAGGACCTGATGCAGCACAGTGTGTATCTCTGCTTGCTCCCATTGTATGAGGCCACTGTTAATCAGCTGTCCAGCTTGCTACAAGTGAGCTGTGAGAGCTCCTTCTGAGCTCACTTATATTTGCTTGTGCAAGCACAGATGTAACAACAAACCTAAAGTAATCCCTCCTCTCTACCATGGGTGCAACCCGAGCAGTTGCTAGATAAGAATTACCCCTCCCTTTTTACCTAACTTGAAGGAGGAGTGTGTTTGTATTTTCACATAGAGTTACATTATATAGGGTGAGCAAACATCATAACCTATCAACAGCTGAAAGAGGGAGGGGATGTCCCAACCTTACATCCAAGCACAAATTCCTGTCCCTTTCCTTGTGCTGGCTTTGCTGGTCCTTTCTGTGAGTTGACCTACCTGTGTTAAAAAGCTAACCTATCAAAAACATACAGTATGATATGACAGGAAATAGGTGAGGCAGAAAGAAAAAGAATGAGGGTGAAAGGAAGAATAGCAAGCATGATTTACATTTCAGCAGGAGTGAGCAAAATGCTAGAGACCTCAGCTGAAGGTAGAGCCATGGCCTTCAAAAGACTGCCTGCACCTTAGCTCATGAGAGGGGGTCAAAGATCCCAGTGAGTTTTGTTATTCTGATAATAATTATTTAGTAAAGTCCCAAAAGAGTTTGCCACTTAATAATAATAATCTTAGTGGCCAATGACTTGCAGCGGCTTAGATCCAAACAGATCTGTAAAATTAATCATCTGTCTAGATTCAGGTCACTATTTCCAGAGGTTTTGATAGTCCTACTGCTTTTTAGCAGGCTCTAGGTATTTGGGGATGTTTCCAGCTGGGACGAAAAACCAATGGTAAATAGGGTTTTCTTTGATACAACCTTGTTTAGAAGAAATTCATAATGCTTCATTTCCCTCAGTATGGAAAATCTACCAGATCAGATGGTATTATACCCTTGTGCTTTTAGTCAGAGCCTTACCCTAAGTGCTCATATTTGCCCCACTCTCTCTCACCTTAACTGTCTCTCGTGCCTTGCTGCCTTTTGTTTCTCCATGTGAGCTATCATTCTTACAGACACACCCCAGCAAAGACTTCCCAGAGCCTCCTCCAGTCATTAGAACTCCTAAGCAGCTTTTCATTTCCCTTCATTTGGAACAGAAATTATGGGTTTAACTGACTCTTGGAGGTCCTTTAAACAATGATTAAACCTCCTGATACTTGAGGACATATTTTTGAAAACAGCAATGTGATTTCAGATACAAATGTTCTTTTGCCATTTGCATGCAGGGGAAGTGATGACTAGTTTAAATTATTTCTTTTTTGTGAAAATAAAGGCAGGCCTGTTGATGTCCTGAGACTCCCTGGTTCATATTCAGAAACATGTCTGTGACAGTGTGCTCCTGTAACACTTTGGACACCTGGGTGCTCATTAAAGGGAAAGAATTTAAGAAACTCATAAGGTTGTTGTGCTCTCAGAAAACAGAAATAAAGTAAACCTGTTATTTATTAATGTCTATGCCAGCACTAAAATGAGTACTGAAGGTTTTGACATTTCCACTTTAAGTCTTTATTATTTTCCCACATCATTATTTCTATTAACACTAAACATCTGGAAAACTCCCCTTAGCCAAACCTTAGAATTGAATTCTATTTTTCAGCCTAATAATAACAGCTCTTCTGCCAATCCTGTTTACCCTACAAACTCACCTCAAATTGTATTATATTTTCTATCGTGCCCTCACCTGCCAAAACCTTGTACTCCTCCATACATTTAATGACTCAATCTCTCTGACTTGGCATCCTGATCTTTCAAATCATGCTGATGGTAATAACATCTCCAAAATAGTCATAACAAGACTTCTTCTGCAGCAGTTAGTTTTGCAGAAAGCTTTGACCAGCTAGAAACAGCCAATGAGAACTTTTGGGAGGATATAGGACATAAGGTCATAGGAAAGTCCTTGCATCTTCTCTCTGCATTTAGGATGCAAAGGATCCTGAGAGGTAGGATGTTAGCAGGAAAATTATTTTTTAAACCAGCAATAAGATTTTTCTTGGACCACAATCAGTGGTCACTTTCCTGTTTACACTAAAGCAAATCTAAGAGTAGGTGCTCTCAGTGAGATCATTTCACACCAGTCCTGAGGGCTGGTTCCCCCAAGGGGTGAGATATATTGACCCTCACCAGTGCAATACCTCCATGTCCGTCCCTAGGACAATTAGGCTCTAAATACAGGACTGGTAAAGTTAGTTTTTGAGAAAGTCAACTGCCACATAAGAAGAGTCAGGTTCACTAGTTAGAAGAGCAAGAAACTGCCAAATCTAGTCAATAGAAACTCACACGTGGAATGTATTTATCTCTAATCCTACTCCTCTGAGTGTTTTATATCCTTGATCATCATCCAGGGCCCATGGAATACTGGAATTAACAACTCTCTCCTTTTAAAATATGATGTGCATTAAAATGGGACATACCGTTTATCTTAGCCCAGGGGAAGGAGGAGTGTAGAAGAAACGTTTTATAGGAGCAGATCCCTAAATATAGGGCTGAGTGGAGGAGAGGGGGGAATGTTTCTAACTCCTGCTTCAACTGTGACCATTGAAAAGACAAAAAAAAAGAGAAGGAGGGGAGGGGAGGGGAGGGGAGGGGAGGGGAGGGGAGGGGAGGGGAGGGGAGGGGAGGGGAGGGGAGGGGAGGGGAGGGGAGAAATCATAATAGAACGAAGACAGGGAAAGAGTGGAACTTCTGCAAGTGATTACGGCACTTATGTGAGGCATGCAGCATCAGATCATTTCTACTCCAAAAAGCATTTAAGAGTGGGTGTATAAAATGCATAAGTAGCTCACTGAACCCATAGTATTATCTAAACCCCTTTGCAGTGTAGAAACCTGTGAGCAAAACTCTGAACAAGCTTTTTCACTGTTGAGCAATTAGCTTTCCATTGCTACAGGCAAGATGCACAGCCACCTGGATCCACTGGTATCTCATCACCCCAGAGCAGCATCTTCATGTAACTTTGCCTTCAGGCACTCACAGTTTTGAAAACAGCTTTCCTAATGGCAGACAAAAATCAGTCTTTACCTAGGGCCAAATTCTGTTCCTGGCCATAGCAGTAATCCACATACTTACGTTTACTAGTATTGTTTATACACACTCTAACCAGCCCATAAAAACAGTGTTAGTACTTAAGCACTGAAACGTAGTCACTGCAACAGCCTTACATAGTTTTCTAAACGAAAACAAAAATGAATATTGTTTACACCAAGGGGGAGAACGTGCTTGAGACAGTTACACTTGTGTGCTGTCAGTATGAGAAGTCTGAACAGCACATTTGATGAATAAGAACTATATTTAAGAAACAGTATATTCCAGTTTACTAATCTGTGTGAAAGTGAAATTGTGGGAACAAAAATATTATGCTAATGTGAAACCACTTCAAGAAAGAAATCAGAAAATATGTGTAGTTAATCTTCCACCCAGGAAAATGAAAGCATGAGAACAAGCCCTAACTTTTTGCAGAAACAGCTGATGTTGGTGTAAATCACTCACACATTAGTATGTTATTTTCATTTAGAGTTATGTACTGAGCTGTTTTTGTAGTCTATAATTCCTGCTCAAATCTATTTAACAGTAACATCCATGATCTTTGCTACTATTCAGAAATGCAGTACAATGGAATTATTCTAGTGCTGCAAAATGGCTCATTCTTCCTATATAAATGACTTCTACGTGCACTAAATCACGCTGCATTAAAAAGAGCTGAAGAAAAGAGCAACATCTCTTCCTCTCCTCTGTTCTGCCCCAAAAGGAAGAGAAGGAGAGAGGAAAAGAAGGGGACGAGATGTGAAGTTGTGGTTTTCAAGGCTTGCATCTGCATTCCAGGCTATATATTCTACCCACCCAATCTTAGGCAGGAGTAGCTATACTTGTTTGATTATGAAAAAAGAAGTCTGAAATTTTTAAGCAGACTTTAAGTGTTAAATGGAAGAGTCTTTTCCATTCCTTTGGTAGACTCCAAAAAAGTTCCTGGAGAGTTGGGAAGAAGATTATGAATGAGCAGGAAAAAAAATTTTTGTCTTGAAGTTTATACAATTTGGTTGAGATAACAAACGTTACCCAGATTTACAGCAGTGATAGTTACTTTAATCTGGGTCAAAATGCTTGCTATAAATATAGTTTCCACTTTTACATGAATTTGTAAGCTGCTGTTATATTTGACAAGGTACTGCAGCTATCAGTCAGAGGATATGTAGAGTGAAGGAGGAAAAAGTTAACTTTAATTTTTTTTTAATCCTCTTAATCTAGTTTATTAATCTTAGTTGAAATAGTTGAAAGAGTATGTGATACCTCTGGGGTAAAAGGAAAAAAAAAGGATTTAAAACTCACGCCTTTCCTTTAAAATTCCTACAGCTTTCCTGTCTTATCCCTTGGAGACAGGAAAGATGTCTCCAGAAGTTCTCCCAGTGCTGAAGGGCAGAGAAGAGACCAGGAAGATAGAGCAGAGGAGCACATGCCTGTAGAGCCGCTGGCCCCACTCCCTTCAGCATCTGGATCAAATTGAACTGTGCTCTCTCTATCAGCTGTGCCTGGTGCATGATATCATGAAGAGGAAAGGAGATTGCCTGGCTCAAAAAATTATTAAAGCTTCAGCCAGAGTGGCGGCAGCTCTCGGCCTCCGTATGCCCTACACACAGCAACCTCCCTGACTGTGTAGCTCAGCCTGTCACTGTCACTCAGACCAGAAAGGCAGCTGCTTCAGAGATGGAGAAGAGCAGGGTTAATGGGTGATTTAGGTACAGACACACTGATCTCAGCTTCCTTGGCTACTTCTGGGAGGAAAAGACAAGATAAGCTTTGTCTTCCTTGTTGGTGCTATGATGTACAAAGTAGGGTTAAGCAGAGTGGTTTGATGATGACCAGGGGACTCAGTAGATGTGCACAGCAGGCCTGACAGCTCTCAGCTTGTGGAGGATAGCACAAAGCAGAACAAAGGTTTTCCTAAGTTTTAAAAAGGGCAAAGCTAGATGCATGGAGAAGGTACATGAGAGATTCAGGGCTATGAATTAGCTATTTCTGAGATGTAATCCATATAATTTATCTTAAATATGTACTGTAGGATGAGAAAAGTTGTACTTAAAACCAGCCTATTTTTCTTAGTTGATAAGTAATACCACAAAAGGATCATTTAATGTTAAGCCCAGCCACAAAATGTCATTCTAAATAACTTTCTGAAGCTGGAAAATGCAAGTAACTAAGATGAAATTTTCAAAGTCCCAGAAGCAATTTTTTAACTCTATATCCACTCCCTTTGGTAATGTGATCTCTTTGGTCCATTTGGAAACATCAGTGCCTCAACAATGCCTTTTGTCTCCCTGAGGGGATGGTCTGAAATGAAGGAGATACTGAAGGCAGGCACCAACATGGAGGAAACACTGAGTGACCATGGGAAAGAGCACTGGAAACCAGGGTGCTCCTCCATGATGGGGAACTCCAGGAGCCCCAGACATGGATTTAGAGTATTCCCCAGAAAATGAGGAATAAAAGGTAAGGGTTGCCGTGGAAGAGTGATCCACAATGGCCATATTGAGGAAAATTGTCTCATAATTGATTATCTGGAAACCAGACATATCCTCTCTTGCAGAAGCACATCACAAAGAAGGACCGTGGAGCAAAATAGGCATTGAGGAATTTCTTCAAGGATCATGTACAGAGGAGCAAAAAAGCTAAAGTTTCCACTTTTGGGCTTCATGACCCCCCTAAAAAAAGCAGTATACGGATATGTACAAATGTTTCTTTTTATTTCTATAGATGTATATTAAAGCAGGCAAAATAATGTCAGGTAGTTATGATTTCTTGTGTAAGGAAATTTATCAGGAGCAATAAACAAGTCAATAACAAGAAAGGCAAGGGCTTGCCCTTGAGCAAGTAAGGCAAACAAGACTATATACATGTTATACTTCAGCTAATAGAATGGTTTGGATTGAAAGGGACCTTAAAGATCATCCAGTTCCAGCTCCCTCATCATGGCCAGGGACACCTTCCACGAGACCAGGGTGCTCAAAGGCCTGTCCAGCCTAGCCTTGAACAGTGTCAAGGATGAGACATCTACTTCTCTGGGTAACCTGTTCCAATGCCTCACCACTCTCACAATAAAGAATTTCTTCCTAATATCTAATTTAAGATTAGATATTCCCCCTCCACTAAAGAACTCATATTCTCCTGCCCCCATTTACCATCTTGGGAAATTGTCAGTCAGAACATTTGCTACTGTGTAATCTATCCTTCTCCAAGGAAACTTGCTAAGTACTTTGAGAAGAAAGTGGCAGTTTATTACAAAAACTGATTCTACCACCTGCCTTTAATTTTAATATAATGAAAGTATAATTTTATAGCATATAAATAAGTTTTTCTTGCACAATAAATCTACCTTGGGGAAAAAAAAAAAAAAAGGTTTTACAAACTTATTACTAAGTTTCAAACCTAATTCTGATCCTTTACATCAGGTGTTATTACACACTACTGTTTCTCAAGAAGCAAAAAAGTTTCCTTCTTCCCTTCAGTTCTCACTTTCCTCTCAAATTAATTTCTATCTCCACACAATGTTTTACTGTCCCTTCATCTGTATTGGCTTGTTTCAGGGCTACACTGGAAGAATGTCCTATGAAATAGTCTGAATTAGATTATTTTTTTAAGTATCCACAGAGGTTGGTTATGGTACTGTAGTCATTCTGTTCTGCTCCTTTTTAAATTAAATAGTTTCATTAAGAGATTCCCACTTTCTCCTGCCCTTCAACAAAGGAGTTGCTTGTTTGCTTCTGTATAAATGGGATCATTTCACTAATGTGGTTCTTTGCACACTCCTATTAACAGAACCATAACAGCAAAAAAGTGCAGGCTCAGAATACGTATAAGCAGTTATGGCCAAGGAGTTCTTGTAACTGGGAATTTCTTATATTAGCTCTATTGCCTGAGAGAATGTTGCATGCAAAAACTTCCTTGCTTTTTTATACTCTTGGTGGCTGAGATAATCATGAAAGTGAACTTCGGCTCTGGATATGTCTGAACTTTGTGAAATTTGGACTGAAATCTGTATTTCCAGCAAGTTTTACTGAAGTGGTGCTTCAAATGATAGGAGTCTTGCTCTGTTAGTAGATTCAAGTTATTCCCTTGGTGTCTGTTTTGTTTAGATCACTGGAGGTTGAAATTTCAAAACCAAATTGCAATTGACTTACAATTTCAGTTTGGATTGAAATTCCATAAAAATTTTGGAATAAGCAGTCAGAGTCACCAAAACTACATTTTCACAGACTACTTGAGCTTATGCAAATGCTGTGGCTGAGCAGCAGTCACACACACATCAGTCCTCTGTTGCCTAGCCTGCGGATGTAGTCCTGCTCCTTCACGTGCACTGGCTCTGGCATATACCTGACCCTGCAATAAGTCCCCACTTTAGGGACTAAGCAGAGAGTAACCTCCCACAGAGGTCAGCTTTTTGTAAATTTAGGTTTCTAAATGACTCACTGAAGAGTCGCATGAGTGATGCCAAAGCCAATGTGAGTCTTCTAGAAAGATATTCAGTCTTGACTGTGAAACATCACCAAACAGAAAGCCATCTTCCTTTTGACTAGGTCTTCTGGTAGTCAATGGCCTTCCTTGAAGAATTGTGTCCTATTTCCAGATTCTGTTCTCCATCCTGACTCATGGCCATCCTACCTTTTATTAAAAAAACACTGTGAATAAGACTAGGGAGACAATTTTTATCTCTGTGTTTCAGTACTCACAAGGATCATAATTTATTCAAGGTCCATAGACAATGTTAATATTGGAGAAGATACTGAAAAAAGCCGCAAAATTTGTTCGAGGTTGGATAAACTGTTTTCCAGTGGCAAACTTCGGGAATCCAATCTACTTAGTTTATCAAAGAAAAAGAGGTATAATGAGTAAGTTCCTTCACAAAGAGATAATACTAAGAAGGTGTTTAGTCTAGTGGAGAGAAGTGCACCAAGAAACAGTGGCTGAAAGCCAAAGCCAAACAAATGCAACCTGGAAAGGAAAGATCTTTTGGTTTGGTTTGTTGGTTTGGTATGTTGCTTTTTTTTTTTTTTTTTTAATTACTGTGAAAGTAGTTCATTAGTGGTGTGGCAGGAAACTCCCAAGGGAACAGTGGATTTTCTTTTCCTGATGTCTTCAAATCAAGATTGAATAACTTTTTGAGGAAGTACTTTTACCATCTCCAGTTAACGAGTGCAGTACGAGGGTAATGGGGAAACTTACTGCTCTGAAATGTACAGCAGGTCAGAGTAGATGATCTAACCATCCCTTCTGGCCTTAACTTCCATGCATGTATGAATTATCCTAGATTTGTTGGCATGCAGTAGAATTTAAAAAGCAAGTCTTCGAGGAAAAAACTATTTGTGATTTGCCTCGGGAAAGTAATCTTCTGGTTCACGCAAAGGAAAACCGGATTGATCCGTATTAATGGTGTCTGGCAGAACATTTTTGTATTTGCTTGCCAAAGTCTTGGTGAGGGTTTTATTGCCAACTATAGGAAGTGATATGGGTTGATATAAAATATACAAACAACTCAGTAACCTTCTCATGGGAGTGAAGTATATACAATGAACATAATTTCTTTATTTTTATTCCCTTCAGACAATTCAGGAATTTGGCTCTTCCCAAAGTGTAGCAATCATGCCTAAGCATTTTATAGACTTCTAGTGAGAAACTGCCAAGCCTTAGAGACTAGTCAAGGGCAGAGGTTGACTATTAATCTTCACCACTGTCATTTCAACTACATTTGAGCTCCCTCTTCTGATGTTTAAGTTTCTTTTTAACCCCTTAGAGGGACTGTAAAATAACCCCACCAGATATACTCCTTGGAGTAGGTACTGCAAGTATCAGAGTGCTATGGAGAGTAACACCTGAATAGCAACATCATTTTCTGTAGGTCCACATCCTATCATTTCAAGCATGATATAAGTGTTTTTTTCTCCCTTATGTAAATACTTGCTTTTTTAAAAAAAAAACTAAACAAACCTACAATATTTTTCTGCCACTATTTTCTGTGCAAAGCCTTTCAGAGTAAGTATTTCAAAAACAATTATGCTAGGAATAAAAGTCCCCAGGCATTTCAGCCACTTCCCCCTAATTTACTGTAGCTGGATAGTTTCCTAGAATGCTGTCCAGAAGAGACACTGATTTTAAAGCTTGCACAATGTTTAAGGGAATCAGTTCTTTATTATCCTCAGAGGTAAGCACTCTTCTTTAATCACATCACAACTCCTATTGTAGTTTATGTCTAAGCTGTTATCCTCAGAGGGTAACATTTTATGTTTTCTAAATACATAGACACATATGAAAAAATATTTCCTATCTTTTTGGCTGCCAGGAGCTTAAGAGCATTCCTATACTCCTTTTTTTTTTTTTTTTCCCATAAGTTTGAGACAATATTTATCTCTCTGGCTACAATTTTTTTTTTTAACATATAAAGATTGTCTTCACAGTCACACATTTCTTCAGACATCTCCACCCACAGCCATATTTCAGAATCTCCTCCCTGTCTCTTCAGTGTACCTGAAGTTTCACCTTTGCCAGACTTTTTTTGGCAAGTAAAGAACTTCATGGTGGCTAGTAGTTCAGCTTTAGCAAGAGAACATAAAAGGGAAGACTACAGACAATTATTGGCATTTTTACTTGACTTCGCATGATGTTGCAGCTCCTACTTTGTGCTTAGGAGCTTTAGTCAAACTTTTTTTTGGTCCAGGTAGCTGGTTGTCTAGCATGGCAGAAATTCACCACCCAGAAAGTATTCATTTTACTCATTAGATCTTGGACTTGTCTATCATTCTCCAAATTATGCTTCCCTTAGGGAGGACAAAGGGAAAAGAAATTCCACAGCAGTTAATTGTCATGTTTTAGGATGCATCTTCTGAAAAATACAGTGATGATGGACTAAGCCATGTGGTGGTGGCTTCACTTCTGCCTGTACAATCATGTATTAAAATCCCACTCTATCCCTTGGCTAGCAATTAAGACCTTATGCAAAAGCATCAAGTTATTTATCCATTTCCTCAAGGCTTTTCCTACCAGACTACAGTCCTCTGGCCACCTCATCTTCTCTTAGCAGATTTGCTTGATAATACCTGATCCTAATATGGGTATGAGCCAAAGACATGAACTAGTGACAGAACAGCAAAACCCACATGAGGAAATGTTAAAAACAAAAGATGAAGAACAACCTATTAAGGAACAGCCTATACAATGGAAAGGATGATTTTAGAAGTTTGTTGGTGCACACTGGATTGAGTTTGACATATGGTGACCATTCACAGAGCACCAACAGGCAATTTGTGCATATTTTCAGTAAGAAAAAAGCATTAAATTATTGTTGCTATTCCGACTGATAAAAGGTTTCAATTATTTGCCTTTTTCTACCTATAAATGCAAGATTAATTTTAGAGTGGGATACATAAAAAGGAAAGACTGTGGGAAAGAAAGCTCCCCATAACAGCTTGACATGGGGAAATCTAATCTTTCATTTCTAAGTGTCTAATGTATGATGCTGCAGGCTCCAGAGGGTGAGGTTATCCTCTGACAAAAATATCTGTTTTAGTTGGTACTGCAGAGTCATTCCAAACAGTATAAATTTCCATCTTCATCCTCTTTCTCTCACTTTCAGTCTGATGATAAATTTCATCCCAAACAGGAAAGTTTCTCCATTTGAAGTCAAAACTGATATGTTAATGGGAAAAAATTTTGGTTTCAAAATTTCATTTTCCAATAAAAAGTAATTCTTACCAAAATCAGCAATCATGTCTATTCAACTGTAGCATTTGTTAATGATAGCTATGCTGTGAGA
The DNA here is from genome assembly GCA_038380795.1 of Pyrocephalus nanus. NCBI lineage: Eukaryota > Metazoa > Chordata > Aves > Passeriformes > Tyrannidae > Pyrocephalus > Pyrocephalus nanus. The sequence continues at coordinate 48,065,646 of CM076260.1, forward strand.
TTATACAGTATATATCCATGAGGATTGGTGATTTGTATTTTGTATTTGTCTTGGACACATCAGTCTTGTCTTCCTCACTACTCTTCATACCTGTACTGCAGCTCCACTGGGCACAAAGGGGTAGAAGATGAAGTTCAGACAAGACTTATATAGACTCACCATTCTACCACTGTGTTTTCTAACCCCAAGGTTAGCAGGGTTAGATAGTGCTGAAAACAATGGCTTAATTGAAGGCAATTCCCTGATCTGTAAAGCAGCTTCTTTGAATGCTCTCACAACTAGAGACTCAAAACTCTGAGTGTAGACACTGATTTTCCTCCACCTATTTGCTTTGCAGCTGGTATATTTAAGCACTGACATGACCTCTTTATGCCTTTCCCTCTACACATTTTTATTCTTGAGTGTAGACATAAATATATTATTAAGTAGTCCCTTCTGTGGTAACAACACTGATTATGCTTGAGTGTACTATACCAATTACAGTGGCAGAAGAGGTTATAAATAGATGTGATTTGAAGGTAGCTACTGTTCTGAGAGGAGAAGACTGTTGTGATTAGTTGCTCTCATTTCTATGTGTGAAATGTGCTCTAATTTCTATCTGCAAACCTGAAAAAAACCTAATACCAAAGCTTGTCTCCTCTGATAATGGAAGTAAATATCTGAGAGCCTACCATGTTTATTCTTTTGCCAGGGATAATCAGATCATCAGAACAATGATATGAGAAAAAAAATCAATATATTCTCACATGGTGGATAGTGCTTTTTGGAAGAGATAATCAGAGAAATGTGATGGATGATTTGGTAGGCTCCTGAGAGATTCATAAACTAGGTGAAAACAAAAACCTGTAACATCTAGAAGATTTAGGCTAAACTGAAGAAAATTAAATTATCTATTAAACCAAAACCAAAATGAACAAACAAAACAAATAAAAACAAAATCCCCCCAAAATACCCAAGGGAATGCTTTTTTGATAGTGTCTTATAAAATTTTCCTGCATGTGAGATCCAAGTACGACATCCAGATTTCAAGTTTAAAGTTTTCTTGAGTTTCAAGTTCTTCTAGGTTGTGTTGACTGTTTATGTGCAGGCACATGTTTATAAAAACTCATTGTGAAAAATGGCAATAATCCTTGTGTAAACTAGTTGTAAGAGAGTATTCATTATGTTGAACACTCAACTCTAGCATTACCAAAACAAAGCTGCTGTTGTGATACCAGCTAACAGGTCACAACATGATCCTGCAGTGATAAAGCAGATAGAATTTACAGTGTTTAGCATGATGGGCTACTCTTTCTAATGTGGCAATAAACACAATGCGTACTTGTCTACGTGGTCATTGAGCAACTGATGATTGAAGTTCAGACCTGGAGACAATGTTTAAAGTATTAGTAAGGAAATGCACACAATCGATCTATTCAGTGTCCATACAATATCCTCTCCTTTTTTCCAGATTGTCACAGATTTCTACTGGCATCTAAGCCTGCAGTGCTCAATTGAGTATCAGCTACACGCTGTCTTACAAGTCTATCAGATGTAAACTAGGTATAAGAATAGATATAGAAGGGATTCACATGAATTTCTTTCAGGTTAATGGATGCATTGGTAACCACCTAGATTCCATCTGGGGTTCTGAGACCTGACTTGGGAAATGCAGGTCTAAGCCTTGAAATGTCTTGCTGACTGAGGCCTCAGGAAAACTGCATTCATAAGCAGCTGGAACCATATGAAGGATTTGCTTTGCTCTTGAGTCAGGGAGGAGGAGATAGATGGGGGCAAAAGGAATAGGTCCTCTGTGACTCAGTATGAGAGGAAAAGGCAATAATAAACAAGATTTCAAAAGCACATAATAACATTCAAATAGAGAAAATGCATAACAACTTTTTTCCTGGGACGAATTGCATGTTAAATCTCTGGGAGAGGCTTGAAATTTCTTCAAAATGAGATGTGAGATGACTGTGGAAGAGATTACAGGATCACAACCTTTACATCAGCCCCTTGATTCATGGGCTCCCAACAACAGGTGCTAGAGTCACAGGGAGAGTATGTCATGATGATGACATAGGGCATTGCTCAGGAGAAATAGGAGGCAGGGGTGTGATTGGGAGCAGTCATGCCCACCTCCCATCAGATCCATTGCCCAGAGTGAAAAGTTTAAGAGCTGAGTCTTGCATCTTCCCTTCCCAACACTCATTCTTTCAGCACCAAATGTGCATTCCTCCACCTACTCAGAGCTTTCCTATGGCCAAATACTCTTAAGGCTGGGGAACAAATTAAATTCTTCCTGTAATTTCACTGACCTCAGGCTCCCTAGCTCTATAGCAGACCCACGCCTTTCTTCGTGATCCTATTAAAAAGGCTGCCAACAAACTCCCCAAGGAAGACCCAGAAAGGGTGCAGGAGCCACATACCTCTCTCTCAGAGAGCAATAGAAACCCACACTGTGCAGTAGACTTCAGATTCATTTAAAAAACAATTTAGACAATGTAATTTAAGGGATTTAGGAATATAGATTGAAACTTATAAAGCCTTTGCTCTACAGCTAAACCCAGCCTCTGTCTTCCCAGGGACCCTAAGATTTTTGTCAGTTGTCTGGCTAAATTCTACTTTCCCAAGATGGGTGTAAAACTTTTCTTCTTCACTTAGATTTTGTGAGAATAAAATGGGCTGATGATCAGAAGGCACTCAGATGAAGTGATACAGACCCTATAAAGAGAACATAAACATAAAATATAGTCCCAGACTACATTTCTGCCAATATTTTCATTTCAGATTTGAATTCCACACCATTTGCAGTGCTTCTGTGTAAAAGCTTAACTTCTGTTAAGGCATTGTGCATGAGCAGTTGTGAGCCAGTGTGTCCTGTCTAACACTTTTTTCCTCTTTCCTTACCTTCCCTTTTGCCTCTATCAGAGGTACTGGGGTTTTAGACTTGAAGTGTACTGCTGGACTCAGGTTAAGTAAGCTTTGTTCTCCCCTTTCTGCTGACATTTTGTGTGACCTCAGGGAAGTCATTTAACCCCTTTGTTTCCCAGGCACAAAAAGAGAGCAAGGATGTTTTCTTTGTCCCATCTGCCAGTGGGATACAGCAAGCTTTCCCAGCTGCTCCCGACTACATTTGCAGACAGAGAACCTTGTCTGCATCTTATCTGAAGCCACTGAAGACCATAGCCATAATACAGAAGAGGAGCAGCTAACAGATGGCAGCAGTAATGCCAGGCCCCAAGCCATTCCGAGGAGATCCCCCAGCTTTGAGGTTACAAGGAGAAAGGTGGTGCTTTCCACCCACCTTAATCCTACTTCCATATGGCTTTGGGGAAGGGTTGCAAAGAAAGAGGAAGGCAGCTGACAACCAAAATAACAGGAGCCAAATCAGGAAGCACTAGACATTTGCACCTTTGGAAGTTTTCCTGAAGTCTTTTTTTCATCTGTGTGGATTGCAGGCTTGCTCTGCTCCTGGATGATCTTCTACCCAGCTTCACAGAGCAATTCATCCTCTCCCTGCCTCCTCCAAGCCTTCCCCACAGTGATCTTCTATTCCTCTGGAGTACCCTCCTCCCTGACAAGCTGCCCTTTTCTCACCCCCTGAGAAGGGGAATACTTTTGTGGCTGCTTCTGCTTCTGCTGCTATACTCCCTTCCCTGTTTCTGTGTTTGTCTCGTCTATTTGTAAATCTCAGGTTCAGAGGGAGCTACCTAATTCTCAGCATTTGACTAGCACCCTGACAAACCTTACTTCATTCACCCTGTTACTTTAATAAACATGATTATTATTCATATTTGAGACAGTGTAAGCGAACTAGCACAGGGGATGACAGATCTTCCACAGAGCTGTTGGACCTGGTTACAAAACAGTTTTCAGAAAAGCAAATCTATACAACTTCCACGGATTCTTTGTTATCAGTTATCACTAAAATTAGTCAGAAAACAAAGTGCTTTAGGTACTAACGTTGTGAAAGCCAGTTGAAAGAGAACAATATGTATCTACTTAGTATCATTAATGGAACTAATAAAAGCACAGTGCAACCAGCAAGTGCAGCCATCAATGACATTTTCAATAACTTCTTTAGAAACCAGAGCTGATTCAATTTTCTGTTTCAGAAATATCCAAATGTAGTGATGATTTAAGTACTGCTACACTTTACCTTTCACATTTTTTCCTAATCCTAGACATCTGCTGCTTTGGTGGTTAAGATCTAGTAAATACCAAACCATGACTTCATTAATGAAGTGTAAGAGTAACTTAAAATGTGTACTGATTTTCCCAAGAATATCTTTCAGAAATCTCATCTACAGTTGACATATGTAAACACACATGCTAAGTAAAGCAAAATTAAATCCAGAAGTTGAGTTGCTCTTATCTCTGTTTAACTGCAGCAAGGTTGTGAAACTTGTAAAGATTTTTGTGTGATGAATTGATTAGTGAACCAATGCATAAGAGATATATGTGTGTAATGATGTACTTGCATTGTATAAACAGATTTAGGTTTTGAAATAAAATGTTTAAGGGGAAAAACACTGTATTTGGAAGACTTCCCCTTTATCTAGTTGAACCCACAGTCCATCATCAGTTACAAAAAATAAAGTTAAGAAATACTGGTCTGAATGCTTTTCTTGATTTATATTTTGTTACCTTTCTTGAAGACACTGATAACTGCTCAAGAACAACTGTGAGTGTGCAGAAATTTGTACAGCATTTCTGCAGACCTGGGCATGAATTTTACCCAGAAAAAACAAATTACGTTTCACAGTATTTTTATATAAAGAGATTCCAAGTAACTCAAATAAAAAAGAAAATAAATATAAATATAAAAATGAAACCACCAAATTTTCTTCATTCCCTCGTCAGACTTGGTGATATCTCTGTGGGACCCCCCATAAAGACTTGAGAAAAAGAAAGAAGCAGGATTATTTGCCCCAGACCTCATCTTGAGGCATCAGAAGGAAAGTAACTCACTACACTGTGATACATCCAAAGATGCAGCTTGTGAAAAGCCCACTTCTTTTTCTGAGGCTCAGAGACCTTATGCTCTGCTAATCATTTACTTGACAACCCATGGGACAGGGCTATACTCCCTGGAAGTGGGCTGGAGTTCCCCTGGCCAGAGTTTCAGAACAGCACTGTGAGAAACACCTTGGGAAGCACCTAATCCTTCATGATGTGCACTTCCCACAGAGTGAGTATAATGTCCTGTCTCAAGCACTTCTCTAATCCTAGCAATTGCTGGAAAACACAGCTTTGTGTCACCAGTCTGCACCAAAACCAAGCAAACACAAATTGTGTTTCCTGCTTTGTCTTGGCAGAAAAAGATAACAGGAGCCCACAGATTGGAGAAAGAACTGGTCAGATTCCTCCCCTTTCCATCCTCTTCTTGGCTGGGCAGCTAGATGCAATGAGTATGTCTGATGACAAACAGACAGGTGACACCATCATTTCTCAATCTCATGTTCTGTGGTGCAAAAGTTCCCCTGTGAAACCTTTCAGACAGACTGGCTTCTTCTAATCTTACACAATGCTTTTTTCAAGATACAAATATCTGCCTTGAAGCACAACTTTACAGTACAGAACAGAGAAAACTTCCTTTCCTAGGACCATGAGCAGCAGGGTGAGGAGCAGGATAGGTGTGCTTGCTGATGACGGTACCAAAAGGACAATGACATCATGGCTTGCTGACTCTGCTGCAGAGCTGAGCATCTGGGACATGAGTGCTCTGCCTGTATGCTCCATTGGCCAAGTCCAAACCCACCTCAGCTCCTGATTCTTTCTTCACCCGCAGCAGCAATAGTCCTCTATCTGGGGATTGATGAGCTCAGAAAGAAAGAAAATGTCCTTATCTGAATCTTCCAAGAAACCCACTTGACACTTTGTTCAAAGAGTTTGATATCACTATAATATGAATGTATAGCTTTTGACATTTTTAGTATCAATATCACTGAAGATCTAAATTATACTTTCCATAAAGAACAAACTTTACAGTCCAAGTGCTTTCAATCTGTCTGCTTAAGCCAGGCACAGCTCCATTTTGAACCTTTCTGAATATGAGTTTCTGTTTGTCACCACCACAGAAGTGGGAGCCTGGAGAAGAACTGCATTACAGTTTGCTGCAAATGTGCATTGAAGGGAAGACCTTCTCAAAAAGCTTCATGCTACCTGTTTTCTCAGGGCACTGAATGTACAACTGCATATCCGGCAATAATTGTGTCTTTCCCACCTTTCTTTTTCTTGCCCTTACTAATGTGGAGGTGCTTCATAGTTGTGGCTCACAGTTTTCCAGACTACTCATGACTGCATCACAAATGCTACCGTATTTACAAACTTCATAATGCTTCAGAACAAAAAAAGTTCCTGTGGTTATGTTTCATATAATTCAGACTTAAAGAGAAGCATTTCCATGTTTTTTGGTAATATGAATGCAATATTAAGCTCATAAGCATTTAAATTAGTCAGATGTTTTATTAGTTGATTTCAGAAATTTTTCTTTGTACATGAATGAAAAATCTAAATGGAATTGATTCAAAAAGAAATAGTGATGAATACAGCCATATAAAAAGCAATCTAAAAATCCTGACAGAGATAAAGGAAAAGAGATTAAAGTGCCCATGATGTATGTGGGTCTAAGGAAGAAAGATAAACTGTTTCTTGCACATATGTGCCAAACCAGTTGTTGCTCCAAAGCTCTTTACAAGCTTTATGCCCACACACTGACTGAGCTTCACATCCTCCCTAGAAAATCTCAGTAAGATACAGAAAGGAGAACTCTGCTCAGGGACTGACAATATTAAAGCACCTCAGAGGCTTAAATTTGCACTTTTTCTGTCCTTATGCTAACTGATAAGGCAATGTCAGTCCACAAAGACAGGCCTGATCCCACAGAGATTTCAAACTCAAAATAACTACCAATAAATCCAAGGGAAAAAAAAGTAGAAATCAATGGATTAGCCAGTCATTTCTTTGCACTGGTAGGTGTAATAGAAAAGAAGTGTTTTAAGGAAACATACGAAGGAAGATAATACATTTTGTGGAGTTCCACATAAGCATGAAGGGCAGTAAGGCAAAAAGGACACAATTGCCACTTTGAAGATCATGAGATCATTTGAGGAAGACACAAGATTTCACCCCGTGAGTGTATGTGTTTTGTTTAGCACTTTATGCCCAGGAAATGAAAAGGGACTGACTTAAATAAAAATGAGGAACTGGGAATGAGAAGCTTTAAGAAAAAATTCTATAAATTCTGTTAGAATAGCTACTATAAAAAGGACATTTACATGCTAAAAAGGAAGAAATAAAGGATACAGCTGAAGATTGTCAAAATAGCTCTAAGACAAATGTGAAATAGTTTCCAGTAATTCAGACCCCTCATGGGCAGCCAGGTCCTGGGCTCTCCTCTGTGAGAGGAGCACTCTGAGGCTGGTGTAGTGTGACGGTGTGACCTCCAGTATGTTCTCCATTTTGCACATGCCAACCAGGGAAAAGGAAATGGATTGTAGGGGAAATCACCATCTGCTTTTGTCAATAAAAGACCTCATGCGTGCCTCGATCCTAAACAGACTGAAGTCAGCCTTTTATAGCTGCATGGGGGGAAATGGGAGATCTTACTAAAGTGTGAGAAAGTATAATTTAAAAGGAATAAACAAAAATTACTATGACACTATTTCAATCTGCTCTATATGGACTCCAACACGGTATCATAGAAGGCATGGGAACTTATAAAGGCAGGAGTTCACATTAAACCTATGATTTTCTCAGCTTTTCAGAACCTAGTTTCAAGAACATTACTAAAGATATTGTTTTCTCATGCTTTAATACAATTCATACTGTTCAGGGAAAAAGGATTGTAAAGTCTTTCTTTCCTATAAATGTGTACTGAGTGCATTTGTATGCTTCGCTCACTAAAAACACCTCACAATCTTTGGTGTATTTATTCTCAAGGCACATAAGAGGGTGTATTAATTTCCATAATCCATTAACCATTTAACTGAGGCACAAGGTCTCAGAACTACTTCTTGAAACTGAAGAGAGTATCGGCACAGCTGAGGCAGTGCAGAAAATATCACACCCTGAATCATGTAGAATCAGAGCGTGTCTGTGATGGGAAGGCCTTTCTGGGGATCATTTCGTCCAAAATCCCTGTTCACACAGGACTGCCTAGAGCCAGTTGCCCAGTACTGTGATCAGGTGATCTCCAAGGATGGAGGCTCCACAGTCTCTCTTTGGCAGCCAAGGGAATGCTGACCAGCTTATAGTTGAGCAGATCCTTCTTTTTGCCCTTCTAGGTGATAGGATTGATTTTTACTTTCTTTCAGTCCTCATGATTCTGCCCTCATCACCACAACTTCAAAGATAACCAACAGTATCCTTGCACTGACATCAGGCAGCTCCCTCAACTCTTGTGGTTACATCCCATTGGATCCCATGGGCTGGTATATATTCAGTTTCTTTAAATGTTCCTTTCAATGGGCTCCTTCTCCATCAAGGGTGAGTCTTCCTTGTTCCAGACTTTTCCTTTGGTCTCAGAGTCCTGGTGTTCCTGAAGGCTGGTCTTACCAGCAAACACTGAGGTAAAGGAGGCATTCAGTATCTTGATTTCTTCTGTAACCTTTGGCACTAAGGTCCTTGCCCCATTCAGCAGCAGGCCCACATTATCCCTGATCTTCCTTTTGCTGCCGGTATATGTGTAGAAGCCCTTCTCATCCCTCACCAAATTTAACCCCAGGTGGGTTTTGGCTTTACTAATCCCATCACTGCACACTGTAGCTGTATTTTTCCTGGGTCACCTGCTTCTACCTCTTGCATTCTTCCTTTTTTTTTTTTTTTTTCATTTAGTCGAGAGTTTTTTATTCATCCATGCAGCCCTCCTGCTGCCTTTGACAGTAGCTTTATACAAACTCGGATACAAGGTGTGTTGGCTGTGTTCAAGGCAGAAAATTTTCTTCACCAAGATGTGGAGACATTTCATCTCTGCTTATTTCCATGTCTGCTTCCAATATCCACAACAAGATGTACTATAGCTACTGCCCAAACCAATACCCTGGTCTCCATGGCAGATATATCCACAGAGACTTACCCCAATTACCTAGGCAGTTTGTCAAAGGGCAGAAATATGGACAAAAATGCCCCCATCTTAAATGAGTTATTTCACCAATAATCCCAGGCAGGAATACAGCACAAATGCCCCCGTCTTAAACCAGTTATTTTGCCAACAGCCCTCCTTGTCTCTTGCATTTATGTGTATGTGCCATTCTAAATCAAACAGCTGAATTTGTAATCGTTAACCTATTTGTTTTAACAACTCTTAATTTACTGCCCAGAGTCTCATAGCTGTGATTTCTTGCAACATTGACTACAAAAAAATGGCTTCTCAGTTGTCCCAGTCACTATATGTTCAAAAATTAGTACATGGCTGAAGGAACATTTATATAGCAAACTTCTAAAGTCACTGTTAAAAAGAAAAGATCTTCATTACCCATGTCTTACACAAAGAGGTTGGATAACCCCTTCAGTGTGTAGACAGTAGTTACTGTTACCCATTAGACTTAAATAGGTGAGTCTCATCCTACATATCCATACTTCAAATGACAAGTGAACTCACTGAATGACTAATGTGAATTCCTCTAAGGCTTTATAGAACTGGGTACGAACTTAATCCTCTTGCATCAGGTTACATAGAATGATAGATTATCCTGAGTTGGAAGAGATCACAAGGATCATAGAGTCTAACTCCTGGACCTGCACAAGACCACCCCAAGGACCACACTGTTGCAACACTAGCCACCAATATAAGTGAAGAACTTTTTCCTTATATTCAACCTAAATATACCCTGACACAGCGTCAGGCCATTCCCTTGGGTCCTGTCACTGGTCACTAGAGAGAAGAGATCAGTGTCTGCCCCTCCGCTTCCTCTTCTGAGGAAGCTGTAGACCACAAAGAAGTCTCCCTTCAGTCTCTTCTTTTCCAGGCTGAACAAGCCAAGTAACCTCAGCTGCTCCTTGTATGCTTCCCTTCTAGGCTCTTCACCATCTTCATGGCTCTCCTTTACACGCTCTCTAATATTTTTATATCCTTTTTATAGTGTGATCCCCAAAGCTGCACGCAGTTACAATAAGAAGCAAGGTGCTAAAACACAAAATACACATAGAACAAACACTTTCTAAAATAGAAAATATTTAGTCATAATATAAACCAAAAATAAAATTGTGGTGGGTATGTAATACCAGAATGATATTATGAATAGTCTAAAATGTTCACTTTGTCAATGAAAAAAAAAAAAGAAAAGAAAAAAAAAAAAAAAAGAAAAAAAAGAAGATGGAAAATCTGTAAGTCTGGAGTATCTAATATGAAGCATCAGTGAACTAATCTGTTGAGAGATTACAAAGAGCAGCTAAATCTGCAAAAGCACATACTAGCATTTTGGTCATCCAAACACAAACTGAAAATTTAAAGCCATTGATAAGTTGCTGAATTCATCAAACTGGACCTAGGAACTCTAGCTTGAAGTATGATCTGTCATTGCTTTTCAAAAGGCCAAGAGAGTCAAGAGGCTAGAGGTGTTACCAGAGGTACCCAACCAATGTACCATGTCCTGCCTCAGTCATCCTATCTCCAAAATGCTTCAGAAGCAGCCAATCAAAGGCCTTCTCTGAGGAAACACAGAGGAGATGTCGCCGTGTCTTTGATGTCCAGAGCAACTGATGCTTACATGGGCATTAACCTACCTTGCATGTGAAGGAAGTCCTGTCACTTGGGAGGGAAGGGGCCATGGCATGCAGTCCTCGCCTATTCCTTTTCAGCTGTGCAGCTGATCTGTCTAGCTGGAAGCATGACAGTGCTGGGGCTTACCAGCTCTCTGCTTAGTGATCCACTTTGCAAAGAAATTATTATTTGAAAGATGAAGAATGAGATAAAACAGGATCATGACTGTGCATTGAAGTCACTGGGTCAGTCTGCTAACACTGGACCATGAGGGTCAGCCCTTGCTTGTCACAAGAAGTAGAAAGTAGAAAGCACTAGCCTTTTCAGTGCAGCAAGAACCAGAGGTAAGATGTCTCCTGCTCCCAGGCAGGTCTGCTAAGCAATTACACTGCAGAATCATGCTCAGTTTTTTGGTGCAATAACTATGTAATTCTCCATGTCACAGAGTAACTCTTAATTCCTTTGCTGAACAGCTTCAGCAAGAGAAAATGGAAACATTTGTGCTCACATTTCCTCATCCTAGAACTTCATGGGAAAAGCAGAGGGAGGTAAATGAAGGGATTCAAATTTTTTTCCTGGGAATTAAAGCCATGCTTCCTGAGCCCCACCACTGAGTTGCTGGATGAAAGGGGACTGCCTCTTAAGCTTTCAAAGGGGCTAAAGCACCTCACGGCAGGAAAGAGGTCAGAGTGCTGGCTTCCAAGCAAAGGGATACACTTCTCTACAATCAAATATAAGGAACACTAGTTTCTGAGACAGGCACAGATGCTTCATATTTCCTATTTGTGATTTATTCTGTGTGGCTGGGGATTATATGACCACAGATATAAAATCTGTGCCCTACTAGGACACCAGACAATACAGATCACATACATTTCTGCCAAACTGACTGGGATGCACTACACAGTGTTTATTCCAGCTACCTGAAACAAACAGCCCTTCTGAGCTGAGTATAACAACAACAACAACAACTTGTACTGGCTTGGCCTTTTGCATCTTGAGGCTGTAGTGTATTTTGTCAGGCAGTGAGAATCATAAAACCAGACTCAGGGTACCAGCCTCTACCTGCCAGCTGGGCAAATTACAGACTAGCACTTGGCTTTCTCCTGGTAGCCTGAGCCCTGCAGAGAGCCACTTGATGTGGGGGCTGTTAATTCCACAACCTTGAGCCCCTGCTTGATGTAACCCTAGATCAGTTTCAGTTCACAACAACTAAATTACAAGAATCCAAATTTCTGAGGCAAGCTCAAATGCTTCCTATTTCCTATTTTAGATGGATTTCTGTTTAGCAGGGTCCATCAGTTTCATTTCATACCCTGTGACACTTTTCTGCATAAATGTGCATGGTTTCACTCTTATTTAATTCCTGCCCCCTCCAAATCTAGCTGGAATTCAGGAAAGACTGGCTGTAGCCACATGACATGAAGTACTGATAATTAAAGCACATGTGGTCTTTCAAAAACTTGATGAGACATCACCTATCAATGCCACTCTAAAAAATACCTGCCCATCAGACATTTTTTACTTAGATCACTCCTCCTAGCAGAAACAAAGGAGGATCTTGAAAACGGAACCAAGCACAAGTTGCAGAAAGGGAGGATTGTATGAGGGAGTGGTGCCATTGAAGCAAATGTCATTGGAACTGAAGCTAAACTTCATGCTGAATCAGGTTATCACCTGCTTGTCATCGCTGCTACTTGTCTGGCCGCACCAAGAGTTACAGAAGCTAAAGCAGCAGGAAACGACCCTTCCCCCCTCAAAAAGTGAGGGGGAGGGGGAGGGGGAGAGGAGAAGGCATACTGGGGAAGAGAGAAATAATAGTTTTCTGCTGGTTTAACTCTACAAATGGCTTATCAGGAAGTCAGAGTAAAGCCAGGGCACACACAGTGGAGGGAGTGGAGCTATAGGGCCAGAGCACAAGAACGAAGGGAGGAAAGGACTGCTGCTGCATTGACTTAACGGGGTTAAAATTGTTGGGAAACTGCAGTGAAACAGTATTTATCCTTAGAAGTGACGGATGTAAAGTGTTTACAACCTTCTGCTACTATTTTTTTTTTTTTTGTCCACTCCCCTCTTAACGCAATGGAGCCTCAATGTCCTTTCTTTGCTGTTGAAATGTTGTTCTTTAAAGCACAATCAGCATATTGCATGGACTGGTCTTTTAGTGGTATATTCACATCTTCCCTGTTAGTGATTGTTTCTTGCTGTGATTGCTCTTGAGGGAGGGGCTTGGGCTTTACCGAAGTGTATCCTTTTACATCATCTAAGGAATTTTTGTTTGGGCTGGGTTGGGTTTATTGTTGGTTTTCTTATTCTTGATTTTAGTTTGTAGATTTTTAATTTCTTTTTTTCTTCCCCAGAAGTAACCAGCATCATTACTGGAGGACAGTTATCTAGTTGGTTGAGAGATATTTTTTTATTAGCTATGAGAGAGACCAGCTGTATGATACTTCTAAAATATATAAACTCTGTTAAGTTTTCAGTTTTCCAGCACACTGGACATTCAAACAGCCTGGATCCTATTTAACAAACATTGTTGAATGTATTCAGTTAATAAAAGCTGGGCAAATATTAGTAAAGGGCTTGTAATCGTTGTGAGTGACATAAAGGTTAAAAGCTTTTGATAGCATTGTGCCAAACTGGAGTAAAGCTTGAAGAAACTGAAGTGGTGTGTCAGTAAGAAATCTCAGCATTGATTCAGACATCATGAAATAATAATTTTTCAGAAACTGGAAAAGATGCAACTGCTTTGCAAATCTGAATTTAGTTTTAGAACTTGAAGCTTTTAACATTATTCAACTCATATTATCCTGTTTTCCTATAAACAGACCTGTCCCAGTTTGACATTTCCTGGGAAAGCAAGATGGTTTTTGTCCAGTGCATGTTACGCTGTTTCCCCATAAGGACTAGGACAAGAGAAGAAAGGGCTTCCAAGAAAGTAGATGAGCATATACGGAACATTATCTCTCAGTGTAAACTTTGATTACTATTTTTTCATTTGCTTGCTGCCCTCTTTGCACAGAGGATAAGTCTCTGTGCACCCCAGGACACAAGAAGGTTTCCCAGCACATCCTCAGAGCTCAGAGAGTCACAATGGGAACACAAGAAACCGTACACAGTTTCAGGATTTCTGTAAACATAGTATTCCAGCTCCCAAAACCACTCTTAGAATTCCTTAAGGCTTGTCTGGACAAGGATAAAGGTGCATTAAAAAAAGAAAAAAGTGTCAGTGAAAACTTTTAATTAACACATTTTCAAAATCTCAGTGTTGGCAGGGTGTGTTGCATTTTAGTGCATTTGCCAGCAAATGTGTTAATATACATTTGTGTCCCAACAACATGTAGCAAGTTGGGACATGTTTTTAAAAGTTTCGAATTTTAATAGGAGTTAAAACATGTTCATGATAGTAGTTTTACCTTAGTCGAATGTGAGTGTCACTGATGGGTTTTTCTGGGATTTCAGTGAGCAGCTGCCGTACTGGCAGGGAGCTGCTACTGAGTAGCTTTCTCCTTTTTCCTGAACTGTCAAATGAAAGTGCCATTTCATTTACCTGTCTTTCATGAATGGACGGAAATGAATGTTTTACACTGTATTGGGAAAAACAACAACAACAATAAAAAGCTGGATATTAGTGAGATGGGACTTTGGGCAGTGGTTGCAGGAGTCGGAAGCCATACTTTCATAGGTTGGTAAATTGCAGTTTCAGAGGACCTGATGTAAGGTCAGGATTTCTGTAGCCACATAATCCAGAGTGTGGCACCACATTCAGCTGTTGTTCTGGATGTGGACACACACTTTGCTGGGGCAACTTTGCCTCAGCTGCTCTTGGGCCAAAAGGTATCAGCTTTTTTTTCTAACCTCCCCACAGAAAGTTAGTGTAAAGTTGACATAAGAGCTACATCCGATGCTTATACCTGGCTAGCTTGACTGGAAGGATTGTGTTTATGTGTGATCGAAGTTGTAGCTGCAAGGCAGAGATTCAGTATTAATGACCATGAAGTCACAGGCAAGCATCAATAACTCTGAGTCAGCTGTGACACTGATTTTCTGGGCAGCACACTACAAAGCAGTCCACACCTCAGTCTTTCCTCCTGCCAAAAGGCAGATGAAAATACCTCAGGCAAAATGTGCTGAGAGGAGTCACATTTTGGAAGAACTGAAAAAAAGACGACTTCATCTGGGGCATGCACGACACTATTAGAAGTCAGGAAATTGCCTACGACAAACAAGGCCCTCAACCTTTGGAGTTGCAAAGGGAAGGCGAATCCTGCTGCCCCCCTGAGAACAGGTCCCCAGCCTTGTCTCTTTGCCTTAATTTTTGGGCTCCTCTCATTTAATTTCTGAGCTCTCCGTCATTGCTGTCATGTTCTTAGAAATATTGCCACCCATGCCACAGGTGCGGGGGGGGGGGGGGGGGCAGGAGGAATCTGATTTTATGCTGATATAGCTATTGTGGTAAAAGCCTTAACACAAATACACCTGACGAATGTACTACTTTTTTCAGATACTAAATCTCCAACACCCTATGCACGAGCAACTTTACATTCATACATCCTCATTCCTGCCACAGAAATTCCATAACAACTTTTTATGTGGAAGGCAAGGTAGAAAATCAGTATTCTCATATTCATAACTGATTAGTCCTGCTTCAAAACACCAATGAGGGATTGTTTTGGTTTTTCTCCTTTCTTTCTTTCCTCCCTCCTTTCCCTTGGAAGGAGATGAAAAGATCAGGAACTTGAGTAAAGAAGTTTAAGAATGAGGAATCTTCTCTCCAGTCTATCTCTTTGCTTGATGCATAAAGGTGTGGTGTGACACTGAGCCGATGGGTTCAAGAGGTCATTCAAGGCGTTAAATCTTGCATTTGCACCTCATGTTCCAGGGTTTGGATTAGACATAGCTGTCCAGGTTTTAATTGCAATGGGACTGACAGCAGGAGTGTACATGTATTCCAGATTTCCTGCTTGTCCAGAGACTCTACAGAAGAACTTGTGGAACTAAGCACCTAGAGTAAGATCAGTCAAGGCTTTTTCTTTTTTTTTCTTTCTCTTTTTCTTTTCAGATTGTAAACCATTGAAATGGTTGAAAAATAAATCAGAAGCATAATGTAGAGCACACGCCATCCAAACTCCCACAGTCACTCTGAAATTTTTAAGTGACACTACTCTGAAATTCAGACATAACTACAGTGGAAAGTAAAACTGCACATGGCCATGCCAGTAAAACTGCATATGCCCATGCTGATGAAATTGCATATACTCATGCAAGATGGACAGGTGCCTTTTAAGACTGATTGTGAAGTCCTATCGTGGTCTTCCAGCAGTTCTTAGGTGATCTGTTAAATCAACCAGTCTAAAAAGGAGAAACAAACAAACAAACAAACAAACAAAAAACCACCAAAACCACCACCAACAAAATCACGATTTGCTTAACATCCAGATTAAAATGAGCAGAGAAAACACCACACGTGGAGTCCCCTTGAGCAGCGGAGGAGGATCCCGCGGAAGAGAGCTGTCTAGCTGTCCGTGCCCCACGGTCGCGCTGCCATCACGCCACAAGGTGAGCCCCTCCGCAGCTCGCTCCATCCCTTCTGCCAGCGTTGCCCGGCGCCGCACACACCGCTCCTCCATGCACACCCGGGGCGTAGGGGGAGCGGCAGCCCCCGGATCCCCGGAGAGCGGGTCCCGACACCGTTGCCCCCGGGCGCGGCCGCCGCGGTGCAGCCGCAGGTGACGCTGGGGTGGGCAGGGCCGCCCCCGCCCCATTCCGCTCCCAATCCCACCACGGAGGCCCTGCTGCCCCTCGGCCGTCGCCAAGGAAACCGCCCGGCGGCGCGGCCCCGCCGAGGGAGCCCCGGGGCGCGGTGGCGGCACTGCCGGCACCCCCACCCTGCTGCGGACCCTCACCCCGGCAGGGCTGCGGGTGCTGCCGGTGCGGGGAGCGCGGTCGCGGGTGGGCGTGCGGGGAGCAGCCCCCCGGGGGAGCGGGAGCTGCTGCGCCGGGCTCGGCGGGGCTGGCGGCCGCGGCCGAAACAAAGGGAGCGGCGGGCAGAGACGGCGGAGGGGGATGTTGTGCGTGAAATGCGGCGGGTGGGAGGGAGAGTTCGCATCCACCCCGTAGAAAACACCAACCATATGCCCCTTTTTGCCCCCAAGTCACGTAATATTTCCTTGAGAGTCTGAAAGCAGCCGGCTGCCCTCGCCGGGGTTACCGGGAGGCGGCTCTGGGCGCCCGCACGAAGCCCATCGGTCTTGCCAGCCCCGGTAATCCGCGGGGAGAGGGAGGTGGGAGGCTGGGCCGAGCCTCCCCGCTTCGCAGCCCTTCATTATCGGAATCATTTTAACATCCT
Source organism: Pyrocephalus nanus (assembly GCA_038380795.1). Taxonomy (NCBI): domain Eukaryota; kingdom Metazoa; phylum Chordata; class Aves; order Passeriformes; family Tyrannidae; genus Pyrocephalus; species Pyrocephalus nanus. The sequence continues at coordinate 48,082,682 of CM076260.1, forward strand.
TGTTTATAAACAAGAGGCGTTCGGAGGAGATTACCCGACTTAGGGAAACGATCGTTCTGACGCTCGTTTCTACTCCTTAAAAGGGGATGGGGGTGTCGAGGAAATGGGGGGGGGGCGGAGGGGGGCTCCGGCTCCCCGCACACGCTGACCCCTCCCCTGAGAAAGGAAATCACTCGGGTCCGTGATATTTCACCCACCCCAAGGCTGCTAAGGTCTCCAGATCACCGTTAATGCGCGTGCATTAGTTTCGGGTTGCATCTTATTCGAGGGTTTAAATTCAACGTAAATACACGCTCGGGGCTGGGGTTTGGGAAAGCGCGAATGTTTCCCTGATAACGTCGCTTCGCCCACTACTTCAGTGCATGGAAATGTAATCGTGAAGTGGGTCACCGCCTCAGAAAATACTTTAAAAACACAAATCGGGAATAATCAGACAGCAGAATTTAATTAGAGCCGTAGGCTAATCACAAAATATTTTATTCCAAGCCAATATCGCTATGGGGGAGGGGTCCGTTTCTGCTCCGGCAGCGGCTCCTGCCGCCGCTGCTTTAGCGTTTGCAACATCTGGCCTACAGACCTACTAATTTCGACTCGTGATCTCGTTCGGCGAAATCCGATCTACGTGGTTCAAATACCTTCCAAATTGGGGGCGATTTAACAATCCCGACCAATTATACCCAGGATAGAAAAGAATAAAAAAAAAAAAAAAAGCCCAAAGGGGTTAAAGAAAAAAAAAAAAAGGCAAGCAGCAAATCCCCTCCTTCCCTCTCCCCCGCCCGGGGCTCGCACACACTATCTGTTGCTCTCTCACGGCGGCAGCGGGCGGGGGCGTGCGGCGGGGCCGGGACGCTCTCACTCACACTCACACTCGCACTCACCCGCACGCCCCTCGCACCATTGTCCCTGCCCGCCCGCCCCGCTCCCTTTCGGCGCGTTTTGCTGGCGGCCCGGCGCGGGTGCCGGCGCGCCCGCCCGCGCCGCGGCGGAGGGGAGCGGAGCGGAGCGGAGCGGCACATTCATTATCGGCCGGGGGCCGATTTCAAACCGCTGCCATCGCGGCTCCATTGTTCGCCGGGCGGGCGGGCCCCGCCCCCCTTTGTGCGCGCCGGCCGCGATTGGCCGGCGGCGGGCGGAGCGCTGCCGTCACCGCTCGGGAAGCCCATTCATCTGTGCACTTGGGCGTTGGACTCCGCATCTTATTAGCAACCAGGGAGATTTCTCCATTTTCTCCTTGTCTACAGTACGGCTACAAATCTGGGATTTTTTATTACTTCTTTTTTACTAAACTTGGGCTCCTTTTTTTTTTTTTTTTTTTTGCTCGACTTTTTCCTCCCTTTTTTTCCCCTCCCTCCTGTGCTGCTGCTTTTTGATCTCTTCAACTTTAAATTTTTTAAAAGGAGTGCATTATAATCGGTTCTGTTCTCTCTTCTCTTTTTTTTTCCCCTCTGGTGTGTGTGTGTGTTGCTGCTGCTGCTGGTCGCCCAGTATTTATACCAACCCAACGCTCTTTGTTTCCCCTCCTTTTGGATCTGTTGAGTTTCTTTGTTGAATAAGACAGCATGGGTGCCCAGTTCTCCAAGACCGCTGCAAAGGGCGAAGCCTCCGCCGAGAAACCTGGGGAAGCAGTGGCTGCATCTCCATCCAAGGCGAATGGACAGGTAAAAAACAAACAAAAAATTTTAAAAAATATTAAATCTACTCCTTTTTTAAAGCCAACTTCGACGGACTCTCTTTCGCATCCTGTTTAATTCTTCCTTTGATGCCCCAGTGGCACATTCAATGGAGAATACGGTCGATCCTTTTATCTTTGCAACTCGAGGCAAAGGAATAATTTCTTTATTTTGGTTAAACGGGCTTGGCTTTGAATGATTCGTTCCTTTATCTTTCCTGCGGGGGGCGGGGGCAGGGGGCACGGTTCTTTCTTTTTTTTTTTTTTTTTTTTTTTTTTTTTAAATCCCTCGTGTATTATGGTGGAGTGTCTCGATGGCTCGTAAACGGAAGGATCTTACACCTTGGCTTGGCTTTTCTGCGGGCTTAACCTGCTCCCGAAGACGCTCGGTGACTCGCGCGGAACGCTTATCGCGGTGGAGCAGGATGGCTGTGTGTTAGCGGGGGTCGGAGCCGCCGGGCGGGGGGCTCCGCGGGCAGCCCCCTCGGGCAGGACCGCGGGCCGGGTGCTGCGCCGCCCGCCCCGTCCGTGGCAGCTCCGCCAGGGGCTCGGCCGCCGCAGGGCACGGCTTTCTGTCGCCCACCGCCCCCTCCCCACGCGTGAGCCGGGCTGGCCGTGCCCTCGCTGCCCCTCGCAGCAGCGGCGGCGTTGTGGGCAGCCACCCCCCGCCGCCCCCGCAGCTGCCGCCCGGGGCAGCCAGCCGCGCTCCGGGCGCCTGAAAGATGCAAATACGGCGTGAGCGAGGGGGGAGGGGGGCGGGGGCGCCTCGCCGCACCGCTCGGGCGCGGAGGGGCCGCGGCGGGCGGGGGGCCGGGGCCGGGCCCGGCGAGCTTTGTTCGCCTTCCCCGCCCCGCGCCGCCGCCGCGGCTGGACGGGGCGCGCCGGGGGCGGGTGCGCGGTGCCGCCGCCTCTCCGTGGAACCGCGGCGCCCTCTGGCGGCCACCACGAGTCCCGCCCGCCGCCGGGGGCGCTCGGCCCGGCCCGGCCCGGCGGAGGGCGCGGCGTTCGAACCGCGGGAGCGGGAACCGGGCGAGGCGAGGCCCGACGGGCGGGGAGGGCGCGTCCCGCCCCACACGCACCCTCCGGGCACCGTCGGTAACGCTGGTCGCTGTCTTGCAGGAGAACGGCCACTTGAAGGTGAACGGCGACGCCTCCCCCGCGGCGGCGGAGGCGGGCAAGGAGGAGGTGCAGGCGAACGGCAGCGCGCCCGCCGAGGAGACGGGCAAGGAGGAGGCGGCCTCGTCGGAGCCCGCCTCCGAGAAGGAGGCGGGAGAGGCGGAGAGCACCGAGCCGGCCTCCCCAGCGGAGGGCGAGTCCTCCCCCAAGACTGAGGAGGGCGCGACCCCCTCGTCCAGCAGCGAGACCCCGAAAAAAAAAAAGAAGCGCTTTTCCTTCAAGAAGTCCTTTAAGCTCAGCGGCTTCTCCTTCAAGAAGAACAAGAAGGAGGCCGGCGAGGGGGCCGAGGGCGAGGGCGGAGCCGCCGCCGCCGCGGCAGAGGGCGGGAAAGAGGAGGCGGCGGCAGCCCCCGAGGCGGCGGGCAGCGAGGAAGGCAAGGCGGCCGCCGAGGAGCCATGCGCGGCCGGCAGCGCCGAGCCGGCGAAGGAGGAGGCGGGGGACTCGCAGGAGGCCAAATCGGACGAGGCCGCCCCCGAGAAGGCGGCGGGAGAAGAGGCCCCGGCGGCGGCGGCGGAGGAGCAGCAGCAGCAGCAGCCGGCGCAGCAGCCGCAGCAGGCAGCGGAGGGGAAGGCGAAGGCGGCGGAGGAGGCGGCGGGCAGCGGTGCCGCCACGAGCGAGGCGGGCAGCGCTGAGCAGGAGGCGGCCCCCGCGGAGGAGCCGGCGCGGCAGGAGCCCCCCACCGAGAGCAGTCCCGAGGGACCCGCCGCCGAGTCGGCGGAGTAGTAAGCGCCGCCGCCGCCCCTCGCCGACGGACTTTTCTTCCCCCCTGTTTGTTTGTTGGAGTGGTGCCAGGTACTGGTCTCGGAGAACTTGTCTACAACCAGGGATTGATTTAAAAGATGTCTCGTTTCTTTTTTTTCTCTCCCCCCGCAGCTCCCATCTCAAATCGTTGTGTGTTGCCGCCATTCCAACGGGCGGAGGGGGGCCCTCCTCCGCCCTCCTCTCCCACCCTCTATATTTTGGGGTTTTTGGGTTTTTTTTTCATCAGTATTAACATTTTGTTTTGGTTGGTTCGGGTTTTTTTTTTAATTTTTTTTTTTTTAATTTCATACTTTGCAACTCTCTTCATATTATAAAACTTTTGCCGATCGGTCTATGGACATGCCCATATATGAAGGAGATGGGTGGGTCAATAAGGGATATCAAATGAAGTGACAGGGGCCGCAGTGGGGAACCCGGGGCGCGCAGCCCTTGCCGGGAGCGCACCCCACCAGAAATGATGTAAGGGGTTAGTCTCTTTTTTTAAAAGAAAGTTATTACGATGTATTTTGTGAGGCAGATGTTCTATAAGGTTTACAACACTACAAGTCTTGATTAAGAAGGAAAGGAAAAAGGAAAAAAAAATAAAAAATAAAAATCAATACCCAGATAAAGAGATCATAGTCTTAGGAATTCATTTAAACCATAGGAACTTTTCACTTATCTCATGTTAGCTGTATCAGTCAGTGATTAAGTAGAAATACAAGTTGTATAGGCTTTATTGTTTATTGCTGGTTTATGACCTTAATAAAGTGTAATTATGTATTACCAGCAGGGTGTTTTTAACTGTGACTATTGTATAAAAAAACAAATCTTGATATCCAGAAGCACATGAAGTTTGCAACTCTTTCCACCCTGCCCATTTTTGTAAAACTGCAGTCATCTTGGACCTTTTAAACACAAATTTTAAACTCAACCAAGCTGTGATAAGTGGAATGGTTACTGTTTATACTGTGGTATGTTTTTGATTACAGCAGACAATGCTTTCTTTTCCAGTTGTCTTTGAAAATAAAGGAAAACTCTTCAGATGCAATTTTTTTTTTTTTTTTGTGTAGCATCTTGTCTATCATGTTTTTGTAAATACTGGAGAAGCTTTGACCAATTTGACTTAGAGATGGAATGTAACTTTGCTTACAAAAATTGCTATTAAACTCCTGCTTAAGGTGTTCTAATTTTCTGTGAGCACACTAAAAGCGAAAAATAAATGTGAATAAAATGTATAATTTGGTTGTCTTTCTTTTATGGATACTCTGGTAGCTTAAAGGGACTAGCCAGTATTGTCTAAATTTGTAGAGAGAAAGTCATTTGTCCTGTTAGCACTAGCTTTGAAAACTTCCTGAATCCTGGACTGTGTAATACTGTGCATCTTACAGAGAAACTGTGCAATGCACCAGGTAATTTGTAGGCTTTTCTGGCTTTTAAAAGAAGAGTGGAAGGCAATCTGAGCATGTACAGTGTATGTTTTTCCTGTCCAGGGTCCATCTTGCTTTTAAGACCAGAAGTATCCAGCATATGAGAGTTTTGCCTCTTGAGGAAAATAAGATTTAACTTCAATTGCTTAGGGTGGGGCAATGAAATTTTTGTGCTGAGTTGCTTAAAAATTAAGCTCTAGAACAGATGTCCCACTTCTATCTTGGTGTGCTGGTCCTACTTTGGTACCTCGACTATTAGCCTGAAAACATTAGCCTGGAAGGAGAAAAGGGAAATTAACACTGCCATTCTGCTCGAAGTAATTAAAAGCAATATTTTCTTTTTTTCCTCAAGTGCTACTCCCAAGTACAGGTGAGTTTCAAAACAGATTTCCAAATTTATCTATAAAAAAATCTCTTGGTGCTTGCTTTTTAATTGTTAGGCTTTTTGGCTAATTTCCAGCATATTGCTCAGGGCATATTATGCCTTAATAAAACAGTGAGTTCATGCAAGAAAAGCAGCAGTGGTGTTTGGAGGGTGGAAATTGATTCAAGAAAGTGTTGCTTCTAAGTTTATAGGAGAAAGTTTAGTGTTACACTTATTTGCTTCCACCTACATTTTCAGCGGAAACTCTTTGGAAGCAATTATGATTCATTTTATGAGAAAATGGCACGTTAGCACCTTGTTCCCTAAAGAACAAAGCCTAAACTGAATGAAGTATAGTAGATTTCCTGCTGAATGCATACTTCTTTTTGTTTTGGTTTGTTTTTTTTTTCCTGTTGTTTGTTTGGGTTTTTTTGTTTTGTTTTTGTTTTTTTAATTCAGCTGTCTACCATTTTAACTTTGGCTTGTATGTACTCTAGTTGCCCTGGTATTTCTCTATAGCTTTAGAAATGTATTGAAACTATGCTATAATTGCTGAGGGACAAAAATAAATGGATGTAAAACAAGATCCTCCACACCAGTGTCATTCTTGGAGTACATGTGTTTGAAGTCTAGTGCATAACTTCTTTGCTAAGGGGTTTTTATAACATGGCTGTAAAAACCTGTTCTGAGACGCATGGTGTCTTGACCACAGAGTCAATGTCTCTTTTTAATAAATATATATATATTTAAATCTAAGAATTTTTAAAAAGAAGTCTGAATTTTTCTTTTTTCTCTTTTTTTTTTTTTTTTCCAAACTGTATGTGCACATATGAAGAAAATAATTACTAGTAAAGTTCTTTTTCAAATTTTTCTTCTCAAGCTTTCATGTTCTTTCCTCACCCAGCTGGTGTTATCTGAAGTGCTTCCTATTCCTGGGTGTGCACAATTGCTCCTACCCTAGGAAGCCAGGCTTCTTGCTTGGGGCTTTGTCATTCCATGGCTTGGCTTGACTTGAAATCAAGTCCTAACACTAGCAGAGTTTTGAAAATACATCTTAAGAATACCAGTTGCATCTGCTCTTCTGGTCCCAGCAGTCGGGTGAGATTTGATGATACCAGTTTTCCACTATGCTGTAAGAAGATGGGAGTCAAGGCTTGGAATAGTGGAAATGGAGGAGTTTTGAAATGTTTCCTTCTGCCAAAAAATTGTGCAAGAGCATCCTTCCTCCCTTGGTCCCCAAGGGACTGAATAATGACTTCTGTGCTATTGTGGAATATCTTTTTTTTTTTTTTTTTTTTTTTTTTTGCATTGATTGCCTAGATGGAAATGCTAATTATAATGGGTATTGTAATTCCAACAAATTCTCTTGGAATGTATGTGGGTTTAAAATGTGTGATTTCTTGGGTTGCTCTAGTTCGTTTTAAGCAGAATGTTATTATTGTTATGAACAAGGTAACTTGTGTTGTGCTGAACAGTGTCATATTTTTCAGTAAAACTTACACTGGAATCTAATTTTGCCTGACTAGGGACTCTAGAGATTTACTTCTTTTATGTTTATTTACTTAAACCAAGCCAACAGTCTTCCTTGTTTAATAATATAACTTGCTTGTACAAAAGTCCTTTCAAATTTCATGTCTATCTTGGTAATATCTAAACTTCATTTCAAACTCCAAATCACAATGTCTAACTTCAAGTACTCCTCTTTTGTATCTGGTCCTGATATATTCACGTAGAGACTTTGCCTTCAGGCAATGAAGCAAGGCAAGAAAAGAGAAAGGCAAGCCGAGTGAGGCAAGTGAAGCCTAGGCTTTGGCTTCTGCTGAAGTTCCTTCTCCTTCCTGCTTTGTGTACACAACCCCTGGATACAAATCAAGTCTTCATGTATCAATTTCTGACATACCTAAATACTCCTGTGTGTTGTATTAGATGCAAATATTGCATATGTGAGTATTTTATGCCTTTATTATGATGTTGTCTGTGTCTTAAGAATGTTTTTTGTTACATACTACTGTTTGAAACAGCTAACCCTTAACTTCACTTGCAGATGATTTGATGAAGGTCAAAGGTTTTCATCTGTTTTGTTTGGGTTTTTCTAAGTTGTAAGTCTTTTTATATTGTCTTTTTTTAAAAAAAAATCAAGAATAATACACATTCTAGTCTAAAGGTGTAATGCTGAGTAATGATTTCCTCCAAAACTAGTCCTGTGAATTTGGTCTTTGTGCTCTTTGTATAGTGAAAGAGTAGTAAAAGGTCATCACTGGTGATATTGGACTCCTTTCAGTGTTCGTTTAAGAGACTGAGGTAACGTGTTTTCCATAATGATGCAGTTTATTTGAAAGCATCCTGATTCTAGCTTGTGACATTTTCTTTTTTACCATGCTCAGGTCACTGAGATAGAATAAAACAGGTACTTTGGTTCCTGAAGTAAGCAGCAAGTAAAAAATGGTATATTGTTTATAACATACTGTAGACAGTGGAGTTAATTTCTTCTCTTTACAAATCTGGGGTCTTCAGATAATTGGCAATGAATGGAAACTATTGGCATTGCAAGGAGTCCAGCAGGGCAGAGGCAAGCAGGCCAGGCAGCCTCCTGTTACTCTAAGAAACGAATGTTAGAGGTCTTACTACAAAGTACAAGGTTGTTGACTGTCTTTGCCTTAGCTTGCTCTAGGGAGAGCCAGTGTGGTGGTGAGCTTCTAAGGCCTGTTGCTTGTTAGACTTAGCAGCATGTTTCATGATGCATTTACTGAGACAACTGTTGAGATCATTCTGAAGAGGGAGCACTGCCTTTTGGGAAGATCGGAAGAGGGTTAGCAATGGGGTCAAAACAGCAGTTATACCTAAACAGATGAGTGACCAAAATATTGACCTGTGAATAAAGTACAGAGATAGGAATATGTAAGTTTGTCCTGTGTTATTGGTTACACTTTTGATATGAAAGCAAGAGACTCAGACTCAGAATGCTCCTTTTTAAGGATATCAGTACTGTTATCTGATGAAGGTGACATAAAACTCCAGTTAATGTGTTTAGAATGTTTTTAAGTCTTGAGGAGGGTTACAAGTATTATTTATACATCTTTGCTCTCAGTCTTTGCTGTAGGAAGGCATGTTTACCCAGAACAGTAACAGGATTACCAAGATACTGAGTAAAATGGGACATAAATATTTGCAGTAAGAAAGTCCCAAACAAGATACGTGGAATGTTAGTTCTCAAAGATATGATGTATTTAGATAAATAGCAAAGACATTACTCAATTATATTCAATTAAAGAGGGAGAGAGTGTGTTCTTCCTTTTTTTTTTTTTTTTTTTACCTAACACAATTTTAATTTTAGAACAGCAAGCATAGGGAAACATTACTGGTGGTGCATGCATTTTTATCACCAAGCAGGTAAATATTCCAGGACTTAGGATTCCTAGGATAGTTCTTGTGACCATGTATATGATAACCTGCATTAGAAGAGTGCTGGAGAGGGAATGTTTTGAGTCAAGCAATGCTACCTACTGAGGTCTTTTCCAGCACCACAGTTGATACTATTGGTATTAAGGTATTTGATAGCTACTCTTCCCAAAGACCATAGTGACTAGAGATTTATTTTTAGGTACAGTCCAAACTAGATTTTGTCTCCTGAAGTTCACACCTTAGTTTCTAAAAAATAGAGAAAGAAAATAAAATACCTATGGATATATTGGTTAGGTAAATCTTTCTTGCTGAGTAGCTCTAATAGCTGCAAGAAATTACTTGCTAGCCTATACTGAAGGAGTTATCTCTCTGAAATTCGGTATGTAGACCCTGAATATTTTAAATTATTTGATGACACAAAAGCCATGCTTACATGGGTCATCTTCTGTTCAAAGAAAGCAAACCCATCCATTCTCACTGGAAAAGAGTCATTTCAAACCATTAAATTAAGTCCTCTATAGGCAGGGCCTTTACAGAAGAAGAGTGACAGAAAAAAGAAACCGACCACCAAACTTTAGGACCTAAAGGAAGAAACTTTTTTCTAGCCCTTTGGAGCAACACTGTCATAGGTGTAAAATACCCCCTTTCTGTCTTTAAAAAAAATATAATTTAATTGTGTGAGGCACTGTTTCCACCGAAGTGCAGAGCCATGCTCCTTCAAAAAAAACACCAATGAAAACAAATCCAAAGTTGATGAAGGTAAGATTTTTCAGGAATGAATCATTAGGCCACTCGCAAAGTCCCACCTTGCAGTTCAGGAGCCTATAAAAGCAAACTTACCAGATATGGCACTTCTAAGGAGACTGGATAGCCAATATTTTCCATTTTGGTCATCAATCAAAATGGCAGAAATCATGGACTGATATTCAGAATACAGGAAGGAACATGACTTTTTTTTATTTTTCCCCTGGTAATATTTTTGCATGTGCATATGGTTTTGCTTTCTAATAACTATCCAGGAAAATAATTTAAAACAGTGAAGTGAGCATAATTCCAACATTTTTCTGAATCCTTTCTCCTGGATGTTTTTATACAGCTATACTTGAAAACTGCTATTTTATTCTGATATTTAACAACTTTGTGAGTTAATGCTTACATGGACAAACAGTGTCAAATGTATACTAAATTAGATAACAAATTTTGCAAAGACTCATTTTGGCCTCATTCTATTCTCATCAAGATCTGTGAGAGGGAAGTTAAACTATGCAATATGCTTATAAAATTCTCCCATAAATGTTGCTAATGATAAGAGAAATACATTTGATTCTTCCATGCAGCATCTACCTGGAATCCACATGAAGTGGTGTGCAATAAACGGACAAGAAAGTGACTGTGATTGCATGAAATAAGAGACTGAAGACCCACGAGACCACACTGGCAAAATGGACAGGAGCACTTTTATGTGTTGCTGTCATGAATGACAAAATGAAATGCCACTGGAAACTTAGCCCCATTATTATATATGTGAGAGTTTATACCCTGGAGGCTCACACCAGTCCTGTCTTTCCTCTGCCTCCATCACATGGAGTCTGTCTAAAACTTAACACTGAAGTGATGATGCGGAAAGGTATTCAAAAGCTCATCCGGATAAGTTATCAGAAAAGTTTGCTATTTTCAATGTAAAAACAATACTTTTTGGTCATCATTGATGTCCACTGACAGCTCTGTTATCTGGTGAATTTTTTGCCTTTGTGTTGCCTGCACAGAAAATTGTCATTTCAATATCATGAAGCTTCTGATGTTATTATAAATTTGGCCAAAGGGGAGAAAGAAGGAGAAAATATCTTTCAAGTGATGTTAGAGTAGGACCATCAACTTTAATAAGCAAAGAGATTCAAAGCCAACTGTTCTCTATTTAAATCCCAGTGCAAATCTAATCTAATCTAATCTAAAGAGGCTTTAGGGCCTTGATTTGCACATTGTTTTTGTTATTGCATATATGTTATGATAGTCATTAGTTTAATAATCTGTGGATATATAGAAGTAGAAACAAAGTAGTACTTCTGAAGTTTCCCTATTCCTGAATACTTCATAGCAGGTGTACCAGGTTTAACTGCAAGGAGCAATTGTAGGAGACACATTCTGCGTGGCTCTGTCACATAGAGATGCACAAGAGGGAAGTGCTAAGTTGTTCCTGAGGACTTTGGAAGAAATAAGACGCTGTTTATCTTTTGTGACAAAGATAGAATGAGGACACTCTTAGCAAAACTCCTCATTAAAGGCACACAAGTTCAGATGAGACGTAAAAGGGAGCTGAACATCAGATGTTCCCAGCAGCACTTGAGTGAAGCAACATACATGTAAGAAATGCACCATTTGCAAGGGAAACTGGACATCTTAAAATTTTGCATACTGCAGGCTTCCTTTCGCATGAATTTGCTGCATTAATGGCAATTGAATTGCAGATGGCAGTGACGTGGACAGCTGGGAAGGAATCCCGAAGGAGGAGCATGGCCAGGGACCGCTTTTGAAAAGCAGCATAAACAAAGGTTCATTTCTGTAAGACTACTACTATTAGGAAATATTTATATTGTGATACAGGCTCAAAAGGCCAAGATTAAATATGAGTCGTGCTTGTGCCAGGCGCTGTGTAAACATATATGAGAGACAGTCTCTACTCTGAAAAAGCTTCCAGGCTAAATGCAGAAAGGTTAGGCTGCTTCACTTCCTACCATTGTTAGAATCACATTTCTATTTGTCTTGTTCAAGATTATGAAGGGAGAGGGAATAAATTACCAACTTCCTTTTTTTTCCTTCCCCTCCCCCCTCCCCCCTCCCCCAAAGGATGTTATTTGCAAGTTTCTTTTCTCACTTCGTGCTCTTTGCCTTCATAAAAGTGGAACTGTGATACAGAAAGCCTTGCCATCCGTGTACAAGTGGCCAGGGCATTTTTTATGGCCACACGTAGTGATGGGCATTGTAAGCAACAAGATTAAGTTAGAAGTGGCTCTTGAACGAAAAGATCAAGCAGCCCACAAACCATGAAATGTAGTTTGAGACAAATTATCGATAGCTCTCTAGTGACGCTTTGAGGCCATTTTTAGGTACTGAAACTAAAATACTTTTCTCTCGGAGTGGCTGTTTTGAACACTGGCGCAATTCTCACCATGGGACTAGTGAGGTTTTTTTGGAAAGGAGGGAAGGTGCCTAGTTAGAGAGAATATTTACATTTAGGTATATGATTTTTCTTTCAGAAGCTTTTTATTCTTTATCAATTTATTAAATATTGTCATGCTGAAGGACAGAATGAAGATTCTTCATAGATTTTGTTTTCTATTAAAAAAGTACCTTCACACCCTAAATTTTCCAGTTATAATTCATGATTCCTGAGAGTATTAATAAGAAAATCACTCTATCAAAATTTTATTTCAAAACTACAGATATCCAAAGAAAATATAGAACTACTTAGATTGGAACCACCTGGAAATTGGTTCAGGTGCATGATCTGGAATGCTGTGAGTCCTTGTGAACCAGCAGCCTGATAAACTGAAAAGTGTGTGTATATTGTGCATTAAATAGAAGAAAAAGCATGTTTATTAGAGATTTTTAATGCTTATTTTCACATGGCATTGAAAAAAAATGGCCTCACTGGTTTGTAAAAATGGTTGTATTCCCTGTATTATCTAGCACACTACGCCAAATCTATCAGAGGCACTTACAAGTTTAAAAACTTCTCCAGCCTTTCCTCTAAGAATGGTAGTGCCTGATGACATTTTCACCATGATGTTGCATAAATCAGCTAAAGTGGTAAAAATGCTTGTGGTTTGGCTATATTTACAGTCTCTGTATTGCTAGCCACATGGGAGAGCTAAGGGAGGGAATTTCCCTAAAATTGTTGTAGCCAGTGTAACCACTGAGACATCTAGCACTTGTTGCTACCAAGAACGTTAAACTTGGAAGACTGTATCTACAACATGCCAAGGTGTATATGTGTGTGGGGGGAAATAAGTTAGAAAGAATAATTTTAAAAGAAGTAGTTAAAGGATTTCACACAGCTTTAGGAAATTAGCTGAACAATTTCTGAGTCATTACTGAGAGCTTTTGACAAAAAAAAAGAAATAGGATAATCTGGACAACTAGAGAAGAATAAATACCATACCTGTTTTGGATACGGTTTCACAAAAGATCTGGGGAAAAAAAAAGAGGAGCAAGAAAATAAGGTTGAGGAGTGTAAAAATAAAAAGAGAGGGACTAGCAGAAGGACAAAGGGACATGGGTATTGAGTGGAACCAGAACACTGGAATAAGGACTAGAAAAACTACAGACAAAGCAGCCAACTAAGGCAACTGAAAATACACTAGAACAAATGTGGTTTTACATTGATAAAATAGTAACAAATAGTCAAGATCAGCTTCACAAGGGTAAACTCTTTCAATTCAATGTTATTTTCTTTTGTGACGGTATACCCAGCCTAGTAGTTCCGTGGGAGTCAGGAGCTGTAATAGATCTTTACTTCAGTAATATTATTTATGCTGTCCTGTGCAATGGTCTCATAAACACATACAAGGGAATAAGATCTAGGAAGATAGATGCTGAGCAAATTCAACATCTAAAAAAATCCCCTCAAGATATAACAGCCAATGGTTTGCTGCTGTACTGGGAGGACTGGAGGTGGACACAGAAGGGATCTCAGAGTACTATTGGACTTAACATGGCAATAAACGTAAGACAGATATGATCCAAAAATCAAGCAGAAGTTCAGCAAAGGACTATGCTTCAGGAAAAGAAATCTAATTCAGCAGTAGAACATGGGAACTACCCAGGCAACAGGAAAGGAGCCTGGGGCCAAGGTGGTTCACAGGCAATATCAGTCAAGCATTAGTGCAGTGGAAAGGGCCCAACAGAGTTGTTTTGAGCATCTTTTAAAAAAGATACTCCTTAAGAACAATCTTGGCAATATGGAAATTGTATGGGAAGGCAACACAGGCTTTACATAGAAAATAGTTCGTTCTGTGTACTACAGGAAAGGAGAGGTTTGTAGGGCTAGGATTTAGTTGTTTTTTCATCATGTGAATGGTTATAATAAAGAGAAATCAGTTGTTCTCTGTGTCAACTGAAGGAAGGACAAAAATAATTAGTATAGTTTGTAAGAAAGAGGATATTGCTTAAGTTTTAGGAAAGGATTTCTGACTACAAGCATAATTCAATGGTCTAACAGATTACACAATAGGAACATTGTGGAAAAGCTTCTTCACTGTGGAAGTTTGAGGTTAGAACAGATAATCTGAAAGGTACAGTCTGTCTTTATCCTACATTAATGCCAGTGGTTGTCAAAATGTATAGCTCAGGATCCCTTCCCTCCCTGTGTATCTTTGCTTTAGAATTTTAATTCAGTGTAGTGATTTCCAAAAGGTCTTGAGAGACCAGGGAAAGCTTTGTCTTGTGCTTCAGTACAAGTTAAACTGCTGTACAGGAAAGGGAGGGTACAATAACTGTTGTCCAGAATTTATCTCATGAGATACATATGTATAAACATCCAACTAAATAAAAATACACATGCACTAACAGAGCCACATATTATTCTTAATGCAGTAATCAGTAAGGTCTCTAAGCAGAAACAGATTCTGGATATAAATCATTTGTTTTTAATATTTATTTTATAAAGTAATAGTATAATATTTTGTTACATGTTAACTATTCAGTCTAAGAGGTGGATTGTATTGAATTAGGTGTTATACACTCACAGCAAAAATTAGAACCCCTTTAAAATCTATAGCCTATATAGAAAAAGAGTTGCAAGCAAAACAGCACTTAAGTATTACCATTTTGGTTTCATGAGAAGGAAGTGGTTATCCAGTAGGAATGTCCCTATCCTTTAGCCTCTGGCATTGAACCATTTGGATTTTTTTATGGTGACCAAAGGTACAAGGACTGTTTGCTAAATTTAGCAGTTCACATATCTACAAGTGTAGATATGTATTATAATCTATGATGGATGTGCAGTAAATATGTTATGTACCTAAAGGATATTGTAGAGTGTAGCTGTGTACAGTGGCAAACATGTCCGTAACATGTTGCCCAGTAGCAGAGATTAGTAAGAAAATAACCCTTTTAAACAAAGAGAAAGAAAGATGGTCATCATTTTTCATTGAATTCTCCCTTTTGGCTCGATCTTTGGGTACTGAAACTGATCCACATTTTCATAGTCTATAACCCCTCTTATATATAAACATTATATTATATAAAGTGTATACATAAACCATATATATATATATATATATAGAGAGAGAGAGAGAGAGTCTACAACCAACTTGCTTACCTCACTGTACTAACCAGATTTGAACAGGCTGTGGTTTCAGGCTACATTTTGTTAGGTGTCTCGTCACTACTTCATTTTATGCATTATGTCTACCCAGGATACACACTACTTCATTTGATGTTTTTTCCTAGTGTATACATTTTAACACTCTCTTCTGAGTGTAAGTGTTCTTATTTCAAGGGAAATTCGAGAACCTGCAGCTGGGCGTGTATTTTCATTAATCACCAAAATGCCAGCAGGGAGAATGGTAGATTTCCATCACTCCATAAGCAGTAACTGCCATGGTTTGATGGCGGTGAAGACTGAGATCAGATGATCTCCAACTCCTGTCAGTCTCAGCACTTCAGTATAAACTTGTTTTTCCCTTTTTTTCTTTTAAAGTATCCACTAAAATAACATACAGGAATTTGACTTAAGGGTCTCTGTTATGAGCCCATACAGTGGGTTGACCCTGGCTGGACAGCAGGTACTCACTACAACTGCTCTTTCACTCCCCTCTGGAACCGGAAGAGGAGAGAAAAAAAAAGCCAGCAAAGGATTCACGAGTTGAAAAGAGCTGCGAGAGGTCACTTACTGATCACCATCACAGGCAAAAGAGATTCAAAGTGGGGATATTAACTGAATTTATTACTAATAGCTTCAGAGCAAGAGTGAGAAGTGAAAACTTCCCCCCACCCCTTGTTCCTTCCATGTTCTCCCTCCTCCCCAACAGCAGTGCAGGGGGACAGGGAGTGGGGGTTATAGTGAGTTGTTGTTTCTGCTGCTTCTCAAGGAGAGGAGTCCTTCCCCTGCTCCCATGGGGTCCCTCCCATGGGAGACAGTCCCTAATGGACCTCTCAGGTGTGAGTCCGTCCCACAGGCAACAGTTCTTCCCAAACTTCTGTCCCATGGGTCACTTCTCCATGGCGTGCAGTCCTCCACAAATGAACTGTTCTGCCATGAGTCCCCCATAGGGGCCACAAGTCCTACCCAGGAAAAACCTGTTCCATCGTGGGCTTCCTTCTCCACAGGCTGCAGGGGGGTCCCTGCACCCCAGTGGTCCTCCATGGGCTGAAAGGACACAGCTGCCCCACCATGGTCTGCACCACGGGCTGCAGGGCCTCAGCTCTGGCGCCTGGAGCACCTCCTGCCCCTCCTTCTGCGCTGACCTTGGTGTCTGCATTGTTGTTCACATGTTCTCACTCTGCTCTTCCCTGGCTGGAATTTTCACCTGTGCAACAACCTTCTGTTCTTAAACATGTTATCACGGAGGCATTACTTTTACTCCTGATTGGCTTGGCCTTGGCCAGCAGCAGGAAGCCCATCCTGGAGCCGGCTGGCATTGGCTCCACCAGACAGGGGAGTCTTCTAGCAGCTTCTAACAGAAACCACCTCTGTAGCATGCCTCACTCCCAAAACCTAGACACAGAAACTCACTACAGCGCAGTTTCTTCTTAAAACAAGGAAATACAAAGTACAAAGCTAAGGTTGAGAAACTGTAAAAAATAAAGTTACATGTGAAAACTTTACTTGAGTTCTTTTAACAAACACAGTTTTCATGGAAACTTTCATAATGTCATCCTAAACACTAAGGTCTCTTTGTAAATGTACCTGCAGCAGCCGGCACAGGCGTTTCAGTAGTACCTACCCTTCATATGCCTAGAACCATCTGAAACATGGTTATTTATGAAGTAGATCAGCAAAGAAAACAGTAATTCAGTGTTCCTCAGAACTGAACAGAATGAGGTTAACGTCTCTTACATCTTACATTCCTATAATTCAGGTAACAAAGTAGAAATGAAGAAGAGACAGGACTGTTCTGTGCTCAAAGCACTGAACTGGAGTCCTGGGGAAATGTGCTCTTCTGCTGCCTCTGCCTCTGGTTTCCCATACAACCTTTGGCAAATGATAAGTCCGATATTTTCGAAGTTTTCTGTGAGGGCTTTTTTTTTTCCAGATTCTGTGAGTATTTACCACTCTAACCTAACCAACAGTCAGTCCTTTGGTATGTCAGGTTTTTTACATAAGAATGAGACAGGCTGTAGTGGACCATTCAGAAATTTTGGGTTTAATCACTCTGCAGTGTAGCTCTCTGTATTAGGGGGAATACAATGAGTCCTTGACTTCACACATGGATTTGATGTCTAAGGTCCCTTTATAATGTCTGTAGAAAGTTAGCTACCTGGGAAAGACATTTCCAGCGCCCTGCTCCCAGCTGTCCTATTTAGCTGGGGGGAAATGTAGCAAAGAGGAAAAAGGAAGAATGTGAGGGACTTTCAACATATGTTTTTATGTACTTAATTTTAAAATAGCTGAGAATTAGCATGCTCCCAGGAACTGCTGGCAGGCTCCTGTGCCTGGCTGAAGAGATTTGAATATCCATCTCACAAAGAAGTCCTCCCCCCTCTCTCCACTGTATTCACACTTGAAGGAGGGAAGGAGTAGGAAAGGGAGAGTTTAATATCACTCTCACTGAGGTCATCCCTTTGGTCTCCAAACTGTTGGATACTTAGGGGACCAGAGAATGAGCTACCTTGATCTTACTTTTTCCTGTAATTAAATGCTTGAGTTGAAAGCCTTATTCTTTTTCTAAACATGGGCTTTTGTCAAAGTGGGTTGTAAGCTTTCTAAGAACATAAAGAGAACATGAGGTCTTGGCATTGTTGTAGCAATCTCAGTCTCTCTGATTTTCTGATTTTTAAGTGGTTAATTGTCAACTTCTCTTTTTAGCCTAGGTTTTGTATGTTATTTCTATTTTCAGATTAAAAGAGCAAGAAACAGACTGACTGTATACATGCAAAATTGTCATTTTACTGACCTAAGTAAGATCACCAGGTCTGATGTTTAAAACTGTATAAACTGGGAAAGAAAGCTGACAATAGGCTCTAAACTTTTTCATCCCTTATATACTGAAGAAATGGCATCCACTTTGACTTTTTCATCAATTGGTCTTAACAGCTGGGGTTCTTGTCAAATGTATCTATAACTGAGATGTCATTAAAGATATTCTTAGTAAATGAATCCCTGGCAAACTCATCTTAAACAAGGGTTTAAAAACTAAATTAAGTAAAAAGGAGGGGGGAAAATTAAAGAGGTCTACATAGTATGCAGAAAAATGACAAGTTGATTTAAAACTACTTAACCGATTTTATTCCACTTGAGTGTTTTCTTGAAGAGACTATATCACAAGCCAACATAAAGATTTCTGGCCAGCCATTTTTTACTTAAACAGCTACAGAAGTTTTTGATAACAACATATGGAAGATATTAATTTTTGACATTTATTTAGCTGAAATGATTTTGTTCAAACTTGTCTGACATAATCCAAGAGTAAAACCAAATATGGAAATCCCCAGTCCATGAAGAATGTGAGAAATTAATAAGAGGTGCTAAGTTGAAGCTAAAATGAAAGTTGGCACTGAACTCTAACAAAACAGTCATTAAGGTGGAGTTTCAACAGATCTGTAGCCATCTTGGGCACTTTGTTAAGAAAGAAAAAAAAAAAAACCCAACCAAACTCCCCCTCCCCCCCAAAATCCTCCCTTGTAACTCATGAATCTTTTAAAGGGCAGCCTTACTAAACCTGTTACTAGAATTTAAGGTGTTTCACCAGGCCTTTAAAGAAATATCACTTTTACTACATATATGAAACCCCATATGTCTTGAAGGAGATGACTATTGGCATACAGCACAAATGAACATAAACCACAATTTTTAAAACCAATATTAAGCATGGTTGTAAACATTTTGGTGAACAATGGTAATTGTAAATGGTGACTGTTAGAAAAGAAATTGGTAAAGGCACCCCCCACCATCCCTATTGAAATCATGGCCTTATATAATACTATAATCTCCTTATCATTTGTACACAGTAAAGGTTTTATTTGTATATTTGCTCTGTATCCTGTATCACTGGGTTGCCAGTTTCACCATGTGAGTTTATACAGTTCATGGTAAGAGCACAACTATGCCTGTGTCAAGCAAATTTTTCCCCTTTGTGGAAGAATGTGAGATGGGGATGTGGCCCATTACAGGATGGAGATAGTCACCTCACAAACAGGGACAGAGACAAGACAGAGATGATTAAAACTTTCTTTGCCTCTGTCTTCAACACGGATGATGGACCAAGGGGGTCTCAGTGCCCTAAGCTGGAAATCCATGGCTATAAGAATGATCAACTCCAAGTTGACCCTGAAACTGTGCGGGAACTGTTGCTCCAGCTGGATCCTTACAATCTACAGGGCCTGATGGGATTAATCCAAAAATCCTCAAAGAGCTATTGGATGCCATTGCAAAATCTCTCTCTATGATTTTTGAGCAGTCTTGGGAATCAGGAGAGGTCCCAGCTGACTGGAAGCTGGTGAACACTAGCCTGATTTTCAAGAATGGTGAGAAGGAGGACCCCGGACTAACAGGCCTGGCAGTCTCACTTCAGTGTCCCGTAAAGTTATGGAGAAGATTATTCTGGGAGGTATTGAAAAACTCCTGAAAGAAAATGCAGTCATTAGTTACAGCCAGCACAACTTCATGAGAGGAAAGTCCAGCTTATCAAACCTGATTTTCTTCTATGACAAGGTAACCCACATATCTGATCAAGGAAAGCCAATTGATGTAATCCTTTTGGATTTCAGCAAAGCTTTCGGTACTTCCTCTCACAGGATCCGTCCGAACAAAATGTGCAGCCCAAAGCTGGATAAACACATCATGTGGTGGGTGATCAGTTGGCTTATGGGTTGAGCACAGAGGGTAATAGTGAATGGGGTAACATCAGACTGGTCACCTGTCACTAGTGGGGTTCCTCAGGGCTCCATGTTAGGCCCTGTGCACTTCAACATCTTCTTAAATTACTTGGACACAGGACTGGGAGGAATATGAAGCAAGTTTGCAGAGACAAAAAAATTGGGAGGGGCTGTTGACTCCCTTGAAGGCAGGGAGGCCCTGCAGAGAGACCTTGACAAATTAGAGGACTGGGCAATCACCAACCAGATGAAGTTTAACAAGGGAAAGTGATGGATTCTGCACCTGTGATGGGGCAAGCAAGGATGTACTTACAGACTGGGGAATGAGATGCTGGAAAGCAGTGCCACAGAAGGGGACTTTTCTGTGCCCCAGAAAGGTCCGATTTACAGCCTCACCTTGAATATTGCGTGCAGTTTTGGTCATCACAGTATAGGGAAGATATTAAGCTATTAGAGAGCATCCAAAGGAGGGCAGTGAATATGATGAAGGGCCCTGAGGGGAAGCCGTATGAGGAGTGGCTGAGGTCACTTGGTCTGTTCAGCCTGAAGAAGAAAAGACCGAGGGGAGACTCCATTGCAGTTACAACATCCTCATGAGGGGAAGGTGAGGGGCAGGCACTGATCTCTCCTCTGTGGTGACCAGCGACAGGACCCAAGGGAGTGTCCTGAAGCTGTGTTGGAAGAGGTTTGGGTTGGATATTTGAAAAAGGTTCTTCACCCAGAGGGTGATAGGGCACTGGAATAGGCTCTCCAGGGAAGTGGTCACAGCACCAAGCCTGACAGAGTTCAAGAAATATTTCAGTGATACTCTCAGGTGCATGGTTTGACTCTTGGGGATGATCCTGTGCAAGCTAAGGGTTGGACTCAGTGATCCTTGTGAGCCCCTTCCAACTTGGCATATTCTGTGATTCTGTGTGATCAGTCTGGATAATTTCAGGAAGGGGTGAAGGGGGAAAGAATTGCCCAGGGTCTTGCACCCTGAGCAGGCCAGTACCACTGACCTGGTGTAACCATGAAGACAGTGCTTTAGGCAGTGCCTGTATCAAATGTTCCCCCAGCCCATGGGGACAATCATGAGTAGACAGGTATGGATGTGGTGGCACCCATACTGACACCAACAGGTCCTGCAGGAGCAGCATTGGTGACTGGAAGAGGTGAGAAGGAGAGGAGCAGCCCTGGAGGGGTCTTCTCCTGGCCACCACCCCAGCCACAAGTTCTGGTACGAGCTTCCTCCAGCTGTGGACCACACTGTGCAATCCTGGGTGGTGTCTGCATTTGGACTCTGCTCAGAAAAACCTCCTCAGGGATGCTGAATGCTGCCAGCAGTGTAATGCAGTCTGGCTCCTTGCAGTTGGGGAGCAAAGTTAGCTGGATTTTGGCCACTTTTTTTCACAGGAACACAGTAGGGGACTAAGGGTTTCCTCTGCAGAAATATATTTCTCTGTGACTTGCTTGTAATTTGATCTGTAGCTGTCGAGTGAATGTTGCCTGTACTTACCAAGTTGCACAAAATAGCATATATAAGGATGTCTCTTGTTAAGGAACACCCATTGTTTGAGTGCATTAAAGAATGGAACGAATCATGATTTTTATACAAACAGCATTACACTAAATTGCTAGCACAAAAATATTTTGTGTGCTAATTGATTTTGTCTTGCTGTGCTTTATTCAGCTTTTGCTATCATGGCGTGAAAAAAACAGCAAGGCTTCAGTTTTACCCCTTGTCAAAACCCCAGTTCTCTGTGTCTGCTTCATGGGACCCATGTAACTGACTTCTGTGACAGTACATGGAGCCCCTGCATAAGACAGGATCAAGAGCTACCTCTCATGTACAGCACTGTGGTGTGGTAAATGCTGATATAAATACAACTAGTGATATAATTAATGGCCAAACTGGTTGGTTTCATTATCTTGTTCAGATAATAAAACATATTTCAAAGCTCCAAAGGAGTCAGTGAGGGTCCAGAAAAGTTGATTTATCAGTTACAGGCAGCCAAAGCTGTTCTGTATCCCTTTCAAATAAGTATTCCTTTCCAAAACTAAATAAGTATATGAACTTCCATGAAATATGTCTGTGCAATGGAAACCACAAGACGTAAAATGGTTTCTCTTGTTTTTTCTCCTTTATCCCTTCAGGTTTGCTCTGTTGTCAGCAATTTTAAATCTTAAAAAAAAAACCCCATCAGATTATAAATGATCCAGAAAATGTCATTAAAGATTTTAATTGTTACCAAACTGGCCATATAAATTGTCTAGTATGGAAGTGCAAGAGCTGCAATGTAAATGCCATGTCATGCCATTATACAAATTAGGAAGCATCATCAGAAACTGATTTTAGTTCCCTTCTAACTAAAATTCTAATTTCTTCTCCAAAATTTATGTTCTCTTTTTAAAAAACTCAATAGAACATCTTTTGCAATTAGCTGCATGTGTTCAGACCAAAAAGCAAATGCCCATAAGAATAGCTTTGCCCTAGTATGGTATATCAGCCCTTCATATGGGAAAAGCTGGCTCTGTCTCCTTGAGATGTTTCCATTTTGACTTTCAAGAACCATCAAACATGATTATTTTAAACAGTAAAGCACTTCAGACATATTTCAAGTAGGGAAACCATTAAATTAAAAATCTCAGAATCACAGGTCATTTTTTGAAGTGTAGATCATTAAATTTAATTGTCCCTTACAAGAACTGGGCAAATCAAGCTCCTAGGATTTAAAAAAAAAGATCCAGCTCTCAGATTATTTGTTTTTTATTGCACAGTAGTAAAGTATACTGTGTAGTATTTTAGACAACTGTTATTTAATATAACACTCTCTGACAGTTTTTGAAATAGAGACGCTGTCATTTTCTTTCAAAATAATTTAAGCAATAATGGATCCAAGTTAATAGAAATTTTTTTCTGGATCATAAGACTTGCAATAATTATCCTTCTCAGGGCCAGTATTTTATTTCATAAGGGCTTTAGAACGGATGTGCTTAGCACAACAAAAGGCGTGGACTGACTTTTCAAAGACGCTGAAGAAAGAAGAGCTACAGTCAGCAAACTGTCAGGTTGGTAATCCCAGGCTAGTGTAAGGCTTTTCTCCCCCTCACGGTGGGGTCTGCCAGCTGCTCCGCGGATTGCTATGCCAGCAAGGGTGTCACATTTCAGTGAAGGAGCTTTTCTCATGAATTCATAGGGCATCTTGACTGCCATGGGCAAAAGCCTCCCGCACAGTGTTTGGGTTGCCCCAGGAAAACATCTGCCCCCAGCTCATTACAGCATTCTTTAGAAAGGCTCTACCTCTTTGTATTTGCTGTAGGCTATCAGTCCCATGCTTAACCCCTGACCTAAATATCCTGACTTTTTTAGCATCCATGCTTCTCTCATAAGGCTAGAAAGAAAGGAGAACGATCCAAAAGTTTCCCTGATGGCCAGAGAGAGGAAGAGAAAAAACTTTTGCAATGCTCAGTGACAGATCCCTCTCAGTGTTACACTGGATGGGTGAAAAACCCTTTGCTGTACTGACCCAGCCTCCTGGGCACTCAGGGTTAGCACTGCCCCTGGGACTGCAGTGCCCTCCAGATGTGAGGTGGTCAATCTGGGGCTGACCATTTCAAAACCTAAAAGACCTCTCCATGATGCAATGCCAAAGTGAGCTCCAGCCCTGCAGAACAGAGAGCTGCTTTCTGATGCAGCAGGGCCGTATGCTGTGCTCAAATGCTTCTTTGATCACCACAGTCCAGCTCCATGCTGCCATGCACCCTAGTCATATGCTTATGTCCCATATGTCTTTGAAACTATTGTGTTTCAAAGAGGGACACTGGCCAAACCAAAAACGCTTGCCCTCTGATTGCCAATTTTTAAAAAAATCTCTGACAGGGAGGAGAGTAGAAGAGAAATACTCATGCTGCATGGGGAAACATCATATTCCCACTCAGCCACTCAAAAAAAACCAATTTCTCAAGCATCATTTATCAGGAGAGATGGAACATGGATGTAGCTGTACTCTGAGTTGGCCTTCACATCCTCTTGGAAGTTCCCCTATGCCCTTCCTTCCTGGTAAGTAATCAATCTTCTTATCTTGGCCTCTTGGTGTGGGTAACAGTTTGGATGGGAAAAGCAGTGGACACAAGGGAATTGCATCAGATGATCTACCCCTAGCCCTGCAGGAAGAACAGCTGGCTGCCTCCTATTCCTACCACATATCTATGGTTCCTCAAAGAACACTCTTCACCCACAAGTTATTGACTTCAGAGACAGTTTCTACTTCCCCAGCTTTTATCCTTCCTTTGACCTCTCCTAAGTCAGTGCT
The DNA here is from genome assembly GCA_038380795.1 of Pyrocephalus nanus. NCBI lineage: Eukaryota > Metazoa > Chordata > Aves > Passeriformes > Tyrannidae > Pyrocephalus > Pyrocephalus nanus. The sequence continues at coordinate 48,106,796 of CM076260.1, forward strand.
TGGAAGCAATTCCTCTGCATCCAGCCTATAAGCCTCCCTTAATGTTTATAGTAGTAACCATGTTTCAGAGACAGGGCATGAAAGGGTGATGTCTTCATCCTATATGGTATAAAGGGGAGGGACAGACCTAAGGGCCTTCCCAAACAGCAGTTACTCCCGAGGAGACACACTGCGAAGCACAAAAATACTCTATTGTTGTCAAGTGCAAACAAATTTTATTTGCCTCACACAGAGAAGCTGCTGGCAAGGAGTTAGCTCTGAAAGTTAGTCCAAGCCTCATAGCTTTCAGGGACTCTATGCCCCACTGGGACACTAAAAGAAGAGAAAATATGTATACACAAGCCAGGCTTTCTAACTAGTCTCAGCCTACATTGCAATGTTCACAACCAGAAAATATTTTCAGATAGGCCACTCTTGTTTATTGGGACCATTTGGATATTCTTCGGATCTGTTCAGATTAAATAAATGCATGTAGAGGTCCTTCTCAGGCCATGGCATGAGTTGGGTTACTCTTAAAAAAAGCAAACATAACACAAACAGGCTATGTTCTGGCCTAGCTCATAAAAACACCTGAAAGACAGAAAGGTCCCCATCCTTCTAATGACCACACATCCTTAGAAACAGAGTAAACAAAGGCAACTGCCAATGGCCCTTCCCACCACGCAGTTCTGAGGCACAAACACAGACAATAGGCTGTCTGTCCATGCACTCATTTAAAAACATCTGTTATTACAAGCTGTAATGACACAGACAGGGCACTCTGCCCCTGAAGATGAAAGCAAGCAAAAGCAGGAAGCCCAGGAAGAGAACTTTACATCCCACAGCGATCCTCTAGCACCCTTCTCTTGACTTCCATAGCCATGAGCTCCTTTGCTCCCTAGACCTACTGATTCATCTCCCTCAGGGCAGAGGCACACACTGCCAGCATTTGGGAATCTGCAGCCTCTTACCAATGACTGCAGAATTCCCACCACTGCAGCCATTTACCAGCTGCAAAGGGGACATGCTGAGAGTATCCAGCAGGATGATCTCTCCTTGTAGCAAAGCTATGGCATTCTACCCTCAAAATACCCCTGTTGCCACCCCCCTCCCTGCTCTCTGTGCTTACTGGGTCCCAAGGTCACAATCTTCCCACTTAACCTGGCCTTCCATGGCGCTGGGAGAAAATGGTTGTAGACACACATTAACATCTATAAGAGCTCCGGAGACAACATATGTGAAGTGCTCTGCTGGAAAGAAAGCGAACAAGGCAAGGTCTGAGCTGCTTCTACCCTTGCTCTGTTCAGTCAACAAAAATGGGATTAGCTAGAAAGTATAGCAGGAAATATGTTTTTGAGGGACAGTATAAAGAATCCTGTCTTCAAACTGAAGGGAAGCAGCCACAAATTAAATCTGCCTTTACAGGAGGAAGAAGACTAGACTTTTATGATAACTGCTCAAAGTCTTCATAAGAAATAAGAAGACCTAAAAAATAGGGTTCCAAATGGGTGTTCATTCATAATATAAGAACTTCTAAGTCTGTAATACAGTTGAGATAAATTGTGTGTGGTCCCTGGGCAAGCCTTCACATGGAGATGCATCTGAGAGAGATTTTAAAGATGAAGTGTAATACCATGAAATTTGTATGACTAAAGAAGAAAACACAGATGTAGCTGCCTTGTAGAAATTTTCCAGCCTCAAGGGCATCTGGGACTGGTTTTGGGCCATTTCAGCAGAGCCTATTGTTGCATGCAGGTATGACAAAACCTCTGTTGCCTGCTGCTCCCTCCCTGGAAGTTGGAAGTGGTCTCCTTTCCCCACGGTGGAGTGTTTGGTGTTCTGGTTTCCTTCTGTGGTGAACATTGGGGGTTGGATAAGGAGGGGGACTCCAGGCAAGAGGTTTCCCTTTACCTCTAGTCCTGGAGGGGAGCGTGCTCCCCCCCTCCCCCTCACCAAGAGGTCTCCACGGCCCCAGCAGAGACCACAGGACAGCAGCAGCGAGGAGAGAGTTTGTTGTTTTGGGTATCGACTTAAATAGCTCTCGAGGGGATTACAAAGTGACCATTGGGAGTTCAGGAGGTCTTACAATCAACCAATGATAACAAAGGGTTAACAACCAATAGATAAGCTTTCAGTTATCTCTCAGACTTTCCAAAGGTAGAGGTAAGACTGAGGAACCTTGGGAAGAAGAAGGTAGAGTTTACAAAAAGACTGTAAAAGCCATTTTGAAAGCATGTTCACTTAAACAACATTAAAAACTTCTGCATCCTTTTATATACTGCAAAACTACCACAACACTTCTGGTAGCTTTATGCATGCAAACTGTTGGCTGGGATGAGTGTCTGCCTGCAGCAATGGCTTGAGGTTGTTCTTCATGTGAGCCCCTGCAGCTGTCATACCGATGGCTTTAACATAATGCCAAAGAAAGAAAGGAGAGCCCTCAACAGTGTTTGCTATGAAATGCTAGTATGACGAAAATAATGTTCTCATTGGTTTCTCCTGCCTAGCAAACACCTCAAGACAGAATGGATCCTGTCCTCACAGTTGTCCTGTGCATACAGAAAGCCTATGCTTCTGTAAAAAGCTATGGTGGTCAGTCCACCCTTCCTCGCTCCACTGAGGCAGAGCAACCTGATTTTTTGGGTGTTGTTGCAGTTTACTTCATCACTGTGATGTCTCTTAGGAGGCAGTGCTAAGGAGCCTTTTGATTCCCTTGGTTTCAGTCTCTCACCTTTCACCCTGCACAGGGTCAAATAATTATGATATTCAGTGCCAACACGAGGTGAAAATACAAGCGAAAGCATAGTAGAAACTCTCTCACACATATTCAGGCAATGTTACCTGCTCCTAATACCTTCTCTTTCTTCCAAATATTATTTTCATTCTTGCATGAACTTCTGTTGTGAGTTTGTTTCTGCTGAAACAGATCATCTCAAATTTGGGAGCTGAAGGGATAAATTTGCTGATATTCACAGAAGTCATGAATCTGAAACTGTTGTCGCACTGGCTCCATGCTGCCAAGCCACTGCATTCCCCACCCAGCAGCCAAAAGAGCTCCAACCCTGCATCCCAGAGAAGATTACTGCCTTCCCTGTTCTGTTGGAAGTAAAACGTTGTTTGGTATGTAGCCATAAAGGAGAACCTGAACCCTAAGAGCATGAGAGGGACTGAACAATTCCCTTCACACTTAACCACAGCTATGTTATCTAATTGCTATTTTATTCACTTAATGCTGTTTATTAGACTGGAGCTGAATAGATGCAACTAAGATCAAAATTTGATTCTTATTAAATTACTGCAGTCAAGAGGGACAGTTTGTGGTCCCAGAGGATTGAGAAGGAATGGTCATGGAAACAAAAGAGTAAAAGCTGGGTCATAAAATAGCCCAAAGAATTTTTGTAGTTTTTCTTGAGTCATTCAAGGGCATGAGGATGATGTGCATAAGGAAAAATGGATAGAGACCTAGCTGAAAGGAGGAGAGAATTTAGTCCAACCTGTATCTCAAACTTGTTATCCTGGGAACCATCTTCATCAGAACCTCTATATTTTTGATTAAAATTTTTACACAACTTGCTATGACAAAATCCATCTCTGTGTAACCCTGCAAATGAGGAATTCTCCATGAAGGCTAATTTTTCTCTTTTGCTGCTTCAACCTCATTACTTCTATTCTATTGGAATTAACTCATGATAAGAGTTTGATTGTAGCCTGTTCTTTCAGTATCTCTTAAAAAAAATTCAGCAATCATCATGTTCACTACTTCTTCACCCCATCAAAACAAACCTTCATAAAGAGGCAAATAAAGTTGCTCAAGCAATATACCACCATAACAACAACTGAAAGGATGGACCATTCCAGATCATCCCATCCTCATAGGTTTTGGCTTGTCTTCTCTGGAATACCTCATCTGCATCCTCTGTTCAGACCTTGCAGGATTTCTGCAAGACTTTTCAAACCTCAGCAAATGTCATTATTTTATCTCTTTGTAATGAAAAACTGGTGGAGTTTTGAATGAGTCATGAACAGCTTTGAGTTTCACTGAACAGCTATTGCTAAAGCTTGTCATGTGAGAAATAGAGGCCTGACACTGCTGATGGACCTGAGTAGCTATCAGACAAGATTAATAGAGGAGCAACTCTTTGTATGACAGGTTCTTGCATTGCTGTGTAGATCAGTGTAGCCCTCGTGTTGCTTTAGGCTGAATGAGAAATGGTCTTGCTGCTTTCAATACTGAGGTGGCCAAAGGCTTCTTTTATTAGAACATTTGTAAATTTAAAAATTTACCTTGTCACTGGCTGTTTAGAAAATTCCACTGTGGAAACTAGAAATCTATGAAAAAGAGGATTTTACAGGGAAAACCACCCATAAATAATGGTTGGGGCTTTTTATTTTATTTTACATATTTAAGAGATTTCTTCCTTTTTCTGGGAATATTTGATTCCTATAGCAAGAATTGTAGTTCTCAAATTATCTATACAGTCCTAACTTATCTGAGTAATTACTTTTTTGGGGACTATAAAGCCCATCAGGGAGACTTTGCTGTTGGGCACACGAATAATGGTATCTTTTCTTCAGCTTTGGACTAAGGTGCCTAAAGAAGGACCTCCCACAGAATAGAAGTATTAAAGTCCTGTTATGGATCTGCCTCTGAAAGTGACCAAACTCAAGGAATAACCCTGCCTCCCAGTTCCAACTGGTTTGCAGGTCTGCATCCCAGTCTGCAGACTTGCTTGCTTTTGTGGGTCTGATTCTCTGAGCTCCCAAGGACCATATTCAGGCATCCTAAATCCCACCTAAACCCGTGTTTCTTGTGGCAGTGTTATTCTCTCAGTTTCTCATTGGCGAGAAACTGTGGGCTCAGGACAAGGCTTAAATTGAGGCCACTGATGGATGGCTCTTTGTATGAAGCTCTTATTAACTTAAGAGAAGATGGGGTGCCTAGAAGTTAGGCACTACATCACCCTTGCCAAGGTATTACCTCCTTTCTTGTCAGATGTCTAATAAAATAGTCTGAGGAAGGATATCCTCCTAGATCAGTTTTAAAGTAAAATAAGAATCTCATGTTCTAAAGAGCAAAAATCCTGAGCTAATAACTTGTACTACAGAAAATAAAACAAAAAATGTTATAGCTAGGGCATACCTATGAGACCCTCTGTCAGAAGAGTTCTGGATTCAGCAAAAAAACCCAAAAATAGATATTGCTGGAAATACTTTTAGTGTTCCCAAAGAGAAGTACTTTTATGATTATGCTTTATCTGAATCCTGTCTTTCAGAGAAGAAGGGTAATTTTCAAGGTAGGGTAAAAATACCAATCTGCATGAGCTGTCTCTGGTCCCTTCTTGTCTCCAGGGAAGCACAGCTAATGAACAATTATGGTACTCTTCTGTGCAGAAACTTCGGTGTTAGATTACTGATGGAGAAAGTGGAAAAAAAAACCCCAGGCTTTAGAGAGAGTCACATGGCAAAACTCAGGCCAACTGAAATATTTCCAGTCTTTACAGACATTTTCCTTCTGGAGCACTATTGTTACAAGCAGTATATTTTCATTTACCAAAATGCAGATTGTTTGCCTTTCCCTTTCACAATTGCACTCAGACTTTTTTTTCTTTCTTCCGTTTGCAATTCCTTGTTGCATACTTTGCTGTGCTCTTTGTTAGCTGGTACTTCATTGCAAAGCCTAAAAGACAAAAAATTATCAACTATGAGATAAAGTTACGTTATTATTGATCAGATCACCCTGTATATGTCAGACTGAGCAAATGTGCTGTAAGGGACGTTTCTGCCACTCAGATAATCAGAACCTTCTGTAAACAAATTTTTTTTTGCTATAACTATCAAAATATTAATTTGGGAAAACTGTAACTGAGTAAGTGGAGTTAACCTGTATTTGCCCTCTTTTACACATACATATATTTACAGAAAGTTTCTGTCTCTTCTCGTTCTGAAGATAACCTTTCAAGTATAAACTGAGGGGAATGCTGGCTTGAGTCTGGAGCCAAACACATGGAAACAATAACACAAGACATAAGCTGCCTTCATTCATCTCAGTGGGATGCTAGCAATGAAGTCTCCTTATGACAGTGTAAAAGCCAGACCTGTTAACTATTTCACTGCTACATTTTGGTAACAGAAGGTCTCATGCAGCTAATCTATTCATCATAGCCTTACAGTCTTTTTCTTTGAAAGAATATGCCATGGAATATGCCATGTATTTGAAATAAGTACATAATCCACCTTTATTTTTGCCTTGACCAAATTATACTTTATTTGACTGTTTTAATAGCAGATGTTCTACATGGCAGATTCTGCTATGTACTAAATGAAGAATAAAATCCTTTTGTTGAATAACTCCTTTTTCAATGATCCTTTTTCCCAAGGTTTCCTTTTTTTTTATTTTTTATCTTTCCCTTCCCCCAAAGGATAGTTTAGACCAAGCAGTTCCAGGGCTAAACTTAATCATCTTAAAGGTATAGGGACAGATACATCTGTCCAAATGTCCATCTGTCCCATGTTTTTTTCCAGAGAACATTATGTCAGCTCCTAAAGAGAGAGAATGAACATAGTGTGTTCAATCAGCAAGCAGGCTCAGTCAAAGGAATATTTCTTTAGTCCTTTATAGGAGTCACTAACAGGATCTGTGGATCTGAAATCAGTCTGCCTTAAGCTTCTGCTGACTAGTGTCTCTGGTCATAGCTACCAAGCTGGGAAAAGTGAAGTGTGACAGACCTCAAAGCTGAGCAGGAAGCTCCCATGTCAGATGAGAAACGTAGGGCAATGTGCTTTGCAAAAGAAAATAACCTCTGTTTTCGATTAAATGCATCATAAGAAGAAGCAACTGTCAGCTGTCTCATCTCTGCTGTTCCTGAGGACACATCTGCTCTTTCCGTTGGTCCGCTACAGCTGCAAGAAAGGGCCCTGGCAGAAGTCAGGAGAGGTAGTTCCTCTTATCACCTTGCTCCAGTTTGTACTGAGACTGACAGGAAACAAATATATTTACTAATATCATCCTTTAATGTTATTTACTCTCTCTGTTGCTATCTCTGTCCTCTTTCCTCTGTCCCTTGCAAGGGAAATGAAGCTAAAAGGGAATCTGATAGCATCACTGCGAGGACTGGGCTGGGTAATAGCATCAGAGGGATACAAGAACTTGGAGCAGCTGATGTTATATCAGATTAAAAAAATCCACTTGCTGGATTTCTAAAAGATGCTGACTCCTTAATGGTGAAGAATCAGTGGTGTCTTGCTGTTTGTTCCTAAGAAATCCTCAATAATACTTTACTTCTTTCTTAGCCATTTATTCCAGTTGCATAAAATGTTCCATCCAACTCAGTCCCACTGGAAAATGAGGAGTGGTTTGGTTATTTTATTTCAGTGAATTTTTGATCAATTTTGTAGTGGAGGTACAAAGGACTATGTGAAAGTTATCTGAGCAAAAGCGCTGACTATTACTGAATCCTGTGAAGCTGAACAAGTTGTAACAATAATAAGAAAGTTTTGAAATTACTTAGCCTTATCAAAGACATCTGGTACACTGGGTCTTATTTCCAAAATCTGTGAGTTCTTTCTTTTGAATTTTTTCTTCAGGAAAACTGCACTTTCTCCCCATCAATCTGTTTAACATAATTCTTAATGATTACACATAAATGTTGTGGCATTTTCTTTCTCCAGCTGCAAGCTACTGTATTTCAGAAAGTGTTTAAGTCTGTAGCTAGCATGTATAGAAAAAGTTTGCTTTCTTAGAAGTATCACTTATCTAATTGTTTTTTCAAGCACAAAACATACTTGTGATCGTTGTTTAGTTCTGAGTTTGTGTTTTTGTAAAGGCTGCTGTTAATGGGCCTGGAGGAGGCTCCTTGGGTTGGAAAGGAGGTTTAGAAGATTTTCCAGTCTCTTCTTTTGGCTTTTGGCCTTGATATGTTACCCTCTGAAGATAGACCCCCCTGAATCCAGTTTAGAATGCTGTTTCAGGCACATAAAAAAGTGAATGTTGGGATGACCAGGGAAGATCAGGGAGGTAGGAATGGGGCATGATGCCTTCCTGCACTCAGGCTAGTAAGATCCTACCCCTTTGGCAAACCACTCGGAGCCCTTATCTATGTGAGGGTTCTTCAGTATCTTATGTGAAATATGTGGGATGTGCTCAGCCTGACTCCTGGGGGAAATACGTCTCTCTGAGAAACACATGCTCCTTTTCACTCCCTCACTCAACACAGATGGACAATGGGCTGTAAGTTTTTAGTTCCAGCTGTGATTTCTGTATAGGAATTTGATGGGCGGGTGATCCTGTTCTTGGGCTGCCTAAGGGCTGGTTGCTCATGTGCAAACCCATAGAGAGGAGCAGCAGCTTTCTGAAACAAGCTGACACAGCTCAAAGTAACTAGTGTTGAGCACAGCCTGTTGAAAGCAGAACACAGGAATGCCAATGCAAAATACAGACTTATATCTATTGTTTCCTTTCAAATACCTCCTCGATGAAGAACAGAAACTATAATTTCATAAGCATTAAAGCCACGTTGTTCACTCAAATAGTAAATGCAGGCACAAATACCAGTTCTAGTGGCACAGACTTATTAGCCTCACTCCATGGAAAAGCATATTTTCTTACCATTTGCAAGTAATATCACATTCCCTGAGTTCCAGTCTCACTATTATAATTACTACTATATACCTGGATAAAATGCCAGTGCTGACAATGTTGGAGTGGTTCAGATCTGTTACACTGTCAGTCAGTAAGTGATTTTCTCATCAATCTGGGTGTTGCTGAAGAGCCATATCAACAGGTTTATTCCATTTCAGTTTTCTTTTGTCTGTTTTATACTTTCTCAATTCATTGACTGGGCTTGTTGGAAATTAAACTGTAAGCTAATCCATCTAAAAGAGTTATTATAACAATGCAGTCCTGGCTGAAGAAAACATTTTCAATTTGATTGTGTTGGGAGAACAGCATATGTGTGCACACATACACACACACATATGGATTACTAAAATCTCATTCATAATACTGGTTTTACTATTATTGTGATGGGAATAAAAAAAAAGCCACTTCAACCTCCCTCTAGACTATTAAATAATGTAAATGGAGCACTGTGGCGTTTTCCTTCAGTTTCTCCACCCTTGCCTGCAAATACGATTTGTCCTCAGCAGTGAAACACCTACCATTTTCTCTCAGAGTGGAAGAAATTTAAAGCTCTAGAAGTCTGGGCTGGTTTGTTTTTCAGGCAAATGAACATCTGAGGGAAGTAATTTACCTTCCCACATAGCTAGGTTTGGCCAAATTAATTTCTTCTTCCTCTGTCTACTTCAGATGCTTGGGTTTCCATCCCTTCTCCAGCACTGACATGGACATTTTCATCCTGAAACCCAAGCTCTTGTGGTTGAATGATCATTACTTTTATTTTTTGTATATACATTAATTTGTGATTCTCTTGAGTGTTTCCTCATGCTCATAATTTAAGTCTCTATCACTGTGGGGCTTTCAGCTTATGCATCGCAAAGAAACTGGATTACCTCAGACTAAAAGAATGTTTCTAGTGTTTACAAGTCCACCAGGCCACTAAATGCTCCCTTAGCAAAACTGAATTAAGTAAAATTATATTTCATACATGATGTTTGTTAGCTTAAGGCCTGGTCATTACACAGTATAGAACTATAATTTATTCTAATAGCTGTGGGTACCCGAGAGAATTTCACTAACTGAACCACTTTTCACTGTAGATTCATCCACAAAATTTACTATAGTAACAGTTTCCATAGAAGATTTTCTTCAATGGATTATCGGTGCCCTGGTGCTGCCCACCTGGTGAACTATCTCAAATCAAAATTAGCTTGAAATTGGAAACAACACAGAGCAGTTCCTGGGGCTACAGGGCGGATATGTGGTGATGCACAAAGCAGCAGCCTTGGGCAACTGCAGAGAGTGCTGTGATGCAGGACATGGTGGCAGTGCACCATCCTTTGAGCAAAGGCTCCTGTAACAGCCTAGGAAACACTTGGATCCCATCATGGGAATGCTGCAAGCTCACAAGGCTGGTTGCAGTGTTTGTGGCCTTTTTCTCCTGTAGGTAAAGCACTAGAGATAATCAGGAGAATACAGAAGTTATAGAGGGGCAGATTGTTTGCTTTTAACCCATTTATGGTTTGCTTCTCCACCCTACTCTGTTAAACTGAACCAGAAGCTACCAGTATGGTCAAACCATCCCAAAATACTCCTGCAAAAATAAAAAATTCTGCTGCATGCTTTAAAAACCCACATTTGGGTTATGGCATCACTGCAGCTAAGGGAGAGGGTGTGAGCAGAACTGAGCCCAGTGTGCTTTGAGGCACCCTGACTACCCAGCTGCCTGATAGGGGACAAGGCTTACCCATGGCAGAGCTCTTGGGATGAAAGAAAAACATACTCTTTTGTTTGGGATTTTTTGTTTTGCTTTAGTAAGGAGAGCACCTTGAGTTCCCTGTTTGAGCTCCTGGAACTCTGCTGGGGAGAAATCCAACTCAACAAATGCATGTTGCTTTGCAGAAGTGATTGCTCCCCACTGGGACATGCTGGAGGACACCTGTGGGACAAAAGTGGCACCAGGAAAAATGTTACCAGTGGCAAATGTTACTGCCACAGGTAGTATTCACTCCCTCATGAAATTAGGAGCAGGAAGATATAAAAATGTGCTGCAATGTATGTAACTGCAGTTTTTCATAGCAAAAATACATTTTCCAAGCTCCTTACACTAATGGTGATTCTTGTTCAAGTGAGTAACTTCAATTTATAGGGAGGGCTTTGGCTGTGTGGGTATGGTTAAGATTAAGGAAAAAGCTTTGGCACTTAAGAGGTTGGTCAGCTGCAATACACAGTTCCTGGGGCTCAAAAGAAACTGGGCTTTGATCCAGAAGTGTATATTTTAGGATAATGCGACCTTCCTCTATCCCACCATGAAAAACAGAATGAAGACTCTTTAATGGAGGAGACTTTAGTCTGCCTCAGACTTCTTCATTTTCAGCTGAATCAGAGGCACACACAGTTTGAAATGCCAAAGTAAAACTTCATAGTTACTGCTATCTTTGAAATTCTCCTCTCATGTCTTTGCAGAGATAGGGAATGTTTCCTGTCACCTACATGTAGACAGCTTTTATGTAGAGGAAAAAAAATTAAAGAAGCAATAAAAATAAATCCTCTGTTAGAATATGCATACAACAGAGTTTGTGCCTACAGTTTAAGCATTTTTTTCTGTTTGCATAAGTAAAAGGAGAACTGTGACAAGCTCTTTAAAATATGAATATTGTACACTCCTGGGACAACATAAAGACCTATTGACATTTTAAGCTTTTCTCTAAGCTCTATGTTATTCCATAACGACTGAGGACAGCACTCTGATCCCTGAGGGGAGACCCTGTGATAATTTGTTATATTTCATGGTTTTGGAAAGAAAATAATGAATCAATTCTGTCACACCTTTGGGTCAGTTTGAAAGCCAGTCAATGATTATTGTTGTTTCCTTGCAGTTATGTGCCCTCCCCATTATAATATTAAATTGTAGACACTGGAGTTTAAAACTGTTTTTCTAGATTTTAATCTGTATAAGAAGTGGATGGGGTTTACAAATTTTAATTCTAATTTATCTATCAGTAGCTCTCCATTCACTGTCATGTGCATACTCTTGGTTTATGCTTGAATATCTCTATAGATAATTTGATCACTGTCTTTATGAGTGTGAAAGACTATGACTAGCCTTGCTATTGTATGTGTCTAACATTAGAGTCCCTGTTTAGCAGATGAGACAGTCACATGTGGCCAGATGCATAGGTGAACTTCAAGAGCTGAGTGAGATCCTGGTGGTTTCTGTATTCACCAGGACAATTTAGATTTCAGTCTTATGCAAAGAAACCCCACTACTTAGTACTCTGTGTTTAGTAGACTGGCATCAAAAGGAGAAAATAAACATATTCCAGTTCTAATGAAAGGGTTGGAATCAACATCCACTATGTCCAATTTAAAGATTTGAAACATCTAAATATTGACAGGACACCTGCACGATGTGACTCATTTCTCACTCCTTTATGTGGGAACAGCTTTACTCTGAGCACCTCTAGACTGGAGGACAGATAGGATAGTGGCTTTTCTAAGGCATAGGTTTATGGTTATAATTAAGCTACTTAGTGGTGCTGAATGCTGGGCAATTTTGTCTCAGCAGAAATGGGGCAGCTAGGATTCTTTTTCTGGAATAAATGTAAGAATTCAGACTTAAACCAATTGTTTAAATACAAAGAAGCAATCTTTTACAAATGCTCACCTCAGCCTCCTCTCTTGCAGAAATACGTGCAGCAGTAATAATATATGTGGACTCAAAAGTGTTCCCTGCTCAGCCTCAAAAATGAGGCTACTCATGTCTAAGTAATTAGCTATATTCCTGCAGAACACACTGTCAGGCGTTCAGAGTCACTGCGCCAGACTCTGTCCTGGGGGAAGGAGGCAAAATGTAATGGGAGGGAGCTAGAAAAGACCATGCTGCCAAACTTTTAATCTCTTTTTTTATGTCTCATTTTAGAATATTCACCCTTTTATAAGTGCCTGAATTGACTGGGCTGCACACATTCAGGGGTTAAATCCTCAGAAAAGATAGCTAAAGCATGTTTTTCATTTGGCCTTAATTATGCAGGAAGGCCGCTGTAATCATAGCTACTTCTTACCCATCTCCTGGCATCTGCTTAAATCCATCTTTCTTGCTACTTCCTCGAAGCAGTTAAAGTATTTTGATTTCTTAGGAGAGTAGTGTTCTGTTGGTAGTTTCAATAAGAATGGATGTTCAGATTGCTGCCTGTACTATTTTGGATATTTGTATTACTGAAGCATCCTTTACTCTAAATATCCCTTCCCCTCCCATCCCAAAAAGTTAGGATATTTTCAGAAGTATCACTTTACTATTACAGCAGTATGAAAAGCGACAAAATACTTGTTTGGTAGTTATTGTTTTCCAGCCATATTTTAATGTTCAAGAGGAGGATGAGATTTACGTTCAGGCTCTTCCCCTTTCTTTGGCTAGAAAAATGGTATGATCTGTTTCAGCATTATAAAACCCGAAGTCCCATTGCACTTAGAAATATTAAATCCATCCAACAAATTATCATTAGGATAAATGAACACACTTTAGGCAGATCTCAAAAGACTATCCAGGATTCTCCCAGAGACCTAATTTCAAAAGGGTTTTGCCCTTCCCCTGAGATTCATATCTATTTCTTCAAGGCAGCTACTTCCAAATGTCACTGTAAAAGTATGTACCTGTCCATAAAAACATTCCTTTTCCTCTTCAAGGAAAGATCCTATTACAGATACTGGCACAGATTTTCAGCTCTCAAATCAAGAGATTACATAACATCTAGAAATCCTGTCATATTTATTCACTTCTGCCTTCCACTGAAGAGGCAGGCCAGCTCAACAACATCTGGAGGGCTGGTGTATTTGCATGCAGTTAATAAAGACAGCGACCTGGAAATGAGATGCAGCTGCACAGATATTCCCCTATAGTGACTACCCATATACTCACATCTTGCACATAATATTGCTTTCTATTTACCCTTGTATAGATCCTCATATGCCTAATGTGTCCAAATTCTGACTGAGAGAACAAAATAAAGAGTGACCCCTGAGCTATGGGGAAGGTGAGACCATTGTGCAGTCTCCAGCACCAGAAGTGGCAACAGAGCTGTGCTGAAAATTGCTGGATTTGCTTTTTCACTCACTAATCAAAGTGAATATTTGCTGGAGTGGGTTGTGTTTGGGTTTTTGTTTTTTCTTGACAATAGAAAGTTATAAAGGTAGTACTACTAATTCAAGTTTACTTATAGATTCAACATTTATTTATAGGTAGTTATTTGTTAAAAAGAAGATTGAAAAAAAAAAGATAAGAAAATATTTTTTAAATTAAATATTTGACTATTCTGCATAGTTCTAGCTTTTGTAAGTTCTCAAAATGGTTTCAGTCAATACTAGGTGACATATTTTGGGAACAAGATCTGAAAAACTTAATCTTATTCTAACTCTGAGTGACCTACTTTACAGCTGGAACCAGGATTTAAAAAAAAAAAAAAATCTGGAAACAGTTGACAAGTCTAAGAGCTTAAGTGAGGACTGTGAGACTGGATAAGTCCAGTATGTCGTGGTATCTCCAATGAGAAATGGGGAGCAGCCTTGCTGTGTATGAGGACTGAAATCTGCAACTTGTTGCATGTCCAACCAGTCCACTTGAAACAGCAAGTAGAAGGTTTGCTGAGCTTGCAGAAAGCCTGAACAGAATTGGCTCCAAAGAAGGAAGGGACTGTAAAAAACTTTTGATTTTACAAAGAAAAATGAAAGAAAACAGAAAAGTTTTCATAAGGAAGAATGAAAAGTTTTCCAGGCTCAGTTCCTTAGGTGAAGATTGTCAACACAGATATTGGAAAGCTGCATTTGCTGTATATGGTGTGGTCTGCAAATAATCAAATATCAAGCAGAAAACATCACATAAAGAGCATATGCAGGTTACAGGTTTTGATATGCCAAACCATTTTGCAGCACTAACGCCTTTCCTCTCAAGAACAAACACCATAAACATCAAAAAGAAGCAAAATTGTGAAGATATTTGGCCCAAAAAGTAAAGCTATAATTTTATTTCGTAGAGACAAACATCCTCCTGCTAGTATAGGTTAACTGGTAGAGAACTGTGTAGCTTCTCCACTAATCCCCTTATTCCAAGCCCAATAAATGAACTTGATCAAGGATACACTGTTGCAGTAATGGCACAGCATCACTATCAGAACAGACGTATGTATATGTGTGTGCATATATAACCATATGATCTTACAGAAAACTTTATGCCTTCCAAAAAATCTTCATTTCTCATGCAAGGCTGCAGAAGGTAATATACACCATCTGCTAAGTCACCAGGCTATAAAAAAGGATATTGTGGGGTTTTGGCAGAGAACAACAGAGAGCCTCAGATAGATTGGTAAAGCACCAAATGCCAAAGGTTTAAAAAATTGCAACAGCCAACAAAAGAAAAAAAAAAAAAAAAAAAAAAAAAGGGAAGTGATATTTTTCAGGATTGTGCCAGGACCTCAGGAATTACTAAAGTAAATTGGTTTTGAAAAGGGAGAAACACACTTTCTGAATTGAGACAAAGGCTAGAAGTAGTACTTCGGCATTTGAAAAGCTTAAAGTTATTTGCAAAACTCCTGGAATGAGAAGGGAACCCACCAGCAGCATCAGTGATGGAAAGAAGTGTGTTGTCCACAGATATAGTGGTTTCTATGAGAAACACTAGTATAAAATCAAACATGGATCATTATTCCTTAAAACATAGTATGCTTGTTCTCTAGACAGGAGTATTTCTTCAGATCAAGCTTGTGCGTAAAACAGAACAAAGACAAGTACAAGGTGCTCTTCACAACCAACACGTTTGCACCCTTACAGCCTTCCCTTGGTACAACAAGAAAATGGTATCTGTACATACAAGCTGTTGCAGGTACCGAGTGTTTCTTGGAGAAAACATCAGTCCCATGGCAGCATCTCAAAATACATTTGCATCCAAATGTAGTCTTCTATTAAGAAAAATCTCTTTTTTTCCCTCCTCAAAACAGTAATGGTCCATATAATCTTAAAAAGGGAAGAAAAAAAAAAAAAAAAAAGATGTCTCAGTCATTCCAAAAGAATAGGCAAGTTATTGTATATTCTGCTAAAAAAGACCACTGAAGGTGGATTGATAAAATGCTTTAAGCTTTTAAAATCCTGAGCTACAGTAGCTTTCAAATAAATAGTAAGCCCAAACATACACACTGAATTCAAGATCAAGTGGTCTCATACATCCATACAATTCTCACATGGAAGAAAAAGTCTTAATAAAATAATACTGAGCTAATACACAGAGACCAGAACTGATACCTAGAATTAAATACATCTGCTGACTGATCAAGCAGAATTAGTGCATAATGCATGGGTGGAAAAAAACCCCAAAACATTCAACTCATCTTTGAAACACATAAGTGGCAGAGTATTCTCTGTCTATTCTCAATTCTGAACAATGCAGCTTCACTGTCTTCTATGGAAAACAATGCACCCACACTCTGCTATCAAAGTAGCAAACCCCTGCGTATTTGAAGGTAATAAACAACCATTTAGCAAGCAAATATGTCAATACATTTTTTTGTTTTGTGAAGATAACAGTTCAACAGGCCTACTATTGTCAGTATGACTGGGTTTATAGGCATCAGCTGAGAATTTTCCACAATGCACTTTTACCACTCCTTCCCAAATGAAGCACTTCCTCATCGTCTCTTTGACCTTTTAAAGATGTTTTTCTGTAGCTTCTGTATTATACAGCTACCTAATTTTTAATTATTTGTCCCTTTTTTATGGATAGTTACTTGGAAACTGTGATCAGTTAATGCAGAATATCCTGGATGCTAAAGTAATACAGGGTGAATTCAACCTGAGACTGAAGTTGGTGTAGGTAATTTAATTAACTGGTTGCTCTGTCTTGATCCTAGGTGAGGTTTAGAATTTTAAATTTTTTTCTTAAGGTGTTTTTCTTCAGCGTGGCCATTCCTGGGATGAGAAAAGGGAATTATTGATTTTATCACCAGAACTAATACAATAATTTTCATTAACTGATTTTTAAAAGTGTCTGTTTAAGCCCGTTAAGACCTATTTTTCTGGTTTAAAACAGGAATCGAAAGATCCTATCCGCTGTGCAGTGGAATGCCAACTGAGATGCACATCTATAGCACTGCACAGAGACTATTTAATCCGCTAAACACAGGTCAGCCATGCCCATATGGTTCTGCACCAAACAAGTTCTGTCCTTCAGCAGAAATTAATTCAGGGGAACATTAACAAATATGATTATATTGCATCTAGCTCTGAAGACAAATAAGAAGTGTCCCCATCCTCACTCTGGGATGAGATGCTGACATACCTTGAACTTCTTTTTTTAACTAGAAACCTTTCAAGAATTTCCATGTCCTGTCACTTCTCCATGTCTAGGCAGATTTATTTTCTGAAATACAATCATGGCCAGAATGCTTGCTTTATATGGAATGCTGAAGATTAAATAAGTAATTTTTTTGCTTTTTTAAAAAAGAGAGAGACTTGTGTACCTACTTTCAGGAGGTCCAAAATGAAGAAATTGGAGGGAAATGTAGCATCTCTCTGTGTCTCCTAAGGGATGTTTGAGAGGTAGTTTAAAAAAATACGTCAGCTTTTTAAGGTCTACTTTAAGAAGCTATTTGTTCAGTAGGCTTCCAGTGGAATTGCCTCACTTGCATTGTAGAAAATTTAGGTACAACATTTCAGAATCTGCATTCTTGTGGGCAATCAAAATTTAGGTACAGTCATGCTAAAATTCACAACACTTAAATCTGGTTTACCCATGTAACCCTCAGCTACCCCATGCACAGCACAGTTTCTTGGCTGCTGAGAAGAAAGGAAAAGTTTACCTGATAGAAATCTACAAAATTAAAAAAGGAAAATCTTTCTAATGATTTTTGTAGAATTTTATAGGGAATCATTTCACTAGAACATTCCAAAGGATAGATCCAAATCACACAAATTAATCACAATTCTGCTTAAGGTCATTCGGTGTGCTATTTCAATATCAGTTTTCCAGAAGACTTTGGAGCTTGGGGAAAGGGGCTCAGGTTGCCTAAACCAGGCCTTTTAAAACCTCCAAAATGCATTCCCACCTATGGGTATAATGTGTTTCCCTTTCAGGACAGTGACAGTGAGCTACAACTGCCTTACTCATTTTGTGAGGGTGGAGTTAATAAAGAACTGATTTATTTCTCAATATGCTGCTCTCAAGCAGCACAAGCATTCTGGCATTAAAGGAGAAAAGTCAGCATGAATGTATGAGTTGCTAATATTTTACTCTGTGCTACACATGTTCTTTCAATATCTGGCATTTGTCATGTTTGCAGCTATTTTGACTGGATCTTTGTCTGTTGTCTGCTTCAGATCAGACTCAGTGGTGGTATGAAAACTTAAGAGATGGGATGGAAGGAAAAAAAAATCAATAAAAGAACATATTCAATTTGCACTGGGTTAGTACTTGCTAACTGTTGCCTCCTTGCTCCTGTCAATAAGAGGAAGTAATAGAAGTCAATTCATAAGGGCTCATTCAGAAGTTCACAAAGTGCCAGATCAACCCAACAAGTTTTATAAAGCAAAGTAAGAAGGGACTTTATATTAGTAAGTAAATAATTCTGCACAGTCTCCATGACTGTTAAAGTGGGATTTTGTGATGAATCAGAAAAAACTCAGCAGTAAAAGTAGCAATAGAAAAAAAACCCAAAATATAAAAGCAGCTACAAGAAGCCTAAGGCAATAAATCTTTGAAGGATGCATCCAAGTATTTTTGTCAATCACACACTGAACCCTGAGTTCCTACAGAACTCACCAAGAGAAACTCCAAAGGAATTTACAAACCCTTCATCCATAACAAAACTTCAGGCAGAAGTGAAACAACAAACAGGACTATGCGTGGTAGTAGGACCACAACAGAGATGTTTGTAACAGCTCTTCAATGCTCCACGGGTAACACACGCCAGCAATTCCCCACCCTTACTACTTGGGGCTGGAGAATTTGAACTGAAGAAAAAAAAAAGCTGAAATAGTGAAAAGATCAAGCAAGACAATTTATTTTGTGGATAGTTCACTTTTGGTTTCTGATGAAGTACATAGGTAAGGTTTTACCCTGATAAACTAATCAAGTTTTTATCACTGACTTAACAAGACATCTTTGCTAGAGAAGCAGCCTAGGAACTCAAAGGGATTTATGCATCAAATGCTCAAGTTTGCCTTAAATTGGAAATGATAAATTGGATGGAGAAAATCCTTCTAAAAATCAGGTAATATTTTCCAGTTTTCTTGTTGTTAAACAAAGACTCAATTACTCACCACTTGAACATCAATACTGAAAAGACTGGTCACCTTCAATATAGAATACTTCAGTTTAGACTGATGCAGTTTGTACTCTGATAAGTGAGGTCTATATGTAACAAGGAGAAAGGAACACCAGAGAAAAAACGATAAGGCTTTCTTTCAGTACTGGTACCACATTAAGTGACCTCTGCCTCTTCCCACCTACCTTCAACACTACAGTGGTGCCAGCATGTAAGAGAATGAGTGCACAGAACCTTTTTGCTCAGTTATTCTGAGCCCCAGAGCAATTCCCCAAAGCAGCCTGTTATGCCACCTTTGACTAGGTTACTGGCATAGGCTGAGAAAGTGTGAGGGCAAGAGAAAAAGGAGAAATAAAGAAAACAGTGCTTGAGCTGACACTACGGAGACAAAAGTTCATCCAGTGCTCTCAGTCTCTGGGATTGGGGTCCTAGTGCAGCAGGGTGAGATGGGGATACTCTAAACACATTTTTGGCCTTAAGAATCACACTTCAAATTCCTTAAACAGGGCAACAGTGATTTTAATGACCATTCAGGAGTTCGGGAAAAAGGCTGCAGGATTTCACTGGGTGTATTCTGAGCTCCTTTTCAAAGAAATCAGAAGCATGTTAGTTAAGTGCTTGGTAATGAGGGCTTTGGCTCTGTTGTTTTGCTGAACAGTTTCTCAAGGGCCTTGCACATCTTTTATATTAGCTGTGTTTAGATTAACAAAGAACTATCACATGCAGGCAGCCCTTGTTTACGGCATTTCATTGCAAAGGACAGAGCTCACTGAGGTCATACCTCCTCTGTTTGTCCTGGAGAGCAGTGTCCCCACCAGGGTGACAGCCTAGCAAACTCCCATATAACTTCCTGCATGGGGAGGAGGGAAGAGGTGGAGCTCCCGACTCCTCTTTTGCTGGCTCCCAGCCCCTCAGAGGCACGGATTTGTGCTTGCCAGAAATGATTTCTGGTTCTGGTGGGGCACAGAAAACTGGTTGTTCCCACAGGCTCGAACGGCACAAGAGGTGCATGTAGAACTAAGCTATGTGGTGCCCCATAACAGAAGTGATCCACCAGAAGAAAGGGACCAGAGGAGTGAGCCCTCGCTAACCTGCAGTGACTGAAACTCTGTAAATACCTTTACCCAAAGGCCCCTCTCACAGGGTTCAGTAGTCCTGGTAGCCAGGAAATACCATGGTTGGGCCTGCACAGGCAGGACCTACTTGTTTTTAAACAAGCACAGAAGAGGCTGCTGTGGGGGAGACTGAGGCAGCTCTGGTGAAACAAGGTCTCCAGGACTAAAAGTGAAACTCGCATTGTTGTGCCTTCTGATACGACCAGCAACAGCAACAGATTTCCCTTCTATCTGTTTCCTTTTTATCACATATCTTAGTTTCAGTCTTAACATTGGAGTTCAACGCCCTGCTGCTGGAATGCATTCAGCCAGCACCTCAAAAGCATTGTTTCATTTATACATAAGCTCAGCCTACCTGAGACCTAATTTTAAATCAACCTGAGCTGAACTCTCTCCTGGCAAGATTGTTACTGAAAGCTGAGCAAAGCTGTTTTGAGCCAGCATGTTGGGAAGAGACGCGCCTTTATTTGCGCTCTGTCTCAACACTTGTCCCTGCAGGAGCTACCCCAACCATTCATCAGGGTTTGCATTACTCTGGGCTTCAAAGAGCCAAACCAGTCATGGTATCATGCACTGCTGCTCCTTTGTAGCGTGCCTAGGCATGTTTACCACACACTAACAATGAACCCGATAGGGACATGCCAAGACCTGCATTACAATTCTCCTTGCCTGAAATTTAGCAAACTGAGACAAGAAAACAAACAATGAACTCATACCAAAGTGGATTTGTAAAGTACTGGAAATATTTTTAATGTTAAAAATAGAAATTTGTAAAGAAAGTTTTCATGTAATTGTATAGAAGAACCATGAGAGGCATTTATGCAGTAAGTAATCGTTGTTGTCACATAAATGCTTAACTCATGTTCCAAAATTTCAGTTCATCAATTTAGAAACTATAAAATGTCAGGCTCTCCACAGTAACTTTCATTTGGACGTGCTGACTTGCAGAACTGCTGCTTATCCTCCTCTCAGCATCAATCCCAAATGGCTCTTTCAGATTGGGCACTCAAAATAGCTCATATCTTAAATTTAACTCATTGTTTTCAGACTTAAGGCATCCTCCATCTGGGAACAGGAAATATCTATTAAGGTAAACAAAACAGAAAACACTTTTGTCAGACTTTACAGATACCAGAGGTTGAAATTTTTATTTCCTCCAAGCTTACTTCCCTCTGATAGACAGCTTTAAGCAAAGGCATGAAGAATGAAGGTGGTTTCCAAACTAAATCAGTTTCAGAGCTTACATGAGCCTTAGAACTGTCCTGCAAATGCAGTCCAGGCTAAGCAACACCTGCCTGTAAAGGGTAAACAGGAGAAAGTTTAAATTAGGCTAAATAGAGACCCATATCAGATCCCTTGGACTGCTGATGAAAGCTGAGAAAGTGCTTTTAAAGGTATCACATACAGGAGACCTTCACTAGGGTTTGCAGAGCAGCACAGCCTTGCAGTGGTGCTTCTTCCACATCTCATAAGTCAAACGCATACAGCACAATTCCTTACTTCTGCAAAACAGAAAGCTGTGACTGTGTTTCTTGTGCTCTGTGTACACATGGTGTCATGGGCTCCTCCTGGCTGTGGGTAGAGAGATCAGGCATTTATGTATTATTGCTATGCTGTCAATGGTTTGGGCCAACACTCGATCTGATGAGAATGTAGCACCTTAATTGGTTTTAATGTGTTCCTCTAGGTAGGAGAAGCATGTAAGATTCTGCAGGGCAATTCTAGAAATACCCTGCTTTTTACTTAAGGAAAAAAAAAAAAAAAGAAGAAAGAAAAAAAGAAAATGTTTATGTTTTTGATTTTCAGGTGCATAGTCAAATTTTTTAGACTGGTAACAAATGTATCTGCAGTTACAGAAGCACTGCCTATTCCCCTAAAGAAGTGGATTCCTTAAGTGTTACCACTCATTGACCATGGAATGAAAAAACACTGCCAAAAGTAAGGGAATACAAAAAAAAGGAAGGAAGGGAAACAACCAAAAAATCCTGCACAGTGATATAAGTAGGGAGGCACAGCCCTTTCATTCACATTATGAAAAGGTTAACGTGAAGACTGCTAGCACAGAAAATTATTCCATTTTAAAATCCATGGTGTTTGAGTATTTTTCTTCCAACCTGAGCTGTCAGAAATCTCCCTCATAATTTCATTCTCCACAGACAGGTATTAAGTAGACACTTTAAAGTATGTTGCTATTGTGTTTGAAAACCTTCCTGACCAAATGAGGTCTCAGTCAGCCACAAAACACCAGTTTTCTGACTCATAACCCTTCTCACTCACTCTGATATTCCCTCCACTTTAATTCCAAATGTTGATTTTTCTGTCTTCAATGCTCACTAGCCTGAAAAAGACTGCTTTTAAAATATTGAGTCAATTTTGTTCTAAGCTTAATACAGCAGCACGATACAATCTGCAATGATATAACCTTTTTCCTCCACCAGATAAGTCTCTGGGTCATTATATGGAATCAAATATTGTTAGAAGTGCATCACATAAAGAAAGTTTTAAAAATAGATTTAAAAACCAAAGAGAAATTCAGCATATGCATTACCCATGTGGAGCTAGTTTGGCAAATGCAACATGGAATTTCTTAAAGCTTGCCCACAGCTTTTTTCTTTCCTTTTTTTTTTGGTTCTACTTCTGGCAGCATGACCATGGAAAACATTAGGCTTAGACTGTTATAAGTTTCTAACCTAGAAAGATATTCTTTATTTCTGCCTGCTGGTTTCCAGCTTCATTAGATGGTTTTGCATCTGTTTACAAGTAATGCTGTTTCAAAGATACAGTATCCTCTATTGTAAGTTGAAAAGAATTGAACACTAAATTTACTGCTGAGTGTGGTATACCTTTTTTTAATATAAGCTTATATAATTCCCCATCCCAGCCGAGTGTACCCTTGCAGAGGTGATAAGACTAAACAAATTGACACAAGTGAGCCAGAAAAAAGATTTTGAAGGATTCTTTTTCCTAGCAAAAAGTAGCAAACCTGTCACTTAGAAGGCAATGTTTTCAAATGTCTGCAACCATTCCTAGTTTTAGTGAGCCAAAGAAACATTTTCAAAACTGCAAAATTATCTTAAAAAAAAAAATTACTAACAGGTGGTTAAATTGAGACAAAGCCACAGAGGGGGAAGAGACTGCAGCTTGTCTCTTGCAATGGGATAGGGCACAAAGAAAATATTTGGTGGTGCTGAGGAAATAAGGGTGATGGCTGTAGTTTACTAAATCTCCTCTCTCTGCAAATACATCATTCATGCCAGTGCTTCAACCATACCCCAGAACAGATGTTTACACTTGCATTTACAACTACATTTATTGAAGTAAACTTTCAAATATTTGGAGCGAACTATAATATGACCAAAAAAGGACACACATTAGTTTCCATGTGTTATGTCTTAACCTCACAAATAGATAATTATTACAAATCATTAGTTTAAAAAAAAAAAAAAGGCACAAATAACAAGAGCACATGTGGTTAGTAACTCTATTGATAATAGGTAATATTTCTGCTGCTGTGTTCTGAATATTATCTTACAGGCTGTATGTTTGCAACATCTATTAACCATAAATAATAATCTTTTCTAATATGGTTCAATTTATAGATTTCTAAATCACACTGAAAACTTGGCTGAGGGCAGCCACATCAACCACTAGCATATATATGTACAGAAGTAGGCAATACTATGCTCAAGGCAAAAGAAATTCTGGACTCTAAATTCCCTTTTAGATTTTTTTCCTCCCCACACACAAACTGATGTTCCCAACATTAAACTCATTGAAAGAATGGGAAGCTGTGAGTACCTGAGATGTATTTTCAGTGGGGCTTGCAAAAACATACATGCAAACCATGTTACAAATTCAAATTTTTTTGGCCACAATTCCAAGTTAATTTTGAAGATTTGCCAAAAGAAAAGGACTTCTCCTCTATGGTTACTTCTGTACTCCCTGAAAGACCAGCCAAACATTGCACAGTCACTCAGGGAAAAGAATGGAAGAAGGAAAACAAATTAAAAGAAAAAAATTCTTGACCCATCTCTCTCTCCTCCCCGAGAAATAGCTAGTGATACTCATCTATATTTATATTCCTACTCAACAAGGAAAACTTAACGATATAAAAATCTGCTTCCATCTGTATGCAGACCCACAGTAAGTGCTTCAAATACTGTCTCAGTATAGGTACTGCAGCTCACAAAATAGCAACATCTCATATTTCTCCCTGAGCAGAAAATAGTTGTTGATACCAAAAAACAGCCTGCAAATTATCTGAACACTGCATTTTGGAAATGATCTTGAATATCTTGGGCTCCCCTCGAGACTAATAGCTCACAAACTCCTTATGAAGTGACAATATGAAAGGTTTTACAAGAACCTTCATAAAATAATGGAGATGGTAGTAGTAAATGAAACATAAGAAACAATGAACAAAAAAATCGTTCAGCATTGATAGCCAGCATAAACATTTTTTTAAAAATGTTCTTTTTAGCTTTTGGGCTTTTAAAAATTGGATGGTGACTGTCAGTGTTACGAATAAGAAAAAAAGTCTTTTCTTGGATATGCAAAACTAAAAAGAAATTACAAAGATCAGCTCTTAAAGAAAAAAAGAAAAACTTCTCTCCAGCCATAAACACTAAGCATATAGTAACTTTACACACGGCACAAGAGATCATCAAATCTTGTGGAGTATGTCTGCACAAGCTGTACAGGTGTGAGCAACAGTGTTTTTTAAGGGTGAGAAGTAAAATGCTTGTGCCCTGAGAATCTGTAGTTAAGGAAAGTTGATTAAGAAGCAAGACTACATACAGACATAAGGTTATATATTTAAATATTACACTTCCCTTTAATAATAGAGGGGATACTCATCAATCCTCAGCAGGATCTACTTGTAATGGTGGCAGAGACTACAAGTTAGTTGAATAAGAACCTTGTAATAGACATGAAGAAGGTATATAACTTTAAAAAAAATACTAACTTGTGCATACACTGCAAATACAGACAAATGTGTTGCCTTGAGTTCTGTAAAGTGAAAACTTGTGTAGCAGAATTCAGAGTGCCAAACTCATTAAAAGTAACAGTGCACTTATGGTGTCACTGACCTCTCCCCAGCCTCTTGATACAATCCTACAGCTTTTCTAACTCTTCCCCAAACCCAGCCTTCATCCTCTTTGAGCTAGAGAGTAGGCAGGTATTAGACTCACATAGGAACATGCCTGCTCCCAGATGCTGTCTCCAAATCTATGAAAAGGAAAAAGCAGTAATTCCTCCTCAAGACTCTTAAGGTCACAAAAAGCATCTCTGAAGTTAAAGGTGCTGGAATTTGGGCATATGTGATTCACTGAAAGATTAAGTAAGTCAATTTTCAAAGCAACCTCCCATTCCCCTGACCAAACGCTCTTCCCTAATCCTCACAGAGGTGAGGTACAGGACACAAAGGTTGCAGAGGGAATGTTCAAAATGTTAAGTGAAACAGCTTTCTTGGGGGAGGTTGGGTTTTTGGTTTGTTTTGGTTGGTTGGGTTTTTTTTCCAGCGACAGAGATGGGGGTTTTGTTTGTTTGTTTATTGGGGGATTTCTGTGTGTTTTTGTACCCTTTTTTTCATTAGTGGTTTGCTTTTTTTTTTAAAGGAAAAAGTGAGCTGATCCAATTCAGGGAGAGATAACTAAGGCTAACAGACCATTTGTACTTTACTCAAATAAAACAAAAGAGCAACACTTCACTATAGGGGTACTATTGGAGCGAGGAGGTTCTCAGTCTAAACAGAAACATGTCAGAGCCCACTGCCAGGAACAGTCCAATTCCTATAAAATCCCCTACTCTTTTGTCCCCTTAAATACTTTCAGTCCACTAATTCTACTCCTACAGTTACTCTTAATTTCCAACAGAACCGGCAATTAATCCACGAAATATTTAAAACTAAAAGCATTTTAAACAAGAGAATCACCATCCTCTTTCAAAACTCCAGTCAAAAAAGTAACTAACACTTGAAGTAGGCATTTAAGAGTTCATGGTACTTTGTGTAAAACTGAATTACTTATAAGGCTTCTCTGTAATCATATATAGGAACAAGTCAGCATAATACTTACATCGCTTGGCAAATTTATTATTAAAAGATTACTATGCAAATACCAGGGAAGCACTTGTCAGTTAAACTAAACTGCAGCAAAAAATTTAAGTCTGATTTTTTTAATACAGAGTCAGACAAACCCTAATGGGAATCTTATGAGTACTTTCCTGGAAGAAAGAACATGGCACAAGTACATTGGTGTTGAAAAACCCCAGTGTATCTCTCCCTACATGTTTAAGAATCTAAGCCTTATTAAGTTTATCCAAGGGTCCAACTGAAAATTTTCAGAAAGATTAAAAGAACACCCCAAAACATATATTAAAAAGGCATTAAGAAACTGTTCCCCTCCTACAATATTCAAGTAGTCCTAGTTTTAGTCAAAGTCGTTCTCATTGGAAAAAAAGTCAAATTTGTCAACATATGACATGCCTTCAGAAGTCTTCACTGAGTATTCCCTTTTGGACAGAAAAAAATGCAGAAATAATTAAAAGTTGTGCATTGGAATTTTAACATGAATGAATCAATTGGGACATTTACCACAACCACAGAGATAGAATAGGTTAAAAAAGTAGCAAGAATAATTTTTATTTGGAGAAAAAAGATTGAGTAGCACTGCAGTTCTGCTAACTTCTGTGCTCACTGCTGTAAAATCTTGATACCAAAGCTTATACATTTCATAAAATATCAACCTGTGAGACAAGTGCTGTAGACTGAAAAAGAAAAAAAGAGAATGGGTGCACACAGGTCTCTGTTTGAATTCAGGCACCAAAACTAACTAATGAATAATGAAGGGGACAGGCAATAAAATCCTTTCTTTTTAATGGGGACAAAGTTTTATGGTTGTAGAAAAATTGGAAGGGGCTTCAAGTTAAATCCAAACTTTCAATTCCTATCTTGCAAGCTTTAGCATATGACCACATACTGATTTCACAAACAGCAAATGAATCAGTCTTTTAGATAGAAACTGATGGTGGGAAAGGTTCTTGTAAAGTACAAGGCATGTGACTGCAGTTCTAAACATTCACATTAAAACGAGAGTTCATGCAACCATGTTATTCCAACACCCTTCACCCATTCACTCAGCTTGTTCAAATCTCAAATGTGTTTACACCTCCTGCAGAAGCCACCAAAACATGTGGAGCCAATGAAAGCAACACAGTTGAACTTGCACGTTCACCAGCTGTCCATTTATATTCACTAGGTACTCATAGATAAGTATAATTCTGCTTAATTTATGTAGAGTTTTTCCTTGTTGTAGTTCAATGATGGACAAAAGACAATCAAGTACAATTTTTTTTTTTTTTAATAAAGATAAAATTACAAAAAAGGTAAAATCAGCTCAGGAAAGGCAAATTACTTTAATAGATCAGTTTAGACATTTAACATAATAACTCACATCCAGTTTTAAATACTATTACATAAAGCATGGTGAAGAAAGGAATTTCTGCCTCATAATTAGAAAACTCACAATACAACTTGCCAAAAAACAGAACAAAGCCATTTGAAAATAAATACAGTCCATGCCAAATAGTACAAAATGAAATCAGCAGTCTCTCTCCATACAAAAACTTTTCTCCTTTTAGGTATTCTCCAACTCTGGTATTATGTTCTGCAACTGATGAGAGGCTATCTTTTGTTCAAGGGTTGCTGAGCTGTTCTGATTTTGCTCTGTACAAAGGCAAAAATAAACTGTTAAGTTGTTTTACTTTTTTAGAAATGGAATTTTGAATTAGTAGTCATGATTCTAAAATATTCAGTATTATGAAGAACTTAAAGTGATCTCTACCGAATTTAAAATATTATAAAGTATGGATTTAATAAACACTCTTCAAAAAGATGACATCATTAATTAATTAGTGTTTACCCTTTGGCGTCTGTCTTTTCACCACTGCTGTCCTTGGCTTTATCCTCCTCCTTAGCATCTGAAAAATAACGAAATTTTAAATATATCAAAAGATGCAAGAAAGCCTAAAAATACTTAAGAAGTAAACAGCATGACCAAGGTTTTTTTTTTTTCTAGCCAGAGGGAACTAGCTTTTAAAATAAGTCACTAGTTACATATTAACATACAGTGTTAAACACAACCCTCCAAAGGAGGGATCTGGGCACAATGCCAAGTGACTCAAAATGCCTCAAGGAAAGGTCTCTCCTGACTGGTCATAGTGACAGCATGCTGTAATGAGACCTGGAGTTCCCATGAGCTTTGTGGTAGTCTTGTAACTTGAAGACGTATCCTGTTCTTAGAAAAACGAAGAGTCCTTGGAATTAGACTGTCCCCAGTACTCTATCCAGCTTCTGTTTCAGAGAAAATTAGTTGGCTCACCCCACAAACACGAACAAATACTTTGTCCAACATATTTAAAGTGAGAACCCTTCTTATCTCTATTTTCATTAAGCAATACAGATCCCTGGCTCTAAGATTTCCAGCTTGTGGGGAAGGAACAATATCCCTTGTCTGAAAACACGATTCTAGGGTGAATAGCTGTATCTTGAAACTGACTAATTTAAAATAGAGGCTTTAAATATGATGGAAAAAATATATCATCTTAACAGCTAATCAACCATCAACAGATAAAACATCTGTCTCCTGGCAGGACTGACATTTGCAGTTCTAAAATACAGGATGAAATCACATTAGAGTCCTACCTGCTTTTTTATCCTCAGTCTCTTTTTTGTCTTCCTCGATCCTGGCTTTCTTTGCTCCTTTCTTATGATCTGCAACATTTCGTCGTCCGCCTTCTCCTTCATCTTCAGAATCTGAAAATTCTTCATCACAGGCTATGCGCTTATCAGATGCTCGAACTAGAATTCAGATTTATGACAATAATTAATCAAAAAGTACAACTACAACAGGCCCAATAAAAAAAAATCAACTACTGAAGTAAAAATGAGTAATATATACTATAGTAATTTAAAGCTGATGAACTATACTATCGGTTAAAACACTATTTTTTGAGATACTCTGAGTGTCTCAACAATATCTTCCAAAAAATAGCTTTACAAAGACAGAGGGTGAGAGTGGGGAATATTTTAACATGTATCAAATAAACTTCAAATACTAAAAACTAAATCAGAGGAGGAAACATTATGATTTCAACAGCTCAGAAAATGGACAGAGCACCAATAGGAGGTTATAGAATTATTCCAATCATCATCGAAACAGGTTAAACACAGCAGAAAAACCTTGGCTCTAGGCGAAGAACAACTCAAAGTCCATAGAAGGGTTATGGTAACAAAGTGAAGGGTAGTGTTGCAAGTGTGGAAAAAGGTCTCACAACAAAAAAAGGAAATAAATGACTTTTTTTTCCTTAAACACTGTAACTCACTTGACATCAAAGGGGAACATAGTTTCTGTCTTTTGGTATTCACTAAAAAAGTACTGTATTCCTTTAGTTAAAATTCATTGAGATTTCTGAAGTATCTACTATAGATCTGAAACAGCCAGACTATTTCATAAGATGCAAGAAAACATGCTCTTCCACTGCTTCATCAGACACTTTAGCAGGTTCAATTTGCAGACAGATGCCACCTTAAAAACAGCAAGACTGGCAGACTAGCAGCAAAATTTTTTACGCAGGAAACAAAATTGCCAGACTTCCAATACTGCACACTGCTACGCCTAAGGTTCTGAACAATTAAATATAAAGTGACTATATTTCAACAAGTTCTATCATCAAAAGATATTTCTCACTAGAAATGCGTTTGTCTGGATCTTCTCCATCCTCATCTCCACTGTCTTCATGAACAGCATCTTCAGGAATGGCCTGCATCTGTACACCAGGTGCATGAGGTAACATACGCAAATTCTCAAATAAACGCTGCCTGTAAGTAACAGACAAGAAAAGTTATTACTACACATAAGAAACATTTCCTTGAACCTTGTTTTAAGTCTGGAAACTCCGCATTCAAATTTAACCTGCTTTGCCTTAGAGTCAGTTTAACTTTTCAATTTAAAAAGAATAGCATGCCAAGTTCAGAAACTTTTCCATCCCTATGAGATCATTGGTGTCCTCAGTGTACTTGAACATCACTGTCTTTGTACTTTTCAAATACTTCTTTCAATCAACTTCAATTTCCCACAGGGTCAGCACAAGTACCACCCACTTGTGCCGAACTGGCAACAGTATTTCTCTGTTTATAATCAGCTAGAGTATCAACCCGAATAATAAACTTCCCTCTAGTTTCTTAGAAAGTCAGACACTTAAAGAATGATGACTTCTCAGCTGTGTGCAGCAACGACATCAGGGTCAAAAGTAACACATCCGGATAAGATTCCTTACTGGCTTTTTCAGGGAGAACAGAGATAAGTCCTGTCCTGTCTAAGCAACCTGATGTAATGGACATCACATTCCAATGCACCAACAGGAACAGGAAACACACTGGGCTTCTCTTGGGACTCAAAATTATCATTCCAAAGTGCAAGCAGAAAGCAAGGTTTGGTAAGCACCAAATATCAGCATTTGCAACAATTATGTCAGTATTCTTCTACACAATTTAAAGGGTTAAGGGGTAACTGGTGATTTTTTGGAATCTTTAGTCTTTGACTCTGCTTAAGGCACATGACCTGCCAAAGGAGTTTCACCAATCCAGGGAGCTTCCTAAAGCCAGGTCTCTGTGAAAGCTCACAATGAACTGAAGGCGGATCCTCTGAAATGACAGGTCAGTGATGTTGTGGGTTTTAGTATAAGAATGTGAGATTGTGTGTTTTCTATTGACAGAGATACAGTTTGTGCCCAGGGATGCAACAGCAAGTTTTGCAGTCTACTTGTACCACAAAAGCTCAACCATGTAAAACATACAGCAAACAGCCTGGCAGATCACCAGCTGGAGCACTACATTACCACTGGGAAATTTTTTACAATTACACTTGTGAAAAACAAGTGTGCTTTTTTCCCCTTTTGCACGTTATTAAAAACTAACCCCTTTTATTTGATTGAGATTTATGTATTTGTGCCATGAATACCCATCACAGTTGATACATCAACCACTTCAAAAATTAGTATTTTAATTAACCACTTTGGTGAATTTTGCAGTTTCAGAGTTTCAAGGTTTTAGTAGAACTGGCAAACTTAAACAGGTAATTTCACATCTTTATTCATCTATTTTTGGTAACCAAAAGAATTCCTGTGAACTGTTAAAATCTGGGGCAGGGATGGCAGTTTATTTTTTTAAACCCAGAGCAAGGACAAACCATGGTAAGCAAAGAGTACTTTAGGCTAACCAATTATCTTCTGTCAGCTCAATACAGAATCGATTGAACATATATTCATTACTCCATCCCTGAAATAAAATATTTGTTTCCAATCAAAACTTCAAGATGTGAGGAGTATCAAAAGTGGCACTGGTTAAAAACACATACCCGTCACAGCTTGGCAATGAGCACTGCTCAAACCCTGTGGATTTGTCAAACCACAATCATTTAACTGCCTGCATACGTATCACATTGTCTTTCCACAGTTTTGGATGTTCAAGCTCACATAGGACTTTTTATTTTTACAGCTGACATCTACAAAGAATGACAGTCTCAGTTCACATTAAGATACAGGGCTGAGAATTACAAATCCTAATCATCATGGGACACCAACTTCTTTCCTGGCAGGATAAGCTTTTTAAAAAATTAGAATGGGAACCCAAGCAAAACAATCATCTTTCTAGTTGTAGGAAAAAATAAAAATCCGAGCTGGGTCATAAATTTTCATATTTATAGTCATAAGACTTCATTAGCATACATACTGTTGTAAGAAGAGAGTTCCAAAAACCCCCTCTTTGACAGAAATAAAAAACATGCCAAATTTATTCAGTACTTATTTTTAGTGTGTAACAGAGAACGGCATTCAGTTTTCAAAAGTGCCTAACAATTAAACTTCTGGAAAAACAAGATCCACGTGACCTACTTGATAAATAAGATTAATAATTACTTACTTGATCTTCTCCATATATTCTGGTGTATTCTGATTAGTCATATTTGAAGGACTAATATGAAGCTTGAAGTCTGGCCCAAAATACTCAAAGTAGTCGTTATATGGCAACTCTATAAACCAAAAAACAAGACAACTTTGTGACTCAAAATAAATACAAATAAATCAAAATAAATAAAATTGAAATACAACAGCAGATTTGATAGGGTTTTACTTAGAGAACTATCAAATCTGAAGCATTCAGATAAGCAATACTTGAGCATTACCTGAACTGTTCAGTGTTTTTCCTCTAAATTATTCAATAAATGACCTTAAATTTGCTGGTAAAATACAAAGCAAAAGATCTACTGTAATCAAACATTTTTTATTTTTATTTTAAAATTAGTCCAATTTCAAATGTTTGAGTGAACAATTCAAAATATTCTTTCAGCAAAACCTTTAATACTCGTTCCTAGGTTGAAGATCACAGCTACTTCAACACCCTTAGTAAAGGCTGTACAGTGGTTCAGTGCTACCCATGTCTGTCTGTTTCTCCCCTTCCCTCACTTTTTCTATTTTCACAGATAATGGTCCCCTGACTGGAACACTGAATCACCAAAACGACAGTGATGAAGACTTTGTAGCCAGGACAACAGTAGTATTTTATATTGCATATGACTGTATCTTTCCAGGTAAATTAAGAAAAATCTAAAAAACCCCATAGAACCCTTAAGAAATAAGACACTGAAATCCATTTTTAATTGAACCCTTTATCTTTCATCTATGATTATTAGAGGATAAGAGATCTTGTTAGGTGGACAGAAAGCAGAGAGGAAGATTAAGTTGCCATTGCAACATTTAGAAATGCACTGCTATTTCTCAGAACAGATTAAAGATAACATGGACCCAAAAAGTTGAGAGGAATGTTAAAAAAATCCAGAAAACCTTTATATACATATATATAATTCACTGAAAGGGGCATGCTAATGGAAAAAATATCCCAAGATAAGAAAATACTACTGTCTCTTCAAAAGCTGCAACTGACAAAGAATATATATTGACAAGAAAGACGGAAAATATACATCTTGAAAGGGACAGTCCAAATAGTCTTTTCTAAATGACAGCTGCATTCCACTCAAGTCAGACAGAAACACTGAATATACCAAGTGATATACGAATAGCAAAAGTTCATCAGCAAAAATTGCAATCCAGCGTGGAAACTGCCAGTGACTGATGTGCCACAAACCAGTCCAAGTAGCTATTTTATATAAAAGGCATTCCAAAAACATGTCCAGGAGCATACTGGGCCAGAAGTAAAGGGAGCACAGGATCTCTGGGGATCTTCCTCAGAGAAATTACTGTTCTTAAATTTTTTTAGATAGCTTATATAGCCAAAATAGAGCGAAATGGAAGAGTGGAAGTCCATATACTTTCACAGCTACTTTTAAGTCAGATACAATGAAGAAACAGTAGTTTTACTATGTTAAGTGGACACTTGCACAGCAACTAATTTCTTATGAATGCCATGTCCATGTTGCACCAGTATATATTCTATCATACTGATGATACTCATACTAGACATACTTACAAGTAAGGTTCCATAAGTTTTACATTTTGAATTTTCAAAAAATGATCCACTCATTTAAAGCTCTTGCTAAGGCATAAAAAAAAGCACCAAATACTTACGTTTATTTAGTGCATAAGACACTGAAAATTTATTGGCTAAATCCTAACAATAAATTTCTACATAGTTTACTCTAAACTGATGCATTAGAGCTATTTATAGACATATCTGCTATATGTTCATTTAAAACCTCCCATGATTATTTCTTAACAAAATATTAATTTGAGTATCAATATTTACCATTAGGAATTTCACAATCTAAGGCAACAGCAGTTTCGTATGTCCAGCATCGAGCAACATTTCGAATTGTATAGCCTCCTCCTCCTAACATCAGCAATGGCAAGTTAAAAGTCTTTACAACTTCCACACATTTAGCATGACCTGTCAAACAAAAAGGGAGTTGACAATATATGCAAAATATCTATTGAACAGAAAAATATATAATGAACTATTTAATCAGACATATGCAGTCACACTCAACAAGTAAGGACTGAATTGATTCAAACAGAACTGTCTCCCCCTAGAGCTAAGCACAACCTCACAAGAAGTCAAGACCTACAGATGAGAAATGTACAAAACACAATGAACATCATCCACCCCAGTCTTCAGAGATGCATGATGGTCTATTGTTGCTCTGAAATGATCTTAGAATGTTTAGTGTTTTGTCTTTTCGTAACTCATGTCATACACAATGACAAATCTAGGGACAATTCCTCAATTAAATGCAATGGGGTAAGAAGGGAAAACAAAATCAGTACTCGGTCCTTTCTACTTCTAAATTTGAACCTGTATTAGAGGTTGCTAAGTCTTGCTTACAGAGTGAACTGGTGCCAAGACAGTACACACTCCAGGGAGATACAGCATACTGAAAGGCATCTGTAGGAGGCAGCAGCTCTCTTGGTTTCCAAGATATGTAAGATGGAAAAAAATCTGAGCTGTATAGGCAACTGAAGTAGCTTTGCCACCTGGTGCAAATCAAGAAAAGAACCCTGAAATACTGCAGACCCAACAGACACTATACTGCATTTTGTTGCCTACAAAACTCTAATTGTCTTGTTAAATAAACTGAATAAAACCAAGAAAACCCAGAAAATGAATGATTCCAACAGGCTGGATTCAAGGCTTAGCAATAGTTCAACATACATTTAACATTTTATTACTTAAAAAAATAATAACAGTAACATTTATGCTATTTGCTAAATTAACACCTTTATCCCAATTTTGAGAATCACAATTTTGGACAGAAATTTAAGTAATCCTAAAAAAAAGTAATTCTATGAAAATTAACGAAAAATTAATGTAAACATTTGGCTCAGTATAAAAAACACTACTATAAATTTAACAATGTAGAGAGTCTTCTCCTTTCAGTAATACCTATTTTACACCCAACAAGGTGCTTGATGTTTAGTATTTGTAGTCTGACTAAGTAGACTACTAACTAGTTTTCTTATTTGACCATCATTGTCTGAGTTGCAAACAACTGTTGTCCTGTCGTTCCAGGATGCTGCTTTAAAGCTACAGAAAGCCTGTATGTAGAAGTAAGGGAATCACTTGAGTGGCTAGGAAGCACATGGAAAACCAAGCTTCTTGACTTTTTTAGATGGATAGAAAAAAAGAAGCAACTTCTGGATTTCTTTTGGCCATCCCTGTATAGCAAAGAGAGAGGTGATTAATCATAGTAATGAACAAAATCTTTGTGACTCCAGTCCTCATCATGCAAGTGTCTCGAAAAACAGTATGAGGGTAGAGGTTTCTAATAAGTAAAAAGTTACAGATGACAAACAGACACTTTTTTGTTTACCTTTAACAGTAAGATTAAAGCATCCCAGCCTGTCACCAGACAGTGAATCTGCTCCACACTGTAATACCACAGCACTGGGCTGGTACATCTCCATTACTTTGGATATAATCTACAATCAATATAAAACAGCAAGTCATTAACTGACATTATGAAAATAAAATTAAACTAATACCTTTGCAGACAGATTAAAAAAAAAAAAAAAAGTACTCACTGGTTTGAATATTTGTCCATATGATTCATCATCTATACCATCCCTCATTGGAAAGTTGACAGCATAGTATTTGCCTTTTCCAGCACCAATGTCCTATAGGCAAAGATAACAATACT
Organism: Pyrocephalus nanus; assembly: GCA_038380795.1. Lineage (NCBI taxonomy): Eukaryota > Metazoa > Chordata > Aves > Passeriformes > Tyrannidae > Pyrocephalus > Pyrocephalus nanus. The sequence continues at coordinate 48,142,518 of CM076260.1, forward strand.
TTAACAGAAACACAGAATGCTATCAGGGAAAAAGTCTACATAAGTCTGCTGAGCAATTCTGTGTCATTATACATATCTGTGAGGGATAAGAGGCAGAGTTTACTCGGTTCATGTTCTCCCATAAAATAATTTTGGAGTGCAGAAGTTGTACATTAAGACTAAAACAGCAAAACCACTCAATTTTTTATTTTAAAGATTTAAGACAAAAAGATAAATCATAACTGTTTAGTCTGGTAAAAACAGTTATGCAAAAACAAGTATGAAAACCAAGAAGAGCAATATGATAAGCACGTTTTCCGTGTTGTATAGAAGATTTGGACCTAAAGAGGTTTTCAAAACCATATTATTTGCCCCAAACATAAGATGAAGCAGCTGCAGCATAAGGGAGTAAAGAAATATCAAACTGAGGCCACTTACAGGTGCCCTTGAACAAACTGAGACTTTTTAAACAAACACATACAAAAGAACTTGTAGATTATTCTCAGTTCCATCAGGTGTCAAGACAGGAACTTCAGTAGTTTATCCTACCAGCTTTCCTAGATAACCTAAGTATTAAAAGTTCTTTGCAAAAAAAATAATCAAGTGAATACACCCTCAATCCATCCACACAAAGATCTCTGCTTGACCCACACTTGCATTTCTTCCCTTTATTTCATCACCAAGACAGATAGAGGTCCAGTCTGCTCCAGTCTACAGAGCAGTTTTCTGCCACTAATAAAGGTGTAGTGCAGCAGACAGAATAATCTTTTCAGTATGGCTCTCAACTATTGTCAAACAGCAGCTCTGCAGAAAGATCTGCATGTCAGGTCCAACATCCTTGAAAAACTACAAGCCACATGCAGGATAACCCAGCAAAACAAACACTAAACTTCTCAACACTACCTATTGAAAGAGTCATGGACTTCTTCCCTCTTCCTGAACAACGCCTCCTTAACATTAAATGCCCCAGTAAAGTGTCACTTTCACTAAATATTTTTAACTGGAGTGGGTGAGGGGAAACAGGTGGACACAGGAAGGGCAACAAATGCCCAGTGAAGCAAACACAATGCTAACAGTTGACTTTTTTTGCCACCAAAACACTATTCATATTTCATACAGTACTGCAAGACTAGTGACACTGAAGACCCCTGCTGAACTCACCTCTGGATGATTTAAAGCATAAATTATCCATAATCTCCCAAAGTGAATAATCTAGACTTTAAGATGCTGAATTTTCTGAGGTGATCACAGAATGGTCAGGGTCAGACAAAGGGACCTCTGCAGCTCATTTAGCCCCAATAACACAGGTTTCACAAGATCAAACCCAGATGGGTTTTCAGTATATCCAGGAGACTCAACAACCTTGCTGGACTAATAGAGTGCTCTTGTCACCCTCAAAGCATTTCTGTTTGAGCCCACTGACCCTTATTAATTCACTGGGCACTACTCAAAAGAGTCAGGTCCCATCCTTCTGACACCTGCCGTTGAGATATCTGTAAGCATTGATGAGGGTTGTCTTTTGACCAGGATGAAGAGGGCCAACTCTGTCAACCTTTCCTTGTAAGAGAGATGCTCCAGTTTCTCAGTCATCTTTGTTGACCTCCATCAGACCCACTCCAGGAGCTCCATGTCTCTCCTGTACTGGAGAGCCCAGAACTGGACACAGCACTCCAGATGTGGCCTCAACGGGGCCTAGTAGAAGGGGAAGAATCAATTCCCTCGACCTGCTGGGCCACACTCTTCCTGAGGCACTACAGGACACCACTGGCCTTCTTGGCCACAAGGGCACACTGCTGGCTCATGGTTAACTTGTCCATCTGGACCCCAGGTCCACAGAGCTGCTTTCCAGCAGGTCAACTCCTAACCTGTTCATAAGGTTACTCCTCCCCTTGCCTTGCTTTACAGATTAAAATGAGAGAAATCATTGAATTGATCTTATGTTAAAATACAGCAAAGTCAAATGGTCACATTATTTCCCACTATTTCCCACTAAACAGAGTAGTTGCTTGAGCTACTCAACAGATGTTTTCTGTAACTGATACTTGCACTGGATATAAAGACTGAAGAAACAATATAGCATTCTGGTAGCTTCCCATTCACCTACAGATCAAGCTGCCTCACTGGACCTGGGCCTCTCTGCAAAGCAACTTGTCTGTGTACATAAATGACAACTTAGTGTTATCGTCTAAGATGTGTACAAGGTCAAATAACTTACTAAGGACACTGGAAGTTTAGACTGAACAATACCTTCGGTAGAAAATGGATGAATGCTGCTGAACTAGAAAATCTCAGTGAGATTCAGCTATGCTGATGGAGCACCAATTACAAAATCATTATCTGAGACATGATTTGTTCCTGAATCAAATACGTGTAACCTGATCAGCAAACTATATCACCTAACTAAATAATTACAGAAACAAGATGGAATACATGCCATCGACAAAAAGAAAGATAAGATTTGGCTGTAAAGGTTGATAAAAATAATCATCAATGGCAGATCAAGTTAGGCTGAAGCAAGCAGCACAATACTAGCCTCCAGAAGGAATACTGACTTTTCAGAGAATTAGTTCTTCTTTCAGTTCTATTAGCTTTTCAAGCTCTGGAGATAGGAAAAAGCTACTTTTTCCTGTGGGGATGTAATAATTGCAATAAAGACTGCTAAAGATCGTATGCAGAAAATAATAATTTCAAAATACTAGTTGGCAGTGCAGAATAAAAGTTACCATGCCTGAGGTACTGTTTGTCACTGACACTGTGCCAAAAAAATAAAAAAATCCCAATAACATACAATATTCTTCTATTTATTTCAACTGTGTTATCTTTTAATTCTTTGTTCTGGGTGTGGTGAGGTGAAGAGTCCATAAACTTCTCTGTCAACGGGAAGTGCTGCTTCTAAAAAGCCAACATATCTAGCCCTTAAAAAAAAAAAAAAAAAAAAAGTCTAGCCAAATTCAGCAACAACAGCTTGTCATGATAAACATCCTGGTTTGAGCTGCTTTTTGTTTGAAGCACCACTACCACCTTGTGGCCAGTCAAGTTAAACCACACAGATAAAAACTCTAACCTGATTTCTAACAAAATTAATTCAGAACACAGTTAAACAGAATCTAACAGCCATAATAATATTCAGCTCCAACAACCACACTGAAATGAATGCTTAGATCCCACTGGGTTAAAGCTCAACTTCCACTTACTCCTGTGTCCTCTGGGTATGATCAGCGCACTGGAAAGCACACATTTCAGAAGCATTAATCAAACCACTAACATTTGTATCTCATGAATCAATTTAAAGATAGTAGAAAAATGGTGAATTGTTCCAGCACACCGTTTTTGTAGGCCAACTTCTCAGAAGTGTTCACAGTTTTTAAAAAAAGTTTTTAACTCTGTGTATAAACTGATGTGCAAAGTTCCTAATACCAGAGGTGCAACTTATCCTGAGAGTGCCTCTGATAAAACACGTTTAATTTATGAGTTTGAAGCTAGGAATATATTAATCCTAATACTTGAAATACTTGTGAAGTAGAACAATTTCCTCTTCTAATAGGCAAAAGTTTACCATGAGGAATGACTAACTTAAAATTATTATGAAAGGTCAGGAAAATTGAGTTTCCATTCTTAGCTTTGCCAGAGATTCTACAACAGCTCAAATGGTAATTCTTCACAGGCAAATGCTCCCTCTCTCAGGCTGCTATATTGCTCAGTATATAATTGCCTGTGGGGCATGCTAAAGTTCTTAGGTAGTGATCAACATGAGAATTCAAAACAAACTATGACATAAATATTCCAAAAATGAGCCAACTCACATTACTAGGCAAATAGAACACAGCAAATTTAAACTGAAACTGAAGCTTTGTGACTATTAGAGATGTGACGTGTTATTCTAAAATCTGAAATGAGTTTTGAAGGCATGTGATCTATAAACAGCTACTTTTCACTGTCGATACAGAACTGAAATGTACAGATAATTATAAATATACCACACTGTCTTCTTTCAGACATCTCCAAAATCTGAGTGCATTAAACTAATGATATTTGAACAAATATTTCAGCCAATTTATCCAGAAATTAAGGTGCTGATTTCACTTAGAAGTCGCCACTGTCCTGTATTATTTTTCCTAGGATTCCGTAACAAATCTATCACTCTAGACCAACATACTTTCTGAAAACTTACTGCCGTATACCATTATTGGACATAGTTACTGTAGCCTAGTGCTGCAACAGTATCTACAAGGAAGAGAGTAAGAGAGAATTTATCACCTAATGACATTTCATGTTCAACCTTACCCTAAGGTCTCCTGTGCCTGGAAAATATTCTCCATACTTATGGAATGATACTGTCATGACACGATCTGTGGTATAAAATGCTTCTTCAACACCATCACCGTGATGGATATCAATATCAATATACAACACTCTTTGGTGATACCTAGGAAGAAAATAACATGAGAAATCATCGTTATCTGTTATATTCATAATAGACTGATATCGAACAAGAAAAAAACTAGTGAAAAAAACTACAACTAGATACTAAAATCCAAGATTACAATCATTTTGATGATTTTGGTTGACACAACCATACGCTCTCAGAATTCTCAGTACAGTTTGAATAGTAATATTAATAAGTTTATTTTAATCAAAATAAGTAATGTATCTAGTATTTACCCCAACTCATCTCACTCTGTAGAAGCCATACCTTGTGCTTCTGTTCACAGCACTTTGCTGTTCACATCGGCTGAATTCATCCCTCACATGGCATTTCTTTCTGCCTTCTCAATAATTACCAACAGTCTGTGTTCTGTAAGCCCGCAAAAATTAAATTTAAATACTTGTTTTTCATTGACTTTTCTTCTTCACCTCTCCATCTTGTAAAGATAGGGACATTCTTACTTTCAAGTGTGATACACTCTTTAGTATTTCCCTAAATATTGCAAATTTCAGGTCAGTTTGAGATGGATGAAGAAACCAGTGGTTTAAAGCCTTAGAGCACTGGAAACAGTATCATCCCTTAAACTCTATGTTTTCTAATGAAGAACGAAGTCTGTCAACATCAAAAGATGCATTTTCATCATGCTTTGTGGAGTACTATAGAATATGAGTCTGAGCAGCCATAATTTCGGGGACAGTTTCATGTGGTTACATAACCTATAACTATTTGCAAGATTCCTTCCTTCACATTCACATTGAATGTGAAGGACTGGACAACAGAAAATCATATCACATCATATCATTTATCATTTCATTTCACTACATAGACTGTACAGACAGCTCTTGAATATATGCTGCAGATTAAAAAGAATGTCTTAATATGTTAACTATTTGTTAGTGTCTTTATAGAAACCTTTTCCATCTCTAAACTTCCAGATTACAGCTGTTCCCCCCATTCTTTACCAGCAAACTCAGCTGTTCCATTCATAAGAGTCAAATACCTAGAATATTTCTCCTAATAAAGGAGATTTATGTGTTATTAGAAGGGATACAGTCTTCTGAAGCGGTAAAAGCAACATTCAAGATTTGGAATTTTAGTGAAACATTACTGCTTGAAGTTAATTATATGATCACTTTTTCATTACTCCTCATTTTTTATTTTGCAGTCACAGAAGCACAGCTGTTATTTCATTATTTATTCATGACAGCCACATTAATTCATGTAATAATCCAGAAAAGCTCAGTGCATGATCTATCCTGAATATTTCTGTTTGGTTCAGTAACAACTGAAATGATAGGAAACAAGCAGGCATATTGTGAAACCACATGGATGTAAGATTATGAGCACAACGACTGCCCTAAGGGGTCAGGGTAGCAATCCATCTAGCCCACTATTCTGTTCCCCTGAGTAGATTAATATTTACAGAAAGCAAGTAGGGCTATCCATTTTTCTGAATTCTGCTACTCTAGTACATCCCCACCATCTAGAATTACAGCACATGGTGTTTTACACAGTGCACTGTTGCTTGGATCTTTAACATCCATTTGCAGACCTCTTGTCCATAATTACATTTAATCCCTTTTGAACCTCTTGTCGCCGCTTCCTTAAGCTTCCTGTGGCAACAAGTTCCACAAGTTCACTATCCTCTACATAAAGGATTATTTCTAAATATCTGTTTTAAACCTATCTCCTATTAGTTATCTTTTCAGCTTGCCTGTATTTTAGTTTGAACATCTTGATGAAGCCAAACCCAGCAGAGATTGGAGCCTTCTTAATTGAAACTGCAGTTCAACATGGGCTACGAAAACTCACTGAAGTAATAACTACAATCCATATCTTCAAAATTTAAATACTTAAATTTTACACTTTCTATTATTTTATCTTGTTCTCATCATAAACTTACTTCAGTAACTCAAGGATGGCAAGCACAATATCATTGACATAACAGAAACCAGATGCCTCCGATTTCTTGGCGTGGTGAAGTCCCCCAGCCCAATTGACAGCCATGTCTGTTTGTTGTCTGTTTAATTTTACTGCCCCAGCTGTAAAAAGACACATAGAAGAATGAAAGAAAATGGAGTCAGAAATTTCTGATGGCCTTTAAATCTGATACATGAAATCATATTTTGTTTTTAAAATAAATTGATCTTAGAACTGATTGCTTAACAACACTGAGATACTTAATACAGCTCATATTTTACAGTCTGTAACTGATATAAATAATATATAAATATATAAAAAACCCTTGTACTTGCTTCAGTTTTAAATACGTTATCAAAATTTTAAGTTGCTGACATAAACCTACTAAAGTTACAGAAGAGTTGGCAAAAACAACCTACACTTACCAACAGAGCCTCCAGTTGACAGCTGACAAAACTCAAACAGGCCATCAAATACAGGACAATCTTCTCCAACATTAACTGTGTAAGAAATGTATTATTTTTGAAAACATCGTTCCAACAGCCTTGATATACACATGCATAACACGGATGAATAGTTCATTCAGCATTTTAACTACTTACCCCCACACCCCACTTCATTTGTCAGGCTAAATTTCAAACACTGAAAGCAATGTAAAGTCTTTATAGTATAAGATGACTTCAAACTATCTTCTTTTTTCTTTTATTTTTCCTTTTTTTTTTTGTTAATTCTTTTTGGTTTCTATGAGAAGATTTGTATACTCACTAACAAGAAGTTTGATAATTTTTAGACTTTTGAAGAAGTGGTGATTAACATGGGTCATGTTAAGAAATGCACAATTGCTTAGAAAAATAATTTGCTAATAATAAGGCATCATAAAAAGGTTACAATACTGCTTTTAAAATTGATATAATAGCTGTCATACTGCATTCCTAACAGCACTTTGAGCCTATTCCTACAATTAGAAAAATAAATTAACAGAAAGGGTGAACAGTGAAAAATGTACAATTCTTACTATCTCCCTCCAAGAGGAATAACTTATTTTCTTAACTTAAACACATTTTCACACACTAATTTTTACTTCTCCACTATTCTAAAAGTCATTCTTTTCCAGAAAGATTTTAAGGAACTTTTGCAAGCAGCTCACAGCTAAAGTTTAATCAATGCATTAAGCCTTAGTTGTAGTAGTAGTATTTTACATCTAGAATACATACTGTGAAAGAAGAGGCAAAAATTCTTACATGTGCTTAAAGAACATTTTTTTCCAAGGCTGGTTTGAACGGAAAAGTCCAAAATAGTGTACCTAAAGGCAGGCACACGCTACTCTTGTTAAGAGTATTTTTCTAACCTCTGTGTTGGTGAATATTGAGCTTTAAACAGTGTTAACCATCAAAGCACATACACACAGATTTAGCCTAATGTTGACACTTACATCTCTGCATTTGCTTGCTGTACTCAGACATATTGTCAGGCCTTATTGATCGGAGAAATTTGATATATTCATCACTATGGTACTTGGTCATTTCCTCAGCAGTTGCTTTGTGGGGTCGCTGATAAAAAGAACAAATTGAAGAATAATCAGAGCACTTTGCAAAATCTGCCAACAATTGTCTAAAATAGGCAACTTGAAAGAAATCTCACCTACTACGAAAGGAAAACAGTTAAAGTGATAGAGTGCTGTTTTACATAAAGGACATTACATTCACTCTGTTGTGAATATACAACTTCATTAAATACTATTTCACTTATAAGTAAAAGAGCTCTGAATACACAAAGTATTCTCTATTTCCACTTTCCCTTCTCTCCATTTATTTGTGTGACAATACTTGAAGCCCTTTAAAAATAACTAAAAACATTTCAATGGATATTCTGTTGCTTATACTTACATAAATTTCCATTTTTCTGTATAAGCCATAGTTTAGCAGCAAGTTATGGGTCATTCGGATCCTGTGAGGTTTCATTGGATGCCCTTGTCCATAGTAGTAGTTTCCAATATCACCTGTCAATATTACACAAAAGAATATCTATTCATATTACAAAACAAGTTTTCATAGCCACTTAGAAGAATCATTCTCAGAAGATAAGTTAACAGGCACAATTCCAGAAAACAACAAAAAAAAAACCATAAAGGGAGCACTGTCTATTTTAAAAAGGCCACAAGGAAAACAAACCGTCATATGTCAGAAACAGAGGGCAAAAAAGAGGCTGAATCTAACACTTTTACTACAAGCAGACAATAGTGAGAGAGCAAAGACAACTACAAGACATGGTTTCAAATCAAGAGTGACATTCCAGCCCAATAATGGGCCAGAACTGAAGAATAAATAATGGGAAATAGAACTGGTATTAACAGGGAAGTAGAAACTACTGATGACATTGCCACATAATGCCACAACAGAGGCTGTAGTAAAACCTACCGTTTTGCAGGAGCTGATTTTAAGATCCTCAACCTGTCCTTAACTACTAATACTAGCAGTTAACATTCCAGAAGTTAGCTTCAGATCCATTGTGGCAAATGGATCCACATGCACAAACATTTCCCAGACACCTGCTACTAGAGATCCACAATAGTTTACAAGGACCTTGTAATCCAGATTATCCTGGCTCTTTCAAATTGAAGAGCAACTAGACACTGTATGAGTCATTCACTCAAGAGTTGGACTTGATGATCCTTGTGGGTCTTTTCCAATTCAGAGTGTTCTGGGAATATTCTGGGATAACACAATTAAGAAAACAAATTTGACACTCATTTCCAAGAAAAGAATGTCTGCTCTCATGGGCTAGTATTAAGTTTTCTTGCAAGCTTGGGTACTATTAGAACATAGACAACCCCATTTTGAGCACTGATATTCCTGAGACATGAACCATTCTAAACAGAACTATTTCTGGAAACATAAACAAGCCTAAAAATTATGTCCAGTTGTCAATGGCTTTCAGCTGGAGAATTCTATAACAACTCTTCACAACAGCACTTCTTGTCTTTTTGACCAAATTTCCCAATAGGATTACTGAACTTTACCTTCTTGAACTTTTTACTTTTCTTTCACATCCTTCAACATGCTCTGCCTTGTCCACTGGGAACAAAAGAAACACTATTTTCACAATGTCATACTATTTTACAAATTTTGTCAGTCAGAGGTAAGAAGCAGCACCACCACAAAACAGCTTTAGTTTCACCTCTTCAACATGAGCTTCGTGGAGGAAGGTTAAATGTCAGCTTGAGGTAGCATCACCAACTACCAAGAAAAACGAGTATTACAGTAAGATTATAAGTCTCAAAGCATTCTAAAATCCTTCAAGCTTTCAGTTTTTGAAGTGATAAGGAGTAAGAACACCTTAGAAAATAGATATAACCTAATGTAACATAACAAGAGGGTATTTGGAAAAACAACCCCTCAACATCTAGCTCTTTGCCATCCCATACAGAAACATCAGGTTTCATCATTAAGAACTTTGAAGAGCTTGAGAAGGTTAGCACTTTCTGTTAGTTACTAAAACCTGGAGTCTGCAGGTACTTAATGCAAGCCTGCAGGTTTGGTTACATGCAGTTTAAGAGCAAAAGGTATTAAGAATATTAAAAAAATTCCTTCCTTGCACCAAAAAAATGTTCAAGCATTTTATGAAAAAATACCTTTTATATTTGGTGTTTAGGAAAAATCTATCACAGCTCTTTGAAACTAATGCTTAGAAGATGAAAACCAACAATTCACTAGCTTTACTTTGTTAAGTTCCAGATTTAAAAAAAGCTTCAAGATAGTAAGAGCTTAAATTGAAATTTTTAGGACAATAGACAATATGATGCTTTTGAGGAAACTTCATTCCAAATGCATTTGTGCCTTAAGGAATATTTTTTTTTTTACAGGTCACTTCATTTTTAACTACTTCAGCTTATATAGTACTCACTGACATTTTACTCAGAACGCTGTGGATAGGGAAGCAGACAATTTAGAATTATTTTGTATCTTACGCATAACATAGGATCCATTACTTTCCCATATGTAACAGAGAAAAAATAAAATTAACAAGTTTCCCAAATATACTTGCAACATATCCTTCAATATACTGCAATTATTCAACTAAAAAGATTCAAACTTATGCATATTCTATGTACCATATACTGCAGCAGACACCTAAATAAATAAATTAACAAATTAAACACACGCCTTTTAGCTATCACCTTAATTTTTACCAGAGAAGAGAATTTAAAAATAATTGGCACATTGGTAAATTTAACAGGAGTTTATTTAAGCAAATAGAAGATCTGTGGGTGAATATCTGGCAGAAGCATATTGATCCTTCCAGATTAGAGGCCAACAGTAGTGACTAGCAGTAGATATCAATATAATACACTTTAGCAACAGGCAATACAATACCATTTATCTTTCAGGTCTCAGCATCACCAGCAAAAAAGGCATTAGCCTCATTAAAAAAAGTAATTCAAATATATGGACAAAAAGTCCATCAAGTTTCAAGGGACTGTAAGTGATGTCTATGTAGGCAGGGGTGGGGAAGTGAAAGACACACAAGAAGTTTCTTTTTCTTCATTAGCACTTTAATCTTCAACATCATATAACGAAGTGTACCGGTTTTGGACTCATCATCCTGTGATGAAGGCAAAGGTGTCACAAGTCTCTCCTCCTTTACTCAGTGAAGAAGAAGGTGGCTTCCTGGTACAAACATTTCATCCACTGATCCTGAAATTTATGTATCTCTTCTTCATATACGACAGCCTTATTGGAATACTTTGGGGAGAAGCAATGGGTACCAAGAGCTAGTGTGTGTGAGGATGGGACACTGACCTCAGCGATGGAGCTAAAAAGCTCTGCACGTTGTGCCAGACTAACTCTGACTGAGGTATGCCTTATATATGGGAAATGGTACAGTGAGGCCAAGCACACAAGACTATTACTGCAGATAGTGTGAGTACTTGACCCTAAACTTATTAATACAAAGATATAAATCATACAGCATTATGAGCATATTTATATCACTTACCAGTGTGGGCACACACAGAAAGCGCGAAAGAAAAGAACGTAACTGAATGAAGAATTGGAGAGAAAAAGTGCAAAGTAGTATATGTAGAAAGTTTGCTAATCTATTAATCTTCATAACAAGGCTTCCAAAACTGAAATTTACTGTTTTATACCAGTAAAAATGTCAGCTAAATGGCTCTCATTGAGAAGTAGCAACACATAGTCTATGAAATGTTGAGTCCTTAACTAAAAAGACAAACCAAGTGCCCATTTAATGCCAGTATGAGTTTACTGCCCAGCACCTGATGCAAAATACGATACCAACAGGTGACCAGAAGACCCACCTGAAAACTGCTACATACACTGTCATGTTCTGAGTTCAAATCATACAAGTTACATGCCAAAATGAAGAGTGCTAACAAAGAAAAATAAACTATGAATCCTTTGATGAGCGTAAGTTTTAGGCATCCACTTCTCTGAGACTTCAGCAAGGCCTACAGATAATATTCTAACACACAGAAAAATACAAGAGGCTACATGTCCTAAAGAAACTTCAGTTGTGTCCAAAAACATATAACTGAGTCCTATGAGCTGCTACGTGCCCCAAAGAGTATATTAGTCTCTCCAGTTACCATGATATACAGAAAAATAACACCACTAAATTTACCCATTACAAAGCAGTCTTAAGTGCCTGAATAGAGGCAAGATAGGACGTTAATCCTTGTTTCTTATACTTTGCAACTTGAAAGTTACATTACTTTGTAACTTTGAACAGATAAACTATTATGTACACAACCTCATTGCTGCTTATTTTTAGTTGCCATGAATGATGATGTATTTCAGAACTCCACTATAAGCAGAAACCTAATTGCAAAAATGGAAAGCACGTGGAAAAAATATCTTAATAGCAGTAGTTACACTGAATTGACTTTAATGATACTAAGACGTTAACTCACATAAAGATGAATGTAAAGAAGACCATCATCAGTGCCTGACCAGTCCAACAAACAGCTATTCAAACGGGCCTAAAATTACTGCACTAGTATCTGAAAGGCTGGGCATTTTGTTCTATTTTTAAAATTAGGCAGACAGCAGAAGACTACCAAAGCTCTGACTTTTGAGCCCTGAGCAGAGGCTGGACACCACCATCTGGTTTGGCAGCCACTGCACAAAGTATTGATGAACTTCCAGAAAACACTTCAGTTTAAGTTAATTTTATCTGCAGATGTAAGCTTTAACTAGAAATGCTACTTAAACAATGTCCAACTATAGTAGCATACTGCCCTACTAAAACAGGTTAAGTCTTGTCTTTATGGGTGGAACCAACCACACTCTGATGCAGATCTCTCAAATTTTTCACGAAGGTAAGAGCCTTTTGAACACCCACACTAAATTCTGCACCAGCAAAGATCTAAACAATACTACTATTACACTGGCATAGAATAAATACATTCACTCACTGTAACCATGTGAGTTGCTGCGCGATTCTCTAGAACTGTGCTTTGCTGTACAGAGCACAGAGTTGGAAAGACCATCTGGGTCCCTTGCTATGGGCAACCTCACAATACACACACCTATCTTGGAAGAGCTGAGCTCCCAGAGCCACAGCGTTGCAAGAACGTGATAAGAACTTTAAGATAGATGGTAAGGGACTAAAATAAAAGATATAATATCCTTCTGTATCTAGCATGGTTCTAAGCAGCGTGAGGAACACACTTCGTTAAGCTAAGGCCATACATCTATTAAGACTCGAAGCATGTATTAAAAATATTTCAAATAAGATCACCAGAGTATTTTAATTCATAGGTTTTTTGTTCTCCCTGTAGTATACTGGCTCAAATTTAAATGAAATTCCTGACCTGAACACAATCACAAGCAAAGAAGACCTCAGAAACTGGATGTGGTTGGCTGTCTATTACAAGCAAACTGCAGGTAATGAAATCAAGCTTTGCCTACTCAAAGTCTATTGGTTCTGAGTACAATATGAAGGTTATTAAAAGAAATTAATTATAAAAAAAAAAAAAGCTAACAGCAATACAGTGTGAGAAAGCTTGGTACTTTTTAAACTTAGCACACACAGGCTAATTTAAAAAAGCAGTCTTAGATGACAACCACACTGAGTTTCACAAAAAACATGGAGAAATTTATTGCATCTCAGAAGTATATATGCTTCTAGAACTTTTCAACACTTTTTAAGAGTATACTTAGCAAGAAACAGAGTAAAAGTATGTGTGGAGGGCCAATTATGACAAAAAAAGGTATTTTACTTCAGTTATGACATTCCTTTAGATATACACCACTATCTCAGTTGCGTGCTTGAGGTATCTTTGTATTTTTTTGTTTTGGGGTATTTAAGGCTTCAAATACTCCTTTTGCTATGATTCAATGACTTTGCTGGTATGATACAGTTATGAAACATTCAGAATTGCCAGATGAACCCCACAGTAGCATCAGGAATATTTACTGCACATATTACTCTAAAACTTCCTCTAATAACTCTATTTCCAAAAGACAGGTAAAATAACTGTTGGATTTGGCAATAAAAAATGAGACACCAAAAATATTCCAAAGCTGTTTCTGTCACATGTAAAGCATTTATTTTAAGTCACTTTCACAACAGATCCTATTTTCTCTACATTATTAACTGCTTTTATCCTAGTCTACAAATTCAAGCAACACATGGGCTTCAACTGCCTTAAGCTGCCATTATCCTGCCACATCCAAACTTCTTCCTCTTCCAGTTTCTCCCCTCTCTTCACTAGCCTAGCTTTTTTGATTGTTAATGTGAATCTGATCCTAGCATCGAGTATCAAAATTCAGGGATCACAGGAAAACTGAATATATCAATATCTAGTAAATTACAGCCACTTGACTTAATTAAAAAAAAAAAAAAAAAACAAAAACAAACAAACAAAAAAACCCAAAGCAAACTCATTAAAAAAAAAAAAACAAGAAAGCAAATATTTGCAGAGAAAAAGCCTCTAAACTACTACTGCTGTCTTTCTTTCAACAAGGCGAAAAGTGATTCCTCTTCCCTAGGAAAAGTAAGATCCCAGCTTCACCAAAATTATCCCTAACAGGGGCCTCCTTTCCCCTTTAGGCGGAACAAAGAACCAGAGCTAGCAACAAAGAGAAGGGGGCGGCAACCACCACTCTGCCTCTTTTAGTGTGGTTAAAAAAAAAAAAAAAAAAAGCCAAGACAGGCTCCACAAGATCTGCCATTTTTAAAGAAGAGCAGATTTGCTACAACATCAGACATCTTTGATATCTTAGTGGGTTTAGCCACTCATCTTCATTTCCAAAATGGTGAAAACACCAAAGCACTATGGCCCAACATCCTCAACCTCCGTTTCCTGGCTACTATCAAGATCAGCCTCAGATGCCATCGCACAGGATTGTTACAATAAGAGGCAATTAAAAAAAAAAAAAAATCTCTTAACTAATCTGACCAACGAGCTTACAAAAAGGGATAAACCAATTGAAGCTCAAGAAGAAAACGAAAAGTTCTTGCTGCTTTGGCCAGAGAAAACGTCAAATAAGTTGCTGAAAATATCTGAAACCAAGCGTAAGCTTCGCGCACTTTTTCGCCGTTTCTGGCAACGCAGATCACAATCCCCCTGTGTCCCCCCTAGACAAGCATGCAAACTCAGGCGGCCTGCAAGCAACTAAAATTTCACTATTGTTAAACACCTACGCACGCAACTTTTCGCGTTTTGCAGGAAAGGACGCCCGTGGGAGCCAGACCTCCGCTCCGATGCGGTTTGAGGAACTGGCGGGGGCAGAGTCCCCCTGCCCCTCCGCACCCCACCCCTCGGTCCGAAAGCCAGAGCAAGGGAAAGGCCTCAGCCCAACAATCACCAGGTGCCGGAGCTACACATGGCCTGGACTTTCTTTGCAGGGGAGGAGCCAGACAAGGCAGCTACTCCAACGCCGCCGTGCTCAGCGAAAAGAGGGGAGTGTCTCAACTTTTCCTTTTCCTTTTTTTTTTTTCCTCCTCTGAAGGGGGTGGGGTGGGGGTGTGTGTAACAATAGACACAGCACTCACCACTGGGCCCGACAGGCCCAGCAGCTCCCGACCCGCACCTCGCCCGGCTCCAAAACCCGCAGCCCCCCTTCGCCAACCCCCGCCCAGCGGCCCTGCGGCTCGGGAGCGGGGGACGGCGGGGACCCCCAACCACCACGGTGCCGGGACGGGGTGGGGACCTCGGCCCGCGGAGGAAGGGACGCCCGTGCCGGCGGGGCCCGGGGGCAGAGCCCGCCCCGGGCGGCCATTAGAGGGGCGCCCCCCGCTCCTACACACGCGCTCCCGCGCCGGCCCTGCTCACCGTCGTAATAGTAGCAGACTTTCTTCTTGCCGCCGCCCTGACTGTACGCCATAGGGCTGCCGCGCTGGGGCCGGGGGCTGGGAGCGGGAGGCCGAGGAGAGCGCGGAGCCGGCTCGGAGGGCGGGAGGGGGCAGGAGAGCGGGAACTCGCGGCGCCGGGACCGCCAGCAGCGGGAGCGGGCCGGGCCGGCGGGAGGGGCCGCTGGCGGGGCGCGGCCAATCCACCGCCGACGGGGGTAGGCGAGGGACAGAAGGGTGCGAAGAGGACGCACACGAACGAGCACGGGCTCCCGCTACCTTCTCCGTGCCTCTCTCACGTAGACACAGACGCACCGCTGAGGAAAGAAGCTGGCGGGGATTCCTCATAAGCAAGTTCTTGGAGACGTCTCTTTCCTTGTGCACCCCCACGGCGCTCAGTGGTACGGTCCCCCCCGGGCGTTCGGGGTGTATCCCCGCCCCCAAGCGGGGCCATCTGGCGCGTGCGCGCAGCGGGCGCCCTGTCCCACATGGCGGCTGCGGCGGGAGCGGGAACCGGGACCCCCCGCGCCCGGGGAACGGCGGGGATGGCCGTGCTCGGCCCCAGAGCTACAGCGGAGCCCTTCAGCCGCTGGGCTGCCTCTTCTGCAACCGGGCAGCGCTTTCCGCCGCGCTGGGGCCGGTACCTCACCTTCGGCGGGGCGGGGGCAGATGCTCGATAACGCCGGTGCGTCACCTCTTGTCCCCTCCCCGAGTGAGAACTCACCCAGACTGCTGTTTTCCACAACAAAAACAGTTGCTGGTTTTCTTTGTTGTTGGGATTTCTTTTGTTTTCCCCAGTGTTCTTTCCAGTCAGTACTCAGGCCCTATTGACAACTGTTGCTCCCCAGTATCCCTATTGTAGGAGGTTAAAGCACACTCCATAGTGACACATGCCAATTTCTCCAAAAAAATCAACTCCCCGAGAAAGGTTTAATATCTTAGCCATTTCAGTTAGAGATCTACCAGCAGTCTTCTCTCCTTGCTTCAGCTCGGGTACAATCACAGGAGGAAGAAACACAGAAAGTTAACACAATCACATTTATACTTAGCCAGCAATTAGCGCTTTTGTGTATTGACATTTATACAAGGGTTCTCACTTCTTAAAACTTGAGGTCTGCTACGTCTGGACATGCGCATCAGTTACCATTTCTTCAGCTACATTTAGGTACTTGCACTCATAAAAATCTTGAACAAACCTTTATTGATTCATGGGAGTCTCTAAAAGTACCTAAAACCCCTGGTTATTGCCACATGTACCTTTTTACTTGATAGCAAGCAGATAGCTATATAATCTGTGTCACACATCAAAACCGGTGCATGCCCTAGCACAAGTTAGATTTTTGTTCCCAGAATTAGACAATTTTCAGTTCTAGAGATACCTGACAGGAATCTGTAGCTGAAGAAACAGTAACCTTTAGTGTAACTGATGTGCATCCCCAGACGTAGCAGACCTCAAGTTTTAAGACAGGAAGCTGTGTCCTGTAGATGAAAATAAAATAATTTTATATTGTTAGAGAAAGGCAGCTGTAAAATAAGTTTTTTAACCACATGTCTGCACACAACAGCCTGAGGATAAACCCAGGACACACTAAGAAAAGAGTTCTGGATTTCACCCCCCACCCCCAAACTTGTAGTAACAAAGGGATACTAGATACTATATTATCATGTAGCCAGGTGGTGTAGTATTTTTAAAAAGCTTTTGTTATATTCCATTGGAAATTCTCTCTTAGAAATAACATACAAGAGTGATTTCTACAGCTTAACATACTGCTAATGTGCGCTTCTTGGTGCAATCGGCAGCAAGATACCTGCTTGACATAAGCTATATCAGGCATGATATTATTCACTAACTACTAAATTCCTTTTAATCTCAGCCTACTTAATGGTGTTACCACGTGACCACACTTAGACTGGACTTCAGAACCTTCATACGTTATTTTGTATTAGATAACCAATGTATTTTATGCTTCTTTGGCCATTGAAATTCGATGTGTTTATAAAGTTATTCAGTATTTTGTAGTTGGCTGATAAATATTTCTATTCAAATAGTATAATAGCATGTCAGCTGGCTCAATATCAAGAATACCTTTATTACACCACATAGGGAATTTAAGGAAAGCACTGATGTGTTGTCCAAATTCTTATTAGGGACTTCATCTGAAGAAAAGGAGTTCATAATTTCATTATTAAGTTATACCATTGGTTTCAGATGGGTATTCAACCTCATACAGCAATAGTTTACTTTGGTTTAAATGGACTAAATTAAGAGAAACTGTGTTGCTTTGGGATAAAAATGACTACACATGTTCTTCTAACACCTGAGTTTAAGGAAGTGTAGTTCTCATTTAGGGAAGCTCCTTGAATACTAACTCCTACCTGAATTGAGCAAGCATCAACAAGCATGCAAAGTTATCCTTTAGCCAAAGGGATAAGAATTCATTCACTGAATTTGCAGTTAATTCAGAATGACAGTAGGGACACTTTTAGATTTAAAGCTTAGCAATGCTTATTAAATATCAAGTTTCACAGGTATCCATGCGAGGGTGACTTCCTAGCCTAGTCTTACTTCCAGAACTGCAAGTTCTGCAAATACATTCAAACATGCTTGTTAAGGAAGCATCATAGCAGCCATGCTGCACAAGAGCTAATGACATGGAAGAAACTCTGGAGCATCAGTTCCCATGGTAAACAGGCATGTAGATCAGCTGCTTGAGTCCCAGACCAGTTCAAAACCAGAAGAGACCATATAACAAAGTATCCCATGTTACTGTGTTGCAACATAAAGACATTTTCTAAGATAAGGAAGATTTTTTTTTATACCTTCCTGTAATTGCTTCTTGCTGTTAAATAAATGAATTTAACACTGTCTCTGCATCATTATACTAACATGAGCTCATTCTTTCACACAGAATTTATATTGAGCCTTAGACAGTATTTGCTTAGAGAAAAAAAAGGAGCAATAAGGATCTTTTAAACAGAAGAGTAACTTTCAGCTTCAACATTTGCAGCCAGTATTGCAATAGAAAGTGTTACTACTTCTTACATATTTCTTTTAAGTCGAGTCTACTGTGACAGCTCAGGAAAGGCTCATGCAAATAGTGAGTGAGAAATCCTCTACAGGTAAGTGTTTATCCCTTTATTTTTTGTATCAAAAAGAAATCTAGAATTCTCAAATCCTAGAAGATCAACCCACCCACACGAGATATAATTAAAATAGAAGGCTTCAACAGAGGATCTACAGCACCTATTTTTTTCTCTTAGCAGCTGCTATAAAAAAGTGACATTACGTACCACAGAAATCATGTGCAGATCACCTTCCTTGTCTCTTATTGCATAATCTAGAAGCAGAAAGAAAACTTGCCATCACCTAGCTCATTACTTACCCAACTGTACAATGCCATGCACACTCATGCAGGTATAGCTACCTCGGTTCACTTTAGCAGAACTTAATAACTAACCAAGTTAACAAAAAACCCAAACAACTAATACTCACCCAACATCCCCCCCACTGCCAAAAAAACAAAAACAACAACAACAAAAAACCAAACCAAAAAAAAACCACAAAACCCCACCAAACATAAAAATGAAATCCATACCAAAACCAGACCAACCAAACAGCAACAACAAAAATCAACCAAAAAGAGCCTTTAAAACGCAAAGGAAATTGCTCACCTAAAAGCTGATGAGTCTCCTCACCAGTAAAGGCCAGAAACTACCTCACTGTAGACCATACAGTCAAAACTCCAAACTAAATTGACCTAGAAATACATATAAAATATACCAATTAATTCACCTCCTCATGGAAGTTATCCCTTACATCATTAAGTACAACTCAATTTCCCCCTCCTCTTTATCCCTAACCATACTCCTTTCCCTACACCCCCCACTCTTTTTATCTCTGAAAGTAAGCATCTTCAGGTGATACCTATTAGCAGCATTCACAGCTGCAAACTTGTAATTGCACATACATAAACGTAAGGAGAAAATCACGGACAATATCACTGACTTTTTCTATTGTCTGGTGATAGACCTTGCAAGAGTTCTAGAAAGCCTAAGAGTAAACATGGATTTGGGGTCACTTTCCTGAGAAAGAAACACGCTTCATCGTGCAGGTGTCCTGCTAATGAAATTACTTTATGCAAATGTCAAAGTCATTAAAGAACAAATAAAGGGAACTAAATAGAAAATTACCTGTGAGGTTCAAATTTTCTCCCTTGTTTATTTATGCAATAAGCACTGGCAATATTGATATCTTCTAAGTGCTTTTGAATTTCAAGAGGGTAGACTGCTGAATATTCTTACTCATTGGTGGAAAGTGCTAATACTAATAGTAGTTTTGTTTTCATACTGTGCAATAGTCTGGGAGCTGAGGGAACTTGCCCTGCTCCTGCAGTTGTGTGCCTGGTAGTCCAATAACCAGGAAAAGTCTGTCTTCAGTGTGCAGCACATAAGTGCAGATGCAATTTTTATTCAAAGTGGCATAATATAATTCAATAGGTCAAATTCTTGTCTTTAAAGAAAATAGTATACATTCACCTTTACAAGAACTTTGGTGTCTGTCACTAGCTTTTTCAGTTTAACCACTGTTTCTTGGTGACTACTAGAGTGCCTCGTCTTCCAATCTCATTGTTTGCAAAGACAGATCAGTTTAAATTACACTAGCTTTCAGTGAGATGACTGAATGATATTCTCTGCATCTGCTAATGCCTGAAGAAATAGACTTTTTTTTTTTTTTAGGAGAAAATCTGACAGATATTTATGACATTCAAGAAATATAGATTAAAAATGTAACTATCCATTACAATTTCCCAGAGCCCCATACCTCCATATCAAGCACAGTACTTGTGACTTGCTTGTGTGTGTGCTTTACTTTGTTTTATGCTATCAACTTCTGATCTAAATACTGAAGTTGGGTGGAATGTAAACTTGTGTTCTCACCTTCAAATCATGTTTTAGTAGCTGTGTATGCTTACAAACTGTTAGGGTTTTTTTTGTTTGTTTTTAAAACAGCATAATTTTCAGAAATTGGTATGGACATGTGCAGGTAAGTTTTTGCTTTCAGTAAGTAACGGGACACTTGTGCCATGGTAGCGGGAAACAGTCTGCTGTTAGAAAATATCCAGAGGACATAGATGAGCACTGTGCAGAGCATCACAGTTCTCCAGCATATCCTGAAGAGTGACTCCTGAACCTATATATAACCTATAAATCACTTCCTTATTTCTTCTCTATCTTAGGAGCTGAGCAGGTCTCAGCTGATAAGACATTCTGGTCTGTGCGTGATTCACTCTTCCTCCTGCTTCCTTGATTAACTCTTGAAATCTCAAGCAAGCACTGGCCATCTCTGCAAACATCCCATCAGTGCTGGTTTTTGCATATTAGGTGTACCACATGAGGTGTTATCAAATAAAGACATATCTGCATAAGAAAAATGTGCCAATGTATTTTAAATTCAATTTAAAACCAATTTACACTGTTGTGAAGCACATATAAACACTATTTCAATTTGACAGAGGTGGGTTAGCTTCAATATAAACTGATTCTAATCTTTGGAGACTAATCTGATATAAAGCAGCATCCACCTAGTTATTTGTATCAATTAGAAAACAATTAAAGGTAAACAGGGACAAACTTCTCATAGAAATGATACCTATCAGTTTAAATTTCCTATCTGACTGGGGCTAGGCAATGAAAACAACTGCTGATGAACAAAATAATAAAAAAAAAATGGAATTCTATAGTCTAAAGACTGCTCAGAGGACAAGGCTGCTTACCACTCCTTTAGCCATACCAGTACAAGCTTTAAAACCAGAAAAAGTGATCTTAGGATGGATGTGTCTGAGCAGATGTGCAATTGTCAGCATGCAGATGAGATCCTTGGCAATTCTATTGGACTTTATTTCTACTGTGAGTGAATTACCAGAAGGTTGTGGATCAGCAATCTCATTATTGCAAAGTCATGAATGTTCTTTCTCTCCTCATCCATTGTTAGAGTGAATATATCACAAGTTCAATGTACCACAACATTACTTTGCAGCACAGCAAAACTGGGTGTCAAAGAACAGAAACAAAGGTGAGCAAAGATTTCTTGTTACTTCTCTTAAATCTAGTCAAAAAAGGTCATCATTTAGAAGTTTTTAAACATCTATTATTTTTTTCCAGGAAGCCCGGTGGAAAAAAATCACTATCTCTCCCAAATAGCAACATATCCATTCTATCCTACTGACTCAATATTACATTCTAGAAACCATATAAATTTCCCATTTTAGGACCTGTGCTTTATTGGTAGTCATCTCTATGAATGTGTCACATTGTATCCAGATGAAAATACTGCATCATATATATTGCGCATATTTTGTCCTTTTACGTGCAACACTGCCTTTAGTAAAGGAAGCAAATTCTTTACACCTTTCTGCCATTATTTTTCCTGGAGCCATCAGAGTTGATGTGCTGGCTGTACACTCACATCTCTGCTAATATTCCTGTTTCCTCACCTCACTCCAGCTGATAAGCAGATTTCTTCAGGAATATCATATTCATGCAGGTGGTATCTGGGAGAGCAAAGCATTTGAAGGGAAGGATGAAGCATGTGTCTTGGCTTTGAAGTGATCAAGGAGCAAACTGAAAAAAGAAAAAAAAAAAAGAAAGAAGGAGAAAGTTCCTGTTATGTTTTTATTCCCCATCAAATTTCCCATGCCATTTTATTTCCTTTTAATAATTTTTAGCAAACAGACATCTTGGAAGGCTGTCTGACATCTGGCATGGCCACAATCTATCTCTTACTGAACCCGGCAGCACTTTCTTATTTCCACATTTGACTGTACACCCCAAAAGCAGCCACCTGGATCAAGAAAAGTGTCAACCTTATGCACCATTCTCAACTCTTCAGTCCTTTCCTTGGTTTGTGTGCAGGTCTGTGTATCCCTTGACACATCCACCGGAATGCCACTGTGGACAAAGATCAGATAGCCAGGTGTGTGGGAAGTGCCTCAGATTGCTTCACCAGTGAGAAGACTGTTGGGAACAGTGTTTTCCAAGGAGAAGAACAATCTGGTGAGTCAGATCTGCTGAGTACTCATATGATATTACAATAATAATCAGTGTCCATTAAGCTAAAAGAAAAAGAGAAAGAGTAAATGTAATGATGTAAGACTAATAGAAGTGTTGCCCTCTAAAATGATTAAGAGTGAGAAGGAAGCAGTGTGCTTTAGCAAGATTATAGCTGAGAGGTTGTGACTAGTTGCATTTTACACATAGCCAGACTCTAAATCTAGCCTGATTCTTTCATGTCTCCAAGCCCAAGTATGGTCTCTCACTCTTCCCAGCATCACAAATTCCAAAGTTTTCTGGTAGGCAGTCATGATACTTCTGCCTGAAGAGACGAGGCAAGTCAAAAAACTGCACTGAGTGCATGAGAGATGCAGAGGAGGAAAGCTGGTTTAGGATCTGAGAACGAATTCTTAAATTCTAAGCTTTTGCCAGCTTCTATCAAGCATCTTTTTTTACCTTCTCTTCAAACTTGGTTTACTTAAGCCTGTGCAAACAGCTGGTTTAGCACCTAAGCTAATTATACCAGCTGAAGATCTGGACAAGTTACATTCTAAGTGATCCCCAACCTACCTACTTTCACTGCAGTTTACTTAAATAGCCAAACCTATTTTGAGAGGACTGAGTAGTTATTTCTGCTACTGTATTTGTGTCAAAAGCTTTAACAGTTCCAAATATATATTTAGTCTCCCAAGAAACTAAGACTTTAAGAGCAATATATAGTAGAAACCAAAGGCTCTAACTCTAACCTGAAAAGCAAATAACAGAACTAAATCTCATATCTTTTTTTCAACTCAGGTATTTAATACTCTGTCCTGGACAAGATGAAAATTTGAGCTTACTCTGTCATACCTGATGGCCTAATTCTTCACTACTTAATTCTTCATGGAATCCTGAATTAAAGCAGGAGTTAAGACTGCTGGTGAAGTGTCCCTGGATTCAGATTTTTAGGTGGCAATGATGAAACATACTGAGATGTTGGCATGCAGCATTCTCAATGTTGTGAACTGTATTTTTGAACTATATGATACACATATGAAGATGCATCTGCCTACTTTCTGTTCCAGGTGTGGAAAAAAGTAACTACAGATTTCTTTAGCAAAAAACTAAGGAAACAAATGTTTTCATAGTCAGCACTTCAAAAGAAGAGATAATAAATTTGCCAGTTAGGAGAGTCCACCAGGTGGCTGCATTTTGGGCAACTGACAGATTCTCCACATTGTCTAAAGTTCAAGGAGTTTCCAAAGACTGATAAGGACTTATGCTAAAACCTGATATTTTTCAAGAGGCAAGAAACAACTCAAGTCACATTTCTTGGTGCTTTTTTAGAAGAAAAATACTTAATTCTATTGTATCTGAAGACAAGTCCAGTATCGTTTTAAAGTGTTACCTAAAGTCAGTTCAGCTTTGAAGTGACTTTCTCAGGGGACTATATTTCACAGGAAGTGGTTATATATAACTGAAGTTTTATCAGTGGGAAGTGTTGGGGTTTTAATTATTGTGTGCTTTTAGCCATTTAGAGATCTGTCTCAGTGTGCAGTGTGCACATAGGAAGAACTCACTGTACTTCTGTCCCTGATGACTCTTGAAGCAGTACAGACAACAAACTGAGTCATCTTCCAAAAAAGCAGAACATTGGAACAGGCTGCCCAGGGAGCTGGTGAAGTCACCATCCCTAGTAGTGTTGAAGAAATGATTCCATGTGGCATTTAGTGCTATGGTTTAGTTGACATGGTGGTGTTTGGTCTAAGGTTGTACGCAATTACCTTAGAGATCCATTTCAATCATAATGATTCTATGATTTCCAGGGATGATGATTCCAGAACTTCCCTGGGGAAGCTATTCCAATGCTTTATCACTCTTTCAGTGAAAATTTTTTTCTAGTATCCAATCCAAATCTCCCCTAGAGTAACTTGAAGCCAGTTCCTCTAGTTCTGTCACTTGTTACCTGGGAGAAGAGCCCAACTCCTGTCTTGCTACAGCCTCCTTTCAGGCAGTTGAAGAGAGTGATAAGGGCTCCCCTGAGATTCCTTTTCTTCAGGCCAAAAACCCCAGTTGCCTTAGCCGCTCCTCATAAGTCTTGTGCTTCAGACTCTTCACCAGCTCCACTGCCCTTCTCTGGACATGCTTCAGCAACCCAATGTCTTTCCTGTAGTGAGACGCCCAAAAGTGTACACAGGATTCAAGGTGTAACCTTACCAGGGCTGATTACAGGGGAATGATCAGTACTCTGATTTCCTTTTACGTGATACCATAGCTTCATGGCAGATAAAATTTGGATTGCTTTGCTAGATTGCTCCTGGGATGCATTCAAATCCATGCTGTATCTCCAAAGGATGACATGAAACTCTTCATTTAGGAGTAAGTAACTTAGCATACAGAGCATCCTGAGAGAGGAACTCTATCAACATGTCTGTAAAGACTTTCCTCAGTTCTCTTTTCTTGTACCATGCATGTTCAGTGACCCCTCTATTCAATGCCACCCTATAATGGCATAATGCCATCACCCAATCTTAATGCTATAATATCTTCTAGCAAGCACATTGATATGATATAATATCTGATGCTCGCACATATTTTTCTAAAAGTTAGGCATTTAGTCTTGAAGCCACCATAAAGGAACTTTCACAGAGCTTTATTCACCATTACCTTAACCACCACAACACTCCTGTCTAACACAGTTTCTTGATTTAGATAACGTCCTTGGAGTAGGAGGGAAAAGCTCTGAAAGAAGCAATTGCAAGAGAGTCTTTGAAGTGCAATTCTGGCAGTACATTTCCTGTTACCAGATATGTAGAACAGAAACAAAGGACTTTTGTTTGTGTTTCTTACAAATCCTGAGGTTGTAAATTTAATGGATTCCTACTTCTTCTGAGAGAGAGAGAAAGAAGGAAGAATAAAGGATGATAAGTAGACAATACCCCCAAATTGAAAAAAAAAATAAAATAAAGCCAACTTTGATATTTTTTGTTCCATCCATAACAATAGTTGCTAAATATTTACCTCCACAAAGTAATTGATAGTATTTGTTATTTATAACATAAACCCCCCCTTTAATAAAAAATATTTCTGCAGTGGTGTCATATGATCAGATGACCAATGACATATGCATGATCTCATGAATATGTACCACATCCTCCAAATTAACGTTTGGGTTCCTGAGCCCAGTCCTGCTTCTGACCTTTAGGTATCCTTCACTCAACCTCATCTTGCAAAGGCAGAATATTATTGGTAAGTATTTTAAGGTTTTTTTCAGTCTGAGGATTGGGGAAATTTGATGATATATTGAAGTTGTTCCTGTTCTGTCTCTGATAAGCAGTGATAGAAGGATGTTGACATTTAAAATGTTATCAATGGGTAGCTAAGTTGATGCTCACTGAGAAGGATGCAGGAAATTGTTCCTCAGAACATTTTTAGTTAAGGTTCCAAAAGTGCAAGCAGATGCCACTACATCTGTTACATCCTCTTCCTGTGTTTGAGTGCATGTCTCCCACCACGTTAGCTGGAGATTTCATTCTGAGGCAAACAGCAACAAACATACATATTTCCCCTCGCCTCCCAAGTCTTTGCAATCTGGAGAACAAAGAAATAATATTTAAAAGATGCCAATATATTTTACAGCTTACTTGCCAAATCTAAACTCTGCATATGCTAACTGCTAATATTTATGCATGTGATGCAGAAGATATTTTTATACACTTTGGGTAAATAGCTACAAATGTTTGTGCTAAAAACAATGTGATACCTAGAATCTAAGGAAATATTTTTTTTCTGTGTAAGAAATATATGGGACAAAATGCATTACATGGTCTATATGGCCAGTTTCACAAAGAGAAAAGCAAAAGAAACAAACAGTAAGAGGCTAACTAGGAAGTAGCATTTCTTAATTATACTGCTTGCAATTATGGGATAGTTATATGTCATCCATAACAAGAAATGATATGTGTGCTTTGTTATTAATTTTGTTGAAGTAATTCAACCATTTATATATATATATATTTGTTTACTATGTTCAGTTAGTTTTCCCAGCTTTGAAATATTTCTGTATATCTATTAAAAGCATTGTTCTCATCATCACATACTTAGAACATACAGAATTAGTGTCTAATTCTATGACTGTGAATCATAATTTAAAACAATTTTTAAGTTATGATTCAAGATTTTGATTTATCAAGGCAATAATTTTCAATGGTTGCACAAGTTCTCTCTTTTTACTTTTGTAACATTGATACCACAGTAAATCCTAATAGAACTAATTCTGTATTGCAACCAATGGAATAAAACCAGCACAATGTTTGCATACAGTTATTTAAATGACACAAATCAGGGAATCTGTTATAAAAGTCCCCAAGAAGCTCTGTTAGGAGTCAGGAGGACTGACATATGTTAAAGGAGAGTCTGGGAAAGGGAACACTTACTTCAGAGTTACAGACTGTTTAATTCCTTTAAGGCAAGGTATGAAGACCAAGAAAACAAGAAATTAAATCTACAATAAGGAGATTAGTCTACAGAGACAAGAATAGGCACAGCATAGGGCTCCTCCTTATACTTGCTCTTTCAGCTTCAAGAAATCCTGAGTTCCTTTCTGCAAAGCCGCAATAAAAAACTTGAACAATGTTGCTTTTCACTCCTCCAGACCTGTGTCTATAATTTAGCTGGTTTCTGATGTCTGGGAAGATGTGTGATAACGTCTGAGGAAGAGGAGGGAACCTCTGCTTCCTACAGATGCAGTTCCAAAGACAGATCACCCCTACCAAAGGCTGCAGCTTCCACCTCCTCCTTGGGACCTCCCGACATTCTGATTGTCTTGAAGCCACTGGGTTTCTTCACGCACTAATTCAAACCACTAAGCAAAAAACTAATCTTGCGGAGGCAACAGGTGATTTTGTGTTGGATATGTCAATTGAATTAGCTCATAGGAGAATCCTATGTGCAGGAGAATGGACACAACAGGCAGAGAAATGACGTGGTTGGGAATGAGGAGAGGAGCGTGGTCAGGTAGAGTAGGGAGGACAGAGTAATTGAGAGGATCAAGGAGATAGAGGAGGAGGAAAGAGGAAGGGAGAGGAGGAGAGGTCTTGAGGCCTGGTGATAAAAGCTCTCAGTGTGCTAACCATTAAGCAGGTCACCATGGGTGAGAAGACCATCTGGATCACCAGAAATGTGACTTTACTGTCTTCATTTATCAGTGTCTCCAGTGTCTCAAGTGACCCCTCACCTTTACTAATTTTGGTACTGGTTACACACCTGAATAACTATCTTGCTTAGGAAAAGTTTTATGTCTTGGGACTTAAGCCATAAAACTCAGTGACTTTTGGCGGTGTTAGAGCCTTCTTGGCCTGTCCACATGTACTGAATCATAGCTTTCCCTAAATCATAGCTGTTCCCCTGGAACAGCTCACTGCCAATTGTGACTGGCTGTGCAGAATTTGGTTTTAATTGCACCATTTCAAGGGTGAAAGAAGAAATCACAAAGCTTAACTCTGACAGGGAGCATGTAAGGCAAATAATCAGGTACAAGAGGTGCTTACATTTCCATTGCTGTCAGTGATTTGCTGTGCTGTAAGCATTCTACCTGGTAAGCTGTTATAAAGAGGAAGAAAGACAGTTCCAGAGATGCCTTAGAGGAAAAGTTCAGGAGAAACTGCAGTCAGCATCAGCTATCTAGAGCAGTCTATGGGTTTCAACCAGATAGAGCACCTACCAGAGCTCCTGAGCTTTCTTATTATCTGGCTATAGGTGGCTTTCCATCAACCTGATTTCCTGTATACAGCCTCCATTTACCATATAACCTGATATAAATCCTTATTCCTCTCATACACAATTCAGAACTTACTGAAAGTTCTGGTTTTCAGAAACTTTTCTGAGCTTCTGAGCTGTGCTGTACACTTACCAAGACAGCATGGCAAACCTTTTGTATTTGCTATAGGAATTAATATCTGCAAATTCTGCATCTATAGCAGCAAACTGAACAGTCCCAGTGTGTTTTCTCAGACATTGCAGCTCAAGTGTTTGTGCTGTACAATTGCCAGTCATTGCTGGTTTTGACACAGACTGGCCACCAATCTTCCAAACATAGGCCTTGGATATGGGTTAGAATTGAGTATGATTATGGATAATTTCCAATAGGCAGTTTGGATGAGGCCATCCAGTTTTGAAGGATATGGTAATTTTATATTATGAACATGTGCTGTACTCTTCCAGTTGACTTCAGTGCCACAGAATTGCCCTGGGCTCAATTAAGTGATCCTGAGATTAGCTCTGTTGGTTAGAGCATAATGCTAATAATACCAAGGTTGTAGGTTTGATCCCTGTATGGGCTGTTCCCTTAAGAGTTGAACTTGATGATGCTTGTGGGTCCCCTCCAACTCAGAATATTTTGTGAAATCTGTGCAAACTCACTAGCAGAGACATAGGAAAATAATTTATTGTGTTTAGGGCTTACTGTGTTAATGTACAATGTTTAGCATTAGTGCTTAATTTGGACAGAATCAAGCCTAAATAAAGATCCTTGTGCATAAAGTCCATCTCTGCAAGTTTTGTTTCAGAAAAAAACACTGAGAGTTTATTATGTTGCTGCCCTATCCATTACAAGGGACATTTTTTAACTGACTTGACAACACAATTAAGCAAAAAGTTTCATGTCAATGGGGCATACAGTGGTGTATTTTGTTTGGTTGTTTTTTTAAAAGCCATTCAAAAGCCATTCTCATTAGGAAGAAGGAACATTATTTCTTTTTTATTATTATTTTTATTCTCTTTGTTTTCCTTAATGTCAATTCTGACTTTAAAGTGAATGTCTTCCAAAAGATTGTGCTAATGATTTTTTTCCCTAGACCAGGCAACCACTTC
Source organism: Pyrocephalus nanus (assembly GCA_038380795.1). Classification (NCBI taxonomy): domain Eukaryota; kingdom Metazoa; phylum Chordata; class Aves; order Passeriformes; family Tyrannidae; genus Pyrocephalus; species Pyrocephalus nanus. The sequence goes on from CM076260.1 coordinate 48,172,057, forward strand.
TTTAGAATGTACTTTTTTTTTAATTGACTTGCTAAGCTTTCTTCCAAAAGCCTGTTTTCTTTTCTTCTCCTTTTCTTTTGAAATTCAGAGAAGGCAATTTGGACTGATTTCAGTCTGCTATAGATTTTGGAAAGATTCCAGAGGCAAAGATAGGACTAAAACAAACTGGCAAAATCGATTTTTTTTAGAGTTTTAGCTTTTAGTTTAGACAATTTTGACACTAATGCTGAAAGAATGTTGGAAAATGTCACAGTCTGGTCAGGAAACTGCAGTATAATGTGTGGTGAATAAATAACACACCAAGTGACACTGATAAAAGAGTTCTGGGGAAAATGACACCCTCAAAATGTTTTCAGATTATTATACCTCAATTTCTGGTCCACTTACATTGAAGTAAGTCTGCAGCAATTTCACTGACAACATCAAGATTGGATTCTTTATTCCCATAAGCATTTTTTTTCATGAAAGGTGAGCCTCATCAGAGTTATTTCAGTAAGAAATAGATATAGCTCAAGCTTTTATTAAAGCAAGACACACCAGAAGCAGAGGGATCATTATGTCTGCATTTCATCTAAGCAGTGGGTGAACGGCACAGACTGCTGGAACATTTTCCCTTGCAGCAGCAAGAAACATTCCCAGGTATTGGAGGTCTAGGTGTCCAGGCTTCTTCCCTGTGAAAACTATAGGGAGAGGAATGGGGTCAAGGAAGTGGGCTGAGACATTTTGACATCTTCTGATACTGATCCATATACATGCAAATATATTTACTAGTTCTTTAGCATATGTAAAAGTAATTCATCAGGTCAGACTAAGCACTTTTCATACATAATGCGTGAAAAGAAAAGGACTGGTTGATGCAAAGCTCAACATCAGCTGGCAATGTGCATTTGCAGCCCAGAAAACCAACTGTATCTGAGGCTGCATCAAAAGAAGCATGGCCAGTGTGTCTAGGGAGGGGATTCTTCCCCTCTGCTCTCCTGAGACCCCATCTGGAGTACTGCATCCGTTTCTGGGGCCCCCTACACAAGAAGGATGTGGACTTGCTGGAGAAAATTCAAAGGAGGGCCATGCAAATGATCAGAGAGCTGGAGCACCTCTCCTATGAAGACAGGCTGGGAGAGCTGGGGTTGTTCAGCCTGGAAAAGAGAAAACTCCAGGGAGACCTTATAACAGCCTTCCAGTACCTAAAGGTGGCCTACAAGAGAGCTGTAGAGAAGCTTTTTGCAAGGGCATGCAGTGATAAGAAAAGGAGGAATGGATTAAAATTGAAAGTAAATATGTTTAGATTAGACATTACAAATAAATTTTTTACTGTGAGGACAATGAGGAACAAAAACAGGTTTCCCAGAGGAGTTGTGGATGCCCCATCCCTGCAAATGTTCAGGGCCAGGCTGAATGGGGCTTTTAGCAACCTGGTTTAGTGGAAGATGTCCCTGCCCATGACAGGGAACTTGGAAATGGATGATCTTTATGGTCCTTTACAACCCACATTTTTATATGATTACATGATTCAAGCATGATCCTTAATTCTGAGGGTTTTGATGTAGTCCTGATTACTACATTTTCTGCAACCTACATCATTGCAGTTATCTGCCAGTGTAATAACTTTCAGCTTCATGAGATGATGTTGTGCAGTGGTAAAGAAGTGCAATGTTCTTTGTCACCCAGCTATTCACTGGGACTACAGGTGTGTACAGGCAGGCCCGTGTCAGTCCTCCTAGGGGGGAAACCACCTACTCTTTGAGAGGCAATGATGTTCAAAGACCATCCTATTCAGCAGTATTTGGGATAATTACATAAAATAACATTTTAACCTTTTTTTATAAAGGAAGCTGAGGTAACATTCGAATTTACTTACATGCTTCCTCAGAGATGTGTTTTTCTTCTTACCTCTGACTTTGCTATGAATTTCTTCAAGGACCACCTCTCAATCAAACAAAAAGAGAACCTCAGGCCACTTAAGAATTCTCTGTTCCTTAATGCATGGATGTGTTTGAATATATAGCTGGGCATTTGTAAAGCCAGGAAAATGGAAATAAAATGGCTTACATTAATTCCACGTGGAATGATGTTGTCTGTCATGAGAATTGAGTTTTGTCAAAAGTAAACCTTGAACCAACAGGATAAACTACTGAATATCCATAACCAACCAATTCCATAGGAGAAACACGTCACTACTTTGTAATAAACCTAATTTGATCATACTTTAAACTTTTCTTTCTGTGCAAGGCGTACATAATATGCTCAGTCTGAGTTGATGAGCTGCTTATATACCTTTTGTAATAATAATAATAATAATAATAAACACTGCTGCTTTTCCTTCTGTGTTTGTCTCCTAAAAGCTTCCCTATCACTACACACTTTCCTTTATTCTCAGAAGATGAAACAAGTATTTGATTCACACTGGCTGAGGCAGCAATCCCAAGCCTATCATTTTTCCCAATATAGGCTAAACCTGCCTTTATATTACTAAGGAACAAAAAACTCCCACAGCATAAAGTGTAGACAGCAAAAAATGGTAAAGGCAACACATCCTCTCTGGCTTTGAGGAGGGCAGCAGGTGCCATTTTCTTGCTTTGTCTCATTGTTCACAAGCTCCAAGTTTGTTGCCTATTGTCTTTCATAGGGCATGAGCTTGGCTGAGTCCAAATGCCACCCACCACTATTTTTGCCAGCAGAAGAACTCTTGGGTCTCTGAATGGATGTTTAGAAAAATTGCTTTTTATGATATTTTGGTTCAGCTGGCTCTGGGGTGGAGCTCTGCTGCAGTTGTTTGAACAGTTTGCGATTAAGAGGGCATAAGGAATAAATGTTTATTGACTCCCCTGGGAACAAAAGGAATGCATCTGGCTGTTAAATGTCTCAGAGTTTAATTGAAAGAGTGAACTGATCCACCCAACAGTGTGCATCTTATCCTCAGAATTTAAAATACATAGTCCCTTAGGTTGTTTGAGTTGTGCATTTACTTATGCTTGTTGTTTACTCTCAGCTTTCTGTCATCCAAATGAATTCTTGAAGTAACTACAATATAATATCTCATATTCTCTTCCTGCTAAGTGGTTTGGTTTGCTAAGCTTATGCATAGATTAGCCTTCCAGCACCATTGGGATTCTACTTGAGATAGCTGAGTTCAGCTATACATGGTTAAGGGAGCCTGCTGGATTATTTTGCATGACTGCAGCCTTCACATTGCCATTTGATTAGCTCAAGTAGCACAATACTTTCCTACTTGATTTGTGGCTTGGCATTCTAATAGAGCAATGAGGCAAATCCTTGACTCATCCTTAACTGGCACAGCCCCTTTGATTTTAGCAAAGTAATGCTACAGTGACAAATTGCCTAGTACTTACCCTACCTTGAAACTGCCTGTGTAGCTCCAAATTGCGTTTTCGCAGTCTAACAATATTCCAACCTAATGTATTTCAAATAAGTAAGGACTATTCTATAAGTGCTAAGTGCTAGGCATGAAACTGATATTCCAAGTTAATTTTGTTTTTGTTTGTTTGGTTGGTTGGTTGGTTGGCTTTTTTTTTTTAATGAATGACTATTTGGATGTGAAATGTTACTACTACATCTCTTCAACTTCTTGCTGGAACAGGCACAATTAATAAGCTTGCCAGACATTTAGACCTAGCAAAAGATACCATTCTGTATCCAAAATAAAACACTGTTACCAGTGGCAACCTCATTGGCTGTTTTAGCAGACAGACTGGGTGCTGATGGAGCATTGGGAGCAATTCACTCTCTCAACATGGGCGAGGACTCTTTCTCAGAACAATGTAGGAAGGACGCTCATGCCATTCTTGCTTAGTGTAAAATTGTAGAGCCAAAGCTTCTAACACAGGTTATTCTATAGTAAATTACTTTTAGAGCAAGCCAGAAATAATCAGAACAAAGCAGGCTATAGCTGCTGTCATCTGCTTTCATGTCTCCATTGGGAACTAAATTCACTAAAAGGAACTATAAAAAATAGTGGGGGTGGCTCTGTTCCTTTTCACCTGTGCCTGAATAGCTGGCTTCATCTTTCAGCTGGGTTCAGGCTAATTAGTTCATTGAGGGCAACAGCCACCTTCCCTTTAGACTACTGGAAAAAGTTTAAATCCTTTAGTTTAGTGAAAATTGCAGAGGCCATTCACTGCCAAAACAGTTCTGTGGGGGGGCTAAAGGACTGGGATATAGGTTAAGAAATAATTAGAGGGAGGCAGTGTCCAGCTGAGATCTTTTTGTCCCCAGAATGTCTCTGGCCTCAATTCAGAAGAAAGAAATGCAGGCTATCCTGAAGACAGCCCTCTGGGTTCACCCAGATGTTAGCACATGAGACAAAACACACTAGAAGCAGATACCTGTATTCACCCCATGTACATTAGTGTGACCAATCCACATTCACTACAGCCAGACTGTGAGGTAAGACATGCGAAGGGATGGGACAGCAACACTAGTCTGGAGGTCCACAGCAACAGCAGCACCCTCTGAACTGGCCAAACGCTCAAGCAGGAGGCTTTAGGTGTCATGTACTGAGCATCACCTGAAGCCAAAGAGAACCCAGGCGCTGCAGCTACAGCAGGGTCATAGGGGCAGGAGCAGCAACAGGAACACCACAGCGATGACCTTTGAGAAGTCAGTCACCACAACCATCACACATCTGCCCAGCCCCATCTGTAACGGATTGGGACATTGCACAGACTGCAGTGGGGAGTTGACCAATGGCCCCTGGACACCTGCAATTACTGCAGCTGCTCCTCCCTCAACACCCCCATTTCACCTACCGCAGACACAGTAATACAGAGTAGCCCTTGGTGTTCAGGGGGTCTTCAGGACCTGTTTGTGCTACATGCACCCAGACAGAATTTCTTGGCCATTACTCTCTTTCCATCTTTGTCTGCCTCTGGTCTGACATGTGATCAAAAATCTAGGCACCTTTCTACAGCACATTATGCCGTATATATATTTTTTTTTTTTTTTTCATTTGTCCTTTGCCTTTTGCCACTGGAAAGAATGACAAGTTTTTCTTCAACAGGATTTTACATTATTGTTGCACTCTACTTACAATTGTCTGTATTTATTGTTTGTTTTTAATCTTTCCTCTGCTGTGTCCTAGAAACACATGCCTGAGAGGTCATCATTTACTCAAGACAACTATAAAATATTTTATTATATTTTATTTTAGAATTACAGTGAAGAAATGGTGCCTCAGTCCACAGGGGCTGGAAGCTCACAAACCAAGGATTATTTAGCACAGTAGTTGACATGGTAAGTTATTTACCTCTGAAGATTCCAGAATGGGTGAGGGATTGTTTTGTGGGTTTATCCTAGAATGGCATCAATCAGGGGGAAAAAAATCAATTCATTGATGAGCAATTACTTAACAGGTCTTTGACTAAAAGACAAAAAGTTACAGGGTGAGTGAGAAAAAATAATAGGAAATTTATTCCCAGGAGGAAGCTTATTGATATGTAAACAAGCAAAATAAAGCAGATGTGACTGGCATAGGTAGGATGCTGATCTAGACTCAGCTGTCATGGGCATAGCTACTCTTTTCTGAGACAACTGACCATCAAGTACTGTACCATATACTGACAAGACCCAAAGTATCTTTTAAGTTAACCTGTGCTACATACACAGGTTGTTCAGGATTTGTACAAAAGAAGGACATTCATATAAAGTGTTTGCTAATGTTACATATTCCCATGCCTGCAGACACTACTCAATCTGCAAACTTGATTTTGAATAAATTATTTTGCAGTAATCAGTCACATTCAATCAAGAATAGGCCACTGGTTACATATTTAATTTTACTGTCATAGTTAATCTTTAATTGTAGATAATCCAAAAGGCTGAGATACAGTCCCAATTTCCACCTCAACAGAAGCAAAGACCACTTCACTGCATTCAATATTCATATATTCATATCAAAATCCTCTCAGTTTTGTGGAAATTTGACTCTTAGTGAAAAACACCTCATGACAGTTCTCACCACGTGGCAATACTATAGGGGGCAATCTCTGAAATTATGAGGTGATTGTTTTAAAACAATTTTAAAAAGTAGTTTTTACACAGTGGATGAAAAAAATATAAGAGCAAGATTGACAAACTGGACTGAGGAAAGAGAAGCAAGAGATATTCCAACTAGGAAAATGTTTTTCACAAGGAGCATGGTTAAATACAGGAACATGTTGCCTAGAGGGGCTGCAGAATCTCCATCCTTGGAGATTTCCAAAGCTCGGGTGGGCAAGGGCCCAAGCAACCTGATTTAACATTGAAGTTAATCCTAAAATGCACAGGATTTGTCCTAGGTAGTTTCTAGAGATTCGACCCACCTGCAATAATCTATGATCCTGCATACTACTGGATTTTGTTTTTGAAGGGGATAGAAGGATATAGACCTTACAAGGAAATTCATTCAAGGATTAGACAAATCCATTGACAATATGTCCACAAACAGGTAGTAAAGAAACAGGCACAGATGCCCCCTCCAACATCCCTGATGATTGTGAATGCTGGGGATGAACTAAAAGAGTGCTGGGTAGCACTAGGCTCATGTTGTCACCCTAAGCAGCACCTCCTGTTGACATAACCAAGAGGAAAATAGTTGGCAAATGAACAGTTGGTCAGATCCACGGGACATATCTTTTTATCATTAAATCTTCTTATTTAACTATTTGTTTGGACACAACACTACTGCTGTTGTGTCTCTGTTACATTTCCTGGATCCTGGATTTGAATTACAAATGATGTTCAGTGCAGGAGATATGAGCTTTGGCAGACTGGAATTTACTGTGGGACAACTGAGATTTTATTTTGAATTCAGCCAGTTTTTATCTTACTAAGACAATAGTTTTCAGTCTCACTTATGAAAAAAATCTGGGCTATACCTCAGAAAACAGAATCAAAGTCAGTGCGTGTTTAAAACTTTAAAAAAGATTTTTCATACTTGAATGGGTTGAGCAAAAAATCAAACGAAAATGTTAGATGGCAAATAAATACCTATAAGCATATCCTAGTATACATTTACTAAAAAAAAACCTGTTAATCAAATGCTTATATTTAAATTTGTGTGGTAGTCAAGCTGACTTAACTATTCAGCAGGCCTGAAGTGCCCTCCCTAAAAGCCATTCTTTCTAGAGCTGGAATCTAAAGCCTTCCCTCTGTAACAGAATCTGGTCATACCCAGGTTCTTCCTGCCCTGTCAGATACATTGTGATTATCCAAGCTATGAATGCCTCCTGGAACTTCTAGGCTAGCATGCAACCTCAGCCTTGCTGGAGTAGTCCCATCTGTCTATAGCATAATAATTCGCACATTATTCCTTAGTAAAGGGTAGAGAAAGTCATCACTCTGGGAATTTACAATCCCCTTTGGTCATCCACTATGCCAGAACCATAACAACAGCTTTCATTATTGTGCTCTAGTTTTAATGGATGATCCTCTTTATTGCTGGCTGCAGTTGCAGTTTGCAGAAATAGACCAAAAATTATTCATTATATTAAAAAATTCTCCAATCTTCATTAATGTTGCTCTCTTTAGTGTTATTTATTGAATGATTAAATTACCATTAGCAGATGGTAACTGAAGTATATAAAATGCAAATGCCTACAATATCAAGCAAGCATATTTTACTGACAAAATTTAATATAAGTGCACATCATGATTGCTCCTTTTTTGTGCAGGGAATGGAAGATAACGGGGATGCGTACCATGCCTTTCTTAGATTAATTAATCTATTTATTCAACAAATCAAGCTGATGCCAGTAATTTGGTTAATAATATGGAAAGATAGGTGATATTTGAGCATATGGTCTGCAGTTAAAATGAACTTTGTTGCTCTATAATACAATTTTTTCCTTGTGATTCTAAATTTTAACGGTACCCCACCAGAAGCTTAAGGCATATTAGAGAACAAGGCTGTAAATTGTTTCACAGTCTTATTCTGAAGCCTCAATAATCCTGTTTTATAGACGAGACTCAAAGCACTGAGATGTGGACTCTAAATACCTGAATAGCACAGAAAATGTTCTTTTTCTGGTCACCAGGGTCCTCCACATTCCCCATGCAGTTTATTTTAACTTGTACAGTGAATTCCCATTGATTTCAGAGGGAATTAGACAAGTAACATATATGCAGAGTGTAACCTTTGCAGACTATAATATAAAGTTGTTGGGAATCATACAAAGTATCCCCATCGTCTCATTTCCTGATTCAGCAGGATTAGTTCTTCCTTTATGCACCTCATTCAGCGGAAGCCACATGAAAAGTCCCAAAAACATTAGGGTAACTGCACAGTGGGGACTCACCCATGCACACATTCTTTCTTAATGTACCTGGGACTGGAAAGGCTCCCTCTTACAGAGACAAATGAAAAGTGCTTTGGTGGGTGTAGCAGTAGCAAAACCAACTGCATTTGCTGCATTCTCCCTTCCCTCTTTAATCACCCTGTGACACCACAGCCTTTGCAAAACCACAAAGCCAGCTGACACAGGGCACAGAATTATTCCTTCTTGCATGAATAGAAATTTATGATGCAGCCTGGATGTTACAAGCTTGCATTTGCTTAGCTGCACATTGTTTGTGACAAATGAGAGCCTGGCAGTAATGAGGAGAGATAGTATAAATGTAATGAAAGAGTAAATTAACTGTTTGCAATATCTGTATGTTGCATGTCCATGGAAACGAAGCTGTAGGTGAGGAAGGAAAGGGTTTAGTTAGCTAAGAGGCAGACAGTAAGAAGAAACAAAGCAAACATTCTCTAAGAAAAAAGAGGGTATATATAGCGTTGCTGGGTATAGGGTATTTCTACAGTTTTAAGGTTAAACAGTTTTAAGATCAGACAAGTATCCCTTTACTTGAGGGATTTAATTTACATTTAAAAAAATAAAAATAAAAATAAAAAATTTACATTTTAAAATATAAAATTCTACTGATTTTGAAGTATAATCAATGGCTTCCTGTGGCTGTGAGTAGAGACATGCATGGCTGCTGACCATTTCCTTCCAGCTCTCCATGTGTAGACTGAAACATTTGGACTTCTTGGGTACCATTACAGCTGGAAAGTAGACTCAGGCTTGACTTTATGATAGAGAGTCATATTAACATTAAGGTAATTCTTGGGAGAGTAGCTAATCATAAGTATTTATTTTAAGTTCTACAGAGTTTGTTGTATAGTATAGAACAGTAGCTTTGTTTGCACCAGCTGAACAATAATTAACTAAATTTGACACAATTAAGTCAATTAAATCCCTTCTGTCCATTTAACTGTAGCTTATTTCACTTTCAAACAGTTGCTACTCTTGTATTTTTTCTTTTAAATTGAGTGCAAGCAATTCTTCTGTCTCAGCAGATTCTACAGCTGTACCATACTTACAGGTAGGTAGGTACTGCAGGTTCCAGGAAACCTTCCAGTTTCACTGGCTTTGTCTGCCCTGCAGTTTCTGTTGAATAAATAAGCATATTGTACAAAGATTAGCAATTAGATCTCTGTCAACTTGGCTCCTAAATGACTGAGAATTTACTTTGGCTGCTTAGGAGGAATAAGAGGCAGTATCCTACTACAAAATTCTGGATTGAGCAACCAGTGCAGATAAGATAGTTATCTCTCTCACAGCAAGACTGTATGTGTAGAGCCTACTGCAAAACTGCGGGGGTCTGCAAAACACAAAACTTCAATACTATGCTAGAAAAATAGCAGGAAACTGTACCTTTTAAGGGTGTTGCTGGAGTGACATTACAGGGGCCAATAGTGTGTGTAAATTTTCTCCCTGTCTCCTACTGTACAACATTACAAAGAAAACCAAGTGAGAGACACTGTGTCAGGTTAAGCTGGACATCATAGCCTAGACCTCCATGACGGAGTGTGGGCAACTTGTCCTTCTGTGTCCTCCCTCTTTGACACCGGATATTTTCTGGCCCATCATCTATTTTGAGTGTATTGTGTTGGCCAGCAGTAGGCAGTGGGGCTGCTGGAGAGGTGCTCTGCTAAGAGCTCCATACAGTGACCCATCTGGCAGGTCTCATTTAAATTTTGCTGAAGTGTGAGGGAAAGGGCTGAGCACAAATGTAGGCTTTTTGTACTACAGCAGACTGTGGGTATCAGACATTTTATGGTACGAGAATTGTACTCAAGTAAAATCATATTTAAATCCCCAAAGTCACTCAGATCAATGTTCTAGTCTTTTCTGGACTATTTTTCTTTGCTTAAGAACACCCTCGCTTCTACATGAAATTGCTTTACAAACTATATATCAGAAGTAAGCAAGGGAATATGCTGAAGGAAATCTCTAAAATTTTGTAGGTTGGGTTATAGGTATTCTTATAGTCAAAGTGAGAAATCTCTCTCTTACATTGCAAAACTAGTTTCCCATTGTATTCCTTGAGGGGGAGCTCCAGTTAATGAAAACGACTGAAGGTGAAATCCACTAAAAAAAAAGCAGCCTACAAAGTAAAGGAATGTTTTCTAGAGATGCTAATAAGCCAATTGATTGAATGAATTTCTCACTCATATGTAACAGGCTTACTTTTCTAGCTGATACACTGCTTTTCCAGCTGTCCCCCTTCAATTAGTATGCAATAAAGTATTGTAACCAGGATTTCTGTGCCATCTTCAGGGGAACACAACATTCTCCTGTGCTCACAGCTCATGCTGCTTATGTGCACAGAATTTCCCAGTCTCTCCCAGTCCAGAGTGAATTTATTACCTTTAAGGGAGTTCCAAGCTACTCTCTGGAGAATTAAAGTTTCCATTAGGGTAAATTTCAAAAAAATTACTATTTTATGACACATAAAGAAAAAAATCAGTAAACTTTTATATTTTAGGACATGTTGTTTGTTCAAACCTTTGAGAAAAAAGGTACAAAAGCACTATAAATTCTGTATGGAGTGCTAACCCTGGTCTTTTTGAATGTGGAATGAACTGCATTTTAAATTACAGGTTCAGAGGTTCTCATAGTAAGGTAGAATCTTCCAGCTATAATTTTTCTTCCTGGAACATATTTGTCTTTTATTGAAATAGCAGATCCTCCCCCCATCCCCACCCCCACCTTTTTTTGTTTGTTTGTTTGTTTGTTTTTGTTTTGCTTTGGTTTTTATTGGTTTTGTTTGTTTGTTCTACTTTAAGTTTAGTTTTAACACGGAATTATAATTGCAGTATATGAGTCAACTGGTACAAGATTAAAACCTTACTGCATTTGAAACTCAGACATATTAACCCTCACAAGTGTGCCTGGGCATTAATTTTGCTGTTGTGCTTAGGAATAGGCTAAGCTGCCAAATACTGAAACCTCAAGGATTCCCACCCTTTTTATCCTCTATTTCAAAATACAAAAAAATCCTAGCATTTGGATAAGAAAGCCATGAACCATCATACTAATCACTTGCATCTATATACTCTGCAATACAACAAAACCAGCAAGTACTTAAATAATTTTATGGCCTTTGTTAGTGACATGGTTTCTGTAATACTGTTTTAGGTAGGCTTTAGGAATCAGTGAGCCTCAGTACAGCTGGCAAGAAAGGAATGTTTAATTCTTTAAGATATAACTATTTCTACATAAATAAAAACAACAAGATTAATTTACCTTATACAATCTAAATGTATTTTATCATTTTCACTTGCTTTCCATATACAAACATAAGGTAGTTGTGCAGTGATAAGGCAGCCTAAAGACAAACCTTGCCACCATTCTTCCATTGTGGAGCACATAGACAACATAGCCACTGTTCACAGTGATGAGCAAAGCTTTCTTTCCATGGACAGAGGGGTCATAGGGCTGAAACAGGACAGGCTTACAGGACTGCTTAGCATCAGGAATCCTGCCTCTTAAGCAAGTGTGCCCGAAACAAGGAGTAAAAGAAAAGGAAAATACACATTTGCCTATTCACAAATCAGAAGTCACCCACCACATATAGCTGGACTGGTAGTTTCCAGCTCCTACGGGATTCATGAAGCTCATCATGGAGCAAGCTGCCCCCTAGTACAACAAGAATTTCATTTTTGGGCACCACTGCAGTTCACTCCCTCCTACCAACCATTGCTCAGTGGGAGCAGAATCTGCTGCCTGAAGAAGAACAGTTTATCATCTGCCACTTGCTGTAGTGGTGGCAATGGTCACTGCTGAGATCCTGGAAGTGCTTTGAATGCAGCTATTTCCTTTAGGAAATTGAATCTTGGTGATAGTGAATGCTGTACTCATGCAGCCAAGGGACAGCACACACTCCGAGTGTGGTGAGTATTGGCAGTGCTTGACCAGAAGAGAGACAGCACAACATTAATTGAAATTAAAACCTTGAAGACAGATTTCATTAGACTTTATAGGTTCAACCTGATCTGTAGCATGTTTCTAGGCTTTATTTGTGTCTCAGGAAAGTGCCAGTGTTCATGACCTGGGGCAAAGGGGCTCACATAGGTCTGTGAATATGCCTTGAACAAACGTAGCCTTGTTGTTGCTTATCTTATTTTTTCAGCACAGGATGGCTGCCCCAAGGGATTGTTGTTTTCCCATCTCCAAAGCATCTACTTCCATTACCTCTGCCATCTGTTTTATGTTGCACTACTCTTGATCATAAAGATGCCTCTAGTTACCTTTGGTCATGGCCAACAGACACTCTCATTCCTAGAGTGTGGGAGAAGACTGAGACCTTCCTACTTCATCTGTTAGGGAAAAGTGTCAAAGTTGCAGCTAGCAATAGCATTTGGCTCAGAGCTGAGAAAAAAGGCTGACAGTGTCCTTATTTGTATATGTGCCCTGCATATTAAGCATATTGTAACTTTTCTATATACCTCATACCCTGGTATTACAGGCTATATATACCAATAAAGAAGATGTCTGGAGAGTGCTTGTTGCCACAAGTTGCTGCCTTGCCGTGAGGAGTGCTAGCAAATGAACCATGGCAAGGCAATGCTCTAGACTAAGACCTGGCTCTGATTAGATTACTGACAGAGTAATCTAATTAGATAGATATAGTAGCCATGCTGCTCAACAGGTTTTTTTCCTTCTAGCAAATTCCTGATACACTTATTGTAACAATACTCTTGTTTAAATTATAGAATCATAGAATCAACTGGGTTGGAAAGGACCTCTGAGATCATCAAGTCCAACCCTTGATCCAAGACCACTGTGGTTACCAGACCATAGCACTAAGTGCCACATCCAGTCTCACCTTAAAAACCTCCAGGGACAGTGAATCCACCACCTCCTTGGGCAGCCCATTCCAGTGTCTGATTTCTCTCTCTGTAAAAAATTTTTTCCTAATATTCAACCTAAATCTTCCCTGGTAGAGCTTAAGACCATACCCTCTTGTCCTACTGCTAGTTGCCCAGGAGCAGAGATCAACCCCCATCTGGCTACAACCTCCTTTCAGGTAGTTGTAGAGAGTGATGAAGTCTCCCCTGAGCCTTCTCTTCTCCAGGCTAAACAACCCCGGCTCCCTCAGCCTCTCCTCACAGGACTTGTGTTCAAGTCCCCTCACCAGCCTGGTTGCTCCTCTCTGGACCCTCTCCAGCACCTCAATATCCTTCCTGAACTGAGGGCCCCAGAACTGGACACAGCACTCCAGGTGTGGCCTCACCAGCGCTGAGTACAGGGGAAGGATCACTTCCCTGCTCCTGCTGGACATGCTATTCCTGATACAGGCCAGGATGCCATTGGCCTTCTTGGCCACCTGGGCACACTGCTGGCTCATATTCAGCCTCCTGTCAATCCAAATTCCCAGTTCCCTTTCTGCCTGGCTGCTCTCCAGCCACTCTGTGCCCAGCCTGTAGCGCTGCAGGGGTTGTTGTGGCCAAAGTGCAGGACCCAGCACTTGGCCTGGCTGAATCTCATCCCATTGGAATCAACCCATCTCTCCAGCTTGTCCAGGTCCCTCTGCAGAGCCCTCCTGCCTTCCAGCAGGTCGACACACCCCACAACTTGGTGTCTGCAAATTTGCTAATGGTGGACTCAATCCCCTCATCCAGATGATCAGTAAAGATGTGAAACAGGACTGGGCCCAGCACTGATCCCTGGGGGACACCACTGGTGACCGGTCACACACTGGATGCAGCCAGCTTTGCTGAAGTCCAGATAGACACATCCACAGCCTTTCCCTCATCAGCAGGCAGGTCACCTGATCATAAAAGAAGATCAGGTTGGTCAGACAGGACCTGCTCATCCTAAAATCATGCTGGCATTTTCTGCTTCCCCAGATTTGGTCTTCGGACTTATAGAATCTAAATAAAATTCAGTATAAATATATAATGGTTTATTATTTCCTTAAACTGTATTTAAATGCTACTTAGTCTGTATTGGTTGTTTTTCGCTTTTTCTGAGATGACTTCTTCTGTTTTCTGCCTTTTATGTCCTAAAGGGTAGGATTATGCCTGTAAAGAATGCATCTTGCTAACCTGCTGCTCTTCTACGTTTGTCAGTATTTCCTGGCATCAGTTATTTCCTTGACAAAAAACTCAGAAATTGAAGACTTCATTATCACTAGCCTAAACCATTTTGTGTTCCTTACCCATGGACCAATGAGACTTTTTGTTTGACTACTAGGCTGTAAAAAATGATAAGTTAGTCTTCTCCAGCCTCAAAATCCCAAATGTCTTTTCTGCAGGTTATTGGAAAAGCTCCAGAATACTTCACAGGAAGTATCCAGTTTTAATGAAATATCTTGACAACCATGCCCTTGAGAACAGTTATACTGGACCTACCCAGGACATTTCTTTCAGCAACTGAAACAGAGTGGAAAAGTTTCCTGACAGCTCTCTGCGAGTAAAAACATGAAATGATTCTGTGATGACAGCATTACAGTTCTTTCAACACAAAGGCAGATCCAGCTTGGTCCTGGCTGTCTACAGTGAAGGCTGGAGGATAGAAGAGCATGTTAATGGTGACTAGCTGTTCACACTAGTAGAGCTGGCTACAGAATTCAGAAATCTGTGAGCTTTTGTCTTAGAGTATATAAGTAGCAAGGTCAAGACTTAGGCTTCATTTCCTTGGTTCTGTATAAACTGCACCTTTATAGACTTACCTGTGAGACCTTTGAGCACCTTCAGTCCCAAATTGATATCTGTACCTAGGATATGGCCCTGCTTCCTTTATGGTTCACTGACTGATGAAAAAGGTCCCTGTGTACAATTCCCACTGCACAGTTAGCAAAAATCTCTGAGCCATGAATTTCTGTATTTATGTATAACCCAATAATCGTAAAAATTGACAAACAGTAAACCTAGAAATTGGGAATCTAGCAGAATTTGCAAACAAACATAAATCAAACAGAAACAAAAGGCATCACACAGCTGAATTGTTCCTTATCTCTGCAGAGGTATGTTTGGATCACAGATTATTTTCCAGAAATTTTTCTTCCTTCCTTTGATTAAGAAAGAAAATGTAAGGTTAAATTCTACAACTGCAACTGCTAATATGTTATTGTTGTGTCAGAGAAACACTTAGCATTCTGTATGTGATTTTGCTAATAATCATATTCTGTTCTCCAAATTTCCTTAATTCATGGTTTGTTGGGTTTTTGTTTGTTATCTATATCTATATAGCTGTCCCAATCAGTTGCACCCATTAGCCAAATCAATGTTATTGACTAGAACCAATTGTATTTTGGAACCTGTAAGAACAGAAAGCAGGAGATATCAGTGACAGATCATTATCTCTTTCCTAGCCCTTTTCTAAAGTATCATAAATACTTCTGTGTATCTCATTTCATGGTGACACTTTCTGAACTAATGTGACATTTTTTCATTTCAACCATAAGGTCTGTTTGACCTTATGAACTTTCAGTTTATAACATTTCACCAGCTGGATCCAATTCATTTACACAAACTTGAGCTTTCTGTTACTTCTTTATCAACCAGTCTCTTGAGAAAAAGAAATTGTATCTGTGTATCTATAGGTTCACACAGGAGGGGATGCACTTACACTTATAGACACACACATACCCCCCTCCCGCCACCACCTCCCCATGCACAAATTTAAGTGAGGAGTTATACTTCACTGTAAATTCATTTAGTACACTCTCACTGCCTCTATGAGTAGCTCAAGATTTTAACTGAGGCAACGGTTTTGACTTTCAGGGATTGAACATCTAAGTTGTTTTGCACATAATTAGCTAATGCAGCAAGGGTGCAGAACAGGTGCCTTCTCTCATGTGGCATCTGCTATCTTATCAGGCTGCAGCTCAGCTACTGAAGCTGGAAGATGTTTTGTAGTTTGGTAAAAGTCCAGCAGCTCCAAATGTCAAGGAAAAAAACCCAAACCAAAAGAAATATATTTATGAAATTATTTTTCTTTCACAGTAACACAGACTTTTGTAGCCATCAACTTCTCTGATATTTGTCTAATTTATTTGCTCCTTATTTCTGTGCATTGCCAGGCTCAGATGTTAATGAATTTGCCTGGTATAAGCTCTACACAGCACAGAAACATGATTCCCACTTTGTTGTGAAGAAACTGAGACATAAGTGACCTGCCAAAGGTTATACAGGGAGACTGAGGCAGAGCCAGAAATTCAACCCATAGCGATTGAATTTTCAGGCAGAGCTTTCATAGTAAGATGAGCCTTTCCTTTTTTCTGATCATATATGTTTTTTAAAAGTCAATGATTTCTCAGTAGAATGCCTAAGGTTAGAAACATAAATCTGTATTTGTGTGTGCTTTCATAAACATTTGCTTTTCAGCTGCTTCTTCAGCTGCTGACTTGCTGCTTGTTTTGAGATTTTTGTTGATGTTTTCTTTAAGCTGTAAAATATATTCTTTAAAGTGGTGATACCACTTGTAAAAATAGTCTTCCTATATTTTACTTTGAAATTTATAAGCTGGCACTTATATCAGTCTTGTGGAACAGCTTGTTTTCTGACTTTAAATGGGCAAACCAGTATGGATGTTCATAGAAATATCGTTGTCAAAAGCTTAAAGTGCATTAAAACTAGAAAAATTTCTTCCATTTTTTCTCACAGCTCGTAACCCTTTACAAGCACTGCAAAATTTTGTTATGCAGTCACTGAAGTTTTAATTATACTACCTGTATCCTTTTGATCTACTGAAAATTAATGGAAGACAACTGCCTTGTTACCTTTCTGAGTGAGACATAATTATGCTTCTTTCAGGAAGGCTGACTACCCTTAAATCAAGATATTTTCCCTTTTTTAAAAATGTCCCCATTTGATCTCTAAAAACTGGTACCTAATGCTTAACTAAAAAAGAAGTTACACTAACTGTTCTATAATCTCTGTAATACTCGTAGGATTTTGTCTTAATTATGGCATTAAACTGGTCCATTTTCAGTCTTCAGGGATTTCTGTTGAACAGATTCAATGATCTTTTTTTAAAAACTTCAACTAAAATTTTCACCAGTTAGTAACTACTATCACCTTAAGAAACCTTGGCTGTGACAGCATATGCCCTTATTCCTGGCCCATTTTACTACAATGAAATGTTTGAGGTTCTAAAGTCTTATTCTCTATGAACAGGAGACCCTATCACATGAATCAGCTGAAAAGTAAAGAACTTGAAAGGGATATGAAGACTAGATCAGTCACTGCTCTCTTATCCTGCTTTTTCGTGCACTTATTGTAACTGTAGAAAAATTCACTCTGCTCCTGGCTATTTGGTGCTATTCACAGCAGCTCTCAGTCAACAGGGCTGTCAAACTTTCTTGTACTCTGTGGGATAAGTTCTGAGGCTTCTTCATGAAATAGATGAAATTGCTCTCCTAGAGAATGTGTGCTTTGTTTTTTCCCCTAGAAATTTCAACCCAGTACAAACAACTTGGACTCAGAAACGATTTAAGGATCTTGACCATCGGTTTAGGGTTTCCAGATATTCAGCGTCTCAAGTGAAGTTGTGCCCAAGCCAGCTGAGTCACCAGATGTTTGTAAATGCTACCCTTGTCAGCACAACTGCTGTGTGTAACGAAGATAACTCATGTGCTGAAGATATTTGCAAAAGAACAGAAATATAGAAATCCCCAGACAGATATAAAAACTACCCTGTGTCCTGACAATTCATACTTCAGATGACACAGAAGGGACTGGCACATTATCAGATAACAAAGTTGGAAGGAGGGTTGGTGATACTGAAGCAGACATAATGTAAATGGTCTTGACACTGATGGAGCAATTCTGCATGGAAGCTGATCCTGATCTTCTTTTTGTGTCAAGTTCAATAAACCAGTGATGTATTTTTCGTCAAAATGACAATAAAATACAATCATTGGGTAGCGGTAGCTGACTTTCTGATTATTTATTCTCTCACCAACTTTTATATTATCTGGAAATGGCTGGGGAGAGACTTTTATGCTCATCAGTGTTGTTAAAATATTAAATATCTTCTAGCCATTGAACTTTGTATGTTTAAAAATGTAATTAATTATTAAATAATAGTGTATTTAAGATATCACATTTAAAAGATGCATCATGGAAGTTATGTTCAATTTGATGAGCTTTATAGTAGAAATACCCTTGGACAAAATTATCACCTGCAGTGCTACTCATAATATATATACAGATTGTCATTTTAGTTATGAGTCTGGCCTTTGAATAGAAAACTGACACCCCTGCTTCTCCACCAGCTCTATTGGATAATCGAGCTCTTAGATTCTCATTATTTTCACTACTGTTGTTTTTCTTGTTATTATTTCTGGAATTAAAGCTGTATTAGTTCTTCAGAATTAGGACTACCTGCCTTTCTAACAGCCTAAAGTGACCTAATTATGAATGCATTTCAGCTGGCACTTTCAAAGCAGAGAAGCAGGAGGCAGGGGCTATTCCAGAGAGACCAGTGTTCAGTTCTGGCACAATTACATTTTCTATGAAACCCTGATGGTGACAGCTGTGGGTGGAGACCAAGACTCCAGATTCCAAAAGCTGACAAAATTCAAACCTAAGTTTCCAGCTTCTGGAATATGCTTTTTTTCATCTCTCTGTTGGAAGTGAGCTGAGGGCAGGACTGTTTGGAAGTTGCTGGGAGCAGGAGAGAAAGCCCAGCTTTCACATCTGAACTGAAGAATTCAGATGAGCAAGTGGATCCTTTAAAAACTTGGCTTATAGAGGGAAATTAGAAAAAAAAAATCTGTTCAGTATTAAACTGAACAGGTCCACTTCAGGTAAATTATTCTTATTTCCAATAAGAAGGGATGAGATTTTGTAGTCTCCTGTGTTCCTAACTGAGAAAGCAGAATAATTGTGTTGGTGGGCTTCTACCCTCATTCACACAAACACAAGTGTGAAGAATCCAGCCAGTCTCTTCAGAGAGCACAAACTGACACAGATTCTTGGGATTATGTGGTGCATAATCTACTTGGCAAAGGTAACCTGCTGAAAAAGCAAACACAAAATGCAACACACAATATGTGTCTTTTTTTCCATTTTTTTTCCATTAATCAGGGAATATATGTCCTGGTTTATTCATCAGGTGATTTTCTCTATTGTTTTCTATCTGCCATATACCTGTAAAAAGCCTTTTTGATTCCTCTTAAATACTTTGTCTGACATTAAATAGTTTTGCTTATTCCCAGCTCATATATTCTACCCTCCCATATGACAACTGATTTATTTTATTCTTGTTTCCTATATTGAATATAACCTTTTCATACTTACAGCCACAGATTTTTACTGCTATTTCTTGTCAAATTACATCTGTGATTGCTTCTATATATTCTTTCCTTTCAAAGAAACTAGTGCCTTTTTTCTATTCCTTTTTTCTTCAGTTTTTTTTTAACATGACTTTTTATTCTGTGATACAGAAGTTGTTTATCCTTCCAAGATTCAAGCTACAGGATTATAGTAATGATTCATTTGAACAGTTCAAGTTAGTTAGCTCCATGCATAAAATTTCTCATCCACAAGCTTTGCAGATTCCCTTGCCTCCTGCAGCCTGACAAGTTCCCTGCCTTGGAGATGTGAAATAATCCTTACATGAAAGGCATGCATGAACTGTACCTGAGTAAAATCAGTGCGGGTCAGGAGTCACAGCTTTCTCCCATATACCTGTAAAAAGCCTTTTTGATTCCTCTTGATGCTTGCTTTAGAGAAGCTCAGAATGTATGCAGACACCTCCCTTCATTTGAAACTCTGCACTGACAACTGGAATAAGCTTCTTTTAAAGTGGTTAATTTCTCCTATATTTTGACTAGGAGGGTAAGAATCTTTGTTGGTTATGCTCACAGTACCTTTGGCTTGACATACAGAGCTGCCTTTTCTGCCCCCATGGAAATTTGGTAAGTCGTCAAGCAAGAAACACAGGAAAAGTGCAAGATTTCTCTCATATGAGAAGTCTGAGCAATTAAGTACCTACTGCTTTACAAAAAGGCATAAGCCCAGCACCCAAAAGTCATTTAATCCCTTCCCTTATGCAAACACACAGAAATATATGTGAACAAACAGACTCTTACCAAAACAAGAGATTTTTTAAACAGCCTTAGAATGAGACAGTGAAGACCCATGCCAGATGTCGGTCTCCCAGGCAGAGGGAGCTTAGATGTGATGGGGATGAGCTCTGGAGACTGAAAAAAGAGCAGGTGCACATGAAAGATTTAGAATAAGGCTTGCTCTGCTTGTGTGCATACAGAAAGGATAGGTAGCAAGGGAGAGACCTGCTTTACATCCTGAAGAAGAGGAGAGCAGCCTCCTCAGGAAGCAAACCTTTCTACAGAGTGATGGGCCAAGGTGCATCAGTGGACAAACCTGCTTTGCCCTTGCTCTCCCACCACTGCAGATTTTGGTTCCTGCAGCAAAGCCAAGCCCTTCTTCCAGCTGGAAAGTGTAGACCAACCCAGGAAGCTGCACTGAGGCTGCTTGGCTCTTCACCAATTTCAACTATTTGGTACGAGTCAGCACCATCTACAACCGCCCCCAGTACAGAGATTGGATTAGTCATTATTCTGGATTTGTGTTTCCTTTTGGTAGAGATTATGGGGAACCTAATGATGCACAACTCAGAGTGGGAAGGTGATGGGATAGATTAGGCAGAGGAACAGGAGGAGAATGGCTGCACATATGTTCCCACAGGTACAATGTCGATTGCCCAGAGAGGGTTCTGTTGGTTGCCTGCAGTACTCACGGCATGGCGGTTTAACACCAAAGGAGTTTTCCCAATCTGAGTGCAATCAGAAAATTTGCTGGGATGCACTGGCTGGATATGCTAGGACCCAAATCAATACAGACAAAGCATATTTACTACACAGACCTAGCCTGCCTTTGAGGATACATTACTTTGAACAATGGCTCCAGTACTGTCATGCTTCTCTCTTTTCCACACCTGAAAGTTTCCTCTGGTCTCTACAGGATCACAAATTTTGCTTTACAAGGGCTGCCTCCCACTTATTTTGCTATACATGGAGCAGAGAGTGTCTCTTAAATTAAAGGCTTTGGTATTTAATTTCTGTGAGCTCTGATTCTGTCCTGGGTTTGACTTTCATTTACGTGGGAGAAAATTGTCTCCTTCTATGTTCTCAGAATGTGGTTCCAAAAAGCTGCAGCAGAAAACCTGGAATTAATTGAATACAAAGTGCTACTACACCTTCAGCTTGATTACACACAGCTGTACAAGTTCAAAGGTCGTTAGATCTATTGAATTTTAACTAAAAGTAACAAAAAAGAAATGAAATGAGATCACCAGTGTTACTCAAACAAATTCTAATACTTTTTTTGTAATGCATTACTAGGTTTTAAGATTCCTCGGTGGCTTATAGAGTAGTTCCAGCACTCAACCATTTGACCAGCCACAGTGCTTAGGTTTTCCTATACTATGTGAACATGTAAAATGTCAGCCCTGTAATTCACTATTCAGAGATGAAACACTGCACAGTACCTGATCTCATCTCTCAGCTGGAAACAGTGTTGGTTTCGCTGTGCAGGCTGCCAGGGTGTTCATAAACTTAGGTGGTTTTAAGTTGGCTGCTAACTTGCAGACCTAGAGCTTGGTTTCAAACATGAGATTTTGAAGTTCAAGGTGTTACTCAAGGACATTTGGGGTAACTGGGGATCATTTTTGAAATGTCTAAACTTTGTTTCACCGCCTCACAGGATCTGTAAACCAGGAGTAGCTGCTAGGTTACCTTTACCATGAGTAAGTGCCTTCTAAGAATTCAGCAACCAATACAGTCTATGTCAGACATACCAGTATAGCCACTTACCTCCCCAAGAGTTTGTGGTGTCCATCCATTAGGCCATACGAGATCAGCTGGTGCTGACAAAGCCTAGCAAAGAGTCCTAGCACACAACCTTAATTTGCCAACAGTTCTGTTTTGTATTTGATCCCCAAAATGTCTACCTTACATTCCAGAGTTTCCTCAGCTTGGGGGAATTTCACTGCTTATATATTCAGAATATCCTAATCATGGTGCAAGTGGCAACAGTGTTTAGATGTAACTCAGTCCACTTTTGAGGTTGAAGAAGAAAGCTGTCATGCAGAGTCTTGTAGGCTTACACTTTGAAACAACCAGGAAGAGAAGGTATCTTCAATTTTAACCTACTTCTATGATTATTTTTACTCTTTTATGCAACATAAAAATGCTTTGCCACTACTGTTATTTATCAAGTAACTTAGCATTTTGTGCAATTGTTATTCTAATCCATTAAAATCAATTGAAAATAGAAATCTGAATTGTTTAGGCAGCTCCAAGGTTTTACAAGGTGTCTGCATGGCTATATTCTGGATTTTTTTTAATACCTAAGGGTCGAAAGTGGAAGTGAACATGACAGCTATGAAATAGTCAACTCCAGTCTTCAATTTACAACATTTTAAAATAAAGCCCGTGTGGCTTTGCAAAGGAAACTTTGGTGGATCTTGAATATAAATGAATTTGTATAACTATCTGTGCTTGCTCCCCTTTTGTTATCAGTGGATAGGATGGCAGACTATTGTACCAGGGCAGACCACATGCATACAGGTGGCAATTTTAGAGTCCAGAATGGAAACATAGTCAGACTTTTTACCTAATCAGCACTGAGTGCAAGTTTCTCCTCCAGTTAATCCTTAGGGCACCTCAGAGCAAATTGATTTAAATGAGCCTGAAGGTGTAACTGCCCATGGTATAGGATATGCATTGCTAATTACTACTGATGGCAATGATAATTACTTGTGGCTACCTCTTAGAAGACTGGCCTTACTATTCACTTAAAAAAAAAAAAAAAAAAGAAGATATTATTATTTCCTTTATCTCTCTGATGCAGGCTGGCTATTTCAATGCATACCAAATATGGAATTTTTTTCTAAGACAAATGATGTTTTCACTTCACCAACCTTATAGGTCTGGGCTGCTTCTTTGCAAGGCACTATGATGCACCACAGCCATCCAGAGTAAAAAGGCTTTTTTCAGTTCCTATAGAGCTGTTATTACTTGTGGAGCTACACTGAGGAGCTTGAAACAACTGGAGCGATTTCTTGAAGATGAAGTTAGTAATAGTGCTGCTACTGGTTTCACCTCTTACGAAATGTTTATCATTTTTTTCATATAGTAGGGAATTGTAAATTAGTTCTTCTGTCTCCGTGGGTTTGGAATAGAAGCAATGCCTTCACAGTTCAGTGAAGTGGAAAGTCTTTCATCAGTAGAAAATCAGCCAAGGAATTGGATGGCAAGGGCCTCATACATTACAAAACAGTTGTTTGCAATTAAGTAAGATGTGTATGATTCTGTCATGTTTCTTTTTGGTTATTTAATCAGCCTGAGGCATAACATTAGGTGGCTTGAAGTAGCATTGTTTCCTTGTCATATCCTATGCTTTGCTGTGCATTATGTGTACAGTATCTGTACTGCATCAAAGGACTTCAGTATGTTCAAAATATAGATGTTTCAAATCCTGATCAATAATCAGGACATTTTCACAGAAGCATTAACCTTGTAGAGTAGTGATCACTGGTGCTGAGGGGATATTATTTTGAAAGTTGTTAGAGGGAATCATCTAGAAATCATAAGGACATCAGCAGAATTAAATCCCTTATACCACAACCTTTCTCTGTGGTCACAGTGGCAAAGACTGTGACAACTCTGCTGATGTTTCATTTTCTGTCTTACAAGACATGCATTTCAGGGAGAGTTTTGGATCACTGTGCATCATGAGGGAGAACTTTGAAACTGATAAGAAGTTGAATGGAGTCAAAGCTGAACTGAAAGTAAGCTAATCATAAACTAAAAAGAGTCCAGTAGTTTGGTCACCATCAGCTCCTAAAGTCATGCTACTGCCAGTTTTAATAGGGATCTCAGAACAGCAGGTAATCTTATTTACCATATGCTAAGCACGGTGCAGCAGATGGACGATGGCATTCTAGTCTTTTCTGTGCTTTCCTTGCACTTGTCAATTCAAGCCCTGGGAAAAAGGCTGGTATCCAGATTGATAACACATGGATGTTCTCTAAGGGCTTGACTCTTTCATCAGTGCACTATTGCAGAAAGAACTGAAAATCCTTTCTCTATAAATGCAAATGCAGTTAGGAGTGGCTGGTAGTTCTGAAGATGGTTTATTATGTCTCTCAGAATTGTCAGGCTTTAAAAAACAGATTAGCCAAAACTGATTAGCTGGTAGAAGAATGCCACAGATTATCACATGTAAAGTATTTCCTCAAAAAGACTCATAAACAAAGGAAAAATCAACTTAAAGGTAGTGATGATGGTTAGCCTGGGCACATCCCTATTTCAATAACATACATGAGCCTTCAGTAACAAAATTAGGTCTTTATAAGACAATCTGAGAATCAATAAATCTATATTTTTAAGTTTTAAAATATTTTTTTATCCTCTGTGAAGTAAATCTTACCTAACAGACTCTAAACAGTGACACTAAAGTAGAAGATTAACAGCAGGATAGCTGACTAGCCAGTCACTGTCCTTGGAGTTGATGGGTACAATAACAAAAAATATGTGAGATTACCATTAGAATGTTTTTAAAGCATTTACCTGAAGTCCTTTTTTCTGCAAACAAGCTCTTTCAAAAGTAAAATTTACCATTATTTATTCTATTTCTGCAGTCTTTTACAAATCTGAGAACCAAGTCTGCTTAGGGATAAGTATTAAGTAGTGTGGTAAGTATTTTTTTTAAGAAACTAAAAAAAAACAATCCATAGCATTTTCAAAATGAACTAGGAAGGAAAACTTCTATTACCATATCATTATATTAGTTAAACATATTTTAAAGGTACTAATTTCTCTGATTAATTTTATACATGTATCCTTGATAACTGGTGGCAAAAGAGGGTTTAGAGCAGACCTTGGGAACACATTTTCAGTGGGTTCAAGGGTTTTCTGGCTAAGTACACCGAAGAGGAAGGCACTAAATGCTGCTGCATCTGAAGACTATTCTCTCCCACTAGAGACTGCAAATCATCAGAGCCTGGAACTGTCTTCATGCTTTCTTTATGTCCTGCCTGAAGCATTATCTATTGGCTGCTTCTAGTGACAGATCCTGGTTTGGAAAGACCTTTGCTCAGATCCAGTACAGTTTTAGTGACATTACTTTTTTTTTTTAGACAGGTTAGTCTTCTCTCTACCTAGTGAACTGAAGCAGCTCCATGAGGAAGGAGCAGGTAAGCATGAGAGCAAAGGCAAGGGAAACTGCACATGGTGTGAGGAGGGAGGGAGGCTGGGACCTTGGCAGGCATGAGCTGGGTTGACTTAAATTACCATGGGATTGTAGACTCTTTCTACAAACCTGGATTTCTAAAGTCATTTTTACACAGGAAAGAAATAGCATTTTGTCCCATTTTAAATGAAAGCAGAGATAGGAGTCCCTATAACATTCAACTCCTCACCTCTTCTTCATGAAGAAGGGTCTTTTGTGAACTTCCTGGTCTTTACAGGCTTCTCAGTCACTGTTCCAAAACTAGCAGCAGTCATTTGTAGGAGTCATTAACAAATGATGCTTCTGGATGATCCTTGCTTCAGCATTAGGTGCTTTAAGAGAAGCTGGGTCTTGAACATTTTCAAGTAGGTATTAAAAATCCCTTCCAGTGTTGGCTCTGACCTTGTCCTTCTCCAAGGAAACAGATAATTCATTTCAGTGATATGTTGTTGCTGGAAGAGTCTCTAGTACTGCTAAAATGTCAGTGGGATTTATCAGTTAAACTGAAAGCAAACACCTTTTGTTAGAGCACTCAACCCTACTACATGAGAGATAAACCAGTTGCATGTGTGAAACCATGTCTGCAAAATAAATGGATGCAATGACTTCAGCATTACAGCATTACAGTTTAGCTGTAAGTTTATTCCATCAAACTGAAAATGGCTGGAAAAAAAAATTGTGGAATTCAGAAAAGCCTCAAATTCTTGAAATTTCCGAGCTTAGCATCTTAGGCAGGTACATGATCCAAGTAGTAAACTCTCATCTGTTATGAAAATTCATTTGAAAGCTTCACACAAACCATCTCACAGTAATTTTATTGGAGTTTTATTCTCTCAGTGTTGCTAACGTTTGATTGTTGGGAGTAAAATAGATCTAGCTTGATAATAAATTATTTCAACAGGACTCATTTATATCAGGGAGTCTGTATTGAGGACAGGGAAATTTTCTCTAAAACTTGACTGTCATGTGTTTGTGGGTTGACCAAACTTTTGCTTCTGTTTTCTTCAAATTATGGTCTTGTAAGGTGATAGAAAGGCTACACAAAAGGAGAAAAAAAACTCCTAATGATTTTCTGGAAGAGCCCAGCACCTGGGGAGACATTCTCAGAAACTGATAAGAGAATTA
This sequence comes from Pyrocephalus nanus, assembly GCA_038380795.1. Taxonomy (NCBI): domain Eukaryota; kingdom Metazoa; phylum Chordata; class Aves; order Passeriformes; family Tyrannidae; genus Pyrocephalus; species Pyrocephalus nanus. Next base: position 48,198,713 of record CM076260.1, read on the forward strand.
AATGAAGAAATGAGTGATATGGAGATAACATAGCCTTTTTTCTCAAACATCTTGCCAGACAGAATCACAGGAAAATGACCCTTGGGCCCATGTCATCTCTCTATCACCACAAAATGAGTTTATTTACTATAGCCACTCAAACTTCCTAAGACAAAAGGTATGAAAAGAGATTGGACCTAAGTAAAAATGGGGGAGAAGTTCCATCAACTCTGCAGAGGTAACTGGTGAGTTACCTTGTCTCCTTCCACTTCTGGGGACACCTGGAAGGTGAGATGTATCTTATGCATGCTAGTTACTTGTTTCTAAATAAATAGAGCTTACTTTTGCTTCACAGTATTCTTAGTACATTATTTTACTTTAAAGTTTTTTTGCTTTTGTTTCTTCATAGTGTTCTTAGTGTTTTGCTTTAGAGTGTGTGCTTACATCTTGCTTTATTGCTATTACTACATAGTTTATGTGTAACTTTTGCAGTTAGACTCTATTCCACAATGAACCCTATAAATTGTCATAAATACATATTAATAAATGTGTTATTTTATGAACTGTTAGAGTGAGTCCATTTTTAGTTGCTGACAGATTTATTGACAGCAAAATAACTCCTAGGAGAAACTTGCTGAGGGGTTTCCCTATCACCATTAAGTGCAGTCCCTACATAAAAGGTGTCAAATGTCCTGTGTCAGTGAATCCGTTGAGCAAAGGGTCTTCTCTTAATGAGATGCTAACAGAGTGTTTTGGACATTAAAAGGCTTTGATCCCCTGGGGGGGGCGGGACACACTGATAGACAAAAAATACAATAATACAGGTTGGAGAGAAGATTCTTCTTTTTTTCCCCTTTTAGCAGGACAGGTCTACATTTTGGTCTTACATATAACTCAAATAAAAAAGAAGAAGCAATATAAGTTAAATCTTTACCATGTACATTCAGATACAAATCTTTTGCATTCACTCAACAGCTCTCTATTTATTCCTAAGGAATGTGCTATAAGTAATACAATAAGTAAATCATAATTATCATAAGTAATGATAATTTGGATATGAAGAGAATTTAAAAAATAAGCATCTATGAAACAAATTTTAATGACTTTATTGCCCAAGATTATGGATTTATGTCTTGCTGTAGAGAATGCCATGCAAGAAACATTGCTTGCTGTGAGCTTGTTGAAAAGAACGTCACTAAATTATTTTTGCAGGAACTTTACCTGCTATGGACCTTGTACTGTTATATCCTCTGCCACTGTGCTGAGGTCAGCCAGGATGGGAAAAAGAAAGGCTTCTCCAAGTTACTTCCTCATCTTCTCCACTCACAGGGTTCCAGTAAGTTGCACAGGCTGCCAACATGAATCAGGTCAGCTATTCAGGGAGTAAATATGTGCACTGTAGTGCTTCCACTGCTTGGGTTTGAACAGTGACAGAACTGGCTTGTAACACTGGGCTTGGACTTTTCCTGTGGTCTGTGTAACACTGAATCGATGGGCACTACCTAATAAGAACTTAATGATAGAGAGAGATCTTCACAGCATCACAGAATAGTTGAGGTTGGAAAGGAGGTTTAACGTCCTTGCTCCAGCAGGGACACCCAGAGCCCAGAACAATGTGCTTTTGAATATCTCCAGTGGTGGAAAATCTGCAACATCTCTGGGCAGCCCATGCCAGTGTTTAATCACCCTTACAGTAAAAAAATGTTTCCTGGTGTTCAGATGGTGTTCCTGTGCTTTCAGTTTGCGGCCATTGCCTCTTAAAAATATGGGACTACTATGATAAAATATGGTGCTAAAAATGATGTATCTCCTGTATTCTTAGACATCTTGGCAAAAAAAAGGGAAAACCCCATTAAAATAGGGCAAATGCATTTTCATCATGCTTATTCTGCTTTTCTGAAGAAAATGCAGTATAGTGGGCTAAAAGTAAATGAATTGCTGATCTCCAAATTACAGTCCTTTATTTACCTATATACTGATTTCTGAAAATACAATTTAAAATTCATCTCCAATAATCCTTTATGCTGCAAATTGTTGCTCTATGTAGTTTAAATAGCAGCTGGGAAAATCTCATAAAAATGCACAGAAATATTAGCAGTTTTAATCCAAACATTTATCAGAGCTGTGAGCCTGTAATTTTAGAGTACAGAAAATATTAAAGACACAACGTCTTCAGAGAACTTCAATGCCATAAGTTAACAGCTGCAACTTCATATAGCTGTGCATCGCCCTGCAATCATAAACTCAAGTTAAGAATGCTCTTCCCAGTCTGAACACTCATGATCAATTTGAATATAAATGATTCACTCAGGCAAAGCAATGAAGCTGAAATGAATTATTCACAAATTGCTCCTGAAGAGGTAAATACCATAAGGTCAGAACTTCCCAAACTGGTTATGAATAGTGCAGCAAAATTCCCATTAACCTAGGAGTATGTTTTGGGTGGTGTGTTGTATCTATGTATTAAGAACCAGTTTTGAAATTTTCTCTTCACTGGGTTATGTCAAATAGAGTTGAGGATGTTGCACTGAAGGCTCAGTGAAAGTGAATCAGTCTCTTGCTCTTTTCCTCTTCTTAATACATTGAAATACCTCTGAACCCTCTTTCCTCCCCTGCTGTTCCTTACTATTCCTCTGTGCATTTTTGAACCACATTTATTTAAGATATCACCTAAATTTATCCATGCCTCTCCAAAATTGCAAATGATAATCTGGAGTTAAGCCAGCTGTCTTTAACGGGAATGTGCATAGTTGTGCCTCTTATATCACAGTCTCTGTGAGTCTTCTGATCAGTGCAGAGAAATTAATTTCAAATGCATATTTCATGCTTGGAGGTAACTTTGACCTAACTTGTCCTTTTCATTGAAAATACATCTCAGCCTTCAGACATAGTTTGTAACCACAACTGTATGAAGTCAGTATCACCCAAAGCATCTGGAATCTGTCTGCCCACCTGAAGACGATGAAAAAGTTAAATTGGATAAGATCTCCGTGTTGAACACTATTAGGTAAGTTAAATATCTCAGTCTTTTTGTCTGGAAGTGTCTAGGATAAATGGCTCTCATACTTCATACAGAAAAACAGCAGCTACTGCTGAAAATTCCACATATGCTCTGCAGTGTTGTGTTGGCAGGGCTCCGAAGCAGCATGAAGAAAGGGCACATTGCTCACAGTGCTAGCACATATGATTAAAGATACAGCAAGACAGGCAGCAATCTCTCACAAGAGTTTTAAAAACCACTTATTTAGAAAAACCAATGCTTCCAGATCACTGAACAAAATAAACAGCCCACAGGGAACACTTGATCTTATTATAATCTGAACTCCCAGCCACTCTGCTACCACAGCTCAGAATATTCAGATGTTCTAGATACCTTCCAAAATCTGTATCCCCATCAATGGTGATTTTAAAGTAGTTGGGATTTTGGTGTTGGTTTTGGCTTGGTCTTGCAAAGTATAAAGCATGAAAATACTAATTTCCTGAACTAATTTCTTGTTACTCATTCAATGGAAACATGTGCTGTACGTTTATACCAGTACTAACAATACCGTAGGTGTTTTCTGGAGCAGGTGCATGCGTAAACAGATGAAAGCAAAGGTATCACAACCAGAGTCTTCTTTGATTTCTGAAGCATCACCACCTCTTGGTAGTGAAATCTCTATAACCCTGTTTCTAGTTTTATCTGTCTGTTATTTTGGTTTAAATGAGGGTTTTGCTTTTTTGATATACCTGGTTACAGCAGGCTTTTACTGTCATTCTTTAACCTCACGGGCTACTGCATCTGAATTAATTTTAGCAAAGTGCTGCAACAGAACAGCAATAATGTTCTTTGAGGTGTGCATTACACCAGATTCCTAGATGGATGAGTTTTTTAATAAACTCTGCTTCACCACATGTATCAGTATTCTCAAATGTCTAGAAACTAAATTTACAAGTGTAACTCTCTCACACACAAGAATATGATCTAAGGGATCACACTGATGTACATCAAGCAAAGGTGAAAAGCTTTTGCACATATAGGTAATTTTAATCCATTCCATTTTTAAATACCACAATAAATTTAATTTTCACAATAAATTAAATAGCCATATTCAGTTTACAAAATAGAATTACTTAGTGTGAAACCAGTATTTACAAACATTGTACACTATGTACACAATGTTTAGCTTTGCCGACACACAAGGATAGAGAAAAAATCATTTGACTTTTTTTTTTTGACACATGATTGACATGCTACAAGTGACACGATGGTCCATACAATAAAACAATAGTGCAAACTCACCACAGGAACTCTAAAACAATGTAGCTTGTATGAGATAAGATATTAATTTAAAATAATAAGAAAATAGTACTATTCACTCTCATTGTAAAAATTCAGCACTGTGTTTAAAGGGTCAGCATTCCTTTAGCAATACACATACCAAATATAGCCTCAGGATTATGCTCTCTCACAGCGTTACAGACTTTTGACAAGAATTTTAATGGCATAAACTAATGTTTTGCTTGGATCAATAGGTATGTCACATAAACACATCACTAACTGAGAGGAACACTGACCCTTTTAACAGTGTCTGACTTTGTTTCCCTAAATACCTCCTCTTCCTTTATTATTATATCTTAAAAGATGCAACTATATTGACAGTAAATTTATGTTAGTTACTACTCTGTAGAAAAAAATCGATCCCACTGTATATTTGGTCACACACTGCATTATGTACACGTATGCATGAAAAAAAGTTACTTTGCTAGCCATGTCTATGAAAAGTGCATATTTTATCAGAGACATCTATTGCATGTCTCAGGTGCAACAGAAGTATGAAGTTTAGTTTAGGGCCAGTTAAATGTCCTCCCAGTGATCTGGTAAAATTTTTGATTAAAAGGATGAAAGAACTTGCGTAATTTGGTAATGACAGAGGTATCCACCTCTGGATGAATGCGTCCCTTGCTACCCGCCAGGCACTTGTTAAAGACAATGTTAAATCGCAAGCAGTAAAACCCTCTGGTGGCATTGAAGTATAAATTGTACTGACTTATCCTTGGAGGAAGATTTAGGAACTTCTCAACCAGCTGGAGTTCTGGCAGTGGTTCTGTGATGAGCCGGTCTCCATCCACGATATGAAACTGCTCAATTGGGAAGTATTTTAACCACCTCTCCAGATGTTTTGTGTAGATGCTGGTTCTCACAGCCTTATACTTAGTGTTCACTTCGCAGGTATTAGGATCAATAGCCAGCTTCTCAAATTTGTAGTAAGTTTTGTTCTTTCTTTCCTTGCCTTCCAGCACCTGAGTGTAATCAGAAATTGCTCTTGTGGTAGGTTCCCTGACAATGATCAATAATTTGATAGATGAGTTCATTTTGTAAATCCTTTCAGGTACTTCCTCTGTGATAAAATACGCGGGGCTTTTCTCAATTGTTATTTGATGAGGGTAAGAAAAAGGCATTTTTTTCCGGTACCACTCAATTCCCTTGGCATAGTTTTCATCATTGTCAAAGAAGTGAATCTCTTGAGAAGCTTTGACCACTGTAGGGTGAAGGTTCAGCATCTCCAGTAGTGCTCGGGTGCCTCCTTTTCGCACCCCAATGATAATGGCCTTAGGAAGCTGCTGAACCAGATTGTGAAGTCGTATTTGTTCCTTGGTGGCATTGCCCTTTCGAAATTCATGGAGCAGACCTCGCTTGAACTGCAGAGCTCGCAGAGGGATTTCGTCCTGGCCACGGGTTCCAAAACGACCATCGATGGGGCAGAGGGGCTGCAGTCTGCGAGTGAAACAAGAGGTATTTGTAAAAAGTGGACATCTCTCAAGGCAAGTTTTTTGCATAAGGTAATCATGCTCTTGGAAACCTTTCCCAGTGCAATGTGATGTGCTCATCTTTCAACTTTTATTTTACTCTGCCAGTGATTAAATATTTTGCATTTTTTTATTATTTAATCTGGTATTGTGCTCTGATTTAGCTGGGTAACTCCTAATTCCACCCTTCTGCTCTCCGCCAGCATAGGCACTAGGATTACTGTTCTTGGGTCTTCTTGAATATCACCTAACTTCATACATTCTTCATTACTTTCTGATTGATTTTGCATTTTTTAAAGCATTCTAAGATGAATTATATTTGGTCATTTTGATCTGAAAATCCAGATCATTTAATTCATCTCTTTCCCTCGCTTTTCCTATTCTAGCCTGAATTCTTTCCTGTGCATTCCATTGTGTTGATCCAGAGTTGGGCTTTTTAGTGAGGACGACCAAAAGGGATGAAAAACAGCTTTCTAGTCATAATTTTTCAATATTTCTCTTTCTCTTTAGAAGTGTTTTCCCTGCCAATGAGAATCAGAAAGTCCTAGGTTCTAAATCAAACATAATTTACAAGGCACAAAAAGAATGGCAAGTAAAGTTTTTAAAAATCCATCTATTGCATTATTACCTCAATGATTTTCTTATCCTCACTTCTGCTGAACCTCACTTTGTGCCTTATTCTTTCTTCTTTTGCACCTGTATTTCTGGCTATTCTTTTATATTCACCTACGATTATTTCCCCTCTTATCTACTTCTGTAATGCTTCCTTCTTATATCTGATGCCACTGAATCCAAGAAATGACTCAATAAAAAAAAAAATGCTAAAATTTTACTACTACAGAACCTTGAATAAACCCTCACCTCCACTCTCAATTCAGAGCTTTGGACATTATACCATCCAAATATTTAACTGAAGATTAATATTGGCATGTAGAGAGAGTTTCCAAGGTCATACAGAAAAATACTATTACTAATTTTGTGGAGCCATGCTCTCTAAAATTAAGGATATGTATGAACAAAAGTTGCCTGGGCAATTTTGGTGTGAGCTTGCTGTGCATATATATTATGATATAGTTCTTAAATTACACGGATGCATGCTATTATTTTTCACAGGACCCCTGCCTTAGCCAGGATACCAGATGGGCAATGCTCATTAATAACTGTTTAGGTATTCAGTATTTATTCTGGTTTCTCAGCATGTGGTCCTTCACTCATTTTCTATATATTATTCAAACCCTGCTTTCAGGACATAATTATTTATTTCTTTATGGCTTTTCCATCCATCACTGCTTGTTAGGGTCTCTAATTTGACACTGATGCTAGGACAATGGATGGTTGGGACAAAGTAAGTTTGATCTCCCTGGCTGACCTGCTAGATATTTCTTTGATGATCCAGGTGCCAAGAGATATAGCCTGCCTGGACAGAGACATAAAAACAACCTAGATGACATTGCTGGGTTTACATGAGCTCTAGCTAAGTCCTGCAGACTAATTAGAAAGTGTGATGAGGAGTGAGTTCCTGTTATGTCTTTTTTTCAAGTTTCTAGTTTCTTCTTTCCCTTTGCTCTCTGTGATTTACTGAACAAGCCCGACTTGGTGGCAAAGATTGAATCATTCAAATGCTGATGCAAACTGCCCATATGAAAAAAAAAAAAAAATCTTTACTTAACAATGGTACAATTTCCTCCGATGTGGTGTGGCTGGTGAGAGTATTTCTGCATCAGCAGGCGGCAGTTAAAAGTGTAAGAAACAGAAGCTGCAATTGCTATCTCTGTTCTTCTCTTCCCTCTCCTTCTGTGTATTTGTTATTTGTTTTCAAGCAAAGAGGATTCCACAACAGCAGTTCCAGACCCATCTCAACTAATTTTATCTCTTGCTCAAAAAGACAGCTAGCACTGCCTTCACTGTAACACAACAGCTTGTCAAACAGGGTGGTTTCCTTTAAAAGTAAATAAATACTCAAGATATCCTCTAGCCTAAGGGAAAAGATTGGATGTTGTTAAAACTCCTTCCTCAACACTTAACATTTCAGGTTTTTTTACTCTTTCCTCCTTCTTCTCTTTTCTTCTCTCTAAATAATAAAAAAAAATAACTCTTAAAAGATCTTGGAAGTGGTGGTTATAGGCAGATCTTGGTAGTTGAATACCATCACTATTTACTGTTATATTGCAACATGCTAAGATTGTTAATTCTGAGTAATTTTTCCATTCAATAACAGTCCTTTGCTAAGAAAGAGTATATGACATTTATTATATCACTGAATTCCCTCCCAAAACAGACGATTTGTCAAGCTGCTACAGTAAAACTTCACAAACATTCTTCTTGAGAAAACCTACTATAGAACAATCCATCTCAGGGAACTGTATTTCTGAAAAATTTCAAAACACTGAAAATAAGTCCGGGCAATCTTAATGAGCTGTCTCTTCCCATCCGGAATACTTGATATTTTTCTTCCAATGGAGATGTCACAGCAGCAAAAGATTATAAGCCTAGTTCCAGCAGGAGTAGTTTGCACTCAGGTGTGGATGCTCCAGGTACTGCCAATGAGGAAGTCAGGTAACTCAAAGACTGATCCAGTTATTCTCATAATTGCCAGGTACAGAATCTATTTGGGCTTCCACACGCGAAACAGCTCCATGCACTCAGGAGCTGACTTACAGTGGCCTGCTCTGGAGGGAAGTGCTCAGCTTATCAGACTTTATGATTCAATGAATCAGATAAGCTAGTAGTAATTTCCCTTCGGGCCTAAGAAAACTCAAGACACTACCATTGAAGAGCCTAATCTGAGGCTATTAAAGATGAGCCATCCCCAGCTCTCTTGTTCAAATCAGATCAGCATAAATTAAGCATAAATGAATCTGGATTTCTTCCTGAACAATTAGTTATTCCAAAGTCTATTGGAGCCACTTAGCATCCTTTTACTGACAGATTCAACAATGATGAGGCAGAAGAATAATTCATCTGTGTCTCGTCCTTTCCAGTACTTTCTCTCTCTGTTTCATAAAAAGTCCATACACAGGACTGCTTTTTAGCAATGTGGTGTTCTTCACATTGGGTAATGTAAGAAAATGAAACTGAATTTTACTGCAATTGGCAACATTATATATGAAAGCAGCAGAATTCACTGCCACAGGAGGTCAGCAAGTCAAATACTGTGGCGAGATAATTTTATAGCCATCAGTAAATTCTGTAGATGTGCAAGCATAGATAATAGCAGAAGGTTAATTAGATTTCATGCCTCTAGTCATAAAATATACATTTGCACGGACCAGAAAGGATTTCTGCCTCCGCTTACAGAATCACATTAGTCTCAGTGAAGTTTCTACCTCTGAAGTATCAGAGATGTTTTGGCCATCAGGGGAAAGAAGATATAAGTTCTGGGGCATAATTTGCAGTGCAGCTGGTCCTAGCTGAGTACATGGTCTCCTTCTTCTTCTGGAGTGGATTTAAACAGTTAAAGAAAGCACACAGTGACCTCAGATGGAGCCCAACATTACCTAGCAATGGACACAAGGTAGCTACACTTTCAATTAACTTTTCATGCACTGAGTATTCACACAGCATTGTCACTATTTTGAACTTAACTATCATGTTCCGTCTTTTAAAAGAGGGACATTAATATAGCATTGACACTTGCAAAGCCTCGACCAGTTTCTGGAAATCTTATAGCCTTGTGTTTCATTCATTCTTTTGAAACACCTTTTTGTTTGTTTGTTTGTTTCGTTGTTTGTTTAAATCTTTTGCGCCTCTGTGTAACACCTACCAGAGCAATCCCAGGCCATTTTGGAGGTGACAGAAACAGCAGTGTCAGTGCAGGTAGCACTAGTGTTGTGCTGTTAATAACCAGTCAAAATCAGCCTGGTCAGAAGTGCCAAATACTCTTTGATTTTCTCTGCTGTATTTTCTACTACTCTCCAGGAAATCATTTGCAGAGAAACCCCACTTATTTAGCACATTCAGCTACAGAAAATACCGGCTAATTAACACAGTTAGAATTCTCAAACCCTTAAGCAATCTTTCAAGTGAAATAGTATTCAAAACTTGACAAGCTGCTCTGCAGGCTCATACTTAATTTTAACTACCACTGTAGCACATTAATTGCTTGCTCACAAATTTAGAAAGGGAGATATATGAATACATCATAACTGTTTTGCTGAAACTAGAGGTCAACACACAGATGCACACAGAAAAAAATGAGCTACTGTAATGACATTTTTACTGGATGCTGGTTTATTTCTTCTCTGAAAACAAGTCTCAATGTGCTTAGAATACAAATGGACAGACAGAAATACTTTGTCAGGGATGACCTGTGACTATTTTCCTACTCTCTCTTCCAAAGGGTAGGAACAAATAATGAAAACCACTACTAAAACAGTCAGTCTTCCTATACATGAGTAGACATTAAAAAAACCCCACAAAAAAACCAAAAGAGAAACAAAGAACAAAAGAAACCAAACCCTCAAAGCAAAAACTCAGACAATCTTAGCCCATTCTCAATAAGAGAGCAACTACTTAATGACTTACCTATCCAAACTCCCAACTCTGGCAACTAGATATAGGAGACTTCCAATAGCAAGGCTGCCTAGCACAAAGAGCTTCTGTCTCAGCAACGCCTGCTGTTTGAATAGCATGGCCCTCCATCAATCTTCAGGACTTCTTCAGTCTGCAGAGACAAGAACACACAAAACACTTATCAGAAAGCAATATGCAGGGCAATATTTAATCAGGTGTTGCAGCTGATTAAGCCACACTTGTAAAATATTTTCAAAACTGCAAAATAAGTAGTTAAACTTCTTTTGTTTGCTACTGTTTTTCTGTCCCACATGGCAATGTGTCTGGGACAGGGTGATAATTCTGGAAGTGACAATTTCGTTACACCCACCATTACTAAGGTTGTCTGATAGTCACACTGTGTGGTTTGACTGTAGAAGCTCATATTGTAATAGGATCTCTTGTTAGGTAAATATGTTTAGATTTTAAATCTTTCAGAATCGACATAAGCTAGATTTCAAGAGAGATTTGAATGCTCTGATGTCAAGTAAGGCAGAAGTAACCAGGAGTTAGGCTTGCAGGTCCTGTGTACACAATGAATGTGGGCATGTTTACTGTGTCTCTATGATAATTAGAGTGTATGCTGCAGAGAAATCCAAAAATTCCAGGATGTCCTAATCCATGACAGCAAGTCCAGGATAATAGACCTGAGAATCATGTAGCTGGGGTGGGCACAATAATGGTTTTTTGACATTAGCTTACCCTATTAAGCTGAAGACCATTCCCAAGAGACAGCATTTATGCAGCCTGCCTGCCTTAGTGCTGTCTGAGTTTAAAGGTGCAGATGCAGGTCACTCCAGACTGGTTTTCTTCAAAGGTGGTAGAACAGCCATTTCCAGGCTATTAAACTGCTATAGGTAAAGCCTTTCTAAGACCAAGCCACCATCTCTTGATAAAATAACCGTGGAACACTGAACCTCTAAAAAACACTTTCTCTAAAAAACTTCTGGTGCAATGATAATAGTAACTCCTTACAAAGCCAAGTCATAGCTCTGGGTAACCTATCATACAGGATGATTTATCATACAGGATATGTTGCTTTTTACATAGAAAAAATCAACTCTACAATAAGAATTCTTAGATTAGATCTTTATTGCAACAAGAATAATATAAATCACAGAGTAAAGGAATTTGCAATGTAAATACAGACACAGAAGAAGTATTATCATCCTTTAAAAAATAAATGAGGAGCAGGGGTACAGAGAGATTAGGTGATTAGCTCAAGGTCACAGAGAAAACCTGTAGTATCAGTGGGATTTAGTGTGAAATAACTATCTTCTAGTGTTTTAGCTACATGATAAACTTCTGCCTTCTTGTAAAATAATTTTTTTCATAAGAATCATACATGAATAAAGAATTCTATACATTGAATAAGGTAGAAAACACATACCTGAAGCTTAACTATTAAGAAAAATGCACAGGTACTCCATGTCAATATGCTATTGCTAATTATACTTTTAATTATTTAATTAAAAAAGATAAAAGAGAAGGACATGATGATGATGATGATGATACATTTTCATAGGTTCCCAGTTTTAAATCTTTCAGTGCTGGTCTCTCTAGATGAAAGCAATTGCAACACTTCAGTGTTACTATTGGTTCCGAACTTCATCTCTCAGAAAATATATACATTTGCAGGTCTCTATATATGAAACTAAAGTGCTTTCCATGTATTTTTCCTCATACAGGATCTTGGATCCCAGATAAGTCTTACCTGCAGGCCTTACTAAGGCAGTGGAGGTCATCAAGCCACAATGAAATCAAATTCATGACAAAGTGTTTCCTGGAATAGATTCCACAAGGTCTCATGACCTCAATAATAATGTTTGAAATAAGAGTCAATGCAAAAAAAATACTACAAAACAAATGAAAAGCAAGTCAACCAACCAACCAAAAAAAGCTGAAATCCAAAACAGTTCCAGTTGCTGTACCTGAGTACAGAAAACTTTTCCACAGAATGACAGCTACTAAGCATGGACTAGAAATGTAAATATAACATTATTTATTTGTTTGTTTCATTTTTGTTATCACTTTTAGCATCTAATTTGAAGTCCACAGAAAGAGCTTTATTCCAGAGGGATGACCTTGACAAAAACTTCCCCAGATGCTAGGTATTTTCATGAAAAAAAAATGTAAAGAAATAATATCTCAACTTTGGAAAAGACCAAATCATGCAATGAATGTACTGAGATAGCTCTGCATGCCAGAGGAAAGGACTGAAGAAACATTTCTATTTAAGACACGGAGTTAATACAACCAGAATGTGATTAAGGTGAAGGTCCCTAGAGCAAAAATGTTGCTGGAGACTAGCACGGCAACACTTAAATGAAACAGAAAGAGGAAATGAAAAGGAAGAAATTAAAATTCTGGGATATATTATAAGCTGAACAAAGTTTTCTATAAGGAATGTATACTTTTAAACTTAAGAAGCTGGAAGGCAAGATAAAATGTAATCCAAAATGACAAGATTTTAGCAGTTATTTGAGGCAAATAAGAGTGTTTTTAAAAAAATGTTGCCCTCTTTTAGGGACTACAGTTGAAGTGGCACAAAAGCTGCTGACCAGTAGGAGGAGTGCTGGGAAAGCCTCAGGCAAAACTTTCCCACTAGCAGAATGTGGAACCTCCCACCAGAAGAGATGACAGCACACTGTTGCACTTCTCCCGTGGTCTTACATCAGAAATATCTGTCTTGAACAATCTAGTTAAATATGCATACGAGAAAGTCCATTCCTGGCTACCCAAGAAAGCCGCAATGCACAAAGAACACCACAAAGAACTCACAACGTGGAATTTGTAGTTTGTAGAAACGACAGTGTGTGCAACACCATGTAGATTAAAGAAATGTAATGTGCTTTGTGATTTCGGATGCACATCTGATCTGAATTGTTAGATTGACATGGTAAAGTTAAATAAAGAAGCACTAGAAAGTAACCTTACTAGTATATTGATGTGAATGCCTTATTCAACCTCATTCCCTACATTCTCATTCTTGCTGGTGAGAGAACTAGGGTTAATGAGTAAATTGCCAAGAGAAGACAGTAGGACTGTGTAAGACTCTGATGATAATATCAGTTGAAAAATATATGGACTGTTCCTGACAAGATTGAGGGATCACAGATATAGGTAGATAGTGGGTGTGCTGGACAAAGAATAAAACTTTTGGTGAACTCTTGTTAATTTTTGGTTCAAGTTCGGTCAAAGTCAAATGCGTAGGAGAAAACAGGAAAAAAAACATATTATTAACAATGGTATTACTGATAAAAGTCTGAATTTGAAAACACTACAAGTTGTGCAGAAACACAGAAAGGAGAAGGTGCTGCTGTAATCACTTATATTCCAAACAAAAAGACAGTGAAACAGAAGACTACCAGGAACTTGTTTGAAAATGATCAGAGGGAAATTTTTGGACACATGGAGCAGAGATGAGAAGATGCTATGGATAAATAAACAGCATGTGGTTGATTATGGAGAGAAGTATAAGAAAGGCAATGTAAAATACTTTGGCAAACAGGCTGAAGAAATACAGTCCTGAGTGATGTGATTAATCAAAATTAAGTACAAACCACAGGCAAATATGCACAAAGAAGGCTGGAAAACTAATAAATAAGGGAGTTTTTTATTAGTAGAATTTACTGTCTGGCATGCTTTTATTTTTTATTATTTTGCACACCAGCAGGGGTCATCTGTTGACCAACAAATATTTGTCTTCCTACTCTGCAGAAAGATCTTTGAGTTTATGTGGGATTTAAATACAGTGTCAGAAAAAAAGTCAGGGAACTTATCACTTGGCACGTTTGCATTATGTTCCTTGAATGTTAACTAGAGCTTCTTGCATTTGTCACTGTGACTAAAATTCATACAAATCAAACACTTAGACTTTTTCTGGGTAGGAAATCACATGATGTTTGGGAAAGGAGGGAATTTATCCCTCAAACTGTGTGCATTCTCATCAGCTCAAGATCTTTGCCATAGTTTGCCTGGAATAGCCTACTGCTCCTGCTCCTCTCTTTTCCTTTGTTCTGTCTCAACAGTGATAAAAGTCTGGGCTAGACTGGCAAGGAAAAACTACAGTGTTGACAGTGTTTCCCCCAGTAGCCTTTACTTTGATGGCTTGCTTAATAACAACAGTACTAGTGCACCCTGTGAACTGTATTAAAGAACTAGAATAATCATGATAAAGCAGAACATGATTTTTCAGAGATAGGAAGATAGGATTTTTCATTCCTAATATCACTGAATAGTCTAAGAACAGAATTTTTTTTTTTTTTTTTTTTTTTTTTTTTTTTTTTTTTTTTACATAGTAAAATGAAATGGATAATAAGAACTGAAAGTTTTGAAAATAACATATTTTTTTAGGGAATGTTAAAGTGATGACTCTGCATAAATGGAATTTGGCTTTTTAAAGATTTTCCTTAATGGTTCATAATTTCACTATAAAAAAGAAATTTAATTCTTATGAGTAATTACATTTTTCAATTTTTTCTCTATAGCATAAAACTGAGATGGAATGAAATAAAACTGATGATCACTCCATCAAATTATACTGTAAAGGGAGAAAAGAAGGAAATGTGTTCATAACATGGAACAAGTTCACAGATTCATGGGAGTGTCCCTGTGTACTAGCCATATGCTTTTCTCAGGACTCATATTGACTGAAACAGTGGAGAAGAAAATGTCAGCAAAGCTGATGGAAAACAATAAATAATGCAGATAAACTTCAACATAAAGATTTCCTATAATCCTATGCCACAGCTGTGACAATAACCTAAAAATGCCCTTTTTTTGTCTGCTATTGTAGAGTTTTGAGATTTAGGACTTGAGATTTAAGCTTTCCTTGAAGCCAGTTTTTTGTGTAAATAAGTGGTAAAACTCTCTCTCCAGAAAGGCTGATATTCTCTGGGAGACCATCCACAAAATCAGCATCTGCATGTGGGTACTAGATAAGAAAACATATGTTCATTTCTCAGAAGTTAGCACACTATCAGTGTTGAGAGAGCATTTGTGACTCATAATCCCCCACTGGGGCTGACTTGGGTGGTATAACCAGATATCTGGGTTCTCTCAACCCTATAGAGAGTGATAATGACTATTTATTTAGTTCGCTGCCCACAAGACATTTATCTTCAGATGCAATCAAGACTCATCTATCCACAGTTGTACTATCTCTAGGAAGCTGCTGTGTCAAGTGACAACAGTACAGAAGGCCATAACCAGCTCTTCATCACATTCTGTTTTCAGCCTGACCCCTTCATTTTCTTTTGCATCTTACTGAAAGACATTGAGCAATATGGTGTTGGGAAGAGAGAAACAACTCAAAAGCTTGCTATTGACTTTGCAGTGCCCTGTGCCAAACAGATCTGCTGCCAGATTGTCAGAGTAGTTAGAAATCTCAGGCGCTTTGATGCCCTTGGGGTCTCACACACATCTGCTTAGGAAAACTGCCTTATTGCATCTGAGCTGGCGAGGCAGGCGGCCTCATTCTGCTGAATGAAGACTAGGTTGTCATGATCCATGCGTAGCTACAGTGCTCCAGGAACATTTCCAAGCACATAGATCTTAATAGGACTTCATTAGTTCAAAATACAGATGCCTGTCTCCTTGCCAGCATCCTGACTTTATTACCCTCCACTGCTGTTGGTAGAACATGAGATTAATCTGAGAGGGTTGGCCTTTTTTCTGTGGATTAATGGTATTTTCCCAGCTACTTCCAAACTTTTCTTCTGAAATGATCACTATGATCACTTTCCTCGTCTGCTATACCTCTCAGGAATGGTGGAGCTGATGACACCTGTGGAAATCCAATTCTGATTGTAGAGAGATTATAACAGATACTAATTTCACAGTCTTCAAAAGACAATACCAGCCTCTTTTTCTCAATATGACACTACAACTGCAACCAAAAATAGCAATGACACAGGAATAGGGAATTTGAGGAACAAAATGCAGGGAAATTGAAGAAAGGGGAGCATTGACTGCAAAAGTCAAAAGAGAAATCATAAAGGGAGGCCAATAGCCCTGTCACATTAGAAGTAATCTTGGTTTTCAGCTCTGGGAAAGGCTTAAACAAGAAGATTATGAGTCCTCTGAGGGAAAGGTAAGCAGGTAGATATCTAGAGCTTTTTCTCTTTTGTCCTTCATTTAGAGTCTAATCTTTGTCATGAACAGTTTCACTTCACTGAGCAGGATAGGAAAGCAGAGAGGTATTGCTTAATATGATTCAGTGTGAAATAAATTTATGTCTTTTTACATACTAGTAATTTTGAAGTGTTCTTTCCACTACTTAGAATCATGTTCACAGATTATCGCTCCTTTTTTTTTTTTTTCCTGGAAAACGTTACCACTTCCCAAATAATATCATACCTTACCTGAAATAAGACATATGAGAGGCTGTTTGAAGGTTCCTTAATTAATTAAAACTGGCAGACAATTTAAGTTAAATTTGTGTTAGCTATTAGGCAAAATCTAGATGGCTTTTCGCAGCTCCTTGCAGCTCTGTTTTCTGTGACTCCCCTTTAGAAAATTAGCAAAACTGACTTATATGCAAAACATTACTATGAATCAAAAGTATTGATGGGAAAATTAAAAGCAAAAACTTAACAGAGCTGCAAATATATTTTGCTTGTACACTGCATTTACAGCAAAAACCATCTGAGTAGATTTTTGCTCATGGCTTTTCCTCCCCAGTGAGAAAAAAATACCAATGTACGAGATAACACCCTCCCCATCCCTCTGTGCTTATATGAACATAGTATAAAAAAAAAAAAATTTGACTGAATCTGAACATTTTTTACAGCCTAATCCTTCCCAGGCCAGATACTTTGGCCTAGCCAGACTGCTGCCAACCCCCATGCTATGTATACTGTAGCAACACCAACCACCTGCACAGCTGTGTCTTGTTCTAGCTGCTAAACTGGAGTAGAGCAGCAGTGATAAAAGTCCTTTCTGCTATTATTGGTGGAAATAAAACAGGTGAAGTGAGATAATACTGCAAAGTACGGCAAGATAATGAAATATGAGGATGTTTTCTTGTGGTCTTATTCTCCTTGAAATTCTCCTCCAACGCTTCTCAAGCAGCTTCAGCTTCCTCTGTTCTGTGGAGCAAACAATTCTCTCTTGCTAACCTACATATCTTTATGTAGTACACTTGCTTATCTCTTTTCTCTCATCCAAACTCACGTTCAGGACTACCCCATTGATAATGAATAGATGTTATACTGTTTAATATGGAACAGCTACATTTGTTCTGGATCTCTAGCATTCTTTCTTTTTCTTACACTCTTAATCTGAAACAATCATCTCAGACTGCTCTCTGTAACTTCATAAGCAGGCTGAGTTCCATATCTTCTTTATGCATAAATGTCCCAAAGAGTCTGTAACATACTTATGTAAGTCTAAAATTTTCCCATGTGTTCCCTTCACCATTTTAGCCCAACCACTGCAGTGATCTTTTCTCTGTTCTGGACCTCTATAACTGTGCTTCATTCACATCCATTCTGAACAGCACTGCAAAGAGCATTCTTACAGCCCATTTCTCTACACCACATCTGACTAGGCACACTTTTACTGCTTTTCCATTTTCCCTGTCCAACCTTTCTGTATATTTCTGTGTCTGGATATTCCATGGTGTTTCTACTAGGGGAGTAGGGAGATATGGAGTTTAAAACCTTGACTCCAAACAGCACTTAGTTATTTATCAGAATGCAAAGTCTCCGTGCTTCCCTTGTAATCCTGACCATAACATTCCCCTAAGAAGTGCTACTTATTTTAATGTGGAAATCAAAGTGAAAACTTTAATGACAGCTTAGAGAAGAACTTGTTACAATGCCTTTGTGAGAGAAGCAGACCTATTAACAGTTTTCTCTGAATTTGAAAGAGCTGAGATTTTCTGCTGTGCGTGTGTTTAAAGGGCCAATATTACACTGCTGTATTGACCTGAGTGACAGCTCACAGCCCCTCTTTGGTGGGTGGAAAAGAAAGGGGAAATAAGGAGATACAGCTCATGTCTGCAGCAGCCCAGTGTTACAGAGCTGTCTGGTGCTGGATAGTTCCCCATAAATGAGCTCTCTGAACACTAAACAGTTCTGCTGCCCTGGAACAACCCATTCATCCTCCTCTCATTGGGAAGCCTGGATGTAAGGGTAACTGCTGTCTTGGGTCTGTGTTTGCTCTCATACATGTACTCAGCCTGGCATATATGCCTGCTTCATTGCTTTTAATTAAAAAAAACCCCAAACCAACATAAAAAGTTAACTGAAACATCTTTGCACATGCTTTACTGATGGGTCTCTGAGGCAAGAAAGATGCCAGTAGCGAGGTGTGTGCTTCTGATTCTCGCTGGCAGTCGCACCTGAGAAATTACAGAAAGGCTGCTCCTCTGCTGGGATGAGATGTCTTCTCTCTCTGTCTCTTTCAGAGCAATTTCTTAGACAACACTTTTCACTGTACTATTCATAGTCCTTATTCTCATTTCGTGCTGTTGCCGCTTGATTGGCTTGGTGGACTTGATCTAACTTGGGCTCTATGGAATAGAGAGGATCTAATCCTTTCTCTATGGGTGCTTGTGACTTAGTATCACTTTGCTAGAGATGCATTTTTCTTATTAATTTTTCTTATAAATTTTTTTTTTTCCCTGACCCATCATAATGACAGTCACCACATGGACTGTTCATATTTTTGGATATAGACATATTTTGCCTGCATGGTAAGATACACTAGAAATGCTGTCACTAGAAGAGGCTATCACTTGTTTGCTACATAATTAGGGGGGAGTCAGTGAAAGAAGGGAGAGAAGCCATGGATCTAATTAGATGTAAAACTTGTGTAATTTATCCAAGGACTTGAAATAATCTGTGGTCTATGCAGCTCATGTTTGCAGTGGCCATTACTCAAGGTATCTGTCTGGTTTGGCTTTGTTCCTGATGCTCATTTACAGCACCTACATCCTAATACCTTTTGGGATTATGGGCTGGATCAGTTTCAACCCTGACTATTTAGTAAAAATATAGAAAACAGTAAAATAACCTGCACACTTCAAAATACATTGGTTGGATGAGAATTAACCCCAGAAGATCTCAGCATTTTGTTTAATTGGCCAAAAAACTTAGTTTCTAAGTTTCTCATGTTCTAAAGGAAATGCGATATATATATACAATAAAGTTAAACTAGTTCTGCTTGTCTATGAAAACATAGGTCCTAAAGGATCCTGCTTCCAAATTGTGTAGTTATCAGCGTGAGTGACATCCTATGAATGTCCCAACAGATGGAAGAGTTGATCTAATAATGAAAAAAAGAATACTCACAAATAATTTATTTGTCATTTGGTGGGGGGAAAGAAGAGTGAATAATTTATTTGGTCAATATTATTCAATCATCAATAGAACTGGTAGAATTATTTATAAATTTACTTATGAATAATTTATTCATCAATTGATGGTAGGAGGAAATTAATGAAGTAAACAATATTCAAATAACACTCAATAGGCTCTCAGAGGCAGGCAGAACAGACAGGGAGGAACTGGAAGAGTGGATCCTTTTTGTCAGCCTCATGACAGCCTATGCACAATCACAGGGGATCACCTGTGGGGTAGCTGCCCCATAGACACTTCTGTAGCTTGCTGACAGTAGATCTGCAAAGGTACCCTAAGAGCACTGTGTGGTTCTTTACATCTTTGATGGTGGTGGGAAACTGTGTGGAAATCCTCGCTCCAGTTCTCCACCGGCTTCTGCTGTGATTGCTCAAGCGAGACACTGCTTGCTGTGACACATGGCAGCAGAGGCTGGGGGGCCACCTCAGCCTTTCAGCAGCTTGAAACTTGTCATGCAGCTGAGAAGTGTGCTGGGCTCTGCTTGTGTACTCAAAGTAGGAGACAGAGGGCTTCCCCCGGGAAGCCACAGGATACTGTCCCCTGTTTCTAGACAAAAAAATTAAAATCCAAAGGCACCTTAGGGGGAAAAAAAAAAAAATCTTGGTTGTGTAACTGAATTGTACTGTGCCAGAAAATATGAACAAAATGATGACATGCAGAGTTGAAAATAACCCTCTTGCCCACCATGTGTCTTCAGAATGCGACTTCACACGGCTGCAACCATCAAAATCGTTTCAAGGCAAATCTTATCTGAATGTGATTTTTAGATTTCTTTAATTCAATAACATCTTTCAAATGTGTCTGTGGGAAAGGGAGGTTTCTTGCTATGTAATACATCCAGAAATATCCCACTGCCTTCAGATAACATCCACTGGTTTGCTCTGAGTTTGCTCTGCTACCACTGAATGAATTCCTAACAAATCCAGTCTGAACATTAACCAGGGCCACAATAGAATAATTTTAATACAAATTAGCTAGAAATGGTTTTTGTTGTGTTATAATCTCACATTGTAATAGATGTCATAAAAATACAAAGTAGACATAAGAATGTCAGTAGAAGGTTTTTTTTTTTTTTTCTGTTTTCAATGTATTAAGTTTAATAGCAGATATATGTGCAGTTTGGGATAACAGATGCCCTTTATGAATAGACTAAGTGGAGGAATCAGCTGGTTTATGTTCTCCTTTCAACTCTCACCAGGATTTTTCCACTCTGTTCCTTTGTTAACTATAAACTGTAAGTGCTGAAAATCAAAAAATGAGGGAAAGTTTATGAATTATACAGTCACAGAGTTTATTAGTGCTCTGTGCTTATACTCTTGAGAGCCACTGGAGGAAGGGCTCTGAGCAATTTCCAAATTTTCAAATGTGTTCTCTATGTCTTTATCTCATTCAGCTTTTGATATGTTGCATACATTATTTATCAGGACTACCATTATTTTGTTAGCTTGTGTTGTCCTCTGGCACCATATCTGCAGAATGATATTCATTTTGCACTTGCAATTATTAAACTTAAAAGAAAACAGTTAATTCTTCCTCTATTCAGCTCTCTCATTTTATAAAATGATGTGGGAAGAACTGAGATGTGGACAGAATTTCATTTTGACCTTGAACTCTAATTACTGTCTTCATTCTTCCATTTCACCAGAAGATATAAAAAAAGTTAATGTAAGAAATATTTCTATGTTTCTTTCTCTCTTTTTTTCTTTAGGTGTGAAGAAGGGATGGGAAATAAATTTTTCCACATCATAAATTCCCCATTAGAGCTTAGTGAATTATGTGCTATGCTAGTTAAGTTCAGAGGAGGAGTTTTTTTTTAATATACTTTAAGTCTTTCTCCGTCTAGTTAATTTTTGAGGCCATCTCATAGCTTCCTAGTTGCAACAGCATCTGAATGGAACTCCTCAGTTACTTCCCCTTACAGTGTGTAAAAGAGAAACTAGTCTTTTTCCACACCCAAACGTACAATATATTCTTAAACAAATGTTTGTTATGATTGACTTCCTCCTGTTTTATTTCCACAACATGCTTACATTCCTTCCTGCCATCTCTCACCCTGAACTGCTGATGCAATCACCAAGTAGCAGGCTACCAGGAAGATTTCCATTTCACAATATATACAGGTAGCTTTACACTTAAAAGAATGTGCTAAAGAACTGGAGCCAGATCATAGCTTAGCCTGGTGGAAAACTTTATCTTCACTGTTTGGTACAAGAGCAGACTCAGTTATACAGGTCCAAAATAATTTCTTCTCTGCTGGAATGCACCATGCAGCACATCCCTTTCCTGCCCCTTCCCAGAGCTCCTTGACTGAAGCCCTCTTGAGAAAGAGGAGGAAAAAGATATTCTAGTGGGAGTGAGCTTTTGGTCATTTCTGTCCAGCTGTGGTTCACTTTGTGCAAAGAAAACCTGGTGATATCTGCTTGATAATCTATGTCTGTGAGTTGGTAACCATACTGAACAGCTAGCAGTGAAAGGCTGTGATGGAGCTGCCTGTGCTTCAGAGCACGTTCCCACCTGAGGTCCCAGGCAGGATGGAGGATGGATGGCAGTACCACACTCCTTCCCCTGTGCTAAAAGCCACTCAGACAAACAGTTTGCCTCCTGGCATCTCTGCAACAAGCTCCGTTTTCTGCAAATCCAAGATCACAACCTACAATCAGTATTACAGTATTAGCTCACTACCAGCTCTGGATTAATTCACTTATTTCTTTCAAGTATCACTCTGTCCTATCTGCAGGTTCACTTTAATCCTTCAGTCTTTGAAGATGTTTCTCTCATGATTGTTTGAACATTCTTGCTTCTAACTAACCACTTTATTTTTCTCTAGATATATTGGTGGGGTTTGTGTGCATTAATATACTAATGTCCTGTATTACTTTCTTGAGCAATTCTCATTCTTGAGAATGGCAGGCACTTTTACTCTTTTGTGTTTGATTAAATTTAATGTATTTAGTATGGGACTGATCACAAATAAGAATCTAAGTGGGTGTGATGATGTGAGTGTCCATGTTGTTATGATCAACAGAATGAGACTTCTGGAGAGTGTTGTATGAGATAGAACACCTCTTACCTCCAAGTTAATGGTCCTAATGTTGTCTATTTAACAGTTGCATTTCCAGCTGTGGTTGTAGACATGTATTAGGTGAGGTAAAGAAGTCACTAAATTCTGTTTTGCAAGATACATGTATATAGTAGGTAAAAAAATGTACCATAGAGCTGAAGTTTAATATATGCAGTGAACCTTGTTTTCCATTGTAACACATGCTTCTATCTTTCCCCTTTGTAGGAATACTTCTTTTTTTTTCTATGAAAGTTGTTGGTCCAGTGTCCCCATCAGCTAAAAATCTACTTCTAAAAAATCTGCCATAATAGTATCAGCAATAGCAGGTTTATCAAATCACCCCATATCAGAGTAACCATTCCCATGGTCCTGCTGTAACACCAGGGGCAAAATGTTTAGGCAAGTACAGGTCTCCTATTGATTCTTTGCTATGGGGTGACTGCTCCTCGCTGCTCTTTGATTCTCCCCACATGTGTGTCGGTAGGAACCCTGTCCATTGGAGAAGGTGTCAGGCTGCTGCCCAAGGTACAGGCTCCCAGGGACAAGCCATATAGATGGTTCCTATGCTGCCAAGTCCAGTTTAGTAAGACCCACTGAGGGAGCATTTCCCTGCACCTGCCCACCTTGAGATCCCTAAGGGGCTCCCTGTGCTATTTATATATACGGGTTGTGGATCTGTGCAGGGATCCTTAGGCTACTATTATGTAAAAACTGGCACTGAGAATTATTCTGCCTAGCTTGCCCCAAAAGGTGCCATTCCACATCAGTTTACACAGTACCCAGCTTCAGGCTTTATTTACACTGTTGTGTTGCTGACTAAAAAGAAACCAACACTCCATGTACATTCACACTCCTTGTCCTAAATCCTCACAGCTCTATCAGGATATGTTGGAGAAACTAGACATAGAACTATGAATGTGTTTGTACCCTTTGATGCACCAGGGCAAAAAACAAACAAACAAACAAACAAACAAGCAAAAAAAAATTCCACAACAAGCCTCTTTTATCTGTAGGGCTATTAATAATTTCTTTCCATCTACGAAAATAACAAACACTTGTTTTCAAATTAAGTCTGTCAGCTGAACATTATTGAAATACTAAAAAATAACTAGTATTTAATTTGCAGTTTAAAGGTAAAGGAAAATTAAGCCATCCACTCAACTGTCTCCTGTCAGTGAGAGACTGCTCTGCACAGGGCTGAGTATCCTGCTTCTTCCGAGGTCACTGAAGGAGCCAGCCCTGCCACATGGAGCCTCTGTAAAGATATAAACACTATACCTGTTATTGCAGGCTCTGTAAAGATATAAATGTTACACAACAAGAACAGCTGCCAGGCTTATCCCTTGAACAAACAGAAGATAATGCAATTGAGTTTGCTTTTGGCTGAGGAAGGTCTGGCTTAATGCTTTAGACAGAAATGTGGATCAGATGTTTGATATCAGCTTAAAACCTGGAATTTTACAGGAGGCTCTAGCCGCTATCTTGCTGCATTCCTATACATTTCCGGCAGTGTTCCAGCATCCAAGCCTTGATGGCTGCAGTGCTGTGAGAATGCTGCAGCCCCTCCTGCTTGTTGCTGTCTCTCAGGTAGCAACTTTGAAAAGATAAACTCATTCCACTGACAACTTCTTCCTTTGTTCAGGGTTACCATTTTCTTTTACCAAGGCCTTCCTTTGCCAGATAACAGAACTAATGGAGCTGAGACATCTGCTGTGACTCAGAGTGCTTTGAGCTATACCAACTATCTGCCTTATAGAAAGGCAGATCTGTTTCAAATTCCTGTAGAAGAACAATACTATTATTATTATTATTGCTAATTAATAGTAGGCAAGGACACAAACCCATTCCAGATCAAATTTAAGTCCCAATCAAAAAATGTCAAATGTGATTTTTAATTGATTGCATTTTAAAATCAGTCAGGTTGTGATCCAACAGCTTGCTGAGGTTTGTCTTTTTTAGGGAGACTGAGATTGAAACAGAACTATGGAGTTTTGTTTGTTTGTTTGTTTGTTTAATGGTATTGACTTTTTAAAAGGAAGATCCATTTTAACTAAAATTTCACAGTGAGATTTGTCAAGCTCATGTTCCTCTAGATGTTTATTACGAAGCTATGTGGAAAGAAAGATGCTCTGTGTGCTTACCATCTCCCAAAAGGCCAGATGAAGTTAAAATGAACCTCTGTGCCTGCTAGCACATACAGACCCCATGGGCCTCCTAAATTCCTCTTCAGCAAAGGCTGCTTCACACTGAGAAAAGAAAATATCATTGCCTTTCTTCAGAATTGCAGATTAAGTTTTCCCTGGTTCCCCCTTTTGAGAATCAGACTCCAGGATAACATATATTGGTGCTAAAGAGCTGAGATGGCTGGTGAAGTTTTAATAACATCAGCACTCCAGTCGAGTGGAGCATGATACAGTTAAGTTTGTACACCCCCAACCCTTCTGTGTGCTACACTAGTAGTTTAATTTAGTGCTTCTGGCTTTCCTCCTGCCCATCTTTCAGGGAATTGTTGAATAGCAGGTACCTGCACTTGGCTAAGACCATTCATAATTAGAAGGCAGGAATTCTACGCTGCACTTTGATTCAGACCGTGACACAAACGCTTGGGAAGTTACAATAGTATAACAAATAATATTAGAGTTAAATCTTTGATGCTAGAGGGAACAGCTATTGCTACAATGTAAGTATCCAAAAGCCTGAACTCTGGGTAGCTCATGACTGTATTTCAAGAAGAGGTTAGTAAGGAAAGAATACAATATAGACCAAGCACTCCATATTATGAAGGATGAATGAAGGCATCCCAAATAATAATTGTGGATCAGTGGAAGCCAATACTATACGACAAATGCAACACTGATAGAAGTAAATCTGTTGCTGAGTGAGTCTTTGGAAAAACAGGTTAATATTAAACCAATCATTCTTTAATATGGAATGACCATAAAAAATGATGGGGTTCAGTATCAGAACACAAAGATTTTGGATAAAGACACATTATATTTTTAGTAAAAAAACCCCAAATAAAATGTCATTGAGACTGAACAATCATATTTATGTCTCAGGCACAAAAAATATCAAGCTCTTTGGGACTTGCCTGATGGAAAGAGTGTCTTAGACTGGTATGTACAATAACAGAGAGGTCTTCTTGTTACCTGGGACCCCAGACAGATGTCCTTGTCTACAATATACATTATTTTTTCTATCATTATTTCACCATGTTCCCAAAACACAGTTAAGGTTGCTGGATAATTACTATATATCTCTTTCTTGCTATTTCTTTCTAAATATGAGGAAGGACAGAGACTGGCTTGGATGTGTTACGTTCCAGCATTCCTAATCAGGTGACATCTCTCTGCTATGAGTTGAAGACCTTGCTCCCAAGGGACATTGTGGTGCAGACAGGTCTGTAACTTCAGTGCACCTCCGAGAGCCACTCTCCAGAATGCAATTTTTCTCTCTGAAGAACCTATCTGTCAGTCAATAGCTGCTCTTCTCAATTCTTGCTTTTAGGAGAGGTGGAAAACTCATTATATTCCTCTTGCACTCTCTATGTTTTCTTTAACTAAATTATATTTGCCACCGTAAAAGACCTATTGATTAATTTAATAGATCTTTTGTTCTTTCTGCAGATTAGCACCTTACTTTTTATTTTACTTTCATGTGCAATCTTCACTTCAGTCTATTTAAGCATTCTGAAAGCTTTATAGCATTTTTTTAAACTCTTCATTCTTTTGTCCCTTATGTATAACCCCGGGCAGGGGTGAAATCACAGAAGCACTCCGTAACTACCAGCCACAAACAGGCCCCTTCCCCCCCTAGAATAGTGTCTGGTGCAAAGATAACAAGTGCCAAAAGTACTTGTCACTCAGAAAGCTTACATCACGATCGCTGGGCTAAAAGTTGACTCCAAACCCCAGTGGGGCTGGGTAGGAATACATATAATTTTCCTCTTTCATTAGCAGAAAAAATTCTGGCACCACTTCTTGTCTCTCATCTCTACTTCGGCTAGAGCCTTGGGAAGTCAGTCTTGGTATGAAGCTTCAATAAAATATGAAGACTTCAGCGGAAGCAACAAGAAGACAACTAATATGCAAGTGTGATAATATGGTGAGCACAGTGTTGGGGTAGGAAAAGCAGGATGCAATGCTAATGATACAAGTATCTCCTTGGTCAGTGCCCTAAAAGCCAAAAGTCTCAACAAAATTTTTAATAGAGACAGGAAATTTTGCTACAGAGACACATGGTGGAAAGTCATATTCCCCCATATATTAGTCTTAAACCATGACCTCGCAATGTGCACTGTTCACACTGAACTGAATAACTAGGCTTTTTTACAAATTTCCCATCTGCATAGAGCAATTTGTTTGTTGATGTTTAGACATGATTGACATAATTCGACAATCTGGCTTATTAGCTTGCTTTGTAACTATGTAAAACGTTGACAATGATTATCCCAGTCGACTGAGGACATGCTTCCTGTGAACACAGTAAACAAATGTAGCAAAGGAGGCTTTTTCCAAATGATTGCTCCAACCCCCTAATGAGAATGCTAACTTATTCCATCAGGCTTGCACTGCACCAAGCGTCTTAATGAATCCTCAAGTCACACAGCTCCATCTCTTGAGCCTGAGGTACAATAGCTAGAACTGTATGCCTATGGACTTTTCTCCCATCTTTAGCAGCATGCTGCATTATAATGAACCTATTTATTATACTGGCAGCAAAAAGAAATTTCTTTGGAAAAAAAAGTGTTTCAGAGATTTGGTTTCAAAACCTACCAAACTCCTTAGAGGAGTGCTTCTTCCTATAAATCAGTGCTTCCTAATGGACAGAACATGATGAAAGAATGAGTAATGGTAGGTAAAAAATAAGGATAAATCAACCTTCTCATTAACCTGCTTGCACAGTAAATTCTCTGAGCTCTGAAGGCCAGGATTTAAGACAGTTCCTCTAAATCAAAGGATTCTTATGAATCCTGTTCTTCAGCTCCTCTCTATAAGTTATGTTTGGGTAGTCAATGACCATTTGCAGGGGATGTTTTTAAGGTCTTCACAAATATCAGCACTGACTTATTTGGAGAAAATAACACATGGTGTTCCCAGGGGAAAAAATCATTACCTTAGTTTTGGTGCACCTAATTACAATAAGTCTCTATCATACTCACCATCTACCCTAACTATCCGGGGAATTGGCAGTGTTTAACAATGAAGAAAAGAGTGCTCCAGTGTCCAATTAAGGTTTTCTTTGAGGATTAATAAATCATGTCTCATCAGCCTCACTGACTCAGAGGTGTTAATCTTTACCTTATCACTCTAATCTTAAAGCAAAATTCTGCAGATCAAGAGCAGCAGAATGGTTGAGTAATTGTTCCATTAGGCTGATGAAGTCTTTATACCTGTATCCAACAATATACTATTCCCTGAATGTGTTTACATGCTCTCTTATAAAGCAGAAAACAAAGAATAAAAAGACTGCTACAGCTATTTGGCATGGATGACCAGTAGCTTGGACTTTCTCCATACTCAGCTCTTTTGCTAAACCTGTGTTTCATTCACATGGTGAAACAAAGTATTGAGAAGATGATAAACGGTCAAGAGAGGTTTTAGCACATCTAAATGTAGTTGCAAAAGGAATTAAATCATGTAGTCAATAATGGAAAGAAGACTTCACAGTTATCTGCCCTTGTAAACAATATCCTTGATTAGAAGGCATAAACAATACTGTTTTATTTAAGGGCAAGGATCCAGATATTCCACTGTGAAGAGTTTTTCTCATCGACATGTCTTCAGTAATCATGGAGAGCATGGCAAATTGAGTTAAAATATGCTCCTAAGCACTACAATAAATTAGAAATCACATTTTAACTTGTTCCCAGCCTACATTTATTTGCTCTTGTTTCTAAGTAATCAGACAGGTTAAATTCTTTTGGCATGAACATTCACAAAAAGTACTGAGCTTACATTAAAAATCCATTTCATAACCATTGCTTTTCAAACAGTTCCTTCTCCGACCTGAGTTAAGCAGGAAAGGAAATGGGAATTGATACCTTTTAGGGTCACATATTTCTGTGTCACTGAACAAAGCAGGAGAGAGAGAGAGAGGGAAAGAGAGAGAGATGGGATCAAAGCTGGAATAATTTCATGGGGTGGGTAGAGGGAAAAGGGAGGAGGGATGGATTTCTGAAAGGCTTTTGAATGTTTTATTCCTATTCACACAGTATTTCCTTCCCTCTATCTGTCTCCTTTTCTTCTAAACAAAACACAAAACTTTGCTTTCCCTCTCCCCACTCTGTCATACAACCAAAGCAATGGGACTCAATTTTTTTCCCTCTTGCAGGTGTAAGAGATTAAGGAGTTTTCTTGAATTCAAGAGGACAGAAGCATGTGCTTGAAAGTGTTAAAAGAAGGTTTAAAAGTTGGGTTAGAGGAGAACAAAACGACTAATGTTTTCTTTTTCTGTTTCTTTTTTGTCTAAAATGTGAGTCACATTTGTTATTTTCCAAAATTCATGTACAGCCTCTTCTTTTATGCCTTGAATTCATTCCTGAATATAATACCTGAACAAGCAAAGAAAACATTAAACAACGGTTTGTTTATGTTGCTTGTCACAGAGATTTCTCAGAGAAAGTGGAGCTCCTGGACAAGCACTATTTCATCCATATTATTATTTCCTTTCTTTTGCATATTGGAGATATTTCAAACAGATTAATTTAAAAATAAAAACAGATAAGCTATTATCATGTCTACCCCCTGTGTCCTGTTCTGAGAAATGGGACATATCATTACAATGACTTCAAAGCATTTAATCTGTAAAAAACACAAGTGACTTACACATAAAAGTGTGCATCTTATAAAGCACACAGATTGGATCATTTAAATGATTAATTTAACTAATACAGTTTTGAGATAAATTGATTTGCCTCTTTTCCTCTACTTATCATTCTTTACTCCCTTCAACAATTTAGCATTCAACAAAATACTACTGGGCATAGAGCATTCCCAAGGTCACTCTTCTAACCCTCCTTCAAGACCCCCATTAAAATCTTCTTCTATATAAGACTATGAACAAAACAAAATTAATCTTCCCTTGCCCTCCAGCCTAAGAGGATTCAAACCCGCATATCTCCCCTCCCAAGAGAATTGCAACCTCTTCATCTATGTGCTGGTGTCTTTTTGTATGCACATGCATACGCGAATACTCAGAGACAGAGAGATGGACAGAGCACTCTGAGCTGCTCCTAAGAAAGCTCTTTTGTTTTACATTAAATAATTAAAATTTCTTGAGCCAGAGAGCAGGACACAACATGACCATAGGGTGGAAATTAGGGCACTCATATGGGAAAGTGACATGTTTTCTGCTCTTTGCTTCAAAGACTACTTGCTATTTAAACCTGTGACTGCTCTGAGTCCTTCCCCCAGCCCTACCTGGTGAAGTATGTGAACCCTCACCTTCAGGTGGCTGGTTAGGTGAAGCAGGAAGACTCCCAGGAAAAGAAATCTTGTTTGCTGCAGCTTGTGTCTGCACTGGGGCAGCTTCTGCTACTGAGTGTCTTCTAGGTCATCATCTGGTCAGGCCACCACCTCAATGAATACCCCAAAAAGTCAAACAGTGTCTCAGAAAGCTCAGGACTCAGGTACAACTCTATTGCTTTTGTGCTATACTGGTGTTAGACTGGATTCTCTTCCCATGGGTTGGAGGAGATGCTAGAACTGGGACAGAGCTTTCCTTTGGACAGGCTTAAAGAAAAGTGTTGGCATCTCAGGTAAGAGCCCTAGCACAAACCAAAGATCCCTACTCCCTAAAGCTGAACTCTCAAACAAGGTAAATCCCCATCCATTTTTCTAGCCATGCTATTTTATAGGGGTAGCTTCAGAACATGTGTAAGGCTATGGTTAATTATTGCCAACAGCCAGGTCACTCAGCTAGGTTATCGAGATTCTAGTCCTTGTTCCAGAACAAATAATTAATCACACTGTGTGAATGAATGAATTAAAGGAGTATCAAGGAAAAATGTGAAATACCATTGTGTCTGATTCATAAAATACACAAAGAAGGCTTGACACCATGCTGTAGGGCTGGGTTTGCAGTCAAGATTATCAAGAGAAAGGAAATGTTTGTCTGGCCAGATACAGGTGCCTCTTTCCCATTCATTTCATTCCTGGTTAGTTCATATGGCTTCCTGCTCAGTTCCACGGTGGAGCACCACACCAGGGAATCAGGAGTCCAGGAGATGCTAGTTAAATCCTCTGCATATCAGTACCTGTGTTCCACATGCCTGAGCATCTAAGTGAGTCTAATTTACAGCTCTTCTCCTGTGTAATTTTTAAGATGTACAGAAGAAGTAGGTGTTTCCAAAGTTGGCTAAAGTCACTCATTATATTTAGTTGTTGTGCCCAGAATAGAGAAGTGTGAGACAGCACTGAAAACTGTGGCGTTAACAAAGTAAAATAATTTACACAGAGAACATTATTGTGAGACAAGTGAAATGTTTGGAAAGTAGTCAGATGATTCATTCATACATTTTAAAAACATATTTATAAGATCTATCCATTTCATAAGTGTTTTGCCTTTCGTATTTCTTGTTAGTTTCTTTTACTGTAGAATTCTACTGGGTGAATATCTCTGCACATTATGTACAGAGCATAGCAGTAGAGTAGTTTTCTATCTTCACCTGTCTCCCTCTGCCTGAATTTTAATAATAATAAATCTGAATGGTTATAACGCAAAATTGAAAACAAGCTCCCTGACAAACCAGGCAGAATGCATGAACAACCTCAGTGTTGTCTTACTTTCCAGATTTGTGACAAATTACATCTAGTTTATACAGAAGATGTTACTACACTCATGTTTCTTCAAAAAACCAAAAAAAGTTACTACATTATGGTTCTCATTCTGTTTGGCAACAAAACGTTAAAAACAAAAAAGGGAAAAAAGAAAAAAATAAAGGATCAAAACCCTGTCTGAGATGATGGAAAATAAAAGGGGAGCCAACCATGTGTACATCTCTCACTGAATAACTTTCAGTTCATCAGCCCAAATAAGCTGGCATCCATTTATAACTCAGTTGCAGCCTTTAATAGAAGGCCAAATTCAATTTGCTGGAGTATTAAAAATGAACTTTCATTTTAATCAGCTGAATCTCATCAACATGAAATCGATAGGAGTACTTCCACACACTTAATATGTTTGGAGTTGCATTTTTGATGTACCACAGCATTTTGATAGTTTGGGGCACTTTTTTCTGTCAGTAGCTGGAAATCTGCCATTTTGCTGCTGAGGTACTTGGTCTGGTTCCCTCTACAAGTTAAAATATAATTTCTCCATTTATTTATTTTCAGTTTGAAATAGTTCTTTTGTCACCCCAGGAAGACTACACTTGAGATAAAGATTTTTTTGTGGCTAGATATAGAGACAGGAGAAATGTTTTTATTTCATGGAAAGAGGCCAGTAGAGATAGATGAACGGAGAGAAGAAAGCCACCACCATAGATGGAGCGATGTTTCTTCTGTCCAGGAAGAAAAGCTAGGAGCTGTAGAAGTGCCCAAAGCCATTAAAAGTGCCAATAAAGTTAAAAAAAAACACCTATCACAAGCCTGCCTCCACACAAAATGCAAGCTTCTCCATGTGGATTGCTGTTCATTCTTAGAAGATCAGAACTGCAATGGGCTATCTGCCACATCCTGTTGTTACCTCCAAGTGAGGTGTAAGCAACTAGTTGCCAGATTTGGTGGCACAGATAGAGAAAAGCTTATCTTGGCTACAAAGACCTGGAAGAATATTACTTTCTAAGAGTTAGCAAGGTAGAAATTTTAGTTAAAAGGGCTTGGTTGCAGTTTGTAATCTAATAGAAAAAGCTACAGCACTGATTTTGAGCACAGTGGTAATCGCAGTTTGCATCTGGTTCTTTAGGGGAGAAAACATAGGCAAATGCTAGCTGTGTTTTCCTAAACTGTCTTGTATGTCCCAGATAAGCATGGTGCAAACTCAACAAATAGTATATTTGTATTACCCTTCAGGGCTCACTTATTTATCTTCTGCTAGCCTTCACTCAAAAGAGACTCTTGTAGGTCTTCTACCTGAAAACTTCATAGTTCTAAAGGCATACTCTTTCCAGGTCTACTCCAGCTGAGTGCACACCTCTCTAGGGACAAAAGGTTTCCCTTTCTGCCCTTTCTTTATCCTTGGCTCTCACTGAGTATAATTTATATTGCCACACAAGTCTATTGCAAGCAAAAATTTTTTAAAAAAAGATTTTGGTCTACTCTGCAAGTATTAGACTGCAAGCTCAGCCCAGCAAATTTATCTTCTCTAACGTTTGATTTCTTTATCATTTATTTTTCTACATCTAACAATTTTCTCAAAAAAACAAATTTTGTCAACATAGCTGCTCTCAGCATGCTGTCCATATTTCCTCAGTAAAAAGAAGTAAATTTGATATCTGGACATATGTAGTCTTGTGGAAAAGGGTCTTACTTCACTCACTGACAAGCCTAGAGGTATAGCTAACAGCATTTCCCAAGTGGGGTGGCCTTGCTTTAAAAAAAAGACAAGAAGAAAAAGAAAAAAATCAATATTGACTCTTGACACATTTTCATTTACATCACTGCATGGCTTTCAGTCTGGGCACAAATCAATAAGCAGCTTTTAACACTGCTCAACTAGTTTGTTCTATGTAAAAGAAGAGAGATTTTCCTCAAGTGGCCTGTTTTTCCCTTTGGGTTCCGGGCAGACTCTTCACCACTAACAGTGTGTGATTCTTTGAAATGAAGTTGAGTTTATTTGACTGCTCTTTCTGTGACTGATCAGAAGAGCTTGAACTGTAATATTAATCACACAATGTTTTCTTCATCACCACTTACAGTCAATTGACTTTGTACTTAGTGAAAGCGTCTCAAGCAGCCAACTCAATGTTACCAGAGGGCAAGAAGTCAATAGGAGGAAGAAAGATGTAGTTTCCAAACACACAGAACACAGCCTATGGAGCCACTGACACACACACACATTGGGCACTTTATCACTCTGCAGGTGTGCTGCTGTTGCATGTTTTTGTTTGCATGATGAAGGCATCCAAGCTGCCTTTTGTTCAGTCTCCGCAGATAACTGCAGCTTTTCCTTCAGTCTCAGGTTTACGTGGAAGGTGTTTCTCCAAATTGCACCAGATTCACCAACTATTTGGTTTCAATTTAACTCTCTACATATGTCATCAGAGAAATGACCCATGAAGTAGGCATCTTCTGTCTCAAGATATACTGATGACTGCTACTCAAATGCCAGGCATATGTCATGCTAATAATACTACCCATACACTTATCAAATACCAATTTGCCTAAGGTACCATTAATGCTATTTTAATAGACACTGCCATACAGTGGGCCTTCTAAAACCACATCATCATACACTGATTTTTGAATGCAGAAGAGTGGGAGTCCAGATGCCCAGAGACACAGCAGTAAGAGCTTTGTTTCCTAGAGTCTCAGCACTCCACCTCAGAGAATTTTTAGCTCTTGAAGCCTCCACATAAGTTTTCACACCAAAGACGTGCATGCAATATTGAAAACAAGAGCCTAGAGGATTCATTTATTGTATGCAATACCTTAGAAATGTTCTTAGATAGAAGCAGACTACGTGTGAAGTTCAACATGCCATAAAATGGGCAATCACGTCTTTTCTATGGCACATTTTAGACACGCATGAGCAGTGTCTTCCTACTTGTATAAAGCAGCTCGTTGACTGCCCTTATTGCTTTCATGGGGATTCTCCCTAAATAAAATGGATTCCTGAGTAGTGTGGAACTGATGCAATACCCAGCACAATGTTGTCTCCATTTCTCTGGGCTCTTCTGGATGAGGCCTCTAATTTTCTACATACATAGAGACATTTAATATTAATATAATGTATAGTAAAAGAATACATACTCACACTAAATAAATTTTCTATCACTTTATTAAGCAAAAGCATTGATTTCTTCTCTGTGAATGAACAAAGGTTTATTCAAGAGTCTGGTTTCAGTGGATAAATTTAGTCTCATTTGGATGAAACACACTGAGAATATTTTACTTTTGACAGATTTTGCTGGTTATTAATTTTGCAAAATTTTCATAGCCTGACCCACAGGCTATGAAACAGCTGTATGAAACAGCTGTCAGTCTTAGACCATGCAAATCAATTTTTCTTTATATATCCAAGTTTTCTTGACATTTGTCTCTTATTAGTTTAGAGTTACAGGACAACATGTGTTTCCCAGTGGAAAAGAGTCATAACCAGAATAAAGAAGGACTTTCAAGGACAATCACAGAGATCAGTCAGTCAAGACTTTCTTTAAATCTGTATTCTTATTCTGTTTCAGGGTAATCAAACCAGGTTTTATCAAATCAGTAAAGGAAAAAGTAAAATTAACTCTCAATTCAAATGCATCTAAACATTTATCTGGAAATCAACTCTGCATACTAACAGTTTTGCACAATTCTTTAGCCGTCAGTTCCTGATACAAATCCACTTGTTTACAACTTTACACCTTGACATTTGCAAAATAACAGGCAAAACTAAATTAATTGTTTAATTAAGAAGCATAAAATCATATTTCTTGTGGAACGGATCCATTTCAATACGGTTTGTACACTGTGTACCAGTATCAGATACATAAGGCTTGTACCACTACTCACCCAAAAGCCCATTAAATGCCAAAACCACAAGCAGGCTCCAGCTGTTCTGTACTGCTCCACCAGTAGGAATTGAGGTAAATTACCCCTATAAGCCAGGGGCTACAAATGTAGGCAGAGCACAGACATAGCAGCCAGCTCTATGGAGCAGCAGGAGGGTGAGGGATGAGGGCAAGACTGCTGGGAAGTCTGCTCTGTTCCTATCAGATGACAAACAGTGTGTACACTAGAAAGGTTACAGTCAGCCTGCCCAGCTCCCCCCCACATCCCTTCTAAAATTCACTGGCTCTTTAGCTGCAAAATGTGAGCAGTATTTTCTTCCCCAAATTTGTAGCAGATATAAAATTTAGCACCCACTGTAGGAACAATTGAAGCTCCTGTGATTTCTTTTATATGTCTCTTGTACTATACACTTTCAAAATTCATTCTAAATACCTATTTCACCAAGTAAAAAATGGGTACTATATAGCTGTTAATACAACCATAAGAAATTCTGAGGTCTAAGATGAAAGATCAAAGGAGTAATTTTAAATTTGGCTTTCCTGTCAATTAAACAGGCTCATTTTAATTACTGAGGAATACACTACCATTGAAGATCTTTCACCAGGACAGAGGACCTTACTGCTATAATTTCCCCATCATATAGATGCATGGGTGGGAGGGAAAGGGAGCTGAAGCATCTTGTCTGAGGTCATCCATCAGGCCAATGACCAGGAGATCAGAGAGCCAGCCATCTTTCCACTAGATCTGTGAGAAAATCCCACTAACTCAAGAGCTGAAAGATCACTGGGGAAAGCTGAGGGAAGTGATGGATACATGGAGCTGGGTGTAGAAGACAGAGAGAGACTAGAATTGCCTTTTTAAAGCTTGCAGCTCTATTGGATTAAGCACAGCGTGACAGACTGTGTTTCAGTTCTGACTGTTCTAGTTTAGCGGTACAGTCTAGCAGAGATAATACCAGGCAGGGTTTCAGTGGCCTTGGGGTGAAAATAAATTGTTCTAAACCTCCTGTAACAGAGCCTAACACTGTCTCCCAGAGACCACACCGCTGAAGTGCAGCATACGTTTAAGTGGACAGTCAGAGTTCAAACATATGCAGTCATGCTGGTATTTCACGAAGGACTCCATTTGGAATGAAAAAGAACATGAGGATAGGGCCATGGGAATTTTTCACCATCTGTGATAATAACTCCGAAAAAGCTTGGCATGCAATCTGCAAAAGAAAATTCTCTCTTGGGGATGCAATTCCAAGATTTACTTCCAGGATTCAAGTATTATATTTTTTTAACGCCTTAGGATCATTCACAGAGGCAGATGATTTCTGTGCATGGCACAACTCTTTGAATGAATTGCTAATTGGTGTAAAATATTTGGCACAATGTATTTTAGCCCAAAACTCTCAAATGACCACACTTAGGCTGATTTCCAATACAATACTCCACTATAGGTTGTCTGGTTCTTTCACATCACATTTTCTGAAACGAGAGATTACTGGCTGATGTGACACAAAAACTTTTACATCAATTGATTTTTTGAGTATTTTTATTTACACCTGTTTACCTTCATAGAAGATTAATAATTATTGAGCAACAAATCTGTGCTCATACACATGAATTATGATTACCAAAATTCATTATGTTGTTAAAAATCCCAGAAATTGCCATTAGGAACAGGGATATTACCAGACTAAGCCAAACTGATATCTTGCCTAGGCAGTGGTTCTCTTTCTGAGGTCAGGGTAGGGCTGTGCTGTGTGCAGGTTGGAAAATTCAGCACAAGTAGCTGCCAGCATCCCAAGCAGTGTCCAAACTGTCCAATAAAACCTGCCCCTGGTACCTCCTGCTCCCTGATGTCAGTGCCCCATCATAGAGTCTGCCTGACACTGTGCTAACTCTGCTGCCTCCAGGCATGCAGGGTCAGGACTATTTTCAGGACTATTGTTTCTTCCTCTACTGAGGGAATCTGAGCAAGTCACTCCTAACAATTTCCACTGGATTCTAGATTCTGCTTGCACTTTCTTTCTCCCTACTTCTCCTTGTCCCTGAAAATGAATGGTACAAAATGAGTAAGAAACAACATAGTGAAATATAATCAAAGTGAACATTTGCTTAATGGGGAAGTTAGCCCCTAACCCTTTCAGTCAGTGATTGGGTTGTGTTCAGGATATGGTACTTTTCTGCTTACATGGTTTAAAATTCCAATGTCAAATTTTATCTTATACAGTTCATGTCCTCAATCATTTCTTTTGACAGCAAGATCCATTCACTAATCATTTATTCCTGAGTTGGTTGAGGCTTGCAACACACTGGTTATTAATCAGATTGGGTTCTGTATTCATTAATGGTGAAATGCAACTGAAAAAACATCCCCCTGTCTCAACCAGCCTAATTCCAGCATAAATGTGAATGTGGATTGCAATGACACCTCCCCAGAGCTGAGCAATTCTGGCCTCAGCGGGAACATCAAAGAACCCAGGACAAAATCCTACTCGTGACTCATTCTCTGTTTTGGCTTTGTCTGAAGTTCAGAAGTGCAACAACTCCTATCCTGAGACAATAGGGCAAGCAAGATACAGCTAGAAAAAAAGTATTTGGGGAACATCCTCTTTTCCTTTCTTTACAATCATTAAACAAATTTAATCTTTCAGATTTTTGCAGCTGACTACATTATATTGGTGTTAGAAACAGGAACACTTTGTTTGAAGCCATGGGCACTTTAAGGTTTAGGCAATGTTGGACATTTGAGTTTTGTCGGCCTAGGTGTATGGTTCTCATCACTTATGCCTGCCACTTGTTCCTCTCAAGCCAGGGTGGCACATCACCCTTTCACAGCACTGTGCTACTTGCCTGTTTTGTGACCCCATATGTGAGGGTCAGCCTCAGGTAAAACAAGCTATGCTTGGCAGAGAGTGCCATGGAGAAGGAGAAAGGGTGCTCACCCTTGCTGCCCACAGGTGTGCACTCCTGGTGTTTCCCTCCTCTTCCACCCGTGAGCAGCTGGCCCTCCACTGAAATGTTGCAGCCTTGTGCATGGAAAAGGCAGATAGGAGATATTTGCCTTTGAAAAGCCAAGCAAGCACCTGTCTATACATATATATATATATATATGGTCTAGGTGATGGTAAGCAGGTCTACATGAGAGGACATATACAGGTAAGTAGATGCAAAGGCACAAATGAATGTTGCATATCCTATGTCTGCTGTGATATTGATGTCCTTTGTTATCAAGTAAAATGTACTAAGCAAAATAAAGATAATAAACATCCCAGCATATTTACTCAGCAATGGAAACATCTATAAGGGGAACATATTGGGGTAATATTTTAACATACTTTTATGAAGAAAGATAGTTTTTAAAAGACACACAGTTACTTGAAATCTGTATGGGCTTGGAACAATTAAAAGTCTGATGCTGACGAACAGGTCTCTGTGGAGTAGTGACAAAATTGCAATGGCATCTCTTCAGAGTCCAGGAACTAATAACAATAGCTTTATTTCTTTTATGCTTCTCAGGTGTAAGAGATTAGGAGAACAATTTTCTAGCCACAAAGAGTACTAAGAATTACTGAGCACAATATTGCATCTTTATGCTGCTAAAAAACATTTTAAATAGCCCTCAGGAGATAGAATTTAAGAGAGATGGATTTTCCACTAAAAGGTGCACATACTTGCCATTATATAAGCATTTCTCCCTGTATATCCATAGCAATCACACACAAAACCACACATGTCACTGGATGCACAATTTCTTCATGTTAAAGGCTGATGTTGCACCATATGGTAACACTGTAAAGCAGAATGCACATGTTAAATGTTAAGATGTTAAAGCCATGAGATGTCATTGCTATTGTGGTATCCCTCACTACATTTGGATTGGTAAATTAGGCAGTCCATGGCCTGCTCTGCAGCCTTGTCTCTGGCCTTAAAACAGTTTGCACCCAGAAGGCTAAATACTCTTTAAATCAGAGTGACCACAACTATCTTGCTTACAGTCTACTGAATAGTGCTGGAACATTGGGTTAGGAAATTCTAGGTGTTGTGAAGCAATGTGCACGTGAGAGAACATGCTATCTACCAATGAACAATCCCAGGACAGTGTTTTAGCCTCTGCCCTGGCATTGTCTTACTGGTAGTGGTGCAGCCCTTTGTATGAATCCTAATTCTGAGGCTGTTCTGCTCCATACAGTCTGGTGCTCCCGCTCGTGCTGCCTGCTCTCAGGATAGCTCTGGCTTCATGCCTTGCAAGGTTTCCTTGCAAGATTGGGATACATTAAATCTGTTTGTCTCATCCAGAAGATTGCTTTTCTCTCCCCAAAAAAACTAATCTTGGTGAGGGAATGCTGAAGGTGTGCAGGTTTGGGAGAAGGAAAAACAGTGTACTGAAATAGGAAGGCTAAGATGCTGGAAATAAATATTCCCACAATCATATTGTGCTAAAGAACTCCCAATGAGCTAAACATCTTGGACCTTTACTGAGATCAGATTATCTAGGGGCTCGGACAGGCAGGAGGAAGAAAAAGAAGTGGTCTTTTCATCCACAACTCCACTCATTTCTTTCCTAAACAAGTTATGCAATGATTACCTGGTACTACAACTCTTATCACTTTTTGGCATTGATTTAGAGAAAGATTCATGTTGTGTTGCCTGATACTAACTTTTACACAGATGCTTACTTGTTTTAGGGGGACCAGGTATTTATATTTATCATCTAAGCATAAATATACATAAACCATATCATTTGAAAAAACAAGACTATGATTTCGCAGTATTACTGCTCCACAAAATATAATTTCTCCTGTCTTTAGCAGGCTTAGGAACAAACTAGTTGATGATCATCAAATATACTCCTATAGGAAATAAATTTGTGAAAGTCAAGGAAAATTTTAGTTCAGTGATTGAGTCATAATCTAGGAAGGAAAGATTAAAGTGATGTGTTAGCTCATGTTTCTCTCATGCAGGTTTTCTCCTAACAATCACTATTTGACGAAGTGTCCAATCTGCTTTTGAAAAGCTCTAAACAGGAGATTTTCCCATGTATTCCTGAGGAAGACGCAACTGTGTGACAGTTACCTGTTTTTATTAATTTCTTGCCACAGTCTCAATCCAGACATGGATATTTTTAAAAGTAGCATGTAAAACAGGTGTTTTATCTTGTATACCCTAATTCTTGTACAACTACTGTTGTATCTGCAATTGTTACTGTTTGTGCAGCCACTGACCATTCCAGGTAAAGATTTCTTCTCTCTTCAATATTGTTATTAGCTATTTACAGAGTTCTGTGAATGTAGAAAATATAGAATCACATAATCTTAAAAGTATAGAATCATTTAGATTTGAAAAGACTTAAAATCATGGAGTCCCACTGTTAAGCCAGCACTGCTGAGTCCACCACTAAACCGAGTATCTAAGTGTCATGTCTACATA
This sequence comes from Pyrocephalus nanus, assembly GCA_038380795.1. Lineage (NCBI taxonomy): Eukaryota > Metazoa > Chordata > Aves > Passeriformes > Tyrannidae > Pyrocephalus > Pyrocephalus nanus. Next base: position 48,239,538 of record CM076260.1, read on the forward strand.
TCTTTTAAATACCTCTGGGGATGGTGACTCAGTCAGTTCTCTGGGAAGCCTGTTCCAATGCTTGACAACCCTCTCCATGAAGGAATCTCCCTAATGTAGTCTCCAATCTAACTGGCACAACTTATGGTCATTTTCTGTTGTCCTAACATGATATGGTCCTTTTCTGTAGAACGATATAAATGAGGCACCATTACCTTCATGTTGACAGTAAACCTTGCAAACTGATCTCATTATCCTGAAGTTACCAAACTATCAGATATACACAGAAGGGTGCTGCCAGCACAGTCACAGAAGGAATTCCTATTTCTCTCAATGGCCTTTACCAACAGTAGAGTGTGTGCATGGCAGGCAGGAGAAGCAGCTCCACCAGCAGCACCCTGTGCTCTGCAGTTTCCTACTTTGTTTTTTCCTTGGTGCACAAGGGTGCCACTTTTGCCTGTCACAAGGAAAACAACTCCTCCAAAGAGGCTTACTATGCTATTTTTACACAATAGTACCTACAACTTCTGTTTTTCCCCAAGCTCCTGAAATTGCAACTGGTGCCAGAATTTGGAAATTTGCTCTAAACAGATTAGGTATCCGGTTTCTACCGTTCTTCTTTCTTTAAGCTGCTGTTGCTCTCAGCAAGAGCAAATGATCCCCTATCCCTCTATTGCTAGGATTTCAGTGAGTCCCAGGCTATCCTTGCCTTGCAGCCCACCTTAAAGGCAACTGGAATAGACATGCTCACATCAGCAAGTGCAGAATTTAGCCTACAGCTTTGAATTTTCAGAAGACAGTCTTTTTCTAGGAAAGATATTTTGATAAATTAGTGTGTGGTGGGAGGGTGAGATTAGGATTTGTAATACATCAGATTCCCAGATTTTCCTCTGAAAAGTATGGAGGTCACAGTGGACTTCATATATGCACAAATATACGCAAACACATATGAAAAAAGATCCGTATATATTTTAAAAATATTTGCTTGAAAAATTATGTCTGCTTCTATTGAATTCTGGAAACATCATTCCTATTTCATGTCAAAATCTGTTACAAAAGTATAATTTAATATGGATATATAACAGCATTTTTTTAGTAGATAGCAGTAGTTAGAAAAACAAGAAAAGATTCCTACATTTAGTTTTAAGTGACTTTACCATATGCTACTTTTGTGTTAATCTCTCATGCCATTTAAAATTCTACATCTTTAAAAAACTATATATCTTACTAGAAAATAACGTAGCAGAATTAGCTTCTGCTAACACAATGACAGGACAGATATTTTGTTTTCTACTATCAGTCTTCAGGTTCGTACTTACTGCTCACCTTTTATCTCCTGCCTCCCTCCCTGTAACTATTTTCCCATGTACTTTCTGACACAGCATGTGCTTACACTAATCGAACATCTAAATCACAGTAAAAAATTTACATGTTGTAGGCTCCATGTTCAAAAATGCTAAATGTCACTAGTTGAAATGACAAAAGATGTGCAGACAAGGGAGAACAAAAGTGTTTTAATAACAGAGCAAGGAAACCTTTGTTCTGATCTGATAGATTTGTGACCGTTTGGATGGAACAGATTATTTGGATAAAATACAGCTAAGGAAACATGGTCTTTCTCTCAAAAATTTAGCAGAAAAAATATTCTATAAGGTATTTGAATCACACCTGCTGCCCTTACAAGCATAAAATTTCTGTTTCTCTCATCAAGAGCTGATTTTTCTTCTCTATCTCACATTAATTTTTTTATGGTGCATCTGATAATATTCAGTGATTAATTTTTTTTATAAAGCCTCATTTCCTAGATCCATGAGTATAAAGAGGAGAAACAGAATGAAAAAAAAAACACAAACCACTCAGTGTGTCAGCAGCCAATTAACCAGCTTTAATGGCTGTGGAAAATAGCTTGCAAACACTATTGATGTGTTGCCCCAAAGGTAAGCTCAAAGCCAACAGAAAGCCAATTTTTTTCAATATTTTTTTAGCAATATCATGATTTTTGTGGCCTAACTAGGTATTCTGTCTGACCGTGCTGAGTCCAAGCAAATCCAGTGCGAGAAGGCAGCTACTGGTCAGGGTAGGACTGTGAAAGGCTTGTGGTGGTGTTCTTGTGGGCATAGGAGAAGGCTTTAATGCCTCTTCCTCAGTCCTGGTGCCCAAGGGTATGTCTCCAGTACACATCTGAGAGACCACGGGACAGGCTAGCTGGAGCAGACCATTGGATGGCACCCCACAAAAGACAAACCCGCAGAGCACTGGGATCATAACAATTCTGAGCAACAGCACTTTGTGCAACATCAGTCAGCTTGATGCCCTTGGCTTAGTTGCTAAATCTTTTGAGGATGACTGAGGGAAATATAAGTTCCCTTTTAGTTCTCTGTTGGCAGATTTACAGTTACATTTAAAATAAATTTAAAATAAATAAATTGGTAACAGCACCTGACATCATCATCTTGTTAACGTAAGTTCTATCGTCCGGCACCAGTATTAGCTTTGACTATTATATATTCTGGCTGAAAAAAGAAGTACAGAGCTGTATAAAATAAGATAAAAAGGGGAATAACAGAATAGGATGTACATTAGCAGGAAAGGATGGTCATTGAATTTAAGATACATCATTAGGGCTCAGGACGTCCAAGTTCTGCTTTCCCCTTTGCTTAATGTCTATTTACTGATGGGGAAGTGATTAAGTATATCTGTGCCCCAGCACCATATCTTAAAATATTTCCTTTCTCCATTTCATCTAATTACATTCAAACTATTCAAGTCAGGGACTTTCTCTAGCTATGTACAGTGATTAACATGAAAAGATGTGTTATACTGAGTGCATTGGCTATATATTCACTAGTAAATTAAATATTGATACCTATATCTTTAATAATATTAACCTCTAATAGTGGTCACATATGCCTTTTAATGATGGTTAACATATAACGATATTGTCAAAGTCTACATAAGTCATATACAAGATGAAATATTGTCATAAGGCTGTATAGTATACTCATACTGCATATAACTACATATTATATATATGTGTAAAATTGTATTTTAAATTAAGAATGTGGAACAATGCACCTTACAAATACCTCTTTTTTCCTGACTCAAGATGCAGAACTAGCTATCTAGCCCTTACGCTTTTAAGTTTTGTAGGAAGTTTATCTCTTTCCAGAACGTAAACCATGATAGCTAACTGCATGTTATAAATTCTACATATGTTACTTTCACTTGTATTGTTTGTTTAGAATTGTATTTTACCTTTCATTATTTATTAATCTAGTGGAAAATTTACTTTCAATAAGGTAGTGCTGGACATAAAAGGAATATGTTTCTCCTTTTTGTTAAAAAAGGCTTTGATTTACACATAATTACAAGAATTCTCTCTTTGAGGTAAATAAACCCAACAGTGGTTTCTAGGAAGACACTGTAGGAGCTCCCCATTGAACTCTGTGCAGTCATCTGGGGAAAGAAGTGAAGTGATTTTCTGCCTCCTAACAGCAGCTTCTGATACTTCTACCTACTTCTAGAAAAGACTGTGTAGTGGTATGGATTTGATTAGCTCATCTCTTTTCTTTTGAGTCAGGGACAGTAAAAATAATGAATGACTAATCACTTCAGGTTACTGTTTTTTACACTGAGGGTATTACAGAACCAATTAAAAAAGTCATACAAAAAATATATGGATGTGATTAGGTTATAATGCTAATGCAGGGAATTGTGTATAGATAATTATTCTGCAGCACAGATAATTTCAACAAAGACTAATCAGAAAACATATAAAACACCCAAGAATTACAATTTTGTCTGAATTCCTTTTAAATGTCATTTAAAAAGCTGCAGATATACTGAGACTTTTTAAACAAATATGCCGGGCTCTTTGTTTCCTTGCCTTGTTCATCCTTGTCATGCAGTTTTTACAGAAGCTCAGTTTACACTTTCTTCCTACATTAATCGCAGCTGAGGTGTAATTTAAGGCAGCTTTGGACCTTCTCTAAATTCCACCACCCAGTTCTCTAGGGACTAACCCACAACTGCAGACACCACGACACAGACCATAGCTCAGCTGATGGAGGGAATCACACCTCTGCATCAGGAGCTGCTGAATGAGACTTGGAGGCCAGCAATAATGACACCCTAGGAGCAGCCGAGATGCAAGACTGAAAATGGCAGGCTGTAAATTGAGATAGTGTGACACCACCCTTTGAGTCTGATTTCTAGGAATGGAGAGAAGGCTGAAACAAACTTGTTTATATTGTTCTTATCAAATATGGCCAGTGTGCTAACATCACATTTTGAAATGCAGAAGAAAAGGGCTTGTAGTGTGTGTGACTCCTCCTGACCTCCTGCATCATATCTCCTTCTCCCCTTCTTTGTCACCTCTCCTGAGCCCTCTGCTCTGCAGCTGTGCTCAGAATAGGTTCTGCATCTCCCTGCCAGCAACTCATATCTTATCTCAAAACATATGACTCAGTACGACATCTCCTTCTCGTTTTCATTATTTATACCATGTGCCCTACACAGAGTCTTGTTACTCAGTTCAGAAAAACCCCATTGCAATTCAATTCACATCAAAGCAGCCAGTTTGTCAGCTTCTCCATCACCTAAAAGCTCTATATTCACTGCCTGACCTCCCTGAGCATATCTGCTACTTTCTTGCCTTCTGCCACATAAAAAACCCCAACACTGCTGCCATGCTACTTGCAAGGAATTGACTGATTTGATATATAAATTGTCTGTCATCTTCCCTTTTTCAGTGTCTGCTGACTATTTAGCTGTGTCCTCTTAATGTGCTTGCTTGCTCCTCAGGGCAGAAACACTGCTCAGAAAGCATTTAGCTTTAGAAGTGCTTAAGTAATGCTTACTAACTACATTGCATGGCTGCACAAGGCAACATCTACGGTTTCTGCTTTAGTCCAAAATTTCTTTCTCTGATAAGTCCTTGAAATGTTTCAAATAACAATATTTTCACAGCAAACTATGCCCTGTACATGAAATAAAACCTTTGAAATAAAACCTTTAAAGAACTGCTTCTTGGGATCCAATTATTAATATGTCCTATATAAGGACAACTTTAAACATCCTTAGCATCAGCCAAGCCCCTGTGAGCTCAACAGTGTTGCCAACTCCTGCTTCTTGAAGTGTCCAACTGGAAATCCTTTCCTGGATGAGCACAAGCTGTATTCTGAATGGCTTCTGAGGTGGATATGAGTTGCAGCATGAAATACAGTAGCAACATAATAAACATAGAAAATTGCAGTCTTCTATCTTCCTAAGGTCATCTAAAAAGATAAATTCTAAATGTAATTAAGCCTTGATTTGACCCATTTCATGGACTTTATCTTTCAGTAATTTTTTCAGTCTTAATTAGTATTTAGCATTTATGCAAGTCTGTGTGATTTAAGATGCCGAATGATATATGAGTTCAACAGAGTCCTCAGCTGAAGGACAAGTATTTTAGTGAATGCGAGACCTGACCCAAAGGCTATTTGCAGCAGTTTGTCATTTAGTACAGGGAAGGTTAGGTAGGTTAGAGTGATATATGATCTTTCGTGCTCCGAACCTAACAGCAAAGTTGAGCTGCTCCCATGACTTTCATTAACTGTATGCAGCTCTTTTCATATACAGAGTAAACCAAAGACGTGAGAACCTTTCCCCCCATGAGTGAAAGAAAAGTGAAAACTTCTGATAGGTTTGGTCAGTCCATCAAAACTCCGTGCTCAGTCCACGAAAGCCTGAATGCAAATTTTTGCTGAGTTTACTTTGCACTCATTCATATACCAAGGGAGGGAGAGGGGAAGTCTTGGCGAGTGCTCCATGTGGAGCCCTGCCAACATGCTGCATTAAACAGTCACCCTGGCGTCGAAGCAGCCCAGGGAACACCAGTGAAAAACAGCACCTGCGAGTGTTCTGCAAATGGCATGGGGCTATGGAGGGGGTGGAGAAAGGATGTAAATGGGAAAAATATGATGAAAAATAGCTAGGAGCCATGGGAAGGCAAGACATATAGGCAAGCTTTTCTGCTTAAGGGGACAAGTTAGTGGACCAATTCTTCTCTTCCTTTCATTTATACATAAGAATTGGAGCTGTTAAAATTGCACAGAATGAGAAACGGGCATTTTTTCTAAATGAACAGTATTTTGAAAAATATTGCTTTTTTTTTTTTTTTGCATTGTTGTCACTTTTCAACATTTTCCACCAGAAGACTGACAAAAAAACCAAACCAAACCAAACCAAACCAAAAAAAAAAAACAACCAACCAAACAAAAACAAAACAAAATCTGGAAGATACTTATTTTCCTCTAGCCAGCTGGACAGATACCAGCAAAACCAAATAAACAATCATATCAAGAGGAAATTTATAATATCGTTTATAATCACATTTTCATCAATAATGTTCCTGGTTTTTACTGAAAATCTTTTCAGTCGAAAAATTTCCAGAAAACTGTAAACGTCTGATTCTCCCTCTAGGCTGTGAAACATTCTGTGGAACTCAAGTTGCTTTGCATATGACCAAGCTGAATGCAGAGCTGGGAGTCTGTTGTGTGCTACCATGTCAGCTTGGGGGTTAATATATGAAATTCCTCAATACTGGTAGCCCTTTTAAAAAGTATTCTGATGTATGGTTACAAGACAAACAAACTTTCAGGTATGGCTAGGAGTGAAAAAGGAAGCAAATGTATAATAATCTTTCTTTCTTGAAAGGCGATGTTATAACGCCCCCGGTAACAGCTAAAGAGGGAGACCAGTTTTCAGTAAAAAGCAAACCCAGTCCCAAAAGCAGAAAAATTCTAAGAGCTATAAGTTATGAAAATCAACAACTGGTTTACAGAAAGTAATGATATGTGCAAACAAAACTTGTGTACTTACTTTCCATTTAGTCCACAGAGAGAGTGGACTGCACCTATCGGTCCCTAGCCCAGCTAATGTCCATTTCCATAGCAGGGTTGGAAGGAATTATGGATGAAAAACATAAGGATTCTCCCATCCATACTATAATGCCCTCACCAAGGCAGGCAAGACTAGAGTAGCATGCTGGGAACAAATGGCGAGAGATCCCACTGCTGATGCAGTTTGGTAGCACCATCAGTATGGGTCTGTCTGGTGGAGTTCTGGATGGCATCCACAGGTCAGCAGTATTTATTTCATTCAAGCAAATCAAGTCAGTGGGAGCAGGATTCAGGCACAATGTAGAGGGATACATCTCAATTTAAAACCTCTTCCTGTTGTTAGACATCAATTTGGTTAGGGAACAGTGCTTAGAGTCCCTTTAGTCCTGGCTAAACATTTTCTATAATGATTTTAAAGTGACTAAAATAAGCCGGTCTTGCTTCTTAGTCCTGTAAGGCTGATTGTCACTAGTTGTGTGTGACCTTGCTGCATACAATCCCTCCTTTGCTCTAAGAGACTGATTCGGCACCAAGTACAGGATGAGTTAAGAGCATTATTGCAGTTGCCTTAACTTCTGCAGCTTTGGAAAGTAGATACTTCACATTGCCTTCCACCCCCTCACAACAGACATCTGCATTTCTTCTATGTATAGACCAGAAAGAAAGCCTCTGATGGAAGGAAGCACACTGGCACAGTGAGCAGCTGCAGGAACTTGTGCTGGGAAGCTCCCCTTTGCATCACTGACTACTCCCCACGTCTGCAGGAAGTCCTTGACTGGCTGAACTTTTCTGACGTCAGACGGGATTGTAGCAGCATTTACTATGCCTCTAGTTTTCCATGAGGTTGACGCTTGTAGCCAGCAGTAGCCTGAGGGGTATTGCCTTTAACTTGCCTTGCATCAAGGTAAAGGTGTTTTTTTTGTGTGTTTTTCTTTTTTTTTTTTTTAATTTTTCGAACTTGTTTAACCTTAAGGTGAATGTACAGTAGGAAGCATGACTTCTAGCTTCCTTTCCTAGCTATGCTAATTCTATTATTATTATATATAATCCCCTGTCTATAAAGAGAAAATAATATTATTTTCATTCATACAAGGTAAGTCTAGCTTCTATGAAGACTCTAGCATGAGACTTTTCATGAAAAACATTCCCTGTATACTGGACCAGAATCTTAGACAAGAAAAAACACTGGACAGAGCAACCTGTAGTTGTGGTTATCTGTATTGTTTCATGCAATGTGCCATTCATCGTGGTCAGGGACTGCCTGCAGTACTCAGTGCAAGTGAAGTGTGAGAGTCTTCCCACAGAGTGCTGTGGTGCTGCAAGACGAAGGGGAACCCTTCCACCTCCACTGCATTCTTCTAGAGCGTCCAAGATGCTTTGTTAAGGGAAAAGCAATTGCACTCATGGAAATCTGGAATATAACTGTGATGTGTCTTATCAGAGTTCTTGCAGAAAGGTGTTGTGTGGAGATTTAAAGGACTATTTTACTGGTCTACCCATGGAAGATTTAAAAAATAACACTTGTATGACAGGGTACTCCTGTAAGAATGGCACCAGTAACCCAAACCACTGTGGAAACCACTTTTGAAGTCTCTGGAACTTAAAATCTGTCTCTGCTTTGCTGTAGCAGTCCTCCACATTGCTTTTAACATTCAGGAATTCTTAGTTTCCTCTACCAATTTGTGACATTTTTGCTATTTGCATGATATATTTGTTATTTTTAACCTAAATCTCCAAGACAGCTTTGCTGAGAAAATTCTAGCACACAGAACAGCTTCATGAAATTAGAATGGCCTTCAGGAAATAACAAATCTACAAGTCATTAAATAATGCATGAGACTTTCTGTTTCAAACTGCCTTTTACAGGGGAGTGATAAGACAGACCATTTGGTGATTAAAGCTACTAAGTATTTTCCAAAATTTCAGCAAATGTAAATTAGTTCTTTAATTTTGGTTTGGTTTGTTTGGTTTTTTTTTCCCTTCACCAAAAGAAAGTGATTTGGTGTTTGCCAGAAGAAAAAACACCGTATGTTTTCCCGATAGCTATAAGAAAAAAAAAAGGGTCTGAATTAATCAGAGAAATTAACTCAGTGAATCATGTTGCAGGAGAGAGCATGTGCTATCTAAGGCCTTCTCATGTGCACATGCTAAATGGCACACCTGCATCCATCACACATGTTGAGCTGCTCTCACTCAACACCTGAGACTGAAGCCTGGTGTCTCTGTCCTGTCCCGTGGCACACAACCCTCCCCCAGAGCATCACAGTCACCCCAGGTGCCACCCAGGTGGTCCCTCACAGGTAGCTGTCTAGTGTGCTGCAGAAGAGGAAGAGGTTGTAATGCTCCAGCACAGACCAGGGATGTCTTCTGAGAAAACACCCTGCCCACCTTTAGGCATGGGACCTGGTCTATTCTCCAGAAACCCATCTCTTCTCCAGCCTGGTGATGTGGGGTTTCACAGCAAGCGGCCCAAGAAGGTGTTGGGGACAAGAAGATGAATTGGCTTTGTCCTTTCTTCAGTTCTGGGACATGGGAGGTGGAAGAGTACGCATCAGGATCCAGAGACCTGAAGGCAGCCCTTGGCAGCTGGGGCAAATGCTGGCAAGGGAAAAACTACCTCAAGTACCACACCTGGCCTGTTGCCAAATGTTGTGCTTACAAAGGAGTTTTCAGCTTTCCCAGGCAGCTGTTTTCCAGGGTGCCAACCCTGAAACAAACATTTTATCTCCAGGGAGTTGGATCCTTTGTCTGTAGGGATTTCTCCCTTCACTCCTATCTCTGCATGGCCAGCTTATTTGTTAATGCTCACTTGCGGAAGGGGCTGAGAGTCATTAGCTCCCTTTGAACTCACTATGAATAAAAATAATTCACCATCACAAGCCTGAGATGATTTTGAGTGAAATCCTGGCATATTTAAGGCAATAAAATGAATGGGTTGTTATTGGGTCTTTTGTCCAACAGATGCATAATTTTACCACCTGAACAGGACCCTTCTCATTTCTCGCCTCTTTGGGCACGTACCCTGCTCCACTAGAAGGAAGGACTAAAGGTGAGGTAGAAAATGCTGACATTAGTAAAAATTTCTCAACAGCACAGCATGCTTTCTGTGGCTTCAAACTTTCACGGATTTTGAATAAGCAGGCTTGATATTTGTGTTGCGGTGTCTTTCTCAGCCTCACTTTTGGGCATGGAAATTTCATAGTCAAAATAATTCAGCTATTTAAGAAAACAAGAAGAGGATCAATATTGACTGAGCCTCAAAGCAGAATAAAATTAGAAAAAGCATGGGAAAACTATGATGCAAAGAAAGGGTCTGAAGCATAGAAGCCAACAAGGAGAGTGAGTATGAAAGAAAGAAAGAACTATGTAGAGATGCAGAGCATAGGATCTGAATTGTGTGCTAGAATGCTCATAAAATGAAAACAAATCATGTTGCCATTTTCAGAGTGCACTATATGTCTAGGAGTTATTTCATGCAGTCTTTTATCAAACTCATTCAAGGTGACTTGCATCACAACGAGGTAGGCAATAAGGGAACATTGTCTCATCATCACCTCTTCCTGATTACATTCTAGAGAGCATTAAAACACTGTTTCTTTTGCTAGTAAAAAACTTCTCTGTTTTCAATTTATTCAATTTATGGGGTCTGTTGAAATGGGAATGCTCACCTGCTTTTTGAAGGTAAAAATTGCTATAGGTGTGCAAACTACTTATTTGGTGGAAGCATGGCTACAGACATCTTGGGGACTACTCCAATATGCAGACCATCTACAAGGTTTGAAATATTGGTAACAGTCACATGGAAGACTGAGAAATTCATTCAAAAATTGTTGAAGAGAATTTTTTTTTCCTGACTAATGTTAATTTTTTAACTATTTGCCATTGTCGCAAATATTAAGCTCAAAGTTTTCATCTGAAATCTCCTATGAAATTTTACTCTCCAATTTTATTTTGCCAATTGTCAATAGAACTTTTTGGATTAATATTTTCTCTTGAAATCTTCTTTCCCTTCTCCACTTATGACTTTATTCTATGTATGCTCTACAAATTGAGTTTGCACTTATATAGGTAGAGAAAGCTCAATCCCTTCCTTCATTAGAGAGGGAATTCCCATTGTTTATTGTATTTTACTTACACTGGAGTATTTTCATGACTTGAGCACAGCACCAAGGTCGTGGGTTTGATCCCCCCATGGGCCATTCACTTAAGAGCTGGACTCAATGATCCCTGTGGGTCCTTTCCAACTCAGAACATTCCATGAATCTGACTTCATCCGTCAGCACAAAAATCCTTTCTTTTAGAATGAAACAAACTCCTGGCCTCAAGGCACTGAGCAAAGTCATTTCATTCAATGTAGGATTTCTAAGAAAGAAAATAATCCAAATATTTGTTTTCAAGGAAAAGCTTTCTAGAAGAACGAAGGTTATCTGAAATGATTGCTGGGAAAGCACCTGTAAAAACACCTGTGAAAGCAGAGTAATTAAGTAATTATTGTTAACTATGCTGTTAATGTCCTCTGTTGCTGTGGGGAGCACATCTCCCCATCTATCATAAGCACCTTCCTTCACCTTTCATTTTTTCTATGTTAGTCAGTCATTCAAAAATTATGAATTTGCTTTTCTTGACAACACTTTCAGGATTGCTATTGATATGAAGCTACACTGAAGAGATTAGAAGAAACACAGGGCGATAGAAATCGCCAAGGTAGATTAAATCAGAAGTCTGTGTAATTCATTGCCAGCAAGAAGTATTAGATAACTTACAATCTTTAGGTAACTTTTCTTCCACGGAAATTTGAGATCTAGCTTATGAAACAAAATGGATCATGAGAATTGTGATCTCTCTTCTTGAAATGACAACCCACATGTGAACAACAAATATTCTTTGGAGGGGAGGGAATATTATAATGTACACATTTTTAAGTATGGAAGCCTCTTGAAAGACAGTATTACTTTTTAAAACACAAACTCATACATGTGATGCTACATACAATTAAGAAAATGGCAGCTCTTTCCTCTGATGTGTGTTGGTTGTGTTTCATACTTTACATGAAAGCAAATTCAAAATATGTTGCAATCGTCCAGAAAATACAGCATTCAGTTGATAGCAATTCAGTATTTCTAACAGGGAAAAAAAAAATCTGTGGAAGACTTTAATAAAAGCTGTTCCTAAATGTAGGGTCCATTATGGTTTTACCATTTTGAAATACTTTCTTTTCATTTTTTTACAGATGTTGCTACTTGCATTTACAGGGCACACTCCATATACCCAAATAATTTTCTCTTCGTAGCTAGCACTAAGTCTTCTACCTTCTGTCAAGTTTGGTTAAGTGTTTCAAAAAGTAATAGAAAGGCATAAGAGACTGCCAAACAAATATGGAGAGCATATTTAATTAAATCACCTTTTCTTCAGAAAAGAAGGGATAAAAAAGCAGATGCTTTCATTCATCTCAATAAGTAATTCTCATAGCTTGGTGTGTTTATTATCAGTTCTTGCTCAAGAGACATACTCGCATACATGAGGGTTTTTTACTTAAGAAATCTACCGCTCCCAAATTTCACATGTATATATAAACTGAAAAATGCCTCACAAGTTTTTGACTTTGGTCCATCTCTGGGAAAGAGATGTTTCTCATCTGCTGGCAAGGCATATTTGTCACATTTCAGGCAAGAGCATCTGACCATGTTTTAGTTCTCTATTTATTTGCTTGCCAGAAAGAACAGATGATGTTAATCACAGCAGTGATGGAAGAGAGCATCCAAAAGGTCCACATGGCTTTTGATTAAAGCATGTTAGATAGTATTCTAACTTCAAGGGCTTTATTGCCACAGATCCCTGCTGGGATGCACCTAATATATCTATGCTTTTTCATCTAGTAATGCATATGGCATACTAGCTCTTTTGCTGTTGCTTGTCATATATGTTTTTCTATTTAAATGCCTTGATTCACACCTTAATCTTTATCCTAAGCTTTAAACATTTTGGAAAGCCCCAGAACTGAGTTTGCTGACTACTTATTCCCCAACTACTCAACTCAAGAGATTCTGGATTCAGCTCCAGAGTTCATACTGGGACATAGAGAAATGCAGCAAAGGGCTCTCAGAGGTATTAAAATCTTTATGCTCAGTACAGAGAACAGAGTCCATCTTCAGTGGAGAGTGGGACTCTGGCCACTTGGAAGGATTGGTATAAGGGTGTTTGGAGAGACTGGAGGGCACCACCTCTGAATGCTCACAATTGTCACTGAAAGAAGTAAACACTGGTTTAATCCCAAACTAATAATACGAAGCTACAACTCTATAAAACACCAGTTCAATGACTACATCAAAATTCCTGTTCTTTCAAGTGGACAGGCTTAATAAATAATAAATCTCTCTAAAGAGTGTCTATTGTGATCCGCTATTACACACAAACAAAACTGATTTGAATTGTAAGGTCGAAGAGTGAAACAGTTGCTATCACAAAAATTTCATGTTAGTCCAAAAAATACCCTGATTAAGAAGAGTTGCAGAAGGAATTTTTGAGCAAGCTGGTCTAGTGGAAGGTGTCCCTGCCCACAGTAGAGGGCTTGGAAATTGATGACTTTTAAGGTCCCTTCCAACCCAAACCATTCTATGATTCTAAGAATTTTATGGTAACATATGACAGGAAAAATCAGATGGCAGACAAAATTCAATGTTGAAAAAGAGAAATTAATCTACGTTGGTAGGAACAACCGTAACTATACATGTGCACTAAAGAACATTCACGAAGATCAGCTCTTGCTCATCATAAGAAATGGATGCAAACAGCTATGTGCCAAATATCAGTCATCTTAGTGCTCAGGACCACTGAAATAACAAAGAAGTGCTAGAAAAGAAAGGGATAATAAGAGAGGAAACATCATGTCACTGTATGTTCCTAGTATATCTGCGTCTTGGATTCTGCAAAGAGTTCTGGCTGTGTCACTTCAAATGGGACCAAGTAGAATTAGAAGTTCTTCAAAAAAGAATGGTAAAGCTGGGCAATGACCTTCCTGTGAAAGGTAATCACATAAACTGGAGATCTTAAGGTTAAAAAAGAAGTATTGGTAGAAGGAAAATATGATTTAAGTCTATAAAGTTACAAATTGCATGGAGATATAGAACAAGAGACTGATTATCCTTTATTTTTCAGGATATAAGAGCTAGGAAGAACCAAATGAGATTATCATTAGGAGGTTTAAAATAAACAAAAGGAAGTACTTTTTCAAACAAGGCATAATTCAGACGTGGAACTCTTTGCAAATGTCAAAAGTATAAGTGGATTCAAAGGCAGATTGAAGACTTTCAATGAAAAATCCATCAAAAGCTATTAAATACAGTGAAGTGATTACAACATACAGCTCACAAAGTCCCTGAAATGCAAATTGCTCGGAGTAGCAAGGGTACAAGTAAAAGTATCATTCTGTATTTGCCCTGTTTCTGTGACTTCTTCCATAAGCGTAGTTTATTTATTCTTGCCAGAAATGGGGATACTGGAGTAAATGCAATTTTGAGCTGATCCTGCACAGCTGTTCTGTGCGTAACATATAACTCAGCTTTCACTTAATCCAGCAGGGTAATTTCATTGATTTTAATGGGAGCTGAATTAGGCCATCTGAGAGAATGAGCCTTCCAATACAATGTTTTGCTAAGGATGTGAAAGCTAAACTTGTTAGATTGATAAATGTAAATTCAAAGGAAATGACAGTTGCTCAAACCACAGAGCACCTGGAATGTAGCTGTAAAGTAGGCACTTATTTTAAAACTGTGTGCAAAATCCATGAGTTTATGATTGATCTATTCTTGAATTTAAGTGACTGGTCAGCTGACTCCTTTTACTCTCTCAAGTGGTAGCTCATCTGGTTGCATGACTGTTCATCTGAGCTTGTAAAATGCATGGTCAATGCAAGGTCAGTCTATAGTTTTATGAAATTAAGATGATAATAGATATGGTCAAACTAAAAACATGTCACTGCCTTTTCCCAAATTATTTGCCGTCCTGAGACACTCATTAGTAAGCTCACAATTAGATCAATATTATTTGATTTTCTTTACTTTTGGAGAAAGAAGAACTCTTTTAGAAAACAAGTCATGTATTTATGGAGAGAACATGTTCTTAAAAAAAGAAAGAAGATAAAACCAGACCAGAATAATTAATTTTAGAGTGTAAATCACAAAGTTATTGCTTTAGTGCTACTTGCAGGACTAAGTTTGTAACCTAAGGCAAGCTAAATACCAGTGAGCTATAAGGTCCCTCTCAACAGAGAGTAATAGGTATGCTCCTAAGGCAGTTTGTCTCAGCCTTGTTGCATTGTTTTCAGATAGGTCATATCTGCCACTTGTGGAAAGTTGCCTTTCTCTGTAGAGAGAAGATTTTAATGGGTAACTGACTAATTCAAGCTTGACTCGTAGTTCTTCTTCAGCCAGTGGCAAGAGAGGAGAGTCCTGCAGGGTGACCATTAGACTATTACAACACAAATGTTAATAATGCAAAGGGGTTTTGTTCCCAAGCTCACAACAAGTTCTAAGGACTTAATGTTAAATGTTTATTTCTCTTTCTTGATCTAGGAATGGAGTTAGTGGACTGAAATGGCTAAACCTAGTCTGTTTGACAGGATATCAGCAGAGCTAGCAATGCAGTCCTTGATTGTGAATGGCTAGCTATGGTATATAGAAGCTACTTTATCCTAATGGTAAATTGCTATTAACCTGGCTTGAAACAAAGATGGATCTAATTAGATTTGTTTCATGTTCCATTCGTAAATTGAATGTTAAATATAACTAATATCTGTGAATGAATTAATATTAAGCTTCACACGGGTGTTTATTATAGACAAATGCAGGAAACTGAATGGGAAATAAGAGCAGTAGGTTGGTTTTACCATTCCTGTCTGGACTTACTGGGAAGGTGTGAAAATGTATCACCTCAACCAAATAGCACAATGAAAAGAGGAAATTCATTTCCGTCAGAGGGGATTTTATTAACTTTACCGCAGTCGTCTACCACTCAGTAGAATATTTCTCTAGAGAAGTATCTCAGGGTTTCTGCACACTGGAAACACCTTGATGGCCTAGGTACAAAGGCAACTGACTTTTGTTTTATTTTGTTTTTTAATTACATCCTATTAAAGGAAGGTTGTGAGGATAAGAACTTATAAGTAAGTGAGAAGAATATTTCCACCTTTCTCTGGGTAAAAACCCCCATATATTCTTTGATTTTACACTGATTAATGGTTTCTTTGTTTTCAACTTTTGTATTAAGCACACAGTGAGAAAAATGTTTTCAAAAAGATCTCTTGTTTTTTAGAAGTAGAGAAAAAGAAGGTTGTGATGGAAAATGTAATTTTCATATGCACATGCAAAACCATACTGTGTCTGTTACAGAAAAAAATTATTTACTATGCATAGAAGTCTCAATATAAATATGCATGGAGGCGATATGTACATGGCAAAAGTGTTAATACTTCCATCTGAAGTTCTCAGAGGTGTCAATATGATATCTAAAAGCAGTATGTGCCATATTTTTACCAATTTGGGGTTCACTAAATGTATGCTTTGAGTATAGTCATACATTGTTCAAAACAGGACAGTATAATCTTGTTTCTCATATCTCTACATACGTTTTTATTTACTTGCACCCACACATGCAAACTAATACCTTACATATTCTCAAAAAATTTATATAGCAAAGTTAAAACAAGAAAAGAAAAACATCTAGCTTTTATTTCCCTATTCCTGCTTCTCTTCTGAAAAAAAAAAAAAAATTGAAGGAAATCTTGTCTATAAACTAAATAATATTGAATAAAATAGCCAGTCAACACAAAATATTGTAGACATAATAATTTGAAAAACTGTTGTAGAAACAAAATAACGTCCTATGATCTGTAAACACAATTAAAACCAAAACCAACAACAATTACTCCAGTTCTAAAAGCTGAGTTCAAATATGGTGTGACCCAGTACTTTTGAATTCAAAACCTGAATGCTAGAATCACTCCAGATTCCAACAGGCCATGGAAACTGAATAGCAGAAGTGCTGACTGTCCTTCACTTCTTGAGTTTTCCAGATGTTGAGCTTTTTTGGATTCATCAGTCAATCTTGGCAAATTTTTGGCGTCTAGATGCCTTCCTGGGTGATAGATCACACAGGATTTCTTATGCATTTTCTCTGGAGTCCCACTGAGACCATGATGCAATATTTCTATATTTTTTAAATAACTTTGTGTTTACACATGTACATCTGTACAAACAAACACTTCTTTAACTCAGTTTTTCTGCAAGCCCAGAAACCCATACTACTCCACACCAATAATGGGCTTTGCCAGCTCTGAAGACAGAGTGGACCTGCTCTGCTCTTCTGATGCATCAATATGTAAGTACTCAGTTGGCAGCTGGATTAGTGCACAGCATGCATTTTCTTCTTTGTATTTTTTTTAAATTCAAGGGTAAATGTCAAAACAATGCTGTAAAACCAATTAAGGAGAAAGAAAACAAGATTAGAGGTGCTACTTGAATTATTTATTGTTGTTCACTGTTGCCAAGTCTTTAAATAAGTACTTAATAGACCTTACTGTAACTCTCTGAGCAATATAGTAGTTCATTTAATGCACAGTTCAGCACTTTCTTAACATTAAACTGAAATAGTCCATACAGTATGTTGGGAGCCCTTCTGAAGCCTCCTGAATTTGGACTGTTCACCATTTATGAAAATCTTCATGCAGAACTAAATTCATTAATTTCATTCAACAATCTGATATATTAAACAGCTATTGATCTCCGTGGAAGGGAATATCAAGATTTATTGATGAGAAAGATTAATTCTGACCAATCTGAAGCTAAGGTCAATATTTATCTTGAGGGGAAATAAATCTCATTATTCAGAAAAACAAGAGGCTGCTATGTATATATTGTTATTTATAGTCTCAGTGTTTTAACCAAATATATCTGGAAATTGCTCCTCCATGGATTTGAATTCAGGTATATGACCTTTTTCATTGATATTAATATGATAAAGTGAGAAAAAAATTTATAGGGCTGGGGAGGACATCTTCCCTAAAGCTTGTCCAACAACATTTCTAGGGAATCTACTGAAGGAAGCAGGAAGCATTTACTTTTAAGAATGAACAGATTAGTCAGCATAGCCACAGATTTACTGATTTGTGGTCTGATAAAACCAGGAAGCTTGTGGTGCATATACAGCTCAGCACTGTTCAGCAGCCTCCCGAGAATATTCAAAAAAGCCATATCTGAATCTCGTGGAGGTTGAAGAGGGTGGCACACCCCAGGGTCCTGCAGAGGGGTCCAGATAAGTCTGGGGCACACACCTCCCTGTGGGGCCCAGAGGCAGATTGGCTCCATGTTTTCACACACAGTGCCCAGCCTGCCCTGGATAGAACAGGAACCATGCTCTGTTCTCCTTCAATATAACCTGCTTCTTATCCGTAAAACTTCACTGCCTTTCATGAACTATTGCTTGTATAGGATCTGTGGCTAAGGCATTAAGCAGGATTCCAAACATTACATATTATAGACTTAAATTATTTCTCCACATCACAGAGAAGGCAAACTCAAAAGGGACTTACCCTCCACACTGCCATGCAAATCAGCCTAATGAAATGGACGATGAAAATCTGTAATATCCGTGAGGTGCTCGGATTGATTGGTAGGTTGCCCTTCACACAGCCGGAAGAAGAAGTTTCTGACAGTGAAGGGGAAGAAGTTCTGGGTTTGAGGGAAGATTATTTTTGATGCCATTATCTGACTATTTGAGCTATAGGTGTCTTACTCTCTAAACATTTGGGCTGAGTTCCAAATCTTTATCTGTACATGCACCTGCTTGAAAAATAGTGTCAGACACTCATTAGCAGTAACCTACTACTTTTGAAATTGACACCATTTACCTACAGGAAATTGTCTTTTTGAAATAGTACTTTGTACTAAACCATTCTGAGATAATTGTTCCAATTAAAAAATACATGGGGCATCGCTGTGCACCTCAGGATGGAAACTTTATTGTGCTATGAAAGAAGTCAATGGGAGTTCAAAGTATTCAGCCACCTGCAGAACTGATGATAGAGAGCCAAAAAATTTGTAATTCATGCTTGAAAAAGAAACTCTTCTACATGCAGATACAGTGTCGAAAAGGATGGGAATTTTAGCTGTTTCTTCTCCTCTCCCACCCTGTCTCCCCCTCTCTCAGCTTCCAAAACAAAAAAAAAAGGAAAAAAGAAAAAGAAAATGAAACATTGAATTTCTTATGTCTTTGAGTATTGCTGAGCTCTACATAACTAGGAATATGCTCGCTGTAGGGAAACAGCGAGATTCAACTATTCCCATTAAAATGCTAATTGCAGTCCTTTTATATATCTGTTGGAGAGGATTTGGGGAACAAAAATAGCACCCAGAGATTATCACAGAAAGAAAAAATATCAAAGAAGAAAACATGACACTAAAAAACTTGGTTTCTAAATTTAGAAGCCCGCTAAAGTGAGCCTAACCATTTATTCCCATTGGAGCTGCTCCATATATTAAACTGATACTGAGACATCATGAATTCCTATGCTTCCAAGCACAGCTCACAACCTGGATTATAGTACCTTCATATATTTTGTGTCCTGTCCAAGCTATCACTGACATCTTAAAAGAAAGTCCTCTGGTCCTTACTACATAGAAATAAATAGTGTGGGGCAACAGCATTAACCAATATAATCATAAAATTACTTGTTATTAAAAACAGAGCACAATTTTTTAGAGGGAATATATTACTCAGCTGTAAAATAATATGTTTGCCATTCACTCTAATGTTTCAACATTATGATTCAATCTTCTAAAAAGCTGACATGGAAAATAACGGTGTAATAAACCAATTCATCATAATGTGTAAAAGAAACTACTGGAATAAATTGTAATAACCCTTCAAAAACTAGCAGCTTTTAAAAGTATTAATTTCTACTCCAGATAATTGGAAAAGACACCTGGGTGGCCAAGCAATATTTTTTATGGGATTGCCCTGTCAGGGACTCAGATTGTCTTCAGAGTCAGGAGCGATTGTTTAGCACTAAGTGACAGTGAATCTTGCAAATGGGTCTTCCTGGATGCTGTTTGCCATAAATTACCAAACTTCAAGGTCAACCATAAAAGAAGGCAGGTATCAAATGGCCTTCACATACATCCAAGGTAGTCTTCAGGCTTCAAGTAAGCAGGGACTGGTTATGTTGGATCCTATAAAATTGACTTAATAGACTGACAATATAAATTATTATCAAATTGCGAAGATATTATTGGGAACTAACTAGCTGGAGAACATAACTGGGAGTTATAGTTCACAGGAATAAGGACTAACACAAGTTACTTCTCATTATAGAGCAGTATGTGCAATGAAACTAAATTAATAGCATTAGAATTGAATATATCAATATGTTTCAAGGCACACATGCAAAACAACTTCCCAAAGAAAAGTAAGACATCCTAAGTCTGTCAACTTTTATCTTTTGCCTTTCACAAAATTTCTGGGCATTGTTTTCTCAAAGCCAACTATGTTTATATAAGGATTGTTAGTTCCAGCGTTTCTGCTTTGAAGTCGTAGTTCTGGATTAATGAAAGTTTAGTCAGTGGGGTTTATAAAAAAAGCAGCAACAGACCTTATGTTAAAAATAAAGAAAAATAAAGGTATGAGGGTCTATAGAGAACTCCAGCTTAACTACCTCGCCTCAGCCAAATATCCCCAACACCATCCCTGTCATAACTGTCTTATTGTGTAGTATGAAAACACGGCTTCTTTAAATTAAACTCTAGATAGTTTTACAGTAGTTTTTGCAAGAGCCCAGGAAAGGATTGAAACTTTACTGGACAAAGCAAAGGCTTTTGAACTCCTGTGGTTACCCTTATGAATAGAATGACTGACAAAGCTTCACACTGTGTATGTACCTTTCTTTGCTCTGCATGCTGCTTTCCTCCTTCCCTCCCTGTATGGTGAGCCAATCCTTCTTATGTTATGATAATACTTTTGTGTTTGCTATGACCTCTAGAACTGAATAGCTGTTTCATGTAATTGCAAAGCTACCCCACTCTTTCCCACTAGCTTCACCTCAATCCTGAGAAATGAAACAAAGAGAGGTTTTCCTCTCAGCCGCTCTTCAGTGAGCTCAGATGTCTGAGCCACTGCCAAAACTAGGTCAAACAGCCCGTTTCCACATCACATACTGACCTCAACAATTTTGCTCTGTGATATTCCTAGTGGGTCTTAGCACAGACATTTACAAGAAATGAGAGGAATAAAATCCTCTCCAACACTTTCTCTAATTTTAAAATAAATTGGTGACATAGTTTGAAGTTCAGTCTAAAGATGTGCTAATTATACAGGGAAAAATCTAATTAACCGAATCAGGAAACCCATAGCAACTATTGTCACATTCTTGTATGACAGAAGCATCAATCTGGCAGTCACTGGAGCATACGCTCAATCACTGCCTGAACTCAGATCCTTTTTCATCAAGACCCGCAAAGTTAAAATGAGATACCAGCTATGACAACAGTTCAGCTTCACAGGCCATATTGCATGAAGCAGCATTTCCTTTTTTCCTCTTTTTTTTCATCCATAAAATAAATAAATATATAAGAAACCTCCCAAACAAAATACACTTAGCATACTTGTAGGTTGAAAGTGTTGAAATGTTATGAAAATGACATTCCCCGCTAGTGAAAGGGGATGCAGTTGTAATATAATGTAATAGATATCTATTTTTCTTTTTGCAGTACTTATATATTCCACTGAAAATCATGGAATTCCTGATAGAAGACAATGGGAGATTAAGACAGAGAAAATGCCAGAAAGAAAAAATTGTGATGTATGTAGGAGAGATGAAATTGCACCACTGATAAAAAGGACCACTTTTGCTAGAATGTGGCTCTTAACAGCACTCATTACTCTGACTAAAGGAAGAAGTCTAAATATTATGGATATTTTGAAGGCTCTTCCCTCTCCAAAAGTATCACTAAAAATGGGAAGAAAAATACTAGTCTCAGAGGCAGGGAAATATATACAACTTGTAATACTGTAGAGACGCAGGAGCTATTTCAATAGGTTTGGTACATCTGTCTTGCCAAAGATTTTACCTTTAAAAGGTTCATTCAAACAATCTCTGGCATATTGCTGGTTAAGGATTAGAGGAAATTTTTTCATGAGGTAAGACTTTTTTTAAACCAGCTGATATAGCTAAAAGGAGTATACCAGCTTTCAGTAAAAGAAAGTCAATATACTTAATAGCATGGGAAGAGTGGTACAAGTCAACAAAACATTGGGGAGAACGTAATACCCCCTGCAAGGGTGATGTATGTGTTGCTGATATTCATGAATTAGCGAGTTCACGCACAAGATATATGTAAAAGAGAGACTATCAATGAAGCAGTAAATTCTCAGGACAGTTTAACACAAGAACTAACAAAAACATCATCCCAGAACACTGTAACATCCACAGGGAAAACGAGAGACCTGAAAGAAGGGTCACTCTGTGGCAAGGAGCACACCAGATGTTTGGTAAGATATGAGAAATTCAAACGAGGATTGGATGGAATTTGTAAATAAAAGCAATGGAAGGAGTCAATGGCTTGCCAAGATTTTTCAGGACTGATATAATGGCAATAGGAACAGTTTACTGCAAAAGGAAATGAATTGTATTAAGCTTTGACTGAGCAGCCACATCCTTCCATGTGAAATGGCATGTATGATACACATCTGGTTAGCAACACCGCACTTAGTGTTGTTCTTCAAGAGACTCACCCACACTTCTTATGAAGTAGCTGAAGTGGTTACCCATGTATAAGGCTTCACTTTAGGAAAATAGGATAAAAACCACCATAGGATTATAAATCAATTTCTGAGTGTGTCTAGGTCATAAATTTATTAAACAGGTAATGTCAGAGATGGATTTATGTGTTCTATTTTCACTAAGACATAGTAAGCAAAACAGCACAATAAAAGGACACATATATTTCAAAGATTAGGGCAGTTTTCTAGATAATGTATTATAGAAGATGCTATCACAGACTTGGTAGATTCAGTAGCACTTGCTACACTTTAAATCCATACATTACCCACTCAGCTAAAAGAATTCTGTAACTTAAAAAGCATTAAGTAAGCTTATTTACAGATGGTCTTACAGAATAATGAAGCAGAGAATACAGAACTAATGCTGTCCTGCTGTTATGTCTACTTGACAGATTGTAACTGCATCTCTGTATGATACAGAAGCTTACAGTAAAGAATGACTTTGAAAATTAACTGCTGCCCAGTTTTTAACTGAGGAGATACTAACTTATGTGTGCTACCAAAAATTAAGATTGCTGGTCTGCTAAGAAAATATGTATATGAATTAATTTTACAGGTAAAAGATGTGGTACCATGATCACTAGAACTATATATCATTATTTCCATTCGTTCCTTCACTATTTTGGCTTGGTCTGTATGAAAACTGAAATAAAAATGAGTATGTAAGTTCCCTTTGCTGACCACAGGATCCCCCTGGCTTGATCACTTTGTCAAGCCTGCACTTCTATGTGGCATCAGTTTCTTTGTGTTTTACAGATGAACAAACCCCTTTGGGTTGTATCGGATTACCACAGTTATTCTGTAGAATCTGGGTTCTAAGAAGCATGAACCCCTCTTACAGTAATTTTTAAGGCAAGTTATGGCTTTGCTGCTGAATCCCTGGTGCACAGAGTAGTTACTACTGACTACTTGAGACACTGTTTTCGGAAGGCACTTTCCACTATGAACTACAGGACAATAGTTCCTCTTATTTACAATTAAATGAGCAAATAAATGAATATTAGTGAAATATTTGCTATAAAAGAAATCCAATAAATCCTTCCTCAATTAAAGAAACCTGATCCTTGCTATATGGGTGTGTACCCAACATACCAATGGATGACAGGGTCAAATAATTTATTAATCATAGTATAATAGTACCCCATAGTATAATTGTACCCCAGTCCCTGATATCAAGCTAGGTCCATCCTGACCATCAGCAAACCTATAAGTTATCATTCGAGTCATCAGCTGGTGAAAAGTTTATGTCCAAGCAAGTAAGGCATTCCCCCACCTACAGTAATTACAATGATATTATTTTCTTCATGGTAACAAGGACACTATTCAATATAGTCAGGATCCCTCTATAGGTAAGAGTCCTTAATGAAGACTCAATTCCTAATCTCTTGTAAAACAGCTGTTAGGTTTCTCCACTAATGTTTACATTAGTGGAGATGTATCACATCTCTCAGTATAATGTTTTTCACAGGATAATCTCCCAGGAAATCTTTTTATAGTGCTACATGCAATACATTAAATTAATTCAGCATTTACCATATTTATCTGTGATGTTTTTTTCAATAGGAAGACATAATTATCAATCTCAAACACACCCATGATTTTGGAATATATGCAACAGCTGTCTTTTTCAAAGGAACTAAAAGATCATTAGAAGACTGGAAGCAATGGCCAGCTTGTAATGCTTGTTTTCTTCTAACCCATAGAGGGAGATAGAGGGGAAGGGGAGAGACAATTTGTCTGGATGATTGGCAAGTGGCAGTAGAAGGTTCTGCCGTGGGTCTTAGTAGGAATACACAGAGCTGGATACTTGCAACAGTATCTGAGATTATCTGAGATTTTAAGGACTTCAGCATTTAAGAAGCTAAGTTGTTCCTTTAAAGGAGTCATCACCTTTACGTTCTGCTTAGCAGTATTGTGTGAGGCATCCTCTGTTCTTGTTGCCCTGATAAGTTTTTGAAACAAATTTTAGAAAGAGTACTGTAGAGAAAAGTCTTCTATTTGTGACACTTCTCAATTCCTTAGCATTTCCATTTTGGTTAGAACAGTTCTTCCTTGAACTGATGAAACAGAGGGTAACACACCACAGGGAGCCAACAGCTGTGGGATTTTAAAGGAAATATGCAAAAGAAAGCCAGTGACAGCAGAAAAATGAAGCCAGTTCCATTTATCCCTCATATTACCAATGAACAGGCAGCAAAGACCAGCCACCTTCTTCCATCCCTGCCGTCAGACAAATCAAACTCCCACACATGAGGTGGAAGTGACAGCATAGCCCTTTAGCTAAAGAAGGGCCCACACGTCTGTGCATAGTATCTTTAAAAGTTCATGGGTATCTCAGAGACTGTGATGTGTGGTCTCATTTAAGTCGTCATTTTCCAGCATGTGAAGCCAGGCTGGGTGCTGTCCTTCAGTGGTTCTCATTGAAAAATATAACACTTTAAACCAGAAGGTGCCAAACAACAGGCCTGAAAGAAAAGGTTTTAGCCAAAGTGCAGACACATCAGCTCTGGAGTCACTCCCAGGGCACACAGTAACTCAGCATAAGAGGTCAAAATTTGATCTAAAGGGCCACTGAGACCAGTAGTTCTGGTACTCTGTGGACCACCATGAGAAATCCCCACAGATCTGCCAGAGCATCACAGAGTGATGGAGGCACATCCTCGCAGCACCAACCACTCTCACAATGGAAAACTCTTCTGACCCTCATACTGAAAAATCTGCCACATCCCAACTAGGTAACATTTTTGTTTCTGTTCTGATTTTTGTTGAGAAAGATTGAGATTCAATTTGGATTTCAGGAAAAAAAAAATTCTGTTGAACAATTCTTTGGTTGAGGCTTGACATTACTACTACAATTTTTTTTTTTTAATAAATGTGAAATCAATTTAAAGTGGCTGCAGCCCAGAGGACTTGCTTTAGACACCAGCCTCCGAGTGCTCATAAGAAAATGTTCAGAATTTCCCTGACCCCGAGGAAACAGGGTGGGGTCAATCAACACATTTTTGCTCTGTTATAATGAATATCTGGAAATTAGAACTCTGGTTTTCATAGCTGATCTGCCACAGATCTGTTTCTGGCAATACCCATGAGAGACTGGGCACTATTTGAGCAGTAGAAGGTACCTGACTTGCACTGAGGAGCATTTAGGAACAAGCTGAAAGAGCAGGAAACAAGTGCCTCCACTGCAGTAGTGGGATGTTCTGGCAGACACTTGCTACATCTTTTACATACACTGCATTGCCCCATGGTTTGTGAAGAGTCTATATGGTGTAGCTTCAGATATAAGTAGCTGAAGGGCTCTATAGGAGTTTATTTGACCACTGCCCAACTATTATTCCCTAAAACCTTCCTGTGATAAACTGGGATGTGATCTGTACCTGGAAGTAATTTTGTTTAACAAAGGTCTAACACAAAATAATGAACACATATTTAAAGAAGAGATAAAATTATACAGTGCAAACAGTGAAAGGAAACTTGGGTTTCTTTTATTTCTCTGCAAGGACTGAGAAATTAATAACAAGCATATGTATTTTCAGGTGCTGAATTTGAATGGAACAATGTAGACATTGCACTGGTTGGTGATAGGTGAGTTATAGTATCCTAAAAAAGAATCAACTGAGAAGGGAACAGTAATTTCAACCATAGAAATAGAAAAAAGTTATAATGGATTTTTAAATAATCATTAAATCAATTTTCTTAAATAGCCTAAAGTTTACATATCTAAACCATTCCATAATTTTCCTTAAGGAAAGCCTATAAATGTTTTGAGTCAAAACCTGAATCAACAACAATGAAAAGAAATGGGTAAATTAATTTTTTTTTTTTCAATTTTGGAACGAGGACCTTCCTGTCTTGTCCTGTTTCTAACAGCAGGAGTACTTCCCATATTACATATATATAAAAAAGACAAAGTAATTGACATTGTCACTGAGCTGAAGGCATTAGATCAATATTAGCTTGAGAGGTCCCATAATTCTTGCAGTTTTAACATTTAAATGACATTGCTGAATATAAAGTGTATCAAATGTAGATGATTTGAGTATTAATTCCTCATTATTGTGGAAAGGATGATTAACTTTATTGAACCTTTGACTGAATTTCTTTGGCAGGGCATTAAAAATTGATCTTTATTTTCTTACTTTTCTTTAAAAATCCAGATACAGATCATAAAATGAGCATTCAAACTTAGATTTTTTTCACTTACTTATAGAGACAAGGATGCCTATTTTGCAATAATGTGAAATAATAAGGAATTTTATGTATTCCAATTTGAACTGTTGGTATCATTTCTGCTAATAAAGTCTCTTTAGTTCACAGAAGATGGTATGTTATTTCAACAAGACCAGCAAAATACGTAAATCAACATGTGTGAAACAAAAAGGGAAAAATGAATCCTGATGCTAGCATATTTCCTTCTGATCTGCAACAAATTAGAAATAATTCCAAAGAAAGGGTTATCTTTTACTAGATGACACTTTTATGAAATTGTTTTAGATTTTCTCTTTAGTGTAGAAAAGAAATCATTACAAATAGGATAGAAGTGACCTACAGATGATAAATCTCCTCCTAGGTATTTCTTTGTGTTTGGCTTGTTGGGCTTTATATTTGACAAATACATTAATTTTAAATATGTTTACTTATATTTAATTTTGAAATAATTACTACAAAAATATGTAAGCCTTGATGTTATTGCCACAATGATTTCACATTCATAATTTATGAAACAGCATATAAGGCATATTAAAGCTTTGATCATCAAAAGGCCTAGATATAATCTGGCCTCTTTGTTGTTTTTGGCTGGCGATTGTCTACAGTAATCTGTTTATATTTGATACTATCACAGTGCTCTAAGATACTAACATACAGCAATATTAGAAAACTACAATGACTGTGGGATGGAAATTTCCATTTGTTCCAGAAAATATTCATCAACTCTGCAATGACAAAACCATAATCACTGTAATTAGGTTGTTCAATATACAATGAATTTTGATTCATCATTCTTAGACGGATTTTCTCCAGTTCTCCCTATGTCAGAGACTGAAACAGTTAATGATTTACACATCCTAAGATCATCAAAAGACTTTGGCAAACTGAAAAGAAGTAGCTGCTCACCTACAAAGCCCACTCCCACCCCTGAAGGCTGCTAAAAGATCAGATAAGTGGGTGCCATTGTCCAGTTACTGGAGATGTCAGAGGCTCTGGCATGGCCCGTGGCACTATCCATTGTAAAAATCCCTGCTCCGGAGAGGTACAAGGCGTTCCCACCTGAGCTAGAAGTGTATAATAACTCATAACTTTGAGTTTTTGGGGGGCTTCCCCCAGCCCCAAGGGACCAATACCACCACTTCAACTAACGAACATGGAAGATGCAACTACCAAGTTTCATCACTGGATCCCGTGGGGGGTGACTATATATATCTTTCCACCTTTATCCTTTCCTTCCCTTATGCATTTTCTTAAGTTTTATGTTTATGCTCTAATGATGGCTATCTTGCTAGAGATGATACTGCTAGAGGTGCCTTAATGTTGCTACCTTTTAATAATAGAGCTATATTGTTATGCTTTAATAGTGTCATATTGCCATGCTCTAATGTTGCTTTATTGCTATAGAATGACAACACCCAAAATGGCAACATACCAGTTTACTGTTTGAAACAAAATTGTTCCAAAATAAACTCTACAAAATATATGTTTACAAACACTGATTATTCAATGTCATTTCAGTCTAGTCCACCCCAAGGGATTTATTAATAAGAACCAGGGTTACCCTCACCTTTCTGAGGTGGGTCGCAACACCCTACTCTAAAACAAATACGTTTCTTTTTTGTCTTTTGCAGAGATCTTTGCTATTTCAGTGATTCTGTGAGATGTTTTGGAAATAACTGTAGTCATACTGAAACAGCTAGACATTTTAATATCAAAAGTTCACTAATTCCTAATATCATTACACCTACTCCACTTTTGTGACTTGAATATCCATATAGCTTCATAGGTTTGGTCATTTAGAAGATGATCATTCTGGCTACCTCATATGGCATTCAGAGTTTTCTCTAGAAGAACTTTCGTTGTTGTTGCTAAGTTTTGGATCAGGATTTTTTTGGCCATGAGTTGACTATCTTTACAAATATCATGAGGATGTCTGGACTGATTTACTAGTAATGTCTATACTTAGGAAATCTACTTATCGAACGATAAAAGACAGAAATGGAGAATTTTCTGCTGAGGTTATCTGAAAAAAATAGTTCTCAAATGCCACAGTCCCAAGGTCATGGTAATGGCAGTGGCACAAGAAGTCAGGCAGAGCAGAAATTTCACAGGACCAGCAGAGACTCTTGTAGGGAAGCAAAGAGAGCCCAGATGAGATGACATGCCCTGGGCAGCAGGAACTCCTGACTCTGCATTCATTACCTGCACCTGGGCTGGCTGGCATACTTTGAAATGTGTAAAATTAAAAGAAACAAACAAACAGACAAAACAAATCATCAAAAAACCCACAGAAAAACAATTTCCCTTGGATTAAATGACCAAAAAAATTCAGCATAAATTTTAATCCTCTGTTTCTTCTTCAGCACATTGAAATGCAGTTAACAGTAGCAACTGTTCATATTAGATAAGGGGAGTCGTTGCTACTCATATAATTATGCTGTTTCTCTAGCTGGGTCTGGCAGAGAGACATCGCATCACACTATTACGACATTTAGTGCCTTTGACAAGAACCCATTTTCCAGCGATCAGAGATGCAGTTTCTATTACTTCTTCTGTGAAAACTCAAACATCAATGAAACAAACATTTTTTAGAAGACAAGTTGCTTTCAAACCCCTTTTTTGCAATGTTGATGTTTTTAATGTGTTTTTATAAAACTGCAACAAAGACAAGTGTGCAGATCAAGAAGTGTATACAAATAGAATCTTTAATCTATATCTGTAATAGGAACTGAGTTTTCTCACTATTGCAGGGATACACTTTTTTAATAACTCAGACAAATCCTTTCCTAAATTTATTCTTTACTCTGGGGTTCTTTTGCTTTTTTCTTACCTAGAATAACATCTTCAAAAATTTTGATTTTTAGACTAATGTTCAGAAGCTGTACACAGTACATTTGGGATACTCAAGAAAGTTTTGTTGTTTCAAAACACTGCTCCCCCCACCATGAAAACCCCACTGCTGTGGACTCGTGCATGCCATCTGCTGGCACTTTCTAAACCTCTTACAAGCACATTCCTGTTTCCTGGTCTCTCCCGTGTCCCTCCCAGCGATACAAAGCACTTCCAGTATCTGCTGAGGTCAGTCACAGTCACCCCTCACAATCACAGTCCCTAAAAGTCAACATCTCCCCAGCGGGATGCTCAGATACTGAGCTATCCACATTTACTAAACACTTCCAAAAAGTTTTCTTTGCCTGAATTTCTTTCTCTTTAGACCATGCTTTTTATGATGTTGGTATAACTATTTCTCATGTAATTGGAAAAAGTGTTTGAGAAGCACTAGTTAGCATTTACATATTCCTTTACGAAAAATATTTTATTTCCATGTGATTTCAGTGTTGGACACATATATCCCTCTGTGTGTGGCTTTGGTATATAGTATATGCATGCTTCTTGCCAGTGTCCCTGCTCGTGGTGGGGTGGTTGGAACTACATAATATTTAAGATCTCTTCCTACACAAACCATTCTATCATTTATAAAATCTTATGACAGTAAAAAATGTTGAAAAAGGCATGCTAACATAGTTTAGAACTGCATTTTCGGACAGTAGTTGCTTTCAAGACTACATTTTAGGGCTTTTCAATCACTTTATAATATAGCAGATATTTACAACTTTAAATGTATGCACTCGCAGTTAAAAAACCCTTCTTTTTGGAAGAATATATTAGAAAATACATGTCTATAAATGAATATAGAAATGCATGTATTTATATAAAGATAGATGTAGATGTTTGTGCATCCACATGTTTGTGTAAGTAAATCAGAAATGACTGAAAAATTTTGAGCACTACTGGAATTTCCTTGTATTTAAAGGGATGAGCATACACACAAATAACGCACACATGCTTATATAATATCCCTCCTTGTGTGTCCTGTAGAAGCTGAAGTGCTTGCTGCTGTTTCACATTCCCTAACCACTGTTCTTCAGGAAAAGACTGAAACTCACTTGATGTTCTTAGTGATATCATAGTGATAGTAATCATTGGTAGGGAAATTGTTAAACGGCTGAAGGTATAATTTAAGGGAAGCACTGCATAGCGAATTTTCTTTTGGATGAAGAAAATGTATTGTGATAAGATCAACAAAATAGATGGGGTCTTCCGTCCTCTTTGCACAAGCTGACTGCCATGTCCCAGGGACGGAGAAAAGGGCTTGTGTTCTCAGCTCCTACACAAATGTGCCAATGTTATATAAACCATTTACCATGTATTAATTTCTGGCTTATCAGAAATGGTATCAAAATAACAGGGATGCAGACAGGCCTTGGTTCCACCAACAACTTGCAGTCAGTCAAACAGTAAAACCTCTGCATATCCTCACTGACTTTTCAATGAACCTCCTTGGTGTTTGTTTTGTGAACTCTTTGAAGGAGGAAATATGCTTATAGGCTTTTTTTACAAGGGCTTGATGAAGTAGCTAGTTCTAAGTAAGGAGAAAATAAAAAGGCATGCAAGAATAATTCTTTTTAAGGAAAGCATTGCAACATTCATAGCAATACAAAGACATCTGAGTCACATTTCTTGAAACATAAGACATGGCGTCCCTGAGCCAACCAGTCACTCTACCTCTAAGGATGACAGTCTATGGAAATTCATTTCCTAAACATTCCAGTTTAGGAAATGTAATAGTGGTTAAGCAGAGTAAAAAAAAAATTCAAAAAATAATCTATTAAAATGCTAGTATATGAGAAATAACAATTGATAAATTATTTGGCATTCAATGAAGAAAAATGCCGAAAGAATAAATCTTCTAGTCTCTGCCCCTCACTCTTCCTCCCACACTATTGCAACAATGAAAGTCTTACTTTTTGGGTTTTCTTGTTTTACTTAGGTTATCTCCAAAGTGGAGAACAGCACACACTGAATTTACATTGATTTCTAAAAAAAAAAAAAAAATAAAAAAAAATTAAGAATTGGTTTAATAATCTTCTGAAACATTAAAGTTAATCTTCTTATTAAGATCATATTTAGAAAAATGTCACAGTGACATATTTTTGGGATTCATAATTATGAGAAAAGGGACTGAGAGAGAAGACATTATTCTTCACAAAGGAATAGGAGAAGTAACGTTAAATAATTTTTCTGTTAGTTATATAAATCATTTGGTGCAATTATAACGGTGTTCAAGGATTAAAATTGGAATGTTAAAATGATAACATTTAAAATAATTGCTTTTGTTCCTTTAATCTCCTAGTTTCATTGTTCTTTCATCTTCTGCTTAAATCCAAATGTCTACATTTGAAAACTTTTAAAAACATTTCACCAGAAAAGCTCATAGAGATATATTATCTCACTTTCATTTCTGTCCTGAGGCTATCGTGTTTGACAGTGACAGAAAATAGTTTCAAGGACAATGTAATGACAGAGATGGAATAAATTAAAGGAAACTATAAACTACTTAGTTGCAGAAATAATTTGCTCTTGTTCTAAAACTGAAGTCTGAAATAAATATTTTAGACCAAAAAAAAGCCTTTAAAGTAGGAACAGGCTTTTAAAAAACTGCTACTATTTAATTCATGATATCAATATTTTGAAGGAACATTCCTAACATTATCCAATTAGCATTTTCTCTGCAAACTATAGAATTTGAGTGAAAAGTTGATTACATATATATTCTGAAAGTATTTAATCTTATCGTCAACAATGTCTTGCTAATCAGGCATAAATCTGAGGGATTAGTTTAAATATGGTGGTTGTTTTCTCGGTGCTGAAATACAGCAGATAATCCTCTAGTCACTACTTCTACAGGGGCTAAAGCTGCTTGCATTTGCCAACAGAGAGCTGAGGGCTGCAGACTCTTACCTCGATACCTGCAGGCCTTTTGCACACCCTTTTACTCTCCCTCTCATACCACACATCACAACATTCTCAAGTATCTGTGTGGTTTTTATGTGATGGAAACCTCTTCTGTTAGAAGGACGTGTTGCTTGGTCACCTCCGTGCTGACCAGCGTGGCTCCATGATGAAGCCAGTGCTCTTGCTGGCTCCCTCCTAGGTTGTGCCCTTGCTCCAAATATGCCAGTTAATGCCCCCCTCGTATACCAAGAGTAATCCAAAGGAAGGTATAACTATCCACTTGGAAATATTCTGGGAGTACGTGGGGTTTGCAAAAGCAGGAGCTTCAGTATTCTGAGTTAGGCTGCAAATTCTTCTAAGAGAAGGCTGAGTTCTTGCTTTACCAGTTGAGTTTGCTGCCTTGCGTGTTCCCCAACTGTAGCAGCACTGTCATGGGCAAGAACTTGCTTTGGTTAGGAGATTCAGTGCTGGGCCCATAACACAGTCAGAAATAACCACGTATGATCAAATGTGTAATGAAACAGAGATATCAGTTTTGTGCTTGGGGGTGAGTTGCTTGAGCAAAACAGAAGGAAACACCAAGAACATGGAGGTAGGTACAAAATCCCAGCCCCAGCCCTGGATTAGGGACTTGGCTCATGTGATAAATAGGTACTTCCACGACCCTGGAACTGAGAAACCAAAACTAGGAAAATGATTTGTGGTCAGTGAGATCCCTACCAATAACCAGTGTGTACCAACTTACTAATAACTTTGAAAGGTGGTGCTTTATTTCAGACCAGGAGGTTGATTTTTCCAATTTTAGTACTTTAAACAGTCTGCTGACTGGATTGTGGCTTCAGAAAAATAGTAACAGGGTTTGATAGTTCCTCTTGATTTAAGAAAACATTTAAATTTCCTAAGGCTAAAGTCCTTTGATGCCTGTGCAGAAACATAAAAAATGGGTAAAGAACTTTAAAAACTGAAATAAACAATAAGCACTGAAAGACTTTCAGCACCTCTGAAGTGGCAACACAAGTTTCAGCATCCTTTTTGAAAAAAAAAGGTTGATGTGGAAGTCTCCATGTCTACTTTCTGAAAATAATTTAAAGTCCTTTATCGTTTCCAGCTTTCATAACTAGGCTGATTTAACCCAGGGTGTCCACTGTGCTTTTTTTTTTTCTTTTGAAAGTCCCTGCCGTAATTAATATTTTGTATAGTAACAGCATATGTGATTATTTATTACTTTAAAAACAAATGTAAGAATTTACAACGTAATATACCAAATTTGATAAATGATGTCAGGTAGTTAGGTTTACACACTTGAAGCAACCTGATATTAAACACTGATTTAATATTTTGTGGTTTTGTTTCTATGCATATCAAATGGACCACTCTGTGAATTACTGACTGCTTTTGAAAGTGTAAACCCATATGTCTTTCAACTTTCTGATTAATATACATAAAGGTGACAGTATGCAATTCTGCTCAGAGTGGCTATGCTTGCAGTGCCTAGATTAAGTAATTTTGAAAATGATAGGAAGATAAAAAAAAGACAAAAAACCCCAAGGCAAAACAAACCTGGAACAGTGTTACAGTGTTTTAGAAATAGTTATTAATTTCTTTGTATGTTTAGATTTATTCTGGTTTCAATAAAAACACCAAGTAAAAAAGATAAAGACTTGAATTCATAAGACAAGTTTATTTTGGGGAATTATGGCATATTTTTTAACTACTGTATGACTACAGTGTCTCTGTAATAATTACATAAATGAATCCTGCTTTATTTCATACTATATTCCCACAATGCCTTGCCTTTTCCTCAGGTGCCATACCCTTTCTATTTTTCTTAATACTTCTTCAGTAACAGCATACTAAAAAGCTTTTAAATAACTTATGCAAACCATTTTTTTCTTTTGTACTTTTTTTTTCAATTAATCACCTATAAAACTGCATATTCTCTAGACACTATGAGATGAGGATTGCCCCCATTTTACATAAATTGCTTTTTTTGTTGCTATTATAAGGCTTATAGGCTCAGCTCCTTGTTAACATGGCTCACAATAAAATTGAGTTTGCTCAGGTCACACTAGAGACTAACACTTGCCCAAAGATATTTCTGTGCTTATTGCCTCTTATCCCCAAGAAATCCTCCTCGCTGAGCAATAACAGTGTTAGATTTGCATTCAGTTCACCCGGGCTTGCAATCAGGGGGCATTTCTAATGTACTGCCTTCTCTTGGTTTCATATGGGCCATAACTTTCACCTTCTAATTTCTTTTGGCTGACTAGCAGATCAGCGGTGGAGAAAAAGGAGGAAGCCTTTCTCCATTCATCCATCCATCCCTTAATTCATCCTTCCATACATCCATATGAGGAATTTTTCATTACCTTCAGACTTATTTCTTTTAAAGTCCTTCTGTAATTTTGGTTTTGATTGTCCTTCCTGAGAAATGGCAACAGTCTGACCTACATTTACCCCACTGCCAGGGGTAAATGTAGGTCAGACCCTGCTCAGGGGAGTGCCTGCCTCCTCAGCTGCTGGCTGGAGGGTGGCAGCAGGATCTGAGAGGCTGACCTTTCCTTCCCAGGGCTTGAGATATCTCTGTGGCTTGCCCACCCCTATCAGACAAAAAAATACAGAAATGTCACATTAAACAAAAAAGAAGTATAGACATTCCTCCACGTGACCTCATACAAAAGTGTTTCCTAATTCATTTTTCTGCTTCTATTCAAATAAGATGGGCTGCAATTCTTGTAGAAATTGTGTCTTTTGATTTTACTGACTTGTTACTCTGTTTTCTAATCAGCATCCTGCTATATTTCTGATCAGTATACTTCAATACTGGATCAATTCCAGTCCAGTGATAATTTAGTCATATTTAACATAGAGTGTATGCTTTTCTCCAACTTTTCCCTTATTTGCAAAATGGAATATAGATAAAAATATATAAATTCCTGATTTTAATATACACAACACTAAAATTCCCACTTCTCACCATCCTTGATACATGAGGTAAGCTTTAATCTCTTTCTGAACCAGTAAGTACTACAAGAAGAAAGCACAGTCAAGTGAGAAAAAAAAAAATCTCATTGCTGAAATAAGCAAGATATGTATATTCATATATTCATAAAGAAATTCAGCAATGTTTTTTAAATGAGAGAGTTTTGGAGATTTTCCAGCTTTCTTCTGGCACTATCAGTAGGGGATATTTCAAGCTGCTGTTTCTTCATCACAAATGCAGTGTCACTATTAAGCAGCACCCAAGAAGACAACCGAACTGATGGGTCTTGCTTGGTTCACTCTATGATGATCAGATCATAGAAATGTAAACAATTCTTACATATAGTGATTATGTAAGGCAAATTTCCAGAAAATAAATCAACCATGCACTTTACTACATTATCAGCTTAACTACTATCAAGAAAACTTGCCTTGTGGACTGAAATCAACACATTAGATAAAGCTTGCTAGTAACCATATCAGTTTCCCAATCAACACTACTTTGAGTTGACAGAATAATGCTAACCAATACAGAAAACAGGGCACACAGAGAAAGATGCTTGCTAGTATTGGAAAGGAAGAACTCTATACTCAAATGAAGAAAAAAGAAAAGGAAAGAAAAGGAAGGCAAGTCTTCTCATACATCCTTTCACTCACACATTGAAAGTGTGAAAAGGATATCCAAGCATCATTTGCCACATGCTCTGAAGAGCAACTTTAAAAAAAATTGTCATATTTTTTGTCACATTCAAGAATTTTACAAGTATGAGAGAAAAAGCTGAAATCGGACAGCGGTACACAACAGATGGGCTGAATTTCACTTTCTACCTCTAATGGGAATGACAGCTTCCTTAAATGAAGACTTTCTGCTATGAAGTTCTTTACAAAACCCAAATTTGCAATGCCCATGTGAGGTGAGAGTGTTGCTTGTGTCCCCCCACAGGACAGGGAACTGAACTACAAGTGTTCAAGATGAGTAGTCAGATGAAACAACTAACTTGAAAGTCAGTCTGAGGAGCCTGCAACCTGCCCCTTTTCTTCTGGCATCCTCAGAGGAGGCTACTCATTATCTTAAGCTATAATGGAGAGTCGCTCACTGTTTCTGTCAATGGGCCCCAAGTATTTCCTTTGGCTTAGCCAAATGAAAAGAATTGGGAGTAAAATGCAGTTAGAGGACAACTATGAAAAAATTTTAGTCACCTGCCCACCATCACCTGGAAGGCTGTGAAAGAGGCCAGGAGAAATACAAGGTAGAGTTTTTTCTCCAGCTATGTCTTTGGGATAGAGTTAAAGCAATTTCAGGAGCTGCCCTTCTCTGCTGTTATAACACCCACAGCTACACTGTTTTAATGCCCTCTTCAAGAGTTTGAGTTGGCTTCAGCACAAAGCCAGTTTTAAACTGTCAGCAGTGAATGCAACTTAGTTGTGAAGGCAGAAACCTTCAGCTAAAGAACAGTAATGAACAGCTGGTAGGTAGTAACCGCTAAAATTGCTATACCCACTCTTGAAGACTCAGGTACTTTAATATTTTATTTCTGCATTTTTCTGCCTTACTGTCATATAACGTTCTTTTTTACCACATATGAGACAGGCATCCTACAGAGATTAGCAGATTTTTTCTCTGTATTGCTGGTTTGTTCTCAGTGCATAGTCCCTCCTGTTCAGTGAACGAAGCAGGCAGAGGTCTGGAAAAAACAGCATGTAATCATGAACTAAATACTGCGGTACAATACACATGAACAAGAGAGGTAAATGCTGCATTAAGCTACCCTAGTCCCTGGGTGCTTATATTGGCTACATTTCAGGAAAAAACCCAGTCATTTCTCCATCCCCCCTTGCTTTTCATGGCAGAAAGATTGGGCCCGTAGGTATGAAGAGTGCCGTAGCGTTCTTCCTTCTGTGTGGGAGTGCCAAGTGGTGCACTGGAGCACACAGCATCATCTCTGGGCCACTGCAGACAAGGACTAGTTCCCCACATGGCATTAGTCTTTTCTCCTTGCTCTGTTCAAGTAATTGAACCCAGAATGTGCACCACTTTATGAAGGTCCCACCAGGGAAGAAGAAACAAACATTTCAGAAGGCAGAATGAATGATTCAACTACAAAGAAATGCTGAACTAAAAAATGCCAGGTTTAGTTCTTGCTGGTTGTCCTTCTGCTACTGTCTCCTACACCTGCCTCCAGCAAGCCCTTGCCTCACTCTGCAACAATTCTCATGGGCTTTACTGCTTTTGCAAGTTTTAAAATCTACCCCCTTCACTCTCCCCAGCCTATCATGACCCAGATTTTACTCCCTGCAAAAGCTTGTTTGTGTACTCCCCCAACATTCACCATGATTCCTCATAGTCGGCAGTAAACAACAGAGGGAGGAATGCCCTGCAAGCAGATGCCCATTGCATTTTTCTCATACAATTTAATCACAGTTCTTTTGTGCCTTGAAAAATTCACATTAATAACACATCTGTAGAGTCACAGAAGTACATTTAAAGTACCAATTCACTTTTATTTGCACACTATACTGGAGAATCAAGAGACCAGATGTAACAGAATGAGGAAGACTGAAACGTTGCTTGCAGTTCATTCAGTCTTTGTCTTTTCAAAAGGCTAAAAATTTTCTTCTCTCAAAAGGTAACCCTGTGGATTTGTTTGTGTCTTGAATTGTGAGCTTCCTATTTATGGCTTCTCCCAAGTTTTGTCATTTGCCTTGCTTGCAGTGTCTGACTGTGGAAGCTACAATATGCTTCCTCTGTGGAGCGATTGCAAGAGTTGCTAAATATTATGAATATGATCCCACAACATATCTGGCAGTGCATTACACTACATAAGCTTGTTACCTCCTCGTATGGGGGAAGGTCTTGAAGAAATCATCTTAAAAGCGCCCAAAGAATAACTACTGATGATGACTGGAAAAAAAAAAAAATCCTCTAATGAAAGTAGGAGAACTGAGAAATACTGAATGGAAGCACAGGTCTTTATGCAACAAGTGATTCCAGCAGCTGAGGTGTTAAGAAACCCATCAAGACTGAAGATAACATTGCGGGGATGGCAGAAGTGAGCAGTGGAGGGGTGGGAATGACTCGTGTTCCCAAGCTTTGTACCCTGCTAGTAGTGTACTTACTCACTCAGCGTTTATTTTATGTATTCCTTGTTACCTTCATTCATTTTAACCTGCAGGCTGTAAACAAATCTGTTATGAAAGGAATAAACAAAAAAAAAAGAATTCACATAAAGTCTGTGTGAAGCCCCTGTAATCTGACTACTGGACTATTCATCACCTTCCCATTCTCAACATAAAGGCACTGCACTATTTGTTATTAGTAGATAACACAAGAAAGAGAGGAAAACAACCACCACAACAACAACACAGAAAAAGAGAGAGAAAGACAGCACAGAATGGAGTTGGGAAAATGAACAAAAGGTAGCAAAGACATGGTGGTGGTGCTGGAGAAAAAAGAGAAGAGACATGATCATGACAGAACAATGAGACTCAATTCAGCAACAGACTCCTTTATAATGGAAGGTGCATATGTTTTCTCTTGCTTCACTACTTTTCTTATTATGATAGGGTGAGGCTTTTGAGTAAGTTTGAATAGTGTTGTGGCAGTGATTATCAGCACAGTCTCATGTGTACTTTTAGGCAAATGGTCTTCAGAAGTTCCTAAGTCCATTTTTTCAATTCAATGGGAATTTTAATTGACTATTAAAATACAGTATTACACAATAAAGACATTACTGAGCTGCTGCAGAAATACCAGCAAATGTGCCATCGACGGAAAAGGGATTATCTTCTGGGGGTTTATCAGAACTGCTACAACAGCATAAATAGCCTGGAGCAGCAGTAATTGAGGAGTGAGAAGAGCTTTCCACATATGCTTTTCCCCCAAACATAAGCAAAGCAAAACAAAAGTCCAATCATTAAAGCATTAATTTTACATGACTGGGCAGTTTCTCCCTTCTCATTACTGCATATGTAATAGGTTATATTTTACTGTGTGATACAGAACGATGGGCTGCACATAGTGTACAACAAAGGGTAAAAATTACATGACTAAGTGAAATTACCATGATGACACTGCACAGAACCCACACTCTTTGAGAATGTTTGCCATCTTTTAGATTTCTGGAAAAAAACATGATAGTAACTGCATTCATTTAAGATGTGAGGATTTTTGTGTCCTCAGCTTCACAAGTTCACAGGGCTGAATCCAAATTTCCCCGGAGCTCTGTCTCAGCCGATAATTCCATCCATAGCAGGTTCCTCTGAACAACACTAAGGTGGAAACATTCCTCACCATTCCCCGTGAGCGCTCCCACATGCACAGCAAAGGAAGATGTGACAGTGTGCCAGGCATCAATAACAGTGACAGTGTGTATCAAAATTAGCTCATGGATGAGGACAGTAAAGCTGGCCATGGCTCTGCTGTGCTCAGTGAGAGCTGAATGTCACAGTCAGAACCAGTGTAAGTTATAAACTGATCAACTTGCATTTTGAAAAAATGCTGCGTTCACAGGAATGTGCATACCACAGAAATCATAAAAAAAATCACCTAAAATTTCATGCATGGAAATATGAAATTGTATTTCTCTATGCTGTGCTTGTACTGAATCTGTGTAAAGAAGCAAGTGACCTCCCATTTAATCACAAGTTTGCTCATTAGACAGCAAACAATTGAGAAGAAAGTGTGGTAGACTGTCAACGAACAGCATAAAGACCAAACAGACGAAAAGCAGTATTAATATTATACCACTGCTGGTCTCAAAGGGCTTTATTAAAAACAAAAGCATATAAAGTAGTTCCTGAACAGGGTGATTTTTAATTGTGTCCTCTTGGGAAAGCTGCACAAGGCAGACTTGCTTGCCTCCCTTGTACTCTAGAGGGACCTGACAAGCTCTCAACAGCTTCCCTTTGGTCTAAAATGAGTCGCTGCTGAGTTTCTGGACTCTAGTTAAGTCTCAGTGGTGAATTATGTTTAGCTGGTTCTGAAACAAATGAAATTTTATTGACATCTTTTTTAGACTAAAAAAAAAAAATTACCTAAAGGATTCGATGTGACATCTAGTTCTACTTTCTTATTAGCATAAATCTCTGAGCGTACACAAACAGCAGGGTACAACTAACAAACAGTACCTGTTTGAACAATATCTGCAACATACCCGACTGCCATGGGATTGGTGACCAGCCTGCAATGCTTTACACTTCCGAAGAAGCCAAGTTACCTGTTTTCTTTGGCCTTTGTACAGTCCAGGGCTGTGTTGTGTGTGTAATATAGGGAATACATAAGGAAGGCTGCGAGGAGGAAAATCTGTAATAACTGCGGTAGCTGAACAACATGAGGGGAGAAAAACCCTACACACTGTGGGAGAAACCCTTTGCAGTTAACCAAGCTAACCAATAGGAAGCACCAATGGAAACTATGTGACTTAAATTTTGATCCTGCCTCTGTGTCATTTCAGATTTTTCCTGGGCTAGCAGGGGTGCTTCCTTCCCACTGGGATTTACAGGCTAACATCTGTAGCAAGATCAATTATTTATCACGAAACATAACCAACAGAGAAAGGGTAGAGCCTTCCTCCACCATCCTTGTCTTATTTCACAGCTTTATATATAGTGCCAGACAAAAAACTTGCACCAGACAGGCCGGACTCTTTCTCTGATGATTAGGCACCCATTTGGAAAGAGGTAAACCAGGCTCCAGTGTCTCCTTGGCAGAAGATGGTACAAAGCACTCCAACAGGGAGGCCTGGCACTCTTCAGTTTATGTTACCAAAATCTCTGCGCCAAGAGGTCTCTGCATGAGACAGCCTGTAACTGGACAGCTTCTACTGAAATTGGGTCAGCTCCGTTCACAGACAGCAGCTGAGGATCTGTCCCCCCCAATTATTTATGTTTGCTGTGATACGGTAATGATTTGGTACATTCCCCGACCGTCCCATTGCCTCACATTGATCTCTCAGATGTTGTGAAAGATGATGAAAGTAGCAAGATGAAAGAAAAAGCGCAAAACAAGCTCACATTAAATATTCATAACTGGTAGTAATTACAAATAGAAAATAGGATATAAAGAAGTAGTGATTATGCAGGGCCCAAATCATCTATCTGCAACCGCCTCCAGGAATTTTTCTCCATAGATTTCTGTTGCTGGAGTTGGAAAGTGAGCTGGTGTTATTGGCCTGTGTCTTTGGTCAGATTTTTCAACTTTGTTTATCTGATACATAAACATAGGCTAGGGTGAGTTGAAAGCCAAAGTAAATCTCTTATTTTTGATCTCCGCTAAAACCTTTAATGAACCTCTGTATTCAATAAAATCAAAATGATGTCTCTGCAGAACTTTATATTTCAATGCTGTGTTGAAAAAGCCATTGTGTCTGTCACTTCAGATGTTAAGTATCTTCTTTTGTGGTTTCATAAAAGGAATTGACCCCTAATTTTTTAAAGTTCTTATAGATTTAGGTTTTTATTACGATTTCTGCTTATTTTGATAACTCTGGTGACTCTGGCCATTGTAAAGTCTGTTAACCAAAATCTTTTAAAAAAACCCCATGCTTAGGTGGTTCCTTTTCAAATGTAAGATAAGACCAACCTAGGAGCTACATCTGAAGGCTTCCCTTTCATGTAAAAAATGATGAACATGCTGACTTTCTTGGAATTACCCTTTTTTTCAACTACATAAAATCACAAGTTTATTCCATTCTGTCTGTGTTTCTATGGTCTAAAAGCTGGTGCTGCTTAACCGATGTTAAATATCAGTGCATGTAGAAAAATCATGAAATACATTCCTAGGATGTTCTTACAGGCAGAACTGTTGGATTTGAATCTCATATCAGTTTTAGAAAAGAAGATGCTCCATTAGATCAGGGGTGAAAAAGTTTGTTGAACTACAGTATTATTTTCCTGAGCTATAACAGTCATCTCAAATGACAGAAAATCACAGATAATTCACCCTATTACTACTTTACATCATCTTAAGGTTCCCGGGAAGTAGCCTTTCCCTCTGATATGGCGCATTAGTCCATAGAAAAAAGCAATAATTCCACTTCTACAGTGAACTTGTCAGTTTTTGCCATCTGAGCGCTCCACTCAGCTTTGGAGACCACAGTAGCCTTGTTAGGTTTCTAAGGTTTCTAATTACATACATCTGAGATTGCAGAATGCTTTAATTTAAGCCAGTACACAATCAAATGCTGTGCTTTCACAAATATTCAGAAACATCATCTGCCAGGATCAAGAGTAATTGAACTGATATCTACTGGGTTTTATCTGCAGCTTTGGCGCATAATTTTTCATTTTCTTTAAAAGGCTTTAACACAAAGAGAGAACATGCCTAGAGTCCCACAGAGGTGTTTTGACATTAGGCTTAATAAAGCATGAAGAACTCATTAATAAATAATGTTCTGCTGGTTAACAAGTAAAGCTGAATGCATTCACGAGACGCAGAAGTAGATCATGTCATGCGTGCAGCCAAATAACTTGTTAAAACGATTGCAATGGTCCCATTTCTTCAGCGTGTTTGGCACAGCCCAGCACAACATTGCACAAACAAAAAACGCTGCAGCATATATGCATGCACCTTCAATTATAATGTTACCTGTCAATTTTTATTTGCACTCAGTGGGATTGAGGGGTTTGTAAACAAGCATTCATGACAGTGACAAAGAGCTATTTACACATTGTTAAGCTTTGCTGAGAGCGAGCACTGCTGTCTGGAGTTTCAAAGGAAAAGACCTCTTGTATTCATCGAGTTTTGCATCATCCCATTCCTGTGTCAAAGCTACAATCTTGATACACTTTACTACAGACACATTTGAGTTACAGCTTTCAAGGCTGTGTCAATATTTCCATATGTCCTTATTTTCCAAGGTTAAGCATTCTGACAAGTTTTGAATCAAGGTCTGAGAGGAGCTTCTATTTGCTTAGGGTCAATTACACAACTCTCATCAGCTTCGGCTACTATCAGATTTTATGTGGAA
Organism: Pyrocephalus nanus; assembly: GCA_038380795.1. Taxonomy (NCBI): domain Eukaryota; kingdom Metazoa; phylum Chordata; class Aves; order Passeriformes; family Tyrannidae; genus Pyrocephalus; species Pyrocephalus nanus. The sequence goes on from CM076260.1 coordinate 48,283,183, forward strand.
TCTGGAGTAGGATTGTGGCAACGTCAGGGTCTGGATTCACTCTCCATCATGATGACTTTCTCAGTTAAATGACTAAGCTGGGAGCTGAAGTCACCTTAAACTCTCCCTATAAGCAGTGCCAGGAGATAAACATTTCCAGAATGTGATTCAGATCTGGGCTTCTTATTACAGAATCAGCTTAAAATGAGCAAGTTCTTAATTTAGAGAGTTCTGCTACATGCTTATGCTTCCAGGCAGGAAAACTCCTCAGTCCCTCCAATGAGGCCAAGGAACAGATTGTACAATTCAAGTTTGGGCCTGTGAGATCTACGCAGTTTGTGAGGGGAAAAAAAATAAAGGAAAATGTTTTCTTATCTTATTTTTAGTTTATCTTTGAGATATAGTCATATTCTAAATAAAGGAGTCATGATATTCAGAAACAGGGACAAAAAATCCAAATGCATGTCTCCAAGTCTCCGGCACAGTTTCTGTAAGTACAGAAATGCTACAGTCCTCTATGTTAGTTCACTGTCATTTGTAGGTAGTGCAATTATCTTGGAATGAATACTGAAAAAAAAAAAAAAAAATCATGTCATCTATTAACCGAAAACCTAACTTCCAGCATATTCAGAGTGCTTATAAAAATTAGATTATTTTTCACACCTGACTGAGCTGCCAGGTTTCAAGCATTACTGAGAATAAGAGGATTGGATGAAGCTATAATAACTTCTGAAAATGACTTAAAAACTCTGATATATTTGATGAAAGAAATAGCTACTTAGGTGGGGCAATCTTTCCAGTTGTTTGGGGGTTTTTTAAAGAGAAGATATGAAGAAAATAAACTTCAGATCCATGCCATTTTTAGAATATGAAATTGAAAAGTACCAAACCTTTTAATCTGAGTCATAAATGGGGTGATATTCCTCTGACATTTGAATTTTACAAAATAGGACAAAAGTAGAAAGGCTTTTTTTTTCTAAACATCCACAGATTTAAGCTGTCCAGAGATCTGAAATATTAAAGAAGCATCTGTGATATGGAAAAGTAAGTAGAAGTCGATACATTTTTTTTTCCATGGTTTTCTTTCATTTACCATTGAACATCATTTCTATCCATGATAACAAGAATGCAAATACATGAGCAGAAGTCATTGAAAACTGAAGTATTTTAGTGAGTACACTTTCTATATATAATCCTATGGCTTCACAGTCTCTGCTGACTTGGTGTTGGAAAGTAGACTTGGTGTCAGTTACCTCTGAAAACGAGATGTAAATTTTAGAATTTGGTCTCTGTTCCCTTTTTTTCCTAATTAAAGCCAAAGTACTCAAACCAGGAAAAACTTGCTCATATTCTCAGGTGAGAATCTCAAGATTACTGAGAAATTTTCAGTGTCCAATCAATGCAGAACACAAGGTTTTGGAGGGACCTGTCTTGTGAGAATCTGAACTGCCAGCAGAATGAGAGTTAGCTGAATACATAGCACAGCCAATACAGCAATGCTTCTGGGTTGTGTGATCACAGGATTTGAAGTGACAAACTTTCCTGCAAGCTAAGATGATTGTGAATCCTCAAATGGTAGGTTTCTGTATTCAGATTCTGCTTGCACTATACTTCAGCTATTTACATCCTTCTAGGACCATGCCAGTATTCCAGAAATGTATATAAGGATGCTGACTTTTGTTCTTAAGGACATAAATTAGGAATAACTTAGTGTTACACAACACTGGGAGTTCTATCCATTGTAGGAATTTGCATAGTTTTAGAATGCTTATATCCACAAGGTGTTAAAAAAGCAAATATTCAAGCTATGTTTATGGTAAGCCTTCTGACTGCATGAGGGTGCAGCTGATACTTTCAAACAAGCTGTAACAGATATTCACATAGCAATATGTATATATTACCATGTGATAGAATCAAAAAATACATACAGTAAAACAAAGTGCATTATAGAAACAAAATGCTATTGCCACCTCATTTTGATGCACATTAATCTGCAAGGAGAGAAAAAATCAGAGAATAGTATTTGTGCCACAAAATAGAAAAGTTAGCTAGAACAGTACATAAAAAATGGTAGGGAAAAGAAAGGAAAGCTGTTAAGGCAGGGATCACTTTGACAAGCCCACTAAGACAATAGTTTTCCTGATCTCCATTAAGATACCAATATATTAATAAAGGAGGGAAAATGCCACCCTCTATCAGAACAGTGAGGGATAACACAATAAACTTTAGTATACGCAGCTTGCAATTTGGTTTGTAATTCTCTTTTAGGGAAGGAAGGAGGATTTAAGATTCCAAGTAACCATTAAAAATATGGAAAAAAATACCAACCACATCAACAAGCACAAATTCCCCAAGGAAGTATTTTTATGGCAGTATTTCCTGTGAGTCTCCTAGCAGATCAAAGCACGTCAGCTCTTATTACATCCCCTTGAGAGCAAAACGTTCTGCAGCTTCTGCTTTGCAAAGGCTCCAGGAGGCAGAGGCTGATCAGGAAAGTGTTTTGAGGTGTTCACTGCCCCATCTCTTCTTGGATTTCCCAAAGTCACAGGACATTTTTCGGAGGGACAACACCACTAGACCCTGAAATGGATTGGTTGGCTGTTCATTCCTCAGAGAAGCTGGGTTACACAAATAGTCAGGGAAAAAAAATTCCCAGATTTTTAGAGGAGTCCCTTGTGCCCTTTTAGCTGGTCAGACTGCAGCCAGGATTTATGATTATACCTTATGATTCAAGCACTGAAACAGGAGAAATTCTGCATTGTTTTCAGGCCTTCTCTAACAAGCTCTGTATTTTAAGTACCCCCCTAGGAATATACACACAATTTAGAAAAACAAATGCTTTATTCATGATGGCAATAAGTACAGCATGGCTGTACACAAACCAATTAAATAGTACGTTTGCATTTTTTATTTTATTCTTCCCCATATCTACATGTTCCTACAAGTGTCTCACAACCTTGCACTGAGTTTCCTACACAGCCTTTAATGGAGAACATTTTAAAAAGTTTTCATTAAGTGAATGAAGCTGGGATAAGCAGCACAGCTGGTGAGCCAGTAAGAGACTACAAGGGAGGATTTACCAGGAGGAAAATGTTCCAGGAATGTATTTTCCTTATGAGGCCCAAAGATTAGCCAGTTAAGATTAGTACTCCAGTTCATATATGCAAAATGTATATGGAAAATAAACAGGGTGACTTGAGTACTGTATGAATTCATCCTTGCTTTTGAGACAGGAATTTCTAATAAGTTATCTACCAAAAATCAGAACTATGCAATCACCAGAAGAAAAACAAAAAGCTGAAGAGCTGCATTGTCATCTTACTCTTATTAGTTAATGTGAACTGGAAGAAACAAAAGAGAAATATTTATTTACTTGGATCATGTGGTGACCTCAGAAAATCCAGGGCAATAAACTGCAGGTGATGGTTTACATCCACAAAATCCTCATGAGTGAGGCCCTAAGAAGCCTCTTTTTCTGTTCCCTTTCTGTTCCCTGTTGAGGAAACTGAGTAAAGTAAAGATAATGTTGCCAGGGAGAAGATTCACGATTTTGACAGTGGATACCAACAGTTTTACAGGTATTTCTCCTCCATAAAGATGCTTGTAACTTTTCATTAATGTTTGGGGCCAGGCTCAAAGACCTGTTCCATCTTGAAACTTGACTCCAGCTTCCCCAAGAATACTGTGTGTGGCTTCTCCAACTGTGTGCTTTCATGGGGTATTGTTTGTTTACAGCTTTCATGTGCGCTTTTACCTGTGCTTTTATGATCTCCCAGAATTTAAATCACTTGCCTTTAATTTTTCCCCCATCAAGATGAGAAATATTCATTTTAGCAGACAAGTAGAACTTCTGGAAGTCAAATTCTTTGTTGAAAGGCCTTTTCAGTGTGTACAGACCTTAAAACTCACTGCATAACCAGAAGATAAGCATCGTGCCTCTCTCAGGAACCCTCTTTGCTCAGAAGGTTTCAGATTTTTTCTAGTAGAATCTGTCCATTTGTAGAAAATGAAAAAGTAATCATTGATATTAAGAGATTCAAACTGATTGTACCCTTGAAAACAAGATTAGCGCTTTCCATCCTAATGCCTAAGAGAGCCTTAGACACACTGCACTGCAGGAACAGTGTTCTCTTACTGTGAAGGGTGAAACAGCCCTGAATACAATGAGTTATACCAATCCCTTAAAAAGTAAGCAAATATCTTTGTGGTTGGGCCTTTTTCCTGGAGGCATGTAATAATTTTCTAGATTTTGTTGGTTTTGCTGCCTTGTTTTCTACGCACTGTGAAAAGCTAGCAAAGACTGACTGAGAAAAAAAAAAGTGTTACAGATGCTTTTAATTGGACTGGAAAGAGTTCTTGGTTCATTCTGCGGGGCCACAGCTGAGCAACATGCCTTTTTCCAAGGATGTGAACAGCCTCACTGCAAACTAATGCTTAAGGCACACACCTAGGAATCTTGCTCAACTGGCTGTTCAGATAAATTCTGCCTTTCTACCAGTATTGTCTGGATCTCGCCCAAATTCAATTGCAGCCAGATGCTCTTCTTCAGGAGCCACTTTCCTCTAGGCAGTGCAACATCTTTGTGATGGCTCTGGTTACATCTGCGGAAAATGAGATATACACTTGGGTGTCATCTGCAAAGCCTGTAGCAGCTTAGCCCCTCTCTGAAGAGTTTTCTGGAAGTATTGGAAAGGGAAGTATAGGGAAAGGATTTACAGCCCTATGGTCAGGCTGCAGGTGTAGGATATTGGGGAAAAAAAAAAGAAAGAAAAAGATACTACCAGTTGTTTTGGGGTTCTATTGAAACCAGGTCTTGAGTCTGCGAGGTGCATAAGATTGCGATATATTCACGTAGCATTTAAAGGAGGAAGAAAGATAAGTAATTCCTTGACCTTGTCTGAAATTAAAAAGTCCTTGCAAACTAATACAGCCACACAAAACTGGATTATTAATACTAGCAAATGGAAACATGGTGCACAATAAAAAAACTCTCTGCGTAAAGCAGATAGAAGAAAGACTATTGTTTCTTACTGTAAAACATTTTGGCCACTGTGTATTTTACATTTAATTTTACGGTGCAGGAGATATTATTGAAGGAACAGCTTTACTTGATAATTTTCTTGTTTGGTAGAGCTGATATATTAAAAGGTTAATGTACTAAATTTACATTTTTCTGGACTGATTATTTCTTACTCCAATCTCTCCTTCCTCATTCTTAACCTGCTTAAATAGAAATGATATAAAATAGGACTTCTTTTTGACAGTTTTAACCAGAAAACCTTACTTTCCCTGCTGATTTTCATGCTCTACAAGCTTTGCCATCATAAACCACTTTGCATGTATTAAGGAGTATTATATTAGATGAGGCAATTTAAGTGTATCCCATTTCACTTGGTGAAACTAAGGAGCTTTGCATTATAACTAAGTTGAGCTCATGAGAATATGTTTAAAGCACGTGTTACCTGAAACTGAAGTTAGCTAGTCATTCAATACTGCAACCTGTGGGTTTGCAAAACGATGGCAGGAGTCCTGCTGTGAGGGAGATAGGAAAATTATTATAATCTGCATTCCTAAATTGAATGAGTATTTTGCTCAGCAGAGGCCTCTTGACTGCAAATAGTCTGAAATTACATCCTGCTGTTTAAAGTGCCTTTTTTTTCCAAGTGAGTAAAAATGCCCACATTTTCATAAATCAAATATATTTTAAATCTTACATGAATTAAATTATCGAGAAATGGAAAGTCATATACCCTTAACACCTCTTGTAAAAGTTGTTTGATATTCATATTTTTCATAGAAGGGTCAAAATGCCTAGAATTCATGAGGTTTTACTTTTAATTATTTAATTATTGTATTGTTACAGCTTATCATCACATCTCCTTCATCAACTTCTTTCCAAAAAAAATTCCATGTTTTAAAGTTTCCTATTTTGTACAGGAGAAAACTGTAATACAATTATTTTATCAGAATCAGCATAGATGTAGCACTCAACATACTAGTAAGGTAAACTCTTATGCAAAAAAAAAGGTGGCCATATTCTTAGTGGCTTCCTGGAAACTGTCCTTTCCCCTCACTGTTCCCTGAAATCTACCATGCATTGAGTGGGACTGTGGGCCAAAACCAAGCCAGGGAACATGTGAATAAATGGGATTGATGAGCAGAAGTTATAGCTATAGATAGATGTATGTAGCTCTAGGTTTTCTGATAAGAAGTGATGGTTGAGAGGAAGATGTGGTTGGTTACTCTTGGGTGAAAGGTGGTTGTCAGGAGAACCAACAAGTCAGGCAAAGGTGATGACAAGGGCATAGACATATCTTAAACACAACCTGTTTTTCTGGATCGTAAGGGACCTTATGCTTAGTTTCAGTCTTGTTGCTTTAGATTAGGATTCACAGCTCTGACCTACTTCGAAAAGGGTGGACAGATCACTTCTGTTTTTCTTCCCTGCAAAATATATCTGACAGAAGACATTTTTCTTTCTGCATATTAAGTAAACCTCCTAGGACATGGAAGGGCAGAATTCAGTCTTTCCCATGTAGGGGACTCTCCTCCCAACCTCTGGCAGGAAGTTGTAACCTCCAGGATGTAGTCTGTATGCCATAGGTTTAGCATAAAATCTGCAAGATCAGTTTTAAATTTCAGGTTATGCCAAATGTTCCCAGTTCATAAGCCATCATATTATTATTTTTTTCTTCTTCATCAAATCCATAATGTTATAATATTTTGATCTAATAAGCTAGATACTCAATTCAGTATAGACATCATTTATTCATTTACATCAGGGAAATTTCTTACATTTTCTGTCTAAGCTTCTGCAGGTCTTGTGGATAAATCTAGCTGTATGCATTTGATAAAACTCAGCCCGAAACAAAATTAATCATGGAAAATTTAGACAGGTGAAACTCCACTGGTTTTTCAGCTAGTCAGATAATTTACCTTATTCCTTTTATTTTCACTGTTTAAATGAACATATCTATTACCGGTCAAAGACAGTTTTTTCTCCAATCTATAAATAAAGTTTGTAATATTTTTAGCACAATAAATGTGAAATACCCACAAAACTGAAAAGAAAAGCAATTTTTTTTTTGCATAATTTTCCATCCAAATTTTTATCCTGGTATTAATGAATGTGTCCTTTAGTACCAATACTTTAAGCAAAATTAAAGATACATAGGATCCTTAAACTCATGAAGTTCTACAAGTCCAAGTGTAAGTTGTATCTAGGTCGGGGCAATCCCAGACATGAGTACAGACTGGGAGATGAACTCATTGAAAGCAGCCCTGTGGAGAAAGACTTGGGGGTTCTCATGGATGAAAAGCTGGAAATGAGAAAACAGTGTGCACTTGCAGCCCAGAAGGCCAACCATATCCTAGGCTGCATCAGAAAAGGTAATGTTATAAAGAAGTCAACACATTAAAGTTACAACATATGCCCAATAAGACTTTTATCTTCTTGGGAAATATTTAGGCATCACAGTGAGGGTGCCCCACAGAGCTAACAGCTTTCCTTCATACAGAAAACTCTTCACAATCTTGCAACTCCTCTAAGCTTCCGCTTTTGAATGAAAATTGCATTTTTATATTCATGTTCTTGTTCCTACTGAACTCTATTACAGAAATTCTCAGTAACTTCAATAGAACTTGAGTAAACTAAAACTGTATTTTTTTTTTTCTCCTCTGGAGTAGACATTTGGTGCCAATGGGGAAACAATGTCTTTCGATGAGGGATGATATTTTTGTCTTCTAATTATTTTATACAGGGACTAAGCATTTAGAATGCAGACACAAATACTAGCTACAGTAGTAGACAGAAGGAGATTGATTAGAAAGCTGTTATTCAGATGATATCACTAGAATCCCTCCACAAAAATGAGAAAGCAGAACTCAGTTCATGTAGTTCTAATTACATCAAGTTTGAGCTCCATCTACTTTAGCCAATAAGTTTCCTGAAATTATTTTAATAGGCTGTGGGGATGTTTAATAAAAAAAAAATTAGTGTTTGTAAAATTATTTTTTTAAAGGGCCATATGAAATAAGATAACTTTGCCTGAGTAAAACTGAAAAGAACTTTTCTCCCTCTTTCCCCAAACCCAGATGGAGCATTAATCCTGAAGAATATTCTGCAAAATATGGAAAAACAGATGGCAATCATAGAATAAAATCAAGGTTACATGATTGTTCACTTTCTCTACTGCTAACAGCATTATCTACATCATTATAAACATAATTTTTTTTTATAATGTTATGATTAGTGCTGAAAATCCTGATGTATCTTTATGATCTTGCTACTTTCCTTGTCAGTTATGTGTCTGAGACATGACTTGATGTGCACATATGCCCACACACATTCCACCACCTTTCTGAGCATGTATCTGTTTTCAGAATTATTTCTTCTACATTTTCGATCATGCCACAGAAAAATTATATCAGCGAATTATCTTGATCAAGGTTGATTTCCTGAGGTGGCAAAGTGGTGTCAGAATAATATCTATAGATTATATAATATTTTAAGAGAAATCAAAAGACAGAAAAAGAATTGTATTAAAATCTCGCAGCTTCCAGAAAGTGAATAGCTGACACTAAGAAGACATGTTTGTTTTTCTAATATGTTATGTATGTTTTTGCCATCCCCCTCAAGTCCACATGCCATCTAGAACAACTAAACACCCAGCTGAGCAAACACCTACCCTGTCATCCGCAAGCAAGAACCATCTTGTGAATTAAGGTAAGCCTAATACTCTTGTCCCCCTTTTTACCTGTTGTAAGCCAGGTGAGAGTGATTAAAATGCACTGAATCCTAGTTTAGAAGAACTACCACAAAAATGTTTCATGTCAATCAAACTCAGAACGTGGGTAGATCTTTCTCTTGTTAGCCAGAGAGTCATTCAGAGGGTTTTAATTTGTACCAGCTCACTAACCATGTTTATCACGTGGCAGTTAAAAAAATGCTCTCAGCTCTATATGCCATGTCTATTCATCATTTTATTCACTTGTGCCTCTGTTTAAGCATACAATTGAAACATATTATGCAGTGCTAAAGGTTAAATGAAACAGTCCTAAAACTTCAGGCTTTTAAGGAAGACACTAACCTTTGTGTCCTTAGGCACATCCAGAAAGTCCAGCACATCTACGTTTGATGAAGAACATTCCAGAAGAATTTAACTCATCTATTCCAGTGTTCAGTCTCAGGAAGTCTTTAGTGGTTACTGAAAAGACCAGTCAGGGAATAAAACATGTCCAGGTATGCAGATGGAAAGATCAGGCATCTCTGCTGAAATGGTGTACAACTTGCCGAGCCTGTAGAAAAAGAGAAGATACTTGCTGCATATTTCAAAAAGAACTCAACAAGCTAAACAAAAAACCTGAAAAAACAAACATGCAGTTTCCCTGTTTAAGAATGAAAATATTTTTTTTTCAATAGGAGCACAGAGGTGGTACTTGTCAGCTCATGTTTTTGGAAGTAATGTCTCAGTATCCTGTAAACACTGTCAGCCTGGAATCTAGAGCACAGGTTAGGGAGGAAGGAGAAGAGAAAGGAAAATTACAGGAAACGTTTCACAATACAAAAGCCATTCCTGATGACAGAAAATTGCTAAATAAACTTATTTTAAGTGGGTTACAGGCAAAAGCATGTTAGATCTTTACTGGGAAGAGGCAATATATTGCACATGATACTGCTACTCTGCTATATTTTACCTTGATACTGGTCAGAAATGTATTTTACAGCCATTTTGAAAAACACTGGAGAAACTACTTTTATATTGAGAATAATCCAGATCCATATGGATAAACGTTAAAAATGTTAAACATATTTAGTGAGATCGTCTAACTGATCTTGCTCTTTCTTTTTTTTTCTGTTTTTGGGTTGTTTTGGGGTTGTTTGTTTGTTTGTTTTGGTTTTGTTTTGCCTTTTTTAAATTATCTATGCCTGCATATTGAAGAAATGGGACACAAATGTGAATATGGTATTTAACTGCAAATTCCATACTACAATATCTAGCTAGATATGAACATATCTGCTTTCTTTCAAAGTAAATCAAGCATCGAGGAATTTGCTTGATGTAAGCAAATACAGGTAAACCCTCAAAATCATCAGTGCCAATGTGACCTGCCAAAACACATTAACTCTGCAATTATTCTGTTAGCTAGGAAAAAATACTTGTGAGTAGAGGATCAGAATTAAATCAAAAGGTTTCTACACAAATATTACAAAGAATGAGCAGTTTGAGCACCTTAGAGTATGGCTGGAGTCTAAAAAGTGCAGATGCCTTTGCACACAGAAAACTAAATTTTGCACCAATAAAAGAAGGTAGAAATGTACAAGAATCTTGTAAAAGTCTAGGAAAATAGCAGTCACCCGTTGTTTGCAATGAAGTGTTTCTTTCACCACATCATTTCCATCCACATTACATAAACCACTTACTTGGCTCAACAGCAGTTTACTTCTGACTGCTGTTGCCTGTATGATACATGATTTACAATGCTGAGTATTTTGTTTTTCCTCCACAAACACTTATTCATTAATAATTTATCAGATAAATGGTTTCTGATTGAGCAATTTAAAAAATGTAGGCAAATCAATGGCAAAAGACACCAAGCAGCATATTATAATGATACAATAATTTGATCTCATACATTAGACTGAACTGATAGTGTCCCAAAAGCCCTCTTTGGATAGCTCAGTTTCATAGAGTAAATGTTCAGCTGAAATAACTAATAAAACATTGCAACTACTGCTCTGAGAAATCATGCCATTATCATGAACAGAAACTTTGAGAACTAATAGGTTGGCTACAGAAAGCAAACAAATAAACGAAAGCTACAAAACATCGCTGTGAGCCTACAAGCTCTCCCTGGAGGAAGATTAGCAGTCACATGAAGAAGACAATGAACTCGTCTATCAGACATGTGAATGGGACTCTGAAAATCATAAGGGTCTGATTCCTTAGATGTCAGTGATACTTAGAGATATAGATCGTAGCATTAGATCCAAACAGTGTTTGTTATCACTTGTATGTGTGACACAGACCATGAGGGAAGCAAACGTGATAAATCCCTTAAGAGAGAGCTCTCAAGGGGCTCTTGATGTATCACAAATAAGCTCTGCTCTGAGTTACAGGATTTTCAGCTAAGTTGTTCACAAGGAAAATAAAATGTATGCTAAGGGCTTTGCTACGGCATCATCACCAGCTTTGAGGTTTTAGAGAAAAGAAGGGAGATTTGAAAACATTTTTGGAGAAAAGCTGTATATATACATTTCCTCTCTTTCCAATAGATGGATTACATGAATTAAATAACTTAAAATTTTCCAGGGCAGTACTCAACCTCCCTAAGAATAATGTTGTTAAAAGTCCTATAATTTTATAGGCATTCTGGCAGAATAAACTGGTTTACCATCAGGCTGGAGGAGACTAGTCAATAATATGTTGACAGTATGTAGACTTATTTACAAAATGGATTCCGTTCAGTTTAAATGAATGCATATATTCAGCCAAGAATAGATTGTTTTCAAACTTAGATAGAATTTCTCTTCTGTTATTTGATGAAGTCTCATATTGATCATAAACATTAAGTTTCAGGAATGACAGATCTACCAATAAATGCCCCCGTGGAATATATGCAAATATCAATATATGTAATTATATATAATGATCACAAATGTAATCAATTTATTTATTGTAAAAAGTTTAAATGAATACACATGAAGTGAAAAATCAAATAAACTGGAGTAACACAATTTTTTTTTCTTATTTGATTTCTAATTTAACTATTTCTTTTTGTGGTAATCAGAGCACTAGGGATTTTTATTTAATGACTACCCATTTTTAATGTGCATTTATCCACTCTAACTAAAACTAGAGTCTTTGTCCAATGTGTCCTTTCAGACGTCATGCCCAGGATCCAAGGAGTTCTCTATGCCCCATCAGAGGGCAAAAGGACCACTTTTAATTCTTTGTTAGAGTAAGAATCCTTTCAACAGACTAATTGCTTTTTCTGTAAGAGTGTTAGTATTAGCATCAACACTATTAACTAGTAAGCTGTGTGAATCTTTTTGTACAAAAAACCCCTCCTGGATGCTTTTGTTTTAATAAGCTAAATATGCTCAGATGTATTCAGAGACATATAAAAGAGAAAACCCCTAAAATTTTTAGGGATCTAAGCAGTTCCTGAATGTAAATCCTTAGCTATTGTTTCAGTCCATGAATTACCCGGCTCCTGGTCTTCTTAGTGTTCCCACTTGCCTCATGTTTTCACATAATGATAGAATTGCTAAGGTTCTAATGTTTGACCACCTTCTCAGTGAAGAAATGTTTCCTGATATTCAATCTAAACCTCCCCGGTGCAACTTGAGGATACTTTGATCCCGGGTTCCCTTTTTAAATGAGCTGGTTCATTCCTGTCGTGTTCTGGGAATCACTCTGGCCGTAGGTCACACAGACCTGCCTAAACCTTGTCAGGATTGACACCTTCTTGTCTACACAGTTGTTTGAACATAACCCAGACAGCTGTGGTCCTTATATAGTCCCACATGCCCTTATGAGGAGGGATCTCCTGGCTTTCCTCCATTCACTTCGTAAAGAGACAGGAGGAGAGGACTAAGCAATAAGAGTATATCCCATTGATGTAGCTGTATCCTCACTCTCCATTAAGAGAGTAAACTCCTTACTCAGCTGCTTGACGACTTGAAAGCATTTCAAAGTTCACAGAATTCCAAAGCAAAGGATATCGTATCTCATTAGAAACTATTCAAGAGGAGTCACCTGCTCTGCAGAAAGGTCTGAGCTGCTCCTCAACCTTAGCTGCCCTGCTAAGGGCAACTAAATACAGAATAGCTATCTCACTGCTCCAGTGTCCAGTATTGTGGACTTGAACAATTACAAATCATACGTCAAAACACACCAAAAAATAAGTCTTGAAGGTTATGTTTGTTTCTTTTAAATAATGAACCTGAGTTGTTTTACAGGTTTCCTTCTCTGAATCTGTTAAATATGGGGGGTTTTGTATGGTTCAAGAAAAAAAAATTATAAAAACAGATGAAAAGACAAGAGTGTCCTCATCTTGTAAAGGCAGAATGTAAAAAGGAATTTTCATTTTTAAACATTTTTAATTAATCTTTTTTTTTTAGCTCAGAAAATAGCAAACAACTGAACATTTTAAGAATTGATCTGCTCTTTATTCACAGATAAAAGCTACTCTTCCTCAAATAATAAACAAAGTCTGGCCATGTGCACACCCTTTGTCCTTTTCAATGAGAAATAAAATGAGTTAGATTAAACCATGACAGCTGAATCATACTTAACACTTCTACAGAGTGAGACAGAAGGCATTAACTCTCAAAGAGTCAAGGCTACTCTGTAAGCTTCAAGTCACAGTCAGAACTGGTCCCTACAAAAAAAAAGAATTTGCGTAATGCCATGAAAAGAGATACAGAAAGCCATAATTATGTGACTGGGGATAAACTAAAAAAAAAAGTATAAGCAAATCTCACTCATACAGATTTTCATTTCCAGGCTTCCCTCTGCAAATACCTGCAAAGCTGGCCCAGACTGTAAACATTCACCTTTCTGGTATTTCTCCGAACTCCCTCTCACCCTAGTATGTCATTTCCCTGTCAGCTTTCCAGCTAGCCCCAAGATTTCTTGATTTTAATTAGGTTTACTGTCTTTCTAAATGATGCCATGATCTTTAGCTCATAGGCTGATCCAAATTCTCTGCTCCATAAAAACAGTTTTCAGAATAACCCAAAATTTCTCAGCCTATGGCATCTCTCCAAACCTGACAATCAGACTGCCTCAGCTTCTAAGAAGCCAAAGATTCTAGTATTTGTATCTCTGGGGTAAACCTTTCCAGCAGATTGCCTTGGGAAAGCAGCATTGGGAAGCCCTCCAGCAAAGTCCTGCAGAGCTGACTGCGCGTAGTCCATTAACTCTTGATGAAATCTGGGAGGAATTTCTATAGATTGCTTCTTCCAAGTGACAGACATATATGAAACACAATTACCCTCAGGGAAACAAGCCTCCATTGCTACAAATGTTGATATGCAACATATTACCTATTCAGCTGGTATTCAAAATGTTTGAGGGATAGGTGAAACCTTAACATGTCGTAATGACCACCACATCATGTGTTCATCATCAGGTTTTCAGTTCCAAGTTAAACATTGGCTGCATGACAGAATGAATTTCAAACAGCTCAATGATTTGCCACCAAAAAGCTGAATACTAGCACCCCGCATCTTAAAAAAGATACGTTTTTCCTTTTGAACTATTTCAGTGTGATAAAACATGGCTTGGACTATTTGCATCAAGGTGTAATAGAGGCTGGTAAACACACTGTGCTAATGTGTCCACATTTCAAAATAAGTACAAACCTCCTCTTTTTCCTGTTTAGCTGCCAGGCAGAAAGTGAGACCAGCATTCCACAGTGAGCAATTTTTTACTACGGTATAAACCTGGTGCAATGTGTTTACTCTGAGACATTTATAACAAAACAAAAAAAATTATCAAACTAAAATTTCATTAAGAAAAACATACGAAATGTGCGCTAAATCTCTTGAGGTAGTACTCTTAAATAACAAGGTTCTATAGCAATAAATATGTATATAAGAAAAGCAAGAATAAAATAAGCTTGAAAAAGTATTTTCAAAGTACCCTTTAACAGGGCTATGTACAACAAACAAAATATCAGTTATATCTGAGTACTGTTCAAAGTACCACAAAAGAGTATACATATACCTTTAATCCATCATTTTTCCTATATATGCCGTATAAGTATATACAATATACAATTTATGTCTGTTCTTGTGCACTAGTTGTCCAACAGTTATTCAGTACAAATCGCTACCTGGGAAGAGAATAGCTGCTTTACTGATGTAAATTCAGCAAATTAGCACAACTGTACAGCCAGTTACAGCAGCTGAAACTCACATTGCATGAGCTTCAGAGGTGAGACAGCTTTATGAAGAAATGGCTAGTTCTTGTAGGAAATAAATAATGAACTTCCTCTTGTGGGGAGACCCCTTTGCAGACACAGGGCCAAAGTGAATTTTCTTAACAGGAAATGTGTTTTCTATGAGTCAGAAAGAGGAACAGCCAGTGGCCCAGCATCCCTGCCTCAGCGCAGAGAAATGTCTTTTATCACACTTACACGAGACACAGTGCAAAAGGGTACAAGGAGTGGATGGAGCTATGACAGCATTCATGTCACAGCCCTGGCAGTGGGGGTACACCATGCTCATTGGGAAGGGAAGGCTGTAACACACAGTGACCCTTGGCAGCTTTGTGTGACAGTGAGAAGACGAGGAGCACCAGTGGGACTCACACATGCTCATCAGCACATTACAAACTGACAACCTGGTCTGAAGATTTCATGAATGCAGTTAAGGTACATGCATCTAAAAGGAAGAAATTTGTTAAGAAGATATTTCTCATACATATATATATATATATATATAATTTATTTATGTTCAAATATATTTAAATACATGTATCCATAACATTATTTTGGGGTAAAAGGAGGAGTAAAAAAACAGCATATATTATGACAACTGCTATGGATTTTTTCCCTTAAAAATCTGAGTACATATCAGTACATATCACATACATATCAGCTGCTTTATCTCTTCACAGCTACTTACTACATTTTATCATGTAGTGCCGGATACAATCTGTAAGTGAACAGCTGAAAAACCACCATAAGGGTTCTTCACTCTCATGTCATGGGTATTTTGTCTTTCCTAATCCACGAGCCATAGTTCACAGGCAATCTCTTCTTCATTTTAATGTTAGGCAGTGTGGAAGTAACTGTATATTTGTTCCTGTCTCTTGCCCTCGTAACTGCAGTTAATTGCAGTTATCTGGATTTTAAAAAAGAGGCAAGAAAAACTACCAGAAGACCCATTACTGCAGCATATGAGATACAAGGAGAGGATGGGAGAAATGGTCTAGGCCAGCACTGAGAAAGGAAGGCTAATGAGAGACCCTGCTGTGCTCTACAATCACCTGAGAGGATGGTGTGGAGAAGATAAAACAAGACTCTCCTCAGAAGTGTACTGTGGGAAGGTGAAAAGCATTGGTCAGAACAACACGCAACACAGAAAATTATGGAATAATAAAAATAAAAAGAATTTACTGTGAAGGTGGTCAGCTGGAGCAGGTTTCCCAGAGAGGTTGTGGAATAGCTGTCCTTGGACATTATCAAAACGCAACAGGACAAGGTTGAGCTACTTGTAGTGTGACTGGCCTGTTTTTATTAAGAGGTTGGATGAGAGGCATTCTAAATTCCCTTCCCCCTAGGTGACTGCTGAGAAAAAGTTTTGGCTTCTCTGATAGATCAAGCACTGCTTGTAGACCTGGTGCCTACAAAATGCTAAGTATTGCTTGGAGGAAAGAGTTGTGTATCTTTCTGAGTGAAATCTACACAGCAGTTCTCTGAATCCCAAACCAGGTTGTATGCAAGAGACCTAAAGAGTTTCAGCGCCGCCACCTTTCCAGATGCAGTCCCACACAAATGTAACTTCACAGACCTGAGCTGACTTACAAAGATGTACAGATTGTAGACAGCAGTAAATATAATCTGAATGAAAATATCAGGATGGCTTATCTTTTCAGTACTTTTGCTCAGTAAGTAAGTTCTTATTTATTTCACTTGTGTTTTCAGTAGTTTTGCACCTTCTCAACACGAAAGGTTTTAGGATGTTTCCAGGCAGGCAGTGAAAAAAACGTAATGCTGCACTGAACCACCTCAGAGATGATTCAACTGGCCTCTCTAAAAGGCAGCATCCTTTGATCTCAGTACCTTGCCTTCAGACCCCTTCTCTCTGATGGCTGCAGCAGCTGCCACGTGTGACACCTGCAGCTGGTGGGAAAACAGGAGTTTTCCACAGGCATGGAGAGGGACAGAGGCCAGGTACATGAGGCAGCACTGTGGGTATGAATGCATTGTGTATCTATCTCCAAAGGCTTTAAAGGCAGTCGGTTGTTTAAACAGTCTAAATGGCCACTTTTTCAGAAATTGGTTCTGCACTTTGAGTGAAGACACTGTCAGCCAAGAAGAATACAAAAAGTTGCCTGTGCTAAAAAAAATTATCTTGCTGCTTCTTGGTTTCCTTCATAAAGGCATTCAGAAAGAATTGTCCTGCAGCCACAGCTAGGACAGAGCAGCAATCTTTATTTCCAGTTTGCTTTTATGTCAGTCTCCACCCTGCCCAAATGCTGTCAATCATTATCATATTAACTGCAGATTAGAAAAACATTTTTCCTTTGCAAAGCAGAGATAGTCAGTCCAGTCTCAGATGACATGGCTGAAGTTTCAGTGTTCTCTTGTCACATGCCAGATTAATTAACTCAGCCCTGATTAATTAAAACTATAACTTTCTTTTATTCAACCACCTAAAATACCAAATTCCAATGATTTCCTGCAGAGATACACAGGCACAACAACTCCCACTGCAATCATTCATTATTCTTTACAGGGATACCGTGCCATATCTCATATTCCCACTAGAATTTTACTGATGTGGCTATACTGACATTGGTAAAATTATTCTTGATTTACTTTGGCACAAAAGAGGTCAGCATCATGTCTATTGGGATAGGATAGTTTCTCCCCATGGTCATATTTACTTTACTTAAGACTACCAAAAGAAAAAAAAAGTATTGTTCAATATATCATCCTTTCTCATGAAACAAGAAAAAGAAAAAAAATAAAAATAATTTCAGTCTGTTCTAAGGTGAACTGCTGCTTTTTGTGATTACCTGGAAGAATGAGAGCAGTATCAATCTAGCTAAATATCTCTGATGTATACACAATGTTCCTTATTCAATAGTGCTTCAGAAATAGAGAGTTCTGAAAAAAACCCCAAATCTTCCTTCAAAAACAGGGAGGCAGCTTTCATTAAAAATTGAGAAAGCAATTGAAATGAAAACATGTGAAGCTGTTCCCACTTCTCATGTTATTTCGTGTTGTAAACATTCACACGTGTTTACTGACTTTGGTAAAAACCAGCAGATCCTCTAGAAAGACCACCAAGAATTGCTGTTTTTGGTGTGTGGTGTTTCATCAGCTGAAACTGATAAGAAGACTGGAGAAAATAACTGAAAAAGAGGCATGTGATAAATGAAGATTGTCAAGGATAGACAACCGAGTGACAGAAACTGATTCACTGAGAAAGAAAGATGAATGCTTCAAAATACTTCCTTTTCACTTTGTTGAATATCTTCGTCTCTATTTCTGTTTAACATTTCAAGATCTGTACTATCTGAAAAACCCACTGGCTTTTTAGAAGCCAATTAGCATTAGTGAATAACCACATTACTTCTCATGCATGTTAGCTTGGAAATTAGGTGTACATCCTTAGGGTGCTCAGGCACCTGAGAGGCACCTGGTAAAAACACCACAAGACCTTTAAATGAGTAGAAACTCTAAACATATTGATATAATGCCACCTGTGATAATGTTTCAGCAGGCTGTGTGGCAGTTTCTGTGGATGCATAGAAAGTTTGTTTAGCAACATAATTTGGCCAGTAGATCTACTCTTTCAGCACTAGTCCGTAGCCATAACAACATCTCCTTATTAATCTATGAAACTGCAAGTTACGTTACGCAGTCAAGAAGCCTTAAAGGCAATCCTCCCAGGTCTTTCTCAGCAAAGACTTCCACTAATATTAATATGAATACTAAGCACAGAGAGCTTTCAAATGGGGTGCAAAAAGGACTTTCTAGCCCCTTATCCTGATACAACAAGCTCAACCTGAGGAACGTTTGTTTACCTACAGATGTTTACTACTTAATCCATGAGCTTTAAAGATGTGCAGAATATAAATTTTATTAGGAGTTCTCACAGAGATGTAGTACAAAAATATCTGCAGCTGAAAAAAACTCCTTTGAATTAAAACACAATAAGAGGATTTCCCCCGCCTCTGATAAAAGGGGCATTATTTTCTCTTCTTTTGTTTTGACCAAGCATTCCCCATGCAATCAGTGCATGCTTTTTAGGTTTTATTTTTCCTGTAGCTTGAGGTCTATTTACAAAACACCCACAAAATATCATTGTGCTTACAAGCAAATCAAGAGCACTGTCAACACTGAAAAAGCACAAAACAAAATACTCATCAGCAAAACACCATGTTTTTGAAGCAGGTGCTTATGGAGAGGGAACTCTCTTGTTGTCTTACAATTCCCCCTTAAGTCAATTTTGCATTACAGCTATGGTTTATTGGCAGATTGGGTTGATTTGGCACAATGTGTGACCCAAGTCACCATTCTCCAGACCTGAATGTCAGAGGCAGTTGGATGCCAGAAAATGGAAATTGTTGCGTGGGTCTACCAAAATACTAACGTCAGCTCTGGTTCGTAGGCTTCCTTGCGCTCAGGCTAGAGCAACACTACTGGCGTTCATAAATCTTCCACTTCTACCTCTGGTTTTCTTAAAGCATCAAGATCAAGGCAATAAAAAAGGCACCAGGCAGAGTTGAATTAAACACATCAACATATTTTCAGCTATGTCCTCTACGCCCTGCCCTAAACAGATACGGTTTCAATACAGGGAAAGACTGAGGCCTGTCTGAGAAAGGGGTTTAATCTACCCAGTTTATTCCATTTAGAAGGACTACTTTTAAGAGTATATAGAAAAAATCATTCTTAAATCAATATATGAAAAGATTTGTGTCTAGTAAATGCTTATTCCTTTTTTTCATACTCTTCTGTACAGACCTGTAAGACAGATAGTTCAAAGGGCCTATTTCTCCAGAATAGAAAATGGTACCTTTGGGCTTGCTGCTATCACAGCATGCACATAGCCTCTACTCCCATTATTCTGAAGTTCAGCTTGACCACCAGTTATAAATCCTATGGTGACTCATACAGGCAATGATGATTTGCCATCAAATAAGCTTAGAATTAGACATAGTAAAAAAAAAAAGAAAATAAATTTATCCTGTATTTTGGGGAACAAATTGTTAAACTTTCCAAACTAGTTTTGCTAAAAGGCAAAAGAGCAATATTATTTGCAAATATGTTTATGCAAATGAATCATACCTCTCAAATGAAAACTTGCATGGACAAACTTTCAGGTTCAAGAACTCAGGTGTAGCAGCTGAGGTAATTTAATTTCTACAGATATATTTCTGATGAAATGGATTCATTTTAAAATGTGCAATATGGGCTGAGATGCAGCAGTTCACACTACATTCTAAATAATTCCTGCTCAGCATTGGTAATTAGGAAATCCCAGAAGAACACAAGATATGATACCTTATAACGCTATGAAAAGTATGAGAGCCAGCAAATTCCAAACACTCCAAAAGGAAAGTCTTAAGAACTCCCAGTGCAACAAGTCTTTTTATATGAAAGCTTTACAACTCTTGTTCAAAGTGCCAACAAATGCAAATATCATCACTGCATACAGCCTCTGAGCTGATGTAATTTGCCATAGCTCCATGGAAGTCAATGATGATACATTGATTTCCACTAATGAGGGTCTGACCTAAAAAAAGCCCTCATTCATTTACCAAAGAAATACTTTTTCCCCCCACTTTCAAACTTTATTTAGCTTTTCTCCAGGGGAGCAGAAGAGCTGAATTAGCATGTAAGTACATTCAGCATCTACACTCTGAGCCAAGCAGGCTATAAGTGCAAGGAGGGCATAAGAAATTTCCCATTTTGTCTCAATTTAGTATAGATTGAGATAATTACTCTCATAGAGATGAAGAAAGGGCAACAAAAAAGGTGTTCTGGAACAGTTTTCTGTTGCTTAGAAAACCCATGGTGGTAATTGGGAAACTCTGGATAGAAATAAAGTTATAGTATTTAGGAAGAAAGAATAGTAGAAAAGAGTTTACTTGGCTTATTCCACAAAAAGTTTTCCAGAAGAAAATTTAAGAGAAACAAGATAGATTATAATAATAAAAATAATTTAAAACATATCCTGCTGTTTTAGCAGTCCTTTTTTAGTCCTGTCAAAGTACTCTCTTTTTTTTTGATATACTGTAAGAATGGAAGTATAACTTTTCTTAAGAAGAGTGACGAGTGACCCAGTTTTAGAGGTAGCATTCATACTGTTATCCTCTGGGGTTTATGTTTAAAAGATTATCTTGACATTAGGAAAGAAGCTTTTCTGTATTTTTCCCAGTTAAATTTTGGACTCTATGCTTACAGGGAATGTTAAGCTGATAAGAGAGAAGGAAAAAGGTTTCAAATAAGACTTCTGTTTAAAAAAGAACCATCAAGCCCTTTAAAAGATACACATTTCTGAAATTTTCTTTTGGGTTCTATTTTGCCCCCAAAAAAAGCACACTGGGTGACTTATTTGATGTTGGTCCCCGTCTAGAAATGAAAAGTTATGCACAGTGTCTCCTTAGGTTGCAGCAATTTTAAGTAGGACACTTGTTCTCCCCACTGAAGAGAGCAAAGCCCCAGGCACCCGGTGTACTTTCCTGCCACTTGTCAGAAGTATTCACTTTGTTTGGTTTAGAATCTGGGAATCTACTACAGCTATGACTACTCAAAGAAAACATTTTATTCTTGCACCTTTAAAGAACTGGAACTCACACCACAGTCAGGTCAAGGAGTTTCTTTCATTAAAAGAATTCTTTCACCAGTGTCACAGGAACAAAACTCTTATTATCCAATAGAATAACCTATAAAATTAATTTATGCAAGAAAAAATAATTTGCCTGTCCAGGCAACAGTTAAAAACATATACCCATTTTGTTATGTGGTTTTCTTTCTTGATCAATAATACAAAAACCGTTCTCGTTTGAATTTAGCTGGAGATGAGATTTGAATGAGATGTTGGTTGCCTGACCAGATAAACAAATTCAGCCTCGTACCTGTGTTTCAAACATCCTCATTGTTTTCAAATTGAATATCTTCTATACAATGATGACATACTACAAAGATATTTCTCTATTATTCCTCTTAGGTGCCTAAATCATCAACTGTGCTCAGCATGTAGATGCTGGAGAGCTTACTGCAGTGGTTACAACCTACAGAGATTGACCAGAAATATACCACAAACATCCTGATTTAAGGCCAGAAGGAAATTTGTACCCTTCACTTTTATATGAGAGTAACTCAAACATGTTACGTTATTATAGTATCTTTATAGTTTTGAAATGTAAAAAGCCAACCATATAATCATCACTTTCTATTCTACATAATTATAGTAATTTTGAAACATACCCAGAATGTAAACACAAAAGAAATACCATAGCATTTTTTTGCAACAGCTTAGTAAAACCACTGTTTTAAACTCACAAAACCATTGTCACTCCCTAGACTAGTGGTGCCTGGAACAGCAGAAAATAATCCTAAAGCATTGTTTTTTTAAAAAATATATTGATTAAACAGTTGACCGAAGTTAGAAATTTCAAATAGTAGAACATCTCAAGTGATATAAGAAAGGTTTTGCATATTGTCAGTGGAACAAAGGAGCACAGAGCATTTTCACAAAGTGATTTTGATATCAATAGGCTGAATTGTCACAGCTATGAATCATCATAAAAATCTGCTGTAACAAGTAATACAAGACGTTATAAGATATTCTTTAGTGAATCATAGGTCTAAAAACCCCAACAACTAAACCCCAAATCATATAAATTCCCTTAACTGTTCTTTTCCCCATCAGAATAATTTTACACAACACAGAAAACTAATTTTTACATTTAGTGCCCTATTGTACTCAAAAGAACAATAATTGTTCTCTTTTTCTTTAGGGCACCAATGAATATATGAGAAAATATCAAGACTAAAAACACTCCATAATTTTTTTGACACTCCTGATGGACTGATTTGATTGAAATATTAATAACCACTGAATTGTTCCTCTTTTTTTATGATAGTTTCATAGTATCACTTGCATTTTATCTATATTTTTGTTATATTCTCTGTAGATGCTTTTATAGCTCAAGAAGGCAGATAAATACTAGGGAAACAAAATTCTAGTTATTTCAGCTTTTCTCATCAGGAGGAAAATGGACACTTCTGTGTGGAATAGGTAGGCTCCAGAAATAACACATATCAACCTTACCATGGTGACATGAAATGAAACTTGTATAGATAAATGAGACAAATTGTGTGCTGTGCGTGCAATCTTCTGCTTTGCCCACCACTCAAGCTGCACCAAACACAAAACTGATTTATACATATTTTAAAAAAGAGAAGAGGCTCCAAAGAGGCTGGGTGGCATGAAACAGAACTGCATGGTGGCACGGACATACGGTCGTTGGACCAGGGGAGCATGACTGATTTTCAGCAGGTGCATCTATAATTGCATGCAGGACCCCAAGGATTTCTTCCTCATTGTCCCGAGGGAAACCTCAGTTCCAAGACCAGCTGCTAAAAACACTCAGCTTTGCAAGTTTGGTTTGTCTAATATGACACTTGCATAAGGGACAGAACTGAATGATGAAACTAAGCAATGAAATTTTTTACATTATTGAATTTTTCTTCTTCTAATAAACTGGGATCTATTTTCTCATGAAAAGTGTAGAAGTTTTGCGGAACTAAATACTATACAAGACAAAATGTATTTCTTATTCACTAATGATCTCATTTAACTCTGCAAAGTAAGCATTTAAACAGCAAATACAGACTTCATGAGATTAGCTGGCAGTTAGTACTTTCCTCTGCTTTGGGCCACTTTATCAACAAATCTTAGAAAGGAATCCACAGCATGATGGCTTGTAAAGACAGAAGGTAACATTAATTTGAAAACACATTAAGATGAATTCTTCAAAGAATTTCCGTGGATCTTGTAATATGATAAGTGTAATAAACTCAAAATCTATAATGAGAGTTAATCATCTGAAACAAGGGAGTCCTTTTCCTAAACAAGGCACCTCCCTGAACTGAACTGCCTTATCAAGCTTTAAGTTTAGAGCACTAAAGACTAATTAAAAAAAATTATCTCAGTGAAAGATGATTTTGACACATCTTTAACATCCTTCATGTCTTGTTATACAATACTTGGTGTTACTGCATATTTAGAAAACAATAAGTACAGTATAGAAAGCTAGCTCTGAAGGGCTAGAAGTACACTTTCTGGGTGTACTGGGTGGTTTAGACCAGGACAGGGTTAATTTATTGCAATACCCGGGAAGGGGGTGGCTAAGGCCCAGATGTTATTCTATACAACCTCAGGTAATTGCCTGGGGTGGGGGAAAAGGGACTCACTTTCTCCTCCCAGGAAAAGGGGTTCCTTCTGGTGGAGAAAACAGGGTTGGGGGAAGCCATCTGGTGTTTGTTTATTGTCGTGGGCTTTTCTGTGTAAATAATTCCTTTGTCTTACACTTTTTGTTATTAATATTGTTGCTGTTCTTTTTCTCATTGCTATTTGCAGTAAACTGTTTTTATCTAAACCTGTAATCTCTGCGTTTTATGCCTCCAGCTGGAGGGGGAGAAGGGAACAAGCAGCAAGATGGTTTTAGTGGGAGCAGTAAATTGGAGAATACCATTCCTAAACCACGACAGCTAGCAATTTTACTCTTTTATACGATGTATATTTGCTGAGTAACAATCTGTTATTAAAAAGTCATTGACTCAAAGAATGGTTTGGGTTGGAAGGGACCTTTAAAATTATCTAGTTACAAGCACCCTTCCGTGGGCAGGGACAAATTCTACTTGACCAGGTTGCCTAATGCCCCATCCAACCTGGTATTGAACACTGCCAGGGATGGGGCATCCACATCTTTTCTGAGCAACATGCTCCAGTGCCTCACCACCCTCACAGTAAAGAATTTCTTCTGTACACCTAACCTAAATTTTCCCTCTTTCAGTTTGAATCCATTACTCCTTGTCTTATCACTACAATTCCTGATGAATCTCATACTAGCAAGTCCTGTGCTCTTATGCAGTAAGGAACTTGCCATTTTCTTATATCTATAACTCAAGGTTTTCTCCAGGAAACTGGAGTTGCTCTTGGTTATATTACAACAGATATTCCCTTCTAAAGCCAGCATAACTTGAGAAGGAAAATTATTCCAGGTAAGGGAGAACATCCTATAGCAAAGAGTCAGGCTGTTCTGCTGGTGGCTATCCTTTCAGCTCACATGCATTCCTGGAAAAAAGTGATGCAGTGTCAGCCTGCCACATCTCCAGCTGCCCCACCAAGACTGGCTGACACTGATGTTAACATATTAAAGCGCTGCTATATACACAACCCTACTTTCTCTGTGGAGGTACCCATGCAGAAGGTAATTTCCTCCTCCCACAGGACAGATACATTTTTCCTCACACTGCGTAGCTCTCTTCGTGTAGCTTTATCTGGAATAGTGTAGACTCAGCAGTTCTACATGTGGATCTGATCAAATCACCAAAACTCAAATAAAGGATATATACACTTCAAAATTCTCTAACATAAAGTGGAATCTCTTTCTTGATAAACAACACTGGTATCTGGTCTGCACTTTTCTCTGCTGCTGCTCCCATCGACAGTACAGGACAAGCTCTGAGATTGATTGTAATCCCTGACATAAACAGCAGCATTTTTATCTGTCCTTCAACAGCAAGCTGCCAGCAAGAGCCTATTTAAGCCTGTGAAACAAGCAAGGTCATTCACTCTCATCAAACTTTTGTTTTCAAATTTCTTTGGGAAAAGAGTTTTCTTAATTTCTCTTATCATCCTCCTAATGTTTTCATTCAGCGATGAAACTCCTCCAGACAAAAGAGAAAATGTGACAATTTTCATTTTCGTCCCTTTCCTACGTATATTACTTCTACCTTATTAACAAATATCTATTACTTTGCAAAATTATGTGTTAATTTCTATACCAGCCAACAAAGGAAGTTATACAGTCATCTTTAGCACTCCACAGATACACATTTTCCATTATATTATACTCAGAGAGCTTTTCTCCCTGTGGGGGGCTTCTAATGTGATATTTAGGTTGAATCCTAAAGCAGCTAAGCTCCATCAAAAACATGCACATGGACCCAAGGGTAACTGTAAATAATGCAAAAATAGATCAATACTAATCTTGAATTGTTTATGTGTAATTCTCACAGAGCTCTTATGACTCCAGCTGCATCCTGTGCCATAGGTTCTCAGTGGCTGCTCCTTCCCAGTTGTGGCAGGGACCTCAGGAATATGCAACATCAGCATTGCTCTTACATATCATATGCAAAATATAATGGGAATTGCATTCTTTCTCTCTAAATATATATAAGGCTATATAGCATATGTTCTCTAGAATATATTCTTTTCTGTAGACAAAAAAAAAGTTAAAGATATAAACCAAAAAGCTGCAGTGTTGCTCACTATTGTAGGGCTTAGCTTTCTGATCCTATTGGTTGATTTTTTTTTTTTTTCATTTATCCAGCCTTTCATGAATAAATATACTCGGAAAACAACTATGATTTATTCTAAATTTAAAAAGAAATAAACTAGGTTTCTATATTGTACCTATTACTTCAGTAAACTGTATTTGTGCATGTATATTCTATGCTAGAAGAAAAGTCAATCATTCACAACAGTTTATTGAAAAAAGATTTGAATCCATTGTTGGAGCCCATTAATAATAATAAACATTTAGTTCCTAGATTATTTTCTTTTAAAGCTACAGTCCCATGAACAAACTTCTTTAGTTATCTTCTAAAGATGTTCTATTTAAAAATAATTTTGAATTATGCAGGTTCCTGAACTGTAAAATGCCTTCACTCTCCTCTCTTCTTCCCCCATTTTGTTTATTTGTTGTGGTTTTTCTTGTTTTGTTTTTCTCCTCACCAGCTCCTTTTAGGAATACCAACCAAAAAGCTGGTTTTTCAAACACTAAAATAAGTTTGATGTTGAGGAAAGCAGCTCCTTGCATGGTTCTAGCAGTATATCTTGCTCATTAGAAAGCAGCAGACAGATTGCTGATAAAAATTCTAATAAGTAATATTAAAGCATTAATACCACGAGCTCAGGGTTTTGTACAACACAGCAAACCGTATGCTGCAGAGCTTGGGATCTCGTTCCAGCTGTCAACTGACAGTATCCCTGGGTTCCTGCTAATTGAAGACACACCAAGGCAAACAAGTCAGCTATTTCCGGAACAGTGAACTGATTAACTTCAGGAGTATATACATATTTATAAAGAGAGTGCTGTTTTTGTACCAATAATCAGAAATAGGTTTAGTTTTCAGTTTTAAAAGTTGTGGACTACGAAAGTATTAATGGCAAAAAAACCCCAACCCAGGACTAATTCTTTCAACTAAATATATGGAAACTGTATAAATGTCAAAATAGAGAATGTATATATATGCAGAAAACTGTGAGTAATCAGCCACTGTATCATTCCTGTTTACTCATAAAAGCATCACAATTAACTTTCTATATATTATAAAGAAAAAACAGAGATTTTGTAACAATATGAAATTTTCTCTAATCCTGAAAAATTAAATAGATTACTTTTCAATTTTTACCTCTTCAAATTCAAATACTTCTACCAGAAAGTCATAAGATGAAAAAAAAAAAAAAAATCTTTTTAGATCTGTAACGTCATAAAGTATTTTCTTTTATTTTCTTAAGTGTAAATATGAATGATCAGGTCAGCAGGTGCCACTCACCACTGCTGTGTACACTGGGCAATCTTTTGGTTCCACAGTCAAAACTAATGTTTGGAGGGTACAAGATCCTATAGAGCAGTCAGGAAAGCAGTTCTGCTTTATGGTCAGAATTTTGTGATTTGGTAAAGAAAGAAAAATAAAGAAATCAAAGATCTTGGAAAGTCAAGCAACATTGATAGGCATGCTGTAGGGTGATGGCATTAGAAGCTGAATGGTGAAAACAACCATAAAATAACTTTTGATTATATTTGTCTCCCATGCATGATTCCCTTACAAACCAGAATGTGCAGCTTTGGGTTGGCCCATGTAAGGGTCATCCTTTTTTATTACCATGCTGAAAGCAACTGTGGTCTGTTTTCAATACACGAGAAGCACAAAGAGTTCTGAGAGCAGAGGCTGAAATCCCATATCTGGTTAACAGTGTCTTCAGTTTTAAGCCAGAAATGGTTCTCTTGTATTTGTACTTCCTCCTAGCCCCGTCACTTCTGCATTCCTGGTTTCAGTGTGGCCCTATTACAAGAGGGAGCTGGAAGATGCTCCAGCAGTCTGACCTGCTCCGCTGGTCTATGGAGCTGTGACTTTAAACTCCTGAAGATGGGAATGGCCTAGAGATTTGTCCTCCCACTTCCCAACTCAAATCAACAGAACACATCTATGGTTACAAGTAGAATTATTGTGCTGATACATGGTCAACTATCATTAGCTTCTTTATTTTTGAGAAAAAAATATCAGATCCTATTTTCTGCTCGAAGATGCAAAATAGTGTTTAATCCATATTTAGTCCTGTGTTTTATAGTCAGGTTCTCTACATTTGTTACTATCAATGAAAAATCAATCAGCTTGACCACAACTAAGTTCAAATAGTCTAGAAGATTTGGAATATTATGTTTTGTTATTATAGAACTGAAGTCCTTATTCTAGGACTACCTCTCCACCATCTCTTTTATAATTTAGAGGAACTCCACACTACCAAACAAACTTTCTGCATCAGTCCTTGCTACTGTGAGTTTCCAAACAATTTTTTTTTGTAACAGGTTTTCTTATTAGTAAAATGCTATAAAGACAATTATTTTTAAGTGCTTTGTTTTTCTTCTTTTGCCCCCCAAACTAATCTTAATTTTATATGAACCATTCTCTTCCTGGAGATCATAATGTCCCTTATGAACACTGTCCACAGTCATTAAATCGAGCTATTATATGGCACAGCATGCTGCTATGGCTGCAGGCAGGAGCAAGAATCCTAAAAGATATATATTCAAATATTAAAAAATTGTATGCAATATTTTCTGGTTTCAAATAAGCAAATCAACAGAGGAAAGGCTTGTGCTTATATAAAGTATTTCAGCTTGAGTGTGACAACAGTAATTATCCACTGTAACATGCTGATTTATAATTATGAAATCAGTAATTTAATTGGCATCTAATTCAGTAAAAGCATTCCTGCCAGTGTCATTATCGAAGTGCCAGTGCTTGATGCTTTCAAACTTAGTTAAGCTGTCAAAAAACATTATTCTGTTAAATGCTTAAACCTGCAAAACTGATAATTATTTAATAAAAATATTTTAAAACCTGCTACATGACCAATGAAGGTAGTATTTACATATTCCAGACAAACCAACCAAGCTTACTGCTGGTCATCAAACACCTCTCACTGTTGATGGAAATAGTATCTATACTCCTTGGGAAGAGAAGCTGCCACTGAATCCCATGATTGATATTTGGATTACTGATTATGTCAATCTGACCATCAGATTTTAATTCCTGGGTGCAACTGTTGGTGGCATTTGTGTGTTTCTAGGTTTGTGATGGGTAGTACAAACTACAGATTAATGCACCCATCAAAAGATAAGAGTAGTCACTTTGACAGAGATGAGCAGTACAGGAGCTGGGATCAGGTATGCCAGTTCACTGTGCTTGAGGTACTATATGTTAAAGAGCCTGGGAACTAGTTTTATTCCCGCTAGTCCTTTCACTCCTGAACTAGAGATCACAGCCAGAACATCAGGCTGTTCTTCAGCCTTGCAGACTTGGGTGAAGGGCCTGATCTTCAGAGAGGGAGTCACAAAAAAGAAATATATCAGAATAACCTTAACAGGACAGTGATCTGCATGAATGATGCTCTGTCAAAGGAAGAATCTGACTTAAAAGCTGGATACAGCAGGTGGTAGAAGGTAGAAAAGGGAATAAAAAATCCAGTGCTGTAGTCAGTAAATCATCCTACAATGGTTTCTTAGACCTGCTCTACATGACATATTGGGCCAGTGTAACCATTTCTGTGATGGAAGGGATTCCTTCTACTGAAATTGTTTTACATCTCCAGCTGCTAATGGGTCTGAACTACTACCACTCCAAGCAGTTCATTAAACCCTATGGGAATAAGCCTGGATAAGCAAGATATAACTGATGACATAACAACATGAGCTGCTGAAATATTTAGGCATAATTTTCGGTTATTGCATACTCGCCTTTTTTGGTTTCCTAGCACAGTTGAAGTGTAGCAACTGCTGAGTGTGAACAAGACCATTTTCTCAGATCATTTTAGAAGAGTGTCAGCTCCTTACAGAATATGTCATTTTGATATAAATAAAAGTATTCTACTAAAAGCTGCTAAGCTAAAGATAGATATAAGTATAACCAAGAAAAGTATAGTATTACCAAGAACATGGCCTATGAGGATTCCTGAAGGCAGATAAATAACTTCACATTAAAAGTATCATGCTGTCAGATGTGTGTATATGATGTAGGATTCAACTTGTATTAACAAAAAGTTAAGCAACAAACTTCAATGGGCATCCCTCTGCAGCCAGTGGAGACAGTTATCTCCCTGGGGTGGTCCATCTGTTCCCAAGGTGGTGTTGCACAGTGTCTTTGTGTTTTCTATCACAAAAGGCTTTCTACTTGCAGGTCTCACCCTAAAATCACAACAGAAGTGTTTTTCAAAGCCTTATGAAGTATTTTCCCATTTTTATTCTCACATTCTTGCATCTGAAAGCCTCAAAGTTGTTGTTATGGCTCGTTCTTGTGGGAAATCACCACCACCAGTGCGAGTCACCCTTCTTCCATCCTTTCCCTACCCTTTGGTTACCCAGCAGACCAAATAGCATACACGCAGACAGCTTTACTGGCTGCAGCACCTGCTCCCAAAGTGTGCTTCCACCAGCACCAACAGCATCACACCCATAAACAACTGACAGTTTGAGCAGGTCTTGAAAACACTGAAGTTTGTGTGCATGTGTGTTGATAAACCACCTGCTGCTGACGGGAGCAGGACCTGAGGGTGCTCAGCTGTGGACCTTGTCACTTCTCTCCCCTGATGGCCACCAGGGATGGTTTTCATTTTCCCTTTTTCTCTCTCTCCTCTTCTGTTTTTATCTTTCCCCAAAAGCTACTTTGGCTGTCAGTGTATGCCACCAGCTATGGAGTCCACTGATAAATCTCTGTGCATGTGAATTTGTTTCCTTTATGCCACAATAGGTGACTGATATCTTTCAAACACCTAATTTTCTGACAGTTGGAGTTAGGTCAAACAAATCCCACCCTCAGGCAGTGCTGGGATGGAGGCAGTTGGCAGACGCCCTTTCCTAACATCTGGCTTTTAAATACTTAGCTTATGTACAGAGTCCTGAAGACTGGAAGCAATACACACTAACAATAGGATTACAGCTTATGCTGGTAGAATAACTAGGTTTTCATGCTCAGTCTTTCCAATATTTCCCACAGCTTCAGTTCTTTGAAAGGAAGCCTCAGACTCACAAGCACTTTTAAGTATTTGGTAACAATAATAGACCATAATGACAGAAGAATCAGAACTGTGAGAAGTAAACTCTCTAGTTTAGCACTTGTGAATCAAGATTCACAAGATGCTTTGATCACTATAAAAGTAATTAACAGGAACACGAAAGGAGAAATAAACACAAAATTAATGAAAAACTAAGCTATTATTTAAACAACTGGAAAAAAAAGTATATGCAAAAGAATGTGGAACACTTAATTCCATTTCTTTGTATATTTTTATTATTGATTGTCATCACTAAGACAACTCACAATGGGAAACATCATCCCAATTTTTAATCTCTTTAAATACAGATTTGTGAAGCATCACATAATTACCTTTTATTCTCCCTTTTGTACCATAAGAATAATAAGAAAAGAGCTGTTTTTAAAGTAGCATACTGTGATACATAATGGCCATGTATTTATAAAATATTAACTGTTAGTGAGACTCCTAAGAATAGTGATTTGTTACCCACTGTCTAATGAAAATGAAGCCAATTCAAAGCAGTCACCACTGCAAAAATACCCATCTCAGCACTGGGTATGTATTTTTATGGGAAACATAACATCTTCAAAAGAATAAGAAAGAAACGTAAAATTTTGGGGCTGGCTTGACCCATCAGCCTCCCAAACCAGGAAGACAGTAAGTGAGACATAGCAGAGCAAATTAGCAACACACAGACATAGTTATGTAGTTTCTGGAGCAGAGCTGATTCATATTCAGCCTAAGAGAAGCCTAGGAAAAAAAGCTAGCCTGGCAGAAGTAGTCTGTTAAAACATTTGCTTACTCATTTTGCTATTAGATGCAATCCATAATTCAGCATTAAGGAGTTTGTTCGAGACAACTCTATGCTGAGAGCACTCATAACTTTTTGAGTCTCTTGATGTGCTTTTCTTAAAGAACTAGCTTCTAGAAATTAGCTTCTAGGAGTTATTTTTGCTTAATTGTTAAGTTATAATTGTTAGGCATGTTGTTGGCCTCAATAGTTGTGCTAGATTTTGAAAATTTTATCAGAATATATAAAACCAGAAGGCAAAAAAACCCCACATGCACATGTTGTTGCTTTGTTTTGACTCCTTTTTTTACTGTGATTATTGAACGGCAAAGCTTAAGAAAATGTTTATGTGTTTTGTTAAACTTGAGCTGTAATCTGGTGTAAAGCAGGGAAGAGAACTGGAGTAAATAGGATGCAAGTAGGACTTCAGAACTGAAAACAAAGGACTTTCAGGAGCTGGGACTTGGTCTGTCTTTTATACAAGCTAATTTAGATTCTATTTATCTAAAACACAACTTAACAACATATTAATTTATTCAAATTGTTAAAAGGTAATTAGTGAATAAGTCAAGAAATAAAATGAATCAATATTACAATATGGCATGTGTCTGAAAAAATAAAAAACAAACCACAAAGTACATAAGGAAAATCTAGCTTTCATTTATATTAAAGAAAACTCACTTCACATAAATAGTAAATGTCGGTTAAAGCCAAGGGAAATCTGTATGATGTTCAACAGTATTAAAACTGACATAACATGAATGATTGTCAAAAACTGATGAGATCTGGCAATGTTAAGAAATATTAAATAGGCGAGAGATTTTTTATAATGTTTTACCATTTTGACAGCTTATATACCTAGAAAGAAGGCTCATTAATAGTTATAAAATGCAACCTATTCAGTTTTGTTTCATATTCTCTGAGACACTTGAGCAGCAATGAAAAGATGATTTGGGCTCAAGTAAAGGCTTTTGTAATTGCTGTCAACTTGGCCAAATACACTTTTGAGCAATCTGGACAAGAAGTTTGACAGTATACTTAGTTCAATACAAAATTAATAATGGCAACTGAAAGCAAAAGTTTTTTCTTAAGGGGGGAGGGAGAAAGAAGGAACCTGTCATTTCCCCACTTTTTGACTTTCTCTCCTGCTAAGGACTAAAACCCTTTCATTTTGATCAACAAGTTTCCTTTGGGTGAATGGGTGCCTTCAGGAATTAGTTTGCATCTGAAATACCAGTTTCTGAAACAAAAAACAAAGTCTTTGACATTGAGTCACTAACTGACTAAGGACTATGTGAACACAGCATTTACAAGTTAATTGTCTTCCATGGGCATTTAATAATATATAGTTGATTGTCACATCCTGTTTTAGCCAAGTGACACAGTTTTTGTTTTCCAAAAACACGCCTGCTTCTTCATTCCACCGTCCCCTGTCTTCCCCCCAAATTTTTAATTTCTGTTCTAAAAGACAAATAGCACTCAGAAGAGAAACAGTATCATAAAAACTCCAGTGATGGGTCTTAAATTAGTTGATATGGTTTTTATTTGACCATTAGGACCAACATTGCCCTAGTATTTATGGAAGATAATGATACATTTATTTGAAAAAAGAACATGTGGCCTACATAGAGAGGATTAGAAACAGAGTCTAAAAATCCCACACTTCCCCCCCTCATAGGATATAGAAGTTTTGGAATACTACAAAAAATAAAATATGGTATTAACAACAGAAGCTTTTAGCAAGACAGAGATGATTAGAAAATGTTGCTTTACTGTCTGAAGCTGCACATGAACTCCAAATCACAAATTTTCAAGAATATACACTATAAATACACACTTGAGAAAGAAAAAGAAATCAAAATCTGTGAGGCCTTGCAGAACAACTGCTCCTGCTGTCAGCATTAGTGATTTTTCCTTTCTTCCTAGACCGCTGATGGCTAACACTATACACCACCAGAGGTTTCCATCAATGTGATGAAAGAAGAAGCTATTCCAAGACTCAAAACTTACTTTACCCCACTCAGAGCTGTGTTTTGTATCCACAAGATCACATTCTTGAAATTAAATGTTTTCTGATAACTTTTACAAAATAACAATTATTCCGAAACACCATAGTCTGGACACCAACAACCCTCAAAAGGACAAAAACCATAATCACACAATTCTGAAACTGCACAAAAAAACGTTCACAAAACCTCAGCCACTGAAGAGGTAAAAAGAAAAGCAAAGAAAAACCAGCAAGAGTTGTAAGAATGTGAACAGATTGTCTCTCATCAAAGGTATATTTTTGTAGTGTTCTTCTGCTCCACTCAGACACCTGAACTAAGAAAGACCTATGCCTCTGGAAGAGAGACGTGGTTGAGCTGGTAAAGAAGGATACAGAGGGCAAGCAGCCCTGTGTCTCCCTGTGCCATTCAGGTGCAGATGTACCACTTCAGGTATACAACCCTGCAGAGAGCTACAGAAACAGACATCTCAGCTCTCCTGGGGTTGATGAATCTCAGCTAGTTTTACACAAAGAGCAGCTCAGTTTGTACTTTGACATTTGTTTTTTTCCCTCCATCTTTGTCTATTTGGAACATTTCATCCAAATCTGCTAGTGTTTAAGTCTTTGCTGTCTGGATGACTAAATAGGACTGCCTTAAACCTAGAGTTTTATTTGGACCAACACCTTTCCCATTCTGCAGTGAGGACTATACCACTGAAAACAACTTTTGCAAATCTGGTTTCCCCCAACTTCCTTCCAGGAGGCCAGAACAAGGAAGTGCTATCACAAGTCACCACAGCAATGTGTATTTAGCCCACCACAAGAAGGCATAAAAATATTCCTCCAGAAAACATACCAAGCATGCAGGAGACTTGCTAACATTATTTATTTCTGCTCAGCAAAATGATCTCTCTTGCCTTAAAGAAAGTACCCTGAAACTGCAGCAAAGTTGAGAAACAGTTCAGGGTCTCCAAACTTAGTGATTCTTGCCCCAGGTTTAAATAATAAATACAGTTTATATGGGCAGACAGGGAGAAAAAAGTGCTTTTAACATCCACTGTCTCATAGAGAGAGAGAATTTTTAGGCAACGTGCTCTAATCGGATCCAGTTGACATGCATCTCTTCAGTTATATAATGACAGCCTGTAGTTATCTGACTCACATCTTACCTCTCAGTGTTAGGTATGAATCAAAGCCATCTCTGGTCAGAACGCATTATCCTTTGTCACTGAAACACCATCTGATGGAACAAGGATTATATAAACTCTCAGAGCTTACATTTTAGGCAGTTACAGTTTTTCTCTCAGTGGCAAAAAAAATAGTCTTCAAAAGTTGAAAGCAGAATTAATTATGAATTTACTTGTTCATGTAGAATAATCTGTCTTTAAAATAGCTCAGCATTGAAATTGCCTCAAAGGCAGAAACATCTGCTGTAGAGCACAAGCACATACACCCTGGCTAAAAACAGAAACCTGAGATTTCACTGTTGAACAGCTTTGCCATTGCTTGTACTTAACATTGGTGTCCAATTGCATTGCAAACACTATAGAAATTTAGTGATTATTCTGAGTGGCACCTAATACACAATATTCAGGTAGGATGAGTATGTGGAAGCAGAAACTAATGACAAAATGCATTCACATAATGATACAGTCCTAAGAAACCTGACTCTTCAGCACAAAAACCTCATGCATACACAGATCTCAGAAGGATTGTATTCAAGAAACAGATGGAAGTTTGCATATTTTACAAAATGAAAAGTGAAGCAATAGGAAATAGCCTGCAGAGAGCCAGACAGTTCAGATCATTCACCAGCAGCTTAAAATTAAGGGAC
Organism: Pyrocephalus nanus; assembly: GCA_038380795.1. Taxonomy (NCBI): domain Eukaryota; kingdom Metazoa; phylum Chordata; class Aves; order Passeriformes; family Tyrannidae; genus Pyrocephalus; species Pyrocephalus nanus. The sequence goes on from CM076260.1 coordinate 48,319,079, forward strand.
TAGGAGGGCAGGGAAGGAAAAGAACTAACAGTGAACAAAATCTGGCCACCAAAATAGACTGTGTAGTATTTGATACTGAGGTTGCTTATTTTTCTTTACAAGAAAGAAGGAAAGTCCATTGTGATGGGGTGAGAGACACTACCTGTGCAACTGAATACTGCTCACAGTACTGACTAATTAGCTAAAAGGAATCTGCAGCAGGGAGTGAGTGTGTTTTGCAGCCTCTTGCCTTGAAACAGAGGATGGGCCTATCTTGAGACAGTAGAACTTCAGCAGAGCCTTTCATACCAATATTAAAACACACAGGAACAGGTAAAATATAAATAGGCTGTCTATGGCCATTCCTTCCTACTTGGAGGTCAGTTGGCGACTGACCTGGATCCCTGGGAAGCTTTGAAGCTCTTCCCATGTACTGCTCTGAGCAGTAGCTTCTGGCTTTGTTTTCACCATCAGTGGAGCAATGGTGATGTTTCCTCCTCACAGAGATCTCTGCTCTTTGTGATTCCTGACACTTCTCACAGTAACATGGGGTGAAGGCCGCCTCACCAGGCAAGAGGTTTTGTGTTGGACAGACTCAGTGAAAATTTACTGCCGTTTACTGTTCTAACCTCCTGGAAGAGCATAGCTGTTAGAAGCCTATTAGAGCTTTCAGTACATATGCAGAGATTTGTTATAGCCAGCTCCTGATCTTCTGGGATAATTGAGGGCCCCAGAAAATGAAAAAAAAAAAAAAAACAAACAAAAAACACACAACCTATGTAATTTTAAATATATATAATTAAAAAGTGAGAAAAGAAAACAACACAGTAAACTTAACACAGTAAAGAAAACTTAAAAGCATGGACTGTGGACCACGGATATCCTAAGTGAAAATGTCAACTCGTTATTGAAGCATTACAATACAGAGCATCATATCACGTCAGAGCATCATGGTACAGTTAACTTGCAAGCCAGATAACTTTCCTATTCAGAAGTAAATTTCTTGAGTTTACATTACTAAAGTACAATCAGGGTGACATAACATGTCTTTTCTGATAGCTGTAAAGAATTGCAACTATCCTTCTTCGTCATTGTACATAATGAAGGAAAGAAGAGAAAAGAAGAGAAAAAACACTTCTATACCTGAATTTCAAAGTCTTATTTTGCTGCTGATAACAAACAGGAAAATCCATACAAAATTAGTCTTTTTGTGATATGCACCTGAGAAGCAGACAGCAGAATTCTTTAGCATAATTCACTGTTAGATTTCCACTTCCCAGGTACTCGTGACAAGGATGAGAAGAAACAACATCTGTGCTTTCTGAATATCTGTAAACTTAGAAAAACCCTTCTAGAAATGTGGAAAGCCAAGGTCCAAGAAGGGCAGGGTAGAAAAGACCTTGTAAGAAGCATTTTTAACCACTGATTTAGGCCTGGCTCTGTTAACAGCAGCCTCCTATTAAATCAGATGGAATGACCACCAGTGTGGTCCTACCACATCACTGGTTAAGGATAAAGAGATGTCCCCAGCTCTTCAGCCTGCATAAGACCTCCACCACCTTTAAAAGGGAGTGAGTGCAGCACGTGCAAGTGAAATTGGTCATACTTAGTAGTGGACTTAAACAATCCACTGCCTGATGAACTGGAAATCAAGTGTAAAGCAAGAGCAACCATTTTGGAATTCAAAAACTAAGTCCTGAGAAAAATCACACATAAAGGATTTAAACAGTAATCAAATCACAGGCTATGGTATAGAGCCCATAATGGAATCTTATTTAATGGGAAAACAAACAATATAGAGTAGACATGCTGAAAAGCTACAACTGATGAGATGTAGTCACTGGCTTTTTTTTTTTTTTTTTTTTTTTTTTTTTTTTTTTTTTATCTTCTTGTTTTTCCATTACATTTTCTGGACCAAGAAGGCGGAAAGCCCCAGCCAAGGAGTTCCCCTGTGTCATAGTTAGTTCAAGTGCTTTTTCTCAAATCCCACTGGTGTAAAGGAACATATTGGCAGGGAAGGGACACGGTTATACTGTTCTGGCAACTTCCATCTGGCATATTTGTCCCAGGGGTGCTGCAGACAGCTGGCATTAGTTTCAACAGTCAGATTCAAACCTTTCTCTGGATCAATGTGTGCAAATCAGACCTGTAACTTTGTTCTTGTGCTCCTACACAAGGCAGACTTTGCCACATTTGGAAAACTCATAGTTTTATCTTATTTGTTCATTTTTAGACCTAGAACTTTATCCACTGAAACATCGGTCACTCAGCATCATCTTCCCATCTTTCCTGTCCTTCTAGCAGAGAAAACTGAGTTTAAAGCCCTTTAAAGGGGATCTATCTTAATCTGTATTAATCTGCTGAAAAAACCCAAACCATTATAACTATAGCTCAATCCTTACCAACTCAGGATATCTGAACTCTCCCAACAAAAAGATCAAGTCAGTTAAACTAAACCTCTTCTCTCACTGGCAGTACTGAATACTGACAAGACTGGAACAAACATCTCTGTAAGATTCTCCATAAACAAAATCATATCCAACAAATTTATGTGTTACCTTAAAAATTTCAATGAAGAAAAATTTCAAATAAAAGCAAAAGCTGCTACTTTTTCTTGTCCCAGATATTCTGGATGAATACTTATTAAAATTTAGTAATTTTAATTAATTTGATAATTTAAATTCATACCAATATTAAAGCAAAGAGCCCATTAATATATATGAGAATAGCTGTTCATTAAAAACTGTATTATTATTCAAGACTGTGATACAATACTACAGAAATATGGACAAAACAAACAACCAAAATATTATTAATAATAAAAAAGATACCTATTATCTATTGCTGTGAAATTTTACTAGAAGGAAGAAGTGTAACAGATGAGATTTCATTCACAGTCGTATATCAGGGGCTAATAAACTGCCACCTAGTGCTGCCGACATTAGTCCTTGTAAATGATCCCACTGAAATTAAAAAACCTCAAATGCTCTTTATCCATTATGCCTAAAAAGGCCTTTTTAGAAAAAAACAACTTTGAAATCACTCCAATATCTAAAGCCATTGTAGAGGACACAATTACTGCTTCCATGTGAGATTCATTCTAATAGAGAACAGAATTCAAAAGCTGTCTTCTGAAGTTTAAAAAATGCCTTAATTTATGTAAAATTTGCTAATAGTATGAATAATGATACAGAAATGGATAGCAAAAATATTTTTTTAAAATAAATGTCAGGTTTCCCTTTGTGCTGTTTTATGAGCCTACCATTCTTTTTACAGTTACATGTCAGTAGAGCCCCAATTGAGCACAAATTCCAATTCTTTCATGACTCAGCTACTTAATGTGAAACTACTGTCAAATGTTTATGTTATAGTAACAAATAAGAATTTCCTTAAGCAGCTTCTATGTGGCATCATACCCAAATTTCATGTAGCAGTTCTATTATTTGAAATTTTAAATTATTAGGATCAAAAGGGTAACTGGGCTTGAAAAAAACCACCAAAACTCTAAAATACTCCCTCTTCTCTAATCCAATTCTTCCTTCCCTTCTGGCTACCTGGGAAGCTGGTCAAGCTTGACTCTGATACAACAAAGGAAGGAACAAGATAGGCTTTTAGATCTATCTGCTGTAGCAAGACAAGGAAGATACACATTTTTCATGGTGTGTTTCTTCCATTATCTGTATACAAAATATGCTGGTTTATGTAACAGAATGTTTTCCCTCTCTCTGAGACACTGTTTGCAGTGAGACACTTGAACTGTCTCTCAGCTACTTTTCTGATATGTCAATTAGAAGTTCATTTGAAGAAATTGAGCTTTAAGGAGGTGTGTGTAAACCTTAAAACCAGAGGTGAGGGGAGAGAAAAAGAGAGAGATTGGCAAAATGTAACCAAAAGTGGAAAACGAGTTATCAGTCATAAAAGCTGTGTCCAGAAAGCATCAAACTTGACTAATGACATTTCATTCTTTAGTTTGCAAAGGCATTTAAAGCAATCTTAGCATTAGTTTCTTTCATTAATATATATTAAACCTTAATATTAAAAATATGTTAAATTTCTCTGTAAATCTCAGAGTTCCTGAGTTTTTTTTCCCCCCAGATAAATACAGTCATTTTTAACAAAACTGAGGTAAAAATTGTAATGCAAGTAACTTAAATATAATAGTTGGGATCAAAAGTCCATTGCCTTTGCTGGGAACATTTTCATTGACCTTGGTGAACTTTGGCAGAGATCTAAAGGAGATTATTAAAGTCTTTTGATTCAAAATCTAACTAAAATGCAGAAAGTTCAGACTCGCAAGAGACAGGTTTGTAGCTGCTGTAAATTTTGATAGCTTTATTGACTTTGAGAATGTTTAAATAATTTATAACAGATGATTTGCCTTTAAAATTCACAAACAACTTTCATTCCCCTTCTATTTATCTTCCACACTGCACATATCACATTTTGGAGAGTAAATATGAATGTATGGTCAGTACTTTGACTTTTATTTTTTTTATTATCAGCTCTTAGAAGATGAATAAGTTGTGTGCTCATTGATTTCCCGCTGTTCTGTATGTGGAGTGGATAATAAATCCGTATCACATCAAAAGTGCTTTAGAAAAAGATGCACTCTGGATTTTAAAACATATAATTAGGTCAAAAAGGCAGCCTGGATAGCTGACTTGTCTGGAATCAAAGAGACTATCTGGAAACAAATTGAATATAACTTGTAGACATTTTCATTGACAAGATGACTGTGAATTTAAAATTCGTGTATATTTTAGTAAATCTATAGGTAAATCCAATTTTATTTCTTTGCAATCTTCAATTACCAAGAAAGTAATTTGGGGATTTTTTTTTTTTTTGAGACAAAATTCAAAACTTTTGATATTGAGTTACTGTGCTAGGAAACAAAGATTTCCTAAAAAGATTACATTCTTCTGTAAATCTACAGAGAAGAAAGATTTGAGGGTAATGGTAGAGAACTATTATAAAGTTGGGAAGCATGTCGTCTTATATCAGAATCATAAAATAACTCAGATTTAAAAAGACCTATGAAGGTCACCTGGTTCGACTCCTTGCTCAAAGCAAGGCCACCTTTAGAGTTAGATCTTACTCTGAATTTAGATCATGTTACTGAGGGTAATACGGTGTCAAGTTTTAAATATCACCAAAGAAGAATCATCCCCCAGCTTCCCTGGGTAATCTGAGCAGTAACTGACCATCCTTACTGTGAAAGGATCAAATAAAGTTTTTCCCAGTGTTTAACTGTAATATCAATCATTATCACTTATTCCCTTTTGTTTTGCTCCTTTCAGAGGAGCCTGGTCTACCTTTTCTGCTATCAGCCTTTCCTTACACCTCATGTACTCTATCCCCTTTGTCATTTTGGTGTCCATCTGGTGGACTTGCTCTACCATGTCAGCATCTTTCCTGTATTGGGGGACCAAAACTGGACACCCTTCTCCAGATGAAGTCTCACAAGCCTCAAAATTAGGGAAATAGTCACTTTACTTGAATGGCTGCATATAACTTGACAATGCAGTCTAGTCTGTAGCTAGACTTCATTGCTGCAACAGCACACAGCTGAATCAGGTAGAACACTGCTGACCATGCTCAGATATAACCCAGGTCCAATCTTTTAAGTGTCAGGGACTGAAGTTTAAGTTGCCCCTTGCAGGTTCTTTAATCACGGCCAAGAAAATGCCTTCCAAGGTTCCAACTCATTCCGTAGTCACACTTTCCACTTGTGGAGGGGCTATTGCTTTAAGAGAAGGGTGAAAGGATGTCTGTTACTGAGTTTGCTTAGCTGAGGTTTTAGCTTTTTTTGTGAATGTTGAAAAAAAAGGTGGGTGTTGAAATGCCTTTGAGATACAGCTATGTTTTAAAGGATATGGAAGGTTAAACTTTAAATTAACCACAGATTATTAATTCTGAATAAATTGCTCTCCTATCCATCATATGAGGCATGAAGTTTCTCAAAGGTATAGGAGAAAGGAAATGTATTGTCTGTAATATGTGCAGGACACTCATGTGGATATTGGAACTTGGAGGAACATTGATATTATTAAAGAAACAAATTTGAAATACAGATTACACCACATCTGTACATGCCACATAAGGTTAAGTAGATTCAAAAAGATTTTTTCATTGCTCTTAAATGTTCACATAGCATCTAAGTAACAGCAAGTTCTTCCACCTTCATATGGTGAGATAAGAAACCTTTCTTTCAGATGGAAATGCTGTTTCTGTTTTCTGCGCCATTTTCACCTTGAGACAAGGCTGCCAAAATACAGCCTGTGTGAAATCACATATTTGTGAGATCATTTTAAAGCTAAAGCAAGTTATGAATGCTGTTTCCTGAATATTACAGGGAAAATCCTTTTGTGAACACACAGATACAACCATTCAAAAAATACATTGGTTCTTAATTTAGGAGGTGCATTTGAACATCTTTATTTAGATTCAGGCAAACTGCCTGTCGTGGTTTTGCCCACCAGCCCATCCCTGGGGCTGAGGATGGTTTTGTCCAGATAATTTCCGGACAAAAAGGCCAATCAAAAGTCCAGTGATGCCTTTGCTAATTACATCTTTAAGAAAACGGAAGAGAAGACTTGTTGCGCAGTTAAAATTAGGGGCAGCAGCCATGTAGGAGAAAGAAGCGGCAGGCCCGAAGAGGGCCAAGGCCCTCTCCTTTCCCGGCTTGGGCCGGGGGGGAGCAGGTGTAGCACTGAAGCCCTCCCTTTCTCTCCAGTAAGAGAGTGAAGAAAAAAAAGTTTAAAAGATGAATTGTTCATACAGAAACCGCTGTGGAAGAATTCCAGCCGAGAGATAATGGAGTTTCCAAGGTCGAAGCTGGCAGCTGGAGGAGAGAGAAGAAATTCGAAGGGGAGAGAGCTGTTTCTTCCCTTTTTGCTCTCTCTCCTCAGCAGGGAAAAGACTGAAAAGTAATCCCTGCTACTTGTAAAAATTTGTTGGAATAAGGAGACTTCCCATGCGACTGACAGAGGAGCCTGTGGATATACCAAAGAGAACCAAGACTTCATGAGAAGGACTGAGGTGAGGCAGAGTCCTGTTGAAAACTTTGTGACCCTTGAAAGGGATGATGCTTATGCCGGAGCAAAGACGGCTCGGATAAACTTGGGATACGTGTGTGTGTGGATCCATACTGCTGTTGAAGATTTATAACTTAAAAAGAAAAGATTTTGTAACCCTGAGAAAATCTCATGCTGGAGCGAGACAGTCCATGTGAGATGTTGGGATCCGTGTGTGTGTGGATCCGTGCTAGACCCATGCTGAGAAGTCTATCAAGGACTGTTTCTCCCATGGGGAGGGACCTCCATGGGGAAACAAGGGTGAACTCTTAAGTCATTATCCCCTGTAACCCTGTAGTGAAGATCCATAGTAAGCAAGTGTCCCCTTGCAAGCCTATGGAAGGAAGACCTTTCAGGACCTGAGTAATCCCCAGCCTTCGGTCTTAGCCCAGGAGGGGGGTAAGCCCAGCCTTGGAAGTCGACACAGAGTAAAAGAGAAAGAAAGAAAAATTCCAGCTGCAATAAGAATGCTACTGCTACTAAAGATTTGTACTGGAGAGAGAGAGAGGTGGAACTCTGAAAATGAAAATTAAAACCACTTCTCTTCCTTGGACTGGTATAAAGGGGAGGGGGGGGAGGAGTATTTCTGTAAATATATAGCACTTTAACTTAAGTAGAAATTGTTGTAGATATAATTCTTTAATTTTTAATTTATTAATAATTCTTGTTTTACTAATAATAAATGTTTATACTATTTTCCCCCAAATCCTGTCTCTCTTTTGTCTGCAAAAAACCTTCTCTCAACTAGTAATAATTGTTTGGGAGGTGGAAAGCAAATTAAGCCAAGGCAAAGCCACGACACTGCCTTTTTCTTTATAAGCTGTGAGTAGATCTGGAGCTTCGGTCAGTTTAAACTGAGTTATATCTTAACAGGGTTTTTATTTAGCACTGCTCAGGTGTTGGACTCAACTATTTAGGGGTTTTTTTACCCCATAAAATTATGTTGTTTTTTTTTTTTTTTAAACACAGAAATATGATCAAACCCACAATTTATGCCAGACTTAGAACATTTTTTAACAAGCCAATCTGTTTGATGTAGAGATGACCTATTCTCTTGCATCCTAAATTTTTCAAATATTTAATTACTTTAAAAAATGATCTTTCTTTATAAACCTTTAAGCATTTTTAAATTCTAAATGACAATGAAAGTGAACTAGTCATGTCAAAAATACCTCTAGTGGTATCACAAATGTTTACAAAACGCTGGTGTGTATCTCTGGCAGGTAGACCAAATGTTAACTGATAGTAGACAGCAGCAGTGTGAAATTCATAACCTGATCTGAAGCTCATTGAACTTCTTATTTCAAATCTTTGAAGGCATCTAGTTCAAGAGGCTTTAGATTTGCCTTATAAACGAGGTTATTTCAAAAAACCAAACCTTTGCACTGAGATATCTATAACGTGAAATGGCATATTTAAGAAATGCATGGTATGCATCATCTTTTTACTGTGTCCTAGCCATCTGAGCAATGATGAACATCAGCAGAAGACTATCTAAAGTATTATTACCTTTGCTGGCGTATTTTAATATTACTAGAATCACTTTGGGCTCTCCATGCAGAAAGGTCACTGTTACAGAAGTCTCAGGGAACAAGCACCCCTCCTGAAGCTCCCAGCAGGCAGCTGCTCAAAGGACAGGGAAAAGAATGGAAAGTACTTTGACTCCAACATGCTACTCTTTACATTGATATAAATTATGAAAACTGGAGGTGGCCCTTGAGAATTGGAAGAGTATAACTGGGTTTCTGAAAGCTCAAGCTGTTTCACTTCCCAAAGATGAAACAAGGGATATCAATGAATCTCCTTATCATCACTGGTGGAAATTTTTACTGCATTACTCTTTACCTGGACTGGTGACTTAATAATTTCTAGAAATAAAACCACATTGCAGAAAATTGTATAAAAATTAGGTGTTGCTGTAGCTAAAAGATAGCTTTCATAAGAAAGCACAAATCTAGCTTATTTTAAAAACTTTCTTCTCTCAAGACAATGTTGTTGTATTATATAACATTTTAAAAAATAATTACTTACCATGTAAATCTTTTGTTCCTCATTTTACTGTGTGATCCATCTCTAAATGCAAGTACACAGTAATTAAGCATCAGCACTATCCATTCTGCTTATCTGACAGCACCACACCTGGTCTAAAATCTGTAAACACACCCTACTGTTTTGCCTCAGCTGAATCATAAGAATTCAAACTTGTCTTTTGTTTGTTTTTTTTTTTTTGCATCAGCAGCAGAGGGTTTATATTGATGGAAACAAACAGCTGCTGATTTGTCATTGACCCCAGGGAGAATACACAAAAATTTGATTCAGTCTATATAGTCTCCTGACTCTGAAACCTTGTTAAAGGTTTTCACAGATGCGCATTACATAATCTCTAGGGTAGGGCATGGGTTTGTAAGATCATTTTTGAGATGTTCCAAGCTTTGGCCAAAGATTTAATATACAGTGGAGATCTGTTCTTTAACTTGAAATTAGTAATTAGTGTTATTGTTTATAAACACTACATGCATAGTGTAGTCTGCTAAAACAGCAGAAGGGAAACTAGACTGAACACATTATCTATGATATTCTAGGCTTTATAATATTGGGGATATTTGAGCCCTCACTAAAATGTGTGGATATCAAGATTCTCTAGTGCAAGGTCCAGGATTTTGCTGGGAGGTGTAATTTCAAATGAAATAAGGAACTGCTTTATCCTGTTAGGGACTGACACCCAAACCATCATCAGTAATATCTGACCCTTTAGCCAGCATTCTCTGGCTTTAAGCTGTGAGGTTTTCATGTGCCCAACACATCTCACAACATCTAAAGTTCAGTGTACCCAGAAAACAAACATACTAGAAAATATACCCTTGGAGTATAGCATTTAAAAGAATTTATTTCAAGTGTCACACTCAGATATAGCTGAAAACTGCTAATTATTTATTACGGAAAACTTTGAATATTGCTTTTCCTCCTAAATGTGATTAGATAATCTGTCTGTGTTTAAAGACCAGTAAGGTAAAATACTTCTTGTGGTTTGGCAATTTCATGAACCACTCAGTTGCTTCTAAAGGTTTATCCATGTGCTGGCTGTTCCAAGTATTTTTCTCCACAACTGTTTAATAATGGTCTAGTTCCAGCTATCTATGAAATTCATAGAAACACTCATTCAAAGTTTGAGTGCCTGAATCAAATATTTCCTAGAATTCTACTATCCATTAAATTGCTTTACAACATGAGGCTTCTTCTCTACTCTTTTCTTTCTTGGAATGCTTTTTAAGCTTCCCTCTTATTTTCTGGATTGTATTTCCCTTCTGGATGATTCATGTGTATCACAACTTTATGGCTCCTGGTGTGTTAGGATCATCATGAACTTTTCAGTAATTTTCTTATAACAAAAATGTAGCTTAAATATTATGACAACCATCATATCCATGTTCTGAATAGAGATCACTATTGACAGAGAGCACCAACTGCTGTTCATGATCTTAGACATGATCAAGAACTTACGACCTCTGCAATGCACCATTTGCTTTACTCTCTTTCACTGAAAGAAAAGTGAAATTCACTTCAGATTTAGTGACTCCCTGTTCATTATTATTCTATTCCTTTGTATTAAATATAGATGTAAAATATGGCTAAATTATTTCTGTAAGCAAACTATAAATCCAGAATACTGACAATTGCAAAAGAAACTTTGTTTATGTAATTGTAGCTATCCTGTAGAAACTAGATTGCCAAAAAAATCAATGAATGATTTTCCAGATATAGCTAGAAAACTGAAATGTAGGTTCTGAGTCCCAGACTGCATTTTGGCAATGCACTGGATTTTAAAGAAAATATTAGAAGTTTAATATTCTTTTTTCTGCATTTTTGTCAGAGGAGAAGGATGTTGTAGAAGAATGAAAGTAGACAGAATTCTTCCTTTAGTCAATATTTGCCAAAAAATTAGATAAAACAGTACTAAGGAGACAGAAAAATATGGTTGACCCTTTTAAAACTAAAATAAATGTTTATTGCTTTAGACTACAGGTAATATCATTAAATTTCATTTGTATATACCAAATTAAATAAATTCTAACAGGATGACAGGAAAGTCAGGTATTTTCTCATTGGATTTAGCTTATTTTTCTGCTCCATTTTTCCCTGTTGATTCTTTAGATATAACCACAAGACAGAACAATCTATCTTTCACATATCACTGTGAACGTTTCCTTTAACATGATTCATTTTAATGTTTGCTATAAGTCTGATGAGCAAGTAGTGGTGGAGTGAATACATATTGCTAACGAGCATCCAACTGTCAAATACACCAAAAAAAGGCATTCCTGTTTTGTTTTCTTGCTTGTTTTTCCTAGGAATAATGTACCTAAAGGTAAAGGAAGAAAAAAAAAAAAAAAAAGGGAAAATGCAATTAATCATCCCAACCAGGGTTACGTTTCAGATGAAAGAGATTTTCTGCTGTGACCAATACTTTGTCTCAACTTATTATTCTGTCTTGTACTTTATGTCATCAAAGCTACTAAAATATTAAAGTAATGACTTTAGAGAACAGACTGAAAAAAAGGAGTGGGTGAATTTGTCAGATTTTGACGTGGCTGGACTTTGACTGCATCAACAACAAATCAATTACATGGTCTGATATGGATCTAAAGTCTGAAAAGCCTTGATTACAATCACTTATATCTCAATTCTCAAGTATGAGATGTGAGTGATTCACAAAAAGAACAGAGTGATTTGCCTAGGAAACATATTACAGGCCACCAAGTTTGGACCTATATTCTTTTAGACAAGTCCCAAGAGGTATCTTTGATACTAGACAAAAAAAGTAATGTTGCAGCTGTTCTGAAGAAAAAAGAATTCAGTATTTGTGATTTCTCTGTCCCATATAGTACTGCTTAGCAAGTACACACAGGCACGAGAAAATTTCATTCCAATACATGCAATTCAAAGTATGTCTAGCTTGTTTGATGATATCAGCTTGATCAAATAAAACAGAGGTTTCAAATTCTACTTCAGATGTTGTGGAGAAATATAATTCAGTTATGTATTCACACCTATCCATGTATGTGTGACAGAACAAAAAGACATTTATTCTATGCCCTCTATTTAAATTGGACAACCACTGAAATTACGCAAATGATAATCAAACTAATTTTATCTAGCAATTTTTTTTTAAAATCTAGTATGAATCCCTTTCTCATAGGCCCCACTGTTCTGTAGGAAAAAACTAAACAGAATCTTCTTCAGAAAACTTTATTGATTTCTACTCATCATTCTGTTACCACACTGGCATTATCTAGTCAGTACATTTGGGACATTATTACACTTTTTGGCCTTCCAAGAGTCATCTACTAGTAGTTTTCTCTAAGTCCAGTTTTTGGTTGTTAATCTCTTTTTTTTTTTTTTTTTTTTTTTGAGAGAGAGAGGCTTTTGTGCCCTTCTAACTGTATCTATGTTTACAGTATCTCTATGGTTTTTGCTTTGTTCCTACACTTTATTCAGGGTAATCCCACCCGGTTTTCCCTTTTCTTATTTTTTCTGTTTGTTTGACAGTCAATAAATATCCTTGGATTTATCCATATTGGTCTCTTTCTGTATTTCCATAAGAATGGAACAATTTGAATCTCTACTTTTAAAATGGCTTGTTCTGCCTGTTCTGCCTAACTCCTTTCCACTCCAGTTTACTTCTTAAATCTCAGTGTTTTCTGGCTGTCTCTGTACTTTTAGTTTGTTATTCTGCTCTCTGAGCTCTTTTCTGAAAAGCTGTGAACTCTGTCAATTTGCTGTCATTCTCATTCATAGCCCTCATAGTATTAGTGAATATCTTTCTGTTGGCTGGAATCAGTTCAGAAAAACATCTCCCTCTAACATATTCATGAAGTTTTGTACTGAAATCTTCTCACAGTCACATTCTTAGGAACTGCTGGACATCACATCCCTGCAGTACTCCCTACTCTCAGTTAAGATGCTCAGTTGTCACTGGATAATTCTGCCACATACTCACAAAAAATACTCAAAAAAAATGTTTATCCATTTGGTCTGTATGACATTCTTCTAGTCATCTAAGTCTGAAGTCAAAATGTGATATAACACACAAAATATTTCCCTTATTCCACTGTCTGTCCTTGGACAAAATGGAATGCTTTATTGCAATATTTATGTAATTTTAATTAAAAGGAGTAATTTCTATGTCTCTCTTGTATGAATAATATCATATTTTGGTTTTGTAATGTGATCAGCTTTTTTTCTTTATTCCTGTGTTATCTGCTTTAGTATATATTTATATATGTTTGATTTTCAGTAGACTGAACTATTATCATCCTTCATGTTCTTCTTATGAACCTGTTCTCATTAAATTTTTCTCTGTGCTACTCTAAAAAAGAGTACTAAATTAAAATAGAATACATATGAAATTTACAGGTTATTTCTCTCGTTTTCAATCCTTTTTCAGTGTTCGAAATTTATCTACTCCTTTGTTGTTTGGTTTGTTTTTGTTTTTTTTTTTCATTCAGAACTGATTTTGGCTTTCCGCTTAAAGTAGCGAGGATCAGCTTCTGATAAAAATTATAAGCAGTGCATTTCTTGTCACTTTTCATGGTGGTGCAGCTTTCTAGATTACTCTTATTTCTTACTAAAATCCAGTAGGCAATTACAAATCATGCCTTCTGTATTCTGTTCTCTCTTTCACATATGTCTAATATCAACATGCTGACATAAGATACATCTATACGTACACACAAATCCTTTCTTGTAGTTAGCTACTGCTATTACATTTTCTGATACAATCTAATTGATATTCAAAAAGCAGTTTAAAAAGATATGCTAAACACTGCATGAATTAGTTTTTATAAGTGTTAACAATAACTGCTGTATATTGTGCATGGGCCTGAAAATGACAAATTTTTTTTGTTATTTTGTAGGCTCAGAATAATTAGCAGTCGATTAGACTTAGAAGAAAGGGTTCAAAGATTTCTTCTGTATAAAGATATGAAAAAATTATTCATAGAATAAAGTATAATTCTAAATTCCCTCTACAAACTGTAGATTTTACCATGAACTTTTCATAAAGCTGGTCCTGCCTTAAGAAGAACCCAGTCAGGTAAGACAGCAAAATAAAGAAAAAAAATATTTTAGCCAGGCTGTTACATACTGGTACACACTCAGACTTCAGAAAACCTGCTTAACTAAGAAAATACATATGCTGTATATCTACTCAATATTTAAGGGAGTTCAGATTATTTAATATTATGAACCAATATAACTATTCATATGTTAGAGACAATATATTATTATTCTTTGGTTACACAGGTTAAGTATGAATGCACTTTTATTAGCAAGCAATCACAATTATTACAGTTTACTTCTGCACTTTTTTTCAACAGACCTATAGCAGCAACCAGAAGGAAGTTACTACTCTGCAACAGTGAAAGTAACATTTCTCTTCAAATGTGCCATGAAGAGTAGTTTGAAGAAGCAACAGTAATGTAAACTTGTAGTGAAGGACAAATCTTCAACATGTATGGATAGTTATTATAAAAAAAATGGTTTTTAGTAGAATGCTCTTGCACTGATTAATATTGTAAGACACATAAAAATTATTAGGTCAATGGAACAATCTGTTGCTTTAAGGGTAAAATTCCAATTTTGGATTTAATCAGAACAATATGACAATCCTAAGCAGAAGTAGACCTTGATTTTGAAAGTTATAAGCTGATATGAGGATGCTAAATGAACAAATCTTTACTACAGAAAATTTCTGTTGTTGTTTTAATATAAATCTTACTGTAAATAATACCACAGAATATATACGTGGATTTGAAATGGTTATTCTTTTTTTCTTACTACACAATGCAACACTGTCATAGAAAAATACAATATAAGTAGAGACTCCTTTTCATGAATTCAGCAAAAATGTCTGCACGCTCAGTATTTCATCAAGCTATATAGTTTTTAAATCTTATTGTATAATCAGTCTTAGGGAAGGCAGTAAGGCTGTAGGATGAGCAAACCATAATACCAATCTAACAAAAACTTCAAGGCAGAGAAATAGCAAATCAGTGACTATGGCTAGCTATTGCTTTTCAAATGTACAATCCACTTTTCCCAAGCTTGAGAATAAATGTGAAATATCAGCCAAATCAACAATGAGTATAGCCTTTCGCTGCTGAGGCTGTCAACAACACAAAGCCAAATAGTCAGAAGAAAAGAGCACTTCACTGATCATTCATGGAAGATTATATTCGATATGAAGTTACATGTGCCCTCTGGTATATGCATTTGTTTTGTTTTGATTAAAATTACAAAGTCTGAACACCTGGACAGATATTATGGTTTCATATGTTTAGGAATATATGAAGCATAACTTTAGATGGAAAAAATGGAATTGGGGGAAAGGAGGGATTCAGGTGTGGGTCTCTGCAATATTACTCCTATTTCTAGTGCAACAGACTATATAAAAGCTCTAGTATCAAAGTCCAAGCCTATCCTTACTGTAGGATACCCTAATTACCCTGAGTGAGGTTTTCTTCTTGGTGCTTGTCCTTTCCTGATGACTTGTTTGTCTCACAGCTGAATTTTTAAAAGGATGAGGGAGGTCACCCCTCTCCCACACTCTAAGTGGAGAGTCAGGTTATGTTGACCCTTATCTCAGGGACAGACTTGGGCTCGAACTCAAATCTCTCTATCTTCAAGAATAAGGCAAAGTTTGCCCAATATTTCATTTCAAATACTGCTGTACGTGTTTCCTTTTTTTTCTTGGCTTTTTGCTTGTTTGGTTGGTTGGTTTTGGTTTTGCCTGTTTTGCAGTTAGTTTTTTTCTGCTAGATTTAAGGAAAAAGAAGTTCATTCTATTGATTAAAATAATCAAGTCCTTTTTTCCAGTGTGAGTACTTAACTGGGCTGAGTTTACTTGAATTCTATGGATCTAATCACAAATGAGAATGAAGTGTGACGACCTGTACTGCAACCACAGCAGCCACAGGTTCAGTAATCTTGAGGTTTGCTTATGGAAAGCCATACAGATAAGATAGCATCATTGGCACATGCTTTATTTAATACTAGGAATGAATTACATCTTGATATTGCTTATGATATAAGGGAGTTTAAGATCAGCTTTCATCCAAGGGAAGGAGCAAGAGAAGTGGGGATGCTGATTGACAGGAGGCTGAACATGAGCCAGCAGCGTGCCCAGGTGGCCAAGAAGGCCAATGGCATCCTGGCCTGGATCAGGAACAGTGTGGCCAGCAGGAGTAGGGAAGTGATCCTTCCCCTGTACTCAGCGCTGGTGAGGCCACACCTGGAGTGCTGTGTCCAGTTCTGGGCCTCTCAGCTCAGGAAAGACATTGAGGAGCTGGAGCAGGTCCAGAGAAGAGCAACCAGGCTGGTGAAGGGACTCGAGCACAAGTCTTATGAGGAAAGGCTGAGGGAGCTGGGGTTGTTTAGCCTGGAAAAGAGGTGGCTCAGGGGTGACCTCATCACTCTCTACAACTCCCTGAAAGGAGGTTGTAGCCAGGTGGGAGTCGGTCTCTTCTCCCAGGCAATCAGCAGTAGGACAAGAGGGCATGGGCTTAATCTCTGTCAGGGGAGGTTTAGGTTGGATATTAGAAAGAAATTCTTTACAGAGAGAGTGATCAGGCATTGGAATGGCCTGCCCAGAGAGGCGGTGAATTCACCATCCCTGGAGGTTTTTAAGAGGAGGCTGGATGTGGCACTGAGTGCCATGATCTGGTAATCATAGTGGGGTTGGATCAAGGGTTGGACTTGATGATCTTGGAGGTCTCTTCCAACCCAGTTAATTCTATGATTCTATGATTCTAAGTGGAAAAGGGAGTAAAGAGTAACTGAGGCTGGACAAAAGAGGAAAAGCAGTGCATGCAGATGGTTTGGGAAGCACACCTTTCAGGATATCTATACAGTTACATAGATATCATGGTTCAGCTCCATCATTTTCTGCTGTCTTTCACCCATCAAAATATGACCTTCTGACTACTTTCTCTATTTTAAGTTCAACTTCTGATCAGGAACCCACTAGGAACAGGGAAGCAAGTAAGGGGCTGATCCTGTGATTATGACCTGCAGACTGTTGTTTAACATTAATCATGACATTTTTAGGAGCCTAAACATGATTCCTCTTCTCTACGTTTAGCCATTCATTCTAGTTTCCCCTTGGAGATTTCTCTCAGTTATGCTGATGTAGCTTTTCACATGGCTGACCTCTAAACTGAACTTGTAAAATGAAGCACTTGAAAAAAAAATAAGAAAAAAAAGAGTAAAAAGTCTAGTCTTTATATAAAAACATGCCATTTCACCAGTCTGATTTATAGTCAGAGCAAAAAACTGCAGAGTTGGCATAAATAAATGTCAGGGCTCAGAGGGAGGTAGGAATGCATGGCTACTTATAGGGAGGGAGGGAGACATCTTACATGTGATATGCTCCTGACAGAATAGGAGCAAGAAACTACAGGCTTAATTCAAGCATTAGTTTAGACTTGTGAATGGTGTAGACAGGCAGCAGATTAAACTGCTTAGAGAGGTTGTGAAGCCTTCTTTGGAGAAGTTTTCTAAGGACATATTAGACATGAACCTGCCAGGATGTGCACAGCTTATTTGAGCTTGGGAATTGGGGTAATATAGCTTTGTTTTCTACCAGTTGGTGGATTGTTCTGAAATATTTTCAATGACTGGTTATATCTGTATTCCCAGCATATCATCAAAATTAAAAAAAAAAAAATGTAGTTTTGTTTGAAGTAACAAAAACGTGCTAGAATGTTTCATCTTTTTGTGAATCCTGCATCTCCACGAAGATTGCTTTTAGCAAAGGGACAACAAAGCCATAAAGCAATAGATACTGAAACCTAAAGAAAAAGAATATAAAACATTTTGAACTTGAATATCCACATTTATGTGAACTTGACTTACGTCAGTGTCAGTAGTATTACATTGTGGAAACTCATTGTAATTAAGCAGGCAATTTGCTATATGCTGTCAAGAAGACAGCTTTACAGAGCTGACTGCACTGCAATTGTTAGATGTGATACTGGGTGATACTGGGTGCTCCTTTCAGGTGGCCTGGAGCTGAATTACAGGCTTGAAGTGGAGCTAGGCAGTTCTTGAAAAGTCAAGGAGCTTTGGAGACTCGTATATATCCATATTTGAAATACTCAAAATGAGCACAACAGAACAGGATAGAGTAAGCCATTTCAGTGTTTCACCTAGAGGGATTTGAGCTAATTTAGATGTACACTCCACCTTTCACAGCTCTCATATAGGAGTTTATGAAGCACAGAAGAATGCCTTGTTTGAAAAACTAATCCTTTTCCAGTTAGATTTTTTTCCCTAGAGACAAAATCTTTACTTAATCAATTTTTTTTTTTTTTTTTTTTTTTTTTTAACAGGACTTATTTAAACGTGAAAATGGAATGATGGTGCATTGGGACATTTAGCTTGGACATGAAGAAAAGGTTTTTCACTGAGAGGCTGGAACAGGCTCCCTATGGCACAAGCATGTAATGAGTTCAAGGAGCATCTGCATGATGCTCTTACTCATATGATTTAGTTTTAGGTAGTCCTGGGAGGAGTAGGGAGTTGGACTCCATGATCCTTATTGGGTCCCTTACAATATGCTGAAATATTCTGTGAATCTAGGATTATTTTGCGAGTGAAACACGTCTGGTAACTTGAGGCTGCTTTGAATACTTAAGACACAGTTTCAGGAGTGCCAGATATTTAGGAGTCAAATATGAATATCGAATCACCCAACTATTAAGTTTGGACATCCTCCACATAAATAATGGATGTAATTTCATATACTTTTTGATATTAAGGACATCAACACAAAAATAATTTCAATATTACTGGTAAATTAGGTCATGAAACAATAAAAACTCTATATTTTAGAACTGTGTAAACTGTGTTTAAACTGTTTAAACTGTGTAAAACTCACGTTCTGTTTCTCATATTGCTTGTATCTTCATGTTGCTTATATATTACCTAAAAATACAGACTTTCACTTTTAGTATCATATTCTTGTTTACTGAAACAGTCTGTACTAAGTTATATACTGAAGGAGTGAAAGCCAAAAGGAAACAGATTCTAAAGACAAAAAGCCAGAGTATGACTCTTCAGACATTAGATGCCAAGAGGAAAACAATAAGAAAAAGGAAGACAGGAAGAATGGAAGGAAGGAAAGAAGAAGGGAAGGTAAAGAGAGAAAGAAAATAAACAGTACTATAAGTAGGGCACGTTTATTTTCCCAGTCTTCTCTTGTGTACAGAATTTTAAAAAGCAACCACATATTATAAATTTGTTCCAAAGCTACTAAGCCGCTCAAAAGATTCCATAGAGAACTGATCAATTCTTTTCATGTCTTCTGCATACTTATTAACTTTACAGCTATTAATTAGGTCATAGTCTCAACTTTGCTTCAATATCAGAAAATGTAAAGTTGTCTAATACTTTCCATCAAAAAATCTTGAGTTGTTTGTAACCTCCCCAAATTTGAATAATGAATTTGAATCATTTAACCTAAGTATCTGATTCAGACTTCATAATTTTAGTAAATTCGAACCCTTTCAAAGAAAGAGACTTCAGAAAATACAATGCTAAAAAAAGTCCCTCTAAACAAAAAAATAGAAAAAACAAATAAGACCTGTGGGACAACTAATTTTTCAGATTTGAGTATCCCCAGTGGCTTAGGAGAAAGACCCCAAATATTACAAATAGTACAGATATGACCTTTGTGCCAAAGGTATGTCTTTTACTTTTTCTCACACACAAACATATGTTTTCAGGGGTAAAAAAAAACCCAGAAAATCAATACTCACATACTCAGTAGGTTAGATTTTTGTAGGTGTTTGGTTTTTTTTTTTCTTGATAATTTTATTCTCAGAACCAGCTCTGGACTGTTTTGTGGCTCAGTGTGGCTCACTGTGAGCACAGGGAGCTGGCATCCCAGTCACCTAGGTAGAAAGCCACCTAGCTCAGGTGGCAAGCAGGCAAGAGGCAGGTACGCTGTGTGCTTGTGCACCTGCTGATGGAGGAGCAGCTGTGAAGCACGAAGAATGTTTGAGTATTTGGGGGTGAGTAGGGAACCTGCACAAATGATGTGGGCATGGAATACGAGCCTGTCAGCAGGAGAGTTCTGCCAGAGGGGTAAGGGATGGGGACAGGATGAGGAAGGTTTCAGATGTGGATCCATTAAATGACTAGGATTTACTAGGCATCAATAGGTCTCAGAGGTATTCAACAAGAATACTTGGAAAACCACATAGAACATGTGGGACCAGGAGTCTAAGAAGTTAAGAGATGGAACAGGATAAAAAAATTTGCAATGGGGTGTCCAGAACAGCCTTAAATCTGAATATACTGAGGGAAAAGAGAGAAAGGGCAAAATAAGACATGAAAAACTAGGTAGGTGAAGAGGTAGCTAAAAGAAAAGTGGTCAGGAAAACCTGCTATTGCAGAGGGTCTGAGAAAGACATTTCACAATATAATAAAACATGGGAATAAATCAAGATAAGAAAGACTAGCAGGTTGCATTAGGAGAAAATAACAGAGGTGGTCCAGGGAATAACATCCAGCAGTCTGAGAGAATAGCCTGAAATGGCTGTCAAGGTGATCTGTGAAATCACCTGGCAATCTCTGCTTTTTTCACCTGTGATGCTAATCTATGCTGATTATAGCAACTCACTTTCACTGTAAGTTCTATATGCTACAGTGGTCTCCCTACTTGTATATATAGATCAATTTTTGAAGGATGCAATATACTATCCTCAAATTTTATTTCTGTTTTCTATTTTAATGGGAGCCTTGTCTGGTTTGGTGATAGACCTGCTGTACAAAAGACTTTGGAACATGCAGAAAAGACTAAGAGCTGCAGGAGCTTTTGTTTATCCTCTTATGAAAGATGGAAGGTGCTTAGTGAAAAGGCAAATGATTCCAGAATTGGAACAGAACATATTAAAATATAGCAAAGATACTCTGGAGATATGATCAAGTCACAGAATTTGTGTGTGAATCTCTGTGAGTTGTTTACACCAGATTTATCTCTGCTCATTTGTTCCTTATTATTCTGGTATCAGATTTGCAGACATTGTAACAATAGCAGGTGAAAAAAATGTTGAGTTTTGATTAATCAAATTGCTTTATAATGCTGCAAAAGACCTATTTTTTTAAAATCTCAAACAGGACTTCCTAAATCAGTGGACATTTTTAATTTTAATCTCCCTATACATAAATTTTCAATCTGTAAATTGGAACTAATAATTAACATATTGCAGGATGTTGTATAGAAGAAATAATATCTGTGAATCAGTCAGGCAAAATGGTAATGAGCTGAATAGGGAATAACACACTATTCAAAATAAAAATAGATTGCGCACATACTGAACCATGAGGACAAAGAATTACGCCACATAGCTTCATATGATACTCTTCTGTGTCCTGGAAAAGTGCATGGAAATCAGGCTGTGACCGTGTGATCCTTGTGTCCTGATGCACACTCTGGGGAACTGAATGAAGATGTCATAAACACCACAATTCTGGCATTTCCTAGAATACCACTCCTTTGAGTAGGGCTGTTTTGTGTATGCATACCTGTAGGCTCATGTTTCTGTACAATGTAACTAACTGTTGGTGTAAATGTCTGGGTTGTTATTAATGTATAAGTGCAACACCTGAGAGGTGTAGGCTTCTACAGGACAAATCGCATATCAGAATGGTATCTTAAAAGAAACTGCTGCTACGTCCTGATTAAATCCATCTCCTCCATTCAAAAAAACCCACATTTCCAATATCCGGTGGTTCCCATGGACTCCATTATTGATCATCTTTACCCTAAAATCAAGTATTTTCTATCAGAAAAAAAAGCCACCTAGCAACCTAGACCTTAATACTGAAGTTATTTTAAGGTATGATAACAGGAATGGGGATTTATTGCGTGCAGTGCCCACCACGCAAAACGGTACCATCAAAATCTTAACTAGAAATTAGGAGATTGACCCTTACTGTAGAAGAACTACAGGAATATTTGACTGGCACACATGATAAATTAAGTAGCCACCAAATCAAACCGGTTAATTGATGAGAGACTATTGTGCGGCTTTTGAGCAGTTCAAGTGAAGTTGCCCTGTCAAACTCATATGGCAAGGCAGCAGTAGCACTGCTAGCAGGACAGGTTCGTGTTACATGAATGAACAAGCTAGGCTTGCTCAGGCTCAGAGTAAGAGGCCATACTTGAACTCATCTACAGGTTAATTCCTTCATACAGCAGAGTAGTAGTACCCATGAGGAAACACTGTCTTCTTTAGCCTCTTAAATATTTGGTTTGTCTCCCAGTGCTTTCTTTCAATTCACTGAACAATGTGAACTTTATAGTAGAATGGGGAGGTAGATTAAAAACTGCCTGCAGCATCAGAAACAATTTACATTGGGTAATTTATTCAAACAATTTGCAGCTCAAAATAATTAGATCTCTATGAAGAGTTTCCTTTAAATTAAGCTTACCATAATAATGACTGCAATACGCATATAGGTTTTGCTAAAAATCTAGCTGTCTGATAGCTGGTCTCTATGTAATATCTTCAGTTTTGCAATTTACAAAAAAACTGTCCTGGTTTTGAACAGGTTGTATTATTACTACATTTTCACACATTTGTCTTCAGTCTCAGCTGGGAGACATTGACTAAAAGGACTCCAAAGGCTGGTCTCATAGACAGTATGTTCAGATGAAATTAAGGCTTTTCCCAGCTAATGTAGTCTGCCAGAATTCTTTCTATTAGTGGTATCTTGGCTTTTTACAATACTAATACCACAGTGCCCTATAATTAAAGGGCATTTATGTCTCCCCATTGCCATTAGTATAAAATTTACTTGAACAGCCAAAATCGTGTTCAGCATTTGGTTGAGCCAAAATAGCTGAGGGAAACTGATACCATTAAGCTCTCTGGACTGTTGAAATCATTCCTAGGAGATTAAGGGTTATGCTTTACCTTTAACTTTGCTCACATAAAGTATGCTGCAGTTAATTCTATGGAACTTGAATTGAAAATGACGCCATTTAACTCTCATGTAAGTTTTAAGTAGCCTGTATTTTCTCTCCTTGAACTGAGGGATTCTGGGCAGCGTATAAGACTTCTGCAGTGTCTTATGGAAAGTATGTTTAACTCACTTTACCATCACTGCTTCCTTATGTATCATTGATTTCAGGCAATTTAATGCCAGAGAGAACATTTGATCATTGAGTCTGACCTCCTCAATATCACATCTCACTAAATGTCATCCATTGGCCAGTTTACAGCATAATATTTTGACTGAATTTTTTCTCTCTCTCTCTTTTTTTTTTTTTTTTTTTGATCTGCAGGTGATTAACTTGTTGTGCGCAGTTGTGACTAGGCTGTCACAGTTCTTTGAAACCATAGCAATAACGTGGAGTTGAGCAAGGATGGAATGTCCACTTAATTAACATGCCCAGTTAATTTCACTATAAAACTCATACCACACAGTGCAGAGAATTCTAATGGTCTCTGCTGACCTGTGGTGGGAAAACATTCCTTTGTGGTCTCATGAACACTGTAGCAGCAGGTATGTGGACAAGGCTGACAACAGAAAAGTATTTTTCAGGTTCTCCCTAACTACCAGTCAGTAACAGCTAACACGCTATTTCAGTTGCAGCCTATCTCTAAAACCTCAAGAAAAGATGACAATTAACTCCAAATGGGGGGGGGGGAGGGGTGTTTGCCTTTCTATTTTAGCAATACGGACTTAAAATCACTATCTAAAATTATAGAGAATGGCTACAAATAAAGGTCTTGGTTTACACACTGGGAATCCCCAAATGGTAAACCTATTACATCTGTTTCAGGTTAGGATGCAAAACAAGTGGGTGATATTCTATAAAATCACTGGTCAAAATGTATTTACAAAAAAAGAAAAAAAAAGAAAAAAAAAACACACAAAAAAAACCCCTTCCCATTACAGTGCTTTAAATACAAATGAAGACAGTACTGGTTAAATTTAAGTGAATAGTATTCATTGTCAGTGAACTCCTTCCGTATTTTTCATGTTCCTTCCCAGGAGAAAAAGTTATCTACTCAACACAAAACTCAAATAACTGGATGTGTAAAAAGTGTTTTATACGAACAGTTCTTAAGAATATCAAAGTAAAAATAGTTCTTGTATATAGAAAAAAAATATTAAATTTACTTTTCTTGTGATCCTGTTACCATCATGTGAATGATGCTAATCTGTATTACCAAACATTCAAGTAAAGGTGGCTGCCAAGTATAGCATTTTCATTCACCTGAACTGAAATTAGGAAAAGACTACTACTGATTCCTCCCTGTTTCCAAAAAATACCCCAGCTGTACCTCTAATTTTGTAGAGGTTATTCAAGGGTAAGCATGAAATTGCCAATGGTTTTGTTGGAATGTAGGTTTTCTGAGATGCAGGACCTAAGTGAAAATATATTAACTTTTCAATGTTACATAGTTGATTAAAAACACATTTCAGGTATAAATTAGCAATGTCAAGATTACGGAATTATTATATCAGATATTAGTTTTCAACATGGTAGAATAACTACAGGGTCCTGAGTATTTGTTCCATTATAAAGACAGAGTACGTTTCTCTTTTGAACTTGCTAAATGTAGGAACCGAGATAAAGTAGCTTATCTTTCAGAAAAACTGAGTAAAAGTTACTTGTAGTAATAACATTGTTAGCTTAGTCTGACACACTTCAGCACAGGCAAAAGCAATGAAGGACAGGATTCCTGAGAGATATGCTGATGAAAGCAATAGCTGATAAATTCTGGATAGACATGAGGAAGAAATACATAGTATTGCAAGTTCTTGCTAAAATCCCAAATAAACATGAGTCTGAAGAAACATGTTTGTTTTAAGCATTTTCTTCAATCATTGCAATTACATCAAACCTACAAATTTTGCTATTAAAAAAAATCAAAAAATCAACTAATATTAGAGTTTTCTCTGTACCATACCTATATATGTCAATATACCTATATGAAATTTGTCTTGAAGACAATTAGATATAAAATTGGAGTTCTCAGGACATGGTATGACCTCAGGCAAAGGAGGATATAGCAGAGGTGATCAGAAACTCAGGTGTAATCAAAATAAGGTCTTTATGTATTCCAGTAAAACAAATAAAACCAACCAAACAAACCAAACAACCAAACAACTAAAACAAACAAACAAAAGCCCCCAAAACAAAACAACACAACCACCACCACCACCCCTCCCCCCAAAAAATGCCAACCCAAGGTAAAAATAGCCTGTATGACATCATAAGTTAACCACAAGGACCAGGTCAGAACAGGTAAGTCCTAATTTTAAATAAAAATAAAAATAATCATCTACAATTTCCAAAGTAAAAATGTTTGAAGTCTAAATATTGGTCTATACAGAATTATTTTATACAACTTTACACAGCCACTGCAGTTATTGCTTTTAACTTTTTTACTGTAAGGTATATATTGCTATAAGCCCTGATAAGACCACTTAGACAGTAAAAAGTTTTCTTAGGTCAGGGCCAATGCAAGAGTTCTTTGTGCTGGAATATGACAAGCAAAATACTTCTTTCAAGAAAGCAACTTAAATCAGCAAAACTGTATTCCAGCCAATATACTTAACTCCAGCACACTTTTCCTCTTTCTATGATAGATAAGTTATCTTGAGAGTCTGGCTGCACTTAACAGGTTTGATGATAAGAGGTACACTGATAGAATTACACCAGTCACTCCTTTGTAGTACAGAAATAGTTCACTTTGATAAAGTACCTTTCCTTGCAGGTGCAGCTTAAGCCAGCTCCTTGAGCAGAATAACATATACTATCAAAATATTTTTTATGGCTTTTTAACTATCACTTCTGCCTTCATTACTGTTTTGATTAAGGGTGTTATATCTAGAATGACCAGAAACATAATGTCTTTGAATGTAGACTACTGCTGACAAAATCTTGAATATCTTAGTTTAACTGCTTCTTCAGATGCTTTTAGGTACATTCACTCCTATAGTTGTGTCTACCAGAGTGTGCACTGTCAGGTTTTTGGCTAATATAGCTATGCCAGTAAAACATGTAATGTAAATTTAGCCTTAGACGGGTGTGACTTATTCCCTTTCCAGGTGCGACAGAACTGATATATGACCACTTACTACAGGGTGACTGCTGAAATCAAGGATTGTACCAATATAGATTTTTAGTGTGTACTAATGCACTAATCTTCATGTTCCACCTGCAGCACAGAATTGCACTGATTTAACTTAAATTGGATTTCAATCTGGCATAAATCTTTAACACACAAATGTGGTCCTGGGAATCAGCTGCTCCGATGTTCTTATGCATTATCTCACTCCGCAGCATGCTCCGTACAAGTCAAGAAGCTTACTCTTTTTAAGAAGGGTAACCTGTATCAAACACCTCCCATTTATCATGAGGAAATGGAGCATGCACAATGCACAGTTATCACAGAGTCACTGAGGCCTGGTAACATATTGTCACCTGGTAACTTGCTAATATGTCAAAGCTGATAGTTATATTGTGATAGACACCTGCACAGACATTAAACCAGAGTACGCCTAAATGCTTCACACAGGCAGAGTAAATTACCCTGTCCCAAGGTTTATGTTGACATTACCATTACAATTTAGTAGTAGTCTATAAAGTTTAATCCTAGATCTGTGCCTACATGTTACTCTGTAATTGTCTCTGGAGCTGCGCTATGGACTTATCCTTTACTCTTCAAGCATATGAATACATTAATTTCTGACAAAGGATGACATCCTTACCCTGAAGAGCTTCAAATTCTTTAGAACTATGAAGCAGCTTCCTGAAGAAGTAGGTGCCCACACTGCCCTAAATGAGGGTTAACATGAGATTTTTTTTTCATGAAGTCAAACTGGAGTGATTTGTTTATGCCTCGACCTCTGTGTCTGTGGGCATATATCCATCACTTAATATCAGTGAAAGGGTGATTTCATTCATAAATCTGGTCCCTGCTGACCCATAAAACAAAGATAAAATGAAAACAATGTCCACAGACAGATTTTTACCTATTTAGCAAGGTCATTTTAAATTATCTTTTTTGTTTGTACCTACATAATTGTGCTGTGTGGCCAAGGATAGAGAAGGAAATGCAGGTTGTAGAAATAGTTTTTTCCTTTTTTATTGCTGTGTTCTCTTTTTCAAGAGATAAGTAGGAAGAAGAAATTTGCATTTTTATTTAAAGCAACAAAAGTAAATTTGCATTTTACCAAGAACTGCAGTTTCTTTCCTCAATGCCTAATAAAATATTGATATTAAAATAAACAATGAAGGCACTTGAACAAATAAAAAATTTTAATTAGTGCTGCTAAATGATGAATAAAATTTTCATATTCAGAACCCTCTCAGATGTTGCCCTCTGCTCATTTTGGATTCAGGAAAATGTAGGGTTTTAGCAACTGCATCTAAAACAGAGACAGAGCTTAAAGAATGGGAAATTAAAAATAAATAAATTAGCTGCCCACTGTCATAAGCTAGAGCTTCAAAGGTCACACTTGAGCTGCAAAGAGGGACTAGAAAGAATGTCAGCATGGAAAATAAGGTTCATTGAGGTGAGAAATAGATATGGATGACTCCAGGAAGGACTCTTGAAGCTTTCAGGAAAGGTTCTGGCTGACAGGAGAGAAGAAGACAGTACCTTGTTACTCTTCTCTCTGCCTGAGGTGAAGGATTGGTCTTGGTTGAAGATGACTATTTTTTTTCTTGGAATCACAATATTGATTTAATAATGACAAAACAGCTAAATGAAGCCTTTTGCTTCTCCAGTTTTTGTAGACTAAGTTCTTCCAACTGTTTCACCGTAATTCCTCTGCTTGTGATAAAAC
This sequence comes from Pyrocephalus nanus, assembly GCA_038380795.1. Lineage (NCBI taxonomy): Eukaryota > Metazoa > Chordata > Aves > Passeriformes > Tyrannidae > Pyrocephalus > Pyrocephalus nanus. The sequence goes on from CM076260.1 coordinate 48,347,005, forward strand.
TTAAATCTCATGTTTCCCTTCTCAGTGCTAAGTGAGCTCAGCCATACTTTACACTGAAGAGCAAAGAGCAATGTACAGTCAACACAGGGAGAAGTGCCTTGATTCTAATAGAGCCTTTTGGATTTGCACTACTGATTCCTCATTTCCAGATAAGTAAAAGCAAAGGGATAACCCTCCTCCAGAAAAAAAAAAAAAAAAAAAAAAAGAAGAAGAAGAATGCAATAGATGACAGATGGAGAATGAATTAATGGAAGAAAACAGAGAGCCCAAAAAAAAGTAGAGTAGGTTTAAATAATGGAGTATGCCTCAGCTTCTACTGTGATTCCAAAAGGACACTTGCAATGCATACATGGAAGCACCTTAAATTAATTAACACCATTATAAAAATAAGGCATTTGCATCAATAAACAAATAAATAAAGCAAGTATTTTAAAGGCATATTGTATGAATTCAATGTCCCCTTGCAACATGGACTATACACTTCTTGTGATTTACTTACTGTATGTTTGCAAGAACAAAAACAGCCATCAGTATGTGTGTGAGTGATTTTCTTTATAAAACTATTCAAGATTCCAACATACTTAATATTGCAGGAATGTCTACACTAACATTTTCGAACCCTAGCAGTTTATGCACCTAAATTTTTCTTTAACCAAACTGTCACCCACTGAGAAATCAATTTGAAAAGGTGCATGTTTGGGACTTCACAAAAATTGGAATTTTAGGCATAATTCAAGTTGGGCATACAGAAGAAATCAGTTATTATTCAGGTGGTGTTTTTTCAGTTGCTAGGAGTAATTTTGACATTTTCAATGTGAGAAAAAATATGGATGCTTGACACATTTTTTTTGGACAAATATTGTTTTGAACATCTAGTGGACTTTCAGTTTGTATTACCTGTGTCACAGTTTATGATCTTTTTTTATTGTCTGTACCCCATGTTTTTAAAAAGAATGCATGTCGAATTGCTTAAGAGAAACTAAACAATACAGAGAGTGGTGCTTCACTTCTCTATTTCAAACCCTGAGTGCTTAGTAGTAGTTTGCTTATCCAATAAATAATACGTTGACTACCAAGCCTACTGTTTATGATGACCTTATAAGCATAAATATTTTCTCCGGTAAAACTAACACATGGTGCCTCTAACAGACAATCACTTCTTTGTCTCTTTCACCTATTGACAGATAAGGATACACATATTTCTGAAAAATCACAGGTAAACAAACCCCTTGCTTTACCTGTCATGATATACTCACCTAAAAGTAATACCTAGTAGTCTTAAAGCTAGATTAAGTTTTAATAGTGCACAGGTACCAAGTTGGACAGACAAATGGGAAAGGATCATGTCATACAGAGTTCCAAAAATATCCCCAAAAGTTGAGGAGTAGAAAGATTAAAAAAAAAAAGGCAAAATAAAAAATGAGTATGTGAAACAAAAAAAACCCAAACAATAACAGAATGAGAGGCTAGGATGAAAAACTCTTCTTCATCCCTACAAAAATTAGCTTGAAATAAAAAGCATATACGTATTGGGTGATTGTTGTCAGTGTGAATGATCTTCAGCTTTTGATTTTTCAGTGCCACTTTCTATTTTAGCTTTCCCTCTCCTCTTTTGTGTTGCCATTTGTGTGTACTTTACAATTCTTGTAACTTATTTGTGGCCTTGATGACTGCATGCAAGGTCACTGTTATCATAACATCCTACCTAATCCTCCCACTCTGTACTTCACCAGACTCTGACAACTGCATAAATGGGACATACTACCTGAATATCTTTGCCAAACAGGGCATTATGCAGGGAGCCAAGTAAGCTGTACACAGCACTGAACTCCAGCAATATGATGAGAGTGCAGGTTCATTACGGTTTTGGATTCAAACCTTCTGCAGACACAGTGTAAGTCAAACACTAAAGAAAAGGACAAATAAAGGAGCTTCACAAATAGATTTTGTAAATTTAAGGTGTGAAAACAGAATGGTAATTGATTAAAAGAACTGAGACACAAGGGATTTTTTTTCCTTGTCTTCGTTTTCGGAATTGATGTTGTGGAATAAAGAACTTTTCATTGCATGGAATCTTAGTGTAAAGTTTAAGAGGTCTCTCTGGATCACAGTAGGCATAGTAGAAGATGGTATCTCAACCACAAGCAACATTATCAGGAATTAAGGGCTGATCAGAGGGCACATGTGACTGACTAGTCATATTATCCTTGTTGTTGTTAAACTGGGAAGCTTTATGTATATATGTAAGTATGTATATATGCATTTTTAAGGAGCACCCAGTCTATGGTGCCTGACATTTCTTTGTCTGTTTAGGTGCTAGTACAACCTCAGAATTGAAGGATTTTCACCTCTCTGTGTTTGCTAAAACATTTTTGAAGAAAATCACTTCCTATGTGTTATGCCCTGAAAATCTCACAAGAGAACTGTCTGGGGAGAAGTATTCCCCTGATCAGTGCAGAAGCTTATGCCTTGAATAGTCATTTCAGGGAAGGGAAAACATACCAAGCATATAACATTGCAAATCAGACATAACTACCCAAATCCCTCGGATACTAAAGAGAAAAAATCCCAACCTACAAAAATTCTGGTAATTTATTTAATTGCTGATAATTATCTAATTGCTGTTATTTGTTAAGATCTTTATCATACACGACCCTGCCCCAAATAACATTCATAAATCAACTAATTTTATTAAAGGCTGATCATGCACCTGCTAAAATCTTTAACAATCTGTTGGAAGAGAAGAGGCACTGCTCCAGCCAAGAGCTACTGCAGGATTGCTGTGGTCAAGAACTGCTGCTGACCTGGTATAGCAAATGAGCTTTGAGTTTCAGCTGACAAAGCAAATTTGTGTTTCCTTCCATACAGTTTTCTAATTCCCTTCACAAAGAGACTGTAATGAGGCCTATCAAAATAAAACCAACATTATCTCATGCTGCAGTAAGACAGAAATAGTCCCTATCTCTTCCAAAGTCTTATCTTGAAAGATGTTGAACCCAAATAAGTCCTCTGAGCTTTCAAGGGAACAGCAATTCCTGAAGTCCTCAGTAAAAAGCCCATGCTTGTCCAGTCAATGCTTTACATAACTAACAGGAGAATGAGTGAAGCTTTTGACACCTTGAGGAATGCACTTTGACATTTACAGATAAATGCGTTCTGTGTGGATTATATTATATTATTATTTCTTCTGCAAAGAGAAACATGTTTAAGTGGCATTAGAATTAGAAAAATGAATAAGAATAGAAGAAGATATAATTTCCCCCAAACCCAAGTCACCAATACCCTCTTTTTCTTTAAAACTGTTTAAATGAAGACTCTGGGATGGACAGAAGGAAGAGGAAGATATTGCCTGCAGTTGAAGAGACTTCTTCCAACTATGTTGCTAAAACACACAAACCCACAACTTCTTCTAGGTCAGCAGGGCACAACAAGCGGGACTACAAAATCTGTTTCTGAAACACTGTTATGTTTGAAGCATGGACTAAAGCTTTCAGCTATAGCTGGTTAGTTCCCACCTATGGTATCCTCTCTCCAGGGTACCCACTTGTGAAGCAACACATATCCAGTAAAGAAAGGGATCCACTGAAGTGTATTTTAACACTAAATAATATATTTATAAGCACTGTGGCTGAAATCTCTGGAAATTTACTAGAGATTGGTCTGAGTTCTTTATCAGTTTGTTAATACCCATTAACTTCTGAGGAAACTGCTACTAATTTAAAGCCTGAACTTTTCTTTTTTATCCTCTGAAATACTTGCTGACATTAATAGAATTTTTGGGTATGCAACAATGCAGGATTGGGTCCAGAATACTCAGGCATAATTGAAATATTAAAAGGTTATTCCAGATACGTAGTGTTCTTGACTGCAAAATTCTACCACTAGAAGTACTTGGAAAGCATTTTGATTGTAGCAAACTTACTACTTGCAGCAAGTGATTTATTTCATGCCCTAATGCACTAAAAGGTCAGTAGCCTAAATTTATCTCAGTGATTTTCAACAGATTATGGCTTCTACAGTGTGTTCATACATCAGCTACCTTTGGATGCTAATGTTCATCTTAGTCTCTAAACTCTTCAAGTTAATGGCAATTCCTTTAGATCTGAAATTCACCTTTTTTCTTCTTCTGTTTTAATTTGTGCATAAAATCACCTTGCAGCAAGACATTATATTCTCACTTTTTGGCTTGTTTTGAGCTGCTACTAACAGCTTTTAATTTGGAAAGACTATCTCTGTGTTTACTGCGCCTGACTGGTTTCAGCTCAATTGTTTCCCTAGCCAACAGAGCATTTCATTTCTCCTGAAGGTCATTGCAAGCTGCCAAGGCATTGAAACACATCAGCTTTTCATTCATGCTGCAATCTAATGTTACAGTAGCATTAAGATAAATGGAAGTAGGCATGTGCGTATGACTTTTTCTATCAACAATTACCAAATCTATTATAATACAAAAAATTTAGTCCATCGGTGAATGATCAACCTACTGTCTTTGAGTTCAACACTTTCTTCAAGTCACTAGAAATGAATCCTTTCATTACAGGGGTTTGACTGCATGCTGATTATTATTTCTTTAAATTACACCATCATGTCATCTGCTTATGAAAGTGACTCTTCCAACTGCAGCACAACTAGTTGCAATAAGAAAGTGATGCAGTAAGCTGCAGAGATCCAAACTATCCCACAAAACAAGCACAGTGGCCACCTGTTGGAGGAGGGTAGACATTAAATGTTTTAAGGGGCTGGACCTGATCCAGTGTTGTTCATTCTACCACCAAAATTAAATGACTATTCTAATCAACAGTATGCATTTTAAAACTGGGTCATCATATATCTCCAATGCCTGTGTTGTTTTGAATCAATACATGTGGTGCTGACTCATGATGCCAAAAGGCAAATTAGTCTGTTCAAGCTGAACTATTTTCAAGTTTGTGTGCTCTCAAGTTCACAGAATCCCTTTAACCTGAGAAATTGTTAAAAATTTTGTTATAACTCAAAATTAAATTACAAAACTGAGATTAAAGGGTCTGTCAAAAAAGGATTTGTTTCTTAACAGCTCTGCTGGACTTTTCACTGATGTTGTAAAGTACAGTGGTCAATAATGGCAATAAGAATAAAGAATACATAAGAAGACACAATAACAGAAAAAAAACAAACCCAAAACCAAACAAAAACCAACCAACCAATCAACCAACCAAAAACCCCCCAAAAACCCAAAACTAAACAAAACCAAAAAACAAAAAAACAACACCTCCTCCCCCCCACACACACAGAAAAGCAGAAAGCAAACATAGAAAAGAGAAAAATACTGTAGTCTGTGCAGTAGTTACTCTAGTTTATTTAAAATTGTTCCTCTATAGTTTATTTAAAAGACAAAACAAGGAAGGAGTTTATTTCCTTGACATTCCATCTTTGCAGTTGAATATTCTGTTTGAAGTTGGACTTGTGAGTGTATTTGGAGATTTTTAAGGAGTTCTTGGATCTCCTGTTGCAGTGGTGGGAAACACATTACCTGGATATGAGAATAATATAATGTAGACACAATATGGAAAGTTTCCTCATAAAAGCCTACCACAAGGCATACAATGGGTCTATTAATACCTTTGCTGTTTTACAAGTGCTACCTTGGGAAATGTTGCAAATTATGCCTTGGTGTCTGATAGGCTTATCATACAGAAAAAAATACTATATTCAAAATCAATTAAGCTAATTTTATTGATGGTTTCAGTAAAAACTAAGTGCAAATCACAAGCAGTGAATAACTAGCAGATTGCATGCAGTCCAAAATCAAAAAAATCTTGGCCCATGATTCCTGATCGAAAGTGAAGAAGGGTGGGTTGTTTCACAGAAATACTTTTATTGTATTTGTTCATTATGTTAAACTCTAATTAATTAAATGTTAGACAAATATCAGAATAAATAAATACTGTTTGCAACTGAAATCCAGGCGCAGAAAGCTCGAGCAAGCTTCCATGTCTGAACACTGGTACTAATGTATTTACAAAGTAAATTTAAGGAAAAAAAATAGCCTTTTATGGGATTTTTATCTATCAAACCAACCATATTACAGATGTATTACTTGCTGTAAATATCTAAATGATAATTCACCAGTGTAACTGGTCTAGTCCTTATCTGACAGTATGGCTATTTTTCTCATCTGACTGAGGTTCTGAACTGGAAAAGTAAGCCAGATTGTATCTAATCACTTCGGATCAAATCATTCTCAAGGCATGAAGAAAACTTGCTCAAGTACACCAATCCCAGAAGGACAATTCCATATAATTCTTTTGGCTTTTTTTCACAGAGAACATATTTTTTGGTTAAGCACTTAGAGGGAATGATAACATTTTTTCTCTCCAGAGTACTGAGCTAAGTCTGAAGTTCTTGAACTTGCAGAAGAGCTGAATGGTTTCTGTTCCTCCAAGAGGGAAACTTCTTGCACATTGGCAATAAAATTCTATTTTAAAGATGAAAGTCATGCAAAGATAGATTTTGAAGTCATGCTGCCTCAGGCATAGAGGTTTTCTGCAGAGCTGAGTTGCAGGTGTGTACTGGAGAAAAAAATTATCCAAACAGCATTGTTTTACCTAACTTACATGACTAGGATGTACACAGTGGATGTGTACATTAGGCAGCTAAAGTACCTGTAGGTTTTTCAACTCACTCTTGGGCTCACTCTGATGTCCCCACTCTGTATTTCACTCAATTATTTGTGCTGGGACAGCAGTTGAAAAATACATCATTACAAGCTGTTTTGCTCTTACTTTTAGTAGCTTGAACTGTTGTCCAAATAAGAAGTGAATTCAGAACAGGGAACAAATGTGCATCTTCTTTACAAAAACTTCACTATTATATCAAAAGAGGTGAAAAGAGTGGAACAGAAAAACAGCAGTCTCACCAACTATTTTATTTCTCTGTGTGCAGTAGCTGCAAGGAACAATAATTCAGTGATAAATTTGGATCTTTTCAGAAAAGAAGTGAGTCAATTGTAAGTAACCTAATAGTGGGCATGTTAAAGTCAGTGGGAACATCTGATTGCCTTCAAATAGAAGGAGAGCAATTATGGCAGCCAGAACAAACTCAGAACCAACATAGTTCTAAATCCAGTTTAACAGTGTCTGATTTGTGCTGCTCAGATATTTCAGCCCCACTCCTTCGACTGTCTTCTCCCTCAAAAAAGAGTAGTATGACTGAGTGTCTGATTCCCTGGGATTACAAGGTAGGTGATTGCCTACGTTGGTGACTCAGATTAGAAATCTAATTCAGAGAAGCTGTGGAATATTACTCTTGTTCTTCCACTGACTGTGGATCAGATTGTTCATTACTTAAATTAACCTTTGTTTAATAGCTCCCAAAGTGACTGGCTGCATGTGGTATTGACTCTTGTTTTACATATATTTTGGATCTGTCATTATTCCTAAGCATTAGCCAAAGGATACAGAAGTAGTCTACAACTTAGTCTTGAAACAGACTTAGAGGAAAAGTTACCTGAGGGGCTCTGTAGAGCCACCCAAATGTCCTGTTTCTTTTTGCTTATTTTTCAACTTCAGCCAAACACTGAAAAGTCTGCTCCCCCTGCAGAGCCAGCAGCACAGTTAATACAACTGCTTCCTAATCCAATAGCAATAAAATCAGCTTAGTTCAGATTAGCAGTTTAAACTGTTTAAATAGCCTGATTCACTCTGTGCTGGAAACTGGTGAGGGACTTCTCACACACTCACACACACATACACCATTCAGTGAAGCAGTGACAAAGTGTGGAACAGTCAGCCCTGCAAAGTGTTCACTCCTGCACTAGGAAGAACCCAGCTAAACTCTCATTTCCTTCCGGCCTCAAGGCTTCAGCATCACAGAGATAGCAGAAAAAGAAAGAGAAACAAAAAATTCTTCCTATTATTATGTAAAAAAATCCTAAGCTCCTATCTGGACTTTTGCTTAATTTAATTTTTTATCCTATCTTTGCTCAGAAAGAAGCAAGAAAAATAAAAAACTCTCCTCTTTTTTTTTTTTCTTATTAGAGTTTGGTCTCTGGCTAATTAAATAGATCCAGGTGCCAGACAGAACCTTGTTTACAGTAAGTTACCTTGTTTTGGTCAGTTCCTCAGCTCTCCTAGCCAACGGCAATGCAGCAGATACTTCTTTCTACTGCTGTACTACAGTATAACAAAATTAGAGTTAATTAAACCTTCTATTTGAATCAGCACAAGTGGCAAGGCTTATTTCTAGTTCCTGACACTTTCATTGCCTAAAGAAACCTTCAATAGAAGCAGTAACTTATTCTTTCTTTAGATCATGGTTTGTAACAGCAATAGTGTGGATTACACTGTTTGATCTAAATGACACAGCAGCTGACAGGTATCAACCACCTAACATGATAAGAGTGTAGTAAATTTGTTTCTTCTCATATGCTGTTGTCTATTGAAAGAGTTAACTCTGAGATAACACATAAGGTAAAATAACAGGGGTGGCAAGTTATGAGAAATCTCCAGGATAACATGTGATGTTATGTTGGTTATGTATTAGAAATCCCCAAATGGAATTTTGTAATATTTAGCAGTAAGAGCAAACACCATTAAGGACTTGGCAGAGGATGAGATCTTATAAAAATATCTATTAGACACAACTGAATGAGATCTTATTTGTTTTTTACTAGGTTATCTTCTCATCACACTGAGTTTGCACTGTGCTGTGGTTCATCAAAAGCTTAGTAATTTCAAACCAAAATCCATGAATCCTAGGGAAATCTCAGTTCAGCTGGAATAACATCATGCCTCTGTCACACAAAACTACATCCCTTTCTCTGACTTTAGCCTGGATCATTTTTATAGATGTAGAGAACACTAAAGTGGTCATGCTGAAGTAATTGAGGAGACAGTGTAATCTGGTGGAAGACAGTGTCCAAGCAGCTGGAAGCAGGCTTTCTGTTTTTCACAGGCAGCAAATAAATAAGTTAGAGGCAGGGCGATTGTTTTACTGGCGGACATATTTGTTGGACAGAGTAAAGGCTGTCACTGAGACAATTTCATGCACAGGAAACTCTGGTATAACATCTCCAATTGGGCATTATGCTAACACAGGGTACAAATCAGATTCTCCCAAGCAGAGTAGCAGAGCTTTGACATATGCAGAAGAGCGGGGATGGCTTGGTAAGCTATAAAATATTCCTTGTCTGAAGGTGCTTGTCTAGACACAGACGTTTTTCCTTACAACATGTAAGTATTAGAGGCATAACTCCTCATGTGAATGCTCTCATTAAGAATGGTTCTAGTTTTTTGTAGTTTCATATTTCCTGTTTAAATTGAACAACAACAAAAAAATCTCAGAAAACTCTCCCCGATTTAAAGTTATTAAAATGGGATAATTTACAAATCGAATTTAGACCTGTAGACTTAGACAATTTAAAACCTTGTCCTTGCTTACACTAGTTTACTTTCCCTAAGTTGACAAGTTCATAATGTTCAACAACCCAACTGTGCTCTGACTGCAGTGAAAGGTGATATACTCAAAATGATGTGAGAAATGTGCTGCTGTGAGGAAAGCTGACCTACCTCTTTTCCCGTGCACAGAGCAGCATGCACCTTCCTCTCTCAATGCTATGAAGAATTTCTGTGAGCTTTACAGAAGATTACAGAACCAGGTATTGCACAGATAGCATAAAAAGAATTTCTTGAACATGCAAATTCTACTATATTCAGGAACTAAATACCCTCAGGAAATAAACAGAGCAGTTTCTTGATAAGTAATTGACTTTCTTCCACCCACTGAAAAGGAAGAGATAAAGGCTCTGTATAACATATGTCTGGATACACTCAGGTCATACATAGTGACAAAACACAATATGCCAGAGATTATTAAGTAGCTTCATACTGTTTGGCAGAAATGAAGAGGGGACATCATAACATTTTGGCACACGTTCAGCTAGACAGCACATCTTTATTGAACAAATATATGTATCTACCAGTGACCACTCAAGAGGCCAGTATATATATTGGCTGTACAGCAGAAAAAGTCTTAAACAAAAGGTCAAATGAACTTGTTCCAGATATGACATAAGGATGTTTTAATGTGGTCACTTAAGAAAAAGGTTTTTCACTGGAGGTGAATGATAAGGTCATCAAAAGCAGGAATATAAGGGTTGATTCTTCTGAAAGGCAGAAGGCATTCTCTGGGTTTACAAGGGTTTGCTGAAAAAGAATTATACTACATTTGGATTGGTAAATCCTTATTGTGGAGACAGAGTAAGACCAAAGGAGTTTCATTCCAGGCATAGAAAAAGCTGTACTTTCAAACTGCCCTTTTTTTGCTGTTTTGGAAGCATTTCTACACACAGGGAATTGCTATCATACTTATGTCAGTTAAGACGGTGAAAACATCTCAGTCCTCCCCAACCCAGCTATGTCAGCAAATTGTTTTAAGGGCAAGCATGGTCTAAGTAAAGAAACCACCATAGACCCGTGGTTTTTTTTAAGTTTTGCTTGTTTTAGTAAGACATAATGGAAATTATTTTGGATTTACTGTATTAGATTTTATTTACAAGATATTATAAATAATACTTTAGATTTTTAAGGATTCTCACTACTGTCCTGCTTTATCCTGTCATTCTTTTTCTACCATTTTACCCCCCCTTAGATAATAATGTCCTACCACTGAAATCAGAGTATAGGAAAACACACAAAGAATAATGTTCAACACTGTACAAGAAAGCCAACAGCTTGCTGGACTGCACAAGAAGTAGTGTGATCATCAGGTCAAGGGAGCTGATTCTCCCCCTCTAATCTGCCCTCTTGAGACCCCACCCCACCTGGGGTATTGAATCCAGTTCTGGAGCCCCCAATATAGGAGGATGCAAACCTGGTGGAGCAAGTCCAGAGGAGGGCCAAAAGGATGATCAGAGGACTGGAGCACTTCTCCCAGGAAGATAAAGGTGGGAGAGTTGGAGTTCTTCAGCCTGAAATAGAAAAAGCTTCAGGAATACCTTATTGTGACCTTTCAATATTTAAAGGTGGCTTATAAGAAAGAAAGAGAAAAAAATTTTAACCGAGGCCTGTAGTGACAGGACACAATGATTTTAAATTGAAAGAGTGTAGATTTAGATTGGTCATAAGGAAGAAATTTCCGTATAATGAAGGTGACGAGACACTGAAACAGATTGTTCAGAGAAACTGTGGATGCCCCATCCCTGAAAGTGTTCAAGGTCGGATTGGATGAGGACTTGAGCAATCTAATCTAGTGAAAGATATCCCTGACCATGGCAGGGGTGTTGGACTAAGTATTTTAAAGGTTTCTTACCTTTAAAGCAAAGTGAAAAAAAATATTCTCAAGTTAAGGCTCTATACAGAAATGGATTTCATTGAAATACTGCACATGTTGCAAGCTAAGTAAAATGAACTTCAATCTTACTATATACAACCTTGACAAGATAAAAGACAACAACAAACAGAAAGAGAGACTTATTTGTGGAAAGTGAGAAGGTAATATGAGCAAGCTTCATAAATTCATCTGTGAAAACTAAGCCTCACCTGCTTATTCATGAATGTAGGAAGGCAAACAGAATTATTTACATTTTCTTACTGACCAACCACGTTTACAAGACTTCTGGTTGGGCTTGATACATTTCTTTGTACATAACACTTTTGCATATAACATGATCTATATTCCAAATTCCAGAATCAATGGGCGGAAATGTATTGATTTCTCAGAGGAAAAAAAAATGAAATCATGAAAGAAAAAAAAAAACAACAAAACAGCACAGTAAATCTTTGCCATCTATTTACCTAAGCAGCTAGAAGCACCTTTCCAATTATCTGCAGTGCAGAGAATAGAATTGATAACATAAATTAATACCTTGCATCAAAACTGTTCCCACCTTGGCTCTAACCACCTTCCCAATAGATTTTTGTAGATTGATGTTATAAATGATACATCTCTCAGAGGCAAAAATAAGATTAAAATAGAAGTGGAAGGATGGACTAGAAGCTGCCAGAGCCATAGGGGAGAGGATAACTTTTAGCCACAGTTAGAAATTGCAACTTCCAGGAAACTGAGAAAAACAGTAGACTCATCATGGCTGGCCACGGGGATCCAAAGCTCTAGGCAGATGAGAAGAGGTATGACAAATCTTGATGTGAGCATAACAGAACAGAAAAGAACGGGGAATATCAGCCTTGGAAAAGAAGGTTTGGGAAGATAAGGAGGGGCAGAATATACAGGGAATCACATCAGATGATGAAAGGAAGAGACCTGGGATGGGAAGCAATGAAAAGCAAAGTGCGTACATGTCTACAGGGAAACAAAACAAATATAAAGTGATAAGTGGACTTCAAGAGTCCCTGAAATAGAAAGCAAATGTTGGTCAGCACACAGGACTCACATTGGTTACGGACAAAACATGAAGGAGTCAATAGACTAAGTGCTTTACAAACCAGTAGAGTTTGAGGAGGCCACATATTTTTCTGCCTTGGCTCAGTTACCATACACATCTACTGTTAAATCTTTAGAGAAATATCAAGATGTTAATTTAAGTTTAGCATATTTACCTTCATAAATCTTAATGACACTGTCCAGTTAAACAATATATTTATTCAAAGACTAGTGATAAAGCAAGCTGTTAGGCATTTTGTTTTCAGGTCACTTGATCAACTTTTTGTTTGTGTTTTTTAAGAGGATTTATGAGGGTCTCATTATATCACACTTATCATCACCGTCAGCTGAAGTGTCCTCTCAGTAGCTAAGGAGTTTATTTAAGCGCACAGAAAATATGCTGGTCCAATGTCAGTAGAGTAGAACTTCAGCTTTAGTTTAAGGATTTCTAATTTTCTTAGGACAATTAATTCATCTTTTGTTAGAGAAAAGCCTGTCCCAAATCATTCATTGTTGATCCAAATCTCAGACTTTACCACTGAGGTCAGTCAGGAACAACAAAATACTTGGAGCCTGTTGCTTTATTTACTATGATCTATCTTTTTATAACCATAGACTTTCTTAGCTTAAGGTATACAATTAAATATTTTAGAATCACTTTGCAACAAAAACACCTACAAGTTAAACTGAGTTCACATTCTAAAATGGATTAATTCTATTTTATTGTTTTCCAGGGATTTGCACATCATCTGTGACCAGTTTACAAAGGCTTTTCATGTTATTATTCATAAGCACCAACCAAACATACTCACACTGGCTTTTGAAAGTCAAACTGTGCTCTTTCCTTTTCACACATCATCACCAGTAATAAAGATTCCGAAGGAAAAATTAAACCCTAAGATAATGCTGGGCCACCCCACTGTCTTTAGATTAAGCCTGCAATGAAATTACATAGATGTAATTGACTGGAACTTAAGTAAATAATTCTGTTAGGGAAGAAAAGGGAGATCAGCTCACTCCATTTTCCCTAGACTGGTCCACAGTACTACTAGAATTAAGAGAAGTCTAGATTTCAATTTGCAAATTTCTTTCTTTAATTATTAAGGCTTTTTATTGGATTACTACTGATAAATTTCATTTTGTACAACCACATTGAAATAATTTCTGTAAGAATTTCATTTTCCAGAAGTATCAAATGCATCCATTTTTTGTCTTTGATCTATAATGAGTTTGAAAATTCATTGTGAAATTTCCATTCTTTTCAGTAATTATTGTGATGATGAGAAATTAGCAATCAATCTTAAGTAGCAAGTTTAAATGGGTCTAAATTATTAATTCTTGCAGAAATGCCCTCAAATAAACCAATAAAGGAAAAGAAAAAAAATGTCTTTCCCAACAAGTAAGTGGTAGAAAAAATGTTTTTAATTTGGCACTTTGTTTTTCACGTAGGAACATAAGGAAAAACCACAGCTTCCTGGAACTCTGCAAAAAAAAAATTGCACTACATGGGATAAAACTATTGAAAACTCAGTGCTGAACATAACAAGTTACAGTTTACTCTCCCATCACTCTTCCTCTCCCCGAAAAGATGTATATGTTTCTGTCTAAATGTAGCTATGTAATCAGCATTGTGAGGTGTGTGTGAAGAATTCAGCCCAAGACAATGGGTGGACTTCAAATTTCAAGATAAGAAAGGATGGAAGACACAACGCATTAGGAGACAGGAAACTATAATCTCTTTGACACATGTGGCCTTCTGTTTGGCACTGGGGATGAGGGTGTGAACAAAAGCAAGGATCCCTGCAGAGGGTATATAACTTCATTTGCAAAGCCACTGAATCTATACAACTCCCACTCAATGGAGTAACGTTACTGCAAGCAAAGACACAGGTCCAGAATGTCTCCCAGTTCCCTGCTTTCAAAAAACTGTCCACAACCCAGTTCTCCTGCCCCTCTCTCTATGCATATGTAGGCCATTTCTAACAAAATTAGCAGCTTTCTGGCCTTTAGGAAATCCAAAACCACAGTGATGCTGAGGGGTAATTTAAATAAGAAAAAAGTTTCAACCTGTTGCTAGGACAGTTGTGCACTTCTGTGTACAATATTTTGTAGTTGAAGATTTCAATAGATAAACAGCTATACTAGTTAAAGAAGACAGAGAAAAGAAGGAGGAGTCCTTGACTTAGGATAAGTACTAATGAAGAACAGCAACCAAAACATCAGTGTGTTATCAACATTATTCTTATACTGAATCCAAAACACAACACTGTAAAAACTACTAAGAAGAAAATTAACTATCCCAGCCGAAATCAGGACATCCTCTTAATATAGTATTATGTTTCTGGGCTCTTCAAAGTAATTATGAAAAAAAAATAATGATCATATTACAGTGTCCACTTTATAGAATGAACCACTGAGCCACATATTCTACTATGGCAGAGGAAAATATTTATCTAATCCTTTAATAACCTTTTGAAAACTCGGACTGCTAAAACAAAGTGAAAACATAGCTCCTATCTTTTTTTTAATAATGGTCACTAAAAGTAAAGCTCCAAGGGTTAACAATCAGAGAAATCTGAGAAATCAGGTGAAAATGTAGATGTGAAGACGTGTTTGGACATAACACTTCAAGTAATATTTGTGTCAGCATTAAGTAGTAGTCACATATGTGTGGTCACTGCCTTCAGGCACACAAGGCAGAAATTGAAGAGACATGTCAAAAGATATTGAAAGCTTTGTATTTATTAATTTTTTTTTCTTTTATTTTGTGGACAAACTTCATACTTCCTTAGTTCAATTATGAACATAATCACTTCTGACTTTGGGACTGACACTTTATGACAACCCACCCCTCTGGGCCTCTACACACCTTAGTCACAAAAATGTCCTTAGTATTTTGGTTATCTGTTGACAGATTTACATTGAAGAGTCAAAAAACTACTGAATGCATTCATAAAAAAACAGAAAACACTCTCTCCACTCAAAAAATCCCTATTTGAGTGGAGACATCCATGTTTAGAAGTTTGTTTCATATTTCTTTTGAGGTTTATTGAGATGCTACCTGCTATTGGGTGGGGAAAAAAATAGGAAAAAGGAAATTGAGGGGTGATATTCCTTTGGGGAGGGGGGTGGATGTTAGTGAGTTCCGACAGGCATACAAGCTGTTGCCTCACAGCAGAGTGACCTGAGAGAGGCAGCAGCTCCCAGCCCCTGCTGAGTTCCACTGGAGCAGGCAGCCCCACACTGTGACAAATTATCACTCTATGAATAACATCATTAGGCAAACTCAGAGAGAAAAAATAAATTGCCATTCAGAAAATAGCTATGCTAAAAGAAGCTGTAGCTTGGTGTACCACCTCATGGCAGTTCCTGCATTCTCTGGGAAAAGTTTTCTTAGAAAGAACCCAATACTTTTCCTTAAAAAAAACCCAAAACACAGCTGCTTAAAATTAGGATGAACTAAGGCAACATATTCAATTTTGTCTAACATCTTAAAATGCTCTGTAAGATACTCTGTCATAGCTAAATCTAAAAGAATAGATAATAAGAGCATATACAATTGTGTTTGCTTCAGATTAAGTACTTTTATAATGCATTTGTGGACTGCGTAAATGTCTCTTACAGCTTTCTGTTATTCAGAATAATACACAATATTCTGTTACTGTTTCTGAATACATAATGTAATACAACAATCACGGTTATCATTAAAGTAACTTGCAGAATTCTTACAGAGTTAGTATCATATAAAAAAGAATGTGAATTACTTTACGAAACTTTCAAAACTGTAGACACATTTTATTAATTTTTTTTTTCTACATCTTTATAAGACATTAGCCCGTAGTGCTTTCTCTATGATAACAAAGTATTTTTATGTAGGGATTTATGGTATGAAAATCTCGTGTTTCTCCACTTTAAGATCATTTGCCTTATTGTCAGTGAACACATCTGTTTTTTCCTAATGAACAGTCGCATATGTGGATTTTAGAAATTGGGGCAATGGTAATGGATGTCACAGGAGCAAAGTTAGCCTATAAAAGTTTTAGTGAGTGAAACTCTTTGTCAGTGTTTCTTTAAAAACATTTCTGTTACTGTAAACTTAAAAAAGGCTATTTGAAATGAATTCATGTTACAGTTTTTTAAATTAATAATTATGCCACATAAAAATATTTACTATCTGTCCTTTCCTGTTCTGGCCTGAAAAAGACAGCCTGATCAGTAGCACTACCATTCCCTACCATAACTCCTATATCAAGAAAGAAGATTTAAAAATGAAAGAAACAATGCCCAAAACCCTGGGTATATAACATAAAAAATCTAACCACTACAGCATATTTCTTCTACATGATGGCAATGTATTACCCAGATAATTACACTCTCTTCCAAACAGAAGGGAGAAAAACGAGGAGTGTCAGAGCACTGGAACCCATCCTTTTGAATCTTACACCTTTTGACAGGCATCCTTAAATTGTGCAGCTGCCTTCAGACCCACCAGGGACTTCAGCAGAGTCAGATTCCAGTGGCCAAGTCCTGATCTGGTAGATTATTTCTGGTGTCAGTAACACAGGCCCTGTAACCCAAAAGAGGGGCCCTCGTGCAGCCACCAAAATGCTGCGCATCCAGGCTTCCCTTCACCTTCTGCAGCAGGGCAGATATCTACTCTGGAAGAATATATTGCTCCCTCTGTTTCTATCCTGACAGAGTGAGGGTAGAGAAAGACATAGATTTGTGACACACGCACTGAATTAATGACTCTTCCAAAGGACAACATGCCGTAGTAAATAATCAGGGTTCTTTGGTTATTCTGAGTCTGACCATTGCTTTGGTCACTTTCAGTCAACAGTTATGACCAGTGGGTAATGACTATTTGTAATGCACCTGCGTGTCTCAAAACCCTAGTATGAAAAAAATCACAGTATCATCATGGATCATGATGCTATTAAAACTTTTGGACAAGTGTCGTTAGAGTTTGGGAAAATCATGTGTAGGAGCAGTGGTCTTTCCTTGCCTCAGTAATCTTCCTGATAATCCTACCTTGCTGCAGGCTAGGACTGGAGCCAGCTGCAGTATGATGTGTCATCAGGACCTCTATTTTTCCTACAACCACCACGTTTTTACACCTGCTTAGCTTTTGGCCAAAAAAAATACTACCAGCCTAGGCAAGTGCTATTTTACCTGAGTGGTTTTATTTTCTGCTTGATTTCATTCTCCAAAGAGAGAAGCAATTAGCTTGTGGCGAGCTGTGCTGCCTCGACACATAACGGCCTCCTGCCTTTCTTAAAGTACCTTTTTTGTTACAACAAGGCTCTGTCTTCAAACTCTCTCCCAGTGAGATTCTGTCTTCAAATCAGTCCCTCCTCAGAATGTTTTTTGAAGTGGAGGTGACAGAAAAGGGCCAAGTCATGTAGTTGTGCTAAAACAGGTGAGGCACTGAGATTCCCCAGGATTATGCAATGCTGATTTAAGACTAGCCCTTGCCATTTGGAGACCGACTCAGATAAAATGAGTTTACCGAAAGCCCTAAACATTCAGGTGTCAATGGGCTAGCAGCCCAAGTTGCCTGGAACATTTTTTACATTTTTCAGGGATAACTGATCCCTCTGGCTCCAGTATAACAAGGAAGGCTACAATAACCCCATTTAAAGCACAGCAACACAGCAAGGTGGAGGAACCAGATCTCCTAGAGAGACTGTCTGAAAACTGCCAGCCAAAGCCCATTCAGAATTCAGAAGCTAGCACCTCAGCATCTGTCTTCAGGTTGACCCTACTTATCTTACTATGTAATTCAGAAATACACGGTGTGTCCACAAGTTGGTCTAGTTAGCATTTTACAGTTAACATTTACAGTTCTGAGACATATGAGAAGCACCTTCTCTCAAAATCACATCACAAGACCCAAACCTATGTGAATCCATCACTCCTTTGACTAAAGACCCTTGGGTCCTTCCTCCTTTACACTACTCATACCACTGGAAAAGACTCAACAATTTTAATATAGATATTAATCTTCAGCATCTCTTTCAGTGGGATTACTGAGTATTTATAGTTGCAAGATAAAAGAGAGTGGGAGAGAGAGAGAACCAGTTCATTAAGGGCATACTCATCCTTTGTTGTCTCCTAAAACACAAGAGGAAACACAGCTGCATTATGTATTTTTAGTTGCAGCCCTATTCATACAATTATATGGGTGGATTTTTAAACTGTAAATTTGCTGTCAGGGATTGCATCGTGTAGTTTCTATATTTCACTGGGGTCATTCTCTGTAATATTAACCAAGTGGCAGGTGTGGGAATCAAGCAGAATGCAGAGCTTGTGGTAAGGGGACTGTAGCAGCAGCGTTTCAGAGAGAGCACCAGATGCTCTGATCTTCATGGGCCAGCTCTGACATTCAATAGACAGGAAAGTGTGTGTATCACCCCATTTCTCCCTAAGTCGAGAGCACCACTTAACAACACAGATGTGCCCAAGGACTCTGATTACTCCTGTCCTCCAGAGGGTCAGTAAGGTCACAGGAATCTTCAAATCCATCTTTATGCAATAACATTGTCATGTTACTGTGCCATATGTACTACCTATGACACATTTAAAGCTTGGTCTTATACATGAATTAGAATTTACAATGAAATATCTGATATCCTGCAACAGGTAAGCACGGCTCTGAATTTCCAGACTTAGTTTCTTGGAAAATAGTAACATTTCTAGAGTTATTCTTCCTCAGAGTTGATGAGGAAAACTAAACTACATAAGAAATATATAACTACGTAAAATTAAACTACAATAAGAAATGCAGTCTTTCCCAGAGGGCAATGTACATATGATTCTCTATTTGCTACAAATCTAAATAAAAACCAATCTTTTAATTTGAAATTTTAGAGAAACTATGCAGAATATTAATTAATCAACCTGGAACAAAGCCAAGGCACCAGAGTTTAGCATTCTGGCTCTTGTAAAAAGTAGCAAAGCATATTTTTCCTAAGACACGAGAGGTTGAGGACCTTGCAGAAGAATGTCCACATGCAAAACAAAGTACCATACTAGGGCATTTTTTCATTTGTTCCTTTGGCATAGGGAAACCAAACAAAACCAAACAAAATAAAACCAAACAACAAAGATACGCTATTAGAAACAACTGCTTCAAAACCATGCGTTTTTTTAAAATTCTTTAATTGAATCAAAATTGAGGAATAATTGGAATTTGACAACGTAATTAATAAAACAAAAAGCTCCTTTCAAACAAGGAACTTCTGGCAGGAGAAAAAGTCCATACAGTAGCTATTTCTTATATGAGGTATATGGGAACAAGGGAATAAAAATAATTATTGAAAACATGTATTATATTTATCCAGTATATTGACAGAATACACTGTTCAAATACAGAGGAAAAAAAAAAGCCTAGCATTTAAATTCCAAGCATTTTAAAATTATTACAGGTCCCACTTTAGTAGTGTAACATATTGCCCAATCATGGTCCTATTTACTCTCATATATTTTCTGCTCTTGTTAACACACACATACGCACCAGAATTCTTAATTTTACAAAGTAGAGCTCTCTTTTTTCTTTTTCTTTTTTTTTTTTTTTTCTTTTTTTTTTGGTTGGTTTTGTTGGCTACTTTATAAAGAAAATCAGTTCCTTGATATTGGTTTTAAAAGTGAGAAATTTTCTTGAATAAGTCATATTTTGGAAATGAACATTGAAGTCCTAGTATGTTCCTTCAGGAGAATTTTTTTTTTCTTTTTTTAATGTGAAAGAAATCAGTAATCTTCTCCACCTCCTCCTTTCCTTTTCCCTTTGAGGTTTTCATACCTGTATTGTAGAATTTCAAGCTGAACAGCAAAATTGAGTTCATATCTCAATATTTAGTTGAGCTCCAGTTCTGAAATGCAAAGATGGACTAACAATAACATTTCCTCATCAAGATTTATGAAAATTAATAATTACAATTTTGCGATTGACTTTTTCAAATCACAATAATGCACACTGGGAAAAGCCAGTGAGAAAGTCAGGATTTCTATCTTCAAAAAAAGGCCTTGACAACATGAAGGGAATGAGGCATGGGTTCACTGAGTAAACAATAATAAGCAAAAAAAATTGAAACACTGCTCGTTAGAGGGCTCATTCTAATCACCATACACAATGAGTCAAGTTTCTTTCAGAAAAAAGTACTGCACACTCATGATACGGAAGTCTGAATCATAATGCATCCTTATAAGAAGGTTCAAAACAAAGTGCCCTGGTTGTGACATTCCTAACATTTAAGCTCTTGATTTCAAAACCTTCCTATTATTTTTAAGTGCTTGCCATTTGTTATATGTCTGCTTACTTGTTCATAGCTTGGTTAAAAGGTAAGTTACTGGTTTGACATCATGATCCCTGATTTTCATTTCTTCTGGTTTGGGATGACTAAAGTTCTCTCAAACTGCACAACTGAAAGCAGTGGCTATTTTTAAAATTGTTCTCCTTTTACATAGACATGCTGTTAGTGCAACCACCAATTATATACATTCCCCATCATTGTAAGAATGTGTAAGATTACATAATACAAAAAGGATTATTAAGAGAGACAAAATTAGTATACTAATGACTCAATTTGACAGTTTCATTATGTATAATGTGGATAAAACTGATGGAAAACTCCTTTTAAATTACTCCTGCCGTGTTCTGAACAAGACCACTAAACCAACCTAGAATAAACTAGCTTATGTTCTTTTTTAATAAATTTATCATAATGGTGTATATGTACACAGCCATATATTTTTCTTTTAATACCAAATGTTCAGGACAGTATTTTGATCTAATTATATTTCATCTAATTATAGTTCATCATGGTTAAAATATCAAATTTAATGGTATGTCACGGATTAACAGAATAATTTGATTTCTACACTGTTAATTAGAAGTTACATTTACATGATTATGGAAAGTTATATATGAATTACAAAATTAATACTTAATGTTTAAAAAACCCCTTCTGCCTGTGTTTAAGAGGATGTATAGAAGAGTTAAATTTTTTTAAAAAATATATTTAGGCATTTAAGGTCAACTAATGAGTTTCTTGGGGAACTATCCTCTACTATAGACATTATTAAAGCAAAAAACAAGTTAATAAGAAATTAGCCATTTGTGGATAACAAGCTCAAACATAAACTTGGAACATCCTAGGGATTCTCCAGCTAATTAGCTCCTTTGTCTTTCTCTTCCAGTACACATCCACTGGCACTGAGACAGGAATCTCCCCCGTCCCCTAGGTGCACCTACACTGCAGTCTGGACTGAAGCAGGAGTGTCTGGATGTGTGCTGCACAGACCTGCTTCCAGGCTGCTGTGGTGCAAAACCACACGTATCCCATCCCACCATCATCTTAGAAGTAAGAAGGCTTCCACATTTAAAGAAGAAAGATGTATTTGGGATTTCCTAGGACAGACAAGCAAACACAACCATTCCAACCCACAAAGAAAAAGATGCTAGTAACTTCATGAAAATAGACTATTCTGGCCTGCTGGAGACCCACAGCAGATGAGTTTCTTGTGTCTAGTCAGCTGAAAATGTGTCTATCCTGGTTGGAGAGATAAGTTATTCCATGGTGCAGGGCTATCTGACGTGCTGCTCTGCTGTTATGTCTGCCCTCAGTATTTGGCCAGGAGAAGATTTTTCATCACTAGCTTCTGAGCTGGAAAAATTATCAGCTCTCCTAGCTTAAATACACTTTCCATGCCAGAAAGAGTGAGCATGTCAACAACAAAATGTTGACAGTCACTTTGCAGGCTGCAGTCAGTCATGGGGGCAGAGGCATATGACACCATGTACTCTGCAGAAACATGCAAAATGCCAAAGAGATCCAGTATTCAGCTGTAGGGACAAGCAGGGATTTAATTCCTTTCCAGTGACATAATCATCAGCCCTGTTTGCAGTCAGTATAGGAAGCAAAAAAGTCCAGCAATTATTACAGTGGGTGAAGAAAGCCAGAAAAGGAAAGAAAGTATATTTTATGCATTCTTATTTCTTAATGTATGGAAGGTTAAGCTTCTGTGGTATGTGATAGCCCACTGTCATGTGAGAGAGACACACTATGTAGCTGACTATAAGAAAATACCTCATTGTGGGAATGGTTTGGTTTTGGATCATTTTAGAGTACTTTAAGACATCACAAAAGCAATTTTTTCTCTTTTTCTGCTTCTATCAAGATTTTACAGTAATATCAGTTACTTGTGCACAAATGCAGAAGGGTTATAGATATGCAAAGGAAATTTAAATACAAAGTTCTGCAAATCAAGGAAGGACACAACTGGACCACTGGTCATGACCTTCTTCTGAGTTTAAGACCTCAGATTAACAACCCAGTATAAATGACATCAAAAGAATAAGAGATACATTAAGTTTCCTAGTCCTTTTATTTCCCTTTCTATTTTTTTTAACAAAGAACAAAAAAATACAGAATATTTCACGTTTGTATTCAATGTCAATAGAAAGAGAAAAGTCACTTTAATCAGGATGATGTGCTTTTATTTCTTTTCCTATTGCACTGGACTTCTCTGAATTCGTTCCCAGAAAGAAAACTCAAGAACAAGCAAGATGAAAATGTAATACAGTTAAAAAATTAAAAATGAGGAGTCATCTTGTTTGGGTCTTAATAGTATAAAATCAGAGTCCTTCAAATAGTACTGATTCAAACACACTATCACTCTGGGAAAGCTTGGCACTATATTACACTTTCAGAAATCTTATGATGATAGGAAAACAGGCAACAGGTGGAAAATATGTAAATAAGACTTTTCATCATGTAGTGACTGAACCAAATATCAAAGCCTGGATAGGGCTAATTAGCTACTAAGGCAGCTGTTGAAAATTTGTTCTACCTGAGAATCTCAAAGGGATGCCTGCACTGCAGTCATGCTGGGAGACCAGCTCCTATCACACACCAGATCACATACAGGAGAGCCGCCACCGCAGAGAGCCTGCTGTCTTCCCATGTTTTCACCAGAGGTGGGACCTATCTCAGATCACAGACGCCATGTGCAATGGTCAGAGAGAGGTCCATCATCACAGTTTAGTTACTGGTATAGGGGATATTACAGTCTCAAACTGGGTTTACTGGCTGGTTGTATGTTAAAACTCCCTCTTGTGCCACAGGTTCTCTTGAGAAAGTAGCAAACATTATGCAGCCATCACTAGCAGATTTCAAATCTGATTTCTTTTCTTCTGCCTCTCAATCCAGCCTCAAACTCTGCTTGCTAGATTATATTTAGCCATTTGGAACCTACTGGTCCACCCAGCCATACAAGCTATTTTGAACCAAAAGACTCACTGCCTTTTCCTTCAAGATGACACCCTGCCCTTTTTCTGGCATCCTCAAAGCCTTTTAACTCTTTTCCTTGCTATGCATGTTCATGTTTATGCCACAGAGAAGGGTGCCCACCCCAGGTCTTCGCCACAGGACCACAAATGTTTCTGTGCAGACGAAGGACACTCTCTTCCCATAGCTGTGGTGGTCATCCTGCTGCTCTACAAGGCTGAGCAGAGGGGATGGGAGCACACTTTGGGCACCTGAGGGTTTAGATGCTCTGCAAACACATAAGAACTAGGAGGTCTGAGAAGAAAGAAACAAGTAAGAAATGATTCATACAGTGTGTTGTTGGAAAATATCTGTCTTCATATGGATACTTTTTTTTTGCGGTAATCCTTAAGGACAGTGAGCACAGGCATGGCTTACTGCTCTGTACTTGCTCTGTCCCACACACCATTTGTAAGTGCTACAACAGGCACGAAGGTACGTCAGGACACATCTCTGAATTATAAATATAAGCATCATTGTAGTTCCACTCACAAACACTCCATTTTTCAATTTAGTCAAACTTAAAAACTTAATACAAGATGAGATTCTCCCAAAAACTTATAAAGAAGCCTATACATCTTGCCCCAGATTTTACTTATACATAGAGTTACCGTCACTGATGCTGCAGAAGCTGTGATTAATTGTTCATATTATAGACTAAATCTTTAGATTTCAAGGTCTTCCAAAAGCAAGGCAGAGGTTTTATGTTTAGTGAGAGCAATGTTCTGATGATGGGACAATACTCATCTTACCACACTGGGAAGGGGACCTGCAGCACTCTCTTATTTACCCCCACTGTAACAAGCCAATTCTGTAGAGTGACTAACTCTGTTAGAAAAGGCAAACAGACAGTTCTCTTATTTTAGATGTAGGAAATACTTGAAGAGTCCTTGAGGTGGATATGGTAAATTTTGGGGGGGTATTCTCACGCTTTTCTTTAAAATCTTTTTTAAAGCTTGTGTTCTTTGTTTCAGAAATCATTATAACTTGGTTTAATTATGACATGATTTACAGTAAAATTAATTTGTTCCAGTTACTGGTCACATGTTCAACTGGCAGGTGCGAAAGCTAATAGATGAAAGAGTTTTATGAAATACTGTCTGTCTTATCAGAGAGAATCCTGTGGTTTCAATCATATTAAAAAATGACAGGAGCTCTTAGCCATTTCTAGTACAGAAATCTCCCTCCTACTAGTGGAATAGTGTCCTTTTTAACTGAGTATTTGGACACTCTCTGTCCCATTAGGTATCTTATGTCTCCTTATAAATAGTTGTGAATACCATATTTTGAAAAACAAAAATGCACAGATATAGAGAAGGAAGGTAAATAAATTCAGTAACTCAGCTAGATGAAAAACTAATTTGCTCCACTGTGGATTCTACATGAATGTACTGAGTAATGAGTTTTAATGATATAAAAGTCTAAAAATTTGTATTCCAATTTATACACTGAAAATACTTAAAAATAAAGATATTTTTAAAATTAGTAATAAAAATTGGAGTAGCAAAAGTTCAACATCTTGCCAAAATTCTATATCTGTAGAATATAATATATGCCTGTACAAAAATTGCTTTATATATGTAAAAAAATGAAAAGACTGAAATATGAGGCCAAACATTTAACCTCATGTAAGGGTGTTCACACTGGTAGAGCCAATGGACATGCTCCTATGAAAATCAAAGTTGTTATAACGTTCTGAATACATGATTTTAAAAAAAAGAGGACTATTTTTATAAGTTAAGAAAGGTTCCTCCTTCCCCCTGTTCATATACTACAGTGAACATTGTAAAATGATTTGGTAATCAGTGAAATAATTAAACTAAAATATAAAGCTTATTAAAAAAAAAAAAAGAGGTTCTGGAATAGAGCAATCAATTGTAATAGTTTCTGCAATATTTTTTATGTATTTTATTATTAATAACATAGTTATTTCTCTGAAAAAGTAATAGTTTCTTAGGTGGCCGGATCTTGCACTTTGGCCACAACAACCCCCTGCAGCGCTACAGGCTGCGGACAGAGTGGCTGGTGACCAGTCAGCTGGAAAGGGATCTGGGAATTTGGATTGACAGGAAGCTGAACATGAGCCAGCAGTGTGCCCAGGTGGCCAAGAAGGCCAATGGCATCCTGGCCTGGATCAGGAACAGTGTGGCCAGCAGGAGCAGGGAAGTGATTCTGCCCCTGTACTCAGTGCTGGTGAGGCCACACCTGGAGTGCTGTGTCCAGTTCTGGGCCTCTCAGTTCAGGAAGGATATTGAGATGCTGGAGCAGGTCCAGAGAAGAGCAACCAGGCTGGTGAAGGAACTTGAGCACAAGTCCTATGAGGAAAGGCTGAGGGAGCCAGGGTTGTTTAGTCTGGAGAAGAGGAGGCTCAGGGGAGACCTCATCACTCTCTACAACTCCCTGAAAGGAGGTTGTAGCAGGTGGGGATCAGTCTCTTCTCCCAGGCAATCAGCAGCAGGACAAGAGGGCACGGGCTTAAGCTCTGTCATGGGAGGTTTAGGTTGGATATTAGAAAGAAGTTCTTTACAGAGAGAGTGATCAGGCATTGGAATGGCCTGACCAGAGAGGTGGTGGATTCACAGTCCCTAGAGGTTTTTAAGATGAGGCTGGATGTGGCACTGAGTGTCATGATCTGGTAATCACAGTGTGGCTGGATCAAGGGTTGGACTTGATGATCTCGGAGGTCTCTTCCAACCCAGTTAATTCTATGATTAAGTCATATACTATTAAACATAGATCTACTTTTGGAAAAATAAGTGAATATAGTAGAGAAATATCCTGTATATGAAAGAAATTCAGAGATGATACTGCAAGTTATGCCATGATTTTATGAATTTCTATCACTAGGAAAATTATTTGAATTATGGGATACTGATTATTTTTGGAATCTCTCCTTATTTAAATTATTTTCAAGTCATATTTCTTCAGAAAGTCTCCTATAGCAGAAAAGCTTTTTTCTCAATTAACTGGAAATAAATAAGATGGTTTACTTTTGTAGAGGGCAGTAAGAAATAAAGCCAGAATCCTTGCACATCATAAAGGTGAATTCAGGCTCAGTGTAGATATAAAGAGCTTTGCAATATGACTATTCATACCTAAAATTAGACTATGTCAGAAGTAAAATTCAAGTGCCAATCACTTTCTCAAAAAAAAAAAAAAAAAGAAAAAAAAAAAAAAAAAAAAAAAAAAAAAAAAAAAAAGAGTCAAAATCTAAGCTTTGTTTTGTTTGTCATGGTCACAGCTAGAGATTTATGTTTCTACCTCTCCTTTATCCCGTTCCACCTTTATCCCCTCAACCACATGCATACACCCCAATCCTACTCCCCCACCCGATTTTCTACTTTTATTTAAAAATAAAAGATAGAACCTTCAGAAAACCACGAGAGAAATGCCAGTACCGAGTTCCAATAAAAAGTAAAACGTGCTGACACAGATTTTAAGGTCAGGAGGAAAAATATGATAATTTAGTCTGACCTTTTTCAAAACACGGAGCACAGAAAATTTGGAGGTAATACTCGCAATAAGTTATTCTTACTAAGTTTACATTTTTTGCTCAATGACAGCTTAGGTTTTCTTCACTAGTTTTACTTTTAGTAGGATTTTTCCAAGGTTATCTGGTGATGTTTTAAAGAAAAACATGAAGGTAACAAGAGAAAAAAGGATTTCTTAGTTTCAAATATGCTGACTGTGTCCTACACAAGGTCATTTGACTGCCTATCTCAGATACAGACTCTCCCATTTCCTGTAAGCAATCCACAGGACAGCATTCTTTTCAATGAAAAGGTGAAAATGTGCATTAGGACACCCTTCATGCCAAATACAGAGGACAAGAGATCTCTTTCATTCCTTTGAATGCTCAGTATATTCCAAATAATTGCAAAAATATAGAGAGAGCTACATTTATTTATAAACTTAGAAAAAACCCCTTTCACTATATAATTTTTGAAAAGCTGGAGCTCAGTCAAATGTCACAGGCATGACCAATTATATTTTAAGAAAAATATATTTGGGTGATGGGTTTGGATTTAACTTTTTTAGTTATTCAGCTCTGGAAGTTTCAGTTTTCACAGGCATTAAAAATATTCAAGTATTTTGCTTTTTAACCATTAACATGATTGTGGAGTTTTTCTTCAAAATTAAAAAGCGAAACCATTTTCCTTGAACTTTCCAGGTACCTTACAGCAACAGGCTGGAACTTTCAGTTCAGGGATGTTTCCAGAAATTTATAAGCCCATCAAAACCTCATGTTGACTCCTCACAGTTATAAAAAATAACTAAGGTAGTTAGAAGTGCCTCCGTGATGATATTTGTATGGCAGGTGTCACCAAGTGGTGCTATCACATAGAGTGTTCCAGTTTTCTGTGTACATACAAACGTTTAGCTTCGGCTATGCCAGGCCCTATGCAAAAGGATTTATCTTGTTCCAGCAGCTTTTCACGAGGAACTAAGGAGTTTCTTAATTACAGGGTCACTTTTTATTGCAAAGCTGACACAGAAGAATGAGGTAGGAGCTTTGGACTGTGTCTCCCAGAGACTGTGCTGGATGTTTTTTGCCCAGGAGAGGTATATATTCATTCAGGAACAAGTTACACCCAGGATAGATCTCGATTATCTGTCATTCAGTTGTTTTCAGCTAGGGCTGCAACTGCAAGGCTCCAAATAGTTGTAACTCTTCATAAACAACAGTCACATTAGTGTGCATTCTCCCTGTCTGCTTACATGTGCAAGAGCTGCATGCTTTATGCCCATGACATGCAATATAAAGTTTGAGAGGACTTGAATTAATTAAAAAAGGTAGTCATAATCTGTTAGGTATATTATGAAATCTTTAGAGTGACAATGCAAAATCATTCTGCAGAAATCCCAAGACTTCCACACAAATGAACTCAGTTGATAACATTTATTGACAGAACAGTGGTATAATCTCATTAATATTTGCAAATTTCAATTACAGGGAGGGCATGAGACTGTTAAGTAGTCACAGTTTTCCATTATGATTGGAACAAATATCAATTTATTAATTCATCATCTAATTTTGAAAAGGTGAAAGTGTGATGCTGCTAAGAATGATATATGATGAAGTAGATTATTTTTGCATAGATGTTGTGACATTGAAATTCTGGGTTGAATTCTGGGAGAGAGAAAAGCATAAGAAAGCATAGGTCATTCTTCATATAAATGAAAAATTGAGATGGATCACTGTAGCATTATGAAAGCAAGTAATACAGTATTCTGTTACTCAAGACTTGAATCAGTTGGATAACAATCACAATTGCAGTTCACAAAAAGAGGAATAACTCGATGTGTATTTCCCAAGAGGAAGAAAAGGCAATGAAATTACAATTTGATTCTTTTTTTTTTTCCATTTTCAGCAAAGATATCCCCAAATGAGAAAATGGACTACTAATCAAGTAGAATAGTTTGACACCAGGACTATCTTCATAAGGAGCCCAATCAAAACTTTCAAAAGAGTATTCTGACCATCAAAAGACATAGGGATTTTGTGATATATCTTTACATCTTCTATACAACTGTAAGCTTATAGACATTAACAATTTGTTGACTAAATTATTGGTTTATTTGTAGATTATTTCCTTCTGGTTTGTTTTGTAAATTATATAAACCATTATCATTACTTTCTTAATTGCATTATTTGGAACATATTTGCACCAAAAGGCTCCTGTGGAGAATCAGAACCATTGTCTACCTTCACTAACAACCAGAAAGTCACTCAGTTCATATGGAGGCAATGCTTTTAGACAAGGACAAGGATAAAATAAACCCTCTGAAGCAAACCCTGCGCCCTGCTTCTACTCAAAAGAGCAGAACTGGTGTGTTATGCATCACACATCTAACACAAAAGCAGCCATTCAGTCCCAGAAAGAATAGCTTGCAGATGTCACTTCCAGGCACAGTTTGCTGTCAATCTAAAAATAAGATACACAATCCTAAAAGGTGCCAAGGAAGGGTTCTAGAAACTCTTTGCTAACTAGAAAAGGACTGGACACTTGGCAGAGTTAATAAACCTTTTCTAATAGAGGCTAGATGAGAAGTTGCTAAATATTCTTGCTAGAGCCTGCTGGAGCATTCATAAAAGACTGTGACTTATCTGGGCAGCCAAAGAATCTTTTTTTCTCACAGTCCAGATACAGGGCACGCTGTAAGATTTCAGTTTAGCTGCCATCCTAGGCTTTTTACTTCATTCTGCTCCTGGAAGTGAAACACATCTGTTTTGGCATTCTTCATTAGATGTGACAAAAAAAAAAAAGAAAGGTTGGAACCACAGCCTCATCACCTATCATGGAAGATGACACTCTGTCTCATCAGGGTGCACAGTCTGAATGGATCTGGACTCATAGTTCCTCGAAGGGAAGATGAATATATTTGATGGCAGCTGGTAGAACAAGGAATATATTGAGCTCATGCTTCCTTTCCCTCTGGCTCAGAAAGACCTCCTCCCAAAGGAGAACAGCTCCAGTCAAGCTGAGTAAGAAGATGTGCTGTGAATTGGGAACTGTTTTCAGCTTTTCAAAATCTGATTTCAGTACAGAGAACACAGAATACTTATTGTACCCCTAAAGCTGAAAGCAAGAGGTGGTTCAGATAAATTGGAAAAGGTACACTTGCTCAAGGCCTTGTTAAAAACTACCTCTGGGTAGCCTTTATCCCTAACGATCAGGCAGAACAGATGGCTAACGGGTTTCAATCTGGTCCCATTCCATGGCTAGATGCCCACTGCAATCTGCAGTTTGGAAAGAGTCTGAGGGTAGGGTCACATCGGAGGAGGTAGGTGGTAGAGGACCAGAGTAAAGGCCCAATGAGTTGAGCTGGACAAGCAAGTATCATCAGATTCAATTTTGCAATAGGAGAGGCCACAGCAGAAGAAGAAGCTGTGAAACACAGGCTAGGGGCCATGAAGATCACTACGTGATGAGAACCAGTAACAATACAAGTAGATCACTAGGAGAAGTAGCAGTAATAAGCTAAATATGAAATACTTACATAAATCTTTCTAAAGGCAAAGAGGTGGTAATCTTATTTTTTCTTTATATGAATGTAAGAGAATAGATTAAGGAATGCCATTGGTTGGAAAAACAGACCTGTATCTTTCACCTTGCCTACTTCCAGATTATAAAAGGATCATTTCCTATATAGGTTTCAAAATAATCCCGTGTATTTGAATAGGTAGTCAACTACAAAACCAACAATGCAGAACAGTTAATTCACATGCAAATATTAACAATCACAGTAACACAGAAATCATATAGTTAGCACTGTAGGACCAGATACTCAGATAACGAAAACTAAAATAACTGCTGGTATCTATAAATTCAGAGATTCTTACCCTGCATTTTTATAAATTTCAGCCTGCATATCAGTGTGCTATTAACTGAACTGAGCTTAAAATTCTGTGTGCAGTCTTTAAGATAATTTTTGAAAAGGGTAGCCTTCTGAGGATAGTTATTTAAAATTCAGAGGGCTGCCCAGAATATCAGAGTAAGTTCAGCATTAGTGTAATTTTTCAACCTGACCCCAGAGGCCTACGAACTAAAATGCCAGCAGATTAAAATGCTTTTTAAGAACCATACTGCACTAAGTGAATGTATGACAGAGTTATACTTTGAGTTATAAGCAGACAGTATCACATTGGAGGTGGCAGCTGAAACAGTCAGGCTAGGACAGTTTTGAAGCATGTGTCAAACAGCTGCAGGACCAGGCTAATTGAGAGGTCTCCATCACAGTAAGAGCAGCTTCAAGGTTAGCTTGGGAAGTGGGGTCAGAGTCAGACCTGCCCCCTGCTGAAAGCAGTCAAGAGGAAGGTACAATTTTGTCCAGAGTAACATCTGTTTTTTCACAGTTTATAGGAAGCTATTGGCAGCAATACCACATTGTCACCAAATGTGTCATGATCTTTCTCCCCGAATGTCTCAGCCTAACATCTGTTCAAAGTACCTTTATAAACTAGACTGAAATATTTAATAGGCAATTTATCACCATAAATTATGATGTTTTGATACTGAGGCAGCATGCAAAGTGATTTACAAAGCTAGATCATAATTGTGGAGCTTTTTCCAAGAAACAGGCTGGATGAAAAAGCCTCAGCTTTGAAAGAAAGACACCCCAAGAAATCTCAAACTTGTGGTACGTTCTGTGTCTGACCCAGATTTGAGAGTGGCTACTAGTTCACTATCCATTAGCAGCTGCATGGTATGAATTCCTCTCCTTCTGGACTGCATGACTTGTATTCATCAGCTGAGAGCTACCATCCCTGCAGACCAAACTGAAGATAAAGGCAGAAGCACTAGAGGAGTTACAGCAGGATGCAAGGAGAAGGATGCTCTTTAGATCATGAATTACAGTTGCAGATAGTAGACATGCTTCAGACACACCAAAGAAGCTCCAGGCCAGCTTTAGATCTACTTGCTTAACTATTCCTTTTTAAGTATCACTGATAAATAAGTTAAACTTCTTTAGAACACACTCAGGTCTCCTTAATCATTACCTGCTATACCAACTGAAAAAATGTATTAGTATTTAGGTAAGAGTATGTACAATATATATTTAAGAATAAATTAGAAATCAATATGCAGATATATATCATGAATAATCATGTAGTATCATAATCTTTCTCAATTTTTTACCAGGAATCTTTCAATATATATTACTACCCTATTGTTTCTAAATATATTTGTGGAGTTACATGCTAGGTGAAATTTTCCAAGCATGAAGAATTTTAGGGGACTCAGTGATTTCACTAAAGCAAAGTAAGTGACTTATATATATCACCTCAACTTCCAAACCAAAGCTAAGCTAAAACTCCTGATATGCTTCATTAAGTTTCAATTTTCTAAAAAAATCTTCACTTTCTTAGTCAAGCCAAATAGCTCATACTGAATAATAAAACTGATATTTGACTATTGCTGATTTATCAGATTCAGATCCTTTTTTTTAGGTTGGGTTCATTCAAGTTCATTATATATGTGCTTATGCTACAGTTAAATCAGACTCCTTGAAACTCCCTTGAGAGATATCATAAAGGCATCACTTAGAGAAAGAAATGGCTAAAAAATTTAGATTTGTTATTTCTCTCAATTTGAAGCCTACAAAAGTAATAAATAAATGCAGCTTGCTGGAGCCCAAACTGAAAGCAATCTCGAGAGAAGGCACTGGGACCTCATGACTTTCCCCCTGAGATTCAGGCTTACCACACACTTGGAGTCACAGCATTTGGAGGCAATTATTTTACCACTGATGAGAAATTATTAGCTCTCTGCTAGTTATCTTTCCCCCAAGAGCACTGTAATTTACCTATGTAACCCATGAACCACAAAACTGGTACTGAAGGATTATGATGAGAACTAGAATCTCTCATAGGCAACATTTCAATTTACCCACAACCAGATTAATAGTCACTATTTTTGAAGTTATGCTATCTTGCATCAGTGAAAGAATAGAAGATGAATAGATGTTGCAAAAGATACACAGTGATGGTAAATACCAAGAAACAAAAACTTAAGAACCACTATAAATTAAATGTATTTTTCCCCCACAACTAAGTCAAATACTGTTTTTCTTATGCAATTAGTCCACAATCATATAATTACTTATTAGAACTGTATCCTGCTATCTTGTGTAAACATAATTTTCAGTTAGCTAAAAAGTCTGTATTTTAAAGCAGAAAGAAGCTTGATTTCTGAGACCACACCTTAAAATGTTTGTCCTTTTTTTTTTCCTGACACACGGAATAGTCAGTATTCTAGCAAATACAGATTCTTGTCTCCATTTGCATTCTTGACAAAAATTAGTAATGTATCTTTGAAAAGAAGTGCTTGTACTCTCACTTTTTTATACCTCTGAAAAAACAGATTTTTCAATACTTTGTAAATTTCTGATAACAAATGCACTGTAAACAGATAATAATTTTCCTATCACAATAATTTTGGTCTAAGATGAAACCCAGCAATCTGAGAAACGTAACTATAAATAATGCAGAACACCATTTCCTAAAACATTTTACCACATTCAAATCTTCCACTGCTTTCATAACATTATTATTGCATATACCACAGTTAATGACTGTTACAAACAAACATTAAACCCCTTGTTCACTATTTGCAAAAATATCATGCTGGGCTGTAACAGCACCACTTAAACGAGTTAAGTTCATTCCTAACACGAAAAACAAATAAACTATGCCTACGTATTTGGAGCCAAACTGAACTAAATAATACTAGGAGTATATCTATAGAAATGAATTAAATAGTGGTAGGGCATGGATTCATGCCCTGGAACTACTTTTTGTCTAAAACATAAAATCTCAGGGCAGTCTCTGACACTTTTTTGATCTTGGGTACTTGACTAGCTGTCTCCCTAGGGTTTCCTGGGCACAGCTAGGGCAGTACAGCCTAGGGATTATTCCCAAGGGGTAGACTGGATGCAGCCTGTGCTTCGGAGGCTAAGGGAGCTTAACCATATGGAAGTGGCCATGCTTAGCTGGCCTTCAGGCTAGAGAGAGGCCTTACATTGATCAATTTACTTATAAAAATTATAGGTAAGGAGCAGAAATGTAATAGAAAAAAAAAAAACCCACCAAACATGTAAGCAACAAACATTCCCAAATACTCTCCTAACAGTAAACGTTCCCAATTAATCTCTCATTATTACTAGGATAAAAGAGACAAACCCTGACAAATCTGTTCTCTTGTGTCCCTGGGGGATAAACAGACGTGAGTGGCCAGCTTCTGTCTACCACCATGCTGGGGATTTACACTGTATCTCCGTGCTGTGCTTTCCATATTGACCCAGTGCACTGGTGCTAATACACAGCCGAGTCTAGAGGCAAGCTGTCTCGTCCATAAGCACTGCTTACTGATCCATGTCAAGTCATATAAACAACACATATTCAACTTGAGGTGGTAAAAAATGGGACTAAGAAAATTAGATTTTTTTTTTCCAGCTGCACACTAAGTTTTTGCCTACATTTTAATTCTACTTTCTGAGCCTATATATTGTTCAGTCAGCAGGACTTTTCCTGTTATTTTTGTTAAAAAGACACACCTGATTTCTCCCTCACTACTTTCTTAAGCTATGACAAAGAGACACTTCCTTTCCTCTTTCTTTCCCTTCTCACCGAATGTCTTCCTCAGTGCATTCAGGAATAAAATAATCAACCTTCTACTAAGCAAGTATCTTTCCAAGAAAGCACCTGGAATACTTCCAATACTTCCACTTCATCCATTAGACTAAAATCATGATTTACCCAGTATTGTGTCTGCTCTGAAATGGGGCAAGAATTATTCTTCTCATCGGGAAAAACATTTTGAGTTTTTGAAATTCTTTTTTGGAAGTTGAAAAGGAAGTTTAAAATCTTCAAAGTTTAGGAAGAAAAAGATTTTAATCTGGGACAAATCAAGAAACTTGTGTCAATATTCTGGGGACTTCTTTCAATTTCTTATTTTCTATTTTTACCAAAAAATCACCGTATAGATTAAGAAGAAATGGAAAATATCTTTTAATTAATATACGATCCCAGTGCACAAAAATATATGAAAATATGTCTTTTCTACAGACAGCTCTGTTTTCAATAAACTTATATGTCTGAAAAATCTAAATTTCAAAGAAATTTCAACCAGCTACAAGTTTTTTCCTGAGAGCTGACCAAAATAACCGAAATATCTTCAAAAAAAAGATTTTCATAATAAAAAGTTTTGTTCCATTCTGAAGTGACAGAAGAAAAACTGATTTTTTTAAATGTAATGCACAATATTTTCAAGGTGATGAATACTAAAGAGACATTAATCAGGTATATTTACTTTTTGTGAAAGAGAAAATTGTTTGAAAATTTAGAAACTATTTTTATCCCTTTTTCTTATTTCTCCTCTTTTCCTCATTGCCATTCTTTACTGCTTCCCCAAAAAGAAAAAAAAAAAAAAAAGAATAGCACAAAAGAAAATAAAAATTACACACATCAATAAAAAACTTATATGCTATTTGGTTCTGAAACAAACAAACAAAAAATTTCTAGTTTGCTTTGTTAAAGAAGAAGAAAAATGACAAATCTGAATGACAGACCTTTTCAATACATTTACATTTTTGTTAAAGAAAATAATTTCTGTTCAAGGATAATTCTCATAAGTAAAGCTTCTGCCGCGAAATTTATACTTTGTTGTTTCTTACTATAAAGTTGTGTAAGGCGAACACTGTAAGTCCAATATATTTGGTAGGAAAGAATTGTTTGATTCATGTTCTACCTCACCAGTAGCCAGAGAACAGTCCTGAAGAAACTGCTGGGAAAGCAACCACAGAAATGACACGTTTTTAGGCACATCAGAATGAAGGTCTGAGTTTCCATTAACTGCAGTTGCACAGTTCAGCTTTTTGAAGCCCACGTTTTTGGCTATATCTGAAGGAAGTGAACTTCATTCTTAGTTCAGACGACTGAATACAGTATCTGAAGGAGTAGCAGTCAGCTGTAACCAGGGTTTTTTCATATGCAAACTGAGAACTTCTAATCCTAGGACAAATTTTTCACTAATTCTCCTCAAATCTTCTTTTCCTCTGAGTGAAACCTCTGTGGTTGGTAAAAAGCTTATCAGTCATATTTTCTTTTGCAGAATTATTTTCCAAAAAGATTATATTAGATTATTTTATACAGATTGTGCATCACCACTCAGGAATGTAATTTTCCACCAAAAGACAAATAAAGACATGTTGTTTGACTGTACTGATGGATTCTCCACTGAGAGACTTTTTTCCTACTGAAAATCTGGTTTACTTTACATTTGAGATTAATCCTTTTACAACAGGCAGGAATGTGAAATTATCAAGAGGAAGGACTTGCTGCCACCTCTGACATTATTTATACTTATACGGCACTTACAAAGGTGAGGACATACAGCAGCAAATTGTCTAACATATTTTTTCCCTAATCTTACTTCTGACATCATGCCAAAGTTAGCTCCACTCAGTCCATTCAACTGTCTTTTCAGCCTCAAAAATTCTTATGAAAAAATGTTATATCTATTTACTGTATTTTAAAAAAATGCTCTAATAAATTCTCCACTTCTCTACTGTCATTTTCCATTTTCCTAAAAGCTTCACATTACATTCACTGACAATCTTTCCTGTTTCTCCAAAGTAAGACTAGTTGCTTTTTCCAGTCTTAACAGGAAGATCTTAACTGTGATTGTAGATGACACTAGACAAATAGCTGGCAAAATATCTTTCAGATTCATGGTTTTTAGGACATATTGTAGCACTGGCTTCAGATACTGAAGTGCAGGCTCATTTCATTTTCTTCCTTTTCAGGATTTGGCTACTTTTTTTTTTTTTTTTTTCTTCTTTGACAGCACTGGCTATTATTTATAGCCTTGGGTTTAAAAAATTCTACAGGAGAACCATTAGACCCTGCTGTTTTACCTTCAGGAAACAGTTTAACCACTCTCAGCTATTTATTGTGCTTTTATATCTTCCTTTGTAACTTCATGGTCATACGGGAAGACCAACCAGCTAATCCCTGCTGGGATAAGGAACTCAGGCAGTAATAAAGCAGAGAATTATACAGATTTTGATATTAAAAGAGAAAAATTATAAATGTATGCACATGTATACACCCAGATAAATGTGTATACAAATGCACACAAAATCTGTTAGGGCCATCTGGATTTGCAACATAGGAAATGGTTATTTTCCAGCTTTAGCCTTCTTTTGATGTTCCCTTTCTATTGGTATGTCAGCTTTAGTTACTTCTCCCATGGCCAGGACATGTTAGGTAACTCAAATTTCATAATTTTATTTTTAACCTCAATTGCCCTTATTTTACGTTTTTCTTTTGTTTTAGGCATCTTTCATAAGAGTGCATTTTTTCCTCCCTTGAAAAAAACCCAACGAAACACATCCTAATATATTTTTTACTTCATGTTGCTATATCTCTACCATTTCCAACTTTGTTTCTAGGTTCATTCCGGGTTTTGCCAAACTCAGCTGTGCCTGTATACCTGGAAAAAAATCATGCCTTCTATAATAGTAAGAGGAAAAATAGAAACCAACCTGTCTGCACAGAATTCAGGATGCAGTGTAAATCCATTTCCATTGATGTAAACTGACTTGTCTCCCATGAGATGCCAGTTTTCTAATGCTGTCATCATAGTAGCAATGTCAGGTTGCAGAGGAAGGTTTTGATGTAGGTTGAAAGTCCATCAGCTAGTGAAGAAAGTTTACATGCTGCTGAGCAAGCTTAAGTACCTGTTGTAGAGGACAAATTCCTTATTTGTTGTTTCACTTTCCACTTAATTCTACATAGGCTTAATTCATAAATATTAATATTATATTTGCATAATGCCAAAGAAAAAGTGTGCATATGTATGTATTATAAATTGGTTTATTAAGGACTTTTACCAATAATTTTTGGTATTCACATATATTTTTTATTAATTTGTGCTGTTATGTAAAATCCCATCATCCCTTGATAGACTTTGAATATGTGTCTGATACAGTCTAAAAATTGTATTTATGACAGTTCTTTGGGGACTCCAGCAAATGTGTACAGTCAAGATTGTTCAAGCCATTATAATGCAAGGCTGCATTACAGTGATTTGAATGGATAAAAGTTCTTTAATTTCCAAAAAGAAATTAATTGATAGACACTGTTCTGTAACGTATTAGGACAAATGTGTTACTTTAATCTCCCAGACAGAGAGCTGTATTTTAAGCAACACTGTTGCAAAAAATACGATCCATAAGGACTATGGGGGTTAGTGTACAAAAAGTACAAGAATTACCTATTTATTTGTTTATTTATTTATTATTGCAAAACATTCTCTATCAACTCAGCTACCTTAAAAAGCTTTAAACATGCTTGGGGATATGTAACAGTTTAAACATGTGGGAATGCCTTCAATTTGACTTCTTGAAAAATGTCTGAATCTTAAAGAATTGGCTAATAAAGTCTTATCTTTTGCACTGTTAGTGCATGGTATTATATATAAAGTTCATTTTGTAGTACTCCTTCATTATAAACTTCAACATTTACATCTTATCTTAGTTCTTTTCAACAAGAAATATGAAAGAGTACAGCTGTGCAACTCTTTTTAAACAGTAAATAGCTTGCAGTACTTCTAAAGTATATAAAACTTAAAAAAAAAAAAAGGCAGAAATATTTAAAGCTTTTCCCCTGGACGTTAAATGTAAAGTTGTCTAATAATGAAAACATTTTATAAACACTTGAATAAACTTGGAAAAATTATTACTTTTCATGGTCATTGATCACGAAAGCATCTTTGTTCAACAAAATGTGATTAGGTCCCTTTGAGGTCAACACATGCCTAAGAACTAATATTTATTTAAGGGTTTTGCTGATGTGAATCTTTCTGCAATTACCATTTCATCTGATTGTGTTAACAATGCACAGTAATGCTTGTTTGTTCAGGAAGAAATTTTGTGCTTACAGACTTGTAATACTTAAGAGAGAGAGCAAGAGAGAGAGAGCGATTGTGTAGTTAACACAGTATTTATGCAACAGGACAGAAGTACTCTTAAGTGTTATTGCTGAGTTGGGCAAGCCAAGAGCATAAATAACATAGAAAAACACAGTCTTGGTAGTAAATGGTGTCTGGCCATTTTCCTTAAAATATTTTCCTTAAAAGATTGAAAGCTCTGTTCTTACTATTTTTTGTTTAATTTACATGCATTTGTGTTCTGAACCCAAACTGAACTAAACTAGTTTTTCTTGCATATCCACCTTTTTTTCATTTCACCATATCATTTCAGTCCTTTTCTAGGGAAGATCATACTATCAAGGAAATGTCCGGACTGCAGTAAGAGGAAATTGAACACACAGATACACACACAAAAAAACAAAGCACAGTTGAGACTAGACATAGTCCAGTGATTGATATTTTAAGTTGCACGTGACACTCTTTTCTTGTTCTGTTGCACTGCATTTAGATATTGTATGGCTCTCCAGACATGCTATGCATAATTTTACATACCATCTGCTTTACATGCCATGTTCCATATGTACAATGTATAACCTAAACCCAATATTTTGATTGATTTGAGCGACAGTGGAGGCTTTTGTTCTTAAATTGTTGAATAGAAGAATATAGTTCTAAATAAATTATCTGGTGAATGTGCTTGAGGATTAACAAACAATAAAATTTATGTTGAAAATGTTTTTAAAGGTGTAATAATGTCAAAATTCAGGTGACTTTCGAGAACCCCACTAATATTGCTTCCTAGATTCAAATACCAAGAGATTTGTAAATACTGCCTATCATTCACTTAACAGCCATAGCAATGCAAGGGCATAAACATGTTTCAGAGTCAGACAAGGGACAGCAAAACTATTCTTGAAATAGTAACCCAAATAAAGATGAATACCACTTATTCCTCAAAACAGGACAAGGTTTATAAAGATGCTAAAAGTGAGTAATGGCTATTCAAAATCATGTCCTGGAGTTTCCTGGTACTTCATTACCTGGCTTCATTCAACCCAGCTTTAAATGCTAAAATCTTATATAGCCTTCAGTCACAGGTGAGCCTTAAAAACCTAAATTTCTATTTTGAAGATGATGTCCACAAGAACATTCTTCAGATGGAGAATAAGTATTGAAACACCAAAATAAAATAAAAAAAAAAAAAAAGAATTTCAAACAATGGCTCTCAGACAGCCCCAAAGATTTATTCAAATATACATCCTCAATTTTAGAACTGCCGACTTTCTTCATCCAAGAAAGCAAAGAGCATTATGCATTGCTTTGGACACTAAAAAAAGAACCATCACTCCCCTCTCCTCCCTCCCCCCACCACAAAAAAAGCACCCACAATTCATAGTATGGAAATTATTGCCATATTTTTCACAACTGAGTTCAAATGGAAGTATTATCAACCAAAATAGGTTGTGGTAAAATAGGTTTGTGTTAGCAAAATAGGTTTGTGTTAGCAAACAGTAGATAGAGTGTAAAATACAGGAAGCTACAAAGTAGCGTGAACAAAATTTTTCTCCATGCAATGTCTCATAAAATATCTACCCTTCACTTCCATATATGGCACCTGATAAAAGAAACGTTTAAATTCATAGGAAAATTGGAAAGAAACCTGTAATATGACATCTAAAGAATGAAGTGTTTGTCTTGCCTTTGTACTTGCAAGGAGAGAAGAGATAATCAGTGAAGCATTTGTCCATTTTGTAGGGGGTTTTCTCCCACTGTAACATGAACAACTTAATCTGTTCACAGTTAAGTATTAGTGACATATTCAGTTCACTTCAATGACAATTCTACCAGATGCCTACTAATAAAGCTGAACAAGAGGTGCAGCACCTCAAATTTTTTTTTATACTTGCCTATTAACACAAACTTGTGCTTAAAAGGGAACCATTACTGAGAAAGGTCATATTTCTTCTTGTATTGGGTTTTGGTAGTGGCAGGGAACACAGGGGTGCTTTCTATGAGAAGCTGCCAGAAGCTTCCTCTGTGTCCAACAGGGCCAATGCCAGCCAGCTCCAAGACCTGCTGCTGGCCAAGGCAGGTGGACCATCAGCAATGGTGGTAGCACCTCTGGGATAACAGATTTAAGAAGGGAGAAAAAAAGCCCTGAGCAATAGAAACTGCTGTCAAAGAGAAGAGTGAGAATATGTGAGAGCAACAGCTCTGCAGACACCAAGGTCAGTGAAGAAGGAGGGGGAGGGGGTGCTCCAGGTGCCAGAGCAGAGATTTCCCTGCAGCCCGTGGTGCAGATCATGGTGAGACAGCTGTGCCCCTGCAGCCTGTGGAGGTCCATGATGGAGCACAGATCCACCTGTAGTCTATGGAGGACCCCATGCCAGAGCAGGTAGATGCTCAAAGGAGGCTGTGACCCCATGAGAAGCCCATGCTGGAGCAAGCTCTTGGCAGGACCTGTGCCAAGGTCTCTCTCCTGTGGAGAGAGGAGGAGTAGCATCCCCCTGTGGGGGACCCACACTGGAACAGTGTGTACCTGAAGGAGCACACCTTGTGTATGGGACCCACATTGAAGCAACTCACGAAGAACTGCAGGCCGTGGGAAAGACTCATTGGAGAAATTCATGAAGGACTATTTCCCACGGGATGAACACCACATTGAAGCAGGGGAAGACTGTGAGGAGTCCTACTCCTGAGACAGGAGGGGCAGAGACAGTATATGATAAACTGACCACAACTTTTATTCCCTGTCTCCCCTGCACCAATGGGGGAGAGAAGGTAGAGAATTAGTGTGAAGTTAAGCCTGGGAAGAAGAGGAGTGGAGTGAGGTTGAGGGGGGAGTGGGTAGGGGAAAGGTGGCTGTCTAAGATTTATCTTTTATTTCTTGTTATTCTACTCTGCTAATGAATTGAACAAATTTTACCAAGTTAAGTCTGCTTTGCATGTGAAATAACCCCTGAATGATCCCCCTGTCCTTGTCTCAAACCATGAGCTTTTTGATACATTTTCTTTCCCCTGTTCACCTGAGGAGGAGAATGATAGCATGGCTTTGGTGAGTTCCTGGCAACCAGCCAGTATCACCCCAACACAACTATAATGTAATAATCACATTCTTTAGGTAGCATATTTCTGATACTTGACAAGTTTTTTTACCACATTTAGCACTTTGGGGGTTCTTTCAACACTTAGATTTGAAAAAAATTAAGAATCGCATTTTCTTTTTTTATGGCATCCCAAGCAATTGACAGTGGTTAGTCAGGTTACAGGACTAAGACTAGCTTTTGCCATTTGAATATCAATACTTTTATTTGGTGCTTCATTATAATACTGACTACTCCCAATCTAAGTACTGCACTGAACAGAGGATGTTCTGTGAACTAGAACTTCCATTTGCTAATGGATTTTTCTTTTTTGCACAAAATCTTCTTTGTAGTCCATATGAATATGGGCATTTTAATTATTAATCAGAAGCATTCTTTCTTATTTGTATCTGTGCTGTGAAAGAGTTCTTAAAAATGGGATAAAAAATTAATGTACATTTAGATTTTTCTTCTCTCTAGAGGGAGGGTGTTCATGAGTTAAATGCTTATGCAACACCTTTCCTTACAAACTGTACTACATTTCTCTTGTTACTTCTCTATTGAGCCCTTCTGGGCCTGATCGCAGGCCACTGAAGTCAATGGGAGCCCATCTAATTGTCTCAGTGGTCTCCTTCTGCTTTCAACTTTTTAGTGAGAACAAAGATAAACAGCATTGGAAAAGTATAAGGCATTAAGTACTACTTTATAATTTGTCTGTGGGTAAAGCAATGGGCTTTAGTCCATCTTGATATCACACACATTAAGAAATCATTCCAGTATTTCACCAGTGCAAAGTGGCAATGAAAATCTAAAAGATATTTCGGACACAGTGCTGCTAAAGCTCTTCAGTTAAAAACCCTGCTTTTAAAAATGAAGCTTCTTTTATACATCTCTCTCCACCATCTTTTATACATCTGTCTCACCTCACCATCCATCCCTATGCCTTCTGCCCATTCCCTTTCACTCTGTACTGACCAGAACCGTTTTCCTCTGAAGTCAATTGAGAGTTTTGCCATTGACTTCAACGGGGGAGTTATCATACCCAGGATGCAAAACACACCGAGAAGAGATCATTGTCAAAATACACATAGTAAAAGTAAGAAAAAAAAATATTTCAATGATTTACCGAGGTCCACCTAAAAATCTCCAGGAACTGTGAGCTTTAATACGTGTTTCCCACAAATCGCAGCAAGCAGTCTAGGAGAACAAAAAGCCCCTTGCCCGGTGTCCCTGGCATTTGGTACCCGGAGCTGAGCTCCTGCCTGAGCGGAGTTAGCCGTGCGCAAACCCGAGCCGAGTAGAGCCACCCGCTAATTGACAGCAAACATTTTGCAAACATTACTCTTCCCTAAGGGACGAGCGTTTTGCCACCGGAGCCCACTGCAGAGCAGGAGGAGGGAGCATGCAGGACGAGGAGAGGGCAGGGGAGCCGCGGGCACCCTCTCGTACTGGCCAGGGCTCCGCTCTCCTCCCCACGCCCCGGCGCGCAGCACCTGGGTGCTCC
Source organism: Pyrocephalus nanus (assembly GCA_038380795.1). NCBI lineage: Eukaryota > Metazoa > Chordata > Aves > Passeriformes > Tyrannidae > Pyrocephalus > Pyrocephalus nanus. Next base: position 48,390,713 of record CM076260.1, read on the forward strand.
TCTCCGCAGGTGAAGCGTCCGCCGGAGCTCCCTCTCTGTCCGATCGGTGACGCCGCGCCTCCCGAAACACCGGACCGCGCCGGCAGTCCCCAGGGACGTGACCAAAACCGAGGTGGGGAGCAGCAGAGGACAGTCCTCGGGGCGTACCGGAGGCACTGTTCCCTTCATGCCCCGGTCCCAGCACGGCGCGGAGCGGAGCCGCCAAGGAGGGAGCCCCAAGCAAGGCAGGGCACCCTCCGCACCTTACCCGTCCCCGGGGGACCCCGGCGAGACGCGGAGCCCCGTACTCACCGCGGTGCTGCAGGCAGCAACCCGCAGCGCAGGCGAAGGGCCCCCGCCCCGGCCGGTGCCCGCTGCGGTGCACAGACCCCGTCCCTCGGTGCCCACATTCAAGCCCCGGCCGCGCAGCTAAAAGTCCTTCTGAGGAGCACCCGGCGAGCCACGCCGCCTCCTGCCTCGGATCACTGTCACCTCCCCTCCGCTCGCCCCGCGCCCCCCCCGGCGGGCGGCAGCAGTATAAAGCAGTCCCTAACCCCTCAGATCACGCATCGGCAGAGGTGCCGGTCCTCGCCGCTACTTACCGGGCATCCTTCAGAGCGGCAGGCGGGAGCGAGGGAGGAGGAGGAGTAGAGAAAGAGGGAGGGATGGAGGGAGGGAGGGTGCTCCAGGCGGGCTGCGCGGCGCGGCGCTGTGCTGCTCGGCAGCCTGGGCAGCTCGGCAGAGTGCTGCGAGTCACTGAGTGAGTGTCTCCGTGCGTGACGGCGTGTGCGTGTGTGCGCGACGCTGGACACCAGCGAGCGGAGACCCGGGCACCGAGGGGCTGCGGGGAGCGGCGGGGGAGATCAGGGGGCGCAGCCCGCGCATCGCGGTGCGAGCAGGTGCGGCCCGGCGCACCTCCGGCCCCGCGGCCCCCAGCGCCCCGCCGCCGCGGCGGGAGCTGCCGGGGAACGGGCTGGGGGAGGCGCGCATCCTCCTCTCTGGCACACGCACCGCCGGGGGAAGGGGGAGAGCGGGGGGGGGGGGAGGGGAGGGATTAAAAATAACGATAATTAAAAAAAACCCAATCACTAGGAAAGAAAAGGAAAAAAAAAAAAAAAAAGGAAAAAAACCCAAACCCACAAAACTCTGTCTCTACTTTCCAGCGAAGGTTTGAGCCCCCCGCCCTAGAGCCGCGGTATCGCGGCAGCGGCGCGCTCCCGCCGCGCCAGGGGCCGTCACCGCCCGCGGTGCAGCACCACAGCAGCTGCCGGTAGCGCCCAGCTGAGGAGCCGGAGCCTCTCCCCGCGTATGGAGGAGCCTCCCTCTTTCCCTCCCTCCCTCCTTCCCTCCCTTTTCCCCTCCTTCTTTCCCTCTCTCCCAGTCCGCTAAGGCGGGCGACGCAGCCAGGTGGTGCCGGCTCGCCCTGCGGCCGAGGGAAGGGAAGGGCAGGGCAGGGCCCTCCGCCGGCGCCGGCTCCGGCGCGGGCAGCGGCCGAGCTCCTCCAGGCGCTCGGGCGGCGCTAGGAGGCTGCAGCTGCCGGGACGCGGCTGGAGGGGGACAAGCGAGGGGCGGAGAAGCGGAGCCGGCTGTCCCCAGGAGCTGCCGGCAGGGCCCAGGAGCAGCGGCGGAGGAATGAGGCAGCAGCCGGGAGGGCCGGTCTGAGCCGGGCAGCGGTGCGGGGCCGCGCCGCACCCCTGCAAGCGCCGTTCCCCCCGCACGGCTGCTCACCTCCTGCCCTAACGGTGCATCGTTACTGACGAGTGTTTTGGGAGAGGTGGGGGAGCAAGCGGAGAAGGGAGGGAGGGCATGATTGTAAAGTCAAACGCACAGCGGGGTGGGAGGATTTGGGGGGGGAGGGGGTAAGCAACGTGCACACCAAAAAAAGCCCGTTCTGGGGAAAGATAAAAAATAGCCACAACAGCATTGAAAGTTGCTCGCTTTGTGATTTGCATTATAACGCTGCCGCTGCTGCCTGGCTTCTCCGACAGTGTGCCCAAGGAATTTGCAAGATGGGAGAGGAGGAGCTATATACTTTTCGTGTGCTTTCCCTTCCTGGCGACACTTGGCTCTTTCAATGTCTCTTTTTTTTTTTTTTTTTTTTTTTTTTTTGTTTTTTTTGTTTTTTTGTTTTTAAAAAACCCACCAACAACCCACCACCAAAAAAAAAAAAAAAACCCCCAAAACCCAACCCCCCAACGGATCACACCCTACACACCCCACTCCTTTGAGGGAGAGGTGGCTCCAGATAGCGGTTTCGGAGTTGCAGGTGGAGTTTCCTTGGGAAAGAGGTGTGTGTAGAGCACCAAAGAGGTGTGTGTAGAGCACCCCTGCGAGTGCTTTGGGCCTTCGAGTTTGGCAGCTTGGGAAGAGGAAGGAGCAGACGCTGATGTGTTCCCGGAGGAATGTCAGGTAGTGCCCGGCGGCCACGAACGGAGGCAGCACCCCAACCCGGGGAGCGGGAGAGGCCGCCGCCTGTTTTGCTTTGCTCCTCCCGCTGTGCGAGTCGAGATCAATGATTAGTGGTTCTGTTTTCGGGGAGGAAGGAAAAAAAAAAGGGGGGGGGGGGAGAAAGAAGGATAGATAAAATCTAACTTTACCAACAATTCATGCCCTGATTAAAAAAATAGCACCAAACCTTAACCCAGATTACTCAGTTAAACATATCTACTTGGAGACAGCATGGCTGTTTGCCAGACCTATGATCCATTAACCTCTTTAGCTCATTGTTGGCAGACAACAATAGCACACGATTAAATTCTTACAAGCCATTTTCTTTTCATAGTAAGCTCCCCCCTCCTACGTTGCAATTAAAAATAGGGTACCTTCAACAGTAAAAATGAGGAAGAAATAACGTAAGTTTTTAGCTACTTTGAGTTCATTTTATGGGTAAAAACCTATGCTTCAGGTAATATATGTCAAAACGTGGACAGCAGCATATTAAAAATTCTTATAACAAGGATTTTGGATAACTTTACCATCACAAATGAATTATATACTATTTAGACTGTGTACCACTCAAAGTTTTAGTTGCAGTTCTTTTTACAAAGAGAATCCAAGCAAAACCCAACATCATCAAATTAGAAGTATGAAAATAGGATATATAGAGCCCTTTTTTCTTCTGTGTGTTATAGATGTATATACACATATATGCCCTTTAATCAAAAAAATCCTGTCTGAAGTTATATATTCATACATAAATGTTTGTGCATGTGTATATATTATATATATATATAGGTGTATATATGCACCAATTATATCAATATTTCAAAATAATTAAAAAATTTAGAATAGAAAAGAAACTAGGAAAAAAATATAGCTCTCAACCACCTGCCAAGCTAGCACTTGGAGAAGAAGTCTTAGAATCATTGCTAGTCATAGAATCACTGATACAGAAAGAATTTGAAAGTTATACATTGCACCTTATTCTTTACACAAACAACTTGGAGAATAGAAATATATCCATGGAGAAAAGGAAGTGCAATGTTTTCTGATTTCTTTTTTTTTTTTTGGTACAGGACATTAGGCTGTGGTCCTAATTGCCAAAATACTTTTTTTGTAAAGTCTGCATTCAGAGAAGTTGAATCTGTCACTGCTATCTCTCTGGGAGCAGAAGATACATAACATGTGCAAAACAGGATGACTGATCCCATGAGGATCTGGGGAGAAGGAATGGGAAAGGTGATGGGAATGGGGAGTAGGCCTATCCAGATGACAACAGTGAATACAGGAAGCTGGTATGTCGCAGGGGAAGCTGGGCCTGTAAACAAGTGCCATGTCATGGGGAGAAGGCAGCATGAAAGAAGACCTTCATTCCTTTTGCCATGGTCAGGCTGTGCTGTAAAACACAGTCTACTGCTAATTAAAGATATAATTTATTAGATTGTAAGATAATGCCAACATCTTCTCAAAACCTCCACACATTGTTTATAAATCTTCTGTGGTTTAAGAAAAGTCCTTTCAAAAACATCAAACATGAGACTCTGGGAAATGCTAGAAGATGTAAGTTCATAGGACTCATCTTAAGGAAGGTTTTAGGAATGTATTTTTTGTCACCCTAACAAATTCCTCAGACATAGTCAGCTGACACTATGTTGTCCTAGCCCAAAGAGAGAAAGGCCTGAGACTCTTGATTGGCTATTTTACTGTTTTAATCTGAGCAAATGTAGTCTTGATTCCATTTCCACTAAGATCAGTAATTAGAAGTGACTGCTATATTAGCAGAATGTTTTGGTAGTGTGAGATTGCCTGACTTCAAGAGCAGACTTTAGGGATGGGAAAGACATGCAAATCTACACTGTATAGTGTTAAATTCAGGCTATATTTCCACCTGTTGTAGCAAAAGTAGTCATTAATAGCTCTAAAAATTTTATTGCTATGGTAGATAAGTTAAATATTGAAAGCAGGTATATTTTAGCTGGTTGCTTTTTCTCTCTGTTTTCTTCACTAAGTCTGAAGAGTTTTCTCCTTAAGAGCTGTCTACTGTAGTAGGGGAGAGGTATAAGGTATCACGCACACTGTTACATCTTTGCATATATTGTGTAGGATAATCACACTGATATTAGCTGATGCAAAACTGTGAAGTTCCTGACTACCCAAAATTCCCCACTTCCATGTGGTACAAAGTAAAAGGTATTTGACAGCCATAATTTTAAGGAAATACAAAGCTGAGCCCTCTGTTCTTTAATAAAGTTCTGTTTGTTTCCTTTTTATCTTTTTCTACTGCAAAGGGTATTATCCAGCAGCTTTATTGTATTCATTTTTAGTATTGTAATTTGAAGAAGTACATACCATTTATTACAAACAGGCTTTGATGAGAAATAACAAACAAGGAAGAATGGCAAGATTCAAATGCCAGCCTTTATTATATTTGCTGTATGGCTACATTGGTTTGTAATCTCATTAACTGCTTTAAACCAAGTGAGTTTTTGACACTCAAGAGGGTTTTCCAAGAGAGTCAAAATGCCACGGATTGGTATAGGATGAGTACTCTTCCTTATACAACAGTACAGAACCAAGATGGCAGCATTTTTTAAAGTAAAATTAATTTTTCACTAATTCTGAAAATTAGGGTGTTGCTTTATTTGGTAAACATCTGGTCTGTCATAAATGTATGTTTTATATAATTATATTCCAATTTTTCAAACTTGTATTCTGTTCCATGTGAAGTGTCTCATCTGCCAACTTTTTGTTAACTTATGGCAGGTTGACTTATTTTTTTGAAAAAAATTGTGCTTTTCAAGAACTTCATAAAAAGTTAATGTGTTTAAGGATCTTATAAGATTATGTAAACTCATGTGTTACAATAATAAATATAATTTTTAAGAAATCTAACCAACTCTGTTAAATTCTATCACTTCTGTTAGATTGGAACTTGCCTTCATAACCCACTAAAAACATGCTTCACTGAATCAGTAAATACTATATGTTTGAGCTGTCTGCATGTTATTGACTTTTCTGGTTTCTGCAAAGCATTACATCAGAAGTCCCTTCCCCCCATTGTTTTCATACCAGAAAAATCAATTCAAATCTTAGATATACAAAGCAACAAAGGTAATCTAACCTTGATATATTTCAGAATTTATAAAATCTCCTTGTTTGTTTAGTTGAAGCTCTGCTTTGCAGGCTTATCTTCATCACCTGAGAGTTTTACAACTCTTTCTGAATATATAAGAAAACATACTAAACAATAATAGTCTGAGAGGCAGCTTATTTAAAGTCATAGGGGAATGTGACTAGCATGTTAAAGAGAGACTTTCATTTTGGTAAAAAAAATTTCAAAGGTACTAGGCTTAGAATCAAATTCTGCCTTCAAATGTCCATGCATGATTCCCTTTAGGAAGAAAAAGGATTGCATGTAAAGATGTAACATTAATTTTAATGGAAGATCAATGGATATTTGCAGAGTTATTTGGTCACCAGCACTAGTCACCCTTTTCAGAGTTTTATGATGGTTTTGCTACTCTGTTCAGTTCCAAACTGACAAACAAGGCCTACTGACTGTTGTTTTTCGGTAAGATAAGTATTGATAAAATTACTGAGGTTTGCATATCTGAGGAACAACTCTCAGCTATTTTACTATCCATTCCACATTTCTTCCTGACACTGCCATTGTCTTATTCTGCTTTTAACTTCTTATAAGTTTACTAAGTTACCCCTCAGGTAATGGGAAAGAGACTTTTAAGTTGGCAGGATGATAAGTATTGTTTGAGTTAAGGATGACTTGGTATCTCCATGAAAATTCATTTACTTTTTTCCAGTTCATGAACATTGGGAAGTTCAGTTCATACATGCTAAATAGCAGTTTATTAGAGTTATGTGATTAAATGCATATGTTTAGCTGTTCCCCATCCAGGTAGATGCAGAAGTGGCCTGGATTTGTCTCTCCCAGTGCTGCTGCTCTTAAGCAAGAGGGTCTGTTTGTACTCTGCTCTCCATTTTTTTTTTTTTAGAGCCAAAGGTGCACTGAGAAGTAGTTCAGTTGAGTGCTGAAATGCAAGAAGTCTTCTGTGGATTTCTTGGGACTGGGGAGCTGGCAAGGATGAAGTGACAGGGATTTCAGTGGTAAAAAAATATGGGAGAAACTGGTAAGGAAAAGACTGAATTCAGATGACTAACTGCTAGGTGCAGAAAAGGAGCATTGGATGAGACAATGGATCTCTCTGTGTGGCAGTTAGATGGGAAAACTATGTGAGAAGTTTATAATTTTGGATATGCTGATAAGGCAAAAGAAGATATCAAAATACTGAAGACCATAGCTGGCTAAGTGAAAAGTCAGGTGGAAAGAAGCCAGTGAAGATGTGAAGATGAGAATGAAGTCCCAGAAGTGGGGGAGAGAGTGAGAGAACTGGAACAAGACGTAAAAGCAGAAAAGTCTGTAATAAAAATGTCAAAAAAGAAACACAAAAGTCTGTAATACTAGAGCATACTGCCATGCAGATCTTGGAAATGTACCAACCATCCCAAACCTCAGCATTTTGCTGTTATCAATAAATATCTGTGAAACCAGCTGGCAAAGTGTGCTCCTCAGTCTCCTCTGGTGCTGCTCTATACAAGGGGTACCCATCTGCTACCATTGTCAAACCTCACAGTAGCTCTACTGGCAGAAACATAACCTGCAGGTCTAACTTCCTGATCTCAGTGATGAATCTTGGCTATCAGGCTACTTTTGGAAATATTTGTGTTCATTCTTTAAAGAATAGTAAAGACATGGAAAATTAAAAGGAAAAGGAAAAGAAGAAGGAAAAGGAAGGGAAAGAAGGGGAACCTTTAATTCTGATAATAAGGTGTAGCTGTCATATATTAGGGAATATTAGAACTCAGGTTGATTTTACTAACTCTACTCAACTTCTTCCCTATTTTCCCTATTATAACACACTTTAAAATTACAAAACCATGTACTATTTTTTCTTCCATCAACACAGGAGATTATCACTGCAGAAGATGAGTCCCGATTAATGACTAAGCAGGCTTATAATGTTTTGTTTTATTTTCATTGGCCTTTGACCAGGTTAGACACTTTTAACCAATTTATTCAAACTCTGCTGAGAAAAAATGTTAATTGAATTTTTAGAGGATTTTTTCTGAAACCCGTCAATATGGCATCTGCATGCCTTGCAAATAATTATTAATTTGCTTTCACAGTGCTTCCATCATTCCCATTGTAGAGATGAGAACTGAGACATAACTAATTAAAGCATAAGTATCCACCACCTTTTGGTGTAAATGTAAATTATATAGGAATTTTCATTTTACTTTTTGAAGAGCTATTGTGTGCTCACTTCAGCTGAAAGGTGAGCACTTCTACAAATGAGACCCGGGCTTTTAAGTAGGCCATCCAAAACCAAAATCCTCATAACTTGTAGGAAGTATGTGATTGGTTAACTTTTGGTGGGTTTTCTAGCTTAACAGTAGAGTTTTCAAGCAATGCAAGGGAATAATATCCTGCTCTTCATGTCACCGTTCAAATAGTTTAAGGATGAAACATTAATTGAAATGCATACTGAAACCTCTTTCACTGTATATGCTCTAAAAATAATAATAGGGCAGTAAGAACAAAGATGATGGCATTGCTATAAAACTCATCCCACTTTATTTCCAGAGGTGATGATCAGAGGTCCTGCAGAAAAGAAAGATATTTTGACAATATATGTGCAAGCTACACCAGAACCCACCAATGATTTAGGCTAGGTTATAACTGAGAGTTGATTCTTCAAGCATAGTGAAACTATAAATCCTAGAATAATCTGCTACTTAAAAGTTTGCTGAACATTTATTGTTGAGCCAAACTGGAATAGTTTGTCTACTGTCAGAAGCACCTGCAAAATTTCCAGCTTTGAAATTAACAGCCCACTTCACTTTTGGTTCTGTCATCTCATTTCTTTGAGCACTTTAGATATTGTACTTAGAGAAGGAGAAAGGATCCAAGCAGAGCTAGAGGAGAGGGAAATTTCTTGGAACTGTGGGGGCTGGAAGCCTTTACTTCTCCCTCCACATTTTCTAACAAAAGCAATGCCAGGATAACTTTTCCTGTTTTCTGGTTTGGAACTACCCTTTCTTCCTTTACTGTCCATAACAAGAAACTTGTTTTGCTAAATTTTGTCTTCTGGGAATTTCAAGGGAACATAAAATGTTACTTTCATATTAATTTTCAAAGGCACCTGTAAGCCAAATCTTTTAGCTTACGGACTGATTGCTATACAATAGGGGGCTCCTTTTTCTTGCTAAAAACCACGGGTGAGGGGGACTTCTATTTGTGTGAGGTTTTGTAAAAATCACCAAGTGACTATTTTCTCTGAATTGATATCTTGTTGGTTAAGATCTTTTTAGCCAGGAATTGCTTTGCTGGACCAAGATAAACAAGCACCTGATCTGTAATCCAAAACCAGGTTAGTTAAAGTCGGGCTTGTGAAGAATAAAGCTAAGAACCCTGGTTTTTTTCACTGTGTCTGTAAGCACTAGTGGTTTTCTGAGTTACCAGTTCGTTGAAGCTACACTACAGACTACTACTCTGAACTTTGAGTGAGCCAGGTGCCTACTTGAATCCACATATCTTGTTCACACTGGAGAGATGCTGCAGAGATGAGGCCTTTGCTCTTCTCTACAGAATTCAAAAAATTCATCATGCATATCTTGACACTGTCTCCTTGCTGATTTGTTTTCCTCCTTGAACTGTCAATACACAAGCAGCTCTGGACAATGGAAGAGGCTGAATTTCTTTAGCTCAAACTCTAGGTTTTTGGAAAAATAACAGTAAATATGTACAAGCATGTGTTCAATAATGTATTTCAAGGGCTACCAGAGAGCATGACTGTTTACATTTACTTACATATTTAACAGATTTTTTTTTCTTTAACAAATCCAAACACTCATAGTCACATGCCTAGTAAATTTATATTTCATGATACATGTAGCTGGCAGAACTAGAGAGAAATAAGTGGCACCTATATTTCAGGTGGCATCCTATAAAGTGTACAAAGTGCTTCTAGATGCCGTATTTAGAAGCTGGTATACAAATTAATTTTAATCTTTTGGGTTTATCTTTGGAAATCTGATCTTTTGTTCAGTTTTTCTTGAAGAGGCACACATTACTTAATAGATGAGTTCAGTCTCTATACATTTAGGTGTTACAGAAAGAACCATATACTACCCTTCGAGAATCACTTAGAAGCACTGATGCCCCTGGAATCTTCCTGGTGAGAATGAAAGTGACATGTCATGTATCTCATCCTGGCCCAGGCATAAGGCAAATAATCCCATTCATAATGGGATTAGCTCTACCAATATCTCTTTAAAAAGTTTTCTTCCTAAGTAATATAACTGGAAAAACACTCTCAGGTTTGCTTGGTGTAATGGCTAGAAGCCTTTTTAATTTTCACTTTGGGACGTTTATGTCCATCTAAAATGTTCTCTGTGTCAGTATTATGATTTAATGAGTTCTTCTTACTTTTATTTATCCTCTGACATATTTACGGAGATCAATTGCCACCCTCTCTGCCTAATTTGTTTATATATTTTCCCACCAGAAAAACAGTTTCAGGGACATCCTCAAAATTGGTCCTTTTCTTCTGTTTTCTTCTATAACCTTCTCTCTGCCTCTTCTCTTTCAAGGTTTCCATTCCTGACCAGAAATCTCAATGCTGTATTGCAGCAGAGGTTTAACCAGGGCCTACTACAATGACACCAGTGCTTGCCTTTCTCTGACAGATTCACCTTTTGCAATACATTTTCAGTATCTTTTTGCAATTTTTGTGCTGCATCATACTGTCAGTTCATTCATTCAGAGACTGACTATCACATCCCATTTCTACAAAACATTTCCATCTGATAAGTCTCAAGCACATCAGAGAACTTTTTGTTATTCGCTCCATGTACATGACCTTGTATTTCAATCTATTCCTATTTCTGTTCATCTGCATCTTTTGGTATTAATTTCTGATCTCCTCTCTCCTACCTGCCATAGGCATAGTATCAGCAAACTTTATCATTATGGATCTGAAGCTGTGCCTCATTGAAAACAACAAACCAGATGAGTTCCAAGATCGTATTCTGAGGAACTTGACTTAATATTACTTCCTGAAACATTTGTGTGCTGCTATCCATAAAAATGCATCATTGCCAATTTTACAATTTCTACATTAATTGTAATCCTTTTTCAAGATATATTAGTAGTATATCAAGTGCTACTATATCAAATATATCTAGCCAGGGAGTTAATAGAAAAATTCACTACTTCATCTGGGGAAAAAAGTTACATTGTCAAAGAAATACATGGATAATGAAAAATCTCGTAATAGTTCTCCAAGAGAGAAGAAATGGTTATCACATTGTTTTTATTGCCATGAGAATGCTTTTTCCGCTGTTAAAAAAACCCAACACACATAACAAACACACACACACACACACACACAAAAATCCCCAACCAAAAAACAATAAACCACCAAACCTATTTATGGCTACTTAAATATTCAGACACAACAAAACTTATTATTTTGATGCTGGAATAGGTAAATACTAAATGATACATGGGGATTCTATGAAATCAAGGTGATCCTTTCTAGTTTTCTGTCTGCACATGTCTGTAGCTTTCTCAGAAACTTACATTTTGAGCTGAACTTTTCAGAGGTAGGTGAATCCAGGTTCTTTCACTAAAATCCCAGGATGATTCTCTCACTGAGAAGATCAATTAACAGTAATAAGTAAGGCACTTTTTGAAAAAGTAACCAAATCAAAACATGTCTCACATGATAAAAGAGAATAGTCTGGGAAATTAATTTCCCTAGGTATTTAACAGAAAGACCGATTGACTTTTGCCTTGTTTTGAAGAGCTCTAAAGCAGCGCTGTCACAAAGAATAATAATAAAAAAAAACAGACCTAGAATTCCATCCAAGAATTAGTCTACAGTGTACAGTCATATCATAAATATTCTCTGAAGTCCTGTAAGCAGGATTACTGTGGTAAAAAGAGATTATAAAATCACAGAATATGTTGAGTTGGAAGGGACCCACAAGAATCTTTTAGTCCAACTCCTGGCTGTGCACAGGGCCACCCCCAAGAATCCCACCATGTGCCCAAGAGTACTGTCCAAAAGCTTCTTGAACTCTTTACCATCAAATCTTTTTACCAGTTAAATATACATCTCAGAATGCACTTTTCATATAATAAAAGGTATATGTTGATTCATACCCATTTCCATTGTGTGTTATGTCAATGTAATTCATATATCAGTATTTCTTTTCTGCCTGTTCATATATATTGCATAGACTTTGAAATGGATTATTAAAACATTATGCTTTGTATAATTTCTTTTGTATGTAGCTGTGTGAACTGCCAGCACTACCAAATCTTTTTGGAGGTGTTGTTTTTCCCACAGCCCAAGTGCTCTTTTGTAGCTTTATATATATATTTCCCACAGAGAAACAAATGTTCTCATATTCAGCTTAAATAAGCCTTTTAGCAGGCATAAGTTTTGCTTATTCTTGTCAGAGCAAAATTAGATATTAATCCAATGCCAAACAGAGTTTACAAGAAAGTAATTCAGACACCAGATTGCAAAGTGCTTTTAAGTACTGCTATACTATTTCCATATAGAGATTGGTCTCTTAACATTCTGAAGGAGAAGAGCTATAGAATGTAGAGTGAAAGTGTGGAGAATATTTCTTCCCTGTAAATTTATTATGGTGAATTGGCATAAAGGATGACAAATAGGTCTTTTTTTTTTTTCATCCACACAATGCTTCCCATTAAAACGTGAATATTTTCCATATGAGCATCAAGAGTAACATATTTAATTACACAAAACCCATGTGTCATGTGTTAAGAATGTAATATGTAGGGCAATAGAAAATGTAATGTGCATTACTGAATAAAGTGTTAAGGGGGCCTACACTTTAAAAACCAAGCCTCTGTGGTGTTTGAACTTATTGAATAAGAGAATATTTTTTCTTCTAAAAGGTGGAAAAGTTACATAAAGACTTTGTCTTGAGCTTTTCTTCTATTATGTAAGATTGAATTTATTGCCGACACTACAAATTAGACATTGGTATGCTGAAATATCCATACCTAATATTTAAAAATAATATGGTCTATGTAAAATAATAGTATATAATGATACTTTGTTGATTATATATATAGACTGCTCATTGTTGATTGTGTATACAGACTGTTCATTGTTCTCAATAAGCATATAAAATATTCACACATATTAATAAGCACATAGTAACATATATCAATTGAAACCTTCACTGAATTTGATGGAAAAAAATGGATATAATTTTAACCTTATTTATTCCAATGCCTTATCTAGAAGCTTGCTATGAAACTTCATAATTTACCATCTCACTTGTAAAGAAAAGTGGTAGTCATTATCTCCTTTGGTAAAAAAAAGCTCTATAAACACCTTTGAGTTGACAAATTATAGTAAAAGCCCACATTTTTTCATGCTTTATGTAGTTACAGATATTTGATATCTTTATTTGGTATCTATCTTTTATCAACAAGACTAATAGAAATAGAGTCAAAATATAGGGAAGATTTCAATAGGTAAAGCGTGGTTAATACTGTTAAATATAGAATTTTCTTATTTGATTTCACTAAGTTTGATACTACTGTGTTTACATCCAGTAGGAAGTGAAAATTCCTATACATAATGCAACAAAACTAAATATCTATGAACTTTAAAATAAATGTACTATTGAAAAAAACCCAAACAAATAAATTAAATGTGCTCATCTGCAGTTTGTGTACTTTTGCATGATAGCATTTCCATATATTTCATTTTTTTTGCTTACTTTATATATCAAAGAATAAGAAAATATAATTGTTTACTTGGTAGGTTAGCTGGCTTTCTTCTTTACCTAAGCAGAAATTTTTGTAAAGGGTACTAAGACTTCAAAAACATACCTACTTGTGGGTTAGTGAGCTCACTGAAGACCCACTGAAGAGGCACTAAAGAGATCATCTTAGGCCATTTTTTTTGTACTGAGAAATTTTGGTAGGATGCATGAAGCATTACTGATCTTTTGCCTTTACTGGAGAATTTTTGTCCCAGATTCATGAGTTTTTACTCTTTCAGCTTATTTCTAGCTATTTCTTATATTTTGTTTCACTGGCAAGGGAGAAACAGCTGTATGTCAGTGAGAACATCACAAGCATAGGAGCACAATTTTCATTGTTGCCTTAACCTAAACAGATGTGTTCACAGGTCTTGCTAGCAGCCCAATTTGTATCTGAAAGCATTCTTCTTTTCCATTATGATCCTTTGCTCTGCTTTGACTTTTTTAGATTAAAGAATCTCATAGCTATAATGTTCATAGGGCACTACTACTTCATTAGTAGTTACATTAAATGAAACCAAAGCTAACAAGACAGCACTTGCAAACCAAGTGTCATTTAAAATTTTTTTTCACTCCTTGCATGCACAAAATTGCACATAATTTAAAGAACCTGTCTTAAATGTACACAAGCACCTGAGAACCTGTCTTGCAAGTACAGAAGCACCTGAAATGTTTTATTTTATAGAATAAAATTATATTTTCTCAAAGAATCAAGCTGTTAGAAAGCTTTGCCATCCATCAAAATCCATTGGCACAGAAGTTTATTTGAGTGGAAGATTTGGCATAACAAAAATAAGCTAACTTATTAGGTCTAAAGCCCTTGTTTTCTTTTATCAGTTATTTCGCCTTCTTTGCAGAAAACAACCTTTTTCTATTTTACTGTTCAAGGTCTTATATTTAAAGTGCTTTGTCATGCATGTCTGCTATAAGAACCCTGTTTTGAGTGCTGACCCTTTGTAGTTCATAAATCTTTTGGATTTATGCTATAATTTTATTTGAAGTCATCACACAAATTGATATATTTTGGCTTAATGCAATTTAATAATACCAATCCTTTAGATCACTAGTTCTTATTCACTTCTTTTGTGTGTCCACATCATCTTTTAGTGCCTACATTTAATGATTTTCACTGGATCTAAGTATATTAAGTGAATGTACTACTACATAACAGCAGGGGTCTATCTGAATGCTTTAGCAATATCTCTTTAAAAAGCAGGCATCAGATTCATGTCATGAAACTGCAGACAGCATTTGAGGTCAAGCCAGTGTTTGAAGGTCAGAAAAATGGGAGTTAGAAACCCAAGGGGAATGGGATAACCCAGCCCACCTATCCATGTGGAGCCACACAGTCAGGAAGGTGTGAGTGCCAAGGGAAATAGTCAGGTGTGAATGACTGTGAATGAAGTTTGCTCATCTAAAAGAACTGCTGATGACACCACATGAGTAGGGTGCTCTTCATTGCATGGGATATTCCTGTTGTTATGAGAGGGTTGTGTGTGTTGTCCAGTGCCCGTGAGGCTGAGGGGAAACCCTGCCAGCAGGATGAGGGCTTGAGTGGGTGAGCTGAAGCACTTGAACAGCCAGACGTGAGGATGGTTTCACAGCCTAACAAGGCCCTGTTCATCTGAGAGAGGCCATCAGACAGCACCTGAGAGAGAAATTCTGCATTTATGATCCATACAACAGGAGGGTGGTTTTATCCTCAACATTTCTTGACAAGTTAACAACTAATATTGAATGGTTTTATCCTGTATAATTAGCATAAAGAATGAAGTGTAATAATTCAGTGGTGTGTAGTGCTACAGTGAGATATATTAGGCTTAGGCAGCAATGGCACTGTGGAAAGTCACTGATACCCTTGAATACACAACAGCTACCTAACCCCACATGTTGATAAGCCCATGTAGCTGCTGCTAGATCAAACAAATCAGAAAATTTTCTTTTTCAGCCTGAATAGAATTGCAATATTCTCTGAAAAATTTTAGGATTTTTACTTTTATTCTAAATAATAATATTTCTTCCTGACTGTTAAAAATGGTTCATCTATAATGTTTACTTTGTGTCATATAATGCCCTTTTACATCTCTTACTTCGTATCTGTTTGTTCCTGTAATATTTAGTACAATCATATGAAAGTATGATAGTAACACAACAATCAAGGCAGTAAGCAAGCTTTTGAAACATAGTGACAGGCATAATAAATACTTATTTTTCATATTACAGCATGTATGTCTTCTTGAAATAATTATATACAGTTTTCACCAAAGATGTGATATGCTGCTGAAATAAGTCCACTAAGGCTTATTGTAAATGTTATTTTTGTGGCTTGCTTCCTTATGCTTTTGTCATTTTATCCTTGATTTATAAAGAGGTTCATGGATAGTCATAATTATTTTAAGAGGGCAGCAGGAAAAGTGTTCTTTCAACATGTCTATAAATCTTCACTTACGTTCTACAGAGAACTCTGCTCTCTATGTCTGCTTAACGGTGTAAGAGGAGTGTAGCATAATGCCTTAAGTTGTCAGAGATTCCGTAATCTTTATAATATGAGATCAAAACTGGAGACAATTTCATTGTAATAGTCCTGGCAGCAAAGAAAAAAAAGATACCAATTCAGCTGGCACACTGACATGATAGCAAGTATGGTAAATAGCTGCTTTTCAGAATAAGAAAACACTGTTGCTCCTGATGAAATCCACAGCAGACAGCACTTGGGCTATTGCTTTTCATTCTCCTAAGCAAACGTTTACATAGGACAATTTTCCTCTTTTTTTTCTCTTCTGTAAGGAACTATAGTAGCTCTGGTTGTTACATGTGGACCCAGATTTCTTGTGAAGATTAGGGACTCTTTTTAATGCAAATTTGGAAAGTTGTGTGGAGAAATATTTGTTGGGAATTTTTTAGGTGCAGCTAATTCTGCTTTGGGTAGCAGTAAAGCTAAATGATTTTTTTTTATGGTCCTTCCCCTTTTTTTTTAAAAGCTCCCTATGAGATCATGCTGGTAAGCTAACACACCTGAAAGCTATTAATCAAAACCACTTTGTTTTAAGAGCAACACAATATTTACTGCCTCTGTTTGCATAAAGTCACTTTATGGTAATTTGTAAAGAATTAGTTGTTTGTCACAGAAGAGTGGAAGGCTTAGGCAAAGTTTTAAAAAGCAAAGCCTTATTGGTAAGTCTGGAGGTGCAGAAAGGACTCCCTTGCCTTCTAAACTCCTTCTCAAGGAAGGGTTTAGGTGTGGCTGAATCCTGTCTTAACCTTGGACTGTGTTAACAGTTTGAATTTAAAGGAATTATAAATGTATAGACATATAATGTCCTGCAGGTTTTAATGATGACAAAACAGATATATTTATATAAATTAATTATTTATGAAAAATTAACAAACAGGTGAACAGATGAAAGATCTTAATCAGAATTATTTACTACACAGTGTAAAAACTAAAAATCTACTAGTAGAATATTATATAACAAAGTAATATAGTTCACTGTAGCAAAAAATTATATTAAAGCAATTGTGTTGAAGCTAGCAAAAGAAATAATTATTAAGTAGAGATTGATCTAACTCACCGTACGAGACAGAGGGCAGATCTCTCTTTCTTTAAACCCCTGCAGGATGACCATGAAGAGTTATCCCTGCTTCATGGAAGAAGCTCCACACTCTAAGGCAGTATGAAGAAGAATGTGCCATGTGGAAGTTGGACTGCACTTTTATAGTTATGAAGTGATGGACTGGTAGTCACAGATTTACAAGCTCACAGAGTAGCTTATCTGTCACATCTTGTTTCAAAAGAAGGATGTATATTCAAAATCTGGTGAACCAGGATGGTCTTATCATAATTTAACATCAAGTCAGCACCCTGGTGCCAGCAGCTGAACTTGCATGATATTTTGCATGATGGTTTGCAAGATATGCATTACTGGATTTTAGGTCTGTTCAGGATGGACTATCCTGCCATATTATTCAAGAATGGACCTGTCTATAGTTTTAGTGGCTGCTCTGTAAGATAGGGTGTTGGACAGTAAGTACTGTATTCTGAGTGCATGTAATAGAATCAGAGAATGGTTTGGATTGGAAGGGACCTTTAAGATCCTCTAGTTACAACCACCCTGACATGTCAGGGACACCTTCCATTAGAGGAGGTTGCTCAAAGCCCCATCCAATCTGGCAGTGAACACTTCAAGGGATGAGGCATCCACAGTTTCTCTGGGCAATGTGTTCCAGTGCCTCACTACCCCTACAGGAAAAAATTTTTTTCCTAACACCTCATCTAAAACTGCCCTCTTTCAGTTTAAAACTGTTGCCCCTTCTCCTATTACCATGTAAAATGTCCATCTCTCTCCTTTTCGTAAGCTCTCTTAAGGTACTGGAAGGCCATAATGAGGTTTCCCTAGAACCTTCTCTTCTCTAGGCTGAGCAACCCAGTCTTCACAGAAGAGGTGCTCCAGCTCTCTAATCATCTTTGTGGCCCTCCTCTGGACCCCCTGTAACAGATCCATGTCCTTTTTGTGCCGGGGACTCCAGAGCTGGATACAGTACTTCAGGTGGAGTCTCATGAAGGCGGAGTAGAGAAGGATAATCACCTCCCTCGACCTTCTTTGCTGCTTGTTGATGCAACATAGGATGCATCTGGCCTTCTGGGCTGCGAGAACACACTGTTGGCCAATGCCCAGCTTTTTATCCACGAGAACCCATGCCATATTAATGATATAAGAATTAAATAAAAAGAACCTGAAATATTTTACGTGTTGGATTCTGCCACACAGACATTTCATTTTGATACTTTACTTTTAAAAAAACAGATCCAAAGAATAAAAAAAATCTAGAGAAAGTTGAGAAAGATAAAAATTAGGACAGTCAGAAAAAAATAGCTGGACTGCCAAATATCTTTTTGAAGAGTTCCACTCTAAAATTTTCAGACATGGAAAAAAGTTATATATGTCTTAGTGGTTATGTAAAGAAAGCTTATATATTGTAGCATATAATCAATGTGTAGCTCTTTCTCTTTATTTTCTTTTTTTTTCCCATTAGCAATATGACTATGAAAAACTAAGTTCTGTCAAATTCTAGCCTCATCTTTTTTTTATTTATTTTTTAAGTATGAAAAACATGTAGCATAAGTATGTATCCTTCCTGAGTGAAAAATTTGCAATAAAATCTATTTTATTTGCACTGGGGTAAAATCTAGGAGTGCTCTTTAATGTCAGTTTTTCATAATGGTGCTGCAACCGAAAAAACCCACCAAATTACATATAGAAGATTTATTCTGCAGATTAAATCCCTTACTATTTTTGTTACCTCAATAAAATATAGACAAGTAATAATTTTGCTGAAGCATGACATACTTAACCTGACGGTTAAGGAAAATTTGTAGTCTTCTGGTTATTGCAATGAAATGTATTTAGAATATTCAGTATCACAGCATGAAAATTTCCTCTTTGTAAACTGAATAAGAGCCTTTCTTTACAAAAGTACCACACTCCACAATTTATTTTTATAGTAAATTTTTAACAAAAAGTATCAATAATGATTTCCTGGTATTGTGTATATATATGCAGTATATAGCTTATCTATAATTAAGAAAAGACTGTTATGACTATCAAAAAACCTAAATATATATCTAAAATCACTGAGTAAAGGGATTACTTTTGTTAGTTTTCCTCTTCTAATTTTCAAAAACTTTATGAAATCTCAGTAGAAAAAGCAACATCTGTTACAGTTCTTCTTCGTGACTGCGCAGCTTTGACGCACCAAAACACAAATGAGTTCTATCATATAAAGTACCTTTGTCAAATTAATACCTAACCCAGCTACTGCCAAGACAGGGAATTTGTCTCCAAAGACACTATCTGACTGATAGAAAAAGCAGAGAAAGAAAGAAGCACTTGACGTCAGAGCAGAGTAGAAACTTGTTTAGTGATGCCTCTTTATTTTTAATTAATAGGGATTGGTTAAATGATATTATGAATAGGTTTTTTTTCTGGTAATGTGAAAGTAGAGATTATTGGTGCCACCAACTAGAGGGACTAGAATTTCTAAGATGTAGTCAAACACATGATTGCCATTAACGTGGGAGAAGACGATTTTGTAAGACCATTGCTTCTTCTTACTAGCCTAATTTGTATTCCTGGTCCTGTAAACCCCCTCCTATTATTGTCAATGACTTAGTCAGACTTGATTACTTTTGACATTGTAAAATTGTCCTGAAGTGTTAATTAATGATTGGTGGCATTAGAAATATTCTACATGAATCTGGTTATTTTTCTGTGTTCCTTAAGAAAAATCATCACATATCTCACTGTCTCATTCAAAACCTCTCTTATATCAAACTTAATTACATTCCAACATAAAGTTTTTTTTTTATTTTCTCTGGATGCCAGCCTCACATAGAACACAGGAAACTGGATATCTCATGGATTTCAGTCAATATATTGGTCCCAAATCTTAAAAATGAAATAACAGCTTATTTTAGTCTTAGCCCTGCTGAAGACAACAGGTAGAATCAAATCTATCCACCCTAGGATTATGATGTAGCTGCCATTCAGGTTAGGACACAGCCCTTCTCGTATTCCAGATAGATGTGGCAAAGAAGTATTTGTTTATTATGGTCCAAAATCGTTACTGGAACAGGTCACTCACCAAAGTTAATGGGAATTGCATTTTTCTAAGGACTATATACATGACACATGTGCTGAACTGAGACATTTCCATCTGCTCTCAATTCTAAGTACTCAATTTCCAAAAAAAATCAAACTTCGCAATATATTTTCCTTAATTTCTATCTAAGTGATGTTTTTCTTAATTAAAAAAAATACAACCTGATTATATTTTCTATATGTGGGTAGTTGAATATATAAGCAGAAGATAAAAGCCTTGAATTCAATTATAACAGACTTTCAAAGTAAATTCAAAGAAACAAATATCATATGTCATGATGTACTTTTTTTTTTTTTTTTTTTTTTTTTTTAAAGGGACATGCCAAGCTGTTCAAATTTGGCTTTTCATTCCTCTGGTGGTAAGATAGATGCTACGTTCTCCAGCTCTCCCCTGTAAGTGATTTAGGCAAGATTACAGTGTGGTGCATTCAAAATGGAATTGACAACCAGTTCAGAGAGAGGAAGAGTGGGTTTTTAATATGAAAAATTGTCTGCTTCCTCGAATTTTACCAGTCATGTCATATTACATTAGACAGAATAATAGAACATTAGCTGTTTAATGAGACATGACTGCTAAAATGTAAAGGAGAACACACTTTCAGATTAGCTAGTCCTGTTGAAAGTGATAGCTTGCATCTAATCTGCAACTCTTGTAGATATTATGCAAACCAGCTGTTTGTGAATTCCAGTTATTTGAAAATTGGAAGAAGTGTCAGATACATTATCAGCTGCTCAAAATATTTCTCTATCTTACTTTTTGTTACTAGATAAAAAAAAAGGTTTTTGAGACACAAAATTATAAGTCATTTTCATTTAATTCTTGACATTTTTTGTTAGATTTTTTGGGCCAGAACTTCAGTTGAATTGTAAAGGGTTTTGTTGTAGTGAAGTCAGCAGAGCTTCAAACATTTGAACAATTTTAAAACTACTCTGTCTTAGAGGTGCAATGGCACAAAGTTTCACCGTATTTAACAGTGTATCAGTTAACAATGTTCGTCCAGAATTATTTTTACCTTGTTATGAGATGATGTTTCATTGCAATTGAAATATTCTATAAAAAGTCTTCAGAGAAATTTTATCAGGACAGAAGAAGGTAGAGATTTTAATTTCAGATTATTTTGAGTAAATAACCAAGTAAAGATCTGATTCTTGAACTTCGAGGTGTGAGGTGAATCATATATTCTAAGGCATGTTAGATATTCTCCTCTATACCACAACAGGTAAAAAAAGGTTTTCTTTCTTCTCCCCTCTCAACCACTTGCAAACAGGAACAAATTTCATACCCCTGATGTTTTTTGTGTGCTGTAACTCTGAATTTCAACCATATCATGCAGCAAACCAAACCAACTGTTTCAAAATCTGAACATTTCTAATAATCTGTCTTTGCAGTACTGCTGCTTGTCACAGCAAGGCTCTGTATCATGTGGGAAACCCTTAGCACTTGATCATACCCATAAGTTACATTTTGTGTCTGGAAAAGGAAAACAAAATGGTTGGCATGTTGTAATGGACCCTTAAGAACTTGGGGCTAGATTTGTCAACTTGACTGTGTTGATTAGCACTGACAAGATAAATGACGAAAATAACCCTAGCAGTGGGAATATGAGATTCATTTGCTCAGAAGAAAGAACATTAAAAACCGGAAAGCTTACATATATGGAAATGTACATCTAGAGAAAGTTAAAGATGCAAGCTTCTAATGCTATCAAATCAAACTGTTCATTATTTCCCTCACATTTAATATTTAGAAAAGTGATTCTACTTTCAAGTGCTCCAGTTTATTCAGTGTTGCCATTTTATTAAGATATGCATGTTAGGCAAACCTAACTTCCTCTGAAATTACTAGAAATAGTCAATCTCATAAACAGCAACTCTTAGAACAGAAAAAATAAAAACAAGAAAAAGATTGATTTTTGCAATGCTGATTGAAAATGTACATTTAGAAGGAAAATGGAACAGACTGAGTCTATGAACTGTTATGTATGTAGTTTTTGTGAAAGTTTCTCATTTATTATTACTGTGCAATTACAGTCTTAGATATCTATACCAACCATAATTTAGCATCAGTGTAGATGAATTGCCAATACTTGGCTTCCTCTGAGCAGAAAATGCCACATTGCTGAACTGAATTATATTATCAAGCAATGTAAAAATTTTTAGCTGTTCTGTCTTTATTTGCATCTCAGGAATCACATTGCTAAATCTTCACATAGTATTTTGAAAGAACATCCCTTTACGACTATATTTTTCCTGCGTATACTTTTTATTTAAATTGAAGTTGTCTCAACTTACATTTTTAATAGCATCAAAATCCTTTGGGTTCTTATTAGATGGAATCCAAGCACAAAATTTTCTCATCTGCTCTGCTGTACAGATCTTTGAAGGGGAAAGAAATCTCTTCTATGTTTGCAGTTGTGGTTACAGACTGATATGCTTATGTCTTTGCATTGCCAAAATGACAAAGTTTTATATAAGCAGTTGCAATTACATTCAAATGAGAGAAAAAAAAAGAGAAATTAATGTATTATTTCTTCAGATCTTGGTTTACAATTCTGCGAATATAGAACACTTAGAATTTATATTTGTAGAATGGATTTTTGTTCAAGTTCTGATAGGTGTTTTTTTGTTTGCTGTTTTTTTTTGAGTTTGTTTGTTTATTTGTGGGTTTGTGGTTTTTTCTTTGGGGGAAAAGGATTTGAGGGTTTTGCACTGATTTTAGTAGAAGCCTTTCACTGGAAACAGGTCCAGAAGTAGGACTAATGATTGAACCGTGTTTAGGACATAGGTGAGGTAGTTAAAAAGATAACTTTGTTATAAAAATATGAGTCCAAAAGATTGCATACCTGTCCTTCGTACAAGCGAGACAATTTGTTTACAGCTTCTCAATGTAGATTTCGTCCTGGATGACATTTAAATATATAGAAGCAGAATTTTGGAATTGTATTGACAAGACAGCTTATCAAAGCCAAGAGGGAAACCCATTATAGAACCTGTAGGACTTATGCTGACCAAAAATTGGCTAAATATAATGTCTAAACTAAGTGAGAGTTAGAGACAGATGTCATTTATAAAGAAAAAAGAAAAAAAAAAAAGTGATTTGGGAAAAAAAGAGTAAGAATCTTGAAGTTATTAAGCTATGTAATTGCAGTATCTCTTTTCCATCTAAGATTTCATTATAATGATGGTGATGATGATGATGACTTTTGTTATTATTATTTCCACAGGTAGATGTACACACGTTTCGATTTCATGGGACTCTATTGTAGGATTAGTAATGAAGTATGCGGTGACTTTTACGGAATGTGTATTATCATAAAACCACCATGCAATACAGACATACAGAGTCTTTCTCACTGCAGGCAACAAAATAAAACAAAAACAAAACAAAACAAAACAAAAGTCTGGGCTACGTAATTGAAGTTCCTCTTCATTATTCTGACATTAGCTAGCCTCAGGCTTTAGAATCTGCTCAATTGTAATGAATTGTTAAGGTTTTAGTTAGACGAAGGAGAAGATAATACCTCATTGTACTTTGTTGTTTGCAAGATTTTAACAAAATAACATCTGCTATCTTAGATTGCGGATGACTTAATTTTTAAACACTTGTTCCCAACCTTTAATTTTCTGCAAAACAACCACATAAATTATTAATTCATTTATATTTCCTCAAGGCGAGCTAGACTTCATAAATATTTAAGAATTTTATTGCAAAATAAACAAAAACTTCCACTTAACTTTTAATTGCAAGTCCCCTGAACCAGCAACAGCATCATCAGTAATAGGAAAGAGAAAAATTTCAGGTAGAAGCACTTTCTTATGAAAAGATTCAACCCTTTTAACTTATGGAAATTCAATATGTTTTTGAACCAAGTTTGCAAAACGTATTTCATTAACATCAAACATCAGAAAAAAAAGGTCCCCTGTTCGAATATAACCGAGTCTTCACTTGAAAATCTCCCCAGTGGTTTCCAGGAACATGAAATGCAACACACATGTACGCTTGTGTGTATGCATTCTCCAGGAATACATTTGTTGGTATTGATATGATGTGCTATCCAGTTCCAAATCTGAGTTGCTGTTTAATTCTAGCTCTGAATCGGAGAAGTGAAGGTGGTCTCAAGCTTCAGGGGTAGCCTAACTTAATTTCAGCTGCCAGCTCCTCCCCTTTACCCAAAGGAATTGCACTAATAATTATGGATCACTACATTTTCTGTTTCTCACCCCCTCACCAGAACAGTCCTCATCTCCTAGAAAAAAACAGCTCTCTGAACCCTTTGGAGTATTGCAGAGATCACAGCTAAATTGTGCTCTGAGTCCTGTGAATGCAACAAATTTAGTTATTGAGATAGATATATATATGTATACACTATTTCCTTTTTGTAAAAAGTGTGCTTTTCCATAAATTCTGTAGGTATTTTCCCCCATATTGTACATAAGAAAAATCCTATAGAACCATATTTCGGTGTTTTCATGTTTCAGTACTGTTTGAGATAAATCTAATATTTTGAAAATATTTATTAGTTGAAGGTATGTATTTAGGCATAAACATTATCTTTAGAGACTTTTTTTTTTTTTTCCAGCTCCTAAGATAAAATCAGTGAATGACCTAGTCAGGTGTTATCTCACTTCATTTAAAAAATAACTTCATGGAGAGAGTAACTATGTAAAAGTTTAGGTCATTATTCCAAAAGAAAGAAAAGAAAAAAATTATGCCATAAAATGGAAAAACAAAGGGTCAGCATTTGCATGTTTCCTCTAGAAATCTCATATTCCTCTAAAAGGTAAAACTTGATTAAAAATCCAAGTATGTGTGTAAAAGTTGAGCGTTCTAAATACTTTACACAATATGGAAGAGCTTCAGCTGTAACCACTTTTTCTGTTTGCTTTCTCTTCAAGTCTCACACAGAGCATTTTGGCTGTTGTTCCCCACAGATATGGATTCATGTTCTGACTATGCTCTCATCATTTCCAGCACTGTCCAGAACTAATTCCAAGGAAGTATGCAAAATTCAGAGATGTGAGAGTGGAGTAAGGGAGATCTAAAAGAGACTCGTGAAAGTATTCCTCCTGCCTTGCCATATGGATATTGATTTCTCTCCCTCAGGCTGAATATAATTGCCTACTCTAATTTAGCATTGATCTACCCACCCAAGTTTCTTAAAGCACTGCACAGGCATCAATTAAATTGTTCCTAATACCACCTTTGTGAAGTAGGATAGCTATAATTATTCACACTTAGAAGATGTTGAGGGGTGAAAAGTGATTCGTCCTGAGCTAGGCAGTGAAACAAGCCAGGATTAAAGTGTGAGACAATTATACCCTGCCATGTGCCCGTTATCAGATCATTCAGACTTTTTCTGAAGGCAAAATATTTGCTCATCTAATGGCTTGGAGTTCCAGTGAAACATACCTGGTTAGATAATGAGTGTACTATGACTGGTGCTGATCGTATCAGATGTGCCTATTGCCTTGACTTCTCTCCTTTGTGGAATTTTTTCAGTCTTATTTTTTGTCCTTTTTTCTTCTATCCACTCTGCTTATAAAAAAAGAGGTTTTTATTTCCTATGGTTTGACTGTTGGCACTTGACTGCTGTTTTTTTTCCTGATAAGGACCTTTATGCATTATTACATGCAAGAAATAACAGCTCTTGCTGCTGAGGATAACAAGCATGGTTCTGCTGCTCTGCTTTTTAGTGTCACTTTATTTAATAGTTCAAGAGAAATCAGCTAAGGTGCTGATGAGGAGTACAAAGTATTTCATATACACATCCAAGAGTTCAGGAAAATTTAAATTTCTAGCATATTCATTATGAAAGTCCAATACTAAAGCAACACTTGGATTAGAAAATTCTTTGAATCAGATAGTAGCAATAAACCAAAGTAAGACGGGATATCAGATTTAATTTAGATAGCTTTTCTATGCAGTATATGAGTTGTAGTCAACTAAGAGAAAAACACAAACAAAAAAATCCCCCTCCTAGCAGGCTTTCACAAGGCTTGTAGCCTGTACAAGGGCAAACGTTTACAGATATGTTAAAATGTAAGGTGGCCATGACCTTTACCCTTCTGATTCAAGCTTTATCTGAGAGAAAATCATACTGGTATTGGAAAGCGGTACAATATGTACAAACTTTAATTATCAACTAGGCTATGCTACCCAATGCTTCCATTGGGAATGTCAGTAACTCAGTACTTATTATTTGACCTCATTTTCCTACACTTCTTGTCTCGAACAATGTTAAGTCCTTGCATTTTTGGCCAAGAATTTCCTACCTCAAAGAATCCCCTCTGGGAGGCACTTAGGGCCGTAGGTTATCTTTAAACATGCTCATAATATGATCCAAGTTGCTTTAGGCTTCACTGTTAGGAAGTTCTAGGAAATTAGGGACATACAATACAAACTCCTTAGGCTGTTTTGAAACATGCATTTTTCAGCATAGGAGATGGAAGAGATGGTAATAAATTCACTCTTACTTCCTGATGAAGCAAAGTGATGGAAATTAGGCGTATTTCTTTGCTCTGTCCCTTAAAAATATGCAATGTATGTCCCACCTAAACCTCCCTTGATGTGTACAGCCTGTCAAAACTGCATTGTGAAGGAAATATCATTATTTTTTTATGCTTACCCGTCTTACAACACAGGGAATCTGTATGTCTGACATACACCAGAGAAAATATAAGATTGTCACAATCTGTCAGTATTTACTGCATTTTAAGATCTCCTGGAAACTTATCTGAGTCCTGAGTCGCACTATTACCATAAAGCTCCAGCATGAAGTGCTTAGTGAAGCAATTTCTAGGCATGGGTGCTGTTTCTCCATGCCTCCAGAATCAGCCAAAAGGAGAAGAATGCTTTTCCACTACATGCTAACTGTGTTTACACTGCCTTTTCCATTCTCTAGGCATGCAGATATAGTAGTGCCCTTACACAGATGTTGCTGTCATGCCTACCTTAGGAAACTCTACAGAGCAGGCAACCCCTAAAGTAACTGGAGTAGAAGAGTCAATATTGCACATGAATTTGTCATATGGAAATATTGCTTTTGCTGCCACTTTTCCCCTCAAATAGTAGTAAGGTTTGGGAATATATATTATAAGTGAACGAATAGCACATTTTGTTTATATGTTATTTACAAAGGGATCTCTGCCTGCAGGTGTAATAAATGGAGATAATTATCTATTGTTAATTTTCCATTTGCAGAATGAAACGGAGAGTATTATATGTATATCTATATCCATCCATTCACACAAAGAAGAATGAGTAACTAAAATCTATCAAGTACTTGGTAAAAAAGCAGCAGAGAATCTTTGGTTTTATGGTCTTGTCTGGGAGGTAAGGCAGATAATAGCTTTCTCTGATAAAAGTTTCCCAGTCAAAGAAAAGCATTTAACATCAGCAATACCTGAAGCCCATACTGTGCAACTTTAAGCATCACCTCAGTGGCAAAACAGTTGGACATATTCATAGGGGCTTTTGATAACCCCAGGACATAATGTGTGCTCTGATCATTTACAAGAAATAGGAATGCTTTTCATATGCATGACCTACCATGCATTTTAACTGCGAAGGGAATGGTACTTATCAAGATAACACTGACAGGTAGCAGAGCAACTTGAACAGTACAAGATAGAAATTCTCAGCCAGAGGGTGGCAAGAGAAAATGAAATAATGCTGACTGGTGTAAGCTGATATGTCTCCAGTTACAGCATCCTGCTTGTGTGAAATAGGACATTTGGAGTGATTTGGATTGATAATGCTGATCATTCTTACTTCCCCCCCTCACTGGAGTTCCTTTATTTTCCTTACAGTATTCTTTCGCACTGAATGCAATCATTCTTTGTGCAGGAACATTCAGGATAACTTTAAGATGAAAAAATTTAGAATAACAAACTTTTTCCTTTCCTGCTGGCAAAAGAACATGTCCCAGTTTAAATGAGACAAGGGTCTTTTGCTGAGGATGGGTTAGGAGAAAAGACCCAAACTTCTCTTTCTAAGCAATTATAAATCCAAAATTAAGAGGCTCTGATTGAAGGAAAACAAATTATGGAAAAGGGAAAATAACAGCCCTTTATTAAAAGGTATATGTGTATGAACAGAAACACGAAAAAAAACCCAAGTAAAACAACCAAACAATACTCCTATACACACAAATAACCCCTTCAAAACCAAACCAATAAACTGGCAAAAGGAAGAGTAAATAGTTCAATTTTTGCACCCTTTGGTGCAATTCCAACCACAGTCAGCAGGAGGCGCCGTCGGGTCACCAGAGATGCAGAACTTGTAATGTCCTGTACCATTCACCAGGTGGTGCTGTGGGATCCCTGGTCAGAACTTCAGCTGGTTAGGATTCGCTTCAAGCAGGGCCTGCAGCCAGCAACAGCTGAGCAGAGAGCAGCAGCAAACTCCTCTCCGACAGGAAAAAAAAAACAGGCAGTGTCTGCAGCTCGCAGCAGGTCCCGAGCCCATCGGCACACCAGCCTCTCAT
The DNA here is from genome assembly GCA_038380795.1 of Pyrocephalus nanus. Taxonomy (NCBI): domain Eukaryota; kingdom Metazoa; phylum Chordata; class Aves; order Passeriformes; family Tyrannidae; genus Pyrocephalus; species Pyrocephalus nanus. Next base: position 48,419,169 of record CM076260.1, read on the forward strand.
CTCCCCACCTCCTTCCAGCCACACAGTAGCCCCCCAGCTCCTCCCTCTCCTTGCCCTGGAGACGAGAGAAAGAGAACAAAAGGTGGAGTTCCTTAACTGCCCCGTTCACAGGAGACTAATCTTTTGGCCATTAGCCAGCCCAGCTAGCCTTTTGTGCTCTTGAGTGCTTATCTTGAGAGCCTGGGGTGGAGGGGGTGGGGGGGAAGGGAGAAAATTCTCTGCCCAGCTAGCTAAAACCATGACAGAACAATCATTAGATTGTGAATCATGTGGCCCCAGTGAAACTCTTTAAATGACAACAAGTCTTTTTCAGGCATCCTGAATCATGGTTCCCTTTATATGACTTTGTCACAGTTTGTTTTACCTTCTCCATGACCTGAATAAGCTAAACATAACTCAGAGGTGGTGCATTATCCTTAGTTTACTAGCTATTAAGTTTAAAATAAGTTATCTGTCTTACACTTTTTCGCCACCAAACAAAATAGAAACCCCAATAAGAGTCACAGAATCACAGAATATGCTGAGTTGGAAGGGACTCACAAGGATCTTTGAGTCCAACTCTTAACCTTGCACAGGACCATCCCCAAGGTGCCTGGGAGTCTTATCCAAATGCTTCTTGAACTCTGTCAGACTTGGTGCTGTGGCCACTTCCCTGGGGAGTTCCAGCACCCAAATGCCCTCTGAGTGAAGAACTTTTTCCTGATATCCAACCTAAACCTCTCCTGACACAACTTCAGGCCATTGCCTTGGGTACTGTCTCTGGTCACCATAGAGAAGAGATCAATGTCTGCCCTTCCTCTTCCCCTCATGAGGTGGTTGTAGACTGCAATGAGGTCTCCCTTCAGTCTCCTCTCCAGACTGACCAGACCAAGTGACCTTGGCAGCTTCCTCATACAGCTTCCCCTCAAGGCCCTTCACCATCTTCATTGCCATCCTTTGAATGATCTCTAAGAGCCTAATATCTTTCTAATACTGTGATGCCCAAACTGCACACAAGATTCAAGGTGAGGCTGCACCAGTCCAGAGCAGAGTGGGAAAATCATCTCCCTTGACTGGCTGATGATACTTTGCCTGATGCCCCCAAGGACATGGTTGACCCTCCTGGCTGCCAGGGCACTGCTGACCTATATTCAATTGGCCATTGACCAGGACCCCCAGGTCCCTTTCTGTGGTACTGCTTTGCAGTATCTCATTCCCTAGTCTGTACAGACATCCAAGGTTGCCCCATTCCAGGAGCTGAATCTGGCACTTTCCCTTGTTGAAGTCCATATGGTTGATGATTGCCCAGTCCTCAAATTTGTCAAGGTCTCTCTGCAGGGCCTCTCTGCCTTCGAGGGAGTCAGCAGCTCATCTCACTTTTGTATTGTCTACAAACTTGGGTAGTATCCATTCCAGTTGTGCTTCCAAGTCATTTATGAAGATATTGAAGAGCACAGGGCCTAAGATGGAGCCCTGTGGAACCCCACTGGTGACAACTAAGCAGTCTGATGTTACCCCATTCACTATCACCCTCTGTGCTCGACCCATGAGTCAGTTGCTCACCCACCACGTGATGTGTTTATCCAGCTGTGAGCTGGACATTTTGTCCAGAAGGATCCTGTGAGAGGAAATATCGAAAGCTTTACTGAAATCCCAAAAGATTACATCAGCTGGCTTCTCTTGATCAACTGGTTGGGTTACCTTGTCATAAAAGGAAATCAGGTTTGATAAGCAGAACTTTCCTCTCATGAAGCTGTGGTGGCTGTGACCAATGCCTGCGTTGTCTTTCAGCTGTTTTTCAATACTTCCTAGAATAATCTTCCCCATAACTTTACCAGGCACTGAAGTGAGACTGACAAGCCTGTAGTTTCTGGGGTCCACTTTCTTGCTCTTCTTAAAAATCGAGACAATGTTCACCAGCTTCCAGTCACCTAGATCTGAATTTTTAATATGATCTCAAGGTTGGGATTTTTTTATTGTATTTTTGGCTGTTTGTTTGGTTAGTTGGTTTGGGTTTTTGGGTTACTTTTGACAGAAAGCAAGTATTTGATAGATGTAAAGAGACAACTCCTCATAAATTTTCACTGCAGTCTTAGTGCTGTGTGATGAAAGTGTTTCACTAGGATTACTTGAAAACATCAGCAGCACATTTTGGATGTGTAGGACTATTTTTCTAAATCAAAATAGTTAGAAACTCAGCATCAACAACACCACCAGCAACCCCTTTGACAGTTATCTCAGATTTACAATTCTTTTGTTTTGATGTGAGCTACAGCAGCCCAAATCTGCCTGAGAAAATAGGTAAATTTGACCTGAACATTTTCTTATGTGTTTAAATTAATCAACAGTACTTCAGTACTTTGCCAGTATCAGTGACAACAAAAGCAGAGGTCAGATTAAAAGTTGTTTTTAGCTTCTTTTTTACTTCACTCAGTTGTGCACATGGACATATGAATGTGAACTATAAATACACAGATGTCTCTTGACAGATATATATGACTGCTTGCTTTAATCGCCTCTCAACAAACAAAAATTGTTTAAAAATACCTCTATTATCTGATAATATATGGGGTTTGCTGCAGTTTGTATTAAGCGTGAGTTAATCTCTCACAAAACAATGTTTTACCAAGTCTCAAGGTTGGCTGTAGGACACACTATTTTAGCTAATATCACACAGGAGATCAGTTATTTCCCATTGTGATTCTCAATTGGCATCTTGCAGTGAGCTTGTTTACTGCTCCGCAGCAGAATGGATTGTCTGTTGTTAAGTATAAAAAAGCAGCGTAAAAATAGTGTTAAGTCTCTGGTTTAAGCTGACAAATTCCAGCGAAGTCTAAATTAAAGATGAAGTATCAGAATAGCACTTTTTTTTTTTTTTTTTTTAGTAATATTGTCTTGGAGTGGGAAAGGAAGACAGGATTTTTTGTCTAGCCATTACCATGTTAGTCTTTTACTTAGATTCAGAAAAGTCTGAGCTTTTACAAGGTCCTTGTTTTTCTTTTTCATATTTGAACAAAACAATATAAGTGGGCCAGTACTTGTAGGCCAGCTTTTGGTACAATTATAATTTGAAACGATTGAGTTATAAGAAGAATGGTATTTTCTAATGGAATGTTGATTTAGCAGCCAGGCAGTGCATGGATAATACTGTCAGGATAGTAAAATAATTTTTTTCAGAAGAGCAAACCTTCTTGACTGGAAGGGTATTGGATTAACTATTTTAAAAGGTGCTGGTCTGACAAAATTAGTATTAAAAATCTGGTACAATAAAACTTGTGCTTTCTCTGTGTCAGTGGAATACTTAAAGACAGGCAGTGAGAAAAATAACATTCACACACAAAATTAAAAAACAAGCATGTCAAAACAAACATGGAAAAAGGGACATATTCTGGTTGCTGAGATAAGAATAGATGAATGAATGACAGGGGAAAAAATGTTCTTTGAGAAGGGTGACCATAGAGCAGAAGACATCAAGGGAAGGTGGGTTTTGGGTGAGTTACAAATCTAGCAAAAGAATTAAAAAATAAAATTTTATTTCAAAGCAATATTATGCATTTTGGTACTGCTATACAGAGAGAGCATAAAAATGAATAAATACAAGACAAACTCCTGGGTTCACAGCAGGATTAGACTAACAAAACCATCCCTATCTCACCACCCCCATCTTCTCTCAGTGCTGTTTCCAGGCCTACAGAAGCCTGTGTTGGTCAGAAAACAAATTACTGAGCGGCATTCATGAGGGATGTACACTCATCAAATTGAAAAAAAAAAAAAAATATTTCTACCAATTACTGTTCTAGTCTCAGATTAAATCACCTAGCATAGACTACGTAGTTGCTTAGAATTTTTGTATGGACGGTAGACAAATAAAACCACCTCCAGCCACTAGTGTTCTAATTTATTTGTGGAAACATCTTTCTCTGGTGACAACTATGGTCCTAAAACAGACAAATTCAGCAATGTAAGGTGAAGGGGTTTGAGTCTGTGCTCCAAATTTAGCTAATTGTCTTTGCTCTATGTCACTATGTTTATTCAAAACCTCAGTAATAGTAAGATTTTCTTCTGTGGAGTAATTCTTCTCAATAAAAATCTATCCTTTTGAAGCTGCACAACTTCTGCACAGTAGTTGCTATTTTTCAGCATGGAAGTGGGTTGCAGCTATAGAGAACAAAGTTTGGCTTCTATTTTCAAGCCCGAGGCTCTGGTCTGCAGTCAAAGCCAAACTCTCACTGCTAGAGTTGTGCAGTGTTTAAATAAAAGTACTGTCTGTGTTAAATTCAAGCTCTCCATGCCATAGCAATGAAAATAACATACTGTGCCTGGGAAGCGCCTGTAGGGATGGAGCCGTGCTGCTTGAAGCAGGTATGTGCATACAAATGGCAAACAAGGAGAGAGAAGTCCTCAGAGAGCACTGGACTTTTTGTGGTTCCTTGAGACCATGCAGCTCAGCATTTAAGTGTTGTTTTGGGTGGCTGGAGAAACCCACTGCTTTCTGTACATAGATCCTAAGAGGCCACTTGAAGAATTTTTCTTCATGTTTTCTGGCTAATTTTTCATAAGAAGCTTTAATGCACAAATAAAATACTGTCACTGAACTAATGTGACCCAATTGCATATTTATTTATGAATAGGTATTGCATATTGGTCTTATTGAAATGAATAAACCCATATTAATAAGAATTTTAGGTACTTCAAAAGCACAGCTGTACATGTCTGTCAAAATATAGGAAAAGTAATTACAAGTACATGCCAGAGGCAGTGTACTTAGCATAAAAAAGAAAAAAATTAAAAAAAGGATCTCTGTGTCAAGGCCCTGAGGGCACTAGTAGTGCTTAGTGGTTCTGACCAACCTCACCTGGGATCTTCTGGGACTATCTCCCACATTGTACATATGGGCTTGGGTGCTAAACTGAGATTAGATGTATCTGTGCCTGATCCCCAGCTGATGCTGACTGAATTTCATGGGTTGATTTTACCTTGGACCTGACTTGTCGACTCCTATTGGATCCACTGCCAAGCAGGATGGTTGCCTGCTTGGGTGTTCCAGGGTGATGCCTGTTGATAAGGACACGATCCTGGAGTCCGCTCCTGCTCTTGCTCATCCGCCTTCACAGCGCAGCTCCTGCTGCTCCCCTACACCTCCACTCTTTATTCTGTGATTCTGTGAATGTATGGATGCTTCTTCTTACTGGACAAGGAATGTAGAAGCAAAACTCTATTCTGAAGCACTGTAATTCCTGAAGAAAGTAGTAGTTGTGGATAGTGCTCATGATTTATCTGCACTTCTATTTTGAAAAATGCTTCTATACAGCACCATAAGTTTTACATAAAATTTATCTAAGGACTTTCTAGCTGGTTTATATTTAACATGCACAGAGAACATTCTTCCAGTCACTGATTCTGCATCCCAAAATAAGGGCAGGAATCCTTACACTTACAGTTGGGTTTCTAAAGACTTAATTTTAGAAGTTTGAAGTTTTGGTGAACTGAAATATACATCATTAAAGCTCTTAGATGCAACATCTGCTTACATCCTATAATGTCATCCTATTGTAAGTGAACATTTAATCCTAAACCACTATGCCTCTCCAAGCAAGCTGCAACTCTGAAACCTAGGAAGGAGATTTGCTTCTGTTCACTGAGATTGATGCAATCTGTAATTAGAACCCCATACTCTTCCCAGCTGCTGTTCCTGGCACAGTTGCATTTGAGAATGATGTAATATGTCTTCTATTGCAGCACTTCCTACTCTTTTCAGTCAAATGTACAAGCTTGCTAGATTGGAACTCACCCATGCCAGGCACTAGCCCTTATTTTCTATTTAACTTTGTGCAGAGTTAAAAGAAGATAGTCTTAGGTACCAGTGACATGCTAACACCAGTGCAGGAGTTCATTACTAAATGGAGGAGAGAGACAGCTGAAGATCAGTAGAAAATGCTTGAAATGCCTAGAAATAAAGTAAGTTAGAATCATACTTCTGTAGTACATCTAAATTATATATCTAAATCTGAAGTATGTAACTGTTATTACAGAATGAGGGGCTTCAGCTCTTGAAAGCAACACCTCCAAGATGTAGTTATAGCAGACAAGAAACTGTCCTGTGTGTTGGTATATCAAAAGGGCAAAATTGATTTTTGATTTACAGATTAGGAAACAGTGACTCATATTTAGGATATATTTGGGTAATTCTACATTTGAATATGACTCTTGGCTGCAAATTACTCTTTTACTTTGATTTCTAGATCTGTTTTTTTAAAACTGTGGAAGAAAAAGAATTAGATATTTTGTGTCTTATTCAGATATATGATTCTAAACTAGAGAACTAGGTAGTTCCTAATTAACTAGAATTAGCTCAAGATGTATGAAGACAGAGAAATATGGTGGTTTTTTTAAAAAGAGTGAGAAATTACATGTTTCCATGAATAATTTTCTGAGGAAAACAATGGATCGTAAAAGGCCAAAACTTATCAGTGATAGGTAGAAAAACATCTAGTTTCTAGAAACGCAAATCAAGCAAATTTAAATGCTTGAAAAGGGTAAGTTTGCAAATGTCATTTTCTCACGGATTTTAATCTCTGAAACAGCACGTTTTAATGTGACTAGTCCTTTGACTGCTAAGGTTATAAAATCAAGGTTGGATGCCTTTTTGAAAGATATGCTTTAGCCAAAACAGGTTAGTGAACACACTGGAAAGCTAATTGAATGAAATGTAATATGAAGGCATCCAGAGTAGAAGATTTAATGATTCCTTTTAGCCATAAAATTCTGTGAAGCCAACTAAAATACTCCAATTGACCTCAGTAGATTTTTTTTTTTTTTCTGTAAAGGTAATGAAGAGCATTAGCTTTCTTAGGCCACACACCAATTATTTAATTACTTTCCATTTTCACTAAACTTTCCAGAAGAATCACATTCTTTCAGGATTAAACACGTCTATTTTTTAGTGAAGAGATAAGAGACTTCACACAGAGGAACACAAGAGATATTGAACTGTATATACACAAGTGAATTACAGCATCTGGTATCAAATCAATGGACAATCTCTGGTATACTTAGGTAGAAATGACCTGATGGCTTTCAAGTTAGTTATGCAGCAAGTTAGAAACAAGTCCAAATTCTACTGGAAAAAGAGATTGTTGTTCAGGATCTGCTAGCTAAACAGAGTGATTGAATTTAATTTCTAGTCCAGCATTTCTTGTTTAAATTTGCTATGAAAGCAGACCTGCATGATGGCACTTCTCCGAGGGAGGTATAGTATTTTGCCCATCAAAAAGCTGAGAAGGCAAAACCTTGAATATTTTCCTTGTCAGCTCATATGAGGAACAAGAGTTAATGAAATAGGTTTTGAGATTGTTTCAATAAATGGCTTGCTTAAATAGGTTTCCTCCCTTCTATAATCTGGAAAATTGGAACAGAAGTGAGATTCTGTAATTGTCTGAGAGGTTTTTGTTAGTTTATTGTTTTGTTGTTTGTGAGGGGGTTTTTTTGTTGGTTTTTTTTTGTTTTGTTGTTTTTTTTTGTTTGTTTTATTTTTGTTTTTTTGTTGTTTTTTTTTTGTTTTTTTTTGTTCTTTTTTTTTTTTTAACTAGAGTCCATATCTACATATAGATGTTTCCATTTTTGTTATTGTTGCAGCACAATATAGACCCAGAAAAAAATCTATGGACCATTAGTCATAATGACATTTAAGAAAACAAGGGGACAAAATGAGCTTCCAATTCCTCTTCCTTTCCTTTTTCCTCTCTCCAAAAACATGTTTGTATGGTATTGTATTAAGGAGCATAAATTGGACAGACTCTATTCCCTGTTACACCCATATAGGCCCCTTGCCATCTGTGAAATGATCCACATGGGTATCACAGAATTTATTTCCACATATCTTGCAATTAATATCAAGTGAATCTCTAAACGTGTGGTTCAAACTCTGTGGGGAATTCTGTAACAAGATTTTAGTTTCCTGACAGCACTTCAAACTAAAATAGTTTCAAATATGCAGTAAAAGGGAAAATAGTTGCTGTGGGATAAACTTAAGGGTCATTTTTTAAAAGGACACACTCAGATACAAGAGTAATGCTCTATTCTGAGCTAAGGGACCCATTCTCCAGTCTGTGAGCCTGTATTTCCTGATAATGTTAATCAGAGTTATGTATGCGTACTGAGTGGAGGCTAGATCCTTAATTGTCCTAATGATATTGTTTGGATTGAGTTGTTTTTGTGGGGCTTTTGGGCTTTTTTTTTTTTTTCTTTCTTTTTTTTTTTTTTTTTTTTAAAGCTTAAGTGTTTCTTCCATTCTTACTGGATTTATACAAATGCATATAAAGGAAGGGCAAAGATGCCCTGTGGGACTTTCATTTACTGAAAAGGATGTTGACTGCAAGAATCGGAAGAACAAGACTACAGCCCTGATTCTTACTATGAATCCACAGAATTTATTGGTAATTCAGCAGTAGTGCTTCCCTTAACATAGTAAACTTGTGGAACTCTGAAGCAAGTGAAGACAAATGTTTTATTATATGAATAATGTTGTGATTTCATTTCTTAAATAAACGCTAAGCAAAGCATCATTCTGAAATTCCCCCCACAATCTACAATAGCTATGGCTATCTGTTATAGATAGCAACATATTCTTTATTTATACTGACCCATGAGCAACCTGAATAAAGACATAAAAGTCTTTTTCCTTTTACTGATCTTGATGGTATCAAGATGGAGGGTAGAAGAAAACCTATAAATATGTCTCATACTATCACCTTAATTATCCTATTTGCACCACTAATGCAGATAGGATATGAAGACTGATATCAGAGCAGGTATGTGTACATGGAACAGCCACACCCTTGGATCCTGTCTAGATCTATGTACAAGTGAGGAGTGAAAGCCCTGTGAAGCTCAGGTTAGTTCCTGACCAAGGGACATTCCCGGCAGCTGCCTCCTAGTAAATAAATGGAACTTGAGCACAGAATATCTACTGTGATTTGCATACATAGCAGGACTGATTTACTATGAAGTTATTTCTGTTTTATGGTGATACAAAATGAGCACATTTATCTCAGCAGTTCTCTCCTTTATAGTTTATTTAGAAGCAATTAAAATGTATTTCAAAACTGGTTGAACCAGGTGGTCAGGACTTCCAGGTTAGTAGTGAAAGGTCAATACAAAAGAGAAACTGCTGTGTTTGACCCAATAACTGTGTCATTCTTGTTAGTTTTCTGTGTTAGGTTGTACAATTTCTTAAGAACGTGCAGTTATAGTATATGTGCTGCTCAAAACCGCCACCACAGGATGCAGTGCACGTATGCAGAGGGGTTAGGCTGACCTAGTCACCTCCTTTTTCCCCAACAAGTTCTTGAGACATAGGGGCAGATCATAATGAAGATTTATTGAGACAGCTATAGTTTATTAAGTTTTTGTTATTAAAACCAGCTAGAGCTGTTGCTGTTGCTGTTGCTATCAATACCAGATACCTGTTCACACAGTACGTTTACTGCTTTCATCACACAGTTCACTTTTAGTTGCCCAGTGGGAGCTACAATGAGGAGGTCAACTGAGAAATCCACTCAGAAGTGGAAGGTCACACTGATGCACTAGGGGTCTCTTGGTGTAAGATCAGAAAGTCTCTGAAGAAGTAGTAAACATGTAACCCTCTTGTCTTTGCCCATAGCAACCATCACATTCTTTCTTGTGGTCTGTCGTCAGACAACCTGTTGTTCATGTGTGTGTTGGCCTTGCACAAATTTGGCTAACTCTTGGTGTCCTGAGTTTATCAGAATCACTAGAGTCCAGAGCTTATCCTCTGATAAGCTCTTTCATATCCTATGAAACATCTCCTGTCCGTTCCTTCTCTCCCTCCCCTGATGTCCTTTTATTTTTACATTACTAGGAAATAAAAGTGAAGTCACATCATTGTGGGATTCTTTTCCTCCTTGCAGAAAATTTCCCTTCTGCCAGGAGTTATCTCTATTATGGCACTTCAGAATTTGTTACTTTTAAGAAATTCCAACATAGCATACGTATACAGAGTTAATATAATATAATCTGGTAATGTGCATGTACTGATTTGTCATTATTAAAAATTGTCAAATAGTTCCTCAGTGTTTTCTGCCCTCAGGAATCATGGCAAAGATTTTCCAACTAGGGAGCTCTGAATATCTCCTGTATCCCTAGTCTGCAAATTACTGAACACCACTTTTTTGTTTATAAATGTGAGAGAAAACAGAAACAGCCAAAAAAATTACACAACTGAAAAAAGGCCCATTGTTCTGAATCGTAAAACTGCCAAAAAGGTAAATTGCAGGTCTAAAAATGAATTTATTAAAAGAAGATGGAAGACCTGTTTTTTTCAAACCTTCCAATAGAGGCACTAAATCAAATCCCAAATCTTCAGTAGCAGATATTAGACGTCAAGCTTACAGCTCCCACATTTATCTCCCCATGCTCTGGGCGTAGCTTTGTTCAGTGCTGGAATGAATAGGGCTGCTATAATTAAGATGCAAAGACATTGCCTCTGTGCTCTTCCTCACACTATCTATGTCGTTAGTCCTTGAAACCTAGGCATCTGAGACTTAAAATAAACTTTATGTGAGGAAAAATAACGTTAATGAGAGCAAAACCCGTTTAAAAAATTTACAACTTATGCAGGAAATCAGAACATTATACTTTCACCATTTCTCAAAAAATTTTTGAAAGTTATTCCTCTCAATATAATAATTTTAAGTGATTCATCATTTCTTCTACTGGCTCTTATAGTATCCTTCTGAAAATGTTCCCTTTTAAGATTCAAACACAAAGCTCACTTCTTTTTTGTTAGATACTGCTGTGGGTATTTCTGAAGAGTGATTTATAGGCTGTAGATTCTCTTGCAAGTAAAAGGATTCAAAACGTGAAAAGATCAGAGCAAATAGCGAAGCTGACCTAGAAAGGTACAGTTCAGCTTAAAACTTTGATTTGGTAGGTTGCCCCTCATGCAGCTTGTAAACTGTTAAAACACAATCTGTTTTCTCTTCAAAGTAAAAGAAATACTCTCAATGGAAAAATCTTGAGACAGAATGGGGCTAGTAGTTTACTGGGATGAGGCAGCAAAAATTAAAGTTCCACCTATGGTATTCTGACAAAACCAAGCAAACAAGCCAAGAAGTGTCACATCAATGACACCCTTATCATGCAAATGATATTGACTCTAATACAAAATGGTTACATCTATATAAAAAGAGTCAAAGCTTTACAGAATGACCATTGTAATAATGTAAAGAGCCATTTGATAAGAGAATCAGAAAATTTTGAGTAACCTAAATACTTCTGCAGAATAAAGAAATATTTTATAAATATGTTGCATTTGAAAGGGCAACAGGCTTATGAAAATCCTCAGTGTTTGTTTTGGGTATATGCTATGAGAATAAAGGATGGATGATTCTTAGTTAGTTTTGTCTTCTAATGTCTCCTGACTTTACCTCACATATTGTGCATTTGAATTTATATAATATTTAGGTAGCAGACCTGAGGAGCTCCTCATCAAAAGATGTTATGAATACATAGAAGGGAGATTAGACAAACTGGAAGGATAATATATGGGGAGCTACTAAACAGACAAACTCTCTCTGTTCCAGGAAATGGCCTGAGATGAAAACAGTTGAAGTCTAGGGGTTTAACTGGGAGAAACAATGGTTACCAGTTCTAACTTCCCCTCTGCCCTCTGTTGCTAGAGACAGCATACTGGGCTGGTGTTGCCAATGCAAGACATTCTCCAGAAGATACTTTTGCTCCAACAAAAAGTCATGTTTGATTTTGATTCTCCTCAACTGTTGTTTATAGATTTACTAACTACTTGCAGTGATTGTTATATATTTCTTTTCTGAGTTATTGTCATTATTGAGAAAAGTACCTTTCAAAGTAATTTTAATAAAAATTACTGAATGGCATTTATAAATTAATATCCTTTTCCTAGCAAAATTTAGTACCCTTTGACTTGTGCCCTTAATTTTCTTTTTCTTCTGTTTTTCTATATATACACACAGAGGAATACATATTGAAACAGATTGAAAGAATTACTCCTTTAGGAGCCTAAGTTGATGCACACATTGTGTTTTAATGAACAGCTGTGCTCTTCCATCTCAATTAGTGTCCACAGTGCAAGTGGAACCGAAAACAGGAGAGAAGACAGAGAGCTACATCAGCGGTATCAGGAAGTTTCTATATTTAAGTCAAAGAAAAGGGTCAATTTATCATTTTTGTCAATTTCTGTGAGGAATAAGGGGGGTAGGACCATTGAGTAAGTATGAGAAAAATAATTAATAAAACAAGGGCCAAGAAGTATCAGCTTGAACACAGATTTCAAAGAATATGAGAAGTGTAGTTAATAGTTATAGAGAAATGGTGACTAGTGAAAGCTCAGGGCACTCGTAGAAGAATTGTACAGGTCAGCATTGTCAAGACTTCTGCTTAGAATGCAAAAGAGAAGGTCTGTTTTTTATAACAATCATCAAAAGTATTCATAGTTTTTCCCCTTACAAAATAATTTTCTGTTATGTGCTATGGACCTAGCTGAAACATTTTTTGAATCGATGTTTTAGATGCAGTTCTGTTTTTTTTACTGAATTCCCCTCTCAGTTTTTTCCTTATGACCTTAGCTTGTAATTTTTCTTATTCCACTATACTGGAAATGATGCACCATTATCCAGTCAGTAAGTACTCTTCCAATACGGACTTGTTGAGTTTTATAGGATATACCTGACAACATAGGCAGGGACAGCTATAGTATCCATGGGCTCAGGCTGGTCATCACAGAGAGAGTTTTTTGTGCACAGCTGCCCAAGAAGATAGAGCTGGACTACTGTCAAGGTAAGAGGGCACTGTAAGCAGCTGCAGATGTACTCAGCTGTACTAATGCTGAGGTGGTATCTAGGATAGCATTGTTGTCACCTAAAGGTCAGAAGGTACAACAAGGACATCTGCATCAACTCTGGGAGAGTACAGCACAGTGGAGAGAGAGAGAGGCATTTTTATTGCAGGATTCATATGACCAAACATGGATGTTTAGTTCAAAATTTTCAGCATTGAAATGCCTACTTCTCTATGGGGACTAAAAGCCTTTTTATTCAGATGAATCCCATGCAGAGTTCCTGCTATGGCAGAGCAGTGAAGGGCATCTTCTCCCTGATTTGCTTCAGAACTTCCTCTGAGCAGTGGCTGATGCCTGGATTTCCTGCAGAAGAAAGAAATAATCTCCAAAGGTTTTGCTTCCTGATTTTTTTCCCCTAATATTCATTAGTTTTTCTTTTGTATTCCTGCTGTGAATGTATACTGTGAGTCAGCCATCCTGACATAGTCATAGCTTAACTATGAAGACATTTTAGCAAACATTCATTAATTTTTACCCCTCAAAAACTTCTATAAAGCAAGCTACTCTATTTCATTAATGCAAGCAAATTTGTGTTTTGTTTTTTTGGGGATTTTTTTCTGTGTTCTGAAGCCAGTGAGGAGCTGTAAAGATACGTATATCTGACCAAACATTTTTGCTGATGGAAAGTTCCTTATAAACGTTACTACATTGAAAATGGAGCAGCCTCTGGAGAGTTTGATTTTTTTCAAATACAGGCAAACTGTTAAACATATAATACTTCTCCTGTGTGATTAATTATATCCCAAGTTGCATGAGACAGGCACTCTGAACTTGCAAAAGCCTGAAAACCAGCACCTAGAGTGAATACGCTCAGAAATATGTATGAAAAATAAATAGACATCTCTTGAAATTTCCCAAGTTGGAGAGAGAAATGAAACAGTAAAAAATATACTTCCAAGAACTAACATCATATTTGAAAAAAACAAGATAGATGGAAACAATGCCTCCTTTTTCCCTCTTTTCTTTTATACGAGATGCTGCCTCACTGTGTGACCTGAAGGAGTTGTTGCAGTATAGACAGAGGACCAATACAGCAAACTATTCCTCGTTTCTTCTGTAGGCACATAAAAATCTTTAAATGTTAATGTGCGTGCTTATTGACACTGTTATATTCTGCAGTTCCCCCCTCCCCAGTCTCTAATTCCTTCATGTCACTAAACGCTGACAGACCAGGCTCTAGTAGAAAAATAGAAGACTATTTGACATGTTAGAATAATGGAAAATATTACTCCAAAGGGAGAACTGAAATATACCTTTGCTTCAAATAACCATACACTCATTGCCATTAAATAGCCATGAGTTTTTAAAAACCAAGCATTCATTGTTTCATGCTTTTAATATATAGAAATCTGATATTTTGGATGATTACACTGGTGCCAACAGAGAATTAATTCTTTCAAAGTACCTACAGAAAAGTCTAGGGAGAGGGTGCCTCTCAGCCATTTCCTTATGATTTTACGATTTCTGCCTAGTCAAGAAAATCCACTCCTTAATTTAAGGTTATTTAAGATTGTACACACTTCTTACAGCTAAGGATCCAGAGGGGCACTGCACATGCCATTTTACCTTTTCCCATCCCCATTTTCCTCCTATGCTTCTTCCCTCAAGAACATTTTTGAGAAAGGCTGAGGACTGGGAACTGAAGTAAGTGGATTAGCTTTGTGCCACATCAGCAACATAAAGACTCTGGAACCAAAGCCAAGAGTTCTGCCCCAACTATCTAACCATGACCGTGGCATTCTCTATCAGGAAGATACTCATAATTTCAGGTAATTAAATGGCTAGGAAGCTCATTTTGTGTTTGGCAGCCAAAATTAAACATGTCAAATGAACAAAACCTGCTTAAATGAGTGAAATACTGAGGCTGATATTGATTGCAATTGGTTAATTAGTTTTAGAGAATATTTTGATCAATGTTTTTGACTGCTAAAAGAGATGTAAATAAAAAGCCCACATTTTCTCATTTTTTCTTGTGCTAGGATTGTTGGGACTGGAGGAAAGGTTAGCTTATATTTTCTACTTCAAGAACAAAGCTACTGCATGTTGGGTTTGGTTATTTATGCTTGTGATAAAATATCTATGACAAATTTTGAAAAAAAAATTGTTTGGTAAACAATTCTCAGAAAATGTGTACATACTTCAGTTAATCTACTACTTCAAAATGCATGTATATACATATATTTTAGCAATTCTTGAAACAAAATTCAGACATCTATATCTGACTTAGCATGCTCTCTGGACTACTGCATTATTCAATGGAAGCAAAGATTTCTCTGTTCTTTAGAAATATTCTTCTATTCTGTAAGTTCATGAAATAAAGCTTTTCAGAAACTCAGTATGTGCTGTTACCAGATCTGTTTTTACAATGGTAAATGCTACATTTAAAAGAAATGTTATAGACTCTGGTACTTTTAAACCCACATTTTGATAGATATTCCTTTTATTGCATAGTGAAACAGATCTTTTAAGAGGCTTTTGAACATTAATATACATATAATGGCATACATACATATTAATATGCCTATATGCAATTATATGTATTGGTCAGAAAGAAATTAATTCATATTTAGAACAGTATTCATGATCTTGGTTGTTTTATTTCTCAGAAAATCCAAAATATTTGGATTTTAAGCACCCACTAAGTTTCCATTATAAAACTGTGCTGGCAGTAAACACATACAAAATAGACTGCCAGAAGAACTAATTTTCATTCTTTGCATTTTTATTATTTGAAGTCTTCTTATAAGTAGAACTTAACAATAAGGGAAATTGAGACTAGGAATTGCTACAGCTACTGCTATTGTAACTTCAAATAGAGCAGCGCATTGCAGAAAAACAGAGACTCTGGTTTTAAAGTATTTCTGAGATTGGATGGCTCAGAAGTGCCTAGTCTGCTGGGAATTTTTGAAGACTTAGTCCCTTAAGGTGCAGTGGAATGATGAGCAAAGAAAGTGAAGACAGTCTCTATTTATTTTGAGTGGTACATCTATTCCCCCCAACCTTTCATGTCAGTTGGCCCTTGATTATGATCCAGCAAGTCTGATGACTGTGGCTTGTTTTTCAAACTTTATTTCTCTGAAGTTATAGAGAAGAGTTTTACATTGAACATGTAAGTAGAAAACTTCTTGTGTCCAGCTATTCCCCACAGCTGCAGAAGAGGCTAGGGAAATCTTGATCCTTAGTGTTTACATCCTCTGAACTGGTAAGCCCTTGAGTGTATGTAACAAATAAAGTTGTTTGTACTGAACCCAGTGGGTTATAAACACATGTAAGAGCTTGAGGGGTTTGGAACAGAGGGCTTTTAAATACACTTGCCATCTGATTTCACATGTTTGCAAATGTGCTTTTCTGAAAGCATGATGAAGTTCAAATGAATCCCTTTGACACAATTATGGAGAAAAGTTGAGCTTCACCCTGATATGGATGTGCACAGACGAGATTTTTTAAATCAACTCAGCTAAATGAATATACAGTGTGTCCCCTGCAGAGCTGCCAAGGTCAGTGAGAGTGCTGGTAATCTGCTGTATAAATGCCAGATGCACAAGGTATAGTGCCTCCAGGCATTTTTAGTTCACATTGTTTATAATGGAAGTCAAACGCCAAGGTTCATTACAGTAAAAAATTTAGTGCTTCTTCCTGTCTTGCTTTGACATAAATCCAAGTACAAATAAATAAATAATGGTCTAAAGGTTCAAGTAGGACCCTTTTACTGGCACAACTTTCCAGTAAACTTTAAAGGCATGTAGGAACTTTACATGATTAGATTTTTTTTTTTTTTAACCGGTTAGGCTACAGGATTTGCCCTTCTGCACAATCTCTCTAATTAAGAGGAAGTCTGAAAAGCAGTTTGCACTTAGGCATCTTTACCTTTTTACAAGACATTTGTTTTCTATTTAAGTCCTCCACCACTTAGTTTGAGCTATTAACTAGCAAAGACAGATATCCAATATTTTTTCTTTCACGGCATGACATTTCGTGTGCAGAGTTTTCTCTATTTAGTAAGAAAGGAATGGGCATTTAACCTAGTATGGAAGCTCCTGGATCCTTGGGTCCAAATCTCAGCTGTTGCGAGCAATCATTCTTCATAATCCCTTCCATAAACTTATGTAGTGGTGGAGGCAAAAAGTCTACTGGAGAGACATTACACAGAATATCTTTCTCCTAATGACAAGAAACCTTCTTCTGATTTCTATGCTAGAATTATTTGCAGACAGTTCCTATCCATTTGATCTTTTGCCAGTGCTGTCTTTTAGTTTAAACAGATCCTCTCTTGCCCTGGTGTTTCCCTGTCTGTATTTTTATACTTAGTAATTCAATATAATTTAGCCTTATAATTTAATCTGCTTTATTAGATTACCCAAAACAAACACAGTTTTACTCTTCTTCTAGGACTCTGATACTCCAAGAGCCTTTTTCTTCATGTGTTCTCCACTGAGTGATCTTAAATACTGCATAGTTCTCCAAAAACAACCAGAAGTACCTTATGTAAAGCCACTCAATTGCCATGGCTCCTTCTGGAATTACCTCACCTGGTACAAGTATGAATTATCTTTGCCTTTTTGCATATATCACTATGGTTCTTAGGCATCACTGGTAAACACAGATCCTCTCCTTTTCTGATATTTTGAGCTTATAACATAAGTTTTTAATGTTAGCCCCTAAGTGTATGACATTGCCCTTTGCTCAGTTGGATTTTTATCTCTATTATTCAAATCCCTAAGATCATTAGGTCTTCCAAATCTCTCCTGCATTGGGGATGTTTCCCAGTGTCATGACATGAGTAAATTCCATTAAAACAAGCTATCTTTTCGCACTGAGGTCACTGAAGAAAAATTAGATAGTTCCCAGAATTGATTTGTTACTTGTAAACTTCCTTCAGCATCTTCAGTTATTTTCTCCCTTTCCTTTAGTCTTCATTTAGCTTCTATATTAGTCTTAAACTTTTCCATTTTAACCAATTTGTTGCCCCAAAGCATTCTATGAAATGCTTAAAAGAACATCTCAGAGAAATTTATTGTGTTTTCAAAGCAAATTGCTAGATCAATTTAGCATAATCTGCAACTTTCTGTCATGTTTTGTGACATTTTATGCCTTTAATTCTTTTTCACCCTCACTTAGAATTATTTAAAAACCTTTAATTTCATTCTGAATGTTTGCATAACATTGAGATCTGATGAGTAGGTCATTATTTGCCTGAAAAAAAATCTCCTCTCCACAAAACTTCATGATTCTATTGTTACTCCATGCCCTAAAATGACAAATAAGTGAAACAGAACCTCTTGGAACATGCATCTAGATTTAAGTTCCCAGTTCGTAGTTTAGTGCTGTTGTCATAGGAAAAGAATAACTAGAACTTTTCCTTTTTAGAGAGAAAGTTTGATTTTATTACAGTTTTGGAAATCTGGAGCACATTGTATACATGTTGTGAACTCTTGCATCTTGCCACTAGTTTACATGGCACATTTGAAAAACTAAAAAATCCAACACAAATCAATTTCCTTATACCTTTTCAGTAAGATTATATGCATGGCCTCTTTCTACCATGACCAGGAGGGGGATGCAGTGCCGTAGTTTACAGGGGAAAACTTAAATAATTTAAATAAGGGAGTGAAATAACAAAATACGATGACTTATTGAAAGGAAATATCAGAGACTAGTAAGCCAGAGGAAAAAAAATAGTGCAAAGACATTAGGATTTTAGACTTAATGTTTCCATTTTGCAGTAATTCAGGCATAGATTTTGATTGCCATCTTAACACTTTGAGCCTTAGTCTTGGAGTCTATGAATTCTTCAATTATTTAATCATCCAACATACATAATTTTGCATGATCTATAAATGAGCAGTACTTGATAGTCCCACAGATAAAGAATTTTAGAGACATTTAAGATTTGCAACCCTTCCTTGTAAAATACAATGATTTCTTTGGCTCAAGAGTTTCCTTGCTCATACTGGAGATAGAAAAACACAAACCACTTTACTGTAGTATTTTCTCCATGGCTGATTTACAACTCTTAAGTTTACCAGGTGTTGAATGGTCTTGTGGCAAAACATAAAGTGGGAGGAAGTTTGTACTCTAATCCTGACTGTGCCTCAGGCTTTTATATGAATTCATGGACGAGTAGTCTAACCTCTTCAATCCTCAATTTATTTTACAGCAAACTGGGGGGAAAATGATACAGTCTGTCTTGCAAAGGTGTCAGGAGGGTACCTTCTGACACTTTTAGATGGAATTAGGTGCTCCAGAAAAGCAAATCTTATTAACTTTTAACCTTCTTCTGTCTATAAACCACCAGTGGAGATGGGATCAGAGACCTTATCATTTGCCAAGGGAAGTGCATGCAAAACTAGGTTTGAAGACCTACCTAAAAATTCAGTATTAACTATTAAAGCCCTCATTAATGAATTCCAAATAGACAAAGACTCCTTTAGTGCACAATTCACTTTTACGTTTAATCATGATAGCTTTGATCACTCAAAATAAATTTCAAATGGGAGGTTAATTACTGATGCTAAGCATCTCCTCTCTCTGACAATTGTCATTAGGAATATATTTTCTAAGCATAATCCAGACATCAAATCTGTTTAAATTCATAAGTAATGCCAATAGTGGAAAGATAAACTTGGCATCTGGTCATTTGAAGCTGCCAGGTGTATCATATATATGACCACAGCTGTTCACTGTGGTAACTGAAGGGGAAAAAAAATGAGAAAAATAGAGATAGACATTAGGAACTACCAAGAGGCAGTGCTATGTTATTATTTTAGTTACAAGGGGATGCTGATTTGCTTTGTAATTTCAATGTGAAGTTGTTATTAAATGTCCAATATATGCCTGGAAATCTGTTTTCATACAAGTTTTCAATAAAAATAGAGGCTAGTATCAAGAGGGCTGTTTAAACAATAATCAGAAAAGGAGAAAAGTAGAATGATGACTTTTTACCAAAATTTTGGAAGACCTGGATCCACCTTTATGTCAAGGAAGCCATAAGAATAATATAACACAAGAAAAGGAGAAGAAGTCTGTAAAATCACTGTTATAGTCTATGACAGCAGAAATTTATCACAAATCCCTGCCAAAAAAATAATGGATTAACTTAGGGTATTTTAAGGGTAATTATTTAGATTTTGGAATATTTTTTCCCAACATGTTGTACAGCAGTATCCATGCTGTATATGTATGCATTGGCCCAGCTTAACACCCTTGCCCCTCAAAAAAACCCATGAATTTCCAATTCCTAAGCAGTCCCCCAGGTAAGTTGTGCCTCTGGGAGCTGACTAAGAAGCTCTTGGATCTGGTTGAGCAGCAGACAAGAACATCCCACAAGTGTGGCCCTGTGGTGAATACATCGAACGTGTTCTTATCCAACACTTCCTTTTTCAGATTTAGGTAGAGATATGACTTCAGAAAACTAGGGAAATGCAGAAGTGAAAGAATATGGGTAAATTTAGAAGGGTCACATGTTTGCAGAAGAGGACTTGTACTACTGAGGTTAAGAAGAGTGGTCTTATGACTGGAATTTCAAATATAAATATTCGAGTTTTAGGCCTGTGACTTCACATCCTTACATATCTCCTTGAGCAAGTCATCTGATTTCTAAGATTTAGGTCATCATTTGTTTTCTTTGTTCTTTCTGACAAAGAATATTTATCTCTGTGTATTTGCACAGAGCTTATCATACAGGACTCCCAGTCTTTCAACAGGTCAATGAGCTGTAAGTTATAGTTTGAATTTATGGTATCAGCTACTCTGTAAAATAACTGCCTGTACTTATGCCATGGTAAATGTAGGTACTTTTCTTCTTCAGTAAGAGATAAGCTGTCTCATTTTTACTGTAGAGTGAGGGCAAGCACTCAGACTGTTGTTAGAGAGTAGCAAAAATATTATAAATCTATATCCCAGATTACCCTGTGATAGTTTATGTATGTAGCTGTCTCTCTGTACAGGGATTTTTTAAACTCAGCTATAATCAGCACATGTAGATAAATCAACAAAACACTGAAATTATCAAAATTTTAACAACAGACTTTAAAACATAAAATGTAAAAGATCATGGATTTTTTTGAGAAATTAACATCTTAAGCTTCTCAGTCTATCTGCCCAGGAAATTTCTAACTGGCTTTTCTCTTTGACTGCTCTCAGAAGACTCGTAAAGATTTTTCTTCATTATCATCCTCATCATCATCCTCCAAACTTCTGAATGGTAAACACACCACAAGGCGAAGACTGTTGGTAGCTTGTGTTCGCTCATCAGTGAATGTTACACTACTGATGGTAGATATAAGCAGTTAAATCCTTCAGTCATTAGCAGTCAACAACACTTAAAAATAACTGAGGGTGAACTTCTAAGAAGTTTCATTGTAAGTATGTTCATAATTGCATGTATTCCTTTTTGGTCTTTCTACTATAGCTTTTGTCCCACAGGAATCAATGTTTCTTCCTTGTAAATAGAAGTTTTTTTATGTAATTTCTAGAAGCAGTGGAACACTTAGTGGCATAGTTGTGCTTTCTGCCAGGAAACAGTGGTGTGGAGATATTAAAGTTATTCATAGAGCATATGGATTTTTGACAGGTTTAATATCAATATTTGTCATTTCAGCAAAGTCAATTTTGTTGTGACATGTAAAATACATCATATTGAGTTAATCATTACAATCAACATTCATTAATTTAATATTTTCAGAATGCATTATTTAATGTAAAATTTAAGGACTTTCTAGACTGATTGGCAAAGACAGAGATCAAATGTTCCTGCTGTTTGTCTAACCAGCTAAGTTATCCACTGAATTCTGAGCCATATGATAATATCCTTGTAAGTTTGTATTACATCTTTTTTTCCACTCCCCAGATCTGATATGCATACTGGTTGAACCAGGAATCCATAGGAATATTACCTTTTTCTACAGAAATTTCTATCCTTTAATTCTGTTTAACCTTTCAATCTTCCTCTTTAGTTCTACTCAGTTCAGGAATTAGTGTTGGTCCTTAGACTGAGTTAAAAAATAATCTTCCTTCCCACCATAATGATATAGAATGATGGAAAAAGATTTACTGTCCTTGTATCATGTTTGTATAGTAGGCAATATCTTTATTCAGTTTTCATCACACACTTCCTTTCAGTTCAAGGTAATTCATCCCTGGGTTTTGCCAACGTGTGTTTTTTTTTTTGTTTTTTTTTTTTGTTTTTTTTTTTTTTTGTTGTTGTTGTTGTTGTTGTTGTTTGTTTTTTTTTTTGGTGTTTTTTTTTGTTTTTTTTTTGGTCTTTTTTGTTGTTGTTGTTGTTTTGGTTTGGTGGTTTGTTTTTTTTTTTGTTTTTGTTTGGTTTGGTGTTTAGTTTTTTTTTAATAATTTAAAATCTAGAATAAATAAACATTGGCTGCTATTACCAGCTCAGTGCCCTTCTGCTGTGTCTTTGTCACTTTCCTAATGGGGCTATTTCTTTTAAATCTCCATATTGACTGCTAGTATGCTTTGTTACTCTTTCCATCCCTTTTCTCTCTGAATCTGTAATTGAAATATAGTTTCATCAGCTTGCACTTCTTTGCAATTTTACCTAAGAGATTTCACCTTGATTGCTGTGTTGGACAAAGTTCCCAAGATGGTCTTATTTCTTGTGCAATCTCTGATTCCCTTTTAAAAGATAAGGAAAACTGAAAAATTGACCCATGAAAATTGCTGCACTAAAGCTCATATCATTTTTTCTGCAAGGGTCATTATTAAGATTTTTCCCCCTCAGTGTTTATTGCCCTTTAATGTTTCCTGTTATCACAAATTAAAAGACTAAGGAAAATATGCTCCAAATATGTTAGAATTTTATCACAAAAAGCTTTGAACAGTTCAAAGTCAAGAAAGAAAATTATATTTCCATGTAATTTTTAAATATTGCAAACATGTAACATACAGCAACATCTTCCAAAGGTCATTCAATTGAGTCTTTGTAAACAAGGTATGGTAGAACCCATTTCACTGCTGGCTAAAATTTGATTCAACATTACCCCACAGCAGTGGAAGCTGCTGAAGCTAATCAGGGGTGTTATCAGCTCTGACTTTTATTGCTTCTGCATAGCAAAGTAGGCAATAACAAAACTGTAAATGCAGGATTTATTCTTTGCAGGGGTACACCTCATGCTTGGAAGATTAATGAAGAATTCCTGATTCACTGTTTACTAAAGATACATCTGTGCTATAGTATTTTAATTGTAAATCCCTTATTTGACATCCTAACTAATGGTTCCTGCTGAATTAATAAAAGCGACATATTAACTTTAAATCCTTGATAAAGTAAAGATTGCTGTTTTAATATCCCATCCATATCCTTTATCTTTCTACAGGGGCTTTCAGGCCAGTAGTTTTAATAACATGCATGAATGAAGATGCTCTTTTTTAACACAAATGGTGGCAAAGAGTTTTTCCTTTATATTAGCAGGCAATCAATTCCAATAGCTTTTTAATGCTTTTTTAAAGAATCAATTTTAAAGCAGAAGCTCTTCAGGGGACCCTCTTAAACTTCTTCACAGCCAGTCTCCTAATTTTCTATTACAATGCAATCTAAAGCAGCTAAAAAAATAATGCAGATAATGTTTGCTGGGTAATGATTTCCAATTTCCCCATTCCATGTACCCTGTTATTAGGAGGATCATCTTTGCTGTGTAAATTAATTTTCAATTCACTTCAGGGGAACATTACAATGATTTATTCAGCACTGGTGTTGAAGAAAGTGTGGGGAGGATTTAGCAATCTGAGAAACAAAATCAATTTGTTCTGATTATCATCATATAAAAAAAGTTAAGACAAAGGGTTCACAGGAATATCTTGGAAGTTAATATACACCCTACAGATTCAGTCAGTGTGATCCCAGGTGTAGTTACCTGACCAGAAAGGGCAAAGAAAATGTCTGAGACTTGCTGGTTTCTCCCTATTCTTCAATATTAAAGAAGGACTGAGCATATTCTAGAGTTCTTTATGTATTATAGAAAACAAAACAACAGATCAACTTTTCAGTCAGTAAAACTGTCTCTGGTCAGTGAAGAACATGCTTGCTGTAAGTTAGACAAGGAGTAGATTGTTTCAAAGTTGACTATTATTGGTAAAGACACACAGGATTTGGAAGAGTTCCAGACTAGGAAGAAGGACAGGAGGAATTTCCACTTTTACAAATAAAGTATTTGTTGTATGGCAAGTATCTGGTAATTAGGGCTCAGAGGACTTACACCAAAGTGCTCACTGCACTGTAGTGCTCATACCGATAAAGCCACACCTGTAAGTACACACTGCCAACGTGATCTGAATTTTTGGTTGTTTTGATTTAGCTATTGCATTTTTAAAAGTGAGATTTGTGTCACCGGACCTTCAATGACCACAAAGAGAAAATCTGATCCAGGTGAGAATGTCTTTGTAGAAAAGAGAGAGAAGTAGAGAAACTTTGCAGTCTATGACTCTGACTTAAATGTTGGTGAGCCAACCTCTGTCATGCCTATTTTCCTTGAGTCACAGTAAAGAGAACTGGAGTGATTATTTCAGACCAAACTATAGATTTTGATATGGAAGAAAGTGGCGCTTTGTGTAGCATGTTTTTAAAATGAAATCAGGCTTGTTAAAAAAGGCAAGCTACATCCACATAAAATCAAAGCTTGTGAAATTGGTTGAAGGTTTTAGGGATGACCACATTCAATTACAGAAGGAAAATAACCAATAAGTTCTGAATTGCCAAACTGAAAATTGCCACTTTCTGTGGTTACAGTGGTAGGAAGAATAACCCAAACATAATAAATAGCATAAAATTAATTGGTCATAGCCCCAAAGGAAGTTTTGAAAGATAATTGTGATTTGTCACTATTGCTAGTGTTTCCACATATTGTGTGATATAAAAAATATTTATTATTGAGCTATTGATGCATAATTTGAAGCTGAAGGAAGCTTGATTTCACTGAGGCCTGTGAAACATTAAGACAAAATTTGTGCAATTCCCTTGCAATTCTTCCAGAATTTTCCTTCCACATTGATAGGATATTGGAAATCTAAAAAAGAATTACCTTTTTTTTGGTCTTGGAACCATAATCAGGCATCAAGTATACCAGATTTGTCTGCTTCCAGCATGCTAGTAGCATAACTGTCAAACTGAGTTTTTTGCAGTATGTTGGCAGGGAACTGAACTAACATGATTTATTAAAAACAAAACAGTAAGGAAGAATAAACACTCATGACAAAACAGCAAGTGAAGGTACTGTCATATAGGGTGTATATCTAGGTTGCCTGATTTGAAAGAAACTGAAGACTTTTCTGAGTATATGATTTTGAAAAGAAGCAAAAATAAAGAGAAAACTATATTATTTTTCACTGTGAGCCATAGTCAGTTGCTAAGTTTTCAGTTATAACATACTCAGAATCTATACAGCTGAGGACCTAGAATTCTCTATGGATACTTGTAGCTGGTCTGTAGAGAGTCTTAGGAAGGTGCACATGAATAGAAATATCGTACTTTGATATTTTGTCTGAAATATCATGAAAGCTTTTGACAATGAGCCATTCAGGGACGTTTTGTTGAAGAGACTATATATGCTTTACTTTGATAAATCTGAATACTTTCTTAGTCTGCATAAACTACTGTCACCCACAACATCCTATTGCAAAGTCTACTGCTTTATACAAGATGGAATTAAATAGTATTCCTTTTTTCTATTTTCAAACTTTCTCCCTAATGATCACATTCTATTTTTCCAAGTCATTTCAACACACATTTCAATGTGCAGTTTCTCAGTTCTTGCTTTTCCATGTTTGTCATTATTTTATTCCTCTTCATATTTCTCCCTCAGGTTGGAGGGTACTGGTCATTTAAATCTCCTATAGTATGTAAGGTATTCCAAATATATAATCATCCCTACTGCTCTTTCTGATATGATTTCTGCTAAAAACTTAATATTAAGTAAGGGGAAGCTAAGAAAAAGAGAAATAAAACAACTTACTTTAGTCCTCATGAATCCCACATTGCACAAACTTCTGTTGTATAATTATTATCATTGTACTTTATTTGGCCTTTTAATAGACAAAGTTCTATAGTACATGTTCTCACCTTTAATACTAGTATCGGGGAAAACATTTCTGCAGTGCCTGCAAATTAAAGTAATATATGGATTTTATTTCATTACCCTGACTTTACTTGTAAGGGCCAATAATGTGAGAAAATCAGACGGAAATCCGTTTTACCTCAATCTGTCTAGGCATCCAGTGCCTCTCTCTCATCAGTGCTAGGTGTTTACTGCCTGCTTTACAATAAGTATGGAGAAATAGGGGCATCTCTGGAGAGCTATTCATCCCATTTTAAGAGAGATGTTTCTGTTATGTGGTCTGAATTGGTCTCTAGAGGATGGAAATAATTGCTCTATGGAGGTCCCTCTCTTCTATACCTCTAGGCTCTCTCAATCATTGATAGAAAGCAATAACTTTGATTAAAACGTGAACTTTCAGACAACTAATTAGTGAAATTATTCCTATTCTCTGCGTCTAGGTTTGTAGGGGAAAGACAGTGAAAGAAATACTCTTATTTGGTCTTTTCATGGATAGCAAGATGTAGTTAAAGTAAAGGTGTACCAGGGAGAGTCCCCTTGTCTCTCAGTTCCCACACCCTCCTCAGAGGATAAGGGGAGCCTTTCCTCTCTGTGTAATGTGCTTCTCTTACAGTGAGCATCAATCTTTCCAGGATAACTTAGCCACATTTGGTAACACATCCAGATCAGATTGCTCTGCACCTCTTTCCAGGACACATATTACAATGGCAAAGGAGATGCTCTTAAACTGGTAAAGAGGTTATTGAAACATGTCCTCCCTCACCAAACTCCAGCACTCCTTCCCCAGACTCTTCCAATTTCTTCTCTTTTCCTTTCATGTCAACAAAACAAAGAAATCATTTTTAGCTAGGCTCAACCACAAGCTGGCAAGGATAACATTCTTAAATATCACTGTGCTATTATGATAAGCTCAACATATTCCAGGCAGAAAAACTGCAGATTATGGCAATCTTCAGCAAGTATGGATAACATTAAAAGTTAGAATTTTTTTTTTATTTTTTTTTTTTGGCATCCAAAAAGTCATTAGCAAGCCTGTTGGGGGAAAAAAAGCAGGTAAGCCTACCAGGATTTCAAATAAAAAAAAATAATGAAAAAAACATGTATGAATATTGGCTTCTCAGATCCTCTGTGCATCTTAACCAGAAAATGACATATACTGACTTCAGAAATACAGATACCATATTTAAATATCTGAGATACATGAAAATACCAGAAATATCTATTTTTACATATTCTTCCAGTTTTATTTGAGACTATGAAGGTGTAAAAAGAAAAATATGTACTAAAAGTCTATTTCAATATCTGTCCCTCTTTCAGAAAAAGAAATATGACCTCTTCCCTAATCCAGCAAAATCCAAACTTGTCATAAGTGAAAAACATTCATTCCATACTCAATGCAAATTAAGAGATTTTTATAAAACAGTCTAGCATATTATTTATCAAAGGATATTGAGAAAGAAGAACTGCCACTGTGTGATTCTTTCTGAAGGTAACTGAAATGATGTTACTAAAATTTTTGAATATCCTAAATTATGTTAGTTCTCCCATGATTACCCCAAAAAAGAGCAGGTTAAGCAAAGAATCATTAACTGACAATTACTCAGTAATGAAAGCTGAACAAATAATGGCAATGAATAATATATTTATGTCTTTATACTAGCTTTTAAGTCAGTAGATACTGAAGCCTTTATCAGGTGTTGAGTAGGTCATCTTGGTATACAGGAGCATGCCAAATGAATCAGGACTGGCTCCTTCTGTATATTTCCCCTCACATACTCATTCAAGATTTCCCTGGAGCTCAAGAGTCTGCAAGACCCAATTCACAGAATTTCATACATTTGGATGAACTCTAGAAAACCATCAAATCTCATCCTCTGCTCGGTACTGGGCCAGCTTTGAAATTGCATGAGGTTACTCAGGATGTGATCCAAGATTTTTAGATATTTCCAAGGATGGAGATTCCACTGCCTTCCTTCACAGTCTCTCCAAACTTTGATCACTATGACTGGGAAGAACTTTTTACTGGAATGTAGTAAATCTGAGCTCAGCTAAATGCTGATTATCTCAAAAGCCATCTTGGTTGTGTGATACTATGGGATCTCCAGGCCAAGACCAGAGTGGCCTTGTCTTTCCTTTGCTGGTTACATGGCATTGAGCCATCAGCCCAAGATCAAAATGACAAAGGTTATTGAAAAGCAATGTTTAAGTGAAGCACAACTTCCAGACTAATTCCATCCTCTTGTCTGCCCTCATAGCAAAACATGGCTTGTCTTACAGAAAACAGTAGACCAGATGGACATTTTCAAGAACGGTTCATAGTGGGTTCCTATGCTTCCACTTTTCTAAAGGTTTCTAAAGATGTTTCTGGAAACCTCCACTTCTGAAAATTACTTGAGGGATCTTGTTGAAGAGAAACTCATCCACCTGGGTAATATAACAAATACTAAAATTGTAAGACAGGATTCCTATCTTCTATCCTATTGTGATGTGACAATGTGTTAAGACTAGATAAATATGTTTCCTGGCCAGTTCTAGAGGAATAAAGGGAAATGCCATTAACCTAAAATTTCATACTGATATAATTATTCATCCTATTTTTTTCTAAATATCTTTCCATTCAAGAAATTATATTCAAATAATGAAAAATAGTCTAGATATAAAGGCACCTCAAAATCTCTGAATAACCAGTGATATAAATAATACTTATGGTGTTTTTTGGTCACAAACCAGTCCAGTGGGGTCTGCCTTCAGAAGCCACAACTCTGCACTGTGAGGCAAAATGACATCTCTTAATCAAGCAAAGAATGTCAGGTTTTCCCCAAAGCAAGGTACCTTTCAGTAAGAAGAAGAAGAGAAGAGCATAGGAAAAATGAAGCACAAAACAAAAACACTGTCTCTAAAAATAGATTTTCTTTTATGCCTGACTGCTGGAGCAATCTGCTGTTGAATTGGATTTAGGCTTTCTTTTGTGTTTATTTTGTCACCCAGAAATTTTACCTATTTTGATAGCACTTTTTTTTTTTTTTTAAACAATACAGTTATATAGACAACATGATATGTTTTATCTTTGTAGCAAAACAACTCACAACAAAACAAAATCCATTTTAACAATGCTACAACATTTTTAATTCTTTCACTCAAATTCTGATTAATTCAATAAAATAAACCCTTATAAAGTTTGCCTTGTTGTAAAAGTTGTAACTGAACCTGAATGATTTTGAAAGAGTAAAAAAAAATCCAAAATCAATACAAATTATTTAACTGCAAGTCTCAGCAAAATACAATTTCTTACTATATCCTCATTAGCATTTTGTTAAATTAAAAGGATAGTCTGCAATTATGTTTCTTTTTTTCTTTTCCAATAAAAATAACTAAATTTTAGTTCTGTATTGAAAAAAAACAACAAAACTATTTATAAGCAGAGCTCAGAATGGTACCATTTTCCTTAAGGCTCCCTTAAAAATAGTTACTTTTCTTTAAGAGAATCAGTTTGGCACAGATACTTTGGAAAAGGTCTGGCATTCTAATTCAAAAAGATAGATAGACTGACTTTATTTTCCAATTTTTTGTGTAGTCTGACAGCACAACATGCCACACTGAAGATGATGGCCACAAATTCCTGTTCAAGAAAATGTCAAAGGAGCAGTAGCAGTGATGTGTCCCCTCTACACTGGCCTTTTTATTTGCAATGAAATGTTTTTAGTTAAGGGCTTTCTCCAGTCAATGTGTGCATTAATTATTTCTTCTTGTATCAGAATCTGTTGCAAATAAATCTAGGCCTGTGTTTTTACAATGCTCAGTGAACTAAGGGAAGTGCAACTGCAGTGCAAATAGATTAGATTTAATAATAAAAGCATATGTCCAGGGTCTTCTAGCAGTTTTCTCCAGTTTGATGAGATCAAAATATTAGACATAATCATGTTTTTGTGTAAGCTTTACACAACAGAAGCATTTTGTCATTAAAATTACAGTTTGTTTTTGGCTCAAATTACTGCAATATCACAGCTGTGTTTTATGAGAACATGCATAAATTCTTTGTAAACCATTTTGAGCTGGATTGACAAATGTCGTATTTCCATTTCTCTTTAGAATGATGCCATTACAGTTGATTGTTAATTTTAAATTGTGATATGTATGAGGTTAAAAAAAAAAAAAAAAAAAAAGTAAAAAGCCACTCAGTATTAAATTGAAGCACTGTGAAGAACAGGTTTGGTTTATTAGTCTTGGGTTGTAGAGTTGGTTTTTTTTCCATGGACCTTATTCAGTTATGTCCTCTTTCTGAGAGTCATTTCAGATGCGGAGAAGATGGAAGCTATTCTCTAACGCAAAACCCATTCATTTAGTATATGTGCATTGTAAATATACTGTGTTGTTTTTCACCTGTTTATTAGTATTGCTACTATGTTTTTAGAAAAAAAACCCAAACAAACCAAAGCCCAAAACCAGCTCAAAAGTCTGTGTGTTCTTGCAATTTTTTTACTGCAGAGATTGTGATAATGTTTAGTGGCTACAATATGGCACACTGAGAATAGTAGTGGTGAATTACAATGACCTTTAAAATGTTCCTAATTTTGGTTGGCTATTCATTCAACTCATCAACATTTACAGCCATACTCATTTCTGGGGAAGGCAGAGCTAGGTACTAAAACAGAAAATGTCAAATGCTCCTGTACTCCAAGGACATGCTAGACATTCAAATTCTCATACTTTATTATCATAGCAAAAGACTGCAACAAGAGGGGAAATGACCTTACAGTAATATACACACATGGCAGACGGTAACAAAGAGGAAAAATGGCACAAGCCATTCTGTTACGATTCTAAGATGTTCACTTTGTGTTTACCTTCAGATACTGTTCATGTTTCCTAGATGAGTCATAAACAATGGATTCACAGAACGTGATTGTTGGTGTGTACCTGCTCTGCTGGTTCTCCTACAGTCAAACCTGGAAGCCACAGCACAGAGTTTTCTAGAGAGGCTATACCTGCTGCATGGTGGTTACTCTGGCACTTCTGGGTCTTCTTGTGATTACACTCCATTTCAAATGCACTTCCCTGTTCGCTTGTCTTTCCAATTCTCAGTCTGTAACTTGTTTTCTTACCTTCAGATCTATTTAAATTTAAAAGCTTTTTTCCCTCTTCTCCTCATTTATTTGCCCTAAAATGCACTAAAATTCTAGAAAAAATAAAATAGCTTCAGTGATGTTATGAGTGTATCACAAGTTAGAGGGCAAAATGTGATATAGGAATAACTAGTGGCAGAAAATTTTATGCTAAAAAATTCGAATTGTGCATTTTATTTTAATACACTAATTAGCTATAAATTTGACATGTAACTTTTCTGCAAATTAATGACTAAGTTACCAGAACAATATCTATGAAAGTGATGTCAAACATGATGAATATTTAATTCTTCTAAATGTTATTTACCAGGTGCCTGCAGCCTGACCATTTCACTTTATATTCCTAGGAACTTAAAAAAAACCCAAACCAACAAACCCAAAGTTAAATTGATTCATTGTTTTCCTATAGAAAACCTAGGAAGCTATTTTATTTTAGAATAGAACCTGATTTAAATAAAGTTTGTCAGGCAGTATCTTAGACAATATGTTTCTCTTGAATAAATGTTCACTTTTTTTTTTCCCCCCAAATAATTCTTTCCTTGTGCATAGGTTTTACAATCTAGATAACCACTCATTCAATAAAACAACATTTGCATAAAAGCAAGAGTAAAAATTGAAAAATCAAAATTTATCTGAAATTCTGCTAGAGGAACTTTTTCTTTTTACATGGAGGTCACTTTCATTTGAGGAAATAGTTCTGCCTCCACTGAACAAGCAATAAAAATTTTCACAACAATACAACATTAGACAAATTGTTTTAACTCTGACAAGTGTTTAGGGTTTTTTTCATTCTGAATATTATGTTAATTTCTTCTCTGAAACCATTGTGCGCATCGTCTGTATTCTGCTGAATAACTGCTGTATTCCACCCCAGGAGGTGAAGGGTGTTAGAATGTACAAAATTTATATATCTTGTTCTTATCTAAGACTGGCTCAGTGGATATTCTATTTTGCGGTTTGTGGTATAGAATGCGGTAAGCTGCTAAGTTCGGGTTTTCTCATTTAAACACAGGTCATATCTGCATTATATTGCACCGGTAACTGGTTCCATAATGTAATGAGAAAATCACTAGTAGAGAAAATCCTAAGGGACCCAATACACTTTTATAGCCATGTCTTTTCTGAAAATCAGTGTAAGCTTTCTTACTGAACAAAAAGTTTCTCTTCAGGTGGCAGAGATGTAGGTAGTGAAATATATTTCACTTTTACCCATAACTTTTCTAAATAATAAGGTAAGTGAGTTTTAAACTTCTATCCTTGGTTTAATATTGAAAGAATAAACATAGGTTTAAAATGAGCTTTTACATGGATAGCAAAACAGACCGCTGGTATATGGCCTACAACACAAAATCTATCAGACAGCCATTTCAGGAAGAGTGAAACTGTCAGAGAGCAAGGCTGGGTCCCATGTGAAATCATGGCTCTAACTACACAGGACTCATTGAAATACCTACCATGTCACACTTTCTGTAATACCTACTCCTTCCAGAATCTCCCATAGCGGGTATAAAGTCTAATTTATTTCCTCAATAATTATCTGTAAGGATAATAATTTGCAAGAGTTGGTTAGTAGCTATAATATTAATTTGGCAAACTATCTTTTGTTAGAAGTAGTCTTCTAATGATGAAAGAAACTCTAGCCCTCTAACAACTTGCAGTTCTAATAAAAAATTTTTCTCCTTTGCATTCTGGGGAAAGACATTAATTCAGAGTCTTTTTGTAAGCTCAGTTTTTCCACTACAAATCTCCTCTGGAGCATATAGGAATATAAACCAGAAAAGGAGCAACAACAAGAGATCTACTCTTTTATGATGTCTTCTGTGAAAAACCTTGAACAAGAGTAAAGTATTAAAGAATTTCCGCATCCATAGAAGAAGAAGATAGGTAATGAAGGACAAGTGAAAGGTCAAGATCTCCATTGGTAAAAGAAGGTGTTCAGCAGATGGTGTGGGGGAAGATAAGGTGCGTGTTTGGCTGGGTTTTTTGGGTTTTTTTACAAAGGAAAATGGACTAGTGAGTCTCCCACAGTCTGTGACAAGGGCAATCCAAGGATGATTTTCAGTTACAAATCTCCCAAACCCCTATCTCCTTACCTCTTTGAATGCATCATCCTACACTTTTGTCTTTTTTACTCACAATCAAAGGTCCATTCTCTCTGCTTCTTTCCATCTTTTTCCACCTCCAAAAAACAAGACTTCAACTGTTAAGCTGCACACTCAGCTGTTACATATTTCCTTGAGGCCCGCATTGACAAGTCCCTAACCATACCTCACCTGTGTGTTGAGAGGGGAGAGACCATATATGGTCGTGGATAACAACGTTATCACATAGCACAGGGCAGTTTGTTCCAAGCCAGGGAAATGATGGCTATCCTTACCTATTTCTACATGCTACCAATCCTATTCTCTGAGGTCCTGATCTTCCAGGAGGAGAGTTTCTGCAGTCTGTTGCACGGTTTTCTCTGAGACAGGTAATTAGGAATACAGGATGATCACACATGAACTGGTGAAGGGGAAGGAAAGAATTAAGGATCTAAAACTGGGGGACTGGAGAGAAGTGTGAGGGAACTCCTTGATGAAAACCGGGTAATTCAGTCTCTTCTGGATTTTCCAGTAGCACTTGCTCTGGGAAAACACAGGGGTTTGAAAAAGCATTAGGTTTAGATGCAGACATTCACACTGGGATGGGACAGAAGTGAATAAAAATTCAAAGCAAGATATTATTTCTAATTTAATGTAAAGATGTCTTTTGGCTATTTTCACACTTCCTGTGTCTTGAATCAGGTTTTTTTGTTTTAATACTGGAATTTTTCAGTAAAGCTAAAGATCATGACTTAAGCCATAAGTTACTTACCCAGTCAGTCCTCTAAGAACTAATAAGTAGAATTGCTTTCATGAGGAGGCATGTTTCTATTCATCAGTTTAGTATGATTCAGATCAGTTCATAGATGTTTATTCTCTTTTTACTTTGTTCTTTGTTCTTCTTAACAATGAATTAAATGAAGTTTCAGTATATATTCCAAAAGTGCACCACTTATATGGTGTTGATTTCTTGTTTTATTGGACTTACTCATGTCATTCTGAATTCTGAGTGACTGAATCAGCTTGACTTACTATTTCAGCATCTGGATTTAATTGCATTGTTGATATTTTTCACCTCTTTATTGGAAAATCAATAAAATGCTCAACAAAATTTTTAGCCATTATAAAATGACATAGTAGAAGTAGAAGCACATGGACTTGCACCAGTTCAAATTCAGGAATATCATTATATTTTCCTGAAGGGAGCCGATTAGAAAATAAGTTTTGAATCTCAGGTTTTATTTATAGAAGTTTTAATTTTATATAAGAACATCATAGCAATATCAAACATACCATGTTCTTTCTTGTTTGAAAGACTTCTTAAACTCCCTCTTGGACTGTAATACAGCTGTTATACAGCTGAACTACCGACTTAACTGTAAGGAGTGTTGTAGTCAATTCGGTGTGTAGTATTACACAATTGAATTCAATATTGTTTTTCCTTAAGCAAAACAATCTTCATCCTTTCTTTTAGGGATGACCAAACTTGTTTAACTAACAGCATTAGGTGTGGCCCGGGATTAGTCCTCATTTTTTCCCTGAGTGAGTTTACTGAAACTTGTCTTGAATGTACAGGAGATCTAAGCAAAATAGCCCTTCTTTGTTGCATTCTCTGGTGTTAACACAGATGTGTCTCAGAGTTTTTGCTGAGGACTAGGATTTAAAATAGGAGGACTGCTGAAATTTTGGCTGATGAGCCTTGGAACAGGACTTCCCACCAGGGTCTGACCTGTGACCTGTCAGAGCTAATGGTCTTTTGCTTTCCTTTGCCTGTGAAAGCTGATATCTCAAACAAGAACAGCCCAGGAAATGTCAATGAGCACTCGCACTTTTCTTGGAGAAACTTTGAAAAGATTTAAAAACTTGATACGGGAGAGGTTTCACAGCTTTTTTTGTGGAGCCCATGGAAAACTAAAAGAAGCAGAAACAGTTTACTTGGTTTCTGATGTTATCTGGAGAATGTAAAAGTGGAGTATTTCTTCCTGAAGAAGCGAGAGTATTTTCCCTTCCTTCAATTCTTTCTTCTCTAAAATGCTTGGGACTCAAATGATGTTGTGGGAATAGCAATGTTATGTTGTGGTGGCTGTTTACAGTCATTAAAAATTACTTTAAAAATCAGCTGCCATTTCACTTATCTGAAGTGAAACTAGGTTACTCCATTTAGTGAAAGCCTCAGATTACCTTGGTCCACTGATTCACTTCCTCTTTACTCCCTGCTGTTGAAGACAGCAATAACATGGTCCTATATTTAGCAGAGAAAGTGTCCATATCCACAGTTTAGTTCTTAGGAAACCTGAGACTCCCAACTAAGAAGTCTCTGAAGATCCCCGAGACCAAATTTAGGAATGTTGTTACAAAGAAACCAGAATCACAGTCATAGAATATGCTGAGTTGGAAGGCGACCCACACGATCTTTGAGTCCAACCCTTAGGCCTGCACAGGACCATCCCCAAGAGTCACACCGTGATCCTGAGAGCATCATCCAAATTTTTCCTAAACTCTGTCAGGCTTGGTGCTGTGACCACTTCCCTGGGGAGCCTGTTCTAGTGGCCAACCACCCTCTGGCTAAAACACCTTTTCCTAATATCCAACCTAAACCTCTTCTAACACAACTTCGGGCCATTCCCTTGAGTACTGTTTCTGGTCACCACAGAGAAGAGATCAATGTCTGCTTCTCCTCTTCCCCTCACAAGGAAGCTGTAACTGCAATGAGGTCTCCCGTCGGTCTCCTCTTCTCCAGGCTGAACAGGCCAAGTGACCTTGGCCACTCCTCATATGTCCTCCCCTTTAAAGTCCTCCACAATCTTCATTGCCCACCTTTGGACACCCTCTAGTAGCTTTATGTCTTTCATGTATTGCAGTGCCCAAAAAGGCAAACAATATTCAAGGTGAGGCAGCACCGTCGCAGAGCAGGGCAGGACAATCACTTCCCTTGACTAGCTGGCAATGTTTCAAAACTAAACCAAACACAAACCCCATTTGGTTCCCCTTAACCAGTGAAGGCAGAAACTGGAAAAGTCTCTAGGGTCAGCTTGATATCACAAACTAACATCATCAGCAACAAAAGTCTTGGCATTGAATAGGAAAGTTTCCATCTCAAAGATGGATATTAGAGA
This sequence comes from Pyrocephalus nanus, assembly GCA_038380795.1. Taxonomy (NCBI): domain Eukaryota; kingdom Metazoa; phylum Chordata; class Aves; order Passeriformes; family Tyrannidae; genus Pyrocephalus; species Pyrocephalus nanus. The sequence goes on from CM076260.1 coordinate 48,455,427, forward strand.
TTGTGTACCTCATATAAAATCAATGGCACCCAAGGCACAAATCTCCTTCTAGGAACTGAAAAAACTAGGTAGAAGGTAGAAGCACTTCATAGACAAACTGAAGCGGGAAACAACTTAAAGAAAGTCTCAGATGCACTGAGACAGTGATGCTCCCCTCTCTTGTACTGGCCACATGGGTCCAGGATCTGCTTCTAGGAGCTGTGCAGAAAGTGAGAAAGGAGAACAAATGTGTATAAACCACAGGGGAATCTGAAAAACCTCTAAAACAGCTCCATTAGAACCAAAGAAAAAAAGATCTTTAATCCAAAGGTGGAAGTCATCTGCATTAAACAATTAGACCAGATTCGTAAAATCCAATTTAAGGGTTTTTTTAAAGGGAATCCCAATTAAAATAGATAAATAATTCTCAGAAAGTGATATTTGAGATAAATCAAAACCTAAAACACACTATAACGAAGGGGAAAGAAATAATTTTTAATGTAAAATCACCTAACATTTCTTTAAAGGAGAGTATTACCTGCCTCCACTGTTGTGAAAACATGGATAATTGCTTAATGAGTCATTAGGATATAAAGTGTTGTATTGTAAGTGCAAGGACCAGTTATTTTTCAAGATTTTTCCTCTATCACATAAGAAAACAGTCAATGAATTACTCAGCTAATTTAATAAAATCCATTGCTAGTGGTTCCCTGCAGGTGATATGATAAAACCTATAGCCTTGTGATAAAACTAAAACTGCAACACACAACTTCGCTAGTAGATAAAAATTCTTGAAAGCTTGAAATTATACTTTGAGCTAAAAGATCCTAAAGAGATAAACAAACCCAGAATAAGATGCTTCCTGACTTGGGAACAGGTCGTATCTCAGAATCCTCAAAACCAGAAAACATTAAAAGGCAATTTCTACAAGGAGCAAAAGGCACAGGCAACAGTGAGGACTAGCAACCATGTGGAAAGAACAGAAGATAATTAAGCGGGAACATTAAAGGTCTTATGGGATACTTAGAATCCTGAAACTTTTCTTTTAAAATAAATACTTTTATATCAAGCTGTGTCAGTACGAGTCTACAATAACAGTTTTATGTAGAGGAGGTAAAAAAAAACAGTATAAGGATTTATCACATCAGACAACAAGGTAACTGAGGGTAATGTTACTTATAACAGGAAGGGATGTACCTGTATATCTTTTCTTATCCTTATTCCTTAACCAACAATGTATTTCTCCTGCTAATCTAAGACTGAATACATAAGGGAGAAATTGATTCCTATTACAGAGTGGTGTTTAAACAGCTCATGAATAAAAATATTTATTTGCCATCTTTATTATGGTACAAAAAGAACCTGCCAGCTTTTTTCAAGGATGCTGATTCTATTTTAAAAAGCAAATGTTTTCAAATGTAACATTTAAAGTTGCTAATAAAAAAAATCTTGGGGAAAATTAAAGTTCTGTGAGGAGCGATTGGTAGAAAAGAATGGTAAGTTTTCTATCTGACACCAATTTTTCTCTGAAGAAAGAACAGGCTAAGATAATGAAATGGGGTGCTCAGCTAGCACTCAATCACTAAAAATATGGCTGCATGTGAGAATGCTATAATTGGATTAGCACTAAAAGGAAAAAAAACAGTGAATACAAAAACTTTGTGTTTGATAAGAAGGCATTATGGCATCTGAACAAAAAAAAGACTTAGACTAATGGCAGCCTATACTCCTATATTTCAGTATATCAGTTCAAACAATAAGGCCTCATTTTAAGAAAAAAAAATCAAAAAATAATTTTTAACCAAAAACATTTTAACATAACAAAATAGAAGATATATTACATGATGGTTGGCATAGGAAGAAACTTTGTGTGTCACAAGCAAAAAAATCCAACTATATAAAAAGTCAGTTATACTGTTTTCTGTATAGTTTCTGCTTGGAAAAAAACCAACCCCACATTCTTGAGAGAAAATGATGATAAAATTTATACAGATGAGTGCAAAAGTAATAAAAAACCACCATTATCTTGGGAGAAATGCATAGATTTGTATTTGAAGACACAGTTTCTGCTGATGAGCAAAATAATTAGACTAATAAAATAGGCTTGTACACTCAGATGACAGTAGAAAATAGCATAAAATTTGGGATCAGAAATTCTACATCCTGTGAGGAAAAAATTAATCTTGTTTTAAAAGATTTCTCCTTATTCTCCTACTCTGTTAAAAAAAAAAAAAAAGAAGCAATACATACAATCTCATGGCCATGAAATTGTTAACAATCATAGAACGGAAAATGAATGTTCTTCTAAATGATACACTGCCAAAAGTATTGAATAATGAATAGAATATAATAAACTAAAATTGATTAATAAACAAGGTGATAGAGTCACATTTTCATAGTGCTTGAAAGAGTTTCCAGCACAGACTTATGTACTTAAATGTTTAATGCCTTGTTTCCATGCATTTTGGGAGTTTTGTTTTGAGGAGCTTTTTTCTCTAGAATTTTTCTGATTTCAAAATCCAGCTGATGTAAAAATGTAATCTGCACATTGTTAGCAAAATGTACAAATGCATCCCACACAAAACTCAGAGAATGTATCTTGGGTAAACTAACTATGTAAATTCATGAAACTTTTCAAATAATTCCATATATTTCAGAGACATAGGGGAAAATAACTTAATCTCCAAAACATAGAAAGAAAAGTTTATTTTAAAACTGATTTGATTTCTGGAATTCTAATGCACCGGATAAGTCATCACACAATATTAGGATAGCAAAATTTAAAAATTATAGTGTATTAATGGGAAGAAAAATTATGACCAGACAAAAACTGTACATGAAATGTTTCCACATTTGTTTTTATTTTCATTCATATCTAAAGGAGAAATTGTGTAAAGAACACAATATACTATGGGCTAGTAAGTAATGAGGTGGAAGATCGTGTGCACCAAGTGAGGCAGAAAAGGTCCTTTCTGTAAATGGTGTGACTTCTATTGTGTAGGCTGTCATATGTGTTATAAAATAGTTCCCAAAATTGCCCATTTGTTTAATAGTTTCCTAGAATCCTCTCAAATTCCAAAATCAATGAACAACTCACTGAAGTTAAAATCCAACAAAGACAAAATTGATTGCACCTCTCATGCATCTGTGTCTGTAAGAAATACTAATGCTCAGCTATTTGCCAAAGGCTTGCTAATAGCTTCAACTCTCAGCTGCAGCAATTAATTGAGGCCCAAATAGTTTATTCCAGGAAATTCTGAGTGAAGGATAATAACAAAATCATACAGAGATAGAGATACTGTCAGGGAAAATTTGACAACTTCAATGGCCCATCTATATGCCTTTTTAATAAGCCATCTTGAGGACAATAATTCTAGCTGGACATGCAGCTGGAAGATATTGGCTGTCAAGAGTTGATCATATCAGACACTCTCTAAATTTATCTTGAAATGAGTTTGATCCCTCCAGCACAAACAGCAGCTCGGTAAAGTCTCTTCTTCTGTTGAGTAACAACAAAGGTACATAATGAATTCTGGAGATAATTAGACAGCAAAAAATATGTAACTTAGAACATTACAAAAAACTTTAAATGTAGTTATTGTTCCAATATAATATATGCTTATTTAAAGGGGATAAAACTAATGCATATCAAGGAATGCAAGAGTGTAGGAAGTCAATCATAGATTAAAAAAAAAAAGATTTCTCATCATATTTAGCTAGTTCTGTTTAATGTAAAATTTACATTAATTTTTTATGTTCCACTTCAAAATAAGTTTGGATATATGCAAATTAGGAGAGGATAGCAATCTCACTCAGGACATAATAGGTGAACTGTAAAGATTTATAGAAGCATAATTATGACATCGAGCCAGCCAAGACAATGGCTGCCAAAAACACTTAAAGAGAAAGTTTCTTAATCAGTCTTTTGAGACAATGAAAAAGAGGGCAATTGCCTGTCCTCCTGAAAAACGGGAGGAAAAGAACATCTGCTCTACTTTGCTAAATGCATTAGGCTTCTGCTATTCTTCTTCTGAAAGCACATATTTTGTTTCTAGAATGGCACATGTCTTTATTGCATTTGTCCCTGGAAAAATTATTATTAATAATAATGAAAACACCAAGAATAATACAATCGTGAACTGGTGTGGGTTGGAAGGGACCTTAAAGATCATCTACTGCTGATCTTCTGTCCATGGCAGAGAGTCCTCTCATTAGATCAGGTTGCTCAAACCATTGTCCAATCTCGTGTTGAACAATGCCAGGGATGGGACATCTACAACTCCTATGGAGAACATGTTCTTGTGCTTCATCACCCTCCCAGTAAAAAATTTCTTCCTAACATCTAATGTAAACCTACTATCTTTCAATTTGAAGCCATTCCCCCTTGTCTTGTCACTACAGTTCCTGTTGAAGAGTCTCTGTCCAGCTTCCTTGTACTCCCCCTTCAGATGTTAGAAGGTTGCTTTGAGGTCTCCATGTATCCTTCTCTTCTCCAGGATGAATAGCCCCAACTTTCTCAACCTGTCGATATAATAACAATAACAACAACAACAATAAAGTAGTAGTAATAATAACATTATTTTTTCTGAATTAGAAGCCTTTTAAGCCTGCTCAAATGCGCTTTTTTTTTTAGAGCCTGAACCCAATATCTTTGCCAGGCTACCTCTACTTTCTGATCCTCTCTAGTCCCCAAAAAATCTGTCTCTATCAGTGATTTATTTTTCATTGTCTGATTTTGCATTCTTCTACTTGACCTCATAGAAGTCTACCTTCCCATGAGCTCCATCAAAGGTCAAACACAAAGTACTATTATGTATTTGTGTTAACTCTTTTAACATCCACTATTGGGCTCTTCTGAAAGCCTAGTCAAAAGCAGATGAATATTGTAATAAAAACACTTGAGTACCCTAAACTAATTGTTTTAAGAGGTGATGAGGAAATAACTGTAAATATCTTCAGATGGTAAATGTGAATTGAGTCATTTCAGTTTTTTGTCATCAGATTCTTTTATATTACTATTTCTATTGGTACTCTTCTATTCAGTGTAAGCTTTACTATGTCTAAGAAAAATTATGAATATAATTCCATTTACCACAAAAATCCCCTATATTAACTATAAAAGTGAAAATGAAACGCTTTCAAATTGTACCACTTCTGAATCACAAGTCTAAAATAATTCCATCTGTTTAAGTAGGTCTAGAACACTATTGCAAATGCAACCAAAATCTAGTTCCTGATGATTGCATTCAGTCAGTTCAAAACAGAATATTGATTGCAGGAGAGAGATCACAACTTGATTCTACTATACTATAAAACTGTTAAAGCAGATTTTATTGTAAGAATCATGCTTTGGTAAATACATGTTGGAGAAATGGTCATTAGGTTCATGATGTAGTGCCAATTGCCATTTTCATGCCAAGAAGTTTGTGTAAAACAAACAAACAAAAATAAAAGAACAACCCCTCCAGCCCCACCTACAGCCTGATTACAGTTCCAGTCCTTTTCCCTTTATTTGGTTACAATAACAGTCATTCTTATCTATCATTTATCTCCTCAGAGTTGACAGATGCTGTAGATGCTTGCAAGGTTTGAGAAGAAGATAAATTTTCCAACTGTGTCAAAAAGAACTTAATGCAAACATGAAGCAATGAAGCACTTAGTAGATGTTAAACCAAAGGTTATAAATGATTGATATTCAAGGAGATATTTACTGTTTGAAGGCTAGGTGGCATAGCAAGCCAAACACACTGCTCACATGTGAAGGCCCAGGTTCAGGTTGTACCATTCTTGCCTGATGTGAAGATGAAAATGCTGACAAGAGAGTGCCTACCAACTCAGAATTTACATACAAAAGATGTAACAGGACTCAGCTAACCAACTGTGCCTGTCATAACAACAGAAAAGGAACATATACATGCTGTTTGAGTGTCTCAGCTGAGAAACATAAATCTCCTGCTGTAGGAGGTATTTTCATTAAACAAACTAACTCACTCATTTGAGAACACATAAGCATACCCTTAGAAACAAGTACAGACAATTTGACAAACTGAGAGCTGCCTAAGCTCTGATACTCAATGTGACAATTAAGTAGATGAGCAGACTGACTGAGAGTTTGGAATTAGAGAATACAAGCACCTATGTAAGGACAATTAAAAAGGGAGGGATGGGAAGGGACAAGATATGAACTGCAGTGTTTACTATGAAAAGTGATGCTCCCCCTTTCACAGTCCTAAAAATTTCAAATCAAAATAACTAAGAAAAATACTACTGCTTCCACAAGTATTGCTATCTTAAAACGGAAAATTCCTAGGTTTACTGTAGGCTACTACAGTAAACTATAGGCTGTCTATTCTAAAGCAACCTGCATCTAAGCAGGCAGAGGACTCAACAAAGACATGACAAAAACTGAAAAAAAAAAAAATGTTGTTTTAGAAAAATTTACATTACATATTGAGGAAAAAAACAGACTTGAAAATATCTTATGATTTGATGAACGCCAGTGAGTACTAAAAAATTCAACTGCTAAACATAGATTGGCTCTCGAAAAGATCAAATGGGGTTAAAAGATCAAGATTTTGAGAACATTTCCATAAAACAGTGTGTTGTTTACTGTTGTAGTTTATTATTTAGAAATCACTTATGTTTGCTGCTAAAGTATTCCAAATTCAGAAAGAGACAATTTGCCAACAAAATTTATTTACAGGGAAGAAGACAAGGCATCTGAGAATGCCTAGTCCTAATATCCAGTGATATTTCCCCACATTTCAGTCTAGCTTCCTATTTTGAGACATAGTACTAGCTTAAAACTATTTTTTAGACATTTCTGTGTTCTCCAGGATCACCTCCAAAATTTAGGCAGCCTGGCAAGGAAGGAAAAAAATAGAAAAATAGGAAGGAAGAGAATCATGGAGCAATAGCTTCTCTCTAGTGAAGCTATAAATAGAATGAGTATTTATTACTTCTTCCCCTTTCTACAACTAATCTTAATTCAGCAGGCATTCTAGAGGGTACTAATGTAAACAAAGGTATGGCCAGTTACCAAATGAAGAATCACAGAATGCTGGGGGTTGGAAGGGACCTGTGGATTATCAGCTGGTCCAACCTCCTGCTAAAGCAAGTTTGTCGAGATCAGATTGCACAGGATTGCTTCCAGATGGGTTTTCAATATCTCCAGAGAAGGAGACTCCATAACTCTCTAGGCAGCCTCTTCCAGTGCTCTTTCACCCACAAAGCAATGAAGGTTTTCCTCATTTTCAGATGGAACTTCCTGTGTTTCAGTTTGTGTCCATTGCCCTTTATCCTGTTGCTAAGCACGACAAGAGTCAGGCCCCATTCTCTTGACACCTGCCCTTGACATATTTGTAAGCATTGAAAAGGTCCCCTCTCAGTCATCTTTTCTCCAGGCTAAACAGGATCAGCCTCAGCCTTTCCTATTAAGAGAGATGCTCCAGTTCCCTAATCATCTTTGTCACCCTCCACTGTACCTGCTTCAGAAGCTCCATGTCTCTCTTGTACTGAGGGGCTCAGGACTGGAAACATTACTCCAGATGCAACCTCACCAGGACTAAGTAAAGGAGCAGGATAACTTCTTTCAACTTGCTGGCAATGTCTTTCACAATGCAACCCAGGATACCACTGTCCTTAGCCATAAGGACATGTTGTTGGCTCATGGCACCACTTGCTTGCCTGTAATGATTAACTGTAATTTAAACCAGGCCTCAATGAGTTTTCAATAAAATGGCTGGTAAAAAATATGTTTGGTCTTCCCTTATATTCTCTTTTCCTTGTGAATTATACTAAACTGTTTAAAATGGTTTTTCTGTGTTGTATTTTTACACAGATGCATTTTCTTCATTCTCACTTTTTAACCAGACATGGAGAACTAAAACCAACCTGTAAGCAATTTTTAGATCAGTTCACTATTACCCTTAAGCTATGCAGTGATCATGCACAAGGGCTTGCAGAACTGGGTCTTTGATTTTGATGCAGTTCATCATTGTCCCATTTGTAGAAAAGCTGACAAAATCACAAACAAATATTTTTTAAAATTCTACTTCAGCACATGATGTGCTTAATGAAGGGAGCACAGCCATCCTTGTTTTTGTGTATTCATTAGACTGATAATTTCCACAATTAACTTCATGAAAATCCTAATTCAAAAAGTTGAACCACAGAACACATTAATCTCATTAATGTTGTTGCAGTCTATTGACTTCTGCTCTAGGTACAAATCTGGCTGCTTTATAAATAAATTTAATCTGGAAAGCTGATAAGGAAAAGAAAATGAAAAGAAAAAACCAATAAAATAGTATCCAGTGTACAATAGATGCAAGTAATCACAGACAAAAATATGTTTTGTACAACAGCTTAGGCAAAGACCAATTCCCTGGAGACTGTCTGTGATTGCTTGCTGCTAATCACCATCAGTTTATGCTTGTTCTCTTTCCCTTTGAAAATAATGAAGTGCAGCAAATTATTTTCATATTATAAGGCTATGTCGTCATCATACCTTTTTCCCCTAAGCTGAGTTAGACAATGTTTTTCTTTGACTCTCAAATAAAGTGCTGCAAATTCATTATTTGTACAGAAAGCTTTACAGAAATCCAAGTTTTGTACCACGTGTTTTTTGCTTGTCCATTTTTTTATCATTATCAAAGCAACAGTGCTATGGATTAGCACATCATCACAAAGCCAACCAATTTGTGCTCTGGTCTTTGAAAATCCAAGGTTTTGGGCATTCCTTTTTGCTAGTAAATTGATAAAAATATAGCCACTTATAAACAAAATAGTCAGTTTGTGGGGCTTTGCTGATGATCTTGCTATGGAATAGAAATCAGAGGCTGGACTTAGGTATTTGTCCATCATGGTATGTATATTTGCAAGGACTAAACAACAGTCCTGTCGTTCCTGGCACACACTCAAGCATTCCAGGAATCCATCTTCTTCATGCAAAATTGCTCTCCAAACTCTTTGTGAATGTCAAACTACTTCAGGTGTATCTGACTCTTCCTTCTTTGTGAAATCCCTGCCTGCAGGATTTTTTCTTTCTTTTTCTTATTTCCACACAAAAGTTCTATTCCCTGGTGCTTGAAGTCAAGCACAAGAGAAAGCCTAGTCAACTGCATGGACTAGATTCTTCTTCACCTTGCAATGGTTTTAGTTATCCTAGCAGCCAGCTGTATAGAGAAATGTAACTGCTCTTTTTATGCTGATCCTGCAAAAAGATGTGTCCCTTGGGGAGTGTTAAAGTGGGAACAAGAGAAAAAGAGATTATGCTCCTTGTTTTCAACTAGTAGTGCAGCAGAAAATAAAATGCTGAGGAAACTCATTCACTTCCAGGGCAAATATTGAAGATGGTAAATGCTCTTTAACTTTTCTTCAACTTTGGTTTGTTGTGACTTCAACAATTTTCATTCAGAATTACACACAACAACAAACAAAGCACTCCTGCTTTTTAATAATCTACTATGTAGCCCAAACCTATGTTTCTAACTAGTTAGCTCTACAAAATCTACATGAAAGTATGTATCCATATAAGTAAGCCCTGAAATGCACTGAAGGAATGAAATTTTTTTTGAAAAAGTTTTTTATAAAAAAAAGAAGTTACAAAGTTGTTTGTAACATCTCAGTTGTATGGAAACCACACACAAGACTTAATACATATGATTTTAATTTTTTTTACATTTTAATACATAATCCCTTAAGGAGATGTCAAAAAAAAGTCAAGTTAATATGTTTCGTCTCAGAACTTTCTTTTCCCCAAAAGGTATTATTGTAACTTAAAAACTAAAATCATATTGTGATTTAATTAACAATTAAGATTAAATAAAACTACAAATCTGATATATCTTTAACATGCAAAAGATTGACTACATCTCTCATGCAAAAGACACAATGATAGGATATAAATATCCTCATCATATCATCTCTGGACTGGAATTTTAACTGGAGGTGCTGGTGTTGCAAAAACTAAATGCGAGTTTAAGGTGAACTCAACATCTCACCAAATACTTGGGTGACATTTTGTTTAGAAATCAGTCTCAAGCTTCAAAAAGTTTTACAAATGGGGCCAGCTAGATGATGGTTAAAGCAGTAAAAATTCGGTGTAGCTGCCTTTGTAAGATACCTTTTTCTCTGGTTTGGCAACAATAATGCTTTTGTTTTTTGGTTGGTTGGTTGGTTGGAGTAGGTGTTTTGTTTGCTTGGTTTGGTTTGTTGGGATTTTTTTGAGGGGTGGTGTTGATTGCACTGAGTTACAGAACCAAAGTAAATCCCATGGTATACATGTATACTAGTAATACCAAGCCCTTTCTCACAAATACAGGTCTTGAGAAAATCCCTCCAGAGGCATTTCAGCACTACATGTCAATAAGAATTTCTGTAAGATCTGCAATTCCATATAAACTTTTCATGTACTTAATGACACAGTTCCGTGGCTCTTCCCTGGCAAGTAAACCAACCTCCCAAGGTAAAGATCACTGTACCATACACTCACTCATTTAGTGATGACTGTTGCAGGGAATCGTAAATGCCAGGACTGAGGAAAACTGAATTTAATGTACAAATACAGTTAAAAAAAAAAAAAATCCAAAAAAACTTGTCCAGAACCTCCTCCTCTTTCCACTGTAGTGATATTTAATAATATATAGCAAATCAATTTCTATTTGTAATGAAATTTAAACCAAAGGAGAACAAAAAAAAAAAAAGTTAAAGCAGTCTGTCTCAGACAAATTTCATATTGTGTCAGTAAAATTCATGAATATGTACATAAAAGAAAGAAGGAATTTAAGGAAATAATGAATGGTCTCTCAGAAAAAGCTTCCTAAAGTTTAATCAAAATTCAGATATAGTAAGATTCCCTCAGCAACAACACACTTTATAAAACATCTGTGGAAACAATCTCTTACTTGACTTATTTTGTGAAAGGAAATAATCACTTTCAGCATTTTTTCTAGGCAGGTATAATGATTGTGAAAACATTCCCAGTAATTCTATGCAGCATCTGTAATGATGGAATGACCTTTAATGGTCCCTTCCAACCTAAAGTATTCTATGGTTCTAAGAAAAAAACATAGATGTAGACATTGATGTTTCATAATTTCTACTGGGTTTTGCCTTTCTTTACATCATGAAACCAAACTTAAATAGTAGAAAAAACTGCGCACACAGAATACATTTGCAATTGTAACCACATCCTGACTCAGCACTTTTGCTGAATATAAAACTCTGGAGAGAGACTTTACTGTAGTACTGTTATTTGTGCAGACACGGCGCAAGGTCGTGAGTCAAGCAAAATGGCTGTCATCGTTATTCCCACCAAGAAAGTTAACTATTAAAGCTGTGATGGCTGCAGAAAAGCTGTGCTTTTTTTTTTCTGTAATTTTTAATGGGAAATAACTTTTTTTTACAAATCTTATTGGAAATAATCATCATTATGTCAAGTAGAGCTATAGTGCAGGATCTCTATTTTCAAAATTGGAACTTAAAATTAATTGTTAAAATGTAAAAGCAAGATACAATTTGTTTAAAAATGCTGTATGAGTGTCTTAGTTCCATGTCAGTAGGCATAGAATGTCAGCTGCTTTCTTGCACTCTTACATCACCTGCAAAATCATGGTCCAGCTGCTAGAGTGTGGGCTGAACGTGGCCAATCGGTCAGAGATGGCTCTGCCTTTGCCTATGCATCCTAAACTAGTGTGCTGCCACCCACACAAGAGGTTCTAAGTGTACAGCCAACGCGAAACTCTCTGCCAGTGTGTCGAGAGAATTTCCACAGCTGGAATCTGATCTTGCTGATAAGACCATGCTGACTAAAACACAGCATCTGCTCACTCGTTTTGAATTTTTAACACACTGACTCTACATTAACATTTAATTAGAGCTTGATTATATTTACTAGAATTTAGGATAAAGCTTTCAAGCAACAAAAAGTTGATGTTTAATAATAGACATATGGAAAAATAAACTTGTTTCTTTAATACAATTTTGTCTTTTTGCTTCATTGTTTTTTCCCAGAAATATGATTTTTCAACAAAGAGGAATTATGATAAGGTTACATTACCTGCATTCTTCCATTTCTAAAAACACATTCCGTTACTTTTTTATTCAGACATATATTCTGACAGAATATAAACTGTCTGTATTTGGATGCTGGCATGCAGCCACAAGACTTAGCAGGTACTTCACTGTCTATCACACTAGGAGGAGCATCAAGGGATGTGCTGCTACTGCTGCTCCCTGGTTGGGAGCTCTGAGTTCCATGCTCATTACTAGGAGATGCGACAAGCAGCTTCCCAAAGCGGTAGTACTATTTGGCAGGTACAGAGGCTAAACATGATTTACCCTCAGCTTTTAGCTACTGGAGGGAGGCGGAAATGACAATAACTCAAGTAGCACAATGTTTCTGTCTGAAGTACCTTGGCAAATGTGTTATCTGATGCTTTGGATGTGGCCAAAGTAGGGTTCTATACAATCCATCTGTGGGTCAATGCATCGCTGCTACCCTGTAGCCTCATTAAGGATTCAAATTGTACTATGTGTTACAGCTTTTATCTTTATGACAGATTTCAGTTCCTGATTATCCTCCACGAGCAAGTCCAACAAAGACTGTGGGATTCCTTGTGGGGCAGTCCAAGAAGGGCAGCAGAATGTCTGCCTCTGTGACTTCTATTGCCTTTTTGCACCTCCATCCCCCCTTGTGTCTGACTCCCACTGAGAAAATACTCAGCCCTGCCTGTTCATCCTTGACATTCGTTTGAAAGCAGGCAACAAAGATGATCAACTAAGAACTGATGCAGAAGTCTGTATTCCCAAAAGAAAGAGAAGTTGTCTCATTAATCATAAGAACAAGGAGAAGTGTAAAAGTGCTAGCAGTGTGAAAACAGCAATCACATGGACAATGTAACCAGGTAGATGGGGCAAGAAAGGGCACTTCCTATTGACTGTGATGTCTGGTTTGCACTCAAACTGATCCTTAAACCTGAACATCCTACAGGTAGAGTGATGACACCCATTAACCTTCACATTATTGTGAGGTAATGAACCACTTTGAGATTTCATCATCTCCTATGGAAACATTCAAGTTACTGCAGATTAAGTCTGAATGCAGGGGTGTGCAAGATCTTATTCTGTATTCCACAGCCTGGAGAGAGTGTATATTTATATAAAGACATTATATTTATATAAATTATAATGCATGCTTCTCTATTTTTCTGATAAAAATCTGTTTTATTATTGATACTCTGGATGGGGAAAAATGGTATTTCCTCTACCTGAAGCAAGTTAGTATTTCATATCACAGTAATACTAAATTTTCAAGAAAACATTTTTCAGACTTCTATAAGGTTTAGTGGAACTTGTATATACATTTTTCTTTTTTTATTCCACCTGAATATAGTACAAAAAAGAACTACTGCAAACTGAGAATTTTTATTTTTTTCCCCAGTACAAAGAAACCCACTTTTATAAAAAATAAAAATTATATTTTTTTAATTAAGATAATGTATTGAAATGTCAGCCAGTAATCAGGACTCCACAATAAATACCTTTAGATACACACTGTAAGTACCTCTCTAGGTTTACATATACAGATAAGTGGTATTAACAACTGCATTAAGAATTAGTGCAGCCTAGTTTATATGGCAAGAAATCTGTAAACACCTGTTTGCTATTCAGCCTCCTTTCTGAATTACACTCTTTCTTTGATGATATCCTCTCTCTCACTTCACAAAACTTAAAAACCTTAAAAAAAAAAATCCCAGAATCCTCAACTGTGATATTTTGCAGCTAACCCCTGTAAATATTAAGATATTATCTACATAGATTTGACTGTAAAAATAAGATGCAATGGGATATATGAATAAAATTTCTATTGATCTTGTTAAGTTCTGGGACATATGGAAACTCAGTGAATCTCTGCTCATGAGGTTAGTAAAAAATGCCCTGTCTTCACTTCTACCAATCTGATGTCTGAAAGCTTACTAAACTTTGCATCTTCTGCATCTCTGTGTGATAAAGAGGTGAGCTGCTGAACAGATGGTGAATAAATGACTCTCACTTTTGCTACTTTCACACTTCCCAGAAGCAAAGCTGACAAATTGTATTTGGAGCCTGGAATGTGATTTCTTTATTTAAACTATATGCTTAGCACTAACAAGGGAGCACTCAGGAACATTAATTCAAACATGCAGTGTGTCTCACTCTGGGAACTGTGTTCAGCCTTTTTGAGAATTTCTTAGTTCCAGAAAATAATCTTCTTGTATTTTTCTGCTAAAAACATAGTCACTGTCTCTTCATTCCAGTGTCAAAAATTACTAAAGTAATTTTTGTATTTTTGTTTGTATCTATATATATGTGCATAAATAAATAGATGTATCTATGCATTCTGTATGTAGCAGATAACTCTTGAGATAAATGATATTTCTGTGCTTAAAAATGTAGTACAAGAGCTGTAATACATTCATCCAAAAAAATACCTAATTCTTCAGGGAAATGCATTCTAACTTTTGCCTTTGTCTTTATCATAATGTTCTATTTCATATAATGCATATTTGTATTGCCTCCATCCACAGTGAATTCAATATTCTAACCCTTCAAACCGTTAGCTTAATAATGTTATGTTCTGCTTCACTCCTCTTTGCAGTGCTGCTGGTTTTATATTGTTTCATTCCTCTTTGCTCCCCAGTCACATCCCTCAAAGCACACTGCCCTTCTGCATCCATCACCTGTCTGGTTTATATTTCTTATCTGCTACAGACTACACTTTCCTCACCTTTTATACATTTGTTACCAGCTGAGCTAATCTAGATTTCAAAAGTGCTTGGCATCATGTAAAGCAAAGGGCTGAATTAGGAACAGAACTTCTGCCACACTTCTCTTTGTTGATACACCTCTCGGCACTGAATTATTCCTGATGGAAAGGTATTGGGGCCCATGGAAAAGAAGCAAAACAAAATGAAACAAAGCTCGTGTTGTGGATGTTTACTGGACTTGCCAGTTTTCTCAGAAGGTATGCATTGTAAAGTCTGGTTGTAATCTATTCTTCTCCATTCTTCTCAAACACAGATACTTCTGGATACAAGTTCTGAAATACGTGTATAGTAATTCATTGCTAGAACATCTTGTGCCATCAAGGCATGAGTTCGTAACAGAACTGCAAAAGTAGAACGACACAAGTAGGATTAATAATTAATCAAAACAATCTCTGTGACCATGACTGTTTTATTCAGAAAGGGAACAATATATTACTTCACAAATGACAGTTCTTTGTTCACTTTTTTACAACACCACCACATAAACAGATTGCAGTTCAGACACCTCAAAACAGATTATATTCACTTTTTTTTTTGTGAGACACATAATTCAAAGTAAGCCTGTTTTCTGGTTTTGATATATTGTCTTTATTCTTTCCTGGTTTACTTAACCATTTTAAAATTCCCATAACTGTAGTAGTTTAAAAGCTAGCCACTAGAAGCATAAAATCTGTACATATTTAAAGGCAGAGACATTACAGCAAGGGTTATAGCAAAGTTTATCTTCTATGCAGCTAAGAAGATTCTGTTGCTCAGTATGTGTAATTCAAAAAAGTGAAGCGGAACTTCACTTAGTACATGTAGAGCAGGTTGCTCCCTTGGCATATGTTTCCTGCATTAAATACACAGGTTTACAAATATGACTTGGATAATGCATATGAAAATAATGCTTCATAGAAGAGCTCAATACCATTAGAAACATGTAAGAACATAATAACATTTGATGAATTTGGTAGATGGTAAATTAGAATTGATTTTCAATTGTAATACGGTGAAAAAGCCTGTGATTTTGTATGCAAGGCAGAGTTATTTCACAGCCAAGAAAAATGACCACACTGGTATAACTCGTCTAATTCAGCATGCATCTGAGAAGTACACACAAAATGGGAAAAAAGACTGCGCAAGTTACTGCAAAGTATATTATTATAGGAACAAAATTAAATAAAGCACAGTAAAATCTGAGCTACGTTATAATATAGATCTGGTATGTCTAAGGATATAATGGAAACAAACAGTAACAGATCAGCTGAATAATTTAGGGTTGGACTGGACATCACACTTAAAAACATAGTATATCATAGACAAACAGTCTTTCTTTGGCAGAGGACTGTACAAATGACTTAGTAGGTCTCTTCCATCACTAATTCTTTTCATTCAGTGCTCTTTTTAGACCAATGTTAAGTACCTCTAAAAGGCTCTAGAAAGATTAGACCTCCATTTACTTCTTGTCCTAAAAGCTAATCTTCGATCAGAGAGCAGTGAGATACCATGTCTATTAGCTGATGTTGTTTACCCTGGAATGAAAGAATATTTAAAGACAATGGATAAAATAAGGGTTTGTAATCAATCAATGTGAATTACTCCAGGAGCTTATGCCAACACACTAACACTCTGTCACTTAAGATGACTAATGTTTTAGAAACAGTTATGGTTGATGAGTTATCATTTCATTAAGAAGTATCGAACAAAAAATGAGTCATCTATTCTGGCTTCAGAAAGAGTTAAAAAAACAATATTTGGGTTTATTCCTTCAGCAAAATTATAGCCATCTCAAGATAACTATAAATATATTTTTTATACTTTATACACTCTATATACTGCTCCTTCAGGCAGTATACAAAATCACATGAGGAAAACTCCAAAAAGTGTGTACTTAGAACATTTCACAGGGTTTCTTCCAGGAAATAAGGTACCTATAACATCTTAAAATTCAGGTTAGGAGAACATGTTTCCCCCTGTTCTACAATCTCTTAAAATTTATTCAGGTAAAATTCATAAATTTTGTTAAGTTTTGCATTTATTTTACTGAAGTGATGTAATGTATAAACAATTTCAACAGATTCATAGTTAATTCAATGTTTAGAAAACTTTCAGGCATATTGTAAATGTTTTACCTGCAAGGGAATATTTTCCTAGTTAAACTTTTAATTAATGAGTTATATGTTTTGTTTATGATGTATTTATTTCCTTCTTTAAACACAGAAATTTGAAAACACTGTGGGTTTTTTTATGCAGTTTTAAAGATAAACCCCTGTTTGTCTTCATAATAAAGTCTTAGTTTTGAGTGTGAAGAGAAATGCAATAGATATTTTGACTTCTTTTTTTTTTTTTTTTTTTTTTTTAGTAATGAGAAATAATTATACCTTTGCTCCCTGAGGCATGAGTCAAATTTGGTAGAAGCTTTATAAATGCAGTGAAAGAGGAGGTACCTTCTCTGACCAAGTTCCACCACAAAATTTAAAAGAGATCATCACAGTTTCTTTCCTTCTGTTTTGGAAAAGAAAAAAGTAAATTCCACACTAGATGCAATGTGTGTTCACTTGTCCCAGGACCAGACATTTAAATTAAATAAACAAATTATGTTCTCTTGCCCTGCAATCTGCGGGTGAAATATTTTTTCCTCATTTAGAGGAAGAATCCCATTTCAGGATTCCTTCCAATGCTAAGGTTTGCTTTTCTATGTGCCTTACAACACCTTACTCCTCGAGGCAGGTGAAAAGCCTCTTAAAGACCTTTCTGTCAAGAAGCTGTTATAGCATCTGAGGGGAATTTTCCATTTAGTGTACTTATTGAGACAAGATTCAAGGTGGTTTGATAGGAACAGTAAGGCAGAGAAAATTTAACACTTAGTAGTTATGCTAAAAAGTATGCAAGTTTGAAATAGAATTTTGCTCTTTGAGCTAAAGAAAACAAGAGCCTGAGACTGGAATTATTTTATTTACATGGAGGTCATGTAATGTAGAGGGTCAATTAATGTCAAGTTATATGACACCTGGCTGGATTTTCCTCTCTACTCTGCAGGGTATAGTATTAAACTGAAAAATATAAAAATAATAAAAACAAGAAAAGAATTCCTGCTTTTATTTCAGGGTAGTTATGCTTCCATAAAATTTTATTAGTCTAATTTTATATACTAAATTTTCTAATGTATAAATTAATCAACACAAATGTAATTTCTTTTTTGTCCCTAATAGAGTCTCTCTGAAAGCCAGCCAAAATATGAATTTCATGATCTTTATTTTTTAAGGAATTACAATTTCAGAGACTGAATTAAACACAGGAATAAGATAAATTAGTGAACAGCTACTGCAGGACTTCTCCTGGAATGGTATGACCCAGTAAGATATCGGACCAATAAAAAAATATGACACATATATAGACACTAATTTGACTAGAAGAATATTTAAAATAAAAAAAAAAGAAAAAAAAGACAGAAAAAGGAAAGCTTTTGCCTCATTCCTTTTGAAAGCAAGAGTAAAAAGTAGTTTCCTTTCAGATCTGGTCACTATTATGGAATGAGGAAGTGTATTACCTACAGTCAGTGCTGAAAAAAATTGCAAGAACTTGACAACTGACTATTGCTTATAAACAGAGTAAATTTAGAGCTAAAGAAGCACAGTCATTACTCACAAAACAGAATATTGGCCATTTTCAGGAAAGAAAAGATTTAATCTTCTAAGAAATTATAAAAAGACAACAGATCCTTCAAAAAGAGAAGCAACTCCAGGGAAAAATGTAAACTTTTTAAGATTTGTGAGCCAATCAATGACAGTCCTTGAGGGATGAGAACAAAAATAGTAGTCATTGCCAAAGGGTTTAAATTATATCTTTTAAACTTGCTAAAGAATGTAAAGGAAAGAAATCTTTGAAATCTGAAGAATTCTTTCTGGCACAATTCCAGATTGAACTGGGCTCTACAAGTCAAATAAAACTTTGGGCCATTAGGCTTTAGAGAAAGTCAAGAGAAGAACCATTACACTTTCTGTGATGTTCTGTGCTCTGGTCATTTGGAAAATATTCTCCATTCTTCCTCAGCTCTGACACAATAGTATTTCAAATATTTTGGGACCTGTTTTTTCTCCTTTCTGCATTCCATATACCTGTAGATGCTAGCAGGACCCTTACCCTTCATGAATGAAATATCGCTGCTATTTAAGCTAAGACTTGGCTCAGCTGCCAGCTGCTGTAAAAAAAAAAAAATACTTCAATGAAATTTGTTCATATGATATTTACTAATGTATTATTAATGGGCAGCTGAATGGCTTCAATAATAGCTCTTAGTATTTTTCATTCCCTACAAGGGTAAAATAGACAGGGGTCTCATTAATCTGGGTTATTTTAAATAAGCTACACAAAATGTTAAGTGGGCCCCTTATTTCCGTCACATCATCCCACAGCAAGAAAATATGATGTGGCAGGGATTTGTCTTGACTTATATCATATGAAGAATAGGCCCAAAGTAGACATAAAATTGCCTTTCTTTAATGTCTTTTGATTGTTTCACTGAATTTATATGGCTTTGGTGCATTAATAATCAGTCTTTGAGAATTCCCTGATATATCAGCTAGTTATCTCCAAGAGACTTCTGCATATCAACCTTCTAAGTATGTTAGCCTGTAGTAATGATCATGCGCTTGGATTAGAAAACTAGTTCTATTTTTTTGTGTATTTCCTAACTGTGTGTCTAGACCATATCCTAATGCTCAATATAAACTAAATTGAGTATTGTTATTTGTATTACTACACGATGTGAAGAGGGTAGAATAGTCAGGCTTTCCAGAATGACTAAAACTTGGGACATCTGAGAGAAAAAGTGTCGTGGTTGGGGTGGAAAACAACACGGTGTCAGGATACCAGCAGCTTTATTACAGCAGTGCAGCTACTTTATACAGTTTTAGATGACACCTGTACACGCACTATTGGTTTGTTGGTAACATAAATAACCCACAATTGGACGTACATCCACGCATGTCTGAATACAATGAGTCAGCATTTTTGACAGGAAATCCATTCTGTGTCACAGTCCTTTCTGTCTGTGGCTGACATCTTGCCAGGTGTAGAAGTTCCATCTTTGATATCTCAGCTTACACTGAGCCCCCAGAACCAGCTGGGTTCTCCCATAAAAAAGTCTGTCAATTACCTGACCAACAAGACTTTTGTTCCTTTACGATAGCCTTTCAGTGTAAAGTATTTGTTTACACCTTAGATACACTCATCGCTTTTTAAGGTAACACAAATGATGGCATAAACTACAGTAACTTCTTAGACTAGATTCTGTTCTTCATAATGAATGAAAGATCCATTAGAATCTGCTCTAAATGCCAGAATCCCACAGTGTGAGGTCCTCTGCCCACTGAATTTTGTTGATGCGACAATTGCATGTTCATGTGGATTTCTAGGACAACTGGAATGATTTAGGATACCTGTTCACAGCCAGCATCCTGATGGGTCACTGTGCATCTGCGTAGGTTTTCAAATCCCAGTTTAGTCCATCTCTGGCTTTATTTACACTTTAGCTTTTGATGATACCACTTTCAATTAAGAACGAGTAAAAAGAAAAATCAGCTAATCTCTGGGAAAAGATTTTGCTCTTAAAACTTCAGAGACTTATGGGAAGATTTCAAAATATGTTTTATGCCTTTGAAGATCCATCCTTAATTGAAAGAAGTAAACTGGAAACTCAAGTGCAAAGCACAAAGAGAAGAGATACACTTAGAGAATAAACTCACTTCTGAGTCCTAAGATGTTAAGGACAAGGCAGGTTGCTCTGCCCCATGCACACACTTTTCAGCTCAATGGTATTAATAAAAGTCTAGAATGTACTCATGTTGTGTAAGAAGAGTGGAACTCATTATATATCATTGTGGTATTCTGTAAGCTACAGGTAGCTGCAAACTTCAAAGTATGGTAGAGACAAAACAGGATAAAGTATGGAATTGTGTTATTTAATACCCAGAAAGAAGTTTTCCATGGATTTCGTAAGTCATTCCAGATTTATCAATATTTCTCTGCATAACCATTACATTTTTCTGACTGATCCTGTGAAGGACTCTTAATTCCTGGTAAGGACTCTTCATTCCTGGTAAGTCTGACCTACAGAGTTACCAGATCCATAGCAACAGGACAGATGAGGATGAAGCACCTGATTGCAGGGACCCTTAGAGTGTTTTAAGGCCATTCTGTGATATGCTATGACTGATATTGACTGAAAAACCCACAACATGCCAGCATGTTGGAGGACACTGGACTGAGAATGTCTATTTGTTGAGAATTTAAATAATATTTTATTAAAGAAATCACACTTCCTGCAAGATAGTAAGCTTGCTCGTTGCACCACTCTAGTTACTAAATATGCAAGATTCCAAAATTCCATAAAATCTCATTTTGAAGAAAAGACAATGGGTTGGATGGAAGGATCTACAATGAGCAGTAAGTGAATCTCTAAGCATATATTTTGGGCCTGAAAATAAATAAAAAAACAAACACATAAATGAAATAAGGAGACTTTTACCAGTTTTGTTAGCAAAAGTCTTCCAAATGAATAGCACTGATGCATCAAGGACAAACAAACAGACTGCCTTGCAAACTATGTGGATTTCTATGGCAGTTTATTTGTGTATATCCTGGGGGATCTACAACACATTAAAAGAATGCATTTGAGCCTTGTATCCTAAATAGATGCTTCTGTTGCTAGGTGATGTAATGTCCTTGTAACCCTAAGAACTCCAAGGACAATTGCATTCCGTGACATTTCTGTTGCCAGCAGCAAGCTACTGGAAAAGTGGAATTGAAGGATTTTTTTAACTGATGTTTGTTCTCGAAAACTTTTCAGTTCAATACATTTGAACTAATGCAGTAGATTTTTAATATCATTTTTCTTCTAAAAACATAGCTATGCTGTTTTCACTCTTGAACTATTAGTCTTATCAAATGGCCTTTAGAAAGATTCAGCATTTAGTTTTAAACCAAGCTCTCAATTTAATCCCATATTGGATGGAAAACAGGCTCTTGAGTTCCAGAAATTACACTGGGAGGAGTTATTCAACACTGGACTGTGCAGTGAGCCATCCACTTCAGTGCTTCAAAGGTCCTGATTATTTTCCAATGTGTGTACTGGGAGGGAAAGAAAGTAGGAGGAAGAAGATGGTGATAGAGGTGGAATGATAACAGCAGGAAATGAAAGTTGGCAAGAGAGTCAAATTTAGTTTAAACTTCTCTAAAAATGGAATTAAAAAAGATGTACTGATTGGTTTTGAACTTTACATTTCACAGGAAGAAACACCAAATATATGTAAATCTACAGTATGCTATTGAAGATATCAAGGCCAACATCCATATCATAATATCAAAAGTGGGAAGAGTTCTGAATGAAAAACACCAAAATGAGACTAGTAAGTGAATCAGGGCTCATACAGGACCTCACAGGTGAAAAAAAAAATATCTAAAAACTGAAGAAATTGCAATCAAGCAACAGCTCACCAATGTTCCTGCCAATCTGCCAAAGTTCCATTGATGTAATAGCAGCTATGGAATAGAAGTTAGAGAATAAGTTCTTTATTATCTCAGTTGGCTGCTACAGAGTTCTTGTGTGTGTGACAAATTCAAAGAAAAATGGGACCAATAAAATACTTTTCCCTCCTATGCTCTTAACTGGCTACAGCAATCTAGTATCTTTAAAGATTTATGTTACAAAGACCTGAAATTAAAAGATCTTGTTAAGAACATGAAAGAAAAATGTAATAGTGTTAATGATTGGATAAAACTTATTTTCTCTTTTTAGTGTTATTATATTATTAAAAACAAAGGGAGGAATTCCATTTTTAGGATGCTTACTTAAAATTTATCTTTGTTTTGGTGGTTAAAAAATTTCAAAATTCCTTGATAGCAATCTCTGACATTTTTACTCATTTTTCTGAGTCTGAGCTTGATCCAAGTAAAGAAGAGAACAAAAAGAAAAAGTAAGGGAGGAGGATTTTTTTCCTAAATATTTAGAAAATTTCTGTTTGTTTTGATCAATATTTCAAGACTTTTCTATTTTACTAAGCGAGTTGATTGACCTTACTGAAGAAAAAAATCTGATTGAGACATTGTCTTCCATGCCCTCGAGTTTTTCAAGTAAATGGTTCATTCAGGATCAAATTAACTTATCTACAGAAGATTATAGAGATCAATGAGAAAATATCAATAAGACAGAATATTCTTCAGTTACAGTTTTTTCCTGGTGTAAGTGGCATTCAAAGCTCTGTTGTCAGGGCTACTGACTCAATTTTTATGATACTACTGTAACATAGAGATTATTTAAAAGTTTATGACTACTAACAATAGCTGCTTACTTTATAATATTAATAAACTTTTTTCCTCTTTATTGCAAAGCTCTTTTAACAATGTATTGAAATGATTTGCCTCTTTAGTTCAATAAAAATTTGTTCATAAATTAAAAAATGTAAAAAAACCTTAGATTTTCTTAGAAAAGTATGGGCTCAGCTATCTGTCCTATTGTCTTTATCTCATAATTGCAGCATATTTCCTTAGTTTTCTCTCTGTATTGCTTCTGAAATACTTGTTAACATATACTTCAGTAGATGGCTGGGTGTGAAGGACTGTACTCAAGACTGTTCACAAGGGAAAAGTATGGTTCAGAAAAAGTCCAGATTTCTTGCAGATGTTAGAATATGACCTGAAACATAAGCATGATGCCCACCTGTCCAGTCTTGCTATTTGGCATGGTAAACCCTGAAGTTTCAAGACTTTTTGGTAAAATGATCACAGAAAAACAAAGTAGCAATGCTTATGCTCAGTAGAATATGAAATATTTGTGTAAAATTAAACTCTCTAAGGCTTTTCAGTATACTGGAAGCCAATCTGTGATAGAGAACATGATTATTTACTGGATTTCTTTACAGTTTATTGTGGCTTCCTGAGCTTCATTGCCAACTGTATTCTAGTGCAATTACATCCCCTTAGGAAAACTGCTCCATCATTTTGGTCTGGGTTGCAGGAAGGCAGGCAGAGCAAGATTGACATGGAAAGTAGAAAAACTGCAGTACTGGAAATATAGATGTGGTGGGAGGTAGAATGGATGTATTAGCTCAAGAGATTATTTCTATAGCAGTCTTAAAAGGCAGTGGAAAGAACGAAAATTTCCTAGATCAGCACAGCCTTTCTGCAGGGCACAGTGTAAAGCTTAATTCACATACAACTGAGTACTGCTTGATTGAAAAGTCTGGAGAACATAAATGTCTCTCTAGAGGAATCTAACTGAGGTTAGGAAGGGAAGATTTTCCTTTTTTTTTTTTTTTTGGTTGGTTGGCTGTTTTTTTTTTTAATTAATATGCATCATATCTTATTGATTACTGACATTTCTGGATTAAGTTTGTTTAATAATAAACACTAATTTTAGAGACTTCTAGACAGAATAAACCAGAAAACTCTAGAAAATGCCTGAACAAGTTGTAACTCTTATCTGTCACACACTTCAATCACTTATCACATCACGAAATTAGCCTGATGATGTAACTCACCAGACTATGGAGTCTGCTTATAACTTTCAGGTAGAGCCAAACACACTGCTTTTCTTAACTTTTTGTCATGTGAAGATCCATGTTTGTCTATGAGGTGAATCTTATGGTAGAAGAAATCTGCTGGATAATAGAAAATGATCTCACATATTTACACAGCACACAGGTAGCACTCTTACCTGTTCTAATATCAATTGTGCCACATCTACATCTCAGATAATCATTGGACTTGTGCAATGCTGCCTTCAGCAGAACTTTTCTTCTGTGCCAAGCTATTTCTTAGCACTGCTTTTGACATGGATCCATTTATCCTGCTCCAGCTAGTGTTGCATAATCTTTACACACAGGCACAGGAGTTTTGCTGTCTGGGTTCAGCAGTTTTCAGATAACATTTGCTCTCACTGGCAGGGAAACTGCAGAGGTAGGTGTGCTGGTGCCTGTATGACAGAGCTTACAGAGGAGGTTGTGCATGCCAACGGGACACCTTCAAGGGGGCTGGATGCAGATGTGTAGATGGACATAAAAATATGCCCTTGGCAGAACAAATGGATTCATTAATATTAATTCCTCAATTGCAGTGTATAGCTATGTTGGCATGTGCATCAGATAATGACAAAACCCCTCCATTTTCTTCTAGATGATAAGTTTGCATTTCTATTGTCAAATACTTTCACAAATAGATGTTCTGTGTACAACAGAGTAAGCTGTGAAGGAAGCAGCAATATGCAAAACTAAACTGACATATTATGAAGAAACATTTTCTGCCTTTCACTTTATTTATGTACTTTGCAAATATGCAAGGGCAAATTCTTAATTTAATCATCATTATACTGGTAATTCCAGTTTCCTTTTATTCCACCTCTTGTTCCTTTAAAGTTTTAGACTGTAGTTTCCAGAAGAGTGATAACACTGACATTGTTTCCTTAATATTATAATTTTTGAACTTCTGTAATTTAGTTAAAAGAAATGATTGCCTGAAATGAATTTGGGACATTATTACAACCAAAAATTTAGGATTTTGAGATCTGCAAAAAAGCAAATTTATAAAACCTTTGAGACAGCTGCTTTCTAAATGTCATTTAATAGCCAATAATAATTCTCAGTTTATTTAGTTCTTGTGAATCATGTTTATCCTTAGTGAAATCATGATATTAAAAGCAATCTGAATTGTCATGCTCTAAGAATTTTCTGAAATAACTTCTTTCTTATTACAAAAGTGTTGCCAACTCATTAGAAGGGAAACGCTAGTGCCTTCTTGTGTGTCAAGATCATATGTGGCATTTATGGCCACACACAAATTTGGGAATTTGAATTCTACTTGTTGGTGAACACTGCTCATCTTTGCTGCCAAAGCAAAGTAGGATCTTCTCTGATATCTGCTTTCACTGATTCTTCCTCACTTTGCAATGGGAAGTCCTTCAGAATTCTTGAAAGCATAGTAATGACTTTTTTTTTGGTGGCTTATCCTGTTTGAGGCAGAAGCACAGAAAACCTTCCTAGCTCAAATTTCCTTCTTCTGACCGGTATCTGAATTCTCTGATTTCAGACAGTGCTATGTTTCACTTGAAGTTTAGGGTAATAACCAAGTTTATCAGTCCTTGATCTGGGCTTCCACATGCAAGTTATTGTGCAGTAGTATTATAATTCTGTACTTCTGTCTCATACTGTATTTCATTTTCCCTTGCAGAGAATCATAGGACGGTAGGTTTCCAAATAAGTACCTTAAATATTTTGAAAATTAGTTGAAATACCTTGTATATTTTCTGGAAAATAATGCAGACACAATGATATTTTTACATGCTGCCTTCCTTATCTCTACAATCTAAGTTTACATTAAAAAAAGTATGTTGTGCTATATACACAATGAAAGAGCTTGACACAGTTCAATCTTTTTAGCATGTTTTGCTATTCAGTTAGTTAAAAGTGGCTCTTTAAGTTTCTACTCATGAATTTCTGAATAAAACAAACATTGAAACATCACCACTGTTTTGACTTCATAGCTTTGTATTTTGAACTTTCAGCAAGTTCAAAGATGATGGTTATAAATGAAGTACAATGTAATTCACCTTGAGTATCAGACCACCGTGCACATCTTCAACTCTCTATTTTGAAAGAAAAGTCCAGACTTCCTGTTTAATTATTTATCAATGGTCTAGTTGATATCGTTCTGTTCAGTCAAAGGTTGGACTTGATGATCTAGGAGGTCTTTTACAACCTATAATGATTTTATAATTCAAAGTCCAGAAAGCCTAGATGAATTCTACAGAGCAGCCAAATGCCAATGTCTAAAAGATGCAGGAAAAAAATTCCAGCTATACTGACTGTAAAAACCCAGCTGAGTACCTCAGGGATTATGTTTTGAATTTTTTCATGGGTATTCAGTGCATAGTTTCCTAAGAGCTGTACAGGGGAACATTATTACCTTTCATTCTCTGTAGGGTTCTTTCTAGAGTATTTGCACTCTTTAGCTTGAAATAGAACTTAATAGGTGACTGATTAAACACATATTCCAAGAGTTGTACAGATTTTTTTTAGATAGGAAATGCAGTGCAATATTATTACCTTGTGTGTAAATGACACCTGCACTTATCACAAATTTCCTGTGAACTTTCAATGCATTGATCGTGTATTGCTAAGAAATAAATGATCTAAACAAACATCTAGTCTTTCTCAAGTCATCCCTTAATGAAGTAATAGCAAGTCAATATTAGTTCTTTTCTAATTTCTGCTGGTTTCTGCTTAGGTTCCACGCTTTTCTAGGACAGTAATGGACTGATACCATTATCTGTCATCAGCCATTAATGCCAGAAATTACTGTTTATGGCATGGAATGCTAGAAGGGGAAGATGTTCCAATTATTTTTCCATTTTTTAACGGCTAATGTTCTGAGTAAATGAATTCGGTACAGTCCTTATGAAGTGATTTTGTTCAACAGAAACTACAGTCTTTGGCAGCAGGAAATACTTGGATAGACTATAGAGAAAAATGAGTGTCCTCTCTACTAAAAACATGGGACAAAGGCCAAACTCCCCTTGAGTGGAAATTCCCCAGGTGCTTGGGATTTTATCCTAGTACAAAACTCTGTCTTTTTGGCTTACTAAGCCCAAGTAGGTTCCAGGCATCACCTTAATTTAGGGTGTATCATCGAGGTTGGAAAGGGAGCTTGTCTTCACAGCACAGCTGTCTCTGGCTGAAATAAATTCCATCAACCCTCAGTTCTCAAGTAGGGGTTTTTTGTGGTTTTTGTTTGTTTGTTTGTTTGCTTGTTTGGTTTTGTTTGTTTGTTTTTTTGTTTTGGGGTTTGCTGTTTTGTTTTTTGTTTGTTTGTTTGGTTTTGTTTGGGTTTTTTTTTTGTTTTTTTCTTAAACCATGAAAAATACAAAACCTTTTCACAGCTTCAATACTACAAATATTTTGATGGTCAGTCCTTCAGATATCTGTGATAGATTTTCTACAGCATTTTTTCACAGTTATTACCTATTTAGCATACCAGCACAAATACTAAAAACTGTTTCTGTGGAAAGCACTGCCTTGGAGAACAATATCAAACAGGTTGGTTTATTTGGTTTTGTGAAGGGGAGTTTGCAAATGTTTCCTTTCAGCCTTTGGGAACTACTTTGGAATTTCAGTAATTTCAGTCTCATCCTCTGAACCATCAGCAAGCATACCATGTCCCACAGCCCTTTTTGTCTGACTTTTGTGCCAGTCCCAAAAGTTTCCTTTCATTGTCTTTTTGGTTCTCTTATCCTCCTCTTGAAGTCCATAAATATTTCTCCAGCCTTAGGAATGGAAACCAGCAGTTTTCCTGTGGAAGCTCCTGTTCCTGTCCCCTGCAGGAAGAAGAAACACGTCCCCAGTATTTCAGCCACTCTGTTCTCCCAAGGCACTTTCATATGAAAGGTAGGCATTTATTCTGATGCCTTCAGAGACTCCTTTGTCCCCAAGGAACATAGCACCAGCCATGCTGGCTGGTGGCTGACTCTGTGTGCTCGGAGACATTAGGTGGGCTCACAAAAAACCAACTGCAATTCAAAAGCTGTTTGCATGAAGCTACATGTCCTCAAGTTGCTATGCCACACAAAACCTTCACAATTCATGTCAAGCTGCAACATAATTCTGGAAACTTCCCAGATCTTGTCTAGTGAAAACAAATTAAAAGAAATACTTTCCCCTTTTATATCAAAAACAACATGCCCTTCTGTTTCAAGTTCAGCTTGCAGAATGATTGCCAGTGTTCAGACATTGCCAGTGTCTGAGTTGGGACTTTGACTTTCTGATACTTCCACCTGTAGTTCAACATAAATATAGAGAAAACTTATTCTCCAGGGGTTTGGAAAATAAGACAATATCATATTAGATCTCTGGGGGAACTTATTAGGTTTATTAGGTTTTATTTATTTATCATATTCTTGTTATCTTAGGCGTATACGTCCCTCAGTGTCTTGTCACAGCACCTAGAATCATTGGACTATCTTTTGAATCTCGTAGGGGTTCAAGTTTCATTCCCATTTGCATGTTCCGACCATCATGACTATCACTGTATTTTCTTATAAATTTCTCTGAAGCTCTATATTTTCAAGAGATTCAGCTTTTACCTTTTCAACAGATAAGGCTCCCTTCTTCCTTTTTTTTTTACACAACAGGAGACTGAATGTATTATGACTTTTAAAAATATTTTTTCCTTACTCTTCATTAAGACAAGTACTGCTTCCTTTTTTCCACACAATGAGATTGATTATTTTTGGTTTTCCCTGGGTCAATAAATATGTAATTGTGAAATATGCTATGCAGGAAACAATAAATACAAGAGTAATATTCAGCTGAAAAAAACCAGACTTAACCCTAGGCTATTCAGTGTACATGGGCTGTGTTGTGAGTGGAAGCACAAAAGGCATGCTTTGGTGCATAACATATCACCTCTTTCCTTCCTAATGTGCTCTACACTTCTGGTGTTGACAGAAAGAGAATATGTAGTCTTTGATGCTGCTGAGCCAGCTGGCTGCCTGGTTTTTCCATCTTTTTTCTTATGATGTTTGTATTAGGCCTGTGTTGCTGGACCAAAGAGAGTTTTAAATACCCTTGCCTGCCCAAGTTTTATTAGATTTATCATACAACATTTGCATCTGGAGTTGAGATTTAAAATGATCTTATACAGTTGAAATATTGAACTTTCAAAACAGATTACAAATGCTTACTGAAATAGTAGTGTGGTGATATACTTCAAGAGGATAGAACACATGATCAAAAGCAATTTTTCAAATATTAAATACCATATTTCAGTCATTTCTAAATTGAAACATCCCAAAGCCACATTTCATGTTACAATATGACAGTTATTCCTTGGGACTAAGTGTGAAGATCTTCACTTCAAATTAAATAATAATTAAAAAAAAAAAAAAAAAAGGATATTTTAGATGCTCAGTAAAAGCCTATTAATCAGAAACTGAGTTTGCATATCAGCTGAATGCTTCTTTCATGAGGAGGGGAAGGCAATCTATTTTATGAGTATCAAGTTACACTAGACACTCTTGAAAAACATAGATTGACCAGGAATGCTGATAGTCATGTTGCCTCAGGACAGCCAAGTTCTGTTACTTAACATCACTAAAGGCATCATTTAAAGTACATTATGAAAGGGAAGCAAGAGACTGCTAAATGGTGTTATATCCTGAACAAATCTCCATTTTAATTATGTTATCTAATAAAATAGCCTTAATTCCTTACTAGTTACTGTAAAAGTAACTAGTTATTTTTAGAATGGAGACTGCAAGTTCTTATGCTCAGCCACACAAGGGCTAAAACAAGCCACATACTTGCCTCCATTTAGCTTTATTCCATTGTTCAGAGAAAACCCTGGGTTACCATTTGTGCTTGACATCTTGTGGAGACCATACAGCAGAAAACTGCTCCAAGACCATTTGTTCTTAATGAAAGCAGTTTGTTACTAGCTAAAGCACAGTGTTCTTTGTCTTTCTGCCAAAAACGCCTTGTCTATCGTCTATGTTTCCTGAGCTCACACATCATAATGGAAACACTATGAGATACGCTTAAAACAACAGCATTACAAGCAGGACACATTTCATTGTTCTGAAACAATAGACATGAGGGTGTTCTTTGTCACACTTTTATCTACCATAGACGCTCATTGACACGGTGGAGATTCAGCATTTCTTAATTGCCTTTTTAATTTAGTCCACTCTTTTCCCCCGGGCTGATGCTCTGATTCCCCTCATTCCTCCTTCATCCCCCTCTCAATAGACCTGCTTTATGAGATACATTTTAAAAGATCTGGGATTTTTTATTATGTTCACATGTTTTTACATAGCTATATTTCTTTCTTTTATGAATTTAATAATCTCTTTGAGGCAAGTGTTGAGAATACTTAAGGGAAATACAGATGTCCCAGGAGTAGATGGTTTTTAAAAGAAGGTGGGACTGAAATTTAAGAAAAAAAAAAATAAATAACTTAGGGAAAAAAGGATAGTTGGGGCAAGAAAAATACAGATAGCAAAATGGTTTTCAGCTAATTACATTGCCACAGGCAGCCTTAGGAGAGCAAATTCACATAATTTCATATACATGGCCTTTGTCTGCACAGAGACAGCATTTTGTGATGGCAGCCTAGAAAAGAACGGTATTTGTGGACATTTGAATATTTAGAGAATAGATGAACTGTCTAACATAGCCTTCATTTCCTTTACTACGTAAGTTTTTGAGTGCTCTAACACAATTCCTAAAAGTATAGGAAAAGTCTTCAGAAATCATTAAGTACCCGCAGGACATATAAAACAATATATATGAGGGAGTTTAGCTTGGTAGAATTAAGAGTATACTTCACACTGCTGTCTTTCCACTAGAAAGAAGAAATAGAAAAGATGAAAAAAGTCATCATCTGTTGTGGAAAAGGAACTGCACAAGAATATGAAATATTCATGACTCTCATCCTTTGAGCAAGTGCAGTTAAACCAGTGAGTATACAGATAAAGCACAAAATGTTATATGCTACTGAGGGATTAAAACATAAATGAAGGTATGGTGCAGAATGTATCAGTTATATCAAACCCCATAGTTTGTGCTGCAGTAGAGTATCCTTTTTCTCAGCTTACAATATGCTTGAGTCATAGAATCAAAAAATCATAGAATTATAGAATCATAGAATCATTTAGGTTGGAAAAGACTTCCAGGATTGTAGAGTCCAAACTTTGACCACTGTGTCAACTAGACCACAGCACTAAATACCATATCCAATCATTTCTTGAACAACTTGGGCTGTGCATTCCAATGCTTGGCATTCCTTTCCATAAAGAAATTCTTCCTGATGTCGAACCTGAGCCTTCCCAGCCATAGACTGAGGCTTTGTCCTCTTGTCCTGTCACTAGTTGCATGGTAGAAGAGTCCAATCCCCACCTTGCAGCAACCTCCTTTCAGGTAGCTGTAGAGATTGATAAGGTCTCCCCCGTGCCTCTTCTTCTCCAGGCTAAACAAACCCAGTTGTCTCAGTCTCTCCTCATAGGATTTACTTTCTAGACTCTTCACCAGCTTCATTGCCTTTCTCTGGACATGCTCTAGCATCTCAACGTCTTTCTTGTAATGAGGGGCCCAGAACTGAACACAGGATTCAAGGTGCAGCCTCACCTGTACAGTGGGACAATCGCTTCCCTAGTCCTGCTGGCCATGCCATTTTTTATACAAGCCTGGATTCCAGTGGCCTTGGCAACCTGGGCACACTGCTGGCTCGTGTTCAGCCAGCTGTCAAACAGCACCCCCAGGTCCTTTTCTACTGAGATACTTTCCATTCACTCTTCCTTCAGCCTGTAGCACTGCTTGGGACCATTTTGACTTAAATGCAGGACCCAGCACTTGATCTTGTTGAGCCTCTTACTTTTGATCTCAGCTCATACATCCAGTCTGTCCAGGTCTCTCTTCAGACCCTTCCTACCCACCATCAGATCAGCTTACTACTGGCCCCAAGATTGAACCTTGGGAGCACCACTAGTGATTTGAGTCGTATTTATGAGGAATTGAAAGAATTCATCTAGATGTTGCCAATTGAGCAAGACTAGTAATGTGAATATCTCATTAGAAGAATCCTATGTATCACTGTTATTCTTTCCTTCTATGAAACCTTCTCACAATGTTCAACATGTCTTCCAAGTTATGTTGTTTAGAAATGTATGTCTGGATTAGTAATGATTTTTAAAGATCCTTACAATATGGACTGAAATGGTATAAAATCATCTGCTGTATTACATTTTTAGGTATGATGAATTATGATGTTCACAATTGATCATGGAGAAGAGCCTCTATTGTCCTTTGTTATTCTCCACCATGTGCCACATCTGATTACTCATCCCTCCTTCTTCTTCAGCAGTAAATATCTGCACAATCATCTTTCATTTCCCTGGCTCTAGGTGGCAACCTGTCTAGAAAGTAGAAATCATCAAGGCACTACTGGACTATGGGTCAGATGCCTTTTGAATGGTCCTTACAACTTTAGATGAATATGTCGTAAGGAGGGAACAGAGAATTATGAGTGAAGATATAAATGCCCTTCACATACACCAAAAAAAAGGTGGTACCTCTTCAGTTCAGGAAAGAGGCAGTTGAGGAGGAATATGAGGAAGTTAATGAAATCTTTTGCAGCATGGAGAAGGAGATTATAAATAAATTGGGAAACTGGCTGCTCTGCGATGCTGTGAGGACCAAAGGGATAATTAGTTTTGAAAGGAGATTTCCGAGTTATATGGAAGATATATCTATAATTTACATCACTATATATGCTAGTGGCTATTAAACATTAGGATAAAGATATATGGGTGATAAAATGCTGTTGCTGGAAACTGGTAAGATGTGTCAGCATTGAGATTGTTCTTTTGTTGACTGCATTGTTATATTGTTTTCTGAAACAATATTATGTCCGGCCAAGTCAGAAGGTTTAGGTGGACCTTTGCCCTAAACCAGTTTGGTCAGTCTTGTACTGCTGCAAATTATGTGCCTCTTTCTCTCCACAGAGCCCCCATTTCTGACTTAATAACTGTGCCAGACCATGTTCATCTCCTTTTCAGACTAGTTTGCTCAGTCATTAATTCCCACAGCCTTTCTCACTGGACCTTTTAGGAAGCCTGCTTTCACTCTTTTGTTTGGGTTGTGGGGGTTTTTTTCCCTCTTTTCTTTTTCCTGCTCTCCCTTCATCCATTCTAAAGTTATTTAATTTCTGCTAGCTAAAATAAGATCAGCATTTTAAAAATATGTGAACTGTGTTATATAAACGTGAATATCATCCTGCTTGTGGTCCCCTGAGGACTGGCCCGCTTGTTTCTTTTGTCATTTGTTGGGTTCGGGTTTTTTTTTTGTTTTGGTGTTGTTGCCTTTTTTTGGGGGGGGCTGGAGGGGGGTTGTTTGTTTGTTTGTTTGTGTTTGTTTTTTTTTGTTTTGTTTTGTTTTGATTTGATTGGTTTTTTGTTTGGTTTTG
Organism: Pyrocephalus nanus; assembly: GCA_038380795.1. Lineage (NCBI taxonomy): Eukaryota > Metazoa > Chordata > Aves > Passeriformes > Tyrannidae > Pyrocephalus > Pyrocephalus nanus. The sequence continues at coordinate 48,489,206 of CM076260.1, forward strand.
TTCATTTGTTTGTCTGGTTTTTTACTCTATCCCACAATAAAAAGAACTGCAATTTTTACAGCCTTACAAAAAAGACACTATTTTTAAATGTGGCTGTTTGGATCTTTACGAGAGAATAACCATGTTGCTAAAGGTTTATACCTGTCCTGATTACCCTCACAAAATAAAAACATTGTTTTGACTGTATGATACTATCTGTAAGGTATTAAAATGAAAATAGAGGTGGGAAGGACTATTGGCTTTCAGATTTTCTTTTTCTTTTTTTTTTTTTCTTTTTTATTTGCTTTACTTTATTTGCTTAGTCCAGGCAGAAATGTGAGTACTTATGCAAAGGTTTCCTGTGGTTTCAAAAGTGGAATTCAATATACTCTAATGCACATCTCTATTGGAGCTTCTGTCATAATAAGGTTGATTCACTTATTCAAACCACTCTTATTCCCAACTGCACCTTGACAAGAAATAGATCCTAATCTCTGTCAGTTCCCTTGGGACTTGGAAAGCTGAAGCAATACAGAAGTGTGTATAAGTTTTAGATAATGTAGTCACATTTTTCTAATCATACTTCTAATTTCACTAGCTTGTTACACAAAAGCGCTGATTGGGGAACAAGATCATAAAAGCCTAAGAGATAATACTGAATCACTCACACACCAGAATGTAATAATTGTAGAGTTGCTTAAAGAGCTGCCATAAAAATACAGTGAATCCCCAAAGCTGCAATTGCAGGGTTTTTTTAAAGAGGAACAAATAATGCCCAAGGGTGTGGCATGGGGAAACTTGTACAAAAACAATGATTTCTACAATAATTAAAATTTTAATTAAACCATTGATTCCCTTCCCCATCCTCCAATACACATATTTCTGTTCAAACAGAGAAAGGGTCACTTTTCAGGGAGATGCTTGCAAACACATTCTCACGCACATTTCAATTAAAAAACCCCGAGAGTGCTGTAGCTGAAAAACAGATGCCTTTTATTGAAAGCAATACCTTTGTAGTTCTCCTTTTCACTTGTGTCGTAAAAGAATTTGAGTCATTTTGAAATTTAGAAAAATCAGTGCATTTTGATTTCTGAAGAGTGTCTAAAAGGTAGAAAAAAAATGCCATCTTTGATAGTTCTGTATGTACTTTTTCACAGCAGCACAGAAGAGCACTTTTTCATATTGAGAAGGGGTTTGGAGACTGCTTTTGTGTCTCATTTTCAGCATAAGACTATGAAATACTTACCGGCTCTCAATTTTCCTCACTTTCTGAGGATGTGGATGTACTATGAGGCATGTACTACAGGACGTGATGGAGCTAGCATGCCAAGTTATAAAACGATAAAGATGCACAGAACTATGTGACATCTATAGGATGTCCCTTGGGTCCCTTCTAGTGTGAAACCCCAGAAGAAGTTGCAGGGCTCAAGAGCAGTAGAGAGCAATGAACACTCCCATCTTCCAACAAACCTCCCGTTCCTGGCACAGCCAATCACCAGATTAGGAGATTCAATGGCATTTGCACATGCTGTAGAGATATAACCAATGCAGCACTGTACCAAAAAGGTGCAAGCAAGACGCTGAGCCTGGGAGAGTCTGAGGCAAGACCACGTGCATGAGGGCATGAGGCTTGTGTTGAGTGCACACAGTCATGGAGGTCCTTCCTCAGGGCCAGATTCCTGAGCCCAAGCTCCCTCAGCAGCAGGATAGGATTAGAGTGTCAGCACTCTCTTGCTTCAAAAAGAAAGATTTTTCTGCTTTTCCATATAGCAAAGCAAAACCTGAAAATACAACCTGAGCGTGTCTGTCTGGAGCTGCTGATACCATTAGTGTAATTATTAAAAGTCTCAGAGCCTGGGCAGGTTACTTACAGCAGCGGAAGGTGTTATCACTTAGGGCAGACTTGCAGCAGTTCAGCCTGATGGGTACAGGTGGGAACTTTGAGGTTAAAGCAGAAACTCCAGTAATGCCTTTTTCTGGGGCTGGTACATTTCCAACAACTGAATCTTCTGGGACTTATCTGCCAAAACTTGTAACCGTTTCGATTAATCGGTGCAACTGTATCAGAGATACTGTGGTTGGATTATATATCTTCTAAAAACTCGTGGCATAAAGTCAAGCTTTTGTAGGAAGTAGTTAGACGGCATCAGGGATTCTGAGGTGGTCTCGCACTTCCAATCTGTCTCCTGTGATGTGGGGCAATAGACCCTAAGAGAGAGTGAAAATCAAATAACTGGAGGCAGAAACATTAGGTACTATATACATATCTTTACAGTATCCATCTACAAGTTAAACATCCCTTTTATAAAAAGTAAGGCCATTTCTTCTATTTCCAGCTGATAAAGGAATTATTTATTTCCATCTTTTTGCATAAAACCAGCTGTTGTGTTCAGTTTCTCTGGACAAATGGGAAATTTTAACCACTTATGAAAAGTTTGCCTGGGCTCTGTAGTTAGCTGCCACTCTATAAATGGCAAGAATTTCCAAGAAAAAAATCATACAGTCATGAGATGTACATGTTATGGTCTCCTTTGTCCTACCACAGTCACAACATGACTGCATATTTGCCAATACAAGTACTCCATGTACTTCCTGACGTATATAAAACTCACTATTGTGAATCAAATAATGACATAATGTGTAAGGTTTTTTTGGGGGTGTTGTTGGTTTTGTTGTTTTGGTTTATTTTGTTGTTTTGGTTTTTTTTTCCCAAATAAATTTTTTTCCCCAAATCACAGTGCTTAAAGGCAGACCTATTGGTAAGTTCGGAGTCTTTTCCTTGAATGAGTATTTGCTGTTCCAAAATGAGATGGACTGCTCAGACATTTTGCTACAGTCTGGCAAGCTAAAAGACATATGTTTTAAAATCAAACCAGAGATTCACATATAATTATTAGACTGTAGGAGCTGGTTTAAAAAATAGATGACAAATACCCCAATGCTTTTGATAGAATTGCAGGAGGTGACCAACCTTGAAACTCAATTCATGGTGTGTAATTGCCTTGGCAAGGCACAAAATAGTAAGACTGTACATTTCCTTGTACCGTATGGGAATGCCTTGAATTCTTGAATTTCCTCCATCTACACAAGCAGCACACTGCTTGGAATTGTTAGGTGAAGTTCCTTTGAAAAAGCAAAAAGAAACCCTTTCAATGCGCTTTTGTTTCCACATATAGCCTTTATACCTTTTTGTACATCACAAATGTCATAAAATCAAAATCTTCACAAATAAAGTGCTGGCCTGTCTCTTTCACAGTGCAATAAAAGAAATAATCAGTAATTTTGCTGTATACCTTCATTACACCATGTGTATGGATCTCTCCTACATAGCTGCTAGACTAATTGCCATACATTTTTCAGACAATTGAAATACATTATATTCTATATACAATGTAGAAGAAACAAACAGATTGCATCCATACAGATAGGATAAAGGCTTTTATTTCTGTAGCTTTGACAAGATTTGAAAAATGTTTGATGCCTTTCACAGTATTTAGTGCTCTGTAAATAAGAATTAGTGCTTAAACTTTTCAAGAGTAAAGGTTACTATAAAAATTCATATTTGTTTAAAAGTGTAATAAATCAAATGAAATCACCTGAAAAATCCAGATGCTATTACTGAAATGCACATTTTCCTTTAAAGTAATTAAATCAGAAAACATATGAGGAGGAATGGCTTCTGTTTGTCCTATTCTGAACAAGAGGAAGAAATTCTCCAAGACATGCTGAGTGATACTGATGCATAATAAAACAGAAAAAAAAGTTAAAAGTCTTATTGGTTTCAAGGTGGCTTATCATAAGACTTGCAAAAATACTCCACTTACATAATGCTAAGGTGTTGCAAAAACAATGAGAAATCAGCACTAAAGAAAAAATTTAGGTACCTATGTTTTGGACTTCTCACCAATTTCAAGACAATATGTATTTGAACCTATTGGAAGTCAAGTGATGAAGAAAATGAAAAATTAGAGTATTGCTGTGATTATTTTAATTCACATTGCAAATGGATATTATGACTGCCATTACCGAGTTCAATCAATTCCTAGATTTTGGGCAGGGAATGATTAATGTAACCCTGTGTAGACTGACTCTAGTGAGTTCCCAAAAAAGGCAGTGTTACTTGTCACTGACTGTCACAGCTTTACCATAAGTCCAGTGTTTCTGCTCTTGTTCTGGAGAGGTTTGTGTACATTATGCACAGAGGAGTACAGAAGTGTATGCCTGGGATATCTATGTTTGGCTTTTTTTAACATGAAGAAATAGGTTGTCTCAGAGTCTCCTAGACAATGGAAGACTTATTTTCTACTGTGCTGGCCATGTTTCTGCAGCCTGCAGCTTGTTTTCGTGACTCTAGGAAAACCACTTAACAGATTCTGATACTTTATTTGATTAGGCCTGTTTACATATTTGCTTTCTTAGCATATGCCTGAAGAAAGAGAAAATCATGGAGATTTCCCTAACAGTTTATAATTTCTCATTGAGGAAGTCACCTGTTGGAAAAGCTAAAGAAGAACCAGTACATGGACTAGCTCTAATTTCAAACCAGTTTCTTTAGATCTCCTAGATGAACTGTCCCAGTGGCTGGGTCACTGAAGTTTATAGATTTGTAACCACACAGAGACATTTTATATTGTGAAGCAAAGGGGGATTTTTTAAACTTTTTTCCTGACCAATCTAACAGAAATAGATGTTCAAGCAATGTATGTACAATAATATTTTCATGGAATTTTCATTTTCTAGCTTTAGAATTTTTTAGGTCTTTTTTGGCTGAACTTAGGCCATGTGAATTTTCTACAGACTGGACATCTACAGTAAAGTAATGATGTCTCCCTAGTCCAGAACAATTCCTTGCTTCCTCAAAGAGCATTAAGATTTGGAGTAAAATATTGGAGAATAGAGTTCCTATCTTGTTACTGGTGAGCAGACAGGAGTTCAAGGAAACTCCCCCTGCTAATGAAGAAAGTACTGCAAAAGAAGACAATTAATTAATTTTATTCCATAGCTTCTAATCTCCCCTTCATTGGAGTACTGTTTTTTGGAAATGGATAAGGTGAGAAGCAGAACTTAAAACCAAGGTCTGTTTCTCTAAAGAGGCTACTATGCAGAATTTTCATCAGCTGAGCTGAAGATGTGTCCCTAAGAATCTGTTCACATACCTCCAGGTTCACCAGGTGCAGTGAATTGCTAGGGCTGAAGGAGTCTTACTATTTCATGCCAAAAAGTGATGGATGTACTCAGGACTATATATCCCTTTCTGAAGCAGGGCCTGGCATTGCTATTTCTCATTTGTTACTGTGCTTTCCTGTAGATACTGTTAGGGGTTTACTAATCTAGGACCCCAACAGGGGTGGGGTTGCTGCAACTCCAAGTGTCCTGTTCCAACCAGTAGCATGGCTAAGCTTGTATTCCCTATAGCCACACACACGTAAACACACATATACAACACATACATACTAGTGAGGATCCTCCAGCAACTGGGCTTAGATACTATCTGCCCATTAGCTGTCCCTGTATCCCAGTATCCCCAGTTACTGACACCCCCAGCTGCATGACAGGCATGCCAGCTCCTGAGGCCACAGGCTGCAGCCACTGATGCAGATCTGCACATGCACTGTATACAATCAGGTTTAGTCACACAGATCATCCAACAGCTGAAATTCTCAGCCACTGGCTCTCACAAAGACACGAGACAGACATGTGCACACACACACACACACACAGACGTACACAAAGATCGACCTCCGGGCCCCGTGGTCTCTTTAGCAGTTGGCCAGGATACCCTGGTCCCTCTGGTACCCAGCTCCCCCACTTGTCTCTCTCAGAGACAGATTCCTACACTACCACAGGCTGGCCCACAATGTGCATGCTCCCCAGTCACTCCATGTGCTGATGTACAGTTGCTATGATCCAAGATCTCATAGTTAGAAAAGACTTAAAGCATCATTAAGTTTTAATCTCCCTGCCATGGGAAGGGACATCTTCCTGCTAGACCAGGTTGCTCAAAGCTCCATTCAACCTGGCCTTGAACACTTCTGGAGATGGGGCATCCACAGCTTCTCTGCACAACCTGTTCCAGTGTCTCACCACCCTCACCTTAGGTATAACGTATTTCATCCTTGTATCTAATCTAAACCTACCCTTTCAATTTGAAACCATTATTCTATGTGCTATCATTACATGCTCTGCTAAAAAGTCCCAGGAGGGGACATCATTAGGAATGATGGTCACTGTTAGGAAGAGTATAGATCAATTCATAGTGATGAAAATAGTGGTTGTGTTGACCACTGTTTTAATCAGCAAGAACTGAGCTGTACATATGCTAAGAGTGAGTTTGACCAGAACAGGACAAGGGAAAGGTAGTGCCTCATGTAGTATCACCTGCTGCAGTACATGGACTTCAAGTTTTATTACAAGAGTCTCTGCATCGAAAATGGAATTCTATCTTTTGCCTGAAGGCAGGTTTTCTACTCAGCTTCCATTTGTTTGAATATAAATATGTCTGCATGACTATGTGATCATTATTGTGATCCCAGTGCAGATAGATCATGTCTGAAAATTATCCACATTTTTCACTTCTCCTCTCATGATATTTTAAGGCACACTCCAGGCTTTCCTCGGAAAATATTTATGAAATGGGAGGCAGTAACTAACAGGAGAAAAGCAATAAAAGCCTTATTCTTGGGGTTCTCTATTGTCACTGGCCCTGGGAACATTCCCAATCCATTTCAGACCAAAACCAAACAATTTAAAAAGTTTTGAGAGTAATTATAGTTATCAAATTTATGCTTGTGATATGAAATTTTCCTAATTAATGTTCAGTAAATCCTTTGCCTCCAAGAGGTACTAATGTCCGCAATAGAACTCAGGGACAATAATTTAGCCATGGGATAGTAAGACGTCCACCGCAATTGACAAAAATCTACTAACAATAACAATTGAAATAAAATGTGCATTTTTGTTTGGGAGGCATTTTTTAAAACTTTAGAAAGATGTTACCAGTATAAACCTGATGAGTATCACAGAGGCTGCATATCCTCGTTCTCTAACAACAAACAAAAATAAAGATTTTGAGTCTGTACCTCAGAGATAATTGACAGAAGTATGTGAGTATTGTATATGACTCTATATAAATTTTCTTCAATGTTATTTAAAATATTTGGGGTTTGGACTATTTTTTTTCTAATATAATATAAAAACGCAGGGAACAATAAAGTTCTGAGCAATGTAAATTGGCCCATTTTGATCTGCATTTGAACAAGAGTATACACATAGAATTTAACAAACTTGATTCACTCTCTCAGGACAGAATGCAAATCTAATTCATTAATTGCTTTTTGCTTTATTTACAGGTTAAAACTCCTCTGAGACATAATTTCACATTTAGGAGATCCTGGTTGCATGGCTATCAATCAGCATTACAAATTAGTTAAGCATACAAAGATTACTTTGATTTTTTTTTCCCCAGCTTGCTGAAAATATTCAGCCACAATAAATAAATCAAAACTTTTGTGTTCTGCTCTGCACAATATGACTTACAGCTGTCAGTGGCCTCTGAACTACCAGGACACCAAGTTAAAGATAAATTAGTCTTCCATCAAGTAGCAATGAATATCTGGCACTTTTTGGTAGCTCTGTGCAGTCTGTAGAGTGCTGGACCCGAGTGAGGATGTTGAGCAGTCATCCTGATTTTCCTTTTAAAAACATACAATTTTTTTTTTTTTTTTTTTTTTTTTATCCATAGGGACAAGCTTATTTGCAGCTGACATTCAGTTTGCTTGGACTTCAGCAGAACAGATTCTGTCCCCACTCATGTTGAACTATGGTATTGATTTTATGATCCACAAAAAGATGAATAAGAGATGAATTTTGGCTTTGTTAGATTTTAGGCAACTAAAGTTCAAAAGTTCATAGGGATACAACAGAGTAGTAGTAACAGAAATGTAGGAGTAATGAAATGAGGCCAATCTCTTAGTGGAAGGGTATATTTGCAGATACAGTCCTCAGCTGTTTAAGTGCAATGATACTTGAAATTTAGTCTGCAGGCAATTTGGACCTTTGTATAACTCACACTGACCAGCAATGGGAGCAGAAATGTATCAGTGATAGAATGCTTTAGCCAAAATAAGTGAGATTAAGAGGAATGGGAGAAGATAGGAAAATAGAAACTCAACTTTCTAATACTCACATGTGTAAACTGCGCAGCTGATGATCTATTCATTTTTATTATACAACAGTACATGTGAATGCATAATAACCAAGTACAGTTACAAAAAGGAGAATTGCAATGTTTCTGCAATCATGCAGCAGCCTATGGGCAGTCAGAGGCATGCAAAAGCACACATCAAGAAGGACTGCATGCGAAGAAAGCTCAGAATATAGTGCAGAAAGGAAAGCTTCCACAAGAGATTCTGCAGGAAAAGACATGGGAATCACCAGATGTGTAATGTTTTTCTTACATGTGGGTATATCGTGGAAATCAGTGAAATTATGAATAGTCTGGAAAGAACAAATATGAAGTTTTCATTCAGTGGTTTTTAACAGAAGACTGGAAAAGGAATCAGAAGAAATTAACATGCAGGGGATTTAAAATAATTGAAAAATAGTAGGCTTTTTTACCCACATGTAATTACACTTCAGATTTAATCACTAAAAATAGTTGTGAAGGCCAAAAATATAAATTATTCAAAAAGCAACTAGGTAAATTTATAGAAAATGTTTCCATAGGAAATATAAAGAGCAGAGTTCCAGATGCAGCTTCCAGTTCTTGAAAACTCCAAGCTGTACCATTCCACTCATATCCTGTTTTACCTCTTTAAAAGTTTCCCGTTATTTACTGAGAGACGGAGTTTTGGTTTAACCCTAAGATTCTTATACGCTGGGGCTGCAGAGAGCAGTTTGAATATGTCATGCTGGATCCTGCGAGAAAATCCTTTTACTATCAGTAGCAACACTATTACAGCATTTAACAAGTGATCTCATGATTCAATGCCATTGTGCCAAAGAAGAAATGAAGAAGCTTCCTCATAAGCAACAGATCATATACTTTTTATAGCAATGGGACATATTTTACTTAACCACATGTAAATATGGCAGGGATAGTTATCCAAAAATTTAATCACTCCTAATTTGTCATCCTAGCTTTGTAGTTTCACACTTCCAGTGTGAGAACAGAGTTATAGGGATGAGAAAATAGTCAGCTTAGTTTCAATGTCACAGGCATCTGAAATGGGAGTAACAAGTCTAATAGATGCTGGGAACTCCAAAATTAGGTGCTTGAATTTATTTCAGTTTTAATAAATCAAAATTCCTACTAGCAGCTCTGAGACAGAATTTTAAAAAGTCTGTTATTACTTTCTCAGCATAGACTCCCTCCCTTTCTGAAATAAGAGTGAATAAATTACAAGCAGAGGTCTTCTGGGGCAGCACTGACTGTTATACTAAAAGCACATTTTAAGTAGAGTTGTCAACAGGTTAAGATCAGCAATTTTTACAGGCATATCACCTCTCTTGCTATAACTCTGGCATAATAATTTCCTTCACAGTTGGAAATGTATTTAATATTTGTTTCCCTGAACTAAACTATACCCATTTGAAATGAAACCTTAGGTGTCCTTAATAACATGACCTGAAATTGCAGTTCCTTTTTCACTGCACAGGTAGTATTAAATAGAAGATGAATTCTACTACATTCCAGGAGATGAGTAAAGAGATGCTAATTGTCAGCTTTTCTCTTCTTGCAACATTTATAGATTAAGAAATATTATCTTTCCCCATTCTCCAGCCAAGATTAACATTCTTTTCAGCATCAGACCACATCACTTGCATAAACACCGCATTACTCCATTGCACCAAGGTAACTGAATACCAGATTACTGAGTCCGGAGGAAATATTACAGATTTATGACTGTATATATTTTCTGACGTGGAAGCAGTACCAGTAGATGGTGCTCAAGAACACATTGCATAAACAGCTATACATTGGTGGAGAATAGGGAGAGGGAGTAATGACTAACGCCATTCTGAAGCAACCTTCTTCCAACAGAGCTGCAGAAGCAAGCAGCCTTAGCTATTCCAAGATGTAAATGGAGAATAATAAGGTGGGTACTGTGTGACAGAGTAGGGGAGATCCCACATGAACCATTTTGTGATATGAAACTTGAACTGTAAAATTTGCCTAACCTACTTTAACCACAGAGTCTAAGCTGTTCAAAGCTTGTTGTTCAAACTGCCTTTACACACAGTGGAGAAAAATAAGCAGTACTAGCAAAAGCCTTATTTGTGGTTGTAGATTCCATAGAGCTATTTTCCTGCATAAAATACTTCAGAAAGTCCCCACTGGCTTCCCTCCCCAGGAAGACCACAGACACAGAACTGGATTGTCTTGTTAATTCTTGGCTACTATAAGACCTCTTGTGTTTGATAGGAAGACATAACTGGAGTAATTCTGAAACCTCTACCAGAATAGAGGAAAGCATGCAACATAAAGATGCCTAAAGATCAAAGAAGCTCAGAAGATTTTACTATAATTTTTCTGACTGTAGTCTCTCTATTCCTCCTATTATTTGGACATATAAGAACTCTGACTTTCAGTCTTTTGAAAAAAGAAAAAAACAAACAACCACCACCACCACCAACTAGTTAATGGAATCTTAAATTATTTCCTCACATCTTCAGTGTTGAAAAAAATAAAATGAGCTTCTAAATGGGTATTTGTTTTTTTAAAAAAAAACAAAAGCAAAAACAAAAAAGTAGAGTTTATAAGTGTGTATGTGCATGTATATAAAATATAAACACAAAGACTTATATATGTATACATATAAATTTCCTTTGCTTTGTGAATTATACCATTTAAAATATATAGGAGAATGATAGCACAAACATTTCTAATAAGTAAATAGAATGCAATTTTTTACTTGAATAATCTCTTTTGCTTGGGATTGCCATGGAATATTTGACACCTGGAGCAAGATGTTGATTTCATATTCTTCCCTATTGTTGTAAAGGGTAGGGAGCAGGTATGTCTTGAAAGGAAAATCACATTGGGAATCACTCATAGCTGATCTCTTGTGGAATAGGTATTAAATTGAAATTCAGAATCTGCCAGTATATTTGCCTCCTTTTTCAGAATCCTTTCACTTGAGCCTTGCTGCAGCCTGATGAGATTTATGAAGGAAATCCCTAGAACAATGTTTACAGCGACCTCTTTATGGTTTCTTTATATACCTATATTTGAATGTTGCAATGTGTTTTTCCTGCTTTCTAACTTGAAGCACAAAGGTGATTCCTGCCCCCATGATATTAAATATGTTTCATAATGAATACTAATTCTATGGAGATTTTATTGAATACACAAGTCTCCGTAAGCTTAACTTGCTCATTGTTCTAAATCATTTTGTGGTGGCCTCCATAGTAAATATACAAACAGTATTGTAACCTTTGCAACTGAAAATCTTCCTTTTGATAGCTCCACCCTGTCAGAGTCTTCCAACAAAGCATTACTGATGGGAATTTAAAGATGGAAATTAATTACAAGCTTCAATTGTTTTACCACAGTGTGCTGCCATGTTTGTCACATCACTTTCAGCTTCAGTGCTTTCAGTCACTTGCCTCTCAAAAAGTATTAGATTATAGTAGTTTTACAAATATATAAAATATATACATTTGGAGATGCATTTTTGGAAATTATAATTCTGCTCGTGGGTCATGGCCAGGGGACATCTATTCTGTTTTTCAAATAATTGAATTAAAATAATTCCTTTGAAGTACGACACTACTATCAATGACCAGTGAGAGAGAAGCAGGAAAGGAAGAGACAATGGCTAAATGGCCTCTTGCAATGTGTGTTGGTATACCACCATGTAATTCTTGTTTTTTAACACTTTGGGAAATTTACATGTATTCTTTTCTAAATACATTGTGGTCAGAGACTTTAAATGCCCACTGTGTTGTGAAGGTATGTGCAAACATAAGGCTTACCTACTATCTGCTCAACAGGTGAATTTCAGCCCTGCCATTTATTCTGACATGGTAAATTTTTATGTCACTCGTAGTAAGGGTATTGAATTATAACCCCAAACTAAACAGTGATTTTTTAAGAAACAGTATTTTGGAGTTCCAGCCTAATGTCTGACCCAGCAGTTAGCAGCTCAAAACCCCTCTAGTACGAGTTTCAGAAGAGGAGACTGTTCCTCACCTGGCCAATTTCTTTTTCCATTTTGCCTATATTTCTTATTATATAGATTTTGCAGACTCAGCCTGGACTCTAGAAGGCAAATTAACTTCATTTTTTTGCTTCATGGTTAGTTAAATAGGATCCACCAAACAAAAAGTTAGATTAGTTTAAAACATTTTTTATTTGTTTTATTAATCATTGATTATTTCTGACATTTTAAATGCAGACTTTGTCATTCTTGCTTGGATGGACTTTCAATTTTAGGGTCTCATCATTGTGACTATTTACTAATTTAATTGTGTGTTCCAGTGGTATTTGCACAACCCCAGAATCTCATGTTTAACACTTTTGTTATGGACACAAGCAGAGTAATAAATTATTCTATGATATATTATTATCCTTTACTTTGGATTTATGGGGCCTCATCTGTAGTGCTATGTCCAGCTTTGGTCCCTGCAGTACAAGGGAGATAATACAGCAAAAGGCTCCTGAGATGATTAACTGGCTTGAGCACATGGGATTAGAGGAAAGGAGAGGAAAATATGTGAATGTTCTCTGTCTAGAAGGGATTTATCGAGAATAAAAGCCACACCCATCTCAGAGGTCTTTCATCAATGCAAGAACAATAAACTCCCCAAAGGAAATTCTTCCTGGATATAAGGAAAAAGATATTTCCTCAGTGAGCATGGTTATGCCTAGAAAAGGGCTGCTAGAGAGATTTTGGATCTTCATTGCTGGAGATTTTAGAAATTTACCTGGGCATAGCACTGAGCAGCCTGCTCTAACTCCAAGGTTATCCTCGCTTTCAGCAGAGATTGGACTAGATGATATTTAAAATTCCTTTCCATCATAAATTATTATGCCACTCTAATGACTAGTCTTTCCATTTTTCCTCCAGAGATTACTTCTCTTTGCCTTCCTCTGTTCTTTTCCTTCCATTTCCTTCTTATCTGGTTCTTCATTTGCTCCCTTCTTTTGCTGCTTTTTCAATTTTTCTTCTATAGCATTATGTCATATTTTACTTTTCTGTTGTTTTTATAATCTTTCTCCAATGCTTCTGTTGTTTTTGTAATCTTTCTCCAAAACCTCTATAAGGCAGGCAGGAAAAAAAACCCTGAGAGAAAAACAAATAACAAAAATACAGAGAGACTGGTTAAAAGGATGTGCAGGTCTCATTCCCTTCAGTTATTGATAGGTAACTTCTGCAATAGCCTGTGAGTCTGCCTTCTTCCTTTCCACTTTTTCTTCTTTCCTGTACTTAACAAGTGACCTCTTCCTACCTTGGTACCCTGAACCTGTCTGCCCAATAGCCCCAATATCTAACTCCTGTACCCTTTCTGATATTATTGTTATACCTTCCTCACTCAGCTTTGTCTCCTTTCCCATTCAGTGTGTTTGTCCTTTCAGGTCCTTCCTTTAAAGGCTCTCGTATTAAGCTCATCAAGTCTAGTTTTAGATATATCTTTACACTCAGTAGTCAGATGTTCCAGTCACGGTTTGCAGTTTTTAAACTAAATTTGCTCTACCAGGTTTTCCTTGTGAGTCTTTGTGCTTATGACAATTCCAAAAACTTATGGCAAGTCCAAATGTGATCATTTTTTCCATGACAAAAAAAAGAAAGTGACTATTTCACTTGCAGAAAAGCATTTCTGCAAAATTTCAGTGCATAGCATGGAAGATCAGAACTCAAAATAAGTTAAGCTTTTTCAATAAATACCTGTAACAATTTGTTATCAATAGCAAAACAACATATTTTCTCATTCTCAGAAATGGTCAGAGTGTATTTATGGAAACGTCATGAAGTAAAGTTGCCTCAGGCAGACACCTGGCATGGGAAATTGGAGCAAGAATACTTAACCTCTCTAAAGTCTATAAGAAGTTGAAAACTGTATGTAGAATATGAAGGTAATTAATAGAGGAGAGACATTTCTAATTTAGCTTATAATCCATTGCACAATTTTATTTTTTGTTTCAAATATAATGGGTTTAGAGATTCTTTTCCTTCTCCCATTTACTACCAATCTCACTCTGGACACATGCCAAAATGTCTAAAACCACAATTGTTAATTTTCTGTTTTTTTGGTATTCTGACATAATTTCAAATTCTACTTTTCTTTACCTTTTTATCTCACTTGATAACCACATTTTTCTTTTTTATCCAATTGACTTATTCCATCAACTATCCTTTTTCTAATTAATTTTTACTTTGACCTTAATTTTCACTTTCATAGAGTAGAATCATAGAATCATTAAGGTTGGAAAAGATCTACAAGATTGATTCTAACCTTTGATTGAACATCATCATGTCACCAAAACTGTAGCACTAAATGCCATGTCCAGTCATTTCTTGAACACTTCCAGGGATGGTGAATCCACCACCATTCTGGGCAGCCTTTCCAATACTTAATGAGCCCTTCAGGGAAAAAATTCTTCCTTATGTCCAACGTAAACCTCCCTCCTTTCCTGTCACTAGGTGCCTGGGAGAAGAGGTTGACTCCACATTTCTCCTTCCCCCCACCCCCCCACCCTCCTTCCCTGTTGCAACCTCCTGCCAGATAGTTGTAGAGAGTGATAAGATCTCCCTTTGAGCCTCCTTTTCTCTAGGCTAAACAACCCCAGTTCTCTCAGCCGCTCCTCATAGGACTTACTCTCTAGACCCTACATCATCTCTGCTGCCCTTCCCTGGGCACGCTCCAGTGCCTCAATGTCTTTCTTGAGGTGAGGAGCCCAGAAATGGGCACAATACATTCTAAATGTATTTTTAAATGTTGACTGAATCTTTCTGTTTTATAGACATTTAAGGGACAAAAATCATGAAAGTGCTCCAAGTTAAGAGTGCAAGTAAAGAAATACATCCATCCTTGTTGTTCTTTCCAGAGACATAATGAAGTGAAATAGTCACTGATGTCAATTGGACAAACCCTGAAAATAGAGAACTCAGTCACAGTACTTGGCTATTATTTTCCTCATAGTAAGTGAACATAAGAAAAGAAATATATTGAATCATTTAACCAGGAATACACAACTATGAGTAATCTTGACTGCAAACAGCGTTTCTGTACATACACATAAGCAGAAAAATATACAGATGCCTGTTTATATGCAGGTTTATAGGCAGCTATACTAGATGGTCATTTTAGGTCCAAATGAAATGTATTCTATTCTATTCTATTCTATTCTATTCTATTCTATTCTATTCTATTCTATTCTATTCCATTCCATTCCATTCCATTCCATTCCATTCTATTCTCTAAAAGATAATAATTATTATTTTGAGATTTAAATATAACTTACGAAAGCATATAAATGAGTAGAAACTGCTTAGATCTCTCTTGCAATCATAAAGCATAAGTATGATGCAAAGAATGTTAATCTGCAATCACCTTGCCTGGGGAAGTATTTAAGAAAACATTCAAAATCAGAAAACCACAGAGATGTCTAATTTTGTTCCTTTTTTTCAAGGCATTGGTAGTACATGGGCCTTGAGTTATGACCATTGCCCTACAATATAGTGAACTTTCCATTAAAAAGGAGATATAAAGTTTGTTTTTAATGTGTCATTTCACATCTACAGTACTAGAAGGAAGAGCTGATAAGTCAATCTGTATCTTGCTCTCATGTTAAATGTCTCAAATACATATGAAAATAGACTTCTGAGAGTGGTAAGGGTCAAAGGAGAGCAATAAGGTAATAAATAGTGCCAGTAATCCCAGAGGTACTCAAGAAACACTTCCCATGTTCAAAAGGGAGAGTTTGAGTAAAGTTGATCAGCTAGAATATGAATAGTGAAACTATTCAGTTTTCAGTATGTTTGTCAGACCTTAGAAAAAGTATTCAGAATAAAATTTGAGCAAGGTTTCGTAATTCTCTTCTCTTCAAAACAGCCCTTCACTCAAGATATCTGCACAATGACAACTCATTTGCAGCACCTTTTCCTTCAAATTATTTGGATAATTTCCAAAAAAAACCACCCCAGCTCTTAAAAAGACTGGCCCATGACGTCCAACCAGCAAAGAATTAATGCCAGACGTTATCTCTGGAATAAAAGAATTCAAGCATAAATCGATGTTTAGTACAGCTAAAATCTGTTAAGACTTTAACAAGGTACCAATGTCTCTGATGAATACCCAGTCTGCTCAATATATAAGAATAGAGGAAAAATAAGCAAGAAAAAGTAAGAAAGTTTCTAATTCCCACAGCATTTGAGAATACTAATTTAACAATGTCTCTCGGGGTCAGTTGTCTGCATGATATATCTTTTACAGGTCAAAGAAAGCATGATTATTGGAGAAAGCCCTAGAATCAGGCTTCAACTGTTCCATGCTGCAACAGGGACTACAATAAGTTTTTGCATGTATTTATTCAAAGCTACTGAAAATTCTAATATTACTATTTCTGTATAGGGATTTTTCAAGCTCTGTAATTTCCAACTGTTATTCTTTCATATTCCAATAAATAAGACAAATTCCAGGGTTAAAAAAGTATTCTTAATATCACTTTATTTGATATAACCTCTGCTTCAAGTTGATTCAGAACCCCTCAAAGCAATGAAGTCTCTTGTGCCTTCCAAAAGAATAGCAGAAATAAAAGCTATCCAAACAAAATACCCCAACTCTGACTTGAAAACATAAAAATAATTGTAATGGAAGCGACTGATCTGAAAGGAAGAAAAAAGTCATGCACATTGTATAACATTGTGTTCTGCAATCTTGGTAGCTTTATTTTTCTTTATACTCTTGAAAAACACCCTAATGAGTAAAATCAGAGAAATCAAGGCTTATTGTTTTCAATTTTATTACTATCCATACTCCTGAAAGCAAGGATGTGCCCATTTGAAGGGATTGGACAAAAAAAGTAGATCAGAGACTAATATTACTTTATCTCAGAAGTCAATACAGACAAGTGTAAACTGGATGTTATATTCTAGGCCAAAACCTACACTAAGCTTCAGGGTGAGTAGATATTGTTTATATTTTATATATTTATATTTCATATATTGATTTTTACATTATCTGCTTCTAAAGTCTAAACACTTCTTATCCTTTTCAGTTGATCAGTCTTTTTTTTGTTATTGTTTTATTTTAAATGGTAACTGGTTAAGTTATGGATGTTCACCTTAAAGGACTATTGGAAATGTCATGTGTCTCAGTCAAACCTGAGTCTACCATGTGTGATTAACCACATCCATAACTGTTTCTTCTAGACTATAGATTTCCTATGAGAACAAATTAGTATTAGCTGAGATCATCTATGCAACCTTGTTCCATTATATGCTTTTTTTCATAGATCAGAGTACTCCTTATCCCCTCAGTTATCATCCCCTCAGCCACCACTTACCTGTTGCCTAGACAAGAGAAGAATCTACTTGATTCATGAGTCAGCTATGCTTTTCCATTTACTCTTGCAGGTTGAGATATTTTTTGTATTGTCTTTGTAAAATATGGGAGCAGTTTTATTTCATGCAATACAACATCATATGCAAAGTGGCTTCAGACAGTAACAGAGTTGTAATTCCATAATTCCTTTCAGATTTTGTTCCCTTATGATGTCACAAGATATTTCTTCAGCATAGCTTTAATGAGGTGAATGATTTAAATGTCTTATTGTGACAACCTAATGTATAAAAAGGCCATAAAAATGTATAAAATTGGAATATTCTGAGTATATTCCAAAGCAAATCCAGCCACGTTAGTAAAGAAATAGCTACTGGTATGTTTTTCTGAAAAGAAGAACCATATATTACGAGGAGCAAAGTAGTCCCTGTTGGAGTATTAGGAAGTCTGGGATTTTATGTTTGGTTCTTATGACTAAAGCATTTATGGCATCGTAAGAACTGCTTAATGAATGTACTGCCTAGTAATACTCCACAGGGCATACTTTATTCTCTTCCTATTACTGCTTTTGTCTCTGCAGAAAATTCTACAAGCTTGCTGTTAAGAAAGCAGAACAGTTCCTGATCATGTATGCTTATCAAAAATGGTTGATCATGGAGAACACCAGGGGCTTGAATGATTCAAACTTATCCAGATATTTTACAGCTAATTACATACAAATGAGAAATAGTGATTTCTGGGGTTTTCTGCATTTTGCGTGTTACGTTTGATAATATTTTGGTCTCCATTGAAACAGCATTATAACTACTTCTACAACATTCCTGGAGGTGATCTGATGGATAGGCTCATGTCCTTAGGTTTTCCACAAGTTAGTAATTTATGACGATTTGTTCTTTTCAATCTCCCAGGAATTGCTTTCTTTTTTTTTGATGGTTGAATTGCTAGATCTGGTATTGTAAAATAGTTAAGAATCTTTTATTCTGTCTTTCTTGGTTTAACTTTTATGCCTAGGACTTTAAGTTCTTTTTAGTTCTAATAAATTATTTGGCAATTTAATGTTTTAAAGCAAGTCTAATTCTGGACTAATTTGCTATATGCAAGTTACTATGTACAGCAGAACAATTGGAGCATTTCAGTAGAGTGAAACCAATCCAACTGAGTATTTTATATGATAAGCAATGTTTGAATTTTTTTTAATCAGTGTAAGGTTTTGATTTTTTTTTTAATTTTTTAATTTTATATTCAGACCAGCACCAGTCTGGTCTAATAGACTGAGCTAGTGGGAGTCTCCTAGATGTACTTCTGAAGCACATATTCCCATTTACCTCTCATCAGAAACATATCAAGTTCATGCACTCTGAGTTTGGTTCACAATGTGAAAACAGGAAGCACAGGAAGAAGACATGACCAAGAAATTTGCTTCAAAAATGCTTGCTTTAACATTAAAGCAGCTGCATCTCTGTGGGACCAATTCCAGCAGAAATTATTAAAAAGTCCGTTCTGATATGATGTGATAAAAAAAATACTAAATTGTGCATCTCAGTCACAGTAGCTGCAAAAAAAGAGATAGTTTTGCTCATGTTGGATCATATTGTAAACTACAGGGAAACCTTCTAACCTTGGAAGCCAGGGCTTGCTTTGCTAAGATGCAAAAAGGAGCTCTGAGAGCAAGCAGTGAATGGAGAGTCATTTATATTGAATAAAGCTGCCTTGTCCTCCACTTCCTGTGGGAGTTTTTCCCAGATCTTTTTCCTAGAAACTGACTGATGTAGAAAATTGCAGATCTCTCTTTATAGCGATTTTGCTGTTAAAAATAAATTCACTGTCGGTCTTAAGGCACTTTAAATTTCCTTTGCATTGTGTAGGGGTGGTGGGTTGACCCTGACTGGATAACAGGTGCCCACCAAAGCCACTCTATCACTCACTTCATCAGCTGGACAGGGGAAAGCAAATATATAAGACTGAGATCAGGACAGGACAAGATCACTCATCAGTTACCATTACGAGCAAAATGAGCTTGACTGCTGGAAATTAGTTTAATTTATTACCAATCAAATCAGAGTAGGATAATGAGTAATAGCACCAATTCTTAAAACATCTTTTACCCACCCTTCTGTTCTTCCCAGACTTAACTTCACTCCTGAATTCTCTACCTCCTCCCCACCAGTGGAGCTGGGGAATGGGGAATGGGGTTGTGGTCAGTTCATTACACATTATCTCTGCTGCTTCTTCTGCCTCAGGGAGAGGGCTCCTCACACTCTTCCCCTACTCCAGCATGGTGCCTCTCCCATGGGAGACAGATGTCCTTAAATTTCTCCAAGATGAGCCCTTCCCACAAGCTGCAGTTCTTCAGAATCTTGTCTAGCATGATCTCCTTCCACAGGACTCAGTCCTTTAGGAACAGACTGCTCCAATGTGGGTCACCTATGGAGTCACAAGTCCTGCCAGCAAACCTACTCCAGCATGGGCTCCTCTCTCCACAGGAGTACAGGTCCTGCCAGGAGCCTGCTCCAGCATGAGCTTCCCATGGAGTCATAGACTCCCTCAGGCACTCACCTGCTGTAGCTTGTGAGTTTTCCACAGACTGCAGGTAGATATCTGCTCCCTTGTGAACCTCCATGGGCTGCAGGGGCAGAGCTGCTTCACCAAGGGGTATGGGGGCATCTCTGATCTGGTGTCTGGATCATCTACTCCCATTCCTTCATCACTGACTTTGGTGTCTGCAGAGCTATTCATCTCACATATTCTCACTCCTCTCTGACTGCAGTCACTGTTTCCCAAGGGTGTTATTCCACTTATTAAATACATTATCCCAGAGGTGCTACCACCATCACTGATGGGCTTGGACTTGGCCAGTGTCAGGTCTGTCTTGGAGCCAGGTGGCATTGGCTCTGTCAGACACAAGGGAAGCTTCTAGCAGCTTCTCACAGAAGCAACCTCTGTAGCACTTTGATAGCAAAATATTGCCACCCAAAACCGATACATAGGGAAAATCTGATTCAATGCACCTTATACTAGTCTATGTCATTAGCTGATGGGGATTTTTCCCTCCATAATTTTTTTCCTCAGTGTGCTTCAAACACTTATTTTCCTTTTGTTTGTGGTTTGTTCATTAATCCTTGAGACTTCAAATTCCTAAAGCAACCAAAACTATTTGTTCTTTCAGGCTGTTGTTCATTAAGAATTTTTTTTATTGAAAGGAGCCAAAGGCTCTACCTCTTCTTTCTGTTACTTAACCTAGTGGCTGTTGGGCACTAGAGATGGTATACAAGGGTCATACAATTATATTGTCCCCCACCTAAAATGACTTCAAACAGCAGTCATCATCCTCTAAATATTTAAAAAAAGTTAATTACAACAATTAAATCACAGGTAAGATTTCATGTATTACTTCCATTAGTTAGAATATTATATAACTTCTTAATGTGATTTTCACTTTGCTCTTTCCACTGCATTTTTTTTTCTATGGAAATGTTGCTGAGGACCCAAAAGACTGCTTTCTTCCTCCTAGCCTTGGCAGAAAAATTTTCCTAATTCTACTATTAGACTATCCCCTTTCTTTCATCTTTTGTATTTATTTCAAGATTTCTCATATAAGTTTCCTAATTCACTTTTACACCAACTTGTTTATTTACTATCCCTGAAAGTATTTAAAAATTGATTTGCATGATATTTTATTACATGTAAAAGTGTGGAAGATTAAGTGTGTAGGAAAAAAGAAATAGTTGTGTTTGAACAAACCAGAAATTCAAAAAATCATCATTTTTTTGGAAGGTACATGTGGAAGTTTCTATTGCAATCTCCTTCTCAGGCTAGGTGGATACTGAATTCAGACACCAGCACTTATCTGGGTCTTGAAAACCTTCATGGATGGAGGTTTTGGAGGTTATGTGGGAAATCTATTTCAATACTTGACTATCCTCCTAAGTGAAATTTATATTTCTCTTTTATTTTCAATACATGAAATTTAAATACACTTAAATTTTTTTTTAATGATTATTGTCTTATGTTCACCTCTGTTGATCTCTGTGAATAACCTGGCTATGTCTTCTCTGCTGCCTCTTGTAATTCTTGGAAGGCTGCTTCTAGGAGCCATCAAAGTCAGCTCTTCTCGAGACTGAACCAACACAGTTGGGTGGGCTCCATACCCATCTTGTTCAGTGGTCTCTAGAGTTAAGGCTGTCCGTAATTTGTAGTCAGTAGAGATTTTTGTATCAAAACAAACTCCCACTGGCTACAGAGTGAAATGCTGGGACTTTCTGCCTCTTGACTACAAGATACTGTGCTGGGGATCACTTCTCCTCCACTGATATCTTGGAGTGCATGACCTGGACATGCTGCCCTTTGAACATGCTTGCTGTGGGGAACATGGTGAGAGCTGTGAACTAGAAGTCTCTTCTGTCTCTTCTGAGGCAAGGCATTCTGAAGACAATTCTAGAATGTGGATTGTGTGAGAAATATATCTTTAAACCATACCAGTAAAATTTCAGATGGGACAATGTTTGGTTTTTTTAACAAATTCAAAAACAATCATGTGATTTGTTTAATAAACTTTGCCCGTTTATGAAAGGCACTAGATAACAGATGTTATACCTAGAATAGGTCAGGAGCTTTTCTGAAACTTCTTTATCTACATTTTTTTCCTGTTCCCTGAGATGGTAAAAAGCTCTATAGTTTTTTGTGGCTGGAGCAAGGTCTCTAAAAATCTTTGTACATAGAATACATGTATAAATAACTTGGAAATCAGGACTCCCTTCCTTTGTTAATTTTCCTTTTCCTGTCTGAAATTCCTCTACAGTGTCTCATCATTCTGTGTCTCCTATAATTTTTGTTAAACATAATTTCTTTTTTTTTCACATAATATTATAGAGAATAGTACTGACTCCTGAGTGTAAAACTTCTATCAGCAGTAATGTGGAAAATTCTTCTTGCTTGTTTAAGAGAAGTGAATATGAAATCTCAACAACATCCCAGCTGAAGTCATAACTGTGGCAGGCCACAGGGCCTACAATGTGATTGTGAAAACAGCAGCAGAGCAGTATTTCTGTTAATTTATAGACAGGAAGAATATTTTCTCTTCAGTAATAGCAGGGACTTGTTTAGCAGCTTTGCTCTAACACAACACCACATAAATCATACAAAATACACACATGTATACACATATATATTGACATAAAAATACTAGATTGTATACATCTTATTTGAAGGATCTGAAAACTGTGTTGAAAGATACTGTGAGAGTATCTGTAGAAAGTTACTCTGGCTATCATTTAGTTAGAGAGAAACTACAGTGTTCCTACTTATAAATGCATAAATAGTAGAAACAGTTATTGTGAGAACAATTTCCCAGCAATGCAAGGAAAGAAATATATCCTATTAAACAGTTTCTTCATAGGTTTGCAAAAATCACAGCCTCTTTGAATACAGGTTGGTGGGCGCAAACAATTTGCTGTATAAACTAACTCTCATTTGTTCATCCCATTTTCTTGAGTCAGTGTTTCACCGGAGACTTTCCAATTATTTTCTTCTGTGGTCCTCTTGTGACTCTTTGGTGCCTGAGGTAGTGAATCATACATGTTTGCCCTCCTCTAAGATAATATAACTTGCTGGAAGACTGCATTCCTCTAGCATACAGAGCCACTCTTCCACCATTTCTCTATCTCTTAGACAAATTATACCCATCTCAGAGAAGGCTGTGTTTAAGAGAAATATCTCCAAGAGTTTTTAGATGTTCTATGGTGACCTCAAAGTAAATAGCGAATATTTGTCAAGCTTTACAGATTTCTTCCTGTGTTTCTTGTTGCTATTTTTCAGTGAACCTTTTTCATGTGTTCAGGAGTTTACTGTCATAAAGATGCTGATGGGTGGGTATTAGGCATATAGGTATTACTTCCTGCTCTCTGTGCCTGTTGATCTTTCATTCTGGGAGGCTGACAAACATCAGCATGTGCAGGACTACAGGATGAAAGTAGAATTTATTAAGGTGCTGTTGCCTAAATGATGTTAGCAAAGGGAAACTCTTTTGTATGTAATGACACCCAAGGAATGTGTGTATGTGTTAAGATAAGTTACAGCAGACCCTATTAATGAGGATCCAGAGGCAGAGTAACACTATCCTGTATTGGGAGGATCCTCGTGACTAACATTCTCTCCAGGAGGCTGTAGCAGGACTGCCACACTGTTGGTCAATCTTTCTTTGCCTGTAAGGCACAGAATTTGGAAGTTGCAGCTTGGGTAACCTGCACACCGGAGCAGCACTGATTTGAACAAGTGAGCTGAAAGCCATCTCCAGCATGGAGTATATTTGCAACAGAAAAAGACCAAACAAAAAACCCCAGACAAACAAACAAAATAAGCAAAAAGAAAATAACCAAACAGCAACATAAATTTGAAACAAAAGGTGAGAATGCTTTAATTTTTGAGGGGGTTTTTGCTCTGAGTTTGTACTTGGATTCATACCGTAACATGTTGCATGCATAAATCCAACTAATAAACTGTGTACAATGTGTTCAGAGATGAACACAGAAAAACCTGAGGGTATAAACTGAATATATATTAAAAACTGTTAAAGACAAATTTAAAACATAACAGAAACCTTTTAAAAAAAAATAGCAGAGCAACAGCTTCCTGATCAATTGATCAATATGGGATATCCTATAAAAGCACAGATCAACAATATCAAAGCTTACATTTGGTGTTTCTGCTTCCCTGTAGTTGTTGATCAAAGATCATACCCTTTCAGTTGCCTGACAGGTAGAGCTTTGCCAACACAAGTCAGTAGCTGAGACCTGGCCATAATTACCTGATGGTACCCCTATTAAGTGGAATTACCATCCCCATTAAACAGCAGTTATTGCTATTAGGTATCATTAGTCTTAAATTGCTTCCTTGGGAAACATCTCAATTAAGCAAATTTCCATGTAAAGTGCATCCTGATTAACTGAACTGCACCATACTGCTTTGTTTCTTCATGTACCCACTTCAGTAGCCTCTGTCCCTCATTTACTACTCTCTCAAAGTCTATCCTTTCAAGAAAGTACAAACAATTGATGTATGGACTGCAAGAGACCCTATTTTTGGTGTCTTGCCACATTTTATTAGTTGGATTTGGAATTCAAGTTCCACTCTTGCAAGGTGTATTTATTTTAATTAGTATGTAATTCTCCTGTTACTGGCACATTCCAGCTTCTGTAAAAGGCTGTGAATTATGCATGCAAAAGAGTGATGTGATTTTACTCTCTACCATATATTTAGAGAAAGGTATCAAAATAATTCTATTGCTAAAATGATGTAATTTTTCTTTCTCTGAAATGCTTGTACTTCAAAGTTCACAGTCGGTTTTAGAAACAACATGCAATGAATCTCATTACTTTTATTTGTTGAAAGAGGAGTTTTATTACAAGCAAGTTAGAGGTGAAAATAAATCCAGATGTATTTAATTCAATTGTTAATTCAGAGTTCAGTTTTTAACATTTAAGATAGTCCTGAATGACGCTGGGGAGGGGAATCCAAACAAAAAAGTCAAATCAAGCCTTTCAGTCAAATTCAAAGCATGAATAATAATGTGCCTTCAAGACAAGTTAAAACTTAAACAGCATTCTTTTAAGAAGTAATTACATGTTTTTAAAGTTAAAATGGTTTGATTATGTATCAACTTTTTATAAATACAAATTAAACTCAAATAATAAGAATAAAAAATTAAAACACATTATTGAAAACTGACATGTTTTTTGTCTGCTTCTAAGAATAGCCTTCCAAAGTAGTTGACATTATTTTTAAAACTAAACAAAATTTTGATTATAATTTCTGGTCATCTGTCTTGTCACTGAACACAATTCAAGGGTATACCATACCAGCACAATTTCTGAGACGTAGTCATGCAAAGAGAAAAAATGTCAAATGTGCTTATTCAATTATTTCAGTGATTCTTTGGGATGCTGGATGTCAACCTAGAAATATTAAGTAATTTGATCTTTTTAACTTCCAAAGTTTTGCAGTGGTGAGCACACATATACACACAAATTTATTTCTGAGGATATTTTGGAGTGCTATCTCCTAAGCAATCCCCCCTTCTTTTCTGAGAAGATGACAAGGCAGTAAATCAATACATTCCATGAGAAAACTTTTCAGAAGAGTGGAAGTCAGGAGGTACAACTGGAGTAATCTTTTTTCCTTTTCAATAAAACAGTTGTTAGGGTGTCCATAAAAATAATTTCCTTTATTAAGAAAAATGGAATTCAAAGTAAGGCAGACACTTTTGGTCTTAAAATTGCAAGTGATGGAGAATTCGTTGCAAAACTGGATAAAGGTACAAGGGGTCTCATGCTTCTGAAAGTGGGTAAAGATATGAATATGGTTTTGCTTGTAATTTATTTCCCTTCTGTTTCCAGTCCCTGCGTTTTCTCTAATAAACTGAAAAAGATGTTATTGACCATATTTAAAGACTATACAAATATTTCTCAAAATCAAATGGAGCTTTGCATACATTAGTTTCCGCCCATTGCCTCTTGTCCTGTTGCTTGGCATCACAGCTAAGAGCCTGCCTCTATCCTTTGACCCTGTCCCTTCAGACATCCCTGGACTTAAGTCCCCTCTGAGAGGTAACTTCTTTCCAGGCATAATTTTCTGATTTGAGATGGCAGTTTCATGCATGCTTTATCCATTAGGGTATGGATTCATAACCATTAATTGTCCTGTTTTCCTGAGTTAACAATAGTGTAGAAAAAAATATCTTTCTTGACAGAGATCTATTCTTCTTAAATACAACATAACAATTCCCTGTAATATCATTGGTATTGAATGCTGCACGGTTATTCCATATTCTATGTAATAAGAGAATGGATTTTTTTTTCCTTATGTCTTCAACATATTGATATGAGACTTAGTGGATTTTAAGTCTAATTTGTATCTCTCAGATTTTATTCATTTTCTTACTACTGTGATACAGTCATCAGTTAAATCAGATTATCTGAGGCGATTGTAAAGTATTTCTGACTCCTTTTAACTTTCCATATCAAACACTATTACTTAACACAATGCACCTCAACTTTTCTTTTAAAAACTAAACTTACAACTTGGCATTTAATTACATTGTACAGAGCCAAGAATTCTTAATTTTATTTTTCTGGACATTTAGTCTTACACTAATATTTAAGGACATTTACCCTTACACTAATATTTAAGGACATTTACCCTTACACTAATATTCAGTGCTTTTTGGCTCAGACTTCTATTAAATCTGCAGTCATAGAGCTTAACAGGAAAAATGTTATAATCAGAAAAAATTATCATTTGGTAAAAGAGGAAAAATGGAACACATCTAAATGACCTTTAGTGGTATCAAGCAATCCTGTTTCTGTACACTAGAAAAGGGGTAGAAGCTGAGCAGTGGTGCTGAAACATCAAGCTTCAGGGTAGAGAAAGAAAGTTTTCTCCTCTAGCTTACATCTTGAGTCCTTCCATTCTTGTGCAGTGCACACATTTTCATGGGTAAAAGCTTTTCTGCCTGAGTAAAAGAAAAGAATGGATGTACTATGTAGAGAGCTGTGGAAGTTATTGGACAAAAAGAGCCCATATTTCACTCTTTGCCCAGAAGAAATGAAAATCTAGAGATTTCTTCTAAATAGAGACATAAGTATTGATTGTTAGGGGAGTACACAGATATCAGTGAGTCAGTACTGACATTTTTTGAATGAATTACACCATTACTCTTAGATGAAACACTTGAAAAGCTGGCTATCATTTGACTTTAATTTTGAGGGCAAAAATATAGATGATCAAGAATAAAGGATAGATAAAATCAGAAATTCATATTTCCACATGCTATTAATCATTTCACACTGAAGGTTGTGAGTTGCTGTATGTCATCTTAGGACTGTATAAACCTTAAATGCTTTCTACAAAATTTATTAGACACTTAAAGAAGTTAGCTTCTTAATGAGGAAATTACTAGGAAAAGATTCTTTGATCTGTGAAAAAAATGGGTTAGGCAGACAATAGCTTTTCGTTCTGCCCTCAAATATCCATGTCCTGTGACAAAATCTGTGTAGATTAGCATGTTTAATATGTATTTGCATTTTGGTGCCAGTGTCACCACAGCTGACTTGGGGATCTGTATTCACTCCCCAGGGATATCTGCCTGATGTCCATGGCTATTACCTTCTTTTACAAACACTAGGAAAGAATATTTTTTCTTTCTTTACATTTCAGTGAGATATATTTGGGCAATGGTGTGTTATACCCAAGAAAATGAGGAAAGGAAAGGACAAGTTTGGAGGGCAAAGGTGATGAAGGAGTCCATTCTTGCATGCGTTAGGCTACAAATCTCGCTTTAAAGTTGAATTTGTCCCCAAAGTGAGGGAAAAATTACTCTTTCCTCAATTTTAAGTTGGCACCTGGACTTATGGATCATTTCACTACTTAAAAATTAGATCCAGTTTCTAACCAGACTGTTGTAAACAGGAAAATCATCAGTTTATTTTGTTTATCATTTGTCCGTTTTGTTTTCTTAGACTGAACTTCTATAATTATTTAATTGAGTCTTGTCAATGCAGAGGGGAATAAAAAACCTGCTGTATGTTTTATTTTTTGTGGGAGAAATCAATAATATATCTTGCATGAATTTTTATTTTATAAAACCATAGAAGACACATTTTTTGCTTAACATTATTACCCTTAATGTGTCTTGTCATTGTGAAGTATTTAGTAGTCAAGTTCACACAGACTTAATTGCAGTTAAACCTTCATGTTTACAGGTCTACTATTTGGCTGACTCAAGGGCATCTCCCTGCTCATTGCCAGTATCTTTTAGGAGTGAAAGAATGAGTTCATTAAAGAAAATCTGACATTATCTAAAGAAGAGCTCACCGCAGGATCCACTCCAAATCAACTGTATGAATGCAGAGCATCAAAGAGATGAATGACATCCCTAGAGAGTAAAACTTACTCTATACATATAGGGATATAAGGATCTAAGTAAAGTGTTAGCAGTCTGAATCTGGCTTAATTTGTTCTGTTAACAGAGGGGATGATCAATGTTGTTCATATAGTTTCCGAGGGGGAAGGGGGGGGGGGAAGATCACTGCAAAAAAGGTCACTTAGCAATGTGTTATTTTTGTCTAATACTCATATAGTTTTGATTAGATGGAAATACATCTCATGACTGTGGAAAAAAAACCCAAAATATAAATAAGCTTTACAAAACAGACCGGCATTTAAAGTCACGTCTTCTCTGTACTATGGTATCCCTTCAGAGCTTTCTTAACTTCAGTTAGCTGCAAACAAGTGGGATTTAATTCTGGTCCCACCTTCTTTTTACACTTGCAGCAGTGGCAGAGACATCAGACAATACATTTTTACATATGTTTCTGTTTCTGATTTCCTAACAAAAGAAGTAGTGTGTGAAAAAATTTAAAACCTTTTCAGTATTTGGAAAAAATGAATTTGCAGAAAGAAAAGCAATTAGTTTTTTTGCTCTTGTGCTGTATTTTGTTCAAGTGCTTGCAAGTGATCATAATACTTTTGTAATACATCATTTACAAATGCAGTTTTTCTTTTCCATATAGGAAGAAATTTGAGGCTTACCCGGACTTTTAAAAAAATTTCAGTTCCTTTAAATCTTTGCTTTGTTACTGAAGAAGTACATTAGCCTTGTCAGTATGCTGAGCACTGTAAGTAAAAAGCTAATTAGTAATGTTTAACAACAATTTTATTGAGTGTAATTCTTTTTAGACATTAGACTTTACTGGATTTATATGTAGTTAGTTAGGTGGTTACACCAGTTCTTTTTGTATGAACTTTCCACAGTGTACAGATGCTGCCTTTTTTTTTTTTTTCCCTAATTTATCATTTAGTTATTGTGTTTTTATTTACTGGCTTGTCAATTAAGGAAAATCACAGATTAAATATTGAATTTTCCACTTTTCTCTCACAATTTTCCCTTCCCCAAAAAACCCTAAAACTGGACAGATGTGGTGGAAAGGTTTAGAGTTCTGCATTTGAAACTGGTAATCTGCTGTCCTATGGTGAAATGACCATGAACATGTTCTGGTATATAACTAAAGACATATTTTGCTACCTTCACTTATTTTGAGTAATAAACTTGCTTTGCAGTTAATTTCATATAAGTTAATGGGGCTTCTTGTAGAATTACACACTGCTTAGCAGAATGCGATCTGAATTTCATGGTTATTGATGTGAATGAAAAATTCATTGGTCATGGAATAGAAATTAAAATACTGGCACAGATTAGAAACTTAGTAGGACAGAAAGGCAAGACTGGGAGACAAAAAGATGAAAAAAATGCTCAAAAAAACCCACAAACCAAAACAAAAAAATGGAAAATATTATTAAAGAGTTTCCTGCTTGAACAGCCAAGAAGGCAAAACGGCTACATGAGAAACATCCTCTGAATTTTGTGTTTTGCAAAAACTATAGCTTATTGCTTTTATCAACAACATTGTAGATAAAACAGTCAAAATATTAGCTCACTGTGGGACAGTAGTTCAAGTCAACAAAAATTGTGATACATGAATAATGTGCAAGAAAAAACTGAGAAACACAATTTTGTAAATCTCCAATGCAGTATTATTTGTAATTGTGTGTTCAGTACTGTTCACCTAGATTAGTAGAAGTACTTAATCATTGTCTAAAATACCTTTAAAGAGTCTGGGATAATATCTCTGTAGGGTTAATGCAATAGTAGAAATCATTGCTCAGAGATAAGATAAAAAGCAGTAGCTATAATAGAGAACTTTTCATAATCTCTTACCTGCTGAGTTTAAACAAAGGGATGTGAAAGGCAAAGGATGTTGTCAATTAGCAATGTGAGCGCACACTCTGTTACACTGGGGTAACTTATGGTTACTCTCTAAACTGAGAAGCTTGATTCAGAGGCTCTTTGAGCACCTGTCTAGTGGGACGTGTCCCTGCCCATGGCGGAGGTATTGGACCTACATGATCTTTGAGGTCCCTTCCAACTCAAAAATTCCATGTTTCTGTGAGTCCATACAGACAGACAGCCACTGGAGAAACTCTAGGACACCTGAGACCAGCAGAGGTCACATAGGTCTACTGTGAGAACTAGGCATCCCTGGAGTGGCAGCTTGAAGCTAGTCAAAATATCTTAAAGCATCCAAACTGACAATACATGTTCATGGGTGTGTACTAGATGTAACTGAGTGCAGAAAGTTCTCATTAGAAGAGCCTTATGGTTCAAAAATCAAGTGGGACTTCATCTGCAAGAAGTAATTTCAGTGGGAAAGAAACCCAACATACCATTTACAGTTAAAATGTGATTGTATATTTATTAAGGGTATACAGATGCTTTTTCTTCTAATGCAACTAATCACTTAGACAACAGACCAATTTACTTTTAAAATTTAGTCAATAACTTAAAAAAAGAAATTAATTACTTTATGTGTTAATCAGGCGAAAAATAAGCAAGACATGAAGAACACTTTTAGATGTTTGACATGAGTGAAGCATTATGTTAATCTTATCTTGACCTTTATTTAAAAAGTCATGGAAATACTTTGAGATCACAACTTTCTAGATGATTGGGAAATGTGCATATAGATTAGCCCAGTCATCTGGAGTCTGACATTTACTTGTTGACAAATCCAAAAAAAAAAAAAAGCTGGGATGTCCATTTTATTCCCTTTTATTTAATTTTTTTTTAATTCCAGGCACCTGGAGACATATTTATGAGAAACCAAAAAGCAGGAAGGAGTAGGATCTGCAAAAAAATTGTTCCAGCTAAATATTGCTCATATATGAAGCATATATTTTAAAAACTTAACAGATGCAATTTTGGTGGGTTTTTTTTCCCACATAATCTTAAGCATGTTGCGAGTTTGAAATAATGAAGAATCAAGGAAGGGGCCATAATGATTCCAAAAATGGAATTTTAATATGTAACTAATTCTGTCATGGAACTTGTCACACTTAAAAGGTGATTCTCAATTAAACTTTCTCATCTGAAATGTAATCCAAAAGTGCTGAAGAACAGAAAGCTCTCCCTTGAGCACCCTTCTTGTTACATTCTGAAGGTAAAATGTTTTTTAAAAGTCAGCAAAATAACCTCTGATTTCAGGTGACAGAAGAGGAAACTCCTGTCCCTGCTTTGTTACCTTACTATTATTCAAGCTTCAAATCAGTATTTTTATTGATATATTTATTTTTGAGATATGCATTCATTTTCTAAGCCTTTGGGGAGTGAGTTTATGGTTTCCCATCAGTTCAAAGTATGTTCCTAGAGGAGAAATGAATATTCATAGTTATTATTGGGTATTAGAATCCAGATTTTTAAAAATTAGGAAAATGTTTGAGACTGGATTTCTTTTTTTTTATTATTAGATGAGACAGTACCATATTGATAGGATAAGTAATGTGTTTCATATTTTAAATACTGTGTGAGTAGGCCCTCTGGGAAATCTCTACTTATTTACAGTTGAAATGATCTGCAAATAAACTCACTAGGAAACTTCAATATATTAAATGGAGAGAAAATACTGAAATGACAGCCTCAGACTATATAGATTTTTGAATTTAATTTCTCAGGTCTATGAAAATTAGAAAATCAGTGACATGGGTCTCACTTTATACTAATGGGAAAAGCTACACTATCATCAGTGAGATATTTTGGGTTTACAGGAGCTGGAGTCTGGGTTATTTTTTTTCTAGTATTGAAAGTCCGAGATAACTACATCTAGGAATAAAAAACAACCCTATAAATTCTTTAATAGGTGATAAGGAAAATGGTAGATGAAGTAATTTGCACTAAAGGAAGAGTTTAAAATTGCTAAAGACTTAGTGTTCAAGATAAGTGGTTAATAGTTTGGGGGACAGGATGGGGGAAAAGCACAAATTTTGTGAATAAGTGGTGGATAGAAACAGTAAGTGGACAGGGTGACAGAATGTCAGGGAACAATTACAGTGTGAGAGCAACAGATATAGAGCTTAAGATCAGGCATCGTGATGGCATTATGCAGAAATCAGATGACTGTACTAAAAAATAATAGGAAAATAACAGCATTTAACTCTGAAAAGAGTATAACACCCTAAATTTTTAACGAAGAAAACATTCCTTCATAGCTGTACTCACAACAGAAAGTAGACTCCAGTGCAGGGAAAGAGCTATGTATTGAAGTAAAGTTAACTGAGAAACAATTCTCAGTGGCCTCCACTCTGCGATCTATCTCAAGAAATGATGATGAATTTTCCAGTGTAGACAGTTACTAGCATCAAAGTAATAATGAATCCTGGGAACCTTGATGTCAGGAGGTAAAGAAGCTCTGCTGAACTTGCTTTCATTCTCCACACGCATGGTGTTTGGCAGCGCAAGCCATCTCAGTAATTCTCCATTCCATTTGAAAACGAAGTTGTGAGGCATCAGTTAATTCATCATAACTAAAGTAACTAGAATAAAGTGCACAGCAGATCCTCAGAGCAAAGAGCACCGTCCCCTTCAGGTTTGCAGGTGAGCTGTTCAACAGTAGCTAGACATACATGCTGCAGTCACCACCACTAAGCCATCACTAAGAGTACAAGTTTGGGATGTGGAGCAGAGTGTGAGTCATATAAAATTGTGGTAGGGAGGCAAGAGAAGAGGAAGGACTAATGTCTTGTTTTGAGAACTAGGAGGATGTGGAGTGTGAATGGCAGACAAGAGGAACAAATAAATAAATAAATTTTTCATAAAATAAAAGGCTTGTTCAAAGGCGTATAAGGATATATAAACATGTAGGTCTTTAGATGTTACCCAAGCTCCAACGTGACTGAAGGAAAACTGCAGGAATTCTCAGAAACAAGAGACATTTTCAAAAGAGAGCAATCTTCAGCTAATATTTCCTGAGCACTTGATTTCCAGAAAACGGGAAGTTATGTCAGCATCTCCAGTTCTGAGGCTCTTTCCCTCAGCAAGTTTTATTGCTTGTTGTGGGAGAAAATGTCCTAGAGTATATGCCACTGCAGTTTTTCTTAAGGTTTACAACATCTTTGGAGCTTCTTCAACAGCATTTGAGTTTGCTCTGATGTGATGATTTGTTAATGCTGAACTTCCTGTGTCTAGTGTAATCTTTTTACTCTCCATACTTTGGAATTTGAGACTTCATAGCTCGGTAGAGTTAGATAAGTCTCCTACAAGTCAAGTGTATTCCTTTTTTTAACCTTAAGGGAAAATCTTGATGTCTTATTACAGAACAGTCCTTACTGATCCTCTAAAGGCAGCAGTGGTATATGAGGTGCCCTCTATCCATTTTGTACAAGGTTAGCTTAGTTGTTTTCAGAATTGCCATCTTCTTTAAAAAAAAAAAAAAGAAAAAGACATCTGCTTTTCTGTTGTGCATAATGCTAATAATTATGTAATTATAGTTCATTAGCATGCATATGCACATGTTTTTTTGTTCTGTTTTATGGTCTGACATACAGAGACCCCAGTACTATTTCGAAGATCATTTAAAAACAAACCATCGCTGAACAAAAAGCCAAAAATGTGTGACAGGCTCTATTCAGAACAGAATACTCAAAATTTGTCTTGGCTGGGGTTTAGCTGCAGTGTAATAGACTATTAGCTCCAATTTGCCACTGCTTTATTTGAGTCAAGGCACTCTGATCTGAGCATTTTTGTGAACTGTTTTGCTCTTAAAAAAACTAAGAAAATATTCCAAAAATGCCACCCAGCAGTGAGATGCAAGTTAAACTTCGTGTGCTTAGCAAGAATTGCTTGTCATTAATTACAAGATGCTTTTTACCCCTCGAGGGAGTCAACAGCTCCTCCCAGTTTTGTACTGTCCGCAAACTTGCTTAGTATCTCTTCCAGTCCTACAGCAAATAAACAAGGCTTCTTTGTGAACAATTAATTTCAGGCCAATATACTACATTTAAATTGCTTGATGCTTGTCTGACAAACTCGTAAGTCCTTCTTGAGACTGGAAAAAGAGCTTCTCCCCACCTGACTCTAGTTTTAGCTTTGCATAAGCATCATGATCCAAAATGAAAACAAAGAAAAGCAAGAGAAGGTTTGGGGTTTTGTTTGTTTGTTTAGGGGTTTGTTTGTTTGTTTGTTTGTTTGTTTTGTTTTATTTTGGGGGTTTTTTACTGGTTTTTTGTGTCTTTTTTGACAGTTCTGTACCAAGGAATAAATATAAGAAAGGCTACAGACAACCAGTTTAGCAAGGATTTGGACACATTTTTTGCTGAATAGGAAAGCTCAGCAATTCTAGTCTTTTTACAGAACTTTACAAAGGTTTGGACTTCAGCCAGATAAAGGAAATTTTTTTAAAAAAAAGTAAATTAAATAGGAGAGAAAAATAATAAATTGATGTTCCTGCGTTACTCAGTAAGAAACCTCTACATACCATTTATATATTCATAGTAGAAATATGCCTCTAGTTATCAGTAAGATATTACATCAGTGTGCATTATGTGAATTTACATTATAGTTTAAGATAGATTAGTAATTAACTTAGAAAGACAGCTTCTGGGTTACTTAAGGAATGTCTAGATTAATTAAGAAATGTCTTATTTAGAAGTTTGGAAATACTTCTCCATTGACCACTGTGCTCTGGAATACTACATTATTGGTGTTATCCTTTAGCATTGACACTGATGAGTGTTCCTGCAATTAGACATTCACCTTTTTCTGTTTCTTACCCAAGAGACAAGATTATATTAGTAATAACTTTATTCTACTGACCTATTTCAAGCTGGAATGTTATCTGTCTTTTTAAAAATACTTTCAGAATGTCTCTGATAGTATTCATATGGACTAAATTAAACCATTTTTATGATTTTATGCTCAGAAACTGTTTTGGTCAGTCTAACTTAGTCCACTGATACTTGTGTCCTTCTGCGTTATCTGAGGATCACTACAAGTAAGAGTTCCCTACCTTCTGTTCTAACAAAAATGTTAAATTATTATTTTAATTCAGATAGGAGTAGGAAAGTTAATGTAGGTTAGTTTTACCTGAAGAACCAGTAGCAACAAGTTGCATGCTATTTTCCTTAAATGTTCTTGTAAACATAAATTGTGCTTAAATAATTTGTCCATAAATTGTCCATAAATTCTTCCTTTCAGGAAGAACCAACAAGTATGACACTTTACAAGACACAACATTATTATCTGCTAAATAAGCTGTTTGCCTGTATGAAATTCTGCTGCTTGAACCCACTGAAACAGGTAAATTCTTGATATTGCACTCCAATCATTTATGACTGATATATTCCATCATTTAGAACACTGGTGAATATTTCTTGCTCTAGCCAACCCATTAAATTCTGAAAGCAGAAATCTGTATGGGTGGAAATAGGTCATTCTTCTGTAATGTATCTCAGAATTCACTGTTACTATCTCCAGACTGATTATGAGCAAATATAAAATAGAACGTACTTTTTCCCTTGTCTTTGGAATTTTTTAGGGAATTGCATAGACTAATCAAATAACCTACATTATGTTTTCGAGCAGCATAGAGGAAAAAAACCCAAATTCTTAAGTTTTGATTGTCTGGTTGGCTTTTTCAAAATCACACCTCTTGATTTATTTTTTTTTTCAGATGATCATTGGCAAAAGTTTCTCCTCTCTTTCTTCCTCTAGACTCCTGCTTGATTAAGTCAGCTACCTCAGGAAGCAATCATCTTGCAAGATGATTCTGACAAGAATAAAAAGGAAAATCTGAAAAAGTCTCCCAGGGTTAGGTGGAGGGAAAAACATGTAGCTAAAAAACGTAGTTGTTTCCCTGTTAGGCTGCTCGGTAGCTTTCCCAGATCATTACTGCACTCTGAAAAAAGAATCACAGAGCCAAAACCCTTAAATGAAAGGCACAGAAAGTGTTTCATTATTGCTCCATCAAAACATCCCTTCTACATAACGCTTGGAAAAATACATCAAATGGTGTCTAACAGATTTACACAAACTACTGTAACAAAGGGCTCTTTACCTGCATGTTGCTCTACTTGACAGATATAAATTACAAATATTTTCATGGCAGTACCCTCTAAGATACTCTCTGGGGTCTACAGGGTCAGGAAGGTTTAAGCAACTCCTTCCAGTGCTTCTGAGCAGTAGCAATGTGCAAAGAATACCTTTCCATTTACTTCTGAATGTATCACCAATGAAGAAAACATAGTCAGTGCTTGTCCCTACCCTTACTCTTTAGTGCCACATAGCTCAGAAAAGATCCAAAGTAGGGCTTGTCAATGCTCTCATCACTGGAAACATTGCAGGTCCAGACATTCTCTCTCCTGGAAATCTTCCTTAAGTACAAAATGGGATGCAGTGAGACGAGGAAATGAGGGCCTAAAAAGAGTTGGCTATCACAAGGAGTAGAGGGATGTGGGATTCAACTGTTCTTGGGTTATAGAGCTAATCATTGTGACTCTCGTAAGCATCGTATACAACAAAATCCAAGAACATGAAGAGTTTTTGAAATATGAAGCTGTACAAGCTCATTTTTGGCTGTGTGGTTTGTTTGGTTTGTTTTACTTTTTTTTCTGCTTTTTTTTTTTTTTTTTTTTTTTTTGTTAGTTTTGGTTTACTTTTTTTCTTTTTCTTTTGGATGGATAGTTGTCAGAAATTGCTTTGCAAGTATTTGCTGCCTGAGCACTCTGAGGTTCTCACAAGCCTGTTGGGATAGGAAATGTACTCTTCTGAGTTTGATATCAGAAACTCTTCCAGGTTGAAGAGGTGTTACATTTGTAATGCCACCAGTTAAATTTTTCTGTTCATCTATACCTTCTTTCTACAAGATTATTACTGAATAAGGAAAATCTTACTCTGAAAGGATCTTGTTGAGTTAAATTGGTGTTTGGCTTAGTAAGTAAAACTAGAAGGCTTATAAGAGTCCTTCAGAAGATATATTAGAATTCTTACCTTGTTGTTTGTCCTGGTTTCATCCTTTTGAGATGTAAGTTTGCAAAACTCTGTACAGATTCTCTCTCAGGAATATTAGTTTAGTGAGATAGAAGGAGGAACATGATAACCATCAAACTGTCAGTTTGAAGGAAGATGGTGAGAAATTATATAGCCAAATATCATAGACTGCAATTTGATGCAGCATACTGTTAGAAATAATTCTGAAGTAGAAAAAAAGTTACCCAGTATTTCAGATTATAACCACTTCAGGAGCTGATGCCTGTGTTGTGTTGAGCATTTTTATGCTGTGTGTGGCAGGCATACAGAAATAGAGGTATGTTAGATCAGCGTAAAGAGATAATCAGAAAAAGAATTTTAATACTAACTAAGTAACCTGTAGTTATATAAAAATTTTCTGTTATGTTATTAGGCAGATCCAGCATTATACAGTATTTGCAAGTGAGCTAATAATAGCACTTCCATGATTTATTTTGGATAAATCCATATATATCTCAAAAACACTCTAGGCAGAGCATCATTATTACTTTATTAAATACTACTTTTGCCTACTTGAGCTTAACAAACAAATCTAATGGTATGAAAGAATTTAATTTCAGAGCTGAATGATAATTTTTCAGGCATGGTTAATTCACATAATTCAAAGTTAATTATGTTTGTGATATTAGGGAGTGCTGTAATTTTGTTCTGTTCAGCTGCAGCTCTTATTAAATTTTACATTTTGATTAGGAAAGCCAGACTTTAAGACTGTACAGCAAATTAAAAGAAATGGCAAGGTATGGGGAAGGGTTTTTAGGCATATGCTTTTGTTCATATTCACATGTTCTATCTTGTGTTGCATCACTTTGTCAATCCAAGGCTGACTGAGATACGCTGAAATATTTGCTTACAGTTCAACCTATGTGTGATTTCTTTAATTTTTTTCAGCATTTGGGAATGTTACTATTGATGTTCCCAAGCCACTTGATATATTAATGTACAGTGGGTTCTTCAGCTGTACTTGTACCAAGCAGTATTTCCCCTGATGTATTCTTCTGTGAAAAAGAAAGGCTCCACACAACAGAGATTTACAAAATCAATTAGGAAGTGTCAGAGGCTTACTGACACTGGATCAATTCATTTCACTGTTATATTGCGGAATCGATTAGATATTGTTAAATTTGTATTCAATAAATACATTTAAATGGCAGTAAAAGTTGTAATACTCTGTATAAGCCGTATTTCTAGAAAAAGGATAAAAAGTTGACTGTGTAAAGTTAATAGGGTTTTCGCAACCTGAAACCATGTGGGAACTGTCTAGTTTTGAAGGCATTCACATGGGTCCAAGCCACCTCCTGAGTTGCCTTCCTGTGCAATTTTGGTGATCTTTTTTAGACTTACATGATTAGCTTAAAATGACCATTAAGAATATGTTATCTTCATCTCAGCTTATATAGTCTTCCTTTTGATATATGCTATAGAATGGGAGCAAAATCACTGTCCTGTGTCACAGCAATACAATGATGTTAAATACAGCAAACTGATGTTCTTCAGTCATGCTACAACATTAAAATTGAAGACAGATAGCTACTTCATGAAGATGTAGCAAAAGTGTGCTAGGTCTCACATTGTGCTGGAGGCAATATAAATTTCTAACTCTTCAGAACAGGTACCGATCCAAGTTCTTCTCTAGGCTGGTTCTGCTGTCACTTCACTTTATCTATATATGCATTCATACAACATTAGACAACTCCAGCACAAACTTCTCTCCTTCTCAATGTGGCTTTGAACTTCCTTTCACTGTGGTGCTTTTTTTGTTTGTCCCTTTGTTTATTTGTATGTTTTTCCTAAATTAAACCTTACAGTTTTGATTTTATTTAAAAAGCTAGAGAATGCTTCTATATTTGTTCACATGAAAAACAAAACTATGGCAAACTCTATGTTCTCAGATTTGAGTACTTGAAAGGAAGACACAAATTGTTACACATGCCAAGAACTAAGAAAAAATAATCTTCACTGAGCAGTCTCAATTAATCACAGAATCCTATTGTGCTCTGAATAAGGTAGGGTCCTATGATAAAAGCAAAATGGAATGCCATTATCCATTAGCTCAGAGTTCATCACATGCTGATGGAGTTTTAACTCATCAGTGTGAGGGAAGAAGAGAAACTTTGGTAAAATTTTGAACGTGTACTCTTAATTCTGGGATTTCTTGTCTTTTGTGTTTTTTTTTAGTAAAGTATTTCTGTGACATTGTAAACTCATATTTGGTCTTGGAGTTCATTGTGTGGAGTGTATCGCAACTGCTGCAAGGCTGCAGGGAGCTGAGAAATAAACCAGACCTTTGAAGCTAGCCATTTTATTAAAGTGCTAACAGCCAGTAAATATCTGTGGACAGTGAGGATGTA
Source organism: Pyrocephalus nanus (assembly GCA_038380795.1). Classification (NCBI taxonomy): domain Eukaryota; kingdom Metazoa; phylum Chordata; class Aves; order Passeriformes; family Tyrannidae; genus Pyrocephalus; species Pyrocephalus nanus. The sequence goes on from CM076260.1 coordinate 48,528,944, forward strand.
AGTCACTTAATGACTGTTAAAATTCCAGGCCAAAAGATTTCCACAGACTTGAGAATTCCTGCTGCAAGGAGTATGGGATGAAAGCTATTTTCTTTCCTTCTGCCAAATTTAATCACGTAGAGTCTTATTCTCTTCTGTTAAGTATTCTTTCTCATGCTTTTGACAAAGTGAATCTAATATTTGATTATACTTGGGAAAAACATTAGCAGGAAGAACAGAAACTTCTGAGGAATAGTGAGATCATTTATGTGTAATTACAACACAGTGTCAGGCTCTGACTGGATATACTAATGCAGTCATCATCTTGTTTGCAGTCAGCAGCCATGCTGCTTCAGCTGTAACTGGAGTAACAACAAAGCATATAAAACCATATATTTTTGCAAGGGAAATATAGTTTGCTAGAATGTCTAACTTGTCACTGGTAGTGACTGGAGTAAAATGCCAGTGCACTGATCTCCAATGGGATTACAAATAATTATCTCCAAATATGGAACCTTTTAATTTTTTTTTAATTTCATATATATATATGTATATATTACTGGAAATAAATATGAAGGACTCACTAGTGGAAAAGGGATTGCCTGCTTAAAGCAAATGATATTATCTTCTCCCTTAATATCTCTTTGTAAGGAGCTTGTGGAACAAATCTCAGTCTCTCATGGCTTTTCTAGAAATTTGCTCTCTGTCTTCCAGTAAAATTTCTCCTTTCCAAGCACTCAGTATTTTTTAATTTCAAACTTTTTTGAACTTCCACTAATAAGAAGTGATATTTCAAAGGTAGTCCTATGGTGCACTGTAGTGAGGGTTTTTTCACACTGGTAGAAACCAGGTGCAAGGAATCCATATTTACTTTCATTGCATTCTCAGAACTACTGCATTTCTCTAGTGTACATTAGACATGGAGAGAACTAGAACATGAATAGATAATACTTGCCACAAGTGCACTTTTTGAGAAGCTGGAAAAGGAGTAAATTGGGAATGGTGAAATCTGGAATCCAGAAACTGGGTGCTGGGAAGGAGTATTTTTAGTAAGAAATCCTAGCATTATAAGAGTGGTTTTGTGCTTCTCAGCTGTGATTCACAGGTGCAGGGGATTATTTAGTGCTCAAATTAATGAAGTTTATATCTACTGGGAAGCCTAGTCAAGATAGTTATCAAAGTCCTTTCTTTCTTCCTATAATACAAGCACTTTTTTTTTCTTTTAATAAATAAATAAGCAAACAAGCAAGAAAAGCAAGAAAACCAGCTTCCTGTTTCCACAATTCATGCTTGAATATAAAAGCAAAATTATACCCTTTGGCACCAGAAAACATTTTCAAATCTGAGAAGATTAAATGTTTCTCTAGTAGAATGAAGTGCTGGCTGATAAAAAGTATCTCACGCATTTTGAGCCTGCTGGGGTCATGCCTTCCAGCTTCACTGCTGGGTTTTCACTGACAGAGTTCGTGCCACCATTTCCCTGGCAGCATGAGATAGGCAGCTTGTACTGTGCTCAAGAGTCCATGTTATTCCATTACTAGAAAACTTACAGTTTTTTACCTTTGCTCCTGTACTACTCATGAAGCTACTCATGGATGCCCAGAAAAATCCAGTCTATTGAGAAAGCTGTTTGCTACAAGAAGAGGTTTTCTGGTTTGTATTGGTGAATTGCCCAGTGACTTACTCATAAACTTAAACACACTTCTTTTGTCACACTTGTCACACAGTAGTGATCTGCCTAGTATGTTTGATGAGCTGAAATTCAGCTCAAAACTCTGTTTTGCTTCCTATACTTGAAACCTCCAGGAACTCTGCTTTATCAACTAGTGACATGTAATAGCTGAAACAAGAGGTAACGGACTTTGCAAAATATTTCCAAAGCCAATTGTTTTTCACATTACACAGTGTAAGAAAAATACAGATCCAAGCAAAAATAGTAAATGTCAATTGATTCTATACTACAATTCTCTGACCATTATTGAGTGCTGTTTAGGATTTAGTCAAAACGTGTTATGGAGTCCAACATGTCACAGCACACAGGGCCTAGGACGGCAGCAGCTTTGCTGGTCCTTGAATCCAGTTTTCTGCTGATGAGGACAAGTGGCATCTCAGTTTAAAATCACTCAAATATTATCCTGAAATTACTAAGATGATGTTCTGGAACATGACTCTTCTCATAACTGTAAATGTCCTAAACTGAGGAGCACCTTAGACATACATTTTTGTATCCAATGTGTTTGTTAGGTTAAGTAGTTCTTATCCTCACCTAATATTTACATTAACCTTAGTACAGAAGATGACTATTATTATACCTCCATTCAAGCTGCTATAGATGCATCTAAAAGGCATTTATTAACACATCAGTCCCCCTTATTATCCTTCTAAGTATGTACATTTCTCATCTCCAAAGATCTGGAAAAAACTATTTTCTCGCAAATTTCAGCCATTCTGTTATTTCATTCAGGTATCGTATACTATCTTACTGGTAGAATTTAGACTTCTTTTTCATGCCCTTTCTGGCCCTAAACACAAGAACTGGGTAAAGATGCATCAGCAATATTCACAAAATGGTAAATATGCAAAAAAATTCCAGATACAAAATACACCACCTTCTGAATTTTATCAACATCTTGTCAGAATTTTCTGTTTTGTGTTGTATGACTATTCTATAATGCCAGTGTAACATAGAGATTCCTTGATAGTGTTTCTTAAATTATTAACCTGAACACAGTGAAAAGAATATAGATATACAAAAAAACTCTGTGATAGTTGAGAAAGTAATTTTCAAATGTAAGAAAGGAAGACAATAAATTGGTCTACATACTCACTACTGGAGAAAAAAAGATGTAGGAAAAAATCACTGAAAGAAAGTTAAATTCTGCGGAATAAACTAAACAACTGGAAAATAGAAAATAACTTTCCCCTTTTTTAAGAACACTTTGCCTTCCCTTTCGAAAAGAGTTATTTGGTCAATAAGAACTGAAGTACTTGTCCAAGCAGTGTAGAAGATAAACCACATTGTTATTAATTATGGCCCTATCCTTCATTTTCTGTTTGTTCTCCATGTTTGGGTCAAAGCAGCAATTCCAATAACAAGTATTAGATTCATATTATTCTCTTTCCCTTTTATTTCTATTCTACAGGAAGCATCATTTGGCAATGCTTTTGCATTTCTCTTACAATATATTAGGTTCTTCTATGTGTATCTTCACTGAGAATATATTTTTCCTCTGTAACGACTAGATGCCACAACTAAAGTAGAACATTTGTCATACTAGACATATATATATATATATATATTAAGAAGGCAGGTTTAATGAAAGAACAGATCTAAAAGGACAAAATCTAGGAAAAAGGGAACCTGATTATTTCCTATTTTACAGATGGATCTGCAACTCAGTGAATTAGCAAGCCAGATTTTCAAGCATTTTGCAACTTAAAATGCAGATGGTGCCTTTGTGTCCTGAAAAGCACCTATCTGTGTGTTAATACAGCTGTGTGTTAAGTGGCTTTAAAAATCAGGGTTGGAATTGTTTGTCCACCTTATACATGAAATCTGCAGTAAAACCAGGAATCAAGCTCTAAATCAGGTATTTTAACTATCATTTTATCTCTCTTTATCTCTCTCTATATAATGCATAAAAGTGTGTGAAATGATTCTTCAGCAGACACACAGCCTATGAATGAGAGTTTCTGTAACTAAAGCTAATATTCAGACAGGCTGGAGTGCTGGAACATTTTCTCAGATCTTTCCTCCTGCAATGCTGAGCCCTTTTCTCAAAGTTCCCTGCAGGTTGCACTCTTTTCCCTGCTTTGACTAATGTTTTTTAAGTTTGTCTTCCTCTTAAACCCAGAAAATGGGAAGTAGAAGTACATTTGTATAAATTCTGCAGGCTTAGCTTTATTTCAACTAACCTTTAAAAGGTCTAATTGTACTTGCTTACTAAAAGCATATTATTATAATTCTAAGTGTACATTTAAACATTAAACATGACACTTGTTTAAAAGACAGGGAAAGAATACCTTGGAAAATGGCAGCCAAAGCTTCGTTTCACATTTATTTTGGTTTTGTCTGATTCCTCTTCAAGTTTTGAACACAAAAACTTTCACATGAGCTCTTCTTTCCCACCACTGCGTTAAGTACAGGTAAGGTCATTCTATTGTACCTGCTTTCTTTTTGGCTGTTAGTTTTTGGTTTTTTTTCATTTTCTTTTGTGGAAGAGATCAAGTAAGTGCTCTGAGGACCAGACCAATCTGTCAAGTGTCCAGTAACTCAGCCCTAGTTAGCACTGAAAACTGTAGATGGAATGGATACACCAAAACTACAAGCAGCGGAGTTATTGTAAATATTTTAATTGCAGAACGATTTTGCAGACAGCTGGTCTGAGGCATAATATTGTATGTTAGAAGAATGAGGCATAACTTTAAAGGCAGGAATAAAACATACATCTTCACTAATTTATCTCAAATGCAGAGGAACAATTGTAGAAGCAATCCCCTGGGGACCTCCCAACATTTGCTATAGACAAAGGACCTTTCTGCTGAAGCACCATACTGTGTCCAGACTCTTCATTCAGCTGTGTCAGCAGGTTATGTTTAAAATCCACTTAAAAGCGAACTTGGGGTCTAGGTATGTTTTCCTCTTAATTAACCTGCATAATCTGTTTTTGTACATAATTCATCCCTTCATTTGCATTTTAATTAGCGAGTGTGCAAAATGTCAACTTTAATTGGCTCAGGAAGACTTGGTACAACAAAGCCCTGGACTAAATGTAGCTGTGGGCAGTGCACTGAACAGCTGGCTTGCAGTTCAGATTAGGACTTTAGTACAAGTATTTTTCTGTGACTAAATGTATCAACACTCATTTCCCAAGAAGTAGTAGAGGACTTGCAGACCCCTTGTTCTGCTTTTGAATGACACGTAGTCCATTTCCTCTTGCATGTAAGAGGATCTACCCTGATAGACTGAAATCCTGGTCTCGTCTTGGTTTCTGACTCTTCCCTTTCTCAGCCACTTCTCACCAGTAGTCTTACATCAGCTGTAGAAGGGGAGAAAAAATATTTTAGGTTCCCTAAAATATTTTAATAAAATTATGAATTACCAGCAGGTAATATAGAGATTATAGAGAGATAAATGTTCTGGAGTCCTCACAGTGGCTCGGAGCTACACTGACCCATTCCAACTTGTCGCTTCTCATTCTCTCAAGAAAGCATCTGGCCCCAGCAAGATGTGTTGCCCATGCCCTTCAGCAGAGACATCAGCAAGAAGAGTCACAGGTGCCCCTCACTGGGGCACAATAGTAAGGAGTGTGCAGAGTGCTGCTGTGAGCTGGGAGGAAGCAATCAGGCTCTCAGTGCTCTGGGTTTGTGTGTCTGGGACACATTTAGTGGTCACCAAGCTGCTCTTGGACTCCACCTTGTGAAATACATTTTATTGTGTAAGTCTTCAGAGACCAAGTACCTCCTGTTGTCACTTACTGAGGAGGTTAAAAACTTTAGTTCTCATGAATATGTGACATTATCTGGTCTTCTGTTTATTTTTTCTCTTCTCAGTTCACTCTCTTGTCTTCACATTTCTTTATTCCCCACAGCAGTTTTTTAAAAGTAGATACCATCTGAAAGAATTGTTTATAGATTTGATGATATGCTGAAGTATTCTCATTTCTAGATATGGCAACTGTACAGGGCTTGGTAGGTAGGCATGAAGTCTTTGAAAGGTGTAATGAAAAATATGTTATATATTTGTTTCTACTAGCATTTTTTTCAGATGAATGGAAAGAAACATTCTGTGTACAGCTATGTGCAACACTCAGAGACATCCCTTCTGTAGTTAAAACACTTCACTGAAGGTTTCTCAGACAGAAAACCCAGCATGGTGCTTTTACTGTTTTGTTTTACACTGTGTTTTTTCTTCAGTGATATCATTCTGTGATGGTGAAAAATTAACTATGCAACTAGGACACCCACATTATTTATAAAAATTTAATAGTCTGCATCATTAAGTACATAGAATATTTTATATTTTACTTGTTTTCTTTGTTGTTGTTGTTTTTGATTAAGAGACTTATTTAAATCACCTCAGTTACCTTTTATCTTCATTTCTAGAATAGTTTTCCCAGTGTGAATAAAAAGGGCTGAAACTGAGTCTGCTTATATTCATTCCTAATACATTCTTACCAAACTCCCTAGGATGTTCATATAGTGCAGTCAGTATTTTTGACAATTTTTTTATGGTTTTCATGTTAATATATTAGACTTGAATAAAAGCTCAACAAATATAAGTTTTCATTAACAAATATCAGATCTAAGAAAAGGGTTTCAAGGTAGGTTTTCAAATAACTTGTTGACAGGCATAGGTGTAAAAGGAGTTAATTTAGGATTGAGCAACATCATAACAAATTACCACGGGTCAAAAAGATTGCTTTAAAGATTTAAATAACTTGAACTATCATAGCTAAGTATGTCTGAGATAGGATTTGTCAGAGGTGAAGTGGTATCTACGTGACTGCTAACAGCTATCTTATGCGCATAAGACGCTAATGAGATTTAACGTGCAAACATTTAAGAAAATTTCTTTTTGACAAAATAATCCAGTCTATGGGTCTGCTTAAAAGAGGGAGAAATATTAAATGTGAGAGATATGAAAGCCAGAACCATTCTGCCAGCAAAAGCTTCTGTTCAGAGACCAGACTAGACACTTTAACTGGGTTTTGAGTGACAGATACAGCTAGACACTTTGGCTCTGTGTTGTGACAGATACAGCTCTTGGTATCAGAAGCTGGCACTGCCAGTAGACAAATTAGAATAAAGCTGCTATTATATTTTGAATACTATAATGGATGCCACTTAATTAGACAACAGTCAATTTTCATAAATGCATATTTTATTTGAATTAAAATAAATATTTTCTTTTTGGCTATATTTAAACTTTTGTGGCTGTAGGCATTGCCAGAAGCTGAGGACTCAGGATATAATAAAGTACAGACATTGAAAAAGGTTCTTATTAATGAAAGAAGATGTAGGCTTCTATGTCAGAGGAACTTTGTAGAAACCTTCTTGCTGTTCCAAAGCTCTATAGGTCTATTTAGGCATGTGGTTGAGCTAGAATATAGTATTTATTTCAACATCAGGCAGGACAATTAATAGTACTTGAGGAGGATTTAAGCTATGCTTTTAGTTCCTGTGTTTAGAGGATGCCATCTGAGGACTGATAGATAATTCTGTACTGTACTGAGAAAGTACTAAGTACAAAAACCTCTGAGTCACAATCCCATCCTTGATAATCCATATCAACACATCTGAAATATATTCTATATAACCTGTCCTTTCGCTATCACTGATGCCATTATTCAACTGGAAACAATAAGTTATTGAGACAGACTCTGATCTTTATTATGTCAGTCTAAACCTAACGTTCCAATGAAGTAGAGAGCTTAAAGAATTGGAATATGGAATTATCCCTTATTATGAATTATTATGGATTTAACCTCGGGGGTTTTATATGTAGATAGACAAGAAATAAAATTCCACAATCCAGAGTAGAACTTACTTTAATAAATTTCATTTACAGGGAAGTGGGAGCTATAGATTGAATATTTATGTCCTTAGCTTTTGGGGGGTTGGTCTTTTCACTGATATAAGTCCATGGGCTGTGTTAAAGGGGAAAAAATGCAGAGCAAATTTGATTTTTCTCCTGAACACATTGTGATGCAGAAAGTCTTGTCACTGGCAAAAAGTAAATACATATAAAGACAAGAAATTATTGTTAGTGTAATTAAAATCTTAACACTAGTGTGAAAATTATTATTAATAATATTATTATTGATCTAATTATTACAGGAAAAGAAAATACAAGACATAACTTTATTACATGGAGGAAAGTGTTTGAATGACAATACAGTTTAAACTGGCTTGTGCTTCTGATTATTTGCCCCTTTTTCTGCTCGAAGGTTTGCATTTCTGCAGTAGAGCTGAGTTGTTTATAGCCCTGGAACCTTCACTGTCATCTTCTGTCCTTTGTCTTATCATCTCATGTCTGTGCTCTTCTACATTGGACTTAGTTTCCCCATTTTCAAGGTCTCTGCTATCACACCACGCCTGTGTGCCTCTACACAAAACTAAGATAAGGCATAAATATAGGGACATAAATATTTCATTATGAGTAGAATAACTTCTTGTTACTGCATTCTATGGAGAAAGTATGTACTCTACAAAGATAAGCAAAAGAAAATCAAATTAGTCATAGCCCCAGGTCACTAGAAAAAACCCCTGGTTTTACTAACAAACAAACTAAAAGAAAGCACCAGACCAGCCAGTACAAGATCAGACTGAGCAAGCCTGATAGCCCTCAGTCTTGAGGTAGTGAAAAACTAGTACAAAGGCAGTGGCCTCTTACGAGATATAGAAATACTTCATACACTGGGCTCCAAGTCTACAAGCTCAACGGAAAGTGCAGCAATTCTGCAGGTTTAATAAGAGAAATAGAGTTAGTGGTAGTTGACTGTTTTGTTTTTTTTTTTCTATTAGAGACCACCTAACAATATATTATAATTTTCAAGCTCTTTTGAACAAACTGCTTGTCACAGTCCATGTGCTGTACAATTTTATATACATGTGCAATTCACAGTAGACATAAAACTATGTTTTTCCCTAACATATTACTAAAAATAATGCAATAGACTTGTTCAGTAATACCCAGGTCAGTTTAAAGGTGTGAAAAGCTTGATATTAAAATTTCTTACCACTGCCTTCACTAGGAGAGGTTCCCCGTAAAACCCACTTGGTAACCAGCCTTTTTTTTTTTTTTGTTGAGGTCTACTATAAATGTATATTTCTATTCTTATACAATTTTCAGCTGCCAGAGCACATATCAAGTATCTTGATTTTAGTTACTGTACTGACATCTCTGCTTTGCAGTGATATTAGCATAATAAAGCTCAGTGCAAGATCCTGTGGATTGAAAAGATGCCTTTATTTTCAAGGTTTTAAAGCAAGTCAATTTTATATTTTCATGCTCTCTTGCTCACATACTAGCAAGAAGCAACCTGTGTGTGTTCACATGGTCCTGACCAAGGTCATTTGTGCACAATATGAAGATGCAGCTGTCAAGTCCTCTGCGTCTCTGGAGCTTCTCCTGAATGGCAATGACAGAGTTTTTGGACAGACCTTTCTTCTCTTTCAGGAGCCATCAGCTGCTTTGGGTTAGATCTTCACTCAGATCTTGCTTATTTCAGTAGCCACAAATCTTAAGGCCCATCACTGTCCACTGTCTGTTTTTCCTCTTTTGGCATATGTGTGAGACACATTCCCTGTCTGTTCCCTTGGCAGGCAAATGGGAAAGAGTGATGTACATGGTGTGCTGCAGCCTGGCTGCCACTATGCCAGAGCCAGGGCACGGGCTCCTTTGCTGATGAGTCCTCTGCTTTTCAGACTGCAGGCTTTTTGTTTTGACATCAAGAACGTGTTCCTCAATTTTGCTGATGAAAACAGTGTCCTGGGAACAGTGTCCCTTATTACCTGGTTATTCTTTTAGATCGTTCTGCTTTCCCTCACATACTTAAACATTTCCATTCAGACTTCCTTCATACCAGCTTAATATTTCTTACGAACCTCTACTGTGTAGGTAAAACAAAAATCCACTTTTCCTGGGTAAATCCTTTTCTTTTTTTTTCCTAAATTGATTTATTAAATCAATACAACTCTTTTTATTGCTATGTGGCAGCAAAGGTCATCACAGGTAAAGTAGGACCTGAAGATAACACAGAGACAAAGGAAATGCATGCGATAGTCAGCACAGACAAGTCACAGATAACTGAATATCATTGTAAAAACCTCGCAAATTAATGTCCTACAAAAGCACAGCCTTGCCTACAGGAAAAAAGCTAATCCAAATATTGTATGATGCCTGTCCAGTAGCATCCCCATTGTTACTTTCTTCTTCTTTTTTTAGTGATCACATCCATTTGTTGGGTCTTGAATTAAATTAGATTGTGAAAGGTCTCAGGGCAAGGACCTGTCATTCTACACATTTGAGCAATGCCTGATACAGTGTCACTTCAATTTTGACAGGTTTCCCAGGAATTACTGTAATAGGAATAATAACAACATCAATAATAACGTTTGATCTACTAGGATTATAACATATATTCCCTAATATGTATATGCCTTAATATATACTTGTTTTAATCCCTTGGTCAACATAGGTTTCTTTACCTTTAAAAAGCTTAAAAGTCTAAGCTATTTTAGCAACAATATTGAATACTTTTCATAATGTTGTTAGCTCATTTATTTTACTCAAGATGCCATTGCCATACTTAAACATTCTGCAAGATCAGTGTATAGATGGCTGCATTTATTTCCTTTAGTTACTTGCTCTTTTTATTGATTGCTCAGGCCAGGGGATTTATGGTAAACTTGTTTCCTCTTGCTAAGCAAGAGAACTTCTCTCTAATAGTCTTCTGTTCAGTTTTCCATGGTTTGGTACATTCCTATGTATGACACAGTTCTGATTCTCAGCTGGGGAAATACACATTTTCAAGTTTATTCATGTTAGACACTCTTGTGTGACTCTTGTGCAATGGGATTCAAATGTAACTGAGCCCAAAGCCTTTTATGTGAAAACGGTGTTAGAGTTCAGACCATATGAAGACACTGAGAAAATGGCTTGAAAGATTTCATAAAAGCCTAGAGCATGAAAGAAATAAACTAATCCACTACCATCCCATTGAAAATAAATGACAATCACTGAATTATTTCATACAGGTAATATTGCTTTAGTTTTTTACAGATATGTAATCAGCAAATACAGGAATGGTTTCATATGAACTCTTTGCTCACCTTTCTTTTTCTTTAGGAAAACCTAAATATATATTACTGTAATCTGTAGCTGTACCCTTGCAGCTTACAATTGACTTTCACAGATCCTTCAAACTTTTTGCTTTGTCTGTTTCTAAAGGATTTTTCTATTAATCCTTTAGGTTCTTAGATTGCTGTTCAATTGAAAGCTTTTTCCTTTTATATTAATTAAACTTAGTAGGATGGAAGAGAGACATTTCTGCTGAGGAAAAGTGATCTAAGACTGCTGTGAGCTCATAAAACACTGTAGATCCAGAGATAGTTTAACTCATTTGAACTTGTCGGGAGGCAAAGGAGGGTGGCTATCATCAAAGTACAAGGGAAAGTGGCAACACAAACAATGAAATAATTAAAGCTGTATGAAACATCTACTTGCTGTAGACTAATGTAACAAATGTTCAGCAAGTGGTAAGTTTAAATTGAAAATATAAGAACAGAAGTGCTGAAAGCACTTCCAAGTGTTCTCTGCTGCTCAGCCAGAACATGACAGCTGGAAAACATTCCGAGCAAAACACCTTTCAAACCCCTGCCAGCTTTAGCCCTCTAGCTGTTTTTTCTACTCTGAATTTGCCTTACCATTTACAGATATGAATGTATTACTCAAAGAAATATACATTTTCTCACTCTGTCTGCCACCTTACCTCCCCCTTACTATGATATCTCCAAGTCAGTTAATCTAAAAATGTCTCTTGTGTCTTGACCTGCCTAGTACATTTTGCTCTCTCCAAGTAACAGTTCTGCACACTTTGGGGCCATTCAATGCCTTTTTTTTCTCCCAGAATGACAGAGAGAGTATCTATGATCTTTTCACATCTCCTGAAATTCCAGCCCTCCAGTAGGAATAACAGATGCTTTAATGGTTTTTGCCACTCAGATTTGCTTCAGACAGCTTCAAGTCCCCACAAGCTTGAGGGAATGCATATAGCTTGTAGATGCCACTTAGTCTAATAGTAAAATATTAAACAGAAGTTGCATACATTTTTATAACATAAATACTTTCAAATTCAGGAAGTAATAAATTAGAATTTGATTAATCCATAGTCATATCTAGAGGAAACGTGATCATTATCATCTTTGTCATATAAATAGGTGTGAGATAAGCATTGCAGGAAAACTTCAAGTAATTTTATATTTTTTATCTGAATTGAAGTGACCCATATATTATGGAAATATCTGAGGTATTTGCTTAAGTCTAGTACCATGGGTCTTCTGAGATTGAAACAGACATCCTAAAATTCTGTAGGATGCAGTTCTTATGCTATTCTAGCCTCTTCTTTGGATCAGCTGATAATATAAACCCCAAACTCTCATAGAACTTTTATGCAGACTTAATATATTTTAAGAAGTCTATTAAATCAGTGGAATACTCAAATACTGGACTATTAAAATGTGTATCCTCTATGAAAGCTCTGAATTACCCTCTGACCATTTTGTGGAAATAAAAGTCATCAGTTTGCTTTTCTGCACACTCCTCAAATACACTTAAGGTTATGTTTCATTCCATCTAGTCCTGGAAAAGTGAAAGATATGTTTGGGCAGAGCCCTTGGCGTGAAGGTTCTTTTCATGTTCATTGACTTCAGTTTTAGACTTCTGTAACCAACCGGATTCTTCCAGTTCCTCTGAGGAATGGATTATGTTACAAAATTTCCTGGGCATATTTTCCTTAGGTTAAATTTATCTATTTCCTTCATTTATTTTTTTATATAGTAAACACAATTATCTTATGAACACGTAGAACAGTGACTGCAGATTTTTTTCTTAGTGAAATTCCTTATAGTGTGTGCTGAGACTGTGATTTCAACTGCAGTGGGAAACAGTACACTGCAGCAACTTTTGTTTGCTTGTTCTGGGTCTTACTTTAAGAGATATTTTTCTTTCTCCTTTGTTTTTGAACAATGCATTTCACCACCAATGTTGACAAGCAAATATTCAGCAACCCTGCAGAAAGGATAAAGAGCAAAAAAAAGCACCAAACAGCTACCTTCCTGCTGCTGTCAGTTATGAGTTATCGATTTCCAAGAAAATAATTAAATGATGACAGAAATATGTGCAAACAGAAAAAGAGCTGCTCCCCCTTTCCTTACCCACAAAATATATTCCATAACATTTCTCCAGCACACAATCTCAGCACTTACTGCCAGAAAGAAAATCACATGCTTCTCCAAAGAAAATCAAGGTTTTAGTATAGCACAGTCAAATTAAAATGTCTGGACAATTACACTTTTTCATAGTAAAGCATGAACCATTTAATAGACAGACTTCTTTGTACTCAATACCCTGGGGCACTCTGATCCTCTGCTGAAGTCCCTGGTCTCATCTGCTGTAATTGCATGTGTCACAGCCTTCTTTTAGCTTATTATGTATATTACTTGGGTTGCTACAAGGAATTTGTGCTATAGGAGTTGAGACTAAATCTCTTTCCCCAGTTTTATGTTTCAGTCCATGTGAATGCTGCCAGGGCAGCAGAAAACAGAAGTGGCAACTGGACCTCTTTTCTTGTCAGTGCATTTGGACGTATACAGAGATCTCTGTAAAATTAGGCTATATTTATGCTAGGTAAAATTCAAATTTTATTATATAGAAATTCTAATCTTTTCTGTGCCCAGAAGGGTTTTAGATCTTCAGTCATAGGGTAAATATTATATTAAAAATAAATATATTATAATGCTGAAAGAGGCTAGGATTCAGCAACTGCAAATGTCTTTTCAGCTTAAGTAATCATCTTCACTTGTATTTATATCATGTCTCTCAAAAGTCATATCATGCCAGAATCCTGTGTATCATAAAGAATACAATAAAAACATATTTCTTTCATGTCTGAGTGTATTCATTCACACTGACAGAAAGAATTTACTGATAAAGGAAAGAGAATTGGAGTGATTACTTTGAACAGAAAAAGAGAGAACTTGCTTCAGTTTCTTTGTGATGCTATGTTCTGTCTTATGTTATGCTTCAAGCATCTTGAGGGAGAGAACTGGTAGCTGAAAGGTGCTGGTGATGTCCATGTAGTCAAACCTACAATCACACAGAATCCAGGTACTTTCAAACTGTTCACTACCAAAGTGAGCAATGTTTAAAAACTATAGAAAGGTACTGTCTACTTCATAGGCTTCATAGATAATACTTGAAGTGGAAAAAGAACTCCACTGTCGTGTTCTCAAAAAGTATCTTTTACTTAACATAGTAAAAAGAATGTATTCATTTAAAAAGCTAATTCAATTGTGTGTCTAATGCTTACACGCATTCAAAATGAATAAATTTTTAAATCCAAGAAAAAAACTCAACATCATTGCCTAACCTGTTTGATAACTAAGCTTTTACCAAAAATTGACTATAACTACATAAAGGTATGCTTTTGTAAACGCCCATCTGTTGTCTTTGAAAGGCTGAGCATCTGGGTTCCCATCTTTTACTACTCACCACCCCCAAGCTATACGTTCCTCCATTTAGGTCCCCTGAGAAGGGCCCAATCTGGTATGTTTCCTTACACATGCCTAATACGTACAGATAGCTGCAAACTTTACATAAGCCACATCAGTCTTGGCCATATTTAATTAGAAATTATGCTAACAGGACAGAAGAAGGGAGCGCTGTTGCTCCTCTTCTATTTTAATTGGATTTTAATTAGGCTAATTACCGAACTTCAGAAGAGCCAAAGTGCTAGAGCAACTCACTAGTATCTTTATTATTATTATTAGTGGTGCATTTTGTTATTTTTCTGTAGTTGCAGGGGTTTTTTTCTCTGTTAGTAATATTGACCTATTAACTGTAGGTCTGTTTTTCAGTTAATGTACATTTCAGTCTCTCTTTTGTTAGTTAATTAGTCTAGTTTACGCTGAACCTGTTAATGACAAATCCATAATAAAATTCTTCCAAGTCCGTCCTCCACCAGCTTGGGTTCTAAAATTTTGGAGGATATCCACAAGCAAGTTTAGATGCAAGGTCTAGATGCAAGTGACAACAGAAGATTTGGAAAGGCATTTCCTCTCAACAAGAGAATATCACAAAATGGGAACAGCCTGACACGTGTTACTTACCCTGTGACCAGATAGGTACTTGTAGCACTGCCACAAGATGCTCTCCAAAGCCTCAGGGCATAATACCTTTTTAGACCACAGATTAGATAGAGTGGGGATATTTGCCGTTGCTTCTGTCAAAACTAAGCAACTATTGCAAAGAAAAGCTCAAACTGAATTATGCCACCGTTAGGATGACACATGACTATAATTTGCTCTGAGGGATTTTCCTTGGGAGAGGAAGTCCTAATTTTGTTTCAAGACAAAATGTTTTTTCCACTGATTGAGACAATTGGACATCCAGCTGTGGCTAGTACCCTCACTTCTGATCCATGGCAATATGGTTAACATCACTAACATCACTTTATTAAGACAAATGGTTATTTTCTGTGACTGAGATGGTCACATATCAGTCCCATTTCAGAACAGGGAAGTGTAACAGCACACACAGCAATGTCTATAAAATTTAGCAGTATACAAGTCCTAAATGGCACTTGGATCAGAACTGTTGCTGGATGGCAAATCCCATGATCCCTGTTGGCCAGGGACACTTCGAATGTCATCTGCGGCCTCCAAGGACTGAGTGACTTGTCCTCCTTCACATGTTTTCAAATCATGATTATGATTGTTATATTGATAGTAACAAGCAAGGTACTAAGAATTGACCTAATCTGCAGAGTTCAGATGATTAGGAACCCCCAGATAAGTTGTGCTAATAATTCTGTACTATACTACTAACAAAATGGTTCTGATTTCACTTATAAAAATCCTGTGCTGCTCTGATCATCTAGAAAAAGCCTTTTCTTTGCTGCTATCTTCTGAGAGGATTCCAGGATCTGTCTCACTGTTGCTATTTTTATGACAAAAGACTTTCTGAATTGTATAATTCTTGAGTTCCATGTCAATCACCTGTTGTATTTCAGTTCTAAACATAAATGTTAATGAGCTAATTGCACTGTTCAAAAGACCTATTGAAAATAAATGTTCACTAGTAGGTGTCTTACATTCTGTGCTTTATAAATAGGTCTTAGAACTTAATCTAGGCAAATTTTGTAGCTATTTGGAGCTATACATCTACCTGTTGACTAATATATTGTTACTGAATAGTTCTTTTATTGCAAGTATGTACTGCCAGTTAAAATAGTTATTAAGACATTAGCACTATTCTTTGCATAAATCAATTGCTGAGATCTCCAACTTTATTAAGTGAGATGACAATCAAATAATCTTATAGAATTTTTGAAATTTGGGGTGAACTTCATAGCTGTATCTATTTTATTTCATGCTTAGATTGACTTCTTTCTATTAACCTGTTTGTGTCAAGGTGAGACAGGCTCATCATGCCAAACATCCAGCATGCAGATGTGGTTTTCCAAGTGAAGCAAGAGTCTTTGGAAGTACTTCTTGCAGATGCAGTTACTGTTTGTCACAAATACAAGTTTTTCTTATACTCTGTCTTACACAAACATTATACAGATTTAGTTTCCAGGATTTCACTGAGCTTGTTCTCGAAGGCAAACAAAAATCCATACACTATATTAGGATAAGTCAAAGTAACTGCCCAAAGAAGAGTAATAATCAGTGCAAAATTGCTTTACTACATTACACAAGTAAGCTCTTTGTTCTGGAGAGTCTATGCAGAAACTGTGGTTTGTTTTAACAAAATGAAGTTGGATCTCTATTATGTTCAGGATGGATGAACATATGCATCACCAAGGAGCACACCTATCTTCAGAAGCTCTTGTTAAATGTTGTGCACTTTTTTAAAGCTGACTTCTGTGGGGGAACAATCAGCAAACAGTGGATGAGGGAGGCAGTGGAAGCAGAAAGGGAGATTACATACAGGCAACAAGGAAGACCTCATGAATACCTTTGGTTTTTCAGCAGTGAAAGGAAGGAACAGTGTCTGCCTCTAATTCTCTATTTTTGAGCTTGCGCTATGAAAAGGTCTCTGAGTTATCAGATTTTCCTAAACTGTTGTTTAGGAATATTTTTTTCTGAAACATTGCCATCTACATTGCTTTGATTCTATCACAGCCATTCTGCTGGTCAGTGCTGGGCAGCACTGTAAAACACATACACTGGAAAATGTTCTTAAATGTGAAACAATACCCCATAGTTAATAACTTCAGCCTGCTGAATGGGAATACAAAATGTTCTTTCCAGTTCACCCATTAATCACAACTTCTCCAAGTTAAGCATTGGCATACTTACCAATTGCATAAACAGAATAGCTGTTTTGTTTTGTTTTGTTTTTTTTCCCTGGAAATCTTTGTTCTAATCTTGGATGCTCTATGAGGAAACTTAGTGATGCAACAGTGATAAACTATCTCTGCAAGATGATCATGCATATGATCAATCAGACTCAGCATGCTTATATCATGCTGTAGACATGGCTCATTAGCATGCTACTCTCAATGCCTAGCGAAGGAGTTTCCAGATCCTCTACCGCTATGTATCATTATTACTCCTTTTTAATTTACTAGTAATGCCTAATTACTCTTGCATAGAAGAAATATTTATAAATGCCATTATTCTATACTTGATAATATTTTATGTTTGCTAGTATTTCATTTAAGTGCCCTCTTATACCCTTTTTTCATCTTCCCCCTGCCAAAAAAAAAAAAACAAACAAAACAAAAACCAAACCAACAAAAAAGACAAGAAAAAGAGCAAAGCACAAACTATGTTGTTAAAGCACAGTGGTGGCAGAAGACTTGAGGGATGG
This sequence comes from Pyrocephalus nanus, assembly GCA_038380795.1. Classification (NCBI taxonomy): domain Eukaryota; kingdom Metazoa; phylum Chordata; class Aves; order Passeriformes; family Tyrannidae; genus Pyrocephalus; species Pyrocephalus nanus. The sequence goes on from CM076260.1 coordinate 48,546,522, forward strand.
CTGTGCCTGCAGGTGCTGTACACTCACTCAGCAGAGTGTAGATAACCCCCTGTACATAATTGACGGATTCACCTTGGTACACAGTGAACTAGATTGTCTTTCTGGCTGAATGACCTGCAGCTGTAGAGGAGCTCTGCAGATTTTAGTGGCACACTAAGGTTTAGGAGTCAGACGGGAGCAGACTTGTCCCTGGAAATTTTTTTTTTTTTCTTCTACTCTGTTTCTGCCAGAACTTGTAAAACAAGTAAGAGAATGTTAGCATGAAGTTGTGCCACACTGATGACATGCTATTGATGCCGGGGTGCCCTTTATCCCCCCGTAGATCCTTCCACAGACTTCACATAAACAAGGGTCTGAGTGGCTGTCCTCTTGTTCACTTGTTACAGACCTGCACCACTCACTCTATCAAAGTGTAAAAATTCCCCATTTCATCATTTTCCACTTAACATTATCTTCAAACATAAAATTAGCTACTGGTGAAAAACATGAGACCATATCTATCTCTGTGAACTCAGGAGGGAAGTACCACACTGCTAGATGTAGTTGCCGTTGAATCACCATCACATTTCCACCCTTGTTTTTTCCACACATGTTTTTTCGAACGTGTTATATGAGGTCTTTTGCCTTGTAGACAACAATCACAGAGCTCAGATCAGCATTACCGATGGCACAGAATTTTTTTTTTTTTTTTTTTGCCTCTGTTATGTGGTCAAGATTATTCAACACATAACTTGTTACCTTAATGTGTTAACCTAAAAGCAAACTAAGAGAAATCTTTTAGTTGAAGAATGACAGCAGCTTCAGGTTTTGCTGCTATTTGGCATCAGTATAGCTGCTATGCTACTTTGATGCCATGGTACTGATACCATTTTAGTAATACATTGAAATATTAATATACTTAGTGATTTTATTTTTATAAATATTTAGCATTTTTTCTTATCTATGAAACAGATGTCATTGAATTGTTCACAGCAGAAGCAAAACCATTGTATAGAACATAAAACCAGACTCATTGTGGAGCTGTGTTACTTATAATTATATGAGATTCTTGGTGCATTTTTGTTTATTATTTTGCCAGTAGGTTTAATAACTATAATAATAATTTTAAGAACTTTATTATTGCTATGGCTTGTAGTGTGATTATTGTTACTGCTGACATGGATAACGATCCTTTTGTTTTTTCATCCTTGTTTAAGCTTAGTAAGCTTCATCCTAGAAAGCTTTATGGATGTGTTGCAAAGTGAAAGTAAAGAAAAAAAGGAGCTACTGATTAAGCAAAACACTTGCACTGACCAGTGACTGACTCCTCTCAGTTCTCCCATCTAGTCATAATATTGCATTAAATTTATGCTTGTCTTGAAGACTAAATGAGTTTTTTATGAAGTTAATTTTTTTTTTATATGTTTTCACTTAAATTTTAGAAACCTGTAGATTTACAGGCCATTTCTTTCTCAAGCTATGGGTCTCTGATTTGTGTCTTCTGCTCCAACGGATTTAGAAATGTGTCCTCATGTTTCACTGTTTTCACCAGGTGAACTTACATGATGACAACTCTGCTGACCCTTTTTAATGAACATCTGAAACAGAGGCACATTGCACTCAGCTGCTAGTAAGATGGACTTAGTGCTCTGTGTTGTTCTGGGGGTTTTTTCCCATTATTTTCTGACCATAAATTTAGGGTATCACTAGCATGAGCAGATAAAATAAAAGGAGGGAAAGCTGAGGCAAACTGCAGGTGTAAAACAATTTACGCTAGCACCCATTCCATGGTGCAAATCTCAGATAGGTTGTATAAGATTACTAGGGTTTATGCAAGGCAAGGTACAGTATGTTGTATTAATATATGTGTATGATGCACTTGTGTGTACAATTAAAAGCATTTTTCCATTCTTTAGTATGAACTGGAGTCTGAAAGTGTCTCAAACCACAATGAGGATGACCCAACCTTGGCATAGGTGACTCTAGGTAACCTAATGTCATGGGGTTTTTTACAAGGATAATACACTTGTAATTGATGACAATTGTTGTTCCAAAGGATCTGGGATGCCTTTTTTCTGCTCCATGTTTAATATTCTGTTTATTTTTATTTCTGTTAAAGTGACATGAATTCATCATCTGTTACATTTACTGTTTACCTGTCACATCAAACCCCAATAGGCTGAAGCTAGCAACTGATTCTATAGGCATTTCTTCTCTAACAGTCCTTTTGCATGTTTTCTTCATTCCTTTTGTCAACACAAAGGCTTCATCTTATGCTTAGACAAAATTATTTAGTCAGTCAGTCCACAAGATATCTATGCTTTGAAGCATACCGATGTTTTCCCTTGACATAAATGCCATCCCAAGTCTCCAGTGTTCTCTGTTGTGCTGCGGCAGACATGGCAGAAGTTGAACTAGAGCTGTGAAATGCAGTCGCTGAACCATGGTGGAGTTACTGGCTCAAGTCAAATTTCATCTGTGATTGAAATGAAGATGCTGGACTATGAGTGGCAACACTGAGCTGCAGGAGCCCATTTGATTTTGTCTTTTTGACAGAGTGGTAACTTGCATAGGATTAGGTTGCTATACAGAAAATTAGTGCACAAGTTTAGCCAAAAGTCATCTATGAACAGCTAAGCGCCTAAGTAGTCTGGGCATTAAAAAAAAGGGTAAACACTGTCACATACGCATCTTAAATAGTCTGATGGGATGTTTTTGAAATCTTGGCCGCTAATAGTTTATCCAAGCTTAGAAATTTTGTAGTAAGGAAGGGAACTGAACCACTGCACTAAATTACTGTACCTTTAAATACATAAACAACCTTGTTTACAGAGGAGTGAAGATATTCATTGGCAAAATAATATTGTTTCCTCCTTAATCATAGAATAATAATTTGAAGTATTTGTTTGTGAGAAGATGAAGACACCTGAATGTGCTTTTACCTCTTTTCTATCAGAGCTTCAGAAACATATCTCCATAAGTATTTAGATATCTCCCCATAGTCTTCTCATTAGTTTTGGCCAGTCTTTACATGAGTACAGTAACTATCTGTATGCATTAAAGGACAATTCTCAGTCTCATTACAAATAAAAGGAAGTTAAGAACAGGCAAAAGCTGCAAAACTAAACGAACAGAAGGTATATTTTCAGGTTTTGAAGGAAAAGAGAAACTGGGATGTGTTTTTATGTAAGTTATTTCAGATCCTTTTGTTTGTAATAACTGTAAGAAACTTAGTAAATACTCACTCTAATACATTAATAATGATATTTTCCTACATGAAGTTCATCAGTCCTGATAAACCTCAAATTCTTATGTTTATCCTCTTTGATAGTCAGTTGCTATGGTCAAAGAAAAGTTTTATCAGAGCTTTTTCAAGCCTGTAAATGTATTAAGAACATTTTTTTTTATTGCTTATAGACTAGTTGTCTATCTGTCTTTGGCTTCAAGCAATTCTCTTTACTCACAGTGAAAGGTTGAGATTTTAGGTAGAAAAGCAAAAGCTTGATGTAAGCTCATGAGGTTTTGGTGAAAGCTAGAAACTCAGTATCTTCTGTGATTTATAGATATAGAATTATCTAACAAAGTAGAATTGGAACTACTGAGTAAATGTCTTTGCCCCTAGCCTGTATAAGTATAAGCCTTTTGCAATTGAAGAGTGAAAATTATCTGAGGAATTGCTTAAATGTTCTGGTAAATACATATGTATCTTCTAGGACTTTGAGTTACCATTAAAAAAAAAGTAATTTTCAACTTTGCATCAGAATGATGGTATAATTTATATCATATTATTATAAATGTTGAATGTATTTTTGCAAAATAAGACCAAATTCTTTCCACCATAAGAAGCACTTTTTCATTTGTAAAGTAGGCATAGCTGATGTAATGTCTCTTGTAAAGTGTAAAAGAGAACACTGTTACATCTTTGTTTTGGGACAGCACTTACCCATTTAAGATGTAAAAAGGAGCAGGCAGCAGTAATAGGAGCTCAAGATGGGAATTAAAAAAGCTCTGTTACATAGCTAAAGCTGCCTCCAGCTTACTTGACATCACTGGACTAGTCAGCTTGTCCTTGCACACCTTGAGTAGCCCATCTGCAAAGTGAAATTATCAAAATGTTCCCCTTGGTAAGTTCAGAGATCTGTGAATGAGAAAAGACTATCTAAATGCAATGTAAATTCTGCTGGCTTTTGGCTATATCCTCCCAGTAAACTAACTACCATGACAACAGGAAGACTGTACCTGAATATGTGCCTATTCTAAATCAAGGAAGAGATCATAATTTAGACAGATGGCATATTCTAGTGTAATTATGAAACTCTTTTACAAGCACAGTGTTGGACAATAAAAGACAGAGAAATGAATTTGGGATTTTTTTGACATAGACTTGACAGAAGAAAGCAAAAGATTTTTCTTCTGTATGATAGTATCTTTTGCTTTGAGATCTCTCAAAAGTATAGTGATGTGATTTCTGGTTTAGATTCTTTAACAAATTAAAAGACTAGAGCATAAAATAGATACAGGGTGAAAGTTCTGTATTTTCAGAATACTGTTGTGAAGGAATAGGTTCATTTATTCTCTTCAACAGATTTTTTTTTCATGTTTGCAAAATTCCTTTTACTTTCCAGTCAGTGTTTTCTCTAGTGATTGCTTTTGCTATGACTCCTTTTTATAACTAGTGGTTCAAGCATTTGTCATGTGGGGACTTACTGAGCTTGTACCAGACACATTCCAGGGAAATCCTAAACATTCAGCAAAATAGCATTCACTTGAGGCTTTGAAGGTGTCCAGTTTTGTACAGTACCTAATTGGCATTTTATCTCCAGTTTGCTAAAGATAAAACAAAGATTTCCTTTCCTTGCAGGAAAGTTTCCTCTAATGGTGTTTTGAGAGAAAACTCTAATAAAATATATGGAATAAAGATGTAAAACTCCTCCAGGTTTTCACTGCTCTAACTCTGGGTTTAAACTGTGTTTTGTTAAAATAATATGGAAGCTCCTCAGTGGTGATTGTTATTAGAAATTTAGTCTGGACTGTAGAAGCATCTGGAAATTCACAGTCACTCTGGATTTCCCTGAAAGAACAGAAGAGGGCAAAATGTAGTGCATAACATTAAAATTATTCCAGGTTAACAGTGTTTATGTGACATACTGGGTAAAGAATTTTGATATAATTAACAGAAGCAAAGCCGTTGGACACAATGACTAAATTTACAGAAACTAACCCAAGCTTTATTTGAAGCTGAGATAATTGTCTTGTTTTTAATGCCAAACTGGCTAAAAATCAAAGGTCTGATTTAGTCCTACATGTGTATCAGAGTAAGATCTGATGTAAATGACAGTGAAATTTGGTGGGCATATATGAAAAGCATGAACATAATTTTCAGGTAAAAAGATTTCTAGCCTGAGTCACACTCAATAAATAATAATAAATTTTTGGTCAAGAAAAGGCCTTTGCAGAAAGTAGTGCAAATTTTTTAGATTGCCTAAATTTCATTTACTGGCACATGTAAAATCTCACAGAATAATTTCTTGTAAGATTTCTAACTATATCATGTTCAAATAATTTATGTTCTATCACATTTCTCCTCCATTTTATGAAACAAAACATCATTGATTGAACTAATTTATGTTAACATTGTCATGAATCTTATTGCAAGATGCTTTCTAATGTCTCAGGGCAAAATGTCTTTATCAGACAGCAAAAATAAAATGTTTCACAAGTAGTCTTAAAAAGTAGAAGGTCCAGAAGAAATGTTTATTATCTTCCCTTCTTGGCCCCATGATTCTGTAAAGTAGCATCTCACTGCACCTGGTAAGGCTGAGACTTGTGTCCCCAAGTGGCTTCTGAAAAAAAGAGAGTGTTAAATGCCCACTGCTTCTGGACACATAGAGATGTTTACTTTTCTTCCACCTGACAGTGTACTGCATGGTGCTTTAGAATATTTTAAAGGATATTTAAAGGGATATTCAGCACTCTAGATAGTAATCAGAAGAGAAGCATAAGCTAGCAAAATCATAGGATTATTTAAACATTTTAAAGTTAAAGCTAAGATGAAGTATACTGTACTTTAGCTTCCTAGCCAATAACAAGCTAGTGATATGAGCTGCCCAGTAAGAGGCATTGACAAGGACTGCAAATATCTTTTCTTCCCTTGGGCATTTTTTCTGCCCAAAAGTTAAGAGCTTGGTTGGTTACAATCAGGGCAATGCAGTATTTTTCATCTGACAAGCCTGTGAAGAGATAGCAGGTTCTTTCAGAAGTCAGTGAAAGATTGCTTGGTAATTTCTGTTCTTCTACAGAAGTTGGCCTTTTTAAATCAGTTCACATACTTGTTTGATCTCCTACGCAATCTGCTTGTAAGGAGATTCGGTTCTGTATGTCATGTACTGCTTCATCTTAGCAGAAAAAGTATACTTTTAACCAAACTTGATTGCACTTAAAAGTCACTTGTAAAAAGAACTTTGTAGTTTTGACAAAGTGAAAGGTCTGTGCCTAACTTCAGAAAGACAGTGATGGCTGGACAGCAGTCATCCACATCAATTTGTAGCATACTCTGGGTTTTTATCCAGATCCTGAAGTTAGTGCTTTCAAATCCAGTTATTTAATAGTAGTGTAAGGGATTAAAATGTAACAAGACTGCTGGCCTATATAACTGTTCACAGCTGGATGCATGCAGCAGTAAGGTGCCCACCCGTCTCCTTATTATCCCTGGGTTTGGAGTCTCTTGTGCCTGAACATGACTGGAATTGAGAGGCAGGACACATTAGCTTGGGCACACCCTGGCTACATGGTTTCCCAAGGCATAACATTTAACCAGGCAGCTTTGCTTTTGCCCATTGTGCATCTGTTTTGTGACCCCAGATTCCTAGTGAAGAAGTAGAGAGATGCTCAGTCTGAAACTGTTTGCCCTGGTTATTCCCTGGGAAAATGTAGTCCTATCTAAAAGCAGAAAATGTGCAGATTCTGCCTTAGTAAAAGTAAGACAAAAGACTTAATAGCTTTTACAGAAGCTGGAAAGGAGAGGGAAATAATACCATTTTTAGAACAAGCAAGAAGCAGGAATCCCAAATTTAGCCTGGTGTAGAGTATGAAATTAGAAACAGGTCAACTTATTGACTAATGTAACCTTGCAACTTTATTTCTCTTTCTTAACACCTTGAAACCTGTGAATTTCTTGATTCCAAAAGCCTGGAATATCCCTGTCATATTATCAGATACCAGCTGGCCTAAAAATGCAATAATAGTTAGTTTAAAAGATGCTACAAGCAGTGATTGAAATTTTATACAGTCATTAATATATTTAAATATACTTTGGAATGTTGCCTAAAAATCTTGGGAGCAAAAAACTCCAGGCAAATCTAGTATAGGTAAGATAGAGAACAGGTCTTTAATGAAGGCTTTCTGGTGCAAGGAGCATAGAAAACATACACACCGGTGCCCAGGAGTTCTACAATTTTACAGTCCTATCCGAGAAATACCCACCCCCACATCTTTCCCCTGGCATGCCTCCCTGGAAATTGAGTCAGGGGTCCTAGGACCCATTTCTTCCTCATCTTCCTCTTCTTCACAGCATGTACTGTCTTTGGAGCCTCTCCAAGGTTCCAGGCTTGAAGGCTGCTTTGACTACGATGGTGTCTTGTTGTTCAGGCCTGGGGTGAGAATGTTCTTAAACAGAAGGTGTTTACTATTGCCCTGCCTTGAAAGAAGCTAAACAAGCCTAAAAAATTTAGACAATTCGATATGAAATGGGGGAATAGGGTTTGATGAGTGTTAACCACTATAAATGTGATAGATTATATAGCTACATTAAAATCTACAAGAATCTAAAAATCCCAAAAATTCAAAGGCATCAGTAAAAATCTTGTTTATTGTAGAAAGCTATACTTTTTCATAAGCTTTTCTATTTTAGCAGCTTGGTCATTTTGGATTAAATATTGTTATTTAGCTGTCATAATATTTTTGCTTCACTTAAAAGTGAGAAAAAGATAGCTCATTCACAGTTTTCTTGTACATGAAGTATCATCATAAAGGGCAGGGTTATCTTTAATATGTGATGTTACTGTCAGACTTCAAATACAGTACATTTCGTGTTGTTGGTTCTATTACCAGTTTTGAAAAGGTATTTTTTATTGTCATTACGTGAATTTACATGCTTGTAATTTACAAGGCTTTTAAAACTTCTTTTATATGTGGATTATATTATTTTTAAGTTAATAACATTTATGCTAAGTAACATGAATCTCTCAGGTAACTCTTCATGTTCTATAACTCAATAAAACTTTCTCTTTTAAACTTCAAATTTGGATAAACATAATTTATATTATCTATATCTAGTATTAGCAATAAATCTATTCTTTTCTCTAAAAAAGATCCAAAATGCTATTAGTGGAAATCTACAGAGGAATTACTCCAAGAGAAAAATTAAAATATTTGAATAGGTGTCAGGGAGGAGGATTGGGATTTTTATTAATATCACTAAATTTCAGTGCAGTATGTTTAAACTTTTTGGCAACTTTCAGATACCCATGGATTGTAATGAATACACAAAACAAGCTTAGGTATTACCCTATATCTAAGCAAAAACAATGGAAGCTAGAACATAGTAGAGACATGCAAATGTCTGGGCAGGTTCCTATTTGCTTTTGGCTGGGTCTACCTGCCCAGACCAATGTCAGACTGAGAGCCTGCAGAGCCATTTTTGTGTGTCTGAACTGTAACTCCTGAGTACCTGTATCACTCAGCTTTTTAAATTACAGAGCTATCCCAGCTCACAATAATCGAGCCCTGTCTGTACCTGCATTGTTGCGGTACAAGAAGACTTGGCTTCAATGTGATGCAATGAAGGGCTTGAACTTCAAGGATGAAGAATAAAAAATACCACACCTGAGCCAATGCATGGAATTGCAAATAGCGTTGGGAGTTAAAATGGATCTAAGTGGAATACAGTCTAAATTATTTGAGATTTGAATGGTGGTTGATCTTTTCGGAAATCAGGAAAGCATGAACAAATCCTTAAGAAGAAAGAGCCTGGACCTGATAGTCTGAGTCATCAGGGTACTAAGAAGAGCAGGTTAGCCCAAGGCAACCATGTGGAAGCTGTGAATGTTGGGGTATGTTTGGATCACAGCAATTAGTAATATTGTAGCCTAACCATCCTGTAAATACCACAGAAAACCACTATATAATCTTTGCGTAGATTGTGTGATTTAAAGCCATGCGTTTGTAGAAACAGTAATTTCAAAATTATTTCAGAGTTTAAATGTATATATAAAGAGTAAATATGCTTACTGAAGTAAATATTTTTTTCTTCCCCCCACCACAATATCACTCTGTGTGTTCTATAATAAGCTGAGGAGGCAGCTACTATAATCATATTTGCTTTTATCATGAACACGGTTTGATATTTTCTGTCTGACTCTTGGAAATTTTCATTAGAAGTTTATGGAAAACCACAATGTTTAATCACATTTTGTAGACATTTTATTTGGGGACTTTCAGAGAATATAAATGTTGCTCAGAAACTTAACATTTGGAAGGGGTATTTCATTGGCAAAACCCAGGTTTTCAGGCTTTTCAAATATTTATCTTGTGTGTTCTCACTGAAGCTAGTCAGTGTTAAGCAGGTGAGCTGCCTTATTAATTTAATTATTTCCATTACAGAAAAGTAATAATTATAGAAAAGCTAATATTAATCTTCCTATCCTTTGAGTTACTTTTTTTAAGTACCCCAGCCTAGAAAAAGGAAAAGAAGTACCGTCAGGTCAGGATGCTTCCCACTGATGAGCTGAAGAAAGCAGAAGCTGCCTTCTGAGAATGCAAAGGAAAAATTGGGTCAAGGACACAAAGAAGGGAGCAGGCAGTCACACTTTTGTCCACACTGAGGATACAAGCTTCAGATTTCCTATACATGATATGCTTTCGTGCCTCCTGGAAACTTATTTACAACTTGCTAATGGATTGCACTTACTGTAGAAGTAGAAAATCATGTAAGTACTGGCATTATTGCAATAAAAAATACACATAAGTCTCACTCTAGAACATGGTCTTGGGTCTTTTTGGTTGTAAGTGTATAGTTTAAAGTCTTTTTTTGGTAGATACTTTAGGAGAAATCAAGTGCAACATGCAGTAATTACAATGCACTGATTAATGCAGAAGAGTTTCAAGGAATTATAATTTATTCAAATGGGAGTAAGTCAGCTTTATCTGTGTTTTCAAAGTTCCTGGACTGTAAAGTGAGTATTCATCTGTATTTCACTGAAAATGCTCCACCAATTTCTTTTAATGATTTCTTTCATATGACCAATGTAATTTCAAATTGTATGTATCTGTGTCAGAAAGTCAATTAGCATGATTTTTGTAGTGAATACGATTCTAGACTACAGAGGGGTGATAAGAGATATGCCCCATAAAATAACACCAACTTCTGTACTGAAGATGTTCATCAGTGTTGTGATAGTTCAATTACCAGCAAACACAAATATAATGTACCAAATCATTAAGAGGTTGGATAAAAATCACACTACCATATTATGTGCAGCTTTTAGGCAGAATTCATTGATTATGAGCATATAAAATCTTACACTGGTAGTGTGGAATCGTGGGGCAAAAAGTGTACTGAGTGATTTGTTAAAGCAAACGGAGTTTGCTTTTGACTTGGATTCTGTAATATCATGAAAAATCAGTGATAGCAAAGTTGTCATTAATCAGCTATGCGGCTGTCACAGCCTGGCTGTTTATCTTTGTACTGGGTTGATCCTGGAAGGATGCCAGGTACCCACTGAAGCCACTCTCTCACTCTCCCTCAGCAACTGGACAGAGGAGAGAAAAAAAAACAGCTAAGGATTCATGAGTTGAGATAATAGCTGGGAGAGGTTAGTTACTGATCACTTTCATGGGCAAAACAGACTCAAAGTGGGGATGTTACTTAAATTTATTACTAACAGGATAAGAGTCAAAGAGTAAGATGCAAAACAGTCTTAAAAAGACACCTTTCCCCCACCCCTACTTCCTTCCATGTTCTCCCTCCTCCCTCACAGCAGTGCAGGTGGATGGGGAATGGGAGTTGCAGTCAGTTTTTCTTTCTGCCACTGCTCAGAGAGAGGAGTCCTTTCTCTGCTACCATGGGATCTCTCACATGGGAGACAGTCCTTGATGGACCTCTCCAGCATGAGTCCATCCCTCAGGCAACAGTTCTTCACAAACTGCTGGCCCGTGGGTCATTCCTCCAGGGGGTGCAGTCCTTCACAAATGAGTTGTACCAGCATGAGTCCCCCACATGTGCCACAGGTCTTACCCAGGAAAAATCTGCTCCAGTGTGGGCTTCTCTCTCCAGGGAGGTCTCTGGCAGGACCCTGCTCCATCCTGGGCCTCCCACGGGGTCACAGTCTCCTTCGTGAATCCCCCTGCTCCAGCATGGGCTCCTCCCTGGGCTGCAGGGGCACAGCTGCCCCACCATGTTCTGCACCACGGGCTGCAGGGCCTCAGCTCCGGTGCCTGGAGCACCTCCTGCTCCCCCTTCTGCACTGACCTTGGTGTCTGCATTGCTGTTCACATGTTTTCACTCCACTCTTCCCTGGCTGTAATTCTTTCTGCGCAACAACCTTCTGTTCTTAAACATGTTCTTAAACATGTTCTTAAACTATCACTCCTGGTTGGCTTGGCCTTGCCCAGCAGGAGGAAATCCGTCCTGGAGCCGACTGGCATTGGCTCCACTACGCAGTGGAAACTTCTGGCAGCTTCTAACAGAAGCCAGCCCTGTAGCCCACCCCGCTACCAAACACAGCCACAGAAACCCACTAAAATCTTCCATGTTGTTTTATCCTATCTTCTGTGCAACCATACCCCAGGGCATGTTCTAAAACTCATGTTCCATTTCATCACAGCTCCCCTTGGAGCTCTCTACGGAGGAAGGGAAAGTCCAAACCTGGGAAGCATTCTTATATTCATGGAAGTACATGCACATTTGACTTCTTCTAATTCAATCCTTTGTTGAGAGATATATTGTTTTGCACTGCCAACACAGACTTTTGTTTTAAAAGAAATCTTTCATGGGTTAGTTGAATTCAATTCATTAGTTGAATCCCTTATTTAGTGGCCCACATCATAATTTCATGGAAATCAGATAATGTGTACTGAGGTTCTGCCTCACTGAGGTGTTTTTTGATAGACTGTTGTTATAGGTTTTGATATTGACACAAAGTTTTTCTCTCCACATTTCTTTCACAATAACTCTATTGCTCCATTGGTTGTTCCTCCTCTGAAACATCAAAGTCTGGACTAGCTGAGTATTTTCCATTCTATTTCCTCCTATTTTTTCAGCTTTCTGGTTTCTTTATAACTAAAAAACAAAGGTCTTATTTTATGTGATTTTTGGTGAGAGAAAATAGATCATCATCATTCCCACTGGCACAACTTCTTTCTTTTCTATTCAAGATATATTCTCCCATGTCACAATTGAATTAGTTTAATTGATTTATCTTGTTTACAATGCCTGCTGTAACTGGTTGACTATAATTCTGCCCTCCATTGTACCAATTGCACTAATTGTTTATACTGTTACATAAAATATTGTGAGAACAGAATTAATGAATTTGCCCATGATGCCATTACAGCTGCAACATTGTATCAGCCTACTAAAATATTAACAGATTTCTATGAGGAGGGCTGGAGCCAGTAAAAATCTCCAACACATGAAAATTGTAATAATCATGGCCATATGGAAATCTGCTGCCTTTTTCTTGTAGCAATGCCATGGTCATAGCTTCTCACACTTTTTAACATTAGCAATGAACCTTTTAATTAGCTATAATAGACGTATCCTCTAGTTCATTTGTTAGTTAGAAGCACAGCTTCTGGCTAATACTAGGTTGAAAACGATTTATATTTCAAAGAGGTACACTGAATATATTATTACACAAAGGTGATCTAGTGATCTAAACACAAGGATGACATTGAAAAATTTATCCTTAATAGGTTGCACAAGATTTAAAAGTTAGGTTTTTTTTCATGTTATGAAATTCAATGAAATATTTTTATTCCAAACTTGCCTTGCTGAGAACATTTTTCAATATAAAAGTGTTCTGCAGGATTTTCAAAGCTGAATTTTCAAGATACATGGTTTTGAGAGAAGGGCATACCTGTGTTTTTCCACTTGCTAAAGCAAATTTGTAGCTAGTGAAATTTTTACCACAATCTGAATTGGTTTTGTCATCAGTTATTTTTTTAATAGACTATTTTTGTAGTTATTGTCCCTTAGACTTATGGTGATCTCTTATATTTAACTGCTCTTCGGGCTTTTGCAGTTTGGGCAAACAAATATTCCACATATTATGTACTATAATTAAAATATGTTTTCCCCGGACTTCAGGGATCCAAATTCATCTTTAGTAAAAGTTGCCTTGTTCTCTTCTTACAAATTCCCCAACACATTGAGTGCCCACTCAAAGGTCGCAGCTACCACAGCAGTGCCAGCTGCCCTTGTAGCTTAGGCTGAGACTGATCCTTATTCCTCTCTCTGAGCATCTGTTGGATCTTAATCCTGAGAGCCAGCTAGGCTCTCAGCAAAAGGAGCTGACAGCAGCATAGGCATGGGATACCCTTTCTTGCCTACTAAGTTCTGCAATTTAGCAGTGTAGAGGCATATTTTTTTCCTAGAAGGCAGGTTGCAGGATCCAAGTATGAAAATTCATCGTGCGCCTGTCAGGTAAAAGAGATGAAGATTTGCTGGTGAAATTAAGAGGATTTTAAAATAAGGAGGTTTTGACAAGACCTAATTGGATAATGTTTTGTTCTGTTTTCTATTGTACACTTGATTTAGTCAACTACTGTTTTATTAGATTGTTTTACTGAAATAATGATGACTTTCATATGCTGTGTCATAGGATATTTATGCTGACAAGATTTGCTTTCTAAAATTGGCAAATGTGATTTTAAATGGGTCTAGAAAAATAATTAAAACTCTAGTTCTAAACATGAAAACAGCTGAGTTAGAAATGTTATGTAAGTTACTTCTTACCTTACAGAGAGTATAGGCCTAGCTGGCAGAGCAATTAATTGAAACTAAGGACTACTTCTAAGCACTTCTTTTTCTAGGGGAAATATAGAAATACCCAGAGGGTGTAACATAATCGTTGCCTTTTATGTGATAAAGAAGGAACTTCAGTACGCAAAGCTCCATGATTAACATTGAAATCAGATTGGCAGCCTAGCCAGCTAAGAAGCTGGCTGTCACTAATCTACAACACTTAACACTTCTTTTGACCTTTGCTCTTTTCTGTATGAAGACTCTCACTGACTTCTGGGAAGTTGAAACAGCCCTTCAGTCGTTTGTCTTATAGTTGTTTATAACCATAAACATTAAAACATGGCATTAAAAACATATTTAGTTGTTTGGGTTTTTTTTCCTGTTTGGTGGGAGTTTGACTCATGGACATTCAGAAAATAGAAAAAAAAATATTACAACAGAAAGACTTGTTCAGATCTTGGAGACTGGAAACATGAAATAGCATCATCAGAGTTCAGTGAAATTTCAGAAGTCAGATACATCAGATACTCTATCTAAAGCTCACTACAGTGATAAACTGTTACATTCATTTAGTTTTCACTCATTTTTTTTCAGGCAAACTCAGATTTAAGGCTAACTGAAACGATTCAAATACCTTTTTCTGACTTTGTGCACAAAACTCAATTTAGGTCTCATTATACTGCTCACCTGAGGCTTATTATGGGTGTATTTAAATGTTAGCAGAGGAGAAGAAATACAAAACTTTGTTAACAATTGACTGGTGGTCTTGGGCTTCTAAAGTTGTTTCATATTTTCTATATTTACTGAAATTAGGCCAAAACTGAGTTTGTTTATTCTCATTTTGGACAAGATCCTTCTTTTAACTCAGAAAGTTTCAAAAATATTATTTTTTTCTTTTTATCCCTGACCACCTATGCCATTTCTTTAAAACGTATTACTCTCCTGAACTGAAAACTTATAAAAATGCTGGTCTTAGGAGCTTGGAATACAGATTTTCTGCCTTATTTACAAAGCAAATAAAATAGATGCTCTTCTGCCCCTGACCCTGTCAAAAGCACTTTACAGACTTTATTTTTTTTTCTCCAGAAAATACAAGCTTACAGACTGATGTTTCCTGAATTTTTTCTTTTTTGTTCAGTCTTTTGTTGCCTTTCAAATTTATTAACCAAGAGAATAATTAGTCACGTATCATCCTTGGTGCTTGTTGGTACACTTAAATGCTCACAAACCGGCAGTAATTTGTTCTTCCTCTGGACTGAACAAAACACTGTATTTCAAGGGCCCTCAGCCCTCTTACATTTAGATCACTCAGTCTGAATTTTTGTTTTCCATTTTTCTTACTTTTGATTGGAGCACAATTTTTGAGATTTTTAAAATTTACTTGTGAGCAGAAATTTTTTTTTAATCAATTATATTTTGTAACAAAAAGAAAACTTTAAAAATAATCCATTTTTTAACTTCAAAATTCCTCCACAAATAGTCTTCTATGGCAACTCTGGTTTTACAGGTAATATAGATTTTAAATTCTTGGACTTTTAAAATGACTCTGCAGAATTTACTGTCATGACACTGGTCTGAAAACTATATCCATGGTCACTGAATCCAATAATATATTGTCAAATGCAACCCTCATAACCTTATGAAATCATTTAGGAATTACCTACCTCTGCTACGCTACCAGAAGCATGGTTGTAGGTCTCATTTATCTGATAACCAGAATCTTTTTATGTGAATCTACTTAAACATATCTATAGACAGCTTGTTCCTGGAAATGTTGCTTTGTAGAAGTTCTTTTCTTGGGTAATTTACCTTTTACTGCCTTTAAGGTGAATAACCTTATCCTGTCAGTTTGTATTTTTCTGGGCTGAGTGACTCTTGCAAGCTCCTTACTATAGTTCCTTCTATCTTACTTAACTTGCTCTTTTATTGCACCCAGTTGAAGCTGAAAGATGTTTTTTGCAAAAACACTTAACAACAGAACTCTGCACAGTATTCTATCCAAAATCTCTGAATTTTCTGTGGTCTTTTTTTCATTATTGTGTCTTCAGTGGCATGTGGATTTCTAAAAAATAACTAGCAGATCATTTTCTTTCACTATCATTTCCCATTTAACTACACCACTTCCTATCTTTCTAGTCTTCGCTATTACCTTTCTCTTCTTGTCTGTTATTCTGAATCTACTGAGTTCTGACATTACCTCTTAGCAGGGTGTCAACAACACTTTTTCTATGCCATCTTCATTCATGAAAACACCATATAAAGTGATTTGAAAGTCAGTGTCAGAGCAATATCACCACTAATATTACTCCAACTTACCTCCAGCATCTGTTTCTTCTAAACACTTAAATTTTGTCTTATTCTAATAATTTATTTTGTTGGTTGGGTTGTGTTTGTGTTTGTGGTTTTGGGTTTTTTTTGTTTTGTTTGGTTTGGTTTGGTTTGGTTTTTTTTTACCTTTTTTTTTTTTCTCTTCCTGGCTAGATGTGTTCTGAGCTCTCTATATACTTTTATTTTCCTCCTTTCTTTCTTTTTCCAGCAAAATTAATTGACAGTCCTGGCTGCTGTGCAGTGCTGCAGCTGTTCCATTTCCTCTTCGTTCTTTGAGCGTGCCACGGTCCATGCTCTGTGTCCCCATGCTCTGTATATGATACACTGTTCCAGGGAACTAGTACAGAATAACCCGTTATCTTCAGGGTTGTATGAACTCCTGCTCTATCAAATACTTTAATGTAGCCCTTGTTCATAAAAGATCTGGCATAAATAGGTGAGTTAGTTATAGCGTTGGAAAGTGACAACAAATTCTGCATAAAAGCTATCCAACTTTGGAAAAAACTCACAGATACAGCAGCTAAATAGACAAGCTTTTAGATTTTATATTATGGGGAGAAATTATGTTTAACTTTCTCGCCATCTCCAAGTTTGATCTGCATACAATACATAGAAAAACAGATCTAAATTAGTCTCCTGCCTAGATTTAAGTCAATGTTGAAAAGCCTAGAAAGTTAAAATAAGTATATATTGGGAGTAAATCACCTTAAGTCTGTGAAGGACTGAACAAGATCTAATAACATCAGAGAAAGTTGTGTTTTGCTGAGTTTGGAAATTGAATCTTAGTCAGAGAAAATTAGGCTAAAGGATCAATAGAGATGGATTATTTTCAACAGAAAACATGGATTTATATTAGTTCTCAAGCTACTTACAGGAATGTTTATTATCTAGTTTAGGCCTTTTTTTTTTTTTTACTATCTATTTTAGCACCAGCATATACTCTGATGGATGGAATTAAGGCAGTACACCGCTTTATCTGTAAACACTGTGCCCCTGCCTTCTAGAGACAGTCTGGGATACACAACCTCGCATTTACACAGTTAAAGAGCAGAAAAGAAAAAAAAATTATCAGACTTATTTTCTGAAGTCATTAATGACAGGCAGTAGAAAGTGGAAAAGGATGAGACAGAAGGAGATTATGTACTTCCCATGCAGTGTGGTTCTTCTGCAAGAAATACACAGGAAACTCAGTAATTTGTGGAGGTTACTGGAGGGGTATGTGTAGGTGGGTGGGGTAGGTTGGACTTTTTCCTGTGAAATTAAAGAGATCAACAAATGGCTTTTTATTTAGCCTCTCCCAAGTCCCTCCTGCATTTTGTGAAATGAAAGAAGGAAAATATAGCCTTACATTAATGGTTGTTTCCACATAAATAATTGCCCTCTTTCTCGAGACTGCTTAATATAACTCTCTTTCTAGAGATGGCAAGCAGGAGATTGGGTTCTTTAAGAGAATCAGGAGAGGCCCTTAAGAGGGAATTCACCAATTTTACAGGTGGAGTTTATCCCATGAATCAACAAAACTAGATTCAAATTCTCATGTCTATATTTGGAGCCTATCATCCCTCAACTGATGAAAAACTCCACATTCTCTACCCATTCCATAGAGGCTATAGTCAAAATTTGATACTATAATTTAATATATGTTTTAAATTTTTTT
This sequence comes from Pyrocephalus nanus, assembly GCA_038380795.1. Classification (NCBI taxonomy): domain Eukaryota; kingdom Metazoa; phylum Chordata; class Aves; order Passeriformes; family Tyrannidae; genus Pyrocephalus; species Pyrocephalus nanus. The sequence goes on from CM076260.1 coordinate 48,564,509, forward strand.
TTTACTAAATTGGAAATAGAGATTTTGCTTTAGCTCTGTTTAAAAATGCTGCAAATGAAACAATGAGAGTATATGTACTTGATTTATTTCATATCTGATTTCTTGATGATCTGATTGGTAAGATAATCAAAGACATTCTCCCCCGTAACTTCATTGTGCTTCTCTTTGGTAATTATACCAAAATATTTTGCCTTTATGGACTCTATTTTATAGATACATATGGAATTTTTTTGCAGTACTTTCATCACTTAAGTCACTCACTGAATCCATCACAGCTTTGCGACGTATTTATAATTACTCGGCACTGGTGAGGCCACACATCAAATACTATGTTCAGTTTTGGGCCCCTTACTACATAAAAGACATTGAGGTGCTGGAGCATGTCCAGAGAAGGGCAGTGGAGTTGGTGAAGTGTCTGGTCCACAAGTTGTCCTGGGGTTGTTTAGTCTGGAGACAAGGAGGCTAAGGGGAACCTTATTCCTCTCTACAACTACCTGAAAGGAAGTTGTAGACAAGTGGGGATCAGTCTCTTCTCCCTGGTAACAAGGGATAGGACAAGAAGAAATAGCTTCAAGTTGTGCCAGGAGAGGTTTAGGTTGTATACTAGCAAATATTTCTTCACAGAAAGAGTTGTCAAGCACTGAAACAGGCTGCCTGGAGGAGTGGTGGAGTCACCAACTCATTTAAAACATGTGGATGTGGCACTTAGGGGCAGGGTTTAGTGGTGGACTTGGCAGTGGCTGGGTGAATGGTTGGACCTAATGATCTTGGAGGTTTTTCCCAACCTATATGACTCCATGATTCTCAGCTTTCCTTTCCAGAATGAGATATCCCAGAATAATTTGAATTACTGGCTAACCACATTTTAGAGTTAACACTGTACAGTACTCATGATGTCATAATTTATCTGTGTTGTGGATAGAAAACAATTTTCTTTGTAAGACAGAGTATTTATTCCCTGAAAAGCCAGTATAAAGATATTAGCAAAAAAAGTCATCTCTAAAACATGAATAAAATGTATCCTGAGTTTTGAGACTCTGTATTTTATATTTTTTGAAAGTGTTATATATTTATTCATGGGAACACAAATGAGAGAGACTGAAAATATATGCAAAATCACACTCTATTGAATATTTGTGGAACTATTGCAATGCCACCTGTTTGCACAATTTAAAGGTTTCCTTTTCTTTCCTCGTGTCACTTTCCACATTTCCAAAGATTTCCTTTTACACTGTAACATCAGATCTAGAGCATTATCTGAAGGGCATAAGCTTTTTTAAAGGTTTGTTGATTTGTCACCTGAGCAGACAACTGAGCTGAAAGCAAAATCCAAGCTTTGCACAAGCACCTTGGATATTGGCTACCCAATGAGATTTAAGGGTCTAACTCCAAAAGGAACATCTTTAAGCTCCCTAACAAAATATATCAACTCTCTCTTTAGCTTCTCTACCTGTATTTTCTGATGTCTCAGAGGAAGTGACAGTTTGTTAAGGGAACATGTAAAGATTTTTGGTTTCCCTGAGGCATCACATCCATACTTTTCTGTTTGAACACTGCTTACACTGTCACTAATAAACACCTATCTACATGGAAAAGAATACCTCTTTAATATGTGTAATTTATATTTGAAATCAAAAATTTTGTAAAAAGAGATTCTGTCACTGGGTCAGGTTTTTCTGAGTGCTATTATTGACAGGACTTTACCCAAGTCTGTCTAAAAAAGAAGGAAAAACCTTGACTCAGGTCATCACATTACACTAGTGTGTTAATGTCAGCAGTATGAGGTCGATGGTCATAAATAAAGCTGCACTGTATGAACCCTAATAATTTCTAAGAACTGCTGTGTTACCAGGGAGAAACAATTTTGGTTTTTTTTTTGGTGCAAGCATTCTCAAGTCTCCCTGGACTTACTGGGATGTTGGTGTGACTGACACTTTTCAAGAGCTCTCAGTCTACCACAGAATAGTCCTGCTGCAGTGTCTTGATCTCTGATCCTCTTCAGTTCACTGGTATTTTCTTGGAATCTTGTGTTTAATTCAGACTAGCAGGTAAGAAATAGACTAGACTCATATTAACCAAAGAGCTAGTAAGGGTACCACAAAAGATTTGCCACCAAGATAGTGGAAAGGAGAAATCTGTCAGTCAAAACAGTGGAAAATGAAAGCAGTGGTGTTTTCAAAGTCTTCAGAAAGCTATGTTAAAATATCTTGTGACTCTCTAGGCTGGAAAGATGCAATACTTAACAGAGTGAAAAGGGAAAATGCCTTTTTTTCCTGCTTACCTCCACTGTTTTCATTTCTGTTAGCCACTTATATTGCTGTTCACAATAGACATATGCTTGCTGTGTTCAGATAACCACTGGTCTTAAATGGCATGTAATTTTTCAATGCCTAACTGTGGAATTACAGTGTGTAGAGTTTAAGGATTTGTCCACTTCCCTGATATACTACAGACAAGAGCACTCACAAAACACTTTCAAAATTATTAAATCCACTTACCCTCTTTGACTGAAACCTATCCTTGTTGTCACAGCAGCTGCAGTAACCTTTTCTTTTTTTTTATTCTCCACTGCATTCTTTGTCACAGTTTATTGCAGCAGGGGAAAAAAAAAAAAAAAGGAAAAGAAAAAATAAATACAATTATTCCCTCTGCTGTGGAGAAAAAGTTCTTGGAATTCAGAATAAGAAGTCACAGGCAATTGATGCATTAAACAGAATTTTAAGTCAGTCAGCAAAACACATCTACAATGCCCTGCAAAGTACTACAAAAGCACTGTGTGTTCTTAACCCCTGGGCATTTAAATGCAATCTTCTGAGAATAAACGTTTTTTTGTAGGGGAATCATCTTTTCACTTATTTGTTTCCAAAAATCAGATTTTTATACCTTGCTAAGCAACCCAAAGTGCAGTGCTTTTTACTCCTTTATACAGAGAATGGTGAAAAGAGTGGAGCACATCTTCACATTTTACTGTGCATAGAGTCAGGGAGCCTCACTGAGTACTGAGGCACTATAGAAACCTTGGCTCTCACTGTATTTGTAGTAGTCCAGAAAAAAAAATTAAGTCACCTGAAAAAATATGCAAATAAATAGTATTGAATAAATACTGTGTTTTCAAAGAACATCAGTATATTTACTGTATATTTTGGCCTTTGGATACCTTTGCTGTACCTTCTTACAAAAGACAGCATGATTTCCCATGTTTTCCTTCTTCTCTTTTGTAACTGAAAGGCTAAATGAAACTCTTACAGAAAGCATTCAGGATTTTGAGCAGCCATTGAATTTTTGAAGGCAGAGAGTCTATTCAGCATTTCAATTGGCATTCTCTAACTTTAGGGCTGGGTGGCTGTGCAAGTCATTGTTGGGAAATGTATTGATCTGCTAACATATTTACTGGTACCGGTTTTGTTTTTCCTACCTGCCTGAAATGCTTTGTCACTGCTTTGGTATTTTGTCTCTGCTATCACAGATTACCCTCCATGCCACTGACACATAGGAAAATAGTATTTCACCCTTGCAAGGCAAGGATACTCGAATGTGTGCTTGATAAAATGATTGAGGATGCTTGGAAGTGGGATTTTTTTCTCCCCTGTATTGCTGCTTCTTACATCTTGTGTTCATGCTTTCTCTGTGTACTGTTTAATGCTATGCAGTAATGATAAATTTTTAGACTTTTGCCTTTGAATCTAATCAGGCTGAAGTTCAACCTTTATCCAAGTAATTCAATTATATGACAGAAAAAAATACTGGAAAGGAAGGCCCATCTGTATGCAGCAGTTTTCCACATAAAGTGAAGAAAAACAATAACAACAAAAATCAGCTTGCTTTGGCAATCTCATTTATCACCAAGCCATATTATTCTTATGCACAGAATCTGACTAACTGAAGTGAGAGTCACAAGAGCTTTGCTTTAGGGGGTTTGATTTTTTTTTTTTTAAATAGATAAGATTTTGAAATGTTTAAGGTATTTTTTTAAGAAACCATAATAACTGTGGACTTCATTAGGAGCTTGGGAATTTTACTACTGATGTAAACAGACCCCAACTGGTCATGTGTTTCAGACTTTAACTTCTTCCCAGTTGGTATGTATCAAGCACAGATAGTGCTCCTAGGTGCTAATCATTTCTTCAGTGCTTTGAAGCTTTTTAGTTTTGTTACACCTAAAGTCACTATAAAATAGAGGGCTAAAGGGAGAAATGCCATTTAGCTTTGATTTATGTTTATTTGCATGAATTAATGACTAATTTTGTAGAATAGGTACACAAAGGAGATGAAAAATCTTGGATAAAAGCATAGAGTTTCTCATTTCCACATCCCATCGTGATGAAACCTGTGCTCATGATTTCAGCACCAGGACTAGTATTTCCTTGCTGTTGGTTATATACCTACAGAAAGTAACTGTAGATGAATTTAATAGCCTGATGGACCAAACATTAGCTGAATCTCTTCCATAGCCTGAGTATAGAACAAATATTCTTTGTACTTTAACATTTAGTCTTCATGATATGTCTTCCTTCTGTAGCAAGGGAGCTTGCATCAGTGACTGCAATATAGTCATTTCCAACACCCTATCTTTACAGAAAACATAAAAGCACTGAGGAAAAAATCACATTTCTGTGTCATGAATGAGTAAAACCTTTTTCATCTTGTTTTGTTTTGTCATTTGCCCTTAGTTTCTTACTGATGCTGTATTGTTTGTAATGGCAACTATAGCACCTAAAAATCGCTGCATTTTTACAGACAGTTTTTAGCATTTGCCCTAATAAAGACAGCTAACAGGTTGCCTTCATATCACAGAGGTGCCATGAAAATGAATTAAAAGCTATATGATGATAATAGAAACGAAATAGGGTAGCATATTACCTTATAGTCATTAGGTGCACATATCCATACATTGAATGAAATAGAAGGGCATGAGGTTGAAGAAAAATTTATCAAAAACAATATAACAAAAAACTCCTCATAATATAGAGATTTGAATATTACCACAACTGAGACCAAATGTAATCTAAATCAATTAAATTCCTTTAAAAATTACTTTTTACCATTGCAATATATTAATCTCGTTTTAAACTTCCTTTCTCTAAGGAATACATCTTCATAGAAAGGCAAAACACAGGGTTTGTGTTTTGGTAATAACATATTAAGTTACAGTGGTGATGTCCATGCAGGACAAGTCAACTCCATTGTTTTTCCGCTTTCCAGCTCTTCCAATAAGTTAGTATTCTCAAAATAACGAAAGTTATATATATAAGTCTGGACTGAAGTGTACTGGACAAATAACTGGGAACGAAAAGCCAACTCTGCCATACCCAAATGAACATCTTAATCTCTTAA